>JAZBNJ010000007.1:0-5000000 GCA_037349165.1 Choristoneura rosaceana
CTAACCTAACCTAACCTAACCTAACCTAACCTAACCTAACCTAACCTAACCTAACCTAACCTAACCTAACCTAACCTAACCTAACCTAACCTAACCTAACCTAACCTAACCTAACCTAACCTAACCTAACCTAACCTAACCTAACCTAACCTAACCTAACCTAACCTAACCTAACCTAACCTAACCTAACCTAACCTAACCTAACCTAACCTAACCTAACCTAACCTAACCTAACCTAACCTAACCTAACCTAACCTAACCTAACCTAACCTAACCTAACCTAACCTAACCTAACCTAACCTAACCTAACCTAACCTAACCTAACCTAACCTAACCTAACCTAACCTAACCTAACCTAACCTAACCTAACCTAACCTAACCTAACCTAACCTAACCTAACCTAACCTAACCTAACCTAACCTAACCTAACCTAACCTAACCTAACCTAACCTAACCTAACCTAACCTAACCTAACCTAACCTAACCTAACCTAACCTAACCTAACCTAACCTAACCTAACCTAACCTAACCTAACCTAACCTAACCTAACCTAACCTAACCTAACCTAACCTAACCTAACCTAACCTAACCTAACCTAACCTAACCTAACCTAACCTAACCTAACCTAACCTAACCTAACCTAACCTAACCTAACCTAACCTAACCTAACCTAACCTAACCTAACCTAACCTAACCTAACCTAACCTAACCTAACCTAACCTAACCTAACCTAACCTAACCTAACCTAACCTAACCTAACCTAACCTAACCTAACCTAACCTAACCTAACCTAACCTAACCTAACCTAACCTAACCTAACCTAACCTAACCTAACCTAACCTAACCTAACCTAACCTAACCTAACCTAACCTAACCTAACCTAACCTAACCTAACCTAACCTAACCTAACCTAACCTAACCTAACCTAACCTAACCTAACCTAACCTAACCTAACCTAACCTAACCTAACCTAACCTAACCTAACCTAACCTAACCTAACCTAACCTAACCTAACCTAACCTAACCTAACCTAACCTAACCTAACCTAACCTAACCTAACCTAACCTAACCTAACCTAACCTAACCTAACCTAACCTAACCTAACCTAACCTAACCTAACCTAACCTAACCTAACCTAACCTAACCTAACCTAACCTAACCTAACCTAACCTAACCTAACCTAACCTAACCTAACCTAACCTAACCTAACCTAACCTAACCTAACCTAACCTAACCTAACCTAACCTAACCTAACCTAACCTAACCTAACCTAACCTAACCTAACCTAACCTAACCTAACCTAACCTAACCTAACCTAACCTAACCTAACCTAACCTAACCTAACCTAACCTAACCTAACCTAACCTAACCTAACCTAACCTAACCTAACCTAACCTAACCTAACCTAACCTAACCTAACCTAACCTAACCTAACCTAACCTAACCTAACCTAACCTAACCTAACCTAACCTAACCTAACCTAACCTAACCTAACCTAACCTAACCTAACCTAACCTAACCTAACCTAACCTAACCTAACCTAACCTAACCTAACCTAACCTAACCTAACCTAACCTAACCTAACCTAACCTAACCTAACCTAACCTAACCTAACCTAACCTAACCTAACCTAACCTAACCTAACCTAACCTAACCTAACCTAACCTAACCTAACCTAACCTAACCTAACCTAACCTAACCTAACCTAACCTAACCTAACCTAACCTAACCTAACCTAACCTAACCTAACCTAACCTAACCTAACCTAACCTAACCTAACCTAACCTAACCTAACCTAACCTAACCTAACCTAACCTAACCTAACCTAACCTAACCTAACCTAACCTAACCTAACCTAACCTAACCTAACCTAACCTAACCTAACCTAACCTAACCTAACCTAACCTAACCTAACCTAACCTAACCTAACCTAACCTAACCTAACCTAACCTAACCTAACCTAACCTAACCTAACCTAACCTAACCTAACCTAACCTAACCTAACCTAACCTAACCTAACCTAACCTAACCTAACCTAACCTAACCTAACCTAACCTAACCTAACCTAACCTAACCTAACCTAACCTAACCTAACCTAACCTAACCTAACCTAACCTAACCTAACCTAACCTAACCTAACCTAACCTAACCTAACCTAACCTAACCTAACCTAACCTAACCTAACCTAACCTAACCTAACCTAACCTAACCTAACCTAACCTAACCTAACCTAACCTAACCTAACCTAACCTAACCTAACCTAACCTAACCTAACCTAACCTAACCTAACCTAACCTAACCTAACCTAACCTAACCTAACCTAACCTAACCTAACCTAACCTAACCTAACCTAACCTAACCTAACCTAACCTAACCTAACCTAACCTAACCTAACCTAACCTAACCTAACCTAACCTAACCTAACCTAACCTAACCTAACCTAACCTAACCTAACCTAACCTAACCTAACCTAACCTAACCTAACCTAACCTAACCTAACCTAACCTAACCTAACCTAACCTAACCTAACCTAACCTAACCTAACCTAACCTAACCTAACCTAACCTAACCTAACCTAACCTAACCTAACCTAACCTAACCTAACCTAACCTAACCTAACCTAACCTAACCTAACCTAACCTAACCTAACCTAACCTAACCTAACCTAACCTAACCTAACCTAACCTAACCTAACCTAACCTAACCTAACCTAACCTAACCTAACCTAACCTAACCTAACCTAACCTAACCTAACCTAACCTAACCTAACCTAACCTAACCTAACCTAACCTAACCTAACCTAACCTAACCTAACCTAACCTAACCTAACCTAACCTAACCTAACCTAACCTAACCTAACCTAACCTAACCTAACCTAACCTAACCTAACCTAACCTAACCTAACCTAACCTAACCTAACCTAACCTAACCTAACCTAACCTAACCTAACCTAACCTAACCTAACCTAACCTAACCTAACCTAACCTAACCTAACCTAACCTAACCTAACCTAACCTAACCTAACCTAACCTAACCTAACCTAACCTAACCTAACCTAACCTAACCTAACCTAACCTAACCTAACCTAACCTAACCTAACCTAACCTAACCTAACCTAACCTAACCTAACCTAACCTAACCTAACCTAACCTAACCTAACCTAACCTAACCTAACCTAACCTAACCTAACCTAACCTAACCTAACCTAACCTAACCTAACCTAACCTAACCTAACCTAACCTAACCTAACCTAACCTAACCTAACCTAACCTAACCTAACCTAACCTAACCTAACCTAACCTAACCTAACCTAACCTAACCTAACCTAACCTAACCTAACCTAACCTAACCTAACCTAACCTAACCTAACCTAACCTAACCTAACCTAACCTAACCTAACCTAACCTAACCTAACCTAACCTAACCTAACCTAACCTAACCTAACCTAACCTAACCTAACCTAACCTAACCTAACCTAACCTAACCTAACCTAACCTAACCTAACCTAACCTAACCTAACCTAACCTAACCTAACCTAACCTAACCTAACCTAACCTAACCTAACCTAACCTAACCTAACCTAACCTAACCTAACCTAACCTAACCTAACCTAACCTAACCTAACCTAACCTAACCTAACCTAACCTAACCTAACCTAACCTAACCTAACCTAACCTAACCTAACCTAACCTAACCTAACCTAACCTAACCTAACCTAACCTAACCTAACCTAACCTAACCTAACCTAACCTAACCTAACCTAACCTAACCTAACCTAACCTAACCTAACCTAACCTAACCTAACCTAACCTAACCTAACCTAACCTAACCTAACCTAACCTAACCTAACCTAACCTAACCTAACCTAACCTAACCTAACCTAACCTAACCTAACCTAACCTAACCTAACCTAACCTAACCTAACCTAACCTAACCTAACCTAACCTAACCTAACCTAACCTAACCTAACCTAACCTAACCTAACCTAACCTAACCTAACCTAACCTAACCTAACCTAACCTAACCTAACCTAACCTAACCTAACCTAACCTAACCTAACCTAACCTAACCTAACCTAACCTAACCTAACCTAACCTAACCTAACCTAACCTAACCTAACCTAACCTAACCTAACCTAACCTAACCTAACCTAACCTAACCTAACCTAACCTAACCTAACCTAACCTAACCTAACCTAACCTAACCTAACCTAACCTAACCTAACCTAACCTAACCTAACCTAACCTAACCTAACCTAACCTAACCTAACCTAACCTAACCTAACCTAACCTAACCTAACCTAACCTAACCTAACCTAACCTAACCTAACCTAACCTAACCTAACCTAACCTAACCTAACCTAACCTAACCTAACCTAACCTAACCTAACCTAACCTAACCTAACCTAACCTAACCTAACCTAACCTAACCTAACCTAACCTAACCTAACCTAACCTAACCTAACCTAACCTAACCTAACCTAACCTAACCTAACCTAACCTAACCTAACCTAACCTAACCTAACCTAACCTAACCTAACCTAACCTAACCTAACCTAACCTAACCTAACCTAACCTAACCTAACCTAACCTAACCTAACCTAACCTAACCTAACCTAACCTAACCTAACCTAACCTAACCTAACCTAACCTAACCTAACCTAACCTAACCTAACCTAACCTAACCTAACCTAACCTAACCTAACCTAACCTAACCTAACCTAACCTAACCTAACCTAACCTAACCTAACCTAACCTAACCTAACCTAACCTAACCTAACCTAACCTAACCTAACCTAACCTAACCTAACCTAACCTAACCTAACCTAACCTAACCTAACCTAACCTAACCTAACCTAACCTAACCTAACCTAACCTAACCTAACCTAACCTAACCTAACCTAACCTAACCTAACCTAACCTAACCTAACCTAACCTAACCTAACCTAACCTAACCTAACCTAACCTAACCTAACCTAACCTAACCTAACCTAACCTAACCTAACCTAACCTAACCTAACCTAACCTAACCTAACCTAACCTAACCTAACCTAACCTAACCTAACCTAACCTAACCTAACCTAACCTAACCTAACCTAACCTAACCTAACCTAACCTAACCTAACCTAACCTAACCTAACCTAACCTAACCTAACCTAACCTAACCTAACCTAACCTAACCTAACCTAACCTAACCTAACCTAACCTAACCTAACCTAACCTAACCTAACCTAACCTAACCTAACCTAACCTAACCTAACCTAACCTAACCTAACCTAACCTAACCTAACCTAACCTAACCTAACCTAACCTAACCTAACCTAACCTAACCTAACCTAACCTAACCTAACCTAACCTAACCTAACCTAACCTAACCTAACCTAACCTAACCTAACCTAACCTAACCTAACCTAACCTAACCTAACCTAACCTAACCTAACCTAACCTAACCTAACCTAACCTAACCTAACCTAACCTAACCTAACCTAACCTAACCTAACCTAACCTAACCTAACCTAACCTAACCTAACCTAACCTAACCTAACCTAACCTAACCTAACCTAACCTAACCTAACCTAACCTAACCTAACCTTTTTTTTTTTTTTTTTTTTTTTTTTTTTTTTACGTGTGGAAAATGCGCCTTATGCATGTCCCCCGCTCGAGGCAGCGGGTGGGGTCTTTCGGGCTCTCCCCCAGAGTGGAGGCATACCGAATAAAAACCACACGACCTTACCCTCTCGGCCCTTGTGCGGACGCCACGGGATCGCGAACATTTCACCGCGACGCCGCAGGCCAGCCCGGGATGGGCTCCCTCTCTGCGCCCCAAGATGGTATTGGGGCGCTGCGCCCCTAGGGTTTTAGGGGCGCTCGGCCAGGACGGCACGTGCAATGCGGGTCCGGGATTCCTCGCCCTCGCCCGCTGTGCCGCCACGTCACGTCTGTCGTGTCAAGTCAGTTGATGTCCTCTCATGTCAGTCAGTCAGTTAGGTCCTCTCATGTCGCGTCGTCGTGTCCGGGCGACCACAACCCGACAGGGCTTGGGCCGCCCGAGGGCTCCCCCTTACCTTTCCCTGTCTAATGAGAACAGGTACTGAGTTCGGGTTCGCCCCCGTCATACGGCGGCCACAGCCCTCAAAAGGACTGAGCCGCCCCGGCATCATTAGGCTTGCGCCCTCCGCCCGATAAGGCTCACCCTCACTTTTCCCTGTCTAATGAGGACAGGTACTCAGCTTGGGCTCGCCCCCCTCAAAAAGGCGTCGGCCCGAAGGCCAGACGCCGCCCTCTCAGGGCCCGAAGGCCCGTTGGCTGGCAAGGTTCGCCCAGTGGCTCCCCTCACCAGATCAACACCCCCCCACCCCAGTCACGTCGAAGTCAGTCACGTCCGGCGACCACAGCCCTTAAAAGGGCTGCGCCGCCCCGGCATCATTGGGCTTGCGCCCTCCGCCCGATGAGGCTCACCCTTACTTAGTACCCATCATTTAAGACAGGCAAAAGCAAGGGCTCGCCTCCGTCCAAAGGCGTCGGCCCGAAGGCCGCACGCTGCCCTCTTGGGTTTGGCGAAGATCACCCGCGGCCCTCTGCCTTAGGCTCCCCTCGCCAAACAAATGTCATGTCTGTCAGTCTGTCAAGTCCGGCGACCACAGCCCTTAAAAGGGCTGCGCCGCCCCAGCATCATTGGGCTTACGCCCTCCGCCCGATGGGCTCGCCCTCGCTTTTCCCTGACCCGAAGGTCAGGTACTCCGCTCAGGCTCACCTCCGTCCAAAGGCGTCGGCCCGAAGGCCGGACGCCGCCCTCTTGTGGGCCCGAAGGCCCGTTGGTTGGCAAGGTTTGCCCGGTGGCCCTCTGCCTTTGGGCTCTCCTCGCCAAACCAACACCCCCCCACCCCAGTCGTGTCACAGAAGTCTGTCGTCGCGTCCAGCGACCACAGCCCTTAAAAGGGCTGCGCCGCCCCGGCATCATTGGGCTTACACCCTCCGCCCGATGGGCTCGCCCTCGCTTTTCCCTGTCCCTAAGGTCAGGTACTCTGCTCAGGCTCGCCTCCGTCAAAAGGCGTCGGCCCGAAGGCCGGACGCCGCCCTCTCAGGCCCGCAGGCCCGTTGACTGGCAGGGTTCACCCGGTGGCCCTCTGCCTTTGGGCTCCCCCCACCAAGCCAACACCCCTCCCCCCCCAGTCGGATATTAGCCGCCGGCTAGCAAATCCACCTAATGAATTTACTAGCCGTCGTTGCCCAGGATGCACCAGGCCCAGACGCTACACTTTCCCACCCCATGAAGCCAAAGCTTCGGATAGAGGGAAGTTGTAACGCCCAAGCACGCGAGGAGGAATCCGAAATTGCACCCCAGGAATCCGAAATTGCACCCCAAACCTAACCTAACCTAACCTAACCTAACCTAACCTAACCTAACCTAACCTAACCTAACCTAACCTAACCTAACCTAACCTAACCTAACCTAACCTAACCTAACCTAACCTAACCTAACCTAACCTAACCTAACCTAACCTAACCTAACCTAACCTAACCTAACCTAACCTAACCTAACCTAACCTAACCTAACCTAACCTAACCTAACCTAACCTAACCTAACCTAACCTAACCTAACCTAACCTAACCTAACCTAACCTAACCTAACCTAACCTAACCTAACCTAACCTAACCTAACCTAACCTAACCTAACCTAACCTAACCTAACCTAACCTAACCTAACCTAACCTAACCTAACCTAACCTAACCTAACCTAACCTAACCTAACCTAACCTAACCTAACCTAACCTAACCTAACCTAACCTAACCTAACCTAACCTAACCTAACCTAACCTAACCTAACCTAACCTAACCTAACCTAACCTAACCTAACCTAACCTAACCTAACCTAACCTAACCTAACCTAACCTAACCTAACCTAACCTAACCTAACCTAACCTAACCTAACCTAACCTAACCTAACCTAACCTAACCTAACCTAACCTAACCTAACCTAACCTAACCTAACCTAACCTAACCTAACCTAACCTAACCTAACCTAACCTAACCTAACCTAACCTAACCTAACCTAACCTAACCTAACCTAACCTAACCTAACCTAACCTAACCTAACCTAACCTAACCTAACCTAACCTAACCTAACCTAACCTAACCTAACCTAACCTAACCTAACCTAACCTAACCTAACCTAACCTAACCTAACCTAACCTAACCTAACCTAACCTAACCTAACCTAACCTAACCTAACCTAACCTAACCTAACCTAACCTAACCTAACCTAACCTAACCTAACCTAACCTAACCTAACCTAACCTAACCTAACCTAACCTAACCTAACCTAACCTAACCTAACCTAACCTAACCTAACCTAACCTAACCTAACCTAACCTAACCTAACCTAACCTAACCTAACCTAACCTAACCTAACCTAACCTAACCTAACCTAACCTAACCTAACCTAACCTAACCTAACCTAACCTAACCTAACCTAACCTAACCTAACCTAACCTTTTTTTTTTTTTTTTTTTTTTTTTTTTTTTTTTTTTTTATCCTGGGGAAAATCCTTTACGGACTTCACCGGCCCGGGGAGGCCGGTGGGCATGTGGGAATCCCGCCCCAGAAGGGGGCGGTGTACCCACTAAAAACCCCAGCATGTTCCTCTTTGCTGCCTTTGCAGCCGGGCTGTGGGAACTTTCAACATCCATGGCCCGGCAACGCGGCAGCTGTCCTTTCTTGGACCTATCTCAGGAGACAAGCCTCCTTCCTCCACCGCTGTAGGCACGCCGGAACACTTGGCGCGCCTACCAGCTCGGGGACCTTACCAGCGGAGGACGGGCATCCCCGTGCCCGTCACCCGCAGTCCCTGTTAGGGCGGGATTGCGCGGTTGAAAACCAACCGCCGTCGCCCGACTCGCCTGCGGCGCAGGGGCTGGGAGGATGGGTCGTCCTCTCGCTCCCGCTCCGCTCCCTCCTTTATCGCCATCACCTCCTCGCAGAAGGAGGCCATGGCGATCCACGACCTCTCGCTGTCGGTCATGGATTTTACGACGGCCGGCAGCGAGAGATCATTCCCTGCCACTGCCTTGAGGCTAGCCCTTTGCCCGTCGAAGGCGGGACACACTTGCAGCGTGTGCTGCGCGGTGTCCTCCGCCCCGCCGCAGTGGTGACACATTGGTGTTGTCTCCCTCCTTGCGATCTTGCACAGGTACTTGCCGAAGCAGCCGTGCCCCGACAGTACCTGCGCTAGATGGAAGGAGACAACACCCCATGTCCTTTCGACCCATCTTTCCAAGACGGGCCGAACTCCCGATATGGTCCAGTGGCCGGCGCTCGGCCGCTCCAGAGCCTCCAGCCATTTCCGGAAGAGAGTTTGGCGGGAGATATCTCTCCACCGCCTTATCTCTTCCGGACAGGGCCGTTCCCCTCTGTCGCGCGCCTCGGCTACTCGCCGGTATACGTTAGCCAGCATCTCGGCATCCAGCTCCCACGGTGGGGTTCCCGCCAGTACGCAGGCCGCCTCGAACGAGGTGGTGCGGTACGCCCTCGATACCCTCACCGCCATGACCCTTTGCGGTTGCCGCAGGTGGGTCTTGTTCCGGGCGGAGAGGGCATTTACCCATATGGGTGCCCCGTACAGGGCCATCGACCGCACAACACCTGTGTACAGTCGGCGGCAGCCCGCCTTTGGCCCGCCCACGTTCGGGAGCAGTCGGCTCAGTGCCGATGCCGTGCCCACCAGCTTCGGAGCCAAGCGCCGGAAGTGTTCTTCGAAGTTCCACCGGCTGTCGAGGACGAGTCCCAGGTACTTCATCGTCTTCCCGACGCCGATGGAAACTCCGCTAACCACGATGTTGGCATTAACTGAAGGTGCCCTCCGAGGTCCGTGAAAGCAAATGGCTTCGGACTTGTGGAGGGCGACCTCGAGGCCTAGCCTCCGGATCCTATCCACCGTTAGTGCCACGCCGGCAGTAGCCAGTAGGGACGCCTCGCGGATGGTGGCGCCGCGGGCTGTGACGAGGGTGTCATCCGCATAACATGTTATTTCTACCCCCGGCAAGTTAGCGCCGCGCAGCACCCAGTCGTAGCCGATGTTCCACAGGAGTGGTCCTAGGACCGATCCCTGTGGGACACCGCACGACATCTGCCGCTCCACCCATTCATGCTGCGTAGGGTAGCGGATCGCCCGCTCAGAGAGGTATGACCCCACTACCCTACGCAAGTACTCAGGCACGGTGTGGTACCGGAGCGCCTCCTTAATCGTTTCCCAGGGAAGGGTGTTAAAAGCATTGGCAATGTCCAAGGACACCGCCAACACCACTTCCCCTCGGGAAACCGCTTCATCCGCCAGGGCCCTCACCCGCGCTATAGCGTCGATGGTGGACCTGCCCTGGCGGAATCCGTACTGGCACGCGCTCAGGCCCGGCCCTTGGCCCTCCAAGTGCCTTACAATTCGAGCAGCCACTACCCGCTCAAATAGCTTGGCCTTCTCGTCAAGAAGGACGATCGGTCTGTACCCCGAAGGGGAATCGGCCGGTCGCCCTTCCTTCCTGAGAAGGACCAACTTTCCGCATTTCCATGCCCGTGGTATGCGAAACCTAACCTAACCTAACCTAACCTAACCTAACCTAACCTAACCTAACCTAACCTAACCTAACCTAACCTAACCTAACCTAACCTAACCTAACCTAACCTAACCTAACCTAACCTAACCTAACCTAACCTAACCTAACCTAACCTAACCTAACCTAACCTAACCTAACCTAACCTAACCTAACCTAACCTAACCTAACCTAACCTAACCTAACCTAACCTAACCTAACCTAACCTAACCTAACCTAACCTAACCTAACCTAACCTAACCTAACCTAACCTAACCTAACCTAACCTAACCTAACCTAACCTAACCTAACCTAACCTAACCTAACCTAACCTAACCTAACCTAACCTAACCTAACCTAACCTAACCTAACCTAACCTAACCTAACCTAACCTAACCTAACCTAACCTAACCTAACCTAACCTAACCTAACCTAACCTAACCTAACCTAACCTAACCTAACCTAACCTAACCTAACCTAACCTAACCTAACCTAACCTAACCTAACCTAACCTAACCTAACCTAACCTAACCTAACCTAACCTAACCTAACCTAACCTAACCTAACCTAACCTAACCTAACCTAACCTAACCTAACCTAACCTAACCTAACCTAACCTAACCTAACCTAACCTAACCTAACCTAACCTAACCTAACCTAACCTAACCTAACCTAACCTAACCTAACCTAACCTAACCTAACCTAACCTAACCTAACCTAACCTAACCTAACCTAACCTAACCTAACCTAACCTAACCTAACCTAACCTAACCTAACCTAACCTAACCTAACCTAACCTAACCTAACCTAACCTAACCTAACCTAACCTAACCTAACCTAACCTAACCTAACCTAACCTAACCTAACCTAACCTAACCTAACCTAACCTAACCTAACCTAACCTAACCTAACCTAACCTAACCTAACCTAACCTAACCTAACCTAACCTAACCTAACCTAACCTTTTTTTTTTTTTTTTTTTTTTTTTTTTATCCTGGGGAAAATCCATTACGGACTTCACCGGCCCGGGGAGACCGGTGGGCATGTGGGAATCCCGCCCCAGAAGGGGGCGGTGTACCCACTAAAAACCCCAGCATGTTCCCTTTTGCTGCCTTTGCAGCCGGGCTGTGGGAACTTTCTGCATCCATGGCCCGGCAGCACGACAGTTGTCCTTTCTTGGACCCAGCACAGGAGATAAGCCTCCTTCCTCCACCGCTGTAGGCACGCCGGAACATTTGGCGCGCCTACCAGCTCGGGGACCTTGCCAGCGGAGGACGGGCATCCCCGTGCCCGTCACCCGCAGTCCCTGTTAGGGCGGGATTGCGCGGTTGTGGTTCAACCGCCGTCGCCCGACTCGCCTGCGGCGCAGGGGCTGGGAGGATGGGTCGTCCTCTCGCTCCCGCTCCGCTCCCTCCTTTATCGCCATCGCCTCCTCGCAGAAGGAGGCCATGGCGATCCACGACCTCTCGCTGTCGGTCATGGATTTTACGACGGCCGGCAGCGAGAGATCATTCCCTACCACTGCCTTGAGGCTAGCTCTTTGCCCGTCGAAGGCGGGACACACTTGTAGCGTGTGCTGCGCGGTGTCCTCCGCCCCGCCGCAGTGGTGACACATTGGTGTTGTCTCCCTCCTTGCGATCTTGCACAGGTACTTGCCGAAGCAGCCGTGCCCCGACAGTACCTGCGCTAGATGGAAGGAGACAACACCCCATGTCCTTTCGACCCATCTTTCCAAGACGGGCCGAACTCCCGATATGGTCCAGTGGCCGGCGCTCGGCCGCTCCAGAGCCTCCAGCCATTTCCGGAAGAGAGTTTGGCGGGAGATGTCTCTCCATCGCCTTATCTCTTCCGGACAGGGCCGTTCCCCTCTGTCGCGCGCCTCGGCTACCTGCTGGTAGACGCCAGCTAGGACTTCGGCATCCAGCTCCCACGGTGGGGTTCCCGCCAGTACGCAGGCCGCCTCGAACGAGGTGGTGCGGTACGCCCTCGATACCCTCACCGCCATGACCCTTTGCGGTTGACGCAGGTGGGTCTTGTTCCGGGCGGAGAGGGCATTTACCCATATGGGTGCCCCGTACAGGGCCATCGACCGCACAACACCTGTGTACAGTCGGCGGCAGCCCGCCTTTGGCCCGCCCACGTTCGGGAGCAGTCGGCTCAGTGCCGATGCCGTGCCCACCAGCTTCGGAGCCAAGCGCCGGAAGTGTTCTTCGAAGTTCCACCGGCTGTCGAGGACGAGTCCAAGGTACTTCATCGTCTTCCCGACGCCGATGGAAACTCCGCTCACCATGATGCTGGCATTAATTGGAGGTGCCCTCCGAGGTCCGTGAAAGCAAATGGCTTCGGACTTGTGGAGGGCGACCTCGAGGCCTAGCCTCCGGATCCTATCCACCGTTAGTGCCACGCCGGCAGTAGCCAGGAGGGACGCCTCGCGGATGGTGGCGCCGCGGGCTGTGACGAGGGTGTCATCCGCATAACATGTTATTCCTACCCCCGGCAAGTTAGCGCCACGCAGCACCCAGTCGTAGCCGATGTTCCACAGGAGTGGTCCTAAGACCGATCCCTGTGGGACACCGCACGACATCTGCCGCTCCACCCACTCACGCTGTGTAGGGTAGCGAATCGCCCGCTCAGAGAGGTATGACCCCACTACCCTACGCAAGTACTCAGGCACGTTGTGGTACCGGAGCGCCTCCTTAATCGTTTCCCAGGGAAGGGTGTTAAAGGCATTGGCAATGTCCAAGGACACCGCCAACACCACTTCCCCTCGGGACACCGCTTCATCCGCCAGGGCCCTCACCCGCGCTATAGCGTCGATGGTGGACCTGCCCTGGCGGAATCCGTACTGGCACGCGCTCAGGCCCGGCCCTTGGCCCTCCAAGTGCCTTACGAGACGGGCAGCCACTACCCGCTCAAACAACTTGGCCTTCTCGTCAAGAAGGACGATCGGTCTGTACCCCGAAGGGGAATCGGCCGGTCGCCCTTCCTTCCTAAGAAGCACCAACTTCCCACATTTCCATGCCCGTGGTATGCGACCTTGTGTCAGGCACGCGGTGAATAGAGCCCTCACCCTATGCTCTAACGGGCCGAGCGCTAGAACCCATGCGCGGCCCGGAGTACCATCGGGACCGGGGGCAGTGTTTTTGGCCTTTAGCCTTAGTACTGCCACCCCCAGTTCCTCCTCTGTCACCTCCGGTATGTCTTCGTCCACTGACGTGGTTACTGGAGCCATTCGTGGGGGCAGGTGTTCGCCCCGCTGTGGGAATAGGGCTCCCACAATTTGGCTCACCAGGTCCGGCTGGAGACTTTGCGTGAGTGGGGGGGCCCAAGGCCGGAGTTTACCCCTCACCGACTTGTACGGCCTCCCCCACGGGTCGCTGTTAAGAGTCTCCAGCATTTCCTGCTCTGCCAGGTCTTTGGCTTGGCCAATGGCCACGCTGAGGGCCCTGCTAGCCGCTCTGTAGCTCGCATAAAGGTCTTCTTCTGCCGCCAGGTTTCGCCTCCTCCGCCTTCGGCTCCTCGTGTACTGGCGTCTCGCAGCCACGCAAGACTTGCGCAGCTGCGTTAGTTCTGCGGACCACCAGTACACGTTCCGCCTCGGCCCACTGGGCTTGACCCGCGGCATTGCAGCGTCGCAGATCTGCGTCATGGCCTCGCTGAGCCAGGCTGCTTCCACCTCCACATCTATTGGGGCTACGGGCGCTTCCGGCCAGGCTTGGACCAGGGCCGCCGCGTGCAGCAGGTCCCGGTCAAGCCGTTTAACTGCCCACCTTGGGCTATCTCCCTGCAAGGAGCGGCTTAGGCCGTCCGGGATAGCGTGATGAGTGGAGACGTTAAACCGAATGTATCGGTGGTCGGATAGCGTCTCCACTCCCTCCATGACTTCCCAACCTTGGACACGGCGCGCCAGGGCGGCATTGGCGAACGTGATGTCCACGATAGAGCCACCCTGTTGCCGCACGCACGTGTCTGTCGTCCCGTGATTCAGGACAGTCAGACCTGTAGCCACTGCCCACTCCACCAGCGCTTGACCACGCACATCAGTCGCGGGGGAACCCCACACCACGGACTTGGCGTTGAAGTCCCCCGCGACTAGCAGTAGGTCCGGGTCACTTCTGCCGATCAGAGCCCGCACTTGGTCGAGGAACACCTCGAATTCAGCGAGAGCTCTGTTCGGCGAGAAGTACGCCCCTACCACCGTGATGTTGCCGATGTTGGCAGCCACGTAGCCATGGCCCCGCACTACTCTCTCGAGAGGCGCAGAGCCAGCCGATGGTTGAGTGGCCAGGGCTACGAGGCTGTCCAGGTCTCCCACCCAGTTATCCCTGGACGGCACCGAGTATGGCTCGGCTACTACAGCGACATGTATCAACCACTCCGCCATGCTCTGGAACAAAAGATCCTGGGCTCTGGCGCAGTGGTTGATGTTCGCCTGTAGGTAGCGAGTTGGAGTTGGAGCCATCACTCGGTTACCATCCCTTCCTCCTCGGCCTGGGGCTCAGTTGTGCTGCCCTGTCTGGTGTCTAGCTGCGAAGAGGGTTGCAGTCTCTCGACAACTTTGCTCCGCTTGGCTTTGTGTGGGTTGCAAACCTTGCTACCCACCTTGTGGTTGGCCGGTAGCCAACCTAACCTAACCTAACCTAACCTAACCTAACCTAACCTAACCTAACCTAACCTAACCTAACCTAACCAGCCAGACTATGACATGTGCCCGGTCTCATTCGTCAAGCGATCCATACGATTGGCTACACTTGACGAATGGAACCGAAGGTACGTGTCCGGTGAAACCGCAGCAATAACTAAACTTTTCTTCCCCAACGCAGTGGTGGCGTACAGAACAATTAGGAAGATCGAAACGACCAACATACGCACGCAGTTCATGACGGGACACGGCGGGTTCTCCGACTATCTGGAAAGATTCAGGTGCAAGGACAACCCGGCGTGTATTTGTGACCCAAATGCCAGAGAGACGGTGCCACATGTGTTATTGGAGTGCCCAGTGTTTGATCAGGAACGACTACAGCTGGAAATAAAAATAGGTATAAAACTGGAAAAACATATTATAAAGGATCTAATGTCAGGCAAACATAGGGACAGGTTTTTGCAGTACTGTGAACTAATCACAAAAAAGGTAGTTGTAAGAAATAAAACGTAGCACTACAACTATGCTTTTAATATATCATGAGCATATAGCTAATAAGCATAGGCTAAAATGGTTATAATGTCAAATAGTTGAAAGAAGTGATGAACCAACAAAAATGTTATTAGAAATAAAATTAAATTAGAATTAATTAAAACATAAGTAGAAAATGTTAATTTAGATGTAAGAAACGAGAATCCTGAGATTAGTCTATAAGAAAATAATAAAAGTCGTCTTGCTGTACTTAATTTCCCCAATTAAGCATGTTGGAAAAAGAAAAATAGATTTAGTATAGACGGGAGTCCCACCCGTAAAAGACACAAATGAAAAGAAGGATGAAAGAAAGATATAGTATGTAGAATAAAAGTGCGAGAGGAATAATTGCGAGAACTGGTATGTATGAGAATTAGATGATAAGGGCCTCGAGGCATGTCGAGGGCATAAGTGTAGGAAAAAAAAAAAAAAAAAAAAAAAAAAAAAAAAAAAAAAAAAAAAAAAAAAAAAAAAAAAACCTAACCTAACCTAACCTAACCTAACCTAACCTAACCTAACCTAACCTAACCTAACCTAACCTAACCTAACCTAACCTAACCTAACCTAACCTAACCTAACCAAACCGCGTCTCGATCGGACCAGTGGTTCCTGAGATACGACCTGGTACCGGTTTGCGGCGGCCATCTTGGATTTGGTACCGAGAATCGAAACCGGCCGTATCTCCGGACCCCTTGGGGCTAGCGAGTCGTGCTAGGTGTCCCTGAGCTGGGCTCGAAGAGGGCTATCTTTTGGGAGAGGTTTAGAGACTCTACGTAGAGCCCTTTTTACTCTACACAAAAACTTTTTATTTTTATATTGCTTCTAGTTCCTTAGGTAAATATAAGACTGTACCATATAGTACAAGAAAGACCTGACCCTAGACTGACTTTCTGTAGAGTCAAACAAACTGAGTTTTGAATTATTCCAAAACGACTGCTGTTAATAATATTGTATCCTTTCTATTTCACATTGTACTATATTTTAATTTATTGTATTCTGTAATAGATAGACTTATGAACTGTGACTTTTGACAAGTTTAGTTCGTTTTAGTTATTCGTAGTTTTAAGACTTGGTTCCGAAGAAAACCTGCTCGGCGCCAAATTGCGCCAAATTGTTCTTCTTCTCATTTATATATTTTCTATCACCAGTTCCTAAATTTTTTCTTAATTTAATCTTGATTAATATTAAATCGCACAAATCACCTAAATTTACAACTTTTACAATACGGCGATTTGTGCCTTGCTCGACATTGTTTCCTTTATACGAGGAAAGTACATTCTACCTCTGACATGTTTGCAATGAGGACCCCAGCAAAGAGGCCGCCAAGTTGTAGCAAGACACCCCCAAGCAAGGCGGGGGAAAAGAGTGTTAGGTTGAGCATCGGAGAGTGGGAGGCTGCTAGTACGAGCACCCCATCTACTATGTCGCAGACAGGCCCGCAAAAAGAGATGAAACAGCCTCAGCCGCGGACCCAGGAAGGGAAGAACACGGCTGCAGATAAAACTTTTGACAAAACACCTACGTCACCAAAACGCTGGCCCACAGGCCGAGTGTCAGAAGCGCGGGCCTGCCTCAACAAAGGAAAGCTCCACCTGGAGAGCTCGCGCAACCTAAAAACAGAAATTAAAATAGGATTGATCGATACCTTGGACCGGCTCTATGCACTGGTCAAGGAGGCGGAGGCAGAGCTAAAGGGGAAAACGAAAGCGGAAACCAGAGGACCCATAGAAATCATCCCTAAGAAGGCAGAGGCTACCACGTGTGAGCCATCAACTCTTGACCAGAACAAAATAGCGGAAACCTTAGAAAAACACTCCAAATTGCTACTCGAAAATAACAAAAGACTAGAAGAGATACAAAACAAAATGGAAAACCACAAGGAATTACTAGAAAAGGTGACCACAGAAACATACGCGAATGTGGCCGCTAGGAAGTCATCTGGTCGGAGCACCCTGCACTCAGTGATGGTTACGTCGAAAGACGAAACCGAGACGGGCGAAGAGGTGCTTAACAAGGTCAGGCAAGCCGTGGACGCTAAAGAGGGATGGGTTAAGGTAGAAAAGATAAGGAAAGCAAAAGATAGGAAGGTCATAATGGGATTCGGATCAAAGGAGGAGAGAGACAAAATCAAGGAGCGACTCGGGAAGGACAGCGTCAACCTCAACGTCGAGGATATGAAGAACAAGGACCCCCTTCTGATTCTTAGGAACGTGCTGACTATGAACTCAGATGAGGACATCATCAAGGCCCTGAGGAACCAGAACAGGGACGTTTTTCGTAGCCTCGACGAAGGGGAAGACCGACTGGAAATAAAATATAAGAGGAAAGCAAGAAACCCTCACATTGGTCACGTAGTGATAAGCACCTCCCCCACAGTTTGGCAGAGAGCGTTACGAGCCGGTAGTCTGCACATCGACCTGCAAAGGGTAAAGGTCGAGGACCAGTCCCCGTTATTGCAATGCACGAGATGTTTAGGCTACGGACACGGAAAGCGCCACTGCAGGGAGACAGTCGATCTATGCGGTCACTGCGGCGGGCCGCACCTGAGGGCGGAGTGCTCGGACTATTTGGCGGACGTGCCGCCGAAATGCAGAAACTGTGTCAAGGCGGGGCACGAACAGTCGGAGCACAACGCCTTCAGTGCGGCTTGCCCCACTCGCTGCAGATGGGACGAACTGGCCAGAGCGTCAGTTGCATACTGCTAAGGGCGTCCCAGGCGGAAAAACTCCCTATCTTGTAGTCCAATCAAATCTCCAACGTAAGAGACTAGCGACTAATGAACTACTGATGGAAGCACAGAAGCGTGGAGCGACAATAGCACTCATTCAGGAGCCGTACGTGGGCGGGGCAAGAAGTATGAGGAGTCAAAAAGGAGTCAGGATCTTCCAAAGCACCGGAGCGGGGGAGGGCACAGTCAAAGCGGCTATAGCTGTCTTCGACCAGGACTTAGTAGTAGTACAGTACCCACAACTCACCACAGACAACATCGTAGTGGTGGGGATCCAAACCGTTGCCTGGAAGATCACGATAGTCTCCTTCTACTTTGAGCCGGACCAGCCCATAGAGCCCTACTTGGAGCATTTGATAAAGATAGGGGAGGAAACCGGAACTAAAAGACTGATTATAGGAGGGGATGCAAATGCAAAGAACGCATGGTGGGGTAGTCCGACTATGGACCACAGAGGTGATGAAATGCTCGGTGCTCTAGGCGAGCTGAATCTGAACGTGCTCAACTCAGGGGAAATTCCGACCTTCGACACCATAAGAGGGGGGAAGCGATACAGCAGCTACGTCGACGTTACAGCCTGCTCGACGGACATGCTGGACCTGGTGGAAGACTGGAAGGTGGACGAGGGACTCACAAGCTCGGACCACAACGGCATAATATTTAAAATTAATTTAGTAAAGGCAAAGGGTATAATAGTGAACAGGACAACAAGAATATATAACACTAAAAAAGCCAATTGGTCAGTTTTCTGTGAAAACTTCAACCAACTGCTGCAAGAAAATCAAATCACTAAAACAAAAATAGAAAAAATTAGTACCATTATAGATTTAGAACAAACACTTACAAAATATACTAAAATAATACAAGAATCGAGTAAAATAGCAATACCAACCATAAACAAAACAGAAAAACTTAAGTTGCCGTGGTGGTCCGAGAGACTTGCGGAGTTGAAGAAGAAGGTCGTCACCAGGAAACGTAGAATACGCTGTGCAGCACCCGTGAGGAGGTCGAAGGTCATTGAAGAGTACCTGAAACAGAAAGAAGAGTACGAGTCGGAGGTAGCAAAAGCACAGACGGAGAGCTGGAAGGAGTTCTGTGGGAAACAGGACCGCGAGGGAGTCTGGGAGGGCATTTACCGTGTCATTGGAAGGTGCACAAGAAGAGAGGAAGACCCACCACTGGAAAGGGACGGGGTGACTCTCGGGACGGGAGACTCCGTCAAATGGTTGGCGGAGACCTTCTACCCGGAGGACGCCACGTCCAATGACAGTGAATACCACCGACGTATCAGACAGGCGGCCTGTGAGGTGGATCAAGGAACACATGGTGAACCATGTGAACCTCCATTCACGTCTCAGGAGCTAAGGGTAGCTTGTGAGTCCTTCAACCCCAAGAAGGCCCCTGGCGCGGATGGACTCACGGCCGATATATGCAGTCGCGCCATCGGCTGTGACCCCGAACTATTCCGCGCGATCCTAAATAAGTGTCTAGAGAAGGGATACTTCCCGGAACAATGGAAGGAAGCAATAGTGGTAGTACTCCGTAAGCCCGGGAGGGAAGCATATAAGACACCGAAAACACATCGGCCGATAGGACTGCTTCCGGTTTTGGGAAAGGTCTTCGAGAAGATGCTTGTGGCCCGTCTCAAATACCATCTACTGCCCAGGATGAGTAACTGCCAGTATGGGTTCATGCCACAAAGGAGTACCGAAGACTCCCTCTATACCTTGATACAGTGCATACGCGGAAAACTCGAAGCAAAAAAGATAGTCACGCTGGTA
Source organism: Choristoneura rosaceana (assembly GCA_037349165.1). Lineage (NCBI taxonomy): Eukaryota > Metazoa > Arthropoda > Insecta > Lepidoptera > Tortricidae > Choristoneura > Choristoneura rosaceana. The sequence goes on from JAZBNJ010000007.1 coordinate 20,265, forward strand.
TCCTTAGATATAGAGGGAGCATTCGACAATGCCTGGTGGCCGGCAATTAGGGTCCGATTGGCTGAGGAAGAATGTCCGGTAGGGCTGAGGAGAGTGATTGGCAGCTATCTCGAAGACAGGAGGGTTAGGGTGAGATACGCGGGAGAAGAATACGCCACAAACACAAGCAAGGGTTGTGTTCAGGGATCAATTGGCGGGCCGATCCTATGGAACCTCCTCCTGGACCCGCTGTTGAAGGAGTTGAAAAGGAGCGGTACTTACTGCCAGGCATTTGCGGATGATGTGGTGCTTCTCTTCGATGGTGACACAGCGATAGCAATTGAAGAAAGCGCGAATGCCGCACTCGACCGTGTTTGGGCGTGGGGCGAGAAGAACAAGTTGCGGTTCGCACCGCATAAAACAAATGCAATGGTGCTGACCAGGAAGCTCAAGTTCGACACCCCGCGCCTAACCATGGGCGGGACCGGCATTGCCACTTCGAAAGAAATCAAAATACTGGGAGTCACAATCGACGAGAAGCTGACTTTTAACACACATGTCGCCAGGGTCTGCGGAAAGGCGGTGGGTATTTATAAAAGGCTGGCAAAAGCTGCGAAGACAAGCTGGGGACTCAACCCAGAGGTCATTCGGGTGATATATGTAGCAACAATCGAACCTATTGTTTTGTACGCTGCCAGCGTTTGGGCACCAGCGGCCAGCAAACTGTGCGTTATCAAGCAATTAGCTGCTGCACAGCGCGGAATCGCACAAAAGCTGTGCAAGGGATACCGCACAGTTTCGCTGAATGCGGCGTTGGTATTGGCTGGGATACTCCCGCTCGATCTACGAGTTCGTGAGGCAGCCTTGCTCTATGAGACAAAGCAAGGAGTGTCCCAGACAATGCTAAGGGGGGGAACAGTGGAACGGATGGCTTCGGCTTTGGAGGCCCCGCATCCTGCCGACCGCAGCGAGCTGGAGCTAGTGGGTCTGGTAAACCGAGAGGAAGTGGATGCGAACAGCGACTTCGCAATTCGCATTTTCACAGACGGGAGCAGGATTGAGGGCAAGGTGGGCGCCGCACTATCCATTTGGAACAGCCAGGTTGAAACCAAGGCCCTCAAACTTGCTCTTTCGTCCTTTTGCACGGTTTACCAGGCTGAACTCCTTGCGCTGTGCAGGGCGACGGCGGAAATCCAAAAGCACAGGGCGGAAACGTTCGCGATATACAGTGACTCTATGGCGGCCCTCTTGACTATAAAAAACCATGGCTGTCTACATCCCCTAGCTGTGGAGGCGCGGAACAACTTGAGAACACTGTCCCACCAGGGCAAGGTTGTCAAGTTGTTCTGGATAAAGGCCCACGTAGGATTGGAAGGAAACGAGCGAGCCGATGTACTAGCCAAGGAGGCCGCCATAAAGTTAAAGCGGAAGCCGGACTACGACCAATGTCCGGTTTCATTCGTCAAGCGAACCATTCGTATGGCAACGCTTGAGGAATGGAACCGGAGGTACGTGTCCGGTGAAACTGCGAGTGTGACTAAACTCTTCTTCCCTGATGCAGTGGCGGCGTACAAAACAATAAGAAAAATGGAAATAACCAATATCATGACGCAAGTCATGACGGGGCATGGCGGTTTCTCGGAGTACTTGAATCGTTTCAAGTGCAAAGAGAAACCGTCGTGCATATGTGACCCCGCCGTAAACGAAACTGTGCCGCATATGTTGCTCGAGTGCCCCGTGTTTGGGAAGGAAAGGGAGGAGATTAATTCAAAGATGGGAATAGAATTAAAACTAGACGGTATAAGGGAGATAATGGCGAGCAAGGATAGAGATAAATTTGTAAAATATTGTACGGAAGTTGCGAAAAGAGTGATAGCTAGAAATAAGACCTAGGTATTAAGTATGCTTTCACAATATAGTGATTATATTTAAGGAAAGCATAATAGTAATAAGTAAAAATGTTAGAATGTAAAAATAGTAAATAAGGAATAAAAAGTTTATGTTGGCTCGAATATATGCATAAGAATCTCCCACTGTTGCAGTGAACAAGATATAGTTAATAGGACACTGAAATTGTAAACAACATATTGCTATAGATAATAAGGTACTACATTGTTATTCTATTTAATTAATAAAGAACCCCGTGTTGATGTTGCTCCCCCAATATATAACAGAATAAGGATAGTTAGCAGAATAGGTGGGAATCCCACCCACGTAAGAGAGAAAGATATGAAGGATAAAAGAAAGAACAGTATGATGAATGAAAGTACGAGAGGTAGCAAAAGCGAGAACTGGTATGAAAGATAATTAGCGAATATAGGCTCTGGCCATGTCAGAGGTAGAAGTATAAAAAAAAAAAAAAAAAAAAAAAAAAAAAAAAAAAAAAAAAAAAAAAAAAAAAAAAAAAAAAAAAAAAAAAAAACCTAACCTAACCTAACCTAACCTAACCTAACCTAACCTAACCTAACCTAACCTAACCTAACCTAACCTAACCTCCCGGGGAGGCCGGTGGGCGTGTGGGAATCCCGCCCCAGAAGGGGGCGGTGTACCCACTAAAAACCCCAGCATGTTCCTCTTTTCTGCCTTTGCGGCCGGGCTGTGGGAACTTTGAACATCCATGGCCCGGCAACGCGACAGCTGTCCATTCCAGGACCCTTGCTCAGGAGCCTTCCTCCTTACACCACCGCTGTAGGCGCGCCGGAACACTTGGCGCGCCTACCAGCTCGGGGACCTTACCAGCGGAGGACGGGCATCCCCGTGCCCGTCACCCGCAGTCCCTGTTAGGGCGGGATTGCGCGGTCGTGGTTCAACCGCCGTCGCCCGACTCGCCTGCGGCGCAGGGGCTGGGAGGATGGGTCGTCCTCTCGCTCCCGCTCCGCTCCCTCCTTTATCGCCATCACCTCCTCGCAGAAGGAGGCCATGGCGATCCACGACCTCTCGCTGTCGGTCATGGATTTTACGACGGCCGGCAGCGAGAGATCATTCCCTACCACTGCCTTGAGGCTAGCCCTTTGCCCGTCAAAGGCGGGACACACTTGCAGCGTGTGCTGCGCGGTGTCCTCCGCCCCGCCGCAGTGGTGACACATTGGTGTTGTCTCCCTCCTTGCGATCTTGCACAGGTACTTGCCGAAGCAGCCGTGCCCCGACAGTACCTGCGCTAGATGGAAGGAGACAACACCCCATGTCTTTTCGACCCATCTTTCCAAGACGGGCCGAACTCCCGATATGGTCCAGTGGCCGGCACTCGGCCGCTCCAGAGCCTCCAGCCATTTCCGGAAGAGAGTTTGGCGGGAGATGTCTCTCCATCGCCTTATCTCTTCCGGACAAGGCCGTTCCCCTCTGTCGCGCGCCTCGGCTACCTGCTGGTAGACGTCAGCTAGGACTTCGGCATCCAGCTCCCACGGTGGGGTTCCCGCCAGTACGCAGGCCGCCTCGAACGAGGTGGTGCGGTACGCCCTCGATACCCTCACCGCCATGACCCTTTGCGGTTGCCGCAGGTGGGTCTTGTTCCGGGCGGAGAGGGCATTTACCCATATGGGTGCCCCGTACAGGGCCATCGACCGCACAACACCTGTGTACAGTCGGCGGCAGCCCGCCTTTGGCCCGCCCACGTTGGGGAGCAGTCGGCTCAGTGCCGATGCCGTGCCCACCAGCTTCGGAGCCAAGCGCCGGAAGTGTTCTTCGAAGTTCCACCGGCTGTCGAGGACGAGTCCCAGGTACTTCATCGTCTTCCCGACGCCGATGGAAACTCCGCTGACCACGATGTTGGCATTAACTGAAGGTGCCCTCCGAGGTCCGTGAAAGCAAATAGCTTCGGACTTGTGGAGGGCAACCTCGAGGCCTAGCCTCCGGATTCTATCCACCGTTAGTGCCACGCCGGCAGTAGCCAGTAGGGACGCCTCGCGGATGGTGGCGCCGCGGGCTGTGACGAGGGTGTCATCCGCATAACACGTTATTTCGACCCCCGGCAAGTTAGCGCCGCGCAGCACCCAGTCGTAGCCGATGTTCCACAGGAGTGGTCCTAGGACCGATCCCTGTGGGACACCGCACGACATCTGCCGCTCCACCCACTCACGCTGTGTGGGGTAGCGGATCGCCCGCTCAGAGAGGTATGACCCCACTACCCTACGCAAGTACTCAGGCACGTTGTGGTACCGGAGCGCCTCCTTAATCGTTTCCCAGGGAAGGGTGTTAAAAGCGTTGGCAATGTCCAAGGACACCGCTAACACCACTTCCCCTCGGGACACCGCTTCATCTGCCAGGGCCCTCACCCGCGCTATCGCGTCGATGGTGGACCTGCCCTGGCGGAATCCGTACTGGCACGCGCTAAGGCCCGGCCCTTGGCCCTCCAAGTGCCTTACGAGTCGGGCAGCCACTACTCGCTCAAATAGTTTGGCCTTCTCGTCAAGAAGGACGATCGGTCTGTACCCCGAAGGGGAATCGGCCGGTCGCCCTTCCTTCCTCAGAAGGACCAACTTCCCGCATTTCCATGCCCTTGGTATGCGACCCTGCATCAGGCACGCAGAGAAAAGAGCCCTCACCCTTTGTTCTAAAGGGCCCAGTGCTAAGACCCATGCGCGGCCTGGAGTACCATCGGGACCGGGGGCAGTGTTTTTGGCCTTTAGCCTTAGCACTGCCATCCCCAATTCCTCCTCTGTCACCTCCGGTATATCTTCGTCCACTGACGGGGTTACTGGAGCCATTCGCGGGGGCAGGTGTTCGCCCCGCTGTGGGAATAGGGCTCCCACAATTTGGCTCACCAGGTCCGGCTGGAGACTTTGCGTGAGTGGGGGGGCCCAAGGCCGGAGTTTGCCCCTCACCGACTTGTACGGCCTCCCCCACGGGTCGCTGTTAAGAGTCTCCAGCATTTCCTGCTCTGCCAGGTCTTTGGCTTGGCCAATGGCCACGCTGAGGGCCCTGCTAGCCGCTCTGTAGCTCGCATAAAGGTCTTCTTCGGCCGCCAGGTTTCGCCTCCTCCGCCTTCGGCTCCTCGTGTACTGGCGTCTCGCAGCCACGCAAGACTTGCGCAGCTGCGTTAGTTCTGCGGACCACCAGTACACGTTCCGCCTCGGCCCACTGGGCTTGACCCGCGGCATTGCAGCGTCGCAGATCTGCGTCATGGCCTCGCTGAGCCAGGCTGCTTCCACCTCCACATCTATTGGGGCTTCGGGCGCTTCCGGCCAGGCTTGGACCAGGGCCGCCGCATGCAGCAGGTCGCGGTCAAGCCGTTTAACTGCCCATCTTGGGCTATCTCCCTGCAGGGAACGGCTTAGGCCGTCCGGGATATTGTGATGAGAGGAGACGCTAAACCGAATGTATCGGTGGTCGGATAGCGTCTCCACTCCCTCCATGACTTCCCAGCCTTGGACACGGCGCGCCAGGGCGGCATTGGCGAACGTGATGTCCACGATAGAGCCACCCTGTTGCCGCACGCACGTGTCTGTCGTCCCGTGATTCAGGACAGTCAGACCTGTGGCCACTGCCCACTCCACCAGCGCTTGACCACGCACATCAGTCGCGGGGGAACCCCACACCACGGACTTGGCGTTGAAGTCCCCCGCGACTAGCAGCAGGTCCGGGTCACTTCTGCCGATCAGAGCCCGCACTTCGTCGAGGAACACCTCGAATTCAGCGAGAGCTCTGTTCGGCGAGAAGTACGCCCCTACCACCGTGATGTTGCCGATGTTGGCAGCCACGTAGCCATGGCCCCGCACCACTCTCTTGAGAGGCGCAGAGCCAGCCGATGGTTGAGTGGCCAGGGCTACGAGGCTGTCCAGGTCTCCCACCCAGTTATCCCTGGACGGCACCGAGTATGGCTCGGCTACTACAGCGACATGTATCAACCACTCCGCCATGCTCTGGAACAAGAGATCCTGGGCTCTGGCGCAGTGGTTGATGTTCGCCTGTAGGTAGCGAGTTGGAGTTGGAGCCATAGTATCACTCGGTTACCATCCCTTCCTCCTCGGCCTGGGGCTCAGATGTTCTGCCCTGCCTGGTGTTTAGTTGCGAAGAGGGTTGAGGTCTCTTGGCAACTTTGCTCTGCTTGGGTTTTTGTGGGTTGCAGGCCTTGCTACCCACCTTGTGATTGGCCGGTAGCCCGGCCTCGGCGCACAGCACGCAGTGTGGTGCCGCTGCACATGCGTTGGCCACGTGGCCCGGACATCCGCAGCGGTAGCACAGCAGGCTGCGATCCACCGCCGCCTTGCACTTGGCCTTCACGTGGCCCACCTCGAGGCAGCGGAAGCAGCGCAGGGGACGGGCATCGAGCAGCTTGACCTGCGCCGACACCCAGCCTACAAGCAGTCTTCCTGCCTCAACTATCTTTTTGGCCGCCGGAATAGGGCAGCGCAGCCATACTGTTCCCAGGCCCGAGCGACCGAAAACAATCTCTCCGGGCCTGACATCAGCCTCTGCACAGCCCCCTGCGCGTGCGACCGAGGTCACTACATCCGTGCGTAGGACGGACTCGTCTAGGCCCGAAATACGCAATTCTGCGCATTTCATGGGCCTCGACACACGCACTAGTGCTGGGTCCGTGACCTCGGCTAGTTTTTTGGCCAGTGCGTCGGCCTTGTCTCCACTTGTCGCACCGGGCACCTCCATGATGTAAGCCCCGGTTTGAGCTTTTCTAAGGCGGAGGCCCGAGATACCCAGATCCTCCAGTTTCATCTTAGTTTTGGCGTCCGCCAGAACTGTGCCAAAGTCTGCCCCTCTTTCCGTCGCCCTTGGCTCCAACAGCGTCATCATGACCGCTGCTGAGCGAGGCGGACGGAGCTTTTTGGCTCTCTTCTTGAGTTTTCCTTTTTGAGTGTCGACCTCCTTATTTTCCCCTTTTTTCACTTTCCTCCGCCTTCTTCTCCTTTCCACCTTCGTCCACCCGTCAGGCTGTTCAGGTGGTGGGGGTGGTGGAGGCGGCGGAACCGGTGGGGGCAGCGGGGGCGGTCGTTTGATATTATCTGCCTTTTGACCTTTCTTTGCTTTCTTCCGTCTTGGACCTGCCGAGGCCTGGCCAGAAGCCGCATCCTCCGCAGCTTGACGGACAGGCTTTTCCGGAAGGAGCCGGTCTTGTATGCCAGCCAGGCGGGCGTCCAGGTATGGACAGACTTGAGCCATGACGGCTCGGCAGAGTTTGTCCATGTCCATAGCTGGTGGACTGGCCGCACCATGACCTTCCTCTCTTCTTGTTGGGGGGGGCTGCGCAGGGGGCAGCACCTCCCCGTCGTGTCCGGTAAGAGGGGGTTGCGGACTGCCCTGCTTCCGCATCCCCTCAAGGTCTCTTTTAAGGTCGGCCAGCTCCTTTCGGAGACTGGCCATCTCGGCTTGCAGCCGATTGTTGTCGGCCTGTAGCCGGGCCGTCTCCTCAGTGGCTGTGCGTTTGCTCAGTACCGTGAAAGCATCAGCAATCGCAGCAGCCGCATCTTTCAGGCACTTTATATAGCCACCTGATAGATTTTTGGAGGTGACCGCAACCTTGTTGATAATGGCCACGCTGTCGGCTACCTGCTGACCAAGGTCTTTATTGGCCGCGGTGTCCTCCTGGTCGTTCCTTCCCGGAGAGGTGCCTCTCTGGTACCCCTGCCTGGTCGCGATTCTCATCTTCTGGACCTCCATTTCCGCCTTTAGCCGAATCTCTTCTCGTAGGGCACGGTTGTAGGCCTCCTTCGCTTTGGCAAGTCCAGCGTACTTGCCTGTTGTAGGCGGGCGACCTCTGCCTCTTGTCTGTGGTTTTAGACCCTCAGCTGAGAGCCCTGTCGACCCTTCATCGCTTGAGCTGAGCACGGATGAAGCAGGGCGGAATCTCTTCCGCTTCTGCTTCACCCGCTCAGCTCCCTCCGGAATATTTTCGAGTTTGCTCTTCCCAGAGGACTCACGACCTCCTGTCCCCTGGGAGGCAAAACTGACATCCGAGCTTGTGTTTGTGTGTGCCCTCAGTTCGGGCTCTTGGTTGGAGTTGTTTGGCGACTTCTGCCTTATGAGGCGCACGTGGCAGTCCCGCAATGGGACGCTTCTTCGTTCGGCAATTTGTATCGCCGGAGAACTTATATCTAAGCGTGGGCTTTGAGGGCCCACGAAGTGACTTTTGCCCCCCCCAGAGTACGATGGGGCTGACCGCGGGATGGTAGCGGTGAGGGATTCTCCCCGAAGGGTACCCTCCTGGGGTAATACTCTTTTATCGTCACTCATGCCCTTACTATTAGGGGTAAGGCCCCTGCCCCTTTTAAAGAGGGAGCCGCTCTCCTCTTGTTTTAAGGGGTGAGTTCCCCTGTGTCACAGTTACGCCAACCCGTTCACCACCGACGTGGTACTTCCGGCAAGCCGCTAATCCAGGCCGGACCCGTTCGATCCACAGGACCTACTTGTCTCCGGCCTGGTACTGGATACGCTGCAACCCGTATCCAGAACCGCAGTAAGGAGCGGTTATCCCCGGTTTTTATAGAGGTTTTCCTTCCTCGTGGTCCTCCCTTTGCAGGCGACGACCCTCACTCCCGGCGCCTACGGGCCGGGTTGCGAGTTCCCACAGCAGCTCTCAGAAGAGCCCTGCCGTAAGGCCATCCTTAGAGACGGCGCTCCTCCAGATCACGTCCGCATCCCAGTCTACTCTGCTAATCAGAGAGGTACCGGGAGCGGACCCACCGCCTCTGCTTCCCCGTTGTCCCCTGCTACAGGAGAGACAGGGAGCAGGAAAGTGGCGCACCCTTTCACTAGGGCGCGCCTGCCCCGCCTGGCCCAAAATGGGCTCCGCCGAGGCTGTGCCGCTCTTGGTCACCCTCGCCCTACGAGCTATACAGCCCGAAGATCGAGAGCTCAAGCCCCCCCACCACGACAAGGTAGCGACACTCGGGGGGGAACCTAACCTTTTTTTTTTTTTTTTTTTTTTTTTTTTTTTTTTTTTTTTTTTTTTTTTTTACGTGTGGAAAATGCGCCTTATGCATGTCCCCCGCTCGAGGCAGCGGGTGGGGTCTTTCGGGCTCTCCCCCAGAGTGGAGGCATACCGAATAAAAACCACACGACCTTACCCTCTCGGCCCTTGTGCGGACGCCACGGGATCGCGAACATTTCACCGCGACGCCGCAGGCCAGCCCGGGATGGGCTCCCTCTCTGCGCCCCAAGATGGTATTGGGGCGCTGCGCCCCTAGGGTTTTAGGGGCGCTCGGCCAGGACGGCACGTGCAATGCGGGTCCGGGATTCCTCGCCCTCGCCCGCTGTGCCGCCACGTCACGTCTGTCGTGTCAAGTCAGTTGATGTCCTCTCATGTCAGTCAGTCAGTTAGGTCCTCTCATGTCGCGTCTTCGTGTCCGGGCGACCACAAACCCGACAGGGCTTGGGCCGCCCCAGGGCTCCCCCTTACCTTTCCCTGTCTAATGAGAACAGGTACTGAGTTCGGGTTCGCCCCCGTCATACGGCGGCCACAGCCCTCAAAAGGACTGCGCCGCCCCGGCATCATTAGGCTTGCGCCCTCCGCCCGATAAGGCTCACCCTCACCTTTCCCTGTCTAATGAGGACAGGTACTCAGCTTGGGCTCGCCCCCCTCAAAAAGGCGTCGGCCCGAAGGCCAGACGCCGCCCTCTCAGGGCCCGAAGGCCCGTTGGCTGGCAAGGTTCGCCCAGTGGCTCCCCTCACCAGATCAACACCCCCCCACCCCAGTCACGTCGAAGTCAGTCACGTCCGGCGACCACAGCCCTTAAAAGGGCTGCGCCGCCCCGGCATCATTGGGCTTGCGCCCTCCGCCCGATGAGGCTCACCCTTACTTAGTACCCATCATTTAAGACAGGCAAAAGCAAGGGCTCGCCTCCGTCCAAAGGCGTCGGCCCGAAGGCCCCACGCCGCCCTCTTGGGTTTGGCGAAGATCACCCGCGGCCCTCTGCCTTAGGCTCCCCTCGCCAAACAAATGTCATGTCTGTCAGTCTGTCAAGTCCGGCGACCACAGCCCTTAAAAGGGCTGCGCCGCCCCGGCATCATTGGGCTTACGCCCTCCGCCCGATGGGCTCGCCCTCGCTTTTCCCTGACCCTAAGGACAGGTACTCCGCTCAGGCTCGCTCCCGTCAAAAGGCGTCGGCCCGAAGGCCAGACGCCGCCCTCTTGTGGGCCCGAAGGCCCGTCGGTCGGCAAGGTTTGCCCGGTGGCCCTCTGCCTTTGGGCTCCCCTCGCCAAACCAACACCCCCCCACCCCAGTCGCGTCAAATACGTCAGTCGTCGCGTCCGGCGACCACAGCCCTTAAAAGGGCTGCGCCGCCCCGGCATCATTGGGCTTACACCCTCCGCCCGATGGGCTCGCCCTCGCTTTCCCTGTCCCTAAGGTCAGGTACTCTGCTCAGGCTCGCCTCCGTCAAAAGGCGTCGGCCCGAAGGCCGGACGCCGCCCTCTCAGGCCCGCAGGCCCGTTGGCTGGCAGGGCTCACCCAGTGGCCCTCTGCCTTTGGGCTCCCCCCACCAAGCCAACACCCCTCCCCCCCGGTCGGATATTAGCCGCCGGCTAGCAAATCCACCTAATGAATTTACTAGCCGTCGTTGCCCAGGATGCACCAGGCCCAGACGCTACACTTTCCCACCCCATGAAGCCAAAGCTTCGGATAGAGGGAAGTTGTAACGCCCGAGCACGCGAGGAGGAATCCGACATTGCACCCCGGGGGAACCTTTTTTTTTTTTTTTTTTTTTTTTTTTTTTTTTTCGGTGGGAAAATGCGTTACGCACTATCCCTAGGCCGTGGGGACGACGCAGGGGGTGTATGGGACTCTCATCCCTCCGTCCTTCCTTCCAATTGGGAAGGAAGAAAGGGGGGAGGCCTACCCATTAAAAACCCACCGGTATTCCCTCACCAGCCAAGTATGCGGATGTCATGGGAGCACGAGGAGACACCACGACGTTCGCTGGCCGGCCCGGTTTAACCGGGTCTTCCTCTCCATGAGGGGGGAATCGGGAATACTAAACTTGATCCCCCCCTAACACTTGCGGGCCGTTTTGGCTAATAGGGGAGCCCCTATCCCCCACTAGCCGGCGCCACCGTCGGGTAGAAGTGCGGCAAATTGTTGCCTCCTTCTCCCCGCTCGTCTGCGTCGAAGTGGGAGTGCAAGGGGGTCTCTCTCGCGCTCCCGCTCCCTTTCCTCCTTCTGTGAGACAACTTCTTCACAGAAGGAAGAGACAGCCTCCCAGGAACTCTCGCTCTCCAGCATTGCATTTATAACGCTGGGAAGCGAGAGGTCACCGCCAATTTCCACCGCCAGAGCGCGGCGCCGATCCGACCAGGCTGGGCACACCTCGAGCGTATGCTGTGCCGTATCCTCATCGGCACCGCACTCGTGGCATGCTGGCGTCGTCTCCCTTCGCGCCACCTTGTGAAGGTACCGCCCGAAACAACCGTGTCCGGACAGCACCTGCACAAGGCGAAACGTGAGGGCCCCATGGCCCCTCCTGCACCATTCTGGGAGCACTGGGCGGATGGCTTCAATGGTTCGGATGCCGTATTCAGCATCCGCCAGTTCATCCACCCAGCGCTCCATGACCCGCTCCCTATCGAGTTCTCGGGCTCTCGCTAGCTCCTGAGGGGCCAGGGAGACCTCACCGCAATCTCTCCTCTCGCAGCGCATTCGATACGCGTTGGCCAGCATCTCTGCCTCAATCTCCCAGGGAGGGGTGCCGGCCAAGGCGCAGGCCGCCGCCCAGCCCACTGTGCGGTATGCCCGGCACATTCTCACCGCCATGACCCTTTGAGGCTTTCGGAGTAGGGCTTTGGTCCTGGCAGTGAGGGCGCCAGCCCATATCGGTGCCCCGTACAGTGCCATGCTCCTGATGACCCCTGCATACAGTCGTCTGCTGGAGGCACCAGGTCCCCCCACGTTTGGTAGGAGTCGAGAGAGGGCTCCCGCTGCACCTACCAGTCGAGGAGCCATTTGACGGAAATGTTCCTCAAACTTCCAATTGCTATCGAGGGTAAGGCCCAGATATTTAATGTGGGGCTTCACCTCGACGGTCTCGCCATTGATTTGGAGGCATGCGCCTCGCGGAAGCCTCCACCTTGGGCCCCTGAAGCACAGGGCCTCCGTCTTACTGAGGCTCACCCTGAGCCCCAAGGCCCCAATCCGGTCGACCACCATTGACGCGCCAATCTCTGCTCTTCTAGCAACCTCCTCATAGGTGGTGTCCCGAACGGCGACAAGAGTGTCATCCGCATAGCAGATTATCGCCATTCGGGGCAGCACCGTCCCGCGGATGACCCAGTCGTATCCGATGTTCCAGAGCAGGGGTCCTAGAACGGACCCCTGTGGAACACCGCAGGTCACTGGCCTCGCCATCCGCAAGCCCCCTCTCCCTGTGTAGAGCACTACCCGATCCGTCAGGTAGTGCTCCACGATCCTTTGGAGATAGAGGGGCACCCCGTGGTATCGGAGTGCCTCCCCTATTACCTCAAAAGGGAGGGACCCGAACGCGTTGGCGATGTCTAGCGATACCGCCATCGCTCCCTGGCCCCTCTCGGCTGCCTCTGCAGAGAACCTCTTCAAGGCAGATAGTGCGTCCAAGGTGGAGCGCCCCACCCGAAACCCGAATTGGCCCTCCGAAAGGTTTGGTCCTACATCCGCTAGGTGCTGGTTGATACGAGAGGATAAGACTCTTTCAAGCAGCTTTCCCGCCTCATCCAGCATTACCAGCGGCCTGTGGCCGGACGGGGAGTCAGCTGGTCGACCCTCCTTCCGGAGCAGGACCAATCTTCCCTCCTTCCAACATCTCGGGAACCGCCCCACCGCTAGACACTCGTCGAATAGCGCACTGAGGCGGCCCCCGAGGTGCTTCAGGGCAATGCGCAGGACTTTACCGGGCACCCCATCCGGCCCCGGCGCTTTGGAGGTGCCCTTAAGTCGGCACACTGCCCGGAAGATCTCCTCCTGTGTTACCGGAGGAACGTCTTGGGCCATCTCCGGCTCCGCTCTGGGCTCTGTCATGTGTGGCGGATCAAAGGGAGGGCTGTGCGGGAACAGGCCTTCCAGGACAGAATTCAGCAAGGCTGGCTCGAAGTCCTCCGTCGGGGGGGCCACCTTGAGTTTCGCTCGCACCATACGATACGGCCGCCCCCACGGATCCGCATCAAGAGTGGCCAAGAATTCCTTATAGGAAGTATCCTTGGCCTCTGCGATGGCAGTTGAGAGGGCCTTTTTGGCCGTTCTGAGATTAGCCAAAAGGCGCTCTTCTTCTCCAGGTATTCTGGTCCTACGTCGGCGGCACCGCGTGAAAGCGCGGCGCGCAGCGTTACTGGCGGCTCGCAAGTCCGCCAAGTCTTGCGACCACCAGTAGACGCAGGTCTTGGGTGTGAAGCGCCTCGCCCTTGGCATCGCTGCGTCGCAGATGGCTGTGAGGTCCTCCCGGAAACTGGCGGCCCTCTGATCGACCCCCAGTTCCCGGGGGGGATCCGTGCACCACGCCTGCACAATGGCAGCTTCCTCGGCTCGGTCTCGATCGAGGCGGGAAGCAGCCCATCTTGGGAAGTCCCGGTCTCCTCTGTTCGTCCGTGTGGCCCGTGGACCAGTGGAGGCTTTGGAGACCCTGCACCTTATATAGAGGTGATCGGACAGGGTCTCCACCTCCTCGAGCACGCGCCAGTCGGTAATACGTGCGCCGATGGCAGGGCTAGCGAACATCAGATCCACTATGGATCCTCCCTGCCACCGAACGCAGGTATTTGTAGTGCCCACATTTTGCAGTACTAGGCCGACCATGACGGCCCAGTCTCGCAAAAGTGCCCCTCTCTGATCCGTGATGGGGCACCCCCACGCCGTACACTTGGCGTTGAGGTCCCCCATCAGGATCACTTGGGCCGGTGCCGCCCTCTGCACTACCAGCTCCAAGCGGATCAGGTACGCCTCGAAGTCGGCGTAGGGCCGGTTTGGGGAGAAGTATGTGCCAATGACAATTACCTCTCCCCAGTTAGCAGCCACGTAGCCGGGGCCTCTCTCCCTCAGTGAGAGGCGCCGGGTGCCAGCCGCCGGCACCACTATGCCCACCGAGCCCTCGGTGTCCCCGACCCAGTTTGGCTGGGGGGGGACGGCGTAGGGCTCAGCAACAACCGCAAAGTCCACACGCCACTCTGCCATGACCTGTACCAGAAGGTCCTGCGCCCTGGCACAATGGTTGGTGTTCGTCTGAAGGAGCTCGAAGTGGAGGTGTGCTGGCATTAAGACACATGCATCTCGAGCTCCTCTTCAGCCCTTTGGCTAGGTACACGAGAGGGGGGCCCGTTCGCAGGGGCCTTCCCTCTGACGGAAGGGGGGGCGCATTTTGTACCTCCCATGATGTGTGCATGTGGGCGCCCTGCTTGCGCGCATACTGCGCACTTTGGTTGGGCTTTACATGCGGCCGCTAGATGGCCTTCGCCACCGCAGCGAAAGCACTTTGCGCCATGTTCCGCCCCTGATGGGCAAAGCGCTCTCGTGTGGCCCAGCGCCATGCACCTGAAACAGCGCATGGGCAGGGCCTGTACTGGCGTGATGGTGGCCGTATTCCAGCCGACTGTCACCTTCTTCAGGTTGGCAATGACCTTAGCGGTCGCCGCTGGACATCTAATAAGGGCCGAGCATTGCCCCCATAGGCTAGCCCTTATTGCCCCAACTTTGACTTGTTCGGGGGGGCAGCCTCCCATAGCCGCAATGGCGGCTGCCACCTCTCCTTGAGTCACGGTTTCATCCAGGCCAGAGATCCTTAGATCAACTGTTTTGATTGGCCTAGTGATCTCCGCTTGGTCGCCAATTACCACTCGCAGTTTATCCGCGAGGACATCTGCGAGCTTATCCGGCTCCTCACCTGTCATCTCCATCAGCCTGGAGCCGGTCATGGTGGTTTTCACCTTGACCGACGCCAGACCGATCTCTGCCAGTTTAATACGGGCTCTGGCCTTGGCTAAGAGCTCAGCGTAGGTGGTCTGGGAGTCCTCCCTTAGTGTGAGGACCACTGCTGCCGTGCGCGGGGCGGTGATTTTAATTGCGCGTGGCTGCGGCTTCTTGGGCTGAGGTTGGGTTGAGGCGGTGTTTTCCTTCTTACGCCTCTTACGCCCGAGGACCCGAGTCCACGGCGTGACATCCTCGGTTTGAGGGGCCGCCTGCTCTCGCTGGATAGGACCCGCTGCTGTCTGACCCTGGGGCTGGGCAGTTGGCCCTTTTTTGGGTCCCGGCTTTGTCGGTCTCTTGGCTCCCTTACGCTGTTGGGTCTGGGAGGTAGGGGCCGTCGGCGTCTTTCTTTGCTGCTGCTGCCCGGCAGCAGCTCCCGCTGCGGTCTTCTCTGGCTGCGGTTCCGGTTCGCGCATAGCGCCAGCAGCCAAATTCGGCTGAGCTCTCGGGCGGGCAGGCGGCTCTTGGCGCCTGTCAGCCGCGAGGGGAGGTCTGAGAACCGGCTCCGGTGGGAGGCGCGCCTCCAACTCCCCCAGGCGAACGTTAATCATCCCACCCAGGGATGTTTGTAAGTCGCGTCTCAGCTCGTCCATTGCCTCCTTGAAGTCGGCGGCTGCAGGCGCTCCGGCGGTTCTGGCAGACATTACCCGCGATTCTTCATAGGCCTTTTTAAAGGCCCTCAACTCCGCGCGGACAATATCCAGTTCTCTGGCGAGTCGGTCGTTGTCCGCGCGGAGTCGACGGTGCTCTTCTCCAGGAGTGATGGTCCGCAGTGCCTCGACTGCTTCGATCACTCCTTTGGAGGCGTCGTTTATAGCACCCCAAATGGTGCCTTTAATATGGCCACTTCGATTTACGGCGTCCTGAATTTTGGCTACATTCCGGATCGCCGTGGCCGCTAGAGTGTCCCTCGTTTCTGCCGGTGGTATCAGGGGTTCTTCGCCCCCTCCAGCCGCACGGGTCCCCTCTGTGGTACGGTAACTCGGGTGATGGGCGAGCCCCTCGTCCGAGTCACCCATACCTACCACGCCTGGGTCTCGCATCGTCAGGCGGTTTAAGGAGCGACTGTGCGTCGTCCGGCGTCTGATGGTGCCGCCCCTCCGTGCAGAGCCAACCTTAGGCGCCTCGGGTCCCTCCATTAATGGTCCTGGAGGTCTCTTCCTCGTGGGGCCCACCAGCGGCGTGCCCCCCAGGAAGACCTCGGGTAGGTCCGCATCCAGTTCCATTCGGCCAGAATCGGGTTCGGAATCGGACGCATCTGTCATCTCAACAGGATGCGTCGCTTCCACCCTTTTTTTCGTCTGTGGGGCCGGGAACCGGAGGCGGAGACTGGCCGTGTCTGTAGGACTTTCTTGTCCCAGAAAGTCACCACTGGGGCAAGTGCGTCGATCCCCCAGAGGCTCCTCTCTCACGTCTCGTGCCATCGCAGCCAGAGAGCCGTCCTCCAGAGCTAACTCACTCTGGGGGCCGGCCCTCTCGCTCCCAGTGCAGTCTTCTGTGGGTGTGTTAGGAGCCGTGGTTTCCGGAGTGCCGGCTTCCTCCGGCCTCCCCTCCCGCTCGCTCTCTCCACATTTAACTGCTATTCGGCGCGTAAAACGCCCATGACTGTCTCGCGCCGTATGGCGCGCGACAGCCCCCTTTCCTCTTTTTTCATCATGTTCCAGGTTCAGTCCGTTGTTCTCGCTTTTGGTCGTCGGGTGGGAGTCTGGGCTCCCAGGCGCAGGGCAATCGCCCTTCAAGTCCAATTTGCCCCCCCCAGAATACGGTGGGGCTGACCGCGCGGTGGCGGTGAGGGATTCTCCCGTTAGGGTACCCTCCTGGGGTAGTGATTGTTTGATCGGACTTAGCATCATCATCGTTGTCCTTGTTTAGGGAGGTGTGGTCCTCCTGCTCAATTGGGGAGTAGAGCTCCTCCTGCTCAATTGGGGAGTAGAGCTCCTCTCCGCTGGTTAGGGGTGAGTTCCCCCGCAGATGATGCGCTGCTGCCCGCACCTCGTCGGCCTTCCGGTGCGCTCTCTGATGAGAGCATAACCAGAAGCCGACCCCCGTCGCTGCATCCCCGTAGTCCCCTGCTGCAGGGGAGACAGGGAGCAGTTTGTGGCGCACCCTTTCACTAGGGCGCGCCTGCCCCGCCAGGCCCATATTGGGCACAACCGGGGCTGTGCCGCTCTTGGTCACCCTCGCCCTTCGAGCTATGCAAGCCCGAAGATTGAGGGCTCAAGCCCCCCCACCACGACAAGGTAGCGACACTCGGGGGAACCTAACCTAACCTAACCTAACCTAACCTAACCTTTTTTTTTTTTTTTTTTTTTTTTTTTTTTTACGTGTGGAAAATGCGCCTTATGCATGTCCCCCGCTCGAGGCAGCGGGTGGGGTCTTTCGGGCTCTCCCCCAGAGTGGAGGCATACCGAATAAAAACCACACGACCTTACCCTCTCGGCCCTTGTGCGAACGCCACGGGATCGCGAACATTTCACCGCGACGCCGCAGGCCAGCCCGGGATGGGCTCCCTCTCTGCGCCCCAAGATGGTATTGGGGCGCTGCGCCCCTAGGGTTTTAGGGGCGCTCGGCCAGGACGGCACGTGCAATGCGGGTCCGGGATTCCTCGCCCTCGCCCGCTGTGCCGCCACGTCACGTCTGTCGTGTCAAGTCGGTCGATGTCCTCTCATGTCAGTCAGTCAGTTAGGTCCTCTCATGTCGCGTCGTCGTGTCCGGGCGACCACAAACCCGACAGGGCTTGGGCCGCCCCAGGGCTCCCCCTTACCTTTCCCTGTCTAATGAGAACAGGTACTGAGTTCGGGTTCGCCCCCGTCATACGGCGGCCACAGCCCTCAAAAGGACTGCGCCGCCCCGGCATCATTAGGCTTGCGCCCTCCGCCCGATAAGGCTCACCCTCACCTTTCCCTGTCTAATGAGGACAGGTACTCAGCTTGGGCTCGCCCCCCTCAAAAAGGCGTCGGCCCGAAGGCCAGACGCCGCCCTCTCAGGGCCCGAAGGCCCGTTGGCTGGCGAGGTTCGCCCAGTGGCTCCCCTCACCAGATCAACACCCCCCCACCCCAGTCACGTCGAAGTCAGTCACGTCCGGCGACCACAGCCCTTAAAAGGGCTGCGCCGCCCCGGCATCATTGGGCTTGCGCCCTCCGCCCGATGAGGCTCACCCTTACTTAGTACCCATCATTTAAGACAGGCAAAAGCAAGGGCTCGCCTCCGTCCAAAGGCGTCGGCCCGAAGGCCGCACGCCGCCCTCTTGGGTTTGGCGAAGATCACCCGCGGCCCTCTGCCTTAGGCTCCCCTCGCCAAACAAATGTCATGTCTGTCAGTCTGTCAAGTCCGGCGACCACAGCCCTTAAAAGGGCTGCGCCGCCCCGGCATCATTGGGCTTACGCCCTCCGCCCGATGGGCTCGCCCTCGCTTTTCCCTGACCCTAAGGACAGGTACTCCGCTCAGGCTCGCTCCCGTCAAAAGGTGTCGGCTCGAAGGCCAGACGCCGCCCTCTTGTGGGCCCGAAGGCCCGTCGGTCGGCAAGGTTTGCCCGGTGGCCCTCTGCCTTTGGGCTCCCCTCGCCAAACCAACACCCCCCCACCCCAGTCGCGTCAAATACGTCAGTCGTCGCGTCCGGCGACCACAGCCCTTAAAAGGGCTGCGCCGCCCCGGCATCATTGGGCTTACGCCCTCCGCCCGATGGGCTCGCCCTCGCTTTTCCCTGACCCTAAGGACAGGTACTCCGCTCAGGCTCGCTCCCGTCAAAAGGCGTCGGCCCGAAGGCCAGACGCCGCCCTCTTGTGGGCCCGAAGGCCCGTCGGTCGGCAAGGTTTGCCCGGTGGCCCTCTGCCTTTGGGCTCCCCTCGCCAAACCAACACCCCCCCACCCCAGTCGCGTCAAATACGTCAGTCGTCGCGTCCGGCGACCACAGCCCTTAAAAGGGCTGCGCCGCCCCGGCATCATTGGGCTTACGCCCTCCGCCCGATGGGCTCGCCCTCGCTTTTCCCTGACCCTAAGGACAGGTACTCCGCTCAGGCTCGCTCCCGTCAAAAGGCGTCGGCCCGAAGGCCAGACGCCGCCCTCTTGTGGGCCCGAAGGCCCGTCGGTCGGCAAGGTTTGCCCGGTGGCCCTCTGCCTTTGGGCTCCCCTCGCCAAACCAACACCCCCCCACCCCAGTCGTGTCACAGAAGTCAGTCGTCGCGTCCAGCGACCACAGCCCTTAAAAGGGCTGCGCCGCCCCAGCATCATTGAGCTTACGCCCTCCGCCCGATGGGCTCACCCTCACTTTTCCCTGACCCTAAGGACAGGTACTCTGCTCAGGCTCGCCTCCGTCAAAAGGCGTCGGCCCGAAGGCCGGACGCCGCCCTCTCAGGCCCGCAGGCCCGTTGGCTGGCAGGGTTCACCCGGTGGCCCTCTGCCTTTGGGCTCCCCCCACCAAGCCAACACCCCTCCCCCCCGGTCGGATATTAGCCGCCGGCTAGCAAATCCACCTAATGAATTTACTAGCCGTCGTTGCCCAGGATGCACCAGGCCCAGACGCTACACTTTCCCACCCCATGAAGCCAAAGCTTCGGATAGAGGGAAGTTGTAACGCCCGAGCACGCGAGGAGGAATCCGACATTGCACCCCGGGGGAACCTAACCTTTTTTTTTTTTTTTTTTTTTTTTTTTTACGTGTGGAAAATGCGCCTTATGCATGTCCCCCGCTCGAGGCAGCGGGTGGGGTCTTTCGGGCTCACCCCCAAAGTGGAGGCATACCGAATAAAAACCACACGACCTTACCCTCTCGGCCCTTGTGCGGACGCCACGGGATCGCGAACATTTCACCGCGACGCCACAGGCCAGCCCGGGATGGGCTCCCTCTCTGCGCCCCAAGATGGTATTGGGGCGCTGCGCCCCTAGGATTTTAGGGGCGCTCGGCCAGGACGGCACGTGCAATGCGGGTCCGGGATTCCTCGCCCTCGCCCGCTGTGCCGCCACGTCACGTCTGTCGTGTCAAGTCGGTCGATGTCCTCTCATGTCAGTCAGTCAGTTAGGTCCTCTCATGTCGCGTCGTCGTGTCCGGGCGACCACAAACCCGACAGGGCTTGGGCCGCCCGAGGGCTCCCCCTTACCTTTCCCTGTCTAATGAGAACAGGTACTGAGCTCGGGTTCGCCCCCGTCAAACGGTGGCCACAGCCCTCAAAAGGACTGTGCCGCCCCGGCATCATTGGGCTTACGCCCTCCGCCCGATAGGGCTCACCCTCACCTTTCCTTGTCTAATGAGGACAGGTACTCAGCTCGGGCTCGCCCCCCCTCAAAAAGGCATCGGCCCGAAGGCCAGACGCCGCCCTCTCAGGGCCCGAAGGCCCGTTGGCTGGCAAGGTTCGCCCAATAGCTCCCCTCACCAGACCAACACCCCCCCACCCCAGTCACGTCAGAGTCAGTCACGTCCGGCGACCACAGCCCTTAAAAGGGCTGCGCCGCCCCGGCATCATTGGGCTTGCGCCCTCCGCCCGATAAGGCTCACCCTTACTTAATACCCATCATTTAAGACAGGCAAAAGTAAGGGCTCGCCTCCGTCTGTAAGGCGTCGGCCCGAAGGCCACACGCCGCCCTCTTGGGTTTGGCGAAGCTCACCCGCGGCCCTCTGCCTTAGGCTCCCCTCGCCAAACAAATGTCATGTCTGTCAGTCTGTCGCGTCCAGCGACCACAGCCCTTAAAAGGGGCTGCGCCGCCCCGGCATCATTGGGCTTACGCCCTCCGCCCGATGGGCTCACCCTCGCTTTTCCCTGACCCTAAAATGTCAGGTACTCCGCTCAGGCTCACCTCCGTCCAAAGGCGTCGGCCCGAAGGCCGGACGCCGCCCTCTTGTGGGCCCGAAGGCCCGTTGGTTGGCAAGGTTTGCCCGGTGGCCCTCTGCCTTTGGGCTCCCCTCACCAAACCAACACCCCCCCCACCCCAGTCGCGTGAAGTCTGTCGTCGCGTCCAGCGACCACAGCCCTTAAAAGGGCTGCGCCGCCCCGGCATCATTGGGCTTACGCCCTCCGCCCGATGGGCTCACCCTCGCTTTTCCCTGACCCTAAGGACAGGTACTCAACTCAGGCTCGCCTCCGTCTAAAGGCGTCGGCCCGAAGGCCGGACGCCGCCCTCTCAGGCCCGCAGGCCCGTTGGCTGGCAGGGTTCACCCGGTGGCCCTCTGCCTTTGGGCTCCCCCCACCAAGCCAACTCCCCTCCCCCCCGGTCGGATATTAGCCGCCGGCTAGCAAATCCACCTAATGAATTTACTAGCCGTCGTTGCCCAGGATGCACCAGGCCCAGACGCTACACTTTCCCACCCCATGAAGCCAAAGCTTCGGATAGAGGGAAGTTGTAACGCCCGAGCACGCGAGGAGGAATCCGACATTGCACCCCTGGGGGAACCTAACCTAACCTAACCTAACCTTTTTTTTTTTTTTTTTTTTATCCTGGGGAAAATCCTTTAAGGACTTCACCGGCCCGGGGAGGCCGGTGGGCATGTGGGAATCCCGCCCCAGAAGGGGGCGGTGTACCCACTAAAAACCCCAGCATGTTCCTCTTTGCTGCCTTTGCAGCCGGGCTGTGGGAACTTTCTGCATCCATGGCCCGGAAGCACGACAGTTGTCCTTTCTTGGACCCATCTCAGGAGAGCCTCCTTCCTCCACCGCTGTAGGCGCGCCGGAACACTTAGCGCGCCTACCAGCTCGGGGACCTTATCAGCGGGGGACGGGCTTCCCCGTGCCCGTCACCCGCAGTCCCTGTTAGGGCGGGATTGCGCGGTTATAATTTAACCGCCGTCGCCCAACTCGCCTGCGGCGCAGGGGCTGGGAGGATGGGTCGTCCTCTCGCTCCCGCTCCGCTCCCTCCTTTATCGCCATCACCTCCTCGCAGAAGGAGGCCATGGCGATCCACGACCTCTCGCTGTCGGTCATGGATTTTACGACGGCCGGCAGCGAGAGATCATTCCCTACTACTGCCTTGAGGCTAGCCCTTTGCCCGTCAAAGGCGGGACACACTTGCAGCGTGTGCTGCGCGGTGTCCTCCGCCCCGCCGCAGTGGTGACACATTGGTGTTGTCTCCCTCCTTGCGATCTTGCACAGGTACTTGCCGAAGCAGCCGTGCCCCGACAGTACCTGCGCTAGATGGAAGGAGACAACACCCCATGTCCTTTCGACCCATCTTTCCAAGACGGGCCGAACTCCCGATATGGTCCAGTGGCCGGCGCTCGGCCGCTCCAGAGCCTCCAGCCATTTCCGGAAGAGAGTTTGGCGGGAGATGTCTCTCCATCGCCTTATCTCTTCCGGACAGGGCCGTTCCCCTCTGTCGCGCGCCTCGGCTACTCGCCGGTATACGTCGGCCAGCACCTCGGCATCCAGCTCCCACGGTGGGGTTCCCGCCAGTACGCAGGCCGCCTCGAACGAGGTGGTGCGGTACGCCCTCGATACCCTCACCGCCATGACCCTTTGCGGTTGCCGCAGGTGGGTCTTGTTCCGGGCGGAGAGGGCATTTACCCATATGGGTGCCCCGTACAGGGCCATCGACCGCACAACACCTGTGTACAGTCGGCGGCAGCCCGCCTTTGGCCCGCCCACGTTGGGGAGCAGTCGGCTCAGTGCCGATGCCGTGCCCACCAGCTTCGGAGCCAAGCGCCGGAAGTGTTCTTCGAAGTTCCACCGGCTGTCGAGGACGAGTCCCAGGTACTTCATCGTCTTCCCGACGCCGATGGAAACTCCGCTGACCACGATGTTGGCATTAACTGAAGGTGCCCTCCGAGGTCCGTGAAAGCAAATAGCTTCGGACTTGTGGAGGGCAACCTCGAGGCCTAGCCTCCGGATTCTATCCACCGTTAGTGCCACGCCGGCAGTAGCCAGTAGGGACGCCTCGCGGATGGTGGCGCCGCGGGCTGTGACGAGGGTGTCATCCGCATAACATGTTATTTCTACCCCCGGCAAGTTAGCGCCGCGCAGCACCCAGTCGTAGCCGATGTTCCACAGGAGTGGTCCTAGGACCGATCCCTGTGGGACACCGCACGACATCTGCCGCTCCACCCATTCATGCTGTGTAGGGTAGCGGATCGCCCGCTCAGAGAGGTATGACCCCACTACCCTACGCAAGTACTCAGGCACGTTGTGGTACCTGAGCGCCTCCTTAATCGTTTCCCAGGGAAGGGTGTTAAAAGCGTTGGCAATGTCCAAGGACACCGCCAACACCACTTCCCCTCGGGACACCGCTTCATCCGCCAGGGCCCTCACCCGCGCTATAGCGTCGATGGTGGACCTGCCCTGGCGGAATCCGTACTGGCACGCGCTCAGGCCCGGCCCTTGGCCCTCCAAGTGCCTTACAATTCGGGCAGCCACTACCCGCTCAAATAGCTTGGCCTTCTCGTCAAGAAGGACGATCGGTCTGTACCCCGAAGGGGAATCGGCCGGTCGCCCTTCCTTCCTCAGAAGGACCAACTTTCCGCATTTCCATGCCCGTGGTATGCGACCCTGCATCAGGCACGCGGAGAAAAGAGCCCTCACCCTTTGCTCTAAAGGGCCCAGTGCTAAGACCCATGCGCGGCCTGGAGTACCATCGGGGCCGGGGGCAGTGTTTTTGGCCTTTAGCCTTAGCACTGCCGCCCCCAATTCCTCCTCTGTCACCTCCGGTATGTCTTCGTCCACTGACGGGGTTACTGGAGCCATTCGCGGGGGCAGGTGTTCGCCCCGCTGTGGGAATAGGGCTCCCACAATTTGGCTCACCAGGTCCGGCTGGAGACTTTGCGTGAGTGGGGGGGCCCAAGGCCGGAGTTTGCCCCTCACCGACTTGTACGGCCTCCCCCACGGGTCGCTGTTCAGAGTCTCCAGCATTTCCTGCTCTGCCAGGTCTTTGGCTTGGCCAATGGCCACGCTGAGGGCCCTGCTAGCCGCTCTGTAGCTCGCATACAGGTGTTCTTCGGCCGCCAGGTTTCGCCTCCTCCGCCTTCGGCTCCTCGTGTACTGGCGTCTCGCAGCCACGCAAGACTTGCGCAGCTGCGTTAGTTCTGCGGACCACCAGTACACGTTCCGCCTCGGCCCACTGGGCTTGACCCGCGGCATCGCAGCGTCGCAGACCTGCGTCATGGCCTCGCTGAGCCAGGCTGCTTCCACCTCAACATCTGCTGGGGCTTCGGGCGCTTCCGGCCAGGCTTGGACCAAGGCCGCCGCGTGCAGCAGGTCCCGGTCAAGCCGTTTAACTGCCCACCTTGGGCTATCTCCCTGCAGGGAACGGCTTAGGCCGTCCGGGATACTGTGATGAGAGGAGACGCTAAACCGAATGTATCGGTGGTCGGATAGCGTCTCCACTCCCTCCATGACTTTCCAGCCTTGGACACGGCGCGCCAGGGCGGCATTGGCGAACGTGATGTCCACGATAGAGCCACCCTGTTGCCGCACGCACGTGTCTGTCGTCCCGTGATTCAGGACAGTCAGACCTGTAGCCACTGCCCACTCCACCAGCGTTTGACCGCGCACGTCAGTCGCGGGGGAACCCCACACCACTGATTTGGCGTTGAAGTCCCCCGCGACCAGCAGCAGGTCCGGGTCACTTCTGCCGATCAGAGCCCGCACTTCGTCGAGGAATACCTCGAATTCAGCGAGAGCTCTGTTCGGCGAGAAGTACGCCCCTACCACCGTGATGTTGCCGATGTTGGCAGCCACGTAGCCATGGCCCCGCGTCACTCTCTCGAGAGGCGCAGAGCCAGCCGATGGTTGAGTGGCCAGGGCTACTAGGCCGTCCAGGTCACCCACCCAGTTATCTCTACGAGGCACCGAGTATGGCTCGGCTATTACAGCGACATGAATCAACCACTCCGCCATGCTCTGGATCAGAAGATCCTGAGCTCTGGCGCAGTGGTTGATGTTCGCCTGTAAATAGCTAGATGTAGTTGGAGCCATACTGTTACTCGAGTAACATTTCTTCCTCCTCGGCCTGGGGCTCAGTTGTGCTGCCCTGTCTGGTGCCTAGCTGCGAAGAGGATTGCAGTCTCTCGACAACTTTGCTCCGCTTGGCTTTGTGTGGGTCGCAAACCTTGCTACCCACCTTGTGGTTGGCCGACAGCCCGGCCTCCGCACACAGCACGCAGTGTGGTGCTGCTGTACATGCGTTGGCCACGTGGCCCGGACACCCGCAGCGGTAGCACAGCAGGCTGCGATCCACCGCCCCCTTGCATTTGGCCTTTACGTGGCCCACCTCGAGGCAGCGGAAGCAGCGCAGGGGACGGGCATCGAGCAGCTTGACCTGCGCCGACACCCAGCCCACCAGCAGCCTTCCCGCCTCTGTCACCTTTTTCGCCGCCGAAATAGGACAGCGCAGCCATATTGTGCCTAGACCGGAGCGACCGCTAACAATCTCTCCGGGCCTAATATCGGTCTCCGCACAGCCCCCCACACGAGCAACCGAGGTCACTACGTCCGTGGACAAGACGGACTCGTCTAGGCCCGAAATACGTAGTTCTGCGCATTTCATGGGCCTCGAGACACGCACTAACGCTGGGTCCGTGACCTCGGCTAGTTTTTTGGCCAGTGCGTCTGCCTTATCACCACTTGTTGCACCGGGCACCTCCATGATGTAAGCCCCGGTTTGAGCTTTCCTCAGACGGAGGCCCGAGATGCCCAGATCCTCCAGTTTGATTTTGGCTTT
Organism: Choristoneura rosaceana; assembly: GCA_037349165.1. Classification (NCBI taxonomy): domain Eukaryota; kingdom Metazoa; phylum Arthropoda; class Insecta; order Lepidoptera; family Tortricidae; genus Choristoneura; species Choristoneura rosaceana. Next base: position 45,750 of record JAZBNJ010000007.1, read on the forward strand.
GGCATCCGCAAGGACTGTGCCAAAGTCTGCCCCTTTTTCCGTCGCCTTTGGCTCCAACAGCGTCATCATGACCGCTGCTGAGCGAGGCGGACGGAGCTTGTTAGCTCCCTTCTTGTGGTTGCGTTTTTGCATGTCGACCTCCTTGTTCTTCACTTCCTTCGCTTTCCTCCGCCTTCTTCTCCTTTCCACCTTTGTCCACCCGTCAGGCTGTTCAGGTGGTGGGGGTGGTGGGGGCGGCGGAAGCGGTGGGGGCAGCGGGGGCGGTCGTTTGGTATTATCTGCCTTTTTTCCTTTCTTTGATTTCTTCCGTCTTGGACCAGCCGAGGCCTGGCCAGAAGCCGCATCCTCCGCAGCTTGACGGGCAGGCTTCTCCGGAAGGAGCCGGTCTTGTATGCCAGCCAGGTGGGCGTCCAGGTATGGACAGACTTGAGCCATGACGGCTCGGCAGAGTTTGTCCATGTCCATAGCTGATGGACTGGCCGCACCATGACCTTCCTCTCTTCTTGTTGGGGGGGGCTGCGCAGGGGGCAGCACCTCCCCGTCGTGTCCGGTAAGAGGGGGTTGCGGACTGCCCTGCTTCCGCATCCCCTCGAGGTCTCTTTTAAGGTCGGCCAGCTCCTTTCGGAGACTGGCCATCTCGGCTTGCAGCCGATTGTTGTCGGCCTGCAGCCGAGCCGTCTCCTCAGTGGCTGTGCGTTTGCTTAGTACCGTGAAGGCATCAGCAATCGCAGCAGCGGCATCTTTAAGGCATTTTATATAGCCACCTGATAGATTTTTGGAGGTGACCGCAACCTTGTTGATAATGGCCACGCTGTCGGCTACCTGCTGACCAAGGTCTTTATTAGCCGCGGTGTCCCCCTGGTCATTCCTTCCCGGAGAAGTGCCTCTCTGGTACCCTTGCCTGGTCGCGATTGTCATTTCCCGGACCTCCATTTCCGCCTTTAGCCGAAGTTCTTCCCTCAGGGCACGATTGTAGGCCTCCTTTGCCTTCGCCAGACCAGCGTATTTGCCTGTTGTAGGCGGGCGACCTCTGCCTCTGTGCTGTGGTTTTGTTTGTCCCTCAGCTGAGAGCCCTGTTGACTCTTCGTCGCTTGAGCTGAGCACGGATGAAGCAGGGCGGAATCTCTTCCGCTTCTGCTTCACCCGCTCAGCTCCCTCTGGAATATTTTCCAGTTTGCTTCTACCAGAGGACTCACGGCCTCCGGTCCCCTGGGAAGCAAAGCTGATATCTGAGCTCGTGGTGGCCCTCAGTTCGGGCTCTTGGCCAAAGATGTTTGGCGATTTCTGCCTTATGAGGCGCACGCAGCAGTCCCGCAGTGGGACACTGAGCGGCCTCCGTTCGGCGATTTGTATCGCCGGAGAACTAATATCTAAACGTGGGCTTTGAGGGCCCACGAAGTGACTTTTGCCCCCCCCAGAATACGATGGGGCTGACCGCGGGATGTTAGCGGTGAGGGATTCTCCCCGAAGGGTACCCTCCTGGGGTAATACTCTTTTATCGTCACTCATGCCCTTACTATTAGGGGTAAGGCCCCTGCCCCTTTTAAAGAGGGAGCCGCTCTCCTCTTGTTTTAAGGGGTGAGTTCCCCTGTGTCGCAGTTACGCCAACCCGTTCACCATCGACGTGGTACTTCCGGCAAGCCGCTAATCCAGGCCGGACCCGTTCGATCCACAGGACCTACTTGTCTCCGGCCTGGTACTGGATACGCTGCAACCCGTATCCAGAACCGCAGTAAGGAGCGGTTATCCCCGGTTTTTTATAGAGGTTTTCCTTCCTCGTGGTCCTCCCTTTGCAGGCGACGACCCTCACTCCCGGCGCCTACGGGCCGGGTTGCGAGTTCCCACAGCAGCTCACAGAAAGAGCCCTGCAGTAGGCCATCCTTACAGACGGCGCTCCTCCAGATCACGTCCGCATCCCAGTCTACTCTGCTAATCAGAGAGGTACCGGGAGCGGACCCACCGCCTCTGCTTCCCCGTTGTCCCCTGCTACAGGAGAGACAGGGAGCAGGAAAGTGGCGCACCCTTTCACTAGGGCGCGCCTGCCCCGCCTGGCCCAAAATGGGCTCCGCCGAGGCTGTGCCGCTCTTGGTCACCCTCGCCCTTCGAGCTATGCAAGCCCGAAGATTGAGGGCTCAAGCCCCCCCACCACGACAAGGTAGCGACACTCGGGGGGGAACCTAACCTAACCTTTTTTTTTTTTTTTTTTTTTTTTTTTTTTTTTTTTGCGGTGGGAAAATGCGTTACGCATACGACCGCGCCTTGGGGACGACGCGGAAGTTATGTGGGACTCCCTCCCCGTAACCTCCTGCCCTACGGGAAGGAGGGGGGAGGTATACCCACTAAAAACCCACCGGTATTCCCTCTTGCCGTTTTGCGAGTGCCCTGGGAGAACGAGTAGGCACCAGGACACCCGCCGGCCGCTCCAGCCTTAGCCGGAGCTCCCGCACTGAGAGGAGGGGTCGGGAATACTCAACCCCTCCCCAAGACGTGTGGGCCAGTAGGCGCTAGCAAGGGATCCCCATCCCTCGCCAGCCTGGCACCACTAGGGAAGGTTGGCGGCAAATTGTCGCCGCCTCCTTCCCACCCGTCTGCGCCGGAGCGGGTGCGCGAGTGGATCATTCTCGCGTTCCCGCTCCTTCTCCTCCTTCTGCGAGATGACTTCTTCGCAGAAGGAGGCGACGGCCTCCCAGGAACTCTCGCTCCTCAGCATGGCTTGTACGACGCTGGGGAGCGAGAGGTCGCCGCCGATCGCCGCCACCAGAGTGCGGCGCTCCTGGGCCCACGCGCTGCACACTTCGAGGGTGTGCTGCGCCGTGTCCTCATCGGCGCCGCACTCGTGGCACGACGCCGTCGCCTCCCTTCCGGCAACCTTGTGGAGATACCGCCCGAAGCAACCATGCCCGGACAGCACCTGCACAAGGCGGAAGGTAAGGGACCCGTGTTCCCGTCGACACCAATCCAGGAGCACCGGGCGGATGGCTTCGATCGTGCGGAGGCCGTATTCAGCCTCCGCTAGCTCATCCGCCCAGCGCTCCAGCACCTCCTCTTTCTGGACCTCTCGGGCCCGGGCCAGTTCCTGAGGAGCGAGGGATTCCCCTCGCTCCCTGCGCTCCACTTTCGCCTTATAGGCTTATAACTCCCAGGGGGGAGATGCAGCCAAGGCTCCAGCCGCCGCCCAGCCCACCGTCCGGTAGGCCCGGGCCATCCTCACCGCCATCACTCTCTGGGGCTTTCGGAGCAGCGCCCTGGTGGTGGCGGTGAGCGCGTCCGCCCAAATTGGGGCCCCGTATAGGGCCATACTCCGTATGACCCCTGCAAACAATTGTCTGCAGGGGGCATTCGGTCCACCCACATTGGGTAGGAGCCGCCCTAATGCTCCCGCCGCGCCTACGAGTCGGGGAGCCATCTTGCGGAAGTGCTCCTCGAACTGCCATTTTCCGTCGAGGGTAAGGCCCAGATATTTAATGTGGGCCTTAACCTCGACATCCTCCTCATTGATCCGCAGGGTTGGACCCCGCGGCAGCCTCCACCTTGGCCCTCTGAAACAGAGGGCCTCCGTTTTAGGGAGGGACACCCTCAGACCCAGCGCCTCTATGCGCTGGATAACGAGGGTGGCTCCCACTTCCGCCCTCCTCTTCACCCTCTCGTATGTGGTGCCTCGGACGGCGATAAGCGTGTCGTCTGCGTAACAGACGACCACCATCCGAGGCAGCACCCTCCCGCGGATGACCCAGTCGTAGCCGACGTTCCAAAGTAGGGGCCCTAGCACGGACCCCTGTGGAACGCCGCAGGCTACCGTCCTGGCCATCCGCTCCCCCCCTCTCCCCATGTAGAGCACTACCCGGTCCATCAGGTAGTGCTCTACAATCCTCCGGAGGTAGGAGGGCACCCCGTGATAACGGAGCGCCTCCCCTATCACTCCGAAGGGGAGAGACCCGAAGGCGTTGGCGATGTCTAAAGATACCGCCATGGCCCCCTGGCCCCTCCTGGCCGCATCCTCGGTGAACCCCTTCAGGGCGGATAGGGCGTCCAGCGTGGACCGCCCTACCCGGAACCCGAACTGGTTCTCCGCAAGATCCGGCCCTTCGCTCGTCAGGTGGCAGGCGATCCGGGAAGCAATTATCCTTTCGAGGAGCTTCCCTGTTTCGTCCAGCATGACGAGCGGCCGCCACCCAGAAGGAGAGTCCGCAGGTCTGCTCTCCTTCCGCAGGAGGACCAAGCGGCCCTCCTTCCATGCTTGAGGGAATCGCCCCGTGGCCAGACATTTGTCCATTAGGTCCACGAGGCGGTCCCCCAGGTGCTTGGTGGCTACAAGCACCACTTTCCCCGGCACTCCGTCTGGGCCTGGCGCCTTACGGCACCCCTTCAGACGGCCCGCCGCCCTGATTATTTCTTCACCCGTTATCCGGGGGATGTCAGGGGGCGCCTCGGGCTCTACCGTAGGCGGTGCCATCCGCGGTGGCTCGAAGAGCTGGCTGGGGGGAAAGAGTCCTTCCACTACCGCAGCCAGAAGTCCTGGCTCAAAGTCCTCCGTGGGGGGAGACACCTTGAGTTTAGCCCGTACCGTTCGGTACGGACGCCCCCACGGGTCATTGTCGAGCGAGGCCAAAAATTCGGTGTAACCCAAATCCTTGGCCCGCGCGATAGCCGTTTGGAAGGCGGCTTTCGCTGCCCGAAGCTCGGTGAGGAGCCTCTCCTCTTCACCTGGCACCTGGGTGCGCCGTCTTCGGCACCGGGTAAACGCACGGCGGGCGGTGTCACTGGCGGCTCTTAGGACTGCGAGGTCCTGTGACCACCAGTAGACCCCCGTTCTGGGTGCGGATTGGTGCGCCCTCGGCATGGCCGCGTCGCATATTGCTGTCAGGTCTTCGCGGAACCTGACAGCCCTTTCATCGACCCCCATGGTATCCGGGGGATCGACGCTCCACGCCCGGACTGTGGCAGCCTCTTTCGCCATGTCCAGGTCGAGACGGGAGACAACCCATTTTGGGAAATTTCCGCCTCGCCCACCCGCCACCCTAGCCTGAGGCCTGAGGGGCGCCTTGGAGACCCTGAATCGTATGTAGGCATGATCGGACAGGGTCTCCACCTCCTCCATGACGCGCCAATCACCTATTCGAGCTCCGATGACAGGGGTAGCGAACGTTACGTCCACTATCGACCCCCCCTGCCACCGGACGCAGGTGTTGGCCGTCCCTTGGTTCTGCAGAACCAGGCCGACCATTGCCGCCCAGTCCCGCAGAAGCGCCCCTCTCTGGTCCGTGATGGGACACCCCCACGCCACGCACTTGGCGTTGAGGTCCCCCATCAAGACCACCTGAGCTGGTAGTGCTCTCTGCACCACCGGCTCCAGGCCCGCCAGGAATCGTTCAAACTCCCTGAAGGGCCTGTTTGGGGAGAAGTATACTCCTACCACTACTACTTCCCCCCATTTGGCCGCCACGTAGCCGGCACCCCTCTCCTTGATGGAGATGCGCTGGGTGCCGGCCGCCGGCACCACGACGGCCACCGAGCCCTCGGAGTCCCCGACCCAGTTTGGCTGGGTAGGGACGCAGTAGGGCTCAGCGACTACTGCCGCATCAATGCGCCACTCCGCCAGGACTTGCATGAGCAGGTCCTGTGCGCGCGCGGAGTGGTTGGCATTAGTCTGCAGTAGCTCGTAATGCGGGTGTACTGGCATTAGGACACCTGCATCACGAGCTCCTCTCTAGCCTGTTGGCTCCGGTTCGGTAAGGCCCTGGTCGCTGGGGCCTTTCCTCTAACCGTCGGGGGGATGCAGTTAGATCCCCCCATCCTGTGCCCATGCGGGCGGCCAGCTTGCGCGCACACCGCGCATTTGGCCACCGCCTCGCAAGTGACCGCCAGGTGACCCTCCATGCCGCATCGGAAGCATTTTGAGCCGTGCTCCGCTTCCGACGGGCAGAGAGCCCTGGTGTGGCCCAGCGCCATGCACTTGAAGCAGCGCATGGGCAGAGCCTCCACCGGCTTTATGGCGGCCACCACCCACCCGACTGGGACTTTGCCCGCAGTGGCGATCGCCTTCGCAGCCACCGCCGGGCACCTTACTAGGGCCGAGCCTTGTGCCCAGGCGCTCGACCTGATGCCTCCAACCTTAATTTGGTCGGAGGCACAGCTGCCCACTTTCGCCAAGGCGATGGCCAACTCCTCGCGGCCAACCATCTCGTCAAGGCCCGTGACCTTTAGGTCCACGAGCTTGGTTGGTCGCGTGACTTCTGCCTGGTCCCCAATTACCTCTTTGAGCCTTGCGGCTAGGAGGTTGGCAGTGGCCTCGGGGCGTTCGCCACCTACCTCCAACATTCTGGAGCCAGTCATCGTAGCCCTAATTTTGACTGACTCCAGGCCAAAGTCAGCAAGACTTATTGAGGCCCTAGCTTTCGCCAGGACCTCCAGCATATTGGTGGACCCCTCCTTTAGTGCTAGCACTATCGCTGCTGTGCGGGGGGCCACGATCTTAGCCGACTTGGCCTTCGGCGCGGGTGCCTTTGACGGCACGGCTTTGGGCGGCGCTTGGGTTGGGGCCCTTCCCTTCCGTCCCTTGCGCCCAAGGACTTGGGACCACGGTGTGGCATCCTCTGCTTCCGGGGCCGGAGCCTCCTGGCGGCTGGGACCAGCTTGACTCTGGGTTTGCGGTCCCGGATTTGGTGCCTTTTTAGCGCCCGCGTGCCCCTTCCCCTGCTGGGGCTGGGAGTTGGGGGCAGTTAGCACCCTCTTGAGTTGCTGCCCAGTCTTGGCCCCAACCATGGCCCCTTTCGGTTGGGGTTGAATCTCGCGCATAGCGCCTGCAGCCAAGTTGGGCTGAGTTCTCGGGCGTGCAGGTGGCTCCTGGCGCCTGTCGGCCGCGAGTGGAGGCCTCAGGACTGGCTCCGGCGGGAGGCGCGCCTCCAGCTCTCCCAGACGGGCGTTTATCATCCCGCCCAGGGACATCTGTAGGTCGCGCCTCAACTCATCCATGAGCTCCCTAAGGTCAGGAGCTTCTGGCACTCCAGCTGTTGCGGCGGGAGTCACCCGGGATTCCTCGAAGGCCTGTTTAAAAGCCCTCAATTCCGCTCTGACAATTTCCAGCTCTCTGGCGAGTCGGTTGTTGTCCGCGCGGAGACGACGGTGTTCCTCCCCGGGGGTGATTGTCCTCAGTTCTTCAACTGCGTCAATCACCCCTTTGGCGGCCTGATTGATGGTCCCCCAGATAGTGCCCTTGATGTGGCTACTCCGCTTGATTTGCTCTTGAATGGTAGCCACATTCAAGAGCGCCGACGCCACCAGGGTTTCCCTAGTTTGAACTTGGGGTGCCACAGGCACCTCGTCCCTACCTTCCCTATGAGCCCCTTCCAGATCACGGTAGCTCGGGCAGTAGCCAGGCCCTTCGTCCGAGTCCAGGTATTCACCGCCTTCCACCATAACCAAAGATTGGCTATGCGTCGACGGGCGCTTATCGCCCTTGCACGTAGTGCCAACTTTGGGCGCGATAGGACCCTCGGAAACCGTGCTTGTCGGCCGTTTCCTCGAGAGACTCCCATTTGGGGAGTCCCCAAGGAACACCTCTGGACGGTCCGCCTTGAGCAGCGTTCGGGACAATCGTGCATCCTCCTCCTCAGAGTCGGATGCGTCCGACATGTGCACAGGCATGGTTGGGCTCTGCTTGTTGCAGCTGTCCTCCCCCTCCAGACCCTTTGCAGCCCTCACGTTTCCCTTCGAGTGGGAACGGAGCACCGGGAAGTCGAGCCGGTAAGTGCCGGCGTCGACTGAAAAATTCCCCCTGCGGGAACCACCACTGGGGGCAGCACGCTCACGACGCGCAGGGTTACCCAGCGAGCTGGTCTTCCCTCCCCCCTTATTCACCCCCCCCAAAGACAGGTCCTTCTGGGGGTTGGAGCCAACCCCCTTCCCAGAACTGTCTTTCCCCATAACTATCCCCCCTTTAGTGGGATTCCAAAAAATGGAGCACCCACGGAGCCCTCCCCGGCCCCTTTACCCCCCCCGCCTATAAAAACCCCCCCTTACCAAGTTGGTTTTGCCAGAAGGGCAAAACCTAACTCAAAACGGTCAAGTGCGAACCGGCTAAAATTACCAACTTATCAAAAAGTTGGTAGTTTTTGCCAAGTTTCCACGAGACTAAGATAGCTAGGAGTTGGTGCGAGGTGCCGTTAGGCGGCGCAAACTACCTCCTATCCAACCCACTAACTGTAAAATCCCAGACCGTTGTGGTTTAGGCACAATAATTTTTCAAAGTTCCCGACAAACTAATGAAAAATAATTATTGCGCCTATGGGAAAATAATAGCAATCCACGTTTCACCGAATAACTTCCGAATGGTAAGTTCGAAAATTATTCGGCAAACGGGAGTGGATAGTGCTACTATTTTCAAGTATTCGCCAATAAAAAGAATTTACGAAAATTAAACCAAAAATTAATTACGAAATTTAGAAAAAGAAACGGAAACTTGTGTTTTCGAAATTGCAACCGCAAAACGTGAAGCGTTTTGGGCCCCAATTTCAAAAATTAATTTTGGGTGTTCTAGAGAAGCTAGAGACACAGAAAAAGAACCAAAATGTCGAGAAACTCAAGCAGAAGGCGATGAGTACAAAAGAAACAGCGAAAACGCACCGGCAAGGACAAAATTCGAGCAAAACCAAGAAGCGAGCCAAAAAGTCAGGTCGAATTTTCCCTCAACCTAACCTAACCTAACCTAACCTAACCTAACCTAACCTAACCTAACCTAACCTAACCTAACCTAACCTAACCTAACCTAACCTTTTTTTTTTTTTTTTTTTTTTTTTTTTTTTTTTTTTTTATCCTGGGGAAAATCCTTTAAGGACTTCACCGGCCCGGGGAGGCCGGTGGGCATGTGGGAATCCCGCCCCAGAAGGGGGCGGTGTACCCACTAAAAACCCCAGCATGTTCCTCTTTGCTGCCTTTGCAGCCGGGCTGTGGGAACTTTCGACATCCATGGCCCGGCAACGCGACAGCTGTCCTTTCTTGGACCCATCTCAGGAGAGCCTCCTTCCTCCACCGCTGTAGGCGCGCCGGAACACTTAGCGCGCCTACCAGCTCGGGGACCTTACCAGCGGAGGACGGGCATCCCCGTGCCCGTCACCCGCAGTCCCTGTTAGGGCGGGATTGCGCGGTCGTAGTTCAACCGCCGTCGCCCGACTCGCCTGCGGCGCAGGGGCTGGGAGGATGGGTCGTCCTCTCGCTCCCGCTCCGCTCCCTCCTTTATCGCCATCACCTCCTCGCAGAAGGAGGCCATGGCGATCCACGACCTCTCGCTGTCGGTCATGGATTTTACGACGGCCGGCAGCGAGAGATCATTCCCTACCACTGCCTTGAGGCTAGCCCTTTGTCCGTCAAAGGCGGGACACACTTGCAGCGTGTGCTGCGCGGTGTCCTCCGCCCCGCCGCAGTGGTGACACATTGGTGTTGTCTCCCTCCTTGCGATCTTGCACAGGTACTTGCCGAAGCAGCCGTGCCCCGACAGTACCTGCGCTAGATGGAAGGAGACAACACCCCATGACCTTTCGACCCATCTTTCTAAGACGGGCCGAACTCCCGATATGGTCCAGTGGCCGGCGCTCGGCCGCTCCAGAGCCTCCAGCCATTTCCGGAAGAGAGTTTGGCGGGAGATGTCTCTCCATCGCCTTATCTCTTCCGGACAGGGCCGTTCCCCTCTGTCGCGCGCCTCGGCTACCTGCCGGTATACGTCGGCCAGCACCTCGGCATCCAGCTCCCACGGTGGGGTTCCCGCCAGTACGCAGGCCGCCTCGAACGAGGTGGTGCGGTACGCCCTCGATACCCTCACCGCCATGACCCTTTGCGGTTGACGCAGGTGGGTCTTGTTCCGGGCGGAGAGAGCATTTACCCATATGGGTGCGCCGTACAGGGCCATCGACCGCACAACACCTGTGTACAGTCGGCGGCAGCCCGCCTTTGGCCCGCCCACGTTCGGGAGCAGTCGGCTCAGTGCCGATGCCGTGCCCACCAGCTTCGGAGCCAAGCGCCGGAAGTGTTCTTCGAAGTTCCACCGGCTGTCGAGGACGAGTCCCAGGTACTTCATCGTCTTCCCGACGCCGATGGAAACTCCGCTCACCATTATGCTGGTGTTGCCTGGAGGTGCCCTACGAGGTCCATGGAAACATATGGCTTCGGACTTGTGGAGGGCGACCTCCAGGCCTAGCCTTCGGATTCTGTCCACCGTCAGTGCCACGCCGGCAGTAGCCAGTAGGGACGCCTCGCGGATGGTGGCGCCGCGGGCTGTGACGAGGGTGTCATCCGCATAACACGTTATTTCGACCCCCGGCAAGTTGGCGCCACGCAGCACCCAGTCGTAGCCGATGTTCCACAGGAGTGGTCCTAGGACCGATCCCTGTGGGACACCGCACGACATCTGCCGCTCCACCCATTCACGCTGCGTAGGGTAGCGGATCGCCCGCTCAGAGAGATATGACCCCACTACCCTACGCAAGTACTCAGGCACGTTGTGGTACCGGAGCGCCTCCTTAATTGTTTCCCAGGGAAGGGTGTTAAAAGCATTGGCAATGTCCAAGGACACCGCCAACACCACTTCCCCTCGGGACACCGCTTCATCCGCCAGGGCCCTCACCCGCGCTATAGCGTCGATGGTGGACCTGCCCTGGCGGAATCCGTACTGGCACGCGCTCAATCCTGGCCCTTGGCCCTCCAAGTGCCTTACAATTCGGGCAGCCACTACCCGCTCAAACAGCTTGGCCTTCTCGTCAAGAAGGACGATCGGTCTGTACCCCGAGGGGGAATCGGCCGGTCGCCCTTCCTTCCTCAGAAGCACCAACTTCCCACATTTCCATGCCCGTGGTATGCGACCTTGTGTCAGGCACGCGGTGAATAGAGCCCTCACCCTATGCTCTAAAGGGCCGAGCGCTAGAACCCATGCGCGGCCCGGAGTGCCATCGGGACCGGGGGCAGTGTTTTTGGCCTTTAGCCTTAGGACTGCCACCCCCAGTTCCTCCTCTGTCACCTCCGGTATGTCTTCGTCCACTGACGGGGTTACTGGAGCCATTCGCGGGGGCAGGTGTTCGCCCCGCTGTGGGAATAGGGCTCCCACAATTTGGCTCACCAGGTCCGGCTGGAGACTTTGCGTGAGTGGGGGGGCCCAAGGCCGGAGTTTTCCCCTCACCGACTTGTACGGCCTTCCCCACGGGTCGCTGTTCAGAGTCTCCAGCATTTCCTGCTCCGCCAGGTCTTTAGCTTGGCCAATGGCCACGCTGAGGGCCCTGCTAGCCGCTCTGTACCTCGCATACAGCTCTTCTTCGGCCGCCAGATTTCGTGTCCTCCGCCTTCGGCTCCTCGTGTACTGGCGTCTCGCAGCCACGCAAGACTTGCGCAGCTGCGTTAGTTCTGCGGACCACCAGTACACGTTCCGCCTCGGTCCACTGGGCTTGACCCGCGGCATCGCAGCGTCGCAGATCTGCGTCATGGCCTCGCTGAGCCAGGCTGCTTCCACCTCAACATCCGCTGGGGCTTCGGGCGCTTCCGGCCAGGCTTGGACCAAGGCCGCCACGTGCAGCAGGTCCCGGTCAAGCCGTTTAACTGCCCACCTTGGGCTATCTCCCTGCAGGGAACGGCTTAGGCCGTCCGGGATACTGTGATGAGAGGAGACGCTAAACCGAATGTATCGGTGGTCGGATAGCGTCTCCACTCCCTCCATCACCTCCCAGCCTTGGACACGGCGCGCCAGGGCGGCATTGGCGAACGTGATGTCCACGATAGAGCCACCCTGTTGCCGCACGCACGTGTCTGTCGTCCCGTGGTTCAGGACAGTCAGGCCTGTAGCCACTGCCCACTCCACCAGCGCTTGACCTCGCACGTCAGTCGCGGGGGAACCCCACACCACGGATTTGGCGTTGAAGTCCCCCGCGACTAGCAGTAGGTCCGGGTCATTTCTGACGATCAGAGCTCGCACTTCGTCGAGGAACACCTCAAATTCAGCGAGAGCTCTGTTCGGCGAGAAGTACGCCCCTACTACCGTTATATTGCCAATGTTGGCAGCCACATAGCCATGGCCCCGCACTACTCTCTCGAGAGGCGCAGAGCCAGCCGATGGTTGAGTGGCCAGGGCTACGAGGCTGTCCAGGTCTCCCACCCAGTTATCCCTGGACGGCACCGAGTATGGCTCGGCTACTACAGCGACATGTATCAACCACTCCGCCATGCTCTGGAACAAAAGATCCTGGGCTCTGGCGCAGTGGTTGATGTTCGCCTGTAGGTAGCGAGTTGGAGTTGGAGCCATCACTCGGTTACCATCCCTTCCTCCTCGGCTCGGGGCTCAGTTGTGCTGCCCTTCCTGTTGTCTGGCTGCAAAGAGGGTTGCGGTCTCTCGACAACATTGCTCTTCTTGGATTTGTGTGGGTTGCAAGTCTTGCTACCCACCTTATGGTTGGCCGACAGCCCGGCCTCCGCACACAGCACGCAATGTGGTGCCGCTGCACATGCGTTGGCCACGTGGCCCGGACATCCGCAGCGGTAGCACAGCAGGCTGCGATCCACCGCCGCCTTGCATTTAGCCTTTACATGGCCCACCTCAAGGCAGCGGAAGCAGCGCAGGGGACGGGCATCAAGCAGCTTGACCTGCGCCGACACCCAGCCCACCAGCAGCCTTCCCGCCTCTGTCACCTTTTTCGCCGCCGGAATAGGACAGCGCAGCCATATTGTTCCTAGCCCAGAGCGACCGTAAATGATCTCTCCGGGCCTGATATCTGCCTCAGCACAGCCTCCTGCGCGGGCGACCGAAGTCACTACGTCGGTGGACAGGACGGACTCGTCTAGGCCCGAAATACGCAATTCTGCGCATTTCGTGGGCCTCGACACACGCACTAATGCTGGGTCCGTGACCTCAGCTAGTTTTTTGGCCAGTGCGTCGGCCTTGTCACCACTCGTCGCACCGGGCACCTCCATGATGTAGGCCCCGGTTTGAGCCTTTCTCAGACGGAGGCCCGAGATGCCCAGATCCTCCAGTTTTATCTTAGTTTTGGCATCCGCAAGAACTGAGCCAAAATCTGCCCCTTTTTCCGTCGCCTTTGGCTCCAACAGCGTCATCATGACCGCTGCTGAGCGAGGCGGACGGAGCTTTTTGGCTCCCTTCTTGCGTTTGCCTTTTTGAGTGTCGACCTCCTTGTTTTCCCCTTTTTTCGTTTTCTTCCGCCTTCCTTTCCTTTCCACCTTCGTCCACCTGTCAGGCTGTTCGAGTGGTGGGGGTGGTGGGGGCGGCGGAAGCGGTGGGGGCAGTGGGGGCGGTTGTTTACCGTTTTCAGCCTTTTTACCCATCTTTGTCTTTCCTTTCTTCCGCTTTGGGCCAGCCGAGGCCTGGCCAGAAGCCGCATCTTCCGCAGCTTGACGGACAGGCTTCTCCGGAAGGAGCCGGTCTTGGATGCCAGCCAGGTGGGCGTCCAGGTATGGACAGACTTGAGCCATGACGGCTTGGCAGAGCTTGTCCATGTCCATAGCTGGTGGACTGGTCGCACCATGACCTTCCTCTCTTCTTTTTAGGGGAGGCTGCGCAGGGGGCAGCACCTCCCCGTCGTGTCCGGTAAGAGGGGGTTGCGGACTGCCCTGCTTCCGCATCCCCTCAAGGTCTCTTTTAAGGTCGGCCAGCTCCTTTCGGAGACTGGCCATCTCGGCTTGCAGCCGATTGTTGTCGGCCTGCAGCCGAGCCGTCTCCTCAGTGGCTGTGCGTTTGCTCAGTACCGTGAAGGCATCAGCAATCGCAGCAGCCGCATCTTTAAGGCATTTTATATAGCCACCTGATAAATTTTTGGAGGTAACCGCAACCTTATTGATAATGGCCACGCTGTCGGCTACCTGCTGACCAAGGTCTTTATTAGCCGCGGTGTCCTCCTGGTCGTTCCTTCCCGGAGAGGTGCCTCTCTGGTACCCCTGCCTGGTCGCGATTCTCATCTGCTGGACCTCCATTTCCGCCTTTAGCCGAAGCTCTTCTCGTAGGGCACGGTTGTAGGCCTCCTTCGCTTTGGCAAGTCCAGCGTACTTGCCTGTTGTAGGCGGGCGACCTCTGCCTCTTGCTTGTGGTCTTTTACCCTCAGCTGAGAGCCCTGTCGACCCTTCATCGCTTGAGCTGAGCACGGATGAAGCAGGGCGGAATCTCTTCCGCTTCTGCTTCACCCGCTCAGCTCCCTCCGGAATATTTTCGAGTTTGCTCTTCCCAGAGGACTCGCGACCTCCTGTCCCCTGGGAAGCAAAACTGACGTCCGAGCTTGTATTTACCCTCAGTTCGGGCTCTTGGTTGGAGTTGTTTGGCGACTTCTGCCTTATGAGGCGCACGTGGCAGTCCCGCAAAGGGACGCTTCTTCGTTCAGCGATTTGTATCGCCGGAAAACTAATATCTAAACGTGGGCTTTGAGGGCCCACGAAGTGACTTTTGCCCCCCCCAGAGTACGATGGGGCTGACCGCGGGATGTTAGCGGTGAGGGATTCTCCCCGAAGGGTACCCTCCTGGGGTAATACTCTTTTATCGTCACTCATGCCCTTACTATTAGGGGTAAGGCCCCTGCCCCTTTTAAAGAGGGAGCCGCTCTCCTCTTGTTTTAAGGGGTGAGTTCCCCTGTGTCGCAGTTACGCCAACCCGTTCACCATCGACGTGGTACTTCCGGCAAGCCGCTAATCCAGGCCGGACCCGTTCGATCCACAGGACCTACTTGTCTCCGGCCTGGTACTGGATACGCTGCAACCCGTATCCAGAACCGCAGTAAGGAGCGGTTATCCCCGGTTTTTATAGAGGTTTTCCTTCCTCGTGGTCCTCCCTTTGCAGGTGACGACCCTCACTCCCGGCGCCTACGGGCCGGGTTGCGAGTTCCCACAGCAGCTCACAGAAAGAGCCCTGCAGTAGGCCATCCTTACAGACGGCGCTCCTCCAGATCACGTCCGCATCCCAGTCTACTCTGCTAATCAGAGAGGTACCGGGAGCGGACCCACCGCCTCTGCTTCCCCGTTGTCCCCTGCTACAGGAGAGACAGGGAGCAGGAAAGTGGCGCACCCTTTCACTAGGGCGCGCCTGCCCCGCCTGGCCCAAAATGGGCTCCGCCGAGGCTGTGCCGCTCTTGGTCACCCTCGCCCTTCGAGCTATGCGACCCGAAGATCGAGGGCTCAAGCCCCCCCACCACGACAAGGTAGCGACACTCGGGGGGGAACCTAACCTAACCTAACCTAACCTAACCTAACCTAACCTAACCTAACCTAACCTTTTTTTTTTTTTTTTTTTTTTTTTTTTTTTGCGGTGGGAAAATGCGTTACGCATACGACCGCGCCTATGGGGACGACGCGGAAGTTATGTGGGACTCCCTCCCCGTAACCTCCTGCCCTACGGGAAGGAGGGGGGAGGTATACCCACTAAAAACCCACCGGTATTCCCTCTTGCCGTTTTGCGAGTGCCCTGGGAGAACGAGTAGGCACCAGGACACCCGCCGGCCGCTCCAGCCTTAGCCGGAGCTCCCGCACTGAGAGGAGGGGTCGGGAATACTCAACCCCTCCCCAAGACGTGTGGGCCAGTAGGCGCTAGCAAGGGATCCCCATCCCTCGCCAGCCTGGCACCACTAGGGAAGGTTGGCGGCAAATTGTCGCCGCCTCCTTCCCACCCGTCTGCGCCGGAGCGGGTGCGCGAGTGGATCATTCTCGCGTTCCCGCTCCTTCTCCTCCTTCTGCGAAATGACCTCTTCGCAGAAGGAGGCGACGGCCTCCCAGGAACTCTCGCTCCTCAGCATGGCTTGTACGACGCTGGGGAGCGAGAGGTCGCCGCCGATCGCCGCCACCAGAGTGCTCTATGCGCTGGATAACGAGGGTGGCTCCCACTTCCGCCCTCCTCTTCACCCTCTCGTATGTGGTGCCTCGGACGGCGATGAGCGTGTCGTCTGCATAACAGACGACCACCATCCGAGGCAGCACCCTCCCGCGGATGACCCAGTCGTAGCCGACGTTCCAGAGTAGGGGCCCTAACACGGACCCCTGTGGAACGCCGCAGGCTACCGTCCTGGCCATCCGTTCCCCCCCTCTCCCCATGTAGAGCACTACCCGGTCCATCAGGTAGTGCTCTACAATCCTTCGGAGGTAGGAGGGCACCCCGTGATAACGGAGCGCCTCCCCTATCACTCCGAAGGGGAGAGACCCGAAGGCGTTGGCGATGTCTAAAGACACCGCCATGGCCCCCTGGCCCCTCCTGGCCGCATCTTCAGTGAACCCCTTCAGGGCGGATAGGGCGTCCAGCGTGGACCGCCCTACCCGGAACCCGAACTGGTTCTCTGCAAGATCCGGCCCTTCACTCGTCAGGTGGCAGGCGATCCGGGAAGCAATTACCCTCTCTAGGAGCTTCCCTGTTTCGTCCAACATGACGAGCGGTCGCCACCCAGAAGGAGAGTCCGCAGGTCTGCTTTCCTTCCGCAGGAGGACCAAGCGGCCCTCCTTCCATGCTTGAGGGAATCGCCCCGTGGCCAGACATTTGTCCATTAGGTCCACGAGGCGGTCCCCCAGGTGCTTGGTGGCTACAAGCACCACTTTCCCCGGCACTCCGTCTGGGCCTGGCGCCTTACGGCACCCCTTCAGGCGGCCCGCCGCCCTGATTATTTCCTCACCCGTTATCCGGGGGATGTCAGGGGGCGCCTCGGGCTCTACCGTAGGCGGTGCCATCCGCGGTGGCTCGAAGTGCTGGCTGGGGGGAAAGAGGCCTTCCACTACCGCAGCCAGAAGTCCTGGCTCAAAGTCCTCCGTGGGGGGAGACACCTTGAGTTTGGCCCGTACCGTTCGGTACGGACGCCCCCACGGGTCGTTGTCGAGCGAGGCCAAAAATTCGGTGTAAGCCGAATCCTTGGCCCGCGCGATAGCCTTCTGGAAGGCGGCTTTCGCTGCCCGAAGCTCGGTGAGGAGCCTCTCCTCCTCACCTGGCACCTGGGTGCGCCGTCTTCGACACCGTGTAAAGGCACGGCGGGCGGTGTCACTGGCGGCTCTTAGGACTGCGAGGTCCTGTGACCACCAGTAGACCCCCGTTCTGGGTGCGGATTGGTGCGCCCTCGGCATGGCCGCGTCGCAAATTGCTGTCAGGTCTTCGCGGAACCTGACAGCCCTTTCATCGACCCCCATGGTATCCGGGGGATCGACGCTCCACGCCCGGATTGTGGCAGCCTCTTTCGCCATGTCCAGGTCGAGACGGGAGACAACCCATTTTGGGAAATTTCCGCCTCGCCCACCCGCCACCCTAGCCTGAGGCCCGAGGGGCGCCTTGGAGACCCTGAATCGTATGTAGGCATGATCGGACAGGGTCTCCACCTCCTCCATGACGCGCCAATCACCTATTCGAGCTCCGATGACAGGGGTAGCGAACGTTACGTCCACTATCGACCCCCCCTGCCACCGGACGCAGGTGTTGGCCGTCCCTTGGTTCTGCAGAACCAGGCCGACCATTGCCGCCCAGTCCCGCAAAAGCGCCCCTCTCTGGTCCGTGATGGGACACCCCCACGCCTCGCACTTGGCGTTGAGGTCCCCCATCAAAACCACCTGAGCTGGTAGTGCTCTCTGCACCACCGGCTCCAGGCCCGCCAGGAATCTTTCAAACTCCCTGAAGGGCCTGTTTGGGGAGAAGTATACTCCTACCACTACTACTTCCCCCCATTTGGCCGCAACGTAGCCGGCACCCCTCTCCTTGACGGAGATACGCTGGGTGCCGGCCGCCGGCACCACGACGGCCACCGAGCCCTCGGAGTCCCCGACCCAGTTTGGCTGGGTAGGGACGCAGTAGGGCTCAGCGACTACTGCCGCATCAATGCGCCACTCCGCGAGGACCTGCATGAGCAGGTCCTGTGCGCGCGCGGAGTGGTTGGCATTAGTCTGCAGTAGCTCGTAATGCGGGTGTACTGGCATTAGGACACCTGCATCACGAGCTCCTCTCTAGCCTGTTGGCTCCGGTTCGGTAAGGCCCTGGTCGCTGGGGCCCTTCCTCTAACCGTCGGGGGGATGCAGTTAGATCCCCCCATCCTGTGCCCATGCGGGCGGCCGGCTTGCGCGCACACCGCGCATTTGGCCACCGCCTCGCAAGTGACCGCCAGGTGACCCTCCATGCCGCATCGGAAGCATTTTGAGCCGTGCTCCGCTTCCGACGGGCAGAGAGCCCTGGTGTGGCCCAGCGCCATGCACTTGAAGCAGCGCATGGGCAGGGCCTCCACCGGCTTTATGGCGGCCACCACCCACCCAACTGGAACTTTGCCCGCAGTGGCGATCGCCTTCGCAGCCACCGCCGGGCACCTTACTAGGGCCGAACCTTGTGCCCAGGCACTCGACCTGATGCCTCCAACCTTAATTTGGTCGGAGGCACAGCCGCCGACTTTCGCCAAGGCGATGGCCAACTCCTCGCGGCCAACCATCTCGTCAAGGCCCGTGACCTTAAGATCCACGAGCTTGGTTGGTCGCGTGACCTCCGCCTGGTCCCCGATGACCTCTTTTAGCTTTGCAGCTAGGAGGTTGGCAGTGGCCTCGGGGCTTTCGCCACCTACTTCCAACATTCTGGAGCCAGTCATCGTCGCCCTAATTTTGACTGACTCCAGGCCAAAGTCAGCAAGACTTATTGAGGCCCTAGCTTTCGCCAGGACCTCCAGCATATTGGTGGACCCCTCCTTGAGTGCTAGCACTATCGCTGCTGTGCGGGGGGCCACGATCTTGGCCGACTTGGCCTTCGGCGCGGGTGCCTTTGGCGGCACGGCTTTGGGCGGCGCTTGGGTTGGGGCCCTTCCCTTCCGTCCCTTGCGCCCAAGGACTTGGGACCACGGTGTGGCATCCTCCGCTTCCGGGGCCGGAGCCTCCCGGCGGCTGGGACCAGCTTGGCTCTGGGTTTGCGGTCCCGGATTTGGTGCCTTTTTAGCACCCGCGTGCCCCTTTCCTTGCTGGGGCTGGGAGTTGGGGGCAGTTAGCACCCTCTTGGGTTGTTGCCCAGTCTTGGCCCCAACCATGGCCCCTTTCGGTTGGGGTTGTGGCTCGCGCATAGCGCCTGCAGCCAGGTTGGGCTGAGTTCTCGGGCGGGCAGGCGGTTCCTGGCGCCTGTCGGCCGCGAGTGGAGGCCTCAGGACTGGCTCCGGCGGGAGGCGCGCCTCCAGCTCTCCCAGACGGGCGTTTATCATCCCGCCCAGGGACACCTGTAGGTCGCGCCTCAGCTCATCCATAAGCTCCCTGAGTTCGGCAGCTTCTGGCACTCCAGCTGTTGCGGCGGGAGTCACCCGAGATTCCTCGAAGGCCTGTTTAAAGGCCCTCAACTCCGCTCTGACAATTTCCAGCTCTCTGGCGAGTCGGTTGTTGTCCGCACGGAGACGACGGTGCTCCTCCCCGGGGGTGATTGTCCTCAGTTCTTCGACTGCGTCAATCACCCCTTTGGCGGCCTGATTGATGGTCCCCCAGATGGTGCCTTTGATGTGGCTACTCCGCTTGATTTGCTCTTGAATGGTAGCCACATTCAAGAGCGCCGACGCCACCAGGGTTTCCCTGGTTTGGACTTGGGGTGCCACAGGCACCTCGTCCCTACCTTCCCTGTGAGCCGTGTCCAGATCCCGGTAGCTCGGGCAGTAGCCAGGCCCTTCGTCCGAGTCCAGGTATTCACCGCCTTCCACCATAACCAAAGACTGGCTTTGCGTCGACGGGCACTTATCGCCCTTGCGCGTAGTGCCAACTTTGGGCGCGATAGGCCCCTCGGACACCGTGCTTGTCGGCCGTTTCCTCGAGAGACTCCCATTTGGGGAGTCCCCAAGGAACACCTCTGGACGGTCCGCCTTAAGCAGCGTTTGGGACAATCGTGCATCCTCCTCCTCAGAGTCGGATGCGTCCGACATATGCACAGGCATGGTTGGGCTCTGCTTGTTGCAGCTGCCTTCCCCCTCCAGCCCCTTTGCAGCCCTCACGTTTCCCTTTGATTGGGAACGAAGTACCGGAAAGTCGAGCCGATACGTGCCGGCGTCGACTGAAAAATTCCCCCTGCGGGAACCACCGCTGGGGGCAGCGCGCTCACGTCGCGCAGGGTTACCCAGCGAACTGGTCTTCCCTCCCCCCTTATTCACCCCCCCCAAAGACAGGTCCTTCTGGGGGTTGGAGCCAACCCCCTTCCCAGAACTGTCTTTCCCCATCACTAACCCCCCTTTAGTGGGATTCCAAAAAATGGAACACCCACAGAGCCCTCCCCGGCCCTTTTACCCCCCCGCCTATAAAAACCCCCCCTTACCAAGTTGGTTTTGCCAGAAGGGCAAAACCTAACTCAAAACGGTCAAGTGCGAACCGGCCAAAATTACCAACTTATCAAAAAGTTGGTAGTTTTTGCCTAGTTCCCACGAGACTAAGATAGCTAGGAGTTGGTGCGAGGTGCCGTTAGGCGGCGCAAACTACCTCCTATCCAACCCGCTAACTATCAAATCTCGGACCGTTGTGGTTTAGGCACAATAATTTTTCAAAGTCCTCGACAAACTTATGAAAAATAATTATTGCGCCTATGGGAAAATAATAGCAATCCACCTTTCACCGAATAACTTTCGAATGGTAAGTCCGAAAATTATTCGGCAAACAGGAATGGATAGTGCTACTATTCTCAAGTATTCCCCAACAAAAAGAATTTACAAAAATTAAGCCAAAAATTAATTACGAAATTTAGAAAAAGAAACGGAAACTTGTGTTTTCGAAATTGCAACCGCAAAACGTGAAGCGTTTTGGGCCCCAATTTCAAAAATTAATTTTGGGTGTTCTAGAGAAGCTAGAGACACGGGAAATGAACCAAAATGTCGAGTAACTCAAGCAGAAGGCGATGAGCACAAAAGAAGCAGCGAAAACGCACCGGCAAGGACAAAATTCGAGCAAAACCAAGAAGCGAGCCAAAAAGTCAGGTCGAATTTTCCCTCAGTCAGGTCGAATTTTCCCTCAGTCAGGTCGAATTTTCCCTCAGTCAGGTCGAATTTTCCCTCAGTCAGGTCGAATTTTCCCTCAGTCAGGTCGAATTTTCCCTCAGTCAGGTCGAATTTTCCCTCAGTCAGGTCGAATTTTCCCTCAGTCAGGTCGAATTTTCCCTCAGTCAGGTCGAATTTTCCCTCAGTCAGGTCGAATTTTCCCTCAGTCAGGTCGAATTTTCCCTCAGTCAGGTCGAATTTTCCCTCAGTCAGGTCGAATTTTCCCTCAGTCAGGTCGAATTTTCCCTCAGTCAGGTCGAATTTTCCCTCAGTCAGGTCGAATTTTCCCTCAGTCAGGTCGAATTTTCCCTCAGTCAGGTCGAATTTTCCCTCAGTCAGGTCGAATTTTCCCTCAGTCAGGTCGAATTTTCCCTCAGTCAGGTCGAATTTTCCCTCAGTCAGGTCGAATTTTCCCTCAGTCAGGTCGAATTTTCCCTCAGTCAGGTCGAATTTTCCCTCAGTCAGGTCGAATTTTCCCTCAAGTCAGGTCGAATTTTCCCTCAAGTCAGGTCGAATTTTCCCTCAAGTCAGGTCGAATTTTCCCTCAAGTCAGGTCGAATTTTCCCTCAAGTCAGGTCGAATTTTCCCTCAAGTCAGGTCGAATTTTCCCTCAAGTCAGGTCGAATTTTCCCTCAACCTAACCTAACCTAACCTAACCTAACCTAACCTAACCTAACCTAACCTAACCTAACCTTTTTTTTTTTTTTTTTTTTTTTTTTTTTTTTTTTTTTTTCTCGGTGGGAAAATGCGTTACGCACTATCCCTGCGCCATGGGGACGACGCAGGGGGTGTATGGGACTCTCATCCCTCCGTCCTTCCTTCCAATTGGGAAGGAAGAAAGGGGGGAGGCCTACCCATTAAAAACCCACCGGTATTCCCTCACCAGCCAAGTATGCGGATGCCATGGGAGCACTGGGAGACACCACAACATCCGCTGGCCGGCCCGGTCTAGCCGGGTCCTCCTCTCCGTGAGGGGGAATCAGGAATACTCGATTCCCCCCTTACCCTTGTGGGTCGTTCTGGCTAGAAGGGGAGCCCCTATCCCCCACTAGCCGACTCCACTAGGGAAGAATGGCGGCGAATTGTCGCCGCCTCCTTCCCACCCGTCTGCGCCGGAGCGGGTGCGCGAGGGGATCGTTCTCGCGCTCCCGTTCCTTCACCTCCTTCTGCGAAATGACTTCTTCGCAGAAGGAGGCGACTGCCTCCCAGGAGCTCTCGCTCCTCAGCATGGCTTGCACGACACTGGGGAGCGAGAGGTCGCCACCGATCACTGCCACCAGAGTGCGGCGCTGCTGGACCCACGTGCTGCACACTTCGAGGGTGTGCTGTGCCGTGTCCTCATAACCTTTTTTTTTTTTTTTTTTTTTTTTTTTTTTGCGGTGGGAAAATGCGTTACGCATACGACCGCGCCTTGGGGACGACGCGGAAGTTATGTGGGACTCCCTCCCCGTAACCTCCCGCCCTACGGGAAGGAGGGGGGAGGTATACCCACTAAAAACCCACCGGTATTCCCTCTTGCCGTTTTGCGAGTGCCCTGGGAGAACGAGTAGGCACCAGGACACCCGCCGGCCACTCTAGCCTTAGCCGGAGCTCCCGCACTCAGAGGAGGGGTCGGGAATACTCAACCCCTCCCCAAGACGTGTGGGCCAGTAGGCGCTAGCAAGGGATCCCCATCCCTCGCCAGCCTGGCACCACTAGGGAAGGTTGGCGGCAAATTGTCGCCGCCTCCTTCCCACCCGTCTGCGCCGGAGCGGGTGCGCGAGTGGATCATTCTCGCGTTCCCGCTCCTTCTCCTCCTTCTGCGAGATGACTTCTTCGCAGAAGGAGGCGACGGCCTCCCAGGAACTCTCGCTCCTCAGCATGGCTTGTACGACGCTGGGGAGCGAGAGGTCGCCGCCGATCGCCGCCACCAGAGTGCGGCGCTGCTGGGCCCACGCGCTGCACACTTCGAGGGTGTGCTGCGCCGTGTCCTCATCGGCGCCGCACTCGTGGCACGACGCCGTCGCCTCCCTTCCGGCAACCTTGTGGAGATACCGCCCGAAGCAACCATGCCCGGACAGCACCTGCACAAGGCGGAAGGTAAGGGACCCGTGTTCCCGTCGACACCAATCCAGGAGCACCGGGCGGATGGCTTCGATCGTGCGGAGGCCGTATTCAGCCTCCGCTAGCTCATCCGCCCAGCGCTCCAACACCTCCTCTTTCTGGACCTCTCGGGCCCGGGCCAGTTCCTGGGGAGCTAGGGATTCCCCCCGCTCCCTGCGCTCCACTTTCGCCTTGTAGGCGTCGGCGAGCATGGCTGCTTCCAACTCCCAGGGGGGAGATGCAGCCAAGGCTCCAGCCGCCGCCCAGCCCACCGTCCGGTAGGCCCGAGCCATCCTCACCGCCATCACTCTCTGGGGCTTTCGGAGCAGCGCCCTGGTGGTGGCGGTGAGCGCGTCCGCCCAAATTGGGGCCCCGTATAGGGCCATACTCCGTATGACCCCTGCAAACAGTTGTCTGCAGGGGGCATTCGGACCACCCACATTGGGTAGGAGCCGCCCTAATGCTCCCGCCGCGCCTACGAGTCGGGGAGCCATCTTGCGGAAGTGCTCCCCGAACTGCCATTTTCCGTCGAGGGTAAGGCCCAGATATTTAATGTGGGCCTTAACCTCGACATCCTCCTCATTGATCCGCAGGGTTGGACCCCGCGGCAGCCTCCATCTTGGCCCTCTGAAACAGAGGGCCTCCGTTTTAGGGAGGGACACCCTCAGACCCAGCGCCTCTATGCGCTGGATAACGAGGGTGGCTCCCACTTCCGCCCTCCTCTTCACCCTCTCGTATGTGGTGCCTCGGACGGCGATAAGCGTGTCGTCTGCATAACAGACGACCACCATCCGAGGCAGCACCCTCCCGCGGATGACCCAGTCGTAGCCGACGTTCCAAAGTAGGGGCCCTAGCACGGACCCCTGTGGAACGCCGCAGGCTACCGTCCTGGCCATCCGCTCCCCCCCTCTCCCCATGTAGAGCACTACCCGGTCCATCAGGTAGTGCTCTACAATCCTCCGGAGGTAGGGGGGCACTCCGTGATAACGGAGCGCCTCCCCTATCACTCCGAAGGGGAGAGACCCGAAGGCGTTGGCGATGTCTAAAGATACCGCCATGGCCCCCTGGCCCCTCCTGGCCGCATCCTCGGTGAACCCCTTCAGGGCGGATAGGGCGTCCAGCGTGGACCGCCCTACCCGGAACCCGAACTGATTCTCCGCAAGATCCGGCCCTTCGCTCGTCAGGTGGCAGGCGATCCGGGAAGCAATTATCCTTTCTAGGAGCTTCCCTGTTTCGTCCAGCATGACGAGCGGCCGCCACCCAGAAGGAGAGTCCGCAGGTCTGCTCTCCTTCCGCAGGAGGACCAAGCGGCCCTCCTTCCATGCTTGAGGGAATCGCCCCGTGGCCAGACATTTGTCCATTAGCTCCACGAGGCGGTCCCCCAGGTGCTTGGTGGCCACAAGCACCACTTTCCCCGGCACTCCGTCTGGGCCTGGCGCCTTACGGCACCCCTTCAGACGGCCCGCCGCCCTGATTATTTCTTCGCCCGTTATCCGGGGGATGTCAGGGGGCGCCTCGGGCTCCACCGTAGGCGGTGCCATCCGCGGTGGCTCGAAGAGCTGGCTGGGGGGAAAGAGTCCTTCCACTACCGCAGCCAGAAGTCCTGGCTCAAAGTCCTCCGTGGGGGGAGACACCTTGAGTTTAGCCCGTACCGTTCGGTACGGACGCCCCCACGGGTCATTGTCGAGTGAGGCCAAAAATTCGGTGTAAGCCGAATCCTTGGCCCGCGCGATAGCCGTTTGGAAGGCGGCTTTCGCTGCCCGAAGCTCGGTGAGGAGCCTCTCCTCTTCACCTGGCACCTGGGTGCGCCGTCTTCGGCACCGGGTAAACGCACGGCGGGCGGTGTCACTGGCGGCTCTTAGGACTGCGAGGTCCTGTGACCACCAGTAGACCGCCGTTCTGGGTGCGGATTGGTGCGCCCTCGGCATGGCCGCGTCGCATATTGCTGTCAGGTCTTCGCGGAACCTGACAGCCCTTTCATCGACCCCCATGGTATCCGGGGGATCGACGCTCCACGCCCGGACTGTGGCAGCCTCTTTCGCCATGTCCAGGTCGAGACGGGAGACAACCCATTTTGGGAAATTTCCGCCTCGCCCACCCGCCACCCTAGCCTGAGGCCCGAGGGGCGCCTTGGAGACCCTGAATCGTATATAGGCATGATCGGACAGGGTCTCCACCTCCTCCATGACGCGCCAATCACCTATTCGAGCTCCGATGACAGGGGTAGCGAACGTTACGTCCACTATCGACCCCCCTTGCCACCGGACGCAGGTGTTGGCCGTTCCTTGGTTCTGCAGAACCAGGCCGACCATTGCCGCCCAGTCCCGCAGAAGCGCCCCTCTCTGGTCCGTGATGGGACACCCCCACGCCTCGCACTTGGCGTTGAGGTCCCCCATCAAGACCACCTGAGCAGGTAGTGCTCTCTGCACCACCGACTCCAGGCCCGCCAGGAATCGTTCGAACTCCCTGAAGGGCCTGTTTGGGGAGAAGTATACTCCTATCACTACTACTTCCCCCCATTTGGCCGCCACGTAGCCGGCACCCCTCTCCTTGATGGAGATGCGCTGGGTGTCAGCCGCCGGCACCACGACGGCCACCGAGCCCTCGGAGTCCCCGACCCAGTTTGGCTGGGTAGGGACGCAGTAGGGCTCAGCGACTACTGCCGCATCAATGCGCCACTCCGCCAGGACTTGCATAAGCAGGTCCTGTGCGCGCGCGGAGTGGTTGGCATTTGTCTGCAGTAGCTCGTAATGCGGGTGTGCTGGCATTAGGACACCTGCATCACGAGCTCCTCTCTAGCCTGTTGGCTCCGGTTCGGTAAGGCCCTGGTCGCTGGGGCCCTTCCTCTAACCGTCGGGGGGATGCAGTTAGATCCCCCCATCCTGTGCCCATGCGGGCGGCCGGCTTGCGCGCACACCGCGCATTTGGCCACCGCCTCGCAAGTGACCGCCAGGTGACCCTCCATGCCGCATCGGAAGCATTTTGAGCCGTGCTCCGCTTCCGACGGGCAGAGAGCCCTGGTGTGGCCCAGCGCCATGCACTTGAAGCAGCGCATGGGCAGGGCCTCCACCGGCTTTATGGCGGCCACCACCCACCCAACTGGGACTTTGCCCGCAGTGGCGATCACCTTCGCAGCCACCGCCGGGCACCTTACTAGGGCCGAACCTTGTGCCCAGGCGCTCGACCTGATGCCTCCAACCTTAATTTGGTCGGAGGCACAGCCGCCCACTTTCGCCAAGGCGATGGCCAACTCCTCGCGGCCAACCATCTCGTCAAGGCCCGTGATCTTAAGATCCACGAGCTTGGTTGGTCGCGTGACCTCCGCCTGGTCCCCGATGACCTCTTTTAGCTTTGCAGCTAGGAGGTTGGCAGTGGCCTCGGGGCTTTCGCCACCTACTTCCAACATTCTGGAGCCAGTCATCGTCGCCCTAATTTTGACTGACTCCAGGCCAAAGTCAGCAAGACTTATTGAGGCCCTAGCTTTCGCCAGGACCTCCAGCATATTGGTGGACCCCTCCTTGAGTGCTAGCACTATCGCTGCTGTGCGGGGGGCCACGATCTTGGCCGACTTGGCCTTCGGCGCGGGTGCCTTTGGCGGCACGGCTTTGGGCGGCGCTTGGGTTGGGGCCCTTCCCTTCCGTCCCTTGCGCCCAAGGACTTGGGACCACGGTGTGGCATCCTCCGCTTCCGGGGCCGGAGCCTCCCGGCGGCTGGGACCAGCTTGGCTCTGGGTTTGCGGTCCCGGATTTGGTGCCTTTTTAGCACCCGCGTGCCCCTTCCCTTGCTGGGGCTGGGAGTTGGGGGCAGTTAGCACCCTCTTGGGTTGTTGCCCAGTCTTGGCCCCAACCATGGCCCCTTTCGGTTGGGGTTGTGGCTCGCGCATAGCGCCTGCAGCCAGGTTGGGCTGAGTTCTCGGGCGGGCAGGCGGCTCCTGGCGCCTGTCGGCCGCGAGTGGAGGCCTCAGGACTGGCTCCGGCGGGAGGCGCGCCTCCAGCTCTCCCAGACGGGCGTTTATCATCCCGCCCAGGGACACCTGTAGGTCGCGCCTCAGCTCATCCATAAGCTCCCTGAGTTCGGCAGCTTCTGGCACTCCAGCTGTTGCGGCGGGAGTCACCCGCGATTCCTCGAAGGCCTGTTTAAAGGCCCTCAACTCCGCTCTGACAATTTCCAGCTCTCTGGCGAGTCGGTTGTTGTCCGCACGGAGACGACGGTGCTCCTCCCCGGGGGTGATTGTCCTCAGTTCTTCGACTGCGTCAATCACCCCTTTGGCGGCCTGATTGATGGTCCCCCAGATGGTGCCTTTGATGTGGCTACTCCGCTTGATTTGCTCTTGAATGGTAGCCACATTCAAGAGCGCCGACGCCACCAGGGTTTCCCTGGTTTGGACTTGGGGTGCCACAGGCACCTCGTCCCTACCTTCCCTGTGAGCCGTGTCCAGATCCCGGTAGCTCGGGCAGTAGCCAGGCCCTTCGTCCGAGTCCAGGTATTCGCCGCCTTCCACCATAACCAAAGACTGGCTTTGCGTCGACGGGCACTTATCGCCCTTGCGCGTAGTGCCAACTTTGGGCGCGATAGGCCCCTCTGACGCCGTGCTTGTTGGCCGTTTCCTGGAGAGACTCCCATTTGGGGAGTCCCCAAGGAACACCTCTGGACGGTCCGCCTTAAGCAGCGCTCGGGACAATCGTGCATCCTCCTCCTCAGAGTCGGATGCGTCCGACATATGCACAGGCATGGTTGGGCTCTGCTTGTTGCAGCTGTCCTCCCCCTCCAGCCCCTTTGCGGCCCTCACGTTTCCCTTCGAGTGGGAACGGAGCACCGGGAAGTCGAGCCGGTAAGTGCCGGCATCGACCGAAAAATTCCCCCTGCGGGAACCACCACTGGGGGCTGCGCGCTCACGACGCGCAGGGTTACCCAGCGAACTGGTCTTCCCTCCCCCTTTGTTCATCCCCCCCAAAGACAGGTCCTTCTGGGGGTTGGAGCCAACCCCCTTCCCAGAACTGTCTTTTCCCATTACTAACCCCCCTTTAGTGGGATTCCAAAAAATGGAACACCCACAGAGCCCTCCCCGGCCCCTTTACCCCCCCGCCTATAAAAACCCCCCCTTACCAAGTTGGTTTTGCCAGAAGGGCAAAACCTAACTCAAAACGGTCAAGTGCGAACCGGCCAAAATTACCAACTTATCAAAAAGTTGATAGTTTTCGCCAAGTTCCCACAAGACTATGATAGCTAGGAGTTGGTGCGAGGTGCCGTTAGGCGGCGCAAACTACCTCCTATCCAACACACTAACTATCAAATCTCGGACCGTTGTGGATTAGGCACAATAATTTTTCAAAGTTCCCGACAAACTTATGAAAAATAATTATTGCGCCTATGGGAAAATAATAGCAATCCACGTTTCACCGAATAACTTCCGAATGGTAAGTCCGAAAATTATTCGGCAAACAGGAATGGATAGTGCTACTATTTCCAAGTATTCCCCAACAAAAAGAATTTACAAAAACTAGACCAATAATTAATTACAAAATATTGAAAAATAAATGGAAACTTGTGTTTTCGAAATTGCAACCGCAAAACGTGAAGCGTTTTGGGCCCCAATTTCAAAAATTAATTTTGGGTGTTCTAGAGAAGCTAGAGACACAGAAAAAGAACCAAAATGTCGAGAAACTCAAGCAGAAGGCGATGAGTACAAAAGAAACAGCGAAAACGCACCGGCAAGGATAAAATTCGAGCAAAACCAAGAAGCGAGCCAAAAAGTCAGGTCGAATTTTCCCTCTGTCCTCATAACCTTTTTTTTTTTTTTTTTTTTTTTTTACGGTAGGAAAATGCTTTACGCATACGACCGCACTGTGGGGACAGCGCGGAAGTTATGTGGGACTCACCTCCCCCGTAACCTCCTTCCACTAGCGGAAGAAGGGGGGGAGGCATACCCACTAAAAACCTACCGGTATTCCTTCTCCTGCCATTTGCGGATGCCATGGGAGCATTGAGTGACACCACGACATCCGCTGGCCGCCCCAGCCTATGCCGGGGCTTCCGCGCCAAGAGGGGGGGGACCAGGAATACTTAGTCCTCCCCCTAGACTCGTGGTCCATAACAGCCAGCAGGGGATCCCCATCCCCCGCCGACTGGCACCACTAGGGGCGGAGAGCAGCAAACTGCTGTCTTCTCCTCCCCATCCGTCTGCGCCGGAGCGGGTGCGCAAGGGGATCGTTCTCGCGCTCCCGCTCCCTCTCCTCCTTCTGCGACATCACGTCCTCGCAGAAGGTGGCTACGGCTTCCCAAGAACTCTCGCTTCTCAGCATGGCATTGACGACGCTGGGAAGCGAGAGATCGCCGCCGATCGTCGCCACCAGGGTGCGGCGCTGCGTAGTCCAGGCGGCGCACACCTCTAGGGTGTGCTGTGCCGTGTCTTCGTCAGCGCCGCACTCGTGGCACGACGCCGTCTCCTCCCTTCCGGCAACCCTGTGCAGATACCGCCCGAAGCAACCGTGCCCGGACAGTATCTGCACAAGGCGGAAAGTTAAGGAGCCATGCTCCCTTCCGACCCATTCCGCCAACACTGGTCGGATGGCTTGTGTCGTGCGGAGGCCATACTGCGCCTCCGCTAGCTCGTTTGACCACCGCACGATCACCTCTGCCTTTTGCAGCCCTCGCGCATGGGCCAGTTCTTGTGGGGCGAGGGTATCACCCCGGGCCCTCCTCTCCACTCGATCCCGATACGCTTCAGCCAGCACCACTGCCTCGATCTCCCAGGGAGGGGTGCCAGCCAAAGCGCCGGCCGCTGCCCAGCCCACCGTGCGGTAGGCGCGGCACATCCTCACCGCCATTACCCTCTGGGGCTTCCTAAGAAGGGCTTTGTTGGTGGCGGTGAGGGAATCCGCCCATATTGGGGCCCCGTAGAGGGCCATGCTCTTTATGACCCCTGTAAACAATCGTCTACAGGGGACGTCAGGTCCGCCTATGTTTGGCAGGAGCCGGCCCAAGGCTCCCGCCGCACCCACTAGTCGGGGAGCCATCTGGCGAAAATGCTCCCCGAAGTCCCACTTCCCGTCGAGGTGTAGGCCCAAATATTTTATATGGGCCTTTACGGCCACGGCCTCGTTGCCCACACGGAGGTGCGCTTCTCGCGGGAGCCTCCATCTGGGCCCTCGAAAGCACAGGGCTTCGGTTTTGGGCAACGATACTTTGAGGCCCAGAGCTTCGATGCGCCGCACAATCAGCTCAGCCCCCACCTCAGCCCTGCGCTTGACATCCTCATAAGTGGTGCCCCGGACAGCCACCAGTGTGTCATCCGCGTAACAGATGACCGCCATCCGGGGCAGCACTTCTCCGCGGATGGCCCAGTCGTATCCTATATTCCAGAGCAAGGGCCCTAGAACGGACCCCTGCGGGACACCACTGGTCATCCGCCTCTCCAATCTTACTCCCCCCCTCCCGGTGTAGAGCACTACCCGTTCTACCAGGTAGTGCCCTACTATCCTCTGCAGGTAGAGGGGCACGCCGTGGAATCGGAGCGCCTCCTCCAACACTCCGAAAGGAAGGGAGCCGAAAGCGTTGGCGATGTCGAGCGACACCGCCATGGCCCCCTGCCCCCTCCTTGCCGCGTCCTCGGAGAACCCCTTCAGGGTGGATAGGGCGTCCAGTGTAGATCGCCCCACCCGAAACCCGAATTGATTCTCCGAGAGGCCCGGGCCCACCTCCGAAAGATGCTGGGCGATACGGCCAGCAATTATGCGCTCGAGGAGCTTGCCCGTCTCGTCCAGCATCACCAGCGGCCGATGTCCGGAAGGGGAGTCCACCGGGCGGCCCTCTTTCCGCAACAGGACGAGGCGCCCCTCCTTCCAGCACCTCGGGAAGCGCCCTGCAGCCAGACAGTCGTCGAATAGCGTGCAGAGTCGGTCCCCCAGGTGCTTAAGGGCAATGGGCAGGATCCTACCCGGCACCCCGTCCGGTCCCGGTGCTTTGCGGTACTGCTTTAGCCGGCTGACCGCCCTGAACATTTCCTCCCCCGTTACTGGGGGAGCTTCTTCAGGTCCCTCTTCCTCCGCTATTGGGGCTGCCATTTGCGGTGGCTCGAATGGAGGGCTTTCCGGGAACAAGCCCTCCACCACCGAACTTAAGACCGCTGGCTCGAATTCTTCCGTAGAGGGGGCCACCTTTAGTTTCGCCCGCACCATGCGGTAGGGGCGCCCCCACGGATTGGCGTCCAACGCGGCCAGGAACTGCGTGTATGCAGCGTCCTTGGCCTGGGCGATGGCCGCAGAAAAAGCCTTTTTGGCAACTCGGAGGGCCTCCAGCAGGCGATCCTCCTCACCAGGCACGCGAGTCCGCCGCCTCCGACACCTGGTAAAGTCACGCCGAGCAGCGTCACTGGCGGCTCGCAGGGCCGCAAGATCCTGCGACCACCAATACACTCCCTCTCTTGGGACGAAAGGTTTCGCCCGAGGCATGCCTGCGTCACAGACAGCCGTCAGATCCTGGCGGAACCTGACGGCTCTTTCTTCGACCCCCAATGTATGAGGTGGGTCAGCACACCATGACTGGACGACCGCAGCCTCTTCCGCCCGGTCTCGGTCGAGGCGAGACAAAACCCATCTTGGGAATTCCCCGCGCCTGCCGGCAGCTGCCCGCGCCGGGGGCATAAGGGGCGCTTTGGAGACCCTGCACCTGATGTAGAGGTGGTCTGACAGAGTCTCCACTTCCTCCATAACGCGCCACTGACTGACACGTGCGCCGACAGCAGGGGTTGTGAACGTTAGGTCCACAATCGACCCTCCCTGCTGCCGGACGCAGGTGTGAGCGCGTCCTTTATTCTGCAGGACTAGGCCGACCATAGCGGCCCAGTCCCGCAATAGTGCCCCTCTCGGGTCTGTGACAGGGGAGCCCCAAGCCGCACATTTGGCATTGAAGTCCCCCATCAGGACCACCTGAGCCGGTGACGCTCTCCTCACTACCGGCTCCAGGCCCCCCAGGAAACGCTCAAATTCCCTAAAGGGCCTGTTAGGGGAGAAGTAGACACCAACGATGACTACCTCTCCCCAGTTGGCTGCCGCATATCCGGCACCTCTCTCTCTCAAGGAGAGGCGGTGCGGGCCTGCAGTCGGTACCACCACACCCACCGAGCCCTCCGTATCCCCAACCCAGTTTGGCTGGGAGGGAACGAGGTAGGGCTCAGCAATGACCGCCACGTCGATGCGCCACTCGGCTAGGACCTGCATGAGCAGGTCTTGAGCACGAGCCGAGTGGTTAGCATTCGTCTGCAAGAGTTCGTAATGCAGGTGTGCTGGCATTAAGACACCTGCATTACGTTCTCCTCTCCGGCCAGCTGGCTGCCACGGTTGGGTAGGGCCCGGGTCGAGGGGGTCCTACTTTTAATCGAGGGGGGGGAGCACTTTGGTCCCCCCATCACGTGTGCGTGCGGGCGGCCCGCTTGCGCACAGACTGCGCATTTCGGCGTGGCTTCGCAAGCCGCCGCCAGATGACCCTCCTTGCCGCAGCGGAAGCATTTGGTCCCGTGATCCGCTTCTGAGGGGCACAGGGCCCTGGTGTGGCCCAGCGCCATGCACTTGTAACAGCGCATGGGCAGGGCCTCCACCGGCGTTATGGTGGCTGTAGACCACCCCACGACCACTTTGCCCTCTTTGGCAATGGCCTTAGCGGCCACAGCAGGGCACCGAATAAGGGCAGAGGCTTGCCCCCAGGGGCCTGCCCTTATCGTCCCCACCTTCACCACTTCGGGGGTACAACGGCCGATTGCCGCCAAGACTCCCGCAATCTCCTCCCGACTCACCGTCTCGTCCATGCCGGAGATTTTCAATTCGGCAAGTTTGGTGGGCCGGGTGACATCCACAGAGTCGCCCACGGCCCCCCGAAGCTTTTCTGCAAGGCGGTCGGCGCTCGTTTCGGGGTTTTCTCCCCCCACCTCCAGCATTTTCGAGCCGGTCATGGTCGTCCTGACCTTGACCGACTCCAGCCCCACATCTGCCAGTTTGATAGAGGTTCTGGCCTTCACCAGAACCTCAGAATAGCCCATTGTGGCTCCCTCCTTAATCGTGAGCACCACCGCAGCAGTGCGGGGTGTCACAATTTTTAGCACCTTCGTTGGTGGCGTTTTAAGTGGGGCAGGGGCAGGGGTCGGGGCTTTCCCTTTCCCCGCCTTTGCCTTTCGGCCTACAACCTTGGTCCAAGGTGCTTCCGCCCCCAAGGTGGCACTGAAGATCGGCTCTTCCTGGTTGCTCGGACCGCCCGCCGACTGGCTTTGGGTTTGTGGGCCCCGGTTAGGCCCATTTGTAACCCCCACCGATTTGGCCCCCGTGACTTCCTTCCCTGGCTGGGGCTGGGAATTGGGGGCAGTGGTATTCTTTTTGGCTTCTTGCCCTGCCTTGGCCCTTGCCGTGGCCTTTTTAGGCTGAGTTGAGGGTTGCGGCTCCCGCATGGCACCAAGAGCCAGGTTGGGCTGTGCTCTTGGACGAGCAGGCGGTTCCTGACGCCTGTCGGCCGCGAGCGGAGGCCTCAGGACCGGCTCCGGCGGGAGGCGCGCCTCCAGCTCTCCCAAGCGGGCGTTAATCATCCCACCTAGGGAGATCCGAAGATCGCGCCTCAGCTCGTCAATGACCTCTCTGAGGTCAGCGCCCGCTGACTCCTTGTCCGCCTTGGCAGGACCTGCCCGCGACTCTTCAAAGGCCACTTTGAAGGCTCTCAATTCCGCGCGGACAATGTCCAGCTCTCTTGCGAGCCGGTCATTATCCGCACGGAGACGGCGATGCTCTTCGGCCGGAGTGATCGTACGCAGCGCCTCGACTGCGTCAATCACCTCGGCGGCGGCAGCGTTAATGGCGCCCCAAGTGGTGCCCTTTATGTGCCGACTCTTTTTAACTTGGGCCTGGATAGTGGCCATATGCAAGAGTGCCTTCGCTGCCAGGGTCTCCTTGGTCTGTGCCTGGGGTGTGGACGGCACCTCGTCTCTATTATTGCTCCCATGAGCCCCTCCTAAGTCACGATAACTAGGGCAGTAGGCCTGCCCTTCGTCCGAGTCTTCATTAGGGGCGTCAGCGTTTCGCTCCGCGAGCGAGGTTTCAGCCGCGGACAGGAAGTGACTGTGCGTCACAGGGCGCTTGTCACCCCTGCGCGAGGTGCCAACTTTGGGTGCGACAGGCTCCTCAGACACCGGGCTCGTTGGCCGTTTCCTCGAGAGACTCCCATTTGGGGAGTCCCCAAGGAACACCTCTGGCCGGTCCGCCTTAGCCAACGCTCGGGACAATACATCCTCCTCATCAGAGTCGGATGCGTCCGACATGTGCACAGGCATGGTTGGGCTCTGCTTGCTATTGCAGCTGCCCTCCCCCTCCAGCCCCTTTGCAGCCCTCACGTTTCCCTTCGAGTGGGAACGGAGCACTGGAAAGTCGAGCCGGTAAGTGCCGGCGTCGACCGAAAAATTCCCCTTGCGGGAACCACCACTGGGGGCAGCGCGCTCACGACGCGCAGGGTTACCCAGCGAGCTGGTCTTCCCTCCCCCCTTATTCACCCCCCCCAAAGACAGGTCCTTCTGGGGGTTGGAGCCAACCCCCTTCCCAGAACTGTCTTTCCCCATAACTATCCCCCCTTTAGTGGGATTCCAAAAAATGGAACACCCACGGAGCCCTCCTCGGCCCTTTTATCCCCCCCGCCTATAAAAACCCCCCCTTACCGAGTTGGTTTTGCCAGAAGGGCAAAACCTAACTCAAAACGGTCAAGTGCGAACCGGCTAAAATTACCAACTTATCAAAAAGTTGGTAGTTTCCGCCAAGTTCCCACGAGACTAAGATAGCTAGGAGTTGGTGCGAGGTGCCGTTAGGCGGCGCAAACTACCTCCTATCCAACTCACTAACTGTAAAATCCCGGACCGTTGTGGTTTAGGCACAATAATTTTTCAAAGTTCCCGACAAACTTATGAAAAATAATTATTGCGCCTATGGGAAAATAATAGCAATCCACGTTTCACCGAATAACTTTCGAATGGTAAGTTCGAAAATTATTCGGCAAACGGGAGTGGATAGTGCTACTATTTTCAAGTATTCCCCAACAAAAAGAATTTATGAAAATTAAACCAAAAATTAATGACGAAATTTAGAAAAAGAAACGGAAACTTGTGTTTTCGAAATTGCAACCGCAAAACGTGAAGCGTTTTGGGCCCCAATTTCAAAAATTAATTTTGGGTGTTCTAGAGAAGCTAGAGACACAGAAAAAGAACCAAAATGTCGAGAAACTCAAGCAGAAGGCGATGAGCACAAAAGAAACAGCGAAAACGCACCGGCAAGGACAAAATTCGAGCAAAACCAAGAAGCGAGCCAAAAAGTCAGGTCGAATTTTCCCTCTGTCCTCATAACCTTTTTTTTTTTTTTTTTTTTTACGTGTGGAAAATGCGCCTTATGCATGTCCCCCGCTCGAGGCAGCGGGTGGGGTCTTTCGGGCTCTCCCCCAGAGTGGAGGCATACCGAATAAAAACCACACGACCTTACCCTCTCGGCCCTTGTGCGGACGCCACGGGATCGCGAACATTTCACCGCGACGCCGCAGGCCAGCCCGGGATGGGCTCCCTCTCTGCGCCCCAAGATGGTATTGGGGCGCTGCGCCCCTAGGGTTTTAGGGGCGCTCGGCCAGGACGGCACGTGCAATGCGGGTCCGGGATTCCTCGCCCTCGCCCGCTGTGCCGCCACGTCACGTCTGTCGTGTCAAGTCAGTTGATGTCCTCTCATGTCAGTCAGTCAGTTAGGTCCTCTCATGTCGCGTCGTCGTGTCCGGGCGACCACAAACCCGACAGGGCTTGGGCCGCCCCAGGGCTCCCCCTTACCTTTCCCTGTCTAATGAGAACAGGTACTGAGTTCGGGTTCGCCCCCGTCATACGGCGGCCACAGCCCTCAAAAGGACTGCGCCGCCCCGGCATCATTAGGCTTGCGCCCTCCGCCCGATAAGGCTCACCCTCACCTTTCCCTGTCTAATGAGGACAGGTACTCAGCTTGGGCTCGCCCCCCTCAAAAAGGCGTCGGCCCGAAGGCCAGACGCCGCCCTCTCAGGGCCCGAAGGCCCGTTGGCTGGCAAGGTTCGCCCAGTGGCTCCCCTCACCAGATCAACACCCCCCCACCCCAGTCACGTCGAAGTCAGTCACGTCCGGCGACCACAGCCCTTAAAAGGGCTGCGCCGCCCCGGCATCATTGGGCTTGCGCCCTCCGCCCGATGAGGCTCACCCTTACTTAGTACCCATCATTTAAGACAGGCAAAAGCAAGGGCTCGCCTCCGCCCAAAGGCGTCGGCCCGAAGGCCGCACGCCGCCCTCTTGGGTTTGGCGAAGATCACCCGCGGCCCTCTGCCTTAGGCTCCCCTCGCCAAACAAATGTCATGTCTGTCAGTCTGTCGCGTCCGGCGACCACAGCCCTTAAAAGGGCTGCGCCGCCCCGGCATCATTGGGCTTACGCCCTCCGCCCGATGGGCTCGCCCTCGCTTTTCCCTGACGCTAAGGACAGGTACTCCGCTCAGGCTCACCTCCGTCCAAAGGCGTCGGCCCGAAGGCCGGACGCCGCCCTCTTGTGGGCCCGAAGGCCCGTTGGTTGGCAAGGTTTGCCCGGTGGCCCTCTGCCTTTGGGCTCCCCTCGCCAAACCAACACCCCCCCACCCCAGTCGTGTCACAGAAGTCTGTCGTCGCGTCCAGCGACCACAGCCCTTAAAAGGGCTGCGCCGCCCCGGCATCATTGGGCTTACACCCTCCGCCCGATGGGCTCGCCCTCGCTTTTCCCTGTCCCTAAGGTCAGGTACTCTGCTCAGGCTCGCCTCCGTCAAAAGGCGTCGGCCCGAAGGCCGGACGCCGCCCTCTCAGGCCCGCAGGCCCGTTGGCTGGCAGGGTTCACCCGGTGGCCCTCTGCCTTTGGGCTCCCCTCGCCAAACCAACACCCCCCCACCCCAGTCGTGTCACAGAAGTCTGTCGTCGCGTCCAGCGACCACAGCCCTTAAAAGGGCTGCGCCGCCCCGGCATCATTGGGCTTACACCCTCCGCCCGATGGGCTCGCCCCCGCTTTTCCCTGTCCCTAAGGTCAGGTACTCTGCTCAGGCTCGCCTCCGTCAAAAGGCGTCGGCCCGAAGGCCGGACGCCGCCCTCTCAGGCCCGCAGGCCCGTTGGCTGGCAGGGTTCACCCGGTGGCCCTCTGCCTTTGGGCTCCCCCACCAAGCCAACACCCCTCCCCCCCGGTCGGATATTAGCCGCCGGCTAGCAAATCCACCTAATGAATTTACTAGCCGTCGTTTCCCAGGATGCACCAGGCCCAGACGCTACACTTTCCCACCCCATGAAGCCAAAGCTTCGGATAGAGGGAAGTTGTAACGCCCGAGCTCGCGAGGAGGAATCCGACATTGCACCCCAAACTGTCCTCATAACCTAACCTAACCTAACCTAACCTAACCTAACCTAACCTAACCTAACCTAACCATCAGTCGCCATACCAACCATAAACAAAACAGAAAAACTTAAGTTGCCGTGGTGGTCCGAGAGACTTGCGGAGTTGAAGAAGAAGGTCGTCACCAGGAAACGTAGAATACGCTGTGCAGCACCCGTGAGGAGGTCGAAGGTCATTGAAGAGTACCTGAAACAGAAAGAAGAGTACGAGTCGGAGGCAGCAAAAGCACAGACGAAGAGCTGGAAGGAGTTCTGTGGGAAACAGGACCGCGAGGGAGTCTGGGAGGGCATTTACCGTGTCATTGGAAGGTGCACAAGAAGAGAGGAAGACCCACCACTGGAAAGGGACGGGGTGACTCTCGGGACGGGAGACTCCGTCAAATGGTTGGCGGAGACCTTCTACCCGGAGGACGCCACGTCCAATGACAGTGAATACCACCGACGTATCAGACAGGCGGCCTGTGAGGTGGATCAAGGAACACATGGTGAACCATGTGAACCTCCATTCACGTCTCAGGAGCTAAGGGTAGCTTGTGAGTCCTTCAACCCCAAGAAGGCCCCTGGCGCGGATGGACTCACGGCTGATATATGCAGTCGCGCCATCGGCTGTGACCCCGAACTATTCCGCGCGATCCTAAATAAGTGTCTAGAGAAGGGATACTTCCCGGAACAATGGAAGGAAGCAATAGTGGTAGTACTCCATAAGCCCGGGAGGGAAGCATATAAGACACCGAAAACACATCGGCCGATAGGACTGCTTCCGGTTTTGGGAAAGGTCTTCGAGAAGATGCTTGTGGCCCGCCTCAAATACCATCTACTGCCCAGGATGAGTAACTGCCAGTACGGGTTCATGCCACAAAGGAGTACCGAAGACTCCCTCTATACCTTGATACAGTGCATACGCGGAAAACTCGAAGCAAAAAAGATAGTCACGCTGGTATCCTTAGATATAGAGGGAGCATTCGACAATGCCTGGTGGCCGGCAATCAGGGTCCGATTGGCTGAGGAAGAATGTCCGGTAGGGCTGAGGAGAGTGATTGGCAGCTATCTCGAAGACAGGAGGGTTAGGGTGAGATACGCGGGAGAAGAATACGCCACAAACACAAGCAAGGGTTGTGTTCAGGGATCAATTGGCGGGCCGATCCTATGGAACCTCCTCCTGGACCCACTGTTGAAGGAGTTGAAAAGGAGCGGTACTTACTGCCAGGCATTTGCGGATGATGTGGTGCTTCTCTTCGATGGTGACACAGCGATAGCAATTGAAGAAAGCGCGAATGCCGCACTCGACCGTGTTTGGACGTGGGGTGAGAAGAACAAGTTGCGGTTCGCACCGCATAAAACAAATGCAATGGTGCTGACCAGGAAGCTCAAGTTCGACACCCCGCGCCTAACCATGGGCGGGACCGGCATTGCCACCTCTAAAGAAATCAAAATACTGGGAGTCACAATCGACGAGAAGCTGACTTTTAACACACATGTCGCCAGGGTCTGCGGAAAGGCGGTGGGTATTTATAAAAGGCTGGCAAAAGCTGCGAAGACAAGCTGGGGACTCAACCCAGAGGTCATTCGGGTGATATATGTAGCAACAATTGAACCTATTGTTTTGTACGCTGCCAGCGTTTGGGCACCAGCGGCCAGCAAACTGTGCGTTATCAAGCAATTAGCTGCTGCACAGCGCGGAATCGCACAAAAGCTGTGCAAGGGATACCGCACAGTTTCGCTGAATGCGGCGTTGGTATTGGCTGGGATACTCCCGCTCGATCTACGAGTTCGTGAGGCAGCCTTGCTCTATGAGACAAAGCAAGGAGTGTCCCAGACAATGCTAAGGGGGGGAACAGTGGAACGGATGGCCTCGGCTTTGGAGGCCCCGCATCCTGCCGATCGCAGCGAGCTGGAGCTAGTGGGTCTGGTAAACCGAGAGGAAGTGGATGCGAACAGCGACTTCGCAATTCGCATTTTCACAGACGGGAGCAAGATTGAGGGCAAGGTGGGCGCCGCACTATCCATTTGGAACAACCAGGCTGAAACCAAGGCCCTCAAACTTGCTCTTTCGTCCTTTTGCACGGTTTACCAGGCTGAACTCCTTGCGCTGTGCAGGGCGACGGCGGAAATCCAAAAGCACAGGGCGGAAACGTTCGCGATATACAGTGACTCTATGGCGGCCCTCTTGACTATAAAAAACCATGGCTGTCTACATCCCCTAGCTGTGGAGGCGCGGAACAACTTGAGAACACTGTCCCACCAGGGCAAGGTTGTCAAGTTGTTCTGGATAAAGGCCCACGTAGGATTGGAAGGAAACGAGCGAGCCGATGTACTAGCCAAGGAGGCCGCCATAAAGTTAAAGCGGAA
Source organism: Choristoneura rosaceana (assembly GCA_037349165.1). Lineage (NCBI taxonomy): Eukaryota > Metazoa > Arthropoda > Insecta > Lepidoptera > Tortricidae > Choristoneura > Choristoneura rosaceana. The sequence continues at coordinate 85,557 of JAZBNJ010000007.1, forward strand.
GCCGGACTACGACCAATGTCCGGTTTCATTCGTCAAGCGAACCATTCGTATGGCAACGCTTGAGGAATGGAACCGGAGGTACGTGTCCGGTGAAACTGCGAGTGTGACTAAACTCTTCTTCCCTGATGCAGTGGCGGCGTACAAAACAATAAGAAAAATGGAAATAACCAATATCATGACGCAAGTCATGACGGGGCATGGCGGTTTCTCGGAGTACTTGAATCGTTTCAAGTGCAAAGAGAAACCGTCGTGCATATGTGACCCCGCCGTAAGCGAAACTGTGCCGCATGTGTTGCTCGAGTGCCCCGTGTTTGGGAAGGAAAGGGAGGAGATTAATTCAAAGATGGGAAAAGAATTAAAACTGGACGGTATAAGGGAGATAATGGCGAGCAAGGATAGAGATAAATTTGTAAAATATTGTACGGAAGTTGCGAAAAGAGTGATAGCTAGAAATAAGACCTAGGTATTAAGTATGCTTTCACAATATAGTGATTATATTTAAGGAAAGCATAATAGTAATAAGTAAAAAATGTTAGAATGTAAAAATAGTAAATAAGGAATAAAAAGTTTATGTTGGCTCGAATATATGTATAAGAATCTCCCACTGTTGCAGTGAACAAGATATAGTTAATAGGACACTGAAATTGTAAACAACATATTGCTATAGATAATAAGGTATTACATTGTCATACTATTTAATTAATAAAGAACCCCGTGTTGATGTTGCTCCCCCAATATACATATAACAGAATAAGGATAGTTAGCAGAATAGGTGGGAATCCCACCCACGTAAGAGAGAAAGATATGAAGGATAAAAGAAAGAACAGTATGATGAATGAAAGTACGAGAGGTAGCAAAAGCGAGAACTGGTATGAAAGATAATTAGCGAATATAGGCTCTGGCCATGTCAGAGGTAGAAGTATAATAAAAAAAAAAAAAAAAAAAAAAAAAAAAAAACCATCAGTCGCCCGCCAGTGGTCGCCGCGGTCAGTCGAGTTCGCCATTGCTCCCGCAAAATTGTACGCCAGTCGCCGATCTACGCCACTGTGCGCCAAATTTCGCCGGAACTCGCCGCTTCGCGCCACTGTACGCCACTGTGCGCCAAATTTCGCCAGAGCTCGCCGCTTTGCGCCACTGTACGCCACTGTGCGCCAAATTTCGCCGGAGCTCGCCGCTTCGCGCCACTGTACGCCGCTGTGCGCCAAATCTCGCCGAGACTCGCCGCATCGCGCCGCGGTGCGCCGCGGAGCTACATATCCTGCCGAGTGACAGTGACACTAAAAAGTCAAAAAGTGCAAAAGTAAAGTGTCTGCTAGTGCTACTGTGAGTTCGGACAATAGGGCGCATTACTGTGCGCTTACCCCGCCGCAGAATCCGAAACACCAAGACCACGGGACTGGTTGTAGAGCAACCACCAAGTCAACATCGAGTTACCAAGACACCGCGACAGCGGGATTGACACCGAGCTGCCGGAAACGGAGACTGACAAAGAAAACGCAAGTTATAGGACATAAGTAACCTTTTATTATATTCTAATTGTCGTATAGATTTAAGACTTGAGCGGCATAGCGCATACTGTAAGTATTTTTAAGACTAGCACTATATAGTGCAAATTTATTGTAATGACATAGGCATAAACGAGCAGAATAAAATTAAGGCTTTTTTATAACAGTCTTATTTGCTATTTATTCTTCGAACTTTCCACTGATAAAACACACGGTTAACTGTTACTTAACCTTACTACACTGACAGGCAGTCCTTTTACAACTGCCCTTACAAGGACAGAGTCTGTGACTCACACATAATTTTATTTCATTATATTTTTATTTATTTTTCTTTATTCGTTATTTTGCTATTTTCTTTTGAGTGTTCAACCAAATAAGATTACATATACAGCTGTTTCTGATCTTATAAAGTTTTACAAATTACCGGAAACAGTCGTATAGACTCTATAAAGACACCAATACCTCCAACATGTTCGGTATTAGAACCCCAATGAAGAAAAATCCAGGTGACAAATCCCCTCCTAGCGCCGCAAACCCGAACCTACATGTGAGGCGCAGCATAGGAGAATGGGAAGCCGGAATAAAAAATGTTATCCCGCCCAAAACAACAGAAGCAACGAGGGAGGACCCCTCCGGACAAAAACAAAAAACACCACAACAGCTGGACAACGCACCTTTAGATGAAACTCATAGCCCAGGCACCAGCCAAAAATCAGAAAGGCTGATAGAAGCAAGACGCTGCCTCCTTAAAGGAAAACATCACCTTAACAGCGCGAGAAACCTCAAAACCGAAATAAAGACAGAGGTGATAAAAGCCCTGGACCGAATGTACCTGCTGATAAAGGAGGCGGAGGAAAAGAAGGAAACCGGCACTAAGGGGAAAAATACCGAGCCCAAAACGGCAGAGCCGAGGAAAGAGATTGATAACACCACCTTCTCGATAGGTCAAGACCAAAACTTAGCGATAAAGATAGAAGAACACAAAAAGCTACTACTGGAAAACAACAAAAAGATGGAAGAACTGAGGGAAACGATGGAAAAACAACAAGCCACCCTAGAAAAGGTGTCAGCGGTTACATATGCTAACGTGGCCGCAAGACACACTGATGGACAGGGGCACGGAAGAGAAACACTGCATTCCGTCAGATTGACCTCAAACAATGAAACAGAGACTGGGGAGGAGGTACTGGAGAAAATCAGGAAAGCAGTGGATGCAAAGGAGGGATGGATAAAAGTAGAAAGAGTGAGGAAGGCAAGAGATAGAAAAGTCATAATCGGCCTTAAAACGAGAGACGACAGGGACAAACTAAAAGACAGATTGAAAAGAGACGGAATCGATCTCACCGTCGAGGAGGTGGAAAATCGCGACCCGCTGCTGGTGCTCAGGAGCGTACTGGAGATTAATTCCGATGAAGACATCGCCAAGGCCCTGAGAAATCAGAACCGGGCCATCTTCCGCGACCTTGGCGAGGAGAGCGATAGAGTAAAAATAAGGTATAGGAAAAAGACCAGAAACCCCCATACCAGCAACGTCGTAGTAAGCGTCTCGCCGATCATCGAAGGCCGGACGCCGCCCTCTTGGGCCCGCAAAACCTTACTTCTTCAAACCTACATTCTTTGAACATAACTTTTTTTTTTTTTTTTTTTTTTTTTTTTTTTTTTTTTTTTTTTTTTTTTTTTCTCAAACCTAACTTTTTAAAACCTTACTTCTTCAAACCTACATACATCGAACGTAACTTTAAAAAAAAAAAAAAAAAAATTGAATTCTTCGATACTTAGATACTTAGTCGGGAGTCCCACTCATTAACGGCAATGTAAGGTGATGGATGATAGAAAGATAAGTTTAACGGAATAAAAGTACGAGCTGAAGCAAAAGTGAGAACTGGAATAAATGGTATTAGATGGATTAGGGCCTCGAGACATGTCGAGGGTACAGTGTAGGAAAAAAAAAAGTATTTATGTATAATTTTGATCAATATGTCTACAATATCATCAGTAATAACAACAATAATTAACAGTAAAAATATGTAAGAATAACTTTTTATATATTTTTTTTTATAAATGAACGAGAATAATCATAAATTATACATTTATGCACTTTTTTTTATTTCAATCCACATACCTTATATCTTAGATATGTATTATTTACTAGCTTTTTAAATAGAAATAACTCTGTCCTTTATTTATATCAAAATCTGTTTACTACCTACTAATAGCTTTTTCTAAATATTTTCAATGTGAAGACACGCTTCCTTTACAGTTTTATAATCGTATTTATTAAAAGTTTCATTAAATTCTGTTCAGAATGTTATACAACATTAATTACACCCAAGCAATTAAAACATTTATTCATTCATTCATTTTGGGGAAACTATTTCTCACTACTGGCAACTCTGACCGTTTTCACGACAGCAGTATCTTTCCCTCACTTCAACGGTAATCAGGTAATAAGTGGAAGAAACGAGATTAATATAGTGTATAATGTATCGGTTTCAAAGTTCCGTCTTTTGAACTATCAAGGGGCGACACATTTCTTTGAATCGTTTATAAGACGTTGTTATTCAAGTATTAAGAAGCTCACTGGTAGCTGGATGATGTTAATTTTCCACGTCTTTTAGTACCATTACACTTATTTTAGCTATCTAATATGAGCTATGTTCGTATTTGTCCTCAAAAAAAGGGTTCAATAGAAAAACAACCAAACCACCAGAACTTGTGCATTTTCCCGCAGGAGGCATCCGGAGCAATCCCACCGTATGAAGGATACTTCGCTGTTCACAGCATTTTTTTTTTTGAATGCTCATCCAACTATAACCCACACTATGGACTAAGATAAAAACCTCGCCTCGTCCCTCTCCGCGCTCGCGTCTGGAGCGGTTGTTTGGGCGCGCGTTAAAGGACCTTGCGATGAACGCGAACTTGAGGTTTACATTCGCACTCTACATTCGAGTTTGAACGTTGTGCAGCACAGTACTTTTTAAATATTGAGGTTCAAATTTATGTACAAAAAGCTAGGTCCAAAGTTGGTATTTAATATGACTATTTTGGAGCAGTAAAGTTCATTTTGATTTTAAAAAGTTAGGTTCAGTAAGTTATGTTTAAGAAAAATAAGGTGGTAGGACCTTGTGCAAGGTCCTCCCGGATTGCTACCACCATCTTGCTCACTAATCCTGCCGTGAAGCAGCAGTGCTTGCACTGTTGTTTCGGCGTGGAGAGTTAGATAGCCGGTGAAATTTCTGGCACTTGAGGTATTCCAACTTAGGCCTCTAGGTTGGCAACGCATCTGCAATACCCCTGATGTTGCAGATGTTTATGGGCGGTGGTGGTCTCTTGCCACCGGGGGACCCACTTGCTCGTTTGCCTTCCAGTCGTATAAAAAAAAAAAGTGAGAGGAAGTTACTTTTTTTAGGTTCGGCGTAGGTTCAAAGAAGTAAGGTTTGAAAAGTTAGGTTTGAGGAATGTAGGTTTGAAGAAGTTAGGTTTAAAAAAAGTTATTTTCGAGGAATGTAGTTTTGAGGAAGTTAGGTTTAAAAAAGTTAGGTTCGAGGAATGCAGGTTTGAAGAAGTTAGGTTTAATAAAGTTAGGTTCAAGGAATGTAGGTTTAAAGAAGTTAGGTTCAAGGAATGTAGGTTACAGAAATTAGGTTTAATAAAGTTAGGTTCAAGGAATGTAGGTTTAAAGAATTTAGGTTTAATAAAGTTAGGTTCAAGGAATGTAGGTTTGAAGAAGTTAGGTTTAAAAAAATTAGGTTTGATACTTACGTTTTTTGTAGGAATATATTTTTAATACAAGATTTTTTGCTGCTAGACTACCAGGCCGTCACTACTAGATTATTGTAATATCACGCAATTTACATAATTATGCAAAATTTCAAAACAATCCGATGACTAAATTAAATTTTACTTGAAATTTAACTTGCAAGACTTGACCCGCACATACATACATTGCAAGTTAATTATAGTAGTTTATTTAGCTGTTACGTAATAAGCGTCCTTAAAACTGGGGTATGGTTTTATGAAACGAGGCGTAGCCGAGTTTCATAAAAGGATCACACGGGTGTTTTAAGCCCTAATTGCGTACAGTTACATTACTTTATCTACATCCATAATATTTAATCTCTAATCACGCGCTCAATATTCATTGAGCATGACCTGCATTGTAACCAGAACTATGTCTGTCCCATTAGCTCCTGCACCCGAAGATGAAGCTGCGCCATCGCTCCGGTGCGGTCATTTTTATTACGATATTGATTTCGGTATCGTAAAGAACATTGCGATGCTGACGTGTTCATTTTAGAACCCAACATCGTAATGCGTCATTATCTATTGTTTTTGAACGCATAATGGAGGATTTACTGCATGTGTGTAGATAAAAAGTTTTGTACCTATTTCATACCTACTAAGTTAACGTCATAAAAAATATTATTGTATAATTTTATCACTGAAATCGATTTATTTCAGTGGTTTATCATCAGGGCTATCATCCTGACACACTCTGCATTCAGAAATCGAGCAAAAAAAGGGCCCCCCACTCCCACCCTTTAGCGGTACGCTTGGCTACATCACCTCGGTCGGTAGGTATTTAACAGAGTTTTCTTAAGCAAATGGCTTAATTTCTTAGTTTTTAGTTGCAAATAATTCTTTTAATATGTAGGTTTGCATTCTCCATGTTCAGACACCAGTTTCACCCGTCTTAGTCGTCTTAATCTTTAGTTATTGAATTTTTAGTGCCAGAATGACTTGAAAATCGCTTTAAAACATGGAATTTACCGTTTTTCACTCGTTTCCTGCATCTTTAGAGAATCCTAACGCTTATCATAAGTTGTACTCGTCGTGTCCTGTACTTTGCAGCTATCCACGCCACAATATTCCACAAATAAAAAAAAAATCTTGTCACATTTCGACGTATTTTCTGAGAATATTTCATTTGTGTTTTTTTTAATAGTCGAAACGCGTTATCCATTTGCATCTTACATGATAATTTCTCGAGCTCTTGATGAGGTCGACTGTCTAGTGTCCGACAGGTGGAGGAGGGGGGGCGGGGGAGAAAGTGTTCAAGTTACTTACATCTATAACCAAATCATTGATTTTTAAATCTCCTGTGGGATTGGGTCGTTACTACTGGCGTGTGTCTACGTATTAGCCATCATTCATTAAGGTTGAAATGCTATTGTCGAAATACGTAAATGGTTGTGTGACTGTGACGTAACTGAATGACTGACTGACTGCAGCGCATAGCCTTAATTTCTGAAGTCAGACTCGAAAATTGCAAACAATTCCTTGAGGGTCATAAAATATCAGTCATAGGTTTCAAAAAGTTACGTTTCAATAGATAGGTTACTTTCCAAATTACGTGGTTCATTGTTTTTTATTCCAACGCGTAAATCATTACATTTTTTTTATTCCACTGGATGGAAAACTAGCAAGTGGGTCTCCTGATGGTAAGAGATCACCATCGCCCATAAACATCTGCAATACCAGGGGTATTGCAGACGCGTTTCCAACCTAGAGGCCTAAGATGGGATACTTCACGTGCCAGTAATTTCACCGGCTGTCTTACTCTCCACGCCAGAACACCAATTGTTTCACCAAAGTTTACCACTTGAACTTGTAACTAATTGCATGACGCAAAAAGAAGACAGTGCGTATGTTTCAATTCGTTTATTAACAATATTCTTAAATCATACTTAGACATAGTATAAATTATTTATTTATGCATATTTATTTGGTATAGCGCTGTAGCCGGGGGCCGGCAGTGCGTCGGGTGCAGCAGGCACGGGGGGGGGGAAACACGCAGCGGGAGGCCTCTACTTGCCCAGGAACACTGTGGACACACAACAAGACACACTTAAACTCTCACTGAATACACACGCACTCTCTGTTCTTCAAAATCTGCGCTTCGAGTAGTCTGGGTCTAATCATTGACAAAAATCTGCGCTTCGAAAATCACGTGAATGAAATTGCTCGTACCAGTTTTTACCGATTAAAAGTGCTCTATAATGTCCGTGATTTTCTAAGCGTAGAACTGAGAATCCGATTGTGTGAGGCTCTCATTCTATCTAAATTAGATTACTGTCTCACTGTGTATTGGCCTTGTCTTCTGGAGCGTTCGCGACGACTAATTCAAAAAGTACAAAACGCCTGCGCTAGGTTTTGTTTCAAGATACCGCATCGTACTCATGTTACCCCATACTTCAATAATGCTAAAATTTTGAAAATGTCAAATCGCTATAATCTGTTGCTGTCTTGTCTGTTGTTTGACTGTCTAAAATTTAAAACTCCCGGTTACTTATGTTCAAAGCTAAAATGGTCGCCTTCCAATCATAGAGCTAGAGCTTCGCGAGCCTTGATGTTGAGTGTCTATTCGCATAAAACATGTGCGTTCCGGGGAAGTTTCAGGTACCAAGCAACAAAATGCTGGAACAATATACCTCCACCCATAAGAAATATTAAATCAAAACCAACTTTTCGCATCAAATATAAAAATCATTTGCTAACGCGTCAAATACAAACTTCCTGAACCTTCCTCGCTCATAAATAAATAATGTGGGTGTGTTTATCACTGTTTTGTTTTTGGTTTGACATCACGCATAGATTCTTTTCTGTCCATTCTTCTCCCAATATTTAATCTAGTGTTCTCTCTCGAAAAATAAAATTTCTTTCAAATTTGAATGTTTGGCATGTGGCAAAATAAAACTTATTCCGAAGCACGTTGGCGCTACTTCAGGTCTCTGACAGAATATCAGCTCTGTGGCCATCCGTGGCCGCAGTACATGCTGAGTCAGCACCTATTCTCCACATCATCACATGGCTCTCAAACTCAAATAATTTATTGTTAATTAAAATTGATAAATTAATTAATATTATATTATTTTGTATAACGTTCGGAACTGTTGCATGTTAGTTTTTAAGTCATTTTAATAATTTTTATGTCACTTCATTCATAATGTCATCGTCATTGTTTCTTATTTACTAAGCCGTGTATGTGTTGTGGAAATAAAGTTTTTTATCTATCTATCTATCTGTTAATTCTTTAAGGTCTGGATCTCGACGGTACAGGCTGTGCCTAGTCTGGCGATCACTGCTTTTCTTGTATTGTTTCATTTAATTTTTATCGTTAACTAGCTGTTGCCCGTGGCTTCGCCCCCGTTGTATTTTTTCTTCCATGAAAACCTTCTCCTGACAGTAGCGAACACAACAAAAAAGAATTAGCGAAATCGGACCAGTCGTTCCCGAGTTATGCGCTTACCAACACATTTTGCGATTCATTTTTATATTATAAAGATAAATACATTTATTAATATTGATATTGTTATTTATTATATCGATTACATAATATTGTCGCGTTGCGACTGACTATTATTTCTGCTTGGCCTATAATAATTATATAACTCGTCTGAAACTGTGTTCTAAGTACGGTCAAAGACTTGAATTCATGACCCACCATGGAACCTTTTCAAAGGAAAAGTCATAACGATTTTCATTGGTAATGAATGCGATGTCGCTATGACGTTTATGAATGAATTCCTTGACCTCACCTGCACATGGTTTATCTGTATCGTGCCGATCGATTTTGAAAATAATGTTTTCGCTACAATTTTTTTCCATTCATATAAAGGTGAGCGAATCGAAATAAGTTCATCCATTTGATTCGATTTTTCTCTCCGATGTTTGATAAAAATTCGTTTAGGCGTTTTTTAGATCGTGAAATTTTAAATGAACTTTGGGGATTTTGTAAGTTGGTAAAAATCTTTGCATTTAAAGATAGTGTTATGTGGTGGTGCAGCGGAGCGTGGGGTGGAGGGTGCGTCTCACTCACGGTCGGAGAAGGAGCCGGCGCCGTGCAGCGAGGAGAGTGCTTCCAGCAGCAGACCCAGCCCGCCGCCGCCCAGCGCCGTGCCGTTGTTGAGCGAACTGACCACAAAGTCAAAGTCAAAATCTCTTTATTCAATTTAGGCTAGGTATAACAAGCACCGGTTAGGAAAAAACCCCTGTTGAGAAAATTCGGCAAGAAACTCAACGAGGTATTTTTTTAAAACCGTTTCACCATATTTATAAACACACACATCGTTAAGGTATTCATTTGTAATAGAACATCGAGAAATTGTCTTTTCTTTTCTCGAACAGAACAACAAACAGCCCAGAGTAACGTTAAATATTGCTACGAACATTTCCACAATGATTTTGAGGAAAACTTTCTAAAAAGTTTTTGGTAAAAAAATCATTTATTATACAAGCTTTTTTTTTGCAGGCTGTACTTTTTGTTGACTGTACTTGCATTGTCACCTAAACTATATTTACATAGTAAATTTCTCGATGCCATTAACCGTTGAAGAGTTCCGTCCTGCAGAGACGATCCTGGCCAGAATAACAGGACGTCACTACCAGATTATTGTATTAATTATCACGCAATTCACATCAAAGAATGCCAAATTTCAAGACAATCCGACTCCTAGAAGTGGGTCAAAAACTTGCAAGATAAATAAAAAAAGCTTTTAAAAAATGTACTATCCACGATGATGTCGAATAAAAAAGTCAATTTATTTTGTGAGCTTTTACCTTAAATGTAACAAACTAGAATGCTTATTACACAAAAAATCGTAAGCTGAAAAGTGAAAAGGTCGATTGCATTCTGACAATAACACTCAGGCGACGTCGTAACGCGAACAGGATTGAAAAACTTTGGTTTAAAATGGTCCCGCGAGGCGACCCCATTGTTTTCAAAGATACCTTCATTCACTAGCGACGTTCCTTTCCGCCCCCCGCGGCCTCTGTTGCTAGGTTGGTCCATCTAGACCCAAGTGATTCATTCAACTTGTTCTTATCACAATAGTGCCCTCTGTTAAAACTGGGCTGATATAAGTGGAAAAATCGACCATCATTATTTGCACCTAACTTATGAATATTCTTAAGGTTATTCAAAGTAAAAATTATATTTAATCAATTTGGGTTGTAGCAATGTTGTAAAATTATTATGGTGAAAAATCCACACACACAGGCACAGGTTTGGAAAAAACTTCCGTTGACGAGAAAACGGCAACGAGCTCAAGATGATATTTTTTCAACGTTATAAGGAAGTCATCCTCGTTGTGAAGTAGGACTGCAATGGGACATTAAATTTGCCTATAGTCAGCGGTGGTTATGAAGTACATCCTGACACATTGCACAAGTATTAAGTTTACAATCAAGTACATTAATATCTGCCACAGTGGAGGGTGCAAAGATATTTGACACGTCTTACCGGCCCTCGAAATAGAGTCGTGTCAGATATTTATGCACGCTTGATGTGTCAGATCTGGTGCTGGTGAACTCTGAGGGGCAGGACGTAATCAAAGCGGTGGACTCACGCGTCGTGGAAGCCATCCAGCAGTGAGCCGAAGAACGCGCGCCCCTCCACCCCCGCGCCGCACCACTGCGTCTGCAACACACAAACACACAAATTTTATTGAAATCGTTAAAGCCGTTTCCAAAATCAAAGTCCGCCCGGACTGCTACCACTATCTTGCTCGCTAATCCTGTCGTGAAGCAGCAGTGCTTGCACTGCTGTGTTTCGGCGTGGATAGTAAGACAGCCGGTGAAATTACTGGCACTTGAGGTATCCCATCTTAAGCCTCTAGGTTGGCAACGCATCTACAATACCCCTGGTGTTGCAGATGTTTATGGGCGGTGGTGATCTCTTACCATCAGGAGACTCACTTGCTCGTTTGCCATCCAGTCGAATAAAAAAATAATAATAAATAAGAATTCGATAGGGAAGCGTGGGATAGGTACGAGATGGTGATGACCTGGTTAAAGCCGCGGGTTCTCGGTGGATGCCGGCCGCTTCCAACCGAAACAACTGGACGTCTATGGAGGTCTATGTCCAACATTGGACTTCGTACGGTAGACATAATGATGATGACAAAAGGATTGCTCATTTCAGGTTATAAGGATTGTAGCACTTAATAAACAAACGACTCCTAAATATGCTGATGACGCGTTGTTATCCGCAGATACTAGGACGGAACCATTAATATTCCGTCAACGCGAGCCGCAATCCGAACGCCAGCGTCAGCGGGCACTCAGGGGGGGGGGGGGTCGGACCGGGTGCAACTTAGTTAAACTGCATCGCTCGCAGGCGCCTGCACCAACTAAGTTGGCTTCTTGTTAGGAAATGGCGAATGGTAAGTGCATTAAGTCGTGTTGACCGTTTGATTCGATATGTCTCCGTTTGTAAAACTAAAATATTGTACAGTTAAGGAAACTGAATCAAGTACCTTTATGCTGCTAATATCACGTTAACCTTCCATAAATCTGTCGAAGAAATCATAGCGAAATTGTCTGTGAAAAGGTTCCACCCTGGGACGTGATTCAGTTTCCTCGACTGTAAGAGATGTAGCTCATTATGGTTTTCCATCGTATTTTATTTCTGTCTTAATCAGCTTTCAGTGCCCATCGAACAGCCGTACATTTTTCATGGATGTTTTAATGGATATGCCACTAATTTAACACAATAATTGGTTGACACTTCCGATTCCTTATTGTCTAACACACTTGTAATCACAATTGTTTTCACCATTTCTTTCCGTCACACGGCGTAAGACGAGGGTAGAAAGAGACGCTAAATGCGATCGGGAACGTCAGTGCGTTAATAATACGGCCTCAGGTGCCGTCATATTCCGATTGAAATCCGACTTTTCTCGATAGAAAACCATTGCGAACTAAATCGGTAGCGGGACTGCCCCTTTGGGCTGTTTCCACCAGAGATGTGCGAGGATGTGTTGTGAGGAATGTTTTTCATGAACCAATAGAAACGCTTTATTTACCTATCTTCGCACAGCACCGCTCTGGCGGAAACAGCTGAGCGGAGCGAAGCTAGGTGAAATGAAGCGTTTTTATTAGTACTTACAATGATAAACATTCCTCGCAACACATCTTCGCACCTCTGGTGGAAACGTAGCCTTAAAGTGCAACGGTTGTCTTTAATCTGCGAGTTGCAGAATCCTTCAGTAGCTTACGAGGAAAGCGAGCATGACGAGGAGGCCGAGAGAGGGCAGCGAGCGAGACATGGCGGCGGACTGACGGCTGACGGCTGACGGCTGGTGACTGACGGCGTGGCGCGGGCTGGTGTGGCGACAGTGCAGCGGGCATGCCGCCGTCTCTAATATTTATATCGCGCGCTGAAGGTGGCTAGAGATGGGACAAACGTAAATCCTATAAACAAATTTGTTTGATTATCGATGAAAGTAAATTTTTGAAGTTGGCTGACTTTTTTTGAACCGATCACAGTATTTATTTAATAAAAAGCAGATTCATTCTGATTGATTTTCATTCGGGGACATTGCGTGCCCTGACATTTGGCGTCGAATCAAAAAGTTCGGTATCACAAGCGCGATAACACGAAAAAGTTGATGCGGCACGAAATTGTCCAATTTGGCTGTCACGCGTCATAAAAGGTATCTCAGAAGTTGTAAAATCGAAACGTCGATCCCATCTCTACGAGGCATTTGCATGAGAATGAGCCCTCGACGCATCGGGCGTGTGTCGGCCGCGGCGGGAAGGTCGAGAATGGTTCGTAGCGCGTTTACACTCGCGCGCGGGCGATAATATGAGCCACAAGAGATGTCACGAGAGCTATTTAAGTATGTACACGTGGAGGAACATTCGCGAGTCGTTTCGCGCCTCGACTCGACTCTCGCCGGGAGATTTCTGTGGTGTTTCATTCGTGCTCTTTAGTCAAAATTTTTTAAATGCACGAGTTACTACTAAGTATACTTATTTACTATTTACTTAGTAGTGTCCTTACAACATTTGAAGAGTTCCCTCGATTTCCTTAAGATCCAATCATCAGATCCTGATTTGGTGCGTTAAGACATAATTGAAGACATTCCTAGAAGAACGCAACAAAAAATTCTAATCGGTTCATAAATGACGGAGTTCTGAGGTAACAAACATTAAAAAAATACAACCGAATGGATAATCTCCTCCTTTTTTTGAAGTCGGTTAAAAAGGCAAAAAAAAATCGCAATAGTTAAATTAAAGGCAGGTATAAAACAGCAGGTACAGAATAGCACGAAAACACACACGAACATGAGAATAATGAAAATAACACGAGAGTGTAAACAGAAACTCATGCCCCATCGGTCACGTGAGTTGCCGAGGCACGACACGACGCACGAAGCGAGATTGTAAACGTAGCATTACAGGACGAGTGTCAAGAGCGTGTCGAACGAGAGGCTGAAAGTAGAACAACAGCGTGCAGCCTCCGCGCGGCGGCACCTGCGAGATGAATGCCCGCGCGGCCGGCGACAGCGCCGTTCCGCGTGTTAGCGTGTTTGCTTGCGCCTTGAGGTCGTCCGCGAGGTCGCTCCCGCGCCATCTGATCGAGGACTCATGAATAACTACAGTCGTTTGCGTCTCGCCTGAAATACTGCAACAATTTAACGCGTGACAAGGCGAGATAGGGCGGGCGATTCGTTCCGCCGATTTATGTGGCGCTCGTCCGCCTCCGAAAAATTGGGATAAAAATCATAATGAATGTAATGCGGCGGCCGACGTTAACATCATAAGCCGAGGGGGAGGGGTAATGAATTATTAATGAGGCCGGTGAGGGCTCATCAGCGATGCTAATTCGTCGGAATATTTATAGAATCAGAACAAAATCATTAGCGGCGGGGGCCGAGGTGACAGCGCGCCTTATTGAAACCGCGCGCGGCCTGAGCCCCGCGGCAACTTCGCAGAGCCGCAGGTCTTCCAAGTCATTGTGTCACGTTAAAGTTATTCAATGACTCTGTCGCTACCGGCGTTATACTTATTATGAACTCCCACCGGACTTCTCTCAGTAGGTACTTCCAACGCATACAATAATTCAACTCGACTCAGCGCCACACGCTTGCAAGGTTTCATAAGATTGTTCAAGAATTTTTCGGAACGTGATTCGGTTTAGTTTGACTGTACATCCTTCTAAATTATTTTCAGAATTTTTTATTGTGTCTGGCAAATGTTTTCATATGACATTGACCAATGTTTGAAATCTACGTTTGAAATTACTGAACAAATTAATCACAAATTCAGATGTTCTTTTAAAGGACCAACCCAATCATTTTTCTGAAATATCTGAACAATTTTGAGACTTAAATTTGTATATGCATCTATTTATATTTAGCCGTTCGTAATAATACAGTACACCTTCGGCCGCAATCTGCACTTTTCACCTAGTGAGATAAGGGAGTCTTAATCATGAATGTTTTATATAAAAAAGTAACATTCCGTTCATGTCAGTCAGGTAGTCACCTTTCAAGGCACTGAGCGTTCTTGAAATGTGTGAACCCTTAAGGCGGGTACTGACCAACGTTACGAGGTGTAATGTAACATGTTACACAGCGAGCATTCATGCAGTCAGTACGTAGTGTTACGGGGAAACCAGCGAGCAACAAGCCGCTCGTTGCTCGCTTTGAGTGCTCCACCTGGCTGTCGGTTTTTTAGCGAATCCTTTGATTGTTACGCGGCTCAGTCAGTACGCTGTAACAAGTCGGCCATCTTGACTGAGAGTGGCTGGCGAATATGGAGCACAAGTTTTCACGTGCAACATTACGCCGCTCTTTAGAATACAGCGAACATGCTCAATGTGTAACATGCTCGATATGAATGTACATTACACCTCGTAACGTTGGTCAGTACCCACCTTTATATGCGTCAAAAGCACTAAGTAAAGTGAAAGCAAGATGCCATTCAAGACACTGGACACGATAGCGGTGTTCCGTGCTCCCTCGCTCGTGGCAAATTGCAGTCGATCGAGGAACTTTACAATCGTTCATTTATCACTCCAGCTTCCGAAGGGAGAGTCCGGTCGCGTCGGAGTCGTTCCGGGGTCGTGAGGGCAGGGGCCGGCGGGGCGGGCGGGGCGAGGGCGGCAGTGTGCTGGCGGCCGCGGCCCGAGACGCGCGCGTGTTACCGCGAGGACTTCGTCGCTCCCGACATGGAGGACCACACTGAAGTACGTCCCTACTTATATCACTAGTGCATTGAATCATAGTCTCAAGTTGCGTTAATAATTTCTAGTTAGAAATTCGTAGGGTTTGTGAATCGTAAATAAAAGTCATGTTCAATGTTACTATCACACTTGGTGAGCCTATTTCAGCTCTCTCGCAATTCTTTTGTTTTATGCGACACATACCTGTGGTACCGTCTTCTGTGTTTAATATATAACTTAAGATAACTAGGGGATAAATATTACCCTGTTATCTCAAGTCTCTTGATTATATAGAACCTCAATCCTCCATACTGATAGTTTGTTTTATTAGTCTGCAAATCTCGTTTCGGTTGCTAGCGTATGCAGTCGAGCAGACGCAGCTGGGGTTCCTCAGGGGGTCGGGGTCGGGGTCGGGGTCGCACAACCCCGCGATCGGCTCGCATTGATGTATTCTCGGTATAATCAAGTCTTGATAGTTATCTGCGATTCGGATTCGAAGGACTGCATTGTAATCGATACAGTAAGTGCTCTACCATTTTAAGACAGTTTTCGCATCAGATAGAAAACAAAAAAGAACTGAAGTCACAATGATTCTAAGCTAGGGTTGCCATAAGTGTGGGGACACAGACCGGGATATTTAAAGCCAAAGTACCTAGTAAAGGTAGAAAAAAAGGAACTTTTATTACAATAATATGTAACTTTACCTGAAGTACCAGCCGACCAGCCAGTCGGGTTCTCTGTTCGTAGGCGCTTTTCGCTACAAAGTGGAAAAAGCACATTGTCGGCTATGTTATAGCTTAGCCCCCTACTAAATAACTATGATTTTGAAACTGAGACAATTTACTTATCGGCCGGGACGCCGGGACACTATGCTTGGAACCGGGACATGTCTCGGCGTACCGGGATGTATGCCAACCCTATTCTAAGCGTTAAAAAGTGTTGTGTTTAGCCGTGAAACCGATTTTGGAGTTGGAGCTAACGGTGGCAATGGAGTTTTTTGATCGTTTTGTGTAAATCTGAGAACGACAACGCAAAACGTATGCCACATTATAGAGGGATGTCCAAAAGGGGTATAAAAATACTAGCTTTTGCCCGCGGCTCCGCCCGCGTGGTATTCGGTTATCGCGCGCGATTCCCTCGGGAACTGTGGATTATTACGGGATAAAAAGTAGCCTACATCACTCTCGGGCCGTAAACTATCTCTATGCCAAAAATCACGTCGATCCGTTGCTCCGTTACGACGTGAAAGACGGACAAACACACAAACGTACAAACACACTTTCACGTTTATAATATTAGTATATGGATTTTTGCAAAGTCGGCGACGCATAAACGTTACCTCTGGTGTTACAAGCGTACATAAACGGTGATAATTGCTCTTGCCATTAATTGTTAAAGTAAAGAAATGTTTCGTTATTGCGACATGCTCTAGATTTAGTTTGTCTCCAAATATGAATATTCCGCTTCGTATGTTGCAGTCAGCATAAAAAATTGCAGCTATTACTTCTGCACCTCATTAATTTACAGCCTCGTACGTTAGGTCATATACCTAGTGCGATAAACGAAGATCGTGAATGACTCTACCTATAATAGGATACCGTAAAACCAGACAACTTTAGCCCGCTTTATTTTATAACGTTTTTAATTAAGAGTCCGTACTACATACAGCTTTGCATACTGTTCTTAGTGTGTGTTAAGAAATTACAGCCAAAATATGTTTGTGTTGGTGGAATGTCTTTTGAAAGGGCGGGTCAAAAATTTTTTTTTTCGCTTCATTGCCCTGTTTTATAAAAACCCTAATAACTTTGGCATTATTAGCTTTACTATCATGAATTCAAATTCAAACTCAAATTCAAAATGTTTATTGCAAGGTCATGAGTTATTACATAGATGTTAAATCAGTATATGTTTTGTCAACAGTACATCATGTCCTGTCTCGGAGAGACATGCAATAGTCTATTAAATACATTAATTAATTAACAATAATTCATTCAATTATAAATTCTCGAATCATAAAATACCCAAATAATATCAAATAATAACATAATATAACATAACAAATTTTAATAGTAATCACCTATCAATATTTAATCTAACAAATTAAGAGCAATCAATACCTGATAACAATTCTGAATCAATAAATTAAACAATGTCAGGAGTAATGTCAAATGTACCAAAATAATAATAACCATAAATTTTAACAACACGAATTAATTACGAGCACTTGAGGCATCCCATCTTAGGCCTCTAGGTTGGCAACGCATCTGCAATACCCCTGGTGTTCAAGATGTTTATGGGCGGTGGTGATCTCTTACCACCAGGAGAACCACTTGCTCGTTTGCCTTCCAGTCGTATACAAAAAAAAAAAATTAACATTATCTCGGCCTCAAATATAATTATTGCCATACATAAACAATTTGTTAACAATGAACCTTAAACGTTCAAAATATATAGAATGAATACGATCTCGTCGTATACGAGTACAATTTCAAGTTGTTTTTGACTTATGGTCTGTCCCATAATTCGAGATAATAAAATGACAGTCTAAAATGTCAAACGTAAAAATAATGTGGCCAGCATAAAACGAACAGTGCGGCTCCGTGATTCCGGTTTCGTAAATAACCGATAAAAATGTATATTTTACGATAGCAAAAATAACATTAAAGTATTCAATATACTACTTCCTATTTTAAAAATATAAATACACTTTTACGATAAAGTGATAAAATCTAAGCACAGGTACAAAACAGGTAAAATACCTACAGTGTTCATCACTTAGTGCCAACGTAAAAAAATATAATACAGAGAGGCTACTACAAAACTAGAAAAACTAAGTCCGTATGGCAGCGTCCCTTTTACTCGAGTATTGAATGAGAAAAGCGTCAGCGGGACGGCAACATACGAAGTTCGAAGTTGGAGGCCTACCGATAGGTCGTCTCCCGGTCCGCGGACGCCATTCGAGAACCTTCTGACCCCATCGGCCATCAGTCCTGCGTGCAATGTGCCTCGCCCACTGCCACTTCAGTTTCGCAAATCTTCGGGCTATGTCAGTAACCTTAGTTCTACTGCGGATATCATCATTTCTGATTCTATCCCGCAGAGAAACCCCGAGCATAGCCCTCTCCATAGCCCTTTGAGTGACTGAGCTTTCTTATGAGGCCCATCGTTAGCGCCCACGTCTCAGATCCGTATGTCATCACTGGCAACTCACACTGGTCAAAGACTTTTGACTTCAAACACTGCGGTAATTTGGATGAAAAGACACTGCGAAGCTTCCCGAACGCTGCCCAGCCGAGTAGGATTCGACGAGTGATCTTTTTCTCGAAGTTGGACTTACCTAACTGGACCGTCTGTCCTAGGTATACATAGTCGTCAACAACTTCGAGCGCAGAGCTTCCGACTATTACGGGAGTTGGCACTACATGAACATTAGACATGACAATTAAAACTGTTTTTTTTATTACCCCTGTGTATTAAACAAAATTTTACTGGACCACAAAAGCCGCTATAATAGTAATATGGTGTTTATTTGTGAGATTGTTTACCTACACAATCGGGGTTGTACGTTGATTTCGAGACATTTTGATAGAATTTCGTTTAACAGATATTTTTTCTCATAATTGTCGTTTCATAGAATAATCAATACGCAGAAAATTTATTTTGAAGAAATTTAAACCATTGTTTTTTGTTAGAAATATAATTTTTTATTTAGATATTCATATCATAGAATAAGAAATCAAATATTCATTATTCTCATATTATTCAGTTAATGTAAAAATTACTATCAAGAAAAACATGAAATTCGTTTTCTGATGTGGTCTCAGTTCTAACCTAACCTACATTTCTAGTACATAACGAGTCGTTTCGGAGGGGGTCGATGCAGGTCTACTACGGAACTCGAAGTTCGTGTCGTGCGGTCTCTCACACTTATACTATTTAATACAAGAGCGAGAGGGACCGCATGACACGAATAAATGGATATATGAATGAATGAAATGGAAATAATTCTACAATTTGATAAGTTTGATAAAAAATTAAATGAGATTATAAAATTCATTGAATAGTTTTTCTATTAAATACGTTCCATTCAAGTTAATAGTCGTTAAAACAATAATATTCCAAGTAAACATACGAAGAGCAAATATTATATGAAATATTTTCTGCGAAACGAAATTCTACGAAAATTCTGTCTGTGAAAGAAGGGAACACCTATTAAGTGTATTTTCAGCTTCTTATGACAATGATCTTACTTAGAATTTAATTGAAACTTAAACATCAACATCTATAAAAAGTCGAAATATCTCCAAAACTGTCGCATTTTTATTAGACCTATTTTGCCTTTTCTAGAATATCCTAAGTGTCCTACATGTTATTACAATCACGGATCCGTTCATATCTTAATATTTTATGACATACATATATTGGTACACAGGTACCTACAAAATCTTTCGGTGATTACCGGTTGCGGCACATCACTATTTATGAGACGCAAAAAACAGGTAACACATGAAACGTCATTTTATTATCTCGAATTATGGGACAGACCATAGGTATATCATTCCTCAATTTACGCAAGTTACTCGTGCAAATGAAACTTTACTAAAAATCCCCTGAAACTCACTTTCACGTAATAAAACCGTATTGAAATCAGCCCATCTGTTTGAGAGCTACGAAGAGAGCCACAGAACATGTGTTATAGTGTGTGGCACAGAAACAGAGATAATCCTTACCATTATAAAGGGGAAAGTGAGTTTGTTTGTTTGTTTGTTACGCTTTCACGCCGTAACGGAGGGACGGATCGTCGTGATTTTTGGCATAAAAATAGTTTATGGCCCAGAGAATGACATAAGCTACTTTTTATCCCGGAAAAATGTACAGTTCCCGAGGGAACAGCGCATAATCGAATAAGTACCACGCGGGCGGAGCCGCGGGCAAAAGCTAGTTATGAATATTTCGCTCATCCAACAGAACATCAACACAATTTCTTTGTGAGGATTACACAAGAAAGTGATTTAAGCATATCGAACCGTAAGTTTAAAATCGAAAACTTGTTTTCTTGTAAATATGTCATTGTTCTACTGGCTGAGCGATTTGCTACTTATACATGAAGGGTCCACGGAAAGACCATGTCTAATCATTTAAGCATTTTTTTGAGTTATTTTACGGTTTGAAAGTTAGTCATGACGAACAATTAATATGGTTGCCATTTCTTCAAAAGTGAAAAAAATATATACTCTTTTCGGATATTCATATTTAATTCAATAGTAAGTACTGTAGTACTTTGCGAGCTCTACATTTTGAGATTAAAATCTCAATATAAAAAAAAGGTGAGTAGAGATGTTCTTTCCGTGGATCCTTCACTTATACATAGGCATAGAATTATTGTTTCAAAATCTCATCACACTTATGGAATACTTGAAGTCAAGCGCTTGCCTCGCAATACTTCGAATGTGAAGACAGTCCAAGACAAGCAGCGAAGGTTGTTGACGCCCCCCCCCCCCTTGTTTGTCGCGCCGCGCATCCATCACGCGATATTGCCGCGCGTGATGGATGGCGCGATATGAGCCGCGTCAAACTAAATAAAAACACGCGCGCGTCAGCGCCCCCGCCCCGGGAACGGGCCAAGAGCGAAACATAATTCTTCTTAAAGCCAGTAACTTGCAAGAAAAATATGAAAAACCCGACTGCTTCAAAAACTATACATAAAAATCAATGTACGTAGGTTGTGTTTAAAAATATGTTTGAAAGTAAAGTAAATAATTACCCATTATGCGTCTAAGATTCCTACCGCAGCGAACAAAAGAGCTGATGATCTTGAAACGGCTTAACCGGTTTTGATAAAACATGTCTAAGAACCATCGCTAGAAAACCAGCTTTCAAATAAAAAAACCGCATTCAAATCGGTCCACCCGTTTAAGAGCTACGGTGCCACAGAAGGACATACAGACACACAAACACCCATAGCGGTCAAACTTATAACACCCCTTTTTTGCGTCGGGGGTTACTTAAAATAAATTTTAGTTATGTTATGTTAGCAAGATTAAATTCAAATTATTAAAGATAAAATTCTGAGAATTCTGGGTTGATGTCACCTGCGGTATTCCCGGACCGACATGACTTTAAGAAACGAGCGTACTCCTACCTGATAGGCTAGCAACACACTTGTGACTCTTCTGGTGTTGCAGGTGCCCATGGGCTACGGTAATCGCTTACCATCAGGCGATCCGTTTGCTCGTTTGTACCCCATTCCACAAAATCAAATCGTTATTTCGGGCGGAATATGTTTACAAATGGTAATGTTTCTGAGTCTATGTAAATACAAACAGTCTTATTTCTTAGGACCACTTAGGACCTACATACATACATACATGTATCAAATTTGTTGATTTACCCTGGGAAAACATTTTATTTTATTGATATTTATATTTTCCTTGTTGAAGGAGTTAAAATAAGCATTTTTCTGTTTGGAAGTATGATTTCGAGTTGTCTCAATTATATTTGTATCAACTCAATGACGTTAAATCTGTTTCATTAATACATTACTTCATTGTTTCATTAGTACATTTTTTACATGTCCTGTGCTTTCAATCTGGAAATTTGTAACAGAATCTTTGACCACGTCAACGAAAATCTGCTCACGATGATCATACGGATTACGCGCTCAAATAGTGACCCTAAAATTATTTGTAGACGAAATCGCGGACAGCTAGTTCAGTACAATGCTACATAAATACAATACAACACAATACAAAGACTACTTATTATACACCAGAAATAGTAAGCGATACAGAAAACAGATACACAAAGAAAAATATTACAAGGTAATAGGCGGCCTTATCTCTTAAGAGCGATCTCTTCCAGGCAACCTTTTTTACAGAAAGAAGGAAGGATTAGTTTACAACAGGTGGTGCATCAAAAGTAGAGCAGAAAACTAAAACGTAACGAAAATACATCTACGAACGAATATATACGTCTAAAAACTCTCGTCTCGTCTAAATAATTTTATCAATTTTATACAATACAAATACTCTTTATTGTACACCAGAAATAATAAGCGATACAGAAAACAGGTACACAGAGAAAATTACAAGGTAAGCAATAGGCGGCCTCATCGCTTAAGAGCGATCTCTTCCAAACCTTTTTACAGAAAGAAGGAAGGACTTAGTTTACAGCTGGTGGTGCATTAACAGTAGATCAGAAAATGAAAAAGCAACAAAACACATCTACACATACACAT
This sequence comes from Choristoneura rosaceana, assembly GCA_037349165.1. Classification (NCBI taxonomy): domain Eukaryota; kingdom Metazoa; phylum Arthropoda; class Insecta; order Lepidoptera; family Tortricidae; genus Choristoneura; species Choristoneura rosaceana. The sequence goes on from JAZBNJ010000007.1 coordinate 108,250, forward strand.
TATTGCACATATACTACACGTCTAAAATAAAAATAGGAAACGGGATAAACAGTCACATATAAATAAACGAATAAATAAATAAACTAGGATAAAGCTAATTATTACACGATGACAGATAGTGCTCTTTAAGCATAGATTTAAAGATTGAAAGAGATTTTGCCCGTCGTAAGTCAATCGGTAAGGAATTCCACAACCGAATAGCCTGGACAGTATAAGAATAGACATAGAATTTGGAGTTAGAAAGAGGCACGGTAAGGAGAAAGTTCTGAGAGTTCTTTTATTTATGGTTTTGAGTAGTATAAAAGACAGTGAAGCGAGGAAACGTGAAAATATTATTCAAGTAAGTGGGCCCATTGGCGCGCGTCGTAAAGCATTATCCCAATCAGGCCACAAGCGCTCAATCAGCGGAGGCGCTCCGCACGGCGCGGAGTGGACCAATTAATTTTATTTGCTTCCGGATCCAATCCGCGCGAGGGAGAGGGGAGCTGGCCCTCCGCATAAATAGTCGCTGTAAGTTCGGCGCTGGCCGGGGCCTTATTGTCTGAGGGTCCGATTCCGATTTGCGCGAGCAAGCAAGTGACCGCATAAATGGCTTTTGGAGGCCATACAGTTTTTGCGACAATTTTAGATCAAACCGTCGCAACGTGTAGCCGGGCCTTAACGCACTCAGAACACTTGTATCTGTCATATAGTATAAGATGAAGATAGAAAGGGATGGTGTATGTGATCGCGATAGCATGCGTTGTCAATACTGCCTTTGGTCGCACACAATGGCCGCGATCGAAAGTCTTTCGCAAATAGAAAAATGTACTTTACCTAGGTCTCTGAGTAACTTATGTTACTTTTATCTTGGTAACGCACTATTTAGATAAGGTTCAGTATCTAGAAGAGAACCTCTTAATAAAGTTCATCTTTTACTTAATTTATACAATAATTAAATGTGTTTAAGTACAATTTAATGCTTGTTTAACTGCTATTTTTACCCCCGAGATCAAAAGTGGTATGTTAATATAAGTTACTTAATATAATATCAGACTCTGTCTGTGGCATTGTAACTTTCAAACGATGTAGCGATTTCAACGCGATGCACGGGCTATGTCCAAAAATACTCCGTAAAAAAATATCAAATTTATAATTTTTCATTCAAAGGGGCTCCTAGACGGGCCATATTTTCACGAAAATGTATAGCTGCAAAGTGTGGCTGGCAGCAGCGGCCAGCATTTACGGCCAGACTGTGCAACACTCGGCAATATTTTTAGTATGGCCGGGATATATTGCCACATATTTTTAGTGTGGCCGATGAATGTTTAGGGTTTCAGACATATTTCCGGAATAATCGCTTTGCAATCGAAAATACTGCAATATTTCTCAGCCACTTTTATTGTTGTCTCGCTATACGGCATAAATGCGTCCCTTTCTTATGCTACGTGAAGTATGCCGCGATTCGCTCAAGCAGCATAGCTATGTTCGTGTTTGTTTCTGTTTAGTTTCGATGGCAGCAAAGTAAATGCGGACATCTAAATTTTTTCAAAAATGCTTTTTTTTACAAAAAAATACTTATTTCCAGACTTAAAATATCTAACGTATCACGCTTATTGAAATAAGGTCGAATCCACATTTTTCTTGTTTTTTTTTTTGTTTTGCTTTTAAAACAATGTAAGCTGCTGCAAGGCGTATGAGTTCGTCAGCCATACAAGCCATGTATGTAGCCCATGTAAAGCCAAAATAATGAGCCATATACTGCTGCAGAAATATTGCCGAGATATACATTTTCCAGCCATATGCTGCATTAAAATATTTTTTGTATTGCCGGGATATAGTCTGCAACATTGTAGCCACATAATTCATCAAAAGTATAGCCCGTCTAGGAGCCCCTTAATTTCATGTGGCTTTTTAGGTGAAAGTGGATGTTTCATTACAATCGTTTTGGCTACATTTTATATACCTACCTATTGAACTTTAAAAAACGATGTCGGGGTTGTTATTATTTTCAATGACACAGGGTGTCAACACGTCGTCGTTCACTTCGAATGATAAGTGGGTTCCGATGACTTCCCTCGACACAACAATAGGGGAGTCTTCTATTGGTGCGTCTATGTGTGTGATGTGTGAAAGCAAGCTTGTGTGAGTGCAGAGCGACCGCAGGGCTGCGACAATATCTGTTGCTGGGTGCCTGCCCGTCGCAGAAACCGCGAGGGGACGATTAACTAAATCGAAAGGGGACGTGTTTACAACAGATCTCAACCACTTTCATTGTATTCGCTACCGCGTTGAAGAACAAAAGGCGGGGGTAAATACGGATAAGTTCGATAGCCATTGGCGCTCTCCGGTCGAGCGGTAATTGCTCACGGACCGCGCGGTAATTAGATCGCTCCGACGCCGACGCGGACAAATGAGCGATTGATCGCGGCGATTTGTCGCGCAACTATCGCCGCAATTAACATAACGCGACGCGCCGAGATTAGACGCGCGCCGCGAATATAAATGACGCGGAGCACAAAGAAGCTCCGAGAGCAGGGTTGCCGGATGGCATCTGAAAGGAAAGGAAGGTCCTCCTTTTCCGTGCTCTGTCCTCCCCGCCTCCCATATTTACTACGATTCCTCCTTTTATGAGTGGCGAAGGTCCAAAGAGCATGCGCACCAGCCGATTATTTTCTCTGATTAATAGGTAGCTAGACCGCCTAATGCTTACCTTAGAAAATCTCCGTGTTTTCTGTACTGCTTACTGTGTTGGTGTAATAAAAAGTTATTATTATATTGTATTGTATTGTACCTACTCAGTGGAGCAAAGAGACGAACACACTGAATGTATACAGACGTTGTGTTCCAGTCTTGATTTTTATTCAATACAACATCAAAAAATGTCATATGAAAATTTTCATAATTTTATTACATATTTCCAAAGAAGAAAGAAGAACAAAAAGTTTTGCGTAAATTAGTAAAAAATGAAAAGTAATTTGGTATGAAAGTAGCTCGTATAGCACAATCAACGAGAAAAGTGTGAAAATCTTAATTTTTATGTGTTTGTGTATGTTATAAATCATCTAAAATGACCCCAAATTCTGTACTTTTTTTTTTTTTTAGTTGACCTACCTACCAAATTGTACGAAACCCTCTGTGCGCGAGCCCGACTCACACTTAGCCGGTTTTATACAGAAAACCCTCCTTCTTAAACTCATCCGCCGTCCTTTATCAAATCATCTCCTGCCAACCCTATCCTTGAGCTGCCGCACTCAATTACGTCGTTGGGGGGCCGCGGGCCGCTCGCGCGCAGAGGGTGCTCGCGCGGCGCGAGGGTAGCGACACGTGCAGCGCCTCGTGCGAGATCGCCTAAATATACGCGGGAAACGTCAAATAAAATCAAATGGTGCGGAGTATACTGTCACTCTTATCGCGATACCGGGTGACACTACAGCGTGTATTTTTGATACTATCTCAAACTTTAAGTGAAGGCCCATTAAATAAATAAATAAAGAATTGTGATATTAAATAACATTTTACTATGTTATAGTTAAAAAAATGACTTCTTATTTTCCTTACAAAATTAATTAGCACGCAATGTATCACTACGTAACACTACTTTGTTTTTATTCAAAACGTTGCACTTGGCGTGACAGCTGTCATAGAACGATTCTTTCTCGCATTGTACACATTACATTACTGCTCGAAAATGTTTTAAAAATTAATGACGCTCTTGTAGTTATTTTGAAATTAGAAATTTCTTTTCATATTCGGTTCACAGGACTTTAAATCTTCGACTGATTATACATAGTTTGAGGTAGTATAAAAAAAACACGCCGTATTATTTACCAATCGTACAATACCGACAGTCCTCGAATAGAGACCGCGGATCAGCAAATGCAGCGTAGGACGTCTAACAACGAGATGGACGGATGACCTGGTTAAAATTGCGGGTTCACGGTGGATGGAGCCCGCTTCCAACCGAAGCAATCGGAGGTCTTTGAGAGAGGCCTATGTCCAACAGTGGACGTCACGTCATCGATAGTCCAATCCGCACGCAATACAGCTGCCACGTCAACAGACCTATAAATATATATACAGATAGGGCACGGGCGCCTACCTGCCGACTCAATGCTGGAGGTGTAAGTAGCACCCACATAGTCTATTTCGAGTGATTACAGTCAAAGTAATCGATCGATAAAGTTGTTATATTGCTTTGTTAAGAGTGACAGAGCGCTGCGGCGATGCCTCAAAGTGTTCTCACTTTATCGAAGTATAATTTTCTCTCGCTGCGTGCACTCAGAGCTGTCTAGACGACCCGCGCATCCTGCAATTAGCTGAATCACGTCGGCTGGCTGCGTACGCACTCTGACTGTCAATTCAAATCTTACTGCAATAACACGTACGCTGATTGAAGTGGCGAGCGTGTGAGCGCACTAGGGCTTTCGCTTTGTCCCGGCGCCGTAATTGAGTGTCCGGGATTACCCCCCTGCAGCGGGAAGATAGCGGCGTGAGTTATCGCCGCGCGAGAGGGACGGATAACTGCGAGTTTGAAAAATATTAGCGGAGATTGTAGTTAGGGCTAGTGCTATCGCGTTCCGGTCGGCTGCGCGGCTCCCGCGCCGCCGGTTATCATTTTATTGCAGCTTATAAATTAAAGCTCCCTTCTCTGCCGCCGCCGACTACGAAGTAACCATTTAAATTATGGCTCAGCGCTTACTAAAACAACTGGTTAAATTATTCGCTTGACATGTCATTATTCGGCACAATTTTGTTTTCGTCTACTACGTTACAGGATGATTCAGCAAACGTGATCGGAATCAACCCGAAACAACTCAGTAAATTATACACACGTATGTATTTACGTGAAATTGTTTGAAGTGTAACTGCGTCACTACCCGTGTCACACAGCGAAAAGAACTAAAAACAAAAGAACTTTAGTTCCAGTAATTTTAATTATTGACACGAAGCTCTAGTCGTAGTAGTAGGTTAACGGATTTAACTAAAGCTAACTTTTTCCTGCGACTTCGTCTGCCAAGAGTTCGTTTATCGCTTTCCCGCGAGAACCGTGAATTTCCCGGGATAAGAACTAACCTGTATCCTCAGGATCTCGAACTATTTTCAGGCCCTTCTTCTAAATCGGTTCAGCGGCTTAATCGTGAAAAGGTAACAGACAAACAGACTTACAAACTTTCGTATTTTTTAGTGGGATTATAACGTTGATAATAAGTTTAATAAGTTTCTACATGTAAGGGTGCCCCTGCTGCTCTTATCAAGATTATTGTTGATACATAAGTGCAGCAAATGCAGACCGCACGGGATTCTACTGAATGTTACGGACGTACTTATTAATAAATATACATGGTGTCCCGTAAGTAGTATGACAAACTTATAAGTTAGATAATCGTGATTCATCATTAGCCGGAGGACGTCCACTGGTGGACAAAGGTCTCCCCCTTAGAACGCCACAATGAACGACAACTCGCCACTTGTATCCACTGCTTTCCCGCAACTCTCACGATGCCGTCAGTCCACCTGGTGGGAGGCCTGCCAACGTTTCGTCTTCCGGTTCGTGGTCGTCTCTCGAAGTCCTTTCTCCCCCAACGGTTATCTGTTCTTCAAGCGATGTGGCCTGCCCATTGCCACTTCAGTTTCCATATTTTTCCAGTTATGTGAGTGTTGATCGTGATTACGAATCCAGAATCACCTCGTATCAACCGGCTTTCTTTGTTCGAATACACGCTCCTCGCCAGTTACCCACATTGTTTCTTAACTAGATCAATAGCAATAACGCTCGCCGCGGAGGAGACTACCAACGGAACATAAATGCGTACTTACTTCCGCCCATTTCACCCCCCATTCCGCGTAAAATAGAAGCGTATTTGTTGCACCCGTAGCGTACAGGTGCAACAAAGTGGAGCGTCGATATCGGCGATAACCGGCACGATTCCAAAACACAGCCATTGCCGCTGAACGAATGGGTCTATATTGTACATTGTTTTACTGATATTCAGACGAAACATCTATGGATAAAACAACTGAAAGTGGTAGGACCTTGTGCAAAGTCCGCCCGTATTGCTACCACCATCTTGCTTGCTAATCCTGCCGTAAAGCATTAGTGCTTGCACTGTTGTGTTTCGGCGTGGAGAGTAAGACAGCCGGTGAAATTACTGGCACTTGAGGTATCCCATTTTAGACCTCTAGGTTGGCAACGCATCTGCAATACTCCGGGTGTTGCAGATGTTTATGAGGTGGTGATATCTTACCATCAGGAGACCCACTTGCTCGTTTGCCATCCAGTGGAATAAAAAAAAAGACAAAGTAAAACACAGTCGGGGAAGTTGACAGACAAATAAAGCTTTTGCCTGCAACTTCGTCTGCGAAAAAATTGTTTATTGCTATGCCGTGGGAACTATGTTATTTTAAAAACTAACTTCGTACGAGGTATCAAACAGACAGACATACTGATAAGATATATAGATAATGAAGGGCAAAAAAAGGCACTAAACTGAAGTTTTTGTCATGTCACACAGGCTAGATCAACATACCTGTTCGATTAGTAAATACTGAAATATCAATTCGAGTACCTGATCTAATAGTTTGCGCGTGCAAAACCAAGTATACAGGTACAGTCAAGTGTAAAAAAAAGGAACTTATTCAAAGTTTCAAAAATAAATACCACCGACTCTTATTCTGACTCAATAAGGCCGTAGTAACTTATTTTTGAGTGGTTCGAATAGATACTTATTTTTGCGCTTATTTTGGAACTTTACCCTGGTAAGTCCAGTTTTTAACATAATAAAGCTAAGCTTTTGTAGCTTAAGATTGTAGAAAGAAGCGTCGTGTCGTGAGTCCCTCCGCGCGCTGTCGCCGCTCGACGCTTCGCATTAGAGGCGATTTCCCCCTCAACCGTTTGATATTGATCCCGATCGCTGGCGGAGTTCGCATTTTCCGGTATTTTCACAAAAATAGATGCAAATATATGTGGAAGCGTCCCCTACAGCTTCAAAATTGTATCACATGTAAACTTGCATCCACGTGCAAGCGTGCACTACATTATTTGTATAGTGTTCAAACTCATTTAAGATGCTGACAAACATTGTGTTGATAAACTTTAGTTTTCACCTTGTAATAGAACATTGGACGTTCGTTGTGTATATAATGTTGTCGAACTGAGTGACGAACAGAGCTAAGCATAAAGCCAAAAATCGCTACGAATATTTATTGTATAGAAATTATGTGGACGGGAAACTGACACTGGACACACACACACACACACACACACACACACACACACACACGCGTCTACTTGTGTGCGTATTAATTCTGCATGTTTATATATTTTTTTTATATTTTTAAAATTGAACTCGCTAGGTAAATGAAGCATTTCAATAAGTTCATAAAAAACACGTTCCTCGCAACACATATTCGCACATATCTTGTGAAAACGGGCCTACAGCAAAGTGCTACACGATCTTGCAGTGTTTAGGAAGGGAGCTAATCAAGGCACTACAAAGTAAGCTCTTCATCCGACGGCGAGCGCGCGAGCGGCCGGCGCGTGACCACTCGCCGCGCCATTTATTACCAGCCGTCGCCCTCCGCCGGGAAATGTGAAGAATTCATCCCGGATCATAATCAACCCGAGGGATGAATGGAGATTGCTGCGTCACGTTTGTTGCGGCCCGCCGGCGAAATGTTTTGTTAAATACGAAAAGCTTGGGTTATTTTTTTGAATCAAAGACGCTCCGGAATCCGCAGAGGGTCTCGAGTAAATTATTTTGTCGGGCGGTGTTTTTATCTGTGAATTGAGTTGCGGTTGTCAATCGTTTTTCAAACATTGCGAAATCTTAGGCAGTATTTGATGCTGGATGATTCGAGGCTAATTTTAACTTCACAGTAATAAATATAACTGTCGAAGAACTGAACTTACAGTCACCGGCATAAATATCTGACACAATAGAGCTTGTATAAATATCTGATACGACTATGTATGGCCGGTGGAATGTGTCAGATATTCTTGCACGTACCACTGTGGCAGATATTAACAAAGGTCACTGTACACAAGCCGTTTGCGAGTATTTACGAGAAACATTGGTATTTTTGTTTATTATCGCCAAAGTTACTGACCCCCATCGTGAGATGGGATCGTGTGAACGATAGTAAAACTAAAATATCACGGGATAATATCACGAGACAATTCACACCAATTGACCAGTACCAAAGGAAACTTAGCAAAGCTTGTGTTACGGGTACTAAGCAACGGATAAATATAATTATATAGATAGACTAGCTTTTGCCCGCGGCTCCGCCCGCGCGGTATTCGGTTATCGCGCGCTGTTCCCCCGGGAACTGTGCATTTTTCCGGGATAAAAAGTAGCCTATGTCACTCTCGGGCCCATAAACTATCTCTATGCCAAAAATCACGTCGATCCGTTGCTCCGTTACGGCGTGAAAGAGGGACAAACATACAAACATACAAACACACAAACACACAAACATACAGACATACAAACACACTTTCGCATTTATAATATTAGTATGGATACATACTTAAATACATTTAAACACCCAAGACCCGATAGCAAACATCCGTATTTTTCAAACAAATCTGCCCCGACACGGGAATTGAATCGGGACCTCAAGCTTCGTAGTCAGTTTCAAATTCAATTCAAATTCAAATCATTTATTCAGCAAATAGGCCGCAATGGGCACTTTTACACGTCATTTTTTTTTAAACTACCAGCGCTTTCGGAAAGACCATCATTGCCAAGAAGAATGCGCCGCAAGAAACTTCTCTAACCACTAGGCTATCTGGTCGTCTAAAAGCAGAAGAACATTAATTAATAATACAAAACGCTGCTATACTCGCAATTAACCGAGTTGGTTAAGGCCCTGGTCACGTCTCCAGACCGGCCCTGTTGTCGTCTAGTAACGAGCATTGAGGGGTCTTGAGTTGTTTTATCACATTTGTTAAATTAGCTTTAAACAGTAAATTGGTATTCGACAGTAAAGCGCGCATCCCCCGCACCTGCTAATGGGGTAGAGTGTGCTTCGCAATCGCGGCGCTAACTCACATCGTTTAGTGGCCACTTCTGAGAGACAGAGGGGTGGAATGGCTAAGACCCTCATACTTCATTTACACTCTCGCTTTGCACCTCGCCCTTGCCGTCGCTCGACGTACACGTCGTCTCGTGTCACAAATGGCAACCGAAGGAACTGAATTTGTACATATCTGTACAGTCAAAACAAACTGAACCGCGTACCAGAGTGGAATCTTTGTGCTACTGATGTCATATTGATATTCCATACATCTTCCAAAGGAATCACAGCGAAATTGATTATGTAAAGGTCCCTGGTATGCGCTTCAGTCCTTGACACGCGTATCCGACTCGCACTGGGCTGGTTTTTTTTTTCTGAATGTAGTCCTGTGCTGTTTCGGCGGCAGGCTCGGCTGGTACAGCCTACGCGGAAGGAGGAACTATTCCAACGGAAACGAAAGTATCTCTTGAAAGGAGGGTACCCTTTTGTTTGTGTCTGGAGGGGCTGTCGCGCGCAGCTCTCCCCCCACCCCGCGGCGCGCGATGAATTATTCGCGGTTTGTGTAAACACTCGAATTAATATCGCTCGTTTGCCGCCGTGTTCCATTAGTGTTGATTTGTGGATGAAAAGAAACCACTAATTGCGTGAGCGCTGTTTGCTTTCACAATATTTATCGTTCGTGTATCTGGCTTGTTCGGTTCGTCTTGATAGTGCTAAGTGGCTTTATTAAGTGCTATGTTTGTAAAATAATTATTTAATTTATGAAAGGAAAAATTACACTTTGTTTTATACTATGAGTACACTTATAAATATGAGCAAAAGATTCAGACTCAGCATGTTTATCTAAATGCATGATATTTATATTTTTATTGTTAAATTTACGCCCAAAATTCTGATCGCTCTCGATAGTTTTCCTCGTCAATTTAGTAACGAGGAAAACCATCGGGAACGATCAGGATTTTGTGAGAGGATTTATGACTTAACTAAAGTATCTCATAAATCTCTACAATAATTAGATGTATAATTATAACATATCCCATATCCAGGTTCATAAAACATTTACCTCGTGACGTCAGCAAAGCGTGGTCAAACCCTTTGGATTCCTCGCGGGCACTCTGTATACATAATTTGAGTAAATAAAAAAGTAATATTTTTTTCATCTCTCCTGTTCGGAAAGTTTAATTTTCATGGGTAGATAGCCGGGTGGAAAATTGCGTTTTCTCCTCTAGGGTGGAAAGTAATTTTTTTTTTAATTTTTCGGCTAGCCACGACATCGAAAGTAAATTGAGTTACGTCAATGACATTTTTTTTGACGTTTCGGCATGGCCATCTAGATGCACGTCGTGACCAACTCGATTTTTTTTATAGTCGGCCATGGCAAGTGGCCAGTCGAAAAGGTACCGTTGGAGGTTGGATAGGTATAAGTAAATTCAATTTATTATTATTCTCGTTTTTTTGTAGTACTTTAGTTTCCTCACAGTCGAAATGAAAAGTAGAGTGTCTAACTCGGGTGAAATAACCCATTTCCCCTCGAACTATTGGCGCTCTCACTTCGTTCGAGCGCCAGAAATATCTCGGGTGAAATGGGTCACTTTCCACCCTTGGTTATCAATCTACTATACTTTGTTTTTCTTGTAATCGAGGTTAATTAAACTGTACTTAATGAGATTTTTGTTCAGAAATGACTTTCTGTAAAGTCTCCTGCCACTTCTTCCAGGCGAATTCTTCTAGACAATGATGATGATGTTTTTTTTTGATGAAAGCATCGTTGCGGCTATCGGAGCGGCGGGAGCGCCGGCGCCGCTAACGGCCGCCCGGGGACGGCCGCAATTAACTGCCGGTTATTTCCCTGTTTATTTGTTCAGGACTTTTGACTGACACCTTGAGTTTTAAAGTCAATCTGTTTGTCGCGTGTTTACTCCCACTGTAGGTTTTTGCTGAGGATTCTAGGTAGTTATGAAATTTAAAACGAATTCCATGTATACATAAATTCAACCGGAAATGAATCTTGTAGCTTGTACAGTCATCTACATTAATATTTGCCACAGCGGAGCGTGCGACGTCACCACACGACCTACCGGATCTAGAAATAAAATATTTTGTATGCTCCGCTGTCACGTGGCAGATATATTAATGTAGGTGCACAAACAAAAAGTATAGTAACTAGTGAACTAATATAATTTCCTTGCTCATCCGCGAACTTAACGATAGCTAAGCTTATGCAAAATATGCGTGTTCATGCAGTTCCTCCACCTCCACACTGTAAGAACACACACAAATTACACAAACCCATCTATCATCATTACCACATCACACTGACGCGTTTCGAACTCAACCAGAGCTCATCTTCAGAGTTAGTTAGTTTTGAGTTCGAAACGCGTCATTGTGATGTGGTGGTGGTGATGGATGGGTTTGTGTAATTTGTGTGTGTTCTTACAGTGTGGAGGTGGAGGAACTGCATGAACACGCATATTTGGCATAAGCTTAGCTATCGTAAGGTTGCCGGTGAGCAAGGAGTTCATTTTTTTATTCGACTGGATGGCAAACGAGCAAGTGAGTCTCCTGATGGTCACTCACTCGCTCACGACTCACTTGCTCGCTTGAAAAAAAAACATGGCTGGAAAAATATGTAAATTGAAATGATGGGTAGGCAAAGTAACGCCTGATTCAATAAATTAGCATAGTAACTATTATCGGTGGGCTAATAAGTTGATCATCGTCACCATCATCACGAGTGGTCCTCTCTGGTTGCAGCGGCCGCTTGTGCGGCCATGAGCGAGCCGCGCCCGCCCCTCCCCCCCTCCCGCCGCCATGCCGCCCCCCCGCGCGCTCGCCTCTCTACTGCTTCTCACTGGTGAGTGACACACACACACACACACACACGGATGATGATTAAAAATAAATAAATAAATAAAAATACTTTATTTCAGACCAAACAAAAGTCCATTTCTTTTTGTTAGTAGGATTGTTCTTACAAAACGAAGTGTTAGTCGATTACTAGCGACCCGCCCCGGCTTCGCACGGGTGCAATGCCGATACTAAATATGATGATGGATGTTATTATTCATATAAACCTTCCTCTTCAATCACTCTATCTATTAAAAAAAACCGCATCAAAATCCGTTGCGTAGTTTTAAAGATTTAAGCATACATAGGGATATAGGGACAGAGAAAGCGACTTTGTTTTATACTATACATATAGTGATTAAAGAATAGACGCTGAAGCTGAACTCGGAATTTGGATAACCCTTATAGAAGGCCTTCATAGAAGCACCGCTACGATACTTATGTTAAGTATTACATTGTACTTTGTTTCGTCTCAGTCGATCAGTTACGATACCGTTTTACAGGTAGATATTTACAATCGGGGGCACGATAGTGCTCTCGCCAAGTCGGATGCAAGGGTAACATCCTTTCTCCAACTGTTTTGGCGCATTTTCACATTTTCGAAGATTCGGAGTACCTCGCTAGGTGGGCCAAGAACCCAGCAAAACTATATCCAAGTGCCGCCTTAGTATTTTTTTTTAAATTAATTTGATGGGCTTCTAGAAAAAAAAATACCTCGATTTATTTCCATTATTATCACTTATTGTTATGTGGAGTTTTAAGGATCAGGAGGATGACATATATATTTTATAGGAAAACCATCTCAATCAAAACTTGGCATGTTTATACATCATGTTTTATTGGGGTATTAATTTGCGTAAATTCTAATGTCAACTCCCGCGCATGTGCGGGCATCGTGAATCGCCGGAAAAGGTGCGTGCGCCGCGCCCATACGCGTCGCTGTCATTGTTCTATTTCTATGCCTCGCAAATAGTTACTTTTATACTTCATTGACTATTAAATTAGATTGCTTGTTATAATGATATCATCGATATAAACGTCTCGATGTTTTTGTAATTTATTTTGTAACTGGCTTTTGCGCGCGACTTCGCCCGCGTAGAATTCGGCTATCGCGCGCTGTTCCCTCGGGAACTGCATTTTTTTGGGATAAAAAGTAGCCTATGTCACTTTCTGGCCCATAAACTATCTCTGTGCCAAAAATCACGTCGATCCCTCGTTCCATGTCTATATCTATATCTATGTAAAAGATGTTCTATTAAAAAAATATTTTCAGGCTAGGTTTTTACTTTCAAATGTAACGAGATGACATCAACATGATAATGTCAATGTATACGATATCATAATCCATCAACTTCCGTATGCCCGTAGCCAAGGCTGTATATGTGTAAATCTCCGTAGTTTTTATGGGGCGAGCGACACAATACGACTCCCCCCCCCTGGGCCGGAGGGGTCGTCTCTAGAGCGGTCCCGGGGGGCAGCGGCTACTATGGGAACATTGCGCACATAAAATATGAGATAGGCGCTGCGTAGACTGTTTCGTTCTGTAATTCGCAAGGAGGACATAAATTAACTACAATACTTTTTTAGAGTTCTGGACCCAAAGGGAAAAAACGGGATTCTATTAAATACTACGAGTAAGACTTCACTCTCCGTCCCTATGTTTGTCTGTCATCAGGCTGTATCTCGTGAACCGTGATAACTGTCACACTAGCTAGACAATTGAAAATTTCACAGATGTATTTCTGTTGCCGCTATAACATTAAATACTAAAAACAGAATAAAATAAATATTTAAGGGAGGTTAAACTCGTACAACAAAACGTGATTTAGATTTACTGTCATTTGGTACAAATGGAAAATGGACAACACGAAATTATACCACAGAATAAGACAAATTCTTATAACTGACATTTATGTAAATTATGATGTAATGATGTATTGAATGAATAACTAAACTAAACTAAACTAAACTAAGTAATAACTAGTACATGTCACAACGCAATGTACAGCACAACGTCTCTAATTGTTCTCTCTTCTCCTATTTATGTTTTTACTGTTTTTTCTGTGATGTAGTGTGTTTTTGTTGTCAATAAATATTATGAGTTTGAGTTTGTTTGTTTGAGTTTATGTACAGAAGGTACAATTCTTATGCCTAAACGTCACTTTTGCACCGCATATCTCCCGTCAAAAGCTTGCAAGACGAAACAATAAACGCGTGAACGGACAAATGGACTCTACAACCCCTCCTGGCACCAATACTCCTGAAGATAAAACAAAGCACCGGCGATAAGTCAGCCCCCCCCCCCTTCCCCTCAATTAGCCGCGGACCAAGTTTCACCTTTCATTGACTACGAGGATATTAATCCGTCCTCCGGGATGGCGGTCGGCCGGTTGGTAATGTGAACAGATTTTTCATCCGTCAGTACCTATGCAATGTAGCTCCTGTAATCGGGCAGACGTTTTGTTAGAGTTTTACGGGGGAACCCGTTATAGTAAAATACTAAAAAATATTACTAAAGAAACAGATACAAAATTCAAATCTACTGTCAAGAAGACGTTAATACCTAAGGCTTATTATAAAGGCAGTGATTATATCATGGACAGGGATATTTGGAAATAATGCCGATCCGCATTAGCAATCTCTTCAAATAGCGAACCCACTGTGTTAAATATAAAGTTGTGTTAAATACTTGTGATGTCATTGCATAGTTATGGGCATTTATAAATATTGTGAATCTGTTTAAAAAAAATACCTCGTTGAGTTTCTTGTCGGATTCTTCTCAACAGAGGTTTTTTCCGAACCGGTGGTAGATTTTTTTGACGTTCATAAGTGCTTGTTATAGCCTAAATTGAATAAAGAGATTTAAAAAAAAAACAAAGTACGCGAAAACTGGTGAACTGTCCACCCTATATTTAAATGTTGGCTAATGTGTTAACTTCGCTCTGTAATTAGATGTGTATACTGCGTAGTTTAGGAGCGAGAGTAGAATCGATTACGCTATATTAAGAAGGCAGTGTTTAAATGCCCTTCTTTACTCTCTGGAATAAAAATTATTTGATGCCCTTTACAAAGTTTTAAACTATGTATTTTCATACCTATCAGTTGAGTAATTGAGTATTACAAGCATTAAAGTACAAACAAAATATTAATCAGTTCAGATTGTAAGATTGTAGGAAATGATGCAATGGCTGAAATGCCTACCGAAAAACTAAAATCCTTACTATTATAAAGGGGAAAGTGAGTTTGTTTGTTTGTTACGCTTTCACGCCGTAACGGAGCGATGGATCGTCGTGATTTTTGGCATAGAGATAGTTTATGGTACCGAGAGTGACATAGGCTACTTTTTATCCCGGAAAAATGCACAGTCCCGAAGGAACAGCGCGCGATAACCGAATACCACGCGGGCGGAGCCGCGGGTAAAAGCTCATCAAAGTAAAACTACTATTAACGTTTAATTAAAACTCTTGACAGAGTGGTCGACGTCATCGGTTAAGGATCAGAGCCCTTATTGTCTAACACACTTGTAATCACAATTGTTTTCACCATTTCTTTCTGTCACACGGCATAAGACGAGGGTAAAAAGAGACTGCGAATGTGATCGTAAACGTCAGCGCGTTTGACAATACGGCCCCTGATGGATCGATTTAATCAAGTTCCCAGAATCGTTATGTCCTGAAATTTTCGTTCGCATTTTTCACCAATGCTGTTTTCCTACTACTTACGAGTATGGTTTTTTTTTTTACTAAAGCTTATTTTCACAGTAGCGCTTTTTTTCAATCAAAATCGACGCAGACAGTATCTGTGTCGTGTGTACTTTTGTGTAGTTTTGGTCCTTCGAGCCACTATTACATTCCTCATCTCTTTCTACCCTCGTCTTACGCCGTGTGACTGAAAGAAATGGTGAAAACGATTGTAGTTCCGTGTGTTACACAATGAGGCTTCTGGGGCCCTTATCACTTTTTACAGCGTACGTATTCCAAAACCGGGCACGGCACGGACTTTTACATTAATTTACAAATTCTTTGACGTCGAGGTCGATGTAGATAGGTCCCGTTTATGGTATTCTGACCTTTGATGAATTATACCTGTTTAAATGTCATTGATTCTGACACTAAAATCAAATCACAAATAGTATTCCAAACTTGTAAAATCATACGTATATTTCCAGCAATCTTGTATGTACGGTAAAAGATCTTTCCCCAAATTTGATAAGAGCTCGTGAATCCCCGCGAGCGACACACTATCCCGGCAAACGCAACAATCCCGCGGGACGGAACGGAACGAAGCTGACGCTGTGTCAGTAGTTCACGTTACGGCGAGCTGTGGGGTCCCCGAGCGATCTCGGGGTAGCACCAATAAGCCAACACTTATTCAGAAAACGACGAACTTAGAGCCTTTGTAAACCGGTTTTTAGGGATCCGTAGTCAACTAGGTACTCTTATGGTTTCGCCATGTCTGTTCGTCTGTTTGTCTGTCCATCCGCGCCTATGCTCAGAGACCGTTAGTACTAGAAAGCTGTAAATTGGCAAGATTAAATGGTAAAATAAAAAAAATAATAAAAAAAAACTTTTAACGGTACCTTCCATAGACGTAAATTTGGAGTGATTTTTTTAAACAACGTTCGGTCTAACGAAGTAAATACTAATAAACGTTAAGCATAACAACAAAGTGCTAACTATAATATTGAAAAGGATAACGTTAAAATTACATAAAACTCATTTAGCATGACAACTTATGCCTTTAATATTCATGAACATTACGGCATAAATTTAACTACAAGACTAGACTATTTCGTTGGTTGTGGAATTAGTACGTAGTTAAACCGATTATTATGTTCCCAGTAAATATGAAGTTTGTTTTTATACATTTTTTTTTATTCGAGTGGAATGCGAACGAGCAAGTGGGTCTCCTGGTGGTACGAGAACACCACCGCCCATAAACATCTGCAACACAGGGGGGGAGGGGGTTTGGGGGCATTTCGTTTTTAAATTGATTAAACACGTGCGCAGATTGAAATTTTGCATTTCGGTTATATGTGAAGTGACATTAGTGCAGTTATTGTTATGCAAATAATTACACACAATAATTATAGAGCAGAATGGTGCAGCGACAGTTCTGCGAGACACTAATCCACGCTGCTATTGACGTGTGACGTCTTGTAGACGAAGTTATAATGAGGCGCTGCAGCGAAGATTGCGGCTGCACTGAGATTAGCAGCTCAGGCATTTGTTCCACCACCGACGATGAACGAAAAGCGAGTAAAGCTGAGTTATGTGGGGTAAACACTTTCACGCTGCGTACGTTTATCCAACATGACTCTGCACTAGATGCGAGTTGGTGAGCGGCGAGAATCCATACTTAATATTATAAATGCGAAAGTGTGTTTGTATGTTTGTCCGTCTTTCACGCCGTAACGGAGCAACGGATCAACGTGATTTTTGCCATAGATATAGCTTATGGGCCCGATAGTGACATAGGCTACTTTTTATCCCGAAAAAATGCACAGTTCCCGAGGGAATAGCGCGCGATAACCGAATACCACGCGGGCGGAGCCGCGGGCAAAAGCTAGTAAATAATAAATAGATATGCTATTGAAGTGTGGGGAAATAGTACTAGTGTAAACAAAATACTACTTATACAAAAAAAGTGCATTAGAATTATAGAAAAATGTTTTCCTACTACACACAGACATCTATTCATGAAGCATGGTATTAGAACTGTCATTGGACTGTATATTTACCATATTGCTACACAGGTTTATAAAAATAAAAGCACATACAAATTGGTTGGTCAAAGTCAAAGTTACCCGTTAAGACGGAATCATTATATTATATTACCACGGTCGAATTTTGTTCTGTTCCGAAAAAGCATCAATTATGTATCAATAAAAATATTTAACAACCTACCAGATAATATTAAAGAGTCTGAAGACCTAAGAATATTCTCGAAGAATCTTAAAAGTTATTTGGCTACGAGACCCTTTTACAGTCTCGATGAATATTTTGCTAAATTGTATGACTAATTATTGCTTTTGACATTTTAATGAAATATGATTATATATTTGTAAAATCCTCCATTCTATTATTACTTTGACTAATCGCTGTATGAAAGTGTCTTGTATGAATAAATAGTTCATGAATAAATATTGAATTGAATTGAATTGAATCTTAAAATGTGACATCTTCATAAAATATAATTATTTCTCATTAAAATGTTATTCTGAATTTCGTTTTGAGTTCTATGCATGATTTAGGCTAAGTTTATTATAATTGTACACAATTTTGCATGATACTTGTATCTGTTGATAGCAAATAAAGAAACTGAACTGAAACTGAAATAAATAGATATCATGGAACACTTGACAGAAGCGAGATGAGAGAGTATTTGAGTGTCAATGTAGAGTCAAATAAGTTTTTTTAAGAAAAAAATTTCAATTTAAGCTTTTTTTCTGTCTGTACTTTTTGTTGATTGTACTTGCATTGTCATCTAAATTTCCGTAGGTACCAAATTTTGAGTCGAGCTATTGAGGTCTCTCAATTCCTGTTTGCATTCGTAACTTTTAGACTGAAGCAGTTAAAACAGGATTTAAAAACACACATCTTCTTCTTCTTGGTCGTCACACTCTTGGCAGAGTGGTCGTGGTCGTCACATCAGGGGTGGTGGCAAGCTTTACAATCCGTCGCCATTCCTCCCGTACTGCAGCCCTTCTCGAACACTCGTACAGTGGACCGTTGAGTGCAGCTTTAACTTGGTCCATCCAACGCATGGGTGACCTGCCGCGTGCTCTCGTGCCTTACACACATAACCTGTTTTAAGTATATATAGTTAAGGTAATCGACTACTAAGGTTTTCAGTTACTACATCAATGCCGTGTTTATCTATTGTTCGTTTGTTGAGGGAGAAAATAGTCAATAGCTATTCACTTTCTCGCCGGCGTTCGGACAAGTGCCTATAATACAATAGACCGCTCCGTCGTTAGCGCGATGCAGAGCCGTGATTGGCCGCGACGTGACAGACGACGTGCTCGCGCGCGCCGGCGTGCCGCGCGCTCCATCAATCAACCCCCCGGCTGGTGGGGGGGAGTGCTAGTGTCGGTAATTACTGGCGGTTTGTCGATATACCGGCTGGTTCAGCTGCGGCGTGGGTGTTAACACTTTATCATAACATAACCGGCGATGTTATTGAAATTGATTCTAACACCGGCCTGTCCGCCCACTGGTGGGCACAGGACTCTCAGAGTGAGAGCTTGGGTTATATTTTCCATACGGGCCCAGTGTGGATTCTATCGAGGTTCGTCGTATCTTTGACATTCGTTTGACACGTTGTCTCACTTCCTGTAGAAGTCATGGGAGTGTCTGCCAAATTAGGTCAGCTTGACAGGATTGGAAATTTCATAATTATAACCATTCATTTTGCTTCGCAGGCTTTTGCAGGTTTTTTCACGAGAATTTCTCTCACCGAAAACGTTGATTTAAAGTGAAATTTCTCCAATATAAATACAAATAAACATTGAAGTACAGTTAGGTACTAGGTACTAGGCCACCATATAACCCAAAGTAAGTTATTTTGTATTTGTTAGTAACACGCACGTGAGGGATCCGTAAAAACATAGAGATCCATGAGCTGGTGGCTGAACCCAACGTCATCGGCGTAACAAAATCACACAGACTTCGCTGGTTCGGCCACCTACTACGACTGGGAGAGGATCGGGCTGCCAAGAGTGCGTACGTGGGACGACCGACTGGTCGCCGCCCGGTTGGGCGACCCAGGTACCGCTGGGAGGACAGTGTCCAGGCGGATCTGCGTCTTCAAGTCGACGACTGGCAAGATGTTGCGCACGATCGGGACAGATGGCATACTCTCGTTTCGGAGGCCAAGACCCTCTTTGCGTCGTTGAGCCAAATTAGTTAGTTAGTAACAATGCCTATTGTGGGTTTGGGGGACGATAAATTTAATGAACTAAAAGAATTTCCTTGCTCACCCGCGACCTTAAGATAGCTAAGTTTATGCAAATTATGCGTGTTCATGCAGTTCCTCCACATCCACACTGTAAGAACACACACAAATTACTCAAACCCATCTATCACCACCACCAAATTACACTGACACGCCTCGAACTCAACCAGAGCTCATCTTCAGAATAATTTTAGTTCATTGATATGGACCTCCGCAAAGTAACGCCTGATTCAATAGATAAATCTAATGTCGCAGTGACAAGATTACATGGTGGTTTGCTGAATCAAACCGGTTGATAGTACGTATAACAAAGCCGTTACACTTACGCTTACAATCTCCGCACCCAGCGACAACGCTGACGCTACACATTCGCGCAAATGTGATGCGCTTTACAGAGATTCAATTAGGCAATTAAACGTAACGGCGCCGTGCGAGATTAGACGACCGGCGCGCGTATAATTTGATTGTCGGCGTTAAAGCCTCATAAGCGGATCCGACAAAGGTTACCTTAAAGATTTACATAATATACCCCCCTTCCGGCTTACGATCAGATTACTGCAACTAATACCTCACTCGTGACCCGCCATGTGGGGGAAACAGCCTCCCACACGCGCGATATCAGCCACGAGGCTGATCCAAGTCGCATATTGTTCTCTAGGCTTGTGTAGTTACACCGCTAAGTACTAAAAAGTACCTACACATTAGTGCCCGATACAATACAAAAATGAATTATTAATATCTGAGGTGAGCGATGGAACTAAAGCACTCGTCAGAGGATAGAAGTACTCCTGACCAGGCGCCATCCGGAACAAACTGAATGGTTAGAGTGAGATACCAAAAGAAACTACAAAACGATGTAATACGCGTCATTTTCTTTGTGATACGGATCGCGATATGCGTGTATTACGTGATAAGATAATATTGATAGTCTATCGCCACCCGTGCGCGAGTGTCGGGAGGCTGTAACGCGGGGGTGAGACTCGCGCGGCGGGTGCCGCAGTATCGCGGCTAATCCGCACAATCAACAGAATCGGTCCATCTTGCGTCTCTCTCGTACCCGCCCGACTGCTGCAGTCCTTCTCGCTCGCGACAATCGTAGCAGAGTACAGTTTTATTGGCCGGCGCCCGCCGCCGGTACACAAATATGCCCAATATCCGACAGTTATCTGAAACTGTCAGACAGCTTCAGTAACTCGAGATGTGATTGATCAAATAAAGATACTATTTCGGATTTGTGACAGCGTACACCAGCTGGTATTGTTTCGTCGTGTTGTCAATAAAATTAGTATTGGGAGCGAACAAAAGGTTTCGGGGTAATGGGACGCGTTGGCGCACCCCGCAGGGCTACTACGAAACTCGAAGTTCGTGTCGTGCAGTCACTCTGACACTTTATACTGTTTAATACGAGAGTGAGAGGGACCGCACGACACGAACTTGTTTCGTAGTTGCCCTGCCGACCTTAATACGTATTTCGCCTACTCGAAGTTTCTTAATGTCATTCCGCTTATTCTTTAATGCTATGTTGTAGTCAGCGAGACCATTTCTTTAGTTTATCTCTTTAGCTTTATTCATTTTTTTGCAAATAGTGAACAAAGAAGAGAAAATATATTGCCGAGAGCAATAAATTCAAACGTACGGTTAGGCAAAAACATTGTTCAACAATCTCATTGTTGAAATCGACTTAATTCCTATAACTTACAAATAAAAATGCCGAAGATGTCGTTCCAACCACCCTGTTTAATATTGATTCAAACTGAAGTGGCATCGGAATAAGCAGGGTTGCGTAATTCGCCGATTTCAATACATTCGTCACATTCCTACCATTTTCTCCAATCGTCGACAAAGACAATACATCACCGCGCCGGCGCTCATACAAATGTAATTTATTTCAATGCCTTGTGATTATCTCTGAGTTCGGAATTACCGGGAAAATTGTAGGAATTTAAATAGGAGGTGGTGCGAGAGCAGGGGTGGGGGGGGGTATTGGAGTCAAAGTTGGAACACGTCTGCGCTGTGTACATTGCAACGACTTAGACCGTGGAGCGAACGAAGAAGTAATAATGAGTGATGAGATGAGTGATGGGATTTGAATTTGAATTTCTGAACTAGATTCCCGGATGTTGAAGGAAAATACCGGTAAATTGTAAATGTGAATGTTTTTGTGTCTAGGCGTGTGTGTCTCATGCTTCTTCACGCAATAACAGAAAAAAAGAAAGAAGAAAAACAGGGCTCCTCTTAGAGTGAGAGGGATTCAGCCGTAGTTACCACGCGGGTCCAGTGTAGATTACAAACTTACAACTATTCAACTACTTCACGAAAGAATAAAAAAAACATCTAATCAACTAACTACTTCACAGACTTTAAATATAATATCGCACACGGATTTCTAAAATCTCAGGGATACAAGTCCAGATTTGTATTCACAATCCTCTGCTTGCAAGGCATACGTCATCATCGTCATCATGTCAGCCGAAAGACGTCCACTGCTGGACATACTTTCTCAGGCTCTTCACTCAGACCGGTCTTGTGCTTTTCGCATCCACCGCGATCCCGCGATCTTAGCCAGGTTGTCGCTCCATCTTGTTGAAGGCCTACCGACATACGTAGTATAAGGCATACGTAGAATCTCTCAACCACCACGGCTTGCAGATGCATCGTCTGTTGAGGAGGGTGAGTAAGATGAAGATCACGACGAATTTTTAGAAAATTCCAAAAGACATCAAATGAATTTTCAGAATTTCAATTCGAATATCAGACGGAATTGTTCACGCATGCATAAAGACCAGTCTAGAGGTTGAATTTAGCAAGAATTTGGTGAAGAAATATTTGGTAAAAGTGAAGAAAACAGATGAAAAGAAAATTTGATAAAATCTTGACGACATTTTTACTTTGTGATTTTATTTTAGCTTATGACAGTTTTAGTTTTCTAAGTGTGTTTTATTCTATTTACTTATTTTCTCACTATAAGTAACTAAAATGAAGGATGAAATAGAATCTTCCGTTTTCTTCACTTTTACGTGGGAGTTCAAGTTTATATTTTTGGTTAAAAAGCGGCCTGAATACCGAGTTATTAAGCAACTTCAAGTTCACTCGAGCCGCGGCTTTCAATAGCCTAATTGCGAGCCTTGCCGTAATCAAACTAACCGCCAACAATCCGCCCACGACTACTAATAACATCAATTACCGAATACTCCACAAAGGATAATTCTTCATTTGTAAATTACAAGTATTCTTTTTAAATTACAAGTATTGGAGGGACGGGGCGGGGGTTAACGAGGGACATTCAGGACGCTGTTAGTTCAATTGGTGTATTAAAATGGACGTTTATGAAATAAAAAATGTATTCGCGCGGAAAGGGCCGTGCAATTACACGCCGTTTGAGGACAACTGGATCCAGAAAGTTTATTCGTTGGCGCTACGTTCATTTTAAGGTTTATTTTTATACTAGCTTTTGCCAGCGGCTCCGCCCGCGTGGTATTCGGTTATCGCGCGCTGTTCCTTCGAGAACTGTGCATTTTTCCGGGGTAAAAAATAGCCTACTTAACTTATGTCACTCTCGGGCCCATAAACTATCTCTTTGCCAAAAATCACGTCGATCCCACAAACCCACAAACACACTTTCGCATTTATAATAATAACAGTAATAATAACAGCAGCAGCAGGTAATAGTAACAATAATAGTAATATCAGTGTGGATTCTAGTAGTGTATTTGAACCATGTTCGGGAAGCTTAGTAGAAGAGTGTGGAACAATAAAAAGCTTACCACAAAGACTAAAAAGGACTGCAGCGTGCAGCGGGATAAGGAGACCGTCTACACGTTCTAAGATTCACTTCAATTTATATCAATACAAGAAAAGTGTAGCCCTTTTTGTATGGGATAATCTCTAAAACTCTCACACTAGTTTTTAGTTTATTTCAGATGCGAAAGAAGTCGTATAAACTTAAGTGTGATGGTAGATGGGTAATATTTGTAATTTCATAATTTATCCTCCTACCGCGTAGGTACAGTCTTTTATAAATGACAAAAGGACTTATCGGTAGTTTATTAATA
Organism: Choristoneura rosaceana; assembly: GCA_037349165.1. Taxonomy (NCBI): domain Eukaryota; kingdom Metazoa; phylum Arthropoda; class Insecta; order Lepidoptera; family Tortricidae; genus Choristoneura; species Choristoneura rosaceana. The sequence goes on from JAZBNJ010000007.1 coordinate 132,105, forward strand.
ATTTGACACTGAACTCTTTCTCTTGCATTGGCGTGTCTTATCTAGTGTACGAGTATGAATGTCTTATCTTATCTTCTTTCTTTCATTTCTCTCGCAAGTGACATAAAGTTTCATCTTCATAAAACAAAAATTTGACAATTGGGTCGCAATGATATTGTGTCGTAACGTAACGTATCGAACTGTCGTATCGTATTTAGAAGCTCACTGTTCGTACTAGTTTTTTAAGTGCATTTAGAGTTTAGTCTGTGATTATATCAAAGTGCTCTTTGGTATCAAATCTTATCCAAAAACAGCCGTTTGAACGTAAATAATTTCAAACACAAACTTTCGCATTTATATTTATAAGTAGGACGGAGGCTGTTCAGTGCGAAGGTGATTGCCGCTCTCGCGTCCCAGACGCAGGTAATGGCGCGTGGCGCTGTATCTGGCGCATCCGCGCCATGGAGCTAATGGCGCCACGGGAACACGAACACTGGTGCACTGCAGTCATCATATATTGAGTAAACTTAGAAAGAAAGATAGAATAGACAGAAAGAAATCATTCTATTGCCACAAAAAAAATTAATAGAAAAATAAACAGTTGAAAAAAAAAACCATACCTACACTAAACCTAATCAGAAAACAGTTTTTTGTGGCAAAAGGAGCTTAGTCTGGTTAATGTATAAGAATTCAAATTCCTCTAAGTTAAATACCAAAAATCTCCCAAGTGCGATTTGGACTCGCGCACGAAGGGTTCCGTTGCATTATCATCAACATTAGATTTTGCGTTGCAAGGAATGCGTTTTTCATGAACCATTAGAAACTCTTCGTTTACTTGTCCTCACTCCGCAAGGATAGGTAAAAGAAGCGTTTTTATTGGTTCATGACTAATACATTCCTTGCAACACATCGTCGCATGTCTCTGGTGGAAACGCAGCCTTAAACGGATCGGCGGAGAATTGCCGACGGATCAAGAGCTTACGGCGAGAGAAGCAATTCCGTTAAGTGTTCGCGCTCGCCCTTAAAATACTCTATTTTCGTCAGTTTCCACGTAATAAATGACATGTTTTTTTCTCAATGGGAAACGAACCCGAATTGAAAAAAAAAACTGAGTGTTTGTTCAGCTTGTATGCTTTGCAGACATGCCATTGTAGCAAGATCTGATACACTTCAAAGAATCAATAGAGTTTTCGATTTGGCAACGAATGCTGCTTTTTTAAATACTTACATTGAAAAAAACCAGAGAAGTATGTACCACGCGCCATATAAATCTGCCTGAAAGTTCATTACTTAATACTCAGTTTCGACGCATTCTTGAGATACATTTTTTAGGCGACGTCTTTACGTTACTCCCGGATTGTGTTCGAATAGCTTAACGGTATAGTGCCTGTTCAATTATTGGAATTAAACCTTTATAATTTTTGTGGTACATAGATGTCGATGTTTATTGTACTGTCTACGTATAAATACACATTTTATAGCCCTACATTTTACATTTTGACTCTTGACACTTAATTCCAAAGTCCAAAATTCCATATTAATGGATACGTAAATGTCACTTAATACTCATACTCCTTTATTGGTAATATGATTAGATTATTATGCCATTTAGTTAATATAATATATTCTTGTCTTCGCGGACATAAAGGAGCCTCAGTGAAATTCAAAATTCTTGAAATAATGCTTTACTCAAAAAATTACTAATATTTATTTAACAGAGTATGTGCTAATCGTGCGAAGGTTATTGAAAGTATATTTTTAAAGACACGGTAGGTGTAGAAGCTCACGGCACAAGCAAACGCCTATTAAAGTTCACGAGTAATGTTTCCACATACTCGTAGTGTGTAATTTCGGCCGTGCACTTAGAAGGCTGCGGCACGAGCCTGAACAATTCTAAAGCTAATTCATTTATAATATTCAGTAAATAGTTATTTGGCTGAAATTTAATACAATAATCGATGAACACTTCTGGTGCCATAGCATTTTGTTTAGCAGTTTGTTTGCATATATATTTGTATGTAGTAGTGTATTTTTATGTTAGGATTATTTGTAGATTTGTGTATTTTATTATTTAAAGCAATGTATTGTAGCTTCCACTATGTTAATTATTAAACTAACTTTTTGTCTGTCCCTGACTGAATGCTCCTCTCATCCACTCAAAGGTTGACTGGAAGAGATCCCTTTAAGGGATAAGTTCGCCTTTGTACATATCTGTTATTTTTTTGTCAACTGTATTTTACTTATTTTGTACAATAAAGTGTTTACATACATACATTCCTTCCCACTTTCCCGGATGGAAAGCGATTATGCACTCACTACGGTAAGTACCAACATTTGGAAGTTATTCCAAGTTCGATAGTGGAATTTGGAGTTGTTAAATTAATAACGTCCCTCGTGCAGCGTCTCGATCCATCCCATTACGCCATAACCCCATCAATTACAAACCGCAGCCTCCGCCCGCGGCCGCGCGAGTGCCAAGCTCCCGTAGCGGCGCAAACTATCAGTCTTTCCTTCTCTACTCCATCCCGTGCAAAGAGGACAACATATTGGATAGTGCGGGCGCGGATCCCCGAGGTAACTCCCGGTGCGAGCTGCTAGAGATGTGAAAAGTGTATCACTTTAAACAAAAGATGGTCATGTATCATTTAACCATTGAGATTATAATATCACTCTTTTCTTTCAGTTGCTCGATCAAAAATTTAGGCGAACGAAAGAGGTAATACAAAGTTTTACCAAAACGTGTATGCGAAACAACTATAAAAAAAAATAGTTTGTTTTCATTCATACTAAACTTGATGAAGCTTAGAGTATTATCCAGGTTTCTTATTGATTTAGCCTAAATTGATAATCGTCAGCAGTTAGCTTAGTTTACTTTAGAGAATAACTAGACTAGCGCAGAAACGTACTGAACTAAATGAATCGCGTCAGAATTAGAAACTAGAACAATTAATATTACAATGATTTATTGTGCACCAGAAATAGTAAGCGACACAGAAAACAGTCCAACCAACTGAAGTATAATTATTAAAATACTGAAGTAGTTAATTTACACGACAATTTCTAATTGATGATGGTGTCAAGTTATGTAATTTGGTAATTATTGGCGATCACATTAAAGTCCTATATACGCGTTTTTTTTAATGTTTTAAACTCTCGAAATTGTCACTCATAATCTTCGTAACTATTACCGCACCCGGGACTTAATAAGCTATTTTAGCTAACAAGGAGGACCTCAACATCTTAGCCACATCACAGTGGCTGTGGTCACGAGTAGACCTACTAGAGTCGAGTCTCTGGCTTACTCTCTTGAGTAGGTACCAAATAAAAATCATGCCAATGTACCTGGCTAGGCATATCATAGCACATTAGCACTATTTTATAAGACCATTTTACCATGTCTAAAGCAAAATAAACTATTTCATTTCATTTCATTTCTTGTACACTAAGAGCGAGTGCTTGAGTGCAATCGCATTTCCTATTTTTTTCTACTCTCAACTCTCAATCTTACACCTAATAATGCCTCTGGTCATTGGCAATAGGGATGACAGCAGGGTTGGCAACTATTACGCATTGGCATGTCGAACACCGGGATATTTACCTTGTATCACTCTTCCCCGCACTACTCGCCCCTGACTGCTCACTCGTCGCAAGGGAGCTCTCGCTAATCGCATATCCGAAGCGCTGACCTACTTCCGGTGCTTTATGCGTTTCAAATTCTGATTTACAAGCATTAGCAGAATGTGCAGAGAATTTTAAAGGACAAGCTTTTTACTTTTTTAGTGGAACTCCTCCTTTTTCGTCAGGCAATTAAGGCTTGTTTACTCGTTCCTGTTGATATCTTGTTAGTCTGTTAGACAGTGGACGCTCCCGGAACAGGATGGGGGAGGGGTGAGGACATCCTTTGTTGTTTTATAGACGTTTCCTGCGCCTTCAATATGTCGCAAATAAATGGAAGCGAGTTATGGCGCCGAAGGGCCGGCTTTGTAGCGACGTATCAGGCTTAATTGGCTTGTTGTTGAAGCTTTGGGTATGTAACAAACAGATATTGTTGGAAATCTGTGGCCACAGACAAAGAGGTATCTAGCAGATGAAAAATGAAGTGATTTACTCCGGCCTCCGTTGTAACGAACTAGCCTGTACCGGTTGCTTCGTTTGCGTGAACTAAGTTTGGCAACTTTGGCAGTTGAATTGAAGTTTCGGTATTTTACTCAATTCCCATCCCCAAAAACGAAATCATGGTTTATATTTAGGTTGCATGAAGGGCAACCGTGTATAACATCATTCTATAATCTAAAAGTAGGCTTGCGTAAACCGCGATGCCGTGAAAATATCGGGATAAAAGTACCCTGCGTATTATATCAACCGTTTTGGTGTGAAAGAGCATGCATAGCATGGGACGGCTCTCAAATTTGTACATTTATAATATTATTAAAAGTTATTTATTTGCTAAATGTGGCCCCGAAGCGGTAACGTTTCGTGTGCTCTACCTACCCCATTTGGGAATACAGGCGTGATGTTTGTATGTTTGTATAATATTAATAATAATAACATGTAAATAGACTCTTTGACCCGAAATTGTATTCTTTGGAAATTTATTTTGGACATAAAACTACCGTGAGACTCACTCATATTAAATAAATGTTCCGGATAACTCACGTCTTAAATCGAGTTTAGCTCGACATGTTTCGGGCTAATCCGTAGCCCTTCTTCTTCGGAGCAACGCGACGAGTTGTGTGCCGGTGTCAGTTTCGTTGGGTAGTCGCGCGAGCAGAGCGGCGGCGCGCAGTGCGCGTGTTGTAGCAGCCGCCGAGTCGGTGTTGCTCCGAAGAAGAAGGGCTACGGATTAGCCCGAAACATGTCGAGCTAAACTCGATTTAAGACGTGAGTTATCCGGAACATTTATTTAATTTGGAAATTTATATTTAAGAGCTCGCCGCATTTCCGAAGATTATCGTCGAGCGCTTGCCTGTTTCGTTTGAAACAATGTCATATTTACACGACCAGGGTTTCGTAAACAACGACCCCACCTGCTATATTTCGTACGGTCCCGGTTATATTTTCATCAGAATGAGGCGAAAGCTTTCACCAGTTGTTAGGCGGATCGTAAACTTTATTTCTTTCATACAATGTTATGGAAATAGCAATCAAGTGACGAGTAGCCGTCACTCCGGCTGTCGCGGCGTAATGAAGGCGTCACTTCGAGTCCCGACTTCTTTGTCGACGACCACTGTCGACCAATTAGCGATATTGTCCCGGAGTGCTTGACGATGCTTTCGTCGGAATTGCTTTTTGGGGAGTGAATGTGATGTCGGAACTTGATACTTGTCAGAATCTTTAAGACAAAAACAAAGTTACAAGAGTGTATTATAATAGACGGGAAGGAACAACAGTATGCCGTCTACAATTAATTTAAATATGAACACAAAAATAATTTATTGAATCAGGCGTTACTTTGCGGAGGTCCATATTAATTAAGGTCGCGGGTGAGCAAGGAAATTCTTTTAGTTCATTGAACACAAAATTGTTGTTTCATTTAAAACGGGCACCTTTTCGTGGCTTTGCGTCTTAGGATTCTGGAGGCTTCAATAAGAAGAAACCAAATCTAGGCGTTTTGAGTTTTTAAGTCTATTTGTCATAAGCTTGCTCTACATGTACGCATATTAGACAAATTTTCCACGGGATGTTTTCTAATGAGCTCCTACTATTTTGACGTATCTTTTAAGAGCCCAGGATAATGTTTAGATCATTCTATTCGTGGTAAAGACTAAATATTGGAAGCTCAAGGAAACCATAGTCTACATTCCGTGAAAAATATGTTAAACTATCCCACGAGAACTATGGGATTTACCGGGATAAGAACTATTTTATTTCCTTCCCTGAAATGCAAACTATCTGTATACCGAATTGCATCTAAATCAGTTCAGCGGTTTATCCGTGATGAAGTAACAAACAAACAGACTTACAAACTTTCGCATTTATTATGTTAGTGGGATGTTACCTATATTTAATCTCGAATATTTTTTAAAAATGCTCAGTTATAATATAGGTAATTATTGAAACAGCATAATTCAGTAAGCGTCACGTTTCCTCACAGATTTTTTTACTCCCCTTTCTTCGCCTAATTTTGGTGGTTTTTGGGAAACTGTTGTTGAAAGCATTTCATTTCAAAACTTAGAGCCAAGGTTTTCGTCCCGGAGCAGTTTCTTTATTAGACCGAAGTTGTTTATAGTTGCTATGATGCTGGTTCGTAGAAAGATTTATGGTGGAAATTTCTTCAAAAAAGTTTTTCAACTTTCGCATTGAGATGCAAGCTCCATGGAGGAACGTTAGGGTTGCTATAAAAAGAACTTTGACCGGATGCAGTATGGTCTAATGCATGGGCGCTCGCAATCGTATCCTCCGTCACTTTCTACCGGGTTCTTATCAAAAAGCTGTTGGTCTAAGTAGCAAATTAGTCTAAGGAACAAGTTGCTTTTTAAACCACTTGGGTACTTAGACCAGTAGCTTTTTAGACGAAGTGATACTATACCATCAAAATCAACACAAACATACTCGTAAAATATGACAAATAACTACGACAAGTGATCGACGAATATTCATTTATTCATAGTAAAGTCATGTAGGTACATAGTTATAAGAGGTGTTTCAGTGTTATTGGTCAATCCATAGGTATTCTAACGTCGTTATTACTTTCCCAACCAATTCTTACTTTTACGGCGACTTTCAGGATTATACTAACTGCAGGAGTTTTCACATATCCACAGAAGTCAAGACATGGCATTCTTGAAGCCCTTTCTTGAGCTATGTCACAGAGAACATAATATACAGAGACACCACCTAGTACAAGCAAACGGTATCACCCTAATACTGGCTATACAACTGGCTATTTTTCTTTTCTTTATTTTACAATAGAAGGCACCACTGAGAACACAAATAACACGATACCTATATGCCATCTAGCGAGACACTAATGATACGGGTGTCGCTTGTTAGCCCAATCTATAGCTTGACTAGGACAGGACAGGGTTGGTAGATGGCGCTACGTTATATAACCTACTCACGGCCGCTGGTCAGTGCGTAAGCAATCGAGGTTTCGTAGATCCAAACCTATTCGTAATCTGCTGAAAACGCTGTCAGCCATATTAGTTTATAGATTATCTACAGCTTAGGGCTATACTACGAAACTCGAAGTTCGTATCGTACCGTCCCTCTCGCTCTCGTATTAAATAGTTTTAAGTGTCAGAGGGACCGCACGACACGAACTTCAAGTTTCGTAGTAGAGTAGTGACGATATGTAGTTTTAATTTTTTTTTTATTCGACTGGAAGGCAAACGAGCAAGTGGGTCTCCTGGTGGTAAGAGATCACCGACGCCCGTAAACATCTGCAACATCAGGGGTATTGCAGATGCGTTGCCAACCTAGAGGCCTAAGTTGGAATACCTCAAGTGCCAGTAATTTCACCGGCTGTCTTACTCTCCGCGCCGAAACACAACAGTGCAAGCACTGCTGCTTCACGGCAGGATTAGCGAGCAAGATGGTGGTAGCAATCCGGGCGGACCTTGCACAAGGTCCTACCACCTGCTATTATGCGATTATGCAATTATAGTATATAAGTGTTGTGTAGTGTATATACTTGGTTTGGTGTTTTTCAAAATCCTCTAATATCTCAGAAACGGTGCGTCCTAGCTCAAAAATAGCCAAATTTTCAACCCCCTCCCAAGCCACCCCCTACGGGACTACCCCGGACCCAACCCCAAAATTTCATCCCCCCCCCCCACTTTTAGCACATTGACCAGCCTAACCAGACCCCTGATCCAAGGGTAGCAAAAACTTCCAGGGCCTATAGCTCAGGAACGGGGCTACTCCGAAACACATACACATATTTAATACGTGAGCGAGAGGGATCGCACGACACGAACTTCGAACGTTGTGTTTCGGAGTAGCCCCGTTCCGGAGCTATAGGCCCTGGAAGTTTTTGCTACCCTTGGATCAGGGGTCTGGTTAGGCTGGTCAATGTGCTAAAAGTGGGGGGGGGATGAAATTTTGGGGTTGGGTCCGGGGTAGTCCCGTAGGGGGTGGCTTGGGAGGGGGTTGAAAATTTGGCTATTTTTGAGCTAGGACGCACCGTTTCTGAGATATTAGAGGATTTTGAAAAACACCAAACCAAGTATATACACTACACAACACTTATATACTATAATTGCATAATCGCATAATAGCAGGTGGTAGGACCTTGTGCAAGGTCCGCCCGGATTGCTACCACCATCTTGCTCGCTAATCCTGCCGTGAAGCAGCAGTGCTTGCACTGTTGTGTTTCGGCGCGGAGAGTAAGACAGCCGGTGAAATTACTGGCACTTGAGGTATTCCAACTTAGGCCTCTAGGTTGGCAACGCATCTGCAATACCCCTGATGTTGCAGATGTTTACGGGCGTCGGTGATCTCTTACCACCAGGAGACCCACTTGCTCGTTTGCCTTCCAGTCGAATAAAAAAAAAATTAAAACTACATATCGTCACTACTCTACTACGAAACTTGAAGTTCGTGTCGTGCGGTCCCTCTGACACTTATACTATTTATTACGAGAGCGAAAGAGACCGCACGACACGAACTTCGTGTTTCGAATTACATAGTAGCCCGCTGCATGCGCATACCGGTTTTACGCCATCTAGCGTTACTTTTGCAAACTACTACGAAAACCTCATAGCTGAAACGTAGTCACATGTAGCCTATACTTTCGTATTCTCAATTTATTATTTATGATGTTTCTTATCTTCAAATTAAGGAGTTTAAATAAAGTTGATGTGAAGTTGTGTTTATAAAATATGCTATTCTTTATTTTAATATCAATATTTCTACTTAATTCGGCTTATTTACATTTTATACTTTACAGATGTTAATGGTAGTGCCATCTATTGCCGTTTTTTAGTACTAAATATATCTTGTATGAGTTGGTAGCCCATGGCTATGTGCCTATCACAGCTGCCTACTGACAAATAATTGTTTTGAAAAGATGATTTCCTTAAGCCGGTATTTGCAATACGAGTAAATTCACCCAAGAAGTTATAGATTGCTGGTCTGCCGAACTAGTTAAGATACGATGAGTTATTCAACGCTCGCAATGTAATACTAATCGGATATATACTCGTAGTATGGAAACCCAGTTTTAATGAGCGGAACACAAGGACAGCACGCTTCAAATCAGAAGGGCTACTCCGAAACACAACGTTCGAAGTTCGTGTCGTGCGATCCCTCTCGCTCTCGTATTAAATAGTATAAGTGTGAGAGGGACCGCACGACACGAACTTCGAACGTTGTGTTTCGGAGTAGCCCTTCAGGGCATGTCCCGGCTACGGCAGCCCCCGCTTCGCCCTAATGTCCCGGCTTGATTTACGGCAGACGCATGTCCCTGGCCAACTGTTCCCGGTCCCTACTTCACGTTTTGTATGCTGCAAGTATCACGCAAATATTCAAGTCTCGCAGTAGCGTGGAGTAAACAATATCGTCAGACTATCCGAAGAGTGAGATAAGCGTGAGTTAGTCTTTGGATTCAAAATTGTGAAGTTTGTAAACTTGTAACGATGACAGACCCTGTAATTGATGTTAGGGATATTATCTAGATTTTTTCATGAAAATTTTAGTTTTAACTTTTTACAATTGGCTTTCCGAAATATGCCTGCACGCGCTCATGTCCTGTTTATAAAGCACCACATCCCTACTTAATATTATAAATGCAAAAGTAAATCTGTCTGTCTGTCTGTTACGCTTTCACGTCGAAACCACTGAACCGATTTTGATGAAATTTCGTATATAGGTAGTTTGAACCCCAAGGATCAACATAGGATACCTTTTATTCCGGTAGAGAGCGCCACCGCAGTCGTGGGCATAACCTTAGTATAAAATATAAAATAAAAATAAAAACCAAAAACAGTCGCTACCGCGGCTCAACTCCAAAAAAAGCCTAGCCAAGGACAGAATCGTAATCGGATCTTAGAAGATAATAGCGAATGCTGTAGATATTCTCCGGCGTGCTTAATATAAGAGCTCCAGAAAATAACGACGTAAATGAACGAGGAGGGAGCAGTAATAGCTGATCGTATCGGCAAGGCCACGGCCGTAAAACTGTCCCAATTGAGGACTATATCCTTAACAAGATGGTGGTAAGGTAATGTTTAAAAAGCGTCAAGAGTTTAAGAATCTTTGTGATGTCATCATCATCAGATGGAAGAAGTCCACTGCTGAATAAACGCCTCCCTCTTAGAATACCCTGCTGCCCGTAGCTCTCACGATGTCGTCAGTCCATCTAATAAGGCGATCTTTGGCATGGTGTTCTATCTATGTATAATTACGAGAGAATTTGAAGATTTTTCGTATTTAGTTTATCATCAAACAAAACACCTTAATCAATATCCCCAATAACATTTTTTTTATTTAATTTAATTTAAATTTAATTTATTTATCATGCTAGGAAAAATCATTCAGCTGGATGTACCGCAGACAGCATAAAATGACTTTTATGCTCTAGTGCATAAATCAAAATCTTCATATAAATTCTTTGATCAAACAAAACAATTTAGACAGGAGCTAATGACAGATATATTTGTAAAGAAAACATCACGAGGATACTTGTACATCAACGAAGCAATTCAGTAGAGTGTGTGGAGAATTCCCATTCCGTACTGGGCCTGTGCGGGAACTAGAGTCTCAACCCTAGCAATGCGAGAATTTGACCTCTTCTCTTTGGGATGATGATAATAATAATTGCGAATCTGTGACACTCTCCTCAATCCAAACGTGACAACACGGATCACGACCAAAAAGTTAAAAGAACATTGTCATTACGCGCCTGGGACGGAGCGCTTGACATCCGTAATGTATTCATTATGGGGGGATTAACATGAACCTGGGGGGGCGGTCAGGTTAACAACGTTTTTATGATTTCATTATGGAGCTTCCTGCCTGATTATTAAGGGAGGGTCAGCAAACAAGATTCCCGCGATAAAGAAACCTTATTTTGAAGTACACTTGTCCGCAGTTTGGCGTCCGGGCAAATGTTTATTTTGTTGGGCTTGTACTTGACGTATCGATGGCTGAGGGACGAGGTAAATAAGCTTTACTATACTAATATATTTACCTTATTATAAATGCGAATGAGACTATGTTTGTCTCAAAATGAAAGTCAAAATATCATTATTCAATTTCAACTATGTATAACAAGCACCTTTAAATATAAAAAAAAATATCAACAGTTTGGAAAAACTTCTCGTAGAGAACCCGGCAAGAAACTTTCATGCTTAGAGTACTCAACAGATCATGATGAAATTTGGTATGGAGATATTTTAGACCCCAAGAAAGACCAAAAGATAGTTTTATCTTTGAAAATAGTGACTTTCCCGCAGGAGGATTCTTAGCAAACTATCTTACTCATAGCAAACTCAGTCTTTCTTTCTTTCAGACAAAGTCTCGGCTGCAGCTACTTATTTTTTTAGTATCCATGAAGATAAAGTCAAAGTCATTTATGAATGTCAAAATAATCTACCACCGATAGTTTGATAAATATTCCGAGAGAGAGGAAGGATAGGTGTAGTTTTATCTCGGAAAATTTTATTGTTTCCGCGGGCACATGACTAACATATTTTCTGGAGAACAAGTCGCAGGCAAAAGCAAGTGTATTGAAAACATGGTGCGTAGCTAGTACTACGCCGTAGCGCTTGCTACGAGATAGCTACGACGTGCTTCGATTCGTAGCATAACCATAGTAAAAGGATAAAGTGCTTTACCAACTTTAATGACTGTTCCTACATCAGAAATAAAACAATAGGACTGAGTGTCATAATTGATTTGTGAGTGAAAATAGGCTTTGACGTATTGACTATTGACTCCATCTTAGGCCTCTAGGTTGGCTATGCATCTGCAATATCCCTGGTGTTGCAGATGTTTAATGGGCGGTGGTGATATCTTAGCATCAGGAGACTCACTAGCTCGTTTGCCATCCAGTCGAATAAAAAAATATTGACTACAAATTATGACATTAAACCTTAGGGTGCATATGCACGTGGAATTATACGTTTGGGATTGAACTGATTTAAAATGGCTGGAGTGTTACGCTACGGAGAAAAGGGTGATTGTGTTGTTTGTGTTGTTGAGTGTGTAGTACCTACAGTGGCTCACAATAACAGTGTTCACAACCTTTTATTTAACTTGTAATGTTTGTTGATTCGGGCCAAATCTTGCGGGTTAGTTTTAGTGATCGGATTTACTGGTTTGGGATGGCTGTGTATTTGAACGACAATTCTAATAGGAAAGGAGTAAGGGCTTACTTACAATAAAAAAATATATCGAATTTTATTTTAATATTATTTGTTTTTATTAGCAATGTTATTCACTGAAATAGCTAGCAAAATATGCAAATTGAAGTGGTAATGGGCAGGCCACATCGCTCGAAGAACAGATAACCGTTGGGGGATAAAAGTCCTCGAGTGGCGACCACGAACCGGAAGACGAAGCGTTGGCAGGCCACCCACCAGGTGGACTGACGACATCGTGAGAGTTGCGGGAAACCGGTGGATGCAAGTGGCGAGTTGTCGTTCATTGTGGCGTTCTAAGGGGGAGGCCTTTGTCCGGCAGTGGACGTCTTTCAGCTGAAGATGATGATGATATTTTTACGCTCAGTACTGGAAATGAAATATTTTTCTTCATTTTAAAAATAATACGGTATGATTTTCCTTTGTTCTTAATTTTTAGGATCAATTTGGATGGAAAATATTTCAAGGAGCGACCATGACCTAAATAACAAAGAATCAAGTTATTTCGACAGAAGCTGTAATTATGAGTTTCGAATCCGTTACAGGTTTATTCGCTGTTCTAAAATCGTTACAAAGCCAATTAAGATTGCACACATCTGTTGCAAATTAAAACGACAATATTGCCTTGCATTTGAAGAAATGGCTTCCTTACACTTCTCTTGGTCATCTTTTTCACGGGTTTTCTAATGAAACTGACGCCTGTTTGTTCGAGTCAAACCTTGCAAGTTAATTTTGAACTGCTAATGGTTGGATTGAGTTCAAATTTCCTATACATACATACGTTAGTTGGATAATATTGCAAGCACAGTAACAAAAAGTATAGCCAGCGAAAAAAAAGCTTGTAGCTATTAAAAAGTTACATTTTTGTAATTACATTTTTGTTTTAACAGTGACTTATGAAATTCAAACTCACAACTTTTAATGACTTAAAAAAGCACTACATCACAACAAAAACAGTAAAACATAAGTAGAAGAAGAGAGATTAGAGACGTTGCGCTGTATTGGTGATGAATCGACTCAGTTCAGCATGTGCCGTAGCCCTGTAACCTGAGCTGCAGCACTTTTTATTCAACTACACACAACACGTAGCTTTCTAGAGTTGCTTATAAAATGTTACGCCTCAGAAAATAAAACTCCAATTGTATGATTTCAAAACCGACCCTTGTTGTAACATCACACGGTACAATTTGCAATACTCTGAGACACCGCCAGTTCTTGTAAATATTTCTCTTTTGGGGGAATTTTTGTGATCGTCAGTTGTCGCACTTCGTTAGGGATCCATCTGCTGTCATGCAAATGAGGCCCCGTGCTGGGCCGACTGGAACATTATAGAAAGAAGGAAACCTTATGCCGCGGTGATAAAGATTACTGATGGATTGGGGCCCTCTGAGGTCGGAGATTAAGGCTTTGTGGAATCAGTGTGCGGCGCGGCGGGCATACCGAGCGGTGTTTATGTTGGTTGAAGATTTAGACGTGACAAAATAATTTATACAATAGGCAAGAATGCATTGGTATTGAAAATATACACCTATTCATCTTACATCTATCCTGTGTTCTGTTATTATCATGTGTTTTTATGTACAATATACAGTTTTACAATACAATACAATACAATGTAGATTGAATCTATAAATACGTAACTAACCGTAGCAACATTTTTTTTAAATCAGAAAACCGTTTGTTCAACGAAATCTAGGACATCTGGGTCTTAATCACGACGATCGTTTATTGCTAAAATTACTGAAACGCTTCGACCACATTGCAACTATTGGAGACCACGGTTGCTGCAATGAGATAGAATAGGTACCTCATGCACCAGTATTTCGCCATCTGTCTTCATGAACCCTACTATTTAATATCATAAATGTGAAAGTATTTCTGTCTGTATGTTACCCCTTCACGTTGAAATCGCTGCACCGATATGGATAATTTTTGGTATAGTGACTGTTTGAGACCTTAGAAAGATCACAGGATAGTTTTTATTCGAGAAAATTGCAAGGTTCCCGCCAGTGCAGACTAGCTGTACACGAATTCTTCCCAGCCATAGTTGCATTCAAAACTATTGTATGATCTGATCACGCCCCTAAAGTGTTAATTCATTTTGCATCAATTTTCTTTACTTCTCCAACAAACATTACACTCAATACCTAAATGTTCTCTAAAGATAATAAGTAACACATGACAAAAACCATCGTAAGCTTTATCGGCAAACCGTCGGCACTTAAACAGAATATCATATGATAGTGGTAGCGTATTGGCGCGGGTCTGAGAGCAGTTGTTTGCAGACTGCACTTGAGGCTGTGCTGTCCGTGTCCGGCCACAAGGGTAAAGAAACGGAGAGTCTAGTCCAGAGACAAAGGTTCATCACTCAACGGCACAGGAAAAATCAAATCAAAATCCACAAGTTCAAACTAAGGTTAATACTTTAAAAAAATACAACATATATGTACTTTAGTTTCCTGTTAACCTTAGCGGTCCCCCGACACCGACGACGCTTAGATAAAAAAAATATTACTAGGTACTAATACTAATATATAAATAAATAAACAAACTTAGGCTAATTAACTTAGACAAATAAATTTTATTTCATTTCATTTAATAAATGATCCCGCGGGATATAGATAAACGAATTCTTAGATGTAGTCGCGGGTAACAGCTAGGTACTGCATAATTATTTTTTTATTTTTTAGTTGTCTATTTTGGCGGTGTTTTTTTGGGCGTTTTTCATATTGGGAGTTTTTAAAATTTTTTGGTTGGATAAGTCTGATCAGCCAGTCAGGTCAGGAAGCAAATTGAGATTTTTGTAATTTTATTGTTC
Source organism: Choristoneura rosaceana (assembly GCA_037349165.1). NCBI lineage: Eukaryota > Metazoa > Arthropoda > Insecta > Lepidoptera > Tortricidae > Choristoneura > Choristoneura rosaceana. The sequence continues at coordinate 147,204 of JAZBNJ010000007.1, forward strand.
CATCATAATCATAACCATTATCAAAGTAGTAGTAGCCGTATGATATCTACTATTGGGCTTAAGCCTCTCCCACTATAATTTTAGCCAAGTTTCAATTCATAATGGACCCCCCATCCCCCCCACCCGCGACGTGCCGCGACTGCGGCATGACGCATTACGGTACCCGCTAGTTATTAAATTAATCATTCAAAAGATGTTCTATGAAACTGCAGGTCAACACGTTTTGGCTCTGAACCACACGGCCTTAGCATACGACAGAGTTTAGTGATTCTACATAGATATAATTCTGTAATTATTCTGTAACTAGCTTTTCCGATTTAGGCTTCTCGGGTTCATAAACTATCTCTACGCCAAAATTCACGTCGATTCATTGCTCCGTTACGGCGTGAAAGACGGACAAACACACGAACACATAAACATACAAACACTTTCGCATTTATAATATTAGTATGGATTATTATCAAACTCAAAGTCACTCAGAGAACTATGGAGAGAGCTATGCTCGGGGTTTCTCTGCGGGATAGAATTAGAAATGGTGATATCCGCAGTAGAACTAAGGTTACCTACGTAGCCCGAAGAATTGTGAAACTGAAGTGGCAGTGAGCGGGGCATATTGCTCACAGGACTGATGGCTGATGGGGTCAGAAGGTTCTCGAATGGCGTCCGCGGACCGGGAGATGAGCTGTTGTAGGCCTCCAACAAGATGGAGCGACGTTGGTTAAGATCGCGGGATCGCGGTGGATGCGAAAACCACAAGACCGGTCTGAGTGGAGAGCCTTGGGGGAGGCCTATGTCCAGCAGTGGACGTCTTTATTAGTAAGGCTAATATAAAACGGTGAATGTTTGATATTCTGTTACTATCAGTGCGTTATTCTCAAATATAACAGCGCCTCTATACATTCTCAGAATCGCTGTCATAAATTAAATGCAAGTCTGAATATTGTGACACGTCCCTTAAGAAAGCAACTTTATCCGTTACGGCCGTCCGTCCCGGTTATCTCGCCGCCGGTCCGGTCTCGGAATGCTCATTATTTGTAAATAAACCCCAACGATACATTATTCATACACGAACCGTTTCTTTATCCTAGTCTCTGCGGCGTGGTTATAAGGGTGAAAACTGCCTGTAGAGCTGTGTTATTCCTGACGGGTGCTGATGTCTTATATAAATAAGAGATAGACGATTACCTAGCGTCTTCAAATAGCACTTAATATTTCATGCCGCGCGCCGGCAGCGTCTGATAACAGGTATTGTGCCCTGCACAATGAGTTACGAATGAGAATATAATGATATAATATCGCGCTAATTTCTAATGAAACGTTTGTACTTTATGAAAGCGTCTCGCCTGTTTCTGAGTAGCTCTATTGCGTGAGATGGAACGAAATGTTATTGTACGTGGCTTGAATTATAATTGAAATACTAAATATTCTAAGTAATGGAATACTCGTAAGATCCAGTAAAGTAGGGACTAAAAAGTTGGACTACGTTAAAATGTAGTTAATCATTCAAATTAACTGACTGGAAAAAGTTCAGTTGTTGTCTCGAATTGACAAAAATTTAAAAAGGGCTGGCAGCTATCTCTCTCACGAATCGCCATCGCTATTCAACGAGGGAATGCTGCCAGCCTCTTGGGCACCATGCCACGGGGGCCTTTTTTAGATTTAATTTAGTAGGTTATTAAGTTTTTAAGTTAGGTAGTTAGTTTGTAGTTAAGTTTTATGTGGTTATTTTATTTTCAATTCATGTATATTTTATTCCAATAAAAGCATCGTTTTACGTGATACAAAAAAAAAATGTTAGTCGAATAAAAACAAAAACCATGCAATTGCATCAATGGAAAACTTTTACATGATAACGTGGGCTTATACAGCCAACTAATATTTTAGTCAACTAACTATTTTTGTCTCTGTTCTGTGTGATTTTCTGTAATTTCACCCTCCTGTGGCCCGGCGGAAAACCAGTGCTGGTTTACAAACAGCGACATGCTGAGCCGGGACCTTTTTATAACGGCGACACTAGTTTATGTATTCTTTCTAACCTGCGTAATATGCCACTGCTGTTATATATTTTTTTATTTCTCTCTTTCATCAAAGCCCTCAACCAAAAGGCCATCGCACTCAACCTTTAGTCATTCTCGTATTATGTGTATCACTCAAACTGCAAGGCTGGGGCTAGCGCTATCTTTAATTATAATTACTTGAAATAGCTGACGTTGATGATTATAATTCTTATGTAGCCTTGCGATGGCCAAGTCATTTATGTGTTTAAAAAATAATTTGGTTTACTCTTTATTTGAGAACTATAAACTGTATTTTTCTATGGTTTTAAAATAAGCAAGTTAGTGAAAATCGAGTTCTATGGAAACCCCCTGGTACTGACAAAAATAACCGACTTGGTATAACATTGCATCTCAAACCTTTTTAGCATTACAAGAACTGCATTGCGTTGCGAGACTTGCAGCTTTTTACATGTAATGTTTTTGGTGGGATTATACTTACAGGGTGACAAATCCGAATGGTTCAGTGTCAGAAACTATAATATGTAACGAAATCTGTTTAAATTTCATTTTTGATCAAACATAAAAGCCTCATTGGTCTCAGAATAGATCTTGTCTGCATAAACATCCTACAGATCCACATTCACAAACCTGTAAAACCAACCTAGAATACCCAAGCAAACCATAAAAGTCAAATTTATGTAAATCCTCATTTAAAAGTGCGTCGTCGACCGGCTCCTCTAGATGTTCTCGCCATCGCGGACTCCCTGCAAAAAGCTTCTCGTGAAGTAATTAGCCTCCTGCAGAGTGTCCAACGACGACTTGCAAACGACAGTCCTTTAAATAATCTCGAGCAAACTTTTCACACGTTTCGGGTAAAATATGCGTTTTTGTCACAGTTTTGTGTTGGCGTTTTCCCTCTGATTGCCGGCTCTTTGGAATATAAATGATTGCGATGATTACAAGAGACAATTTTATTTTGCCGCCAAAATATCATATTTTTCCTGTACTATAATGTCCATGTCCATGGTACACATCTTTAAAATAATTTAACGTAGGTTGGTACAAATCATTAATGTTTGCGTTCCGTCTCTTTCTAGGACAATTAAATTTGCTATGGACTTTCTATGGTATATGGCGCTATACGTCATGTCGGATCTCTCAGTCTAATTGAAAATGTAAAACGCCAATATCTAAGATATAAAGAAAAAACTTTTTTTTTAAATGATTTGGGATGCAATTTGGAACGTCAAGCGATCAAGATTTTTGGGAGGTTAGTTAGAGTAGAGTCTCGATGGTCTACTTAGTACGATAATTAGCAGCGTTTAGGTTAGGTTCAGTCTCCGCGCGAACGCGTAAGCGAACGGGTGTAGAAATAATGTCAGCGGGAATACTTAAGTGCGCTCAGTGCAATATAGTCATAAATGAAGTTTTATGTTTTATACAGAATAAATTGGATGTGATGGACGAAGAGGGGTTGATTCGAGTGTGCGTGAGTGCATTTTCGACTACTGATTGATGTCGCGAAAGTGCTACTGTACAAGTCGATCTCGACATCGAAGCGAAACGTCTCGCGCCGGAAGGATAAAGAGCAAAGGGATGTTGCAGATATTATCTGCACGTTCAAGGAGACAGACCCAGATGTTACGCCGATATTTGTAGCAAAAGAATTGCAAAAATTACCACCAGTAACCTTTGACCACGTAGATGTCACGTCTTTATTAAAGGACATCGTTTCGTTGAAGTCTGCCGTAGCGAATGTGAGGGAATCTTACGCGACGATTGACCAGATTAACGACTTACGTTCAGAGGTCCACAAGCTAAAGTATGCATCACTATTAAATATCGATGACGGCAACGTAAATACAAGGAAAAGAGGCAATTATCTGTTGGATAGCGGACCGTTCGGTTTTTTAAATTTTTCTGCAACTACCGACACGAACATACCGCCCGAAAACAAAGTATGTGCACGCTCTCCGTTGCCGTCACACTCGGGCGCAAATGTGGTGAGCGCTGTCTCGCTCGCGCCTGAAGAGCCGCTCCCAGCGCCGCCGGTTACTTTGGAAGATGCAACTAGTACTGATGAGAGTGACAACGATGACTCACCAAAGCGGTCGAGCAGGTTTCCGATACAAACAATGAATAGTGGTGCGCAACAACAACAAATGAATTCTACTCAAATAAGCAACGATGTAAACAGTGGAGGCAAATGCAACAAATCTGTAGCGGAGATTGTAATGCAAGCCGGCGAGTGGAAAAATAATAAGCACTGTGATATAGAATGGATTAAAGTGCAAAGAAAAAAATATAGAAATAAATTAGAACCCGTGCGAGGAAAAGCAACAATTTTACCGAATGACAAATTCAAAGCCGCGGATCAGAGAACTGCCTTATTCATTTCGAATGTGCATAAAGAAACTTCGGACAGAGATATCGCCGACTACATACTGTCTAAGACAAACGAAAAGATTATTTTACATAAAATAAAAATGAAAAGCGAAAAAACTTATCAGTCTTTTAAAGCTATGGTGCAGAAAAATAAGATAGATGTTTTTCTAAATGAAAAGTTATGGCCAGACGGAATAACGTGTAGACGTTTTATGCCATACATGAAGCAAGATGAGCGAAGAAATTTAAATAAGCAATGACTAATACGACCCTTATATCATACAACTGTAAGAATATTAGGAGATGTATAGACGGAGTTAAACAACTATGCAGTGATGGGGACGTTATTGCGCTTCAGGAGACTTGGTTAATGCCACATGACTTGTCATTCCTGGACACTGTTCACGAAGAGTTCGGGAGCACCGGCACGTCCGCAGTCGACACGGCAGCGGGCATTCTGCGCGGGAGGCCGCACGGGGGCGTGGCGCTACTGTGGCGTAAATCTCTTTTCCAGTGCGTGACAGTCATTCCGTGTGCTAATCCTCGCGTATGTGCAATTCGTGCGTTAACAAACGGCGCGCCCGTTGTTGTGATCAGTGTCTATATGCCTACTGATATTTGTGAAAACATTATGACATTTATTGATTGCTTAAGTGCTATTAGTGCGATCATAGATGAGAGTGATACCGAGTCTGTGTTTGTTCTCGGCGACTTTAACGCGCACCCGGGAGAGCGGTTCTACAATGAGCTCGTCGATTTTGCACGGGACCAAGACTGGGTATGTGCCGATTTAGATATTTTAAGGTCGTCGGGAGCATTCACATTTATAAGCGAGGCACACGGATGCCGTCGGTGGCTCGACCATTGTATTACAACTAAGGCTGCACTACCGTGTGTTACAAACATTCATATTAAATACGATGTTTTTTGGTCTGATCACTTTCCACTTATAGTAAAATGTAATTTAAACGTAGTGAATAAGAAGTCTAATGTAACGTGCTTAGAGTACAATAATAAAGTTAAATGGGGGCAAAGAAGTGATCATCAAATAACGGAATATTCCAATATTTGTGATTTAAAGTTAAAGGATATAGATTTTCCATCTGAGTTTCAATATTGCTGCGGTAGTTATTGCGATAGTTTATGTCATAAGCGCCTGATCGACAAACTGTATACGGATGTAATCGGGGTTCTATGCCATGCTGCTACTGTAACACATAGAATGAGTCTTAGTAAACGCAAAAACGGCTTGGCAGGGTGGAACAAGCATGTTAGTGAGGCTTACAGACACGCTAAGCTTGCGTTTAAAATTTGGGAATGGCATGGGAAACCGGGATCAGGATGGGCTTATGACGACATGATGGAGGCCCGTAGGGTCTTCAAGGGGAGGTTAAGGTGGTGTCAGAACCATCAAGATCAAATTAAGATGGACTTGCTGGCATCCCATCATTCTGGTGGAGATTTTAAAGCCTTCTGGAAGGCTACAAATAAACTGAACCCCAGGAATGGCGTGCCTGTGAGTGTAAATGGAGTTTCAAATCCCAAAGAAATTGCTAACTTATTTAGAGATAAGTTCAAAATTAACTCGCCATTGGGTCCAGCGTGTCGGGGTATCGAGGCTCGTACACTGACGGGAGACGTATCAGTTTGTGTCTGTGCTAAAGATATTCTAGTAGCAATCAAGAGAATGAAGGGAGGCAGGTCACCTGGACATGATGGCTTGAGCGTTGAGCATCTCCGGCATGCTGGCGTCCACCTACCTCGTGTACTGGCCTTAATTTTCAACTTATGCCTAAGTCATTCTTATTTGCCGCCTGAGTTGATGGAGACCCTGGTCGTGCCTATTATTAAAAATCGAACAGGTGACGCTTCGGATGGGACAAATTACAGGCCTATATCATTAGCAACTATTGTAGCGAAGGTGTTTGACAGTGTGCTTAACTCCTACCTCAATGCACGCATTAACTTACATGACGCTCAGTTTGGCTTTCGACCTGGGTTGTCAACAGAGGCGGCCATTCTCAGCCTAAAGCACACTGTCAAATACTACACAGACAGAAAAACACCTATTTATGCCTGTTTTTTGGACTTGACGAAAGCCTTTGACCTCGTATCATATGATGTTTTGTGGACTAAGTTACAGGGATCTGGGTTACCGCCAGAGTTAATCCATCTTCTCAGGTACTGGTATTTAAACCAGGAAAACCGTGTGAGGTGGGCGGGGGAGGCCACGGAACCGTACAGGCTGGAGTGTGGGGTCCGTCAGGGTGGTCTGAGCTCGCCTTTGCTATTTTGTTTGTATGTGGACGCACTCCTTGAGCAGCTCGGCGGCACACATGTCGGCTGCCATGTTGATGGCGTATGCCTAAACAACATCAGTTACGCGGACGACATGGTACTGCTGGCTCCCTCCATTGCCGCGCTCCGTAAACTTGTAGCCGTATGTGAATCCTACGCCTCTTCACACGGTTTGCTGTATAACGGGAAAAAGAGTGAATTTATGATTTTTAAGGCTGGGAGCAAGTGTCCCACAGTTGTACCGCCTGTCCAACTGAACGGCATCGCCCTGACGAGAGTCACTCGCTTCAAGTATCTCGGGCACATTGTTACTGACGATCTGAAGGACGATGCTGATATGGAAAGAGAGCGAAGAGCATTGTGTGTGCGGGCAAATATGCTGGCCCGCAGGTTCGCTAGGTGTTCAAACGCAGTCAAGATTACACTGTTCAAGGCGTACTGTTCTTCATTTTACACCAGCAGCCTGTGGGTCCGATATACCCAAAAGTCATACAATGCTATTAGGATTCAGTACAACAACGCCTTTAGGATGCTGATTGGTCTGCCTAGATGGTGCAGCGCATCAGCCATGTTCGCTGAGTCACGCACGGACGGGTTTGCAGCAATTTTGCGCAAAAAAGCAGCGTCACTGCTGATCAGAGTAAGGAGCAGCCCAAACAGCATCTTAAAGATGATAGCTGATCATGTGTGTTGTCCTGTTTTAAACGATATTATTTTAAATGTTAAATCTAACTTAGTTTTTAAATACTAATATTATTTTTTAAAATTGCTACTAACAAAAATGAGATCTATGTTATCTTTTTAAATAAAATTATTATTATTATTATTATATTATTATTAGGCAGAAGATGTCTGATGTGTGATCTTTTTCGTTTAGAAAAAAAAAATCTGGAATGGAAAAGGCTTGGATTTTCAACTTGCAAATTAATCTAGGCTTTTGAATTTCAAGTACTAGGGGCTATGAAGTTTGCAGGAAGAATGCTGTAACGAGTTAAGACAGATGAAGACGCAGCCGCTTCAAACGATTTGACGGGAATTACTGTTATAATTAGCGTCTCTTTGTTACGAGTTGTGGCGGTTGTCGGAGCGGCGCTTAATTAATATCATTGTCGGACGTTTTTTATTTCTGTGTAATCTTACTTTGAGGAATAAAGTCAAAGGGCAAATCGTAAATCTAATAAGTAATACAAAAAATGCGAAAATTTGTGAGCATGGTGTTTGTCTCCTTCAATATAAAACAACTTGACCGATTTGGATGTGGTGTGTAGATAACTGAACATCTGGAATAATACATACCTAGGATATTCATTCTTTAATTTCCATGGGATAGGGATAAATTTGAGAACTCACAACCGCTAAAAATTTTATTTCAAAATTTGTGAGGCTATAAAGGGAATGTTTTTAATGCAAAATCAACGAGAACATGTAATTTTTGGGAATTCCCACGAGAGTTTACTAAATCCCGGAGTTTCGATTCAATGCCAAATCTACGCATTACGCGTGTGAAGCCACGGACAAAGTCATAAATGAATCCCAATCCGAACGGACCTAAACCCTTTCACCTCATTTTGTTAAATACGCAGAGAAACTTCGAGCTGATCTTCACCAGGCCGTAGGAACACTCGAGTTAGCACAAAAGGACCATTTCGTATAACAGGTCTATTGGAGTTTCAGCTTAACATTTTCACTTAACACCTGCAAGCGGAGGATTTACGCCCCCGGCCGGGGTCGCGAGCCCCAGCTAACGACCCCCTGTACTTTATTCTTCACTTTATTGAAATTTCTCTAACTTTTCACGGCCGAGTTAAATTCTTTAGACGCTTGTTGTCGATAGCCGACGAATTCTATCTCCATCTTAACAAGAAGCTAAATTAATTAGAACGGAATATAATTAAATTAATTAAGTAATTTGTTTTACTGCTGCTTCTTTGCTTAATTAACATATTCAACGTGGATTAGGCTGAATATTATTTATAACAGACCTTTTTCCTCAGCAACGCTCGCAAAGTGGAGCACCCCTGTTAATTAATCATCAGAATATTTTTATCTATTATATTTATCCTCGAAAGCACTTTTGCAAACAACTTTTATGCTTAGTTGCTTATACGTCGTGTAAAATTGACGTATGAATTAACGAGATACCATTTAGGGGCTAAAGCGATGACTGGTCAAACATGATATAAGTACACTTCCTACACTCAGGAGCACAGCTACAGCGTAATGTGTTTCTCCAGGGAAAAATCGGATCTCTCAATCGAAATACAAGGGCACGCGAAGTGTCAATCAATTTTGTATTAAACGAGTGACATTTTCATATCCATCAGGATGTACTTAACTTCATTTTATCCATCCATCCCAGCCTATATACGTCCCACTGCTGGGCACAGGCCTCCTCTCAGAACAAGAGGGCTTGGGCCATAGTTCCCACGCGGGCCCAGTGAGGATTGGGAACTTCACACGCACCATTGAATTGTTTCGCAGATTTGTGATGTTTTCCTTCACCGCAAAGCTCGTGGTTATTTTGATTATTTTTATTTTCGTCAAGTGTCTCGAAACACGTAGATTTTTACCTAATTCGACAGTCTATATATACTTTGTTACTCTGTTTCCGACATAGTTTGACTTGAAATGTCTAATCTAATCGTTTCAGGTGTATCTTAGAACTTTAGAAGTCAAGGATCGAGCAAATACTTTCAAATTATCATCGCTGCACTAGCGACTGTTTGCCGAAACTTCGTCTTACTCCGAGGCTCCCCCTTGTTTACCCCCACCCCCTATTTACATAATTTCAGCTGCTTTTGTTGATTCTCCTAAACTTTAAATACCCGAAGTAATTGATTGGGAAGATGGCGCTTTGATAACTCGGCAGCTCTCGCCGGAATGCGGGTCTGAGAAATTAGATTTGGAAATAGAAAGTTTTTAGGTGTACTTTGTTGAAAATTAAAAGTCGAGTCGGCTTGTTCGTAATTTAAAAAGTGAAGCAAAGAGAGGGAACGAAAGATGTCTACTCTAAAATAATAGAGGTCACTTACAATGACCTTAGCAGCCTTGTTATTTGTATTTTTAATATAGAGGAACACTCGTCAATTAACTATTTTGTCCATTTTTCAGCCGGTTTACCCTCGTTGGTGTAGTTAAGTATCTAGCTATCACATGCATTATAAAGTGTCACTTGCAAGAGGAAATAGAAATTATATTATATGTGAATTACGATAACGGTAAAGAAGTAATCTAATTTATAATATTCGACGTATTTTTTATTTATGATTTTCTCCTCATGTGTTTTTTTACGTATCGAATGCGTGTAAATAAATTTCTCTCTCTTTCTTTAATCTTTTGTGATTGAATCGGATTGACGGTGGCTCACTGATCGACTATGCAAAAAATAGCTGCCTAAAAGAATTGAAGCCGAGCTATTTGATGCCTATTAAACTCTAATATTTCCAGATCCAAAATATTTTCATCATTTGTGTCTGGTCGCATAATTTTTCCAAGTCATAATGGTTGTCAGAGTTTTTGTTTCTCATATATTTTTTTCGCACCGAAACAGTATTTTGTTCAGAATATCCAAAATGTTCATCCTGTAGAAACCTGTAGGCTATCTAGGTTAGGTTTTATAACACTTCTGATCAATTAATGGATTCGGAGAAAAAAGAGTCATGACAAACAATACGTTCTGACAAACATTACATTTGACAACTACGCGAGCCGATGTAAGATTAAGAATAAGAATGGTTTATTGGCTGATAAAATAGATACACATACAGAAACACTGACTATCAGGCAAAATGGCCGCCACTCAGCCATGTGTCGCGAAAAGATCTGAAAATTATTTCGCGACGCTAATTTTCAGTGACGCCATTTACAGTTACATAGGTGGCTGTCACCAGGGACACATCCCAGTACCAGACTATTACTACTTCTTACAAAACGAGGATTACAGGACGAAATATTCAGTTACAGTTTACTTAACTAATAATAATAATAAATATCATGGGACACTTGACACCAATTGACCTAGCCCCAAACTAAGCAAAGCTTGTACTATGGACACTAGGCAACGGATAAACATACTTAAATAGATAAATAAATACTTAAATACATATTAAACATCCAAGACCCGAGAACAAACATTCGTATTATTCATACAAATATCTGCCCCGGCCGGGATTCGAACCCGGGACCTCAAGCTTTGTAGTCAGGTTCTCTAACCACTTAGCCATCTGGCCGTCAATGATGTATGAAGATGACTAATGATGTTTTGATGTGATGATGTAATGTAGACCTGTGCCCAGCACTGGCCCTAAACTACGAAGTTCTAAATTCGAACTTCGCATCATACCATCCCGCTCACGCTTATATTATTTAACACCAGAGTGAGAGGGACGGTGCGATATGAACTTCGATTTTCAAATTTCGTAGCCCCCAGTCACAATAGAAGTAATCTAACAGTAGTCCGACTTCATACTAGAGGGCCAAAATCGACGCACGCACTCAGCGGCGCGTTTTACACTGCAGCTAACTCCGTTAACTGCGTAGTGCCACAGAGCCACTCCACGCGTCGCGCAATTCGGTCGCGTTCGCTGCGCTGCGCCATCCGCTCTATTCGCCTCCGATTCGATTTCGTGATGTGGCTAAAACGCTTCGCAGTAAATATTTTATTTAATAATGGCGGCATCAAGAGATTGTGCGTATTGCAGTGTTTACGGGTGCCTAAATACAACAATGATAAAACCAACATTGTCATTTTTTCAACTTCCTGCTAATGTTGAAAGGTAAGATTAATACCTATTAGGTAGGTACTTTGTTATTAGTTTTTTAAAATTTGTCTAGGTACTTACTCAACAAAATGTAAACCATAATGACGTGTCTATTTATAGAAAATTACATTAAAAAAATATGCGAATCGCTATTTACAAATTACATCTTCTATCTAAATATAAATCCGAACGAATTTATGAATTTGAACTAATATTAATTCACATTTTTAATAAAAACGGCTTTTTGGCCATCCGTAGTTCTGCATTTTGACTTGGAAATGAACGTGTTAACAGTGTGTGTGCGTGCGTGTGTGTGTGTGTGTGTGTGTGTGTGTGTGTGTGTGTATGTGTGTGTGTGTGTGTGTGTGTGTCTGTGTGTGTTCCAGTCAACGTTGAAAAGGAAGCACATAAATTGCAAAATATTTGCGTCCATTTTTAAAGAAATTAAAGAAATAGACCTGTCGCCCCTACCGTGTCCCTGCTTCCTAAAATTTTTTTCAATAAACCAACTTATAATTAATTAATAAAAAAAATAATCATAAAATTAATATACGTTTTATTTCTACACCTAAAACTACACACATATAATAAAAATCTACACACATCTGTTTTACTTTTTGTAGTTGTCAACCCTAGCGCTCCGCGCAGCCGTAGGTATAAATTTCAAGAATACGGCCGAGTCGGAGTACTGTTAAGATTACTTTTACTGTGCCCCAGTTGTATTGACGCGCCCCTTCCCCCGCAGTCCCCGCGGTCCTGGCGTGGTCGAGCTCGGAGCGCGCGCCGGCGCCCGCGCAGCTCGACGCGGACCTCGTGCGCGACGCGCCACTCTACCCCCCGCTACAGGTAATAAATAATACTTTATTGAATCAGGCGTTACTTTGCGGAGGTCCATATCGATGAACTAAAAGAATTTCCTTGCTCACCCGCGACCTTACGATAGCTCAAATTATGCAAAATATGCGTGTTCATGCAGTTCCTCCACCTCCACATTGTAAGAACACACACAAATTACACAAATCCATCTATCACCACCACCACATCACACTGACGTCGTTTCGAACTCAACCAGAGCTCATCTTCAGAGTAACACAACCGTACACCATGCTACCAGTTATTAGACACACAAACTTCTGTGTGTGTTGTGAAGTCACACAGACGTATGATGTGGTGGTGTTGATTGATGGGTTTGTATAATTTGTGTGTGTTCTTACAGTGTAGAGGTGGAGAAACTGCATGAAAACGCATATTTTGCATAAACTTAGCTATCGTAAGGTTGCTGGTGAGCAAGGATTCTTTTAGTTCATTAATAAATAATAAGTTTAATGCAAATAATTGAGATTCATACAATATTATGTATCAGTTGATACAAGAATCCATCAATGATTGTTCTATTGCAGCTCTCTACCACTCCAATAAAAACTGGGTTAGTAAACTAGTGCTTTTGGTAGCCTTGTGATTCAAACTTTGGCCTCTCAAAACGAGGGTCCCGAGTCTCTCAAATAGGAAAAGTAGTCTCTTTAAAGTTCGATTCTAGACCTGCACCTCAGATTTTTGCTGAAACTATGCACAAAATCAAACAAGGACTACGAATTTTTCGGTGAAAGAACACGTTGTGAGGAATTCAAGATCAGTGTAGAACCGTATAAGAGCTCTTTCATTCTGAGAGGAGACTTCTGTCTGCAGCCGTTCAAGCCCAAATTAGAGCCTACGATCCTGGGCTTGAGAGTCCAGGTCAAACTACTGAGCTACCAAGTATTTACACAAGTGCAGGGTATAGGTACGATGGAGATACGAAAAACAGGTACGTCAGGAGAGATAAATGTTCTATTAAAGCTCTCTGCCATTCTAATAGAAACTGGGTTGTAAAATACTTATCGAAATTTCAGTGATGATCAAAAAGCTTGTAGTTCTTCTAAACAATTCAGATACAACACATCATTTATTAAGAAAGAAAAACCTTATCTAGACAATCTAAGACTCTCTATCGATATTTATCAAAATGAACAATAGGTACATTGTTGAATTTATTCTTACACAGCATGCTTCCCCCGAATATGAAGATTTGCCTGATGACCCCGAGACTAGCATCGAGGAAAGTAGCATCCTCGTCACTCCCGACCTGTCTATGGGAGACAAAAAAGACACTAGCGACATAGGGGACATAGACGCCATTGGTGACATCGATAACGTTAGCGACGTGAACAACAACGTAAAAGAGGAGAATGAGACTACCGAGGACGATGAGGGAGACAGGAGAAAGAGAAGTAGCGGTGCAGATTGGGATAAAGGTTCCAAGGTGAGAATAGTGATTTATTTTCAAGTGTCGTCTGACACCGTGGTTTTTTTCTAATTTGAATAATTTTCACTTGTTTAGTATTAGTAGCTTTAGGCTGCGTGCCCATCAGAGATGTGCGAAGATGTGATACGAGGAATGTATTTGTCATGAACCAATACAAAACTTTTCATTTATCTAACCCCGATCAGTACATCTCTAGTGGAAACCAAGCGTTTCTCTTAGTAAATGCAGGATGCACATCTCTGGTAAAAACGCAGCCTTGATATGTTTTAAATTATTGTAAGGCTTTTTGTACTCCACGTGTGTACACAGTCGAGGAAACTGAATCAAATGCCAGGGTGGAACATTTCTATAATAGATTCCGCTATGACTTCTGTGGCAAATGTATGAGATGTCAACAATGACATTACATACATGCATATATACATACACAAAATCACGCCTCTTTCCCAGGCAAACAACTCCCGCTTCCTCTACATTCATCAATCTTTTCATGCATGCACGTCAGTTTAGTGTACTCCTGACCCGACCTTTCTTCAAAATGTTCCCGATTTGAACGTAGTACGTTCGTCTAGGCCTTCCTCTCCCAACAATCCCATTCACGCTCGTCTTATAGATCTGCTTAGTCAATCTGTTTTCATTCATTCTCTCCTCATGCCCAAACCATCCAAGCATCCAAGCATACAATGACATTAGTAGCACAAAGGTTCTACCCTGGCACGTGATTCCGTTTCTTCGTCTGTGTGTTCACGCGTCCGCGCGACTGTGACTTTCCGTTGACACCAGACGGGATCCCGTCGCGTGCAGACGGCGGACACGATCCTGAACATCCGCGGCGCGCTGCGGGACGCCATCGGCGACGCGGGCGCGGCGCCCGGCCCGCGCGCGTCCTCGCGCGTCGACGCGTTCGTCATCCGCCCCGCCGCGCCCGCGCCGCCGCCGCCGCCGCGCGCAGAGCCGCGCGCGCAACCTAACACCAGCCAAGTAACTTCTTTTGGTGCCTTTTGCTTTGGGTGTAATGCATTATAGGTGAAAAACTTAAGTAAAGGACCTGAGGCCTTATTGCCTAACGTTTCTGACAGTCGCGATCGCAATGAAATGTCAGTTTTTGTATGCGAAATATGTCATTTGATTGCGATCGCGAGTGTCAGAAACATTAGGCAATACGGCCTCTGTTGTATGTAGTAGTAACTTGTCCATATAAACAAATTGACGTTCCAAATTCGCAAAATGACTTAGCTCCATATCAATTCTGTGCACCACTACATACAACAGGTCCTTTACTTAAGTTTTTTACCTATACCGGCCCGGCTAACACCGACATGTAAATACCGGCCCTGTTTTTCGTGTACTCGACTCGCCCATAGAAGCTCCTGTCAGTTTGTATGGGCGTGTACAGTCAGCTGCAGAGAAAAGGTACCCCCCTATAACGGCGGTATCCATACTACCGCCATTACAGGGGGGTACCCTTTCTCTGCAGCTGACTGTACACAAAAAACAGGGCCGGTATTTACATGTCGGTATCTACATGCCGGTAATGCATTATCCTTTGCTATTATGTCATCATCATCAGCCGGAAGACGTCCACTGCTGGACAAAGGCCTCCCCCTTAGTACGCCACAATGAATTTTCGCTCACAACGAAAACTCGTCACTTGCATGTGAAGTTTTACAAAGAAGTTTCAAGATGTTTTTCAAACTAAATCTTTCATTCATTCAAACTTAGCTACAGGCAACAATTCAAACAGTTAATTTTCGAATTCTGTACCTACTAGCCCAATCCGCTCTCGAATACATTGTCAACCAAGACTTTTTCTTACCACAAATCAAAGCATTACTACGTTTACCCGAAAGCAGTATGTGATGTGAGCTTTCTCGGCAGGCCCCGGAGCACCGCGAGCTGCTGGTGCGGGCGCACTCCCTGGCGCGGCTCCCGTGCGACCTGCGGAACGTGACTCAACTACGCTGGTACAAGGACAGCGAGGTGCGACCATGCTCATCATCACACCCCCTAACACGTAGACATAACCCCACAGTCCTCTTATTGCTTCCACGCGCATCATCACACCCCGTAACACTAGACATAACCCCTATACATATAGTCCTCTTATTGCTTCGGTCGGAAGCAACCTGCATCCACCGTGAATCCGCAGCTTTCACTTGATCGGATAATGACCCCCTGAAATAATGATTTCGGCCGTTTATTTTATTAACCCCCAACGCAAAAAGAAGGGTGTTATAAGTTTGACCGGTTGAAACACTTATTTGTTCATATCGTTGCGTCCTACGCTGCGCTTGCCGATCCACGGTGTCCGTTCGAGAACTTTTTGACCCTAATGGCCATTTTTTGTTTAGATGACCTGCTTATAGCCACTTCAACGAGCATCATTACATTAGTTTATAGACTTTAGATATGACTAAACGATTGATTAAACTAGGTTAAATAATTTGAGGTGCAAAACACATACAATGACATGACGACAGCGGGTCGAGAGCGGGTCAAGTCAACAATGCGGCGGGCCCATTTACGTAACTGTATATGAAAAACATCACACTTCGGTGCCCGCGGTCGATTCATTATAGAGTCAGAAATAGACCCGCCAACGATGAAACTCGAAACTCGGAGTTCGTGTCGTGCGGTCCCTCTCGCTCTTTTCAGAGGGACCGCATGCCACGAACTTTCGAGTTTCGAGTTTCGTGGTAGCTTTGCTGACTCGCTCCCGACCCGCTCCCTGTGTGTTTTCCGCTTCGTAAATGAGTGGTGTGTATCAGCTGGTGCCGCTGTCGTCGGGCGCGCGCGGCGGGGAGGCGATGTGGGCTGACACAGACGGCGCGGCGGTGATCGCGCGCGCCACACGCGGGGACGCGGCGCTGTGGCGGTGCGCCGGACAGGGGCCCAGCGGCGCCGCGCTCGCCGGGAGACCCACGCGCCTGCTCGTCTACGGTGAGACTGAGTGTCTGAGAGGATCGGCGTAGAGTAATAGACGACCAATCTAATGTAAATGGGCCAATCAACTATTTTACCGACACTTTGGGCGTCTCCTGCGTTACCAAAATTGTCTCCGGCGTTACCAAAAAATCATCGTACTTCCAACAAGATATTTCACGGTTTAATAGAATTACAGAAAAAACATGTTTACTTACAAAAATCTGCAATTGTTTGGAAATAGTCGCGGACAGATTAGTGTCGATAAAAAAGTCGATTGGCCCAAATATGATTTATTACTAATATGATTACAATGGCTGTCGCTATTTATGTATCTATGAGCTATGTATAACTAGACTATATCTATCATACATCACATGAGGCAGCACGCGGAATATCTACCATACGCCTGACTATTAAGAGAATTAACTCTCAGCATTGATGGAATTTTAGGATTAATTATTTGGTTTTTTTTTTGGTGATTAATTATTTGGTTGTAGTGGGTTGTGCCAAATAGTAAAGTGTGTAACGGATAACTCACGTCTTAAATCGAGTTTAGCTCGACATGTTCCAGGCTATTACGTAGCCCTTTTTCAAAGGAGTACGCGACCCGTTACAATATCATTTAATATGAGTGTGTCTCACGGTAGTTTCGTGTTCAAAATCCTAAGCAATCATGAATATCGTACAGTGAATTGACAGTGGCATTTACGATCAATCGTCACGATTTTCATCAGATCGATCGTAAAGACGAATCTTACCGTGTTTGGGGCCTGGGTCTGGGGCAGTGTGTGTAACGTGTGTGTGTGTGTGCGTAGAGCCGGTGCGGTCGCTGTACCTGGCGGTGGACGGGCGGCGGCTGGACGCCGGCAACACGTGGGTGCCCGTCAGGGACAAGACCGTGCTCGAGGTGCGCTGCGTCGCTGAAGGTACGATATCATCATCACCATCAGTTCCTGAATGAAACTATAACTGATAGAATAATTTATTTTAGGTAAAGTTCAAAACAATACAAATAACTCTTTCTTCTTATTATTAAATTTAAGAGCTATGCTTTTGTCGGTGGAGTAATCGCCACTCCGCACGGTTTTTGGCCAGCTGTTTGACTTCCTGATACGACACGACACCCACCCTTTCCTTCACCTGGTTAAAATAGGTCAGTCTTGGTCTTCCTCTACCTCGTTTTCCTTCTATTTCGCCTTCCAGCAGGTTAAGAAAAAAATTGTCGTGTCGTAAAATAACTCTTTATTCAACACTAACACATAGTAAACAATAAAGAAATCACAGGTATAAATGTAGATTTTCCAAGTTAAGCAGTAGGCGGCTTTGTTGCTTCAGAGCGATCTCTTCCTTTCAATCTTTATTGTCAAAACCTAACTCAATATAAACTAAGAAAAAAAATAGATGAAATAAGTAATATTTTCCACCGTAAACATTTCCTGTTGCATTGAAAGAAAGAAAGAAAGACATTTATTCACATTCACAAAGGCACGCAAATTGGTCCAATAGCAGCGTTTGTGTTGTGTCAGGCGGCGTGCCGGCGCCCGCGCTGTCATGGCGGCTGCTGGCGCTAGAGCCCGCGCTCGACCAGCGACCCTACCTGCGCACGCAGCCCGCCAACCACTCACGAGGTAAACACGGCTTCCTGCAGCGAGAAGGATTATTCGCGGTAGTTCCTTTGGCTCCGCCTTTGAAGGAACCATTGAGTTTGTTTCTTCCCCAGATATGGAGAACTGCATTTATTTTCTCGTCCTTGGTTCTTTGCAAGAACTGAAGATGCTACAGTAACAAAGGCGAAAAATATATGCAGTTCTTTCTTCATTTCTTACGAAGGAACTAGTGCGAAAAGAATGCAATAATTTCTTCGAAGAAATCACCGCGAATAATCCAAAAATAATAGGAAATAATCATTATGATGTTATGAATCGCAAACGAGACCGAACCACCACGCGGCTTGACGCTTTCGAGCAAGACCGACTTTTGTTTTTTTTTTGTTACGAGAGGAAAACAAGCAAACAAGTCATCCGATGGGAAATGGTCGCCAT
Source organism: Choristoneura rosaceana (assembly GCA_037349165.1). Taxonomy (NCBI): domain Eukaryota; kingdom Metazoa; phylum Arthropoda; class Insecta; order Lepidoptera; family Tortricidae; genus Choristoneura; species Choristoneura rosaceana. The sequence continues at coordinate 165,913 of JAZBNJ010000007.1, forward strand.
CGCCTATGAATACCGACAACCTATATGTTGGCGACTGGCTGCTGTGCGACCTTTTTTACAGTTTGTCAATGTCTTTTTAAATATGTTTTTACTTTTATTGTCAGTTGTGTTTGTTTGCCCGATCTGTCAGCTGCTATAAAATAATATTGTGCTTTCTAATTAAATTACCTATCTTTAAACACGTGTTTCCATCAATTCTTCCATTGGTTTTCATACAGTCCACCACTAGCTATCATTTTGGTCCATTCTCACCGTAAAAATACCATCCAGCGAAAATCATCTGTCAAAACTTTTCTCCACGTAAGTTCATTGTATAATTATAGTTTCCATTTCGTGTAGAATAAATTATTTACATTAGTTTCATACGTATTCACTATGGTCGAAACACGGAGTAAGACAAAGACAGATCCCGCAACTACGGAATCCGAGCGGGTGCAACGCGATCGCCGCGAGCGGTCACCGCGCGGCACCCGGCCGGGTTCAACCACAACCGACGTCGGTGCTTCGGCATTGCCATAGCATTGTTTGTGGGTCCTCTCGGTCTGAGCGTCGGGAGGTATTCGTGTAACCATCTGGCCCAAAATTTGTCTGCGAGTCGCAGTGTTCGTCGCCAGTCGCAGCGCCGTAATAAGTCTGCGTCCGTTAATGATGAGGTCCACGGTACAACTGACGAGGAGCCCAGGATGAAATGAAAAGGTGTTATGGCTTCGGGAGAATCTGGAGAGGATGAAACGTAGGTGAGTGGTCTAGAGTTGACGATCGCTTCTGCCTCAAGAAGGAGTGTTATCAGGACGTCTTCCTTTATCGATTGGTTTGTGAGGCAGGATCCTAGAGCTGTTTTCACCGTCCGTACGAGCCTTTCCCATGCACCACCCATGAATGGAGATGCAGGTGGGATGAAGCGCCAAACAATTTTGTGGTTGGTGGCATATTCCCTCACGGAGTCGTCATGTAGACAGCGTAGCTCGCGCGAGGCCCCAACAAAGTTCGTACCGTTATCGGAAAATATGGTGGTGGGGGATCCTCGGCGCGCGATGAAGCGTCTGAGGCTCATTATGGCTGCATCAGTTGAGAGAGAATTAACAATTTCTAAATGTAAAGCTCTGGTTGTTAGGCAAGTATACAATGCGACGTAGCGCTTTTCTTTGCGTCGATATATTGTTACTAAAATAGGGCCAAAATAGTCGAGCCCAACATGTGTAAACGGCCTTTTGTGATGGTCCAGACGTTCTATTGGTAAGTCTCCAGTCTGTGGTTGGACAGGTTTCTTCTTCCATCTTCGGCAACGTACGCAGGAGCTTGCTATGCCACGGATTGTACTTCTTGCTCTCAGGATCCAGAATCTCTGGCGGAGTTCATTTAGTACGAGCTCGTTGAAGTGGTGTGACGCTTTAACATGTTCATGCAAGATTAAGAGTCGGGTGACATAATGACGGCCGTCGAGGATGATTGGTGACTTCATTCGCGTCGCTCATGTGGACTTCCGGCGACCCCGACGACATCGTGAAGGCCTTGGAACAGACTTACGCTCGACCGGAGCTCCTTGTGGCCCGCGAGGTCACCGAGCTGCGCAACAGCCCTAAGCTAAGTTCTCCACAGGATCTAAATGGCCTAGCAAATAAACTGCGTAATTTCGTTACGACTCTCAAGTTACTTAATCAACACGAGTATTTGTGCTCCCCGGAGCTTTTTCGGTGCATTTTGGTTAAGTTGAGCGAGCACACTAGAGCCCGCTTTACGGATTTCGCCTCCATTCACGTACCAGAGTTGCAAAATATAACAAAACTCGAATTACTGTCACAATTCCTTTTGTCTGAGGCAGACAAACAATTAAAATATAATTTTGTTGCTGACAGTACATTTAAGGCGCCACCTCAACCGATGCACCCCAATTTACCTCGAACAAATAATTCCAAATTTCAATTTAAAAAGGAAGCGGTACATGCTACGATATCCAATGGCAAAATAACTGAGCGCTGTACATTTTGTAAACAAGGGCCTCATGACATAAAAGCCTGCAAAGTTTTTTTAGGGCTTGCCATTGACGATAGATGGCGCTGGGTACGAGAGTCAAAAATTTGTTACCGCTGCCTTAAGGCCAACCCGCATACATGGAACAATTGCCGAGCGAAACGTTGTGGAGTTGACGGATGTTCAAGACGTCACAACGCACTTCTCCACGGCACACAGACCGCCGACACCCATGCTAGCGCGACATCAAGTGGACAATGCAACACGATACAAGCGTCCTCTGTCGACCCATCTAGTTCAGTCAACATTAATAATGTTGACACCGCAACCAAACAACCCGACAAAATTGCGAATACTTCTGACTGTATAATTAACGCTACAGGATCCTTGCCGTCGACCTCACGCCCCCGTGGCCTGCTGAAGGTAGTCCCGATCGTACTCGAGGGTCCTAACGGTGACTTCGAGACTGCGGCGCTTCTCGACGAGGGCAGCACGGCGACACTGATCGACGGCGAGGTAGCTGCACGCATTGGCGCGAAGCCTACCTGTCAGGAGCGTCTTCGCGTCGAAGGTGTTAGTGGTATGAGCAAGGAACTTGACGTGAGTTACGTTGACTTCTATATTCGCGGCCGTGGCCATGCCGATCGTTACCTAATTAAACACGCACGGGCAATTAAGCCCCTAGGGCTTCGAGCGCAAAATCCTGACACAATAAATCTCACGGATTATAGTCACTTATCTGATTTAACTAACGAACTTTCATACTGTACTGATGTTTCTCCTACGGTTCTTATTGGTGCGCCAGACTGGCATTTGTCTTTAAGCCGCGAAGTTCGTAGCGGAAATAAGAACGAACCCGTCGCCTCTAGAACCTTGTTAGGTTGGGTACTCCATGGTGCACTTTCTCTCTCGTCAAGGCCACTCGATTTTATAAATCATGTTTCGGATGACAACTTAGACAGCCTCATAAAAAGTCAATATGACATCGATGCTCTAGGCATCACGAAAAAGTGTCCCCGTCCAAACGACGAAGACCAACGAGCAGTAGATATTATCGAGTCTTCAATGCATCAGCTCGACAACGGTCATTTTGAAGTTGGTCTGCCTTGGAAGAAAGATTTGCCGAAAATTGTACCCGACAGTTACCCTCAGGCACTATCTCGCTTCAAAACACTTGAACGACAAATGTCAAAAGACCCAGCGTTCGCTACAGCTTTTCAAAAGTTCATAGACGACGTAATCGACAAAGGCTACGCTGAGGAGTGCGACCCAGACACTTACCACCAGCGTCTTCCACAAAACGCTTCTTGCGTCAACACAGACGGCTCAATTCGTTGGTACCTGCCTATCTTTGGTGTCTTGCATCCTCAGAAGAAGAAGCTTAGAGCAGTCCACGACGCGGCTGCAGCAACGAAAGGCATAAGCCTCAATAGCCTCCTCTTACAAGGACCTGACCTCTTGTGCTCGCTTCTTGATATCTTGTTCCGTTTTAGAGAAGGTGCCGTTGCTCTAAATGGTGACATCAAGGAAATGTTCCCCCAGGTCAAAATTATCCCAAAAGACAGGGATGCGCAACGTTTTCTCTGGCGCAATAAAGATGGCATCCTTCGAGAGTACCGCATGTCATCCATGATCTTTGGCGCCGTGTGTAGTCCCTTTATAGCGCTCTACATAAAAAACAAAAACGCAAAAATGCTAGAGCCCAGCTACCCTATACCGACTGACACTCTTACCAAACGCAACCTATTGTCAAGCGTCATGAAGGTTTATGACCCTCTCGGCCTCCTGATGCCAGTCGTTATCTGGGGCCGCATTCTAATCCAGAAGTTATGGCGGTCAGGCGTTAATTGGGACACGCCCCTACCCGAAGTCTATGTCAGCGAGTGCCAGGACTGGTTCGAGCAGTTGCAGATTGCGGCCAATATTAAAATTCCTCGCTGGTATATGACAAGGGCAGACGTGTCGGATGTTCAGCTGCACGTTGTGGCCGATGGTGGCGAGCAAGCTTACGCCTGCGCGGCTTATTGGCGTTTCAGGTACAGCGACGACTCCGTGTCCACGGCACTGATTGGTAGCAAGGCTCGCGTCTCGCCATTGAAACCCCTGTCGATTCCTCGTTTGGAATTACAAGCCGCTCTTATAGCGTCGCGTTTTGCACAAACGATTTTACAAGCTCATCGATTCAGGCCCTCCAAAACCACTTTTTGGATTGACTCAACCACAGTCCTCAAGTGGATTCGGAGCGATGCTCGCGCGTTTAAACCGTTCGTAGCGCATAGGTTGGGAGAGATCCTGGAAACTACCAATCCTTCTGATTGGAGGTGGATCCCGACCTCTCTCAACGTTGCCGACGACGCGACTAAGCCAAAAAAATTAAATTTGACCGATTCTCATCGATGGTTCACCGGCCCACGATTTCTAGTGGAGCCATCATGCACTTGGCCGACTGAGTGCGTTACTGATGACGAACCGAACTCCCTAGACCCAGAGTTGAAATCAGACGTGGTGGTTCTGTTCCTCACCACACAATCCTCGACCTTAGTACCGAACCCGACGCGATTTAGCTCTTGGCTGCGACTGTTACGCGCCACCGCCCGCGTTCTTCAGGGCGCACGACTATTTCGGCTAAAACTGTCTCGGCCAATAGATCCAAATTCGAAATTGCATATGGACGGCACCACATCTCCTCACCAACTGCAGACTGTAGATATATTGGAAGCGGAGAAGCTGGTCTTTCATCTGGCACAGGTAGAGAGTTTCCCTGAGGATTTATCAGCCCTGCAATCATCAAAGCCAATGCCCAATAATAGTCGCCTTAAGAAACTCGCACCAGTTCTAGACAGAGACGGTTTGTTAAGACTAGACTCACGCATAAGGTCTGCCCCCGGAGTAAACGACAACATGAAGTCACCAATCATCCTCGACGGCCGTCATTATGTCACCCGACTCTTAATCTTGCATGAACATGTTAAAGCGTCACACCACTTCAACGAGCTCGTACTAAATGAACTCCGCCAGAGATTCTGGATCCTGAGAGCAAGAAGTACAATCCGTGGCATAGCAAGCTCCTGCGTACGTTGCCGAAGATGGAAGAAGAAACCTGTCCAACCACAGACTGGAGACTTACCAATAGAACGTCTGGACCATCACAAAAGGCCGTTTACACATGTTGGGCTCGACTATTTTGGCCCTATTTTAGTAACAATATATCGACGCAAAGAAAAGCGCTACGTCGCATTGTATACTTGCCTAACAACCAGAGCTTTACATTTAGAAATTGTTAATTCTCTCTCAACTGATGCAGCCATAATGAGCCTCAGACGCTTCATCGCGCGCCGAGGATCCCCCACCACCATATTTTCCGATAACGGTACGAACTTTGTTGGGGCCTCGCGCGAGCTACGCTGTCTACATGACGACTCCGTGAGGGAATATGCCACCAACCACAAAATTGTTTGGCGCTTCATCCCACCTGCATCTCCATTCATGGGTGGTGCATGGGAAAGGCTCGTACGGACGGTGAAAACAGCTCTAGGATCCTGCCTCACAAACCAATCGATAAAGGAAGACGTCCTGATAACACTCCTTCTTGAGGCAGAAGCGATCGTCAACTCTAGACCACTCACCTACGTTTCATCCTCTCCAGATTCTCCCGAAGCCATAACACCTTTTCATTTCATCCTGGGCTCCTCGTCAGTTGTACCGTGGACCTCATCATTAACGGACGCAGACTTATTACGGCGCTGCGACTGGCGACGAACACTGCGACTCGCAGACAAATTTTGGGCCAGATGGTTACACGAATACCTCCCGACGCTCAGACCGAGAGGACCCACAAACAATGCTATGAATCTTGGCGAGGGCGATGTGGTGCTGATCGCCGACCCTACCCTCCCTCGTGGGCTTTGGCCATTAGGAAGGGTAGCGAAGGTCTACTTAGGACCTGACGGAGCGGTCCGCGTAGCAGATGTCTGCACTAGAGGCGGCACGCTGCGCCGACCGGCCCGAAAACTTATTTTACTGGAAGCCACACCTCAGTCAGTAGCCACCAGCTCTTAGTGTTCCACTGGGGTTCCGGTATGTTGGCGACTGGCTGCTGTGCGACCTTTTTTACAGTTTGTCAATGTCTTTTTAAATATGTTTTTACTTTTATTGTCAGTTGTGTTTGTTTGCCCGATCTGTCAGCTGCTATAAAATAATATTGTGCTTTCTAATTAAATTACCTATCTTTAAACACGTGTTTCCATCAATTCTTCCATTGGTTTTCATACAGTCCACCACTAGCTATCACTATAGGTTACATAGCTGCAGGGTAAGGAGCTGTAATAGACCCATTGCTCGCCAATGGCAACAACCCAAGAAGAGTCGCTGGTCTGTTTCCGGTCTTTCTAGAAAGTACATGCCCTTTTATTGAAGGCCAATATCATTTTCTGGAAACTGCTGACGAAAGTTGATTCCACAATATCACTGTACGGGGCCGGAAGTGCCGAAGGATCAGTTTTAATATGGTAGACCGTAATTTTTCGAAGCGGTGACGGTGGTATTTAACATACATTGATCCTTAGATCCGTAAAAGATTATCTTAGTCGTACACACGCACACAATGAGTGTCTGACCATGTGTTTCCTGGCAGAGGGCGTGACGTGGTCTCTAGCGTCGGTGACGGCCGCGCGGGAGCTGCACAACGCGAGTCTGCAGTGCGAGGCGCGCCAGCGGCGGCCCCCCGAAACCTCCGACACCCCCGCGACCCCCGCAACCCCTGCGGAGGACGCCGAGCCCGCGCCGCCTGACGTGCACACTACCAAGCTCGAGATACATGTTACCTGTGAGTCTGTGGGAATTCACTAGGGCATTAAGTATGTTCATCATCATCATCATCCCAGCCTATATACGCCCCACAACTGGGTACAGGCCTCCTCTCAGAATAAGAGGGCTTGGGCCATATCATTGGGATTGATAAGAACTGGGATCGTGAAAAATTGGATCTGTGAAAAGTTAAGATTGTGAAGAACTGGGCCTAATTTATAGTTCCCACGCGGGCCCAGTGCGGATTGGGAACTTTACACGGTACTTTAACTTAAATTAAGTATGTGGCCATTCATTAACTTACTTTCCAAAGTTTGGAACTGATTTTTTTCCTTAGATTATTCAGAAATATACACTAAAATTAATGACAAGTAGACTAACTAGCAGATCACGGATCGGCAAGCGCCGCGTAAGACATCCATTGACGAGATGAACGGATGACCTGGTTAAAGCCGCGGGTTAACGGTGGATGCAGGCCGCTTCCAACCGTAACAACTGGAAGGCCTATGTCCAACAGTGGACGTCTTACGACTGAGACGATGATGATTAGACTGACCAACCAGAACAGTGACCGTTGTATGGGTTCTTGATACACCCGATACAACCCTTAGTGATATATGCTTGATAATTTCTGCTATGATGTTGATATTTATGCTTCTTGATATTGATATGTTCTTGATACTGATTTGATGCGGTTATAGTTGATTTATATTGATACAGATGTACTGATATGATGATATACTGATAGACCGATCGGTTTGATTAATACGTTTATTGATACACACAAGTGTACTACACGCTTGCTATGTTAGAAGTGGCTACAGTACAAGTAAAATGCAATCGTATTAAAATAAGTAAGTAGTGGAAGTGCTGCGTCGACATTGTACGGTTGTAAATACCGTACAACCGTGATGGTCCTCAGACTCGTGAGGATAAGGATTCTACCCAGAACTGTTAGCCGATAAGAGTATCGTGTGTTCAGATCCGCCGTCGTTCGTGATCTCCCGCTGGCCGGGGTTCGGCGTGGCGCTGCGGGCGGGCGGCGCGGCGGCGCTGCGCTGCGACGTGGACGCCAACCCGCCCGCGCGCGCCTGGTGGCGCCGCGACGACGCGCCGCCCGACAGGTCAGTGCGGGCAGCTGCTGGGGACAAAGGTTCTGGCGTGACGACCACAAGCGAAAGGTACAGCATTGATAGGTTATTCATTAGGTGAATATAGGTGATGAGTTCTGGCTGATGGGCGACAACCTGGCGGGCTTTATCTCGCCGAGCTTAAGACCCCGAATACGACACTTACGGTGTCGGGCGGCCCTGTGTTTGATGACCTGTCCATCCCAATCCCAATGTTCTTAATGGTAACCCTCTCTAACAGTCCCTAACAAGGATAGTGTCATTTATTTTTCACATTTGCTTGCATTTAAATTTTTTTTTCAAAGTAAACTACTAAAATCAGAGATTTAAATTTGAAATTTTCAACTTCAATATTGGCTTATGACTAGTCACTAGAATCGACCCTGAATTTTTTTAAGAAAATTGCTTTAATTTCCACCAAAAACAGCTAAGAACCATGTTGACGTATAAGACCTTTGTTTAAAAAGTAACATCCAGTTACAATGCCAAATACCTACCATATGCTTGCACGTTCTTGCATCCCATATTGCTTGCACGTTCTGCCGCGCGTCTCCAGCGTACCTCCTATAGGTGGTGCGAAGCGAGATTTGTGTACTGCACTCGTTTGAAGGACTCGCTTGGCTTGCTTAACCGTCTTACCTTTCCCTCAAGTGCATCCCCCTGGGTGGCGCAGAGCAGACCTTGTACTCCCGATAGGCGGTAATCATGTACCGTATGGATGTCTTATCAGCTTATCTCTTTCCGACCCGTTGCTTGACCGTCTTCCCTCCGCCTCCAGCGCACCCCCGCTGGGCGGCGCGGAGCGGGGCTCGTCGGCGTCGCTGCGCTGGGGCGCGCTGTCGGCGGCGCACGGCGGCTGGTACCGCTGCCGCGCCTCCTGGCTCGACCAGGAGTACTCCTCCATCGGGTACTACCTCAACGTGCTCTGTGAGTAACCTGTACCATATATACCACTTGAATCTCTTCCCTCATAGTGCAGCTTGTGGGAAGATTTTAAATGCCTTGCTGGTCCAATAATAAAATGGATTCAGGATGCTGATAGGACTGCTACTGCTTCCCTAGTGCAATGTATCGGAAATACTTACGGAAGCGAGGACTCATAGTTTTGGTGAGATTCTTCGCAAAAAGAAACCTCCTTGATGTGTCGGGTGCACGACAGTCCCAACAGCCTCTTGCAATTAATTTGGGTTGACCCTGCGATGCGTCAATCCTACTGCGATAACTGGGCACTGGAACTACTGGAACTCAGTGTATATGGAGTCAAAGGGCCGCATTTATGCATTGATATTATATTGCTTGTGTTAATAATATGTCTAGTTATTTGGTTATATTCTTGCCCCATCAGCTGCCGACGAGACGTCATCAGCGTCGTCAGGGGCTTCTGACACTGAAGCGGAGGAAGAAGACGAGGAGAGGGAGGAAGTGGACCATCAGAAGGTCGACGTGCCGCTGGGAGGGAGCGTGCAGCTGCACTGCCCCAAGGGTGAGTCGTGAGGACACGATGAACACGACACGGAGATGACAGAATGAAGATTAACGCTACCATCCTCTAAAGTTGTGTTCACGGGTGCTACATCGCTATAGCGGTCGCTACCTCGGGCCGCATTATCCTATTCTCTGAATTTTCTAAAATCAGCCTTGTGCTAAGCCGGTCTTGTCTGATCAATAAACTCATTATATTAGATAACGTTATTGTGCACTCCGCAAGGACTTCCTCGCCGTTGTTTCCTCTCTCGACTGTGCTAACGTTACAGCAAAGTTTTTTTTTGCTGACGACATTTAAAGTTTTACTGCTTTCGGTAGACCCCTTGCTGCTATATAGCAAAACCCCCATTTTTTTCACGCCAGCGCTAGCTGTCTGTTCTTTCATGGACCCTTGAGGGTCTTCTTATACCACTAGGAACCTCTGGTATATAGAATACAGAAGCAGTAAGCTGAAGTATTGGTGTCGGTAACGTGTCGTCGGTTGCAGGCAGCGTGGGCTGCTGGTGGCGGCGCGTGCTCGGCAACGCGTCGGACGGCGCGGGCGGCGGCTGGGCGCCCGCCGGCTCGCACCACGCGCACGGCGTGCTCGGTCAGTGCACAATACTATAGCTTATCTTAATTATACAAGTTGTCACGTGAGTACTACGAAAATTTCAAACAAAAAAAAGCAGAATAATCCTGAACTGTTATGTTATTAAACACTAAAAACAAATAGATCGATTGGAAACATTCTCACTTTTTGTCACGCCTCCTCACTCCGATGGGTGACACTTTTTCCCGGCCCCGATAATACCGGCATAGAAATAACGACCCCGTTATTCGTGTACTCGCCCAAACAAGCTCCTGTCAGTTTCTATGGGCGTGTACACAAAAAAACAGGGTCGGTATTTTCATGTCGGTGTTATCGGGCCGGAAAAGAGTGTCACCCACTCCGACCCGATCTCACCAATGAACTGCTCCGTTAACCCGTGCGTGTGGCGGCAGGCATCAAGGAGGCGCTGTACCAGGAGGGCGGCGAGTACCGCTGCGTGGGCGCGCGCGGCGCCGACATGGCGCGCCTCCGCGAGCTCAAGAGGGTCACGCTGAGGGTCACCGGTCAGTACACGTCTAGCGGGGAAACATTGGGACATTTATGTACGATCTTTGAAATCGTACACCGCCGCCGCGGCACCTTTGTACTACGCGTATTATTATAACAAGGTCATCCATAGGTTACTGGTTCAAATCCGGTTCGAAGGACCATAAAGATGTATGAGCCTTGATATACTCATAAACCTTTCGATGATGATGACTAGCCGTTTGCTAAATGATGAACGCTAGCGTGATTGATAGAAGTTTATTTGTTACACGTGTGAGCCGTAAGCTTAATTACAACTAAAATTAACTTATTATAATAATCCGCGTAGTACAAAGGTGCCGCGGCGGTGGTGTACGATTTCAATGATCGTACAATTTAGAAGAAGAAGAGGAAGAAAAAGATTGATTTATTTGCCAACATGAGCAATACAGGATAGGCACACAGAATACAAATAAACATAAAACGAATGTGGTATGTGTGTGCCAGTCCTTTGCACTGTGACAAAAGGAACAGGCTCAGCTTTATGCTGCGCTTGCTCAGAAGCTGCCAGCGCTGATTTACTGAATATTCACTCTGACTTTGTCAAAATCACTTAAACTTGCCACATAAATATCGATAGTGCTCCGATTACTTGCTCTGCTTTTATAATGGGAAACAGTTTCATCATTGGATAGAATGTTCTGATTGGCGATACTATGAATTACTTGCCACATTTTGTGTCGCATTCTAGCCTTGAGGTTGCAGTTGTTTTCTTTGGTATTTTCGGTAGAACAGAAAAGAATCGGTAGGTTTTAAGCTGTTGCAGAATATTGTCATTTGATACTCGTCTGTTTCGCTGGAAAGTGTTGAGACTTGTTTGTTTTTGGTTATGTCACTTTCATTTTTGTGCTTCGAGTAGATACCAGATACCAGGGTATGCTGCTTCGCAAACTAGCTGATGTTTACCCTCAAATTGAGTCAATGTAGGTCTATATGATCCAACGAAACAGACGAGTATGTTAGTGCTGTGTGAGGATGAGTGTAAAGAAGATCACCTTTGGGTTCAATATCTGACTTTATTCTAGACCTTATGCTAACACTACATATGAATGAGAGTTTGTGTGTATGGAGAGAAACACACTACAGCTGTCCCACGGTCCAGAACGGTCCCAGCCTTACCGATTCCATTCTGACTCGGTAATTCGTGCTTAGGCGGCGCGACGGCGCGCTTCGTGTCGGCGACGGCGGCGGCGGGCGGCTGGCGGCTGGAGTGCGGCGCGTGCGGCCGCGCGCTGCGCGTGCTGTGGCTGCTGAGGGGGCGGGCCCTCCCCGCCGCGCTCGCGCCCGACCACAGCCCGCACTGCTGGCGCGCCGTGCTGCTGCTGGCCGAGCCCGACGAGGTCAGTGACCCGCAGCCCGCACTGCTGGCGCGCCCGACGAGGTCAGTACCCCCGGCTGATGATGCGTGGAAGCTACGGAATCACTACTGTAAGTCAATCTCATCATCGTGAACTTGGGGCAATCCTCTGCTGAAAATAGCCGCTTCTAAGGTAACGTACTTTAGTCGAACCTAATATTTTTGTGAATTGTTGCACAGATTTCCACATCATCCGTTCGAAAGGTTTTCCCAGAAATCAATCCTTCAAGCAATCTGCTAATCAACTACTGATCGGATTCCTCAAGATTTTAATGTGCCATAAAATTTTATTTTTTTACTCTCAGTAAAAAAAAAAAAAAAATTAAAATTTATACTGTTTATTTCAAAAAGTAACAAAAAAATCTTCCGCTTAGACTCTAATCTTAATATTTAAAGATTCCATCCTCAGTCCTGCCGGCACTGGTCCCACCGCGAGCTAGTAAGCTATGAGCTATCGGCTATTTTCTAGCCCAAGAAACGAACAAAAGATAATCGCTTCCGTGTACATAAAAGAGAGAGTTATATTTTTATAGTTCATAGCTGGCTGTTCACACTGCCGGCGAGGATACTCTCCCACCGCCCGGCGAGTAAGCGATAATTCCATACAATTGTTTACTAGCCGCCCGCCGATTGTCATCTGTTTCTAGTACAGAATTTTACTAGTTGACCGCCGAGCTCGCCGATAGCTGGCGGTGGGACCACTGTTTACTAGTTGACCGCAGCGATAAGCTATCGACTATAAAACTAGCTCAACGGTACTCGCCGAAGCCTGCTTGGCGATCAGAGCGATCATTCTACCTTTCAAAGTGGATGCGAGTGCACGTATATACAATGAATTTAAAACAATCATACGAACTATCTTTGTTGTCAAGTTCGGATGACGATGATGATGTATTTTATAAAAGCGTGTGTATAGTGGCAGTGGCAATTTTGAAGAGACGGAAGAAAAAAAGGAATATTCTAAAAAGAATGACAAGAAAAATTTGGATGCAAAAAATTAATTATTTCAGAAAAGAATACAGTGAGTTCAAACTAGCTAGCGTGGTGAAAATGTATTTTCAAATTTAAATTAAAATCATCATTTATTCAGTAAATAGGCCGCAATGGGCACTTTTACACGTCATTTTTTTTAAACTACCAGCGCTTTCAGAAAAACCATCATTGCCAAGAAGAATGCGCCGCAAGAAACTTGGCAGAAAGTCATTTTTTCAAAATAAAATAATTACAAATAAAATACTTAAAAACTACAGTAAACAATTTAACAAAAAATTACAAAAAATAAATAAATAATAATACAGGGATGTATGGGGTCCCTTAGTTACAAAATTAAACACTAACTATATTCGACCTCGACTGTACATCGTATAGGTCATTGGCGAATAGCCCCCCGGCTGAGCTAGTGCAGCGAGTAATCGCCCGTCGCACGCAAACACTCGCTTATAGCCGAGCGTCTAAACTAGCAAAACTATACTCTCTTCTCGCCTCTCGCCCACTCGTTTGTAGTTTATAGTTTTACTCGCTAATAGCTTGTAGCCGCCGGTGGGACCAGTGCCTGATAGTTCCAGCAGCGTGAGTATCAGTAGCAGGCCTCAGCTCATCCTGAGTTATACGTAAATTTTTATACATGGTGACAAAAATCTTTGTTTAAATTTTAGACGATGCAAAAATTACGTACGAGTTTGTTACATTGCGATGCCGAAAGGCTATGAGTTTACAAGTAACCTATCGTTGACGACAATGTACCTGAACTCTTGGGATCCCACACGTAAACAAGGTTGTCTCCGCAGGTGTGGTGCGTGGCGGGCGGCGCTGGCGGCGGCGCGGTGGCGGTGTTCCCGCCGCGCGCGCCGGCGCCCGCGCGACACACCGTGCGCGCGCTGCACGGGGGCGCCTCGCTCCCTCTCCCGGGGAGCCTCGCCGCCCTCACTCTTGCTACCCTCGCCACTCTCGCCGGCCGAGCCGACTGAATCCACGCTGGAGATCAGCGCGCAGTGAAGTGGTCGACTGAAACTAGTGCAGTGATCGGGATGTGTAGAGATGGAAATATCTCACCGTCTACCGTGTGAAGTGCTCGAAAGTCGCGCGGCGTAGCTGGCTGAAAAACGTTTGGAGCTGAGAAGATTCTGGAAAGTTTTGCTCTGCGGTAACCTAGTTAGTGATCACGGTCGAGTATCGATTCTGAAGTTGTGCCAATGTTCGACGAGAGGAATGAAAACTGCAGACAGAGCGCCTTGCGCGTGAACGGACTCGATTGAACTGAACAAGCAATAGTACTCAGTGGAAAGATTGAACTAGTGGGTAAGACTGCGCAAGTATTGCGGACAAATTGTTGTAGACTTGAAAAGTTTATTGTACTCTTCGGCTCGCTAGCCCCGTCCCGCTCGCGCCGGCTGTCCCTCTCGTAGTTCGCGTCTAGGGCTCCGCCCGCTATCGTACGGGCCTCGTCCCTTAACTTAGTCTTCGTAGGATCTATATGTAATACTTCGTTATACTTAGCTATCTCTATACGCCGGTACGTTCCGTTCAGCCCCGACCCTTCCCTCTCTGTGACGAAATCTTTTCTAACTCTAAGCTTTCTTTACTATCGAATATTTTAAAACAGGAAGACGATGTGCCAAATTGTTGATATTTTAAATAGATTTTTCATATGGATTAATGTGGAAGTTAATTTAGTGGTAATTTGTAATCGTGGTGGAAGTAATGCAATGTGAACACCAATCGAAGTGGAAATTAGAATTTATTGTAAGTTGGAGCAAGCGGTGTGCTGGGCGGCGCGAAGGTCGCGGCTGCTTCAGAGACCGTATCGTCTAACGCACGGGCGTCTGCGATCACATTCAGCGTCTCTTTCTACCCTCATGGTATACCGTGTGACAGAGATAAGTGGTAAAAACGATTGTGACTCCGAGTGTGATAGACAATAAGGCCTTAGGTCGGGCCACAATAGGCCAGACCAGGACAGAGACCCCGCCAGGTCAGCAAGGTCGCGCCGCCTCGGGGTGACCGCGCGAGCACACCGCTATATATTTTATATAGATGTCAGATTCGTAAAAATTAACGTTTAAATACATTATGTATCATAGCTGAATCTAAATCATGTAAATTTCGATGTCAATTTTAGCGCTCGTGTAGTCCGGGCAGTTTTGTATGGACAAATGTTTGCTACAACAGTTTTTGCAATCTAAAAAACTAGTGTAAATGTGGACAGAATTGGATTTTTATCGAATGTTTGGTGTTATAGGTAGTTGCCGTTAGGTTTCCGGGTTGTTTTGGCTGCTGCCTAGCGGGCGCAGGCGGCGGGAGGACGCCGCTGTCTCCCTCGCACTTATTAGTTTAGTTGTAGGCGGTAGTGAGATGTATTTTTGTACCATTAAGCGATTCGCCGTCAATTGTACGATGATTTGAGCAAATTATATGAAATAATGAACATCATTTCGTTGAGTACCTGATTGTGGAAAACGTACTGTTCCGTCCATCGGAGTTCGAAGTAGAATAAGAGCTACGTAGAGCCTTCCTCTTTCTGCCCGCGGCCCCCCTCCGGCGACAAACAGCGCTGCACACCAACCACAGGTTACAACGTTACTATGTATCTATAGTATACACACACGTATATACCGTGCTTGACAGCCGCTATATTTACCTGCCAGCCAACTTTGCCTCCTTCCTTCCTTCCAACCTTAATTGCGCCACAAGAAGGTGGACTTTGCGAATACATAAGTGAATCAATGAAACGGATTAAAAAGCTCGATAAATCTTGACATGACTAAGTAGTTTGATTAGTAAAGTTTGTGTTACAATTGTTACTAACGTAGGTATAAGATTTGTAACTAATAACATGAACTATTGTGATTGTCTGAATAAAGAGTTTAATTATTATTGTATTGTTTCGCATAGGTATTTTAAAAATGTGTCTCTATGAAAGTAGTAATTGCACCTTCAGAATGGTGGAATAGGGCCCTGTAAGTTGACCGCTGAACTGACAACTCGTTATAAGTACTACTTTACTAGCGTGTACCCGCTGCTTCGCACGCGTTAATCATCAGATAGGTTCAGCAGTGGAATAAAAATTACGGGATTTTATTAAATTCTCATGGGAATTCCCTAAAATTACATCGTGGTTTTTATTGACGTTAAATTATAACAACCATGCCAAATTTCATGACTCTACACCCAGCGGTTGTTATTTCAAATTTTATCCCTATCCCGTGGGAATATCGGGATAAAAGGTAGCTTATGTGTTATTCCAGATGTCCAGCTATCTACATACCAAATTAATGCCCAGCGGTTATTAGTTCGTGGGATATATATATCGGAATAAAAGTATCCTGTGTTTTAATTCAGGTTATAAACTAACTATTTGTTAAATTTCATCTAAATCCGTTCAGCCGTTTCAGCGTGAAGAAGTAACAAACATACTCACTCACTCACTTGCAAACTTTCCCATTTATAATATTACGAGTACGAGTATAGTAGGATTAAGTTCCTGTCATCTTTTGTGACAGATATTTGCGATGGCTGTATTCATTGTGACCTAATGATTTCATCATGACCTCTCACACCTCTGAGTTTTTCGGAATTCACGTTCGAAATTACATTTGGAGTCTACCATGAGCTTTACGACTGAACTTCAATAACAGCTGTTACTAAGATAGCATGAACTTAAGAGGTGAAACATGCCAGCGTGGTAGTCTGTTTGTCGCCAACGGGTAGTAGCTAGCGTCGCGAGCCCTTCGTACGGCCCTCCCCCCCGCCGCCCGCCCCCCTCAGACTCAGACAATCGATACGCCTCTATAACGTTACACGAGCTAGGGATGCTCTAGTAAACACGATAGGATATGTTTTTGTTGCTTTAAATTTGCTAACAAAACTTGATGTTACTAGGCACCTGAGCTTAATGTCAGAAAGAAATCATGTTGCACGTGTTTATGGAATCAACTAAATGATACATCACTAAAATATAACTGATTTTTTAATGCAATAGTGAGAAAACGAACGAATAAGCGTGGTGGCCTCATGGCGAATCGCATGTTGTTTTATTGATTTGGTTTATTTTCTTTTTTTTAATTTTGTCTATTCTCATTCTTTTCTTTTTGTTCGGAAGGCAAAGGCATTGACATCTATGCCACAAGGTACATGGATGTCAATGGGTAAAGGAGACTGGCCTGTGCCTATGTCTTCTTTTAGTAGGTAGATTTATATCTAGTTTTATTTTTATTTTTTTAAGTGGAATTTTATGTATATATATTTTGTCGGTTTCACTGTATTTTTATGTGTAATTTTTCTAATGTATGATGGCCAGATGGTCCCAAAGGAAGAACAGCGCCGTTCGCGAGAACGGCAGATTGCTGATTTGGGACCATTTCGTGACATGCATAGCTATTTTTTTGTTTTTTTTTTGTTTTTTATTTAGGTATATTATTTTTTTTGTCACGAATAAATGTTTTCTTTCTTTCTTTCTTTAAAATGAATAAGCGGATCACACACCAAATGGAAAGAGATTACCACCGTCTATGGACCATAATATTTAATTGGAATTACTGATGCGTTGTCAGCCATTTTAGGAAAGGATGGGTTCGTTTTGTTGAAGCTTTCTAAATTCTATGACAAGTCATGAAATATCTGCAGCTGATATAGTGTTGTTATTTTACTGTCTCATTTCAAAAATATGGAACGTAGCAGTCATGTTGCGTAGTAAAAAAACAATTCCAGGCGGATCCCAAATCTTTTTCGCTTCGAAGAAAATTTTCGTTTTTACTGAGCAAACTGACTGCCGCTGAAAACAAAAAATAATAATAATCTAGCATTTTTTTTGCATAAAACTGAACGTGATTGACCCCTATCTCACCTGATGTTAAGTGCAGATGAGGCCAAAAGTAAATCTCACTGATTCAGTGAAAATCTCAAATGCTTAGCTGTTACAGCTCAAGAGATAGAGCCCTGTGACAAACAGCGGAGTCTCAGTAATAGGGTTCCGTTGGCACCCTTTGGGTGCGGAACCCTAAAAACTATCAACGTAGTACAAACATTCGACGATCAGCGACGGCCAAATCTAGCCCCGTGCCGTAACTGACGCGGGTAGCACTCCTTCCCCATTCTCGCCAAGGCATTGATGTTTCCGATAATTCCCAGTAAGAAGCCGAATATCCCGAATCTCAAATAACGCCGCTATCCCGGCAGGGCTACTACGAAACTCGAAGTTCGTATCATACCGTTCCTTTCGCTCTCGTATTAAATAGTATAAGTGTCAGAGGGACCGCACGACACGAACGTGCTTCGTGTTTCGTAGTAGCCCTGCTGGCCGACAAAGTGCAAAGTTCGAACTTCGTATCTTGCCGTCCCACTGACGCTAATATTATTTAATACAAGAGTGAGAGGAACAGCACGGTACGAACTTCGATTTTCGAATTTCGTAATAGCCCCTCTGCCCCTTTCATACTGCTGTCGTCAACATATGAAAGCGGATCCCCAGTGTGCGTATAATTTAATATCCATGTAGACATTCTAAGAAATCCAATAGGTATCGAAATTCAGTCTTCGTATCAAATCTCAATATTGAAATTATCTGTTATGTTAAATATTCATGTCTGTCTTAGCAAACACAGACATGAATCCAGCCATCCATCCCAGCCTATATACGTCCCACTGCTGGGTACAGGCCTCCTCTCAGAACAAGAGGGCTTGGGCTATGGTTCGCACGCGACATGAATACTATGTCATGTACCAACTTGTCGCTAACCCTACCAACAAGCAGCAGTCAAAGTGTTTTTTGGTTCCCTTTATAAAACTAACCTAACCTTTAAGTACAGGACAGTCCTGAAATATATCTTGAATAGATTAGACTGAGAAAAAAACGTCCATAATTAAAACTGGGGAAATTAATCCTTTAAGAAAAATATTTTCCAGGATTCCATGCCTCCTACTTAACACCTGGTGAAATTAGTAGTCTAACAACGTGTCTATAATCCTCTAATGTCGTAATGGTCCTTTTACTACCATAAGGTAGACCACTTGTTCGTGTTTCAAACTATTTCATTAAAAAACGCATCCATTCACTTAGCTTCTGTCATCAAACTGTTCGTATTCAAATTGTTTATGATTGTTTGTTTACGCGACCAAGACATTTCTATATCTAAAATAAACCTCAGTTATAGCAAAGTCTATGTTAACTTACAATGCCAATCGACCGAGTGCTTTGCCATTTTGTTAAGCTCGGTTTCGACTTGCAAGAAGAATCATGCAAAGCCACTGAGTTTGCAGTGGTCAATAGATGGCCGCAATGTAATGCAACTTGCACCATTTGTCTTGCAGGTCTGAAATTGGCTTTATAACAGTTCCTACATCAGAAGAAAAACGGGCGTTTACAAAAAAAGTATACCCTTTCCGTTTTTTTTTTAAATTTTGGAAAAAATATGGTTTTTTCCTACTCATAATGAAGAGCACAATCGGTTCCGATTGTTTAACAAATTGTCCCCTGTTTTTCATACGAGTCAGTTTTACCACGCTCATAGGTACTGAGTGTATGAAAAAAAACGTCGCAAAGCTAACTTTTTTTCTAGGGACACTTTTTTTAAACTATCGGAATCTGTGCTCTTGATTTTGAGTAGGAAAAATTATATTTTTTCCAAAATTTCAAAAAAAAGAGTACACTTTTTTAAACGCCAAACAATAAAGCTGTTTGTTACATTAACTTTTAAGTGAAATGTTCTTTGATGAGACACTGTACTAGGTTGTAGGTGCATTTCTGGTCGTCTTTATACTGTGTTAAAAAAATAGGAACTCGGGAAGTTTTAGTGTGAACAATTCGATGCGCATGTTGGTTCAAACTTAAGGGTTCAAGAGTCTGAGCGCAGCCACGTCAAGTTAACTTAGCGATAGCGTCCATTACTGTATCAATCGCGTGTCGGTGCCAACCTAACTTAAATAGATCATAATATATATTTACATTATTTACTAATATACATTTTATCGTTTACTTTGATATTGAATGTACAGAATCCATATATTCATCACCATGTTTATGGAGCCTATACCGAATAAACGACATGAAAAAACGTACAAAGAGTTTTCTTTTCATTATTCCACTTGACTTTATTCAGTAAATTTCAATAAGCCCGGGTTCCGGGGAAGGGATCCGGCGCAAAGATTACACGGGATTTTCCTTATTAAGTCCACTTTTAATAAAATTAATCCCGGAGCTGGATCGGGGCGACATCACACACTTTTTGTGCCGACTGCGCGACGCGCCGGGATCGGGCCAGGACGAACATCGACAGTAAGGTCTCTACACATTATTTTGGATGAAGATGATGAATAGCTTGCACAACACGTGTGTGTATGTGTGTGTTAGCAGTGAGCTATTTGCCAGTTCCAAATGTTGGCATTAAGAGTACCGTGTAGACTCTACTAGTGACCACGGCCACTGTAATGTTGCCGAAACGCCGAGGTAAATATTACTTGTGTGTTAGCGTGATAAGTCCTGTTGGTGATATTTTGACTCTGAGTGAGAATCACAAAAGTTTAAATCGTCGTATTGTTTCCTGGGAATTATCTTTACATATATAATTAAATCTATCATGCAATAAAACAGTACTTATCCGAAAGGAAGATTCGTTTGAAATATTAAATATGTTTCACACGAAAACACAAGCCGAAACATGGATCATTCCGAGAGGAGGCCTGTGCCCAGCAGTGGGACGTATATAGGCTGAGATGATGATGATGATGATGATGTGAAATATATAGACTTTCACGGGATGACCATAAAAGAAACAAAAATTTGGAGTTGAAATAAAAAAATACAAAAAGACTCCAAATAGTAATCTTGAAATATTAAATACAAAAGTAGTCACGGTAATTGCATAGTTTCATTTGATACCTCTGTCTGTAGGGCTGACAACGAAATTCGAAAATCGAAGTTCGTATCGTACCGTCGTGCTAACGCTAATACTACTTCATATGAGAGTGAGAGGGATGGTAAGACACGAACTTCGATTTTCGCAATTCGTAGCAGCCTCTCTGGTACTCGATTCACAACGCTGCAACTGGATTCTTGCTCACCTACTTACACTCTGGAATTCTGATGTTATGGGAATCCTCAATAAGTAGAACGAAGCGTTTGAATTAGCGATAAATGAGAAAAACTTCGGACGAAAGGTAAGTAGGTCGCCGGATCTTTGACATAACATTAAGGCTGCTTTTTATCCCAATATTCGCTCGCGATTGGGATGAAAATTCGAATTTTCTGTCGCTAAGTGGATGTAAATGAAATGAAGATAAATATTAGAACGAGAAAGAGAAACTAACATACATATACAAACATGCAGACATAATGCTTTACAAAGTCCATTGGCCCGTTATTCTTAGTGTTAATTCGTTCTTTATAAAGTACGCGAGACCTCACGAGGATATCATAATGTTCGCCCACTTTACCCACCTCTCGTCCACAATATCAAAAATAAAAGTACACACACACACGCAAACATCACGCCTGTATTCCCAAATGGGGTAGGCAGAGCACACGAAACGTTACCGCTTCGGAGCCACTTTAAGCAATTTTAGGTTTAAAGTTTGATAAAAACGGTACAATAGTGACAGGTTGCTAGCCTGCCGCCTACGGTATACCTTAACCCATATCCTCAGTCGCCTCTTACGACATCCACGGAAGAAATGGAGAGGTGTAATTCTAACCCGACACCACACGGGGTAAATAAAAGTAGCAAAAATATAAAGGCTCTTCTAAAACTAAGCCTGACGAGTAATTTGTTCTTTAATTGGGCTGAATCTCGAAGGCATCTGATGTTCGCATCAACCAAAATCACGACCTCCGTCAAGTTTCGTCCAATTTCGTCGAACTGGCTCGGTGTCCTCGAAAAACCTTTTTAGATTGCGTGAGAAATTCGTGTGAATAACGATACATTGCCGTCAATCGATCACCTACCGTACAGGGATCTATAAGTACGCGTTACTTTACGTTACGATAAACTATCCGTACTATATTATAAATGCGAAAGTGTCTTTGTATTTTTGTCCGACTTTCACGCCACAACGGAGCGACGGATCGACGTGATTTTTGGCATAGAGATAGTTTATGGGCCCGAGAGTGACATAGGCTACTTTTTATCCCGGAAAAATGCATAAGTTCCCGAAGGCAAAAGCTAGTAATAATTATAACAAACTTGATTTGCTGCTACCGTATTAACACTGAACTTGGCAAGTTGAGACAATAGGTACTCAATTTAAGCCTCGTTGGATTTTATTTTAGAGCTAGCTATATCGCTATGGTCCTCGTTCTATCTTCCTGAGTCCTGACATTTTTTTAAAATCTTACAGCCTTATTCATAAAAAGTTAGAGCCTCCTTGAAGGGTCCTTGAAGACCCGATGCTAAAAAACATGATTCATAAACGTCTGTTAGCGCTAATCAGTCGATCAAGGCTCTGCTACTTGTTCTTGTACAAGGTCCGTCAGGAATACTACCACCATTTTGCTAATCCTGCCGTGAAGCAGCAGTGCTTGCACTGTTGTGTTTCGGTGTGGAGAGTAAGACAGTCGGTGAAATTACTGGCACTTTAGGTATCCCATCTTAGGCCTCTAGGTTGGCAACACATCTGCAATACCCCTGGATGTTTATGGGTGGTGGTGATCTCTTACTATCAGGAGACTCACTTGCTCGTTTGCCATCTAGTTGATTATAAAAAGAGATAGACACAGTTATTTTCGCAGCGAGAGTTTCGGCCCGCAATGTATCGAAACCCGCGCGATAGTCCCTATCGTCGGGATTACCATCGCTTCGCATTCCACACGTTTTTAGCTTTATTTTGTTCTTTGTTCTTAGTTCCAGCAATATATCGTTACCCTCCGCTTTTATTAATGTTCTACACAAAGCCTTTTTTCATTAATTACGAGGGTACTTACTCATGAATAAATATGGAAAAGTTATGCTAAATAGTCTCTCGTTTTTTAGGTTGAGTACTCGTGTTTTGTTTCTTGACATTAATAATTTAAATACCGGCCAAGCGCGAGCTGGACTCACGCACTGAGTGTTTCGTACTTTGAATGATGGCAAAAAATAATTTTGGAATGGATTCATAGTATTTTACAAAAATTTTATGAAGTTTTTGAAGAAATATAAAATTTTATTGGTTCTTCGCAAAGTACAGAGAAAAATAGTAAAACTATATGAAAAATAATAATTTAAACACTACGAAATTCGAAACCCGAAGCATAAGAGGAAGACGGGGGGTATAACAAGGTAAGAGGGGAAAACAAGCATACGGGCGTCTCATCTGATGGGGAACAATCAACGCCGCCTGTGGCCACCCGACACATGAGGAGTATCACAGGTGCGTTGTTGGCCCTTTAAGAGACTGATACTTTTTTTTTAACTAGACAGTTTTCCGGGGCAAAAGTTGTCCTTTGTGCCCAGGACTGAAACTGTCTGTACACTGAATTTCAACTAAATCAGTTCAGCAGTTTAGACATAATACTGTAACAAACAAACAGACTTACAAATTTGGCATTTATAGTATTTGTGGAAGCTACTTCATCGACTCTTGTCTTGACTTAAGAGTATAACTAAACTGGGTGACTAAATCACCGACCTCAGATTTTCACATGCCTAACTTGACTGAACATGTCATGGGAAGCAATATACTACAACAATATACAACAACTTCATCATCGCAGCCTATATACGTCCCACTGCTGGGCACAGGCCTCCTCTCGGAATGAGTGGGCTTGGGCCATAATTCCCACGCAGGCCCAGTGCGGATTGGAAACTTCACACGCACAATTGAATTGCTTCGCAGGTTTGTGCAGGTTTCCTCACGATGTTTTCCTTCACCTCAAAGCTCGTGGTAAATTGCGCACATGAATTTCGAAAAACTCAGAGGTGCGAGCCGGGATTTGAACCCACGACCCTTTGCTTGAGAGGCGATAGGTCAAACCACTAGGCCACCACGGCAACTTATCTAACCATATGTACATTGTGAATAAATAAATATTTCATTTCATAACTCTTAAGTTAGAAGAAGAATATTAGTACTATTCGGTACGGAACCCTAAATAGGCAGAAGACGAAGTTTATCGAGCTTAAGAGGAGGGCTTGGTATTAGAGGAGCCGCGAAGTCTTATTTGGGTGCAAATTGTTTTGACAAGCGCGAGCGTGCCGCCCCTCCCCCCCACCAGATTAATGCCAACATTCGGGACTGGAGAGTGGGCCACTGCTGGGGTCCACGCGACCGTCTATTACCAACCGACAAACCAGACATTTCAACCAGATGGACGGTTAGTACTTTTTTTTCCCAAGCGTCAATCTGATTTGCTGATTAATAATAGACATTCCTAACCCACACCATCACCATTCACACTGATGGTGCCACACCGTCCATCTGGTTGGAATGTCTGGTTTGTCGGTTGGTAATAGACGCACGCGACGTGCAATAGACTCAACCATCATCATTTTATGTGTCACTTTTTTAGGGTTCCGTACTCAAAGGGTAAAATCAGAAACCCTATTACTAAGATTTCGCTGTCCGTCTGTCACTAGGCTGTATCTTATGAACCGTGATGGTTAGACAGTTAAAATTTTCACAGATTGTGAGTGTAGAGTTAGAAGTGAAACAGAATCACTGACTTAGTAAAACCATGGATGAAATAGAGTACTTTGTTTATGGTAAAACACACGAATATCTTTTAAGATAATGAAGGTATTCAAAAATAAATGCAATGAACTGACAACAAATGAAAAAAAAAATTTAGGGTGTCTGAAGTTTTCAGTTATTGAATTAACACCTAGTTACGATATATTTTGAGAACCTCAGGTTAGATTACTAAGCTACAATGATTTTTAATCTCCGCGATAAATCGAACTACTCAAAATGAGCTCGAAACTTCGCCAAATTTACCTTCAGAGACTTTACACAAACAACTGAGCTACACAAGTTAGTTAGTACACACACAATACCAAACACAAACACAAAGTCGCGGTAACTTGTAATCCGCACAAATATTCACGACTGATTTCCGATGTTCTGTTGCTAGCGGGTTGGAACGTGTGAAATCCATACTAATATTATAAATACGAAAGTGTGTTTGTTTGTATGTTTGTCCCTCTTTCACGCCGTAACGGAGCGACGGATCGACATGATTTTTGCCATAGGGATAGTTTATGAGCCCAAGAGTGACTTAGGCTACTTTTTATTCCGGAAAAATGCACAGTTCCCGAGGGAACGAGCGAACAGCGCGCGATAACCGAATACCACGCGGGCGGAGCCGCGGGCAAAAGCTAGTTATTGAGTAAAAGAGCGGCTACACCGCTGCTTAAATAACCTAACCAAAAAAAATAATACAAGTTTTTTTTTGCTGACTGTACATTTTGTTGACTGTACTTGCATTGTCACCCAAACTACATTTGCATACCAAATTTCAAGTCGATGCTATTAACCGTTGAAGAGTTCCGTCCTGCGGAGACGATCCTGGCTGGACTACCAGGATGTCACTACTAGATTATTGTATTGTCATGCGATTTATACAGGGTGAAATATAGAACGTGATACAAAGTTAGTGTTTCGTGCTCAGTTAATGCTGGGTAATATAATGCATTAACTCTTTTGTTGAAATAAGTCAGAAAAAAAAATGTGGATTTTATACATTATTGAAATAAGAAATCATGAACAATGTATGGAAACTGCAAATTTCATCGGATTTATATTTCAACAAAAGAGTTAATGCATTATATTACCCAGCGTTAACTGAGCACGAAACACTAATTTTGTATCACGTCCTAGATTTCACCCTGTATAAGTATTCCAAATTTCAAGTCAATCTGACTACTGGAAGTTGATCTAATTTGACTTGAAATATTTAAATTCTGTGAGTGAATAAGTGAGTATGTTTGTTACTCCTTCACGCTGAAACGGATTTAGATGAAATTTGGTAAGTAGATACCTGATAATCCATACTAATATTATAATATATTATTATTATTATTATTATAACATTATTGTAATATAATCGTATATTTTTATTTTGGTATTTCCTTAATGTTTTGTTTGTGTTTGCTGTCTATTGTTTTTTTTGTTGTTGTTGTATTTGTGTCTTTGTGAATGTGAATAAATGTCTTTTCACCTCACTAGCTCGAAAATGCTTTCTTTATCCTTCGAAACCTGCGTGGAAAGTAGCTTTTTATCCTCTAGGCTGGAAAGAGTTTTTGAAATTCGAACGTTATCGTGAACGGCTGCCCCCTTGAAAATACATCGACCGCTTACTTTCACAACCTCGTATCTGGCCACAAAATTGCAGAATCATCTTTATGTTAAGTACGATAGAGTGTTTATTTGTTGTATACAATTCGGGTAGATACGAGGGAGAGGAAGAAAGCGTTGAATATTGACGTGTTCACAAAGAAAGTTCGTCATATTCGTGTCGTTCGTTTGTTGAAGTACCTAATATTTAAATCTATTAATTAATCTGTTATTTTATTCTTATTACTAAACATTTACAGCCTTATTCATAAAAAGTTAGAGCCTCCTTGAAGGCTCCTTGATGTCCCGATGCTAAAAAACGTGATTCATAAACGTCTGTTAGCGCTAATCAGTTGATCAAGGCTCTGCTAAAGTTAGAAGACCGTAGACCCTCCTTTATCTCCCTGCTAAGTCACAAAATGGCCGCCACAGAGTTGAACAGCTGACTTTGACAAGAGCAAAAAACCATACCGAAGATATTTTATGGAGGTTTACGCAAAGATTAAAAAAAAATCAGGAAAAATTATTTTCAGAAATTTATATTTAAAAATCCTCTAATAATACGAAAAAAATAAAATTAGGATGATTAACATAGTTACGGTTTTTTGCACTTAGTTTAGGTCTACTAAAACACGCGGATCGGAAATGGCGGGAAAACAAGCATCTCTGCTGTCACTGCTGTCAATTTTATTTTTTTTAATTCTCGATAAGGCCATTTTTTGTCCTTGATTTGTCAAGAGTGCCAACATAACGCATCTAATCAGTCTATCAGGAGCTCATCAGCTAGCAGACTGTTAACAAGCGTTTATGAATCATACTTCTTGACAAACGTCAAACAAGCTTAATCAGTCTGTTAACTAACAGACTGATCAAGCCTCAATTAAGGATTTTTTATGAATAACGCTGTTATTTTGTAACTTTACTTTTAATTTTTAGTACACTTCGATACTTATGCCATGCAATCCTTTTCAAAATAATAACTGTATGTACGTACCCACTGTAATACCGTTATGTCGATTTGGATTGTAAATACTATTATACCTTTATAATACTAAAAATGTTTGATAGGTAAGTGGATAATAAAACTCACTTATTATAAACTACTTGCACAGTGTTTCTTCCATTTGCCATTTTCTCGCTGTAGTGAGGTGAAAAATTGTGTGTTTCGCTCGGCTGTAAAGTTGTTTAGCGTCTCGTGCCTTTGAAACCCTCGACTGCGCTCAGGATTCTTCATTTGAACCACTCGCTTCGCTCGTGGTTCAATCCTAGAATCCTTCGCTTGCTCAGGTTTCAATATATGCACTCGCGCCAAACAGTCACTTTCCAGCCTTGCATAACAAATAACTATTCTTTCTTTCTTTCTTTCTTTCTATAATCTGAAATAAAACATAGGCTACTTTTTATTTCGATATTCCCACGGGATAGGGATCAAATCTCGAATCAAGAACCACTCGGCTTAGACTCATGAAATTTGAAAAGATTGTTTTTAATGTAAAGTCAATGAAAACCACGATTTAATTTTCGAAAATTCCCACGGGAATTTTTACAAAATCCTATAATTAATAATGATGGATCTAATGAAATAAGTGAGCGAAGCCGCGGGTAAATAAATACTAGTGATCTTTTTTTTTATTCTAATGGATGGCAAACGAGCTAGTGGGCCTCCTGATGGTAAGAGATCACCACCGCCCATAGACACCTGCAACACCAGGGGGATTGCAGATGCGTTGCCAACTTAGAGGCCTAAGATGGTACGAGTATACCTCAAGTGTCTGTAATCCCTCCTATATAATATTATAAATGCAAAAGTAGCTCTGTCTGTCTGTCTATCTGTCTGTCTGTCTGTTACGCTTTCACGTCAAAACCGCTGCACCGATTTTGATGAAATTTGGTATATAGGTAGTTTGAACCCCAAATATCAACATAGGATACTTTTTCATCCGGTAGAGCACGATAACCTAGATCCGCGCAGACGAAGCCGCGGGCATAAGCTAGTGATCTTATAAATATCGCATTTTTCCTGACTTACGGAACCGTAAGAATAAGAATAAGAATAAGAACATTTATTTGCGAAAATGTAGTAGTAAATACAGTTGGAGAAGAGTTTTTGAGTGCGTACATTTTACTTAAACAAGCATGCAAATTTTACTTATTTATAAACCACTGATTTGTACAATACAATACAATACAAAATACTCTTTATTGTACACCAGAAATAATAAGCGACCATATTAAATAACATTAAGATACTATATAATGTCAAACTCAGAAGTATATTACTTATTTTATTATTATTATTATTGCTGCTGCTGAAGTAAGATGAAATTTAAAATATAAATTGATGAAGCACTTATTTACTCCACTGTACGTCGATCGAGAAACAAAATCCACTTTTTAATGAGCGAATCTCGTTATCATCAGACGGACGGTCAAAAGAAGTCAATTAAGATTGCGCCAGAGTCGGCCGCAGCTAACAAAATGTTAATAATTTGTCAATTTGAATCTGTTTGGAATCCGAGATGAGGTCCGTAATGGGGGAGGTTCTTATCCGACACAATTTTAAAATGCCCTCGTTATTGGAATTGAAAAGATTTAAGTCAGGTAACTTCAGGGTTGGCAGAAATAACGCTAAAGTACAATTAAATAGAATCTGACAATTTTCTACACATTTAACACACCCTAACGTGGTCATACTTGATTATATACCTATGTCCCTGTTGTTGCAATTATCATCTAAAAGGAATCATAAAAGAATAATAGTCACACCACAAAGCCTTAGGCAGCCCGGTGTTCATATTAGTGGGCTGGAAGTGTCTACAGGATTGTCAGATTCTATTGAATTGGAGTATACAAGATTTTTTTTTATGGAATCAGAATCCAAAATACAAACTGAAATATAGGTACACAGAAAAACCAGAAAAATAAGACCAGCGCTGGGAATCGAATCCAGGTCCTCGGCATTCCGTGCCGCGTGCTATACCACTACACCACCGCTGTATTTTCAATTTAGGTTTTACGGGATGACCGTAAATTAACAAAAAATTTGGAATTGAAATAAAAAATACAAAAAGATTCCAAAAAACCAGTCTTAATGGAATCAGAATGTCTCATCATCTCAACCTATACACATCCCGCTGGGGCATATGAGAGGGCTTGGGCTGTAGTTCCTACGCGGGCCTAGTACGGATTAGGAACTTCAGACACTCTATTGAATTGCTTCGCCGGTTCCATAGTGGTGTAATTTCGCACATGAATTTTGAAAAACTCAGTAGGACGTCCGTAGTACGACCGCTGTGAAGATGGCTACTAAGAAGTGGTTGGTAACACTGTCCTACTCTCAAACGGAAGAATTGCTTGAGATTTGTTAATAAGTTTCCTCCTCTCACACACACACACACACACACACACACCTGTGTTCTGTTATTATCATGTGTTTTTATGTACAATAAAGAGTTTTACAATACAATACAATACACACACACACACACACACACACATGCATTCCGTTCCATTTTAATAATAAAATCTAATTCTAATTTTACTTATATTAATATACTATTTTTAAATAATTTATTGAATCAGGCGTTACTTTGCGGAGGTCCATATCAATGAACTAAGGCCGGGGTGGTTTTCACCCGCCGCCCGCGGCCGACAGCGGCCCGCCGCCCGCGGCGTCTGAATGGTATGTTCGGGAATGCTCGGGAGTGGTCGTTTTCGCCCGCCGCGTTTCGGACGCCGCACGCGGCGGGCGAAAACGACCACTCCCGAGCATTCCCGAACATACCATTCAGACGCCGCGGGCGGCGGGCCGCTGTCGGCCGCGGGCGGCGGGTGAAAACGACCCCGGCCTAAAAGAATTTCTTTGCTCACCCGCGACCCTGAGATAGCTAAGTCTCTGCAAATTATGCGTGTTCATGCAGTTCCTCCACCTCCACACTGGAAGAACATACACAAATTACACAAAAACCCATCTATCACCACCACCACAACACACTGACACAGTTGTTAGACTAACAACTGGTAGCATGGTGTAAGGTTGTGTCACTCTGAAGATGAGCTCTGGTTGAGTTCGAAACGCGTCAGTGTGTTGTGGTGGTTGTGATAGATGGGTTTGTGTAATTTGTGTATGTTCTTACAGTGTGGAGGTGGAGGAACTGCATGAACACGCATAATTTGCATAGACTTAGCTATCTCAAGGTCGCGGGTGAGCAAAGAAATTCTTTTAGTTCATTTATACTATTTTTAGCAATTTTCATTTCAAAATGATTCATATCATTTCATTAAAATGTTCTTGCATAAATATTCTTAGATTATTTTCACATCATTTTAGTAATTCCTTCAGCTACGCCTCCGGTCGTAGCCGGTCTACGGCGTAGCAGCTCTACGTAATCTTCATAATGATTCCGTAGAAGCCCGCGGTAATAGGTAAGCCAGTCACCGTGACGGATGACACTAATCGCCTACCTCTTAAAAGTCTCCACTCACTAGACCGTATCATACTATGACCGTAATAGGAGCGTGTCAGGGTAAAATACGGGTGGACAAAATGTATGAGCCCTCGAGGCAACTACCTTAAATCCTTTGGTTAGCTAATTGTACTGAAAGGAAACATTCCTTTATTTTTAAAATGAATCAAAACTGCATTTTTCACTTCTCATGCTCTAAAAGTAGGTCAATATAGCCTTACAAGGCGGGAGTAAAGTGAGTATTTTAGTCCCTAGGGAGTAAAAGTAATTAATTTTTTAATTTACTTCGAGTGACTTAGATAAACTCAAACAGCCAGCTACTTGCAAAAAATATGATTGTGTGTGGACCATTTCCATGACGCAAATGTTACGTTCTTAGTCTAGGTGGTCTTAGTTCTATGGTTTTTCCGCATAGAAAGTGGCGCCATTCTATTTTTTCGTTTGTGTATGGACCATTTCGCCGATGCTATTTTGTTATATCTGTGTCTGGTTGGAAAAAAATACTTACCGTGAAAACTTTGAAATTGTTGTAGAGCGTAAATCGTAAACGATTAAAATAAATTGATTATTCTCACAATGTGATCAAGTGATAGTGAAAATTATGATGTCGAGCAAAGAGCAAAATACATAATTGATAATCTTTTGCCGCCGAAATATAGAAACATTTATTTTTATTTTTTTACTAAGTCTTTTTGTACTAAACTGACTATTTTTTCTCGCGATCGAAGTGAAAAATAGAGTTTTCACCGCGAGACTAAAAGTCAATATAAACCCTCGGATAAATAGACACCCTCGCTAAAGCTCGGGTGTCTAATCACCTCGGGTATATATTGGCTTATTTTAGTCTCTCGATAAAAAATATACTATAAAGATCTTCTAGATTTCGCTTGTCTCACTTGGGAATCGAACCAACTAAAAAATAAAAAAAATGTAACAATTAAAACATTTATTGCCCATAGAAAAAACATATTTGTGAGAAGTACATATATGCTCAGCTACATATGTGGCAAAAGGTTCAGGCTCAGCATGTGCGGTGGGATATACACTCAAGAACTCGTTTACCCCAGGGGTTGTCGGTTCGGTTCTTTACCAGTCATCATCACCATCATGTCAGCCGAAAGACGTCCACTGCTGGACATGCCTCTCCACTCAGACCGGTCTTGTACTTTCCGCATCCACCGCGCGTTCTACAGTAGCGATTTAAATAAAGTAGGATAAAATAAACAATTTGCTAAGGATTATTTAAAACATATTTCTGTCCAATTTATTTCTTTGGTGTTGGCTTCTGCTCGTTTGAACGCAAGAAAAATATCTTTTGGCCTTTGAAAGATAGTAATATTCATAATCGTCCGCCTGGCGGAATAAATTGCTCTTTAAGTGTATCCCGACTTTGAATTATTCATTTTTGGTTTTTATTTAAAGGATTACTACAAAAATAACCGTAAAAATTTAAGATCCGTCAAGTTTCGTTCGCTGTTGGAAAATAAACTTCGCCTACTGAGGCTTTGACGACCAGATGGCCTAGTGGTTAGAGAACCTAGCTACTACGAAGCTTGAGATCCCGGGTTCGAGGCAGATATTTGTATAAAAATATTCATTGTTCAGTATTATTATACCTACATATATTCGTCGAAGAACTAAAGTCACTGACATAGCTGGAAAAATATGCAAATTGAGTGGCAATGGGCGGGCCACATCGCTCGAAGAACAGATAACCGTTGGGGGAGAAAAGTTCTCGAGTGGCGACCACGAACCGGAAGACGAAGCGTTGGCAGGCCTCCCACCAGGTGGACTGACGACATCGTGAGAGTTGCGGGAAACCGGTGGATGCAAGTGGCGAGTTGTCGTTCATTATGGCGTTCTAAGGGGGAGGCCTTTGTCCAGCAGTGGACGTCTTCCGGCTGATGATGATGATGATGATGATACATGTTTAATATGTATTTAAGTATGTTTTTATCTATATAAGTATGTTTATCCGTTGCCTAGTGTCCATAATACAAGCTTTGCTTAGTTTGGGACTAGGTCAATTGGTGTCAAGTCACGTGTCCCATAATTTAAAACATATATTTTATGAAAGGTATTCGTTTGTTGCCAACGGGATCTAGTAACATTTCCAGGATCAAAACTATCCTAAAAGGATTAATAGAAAAATGCGTCTTGTCTGTTTCTGTGTGCTTTCCATGCCGTGCCCTAAATCGTTAATTTGAAACAAATTGTTATATAACCCTTCTGACTTCAACCGTATTATCCACGAAGTCCCCAGCACCCAAACAGCACCCTCGGCGCGCTAGCAAATTAGAAACCGGTTCAAACCGGATCGGGCGAGATTGGACCGGCCCTCCGGGACCGGCCGGCGGACAGATGGAATTAGCATTGTCACTTTCTTGGATCTTAGAATGGAGTTGTAATCGGAAATTCTGTTCTATCAATTGGGGAATCAAAGTCAAAGTCAAAATCTCTCAAAGTCAAAATATCTTTATTCAATTTAGGCTATGATAAGCACTTATGAACTTTGATGAATTATACCTATGAACTAAAAGAATTTCTTTGCTCACCCGCGACCTAAGGTCGAGACCTAGGTCGAGACTTAGGTCGAGGACCTAAGGTCGCGGGTGAGCAAAGAAATTCTTTTAGTTCATTGATATGGACCTCCGCAAAGTAACGCCTGATTCAATAAATTATTTGAATTGTGTATGTATATGTTTCATAGTTTACAAATTATCTATATATGTAGTCTTATGTATATAGTAATAAAACTGTAGTATATTTTTTGTAGCGGTCCGAGGGTCACCAGCGGTGCTGGCTGAAAATCAGCGCTGGGGCGTTTATTATTAACGCTTCAGCATTATGCTGAGCCAGTGTCCGATTCACAACCGCAATGACGCATAATTTCCTATGTGTTGTCTATTTTGTACCTAATGCTATTGTTGTGTCTTGTGTTGTGAATAAATGTATTTTCTTTCTTTCTTTCTTTCTAATTATACCTGTAGATTCACAATCGCGCGCCCAAATATCTCCGAGCCAAGTGAGCGCCACTTTGGTAAAAGTGGCCTTCTTTTTTCTCAGTACGTTGTTGTCAAGTGTCAAGCGTTGTGGAGTTTTGCCGCTAGCGAAATTCGCCCGTAATAGAGTAAAGACTAGGTTCAAATTTCGTCTCGTATTATTTTAATTATTTTGTGTGAGATGATTTTATTTGTCACGCAAACAAATCAATAGTTCTGACATTCTTTGAAGGGGATTTTGTTCGGCAATGTGCGTCCTGGTTTAAATGTCATTGCTTATGAACGTCAAAAAATCTACCACCGGTTCGGAAAAAACCTCTGTTGAGAAGAATCCGGAATGTGGCCGAGCTAGAGAGTGTTCAATCAATTTCCCTTCTTAATTATTACAAGCCTGTTTATGTCCCACTGCTGGGCACAGGCCTCCTCTTAAACTGAAACGTCATGATTATTACAAGCCTTTATTTAACTTGCAACGGTTGATACGACACGTATGATCATGCGGAACCCTCCTTCCTCTCCCACATAAAATAGATACAGTCATAAAGATCATAGAATCCGGAATACGGAAATTCGTCGAAGAACTAAAGTCACTGACATAGCTGGGAAAATATGCAAATTGAAGTGGCATTGCCACATCGCTCGAAGAACAGATAACCGTTGGGGGAGAAAGGCCCTCGAGTGGCAACCACGAACCGGAAGACGAAGCGTTGGCAGGCCTCCCACCAGGTGGACTGACATCGTGAGAGTTGCAACCGGTGGATGCAAGTGGCGAGTTGTCGTTCATTGTGGCGTTCTAAGGGGGAACACTTTGTCCAGCAGTGGACGTCTTTCGGCTGATGATGAATGATGATGATACAGATCCATACGAAACGCTAACGCGTGTCTATCCGTCTGTATGGAGGAGGCCTGTGCCCAACAGTGGACGTCCTATATGATATGATGCTATCAATCTTTAAATTCACCAAAAGAAACGCTTGCTCTGAAAAATGCTGTTCCTTAAACAAAAGCTACACTACGTCCTCATAATAAGCGTCATTTTTCAAAAGCGCTGAGTAATAGTCGAGGGGAGCGTGGGGCGACGCGGCGCCGTGAAGGGGAGGCGCGGGTACACATTGGAACAAAGTTCAAACATAAGTACTAATATTAAATGTGAAAGTTTGTATGTTTGTTCCACTGTCACTCTAAATCGGCTGAATGAATCTATTTAAAAAAAAATACCTCGTTGAGTTTCTTGCAGGATTCTTCTCAACAGAGGCTTTTTCCGAACCTGTGGTAGATTTTTTGACGTTTATAAGTGCTTGTTATAGCCTAAATTGAATAAAGATATTTTGTTTTCGACTTTCAATGGATTTGGGAGTTTGGCGTATTCGATTGCTATATAGTTACCAAATTAACGTGTCCCAATGCTGGGCACAGTCCTCCCCATCTTTCCGCCATTTGTTCTTTCGAAATATTACATTAAGAGTGTTTATACCTGACCTGGCAACGTTGCATTTATGTTCTCGATTATTCAATAAAAAATTAATGAAAATTAAAAATGTGGTCTGGAATACTTCTTAACACGTTAGGTGCGAAACAGGGCTTGAAACACCCTGTCCGTGTCTCGTCTTTATAGCGGTAGGAAAAAACTTAAACTTCTCTGTCGTGCGGGAGGCATAACTTCCATCTGGTTCAGTGTAGGAAAAAGATAACTATATATCTGAGATGTGCTATTGATTCCTAGTTCAATGGTATACCGACCTTAATACCGGGTTTCTTAGACCTCGTGCCGCACTGAACAAATAAAAATTCTAACACAGTGCGGAACGAGGTTGCGAACACCTCGTACCCCCGCGCACCTCGTACCGCACCCTACGCTAGCTTCACGCGGTTAGTGTTGTGCAACGAATTCGAGACTGAGCACGCGACGAAGTACGACTGCTGCCGATTATGTCGAAACGTTGCCGAAAAAAGTTAATCAAGGAGGAAGATGAAGAAAAACCGGGTGGTGAAACTGGTAAATCTGAGTCAAAATCAGGATATAGGAAGATCAAAGAAGAGGAGATGTGTAGGATGTTACGAAAAACTCCGCACCTTCTTAACAAGTCGTGAGGCCGACAAAAAAGTAAAGAAAATTCTCACAGAATGCACTGGTTGCAAAAAATATTATTGTTTGGCATGTTTTAATGAAAAACATCCATAAGTTTAATAAATAAATACAATTAAATAAAATCGATATTTCTTTTCCCATCACTAAATTATATAAAAAATTGCTATTGTTCAGTGCGGTATGGGGTACATCAGACCCCACATTTTATTTTACCCATAGAATCTAAACTAACTAATCTAACCACGGGCGGCGGTAGATTTAGGTTAATGAACTCATTGTTAATAGTAATCACGACAAAAGCCGCACACTTTGTCTTATTTGGCGCCAAAAAAAGGATTTTGGTCTCCTACGGGCGGTGGGGTTTAATATGCCTCGTGCCGCCACAATCTCTGGTATAGGACAAGGTTTAAAACGACCCGTAACGCAGTAATGGAAAGTACAGATATATCTGTGCCGCTGGGAACGTGTTAATATATAAGTTAATGTGTCCACTCTAATAATTATTCGTGAAAGACTTTTATATTATTCTGTAATACTCGTATTATCACTATTCTAAAAACGAATTAATATTTTATTAATGGTTTTTAAAGTCTATAACGAATATTGGAGATTGGAGTAGACACATCCATCCATACTAGTATTATAAATGCGAAAGTGTGTGTGTTTGTGTCTATGTTTGTCCGTCTTTTACATCGAAACGGAGAGGTGGATTCATGTGATTTTTGGCATAGAGATAGTTTATAGACCCGAGAGTGACAAAGGCCACTTTTTATCCCGAAAAATGCAGTTCAGCGCAACAGCGCGCGATAACCAAATTCTACGCGGACGAAGCCGCGAGCAAAAGCTAGCTTTAACTTTTAAATTAAGAACAGTTTTATCAGACTACACTTTTAATTTCCATTCAATTTTTATGGAATAATCGAGAAAAACTACCAAAAATGCAACGTTGCCAGATCAGCAGATATAAACGCTATTTAACTAGCTTATGCTCGCGAAACTCCGTCTGCGCGGATCTAGGTTATCGCGCGGTGGCGCCCTCTACCGGAATAAAAGGTATCCTATGTTGATCCTTGGGGTTCAAACTACCTATATACCAAATTTCATCCAAATCGGTTCAGTGGTTTCGACGTGAAAGCGTAACAGACAGACAGACAGAGTTACTTTCGCATTTATAATATTAGTAGGGATTTATGTCCGCTATTTTTAATAGAAACTACCAAACGACTAATTGACAGCTAAAACATTTTCCTAAGGACCTGTTGTTTGATCATTAGTTAAAGTAACTATGGTCTGTCCCATAATTTGAGATAATAAAATGACAGTCTGAAATGTCAAACGTAAAAATAATGTGGCCAGCATAAAACGAACAGTGCGGCTCCGTGATTCCGGTTTCGTAAATAACCGATAAAAATGTATATTTTACGATAGCAAAAATAACATTAAAGTATTCAATATACTACTTCCTATTTTAAAAATATAAATACACTTTTAAGATAAAGTGATAAAATCTAAGCACAGGTAGGTACAAAACAGGTAAAATACAGTGTTCATCACTTAGTGCCAACGTAAAAAAATATAATACAGAGGGGCTACTACAAAACTAGAAAAACGAAGTCCGTATGGCAGCGTCCCTTTTACTCGAGTATTGAATGAGAAAAGCGTCAGCGGGACGGCAATATACGAAGTTCGAAGTTGGAGGCCTACCGACAGCTCGTCTCCCGGTCCGCGGACGCCATTCGAGAACCTTCTGACCCCATCGGCCATCAGTCCTGCGTGCAATGTGCCCCGCCCACTGCCACTTCAGTTTCGCAATTCTTCGGGCTATGTCAGTACAAGTAGTGGCACGAGAGTCTAGCGCTGAGTGAACCGTGGAAGGGATAGCTGCGCATGGGTACATGGGCGCGGGGGACGTAATGCGACTGGAAAGCCAATCGGCGCTACGCACGCCCGCCCTTCGTCCCTGTAGCCCCCTGTGATACGAACTTCCCGAACGCTGCCCAGCCGAGTCGGATTCGACGAGTGATCTGTTTCTCGAAGTTGGACTTACCTAACTGGACCGTCTGTCCTAGGTATACATAGTCGTCAACAACTTCGAACGCAGAGCTTTCGACTATTACGGGAGTTGGCACTACATGAACATTAGACATGACAATTAAAACTGTTTTTTTTTTATTACCCCTGTGTATTAAACATAATTTTACTGGACCACAAAAGCCGCTATAATATATGGTGTTTATTTGTGAGATTCTATACCTACACCATCGGGGTTGTACGTTGATTTGGAGACAATTTGATAGAATTTCGTTTAACAGATATTTTTTCTCATAATTGTCGTTTCATAGAATAATCAATACGCAGAAAATTTATTTTGAAGAAATTTAAACCATTGTTTTTTGTTAGAAATATAATTTTTTAAGATATTCATATCATAGAATAAGAAATCAAATATTCATTATTCTCATATTATTTAGTTAATGTAAAAATTACTATCAAGAAAAACCATGAAATTCGTTTTCTGATGTGGTCTCAGTTCTAACCTAACCTAAACTACATTTCTAGTACCTAACGAGTCGTTTCGGAGGGGGTCGCTGCAGGTCTACTACGGAACTCAAAGTTCGTGTCGTGCGGTCTCTCACACTTATACTATTTAATACGAGAGCGAGAGGGACGGCATGACACGAATAAATGGATATATGAATGAATGAAATGGAAATAATTCTACAATTTGATAAGTTTGATAAAAAAATAAATGAGATTATTATTTTTAGTTATAATCCTTTTTAGATTGTATTTAGCACATTTACAATTTAAGGAAACTGTAGGTCTTATGTTAATCATAAGTATTTCTGTACTCATTCTTGTATACGACCGTTTGTTTCTCTTCTCAATAAATAAATAAATAAATTATAAAATTCATTGAATAGTTTTTATATTAAATATGTTCCATTCAAGTTAATACTCGTTAAAACAATAATATTCCAAGTAAACATACGAAGAGCAAATATTATATGAAATATTTTCTGCGAAACGAAATTCTACGAAAATTCTGTCTGTGAAAGAAGGGAACACCTATTAAGTGTATTTTCAGCTTCTTATGGCAATGATCTTACTTAGAATTTAATTCAAACTTAAACATCAACATCTATAAAAAGTCGAAATATCTCCAAAACTGTCGCATTTTTATTAGACCTATTTTGCCTTTTCTAGAATGTCCTAAGTGTCCTACATGTTAGTACATCACGGATGCGTTCATATCTTAATATTTTAAGACATACATATATTAGTACACAGGTACCTACAAAATCTTTCGGTGATTACCGGTTGCGGCACATCACTATTTATGAGACGCAAAAAACAGGTAACACATGAAACGTCATTTTATTATCTCGAATTATGGGACAGACCATAATAGTTAAAATGTATGGCAAAAATAACAATAGTTAACACCATTTCAACGAAAATTTAACTATAGTAACTTTAACTACTGATCAAACAACGGGCCCTAAGAGAACGAACAGTTCTGTATAAATCCGTTCTTTCAATAAATAGTACCGCGACAGAACTTATGCGACATCGATTGTGTATATGTGTCTGTGTATTTGTGTGTGCGCACGAACAAAAGACTGCGGACGAGCGCCCGCTGGAGTTACTCGTGTCCACGTCGGCACGTCCCCTATAGGCCAGCGTCCGGCTGAAGAAATCTGAAGACATAATAATATGGTACTGTGCCAAATTAGCTTAATGGACATAACCTAACCAACAAAAAGTTGATCGTGACGTAGTCGCGTCGAGGTAAATAACATTTATGTTTAACGTGACAGAGACTTGTCCGTGACAAAAAGTTGGAAAACCCCCGACTGTGTCACTTCAAAGTTCAATATCTCAAAAACGGCTGAACCGATTTTGAAAAAACAAGTCTAAGAACTATTGCTAAAAAAAACTCGCTTTCAAAAAAAAACCGCATTTAAATCGGTCCACCCGCTTAAGCTTAATTTGATCCAAGTTGGTCGACAAATAAATCTATTATTATTATTATTATTATTATTATTAAGAGCTACGGTGCCATAAACAGACAGACAGATGCATACACATCACATAGCGGTCAAACTTGTAAAACCCCTCTTTTTGCGTTAGGGGTTAAAAACGATCACTATGAAACTTGAGTGGTAAATGGTATGTCGTCTCAATCCTGTTCCATATATAAAATTAAATGTGTGAAGTTTACGAACATGACAAGTGAATGTGGTTTAAAAAGAAACTTATTTAAATAGCATAAGTAGTTTAAATATGAGAATCCTCCGGAACGTATTTAGTATCTATATTTCACACGAAAACACAAGCCGAAACATGAATGCACAGAAAACCAGAAAAATAGACCAGCGCTGGGAATCGAACCCAGGTCCTCAGCATTCCGTGCTGCGTGCTATTCCCCTACACCCTGCGCTGGTCTACTTTTCTGGTTTTCTGTGCATTCATGTTTCATTCATGTTTGTGTTTCGGCTTGTGTTTTCGTGTGAAATTTATATAAACTTTCACGGGATGACCGTAAAAGAAACAAAAATTTGGAGTTGAAATAAAAAATACAAAAAGACTCCAAATCGTAATCTTGTATTTAGTATCTTACCTTAGGTAAATTTTACCCAAACTATTGGAATTAATGCCCCAACGACTTAGTGCATAACGACGCTGTCCCCTGGACTGCCGCAGCCGCCGATGCCGCGATGATTTATGTCGCGCCAAACTTCGCGAGTCAACGGCCGACATATTAAAACGTCGTATTGATATGTAAGTGTGCGAACAAACATACATAATGTTGCTACGATATGTAATAACATTTTGTAGGTGTTTAGAAGCCTTGAAAAAGATAAATTACAAGGAATAGGTAGTAGCATGAAGAAAGATATAACCTAACGAACGATAAAGAAAATGTTTAACAAAAATGTAAAACCGACTCCATAAAAATGAAAAAAAAAAACAATAAATGGAACCGACTACAAAAACCTTGAAGATATTTTTCTAGGTACCCACTAGCTCGAAGTCGGTGACTCAGTACGACCTAGCAGGAGTGGAACAATAGTCATCTACCTCACCTACATACATACAATGGGTATCAATCACTACAATACACTAGATTCCCAACAAAATGTTTATGGTTTATTTATTAATTTAATGTAACAATTATTTTATGTATTTATGTATTTCATTTTTTCGGGACGCCAACAGGGCACACACAATCATTAGTAAATATATTTAAAATACGAATACTCATCATTGTCATCAGATATGTCCCACTGCTGAGCATAAGCCTCCTCTTAGAGTGAGAGCTTGGGCCACAGTTCCCACGGCCCAGTGTGAATTTCTATGATGAACAATCATTGGTGAATTTGAGAAAAATATCCCAAAGTGTAAAGTACTTAAGACATTATCTTCTGTACTACAACATTGCCTCTAATAGAATTTGTCTGGACGTTATAAGAGTATCAAGTTATCGCTACTGTGCTGTAACTGGAGAGTGTTGTTACCTCGGACAGCCGC
This sequence comes from Choristoneura rosaceana, assembly GCA_037349165.1. Classification (NCBI taxonomy): domain Eukaryota; kingdom Metazoa; phylum Arthropoda; class Insecta; order Lepidoptera; family Tortricidae; genus Choristoneura; species Choristoneura rosaceana. Next base: position 207,109 of record JAZBNJ010000007.1, read on the forward strand.
GGAGTGGAGGTTCTAATTAGCAGCGCAATGATAATACTTTATGTCATCCTTATAATTCCCACAATTTTTACTTTTCTATACTTGTGACGATTTCCTTAATGATCAGCCAAAGACTGTTACTTCACTTACTAATAAATTATAGTTTAAAAAACTAAAAAAACACGCTTTTAAAAGTAATTGAACTAAAAAGTCAAAAATAAAACTGTAATAATCAATTGAAAAATTCATATTATTGTACAAAGAGCGTGTGTTAAGTTCAAAGATTCCGTTACATACATACATACATAGTTAGTTACAACCCAAGCTAATAAAAGCGTGTTAAAAATCAGCTACTTTAAAAAATTTCATCCATCGCCCATTATCTCATTAATTTATTCAAGTAGTTGTAAAGAATAATTTAACAATAAAATGACATGTAAATGCAATAAACTATATGATTATGATTATGTAATAATGATAATTACCCATAAAGAAGTATGAGTATGAGTACAAAACCTGCCAAATGCGAGTCTACTTATTGCTGGTAGTTTTTAAGTTTAGTTTTAAGTTAAAGGGTCATACTGACAACCAGCGCTGCGGCTTGCTGTAGCAATACGCTGAGTATGGCTCTTTTCTGGGGGCACGGCAGTGCCCCCGCCAAGTCGAGCAAAAAAAAAACAAAGGCACGGCCGTACCATACTTTTCTCGAAGCCATTCAGGCTATTTTCAACACCCTGTATTTTTGTTATGGCTAAAGCTAGAACCCTGAATTTTCAGTTACCTATAGGGCCTAATGGGACTTAGATATATTATCAATAACATTCAGTTTGAACACGTAGATTAAGAACTATCACATGTTAAAGTTCCTCAGTTTTGTCACTGACATACCTACACACTGACTTTTGATCATCATAATTCTAAGGTACTTCTAGCAGACCCTCAAGGTCCAAATTTTAAACATAGTTAGTTTTTAGCCTACATAGTCACGAAAAAATCCAAAATGTTGCAATTTCAGTCACGTTTCAAAGTTATACAAACCGCACAAGTAAGTTTGTAATCCCATATAAATACTAGCAATTACAAAGTTACACAGCAATGACTTTATTGAACGTAGTCGTATTGTATACGTATTAATGTTGAGTCTTAATGCCTGAGTATTAAGGGTTAAAATGAAATCCCACCAAAAACATTACATGTAAAAAGCTGCAAGTCTCGCAACGCAATGCAGTTCTTGTAATGCTAAAAAGGTTTGAGATGCAATGTTATACCAAGTCGGTTATTTTTGTCAATACCGGGGGGTTTCCATAGAACTCGATTTTCACCAACTTGCTTATTTTAAAACCATAGAAAAATACAGTTTATAGTTCTCAAATAAAGAGTAAACCAAATTATTTTTTAAGCACATAAATGACTTGGCCATCGCAAGACATAATGACATAAGAATTATAATCATCAACGTCAGCTATTTAAAGTAATTCTAATTAAAGATAGCGCTAGCCCCAGCCTTGCAGTTTGAGTGATACACATAATACGAGAATGACTAAAGGTTGAGTGCGATGGCCAAGTCATTATGTGCTTAAAAAATAATTTGGTTTACTCTTTATTTGAGAACTATAAACTGTATTTTTCTATGGTTTTAAAATAAGCAAGTTGGTGAAAATCGAGTTCTATGGAAACCCCCCGGTACTGACAAAAATAACCGACTTGGTATAACATTGCATCTCAAACCTTTTTAGCATTACAAGAACTGCATTGCGTTGCGAGACTTGCAGCTTTTTACATGTAATGTTTTTGGTGGGATCTCATCACTTTTTGTAGGCAGTTCTTTTTTTCGGGTACTACTTCTTGTAATAACGCATTACTATCTTCATTTGTTCATCCTTCCTTGTCCATCGTCCATCGTCCATCCTCGTCTATCGTCCATCGTCCATTCTCGTCCATCGTCGCCCATTGTTGAACTTCCGTCGTCCGTCTACCGTCTGTCGTCCATCGTACATCTTCCATCGTCCACCCTCCATCATCCGTCGTCGATCGTCGGTCATCGTCCGTCATCCGTTGTCTTGTCCGTCGTCGGTCGTCGTCTTTTGTCCGTCGTCGCCATCGTCTATCGTTCGTTGTCTGTCGTCTGTCGGCGTTCGTCGTCTGTCGTCGTCCGTCGTCTGTCATCGTCCGTTGTCCGTCATCGTCCGTCGTCGAACTTCCCTCGTCAGTCATCGTCTGTCGTCCGTCGTCGAACTTCCGTCGTCATCCATCGTCTTTCGTCGGTCGTTCGTCTTTTGCCCGTCTAACTTCCGTCATCCGTCGTCGTCCGTCGTTTTCTGTCGTCCGTCGTCATCCATCGTTCATCCTCCACCATCCATCGTCCGCACTAGGCTCGCGTGGGAACTAAGGCCCAAGCCCTATTATTCTGAGAGGAGGCTTGTGCCCAGCAGTGGGACGCATATAGGCTGGGATGATGATGATGATCCATCGTCCGTCGCCCATCGTCCATCGTCCACACTCCATCGTCCAACGTCCATTTTCTACCCATCGTCCATCGACCATTATCCATTGTCCATCATCCATATTCCAATTTCCGTCGTCCATCCTCGCGTCCACTCGCATCGCACAAACATTCACAAACAAACGAACTTTGGTACTTATTACATTAGTAAGATAAACAATTTCATTTTAACCCTTAATACTCAGGCATTAAGACTCAACATTAATACGTATACAATACGACTACGTTCAATAAAGTCATTGCTGTGTAACTTTGTAATTGCTAGTATTTATATGGGATTACAAACTTACTTGTGCGGTTTGTATAACTTTGAAACGTGACTGAAATTGCAACATTTTGGATTTTTTCGTGACCATGTAGGCTAAAAACTAACTATGTTTAAAATTTGGACCTTGAGGGTCTGCTAGAAGTACCTTAGAATTATGATGATCAAAAGTCAGTGTGTAGGTATGTCAGTGACAAAACTGAGGAACTTTAACATGTGATAGTTCTTAATCTACGTGTTCAAACTGAATGTTATTGATAATATATCTAAGTCCCATTAGGCCCTATAGGTAACTGAAAATTCAGGGTTCTAGCTTTAGCCATAACAAAAATACAGGGTGTTGAAAATAGCCTGAATGGCTTCGAGAAAAGTATGGTACGGCCGTGCCTTTGTTTTTTTTTTGCTCGACTTGGCGGGGGCACTGCCGTGCCCCCAGATTGTTTATCTTACTAATGTAATAAGTACCAAAGTTCGTTTGTTTGTGAATGTTTGTGCGATGCGAGTGGACGCGAGGATGGACGACGGAAATTGGAATATGGATGATGGACAATGGATAATGGTCGATGGACGATGGGTAGAAAATGGACGTTGGACGATGGAGTGTGGACGATGGACGATGGGCGACGGACGATGGATCATCATCATCATCCCAGCCTATATGCGTCCCACTGCTGGGCACAAGCCTCCTCTCAGAATAATAGGGCTTGGGCCTTAGTTCCCACGCGAGCCTAGTGCGGACGATGGATGGTGGAGGATGAACGATGGACGACGACGGACGACAGAAAACGACGGACGACGACGGATGACGGAAGTTAGACGGGCGAAAGACGAACGACCGACGAAAGACGATGGATGACGACGGAAGTTCGACGACGGACGACAGACGATGACTGACGAGGGAAGTTCGACGACGGACGATGACGGACAACGGACGATGACAGACGACGGACGACGACAGACGACGAACGCCGACAGACGACAGACAACGAACGATAGACGATGGCGACGACGGACAAAAGACGACGACCGACGACGGACAAGACAACGGATGACGGACGATGACCGACGATCGACGACGGATGATGGAGGGTGGACGATGGAAGATGTACGATGGACGACAGACGGTAGACGGACGACGGAAGTTCAACAATGGGCGACGATGGACGAGAATGGACGATGGACGATAGACGAGGATGGACGATGGACGATGGACAAGGAAGGATGAACAAATGAAGATAGTAATGCGTTATTACAAGAAGTAGTACCCGAAAAAAAGAACTGCCTACAAAAAGTGATGAGATCCCACCAAAAACATTACATGTAAAAAGCTGCAAGTCTCGCAACGCAATGCAGTTCTTGTAATGCTAAAAAGGTTTGAGATGCAATGTTATACCAAGTCGGTTATTTTTGTCAGTACCGGGGGGTTTCCATAGAACTCGATTTTCACCAACTTGCTTATTTTAAAACCATAGAAAAATACAGTTTATAGTTCTCAAATAAAGAGTAAACCAAATTATTTTTTAAGCACATAATGACTTGGCCATCGCACTCAACCTTTAGTCATTCTCGTATTATGTGTATCACTCAAACTGCAAGGCTGGGGCTAGCGCTATCTTTAATTAGAATTACTTTAAATAGCTGACGTTGATGATTATAATTCTTATGTCATTATGTCTTGCGATGGCCAAGTCATTTATGTGCTTAAAAAATAATTTGGTTTACTCTTTATTTGAGAACTATAAACTGTATTTTTCTATGGTTTTAAAATAAGCAAGTTGGTGAAAATCGAGTTCTATGGAAACCCCCCGGTACTGACAAAAATAACCGACTTGGTATAACATTGCATCTCAAACCTTTTTAGCATTACAAGAACTGCATTGCGTTGCGAGACTTGCAGCTTTTTACATGTAATGTTTTTGGTGGGATTATTTTTTTCGGCGCATGTTTATCTTATTTTTTTTCTTGGTGCCTAATTATGTAAGATAGTCTGTTTTTTAGCTGTAATTTTATTTATTATTGGTGTGCCGAATTTTGGTAAATAAATTAATTAAAAAATATATTATTTCTTTCTTTCTTTCTTTTAAATAATTTATTGAATCAGGCGTTACTTTGCGGAAGTTACAGTGTGGAGGTGGAGGAACTGCATGAACACGCATAATTTGCATAGACTCTATCTTCAGGTCGCGGGTGAGCAAAGAAATTCTTTTAGTTCATTCTTTCTTTTACTTGCGAATTGAGAGTTTCGTTGTAGTTTATCCAGTGTTAGCAAAACCCTACTCTTGAGTAAAATGTATGCAATATGGGGTCATCCTACATTAGAAATTATATAAATAGGCGTAAAAATGCATAAAAGTAGTACTTTAAACTTCTCATAGGTTGTCCATGTTTTCCACGTATTTTCGAAAAAAAATCTTAGTCTCGTTCATAAAAAAAATGTTTTTAATAGAACTCAAATTCAGTGCTTCTTTCTTCAGAAACTGTTAGCTTAGGGCAACTGTTTTTGGTAATAAAAACGCGCTGTGCATGCAGATTGCAAGCTGCAAGTAACTGCACGGCGCGAGCTGCAAGTTATGGCTTGCTCGAAAAACCGGCTAAGAACATCTCAGGTCACATAGCGTACGGTTCCGTACTAATTTTTTTCACATCATCAATTTAGACTTGGTGGTCTAGTTCTTTGATATAAGGCATTTATTAATGTACCTATAAATTACGTAAGTGTTTTGTTAATCTAGCTAGTAATAGAGACGCTTTGGTGTATACTGTAAGTCTTTATTATGAATAAATAAATAAATAAATAAATTTCATGTAGAAGATGTGGGTGGGTTCGAACCTCGGCTCGCAACTCCGAGTTTTTTAAAATTCATATTCTTTGACATTACCTTCATTCGAAATTTACCACGACTTTTACTAGGTGTGTGTGAACTCCCCAATCCACACTAGGTCCGCGGGGGAACTACGGTTCGAGCTTTCATATTTTGAGATGTTGTTCATGCTGAGGTGTTTGATAAATTTGAAGATGTTTATGGGCGGTGGTGATATTTTACCATCAGGAGACCCACTTGCTTTCGTTTGCTATCCAGTCGAATATAAAAATTGGCTGAGATGATGATGATGACTTAGCCTTACGCCCCAAAAACGCTTCATATTTAGCCATTTCGGGCATTACCGATATTGCACTAGTGTAGCCTCTAAGGCAGTTGTCTCACCGCCGGCGAGGAAGCGATTGGCTATCGACTATTTTTTCGCTCAAGAAACGAACAAAAGATATAAGATCCTGTGTTAGTAAAAGAGACACATATATTAATAGTTGATCGCCGGCTGTTCGCACTGCTGACAAGAATTCGCTCTTACATCTTTTGTCGCAGCGACAAGAGCTATAAAACACGCTGAGCTATAAAACTAGCTCAGAGATACTCGCTCAGCGATGTTAGCTTGGCAGCTGCACCCTTCGAGCGAGTGGAGCGAGTGATCGCCCGTCGCACTCGAACACTCGCTTGCAGCCGAGCGACAAAACTACACTCTCTTCTCGCTGCTCGCCCGCTCGTTTCTAGTTACTCGCTCTACTCGCTTCTCGCTCATCGTCGGCGGTGGGACAAGTGCCTAAAATGTAGTAACTACAGTAAAACTTCGCCCGTTAGGAACGAGAGCGTAATGCTATTAGCAGTGACAGACAGACAGACAGACGGACGTGCCGGTTAAATATTAGATGAGGCTGGTTTGATAGGCGTGGCCAACACTGCAAAGGAGAGCATACTCTTGCAGTTCAATGGCGTGAATGAAGTATACTCTAAACCGACGTGCATTTATGAAGAAAAGATTGATGAATGTAGTTTCTGCCTACCGGAAATAGGCGTGATTCTATGTATGTGTATGTATGTACTCGGCTTTAGGCTGCAACAAACTTTTTTATTTCATATTTTTTTGACGTTCTTGTGAAAATGGTAGGTAGCTTAAAAGTATTTTAACATATATTTTAATTGGGAAAGGCTTCATATCAGCTTTAATACAACTAACAATAAACATAACACGCCTCCGGGCAGTCGGTTAAACAGGCGGAACAGCAGGGCTACCACGAAACTCGAAACTCGAAATTCGTGTCATGCTCCCTCTGACACCTAGGGTAAGGCCCAGAAGCGTTTTGCCTGCCCATTCCAGTGTGCTACGAATATTGATGCATACAATAACTATTTGCGTCAACTTCTGATACAAGTAGTTTCTCTTTGAAGTGAAGTATTCATCCTTATATTAGTAGAAACGGTCCATCGTTCGTATGCATCAATAATAATATAGGCAAAACGCTTGTGGGCCTTACCTTCTTTTATTAAAAAAAATAGTATAAATACTATTTAATAAAAGAACGAGAGGGACCGCACGATACAAACTTCGAGTTTCATAGTAACCCTGCTGAATCCATTTAACCATCACGTTCTCTATGATCTAAAAATAATATTCAATTGATTGATTTATGGTCCGTCGTCAGAAAATAAGCATTTTATGAAAACCCTAGTAAATTCACACTTGACATTTACTTCGCGTCCCTTTCTCTCCCGCGATTTAAAGTCGCCCCATCCCCCTCCCACTTTCAATCAAGTCAGAGATTGGAGTCCTTTATAAGTCGGCATGAAAAGTGAAATCATTTTGCGACCTTATTTGACCGGGGCCCTCAATATTATTATAATAAATCACATAATGTATATCTATACGTCTATGACGTCTGAGAAAGGGAAAAACCTTGCCCATAGTGTGAAGGAAATGAAAAGAATATGTCAAAATACATTGAAAGGTATTTTTATTATAAATCGGCAACTCGTGGCAATTTGGTAGCACTAGTGATGAGACAAACTAGTTACATTTTTTAGAGAGAGACAACAGTCTTTAATAGTATATTTTTTAACGAGAGACTAAAATAAGCCAATACATACCCGAGGCTGTTAGCCACCCGAGCTTTAGCGAGGGTGGCTATTTATCCGAGGGTTTGTATTGACTTTTAGTCTCGTGGTGAAAACTCTATTTTTCACTTCGATTGCGAGAAAAAAATAGTCAGTTTGGTATAAAAAGATTAAATCAAAAAATAAAAATAAATCTTTCTAGATTTCGGCGACAGAAAATTATCAATTATGTCTTTTGCTCTTATTATTATTTCCCTTGATTGCTCGACATCATAATTTTCGCTATCACTTGACGACATTGTGAGAATAATCAATTTATTTTAATCGTTTACGATTTACGCTCTACAACAATGTCAAAGTTTTCGCGGTAAGTATTTTTTTCCAAGACACAGACATAGCAAAATTGCATCGATGAAATGGTCCATACACAAACGGAAAAATAGAATGGCGCCACCTTCTATGCGGAATAAGCAAGAACTAAGACCACGTAGACTAAGAACGTAACATTTTCGTCATTAAAATGCTCCACACACAAACTTACTTTTTGCAAGTAACTGGCTGTTTGAGTTTATCTTAGTCACTCGAAGTAAATTAAATAATTAATTACTTTTACTCCCTAGGGAGTAAAGTGCTCACTTTACTCCCGTCTCGTAAGGCTATATTGACCCTCTTTTAGAGCATGAGAAGTGAAAAGGTAGTTTTTAATTTTGAAAATTTTGAAAAGTCATTTTCATTACTGATAATGCGAAAAAAGGTAGTAAACGTATTTATTAAAAGTTTAAAAGTAATATCAAAAATCCGAGATATGATACCTTACTGTTTAAAATGACCACATCGCTCATAGTCTACATCTCAAAATGACCGACTCGCAAAAAGACTTTATCTCATCTAGTCAACATCTCATACTGTCCAAGCTCCTATGATAATGATGAACGAAAATACTACTTTCATTCACGGCATCTCGCCCTCGAAGAGTCGCAATATTAATCAAGCATGTGCGTCTGTCTCCGCACATACAAGCTGAACGTCGAGCCGGATCTTGATAGACGATGTGCCAAACGATGAGTAATGGGGCTGACGACGCGCGTCGTGTTATGACGCCGCGGAAAAACAACATGGCGGGTAAATACGGGTGTAAAAAACTACTAACACTAATGGAAGATGTGTAACTACCGTTCACCATGATACACACACACACACACACACACTTTCACATTTATAATTTACTAGCTTTTGCTCGCGGCTCCACGCTCCGCGTGGAATTCGGTTATCGCGCGCTGTTCCTTCTACTCGGGAACTGTGCATTTTTCCGGGATAAAAAGTAGCCTGTGTCACTCTCGGGCCCATAACCTATCTCTATGCCAAAAATCATGTCGATCCGTTGCTTCTTTACGGCGTGAAAGACGGACAAACACACAAACACATTTTAAGAAAGAAAGGAAATACATTTATCCACAACACTTTGACTTTGACTTTGACACAACAATAGCATTAAGTACAAATAAACACGTCATTGCGGTTGTGAATCGGACACCGGCTCAGCATAATGCTGAAGCGTTAATAATGAACACTCCAGCGCTGATTTTCAGCCAGCACCGTTGGTGACCTTCAGACCGCTACAAAGATATACTACACAGTTTTATATTCAGTTTTTCGCATTTATGATATTAGTATGGATAACTGTTATATTATACTGTTATATTGTACTGTTACTGTTATATTGTGTCGTAACCGAATGAGATCCGAGGGATGGGCATAGGAGCAGAGGCAGACCCAAGAGGAGATGGCGGGACGACCTGAGCGCTTTTCAGCTCGATTGGCAGGTGCATGCCCAGGACAGAGAAGAGTGGCGGAGGAAAGGGGAGGCCTTTGCCCAGCAGTGGGACATAATATAGGCTATTAACTGTGGCTGCCCTGTGTTCAAGGCAGGCGACAGGCATGATATTAGTAATTATAGACCAATTTCTAAGATTAGTGTCATTCCTAAACTATTTGAAAAGATCATCTATGACCACGTGTTTCCTGTTCTGAGATCAGCTATTGTCCAAGAGCAACACGGATTCGTTGACAGGAAATCCACTGAATCCAACCTTTGTGAATTTGTCGATCAGGTTTACACTGCGATGGATGAGGGCTTCCAGGTGGATGCTGTGTACACTGATTACTCAAAAGCTTTTGATAAAATCTCTCATGAGTTGTTATTGCGGAAGCTTGAGTTTGCTGGTGTGCATGGGGATCTTCTGCGTTGGGTTGAGTCTTATTTGAGAGATCGGTCTCAGGCAGTGGCGGTCAAGGGTTTCTGCTCCAGTTTCGTACCTGTTCCGTCCGGAGTCCCTCAGGGGTCTCATTTGGGACCGCTTTTCTTTAATATTTTCATAAATGATGTGGTTTCCCAGTTTAAATCTAGTAACTGCTTACTTTACGCAGATGATAAAAAAATATTTAAGATTATTAAGACTCCTGATGATTGTTTGGAGTTACAAAGTGATCTACATAGGCTTTGCCAATATTGTAAAGATAACGCTCTACATTTGAATGTAAAAAAATGTAATGTGATCTCCTTTACCAGGAAAAAGAATGTTATTAAATATGATTATGTGTTAAATAATGAAAATGTACATAGGACAACAACTGTAAAGGACTTAGGAGTGTACATTGATAGTAAATTAATTTTTTGTGAGCACATACATAACATTACTAATAGGGCCTTTAAACTTCTAGGTTTCGTACTTAGGACTGGAAGGGAGTTCCAGAGCCCTAGCACTATTTTATATCTTTATAATTCCTTGGTGAGGCCAATCCTGGAATATTCTTCTGCGGTTTGGAATCCTCAGTATAACATTTACAAGGACTCTATTGAGAAAATTCAAAATAAATTAATAAAGCATTTGCACTTTAAAGCTTCGCGATCTGGGAAACATCTTGATGTGGAAATTGCATCTCTTGAGAGTAGGCGAACGTTCAGAGATCAGGTCCTGCTATTGAAAATATTATTAAATGAGATTGACTCCCCGTATCTTTTGAGTAAATTAGGTTTGAGAGTACCTCGCCTGAATTCAAGAAATTTTAATTGTATGCTTCATGTACCCTTTACTCATCGCAAATATGCTGCGAACTCATTCATTAAACGAGTATGTAAAATGTATAACAGCAAATTCTCTGACATTGATATATTTAGCATTTCTCTAAGTAGATATAAGACTGTCATTAGTAGTAAGTAATTAGTTATACCATTTTCTTGAGAATGGGTCATATGCACATTCTCTTTTTTGCAAGTCGTAACCTTTTTTTTTTTCTTTGTATGTTTGTTACTTTTATACCCGATTTATATTTTATTATTGGGAACTAATAACCTGTGGCAACTTTGTTGGTCAATGTTATATGTTATTGTTTATAATGTAAGTTTTATTGTACCGTTTGTGCCCAAGTACATAAATAAATAAATTAAAAAAAAAACTGTTATATTAGCTTTAGCCTTACACATCATCACCCTCAGTTTCGTCCGACAAAATCGCTCAGTCAGTCCGCGTGTCGGTGGCTGCGCTTCAATGCCGAATCAAATTGACACCGTCACCACTCTACCCTGAGCCGCCGCCCTCCCCCCGCCCCCTGCAGGCTCCAGCCCGCCGAGGGTCCTGGCGTGAAGGTCAAGGGTCTGGGTATGCTGGCTGATCGAGGGCGGTATCGAAGTATCGAATATTTTATTTTGGATTCTCTCATTCTGGGGATAATTGTTAATTTGCATTTGGTTTGGTTGAGATTTTTGACCTAGGGAAGCTTGGACAAAAATGCTTTTGTTCGTTATACAGGTCGCATTTTTCAAGCGATTCTCGTGAAATTTTCCGAGCAGGTGCAGGTACATACTATAGGTAAGTCAAAATACTTAATCTGTGATCGTTCATCATCATCATCATCATGTTAGCCAAAAGACGTCCACGCTGGACATAGGCCTCCCCCAAGGTCTTGTGCTTTTCGCATCCACCGCGATCTCGCGATCTTAACCAGGTCGTCGCTCCATCTTGTTGGAGGCCTACCGACAGCTCTTCTCCCGGCTGTGATCGTTATTTTTCAAGAAATTCTTACATATACATGTAGAACTAGCTTTTGCCCGCGGCTCCGCCCGCGTGGTATTCAGTTCCCTCGGGAACTGTGATAAAAAGTAGCCTATGTCAGTCTCGGGCCCATAAACTATCTCTATGCCAAAAATAACGTCGATCCGTCGCTGTGTTACGGCGAGAAAGACGGACAAACACACACTTTCGCATTTACAATATTAAGTATGGATATTTGCCTTGTGTTCTTGTGAATAAATTATATGTTTTTTTGCTTACAGAACAATTTAGTTGTGTAAAGTGGTGACACTGCCGTGAATACTCTGCGCGTCGATACATTATGCAGGCAGCAGAATGTATGCAGGACGGTGCGGCCAATTGTGCGGTTTACCCACGATTTCACAAGTCGTAAAAATATTTCGTCTTGTCTTTTGTGTTATTTAAACAAGATGTCTTAAAAATACCTTTAGGCGTGTCAGGACAGATTCGTATTAAATCAGTTGGGTTTCAGGCCAGAATCTTAGTAAGTGCGACTCTTATGTTGCCAGTTTCAATTTAACTCGGATACTCCGGATCTAAATAAAAAATAAATAAATAAAAAATGTTTATTACAAGAAACAACACATACAATGGGGTTACAAATATCTGTTGGTCCCACACTAGGCTTGGCCTAAAAAAGAATCTAAAGTATGGAATATGGTTTCAAGAAAGAAAAGAAAGAAAAATGATTTATTGACGGTCCCAACAGTACCACCACCAAACCCAAAAACAATAATAAATATTACTTATACAAGCATAATTCACAATAAATTGTATGGTGGCGACACCAATTGTCACCGAAAAAGGGTCTCCACTCAGCATGTGTTTCAGTTATATATCCTGAGATTTTGATATGATATAGATTTCAAAGTCCTGTAAAAAAGTGTCTAAAAAATTAAAGTAAACTCTGAAAGCAACCCGGAAACAGAGGAGCGCCCTTAGAGACTTTTGATCAGATTTTTGGAATCTATAACATAATGATAACATATCAAAATTTCAGGACATTAAACTGAAAATACATTTTCCATAGTCCGAGGTCCTTTTTCGTCAGGCAAGCCCTGTGTAGATTGGGAACTTCACACATACCATTGGAACTATTTGGAACTCTTCTCAAGTGCCAAAAAGTTTCCTCACGATGTTTCTATCACCGTAAAAATCGTGGTAAAATTACAAAATCAATTACGCCTGCAATGCTGATAATAATGATAACGATAATTTATACAATACAATACAATACAAAGACTCTTTATTGTACACCAGAAATAGTAAGTCTATCTATTTACAGAGAACATGGTAGAAGATAAACAGTTCTAAAAGGTATAAAGGTTTAAATTTAAAGGTAAGGGTCTTTCAATTAGTACTAATTTGTCAAAATTACGCCACGTTTTGGCATACAACCGAATTTCGGTCAGACGCTAACCGAAGTTCCGCGGCTGATCACGCCGGAAAGACGTCATTTTGATGAATAAATTAACATCCTGTATATTTATTTATTTATTCAAAACAATACAATAATAGTCTTACAGTTGAAAACCAAAACGCCTATTACGTATAGATGTGAAGATCCTGACTCTAAACGTTCATCCCTATAAATTGAAATAGGAAGTTACCCTATACACTAGAATAGCATCCGAGTCCCTAACAATTCCACGCAGCCAGAAAATCTTGGCGAATATCGAACGTTTGCGAGTGAACTGATGTCATGATGACGTCAGAAAGCGTGATATCACGCCGATTTTCGCGGTGTTCAGCAGCGACTCGTTAGCTCAGTAGGTAAGAGCGCCGATATAAACTAAACACTTGAACATCGGAGGGCGGAGGTTCAAATCCTTCACGAGTCAGACTTTTTTTTCCAAAAATAATTCCAATTTGAAGGAGTACCAATAAGGACAAGTGATGCTGCCACCTTATAGGTAATTTTAAGTCGAAAACTTTTACCACTTTTTAGTTTTTTAATGTACGAAGCAAGTGTCGGGTTCGATTTCGGCATAAAAATCATATTTCGGCTAAAAGTTTGATTACATTAAAAAAATAGCGAACCTTTCAGTCACGCAGTAACTTGTATGTTTTTGTATACCGTTCGGGAAAACAGCTAAATGGAAAAAAGGCCTTGTGACTTGACCTACAGCCTTCCAAGCAAAGGATCGTGGGTTCAAACCTGAGCTGGACGGGCGGCCAGTTTTCATAACCCACTCCCACTTTACGTCTATGGGAGGAACTTTAAAAAAAAAAAAATTTTTTTTATTATACTGTTTTGTCGGCATAGTTTACATACATTCGTGCAAAATTACAGCTTTCTAGCATTGATAGTCTCTGAGCAAAGCCGCGTACGGACAGACGGAAAAAGGATTCTTTTGCAAAAACTGCCTTAGGGTAAATTTTTGCAAAAGTATCCACATCTCTGCATATGTTGTAACTTTTGTTTTGTTTTTGTAGATGCATGCTTAAATAAATAGGTAGTTACATATTATAATTTAATTGTAAAGAGCGCATTCTCGCCAACAAACTGTAATATCAGTTTGGCGAGTGGATATGTACATTAAGTAAGTGTATGTAGTACCTATGAGAAATAAATAAATAAAAAATAATAATACAGACAGACATGGCGAAACTATAAGAGTTCCGTTTCTGCCATTTTGGCTACGGAACCCTAAAAAGAACCTCCTATTGGTTACCAGCGAAAGTAAAACCTACCATTCCTACCATTTTAAAACATCTAAATAAATAAATATCATGGGACACTTGACACCAATTGACCTAGTCCCAAACTAAGCAAAGCTTGTACTATGGGTACTAGGCAACGGATAAACATACTTATATAGATAAATAAATACTTAAATACATATTAAACATCCAAGACCCGAGAACAAACATTCGTATTATTCATACAAATATCTGCCCCGGATGGGATTCGAACCCGGGACCTCAAGCTTCGTAGTCAGGTTCTCTAACCACTTAGCCATCCGGTCGTCTAACAGTGGAAGTTCGCAGCTCGCAACGCGCGCTGTTCGCAAGAGACGTTAAGTGGGTGATGTAAGTATTTGCGAAAAGCTCCGGATAAAGCTCCTTAGGGAACAGCTGTTGGATATTATTACCATCTTTATGTTATTCTTAGTTTGTTGACTTCCTAAAGAGCACAAAAAATAGCGACTTGGATAAAATAATACTCATGTAGTCAAGGTCGCAATAATTTATTGAATCAGGCGTTACTTTGCGGAGGTCCACATCAATGAAGTGACATAATTATTTTGCTCAGCCGCGACCTTTATGATAGCTACGTTTAGGCAGCCGTGTGAGCGTTTACCTTTACTTGCCCGAATTTCATTTGCCCGAATTTCATTTGCCCGAATTTCACTTGCCATACCAACGTTTGCCATAACATAAATAGAACCGTGCTGTTGTCAGGATTTTTTTAAATGTCATCATCTAGAATGCAGTAGGTTAGGTTAGTTTAATATCAACCCTGAAGTAATTACTATTGCAGAAATAAATAACTTTATAGAAAATGAAAATTCTAGAAAACGATACATTCGGGCATATGAGATTCGGGCAAACGATAGAGAACCCCATGAGAGGTATTTGAGTGATTTGGACCTGTCCAATGGTGCAGTGGATATTATTTTGAGTTGTCCGGTATCGGAAGATGCAGTACGAATTTACAGGTTCATCAAGCACTCTTTTACAGCCAGATAATCTGGACATCGCAATAAAAGTGTTTGATGAATGTGGCCATCGAGTCTTTCAATGAGGCTGGCATAGTCACACAGCCTCAAAAAAAAATAGAAAAAAAATACGTTTAGGCAAGAAATATGTACTCATATTAAATGATATTGTAACGGATAACTCACGTCTTAAATTGAGTTTAGCTCGACATGTTGCAGGCTATTTCGTAGCCCTTCTTCTAATGAGGACACGACTCGGCGGCTGCCGCAACACGCGCTTTACGCGCCACCGCTCTGCTTGCGCGACTGTCCGACGAAATAGTGAGTTATCCGTTACAATATCATTTAATATGAAAGAAAGAATGAAAGAAAGAAATCATTTATTGCCACAAAAAAAATTAAAGAAAAATATAAACATTTCAAAAAGAAAAAAACATACCTACATTAAACCTAATCAGAAGGCAGTTTTTGTGGCAAAAGGAGCGGACTCAGCATTTGCTGCGAGTGCAAGCGTAAGCCTGCATTGCGCAGCGCTGGTTTTCAGTCCGCCCCCCTCCTTGCACTCCTTACCGCTTCGACAAATAACGAATAGCGGGTAGACTTAATTAACTAACATGCACCTTAAAAAAAATAAACAATAACTGTTAAAAAAAAAAGCTAGAAAAAACTACAATAAAAAAAAGACAATACGCAAAACAAATCACAAATGTGTGGACAGCATCGAGCCGCAACCTTTAATCACATGGCTTAAATATTCCTCAATTGGTCAATTAAAAATATTTTCTTTAATTTGATTTTAAAAGAGAGTGAGCCTCACGGTAGTTTCATGTTCACAATAACTCATGCAGAATCTCCATCTCTACACTTTAAGAACACACACGAATTACGCAAACCCTCTACGAGTATTACCACCACTGACGCTCGAACTCAACCAGAGCTCCTGCAACCAGCTCTCTCATTGTAAACCCTTGTGCCCCAGTTAACTCTTACACTTTCTTGATAATGTTGGAGTGCGTAGAAAGAACGTAGATATTAAAATGAAGTTTAATCGGATGGCTAAGTGGTTAGAGACCCTGACTACGAAGTTTGAGGTCCCGGGTTCTAATCCCGACCGGGGCAGATATTTGTATGAATAATACGAACGTTTGTTCTCGGGTCTTGGATGTTTAATATGTATTTAAGTATCTATTTATCTTTATAAGTATGTTTATCCGTTGCCTAGTGTCCATAGTACAAGCTTTGCTTAGTTTGGTACTAGGTCAATTGGTGTCAAGTGTGCCATGATATTTATTTATTTATTGTAGCACAAGTTATAAAATAATATTTAATTGATTGGCCGTTCCTTCCTTTGATGTGTGTCGCACGTGAGTTAGTTATGGACAGCTTGACGGTTTACGTTATTCTGCCGTATTAGTAATTGTAAATTACGCAGTCGGAAGTAGGTCGCAATGTAAGCTTAAAAATGTACAATCGACATTGTACACCCGTGGGACGTATTTTTTTTTTTTAATACGACTGGATGGCAAACGAGCAAGTGGGTCTCCTGGTGGTAAGAGATCACCACCGCCCATAAACATCTCCAACACCAAGGGTATTGCAGATGCGTTGCCAACCTAGAGGCCTAAGTTGGAATACCTCAAGTGCCAGTAATTTCACCGGCTGTCTTACTCTCCGCGCCGAAACACAACAGTGCAAGCATTGCTGCTTCACGGCAGGATTAGCGAGCAAGATGGTGGTAGCAATCCGGGCGGACCTTGCACAAGGTCCTACCACCTGCACGTATAGGCAGAGATGATACCGCAGGAAAAACCTAGCGTCACTGAAACCCGAAGCCCGAAGCATGTCAACATTCATCAAATGTAAAGCTACATACACACGCGACAGCCCGCGGTCTGAACGTGGCCTAATCTAATACGTGCACAACATTAACAATACACGCCAGCGCAGTGCGACCTTAGCTGCGACGACACAGAGTCGAGTTTAGTCTGCAGTCGACCCAGAGAAAAAGCATCGCGGTTTGAAATCTGAGCGGTAATGAGATTTTTAACCGACTCCGGCGATAGGAGTGATGTGCGACGTGACCGCTACGCGTTACGTTTTTTAAATTTGCCTCTTTGATAAGCATGATACATAAATTCACTTGTAATGGTGATAAATTTCGTATTAAAGGTATGTACCCATTCTGTATCATGACCATTTAAAAGTTTTGCCAAAGGTTTGTCAAAGGTTTCTGTTTAAACTTCAATGCTGGCTAAATGAAAAATGTTTTAATATTATTAAGGAATTTATCACATATACACACATATACCGGGTGTGGCCTGTAATATAAGCAAAAAATTAAAACATAAATCATACTCCTCAAACTGAACAACATTAGTTCAGCGAATTTTAAAAATAATTATTTTTTTATTTTTTATTACACTTTTAAGTTTATTCGCAGAAGCAATGTAAAGCAAAATGCTTGATGTTTGTAGCGTGACAGGCGACGTCAGTTGTATTCTAGGATGGCGTACCATTGATGGCAGTATTTAATTAGTATGAGAAAAGGAAAATATGTACAAAGACTCCATTATTTTCAAAAGTCGCTCAACTAATGTTGTTCAGTTTAACGAGGACGATCTATGTTTTAATTTTTTGCTCGTATTACTTACAGGCCACACCCGGTATAGCCTGCTTTCAAATAAAGAAAACCGCATTCAAATCGGTCCACCCGTTTAAGAGCTACGCTGCCACAGAGACACACAGACAGTCAGACAGACTGACACACATAACTGTCAAACTTATAACACCCCTCTTTTTGCATCGAGGGTTAAAAATAGTCTACTTTTTATTCCCGAACTGATATAACCTTCAAGCTTTCAAGAAAAGAGCGTTCCTACCTTAAAGGCCGGCAACGCACTTGTGACGCTTCTGGTGTTGCAGGTGTCCATGGGCGACGGCAATCGCTCACCATCAGGCGATCCGTCAGCTCGTTTGCCCCCTATATCATAAAAAAAAAAACTAGAAAAAAGTGCGATGTTGTCACAAGCAAAGTTGAGGACAAAAGCTAGTAGGTGTAATTTAAAACCAATCACAGGGACTTGTCACTCGTTCAATTTTGTCTGTCTGTTACACAAAGCTGTCGCGTGCAGGGTCCCTCCTTTGCAAGGGGTCCCGCAGATAAATATGTAGTAACGAAGAGTTGTCGGTAAGTTGAAAAAATTAAACGAACTTTTAACTGCCTCATCCTTCATTATTAAACTAGCTAGACAGCTCTGTCACGACATACACCGGGTGTAGCCTGTAATGTAAACAAATAATTAAAACATAGATCATACTAGTCAAACTGAACAACATTACATTTAGTTCAGCTACTTTTTTTTAATTTTTATTCACTAGGACTCCTCAATAATGAACGTCTCTGCATCGGAAAAAGCAATCTTTCGTAAAAGGTGACGAGCAGTTGATATTAAGAGATGTCTCTTCGTTCCATTCTCCATACAAACGTAGTCCCGGTCTCATTTGAAAACTAGGCAACAGAAGTAGATGAAACTTTGTAAGTATGGACTAGACGTAATTATCTATGCCTGTGGTTTTTCAATTTTTCGTATAAATGTGTAATATCAGAATTACAGGAGCTCAAAATTCGACGAAAAAAAAGATGACAACTTTGCACGAGAATTACAGACTATTACAGCATTTTTGCAAAAATCGAAAAAACCACAGGCATAGAAAATATAATGAAGATCTTGATTGTAAAATATCATTGATTTCTGTACCATACTTTTCGTATAATGTGAGGACAACACGGAGGGGATCACAGGTGCGTTGCCGACCCTTTTAGGAATTGGTACGCTCCGGGAATGTTGCCGCAGTAAGCTGATTTCAGATCTTCGTCGTGCTCGTGGTCGTCCATATTGGTGGAAACGCCGCTTAAAGAGAAAAGAGAACACTAGCTGACGGAACCCTTGGGCTATCGAGAGACGGCAAGGATCACAGTTCTGATCGGTTTTCATTCCGCGCGGTCGGCCAAAGATTAATCATTTTGCCGGCTTCGGCCAGTTGATTCGTTTTAACCCCCACTAGGGTAGGAGGGGTTTAGTGGAATCCTGTCTTTCCCATGTTAAGAATAATTTTGGAGTGGTATACTGAACCAAGTAAATGATTTACCATTTTTTTATGACTGCATTATAAAAAAACAAAGTCAAAATATCTTTGATTCATTTAGGCTATAAAGCTATAGCAGAAGTCAAAAAGAATCCAGCATTGGTTTGAGACCTCTCTTGAAAAGAACCTGGCAAGAAACTCAAAGAAGTATATATTTTTTTAACAGCTCTACATTGTAATTAATGATTTTTATCACAAATACTTAATAATACTACACTTGTAACACAGTAGATTCGTTAGATTTTCCCAGAAACTCCCATATAGCAAGTTGTATTGAAATCTTTAGATCCATTTTCAAGATCGGACAAATATATATATTTTTTAACAGTATAGGTTTGCGTTTGGCCACAATCACGCCTGATGGAAAGCGAGGATGAAGCCTACGATGGAGCACGCTTGCCTAGTAAATGCTCATTCACCCTAGACTTTACAGCGGCCAAATTGTAGTGTTCAGGAAACACAGTCGCAGGCAGGGAATTCCACTCATTTGCTGTGCGGTTGATAAAGGAAGAGCGAAAACGCTTTGTGCGGATTTTGGGAATACTGATAACGTAAGGGTGGAGACCTCGGCTACTTCTGGTCAAACCGTGGAAGAAAGGAGCAGGTGGATTTGTCCGTCTTTCGCATCGAAACAGAGCGACAGATCGATGTGATTTTTTATCCCAGAAAAATGCACAGTTCCCGATGAACGAATTTCACGCGGGCGTAGCGTATCACGTACTACCCGCACTTGGTCATTTTATTGGTCATTTTGGCATAAGTCTCATTTGCGGTATTTTGACTCAAAGTCAAAGTCAAAATCTCTTTATTCAATTTAGGCTACAACAAGCACTTATGAACGTCAAAAAATCTACCACCGGTTCGGAAAAACCCTCTGTTGAGAAGAATCCGGCAAGAAACTCAACGAGGTATTTTTTTTTTTAAAAACAGATGCACAATATTTATAAATGATATCTATATACTATTCATTACAAGTATTTAACACAATTTTTTGATGGTCTCTATGATGTCTCGTTTGTGGTATTTTGACTGAGTGAAAATCACGAAAGCTTAAAACGTTCCTTTATATGTAACAAATGACACTTTACCTATTCCTCGGTTCACCCCTCCCCTGGCTGTGCCACTTTTGATTCGCCTCTAACTCAATTACAGCTCGCGCGGGACGCATTTATCTGCTTTGATGTGAGCTAAATTTCTTTCAGTCCTAAAAGCTCGTGCTTTTAATACTGAAACGAAAAAGCTCCCGAAACGCAATTAAGCTTTTTTCACTGGCTAAGTATCTGGTGGATCTGATGGGTGCAAAGTTTTTTGGAAAAAGTTTACGGTTTGAAATAGAAAATTATTTGGTTTTCACGTTTTTCTTTTGCTGAAATGTAACTAATATTTGTTTAAGTTATTTGTTAAAGATGTTTGTTTATTTATTATATTTGTTTAGGAGATTTGTTTAATGTAATATTTCTTGACGATATTTGCTTGCGACCTAGTATTTGTTTACGATATTGATAGATAAGGTGGTAGGACCTTGTGCAAGGTCCGCCCGGATTGCTACCACCATCTTGCTCGCTAATCCTGCCGTGAAGCAGCAGTGCTTGCACTGTTGTGTTTCGGCGTGGAGAGTAAGACAGCCGGTGAAATTACTGGCACTTGAGGCATTCCATCTTAGGCTTCTAGGTTGGCAACGCATCTGCAATACCCCTGGTGTTGCAGATGTTTATGGGCGGTGGTGATCTCTTACCACCAGGAGACCCACTTGCTCGTTTGCCTTCCAGTAGAATAAAAAAAAAGAAAAGAAAAATACATACTTAAAGACATATTGATTATCCAGGACCCGAGAACAGACATTTGTACCTATTATTCACACAAATATCTGCCCGAGACGGGAATCGAACCCATTATCTACATCTAAACCACTAAACCTATTTAAATGAAATTCGGTACACAGATTTTTTTATATCAAACTAGCTTTTGCCCGCGGCTCCGCCCGCGTGGTATTCGGTTATCGCACGCTGTTCCCTCGGGAACTGTGCATTTTTCCGGGGTAAAAAGCAGCTTAGGTATGTCACTTTCGGGACCATAAACTATATTTGCCGTGAAGCAGCAGTGCTTGCGCTGTTGTGTTTCGGCGTAGAGAGTAAGACAGCCGGTGAAATTACTGGCACTTGAGGTATTCCATCGCAGGCCTCTAGGTTGGTAACGTATGTGCAATACCCCTGGTGTTGCAGATGTTTATGGGCGGTGGTGATCTCTTACCACCAGCAGACCCATTTGCTCGTTTGCCTTCCAATCATAAAAAAATTAAAAATTTAATGAAGCGTTTCTATTGATTCATGACCAACATATTTATCATCAAATCATAAAATATCATCGCATATCTCTGGTGAAAACGCGGCCTAAGCCGCTATTGCCGGCGCCCACACCCGCCCGTAACTCGCGGTCATCTCGCAGTAAAACTTGCAACAAACGTGCGAACTAACCACCGGGGCGATCTACACACTTTCGGCCTACTTGTATGTAATATGATTATTACAGGCAAGGACAGATGTAGAAAAATAACCTAAACATAAAAAAAAAAATTTTTAATACAAGCCTTTATTGCTGACTTTACTCTTTGTTGACTGTACTTTCATTTGCAACCAAACTGCATTTGCATACCAAATTTCAAATCGATGCTATTAACCGTTGATGAGTTAAAATTCCGTCCTGCGGAGATGATCCATCAGGATGTCAGTACTAAATTATTGTATTGTCACGCGATTTACATGTAATTCATAATCCAAATTTCAAGTCAATCTGACTACGGAAGTTGGTCACATTTAACTTGCAAAAAAAATAAAAAAATATATTTGTGTATGTAGAGCGTCACATGTTACTAATTTAAACGACTAAGGTTTGGAAGAGTTCTTCTTTGGTCTCAAAGAATTAATTTAAAATAATACAAAAAAATCTGACTGCCTACGATCCATTAGTTGCTAGGAACTTAAGAACTACGAGTAGTCACGACTTTGAAACCTTGAAGTTTAACTTACGTGTATTTAACAGAGTTCTAGCGTACACAATGATGTTATATGTCACTAACATCATTGTGTACAGATGTCAAATAATCATTCACAGTTCATCGAACAAACACAAATGAAAAACACTGAGTATTTTTGTTTTTAAAATAAAATATTTTAAGTAAAAACCAATCTAGAAGCTAGAACTCTGTTAAATACACGTAAGTTAAACTTCAAGATTTGAAAGTCGTGACTACTCGTAGTTCTTAAGTTCCTAGCAACTAATGGATCGTAGGCAGTCAGATTTTTAAGTAGAAGCTCATTGCCTGTACACGAAAATACCGAAGAACGTTGCTGTAAAACGACAAACTGACGTACACAAAGGATTTGAGTACGTCAACGATTTTGTATGAAACCAAAATTAAGCGAGGTACAATAAAAAAAATAACGCTCTCCTAACTCCACCCCTCTTATCGCCCTATCCGTGGAACTGCCCGGATTCCCCTATCTTCCATTACCCCATACCCGGGTCACATAGCTGGGATATTAGCTGGAACTAGCGACGCTAGTTTATGCGATAGCCTCAATAGACCGACATATTTATGCTTTGAGGAAGGACTCGCCTAATCCAAATTTCTTAGGGACGATTGTACCAAGAAAATAAATCAAGTTTTAGTGTAGTACGGTTTGGTTGTTTGGAATTGTGAGGGTTAAATAAAATTTCGACTTACTCTATATTTCTGGTGTGTTTAGTTTTTTGAACATAATTAATTTAAGACGTGAGTTATCCGGGTCAATATATTTAATACTAGCTTTTGCTGCGGTTCCGCCCGTGTGGTATTCGGTTATCGAGCGCTGTTCCCTCGGAAGCTGTGCATTTTTCCGGGATAAAAAGTAGCCTATGTCACTCTCGGGCCCATAAACTATCTCTATGCCAAAAATGACGTCGATCCGTCGCTCCATCACGGCGTGAAAGACGGACAAAAACACAAAAAACAAAAACACACTTTCGCATTTACCGGGTATGGCCTTTAATACGAGCAAAAAATTAAAACATAGGTCGTCCTCGTCAAACTGAACAACATTAGTTGAGCGACTTTTAAAAATAATGGAGTCTTTGAATTTTCCTTTTTTCATACAAATTAAATACTGCCATCAATGTACGCCATCCTAGAACACAACTGCCGATTGTGTAGAGAAGCCATCACGCTACAAACATCAAGCATTTTGCTTTACATTGCTTCTGCGAATAAACTTAAAAGTGTAATTAAAAATAAAAAACTAATTATTTTTAAAATTCGCTGAACTAATATCGTTCAGTTCGAGGAGTATGATCTATGTTTTAATTTTTTGCTTATATTACAGGCCACACCCGTTATAATATTAGAATAGATTCTTACGTAAAATGGTTTTAAAGCAATAAAGGCCATAATTTCCAACTATTTTCACTGCGGTCAGGACTTAATAAGTTTAAATTACAAACCGAACTTCTCGCAGAGCACGCGTTGTGTTTGCGCGTCTGTAATCAAACTATGTACCATGTTAACGAAACAAAGCCTTTTAATTAAATGGTTATTTCATTATTGAGTTTCATTAATACGGTGCGGCGTGATTGGATAGGATAGCGTGGTACGAGCTGATGCAAAATATTCATCATCCCAGCCTATATACGTCCCAATGTTGGGCACAGGCCTCCTCTCAGAATGAGAAGGCTTGGGCCATAGTTCCCACGCGGGCTCAATGCGGATTGGGAACTTCACACGCACCATTGAATTAATTCGCAGGTTTGTGTAGGTTTCCACGATATTTTCCTTCACCGCAAAGTTCGTGGTGAATTTCAAATGTAATTCCGCATTTGAATTTCGAAAAACTCAGAGGTGCGAGTCGGGGTTTGAATCCACGATCCTCAGCTTGAGAGGCGATAAGTCAAACCACTAGGCCACCACGGCTTTTTTAACGACAGGTGAAACTAAATAAAAGTTTGTAAAACTACGTTCTACTCTCAATACGTTCATCGGGAGGGGGGGGGGTGGCAGTGGAGGGGAGTTCACGCCGATTGGTTTAATGCAGCCTTCGTTCGCCATTAACGCGACAGATGCATTGCTACTCGCACATGTACAATAATCCGGTTATTTGCAGTTGTGGGAATGGCTGCATATTTCATGCTGACAGCGAGACTTTGATTAATGTTGCAGACTTGATTAATTTGTGGGACATCAAATTTATGTCGACTGGATAGTTAAGTTAGTGACCCTGACTACGAAGCTAAGGGTTCGATTCCCATGACGGGCAAATATTTGTATGATGAATAAAGTCAAAGTCAAAGTCATCATCATCATCATGTCAGCCGAAAGACGTCCACTGCTGGACATAGGCCTCCCCCAAGGCTCTCCACTCAGACCGGTCTTGTGCTTTTCGCATCCACCGCGGTCCCGCGATCTTAGCCAGGTCGTCGCTCCATCTTGTTGGAGGCCTACCGACAGCTCGTCTCCCGGTCCGCGGACGCCACTCGAGAACCTTCTGACCCCATCGGCCATCAGTTCTACGAGCAATGTGCCCCGCCCACTGCCACTTCAGTTTCGCTATTGTTCGGGCTATGTCATTAACCTTAGTTCTACTGCGGATATCATAATTTGTGATTCTATCCCGCAGAGAAACCCCGAGCATAGCCCTCTCCATAGCCCTTTGAGTGACTTTGAGTCAAAATATCTTTATTCAATTTAGGCTATAACAAGCACTTATGAAAGTAAAAAAAAAACTACCATCGTTTTGAAAAAACCTCTATTGAGAAGATTCCGGCAAGAAACTCAACGAGGTATGTATATATTTCTTTAATACGAATGTTTGTACTTGAGTCTTGGATGTTTGTATGTATTCAAGTATATAATTTATCTATACCTACAGTGTGTTACCGGCAGTCAGGCTTTTATAAGGGAGGTAACGTATATAACGGTAACGTAACGGAGTAACGTATTTCTGTAACCTAACCATCACATTAATTTAATCGGATTTTGGATGTCTAATATGTATTTAAGTATGTTTTTATCTATATAAGTATATTTATCCGTTACCTAGTGTCCATAGTGCAGTCAGCTGCAGAGAAAGGGTACCCCCTGTAATGGCGGTAAGTATGGATACCTACTGCCGTTACAGGGGGGTACCTTTTCTCTGCAGCGGACTGTACAAGGTTTGCATAGTTTGGGACTAGGTCAATTGGTGTCAAGTGTCCCATGATATTTATTTATTTAATTAATAAACTAAAATTCAGACTTCGTTAACTTTCTATCAAAATTATAATTGCCAACAACGTACAGCGAAGTTAATTGACAAGTAATAATCAAAGTCCCTCTTTTTGCATTGGGCTTAATAAATGAAGATCGTAATAAAATTTTCGGAAAACAATTTTTAGCAACACATGGGTGTAAAATTCACTCAAAAATAAAAACACCGGAGTTTCTAACTCAACTAACATTAAAAATTAAGTAAAACTCTCCTAGAAACTAATTACGTAATTTTCCGCTCTGACTACGGAGGTCAATTTGGTAATCCAATTGCCCCCTAATAAAACTAGGGGGGATTCAATTACGCGCTATCCTTGTCAAAAACTTGGTGACAGGGCGCTCACAATGGCGGCCAAATTGGAGAGTATAATGACTTTGGTCCGCCGGCAAACTACAAGGCAGAGCTTACCATCAGTCGTTATCATTAAATAATGATAAATTTATTCCTTTCTTATGTCTGATCGCTCTGAAGCGATTCAATGATTTGTTAGATTAATTTCCCAAAATCATTATTTCCTAGTAGCACTTTTTTTATTCGACTGGATGGCAAACGAGCAAGTAGGTCTCCTGATGGTAAGAGATCACCACCGCCCATAGAAACCTGCAACAACAGGGTGATTTCAGATGCGTTGCCAACCTAGAGGCCTAAGATGGGATACCTCAAGTGCCAGTAATTTCACCGGCTGTATTACTCTCCATGCCGAAACATAACAGTGCAAGCACTGCTGCTTCACGGCAGGATTAGCGAGAAAGATGGTGGTAGCAATCCAGGCGGACCTATTTTTCCGTTTGCATTTTTACCCGAATGATTTTTCCCACTATCGTTTTTTACTACAGCTTATTTTCACAGTAGCGTTCTTTTCCAATCAGAATCGACAGACACATTGTCGACGGAGTTCCGCTCACGCAGAGCTCACTTTTGCATGCTTTTGACCCTTTAGGCCGATGCTAACTTAACATAACCTAAACCTATGTCTCTGTGGCGATTCTGTTTGGGAAAAAACGCGATTGTGAAAATAAGATTACGTAAAAAAAGCATTTGGGACAAAATGCGAACGGAAATTTTGCTACAAGGAAATAACGATTCTAGGAAATTGAATAAAATAAATAAAATAAAATAAAATAATAATAATTGATCCAAGAAATCCTCTTTTTTCACTGAATCCAATGATTGTTCCGAACTGTTATAAAGCAAACCTAACCTATAGTTTTCTCTTATTCCGAGAGAAGGCTTGTGCCCAGCAGTGGGACGTATATAGGCTAGGATGATGATGATAATGACCCAGGAATGTACCAACTTATTATGTTGACAGCGAAGCCAAAATAACGCAAGTTTTCTCTCTATCTCTCTCTTCTGAAGAGAGAGAAGATAGAGATGATGATGACCCAGGAATGTACACACTTATTATGTTGACAGCGAAGCCAAAATAACGCAAGTTATCCCTCTTTTTCTGTCTCTCCCTCTCTTCTGAAGAGAGAGAAAAGAGAGAGCTGATGAGGACCCAGGAATATACCCACGTATTATATTGATTGCGAAGCTAAAATAACACTAGTTCTCTCTCTTTCTCTCTGTCTCTCTTCTGAAGAGAGAGAAGATGATGATGATCCAGGACTTAACCCATTTATTACGTTGACAGCAAAGCCAGAATAACGCAAGTTCAGAGCAACTAAAACATTTGGTACGATAAAAACAGGTCGAGAGGCACGGCACGGGAGCCCTTTGAGGCCACTCCAGCCTCGACAGGGAAAGGGTGCTCTTGGGACTGAGGCAAAACCTAGTAACCCGAAATTTAACATGGTACTGTACTGACCCCACACTTCGTGTATTAAACTTTGTGAATTTATTTTAATCATGAGTAACCTCTTTGGGAAAAATTTTTGTTTGAAAGTGGATAGCAAGAATGTCAAGGAAAAGAAAAAAAAGGAAGGGGATTGGGTTGTCAAGTGTCATGGAAAGAAAGATGTGCTAACGAAAAATAAATAAAAATAAAATGTGAATTCTTTGATAACGCGATGAAAAGGCCTAGAAATCCATATATTAACTTAAAACCAATAATTAAAAATGGAGTACGGAGTTTACAAACGGTTTCAGTGAAAATTAAATAAAATCTAGTTTGACAGCCGTTGTATATTCGCATAGCGAGGTCGCTACGTATAGGATTTCAAACTCCGAACAAAACATAACACCCGGAGTTATAAGCAATGGATTACTATGCCTTATTGTTGTGATAGAAGTGTAAATAGGTGTTCAATAGTGCAATGCTGTGTGTGCTACCGACGTGAGTTATTTACAATTGCTTTTGCCCTTTCATATTATGAGTTTCAGCGGACTGAGTGGCTACGGGGAGGATAGTGACAGTTGCTGTCATCATGACGAGAGGAGGAGGGACTGGTTGAAGACTATGAAGATACGCAAGCCTGGATTGATGGCGTGTAAGTTGAATTTGAATTGAATTAAATAAATGTGATTTTATTGAAATATAATAATTATGAAAACGAAAGACAAATTACTCGGGATTTAATGGAATAGTAAACATTGCTTATAATTAATTGCTCGAGCTTGCTCCGCGGTTAATACGCCCCAACATACATAAAGCTTTGAATTGTGCGGTTCCTACAATAATATTTAATTTCATGCTGGCGCCGACGTCCAACGTGATGGAGATATCCTGGCTGGTTGTGTGGTGTGATGTGCAACGGGACGGGATTGGAATATTGGCGTGCGGTCCGAGTGCTGATGGCGGTTCCTGGATGTCCCTAGCTAAGTCCTTCCCTTATCCCAGTAGTTAACGATGTTACGACATAACAGCGTAGGAACAGTGAGGAGTATGGCGGGATCCTACCACTGTTATTGTACTCTGATTTGAGCTAATTATACAATTTGTAGATAGAAGTAAAGTACAGTTGGTCATAATTATATTATGATTTCCACGTAATCTGACATTTGTTGTCACAATTTTATAAATTTGAAAAACCAGCATTTAGACATAATGTCTATGACATTTTGATAGAATGTCTAATAAATTCAAACCGAGATGGAACCGCGACACTCCTGTGATCTCATTTCAAATCGGTCTTTGGTTCTATACGAACGTATACAATAATTTTATAAATAATTTATCCGTGTTCTAAATTTTAAACATTCAAAATATAAAGAATAAATAACGCCAGTCTAAATTCAAAAGACCTAAATTTAAATATTTGAAATTTAGAAGTCAAATTCAAATGATCGAATTGATTCAAATACGGGTCATTACTGTTCTGTTCTGCTGGCGTTACGGAGTGTTACGAAGACATTGAATTGTTGAATATTTTTAACGAACATTATCTTCAATTGATTTAAACTATATTACTATTGACGGTACTGAAGTTACCATCGGTGTGTGGATACTATAGCGAAGAACTAAAATATTTGTGGCACAAATCTAAGACAGTGAGTAATACATTAGTAAAATTAAAATTGAATATCAAAACTGCTTATATATTATAACATGCTAGAAACTCCAAGGTTAATGGAAACGAGATTTTAATAATTGACTTCAGATTATTGTGTAATTGTTTATATTTCCTCAATGTTTCTTCCAAATTACCCTGCGTATTTGGCCTAACTTTACAAATAAGCTATTTGGACCTAGAACCGGGGTGTATCACGGTCTCCACAAATACCTATACTAAACCAGATTACTTAATTTTGTCACCATTCTAATGATTTTAATAGAAACCCAGATAGCTCGGGAAGGATAGCTATACAATTCTATACTTACTATTGTATCCAGCTGGTGGAGCGAATGGAACTAGTGTGCCACAGATACGAGTACTAATCTAGCTGGCTGGGTATTAATGGTCGGTATTGCGCGCATGGATACTGTACAAAGTACCCTTACAGACTCCACAAACCATTATGATCGACGTTTCACAATGGAGTCTGTAGATTATTCAAAATTGTGTTTGGGGACCGAGGGTCTTCAGATACATGTGGTCACCAGGGGTCAATTCCACCTCTGGCCGCTGAACGTTGCATCCTCTTTGTCGGACTAACCACCCGGCAATACGGACTCTGTCCGATGGGGTTGTTTACTACTCACTTGGCAATAGGGTTAAAGTGGGGTTGCGGCTAAATAAGGTCTAACGACTAATAGTGGCGTTGGGAGTCCTTGTGGGACATGTGGGGGGAAGGAGACTTTCTCTGTTGGGTTGTGGACGCAAATTGTGGAACGCGTCGTAATAACACAAACATGACCCCGAGTTGTTCTTCCTGACGCTAGTCTGTTAGAGGTTGGGGGGGGGGGGAAGAGGAGACCGTAGGTGTATAGGATAGTCACTCAGGAAAAGGTTAGGGATTAACAAAGCCTGCCTCGGGAGTGACTATGATTTTGTTCTCCACTCATTCATTTGAAGACGAGGTACTCACGTGATTGACATACGACATTAATTCAATCCCCTCACGAGGTGCCGAGGCAGCCCGTGGGGGAGTGACCAGTACGGTGACGAGCTCCACAGGCCCGGGCGGGGAGGGGCCCGGCCTATACGGCATAAATCACCTCTTTTTATATTAATTAAGTGGAAATATAATCAAAAATAGATAGTAGCAATAATAATTTCTTATACTAAACGAAATAACTTTTGAGTTTCCTGTATGTATAACCAACGCTTTCTCAAAGAGGTAGTTACTCTACTAAATAGCCCTCTCACTCGGTTCGATCCTAGGTCTACTGTAAATTATTATACAACCTAGGGTCTCTACAAACAGACGATGGCCGTAATTAGACTTAGATAAAAGTATATAAATAGAAATATAGTGTCTACCCCTATTGGGAACAGTACAGTACCAATATTTATTTTCAACAAAAAACAGCCAAGAGCGTGTCGGACACGCCCATGATAAGGTACCGTAGCCAGTCAAAAAACTATGCGTAAGCCATGGATTGAGAGTCCTGTCTGAGTGGAGAGCCTTGGGGGAGGCCTATGTCCAGCAGTGGACGTCTTTCGGCTGACATGATGATGATGATGATGAAGCCATGGATTTAGTCACGCGTGACTGTCGCATCCACACTGTAACACTGGCACTTCACTTGGCATATTCACAGAAATATTTTCGTGTGTGAAAGAGATACACTATATCGTTGCTGGCGTGGGTGACGGAGATGTCATTAACTGGAATGGAAGAGATCACTCTTAAGCGATAAGGCCGCCTATTGCTTACCTTTTGCTTTTGCAGGTGGTAGGACCTTGTGCAAGGTCCGCCCGGATTGCTACCACCATCTTGCTCGCTAATCCTGCCGTGAAGCAGCAGTGCTTGCACTGTTGTGTTTCGGCTTGGAGAGTAAGACAGCCGGTGAAATTACTGGCACTTGAGGTATTCCATCTCAGGCCTCTAGGTTGGCAACGCATCAGCAATACCCCTGGTGTTGCAGATATTTATGGGCGGTGGTGATCTCTCATCACCAGGAGATCCACTCGCTCGTTTGCCTTCCAGTGGAATAAAAAAAAAGAACCTTGTAATTTTCTCTGTGTACCTGTTTTCTGTATCGCTTACTATTTCTGGTGTACAATAAAGAGTATTTGTTTTGTAATCTCAGAAAAGGAACCAAAAAATATTATATCGTAAAATTTTTATATTTCCAGTTACCACATTTCTGCCCGCCGCCGGAACCCGAACCCGGTTGTCGGGCTCAGCCCCGGCGCGGTTCGTTATTTCTTTGATTCCGTATTGACGTATAAAAAACTCATTAAAATGTTAAGTATGCCCGGGACCGCATTGACGAGGGGAAATTACATTAAAAAAATCAGGTTTTGTTGAAAATTTTCATTTTTATGAAATGAAATGAAATTGAATTTATTTGCATTAAGCGTGGGATTAAATTGATGTTAGTTATTAGTGTAGAACACACACTTAGCTATTTTAAAGCATGCAAAATTTATCGTCCTTAAACTAAATGTGAAGCTAAAATTACAGACGCATGTCAAAGAATTAATAAAAATAATTACAATAATATATTTTAATAATTTCAATTAATATTTTCATGTCATAATAAAATATCATACAATCGAGGAAAGCAATACCAATTACTTCCTAGTTATTATTGTTATGTTCTAAAAAATCCTTTACACTGTAAAAAGAATTGTCTCTTAACCATTTTATTAATTTACATGGTAAGGATTTTGTAGTAAAGTTGGTAAGGTATACCGTAGGCGACAGGCTAGAAACCTGTCACTATTGTACCGTTTTTGTCAAACTTAAAACTGCTACGAAGTGGTAACGTTACCTGAGCTCATGCCTACCCCGTTTAGGAATACATGCGTAATGTTTGTGTGTGTGTGTGTGTGTGTGTGTGTGTGTGTGTATAGTTGGTTTCTATGGTACAGTTACCAGCACCAATATATCTATATCCATACTAATATTATAAATGTGAAAGTGTGTTTGTATGTTTGTCCGTCTTTCACGCCGTAACGGAGCGACGGATCGACGTGATTTTTGGCATAGAAATAGTTTATGGGTCCAAAAGTGACATAGGCTACTTTTTATCCCGGAAAAATGCATAGTTCCCGAGGGAACAGCGCGCGATAACCGATTACCACGTGAGCGGAGCCACGGGCAAAAGCTAGTATATTTAAAATGAGGGAGTCTCACGGTAGTTCTATGTTCAAAACACCCTTGTTTTTGGCGTCAGGGGTTTTAAAAGACTTGGTCTAGTTTTCTTCATCTCGAGCGAAGCCGGGGCGAGCCGCCAGTGCCTCACATTTTTGCCTCCGAAACTCGACTGTATGTATGTTTGTATAGTTATAAGTCTGCCAGCTAAGGAGCTTCCCAAACAGCCGCTCCGCAACAACTGTGAGAGGGAACTCTTGTTCGCTGCGATCCGATCGGCCACAGCATTCATCGTTATATCAGTACGTATCGC
Organism: Choristoneura rosaceana; assembly: GCA_037349165.1. Lineage (NCBI taxonomy): Eukaryota > Metazoa > Arthropoda > Insecta > Lepidoptera > Tortricidae > Choristoneura > Choristoneura rosaceana. Next base: position 239,820 of record JAZBNJ010000007.1, read on the forward strand.
TTTTTAGCGATAAGACCGCCTATTTTGCCCACGACTTCGTCTGCGTTACTTTAGTTATGAGGGCGTTAATTATAACGGGAGTAATTTAAACCTATGCTAACTTTAATTACCCCCCCCCCCATTTTACCCCTTTAGGGGGAATTTTATTAATTTCACCTACACAAATAATTTTTCATTGTAATCGAGAACTTATATACCTATTTACATACTTGTTGTCCAGAAATGAGAAAATTTCCATACAGACTTTACCCCCCCATTTTACCCCTTTAGGGGGGAATTTTATCCACTTCATCTAAAGAGATAATTTTTAATTATAATCGAGAACTTATACAGCAATTTTCAAAAATCTATGTCCAGAACTGAGGAAATTCCATATAATCTTCACCCCCCCATTTTGCCCCCTTAGGGGATAAATTTCGCGAGAATAAGGCCTACGATGGAGCACGCTTGCTAGTAAATGCTCATTTACCCTGGACTTGAAAGCGGCCAAATCAGTGTTCAGGAAACACAGTCGCAGGCAGGGAATTCAGAAGGTTTCGACGTGAAAAGTACGACGTAACAGACAGAGCTACTTTCTTATTTATTAAGTAGGGAAGGCATTAAACAAGCCTTCGTACTGATTCAGTAAGATGTGCTGTGTGACTAGAGTGGTTGTTGTTTGTGCGGGCGGCAGGTGGCGCGCGCAGCGCTAATGTGCTGTCATTCGTTCCACGGCGCGCAATTTCTACATACAACAGTAACGTAAGCTACAGTATTCTTACCTCGCATCACAAATTTGACGAGTGTCAAGGGCGGCCTAGTAGGTTATTTCTGAGTAAAACAGTAAAACGTTTTAACAATTTTAATTAAAATTAAGCAGCACGAGCCAGCAGGAGTGGACCTATAGTCGTCTAATTCACCTACATACCTACTTATATATTCGAATTCAATCACTCCTGCTGTCTTGTGCTGAGGCACCGACCTCAGACTGGTAGAAAATTATTTTCATGTTTTTTTGTAGTCGGTTAAATTTTTTGTTATAACTTTTTTTTCACGCTTTTCAGTGTTAATGTTCTAAGATACAATAGTTTAATGTGAACTGCTCGACACCTTTTACGAAAGATTGCTTTTTCTGATGTAGAGGCGTTCATTATTGAGGAGTTCTGGTGCTTCACCACCCGTTCTACATATTTCACCATATGCATTACGACGAGTATAAATTGCTTAGCAACTTTGTTAAAGTAATTGAAATTCAACCCGTGAAGTACTTGATATTGAGTGGTAGCTCTGTTGGTCAAAGTATACTTTTAACTCTTCTAAATGGTTCCAACGGAAGACCAACGTCGGCCGCAAGGTTGACATCATGCTGAGTTGGGACCATTTCGTGACAAAATTTGTTTTGATTTCCTTTTTTCTTCCTCTTTAATTTGTAAAATGTCACGAATAAATGTTTTTCTTTCTTTGTTTTCTTTCTTTATAATGGAGGATTTACTATATGGTAGATAAACAATATTGTGTGGCAAGGACTTACAGCATTTCTGTGTCGCTATACACGGTGTTATTAGATTTCCGATAACCGCTCAGTAGTTGGACTAGTTAGAGCGCCCCACATCGCCTAACCCTTGCCGAAGGACCCTCTGGGGCCCTCCAGTCGAGTACTTGACACAGTTGCTGCGACCGCTACGAAAGGCAACGTGCTAGTGTAGAGTTAAGTGCGGTAGCCTTTGCTAGAACAAAATGGCGACGTAGCGTTTACTAACACAAGCTTACCGTAACTGCTCCAACTTTGCCCTCTGGCCCCAACATTACCTGATTTTATTTAGAGTCGATAACTTAACACTCGTATAGGTAAAACTTAGGTTTAAACTTTTATCTATTTTACTCAGAATCAAGAGCACGATTCATTCCGATCGTTTAAGAAAATGTCTCCAATTTTTCATACAAAATTTTATGAGTCAGTTTTGTGACGCCCATACTGAGTGTATAAAAAAGAATATTACATACTTAAATACAAGATACGCGCGAAAAACAGTAATCTCTCCTTGCAGTCGGGTAAAAAACGTCACAAAACTGACATTTTTTTGGGGATTTTTTTTTTAATTATCGGAATCGATTGTGCTCTTAATTCTGAGTAGGAAAAAAACCATATTTTATTCCAAAATTTCAAAAATAATGAAAGGGTACACTTTTTTTTAAACGCCCACTATTTTTTCCGTTCTTATTTTATTCTTCTGAAATTTGGCTTGCTGGTAGAAACTATCCATCGAACATAGGGCTCTTCCATGACTGTTAAGTAGATACTTAATAATAATTCTTATATGAGAACTACCAAAGTCCGACCTTAGGCTTATCCTAAGTTATAAGAAGAAATGATATTTTAAGTTGTTATAAAATAATTTCAGGACTGACCATTGAACTTGGCACCCATTTAGATCTCACTTCTCACTCACTCACTCGGGATGAAAAGTAGCCTATGTCACTCTCGGACCCATAAACTATCTCTATGCCAAAAATCACGTCGATCCGTCGCTCCGTTACGACATGAAAGACGGACAAACATACACACTTTCGCATTTATAATTAACTAGCTTTTGCCCGCGGCTCCTCCCGCGTGGTATTAGGTTATCGCCCGCTGTTCTCTCGGGAACTGTGCATTTTTCCGGGATAAAAAGTAGCCTATGGCACTCTCAGGCCCATAAACTATCTCTATGCCAAAAATCACGTCGATCCGTCGCTCGCATGAAAGACGGACAAACATACACACAAACACACACACTTTCGCAGTTATAATATTATTATGGATGTTTTGGTGGGATTACTATTGCGATGATGAATTACGGCTAACTATTGTACTAAGAGTAGACTTACGGATCTTCAGGTATAGAGTTACATGGATATAGCGAATCTATAAGGGTTCCTTCTCCTTTTTTTGACAACGGGACCCTAAAAACACCTTCTTCGGCAAGAGCGAGAGCACTATCACTCCACTGTGCACCCTATATCACAGCCTGCTCCATAAAGGTGTGCTTCCATTGAGGCAGCGCGAATCATTGACGATCGGAATCAATACAATACAAAGACTCTTTATTGTACACCAGAAATAGTAAGCGATACAGAAAACAGATATAAAGAGAAAAAAATTACAAGGTAAGCAATAGGCGGCCTTATCGCTTTAGAGTGATCAATTCAATCAATTGCAGTGTTACTATGGAGTGGGAGAGAATTTGTAAGTTTGTTTGTTTCCTTACCTGTTCACATCTGACCACTGAGTCAATTTAGATGAAATTCGGTATACAGAAACTTTGAGTCCCGCGGAAGGACAAAAGATAATTTATTGAATCAGGCGTTTCTTTTCGGAGGTCCATATCAATGAACTAAAAGAATTTCCTTGCTCACTGGCGACCTTATAGCTAAGTTTACAGTGTGGAGGTAAGGGAACTGCATGAACACGCATATTTTGCATAAACACCACCACCAAATAACACTGACGCGTTTTGAACTCAACCAGAGCTCATCTTCAGAGTAACACAACCGTACACCATGCTACCAGTTGTTGGAGTCTAATGGCGTCAGTGTGATGTGGTGATAGATGGGTTTGTGTAATTTATGTGTGTTCTTACAATGTGGAGGTGGAGGAACTGCATGAACACGCATATTTTGCATAAGCTTAGCTATCGCAAGGTCGCGGGTCAACAAGGAAATTCTTTTAGTTCAATGGGATTTGTAACTTCATGTAATCCGACGCAATGGCAGCACACCCTAACGTCCATATATCGCAGCACCCCGTATATTGGATTTAGAGGCAATAGAACCCTTATTTACGGTGGGGCCACTCTTTCTTATTTATATGCATTGGTTCGAAGGTGCGAATATCGGAATGGGCCGAGTGATCATCCTGAGTTAATGGTGGAAAAAAACTATAACTTTACGAAAGGATATCGAGTTACTATGAGTTATGACGCAGCAAAAAAACAATGTTTTAAATTGACGACCGGTTGGCTAAGTGGTTAGAGAACCTGACTACAAAGCTTGAGGTCCCGGGTTCGAATCCTGGCCGGGAAGATATTTGTATGAATAATACGAATGTTTGTTCTCGGGTCTTGGATGTTTATTATGTAGTTATTTAAGTATTTATTTATCTATATAAGTATGTTTATCCATTGCCTAGTACCCATAGTACAAGCTTTGCTTAGTTTGGGACTAGGTCAATTGGTGTCAAGTGTCCCATGATATTTATTTATATTTATTTAATTTTCGTGATTTTTCCCCACAATACTGGGTGTGGCGTATTACGAGCAAAAAATTAAAACATCGATCATACTCATCAAACTGAACAACATTAATGAACAAAAAGAATTTCCTTGCTCACCCGCGACCTTAAGATAGCTAAGCTTATGCAAAATATGCGTGTTCATGCAGTTCCTCCACCTCCACACTGTAAGAACACACACAAATTACACAAATTCAGTTTCTAATATAAAGTTAAATGGTAAAAGATCTTAAAGATTCACGCGTCTTCAAATTATAAATTGCTCTAATTGCTCTCTTTTGCAAGATAAAAATTGATTATATGTCTGCAGCAGATCCCCAAAAAATAAGGCCATACGAAATAATGCTATTAAAGTAAGCAAAATACACCAACCGTGCCGTCGCCACATCGGTTAGCTGCCGTATTTTCCAAACTGCAAAAGCAGCAGAGCTCAATCTACCCGCGATTGCTGTGACATGAGGTCCCACTGCAGTTTAGAATCGAGCGTTATTCCTAAAAATACTGTTGATTTTAAAAATTCGATTGTTAAATTTACTTACGTACCTAAAGATGTAAATAAATCGCATGTACAACACGGATTTCTATTTAAATGCAACCTACTTTCAGAGCTTAAGTGATGAAAACGAATTATAATGTAATGTTTTTGTTAGAAAGAAAGAAAGAAAGAAAATAATTTATTTATAACAGCAATGTACATACAGCAGGTTAGGAAAAATAAAGAAAAGAAGTGTTGCCGCTATAAAAAGGTCCCGGCTCAGCATATCGCTGGTTGAAAACCAGCACTGGTCTTCCGCCGGGCCACACAAGAGTAAAATTACGGAAAGTCACACAAAACAAACAAATTAAATACAAAAATAGCTACGAGGCTAAAATATGAGTTGGCTGTATGGCACACATTATCATGGCAACAGTATAGGTTATGAAGGGTATAGGTTAGGGTTAGGTTAGATGTTAGAGAACTGACAGAACAATTTATGAAGCTAATAATAAAACCCATCTAGCAGCTGACATAGTGTAAGGCTCTTCCGGCTCACTCGCGCGGTCCGATCCGGTTTCGCCCGGACGCCGTACGATAAGGATTCTCGTTACCCGCTTGACCGGTATTTTGCCGGGTTAGAAGCTACTACTCGTAGAATAGCCGTAGAATAGAGCCGTGGTGGCCTAGTGGTTTGACCTATCGCCTCTCAAGCAGGTCGTGGGTTCAAATCCCGGCTCGCACCTCTGAGTTTTTCAAAATTCATGTGCGCAATTTACCACGAGCTTTGCGGTGAAGGAAAACATCGTGAGGAAACCTGCACAAACCTGCGAAGCAATTCAATGGTGCGTGTGAAGTTCCCAATCCGTACTGGGCCCGCGTGGGAACTATGGCCCAACCCCTGTCATTCCGAGAGGAGGCCTGTGCCCAGCAGTGGGACGTATATAGGCTGAGATGATGATGATGATGATGACTCGTAGAATCCTCGGCACCGATTTTAACGAAGTACTCAATAGTTTGACCTGATGACCTGTTTAAAGTCGCCGGTTCACGCACCTGGACAACTGGAGGTGAGGGAGGCCTATGTCCAACAGTGGACGTCCTGTGACTTGATACGATGACGATGACTCAATAGTTTCTGATCATCTGTTAATCTCGGTGAATAAGAATAAAAAACATTTCATCATCATCATGTCAGCCGAAAGACGTCCACTGCTGACTGACTGTCATAGATCGGTCTTGTGCTTTCCGCATCCGCCGCGATCCCGCGATCTTAAGCAAGTCGTCGCTCCATCTTGTTGGAGGCCTACCGACAGCTCGTCTCCGGTCCGCGGACGCCATTTGAGAACCTTCTAAACCCATCGATCTGATGACTTTAGTAAAGTTTGTTACAAAATACATTGACATGCAAATATTATTTTATTTCAATGGATTTTTAAGGTAACTAATTTTCGAAGGACTACTTAATTAGTAACAAAAAGGCTTAGTTAGATCATTTAACACAAAGGCTATTAAGATGCTATTTTTTGAAAATGTGCTTTCCAGATATTTCAAAACACATTCATTAGTAGATTGATAACCAAGGGTGGAAAGTGACCCATTTCACCCGAGATATTTCTGGCGCTCGTACCAAGTGAGAGCGCCAATAGTTCGAAGGGAAATGGGTGATTTCACCCGAGTTAGACACTCTACTTTTCATTTCGACTGTGAGGAAAGTAAATTAAAAAAAAAAAGAAAATAATATTAAATTGAAATTACTTATATCCAACCTCCAACGGTACCTTTTCGACCTGGCCACTTGCCACAGCCGACTATAAAAAAAATCTTTTTGGTCACGACGTGCATCTAGATAGCCATGCCGAAACGTGAAAAAACAGTGTCATTGACGTAACTCAATTATCTTCGAATCCGTGGCTAACCGAAAAATTAAAAAAAAAAAATACTTTCCACCCTAGAGATGAAAACACAATTTTCCACCCGGCTATCTTCCCATGAAAATTAAACTTTCCGAACAGGAGAGATGAAAAAAACTAAGCTCACTGAGGTTTGTTTACAAAAACCTCGTTATAACGAACTGTAGTTTTCATCCCGGCCACAGCTCACGCGCACTTCAAAGGGACCACTTATCCAAATTGTTCCTTAACTACCGCCGCAATAAGAGCGGGGTCCGCGGCCGCAGAAATGCGATTTATTATACAAAACGTGCTGGCACGCTACAGGGGTGCATGATTGTCTGTGGCCGTGCTTAGAGCGGCTTGTTTATAATGTGTGAAAACGCAGCGGTTTTGCAGTAGCGTTTAGTTTTCGTACTCCAAGAAAGACGGGAGCCAAAGTGTGCAACGTGTCTCTACAAAATATCTAAAAAGTAAATATTATATTATAATAGTATTAATTGTTATTATTATTTTCGAGGATTGGTTTTTCTCATCTCTAGACTGGTATTAACTACATTTACGGGTTATCCACCAAGTAAATGTAGCAAAAGTTGTAGAGTAAATATTTTTTTAAGAAGATTGTCACCATCATCATCATCTTAACCTATATACGTCCCACTGCAGGGCACAGGCCTCCTCTCCGAACGAGAGGCCGTATTTCCCACGCGGGCCCAGCGCGGATTGGGAACTTCACACGCACCATTGAATTGCTTCGCAGGTTTGTGATGAAGATTGTGGAGGGCTATTTTTCAGGGTTATTATTATTATTCTACATTATGGAGATATAATAATATCTATGTTATGAAATTTATAGTTTTTTATTGAATGCTGGTTTAGTTTACAGAATAGTTTAAGTAGTTTAGTTTAGTTTTTTTTTTTTTTTTAGTTTGGTTTGGTTAGAAATTATTTTAATTTGCTTTTAAATATCTTATAACAATCTTAAAACTTTGTTTTACGTGTGATACTCGGAAGATCCAGAAAAAAAGATGTAACGTTATTTCCATCATATAAACCCTCTGTTTTCAAAAGTAAGCTGCTTTAAAAACTTCAATCGTTTGAACATGTTCGAAGTAGGGTAACGTTTACCAACTTACGAAATACTTACAAAAAAACATCAGCGCTACTTTCAACCTTACTGGTTTGAAATAAGATTTACGTATAAATTAAGGATAGGTTTAATTATATTTGTAATTTGTTATCAATCGAAGACTTGGAAAATCCTAGCATGGCTGGCATAAGTGGCCGCGAGTTGTACATGTGTCCTTTTTTTTCTAATGTACAAAAGAGAGATGCACGAGAGTAGAGGGTAGGGAGGGACGTGTTTCTGATCGATTATTATTGCGTGCGTGAGGACGCGCCAAATTGTTTGGGAAACAGTTTTATCATTTTAAGGGTTTTTCAGAATGTATGAAGACGTTGCCAAGTAATTTTTTGAGAACAATATTGTATTGTATTGTACAAAAAACACGGGCGTTTTAATAAAACAAGAGTACCCTTTCCGTTTTTTTTTTTTAATTTTGGAAAAATATGATTTTTCCTACTCAGAATCAAGAGCACAATCGATTCAGATCGTTTAAAAAAGTGTCCCCAAAGCCAAAGTTTTTCATATAAAATTTTATGAGTCAGTTTTGTTACGTCCATACTGAGTGTATGAAAAAAACTTCGCAAAACTGTCATTTTTTTGAGGAAAATTTTCTGACCCGCGACTTAGTTCCCTCCACCTTCCCCTGCAAGATTAACCCTGATCAAGGCTCGGAAACGGTAAATAAAATAGCGGTAAATACCGGTTTATTTCGGTTTAACTCCGAACTTTCATAAGAAAGCGAACGTTTTTAAGACCTTAACTATAACCTAAATAAACCAGTTTATTCGACGAGTGACAGCTGGCCGGCCAGCGGCGGGCGGCGACGTTTATCCTGCGCCGGAATAAACCGGTTTTTATTGTTCTAAACCGGTTAATCTGACAAAAACTATATGGAAATGTTCCCTTAAAAACCGGTTTAAAAATAACGGTTTCGCGAATGAAACCAGGTACATGATAACGGTTTGGAAATTTAACCGGTATCCGAGCCTTAGGCCTGATACCAATTTTCTTCGCAATTCTGATGTGCGAGTCTGTTGGACAGTTTTTAATAATTTGTAGCAATCTAGTCCATTATTTTCACCACGGAACCTTCTAGAAGCGTCGCAAACAACAGCCGGTGTTATTTACGCGGAAACTTCGCATTATTAACAAACAGCTTTGAATTATAAATTGCGAACAAGTTTAGGCGCCAGGTTGTTTAGGTGCGAGTTTTTAGTTCAGGGGGGAGGTTGTTTGTGAAGTGTCTAAATTAAGTGTTGACTGTTGACCGAAATTTCTTTACCACTCTTAAAAAAGAAAGAAAAGAAAGAACATACATTTAATTTTATTCACAACACAAGACACTATTTTTATTTACTATTTTTACACGTATTTTTTGTAGTAGGTAATATTTTTGTTTTTCCCTAAGGGGGAAGATATGTGCCAGGGCTGGCCTGGCACATGACTTATCTGAATCGTGCCGATAGGAGTACGTTATTGATCTCACGCGCATTGATTCAGATAGGTCTCCATAGATAAGTAGCATAGGCAATAGATTAAGATTAAGTATATAAGCTTGTAAATAAGTGTTCGTTAGTAGTTCAGTCAGAGTTCAGTCAGAGTTCAGTCAAGAGTCCAGTTAGGAGTCAGTACAGTTAAGTCCTGTTCTCCTAAACTAACTTAAAGTTTAACAGCCGGGATCCGTTAGCTAAAAATTTTATATTTTAAAGTCACGATTAAAATCTTTTTTAAATCGACTTGTTTTTGTCTTTTTACAATTTTTTAAGGCAGTCGAGTTTTTTATTTTTTAAATTTATTGTTTTTTTTACATTTTTTAGTAGTTCTGTGAGAATGGTAGATTAAAGCTATTATTCCTAACCCATATATATTGAGAATAGGCTAATTATTAGCTTTCATTTGGTACCCCACTCAATACGTTTGAATAAAAATCATTTTTTGAAAACTTACAATTTGGCACCAAAAATTCGCCATTTTGATTTTTCAACAATTTCATGTATCCAGTAGATTTGTAAGAATAGTCCATATTCAAAATTTAAAACAAACAATTTCTTTTCGCATTTTTTCACGACTTTTATTTTTACCATTCTCACATATTTTCGCATGCACAATATTAATACGAGGGATTTGTAAGAGTGCATACATTTTATACTTTTCTAAGTTACTTATTCATTCTCCGTGCCTTCCGGTTAAACAGCCGTTTCTCGCAGGTCTGCATACACAAACCGGCACCCGGATCCGGGCTAAGCATAGTTTTATTACGGCATAACGCCTGACAAACTACTGCGGCCCGAGGAATACTGATGTAAGTCTAAATATTGCCTTTTTTAACGGGTTTCAGTCTTGTTTCTTTGTTTGTTAGGGTTCCGGAGCCAAAATGGCAAAAACGGAACCCTTATAGTTTCGCCATGTCTGTCTGTCTGTCTGTCTGTCCGTCTGTCTGTCTGTCTGTCTGTCCGTCCGCGGCTTTGCTCAGGGACTATCAATGCTAGAAAGCTGTAATTTAGCACGGATATATAAGTAAACTATGCCGACAAAATAGTACAATTAAAAATTCAAAAACAATTTTTTTTAGGGTACCTCCCATAGACATAAAGTGGAGGTGATTTTTTTTTCTCATCCAACCCTATAGTGTGGGGTATCGTTGGATAGGTATTTTAAAACCATTAGGGGTTTGCTAACATGATTTTTCGATTCATTAATTTGTTTACGAAATATTCAACTTTAAAGTGCAAATTTTCATTAAAATCGGGCGTCCCCCCCCCCTCTAAAATCTAAACCGGTGGGTGGAAAAATTTGAAAAAATTCATGATGGTAGTCAGTATATTAAACTTCCAAGGAAAACTATAGCGGCTAAGTTTGCTTGAGAATTATTAGTAGTTTATGAGTAAATAGCAGCGCAAGGTATAAAATATACCTATACTTCGAAGATTCCGTATAAAGTACGAAATCCTTAGAAAAATATTACTTAATTTTTTCGTAATGGCTCCGGAACCCTATTTTGGGCGTGTCCGACACGCTCTTGGCCGGTTTTTTATACTCTTTATTGACAACAAGGAAATACAAAAATATCACACAAAAAAAGTGCTGAGTACAAAAAGGACTTACCCCTGAAGGGATCTCTGCCAGTCAATCTTTGAGTGATAGAGAAGAGCAATCGAAAAAATAAGGATCGACAAATAGAGCAAAACATTTGAATAAATATAAATGCATATTTATATCGCTTACTATTTCTGGTGAACAATAAAGTCTTTGTATTGTATTGTATTGCATAAACCCTAAGTACCTAAGTAAATAAAGTCTGTCTTTGTCGTGTCGTGATCAAAAGGCCACAGGCCATTATTGTCTAACATGCTGGTGCTCGTCATCGCAATCAACATCTCTTTCTACCTTCATCCTATACCGTGCGATAGAAAGAAATGGAGAAAATTATTGTGATTCCGAGTGTGTTAGACAATAAGGCCTCAAACTGTATCGCCATCCCTTTCCACTCTTCAACTTATGTCGTTTGATGGAAAGAAATAGTAAATTCATTAGTGATTTAATTGCGTCATAGATACTGGCTCCTGGAGGTATACGTTGAGATGATGATAAAACTAAATAAGTAAGAAATCTATATCACAGAACAGTCGTCTTTTCATAACAGTAATTATAGATTTTGATTTTGATAAAAATACTTTTTGCCAGTTTCTTGCGTCACATTCTTCTTGACAATGACGATCTTTTATAAAGCGCTGGTAGTATACAAAATGTCATGATCCCTTTGCCGTCTACTTAACGTTTATTCTATACTTCATTATATTATCGTTTAATTTTGAAAAAAAAAAATAACACGAAAATAAATTTATTTGAAGTTACGTTGTTTTTCCCCGCACGTAATTCCGAACGTCTTTATCCTACAGTATGGCTATTACAGTAGGGCTACCACGAAACTCGAAGTTCGTATTGTGCTGTCTCTCTGATACATACTATTTAATACGAGAGCGAAAGGGACCGCACGACACGAACTTTGAGTTTCGGAGTAGCCCTGCTGCTGCTACGGCGTAGTGGCTCGTAGCACGTAGCGTGTCGACTAAAACTAAAGGCCGCGTGGCAGACTCAGGTAACTGGCACAATTACATTTGCGAGGTGCCTTTTGTAAGAACTAGGTCAAGAAATAGTTAAAGTTCTAGAACAAGATTGTCTACTGTTTTGTGTAAATTGTTAGGTTTAAGGTATTGTTGTAAGTATGTATGTTACCTCAAATGCAAACATCCATACTAATATTATAAATACGAAAGTGTGTTTGTATGTTTTTGTGTTTGTCCGTCTTTCACGCCGTAACGGAGCGACGGATCGACGTGATTTTTGGCATAGAGATAGTTTATGGGCCCGAGAGTGGCATAGGCTACTTTTTACCGCGATAACCGAATACCACGCGGGCGGAGCCGCGGGCAAAAGCTAGTAGAACATACCTTGTCTACTTCAAACAAGTGAAGATGCGAAACTCTCAACATACTAAAGTAACCAAGTAAAAAATATAGCAAGTGCGGGTAGTTCGAGATACGAGTGGCGGTGCTTTTTGTGATCAAGTGCGGGTAGTTCGAAGGACTCGCGCTGCTAGGCAGACTTACCACCCCACACTTCAGTCTACTCGTGACCACGGCCACTGTAATGTGGTCGAAACGTCGAGGTGAATATTATTATTACTCGAGTGTTTTAGCGTGATAAGTCCCGATTGTGGTATTTTGAGTATACCAAAATAAGTCGTAGACAGCTTAAAAGGTTAAAAGGACCATTAAAATTCCCAATCATTTTTTCACCTAAAATCCGAAAACGCTACAATATTGCTTAAAATCACTAACCAACTCGTTTCTTCAAAACAAAAAAGGTTTTTTCATTCAAACCCCATCCTAATTTAGACTTAAAGTACCATTTGCAGAGTCTATATTGGGAGAGTTCGTTGTTGTAGTTACGTCTTTTTGACAAGTAGCTGTTCCATTATTCATCGAGCGCCAATTTACGTAAAACCTTAAAAACAACACTTACCGCACTTTGCCTTTCGGCGGTGATGTATACCTGAGGCCTTATTGCCTAACGTTTCTGACAGTCGCGATCGCGATCAAATGACAGCTTTTGTATGCCAAATCTGTCATTTGATTGCGATCACGAGTGTCAGAAACATTAGACAATACGGCCTCTGGTATATAGCCATCCGTATAGAGGGACTTTACAGTTACAGCGTTCAATAAAACGTCATATTTTTAACCCCCCCACGCAAAAAGAGGGATGTTACTAGTTTGACGCTAATGTCTGTCTATGGAATCGTAACTCCCAAACGGATGGACCAATTTTGATGCGATTTTTACGTGGAAGCTAGTTTGCTATTTTTGAGATATTAAACTTATAAATAGACACAATGTCGGAGGTTTTCAACTGATAAGTTGCTACCCAAGTAGCATGACAAGCTGTATAGAAGCTGTATATCGGTTCCTGTTTATACTTAACGCTGTTTAATTAGGCTGTATAAAGGCTGTATAAGCGCTTATACAGCCGTTATAAGTGCAAAAAGGGCCCAAATTATTCAGCTTTTAGCGTTATAAGAGCTGTATAAGAGCTGAATAAAAGAATAAAAGCTGTATAAGAGCTGTTATTCGGTGTAATTGGAAACTATAACACTACAGATAGTGTCTTACCAGCCTCTTGTAAGAATAATAGCTGTATAAGAGCTGTTATTCGGTGTAATTGGAAACTATAACACTACAGATAGTGTCTTATAGGCCTCTTGTAAGAATAAAAGTTCTAAATAGGTTTTAAAAGATAATTTCAGAAGAATAAAAAATATTTGTTGTGGATTTAAGACACGAGTGCTACTTATAAGCTGATAATGGCGAAATCTTTTTTAATCGTATTAGAAAAAATAATATCAAAGAATTATCAACGCGGTTTGTGATGTTGGTGAATGTGCATTTTACATGCAAATTCATATTTATTGTGAAGCAGTGTGAGTTTTTTAACCAAATATTCACGCGCCACCAAGAATATTGAAAATAACAATAAAAGAAGACAAATAAGGTAAGTTAAAGAGTTTTGTTTTATAGGTTATAAAATCAAAGAGTTTTAAATAGAGGCAAGGAGGACACAGTCATCATTATTTTAGCTAATAATCACGATACGACCTTAGTTATGGCCAAATATTGTCAAGTATTCCTTTAATTATCTTTTCAAATGTTCTTTGTTTAATAGAAAATGGCGACAATTTTTTTAACAGCCTTAAGAATATTTGGAGAGACTTATAGTCTCAGTAGCTGTACTACGGAATAAATGGAATCTATTATACAGCTTTTGGTTTTTAATCAGTTTTATATTAGAATATTTTTATTCTTTATGCTGTATTTCGGTTCCTAACACATCAACTATAATTCTCCTTAGAGATACGTATTAAGATATGAAAAACCCTACAGAGGTCAAAGCGGATTAATTTGCAATGGCGTAGTATGCAGGCAATATAGGTATATGATTAAAAATAGCGTATACTCCGAGGGTTTCCATTTACTATATAAATTTGGAAAAATTCGGATGCCAACCGAAAGGCTAAAAACACTGTTTAGTTAGCCTTTCGGTTGGCATCCGCCATTTTTAAAAATATTGTACTTAGTGGCGCGGCCATTTAAAAAAAAATCCGTTAAGTGGTCATGACACCCGCGGAGATTTCAAGATTTATTTCGAGATTTTATCCCTATCCCGTGGGAATATTAGGATAAAAAGTAGCCTATGTATTATTTCAGGGTATATAATACCTGTATGCTAAATTTCATGGAAATCCGTTTAGTAGTTTTTGCGTGAAAGAGTAACGAACATACACCCAAACAAACATCCATCCATACAAACTTTCGCGTTTATAATATTAAATATATCAATAATATTAGTAGGAAGGAAGTAGGATACTTATCACCAAAATAAAAATAATATTTGTAGAAAAAACACTGATTTAATTCGTAAAATATTAATTTATTTACGGTACAAAGCATAATACGAGGTTTTTAAAAATACCAGCGCACAGCAGCAGTGAAACTTGAGTAAATGACAGAACAAAATTTCTTCCGTAGTGTTGTCGCGGCCGTTAATGATTGGCATCCTTGTCTATTTAAGAACGCATTTTTCAAGAATGAGCAAGCTAGACATGGGGGATAAATAACGTCACGGTGACAATGTCACCGTGACTCGCCGTCAGGAGCTGTCACTGTGACTTTTCACAAAAGAACAACGTTACAAAATCACATCCGTTCCTACAGTTCCTAGCGCCTAGCGCAGTCTCCGTTACTTTGGCGCGATTTAATTTGACCGGTGGCGCCATCTCTTGGCATGGCAAACTTCAGCATCAGGTTCCAAAGATTTGTCTAAATCCACACACAATTTGTCACAATCACTATGTTTATTTTCACTGTTTAATATTTCTACTGCTACGGAACCTTCGTTGGATGTCGATGGAACTGACACTGGATTATTCGTTGTCTGATTTTCACTGTTTAATATTTCTACTGCCACGGAACCTTCGTTGGATGTCGATGGAACTGACACTGGATTATTCGTTGTCTGATTTATTGGTGTACTATGGTTTTCTGATGATGTTGATGGTCTATTGTCATTTGTGTCGTAGTTTTTTATATTTAAAAATTCGTTATTAATGCGTCTTTTGACTGCACCAGACAATTTCCTTTTTTTCCATATTATTACAGCTGCAGTAGCGATTAACAACAAAATTTCCAAGCAGGGCGGCAGAAATTTAAGCACATGCGCAAAAACCGTTTCGTAACTGTCAGTAATACAGACTAAAGCTGTACTATAGCTGTAATTTATTTTTTTAGTTCTTAAATGTCTTCCTAGACAGAAGTTATAAAACTACTGTACTTATAAGAGTGTAAAATTACGCGATAAGAATTAGTTTTACAACGGAGTTGGCATATACTCTTGTAAAGAAATAAGTGTCAGATTATACTATAATAACACTTAGAGCTGAAATAAGTAAGTAATTACATGCAAAATACAGCCTTTATACAGCTTTAAAGATAAAAGTAGCTTGCGGTATCCCACTATACTTAAAGTGTTATAGTAGAGTTTTAATATTCTATTAAAACACCATAAGCTAACGCGGATTCCTTAATAATGCTTTTATACAGCTTGAGCTGTATAATAACTGGTAAACCGCTCTTATAAAGACTAAATCTTTTTGTAACTCTCTTGTAAGTCTCCTATAGAACTTTAAGTTCTAAATGCGCTGGTTTATTGATGTTCACGACACTTAATTGCTGCTTGGGTATGAACTATAACTTAACCCGGATCGAATCAGAAATGAGGTAATGCGTAGAAGAACAGGAGTTACCGACATAGCCAAGCGAATTAGCTCGTTGAAGTGGCAATGGGCAGTCTAACTATCACGGTTCATGAGATACAGCCTGGTGACAGACGGACGAACAGAAAACGAAGTCTTGATAAAGAGATCAGTCACCAAATTTCATCAGAGTTCAGTCACATACCTTGTTTTTTCTCCAACCGTTTGAAATCCATCCATACTAATATTATAAATGCGTAAGTGTGTTTGTGCGTTTGTGTGTTTGTATGTTTGTATGTTTGTCCCTCTTTCACGCCGTAACGGAGCGACGGATCAACGTGATTTTTGGCATAGGGATAGTTTATTATGAGTCCAAGAGTGACATAGGCTACTTTTTATCCCGGAAACATGCACAGTTCCCGAGGGAACAGCGCGCGATAACCGAATACCACGCGGGCGGAGCCGCGGGCAAAAGCTAGTATTAACATAAACACATGCAATATTACCATACACACAATGTACATACATTTGCATTAATATTTGTTATTAGGATTCACAATCAGAGTCACTTCGCTTTGCCCTGCGTCTTCCTTTTGTTCCAAAATTATAGTTGGTTTTAAGCACAAAGCTACAACGACGGGAGTTGCCTCCGTCGCTCCGTTACGGCGTGAAAGAGGGACAAACACACAAACACACCTTCGCATTTATAATATTAGTATGGATTAAAAATCAATCAAGTCAGTCAAAATATATTAATAAAACTAAAAAAACATATAGCAATGCATGTAAAATAAAATTTACATAGCAAGTGAACAATTGTTTCCACTGTTGCTATTTCGTTTCCTCGCCATCGAAGTAAGAAGTAGAGTGTAAAACTCCCGAGCCATACCGGCTCGGGTGGCTGTATGAACTTGGGTAAAATGACTTGTTTTATGCTCGTGTTGTACAATCTACTATTTACACCGTTTTATTAACTTTTGACCAGACGGTAAAAACACCCCGTGTGGTGTCGGGTTAGAATTACACCTCTCCATTTCTTCCGTGGATGTCGTAAGAGGCGACTGAGGATAGGATATAGGTTAAGGTATACCGTAGGCAACAGGCTGGCAACCTGTCACTATTGTACCGTTTTTGTCAAACTTAAAACCTAAAATTGCTAAAAGTGGCTCCAAAGCGGTGACGTTTCGTGTGCTCTGCCTACCCCATTATTAGGCGTGATGTTTGTGTGTGTGTGTGTGGTAAAAACACGCTGTATTTAGTTCTTTAGCTCTAGACACCATCTCCAGTCATAATTGCTACACAGTTTTACCCGTAGTTCAAACGCAGACTGGGTTTTCCGGCACTACACGGCCCCAAACCGCCGGCCGGTCCGGAAACGGTTTAATTGCTTATTAATTTGCCGGACGGCGCTGGCGGCGCGCCAGTGACAGAAAAGGAAATTCAAAAATCGAAGTTCGTGTCGTACCGTCCCTCTCACTCTCGTATTAAACAGTATTGGCGTGAGCGGGACGGCAAGATACGAAGTTTGAATAAGCAGTTCGTCGTACAGGGTTGGACGTACGGATGCCTGTTAATTTTGGTAAAGTTAGAAAGACTAATTTCAAATGTTAGTTCATTTTCTCTGTGCTGTCCTGTGAGTTAAGGGTTGAAGGAATTCATGCATGAATGAACAGAAGGATAAATGCATGGACATCTATGTTATACAACTCTATACTTCTTTGTATTCCTCATTGTAATTAATCTATGAAGTCGATTTAATAATCCCTACTAATATTATAAACGCGAAAGTAACTCTGTCTGTCTGTCTGTGTGTCTATCTGTTACGCTTTCCCGCCGAAACCGCCGAACTGATTTTGATGAAATTTGGTATAAGTAGAGATAGTTTAAGTCCTAAGGATCAACATAGATTACTTTTCATTCCGGTAGAGGGCGCCACCGCGCGATAACCTAGGTCCGCGCAAACGAAGTCGCGGGCATAAGCTAGTTATTAAGTAAATAAAATCATTTATTTCACAGGATATTGTCTAAAGGAGTGCCCCTTAGGCAAGGTCCCGAAGATGCTGGCAGCGTTTCCTCTTTAATAGCTAGGCTAATTCTTTGTCCGAGGAAGCTGCCAGCTCTTCGGTCACCTGTGACGTCTACTAATCTTTTGAAATTTCTTTAAAAAGTTTTAAAGCGCTAGGACTCCACGGACAAAGGGTCTCGACAAAGTCATATTCGGTGCCGAGACCCCTGTATTTGGATACTTTTGTCTTTTCAGCCGCTTCGGATGCTGCACCGGCTCTGTTGCAGGTTCCATGGAGATGGGAAGGAGCTAGTGTGTCAGAACAAGTGGCGTCCCACACGAGCACACGACCCATCTTCTATGGAATCAGGCTCATACCATGCGGTCTCTTACCATACTTCTTACATCAGAACAGCGCACAAATTTTATTCACACTGAGCCGTGAACCATTCGCTATAGTTTGTTGACGTCCGTGAAGTGGGTTGTGTCGATAGTAGATTGTACAACGAGAGCATAAAATAGGCGAGGGTGGATATACACGTCGAGGTGAAAATGGGTTTAATGCTGGCTTTTACACTCTGCTTTTCACTTAGATTAAGTTTTTTTTTTTATTAGCCGTTTTCTATGTCCCACTGCTGGGCAAAGGCCTCTCCCTCGGATTTCCAACTTCCCCTGTCGGCAGCTAAGTTTTGCCAGTCGTTTCTGAATGCGTCCAAGTAGATTAAGATTAAATTTAAAAAATATTGAAAACAATTATCACTTTACTAGGTACCTTTTATTTTTCATGGATTGCTATGGTAATCATAATTATTAATTTTATTGATTGATTTTCGCTCTGCTCGGGTGGCTAAACATCTCATGTAATTATGGCTTGTTTTAATCCCTTGTTGAACAATTTACCATTGTAATTTCATAATATTTTTGAACTCCTTCACAAATTCGCTACTAAACATGCTTCGTTAAATGTTAAACGAGTAGGTTTATCAATTTGTCTCTCGAGAAACTTGACTTCAAAGCATTGACTCCCATTTTCTAATTTAAATCCCTTTTGTACGTTTGAAAATAAATAAGTTTGATAAACTGATGAAGTTGTGTTAAATACTTGTGACTTATATAGATAATAATTCATTATTATTGTGAATCTGGTAAAAA
Organism: Choristoneura rosaceana; assembly: GCA_037349165.1. Classification (NCBI taxonomy): domain Eukaryota; kingdom Metazoa; phylum Arthropoda; class Insecta; order Lepidoptera; family Tortricidae; genus Choristoneura; species Choristoneura rosaceana. Next base: position 259,027 of record JAZBNJ010000007.1, read on the forward strand.
AAAGAAAAAATATACCTCGTTGTGTTTCTTGCCGGATTCTTCTCAACAAAGGTTTTTTCCGAACCGGTGGTAGATTTTTTTGACGTTCATAAGTGTTTCTTATATATTGCAGCTGGACCTTGTGCAAGGTCCGCCCGGATTGCTACCACCATCTTGCTCGCTAATCCTGCCGTGAAGCAGCGCTTACACTGTTGTGTTTCGGTTTGGAGAGTAAGACAGCCGGTGAAATTACTGGCACTTGAGGCCATCTTAGGCCTCTAGATAGGCAACGCATATGCAATCCCCCTGGTGTTGCACATGGATAAGATGGATATGAGCATTAATGATCTGATCTTTTACCATCAGGAGACCCACTTGCTCGTTTTTTTTTTTATACGACTGGAAGGCAAACGAGCAAGTGGGTCTCCTGGTGGTAAGAGATCACCTCCGCCCATAAACATCTGCAACACCAGGGGCATTGCAGATGCGTTGCCAACCTAGAGGCCTAAGTTGGAATACCTCAAGTGCCAGTAATTTCACCGGCTGTCTTACTCTCCGCGCCGAAACACAACAGTGCAAGCACTGCTGCTTCACGGCAGGATTAGCGAGCAAGATGGTGGTAGCAATCCGGGCAGACCTTGCACAAGGTCCTACCACCTGCAAATTTGTTTATCATCCAGTCGAATAAAACAAAAGGTTTGAACCATGTTTCACCGTCCACAACCAAATTTCAAACATAATATTTCCCCGCTAGACCCGAACTGTTCTGATTTAACACCCGCGGGCAGGTGAACTAGCAGATAATAGCTAATCTTTATTCAGGCCTGTGTTTTGATGGGAAAAGTTGCCTGGGCCCGGACCGGCTGGCTTTGGGGCAAGACAGAGGCGGAGAGCGGCCGATAAGGATATATATATAGCCGACTAGCTTTTGCCCGCGGCTAAGCCCGCGTTGAATTCGGTTATCGCTCGCTATATTAGTTTGAATCAGAATCAGCATTCAATTCAAGCAAATTCAGCAATCATTTTGTAGTACATGCTATGTATCAGAGATGGCGCTGTATGTGAAAAAATATTTTCCCGCTTTTCTTTTTAAATTTTTCCTGAATTTTCTTTGCTATAAACCTCTCGGAGCCCGAGACCTTTCCAACGAATGCAAAACCTTTGAAATCTTTTCTTGCGTTCTCGAATTATAGCGTCAGGAAGGAAAACCCGACTTATTTTTATATAGTAGACTAGCTTTTTCCCGCGGCTTCGCACGCGTAAACTAATCGGTCTGGTAGTTGCACTTGAAATTTTCAGGATTTTAAAAAATTCCCCTGGCAATTTCCAAAATTTATATCGTGGTCTTCCTTCATTGAGGTTGCGTTGTGAATAGCTGTACAAAATTCAAGACTCTAAACCCAGTGCTGAAATTTCAAAAATGTTGCCTATCCAAATTCAAATCATTTATTCAGTAAATAGGCCGCAATGGGCACTTTTATATGTCATTTTTTAAACTACCAGCGCTTTCGGAAAGACCATCATTGCCAAGAAGAATGCGCCGCATGATAGGTACTTGGCAGAGAGTCATTTGTTTTCAAAATAGTTCAAAACTATCCCGTGAGAATATCCGGATAAAAAGTAGCGTATGTGTTATTCTAGACATCGAGTTACCTTCATACCAAATTTCATGACTCTTAGCCCAGCGGTTATTATTTCAAGATTTTATCCCTATCCCGTGGGAATATCGAGATAAAAAGTAGCCTATCTATTATTCCAGAGGTCCAGCTACCTACATACTAAATTTCATGGCTCTAAGCACAGCGGTTGTTATTTCTAGATTTTATCCCTAGGTATCCCGTGGGAATATTGGGCCAAAAAGTGGCCTATGTGTTATTCTAGACGGCCAACTACCTATATACCAAATTTCATGACGCTAAGCGTAGCGGTTATTATTTCAAGATTTTATCCCTATCCCGTGGGAATATCGGGTTAAAAAATAGCATATGTATTATTTCATTGGTCGAGCTACCTACATACCGAATTTCATGGCTCTAGTCCCAGTGGTTGTTATTTCGAGATTTCATCCCTAGGTATCCCGTGGGAATATCGGGTCAAAAAGTCGCCTATGAGTAATACCAGACGTCCACCTACCTACATACCAAATTTAATGACTCCAAGCCCAGCGGTTGTTATTTCAAGATTTTATCCCTATCCCGTGGGAATATCGGGATAAAAAGTATCCTATGTCCGTTTCCTGGCTCTAAGCTACCTCCCTACCAATTTTCAGCCAAATCTGTTCTGCCGTTCTTGAGTTATAAGTGGTGTAACTAACACGACTTTCTTTTATATATATAGATAAGAATATGTATTGTTTTGTAAAACTCTTCACTGGGCTCTACAGAAAACCAGCGTTGCTGTACATAATGTGCGGCAACTTTGGCTGTGTCAATATTTATATAGTTGACTGTACGCTGTGCCGAAGATACACAACCGAAGTACCGAATTAATGTCTTCTATATCGACGACGATCAGCAATTTTGCTATTCCAAAAACTGTATCGAGAAAATAAAACATTAAACTGGATCATCATCCCAGCCTATATACGTCCCACTGCTGGGCACAGGCCTCCTCTCAAAATGAGAGGCCTTGGGCCATAGTTCCCACACAGGCCCAGTCCGGATTGGGAACTTCACATTGAATTGCTTCGCAACTATGTGCAGGTTTCCTCACGATGTCTTCCTTCACCGAAAAGCTCGTGGTAAATTTCAAATCAAATTCCGCACATGAATTTCGAAAAACTCAGAGGTGCGAGCCGGGATTTGAACCCACGATCCTCTGCTTGAGAGGCAATAGCTCAAACCACTTGGCCACCATGGCTATCCACCAGGGGTATTGCAGATACGTTGCCAACCTAGAGGCCTAAGATGAGACGAACAATATCAACATTTTCCTGCTAAATAGTTGCATAGCGTTGACGACCGGATGGCCAAGTGGTTAGAGAACCTGACTACGAAGCCTGAGGTCCCGGGTTCGAATCCCGGCCGGGGCAAATATTTGTATGATGAATACGAATGTTTGTTCTCGGGTCTTGGATGTTTAATATGTATTTAAGTATGTATTTATCTATATAACTATGTTTATCCGTTGCTTAGTACCCATAACACAAGCTTTGCTGAGCTTACTTTGGGGCTAGGTCAATTGGTGTGAATTGTCCCGTGTTATTTATTTATTTATATTATAGAAAAGAGGATACTTATCTTATTAGAAAGGTCACTGGCTACAGACTATTATCTTGACGCATTATTCTTTAAAGGCAAAATTATTTTCACAGTCAGTCAGTTTTTGCAGATGGAGGACCTTTTGCAAGGTCCGCCCGGATTGCTACCACCATCTTGCTCGCTAATCCTGCCGTGAAGCAGCAGTGCTTGCACTGTTGTGTTTCGGCGCGGAGAGTAAGACAGCCGGTAAAAATTACTGGCACTTGAGGTATTCCAACTTAGGCCTCTAGGTTGGCCTCTAGGTAGTTTATGGGCGGTGGTGATCTCTTACCACCAGGAGACCCACTTGCTCGTTTGCCTTCCAGTCGAATAAAAAAATAATAAAAAAAAGTCATTAAGTAATATTGGACCACACGTGAGAATCTGCCAAAAAAGTTGAAATCCAGTCCATTACTATTCAAAAGTCCAGCGACCGCGCCCTCTGCCGGCCGGCGGGAAACTTACTCAGCCGAAAAGCACCTTTTGCCTGTAACGGGTAAGTCTGGGAGCGTTTTATAACCTGAAACCTATTTTTGCATAATACATAATTTTGCAGGTGGTAGGACCTTGTGCAAGCTCCGCCCGGATTGCTACCACCATCTTGCTCGCTAATCCTGCCGTGAAGCAGCAGTGCTTGCACTGTTGTGTTTCGGTGTGGAGAGTAAGACAGCCGGTGAAATTACTGGCATTTGAGGTATTCACAGAGAGTGAGGTAATACAATATTCCATCTCAGGCCTCTAGGTTGGCAACGCATCTGCAATACCCCTGGTGTTGCAGATATTTATGGGCGGTGGTGATCTCTCACCACCAGGAGACCCACTTGCTCGTTTGCCTTCCAGTGGAATAAAAAAAAAACATGATAATACTTGGTTAAAATATAGTCAATACATATTTTACATTCCCATCAGCTAATCTACAAAAAATACTGGCCAAGAGCGTGTCGGACACGCTCGAAATATGGGTCCGTAGCCATTATGAAAAAATTGAATAATATTTTTCAAAGGATTTCGTATTTTGTACGGAATATTCCAAGTTTAGGTACATTTTATGCCTTAGGCTACTATTTACTCTTAAACTACTAATAGTTCTCAAGGAAACTTAACCGCTATAGTTTTCCTTTTAAGTTTGATAATGATATACCTACTTACTACTATCCTGATTTTTTTTTTTAATTTTCACCCACCGGTTTAGATTAGAGGGGGGGACGCTCGATTTTAATGAAAATTTGCACTTTAAAGTTGAATATTTTGCAAACAAATCACTAAATCGAAAAATCGTTTCAGCAACCCCTATTGGTTTTAAAAGAGGTATCCTTCTGGACCTATCCAACGATACCCGCCCACACTACAAGATTGGATTAAAAAAAAACTCACCACCACTTTACGTCTATGGGAGGTACTCCAAAAATATATATTTCTTTTTAATTTTCTATTGATTTGTGCCATTTTGTCGGCATAGTGTACATATATATTCGTGAAAAATTACAGCTTTCTAGCATTGATAGTCCCTGAGCAAAGCTGCGGACGGACAGACAGACAGACATGGCGAAACTATAAGGGTTCCGTTTTGCCATTTTGGCTACGGAACCCTAAAAAATTAGACCTTATAAACACTAAAGCTGCTAAACAAAAGCTGCTGTCGTAAAATTAATAAAATCATAACCCTCTTTCGGGCAAAAATGGTAATGGTGGTCAGGTAAAAATGCCGCAAGCCCTTCGTTTTTCATCGACTGAAAAGATAATATGGGTTCCTAAAAATTTCAAAATACTACAAAGATATGAGATTTTTGTTATAAATGACGAGGAATAAAATGCATTTATCACGGAGATATGGCGGCGCACATCATTTATAACGGCCCCTAGAGATGCAGTTTTTTGGGGGGATTGCTTTATTCCGTATTCTTTATTTCAGTTTCTAATATTGACGTGGGATCTTCACCATAAATGTAACGCGTTATCTTGACGATCTGATAGCCAGGAGTTACTGACTGACTATGAAGCTTGAGAGACGAGCCGGGAGACGAGCTGTCGGTAGGCCTCCAACAAGATGGAGCGACGACCTGGTTAAGATCGCGGGATCGCGGTGGGTGCGCAGGTGAACCTTGTTCAAAGTCCGCCCGGATTGCTACCACCATCTTGCTCGCTTAACCTGCCGTGAAGCAGCAGTGCTTGCACTGTGTTTCGGCGCGGAGAGTAAGACAGCCGGTGAAATTACTGGCACTTGAGGTATTCCAACTTAGGTCTCTAGGTTGGCAACGCATCTGTAATACCCCTGGTGTTGCAGATGTTTATGGGCGGTGGTGATCTCTTACCACCAGGAGACCCACTTGCTCGTTTGCCTTCCAATCGAATAAAAAAAAATAAAAAAAATGCGAAGGTACAAGACCGGTCTGAGTGGAGAGCCTTAGGGGAGGGCTATGTCCAGTAGTGGACGTCTTTCGGCTGACATGATGATGATGATGAAGCTTGAGATCCCTTGTTCAACCCCTGGTCGGCTGCAGCGCAGTTAAGCGAATCCCATGCCCCAATGACCTTCGATCTGAATTCCTTAGTTTTCTAATGTTTTTGTGGCTTATGATATTAACAACAACGGCATCAAGCAATATAGTATCCCATATTTACTTCAAAGTTCATTGTCTTCGAGATATTTGGCATCAAAGTTGAACAATTTTAGGCAAAAAAAACTGATTTTCTGGCCATAACTTTTGTGTTAAAATTAGTTGAAATGAAAACCCTCGACACGTTTTTAGAGACGTCAAATACGAACTCAAATATGTAGGTAGATTTCGTATATGTTAGATCTTCCACATCAATAGAGACACGAAATAAGTGTTTTGGCAGATAGTGTTTGTATGAAAAATAGGAATGTTTGTTCTCGGGTCTTGGGTGTTTAATATGTATTTAAGTATATATCTATCTATATAATTATATTTATCCATTGCTTACCTACCCATAACACAAGCTTTGCTAAGCTTACTTTGGGACTAGGTCAAATGGTGTGAATTGTCCCGTGATATTTATTTTATTTAAATCTTGTCAAAATAGATGAAAACCTCTGGTAGGTAGCCCCTTAACTAATTCAACGAGCAAATCACCTATTTTGGCAAGCATCCAACACTCAATCACCGATCAATATGCACTGAATATCACATAATATTACATAATATCGCTGTGTCACCGTTCCAGCTGCCATATTGTCGTGTTGGCAACGCTCCTGCCACATTGGCTATGATCTAACGTATCCGACGCCGCACCTGAGTTATGGCTGCTGTTCAGGATCAATAGAGGTTATTGTTTAGTGGTTGCTTACAACATGTCAGCTAGTAACAAACTAGCTATTGCCCATGGCTCCGCCTGCGTGGAATTCGGTTTTCGCGCGCTGTTCCCTCGGGAAGCAAAACTCTAGAATGAACTATCGCCTGCGATATTCCCAGACCGATATAACCTTCAAGCTTTCAAGAAAAGAACGTACTCCTACCTTAAACGCCGGCAACGCACTTGTGACTCTTCTGGTATTGCAGGTGTCCATGGGCGACGGTAATCGCTCACCATCAGGCGACCCGTCTGCTCGTTCACCCCCTATAGGTACCATAAAAAAAATCCGGGTTGAAGAGTAGGCTATGTCACTCTTTGGCCCAAAAACTATATCTATGCCAAAAATCACGTAGATCCGTCGCTCCGTTTCGACGTGACAACATGTAAACGGACAAACATAAGCACACACACTTTCGTATTTATAATAGTAATAGCCTTTGCCCGTGGCTTCATCCGCGTGGAATCCGGTTATCGCGCGCTGTGCCCTCGGGAACTCTTTATGCCACAAATCACAACGTATAAAATGGCGCGGCTTTACAATTATCAACTTTAAAAAATACTATCTGCAAAAAAACTCTTAGAAAAGCCTTGAACAGAAAAATTGCACTTTGCTCCCTCTCGTCAGGGAGGAAATGTTCCTTTTCTGAAGGAGAGGTATGAAAAAACTATTTTATGTCCGTTTCCGGGACTGAAACTATCTGTATAACGAATTTCACCTAAATCGGTTCAGCGGTTTAGATGTCATAAGGTAAAAAAAAAATACCTCGTTGGGTTTCTTGCCAGGTTTTTCTCAACAGAGTTTTTTTACGAACCGGTGGTAGTTTTTTTTGACGTTCATGAGTAGTTGTTATAGCCTAAATTGAATAAAGAGATTTTGACTTTGACTTTTGACTAGGTATAGTCTCGTGCCTACACCCTTCCTATGGGAAGAACATAAGAAATAATTAAAATTGGACACATGTCTTTTGTAAAGTAAATCGTGAAAAACTAGTGGGAAAAACTGAAGATTTTATACTCTATTTTCCTTGAACATCTTAAGCTCTAAGCAATATCATTTGAAAGTTTCCAAAAAATATTTCAAAAAGTCACCTTTGGTAGGCTGGAGGATAGAATAAAACAATAACATTATTTAATAAAAATAGGGTTAAGTTTGTCATACATAGGTTCTGTATACATGAGGATACAAAACCTTTAAACGGATATTTTACAAATAGACCAAAAAGTCCATTTCCTTTCAGCAGCTGCAGTCGCGTGAATAAAAGACAGTTGCGAGTTGTGTAGTGATGTGACCAATATCTGTAGGTATCCGTAAAATGGCGAAGCCAAAAATATCATACTGGGTGACCTTAGTCTCTGGACAAATACGAATAGGCTTACCAAGATATTTAAAACCAAACTGCAAAGTATCTTAACAATCAGTCCAATATTTACCGAAAAACTAATGATTTTCAATCACTTTTGAGCAGCCTGTGTATTTGGATGATCTGATTTCATACATTTTTTTTCTTGTCTAAGTAAGCAAATAGATATTTTAAGATACCTATTGCTAAGTATCAATCTTATCCATGGTTTCATTATTTGTCCTGAGACTAAGGTCACCTTGTATTTCAGACTCTTAAAACTTAGGACATAATTTTATTGAATCAGGCGTTACTTTGCGGAGGTCCATATCAATAAACTAAAATAAAGGGTTGTGTTGAGTCTAACATCTTATTGGTGTACACGGTAGTGTTCAAATTCAAATTCAAAATGTTTATTGCAAGGTCATGAGTTATTACATGTTTTTGTGCAATGAAAACTCGATTGATGTGAGTCGAGTTCCCCCATATTAAAATCCCGTATCTGAGTACAGAGCCCACATATCCGTGGTAAGCTTGAATTGCAGTCTCTTTATTAGTGACCTTACACAAATGCCACAAAGCATTCGCAAAACTGTTGAGCTTACCGCATATCCTATCAATATGTGGTTTCCATGAACAAATGCTCTGTTGCTCTGAAGATGAGCTCTGGCTGAGTTCAAAGCGCGTCAGTGTTTTGTGGTGGTGGTGATAGATGAGTTTATGTGATTTATGTGTGTTCTTACAACGTGAGGTGGAGGAGCTGCATGAACACGCATATCTTGCATAAGCTTACCTATCATAAGGTCGCGGGTAACCTAAGAAATTCTTTTAGTTCATTGTCTTACTATCTGTTTCTCTGTCTGTATTTCTGGGACATAGTAGCTCTTGACTTAAACGGATAGACCAATTTCCATACGGTTTTTTTCTATGTTTGATAAAAATCGGTCCATCCATTTTTGAAATATTAAACTTCGAAATGATACAGGGTATTTCCACGAGCGTCTTAACCGCTGTCAGTCCCTAGCTGTTTATATTAGGAAGTAAATAATTCATATACATTGATTTTTGTATTGAAATAGATTCTGGCCTGAGTACAGAAGCTATTTACGTCATAATTAAAAAACAATCTGCCTTCCAATTCTTAAAATCTCTGGCAAGGGACTGACAGCGGTTGGGACGCTCGTGGAAATACCCTACAGTCGTTAATTCAATAAATTCTAAATAAGTGATTCTAAAAAGTGTTTTTTGCTTAAACAAAATTCCAGCACATCACTAGCCTTGTCCTAACTCCAGAACAGCGAGTCGTTTCCAAACTTGTGGACATATTTCACAGGAAATTCCCTTAAAAATATCTCGCAACAACCGGGGACTTTGACAAGAACAAGTTTATGTTGACAGCTTTTGTTTCCACGCTTTTGCAGTTAGGAAGCAGTTTTGTGGTTCGTGAAACGGAGCAAGGCGCAGGCAAGTTTTAGAAAAACACTAACAATTGTTTAAAACAAGGATGGCAAACGAATGGCACGTGTGCCAGTTGTGGTACACGATAAATGACAGCTTGCTGGCATGCTTGATTATATCCTTGCTTGATTGTTTGCTTCTTTGAAAATAATGTTCATGATTCACGTGAACGTAGCATGCTCACTTGCCAGCTTGTTTATATGTTTGCTTGCATGCATACTTGGATGCTAGCTTCTTTAAAATATACATGTTTCACGCGAGCGGGTAAAGACTGCATAGTTTTAAATATTGTTTTATTAGGTAATAGAATATTCAAATCAATATTATTGTATTTTTTTTTTGTATTCTGGTAGATTGGCTGTTAAAAGGATTGCATTGAGCAGAGCAAAAATTAAGGTAATTAATTTGAAGGGAATAAGTTTCTTAGTCTTTTAACTTTATATTTAAAAAAAACTTTTTATCACATATTTTTAGATACACTAGTTGACTGACAGAGGTAGGACCAAGTAAATAGTAATAGAAATGTACTTACATACACCCGAAAAACATAACCATACTTCGGGTACTTGGGTAAAAAAAAGTCTGACTCGTGAAGGATTTGAACCTCCGCCCTCCGATGATCATCTAGGCAGGCTATATCGGCGCTCTCACCTACTGAGCTAACGAGCCTTGACTGAACCTCTCGAATATTGTAGTTGTATGCCGCCTGGTGACGCCATTTGATGCGTCATTATGACAAATGATTCCCGTATCATCTTTATCTATATATTTATTTTATCTACACGTCTTTACGTATTGTATTGGATTAGGATGAGTGTAGGAATTTCATCTTCATTATCACCCGCAGGACGTCCGCTGTTTTTTTTTTTTATTCGACTGGATGGCAAACGAGCAAGTGGGTCTCCTAATGGCAAGAGATAACCAAAACCCATAGACACCTGCAACACGAGGAGGATTGCATGCGTTGCCAACTTAGAGGCCTAAGCTGGGATACCTTAAGTGCCAGTAATTTCGCCGGCTGTCTTACTCTCCACGCCGCAACACAACAGTACAAGTGTTGCTTCACGGCAGGATTAGCGAGCAAGATGGTGGTAGCAATCTGGCCGGACTTGCACTAGGTCCTACCACCTGCAACCACTACCTGTTTTTTTTTCTTTTTACACAAAACTGTCCGTGATTGACCCCATAGACCTCCAGTGGCTTCGGGTGGTAGCGGCCTGCATCCACCGTGAACACGCGACTTTAACCAGGTCATCCGTCTATCTCGTTGGTGGACGTCCTACGCTGGCTTGCCGATCCCCCGGTCTCCAATCTTTCAAAAGCAGTCGAACTGATTTTGAGAAAAGATAAAAAGAAAAAAAAAAGAAAAGAAAAGAAATGCGTTTATTGCCAACAATTAGGAAGGTATATAATAAATAGAAGGGTACCTACTTTAAAAATTAAGTTAACTTACTAACTATATGCGGGTTCGATAAAAGTTCGTGACCTTTCTGAAGTTGTTATTGAAGGGGTTAATGAACCTTTATAAAAATCCCGCCTTAACCTAAAAGTATCCCAGCATGCTACTCGACTCTTTAAAAATACTCTTTAAGATAGTTATAAACCGCAAAAAAAAACTCGCTATCACATAAAAAACTGCTTTAAAATCAGTCCATTTGTTAAAGTTGCAGACAGACAGATAAATAGACATCGGCTTCAGATTTGTAACCCCCTTTTTTGCGTAGGGGTTAAAAAGAAAATAACCTAAGTATTTATTTGTAGTGTATTTTTTTTCTCTGTGTATTTGTTTTCTGTATCACTTACTATTTCTGGTGTACAATAAAGAGCCTTTGTATTGTATTGTTGTATTGTAACAAAAAGTTGGAAAACCCCCGATTTTGTCATTTCAAAGTTCAATATATCAAAACCCACACACACACGCACAGATACACATGGCGGTCAAACTTATAACACCCCTGTTTTTGCGTCGGGGGTTAAAAAAAGTCTGACTCGTGAAGGATTTGAACCTCCGCCCTCCGATGATCATGTAGGCAGGCTATATCGGCGCTCTCACCTACTGAGCTAACGAGCCTTGGCTGAACTCTTCGAATTTTGTAGTTGTATGCCGCCTGGTGACGTGATTATAGAACATCGTTTTAGCTCAGACAATGCCAGACCCTTTTACTAAGTTACACTCTTGATAGAGCGAAACTTCGTAATGTTATATTTCTTGGAAAAATAGTATTATGGTGGTTTCCATTTATTTAAAAATGTTAAAATTCATAGTCTTCCTTTTATTTCTGACACTATGTTATATTTAACAAAAAATAATCCTTATGATGAATTGGTATGATAAAGCTACAGGGCATTTTTTTTTCTCGTGTAGCGGGTTTGATTCCCGGTTCAACCGTGTAATTATTTAAAAATGTATGAATGCAGTTTAAATTGTTTTTTAAATTAAAATAATGCCTTCATTCAGTAAAATGTTCCATGTCAATATTTAAGGTACTTTTTCGCTCCATGTGGCATAGCCGTGGGACGCCCTGTATACCTAATACCTAGTCCCATTCACGAAGACTCGGGATAGGGATAAAATTGCTGTATAAATAAGGTAGCTGGACGTCTGGAATAATACAGGCTACGTTTTATCCGTGATGACATACGGATCCGAGACGTGGGCGCTAACGATGGACCTCATAAGGAAGCTCAAAGTCACTCAAAAGGCTATGGAGAGGGCTATGCTCGGGGTTTCTCTGCGGGATAGAATCAGAAATGATGATATCCGCAGTAGAACTAAGGTTACTGACATAGCCCGAAGAATTGCGAAACTGAAGTGGCAGTGGGCGGGGCACATTGCACGCAGGACTGATGGCCGATGGGGTCAGAAGGTTCTCGAATGGCGTCCGCGGACCGGGAGACGAGCTGTCGGTAAGCCTCCAACAAGATGGAGCGACGACCTGGCTAAGATCGCGGGATCGCGGTGGATGCGAAAAGCACAAGACCCGTCTGAGTGGAGAGCCTTAGGGGAGGCCTATGTCCAGCAGTGGACGTCTATCGGCTGACATGATGATGATGATGATGACGTTTTATGCCGATGTTCCCATGGGATAGGAATAAAATCTTGGACTAATAACGCGTGCGAAGCCGCGGGTAAACGCTAGTCAAAAATAAAAAAGACTGACTCGTGAAGGATTTGAACCTCCTCCCTCCGATGCTCATGAAAGCAGTCTATATCGGCGCTCTCACCTGCTGAGCTAACGAGCCTTGGCTGAGCTCCTCGAATATTGCAGCTGTATCATGCTGTATGCCGAAGAGTGACGTCATACAGTGTCCCCACCTTAGAGTAATTTACCCTAAATTTAGACCCTAGAAATAATCATGTACGTTAGGAAGAACATATGTGATTTCCCACTAACGTCGATAAGCCAAAGGCTACTAGAAACACAGGGAAGCTTAAAGTTCCATCTTACAGACTGGCTAAAACCAAAAAGTCGTTTTTGGGAAGTTGCATACGTTTTTATAATAAAATTCCAAAAAATATTACTGAAGAAACTGATACAAAATTTAAATCTACTGTCAAAAAGACATTAATATCTAAGGCTTATTATAAAGTTAACGATTATATCATGGACAGGGATATTTGGAAATAATTCCGATCCGCACTAGCGATCCCTTCAAATAGTGAACCTACTGTGTTAAAAATAAAATTGTGTTAAATACTTGTAATGTATAGTACATAGATATCATTTATAAATATTGTGAATCTGTTTAAAAAAAAAAATACCTCGTTGAGTTTCTTGCCGGATTCTTCTCAACAGAGGTTTTTTTCCGAACCGGTGGTAGATTTTTTGACATTCATAAGTGCTTATCATAGCCTAAATTGAATAAAGAGATTTTGACTTTGACTTTGACTTTGACCCACTTGCAGGTAAAAATAAATCTAGATTTAGTTGCTAAGCCTGGCTTAAGCTTTTTGGGGGTACAAAATTATTTAGGGTAAAAGTTTTCGAATAAAATGTACGGTTTCAAGAAAAAAATTACTGAAGATAGAAGCCAAACCTAAGTATGGATGCATTCCTAAAAATTTTCCGAAACTATGTAGTAGTTCAGCTATAACTTTATTAACAAATCGCATTTATTTGCTTTGTTTTTATTTTAAAAAATTTAAGGGTAAAAAAAAACAAAGTGCCTAATTTAGGCTAATTTCGCGTAGCGTTAGGGTAAAAAAAATATCTGAGGTGGCAACACTGACGTCATAATGACTAATTCGAGCTGGATTCGATTGTGATACGGTCGATTGTAGTTCAATGTCTTGTCATGACTTGTTATTTTTTATGATCCCTTCAAATTGCGAACCTACTGTGTTAAAAATAAAATTGTGTTAAATACTTGTAATGTATAGTATATAGATATCATTTATAAATTTTGTGAATCTTTTTATTAAAAAAAAATCCTCGTTGAGTTTCTTGCCGGATTCTTCTCAACGGAGGTTTTTTCCGAACCGGTGGTAGATTTTTTGACGTTCAAAGTGCTTGTTGTAGCCTAAATTGAATAAAGAGATTTTGACTTTGACTTATGTAGCCGAATGTAAAGTAAAGGTCTCTCTACCCACTACAGCGTATTATACGAGACCATACCTGATGTCAAGATTATCGTTTCTACAGCTAAATCATCATCATCATCCCAGCTTATATACGTTCCACTGCTAGGCACAGACCTCCTCTCAGAATGAGAGGGCTTGGCCCATAGTTCCCACGCGGGCCCAGTGCGGATTGGGAACTTCACACACACCATTGAATTGCTTCACAGGTTTTTTTAATGTGACAATAAATGCCTTTTTTTTGCAGGTTTCCTCACGTTTTCCTTCACCGCAAAGCTCGTGGTAAATTTCAAATGTAATTCCGGATATGAATTTCGAAAAACTCAGAAGTGCGAGCCGGGGTTTGAACCCACAACCCACTGCTTGAGAGGCGATAGCTCAAACCACTAGGCCACCATGGCTACATCTAAATGTCGACTAGGATAAATTTGGAGACAAATAATTAGATTGTCACTAGACCAACATCACTGACAAATTTTCACGTGTTGGTGAAATGAGGGCCGGGTGAACCGATTGCCTGTTTGCCTCCCGCTATTGATTAAAAACGTCGGCCGAAAAAACCCAAATAACAGATATGACAATAATTTCTTTAGTAAATTATCATAAATTGTGATAGCGTCGAATTTTCCAAGAAATAACTTGTTATCGGTTAATGTTATTATTTTTCACAATACAAGTAAATAGCGCACAATAATTGAAGGCAACAACAGGCGAGAAATTATACATTATTTATAATTCGATTTCATCATCTTCTTCATCGCTTGGTAGGAACTTGTTTAAAAATTGATAGAACACTTATTTGGGTGATAGTACCATAAAAAGTTTACTTAAATTAATTTCCTGATTTACTATAACGTATACGTTCGCAAAAAACTATTTATTTTGGTGACTGATTGCACAATCATAATGCAAGTGATGACGTCATCGCGCTAGTGTTTGTATGCAGAGCCATGACTCAGACGCGTCGGCAGACAACGAATTATCCGCTAGTCGTATAATTAGCCCGCGGCAAAATTCCGTTGGGAATTCCCGATAACATCGTGGTGTTTATTTATGTTTTGCAACGAACTATCTTGCTAGTTTTATTGTTACTAACAAATTACAGATCATTGTTGTGTTGTTGGAAATAAAGTGTTATCTAATCTATGTGTAGTATGTATGTAAATACTTTCTTGTACATAAAACACAAAATAATACAAAAAGAAAACAACAAACCAAAAGACTACGAACTTATCCCGAAAAAGAAGAAGATATTCGAACAGTAATTTATGCACATCCATATACATACGAGTATATACTAATATTATAAATGCGAAAGTGTGTTTTTGTATGTTTGTGTGTTTGTCCGTCTTTCACGCCGTAACGGAGCAACGGATCGACATGATTTTTGGCATAAAGATAGTTTATGGACCCGAGAGTGACATAGGCTACGTTTTATTCTGGGAAAATGCAAAGTTCCCGAGAGAACAGCGCGCGATAACCGAATACCGCGCAGGAAAAAGCTAGAACATTATACATATCAGTGCCTCCAGTGAAAAGGGGGATAAGACGAGTTATGCCCTTATGCTTTTGTTACACCATTGGATTCAGCGTGTTTGGTTACATATTGTGACAAAAGGACATATCTCTAGCTATCCTCTCACCTAGTTTTTTCGATTACGCTATGGGCATAACTCACTGTTTCTAAAGGCATATTTCTACTTATCTGCAATTTTTTATAAGTCTAAAGGTACAAGTGCTTTTAACTCGAAAAAACATACATCCTAAAGACACGTCTGCAGTTATTTTTTTTACATAAAGACACAACTTGTGTTGTTCCTTAACAATTTGGACATAAATATAGTACATAAAGGCATAACTAGGGTAGAATAAGTATTGTTGTAACCAAAGAACAGTCGTACTTAAGGGAACAAGTCGTCTTATGTCTACGGTATCACAGTATTAACTAACACAATTCATGTTATGCCATTATGGTTTTGTGACTAAGAGCATAACTCAAAAAAAACTTAAAAAATATATGTATAGAATAATTAAATGTTAAGGCAATACCCACTAAACGAAAGCTGTAACCAATACCTAAAGCTTGAAACCATAAAAAATATCTAAAGACCTAAAAAACGATGAAATAAAGGTTTTTTGCCTCTACTGAAAAGTAGCGATTTTGAGTTATTCCCTTTTTCACTGGAGGCACTGATATATCAGTGCCTCCAGTGAAAAGGGGGATAAGACGAGTTATGCCCTTATGCTTTTGTTACACCATTGGATTCAGCGTGTTTGGTTACATATTGTGACAAAAGGACATATCTCTAGCTATCCTCTCACCTAGTTTTTTCGATTACGCTATGGGCATAACTCACTGTTTCTAAAGGCATATTTCTACTTATCTGCAATTTTTTATAAGTCTAAAGGTACAAGTGCTTTTAACTCGAAAAAACATACATCCTAAAGACACGTCTGCAGTTATTTTTTTTACATAAAGACACAACTTGTGTTGTTCCTTAACAATTTGGACATAAATATAGTACATAAAGGCATAACTAGGGTAGAATAAGTATTGTTGTAACCAAAGAACAGTCGTACTTAAGGGAACAAGTCGTCTTATGTCTACGGTATCACAGTATTAACTAACACAATTCATGTTATGCCATTATGGTTTTGTGACTAAGAGCATAACTCAAAAAAAACTTAAAAAATATATGTATAGAATAATTAAATGTTAAGGCAATACCCACTAAACGAAAGCTGTAACCAATACCTAAAGCTTGAAACCATAAAAAATATCTAAAGACCTAAAAAACGATGAAATAAAGGTTTTTTGCCTCTACTGAAAAGTAGCGATTTTGAGTTATTCCCTTTTTCACTGGAGGCACTGATATAAGGGTTACATATTTGAATATCGAAAGTTAAAATATCTATCGGATAAAATGTCGATGCCCAAAATATCGAAAATTAAAATAACGAAAGTGGGTCTCGGTCCCGATCCATACCGTCGTATGTCCTAAAGTCAAGTGCCATACCAATTTTGTCCTAAACGCTCTTGACATATCGTTCATTAGTCATAAAGATTATAAGCCATAATGTTTCTTATGTCCTAAGAGTCATAAGCCATAATATTACATTACCTATTGCTCAAAATACCTTAGCCATAATATAACATGACCTAATGCCAAAATACCTAATTTGTTCTGTACTAATATTATAACACATAACATCTTATGTCCTAATGTAATGTTCGTCCTAATCATCATTTGCCATAACGCTTTTTTCTCTGAAACCGTAATTTTTTCAGGGTTGTTATAAAATAAACCTATTCTAACCTATACGTACAGTTCTATAGAATGGCCACTTCAAAAATTTTGAAATATTTACGGTTTCAGAAAAAAAAACCGTTATGGTAAATGACGATTAGGACAAACATTACATTAGGACTTACGATGTTATGGATCGCGAATGGCACCCGAATTGCGTCCCCAGTGGAAGCAAACCGCTACCAAAAAAGTAGGTTAGGTTAGGTTAGAACTGCGTACCCAACGGAAGCAAACTGCTACTAGAAAAGTAGGTTAGGTTAGGTTAGAACTGCGTCGCTAACGGAAGCAAACTGCTACTAGAAAAGTAGGTTAGGTTAGGTTAGAACTGCGTCCCCAACGGAAGCAAAATGCTACTAGAAAAGTAGGTTAGGTTACCTAGGTTAGAACTGCTTCCCCAACGGAAGCAAACTGCTACTAGAAAAGTAGGTTAGGTTAGGTTAGCACTGCGTCCCCAACAGAAACGAACTGCTACCGGAAAAATATTTTAGGTTATGGCCAGAGATCATTATGACCAATGTTATTAGGAAAAATACAATTAGGACAAAAGACATCAGAGATTCCAATATATACCCATGTTTATGGCATTCACTATTATTAGGACATACAATACTAGGGCAAAAAAAGTTAAGGCACTTATATTAGGGCAAACGTCGTTATGGCAAGAGATCATTATGACCAAAGTTATTAGGAAAAATACAATTCTGACCAAAGACATTAGGGATTCCAATATAGACCCAACGAAAGTTTATATTGTCGAATGGATAAATAACTTAAGTCCAATAAATATCTAAGAAAATAAAAATATCGGAAAACGCGTACAAACCGCGCTTGCCGATCCGCGGCCTCCACTAGAGAACTTTTCGACCCCAATGGCCATCCACATCGTTACAAATGTATGCATTCACAATATCTTCATCCACAGTTAAACTCGATGCCTTGCGAGGGATGTGATTTGTCATGACTCGATGGAAACGCTTTTATCGCTTCATTTCTTGCACGCTCCTGCTGAGGTGTTTCCACTAGAGCTGCGCTAAGCGATGATTGGTAAATAAAGCGTTTCTACAGGTTCATGAAAAACACATCTGGGAGAGACGTAGCATTAGTCATCTAGTAGAAAGTGCTCTGATCTCACGGTGACGTCAGAAAGTGTAATATGATGGAAAATATCGTGGCAACAGGCATCGACTCGTTAGCTCAGTTGGTCAGAGCCCCGATTTTATTCTCAATCTTAGGTGATTTAATTGATAAATGTGTACACATCGGAGGTCGGAGGTTCGAATCCTTCACGAGTCAAACTTTTTTTTATTTAAAATTCAATTTACTAGCTGCTGTCTGTATCTAAAAACCTCAGTCATCGTAAAAATATTATTTCGTTTTCAGTTAATTTCAAATTTACATTATTCCAGAAATATTCATGTGATTTGCTTAATTAGTTATTCTACTTAATTTCTAACTCTTCTGTCGCAATTTGTAATTATCAGTTGCGCTTAACCGTTTTTAGAATAAAATCAAATTGACTCCAAAGCTGCCAGTATTAAATTATCTAAATAATTTGCGACCAGGCTAAATCTGGTCTCCTGACGGTAAGAGATCATCACCGCCCATAAACATTTGCAACACCAGGGGAATTGCAGATGCGTTGCCAACCTAGAGCCTTAAGATGGGATACCTCAAGAGCCAGTAATTTCACCGGCAAGCACTGCTACTTCACGGCAGGATTAGCGAGCCAGATGGTGGTAGCAATCCGGGCGGATCTTGCACAAGGTCCTACCACCTGCAAAAAGTTTTAGCCAGGTCGCATTATAACAGTTGGGGCAAATTGATTTAACTAATTAATTGTAATTGTAAAGACGGCCAAGTTGAAGTGGGACTGGGCTGGACATGTCTGTCGAATGAACCTAGAGCGTTGGGCCAAAATTGTTACGGAATGGGTCCTAAGTGACGGATACCGTAATAGAGGCAGACCGAAGAGGAGATGGAGGGACGACTTAGATGCCTATAATGTGGGATGGCGGGAGCTCGCCTTTGACAGGCAGGAGTGGAGCAAGAGAGGAGAGGCCTTCGCCCAACAGTGGGACACAAAAATAGCCTAATAAAAAAATTCACAATGAAATAATTTCCTAAATGAAAGAAAGAAAGAAAGAAATCATTTATTGCCACAAAAAAAAATTAAACATTTCGAAAAGAAAAGAAAAGAACATACCTACATTAAACCTAATCACAAGGCAGTTTTTTGTGGCAAAAGGAGCGGACTCAGCATTTGCTGCGAATGCAAGCGTAAGCCCTCCCCGCACTCCTTACCGCTTCAACAAATAACGAATAGCGGGTAGACTTAATTAACTAACATGCACCTTAAAAAAAAATAAACGAACAATAGCTGTTAAAAAAAAAGCTAGAAAAAAACTACAATAAAAAAAGACAATACCAAAAAATAAATCACAAATGAACTATTTATTATCATTATTTTTATCACTGGGACTTTTTGGCTCCTATCCATACCCCCTGGGAGAGGGTAGGGTGTCTAAAGTTTGGTAGGACTCGGCATGTCCTCATTTCTAGTGTCAAGATAAAAGTTATAAACAAAGTTTCATTGATGCACATGCCGCCGAAATATGCCATTTTTCCCGTAATATACTTTCTGCAGGATAAAGTCTTTGCAGAGTAAGTCAACGCGTAGTTTTCAATAGTTGTTTTTGAAACAATAAAAATCTGACTCGTGAAGGATTTGAACCTCCGCCCTCCGATGATCATGTAGGCAGGCTATATCGGCGCTCTCACCTACTGAGCTAACGAGCCGATGTCTGTTAACGCAAAAAATCACAGTACTTTCTTGAGAATTGGTGACTTCACTGTAACGTCATACATATTATGTAATTTTCATGTTATTTTTTAATTTAGATAAACATGTACAAAATAGCAAACTTTGGGCAAAACTATAGGTTTTGCTGGTTGTAGTTAAGCTTGAAACTTCGTACCAAGTTTCAAGTCAATTAAAATCAAATAGGTTATGCCAAACCCCTGTTTTTTTTTAATAAGTGCTAGTTAAAAATCTATCTCAATAAAGATATATTTTGAGTTTGACTTTGAATCCGATCACCAATACTACGAGTAGAAGAGGCGGGAAATCTGCAGTGCAAGTTAAATAAAAAAGGGTGGGTATTTAGTCGCATAATTGTAGAAAATCATAATGTAAGTGATTCAAAGAAAAAAGTTATGACAACAATATACATTATTATGATAAACACTAGCTTTTGCCCGCGGCTCCGCCCGCGTGGTATTCGGTTATCGCGCGCTGTTCTCTCGGGAATTATGCATTTTCCGGGATAAAAAGTAGGCTATGTCACTCTCGGACCCATAAACTATCTCTATACCAAAAATCACGTCGATCTGTCGCTCCATTACGGCGTGAAAGCGGGACAAACACAGAAACATACAAACACTTTCGCATTTATAATATAAGTATGGATTATATTATGACTTTAAACTCGTTATGGACCCAATAAAAACTAAATCGTCAGAAATTCCAATCAAAATTATAAATTGGTAAATACTAAACATGTGTGTGATAAGAAAAATACAACGAATTACATGATTCACACTGATACCGATAGACAATTGAAGATTCTTTTGAAATGTGTGATCCATTTTATCTACGCTTTGATAGTGATAATGCAATCGGTAAATTCGCACTCAGTGGCAGTGTTGTTGTTAAGATTATAATATTAATCTACAGGGCTCAGTGTCCACATAATTATAGATTTAGCGTCATGCATGTCTTGAATTTGTTCCATGTTTGTTTTCATGGCGTTAAATTAAATGTATTTTCTTTCTTTCTTTAGATTGTAAATGTTCCTGGAATAAACATGATCAAAACATGGCAAACAAAATTAATCGTTTTGTTTAATGTACTCTGATGATTTTAAAAATATTTGAAACAAACAAACGTTATAATATAAGTTACTGCGTGGCCGAAAAGTTCAGTAATTTTTTAACTGAAATCAAACTTTTAGCCAAAATACGATTTTTATGCCGAAGTCGATCCCGACAGTTGCTTCGGACATTAGTGTTGTCATGAAATCATCGAAATTTAGATTATGGTAAAAGTTTGCTGGATTTTTGGTGGTAGGATTGCTACCACTATCTTGCTTGCTAATCCTGTCGTGAAGCAGCAGTGCACGCACTGTTGTTTTTCGGCGTGGAGAGTAAAACAGCCGGTGAAATTACTGGCACTTGAGGTATTCCATCTTAGGCCTCTAGGTTGGCAACGCATCTGCAATACCCCTGATATTGCAGGTGTTTATGGGCGGTGGTAATCTCTTACCATCAAAAGACCCACTTGCTCGTTTGCCATCCAGTCGAATGAAAAAAATATATTTTCAATTAAGTTTACCAATACGGTGGCGGCATCACTTGTCCATTGCTCGTACTCCTTCAAATTGGAATTATTTTTGGAAAAAAAAATCTGACTCGTGAAGGATTTGAACCTCCGCCCTCCGATGTTCAAGTATTTAATATATATCGGCGCTCTTACCTACTGAGCTAACGAGTCGCTGCTGAACACCGCGAAAATCGACGTGATATCACGCTTTCTGATGTCATCGTGACGTCAGTTCACTCGCAAACGTTCGATATTTGCCAACGTTTTCTGACTGCGGGAAATTGTTAGGGTGTTGGATGCTATTCTAGTGTATAGGGTAACTGCCTATTTCAATCTATAGGGATGAAGGTTTAGAGTCAGGGTCTTCACATCTACAAGGTGACCTTAGCCTCTGGACAAATAATGAAACCATGGACAAGACTGATACTTAGCAATATCTTACAATAGTTATTTGCTTAATTAGACAAGAAAAAAATCTATGAAATCAGATCATCCAAATACACAGGCTGCTCCAAAGTGATACCTTGAAAACAGTTATTTTTCGGTATACAAGGTGACCTTAGCCTCTGGACAAATAATGAAACCATGGACAAGACTGATACTTAGCAATATCATAAAATAGTTATTTGCTTAATTAGACGAGAAAAAAAAATTAAATCAAATCATCCAAATACACAGGCTGCTCCAAAGTAAATAGTTAGTTTTTCGGTAAATATTGGACTGATTGTTATGATACTTTGCAGTTTGGTTTGAAATATCTTGCTAAGCCAGTAGTATTCGTATTTTTCCCGAGGGTAAGGTCATCCAGTAAACAGGGTGTTAATTATTAAATTGGATACCTCGGGCACCTCAGCTATCTTTTTAGGGTTCCGTAGCCAAATGGCGAAAACGGGACCCTTATAGTTTTGTCCTGTCCGTCGGTATGTCGTAGGCGTTTTAATCACAGTTGTGCAATGTGTCAGGATTTACTTCATTATCAGCCATTGACTATCCATACTAATATTATAAAAGAAAGTGTGCGTGTTTCTACGTTTATGTGTTTGTGTGTATGTTTGTTTGTCTTTCACGTCGAAACGGAGTGACGTATCGACGTGATTTTTGGCATAGAGATAGTTTATGGGCCAGAGAGTGCATAGAAAAATGCACAGTTCCCGATGGAACAGCGCGCGATAACCGAATACCATGCGAGCGAAGCCGCAGGCAAAAGCTAGTAGTAAACATATACCTAGCCAAGTCATTCCGAAGTCCAATGAAACTCTACATTTTTAACATTGTTGTTATAAGTTGGGTTGTTATAAGTTTGACCTCTACGTGTGTCTGTGTGTGTGTCTGTCTGTGGCACTGCAATGTAACTATTAAGATGGCTGCATAAATACAGTGGTGTTACATTTCTTCGTGTTGCACTATGTTTTGCCAGTTGGCGTACAGCCAACGTCATAAATAAGTGATAATTTCTGTACCTTGTCGCTTTCAGTCGTTACACAATTTCATGTGGCTTATCAAACATGAAGTAAAGTGACAATAGGTACAAAAATGATCATATTTAGCATATTGACTGTACAAAAACATTGGCTATTAAGCCAGACATACTTATATTCTGAACATTACATTAGATAGTTACACAAAAAAAAATCAAATAAGACAGAAATAACTACAAACGCGGGTTCACGGTGGATGCAGGCCGCTGCCAACCGAAGCAACTGGAGGTCTATGGGGGAGGCCTATGTCCAACAGCTGTGGACGTCCTACGGCTGAGATGATGATGATGATGATGAACTACAAACAATTTAGGTCGTCATTGAAATAATCGAGAATCATTTAAATAAGCAGGGATAATAATTCTAATAATCTTGTAAAATAAATATAAAATTTTACGTCTGGAAACTTAATAATTACTATGCATAAGTACACAAGTTGTGCAGCTAAAATTTTGTAATTCTTAAGAATAACTACAAGAATTTAATTAAGACCCGGTATATAAGTGCATTTTCTTTTTATTTTCAATGCACCAGCATGAATGCTGGCAGTTAGTTTTGCATACATTCCACGATCTTTAGTGCAGTTTATAACCAGGCAAGCGCAGCTGCCGACAAAAATTAGTATTATTTTACGGGAACTATATTTTCTGTCACTAAAATATAGATTTTCCACTAAACTGCTAATTATTATATCTAGGGTAGGAGAGTGGCGCAACTGAAATGGCAATGGGCCGGTCACGTTTGTCGCGCGGAGGATGATAGATGGAGCCGGAAAATGCTACACTGGAAACCCCGAACTGGAAGCCGAAGCGTAGGAAAACCACCAACTAGAGGGGCGGATGATATCCGTGAGACAGCAGGACCAACTTGGACCAGATTTGCCGCATCTAGGACAACATGGAAATCCATGGAAGAGGCATAATGTCCAGCAGTAGACGAATATATGCTGAGAAAAAGAAGAAGAAGAAGAAGAATTATTATATCTATCCCAAACAAATATATTTTTCATCAAATAAATCTAATCTCTCTCTAAGTATGAGTCATCAGATTAATGTAAACCTGTATCCTAAATTATAGTTTGATCATCAAAATTCGCTCACCGAAATAATACCTTCCACCTAATAAATAGATCATTTCCTAATTCGATGCTTCTACCTATTCTACTAAGGAAGGTCTGGTTGGGTACGACGACGAGTGAAGCGAGGAGGAGTCTTAGGTAGAACTGCGACCCTCAGTGCGCGAGCCGAGCGAGCGAAGCGAGCGTGCCGCGGCTGCGGCCGGCTAAGTGCCAGACCCGAACATTTTTAGTTAATACTTGTATGATGAATATAAATGTTTGTACTTGAGTCTTGAATGTTTTCAAATTCAAATTCTTTTTATTGTTTGTGTGTTTGATCTTTTTCTCGTATGTCTATCACAAAACATCAGGTGAACCGTCCGCTCGTTTGTCTACTGTTACATTTAACAAGAACAAAAAGTTTAACTCGTGAAGGATTCGAACCTCCGACCTCCGATGTGTTTAGTTAAAATCTGAATTATCGGCGCTCTGCCACTGAGCTAACGCGTCGCTGTACAGTAATGCGAAACTGAACATCATATCACACTTTATGACGTTACTATGACGTTGGAGCACTCGTCGATAAACAAATACTCTCAAAGATGCCAGAAAGTTTTCGAGCCTTCAAGCATACACTACGTATTAAAATAAATTCGTAATTCATAATTCATTTATTGCATAAAACTCATATTCATTTATTCAAAATATTTCAGCAGATACTAGAGTTAGTAATATAAAATAAGACAAAAACCGGTGCTTATAGAACACTGCGTTAAAGCCCTAATTTCTCATTAAATCATAAATCAGTAACTCAATTACTTAAACAATTGCAATAGAAAATAAAAAAGGTAAATTGTCACCAATATCTGTCAAAGTTTTATAATGACTAATGATGATAATTTTAAATTTCTGTTTCTTTTGTTAAAATTTGATTTTATTCGTTTGCCTTTGCAGCGTTTCGATAAGTTTAAAACGATTTCAAGATTCATAATAAATTTTCAACGTCAAAATATAAGTGACGTGTATATTTTTTAATTCGAACTTTAATAAGGTACAAAAAGTGTAACTCGTGAAGGGTTTGAACCTCCGACCTCCGATGTGTTTAGGCAAATTTGAATTATCGGCGCTCTACCACTGAGCTAACGAGTCGATGTAGACCACTGCGAAACTTGGTATTATATTACATTTTATGATGCAACCACGACGTCACCATGACGTTGGAGAACTCTTCGGCTAATTTTGATTTTCACTTCGTACAAAATTTCGATACTTATTCCAAAACCACGAGAAAGATTTCGAACAGTTTAATCATCAACTAATTTAACTAACAATGGCGAGTTGTGTTTTTTCAGAAGTAGTATTACATCTATTGTAATAAATTTTCTTTTGTCCCCAATACGGAACACATAAAGTTTAATTAATATTTAGTATCAAGTTGAATATTAATTTTAGATTTTTTTTTTTTTTTTTTGTTATTATGATCTGCAATCAGTGCAATCACTTTTAGCAGATATGGTGCATGCTTGTCACATTCAGAGTGTGTCCCCCAGCGAGGACATATCTACTCATATTTCATTACATCATAGGATGTCTTTTCTTTTAAGGCGTTTAATGTAGCGAGTAACTGTGAGCTGTCGTGCAAGGGTATTGGGGTGGGTCTCAAGCCGTCCCCTGTATCTAGTCTTAATGCTAGTGATTTCTTCTCTCACTGTGGGCATTTCCAGATGTTTATGGATCTCAGCATTAGTCACATACCAGGGAACCTTGCTGATTGTTCGGAGAATTACGTTCTGCATTCTCTGCATTCGCATGATGGAGGAGTTACAAGCACTACCCCACAGTTGAAGGCCGTAGACTACCCCACAGTTGAAGTTTAGATCTGGAAATAAAAGTAGTTACGTCTGTTGGTTTATTCTGGAGTCGTGATCTGGATCAACCATACAAAATAAGCAAACAAAAAGTAAGTGGTTTGACTTATATCATCTCTGCCCGTATTATGTCCCACTGCAAGATACAATCCCCCTCTTATATCTATAATATATCTCCTATAAAAAGGACTTGGACCTTTGGCAAATTTCAGATGTAACTTTGCACATTATTTGCGGAAAACTTGTAAGGTGAAGAACAAAAACTCCTGCTTGTGAAGTCATTTTTCAAACCATTAGTCTACTGCTATATTTTTGACTTCGTTTAAAAAAAAACAAACTATATCAATAAATATTCCCGTAATGTTCAGGCGAAGAACAAGCTAAAATCAAAAGAGCAGCACTCATTAAAAACTGAAAAGAAACGCAAGCTTATTAATAACAGAGCAGTAAGGGTTAGTTCTGATCCAGTCCAGATCCATTTCAAGACCTTTACTTTTGAATAAAAAAAGTTTAACTCGTGAAGGATTCGAACCTCCGACCTCCGATGTGTTTGGGTAGGGTATAATCATTGAAATTCGGCGCTCTACCACTGAGCTAACGAGTCGATGCAGACTACTACGAAACTTGGTATTGTATCACACTCTATGATGTAAAAATATGGCGTCACCATGACGTGGGAGAACTCTTCGGCTAATTTAGATTTTCACTTTTTTCCAAAACCACGAGAAAGCTTTGGAACTGTTAAATTATTACTAATAGAAGTGTGTTTTTTCAGAAGTAGTACTATTCCTATTTCTATACGGAACACATAAAGTTTAGTTAATATAAAATTAAGTTCAGTTCAGTTATTGTATAATAAGTTATTGAATTTATAAGAGTATCTGAAAGGCAAGAGTTTAAGAAACTTTTATTGAATTTTTTGACTTAAAATACATTTTAATCTTTAAAAGAATATTTAGATTAAAAATATCATATTTATTAAAGTTAAAACTATTAAAATAAAGTTTATTTCGATTTTTTTTTTGTTAATATCAGTATTTAATTTCTTTGAAAAATAATATTAGATCTAGAAATACACGTAGGTAGTGACGTCTGTGTCCAGAGTAAATCTGGAGTCGTGATTTAGATCAACTATACAAAATAAGTAAATATATGTAAGTAAGTCGTTTGACATATCATCTCTGCCTGTATTATATCCTACTGCGAGAAACAATCTGCTCTTCTTTATAAAAAGGACTTGAATCTTTGGCAGATTTCACACGAGAAGTTCGCACATTATTTGCGGGAAACTAGAAAGGTGAAGAACAAAAACTCCTGCTTTAGAAGTCATTTTCACAACCATTAGTCTACTGCTACATTTTTTGACTTCGTTCAAAAAAACATTCACATTATTTAAATAAATATTTCCATAATTTTTACACTACGAAAAGCGAAATTCAAAAGAGCAGTACTTATTAAAATCTGCGAAGAAACGCAAGCTTATTAATAACAGAGCAGTAAGGGTTAGTTCTGATCCCGTCTTTAGAATCACTCTTTTTTCAAGACCTTCTGTTGAATAAAAAAAAGTTTAACTCGTGAAGGATTCGAACCTCCGACCTCCGATGTGTTTGGGTAGGGTAAGCATTGAAATTCGGCGCTCTGACCACTGAGCTAACGAGTCGTTGAGAACTACTGCGATAATTGTCATCATATTAGCAGACGTTATGACGCTACACTGTGACGTTAGAACACACCCCTCCGCCAAACATTTTTTTATAGTATTAAATTTGGTAAGTTAAATTAAAATCTCGAGAAACCTTTCTAGCTCTCATGCATGTGTTGAAACTGTTAAACCTAAATTATCGTTAGCTTATATATAAATTGAGTATAATTTTGTTATAGTTTCTTATGTGTCCCGTGTGGTGTCGGGTTAGAATTAGACCTTTCCATTCCGTCCGTGGATGTTGTAAATTATATAAGAGCCAACAAAGACAAACATGTAAAAGCTGTTAAATCCTTTATCATCAGCTTGTACAAGTATATAAAGTGACTATAATTTGTCATAGTTTCTCATGTTTTTCTTTGGGGATAGCTCCTGGGAAAATGAGATTTGGCCTTAGTCTACATTACGAATAATTATACCGTAGTTTAATTGGTGCTGGATAAAAAACAACCAGTAAAATAATGCGAAACTAAACATCATAACACAATTTATGACGACGTTGGAGCACTCGTGGATAAACAAAAACTTTCAAAGACGCGAGAAAGTTTTCGAGCCTTCCAGCATACACTATGAGTTAAAATAAATTAGAAATATTTCAGCGGATACTAGAGTTAGTAATATAAAATAAAACAAAATAGGTGCTTATAGAACACTGCGTTAAAGCCCTAATTTCTCATTAAATCATAAATCAGTAACTCAAACACACCCAATTATAATAGAAAATAGAATAGGTAAATTTTCACAAATCTGCGTCAAAATTTTATAACGGCAATAATCTTAAATTTATTTTCTTCTTCGGATAAAATTTGATTTTATTAATTTTCATCAGTTAGTGTTTTGATAAGCTTGAAATTTAAAACGATTTCAAGGTTGTTAATGAATTTCCTACTTCAAAATAAGTGACGTATAGATATATTTTTTAATTTGAACTTTAATTACAAAAAGTGTAACTCGTGAAGGGTTTGAACCTCCGACCTCCGATGTGTTTAGGCAAATTTGAATTATCGGCGCTCTACCACTGAGCTAACGAGTCGATGTAGACCACTGCGAAACTTGCTATTATATTACATTTTATGATGCAACCACGACGTCACCATGACGTTGGAGCACTCTTCGGCTAATAAAGATTTTCACTCAGTACAAAATTTCGATCCTTTTTCCAAAAACACGAGAAATTCGGCGCTCTGACCACTGAGCTAACGAGTCGTTGAGAACTACTGCGATAATTGTCATCATATTAGCAGACGTTATGACGCTAAACTGTGACGTTGGGACACACCCCTCCGCAATCATTTTTTTTTTAAGTATATATTTAGTAAGGTAACAAAAATCTCGAGAAACCTTTTAAGCTCTCAAGCATGTGTTGAAGTTGTTAAACCTAAATTACCATAAGCGTATACATAAACTGAGTATTTTTGTTATAGGTTCTTAGGTTCCCCTTGTGTTAAAATTGCCACTATTTTACCGTTTTTGTCAAGCTTTAAGGGAATGAAATTTGCCACGATTGTTTTACGTAACATTAGCTGTGGTCCACTATTGCGTCCACAAAGAATACATTTATCGCCCATGTTCTTATCCGGGAATCACACTATGTGTGTATCGAATTTCATCTTAGTTTATACTCGCACGTGATGAGGTAACAAACAAACAAAGAGAGTTATAAACTTTTGTATTTATAATTATGTATTAGTGGGACGAATTATGAAGAGTAACGAAGAACTCATTGTAAATTTTTCTAAATCCAGGGATTACGATTTTATGTCAAATGATGTAGTCAGCGCGAACGAAGTCGCAGCCAAAGAATAAGATAATGCATACATCATGATAAGAGATAAAAATTACAAATAACTATAACCTACGTAACTGACTCTTCTCTGTTTATAAACAAACCATTCTTCATGACGTCATCAGTTGCATTATTGTTGTGAAATCGACAACTAGATTAATTTATGATTTCGCGACGCATGTATACTAGACAACTACGTCTGCGCGTAACATTAACATTTTTACGCAAAATTAGCTTTTGCCCGCGGCTCCGCCCGCTTGGAATTCGGTTATCGCGCGCTGTTCCCTCGGGAGCTGTGCAATTTTCCGGAATAAAAAGTAGCCTATATCACTTTCGGGCCGATAAACTATGTCTATGCAAAAAACCACCCTGATTCGTCGCCCCTTTACGGCGTGAAAGAAGGACAAACATACTCGTACAAACACACTTTCGCATTTATAATATTAGTATTGATTCACCCACAAACCGTTTCAAGTCAAGCATTGTAAGGCTGCATGGAATGAACATAAAGTTATTTTATATATTTCAAAAATCAGTATTTTACCTTGTGGTTCATTGTCCATTCCACTAACAATAATAAAAAAAAAACAAGTAAAAAAAATAGCTACTAAACCAGTGCACTGTAAAATTCAAATTATACACAAAAATTACAAAAATACATAAGAAAAACATACAAAAAAAACTAATTAGGGATTACATCTCTGACTTTCTTGTACAGTGCTCGTCTTAGAATGAGAGAGCTTGGGCCATTGGCAAATTTCAAATGTAATTTTGATGTTTCTGTCTATGTCTGCATTTTTCTATTTCTTTTAGTCATTCGTTATTTTTAAACAATCATTATTAGAGTGTAAAAAGCCGTGGTGTTCAACTTGTGTGATTTACGGCTTCACAAGTCTTAAAGATTGTAGATTCTACTACGGGTTTTTTTTTTTAATTCTTTACGGCTGAAAGCTTTATGGTAAAGAAAAGCATAGTGAGGATACCTGTACAACACTGCGAATTAATTGTCAGCTTTATTTTAAATTTCCAACATAAAAATAATAGTGACGTGTAGGTATATTTTTTAATTTGAACTTTAATTACAAAAAGTGTAACTCGTGAAGGGTTTGAACCTCCGACCTCCGATGTGTTTGGGAAAATTTGAATTATCGGCGCTCTACCACTGAGCTAACGAGTCGATGTAAAGAACTGCGAAACTTGGTATTATATTACACCTAATGATGTAAAAGCATGTCGTCATCATGACGTTGGAGAACTTTTCAGCTAATTAAGATTTCCATTTAATACTTACAAAATTTTGATACTATTTCCACAACCACGAGAAAGCTATCGAACTGCTAAATCATCAACTATTTGACAAAAAAATGGCGAGTTGTATTAAAATAGTACTACTCCTATTAATGTAACAAATTGTTACAGTTTCAAAAGCATCATGCCTGTATTCCTAAATAGGGTAGGCAGAGCATACAAAACGTTACCAGCTTCGGAGCCACTTTTACAGCGATCAGGGAAAGGACCACTTTTACCAATTTCATGTTTTAAGTTTGAAAAAAAAACCACCAATCCCCCCTCCTCCCTACACGGAACACATACCATACAAAATAAGCAAATATATGGAAGTCATTTGAAATATCATGCTCTTTTTATATTATGGCCTATTACAAGGCACAATCCTTCTCTCCTTAATAATTATTTGCCTTTGCAGCGTTTCGACAATTTTAAAACGATTTCAAGGTTCCTAATAAATTTCCAACGTCAAAATATTAGTAACGTGTATATTTTTCAATTCGAACTTTAATAAGGTAAAAAAAGTGTGTAACTCGTGAAGATCCAAAAGCTTAACGGTTACTTGACCTGAAATGTATATTTCAGAATTAAATTATTATTATTTTTAATTTTGACAGTGGAAGCATTCTACACTTCCGCTGAACGTAGATATAGTTAGTGTTTAGTTTTGTAACTAAGGGACCCCATACATCCCTGTATTATTATTATTTTGTAATTTTTTTTTTCTCTTTAATTGTATACTGTAGTTTTTAAGTATTTTATTTGTAATTATTTTATGATGAAAAAATGACTTTCTGCCAAGTTTCTTGCGGCGCATTCTTCTTGGCAATGATGGTCTTTCCGAAAGCGCTGGTAGTTTAAAAAAATGACGTGTAAAAGTGCCCATTGCGGCCTATTTGCTGAATAAATGATTTGAATTTGAATTTTGAATTTGAATTTGAATTTGAAGGGTTTGAACCTCCGACCTCCGATGTGTTTAGGCAAATTTGAATTATCGGCGCTCTACCACTGAGCTAACGAGTCGATGTAGACCACTGCGAAACTTGGTATTATATTACATTTTATGATGCAACCACGATGTCACTATGACGTTGGAGAACTCTTCGTCTAATTTTGATTTTCACTCCGTACAAAATTTCGATACTTAATTCCAAAACCACGAGAATGATTTCGAACTGTTAAATCATCAACTAATTTAACTAACAATGGCGAGTTGTGTTTTTTCAGAAGTAGAACTACTTCTATTGTAATAAATTTTATTTTGTCCCCAATACGGAATACAAAAAGTTCAGTTAGTAGGTATTAAGTTGAATATTAATTTTAGAAGCCGTGGTGGCCTAGTGGTTTGACCCGCCTCTCAATTAGAGGGTCGTGGATACATAAAGTTTAGTTAATTATTAGTATTATGTTGAATATTAATTTTAGATCTGGAAATACAAGTAGTGACGTCTGTAGGTTTATTCTGGAGTCGTGATCTAGTTCAACCATACAAAATAAACAAACAAAACTTAAGTCGTTTGACATATTATTATCATCTCTGCCTGTATTATGTCCCACTGCAAGGCACAATCCTCCTCTCCTTATAAAAAAGATTTGGACCTTTAGTAAATTTTAGATGTAACTTCGCACATTATTTGTGGAAAACTTGAAAGGTGAAGAATGAAAACTTCTGCTTGAGAAGCCATTTTTCAAACCTTAGGCTACCGCTACATTTTTTCATTTCGTTTAAAAAACATTCACACTATTTAAATAAACATCCCCGTAATTTTCAGACGACGAAAAAGGTAAAATCAAAAGAGCAGCACTCATTAAAAAATGCGAAGAAATGCAAGCTTATCAATAACAGAGCAGTAAGGGTTAGTTGGGATCCCGTCTTTAGAATCACTCATTTTTCAAGACCTTTACTTTTGAATAAAAAAAAGTTTAACTCGTGAAGGATTCGAACCTCCGACCTCCGATGTGTTTGGGTAGGGTAAGCATTGAAATTCGGCGCTCTGACCACTGAGCTAACGAGTCGTTGAGAACTACTGCGATAATTGTCATCATATTAGCAGACGTTATGACGCTATACTGTGACGTTGGGACACACCCCTTCGCAATAATTTTTTTTAAAGTATAAATTTAGTAAGGTAACAAAAATCTCGAAAACCTTTTAAGCTCTCAAGCATGTGTTGAAGTTGTTAAACCTAAATTATCATAAGCGTATACATAAATTGAGTATTTTTGTTATATGTAGTTTCTTGACATAGCCCGAAGAATTGCGAAACTGAAGTGGCAATGGGCGTGGCACATTTCACGCAGGACTGATGGCCAATGGGGTCAGAAGGTTCTCGAATGGCGTCCGCGGACCGGGAGACGAGCTGTCGGTAGGCCTCCAACAAGATGGAGCGACGACCTGGCTAAGATCGCGGGATCGCGATGGATGCGAAAAGCACAAGACCGGTCTGAGTGGAGAGCCTTGGGGGAGGCCTATGTCCAGCAGTGGACGTCTTTCGGCTGACATGATGATGTAGTTTCTTAGGTTCCCCTTGTGGTGTAAGGTTAAAATTGCCACTATTGTACCGTTTTTGTCAAGCTTTAAGGGAATGAAATTTGCCACGATTGTTTTACGTAATACTAGCTGTGGTCCACTATTGCGTCCACAAAGAATACATTTATCGCCCATGTTATTATCCGGGAATCACACTATGACTGTGTGTATCGAATTTCATCTTAGTTTATACTCGTACGTGATGAGGTAACAAATAAACAAAGAGAGTTATAAACTTTTGTATTTATAATTATGTATTAGTGGGACGAATTATGAAGAGTAATGAAGACCTCATTGTAAATTTTTCTAAATCCAAAGATTACGATTTTGTGTCAGATGATGTAGTTAGCGCAAACGAAGTCGCATTCAAAGAGTAGTATATAGCATACATCATGATAAGAGATAAAAATTACAAATAACTATCACCTACGTAACTGATTCTTCTCTGTTTGTAAACAAACCATTCTTCATAACGTCATCAGTGGCATTATAGTTGTGAAATCCACAACTAAATTAATTTATGATTTCGCTACCACACATGTACAAGAAAACTACGTCTGCGCGTAACATTAATATATTTATGCAGAATTCACCCACCAACCGCCTCAAGTCCCGCATTGTAAGGCTGCATGGAATGAACATAACGTAATTTGCCATATTTGAAACATCAGTAATTATACCTTGTGGTCCATTGTCCATTCTAGTAACAAAAACAAAATATATTTATTTATTTATCAATAAAAAATTACAGCTACTAAATTAGTGCACTGTAAAATTCAAATCACACAAAAAAATACAAAAATACATAAGAAAAACATACAAAAAAAAACTAATTAGGGACTAAATCTCTCTAACTGTCTTGTACAGTGCTCGTCTTAGAATGAGAGGGCTTGGGCCATTGGCATATTTCAAATGTAATTTCGATGTTTATGTCTATGTCTGTCTTTTTCTACTCCTTTTAAAACATTAATGATCATTATCAGAGTGTAAAAAGCTGTGGTGTTCAACTTGTGTGACTTATGGCTTCACAAGCCTATTGCTTACCTTGTAATTTTCTCTGTGTATCTGTTTTCTGTATCGCTTATTATTTCTGGTGTACAATATAGAGTATTTGTATTGTATTGTATCGTATTGTATTGTTACACCAGTGACGAGTCTCAAAGATTGTAGATTCTAATACGGGTTCGACCCTCTTGTGTTTTTTTTAATTCTTTACGCCTGAAAGCTTTATGGTAAAAAAAAGCATGGTGAGGATACCTGTACACTCTGCGAATTAATTTTGAACTTTATTTTGAATTTCCAACTTAAAAATGTTAGGGTCGTGTAGGTATCTTTTTTAATTTGAACTTTAATTACAAAAAGTGTAACTCGTGAAGGGTTTGAACCTCCGACCTCCGATGTGTTTGGGCAAATTTGAATTATCGGCGCTCTACCACTGAGCTAACGAGTCGATGTAAAGTACTGCGAAACTTGGTATTATATTACACCTAATGATGCAAAAGCATGTCGTCATCATGACGTTGGAGAACTTTTCAGCTAATTAAGATTTTCAGTTAATATTTACAAAATTTTGATACTATTTCCACAACCACGAGAAAGCTATCCAACTGCTAAATCATAAACTATTTGACTAAAGAATGTCGAGTTGTATTAAAAAGTAGTACTACTCCTATTAATGTAACAAATTTTTACAGTTTCAAAAGCATCATGCCTGTATTCCTAAATAGGGTAGGCAGAGCATACAAAACGTTACCAGCTTCGGAGCCACTTTTACAGCGATCAGGGAAAGGACCACTTTTACCAATTTTATGTTTTAAGTTTAAAAAAATACCCCCACCACTCTCCCCTCCTTCGTACACGGAACACATACTATACAAAATAAGCAAATATATGGAAGTCGTTTGAAATATCGTCCTCTTTTTATATTATGTCCTATTGCAAGGCACAATCCTTCTCTCCTTAATAATCATTTGCCTTTGCAGCGTTTTGACAATTTTAAAACGATTTCAAGGTTCCTAATAAATTTCCAACGTCAAAATATAAGTAACGAGTATAGTTTTTAATTCGAACTTTAATAAGGTACAAAAAGTGTGTAACTCGTGAAGGGTTTGAACCTCCGACCTCCGATGTGTTTAGGCAAATTTGAATTATCGGCGCTCTACCACTGAGCTAACGAGTCGATGTAGACCACTGCGAAACTTGCTATTATATTATTACATTTTATGATGCAACCACGACGTCACCATGACGTTGGAGAACTCTTCGGCTAATTTTGATTTTCACTTCGTACAAAATTTCGATACTTATTCCAAAACCACGAGAAAGCTTTCGAACTGTTAAATCATCAACTAATTTAACTAATAGAATGGCGAGTTGTGTTTTTTCAGAAGTAGTACTATTCTATTGTAATAAATTTTCTTTTTTCCTCTATGCGGAAAATACAAAGTTTAGTTAGTATACAATTTAATCTCGAAATACAAGTAGTGACGTATGTAGGTTTATTCTGGAGTCGTGATCTGCATCAACCATACCAAATAAGTAAATATTGTAAGTCGTTTGAAATATCATCTCTGCATGTATTATGTTCTACTGCAAGGCACAATCCTCCTGTTCTTATATAAAGGACTTGGGCCTTTGGAAAATTTCAATGTAACTTCGCACATTATTTGCGGAAAACTTGAAAGGTGAAGAATGAAAACTCCTGCTTAAGAAGCCATTATTCAAACCATTAGGCTACTGCTACATTTTTTGACTTCGTTTAAAAAAACATTTCATCATCATCATCATCATCAGCCAGAAGACGTCCACTGCTGGACAAAGGCCTCCCCCTTAGAACGCCATAATGAACGACAACTCGCCACTTGCATCCACCGGTTTCCCGCAACTCTCACGATGTCGTCAGTCCACCTGGTGGGAGGCCTGCCAACGCTTCGTCTTCCGGTTCGTGGTCGCCACTCGAGAACTTTTCTCCCCCAACGGTTATCTGTTCTTCGAGCGATGTGGCCCGCCCATTGCCACTTCAATTTGCATATTTTTCCAGCTATGTCAGTGACTTTAGTTCTTCGACGAATTTCCGTATTCCGGATTCTATCGCGCAAAGAAACTCCAAGCATAGCTCTCTCCATAGCTCGTTGCGTGACTCTGAACCTCTCTAAGAGGCCAACAGTCAAGGACCACGTCTCAGCGCCATAAGTCATCACTGGCAACACACACTGGTCGAAGACTTTAGTCTTCAGGCATTGCGGAATATTGGACGAGAAGACATCACGAAGTTTCCCGAACGCAGCCCATCCGAGTTGGATTCTTCGGGCGACCTCTTTTTCGAAGTTGGACCTACCCAATTGGACAACTTGTCCAAGGTAAACATAGTGGTCAACAACTTCGAGTGCATCGTTCCCAACGATAACCGGCACGGGTGTGACATGGACATTTGACATGATTTTAGTCTTGTCCATGTTCATCTTAAGACCCACCTGTTGGGAGACGATACTGAGGTCACTGAGCATAGTATTGAGCTCCTCCAGCGACTCTGCCATTATAACTATATCATCGGCAAAACGAAGATGGGTGATGTACTCGCCGTTGATATTGATGCCGAACCTGTTCCAGTCCAAGAGCTTGAAAACGTCCTCCAACGCATTTGTGAACAGTTTCGGAGAAATAACGTCTCCCTGTCTCACACCTCGCTGCAGTTGGATTGGTTGTGTACTCTCGTCCTGCAACCGGATCGACATGGTGGCGCTGCTGTACAAACTCTTTAACACCTCGATGTATCTATAGTCAATATGGCATCGCTGAAGGGACTGCAATACAGCCCAGGTCTCGATTGAATCGAAGGCTTTCTCATAGTCCACAAACGCTAAACATAGTGGCCGATTATACTCCTCGGTCTTCTGTATAATCTGGCGGAGGGTGTGAATGTGGTCTATGGTGCTAAAGCCTTTGCGGAATCCAGCTTGCTCGGGAGGCTGGAAATCATCGAACCTTCGCTCGAGACGATTCGTAATGACCCTCGAAAACAACTTGTATACATGACTCAGGAGTGAGATGGGTCTATAGTTCTTCAATAAGGTATTGTCGCCTTTTTTGAAGAAGAGCACCACCACACTCCTGTGCCATGCTTCCGGCGTAGTACCCTCGAGTATGACGGAATTAAATAACCTCTGGAGGACTACAAGTACCGGTTTACCACCCGCTCTCAGAAGTTCTGTCGTGATTCCGTCATCCCCCGGAGCCTTGTTGTTTTTAAGTTGTTTGAGAGCCACTCTAATCTCGTACAGGCTGATGTCTGGGATGTCTTCAGTGTAATGACGGGTTAGTTTAGCTCTGGTATCTTGAGCTGCATCCACAACGGGCTTCTGTGTCGAGGCATATAACTGTTCGTAAAACCTTTCGAGCTCTCTCAACAACTCCGGTTTCGATGAGATGATACTGCCATCGTCGATCTTCAACTTAGTCATTTGGCTTTTCCCAATAGACGAATTCTTTGCAAACACTTTAGAGCCCTGATTCCGCTCAATTGCTTCCTTAATACAATAAATAAAAAAACATTTACACTATTTAAATAAACATTCACGTAATTTTCAGACGACGAAAAAGCTAAAATCAAAAGAGCCGCACTCATTAAAAACTGAGAAAAAACGCAAGCTTGTTAATAAAAGAGAAGAAAGGATTAGTTCTGATAACGTCTTCAAAATCACTCTTTTTTCAAGACCTCCTTTTGAATAAAAAGAGTTTAACTCGTGAAGGATTCGAACCTCCGACCTCCGATGTGTTTATTAGGGTAATCATTGAAATTCGGCGCTCTACCACTGAGCTAACGAGTCGATGCCGACTACTA
This sequence comes from Choristoneura rosaceana, assembly GCA_037349165.1. Taxonomy (NCBI): domain Eukaryota; kingdom Metazoa; phylum Arthropoda; class Insecta; order Lepidoptera; family Tortricidae; genus Choristoneura; species Choristoneura rosaceana. The sequence continues at coordinate 297,171 of JAZBNJ010000007.1, forward strand.
CGAAACTTGTTATTGTATCACACTCTATGATGTAAAAATATGGCGTCACCGTGACATGGTCTACTCTAATTAAGATTTCTTCGGCTAATTAAGATTTTCACTCAGTACAAAATTTGGGTACTTTTTCCAAAACCACGAGAAAGCTTTCAGTTTCGAACTGTTAAATTATAACTAATAGAAATGTGTTTTTTCAGAAGTAGTAGGTACTATTCCTATTTCTATACGAAACACATAAAGTTTGGTTAATATAAAGTTTAGTTCAGTTTAGCTATTGTATAATAAGTTAGGTACTTGAATTTATAAAAGCATCTAGAAGGCAAGAGTTTAAGAAAAGTTTAATGAATTTTTTGATTCAAAATGCATTTAATCTATAAAAGAATATTTAGATAAAAAGCCTCACATTTATTAAAGTTAAATCTATTAAAATAAAGTTTATTTTGATTTTGTTTTTTTTTGTTAATATCAGTGTTTCTTTGAAAAATAATTCTTGATCTGGAAATAAAAGTAGGTAGTGACGTCTGTAGGTTTACTCTGGAGTCGTTATTTAGATCAACTATACAAAATACTTAGTAAATAATCATCTCTACCTGTTTTATGTCCTACTACGAGGCACAATTCTCCTCTCCTTATAAAAAGGACTTGAGCCTTTGGCAAATTTCACATGTAAGTTCGCACATTATTTGCGGGAAACTTGAAAGGTGAAGAACAAAAACTCCTGCTTGAGAAGTCATTTTTCAAACCATTAGTCTACTGCTACATTTTTTGAAATCTTGTAAAAAACATTCGCACTATTTAAATAATCATTTCCATAATGTTTACACTACGAACAAGCTAAAATCAAAAAAGCAGCACTCATTAAAAACTGCGAAGAAACGCAAGCTTATTAATAACAAATCAGTAAGGGTAAGTTCCGATCCCGTCTTTAGAATCATTCTTTTTTCAAGTCCTTCTTTTGAATAAAAAAAAGTTTAACTCGTGAAGGATTCGAACCTCCGACCTCCGATGTGTTTGGGTAGGGTAAGTATTGAAATTCGGCGCTCTGACCACTGAGCTAACGAGTCGTTGAGAACTACTGCGATAATTGAAATCGTATTAGCAGAAATTACGCTACACAGTGACGTTGGAACAGCCCTTAGCTAAACAGAATTTTTGTAAGTCAATTAAAAATCTCAAGAAGTTGAAGCTGTTAAATCTCTATTACCATAAGCTTATGTGACTATATTTGTTATATTTTCTCATGTTTTACTTTGGGGATAGCACCAGGAAGAATGAGCCTTGGCCTTCGTTCATGTTATGAATATTATATCGTACGTAGTTTAATTGATCCTGGATCAAAACAACTATGCCAGATTTCATGTCACTACCCAATGCTTGTAATTTTGAGATCTTATTCAGATCCCGTTGAAGTGACGAGATAAAAGTAGTTTATGTGCTTTTCCAAACGTTAATATATATCGCCATAATAATTAAGTTAATATCGTGAGGAAAACGGCACAATCCTGCGAAGCAATTAAATTCTGCGAAGTTCCCAATCCGCACTGGGCTCGCGTGAGAACTACGGCCCAAGCTCTCTCGTTCTGAGAAGAGGCCAGTGCCCAGCTGTGGGACGTATACTGGATGACCTTATATATAGCCTCTGGAAAAATACGAATACTACTGGCTTAGCAAGATATTTAAAACCAAACTGCAAAATATCATACAATCAGTCCAATATTTACCGAAAAACTAACAGTTTTCAGTGTATCACTTTGGAGCAGCCTGTGTATTTGATGATCTGATTTCTTTTTTTTTTCTTGTTTAATTAAGCAAATAAGTATTTTATGATATTTCAATGTATCAGTCTTATCCATGGTTTCATTATTTGTCCAGAGGCTAAGATCACCTCGTATAAGTTGGGATGATGATGATGATGATGATGATGACTTAATTCAATCAAAATCTGTCCAGCAGTTTTGGCGTGATGAAATGCTTAAGGATAAGAATATAATAATTAATTAATTTTGTTGTCGATTTCACAACAATAATGCAACTGATGACGTCATGAAGAATGGTTTGTTTATAAACAGAGTTGAGTCATTTGCGTAGGAGATAGTTATTTTATTTGTTATTTTTTATCTTTTATCATAATGTATAATCATCATCATCATCAGCCCAGCTGCACAAGTGCTGGGCACAGGCCTCGTGGACACACGAGTTCTTATCTTGACCATTTTTTTTAGTCAATTCCGGCGGCACTGCAATACCGGGCTGACCTGTGACGCGAGTGGAACGAGCCCCGAACATCCCATCGATACACAAACATCAGTTTAATATACTGGTCCCTAAATGAGGGAATCTTCAGATATTAAGCTGAAAAGAACACTACACTTTGATCTTAGCCAAAACGCCGAGAAGCGATAATCGACCATAAGAATAAGAATAAGAATAAGAATATCATTTATTGCCACAACACATAGTACAACGAAGACTTATTACAAATTTAATTACAGACTAACTAAACGCTAAAATTTGCTGTGGCAAAGGGGATGTACTCAGCGTATGCTGTGAGTTAGGGATAACACCTAACGTTACATCGTAACCATAGGATTTTGCAAAATTTAAAATGTGTTCTTCATAAATTCCACTAATATTGTCAATGCAAAAGTTTATAACCCTGTTTGATTATGTGTTATCTACTTCATTACGTCTAAACCCTTAACCGATTTAGATAAAAGTCGATATACACATAGTTTGAATCCCGGAGAAGAATATAGGCGATAAATATAATTATATGTGGGCCTAATCGTGGACCACAGCTATTAATACATAAAAGAACCGTGGCAAAATTCATTCCCCTAAACTTAGCGGTTGAGATTTCAAGATTTTATCCCAACCCCGTAGGAATAACGAGATGAAAAGTAACTAATACACGGACGGTGACTCAACGGGGTCACGCCGTTTTGTCACCTAATTAGTTTTAAATATGATTGACTTTAAATATGTATGTTAATCTGTAAGGTTGGTATTTATTTTATGGGCCAAGTTGCCCTAAATAAATGGATTTATTATTATTATTTTTTTATTCTTAAGATTAAGTTTCTTTACGACAAAACTGCCGGACGGATTTGGATTAAATTAAGTATGCCGATATAATAATATTTGGACAAGCATATTAAATATTCTTATCCCGACACTCCAACGGGATCTGGATAAGATCTCATAATTACAACCGTTGGGTAGTGACATGAAATTTGGCACGGTTGTTTTTGATCCAGCACCAATTAAATTATGGTATAATTATTAATAACATAAATTAAGGCTCATTAGGTGCTATCCCCAAAGAAAAACATGAGAAATTATAATAAATATAGTCACTTAATATACTCGTACAAGCTTATGGTAATATAGATTTAACAGCTTTTACAGTCATGTTTGTCTTTGTTGGCTCTTAGTTTGCGACATTCACGGAAGGAATAAAAAGGTGTAATTCTAACCTCAATACTCAAAACCCAACGTAATACTCAATTTATATATAAGCTAATGATGATTTAGGTTTAACATCTTCAACACATGCTTGAGAGCTTAAAAGGTCTCTCGAGATTTTTTTTACCAAACTAAATACTTAAAAAAATGTTTTGCGGAGGGGTGTGTCCCAACGTCACAGTGTAGCGTCATAACGTCTGCTAATATGATGGCAATTATCGCAGTAGTCCACAACGACTCGTTAGCTCAGTGGTCAGAGCGCCGAATTTCAGTACTTACCCTACCCAAACACATCGGAGGTCGGAGGTTCGAATCCTTCACGAGTTAAATTTTTTTTTATTCAAAAGAAGGTCTTGAAACAAGAGTGATTCTAAAGATGGGATCAGAACTAACCCTTACTGCTCTGTTATTAATAAGTTTGCGTTTCTTCGCAGTTTTTAATAAGTACTGCTCTTTTGATTTTAGCTTTTTCGTAGTGTAAAAATTATTGGAATGTTTATTTAAATAGTGTGAATGTTTTTTTAAGCGAAGTCAAAAAATTAAGCAGTAGACTAATGGTTTGAACTACTTACATGTGAAATTTAGCAAAGGCCCAAGTCCTTTTTATAAGGAGAGGAGAATTGTGCCTTGCAGTAGGACATATACAGGCAAAGATGATATTTCAAACGACATGCATTATAAAATAAAATATAAAAAAATAGTTTCTTGAAAAAGTATCGCATTACAAAATTGCATTGCCGTTGGTCCCACACTTTAGCTTAAACGATTTAGCTTAAAACTTAAAATTAAAAAAAAAGAATAACGGAAAAAAAAGAGAAAAACAACTTAAATAGGTAAAGTGACAAAACAGGGGGGGAGGGTTGGTTAAACCAAAACCATAGGTGTGTACGCGCAACTTATATTTACTTATTTTGTATGGTTGATCTAAATCACGACTCCAGAGTAAACCTACAGACGTCACTACTTGTATGTTCAGATCGAAAATTAATTTTCAAAATAATACTGATATTAACAAAAAATCAAAATATACTCTATTTTAATACAGTCAAGTCTTACAATTTTTTTTGCAGTGCATTCGGCCTTCTAACGGGCTTGCAAATATTCAGTGTTAATTGCAGTCTTAAATTCAATAAATATAAGGCTTTTAATCGAAATATTACTTTATAGATTGAAATGTATTTTGAGTCAAAAAATCAAAAAAGGTTTTTTTTACACACACACAAACATCACGCCTGTATTCCCAAATGGGGTAGGCAGAGCACACGAAACATTACCGCTTCGGAGCCACTTTTAGCAATTTTACGTTTTAAGTATATTTTAGTTTATTTTAGGTTTTTTTATTTATTTATTTATACAGGGTGCAATATAATATGTGATACAAAATTAGTGTTTCGTGCTCAGTTAATGCTGGGTAATATTATGCATTAAATCTTTTCTTGCAATAATATTAAGTCCGTTCAAATTTGCAGTTTCCATACATTGTTCATGATTTCTTATTTCAATAATGTATAGAAACCACAATTTTTTTCAGACTTATTTCAGGAAAAGAGTTAATGCATTATATTACCCAGCATTAACTGAGCACGAAACACTAATTTTGTATCACGTATTAGATTGCATCCTGTACAATAAATAAAATACGAGTTCACAATAAGAGTACCTAGCTTAGGAAGCGAACTTAAACCAAACACGGTTTATCTGTCGCTGCATCGCTTAATACTAAACTGCATCTATATAAGTAGGTACCTTTTACAATACAATACAATACACTACAATACAATACAATACAATATAATACAATACAATACAAGTACTCTGCTTTAACTAGTTGTGCCATAAGAAAATCTAGAAAAACATTATATTATTGTTTTTTCTGCTGATAAATAAAAGTTTTTAGATTTTTTTTACATATATGATAATTTTCACAAAAGTTGTAGTATATATTTTCAAGTAATTCATTCAGGAATTTTGGCAGTAAATACTCCCAGGTTCTTTTACCGTACACGTCGACAAACGAGGTTAGCTTAAACTCTTGCCTTTCAGATGCTCTTATAAATTCAAGTAACTTATTAATCAATAACGAAACTGAACTTAACTTTATATTAACTAAACTTTATGTGATCCGTATAGAAAAAGGAGTATTACTACTTCTGAAAAAACACACTTTGATTAGTTATAATTTAACAGTTCAAAAGCTTTCTCGTGGTTTTGGAAAAAGTATCGAAATTTTGTACTGAGTGAAAATCTAAATTTGTCGAAGAGTTCTCCAACGTCATGATGACGCCATATTTTGACATCATAGAGTGTAACACAATACCAAGTTTCGCATTAGTCTACACCGACTCGTTAGCTCAGTGGTAGAGCGCCGATATTCCAAATTTGTCTAAACACATCGGAGGTCGGAGGTTCAAACCCTTCACGAGTTACTTATTTTGTAATTTAAGTTCAAATTATAAACGAATACTTAGCTTATACAGCGTGTATTTTTGATACTGCCTCAAACTTTAAGGGTAGTTAGTGAAGGCCCTAATAATCACATTTTATTATGTTTTAGTAAAAAATGTTGACTTATTATTTTCCTTACAAAATTAATTAGCACGCAATGTATCACTACGCAGTGCTGATTTGTTTTTGTTCAAAACGTCGCACTTGTTGAAGTAACAGCTGTCACAGAACGCTTCTCTCTCGTATCAAATTATTGTATGCATTACAATGCTGCTCGAAAATATTTCAAAAATTAATTACGCTCTGGTAGTCAATTTTAAACTAACAATTTGTTTTGATATCGGTTCACACCACTTAAATTTTCGTCTGGCTACGATTTGAAGTAGTATCTAAAATACATGCTGTATTTTGAAGTAGGACATTCATTAAACCCTCGAAATCGTTCTTAATTTTAAGCTTATCTCAATATTACAAATGCAAATTAATAAAATCAAATGTTATCCAAAGAAACAGAAATTTAAAATTATTGTCATTCATTAAACTTTGACGGATATTTTTGTCAATTTGTTTATTGTATGATCTATGACCATTGGGTATGTGTGACTTACTGATTTATGAATATATGAGAAATAAGGACTTATAAATGTAATTGACTATTGGGGCTATTGGGACTTTTTTTGTAAGTTGTGTCTCCGTGAGATGTGGCACAAAATGAAGCGAAAAAAAACTATATTTTTGAATAAGTCTGAAACAAAATAAAAAAAGGTCGAAGGCTGATATTACGCATAAAGCGATTCTTAGGTCCTTAGGTCCTGCCATTGCTGTACCTCAAATTCCAACCGAATCCCTTGCGGAGGCCACTCTTATTAGCTTGTAAATCATACAATAGTAAAAAAAGTTTTAACTCGTAAAGGATTTGAACCTCCGACCTCCGATGTGTTTGCGGAACTATCGGCGCTCTGACCAACTGAGCTAACGAGTCGATGCGTTTTGGCTCGATACTCGCCTTCATGTTGCATTTTTTGACGTCACCAGCAGTCGAAGAGTGCTCTCACGTCATGGTGACGTCAAGAAATGCAATATGAAGGCAAGTATCGTACCAACATGCATCGACTCGTTAGCTCAGTTGGTCAGAGCGCCGATATTATGTCAATTGATTGATGTATGAACACATCGGAGGTCGGAGGTTCAAATCCTTCACGAGTTAAAACTTTTTTTATTATAGTAAGATTTTGATTTACAAAATTTTGTTCTAGCAACTTTATCGCCGTTATTATTAAGCCTCTGCAAATTACAACTTTCAATTGCTAAGATTGCTTAGGCTAAAACGCAGATAAGTGACATGCAGAAAGGGCCTAACTACTAATAAAATTTCTGTATTTACTATTATGTACCGTCAATATCAAAAGCTACACTCTTTTGTACTTTGTCGCTTTACAGCCACTTACGTAAAGCCATGCAAGAGTGACAAAGGTTTTAATACGATAGATAGAGTAAACAATTATCCACTATTTTTGATGCTGATTGTATGACTACATAATTCTTAAAACTATAAGATACAAAACAAATTCCACCGAACTAACTTCCATGACTTCCATCTATAGACTTCTGAATAAAATACGGTTGCCAGACCTAAACTTAAAAAAAAAATCGTATTAAAAAGACTGACTCGTGAAGGATTTGAACCTCCGCCCTCCGATGATCGAATAGGCAGGCTATATCGGCGCTCTCACCTACTGAGCTAACGAGCCTGTTGGGAACAGCTCCTAATCTGTAATTGTATGAGGGGATGTGACGTCAAAACCCCAATACTAGTTGAGGATAATACGATATAAATTACTGCAGCGTTAGGCACTGGTCCCACCGCGAGCTAGTAAGCTATGAGCTATCGGCTATTTTCTAGCCCAAGAAACGAACAAAAGATAATCGCTTCCGTGTACATAAAAGAGAGAGTTATATTTTTATAGTTCATAGCTGGCTGTTCACACTGCCGGCGAGGATACTCTCCCACCGCCCGGCGAGTAAGCGATAATTCCATACAATTGTTTACTAGCCGCCCGCCGATTGTCATCTGTTTCTAGTACAGAATTTTACTAGTTGACCGCCGAGCTCGCCGATAGCTGGCGGTGGGACCACTGTTTACTAGTTGACCGCAGCGATAAGCTATCGACTATAAAACTAGCTCAACGGTACTCGCCGAAGCCTGCTTGGCGATCAGAGCGATCATTCTACCTTTCAAAGTGGATGCGAGTGCACGTATATACAATGAATTTAAAACAATCATACGAAACGAACTATCTTTGTTGTCAAGTTCGGATGACGATGATGATGTATTTTATAAAAGCGTGTGTGTAGTGGCAGTGGCAATTTTGAAGAGACGGAAGAAAAAAAGGAATATTTTAAAAAGAATGACAAGAAAAATTTGGATGCAAAAAATTAATTATTTCAGAAAAGAATACAGTGAGTTCAAACTAGCTAGTGTGGTGAAAATGAATTTTCAAATTTAAATTCAAATCATTTATTCAGTAAATAGGCCGCAATGGGCACTTTTACACGTCATTTTTTTAAATCTACCAGCGCTTTCGGAAAGACCATCATTGCCAAGAAGAATGCGCCGCAAGAAACTTGGCAGAAAGTCATTTTTTCAAAATAAAATAATTATAAATAAAATACTTAAAAACTACAGTAAACAATTTAACAAAAAATTACAACAAAAAAAATAAAATAATAATACAGGGATGTATGGGGTCCCTTAGTTACAAAATTAAACACTAACTATATTCGACCTCGACTGTACATCGTATAGGTCATTGGCGAATAGCCCCCCGGCTGAGCTAGTGCAGCGAGTAATCGCCCGTCGCACGCAAACACTCGCTTATAGCCGAGCGTCTAAACTAGCAAAACTATACTCGCTTCTCGCCTCTCGCCCACTCGTTTGTAGTTTATAGTTTTACTCGCTAATAGTTTGTAGCCGCCGGTGGGACCAGTGCCTTATCGCCCCCACTAACTACAATGACTCATAATAAAAATGAAGTACTATCAGCCAAATAAGTAGTCTATCAACTTTTAAACAAGTCCTTCAAATAAATATGTCGCTAAAGTCGATCTTTCAAGTTAACATACACGTTACGTCTATTAGCATTATTGTTTTTATGACATGCAAACGATTATCAAGTTTAGGGTGGTAGACTACATATTTCGACTGACATGATGATGATGATGAATGGCCAAGTGGCCATGTGGTTAGAGAAGAAAGAAGAGAGAACATGAGTAGGAATTTAAGATACAGAAGAGTGGTAGGGGGAACGCAAAATCCAAATGACAAGATTTAGCAAGTGTTGTGAATGGAAGTATAAGTATTGATACGTTGAATGTTTATTTAGTCGACATTTTTAAATCCCCATGCTAAGTTTGACGGAAAATCTATGAATTCGAACACTACCTACGAGTATTTACAAATTTGAATAATATAACCAACCGGATGGCTAAGTAGTTAGAGGACCTGACTACGAAACTTGAGGCCGGGTTTGATTCCCAGCCCAGGATTCGATATTTGTATGAATAATACGAATGTTTGCTCTCGGATCTTGGATGTTTAATATATATTAAAGTAAGTATGTATTTATTTATGTATATAAGTATATTTATTTTATCCGTTGCGTACCTACATTAATATAGTGCTCATAGTACAAGCTTTGTTAAGTTTGGGCCTTGATCAAATTGGTATCAAGGTGTCCCATGATACTTATTTATTTATTTAATTGGAGACCCAGAATACCATTTTATTATTTACAATCTCAAGGGCTCGAAAGCTTTCCTGCTGCTTCGGAAAAACTCTATTTGTCGAAAGGGGCTCCTAGACGGGCTATACTTTTAATGAATTATGTGGCTACAACATTGCAGATTATATCCCGGCAATACAAAATACATTTTAATGCAGCATATGGCTGGAAAATGTATATCTCGGCAATATTTCTGCAGCAGTATATGGCTCATTATTTTGGCTTTACATGAGCTACATACATGGCTAGTATGGCTGACGAACTCATACGCGTTGCAGCAGCTTACATTGTTTTAAAAGCAAAATTAAAACAAAAAAAAACAAGAAAAATGTGGATTCGACCTTATTTCAATAAGCGTGATACGTTAGATATTTTAAGTCTGGAAATAAGTATTTTTTTGTAAAAAAATCATTTTTGAAAATATTTAGATATCCGCATTTACTTTGCTGCCATCGAAACTAAACAGAAACAAACACGAACATAGCTATGCTACTTGAGCGAATCGCGGCATACTTCACGTAGCATAAGAAAGGGACGCACTTATGCCGTATAGCGAGACAACAATAAAAGTGGCTGAGAAATATTGCAGTATTTTCGATTGCAAAGCGATTATTCCGGAAATATGTCTGAAACCCTAAACATTCATCGGCCACACTAAAAATATGTGGCAATATATCCCGGCCATACTAAAAATATTGCCGAGTGTTGCATAGTCTGGCCGTAAATGCTGGCTGATGCTGCCGGCCACACTATTGCAGCTATACATTTTCGTGAAAATATGGCCCGTCTAGGAGCCCCTGAAGAGTGCTCCAACGTCATGGTGACGTCGTGGTTGCATCATAAAATGTAATATAATAGCAAGTTTCGCAGTGATCTACATCGACTCGTTAGCTCAGTGGTAGAGCGCCGATAATTTGAATTGCTTTAACGCATCGGAGGTCGGAGGTTCAAACCCTTCACGAGTTACACTTTTTTTCTAATTAAAGTATCAATTTATAATCATCTTCTATGTAAATAAAAATTATGTACCGAAAGATGGCACCGATTTGGATGATTATTTTTTTGCTGCGTTCTTTATTGCCAGGACAAGGTTTGTACTAAACAAAATTATAAATAAATAGCGGCTTTGACAAGACATCTGTACTCCAAATTTCATTGATAGTAGATATAGACATGGATAGTTGTAGTTTTCGAGTAAAATGCCTGTGATATACTGACGAACGGACAGACAGACAAACAGGAAACTATAAGGTTTCCGTTTTTACCATTATGGCTCCGGAACCCTAAAAAAGGCTGGAACCGCGGGCAACAGCTAGTCTATAAATAAATATACATCATATACAGGGCGTCCCACGGCTATGCCACATGGAGGGAAAGTACGTTAAATATTGTACATGGAACATTTTATTAAAAGAAGACATTATTTTTTTTAAAACAATTTAAACTGCATTCATAGATTTTTAAATAACTACATGGTTGAACCGGAAATCAAAGCCGAAAACGAGAAAAAAAAAATTACCCTGTAGCTTTATCATACCGATCAAAAGGCTTCATCACAAGGATTATTTTTTGCTAAATTACATAGTGTCAGAAATAAAAGGAAGATAAAGTTCGCGGGGGAGCAAGGAAATTCTTTTAATTCATTTTTATTTCATACACAATCCAACGACGCAATTTATTAGTGTGCATGAAGTTCCCAATTCGCACTGGACCCGCGTGGGAACTAGGACCTAAGTCCTCTCATTCAGAGAGGAGGCCTGTGCCTAGCAGTGGGACGTATATAAGCTGGGTCAATATGCACGTATTTATTTGACAACAATAGACGATTTGCTATAAAACAAAGACTGATTTATGTATAACATAATATTATGTCATATGCACAAAAATATGCAGTCTCTCGATGTGTGACGTGAAGCGGTTGGTGGGATCTTTTTTTTTTATTCGACTGGAAGGCAAACGAGCAAGTGGGTCTCCTGGTGGTAAGAGATCACCACCGCCCATAAACATCTGCAACACCAGGGTATTGCAGATGCGTTGCCAACCTAGAGGCCTAAGATGGAATACCTCAAGTGCCAGTAATTTCACCGGCTGTCTTACTCTCCACGCCGAAACACAACAGTGCAAGCACTGAAAGAAAGAAAGAAAGAAAGAAAACATTTATTCGTGACAAAAACAACAATACCAAAATAAAAAACAAAAACAAAATATAGTTATGCATGTCACGAAATGGTCCCAAATCAGCAATCCTCCACGGCAGGATTAGCGAGCAAGATGGTGGTAGCAATCCGGACGGACCTTACTGGATCTGCATAAAAACGTAAATGTGACATACAGACATAATTGTCTTGTAAGTGTGTGGTCGCTATATCGCAAAGTATTTTGGTTGCGGATTGCACAACCTTAATGCAATTGGTGACGTCACGAAGCATGGTTTGTTTATAAACAAACAGACGAGCTTATTGCAAAAGGGATAGTTATTTATCTCTTGTAATGATATAATACGCTTTGTAACTAGTCTTGACCCGCGGCTTTGCTTGCGTTAACCGTCACATCTGACATTGAATTGTAATTCGAAGATTTTGCAATAATAACATATATACAAAAATTTATTTCACTACGAGAACAAAACATCTGGTAGCACACATTTTATGTTTAAACTAGCTTTTGCCCGCGGCTTCGCCCGCGTGGAATTCGGTTATCACGCGCTGTTTACTCGGGAAATGTGCATTTTTTCGGGATAAAAAGTAGCCTAATTCACTCTCTGGCCCATAAACCATCTACATGCCAAAACTCACGTCGATCCGTCGCTCCGTTTCGACGAGAAAGACGGACAAACATTCACACAAACACACATACTTTCGCATTTAAAATATTAGTATGGATATCTCTACTACTGGTTCAGAAAAGCTTCTGTTAAGAAAAAGCCAGCAAAAAACTCAAAGAAGTATTACAGATTTACAGCGTAATCTATTGATTTACAAGTCAAGTGTTTCACAAAACTATATTTTATACACAGTAGATATTAAGTAAAGGGTTTTTAATTCGGATAATAACTAGTCTATAGGCACTTAAAATTGTTAAAATGTTTCAAATAACTAATATACTACTAAGTTTTGTTGGGTTTATTTAGATCACGATTTCATGATCAACACAATATCATCAAAAAGACTTTACTATAAACCGTTTACCGGTAAGCAGAAGTTACCATTCTTTTGGTTGCTTACTTAACGACTCGAAAGTTTTCTCATTGTTTTGATACCTATCAAATTTTATACTAAGTGAAAATATTAATTAGCCTAAGAGTGCTAAAACGTCATGTTGACGTCATGATAAAGTAATAAAATGGCAAGTTTCGCAATGGTCTACATCGACTCGTTAGCTCAGTGGCAGAGCGCCGATAATTCAAATTTGTTTAAACACATCGGAGGTCGGAGGTTCGAATCCTTCACGAGTTAAACTTTTTTTTAATTAAAAAAGTCAAGGTCTTGACCTTCCGGTGCATTAGAACCTAAAATCAAATTACCCTATTGCACAGTACAACCTAATGTCAAAAACACATATTGCCATATAAATATAAATTCAAAAGAGCCTAACGTCTAAATACCTGAGCTGCCGTCCTACCGAAGAAGGCGGCAAAGTGACAAAAGTAAATTTCGAGAAAAACGGCAAAAACTTTTCAAAATTTTAAATACCTGTATCTCAGGCATAAATTGACTTACAAAAATTCTGATTACATTTAAATTTAGATAAAAAATCACGCCTTTTTATGTATATATTTTCATTTAAAAAAGTTATAAATAGTAATAATTATGGAGGCTTTTATGTTATAGCTTAGGATTTGTGAATATTATTCGACGAAGAATAATAAGTTAAAAGGCCGTTAGCTATACCTTAGTGACTTTTAAGCTTAGTATTGTACATAACTTTTTTAGTGTTGTTATTTTAAATGAAAGTTAGGTGCGATTAATACACTAGAAGGTCGTTACTACGGATAGCCGCGGTATTGTCTATTATTGCTAGTAGAACATGTACGTTGCGTTATAAATAAAAACGAAGTTAAAGTATCTTAACCGCTTTAAAGCTTAAATGTTTTTTGAACTTTTGAATCAAAATTATCAAGCAACGGAAATGTTTACTCTCAATACATTAAAAAGCCGTAATACGTGAGTCACTCTGTAAATAACGGCATTTTAGGTTATGATAGGACTACAACTATTAAGAGTAATGCTGCGTGAGAAGCGGTAATGACAAAAAATTAAAAGGCATACTATATAAAAATCAACTATTTATTGTTCAAAAATAAAAAACTTCTAAATTATTACTTTCAACTAACATTATGATTATTAAACTGTGTTCATTATTTACTTCTCTAAAGTTTATAAATGAGATATAATAAAAGGGTGAATTTTCAGAGCAACTTGTTTGGCCGTCACAATTCGATTTTATATACGCTAGCGGAGTTTTAACATAATAAACATTGTTGACTTCAATTAAAGCTGAATTAAAAATATCACAGACTTAGAAACACTAACTGCAGTAAGTCTGTGAAGCCTGTCCCACGCGCGGTTTTGTTGAATCGATTGACCATAACTTTGTGTCTAGGAGTCATTTTCCTAATAAACATAAATAAAAATGAAGCTAATTAAATAACGCATTCTATTTTTACTTTTTCACACTAAATACATTTTCATTTAAAAGATAGGTGGATCACTTTTCTAAATATCGTCTAGCTACCAATATCAATTTGCACAAATACTTGCTAATATCTTAATGGTGAAAGATCATATCACTATGTTCGCATTTTTATGGAAAATTACATTAGTTGTGCTTTATCTGTCACGCTGAATGAACCTCCAACTACCGAATTTTGTGTGCCTATCAGTAAGTAGGTACAAGCCTTTCACGCGATGTGTTTTGTTTTAGTCATCTTAAAAGTAATTTCAGTGGATTCCCGTTGTGCGATATACGAGTACAATGATTTCAATTGAATGTTTATATTTTTACTTATTAGTTGTCTTGGTTCTTATTTCACAGAATAGAGCTAATAGTACTGATGTATACAGTTTAGCAGTAATCGCAAAAGATACATTATTGTCGTAATATTCGGTGCTGTAATTCCGGTGGTATTTTATATTTATATTTTATTAACTATGGTCATTATGACTGAATTTAACGGTAGTTTCACGTGAAACTGATTCGCTCACTCGCGTTTTGCTCACGTGAAATATAAAGGTACAAATAGATTATGCTCATTACTAGCACAAAATCTGATGAGCAATTACTACTGTGATACTAGCGTGTATGTTTATGAGATGTTTAAAGTAGGTATGCTTTTTAGTAGCATGCTGCCCATGCTGGCTATATCACCCTACTATCTTTGAGTGTACCTACCTACTACTTGAGGTAGGGGAGGAAGGACGAATGATGATAACAAGTATGAACGCGTCTGCGAATGAGCATGCTAGTATAGGTATGTCTGTCTTTTACAGCAGGTGCAAGTGCGACTTCACAAATTATGAATTTTGAAAGGTCAAGCGAATCAATTTGACATTCGATTTATTTTGATCGAACCTACATTCAAATAAGTATTGGGAACTAAGATTAACTTAAAATTATAATTTAAAACTTTAATTCTTTACTTTATTAACATAAGTTATACACGGATATGTACACGTATATAAAATAAATTATAGTAATTTCAAACTAATTTCCTATGTAATTAATAAAACGTAATTTACTGTCACTATCGTAATTTCGGTAGCGACGTTTTTTCACTATATCTTATAGCTTTAACTTAGTTTTTGAATTTAAATACGAGTAGGTGCTTCTTGTATCATTGAAATCCTAATCCAGAAGAGCATTTCAACGCGTGATTATTTTCACCAAAAATTAAAAAAATAATGCCCACCAAAATAACGTAAAAAAAAGATTTCAAAAGTTCACCCAAAACCTAAATTGTGCTTAAATCTAGATACAAAACTACTAAGGTAACGTTATTGACGTTAACCAAAAACTAAATACTTAAGTTCTTTTTAATTTTTAATAAAATTAAGCGCTAATATTATTTAACACTAGCTTTTATTGCCTGCGGCTCCGCCCGCGTGGTGTTCGGTTATGGCGCGCTGTTCTCTCGGGAACTGTGCATTTTTCCGGGATTCAAAGTAGCCTATGTTACTCTCGGGACCATAAACTATCTCTATGCCAAAAATCACGACAATCCGACGCTCCGTTACGGCGTGAAAGCGTAACAAACAAACAAACAAACTCACTTTCCCCTTTTAATAGTAAGGATTGACAAAAATCTAGCCGCTTTTTTACTTATTATTGCTATGATCGAACAAATATCAACCTTATGACACTGAAGTAAAAAGGCGGTCACCGCTTTATTGACATTTAAATGTATTACGTAATGTGTTTAAGTGTTATAGGCAAAAAGGCGGCTAAGATCCCTTAACGTCATTATAGAGTTTAATTTAAAGAATACTGCTTTTAAGCCTATAAACAAGTATGTAAATTCAGCTATGACAAATTCATTAAAACCTCGTTAAACGAACTTAACCGCTTTTTAAAGTATGAATGATCGATAAGCGCTTTTTAGCTTAGAAAAGTGTTATATTTTAAACATGATATAAGGCGGCTAATGATACATAACGTCTTTTTAGCTTATTTAATACCAATCACGGCTTTTTAGATTATAAAACCCTAACAAAAATCAAAATATGTGTCGTTTAACTGCTGCGTATCTCGAGAACTAACTGTCATAGAAAAAAAAAGTCAATACCGTTCGACGCAGAATTTTTTTCTGAGTATGCACATATCTGTGATATATGTGTAGATGGGTAGACCAACTATTGGTATAATGAGGGTATGCCTCATATTTCTGTGCTTGATTAAACTCGATAGCAAACGGACGTGTGTAATTTCTGCATCCCTTAGGACCATCCCTGAAGAGCCTTGTTACCTATTTCTCAGTGGCGACGAGTCAACCAGAACCCTTACATAGTGTGTAGTTAATCCGGTAGTGCCGCAAACCGAACGATGTCGATAGGCAAGATAGGCGAGTTCAATGTCGCTTCGGACAATTGGCGGTTATACGCGGATAGACTTGAACAATATTTTATCGTGAATAAAATTCCTAGTGAACTGCAAGTGCCAACATTAGTGACTGTGATTGGTGCGGAGTGCTACGAACTACTTGTTAATTTGTGTACGCCGAGTAAACCGACCGACAAGAGTTTTGTTGAATTAACGAATATTCTAGAAACACACTTGCAGCCAAAACCTAGTATTCTCGCGGAACGCTACAAGTTTAGGCATCGACAACAAAAGGATGGCGAGTCGATGTTAAACTACGTGGCCGTGTTAAGGAAAATGTCGAAAACTTGTGAGTTTAAAGAATGGTTAGAAGACAGTCTGAGGGATCAGTTCGTGTGTGGAGTACAGAGTGAAACCATTAGACAGCGACTTTTCGCCGAAGGCGACATCGATTTCGCGAAAGCGTTCAAATTAGCGGCTAGCATGGAGGCGGCGGAAAAGGACGCGGCCATAGTGGAGGGCCGGCCGGGATCTACGAGTGACGGCAAAGATGTCGTGCAGTGCCAATTAATAGCGGGAAGTGTACCGCGCCGGCAGAGCGCGGCGGCGGCGGCGGCGGCGGCCCCTGGTCGGGGCGCGAGCGCTGGCTACGAGTACAAGCGCGACGCGCGCGGCGCGCGGGGATGCGGCCGCGGCGGCCGCGCGGCCTCGCGGCTCGCGCCGGCGTCGGCGGCAACGGGGCGACAAGAGGTGCAGTGCGGGGCCTGCGGCGGCAGACACGACACAGCGACCTGCCGTTTCGTGCCCTACTTTTGCAAAGTGTGCAACAAACAAGGACATTTGAAGCGAGTTTGTCCGTACTTGACGAACAATTTCAGCACCGAGGTAGTATTGCCAGGTGCTCCGATGCCGCGGTATCCTTACTATACGGAACAACATAGTGACGACAGTGAGGAGGTAATTGTTGTTAATTTAAATCAATTAGCTATTACTGCATGTAAACCTATTATGATTAGAATGAACGTGCAAGGGGTAGAATTAGATATGGAATGTGATACGGGAAGCGCGGTATCGTGCATAAGCCAAGAGCTGTATAAACAACTATTCACCCAATTAGAAATTAAAAACTGTAACTTAAAATTAAGATATTATACGGGGGAGCTCGTTAGCCCAGTAGGTATAGTGAGACCGCTGGTGAAATATGGAGGAAAAGAGAAATTCTTAGACCTGTATGTAATAAAAAATGGAAAAACTGTATTAATCGGCAGGCAATGGCTAATAGAGTTGGCAGTGAAAGTACCTATTCCGCTTAAATACCAGAATGTAAATAGTATAAGTGAACAGGAGTTTAATTTAACTGCGTTCAGTTCCAGATTTTGTGAGGTGTTTGCGGACGGTCTGGGCCGATTCACGGGCGGGCAAGTGAGCATCCACTTGCGGCCCGGGGCGCGGCCGGTGTTCCTGCGCGCGCGCCCGCTGGCGTACGCGCTGCGCGAGCCGGTGGAGCGCGCGCTGGACCAGCTGGTGCGGGACGGCGTGCTCACCCCCGTGGACCGCTCCGACTGGGCCACTCCTATCGTCCCGGTCGTGAAAAAGGACGGTACCGTACGAATATGTGCTGATTATAAAATAACCTTAAATAAGATGCTAGAAGTGGACCGTTATCCGTTACCCAGGGTAGAGGATTTATTGACACGGTTATATGGAGGGCAGAGGTTTAGCAAAATTGACCTCTCACAAGCGTACGCCCAGTTCGAGTTAGATGAGTCTAGGAAATATACTGTCATAAGCACTCATAAGGGTTTATTCCGATACAATCGTCTTGTGTACGGGCTGGCATCAAGTCCTGGAATCTTCCAAAGGCGCCTTGAGCAAATGTTTGCCGATTTACCTCACGTTGGGGTCTTCCTCGATGACGTCATCATCACGGGCAGTGACACAACAATGCATATTAATAATTTAGTAAAGGTATTTGAACGCTTACAAACATATGGTCTGCGGGTTAAAAAGGAAAAGTGCGTCTTCTTTGCTGAGAGTATTAATTACTTGGGCCACGTGATAAGCAAAAATGGCATCCATACATGTCCAGAAAAGGTCATGGCCATCGTAAACACTCCAGCCCCTAGCAATGTATCGGAGCTGAGGGCCTTTATAGGCATGGTAATGTATTACGCAAAATTTATAAAAAATGTGAGTAATATATTAGCACCAATGTATAATTTATTAAAGGCGGGGAGTAGGTTCGTTTGGTGTCAAGAATGTGAAAGCGCGTTCAAGGTCATCAAACAGGCACTGAGTTCTAGTGAGGTATTGACGCATTACTCAGAGTCTCTGCCGCTAATTATGACGGCGGATGCGTCTGGGGTAGGCTTAGGAGCCGTTATCTCGCACGTCACGGCTCAGGGCGAGCGGCCCATCGCGTACGCGTCGCGGACGCTGACGGCAGCGGAGCGGGCTTACGCTCAGATAGACAAGGAGGCGCTGGCCATTGTCTTTGGAATACGAAAATTCCATCAATATCTGTATGGCCGCAAGTTCGTATTAAGAACCGACCACAAACCGCTCACACATATATTCGGCAATAAGGTAGGTATTCCAGTAATGGCGGCGTCTCGTATTCAACGCTGGGCGGTTCTGTTGTCAGGTTATGATTACCAAATTGAATATGTAGCATCAGCTAAGAACTGCGCTGACGCACTCTCTAGACTTCCACAGAATAAATCTACAGAATCGGTTAGAGACGATATCACATATCTAAATTTTGTTGAAAATTTCTTACCTATAAGTAACGATGACGTGAGGGCAGCGACTGCTAAAGATGCGTTGTTAGGCAGGGTGGTCACATACCTACGTGCAGTCGGGCTGGCCTACGTCTTGCCCAGACGACAGCGTGAGGGCGTATTTTACGAGGCGGCACGAGCTATATATCGACCGAGGGTGCTTGATGTGGGGATATCGAATGGTGGTGCCGACCACGCTGCGGGCCGCGATTTTGAAACAACTGCACGTAGGCCACATGGGCATCGTTAAGACAAAGTCATTAGCGCGTAGTTACGTTTGGTGGCCAAATATCGATGCCGATATAGAGGCAACATGTAAAGGTTGTGAGACGTGTGCTCTGGAGGCACCGGCGCCCGCGCAGGCGTCGCCAAGTCCGTGGCCGTACAATACTCGGCCATGGACTCGACTTCACGTTGATTTCCTGGGTCCATATAAAGGTAAAACATTTTTAATACTTATCGACTCCAGTTCAAAATGGCTCGAGATATTTGAAAAGTCGCGTACAAATGCAGGTGCGGTGATAAAGGAGTTGAGGGCGACGTTTGCGCGCTTCGGTTTACCTACAGAGTTAGTCTCGGATCAAGGGCCGCCGTTTACGAGTGTAGAATTTAAAGATTTTCTATCAAACAACGGCATCAGACAGTTATTTTCACCGGCGTATCATCCGGCGTCTAATGGCGCCGCCGAGAACGCAGTCAATTTATGTAAGAGAGCATTAAAGAAAGCACATAGGGACGGCAGCGACATAGATAGTGCGTTACAAGCCTATTTATTAGCTTATAGGAATAGTGTACATAGTAGCACAGGTGAGAGTCCAGCGATGCTCCTCCAGCGGCGGCCGCTGCGCTCGCGGCTGGACCTGCTGCGCAGCGACCGCGCGCTGGAGGACCGCGTGCGTGAGGCGCAGCGCCGCCAGGCCCGGCCCGGCGCCCCGCGCCAGCTCGAACTGGGCGACGAGGTCTGGGCGCGGAACTATACGGGCCCCGATAAATGGGTGAGACGCACGATAGTAGATAAGTTAGGGTCACGTCGTTATACCCTGGATAACGGAGACGGTAAACCTTCAGTTAGACACGTTGATCAAATCAGACGCATATCGAGGATGTCGAGTGTCCCATGTCGCGGGGTGGAGCACGGCGAGCCGAACGAGGGCCCAGAACCGTCAGAAACGGAGACGTTGGACGTGGGCAAGGAAGAGGCCGATAAATTTGAAAGGGAGGAAGCTGGGGATGAGCAGATAAGAGACGCGGCCGCAGAAAGCGCGGCGACCCCACCCTGCCCACGCCCAACGCAAACCGCGGGCGCGATCACCGGTTATGCTCCGTCCTCTAGCCGGCCGTATTCGTAAATACAATTTAAACATAGATTAGATCATAAGTATTGTATAAACTTAAGGGAAAGATGTTCCTACTTAAAAGATTAAGCGTAGAGGTGTGATATATGTGTAGATGGGTAGACCAACTATTGGTATAATGAGGGTATGCCTCATATTTCTGTGCTTGATTAAACTCGATAGCAAACGGACGTGTGTAATTTCTGCATCCCTTAGGACCATCCCTGAAGAGCCTTGTTACCTATTTCTCAGTATCAAAAAGTTAAAAAGCCGCTAAAGTCCCTTTGCCGCCTTCTTCGGTAGGACGGCAGTGAGTCCCTTAAAACCTTAAAACCAAAATGACCTAATCTTGAATATATACTACTCTCGTGATCGCCTAATGTCATAAAGGTTGAAGCTCAAAAGGAATTAAGCCCATAATACACTAGTCATAAAACACACCGTTCTCCAAATAAACTAGTTTCAAAACACACTAATCTCAAAACACCCTAAATTCAAATTCAAAGAACTTCACAGTGGCCTAACAGTTAAAATCCGTGACTGTACCAAAAAACTTACTACAAATGGGTTGTGTGACGTTTTCTGTTTCGTATATCGTCATGTTTGATCAAAATGTACTACTCCTGTCCTAATAAAGTCCTGGCTCCATACTAATTTTGCTTGAAATTTTCTAAGTTCAAAATCCGATGTTTCGTGATATGCCCAGAAATTTTATGATCTGCCTAAACTGGCCAAATTATTAAGTGGCGCCGTTTCGTGATATGCCCAGGAATTTTTGATCTGGCGGATTTTACGATCGGCCGTCGACATTATATTCTCACTCAAGTCTACAAGCTCTTGGAGTGGTTTCCAAATCCATTGGATCGTATCTTTTGAATGGGTATGTCTACAAAACCTCTGTTAATCGAAACCTACAGCGAACTCGATCAATTGCGAATCCGAGAAAACGCGAACATGATGAAATCCAAAATTGATGCAACTCGCACATGATGAATGGCGAATCTGAAGAAATGAGAAAACGATGAAATGCGATTCTGAAGAACTGCGAACACGATGAAATGCGAAACAAATGAATTGCGAACAAGATGAATAGCGAATCTGAATTACCGCGCACATGATGAAATGCGAAACAAGATGAATGTCGCACAACCCAGAATAACCACTACTACACAGACAAATTTAGGGTATTTTGGGACTAGTGAGTTTTGAGACTATTGCATTTTGAGAATGGTGTATTTCAAGACTAGTACATTATGGAAATAGTTCGTTTTGAGCTTCAGCTTTTATGACAGTAGGTGATCTCAGTATTAGTACATAATCAAGATAAGTTCGTTTTGGTTTTAACGTTTTAGTGTTTTTTGGGACTGTGGTATTTAGACATTAGGTTATTCTGAATTTATATTTATATGGTAATATGTGTTTTTGACATTAGGTTGTACTGTGCAATAGGGTAATTTGAGCTTAGGTTCTAATGGACCGGAAGGGGTCTTGAAAAGGGGCGATTTTAAAGACGGCGTCAGAATGAACCCTTACTGCTCTAATAATTGTAAGCTAGCATTTTGGAGCAGTTTTTAATAATTTGTCCTCTTTTGATTTTAGTTTTTTTGTCGCGTGGTGAGAATGAGAGAAGTCAAAAACCGTCGTGGCAGCCCAACAGTTCAAACGACGGCGTCTCAAGTAAACGGGTTCGAGTCCGAACTCACACCTCTTGTGTTTTGCGCAAACCATGTGCGTAATTACATTTAAAAATTACAATGTTATATAGACAAACTCAAACTCACAACATTTATTAACAACAAAAACACACTACATCACAACAAAAAAGTACAAACATAAATAGGAGAAGAGAGAACAATCGAAGACGTTGCTATGTTGTGTGTTGTTATATAGTATGTTGCTGGTATATTTTTGATAGTAACAGAAATATAAAAGCAACAATGCAGCCTTACTCGGCTCTAGAGTTAAATTTTACGCTGTGGGACGGGCGTAGGAAAAGCAACGCTGCAAGTTTATTTTTCTTGCAGTTTATGCTGAGCCTGAGCCCATTGCCACCTACTTACGTGAAATTGTTTTTTTTTTACTGTAAAGTCTTATTTTCCGTGAGAATAAATGATTTTATTATTATTACAATTAATTTACAACATAACACTTAAATTTATTCGTTCCATGTGGGGGATCAAAGGAAATCTATTACAAATGTAATAACTTCTGAAAAAGCACAATTCGCCATTCTATTGTTAATTTAGCAGTTCAAAAACTGTCTCGTGGTTATGGAGAAAGTAGCAAAATTTTATACTAAGTGAAAAGGTAAACTAGCTGAAAAGTACTCCAACGTCATGGTGACGCCATGTTTACGTCATAAATTACACTTTATTTTATTAGTTGCAATCTCAAGGGCTCGAAAGCTATCCTGCTGTTTCGAAAGAACTCTATTCGTCAAAGAGTACTCCAACGTCATGGTGACGTCGTGGTTGCATCATAAAATGTAATATAATAGCAAGTTTCGCAGTGGTCTACATCGACTCGTTAGCTCAGTGGTAGAGCGCCGATAATTCAGATTTGCCTAAACGCATCGGAGGTCGGAGGTTCAAACCCTTCACGAGTTACACTTTTTTTCTAATTAAAGTATCAAATTATAATCATCTTCTGCTGTATAAATAAATATACGTCATGGGAACGTATCAAAATATATTAAGTTTAAAACGAATAATGGACGAAATATATAATGGTCATAACAGATACTACATTTTCTTATGAAAGTATTGATTAAAAGAACTTTTTAAATCGTGTAATCTACAGATTGGTTTAGGTTAGGTTTATTTTATGAAAATTTTGTAAAGTTGAGATTTACCAAGAAAATTGTATTAATAACAAAATAAATGTACGTCACTTATATTTTGAAGTAGGACATTCATTAAAACCCTCGAAATCGTTTTTAATTTTAAGCTTATCTCAAAATTTCAAATTCAAATGAATAAAACCGAATGTTATCCAAAGAAACAGAAATTTAAAATTATTGCCATTAGTAAAACTTTGACGGAGATTTTGTCAATTTAGTTATTCTATTTTCTATTATCATTGGGTATATGTGACTTACTGATTTACAATTAAATGAGAAATAAGGAATTTAACGCCGTGCACTATAAGCATTGATTTTGTTTTATTTTATATTACTAACTCTGGTATCTGCTGAAATATTTCGAATTTATTTTAATTTATTTAAGTGTATGCTTGGAGGCTCGAAAACATTCTCGCGGCTTTGAAAGTAGTTGTTGGTTGACGAGTACTCCAACGTCATAGTAACGTCATATAGTGAAATATTTTGTTCAGTTTCGCATAACTTTACAACGACTCGTTAGCTCAGTGGTTAAAGCGCCGAATTTCATACTTACCCTAAACGCAGCGGAGGTCGGAGGTTAGAATCCTCCACGAGTTAACCTTTTTTAGGGTTCCGGAGCAAAATGGCAAAAACGGAACCCTTATAGTTTCGCCATGTCTTTCTGTCTGTCTGTCTGTGTGTCTGTCCGTCCATCCGCGGCTTTTATCAGAGACTATCAATCCTAGAAAGCTGAAATTTTGCATGGCTATACAGGGCGAATATGAAATTAATATAATTTATTTTATAATATACATGAATTTAAGAAAAAATAACCATATAAAACTTAATAATAATAAACTCTTTATTGCCAAGTATGAACGTAAGGATACAAAATATGCATATTATAATTAAAAATTAGGAACAAAATAATTCCACGCCTTGGCAATGGGTGCCGGTCTCAGCAAATGCTGGCTTTAGTGTCCAGCGCTGGTTTTCAGCCCGGACCCTTTGACAGGGGTGGCCGTAACTAATACTAAGATATAAAAACGAAAAGTAATTTAAAGTGAAAAATAAAACAATAACAAAACACTGTGCAATCTATTTTAAATATGTGTGTGTGTATATGTGTGTCTGTGTCTTAACTAAAAACTAACTACCTAACTTAAAAACTTCATAACCTACTAAGTTAAATCTAAAAAAGCCCCCCATGCGCATGGTGCCCAAGAGGCTAGCAGCATTCCCTCGTTGAATGGCGATGGCGATTTGTTGAGAGAGATAGCTGCTAAATTATATGCTGAACCGAGACCCTGGCATTTTGTTATTTTCCTGCCCTCGGCTGCTTCAGCCGCTACGCCAGCTTTTCTAGTTGTACCCTGGAGGTGTGAAGGGGCTAAGGTATCGACGCAGGTGGCGTCCCAAACTAAAACTAAAACCGAATTATGGCTTATTATATATTTTTTTTATAGTTGTGTACCTCCGTGAGAAGTGGCACAAAATGAAGCGGAAGAAAAAACTATATCTATATATATAAAATTCAAAGTCCTGACTGACTGACTGACTGATATATCAACGCACAGCCCAAACCGCTAGACCTAGAGACTTGAAATTTTGCACATAGATACCTTATACAATGTAGGCATCCACTAAGGAAGGATTTTTGGAAATTCCCACGGGAACGGGAAAAGTCGGGATTTATATATTCGATTCTGAGTGACCCTAATCTCAGTAACTATAATAACTAGACTCTTCAAATTTGATACAAAGACAGGTATAATAATAATTAAAACATAAATTTCAGGATTTTTGGGAATTCCCACAGGATAAGGAAGAAACGGGATTTACAAATTCAGTTTAACGGAATCCCATGAACAATAATTACTAGACTCTTCAAATTTGGCATCGAAGTAGGTGATAGTAAAAAATAATTTTAAGGATTTTTGGAAATTCTCACGGGATAAGGAAAAAACGGGATTTATATTTAGTTCAACGGGATGTAATCTTCGTTTTACTGGTCGTAGAAAATAATAATTCAGCATTTAGGTTCCTTTGGGGGAGTGAAGGATTTCCCGAAATTCTGACGGGAGCGGGAAAAAACGGGATTTTTTGTGTTTCTGGTCGTAGAAAGCTGAAATTTGGCATGTAGGTTGCTTGAGGAGTGTAGGAAAGCATTGAAGAGATAATTTTCCGAAATTCCCACGGGAAAGGGAACAACGGGATTTTTCGCTTAACGGATGCAAAAAGCTGAAAATCGGCATGTAGATTACTTGGGGAGTGTAGAAGAGCATTGAGAGTGGAATTTTTCGTTTCACTGGTCATACAAAACTGAAAATTGGCATGTAGGTTATTTGGGGAAAGTAAGGGAGCACTAAAAAAGAATATCCTGAAATCTGACGGGAACGGGAAAAAACGGGATTATTTGTTTGACTGGACGCAGAATGCTGAAAATCGGCATGAAGATTGCTTAGGGAGTGTGTAGAGGAGCATTGAGAGAGGACTTTAGATAATTCCCAAGGGAACGGGAAAAACGAGATTTTTCGTTTTACGGGTCGTTGAAAGCTGAAATTTGGCAAGTGGATTTTTGGGGAGTGTACGCTCCCCGTTGAGAGAGAATTTCCCGAAAATTATTACCGGAACGGTAAAATCGAAATTTTTCTTTTTCTTTCTTATTTATTTAAAAAAATCTTTTTTTATTCGAAAGAGTCCCGTAAGATAGCCCACGGGAATCCTATGTCGCATAGGTACGAAGTCACGTGCAAAAAAAAAGTAGGTTTTCTAAAATTACATCCTTTGACTTGAAGATGTGAAACAGGGCTTCAAAATCGATTTTTGAATTGGAAAATTTGCAAATGTAATCCTCCGAAAAATCAATTAAAACACGAAAATAAAGATCGTAGAAAGTAAATCTGTGTTCCCAAATTTAACGCGAGCGAAGCCGCGGGCAAAAGCTAGTTTTTGAATAAGTCTGAAACAAAAGAAGATCGAAATCTGATATTACGCATACAGCGTTTTTAGGTCCTGCCACTACTTTACCTCAAATTCCAACCGAATCCCTTGCGGAGGCCACTCTTGTTAGCTTGTAAATCATACAATAAGAAAAAAAGTTTTAACTCGTAAAGGATTTGAACCTCCGACCTCCGATGTGTTTGCGGAACTATCGGCGCTCTGACCAACTGAGCTAATGAGTCGATGCGTTTTGGCTCGATACTCGCCTTCATGTTGCATTTTTGACGTCACCATGACGTGAGAGCACTCTTCGACTGCTGGTGATGTCAAAAAATGCAACATGAAGGCAAGTATCGTACCAACATGCATCGACTCGTTAGCTCAGTTGGTCAGAGCGCCGATACTATGTCATGTGATGTAGAACGCATCGGAGGTCGGAGGTTCAAATCCTTTACGAGTTAAAACTTTTTTATTATAGTAAGATTTTCATTTACAAAATTTTCTTCTAGCAACTTTATCGCCGTAATTATTATGCCTCTGCAAATTACAACTTTCAATTGCTAAGATTGCTTAGGCTAAAACGCAGATAGGTGACACGCAGAAAGGGCCTAACTACTAATAAAATTTCTGTATTTACTATTATGTACCGTCAATATCAAAAGCTACACTCTTTTGTACTTTGTCGCTTTACAGCCACTTACGTAAAGCCATGCAAGAGTGACAAAGGTTTTAATACGATAGATAGAGTAAACAATTATCCACTAGTTTTGATGCTGATTGTATGACTACATAATTCTTAAAACTATAGGATACAAAACAAATTTCATCGAACTAACTTCCATCTATAGACTTCTGAATAAAATACGGTTGCCAGACCTAAACTTAAAAAAAAAATCGTATTAAAAAGACTGACTCGTGAAGGATTTGAACCTCCGCCCTCCGATGATCGAATAGGCAGGCTATATCGGCGCTCTCACCTACTGAGCTAACGAGCCTGTTGGAAACAGCTCCAAATCTGTAATTGTATGACGGGATGTGACGTCAAAACCCCAATACTAGTTGAGGATAATACGATATAAATTACTGCAGCGTTATCGCCCCCACTAACTAAAATGACTCATAATAAAAATGAAGCACTATCAGCCAAATAAGTAGTCTATTAATTTTTAAACAAGTCCTTATCAAATAAATATGTCGCTAAAGTCGAGCTTTCAAGTTAACATACACGTTACGTTTATTGGCATTATTGTTTTTATGATATGCAAACGATTATCAAGTTTAGTGTGGTCACATAATTCGGCTGACATGATGATGATGATGAATGGCCAAGTGGCCATGTGGTTAGAGAAGAAAGAAGAGAGAACATGAGTAGGAAGAGACAGTAGAGTGGAAGGGGGAACTCAAAACGTCAGTACGGGACCTTGGCGTACATTTTGACGAAAGGCTCACAATGAGCGAGCACATAGACATCATTGCCAATAAGGCATACAAAACTCTCGGATTCGTGATGAGAGTCTGCCAACCTATCAAGAATCTTGCGTGTATAAAGACCGTTTATTGTGCATACGTCCGTAGCATACTCGAATACGGCAGTTCTGTCTGGTCCCCCCAGTACATAACCTACGCACAGCGACTTGAACGGATACAAAAAAAGTTCATTAAATATCTTAATTACAAAGGTCGCACACATTTCGACACATACGAGGAGGGTTGTAAATTTCATAAACTCAATCCTTTGAACCACCGACGAACCGTGTCCGACATGATGCTGCTACACGACGTAGCGCGCAGTCGCCTCGACTGCCCCGTCTTGCTCGCGCAGCTGGAGCTCTGCGCGCCCGCTCGTCGGACCCGCCACACCCCTCTGTTTAAGGTTCCCTTCCATCGTACCAATTATGGCCAGAATTCTGCACTGACTAGGATTGTTCGCTCCTACAATAAAAACTTTCAAGCAGTTGACCCCTTTGTTACCTCCAGAAACACATTTAAACTCTTAGTCACAAAAGAACTGTTAACTGAACATTAATATATAAACCGGGTACCCTTGACTTCACACACTCATACACGCACACACACACCACACGCACACACACACGCGCACACACGCACACACACACGAGCACACACACAAGCGCGCACACACACACACACGCACGCACACGTGAACTTATTTTTTTTTTTTCTTTCTTAGATTAAGTTTTATATTATTAAGTTTAATAACAAGTTAATTTGCACATTCAGGCTCATTCAGCCGATGCTAACAATTGTATAATTATAGGGAGTAACTGTTATTGGCCTTATGTATCAGTTCCAAATTAGAATAAGATGGATTGTAACGCTGTTGTTCTCCTAAATAAAATAAAATAAAAATAAAAAAATACAAAATCCAAATGACCAGATTTAGCAAGAGTTGTGAATGGAAGTATAAGTATTGATACGTTGAATGTTTATTTGGTCGAAATTTTTAAATCACCATGCTAAGTTTGACGGAAAATCTATGAATTCGAAAACTACGAGTATTTACAAATTCGAATAATATGACCAACCGGATGGCTAAGTAGTTAGAGGACCTGACTACGAAACTTGAGGCCGGGTTCGATTCCCAGCCGGGGCAGATATTTTATATTTATTTATTTAATTGGAGACCTAGAATACCATTTTATTAGCTGCAATCTCAAAAGCTCGAAAGCTTTCCTGCTGTTTCGGAAAAAATTTATTTGTCCAAGAGTGCTCCAACGTCATGGTGACGTCGTGGTTGCATCATAAAATGTAATATAATAGCAAGTTTCTCAGTGGTCTACATCGACTCGTTAGCTCAGTGGTAGAGCGCCGATAATTTGAATTGCTTTAACGCATCGGAGGTCGGAGGTTCAAACCCTTCACGAGTTACACTTTTTTTCTAATAAAAGTATCAATTTATAATCATCTTCTATGTAAATAAAAATTATGTACCGAAAGATGGCACCGATTTGGATGATTATTTTTTTGCTGCGTTCTTTATTGCCAGGACAAGGTTTGTACTAAACAAAATTATAAATAAATAGCGGCTTTGACAAGACATCTGTACTCCAAATTTCATTGGTATTCATCTTGTAGTTTTCGAGTAAAATGCCTGTGACATACTGACGAACGGACAGACAGACAGACAGGAAACTATAAGGTTTCCGTTTTTACCATTATGGCTCCGGAACCCTAAAAAAGGCTGGAACGCGGGCAATGCCGCGGGAAACAGCTAATCTATAAATAAATATACATCATATACAGGGCGTCCCACGGCTATGCCACATGGAGGGAAAGTACGTTAAATATTGTAAATAGAACATTTTACTGAAAGAAGACATTATTTTAATTTTAATTTAATGGTTGAAACGGGAATCAAACACGAAAACGAGAAAAAAAATACCCTGTAGCTTTACCATACCGATCGAAAGGCTTCATTATAAGGATTATTTTTTGTTAAATTACATAATGTCAGAAATAAAAGGAAGGTAAAGGTCGCGGGGGAGCAAGGAAATCCTTTTAGTTCATTTATATTTCATACAGCAATTTATTAGTGTGCTTGAAGTTCCCAATTCGCACTGGACCCGCGTGGGAACTAGGACCTAAGTCCTCTCATTCAGAGAGGAGGCCTGTGCCTAGCAGTGGGAAGTATATAAGCTGGGTTAATATGCACGTATTTATTTGACAACAATAGACGATTTGCTATAAAACAAAGACTGATTTATGTATGACATAATATTATGTCATATGCACAAAAATATGCAGTCTCTCGATGTGTGACGTGAAGCGGTTGGTGGGATCTTTTTTTTTTTATTCGACTAGAAGGCAAACGGGCAAGTGGGTCTCCTGGTGGTAAGAGATCACCACCGCCCATAAACACCTGCAACACCAGGGGTATTGCAGATGCGTTGCCAACCTAGAGGCCTAAGATGGAATACCTCAAGTGCCAGTAATTTTACCGACTGTCTTACTCTCCACGCCGAAACACAACAGTGCAAGCACTGCTCCTCCACGGCAGGATTAGCGAGCAAGATGGTGGTAGCAATCCGGACGGACCTTGCTGGATCTGCATAAAAACGTAAATGTGACATACAGACATAATTGTCTTGTAAGTGTGTGGTCGCTATATCGCAAAGTATTTTGGTTGCGGATTGCACAACCTTAATGCAATTGGTGACGTCACGAAGCACGGTTTGTTTATAAACAAAGAGACGAGTTCATTGCAATAGGGATAGTTATTTATCTCTTGTAATGATATAATACGCTTCGTAACTAGTCTTGACCCGCGGCTTTGCTTGCGTTCACCGTCACATCTGACATTGAATTGTAATTCGAATATTTTACAATAATAACATATATACAAAAAATTATTTCACTACGAGAACAAAACATCTGGTAGCAAACATTTTATGTTTAAACTAGCTTTTGCCCGCGGCTTCGCCTGCGTGGAATA
Organism: Choristoneura rosaceana; assembly: GCA_037349165.1. Taxonomy (NCBI): domain Eukaryota; kingdom Metazoa; phylum Arthropoda; class Insecta; order Lepidoptera; family Tortricidae; genus Choristoneura; species Choristoneura rosaceana. Next base: position 328,223 of record JAZBNJ010000007.1, read on the forward strand.
AGGTTATCGCGCGCTGTTCCCTCGGGAACTGTGTATTAAAAAGTAGCCTATTTCACTCTCTGGCCCATAAACTAGCTACATGCCAAAACTCACGTCGATCCGTCGCTCCGTTTCGATGTGAAAGACGGACAACACACACAAACACTTTTGCATTTATAATATTAGTATGTATAGATTAGTATGGATATCTCTACTATTGGTTAGGAAAAACCTCTGTTAAGAAAAAGCCAGCAAAAAACTCAACGAAATATAACAGATTCACAGCGTAATTTACAACACAAGTGCTTAACACAACTACATCTTATACATAGTAGATTCACTATATATGAAGTAAGGGATCCTTAATTCAGATAATAATTATTCTATAGGCACTAAAGATGTTTCAAACAACATAACTGATATACTACTAAGTTTTGTTCGGTTGATTTAGATCACGATTCCATGATCAACACCGTTTAACCATTTTTGTGTTGTTTATTTGTACCAAATAGTATTTTTGTCTTGTGTTGTGAATAATTGTATTTTCTTTCTTTCATTCTTTTCTTTCAAAAGTTACTATTCTGTACATCACGAGTATTTCACGCAATCTTATTTTTTTTAAAGATAATGATTTATTCGGGACACAGACAAATAATAAAAGGTAGATTAGGTAAAATAAAATAAAAACTACATTAAAATTAAATAAGCTAAAACTATAATAAATGTAAAAAAGGACCCTGCGGCATGGTACCAAAGATGCTGGCAGCATTTCCCCGCTGGATCGTAAGGCTGATGCGTTGACCGAGGCAACTGCCAGTTCTTCGGTCTCCTGTGGTATCTCTGAGTCTCTTTGATTGATCTTTGGTTGCTTACTTAACGACTCGAAAGCTTTCTCGTTGTTTTGGAAAACCTATCAAATTATATACTAAGTGAAAATATGAATTAGCCTAAGAGTGCTAAAACGTCATGTTGACGTCATGATAAAGTAATAAAATGGCAAGTTTCGCAATAGTCTACATCGACTCGTTAACTCAGTGGCAGAGCGCCGATAATTCAAATTTGTCTAAACACATCGGAGGTCGGAGGTTCGAATCCTTCACGAGTTAAACTTTTTTTATTCAAAAGTCAAGGTCTTGAAAAGGGGCGATTCTAAAGACAGAGTCAGAATGAACCCTTACTGCTCTAATAATAATAAGCTAGCGTTTCATAGCAGTTTTTAATAATTTGTGCTCTTTTGATTTTAGTTTTTTTTTGTCGCGTGAGAATGAGAGAAGTCCAAAACCGTCGTGGCAGCCCAACAGTTCAAACGACGGCGTTTCAAGTAAATGGGTTCGAGATCGAACTCACACCTCTTGTGTTTTGCGCAAACCATGTGCAAAAATTACATTTAAAAATTACAATGTTATATAGACAAACTCAAATTCAAACTCACAACATTTTATTGACAGCAAAAAATATATAAAGATAAATAGAAGAAGAGAGAACAATTTTGAAGACGTTGTGCTGTGTTGCTTGTTGTGTGTTGTGTATTGTTATATAAGTATGTTGCTAGTATATTTTTGATAGTAACAGAAAAATACTAGCGACAATGCAGCCGTACCCGGCTCTAGAGTTAAATTTTACGCTGTGGGACGGGCGTAGGAAAAGCAGCGCTGCAAGTTTCTTTTGCTCGCAGTTTATGCTGAGCCTGAGCCCATTGCCACCTACTTACGTGAAATTGTTTTTTATCTTTTACTTTATAGTCTTCTGCCGTGACAATAAATGATTTTATTATTATTATCACAATTAATTTACGACATAATACTTGAATTTATTCGTTCCGTGTAGGGGATCAAAGAAAATCTTTTACAAAAGTAGTAACTCCTGAAAAAGCACCACTCGCCATTCTATTACTAATTTAGCAGTTCAAAAGCTATCTCGTGATTATGGAGAACGTAGCAAAATTTTATACTAAGTGAAAAGGTAAACTAGCTGCAAAGTACTCCAACGTCATGGTGACGCCATGTTTACGTCATAAATTACACTTTATTTTATTAGTTGCAATCTCAAGGGCTCGAAAGCTATGTATCCTCATCATCATCATCATCATCTCAGCCGTAGGAAATCCACTGTTGGACATAGGCCTCCACCATTGACCTCCAGTTGCTTCAGTTAGCAGCAGGCTGCATCCACCGTGAACCCGCGGCTTTAACCAGGTCCTCCGTCCATCTCGTTGGTGGACGTCCTACGCTGCGCTTGCCGATCCGCGGCTTCCACTCGAGAACTTTTCGACCCCAACGGCCATCTGCTCCATGGAGCAGACACATACATCCATACATGTATCCTGCTGTTTCGGAAAAACTGTATTTGTCTAAGAGCCAACGTCATGGTGACGTCGTGGTTGCATCATAAAATGTAATATAATAGCAAGTTTCGCAGTGGTCTACATCGACTCGTTAGCTCAGTGGTAGAGCGCCGATAATTCAAATTTGCCTAAACACATCGGAGGTCGGAGGTTCAAACCCTTCACGAGTTACACTTTTTTCCTAATTTAGTATCAAATTATAATCATCTTCTGCTATGTAAATAAAAATTATGTACCGGAAGATGGTACCGATTTGGGTAATTGTTTTTTTGCGTATACCTTTACATTCCCGAATTTCATTTGCCCGAATTTCACTTGCCATACCAACGTTTGCCATAAAATATATAGAACCGTGCTTTTTTCAGGATTTTTTTAAATGTCATCATATAGAATGCAGTAGGTTAGGTTAGTTTAATATCAACTCTGAAGAAATTACTATTTCAGAAATAAATTACTTTATGGCAAATGAAAATTCTAGAAAATGATACATTCGGGCATATGAAGTTCGGGCAAACGATAGAGAACCGTTTTTTTGCTGTGTTGTGTTGTGCTAGCCTAACCTAAAAAAAAATTTAACGAGGTTGGATCTGGGGATCTCGACGGCCATCTTATTTGTCCATTTGTCCTGATCCAGGGACTAAAGTGTTCATTGAGATAGTTAAAATTCATGGTTTTCCTTTTATTTCTGACACTATGTTATTTAGCAAAAATAATCCTTATGTGAAGCCTTTCGATCGGTATGATAAAGCTACAGGGTAATTTTATTCTCGTGTAGCGGGTTCGATTCCCGGTTCAACCATGTAATTATTTAAAAATCTATGAATGCGGTTTAAATGTTTTTCAAATTAAAATAATGTCTTCTTTCAGTAAAATGTTCCATGTACAATATTTAATGAAGATTATGAACCGTGGTGGCCTAGGGGTTTGACCTATCGCCTCTCAAGCAGAGGGTTGTGGGTTCAAACCCCGTTTCGAAATTCATGTGCGGAATTACATTTGAAATTTACCACGAGCTTTGCGGTGAAGGAAAACATCGTGAGGAAACCTGCATAAACCTGCGAAGCAATTCAATGGTGCGTGTGAATTTCCCAATCCGCACTGGGCCCGCGTGGGAACTATGGTCCAAGCCCTCTCATTCTGAGAGGAGGCCTGTGCCCAGCAGTGGGACGAATATAGGCTGGGATGATGATGATGATGATGACAATATTTAAGGTACTTTCCCTCCATGTGGCATAGCCGTGGGACGCCCTGTATAATATCGTCGCGAAACCTTGCATCGGTTGAAACGCAACCTAATCCTAAAATGGCCATTAGTTTTCCAACATCACAATCGCGACCGTTTCGCGGCAGAATAAGTCAGTGTGATTTATAAAGGACGGCTCCTCCGAGGATATCTCCTCGGGCTGCGGGTCAAATTTAATCGAAACCTGAATGACGCGGGTTGCCTCGCACCACACAGATCAAAAACAGTTCTTTAAGCTTATGTGGATTTTCTGATTTTTAGGTTTCCGTAGCCAAAATAGCAAAAACGGAACCCTTATATTAAATTATATTGTAACGGATAACTCACGTCTTCTAAATCGAGTTTAGATCTTAGTTTAGTATCTTAGGCAGTACCCCCGGTGTTGCAGATATTTATGGGTGGTGGTGATCAAAAGATGGTAAGAACTGTGCTCGTTTTCCAATCAGTCGAATAAAAAAAAAACTTTATTTATTACAGTTTAGCCAGGTCGCATATTATTTTGATAATTTAATACTAGCCGCTTTGGAGTCAATTTGATTTTATTCTAAAAACGGTTAAGCGCAACTGACAATTACAAATTGCGACAGAAGAGTTAGAAATGAAGTACAATTACTAATTAAGCAAATCACATTAATATTTCTGGAAAAATGTAAATTTGAAACTAACTGAAACGAAATAATATTTTTGCGATGACTTTTAATAAAATTAACACCTTGTTTGTATACTCTATGTCACCAGTATTATATCCTGGAGAACTACATAAGTAGTTCTCGCGACATAACAATGAACGAACAATTCACAGACAGCCTAGCAGACAGCAGCCAGTAAATTGAATTAAAAAAAATTGACTCGTGAAGGATTTGAACCTCCGACCTCCGATGTGTTACACTTAAAATTGGGAATAAAATCGGCGCTCTGACCAACTGAGCTAACGAGTCGATGCCTGTTGCCACGATACTTGCCATCATATTACACTTTCTGACGTCACCGTGAGATCAGAGCTCTTACTGCTAGATGACTAATGGTGCTCCCCGAGCTTGGCTGCGATTCCAGGAATGTGTTTCTCATGAACCAACAGTAACGCTTCATTTACCAATCTTCGCTTAGCACAGCTCTGGTGGAAACCCGTCAGCGGGGCGAGGATACTAAATTAAGCGTTTCTATTATTTCATGACGACTGCTATGTATACCTAGGACAGACGGTCCAGTTAGGTAGGTCCATCTTCGAGAAAGAGATCACTCGTCGAATCCGACTCGGCTGGGCAGCGTTCGGGAAGCTTCGCAGTATCTTTTCATCCAAATTACCGCAGTGTTTGAAGTCAAAAGTCTTTGACCAGTGTGTGTTGCCAGTGATGACATACGGATCTGAGACGTGGGCGCTAACGATGGGCTTCATAAGGAAGTTCAAAGTCACTCAAAGGGCTATGGAGAGGGCTATGCTCGGGGTTTCTCTGCGGGATAGAATCAGAAATGATGATATCCGCAGTAGAACTAAGGTTACTGACGCGTCTTTCGGCTGACATGACGATGATGATGATGATGATTATTTCATGACACATTTTCAAATTTCAAAATTCAAATCATTTATTCAGTGAATAGGCCGCAATGGGCATTTTTACACGACATTTTTTAAACTACCAGCGCATTTCTGGAGGGGTGTACATTTTTTCACATAACTTTTTAAGTTCTATTATCGGAAGTCCGAAAATGTTTCTCATACCATTTTACATCATAATCTTCGAAATTTTTAGGGTTCCGGAACCAAAATGGCAAAAACGGAACACAGTTCCGCCATGTCTGTCTGTCTGTCCGTCCGCGGCATTTCTCAGGGACTATCAATGCTAGAAAGCTGTACTTTTGCACGGATATTATAATATATTATATTATGTACACTATGCCGATATAATGGTGATAAGGCCGCTTATTTCTTACCTTGTAATTTTCTCTATGTACCTGTTTTCTGTATCGCTTATTATTTCTGGTCTACAATTAAGAGTATTTGTATTGTATTGTATTGTACAATAAAAAAATAAAAATAATTTTTTTTGTGTACCTCCCATAGAAGTAAAGTGGGGGTAATTCTTCTTTCACTTCAACACAACACTTTTATAATTAACATACTGTCTTACTTCTTTGTGCTGTTATCGCGCCCTCTAAACGCTATACAACAGTGTAGACATGCTACCGAGGGATTTCATAGAATCTTCAGAGGCGGATAAGACAAAATATAGCACATATTCTTTGATTGTCGACATTTCCATTTAAAAGTACGTGTTTCAAAGTAACAAAAGTCAAAGTCATTCATCATCATCAGCCGGAGCACATAACTCTTTCAGGCAGTCGGATAAAAAACCATATAAGTATGCAGGGTCCACGGAAAGAACATGTCTAGTCACCTAAGCAACTTTTTGAGTTATAGCAGTTTGAAAGTTAGGCATCACGAAGAATTACTATTGTTACCATTTCTTTAAAAGTTAAAATAGCTATTTATGCAACTGTATCAAATTCAAATTCAAATTCAAATCATTTATTCAGCAAATAGGCCGCAATGGGCACTTTTACACGTCATTTTTTTTTAAACTACCAGCGCTTTCGGAAAGACCATCATTGCCAAGAAGAATGCGCCGCAAGAAACTCTATCGCAATAGGGGTCCATATAATACGAGTGTGGTTTCATGAAACGAGGCGTAGCCGAGTTTCATAAAAGGGTCACACGAGTGTTATAAGGCCTAATTGCGTACAGTTGCATACAATATTTTATCTACGTTCATATATTAAATCCTCTATCATGTGTTCAAGAACCATTACCTGCTGGTGAAGAATTACCTGCATTGCAACCAGAACTTATACTAGGACCTTCACTTTGCTAGTAAATTATGAGTCATTTCCTTCGCCGCATCTAAAATATCGGGCGGAGTCAAATCTTCTTCGCATTCACTGATATCAGACATTTTTAAGCAAAAACAAAATTTTCTCACGAAAATTCGTACAACACGGGGGTTAAAAATAACAAGCTATGAACGGAATGGCGGTAAAACCCAGTACATCACTGCGCATGTGCGGCATGTGCGCGCATGCGCTAAAGCGGGCACTGCCACAGACAAGTGAATATTGGAATCAAAACTTGTTGATATAAACTTTTTGGATTTGCCCTGTATCGTAATGGTTTAAAAAATTATATTATAACATTATTTAGTTAGAAGAGAAGTGTGATAATGTGATTTTTTTTTAATATTTCGGTATTGTGTTCAAAAAGTATGTAAATATAAACTCGTTTTGAATTTAATAATTCGAATATTACGATGCGAGAGTAGATAAAATACATTTTATAATTTTTTCAGATTATTTAATTCAATGGTAAGTCATAGTGCTTTGTGAGCTACATATTATTTAAGATTAAAATCTCAATTTTAAAAAAAGGTAACTAAAGACAATGACATGGTCTTTCCGTGGACCCTTCATATATACATTGTACATACATATACCTACATGCATGTATTTAGTTTTAAGGATTTAGATTTGAAAAGAGTATTGGAGTTCTATTTTTTTTTAAACTAAACTGTTATGCGTATCAAAGGCCTATCAAAGGATAGCCTTTGATAGGCAGGAGTGGAGCAAGAGAGGAGAGGCCTTTGCCCAGCAGTGGGACACAAAAATAGGCTAATAAAAAAAAACTGTTATACAGTTTGGCAGATAATTTATTTAAAAGTTTAGAAAAAAACCGTGGCGATTATTCGACCGTTTCAACCGCCTAATTTTTCTGGTCACATTTTTTACGAATTGACTGTAGATTTTGATGTCGTTTTCGATCATTTGTTAGAGTTCATGTATTTCTACCAAATACTAAAAAACTGTATCAGAATATTCGGCCATTTTTACATAAAAGTGTCCAACAAAACGGTTGAAATACTCGAGTAATCGCCCAACATTATTTAAATTCTCGGGAGACGTATTCACGATTATAAGTTCGAAACGGTTTTAGTTTCATAAAAGTTTTTAGGTATGTCTAATTTACATTACAGTAAAGCCAAAAGCATAACTTATAGAACTGTAACAAGTTCTAAAATCATTTTTTAGGGTTCCGGAGCCAAAATGGCAAAAACGGAACCCTTATAGTTTCGCCATGTCTGTCTGTCTGTCTGTCCGTCTGTCTGTCCGTCCGCGGCTTTGCTCAGGGACTATCGATGCTAGAAAGCTGTAATTTTGCACGGACATATAGGTAAACTATGCCGACAAAATAGTATAATTAAAAATTCAAAAACAATTTTTTTAGGGCCAATATAGCCTGCCTATTTGATCATCGGAGGGCGTAGGTTCAAATCAAAGGTACGTTTTTTTTTAAGTTTAGGTCTGGCAACCGTATCTTATTCAGAAGTCTATAGATGGAAGTTAGTTCGGTGGAATTTCTTTTGTATCCTATAGTTTTAAGAATTATGTAGTCATACTGTCAGCATAAAAAGTAGCGGATAATTGTTTACTTTATCTATCGTATTAAAACCTTTGTCACTCTTGCATGACTTTACGTAAGTGGCTGTAAAGCGACAAAGTACAAAAGAGTGTAGCTTTTGATATTGACGGTACATAATAGTGAATACAGAAATTGTATTAGTAGTTAGGCCCTTTCTGCATGTCATCTATCTGCGTTTTAGCCTAAGCAATCTTAGCAATTTTATTGAAAGTTGTAATTTGCAGAGGCATAATAATTACGACGATAAAGTTACTAGAAGAAAATTTTGTAAATCAAAATCTTACTATAATAAAAAAGTTTTAACTCGTGAAGGATTTGAACCTCCGACCTCCGATGTGTTCATACATCAATCGACATAATATCGGCGCTCTGACGAACTGAGCTAACGAGTCGATGCATGTTGGTACGATACTTGCCTTCATATTGCATTTTTTGACGTCACCATGACGTGAGAGCACTCTTCGACTGCTGGTGACGTCAAAAATGCAACATGAAGGCGAGTATCGAGCCAAAACGCATCGACTCGTTAGCTCAGTTGGTCAGAGCGCCGATAGTTCCGCAAACACATCGGAGGTCGGAGGTTCAAATCCTTTACGAGTTAAAACTTTTTTTATTATTGTATGATTTACAAGCTAACAAGAGTGGCCTCCGCAAGGGATTCGGATGTAAAATTTGAGGTACAGCAATGGCAGGACCTAAAAACCTAAGAACCACTGTATGCGTAATATCAGCCTTCGATCTTTTTTAGGGTTCCGGAGCCAAAATGGCAAAAACGGAACCCTTATAATTTCGTCATGTCTGTCTGTCTGTCTGTTTGTCTGTCTGTCCGTCCGCGGCTTTGCTCAGGTATTATCAATGATAGAAAGCTGTAAATTTTGCACGGATATAAGTAAACTATGCCGACAAAATAGTACTATTCAAAATTCAAAAACAATTTTTTTAGGGTACCTCGTTTTTTTCTTTCTCATCCAACCCTATAGAGTGGGGTATCGTTGGATAGGGATTTTAAAACCATTAGGGGTTTGCTCAAACGATTTTTCGATTCAGTAATTCGTTTGCGAAATATTCAACTTTAAATTGCAAATTTTCATTGAAATCGAGCGTCCCCCCCCCCTCTAAAATCTAAACCGGTGGGTGGAAAAATTTGAAAAAATTCAGGATGGTAGTCAGTATATCAAACTTCCAAGGAAAACTATAACGACTAAGTTTGCTTGTGGGTTATTAGTATTTTATGAGTAAATAGCAGCGTAAGGTAAAAATATACCTAAACTTGGAAGATTCTGTGTAAAATACGAAATCCTTAGAAAAATATTACTTAATTTTTTCGTAATGGCTACGGAACCCTATTTTGGGCGTGTCCGACACGCTCTTGGCCGGTTTTTAAACGAAGTTTTTAAACAAGTTCTATAATCATTTTTTTTTATTCGACTGGATGAAAAACGAGCAGGTGGGTCTCCTCATGGTAAGAGATCACCACCGCCCATAAACATCTGCAACACCAGGGGTATGGGATCTAGAGGCCTAAGATGGGATACCTCTAGTGCCAGTAATTTCACCGGCTGTCTTACTCTCCACGCCCAAACACAACAGTGCAAGCACTGCTTCACGCCAGGATTAGCGAGCAAGATGGTGGTAGCAATCCGGGCGGACCTCGCACAAGGTCCTACCTGCATCAAAATAAAGTAACCTTACCATTTTTAATTAAACGCAACTTTAACTTTAAAACTATTTCCATTTAACTGCCGGAATTCTTTCCACGGACCCACAGATCACCCCTACGTAAGTGGCACCTCCCCCCTCCCGGGTTGCTATTTTAATTTCCTTCAGACAACTCATTCGATGGTTTCCATTCTCATTTATTGTACAGTAAAGCGTACCACAGTACCACTACTATTTTATCGACACTTTTCCCAACATTGTGTGTTCGCACCCCTGTTTTAACCCTCAATCAAAAACCAACCCTATCTGATTTGAATACAGCTCAATTTTTTTCCTAAACAAAGTGTTTCATACGTCCTTTTAAAACAAGTTTGTATTGAGGAAAACAAGTGCGATACGAACGGAAAAACAGTAAATTTGAAACTTTAAGAAAACGCCGATAAGATCCAATTCGGTTTGTCATTTGTAACACGTTTGAAGAGAGTCAGTTAAAGCAGTATTGCGGGCTTGGGGATGAAGCAGGGTCGTCTTGGTCCTTAGTAGGGGTGAAACAGGGTTGAATTTCGAGCCCCACTTGGGGTGAAACAGGGTGTTTTTTTGCCTTGTGTTTATGACAGTCGGTCAAAAGGCCAAGAGACATTGTAACTGTTCTGGATTCCGTGTCATAAAAGGTTTTGTTGAAAGTTCTGGAACTGAAGTATTTTTATAGTGGGAGAGAATGTTGGGTTTGGGAGACATTGTATGTCGATGCAATGTATGACTTCTGGTGCTCAGGTGACACCGTTTCCAAGATATTTAAAGTGAAATTAACGTTTTATTTCAATGTAGCTTTGAAAGCTTCATAATTGACAAAATTGTTGCAGATTCTGTTGTCACTACATTAAAGTAAAGAAAAGTAAACTGGTTGGCACACATATCGCTGTACCACAGGAAAAGGAAGAAGGGCTACGGATTAGCCTGAAACATGTCGAGCTAAACTCGATTTAAGACGTGAATTATCCGGTTAATATGAGTCTCACGGTAGTTATATGTTCAAAAGTGCTTGCACTGTTGTGTTTCGGCGTGGAGAGTAAGACAGCCGGTGAAATTACTGGCACTTGAGGTATCCCATCTTAGGCTTCTAGGTTGGCAACGCGTCTGCAATACTCCAGGTGTTGCAGATGTTTATGGGCGGTGGTCATCTCTTACCATCAGGAAAAAACCTTCTAGTAAAACGACCGATACAATACAATACAATAACTCTTTATTGCACACCGACATATAGCAAACAATTACAGAAAACAGGTATATACACAGAGACTTTCTGAGGTAAGCAAAAGGCGGCCTTATCGCTTCCAGGCAACCTTTACAATGGAATGAATGGAGAAGTGAGGAATAAATTTAAGCAGGTGGTGAATTTACATTACATTACAGCAATATCAAGAATACATAACAATTTATACAGTACACATACACAACAAATCCAAGTAGATAGGAAGATACATAACAACATTAACAACATACCCATAAATCCATACTTAATATTATAAATGCGAAAGTGTGTTTGTATGTTTGTGTGTGTTTGTGTGTTTGTATGTTTGTATGTTTGTCCCTCTTTCACGCCGTAACGGAGCGACGGATCGTAGTGATTTTTGGCATAGAGATAGTTTATGGGCCCGAGAGTGACATAGGCTACTTTTTATCCCGGAAAAATGCACAGTTCCCGAGGGAACAGCGCGCGATAACCGAATACCGCGCGGGCGGAGCCGCAAGCAAAAGCTAGTAAACTAATAGTTTTAACATTCACACGCAAGACGACAGATAGTGCTCCCTAAGCATAGTCTTGAAGATAGGCAAGGACTTAGCGCGCCTTAAGTCTATCGGCAGGGAGTTCCACAGCCGAGTAGCCTGACCAGTGTAAGAATAAACGTAGAATTTAGAGATGATGACCGATGACGAGAATCTCGCAATAAAAGGTCAAGCCCCATCGAATTAGTGTCAAATAAATGTTTCTCTTCCATTATTCCGAACTATTCTCCAACTTCAATAGTTGTTCGTGCAAGTTAGCCCTGCTAAGCCGGAAGGGATCGGCAAGATCGCGCCAGATTACAACTAGGGATGTCGCGAATATTTGTGCTCGCATTCGCATATGCGAATATTTGCAGGTGGTAGGACTTTGTGCAAGGTCCGCCCGGATTGCTACCACCATCTTGTCCATCTTGCTCGCTAATCCTGCCGTGAATAGTGCTTGCACTATTGTGTTTCGGCGCGGGGAAATTACTGGAGTTTGAGGTATTCCAACTTAGGCCTCTAGGTTGGCAACGCATCTAGAATACCCCTGGAGTTGCAGATGCTTACGGACGGTGGATATTTCTTACCACCAGGAGACCCACTTGCTCGGTTGCCTTCAAGTCAATTAAAAAAAATATATAAATCAAAAAAAAAAAAAAATCATTTATTCAATAAATAGGCCGCAAAGGGCACTTTTACACGTCATTTTTAAATTAAGTACCAGCGCTTTCGAAAAGACCATCATTACCAAGAAGAATGCGCTGCAAGAAACTTGACGGAAAGTGATTTTATCAAAATAAAATAATTACAAATAAAATACTTAAAAACTACAGTACTTATACAATTAAAGAAAAAAATCACAAATAATAATAATAATACAGGGATGTATGGGGTCCCTTAGTAAGAAAACTAAATACTAACTATATCTCTACGTTAAGTGGAAGGCTGGAAGTGTAGAATGCGAATGTTTAATTTTTTTTTCGACAGTGGAGTTCACTGTCGAAAAAAAAATTAAACATACGCATCAACATTAGCATTCGCATAAAACGATGCGAATATTTTTCAAATGCGAATGTGTGCAAGTCGGGACGTGTTTCGCCTACGCCGAGACGCTGACTCGCGCATGCGCAAAGCGCGCCAATCCGTATTGCGTGATTAATTTCTGACCGATAGAAAACACTTTTATAGCTTTTGACCTTTTTATAGCGGCAACACTTCTTATTGTTATCTTTCCTAACCTTAATCATTCTTAAGCATTGCTGTTATAAATACTTTATTTTCTTTCTTTCTTTCTTTCTTTTACTTATGACAGTGGCTTGTGTTTGCTGGTTTAGTTTTGTTTTGGACTTTTAGTATTATCACTCTTACAACTCATTCTGTTGCGCTTAAATGTAATCAAAAAAAGTGATTACGCAAGTTGAGTTTTTAGCGTACTGCCTTAATATTCGCATTCGCATCCTAAATATCCGCATCCGCTTTCGCATTCGCGAATGTGATAGAAATGATATTCGTGACATCCCTAATTACAACTCGAAGCAATATTTCTCAGCGTTGAAAGCCCCGAGTTTTATCCAAATTGTTTCATCTATTGGATCCGGAGTTTAGGGTTACGTTTGCTTGAAAAACGGGAATTTATCATTTTTATTGATCTTCGTGACGAGTTTGAAGTGGGAAGGTTCGGTATCGTGAAAGATGAGGGTGGTAGTTAAAGAAATACCATAAAGTTATGGATAACTCAAAGAAGTGATGTTTACTTTCAGATCAATCAAATGAGAATTTTAAAAAGAAAACTTGCCAAGTCGCATTAGTAATTACTAAATTAAATTATTAAATTTCGTGCCTTCGCATATTGTTTTTCTTTTTTGTTTTCATTTGCCCTGTTCTATTTTAAGTGCGAAGCCTGAATAAAAATATTTCTATTCTATTCTATTCTAAATACTGGCTTTTGCCCGCGGCTCCGCTCGCGTGGTATTCGGTTATCGCGCGCTGTTCCCTCGGGAACTATGCATTTTCCGGGATAAAAGTAGCCTATGTCACTCTCGGGCCCTTAAACTATCTCTATGCCAAAAATCACGTCGATCCGTCGCTCCGTTACGGCGTGAAAAACGGACAAACATACAAACACACTTTCGAATGTATAATATTAGTATGGATTACGCTAATTATTTAATTACTATTGTGTCAACAGTGAAGCAACTTAGAGCAGGCTGCAGCAACTTAGGCAGAGCTATGATCTAAAGAGCTTTAAAAGGACGTAGTTTGAAGTTGAATCTCACTTCTTTTACTAACGGAATCGTTTACAAAGTATAAGAAAATAGGAGCAACGGAGTTTCATTGGTAAAACAAAAATACTAGTAGCCCAAAGAGCAGTGGAGAGGAAACTGATGGGAATAACGCTGAGGGAAACAAACAAGTGGCTTAGGGAGCAAAGTGGTGAGCAGACGTTGTTCATCGAATAGCTACCCTGAAGTGGCAATGGGCGGGCCACGTCGCTCGAAAGCACTCGTGGTGCAGGAGGACCTTGGAGTGGAGACCCTGGGGCGCGACACGCCCGAGAGGACGTCCGCATATGAGATGGAAGGATGACATCAAGAGAATAGCCCGGTCAAACTGGATGCAGGTAGCACAGAACAGAGAGAAATTGCGAAAGCTGAAAGAGGCCTACACCAAAATGGCTAAGAAGAAAAAGAAGAAGAAGAGGTCTTCGAGAGAATTAGAACCAAGACCAAGAGGTAAGTGTTCACAATCCTTCCTTTTTTAATGGAGACAGCACGCACGACCCGAGACTGGCAATCGATAGCGTAACGGGCGTGAGCGGGACGGGTGCAGTGCCACTGCCGGCGGGAAAACACTTGTCATTTTTTATTTCATTTCCACAAACATTAAGATAAGTCTCTTCGTTCCACTCTCCATACAAACGAAGTCCCGGTCTCATTTGAAAACTAGGCAACAGAAGTAGATGGAATTTGGTAAGTATGGACTAGATGTAATTATCTATGCCTGTGGTTTTTCAAATTTTCATATTGTGTAATATCAGAATTACAGGAGCTCAAAAGTCGACAAAAAAAAGATGTCAACTTTGCACGAGAATAACAGACTATTAAAGCATTTTTACAAAAATCTAAAAAAACTCTAGGCATAGAAAATATAATGAAGATATTGATTGTAAAATATCATTGATTTCTATGCTATACTTTTTGTATAATATGAGGACAACGAAACCCAAAATTCAACCGCCCAAATCTTGAAAAGCCTACAGCTATCTCGATATATATTAGCGGGAAGCGGAGAAGAGAAGGGGATGAGCATGGGGGGGATGGCTGCGAGCGCTTATGTCACGAGCGATAAAGACAGCAATATCCCAAACGAATACCTAACGCGGTCGCGCGGCCGGCAGGGAGACTTCTCTTGAGTAATTATCTAAGCTAATTCGATGAACTTAGTGCTATGTCAGAATAGTTTCGTTACAATATCTGTTTCATGTGCCCGTTATACATCCTAAATATGTTAGAAATTCTTTTTTTAATAGGGTTTGCAAAATGTATAATTCCAGTTTTTCTGAAGTTGATATATTTAACACATGTCTCCAAGAGTTCACATCCCTAGTTAGGGAACTTATTGTTACTTAGTCATTTATTATATACGATACACATTCGCAATATCCGTATGTTTATGTTAGTTTTCTGCCTATATAGGTATACATAGTATTTTAAAGTATTGTCACTCTTTAAAATTATTACCTTACTTTATTAGTTATTACTTTACTCCTAAGATTAGTAATATGTAATAATAACCTGTGGTAACTTTACTGGTATTATCTAAGATTTCATTTGTAATTTGGCCATATTGTACCGTTTGTACCCAAATATACATTAAAACATAAAACATTAAAACAACCCTCCATGGGTTCTATCTGGAACGCAAGGCGAGTCTCTGGTCTGCTACCTTTATAAATGTAGTAAGTAAGAAATAAACCGTCGTGTAGCTCGCAGTCGCACCCCACCGGCGTGTCAGCGACAGCACCCGACAAATCGCGCTGAAATATGTCGTGCCGCAAAGAAATCTGCGTTTGATGGCCCCATTATGAATTTAAGGGTGTCTCTTGAGCCTGGAAAACTTTCGGCGGAAATTCGCGAATTAATTCCTGAGCGGGAAAAAATCTGGCTGGGAAACTTTAATCTGAAAGCTCACTTTTCCAAATGAAAAACTACGTGTTGGACTCTCGCACGAGTTCTGTACTTTTTTTTCGACTGGATGGCAAGCGAGCAAGTGGGTCTCCTAATGGTCACCACCGCCCATAAACATCTGCTGCACCAGGGGTACAATACAATACAATACAAATACTCTTTATTGTACACCAGAAATAATAAGCGATACAGAAAACAGGTACACAGAGACGAGAGAGAGAGAGGTATTGCAGATACGTTGCTAATCAAGAGGCCTAAGATGGAATACCTCAAGTGCCAGTAATTTCACCGGCTGTCTTAGTCTCCACGCCGAAACACAACAGTGCAAGCACTGCTGCAGCAGCCTGCAGCCGTGAAGCAACGGCAGGATCAGCGAGCAAGTTGCTGGTGGCAATCCGGGCGGACCTTGCACAAGGTCCTACCACCTGCAAAAGCATATAAACTATTTTATGGACCCGAAGTGACATAGGCTACTTTTCATCCCGAAAAAAATGCACGTTCCCGAGGGAACAGCGCGCGATAACCCAATTCCAAACGGGCGAAGACGCGGGCAAAAGCTAGTAAATAAATAGGTAAAAAATAATTGCTTTACCTGTTCCTAAGAAATAACGTTTACATATAAGTAGTAGATTTCATTATAACTTATAACCTAACCTAACAGAAAATAAGTTAGAAAGCCTCCGACTTTGTCACTCCAAAGTTCAATATCTCAAAAACGGCTGAGCCGATTGTAATAAAACATATCTAAGAGCCATCGCTAGAAAACCTGCTTTAAAAAAACCGCATTGAAATCGGTCCACCCGCTTAAGAGATACGGTGCCACGGACAGACAGACAGACACAAAACACACACACACACACACACACACACACACACACAGACACACATATATTATAGCGGTCAAACTTATAACACACACACATGCACACACAAACATCACGTCTGTATTCCCAAATGGGGTAGGCAGAGCACACGAAACGTTACCGCTTCGGATCCTCTTTTGGCAATTTTAGGTTTAAAGTTCAATAGTGACAGGTTGCTAGCCTGTCGCCTACGGTATACCTTAACCTATATCCTCAGTCGCCTCTTACGACATCCACGGAAGAAATGGAGAGGTGTAATTCTAACCCGACACCAAACTTATAACACCCCTCTTTTTGTGTCGTGGTCGACAAACAGAC
Organism: Choristoneura rosaceana; assembly: GCA_037349165.1. NCBI lineage: Eukaryota > Metazoa > Arthropoda > Insecta > Lepidoptera > Tortricidae > Choristoneura > Choristoneura rosaceana. Next base: position 345,054 of record JAZBNJ010000007.1, read on the forward strand.
ACGCGCATACGCTCATGTAGGGAGGGAAATGTTTTTATCATCATCATCAGCATCATCATCAGCCGGAAGACGTCCACTGCTGTACAAAGGCCTCCCCCTTAGAACGCCACAATGAACGACAACTCGCCACTTGCATCCACCGGTTTCCTCTCACGATGTCGTCAGTCCACCTGGTGGGAGGCCTGCCAACGCTTCGTCTTCCGGTGTTCAAATGTTGTTATACGTTTTGCTAACTCGTTTTGGGGTACGGAATCCTTTAAACGAATTATCTTAGCATACAAGAGTAAAGTTCATTGGCTCTTTTCAATAAATCTTCTGAAAATACAAAGAAACCCAGGAGCTATATATTTTTTCTCGCAATAAACAAAATTGCCAAGCGAACGTTTTTATTTCGACTCGTTTCATGAACTGAGTTGGTTCTGTTAGTTTTTAGGGTCCCGTGCCTCAAAACGAAAAAACCGGAACCCTTATAGGATTACTTTTTGTCCAAAATTGAAAATACATACTGAAATATAGATGCACAGAAAAACCAGAAAAATAAGACCAGCGCTGGGAACCGATGCCAGGTCCTTTTCATTTCGTGCCGATTTTACGGGATGGCCGTAAAAGTAAAAAATTTGGATTTAAAATAAAAAATACAAAAAGATTAAAAAAAAATAATCTTAATTTCACTTTTTGTCTGTCTGTCTGTTAAGGCCCTTTTTCTCGGGACTGCGTGGAGATATCAAGCTGAAATTGATATCAAATACTGAAGTCTACTGTCCCCTGGAGCTGTGAAATAATCAAACTTCTAAGCCAACGCAATCAAAAGATGCAGTCGTTTATGCTGCATATTTCCGCAAATTAGTAATATTATATTCTAAAGAAAGAAAGAAAGAAAGAAAATACATTTATTCACAACACAAGACACAACAATAGCATTAAGTACAAATAATAATAATAATATCATGGTACACTTGACACCAATTGACCTAGTCCCACACTAAGCAAAGCTTGTATTATGGATACTAAGCAACGGATAAACATACTTATATAGATAAATAAATACTTAAATACATATTAAACATCCAAGACCCGAGAACAAACATTCGTATTATTCATACAAATATCTGCCCCGGCCGGGATTCGATCCCGGGACCTCAAGCTTCGTAGTCAGGTTCTCTAACCACTTAGCCATTCGGTCGTCTAATAGACAACACATAAGGAAATTATGCGTCATTGCGGTTGTGAATCGGACACTGGCTCAGCATAATGCTGAAGCGTTAATAATAAACACCTCAGCGCTGATTTTCAGCCAGCACCGTTGGTGACCCTCGGACCGCTACAAAGATATACTATAGTTTTATTACTATACCTACATGAGACTACATAAATAGATAACTTGTAAACTATGAAACATATTATATATTTTATGACTTATATAATAATATAATATTCTGTGACTGAGCTATTTTTGTTCTGCAACTTTTTAAAACTTTGATCACTGTTAATTTAATTTTTTACATACAGATTAAATGTAATTTTCTATGTATAATACAAAATCACGTATATTAGTATAGGGGTCAATCACGATCGGTTTTACGTACAAAAAACCGGGGATTCAAATTTGCATGTTTTTTTTCATAAAATCATGGAATATCAATGCAATTGCTACACCTAATCGTTTACGCAAAGCCGCGTGTAAGAGCTAGCTGGTAATAAAAAGCGCTCCAACCTTCCCAATACGCGGCTAATTCTTAATTTGTCTTTTAATTAAACATTTAATTTAAGTGGAGGGGAACAAAAGGTATTTTTCTGGGCACGGAATTTTCCGGACTCCGGTTTTTTTTGGTAATTAGGGAGCGGAATAATAGTCTGTATTCGAGTGAAATTAAACGGAAAATGTGGAAACCGATTGGTGGCCATCTCAGGGGCTACCATGGTTTGGGAATTGAGGGGACACTAAGGAAAGAGAAGAAAGAAAAAATAAATTAATGTATTTGCGAAATTTCAGCACAGCTGGAAAAACCTTAAGAATCTAACACAATGTTAAAACTTGTACAAGTAATCCATACTAATATTATAAATGCGAAAGTGTGTTCGTGTGTTTGTATGTTTGTGTGTTTAACGGAGCGACAGATCGACGTGATTTTTGGCATAGAGATAGTTAATAGGCCCGAAAGTGACATAGGCTACTTTTTGTCCCGGAAAAATGCACAGTTCCCGAGGGAACAGCGCGCGATAACCGAATACTACGCGGGCGGAGCCGCGGGCAAAAGCTAGTAACTTTAAAAAGATTTATGCAGCACAGCTGGAAAAACCTTAAGTATCTAACACAATGCTAAAACTTGTACAGTAATAATAATAATAATAAACCGGTCAAGATAGAGTTCTGTAGCCATTACAAAAATAACAAGTAATATTTTTCCAAAGATTTCGTATTCTTCTTTCCAAATTTAGGTATACTTACCATCCTGAATTTTTTTCAAACTTTTCCAATCAACAGTTTACGATCCAATAGCCTACAGAACTTTACAGAACTGCAAAGATTCGAGTGAAGTTCCCAATTAGCGCTGGGCCTGCGTGGGCACTACAAAGCCTACTCATTCTGAGAATCCAGTGCCCAGCAGGACATTTTGTAGATTAAGATAGTGAAATAAAATCCCTTTTTAACCCCCGACGCAAAAAGAGGGGTGGTGTAAGTTGACCTATGTTTGACCGCTATGTGTGTCTATCTGTGGTACCGTAGCTCTTAAACCGTGGACCGATTTTGATGTGTTTTTTTTTTATTTTATCGCAGGTTTTCTGGCAATGGTTCTTAGACATGTTTCATTAAAATCGGTTGAGTCGTTTTTGGAATATTGAACCTTAAAGTGACAAAGTCGGGGGTTTCCCAACTTTTTCCACATGCTGAGTGGAGACCCCTTTTTGGTATCCTGTCGTGTCACCACGTACTTAATTTAGTTTTAGTGCCAGTTTTAGTCTTAGTCTTAGGTGGTAGTTATGGAGCTAAAATAAATCTTTCTTTCTTTCTTTTTTGCTGGTTTTTTTTTATGTTAGAGAGGCCAGACAAACGAACTAGTGGGTCACCTGATGTTAAGTGATCACCACTGTCCATAGACACCCGCATCGCTTTCAACGATGCCAGTATCATTAGTAGTAGTATCATTGGTAGTGGCATTAGTCTTTTAAGTTTAATAGTAAGTTAAAGGGTCATACTGAAAACCAGCGCTGCGGCTTGCCGTGGCAACACGCTGAGTATGGCCCTTTTTGCTTCTTTCGGCACAATGTCTGTTTTTTTTTTCGATTTTTATTATTATTTAAGATTATGTAATAAGGTTGTCTTATTTTTAACTGTGTTTTTTTTTTTTTTGCTGTGTCGAATTTTGGCAAATAAATTTCTTCTTCTTCTTCTTCTTCAGTGCGTTGTCGGCCCTGCAGAAAATTATACACACGCCTCTTAAAGGCACCCAGGTCGTAACTCGATGGGAAGACTCCAGCGGGAAGCTGGTTAGATTATTACCTAATTCATGGGCACCCTACCGCAGAAGATCGACCGGACAAGGCCGCTAGCCGTCCCTCTCTCGCGCCGTCTCGCTCCCACCCGTACAAACTTCGTTAGTTTGTATAATAACCGAATTAAAACCATTGCATGAGTTCAGACCGAATTCCATTTACGTAATACGATTGTAACAATAGGACTGTAGGTTTATTAGTAAACATGTTGCTGTCCGCGACTTTGTCTGCTGTTCCGTGAACTCCATTTTTTTGTGATAGTAAAATATATGTCACTCAAAGGGCTATGGAGAGGGCTATGCTCGGGGTTTCTATGCGGGATAGAATCAGAAATGATGATATCCGCAGTAGAAATAAGGTTACTGACATAGCCGTCTGAGTGGAGAGCCTTGGGGGAGGCCTATGTCCAGCAGTGGACGTCTTTCGGCTGACATGATGATGATGATGAAAATATATTGGGGGAGGCCCTTGCCTAGCAGTGGGACATGAGTCAAGGTTAGATAATAATAATAATAGTACAATATAAGCTAACCAACAAAAAATTGGAAAACCCCCGACTTTGTCACTTTAAAGTTCAATATCTCAAAAACGGCGGTCGACAACTGTCCAAAATTCCGAGACTCTGAACCCAGCGGTTGAAATTTCAAGATTTTATCCCTATCCCGTAGGAATATAGGGATAAAAAGTAGCCTTTGCGTTATTTCAGAAGTCCAGCTACCTAAATAACAAATTTAATGACTTTAACCCAGCGGTTGTTATTTTGAAATTATATCCTTATCCCATGGAAATATCGGAATGAAAAGTAACCTATATGTCAATAAATATTTAACGTATATATTTAGTTTGTAAGTATACCAATTCTATTATTCACTTCTCTTATTATATAAATAGCTTTTGCCCGCGGCTCCGCCCGCGTGGCATTCGGTTATTACGCGCTGTTCCCTCGGGAACTGTGCATTTTTCCGGAATAAAAAGTAGTTTATGTCACTCTCTGACCCATAAACTATCTCTCTGCCAAAAATATGTCGAAAAAATTTAAAACAAAAATATTTATGTAAGAAACTAGTCCATATGCAATTGCAAGTTTTGTAGTAGTCTGTAGTGTCTACTCTTGTGTCTGATATCCTGTCAATCGTTCAGAGGTTAACTGGAAGAGATCCCTTTAAGGGATAAGTTCGCCTTTGTACATCTAATTATCCTGTGTTCTGTTATTTTCATGTGTTTTTATGTACAATAAAGAGTTTTACAATACAATACAATGCAAGTTTTTAGAGGTATTCGAGATTGGTTAAACAACTTTTTTCTTCTCCATACATAGACTCTCCACCCTAACCTATAACCGTCTCCGCAAACACTTCCCATCCGCAACTCTGACCAATATAAAACCGCATGCGTGATCGCAGCCCAAAGTGAATTACGTTCAGTAAACGGACACAGCCCCAGAGACCAACTTCGCAGACCAAAACTATTTTCTATTCAGATTTATTTCACGTACCACGACATCTTTACCAAAACTCTCCATTACACACAATACATTGCTCCTTAAAAACACAAGATAATTTTTTTACTACAACGAAAACAGAAATGGCTGCGTGTTTCGTTCAGTGTGAGTTTCGTGGTAAATTCTTGCACTGTATTGAACGGCGGTCGGCAAAGTTCGAAATTCAAAAAAGTTTCCGATTCGCAATTCCGTTTCGGTTTAATGAAAACTCGCGTTTTGAATTTGGAAGTGATTGACTCGCTTGCGATTGGCGGGTGGGTTTTTAATTATTTTTAATGGCTTTTGCTGGCCAGTTCTTATTTTGACAGGAAAAGTTTGCGATGGAATTTCTGACATGGTTCTAATTAATTTCCGTCTGACAAGAAATATGACAGGGAATGCAATTTCAATTACTAGTAGGTAAGTTACACATTTGCCGAAGTTAATACGTCATGTTTTGCCATGACGTGTCGCAGAATCTCGGGATACGGGATAGAATCGAAGTTCGGTTGTACACTAAAACTTTTAACCTCCGACGCAAAAAGAGGGTCTGTTATAAGTTTGACCACTATGTGTGTCTGTGTGTGTGTGTGTCTGTCTCTGGCACTGTATCTCTTAAACGGGTGGGTCGATTTGAATGCGGTTTTTTAAAATTAAAAGCAGGTTTTCTAGCAATAGTTCTTAGACATGTTTTATCAAAATGGGGGGTCTCCAAATTTTTGTTGGTTAGGTTATTTTAAAGGAAGGGGGCTGCATTTTGCCGGGATAAAAAGTAGCCTATGTCACTCTCGGGCCCATAAACTATCTCTATGCCAAAAATCACGTCGATCCGTCGCTCCGTTTCGACGTGAAAGACGGACAAACACAAAAACGCATGTCATTTTAATTATTAGTTTATGTCGCCACAGGTGCAAAATCACAGCTTTCTAGCACTGATAGTCTCTAAGCACAGGGACGGACAGACAGACATGGTGAAACTATAAGGATTCTGTTTTTGCCATTTTGGCTACGGAACCCTAAAAATCTACGTCTGCGAATACAATACGGGGTAAATTCAAATTCAAAAACGGTTTACAAGATAGAGGGGGGGACACAATGCTTGCTACTTTGGGAGCGATTATTTTCGGAAAACTTCACTTAATCAAAAAAGTTTTTGAGAAACCTTACTATCTTTTCAAAAGATCTGTCGAACTACGTGCCACACGTTGATGTGAGTTAATTTTTTTTTTCAATTTCTATTACGTGCCCCCCCTATAAATATTTATTTTTGTAATTTAACTACATAATTATATAGCGGCTTTGACAAGACATCTGTACTCTAAATTTCATTGATATACATCTTGTAGTTTTCGAGTAAAATGCCTGTGACATACAGACGGACAGACGGACAAACAGACGAACTTGACAAAACTACAAGGGTTCCGTTTTCGCCATTTTGGCTCCGGAACCCTAAAAACATTTGTAAGAATACAGTAAACTTATCTTAAAATAAGTACAAGAAAAGAGACCTACCCCTAGTAATATAAAATTACGTAACTCTCTGAGATAAGGCAAGGGCGTAGATAAGCCCCTTGGGGCCAGGGGGAGGCCCGAGGGCCCGGGCTCCCAGGGGCTAGCTCAGACCTAAATCACGCCTCCTTGTGGCCCTAATAAAATTAGTCTTCTTATAAGATAGAATAGAATAGAATAGAATAAGCCTTTATTAACACACTTAGAGCAACATAAACATCCCCACTAATATTACAAATGCGAAAGTAACTCTGTCTGTCTGTCTGTCTGTCTGTCTGTTACGATTTCACGTCGAAACCACTGAACCGATTTTGATGAAATTTGGTATATGGGTAGTTTGAACCCCAAGGATGAACATAGGATACCTTTTATTCCGGTAGAGGGCGCCACCGCGCGATAACCTAGATCCGCGCAGACGAAGTCGCGGGCATAAGCTAGTAAGTGATAAACGGAAGATATTTTCTACAACATTACACTTATAACTAGGTAATGAGATGTGTGTGTAAACTCCATTTCAATAGAATCTGACAATCCTGTAGACACTTCCAGCCTACTAATATGAACACCGGGCTGCCTAAGGCTTTGTGATGTGACTATTATTATTTTTTGATTCCTTTTAGATGCTTATCACAACAACAGGGACATATATAATCAAGCGTACCCACGTTAGGGTGTCTTAAATATGTAGAAAATTGTCAGATTCTATTGAATTGTACTTTACATATTTTTCCTTTTCATCTCTCCTGTTCGGAAAGTTTAATTTTCATTTAGCCTGGTGGGAAATTGCGTTTTCATCTCTAGGGTGGAAAGTTTTTATTTTTACGATTAGCCACGGAGTCGAAGATAATTGAGTTACGTCATATTATTAAAATAAAAGCTTTTCATTTATATTTAAACTCAGCTATATAGTCGAAATGAAAAGTAGTCAACTCGGGTGATATTACCCATTTCCCCTCGATAAGGGGTCACTTTCAACCCTAGATTCTCAATCTACTATTTCCGTTTTATATAAGTACTACCTTTTGCCCGCGGCTTTGCCCGCGTGGAATTCGTTTATCGCGCGCTGTCCCCTCAGGAACTGTAAATTTTTCCGCGATAAAAAGTAGCCTATGTCACTATCTGGCCCATAAAGTACACTATCTCCATACCCAAAACCACGGCGAACCGTCGCTCCGTTTCTACGTGAAAGACGTACCAACAGACACACACACTTTCGCATTTATAATTATTAGTATGATCATGAAACTACCGTGAGACTCACTCATATTAAATGATATTGTGACGGATAGGATAACTCATGTCTTTGTTATAGCTGCGTGTTGCGGCAGCCGCCGAGTCGCGTGCTCCTGAGAAGAAGGGTTTCGAAATAGCCCGAAACATGTCGAGCTAAACTCGATTTAAGACGTGAGTTATCCGTTACAATATCATTTAATATTAGTATGGATTTTAATGGGATTATTTTAAGTAGGGGAGTCATCATCATCAGCCGGAAGACGTCCACTGCTGAACAAAGGCCTCCCCCTTAGAACGCCACAATGAACGACAACTCGCTACTTGCATCCACCGGTTGCCAGCAACTCTCACGATGTCGTCAGTCCTCCTGGTGGGTGGCCTGCTAACGCTTCGTCTTCCGATTAATGGGGGGGGGGGGGTGTTAGTAGGGGAGTAGATTATAGTTATGTAATATCAAAATAGTCTCCTGCTATGAACTCACATTTCTGATCGTTGTGATAATTATCAGTTATGGTTTAATAATTAATATAATAATCCTTTTTTTTCATCTCTCCTGTTCGGAAAGTTTAATTTTCATGGGTAGATAGCCGGGTGGAAAATTGCGTTTTCTCCTCTAGGGTGGAAAGTAATTTTTTTTTAATTTTTCGGCTAGCCACGACATCGAAGATAATTGACAATTTCAATGACATTTTTTTTCACGTTTCGGCATGGCCATCTAGATGCACGTCGTGACCAACTCGATTTTTTTTTATAGTCTGCCATGGCAAGTGGCCAGTCGAAAAGGTACCGTTGAAGGTTGGATAGGTATAAGTAAATTCAATTTATTATTATTCTCGTTTTTTTGTAGTATTTTAGTTTCCTCTCAGTCGAAATGAAAAGTAGAGTGTCTAACTCGGGTGAAATAACCCATTTCCCCTCGAACTATTGGCGCTCTCACTTCGTTCGAGCGCCAGAAATATCTCAGGTAAAATGGGTCACTTTCCACCCTTGGTTATCAATCTACTATTTCAGGTAACTATGAGACTCATTCATATTTTTCTGCCCTAGGTACTGTTTCCGTCAATATTAATACGCCTAAAGGCGCTTAAAGGTTGCCTGGAAGAGATCGTTCTTAAGTGATAAGCCCGTCTATTGCTTACCTTGTATTTTTTCTCTGTGTATCTGTTTTCTGTATCGCTTACTATTTCTGGTGTACAATAAAGAGTCTTTGTATTGTATTGTACGCCTTAGGAAAGGAAATAGTAATAAGGCGATAGTATGGTATCATTACAAACAAGTGGTAGGCGTTCGTTGTTACGAATAAAGACAATATTTTTTAAGCTTCAACAAATCCATCGTAAAAAAATATTTTAGACAATTAAATCCATAATTTGTTAGTAACAAGGTTGACTTATTATTACTATGTTAGTTAATCATAATCAAATATTAATTTTAAATTATAGTAAAGCAAGACTGGCATACTGTAACGTGTACTTCACAAAATAATAGTAGATTATATATATCAGTGTATCAAGCGCGACTAGGTTATTTATATTTTTCAAATAGGATTTTTTTATAAACTTGGTACTATTGGCTATCACTTGATTGCAGTACTATCACCATTGATAGTCGCGCGGGCTCGCCATAGCTATTAACGCCATATTTTAGTGGAAAAGGGCCAATGCGATTTTTATTCTCGCCTCGCCTCGTCTTGCAATTCAATGGTGCGTGTGAAGTGCCCAACCCGCACTGGGCCCGCGTGGGAACTACGGCCTCTTGTTCTGAGAGGAGGCCTGTACCCAGCAGTGGCTATGATGATGACGATGACATAGATTCATTTGTAATGTACAGGTACGTTACAAATGAATCTGATCACATGAAATAGCCCGAAGAATTGCGAAACTGAAGTGGCAGTGGGCGGGGCACATTACACGCAGAACTGATGGCCGATGGGGTCAGAAGGTTCTCGAATGGCGTCCGCGGACCAGGAGACGAGCTGTCGGTAGGCCTCCAACAAGATGGAGCGACGACCTGGCTAAGATCGCGGGATCGCGGTGGATACGAAAAGCACAAGACCGGTCTAAGTGGAGACCCTTGGGGGAGGCCTATGTCCAGCAGTGGACGTCTTTCGGCTGACATGATGATGATGATGACATGAAATTTGACTCGCAACCGTAACAAAGATACATTTCAAATTAAAAAAACCTTTCCAGTTCCCACAGCCGTATTTTTAATCTCTGCCTGACCACTGGGCATTACCCAGCACGGGATTAATATATCCTTGCTCATCCGAACGCATTACAAACCAAACCTCGCATCAGCACGCAATTACCCCGATTCTGGGGAGATTGTCCCCACAAATCACTGGCCCTAATGTCCCCCATTATGGACTCTATTAATATAATGGGGAGGATTTAAAGTCTGTTGTCTTGATGGCTTCGAGAAAAGTTAGTCGTTTTATTTGGATGATAATTGTGTTAAGCTGAATTGCCATTAACACAGAAACTAAATCACGAGGTTTTTGCAAAATGGGATAAGGAAAGTTTCGCAGGGCTATGTGTAAAAAAACTATGTAGAAATAATGTTAAATACTTTTTCGTTTCATCTATCCCTACTATATAATATTGTAAATGCAAAAGTAACTCTGTCTGTTTGTCTGTCTGTCTGGCTGTCTGTCTGTTACGCTTTCACATCGAAACCGCTGAACCGATTTTGATGAAATTTGTTATAGAGATAGTTTAAGCCCCAAGGATCAACACCAGGGCCGTCTTTCACCTATTAGAGGCCCTGGGCACAACATGTTGCATTCGGTACCTAAGCCTGTTTTTCAGGCGAGAGTGGAGTAGCTATCGGCAATCGTTTGGTAATGGAGTAGGGACTAGGGGGCCCCAATGTATCGTGGAGCCCTGGGCATGTGCCCAGTGTGCCCAGTGGGAAAGAGGGGCCTGATCAACCAGGATACTTTTTATTCCGGTAGAAGGCGCCACCGCGCGATAACCTAGGTCCGTGCAGACGAAGTCGCGGGCATAAGCTAGTTTCATATATAATAATGGTGCTAGTGACTGTACTCAAAAATACAATTCGAGCGTTACCAACTTTGCAAGCGCCTGAACATTAAATAGAAGACAGTAGTGTTATGATGTTCAAGTTGCTCTAATCTTTTTTCTAGGCATATTTTTTTAAATCGACTGTTAACTGCCAAGATTTTCCTTCATTTATTAATTCGTCACATCCCACTGCTAGGAACCTACGATCCCCTGATTGAGAGAGGTTCAAACCAGCAGGCCACCACGTCTTCAGTCCTACTTGAAAACGGTAGAAATAACGAAAGCTTACCAGTTTTTTAGTTTTATGTATATTTTAATTACCCACACACATTTTTATACATAACACACTGACATAACAACAATAAAACAAAAGAAATTAAAAAGTAGACAGTGAAAAAGAGTTTAAAAACATGGTTCTAAGTCAAAAGTTGGCATTGTGAAGAATTGGGATTGTTAAGAACTGGGATCGTGAAGAATTGGATCTGTGAAAAGTTAGGATTGTGAAGTACTGGGCCTAATTCAAGATAAGATTGATTTTGATGAAATTTGGTGTAGAGATAGTTTAAGGCCCATAGATCAACATAGGATACTTTTTATTCCAGTAGAGGGCGTCACCGCGCGATAACCTAGATCCGCGCAGACGAAGTCGCAAGCATAAGCTTACTAGCTATAAATAACTGGAATGCCATAATAACTTGATTAAGCAAAATATCGGCCCATTATCATAACAACACTCCGTCGACGCAGGTGGTCCATATTCTCGATAACATATTGATATAAACAGATTCGCTACGTAATATTGAAATAAACACACTGGTTATTCATTGAACGACTAAGTTAACACTGTCTTAGGATTACAACTTCTGAAGTCGTACTTAGTTCAGAGAAAAATGCTTGTTGAAATTAAATCTATTGAAAATGACTATCAAAATGTATGCAGATCAAAATTGGCTGATATTGAGAAAGGAGTTCCACAAGGTTCAATTTTAGGTCCAGTACCTATTTTTTTCAATTTTCGTCAATGATTTAATTAATTGTGTTGGTAGGCAATGTTAGTATTGTGGTATTTGCAGATGACACAAATGCTATTATTTCCGCAACTAATATTGAAGATCTTAATACTAGAGTAAATGTATCTCTAACAGCTTAGCTAGTGTGTGTAGACTTGAATAACTCAGGTAGGTGTGTTTTTTTTTTTCGACTGGATGGCAAACGAGGTTGTGGGTCTCCTGATGGTAAGAGATCACCACCGCCCATAAACATCTGCAACACCAGGGGTATTGCAGATGCGTTGCCAACCTAGCCTAAGATGGAATACCTCAAGTGCCAGTAGTTAAACCGGCTGTCTTACTTTCCATGCCGTAACACAGTGCAAGCACTGCTGCTTCACGGCAAGTTAGTGAGCAAGATGGTGGTAGCTCCCTAATGGTTTTAAAAAACTTATCCAACGATACCTCACACTACAAAGTTGGATGAGAAAAAAAATCACCCCCACTTTACGTCTATGGGAGGGTACTCTAAATTTTGTCTGCATAGTTTACTCATATTCATGCAAAATTACAGCTTTGATAGTCCCTGAGCAAAGACGCGATTGGATAGACAGACAGACAGACATGGCGAAACTATTAGGGTTCCGTTTTTGCCATATTGGCTACGAACCCTAAAAAAACTGTGTCTCATTTGCTTTCATCGTTCTCCGATCTGCTAAAAAAACCTAATCATATCTCGATAACCATTAATACTTTCGGCACGAAACACCAGTCACGTATACATTATTTACTTAGGCTTCGACTAGTCCTGCCCCGCGGCGCTGCCTTGTTTGCTTTGGATACCTATCTAATGTTTTTCCCGGTCTACGTTATCTCGAGATTTTCCTCGTCGGGTTTCTCGTGTGAGTCATTTGTATTTTATGTTTCCTTAGTTTCTAATTTATATGCAAAAGTTTTGAATAGTAAAATATCCGATTCCGACATGACACAAATCAAAAATGGGCTATCTACCGTTGTACCCTGAGTTTATCTCGCAGATTTCAACAAAATTTGGAAGGTAGACTCAGTTCATGATACCGAGCTGTAAAAACATGGATGTGTCCGTTTTGTTACGAATCGAAGCAGGATTTTGCTTAAAGTAAGGGTCGCCAATGCGTATTGGAATTCCCGTCAGATCATCCCGTCCCATCCGAACGTCCCCATGATACTTAATCTAAACATTAATTTTCTAATACACCTTAGATAATGTCTTCTTGACAACCCATATCGAAAATACGAACTGAAACATAGATGCATAGAAAAACTAGAAAAATATACCAGCGCTGGCAATCAAACCCAGGTCCTCGGCATTCCATGCCACATGGCATACCGCTACACCACCACTGAAAAGCGGTATTTTCGACATGGGTTTTACGGGATAACCGTAAAAGTAACAAAATTCAGAGTTGGAATAAAAAAATACAAAAAGACTCCAAAAACCAATCAATAAATTGTCTTCTCGTAATTAGGTTAGCTGGAAGAGATCCCTTCTTAGGGATAAGCTCGCCTTTGTTCTCTTCTCTGTGTTTATATATTTTTCTTTTTTTATGTGCGATAAAGAGTTTACATACATATACCAATCTTTCTTCTTGACAAATTAACGTCTTCTTCAACAGCAGATACTCAAACCCATAACAGCTATAATACGGGTACCTATGACTCGACAAGTTACATGACTGCTAAGAATGTGTGAGTCATATAACGTGACTTGTATATGTGAGTCATCAGTAGCTTGGACCTGCTGCTTACTGTCCGATTTACGCTGGTAATTGCAATGCAATTTTTATGGTACTGACAATAGGGAAAAAAGTATTATCGAAAAAAATATTATCTTAGCCCTGAAAACCGGATTTATTTTCGATTTACCGTAAAATTAGATATTTTGTTGCTTTAAAACAAATAAATAGTTAGTTGATTGAGTTGGCGAATAAACAGCGACTTATGATGTCACAAGTCACTATTGCCATTGAAACTCTATGGGAGAATTGTGTTTTGACAGCTCATAAAAAGTAAGTACGTCAGTCGATTGGTGGTATCAACATCCGAATACAACAATACAAAGACTCTTGTATACCAGAATTAGTAAGCGATACAGAAGTTTATTCGTGATAATCTAAAGTTTTTTCGTGATAAAGTCATTCGTGATAAAGTTTTCATGATAAAGTTTTTCGTGATTAAGTACTAACACGGGCCAGACTACCAGGATGTCGTCACTACTAGATTATTGCACTGTCACGCGATTACTACTGGAAGTTGGCCAAATTTAACTGGCAAGATTTGATTACAGACACAGGCAGACAACGGGACAGAAGAAACTAAATAAAATCTTGTAAAAAAAGTTACATCGATTTCTAGCGTCTACTTTAACTCATAAATTGCAAAAATTTCAGAGTTTTGAATCTGGGTTCCAACCCACGATCATCTGCTTAAAGATCATAGGTGAAACCACTAGGCTACCTACTGCGCATCGACAAAGTCGATGCTACTACGGTTTTAATAAATGCAGGTGGTAGGACCTTGTGCAAGGTCCGCCCGGATTACTACCACCATCTTGCTCGCTAATCCTGCCGTGAAGCAGCAGTGCTTGCACTGTTGTGTTTCGGCGTGGAGAGTAAGACAGCCGGTGAAATTACTGAGACTTGAGATATCCCATCTTAGGCCTCTAGGTTGGCAACGCATCTACAATACCCCTGGTGTTGCAAATGTTTATGGGCGGTGGTGATCTCTTACCACCAGGAGACCCACTTGCTCGTTTGCCTTCCAGTGGAATAAAAAAAAAACTCATAAATTGCGAAAATTTCAGTTTTCAACCTGGGTTTGAACCCACAATCCTCTGCTTAAAGATAGGTGAAACCACTAGGTTACTACGCATCGACCAAGTCGATGCTACTATGGTTTTAATCCATACTAATACTAATACTTATTATAAATGCGAAAGTGTGTTTGTGTGTGTTGTCCGTCTTTCACGCCGTAACGGAGCAACGGATCGACGTGATTTTTGGCATAGAGATAGTTTATGGGCCCGAGAGTGACATGAGCTACTTTTTATCCCGAAAATATGCACAGTTCCTGAGGGAGCAGAGCGCGATAACCGAATACCACGCGGGTGGAGCCGCGGGCAAAAGCTAGTAAATATTATGATTATGTTATGACACAATTCTTGTCTTTCAGATATTCCGAACGTGATTAAATCGTGTATTGCGCGTTAAAAATCTGTCTTCATCTCATCAGAGAACGGCCATTATCTTAACTATCTAGTTATCTGATTATCTTGAAGAACTAATCTACTGGCTTGTTTGGTAATTCCATAGCGTAAAATACATAATTACTACATAATATTGCTATGGTTTTTAGAGTTCTGTTCCGCACTAGGCAATAACTGTACCCGGGCCAATCAACTATTTTACCGACACTCTGGGTGTCTCCTGAGTTACCAAAATTGTCTCTGGCGTTACCAAAAAATTGTACTTTCAATAAAATATTTCACGGTTTAATAGGTTTAACTTACGTAGGATGCCATGTGTTCATATACACCATCTGTTAAATCACAGAAAAAACCTGTTTACTTACAAAAATCTGCAATTGTTTGAAAAATGTCGCGGACAGATTAGTGAGGGTAAAAAAGTTGATTGGCCCACCCCGCAATCGAACTAGCAAATCTGTCAGGATTGTTACTAAGTACTACGAGCAAAGAAAAATACAATGTCATTTAAATCATACAAATATACCTATCTCATTCACCTCAACATCATTCATCATAATCGCCAACGCTAACATAAAACTGTCATACTCGTATGCTACGGTTTTGCTACCTCTGTTGCGGGGTATGGTAATGACTTCTAAAGTTCAATCCATACTACTATTAAACTAATACTATAAACTATATACTAATATTAAAAATGTGGAAGTGTGTTTCTATGTTTGTGTGTTTGTCCGTCTTTCACGCCGTAACGGAGCAACGCATCTACTTGATTTTTGGCATAGAGATAGTTTATGGGCCCGAGAGTGACATAGGCTACTTTTTATCCCGAAAAAATGCACAGTCCCCGAGAGAACAGCGCGCGATAACCGAATACCACGCGGGCGGAGCCGCGGGCAAAAGCTAGTAACTCATAAAACGACTGAAATATTTTTAAACGACTTCAAGAAAAGAAGGAGGCTATCAATTCGGTTGTATTTTTTTATTTTTGTTACCTCAGAACTCCGTTATTTATGAACCGACTCATCTAGGAATGCTTTCAATTAGGTCCCATAAGCACTAAATCAGAATCTGATGATTGGATCCTAAGGAAATCGAGGGAACTCTTCAAACATTGTAGGAACGCCTATAGTAATTTCAATATATTTAGGAGTAACTCGTGCTGGCTCGTGCTGAGGCACCGACTTCAGACTGGTAGAACATTATTTTCATGGTATTTTGTAGTCGGTTCTATTTTTTGTTAAATTTTTTATTAAACACTTATACTGTTGCCTCCGTCAACATACAATTGGTTTACCGCTAACCCGCGGAAACTGCAATTTTCCGGATTGAAAACTACCCTATGCCCTTCTTCAGAACTCAAAGTATCTGTGTATAGAATTTCATCTAAATTCAGCGGTTAAGACGCGAGGTACCTAACAAACAGACAAACCGACTTACAAACTTTCGCATTTGGGCATTTCTTATCTACTAGACCGTTGTACCGTGAGTTTATCTCTCCAATTTCAACTACTTAGCAAAAAATTATGTTCAAAAAATTATGATTATGGAAGGTAGACTCAGTCCATGATTCCGAGCTGTAAGAACAGGGTCTCCAGATGTGTCCCAAAAACAGTCTTTGTATGGGGCCAACCCCAACTTTGTGTAATCTAGTGTAATTTATATCTGTGGGCAGAATGATTATCGTCCTCGCTTACTCTAGCTCTAGTATTCTAACACTATTGCAAGTGCAAAATAGCTATCTCACCTTCTTCGTAGTATCCCACATCCGTCATATTTTTAATCAAATTATCTTAATACCGTGATGAACTTGGGTCTTAACAGGATTACACTATCTGGCATCTGGTGCGCCGCTATCTCGCTCGTTCTCCTGCGTCAGAAAGAGCAAAAACATCCGTAGTTGGCTTTTAGCCAGGTTGGCTGCAGTTTTTGTTTTAACTTTTAAGTTAGTATTAGGATAATTCAGTGCCTCCAGTGAAAAAGGGAATAACTCAAAATCGCTACTTTTCAGTAGAGGCAAAAAACCTTTATTTCGTCGTTTTTTAGGTCTTTAGATATTTTTTATTGAATAAAACAAAGGCTTCGATCCGCAAGTGGTGTAATAGTTCATCGATTTCAAATTTGTACAGAATACATCATTAATTCAATAAAAATCTTAACAGCGCGATCTAGGATTCGCGTGTTTACTGGTCAGCGCCATCTAGCGGCACTAGTGTGAACTACATACATGAATGAAATTGTAAAACGTTACCTTTACATATTATGAATTAAATATAAAATAAAACTAAAAAAATCTTAACATTAAAACATTAACTGCGTGTTGAACACAACATATTGAACATTCCGCCCACCAAGGACAATCATTTTGTCCTTCTCTTTACCGCCCACCATGGCACAGTGATGTACAAAGATTCACAAATTTACGATACAATTAACTAACGCTATTCCTAATTTAACTTAAACCTACAAACAAAGTCGCCTTAATGCCTAAGAGCGACAGTAACAATTATCTAATATTATGACATTATCCTTAAACTAAATCTCTAGTTCTAATCGCTTACAGGTAAAATACATAATTTAGAAGTGGGTCTCCTGATTAAAGAAGTTTTTGTGCGCAATGTAACCACACGCGTGATTCCGTCCGCACCAGGGTGTTTTTCAACTACTTTACCAAACAACCAACGGCTAGGAGGTAAATCATCTTCCTTTACCAATACTACATCATCTATGTTCGGTTCAGGAGTTTGGTTCGCCCACTTGTACCGGTGTAAATATTTCACGAGATATTCTCGTGACCATCTACGCCAGAAGTCTTGGACCATGCGCTGTGTTAGTTGCCACCTTCGTAGACTTCCGAAATTTGTGTTAGTGAAGTTTTCATCCGGCACCGTGACTAATGGCTCACCTATCAGCCAGTGGCCAGGGGTCAAGACGTTGAGGTTATCGGGGTCATTATCCATCCTACACAACGGTCTCGAGTTTAAGCACGCTTCAATTTGTGCCAGAACTGTAGACATTTCTTCGAACGTCAACGTGGATTCTCCTATCACGCGTTTCAGATGATATTTGGTCGATCTAATTCCGGCCTCCCATAATCCGCCAAAATTTGGAGCGTGGGGTGGAATAAAATGCCACGTCGTACCATTAGTTGCAAGAGACTCTGCAATTTCCGTCAAGAAAGTGGATTTTTCCGAGTTAAACATCAACTTTAACTCGTTGGAGGCTCCCACGAAATTTTTTCCGTTATCGCTCCACATATCTTGACAATGACCACGACGAGCCACCATTCTTTTGAAAGCTTGCAAAAACCCTTTAGCTGTCAGGTCACTTACCACTTCCAGGTGTATGGCTCGGGTAGCCATGCAAATAAATAGGCTTATGTAGCCCTTATATGCCTTGTGCCCACGGCCGCGTGACGTCCTTAGCTGTATCGGTCCTGCGTAGTCAACACCACAGGATTTGAAAGGCCTCGTTGGGGTAACTCTTGCTTGTGGCAACTGACCCATCAGTTGATTTTGAGTAGACGCGTTTTGGCGTACGCATATTGTACATTTGCGGATATGTGCCTTAATGGCATCTCTGACGCCTAAAATACAGTATTTTGAGTTAATGTAGTTTAGCATCAATTGAGTCCCACCATGTAAAGTTTTCATATGCGCATCGGAGACAATCAAAGTTGTCAACGCTGATTTCTTTGGTATTAAAATAGGATGCCTGCGATTGTGACTCAATGGAGCATTCTCCAGACGCCCTCCAACTCGTAGTATATGTTGCTGGTCTATAAAAGGATTTAAAGATTTTAACCTTGATTGTTTCTCCAACGGTCGTCCAGTTTCCAAAGCATCAATATCCTCGCCAAAATGTTGAGCCTGACATTGCCTAATGCACGTGTCAGTTGCCGCTTTGATTTCCTGGCTGGTGAGATAAATTGAGCAGTGCCTGTCCTTTGTCTGTTTCTTGAGATTCAAGAAACGTCTGCAAAAAGCTACTACTCTGACTAGCTTCGTAAGTGACGAAAATCTTTCCCATATATCAGTGTAGACTACAGTGTGCAAAACTTTTACTTGTTCTAGGTCCGTGGTGATATTTTTTGGCTTGTCGTACCTTATAGAACTCCGTTTCAAAAATTCAGACCCATTTAGCCATATATGAGTGTTCACAAGCTCAGATGGTCGCACCCCTCGTGATGCACAATCTGCTGGATTGTTTTTAGACGTAACATGTGACCACTGGTTTGATTCTAACGTAGTTAGAATTTCTGACACACGATTAGCCACAAAAGTTTTCCACCTGTTCGGGTGGCTATTCAACCATGCCAGTACAATCGTCGAATCAGTCCATGCGTGAATGTTTCTTTTATCAATTTTTAGTAGATCAGCTAACTCCACTAACAATCTTGCCAACAGGACCGCCCCGCACAATTCCAACCTGGGTATGGAAACTTGCTTTATTGGAGCAACTTTGGTTTTCGCTGTAACCAAGGTAACAGTTACTTCACCCGTATTATCAACTACTCTGATGTAAACCACAGCTGCGTAAGCCATTTTAGATGCATCACAAAATCCATGCAACTCAACCAGTCGGTCGTTATCTCGTGTGCCCAGCCATCTTGGGATTCGTATTGAAGTTAATAGGCACAACTCATCGCGGTAAGTACACCATTCTTTCAATAAGTTGTTCGGTACACTTTCATCCCAGCTCAATCCAGTCAACCAAAGCTTTTGTATCATGACCTTTGCTACAATTATGCTGGGTGAAAGCCATCCAATTGGATCGAACAATCTTGCTATGTCTGAGGTAATCGTTCTTTTTGTTGCAGGTTTCTTCATTGGCGGTAGTGTAACCGAGTATTGAAATTCGTCCCGTTCCCGATTCCAGGTAAGACCTAATATTTTTATAAACTCATCTTCTTTTATTTTCAGCCCTTTGTCGTTACTCTCATTTTCTAGTTGCATTTCCTGTAGAAGATGATTACTGTTGCTAGACCATTTTTGAAGTACAAATCCAGCTTTGCCTAACATCTCATTGGTTTGTTTATAAATATTTACTCCTTCTTTTACATTTTGACAGCCTGTCATTAGATCATCCATGTAAAAGTCGGTAAGAACCTTATTCGCTGCCAATGGATACTCTTTTCCTTCATCCAACGCCACTTGTTGCAGTGCTTTTACTGCGAGATAAGGCGCACTCGCCGTTCCAAAGGTGACCGTTAGCAATCGGTACTCCGTTAGTGGTACATCATTGCTGGTTCTCCACAGTAATCTTTGGAAGTCAGCGTCCTCATGTGCAACCTTCACTTGGCGATACATTTTGACAATGTCTGCAACCAAACAAATAGGCCAGGTCCGCCACCTCAGCACCAGCTGCCGTAGATCGGGTTGTAACGTCGGACCAACCATAAGATTGTCATTTAGGGACACTCCGTTTTTTCCCTTGCAGGACGCGTCAAAGACAACTCTTAATTTAGTGGTGTCTTTATCTTGTCTTATTACAGCGTGGTGAGATAAGTACACCGACTCTAACTCCTTCTCGTTTTCAGGTACTTGTTCCATGTGTTTCAGCTGTAAGTATTCCTCAATCACTTCACTGTATTTTACTTTAAGTTCTTTATTTCTATTTAACCTTGTTTCTAATCCATAAAATCTCTTTTCAGATACCTCGCGCGATTGCCCGTGTATGCAGCTTGGATGATCATCCTTAAAAGGAAGTTTCACAACGTACCTTCCTTCGGAGTCTCTCGTCGTGGTTGCTGCAAACAATTCCTCGCATCTGTTTTCCTCTTCTGATAATGATTTTTGTCCATTACCAATTTGTGAATCTGCCTCCAATTCCCAAAATCTCTTGAGGATTTCGTCCTCCTTGATTTGAGAATGTAATACAACCACCTTGGACGACAAATCACCTGACGAATTTACTACCCCCGATAAGACCCAACCTAAACTTGTAGATTGAGCTACTAAGGTGCCCATATCATTTTTCCGAACACCATCCTGAATTATCTGACTAAAAACCTCAGCACCCAGCAGAATGTCGATTTTGTTGGGTGTGTGATAATTCGGATCTGCCAGCTGTATGTCCAGTAAGTCCACTCCATTTAATTTTACTACCTTTCTTGCCGGAAGTAGCGTAGTTACTGTTTTCAGGACATAAGCCTTCACTGAAAGTTTTATATCTGGAAGCACCAATGACTTCAAGTTCAAAATAACCATAGACTTGGAGAGCACATTGTTTGCACCTCCAAGACCCGAGATGGTACCCTTTATTGGTTTCTTTTGAAGTCCTAAATATTGTACCACAGCTTCTGTCACAAAGGAAGCCTGCGAGCCTTGATCCAGCAACGCTCTTATGGTATAATATTCCCCATTTTTTGACTGAGCGCCTACTAAGGCCGTAGCCAACAGTACTTGGTCGTTCTCTTTTGATGCGAAATTGTTCGCGATTAAAACCGATTCAGGTCGACCAGTAGTGTCATCACTAGTTGACTTATTTCCACCCTGAACTGAACTTGTATAACTTCCTGTAGCGTTGGCAGAGGAAGTACCCTCTTCGGAACTATTCTTGGGATGAAGCAAAGAATGATGGCGACGTTTGCAAATCCGACATGTAGTTGAATTCTTACAAAACCTAGCGGAATGATTTCCACCTAAGCAGTTGAAACATAAACCCTTATCTTGAACGAAATCACGGCGCGTGTCTACATCTTGCTTAATAAACTTTTTACAAAACATAATTTTGTGAGTATCGGAACACATTGGACATTGAGCATTACTAACTACATGCAAAGCTCGAGGTTTCGTGCTACTTGCGGTATTATTCGCATTGTGAACCGGTTTTTTACTTTCTATAAACTCTAAAGCTCTAAAACGTTTTGTTATAAATTCTTTAAACTTCTCGTATGTGGGCAATTCGTCTAGGTTAGTATTTCCCGATGCACTCAACTCCCATTGTTTCCGAGACTCAGGATCCAGTTTAAGTGTAAGCAAGTGGATCACTAGGACGTCCCAGGTGCTTACATCTATACCAATGTTCGTAAGAGCACTTAAACAATCGTTACTGGTGTCCATCAACTCCTTTAAAAACGTAGCTGACTCTGAAGTAGCATTTTTCTGTGATAAAAACCGCTTTAAAATAGTATGACATATAAATTTCTTATTATTATACCGTTCTTTCAACAAGTCCCAGCATTTGATATAATTTGACTCAGAAATTGGAATCTGTCTAAGTAGTTGTTCAGCTTCGCCAGTGAGATACCCCTTAAGATAGTGCATCTTTTGTACATCATCTATTGACTCGTTTCTATGTACCAAAGATTCGAATAAATCCCGAAACGTTACCCATTCAAGGTATTTACCCGAAAAAGTTGGAATCACAATTTTAGGTAACTTCACAGAAGTAGAAGGAACAGCTCCTGATGGCCGTGAAGACTCATTTTCCCTTTCAGATTTGACTCGTTTATGTTTAGAAGCAGCAGATTTTAAGTCAACTTTATACCCAAAATAAAGTTCTTGAGTTTCATTATAAATATCCTTTTTAACGTAAAGACTTGACTCTAATACATCACCGTGGTTTTCAATTAGTTTTTTATGATTTATACAAAACTCAAGCCACAACTCTTCAACGTGCTCTAACCTGACCTCTATGTATGATTCTGTTATACGTTCTTTTGGCGACTTTTTATAATTTTTCCAACCATTACCTATTCTTTCCAAAATATCAATTTGTGATGCTATCAACCCATCCATCATTTACAAATAATATATGATACAGTTAAATAAACCTGCACTAACTAAATATCAACTTTAAGAAGTATTTAATTTTAACTTGTTTACTTGATTTTTCTAAGTCCACTGATTGAACTTCATAAAATTTCAACAAGTGTATAGAATAAAACTTTAAAATTTTACAAGTCCGTAGAATAAAACTTTCTTAATTTTACAAGTCCGTAGAATAAAAATTTAAAATTTGACAAGTCCTAAGAATAAAGTTTCAAAATTTTACAAGTGTTTGAGCAATTTAATTTCTAAGTAAAATCGGGCATAGGTTCCCCGTAGTAACCACTTTCTTAAAACTATTCTAAGTCTAAAACTAAACTACAATAATTTTTACAAAGTTATTTTACTAGTATTAATAAAGTCCAAGTTTCCTTAATTCTTCAATGTACCAATAATTTTTCAAAGTTAAAATACTCCTAGTAATAAGGTTCAATATCGATCACTTTCTCACTGATTGTTATTGTTGTGATAAACAGTTAAGAAAAAATAATAAAAAGCACTCACAAGTTGTCCAGTGTAAACACGTCACCTCTCTCACTCTTTCACGTACTGCTGTCTCGCTCGCACCGTCCAACGTAGTCGCCGCTGGCACAGACGTCCTTCCGGTACTTCCTTCTAGTTCCGGCTGCAGTTGGCCCAGTTTCACACCAGGCAGCGCTGCTGCTTGAAAAATCCGTCCCAAACAGCGATCCACTGCTCGTAGGTACGGTGTAAACAATTCGCAACGAATTGTTTGATTTAGATACGCAAAAATCGCACTTGAATATACCCGAGTCGAAGGACCATGAATAAAACAAAGGCTTCGATCCGCAAGTGGTGTAATAGTTCATCGATTTCAAATTTGTACAGAATACATCATTAATTCAATAAAAATCTTAACAGCGCGATCTAGGATTCGCGTGTTTACTGGTCAGCGCCATCTAGCGGCGCTAGTGTGAACTACATACATGAATGAAATTGTAAAACGTTACCTTTACATATTATGAATTAAATATAAAATAAAATTAAAAAAAATCTTAACATTAAAACATTAACTGCGTGTTGAACACAACATATTGAACAGGTTTCAAGCTTTAGGTATTGGTTACAGCTTTCGTTTAGTGGGTATTGCCTTAACATTTAATTGTTCTATACATATATTTTTTAAGTTTTTTTTGAGTTATGCTCTTAGTCACAAAACCATAATGGCATAACATGAATTGTGTTAGTTAATACTGTGATACCTTAGACATAAGACGACTTGTTCCCTTAAGTACGACTGTTCTATGGTTACAACAATACTTATTCTACCCTAGTTATGCCTTTATGTACTATATTTATGTCCAAATTGTTAAGGAACAACACAAGTTGTGTCTTTATGTAAAAAAAATAACTGCAGACGTGTCTTTAGGATGTATGTTTTTTCGAGTTAAAAGCACTTGTACCTTTAGACTTATAAAAAATTGCAGATAAGTAGAAATATGCCTTTAGAAACAGTGAGTTATGCCCATAGCGTAATCGAAAAAACTAGGTGAGAGGATAGCTAGAGATATGTCCTTTTGTCACAATATGTAACCAAACACGCTGAATCCAATGGTGTAACAAAAGCATAAGGGCATAACTCGTCTTATCCCCCTTTTCACTGGAGGCACTGAATTTTGAGCTTGGCAAATTATTTGTGAAGGAGAGTTATAAGATTATTTCTGATGCTTGGCTGTTAAAATTACTTTTTATGATGTTAAGTAGTAAAAGCCGTGGTGGTCTAGTGGTTTGTTCTATAGTGTCGCAAGCAGGGGACCGTGAGTTCACACTCGGACTTGCATCGCTGGGTTTTCGGAAGTTTTTTTTTATTTGACTGGATGGAAAACGAGCAAGTGGGTCTCCTGATGGTAAGAGATCACCACCGCCCATAAACATCTGCAACATCAGGGGTATTGCCGGTGCGTTACCAACCTAGAGGCCTAAGATGGGATGCCTCAAGTGCCAGTAATTTCACCGGCTGTCTTACTCTCCCCACCGAAACACAACTGCTGCTTCACGGCAGGATTAGCGAGCAAAATGGTGGTAGCAATCCGGACGGACCTTGCACAAGGTCCTACCACAAACAGTTATGTTAATTTATTGCCAAATCTAATCATAAAGATCAACTCTCTTTTACAAACATGAGAATGTAAAGGAAGACCAATAAATTTAATGTAAACTTCTATCTATCTAATAGTACCTACCTCTAAACCAGCAATTCTTGTAATATATTTCAGGGATCTCGGAAACGGCTCCAACGCAGTTTGCAGGTGGTAACTGTTTAAATTACGCCGCTTGTCATGTAAAAGCAGGAAACATCTGATTAAGACGTACATCTGGAGTATTGCTCTTTATGGATGCGAAACGTGGACACTGACACAGAATGATAGGGCAAGACTGGAAGCCTTTTAAATTGGTGCTGGGGGAGAATGAAAGGCATAAGTTGGATGGAAAGAAAGATCAATGAGGAAATCTTAGGAATGGTTGAAGAACGGAGAACAATCCTGAAAACTATAGATGCTAAGACGCGGGAATATGATCGGGCATTTGATACGACACGACGACTTCTTCAAAACAATTTTGGAAGGAAAGATCGAGTGGAAGAGAGGAAGAGGTCGACCTAGGCGCAGCTATATCGATCAGATAAAGGAGAAAGTCGGCGTCGCGTCGTATCAAGAGGTCAAAAACATGGCTCAAAGGAGGGATGTGTGGAAGATACTCCACCGACAAGAGTATAACTCTTAAGTAAAGGAAGGGATCATTCGTACACAATAGATGGTATAGATCGATACTTAACATTCGATGCATATTCCATGCAATGGTTTTGGTTGAACGGCATGTGACAACTGCAGTCGCATCCGTTGCATCCCGGGTGCAGGCGGAACGCAGCCGTGAATGCACTGAAACTGCACAGCTCAAGCTAAAGGCGGATACTCACTATTAAAAGTAACTAATCATCGTCAGCCATGGGACGGCTAGTTTTGAACATGAAACTACCGTGAGTTTCACTCATATTAAATGACTAGCTTTTGCCCGCGGCTCCGCCCGCATGGTATTCGGTTAATCGCGCGCTGTTCTTTCGGGAACTGCGCATTTTTCCGGGATAAAAACTAGCCTGTGTCACTCTCGGGCCCATAAACTATCTCTATGCCAAAAATCACGTCGATCTGTCGCTCCTTTACGGCGTGAAAGACGGACAAACACACAAACACACTTTCGCATTTATAATATTAGTATGGATATATCTTGTTTTTTTTTGCAATAACAATAAAGAAACCTGAATAGATTTAAAAATATACCAATGTTTACGTAAGCATAGAGGGGAGGGGGTAGGGTTTTGCTGACTTTCGCTGACAAGGGGAAGGAGGGGGTTAAAATTACAAAAAAAATCTGCTTACGTAATACTTGACTGACCCCTTTTCAAAGGAGCACGCGACTCGACCACTGACCACAGAAACACCACATGTGACCACAGACTGAGAGATATTACAGACTGTCGCTTGGTCTACGTCTACATCTAAATTACAGATGGCCAGTTAATATCTCCTGGGCCATAATTAGAATTTTCGGTAATTTATTGAATCCGCGAATCCGAATCGAATCCGAATTTATCATTCCGCGCTCGTCACTCATGCGACGAAGTTGTGTACCAGCGATCATTATAACTACGCTAACATTGCCAAGTGAAAATACATTCTATGCACCTGTAATTAGTTCTAGTTTCGCGTGCTGTGAACAATTTTCGTTTAAATCAACTTTGTGTATTCATAGTGTGATTGACAATACAAAGTGAAATAAGTGCAAAGCATACGCAGACATAAAAAAAAAATGCATACGCTTCGTTCACCTAATAAAAACGACCCCACGCACGGATCTAATCCTGAACTTTCGACACTGCATAAGTCAGATGACATGGCGGTGGATCCACTCAATATTACTCTACGAAAAAGAAAGAAGCCGGAGGACGAAGTTAAACAACAATTGGACAATTTTCGTAAAGAAATGATGTCATTTTTGACATCATTTAGCACTGCACAAAATGAAAATTTGAATAAAATGCGCGTAGAGATTGCATCAGACATAAGGGAACAAATAAGTGTCATTAGCTCATTGTCACAAAAGATGATAGCGGAACATAACCAGTTAAAAGCCGAGGTTTTGGAGGTAAAGCAGAGGATTTCGTTATTTGAAGACACACATGCCGCAGTTTCCTCACTTCCAAAGAGCTTAAGTGAGGCTCATGAAACTATTCAGATGTTGTTAAAAGAAAATAATAATTCTAAACAGTTTGCTTTGATAAACAACTTAGAAATCTCGGGTATTCTGCAAGCCAAAGGAGAAAATTTGATGTCAATCTTACGCCACATATGTGTTAAGGTTGGTTTTACGCTGCAGGACGGTGATGTGGATATGATTAATCGAGTCCGCCGCTACCACAGCGACAGCGGCACACATAAAGATGTGCGTCCACCCGCTATTATTGTACGTTTTACACAGCGAAAACGGAAGGATGAATTATTATCTGCTGTTCGAGCTAGACGTGGGATCACTACTGCGGACCTGGAGCTCCCAGGGCCGGCCTCCAACGTATATATCGGCGACCACCTGACTCCGAGTAATAAACTTCTCCTAAAACGGGCCAGGCAGCGAAAAAATGAACTGCAATACTCATATCTATGGATACGTGACTGTAAAATACAAATGCGCAAGAATGATAATAGTAGGGTGATGTACATTAACAGTTATGCAGATTTAGATAATTTAAAGTGACCTTTGTATGCCTTTCTACTCGATTTTCCCTATATACAAAATTGGTTTAATGTTCCGAAATTGTTATTCAACAAATGCATGAATTTGTTTTTTATTGCTGCTTATGGACTATTTGTTTACTATACTTATATGCCTACCTTACGGGTGCAAAATAAAAAATATATATTACTTACGGTTTGCAATTATATCGAAACTCTTTTAATTTCTATATCATTTATTGAGTTTACTACTGTTTATATTAGCATATTTCTTAAGGTTTGTTGTCAAATTCATACACGTTTATGCACACAGGAAAGGGATGGAGAATACTTGTTTGTTGAAGCTACGCGTAATTACATTATGCGATTATTGTTATTTTTTGCTTATTGTAATGAGTTTATAGGGGCATGTCATACTTGTTATTATTTTGGGATAAATAAAATTGTCACGGTAAATAATGGCACTAAAAACCTTTAATGGTTATTATCAGAATGCAAGGGGTTTACGAACGAAGTCTCATATCTTTTCGGCACATGTAGCTCAATCCGACTACGACTTTATATGTATATCTGAAAGCTGGCTTACAGCAGATTTTTATGATCGCGAATATTTTGATATTAGGTACAGTGTATATCGTTGCGACCGGTCCGTGGCGGACAGCGGTGCTGTGCGGGGCGGGGGGGTGGTCGTGGCCGTGCGGGCCGATTACCGGCCGGTGCGCCGCGACTGGCCCGTGCCTTCCCCAACTGGCTGCGAATGTGTGTGGGTGTCCATTCCCTTGACAAACATGTCGAGCAATAATAGTAACCTACAAGCTTCAGATATAATTGGAAGAAGTCGTTATTTAAACATTGCCTGTGTTTACATACCACATGGACCGTATTATAAAGAATCTTTGACCTCTTTCTTTGATATAGTGTGCCAATTGACATTGGATCATGCTAATGACTTGTTTTTGATAACAGGTGATTTTAACATATCTCAAGCTGACTGGGTATCGACCTCGCTGGGCGCAGTTGATCTATTGTTCGGTAGTGACTATGCATCGCAACTTATGGCTGATTTTTTATCCTTTACGGACCTACGACAATATAACTATATTTTTAATTCATGTAATCATTTACTTGATTTAGTGTTTTGCAGTAGGTATTGTAAAGTGTCTGTATGCGATGAACCATTGGTCGCTGAAGACGCGTTATACCATAAATCACTGTTGATTGACTTAGAACTACACTATACGCCTCAGTTAGCGTCTGCTTCCAACTTTACTTATAACTTTCATTCGGCAAATTACGAGCACATTAATAAGGAGTTGTCAAATATGGACTGGCATACATATTTTAGTGGTCTTAATTGTGAAGCTGCAGTAGAGCAATTTTATAACTTTTTAAATAATATTATTAATAAATATGTTCCCCAGCGTAAATTTTACTCTTCAACTAAACTACCCGCTTGGTACAGTAAGTCATTGAAAAAAATACTCAATGAAAAGCGTAAATTTCACAAGCTCTGGAAGTTATATGGCAATCCTTTGGATTATGACAGTTTTAGGATACTACGAAAACGGGCTGAAAAAGTTGAACAAGAATGCTATCGGAACTTCATATCTCTGTCAGAAAAAAATATTAAAAACAATCCTAAGTTCTTTTGGACTTACATTAAATCCATTTTTTCTAATAATGGATTGCCACAGACTATGCAGTATAAAGACACTGTCACATCGGATGGGGAACAAATTTGTAATTTATTTAATGACCATTTTCATTCTGTTTTTGAAGTATACGATACAAATTCTTCTAATATTAACAATTTACCTGCTTCAACTAATCCATTAATAGATATCCACTCAATTGAAATTAATGAAAACATTGTAAAAACATACCTAAAATCTATTAACATTAATAAAGGTGCTGGGCCCGATGGGATACATCCATTATTTATTAAAAATTGCTCTTCTACCCTAGCAGAACCAATTGCTATACTTTTTAGAAAATCTATTAATGAAGGTTGTGTTCCAAAAGTTTGGAAACAAGCTTTGATTACTCCGGTTCCTAAGGGTACCATTAGTCGTTTTATTGAGAAGTATCGGCCTGTGTCCAAATTATGCCAGTTTGGCAAGCTACTTGAAAAAATTGTCACTGATCAGTTAGCTAGTGTAGTACGGCATCACATTGTGCCCAATCAACACGGTTTTTATAAAGGTCGCTCAGTTGATACCAATTTATTGACTTTTACCAGCTTTGTACTGAAAGCTATGGATGATGGTTTCTCTGTGGACGCTGTGTATACCGATTTCGCGAAAGCTTTTGATAAAATTTGTCATCATACCTTATTAATCAAGCTTTGGGAACTCGGTATACACGGGGATTTGTTTCGCTGGGTAAAATCGTATGTGGAAAATCGTACACAATCAGTAGTGGTCGCTGGGTTTACTTCTGTCAGTAAAAAAATTAGTTCTGGTGTCCCCCAGGGGTCTCATTTGGGCCCGTTATTATTTACATTGTACGTAAACGATATCGTTAAATCATTTTCCCACTCAAATGTACTTCTTTACGCAGATGATGCAAAAATCTACAAGGTTATTCGTTGTTATGCTGATTGTGAATTGTTACAGAAAGATCTTGACAATTTTGAAAGTTTTTGTAGAGAGAACAATCTATTTTTAAATGCAGATAAATGTAACATAATAACTTTTTCAAGAAAAAAGAAATTGCCTCTCTTCAGCTACAAGTTATGCAATAAAGATTTGACAAGAGTGAAGGAGATCCGTGATCTAGGTATCGTTATGGACGATAAATTGTCATTTGTGCCACATCTTGATCACATTTTAGGCAAATCTTTTAAGCAATTAGGCATGATTTTGCGAGTTAGTAAACCCTTTAGAAACCCGTTGACGCTCAAAATACTATATAATAGTTATGTACGTAGTCGGCTTGAGTTCGCATGCTCCGTATGGAAACCATATTATTGTGTGCATATAAATAGAATTGAAAAAATTCAAAAAATTTTTGTAAAATACCTTGATTTTAAAAGTGGTAAGGTATATGAAGATTATGCAGAATCTTTAAATCGCCATAAATTACAATCCCTTGCATGCCGGAGAGACTGTATTGACTCTGTTCTATTGTACAAAATTATGAACAATCTTCTCGATGCCCCTAGCCTACTTCAAGATATTCAAATCAAAATACCACGTACGAGACAACGCCAATGTCGTGACAAGCATCTATTTTCTATCCCAATTAGTAAAACATGCTATGCAAAGAATATGTTTGTGAAGCGCGTCTGTGCACTTTATAATAAAAATAATAAACTAGCTGATATAGATATATTTAACTGTACATCAAACTCAATAAAAAGTGTATTTAGAAGGTAGTAATATTATGTAACGGCAACTGTTGGTAAATAAATTCAACAGCTGTATTGGGTATTATAACTCTAACAGGTTATAATGCTCCGTAATTCGTTGTCTATATACACCTTAGATATTTTTTGGAAACTATAGGTCTACATGTTACTAAGTTAACTTGTAATGAATATCTGTATATGACTGTTTGTTTCATAATAAATAAATAAAATAAAAATAAAAAAAAGAATCAGGCGTTACTTTGCGGAGGTCCATATCAATGAACTAAAATAATGTCTTTGCTCACCCGCGACCTTAAGATAGCTAAGTCTATGCAAATTATGCGTGTTCATGCAGTTCTTCCACCTCCATACTGTAAGAACACACACAAATTACACAAACTACCAGTTGTTAGACTAACAACTGGTAGCATGGTGTACGGTTGTGTCACTCTGAAGATGAGCTCTGGTTGAGTTCGAAACGCGTCAGTGTGTTGTGGTGGTGGTGATAGATGGGTTTGTGTAATTTGTGTGTGTTCTTACAGTGTGGAGGTGGAGGAACTGCATGAACACGCATAATTTGCATAGACTTAGCTATCTTAAGGTCGCGGGTGAGCATAGAAATTATTTTAGTTCATTAGAATTTTCGGGGCACTATCTGAGTGGACAGATGGACACTCGCCCTTACTGCGGCAGGCGGCAGTCGGCGCGGCGGCGCGTGAACTGCATCTAAAATGACGCCTGCATTCAGACTCATCCAATATCGGAACCAAATCCTTATTAAGGTCCAATTTGATACCTGCCGCCTTTGCCTAAAAGTTCATCGCTACGACTAGTTCATTGACATAATTTAATATTTCATTTTTTGACAACTTCCACATGTGGACAAATTTAATTTATTTTGACATTGTATTTTATTGATTATTTTTTATCTTTGTTTATTTTTAAATGTTTTGACGATCTCAGCATAAAATTCTTATATAATTTGACATTAATGTATTTATATGATGTAAATTTTTATGTTGAGTGAATAAATAAACTAAACTAAACTAAACATGATTTTTGACATAGAGATAGTTTATGGGCCCGAGAGTGACATATGCTACTTTTTATCCCGGAAAAATGCACAGTTCCCGAGGGAATAGCGCGTGATAACCGAATACCTCACGGGCGGAGCCGCGGGCAAAAGCTAGTAAATGTATAATTCCAATAATTTGAATAGGCATACCGTTAAGCGATTCGAACACAATCCGGGAGTAACGTAAAGATGTCGCAAAAAAATGTATCTCAAAAATTCGTCCAAACTGAGTATTAAGAGAAGTTTCCCTGTCGGGCGCGCGGCCGCGTTAGGTATTCGTTTGGGATATTCCCACTTCCCACTACCTTCCCACTAATGTATATCGAGAAAGCTGGCTTTTTAAGATTTGGGCGGTTGAATTTTGGGTTTCGTTTTTCCTCATATTAAACAAAAAAATATAGCACAGAAATCAATGATATTTTACAATCAAGATCCTCATTATGGTTGTCTAATGTTTGCCCGAACTTCATATGCCCGAATGTATCGTTTTCTAGAATTTTCATTTGCCATAAAGTAATTTATTTCTGAAATGGTATTTTCTTCAGAGTTGATATTAAACTAACCTAACCTAACCTACGCATTCTATAAAATGACATTATAAAAAATCTTGAAAACAGTACGGTTCTATATATTTTATGGCAAACGTTGGTATGGAAAGTGAAATTCGGGCAAATGAAATTCGGGCAAGTAAGGGTATACGCCTCATTATATTTTCTATGCCTGTGGTTTTTCGATTTTTTGTAAAAATGCTTTAATAGTCTGTAATTCTCGTGCAAAGTTGACATCTTTTTTTTGTTGACTTTTCAGCTCCGGTAATTATAATTTTACACATTTATATGAAAATCCGAAAAATCACAGGCATAGATAATTATACAAATACAAAAAAATACAAATACAAATAACTTTATTTCGCTTGGACGTCTAGTCCATACCTACAAAATTTCATTGTAAGTATGGACTAGACGTAATTATCTATGCTTGTGGTTTTCAGATTTTCATATAAATGTGTAATATCAGAATAACTGACTATTAAAACATTTTTACAAAAATCGAAAAAACCACAGGCATAGAAAAAATAACGAAGATCTTGATTGTAAAATATCATTGATTTCTGTGTTATAATTTTCGTATAATATGAAGACAACAAAACCCAAAATTCAACCGCCCAAATCTCGAAAAGCGTACAGCTATAACGATATACATTAGCGGGAAGCGGAGAAGCGGGAGGGGATGTGCATGATGGGGACAGCTCGAGGTCTTATGTCACGAGCGATAAAGACAGCAATATCCTAAACGAATACCAAACGCGGCCGCGCGGCCGGCATGGAAACTTCTAATAACTAGTTCGAGAAAACATCACAGCGCCATTTTACCACCCCACTAAAGGACTATCTGAAAATTGGAAAAACTGTGAATTTATGCTTTTAATATTCTTCTGCGAGCGTCCTCCAATTACGTGGCTTAATAGCCCGATAAAGCTATTTTGTCGAACAATTTATGCGGGGCGTTCGATTTGGAAGACAAAAGAGACAGTTGGTCGGCGCTGGCGGGAAACTGGAGGGTAAAAAAAAAAAAAATGAAATAAAATTTATTTGTCATAAGTGGGTGTACAGTGGTTCAAATGTAATAGACTATAAATAAGATCGCCACTCAGTGCCACTAAGTGGCGTACAAATTTCAATTTAAATTAAAAATACATAACATAATTATTATTATTATTTAAAAGCACAATTATTATTTTTTTATACAGATCATTTTTTGACATTACGACCTTTTATTCGTTTAAGAATTCGTTAATACTACAGAAGCATTGGTAATTGGTTCACTGTAGTTAAATAATGAACTTTATAGTATTCATCATCATTGTCATATCAGCCGAAGGACGTCCACTGTTCTTCATTGACCTCGAATTGCTTCGGTTGGAAGTAACCGCGAACCTGCGGCTGTAACCAGAGGGCCTACTCCGCAGTTCGAAAATCCTCTCCTGTTAGGGCCAATCAACTATTTTACTGACACTTTGCGCGTCTCCTGCGTTACTGAAATTGTCGCTGGCGTTACCAAAAAATCGTACTTCCAACAAGATATTTCACGAAGGTTGAACTTACGTAGGATTATTAAATTACAGAAAAAAACATTTTTACTTACAAAAATCTGCAATTGTTTGAAATATGTCGCGGACAGATTAGTGTGGGTTAAAAAGTTGATGGGCCCTTTAAATAGTATAAGCATAGTGAAAGAGGACAAGTAGGTCCACTCCGACCCTTTAGGAGACTTAAATGCCTACTCTGGCGCAGACTAGGGTTGTCGACGTCTATATTAGACACTAGATTAATTACCTACCGGCAAAATAATTTTGGGACGAAAGTTAATTTAACATTTTGTCTAATGTCTGTGTCTAGAGAAACCAGACAGATTGTATGCAGCTATATTATTATTATTATACTAAATTTAAAAATCCATACTAATATTATAAATGCAAAAGTGTGTTTGTATGTTTGTGTGTTTGTCCGTCTTTCACGCCGTAACGGAGCAATTTTTGGCCTAGAGATAGTTTATGGGCCCGAGAGTGACATAGGCTAATTTTATCCCGGAAAAATACACAGTTCCTGAAGGAACAGCGCGCGATAACCGAATACCGCGCGGGCGGAGCCGTGGGCAAAAGCTAAGTGGCACCTAGTGGTACTTATAAGTGTCCCTCTAGATCTGACTGGAACAGTACAGGTACATTATATTAAAAACTATCTTGGCACTGCTTCCCGTGACTCCATCCGTGTAGAATTCGTTTAACGATATTCCGCGGGAACTATATGATTTTCCGGGATAAAAACTATCCTATGTCTTTCCCCGGGACTCAAACTATATGTATACCGAATTTCATCTAAATCGTTACAGTGGATTAGACATGATCAGGTAACACGATTATTTAACATACAAACTTTAGCATTTATAATTTTAGTGGGATTACTCACGATTCATTAAAAAAACGCGGAAAACCACGTTCAAAATAAAATCATAAATAAAAATAATTAACATAATTCGGTTAACCACTGTAAGCAAATCATTCATGGGGCTTCATCAATGAATCATACAAAATAATGAATCAAAAGATAATAAAAGAACAACAAGTACTTAATATTCATTAATAATAGAGTATAATAGATATACCCGGGGGTATTATTTGATATTCTCTAACAAATGAGGCCGGTTCATAATCAGATCAGAATATCATTTATTGTATCTTTACTCTAGTGAATTATCTATAAAGTAGGTAGGCCATTGATAATTTTTAACCCCCGACGAAAAAAGAGGGGTAGTTTGACCGCTATGTGTGTCTGTCTGTGGCACCGTAGCTCTTAAACGGGTGGACCGATTTTAATGCGGTATTTTTTTATTTTAAAGCAAGGTTTCTAGCAATGGTTCTCAGACATGTTTCATCGACATCGGTTCAGTTCAATTTAATCATTGACGGTAGGTTCTACTATGCATTTTTATTTATTTTTAACTAGCTTTTGCCCGCGGCTCCGCCCGCGTAGTATTCGGTTATCGCACGCGGATAAAAGTAGCCTATGTCACTCTCGGGCCTATAAACTATCTTTATGCTAAAAATCACGTCGATCCGTCGCTCCGTTACGGCGTGAAAGACGGACAAACACACAAACATAAAAAACACTTTCACATTTATAATATAGTAAGTAGGTATAGTAAGTATGGATGTAATTCATCTTTTTTTACTCAGACGTATTAAACAGAAATCGTTCGTATGACGTAAAACTAAAATTAAAAATTTTAAAAACCCCCGACAAAAAAAAGCCCGCAAAAATAAAAAATAAAACGAAAAAAAGGCGCCAAAAAAGAACAACTAAAAAGTAAAAAATAATTATGCACTACCTAGCTGTTGCCCGCGACTTCATCTGCGAAGAATTCATTTATCCCTATCCCGCGGGGACTATGGTGATTTCCCGCAAAGTTAGCCCAAGTTAATTTAGTATAAGTACCTAGTAATTTTTTTTTATCTAAGCGTCGTCGGTGTCGGGGGACCGCTAAGGTTAACAGGAAACTAAAGTGCATATGTTGTATTTTTAAAGTAGGTATTAACCTTAGCGGTCCCCCGACACCGACTACGCTTAGATAAAAAAAACATTACTAGGTACTTATACTAAATTAACTTGGGCTAACTTTGCGGGAAATCACCATAGTCCCCGCGGGATAAGGATAAATGAATTCTTCGCAGATGAAGTCGCGGGCAACAGCTAGGTAGTGCATAATTATTTTTTACTTTTTAGTTGTTCTTTTTTGGCGCCTTTTTTTCGTTTTATTTTTTATTTTTGCGGGCGTTTTTTTGTCGGGGATTTTTAAAATTTTTAATTTTAGTTTTTTTATTTCATGCTTTTTAAACTTTGTTATATATATATTTTAAAGTGTACTAGTGTATTGAATATCCTGGCTGCAGCTCAGCTCGTGTTGCCATCATTGCATTGTAATGTAGAATCAATTACTGATCAAAAGGAATCAAACACGACATGTCTGCTATTTTTTTTTGAAGAGTAGGTATACTGGTGTGCTGGATATATCCTGGCTGCAGCATCAGCTCGCCGTGTTGCCACCACTGCATTGTATGTAGAATCAATTACTGATCAAAACTAATCCAAACACGACATATGTGCTATTATTTTTTCTAGTGTTCAAGTGTGCTGGATATCTTGGCTGCAGCATCAGCTCATCTTGTTGCCACCATTGCATTCTATATAGAATCAAAAACCGATCGAAACGAATCCAAACACGATATATCTGCTATGGATTTATCAAGAGTGTACCTACTGGTGTTCTGGATATCCTGGCTGCAGCATCAGGTCGAGAATTGCATAATCTTGCATAGTTATATAGCATACATGGGTGTTTCAAATTTTACGTCCCAAATATGCTTGAAAGTAAAGTAAATACCCATTATGCATATAAAATTCCTACTGCAGCGAACAAAAGAGCTGATGATCTTCAAACGGCTGAACCGATTTTGATAAAACATGTTTAAGAACCATCGCCAAGAAACCAGCTTTCAAATAAAAAAAACCGCATTCAAATCAGTCCACCCGCTTAAGAGCTACAGTGCCACAGACAGACACACAGACAGACAGACACACAGACAGACACACAGACAGACACACAGACAGACACACAGACACACATAGCGGTCAAACTTATAACACCCCTTTTTTTGCGTCGGGGGTTAAAAATGGGTTGAAGTTATCATAACAAGGTACCAAAGTCTTTAAATAATCTGGACTTTAAGCTCAAAAACATTTCAGGGAATCAAGTTATCTCCATTTACGTTCATTAATAAGAAATATTATAAACGAAGCTTGAGTTTCTAGAATGACTAAACAAAAATACTTAGGTAATTATTAATAAATCTTTTATAAAGTGTACAAAAAACAGCTTTCCATCAGCAGCTCTAAGGTTCAAAATGCAAAATGCAATAAGTACCTAACAAATAATAAACACGCAGACTTAAGCCTTGCTTAGAGTTGTTAAAACCACCTAAAACTTGGATACGCCATTGTCAACGTACAAGAATATGATCCTTATAACAATAGAATAAAGCAGAATGTGCATTGTCGTATATATGACTTGAAGCTTTTTCAAATCGTAACCACAAACCGGTTAGGTATATAATTGCACTGATAACCAATTGTACAGGTTGAGTCATTATGTATTTAAATACGCAGGTATTTGCTGCATTGCAAGCTGCATTATAA
Source organism: Choristoneura rosaceana (assembly GCA_037349165.1). Taxonomy (NCBI): domain Eukaryota; kingdom Metazoa; phylum Arthropoda; class Insecta; order Lepidoptera; family Tortricidae; genus Choristoneura; species Choristoneura rosaceana. The sequence goes on from JAZBNJ010000007.1 coordinate 382,721, forward strand.
TGTAGATTGGCAAGGTTAAATGAACTAAAAGCAACCTTGAATACTTCGCAAAAATATACTATGTCTATAAAATTTTGACACAGACGTAACTTTTCGGAGAACGCGTCAAAATAAATAAAGTTTGAAAACATAATGGACGAAATACATAGGTAATAAATAAATAAATATGATGGGACACCTGACACCAATTGACCTAGTCCCAAACTAAGCAAAGCTTGTACAGTCAGCTGCAGAGAAAGGGTACCACCCTGTAATGGCGGTAGTATGGATATCGCCGTTACAGGGGGGTACCTTTTCTCTGCAGCTGACTGTATTACTATGGACACTAGGCAACGGATAAACATACTTATATAGATAAATACATACTTAAAATGGCTTATAATATTTATTAAACACAATACAATATACATACTTAAATACATATTAAACATCCAAGACCCGAGAACAAACATTCGTATTATTCATACAAATATCTGCCCCGGCCGGGATTCGAACCCGGGACCTCAAGCTTCGTAGTTAGGTTCTCTAACCACTCGGCCATCCGGTCGTCAAATGGTCATTTGATGTAACATGGTTGTCGGTGAAACTATTAATTATATAATACTAGCCAATTACTCGCGTCTTCGTCCGCGTAGAATTTGTTTATCACTAACCCGCGGGAACATTCCATTTCCTGGGATAAAAAAAATCCTATGTCCTTCCCCGGAACTCAAACTGTCTGTGTACAAAATTTCATTGAAATCGGTTCTGCGTTTCTACGACGTGATGGAAAAACAAACAAACAAACTTTCGCACTTATAATATTACTAGCGACCCGCCCCGGACTCGCACGGGTGCAATGCTGATACTAAATATGATGATGGATGTTATTATACATATAAACCTTCCTCTTCAATCACTATCTATAAAAAAAACCGCATCAAAATAGTAGCGTAGCGTAGTTTTAAAGATTTAAGCATACATAGGGATATAGGGACAGAGAAAGAGACTTTGTTTAATACTAATGTAGTGATTAGTGGGATACAAATTACAACAGCATTTGTTGATATCGAAAGGGAACTTACCTTGGAAATTGGTAAGTCTACACCATACCACAAACACAAAGTACTGTCATAATACCACAAACGGGACTTATCACGCTAACACGCACGAGTAATACCTACGACCATTACGACCATAGATCTAGACTCACTGGAGTGAAAATCACAAAAGTTTAACCCTCTTATTCATAAACGACAATCAAACCTATTTTTAGTTAAAATGCCGCTAAAATTCGTTTGTCCTTATCTGTCACTTCGACATTTGTATTTGTTAGAAAGGGACAAAGCATTTGTTAGTTAACACAGGCTTGTTAAATTTTATGAATAAGGGGGTAAAACGTTACATCGTTATATCAGATTAAGCGTTCAAGACTAAGGGAGTAAAATTTAATTCACACAATATAACAAAACAAGCCAAGCAAGCTAAAACAATATAATGTAAAATCTACTTATCAACCAAATTTCAACGTAATCCACCTATAAAATATCACTCCAACATATCCTAAGCGCCAATAACAATCACGGCAAAATGACGTAACGCCATAAACCGACAGAATTAAGCGGCGTCACAAAATGGCGACACATAAAAGAAAATGGCGGATCGCGTTAAAATGGCTGCGATTTATATAACAAGCGCCGAGCAATCATGCTTAAAACTGCTGACGACGAACCAATTGTTTTTGTCTGAGAAAATAAAACCTTTATTTGGAAGTATGTTGTTCTGAGAAAGAGGCACGTTGTGTGAACACCCCCTCCTCTCGCGTGAAACGCAAAAAAGGGGGTATTTGCTGTGATTTTGCTGAATTTGTTATTTCGACAGTTGAAATTTTATGGAAAGCTTTATTCCAGGGATGTCCAATGTATTTATAGTGGTACACTTTTTGCATTATCGTATTTTTTTATCTTTTTACGAGACTGCTCAAAAGGGGTTATGTTTTTCGAGCGCACCTATGTTTGTATATCTAATTTTTTTGGCACATTCTGCAGCCTAAATGGTAGGACGGGTTTTAAAGATTGGCATCATAACTGTAGGACTGACATACTTAGACTAGTTTCAATATGACTTACAAACACGAAAAAAAATATGAAAGAGTAAAAAAAGGCTGGGCTAGCCATTCCAGAAATATATCTACACATTTAAGCTACTATTTTCACACGATCATCAAAAGTATGAAATAGAAAAAAAAATAAACTATAAAAAAAACTCAACTGCCTCAAAAAACTTTGAATAAAAACTAAAAAAAAGTCATCTAAGTAACTTAGTAGTGAATCATGAAAAATTATTAACAGCTGAAAAATGCAGGCGAGATTTTTCAGTTTTTGTTATAAAAACATAATACTAAAAATTAAAAACTAATATAACTCTAAAAAAGGCCCCTGTGGCATGGTTCCAAGAATGCTGGCAGCATTTCCTCGCTGTATGGCGATGCTAATACGTTGTGCGAAGAAGCTGCCATAGTTTAAATCATTTCTAAATGTATTATTTTTGTTCCTCAATAAATCTGACTTTAAATGTTTTTATTTCATGTTAGGTCTGATCCAAGATACCAATAGTGACTTGTATTATTTGTACTTACTATATTGTAGTCTAGTACAAGTTATAGTCAAAATACCACAAACGGGACTCATCACGCTATTATTAACGAGTAATATTTACCTCGACGTTTCGGCAACATTGCAGTTGCCGTGGTCACGAGTAGACTCGTTAATAATGCGTGATAAGTCCCGTTTGTGGTATTTTGACTATAAGTGAGCATCACGAAAGTTTAAAACGTTATAGTACAACCAATACCTGCATCAAAGAGTTCAACTTACTATCCGATATAACATAAAATTCCCCCATCTCTTAGCGCGCGGATCGCCCTCCGTTGGACGCTGGCCTACAACGCTGTTTTATTTTTATTCACTTGATTGCATCCTGCGATATTAAATTCCTACCCCAGAATACACAGTGTAGAGGGATGCAGAATGGTAAGAAGCTTCACCTCGTGTACAGTTGGGTGTTATATAAAACTAAAAATCAATGAATAAAAAAAATAATATATAATCGTAATTAAAATAATTGTTTCCACTGTTGTTCATTTCTTCGTGAAAAGCAGAGTGTAAAACTCGAGCATTAAACCCATTTTCCATCTTAGAACATCCATGCAAGGAAGAAGGGAAGAAATGTTGCTGTAATGCCCACGATATAAAAATAGATGGTTTGTGTTGCTACTATTATGTACCGAGCGGCAAAAAATCAAACCCTCAAATGTATGCAGTAACTAGTAGTTTTGTATGTATAGAGTGGGCGAAATTTTGTGCCTCTGAGTATATAATATCGATTCGGTACAATCAATTTAGTATGCAATTGGGCCAATCAACTATTTTATTGAGACTTTGGGTGTCTCCTCCATTACCAATTTGTCTCTGGTGTTACCAAAAAAATTTTACTTCCAACAAGATATTTCACGGTTTGATAAGTTGATCTTACGTAGGATGGCATGTATTCATGTACACCATCTATTAAATTACAGCAAAAACATGTTTACTTACAAAAATCTGCAAGAGTTTGAAAAATGTTGCGGACAGATTAGTGTCGATAAAAAAGTTGATTGGCCCAACTACGTCCGGATGGCCAAGTGGTTAGAGAACCTGACTACGAACCTTTAGGTTCCGGGTTCGATTCCCGGTTCGGGCAGATATTTGTATGAACAATACGAATGTCTGTTCTCGGGTCTTGGATATTTAATATGTATTTAAGTATGAATTTATCTATATAAGTATGTTTATCCATTGCCTAGTACCCATAGTACAAGCTTCGCTTAGTTTGGGACTAGGTCAATTGGTGTCAAGTGTCCCATGATATTATTATTATAACTCCTGTACTTCCCTTCTGCTACTTAACAGTCGTGCGGCCAAGTCAATTATTTGCGTTGTAACCAAGCGGATATTGTGGCGCTTGTGTCGCCGAGTTGTCCGAAACCATCGATAGACCACAGCTGGGCCTTTGAGGGTAGACCACTTGTGGCGACCCCTCTAGCGCCATCTAGTGAGCAGATATAGAAACTTCAACATCCTACATCGCGACATCACAATTTCTCAATTCCACATTCTCTTTCTTTGTTACATGACTTCACAAAACGAGGAGTTTCTAATAGTATCGTACCATTGTTTGTATTTTTTTTATGCAATTTCACCGATTACTCAATTAGTTCTTCAGCTAGCTACCAGATAGCGCTTGTTACCATACATGCAAATTTGACCGTAGAGTTGCCATTCTTTTTCTATATTGGTACTAACATTATTTTCATTTATCGGTCGTGTTGAGTCGTGACGCATAAGAACGAACGGTATTCATCATCATCATCATCAGCCGGAAGACGTCCACTGCTGGACAAAGGCCTCCCCCTTAGAACGCCATAATGAACGACAACTCGCCACTTGCATCCACCGGTTTCCCGCAACTCTCACGATGTCGTCAGTCCACCTGATGGGAGGCCTGCCAACGCTTCGTCTTCCGGTTCGTGGTCGCCACTCGAGAACTTTTCTCCCCAAACGGTTATCTGTTCTTCGAGCGATGTGGCCCGCCCATTGCCACTTCAATTTGCATATTTTTTCAGCTATGTCAGTGACTTTAGTTCTTCGACGAATTTCCGTATTCCGGATTCTATTGCGCAAAAAAACTCCAAGCATAGCTCTCTCCATAGAACGGTATTACCCACCATCATTTACCTCAGTTTAATCAACTCCTACCATAGTAAATCCTTATTTCGATACATTATCGAAATTGTAACATACACAGCGATAACTTAGCAAACAGTTCGGTAGCTTCGGCGTGGATGACAAGCAAACATATTGGTGACAATTCACTCCTGATACTAAAAGGACACCTTATGCATTTGTCTTACGATTCAAAATGCAACGATGCAGAGACCAAGCCTAACTAGTTAAAGCTCAATTGACTACGCAAGCTGAAGTTATGCGAGAACCTTATGCTACTAGTGATAGGGGTGCTAATCGTTTGGCTGAGGGCTCAAGTCAGAATGGACCTGTGTTTGACAGCTGTCACAGTGTCCAGTAACGAGGTGGTGGCAAATTGGTGCGAACAGTAAATTTATGGAGGAAATGTCGCTTTTCCGGTGTGACTTTCGGCCCGGAAAAGTAGTCTATGGTAATATTTTTCAGTTAGATTCAATCGGTTGAAGTGAAAGAATTTTACTAAATTTCTATAGAGATTTCATTAAGGTGCTGATTACCAAATAATTTAAAGGATATTTCAATCGAATAAGCTACGTTTTATCCCAAAATTCTGAAATAAAGTCCCAAAATTTCGAACGCTAAGAAACTCTACGCGGGTTTTTTTAAGCAACGTTAAATAAAATTAATTTGTAATTTTTGAATTTTCTATTGGCTTCTAAAAAAACAAATTCCTCGCACATCTCTGGTTGAAACTCAAACTTACAATTTACACGCTGCTAATAAAATTTGAGATATGATAGAGTCAAAGTATAGAGTTTTATAGGTAGAGTCGTTAGCGATGACGCGTGCCGTGGTTCTTATTACAATGTCATTAATGTCTAATTTTGACAAAGTCTCGCGTCATGGTGGATGGCACTATACTTGGTTTGTATAGGTATTTTTACTAAATGTAAACAAAGTTCAGATGCCAGATTTGGTACAGTGGGAGTAGGAAAACCTTCGCCAGTTATTAAATTGATTCCTTTACAAAATCATAGACTCTTAGTACGTTTTGAAACCAAACTATTAAGTAGACAAGTGTTGTCAAATTATACTTACTTGACACGAGAACAAGGATCAAAATAGTATACGCCTCTAACATATATTAGTTTCGAATATCAATACAAAACCTTTTTAATAAACAACTTCTTAAAAGTTTCAAACCAAATAATGTTCTATTTAATTGTCAGTGTTTGTCAGTGCCAAGGTGTAGTTGTAGGGTTGCAATGGTCACCTGATTATGTTTAGCAAGTTGACAGGTTGACGCAGTATGTCCTACTCAATCGGTAAAGCAGATTAGCGCTCATACTGAGCAAAGGAAAATAGATCTTAGGGTGACGAACCTTTTTTTACTCCGATTGTACATCCAAGGTTTTTATAAATTTTACTGTTTTTCTACATTGTAATACAAACTACAATAGTGTATTTTAGTTCATAAATGTAAATGTTTAGATAGTTTCATGAAATTCCCCCAATTTCAATATTGAAGACACCAATTGACGTTGTTTTGTTTACATTTAGGTTAGACATTTAGTTAAATACCTATAAAAACCAAGTTTAGGTATACGAAGTTAACTAAATCACTTGTGAGGTAGCAAATCTTAAAGAGAACTACAAATCTCTGCGCACGCCATTTTTCATTCACACATAATATTTCCATTTTATCGGAGAGTAGCGTCAGCAGAACGCGTCCGGCGGCACGTACTAAATCAGCGTATCTGCCGGCTGCGCGCTTCATTGCTGACTGTACTTGCGGACAATCAAAACTATAGACAAAATAGTTTTGTAAAAAAGGGCGACTACGTTAAAAAAAATCCATATTAATCCATACTAATAACATAAATGCGAAAGCGTGTTCGTGTGTTTGTATGTTTGTCCGTCTTTCACGTCGTAACGGAGCGACGGATCGATGTGATTTTTGGCATAGAGATAGTTTATGGGCCCGAGCGTGACATAGGCTACTTTTTATATCGGAATAACTCCTTTACGTTTAATCATTTTGTACACAAATTGTAATAAACAAAGATGCCTCACTCAGTATTTCTAAAAACTAAACATTTTATATTTTTATGAAACATTTATTATGTACGCAATGCCTCATTAATTAATGCGTGACACACGTCGTTTGTTTGTCCAAATGCTTGTTAAACGTTTGGTCAAATATTTATTCAGGTGATTCACTCCACACTTTAGTCAACAGTACATCCTAACCGATGATTAAGAAAAGGTGACAGGGCTTTAAATTGGCGTTAATAACTAAGGTTCGGCCGAGACTGCTTTTTTAATCTCGGCCGAAACCGAGACCAAGACTGAGAATGACATAATATTCTCGGCCGAGACCGAGACACAAAAAATAAGTAAATTTATTGGCTTTAGGGCTTAATCCATACTATATCCATACTAATATTATAAATGCGAAAGTGTGTTTGTATGTTTGTGTGTTTGTGTGTTTGTATGTTTGTCCGTCTTTCACGCCGTAACGGAGCGACACATCGACGTGATTTTTGGCATAGAGATAGTTTAATGGGCCCGAGAGTGACATAGGCTACTTTTTATCCCGGAAAAATGCACAGTTCCCGAGAAAACAGCGCGCGATAACCGAATATCATGCGGGCGGAGCCGCAGGCAAAAGCTATAAACTACTAAGCTATAGGCTATTTTATATGGCAAGCAATGCCAATATTCAGAAATATTAGCGTTTCGCTTGTTACTCTTGTTAGCGGGCGTCAGTAAGTTGCAAGTACCAGATACACGAGCCTGGGCGAGGCCACCAATCCTAAGAAAAGCTCGTGTCCCCACGGTAAATATTTAAAACAGAATGAAGAAACACAATGTCCCTGCTCTACCAAGCAGGTTCAATGACAGCACTTGAAGGGATGCTCAGTGGAGCATTCCTCAGTTGATGACAGAGACATGAAAAGACAAAGAAGTGGCTTATTGTGTTGAGTTCACAGATCGCCACATTGCAGAAAGAAGAAAAAAAAATTATTGAATGCCGCCGCGTAGTCTCGGTCGCGGCCGAAACTCGGCTATTCTGGGCCGAGACCGAGATCTCAGCCGGCCCGATTTTTGGCCGAGATTTGACAAAACCGAGACCGAGATCTTGGTCGGACCTTATTAATAACCCTGGCCTTATTAATAACGACTGCATTCATACCTACAATGCTGCTTTTAATGTTTTATTTCTTTCTTTCGTCTATGAATTCAGCGTTGCGTTCTACATCGAAAACAGACCCGATTGCTTTCACGTATAAGATAGAGAGACAGAGAGAGAAACATTTATTTACACATATTCGATACACATAAAAATACATTCGATGGAAAGAATTAATAAAAATAACATCGAACAGTATAAAGTGGGCCCCACTCATCATAATGTTACGGCAAGCCGCAACGCTGTTTTTCAGTGGGGCCCATTTAAAAACTAAAACATATAATAAATAGGGACACAATATGACGACACGACGCCAGCGGAAGGAAGTTCGCAAGTAAACTTTCAATCCGGGAGCATACATGGCAACACTCGATCAGTTTAACCATTTTCGAAACAGTTTAACCTCAACAAGTCAAACCAAGGTTTTGGTTTAAAATAAAGTTTTCTCATAATCTATGAACAGTGATTGCCTGAACTGAGACGTTGCTGCCCACAGTAAATGGAAAAATATTTACCACGCCCTTATTACGTGGGAATAACAGTCTGTTTACACGAACAAGATGATCCCATCAAAATCAAGATAGTGTCTTGATTTTGACGCGGATCATTTTGAACGTGTAAACAGAAACATAATATTATGGTTTACATTTGAAATAATTTTTTGATGAAGCATTTTAGACTTCCACTGAAAATAGCTTTAGTTTACTTAGGTACTTACTATGATGGCTCAGCGATCCAAAGTTATATAACTGGGGTCCTAGTGAAAAAGGGGTTAAGTCTGCAGAAATTACACAGCTATTTTCTATTTTATGTGTATAGGGGTTTAAGTCGAAATTAGCTGTTCAACTTCTGCAGAATTAACCCCTTTTTCACTAGGACCAGACTTATATTTGCATTCTTCCCGTTTCATTCTCAGCAATAAATCAAACAACTAGATACGAGTGCCACTACTACGTTAGATTTTTGGTGCATAAGCCATAGTTGACAACCTTAGAGCGACTGCCGAGCGTAGGTATGAAAAGTGAAGTACATACAGGAGATTGATTTCTGAACTATTATTTTGTGTTTTGTGGTTAGGAGGCGTCGCAGAAATTTGAATTTTTTCGTAGGTACCCCCTCTTCTATATACCTAAAACTAATATGTATATGTTCCTTGTGCTCTATAAAACACGAAAATCAAGATTTTAAGAGTAGGAAGTGGGGACACGCGTAGCTGTTAAGTCACAAAGATGACGGCTGACCGTAGCAAGTTTTTTTTTCATTTCTCGAGTTCTACTGCATCAATTTCGTTGTTTGAAAATGATCATTCGAAAGGTTATGTAATTGTCTATGATTGTTCCTTTGAAACTTACTAATTTAGTTTTGTTATTTTTTAAATATCAAAAATAATTTTTTTTCATACACTATTTCTTATTTACCTACCAGTATTTAAGTATAGAAAGAGTAACAACCTAACCTAAGTTTAAGATAACAAAAAATAAAGTATAGCTATACAAAGAGAGAGCGGTCTGCGTTCTAGGGTCCATGCCAGCGACATCTCTTGACAACGTGTTTGCCTTGTAAAAGAATGATAAATAGGTATTAAGTAAGTTAATAATTAAATTAATAATATTGTAAATCTGTTTAAAAAATATTTGAATGAGAATTATTCTAATGGAATAAATAATTAATTTAGGAGTAATTTTGAAACTCCTTATATTTAAAAAAAAAAAGTCCGTTTTATTACCTTCTCAAAAATATAAACATTATTATATAGTGCAGTAGTTATGACGAATTCTGTAAAGAAAGTACCTACCATTTGATTTTATACCGCCTTTTTGTCCTGTCGTGTACAGAGGCGGGCTGCGTCGGCCATTTTGGCGTCCGTCTCCCGCCGGTGCTTTCCGTTTCAGTTACATGCATTTGCTAGTTGCACGCTGGACGTCATATTAATGTTAATTGGGATTGTAAAGGTGACGTCATCATCATCATCCCAGCCTATAAACGTCCCACTGCTGGGCACAGGCCTCCTCTCAGAACACGAGGGCTTGGACCATAGTTCCCACGCGGGCCCAGTGTGGATTGGGAACTTCACACGCACCATTGAATTGCTTCGCAGGTTTGTGCAGGTTTCCTCACGATGTTTTCCTTCACCGCATAGCTCGTGGTAAATTCCGCACATGAATTTCGAAAAACTCAGAGGTGCGTGCCGGGGTTTGAACCCACGACCCTCTGCTTGAGAGGCGATAGGTCAAACCACTAGGCCACCGCGGCTACCGGTGCCGTACCTACAAATAACCGATCAAGAGCGTGTCGGGCTATGGAGAACGTAGGGTTCCGTACTAAAATGCGGAAAATAATAAATACTAGCATTTATCCAGGGCTTTGCATGCAGAAGCTGAAGCCGACAGCAGATGCAGGTGTTTCAATAGAATATAAATTACCCTAATTTGGTAAAAAATCCCATGGGAATTCCCAAAACCGTGATTTTTATTGCACACCATAAAATCAGTACAAAAAACTTATAATAACAAACACTCGTATTCAGGGTAGACAATAGGCGGTCTTATCGCTTAAAAGCGATCTCATCCAGATAATCATTAAAATGTATCCCGGAAAAATGCACAGTTCCCGAGGGAACAGCGCGCGATAACCGAATACCTCGCGGACGGAGCCGCGGGCAAAAGCTAGTAGCAATAAAAATTGTCAAAAAGGTCACTGTGGGAGAGAAAGATAAGAAATAAAATAAATAAACACAGAAAGACTGTGGATTGATTTCATTAACGTTGCAGAAAAGCAACCTTGCGGCCCAGAGCAGAACTTTACACATAGGTACCATTGAACTACTTAAAGGAATCGCCAATTCATGCAGGTTTCCTCGCGATGTATTCCTTCACCGTAAACCTCGTGGTGAATTTCTAATTTCATTTTGCACATGGATTTTGAAAAAAGTCGAAGCTGCAAGCTCGGGTTTGAACCAGCGATCCCGTGCTTGAGAGGCCATAGTAGGGATCGCGGTGGATGCGAAAAGCACAAGACCGGTCTGAGTGGAGAGCCTTGGGGGAGGCCTATGTCCAGCAGTGGACGTCTTTCGGCTGACATGATGATGATGATGATGACGATGATTTAGATTGCAGCGAGGGGTACCTATGGCGTAGGTCAAAGCACTAGCCGACCACAACAATATATTTACAAGTACCATTATATATTCTGTGTCATAACTTAAAATATTCTTGACCATATTCAAATATCAACAGGTTTTACATGAAAACCAATATAAGATCAACCGCTAATACAACTTTGTCGCTGTAAGCTTTCACTATATTCAATAAAGAAGCTAGTGGAGCATTTACTGTGAAAAGGTGGTATTGCGGGATGAGCTTACGATGGTTTACATGCAGAGGAATGTTAGGCTTTGGGTGATATCATCGCAGATTTATTAATGGCTCATGTAATCTTTCGTTTTTTTTTTCTGTCATTGCGTTAGCCACTTTATCCTTAAAATGACTGATTACATTTGAGGCCAAATATTAAATGATATTGTAACGGAAAACTCACGTCTTAAATCGAGTTAGTGTAATCGAGTCGCCGAGTCGCATGCTCCTTTGAAGAAGGGCTACGAAATAGCCCGAAACAGTCGAGTTAAACTCGATTTAAGACGTGAGTTATCCGTTACAATTATCATTTAATATGTGTGAGTCTCACGATAGTTTCATGTTCAAAATTGAGGTCTAATACTTTACACTTTAACACCTTGTCGCTGTCAGATGGCATACAGGGACAAGGTACTAAAGGGGATTCGATTTGTAGCATTCGAACATGGCGGATGTAGACAATATCTAATTTTGCTATTTCTGTTTCTTTGGCGAGTTGAAGTATAATTTTGATAGTGTTTTATGCGGCGATTAACCTTAACAGTGTGATCACAAAATTCTATAATTGCTCTCGTGTCTAACATTTTTTAATGCGCAAGTAGTCTCCACGTAGTTTCTGGAATTTTACTATCAAAATGCAAAAACTACAATCACATTTTCAATATAAAATCATATTTTAAAAGAGAAGAAGAAGGTACTAAAATGTAAAGATAGCACTCATACATAACAATATATTTAACAACACGCCAAACTGTAAAAATAGTTTGTTGTCGTCCCGCTCTGATACTAAAATTCTTGTGCAAAGTGACAAGTGACTCGATTGTACACAAGTAAAATGTACTTTAAGTATGCACAGATTGTTTGTTTGTTAAAAAGATTACAGAAAAAAATAAGGTGTTACTTACAAAAGCTAACTTATCCCTGAAGGGATCTCTGCTAGTCAACCTTTGAGTGGTAGAGAACACTCAAAAAACAAGGACCGACTAACAGAGCAAAACATTGACAAATAACAAAACAAACAGTGACCAAAACATAAAACAAACTAAGTACTTAAAGTACTATTTTCGTCCTACTGTACTCAAAGTACAGTCAAACACAAATATGGTACACATTTGCATACAGAATATTATGTATGAACCTTCTAACAAAAAGCTAAAGTTTCCAATGTCAGTGTACGCCTCATTGCTTGCGACACACCTATGGGTACGTTCCACTAGACGCCCGCAACGATTATATCGCCTTGTATATCGTGTCACCTTAAGCTGCGTTTCCAACAATAATGTGCGAGGAATGTGTTTTTCACTAACCAATGTCTATGGGTAAAGGAGACTTGCCTGTGCCTATGTCTTCTTTTTTGGTAGGTAGCATTATATTTGTTTTTTTTTTTTACTGAATTTTTTTATCGGCCTCACTGTATTTTACTGTGTAATTTTTTAATGTATGATGACCAGATGGTCCCAAAGGAAGACCAGCGCCGTTTGCAAGACCGGCATATTGCTAATTTGGGACCATTTCGTGACATGCATAACAATATTTTGTTTTTTTTTTTATTTTTTTTTTATCCATTGTTCTTAATGTTTGTCACGAATAAACGCCTTTCTTTCTTTCCAACAGAAACGCTTCATTTAACTATCCTCGCACAGCACATCTCTAGTGGAAACAACTGAGCGGAGCGACACGAGGTAAATTAAAGTTTCTATTGGTTAATGAAAAATACATGTGGGAACGAGGAGGGATTTGAGAACGAATGATTTGATGTAAACGAAGACCGAATGACCGAAGACTTCTGTGGAATGAATGAGACGAGCTAATGGGTGAAAGAGTGCGAGTTTTGATCGGGCGAGCCTATGTGCTAGTTGTGTTTTTTGTTATTTCCCTTGCTGTCAGTGTATCCCAGTATTTTTTTAATAAACTTTTTCTTACTTTTATTCGAAAAGTTTGTTTTCCTTCGCACGATTCCACATACATTCCTCGCAACACATCCTCGCACATTATTGATGGAAACGTAGCTTAAGATCCGGGGTCATCGCGAGCGATCGCTCGACGTTATAGATGACGTCACTGTTGGCGACCGCGTCGCGTCCACTTCACCAACAGAATATTGGTGGGTCCAAGTCTACGAATAATAATTACTATTCGTAAGTTCGAGAGGATTTTACGAACTTTCCGAGTCAATCTCTAATTCGTGTCTCTAATGTCATCCATAAACTCATCCATAAATTCACGGGAATCCAGTTCAGTTCAGTCATTTATTGCTTTAAAGAATTCCATGCAATACAATATAGCCCAATCAATATATCCGTATTGAATTGAAATTTTCTACAATCTATGCGAAATATTTACTAACAACTTCACAGCACGTTTCCACCATGCCACTGTAGCGAGCTTACCTACAGCGCTCAAGATATGCGTTCCCCTGTAACTGTGGTCGAGGGCGTTGCGAGCATTTAGTGGAACACAGCCATTGTCTGTACAAGTAACCGTCATTATGACATGTCATAATGGCATAATGGCGCATATGGCATAATTAAGTAGTTGTCCGCAAGGTCAACAAACTGAGACAATTTGAGGAAACTGCACAGTTTGTATAAGTGTGGGAACTTGTGAATTTGTTTTGATTCATTGTGTTGAAATATTTCCAACTGTAAGTAACTATGGTATTTATTGAATCAGGCGTTACTTTGCGGAGGTCCATATCAATGAACTAAAAGAATTTCCTTGCTCAGCCGCGACCTTATGATAGCTAAGTTTATGCAAAATATGCGTGTTCATGCAGTCTCTCCACTTCCACACTGTAAGAACACACACAAATTACACAAACCCATCTATCACCACCACCATAACACACTGATGCGTTTCGAACTCAACCAGAGCTCATCTTCAGAGTAATATCTGGTTTGTGTAATTTGTGTGTTCTTACAGTGTGGAGGTGGAGAACTGCATGAACACGCATATTTTGCATAAGCTCAGCTATCGTAAGGTCGCGGGTGAGCAAGGAAATTCTTTTAGTTCATTAACTATGGTACCTATTGGTGGCAGACAACCTTTTTAAAGTTTTTTTTTTGGTTGGGTAAAGTAGTGGTACTGATGAAACTAAAATCTTTCTTTCTTTTTAGGGTTCCGAACCCAAAGGGTAGAAACGGACAACCATTACTAAGATTTCGCTGTCCGTCCGTTCGTCCGTCTGTCACTAGACTGTATCTGATGAACCGTGATAGCTGTAGTGTGTATCTGTGAAAATTTCAATTGTGGGCAGGATTTAGCGAGCAAAATGATGGTAGAAATCCGGGCGGACCTTGCACAAGGTCCTACCACCTGCAACATTAAAAATTGACTGACTAAGGTATATGTTCCTACGTGTAGTAATCCCTATAATATTATAAATGCGAAAGTAACTGTGTCTGTCTGTCTGTTACGCTTTCACGTCGAAACCACTCAACTGATTTTTATGAAATTTGGCATATAGGTAGTTTGAACCCCAAGGATCAACACAGGATACCTTTTATTCCGGTGGAGGGCGCCACCTATCGCCTACGAACCTACCACCTAGATCCACGCAGACGAAGCCACGGGCATAAGCTAGTTCGTGTATAATAGCGTATAATATACTTAATTCGTTTCAACGCGTTAATAAACCTTTATTTAGTACATCGCGAATTACAACGCTTGTTGTTTCTTAGACATTATGATTCACGTGTAGAATTACGTAACTACATAGTTTAATAACGAAAAGGTCCTAAGTTGCACTTTACTGTTATTGTAAACCAAGCTGTAGTTATATAGAAATAAAGTTGAAATCAGATTCATCAAAAGGAAATCAGACAACTCAGCAAAACTATCGCGACTCGTTTCATAGCTTGTTCAAAGGTTTTACATCTAATTTCCGGTGATATCAAAAATCGATTTTGTTTCAAAGTGAGTAAGGCTGAATTTGCAATAGGTGTAAAAGGTACATAGTTCGTTTTTCTTGTGATAAAGAAAAGTTGACACTTGCCTGATAATCAACTTTCGCGGGAAACAACGAAGTTCTGGCGCGGTCGTGTTTGTGGACATTATTTGCGACATGCCAGTAAAAATTTTACTACACTCGTAATTCTGAACCGACTCCAAGAAAGAGTTTCTCTGAGTTCTACTGTATGTCTTTTTAAGTATGTTTTAAAAGCCGTGTTTAAAAGATACAGTCATTTTAAGATGTTTCCATACAATACAATACAATAACTCTTTATTGCACACCAACATATAGCAAGCAATTACAGAAAAGAGGTAAGTATATACACAGAGACTTTCTGAGGCAAGCAATGGGCGGCCTTATCGCTTCAGAGCGATCTCTTCCAGGCAACCTTTAAAATGCAAACCATACACATTCATACCGAAAAACTGTGGTGTACAGTGACCTGACTCACTGTAGAACGCTCTCACAGTAAGTGTACAATTACCTCGTTGAGTTTCTTGCCGGATTCTTCTCAACATAGGTTTTTCCGAACCGTTGGTAGATTATTTTTTTACATTTATAAGTGCTTGTTATATTTTGAACATGAAACTACCATGAGACTCACTCGTATTAAATGATATTGTAACGGGTAACTCACGTCTTAAATCGAGTTTAGCTCGTCAAGTTTCGGGCTATTTCGTAGCCCTTCTTCTAAGGAGCACGCGACCTGGCGGCTGCCGCAACACGCGCACTACGCACCACCACCGCTCTGCTCGCGCGACAGAAGAAGGGCTACAAAATAGCCCGAAACATGTAGAGCTAAACTCGATTTAAGACGTGAGTTATCCGTTATAATAAAAAAAAAAAAAATAAAAAAAAATTATTGAGACAATATCATATAATATGCTTTTTATATGCCTACTAATGCCTAAATTGAATAAAATATATTTGGACTTTGACTTTGAATGAATCCCCTTATTAAGCAATGCGATGTTGCTATAACATTTTCTACGAAAAGGTTCCGCAGTGGGTCACTCCGTTGGTTCGATAGTGCTTGTCCTAGAAACTTCAAATTTGATATGAAGGAAGCTCACCAACTTTTTATGTCTGTCAGTCTGTCCGCAACCATGTAAAATTACACCACACTACAATTTTTTTTTCTCTCATTCCAAATCTCTCCATAAAATTGTATAAAACCCAGCACACACGGTGAAACGTAACTGCAACGAAATCCTCTTGAAATTATTGGTTTGAAACCAGTTTCAATCGCTTTTTCACAATGTGATAGAATTATTCACAATCCGGATTGCTACCACCATCTTGCTCGCGAATCCTGCCATGAAGCAGCAGTGCTTGCACTGTTGTGTTTCGGCGTGCCGAGTAAGACAGCCGGTGAAATTACTGGCACTTGAGGTATCCCGTCTTAGGCCTCTAGGTTGGCAACGCATCTGCAATTCCCCTGGTGTTGCAAATGTTTATGGGCGATGGTGATCTCTTACTGTCAGGAGACCCACTTGCTCGTTTGCCATCCAGTCGAATAAAAAAAAATTATTTCTGTTTTGAGAACAAAGGTCTGCAAAATGTCTAGTTTAAGTGATGAAGCAGTTGTGGTTCTGTAAGTATTTGTATCTTCGACAAACAAAGAAGCAAACCAAGAAGTCTGTCGAAAAATCTTTACGTTGTGAGAAGAATATCAAGTGTCGTATTTTTGTGGCTGCCAAAGCATTATAAAAAACTGCTAGAAAATTCATGAATTGTTATAGTTATGGTATGAGCCAAATTCAACTTCCAACACAAATTTAAGAGAAGCCTCTTCGTTTCATTCTCCATACAAACGTAGTCCCGGTCTCATTTGAAAACTAGGCAACAGAAGTATATGAAATTTTGTAAGTATGGACTAGACGTAATTACCTATGCCTGTGATTTTT
Source organism: Choristoneura rosaceana (assembly GCA_037349165.1). Lineage (NCBI taxonomy): Eukaryota > Metazoa > Arthropoda > Insecta > Lepidoptera > Tortricidae > Choristoneura > Choristoneura rosaceana. The sequence goes on from JAZBNJ010000007.1 coordinate 399,847, forward strand.
CAGATTTTCATATAAATGTGTAATATCAGAATTATAGGAGCTCAAAAGTCGACAAAAAAAAGATGTCAACTTTGCACGAGAATTAAAGACTATTAAAGCATTTCTACAAAAATCGAAAAACCACAAGCATAGAAAATAATATATAATGAAGATCTTGATTGTAAAATATCATTCAAAACAGCTCTGTTATTTATAAATATTTTTAATTTAATATCGTAAGTTTTAAGACAAATATCTAGTTTTAAATCAAGGTGACATAATATTGGACATATTTAAATATAAAGTTTGGAGAAAATGGCACCAGCTAAGGCAAAATCTACGACGAATACGGCGGCGGTAAATAGGTTGGTGGACGTTATTTCAAATTTAAAAGCGGAGATAACAGAAATGAAGGAAGAAATAAGACTTTGTCGTGATATTATTACAACTCAGCAAAATCAACTTACTTACCAGAGCGATAACATCCAAGCGCTTCTGAGGATCGTCACGAACAAAACTGGTTTCCCGAAACTACACTGTCCACAGCAAGTATCACTGAACGAATCTGGACCCCAAGGCATTGTCTTTTTGGGGGAGGAGCAGAATCAGTCTATGCCGACGAGCAGCGTGTCTACGGAGACCCCTACACCCAGACCTACACCCAGACCCAGGCCTCGGCGATTGACTCGCAACAGTGCCGACGGCCACGAATCCACGCCTTTGGTCGGCAACAAACTACAGCAAGCTGCGACCGGGGCTGCCTCTCTTCACGGTGGTGGCGTGACACTGTCTCCGCAGCCACTTCCTAAGACTTCAACGCACCGATCCAACTGTGGGGGGCTTCGGGCTGCTGGCCCTCGTGTAGTGAGCTTACACGTCTTCAACCTAAGCGTGGACACCACTGCTGAAGATGTCATTCGCCACGTACAGAGTAAGATGGGAATCCTGGCACCCATTTGTGAGAGATTGGTGGTGACTAGAGGCAGCTACTCTTCGTTTCGTCTGGACGTGCCGCCCGAGAAGCAGAAGGCAGCCAGAAACACACAAAACTGGCCGGAAGGAGTGTCCGTTCGATTGTTCAACGTTTTGAAGCCAAAAAACTCCACAGCAAAACAAGCCACAGCCAAACCAAAATAAACACTAAATTTAAGATTATACACCAAAACGTCAGATCCATTTGTGGAAAAACTTCACTCTTAGATCTACTAACAAGCACAGAAAAGCCACATGTATTAGGATTAAGTGAAATTTGGTGTCGCAAAAATGAAATTGAAAAAGTGAGGTTAAGTGGCTACACACTCGCGAACTCCTACTGCCGCACGCGCATCGCCCATGGCGGCGTCGCCATCTTTGTGCGAGAAAATATTGAGTTTAGGCAACGAAACGATTTGCAAAATTTATCTGTCCAATATCATGCCGAATTTACTGCTGTTGAAATTTTTAATTGTAATTTGATTATTGTTGTGTTAAACAGAACCGGAAACGGTAACTTTGACATTTATTTAGATAAATTAGAATTGTTATTGACTAAGCTTACTGACGAAAACAAAAGGTTTCTCATCATCGGCGACCAAAATGTTGATTATTTGTGTGTTAATATTTTGAGGCGGCGGGTAGACGACGTACTGGGCAGCTACGGGTGCGTGAACACAGTTACTTTTCCCACTCGCGTGACCGCAGACTCTGCGTCGTGCATCGACTGCGGGATAGCGAACCATGCTCGCGACCGCCTCACTGTTTCACCCATGGATACTGCTATAAGCGATCACAACGCACAGCGGTATGAGTTTGCTATTGAGCATGATAGTAATAAAAATGGGAAAAGTGACTCTGTAGAACGCAGATTATTTACAGATAATTCAATTAATTTATTCTATCGGGACATATGTAATTATAATTTCAATTTTATTTATGACATGACCCTTGATATTAATACTAAATTTTGCAAATTATTTAATATATTGACATACTACATAGATATCCATTTCCCTATAAAAAAGTTAAAATTAAACAATAAAAAATCTAACGTCCCGTGGTTGACTGATGAACTGTCGGAATATCTTCGCAATCACCGTGATTTACATGAATTTCGACGACAGTACCCGAATAATACTATAATATCTGAGTGTATATCACATTACTCTAAATTGATTAAGGATGAGACGTTGCGTGCTCGACAAACTCACATTCAAAATAGGCTTAGTAAATGTGAGAATTCGTCAAGGGAAATATGGAGAATTGTGAATGAGGAAATAGGTACAAAAACTAGTTCTTCAAATATTTGTCTTAAGGACCCCACAACGCGAATGGAAATAAAATGCTGTGAGGTGCCTAATGTATTTAATTCTCATTTCTTAAGTGTTGCAGCCAAGCATAAATTGGACGGCAATACCTCGTTATCAACACAATACCTGCGCAGATACATTGGTGATTTAAATGTGCCGTCATTCGATACGCCGACCATAACACAGGATATTTTAGATAAAGCTTTACAGTCCATGTTGAAGACACGGACAACAGTTGATACGTATGACGTCTCAGTAAATCTCATTTTGTCTATTTGGCCAGTGATATCTGAGGTGATGGTTGTGCTTATCAACATGATGTTCGATACCGGTGTTTATCCTGAAGTTTTGAAAAATACCAGAGTATGTCCAGTATATAAGGGAAAGGGAGACAAGTGTGATGTCGACAGTCACAGGCCTATCTCGATCGTGCCTACAATTTCTAAAATAATCGAGTCCATTCTGTCGTCATACCTCATGAAGCACCTGGAAAGAAATGACTTACTGACGGACAGACAATTTGCGTATAGAAAAAACAAATCTACAACAACAGCAACGCTCAAATTTTTTGATTGCATTGTGTCTGGACTTGATGACAGGTGCAAAATGGCAGGTATCATGTGCGATTTGTCCAAGGCGTTTGACGTCATTAGTCATGAACTGCTTCTGAGCAAATTACCGTACTATGGCATTCGAGACACTGCTTACAGACTGTTTGCCTCTTTTTTAACGGGACGTAAGCAGATTGTCAGATTATTAACAGATGGCAAAAGGTACGATTCGGATATTGGCTCTGTGGGTGTAGGCATCCCACAGGGGTCAGCACTTGGAAATACCCTTTTCTTAATTTTTATAAACGACCTTCCATCATCAATTACAGCTGGGCTGCCTGTGTTATTTGCGGATGACACTACGGTTATTGTCAGCGGACAGACCTATGAACTGCTTGCTGAGAAGATCCGTAAGGCGTGTGATCAGCTGCACGAGTGGTTCAAGACGAATGGTTTGATGCTGAACCTTGCAAAATCCAATGTCATGATCTTCTCGGGTCGTAGTATCGCATTGCCTCCGTGTCTTATAAATAGCCCGATGCCTGTGACAATGGAGTGCCGTTTTCTTGGTTTCACATTGGACGCTCACCTCAACTGGAAGAGCCATGTGAGTGGGCTGTGTAATAGATTGAGTGGTGCAGTCTTTGCGTTGAAGAAACTTAAACCACTGATTTCCGGGGATGCTTTGAGACAGGTTTATTTCGCACATTTCCACTCGCTGATGTCGTACGGTACACTCATTTGGGGAAACTCCACGGATGCCAATAGAGTAATGCTGATGCAAAAACGTGCCGTACGAACTCTAATTGGTGTACCACCAAGGCATTCCTGTAGAGACCTGTTTCGGAAGTATCGCATAATGACGCACTACTCAGTTTATGTTTATGAGTTACTGATGTTTGTGAGGAAACACTTATCCACGTTTGAATGTGTAAATGTTCAAGGTAAAACCTTGCGTACCACAGGACGCCTTAGGACAGTCCCACGTCGCATGGCACTTTCAGGAAAGAATCCACGAGTTGTGGGGCCTACCTATTACGAACGTCTGCCCGCCGAAATAAAAGATCTGAGTGAAGAGGCATTTGGTCGCCGGGTGAAAAACCTTTTGATGGATAACCCTCTGTACTCTGTAAGTGAGTTTTCGGACATAATCTTCTCTTGACATTATTTAAATATTTGAGACATTTATTTATAGTTATTTTTTTATTTTATTTTTTATTTATTTTTTTGTACTTTTCATTAACATAATTTAATATTTCGTTTTTTGAATTTATTTTGACATTGTATTTTATTGATTATTTTTTATCTTTGTTTATTTTTATAAGTTTTGACGATCTCAGCATAAAATTCTTATATAATTTGACATGAATGTATTTATATGATGTAAATTGTTATGTTGAGTGAATAAATAAACTAAAACTAACTAACTAACATTGATTTCTTTGCTATACTTTGCTCGTATAATATGAGGACAACGAAACCCAAAATTCAACCGCCCAAATCTTGAAAAGCCTACAGCTATCTTGATATACATTATAGGCAAACCGCGTAACTGAGTCCTCGCCTGCGCGGTACAGGGGCGCGGGGGTAGGACGACAAAGAGGACTGAAGGAGGTGCGGGCGACAGGCGCTTCTTAGCACAGCTCATTCCGGTAGCCGCCCGCACCTCCTTCAGTCCCCTTTATCGTCCTACCCCCGCGTCCCTATACCGCGCAGGCGAGGACTCAGTTAGGCGGTTTGCCTATAGCGGGAAGCGGTGAAGCGGGAGGGGATGTGCATGGGGGGGACGGCTGCGAGCGCTTATGTCACGAGTGATAAAGACAGCAATATCCCAAACGAATACCTAACGCGGCCGCGCGGCCAGCACGGAAACTTCTCTTAATATTTATAAAAGACGCTAAGCCGATGAAACGCAAGTAAACGTAAAAAATAATAGGTAATAAAAGTTAAAAAAAAAACAATACGACTGATTTGCAACGAGTTTCAAACCGGTTTCAAAGTGGTTTCAAACTCAAATGAAAGTCAAAAGTAACTAGAAGTTGCAGTTTCGTTGCAGTTGCGTTTCACCGTGTGTGCTGAGCCTTAGTGGCTTAGAGAGGCCAGCGGAATTCTTTTCGTTTGGCAACCACTGACCTCGGCAACTTCGCAAGCTCGCTCCAACTTTGAAAGTGCCAAGTTCCTATTCGCAGGTGCCTCAATGTTATTGAAAACTACGTTTAGATTACTGAATCAATAACAACAATAAGGAGAGAAATACCATTTGGTCCTTCTTCTTTAAACTCGCTCCTAAACATGTTATGTAGCGTACGTACGTACGCGCGCTGTTCCCTCGGGAACTGAGCAATTTTTCAGGATAAAAAGGAGCCTATGTCACTCTCTGGCTCATAAACTATCTCTATGCCAAAAATCACGTCGATCCGCCGCTCCGTTTCGACATGAAAGACGAACAAACATACAGATATACAAACAAACACACTTTCACATTTATAACATAGTATGGATTATAGCGTTGTGTCACAGTCGTCTATTTTTTAGTCGCTATAAATTTTAGTCGCATTTCACTTGGATCGTGCATTTAAGTATCGCGTTGTGTCACACAATCGTCTTTTTACATGCAATTAGTTTTAGTCGTATCGATCATGCAAGTGTATTTTTTTTATTCGACTGGATGGTAAACGAGCAAGCGGGTTTCTTGATGGTAAGAGATCACCATCGCCCATAGACACTTGCAACACCAGGGATCTCAGATGCGTTGCTAACCTAGAGGCCTAAGATGGGATACATCAAGTGCCAGTACTTTCACCGGCTATCTTTCTCTCCACGCCGAAACAACAGTGCAAGCTGTATATTTGTATATTTGTACCTATGTTTGCTCGTCTTTCACGTCGAAACGGGGCGATAGACTGACGTTATTTTTGGCATAGAGATAGTTTATGGGCCAGAGAGTGACATAGGCTACTTTATATCCCGGAAAAATGCACAGTTCCCGACGCAACAGCGCGCGATAACCGAATTCCACGTGGACGAAGCCGCGAGAAAAAGCTAGTTAAATATACGATCGAATTAAAATACGATTTGATGAATCGCTTAAAGGAATTTACGCTTCTGAGTTAAAGAACAACAAATGCTCCGACCATCGTAAAGCTATCAAGTCGTCAACATACACACGCGTAGTTGTTATTCCAAATAGTTCAAACAGAGTTGCACGATAATATTGGCCAATGCGCTACATTTTAACTTGAGCAATATAAACACTTGTAAGCACACAGCCTTTTCGGGTTGGAGTTAACCGTGTCAGCAACCGGCTTAACCAACAGTACACCAACTAAACTAACTGGCGCAAGGACGCGGGAACCAGTCGCTGGTGATAACTAAACTATCGGTAAATAGTTCCCTTAGACATGCGTTTACAACCAATGTTTTTATACTAGGTAAAGGCTGAAAAACATGTTCCTAATTTTAGCGTCAACACACACACGTACGCGTTTTAGACTGCGCCTCCACCAAAGATGTGCGAAGATGTCTTCTTCATTTATACTAGGTAAAGGCTTGCGCAGAAACTAAAAACATGTTCCTAATTGTAGCGGCAACACACAACCGTACGCGCTTTAGACTGCGTCTCCATCAAAGATGTGCGAGGATTCTTCATTTACCTATCCCACACACATCTCTGGTGAAAATGGAGTCTTAATGCTTATCCTTTTTACCCGACTGCCCGAAGGAAAGAGAGAGTTTTTCGAGCGTATGTAATGTACCTACGTCTATCTCTTTGGACCTCTTTAGTCTAAATGGCTAGACAGTTGTCAGCATTATCATAATAAGAATCAAAACTGTAGGAGTGTAGGTATCCGCGAAAAAAATATGGAGGCCATTGAGGCAGGAAGAGCGTGAATGGTGCGAGGAGGCGTAGCATATTCTCACTAGTAATTGACATTGGTCCATGTCACTATCACACTCACTAGTTACTGTCACTAGTAACTGACACTGGTCACTGGCACTAGTCACGTTAACTAGTAACTGACACTGGTCACTGGAATTAGTCACGTTAACTAGTAACGGACACTGGTCACTGATACCAGTCCCTCTCACTAGTAACTGACACTGGTCCCTGGAATTAGCCATGCTAACTATTAACTCACACTGGTCATTGGCACTAGTCCCGTTAACTAGTAACTGACACTGGTCAATGGCATTAGTCACGTTAACTAGTAACTGACAATAGTCACTGATACAAGTCCCACTCACTAGTAACTTACACTGGTCACTGACAATACAATACAATACAATACAAAGACTCTTTATTGTACACCAGAAATAGTAAGTGATACAGAAAACAAATACACAGAGAAAAAAAAATTACACGGTAAGCAATTGGCGGCCTTATCGCTTAAGAGCGATCTCTTCCAGGCAACCTTTTAAGACTGACATTAGTCACGTTAACTAGTAACTGACACTAGTCCCGCTCTCTAGTAACTGACACTGGTCACTGGTACTAGTCACGTAAACTAGTAACTGACACTGGTCACTGATACTAGTCCCACTCACTAGTAACTGATACTAGTCCATTAGTCGTTTTACTACACAAACAAAGTGATTGCAAATCAAACACATGCTACAACATTTCAATAGTTATTTAAGATCATAATTTGGACAACACAATTTCCAATATTGTCATATTTCAGTTAGCCACTTATTACTCCATACTGAAGATGTATTCGCTATGTCGCAATGTATGCGCACACGCCGGGTTTGAACCCTGACCCACGGCCCTTCATAACTGCCCATTGTATCGCAAGTGACGGACACACAGATTGTGAGACTTTAAATTGAAAGTGACAGGGCGAGATTAGAGTTACGTCTATTAGCGATAAGCGGTAGCGATTCCTGATTTACCCTTAAACTTACTTTGTATTATTGGATAAAAGCTTGCAATTCCCTCAATTGCCCCTCCCTTGATCCTCCTGCATTCCACTGTCAGCTTTTTCTTCGATGACCTCATATGGAAACCAAATGAAGTGCATAAAAATTGTGTCTTTTAAAAAAATTCCATGTGTTGTGTTTGCTTGTGTTGTTGATGTTGTTGTTGTTGATTGTTCAAGGTTTTTTTGTTCAAAGTCAAAGTCAAAATATCTTTATTCAATTTAGAATTTAGGCTACAACAAGCACTTATGAACATGAAAAAAAACTCTACCACCGGTTCGGAAAAATCTTCGTTGAGAAGAATCCGACAAAAAAATCAAAGAGGTATTTTTTTTAAACAGATTTACAATATTATTAAATGATATCGACATCACAAGTATTTAACACAACTTTATTTTATACACTGTTAGATATTTATAGAACGCGAGAGGCAAATAATCGACGCTCTCGAGATGTGGTGTTGGAGACGTATGCTTCAAGTGTCATGGACTAAGCACCGCACCAACCTGTCCATACTGGAAGAACTACAGGTAAAGGAGAGGCTATCATCCATAGTGAGATCTCGTATCCTCCGATATTTCGGACATGTGACTCGACGTCGGGAGCACTCTATAGAGCGACTTGTGGTGCAGGGAAGGGTAAATGGGAAAAGATCAAGAGGATGTTCTCCCATGCGCTGGACTGACCAGATAAAAGCCCTAACAAATACTCCTCTCAACATTTGCGCTAGAGAAGCGACAGCCAGGGAGAACTGGCGTAGAATGGTTCAACGTGCTACGTGACCACGACTGCTCTGCCAAGAGTATCAGACAAAGAAGAAGTTCTTTATCATCGATAGGTATTCTTATTCCCGCTATCCGCTCCGCCCATCACCTTGGTAGGCCGCAGTGTAATTGACTAATGTACCCCGTGACTCCGCCTGGCGTTCACATTAAGACAATTATCCGGCAGATGATGCCTCAAGAGCATTTCCTTTTTATGAGACAAAGGATTCTTAAATAATTGCCAATTTAATGTGATTCACATTTATAAAGAGATACGGACTCCATAAAAGTTGCTGTCATCATCATCATCATCCCAGCCTATATACGTCCCACTGCTGGGCCCAGGCCTCCTCTCAGAATGAGAGGGCTTGGGCCATAGTTCCCACGCGGGCCTAGTGCGGATTGGGAACTTCACACGCACCATTGAATTGCTTCGCAGGTTTGTGCAGGTTTCCTCACGATGTTTTCCTTAACCGCAAAGCTCGTGGTAAATTCGCACATTAATTTCGAAAAACTTTTTATTCGAGTGGATGGCAAACGAGCATTATTAGGATTTATGCAATGTTAATGGAAATCACGAAGTTGTGGTGTATATTGATGACATGATTTGGGAATCCCCAGGGAATTTTTTGGGTCATTCCAGCATTTTTAACGATCCTAACCTAACCAATAAAATGTTGGAAAACCCCCGACTTTGCCACTTCAAGTTCAATATCACAAAAACGGCTGCACCGATTTTAATAAAACCTGTCTTAAAACCATCGCTAGAAAACCTGCTTTCAAATAATGAAAATTGCAATCAATTCGGTGTAGGTACGCATTTAAGAGCTACGGTGCCACAGACAGACGCACAGACACACATAGCGGGCAAACTTATAACAAACAACATTTTGACGTCGGAGGTTAAAAGTCAGTATTTTGATAACTGGAAGTCTGAAATTCGGCTACTTTTTAGCCCGAAATTCTGGCTGGATTGGGATATACCCTAATCCCATAATCTCATTCGCTAGGAGTAGAGAAATTCAAGAACTTATTTTTTGAAGTTTCCAGGGCCAAAAACCTAGATTGCTAGACTTAATTAGTTTATGTTTTACGCGTGCGAATCTACGGGTGAAGAATAGTCTTATAATGCAAGTAAAATTAAGAAATCAATAGAATTGGAAAGATCAAGGCCCGAGTACTACGAAGAGGCCGTCTTCTATTAGAATGCCAATCCCCACCATCAGTAAAACCAGTTTCTTCATACGAAAAAGCTTTTGATTTGTCGATGACATAACAGTTACGGCGAGCCTCTGTTTTTTTATATCGACGGAGCTTACGGTAGGTTCTTTTTTGTTCAACACCATTAAAACGTATCGCAGTGTCTGGATTTCTCATGATGTTTTCCTTCATAGAAAGCCTCATGTTATATTTGTATGAAAATACCCCTTGTTCCCCGTACATAACCAAGTTACATTACCAGCACTGGGAGAGGACAAATAATTCCTACTCCAAGACCAGGTTTCGGAGTAGGATTTTTTTATCCCTTGAACAAAACCAACGTCATAGCGGGTAATGTACGAGGAAAAATAATTCATAGTACAATACCCGGTTTTGGAGTAGGACTGATTAATGCCTTGTACCCGGTTTTGGAGTAGGAATTATTTGTCCTCTCCCAATGCTGGTAAGTAATGTAACTTGGTTATGTACGGGGAACAAGGGGAAAATACCAATGTTTGTTCTCGGGTCTTGGGTGTTTAATATGTATTTCAGTATGTATCTATCGCTATAATTATATTTATCCCTTGCTTAGTAACCATAACACAATCTTTGCTAAGCTTACTTTGGGACTAGATGTATTGGTGTGAATTCCACCTCTTCAATAACAACATTACAAATCAGGTCTCACGAACTTTTATAGAACCCGCATATAGCTAGGTAAGTTAACTTAACTTTTAAAGGAGGTATCCTTCTTGTATAATATTTATTGTACAGTCAGCTGCAGAGAAAAGGTACCCCCCTGTAACGGCGGTATCCATACTACCGCCATTACAGGGGGGTACCCTTTCTCTGCAGCTGACTGTACCTTCCTAATTGTTGGCAATAAACGCATTTTCTTTCTTTCTTTCTTTCCTTCAATGGTCCCGTGATATTTATTTCTTTATTTATTTTAAAAGTAATTTCGCACGCAAATTCAGAGGTGTGATTCTGGGTGAGCCCACGGCCCTCTCCTAAAGAGTCCATAGGTCAAACTACTAGGCCGCCACGACTTTTTGCGACTCAATCCACATGGAGTACCTTAGAAGAAAACTTCCTTACGCAACAACCGTTCAAGCTTTCTGTCGGGGTCGCAGGAAAAGTGAATAAATAAAAACACAAATCTATACGAGACGCGCTTCGAATGCGAACTAACAGCATGTCAGGCCTTGAATACACAATGGTGTGGCACCCACGCCTGATTGGTACGGGGACTATAGGTACGTGGTTACGTCATTTAGTTGGGCAACTAATAAAGTAGGCCTCAGGGCCCTTTTACTTTTTAAAGTACTTCGGTTTGGCTGTTCCGGTTTTCCCGGCCGTCGTTTCTGTGGTGTATGTCGATGACATGTTAGTTGCTTTTGATTTAATAAAAATTTTGAAGGTTTTTTTTAATGTTTGTGGAGATACAGTAGCTTTATTTCTTTATGCATGCATTTTAAAATTTTGCGTGAATAAAAATAAGGATAAAAATATTTGGAGTAATAATAATAATAATCCCAAACATTAATTTTTGAAGCCTCTAAAGGAATGTTCTGACGGACCAAATAAAAAATAAAACAATAAACATTTTTGAGCTAACTTTTTAGGTTAAATCGTAATACTATTTATCAGAACTCCTCTGAAACTTAATCCATACTTAATATTATAAATGCGAAAGTGCGAGTGTTTGTATGTTTGTCCGCCTTTCACGCCGTAACGGAGCGACGGGTCGACGTGATTTTTGGCATAGAGATAGTTTATGGGCCCGAGAGTGACATAGGCTACTTTTTATCCCGGAAAAATGCACCACGAGGGAACAGCGCGCGATAACTGAATACCAGGCGGAGCCGTGGGCAAAAGCTAGTTCTTTATAAAACCAGATCTGGCTGTAGTCAAATTTAGCTGTAGGCTGTAAAAGTACGTAAGTAGCTCCATTACCCCTGCATTTTTTGCTACATTCAAATAAAATCTAATGCCTTGCCTTAAATACTTAAGTACATCTTATTAAAAATCGTCATAAGAAATGTATTTAACACCTATTAATACCAATGTGGCTAGCGCCTGACTTACACAACTCTCTAATTCGTCTTTTATTTAAAAATCAAGCCCCCACTTCCCACGATGTTAGACAAGGACGCAGCTCTACACACGAGTGAGACACGACCCACGGCGAGCACGGGGCCCCATGGAAAAGTAGTACACTGATGGCATTAGATGAAGTAGAAAGTTGCATAATACCATGCTTGTTTGTTTGGCAATAACCACTTTTACGCAACATGCCATGTTTATGAATTTGGGCATACTTAATAGCATTCAGAATTTGAACAAAAGAAACAGTTTTCTACTTTAAGAAACAAAGAAACGGACGTATCTGCAAGCTACTCGTTTGCATTAACTGAAGAGTCCACGGAAAGAACATGTCTCTTCACCTAAGCAACTTTTTGAGTTAAAGTACAATTCAATAGAATCTAACAATTTTCTACACATTTAACACACCCCAACGTGGGCACGCTAGATTATATATGTCCCTGTTGTTGCAATTATCATCTATATGGAATCAAAAAAGAATAATAGTCACATCACAAAGCCTTAGGCAGCCCGGTGTTCATATTATTAGGCTGGAAGTGTTTACAGGACTGTTAGATTCTATTGAATTGGAGTATAGGTAGGTATAGCGGTTTGAAAGTTAGTCATCACGAACAATTACTATGGTTACCATTTCTTTAAAGATTAAAAAAATACATTTTATAATGTTTTCAGATTATTTAATTCAGCGGTACGTCATAGTATTTTGTGAGCTCTACATTTCGAGATTAAAATATCAATTTTAAAAAAATTACTAGACATGTTCTTTCCATGGACCCTTCAACTTTTATTTTAAAGAAAATTAACGGCTTCATCATCATCATCATCATTTCAGCCGTAGGACGTCCACTGTTGCCCAGTCTTAGCAAACGTAGTGTGTGGCGATCTGCAAAAGGCTGCTGGTAGAAGCTGGATGCGTCTTAGACTGTACAATAACAGTCAAAGTCAAAGTCAATATCTTTATTCAATTTAGGCTATAACAAGCACATATGAACGTACAATAATGAGTTCACTGTCATTGCATACCAATGACACAAACAACAGTCAATAACTTTTTGATATTTTGTGGTACTAACAGCTTAGTCACTCGTAGTAAAAACGAGCGAGCGTGAGTCCATAAAAACTTAATTTGCATAAGCATATAAAAACATTCTGTTTAAAAAGCACACTATGACATAATCAAATATATAGCTGGTTTTGTTTGGTGTTTTTCCAATTCCGATAAAATTCCACGTTATTTTTGCAATGACATCCTTAGTCATCATCATCATGTCAGCCGAAAGACGTCCATTTCTGGACATAAGCCTCCCCCAGGGCTGCTATTAATCTTAAACTACTAATAATTCTCAAGAAAAATTAACCGTTATAGTTTTCCTTGCAAGTTTGGTACTCGTATACTTACTACCATCCTGTTTTTTTTTTATTTTTTCACCCACCGGTTTAGATTTTAGAGATTTTAAAATTAGCACTTTAAAGTTGAATATTTTGCAAACAAATCACTGAATCGAAAAATCGTTTTAGCAACCAATAGCAATTGGTTTTAAAATACCTACCTACAAGGACCTACACTACAAGGTTGGATAAGAAAAAAAGTCACCCCCACTTTTCGTCTATGGGAGGTACTCTTAAAAAAATATTTTTACTATACCATTTTGTCGGCATAGTTTACATAATAATATATTATACTTGTGCAAAATTACAGCTTTCTAGCTTTGATAGTCCCTTAGCAAAGCCGCGGACGGACGGACAGACAGACATGGTGGAACTATAAGGGTTCCGTTTTTGGCATTTTGGCTACGGAACCCTAAAAAATTAAAAAAAAAACAAAAGTAGCTTAATTATGGGAGTAAAATAAAACCTTGAATTTAAAACCCCATTCTCAGAGACAACCTGTATAGTTTGTATTTTTAATGGGTTTGGCGAGCGAAGTCATCGGTAAAAGCTATCTATACTATAATATTATAAATGCAAAAGTGTATGTGTGTTTGTCCGTCTTTTACGCCGTAACAGATCGACGAGATTTTGGCATAGAGATAGTATATGGGCCCGAGAGTGACATAGGCTACTTTTTATCCCGGAAAATGCACAGTTTCCGAGGGAACAGCGCGCGATAACCTAATACCACGCGGGCAAAAGCTAGTTTCATTTATAAATTAGAAACTTCATTTTCTACCGAACAACAATGGCACTACGAGTAAAACTAACATACACACGTTTAGGAAAAAAGCACGTACACAGATAACACACACCCATTGTAAAGTCAACTATTCAAGCGTGACCTGCGAAGTACCTTGTCACAATAAACGAATGTTACTAATCCGTCGCAGGTAGTAGGTAGTTTATAATGACAAGGTCCTGCAAGTACGATGACAAATGGACGTGTATAAATACCTATGTATATGTGCAGACCAGACAATGCAAGGCGTTGCCCTACGGCCAATTTGAGTAGGTGACACAAATTGCTACATATATCTTGTGTACAAGAAACGCTTGGAGTTACGGTGCTTAGCGATGAGCTATAATGTTTTTTCATATAATTTTAGTCGCAATAACGGTCATTTCATATAATTGTTTAAATTCTTAATCATTTAACAAAGAATAATATATTTGCAAATGATATAATTATCGTTTTATATAACATACTTTTAATATATAGCATACCTTCATTTATTATAACATTATTTTAATACATAATGCATATTTCTACGCATTTCGACCAAAAAAGTAGGTTAGGTTAGGTATACCATTATTTGATATAACCATCATATCGTATACAGTTCTAACCTAACCGTTAGGTAAGAACTGTATAAAATTATGATGGTTATATCAAATAATAGTTATTATATAAAACGTTTATTATATAAAATGAGCGATTGTACTCTTTGAAAATATGTCAAATTTAAATTGTGTTTGTCACCTGTATCAAATGAAAATGTATTTATAAACTATTTTTATATCGATCATTATAAAGCTTATTTTAATATCAAATACTTAGATCTGTTTGAAATAGTGAAAAACTCATAGCAGCAGTGAAAAAGTCAAAGTTCTAAAGTCAAGGCAATCAAAAAGATACTGTGATTGAAAAAGGTATTACCATAATTTAGCATACAAATTGTTCAAACTTGAAATTTAGAATGAAGGTCACAATAACACAAAACAATAACCCAAACCAATAGCACAACCAATAAGGAAAATCTAAAAAAAAAAACTTAATTTTTTGTCGGTTTATGTTTAGCAACTATTTAAATTGACCCCACTCTACGTATATTTTGCTTAATAGAGGGAGCTCTGCTAATACTGGATATTTATTAATACTTGCGAATTTGTACAAAACGAATTTGGCTGGTTTTTTACAATATTCTACGAAAGTTGCTTTATTCGCTTTTGGTTTTTTTTTTGACAAATTTTGGAAGTTCATTTCAGTGGTCGGATTGGCTTGAAATTTATTACACGTATGTAAGTTAGATGGCAAGTACAGTCAACAAAAAATACAGTCAGAAAAAAAATATTAGAAATATTTTTTAACCCCCGACGCAAAAAGAGAGGTGTTATAAGTTTGACCGCTGTGTCTGTCTGAGGCACCGTAGCTCTTAAACGGGTGTACCGATATGAACGCGGTTTTTTTTATTTGAAAGCAGGTTTTCTAGCAATAATTCTTAGACATATTTCATCAAAATCGGTTAACCGGCTAATCGGTTAATCGGTTATTTAATTACTTATAATAATAATAATAAGAATAAAAAGAAATAAAGATAATAATAATAATAATTTTATTCGATGTATGTGGGACATGGGTTACATTTGCAGATTATAATACATGAAAATAGAGTATCACCAGACCCTTTGATGAATTATACCTGTAGATTCACAATCGCAGCAGCAGGTGGTAGGACCATGTGCAAGGTCCGCCCGGATTGCTACCACCATCTTGCTCGCTAATCCTGCCGTGAAGCAGCAGTGCTTGCACTGTTGTGTTTCGGCGCGGAGAGTAAGACAGCCGGTGAAATTACTGGCACTTGAGGTATTCCAACTTAGGCCTCTAGGTTGGCAACGCATCTGCAATACCCTTGGTGTTGGAGATGTTTATGGGCGGTGGTGATCTCTTACCACCAGGAGACCCACTTGCTCGTTTGCCATCCAGTCGTATAAAAAAAAAAAAAAAAAAAAAATCGCGCGCCCAAATATGTCCGAGTCAAATGAGCGCCACTTTGGTAATCACTGGCCTAAAATCACTGGTTCATCACCGGGATAGGTTAGGTCGATAGGTTGGTCGATAGGTCGATCGGTAGGTCGATAGTAGGTAGATAGGTTGGTAGAATGCTCGCCTGCCACTTTGGTAAAACTGGCCTTCTTTTTTCTCAGTACGTTGTTGTCAAGTGTCAAGCGTTGGTGTCAAGCGAAATTCGCCCGTAATAGAGTAAAGACTAGGTTCAAATTTCGTCTCGTATTATTTTAATTATTTTGTGTGAGATGATTTTATTTGTCACGCAAACAAATCAATAGTTCTGACATTCTTTGAAGGGGATTTTGTTCGGCAATGTGCGTCCTGGTTTAAATGTCATTGACCAGACCCTACCTTTACAGGTGTACATACATTTTAGCTGGGATATTATTAACAATTTAAAATCGTTACAATTTTCCAATTATTTACACGACTAAATTTCAAATTATCATCGCTAATACAATACTTAAGATCTTGTAAACGTATTCTAGCAAATAAAGATTTACTTACTTACTTAACCCGTTTTTGAGATATTAAACTTTGAAGTGATTAAGTCGGGGGTTTTCCAACTTTTTGTTGGTTAGATTATATCTCTAACTGTTCGTAAGTTAAGTCATAAGTACAAGTAGTTTAGTGCTCACCCGACCTTAGCAGCTGTCCTACTTAACGTCGGTTATCATAAGCTATGTACGACGTATTGTTCGTCACGGTGGGTCAACGCCCGTGTAGGCATAGGTTAATTCCCGGGCGCGGTCATGAGTTCGTTCCCGACACTTGGATACTATAATGATATAAAATCATCATGCCATCCATACTAATATTATAAATGAGAAAGTTTGTATGTTTTTCCGTCTTTCACGCCGTAACGGAGCGACGGATCGACGATTTTTGGCATAATAGTTTATGGGCCCGAGAGTGACATAGGCTACTTTTATCCCGGAAAACTGCACAGTTTCCGAGGGAACAGCGCGCGATAACCGAATACCGCGCGGGCGGAGCCGCGGGCAAAAGCTAGTAATGATATAAAATCATCATGCCATCCATACTAATATTATAAATGCGAAAGTTTGTATGTTTTTCCGTCTTTCACGCCGTAATGGAGCGACGGATCGACGATTTTTGGCTTCATAGTTTATGGGCCCGAGAGTGACATAGGCTACTTTTTATCTCGGAAAAATGCACAGTTTCCGAGGGAACAGCGCGCGATAACCGAATACCGCGTGGGCGGAGCCGCGGGCAAAAGCTAGTAATGATATAAAATCATCATGCCATCCATACTAATATTAAAAAAGCAAAATTAAAAATTTTGAAAAAACCCACGACGGTTCCTAATAGAAAAAGGGTTAAATAATTTCTATGAACATCCCCCGACTAAAAGTGATTACAAACGCAAAAACATCCGTCGGGGGCTGCCACTACCTGCACCGAAATGAACTTATATTTTGCAGTAGTATGAATTTGTGATGAATTATAATTGTGTGGGGAATGTACCTACTACTTTATGAGGGAAAGATATTCATGGTAGTTTTCTTAACATTATAAATGACATAACATTGGATGTAGTTGTTTGAATTTGTGATTAATTAAAATTGGATAGTTATGTTTGTAGTAGCTTTTCTTAACATTTTAATTTAAATTTAACAGAGAGATGGTAATGGCAGCCCCCGACGGATGTTTTTGCGTTTGTAATCACTTTTAGTCGGGGGATGTTCATAGAAATTATTTAACCCTTTTTCTATTAGGAACCGTCGTAAGTTTTTTCAAAATTTTTAATTTTGCTTTTTATTTTAAAATTTTTAAAGAAATAATTCATCTCACCAAAACATTTTATGTAAAATCAGAGGCAATGTAATATTCACAACACTTACTAGGGCCAATCAACTTTTTTACCGACACTAATCTGTCCGCGAAATTTTTCAAACAATTGCAGAATTATGTAAGTAAACATGTTTTTTCTGTTATTAAATAGATGGTGTACATGAATACATGCTATCCTACGTAAGTTCGACCTATTATACCTTGAAATATATTGTTGGAGGTACGATTTTTTGGTAACTCCAGAGACAATTTTGGTAACGCAGAAGACGCCCAAAGTGTCGGTAAAAAAGTTGATTGGCCCACTAACATACATACATACATACATAAAATCACGCCTCTTTCCCAACGGGGTAGGCAGGGACTACATCCTTCCACTTGCTACGATTCTGGCATACAACTCTCGCTTCCTCTACATTCATCAATCTTTTCATGCAAGCACGTCGGTTTAGAGTACTCCTGACCCGACCTTTCTTCAGAATGTCCCCGATTTGATCGTGGTACGTTCGTCTAGGTCTTCCTCTCCCAACGTTCCCATTCACGCTCGTCTTATAGATCTGCTTAGTCAATCTGTTTTCACTCATTCTCTCCACATGCCCAAACCATGGCCCACTAACAAGCTCATAAATAACGCTTAAATTTTAAAAAGGTTTTCAAACGCTAGGAAAAGCCAAGTGGCTGCATGAAGCTGCGTTTC
Organism: Choristoneura rosaceana; assembly: GCA_037349165.1. NCBI lineage: Eukaryota > Metazoa > Arthropoda > Insecta > Lepidoptera > Tortricidae > Choristoneura > Choristoneura rosaceana. The sequence continues at coordinate 418,383 of JAZBNJ010000007.1, forward strand.
CACCAGAGATGTGCGAGGTTGTGTTGCGAGTAATGTGTTTTTCATGAACCAGTAGAAACGCTTCATTTCCTTATTCTTGCACTCATCTCTGGTGGAAGCTGAGCGGAGTGAAGCGAGGTAGGCAAATGTTATGTTTCTATTGGTTCATAAAAAACACATTCTTCGCAACAAATCCTCGCACATCCCTGGTGGAAACAGAGCCTGAGCCCTGACTTTATTAGCCTTACATCTTGATTTAAAAAGTATAGCTTGGCCGTTCATAGATCTATTCCATGACATTATCTAACACTCAATTTTTTACCATACTCGTATCGGTCAGACTTTCTGATAGACCTACTTACGGTAGGAAATTACTTCACGGGTCTTAATTGACATGTCATACGAACAGATTTAAATATGAAACGGCCAAGCCGTACAAAACTTTAGCTTTCTTGAAACTCTAGAGAAGAGGAGACAACCCTAGCTACAGCATCAGGTATTGTATAAGCATAATATAATATATTGTCATTGCAATTGAATAATCGTGCAAAGTTTTATGTATTTGTGCTATTAACCATCAAGGAGTTCCTTTGTGGGAAGACGACCCTAGCTGCAATATCAAGTAGTTGTGTATACAGGGCGTCCCACGGCGATGCCACATGGAGGGAAAGTACCTTAAATATCATAGATAGGATGTTTTGCTGAAAGAAGGCTTTATTTTATTTTTAAAAGTTAGTAAAACTGCATTCAAAGATTTTTGAATAATTACATGGTTACTGGGAATCGAACCCGCTCCACTAGAAAAAAAAACACCCTGTAGTTTTCTCATACCGATCGAAAGGGTTTATTATAAGGATTATTTTTTGCTATATAACCTAGTGCCGGAAATAAACGGAACACCATAAATTTTAACATTTGATGTGAAATTTTGTTCGGAAAATGACATTTCCGTAAGGCCACACAACTGACATTATACCAAACGTAATTTTAGTACCTACTAATGAATCAGTGCCCACTTGAGGTGTTCGCATCATTTCCGTATTATAACAGTCACAGAACAAAGAACTACCTTAATGAAAACTTTCCTTCCTGGATCGGGACAGATGGACGAATAAAATGGCCGCCGAGATCTCCAGATCTAACCCCATTAGACTTTTTTTATGGGGTTACGTAAAAAATTTAGTTTATAAGAAACAGTATGAAAGTGTCCACGAGCTTCAAGCAGAACTTAGACGTATTATTTTAAATATCCACCACAAAATGATCAAAAAATCAACAGGAAGTGAAATAGTCAAAAGAGTGCGTCTTTGTATTGAACAGAATGGAACTCATTTTGAGCATTTGATAAATTGATTTTTTTTTATTAAAAATGTTAAAATTTATGGTGTTCCGTTTATTTCCGGCACTAGGTTATTTAGCAAAAAATAATCCTTATAATAAACCCTTTCGATCGGTATGAGAAAACTACAGGGTGTTTTTTTTTCTAGTGGAGCGGGTTCGATTCCCAGTCAAACCATATAATTATTCAAAAATCTTTGAATGCAGTTTTACTAACTTTTAAAAATAAAATAAAGCCTTCTTTCAGCAAAACATCCTATCTATGATATTTAAGGTACTTTCCCTCCATGTGGCATCGCCGTGGGACGCCCTGTATTCTATCGTACAAACACAGTGCCAATAAAATTTAATAGGTAATTTTGTTAAGTTCCGCGCCTGTGCCGTAAACTATTGAAGAGTTTCTTTCTTTGGAGACGATCCTGGCTGCATAACCAGGATGTCACTACCAGATACAAGATTACAAGATTATTACAAGATTTACATAAGTGTGCCAAAATTCAAGACAATACGATAACTAAAAGTGTGGCAAATTTAACTTGCAAGATCCAAACATGCATACAAACACATATCGTCGTATCCTACGATAAGAGCCACTATCACCATAGGGGCTTTTAGTTTTTATTGTAAAATTGAATTCTACACGTCAAGATACATGTTTACAACTTTAAATAATAATTTTAATATTTTTTTATTAAATAGTAAAAAAAAATTTAAAAAAAGCCACAATTACGTATGTCTCATTTCTAACGCGGAGTAAAGCCAGAAGTACTGTGCTGTCCTTATTCGCCGTGCAAAAAGGAGCAACGCGGGCGCGAGGAGGGGGCGCAAGCGCCATTTCTGCGGTACTCGGCGGACAGCGCCGTAAGAGTGGCATGAATTTGTAATGGTTATTTAATTTATAAAATCGACTTTTTTTTCGTTATTTAACAATGAAAACAATAAAACGAATCGTCGAGAACTTAGATTTGTAAAAATAGTAACAAATAATGGCGCTGATCGAAAAAAGAAAATACCAAGAAAAATTATTTAAATAGTTTTTGCATCATTCGGATCCTATTTATTACTTATTTTAGGTTTACTTTTATATTATATATATTCTTAGTTTACTTATTTATATATTTACATAGTTTAATGAAGAAAATCACACAATTTAGTGAAGTGGTTAATATTACCTAGAATAAAGCCCGAACGGCTACAGCGGTCTTCTACCGCGCAATAGCTAAATTTTATTTGTATGGAAAATGTGTGGCCACAATTACGGTAGTGTCCTTATTCTACGTACGAATTATGTTTTGTTGAATTATTGCTTAAATATTCGCTTTTTAAAGATATATTTGGGTGTTTTATTAACATTTCGGCTTCATGGAATGAACATACTTACTTTTTGATAACAATAATTATTTTCAACGTGTTATTGCGCGTCTGATTTTTGGGTTCTTATGGCACTTGAGGCCTTTTTCGCTGTATATTTTGGCATTATTGTATCTAATTTACCTTCTAATTTCTGGTTAATAGGCTAGAATATTATTCTGTTATGGCTTGTTATAAAATTCGGGATGTTTCCTGTGACTGATTTATTATTAACAATGTTTTGCCTGTGCTTTTTCAATTCTGTTTCTATAAATAAAACTCGAAAAGTCTCGCGTACAACCTGAAAACGAGCAAGATCTAGATTATTTGTTTAGTAATAGGGACCACATTTTTGACAGTGTAAGTTAAGAAGATAAAGACTATCTAAGCATATTTTTATAAAGACATCGTTTCAATATTTTAATTATTTACAGACTGTTACCGACAGCAACAGCGGGCTTGATATTGAAACAAACCAAATTAATCGCAAATTTCTGTCAGAGCAATAACACATAAATAAAAGACAAATTGATGAAGATCGAATTTTAAATAAAACTCAGATGCATCAAAAAGTAGTCATCATTGTACAAGATAAAACGAAAAAAAAAATCTGATATAATTTCGGAAACTTTCCCGGAGCCACACCGAAATTTTTGTTAGCTTGAAAACGTTTAACTTCCTGCTACTGCTAAAATATTTTCGCCTGATGACATCACCAAAGAAAAAAATGGCGATAATGTGAATGTGCAATGATTAAGAGACAATTTTGGAGTCTAGCTCAATTCCGTGTCAGAATGAAAATATTATCTTTGTAGACAAACAAAAAGAAACCAATGAAGTTCTAGATGATAACTAGAGCAGATAGAAGAACTAGTAAATCAACTATTGATAATCATGAAGATGCAGAAGGATAATATTTTTATTCCGACACGGAACTAAGGTAGACTTCAAAATAGTCTCTATCATTGCGCATCCTACATTTTCGTCAGTTTTTTCTTCGGTGACGTCATCAGGTGAAATTAATTCAGCAGTAGCAGGAAATTAAACGTTTTCAAGTTGACAAAAGCTTCGGTGTGGCTTCGGGAAAGTTTTCGAAATTATATCACCAATATTTGATTTTTTTTCGATTAATTTGTACAATGATGGCTAATGTTTTTTAATGCATCAAAGTTTTATTTCAAATTCGGTATTCATCAATTTGTCTTCTGTTTATGTGTTGAAGCTCTGACAAAAATCTGCCTGGTTGGTATTGGTTTGTCTAAACATCAAGCCCCATGATGTTGTCGGTAACAGTCTGTAAATATTAAGATATAGTGAAACGAAGTCTTTAAAAATGTAAGTTAATCTTTATTTTCTTAACTTACACTGTCCAATATTTGGTCTATATTATCAATTAATATTATATTACGATGTTCGCGAAGACTAAAAAACAATAATGAGTTTAAGAAAAATGAAAAGAGGGACAAGAAGTGTAATTACAAACATTGAAAGAGTAAGCACAGACTATAAAAGTGAATATATAAAAACAAGTCTCTTGCATCTTTGTGTCAATAAAAAAAATGAAGAATTTCATGACTTTTTTATAACGTTACTTCATGAGAAAGGAGGTGTTGCTACTGAGGGTGATACAGGCAATGAGAAAGAACAGGGAAATATTTCCAATGAATATTAAAGACTTAGTAAATAATAATGTGCATTTTTTTTAAATATTAAAAGCGTTGAGAATATTTAGATTTTCAGAAGTAAAATACATTTTTTTTAATTTATAAAAAAAATAAGAAGTTTTTAGTTCCCCTTATTTTCTTAGATGGGACTTATTTTATTTAAGAGAATTACTGTAGGTACGTACCTCCGCTTTATGATTTAAAAAATCTTAGAAAATAAAACATATAATTTGCCACTTCTGTATTACAAGAAAAATACTGAAATTAAAAAAAAATGATGAAACGCAAATATTTTAACAACTATAATTTGGTCCTAATGGCAGTTGTGGCCTCGAATTTTTCGACGATAAAAGGCACAACGTAGCTTATGGCCCTTTAAATTTCATTTAGTCCGACGAAAAAGGATTTAAAGGACAAAATCGATCTATAAGATATCATTAAAAACATACATTTTATTTTAACAGAACCCTAGAACCCTAATACACATTATTTAATTGCAAAACTATCAATTCGCTACTTATCTTTTGAAAGAAACACAAAAATGCTTCTCCTGAAAAGTAAGCATTTTGTAATTGTGGCTCTTATCGTAGGATACGACGATATGTATATTATTTACATAGGTTCCTACATACATTGCAGGTCAAATAAAAGCTAGTGTTAAGACGAAACTGTGTGAAAATAGTTAGTTAGTGCTCCGTCTTCTTTTTTGTTTATCTTGGCGGGGGCACTGCCGTGCACCCTCCTTGATATACATATGAACGCCTTTCTAAAAATATTACAGACAGTCATCAAACCCCTTAAAGAGACCCATATCAAAGACAGTCAAATCTTTCTAGAGCTAAGTGGAAAATGTTTACTATAACGCCCCCTTGCGGGTTAATACTACAACACCTATCTAAGAACCATCTTAGATAAACATCCAATCCATTACGGAAAACCACATCAAAAACAGTTAATCTATTCTGAAGATAATTGAGAACATTCGATGGTCTTTTTTCGAGTGAAAAATGATTACTGTAGCGCCCCCTAGCGGACAAACGCTATAACACCTATCTAAGAACCACCGTCGATAAATTACGAAGCCATTACAGAAAACCGCATCTAAATCAGTCAAACCGTTCTGGAGATAAACGTGAACATTCGTTTGCGCACAAACAAACAAACAAACAAACAAACAAACAAACAACCTCTCACCCTAAACGCATATACCTTCTCCGTTCCGTCGTGGGTAATAAATGCGAAAGTTTGTATTGTTTGTTCGTCTTTCACGCCGTAACGGAGCAACGGATCGACGTGATTTTTGGCATAAAGATAGTTTATGGGCCCGAGAGTGACATAGGCTACTTTTTATCCCGGAAAAATGCACTTACCGAGGGAACAGCCGCGGGCAAAAGCTAGTCAGCCTATATGTTTCGATGATGGCAACAGGCTTTCTCTTGGAATGAGAAAGCTTGGGCCGCAGCTCCCACGCAGGCCTAGTGGGAATTAGGAACTTCACACGCACCTTGAATTGGTACACAAATCTTTTGCTTCGATGTTTTCCTTCACCTTAAAGGTCGTGGTAATTTCGAATTTAATTTCGCACAACTCAGAGATGCGAACCCATAATAAATTATTTAAAATGTGTTTATTATAATAGTGGATGTCGCAAATATTCCCGTGGGATTTCCCAAAAGTTGTCTGGAATTTATTTAGCGATGCGTAAAAAAACCCGTGCCATATGTCATGTTTATTAAAATAATTTTTATGTTTGCTTGTGTGAGTTGCGGGAAACCGGTGTATGCAAGTGGCGAGTTGTCGTTCATTGTGGCGTTCTATGGGAGAGGCTTTTGTCCAGCAGTGGACGTCTTCCAGCTGATGATGATTATGATGAGTCCTAAAGGTTGTACCTAATTTAACACCACACCAAGGCCCCATTAGAAAATTTTGTAATACACTATCGTAAAATTTTCCTATTTTTTTTTTCTACGATCTTCATGATCAAAATCTGCGATCTTTCTCATTTTTTTTCTGTAAGAACCTTCAACACAGTATTATAAAACTTAAAGACAATGAATGAATTTACTCGAGTCGTTGCCGAGTTAGCGTGACCAAGTAGATTCATTTCTACATAAAATACAATTCAATAGAATCTGACAATTTTCTACACATTTAACATACCCTAACGTGGGCACGCTTGATTATATACGTCCCTGTTGTTGTGATTATCATCTAAAAGGAATCAAAAAAGAATAATAGTCACATCACAAAGCCTTAGGCAGGCCGGTGTTCATATTAGTAGGCTGGAAGTGTCTACAGGATTGTCAGATTCTATTGAATTTTGGAGTATAATATAGACACGATTAAACTCTATAAAAAACAGTAACTAAATTCAAACAATAACATTGTTCAAATGTCTTAACAAGTAGCCACTAACAGCCCAAAAGATTTCATCACCGCAAAAACCCAAGCATATCACGATTATTCAAATTGTCAACACAAAATGAGGCCAAGAGGCCCTATTATTGTCAGTACGCGTTAGCATCTTCCTTTGCCCTTAACTTTTTTAACGTCAGCACAACCTTAGAGTAACCTTGTCTTTTTGTCCGTCTTACGTTGTCAAACCATTGTGAGTTAATAGCGCGTAACGTGCATAGCGGAATCGACAAAACATTTATGTGCTAGCGAATATTTTCAGCCGGCAAGTAGCGAATCTCGCACAGCTGAGTTCTGCAAGAAAGTGAATAAGTACTATTCGTGACTGGCTGACTTACAGTGACGGCACACGCAAGTAGCTAGCGCCATACTTCAAAAATCCCTATTTCATGGTTTTTTTAATGTATTTTATATGTTTGTTTTGTATAATTTTATTTTACAGCGCATTGGTGTTTAACTGTAATGCTGTAATTTTTGTTGGAATATTTTTTTTTTTTACTAGACTATATTATAGTGTCCCACTGCTGGGCACAGGCCTCCCCTTTCTTCTTCCACTCGTCTCTGGCTTCTGCAAACTGTTGCCAGTCCGGCTGGAATCGCTCCAGATTTTCAATGTATCACTTTGGAGCAGCCTGCGTATTTGATCTGATTTCATAGATTTTTTTTCTTGTCTATTTAAGCAAATAACTATTGTTAGATATTGCTAAGTATCAGTCTTATCCATGGTTTCATTATTTGTCCAGAGGCTAAGGTCACCTTGTATAACGAGATGGACGGATGACCTGGTTAAAGCCGCGGGTTCACGGTGGATGCAGGCCGCTGCCAACCGAAGCGACTGGAGGTCTATGGGGGAGGCTTATGTTCAACAATGGACGTCCTACGGCTGAGATGATGACGAAACAGCAAAATACGTGGGGGTAGAAAAACCTTCGTCAGTTATTAAATTGATTCCTTTAAGGAGTCATAGACTCTTAGGACGTTTTGAAACCAAAGTACTAAGTAGACAAGTGCATATCAAATTATACTTACTTGGCATGATAACAAGGGTCAAAATAGTATACACCTCTAACATATGTCTAGTTTCATATCATTACAAAACCTTTTTAATAAACAACTACCTACGTAAAAGTTTCAATCAAATAATGTTCTATTTCATTGTCAGTGTTTGTCAGTGCCAAGGTGTAGTTGTAGGGTGTCTATGGTCACCTGATTATGTTTCGCAGGTTGACAGGTTTACGCAGTGTGTCCTACTCAATCGGTAAAGCAGATCTTAAGGTGACGAACCTTTTTTTACTCCGACTGTACGCGACCTTAATCGTCCGTTTGAAAGAGAGGTAAGTTACCACAACCACATTTCAGTCATTTCTCGTATTACGAACCAAAATAAAAACAATACTTACCACATTACGTATAAACCACCGTTTGCTAGTAATTCATTGTTTTGCTAAAAAAACACGTGCTTTATATTTCCGGGCGAGTAATTACATATTTTCACGCCCATTCACCAGTTATTAAATAACCTACGAGATCGGATTTCCAAGAAACAGACCGCGAAAGTGTGTGAGTCACTGTGAGGCAAGGAAACCTCTACTTTTAACGGATTTGATGTTTATGGCTTGCCTGAGTCACAACATAACTAATAGTATTCCTGAGTGTACTAGTTATTTTGAAAATCTTTATCTGTCTCTTTCTACAAGATGAAGTATGGCCCTTCTTGCAACTCCCTTTTAAATCCCGTTAGTTAGGAGACACTACAATACAATACAATACAAAGACTCTTTATTGTACACCAAAAATAGTAAGTGATACAGAAAACAAATACACAGAGAAAAAAATTACACGGTAAGCAATAGGCGGCCTTATCGCTTAAGAGCGATCTCTTCCAGGCAACCTTTTTACTGAAAGAAGGAAGGACTAGATTTCAATAGGTGGTGCATCAGAAGTAGATCAGAAAATTAAAACAACAAAAACCACAAACACACACACAAACTATATTAGAAAAATGTTTGCAATTTATACCTACTATTAGCACACTTAGGAAATTAGCTACGACGGCGTGTAGCTACGCCGGAAAACCTATATTCCTACAAGGAAAACTATAATGGTTAAGTTTTCTTGAGAATTATTAGTACTTTAAGAGAAAATTGCAGCCTTAGGTACAAAATACACCTAAATTTGGAATATTTCGTACAAAATACGAAATCCTTAGAAAAATATTACTTAATTTTTTCATAATGGCTACGGAACCCTATTTCGGGCGTGTCCGACACGCTCTTGGCCGGTTTTTGAAGGCGGTTTATAAGTTACTCAGGAAACATTGCAATGGCAACAAGGTGTTCTAAAAAGTACATTGACAACACATTCAACAAATTGAATTTTGAACAAATACAGGAATTATCAAGCTTATTTATGAAGTAAATAAAAAGTAGCCTAATATCGTATTAAAATATTAACAACAGTCTCTCAGTGCTGAAGTTGAATGTTAGTGAGTCCATGACCTCTCCACCAAAAGGCCATTCAAATCGATCATCGAAATTGCCTTTGCGTATTCAATACATTTTTGTTTTGATTAAGAGACTAACCTAAGGCTGTGTACAACCAGAGATGCGCGAGGAATTTGTTTTTGATTAACCAATAGAAATGCTTAATTTACCCATTCTCAGCAGCTTTTTCCACCAGAGATGTGCTGTGTGCGGAAAGGTAAATGAAGCGTTCCCACAGATATACAGGGTGGCCCATTTATATCGGTCAGTATGGGAAAGTCTGAAACTATACGACATACGAAAATTTCTTCTTAGGAACTATGACATCGATTTTAACAACAAGAGAAACTGCATTCATGCATTTAAAAAAAAACCTGTACTTAGCTCGGGAATCGAACCCAGTTGTTTTGAAAAAAAAAACTTACAATATTTCTATTTAGATATCGATTGTGTACGTCTTGAGTGATTGACTCGAGCCCCACGGCGCGAGCGAGCGGCGCATTTGAATCGATTTTGCGCGGAAATCGGGAAATCCACATCGCTAATTCGCTCTTGAGACGTCACTGTAGGTAAATATAAAAAAGTGACACGGTTAGTTTTCACACAGATTGAGGTGTTTGCGTTATCTAGTAATCTAAGGTGACCTTAGCCTCTGGACAAATAATGAAACCATGGATAAGACTGATACTTAGCAATATCTTAAAATAGTTATTTGCCTAATTAGACAAGAAAAAAAATCTATGAAATCAGATCATCCAAATACACGGGCTGCTACTTACATTGAAAACCGTTAGTTTTTCGCTAAATATTGGACTGATTGTTATGATATTTTGCAGTTTGCTTTTTCTTGTTAAGCCGGTAGTATTTGTTCAGAGGCTAAGGTCACCCAGACCTTTTCTCCCCCAACATGTTAGATGTTGGCTGTTGCGGCGGTTATCTGAATATCGAATGTTAAAATACCGAATGTATTAAAATATCGAATGGGTCATAATATCGAAAAGGTATTTTTGTTAAGACTATATTTTTTTAGATTATTATAAATCTAACATAACCTAACCTAAGCGGTTAAATACGATGCCATTTTAATAAATCCTCAAAAGTTTTCGGTTTTAGAAAATAAACATTTCGATATTATGACCATATTTTAATACATTCGATATTTTAACATTCGGTATTCAGACACGTACCCGTTTCCTCTTCTTAAATTTAAGAGCTATGCTCTTGTCGGTGGAGTAATCGCCACTCTGCACGGTCTTCGGCCAGCTGTTTGACTTCCTGATACGACACGACACCCACCCTTTCCTTCACCTGGTTAAAATAGGTTAATCTTGGTCTTCCTCTACCTCGTTTTCCTTCAATTTTGTACCCATTGTGGCACCCTAAAAACGCAGTCATCTTTACAGCTCCATCGTGCCCGATTCTTCACGCTTAGCCATGGACGACCTCACTTGCTACTCAGCGCTGAAATTGAGGTCAAAGTGGTACTTAATTAAAAAGCCGCGCACGACTCTTGCGGGCCTTTTGTCTGACTCAATATCGATAAACAGCTTATGAATAACTTAACATATGAGCCATCGAGGAAAAGAAAACACACTGCAAAAGTATAAACCAAGCTATGGCAAAAACAAAATAAGTTTTTGTTATAACCTAACCAACAAAAACGAAAACCCCCGACTTTGTCACTTTAAAGTTCAATATCTCAAAAATGGCTGAACCGATTTTGATGAAACATATCTAAAAACCATTGCTAGAAAACCTGCTATCAAATAAAAAAAACCGCATTAAAATCGATCCACCCGTTTAAGAGCTACGGTGCAACAGTCAAACTTATAACACCCCTCTTTTTGCGTCGGAGGTTAAAAATAACATTTAAAGTGCACCCGAAGGTTGATGAACTCATCATCATCCGTAACATATCAGTATCACATCACGGAACCCTCGGTGCGCGAGTCTGGTTCATACTTTTAGAACTAATTATGACGAAACATATGAAAGTTCACAGGATATACAGAATCATTTACAACCAGACGACCAGATGGCCCAGTGGTTAGAGCACCTGACTGCGAAGCTTGAGGTCCCGGGTTCGAATCCCGGCCGGGGCAGATATTTGTATGAATAATACGAATGTTTGTTCTCGGGTCTTGGATGTTTAATACGTATTTAAGTATGGATTTGTCTATATAAGTATGTTTATCCGTTGCCTAGTGTCCATAACACAAGCTTTGCTAAGCTTACTTTGGCACTAGGTAAATTGGTGTGAATTGTCCCGTGATATTTATATTTATTTTAAAAAGAGAAAGAGAAAGAGAACTGAATTCATACTGCCTACCGCTAAGGACTCAGAAAGAAAAGTTTTAGCTTTATATGATCTCTTAGGAACAGAATTTAGTATTAACTTTATACTGTTAGACTAGCAGGATGTGACTATCTTAAAATGTGTATGTCTGTCTGTATAGACGCTGCGTCACGAAGTAATCAATTCCAATAGCATTTGTTATTCAGTAGAGTTTTTTTTATCAGCATAATCGTTTAGAGTCAACAAGTAAAACAAGGTAATTAGTATGATGTAATTTATTTCGGGTTTCCTAACACTTGACAACTTTTAGGTAACTTAAAGACTAGTCTCGCCCTCCGGCTATGTTTTCCAAAAATCCGACTTTACTATAAACTGTTTTTGTTTTGCGACGGTTTTTTAAAAAACATAACCTCCGTATAAAAATCTAATAATTATATACATCATTATTGTGATTTCATAAAGTTCACTTAAAACTAAACCTTAACCTAGTATGGTGAATAGTTTTTGCATGCAAAAAATATCTCTTCTATTATAATAATAACATGTTCTGATATATATTTGTACCTATATATTTCTTTGGCATGCGATTTACAGAAAATATATCAAATATAAGTGGTGGTATAAAGATTAAACCTACTTTTCATTGTGAGCGGATAAAACTTATAATACGGTCCAAAAGTAAACAAAAATACAAAAGTTACGACAAAGGGACGGAAAATACAGTTCAAGATACATATCTAAAGTAAGTATAAAATGATTGTATAACTATCTATTGCGTATAATATTGCGCAAGCGCATCGTTCCAATTTTAAAACTAAGGTGCGTCTATTGGCACTTTGACATTTCCATCGTCCGTCCGCGTTGCGAAACGAACCCAATAAATAACACTCACAACTTCAGTTGCGTAAATATTAGCATATCCTGACGGCCACGGAACCAACACACTCAACAACCACTCGCTCTCAGCCATGGCCTCAGCAAAATCTAAACACACTAATAAGCTGACAATAGTACTCTATATGAGGTCAAACATTTTCTCATAGGCGGCCTTCTACCACATTCCGCAGGTACATCGACAACTTTTAAAACCCGTCGTCCATGGCTGTCCGCTTTCGCATCGAGTTAGAATGCTCGATTGCGAAATGAGCAATGGAAGGAGTACATATGCGAATAGCTTTATAATTCGTCACGTGCCCGTCACTCGGTGGGGTCCGAGGTCGCCTTAGAACTTAGAATGATTGCCTGAGTCAACAGGTACCCGGTGATAAATGAATCATTGTGTTAAGTAGGATACCACTGATTAAGCCCACTCAAGACACAGTCTTGAAGCAAACTCTGACCTAAGGCGTGGCCGAGAATCCATTATGGCAAATTAAACCTTAACCATAAGTTTACATTAATAAATACACACGATGGAATGCGGAGATCTTACAATTAAAATATAATTACATTGTGAATTGATTACAAAGTTGCCTGGTTTTCCTTGCGCAAGGAGACATGGAACTTTGATTATAGCTGCGATTTATCGCGGGCAATTTTAAAGTCAGCCTTCGAATTCGTGTCGGATCGAGTAAACAAACTAAGCATTCGGCGGTACGGTAATACTGGCTAAACCAACATTCGTAAACAACTAACACTCCGTCTCACCCTCTTTCTTCTCAGGTATGTAGTGCTCCACCTCTCTGAAGTAATGGAACAGTCTCCACGCGATGATCACACCCACGATCTCGACCAGAGCCACCAGCAAGGACACGGCAGCCACTGAGGAACTGATGATCTTCGTGTAAACTGCAGCCACTTTAGCACATCCTAATCTTTCGTTCGCTTCCTTGTCTGTGAAGTCACACACTGATCTATACAAGCTGTCGGCACAGCAGGAGAGAGGCAGGTCGTTCCTCCAACTCCTGTAGTCCCGCGCATCGTTGGCCCCGCAACACTTCAGCTTGCGCTCGATCCAGCTGTACTGTTTCTCGTAATCCCGATTGTTTTGCGTGTTGTAATAACCGTCGTACACTGTGTCCTTAATAAACCGGTCGGTGTCTTCACCATCCACATACACGAACACAAGAACAGCTGATAGGATTTGAAACAGGATCAAAAATGAGAGGAAGCCTCCGTATATTCCAAGCATGCCGCGGCTTTCCCGATTGGTTCCGCACCAACCGCAGAAAGCGACCAGCATTATCATGATGCCAAGGATGATGAAGAGCCATGGTGCGACTTGAGGCCAGTATACTCTGTAGTCCAACAAGTAGTGGTTGGTGTTGCGAAGGCGAACAAACTCCATGAGTTGCACGAAGAACCATATCCCCGTAGCAGCGGTGACGAGGCCGAACACCGCGTAAATAACGTTGACGACGTAAAGCACATTCTTCATAAAGTCTTCTTTGGCCATGGCGACCGACGCGCGAGATCGTTGTCGACGAAATGAGGCGGCCACTGCTGCGCCACCACTTTTATAAACGCGCGAAGGCCGGAGAGCGAACAGATCTCAGTGACACACATCGCGCCCGAAGCTCGATGATGCGATGCGATAGCTCGTTTCAAATGTTGCGTCACGATCATGTTTACAATTTTTTAAATGTTTTGGCGCACTTAAGTGGGGCCAAGTTAAAAATCACATTTGACGTCTGTCAGTCTTACATAGCGGGGTTATTGTAATTTTCACATCATATCGCTTAAACTATTCGTACTTTGCTAATGTCTTTCGGAACTCGAAACAAAAGATCGGTTTTCTTTTTCTTTCTCATTTGAATATTCGGAACACGGAGAAAACCGACGAATTCCGAACAATATTAACATTTTACTTGTACGTATGTACATGTTTACGTTACGTACATATTTTCCAACTGAACTAAGAAATAACGAAACTAAACAATTTTACAATTCAAACTTTGAGAAAAATAAATAATATTTCGTGACCTTCTTAAAAAGATTACGTAGTTGACTTTTAATGTATGTCTATTAAAAATGTGATCTATTAAATTAGCCCTACTTTAGTATCATAAATCTTTATCTAATTCCTAATGTTAAATGCAATTAACTACGCTAATCATCATCATCATCTCAGCCCATATACGTCCCACTGCTGGGCACAGGCCTCCTCTTGGAATTAGAGGGCTTGGGCCATAGTTCCCACGCGGGCCCAGTGCGGATTGGGAACTTGAACTACGCTAATGAATGAAATAAATAGTTAACCAATGAGCAATACTAAATCTATGTCACAATGGTTTGAGAAGTCTTGCGACACGCCGTTACGTCGCCCGCATATTTATTTTACAAGTTATTCACTCTCGCTTTCGTGAGAACAAAATTAAACCTTACTTAACTTTAGAGTCTCTTACAGTAGCACCTTTTTGCTCTCCAATTCGTGTGACATGTTGATGACTTGTGGCCTCCTTTTGTTAATTGACTTAGAAGTCGTGTACGCCGCTATTAAAGTGATTATTCCAATTAAAGAGGTAAAGATGGACACGCCAGACAACACTTTGATTCCGATGCGAGCGTACTGCGCGGCGACTTCCGAGCATCCGTGCCTCTCATTGGCCAATTTGTTGGTAAACTGGCAGTCAATAGGATAGTTATCCAGGAAACCGTAATGGATGACGTCACAGCAGGACTGGGGGAACTCTTGGCGCCAATTCACGTAGTCCCTCGGGCTGTCAGCGCCGCAGCAATGTAGCCTCTTCTCGAAGCTTCCGAACGACACTTCCACTTCCGGGTGTTCTTTCATTTGGAAATACGCGTCCCAAATAGTATCCCGTATGAAGTTGTCAGTTTTAACTCCGTCCGCGCATACGAGCGCCACTATCGACATAGCGAACAGCAGAAGCGAGGCTATCGCCACAAATACGGTGTAAGTCGTCAGCATGGTCTTATTATGTTTCTTGGCACTTTTGAATCCACAGCACGATGTACATATCACGAATAGTCCGCACACAAAGAACATCCAGGGCACTGCTTGGGGCCAATACACATTGTAATCCAGGAGGTAGTGATTGCTGTTGCGGAGGCTCACAAACATGTTGATGTAGACGAAGAAACCGATGGAGCCTCCGGCGATGATGAGTCCGAAGATCGTGAAAACGATGTTAAGTACATGCAGACCGACGTTTTGAGCCATGTTTAAAGTCGCGGAGCGAGCGGCGCGGGCGGCAGTCACGAAGGCTTACAATTGAATGGCGTGCTCGCGCGCTTAACTGATCTTATAGCCCTTGTTATTGATCAAGGTCGGAAGGATTCTTCGCAGCTATGACTCATTTATCAATTTATCCTGAGGTGCGAATTACTCATCAGTATTTCGGCGCTAGCACTTCCTTGGAAACGCTTCGTAGGGCTATCAAAGAATATGTGATTTATCTATAAATGAATAAGTACAGTTGGGCACGTATTTTTGTAGTCACTGGTGGCATTAATACGTAGTTTAATGAATATAACCGCAACGTGTGTTAAATGATTGGTTCTGTAATAATTTGATCGCAAATGTATTTTTTAATAAAAAAGAAACTAAAAAACTTAGAAAGAACTTAGGCCTCTAGGTTGGCAACGCTGCAATACCCCTGGTGTTGCAGATGTTCATGGGCGGTGGTGATCTCTTACCACCAGGAGACCCACTTGCTCGTATGGCTTCCTGTCAAAAAAAAAAGTTAACTTTAACAGTAAAACTGTGGCTTGTTGGTATTTTTTCTTGTCTAATAGGCTTTTCAAATCAACTTCATAAAAATAATTATGAGCTCATAGGAGTGAATCTAAAGTTATCATAATTATATCTACATACTAGCTTTTGCCCGTAGCTTCGCCCGCGTGGAATTCCCTCTAGAATTGCGCATTTTTCCGGGATTAAAAGTAGCCTATGTCACTCTCTGGCCCATAAACTATCTCTATGCCAAAAATCACGTTAATCCGTCGCTCCGTTTCGATGTGAAAGACGGACAAATATAGGTACACACAAACACACACATTTTCGTATTTATAATACTAGTATGGATATGGATTATATTTTGAGCTTGGCAGAGACTTCTAATTCATTAGTAAAAACTCACTCAGAAGAGAAACTTAACTTTTATCTTATCTTTTTTCAATTGCCTTTCTCTAACACTCAAAGGTTGACTGGCAGAGATCCTTTCAAGGATAAGTCCGCCTTTGTACTTAGCACTTTCTTTTGTGTGTTATTTTTTGTACCTATTTCCTTTTTGTACAATAAAGAGTTTAAACAAACAAACAAACTTATTAAAATTTTAGAACTACCAGAACTAACTATCAGAAGTTAAAATTCAAATTAAAAATTCAAATCATTTATTCAGTAAATAGGCCGCAATGGGCACTATTACACGTTATTTTTTAAACTACCAGCGCTTTCGGAAAGACCATCATTGCCAAGAAGTATGCGTCGCAAGAAACTTGGCAGAAAGTAATTTTTTCATAAAATAATCATTACAAATAAAATACTTACTTATAAACTACAGTAGGTAAACAACTAAAATAATAATAATAATACAGGGGTGTATGTGGTCCCTAAGTTACAAAACTAAACATTAACTATATGTTCAGTGGAAGTGTAGAATGCTTCCGCCGTCATAAATAAAATAATAATAATAATAATTCTGAAATATATATTTCAGGTCAAGTAACCATTAAGCTTTTGTTATTACCTATTAAGTTAGGCCGCCTATTGCTTACCATGTAATTTTTTTCTCTGTGTATTTGTTTTCTGTATCACTTCCTATTTCTGGTGTACAATAAAGAGTCTTTGTATTGTATTGTATTGTATTGTAAGTTAACAAGTAACCATTAAGTTAGCATGTTCGGCCAAAATCGAATAAATATTTTACCCTTTTTGTATTATTTGTATTTAGGTATTATTGTGTGTACATAGCGGACTGCTGTGGGCTGATGATGATTAATACGTATATTTCGATTACACTTTTTTATGTTAATGAAACAAAAGAATTTCTTTTCTCACCCGCGAGTTTGATCCGAAGTCTTGAAGGAATTGATTCAGTTCATTTATATAGACCTCTGCAAAGTAACGCCTGATTCATTTTTTTTAATGTCTTCTTTTTTTCTTTCATATTATTACGGAACCCTAAACTACACGCGGTCGGACAAGCACTGGCCGTTTTTTATCGGATAACCTTTGCCAGGCAGTAAGCAGAATCGTAAAATTTGTAAACAATGATATACTTTATAATAATATCAGAGACGAAACACGCATGGGAATTTTAAAATTTATGTCACATTTATTTTTGTGAAGTTATCGTTTCACTTAAGAGTACCTACAATATCAACTTATCTTATGACCACTTGTAGAAAAATAACATACCTATACGGTAATAATATAAGTAATATATAATATTTAATTTTTTTTTATAGAAAAATAAAAACTTACAGGGTACAAGTGCCTAAACCAACAAATTTCGTAAGTGTACGCATGTGGATATTTCTGTATTTTTGTATGTTCGTTCGTAAGTACATATTTTAACAATTATTTTGGTTTGGATTAGGAATATTCCAACTTGGGGAACAGTACAAGTTTCATCGTAATCATTTAAGTTTTAAAGCGCTATTTCTATTCTATGTTGAAGACGGTTTAATTGATTTTACTTACTAAATAGTAAGTATCTTTGCAAAACTGAAGTGGGAGTGGGCGGGGCACATTGCTCGCAGGACTGATGGCGGATGGGGTCAGAAGGTTCTCGAATGGCGTCCGCGGACCGGGAGACGAGCTGTCGGTAGGCCTCCAACAAGATGGAGCGACGACCTGGCTAAGATCGCGGGATCGCGGTGGATGCGAAAAGCACAAGACCGGTCTGAGTGGAGAGCCTTGGGGGAGGCCTATGTCCTGCAGTGGACGTCTTTCGGCTGACATGATGATGATGATGAAATAGTATCTTCATAAAAAGCTCAAGTGGAAATGGGCAGGTCATACTATCAGAAGGTTGGACAAGTGGTCGAAATTAGTGATGAACTGGTACACAGGAAACAGGAAAAGAAAACGAGGCAGACCACTCAGGCGATGGGTCGACGAAATTAGAGCTGTGGCGGGCAGTACTCGGACTTCACTAGCCAGGGAAAGAGAAAAGTAGAGTCAGTTGGAGGAAACCTTTGCTATGAAAAAGCACACAGATATTACAACCAATGAAACAGACAACCAAAGATTGCTACCACCATCTTGCTCGCTAATCCTGCCGTGAAGCAGCAGTGCTTGCACTGTTGTATTTCGGCGTGGAGAGTAAGACAGCCGGTGAAATTACTGGCACTTGAGGTATCTTAGGCCTCTATGCTGGCAACGCATCTGAAATACCCCTGGTGTGGCAGATGTTTATGGGCGGTGGTGATCTCTTAACATCAGGAGACCCACTTGCTCGTTTGCCATCCAGTCGATTAAAAAAAAAACAACAAACTGTGAAATATCTGATAGAAGGCTTATAATAATAAAATCTTTATAAATAAAGCAATGGTGTTTTTTTACCTCTATTTTTTATTTATTATAAGGCGCCAAGCGTTCTCGAGTTGATCTTGGTTCGTGAGTCATGACGAATGCAATGACATTCTGACATTGACTTTTACCACAAAGGAGCTCAAGTCAGCGTAACCGGGTAAAAAAAATCGGCCAAGCCCGAATCAGACTGGCAAAACGAGGATTCCGTACAAATTTTTAGGTTTCTATAAATACAGCCGATATATTAATGATAATGATTTCTGTTCTCAAGCAAAATTTACGTAGAGTCGGTAACCTGACATTTTAGATTGTTTATGGTAAAGGACAGACACAAAAAAACTGACTGCCTTAAAAAAATAAACAATAAGTCTAGTGCTCTAGAATTTGTTAGGTAACTAAAAGTATTCAACAGTCGGGACCAGGTCTAAAACTCTCGCATAATTGTTCGATACAGCGCCATCTATAGTTCATCTGCTGAACTAGATAGCTTGCTAATTAATAAAAATGATCGATGCCCCTTGACATTCATGAACCTCAGTGGTTCCAAATTAAAACACAAATTTGGTGGCGCTAGTATCGCGCATCTATATAAATAAGGTTTTTAAGTTTGTCTGTCACTGTTCCATTGCAATCGGCTTCAAAGTAAAAAGTCCAAAAATCCAACCGATCTCTCATTTCGGGCACCCAATTTTACATAATAGTCAACGGGAACTAAATGTTTTTGTTTTGTTGTAAAGAAATACCTACCTACCCACCTTTTTAGGGTTCCAACCAATCTTGTACTGGGCATCGTTGGATAGGTCTTTTAAAATCATTAGGGGGTTGCTAAAACAATTTTTCGATTCAGTGATTCGTTTGCAAAATATTCAACTTTAAAGCGCAAATTTTCATTAAAATCGAGCGTCCCTCTAAAATCTAAACCGTTGGGTGGAAAATTAAAAAAAAAAATCAGGATAAGTTTTCTTGACAACTATTAGTAGATTAAGAGTTAATAGCAGTCTAAGGTATAAAATATACCTAAACTTGGAATATTCCGTACAAAATACGAAATTCGTAGAAAAATTATACTTATTTTTTTCGTAATGGCTACGGAACCCTATTTTGGGCGTGTCCGATACGCTCTTGTTTGCTTGATAAAAATAACGGCAACATGCAGACGCTTGAAATAGTCACAGAATCTTTAGTTGTATAATCACTTTAAAAATAAATAAGGTACGGAACCCTTCGTACGCGAGTCCGACTCGCACTTGGCCAGTTTTCTTAATAACTGTATCTTTTGATTGATTTCAATTAGAAGCTTGATTTTCCCGCTGCTTCAATTCGTGGTGGCCTAGTGGTTTGACCTATCGCCTCCCAAGCAGAGGATCGTGGGTTCAAACCCCGGCTCGCACCTCTGAGTTTTTCGAAATTCATGTGCGGAGTTTCATTTGAAATTTACCACGAGCTTTGCGGTGAAGGAAAACATCGTGAGGAAACCTGCACAAATCTCCGAAGCAATTCAATGGTGCGTGTGAAGTTCCCAATCCGCACTGGGCCCTCGTGGGAACTATGGCCCAAGCCCTCTTGTTCTGAGAGGAGGCCTGTGCCCAGCAGTGGGACGTATATAGGCTGAGATAGATAGATAAATAAATGATAATGAAAGTGGACCTGCGAAGTAATTTTGAAGTTTCCGATCCACACTGGGCCTTTGTGGGAATTATACCAAAGCTCTCTCATTCTGAGAGGAGGACTGCCTGCTGCATCGGACGTCTAAAGGCGAGATGAAAGTCAAAGCAGTACCCTTAGTGTAAGTTTTCGGTTACGAAATACGTCTCTATCGCGTTCGCGTTAAAATCTCAATTTGTAAGGAAACACGAACAGCGCCTCTAGCGGAACGGAACGAAACGGAACTTTTTTACCGACACTCCGCGACATTTTTCAAACAATTGCAGATTTTTGTGAGTAAACGTGTTTTTTCTGTAATTTAATAGATGGTGTACCTACATGAATACATGCCATCCTACGTAAGCTCAACCTATTAAACCGTGAAATTTCTTGTTGGAAGTACGACTTTTTGGTAACGCCAGAGACAATTTTGGTAACGCAGGAGACGCCCAAAGTGTTCGGTAAAATAGTTGATTGGCTCACTAAGCATACTGGATCCTTTCAATCGAGTGTCACTTCTGTGCTATACTAATCTTTTGTTCACAAAGCGCGTAGCAACGTATCTAGTAAACAATGTTAGTCATCGCTCATTAAGTGCTAGTAGCCTAAAAAGTATGTAGGGCGCGTTAACATACTATACTTAACGTAAAGATATATGAGTACCTTCTTACATGCTGGGTGACCTTAACCTCTGGACAAATACGAATACTACTGGCTTAGCAAGATATTTAAAAGCAAACTGCAAAGTATCGTAACAATCAGTCCAATATTTACCGAAAAACTAACGGTTTTCAATGTATCACTTTGGAGCAGCCTGTGTATTTGGATGATCTGATTTTATAGATTTATTTTTCTTGTCTTATTAAGCAAATAACTATTTGAAGATATTGCTAAGTATCAATCTTATCCATGGTTTCATTATTTGTCCAGAGGCTAAGGTCACCTTGTATATTATAAAGTAGTATAGTCATACAAGTACGATTTTTCCCGCGACTGTCAGTAAGACAAAAAGCTGACAAAAACCTTTAAATAGTTGTACTTTTATGCTCCTCTCTTTTCAAAATTTAGGTCAGAGGGCCCCATGGAGTATGGGGCCCTGGTGTACTGCATCATCTGACCATACGATAGCTACACCACTACGATAGCTATGCACATGGGTACGTATATGAATATCGAATGTTAAAATACCGAAAGTATTAAAATATCGAATGGGTCATAATATCGAAAAGGTATTTTTGTTTAGAATGTATTTTTTTTAGATTGTTATTAATCTAACCTAACTTAAGCTAAGGGGTTCTATACGAAGCCGTTTTCATGAATCCTGAGAAGTTTACGGTTTCCGAAAATAAACCTTGCGATATTATGACCCATTCGATATTTTAATATATTCGATATTCAGATGCGTTCCCATACACATACATACCATAATTACTGGAACTTGAGGTATCCCATCTTAGGCCTCTAGGTTGGCAACGCATCTGCAATCCCCCTGGAGTTGCAGGTGTCTATGGGTGGTGGTGATCTCTTACCATCAGGAGACCCACTTGCTCGTTTGCTATCCAGTTGAATAAAAATAAATAAACCATTGTGTATTTGTTCCATTATCCTTTTAAAAGTTATATTATAATTAGATACACACGTACTCTTTTGTACAGGCAGAGATATAATTGAATGCCCTTACATCCGCGGCAGCCAGTGTAAGTACCAACACGGTGCTATAATTGTTACAGAGTTAATTAGAGTTGTTATCATCACCTCAAACAAGGTCAAGCCCAAAACACCATTAGATGCGCCAAAATACTCCCATTAACATCACACCATGTAATAATAGGAATTATATATTTCACACGAAAACACAAGCCGAAACATGGATGCACAGAAAAACCAGAAAAATAGACCAGCGCTGGGAATTGAACCCAGGTCCTCAGCATTCCATGCTGCGTGCTATTCTACACCACCGCTGGTGTGAAATATATAAACTTTCACGGGATGATCGTAAAAGAAACAAAAATTTGGAGTTGAAATAAAAAATACAAAAAGACTCCAAATAGTAATCTTAATAATAGGATTTGTTACCGCATAATTTTTGAAACTCATAATTTTGTTTGTCATAGTTTTTTACTCATAATTTATTTTTACCGCTATGTATGTCTGTGGCACCGTTGCTCTTAAACGAGTGAACCGATTTAAATGCAGCTTTTTTATTTGAAAGCAGATTTTCTAGCAATGGTTTTCAGACATGTTTTATCAAAATCGGTTTAGCCGTTTTTGAGATATTGAACTTTGAAGTGACAATGTCGGTTTTTTTATAGGGGGTTATAACGAATTATGACACACATTACACTATGACAAATATTAAATTACTAGCTTTTGCCCGCGGCTCCGCCCGCGTGGTATTCGCTTATCGCGCGCTGTTCCCTCGGGAACTGTGCATTTTTCCGGGATAAAAAGTAGCCTATGTCACTCTCGGCCTTCTCTCGGCCCCCTGAATTATCTCTATGCCAAAAATCAAGTCGATCCGTCGCTCCGTTACAGCGTGAAAGACGGACAAATACACAAACATACAAACAAACACACTTTCGCATACGGTATGGAGGATGACTTTCAACTGTTATGCCTATTATGCTAACCAATACGAACCCCATGTTTTGTATTGTTTTGCAAATTGAAGCTTGCTCGTCTCTAATCACGCACAGACGTAGCCATATTGTACGTGTGGTCACCGATTAGAAGTAATTGGCTGTAATTCATATACGGACTTCCGCAAAGTAAAGGCCTCTGGCCATTAGTCTGGGGCCGTAACCGTCTCAACGCAAATGCAATAAATGCTGGCGCATGGGTCGTCAATTGTTTGTGGAGCGCCGGCGTTAGAATATCCCCTTCATCTCATCCCGTGAACGCCGTAGAAATAAAAGTAATAAATAAATATCATGGGACACTTGACACCAATTGACCTAGTCCCAAACTAAGCAAAGCTTGTACTATGGACACTAGGCAACGGATAAACATACTTAAATATAGATAAATAAAAACTTAAATACATATTAAATATACAAGATCCGAGAACAAACATTCGTATTATTCATACAAATATCTGCCCCGGCCGGGAATCGAATCCGGGAGCATCGTAGTCAGGTTCTCTAACCACTAAGCCACCCGGTCGTCTGAATACGGGGAGGCTTACGAGTATGTCCAACAGTGTATGTAACCAATAAAAAAAGTTATTTTCTAAAAAATGTCCGTATAAGTCTACATTATTTTTTTTTATTCCTTACATATAAGAAGGCTAGGTGCATAGTTTATGAATGGTCAGCGAGAAATTAAAAAGTTAAAAAGATTACAGGCGCGCTAGCTCGACAGTAATTTATTATGGTCGAGTCTCAAACTTTTAAAAAGTGAAAATGGCCATGGAAATGTTGGCACAAGTCGTATAAAGCCAATTTCAAATGGCTGCTATCAGTTATTTTGTTGGTACTTTTGACTTTTTTTATAGGATCTGAAGCAGCTTGTGGTGTTTTCAGTCTAGAAATACACCTGCTGTTTTTTTTTTTTGATGAAAATAGGCGGGAAATCATGTAAAAAATTATTGAAATATAATTAAATGTCATAATATATTTTGTTAAGAAAGGGTTATTCTAATTTAGTTTTTTTCCTTCACCATTTTTGAGAAAAGCTTTTTAGTAGTCTCGGCTGGAATACCAATTACTGGTTTCGTATCAGTTAAACGGACTCGCAAGCCCGTCCATTTAATTCTCATAATCAGCCAGCTATTGCCTACTTCCAGGCCACGACAATAATCTACTATTACCACGCTAGCTTAAAACATCAAAGGCTATTGACACCAGCAATTCAATGTGATAATCAGTCTTTTTTATTTGAAAGCAGGTTTTCTAGCAATGATTCTTAGATATGTTTCATTAAAATCAGTTCAGGCGTTTTTGAGATATTGAACTTTGGCCGTGGTGGCCTAGTGGTTTGACCTATCACCTCTCAAGCTGAGAGTCGTGGGTTCAAATCCCAGCTCGCACCTCTGAGTTTTTCGAAATTCATGTGCGCAATTTACCACGAGCTTTGCGGTGAAGGAAAACATCGTGAGGAAACCTGCACAAACCTGCGAAGCAATTCAATGGTGCATGTGAAGTTCCCAATCCGCACTGGGCCCGCGTGGGAACTATGGCCCAAGCCCTCTCATTCCGAGAGGAGGCCTGTGCCCAGCAGTGGGACGTATATAGGCTGAGATGAGATGATAATGATTCTGGTCTAAGTATGGTACGGTCTAGTGGACAGAGACCCTAACGTCTGATTCAATTAATAACAACGCTAGTAGCATGAGATCCCACTGTAAATTTCTGTGCTAATCTGTTATTTAAGAATTATTTTAAACAAAAGAAGTTCTCGAGTGCGCTTCACCACGTATCTCCCAATCAACCCATCCGAAAACACCAAACTTGGTTCTTTAATGTTTCGCAACTAACGTAAATTTCGGTTTAAAGAAATTTATTATTCTCAAAAGAAATTTACATTTCACTTAATGAGAAATCATGCATGTTAGTAGTGAACGTTATTGATTTTTTACGATATTATTATACATTACATTAGTGTTGTTAATTTACTCTTACATTGAAACAAATAGAATACCTAAGCTAAAAACACAAGAATTAAAAAAAAAAAAAAAAATGTACATATAATAATACTAGCTTTTGCCCGCGGCTCCGCCCGCGTGGTATTCGGTTATCGCGCGCTCTTCCCTCGGGAACTGTGCATTTTTCCGGGATAAAAAGTAGCCTATGTCACTCTCGGGCCCATAAACTATCTCTATGCCAAAAATCACGTCGATCCGTCGCTCCGTTACGGAGTGAAAGACGGACAAGCACACAAACGCACAAACATACAAACACACAAGCACACTTTCGCATTTATGATATTAGTATGGATTTCTGAAACTGTAAATATTCCAGGATTTTTATAAAATTAACCTAACCTAACCTAAAGGGTTATACACGACGGTCCTGAAATAAATCCTGAAATATTAACAGTTTTAGAGTTTGCGAAATTAAAAGTCGCGAAATGTATCAGGCTGCAAACGTTAGTTGCGAAATGAATGGACACCGGTTTACTCGCTATCCCCATATCCCTCTGGGATCGGTATAAAATTTCGAAATAACAACCGCTGAGCATAAACACATAAAATTTTCCACGGCTGTTTTCAATAAAAACCACAATTTATTTTTGAAATTTCCCAAATGAATTTAGTAAAATCCCGAAATATCAATTGAACTGTCAGATCTATATTACGGTTTCTTTTCGACTGGATGGCAAACGAGCAAGTGGGTCTCCTGATGGTAAGTGATCACCACCACCCATAAACTACAACACCAGGGTTATTGCAGATGCGTTGCCAACCAAGAGGCCCAGGTTGCTATACCTCAAGTGCCAGTAATTTCACCGGCTGTCTTACTCTCCACGCCGAAACGTAACAGTGCAAGCACTGCTGCTTCACGGCAGGATTAGCGAGCAAGATGGATGGTTGTAAAGTCGCGGGTAAAAGCTAGTGTTTCACTTTAGATACTACATAATATAGTCGTTATGATAAATTGTATATAGTATTGACATGTTACAAAGAAGAGTACTTATATATATAAGTCATAACACCTGTGCAGTGTATTACCTGTGTAACACAATACTTTGACTTTGACTTTCATAAAAAAACAACTACATGCATAATTTTATAGCGAGCTCTTGGTCCATACAATCAATTGAGGATGGATTCTCTTGAAAATGAACGTCTTGCTTTTGTTTAAACGAGCGAGTGATAAGGAAACTTTGTTTAATGCTGACAAGGTCAATGACCCCTATGAATGTTATCTTTTTATCATAAATCACGATAATACGTAATATTTACTTTACATAACCCGTGTGTTAAGAGAAGTCTCTTCATTCTAGTTACACCATTAAAGTTGAAACACCAATGTGCTGTAAAATTCAAATTATACAAAGAAAATAACACTTAGGTAAAAAGACGATACTCGTAAAACGGAGCGGACTTTTGAAAATAATGTAGGACAGTCTTTAGATTTTCTTTTTATCAAACAAATTAATAAGAAGCAATGTAAGCCATCTTAGGCCGTCTTGCAGAAAAAAAATATCTAGATTTAGCTGTTAAACCTGGCTTAAGCTTGACAGTTCCATACAATTTTTGACACTACTAAACAGAGCTTAACGCTAACTCTAGATTTATGTGTTTCCAGCAAGTAGTCATTAGAGCCCGATTGACGTCACCCATGCTACAAACATCAAACATTTTGGTTTACGTTGTGTCTTCGAATTTATTTAGTTAAGATTACTATTTGGAGTGTTTTGTATTTTTTTATTTCAATTCCAAATTTTTGTTTCTTTTACGGTCATCCCGTGAAAATCTAGGTATGTATATATTTCACATAATATGAAAACACAAGCTGAAACATGGATGCACAAAAAAACCAGAAAAATAGACCAGCGCTCCGTACAGTACAGCAGCCCGCACACTTCCAAATGCAATGCAACACAATGCACGGAATGCTGAGGACCTGGGTTCGATTCCCAGCGCTGGTCTATTTTTCTATTTTTTTTGTGCATCTATGTTTCGGCTTGTGTTTTCGTGTGAAATATATTTATTTAGTTACTTATCAACTTTGACAAACAAAACAAATTGTAAACATGCGATACAGTAATTAGAATAATTAAGGCAAGAGATCATTTACAAACAAAATTTAACATTTTTACAGGCCCCGCTAATATAAATAGATAAGCTGGTATAAAATGAATCATATATGTTGTTTACCTCTGAGGGATTAATTTAAAAACTAATAGCATTTTTAACAACTTTCGATTTATTTTGAACCATATTGCAAATGTAGCAAGGTCGAATATTTGACATTTATGTGGTTGCTGTATGTACTATACCTGGAAAGGGGTTAAAGAAAGTGAAGAAATAAAATCTAATTATATTTCAAAGTCGCTGAACTACATGCCGAGCATGTTTTAATTATTTGGGCCAATCAACTATTTTACCGACACTTTGGGCGTCTCCTGCGTTACCAAAAATGTCTCTGGCGTTACCTAAAAATCGTACTTCCAACAAGATATTTCACTGTATAATAGATTGAACTAACGTAGGATGGCATGTATTATGTAACCATCTGTTAAATTACAGAAAAAAAACATGTTTACTTACAAAAATCTGCAATTGTTTGAAAAATGTCGCGGACAGATTAGTAAGTATCGGTAAAAAAGTTGATTGGCTCATTTACACCTGTGTAAGACCCAACCGGTATAGGCCGAAATAAGAATTATAAAAAAATAAATTTCTAAGCGCATGTTTACATTTGCGTGCAGTGTTGTAGCATGTATGTTTCATCAGATAAGTATTTTCTAAGTGCTGATTCATTCATAAAAAACCAGTTTAATAGTTACTTCTATAAAAGCAGGGGACGCGAATGACGGTGTTATGCGTCACCATTATTCGCCATGGCCCCCATTCGTCATCGACGACCATTCTATTTGATATACTAGCTTTTGCCTGGCTCCGCCTGCGTGGTATTCGGTTATCGCGCGCTGTTCCCTCGGGAACTCTGCATTTTTCCGGGATAAAAAGTAGCCTATGTTACTTTCGGGCCCGTAAACTATCTCTTTGCCAAAAATCACGTCGATCCGTCGCTCCGTTACGGCCTGAAAGACGGACAAACACACAAACATACTTTCGAATTTATAATATTACGAGTAGTATGGATTAGTATTATTAGTATTATATAGTATTAGCACACTAGTCTTTGTTCACGATTTCGCTTGCATCAAATTTGGGGTATTTAACACAATTATTTATGTACTTTCTGCGATCTTTTTTTTGTGTTACTTACAATTAAATTTTCGGAGAATTTTATGTTACTACAGAGGAAACACCGCCAGCATTTTCGGGACCTTGCCTAATAAGGGGTACCCTTTAAGTAATTTGTTTTTATTTTAGGTTTTCATTTTTATTTTATGTAAGTTTTTAAGTCCCGGTTGCGCAATTTACCACGAGCTTTGCGGTGAAGGAAAACATCGTGAGGAAACCTGCACAAACCTGCGAAGCAATTCAATGGTGCGTATGAAGTTCCCAATCCGCACTGGACCCGCGTGGGAACTATGGCCCAAGCCCTCTCATTCCGAGAGGAGGCCTGTGCCCAGCAGTGGGACGTATATAGGCTGAGATGATGAAGATCTTGTAAACGTATTTTAGGAAATAAAGATTTACTTACTTACTACTCACAGACATTGTTTTAGAATTCGATTCGAAAAGAAAATCAACCCAATCATAATTCATTATAAACTTTGAATCCCCATTTCACTTCTTCAGTGGTGGAATTTTAGAAAACGTTAAAATTTTTATCCTTACCTCTAATTGTTATCTTAAAAGCAAAGTTTTATACCTCTAGCTTAAAAATTACTTCCATACAAAGTTTTAACCTCCTCTTTACCCCCTGAAGGATTGAATTTAATCCTTTCTTATTCCTTCTTTACGATTTAAAAGCAACACCTGTGAAAAGTCAGCTTTTCGGGTCCAAAAGTTTAGTTTTAGTTTCGTCAAAGGGAATTGAATAAAAAATATATTTAGTAGAAGATATTTTATTTGTACTAAGTAGAATTTAATCAGTCATTACCTATACACTCAAAACGAATAAAAACTCCTCGGATTCTTGTAATTCTCTAAGAAATTCGACCAGATTTCATTGTATCACCTATATTTTCTTTTATATTTACATTAATGTTTTTATTGAAAATACTTACTTAATAATGTCATTAAGCCTCTCAAAATTAATACAAATTTCAAAACAAACGGAAATACTGACAATTAGTACGGTATTATAAAAGTATTCAAATTAGTAAATATAAAATCGCCATATCACATTTCCATTAAAATTAAAAATAATTACATATAAGTATCTCAAGAGGTAGAGAGAATGGATGAAGACAAGACTCCACTTTACGTTGTTAAACAAATAATATTGCATTCATTCCTTAATAACTTACTTGTACTTAATTATTTACCTGCTTCTTACTTAAAACATTTTGTCATAGAAAATATAAGCTAAATTATTAATATCTAATTATTTTTTGTGCTGCATTAAATCAATCTATTTATTATTAACTCATCATGATTTGAATAGGGTAATTTGTCAAGTACTGGCAACCATTAAATAAGTGGCCACCTTATACTAAAATTAATTCTATTTAAATAATTCATTATTATTGTAAAGTGGCCAGTTATTGAAAAGTAGCCAGTAAAGTTTTAGTCAAACTCGTTTTTTGCCGTTATAACATAAACCTAGACAATGTGTCTCTACCCCATAGACAATAATAAATAGAACGCGTTGATGGAAGGTACTTCTCACTTATTTACAAAACCTTATACCTAACGCCATAGTATTAATTAAGAAATTACTGATTTAAGATTTAATACTTTGGATCAAACATTAATTTAATTTGGCATGTTTTTTTTCATCTAATCGGATACTTCTGAAAAGAGTTTTTACTCTCGTTTTAAATACAGTGAAGATACATTTGTACAGTCTGTGGGAAAAAAAACATTCAATTCAAAACTCGCTCTATATCGACTGGTATTATGTAATGGCAGCGCTATTCAATTGATTCGTCCTTTATACAGGCTAGCGTAACAAACAAACAGTCGTAATTTTGTCTATTACATCAATTAGTTCCACGAACTGACCTTGCAAATTTGTTTTGTATTGAGCACCCGCCAGTTCAAATATTTCAATTCCACGCTACATTTTTTTTACAACATTTTAAAACGTCATGCTGCCATACTGAAAATTGTAACATTATTATTCTTATTAATAAAATTATTAATCATTAAAGATTAATAAAGTATTCAATAAGCTTAATTTCCAATTATTTGTCACAAGTAAATATTTAATTTACTGACAATTTTAATAAATGTCATGGCAATGCTAAAATAAAATGGCGGACGTTTCGTAATTATATAAATAATTTAATACAAAGCACGTTTGTCACGAGTTAAATTAAAAATCAATGAGTTCACCTATTGAATGTTAATCAATTTGATCAATAGTAATGAACTGCATTGGTATTTCTTTGGTGTTATATCACTATACTAAACTAACTATTAAAAACCATCCCACTCTACAAAAGTATTACCTTCAATAACACTCCTTAGAGCTCGCGGGCTTCTATTAAAGCTTTCACCACAAAAGGCTTGTCCAAATAAATCACATAACACTAAACACTATGATTTACAAGAGTCCTTTCTTCGTTTCTATGTCTGTCGCCTCGTAGACCGCTGGTCTCCTCTTCCTGATTCCCATTGATAAAGACGCTATTAGACTGAGCAGCCCGAAGAACGCGGAGAGAGCTGCTGTTGCTCCCAAAGCTTTAAGGGCAATGCTTGAGTAAGAAACACCAACCGGAGCACAACCATGCCTTTCGTTCGCTGTCTTGGACGTATACTCGCACACTTGCGTAGAATTAATGTCGAATCCACAACAAGAGTTAGGCAGAGATTTCCGGCTTCCCTTGTAGTCTGAAGAGCCATCGACACCGCAGCACTGCAACCAGCTCTCAACGCTTGAGAATGACTGGGACACGGCAGTATTAGTCTTCGCTTCAGAGAATCCATCGTACAGCGCGTCTTTCAAAAACTTGTGGCTCTCATCTGAGTCAGCGTATACTAAAGCAAGTACACAAGATGCTATCACAGTCCCGATGGTCAACAGGGTAAACAACGCGTGCATGATGGTGAATCCTTGGTTCTTCTTTGCGGCACTGCAGCAGCCACAGCAGCAAACAAACATGACGAAGAGACCACTGAAGCCGAAAATAAACGGCAGAATCTGGGGCCAGTACAGTTTGAAGTCCAACAGATAATGATTGCTGTTCCTCAAACTTGTGAACATGCCCACGTATATGTAAAACCCTATGCCTTCGAGGAGAAGTAGGACCCCGAAGAGCGCGTACACCACGTTTAAAATGTAAAGTATCACTTTCGACATTATTGAAATTAATTAACACTTTAGGAATAAAGGAGTGGTCAGTGTGGGGACTCACAATGAAATGGCATGTATAGTGTGGCACTGGCGCGGTTTTATTAACGATCGCTTCCGGCGTGACTCACGCGGGGTGAGCTGAGCCGATGCCGCTAATTATTTTGTCAACGCTCATCAATGGCGGTGACCAAGAAGTCAATTTTACAAAACTTATGGCTCTGGACCAAAATTGCAATTGACCCACTTATTGAGGAAGCAGATGGACTGCAAATTGTTGGTTGGGACGAAAATAGATGTTTTAATTACTAAGGTGCGTAATTTTTTAAGACAACTGTTATTGTTAATTTTAAAATATAAACAGCAAGTGCATACTATCAAAATTGTACGTTGAACAAATAAACTATCTATACCCCATACTATAATATTATAAATGGGTACCTAAGTGTATTTGTATGTTTTTATGTTTGTGTTTGAATGTTTGTCTGTCTTTCACGTCGAAACGGAGTGACGGATTGAAGTGATTTTTGGCATAGAGATAGTTTATGGGCCAGAGAGTGACATAGGCTACTTTTTATCCCGGAAAATGCACAGTTCCCGAGGGAACAGCGCGCGATAACCGAATCCCACGCAGGCCAATATATATTATTATTTATTTACTACGAATCGTTTCATTCAATATTCAGAATTTTGACTCAAAAATTATAAATAAAATAATTAAGGGAACCGGAAAATTTTTAATTGTTATATTCATCTCGTGACCATTTTCAAGTTTCCACTTTTTTGTAGTTAAGTTAGGCCTACACGAAGAGGTTTGCTTCATCTTTCTTATACGAACTGCTGAGGAATTAAATTCGCATCCATTCGTCTATATTTCCAGATGGAGACAACCTAGGGTTCCAACGCTGTTACTAAACCAGTGACATACTTTGGCCTCATCTCCACTTATGACCAGAGGCCGTAATGCCTAACGTTTCTAACGCTCGCGATCGCAATCAAATAACAGATTTCGCGTACAAAAACTGTAATTTGATTGCGTACGTGAGAGTCAGAAACTTTAGCCCATACGGCCTCAAGAGATAGGGACCAGAGGTCTTATTGCCTAACGTTTCTGACACTCGCAATCGCAATGAAATGACAGTTTTTGTATGTGAAATATGTCGTTTGATTGCGATCGTGAGCGTCAGAAACTTTAGGCCTCAGGTAGGGGTCAACTATGTAAAACAAATTACAAAAATAGTGTTCCAAAATAACTACAACCACTGATGGTACTGTACACAACTCGATCTTGTTTACACCTCGTTATCCTTGTCATGAGGCCATTTTGAATCAGTTATATGTATTTTTCTGTCCATTCATGACATGTCCCGTAAACCAGTGATTTCCCAGCGTGGTAGGTTTTTCCTGACTGTACTATAGTCATAACACAAGTGTACTCCATTTATGAATGAAATGGCATCATTCATTCATAGCCATGTTTTATAGCTACAAGTTACACGCTCGAAAATATCAAGGAAATACTGATAAATTAAATTAAATGATATCTGGTCAACAAGGAAAAACTGCCAGATTTTTGGCCACAATTAATTTACATTTAATTTAGATTTAAAGAACCGTTTTATGTTTTAATTTAACTTAGTTGTGTAATTACTGCTTTTTTATTTTATTTTATGTAATATTTTTAATCACTTGCTGTTATTTATTAAACTATGTTCTTTTGTAAGTTAACAGCTATGTATTGTATTGTATTGTAAAACTCATTATTGTACATAAAAATGTACAATGTGTTTGTGTGTTTTTACACATGATAATAACAGAACACAGGATAATAAGATGTACAATCATCAAGAAAAAATGAATGAATGTAAGATGTATCATGGGACAATTAGCATTGGTAACAAAATTGGTAACAAAAAACATCTTAAATTCGACCTGAAAATTAAAAGATTATAGAGATTTAATATCAATTTACTTTTATTCTGCGCAAGTATTGCCAACATGGGCTCAAAATAACTGCGTTTCTGTCACCTGTTTACGACATAGTAGACGCTAAAAGATTAACTAATTAATCCTAATTTACATTGTATGTCATACTATCCTATTTTTAATCCCTGACACAAAAAGAGAGGTGGTATAAGTTTCGCTATGTGTGTCAGTGTATCTGTATCTATGTGTGGCACCGAATCTCTTAAGCAGGTGGATCGATTTGAATTCGGTTTTTTTATTTGAAAGTAAGTTTTCCAACGATCGTTCTTAGACACGTTTTATCAAAATTGGTGCAGCCGTTTTGGAGATATTGAACTCTGAAGTGACAAAGTCAGGGGTTTTCCAACCTTTTTGTTGATCAGGTTATTTAGCATTAGAAAGAAGGTAAGCGATCTTGCCGTGTCTATTTATTGAAAAACACTTTTGAAAAATAAGTCACAGCAAATATGTAACAATTAGCAAGGGCGAAAGACGTCCACTGCTGGACATAGGCCTCCCCCAAGGCTCTCCACTCAGACCGGTCTTGTGCTTTCCGCATCCACCGCGATCCCGCGATCTTAGCCAGGTCACGCCAGGTGGTCGCTCCATCTTGTTGGAGGCCTACCGACAGCTCGTCTCCCGGTCCGCGGACGCCATTCGAGAAGCAAGGACATAATACTCAATTACATGTTTTTGGTATCATAAATAGGTACTATTTTTTTAAAAACGTTTTTCAATAAAAAAACTCGTCAAAATTGTTCACCCTTTTTTTAACGCTAAAAAAACGAAGTATAACAGCTAGTATTTTAAAAGTAACTTAAGAAGTAATGTAATAGTTATTAGTTAGGTACACAACCCGCGGTAAACCAAGTAATACCAAATAAATCAATACAAGGAAAACGTGATTCATTTTACCATCATTGGGCTCGTCAATGTTCTCGTACGTTAGTTAATATTGTTTATTTAATTGTGAGCAATAACTTGTGTCAATAACAATTGGTACTAAATATGATAACTAAGGACCTGGTACTGAAGTGCGTTAATTACTGTTTATTACGATTTAGATAAGTGGTTTCCATTGGTACGCACGGATCGGTTTGCTTCATCTTTCATAATGCGAATGGCTATGGAATGGCAAGGGAGGTGAAAGTCACATTGTTTCGAGCTTATTGCACCTCTCTCTATACATGCAGCCGGTGGGCACAGTATACGCAGCGGGCCTACGGGGCTCTCAGGGTCCAGTACAACAATGCGTTCCGGGTGTTGATGGGGCTGCCTCGCTTCTGCAGCGCATCAGGGATGTTCGCGGAGGCACGCGTCGATTGTTTTTACGCGGCATTGCGGAAGCGCGCTGCGTCCCTGGTGCGCCGGGTGCGCGCCAGCCCCAACCGCGTCCTGTCGATGATCGCGGGCAGGCTGGACTGTGCCTATTTGACATATTGTGGGAAATTACATGTTCCCACTAGTGTCATAATGTGGTGAACTGGTCCCTATTTATAGTTAATTTAATATATATGTATACTAACACTTAGATTAAGTCAAACTAACAACATATGTGTCCAAGAAACATGAAATAAATGGATTTTAATTTAATTATGGAATGGCATGACTAAAATATGGTCTTCAAAATCTCGCCACGTGCATAGCAACGTGCTGCTTTGCAGCTGTAGTTTGCACTCATATTATGGCTATCAGTAAACGTGCTCGTGTTGAAACTGCACGTGCAAAATTCCACCTTAATCAGTTAAATAAAACAATTTCTATTGGACAATAGTCAAAATAGGGCGGTGGAGGCGGAAAGCACAAGACCGGTCTGAGTCGAGAGCCTTGGGGGAGGCCTATGTCCAGCAGTGGACGTCTTTCGGCTGACATGATGACGATGATGAATAGTCAAAGAAACAGATAAGCGTACTGGAATGGAACCTTTGTGCTGCTGATGTCATGGTGACTTCTCATACATCTGCCGAAGATCTCATACATCTGTCATTTTTTAAACTACCAGCGCTTTCGAAAAGACCATCATTGCCAAGGAGAATGCGCCGCAAGAAACTTGGCAGAAAGTCATTTTTTCATAATAAAATAATTAAAAATAAAACACTTAAAAACTGCAGTATACAATTAAAGAAAAAAATACAATAAACTTAATAATTTGATAATGTATATCCAGGATCGTCTGCGCAGGTTGGAACTCCTCAAAAGTAAATGGTATTGAAATTTGGTGTGGAAATGTTGTTGGGATGACAATACAAACACAAACACAGCAAACAAAGCATGTATACTCAGCAAAAAAAGTGTATATTAAAAATGAATTAAAAAAAGATATTTAAAAAACTAGCTTTTTCCCACGGCTTCGCCCACGTGGAATTCGGTTATCGCGCGTTGTTCCCTCGGAGACTGTGCATTTTTCCGGGATAAAAAGTAGCCTATATCAGTCTCTGGCCCATAAACTATCTCTATGCTAAAAATCACGTCAATACGTCGACCCGTTTCGACGTTAAAGGCGGACAAACATACAAACACGCTTTCGCATTTATAATATTAGTATAGAAGATATACAAACAAACATATGAAAGGTGCAAGTTGCATAAAACCTTGTAAAAAATGTTATTGAAAATTTAAATTAAATAAACTATCGTAAATCGTTTCTTAAAGCGCCATGTTTTACTTTAGAACGGTTTCCGGTGTACCGCCATGTTTGAATCTTGATAAGGCATGAATGAACTATGACGCACAGCCTCCGTTCACATCTCTCATGCGTTCACGCAGTTGACTCACGGTTCTCGGGAAACCGGCGTATTTCCTTGGAATACGCGCGGTAATTTTTACGTCATCTAATGTTTGGATTGCTTAATGATTGTTCGTATCGACTGTCATTAGTGTCGCATTTCATAGTCATCGTTAATCATCATCATCAACCGAAATAACATTATGTGATTTTCCTATTAACGTCGATAAGAAACAGGGAATCTTAAAGTTCCATCTTACAGACTGGCTAAAACCAAAAAGTCGTTTCGGGGAAATTTCACTTAAGTATATCATTAAAAAAAGTAATGGCAATTGGCATCATACAACTTCACAGAATAACTAAAACCAGGAACTAAAAATAAACAATAAACTTTGCAAAAAAAATTAATGGCTGCATTGAAAACCACGTATAATTTAATTACAATGTTATTCACACTGGGTGTCGATTTATAATGTAGATTATTCCAGAAATAGTAGGTAGAATCAAAGAAAAGATATACATATACGTATGTATACACATTTACTCGAAAAACATAACTAACGCTCCTCGGTAAGAAAGCTTGTTTTTTTTTTAAATAGCCTATACATACAGTGTCCCACTGTAGGCTTGAGTCGGTCCTGAAGTAAGAACTAAAAAGAATGAATTCCCATCGCGGACCGAAAAGAACTAGTTCCTCGTAAACAATCTTAATCGGTCTCGGTCCCGCTTCCGGTCCGCGCTCTTTAGCTTAGATCGGTCGGAGTCGGAGCTAAAACGGTATGGGAGCGAGCATTGGGAGCGGGAGTGAGTAAACGAGGAAACGAATAAAGAGCGGAGCTAAATAAACTCGCTCTCCGATCTTAAACATTGTTTCGGTCGAAACCGCTCCTCGGAGCTAAAGGAACTAAAGGAGCCAAAGGAACTAAAAGACCGAACTAGTTCATTTGACCGATTGACCGAGATCGGAGCGCTCCCTTTAAAGACCGATCGGGCGCAACTCTATCCCACTGCCGGGCGAAGGCCTCCCCTTTCCCCTTCCACTCGTCTCTGGCTTCAGCAAAATGTTGTCAATCTGGCTGGAATCGCTCCAAATCGTCCCGCCACCTTCTTCTATAGCCTACCTGTGCTCCGGTGCCCGTTGGAACCCAATCAGTGGTGATTTTAGCCCAACGATCTGGATGCATCCGGCGGACATGTTCAGTCTCACTTGAGTTTGGCGGTTTTTGCAAAGAAAGCTTGTATTACGATTGATATTTGGAATCTATTTTTATTTTTTATTTCAACTCCAAATTTTGTTACTTTTACGGTCATCCCGTAAAATCCATATCGAAAATACAAACTGAAATATAAATGCACAGGAAAACCAGAAAAATAAGACCAGCGCAGGTGAGCGGTTAGCATTATTATACGTTGGTACTGTTTTTTTTTTATTCGACTGGAAGGAAAACGAGCAAGTGGGTCTCCTGGTGGTAAGAGATACCACCGCCCATAAACATCTGCAACACCAAGGATATTGCAGATGCGTTGCCAACCTAGAGGCCTAAGATGGAATACCTCAAGTGCCAGTAATTTCACCGGCTGTCTTACTCTCCAGACCGAAACACAACACAACAGTGCAAGCACTGCTGTTTCACTGCAGGATTAGCGAGCAAGATGGTGGTAGCAATCCGGGCGGACCTTGCACAAGGTCCTACCACCTGTAAAATATTCTGTACAGTTAGTTCCGATGGGGTGCTGAAAGTTTCTCGATGAGGTCCATGGTATAAGTGACTGAATAAGAAACAAACAAGCTGAGATATGTGGTGCATATGAGAAATTTGTGTCTGTACCGTTGTCCAGTGGTGGTGTAGCGGTATAGCATGGGGCACGGAATGCCGAGGACCTGGGTTAGATTCCCAGAGCTGGTCTTATTTTTCTGGTTTTCCTGTGCATCCGTATTTCAGTTTGTATTTTCGATATATGTAGCTTGTATTAATTTTTTTGTTAACAGAAACTTAAGTGTTTGTTTCAGTATTTCACAGTTATGTTACTACGAAGCCACTATTTGTATACCTTTTAAAGTTCCAACTCGTATAAAGTACATTAATAGCACACAACAACCACCTAGATATATCCCTAGATTGCTCTCATCCAAGGTCTCATATTATACTGTATGAGTGATGTATCTCTTCCGTATAGGCTAACAAACAATAATAAACTCTAACGTAACATAATAAGTGCTATTTCTGAACAGGACAGCCATTTTTCTATTGTGCACTCAACCATTGTAAGCTTGGACAATTCGGACTGTTTCGTAGTAAACGAATACCATAGTTGTTCGGACACTTGAGCGAGTTTCTGTTCTGTTTGATGTGACATGGTTCTGCAGGAGGACATGTTTGAAATGGTTCAATTTCACTTGTCAGATAAGTTTTTTTTATTGTCAAGTGACAATAGTCGTGTTGTGTTTGAAGCTATTGAACTTTTTTTAACAAGGTTTAATGAAAAAAATAAGTTGTTATTAAAACTTATATTCTTTATTAAAATAAAATATAATTTTTGCAACTCTTACGGACATATTTTCTAATAAAAATTGTATAACAGTGTAACCTACTAAAATGTAAAGTTGTTACACAGGTATCTATCTACCTTTTTAGGGTTCCGTACCCAAAGAGTAAAAACGGAAGCGCCAAAGTTCGCATACTCTTCGCAAGTCATACCGTAATTTTTGTCCGAATCATCGTTTGTTCGAATTTTTTTCGCACTGAAACCTTATATTTTTCTAAAAAATTTATATGATAATCCTATAGAAGACTATAGATTAGGTTATGTTTATTTTATAAGAATTCTAACCAATCATTGGATCCAGAGAATAAAGAGTTATGACAAACGATCATTCTGACAAAAATTACACTCGGACTTTCAATAAGTATTATAAGTTTGTTGTACTGCTTTATGGTGTGCAATTAAGAATATTTGTATTGTATTGTATTGTATGAATTAAAGTCACAATAGACCAACACCGTTAGATACCCGAATCAAAAACCGCCATTAAAAAATAAAAACACAAACCATGATAACTTACTAGCAAAAGGCACTCGCGAACTTTGGGAATAAATTTGAGGACAATGTAACCCCCGCTTTGTTGACGCGTCTTTGTGAAGGGGGGGTGACCCAAAATCAGAGACACTAGATGGGTCTAGAATACTTTTTATGTTTTAAATTTCCAGGATTGAACCAAATCTTCTAGACACCAGCCATCATCATCCCAGCCTATATATACGTCCCACTGCTGGGCACAGGCCTCCTCTCAGAATGAGAGGGCTTGGGCCATAGTTCCCACGCGGGCCCAGTGCGAATTGGGAACTCCACACGCACCATTGAATTCGCAGGTTCATGCAGGTTTCCTCAATTTTTTTTCTTCGCTGCAAAGCTCGTGGTAAATTTCAAATGTAATTCCGCACATGAATTTCGAAAAACTCAGAGGTGCGAGCCGGGGTTTGAACACACGACCCTCTGCTTGAGAGGCGATAGGACAAACCACTAGGCCACCACAGCTTCATCAGACACCAGCCATATCGAGAACGGTTTATAGGAATCGAAATATCTGCAAATAACAATAACCTAACCAACAAACAGTTGGAAAACCCCCGACTTTGTCACTGTAAAGTTGTTACATCTCAAAAACGGCTAAACGGATTTTGATGAAACATGTCTAAAAACCATTGGTAAAAACCTGCTTTCAAATAAAAAAACCACATTCAAATCGGTCTACCCGTTTAAGAGCCACGGTGCCACAGACAGACATACATAACGGTCAAGCTTATTAGTTCAGCAATCTTTAGTCGACTTCAGTCAATTGGTCAGCTTGTCAGTTAATCAGCTAGTCAATCAGTCAGCTAGTCAGTCAATCAGCTAGTCAATCCGCCAGCATTTACTACTACTGCACTTATTACTTACACTTATTACTGGTACTTGAGGTATCCCATTTTAGGCCTCTAGTTTGGCAACGCATGTGCAATATCCCTGGTTTTGCAGATGTTTATAGGCGGTGGTGATCTCCTAACTATCAAGAGACCCACCTCGTTTTCCATCCAGTCAAATAAAAAAAAGTATGTCATTCAGTCAGTTAATTGGTCAGTTAGTCAGTCAATCAACCAGTCAGCCTGTCAATCAGCCAGGCAGTCAGTCGGGCGATTGCCTGACTGATTATTCAGTTACAGTCATTCAGCCAATCAGTCAGTCAGCTCGGGAGTTTTCTTCATTATACATTACCTATCATATTTATGATACCATTGTTAAGAGAAGTTTCCCTGCCTGCCGCTCGGCCGCGTTAGGTATTCGTTTGGGATATTGCTGTTTTTATCACTCGTGATATAAGCGCTCTCGCAGCCGTCCCCCCCCCCCCCATGCACATCCCCTCCCGCTTCTCCGCTTCCTGCTAATGTACAATATCAAGATAGCTGTAAGGTTTTCAAGATTTCGGCGGTTAAATTTTGGGTTTCGTTGTCCTCATTATACGAAAAGTATAGCACAAAAATCAATGATATTTTGCAATCAAGATCTTCTTTATATTTTCTATGCCTGTGGTTTTTTTCGATTTTTGTAAAAATGCTTTAATAGTCTGCAATGCTGCTGCAAAGTTGACATCTTTCTTTTGTCGACTTCTGAGCTCCTGTAATTCTGATATTACGCATTTATATGAAAATCTGAAAAACCACAGGCATAGATAATTACATTTAGTCCATACCTACTTACTAAATTTCGTCTTCTTCAACAGAAGTAAGAAGAAGAAGTTTGCTTACTTTTCCAATGAGACCGGGACTACGTTTGTATGGAGAATGGAACGAAGAGACTTCTCTAAACGCTTCCAGCGCTCGAGGGCGTCGTCTGCTAACTTTTAACAGCTTCCCTGCATTGTCCGGCAACAAACGATATTAAGCTTATCTCGAGTCGCATTCTGAAAGGCTTTTTAAGATTTTACGAGAAATGAAAGTTTTATACAGATATTACGTTACGTCTCACGGTTTTACTTGCGTACTTTTAATTGCTCCAGAAACTTGCAATTTGGTATGAAGGTTGGGGTTTGGTATGAAGCTATTATAGCGCAATCAATGAAAAAATAAAAAATAAAAATATTATTTTCTTTCTTTCTTTCTTTCTTTCAATGAGAAAAATTGGAAATAGTATATTTTTTATCGAGAGACTACAATAAGCCAATATAATACCCGAGGTGGTTATAGCCACCCGAGCCTTAGCGAGGGTGTCTATTTACCCGACGGTTTATATTGACTTTTAGTCTCGAGGTGAAAACTCTATTTTTCACTTCGATTGCGAGAAAAAATAGTCAGTTCAGTACAAAAAGATTTAATAAAAAATAAAAATAAATCTTTCTAGATTTCGGCGGCAAAAGATTATCAATTATGTCTTTTGCTCTTTGCTCGACATCATAATTTACGCTCTACAACAATTTCAAAGTTTTCACGGTAAGTATTTTTTTCCGACCAGACACAGATATAACCAAATAGCATCGGCCAAATGGTCCATACACAAACGGAAAAA
The DNA here is from genome assembly GCA_037349165.1 of Choristoneura rosaceana. Classification (NCBI taxonomy): domain Eukaryota; kingdom Metazoa; phylum Arthropoda; class Insecta; order Lepidoptera; family Tortricidae; genus Choristoneura; species Choristoneura rosaceana. The sequence continues at coordinate 460,260 of JAZBNJ010000007.1, forward strand.
TAGAATGGCGCCACCTTCTATGCGGAAAAAGCATAGAACTAAGACCACGTAGACTAAGAACTTAACATATTTGCGTGATGAAAATGGTCCACACACAATCTTATTTTTTACAAGTAACTGGCTGTTTGAGTTTAGCTAAGTCACTTGAAGTAAATTAAAAAACTAATACTTTTACTCCCTAGGGACTAAAGTACTCGCATTACTCCCGCGTTGTAAGGCTATATTGACCTACTTTTAGAGCATGAGAAGTGAAAACATTATTTTTATGTCTATGTTAGTTTCGTAACCAATCTAAAACTACCAACACTGCGTTCATTTTAAATTGACGTTTTGTTAACACAATATTATATTCATAGATACTTGTTGAGAAGAGATCCCTTTAAGGAATAAGTTCACTTTTGTACATCTTATTCCTTCTTATCTGTTAGTTTCAAGTGTTCTATGTACAAGAAAGAGTTTATACATTATAGTAAAAGACAATACAGTAGGTAAAATTACTTGCATGACGACCGGATGGCCAAGTGGTTAAGAGAACCTGACTACGAAGCTTGAGGTTCCGGGTTCGATTCCCGGCCGGGGCAGATATTTGTATGATTAATACGAATGTTTGTTCTCGGGTCTTTGATGTTCAATAATGTATTTAAGTATGTATTTATCTTTACCGGGTGTGGCCTGTAATATAAGCATAAAATTAAAACATAGATAGATACTCCTCGAACTGAACAACATTAGTTCAGCGAGTTTAAAAAATAATCAGTTTTTTATTTTTTATTACACTTTTAAGTTTATTCGCAGAAGCAATGTAAAGCCAAATGCTTGATGTTTGTAGCGTGACAGGCGACGTCAGTAGTTGTGTTCTAGGATGGCGTACATTGATGGCAGTATTTAATTTGTAAGAAAAAAGAAAAATTCAAAGACTCCATTATTTTTAAAAGTCGCTGAACTAATGTTGTTCAGTTTAACGAGGACGATCTATGTTTTAATTGTTTGCTCGTATTACAGGCCACACCCGGTATAAGTATGTTTATCCGTTGACTAGTATCAATAGTACAAGCTTTGCTTAGTTTGGGACTAGGTCAATTGGTGTCAAGTGTCCCATAATTTTTATTATGATGATATTTATGTACAAATTTGTACGGAACCTGTGCGTGAGATTTTCTTCCGCTTATTCGATTCTAACTTTCCTAATGTAGGAAACATAATTCCGGTAATAAAGAAAGGAAGGATAAAGAATGGTAAAACATTTGGTCTTCTGTACATAAATAGGGAAAATAAATGTGTAAGTTAAGCTTACGTTTGTTTGTGTTGCGCATGTCGTTATCGCCTAAACCGCCGCACCGCAGCCTGCGTACAATAGGTGGGTGTATAACTGAATCATTTGGTTAATTTAACATTATGACTGGTTCCAGGAAAAGATTTAAATAATAGTTGAAATGACATGAAGCGTTAATTCCGTAAAAGTATCTTCCCTTCAGGGATAAGTCCGCCTTTGTATACATCCTCCTCACACCTCCTCCATCTCACCTCTTCTCTAACACCTCTTTTTTTTCTGTAACCTTTTTTTTCCTTTGTACAATAAAGAGTATAAATAACAAAAAATAATACAAACAAACAAATAAATATTGGCATGGAAAAGAAAAGAGTAAATAACAATTAAATTAAAATAAAACTAAACTAAACTTAAAATCCCTATCCTACTATATAATATTATAAATGCGAAAGTAATTCTGTCTGTCTGTTACGCTTTCACGTCGAAACCATTGAACCGATTTGGATGAAATTTGGTATATAGGTAGTTTGAACTCCAAGGATCAACATAGGATACCTTTGATTCCGATAGAGAGAGCCATCGCGCGATAACCTAGATCCGCGCAGACGAATATAATAATAAGACGAATAATAAGCCTATATAAACACAAAAAAAATACATAAATAAATAATAAATAAATAAATATCATGGGACACTTGACACCAATTGACCTAGTCCCAAACTAAGCAAAGCTTGTACTATGGGTACTAGGCAACGGATAAACGTACTTATATAGATAAATACATACTTAAATACATAATATGTAAATACTTAAATACATATTAAACATCCAAGACCCGAGAACAAACATTCGTATTATTCATACAAATATCTGCCCCGACCGGGATTCGAACCCGGGACCTCAAGCTTCGTAGTCAGGATCTCTAACCACTCGGCCATCCTGTCGTCTAAAATAATAATAAATATATTATTACATACATAAATTATTAGATATACTAATTACCACTATTTTGGCAATAACTGTGTTTCGTTAAAATGGTCTGGAGCTGTAAGTAGCCAGTGAACTGCGGCCATTCATTGCTCGTTTGCATGTGAATGGGGGATTTATAGCCGGAACGGCATTGTGCCGGTCCACGCTTTATCCCAGCTGACATACGTACATACAGACATACATAGCAGCGAATGAAGTCAAAGTCAACGTCAAAATATCTTTAATCAATTTAAGAGCGTTTATACTTGCTGAGCTGGCAACGTTGCAATAATAATAATAATATCATGGGACACTTGACACCAATTGACCTAGTCCCAAACTAAGCAAAGCTTGTACTATGGATACTAGGCAACGGATAAACATACTTATATAGATAAATACATACTTAAATACATATTAAACATCCAAGACCCGAGAACAAACATTCGTATTATTCATACAAATATCTGCCCCGACCGGGATTCGAACCCGGGACCTCAAACTTCGTAGCCAGGTTCTCTAACCACTGGGCCATCCGGTCGTCTATATTAAATTATTATTCTATAATATACTCGTAATCCAATAAATAATTATTCTTTAAAGACTTTTATTTTGTTTAAAAACCGTTTATGAACATTTATTCGTTTTTAAAGAACATAACTAATCATATTAACATAGCTATTTAATAAATTGCCTCTAGATTTGCAGCAGTTGTCGTTTATTAAGTTCCGAAATAGCTTAAGAAAATTGTTACACAAGGATCAGTATTATGATGTAAAAATGTTTCTATCAAATTATTTATAACATTTGCATGCTAGTATTTTTTTATATAACAAATAATACTTATAGCAGAATAAGTTCCGAACAGTAAGTCATAATCAATCATCTTTTTGACTTTATTATTCGTTCAAATAAAGAAGTTGGAAGTTTATAAAAAGCATTAAATGATATTGTAACGGATAACTCACGACTTAAATCGAATTTAGCTAGACATGTTTCGGGGTATTGCATAGTTCTTCAAAGGAGCACGCGACTCGGCGGCAGCCGCAACACGCGCACTCCTGAAGAAGGGCTACGAAATAGCCCGAAACATGTCGAGCTAAACTCGATTTAAGACGTGAGTTATCCGTTACCATATCATTTAATATGAGTGAGTCTCATGGTAGTTTCATATTCAAAATTTATAAAAAGTGGTCAGTCTCCTTTAAAAAAAGCATTTCGAAGTCAAAGTTGCCATTTTCCAGACCCCCTCTTCCCAGGTAAAACTACTAAAATTATATTAAGTCGTAAAACATCCCAGAAATCCTCCCCTTTTTCACCGTAACTTAAATACTGATGAATAATTACTTCATTTCAATTACCCCCACCTACCGTCTTACCCCTAACTCCTTGAGATTGAATCTGTACCATAAATTCCGGTACCAGTCCCGCAATGCGGTACGTCCCAGCCCTTGTAAGCCGGTCTGAGCTACCCTACACCGAGCAACTTAAATCAACCCCCATTTTACCACCCCTCAATCTTAACTCCAACTATATAAAGTTTCTTTTACAGTTAATTTTACTTTACTAGTGGCATACATTTGGTATGTTAGAAACTGTGCTATTTTTTGCGAGTGCCAAATAGTGTCCTAACTCTTGTCGTGTTCGCTTTTAAGTTCGTTTTCGGATGAGGTTTTGTTGCACAAGCGTTATACGGTGATTCGGGAAGTCTCAATTTACATATTGCTATCTTTTTGTATAGAATCTCCGCTAGGAAATTGTAGGGAAAAGCATGACAAGTTTATGAGTTGGTAACAGACTTTTCCGCTGACTGTACAAGTGTACAACTTGGAGATATCGTTGGGGAACAAACAACATACAAGATACTTTCTCAAAATAAATCTGAAATATTTTACACAGTGCCTGGGTATGTTCAAATAAAGTATAAATATTTGTGTTGTCTGTATTGTATATTTACTGCCCAAGCCCTTTCATTCTGAGAGGAGACCTGTGCCCAGCAGTGGGACGTAAATAGGCTGGGATGGTGATGATGATGATGATGATGATTGTATATTCCTTTCTATTATAAAGGGGAAAGGGGAAAGTGAGTTTGTTTGTTTGTTTGTTACGCTTTCACACCGTAACGGAGCAACGGATCGACGTGATTTTTGGCATAGAGATAGTTTATGGTCCCGAGAGTGACGTAGGCTATTTTTTATCCCGGAAAAATGCACAGTTCCCGAGGGAACAGCGCGCGATAACCGAACACCACGCGGGCGGAGCCGCGGCCAAAAGCTAGTAAAGTATAAATGATTGTGTGGTCGGTATTGTATAAGTATTTAACATATTTTAATTGGTAGCTGGTAAACTTGCAATCTCTTCGTTTCCCAAGTTTCATTTACTAAATGCAAAACCTAGTATACACTGGCAAAATTGTCCTCCAATGGACAGAGCCATTTTTTTTAAAGAAACAACAACAAACTTAAAAAAAAAATCGTCCACATTCGCGACAATAACCCGATTTTTAAGGAACTCATTTCCTTGCAGATGTTAAAAAGGTACTATTAATACTGTTTAATTCTGTGGTTGCTACACTATTCTAATTCCCATAAGCATTAACTCATTTTCCACGACCCTCCCGTTATTATCTTCTATCATTTAATTTAAATCACAATTAAATAGAGCCTATTTTAAACCCTCTTGCATCATTTGCTACCTTAATTAACACGTTTCCGGCTCAATGAGTCATATATGATGCACATAAGTATTTTTATGTAACCCTACTAATAATATAAACGTGAGTGTTTATGAGATAGATACGAACAGATTGCTTAGTGGTTAGAGAACCTGACTACGAAGCTTGAGGTCCCGAGTTCGATTTCCGTGTCGGGGCAGATATTTGTATGAAAAATACAAATGTTTGTTCTCGGGTCTTGGGTGTTTAATACGTATTTAAGTATGTATCTATCCATATAATTATATTTATCCGTTGCTTAGTACCCATAACACAAGCTTTGCTAAGCTTACCTACTTTGGGACTAGGTCAATTGGTGTGAATTGTTCTGTGATATTTATTTATTTGTTTATTAGTGTGTGTATGTGTGCATGTTTGGTGTTTCTTTACGATACGGCTGGACGGATTTGGTTGAAACTTGGTATGTAGAACTGGACAACTGGAATAACACATAGGCTACTTTTTACCTTTTACTTTTTACGCGACTTCGTATTTATAAACTGTAACAACGTGCAGTACCGAAACTACAAAATACGTTATTTATAGGAGACCAATTTAAAGTGTTATACATTTAATTCGCTTATGAATGGTACAATGAAAAAAAACGAAAAGTTCCAGATTCGATACTGTATATAAATTTTGCGATATAAACAGGGGTGGATCTACTTAAAGGCTTTTTGGGCTGCAGCCCAGGGCCTCGTGGATACAGAGGGCCCCCAACCAGAACTGAAAACAATAGACGATTATAGTCAATAATAAAAATTATCTAGAATTAAAAAAAATCCGGTCATGAGGTTTGAGCAATTAGGTAGGGCCCCTAAACAGTATTAGCCCAGGGCCCCACAAATTCAAGATCCGCCCCTGGATATAAAAGAACTTTTTTCATTTTTTTATTTTGTCCCTTTTGTATATAAGCAGCGAGCATGCTCAAACAAAGAACTGGAGGCGTATGGTTCCACACAAAAAATACATAGTCACCGTTGTTCTATGAAAAAGCTCCAACAAAAGTTCAACATAGCCCCCGTATCCCTGTCGCTAGGAGGGGGGGGGGGGGTCAGACACAATAGGGCTTAAGCTCCAGCTTAATTGACTCGAGAGCTTTGGGGGAATTACGCGGGATAGCTTTTGAAAAGGCTGGAAAAGCCCGAGCTTTTTTAACTGAACTTTCGGAATGACGGGGAAACGGAATGGTATTTTGTGCGGAATAGTTTTGGAATGCGGTTTATATTAAAAAGGACAGTGACTTGTTGAAAATATAGGTATTTCTTCATGAATTCATCTGCACTTTACATCAAGTGAGATAGGAGTGAATCAAATTTGGGCGGTTGAATTTTGGGTTTCGTTTTTTCCTCATTATACAAAAAGCAATCATCAAGTATACATACAAAAAGAAATCAATGATTTTACAATCAATATCTTCTTTATATTTTCTATGGCTGTGGTTTTTTAAAATTTTGTAAAAATGCTTGAATAGTCTGTAATTCTCGTCACACATCTTTTTTTGTCGACTTTTGAGCTCCTGTAATTCTGATATTACACATTTATGTTAATATCTGAAAAGCCACAGGCATAGATAATTACGTCTAGTCCATACTTACAAAATTTCATCTACTTCTGTTGCCTAGTTTTCAAATGAGGCCGGGATTACGTTTGTATGGAGAATGGAAAGAAGAGACTTAAATTTTAAAATATGTATAAATCGGCACAACAATAATTATATTTTTCCTTCATGATCAGCGACAGGTAAACACCAGTTAATCATCATTATTCATTAGGTATAAAACTCATTCAATTATGTACGTGCTCTTTTTCGCATACCATAAAATTGTGTAGGTATGACTGCTTTTTAGGGTTCTTTAGTCAATTAGGAACCCTTATAGTTTCGCCATGTCTGTCCGTGGGTAAACTCAGAGACCGTTAGTACTAGAAAGCTGTAATTTGGCATGAATATACATATCAGTCACGCCAACAAAGTGGTATAATAAAAAAAGTAAAGAAATATATTTTTAGAGTACCTCCAATAGACGTAAAGTGGGAGTGATTTTTTATTCTCGACTAACTATATTGTGGGGTATCGTTGAATAGGTCTTTTAAAACCATGCTAAGACAATAATTTTTCTATTCAGTGATCTGTTTGCGAAATATTCAACTTTAAAGTGCAAATTTTCATTGTTTGTAACTGGAAATGAAATTTTGTAGCAGTTTTGTAGCAGTAGTAGTAGTAGAGTATTAGTATGGTAGAATATTGATCCATTCTTGTATTTATATTGAGCGTTAAACGATTTTCGTGAGCTACGAGTAGCTGGGAGTTTTTTGGCGACAAGTAAGAGATCTAGCTTTGGTCTGATCTCTGATTTCTCAGAAATGAAATGAAATGGCGCCATTTCATGAATCGGCGAAGGAACATCCGCCATATCTCAAAACTCACCGCTTAACGATTTGTCTAGTGACGTTTAGGCAGATCAAGAAATTCCTAGGCATATCATGAAACGCCACTATATAGGTACTCGCTGTGGTCAAAATTTATACTAAAAAACTTTTAGACATACATTGTCGGCGGCCGATCGTAAAATCCGCCAGATCACGAAATTCCTAGGCACATCATGAAATGGCGCCATTTCATGATATGCCTAAAAGTTGTCCAGGCCTATCACGATGTGCCTGAGAAACAATACAGCAGATCGAATAGAGCAACGCATTTGTCGATATTCCGAGCTTTATACCGGACATATCGTGATATGCTGGAAAAAAGAAAAAAATTGATACGACGAGCGAAGCGAGGACTGGTTAGTATGAATCGTGACCACTACGCACGAGCCGAGTGAGCGAAACGAGCGTGCCGCGTCAGCGGCTGGCGAAGTGCCAGAAACGATATGGTTATCACTAGGCAAATCGTCAAACGGTGAGTTTTGAACGATACGGCGGATGTCCCTTAGCAAATTCATGAAATGGCGCCATTTCACGATATGCTTAGGAATTTCGTGATCTGGCGGATTTTACGATCGCCCGCCGACATATATCATTGTATAATGGCACACTAATCTGCTCGTAGCTCCGACTAGCTGCAATTACGCTTTATGCCGGATTGGTCTGAGATCACGCCAGCTGCCAGCCGCCAAGGTCGCGCGGGAGGTCATATTGTTTGAGTGAAGTTCCGTATCCTAGCGGATTCGCGCCAATAAAAGAGCTCCATTCAACACCCATTTAAAAATATTACTTACAAGAGTGAGACATTTTGATAACCAGTGTTGCCTGCCACTTTAGCCAATTTTTAACTAGATCTAGCGATATATGGGCAACTTTTTTACCGACACTAATCTGTCCGCGAAATCTATCAAACAATTGCAGATTTTTGTGAGTAAACAGTGTTTTCTGTAATTAAATAGATGGTGTACCTACTTGAATACATGCCATCCTACGTAATTCCAACGTAACAAACCGTGAAATATCTTGTTGTAAGTAAGTACAATTTTTTGGTAACGCCAGAGACAATTTTGGTAATGCAGGAGACGCCCAAAGTGTCGGTAAAAAAGTTTATTGGCCCATTTACGAAATAATTGGCTAGAAAAAAAATTGAGGCCGAAAATTTTTATTTTTATTTATTTAATCAAACGGCACACTTGCGGCACACTTTCTAGCTACTTATATTCTTCGCTAATAATAATAATAATAATAATAAATGTTGTAATTTCATAGTCAAATTTGTGAAAAGGTTCCACCCTGGTACAGTCAGCTGCAGAGAAAAGGTACCCCCCTGTAACGGCGGTATCCATACTACCGCCATTACAGGGGGGTACCCTTTCTCTGCAGCTGACTGTACATACGTGGTTCATAGTCTGGAGTGTACAATGCAAAAGTTAGCATGCTCACAGTGGCTCCCTGATTAACTTATTGTTATGTGCCGTACATCGCATTGTCTCTGATGACAGTTCGCGGAACCACAGGTGCGCGTGCGCCTGCGACACGTGATGCTTACAGAGTTGCCGCCATTTTGCTTTGTTTTGTTTTACTCAGCTGTGTCACATTCTACCGGGTGCCAGTAATACGAGCAAAAAATTAAAACATAGATAGTTTTGATAAATAAAATAAATAAATAAAAAAACCTTTATTGCCATATAGATATAAGTTTTTAATGTTGCATGCTAAAACTACCTAGCAAAAAATGATGTTCAATTTTCAAAATGTAACACCTTACTGTACCATTTTTTATGCAAATAAAGATGATTATGATTATGATTATGATTATTATGCCACAACTTAAATTGAAACTACCATGAAACTACCGTGAGACTCACTCATATTAAATGATATTGAAACGGATAACTCACGTCTTAAATTGAGTTTAGTTCGACTTGTTTCGGGTTATTTTGAAACCCTTCATCAATGGAGCACGCGACTCGGCGGCTGCCGCAACACGCGCACTGCGTGCCACCGCTCAGCTCGCGCGACTTAACCCGAAACATGTCGAGCTAAACTCGATTTAAGACGTGAGTCTGAGTGAGACGTGAGTGAGACGAGAGTAAGAGATCGTTCGTCAAACTGAACACTATTAGTTCAGCGACTTTAAAAAAAAATAGTTTTTTTTTATTACACTTTTGAGTTTATTTAAAGAAGCAATGTAAAGCAAACTGCTTGATGTTTGTAGCGTGACAGGCGACGTCAGTTGGGTTCTAGGATGGCGTACATCGATAGCAGTAATTAATTTGTACGAAAATGGGAATATTCAAAGACTCCATTATTTTTAAAAGTCGCTGAACTAATGTTGTTCAGTTTGACGAGGACGATCTACCTATGTTTTAATTTTTGCTCGTATTACAGGCCACAACCCTATTAATAATAAATAATAAGATGGTAAGTATGTCAAACAAAATGCTGGTACATAGGTAAACTGCTGTATTTTGTATGAAAATAGAAGCAAATAGGTATATTATCAGAATCCGATTTTTTTTATTGTGGAACATAGGAAGGCTAAGATACAGCTATTAAGACATTTTGTGATCTTTTATGTCTTGCCAATTGGCGGAAAAAAAAATTTAATTGGTAAATAGAAATATTAATTTAAATACACACAATCAAAATTAAAACGCTACAGACTTCGAATACAAAAAATATTAGTCAGTTGAAATTAAGTAAAAAATTATAATCAAATTAGAAATTGTGATTAAATTAAAAAATTACAATTTATAATCAAATTAATTGAAAATATAATTCAGCAAGTTATAAAATAAAAATAAAAATAGTGACTACACATTTATCACACTTAGTCATTTTTGTATAAAAAAAAGAATTACAAGGTATGATGTGCGTCAGTCATTATTAGCTGTGTGCAATAATAAAAATGCTTTACTTTAAGATAAATAGCGGTAAGCCACGAATTATAAGATGCGGTTTATTACGTAGGTAATATTTTGAATGGAGTATTTAGCTGTGCAGTCAGTGGGATTTTTTTTAATAAAAAGAGGACTTTGTTTGACGATGACGTGCGTTTATATACTACCCTTCTGCTATTAAGAGGTTATTGATTAATTTTATTTCAACAGATAAATGTGATGCCGTCTCCGTCTATTCGAACAAAACAAATAGAGACGGCACACATTTATCCGTTAAATAAATTTAATAAATGGATGGTGAAGCATGGGGTAACTCTACTATTATAGACATCATCATCATGTCAGCCGAAAGACGTCCACTGCTGGACATAGGCCTACCCCAAGGCTCTCCACTCAGACCGGTCTTGTGCTTTCCGCATCCACCGCGATCCCGCGATCTTAGCCAGATCGTCGCTCCATCTTGTTGGAGGCACCGACAGCTCGTCTCTCGGTCCGCGGACGTCATTCGAGAACCTTCTGACCCCATCAGCCATAAGTCCTGCGAGCAATGTGCCCCGCCCACTGCCACTTCAGTTTCGCAATTCTTCGGGCTATGTCGGTAACCTGCTGATATTCGGTTATCGCGCGCTGTTCCCTCGGGAACTGTGCATTTTTCCGGGATAAAAAGTCGCCTATGTCACTCTCGGGCCCATGAACTATCTCTATGCCAAAAATCACGTCGATCCGTCGCTCCGTTACGGCTTGAAAGACGGACAACACACACAAACATACAAACACACTTTCGCATTTATAATATTAGTATGGATGGATGAATTATAGTATTCACGAATAATCTGTAGCTATGATTTTTTGCCAAGACCCGTTACGAGAGTTACTCCTAATCGTTCATTCAAAGCATCAAGTGAGTCATACAAGAATCAGGTCCGAATGAGTCATTCGTTCACGTTACATTACGAATGACATTAAAGTAGCGGTATGAATGACAATGAGGCCATAATTAAATCTCAATAAATAGAAACGCCCTGACTGACTCATCAACGCTGAGCCCCAACCCTTGGACTTACGCAGAGATCCCAAATGTAGATAAGAAATTAATGTGAGTTTTGGAAAATTCCCACGGGATAGGGGTTATGCGGCAAAAACCTGTGATTAAAGTTATACAGGGAGTACAATACAATACAATACAATACAATAACTCTTTATTGCACACCAAGATATAGCAAAAAATTACAGAAAACAGGTATATACAGGGACTTTGGGTTCATTCTAGTCGCATAACTGAGATAATTTTGGTTCTGCTACTTTTTAAAAATATGACAATTTTTTCATACAATTTCAATGAAAAACTTACCCTAAAATAAAAATAGAACCTAAAACTAAAATAAATTACCTAAAGAATACCCCAGGCAATTTACCACGAGCTTTGCGAGCTGTGCGGTGGGTGCGGGACAAATAAATGATTTATGATTTAAGGAAAACATTGTGAGGAAACCAGCACTGCCTGCGAAGCAATTCAATGGTGCGTGTGAAGTTTCCAATCGGCACTGGGCCCTCGTAGGAACTATGGTCCGAGCCCTCTTGTTCTAAGAGGAAGCCTGTACCCAGCAGTGGGACGTATATAGGCTGGGATGGAAAATGATCTAAATTTAAGTTTTTTGAAAATGTTGCAAAAAAAAGTAGCTTAGTTTTGTGAGTTCCGACCTTTGAATTTAAAGACCCATTGGTCAGAGACATCCATAATACGCATGTCACTCTGCTTGCACTTATAATTTTACCAGCTTTTGCCCGCGGCTCCGCCCGCGTGGAATTCAGTTATCGCGCGCGGATAAATGTTTAATGTTTATTTTGGCAAAAAACGGTACAATATAGAAAAAAACTTAAGAAAATAAGACTTAAACAAAACATAGACCAGCAAATATACCACTATTAATTTACACAGTAGAGTAACACGTACAAAGAACAAAAATGACCAATTAAACAATAATTTAGTTGACAAAACGAAACTAATGTTTTAACAGTGCAGCTTTAAACCTGTTAAGAAAAAGTAGCTTATGTCACTTTCGAGGCCATAAACTATCTCTATGCCAAAAATCACGTCGATCCGTCGCTTCGTTACGGCGTGAAAGACGGACAAAAACACACACTTTCGCATTTATAATAATTAGTATGGATGGATTACATTTTAAAGTTTTTCCCGTTTTACGATTTTATTTTCGATGACCATCGTAGTAACTTATTGGAAATAAGTGCATGACTCGAAATACTATTACTAAAGTTGCTATTTAATTGTGTCAGTTAATTTTAGAAAGCAAACATGTTGCGGCTTTGTGCTGTCTATCCCATTTGTGGTACAATACCGTTGGGTAACTGGGTGACTAACAGACCAAACCAGGAAGCTAAAGCTTGTAATCGACCACTGTACCTGTATGGGGAACAAAGAAGCAAGAATTGCAGCTGGCTCCATACCGCAGCCTATAAATAAATAAGTATAATGGGACAATTGACACCAATTTACCTAGTGCCAAACTAAGCTTATACTTGGCAACGGATAAACATACTTATTTAGATAATTAAATAATATACTCTATCTATTATATATCTGAGACCCGAGAATAAACATTCGTATAGTTCATATAAATATCAGAGAAGACCGGAGATCGAACCTGGAACCTCAAGCTTTATAGTCAAGTTTTCCTACCACTTGGCTATCCAGTTGTCGAAGGATGTAAGGATGTAGATCGATTTATAAGGACTTTCCATTTCTATTGGAAACCATAGCCAAATAACTTTGCTTCAAACTGCAATATTATTTCCCTAGCCCACACATTATGGTGCAATAGACACGTCGCGTACTAAGTTTAAATTTGGTAAAAAATTACCATGTACTTTATAGAATTTCTATTGATAGCTGGTGGTGGACTGTATGAAAACTAATGGAAAGATTGATGGAAACACGTGTTTAAATGATAGTAATTTAATAAGCAAAGCACAATAATATTATTAGGAACCGACAGATCGGGCAAACAAGTCACAACTGACAATAAGAGTAAAAAACATATTTAAAAAGACATTGACAAACTGTAAAAAAGGTCGCACCGCAGCCAGTCGCCAACATACCGGAACCCCAGTGGAACACTAAGAGCTGGTGGCTACTGACTGAGGTGCGGCTTCCAGTAAAATAAGTTTTCGGGCCGGCCGGCGCAGCGTGCCGCCTCTAGTGCAGACATCTGCTACGCGGACCGCTCCGTCAGGTCCTAAGTAGACCTTCGCTACCCTTCCTAATGGCCAAAGCCCACGAGGGAGAGTAGGGTCGGCGATCAGCACCACATCGCCCTCGCCAAGATTCACAGCATTGTTTGTGGGTCCTCTCGGTCTGAGCGTTGGGAGGTATTCGTGTAACCATCTGGCCCAGAATTTGTCTGCGAGTCGCAGTGTTCGTCGCCAGTCGCAGCGCCGTAATAAGTCTGCGTCGGTCAAAGATGAGGTCCACGGTACAACTGACGAGGAGCCCAGGATGAAGTGGAATGGTGTTATGGCTTCGAGAGAATCTGGAGAGGATGAAACGTAGGTGAGTGGTCTCGAGTTGACGATCGCTTCTGCCTCAAGAAGGAGTGTTATCAGGACGTCTTCCTTTATCGATTGGTTTGTGAGGCAGGATCCTAGAGCTGTTTTCACTGTCCGTACGAGCCTTTCCCATGCACCACCCATGAATGGAGATGCAGGTGGGATGAAGCGCCAAACAATTCTGTGGTTGGTGGCGTATTCCCTCACGGAGTCGTCATGTAGACAGCGTAGCTCGCGCGAGGCCCCAACAAAGTTCGTACCGTTATCGGAAAATATGGTGGTGGGGGATCCTCGGCGCGCGATGAAGCGTCTGAGGCTCATTATGGCTGCATCAGTTGAGAGAGAATTGACAATTTCTAAGTGTAAAGCTCTGGTTGTCAGGCAAGTATACAATGCGACGTAGCGCTTTTCTTTGCGTCGATATATTGTTACCGAAATAGGGCCGAAATAGTCAAGCCCAACGTGTGTGAACGGCCTTTTGTGATGGTCCAGACGTTCTAGTGGTAAGTCTCCAGTCTGTGGTTGGATAGGTTTCTTCTTCCATCTTCGGCAACGTACGCAGGCGCTTGCTATGCCACGGATTGTGCTTCTCGCTCTCAGGATCCAGAATCTCTGACGGAGTTCATTTAGTACGAGCTCGTTAAAGTGGTGTGACGCTCTAACATGTTCATGCAAGATTAAGAGTCGGGTGACGTAATGACGGCCGTCGAGGATGATTGATGACTTCATGTTGTCGTTTACTCCGGGGGCAGACCTTATACGTGAGTCTAGTCTTAACAGACCGTCTCTGTCTAGGACTGGTGCGAGTTTCTTAAGGCGACTATTATTGGGCACTGGCTTTGAAGATGGCAGGGCTGATAAATCCTCAGGGAAACTCTCTACCTGTGCCAGATGAAAGACCAGCTTCTCCGCTTCCAATATATCTACAGTCTGGAGTTGGTGAGGAGATGTGGTGCCGTCCGTGTACAATTTAGAATTTGGATCTATTGGCCGAGACAGTTTTAGCCGAAATAGTCGTGCGCCCTGAAGAACGCGGGCGGTGGCGCGTAACAATCGCAGCCAAGAGCTAAAACGCGTCGGGTTCGGTACTAAAGTCGAGGATTGTATGGTGAGGAACAGAACCATTACGTCTGATTTCAATTCTGGGTCTAGGGAGTTCGGTTCCTCATCGGTAACGCACTCGGTCGGCCAAGTGCATGATGGCTCCGATAGAAATAGTGGGCCGGTGAACCATCGATGAGAAGCAGTCAAATTTAATTTTTTTGGCTTTGTAGCATCGTCGGCAACGTTGAGAGAGGTCGGGATCCACCTCCAATCAGAAGGATTGGTGGTTTCCAGGATCTCTCCCAACCTGTGCGCCACGAACGGTTTAAATGCGCGAGCATCGCTCCGAATCCACTTGAGGACTGTGGTTGAGTCAATCCAAAAAGTGGTTTTGGAGGGCTTGAATCGATGAGCTTGTAAAATTGTCTGTGCAAAACGCGACGCTATAAGAGCGGCTTGTAATTCCAAGCGGGGAATCGAAAGGGGTTTCAATGGCGAGACGCGAGCTTTGCCACCAATCAGTGACGTGGACACGGAGTCGTCGCTGTACCTGAAACGCCAATAAGCCGCGCAGGCGTAAGCTTGCTCGCCACCATCGGCCACAACGTGCAGCTGAACATCCGACAAGTCTGCCCTTGTCATATACCAGCGAGGAATTTTAATATTAGCCGAAATTCGCAACTGCTCGAACCAGTCTTGGCACTCGCTGACATAGACTTCGGGTAGGAGCGTGTCCCAATTAACGCCTGACCGCCATAACTTCTGGATTAAAATGCGGCCCCAGATAACGACTGGCATCAGGAGGCCGAGAGGGTCATAGACCTTCATGACGCTTGACAATAGGTTGCGTTTGGTAAGAGTGTCAGTCGGTATCTGGGGCACGGTGCGAAATCTTAGCGAGTCCTGACCCGGATTCCACTTTACGCCTAATACACCGACTTCATTACTGATAGGCAGAGCAACGTCGGATGTGGAAACACTTCGAAGTTCCTTTGGAACGAGTGAAAGCGCCTCCGGTTGATTCGAAGTCCACGCACGCATTTCGAAGCCGCCGGCTTTGTGCACCGTGATAACGTCAGCGGCTAGTTGTGCTGCGTCAGCGATACTAGGGTAGCTTCCGAGGTAGTCGTCCATGTAATGGTCTTCGATGATAGCCTTACAAGCGGTAGGGTAGCTTGGCTCTAGCATTTTTGCGTTTTTGTTTTTTATGTAGAGCGCTATAAAGGGACTACATACGGCGCCAAAGATCATGGATGACATGCGGTACTCTTTAAGGATGCCATCCTTACTGCGCCAGAGAAAACGTTGCGCATCCCTATCTCTTGAGATAATTCTGACCTGCGGGAACATTTCTTTTATGTCACCATTTAGAGCAACGGCACCTTCTCTAAAGCGGAACAAGATGTCGAGAAGTGAGCACAAGAGGTCAGGTCCTTGTAAGAGGAGGCTATTGAGGCTTACGCCTTTCGTTGCTGCGGCCGCGTCGTGGACTGCTCTGAGCTTCTTCTTTTGAGGATGCAAGACACCGAAGATAGGCAGGTACCACCGAATTGAGCCGTCTGTGTTGACGCAAGAAGCGTTTTGCGGAAGACGCTGGTGGTAAGTGTCTGAGTCGCACTCCTCAGCGTAGCCTTTATCAATTACGTCATCAATAAACTTTTGAAAAGCTGTAGCGAACGCGGAATCTTTTGACATCTGTCGTTCAAGTGTTTTGAAGCGAGATAGTGCCTGAGGGTAACTGTCAGGTACAATTTTCGGCAAATCTTTCTTCCATGGAAGGCCAACTTCAAAATGACCATCGTCGAGCTGATGCATTGAGGATTCGATTATGTCCACTGCTCTTTGGTCTTCGTCGTTTGGACGGGGACACTTTTTCGTGATGCCTAGAGCATCGATATCGTATTGACTTTTTATAAGGCAGTCCAAGTCGTCCGAAACGTGATTTATGAACTCGAGTGGCTTTGATGAGAGAGAAAGTGCACCGTGAAGTACCCAACCTAACAAGGTTCTAGAGGCGACGGGTTCGTTCTTATTTCCGCTACGAACTTCGCGGCTTAAAGATAAATGCCAGTCTGGCGCGCCAATAAGAACCGTAGGAGAAACATCAGTACAATACGAAAGTTCGTCAGTTAAATCAGATAGGTGACTATAATCCGTGAGATTTATCGTGTGAGGGTTTTGCGCTCGAAGCCCTAGGGGCTTAATAGCCCGTGCGTGCTGAATTAAGTAACGATCGGCATGGCTACGGCCACGAACGTAGAAATCAACATAACTCACGTCAAGTTCCTTGCTCATACCACTAACACCTTCGATGCGAAGACGCTCCTGACAGGTAAGCTTCGCGCCAATGCGTGCAGCTACCTCGCCGTCGATCAGTGTCGCCGTGCTGCCCTCGTCGAGAAGCGCCGTCGTCTCGAAGTCGCCGTTAGGACCCTCGAGTACGATCGGGACTACCTTCAGCAGGCCACGGGGGCGTGAGGTCGACGGCAAGGATCCTGTAGCGTTAATTAGACAGTCAGAAGTATTCGCAATTTTATCGGGGTGTTTGGTTGCGGCGTCAACATTATTAATGTTGACTGTACTAGACGGGTCGACAGCAGACGCTTGTGTCATGTTGCATTGTCCACTTGATGTCGCGCTAGCATGGGTGTCGGCGGTTTGTGTGCCGTGGAGAAGTGCGTTGTGACGTCTTGAACATCCGTCAACTCCACAACGTTTCGCTCGGCAATTGTTCCATGTATGCGGGTTGGCCTTAAGGCAGCGGTAACAAATTTTTGACTCTCGTACCCAGCGCCATCTATCGTCAATGGCAAGCCCTAAAAAAACTTTGCAGGCCTTTATGTCATGAGGCCCTTGTTTACAAAATATACAGCGTTCGGATATTTTGCTGTTGGATACCGTGGCGTGTACCGCTTCCTTTTTGAATTGAAATTTGGAATTGTTTGTTCGAGGTAAATTGAGGTGCATCGGTTGAGGTGACGCCTTAAATGTACTGTCAGCAACAAAATTATATTTTAATTGTTTGTCTGCCTCAGACAAAAGGAATTGTGACAGTAATTCGAGTTTTGTTATATTTTGTAACTCTGGTACGTGAATGGAGGCAAAATCTGTAAAGCGGGCTCTAGTGTGCTCGCTCAACTTCACCAAAATGCACCGAAAAAGCTCCGGGGAGCACAAATACTCGTGTTGATTAAGCAACTTGAGAGTCGTAACGAAATTACGCAGTTTATTTGCTAGGCCATTTAAATCCTGTGGAGAACTTAGCTTAGGACTGTTGCGCAGCTCGGTGACTTCGCGGGCCACGAGGAGCTCCGGTCGAGCGTAAGTCTGTTCTAAGGCCTTCACGATGTCGTCGGGGTCGCCGGAAGTCCACATGAGCGATGCGACGGACTGGTACGCTTGACCGCGGACCGCGTTGTTCAAGCGATCTAAATTCTCTGAAGGAGAGAAAACAGATTTAGTTCTCTCGTAACTACTTTTGAACGCCATCCACTGGCTGACTTCACCCGAGAATGTGATGAGTTCGAGTTTCTTTGGCTTGTTGGACAGAGCGTTAATAGCTTGAGATAATTTCGTTATAGGGTCCGAAGAAGAACGTTCAGATAACTGTTTTGTCATTGTGTCGTATTTATCATTAGGAAAGCTGCACGCGTGAGTGGGTTTAGAGTAGTTTGCACGGTTGACATCGGGCGCGTAGAACGATACCGTGTTGGTAGGGGCGGCCGGCTGTGAACAGGGTCCTTGAGGATTACCCAAGGTGACAGTCGGCGCCTTACCAGGCATGTCTAGGTTTGCCGCGGTCATGTTGACATTTTGTTCTGAAACCCAGGTAGAGGTGCGCTTCTCTACATTGTGATCAGAAAAATACGAACTACGAGTACGAGCTGACTTATCTGATGCTTCCAATGCGGCGAGTTTTGCTTGAAGCTCCGTTTGTTCCGCCTCGGACTCCAGGCGGGCAAGCTCGCGCTCGCGGTCTGCTTGCTGACGTGCGAGCACAGCTTGTTGGCGCGCGAGTTCAAACTCGCGCTCCGCTTGTTGACGCTCGCGATCCGCCTGTTGTCGCGCGAGTTCACGCTCGCGCTCCACTTGGCGCCGCATGGCGTCAGCTTCTAACGCCAGTTTCTGAGCACGGACGGTCGCCGACGAACGCGATGATTGTGTGCGCTCGCTGCGAGATTGCTTACTGTGGACGCTAGAAGCGGTTGGTGCTTTGGTATTTCCGTCGTTGCGTGAGCTAGAAGGAGCATTTGGGCGATCGGCGGCGGGGCCAGGCTGTGCCGCGCTACCAGGGGCGTTGCCCACCGTGGGTATGCTCATTCTATCAGGCAATGCCGAAGCACCGATGTCGGTTGTGGTTGAACCCGGCCGGGTGCCGCGCGGTGACCGCTCGCGGCGATCGCGTTGCACCCCCTCGGATTCCGTAGTTGCGGGATCTGTCTTTGTCTTACTCCGTGTTTCGACCATAGTGAATACGTATGAAACTAATGTAAATAATGTATTCTACACGAAACGGAAACTATAATTCTACAATGAACTTACGTGGAGAAAATTTTTGACAGATGATTTTCGCTGGATGGTATTTTTACGGTGAGAATGGACCAAAATGATAGCTGGTGGTGGACTGTATGAAAACTAATGGAAAGATTGATGGAAACACGTGTTTAAATGATAGTAATTTAATAAGCAAAGCACAATAATATTATTAGGAACCGACAGATCGGGCAAACAAGTCACAACTGACAATAAGAGTAAAAAACATATTTAAAAAGACATTGACAAACTGTAAAAAAGGTCGCACCGCAGCCAGTCGCCAACATCTATAATAAAACAAGGTTATTTTTTGCGGTTATTTTTACTTTACTCGTTTCGTGAGGCCTTCCTTGCGAAATTTCGTAGTTTTACGTCAACGGAAGTACCTTGTAGGTCTCACGTTTACTGTGTGAAATTTTTTGGAATAAAATATACATGAATTTATGAAAAAATAACCACATAAAACTTAATCAGGGAAATACAAAAGCGTCTGGTCGACACTACTGGAGAACAAAGGGCTGGCAGCTATCTCTTTCAACGAATCGCCATCGCCATTCAGCGAGGGAATGCTGCCAGCCTCTTGGGCACCATGCCACGGGGGCCTTTTTTATTAGATTTAATTTAGTAGGTTATTAAGTTTTTTAAGTTGGGTAGTTACGAGTAGTTTATTAGTTAAGTTTTATGTGGTTATTTTTTCATAAATTCTTGTATGAAATTACTCTTTAAATGTTGACAGATTCCGAAATACGGAGATCCAGAGACAAACAAGGCTCACCGATATAGCCAAGGTAATCACCCAAAGGAAGTGGAAGTGGGCTGGACATGTCGCAGGAGTGATGGAAGATGGAAGGCCGTGATGGAGTGGAGACTTAGAACTAGGCGGAGAAACGTTGTTAGACAGGAGATGAGGTGGACCGACGACCTCAAAGTGGCGGGAAGGTGCTGGATGAGGAGAGCACTGGACCGAGATAAGTGGCGGACAATGCAGGACAGGGTGGAGCGTCTATGTATGGAGAAAAAAAAAGTTGTTTAATTAGTCTCGAATACCTCTAAAACATTCATATATGGACTAGTTCCGTATATAAATCCATACCAATATTATAAATGCGAAAGTGTGTTTGTGTGTTTGTCCATCTTTCACGCCGTAACGTAGCGACGGATCGACGTGATTTTTGGCATAGAGATAGTTTATGGGCCTGAGAGTGACATAGGCTACTTTTTATCTCGGAAAAATGCACAGTTCCCGAGGGAACAGCGCGCGATAACCGAATACCACGCGGGCGGAGCTGCGGGAAAAAGCTAGTATTTTTATATTATTTTTGCATCATATTTAACCGTCAGTTAACACTTATCAATGGATGGTGAAACAGCCCCTAAGTGTTAAATATTGTTGCCTAACGATTCAGACACTCGTAATTACAATTAAATGACAGTTTTCGTATACAAAAATGTCACTTGATTGCGACCGCGTCGCGAGCATCAAAAACAATCGTTAGACAATCAGACACGACTAAATGAATATCTTGAAAGTTTTTAACTGCTTTATAATATCCTCAAGCCTAAACTAATTAACCTTTTTTTGATAAAAACTAATACACTGTCAGTTACCGATCATGAGGTTATGAAGGGCTAGTGGGTTAATAATGATTGGTCACGTCGTGACTCAATATTAGTCATTTTAGTCACTTCATGCGGTCGTACAGACCACATTTGAGTAACGACTTTGCTATACCTACCGTTAAAAAGGGCCTGCACACTACAACTACTCGTAATATATTTAAATATATGCAGTATAGGTAATTTTTGGTCATAGAAATATACAAACGGAAATTTGACGATTGGTTTGACAATAAAAATAATAACAATGAAGTTGCGTTAAATACTTGTTATGTATAGAAAACATTTAATAATATTGTACATCTGTTTAAAAAATATATATACCTCGTTGAGGTTCTTGCCGGATTCTTCTCAACAGAGGTTTTTCCGAAAATATACTGTCTCAAGTGAGCGATATCCAGGGAATTTTTTAACTGTGATTTTTGGTTTTGTAAAATTTTGGTTTGTTTACTACGAGTAATTTTGATTTGACAGCAATAAAAGCTTAATCTATGCCGGCAATTTCAATAAATCTTGCGATAATTTATACTTCACTGCATGGAAATAGCCAGGTGACAATACAAGCTGCATAATAGTGACATAACGCCGGCGTCGGGTGCAATTTGGGTGCAACACTGAGTCACTCGCACGCGCCCCAGCGCCAGCGCACCACAAGAGACGATGACCAATCAAGATGCAACAACTAATTAAAATAAGATTGGTATTTTGGAATATTTTTGTATTTTTTATTTCAATTCCAAATTTTTGTTACTTTTACGGTCATCCCGTAAAACCTAAATTGAAAATATAAACTGAAATATAGATGCACAGAAAAACCAGAAAAATAAGACCAGCGCTGAAAATCGAACCCAGGTCCTCTGGACAACGGTATAAGAAACAAGCAAGCTGAGACATGTATACGGACGGACGGACGGACGGACGGACGGACGCACGCACGCACGCACGCACGCACGCACGCACGCACGCACGCACGCACGCACGCACGCACGCACGCACGCAGTTTTTAAGTTTGACAAAAACAGGACAATAGTGACAGGTTGCTAGTCTGTCGCCTACTTACCTTAACCTAGGTATATCCTCAGTCGCCTTACGACATCCACGGAAGAAATGGAGAGGTGTAATTCTAACCCGACCACACGGGTACACAGCGATGGAATTATAATAACCGCTCGTATTTTAAATTCTCATAATTTCTCTCCTAAAAGTATGTTCTCGAAAACTTCTCGATGCGAAAATATTCTCGAGAATTTATCATCACTACTTCTACTAAGTCGGAAGAAAGTCAAACTTGTTAGCGTCTGTTTGACTGTCATAGTGCGTTGTCTTGCTTATGTCATTTAGTGGTGACTAACAAATTCACACCTAAACGGTTTGCTGTTTCCATAAGCACGTGGCACGGACCCTCTTATGACAGCAAATCTCGATAAACAAAAAAAACGAGCAAACATTCGAGAAACCGTCTTTTTTTTTGTTCAGATATTTTTGATCAAATTCTTGCTCACAAATTTATGAACTCGACCGTACCTCCTTCCAACTCCTCCCACCCTCATTCCCCATTAAACTATCTAAACACTAGTCTAGCGCATCTAATATTTTTAAATTGACCAGAGTAGAGGTTTGGCTTTTTACCATGCACATCCCCTTCCGCTTCTCCGCTTCCCGCTAAGATAGTTGTAGGCTTTTCAAGATTTGGGCGATTGAATTTTGGGTTTCGTTGTCCTCATATTATACGAAAATTATAGCACAGAAATCAATGATATTTTACAATCAAGATCTACATTGTATTTTCTATGCCTGTGGTTTTTTAGATTTTTGTAAAAATTCTTTAATAATCTGTAA
The DNA here is from genome assembly GCA_037349165.1 of Choristoneura rosaceana. Taxonomy (NCBI): domain Eukaryota; kingdom Metazoa; phylum Arthropoda; class Insecta; order Lepidoptera; family Tortricidae; genus Choristoneura; species Choristoneura rosaceana. The sequence goes on from JAZBNJ010000007.1 coordinate 483,140, forward strand.
TTCTCGAGCAAAGTTGACAATTTTTTTTGTCGACTTTTGAGCTCCTGTAATTCTGATATAACACATTTATACGAAAATTTGAAAAAACACGGGCATAGATAATTACGTCTAGTCCATACTTACAAAATTGTATCTACTTCTGATGCCTAGTTTTCAAATGAGACCGGGACTACGTTTGTATGGAGAATGGAACGAAGAGACTTCTCTTAAATACCTATCCAAACCAAGTATTGGTACGAAATTAAGTATGGGTGATCAAACAAAACCATAAACACTATTTTCGTAAGCCACTGTCAAGTTCACGTTGACATTGAACCCATCATCAAATACCCTTTCTCGGTAAACCTCGGCCGACTCATAGCAAACAACGGCTACTTCCTTATTCTAATAGGTATAGTGAGTCGATACCTAAATCATCTCGGTAATGAAGTTTTCCGGTCGTTTGATGATTCCTTGAAGGGATTCGTCATCATAAGCCCTTGTCAGAAGCACGTGCTACGAAATAGTCCAATCTAGTATTAAAAAACCGGCCAAGAGCGTGTCGGACACGCCCGAGATAGGGTTCCGTAGCCATTACGAAAAATATTAAGTAATATTTTTCTAAGGATTTCGTATTTTATACTGAATCTTTCAAGTTTAAGTATATTTTATATCTTATAGGCTGCTATTTACTCAAGCAAACTTAACTGTTATAGTTTTCCTTGTAAGTTTTGCTTTAACTTGAGCAAAGCCGCGGACGGACGGACAGACAGACAAACAGAGACAGACAGACATGGCGAAACTATAAGGGTTTCGTTTTTGCCATTTTGGCTCCGGATCCCCAAAAAGCGGCAAAGTATGAGTTAGACTCGCGCACCGAGGGTCCCCTACGTAAGTGTGAGCAGAACCCTCTTCTAAGTAAAATGTGCGCATAAATTGTCATTTTAGATGGTTGTTTGACATACAGTAATAACCTGCACAAACCTGCGAAGCAATTCAATGTGCGTGTGACGTTCCCAATCCGCACTGGGCCCGCGTGGGAATTATGGCCCAAGCCCTCTTGTTCTGAGAGGAGGCCTGTGCCCAGCAGTGAGATGTTATAGGCTGGGATGATGATAATGATGATGATGAAACAGTAATAAGACATGATTAGGTAGGTATGCAAATAAATGATTTATGACAAATTATGATGAAATTAACAGAAAACAGGATAATAACATCATTGTATATATTATTTGTTTGTTTATAAATAAATTTGTCAAAAGGATAATAACTAAATAAAATAAAATAATGTAATAATATTTCTTATTGATTACCTTGCTTTCATACAAAATTTCAAGTTAATATTATTAAGATATTGCATGGGTGCAACAGTGGACGTCCTATGGATGATATTTTGATAATGACGATGATCTGGGGGCACGGCAGTGCTCCCGCCAAGTCGAGTAAAAAAAAAACATCGCTGTAGTATACTTTTCTCGACGCCATTCAGGCTATTTTCAAAATTCATCGCACATGAAGTCGCAGGCTCGCAGGCAACAACTAGTAAATAATAGAGTAGAGTGAGAAAAATTCTTTCTCACAGAGTCATAGCAGTAATCTCGTCCAGCGATTTTGTACTTTACATAAATATCTTCGAGGCGCCTTCTACGTAATATTATAGACTATTATAGCTGGGAAAATATGCTTGAAATTACCCAGTTCATAGCCGTCTCTTGTCTCATGATTAGTTACATTATTGCTTGATTAATCACGAGACCCAAATTCAGACTGAGTTTATTTTATTTTTGCGTAAATTTTTAGCATTATCTGTTATTTAACTTCATTAGAATTCATTAAATTAATAGCTATTTATGTTAATTTTTGAATACAAAAATTAGTATCATCTTTCTAAAACAACGTTTGTCCTAACTTTATTTCTGTGTCGTTTTGCTGTACGAATTTTCGTGGGAAAAATTTGGTTTTGCTTAAAAATGTCTGATATCAATGAATGCGAAGAAAATTTTACTCCGCCCGATATTTTAGATGCGGCGAAGGAAATGACTCATAATTTACCAGCAAAGTGAAGGTCCTATAGCTGGTTGCAATGCAGGTCATTCTCAATGGTTCTTGAACGCATGATAGAGGATTTACTAGGTATATGAATGTAGATAAAATATCGTATACAAGTGTAGGCAATTAAGCCTTAATACACTCATGTGACGCTACGCCTCGTTTCATGAAACCACACTCATGTTTTAAGGACCTCTATTACAATACAGTTGCATAAATAGCTATTATTTATATTTTCTACTCTATTAGGTACGAACGCCACGCATGTATGTACCCAAGACCCAAGTATGTATAAGCCGAATTATTAAATCTATTATTAATCTTAATCATTCCCTAATTACAATTATTATCTAATCACCGCCTCGGATTACTTATCGCGCCGTCGCCGAGCATACTGACGTAAGTATGAAAACTCGTTTCTCCACTTTTTACGTTCATTTTTATTATGACATTAAATTTTGGCGGCATCGCGCCATTTTTATAGGATAATCAAGTCTTTCGCTGAGGCCTATTCGCTGTTAAGGACATTTTTCAAACTGATGTCGGGGCGTGAATTATTTTTAGCACCGTATGTTTTTTTTGTACGAGCAATGATTTATTGTTCAATCTTGACAGTTATTGAATTATTTTGTAAGACGGAATCCATACTAATATTATAAATGCGAAAGTGTGTTTGTATGTTTGTCCGTCTTTCACGGAGGGACGGATCGACGTGATTTTTGGCATAGAGATAATTTATGGGCGGACAAAAACTAGTATTCTAGTTTTATCTTCTGGCAAATGTAACCCGGGCAATGACTACTACTGACTCTACTGACTACTGACGGTTAAATGTGATGCCGTCTCCGTCTATTCGAACAAAACAAATAGAGATAGCATCACATTTAACCGTCAGTTAACACTAATCAATGAATGGTGAAACAGTCCTTAAATTTCGTATTTATCATTCACAACATTTGCCCCGATCGGGGACTGAACCTGGGACCTAATTATAGTGTTTTGTTGACTTACATCATTTTATCCATTAGAACTAGAATTAAATTGTCATGTCGAATGATAACACAATTATTTGGCGATAAGGATATCTTTTATTAAGTAGTAGACGAACGTGAACAAAACATGTGTAAGTTTATATAATTATAAGTGTTTTTAATACTAATTTAACCGTTCTAACCGTTGGGGGAGAAAAGTTCTCGAGTGACCACGAACCGGAAGACGAAGCGTTGGCAGGCCTCCCAACAGGTGGACTGACATCGTGAGAGTCGTGAGAGTTGCGGGAAACAAGAATGCAAGTGGCGAGTTTTCATTGTGGCGTTCTAAGGGGGAGGCCTTTGTCCAGCAGTGGACGTCTTCCGGCTGATGATGAAGATGATTAACACAATTTGCCCTGACACTTTATTTTGTGACTTAGAAATAGAAATAATGAAATAATATTAAATAATTAGTTTAGTGTTTAGTGGTTTTTCCTATATGGTATGGTCTCTATTATTTATTTATTTAATTTCACTATGATTTTTAAGCAATAACAAGCGCTAATGATAGATGATGAAATTTTTATACTTTATAACTTAAATAAACTGATAGATACTTAAATACATAGGTACGAAATACTGGAGAATACATTACGTATTATTCACACATGTATGCTCCAACCTGGGACCTCAAGTTTCTCTAACACTTGGCTATCCGGTCGGTATATAAAATAAATCAAAAAACCCGACTGACAAAATTTAAACTAAAAGGAAGAAAATAAGTCTAGTGGTCTAGAACTCTGTAGCTAATTTAAAGTTCAACAGTCGGGACCCATTACTAAGAGTTTTTGAGCGTCACGATTGAAATGAGTCCCGACTGTTGATCTTTAAATCAGCTACTTAACAGAGTTCTAGACCTCTAGACTTATTTTCTTCCTTTTAGTTTTGACTGTCGGGCTTTTGTTTTTTTTTTAATTTAATGTTTTATTTTACACTTTTTTGATATTTATGTGAAAACGGTAGGTTAAAAGTATTATAACCCATATATATTTAGAATGGGCTAATTATTAGCTTTCATTTGATACCCATGTTGTCACAATACAACATTTTTTTTTTCATTCCTCCGCCATATTTTTTTTCGCAGACGCCATATTGAAATGTTATATAGCCTATGTCACTCCGACAGGTATGACAAAGTCAAAGTCAAAGTCAAAATCTCTTTATTCAATTTAAACAAATCCAATGATACCTCATAAGTCAAAATCCGTCTAGCCGTTTAGACTGCAGCGAGGACCAAAGATACCCACACACATACATACTTACATACAAACATAAATACGCTCGAAAAACATAACCCTCCTTCGGGCAGTAGGGTAAAAATAACGTTAATTCGTATATCTATATGAAATCTAAACAAAACAACGCATGTTTAAAACGCTAACTGTATCCCTCCGTCGACAAATTACTCGAGGGACCAGAATCCAGGCATAATCCCTTATAATCCCAGATAATATACACGCCCTTAATACTGTTCAGAAAGCCAGTCTTTTACCAAATTAAGGCCATTTTAATAGGGTAATTACTTTTGAGTCTAAGCTACGGGACTGAGTACTTTAGGATTTGAAAGTCTATAATGGGAACGTTGTAGATAAAACTTTATAGAACTATATAGAACTACGGAGTAGTATGGAGACATAATCCATCAATACTAATATTATAAATACGAAAGTGTGTTTGTATGTTTGTCCGTCTTTCACGTCGTAACGGAGCGACGGATCGACGTGATTTTGGGCATAGAGATAGTTTATGGGCCCGAGAGTGATATACCTAGGCTACTTTTTATACCGGAAAAATGCACAGTTCCCGAGGGAAAGTCGTCAAATAATATTGTGGTAGGTATTCAATTTTATCTCGGGCGTACACAATGTGTTTATTTATCATCATCCCAGCCTATTTACATCCCAATGCTGTTTGTATAGTATCGTCCCTCTCACTCTTATAAAATATTAAATGTTATTAATGTCAGCAGGACGGCAATTTCAATTTCATTTCAACTTATTTCAAATAATACAATACAATACAATAACTATTTATTGCACACCAACATATAGCAAACAATTCCCAAACGACATAATCGAGGCCGCGCGCAAAAAGACCCGCTCCCGAACCTCTCTAAACCCAACCGCTAAAAGCAACCACCCAACCATCACGGTGCAACTACGAAGTGGATGTCGTGACCAATGGCTTGAAGCGGCAAAATCCAAAACCATAAATCCAGCGGACCTTGGATTAAGCCAAAATGCGAAAATTTATACTCGAGAACAACTCACGCCTTTTAATTCATACCTACTGTGGAAGGCAAAAGCCGAATTGAAAAGTACTAACCTGTGTAAATTTGTATGGCCTAAAAACGGTTTAATCCTGGTGCGAAAAGAAGACAAAGAAAAATACACTATTGTTCGTTCTATTAAAGACATCGAAGAACTAAGCAGCCGGTACAAGACTGAAAATGACCAAAGAACCTAGTCTCAATAAAGAACAGAATTTTACTTACTGCCCATCATTAGGTACAATAATAAAAAATGGCTATTATAAATTTAACAAACAACGTAACAGAAGGCAACTACGATACATGGAACGACTTTACTAAGACCATCCACAATATTAGCAATGGTATAACATTATTTCATGTAAATATACGATCATTAGTTAAAAATTTTGCACAGCTCGAATATATCATAACAAAAAGTCAACACCTTATACACATAATATCTATTACAGAAGCCAATATTCCAGAAACCTGCGCACAACTATTTGAACTAGCAAATTACGACATGTACACTCAGTTAAGAACAAATAGACGAGGTGGCGGCGTCATAACATACGTCCACAATAGCATTCAGTTCAATAGAACATCGGTGCTGCCTACTACTTTTGAGTGCATAGCAGGTGAATTGAAATGTCCCGACGGAAAGAAAATAAACCTTATAACTATCTACAGACCGCCGCAAACCAATAAGACTGTATTCACACGAGAGTTATCGTACCTAATAGTAAGATACCCACCTCAAAGTACGTGCGTTGTGATAGGTGACATAAATATTGACCTAAAATCGGACTCCCCCGCTGCCATTGAATACCTAGACATGCTTTGTGAAAAGGCTTTAGAATGCGGAATTAACCAGTACACCCGGATCGAAAAGCGGGGGGAAATCATCACTAAATCGTGTATTGATCACGTGTTTGTGAGAAGTGACGGATGCGACGGACTGTATACCGCAGTGATAAACAATGCCTTAGCTGACCATCTGATAACAGGTTGCGTAATAACAAACCCAGCCGCCGCCGCGCGTGGCGCGACGAACGGGAGCGAACTTGTAAACAAACTGGACAACAAGAAAGTGCAGCGTGAGCTGCGTAAGGTCGATTGGAGTGTCGCTTTAAACTACAATAACGCCAATGATATTGTTGAATTTATCGCAGAACAATTTAATAATGTGTACGTAAAATCTACATACCAAACTCATACCAAGTTAAGCAAAAGACAAAATTGTGCGTGGATTAATCCTAAAGTTAAGTACATGTGTAATAAAAAAACCGAATTGTATAAAAACTGGCTTGCGGATAAAAATAATAATTTGAAACGTTTATTGTACAATAAATATAGGAATAAAACTAACAAATATATTTTAAACACTAAAAACAACCACATTAAAAATGAAATTTGCAACAATTTTAGAAACCCGCGTAAAATATGGGAAATAGTCAATAGAATAAGTGGTAGAGTGTGTAAGTGCATTGACAGTATTATACTAAAACATTTTCATACTAATGTCAAAGATCTGGCAAACAAATTTGCTAGTGAATTTAAAAGTAATGTTAAAAGTATCCGCAAAAATTGTAATATTCCTCTGTTAGACACTGAAAATTATTGTAACACACCCTTCTCCAGCATGAGATTAAAAAAAGCTTGTGATAGTACCGTGTATAGCATAATAAATAAACTAAATAATAATAAAAGTCCCGGTGCAGATAAAATTCGAGTTGCGGATCTAAAATTTGTAATAAATGAAATAACACCAGTAATTACTCATTTAATTAACACTTGTATTACCACTTCCAAATATCCGGAAAGACTGAAATTAGGAATAATAAGACCTATATATAAAAGAGGCTCGCATTCAAATTATGATAGTTATAGACCTATTACCATTTTGTCATGTGTTGATAAAATAGTTGAGAGGTATATAGGAACCGAATTAAATAATTTTCTCAAGAATAACCAAGTGATAAATGACAAACAATATGGATTTCAAGAAAATAAAAATACCTCACAACTATTATCTAAATTTACGAATGAGGTGAATGGTCATCTAAATGAGAAAAAACAAGTGCTTACCCTCTTTATTGATTTTAGCAAAGCTTTTGATACCTTGGACTATGTAACGCTTTACTCCAAGTTTGAGCAAAACGGTATACAGGGACCCCTGCTCAAGTGGTTTCAGGATTACCACGAGAACAGGCACACGATGGTAAAAATAGCAGACAAACTAAGTGACCCCCTACTAACAGAGGAAGGCACGGCCCAAGGTTCTATAGTCGGTCCGACTGAATACTTGATTTATGTCAATGACATGTGCAATATATTTAGCGGGGGCTCTGTGTACCAGTTTGCGGACGATACATGCATAATTACCGCTCACAAAGATTTAATTTGTGCACAAAAAGCTATGCAATACAACTTCGATCAGTTGTGCAAGTGGGCTCACGATGTGGGGCTAGTGATAAATGCATCCAAGACCAAAATGGTCCATATAAAATCCCCTTATAAACAAGAACCACGTATCCCTACTATCGTGGCACACGAGCACTTATGTTTGCACAATCCGCAAAATAAAAAATGTAAATGCCGAGCTATAGAGGTTGTATCGCACCATACTTATCTTGGTCTAATTGTTGATAGTAAATTGAACTGGAAACCACACATAGACCATGTATGCTCCAAACTACGGTCTATCACAGCTAAATTAGCAATTCTAAGATATAAACTTCCTTATAAAATCCTGCGAACTCTTTACCTCGCGATGGCAGATTCCGTAATTGAATATGGGCTAAGTAGTTATGGTAGGACATATAAAACACATATAGAACGAATATATAGACTCCAAATTTCATTGCTTAAGACAATAGTACCTAAACATGTGAGAGGCCGCTGCATAGATGACTATAGTAGCTTATTTAATCACTGCAGGGTAATCAATGTGTTTGATAAACTTAATATATCCGTCCTCACAGAGGAATGCGCTACCATACCTACTATCGAACAAAAGACCCGTTCACAACGACTGCGCCGCCTGCAGTACTTGCCGGCTTACGACTTACCATGTAATAATAATTCCTATGGAAGGAGAACAAACTCGTACCTAGTACCTGCCATTTTAAATACCCTTCCAAAGGAATTGTTAAACGAAGTTGTAAACACTGCCAACAATCCGGTGAAATGTAAGAATATACTCAAAAAATATTACCTTGAGAGCGACAACAAAGTACCTACCTATGTACTAAGTAATAACTATTAACTAAGCATACCTACTTCAATTTAATTATAATAAAATATCTAATTGTACTTACTGAATGAACCGCTGTAACTCGCCTACTATTACATAAACCCCCCAGTGGGTTTCCAATAGTGGCATAATAAGTTTATTGTATTTTTGTTTGTTTTTGATTATATTAAATAAAAAAAAAAAAAAAAAAAAAAAAAAAATTACGATAATAATAATATTTAATTATATTCATTTTCTTTTTTCACACTGCCCCTTCGTGACCCACTCAATACTTTTACGATTTAAATGAACTAAAAGATTTTCCTTGCTCACCCACGACCTTACAATAGCTAAGCTTATGAAAAATATGCGTGTTCATGCAGTTCCTCCACCTCCACACTGTAAAAACACACACAAATTACACAAACCTATCACCACCACGACATCACACTGACGCGTTTCGTACTCAACCAGAGCTTATCTTCAGAGTAACACAACCGTACACCATGCTACCAGTTATTAGACTCCAATTTACGATTTACTGTCGATCGATTGATAGTACTAGGTATTATTTTTAAAACAAGGCGGAAATGTTGGACTCGGTATTTTATTATGAAGGCCCGGTACCGGGATGGGAAACGCTGTTCTACATTAAACACTTTGATTCCGATTCTGAAAAATGATTGGTGTACTCCTCCAGGGCTGCTCCTCCTCCTGGCGTGCTCAGCGGAGGCGCTTCGCGACCTCGCGCCGCCGCCGCCCGCGGTCCCTCGCAGCGCGCGCTCCGACCCCGTCGAGGGCTGGCTCAGCGTCAGGCTGAACCAGTTTAAAGCCAGCAACAATGACACCTTCCGGATGGTAACGTATTTTTAATGGGTTGAAAAAATCTCCTAATACTTTAAAAACCGGCCAAGAGCATGTCGGACACGCCCAAAATAAGGTTCCGTAGCCATTACGAAAAAAATAAGTAATATTTTTTTACGGAATCTTCCAAGTTTAGGTATATTTTATACCTTACGCTGCTATTTACTCATAAATTACTAATAATTCTCAAGCAAACTTAGCCGTTATAGTTTTTCTTGCAAGTTTGATATACTGACTACCATCTTGAATTTTTCCAAATTTTTCCACCCACCGGTTTAGATTTTGGAGGGGGGGGGGGACGCTCGATTTTAATGAAAATTTGCGCTTTAAAGTTGAATATTTCGCAAACAGATTACTGAATCGAAAAATCGTTTTATCAAACCCCTAATGGTTTTAAAATACCTATCCAACGATACCCCACACTACAGGGTTGGATGAGAAAAAAAAATCACCGCCACTTTACGTCTATCGGATGTACCCAAATTTTTTTTTTAAACATTTTAATTGTACTATTTTATCGGCATAGTTTACCTATATATCCGTGCAAAATTACAACTTTCTAGCATTGATAGTCCCTGAGCAAAGCCGTGGACAGACAGACAGACAGACAGACATGGCGAAACTATAAGGGTTCCGTTTTTGCCATTTTGGGATAGGGATAAACGAATTTTTTGCTGATGAAGTCGCAGGCAGCAGCTAGGTAGTGCATAATTTATTTTTTCACTTTTTAGTTGTCTTTTTGGCGGCGTTTTTTTATGTCTGGGGTTTTTATCCTTCAAAGAAACCCCTAAAAGCCCTCTACACAGCTCGGGGAGAGACCTTTTTGTGGATCAGCCCCGCAATCAAGGTCCACGTTTCAGCTCCGTAGGTTAAAACTAGTCTATCTATACATCATCATCATCAGCCGGAAGACGTCCACTGCTGGACAAAGGCCTCCCCCTTAGAACGCCACAATGAACGACAACTCGCCACTTGCATTCACCGGTTTCTCGCAACTCTCACGATGTCGTCAGTCCGCCTGGTGGGAGGCCTGCCAACGCTTCGTCTTCCGGTTCGTGGTCGCCACTCGAGGACGTTTCTCCCCCAATCTGTTCTTCGAGCGATGTGGCCTACCCATTGCCATTTCAATTTGCATATTTTTCCAGCTAATGAGGTTAATATGTCTGTCTATTTGTCACAGCGTTACTACTACAACGACGAGTTCGCCACGGACGGCAACGTGGTGATCTTCGTGGGCGGCGAGTGGGCGATCCACCCCGCGTGGACGCAGGCCGGGCTCGCCCACGAGGTGGCTGAGGCCACCGGCGCCGCGCTCTTCTACACCGAGCACCGCTTCTACGGAGATACCAGGCCCAGCGCGTGAGTACCAGGCCCTTTACAGATTACTATTCATTACATTATTCATTCCTCCGCCATATTTTTTTTTCGCAGACGCCATCTATAATATAAAAATGAATCGCAAAATGTGTTGGTAAGCGCATAACTCGGGAACGACTGGTCCGATTTCGCTAATTCTTTTTTTGTTGTGTTCGCTACTGTCAGGAGAAGGTTTCATGCAAGAAAAAAAAATACAACGGGGGCAAAGCCGCGGGCAACAGCTAGTTATAATATAAAAATGAATCGCAAAATGTGTTAGTAAGCGCATAACTCGGGAACGACTGGTCCGATTTCGCTAATTCTTTTTTTATTGTGTTTGTTACTGTCAGGAGAAGGTTTTTATGGAAGAAAATACATAAAAAATACAACGGGGGCGAAGCCGCGGGCAACAGCTGGTATTGAAATATATTCAGTGGCGGATTAGGCATATAGCAAGAGTAGCAAATGCTACGGGCCCCGCGCATCTAGGGGCCCCGCTGACCAATGCTTTCTGATTGTAAAAAACGTCAATTCAGATAGAAGCATGTTTTTTTTCTAAATTAATGTAAATAGAACAAAACCAACACAAAACACCGCCAAAGAAAGAGATGGTATCAATATGATCGACTTAAATATAATATTTTACTTATACTATAAACTTGAAGCAAATCAAGGGCCCCATGATAAAATTTGCTACAGGCCCCGCGCTGACTTAAACCGGCTCTGAATATAATGGAGCCTATGTCACTCAGACAGTTATTACTCCGAAACAAAATGGACATACATACCCACATACATACGCTCGAAAAACACAACCCTCCTTCGGGCAGTCGGGTAAAAAGTAACAAGAACTGCCAAAGTTCTTATGCAAGGTTAGCTCAGAGTTTAACAAATCCTTTGAAATATGCAGCCTGCCTTAACGTCAAGGTTCTCAGATTTATTTGCCTACTCTAGCTTGGTAGCTTCTTTATAAACAACTCAGGTAGAACAGCCCTTTCGTTGTGCATAAAATGCCGTGATCAAAACATAGACAAAATCGGTAAAGAAATGCAGTTTGTTAAAAAAAAACCGGTCAAGTCTGAGTCGGACTCGCACACGAAAAGTTCCTTACCATTATACAACATTAGATATTACATTAGATATTAGTAAAAAACGGCAAAAAAATGAGGTTTGTTGTATGAAAGCCCCTTAAATATTTCTTTTATTTTAATCCCATTTTTTTAAAATGATTATACGACTAATTAAACAGGAAAAAACACGTTTATAGTATGGGATCCCCGCTTAAAAAATATTTTATTCTGTTTTTATTATTTGTGGTTATAGCGGCCACAGGTTATACATAATCTGTGATTTTTTTTATGAACACAGTAAGCATTACAGATAATACAAGTAATACATAGAGATTTCCTAAGATAAGCAATAGTCAACTAACTTAACTTGCAATGTTCGTTTGTACGTGTGTAAATATGTCAGAAAATACCTGAGGTTCCAAAATTCGTGTGCGAGATAAGACTGAGAATAAGTGATTATTATTAAATCATAATTGTAACTAAATACCTGTGTTAGTAGGTTTATTAAGTCCACAAAGGACTATTAATTGTTTACTTTAAAAAACTTGAACGCTGACTAGGTTTAGGCTTGGTAAATTCCCTTTTAATGTTTTTTTCCTGGCTTTGTTACTATATTAGCTAGTTTATTACCAAACCGCAAACTGTGTCAACATAAAGACTCAGGAGTACCCTTCAAAATCCCGGTAGCATTGATACTATAAATTAAAATACATGTAAAATTGGGTGCCCAAAATGAGAGATCGGTTGGAGTCTTTTGAATTTCCATCGCAATCAGCCTCGAAATAAAAGTCCAAAAAACTCCAATCCCTCATTTTGGGCACCTAGTTTTACACTAACTACACGTTTGATTACCTACGTATACGTCGAAGTATGCCCGACTGTTCATGTAGTTAGTATGTCGAATGGCCACTTTCAATATTTAGCAGTACTTAACACAATAGTTTACTGCTACATAAACGCATATTGCTTGTATCAGCGATTGGGTGCTCTTTAATTATATTTAGAATTGTTTTATTTCAATTATCATCATACTCTATGTAAAAAGTTGTACCTACGAGACACTCGGGAGCAAAAGAGCAAAATTTTCACCTTAGCCGTTAATGAATGAATAAATGAAATGTTTATTGCTATTAACACTTGAATCTCTCGTTACGCTCAGGATTTTACTTTAGAAAATCTCGCTACGCTCAGGATTCTAGTAGTAGTTTAGTATTTATTGTAGAATCCTTCGCTACTGGATTCAGTGTACCGCCCTCGCCGTAAATAGGCCAATCAACTATTTTACCGACAGTTTGGGCGTCTCCTGCATTACCAAAATTGTCTCTGGCGTTACCGAAAAATCGTACTTCCAACAAGATATTTTACGGTTCAATAGGTCGAACTTACGTAGGATGGCATGTATTCATGTACACCATCTATTATAATACAGAAAAAACATGTTTACTTATAAAAATCTGCAATGAAAAAAAATTGAAATATGGGCCAATCAACTATTTTACCGACACTTTGGGCGTCTCCTGCGTTACCAAATTGTCTCCGGCGTTACCAAAAAATCGTACTTCCAACAAGATATTTTACGGTTCAATAGGCTGAACTTACGTAGGATGGCATGTATTCATGTACACCATTTATTAAATTACAGAAGAAACATGTTAACTTATAAAAACCTGCAATTGTTTGAAAAATGTCGCGGACAGATTAGTGTCGGTAAAAAAGTTGATTGGCCCAAATTCATCATTTTGCTACCTTGTGACACAAATAACTATTTTAATAGGCAAGTGGTTTCCAGCCAAAGGAACAGTCTGCTATACCCGGCCTTAGGCCTTTAACACAAATCTCCAAGGAGCTCACGCTAATCAAGTCAAAATTAATTAATGAACAGCCAAAATTGATTACGAACAACTGATGCTTTCCTGAAACCACTGGGATTAGAGAGGGGATGGAAAACATTATTTATTTCTGGTCAGTTGAAGATTCTAGGTATGTTTCGGTCGACAAAATTGAATAACTATAGGAAACTATTTCAGAAAGGCCCCAGTGAGCAGATGTACTTTTCATTTCATTTGATTATTTATTAAAATTAGAAGCCGTGGTGGCCTAGTGACCTATCGCCTCTCGAACAGAGGGTCGTGGGTTCAAACCCCGGCTCGCACCTCTGAGTTTTTCGAAATTCATGTGCGGAATTACGTTTGAAATTTACCACGAGCTTTGCGGTGAAGGAAAACATCGTGAGGAAACCTGCACAAACCTGCGAAGCAATTCAATGGTGCGTGTGAAGTTCCCAATCCGCACTGGGCCCGCGTGGGAACTATGGCCCAAATCCTCTCATTCTAAGAGGAGGCCTGTGCCCAGCGATGGGATGTATACAGGCTGGGATAATGATGATGATGAATGATGATTGTACGGCTGGTAAATAGTGTCAATCTGTTCAAACCATTAGCTATTGATTTTTAATACTTTACCTATTACCTGGTCCTATCCGAAAAGTACAAAATATAGGTGAGTTACGCTATAGAGCTCGCAGGCACAGTATAACTTCCCTAGGGAAAACTTGTTATACTGTGGTATTGTTTCCGTTCCCATAAGCTCTATGGGATCAACCTTGCATATCTCTGTTGGAAACACAGCCCTAGTGTTGGTATAAAATCTGTTGACCGAGGCGCTGCCAAATTCGACCATTTGGCAGCCATTTCACGGCACTCCTGGCTGGAAACACCGACCAGTCTTGTTTGTGTTGCTCCAATGAATATATAAAGCTTTATAATATACTAGTGACCCGCTCCGGCTTCGCACGGATGCTATTCTGAAAAAGACCTGCAATCAAATAAAAAAAACAGTTTTTAACCCCAGATACAACAAGATGGTCCCCAGATATAACAAGACATCGGTCATCAGTCCTGCGAGCAATGTGCCCGTCCACTGCCAATTCAGTTTCGCAATTCTTCGGGCTATGTCAGTAACCTTAGTTCTACTGCGGATATCATCATTTCTGATTCTATCCCGCAGAGAAACCCCGAGCATAGCCCTCTCCATAGCCCTTTGAGTGACTTTGAGCTTCCTCATGAGGCCCATCGTTATGTTTTTTTTTTTATTAGACTGGAAGGCAAACGATCAAATGGGTCTTCTGATGGTAAGAGATCACCATAAACAACTGCAACACCAGGGGTATTGCAGATGCGTTGCCAACCTAGAGGCCTAAGTTGGAATACGTCAAGTGCCAGTAATTTCACCGGCTGTCTTGTCTTACTCTCCGCGCCGAAACACAACAGTGCAAGCACTGCTGCTTCACGGCAGGATTAGCGAGCAAGATGGTGGTAGCAATCCGGGCGGACCTTTAACAAGGTCCTACCACCTGCAAAACGTCGGTATTGTACAGCTGGTAAATAGTGTCAATCTGTTCAAACCAAAGCTATTGATTTTCAATAATTTCCTATGTCATATGTATTATTCATCACATACGTACTTGATAAAACCATAAACATTATTTTTCCTCATACATACGAGCCTACGATAGACGAACATTACCACCATTTCAAACATAATCCGCCGTAGAACCTTGTCGCACTGACGCATTATGCTACGTTCCAGGGATTTCATAATGTTATTTATTACGAAAAAGTCGTACGGAACGATCATAACTGAACTGTCATGGTAAAATTTCAATGACGTAGACTTCAGACGCCTCAGGAAACAATACAACGTCATCCAAGTAAAGGAAAATTAGAAGGAAAACTGTATTTTTTGAAAAATAGAGCATTTGAAATCCCACTTCTATGAGTTTTATGCGATCGTCAGTCAGCGTGGTTTCTAATGAGTTATGTTTTTTTTACGCTCCAACAGAAAACGAAAAGAATAGAAATATTTTTCAAACTGTCTCAGTCTCAATTTCGTCTAAAAAGCTGGTCTAAGTAGCAGTGGTCTAAGAAGCTAAGTATACCTTCAAACCTAACAGGAGTATTAAGTAATTTGAACCGAATTAAAAATAATATTGTTTTTTATTCGACTGGATGGCAAACGATGCCAACCTAGAGGCCTAAGATGGGATACCACAAGTGCCAGTAATGAATTACGTGGAAGATTTTGCATTTATACTGAATACAATAACATCTAAAATGTTGTGGTTAATTTATACGAACCTCCGCAATAAAATGTCTGAATCAATCAATTACCTAATTACCTAATTGTTTAATTAAACGTAAACAAAAGGTTCTTTAATATTCCTTTTATGCTCCTAGTCTGCGCAAACCATAACTTATTTTTAAATCATCTTTCCGTTGTTAGGGTTCCGTGGCCAAAATGGCAAAAACCGGCCAAGAGCGTGTCGGACACGCCCAAAATAAGGTTCCGTAGCTATTACGAAAACATAAAGTAGGTAATATTTTTCTAAGGATTTCGTATTTTATATTATTATGGAATCTTCCAAGTTTAGGTATATTTTATACCTTAGGCTGATAGCGGCGTCGATCGAGCGTCCCCACCCCCTCCTCTAAAATCTAAACCCGTAGGAGTAAAAATTTTAAAAAATCAAGATGGTAGTAAGTATATCAAACTTACAAGGAAAACTATAACGGTTAAGAATTATTAGTAGTTTAAGAGTAAATAGCAGCTTTAAGGTATAAAGAAAGAAAGAAAGAAGAAAGAAAGAAAGACATTTATTCACATTCACAAAGACACACAAGTACAACAACAACAAAAAAAAAACAATAGACAGCAAACATAAACAAAACATAAAGGAAATTCAAAAATAAAAATTTTGTGTGTCCCCGCAAAAGTGAAATGGCCGCTGACTCAGCATAATGCTGAGGCCTTAGACGCTTGCAGCGCTGGTATTATGTCAGTACCGTCAGTAAAATATACCTAAACTTGAATTAGCGAGCAAGATGGTGGTAGCAATCCGGGTGGACCTTGCACAAGGTCCTTACCACCTGCAAAAGTATAAGAGAAGCGTAAATTCATCAAACATTAGATCACGAAACATGCAACTGCTTCGATATATCGAACTATCGGTTACTATGGCCTACATTATGATAATCATCAACCGGAAGACGTCCACTGGTTGAACAAAACCTCCCCCTTAGAACGCCTACTGTCTGCTACCTGTCTACCTGGTGGGCACGCCGATGCTTCGTCTGCCGGTTCATAATCGCCACTCGAGGATCTTTCTCCTCCGACTATTCAGCGATGCGACTCAATAATTTGCACGCCTGCATGCAGGCTGAATACATTGGCTAAGAAACTATAACATAACATCTTTGTAACTGTGTTCTAGCAAATAAACATTTCTGATTTCTGATTTCTGATGTGACCCTCCCTCTGCCACTTATTCGTAAACTTGCATTTTCGAGCTACGTCGATGACTTTAGGGCGTTTGTGCACTACAAGACTGGACCGGAAAAAAACGGTCCGGAATTGGGAAAAGTGTACGAATTAGTATGTAATGGCGTTCCATATCGGACCGTAAAAAATCGGACACTTTTATGCACATTTCTCCATTCCAGGCCGTTTTTTTCGAATCCGGTCCTGTAGTGCACGCCCTTATAGTGTTTCTGTAAATTTCCGTATTCCGGATTCTATCGCGCGAAAAAACTCCAAACATCTATAGTTCAAGGTCTACATCCCTTGAAGAATATATCTAATACATCTTCACTCTCGAAGTTTCTATGGGGAAAGTGGATAACGTTAATCGCAGCCTCAAAGTTATTATAATGATCTTCGAAAGTATCCGAAACCCATCAGCAGTGGCTGTACAAAAGTTACAGGGTGCTAAATCATATTGAGGGTAAGTGCGAGTCGGACTCGCGCACCGAGGGTTCCGTACACATTTATAGGTATGTAAGTAAATGGGAATCGTATCTTGAAGATATTTCTCGGTTTTTCTAAGTGATTTAAACATCCAATGTATGTAGAGCCCTACTCTTAAGCAAAATGTACGCAGTGTGGGGTCAGATTATATTGGTCCTTGATATTTACATACTTACAGACATTATGACAAAAAAAATTAGAACAATAAAATTATGAGAAACAAAAAAATACCTGTGAGAACGACATTCGATTACCAAATGCTTTGAAACAAAGTCGTAGACCACATTTGAGGTGAATAAAGTAGAGTAATCGGCGCTTTAGAGGTGAATGATTATGATGACGAAACGAATGAATGAATGAATGAAACGGTGTGATACCATTCCCACATCGCAGATACCAAACCGTGGTGTTAATTAGTGCTCCTCATTCGGCAGCACGCACTAGTCGCATAGTCACATGTTATCGTGAGTAATGAACGATTCATTCGTTCATTCATTCAGCGTTGACAGCTGACAATCGTGACAATTAGTATGCATTGTCATTATCACAGAGTGGATGGGATTTGACCAATCACTTTAAACCAGATCCAACATAATATTGTTCATAATTTGGCCGAATTTCATACGCTACACGGTATTGTTTTCCATTTTCTAATTTATTAATTAAACTCCTAGCCTATAGCAATTTAAAAGATGCTGTTTCAAAAATCAGTTACGTAATTTTATAGCTCAAGCTGTTATGAGGAATGAAATTATGTGCATCGAATATAGCATTTATATCATAATAGCGTATCGTATTCCGTTCCGTAGCAACTGCATCGACGAATGTCATGATCTTTAGTTTGGGCTCCAAACGAGCTAATATGGTTACATAGTGGCTACATCGTGACTAAAGAACGATTCATTCTTTCATTCGTTCAACTTTGACAGGTGACAGTCACGCCAATTACGGTACATTGACATAAAATAGACATGAAATGAATTAACTTTAGTTCAAATCAACATTGTGGCAATTAAAATGATGAGACACGGACCGAAAATATTTTTTCATTTTTACCTCACAGGGAACTACCTTTACAGTAACCAGGTACCTTTATAGCACGACATTTGTCACCTGACTTTATAGCTCCTCAGTGAACAATCCAAATGTTTACTTAACTGGCTCAGTGCCGCGTGCCAGCATTGGTCGTGTAAAAGTCGTAACACGGTCTTTTACAACTATAATGTGACTGTCTGACTGTCTTTATACAGGATGGAAAGTTGAGATGGGGCAGCAAGGGCAGCTACTAGATCCCTTGCTGTTACGCGAAAATGCTCTTAGGAGACCTTTACTAACTTTTTGAATGATGACAATGACGATCGACATTGACAGATTTTTGATAAAATGTACAGTGGGGGTAGAAAAACCTTCGTCAGTTATTAAATTGATTCCTTTACGAAGTCATAGACTCTTAGTACGTTTTGAAACCAAAGTACTAAGTAGACAAGTGCATATCAAATTATACTTACTTGGCATGACAACAAGGATCAAAATAGTATACACCTCTGACATATGTCTAGTTTCATATCAATACAAAACCTTTTTAATAAACAACTACGTAAAAGTTTCAATCAAATAATGTTCTATTTAATTGTCAATGTTTGTCAGTGCCAAGGTTTAGTTGTAGGGTTGCTATGGTCACCTAATTATGTTTAGCAGGTTGACAGGTTGACGCAGTATGTCCTACTCAATCGGTAAAGCAGATGAGCGCTCATACTGAGCAAAGGAAAATAGATCTTAAGGTGACGAACCTTTTTTTACTCCGACTGTACAGTCAGCGAGAAAATCGACAGATTTGACTTTTTTTAATGCCAATCGGTCCCATTTCTCACATTAAATGATATAGTAACGTAATGTATTGTAACGTGTGTGAGGTCGCAGTTCTAAGCTAACTTATCTTACATTGCTGTTCCAATTTCTTCCTCTAAGTTCTATCATAACTCCTTCACTAGCTCTTCAATCCTTCTATGGAACTCTCTTCCACTAGATGTGAGGAAAGCTAAATCTCTTCCTATTTTCAAAAATCTCGTCAAGGCTCACTTCTTGACACTGTCTTCTTAGCTCTGTCCTCAGTCTTTCTGTGTTTATCTATTTTATTTCCTAATTTCTTATCCTTTTTCTCCCATTTCGTCCTTAGTGACAATTTATATTGCTATTTTTTATGTTAGTAGTTTATGTATTGTATAAGTATTGCATGTATGTATTTATACATATAGTTATATCATTTGTATTTATTTTAATATTATTGATTTTTTTGTTTATTTTTATTTTCTGTTTCTGTTTCCGCCACCTACTTTTGTTACACATTAATTTCTTGTACCCAAACGGTTTCTGGAAGAGATTGCTTTTGCGGTCTTATGCCTATTGTCTACCCTAATTCTAAGTGTTTGTATTATACGTTTTTTTCTGCTTTATGGTGTGCAATAAATAATATTTGTATTGTATTGTATTGTATTACTGGAACCAACTCGTTTCTTTGCGCGACCACAGTTCTAATCTAACCGAAACAAACTGCCACGGATAGACATCGTTAAACAAAACAAATAACTGAATTTAAAACAGTGTTATCCGGGAAGACTTAACACCACAACGGACACTAGCTCTGCTATTGCCGCCCATCAACCCGTTGCATGCTATCGACCGGTTGGCAGCGCGCCAAACGGCTGCCAATGTCCCGGGAATGTATGACCATTTGCAGTGTTATCATTCTCAGCCATTTAACTCTAGGCCATTCCATAAAAACCATTAAGACTAAATTTAAACTCACACTTCTTGTCTTGACACGTCATAGACTATTATTTAAAAAAAACTGAGACATGGATGCACAGAAAAACCAGAAAAAGAGACCAGCGCTGGAAATCGAACCCAGGCCTTCAGCACTCCGTGCTGCGTGCTACAACCCCTACAACACCACTAGACAGGAATCTAGTCACAAATTTTTCCTATGCACACAGGTTGCTTTTCAGGTTGCTTTTTTTACTACGCTGCTTAAACAGCAGCACTAGCGACATCCATGTTTCGCTCTCGTCATGAGACGTTACATTCTTTCGGAACTAACCATTCACCCAGACAAGAGATGTCGCTACTAAGCAATCAAATTATGATTGGTTTTTGATCGGCGTAGTGGAAAAAAAGCAACCTGATGTTGGCATAGGAAAAATTCGTGTCTAGATTCCTATCCAGCGGTGGTGTAGGGGTTAAACATGCAGCACGGATTGCTGAGGACCTGGATTCGATTCCCAGCGCTGGTCTATTTTTCTGGTTTTTCTGTGGGTCCATGTCTCAGTTTGTATTTTCGATAACCATATCATGGTTTCACGGGATACCCGTAAATCACATACATTTTCTCGCAGTAAATAATAATAAATGGCTGTCTGGAAGAGATCGCTTTTAAGCGATAAGACCGCCTATTGTCTACCCTGATTCTAAGTGTTTGTATTTATGGTGTGCAACACCATAAAGCAGTACAAGAAAAACCTTATAATACAAACACAGATTTAGGGTAGACAATAGGCGGTCTTATCGCTTAAAAGCGATCTCTTCCAGAAAACCATTTGGGTACATGAAATTAATTTGTAACAAAAATAGGTGGCGAAAACAGAAACAGAAAATAAAAACAAACAAAAAATCAATAATATTAAAATAAATACAAATGATTTAACTATACAAATACATACATGCAATACTTATACAATAGGGTGGAGCGAGTTTTTTTTTTTTGGAAATTCTACTTGGAACTATTCTAAAACGTTGCTTTAGGCTGCCAGATTGTACGAAAAAAATAAATATAAAAATATTCAATACTACTTTTAGCCCTCTACTGCCTTCTTGAATATTACGAAAAGCAACAAATCGAGTCCATATTGTAAAAATCGCCATTTTAACAAAATCTTGTTTTTTTTTAATGAAAGTCAAATTAATTGGTTCTAAACAGGTAATAGTAAAAATAAAAATACATTTTGCACAAAAATATAACTATATCAGAAAATATAACATTATCACAAACACTGCACTTTTAGCTCTAGTAACATTGTTGACGTAGCAGTAGCTATAGTGAATAAAGCGGGCATTTCAACAAAACATTTGAAGTTGAAACTCTTTTTCATAATTATTCTAGTTGACTGATGTTGTTTTGCGTTATAAAAGGTTATTTACTGTCGAAATTGTAATTCAAAGTTTGTGTTATTTCTTCCAATAACTCAGAATTATGTCGAAAAAACAAACACGAAAAGCATCGGATTGTCCTATACTTGGGTCAGCAAATCCATTTATTAAATGTATGCTACCAACGACCGCAGAAGTATTGAAACATATGCTACACGTACGAATAAACTGATGATCGAGGGAAACGGTAAACAACCTGCTACTTTTCCTGTACTTGATGCAGTAGTACGTAATGTTATCAAAGTATGGACCGCAGCTTCGTTGCCCGTCATAACTATCCGGGTAAGGCCGTAGCGGAGTCAATACAAGCTT
Organism: Choristoneura rosaceana; assembly: GCA_037349165.1. Classification (NCBI taxonomy): domain Eukaryota; kingdom Metazoa; phylum Arthropoda; class Insecta; order Lepidoptera; family Tortricidae; genus Choristoneura; species Choristoneura rosaceana. Next base: position 505,295 of record JAZBNJ010000007.1, read on the forward strand.
TTTTTTACGAAAAATACCTAATATTGATTTAAGTAACTTCATTGGGTGCGACGGGACAGCAACTAATACTGGATGGAAAAGCGGCACAATACATTTTGTAAAGTTACAGTTAGGTAGGCCTCTGCAATTATTTATTTGTCTACTGCAGGCGAATGAGCTACCACTTCGACATCTGTTTACAAAAGTAGATAGAGCAACAAGCGCGCCTCAACTTTTCTCTGGGCCAATCGGAAAATCTTTAGAAAACGGCAACCGATGTAAAGAAAATAATTGATCCAGTGATCCAAAGAAACGCATTTTTCGCACACCCAGAAAATCTGCTGTTGTCTATGTTATTTGATGTAAGACCTCATATAAACGAAATTGGCCTAGAACGAATAATCGCTGCCCGTAAACATTACATACCGGGAGTCACGACATTCAAGGTTCCGACTTTAAATTTTAAGGCTAAGGACTATACCGACATGATTTTATGGGATAAGACACAAATTACCCCCCCCCCCCCCTCCAAATACTAAATAGCTCTACCGATGAGGAATTACAAGACTTTGTTCAATCACAACAACAAGATATCACCGAGTTCCCGGCTTATCCTTGCCACACTCAAGCAGTCGAACGTTGTGTTAAAATGGTGAGCGAAGCGTCTCTCGCTGTGGCTGGCGAAAAGGCGAGAGATGGATTTATTCGTTCCAGAATTAAATCGCGAACATTAATCACATATTTTAACACAAAAAAAAAATATAAACTATAAATAACTTTATTTTAAAAGTGTGCTTGAAAACCGGACCAAAATGCAATATTCAGCTTATTTAACCAATTTTCAATTTTATTTTTTGTAAAATTGCGTATTGTATTTTGATTAAACTATTTTTTTTTTGGTTATTCAGTCCTTTAACTTAACGTATATAATATTTTAAAAAAACCTTTCTTATTCGAACCTTCGTAAAAAAAAAGGGAATATATCACCAAAAATTAATAAATAATAAAACTTTAGAGCTCAAGTAGAGGGCTAAAACATATATAAAAAATAAATAAAATAAATATAATCATATTTATGTTATCTATAGGCAACATATTACAATGGTTCCAAGTCGATCGGACACCTTTTTTTTTTCTTCATACATCGACGCTCCACCCTATTATACAATACATAAACTACTAACATAAAATAGCAATATAAATTGTCAATAAGGCCGTAATGGGAGAAAAAGGATAAGAAATTAGGAAATAAAATAGAAAAACACAGAAAGACTGAGGATAGAGCTAAGAAGGCAGTGTCAAGAAGTGAGCCTTGACGAGATTTTTGTATTGTATTTCTGTATTGTATTGTATTGTATGTTAATTATTTCGTTTAGGAAATCTACGATTTCTGTTAATACGACTGTACTCAATGTATGCAACGCACCGACCATTATCTTCTCGATTATACCTATCTACCCTCATCTAATCCACAGTACGTAATTAGTTCTTCTATATGACACCAGAATAACCATCAAAATAATCAATCAAAAACCCACCTTAATCCCACACAGGTAAAGATTATTGGAAGCGTACACAAAACTTTGTAATAGAGCGACACGAGACAAAGTTAGGATTCCGCGTGAGTTTGCTAAAATGGACTTTAGGGGGGAGATTTTAAGGGTGATGGGGACTGTTTTTGTATGTTGGTAATTCACTGTTTCGTATGCATGAGATTCGGTCCTGGTTTTCGATATTTTTCGGGAATTAGATACGGGGCTTGTTTAAATTCTGTGGAAGAAGATATTTACTGGCGCCGATAATAATATCTTCAGGATCCGGGGTTAAATTCAGATTCGGTGGGATTCAGCGGATTTTGAACGCTGGTAGATGCCATTGACTAGCTTTTAAAAGGCTTTGACATCATCATCATCACACGAAAACACAAGCCGAAACATGAATGCACAGAAAAACCAGAAAATTATACCAGCGCTGGAAATCGAACCCAGGTGCTCAGCATTCCGTGGTGTGTGCTATTCCCCTACACCACCGCTGGACAGCTGGCCCAGCGGCTGGAGCTGCTCCATAGTCTATTTTTCTGGAAAATATATAGAGCCTTATTCATAAAAAGTTAGAGCCTCCTTGAAGGCTCCTTGATGTCCCGATGCTAAAAAACGTGATTCATAAACGTCTGTTAGCGCTAATCAGTCGATCAAGGCTCTGCTAAAGTTAGAGCACCGTAGACCCTCCTTTATCTCCCTGCTAAGTCACAAAATGGCCGCCACAAATTTGAACAGCTGACTTTGACAAGAGCAAAAAACCATACCGATGATATTTTTATGGAAGTTTACGCAAAGATTAAACAAAAATCAGGAAAATTTATTTTCAGGAATTTGTATTCAAAAATCCTCTAATAATATGAAAAATTTTTTTTAAATTTTTATTTTATTTTAAGTTATTGTTAGAATGTTATGAAAAAAAATAAAATTAGGATGATTAACATAGTTACGGCTTTTTGCACTTAGTTTAGGTCTACTAAAACACGCGGATCGGAAATGGAGGGAAAACAAACATCTCTGCTGTCACTGCTGTCAATTTTATTTTTTTATTCTCGATAAGTCCATTTTTTGTCTTTGATTTGTCAAGAGTGCCAACATAACGCGTCTAATCAGTCTATCACGTAGACAGAGAATCCCTAGACGAATTGATAGCTTCCGTCGCATTCGCACAAGAAAAAGAGTAACTTACGCCAAATGTGTGTAAAGAAATGAGATGCAATGATTCGATTTTTTGTTTCGCCACGCGTGCCGGTTTTTTCAAGGTCAGGTTTGTTTAGCAAAGTAGTTTGCTAAACAAACTTGACAGATGCTCAGCTGATTTTGTTCGCGCTTTAAGAAAAAAGCTAGGAAAATACTTATAAACGTGATAAAATATTCACAATATTGCTTTAAAAAGTTTGTGGTTCAATATTCTAAACAGTATTGAAGAAAAATATGGTGCGGTGTAGTATTTTAGGGTGTAAAAGTGATAGTGAAATGAAACTGCCCGACATATCTTTTCATTCGTAAGTATAAACGTTTTTAACAGTTATTAGGCCTTTTTATTATGTGCTAGATAGTATTCTAAAGAATGTCAAGTAAAATAAAGTAAATTAAGTACATAATACGATCAATAAAATAATCAAAAACGAAATAATCGTAATCATAACCTACAAATAAATTTTGTCCGGTGTTGCCAGATTTTCAATATTGGTTTTCCCACAATTTATGGGTATTATTTTCTGTTGTGCATCTAATAAATATCATTAAATATTTTTAAGTATTAAGTAACATTTTAATTCCATTACAGTTTCCCGGAAAATCCTAATTTACACCAGAAGTGGATTGCAGCCAGGGGAAAGGGGGTGTTTGAACATAAGAGCCACTACGTCACTCCGACTTTAACGATAACAGTATCCGTTGGATGCGGGGGACGCAGGACCGACCACTGTGGCGCTTTTTTTATACAATACAAATATGTTATGGTTTATAATGCATGTTTTATTTTTATCGTTTACACTAGCCTTTGCCCGTGTGTGCCAAGAATTCATTTATCGGTATCCGTTATAAAATTCAGTCTGTGAAATTTCGATTTACGAATGAATCCGTTTCTTTGATAGGCAAAAGTACCGGCTTTGGCCACCTTAAGCCGGTTTTTGGCCAGTTGACATTTGGAGTCATATAAAAATAATATTTTTAGTGAGTTTTCAAAAGTTAATTCTGAAACGAATAAAGTTTGTAGTGATTTATAACTATACATTTATTTCAAACGTGCGGAAGATTTATTCGTTTTGAAGGGAAACCAGAGTTAATAGTTGACACCGAACAAATCAAAAGCCGTGGTGGCCTAGTGGTTTGACCTATCGCCTCTCAAGCTGAGGGTCGTGGGTTCAAATCCCGGCTCGCACCTTTTGAGTTTTTCGAAATTCATGTGCGCAATTTACCACGAGCTTTTCGGTGAAGGAAAACATCGTGAGGAAACCTGCGAAGCAATTCAATGGTGAGTGTGAAGTTCCCAATCCGCACTGGGCCCGCGTGGGAACTATGGCCCAAGCCCTCTCATTCCGAGAGGAGGCGTGTGCCCAGCAGTGGGACGTATATAGGCTGAGATGAAACGGTACAGTGGCCAAAAACGGTACTTCTTCTTAAATGTACATATTAAATCATGAAATGCCTATTATTTCATCATTTTCTTTTTATCTACTTAGTTAACTTTAGCTTGAATTATAAATATGTACCTTCCTGTATTAGTTGTCTATAAAAATTTAAAACTTAGAAAAAGATCGCATGTGACGTGGGGTAAATTACTTTGAGAGGGTAACCCTAATTATGCATGTACTCTTGTCTCCTGTCCCTTTCAGCGGCACGCTGAGCCGCCGTCTATAGTGTATTATAAGTCTATGGTCTATCAGCAGCTCAACAACTAGCAGATTGCTAACAAGCGTTTATGAATCATACTTCTTGACAAACGTCAAAAAAGCTTAATCAGTCTGTTAACTAACAGACCGATCAAACCTCAATTAAGGATTTTTTATGAATAAGGCTGATAGACTTTCACGGGATGACCGTAAAAGAAACAAAAATTTGGAGTTGAAATAATAAATACAAAAAAACACGTTACACTGCACTTTCAAGAGAGGGCTTGGGCCGAAGTTCCAACCTGAGCCAAGGATTGAGAAATTCACGCACGGTTCTCTATCGTTTGTCCAAATTTCATAGGTATGCCAAAATGTCAATACATTTCCTTAATTTTTATTTCTGAAATAGTGTTTCCTTCAGAGTCGTTAATAAAGTAACCTAATCTAACCTACTGCATTCTATATGATGACATTTTAAACAATCAAAATACTATTGGTCAAAGAAAAAAACTATTTGTCACTTACTAGGTACCTTTTATTTTTCATGCATTGCTACACAATTATATATTTTTAGTCTTATTGCTTTATTTTGATTGATTTTAGTTTTACATAAAATAATAAGATAAGATAAGATAATTTATTCATTAATTTCAGTACAAAATAACAATAGATACAATATTTTACTAAATTCTATCTATAATTATTAAAAAATATACAGACACTTTTTTATTTGTGGCTGTTGACACCTTGGTCTTGGACAAAGATTTTACTTTACGCACTAGAGCATAAAAAAATAATTTCATATCGCCCAACTTTACGAGCATGATACACTAAAGTACAAAATAATATCCCCAGCTTCCATTCAAACATTTTTAATTAATTAACATAAAATACACGAATATCCGTATAATATTTGCCGGCACATTTAACGAGCAGATAAAACCGCCGCGGCCGCGCGATTAAACCCCCCATAAATCGTCTTGATTTACGTCCAGTGTATTGTTACTCTTACAACTTCATCTTTGAGAACCCCCCGGAATACGCTGTGGTTCATTAAATAAGTGGCTATGGGATTTATGGCTTGGAAATTAACGAATTCGGGTATTTGTTTAATCACTACCTTAATTAATAATTAAGGCGTATTATAAAGTTAATGATTATATCCTGGACAGGGGTATTTGGAAATAATTCCGATCCGCATTGGCGATCCCTTCAAACAGCGAACCTCTTCATCCTCATCATCCCAGCCTATATACGTCCCACTGCTGGGCACAGGCCTCCTCTCAGAATGAGAGGGCTTGGGCCATAGTTCCCACGCGGGCCCAGTGCGGATTGGGAACTTCGCAGGTTTGCGCAACTTTGCTGTTGTTTTCCTTCACCGCAAAGCTCGTGGTAAATTTCAAATGTAATTCCGCACATGAATTTCGAAAAACTCAGAGGTGCGAGCCGGGGTTTGAGCCCACGACCCTGTGCTTGAGAGGCGATAGGTCAAACCACTAGGCCACCACGGTTCGCAGAATACATCTACTTACCAAGTTTCAACAGCATAGTTCTTATAGTTTCGGAAAAAAGTGGCTGTGACATGCGGACGTACAGACCGACATGACGAATCCATAAGGGTTCCATTTTTGTCAGCGGAACCCTAAAAACGCAGCCCACTTTATACAATATAGATACCTAGGTATATTGTATGTATACCCGCTACTCTCAATTCGGAACATACTACCTTTACTTAAGTACATGTTCAATTTAAATTTTTTGTGTAAATCGCTACTTTGATACGGTGTTAAACAATGTTTCTAAGTTATTTATCCCATATCTTACAAACAAGGAGAGACATACAAGAGATACTATGCGAGCGATGTTACTAGATTCAGCATTTGTATGACTCATTTGACATATATGTCATACTAGATATTTAATAGATCGTGTTATTTTTTATTTCTATTGACTTTTAAACATTCAATAGGTCTTATGAAGTGTCTTTCTTCCAGACACGAGTGACCTAACAGTTTTAAAGATAATCAAGAAATAATATAGTAGTAAACAATATTACTTGTAGTCCCATTTGTCGTATTTTGAATATGAGTGAAAATCACGAAAGTTTAAAACGTTAAGTATATTGTTCACTACGCCTATACTTGTTCTTGTTCGTACTACTTATTTATTAAGATGACTAAGAAGAAATCATCTCAAATTATCACATGACCAAATCAAGTGTGACTTCGTTATGCGATCCGAGCGCCCCTCGCGGAGGTTAATTGGTACTTGGTCGAGTGACCCCGGGTCATCGCCGCTGACAGACCGACAGACATTGCTTGTAGCCATGAAAGAACGTTTGAGAGTAAGGTATTTTTGTTAGCTATCTTATCTTACTAAAATTATGAATGCTTGTATGTTATGTAAGCTTGTGAAGATTGCTAAGTTAGGTAATCGGTTTAGATGTGAGTGCATTCACGGTCACGACGGTGGCACTCGTTGCACTTAAGATTCTGAAGATTGTTTTTGAAGATAGATGTTGCAATAACTGCTCGACAGATCTGGACAAATTTAACACACGGGGGTTGCGCGGTTAAACCCGATAATTCCAAATAATTAATTTTAGAAAAACACTCTTTGTAAAAGTTTAACTAAGTACGACATAAAGTATGAAACTGTAACTGTATGAAACTTTCAAGCTTAATCCATGTTATGACAAAGTTAAACCCAGTAACCGATTGTAAAAGATCATCTAGACCTGTCGTTACAAAAAAAAAAATTTTCACTTTTTTTTTTATTTTTGCTCAAGGTTTCAAATATTTTTTAAAAACTAAAAAAATTATAACACTTTTAACTTGCCTGCACCCATGAATTTTTGTATTTTTTTGTATTCTGTAATAGAATAATATGTCCTCTTTTTTTGTTCTTTTGAAATACGGAACCCTAATTAACCTAACCGACTTAGAAAAGCTGAAAACCTCCGACATTGTCATTTCAAACATTAATATCTCAAGAAAAGATCCAATTTCAACTAAACATAGCTAAAGCACAGTTGACACACAAAAAAATACAACCGAATTGATAACCTCCGTCTTTTTTGAAGTCGGTTAAAAATCATACAAGTTTACTTTTACTATTACCTAAGTCGCTCGCTTTATGGAATCTCAATGTCTAACTTGTACGATTTTTACTAAACTGGACTTAAGAAAGCACTGTAAAGAAACCCGCGTTTACATTAAACAAACCGCATATTCATTTGAGAGCTACAATGCAACAGACTGACAGACAATTAACAGACAGATAAACATTGGCGTGAAATTTATAACACCCCTCCTTTGCGTTGGGGGGTTAAAAAACAGGCAAAAACCGGAAACTACGTCCGAAATCACCACCGGCCAACACCCCAAACAAACCTACGAATCAAGAACTCTAAATAACATGATTCTATGGCTCAATACATCAATCCAAACTCAACCTTCGTGTAACGAAATAAAGTAATTTTTTGATAATATTACGAAGGCAACTTACGCCGTTCTTAAACCTAGACGGACTGAGCTAACCGCAAAGAAAAACGAAGAAACTTGGACGAAGTTAAGACTGCTAGATGCAAGATAAACAGGAGGTTCTAGAGAATGCAATTTGCTTTCTAAAGAAAATAAAAACAAAAGTACTTATAGAATACAAAGAAAGAAATTAGATTCAAACGTTAGTTACTAACAAAGTGTTAGTAGCTTATATAGCTTGGTTACTTGACTTGAAATGTATATTTCAGAATCTTCTTTTTTATTTAAGACGGTGGAAACATTCTACACTTCCACTGAACGTAGATATAGTCACATGTTTAGTTTTAGTTTTGTAACTAAGGTACCCCATACATCCCTATATTATTATTGTGCTGTAGTTCTGGTAGGTATATTATTTGTTCTTAATTATTTTATTTTGAAAAAATGACTTTCTGCCAAGATTCTTGCAATGCATTCTTCTTGGCAATAATGGTCTTACCGAAAGCGCTGGTAGTTTAAAAAAATTACGTGTACAAGTGCCCATTGCGGCCTATTTACTGAATAAATTACTTGAATTTGAATTTCAGTATCAAAACGACTGAATCTACAAAACGACCGGCTCATCACCATCATCATGTCAGCCGAAAGACGTCCACTGCTGGACATAGACCTCCCCAAAGGCCCTACTCAGACCGGTCTTGTGCTTTTCGCATCCACCGCGATCCCGCGATCTTAACCAGGTCGTCGCTCCATCTTGTTGGAGGCCTACCTACAGCTCAAACTCCTACTCCTACTCTCTATTTTTCCTTATATTATTGTTCATATATATAACTATCATGTCGCTTAAATTGAATAAAGATACCTATTGAGACTTTGACTTTGTACACAGGAACAACTTCGTAAAATTAGTGCCCATTGGCTAAACACTCAATGGAGCAAAACCCTGTACCAACAAAAGGCGAAACTCGATAGCATCGCCGACGGATGCCCAAACTTTATTACACTGTAAGTTATGGCATGAATTAGGGTCGTTTCCCAAACTTTATCGCGGCCATTCACCCGTGAGTCTTTTACGAATCGTAAACACAGCTCATAATATACAAAAGGGGCTAGAAACAACTCCAAATGGCCCGGGATAGGGTTCGGATTGCGATGGAGATGGATAGAATTAATTCAAGGCAATTTACGCTATCCGAATGCTTGTGTAATTATAACGTGATCGAAATAAATACGACTATGTTTTGTATATGGGGTAGCAGAAGGTTCAACTTATAGTCCAGTAACTTTATACATCGGCAGTATGCGTCAAATTCGGTAGTTCTGAATTTTTGCAGACTTGTTTATGATGTTGTTGGCCTAATGAATAATCCAAGTTTGTGACCTCGAGCGCCGAACGCAACTTTGTCAAAAATCGAAAAAACCGCGAAAAAAACGTTATTTTTTCAAATTTTGGTGAATAGAATCCTAGTCAGTGTTTGAAAAAAGTTTCTTAGAACGTTTTAAAGAAGACTAAATTTGCTACAATATGATACTAGAATTGTCTCTGTGGACCCAATAGTTTCCGAGATTAAGCTTTTCAAAGTTTATCATTTGTTCGAACTTCGCAATTTTTTGCAATTCTGTCGTTCTGAATGAATTTTGACTCTGATTATACTATCGAAGCCCTGTACTTTTATTATGGGATGTTAAAAAAGTAATGAGGGAGTGTGAACGAAAGGTTCAACTAAAGTCTAGTTTAATTACATTGCGGTGTTATAAAGTAAACCAATTTGAAGTAATCAGTTGAGCCCCGTAATGTATTGCACGATTTTTCCAGCACTAAACTGGGCTAATTCTGAGTTAATTCCGCATCTTTTAAACGAAATAAGTTTCTGAAAAAAAAAAATACAACTAGCTTTTTTTTTGGTTGTAGTTTTTGTTGGCTGTACTTGCATTGTCAAGCATGTGTGCGAAATTATTTCAGTCGCCGCTACCGCGTTTTTAGAAGTAAAAGTAATAATAAAAAAATAAATATCGTGGACACTTGACACCAATTGACCTAGTCACAAACTAAGCAAAGTGTACTATGGATACTAGGTAACGGATAAATATACTTATTATAAGACCTGAGAACAAACCTTCGCAGAATTATTCATACAAATATAATATATATCTGTACCCCGGCTGGAAATCGAACCCGGGACCTCAAGCTTCATAGTCAGGATCTCTAATCACTTGGCCATTCGGTCGTCAAAGGAAAGTATTTTTTTAATCCTAGTAGGGTGAGTTTCATGTTCAAATATAATTAAGTACATAAATAGACTATAATTAATCACAATTAGTTTTGTTTTTTATGTTTTTTTTTTTAGTTATTTTTTAGTTTTTTGATATTTTGTTTTTTTTTCTTTATTAATTTTTCATTTACGTTTTAATTTAATTTGTAATTTATTAATTGTACATATTTGATTTTAATTGAATAAACCTTTTTTTTATTAGTTTAATTAAAATTACAAAATTAAAATTATTTCTAAATTAAATCAAACAATGAAAGAAAATTAAAACAAAAATTAAAATACGTCTGAAATTTAGTAGGATATTACAAATTTCACGCTATTGGCGATATGAATACAAAATATCCACATTTTCATTCATAAAAAAAGTGAAATACGTGGGTTTTTTTGTACCTAATTATTATTATTGTGTGCCCTTACAGGGCGTCATGGACCAACTGATAATAACTTAAACACCTTTTATAACTATGTACATGACTTTTACAATGAATAAATGAATATGAATATAAATATGGATATGCACACTAACGCCATCTACTGGCCACTACTGCCTAGCTGACCGTACCACCTTAACGACCTACCGTCACGCGTCAGTAAAAAGTTATTTAGCAAATCCTACCCTACTAATAATTATTATAAATGTGAAAGTTTGAGTGAGTATGTTTGTTACTCCTTCACGCTAAAACGGCTTGACGGATTTAGATGAAATTTGGTATGTAGATAGCTGGACATCTAGAATAAAACATAGGCTACTTTTTATTCCGATATTCCCACGGGATAGGGATGAAATCTCGAAACAACAAACACATGGCTTAGATTCATGAAATTTTACATGATTGTTTTTAATGTACCGTCAATGAAAATGATTTAATTTTTGGGAATTCCCACGGGAATTTTTCAGCTGCTGGATCTAATAATTTACGTGTGAGAAGCCGCGGGTAAACACTAGTAAATAATAATAATCCTTTAAATAATCATACCTTCTCACCGTTTAGCAAATGTCGCCTTAGCAAAATGAAGGTTCAGATCGTGCACGTCAGCGATCCTTTTTACGACGCACCATTTTATTTACGATCTCTGTAATAAGATACTAGAAAAAACTGTGCCTGAAGCGCAAAATGGCGTCTAGTTTAGCTTTATAGAGGTCGGGGCGAGGCGCGGCACGTCCCGCCTTCAGATTTCGGACAAAAACGTAGATAATAATGCTATGAATATCGGACTAAATAAAAATAACTTCTTGTTTCTGCTTTGTTGTGCTTTCAGCTTTTTTTAGTTAGGTACTCTGTAGTATCATCATCATCCCAGCCTATAAACGTCACACTGCTGGGCACAGACCTCTTAGAATGAGAGGGCGTGGGCCGTAGTTCCCACGCGGGCCCAGTGCGGATTGGGAACTTCACGCACACCATTGAATTGCTTCGCAGGGTTGCACAGGTTTTCCAAGGTCCGCCAGGACTGCTACCACCATCTTGCTCGCTAATCCTGTCGTGAAGTACCTAGCAGTGCTTGCACTATTATGTTTCGGCGTGGAGAGTAAGACAGCCAGTGAAATTACTGGCTCTTGAGGTAACGCATCTGCAATACCTCTGGTGTTGCAGGTGTCTATGGGCGGTGGTGATCTCTTACCTTCTGGAGACCCACTTGCTCGTTTGCAATCCAGTCGAATAAAAAAAATCACCAATTCTAATAAATGCCTTATTTTTATACTGTGTGCCTTATAAGAGATACATACCATCATCATCATCATCATGTCAGCGGAAAGACGTCCACTGCTGGACATAGGCCTCCCCCAAGGCTCTCCACTCAGACCGGTCTTGTGCTTTTCGCACCCAACGCCATCCCGCGATCTTAACCAGAGGCCTTATTGCCTAACGTTCCTGACAGTCGCGGTCGCAATCAATTGACAGTTTTTGTATGCGAAATATGTCATTTGATTGCGATCGCGAGCGTCAGAAACATTAGGCAATACGCCCTCTGGTCGTCATACCATCATACCAATTTCAAACCATCGATATAACTTACTAGATATCGCGATCCGAACACTCATTGTGTTCCACTGCTTTGCACCTTGCACTGTGCAAAGGACTTTAGTATGACTTTGACATTCATGAGCGGTGAACGGACTAGTTTTTGATTGAGAATCCGAATGTAAGCGTGAACCTGCACGTAAGTGACAATTCACTACTCAAGTAAGTAAAATTACATCTCGTTCAAGTGATTACGCAACTAATAATATTGTAATACCACAGTAAAAACATTTTTTTGAATAAGACGTCACGCCATCTTACAATCATAGACTAAAAACGTGCAGACGTTCCGTTCCTATTCAGAAAATTGGTTGTAGGTATAAAAATTGTGACTGAACATGAATGACAATTCGTTTAATTGCTTTATTTATACCCAGTTAGATATTTTAATATTTATTTTATGTTCTTTCTTTTTGGTCTAAATAATATCATTTTTTTTTTTCGAAAATATCTATTTTGCATCTGAGCATTATAATTACGTTTTGCAGGTAAAATAGCTGTGTCACTTCTGCGGTGTATAATCTATATAGCGATGACGTCTTGTGACAGTCCGGTATTTGAACATATTATTGACATGAACGTTCGTGTCTATAGAGTATAAGTCAATATTTCAAACCTTTCATAACATCCACGTTTCCCTTGTCTGCAGAGAAACCACCGTGGAAGATCTCCGGTTCCTCACAGTGGACCAGGCGCTGGGAGATCTTGCTCAGTTCATCCAGCACGTCAAGAGCGACAGCTTCGAGAATGGCAAGTATAAGTAAGTACACTGAACTGAAGATAGCAGACCGGTTTCCTTTCTCTTTTTAATATGAATCATCAAGGAAGAAGACCGACGATCCCAAAGAATTAACATTCTAACCAAGCGAATAGCCAAGTGGTTAGGGAATTAGACTATGAAGCTTCAGGTCCCGGGTTCGATCCCCGATCGGGGCAGATATTTGTATGAATAATACAAAGATTTGTTCTCGAGTCTTGGACGTTTAATAATATATTGTTAGTCTAGCACCATCCAGTTCAATCAGAACACTTCCCATGAAAACAAAAACACGAAGCTTCCAGGGACAGCATTCCCAGAGCAACACAACTTAGAGATCTTTAAAAAACGAGTCTATGATTCTCTCAAAATTCCGGCACCTATGATACCCCATCGTTGCGGTGTCCATGAGTGGTACGGTGGTGATTTTTTCCCATCAACCCCACATCATATCCGCCTACCTGGAAAATACGATTTTCAATGACCACCATGTCGTCTACATAAACTTGGTAATAAGCAAGCCTGGTATCTCTCTTAAGCGATAAGGCCGCCTATTGCTTACCGTGTATTTTTTTTCTCTGTGTATTTGTTTTCTGTATCACTTAATATTTCTGGTGTACAATAAAGAGTCTTTGTATTGTATTGTATTGTATCACCAGAGACGGCGCGGTGGCGCTGGTGGGTTGCTCTTACGCCGGCAGCATGGCCACGTGGATGCGTCTGGGTTACCCCCACCTGGTGGACGCCGTGTTCTCTGACAGCGGCCCCCTGCACGCCCAGGAAGACTTCCCTGGTGAGACCATGAATCCCCTTTTACCAGTGCACTGCAAACACTGGTTTGCAATGTTACAGAGCTTACCAGTGCTGGTTTTCAACCAGCGATATGCTGAGCCGGGACCTTTCTATAACGGCAACACTACTTATATATTTTTATCTACTCTCGCATCGTAATATTCGAATTATAAAATTCAAAACGAGTTTATATTTACATACTTTTTAAACACAATACCGAAATATTAAAAAAAAATTACTTTATAACACTTCTCTTCTAACAAAATAATGTTATAATATAATTTTTTAAACCATTACGATACAGGGCAAATCCAAAAAGTTTATATCAAAAAGTTTTGATTCCAATATTCACTTGTCTGTGGCAGTGCCTGCTTTAGCGCATGCGCGCACATCCCGCACATGCGCAGTGATGTACTGGTTTTACCGCCATTCCGTTCATAGGTTGTCATTCTGTTGTACGAATTTTCGTGAGAAAATTTTGTTTTTGCTTAAAAATGTCTGATATCAGTGAATGCGAAGAAGATTTGACTCCGCCCGATATTTTAGATTCGGCGAAGGAATGACTCATAATTTACCAGCAAAGTGAAGGTCCTAGTATAAGTTCTGGTTGCAATGCAGGTAATTAATTCTCAATGTTTCTTGAACACATGATAGAGGATTTAATATATGAACGTAGATAAAATATTGTATGCAACTGTACGCAATTAGGCCTTATAACACTCGTGTGACCCTTTTATGAAACTCGGCTACGCCTCGTTTCATGAAACCACACTCGTATTAAAAGGACCCCTATTGCGATACAGTTGCATAAATAGCTATTTCTAACCTGTGTCACTGCTGTTATAAATAAGTTATTTTCTTTCTTTCTTCTTTTCTTAAATATAAAAACTGATTTATTGAATCAGGCGTTACTTTGCGGAGGTCCATTATCAATGAACTAAAAGAATTTCCTTGCTCACCCGCGACTTTACGATAGCTAAGCTTATGCAAAATATGTGTGCTCATGCAGTTCTCCACCTCCACACTGTAAGAACACACACAAATTACACGAACCCATCTATCACCACCACCACATCACACTGACGCGTTTCGAACTCAACCAGAGCTCAGCTTCAGACTAACATAACCGTACACCATGCTACTAGTTGTTAGTTGTCAACTAATCGCGTGACAATACAATAATCTGGTAGTGACATCCTGGTACTCCAGCCAGGATCGTCTCCGCAGGACGAAACGCTTCAACGGCATCGACTAGCATCGACTTGAAATTTGGTACACAAATGTAGTTTGGATGACAATGCAAGTACAGTCAACAAAAAGTACAGTCAGCAAAAAAGCTTCTATTAAAAATGAAATTTTATGGTTAGGTTATTTTCTGGGAAGACGTATTTAGATAGATCCTTGGTAAAAACGTCTTTCATTGGTCTCTGATGATCTCATTGCCCCCCCAGAATACCTGGAGGTGATAACGGAGGCTCTCCGCAGCCAGGGCAGCGCCGCGTGCGTGGCGAGCGTGGCGGACGCCGTCGAACAACTCCAAGTGTTGCTGAACACCACTACTGGAGCTCAGACTGTTTCTGACATGTTCAAGTAAGCTTCTATCGTCTGCATAGAGTATGTTCTAAGGGTGAAGGTTTTCAGACGACCAGGATGGCCTGATGGTTAGAGAACCTGACTATGAAGCTTGAGGTCCCGGGTTCGATTCCCGGGTGGGGCAGATATTTATACGAATAATACGAATGTTTGTTCTCGGGTCTTGGGTGTTTAATATGTGTTTAAGTATGTATTTATCTATATAAATATGTTTATCCGTTGCCTAGTGTCCATAGTACAAGCTTTGCTTAGTTTGGGACTAGGTCGATTGGTGTCAATTGTCCCATAATATTGTTATTATATTATTACTAGCTTTTGCCCGCGGCTCCGCCCGCGTGGAATTCGTTTATCGCGCGCTGTTTCCTCGGGAACTATGCATTTTTCCGGGATAAAAAGTAGCCTATGTCACTCTCGGGCCCATAAACTATCTTTATGCCAAAAATCACGTCGATCCGTCGCTCCGTTACGGCGTGAAAGAGGGACAAACATACAAACATACAAACACACAAACACACAAACATACAAACACACTTTCGCATTTATAATATTAGTATGGATTATCTTTATTTCTTTTTATTCTTAGGATTAGGTTTTTATAATAGTGATAAAAAGTAAAATTACCTATTATTATTATTAAAAAAGTGTACCATTAGCTAAATAAGTGGTCTATCAATTTTTAACACCCGACGCAAAATAGGGGTGTTATAAGTTTGACCGCTATGTGTATCTGTGTGTGTCTGTCTGTGGCACCGTAGCTCTTAAACGGGTGAACCGAATCGGATGCGGTTTCTTTTTATTTGAAAGCAGGGTTTCTAGCGATGGTTCTTAGACATATTTTCATCAAAATCGGAACAGACATTTTTGTTTGGGACATTTTTTTAAACTAAACTAAGTATCGGAATCGACTGTGCTTTTAATTTTGAGTTGGAAAAACCACATTTTTTTGTGGAGTACACTTTTTGTGAAAATTATATAAAAACTAGCAACAAAATCCTCATATTAACTATGGTCTGTCCCATAAATCGAGATAATAAAATGACAGTCTGAAATGTCAAACGTAAAAATAATGTGGCCAGCATAAAACGAACAGTGCGGCTCCATGATTCCGGTTTCGTAAATAACCGATAAAAATGTATATTTTACGATAGCAAAAATAACATTAAAGTATTCAATAATATACTACTTCTCATTTTAAAAATATAAATACACTTTTACGATAAAGTGATAAAATCTAAGCACAGGTACAAAACAGGTAAAATACAGTGTTCATCACTTAGTGCCAACGTAAAAAAATATAATACAGAGGGGCTACTACAAAACTAGAAAAACGAAGTCCGTATGGCAGCGTCCCTTTTACTCGAGTATTGAATGAGAAAAGCGTCAGCAGGACGGCAACATACGAAGTTCGAGCTTTGCAATTCGTAGTTAGGGCCAGAAGGGCTACTCCGAAACACAACGTTCGAAGTTCGTGTCGTGCGATCCCTCTCGCTCTCGTATTAAATAGTATAAGTGTGAGAGGGATCGCATGACACGAACTTCGTGTTTCGGAGTAGCCTTTCAGAAGAACTCTGTTGTTGTAGTAAATGCGTGTTGATATTAGTTTTAGTTTTAACTTTATATCTATTTGAAATTTACAACTTTACTTTTAAGTCTTATTTACTTTTAAGTCTTATTGTCTTGTATTTCTTGAATCCATTAAAATGAACCAAAATTAATTTCTTTGCTCACCCGCGACCTTAAGATAGCTAAGTCTATGCAAATTATGCGTGTTCATGCAGTTCCTCCACCTCCACACTGTAAGAACACACACAAATTACACAAACCCATCTATCACCACCACCACAACACACTGACGGGTTTCGAACTCAACCAGAGCTCATCTTCAGAGTGACACAAGCGTACACCATGCTACCAGTTGTTAGATGGATATATGAATGAATGAAATGGAAACAATTCTACAATTTGATAAGTTTGATAAAAAATTAAATGAGATTATAAAATTCATTGAATAGTTTTTCTATTAAATATGTTCCATTCAAGTTATTAGTCGTTAAAACAATAATATTCCAAGTAAACATACGAAGAGCCAATATTATATGAAATATTTTCTGCGAAACGAAATTCTACGAAAATTCTGTCTGTGAAAGAAGGGAACACCTACTAAGTGTATTTTCAGCTTCTTATGGCAATGATCTTACTTAGAATTTAATTGAAACTTAAACATCAACATCTATAAAAAGTCGAAATTATCTTCAAAACTGTCGCATTTTTATTAGACCTATTTTGCCTTTTCTAGAATGTCCTAAGTGTCCTACATGTTAGTATATCACGGATCCGTTCCTATCTTAATATTTTATGACATACATATATTGGTACACAGGTACCTACAAAATCTTTCGGTGATTACCGGTTGCGGCACATCACTATTTATGAGTCGCAAAAAACAGGTAACACTTGAAACGTCATTTTATTATCTGGAATTATGGGACAGACCATACGGCGCTCTCCTGTTAGAGCATTTGTATAATGCGTGTATTTTTGTAACTAGACGAAGATTTAAGTGCTGTGAACAGATATAAAAACAATTTTTTAATTTAGAATTAACTATGAGCGTAATTTCTGTGACAGCTGTCACGTCAACATGTGCGACGTTTTGAATGAAAACAAAGTAGTATCGAGTCGTGATACATCATCATCATCATCATCATCAGCCGGAAGACGTCCACTGCTGGACAAAGGCCTCCCCCTTAGAACGCCATAATGAACGACAACTCGCCACTTGCATCCACCGGTTTCCCGCAACAGTATAGTAGCGGAGCGCGGAGTAGTGATACATGGCGTGCTAATTAATTTTACAAGGAAAATAATAAGTCTAATTTTTTTATTAAAACATAAGTAATAAAATGTGATAATTAAGGCCTTCACTAACTGCCCTTAAAAAATATCAAAAATCAAAAATATACGCTGTATTTTTAGTAACCTCCGACTCAGCCTTGACCATGACCTTGCCTTACTTCCCGTATTCCCGCAGTGCGAGTCACGATGACGTAATTTCTCATGATGCGATGGCCAAATTTGCAGCGCTAGCAATGAGACTCGTTAGCTCAGTAGGTGAGAGCGCCGATATTAACTAAGCACTTGACCATCGGAGGGCGGGAGGTTCAAATCCTTCACGAGTCAGACTTTTTTGCTTTTTGTTTCTGTTTATTTGTTTCGAGCGTATTTTCATGACAATGAGATAAGCTATCATTTGCATGGGAATTTAATAGGAAAAAAAATTAAGTAATAAATTAAAAAAGTCTAAAACCTAGCTGCTTAAAAAAACTAAAAAGAAGAATAAGTATAGTTGGTGTAAATATTCAACGTTTTCCAGCTTCTTTTTAAATAAATATAGTTGGTGTAAATATTCAAAAATCTTAAAACCTAGCTGCTTAAAAAACTAAAAACAAGAGAATAAGTATACTTGGTGCAAAAATATTCAACGGTTTTGCAGCTTTTTTCGTCACTATCGTTTTGACAAGATACCAATAATTATTCTAGCGTAATCAAAATTCTTGCAACGTGTCCTTTTATTATGCCAATTAAAGCTCTCCCACGTTTTTCAGTTTTTTTTAAGCTAGCTAGGTTTTAGAATTTTTAATTTATTGTTTTTTGTTTAGTTTAGTTTTAGATTTATTATTAAGCTAGCAAGGTTTAAATATTTTTTTAATTTGTTATCTAATTTTATTTTCATATTTCTGTGAAAACGATAGCTTAACACATTTAAATATGCTTAAAAAATAACACTCTCTCGGACAGTTGTATAAAAAGCAAAAAAGTCTGACTCGTGAAGGATTTGAACCTCCGCCCTCCGATGATTTTTCAGTTTTGGTTATATCGGCGCTCTCACCTACTGAGCTAACGAGTCTGTTGAATTGTGTGGCGAATCCAGTCTTCATATTGAAGAAATCATAAATTATCGAATACCTACCCACATAAAAAAAAGATTTCGACAAACTGAGAACGCTTTATAATTTAATAAAAAAAAAACTTCAAACTTAGCTGCTTAAAAAACTAAAAAGAAGAGAATAAGTATACTTGGTGCAAAAATATTCAACGGTTTTGCAGCTTTTTTTGTCATTATCGTCTTGACAAGATACCAATAATTAAATCTAGCGTAATCAAAATTCTTGCGACTTGTCCTTTTGTTATGCCAATTAAAGCTATCCCACGTGTTCTAGTTTTTTTTTAAGATTTTTCAATTTATTATTTTAATATTTCTGTGAAAATGATAGTTTAACACATATAAATACGCTTAAAAAATAACACCTTTCAAACAGTTGTATAAAAAGCAAAAAAGTCTGACTCGTGAAGGATTTGAACCTCCGCCCTCCGATGATTTTTCAGTTTTGTTTATATCGGCGCTCTCACCTACTGAGCTAACGAGTCTGTTGAATTGTGTGGCAAATCCAGCCTTCATATTGAAGAAATCATAAATTATCGAATACCTACCCACATAAAAAAAATATATTTCGACAAACTGAGAACGCTTTAATTTTTTAACGTTGCTTTATAAAAAAAACACATTCAAATCGGTCCACCCGTTTAAGAGCTACGGTGCTGCAGATAGAAAATTTGGCTTGCTGGTAGAATCTAAGCCATCGAACATAAGACTTTTCCATGACTGGTTTATCAAGATTTTTTTTATACAACTGTCCGAAAGAGGTTTATTTGTTTCGAGCGTATGTAAATGTGTTAAGCTATCGTTTTCACATAAATTTAATATGAATAAAAAATGAAGTAATATATTAAAAAATCTTAAAACTTAGCTGCTTAAAACACTAAAAAGACGAGAATAAGTGTAGTTGTAAATATTCAGTAATCTTAAAATCTAGCTGCTTAAAAAACTAAAAAGAAGAGAATTAATATACTTGGTGTAAAACTATTCAACGGTTTGCAGCTTTTTTCGTCATTATCGTTTTGCCAAGATTCCAATAGTATATATTCTGTGCTAATAGTTAAATCTAGCGAAATCAAAATTCTTGCGACTTGTCCTTTTGTTATGCCAATTAAAGCTCTCCCACGTGTTATGGTTTTTTTGCAGCTAGCTAGATTTTAAGATTTTTCAATTTATTATTATTTTAATATTTTCATGAAAATGATAGCTTTTAAATACGCTTAAGAAATAATACTCTTTCGGACAGTTGTATAAAAAGCAAAAAAAGTCTGACTCGTGAAGGATTTGAACCTCCGCCCTCCGATGATTTTTTAGGTTTGGTTATATCGGCGCTCTCACCTACTGAGCTAACGAGTCTGTTGAATTGTGTGGCGAATCCAGCCTTCATATTGAAGAAATCATAAATTATCGAATACCTACCCACATAAAAAAAATATATTTCGACAAACTGAGAACGCTTTAATTTTTTAACGTTGCTTTATAAAAAAAAACACATTCAAATCGGTCCACCCGTTTAAGAGCTACGGTGCCACAGACAAAAAATTTGGCTTGCTGGTAGAAACTAAGCCATCGAACATAGGGCTCTTCCATGACTGGTTTATCAAGATGTTTTTTATACTACTGTCCGAAAGTGGGTTATTTGTTTCAAGCGTACGTAAATGTGTTAAGCTATTATTTTCACATAAATTTAATATAAAAAAAAAAATTAAGTAAAAAATTTAAAAAAAAACCTTAAAACTTAGCTGCTTAAAAAACTTAAGACGGGAATAAGTGTAGTTGTAAATATTCAAAAATCTAAAACATAGCTGCTTAAAAAACTAAAAAGAAGAGAATAAGTATCCCATCCCAGCCTATATATGTCCCACTGCTAGGTACAGGCCTCCTCTCGGAACAAGATGGCTTGGGCCATAGTTCCCACGCGGGGCGGGCCCAGTGCGGATTGGGAACTTCACACGCCCCATTGAATCGCTTCGCAGGTTTGTGCAGGTTTCCTCACGATGTTTTCCTTCACCGCAAAATAAGTATACCTGGTGTAAAAATATTCAACGGTTTTGCAGCTTTTTTGTTATTATCGCCTTGATAAGATACCAATAACTAAATCTAGCGTAATCAAAATTCTTGCGACTTGTCCTTTTGTTATGCCAATTAAAGCTATCCCAAGTGTTTTAGTTTTTTTTTAAAGATTTTTCAATTTATTATTTTAATATTTCTGTGAAAATGATAGCTTAACACATTTGAATACACTTAAAAAAGTAACCCTCTTTCGGACGGTTGTATAAAAAGCAAAAAAGTCTGACTCGTGAAGGATTTGAACCTCCGCCCTCCGATGATTTTTCAGTTTAGTTTATATCGGCGCTCTCACCTACTGAGCTAACGAGTCTGTTGAATTGTGTGGCGAATCCAGCCTTCATATTGAAGAAATCATAAATTATCGAATACCTACCCACATAAAAAAAAAGATTTCGACAAACTTAGAACGCCTTAATTTTTACCCGACTGCGAAGAAGGAGGGGTTATGTGTTTGGCGCGTATGTATATATTTTAACGTTACTTTAGTAAAAAAAAAAACCATTCAAATCGGTCCAGTCGTTTAAAAGCTACGGTGCTACAGACAGAAAATTTGGCCTGCTGGTAGAAACTAACAGCCTTATTCATAAAAAGTTAGAGCCTCCTTGAAGGCTCCTTGATGTCCCGATGCTAAAAAACGTGATTCATAAACGTCTGTTAGCGCTAATCAGTCGATCAAGGCTCTGCTAAAGTTAGTGGACCGAAGACCCTCCTTTATCTCCCTGCTAAGTCACAAAATGGCCGCCACAAATTTGAACAGCTGACTTTGACAAGAGCAAAAAACCATACCGAAGATATTTATATGGAGGTTTACGCAAAGATTAAAAAAAAATCAGGAAAATTTATTTTCAGGCATTTGTATTTAAAAATCTTCTAATAATATGAAAAAAATAAAATTACGATGATTAACATAGTTACGGCTTTTTGCACTTAATTTAGGTCTACTAAAACACGCGGATCGAAAATGGCGGGAAAACAAACGTCACTGCTGTCAATTTTTTTTTAAATTCTCGATAAGGCCATTTTTTAAATGGTTTGGTTATATCGGCGCTCTCACCTACTGAGCTAACGAGTCTGTTGAATTGTATGGCGAATCCAGTCTTCATATTGAAGAAATCATAAATTATCGAATACCTACCCACATAAAAAAAATATATTTCGACAAACTGAGAACGCTTTAATTTTTTAACGTTGCTTTATAAAAAAAACATTCAAATCGGTCCACCCGTTTAAGAGCTACGGTGCCACAGACAGAAAATTTGGCTTGCTGGTAGAAACTAAGCCATCGAACATTAGGTTCTTCCATGACTGGTTTATCAAGAATTTTTTGCTTTTTATACAACTGTCCGAAAGAAGATTATTTGTTTCGAGCGAATGTAAATGTGTTAAGCCATCATTTTCACAGAAATTTAATATAAAAAAATAAGTAAAAAATTTAAAAAATTCTAAAAATTAACTGCTTAAAAAAACTAAAAAGACGAGAATAAGTGTAGTCGCAAATATTCAAAAATCTAAAAACCTAGCTGCTTAAAAAATTAAAAAGAAGAGAATAAGTTTATTTGGTGTGAAAATATTCAACAGTTCTGCAGCTTTTTTCGTCATTATCGTTTTGAGAAGATACCAATAGCTAGCTAAGTTTTAAGATTTTTTAATTTATTGTTATTTAATTATTTTATTTATTACTAATCTAGCTAGTTTTTAAGATTTTTTAATTTTTTATTTAATTTTATGTTCGTATTTCTGTGAAAACGATAGCTTAACACATGTAAATACATTTAAATAAGTAACCCTCTTTCGGACAGTTTTATAAAAAGCAAAAAAGTCTGACTCGTGAAGGATTTGAACCTCCGCCCTCCGATGATTTTTTAGGTTTGGTTATATCGGCGCTCTCACCTACTGAGCTAACGAGTCTGTTGAATTGTGTGGCAAATCCAGCCTTCATATTGAAGAAATCATAAATTATCGAATACCTACCCACATAAAAAAAATATATTTCGACAAACTGAGAACGCTTTAATTTTTTAACGTTGCTTTATAAAAAAAACACATTCAAATTGGTCCACCCGTTTAAGAGCTACGGTGCTGCAGATAGAAAATTTGGCTTGCTGGTAGAATCTAAGCCATCGAACATAAGACTTTTCCATGACTGGTTTATCAAGATTTTTTTTATACAACTGTCCGAAAGAGGTTTATTTGTTTCGAGCGTATGTAAATGTGTTATGCTATCGTTTTCACATAAATTTAATATGAATAAAAAATTAAGTAATATATTAAAAAATCTTAAAACTTGGCTGCTAAAAACTAAAAAGAAGAGAAAAAGTATTCTTGGTGTAAAAATATTCAACGGTTTTGCATCTTTTTTCGTTAGTATTGTTTTGACAAGATAACAATAATTAAATTTAGGGTAATCGAAATTCTTGCGACTTGTCCTTTTGTTATGCCAATTAAAGCTATCTAACGTGTTTTAGTTTTTTTAAGCCAGCTAGGTCTTAAGATTTTTTAATTTATAATTATTAATATTTCTGTGAAAATTATAGCTTAAAACATTTAAATACGCTTTAAAAAAATAACCCTCTTTCGGACAGTTGTATAAAAAGCAAAAAAGTCTGACTCGTGAAGGATTTGAACCTCCGCCCTCCGATGATTTTTCAGTTTTGGTTATATCGGCGCTCTCACCTACTGAGCTAACGAGTCTGTTGAATTGTGTGGCGAATCCAGCCTTCATATTAAAGAAATCAATAATTATGAAATACCTACCCACATAAAAAAAAAAGATTTCGACAAACTGAGAACACTTTAATTTTTTAACTTTGCTTTATGTTAAAAAAAGTAAAAAGAAGAGAATAAGTATACTTTTTGCAAAAATATTCGATGGTTTTGAAGCTTTTTTCGTCATTATTGTTTTGACAAGATACCAATAATAGCTATTCTGTGCCTATACTTAGTTAAATCTAGCGAAATCAAAATTCTTGCGACTTGTCCTTTTGTTGTGCTAATTCAAGCTATCCCACGGTAGTTTTTTTTAAGCTAGCTAGGTTTTAAGATTTTTAATTTATTGCTATTTAATTAGTTTATTATTTGATTTATTATTAAGCTCGCTTGGTTTTAAGATTTTTGAATTTGTTATCTTATTATATTTTCATTATTTCTCTGAAAATGATAGCTTAACACATTTAAATACGCTTAAAAAAGTAACCCTCTTTTGGACAGTTGTATAAAAAGCAAAAAAGTCTGACTCGTGAAGGATTTGAACCTCCGCCCTCCGATGATTTTTCAGTTTTGGTTATATCGGCGCTCTCACCTACTGAGCTAACGAGTCTGTTGAATTGTGTGGCGAATCTAGCGTTCATATTAAAGAAATCATCTACCCACATAATCTACCCACATAAAAAAGAAATTTCGACAAACTGGGAACATTTTAATTTTTTATGGTTGCTTCAGTGAGCTTCTAAATACGATATTTACATTATAATATCACTTAGCTTTTGCCCGCGGCCCCGCCCGCGCGGTATTCGGTTATCGCGCGCTGTGCCCTCGGGAACTGTGCATTTTTCCGAGATAAAAAGTAGCCTATGTCACTCTCGGGCCCATAAGCTATCTGTCTCTATGCCAAAAATCACGTCGATCCGTCGCTCCGTTACGGCGTGAAAGAGGGACAAACATACAAACACACAAACGCACTTTCGCATTTATAATATTATTAATAAGTAAGTATGGATCATGTATGGATTTTAATATTTCTGTGAAAATGATAGCTTAACACATTTACATACGTTCGAAACAAATAACCCTCTTTCGGACAGTTGTATAAAAAGCAAAAAGGTCTGACTCGTGAAGGATTTGAACCTCCGCCCTCCGATGATTTTTTAGGTTTGTTGATATCGGCGCTCTCACCTACTGAGCTAACGAGTCTGTTGAATTGTGTGGCGAATCCAGCCTTCATATAAAAGAAATCAATAATTATCGAATACCTACCCACATAAAAAAAAGATTTCTACAAACTGGGAACATCTTATTTTTTTATGGTTGCTTCAGTGAGCTTCTAAATACGATAGTAACATAATATCACTTAGCTTTTGCCCGCGGCTCCATCCGCGCGGTATTCGGTTATCGCGCGCTGTTCCCTCGGGAACTGTGCATTTTTCCGGGATAAAAAGTAGCCTATGTCACTCTCGGGCCCATAAGCTATCTGTCCTTATGCCAAAAATCACGTCGATCCGTCGATCCGTTACGGCGTGAAAGAGGGACAAAAATACAAACACACAAACACACTTTCGCATATATAATATTATAATAAGTAAGTATGGATTTTAATATTTATATGAAAATGATAGCTTAACACATTTAAATACGCTTAAAAAAATGACACTCTTTCGGACAGTTGTATAAAAAGCAAAAAGTCTGACTCGTGAAGGATTTGAACCTCCGCCCTCCGATGATTTTTTAGGTTTGGTTATATCGGCGCTCTCACCTACTGAGCTAACGAGTCTGTTGAATTGTGTGGCGAATCCAGTCTTCATATTGAAGAAATCATAAATTATCGAATACCTACCCACATAAAAAAAGAGATTTCGACAAACTTAGAACGCTTAAATTTTTAATGTTGCTTGATAAAAAAAAACACATTCAAATCGGTTCACCCGTTTCAGAGCTACGGTGCTACAGACAGAAAATTTAGCTTGCTGGTACAAACTAAGCCATCGCACATTGGGCTCTTCCATGACTGGTTTATCAGGAATTTTTTGCTTTTTATACAACTGTCCGAAAGATGGTTATTTGTTTCGAGCGTACGTAAATGTGTTAAGCTATCATTTTCACAGCAATGTAATATGAATAAAAAATTAAGTAATAAATAAATTTAAAAAATCTTAAAACTTAGCTGCTTAGAAAACTAAAGACGGGAATAAGTGTAGTTGTAAATATTCGAAAATCTAAAAACCTAGCTGACAAGATACCAATAGTTAAATCTAGCGTTATCAAAATTCTTGCGACTTGTCCTTTTGTTATGCCAATTAAAGGTATCCCACGTGTTTTAGTTTTTTTTTTTAAGATTTTTCAATTTATTATTTTCATATTTCTGTGAAAACGATAGCTTAACACATGTAAATACGCTTAAAAAATAACCCTCTTTCGGACAGTTGTATAAAAAGCAAAAAAGTCTGACTCGTGAAGGATTTGAACCTCCGCCCTCCGATGATTTTTCAGTTTTGTTTATATCGGCGCTCTCACCTACTGAGCTAACGAGTCTGTTAAATTGTGTGGCGAATCTAGCGTTCATATTAAAGAAATCATCTACCCACATAAAAAAAATATTTCGACAAACTGATAACGCCTTAATTTTTCTATGGTTGCTTCAGTGAGCTTCTAAATACAATAGTTTCATAATGATATCATTGGTATCATTGGTAGCAGGTGGTAGGACCTTGTGCAAGGTCCGCCCGGATTGCTACCACCATCTTGCTCGCTAATCCTGCCGTGAAGCAGCAGTGCTTGCACTGTTGTGTTTCGGCGTGGAGAGTAAGACAGCCGGAGTAATTACTGGCACTTGAGGTATTCCATCTTAGGCCTCTAGGTTGGCAATGCATCTGCAATACCCCTGGTGTTGCAGATGTTTATGGGCGGTGGTGATCTCTTACTATCAGGAGACCCACTTGCTCGTTTGCCTTCCAGTCGAATAAAAAAAAAATTGGTTCAAACTGTCATTTATCATTCATTTGTTGTCCAGCACGTGCTCAACTATCCAGGCGGGCGCGCCTCTGGACCTGGCCACGTTCTTCTGGTTCGGCATCACGGAGACCTTCGCCTACCTGGTGCAGTACGCGACCCCTGGAGACATCCCTGACGCCTGCGCGGTGCTCACCGACTCTTCTGTCTGTAAGTCACATCACAACCCTCGGGTGAGACTCTTTCCCGGCCCGGATAACACCGACATGGAAATTGAATGAAAAATACGAATGTTTGTTCTCGGGTCTTGGGTGTTTAATTATGTATTTAAGTATGTATCTATTTATATAATTATGTTTGTTAATTGTGTATATTGAAAATACAAACCGAAACATAGATGCACAGAAAAATCAAAAAAAAAAAAAACCAACACTGGGAATCGAACCCAGGTCCTCAGCATTCCGTGCCGCGTGCTATACCGCTACACCACTGCTGGTCAACGTAAAAGTAAAAATTTGGAATTGAAATAAAAAATAAAAAAAGATTCCAAAAAACCAATCATAATTGTGTATATATTTCATGTGCGATTTATTATTATTTCTTTATTGTTTTTTTGGTTCATTTGTGTAAATGTTGCTGTATATGTGTCTTTTGTGTTAGTGAATAAATGTCTTCTTTTTTTCTTTCTTTCTTTCTTTATCCGTTGCTTAGTACCCATAACACAAGCTTTGCTAAGCTTACTTTGGGGCTAAGGTCAATTGGTGTGAATTGTCCTGTCGTGACAATTGGTGTATATTTATTTATTTATTTATTTAAGCAACCCGTTTTTTTTCTCTCAGCGGATCCTGTGCAGCGGCTGGCGACCTGGGTCCGCAGCCAGCCGTGGACGCAGCCCTGCATCGAGACGCGTTACTCCGTCGTGGTGGCGGAACACACCAACACCAGCTACGACGCGCCGCAGGCTGTCAGTGAGTATCTTGAATGGTTTACCGATGTAGTCAAAATACCACAAACGGGACTTATCACGGTAATTTTATTACACAAGTAATATACCAATGGTTTACAATACAAATACTCTTTATTGTACACCAGAAATAATAAGCGATACAGAGAACAGGTACACAGAGAAAATTACAAGGTAAACAATAGGCGGCCTTATCGCTTAAGAGCGATCTCTTCCAGGCAACCTTTTTACAGAAAGAAGGAAGGACTAGTTTACAAGTTACAACAAGGACTAGTTTACAAGTTACAACAAGGACTAGTTTACAAGTTACAACAAGGACTAGTTTACAAGTTACAACAAGGACTAGTTTGCAAGTTACAACAAGGACTAGTTTACAAGTTTACCAATGTTTCGGCAAATAACGTTTGGCAACCTGTTTCATTTCGCAAGTACCTATTTAATATTTCTGAAACTGTAAATAATTTAGGATTTTTATAAAACTAACCTAAACTAAACCTAAAGGGTTTTACGCGAAAGTCTTGAAATAAACCTGAAATATTCACAGTTTTAGAGATTGCGAAATGAAAACTTGCGAAGTTCTGCAGTACCCTTAGTGTAAGTTTTCGGTTACAAAATACGTCTTGATCGCGTTCGCGTTAAAATCTCAATTTGTATGGAAACGCGAACATCGCAAACGGAGGCGCTGTTCGCGTTTCCATACAAATTGAGATTTTAACGCGAACGCGATTGAGACGTATTTTGTAACCAAAAACTTACACAGTTCTCAAGTTTCGCAACTCGGTGACTTCTAAACACGCCAGCACAGTCCTGGATTTGTCACTAGGCCATATAGGCCGCGGGCTAGAGGCGGCAGCGTCCTAGGGCGGCAAATTTCAGAGGACGCTCACTCGATTTAAGAGGATAAAGTCCAACAAGTACATGAGGCGGCGGAAATAAAAAGTGGCCTCATAAAAAATATAAATCCGGCACTACGCCAGCAGCAACTTAATTTATCAATTCCAACCTGACTATAGATCACAAAATTAAATACACAGAAAACCGGTACCTGCACACAGAGAAAATTACAATTACAAGGTAAGCAATAGTCGGCCTTATCACTTCAGAGCGTCTTCCAGGCAACCTACTTACTTAGACAAGCTTACTTTGAGTCCCACTGCTGGGTAAAGACGGTAACATGTGTTTGCGTCCAAAAAATACGAATAATGGAGATGACACCTTTCTGAACGAAACGCGAGCTTTGAAATCGAAACCCAAAGTTTAACTTCCCACTCTGATTATAACGTGATCGTGAATAACAAAATATGTTAATATTTCGTACTCAGAAGCTGCCGTTAGCAGATGAATATATTACCTGCACCCAGTCAGTATATTTGGAGCTTAACACACATATATTATCGTAATAAACGGGGCTCAAACTATAATGGCCTGGACTTAAAGCGAACGTGAAACTATAAGGCTTGCGAATTGCACGCTATATTGATGGACGAACGAATTGGATAGTAGTTATGTACAAACATCTTTATTTATCGATATCGATGTCTCTAAGGTTCTGGCAGAATACCAGCGCTGCGGTAACCCGCAGTTTTATGCTGAGTCAGCGCCTTTTTTCCCATAGCACATGATCCACTAAAGCACATGTTTTAAGATTTTTGTTTTATTTCTGTTTTTTAGTTTTAGCTAACCCAGCTGGCTAGGTTAATCTTGACTTTATTAATACCTATATATGTAGGTATAGATCGATATTGTGTTTTTTGTGTTATGGTGAAAATAAAGTTTTAATCAATCAATCAATATCGATTAATTCTGCTATGGTTTATATCAATCCATTAATGAAAAGTGTAAACAAAGACTCTATTTACCCGAACATAGACATTAGTGATGTGAAACCTAGAACCTAGTGCAAAATAATTAATCTGTTCAATAAATAGATTAATTTATGAATTTAATAGATCACAGTATTATTGTCTGTTTTATTATTTACAATACTTGATTTAATTCCAAAGACTGATTATCCCTACTTTCCTACTAATATTATAAATGCCAAACTAACTCTGTGTGTCTGTCTGTCTGTTACGCTTTCACGTCTAAACCACTGAACTGATTTTGATGAAATTTGGTATATAGGTACTTTGAACCCCAAGGATCAACATAGGACACTTTTTATTCCGGTTTAGGTCGCCACCGCGCGGTAACCAAGATCAACGCACACGAAATCGCTGGCTTAAGCTAGTTCAATTATAAAAGCAATAACTATTTTTGGATTTTAACGTAAGATAAGATAAGATAATTTATTCATTAATTTCAGTACAAAATAACAATAGATACATACAATATTTTACTAAATTCTATATAGGTAACACGTTTAAGTAAGTAAATAAAATATCAAATTTTCCACCATCTCTACGCTAATCTGTGCTACTACAGATTATACCCATATTTCATTCAAGAAATAACGTCAGATTTTGAAGAAGATTTGTCATTGTCACTAGTGCCTAGTGCGGGAAAAAAGCAGTACCTACAGTAATTAGACAGGTGCACAATAAAATGAGAATGGCCGCCCCAATGGCCATCTGTTCTCCGTGCTATAGCTTGCCCATTGCTACTTCAACGAGTTAATTCGCTTGGCTGTGTCGGTGACCCTCGTATCGATATTTCCAACTGTAAATTTCTCTCCCAACACTAGAACAAAAATAACGCTTTTGCATTTCATAAAACGTCAGGCGTAAATGATGTTGTGCTGTATTTTAACGGAGTAAAGTGAGAATTTAAATTCAAATCGAAAGCCCCGATTTTATCGTACTTTGCAATTTATCAAACTTAAAATTTTTACAGTCTTAGATTTTCAAGGGGCTACCCTGAAATTAGATCCTCGTATCACACCGTCTCTTTTACTCTCCTATTAAATGTTATTAGCGTAAGCGGGACAGCACGATACAACTATCGAATTTCTAAAGATGAAAATATACCTCGTTGAGTTTCTTGCCGGATTCTTCTCAACAGAGGTTTTTCCGAACCGGTGGTAGATTTTTTGACATTCATAAGTGCTTGTTATTTAACGTAATCTTTATTATATATTTTAATTGCAACGTTTCACATAAAAATAAAAATAAAAACACACAACATAAATTAACTAAAACGGGCTTCCTCTTCCTTGTTATAGCCTAAATTGAATAAAGATATTTTGACTTTGACTTTGAGTTTGACGGAAGTTGTTATTACAGAAATTAAAACACAACGAAATAAAAAATATGTAAAAAAAAATTTAACTGACTACAAAAAAAACTATGAAAATAATTTTCTTCCTATTTGAAATCAGTGCCTCAGCACGAGTCATCAGCCTATACGTCGCACTGCTGGGCGCAGGCTTCATCCCAGAATGAGAGGGCTAACATCATAGGTCCCGCACATGGCCAATGCAAATTGAATCCTGTAAATAAGGTGTCGGTGTCGGGATGAATGTTCGGAGGGACGATCGGACGTTGTTAGTGTTGTGTGTCGGTGTGATGGGGTGACAAATAAAAATGACCAAGTGGGGGTAGTTCGTGATACGAGTGCCGGTACTATTAGTGATCAAGTGCGGATAGTTCGAAGAACTCGCGCTGCTAGACAGACTTGACACTCCTTCAGTCTACTCGCGACCACGGCCACTGCAATGTTGCCGAAACGTCGAGGTAAATGTTACTTGTGTGTGTTAGCGTGATAAGTCCCGTTGGTAGTATTTTGACTATGAGTGAAAATCAGGAAAGTTTAAAACGTTATTTCACACACACCATTAATTTGGTTTCACGATAAAGCTCGATATCCATACTAATATTATAAATGCGCAAGTGTGTTTGTATGTTTGTTCGCCTTTCATACCGTAACGGAGCGACGGATCGACGTGATTTTTGGCATAGAGATAGTTTAGAGGCCCGAGAGTGACATAGGCTACTTTTTATCCCGGAAAAATGCACAGTTCCCGAGGGAACAGCGCGCGATAACCGAATACCACGCGGGCGGAGCCGCGGGCTAAAGCTAGTTAGAAAATAAATTTCTACAAATATGTATGTTTGTCACACGAACTTTGTATATTGATCTAGTAAATTAGACATCACAATCAAGCACTAAGTTTAATTACATTAAACCCTGTTTAGTATTCCGCTCAATTTTAACTCCAATTAACGTATTGACTGTACAAAATAGGGAACAAAACGGGCCCATTCCATTTTGGAATTCATTTGTTGGCCGTGCCGCCCCTGTTCCAACCAATACGAATGTCAACGAACACCGAACTCGAGTTGTGCTAATAATATCGTATTTACTAACACAGTCGGGGCTTATCACGTTAAACAACGAGTAATAATGCCCTGGACGTTTCGGCCACATTAAACCACATTTTCGACCACAGTAAACGTGATTTAATAAATTTATTGACAATTACGAATAATAAAATAGATAATAAGTATTAAATTTTAGAAAAATACTATTCTAGACTTTAAAAAGTTACATAAAATAAAAATAAAAACTAAAACTAAAACAAACTACTTAAAGAGTACCCCTTAGGCAAGGTCCCGAAGATGCTTTCAGCGTTTCCTCTTTGAATAGCTTAGCTACTTCTTTGTCTGAATAAACTGAAACGTGGTATTATGTCTCCTTAGCATTGTCTTCCGATTGTGCTAGTAAGTAGTTAGAATGAAAATCATGAAAGGTTAAAAAAATATATATCCTTCCTTACTAAATTTGACATTAGTTAGACCTTACATTTTAAACTTGCCATTAGCTTTACGATGAATGAAAACATCGTGAGAAAATCTGCACATGTCCGCTAAGCAATTCAATTGTATTCGGTCCACGTGGTAACTACTAAGTACTCCACACGTCTCAGTAGTTAATAAAATGCTATAAATAACACAATAATTGTTATTGTAATCTGCCACCCATGTCAGGAATACATTAATAATATTATTTTTATTCGACTAAATGGAAAACGAGCAATTGGGTCTCCTGATGATAAGAGATCACCACCGCCCATAAACATCTGCAGCACCAGGGGTATTGAAGATGCGTTGCCAACTTGCCAACCTAGAGGCCTAAGATGGGATACCTGAAGTGCCAGTAATTTCACCTTTTTACTTTAAGTGAACAATAGCATTATTCCTGCTAACCATCCTCGCAGTCGCATTGGACTAAACAAGCCAGTTAGCGAGCACAAAATCCAGAACTTTGTACAAATAAATAAAAGTTTAAACACAACATTTTGAAGCAGTATAATTCGAATGTTTTTGATATGTTCGTTGTTTCTAGCCGGTACCCTTGCGGCCTCTGAAACATGATTTACACGAAAAATTAAAAAATACTTTGTTTAACCTGTTTAACCTCCAAAGCGGTGTCATAGGATTGACGCCTGATAGACAGACATACCGACCTGTGCCCTTAGTGTAAGTTTTCGGTTACAAAATACGTATCGATCGCGTTCGCGTTAAAATCTTAATTTGCATGGAAACACGAACTACGCCTCTAGCGGAACGTTTGCGCTGATGCTGCGATCGAGACGTATTTATTTATTGATGCAGAAACAGCGTAATATAAAATACAGTGTTAGCGGGCCCCAAACTAGGCGCGCAGAAACATGTCTAAGAACTATCGCTAGAAAGCCCGCTTTCAATTAAGAAAAACCGCATTCAAATCTGTCCACCCGTTTAAGAGCAGTGGGATGACAATGATGATGATACGTAATGCTTCCACACGTTCCGAGCAATCCCAACACCTGTGTAATAACCAGGGATCGGACGGAATACCGTCATTGTTTGCAATAATGTGGACATGACTCTAAAATTAACTAAGTACTTAATCATCATCTCCTGTATACTTATCTCTATGTCCCACACGGGATTCTTCTCAACAGAAGTTTTTCCGAACCGGTGGTGGTAGATTTTTTTGACATGTTATAGCCTAAATTGAATAAAGATATTTTGACTTTGACTTTAGTCCAGTGCGGACTGGGAACTTGATTAATAAGTTTATTTATTTTTAAATTACGTTTAAATTCTTGAGATAACAATTTACGCATGCTTTCAAAACAATTACTTACCTTAGTAGAATCTCACTAGCTCACTAATATGATAAATGCGAAAGTTTGTGTTTATTTGTTCGCTTGTTATTTTTTCATGTCCAAACCACTGATCCAATTTAGATGAAATCCAGCATACAGATAGATTAAGTCCCTGATAAGAATATAGAACAGTTTTTGTCCAGGGAAATTACACAGTTCCCACGCGATAGCGGTAAACGAATTCGAAACGAACGGCGTCGCTGGCATCATCTAGAAAATAATAAAAAAATTGAGTCTTTTTTCTTTTTTTTATTCGACTGGATGCCAAACGAGCTAGTGGGTCTCCTAATGGTAAGAGATCACCACTGCCCATAAACATCTGTAACACCAGGTGTATTGCAGATGCGTTGCCAACCTAGAGGCCTAAGTTGGAATACCTCAAGTGCCAGTAATTTAACCGGCTGTCTTACTCTCCACGCCGAAACACAACAGTGCAAATACTGCTTCACGGCAGGATTAGCGAGCAAGATAGTGGCAGCAAACCGGGGAGAACTTGCACAAGGTCCTACCTCATGCGTCTTATCCACATTATTGCCAACAACGACGCTGATCCCTGGTAATAATTGTCGCCTCTGCCGCAGCTTCCGGGCATTTACAATCTGCATTGTAAATTCGATAATTTGTCTGTCGCCCGCACCACGGACACGGACACACGGGCGAGGTGAAACACACAAAATCTTGGAAAATGGGCTGAGATTGTCCCAAGTAGTCAGAGTTCAGTGTTTTCTTTCTAATGACAGTTTTACAAATTGGGTCAATTATTATTATAGTAATTATTAGTATTACAAAATTTTTCACTTTCTATGCACCAAATTGCAAATTTATTGATTGATTTGATATTGATTTTTAGTTTTATATAAATTAAATATTATTAAAAAAATAGGTAGATATGCAGAAACTTTTTTTACTTAGTGGCTGTTGACACCTGTACCCTTAGTGTAAGTTTTCGGTTACAAAATACGTCTCGATCGCGTTCGCGTTAAAATTCCTATTATAGTTGACAGAAAAGCAGATTATGCACCTCGCATTAAGTAATTTATATTGCCCTCGTGCTTTTTAAAGCCCTCGCTGACGCTCGGCCTCCAAATCGGCACTCGGTACAATAAATAAGTTTCCGCTTGGTGCAACGATCTACTATTAATAGCCAAGTCGAGCGCGAAGCAAACACTGCCGTACCATCCTTTACCGGAACCATTTCGCCGCATTTTCAGCCCCCTATTTGAGAACCTCTGGATAAGACCAGAACGCAGAAAATTTCGTCATCCAGTAAGCTATAATCACATACTTCAAATCCAAAATTTCAAGTCTGTAGGTCATTTAGTTCCGAAGTTAAGCGAAAGCAAAGTTTCAAAGAACATTCTTTATACGTGAGTGGATACAAGTCAACGGCCAAGTCACACAACATTAACTATAATAATAAAGAAATCGCAGTAAGGAACCTTAGACTTGGCGCGACTTTGTCTAGATTTCATTACTTTTTAGAGATAAACAAGCAGCTCCATCGAGACTTGGCCAGTTTTATACAGAATGTTTTTGGTGGGATTTATTTATCTTAGAGCACTAACAATCAAATTAGTTAACCTTCAACATTAGTCCGTGTGTCTCGATCATTAGAACCGCGTCGCGCGACGCATGCGCACTTCTGAAGCGCCGCTCTCGCTAATTGCTATGGTACGGCACGTCACGCGCATTTCATGTGTCACCACTAAACTGATAGTAAGAGGAAGGATGTATGTTTAATATACAAAAGGAAAGAAACATACAATAGGGATGTTGACGCCATTAAAAAAATAATTCGAAGACACGACGACCAAAAAAACGCTTCATTTTAGCCCTGTAAACCACAATTTTCGATTTACTGTAAAATTAAATTTTCTGTTGCTTTAAAACAAATGACGTCATAAGTCGCTATTGCCATTGCCTATGTCTTCCATGCCAAAAATCACGTCGATCCGTCACCCCGTTTCGACGTGAACGACGGACAAACATACAAACCCACAAACACACTTCCACATTACTACTACTACCACACACTACTACTACTACTAGCTTACTACTAGCTTTTTCCCGCGAATCCGCCCGCCTGGTATTCAGTTATCACGCGCTGTTCCCTCGGGAACTATCTATTTTTACGGGATAAAAAAATTGTCACTCTCGGGTCCATAAACTATAAAAAAAAACTTATTTCAGACCAAAGCAAAAGTCCATATTTTGTTAGTAGAATTGGTCTTACAAAAACTAATGCTATAATGTTAGTGGATTTATTATTATTATTATTCATTATTATTATTATTGTTTAAAATTTGTAAATTTCGGAATCTAAATGTAATTAAATGAAATTATTACATTAAATTAAAATTAACTTATTAAATTAAATTAGATTACCTACATCTTTTTCCTTAGTGGGTATAGGTAACTATCTCTATGCCAAAAATCACGTCGATCCGTCGCTCCGTTACGGCGTGAAAGACGGAGAAACACACAACACACACTTTCGCATTTATAATATTAAGTATTGATTTATTTCTCCATCTTCAATTGCCTTCTCCATTGCAGTGAGGCTGTGGACCTACCAGACGTGTGTGGAGTACGGATGGTACCAGACCACATCTAGTGACAACCAGCCTTTCGGCAGCACCGTGCCGTTGGAATACTTCCACCAGATGTGTCGCGACTTCTTTTCCTCCTAGTAAGTATCTGGCAGAGGCTGCAACTAACTAACGAAAGAAAGGAAAAGAGAGAGAGGCAATTTCGGTGGGCTCCGTTTCACTACTACCACTACCTATAAAAGTATTTTCTACTAGCTTTTGCCCGGGGCTCCGCCCGCGTGGTATCCGATTATTGCGCACTGTTCTCCGGGAACTGTGTATTTTTCCGGGATAAAAAGTAGCCTATGTCACTCTCGGGACCATAAACTATCTCTATGCCAAAAATCACGTCGATCCGTCGCTCCGTTACGGCGTTAATGACGGACAAACATACAAACACACTTTCGCATTTATAATATTAGTATGGATATTATATTATTCTCTTAATATGTGTATTCTTAATGTAGTCTCATTTAATATAATAAATAGTTTTTAATCTATAGTAGGTACTGTACCTACTTTTACACGTCAAATGTAAACATAGGCGTACCAATGACGTAAAGGGCTGTGGTCTAAGTGTGTAGATTGAAAACAAGTAAACAACAGAAATGTGACGTGTTGTAACAGGATGGGAGACAAATGAATCGGAATGACATATTTTATAAAGGTACTTCCTTTTCGCCAAGCACCACTTACAATAGGTACTTATTATCGAGTTGTGTGAAAAACAAAAAGAAAATACTTAATGTGCTCAAGATTACTATTTGGAGTTTTTTTTTTATTTTTTATTTCAACTCCAATTTTTTTTTCTTTTACGGTCATCCCGTGAAAGTCTATATATTTCACACGAAAACACAAGCCGAAACATGGATGCACAGAAAAACCAGAAAAATAGACCAGCGCTGGAAATCGAACCCAGGTCCTCAGCATTCCGTGCGTGCTATTCCCCTACACCACCGCTGGACCTGTCCAGCCTCGTGTCTAGTCTCCTGAGACTAGACACGAATTTCTCCTATGCACCAATATTTTTAACTTGCATTCTTTTCATAGTCCTTTAGCACCGACTAACACGGCACACACGGAATGATGAGGACCTGGGTTCGATTCCCAGCGCTGGTCTATTTTTCTGGTGTTTCTGTGCAGCCTAGCAGTGGGACGTATATAGGCTGGGATGGATGGAATCTTATTATATCTACAAGGTGTGTAAAATCGGGTAATATACCACACAATAAAATTCAGATCAACGAATTGCAAGGAAAATTGTTTTGAATGTTTAGTCCTTAATTTAGGTCCAAGGGCTTTACGAGGCTAACCACTGACATTGCAACTCGGCAACAAACCCGAGCCCTCATTTTGGTATGTAACCGCAAAAACAATACAAACCAGTACGCACAGCTTCGGAAAATTGAGTAGAATGGGGAAATTCATTGCCTACTCACGTAAAGTAACCTCAGTAGGTATTCCTGCACAGAAATAAATATATTGATGATTTGTGGCATTATTTAATTAGAACTTAAAATGAAGGACCTGCCACGGCGGTGCAGAAGGCAAAAATAAAGACAAAACAAGTTATTTTAACCCCCGAAACAAAAAGAGGGGTCAGTTTGACCGCTATAGTATGTGTGTCTGTCTGTGACACCGTAGTTAGGTGACAATGCAAGTTCAGTCAGTAAAAAAAGCTCGTTTTAAAATATCATTTTCACTTCTCATGCTCGTAAAGTTCGTGTTTATGCTGTATCTAAGCGACATAAAATGACTTTTTATGCTCTAGTGCGTAAAATAAAATCTTCGTCTAATACCAACTCAAGACCAAGGTAATCACGTGTTAACAGCCACAAACAAAAAACTTTCTATATATTTTATTTTTTTAATTTATTAAAACTAAAAATCAATCAAATCAATCACAAGAAATCAGTCAAATGAAAATAGTGGAACTTTTATTATAATAATGCAAAACAATAAAAGGTACATACAAAGTGAATCATTGTTTCCACTGTTGCTAATTCATTTCCTCGCCATTGAAGTGAAAAGCAGAGTGTAAAACTCGAGAATTAAACCCATTTTCCCCTCGACATGTCTATCCACCCTCGCCGTACCGGCTCGGGTGGCATATGCTATATGAACCGTAAAATGGCCCGTTTTATGCTCTTGTTGTACAGTCAGCTGCAGAGAATTTTTTAAAAAATGCTGTTAAACAACCTTTCCAACTAACATATTAGGGTAGTGGACCCAAAAGATGAACAACACCCAAAAGTTGAACGTTTGGCCTAAAAACCGTAATAATTAAATCGTGGCACATTTTAGACGCTTGGGAATCTTTTTTCATAATACGGCAATACTTCGCCGAGGTGAAAAATATAATTCCATGACACATGCGTCACGTACGCAAACGTGAGCGGTTACCGTGTCTTGACTTCCCCTCAAAAGTGCCGGTTATATGGAATCCTTCTTAAGGTAAGACTTTCAAATATTAAGCTTTTAATTGCATATAAAATTGAATAATGCATTGACTAAAATTTCTATGCTTGGTATGTATTCTTGACTATGTCTTTAATATTTACGTAAATAAATAAATTTGTTTTTTATATTAATTAATGATAAAAATCGCTGTTCAAGTAATGGTTCCAAAATCAGAGGTATGAGCTAATAGTTGAACGGTGTTCAACTATTGGGTAAAGTGGTCTTTTTTCAAATGCATTTAAAAAATCTCACGAAAATGATAGATGCACCGTTTATGACTCAAATTAATTGTATACCTATCGTAGATTTTTTAACTAAAAGTTGAACAGAATATTTTGTTCCTAAGGGGAACATTTTTAATATTTTTGTTGTATGGGAATCGCGACTGTTCAACTATTATTTCATGCCCAAAGCTTGAACGAATAAATGTTACTAGTTCAACTTTTGGTTTCTATTTCAGTAGATGAACATTGAATTGATTTAATTGGTTCATCTTATAGATTTCTTGGCCAATACCTGAACTAACAAAATTTTGTCGTTCATGTGTGGGGTAGGTAGGGTATCTAAGTGAACATTTTTATTAAGGTAAAAAAAATATTCTTTTAGTGTAACATAATATAACCATAATTAATTAATTTAGAATATTCAACATAAATAAAGGTACCTTTTAGATCGATAAATTTTATCTGAAATTTTATTATACCTATGATCGCTGGGCCAATTTCGAGCGAAGTAACCGTCAACTTTGCCCAAGCTGGCAAAGTTCTAGGTGATCTGATCAATCCACTAAAAATACATGTCTTGGAAAATTTAGTAAATAAAAGATCAAAATTAATGTGCGGTTAAGTAACAATTAAGTATACGTCGCTTTTTAGGACTTTCCAGCTATTTTGTAGTCAGGAATCAGGCAAAGTTAGACTACGCTATAGCATGAGTTAGGGGAGTTGAGTGTAGGTTTTTGCTAATTGGTATAAACGCTGGATAACTTAACCGCTTACAGCGGATGGTCAACATATTCAATGATTTATATAATATTCGTTAATTCATCATCACCATCATCATGTCAGCCGAAAGACGTCCACTGCTGGACATAGGCCTCCCCCAAGGCTCTCCACTCAGACCGGTCTTGTGCTTTTCGCATCCACCGCGATTCCGCGATCTCAACCAGGTCGTCGCTCCATCTTGTTGGAGGCCTACCAACATTCGTTAATTGTTAAATTCGAATAGTTATTGTCGTTGATTTCTGCGATTTATTTCATGAAATAAAAGCGTCGTTTTTAATTTCATTTGAGACAATTACGTGAAACCTAGTTAAAGAAATCAAACACAATCATTAGTTATGTTTTGGGTAAGTGCCATTGCCATAATATAATACTTGACGTTTTTTTTACAGATGACATCCAAAACTGAAAGAATTTAGAGGCTATAGGTACACACAGGTTACACTCGAAAAAGCGATAGAAAAGATTCGCAACAATCAAATAAGTTATTAAAATATTGATTGTAAAGAGGCTTCTAACGTCCATAATTTTCGTGAAATGTGTGGCTGGCTTTTATTGCAACTTGCTCTTGTGTGCGAAATAAAGCAAGATGCAAATAGTGGCCGGCCACATATTTCACTAAAATGATGGCCCGTGTTGGAGCCTCTTAACGAAATGCATACGAAATGCAACAATAAAGGCCGATTTGTTAAATTTGGATTTTATTTTTCACATTGTACAGGCTGATATTCCAATCATTGTCTTATAGTTATAACTTTTATTTAAAAAAAGTGTACCGTTTCCATTTTTTGAAATTTTGGAAAAAAATATGGTTTTTTCTACTCAGAATAAAGAGCGCAATCGATTCCGATCGTTTAAAAAATGTTCCCAGTTTCTTATACAAAATTTTATGAGTCAGTTTTGTCACACCCATACTGAGTGTATGAAAAAAACGTCGCAAAACTGTAATATTTTTGGGGACATTTTTTTTACTATCGGAATCGATTCTGCTCTTGATTCTGAGTAGGTAAAACCACACTTTTTTCCAAAATTTAAAAAAATAGAATGGGTACACTTTTTTTAAAAACGCCCAAAATTTCTACATTAAAAATTTGAAATATAAAAATCGTACTTAAACTGTTACAAAAAAAGTGTCACGGTAATTTTAAGCTCTCTCTATAATCATGTCAAATCCATTAATTTATTTTAATATGAAAAATACACTAGGTATACATTTATTTATTTTTATTTTTTTCGTTTATTTCAGAAATACACATAACTACATGTTTATTCGTGTATATATTTGTTAAGTGGGCAATGTTCAATTAAGGACAAAGTTGACCACCTATCCACTGTTACTTTGCCATCAATATATATTAGTTCAGCTTTTGGGGTCAATTCGTTCATAAATAGGGCACATCGTTCAACTTTAGGGCAATTTGCCTTATTTTGACAAAAATATTTTTTTTTGTATACATCCGTTTGTAACATAAGGGTTTGAAGTCGTGAAATGCAAAGTCGACTATATGCTTAGGGATATAAAAAAAAATCACTATCATACATGGCTTAAACACTTCGAAAAAAGTGTTCAAAGGAGGGGTAGTCGCTTAATCGTTCAACTTTTGGTGACTTGACCCTAGGTACTATATGATATCAAACAATTTATGTCATTTACTTTTGTCATTGACTTATTAATCGGTGGTGAAACAGCCCTTTAAGTCATAAACTTTGTTTTTTATAATTTGATTATAATTAGATTCGATAGAGCGGAAGATTTTTTTGTTACTTTTTTGAAATAAATATTTTTTTTTTAAATTTTTATTGTAACGTACCCCCCTGTAACGGCGGTATCCATACTTACCGCCATACAGGGGGTACCCTTTCTCTGCAGCTGACTGTAAAATCTACTATTTTAACATAAACTTTTTAACAGTCAACTGTCTTTCCAGTTTTGACGAGAACCTCCTCCGCTCGGGCATTTCCCGCACGAACCTCCTGTTCGGAGGGCTGACGCACCTCCCGGACCGGGTGGTGACGGTGGCGGGCGGCCTGGACCCCTGGGCGCCCATGGGGCCCACTGCGGCCCACGCCACCGCCCAGGCGCCGGTCTACGTGGTGCCCACTGTGTCCCACTGTCGGGCCATACAGTAAGTATAATCCAATCTACAATTTGGCCGCTTTCAAGTCCAGGGTGAATGAGCATTTACTAGGCAAGCGTGCTCCATCGTAGGCCTCATCCTCGCTTTCCATCAGGCGCGATTGTGGCCAAACGCAAGCCTATATTGTGTAAAAAAAAATCTCAAAAATATGATGAAAAAAAAAAACTTTCTGCCAAGTTTCTTGCAGCGCATTCTTGGCAGTCTTTCTGAAAGCGCTTGTAGTATAAATAAACCAGCAAAAGATCACGTTTGTGGTTTGCGAGCCCCTTAAATATTTATTACTAGCTTTTGCCCGCGGCTCCGCCTCAGTAATAGGGGTTCCGTAGGCAACCTTTGGGTATGGAATCCTAAAAAGTCACACGTCAAAGATCTCTTCGCGGCCTAGTTAATAAACGTTTGGATTTTGATACTGGATCAATTGGCGTCATAAAACATTTTCAACAACATAAAAAAGCTTTTTTTTGTATGGGAAGGGGTTTCCTTGTTCCATGGTATCTACCGTCCACAAATAAAGAACGAAAGTAAAAAAATGGTATCTCTTTCCCGCAGATCGACAGCGACGAGCGAGACGCAAGCACTCGGCGACGCCAAGCGAGCGGTGATCGATCATCTGGTGTACTGGATGACGGGGCAACGGAGCGCTGCGCCCGCGTCGACCGCCGGCGCGCTAGCAGCCATTGTCGTCGCGGCTCGCATGCTGTTGTAACGCTGAGATATTTAGCAATAGCTTAACGCATGTCTGCTGTCTTTTATCAAGAGGCTTGGATGAAAACGTTCCTAATATAATGTGTTATTTTTGATTTACGTTATTTTTGAGGGTAGCTATCAGTCAAATATGTTGTACCACCCTA
This sequence comes from Choristoneura rosaceana, assembly GCA_037349165.1. Lineage (NCBI taxonomy): Eukaryota > Metazoa > Arthropoda > Insecta > Lepidoptera > Tortricidae > Choristoneura > Choristoneura rosaceana. The sequence goes on from JAZBNJ010000007.1 coordinate 548,331, forward strand.
AAGTTGATTATCTTTTGCATGTCATAAAACAATGATGCCTATAGATTTGACGACCGGATGGCTTAGTGGTTAGAGAACCTGACTACGAAGCTTGAGGTCCCGGGTTCGAATCCCGGCCGGGGCAGATATTTGTATGAATAATACGAATGTTTGTTCTCGGGTCTTGGATCTTTAATATGTATGTAAGTATTTACTTATCTATATATAAGTATGTTTATCCGTTGCCTAGTGTCCATAGTACAAGCTTTGCTTAGTTTGGGACTAGGTCAATTGGTGTCAAGTGTCCCATGATATTCATTTATATTTTTACTCATGCATCAAAAAGCAATCCGAAGACGAAAAACTGAAGAAATAAGATATATACAGGCAGTGCAAACATGCGTTAAGATTACAATTGTAAGTGTTACAATAATGCTAATAACGAATGTACAAAATTATAAATTATACTTATTTTTACTTTATAATCTGTAGTTTGTTTTAAAGAAAAAAATCGACGAATCTTTGCCCCTTAAATTTTACTATTTGTCAATTTTGGTTTCATCAGCTAAAGCCAATTTTTTTGATAAGAGCTACTTACTGGCTGTTACAATTAGAATAACAATGTCGCACGGGACGAGTCAGTTTTTTTTTTTCGATTTCCTAGAGGTTCAAATGAAAAAGAAAAACGATCTTTTTTTTTCAAATGTACTTTTTGTAATTGAATTTTTATCTAACATAAAAATATAAGAACCGCTGGAAAGGTTCAACCTAAGCATAGTTTTCATGTTAACCATGTTTCAGGCATAATAGGTTTTTAACGTTTTAAACTTTCGTGATTTTCACTCAGTCAAAATACCACAAACGGGACTCATCACCATAATATAGATATTACTCGTGCGTTTTAACGTGACAACCCCCGTTTGTGGTATTTTAACTATTATTATGTAGTGTTAAATTAAAAAAAGGTTGTAAAGAATCTAATCAATTTAGAAAATTAAAAAAACCTCCGATATTGTCATTTCAAAGTTCAAATCTCATAAATGGCTGAACCATCTCGATTAAGCTAACACTTGCACTTAGGTTAATACTAGAAATGTACTCGTACAGTCAAGGGCAAAGATATCGACACGGCCAAAGTTGCAAAAACATGTATACACGGCCTTAATGTTAAGTGCATAAAGTCGTGTATACATATTTTTGTAATTTTGGCCGTGTGATATCTTTGCCCTTGACTGTACGTACAACGTTACAACATAAGACAGCCATCTTACGAGTGGGTTTAAGAAGAGGGTAGTACAAAAAATAAAACTCGGTGACTATATTTGTATGTAACGGTATTTATTTATACCACTAACTATGTATTACAATATATTTCGGATGGAGAGCGGAAGCGGCGCCGGGCCGTCGCCCGACGCGGGGACGCGGTGAGAGGGTTACAATTTTATACCTAATTCATTTTATTTACTGATTAATGATTATTTAATGAACAATTCCAAATGATCTCAAATCCTAATAACAATTATCAAAGCTCGATCGATATAGCTACATACAAACATACAAACGTAGGGGAAAATGGATGGGAACTTTTGGTCTACGCCTAGCTTAGGTATAAAATATATATTCTCGTATATAACTACGTGTATACATTTATAAAATTGCCTGCTACGTGGAATCATTTGTTGCTTAATTGTATAGGTACGTACACGGAACTTACAGGGTGTTTATATAGACCTCGGCACACGGGGGGACTTTTAAAATCAAGTTTCGTCATAACATGCGGTCGAAAAGTCGCCCCGTGTGAAATAAATATCACACAAAAAGGCATCACCTCCTGGATAGCTTCTGCAGCTTCTATCACTACTCAATATGGCATTCCAAAGGTACTAGGTTCAGGGCACTTCGTGTTTAACTGCGACGTACAAAAAAGTCAATAGAATCGTAACAATTTTGTGCATGATCTCTAATAATTATAATTTAATGATTTTTTTTTTCCGATAATCATATTGTCAAGTAATACTTTCGAATACATGTAATAACAGCAAATACATTGATCTATATAATTTTAGTTTTTTTTTTACAAAATTTAGATTACATAAAACATAGTCGCTCGCCTAACGCGCTTAACTATTTACAACACATTTAAACTTAAATAAGAAGTTTTGGAAAACATTATTAACTACACAGAGAATGAAACGCATAACCTATCTTTACTCATTGACAGATCACATTTAACTTATCCATGGAATCATAAAAATAAAAATTTCTCTAAAACTACGATCTCTAACAACGGCGATAAAGCTTATAGAAAAAAATCATTACAAAATATACAAAAGGTTTCATTTCATTCGATTCGGGTACATCAAAACAAATATAAAAAAATACTAGAGTTGATTCGAATAACGTAGTGAAAAAGAGAATTTAAGTTTATAACAATAGACGGTGAGTGTGCCGGTGTTCGTCGATAGATGGCGCTAGTGACGCGACGCGACGTGACACGACGCGACGCGATGCGACGCGACGCCACGCGCGGCCAGCCGTTTGCTTCGTGTCAGTCCGGAGTCTAGTGCGCTTGTCCATATCACCCGCCGTTACTAGGTTGGTCCTGGTGACGAAATGTTTTTTTACTCCTCATGCTCGTAAAGTTCGTGTATGGACCAATCAATTTTTACCGACACTAATCTGTTCGCAACATTTTTCAAACAATTGCAGATTTTTGTGAGTAAACATGTTTTTTCTGTAATTTAATAGATAGTGTACATAAAGACATGCCATTCTATGTAAGTTCAATCTATTAAACCGTGAAATATCTTGATGGAAGTACGATTTTTTGGTAACGCCAGAGACAATTTTGGTAACGCAGGAGACGCCCAAAGTGTCGGTAAAATAGTTGATTGGCCCGTTTACGCTAAGTCTAGACGACATAAAATGACTTTTTATGCTCTAGTGTATAAAGTAAAATCTTCGTCTAAGACAAAGGCAAGTGTAAACAGTCACAAATAAAGAAAAATCTACTTATTTATTAAAACAATTTTTAATTTATATAAAACTAAAAATCAATCAAATCAATCAAAATAAATCAATAAAACTAAAAATGTATAATTATAATAGTAATGCATGAACAATAAAATGTACAAAGCAAATGAACAATTGTTACCACTGAAGAGAAAAGCAGATAAAACTCGAGGATTAAACCGATTTTCCCTTCGACGTGTCTATCCACCCTCGCCGCACCGGCTCGGGTGGCTATTCACAATTCAATTAGTTAAGTTCAACTAATTAAACCAAATGGTTTAAATAATAATAGAGCATTACCTGTAACGCTTGGTCCACAATGTCGGCGGGGTAAGAGATCTCGTCTGCCGTCTGGTATTCTGGAAACGAGACGCATGTTATTTATAGTTGTTTTCCAATAAATATGTAGTTTCTTTTAGTTATAATAGTAAAAAGTACAACTAACTCTTTCTATAAATATTAGTACTAACAGATTGATGATTTATTTTTGTGAATCATTGATGATATAATCATTTGAAGGGTCCACGGAAAGAATATGCCTAGTCACCTAAGTAACTTTTTGATTTATCATGAACGAAGTTAATTATCACGAAAAAACATAGTCATCACGAACAATTACTGCGGTTATCATTTCTTTAAAAGTTAAAAAAATACATTTTATAATGTTTTCAGATTATTTAATTCAATGGTAAGTCATATTACTTTGTAAGCTCTACATTTTGAGATTAAAATCTCAACTTTAAAAAAAAAGTTATTGGACATGTTCTTTCCGTGGACCCTTCATTTGAAACACAAGCTTCTTGCTTCTTGCTGAGTACATTTTTTTATCAAATAGAGTTGGCAAACGAGCGTGCCAGTGACCTGATGGTAAGTGATCAACGCCGCCCGTGGACACCAACAGAATAATTAGGACAGCGGGTGCGTTGCCAGTCTAAAGCGGGGGATGGGGCTTCTGTTGAATGAGGACTATCGCGTATGAATTCGCCGCTAGAGGCGCTAGTGTAGCGTGAGGTCAACGAAATGTCAAATCTCATAGTTTTTGGGTAAGCTACGCGGGTTTATTTATAATTAGAATAATTTTGTGAATATTTTTCATTACCTGAAATTAATTACGGCAATTTTGCGATAAGGGGCAATGAACATCTGTAATTTGAGACAGTTTTGTCTTTCGAAAATTTTTGTCCTCCCTTTTTTCCGAACAAAACGGGACTACGCAATACTGTGGTTGCTCGATATTTTTATGGTACTGTTTTAAGAAGTATTTACTATGATTTTAATCTAAACTTTGTTTTCACGCCCGTTACAACAGACTTTTAAAAACCACAACAGTGGCGCCATCTAGTGAGATAAAAAACGATAGCCCTCATTAGGACAGCAGGTTCGTTGTCAACCTAAAGGGGGGGGATGGGGCCTCTGGTGAATTCGAGCATGAGTTCCGTCCCTTGAGACAGGGCTGCATCACTTCGTTTTGCAGGTGGTAGGACCTTGTGCAAGATACGCTCGGATTGCTACCACCATCTTGCTCGTTAATCCTGCCGTGAAGCAGCAGTGCTTGCACTGTTGTGTTTCGGCGCGGAGAGTAAGACAGCCGGTGAAATTACCGGCACTTGAGGTATTCCAACTTAGGCCTCTAGGTTGGCAACGCATCTGCAATACCCCTGGTGTTGCAGATGTTTATTGGCGGTGGTGATCTCTTACCACCAGGAGACCCACTTGCTCGTTTTCCTTCCAGTCGAAAAAAAAACCATTGTTTCGGTCGGGGCCGCTCCTCGGAGCTAAAAGAACTAAAAGACCGAACTAGTTTATTTGACCGATTGAGCGCTCCCTTTAAAGACCGAGCGGGCGCAACTCTAAGAGCTTGTCCAGATGAGGCGCGTTTCATTTTATATTGCGTCCTGATGACGCGTTTTACGCGCGTTCCTACACTGGGAGGGATTGCCAGTTATAAAGGAGGACTCGCCATGGAGTCGCGCGTGGTAGTGGACGCAGCAATGGCGCCTGGGTATCTCAACTCGCGCGGCGCTCGCGCGTAGTACGTGCGAGTCGAGAGTCGCGCTCATTGCACGCGATTTACGCGCGAGTTGAGAAACGCATAGCATCATCGGGATATATGTAGCCCCAGCACCTCGGTAAATCGCCTCATCTGGACAAGCTCTAATGCGGGTGCATCACTCACTGGTGGCGGCGGCCCGGAGCGCCGCGTTGGCGTCCCTTAGCGCGGGCAGCGCGCGGCGCGCGTCGCGGCGGGACGCTTCAATGGCGGGGAGCGCCGCGAGCAAGCGCGACAGCGTGCGCTGCAACCCGCCGTGCAGTGGGACTAGCTGCGCCGCCAGCGACGACGAACTCAGGTTGCTCTCTGTAACACAACATTATGTTAGTGAAGTGATGTGGAAAGGTGGTAAATAATACGATGTCTGCAGTTAAGATAAGATATGATAAGATAATGATTTATTTACCAAAATAGATTTCACAGTCATAGAGATTTACAATGCAATGTTAATCGCCATACTACTTATGAACTAAGGGTAAGGGTAAGGGTAAGGGTAGTTGTGCGTAAAGAGAATTATTAATTCAGACCTAGATTATATACATTATGATTGTCGCTGATACAAGCAATATGCGTTTATGTAGCAATAAACTATTGTGTTACTGCTAAACACTGAAAATAGCCTATTGCCATACTACATTAGTATATAGTATACTAGCCGCTACCCGTAACTTCATCCGCGTAGAATTCGGTTATCGTTAATTCGCGAGAACTATGCGATTCTCCGTGATAAACTATTCTATGTTCTTTCTCGGGAAATATAAATATCGTTGTTTTAATTGACATTACATTAAAAAGAATCATGTCAAATTTCATGATTCTAAACCCAGCTGTTGTTGTTTCGCGATTTTATCCCTATCCCGTGGCAATATCGGAATAAAAAGTAGCCTATGTTTTATTCCAGATGTCCCCAGCTATCTACATACCAATCATCCAAATTCATTCAGCCATTTCAGCGTGAAGGAATAACAAACATACTCACATTCACTCACAAACTTTCGCATTTATAATATTAGTAGGAAGTAGAATTTGACAAAAATATCATTCAAAGCGCCTGATACGCACGGTACCTTTAAATACTAACCCTATTTTTTTGGTATCCTGACATCATAGCGACAAGAGTATAAACATCAATAATAAGAAACGTCCGATGTATTGTTGCATCCATAATCCCTTGAGTAAACACGACTCACAGCATGCAATAAATAGCTAGATAAACAAGCAGTACTGACCCAAAGCCTCCTCGGCGCTGGGTTCCAATTGCAGCTCGCTCAACATGTCGAAGGACGTCTCTTTCTCGAGCGACGAGATGGTCTCGAGCACCGAGAACGAATCCGAGAGCCTCGAAGGCGACGCTTCGGGCGACGCGCGCGAGGGGGGATCTGCAAGAGAGAAAGACCAAATGTTTTATCGTTCTATTCGAAAATAATCGACATCAGCAAGAGTAAACATGCGAGAGAGAAGGACCAAAAATGTTTTATCGTTCTATTCAAAAACAATCGACGTCAGCATGAGCAAATAATTTGAATTCCACGACGCGTTTTTCCTCGTACGGCGTAGTTTAATTTCTTTGCTACGCTTGCAATTTTGCTTTAGGATCCCTCGCTTCGCTCTGATTTAAAATAACGCAAGATATCTTTATTCAATTTAGGCTATAACAAGCACTTATGAATGTCAAAAAAAATCTACCACCGGTTCGAAAAAACCTTTGTTGAGAAGAATCCGGCAAGAAACAAACGAGGTATATATTTTTTTAGACAGATTTACAATATTATTAAATGTTATCTCTACACATCACAAGTATTGAACACAACTTCATTTTTAACACAGTAGATCAATAGATAACAAGATCAAATTGCTTTTACACAGTCTAGCGTGTGGTGCAGCGGAACGTATCGTGTGGTGTAGCTTGACGTGCCTGAAATGTGGTGCTGGAGAAGAATGCTTGGCACATCCTGGACGTAATTCCGAACCAACGTCTCAATCCTCCAAGAACTCGGCATCAAACAGCGTCTTTCTTCCATTGTACAATGTCGCATTATCACTTTCTTTGGCCACATCACACGTCGAGAGGACACATCTTTGGAACGGCTAGTGGTTCAAGGGAAGGTTGAAGGCACGAGAGCACGCGGCAGGTCACCCATGCGTTGGACGGACCAAGTTAAAGCTGCACTTAACGGTCCACTGTACGAGTGTTCGAGAAGGGCTGCAGTGCGGGAGGAATGGCGACGGATTGTAAAGCTCGCCACCACCCCTGATGTGACGAACACGACCACTCTGCCAAGAGTGTGACGAACAAGAAGAAGAGAAGCCTGACGTACCAGGGTCCTGCTGCCTGAGGGTGGAGGAGCGCTGCAGCGCGGGCTGGCGGCACGAGTCGCAGCGGCCGCGCGCGCGCGCCGCCACGCAGGCCGCCTCGTTCACTGTGAGGGCGCGCGCCAGTGACTCCGTCAACTGGTTCGCTGTAATACAACACGACATTAATACCACATTTTACATTTTTACATTTTTAAATTTTACATTTTCTAATTGACTTGAATGACTCTTCATTCTTTTATTGAAAGTATTTGGCAACAAAAAATTCCAAATCACTAACAGTCAATTACTCTGCATCTTTCCAAGCAAATGTCGCACCCTTCGTGCAAGAAACGCGTAAAACACGTACAAACGTAATAGGACTTACGCGTTTCTTGCACGAAGGGTGCGATGTGCATCCAGATAATCGCGTTATCTTCCTCTTATGCTAATTTAACTGCTGATAACGCGAAGGTCGGGGGTGCGTTCCCCTCATGGGCCACCAAAGTATGTATTTGATATACAGGGCGTCCCACGGCGATGCCACATGGAGGGAAAGTACCTTAAATATCATAGATAGGATGTTTTGCTGAAAGAAGGCTTTATTTTATTTTTAAAAGTTAGTAAAACTGCATTCAAAGATTTTTGAATAATTACATGGTTTGACTGGGAATCGAACCCGCTCCACTAGAAAAAAAAACACCCTGTAGTTTTCTCATACCGATCGAAAGGGTTTATTATAAGAATTATTTTTTGCTAAATAACCTAGTGCCGGAAATAAACGGAACACCATAAATTTTAACATTTGATGTGAAATTTTGTTCGGAAAATGACATTTCCGTAAGGCCACACAACTGACATTATACCAAACGTAATTTTAGTACCTACTAATGAATCAGTGCCCACTTGAGGAGTTCGCATCATTTCCGTATTATAATTTAAGTGCATGATAAAATGATACGGAGAGATAATTAGTAAGTAGGTAGTTATCTGTTTGTATGCTTATTAAAGTAATTATTAATTTAAGCAATACGTTTGGTATAATGTCAGTTGTGTGGCCTTACGGAAATGTCATTTTCCGAACAAAATTTCACATCAAATGTCAAAATTTATGGTGTTCCGTTTATTTCCGGCACTAGGTTATTTAGCAAAAAATAATCCTTATAATAAACCCTTTCGATCGGTATGAGAAAACTACAGGGTGTTTTTTTTTCTAGTGGAGCGGGTTCGATTCCCAGTCAAACCATGTAATTATTCAAAAATCTTTGAATGCAGTTTTACTAACTTTTAAAAATAAAATAAAGCCTTCTTTCAGCAAAACATCCTATCTATGATATTTAAGGTACTTTCCCTCCATGTGGCATCGCCGTGGGACGCCCTGTATAGTGGAGATTTGATGAAAAACTAGAATTATTTTTTACTAGCTTTTGCCCGCGGCTCTGCCCGCGTGGTATTCGATTATCGCGCGCTGTTCCCTCGGGAACGGTGCATTTTTCCGGAATAAAAAATAGCCTATGTCACTCTCAGGCCCATAAACTATCCCTATGCCAAAAATCACGTCGATCTGTCGCTCCGTTACCGCGTGAAAGACGGACAAACATACAAACACACTTTCGCATTTATAATATTAGTATGGATAACAGCTTTAATCGACAGATTTACAAAAGCGTCTTAAAGCTTAAAGTTGCAGTAATAGGAATGAAGCCGGTAGGCCTATAAAAGCAACGTCTTTAAGAGATAACGCCTATTAAAACTAATAGCAAAGTATGAAAAACAGAGCTGAAGAATTAGGGGTATAACCGAGCAGTAACAATGATGAATAAAGCAAACCTTGCGTGAGAGCGGCGAGCAGCAGTGTGTGTACTTCGGAAGGCTCCTCGGTGCTGGCGCTCCTTTGCAGCCGGAGTTCTCCCGACGTATCTGTTAAAGTGACATCTATCATCAGCATGGATTTGTTTTTAAATAACCCTCCTCCCGATTCGATTTGTGGCATTCGAACATGGCGGATGTAGACAATATCTAATTTTGCTATTTCTGTTTCTTTGGCTAGTTGAAGTATAATTTTGATAGTGTTTTATGCGGCGATTAACCTTAACAGTGAACAGTGAACACAGTGAACACAAAATTCTATAGTGCTCTCGTGTCTGACATTTTTTAATGCGCAAGTTGTCTCCACGTGGTTTCTGGAAATTTACTATCAAGTTACAAAAACTACAATCATCGTACAACGTTGCCTCTCGAAAGAAAATACTTAGACACTGGCGAAATTGTCCTATTAATTTAGGACAGAAGCCATATTTTAAAAGAGAAGAAGAACCCTCCTCCCTGGTGTGAAAATCTGTTCTACCCCTTTCAAACCCAGCTGATACGATCGTGCGGATTGATTACATTTGAATTTGACATTGTACATAAGGTCCATCGTTGTAACTCTTAAATTTGAATTAGACATGGACTGTACATAAAGTCCACGGTCGTAATTATTTTTATAGGTACTCGGCTGGTTTCGAAAGGGCTACTCCAGTATCATTTTTTATTTTCAAAATTGATAAAAAAAGTTTTAGGTCGTCAAGTCATTTTTTTTTACAAAAAAGATTGTTACCTGAATTGGCTACGACTCATTACCATTAGGTTATCGTTTGTAGGAAAACACTACACTAGTAAGTAGTGTAAGTTTGATAGCAGCCGTGATATTTGGCTGTTGAACTAAATCTATCGCCAAAATGAAGAAGCTTGGAAATATACCACAGATATTTAAAAAAAAACCGGTTTCTGTCAGTTTTTTACCTTAAAAATATGAAAAGATTCACGCATATGAAATGCATGTCTCACGGTAGTTACACATGTTCAAAACCTAGCCAGCAAAAAGTTGAAAAACCCCTTTGTCACTTCAAAAATCAATATCTTAAAAACGGCTAAACCGATTTCGATGAAACATATCTAAGAACCATCTCTAGAAAACCTGATTCCAAATAAAAAAAACGCATTCAAACCGGTCCACTCGTTTAAGAGCTACGGTGCCACACACAGACACACATAGCGGTAAAACTTATAACACCAGACAGAGTGGAATTCCCTGCCTGCGACTGTGTTTCCTGGACACTACAATTTGGCCGCTTTCAAGTCCAGGGTGGATGAGCATTTACTAGGCAAGCGTGCTCCATCGTAGGCCTCATCCTCGCTTTCCATCAGGCGTGATTGTGGCCAAACGCAAGCCTATATTGTATTAAAAAAAAACCCTCTTTTTGCGTCGGGGGTTAAGTGTCGTACTGACCGCAATCCCCGAGGGCCTCAGCGACGGCAAGGTCAGCGACCTGGGCGTGGCTGCCGGCCGGGACACCTAGGAGCTCCGCCACGACGGCGCTCTTGGCTCGCAGCGCGCGGTGGATCGCGCAGTCCAGCCGACGGAGTTGCTCTGGAATATAAACACCATTATTGTTATATGGACGAAGAGGGAGATGCAAAGCAGTTTTTCAGTTGTTTCTAATCTAACTGTAAGGTTGGTTTCAGATTAACGTTTTTTCAGTTTTCTAATTTAACTTTAAGGTTGGTTTCAAATTAACGTTTTTTCAGTTTTCTAATTTAACTTTAAGGTTGGTTTCAATTGACGTTTACGATTGTATTGCTGGTTATAATTACAATACTAATGAAGGTTATGATAGCGAGCCATAGTTACCGTGCGGCGTGAAGGCGCACTCTTTGTACAATACAATACAATACAAATACTTTTTATTGTACAGAAATAATAAGCGATACAGAAAAACAGGTACACAGATAAAATTACAAGGTAAGCAATAGGCGGCCTTATCGCTTAAGAGCGATCTCTTCCAGGCAATCTTTTAACAGAGAGAAGGAAGGACTAGTTTATAGCAGGTGGTGCATTAACAGTAGATCAGAAAATGAAAAAGCAACAAAAACACATCTACACATACACATCATTACACATATATTACACGTCCAAAATAAAAATAAAAATAGGTAATGGGACAAATAATCACACATGAATAAACGAATAAATAAATAAACTAGGACCTTTGTATTGACTATGTTCTGGCAATAAACGTATTTGAATTTGAATTTGATAGTTACCGTGCGGCGTGAAGGCGCGCTCGGCCAGCTGCGCGTGGTCGGCCCGCGGCGGGCTGATGGTGACCAGCGCTTGAGGCTCGAGCGCGCGCGGCGGCGGCGCCGAGTGCAGCGAGATGCGCGACTGCGTCGGACGGCGCGCCCTGGGGGGGGGGACAGCGGTTATAACCACCTGACACGTATATATCCACCAGAAACGTCTATATTCGGACCAATCAACTATTTTACCGACACTTTGGGCGTCTCCTGCATTACCAAAATTGTCTCTGGCGTTAGCAAAAAGTCGTACTTCCAACAAGATATTTCACGGTTCTATTAAAAGATTTTAAAGATTTTTATTGAACATTATATAACATGGTTATTTTAACAATAAGTTCGTAAGCAGCTGCATTAGTATTAACTGAGTCGCAGCTGTTTACGCCCACCTCAATACATAGAAGTCATGTTCCACAGTGTTACATAATAGTATAAATAGGAAAAAACTTAAATTACATAAATTACCTTGAAAAAAAGAAGTACATTTCCAACAGTATTCTTCAACAGTCTTCTATAGGTTGAACTTACGTAGGATGGCATGTATTTATGTACACCATCTATTTAATTACAGAAAAAATTGTTTGGAAAATATCGCGGACAGTGGACATTAGTGTCGGTAAAATAGTTGATTGACCCATACACGATAAACGTCTATATCCACCCGAGACGTATGCGTCCACTCGAAACGTGTATATCCACCGAAACGTTATATTTTGAATTTTTTTTCACATCCACCCAAGATGTAGTAAATGCACCCGAAATGTCTACATCCATCCGAAACAAGTATAATATTAACCCCGAGACATCTATATCCACCCGAGATGTCTACACCGTGTTTGTGTTGATTTCCTTTAACTTTAAGGGAAGATTATTCAGGTCAAATAGACTTAATTTCTAGAAGAAAGTAGTGTCTTAACTCTTACTATTTTTAATTGCTGAACCAGTGTAAAAGGTCTTTTATTACGTCATATTATTATTTATCTTTTAAATTTCGTCAGTAAAGAGGTTTTTGTTCATAGCTATTCGCTACAAGAAGATTATTAACTATGGGTTGGCATGTGCTGTCATGAATGAAATTTAAACTTTTTCATAACTGACACTAACTTTTGTGTAACTCTAAAGGACCTTTTTACACTGTAATATTGATTTATTATGCATGAATATAAAAAACATTTTTTTTTTAAAAAAAAGCAATATACCAGGTAGTTTCTGTTAATGTACCGAGCAACGTGTCGAATTTAACGGAAATGAACAAAAACACGGTGTATATGCATTTGAAACGTGTATGTATCTATCCACTTAAAACATCTATATTCACCCACACAGGCAAGGGTTGGTAGCTATGTCAAGAGTAAAATTGGTTATAAATCTGTTTTATTTTTACACTTCAATTGCGTAAGAATCATACAGAAACAATAGAAATAAACATTAATTTACTAAATACCTATCATTTTACTAATTTCCTAACAAAACACGAATTAATAAAAAAACTTTCGGATCACACAAGAAACAACAAGACTTGTTCGAATCCACCCCTCCTAATAATATAACATAATATAATATATCAGCTCGCATACTTATTGAAGGTCCGAATGTAATTTTTGTCAGAATGATCGTTTGCCATAACTCTTTTTTCTCTGTACCTATCCAATGATTGTTTAGAGTTCGTATAAAATAAACCTAACCTAACCTATAATTTTCAATCATCAGTCATCCTGACCATTTAAAATTTTTAGAAAAATATAAGGTGTCAGTGCGAAAAAAATTCGGACAAAAGATGATTCGGACAAAAAATACGGTATGACTGCAAATTGGCGCTCCCAATCTAACAAACAGCTCCATGAGCCAACTCACACATGCTTGTCCTCTCTCTCCAGCAGCTCGTCCTTCTTGTCATCTTCTGCGTCCCGCTCGGGCGCTATCTCCGTCTCCCTCGCGCGGTCGGCGCTGGGCTCGCGCGGCTCCGGCTCGCGCGGCTCGGGCGCCGACTTCTCGGACGCGTCCGATGGGTTCCGGGATACGTTTATACCTGGGAAGGAATTAAAACATTTAGGTGTGGAATAGACGACGTATTATAATTATTATCCTGAACAAAATATATAAAAAGTAAGCTTTATAAGATCAATCGGGGCTAATGCGTCACAATACTTTAAACAGCATATTTATCAGATTATAACTGACACATTATGTATCCCTAAAAGCTATAACTTATGATGCAAGTTAGCATAGTTTATAATGCTATGTTATGACGTTTTTAATAACTTCTACGTGTAAATTACGTCTGCAAAAGATGGGATTTTTAGACGCTATAACATCAGGTGGGGTGAAAGCGTATTTTACTAGTATTAAGTATGTGATTGGACTGATCCGAATGATTTTAATCGAGAAAATTTTATAACTGGGATCGAGATGGGAGCGAGACTTGGACATTGACTGAGCGGGATCGAGACAGATTGAGTGCGATTGAGTGGTGCTGGCGGAGAATGGAGGGGATTAGCTGAACTGAAAGGAGAACTAATGAGGAGGTTTTAGAGTTGGTGGAAGAGGAAAGGCGGCTGTTGAGGACGATAGAAAATAGGAGAGGGAATATGCTGGGGCATCTGATACGACGTGACAGTTACATAAAAACTATTTTGGAAGGGCGAATAGAAGGCAGGCGAGGCAGGGGAAGGCCGAGACGGTCATTTATAGATCAAGCCAAGGAAAAAGTCAACGTCGTGTCGTATCAGGAGCTGAAAACGCTGGCAGAGAACCGAAAAGAGTGGCGATTACTCCACCGACAAGAGCTAAGCTCTTAAATAAATGATGATGATGAATTTTATAGAAGCACACATGATAAAGTTTATTATTATGTTGAACGCTAAATTCTAGCCTTAGTTTAGGGTAATTAGTTGAAGAAACATATTCGGGGCAATAGCGTCTAATGTGATGAACATGATGATTGGTCATTACCAGAGTCGTCAGTGGAACGGCTGGCCGAGTGCTGGTGCGCGGGGGTCAGGGTCGGCTTCTGCTCCGCCAGTTTGGCCAGGGGACACTCCTGGATGTTCTTCACCCACCTGAAACGGAAATTACTTCGAGATAAAAAAAGTTACTCGTGTGGTGTCGGGTTAGAATTACACCTCTCCATTTCTTCCGTGGATGTCGTAAGAGGCGACTGAGGATATAGGTTAAGGTATACCGTAGGCGACAGGCTAGCAACCTGTCACTATTGTACCGTCAGCTGCAGAGAAAAGGCACCCCCCTGGAACGGCGGTATCCATACTACCACCATTACAGGGGGGTACCCTTTCTCTGCAGCTGACTGTACCGTTCTTGTCAAACTTTAAACCTAAAATTGCCAAAAGTGGCTCCGAAGCGGTAACGTTTCGTGTGCTCTGCCTATCCCATTTGGGAATACAGGCGTGATGTTTATGCATGTGTGAAACAAAAAGTTATTTTTTAATGTATTTTTTTATAACAGGAGACAAATGAACATACGGGTCGCCTAATAGGAAGCAATCACCGGCAATGTGAATAAAAGCTGATGCAGGCTCGAGTCTTCAAAAAAACGAGGTTATCAATAGGGTCATATTTTTTTTTAGTTTTCTTAAATCCAAGCCTCAATGTTTGAAATATCGAACTTTTCAAATCCGTTACGAGCCCGACTCGCTCTTGGCAGTGTCATACTCACGTGGCGTATTCGGCGGCCGTGTTGGTGGACAGCTCGTGCATCTGCACGCCGTTGATATTCATCAGGAAGAAAGTGTTGCGCGCCGCCGCGTTCGGCCGGAATAGAACCTTGTCCCTGTACAGATAAGGTGCTAATTAGATCGGGCAGTTTGTTAGTATTGTTGTTTTGTTGTATACTTGGCAAGTGGGTGAATAATAGTTATTATAATTACATTTATGTACTAATGTTTTTCAAAGTCATAAAATATATAATATGTTTCATAGTTTACAAGTTATCTAATTATGTAGTCTTATGTAGGTATAGTAATAAAACTATAGTATATCTTTATAGCGGTCCGAGGGTCACCAACGGTGCTGGCTGAAAATCAGCGCTGAAGTGTTTATTATTAACGCTTCAGCATTATGCTGAGCCAGTGTCCGATTCACAACCGCAATGACGCATAATTTCCTATGTGTTGTCTATTTGTACTTAATGCCATTGTTGTGTCTTGTGTTGTGAATAAATGTATTTTCTTTCTTTCTTTCTTTCTTTTTTTCTTGTTGTCAATAGGGCATAAGGTAAAACTTTGCACAGGGGGCGATACTAGCGCAAACCCATGATCGTCAGTTCTCTTTATATTTTGTCACCATGACAGATCATGATCTGTAGTAGATTGTACAACAAGAGCATAAAACGAGTCATTTTACCCGAGGTGTTACTCGAGGTGTGTATAGCCATTCGAGCCGGTACGGCGAGGGTGGATAGACACGTCGAAGGGAAAATGGGTTTAATGCTCGAGTTTTACACTCTGCTTTTCACTTCGATGGTGAGGAAATGAAATAGCAACAGTGGAAACAATGATTCACTTTCTATGTACCTTTTAATTCCATTATTTTCATTTTACTGATTTATTACGATTGATTTGATTGATTTTTAGTTTTATATAAATTAAAAATTATTTAAAAAATATATAGAAACTTTTTTGTTTGTGGCTGTTGACACCTGATTACCTTGGTCTTGAGTTGGTATTAGACGAAGATTTTATTTTATGCACTAGAGCATAAAAAGTCATTTTATGTCGCCTAGACACAGCACAAAGTCGAACTTTACGAGCATGAGAAGTGAAAACTTCTTTGTTTGTGGCTGTTGACATCCGATTACCTTGGTCTTAGACGAAGATTTTACTTTGTGCACAAGTGCATAAAATAAAATCTTCGTCTAATACCAACTCAAGACCAAGGTAATCAGGTGCCAACAGCCGCAAATAAAAAAGTTTCTATATTATTTTATAAATAATTTTTAATTTATATAAAACTAAAAATCAATCAAATCAATCATACTAAATCAGTAAAATTAAAAATGGAATTATTATAATAATGCATAAAAAATAAAAGATTCATAGAAAGTGAATCATTGTTTCCACTGTTGCTATTTAATTTCCTCGCCATCGAAGTGAAAAGCAGAGTGTAAAACTCGAGCATTAAACCCATTTTCCCCTTGACGTGTCTATCCACCCTCGCCGTGCCGGCTCGGGTGGCTATATGAACGTCTCGGGTAAAATGGCTCGTTTTATGCTCTTGTTGTACAATCAACTATTTTATGAATAAGGCTATTAGAGCGAGTGTTACCATCTGACGAGCGGCGACAGCGGCGCCTGCTGGCTGGGCGCGGGGATCGGCCGCAGCACGAACTTGTCGCCTTCCCTCTGGAGTAACACCAGCACGTCTGTCAGCATCAGCGCCTGCGCACAAACACAATGTTACAAACGGTTCTCTATCGTTTGCCCGAATTTCACATGCTCGAATGTATCATTATCTAGAATTTTCATTTGCCATAAAGTAAAATATTTCTGTATATTTATTAGTAATTTATTAATTTAAGCCTCCAACAAGATAGAGCGACGACCTGGCTAAGATCGCGGGATCGCGGTGGATGCGAAAAGCACAAGACCGGTCTGAGTGGAGAGCCTTGGGGGAGGCCTATGTCCAGCAGTGGACGTCTTTCAGCTGACATGATGATGATGATGATGATGAATTTATTCCTGAAATCGTAATTTCTTCAGGGTTGACAATAAACTAACCTAACCTAACCGACTGCTATAATGATGACATTAAAAAAATCCTGAAAAAAGCTCGGTTCCATATTATATTTTATCTACTCTCATACCGTAATATTCGAATTACAAAATTCAAAACAAGTTTATATTTACATACTTTTTAAACACAATACCGAAATATTAAAAAAAAAAAACACTTTATAACACTTTTCTTTTAACGAAATAATGTTATAATATAATTTTTTAAACCATTATGATACAGGGAAAATTCAAAAAGTTTATATCAACAAGTTTTCATTCCAATTTTCACTTGTCTGTGGCAGTGTCCGCTTTAGCGCATGCGCGCACATGCCGCACATGCGCAGTGATGTACTGGGTTTTACCGCCATTCTGTTCATACGTTGTCATTTTGTTGTACGAATTTTCGTGGGAAAATTTTGTTTTTGCTTAAAAATGTCTGATATCAGTGAATGCGAAGAAAATTTGACTCTGCCAGATATTTTAGATGCGGGGAAGGAAATGACTCATAATTTACCAGCAAAGTGAAGGTCCTAGTATAAGTTCTGGTTGCAACGCAGGTAATTCTCAATGTTTCTTGAACACATGATAGAGGATTTAATATATGAACGTAGATAAAATATTGTATGCAACTGTACGTAATCAGGCCTTAAAACACTCATGTGACTCTTTTATGAAACTCGGCTACGCCTCGTTTCATGAAACCACACTCGTGTTTCAAGGACCCCTATTACGTTACAGTTGCATAAATAGCTATTATGGCAAACGTTGGTACGGCTAGTGAAACGATGAGATCAGTATTCGAGGCAGTGATCAGGTCGGTAACGCACCAGCACGCTGACACGCTTGTTCCCGTCGTGTCTGAGCGCGAGTTCCCCCTCCATCCTCAACCCGCGCGCCGCGAGGTCCAGCCGCCGCAGCTCGTCCCACTCGCCGCCGCCGCCCGCGCGCACCTCCAGCTTGCTCTGGATCGCGCGCAATCTGACAACACAACACATGAGTAAACCAATTAAAACATCAAAGAACTGCTCCGCAGCGCGGGGCTTCTATTCCTCAATAGGGATGATGATGATGATGATGTTGATGATGTTTAGTCCGACAGTTAGTGTTGTGTACGTAACGCGGACAAGTGAAAGGCACCGTAGGTTGTAGCACACTGCTTTATTAAACAGATAGTTCCGTCTATTATACAAGAATAGCTACCCACATACACAACATCTCCTCCCTCTCATTTTGACAATACGAGAACTAATTAACTTTAAACACTCATACAAAAGAAAGGTTTATAATTTACTCTAGGGATCGGACGTAACAACTTTCCAGACGCACATCTTCTCGGGCCTGAATCTGGTATCGGCTCTGCAACACACTCGGTTGAGTTCTGATCTGTAGCTTCGAAGAAATCATCGTGATCACTGACGGCGGTGGCTGCTACTGCTGCTGTTGCCTGTGGGCCGTTCTGCGCGCTTGTGGTGGTTGTCGCGTCCACGCTTCCACTCTCTCCTTCCTGAGGGAGGGCTGAACTCAGATCGGAGACGGAGGAAGCAGTTTGTGAAAATGCGCCTACTGCTGCGGTCGACGCGTAATTTGATGCAGGAACTTCGTTGTTAACGTTCGAGTTGTTGCTGGCATTGTTTGTGCTGTTGTTGTCCGATCTTTTCCAACGAGTAAGCTGGTTTTTGTGCTTTTTGACTTGGATAAGTGTAACCAAGTCTTTGATAAGATAAGTAGTTTTGCCTAATCTTCTTATAACTACACCTCTGTTCCAAGAAAAGCGTTTGTTAATAAAGTTTTTTTTAAATAACACATTGTCCCCTGGCGTGAAACACTGTGTGTTTTTACCACCATAAGCTTTAGACTGTAAACACTGTTTTTGTTTAACAAGTTTAGCAAGAGTGGTAGATGAGGGCGCCGGTGTGATGGGGTCAATTAAGTCCAATCGCGAACGAAGCTTCCGACCGAACACTAACTGGGCAGGCGAGGAGTTTGTCGTAGAATGAACCGAATTTCTGTAGTCGAACAAGAATTTTAACAGATTCGAATTTTGTTCCTTCAAATTTTTGCTATGCATTAAACAAGACTTAATGCCTTTCTTTGCAATTTTTACGCAAATTTCCGCCTGCCCGTTACTGGCCGCGTAATATGCGGGTGACGTTACATGGTGAATTCCATTTATTGTACAAAAATGTACAAATTAATTTGATAAAAAACATGTGGCATTATCGCTGACCAAGGTGTGTATAAGTCCGAACCGCGACATAAACTCATTTAATTTAGCTATTACCTCTGCCGATGAAGTACTATTCGTGTTATACACTTCTAGCCACTTAGTATGAGCATCGACAATCACCAAATACAAATGACCATTGATCGGCCCAAGAAAATCAACATGTACCCTATAGAACGGCTGCGGCGGGTGCGGCCACACTGCCAGCGGCGCTCGCGGCGGTGACGATCGAAGCTGGGAACATATAGAACAACCACTAATCATCGCTTCAATGGCCCTATCCACTCCCGGGAACCAAAATCTACTACGAGCTTCAGACTTGCATTTGACAATTCCTAAATGTGATTTGTGAAGTTCGGTTAAAATACGCGCTTGCAATTTTTTTGGTATAACTACCTTATGGCCACGCATAATGCAACCATTTTCAAATGATAATTGATTTTTACATAGAATATAAGGTCGAAGACACTGTTCCGTTACTTTCTTCGGCCATCCATTTAAAATATAGTCAATCACCTTATTTAATGTTAAATCCTTTAAAATTTCTTCGCGTAATTCTTTTAAGGTAACCGGTAAACTATCATCGACCACAAAGTTGACATACGAGGCGCGATCCTCGACCAACTCGGTAGCCTCGCTCTCTTCGCGGCCCGACCCGGCGCCGGCGACGCGTGGCGTGAGTCACCGGGCAGGCTCATGCGCGACAGGCAGTCGGCGCTGTTATCCGCGCTGCGCACGTATTCAATACGGTAATTGTAGGCACTTAAAAACATTGCATAACGTTGCAATCGGTTAGCCGACACTTCGGGTATGCCTCGGTATGGACCAAAAATACTTATTAAGGGCTTGTGATCCGTTCGTAGTACAAAAGGAATGGACCTGCCGTAAAGGTATTGGTGGAACCTTCTCACGCCAAAAATAATCGCTGTTGCTTCCTTTTGTATTTGCGAATACTTTCTCTCGGCTACATTTAACGTGCGCGAAGCAAATGATACGGGTCGTTCTACACCGTCGGCCTCGATCTGTGACAAAATAGCTCCTAGGCCACTCGGGGAGGCATCGACCGTTAAAATTATAGTCGCGTTTGGATTGAAATGGGCTAAGACCTGATCCGAGGCTAAATGCTGCTTAATAGAGTTAAACGCTTCCTCGTGTTCGGCTTCCCAGGTCCATTTAATGCCTTTTTGTAGTAATTTATATAACGGACTCAAAGTTTTCGATGCCCCTGGCACGAAATTCCTATAGTAATTGACTAATCCTAAAAAAGACTGTAAATTACTAACGTCCTTAGGAATTGGCGCCTTCAGGATTGCTTCAACTTTCCCTGGCGACTTTTTTAAGCCATTTTTAGTAATTGTATAACCTAAATATTCTATTTCGTCCTTGAAGAACTCACATTTTGCTTTCTGCAAGGTGAGACCAGCATCCTGCAATCTCTGCAGTACCGCATGCAATGTCTTAAGATGATCAGATCTGTCGGACCCTGTCACTAGCACGTCGTCTAACATGCACAAGACCCCTTCCATACCTGATAACACGCATTCCATAACACGCTGGAAAATAGCCGGCGCGCTGGCTAGCCCGAATACTAATCTCGTATACTGGAATAGCCCCTTGTGTGTGTTAATACAAGTGATCTTTTGCGACTCATCATCCAATACACATTGTGCATACGCTTGTGAAAGATCTAATTTACTAAATTGTTGACCACCGTGCAATTTAGAAAAAAGTTCGTGAGCGGTAGGTAACGGATAGTGCTCGACTAGCAACTGTTTGTTTATAGACACAGAATAGTCTGCGCACAGTCGTATCGTGCCATCCCGCTTCAACACAGGCACCACCGGTGATGCGTACTCGGAGTATTCGACGGGTTTTAAGATACCTACATCAACTAATCGTGCTAACTCCTTATCAATTTTATTGCGTAATGCGAAAGCCACGGGACGAGCCTTGATAAATATTGGTTTTGCGTCTTCTTTCAAAATCAGTTTAACCTTATATTTATTAAATTTTCCTAATTCGTCTGAAAATACGGTTGGGTATTGCATTTGCAACTGTTTTAAAATGCTATGACAAGACTGCTCACAAAAATTGACGGCTTTTATTTCCAAATTAAACAATGATATAAAATCTCGTCCTAGTAACGGCGGCCCTCCGTCGCGTATTACGTGCACTTGCAACGTGTGAGTTCTTCCTTCATAGGAAATAGTTAAACGCGCGACCCCGACGCATAGAATTTGGCTCCCTGTATAAGTTAACAACCGCTTACTGGACTTTGATAACGCCACATTTTTGAAATATTTTAGGTAAGTTTGTTCCGATATTGCTGTAACAGCCGATCCGCTATCAACTTGAAACTTCATACGCACGCCTTGAACATTAACCCATTCAATCATCGGTTCTCCGTGAAATGTACGAATATTAAGCAACTCACCATCATCGCCGCTCTCACCTACCACTTCACTATCACAATAATTAATTTTTTTGCACATCCTGTTTAAATGACCTTTCGATTTACACTTCCTACAAGTATAGTTAGCATATCGACATTGTTCTGTGGTGTGATTTTTAAATCCACAAACTGCACATTTGGCTCTGGCTCTATCAGCGGGCTTGGAGCCTATCTTGAACAACTGGTCGGGCTGCGGCGGCCCCTGGGCCCCGGCCGCGCCCATGCGCGCGCTGCGCACGGTCTCTGCCAGCTCCACTGCTTTTGCCAAAGTTAACTTCGTCGTATCCTCAGCGAACACTTTTTCACGTTCCGCTCCTGGCAGCATTCCCATTATAAAACGGTCCCTTAATGCTTCCTCGACGTTTGAAAATGTACAATGTGCTGTCAGACCACGTAGTCTCGCCGCCCATTCCTTGTAGCTCTCACCCTCATTTTGACTGGCTGCATAAAATTTGTACCGTTCCCCAAACCCAGTTCGTTTGGGTGTAAAATGTACATCCAAAAGCTGGAGGATGTCATCATATGGTACTGTTTGCACTTCTTGAGGCAGGGCTAGATCCGCGGCTAGCTTGTAGGTGGCTTCACCGAGTGCGCTCAACAAAATCGCTCGTCGCTTCACCCCTTCTTTATCTTTTTCCGGAGTGATATCGTTTGCAATGAACCACTGTGTAAGACGATTTTTATAAACTTGCCACGTTTGCACATTGTGATCAAAATTGGTTAGAACACCAAACTGAGCCATTTTAATTATCACAAAAATAACTTTTTTTGTTTTTTTTTTTTTTTTCTTAAACACGCGGGTAGTTCGTCGCCACTGTTGTGTACGTAACGCGGACAAGTGAAAGGCACCGTAGGTTGTAGCACACTGCTTTATTAAACAGATAGTTCCATCTATTATACAAGAATAGCTACCCACATACACAACAGTTAGATAAATATGGGACACGTATTTTTTGGTTTATCTATTTATTAAAAATCGAAAAAGTATCATCAAACTTCCGAAGTGGGGGCTTGTGACGTCACTATAAGGTAAAAATCGTACCATATAGTGACGTCACTCGAAACTTCTAAGCACTGCATCCTCATCATTTTTTGTTTGTCAAAAAAAAGAAAAATATGTGTACAATTTTTTTTAATTATCCACCTGACGGACTAAACAGTTTTTTTAAATTGAAAATACAAACCGAAACATAGATGCACAGAAAAACCAGAAAAATAAGACCAACACTGGGACTCGAACCCAGGTCCTCGGCATTTCGTGTCGCGTGCTATACCGCTACACCACTGCTGGTCAACGGTACAGATACGAATTTCCCTATGCATCACATATCTCAGCTTTTGTTGTTTCTTATAAAGCCACTTAAGCAGTGACACTAGCGACATCTATACTGTCTAGCTCTCAACGAGAAGCCTTCAGTACTCCATTGGAACTAACCGCTCACCCGGACAAGAAATGTCGCTGTTTAGAAATCAAATTAAGATTGGTAGAAAAGATGTGTAAAAACTTTAGGTTACGGGTCATTCCAGTATTTGTCATATCGTCAACATATACATCCCGCCTCACCTGTGTTCGTTCTCTGCCGTCCTGATGGCAGTATCTACACTCTGCAACACGTCTTTGGCCGTATCGTGCGCGCGCTTAAGTCGCGTGACATCCTCGTCAGAGTCCGCGTCGGACTCGCAGACAGTCTTCAGCACGCCTTCCAGTAGCAACTGGTATTTGGTTAGCCTGAAAATGATAAACAATCTCTTTGAAGTCTTCTGTCTGCAGTCCCGGGTGCAGGTGTCCTCTTAAAATGATCATGCTTCCCTTTTTTCTAGCTCCTACGTTGAATTCATGCTGGGGATGCTGATTAAGGAAAAGAAAGAAAGAAAGAAAACATTAAGAACAATGGATAAAAATAAAATAATAAAAAAAAAAAAAAATATACTTATGCATGTCACGAAATGGTCCCAAATCAGCAATCTGCCGGTCTTATGAACGGCGCTGGTCTTCCTTTGGGACCACCTGGTCATCATACTATGACCAGAATGATGATGATGATGATGCTGATTGGGTGATTTCACATGTGAATACTGATAAACTATGCTTGTACCCCACGACCGTATCGCGCGTCTTATTCCGCCAGCAGTCCTCGCTTCTGCCACACGCAAACCAGTAGACCCCGCAATAGGAGTCGTCTCCCCCTCTCGCTCCCGGCAGCTACTCGCGCGCCTTATTAGGCGTTTGTCCATTATCCGGCCCGCAGCACCGATGTAAAAATGTATGAAAGGAACCGTTACCGGGGAAGCAAAAATGTATGGAAATGTATGGCTCGCTTTTCCACTCAGCTTAGGCGTTGAATCCCGCTGGCGCAGTCGCAGTCCCATCCGATTCCAGCAAAAATGCGTGTTGTATATGAATTATGCTGTAGTCCGTGTCACTACTGTACCACTCCCCGGGCGTAAGCTGGCATCGACACCGGCGCAGTCCCAATGCCGGTGCTAGTGCACGACCATGCCTGGGCTGGCTAATACAAAGACAGGCAATAGATTCCTCCGCTATTCTCACCTCTGCCAGACGCAGGCCAGCAGGTCCCTCAGCTGCAGCCTCCCGCAGCGCGGCAGCTGTTCCCTTGCGGCCAGCAGCTGGTGCAGCTCCTTGTTCTTCCTGCGTCGCTCGCGCAGCGTCTCCAGCGCCATGCGTTGTCCGCGGCAGAAGCGCGACAGGCAGCCCGCGTACCCGGAGTCACCGAGCTGGACAAAAACGTTCCATGACCACTCAAAGTTAGAGGTTCGAAGGCGATTAGATACCGCCCTAGTTCTAACCGTAAATATGTCATCTTTCCATGAGTAAAACTTTCCATGACCACCCGAAATGCTCACAATCCAAAACGAACCAGGCCGTTACAGTTTGTAATGATGCACGGTCAATATCAGACATATTTGGTGCAGGATGGACATGATGATGGAGAGAGAGACACGAAAAAGACCATGGTGTCCGAAACATATCAGATCATTTCAGTTTTAATGGTTCACGGTTAATAATATCAGACATATCGGCACTACTTTGAAAAAATCTCGTATTTCAAATCAATACGTCAACAAATTTGACCCTTAAAACAATGCTCGTTAAGTTCACTCGGAAAGATCTTCGGTTTTGAGATACCAGCTTTTTTTAAAGTAGTGACGATATGTGTTCGAAGATAGGCATGATGATGGAGTCTACCCATAATCATAATGAATGCAACTGTGTCGAAATATCAGGAGATCGTTACGGTAATCAGAGTCTATGTCCCGTAGCATATATGTCAAATATCTAACAGTGTCTTGACAACAGATACTAGACTGATGAATCCTATTTTGTTAGGAGTCTCACGAAGTATGGAGAAGTTTATGAACCTTTCCAAGATCAAAAACACTGCTCAGCTCACCGATAAAAAGTAAACAATATTATGTTCAGGAGATAAATTATTCAAAGACCTGAACACACCGAATAAGATATTCTATCAGAACCTTTATAACCTTAAAGCAGACTACATAATTCTTTACCCAAATTAGATTGAAACTGTTGGGTAACACACAAGCTCTTCAAATAACTACATGTTCAGCAACAGCATAACCTGTTGCTAGCAACACAAAGTTTTTTAAGCTAGGTTGGCAGAACTTTTTTCTTTCTGTCTTCCGGTCGCCCATCGGCCATAACACTGCTTCTACGTCTATTAGACAATTGTGTTCTATTTGCTCTTTCATATCTGTATAGTTGGTGTTTTGTAATAAATCTTCATACCAGGGAAAAGACTTTTCTTGTGAAGAACCAAAAATTAAACTGACCGTGTTCAACATAGCATCGGCCACGGGCCGTATCCCCACGATGGGGCTGGTGGCGTCGTTCCTCAGCGCCCTCAGGTCGGCGTACAGCTTGACGTGGCGCTCCCTGACGCCCGGCAGGTTGGGGAACAGCGCGCGCAGCTCCTCAGCCGGCAGCAGCGCCGGCTGCCGCTCCAGCGGACGGAGGAAGTCCACGCTGAGCACCTTGAGCCAGCGCACGTGGGAACCCTCCGATACTATCAATTCTGTTGAGGAACACCAGAAGACTTATTTTCTATAACAGTAGGAATCACACAATTCACAATGAGGGCTATCGTTTTTTCTCTCACTAGATGACGCCACTGTTGCGTGAGGTTTTTAAAAGTCGGTTATAACGGCCGTGAAAACAAAGTTTAGATTAAAATCATATTTAATACATTGTAACACAGTGCCATAAACATATCGAGCAACCACAGTATTGCATAATCCCGTTTTGTTCGGAAAAAAGGGAGGACAAAAGTTTTCGAAAGACAAAACTGTCTCAAATTACAGACGTTCATTGCCCCTTATCGCTTAATTGCCATAATTAATTTCAGATAATGCAAAATATTCACAAAATTATTCTAATTATAAATAAACCCGCGTAGCTCACCCAAAAACTATGAGATTTGACATTTCGTTGACCTCACGCTACACTAGCGCGTCTAGCGGAAAATTCATTCGCGATAGCCCCCATTGTCTTTCCCACTTCTTCTTTCTGTGATACGATGTAGGATGAGGGTAGAACGAAATAATAGACGAGTTCACGAGTGTCCGGGGATTACACAATAAGTACGGCCACAGTTATGGTTGTTTGTTATGGCGCATGCATAGGATTCAGATTTCTAACCGTTGCAAAAGAAATTCATTTTATTTTTTATTTGTGATGGCGATCCGAGGACGTTTACAAATCCGAATTACGTCATGCCAACCAAGTTAGGTAAGCAATTATATGTTGTGACAGCTAAAAAGTGTTCTACCTTTTGATAACGACACTTTACACTATCTAAAAGCAGTTCATTAGGAAGCAACAGCGTCAGAATACAACAAGTGCTGGGTAAATCAATTCGACTGACCGTGTATGACCTCCTGGCGTTTCCTCAGTCTCGCTGACAGAAGCAGCGAGTCCAGAAGTTGCGGCGGCAAGCTGTCAGCCCAGACGGCCGCCAGAGGCTCCTCCTCCTCCGACCAGTCCGATTGGGAAGCTGGAAACAATGAGAGCAAGGTCACTGTTGGTATCATCGTTTTTCCAATAAAGGTTGCTTACATAGACGATTTACTGCACTCATTGGACCCACAGAACTAATATTAAGAGAGGTAGAAATATTCTTCTAGCTTCGATAAGGGCGATCCCCTTTGTTATTTTTTTTCACTATCCACTCACATGCTTTGAATTATTTTTTTTTATTCGACTGGATGGCAAACGAGCAAGTGGGTCTCCTGATGGTAAGAGATAACCACCGCCCATAAACATCTGCAACACCAGGGGTATTGCAGATGCGTTGCCAATCTAGAGGCCTAAGATGGGATACCTCAAGTGCCAGTAATTTCACCGGCTGTCTTACTCTCCACGCCGAAACACAACAATGCAAGCACTGTTGCTTCACGGTAGGATTAGCGAGCAAGATGGTGGTATCAATCCGGGCGGACCTTGCACAAGGTCCTACCACCTGCAATGAATTTTGAGTTGAACTCTATACATAACAAAATAAGAGCGTTGACAGGCAACTAGAGTCGCTAAAAGCATGTGAGTGGCTATAAAGGCGCCTTGCGCTTTTAGTCCGCATGAAACTTCTATTCCTAGTCCTATGGTGGTACCGCTATAATCTCAGTTTCTGTGGTCTTCCAGCTGTGGCTATGATGAATTATAACTGTAGACACAGTCGCGTGCCCAAATATGTCCGAGCCAAATGAGCGCCACTTTGATAAAAGTGGGCTTCGTTTTTGCTAATTAAAAGATAAACGTTGCCAGAATTCCACAACATTGACATAGGCCTTGTCTTTGTCACACGCAAAGGAAAGCTTATCTATCAGAAACAGATAAACAATAGAACATAGAACAAAAGTGTAGTGGAGATACACACAAAAAATAAATAGTTCTGACATACTTTGAAGGGGATTTTGTTCGGCAATGTGTATCTTGGGTTTAAATGTCATTGAGCTGTGTCGTTAACTCACCCTGCTGATCGGGAGGCACGGAGGTGCTCTCATTGCTCCGGGACGACAGGCTCGAGCTGCTGGAACTGCCAGAAGGTGCCGTCGGCGCGCCGCCCTCCAGGTCACTGAAAATCACACAATACGTTAGCACGATGCAGTCTGAGACGTGAGAGAAAGATTCCCGGCAAACTTGCAAGGATGGACGTTGCTAAATTATATCCCACATTGGCGTGCACTGGGTCAATTTCAGGGCAGGCAACTAGTAGTTTGCGTCTGCAGCAGTACGCTACCCTCCCGCAAAAGGATCTGCAACACTGCCTACCCTCAATGCACGCCCACTAGTAAATTTATGTGGAAAATGCAGGTAGAGCACGACATAACCTCGTAACGTCCAAGCTATTTTTAGGACATTTGTATTAAAGATTCAGCGCGCTAATTTAATGGTACTTATACTAACGGCGCAGAAATTTGGATAATGTCCTTATTTAAGGACCTTGTGGCGCTATTTCATTAATGTCATACGTTTACTTGGATCGAAACTAGTACAAGGGTCTTACGAGGATAAAACAGTAGAAATTAAAAGAGGTTATCTCTTTCTTCGCAACCGTATCAGCAACAATTTCTTAAAAAAAAATTTAGTTTCTTTTTCATCTGTTTTCTTTTGGTTTATATCGTACTCTACCCGCAAAAAAGGGAAAAATCTAAACGAGAAATTCGTCAACAGTTGTGTAGATTTTACATGACGCTACTGATCATCAAAAACTATCGAAATATTTCCAAGTATTTGTCATCATACTCGTACATATCGAAGGTAGCCAGAACTGCACCCTGTCCCTGAATACAATAGTCAGTTTCCTACAATATGGCGTCAACGACAAAATATCCTCTACATAAACTTCAAACGCACAATGCACGCAGTCACCTGATTCCCAATCCACTTAGCAGCTAAATATAGTGATGATAAACGAGCACTATAACGGGGCAAAGGTCAATGACGAAGGAAGCGTGGCTCCAAACATCGAACGGAAACGGGCGCGCGCGCACGCATTTAGATCATTCATGAGTGTCCAACTCTCTCGTGCAAGAAGGTCGGTTGATGATCCACAAAACAGACTACTGTTTCTGTCCAGAAGTATTCTTATGGGGCATTAATTGTTTTCCTAAATGTACCTATTGCTAAAACCCTCTCATTCTGAGAGGAGGCCTGTGCCCAGCAGTGGGACGTATATAGGTTGGGATGATGATGATGATGATGATGATGACCTATTGCTAAAAATGTGTCGAGTCAAAGAGTTTTTCTAATGTTTATGTGTACGTAACTATGTATTAGGAATTTTGTACGGGATGGAGACTGCGAATACCTTCAATGACGTCCCGATATTCCGACACATCTATCAGGGTCAAGGTCATAGGTAGTTCATTAAAGATGATTGCGGTCTATACTTCGTAGAAAATATCTTCTGTTTGATACTAATATCTACATGTTTTCCAGACTTCCTTCACCCATATCTTTACAACTCGGTCTTAAAATTCTGCAACATCTCCAAGGCTTCCCCTCGCGAAGCCAAATCCATGCTCATAAAATGGTCAAGTACCTAGTTTAAACTACTGTGATATCGAGAGTCTAATTAGGGTCAATGGTTAATTACATAATCTTCGAGTCATAAAAACACTCGCACATACACAGATATCCACGCACACGCATACACATATTACGTTCTTGCCACACAACTTGTTCGTTTAGATGTCTACTTTTTATTTCACCCATTTTGATAAAACGTAGTGATTTAATCCAATCAATTGTTTATACACCCCGAATCACCACGTGAGCGTAACAGGCTTAGCCTAGTGTGGAACCAACGGAAACCCTACTTGTAATTTGTTTTTGCTTTTGATAAACCATTTTTGTTATTTTTGCTTTGTTTCTTTTTGTTTGACGTTACCTACATAGTATTATTGACAGAGTGGTGACAACAGCTTCTTAGGAAAATTAAAGTAGGTAGTGATTCATCATGGAAGCCGAAAGACGTCCACTGCTGGACATAGGCCTCCCCCAAGGCTCTCTACTCAAACCGGTCTTGTGCTTTTCGCAGCCACCGCGATCCTGTGATCTTAACCAGGTCATAAAGTAGTGATTATCCCTTTGCTTTCCGTCACAATGCTGGAGTTGCAGAGTCATAGTTGTTTAGTCACAGTGCTGCACCCTTTATATCAAAGGCAGTATTATCAAGAGTATGAAAGCTCACAATCGCATCCACTACCTCTTTCTAACCTTATCGTATACCGTTTGACATAGAGAAGAGGAAAGCTATTGTGATTCCGAGTGCGTCAGACAATATAGCCTCTGGTCCCTTAACGGCTTTGAGATTGGGGCTGTCCTGTTCTGAAACCGTGTACAACAGCATTGTTACATCATCATCATCATCATCATCATCATCAGCCGAAAGACGTCCACTGCTGGACAAAGGCCTCCCCCTTAGAACGCCATAATGAACGACAACTCGCCACTTGCATCCACCGGTTTCCCGCAACTCTCACGATGTCGTCAGTCCATCTGGTGGGAGGCCTGCCGACGCTTCGTCTTCCGGTTCGTGGTCGCCACTCGAGAACTTTTCTCCCCCAACGGTTACGTAATTAGACTAAAACGTGTCACCATAAATGAACCTAGCCATTACAGAATCGCAATTATGAATCAATTTTGACATTTAATTTTCCAAGTTTAATGGATGTTATGGAAAGCCAGATCAAATGTTGACAGTACGGGTGTACAGGAATATTTTATAGCGCAAACATTCTCCGAGTTCAGGGAAACATTGGGAGCTGCGCTAACCTTTGGTAGTTAACGCCTTTCATTAACCTCCAACTGAGACAGGAGGGGGGCGTCAGTAATTAAAAGCCGCCTACATGACCCGTGTAGCGGGTAACTTGCCTGGGTAGACTGCAAAATTTGGCCGAGTTTGTCATTAATGATACTTTTTTGCATCGCGGTTTGTGTACATCTAATTTAGTGATCAAAAGTACTTACACGTTGAATGTATTTTTTTTTATTCGACTGGATGGCAAACGAGCAAGTGCGTCTCCTGATGGTGAGAGATTACCACCGCCCATAAACATCAGCAACACCAGGGGCATTGTAAATGCGTTGCCAACCTAGAGGACTAAGATTGGATACCTCAAGTGCCAGTAATTTCACCGGCTGTCTTACTCTCCACGCCGAAACACAACAGTGCAAACACTGCTTCAAATCGTGTTCAGTGTTCAAATTGCTTCGGGAAAGCGCTTGTATGTCCGGTTTTCTTCATGGCGCCTAATAATTTCACAATATTTCTTATGACAATGTGTAAACTTTCGTCAAAAACTACACAACCGAATTATTACGGTGCCAGAGATCATAATTATTTGACACGGTGTTCTGATAATGATTATGCCATTGCACGACATTACACACTCCTGAGATCATTTTGGCATATCTTTTTTACGCTAATTGGCCTTATCTCTAGTAACAGATATAAACTGTCAAAAAGACGAGCCCGCATTTTGACACACAGCGGTAGCAGCCATTAAATACGTGCAACCAGTTTAAGAACGGTTTACGGAACGGTTTGGGAGGATTGTGTGTCTCAAGCAGAGGGTAGTGGGTTCAAACCCCGGCTCGCACCTCTGAGTTTTTCCAAATTCATGTGCGGAATTACATTTGAAATTTACCACGAGCTTTGCGGTGAAGGAAAACATCATGAGGAAACCTGCACAAACCTACGAAGCAATTCAATGGTGCGTGTGAAGTTCCCAATCCGCACTGGGCCCGCGTGGGAACTATGGCCCAAGCCCTCTCATTCTGAGAGGAGGCCTGTGCCCAGCAGTGGGACGTATATAGGCTGGATGATGAACCAGTTTAAGAAATTGTGTTTGTTCCATTGACATTTTAGCGGCAAATATAGGGCAAGACCGTTAATGACATAAACATATACAATAGAGCAAGTGGCTTCGCGAAACTACTAGTACTCTTGGTAGAATTCGTGATTCAGGCGTAGCTTTGCGGAGGTTTATATTGACGACTTTTTCTTTCCTATTCCGCTACCACAAATGAAGTAGAAACATTATCTATGTTTTTGCAAAATATTTTGTACAAATATCGTTCATTTGGTTGACTGTTTCAGTTCGATGCCATTAACCGTTGAAAGAGTTCTCTCATGCGGAGACGATTCTGGCTATATTATTATATTATCACCAGTCATAATAAATATATAAATTTTCAGCTCATTGGATATCAAGAAGTCGAAATAATAGTACACGTAGAAGTGGTCGAAAAACGGTTCGCAAATTTTGACACTTCCATACAATTTTGGAATCTATTCACAGATAAAAAAAAAGATTAACAACGAAATTCACCACTATTTCGAACAAAGACTCCAGCACTCTCCCGTTAATTTGATTCCAGTTCAATCTTAACACGAGATTCGGGGGAAAAAATTGGAGCATCGACTCACTAATTTCTTTTATCAACTTTTATTGTTAGGGAATCGGAACGAGTGTTCTTTTCGCGTGTTTTCTATTTAAATATTATCTAATTTCGACCGAAGCGACCGTCTGGAAATCGACAAGAAAATACTCGCAAGATTATATGTAGAACATTTCTGATCTTTAAAGGGGAAACAATTTTAGTCGCAAAGATTTCACAATGCGGACTTCCATATCCAAATACTACAACATTGAAACCTCACTCTTTCTATTGCTATTCGCTTCTTTGCTGGCTGCCGGGTAGAGTAAGAATTTGTATTAACAAAATTAGGTACAATAGGTTTATTCGAGACAAGGAGATCCGTTCACGCCAACATCGAAACAAAGACCCAAAAATGACACCTCACCACACCACAGTTCTCAAGTCGACCCAATACTAAACAATCTTCAAATCTAAACTATTTTCATACGGGTTAACCTCAATGATAGATTATCCCGGTCACCGTCTCCATCGACGTTGGGATATCACTAAACACAAGCCAAATTGAATCATTACATTACTGGTATGGTACAGTCAAGCAGACACATCTCCGGAACGAATTAGTACTAAAGGGCTACATGTATGTTTTACTTTAGATTTTGGGATGCTAAGTGAAGTTGGATCTACGGAAGAAGACGTAAAACCTATAAAGGTTTTCAGTGATGGCTGATGCATTTGATGCCAAATTATAACTGTATCGCGAATACGTAAACCATCTGCTAAATTGCCTCTCTAACATAGCACTTAGCACAGCTGCCAGGAACATCAGGCATTAAAGTGGTTCTTCAAATATTTCTCTTCGTCTTCAAACTTCAGCCGTGACGATAGTGAAATGAAAATTGATGAAAGCCATTAAGTTAAATCCAACAAGATGGAGCGACGACCTGGTTAAGATCGCGGGATCGCGGTGGATGCGGAAAGCACAAGACCGGTCTGAGTGGAGAGCCTTGGGGGAGGCCTATGTCCAGCAGTGGACGTCTTTCGGCTGACATGATGATGATGATTAAGTTAAATTACTTCTCTTGATCTTTGACAGTTAAGTAGCGTCTACTGTAAACATACAATGACTGTACAACCATGATGATATTATGCCTGCAGACTGTACGAAGGGGAAAGGCATGTAAATAATGACCTGCAGATCGGATTAGACGCGGAACTGATAGCCAATCAGCAGTTTGATGATTGAGATAATATGTTTGGCGGCGCGAAGAAAACATTAGTCACATATGAAAAACCCATGGTAATTTTATACGTAAACAAACACATGTGATGCGTATCTGAAATTAGTCTACGAATATCTAGACATTAAAAAAGTATAATACTTGAAATTTTTCGAAACCGAAACATTAAGGTTGCGGTAGTGAACATAAGCAAAGTAACACTAGTAGAGATGAACTACACTATAATTTTGTTGTTACACATTTCAATTAGCAATCAAATCAACTTACCTATACTCTGTTTAATTTATGGTTTGAATTAATGGTCAAATTGTAACACATGTTTCTTTGTATTTCGAATACAAATGGACTAAAAATACATATATTCGCGGTATTTTTTTATTAGTTTTTATTATAGAAGTTAATATAATTTTACACATTTTCGTTGTTTCATTTAAAAACGTGTGCAAATTTTACATTTAAGTTTCAAATGTTAAAATAAATGAAGTATTGGTGTGATGCAATTTAATAGCGGCAGTAAGCACATAACCAACAAAACGGTAAAAAATGGCCGACCAATTCTGAAACTGGATGTTTATTATTCATGCATTCGAATGCGAAATCTAACAAGGCTATCCTTTACTAAACAATACTGGAAGACGCATAACAAACGGTCAATATAGCCACGTGTTTCATCGACAGTATTTGTTCCCACGACTTTATGATCGTCTGAAAAATCATCATCATCATATCAGTATTCTTCTTCTTCTTCTTCCGGTGCCCTCTCCTATTGGAGGTCGGCTATCATTAGGGCTATCCTTCGCTCGAAAGAAGGATCTGGTACTCATTCGAACTAGTCACTAAGGTTTCTTATCAGGAGATTAATGAGAATAATCTGACTATTACTGGTATACGATCATCATCATCATCATCATCAGCCGGAAGACGTCCACTGCTAAACAAAGGCCTCCCCCTTAGAACGCCATAATGAACGCCAACTCGCCACTTGGATTCACCGGTTTCCCGCAGCTCTCACGATATATAAGCCTTAAACTGAATCCGATAGGGTTGGTCCTACTCGAACTTTTGCAGGTGGTAGGACCTTGTGCAAGGTCCGCCCGGATTGCTACCACCATCTTGCTCGCTAATCCTGCCGTGAAGCAGCAGTGCTTGCACTGTTGTGTTTCGGCGCGGAGAGTAAGACAGCCGGTGAAATTACTGGCACTTGAGGTATTCGAACTTAGGCCTCTAGGTTGGCAACGCATCAGCAATACCCCTGGTGTTGCAAATGTTTATGGGCGGTGGTGATCTCTTACCACCAGGAGACCCACTTGCTCGTTTGCCTTCCAGTAGTATTAAAAAAAAAAAAGAACCTCCCGAACCACCTGTATTTACTTATGAGAGAAAACAATTTTGCCTTAAAGATTCAAAGTCATATTTTGCTACGTCTCAAACTATGAGTAACATTTCGGTGAAACATCACAAGTTCAGAGTTTAAATTGAATGAGTCAGCAGTTCAGCAACAATATCAAACTATATGTACTCCCCGCTGACAGTTTGAAGCTGAAACAACCCTCGTCCTGAGCAGGAGTTACGAGTAACTTCACCGTTT
This sequence comes from Choristoneura rosaceana, assembly GCA_037349165.1. Classification (NCBI taxonomy): domain Eukaryota; kingdom Metazoa; phylum Arthropoda; class Insecta; order Lepidoptera; family Tortricidae; genus Choristoneura; species Choristoneura rosaceana. The sequence continues at coordinate 583,440 of JAZBNJ010000007.1, forward strand.
ACATAAACTTCACTGTTCTGTCCCAAATAGCTACGTACACCAATAAAGAGTACAAATTGAAAGCGCTGTCTACAAGATCTTTCGAATAAAACAAGCGAACTCAAAAATATCATGTTACTCCTATGTAATTACCAAAGATTTTGGTTTTTGTTTCTTCGAACGTGCCACGTTTTTGATATAAAGAAATTAAAATTGGAACAATTTAACTTAAAAATATCAGTTTCTCCTTCATTTATTGTTTTATCCTCAACATCATTTTGGCCTATATATGTCTATATATGGCTGGGTGCAGCTAGGCCTCCTCTCAAGATGAAAGTTCTTGGGCTGTAGTTCCCACGCGGTCCCAGTGCGGTTTGGAAACTTCACACACGCCGTAGAGGTGACAAATTTAAATTTTCAAATGTTGTTTGAACCCACGAGCCTCTGTTTGAGCGACCATAGATCAACCCTTTAGATCATTATGGCTTTTTAATTTTCATTGCTGTAAGCGAATCCTAAGCATTTGAAGTTTCATTTGTAAAACTAAAACGCGTGTGCAAGTCTAAGTAACGCTACGAGTATATAGAACAGCGTAGAGAAGTTTCGCCATTACTAATGATTCTCAGAACCTCCATTACAGCTTATGATATAAAGTTAAGTAATTGTGTTCAGAAGGGCTACTCCGAAACACAACGTTCGAAGTTCATGTCGTGCGATCCCTCTCGCTCTCGTATTAAATAGTATAAGTGTGAGAGGGACCGCACGACACGAACTTCGAACGTTGTGTTGCGGAGTAGCCCTTCAGTCATGTTGCACTCCGGGGGATGTTCGTGGAATTCGGTCAAGTTCACACTAGTTTGTGAAAGATAAATGACATTTTAGAAACAATATAGCCACTGGGGGTAAACGAGTTCCTGAGGCGGCGACTCGGCCGACGTTCTGTGGGACGTCCTAAGCTACTTAGGTGGAGTGACGATTGGCGAAAGATAGTGGTATAAAGCAGGATGTGACATGCCGAAGACAGGGTTAAATGGCGCTTATTGGGAGATACCTACGGGGTTAATATCAGCCGTAGGCCGTCCACTGTTGGACATAGGCCTCCCCACAGACCTCCAGTTACTTTATGGAAGTGGCCTGCATCAACCACCCGTGCACCCGCTTTAACCAGGTCATCCGTCAATCTCGTTGGTGGACATTCTGTGCTACGCTTGCCGATCCGCGCCTTTTCGGCCCCAAAAAGCAGTTAGTATCACGTCGTCTATTTAAAAAGCAGCTGGTCTAAGTAGCAAGTGGTCTAAGAAGCAACTGTTCTAAGAAGCAACTTGTCTAAGAAGCAACTGGTCTAAGAAACAACTTTTCTTCATTATTGGCTCTAGATAAATTGGAGTTTATTGTTAAATTTTTTAAAGCTTAAGGCAAGTCATCTCGCGATTCGTGGACGGGGGCAACGACACAGACAGACCGACGCCTACCGTCTGCATGTGAATCACGCGTGTGGGTGATTTACGGTACCTATCGACCAAGTATCTCATTATCTTATATGGATGGGTGCTTTTAACGTCTGACAAATCTATTAATCTTGATTATAAATGTCTAATTGCCACTTGCTGGGCAAAGATAAATAAGTAGAGAGCGGATTTTAAGTAGCGATTACAAGTTTAATATGGATATGACTAGTGCAATTGGTTAGACAGATAGATTTATTTATTACATATCATGTCTGACGCAATTGAAACGGCTGCGTTCAGCATACCGCGTAAGGCCATGTTGCACGACAGGGTGGCTGTGCTCAAATAAAAAATGTGTGTGTTGAATAAACTTTTTTCATTCATTCATTTATGTTGTTTATTGGTCTTACAGTTATCTCATTATTATTTCTTACTTACCGCAATACAATCTTATCGATAATTAAATTCAATAAATGTTATTCTTACAACAAACTATATGTAAAGAAAAATATTTTATTCTAATTATAGAAGTTTTATACAGCTCAAACCTTTTAGATAGAAATAAATACTTATTACATGTATGTACTAGTCTTATCCATATTAAACTTGTAATCGCTACTTCAAGTCAGCTCTCTAATCATAAGATCAGTTTAAAAGTGTCTATATGTTATGGGACTCTCAAACTTAACCAGAGGCCGTATTCTCCAACGCATAGGCGCTAGCGGGCGCATTCATTGTCTCTTTCTACCCTCATCTTATACCGTTCGGCAGAAGGAAATGGTGATAACCGGTCAAGTGCGAGTCGGACTCGCGCGCGAAGGGTTCCGTACTATTATCTATACAACATTAGATATAAGCAAAAAAAAAACGGAAAAAAACATGGTTGTTGTACGGGAGCCCCCTCCTTAAATATTTATTTTATTTAAATTTAATTATTTATTGTTATAATGATTATACAACTAAATATTCTGTGAATAGAATATATAATAGAACAGCTTATTGAACTGTTAAATGCTATTGTTATGGTATTGTTATCTTATTGGACGCCTTGGCCAACGCTGTAAGTCAGGGTTTCTTAAACTTTTTGCAGTCAAGGACCACTGTCACAATTTAAACAATTCCATGGACCCCAGTCAAAAAATTTTTTGACAGTTTTCTAGTAAATATGTTTACAGACTGATCCTCTGCGGACCCTGATACACATGGTACGGACCCTTTAGAGGTCCGTAGATCCCACTTTAAGAAACCCTACTGTAAGTAATCAGGATCATTTTCAATCAATCAATACAAAAAAGTCTCGATCTGTCAACAGCGTGGCGTACCAACATTTAAATTTGCAATACAAAATTTCAAACACAGCTCAAAACAAAAGAGGGATTCGTCCAAGAATAACACGCAAAATTAACCAAACATGCGTAACAAAGAAACGTTATTTTAATTTCATCCTTTAGGGACACTTTCTTTATTCTCGACGCGTGCAAACAATTGGAATAACAACGAATATATCTAGGACGGAATTAAAATTCTTGAACGCTGAACGCGGGAATTTAATGGAATTCTTCAGATCAAAGCATCGCTCAGACAGTATCGAGAGAACTGAGCACTAGGAAGATCATTAGATGTGCAAATTCTCTTAAGACATCTACTATCCCTTTTTACTGTAAAATTTATAGCAACGTGGATGCTTCAGTCCGTGTTAGGAATATTTTTTACTAAAAAGTGTTTGTTTTTTAGTTAATTTGTGACAGATGGATTTTTATATAAACATCAACTACACAGCATTACGTTTTATTCATATAATCAGTGGTTCTTCTGGTGATTTTGCTACGCGAGTCTTTTTGATTTCGTTATCTTTTCCAAATTCAATAATTATACTTTTGGGCAGACTTATGATTAAACTATGCAACTGACATCAAATCTTAATGCATAAAAAATAAAATCTATTGTTATTGTGTACTGCAAATTCATCAACAAACATCGCCTACATCGGCCAATGCTTGGAAACACTTTTCTGTATCTGGGCCAATCAACTTTTTTACCGACACTAATCTGTCCGCGACATTTTTCAAACAATTGCAGATTTTTGTAAGTAAACATGTTTTTTCTGTTATTTAATAGATAGTGTACCTGAATACATGCCATCCTACATAAGTACAACCTATTAAACCGTGAAACATCTGGTTGGAAGTACGATTTTTTGGTAACGCCAGAGACAATTTTGGTAGGGCAGGAGACGCTCAAAGTGTGGGTAAATAGTTGAATGGCCCATCTAGTAAAATCTTCCAAAAGTTTCACAGCGGTCTCCACAATTCAGTTACCTTTTAAAAACGCAAAGCCTACATTCGAAGGCATTGACATAAAATCCGTAATAAAACAGGGTTCGTGCCTGAAACCATTTTGAAGGAAATTCGTTCCGATCTTCAATCTTCGACCCTTAATGGGTGAGGCGAGGTCGGGAACGAAGGGCCGTAGGCTAGATCCGATACAGCAGGGCTACTACGAAACAAGAAACTCGTTCGCGTCGTGCGGTCCCTCTCGCTCTCGTATTAAATGGTATAAATGTCAGAAGGACCGCACGACACGAATTTCGAGTTTCGAGTTTGGGAGTAGCCCTGCAGGGGAAACTCGACGGTTCCTTGCGAGCATCGTTTGTTGAGGAAATTGGAAGCTCGATAGTGGCTTGGAGAGTTGGTGAGAAAACGATCCGGGGAATGTAATCCGAAGGCCGCCTGAATATATTTGTACAATCAACATTAAGCAAGCCGTGGTGGCCTAGTGGTCTGACCTATCGCCTCTCAAGCAGAGGGTCGTGGGTTCAAACCCCGGCTCGCACTGAGTTTTTCGAAATTCATGTGCGGAAATACATTTGAAATTGACCACGAACTTTGCGGTGAAGGAAAACATCGGAAACCTGCGCAAACCTGCGAAGCAATTCAATGGTGCGTGTGAAGTTCCCAATCCGCACTGGGCCTGCGTGGGAACTATGGCCCAAGCCCTCTCATTCTGAGCGGAGGCCTGTGCCCAGCAGTGGGACGTATATAGGCTGGGTTGATGATGATGATGATATAATGCTAGTCAGTTAAATTTCTGCTATCTTATCAGCGAGTTATCCGTGAGATACCTTTCGGACAGCGTCCTCCTCGCCAGCAGACTGACGGCGGGCGGCTGCCGCCCAGCCGGCAGAGACACGTTCCTCGAGACGCGCGGCGGCGCCTGTGCCGCCATCGTCACTCGTACCACTTGTCACTTGCCACTTGACACTTCGATCACATAGTCACTTGACCGTGGTTTATAAGGTTATGATGAGTTTCAAACTTGCTAAACGTTGGTAGAGGTAGCTTTTAAAGGTGATTGTTATGTGTGTTTTTCTAAAACCCACTTGCAGGTAAAAATAAATCTAGATTTAATTTTTAAGTTTAAGCTTAGCAGTTCCATACATTTTGACACTACTAAACGAAGCTTAACGCTAACTCGAGATTTATGTGTTTCCAGCAAGTGGCCATAACTTATGTAGGGTCATGTGTCCAACAATGAAACTTAGGTACACAGTGAAACATTGCGATATGTCTAAAGTGCCACCTTTTCAGATGGTGCACTTTATCGTGTACGGACACCCTTGAGAACCCCCCACTGTATCCCAGTTTGCATTGGCGTCACGTAGGGGAACACGTGTTTACGTAGCTTTTTCAGTATTATTGACACAAAAATAATGATTTTAAGCATTTTTTGTAGATTTTTCTTTAAATTATGGTTATAAATTCAATATATTTGATACATAGGTACTTATTTTTAACATTAAACGTATTTCGTAGATTATCGTGGACTAAATTGCGTGTAAAATGGCACAATTTAGTAGGTTGAAATTCGAGGTTGCTATAAAATACCAGGGTGTCCACAGCTAATGTTCAAAAAAATTCCCTGACTTTTCCCTGACTTTCCCTGACCATTTTTTAAAATTTCCCTGACCAAATTTAGTCATTCAGTAGGCAAGTAGGAATGTTTTATTTGCAAAGTAGTTTTTAAGCAAAATGAAAAATATCTGTTAAGTAAGTACACAATTCAATAATCGACCCGACAACCTCTGTTGTCAAAGTTTCTAGATCGCCTAGTATAGCTTCCACCATGGTACCGCAGATGCATACATGAGGTTGACATACATCGCAGCCCAGGCGGAGAGCAACGAGTCACTATCGAGCAAAGTGCCTAATTGAGGCGAAGGTAGCGCGTGCAGCCATGCCCCTGATTCTGACCGCGATACCGCCAAGAGTCTCGCGAGATCCGCACCCGTGGAGCCCCCAATGAGACGATCGAGAGTCGCTCTACACCCCACATCATCCCACCCACGCTGGACTGCAGGATTCTCAGGCACGGTCGCCCCCGGGTTGAGAGCCGACCGCGCCACCACGGCGTCGGCCACATACCTACGGTATGCTTGCCCTGTCGCCATCCAGAGATAGAATATTAGCGACCAAGCCCGCCACCCCATGTGCCGACGCCAAGAAGGCCGGCAAGCTCACATCCCGCAAACGCCGCACCCTAATGCCCCCGTGCCGAATCGGCAGAGCAGCCTGCGCCCATTGGTTATCGCTCAGGGAGACATGGGTTATTGACGCGATCGCTGACTTAATGGCCGCGTCAAATGAACCGATGTCGTCGAGGAACAACCAAGCTGGGGCCCTACGCAGGAGGTAGGTTACCTTTGGGACGGCAAAACACTTCTGCAGAAGCGCCAGAGCTACATGTGGATTAATAACTGTACAAGCGCCTGATGGAAATGCAAGACCTTCACGAAAATTACAACAATGTAGCTAGGCCCTGAGCCTTATTTTATAATTGTCATCTATCGTATGTTCTTTCGCTTCGCCATCGCATTTCTATACGCACGATACTTGCTGTTTTTTTTAATTATTATTAAATTCTATTTTGAGTACTTTGGGTTTTAATACGCCCCGTTGTGTCGTCGAAGACAATAACCTTGAGACGTTCACTAGCGAACAGAAGGAGATTCCTGCGAATTTCAAGCGCCTCAGAAACTCATCTCATCTCAGCCTATATACGTCCCACTGCTGGGCACAGGCCTCCTCTCGGAATGAGAGGGCTTGGGCCATAGTTCCCACGCGGGCCCAGTGCGGATTGGGAACTTCACACGCACCATTGAATTGCTTCGCAGGTTTGTGCAGGTTTCCTCACGATGTTTTCCTTCACCGCAAAGCTCGTGGTAAATTGCGCACATGAATTTCGAAAAACTCAGGGGTGCGAGCCGTGATTTGAACCCACGACCCTCAGCTTGAGAGGCGATAGGTCAAACCACTAGGCCACCACGGCACGCCTCAGAAACTGCAGAAAGAAATATGGGTGCACCAAGTAAACAAAATGAGTCAGTGTTAAGCTCCTTGAGGCCCGGAAGCAACGAAGAGAAAAGAGAGAAGAGAGGACAAGACTCCTGACCACAAGGGAAAAACTCACACTTGGTGGTATTCACCTCTAGTCCCAAATCTCTAAATGCCATACATTGAGGGGGGACTTGAGCTCGGCGATGACCTTATGGATAGCGAGGCTGAAAGTGAGAGGACCAAGAGGGTCTCCCTGCTGAGCACCAACCTGCGAAAGAATAATTTCAGATCCATGGAAGAGATTGGTTGGCAGGTGATATACCTGGCGAAGGAAAGGATAGAGCACCAGAATATTCTCCAATACTTCGTTCAATAGGATGTCCCTCTCCAATGTGTTGAGAGCATTCTTCAGATCCCGTTTCACAATGACGCTACCCGCATTCTCTGGATCCGCCGCAAAAGTGCGGACGGCGTGAATAGCCCCTTCACATCCTAACCGTGTCCCAAACCCAGGTCAGGGGTGTGGCTCATTTTTTGATTAAATCTCAATTTTCCCTGACTTTCCAGGTATCCCCTCGATTTCACTGACTTTCCCTGACCACCTTAAGCTTCCCTGACATTTCCCTGACTTTCCCTGACTTTCCAGAATGTGGACACCCTGAATACGCATAGGACACACCTAATAAGACTGATTAAAGTTAAAGTAATTAAAACTGTATGATTACATTCGTGCATTTTTTTTTATTACATAAATACGTAACAAATTATGAAATAGATTGTATTCCTTTTCACGTTTTATTGTTCATTCTGTACACCACTGTGGACATGGAAAAATTTCCCATTTTTCACTTTTTATTTTTTTGGTGACAACATGTTTTTAAACAATACTGTATATGTCACGTGATACCCAATAAAATTAACTAAGTACAGTAATAAATTCAGACTTATATCTGTCAAAAAAAAGATAATATATGAGATTTTGAATTTCATGTGTTTCATTGGTGGACACTTGACCCTAGTGCTTCATTTGTACTTTATATAGTAGTCATCATGACAGTAAACACATTCACAAAAAAAAAAACTGAGATAATTTTCTCGACAAAAAAACTCTAGGTACGTAACACAGCCAAGAAAAAATAATTTTAAGCCAATTCTCCCTTAGAAGACGGCCTCATTAGTTGAAAAACACGATATATCCTATTCCTACATTCCCTTTACGGCGTTGCTAACACTTTTTATAGACACAAGGACAAGGAAACCTATACGAGAATGTCGCGAGCAGCTGCTAGTTTTTAAAGCGCGCACGCGCTGCGTATGGGCATAACATCTCAATTGTTATCAATCAGACCATTTTATACATATTTATATAGATTTTCTAGCTTCTATTTTACGCTTCCGTGAAATAAAGGACGAGGTTTCATTGTGGCTTCTACAAAGACGTTATATACAACAGAAGAGAAGATAACGCTAGGCCAAAATATTAGGGATGGGCCGAATATTCATTTTGCATTCGGTATTCGGCATATTCGCCAGGTTTACCGAATATTCGTATTCGCCGAATATTCGGCTAAATCGCAGAATTGTTCGGCAAAGTGGTACTCTTCTTTTTACCGTATTGCGAGCCATCTACATATAAGATGAGTGTTAAATATGTTATTTTTATGAGGTACAGTAAGGCTTGTTTTTGTTGAAGCTGTTTTTGTTTGTTTTGCAGGTGGAAGGACCTTGTGCAAGGTCCGCCCGGATTGCTACCACCATCTTGCTCGCTAATCCTGCCGTGAAGCAGCTGTGCTTGCACTGTTGTGTTTCAGCGTGGAGAGTAAGACAGCCGGTGAGATTACTGGCACTTGAGGCCATCTTAAGCCTCTAGGTTGGCAACGCATCTGCAATATCCCTGGTATAGCAGGTGTCTATGGGCGGTGGTGATCTCTTACCATCAGGAGACCCACTTGCTCGTTTGCCATCCAGTCGAATAAAAAAAAAAGAACTCAGTCAAATATCTAATATACAATTTACTCATAAAATAAACCACACGTAAGCAACTAAATTCCAAAGCTAAAACGTAGAAACTCGGCATAATTAATTTAAACACAAACCTAAAATAAACCGACAGCGATAAATCATGTTTACATATCGCCAGTTAAAATTGTGCAGTCATTTTGACATAACGACCAACATCGCCTTACGGCCGAGATAACAGAGTCGCAAATACATATTTTTAAAGCTTTAGTTGCAATTACACATGTTCGTGAAACACAATATAAAACCAGTAGGTAATCCACGAACAAATAGCCAAATCCGCATCGACCCGCTCTCACGGATGAGATCGGACTTGAATTTAAAGCAGTGACTGCACTTCATTCATTTAATTAAGCATTAGAAAGAATGGAAGCGATCTTAACATCTTTTTATTGAAAAACACTTATGGAAAATAAGTTACAGCACAGCAGCCGCTTTGTTCGCGGATTTAGCGCTACTCTCGCCAGATAATCATAACTTGCTATATTATATATTCAACGTGGGAATCCTGCCTGCATGATGGTCCAAATTTAGATATAAATTTTTAGTAATTTACCTATTTTAAGTTAGATTTATTTATGTTAATTTTATACTTAGCCCCTGTTTTTATACCTACTTTTATTGTTAAATAAAAAGTTTATTATCTCATAACTTAACTCGTTCTCTCGTGATCAGCTACCGAGTCAGCAGGGCTTCTCCAAAACTCGAAACTCGAAGTTCGTGTCCTGCAAGGCTACCACGAAATTCGAAAATCGAAGTTCGTATCGAACCGTCCCGCCTACGCTTATGTTATTTAATACGAGAGGAAGAGAACTTCGAATTTCGTGTTTCGGAGTAGCCCTTCTGCGATCCCTCTCGCTCTCGTATTAAATAGTCACGACACGAACTTTGAGTTTCGGAGTAGCCCTTCAGATGTCTGACTCTCGACGTTAGTCAACCCAATACTATCATCAACATAGTCTTACGTTCGAACCTCCACGAGCGCACGAGTCATGTTGAGATTTGTCTTTCAATTTACACGAATGTTGATACAGTACGCTGTTTGTAGATTACCTACTGTGTTTACACTGCGAAGCGTACTTTCATACCGCGGCACCATGAATTATTAATGCCCAAAAATTCTCGCCAACAATGAATTAAAACTAATTTATTCCTAATGTTTTAAGCCAGCGTTGATCATATTTATCCCGTTACACAGTTAAAGTCTACTCATAGAGATATTTGACTTTAGCGCTGAAGTATTAAGGGTCGTTTAGCTACGACTCTGAGAGCTACGGTTATGTTAATTGAAATATAATTGGTGTTTTAGTACGATCTCGTTCACGCGCTATTTAATTGTGAGGATTGACTTTAAATGTGATCTCGAGTTCAATTGTAACAGCGTATTATGTAATTAAAATAATGATAGCAGCTCTAAAACAATTATATTATCATCATACACGAATGATTAGCCATTTCTAAACTTAACTTTGCAGCGCTCGTTTTTTCGGAGCCACACAACTCGGGGATCATCGGAAATCGAGCCTTGTCATTTTTTAAGGGCCGGCAACGCACCCGTATTTTTCTGTTGTTACATGATGTTGTTGCATGCCCGTGTTGTTACATTGGCGGCGGTGATTGCCATTAATCAGGCGACTATATAGCCTATAAGTTCGGTCCCTGTCATATATGTTTACGTAGGTATATGAAAACTAGCTTCAATAGAAACCAGCTAAACAAAATATTCTTACCGAAAATACAAAGTGAGAAATGGATGCAGAAAAAAAAATTAACCCAGGTTCTTAGCAATCCGTGCTGCGTGCTATAACCACTACACCACCACCGGACAGGAGTCTAGACACAAATTTCTCCTATGCACACATATCTTAGGTTGCCTTTTTCTACTACGCTGCTCAAGCAGCAACACTAGCGACAAAAAATACAGAAAGACTCCAAAAAACTAATCATAAATATTCTTAAATTTTTTCTACTTATTTTCAAATGTATTTTTTTATCTGTATTTGTTACATTGCTAGCACTCAAACGAAATCTTAAAAAAAACTAAAACTTAAAAAAAAGTCGAACCGAGTCAACACAGCACTACACAAATAAACAAAAAAAAAACGCCATTGCATTGAAACCATCACACACTGTACTTAAAAACTTTCAACGGCCGCGTAAGAATCCTACCTCGAGGAGAAACTTTCAATCACACACGATATTTTTGACACTCGTCTCAAACGTATGTATGTATGTCAGAGTCGGCTATCGAACCGCGCGCCGCGAGCTCTGAATGGCGACTGGCCACCTTCAGTGTTAGGAAACTTAGGAATAGCTTCATTTTTATTTTCTGCGCGCGCATCAATGGTAACGTCATGGTGAGTGGAACATTTGACGTGCTAGGAAATATGCGAAAATGAGAGGTCATGTCTTTGTTTGTCTGTTTATTACGTTTCTGTTGGACATAGTAGGAGCCAAAGAAGACTGATTTCTAGGTTTATTCTTCGATCAAATTGTAAGTTAAATATAAATAATCTTCAGTTTATACCTATGGAACTAAGTAGAGCTAAAAGATAAGCATGTCCATTTCTTGTATTATTCAATGGGTGGTGAAACAGCCCCTAAGTCTCTTTAAAGTTGTACTGAAAATTAATGGAGCTTTCTTTTTTCTAAGCAAAACAAAAACTACAGGACGAGTCTGTATTTGTATACTAAAACCATTTGGAAAATTGCAAAATAAACCTACTTACAGCCCATACTATAAAAAGTATCGGATTATTGATTAATTTTAAAATGAAAAAAATATACCAAAACTACCATTCAACCAAACACTAAATTAGGACAAAAAATAATCGTCACTACAAAGGATTAAAATCAACAACGCACTTTATTCAAAGACATAATATTTTGCCCAATTTTCTACATTTTCTTTTACAATACTAACGGAAACAATAAAGTAAAAACAACTGACGCAAGACAGACACTTAAGCGTTTAATTTACAATTACATTTGCATCCACCCCCGCGTTCCATTGCCAAGTTAAAATACACATTATTACCATCACATAGGGTCTGTTATGGCGAGTTGATGAACCCTGGCGGAGTGGGGCGCACCCCGTTCTAGTATGTGAATAACGCAGAGTTATAATAATATTGCTCGCGGAAAATTAAAACACACCTTTACGGCTGGATAAGGGTTCGCTGTGTTGTTTATTGTGTCAAAGAGGATGGGCTGCCAACTTAAACAACTGTGATAATTAATTTTCATTATATATTAGTTCCGGTGACTGTACCTACTATATTTAGTTTTCTTACTCAAATGGTAAACAATCTTGACATGCCTTTTTAATGAAGATACGCTGTCCCAAAAACTAGTAAATACCTATTACTTTTTTTTTCAACTGTGAATTTAGAGGAGAAATAGGTTTGGGGAGACTAGCATTTTCAAATAGATAAACTTTTATATGCATATTTTTTTGTTCATAATTAATGACAACTTAGTTATAAATTGGAACATCCTGTATTGTGCTTAAAAAATATTACCATTATTATTTCAGGCTAAACTCCAAGATTATAAATGTTTCTTGTGATGATAGGTACTTCTAACGTGAAAGAAAACAAAAACTTTAGCAGTCAAAACACCAACGGGATTTATCACGCTAAAACACACGAGATTTACCTCGACGTTTCGACCACATTGCAATGGCCTTGATCACGAGTCGACCGAAGTGTGGGGTGTCAAGTCTGCCTGGCAGCGCGAGTCCTTCGAATGGTATTTTGACTATGAAGTAAGATTGTTTTTTTTTTAATCTTTGGAATTTTCAAAAAAAAAACAATTGATTGCTTAATAACGATATCTCTTGTCCGGGTGAGCGGTTAGTTCCGATGGTGTGCCGAAAGTTTCTCGATGAGGCCTATGGCCTAGATGTCGCTAGTGTCGCTGCTTAAGTGGCTAAATAAGAAACAAACAAAGCAAGCCGAGATATGTGGTGCAGAGGAGAAATTCGTGTCTGTACCGTTGTCCAGCGGTGGTGTAGCAGTATAGCACGCGGCTCGGAATGCCGAGGACCTGGGTTCGATTCCCAACGTTGGTCTTATTTTTCTGGTTTTTCTGTGCATCTATATTTCAGTTTGTATTTCCAATTTTGACTATGAGTTTAAAACTTTAACATCTACATTCCACTTTTCAGTGATAGAGCGGTTCAGGTGAACTAAATTTTATTACTAGAGCGATCCAGTCCAATTATAACGCGCCCGACGCACGCGCCTCTTTACGAGCCATTTATTGGTGCATGAAAATCGGGAAAACACGAGTTCGGGTGGGCTGATAGATCACCTATACATACATGTAGAACATTTTTTTTTGTTTCAAACATTGAGTGCATCCATCCATACTAATATTATTAATGCGAAAGTGTGTCTGTGTGTTTATCCGTCTTTCACGCCGTAACGGAGCGACGGATCGACGTGATTTTTGGCATAGAGATAGTTTATGGGCCCAAGAGCGACATAGGCTACTTTTATCCCGGAAAAATGCACAGTTCCTGAGGGAACAGCGCGCGATTACTGAATATCACGCGGGCGGAACCGCTGGCAAAAGCTAGTAATCTATAAAATTACAAAGTAGGCAATAACTTCAACTTCACACCGCGGCGTGGCCCGCGAGCGAATCATGCGCAGCGCGAGTTAACGACAGTCGCGGCTATACCTCGTAAAAGCCATGCACTAAGACGGCTAAAAGCGGAATAGGTCACACATAGTATCCAATAACTACATACCCAGAGGTATATTCTTTTAAGGGTTACGCAAAGGGTGCCAACGGAACCCTAAATTCAAATTCAATACATTTATTTCTTGAATAAATGTAGTACAGATGTTATTATTACAATAGTAGTAACTACCTTATTACTGAGACGCTGTCTGTCTGTATGTCCGTCTGTCTGTCGCAGGGCTCTATCTCTTGAGCCGTAACACCTAGGCACTTGAAATTTTCAGAGATTATGTATTACTGTGGCCCTTATAACAGCAAATACTAAAAATAGAATAAAATTAATATTTAAGGGGGGGCTCCCATACTACAAAAGTGATTTTTTTGGTGTTTTTTGCTCGATATTAATAACGGCAACAGGTAGACGCTTGAAATATTCACAGATTTTTTTCATTCACTTTAAAAATATAATTAAATTAAAATTAAATACATTTTAAGGGGTGCTCCCATACAGCAAACTTGTTTTTTGTTTCTAAACTATGCCGAAACTACAACACAGAAACATTCGAAAAAGTACAGGTAGGCTGGAAATTAAAAGCTACTTCAAATCATTCCACGATACATTCTTTCGCATAATGATCATCATCATACCAGCCGTAGGACATCCACTGTCGGACATAGATTTCCCCCATCGTGCGACTTATCACTATGTTGTCAAGCAACAAGGGAAAAGGCATATGTGCTAGGGCGAATATTCCAGCGTTTTGACCGCGGAAACAGGAACAGCACAACGGAAAGACAAGTCACAAGAACTTTAATCACGCTACACTCAGCATCGGCATTGTCTTAAATTTTCATAAAAAAAAACAACCCTGAGCACTAGCTATTTTAATGACACATGTGAAGACACTAATGACAAAAAACAAACGCTGCAAAAACGCTAAATATTCGCCCGCTAATTTTCCAAATGAAATTACTTAAGTAAAAGTTAACGATTGTGCTTTCGCAACACTAAATACTTAATTATTATACAGTCATCGAAACTCTACACGTGTATTAAACATACACGAGTACTTAACTGAAGTTAAATGAAGTTACTAAACTGATCCAAAAAAGGAATTTCGTAAATAAATCTATATACCTACTTAAATTAAATTATGCATTTTATTGATAGGTAAATTATATTAATTCATTAACGTGAAATTAAAATAATGTCGTCAACATAAAATTAATTTGAATTATTCCAAGTGCTACGCCGTAGCATCAGTAGACCCCGCTACGGCACGTAGCACGGCCAGCACTTGACTGGCACTTGAAAGTTGGCACTTTTCACTTAACAGAGCTCCCAGGAGACGACGCTAAGTGATAGGCGGAGTTGGGAAAACTTGTGAAGGTCGAGCAAAGTTTGAATAGAAAAAAAAAACTCAAATGCTGTTGGTTGATTTTGACTTTAGTATGAAATGTTTTTCGTCAAGGTATGTAGATGACATTTCAGAAGTTTTCTTTTAGTCAATATTTTCAAGTGTTATTTCATCAGCTTCTAGCAATGGGATCGACTTAAAATCCGGTAGGGCTACAGTTTTTATGACAATGCACGTAAAATCAACATGAAGTCTCGCCTCCGTCGTTTGTTTTAGCGTTTAAATACAATTTAAGGCTAATCAAGGCGAGAGGCCATATTGCCTAACGCGCCGACGTTTGCAATCGCACTTTTCTACCCTCTTCTTATACTGTGTGACAGAGAGAACTCGTGAAAATGTTTGTGATTCCAAGTGAGTTAAATAAGAATATCTCAGGTCGTTACTGAACCAGTAATCAGACATGGGTGGTGGAAGTTGTAGCTCATAACTTCGACCTCAGACCTCATTAGCACTTATTATATTATGTGTTTGTTACTTAATATGTAAACTGTGTAGGTTATTTTTTTAATGCTTTGTGACAGTCGCATAAACTATTTTAAGAACTATTAGATATTAGCTATTATTTTTGACTTTGGAACAAATTGTATGAGCTTCGATCAACTATTGTTGATAGAGTCAGATATTTGTATGAATAATACGAATGTTTGCTCTCGGGTCTTGGATGTTTAATATGTATTTAGGTATGTTATTTATCTATATAAGTATGTTTATCCGTTGCCTAGTGTCCATAGTACAAGCTTTGCTTAGTTTGGTACAATCAGCCCAACAAGTGGTCTAGCAATTTTTAAACAAGTTCCTATCAAACGAATATGTCGCTAAAGCCGAACTTTCAAGTTGACAGACAGGTCTATTGGCATTATTGTTTTATGACATGCAAACAATTGTCAACTTTAGGGTGGTAGACCACATATTTCGCTGATGGTACCTACCAGCAGGGCTATTGCGTAAAGAACACGGGATTGTAATCGTCATGTTCTTTCAAAGCAATTACAAATTCGACTGACATGAAACATTCGTTTCGCGTAACAGAATCTAGCAGTCATCAAGCGCAATTGTCATGAGAAGCAATATCAATTGAATGGAACGAAAAGTTTGGTTTTTGCAAATATACTTAATCAACGAATGATTTCGAAAAAATTGATAAGACTCGGATTGAGTGTTTTCGGTTACAAAATAACCATATTCGGCATGTTTTTTTGTTAATTATAGTAAACAAACTTAAATCTACACAATATTATTGTTAGTAAATGAATATTTAAAAATATTGGAAATTAAACTAAACGCAAAGCGCAGCGGTGATTTTTAAACGTCAACTTATATCTATGCCCGTACGTCAGTGCAACGTCAGTGCGTGTTCTATCAACGCCCGCGAAACGAAACAATATTTGAAAAAAGTCCTTTAAAATTTAAGTTTTTGAGTGTATTGCATTAGGTAAGTACGTATTTTAATTAGATAAAATAAAGTTATACTTTATGCATTTCATTTAAAGTTACTTTCATAGTGCTTAGTCACTACAAAAATGGATAAGCATTTAACGATGAGAATCGAAAATGTTTGTTTAGAAGTAACTTTATTTCACTTTCAAAAACTTATGCAATGGGAATTAAGAAATTGAAATACATATAAATAAATTAAGCGCCCATTGCCTTTGATAAGACAACTTTCTAAGAAAATTCCACAATTCTTAAGAAAATAAGAGATCGTTGATTTTAATAATAAAGTGATGGTGTGTATATTTGTTACTTTATAAGCATCCAAATTATATCTTAATTGCTTCTTTTTATTGAATATGTTCAAGATGAATAGCAAATGTGTTAACATTCATGAGTACCTATTGTTTAAGATGCCAGCAAGGCCTGTCGTCTCCGACGGACAATGAGAGGTGCTAAGTCCTGCAGTATATACAGTAGCACCCCCAGATGGCTATAGGGCGCCACTCACGAATGACAGCCCCCTAGCCAAGAAAAAAAAACAGATAACCAGTGGAAAGACCTCGCTTCCATCCTAAACTGCTGCGGTGTAGGAGCCACAAAGACGGCAGAAAAATGGCAAGAGGTAAGTACATAAATTGAAAATGTTGAAGAGTTTTTGCCATTATTTAATTATATGACTGCCAATGCTAATTAACGTGTGATAACAAAAAAAATAGAATGGTTTTCAGCAATAAAAAACATATATTCTGTGAGACAAATCATACAATTTATACAAGGTTTATTATTTACAAAACTATTACTTAGTGAATATTAGAAAAAGGCCCATGATCAGCAGTTTGACGAAACTTAGACATAATCCCAGAACAAGACCGTTGGGCGGCATTTTTGTCGATTTTCTGCACACAATTTTTAATTCTTATCACCTTTCCAATTTTCTAATATAGCTACTAAAGAGCACAATGTGTAAGATTATGTTGCACGGCAATTGCAACAAATCTGGCAATTGAAAGATTCTCTGGGTGTAAAGCAGTGTAAGCAGCTGTACTAAAGCAGTAGCTGTGTTATGCCCGAGATCCAACTATGTTACTCATTGTTTCAAATTTCAAATCCATCCAGTCATTTTCTATAATCAGTCAATGGCATTGTGCATAGCTATATTGTATTTATATTATTATATCAGTCCTAAATCATCCCTTCCTTCTAGTACTGGAATAACGCCAAATACGCGGTGCGCAAGAAGCAGCTGGCCAGCCCGCGCCCCGGAAGCCCCGCGCTGACGAAGCAAGAGGAAAAGATCTTGGCGTTCATAGGGCGAGTGGCGGTGCACGGAGAGGAGGCCGCGTCCACTGTATCAAGAAGTGGTTGGAACTGACAAGACAGTGTTGGGTGGGCGGCAGCGTTTATTTGATCTATTCGACATACTGGCTGTGAGAAACCATTGCATTGCTTCGCTGGTTTGTGCAGGTATCTTTCACGATGTTTTCCTTTACGCTAAAGTGCACGGTAAATTTGAAATTTAATTTAGAAAGAAAGAAGGTTTTTTTATATCACTGGATGGCAAACGAGCAAGTGGGTCTCCTGATGGTGAGAGATCACCACCGTCCATAAACATTTGCAATACCCCTGGCATTGCAGATGCGTTGCCAACCTAGAGGCCTAAGATGGGTTACCACACAAGACACAACAATAGTATTAAGTACAAATAGACAACACGTAGGAAAGTATGTGTCATTGCGGTTGTGAATCGGACACTGGCTCAGCATAATGCTGAAGCGTTAATAATAAACACCCCAGCGCTGATTTTCAGCCAGCGCCATTGGTGACCCTCGGACCTCAAAAAAGATATATTACTACACAGTTTTATTACTATACATAAGACTACAACCTTACTAAAATTATAAATGCGAAAGTGTATTTGTATGTTTGTGTGTTTGTCAGTCTTTCACGCCGTAACGGAGCGACGGATCGAGGTGTTTTTTGACATAGAGATAGTTTATGGTCCCGAGAGTGACATAGGTGACTATTTTTTATCCCGGAAAAATGCACAGTTCCCGAGAGAACAGCGCGCGATAACCGAATACCATGCGGGCGGAGCCGCGGGCAAAAGCTAGTAAATAGATAATTTCGTCTTAACGTGTAAGCTTTTATTTTTATAAACATGAGTCTAGCAGTATGTTAAATGTACAATCCAATGACAGTTCTAATACCGTGCTTCGTGAATAGATGTCTGTGTGTAGTAGGTTTTTTTTTTCTATAATTCTAATGCACTTTTTTTGTATAAGTAGAATTTTGTTTACACTAGTACTATTTCCCCACACTTCATTTTGTAAACTATGAAACATAATAATATTATTTATTTTGTGGCTTTGAAAGACATTAACATTAGTACATAAACATTATTATAAATTCATACACTCTAGACAACACCATTAGGTACCTACGAGGGCTAAAAGGAAACATGAAATTAACAACTGAAACGAAAAATAAGTTTTGTGTAATAGAGCTGGAAGAGAGGAATTACAGCTTTTGAAATGCCAACAATAGCCTTTAATCTTTCGCCCAAAGGTGTAACTGCTAGTCACTCCGAGTATAGGAGGATGAATGTCATTCCAGCACTTAGACGCTGCGAATCTGAAACGAATCTGCGGAGGCACAATAGCCTTAAATCTGCGCACACTTTTTGACCATGTGATTTTTTCAAAAAGGTACGAGGGCGTCATTTGCCGCACTACACCGAACAAAAACAAAACAAAACTTGACGACCGGATGGCTAAGTGGTTAGAGAACCTGACTACGAAGCTTAAGGTCCCGGGTTCGAATCCCGGCCGGGGCAAATATTTGTATGAATAATACGAATGTTTGTTCTCGGGTCTTGGATGTTTAATATGTATTTAAGTATGTATTTATCTATATAAGTATGTTTATCCGTTGCCTAGTACCCATAGTACAAGCTTTGCTTAGTTTGGGATTAGGTCAATTGGTGTCAAGTGTCCCATGATATTTATGATATTTAAAAAGGTCACAAGGTGCAAGCGCCTGCGAGCATGCATTTTTAGCAGATCAGTAGCATTCAAATACGGAGTGACAAGGGACCGAGGAGGAACTTCGGAACAAAAACGAGCACATGCATTTTGAACTCGTTGAATCAATTTCCTAGAACTACCAAGTATTTCGCACATAAATTCCAGATAACTTGAGATGCGAGTCAGGGTTCGAATCCACGACCCTCTGTTTAAGAGGCCATAGATCAAACCACACAGCTACTGCGGCTTCCCTGACTAGCGGCCCTTATAATGCAGTCAATCGTTGTAACAGAAACTAACATTGACGGCCAATCAATGGGGGCGAACGGTTGATTAAAAATATAAAATTGTTATATTTGTGTATTGTGTTTTCAGATCAGCGAATAGTGCCCGCAGCTCCCGAGTGGTGACGCATTTTGAAAAGCAATGGCTGTTGGTAGAGACAGCAATGATCGCTGCCACCCGCGAAATGCTCGTAGCCCGGATGGTAGCCAAAGTCAGCGTGGCATTGCAGGAGGTGGCGGAGGTGGCGCGGGCATTGGACCGAAGGGCGGGTTTAAGAAAGAACGTTAGGTCCGTTTCGCCTGCAACGGTCACGGCACATTAGATCTTTCAACGAGCGGTGAGGAGGAAAGGAGTGAAATCGCTTATGTATGCGAAAGTGTAAAAGTAATTATAAAATAAGCTTCATAACGATAAATACAGTAAAATCACTCAATAAATAAATCTGTTAGATCACAAAAATTCATTCTCCGTCCAAGTTTTCTTACAGCAATTATTTTATTTTATAGGTAGGTACATATTTACTAAAAAAGTGGAAGGATGTAGTCTCTGCCTACCCCGTTGGGAAAGAGGCGTGATTTTATGTATGTATTAACTAAAACATTTCAGACACTTGCTATTTTAGCGCCACTCTGGCTGAAGAAATCTAGAACTAATTATTTACTGCTTACTTTTGCAACTTTTTACTCATAATAGATTGTTCTCCTTTCCTTTACACTGTAGTAGAGTCTACAGTATAGAGTGACTGTACAATGCTTGTAGTATGAACAATTGCTGCTAGGTTCCGTTACCTCCAGAGATGTGCCAGAATGTGTAACGATGAATGTGTTTTACATGAACCATTAGAAATGTTTCATTTACCTAGCCTCGCTGACTGACTGATAAGACTGATTATAAAATAAAAATATTAAAATAAATAGTGAAGGTTTTTATTTACTGTAATTCCTCTTCTACATACATTTTATTGAGAAATACATACAAAATTCAATTCATAAATCTCGGTGAGGTTACGGCTAAGATTAGGACTCGCAATCATATAGTGCAGAAACTGATGGGCACTACCTAGGACGCCTGCGCTGCGTGCCTCCGAACAACCGCCCTCGCAGTAGTCATTCTTCAGCCGAGTATTGTGCGCCTGTAGGAGAGACCTTAGAGTTAGTATGTATGTATACAGATAGACATTGACAGACATTGTGATACTAAATTTGTGCTTTATTTCAAAGTCAAAGTCAAAGTCAAAATCTCTTTATTCAATTTAGGCTATGATAAGCACTTATGAATGTCAAAAAATCTACCACCGGTTAAAAAACCTCTGTTGAGAAGAATCCGGCAAGAAACTCAACGAGGTATATTTTTTTTTAAAACAGATTCACAATATTTATAAATGATATCTATGTACTATACATTACAAGTATTTAACACAATTTTATTTTTAACACAGTAGATTCACTATTTGAAGGGATCGCTAGTGCGGATCGGAATTATTTCCAAATATCCCTGTCCATGATATAATCGTTAACTTTATAATAAGCCTTAGATATTAATGTCTTTTTAACAGTAGATTTAAATTTTGTATCAGTTTCTTCAGTAATATTTTTTGGAATTTTATTATAAAAACGTATGCAACTTCCCAAAAACGACTTTTTGGTTTTAGCCAGTCTGTAAGATGGAACTTTAAGCTTCCCTGTGTTTCTAGTAGCCTTTGGCTTATAGACGTTAGTGGGAAAATCACATATGTTCTTCCTAACGTACATGATTATTTCAAAAATTTATCCTACTTATCCCACTGACTAATAATCCTTCTAATATCCTACTAATATTATAAATGCGGATGTTTGAGAGTATAGATGTTTGTTACTCATTCACACTGAACTGAAACAGCTGGACGAATTTGGATGAAATTGGGTATGTAGGTACTTATCTGGATATCTGGAATAAAACTTAGGATAAAAGTATTTTATTTCGATATTCCCACGGGATAGGAAAAAATCTCGAAACGGTTGCTACGCTGAGCTTAGAGTAATGATATTTGGGATTCTTGTTTATAATGCAACGTCAATGAAAACCACGATATAACTTTCGGGAATTCCCAGGGGATTTTTTAAAATGCAAATGTATGCAGTAACAGGTAATTCTGTAGGTACGTATATGTAGAGTGGGCCAAATTTTGTGCTGCTGAGCACAGTTTGATAAGAAATTTAATATTTACTAAAGGTTGTTTAAAAATTGTTAAGGGCTAAATAAGTTCATACTTCCCACAAGTAATCGTGCGCTTTGGTTTGGGAGAGTGCCTGGTGCTGGCAGGCACCCACACATTTTTGATACGGTCCATTCCTGTAACATGCGATGGCTGCTTGCACCTACAATAGTAAACATCCGTGAGTAAACACATATATTATTAATGTACATTCAATATGAAGTGGGCACTGCGAAGTATATAAAAAAAACTGTAATTATGAAGTTAGAAAAAGAATTAGTCTATTAGCTTATGATCCAATAGTAAAATTTTACACCTATTTTTTTCAAGGGTTCCTATAAGACAAAAAATAATCGTTTCAGGTATCAGTTGGTTTCTTATCTGACTGGGAAGCACTGATTATATTAGAATTAGGCAAACTCTGCCTTTAGGCTTGATGCAATTAATTAGTTAAACATACCTTGAGTTCCAGCTGCACGACTGTGTTGCGCTCCCAACTTCCTATAAGTAATAGGGAAAATTTTGTTGCACAGTCGGACGAACTGCGTCTTTGTGAGCTTGAAATTTGCCCAAAAATAGTTGTCAGGCAATCGGAGAGGATGGCTTTCTTGGCGCGAAAGCCTCCAGTCGAGCTTGTGTCTGCAGTCGGTCTTCCTCCGCGAGCGCCAATAAATTTAATATGTGAGAGCCATCACACGCGAGCCATTTATTACGCCTCGAATCACTGTTCAAAAGAAAACTTTCATTTTCAATTACTTAGGCGCCAATTTAATCAAGATATTAATATTATTTTTATTATAATTTAACGAAAAACCTAACTTACGATATCAATTTGCACAGTAACGGTCACAAAGTTGTCTCCGGTTTGTTTTGACAGTTTCTATCAGTATGTAGACCAATTTTCAATTGTCATTTTGCTTACGCGAAACCATTTTTTAGCAAATCAATGGCAAATCATTCGTTCAATTGTGTTAAAAATGGCCGGCCTTAGCTTTCAAATGCTTTGACGTTACATGGACGTTACGCGAAACGAATTACTTCATTTTTAAAGCAGCCTTGATTTCAACTGTCAAAAATGAATACTAAAGCGGTTCCGAGTGCGTTAGGCAATAGGCCTGCAGGTCAATTGGTGTCAAGTCTCCCATGATATTTATTTATTTATGACAGTCAAAAGTCATTTTTAATATAAATTCTCCCACTGTGTCATACGCAAGTTTCCTATAAAACCGTTGGCCCTAAAAAAAGACCTACCCCCTTATTCATAAAACTTAACAAGCCTTTGTTAACTAGCAAATGCTTTGTCCCTTTCTAACAAATACAAATGTCGAAGTGATCGATAAGGACAAACGAATTTTAGCGGCATTTTAACTAAAATAGGTTTGATTGTCGTTTATGAATAAGGGGGCTAGTCTAGAAGTCCCCTTGCAAAAACTTTCCGCGCTCCATCATTCCAATGTGACCTACACGATCCCTCCCATATTGGCCCATAAACCCCACGTTATTTCTGGCGAGGGCTTGCCCCTGACGTCAGTGTCTTGTTTGCCGCGTATGGTGTTTGTCTTGACCTGAATCGCCTGCTTGGATGACTTCGCCGTTAATGACTGGGTGCGCAAACTGGTGTGATGCAGGTTTTGGAGAGGTGGAAACTTTCTTCTATTTTGGATTAATTTTCAGGAGGGGTGGCAAATGGAACCGTATTATTAACGTTACGGCATTATCCGTCTGTGCGTCTGTCTGTCTTTGTGTGCATTTTTCTAATTAGCCGCCAAATAACACAGCGTTAGGTATACATCAACAACCGTAATAGACAGTTGAAATTTATACGTACCTAATATCTATTAAATTTCTTAAAGGAGGTTCCAAACAATCAATAGAAAATGACTCCATATTACGAGTACGTACGTTTTGCTTAGAAGCAGCTAACACTGGATTTTTATAAACACGGCAGAAAAAACTAAATTTTTGTTAAACATGTATGTATTTAAAACGCTCAGTTACGTACTCAAAAAAGACCCCTTTTAAACTGATTTACTCCGCATAGTTAGTTATCTTAATTCTTAGTTATCCTTTAAGCAGCAACAATCAGACCGCAATAACATCATTAGACCAGTTCAATGTTTCTTAAA
This sequence comes from Choristoneura rosaceana, assembly GCA_037349165.1. NCBI lineage: Eukaryota > Metazoa > Arthropoda > Insecta > Lepidoptera > Tortricidae > Choristoneura > Choristoneura rosaceana. The sequence goes on from JAZBNJ010000007.1 coordinate 607,388, forward strand.
AGTTAATGGAAGTCAAAAATAAGATGTATGTAGATGATGTTACAACGGCTTTGCATCGGAGCAGCTATGGGCGCAGCAGAACATATGTATATTTCAGTAGAAGCAATTAAATACACAATCAGTTAGCAAGTTGTGTGGCTTCGTACAAGCATTTAGCTTGACCCGTTGACACCGTCCTTTCCTTGCTCTATTGTCGACTTGCAACACATATGTCCATACCTAATAGATATGCTAAATTGTTAGCGATGTTATGTATGTCTGTATTATGTTATGTATGTATTGACTGCTGAGGTACGAGAGTTATTTATTTTCGTTGTGTTTCCAACATAAATCAACCTGATTGGGAAAGACATCGTATAGTTTTAAAATTGTAAATCATCCCCTATACCTAGTGCCATCTACGAAGCCGCGTGATTGTGTCAAAATAAGACATTAGTGACATGGTAGTAATAACCACGACACGCGTCATAGTGAATGACTCCACCTATAACTCGGTGAATAGGGGTCGAAAAAAAGGAACTTAGGAATTACTTAAATAATTAAAGAAGCTATAGCATCATCGTGAATGACTCCACCTATAACTCGGTGAAAAGGGGTCGAAAAAAGAAACCTAAGTACTTTAATAATTAAAGAAGCTGTAAAGCTCATGTTCAGATCGTCTATCTCGTTTCAAAGCGACTTAAACGAAAAGCCTGCATTGTCAACGGAATTGTAATCTACAGACTAAAAGCCGCCCCCGCAACGCCTGACATCAGATATTACAGGACAGCGGAAAAACCATTTAAAACCCACGCAAAAAGCAATTCAACAAATGAAAAAGGCTGCCGTCACAACCCATTCTCTTGCGTACATTTAAGTACCTATTATTAAAACAATCAAGCTTTAATTAATGGAAAAAACAATGGAAGTTTCTGACATGAAAGCGCAAAATTTATTTTCTGGCAGAATGTCGACCAAAAACTATGGATATAAATGAAGAAACGAAATAGGACCCGATAAAGTTTCTTGTTTGTTGAGACGAGCTGTCGGTAGGCCTCCAACAAGATGGAGCGACGACCTGGTTAAGATCGCGGGATCGCGGTGGATGCGAAAAGCACAAGACCGGCCTGAGTGGAGAGCCTTGGAAGAGGCCTATGTCTAGCAGTGGACGTCTTTCGGCTGACATGATGATGATGATGAAAGTTTGTTGGAATGGAAACAAAAGGAGTATCTATAAACCTATTGTAAGAAAATATTAAACTTTTAAGATACTTCATTATTTATTCTAAAGTAGAGCGATGCTGAGGTTAATGCAATACAAGATGGCCAAAAACGACCACTCGACATATTTATTAATTTACTTTGTGGATTCCCGTCTGGCAGACATCACCTTACGGCTCTCATTCCAATCTGAGGACACAGGATGCACCGAAATAAACAACACAGGTTCAATGGATCCAGTTACGATTCGCGCGCAAAACTGACAGCTGTCAAACATGGCCGACAGTCTGTGAGCGGGCGTTTACGAAGCACGCTGCATTTACTGCATTCCGGGACTGAATAAATAAACGAAACGTCGATAGAGATGTTAACACGGACAAATGGGAGGAAATCCTTTGAGCGCCTCGCGAATGGCTAATAAACAGGATTGATCACGTTAAAGATCTTAAGAAGCTATTATTCGGTGGAACATTCCGATACGAACAGCGCCAGTAATAAACTTTCAACGTGTAGGTATATTCTGGTTTAAGAGGTTAGAAAATCACGCATAACAAAATTCTTAGTAAGCCTACTTTAAAAACGCATTGTGAGTTCCCCACGCGATAATTTAAAAGCCAATTTCACGTATCAATAAACTCGCAACATTTTCTGTAGAAAAATAAAAATAACTCTTAATCTCCGTAAACACTCGCAACCAATGTCACTTCCGTGCGGATTATTTGACAGATACCAAGGAGAGAGAAGAAATCGTAAATGCTCCTACCAACTGAATTTAACCGTTAGTGAGTTGCCATTTACCAACACAAAATGGATAACTCTTCGAGCAGGAGCTTTATAAGACCGCAAGTGTAACTTTGTTTATAGTTTGAACAAGTTCGAACACTGTTATCCAGCCTGGGATGGGACATTGTTGTAAAAGCGACTGATGGGAACAAAAGCCTGGAAGTAATAGACAGAGTTGATAGTACAGCAACGAGAGATATCAAGGTATGCGTCTGGCTCTCATTGAACATGGAAATTGTTATAAAGCGAGGAGTAACCAAACAATATCTCTCAAGAAAGGTTACTGAACTCAATCGTGAATTAGCCTTGATATGTCTGGAATATTAAACTTCAGCAATTGAATAGACTGAAATATTTTTAAGATTAATTTTCAACCTGCACTATCTGAAATCTAAATCAAAACGGAATGTAGGCACAACGACAGCTCGACGAATAGCGCTCGTGCATCATCTATCATAACGCGTTTTGATCTCAAAGCAACGACCAATAAATTAAAAACAACATGAAATATAAAAAAAAATCAGTGAAATTAATTTGTGCGCTAATTTACCAAATCGTATCAGCAGAGGCGACATCGCAAGGAAACAGCCTTGGAGAATACATGGAAATGACTAATGAGATGAGAAATCACGGTTCTAGAGAAATGATGTTTTTGTTAATTGTAAGGCCGAGAGTGTAAAAATATTTAGTGACACGATTTGAATTTAATGATTGTCAAGAAAATTATTAATAAGTTTTAGTAGTATCATTTAAAAAAATGTTGAACGTCAAAGGTTTTATAGTCGGTTTATTTGCTATGTAGGTATTAATGGTAACAGTTGGTCCGAAATGCAATGAATTACAACATCATTTATTAACACAAAAGTGCGGACGATGGTCCCAACAATTTTACTTTTTCTATAAATAACTACTGCGTATAATTTTATTCACAAATAAAATCGGAGCTAAAACAAAACAAAATCAAAGAAAATAAACAATCAGGCGGTGTTTGTAAGCAAACTGGTACGAAACGTAGTTTTGTGTTTCATTCTCCCTCAAGATAATAAGTATACGAATACCGCTCCGGAATTCAATCAGTTAATGAGTAATTAGGATCAGTAACGATACTAATTCATTCCAAGATCAAGACGAATTGAAATCAAACAACGATGCACTTACATACGGTGACATGTAGTATGCTTGGATTATTTAGAATATTCATCGAATAAAGATTTCTTGAATTCTTTCAAGGCTTGGGGCATGCCAACACCACATCACCAGGTGCTTTCATGGCCTCTGTGAAAGTTTTTCATTTAATTCTATCCTTCATGCCACTTCGAACTTCGACAAGAGTTCATTGCAATTTCAATTTTAGAACATCTAATTCTTCACTTTTCAAAATTGTCTAGTTTTTTATTTATAGACAGTTTTGAACACACCAAATTAGTACTGAATCAAACTATCTTTGTCTAGGGATAATGAGTATAAGACCTTATTGATGTGTGTAGACTTTAAAGATGGCTCCTTCCTGTTTCTTCTAAATCAGTTCCAGTTGCAATCTCTAGTTTTTAGATCGCATTGGGGTGTCCTAAATCCGAGTCTGACCCGATTCCGAAGCGGCTGTGATTTTCCGCAGCCACGTGTCAATCACTGCTATCTGTTTATCTCTGTAGTGCTGCCGCGGAGTTAATTGATTGTGTTGCCAGGTAGGCTTAGAGTAGCGCCGTGTCAATATCAGCGGTTTTAGTGAATGGGTACGATATACATACGTGTATTGGAAGGCTTATAGGCTTGCCACAAGATACAACGATACATGAAACCTAAGGAGTATTTAGGATTGACAATGTTCAAACCATGTCCAAGAAAAGAATTTATTTAACGATTGAGATGAGAAAAGTGTACTTGCCGCTATTTTGAGCACCGCCGGCGGTGTTACTAGCAGCTATAGAGCACCAAAGCAAAGCAGCCAGTGGCATCAAAGATGTTGCTGCTACTTTTGTATGTAGTTTACAATACCAGTTGAACAGGATAACATGCACTGAGAGATGTGTTGCAATTTCTAACTCACTGTACACATTTCGTACATGTTTAAATTGCAATTTGCGGCATAAAATACATAGCAAGCACCGAATGTAGTTGGCGCAAGGAAATTGTCAGCGTCGTTGCTACGTTAGGCTTCGGTGTCGAAATATTGCTCGGAAATAGAACCGAGGCAGGTCGGATCCGATAGATGGTCTGTATTGAACCAACTGCTCTGGGTTTGCCTCTTTGAGTAAAGTAACACAATAACAGACCTGACTAAAATTTGATTCAATTTAAGATGCGACTAAAGATTCTCATTTACCTGGCAACAACAGTTCATCGAAAATGCGCCGTGACACATTATTAACAGGATACATCAAATTATACTCGTTGACGAATTCTCTCAACAAAATGTGCCATATTGCGTCCTGACCTGATGTACTGACCCTTAAAAATCTGTACGCAAACAGACTTCAAAAGGTAAAATGAACGCTTGAGCACATTCTCAATGGAGGAAGATATGGATGAAAAAACAATACTAGGTAGAAGGAATGGCTGGCAATGGAAAATGTTTGATGGAGAGAAAAATATCCACTATTATTATATGATCTTACGATCGCTTCCGTTGACTTGCTCACTACGTTTGTTTTGTGTGTGTTTGTAGTAATACACGCCTGAACCCGAGACAAAATACAGTCATTCGCCGCCGCTTACGATTCAACGGAAGACGATACCATCAAGGCCTAATACTGGAATACACATGGAACTCATTCATACCTAAGGTGATAGCTTGCAAACACGTTGCTCTGGCTAGCGAATGTTACTATGACAGCGTTCCACAATGGCTTAAGTTTTGCAACCGCATTTGTGGGAGTCGGGTAGCGGCCGTTCTCCACGTATAGCTAGTAATGAGATTAATGTATGACCGTGTGTTAGCACAGCACAACTACGCACGGCTCAAACTTTCGTGTTTATAAAACCGCAGTCTATCGCGGAAACTCCCCGCCGGTATACAAACGGGCGGATTGTTTGTTTGTTTATAATCGGATATATTTATAAGCCGCGGCCTGAGGTTTAACATTGACACGGTTTTTTGTGAGTGAATTGGGAAATTAGTTGGGAGATTATACTGTGGGTTGGTCGCTTAACAAATTTTAGTTTCGACGTGTTTCTGTTGAGTTATGGAGTCATAGCACAACACCAGGAGCGCAATCTCACATGGGCAATGATCCGTAAAAAAGCCATAAACTAAGCTTTTTCAAGTCAAGTCAAAATCTCTTTATTCAATTTAGGCTATGATAAGCACTTATGAATGTCAAAAAATCTACCACCGGTTCGGAAAAAAACCTCTGTTGAGAAGAATCCGGCAAGAAACTCAACGAGGTATTTTTTTTTTTTTAAACAGATTCACAATATTTTTAAATGATATCTATGTACTATACTTTGAAAATCTACCACCGTGATTCGCCGGCTACGGCTACTGGTAACCTTTTCATGGTACAGTGAAAATAAATTAGGTAAAACGGGTCTTTTACATAAGAAAATTTTCAAATTAATTACATTATCCACTAGCACTTTTTAAAAGAACTATGTAGATTCCAAATGAAATATCGATACAGAGACAAGACTAAGAACAAAGAATTTTAAACTCTATTGTACTTTTCACTTAACTAAGTAGCGCTGATTACGCTGATGCCGTTCCAATATATCTTTTAAATGCAACAAAAGATTTCGCGCGCAATAAAAAGCGATTGAGAAGAGAGAATTCAATTTACTTCTGCAATGAAGCTTTATTGCTTACCTTGAACTATCTTGCTATATCTACGAGTGTACGTACTAAGCACTAACTGAATGTTTACATTATACAGTCTGAAAACAAATAGTACTTCTAAATCTACGTCACCAGTTCAGGTATAATTTTTAAAGTAAAAGAGCGCAAAAATTGTTTTATCACTTCGAAAGACAAGTAGATTTGTAGAAAATAATAATTGAAGAAAGTAAAGGTTCTTAATAACATACAACACCATTCGCATGACCGAAAGGACAATACAGACCTAACAGTTATCCACATAACCTTCTGCTGTCGGGAGTTAAATGTAAACAAAATTAGAATCAATGAACAACAAAACGGAATTTTTGAATGACATAATTTACGAACAGCGCCACAAGTAAATCATCACGAGACGGCATTCATAAAGAACGATCGTAAACTCTTGATGTAAATCTTACGGGTGATAGACGCAAATCAAAAAGCGGTCTAGAAGAGAAGTAATAACTATTGTGAACATTGTGAACTATTCAAAGTTAATATTGAATCTGATAGATTGGTTAAGATCGTTTCTGTTGATGATTGCATTTGATTGCATTGCATGATTCAATAATAAAAGAGGAGAAAGATGGCATCAAAATTGTAGTACCCGAAGTACACTACATTTTCGTCAACAATGCTTTTAAAGATTTTGCACATAGCTAAATTAATACGTGCTATTATTGGTTGTCAAGCCAACGTAGCATTGCAGGTGTCGTACTCAACAAACATAAGAAAGTGCAAATTGAAAAGTATGTATCGCTGCTAAAGTTTAAGTATTTTTCTTTGTTTGAATTGTATCAAAAAGGGTTAAGGCGACAGTCAAACCGTCCTTTTTATCACACAGACTTAATAGAGAAAAAGACAAAAAAATATATGTAGATATTGTGTGCGTTTGTTCCGCAATCGGTGGTGCTTCTTTTTCACCTCTCCCTCTGCCAATGAGTACACATATACTGTGTTTTCATAAGTTTTAGTTGAATACGGTATTCATTAATTAAATCGACGCTTGAAAGGAGAAATTGACTATGCAACATTATTTTGAGGTAGTGAGTTATATACATAATTTGGAATCAGTAAATTTTACTGATTCAAACTATGTATACAATAACTCACTATCTTAAAAAAAATGTCGCTTAGTCAATTTCTCCTTTCCAGCGTCGAAATGTAATTCTTTGTGAACCACCCAACCCCACTTGAGGAGTTAACTTCATTACAAACTGGACTGGAAGAATAAATACAATACAATACAACTAGAATGTTAAGAAATGTCGCTCAAGACTCGTCGGTTTTCTAGGTTTCCTTAAAGATTCAAATCACAAAGAAAAAGAAAGCCCCGAGCAGAGAAACGACACAAGCAAACTACTGTAGTTGCATGACTTTTTTTTTATTCGACTGGAAGGCAAACGAGCAAGTGGGTCTCCTGGTGGTAAGAGATCACCACCGCCCATAAACATCTGCAACACCAGAGGTATTGCAGATGCGTTGCCAACCTAGAGGCCTAAGTTGGAATACCACTCGTTGGACTTTCGCGCTTCTACCTAGCGTGACATTCGATTCCTCATTAATTAGTTTTGTGGTTAATCAGGATTCCGCGGGCAGCAGAAGCGCATCGCTCTGGCCAGCGGCCAACGACAACGGGGTCCCCAGCGTGACGCACCGACAGCATCCGGTTATATCTGGCTCATTGCTATGTATTAATTAGCGGAATGTATGCCAAGCGACGCCGCCGATACCAAGATTGATTCCCTGGCCACACAATAATGTAGAATTTTGTGACATTCATACTTCTGGATGGTTTCAAAAGCCGTAGTAGACGGGTGGAATGATTTAAAACCTCTCAAGTAGAGAATCGGAGATTACAGCCTGGACTCGCAACCTGAGAGTCTATCGGAATCAAAAACAAACTCAAACTCACAATATTTATTGACAACAAAAACACACTACATCAGAGCAAAAACAGTAAAAACAAAAATAGGAGAAGAGAGAACAATTAGAGACGTTGTGCTGTAGTGTGATGCCAAAAGGACTCAGCTCAGCATGTGCCGTAGCCCTGTAACCAGAGCTGCAGCAATGTACGTAATAACATTTGTAGTTGCACCATGGGTTTTTCGATGAAGGCACATTTGTTGTAGAAACTTACATGCAACTGCTAAGCACTTATGGCGTGTTAAGTTCCCTATTCTCATAGGGTCCACATGAAAATTACAGCCCAAACTCTCTCATTCTGAAAAGCTTGTGGCCAGCAATGGGAAGTAACCGGAGAATAATCACACATCGCAGCTGGTAACGGGTAGGTGTAAAGCACGATTGCCCACTACGCTTTGCGCTTTGATAATCAGCTACTTTACAAGATCCTAAGCTACTCTAGCAAGTAACGGTAAGAGAGGAAAGCTTTCAGTACGGAGGCCAGATCGATTCTAGACTCATATTTTAGTAAACTTATAGAGAGACATTGTTAGTTGAGGACAAAACAAAAACAAGATGATTCTTCTTTGCACTAGACATCTTTTAGAAAGGATCATGCTATATACAATTTTAATACTTCTTGTTGTTTTCACATTCTTCATATTCTCAGACGCTATCAAGTTGAATCGAAACTTAAGAATCAATATATACCTACAGACAGTCTAGTTGAGTTATCAAACAAAGCATTTTCTCAAATACCTAATGTCTCGTAGCTTCCACTGCATAAACCCTGATTACATTTCCATTTCACTCTTGAAAAATGCGATATCGTCGAGATAATCATATAAAAGTAGCAGCACAAGACTGTCTCGACACTTTTTATGCCAATCTAGACAAAGGATGTTCCAATAGGAAAACGAAAAATGAAAGCGAATATGGAGAATATGGAATAGATATCGGCATGATATTTATATGCATTCGTTCGACAGTATTTCCCTTAGGTACGAAAATTGATCTGTAGTTTCCAATATTGGTATTATTATTGTGTTACAAATAATTTCATTACTGGTAAAATTTTATCGTTTTGGCAAGACTACAAAGTCCATAACTAAATCGGATGCCATGATGAATTGCCAAGCTGTAAAATACTTAGTAAACCTGCTGTTAAAATTATCCAATTATCCCTAAAAAAAGCTGAAGACATCTTGGCTGAAGTCCCAACAGATAAGAAACAAAAAAGGGCTGGTGACGTAAATTAACGCAATTATTCAAGATTCCAAAGCTCAAAAGCGTAGCAGTAATACTAACGAGCTAAGTTCATTAACAAGTACAAGAAGAGAATTTTTGACGTGCTAAAATCAACTTCTAATCTGTCAAATAGGACATAAAGTAAAGTAGCTTCGAGTTGTTTCTGTAATAGTCAATTTTCCTCCTCCTACGGAATTCCAGCACTCCGTTCTACCGCATAGAGTAGATAATATCACGCAAGTCTTTGTAAGGAGCATCGCCGTTAGTTTTCTTTGGATTTTCGACTGTGGGCCCAAGGCTGAAGGTTGGCACGGCAATGTTACAATTTACAGTATAACATTATACCATGTTATGTTAGTGTCTGAATGGACAATGCGCGCTCGACAATAGACAATCGTCGACGGCGTGTCACTTTATACAGGCTGCTGGAGTAACGCTGATACAGGATCGGAAAGATCTGCAAGTTTGTTTCAGATGATTTTTCAAAGTAAACTTGTAACTGAAATGTTTACGATAATTTTAAATTAGAATACAGGGTAACGAGTCAGATTATAGTTATAAATGTCGGAGAAATTTAAAAAGAACATCTACCAATTTTTAAGAGGTAGGAAGGGGGTAGTTTTTACTTTATTTAATTTGATGTAAGTACACATCGTGCTCCACGAAATTGTTGCTTTCATGTTGCCAAATAAAATATTGATGCCTAACTTTAAATTGATAAGGACCAGAGCGTACCACATTATTACCCGCAAAATGTTTCAAGATATCCTATCATTTCATAAGTCGATAGTTTGCTCACCGCGCCCCCGTCCCTAGACAAATCTTGTTACCGCTCGTTTCCCACTAATGGGCTGTGAACACCTGACTAGCCGCATTTCAGCGGAATATGGGAGAGTGGAGTAAAAGCAGAAAAATGCGCGCGTAACTATTGAAAGGTGTTTTTATGTCAATCAGTGAAGAAAGAGGCTTGACAATGTGATGGTGGTGATGATAGTAAAGCAAATTTTTAATACAACGTGATATATGATAAAAGTTTAATAACATGTACAGTTTAATGAAGTTTTTAATGCTTTTTCGAGATTATTTCTAAAAAACCTGCAGTTTGAAACCTGACAAAGTTCCCGAAAGATAAACAAATCCATAATCTCCACAAATCTAGTTGAACTATTAGACGTATTTAGTAAAGGTAAAATAATAATTGGTACGAAATTCGAACAATAAGTTGTAATAAATTTCAATCATGCATGCCATGTATGCATTCACTTTTAACAAGTATTCAGCCAAGAATTTGAATAAGTATTTCCCATACAAACAAACAAGTACAGCTGTCGTACGATGATAAACGTCAAGTATGAGTTAATGCTTGTTTTTCACCGTAACAAAATCAGCTCGGGATATTGTCAATATGCTCACAGAAGGTCACATATTTCTGTATTATCATTTAAATTTCTGACTTTATCATTCAAGCTAGGAATACATTACGCGATTGTGTATTGTAGTGAATCAAACCTTTCAGCTTTTAAACGGATCACTAAATCTCGTCCGAACACTTTGTTATTAAACCTTGTTAAACTTTTTAAAATATCGTCTGCAATGCGTTCAGTTTCACGTCGCGTACTATACTGAAACCTGAAATACCTCTACCTTTCTACAGGCACGGTCCTGTACAAAGCTATAAGCAAAGACCTCACAACGCAGAGATTTATATTGCGCATAGAGATCAAAATATATTGGATGGTTGATTAAAATAAAACACCACCGGATTTTAATACGTATCGCGTAACTGTAGAGTTTAAGATCGAATGAAGCTGTTGAGGAATATAAATTAAGGAATTAATCGATTTTAATGAAAATAAACTTTCCCAAGTAAACAATAGTGTTGAAAATCGTTTGTTTGTGTAACAACAATTTTGGTTGCAGGCGTTTACAATGCATAATACCGAAAGTGTATCTACTGAATTAAAGTTACGGTTCGTTTTGGCTTGTAGATGGGAAGGAGTTGAGTCGTTTTAAAGTCTGGGTAGGTTTCAGGTCTGAATTAAGTTCGGGATAGTTTGAAAATAGCAGAAATAAAAAGAAAATGCGTCTGTCTGCATAGCGGGCGTGTTGGTTTTGGAAACGACGCAAGGAATGCCATTTTGTTACGAAATCATCGTCCATTCCAACCATTGACAGTGCGGGTAACCGCTAAACGCTGCAAACATAATGCAGAGAATAAAAAATAGCATATGAAGGAAACATTCAAATGTAAAAGATATTATTGCTTAGATTCTGGTCAAATAGGAATAGATACCTATAGGTCAATTTGTATTTATCAGTTTTTATGTACCAACTGTAAAGCTAGGTCGCAGAGTAGCAAAAATAGTTTTCAATCATTGACAGATCGGAAAACTGTAAACTATTTGGTCGACCAAGTATTTAAGTTTAAGATTCGTTTTTTTAATCTATTTGATGAAGTTTACTTATCAATACCTACTTGAAACTGCCGTCTAAATTTCTTAAAAGCTAAACCACTGTTTTCAATGATGTTTCAAAGCCATACTTCCGTTTATCAATGACCATTTGCCTTATGTCCTTAACTTTGCCTAAATTACGTCAATCATATCCGTCTAACTTGCCTTTACCTTAAATAACAACTAAATTTCCCTCTTCAAATTGTTTTACGAGCTTCCATTCCCATTTTCATCACCAAACATTATATCGATCGTCGGCACAGCGCCATCTCTGTAAAAGTGTCGGTACTCACTGGTTGTTGTGCGCGGTCAGCCGGTTCGGGTCGGAAGCGTTGCGGTGCTTGCCGCGCCGCGGCGCGTCGCGCTCGCGACAGGATTCCGCCCGGTTCACGCCGCGGCCGCTAGATGCCGCGGTACGCCAACTGTTCAAAGTAAATAGTATTTTTTTTATTTAACAATCGCAGAGGTTTATTCAGTGATAAAAATAATTCAAGTGAGACCTAGTCACAAACTGCCAGCAATAACCTTACTACCCTACTATGTAGAAAGAAACTGTCTTCTGGCAAATTGGCCATATTCTGTTTTCTATATCTTAAAATAATATATGTAGATAGAGATATCAAACAAATACAGATAAACAAAAAAGATATATTACAGATGACCCTAACATGGGTTTTTGGTTAGATGTTATTTTAGTCTGAATACAAATAATCATTCAAACATTTATTAACTAGATGCAGTCTCCGTCGAACCCATCATTTAAAAGTAAGTAGTAAAAAAATTACAAATAAAAGTTTAAATGAAAAACTAAATCTGTCAGTAAAAGGATAAGACGGAAAAAGCACCTGTCAAACATCCAGAGATCCTCTATAATTATATTTTATTTTAATCAGACACGGCCACAACAATCCATTGTTTACTAACAACGTCATAATCATTATATCACAGTAGATAACAAAGCTTTAGTCATCGCTGCGTTTGATCCACGCATGGCAATCATGTTCCGAATCGTTTGGCAGGCGTACAAAAAAAAAGATAAATCCATACCAACTTTGGTACGATCATTGATATCAACGCCATCTATTGACAACTCCAAGAATTGAAGACTTGATGTTGCAGGTAAAACACAGATAGCGCTATACTCAAATACAACGAGCCATTGTAAAAAGAATGCGAAGATACGTAAAGTACAATTCAATAGAATCTGACAATTTTATACACATTTAACACACTGTAACGTGGGCACGCTTGATTATATATGTTCCTGTTATTGCAATTATCATCTAAAAGGAATCAAAAAAGAATAATAGTCACATCACAAAGCCTTAGGCAGCCCGGTGTTCATATTAGTAGGCTGAAAGTGTCTACAGGATTGTTAGATTCTATTGAATTGCGAGTATAAATGTCATTTTACTTACTGATAACACTGTGTTTTTTCATTACGTTCCCTGTATTTTTTGAAGATCGAATAAATATTTCTAATTCTTACTGATAAATAAAAGTTTGGATCTATAAATCCTGTGACTAGAGATCCAGGTATAATCTAAGGTCTACTTACTTCGTGTCTTTGCTGGGTTGCTCCTTGCCGGCGGCATCGTTCGTTTCTACCTCGGCTTCGGGCGCAGTCGGCTCTTCTGAGGAACCCTCTCGTTTCGCCTCTCCTGCGCATAACATTGAAAAACGTTAGTTTTATTTTAAGGCTGCAAAAACATGAAGGATAGATTTGACTTAATAGGCACAGTCACCAGCACCAATATCTGACACATCAAGCGTGCATAAATATCTGATGCGACTCTATTTCTAGGGCCGGAAGGACGTGTCAGATATTAATGCTGGTGACTGTACGTAAAAGTCTAAAATTTCCCACATGCTTTTGTAAGTCATTACTACTATATAGTACTGTTAATAAAATTGTTCTAAGCGCCATTTATTATTTGATCACTAAAATAAACTCAATCATTTAATAACGTAACCACCACCCATTATGACTTTTTAATCAATATATTTCATAAAATTAATTTAACAAGCATTCACGTAACAATATTACTATGTATGTACTTCTGTGGATAATGATGACCATTTCTCTCCAACTGATAGACGTCCAAAATGAAAAAAATGAAGTCAGTCAGGTTGTCTCCATAGACGAAGATCAAAATCATACGTAGTGGTAGTGACGAAGCTATTAGGTACAAACAATGCACAAACCAAGACCGAAGACTTAAATAATAAACATTCAAGACTATTGACATGATACACGATACATTCTTTGAACTAACACCACCTTTATAACTCTCTCTCCTTCTTAACTTCCAAAACACGCTGAATTTTCAAAACAAAGTACCCACCCACAATTTTACGTTAAATGAACACAGTTCAATGACATCACTCAACAGTGTTGATTTTGGGCGCATTTTAAGAATCTTCAAAATAATAGATAACTTTAGTTTAGCTGCCGACTTAGAAATATGTATTTAGATAATCAGGTGTACGCTTGGGGTTTCACTGATGTAAGATGGAAATAAATACTTAATGAGAAACGTATAGTGTCAGTGGTACGAATGGTACGATAAAAACCCAGTCAAAGAAGGAAAGAGCGAAAAAGCCCATTATGTCACTGCCCACAGAGTTCAATGTCAACGATAACAGTTATCAGCGGACAAAGAGAACGGATGCGGCACAACTCAAACTCCACAATTTTATTTTCTGTTATGACAACAACGTTCCCGTCCAAATCAGATGAAAAGGACACGAGTAAGTTAAATGCAGTGAAAATGAGGGACAAAACATATCACTTAAAATTAGCAGTGTGTTTCTACCTTAAAAAAGAACATGCCCTCCAGAGACTGATAGTGAAAGCTGTGAAAGATGAAGGAGCTTCTGTTTAAAAGTGAGAAACTTCTATGCTAAAAGATATGTTATAAACTACTGCAGGAAACAGCATTGACTAGCCTTCCCGTTATAATCAGTTGGTGTCTACTCCCTTGAACTACTAAAACAATATAATTTGTTGTATGATTTATGTTGAATCACAAATACGTCAGTAAGCTTACTAAATGTTAAGGAAACAACAAAATGACAATACTAATGTAAATAAAAGCATTTTAGTCATACTATGCATAATAAAATGTATCATTTACTGAAAATAAAGGGAAAATTTGTACAAAATAAATAACTATTTCAAAACTTACTAAAAACAGATTATGAAATAATGAAACCATGAGGAAGCTAATAATTCCAAGTAATCAAAAACAGGATTATTTGTAGTGGAACTAGGAAAAACCCTTCTTAAGTGATATTATTAGAATATTACTAGCAACAGTGAGTACAACTGCCTACTAATTATTATTACAGCTTGCTTCATGTACTATCAACAGCAGAGTGATTATGGAAACCAAATTATTTGAAATTATCATATAGAAGTTAACTGTCTATGTAATAAGTGAGTGTGCAAATAGTTTTAAGCAACAAGATTGCTCTTCTCCTATACCTGCTATCTATAATGAACTACGGAACCAGCTCTTAAATACCAAATTGCTTATTCCCTTTCACGTTCAGATACCAAGCCCATTTAAAACCAAACAATTCAAAAACAGACTCGCAAGAATCTTGTGAAAGACAATCAACATCACAATAGCTGAATACAGCATCACTGGCAGTGATCTCATTCCATACGTGTTCAGAAGAACCATTATGCTAATAGTAACTTAGATGTAACAAGTTACGCTATCAATTAGCGCTATACTGCAGGAAATACTGCGAATTCCTGTCACCCGAGTTGAACAGTCAGTGGTGAAACAAGGAGATATTAATAGAGAACTGTGAACTCCAGATGGTTTATCTGTGATATCAACTAATGGTTTGGTTTTCAATGAAATAGTAACAGATGATGCAGTGTGTGATGTCTGAATAGAGCAACGGCGCCACGATTTATATACAACGGATACATTTAATACACTGTTGCGTAGAATTAGTCCTAAATATAACAACAGATATTTAGGCAAGTTTAATTGCATACCCCTTTAAATGCTTTTGGAAATTTTTGAATTGTGGTATCAAGTATACCTACACAGTGTTAAAAGCTCTTGAATCAAAAATCCGGTGAAATTTTCGAATAAATTATAAAAAAACACTACACATACAATTTCCTTTTAATGACACAGTCGAATATACACATGTTGAAAAAAAAAACAAATCAATGATAATAAACAAATAAAAACTTATCAATCATCGTAAAGCAAAAAAAGGATTTCAAAAGTTTGTAGAAATAATAATGTATTTAAACAAGAAAATGTGTATAAACACCAATTACGGTATACAAACAAGTCATAATATCCTGATCAAATAGGCTCAGGAGACGAACGGCAGTCGGAACGGGAAGCAGGCTGTTTACAAAACGGTCGTATAGTAAACACAAGCTTGGCAAGCTTAGGACCGGTGCAGAATAGCAAATTATAAATAAAGGCAGCCCATGTCTGAATGGGAAACGAGGAAAAAAAACAATAGACTCAAACCCGCATGTATGCAGCAGGGATACTACGAAACTCGTCACTATCATACCGTCCCTCTCGCTCTCGACTGGAAGGCAAACGAGCAAATGGGACCGAGCGAGTGGGTCAGAGGGACCGCACGACATAAACTTCGAGTTTCGAATTTCGTAGTAGCCCTGCAGCTTTTTTGAAGAAGTAGGTCATCCTTCAATCCATTACAAAAAGGAAAGACGGAGAATGCCAGATAGTAGCGAGCAATCAAATAATTATAATCAGTGCAGAGTTCAGAAGTTTATCTTGCCTGAATTCTTTTAGAAATTAAGTAACGCGTTTCTGAGATGGAAAGAAAACTCATTTGAGACACATTAAATTACAAGACAAGATTAACATAATAATAGAACCTGAAAGAAACTAAAAACTGTAGCAACAAAATCATCCAGATAAATAATAAAGTACTTTCAGCAACATACTCGTAATTTACATAACAACATTGGTATTTACATGAAAACATTTAATGTTTTCGATAGAGCGGAATGCAAACACTAAAACGTTACTGACCTGGTTTTCTAAAAGGGAAATTCTCGAAATCGAAAACAGGCCATGGCAGGGGGGTGTCACTACGCCATTCCGCCGCCGAGCTAAAAGTGCGTACCGGGCCTCCCCAACGTTGAGGCGATTCAGTGGTTGCCGCGCATTGACCCGTGGCGCACGCGCGCGCCTCTTACGCAGTACGACTCAATTTACTTACGTCGCAAACGCGTGTCATAATTTTAATTGGCAATATGTATCCAAAAAAATACTGCATTGCAGCCGATTGTCGGAACAATGAAAAAAATAGTAATTGTCAGTTTTTCTCGGTTCCCGCAAGTGAGAAAGATAGCGAAAGGTACAGTATTCATTACTGTCATGGTACCTAAATCTATAACAATAATTAATAAATATACACACAAATGTTTTATATCATATACTTATTTAAAATAGGTGGTAGGTAGCTACATATACATATAATCCATACCTACATCAAAAGAAAATCACGTGTCGTGTATACCTGTGTAAACTGATTTATATGTTCGGTATTCATTTACCTAATAGGTAGGTATAACAGTTTCTGCATGTGTACCTTGCGTGGTATTTATACTTATAACACTTACCAGCCATTTTGAAGCAACTGTAACATGTGACTATTTCTCGCATGAGATGTACATATTATTACCTGTCTCTTTCTGTGCACTACTGTGAGAAAGTGACGGGTGACGTCTCGCAACGAGAGTCACTAAGCATAGTTGCGCTGGACGAGACTGGTACCTAGCTTATTCTTACATAATATTCGACCCTGCGCCATAGAATAAATAAAAGTGCAACCGCTAAGTAAATATTATAAACAGCATAAATCTGATAGTATAATATGTATTATTCTATTAAAGTATTGACAACCCTATTTTCGGAATATCTGACAAGGTGTGGAATAATGTCGACCTTCACGCGGCGCCAGAGAGCTCAATGTCGGCTGCTCGCGTGCGGTCCGTTTGTTAATAATAATTATGTAGGCACATAAAAAGGCGGCATTTGTGAAAATCAAAACAGAGAGACTTCTGTACTTGTACTATTATCTATTCTGTGGCCATGGGTTCAAGAAGCAAATTCCGGAAACCACTAAACATGGATCAACGGCAAGATTGATTCTTACGTTTACGACCCATAAATCGGCACCTAAAACTAATAGACACGTAAACCCCGAAAGGCATAGACGTAATTCAATCTGATTTTAATTACCATGTGCCGACATGGAAATTTTCACGTAAAATGTCCAAATTTTAAACTACTTGCATTTTTATATCATTTATTGTTTTTTTCTCTTGATTTTTATAAATTTGTCAATTTTCGGTTTCAGCTGTCATTTGGTTGTGTCAAAATGTGAGTTAAGAGGCAAAATTTAAGCCTAATAGCAAAAGTTTTTGACACTTGTTACATTTTTGATCGTTTGCAATACACAACTAACAAACAATTTGTAGGTTCGTAGACACCTAAAGCATAAATCCAAAGGCCTCGAGAAGCAGCATGAGGATGCTTGGCTAGTCAAAACCAAACTAAATCCTATCAAGTGTTCCTAATTGATTGCATCACAATGATAAACTAATTCCCCGCACGGTCACTTGACTCGACTCGGGCGCAAGTGACGTCACTTCGACCCACATCCACAATTGCAATCCCGATGCATTTTACAGTTGATTCACTTTCGAGTGCATTGACGTGCGTTCTTATACAACGAATTTGGACCACATTCATTTAATAGTCTCAAGTAATATAGCAAAGAGGTACCATCAGCCTAAAGTTGATAATTGTTTGCATGTCATAAAACAATAATAGCAACAGACGTGTCTGTCAACTTGAAAGTTCGACTTTAGCGACATATTAATTTGATAGAAACTTGTTTAAAAATTGATAGCGAACCTACTGTGTTAAAAATAAAGTTGTGTTAAATACTTGTGATGTATAGTAAATAGATATCATTTATAAATATTGTGAATCTGTTTTAAAACAAAAAAAAAAATACCTCGTTGAGTTTCTTGCCGGATTTTTCTCAACAGAAGTTTTTTCCGAACCGGTGTTCATAAGTGCTTGTTATAGCCTAAATTGAATAAAGAGATTTTGACTTTTACTTTTATAGACCACTTATTTAGCTGATGGTACACTTTATTCGTGCGTTTTTTTATCTGTAGGGACTTATTTTACTTATTCAAATTTACTGAATCTATTCCTGATTAGCAACTGTTTTTTATAGCAAAGTAGTGCAAAGATCCTGCAGGAAGCCGAGGAAAAAGCAAACACAAACCTATTCAACGAGAAATTGTTGATAAATACGAGTATAAACATGTTACATTCAAAGAATGTGGGATCGTGCGAAGGAAATAAACAAACTTTTCAAATTAAAATAAGAAAAAGTTTATTAAAAAATTAAAACTAGTGAACACGAAATAAAAACAGCAAAGAAAACAAGAAACACAACTAGCGCATAGGCTCACCCGATCGTAACTCCACTCTCTTTCACTCATTCGCTCGTCTCAATCGTTCCACAGAAATCTTCAATCACTCGGTCGCTCGTTTACATCAACTCATTCAAACAAAAATCCACCCTCATTCCCACATTCGGCCATCCTACACACATGCCTGTCCCCAGGCATCCTCCAAACAAAACACCTTACACATCCAAACATCTTAACCTAAGGTACACCTTAATCCTAAAACATCTGTGGTACTTATATAAGCCAACTTTATGCAACTCAATAAAACAAAATACTTAACATCTTATAAGGTAGCATCTTTACTTAAAACAAACAAAACACCGTCTTTAAAAAAAACACATCATCTTAAAAAAAAAAACATACTTAAACAACTTTAAATAAAAACAAAAAACCATAACCATCTTAAATTTTACTCCGTACCAAAAGCACACCAACAAAGTAAAACCATGACAATAATTTTTAACTATCTTAAACTTAACACCATACCAGTAGGTATACACCTTTTTTATACACCTCAAAGTCTGCGCCTTTAAAAGTAAGTTACGATGAAAGCACCTTTCCTCACGCTTGATCAGCTGGCTGCTGTTCATAACAACAGTCGTATTGTACAACAATTGTTGGCCTACAATAATGTCATACGGCATGATGTCTTTAGGCACAATGTTTAGCCCCACGTCGAAACACTCGTCGTCAAGTAGATCGTCCGTCTTTATGTATCCCGGTGACACAACTCGAGTCGCACTCACACCGAGTCCCGTCACCAATAGCTCGCACTTCGTGTTGCCCGGCGCGCCTAACGATTCGTAACTGTCCTCCGACACAAGGTTTACGTCACTGCCGAAGTCCATCATCGCGTTTACACTTTGATTAAACACTAATAACATCTTCGTCGGCTTCTGATCGATGTTTTGATCTCCAGTTCGATCACAGCTGTTCGTGCTACTGTCACAACTGTCACTGTCAAGTCTGTGACATTTGACGTCCGTCGCCGCCATTGCCGCCATCTTCGCCGCCATGTCTATGTCGTTCTCGGTCACCTCGTTACGAAGACATTCTTCGTTCCGTTCGTTCGAATGAGTGTGACCGATAGTTTGTTGCACGAACAAACTCTTCGTTCTTCCGCTCGCGCCGCCGTCTTGCTGTTTCACGTTAGCTGATTCACTCGATGTTTTTACAAATGTCCTATGATTTTCTTCCTCACAGCTGTAGCACGTCTTTACGGGCCGATTTCTCGTCGTGTCATCGTATTGGGAATGCGTACCTGACATCTTACTCTTAATCACTTCGTAAATTCTTAGTTTGTGCTTAAAGTCACTGTAGGATGTCACTCCGTATAACACCGTCTTATTGGTCTCCGTATCTTCGATGCCATCGACAATATACCGAATTGTTACATCATCTGGCATTTTCACTCGGTTGCCCAGCGCGCGCATCGTGAAAAGGTAGTCGAGGCAACTCTCATCTACCTTCTTTTTACGCGCTGCCATTAATCTGTGAACTACCTTTGTATCGACCGTATCGGGGAATTCTTTGCTTATCGCGTACTTAAACTCGTCCCACGTTTTGAACGGTCGCTCCGCCTGTAGCCAAAGGGCTGCGGTGCCCGTCACACTACGCCAAGCAACAAATAATTTTTGCACGGGCGTCCATCCAAATATTTCTGCGTTCTCGTCAATGTCTTCAATAAATCTAGTGACGCAGTACGTGTCATCTTGAGCACTAAATTTATTTATTAAGTCGTCAATGTACTGCAGGCTTTCGTTGCCGTCGTTCGTCGTAATCATTCTTGCAGTAGTCGTCATCGTCATATTCGTCGTCGTCGTCGTCGTCGTATGGAGTTTGAGTTTAGGTGCCTCGTCCACACCTCCACTCGGAGCCTCGCTAGCTGCCTCGTCGTACTCGTACATCGTATCCTCTTGCATCTCACTGATGTGCAGTTTCTCGCTGCTCGGAAGCCACCGTCTTACTCCCGAAGCAGGCAGAAACTCGTCGTCACTGCTATTTTGGCCGCCCGTCGTAATTAGCGACCGCCACAACAGAAAATGTAACCACCTCGTTACACGTAGCACACCGTCGTCGTCGTTCGTATTCGCATTAATTTTTCCTTCCAATCCCGGACGAGCCCCCAAAAATGTGGGATCGTGCGAAGGAAATAAACAAACTTTTCAAATTAAAATAAGAAAAAGTTTATTAAAAAATTAAAACTAGTGAACACGAAATAAAAACAGCAAAGAAAACAAGAAACACAACTAGCGCATAGGCTCACCCGATCGTAACTCCACTCTCTTTCACTCATTCGCTCGTCTCAATCGTTCCACAGAAATCTTCAATCACTCGGTCGCTCGTTTACATCAACTCATTCAAACAAAAATCCACCCTCATTCCCACATAACCCTGATGAATTTAAAGCTACGATGATTCACGTGAAAACCTTTCCAGAGACCAAGTGAGGACATTCATTCTAAGAAGGAAAATAACGAATTTCAGGATCAATAAAAATATATGAAACAAATTGAGCGCTACAAAAACCAAGTGTGAAACAGTAAAAATAGATTAAATGCTTACTTATCTAGACAGCAATCAACTTGTTATTGGAGAAGCGAATAAAACCTTGGAAATTCTGTCGAAATGTTTCCCACGTGCATGTGGATCTGTAGAGCATCTTTCGGGAGATGAAAAAACGTTGAATCATTCATTTACGATTTATTTAAGCTCGCGCCGAGCAAATTGCTACAAGACCTAATTTTTCATACGCCAAATTTAAATAAGAGCTTTCGATTGTGTCCGAATTAAGAACACTACTGTTCTAAATTAGTAACAATTTAAATTAAATGTAAGTATTTTTAAACTACATTTTGGTCAAAGGAAACAATTCTGATAACGATAGTGGGAAAAAACGTTTGGACTTGGGGTTATCAGAGAAACAGAAACATAGTGATTAATTTGTACAAATTTAAATTGACATGAAAATTACTTTTAAAACGAGAACAGACCATAATTTATCACTTCTAGCAATGCATTACAAACATCCATACTAACATTATAAATGCCAAAGAGTGTGTTTTTGTATATTTGTATGTACGTAATGTTTGTCCGTCTTTCACGTCGAAACAGAGCGACATAAGCGACATAGAGAGTGACATAAGTTACTTTTTATCCCGGAAAAATGGACAGTTTCCGAGGGAACAGCGCGCTATAACCGAATTCCAAGCAGGCGAAGCCGCGGGCAAAAGCTAGTGTGCTGTAAAGAGAGAATAAAATGAACAAGTAACTGTATTAACATATGATGGTTTTCCTTCATTGTTATCATAGCAAACACGGAAATTAACAACACACCAGTAGGTTAGTTACCAGCATACAGTTTAATATCCTGGAACACAGCAAATCGCGGACAGACAAACAGACGTAATAATATCAGTAATCCTAGAAGAGTCCCATTTTTTATTTTGAGGTACGGAACCCTACAAATGAACTGTATTCTTTAACACCTACATAGCTTTATTCGACTTACTTTTGGTCGTAAGTAGGTATGTTTGTAACTTGTACATAAAATACACTAAAAACATTACAATTTTCCAGTTAACCTTCGAACGGTGTTTTTAATGGTGTATGTTTTCTATGCCTAAAATGGTACGCCCCTAAATGTGACACCCCAATAGGACAGCGCTCTCAAATTAGTCCACCGGGGACTCGAACCCGGCGGTAACGGTCGTGAGTCACGCAAGGATACACTATTTATACCGACTTCCCGTCGACGCGCGCTCGCGCATCTTAATTGAACACCGATCCATTGTCAGGGCTGCCATAAACGAGGCAATGATGACAATCGGTGTGTTAGCATCCTTGGAAAAGTCCAGGTGGTTGGCAGCAGTTGAAGAGATATTAAGGTTAAAGATACACATCAAAGGTACAATGTAAAAAACCGGAAAGATAACGGTTAAGACAAATTTAATCAGTCGTCCCATGACAAATTGTCATAACATGTATATGTATAGACTAGAGATTTTTAGATATTACGGCTACATAAAATGAAAGCTTATGAAATTAAACAATTATGATAGTTAAACTAAAGTAAAAATTAGTAAAAGGGCAAACGTCGTTGACCCAAAAGTAAAGCGAAGTAACTCATTTTCAGTTACACAAAATCATTAAAGCAAATGATGAAGAATGTGGTTTGTCTCAATACAAAGAGTTTGAATTCTAACGCTGACCACAAAGGGAGAGTGATTCCACGATGATGTCAGTGTGCTCGTCAGAGCTATTGTGATAGTTGTCTATGCTGGAATTGGCAACGTCTCTATTAGTAAACTAAATCTGTAAAACCATGACAGGATTACAAATTTGCAAGGGATTTTCATTGAAAAATAAAAAGCTGCCAATGGCACGGAGCCAGAGCGTAAAGCTACGCTGTGTTTTGGTGACGACGTGAGTTCCAGTGCGGAGCAGAGTGCAAAATGACGAATTCAATAAGTATAAAATTAGCTAGATTTGTTGCTCATTTCTAAAATTTTCTTTTCTGCAATGATCATCGAGGTCATAATCCTAATCCAAATCATTGGTCCATATAGTCAGTACCCTGAATTTTGATGCTCGACACTTTTTTATATTATGCTAGCTATTTTTTGTGACTTCATCCGCGTGGAAAAGTTAAGGCCGTAAACGCTCTCAATCTAAATCCATTCAGCCCTTTTAGCGTAAAGAAGTAATAAACACACGTTACACTTATAAAGTTTCGCTTCTATACTGTTGGTAGGAAATATTATGGCAAATAAATATGATAATTAACTAAGATTAGAACCCTAATTGATCAATTATATTATAATACCAATACATAGTCTATAATTTTAAAACTTACAGTCATAACAATGTCATAAAATGGTCAAACGTCAAAAGTATGTACAAGTATTGATGGAAGCACCATTACAAGTACAATCCGACAAGAAAGCAAAGCTACTATAGATCGAGCGATCGTTTTTGCACGCACGACCTAAAAATATTTGCACCAACAAAAAAGTTGTGCCTAGATCGACGGCCCATTGACCGACACTGGAATGCGACGGACGGACACACATACCAATTCATATATAAATGATCGAGCCGAGGCATGCGATAGGTCACGGACAGTACTCTTGAATGGAACGCGTTGAACTGCCCGTGAATGGGAGCCTTATTAAGTTATTATTAACTTGAGATAATTACAATAAAAGCATCAAGAGCCAAGTTAAAAACAAAAGAAGAAAACACAAAGGATTAAAGAAATAAGGACATTGGAATTGAGGAAGGCGTTCTTAAAGAGCGATAAGAATTATGGCTTGCAAAAAGATTTGCAATGGCGCAGTTAACGCGACACTTTCTGAGACAAATAAGGATATTAATAAAAGATTGTCTACAGGTGACAGTATGTTACGAATACGTCGTCGGAATAAACCGTGCGTTGACAGAGACCCTTCAGAGACAGGCATCTTAATGAAGCACTATTTGTGAACGGCGATCCGTTTAAAACTTTATGATCACTAAGACGTTTTACTGCGCGACCAACGGTAATACATCGCAACGCAACCGGGCAACATAAACATTGGCCGTATATCTTGACGCTTGCAAAAAACAGGATTATTACTAAAGGCGAGTTAAAGGACAATATTACAATAAAGATAATAATAAATAATGTATGACATGATCAAGTGTCTGAGAATAAATCAACGTCGGCCGGACCTTGAGATAAACAAACAAACAGGGACACCGGTGGATAGGTTAAGCGTTTTATTTTATCGGGATTGCATACTGCCTCTCAGCGCCCGCTGCCATTGTGTTAAGTGGTGTGTGAATTCTTGAGAGCAATTGTTTCAATCAATACGCTTTGTAAGGACTAATTTGTTATTTCCTTTGCGAGAACGCGCGGCTGCGTGCAGGCGAATTGCGCCTGCGGCTTTGCATATAATGATTAATAGGTTCAACCAGCCGAAAGTGAATAGAGGCTAGATAAGGAAGCAGCGGTCGGAACCGCTGCTAATGACAAATGACCGCGCAAATGAACACATCGTGACCGAAGTACGACGCTTCAAGACCACACTGAGGCCAGCCTGTTGCATCGATGTCAGTCAGAGATTCTAAACAACCAACTGGTTTTAAATAACATGCTAATCTTGTCACACAATTAGGCATTAACGTCTTGAGTCATTAATATTAAACGGATGACCTAAATTCTTAAGCTACGATCGAGGTCAAAAAAAGAAAAGCAACTAACCTCTGTGTCCGCTGAACAGCCATGAATTCTGTTTCGACGCATCAAATTTCTTCTTCACGATCGGCGTTGATTCCACTACGCTTGCTTGTCTACTTCTCCCTGCAAGCGGAGTTTTTACGCTCTTCTTTTTGCCTTTCTTCAGAGTACCACTGTGAGATTTCCTCAACGTATTAACTTTGACTGTTTGGCTCTTTCCTCTAACTTTGCTCTTACTTCTTGATGTCTGTCGACTCAATCTCCGCCTGTGTTCTCCCATTAACTTCGGAGTTGGGGGTTCATCGTCCGTGTCAGTATCTACTATAGGTCTACTTTCACAGACTGAAGTATGCCTCTTCTCTTCTTCGAGAAAGAACTTTGTGTAATTTAGAATCTCTTCTGTGCTGACAATTTTATCCAGAACTTCCGTGACAGCTTCCACTGCTTTTGCGGTAACCGTTGGTGTCTTTTTTCTTCTAAGAAAATTAAAAGAACTAACGGAAGAGCCTTTGCTAGACTTTCTTGATTTAGGAGCTTCAGTGGTACTGCTTTTTCTACTGTTAGAATTACTTTTATCTTCTTTTTTACTGCTTTTTCTCATCTGATCTAGTTTCATATTTGAACCATGAATAGAGTCTCTGTCTTCTTCGCTCCACAAGCTTTCTCTTGATTTTTTCTTATCCGAATGTTTATCTGGATCTTTTTTCGTCTCAAACCAATCATCGCCTAGACTCTTGACAATTTCTAGAGGATTCGATAAGGACATTGTTTTTCTGTGTCCTTTTTTGCTCTTTGCATGATCAGCCTCCTCATCAGTGACAGCAAGTTTTAAGGACTCCTTGCTCATCGTAGGTGTTTTACTGAGGCTCGGGAGTGCATCATCGCTGGCAGAAATGGCATCACTGTGGCAGTCTGCTGATTCGTACAACGATTCGTCGCTTTCGTCTCTTCGCTCTGTAGGAACATTTTTGAACGTATTAGAAGTTTCATTAAGCCCATCATTTAAGATTCCTTGCCATTTAAACCGTGAACATTAACGTTTTTCAACTGTCAGTAACAAACTCAAGTAAGTACATATCGTAAAAAAAACAATGCCCGTTTCGAGCAAAAAGTATTTCAATCGATCGATTGTCGATGAATGACGAGACAATGTCAAGATTACAGAATGACTCACGGCAGTTACACCGTTACGGCGAATGCTTTGCAAAAAATTCTATTATCCTAATTAATATTAACATACAATACGTTACAATTACGTCGCTGACTTCACTTTCTATGTGGACAGTGGAATACACCATGTTTGAGACGTGTAATTGCTTTTTAAAAGAATAATTTACGTAAACGGCGTTTTGTTTGACTTAAAATGTAAAACGGGGTGAAAGTTTTCGAAATCCTATGTTGACCCGTGGGTAGCACCCACGAGAGCGTCTTATGGAAGAATAGCATCATTACAATGTAAGAGCTGTAACACTACGTGCTCCACAGTTAAGTATATGCATAGTTGTTTTACTTGCCCATTAAACTAAAGACTCTATTTTCATATCGTCACGATCTCTATTGCCGTGCAATTTCGCAGTAAAAGTAAGAGTAGTATAGTTTAAAACAAACATAATTAAGTATTACCTAACATTCTCTTACATTTATCGTAAATTTCTCTGTTATCTTCTAACGTATAAAAGTGCCACGACGTCGATGTCAACAAACCGAGAACAGGTTTGTAGAGCGGTAGGTATTAACGCAACCTAAATAGGAGACATATTTGAGCATACAGATTAGTCGTATCTAAATCTGGTATTAGTTTAATGCGCCTAAGACTTTTATAAATAAAGATGCTACCAGCCGTACTACAGAATATAAAATGGATGTTTAGCATTCTTTTGAGAAAAGATGTCAGTAACAGTATGGAAACATTTAATTTGAATACAAATTATCACTGAATAAATTAAGACTGTAATGAAACTGAAACATATTAAGACTTGAGTAAACATCTCGACTTTAATGCTTAATTTTATCATTCAATCAATCCAAAACTGTTTAAATATCAGTGCAATGTTATTTTTAAACTGTATTATATCACCATAGCTTTGGCTCAAAATCAACTTCACTGCAAATGCCCTTGTATTAACTTTGAGATTAAGATTACCATCACGTTGCTCATCTAACCCGTCATTATCTTCATTATTTATTTACTCAGCTATCTCTGTTCTAAACAAGGCTTTATCACTGCATTTTACTGCCCCTTTATCACAAGCTTGCGCAAGCGCAAGTAGTAACGTGTTGACATGGACGATGCGTTCACCTCACTTTGTTTACATTCCGTAACTTCTGCTGCTACAATAAGCACGGTTACATTATCTCACTGGTGCACTGCTTCACTATACCTTATTTTGCATTGCGATTTGAATTTGGACTGGCATTGTATAGCTATAGCAAGTAAGTGCCCCTCGCATTTGTATTCACAAGTAGTAGGGCACAGAATTAAGATCATGGTTTACAAGCATTACAAGTAAAACTAAGTGAAGTATTTCCATGAAACAGTTCAATTTACTTTTTGTCTAGTAACATTTATAGTAGAGCATTTATATAATTAACAACGTTTGATATTTGATAACTAAAACGTAGTATAATTGTAAGGTTCCAATATTCTATTCACAAAACTGTAAGTCCAGGTTTCATAAAAATGTAACTGTAATTCATATAGCTGCTACAAGAGACTGTTTGTATCTAAATAAATCAATATAACAACAAAGTGCCGATCATTTAAATGCAGTTCAATTGCCTTTTGTCACAGACAATGCTATTGTTTTAATTCAATTATAATATCTCTAAATATTTACACGCCCCTGCGATCAAAATGAATTTACTTCCTAGGACTCGTTCACAGGTTCACTTTTTGTTTACTAGTGAATCATTATCGGTTAAAAAATGCGTCTAAAAACGCATGCAGATTATCCCCTAGCCGTTGAACCGAATCCGGCGCATGATTCATGGCACAATTATTATACGGTACCGTCAAAATCAGCGGACGATGTACTGCGTAAAATTATCTTAAACGATTCCAATTTGCAAATGAATTTGGTGATATTATTTAAATGACTATAAGCATTGATGATTTTATTGCCTTGCCGGATATTGAAACAGGACAGAAGTTACATTATTTAATTTCATGCCATCTTTAGCGATGTAAATTGGCATTGACAGCATGACCGGATCGCACATTATATTCGTCTGATGAGCTCTCTAAGTTAATTATGTTTTTAATGAGTCTATTATACTTCATTTGAAATTTGTATCAGCTTTTCATTGCCACCGACAGAAAAAATATTTAAATTAATATCACATACTTGTTCCTCTTCACGTTTATTTATTTCATTGTCAAGTCATGTGACTGCTTTTAAACGTTAATCCACGACAAGCCTAATCCGAAGCAGCAAACCATGATCCTAATTCAAACTAACTGATCATAAAATCAACAACCACTTCTAACATTACTATTATTAAATGACCGAACAAGAGTATTGTTCAGCGTTAAAGCCGGGTTTTTACACGAGTCAAATTCGTAACTATAGTACTTATCTAATGTATAGTATAGATTGATTGGCTACTAAAGCATGCAAGAAGTGATGGATCAAACAATACCAGCATTGGTACTCGGATTTAAAGTCCTGCCGTGAAAACCAGCGCTTTAGAGCTACACGGTTAGGGTGTGATGTCATCGCTGTGGGAGACCGTTGAGCCGTTGGCCAAATGCAAATCTTATACGTCGAGTCCTTTATTCACTATCATTAGCTATACTATAGTTGTCAAGCAGCCCACAGTTTGTTCTTTTCTTAAGGATTTCAAAGGGCTTTATCATACTATGACTGTTCAGTTGATAGGCATAGAAATACAACTGCCACACACAGTTCAAACTTCAATATAATTGGAGGATTTATGCTGAATTTATTAAAACTAATATTTAATTAGTAACTCTGTCTGCCTTTTATCTCGTCATACCCTCATACTGTTAAACCGATTTAGACGAATTAGGTATGGACATAGTTTAAATCCCTGGGAAGGACATAGGACAATTATATCCCGAAAAATGGAATAGTTTCTCCGGGATAGCGGTATGTAAATTTTACGCAAGTCGAGGGCAACAAGGCAACAGGTATTAAATAAATAAACTTATATCGGTATTCTACGATAAACTCGTTCAACTTTGCTTCCGATTCAAAAGAACAAAAGACTACTAACCAAATAACCAAAACAAAGAACCGAAATGTAGATTTGGCGCTGTTCTATATTTACAACGTTGCCTAAAACGTGTTTGTGTTTAGTGCTGTATTGGAGCAAAAACCAACCACGTGTAGTAAAGCTGGGACGGTCAACGCTCATTTCGATTCAGTTTAACGGCCAATTAAATTGGCTTGTTTTGGCAGTGACTTCAATCCTACTACTTCCTATATTTTAACTTCTGTATCCCACTAAACCCAAGCTGTTTCTTTGACCTAGTAATCATTTTTTTATTTGTAACCCGGAACAAAACAGTGCAAGAAGATAATCATGAAAATCTTTCAATAAAAAAGTTCGAAATACTTGTGTTGCACAGACGAAATTTGACTAAGCATCGTTCAAGAGTAATACTGTGATTCCTAAAGTTTTTCATGTCGACAGTTTATTAACACTGTCTGTTACCAGTTTTTTACCTTCTTATAATTATAATATTGAAATGAAAACTAACCTAACCATAAAAATTTCATTTTTAATACAAGCTTTTTTTTCTAATTGCACTTTTTGTTGACTGCACTTGCATTGTCACCCAAACTACATTTGCATATCAAATTTCAAGTCGATGCTATTAACCGTTGAAGAGTTCCGTCCTGCGGAGACGATCCTGGCTGGACTACCAGGATGTCACTACTAGATTATTGTATTGTTCGTGATCTACAAGTATGCCAAATTTCAAGTCAATTCGACTACTGAAAGCTGGTCGAATTTAACTTGCAAGATTTGACTACAGACATACAACGGGACAGGTGAAACAAAATAATAGCTTGTAAAAATACCTTTCAATTCACATACTTTCAACTCATAGCTTATCAGTTAAATAGGAACAACGTGAGCTCTTAAATGTTAATCTAAACATTATTTCCAATAATCTAATTCTATGTCTAATTTCAAGTGTAAACCAATCTACATAACGATATCGGTGAACAACAAAAGTTTTCAAACATAATAACTTCGCAGATGGAGAATTTGTTTAATTGAGCAAATGATTGATGAATCAAAATTCAAAAAATTCATTAAATAATAAGTTTCTTCATCAATCTTCAGGCAGTTCGACCTACAATCCTTTAATAATCCATTTATGAAATGTTAACTTTGTTAAACAATCATCAAGAGCTCTCCAGTTCCAATTAGACTATTCTGAATTAATCAAGACTTCAGTATTCTAAAATTCTGTCTTTACAGTTATTTGTATTATAAAACATCAAATCAGACACCAGAATCTCATCTACTAGGTATCCCTAAAATGCTAGACGAACATAAATAACATTAACTAACTTTGCGTTAGTACAGTCGGAGTAAAAAAAGGTTCGTCACCTTAAGATCTATTTTCCTTTGCTCAGTACGAGCGCTCATCTGCTTTCCCGATTAATTAGGACATACTGCATCAACCTGTCAACCTGCTAAACATAATCAGGTGACCATAGCAACCCTACAACTAAACCTTAGCACTGACAAACATTGACAATTAAATAGAACAATATTTGATTGAAACTTTTACGTAGTTGTTTATCAAAACGGTTTTGTATTGATATGAAACTAGACTTATGTCAGAGGTGTATACTATTTTGATCCTTGTTGTCATGCCAAGTAAGTATAATTTGATATGCACTTGTCTACTTACTACTTTGGTTTCAAAACGTACTAAGAGTCTATGACTTTGTAAAGGAATCAATTTAATGACTGACGAAGGTTTTTCTACCCCCACTGTACTTTGGTTGGTGTTTTGCGTTTATAATACCTATTCATATCTCTACACGTGTACGTTGAGCAATCAATACGGGGACCTTGCTTTAATACTGACTAAATACGAATAAAGAATATGGATTTTTTTGGTTTCACCATGAATGCCCCTTTCCACCTTTTATAACATCAAACATGTCAAGGCTACAAAGCTTTGACAACTATTTCCTTGTGGTAATCATATTTGTTTGGATTCATTTTTATTTTTATTCTTTCTTTAGCTTCCTGCCACCAGAAAGTTTAATTATGTACTAAACATAGATCTATATATGTGCCATATATATTTGTATAGCTTTAATATACACTTAGACCATTAAAGTTATCTCGTATAACTTGCACAGCAATAGCATCTTCCTATAAGTGACAATTCAAACATTTATTGGTTTTTTAACGGTCATTTTCATTCGATAAAGGTTTAATAGCTTCTATTTCAAACGATTACGCTGTCTACTTGCGACGATAAAAATAAAAAGACGAACTATACCAGTAACATTAAATAGCTTGAAAGCATTCACCGTAACGTTGATTAGGATCTTATTGATACTATTCTGTTTTTAAATGGCAAGGAAATCAATGAAATTTAAAACTTACCCAAAGACACTTTCATATCTAATATGTCTGAATGCCGCCTCTTCTCCTTCTCGCTTTCTGTTGAAGTCTCCCTTTCGCTCGACTCCCTCGTCGGCTTAAGGGTGATAGCTTTCTTCCTCCTCAGCCTGTTCACCATCCCGTTCTCTCCCGGTTTCTCCGTCGCCTTCGGTTCCCGTTTGAACCACATCATCGTTCCGACCATATGTGACACTTAAGTTGGATCACTGAGCATCGGTATTCACCTCACACTTCTCACTGTCTCAATTCGAACCATAACCACTTTGATTGTTAACACTTTTTCCACTGTAGCTGTAATATTAACTACCGATCAGTAAAGTTCTTGGCATTCATCATAATTTTATATACGTTTATTTATAAACCGAGATTGTCGCCCTTTGTCGAAGCTAAAATTAGAAGAGCTATGTTTGCTTAACATTGATCGCTAAGTATAGTTGGTGCTAGTTGATTGACTCATAGTTGTAACATCCAAGAAAATGACACGACGTTTTAATAGAATATGCCAATAATATGTCATCGATTAGGAAGTTTGGGAACATTGACGATTTATTTTAGAACGAAAACAAAGAATGTTTTTATCAAAAGTGTAAACCGATAAAATAAAAATGTTATGAAGCCCGTTTAATCAAAAATACTTGTTTAAGAAGAATAAATGAACATGGCGATAGCGCAATAGTATTGCCAAAGCATTCAAATAAAACAGAAGAAAGATCAGTTTACAAAACAATCGACGTCCTGCGCAAGAGTTGAATTTGCGCAACTACCGTAAACGCAGCGTCAGAGTAAAACAAATTTACGTAGTTAATTAATGACCGTAATGGGTACAAACAACGTTACTATTGATAATCAGATAACAATGTTGTTCGTTTTAAAGTAGCAATGCTTTATGGTTAAGGCAATTACTGATCAGTAATGAAGCATGGAAAATCCACAACTGATTATAGTAGTAAGTTAAGATATCTAACATCTAGTAGCTTGGTGCACGGTTGTGTTGCTTTGAAAAAGAGCTCTCTGGTTGTTGGTTGTCTGTTTGTCTGGTTGTTGTTGTGTGTGTGTGTTGTGGGTTTGTGCGATTCACGTGTGTTCTTACAATGTGGATGTGGAGGAACTGCATGAACACCCATATTTTGCGTAAGCGTACCTATGATAAGGTCGCGGGTGAGCAAAGTAAGCGTTTCAATTCATTATTATGGTCCTCCGTAAAGTAACGCCCGGTTCAATAAACTAAGATATAACTTGTTTGGCCTCGGGGATAAACCCGCCGTTTAATTTCAGAGAAATCAGATCGGCTCTTTCTTAGAAAAATAGTCTACAACCTTCCTCAAGAATTATGCTATCAAAGCGAAAAGAGTTTATTAAATCTGAATGGAGGCTAGGTCCAACAGTGGACGTCCAGAGGCTAATATAATGATGATGAAATACAAATAGTACATCCAGAGATCGGTACATTCAAAGAAGTAAACTTTTCAGCTTCATTATATTAGTAGAGATTTGATAAATCTAACAAAATCAACATCGTAATCATCTGGGGCCTATACACCTCGAACTACTGGACACAGGCCTCCTCTCTCATTAAAAGGCCTTGACCTGTAAATCTCGGTCTGGCCCGGTGCAAATCGATAACTTCACACACACCAAATTGCTTAGCAAGTAAATAATGGTACCGTCACGATATTTTCCTTCACTTTTCAGCTTATAATTTTAAATATGATTTCGTAATTCTCCGAAATCTCCGGGCACTTGCCCAGGATCGATCACATATAAACTTTTCGCTCAAGTAGTTTAAGAACAGCTTTGGCTCAATTATTGGCGTTGTTTTTATCGCTATAGACCTATTGTTTTGGCAATACATGAACAATAGCCGCTAGAAGCGCTCGCGCAGCCGGAAGTGGCGCGCGGAAGCGGCCTCCACACTGCCGGCCGATAGGATCGTCGTTAATGGTCAGATTGTCCTCCGCTCTGCCCGATGATGTCAATACTGTTTTAGCAAAGCTTCAGTACTTAAGAGATGTTTTATCATTATCATTGTATGTCGGTAGACGTCCACAGCTAGACTATAGACCCTTCAAGAACGCCATAATGTCCGGTTCTGTACCGTCCGCACCTATCGTGCTCCTGCGACCCTTGCCAAGCCGTCAGCCCGCAAAGTGGCTCTACCTACGCTGCGCAAAAACGATGATTCTCTAATTTTTCACCGAAAATATATGTTAGAAAAGATTTTTATAGGATTCTACAGAAATTTACCTATAGGATTCTACAGAAAGATTCTCAAATATATCCTGATTAGTTTCATTATCATCATCAGCCGGAAGACGTCCACTGCTGGACAAAGACCTCCCCCTTAGAATGCCACAATGAACGACAACTCGCCACTTGCACCCACCGGTTTCCCGCAACTCACACGATGTCGTCAGTCCACCTGGTGGGAGGCCAGCCAACACTTTATCTTCCGGTCTGATTAGTTTACAGTTTCAGAAAAAAAACTTTCGTCCATATGAAACAGTTGGGAAACGAATAGTTTGAGAAAAATATTTCAGGCGAAAAGCTAGAATCCCTTAACGTATAGTTGCCAATTATTAGAGTCGTTTAGTTAAGATAAGTTGGTACACAATTAAGCTAATCAAATGCTTGGGTATTGCCACGCCGGCGCTTAGGTAGTTTTATACCAAATTAACCTTTTCTTTGAAACGCATGGAGACAACTCTGAAGTAAAGCTCGTATCATACGAGTCGTATGTTCTCATATTTAATGGAAAAAATATAAAACTAGTAACAACAAAATGTATAATCGAGAGCACCTTTTCCCAATTGTTATTGACTGAAATAAGATGAATCTAAAGATGTGTATCGTATTTAATACATAAAAATACTTCAATTTGTTTAAATTGAGACACATCTCATCTATTTAAGTACATATAATCGAAACACTAACCCATCCTTATGTATGCCAGCAGTCTGATAAAAGTAAAGAGAACTGCAGTTACAAAAACTCTCTTCAATATATATAGTCAGCAGCAGAGCCAGCAGAAGTGTATGAGGGGTTGAAGAGCACAAAATGACAGACCATACTGCCAACGAAACAATTTGCAGCTATGCGTAAGTCAAACTCATACAGTGGCAATTCAAAACAAGAATTAACACAGCTGATACTCAAAGACACATAAACCGCAGAAAAACCATGAATTTGAATCACCCAGTGTCAGCCAGATGGCAACAGGAAAAAACTTCTCGCTCGGTCTGCTAACTGCATTTAGCGCCAGACGGGGGTGGGAAGAGGGGTGAGTGGACGTGAAAAAATTAGGGGCATTTGGGTGCAGCTCAAAGCGAGATAGAAGACGTTTTCGAAAATGCTATTCAGCCATTTAATAGTAGAGCACATTTTGCAACTTTGTAACTATGTTAACTTATTGTAGTATTGTACTGGTTTTTTGTGCTTAATATGTGCTCAATAGAGAAAAAGGCTTCTAAGACAAAGATCCGCGCTAAACACGACTATTTTCATAGCATTTTTGAACACAAAACACAGTTCATAAAGATGTTTCAAAAATCTTCAAAGAGCATTCATCACCTACCCAAAAAGCGTTTAAAATAATGACTAGGTGTGAAAAATGAGAATTATCACCCGCTAAAACGCATGAATCACAAAATTAATAAACTAAAAAGTACAAAAGGTACGGTTTGTGTTAAAAAAGAAAACAACAATTAGACCGTCTTCAAGTGAATCACTGGGCTGAGAACACTCAGCTTCAGTTTTAATTAAGAGGTAATGAATAATGCCATTCATTATAAATATGTAATACAGGTATAATAGTGATGTGATGTCATTAACATAAGTTACTTGCGTGCAGTTATTTGTCTCTTGGAATTCTAGAGTTCTCTGGGTAAAAGCTCTTGGACATAACCATAATTTGCTAAATAGGATTTGTTTACATAACTATGTTAATCAGGAGGAATGAATATCGAATCAAATATCGACGCTTGAAAGGAGAAATTGACTGACATTTTTTTAAGGTAGTGAGTTATATACATATTTTGAATTAGTAAAATTTACTGATTCCAATGTCACTTAGTCAATTTCTCCTTTTAAGCGTCGATATAGTTTTTTTTTTCACTAGCCTGTTTCGCAATTGAGACCTATCGAACGTGAGCACCTAAAATCTAGGACGATCGGTAGGTATGATCTAGGTTTCAGATCGTCCTCCCTGGACGCATCTCCGCTTCAAGAAGATTTATTATGAAAAATAATGCACTCAGCACCTATCGACAATTTCTCCGTTTCCCAATATCGCCAAGCGTTCGACACAGATTCCCGCTAACCCCCAGGTACTATATTAACGGCGGAAGCGTATCCTGCTCGACCTGAAGTCCCCTCTGCTAAATATATCGCATCACACTGTATTGGTGGAGTTAAGCGGGGAGGCTTGTTTAATATTTCACCACTAGCCTGATATTTATAAGTAAAATTAATATCCATACTAATATTATAAATGCGAAAGTGTGCGTGTTTGTACTTTGCGTGTTTGTACTTTGTGTGTTTGTCCGTCTTTCACGCCGTAACGGAGCGTCGGATCGACGTGATTTTTGGCATAGAGATTTATGGGCCCGAGAGTGACATAGGCTACTTTTTATCCCGGAAAAATGCACAGTTCCCGAGGGAACAGCGCGCGATAACCGAATACCACGCGGGCGAAGCCGCGGGCAAAAGCTAGTTCCACATAAAAAATTGTAAAGTTTTGGTGTGTTACTTTTTTTCGTATCATCAAAATTAGTAAAAGGCGTTGTCGTTATCCGCGACAGAATCCGCGACATCGGATTTACCCTAAAACCGTTTTGACTTGTTAATTTTATCTGTACAGAAATACTCCGGATTTCTTTTAAATCATTCCACGTTAGACGAGACATTCTATACAGAATGATACATAACATCGAACTGCAAGTCTGAATGCAGGTCTGAGTGCAGATTTAGCCTCAAGGCGGCTGTCACAGGAATCTAGACAGTCATCCGTCTCTACCGTCGTAGCTCAAGGGCTGTCTGACAGATTATGTGAAATATAAATGCAGATAAATCTTTAAAAGCTGCTACAGCGATGGCTATCAAATGACTGATTTTTCCGCAAGGTATTGTGTCTAGGAAGGTACCTTGTTGCCTGCCTTTTCTTTTTCTTCTGTATTGTTTTGTAGCTTCAATGATAATTATTTGTACTTTTACCCCCTTATTCATAAAACTTAACAAGCCTATGTTAACTAACAAATGCTTTGTCCCTTTCTAACAAATACAAATGTCGAAGTGACAGATAAGGACAAACGAATTTTAGCTGCATTTTAACTAAAATAGGTTTGATTGTCGTTTATGAATAAGGGGGTTACTTTTCAAGTTCTGCATGTCTTTGTGACAAAACATGTAGCACTATAAATTGTCTGTACACCATCTTTTTTTGTACTATGTTTGAGTAAACAAATAAATGATTACCGATTACTGAAGACTCAGTTTATATTTCAAGTTGCTGCCTTTGTCAGTAATCACGAGACATTAAATGAAAAAGGAATCTTCATTTGCATCATATAACCACTATCTTATCAATATTGAAGTACCTCTTCAATATTTGAAGTGCCTTAGCATTTTATTATCTAGATTAAAACATTACTTACAGATTCGAGCCACAACAAATAAAATATTTGACTAAGGATTTAAGCAAAAAGTTTGTGGGAAACAGAGAATATCCCATTTAAGTTTTGTTTCTCTGCTAACTTTAAAAAAAAATATTCTCTGCTCTTTGCATCCAGATTCATACACTAAATAAATCACCCGACCTACTCCAATTATCCCGTCCCACATTACCCGTTCACACATCGATATCTGCCATTCATAATATTTATTATTCCATCACATTTATAAAACAATTTTTCCCAGTACCAGATGTTTATTTAATGCAGTAATTAATTACGTAAAAGTAATTTACGTGACGTTATCACTGAAAGGATCGCAGTGTAAGATGATTAACTTTCTCATTAATACAGCGAGTGAACAATGGAGATTAAACTAGATTATTTATGTTGTTATTTTACCGCAGTAGGTTTAACATTGTTGCCCACCTAACGACGTATCATAGTAATTATGGCTAGCTTCTAAAACTTCAAAATATCCTCTCGAGTCCTAGCTTTTTTTGAACAGATATAGTACTTACTAAGTACAACCTCAAATAAGTAGTAAAGCTAGACGTGGTGGGTTTGCTTTATTATTTAGAAATTATTTCAATATTTGGTGTCAAGTGTCCCTTGATATTTATTATTTATTTGTTTTATTATTCTTAAAATTCTTCACTCTATCAATTTCTGCTTTTAAAAATGCATTCGGCCGTTATTCTTAGTATTCTTCGTTTTTTATAAAGTAGGTGAGGATTATCGAGGATATTGTGCTTCTTTTCTATAAGTCATCATTATCATCATTATCATCATCCATCATCATCATCCATCATCACCATCATCATCATCATCAGCCGGAAGACGTCCACTGCTGGACAAAGGCCTCCCCTTTAGAACGCCACAATGGACGACCACTCTAAGTACCTATTCATCAGATATTGTCTAGAACTAGGCTCTGTGGTCATTCAGGCACTATTATGGGTGAAGATACTTTTCTCTACCGCGATCGTTAATAAAAAAATATTAGGAGACAGTACCTAATGTCGCATTATGAACGAATTCGTGACATCTTCAGCTGTCGTACTTACAATTAACCGTAAAACTGACATATGAGTCACGATTTAAGTGTCAGGATACGAACATGTACTAAAGTAATCAGTAATCACGACATATCCTAGGTATTGCAATAAAATATTTTTTACTAACACTTACAACAACGAAACCGCCATTTATTCCCGTTTCGACTTATATCAATGATATTGAAAATTCTGCATAGCTTGTGGACATAGGTTTCCTCTCAAAATGAGAGAGCTTGGTTAAGTAACTCTTATGGCCTTGCGCGGATTACATAGTTACATAGTTTAAACAAAAAAAATCCAAAGCACCGTTATGTTCTTCCTTAAATTCGCTTTTGATGATATAATAGACGTCATAGGACCACTCTACACCAATTAACCTAGTCCCAAAGTAAGCAAAGCTTGTGTTATAGGCACTAGGCAACAGATAAACACACATAAATGCAAAGACGCAAACTTATATATATTAAGCACCCAAGCTTTCAATATTATTCAAATAACATTACACTGGGTGACCTTAGCCTCTGGACAAATACTAATGCTACTGCCTTACTTAGCCAAGATATTTAAAACCAAAGTGCAAAGTATCATAACAATCAGTCCAATATTTACCGAAAAACTAACGGTTTTCAATGACTTTGACCTGTGTATTTGGATGATCTGATTTCATAGATTTTTTTTCTTCTCTAATTAAGCCAATAACTATTTTAATATATTGCTAAGTATCAGCCTTATCCACGGTTTCATTATTTGTCCAGTAAGGTCACCTTGCATAATGAATCGATGTAAATTAGGCACTGGTCCCACCGGCGGCTACAAACTATTAGCGAGTAAAACTATAAACTACAAACGAGTGGGCGAGAGGCGAGAAGCGAGTATAGTTTTGCTAGTTTAGACGCTCGGCTATAAGCGAGTGTTTGCGTGCGACGGGCGATTACTCGCTGCACTAGCTCAGCCGGGGGGCTATTCGCCAATGACCTATACGATGTACAGTCAAGGTCGAATATAGTTAGTGCGTTAGTGTTTAATTTTGTAACTAAGGGACCCCATACATCCCTGTATTATTATTAAATTAGTTTTTTTGTAATTTTTTGTTTAATTGTTTATTGTAGTTTTTAAGTATTTTATTTGTAATTATTTTATTTTGAAAAAATGACTTTCTGCCAAGTTTCTTGCGGCGCATTCTTCTTGGCAATGATGGTCTTTCCGAAAGCGCTGGTAGTTTAAAAAAAATGACGTGTAAAAGTGCCCATTGCGGCCTATTTACTGAATAAATGATTTGAATTTGAACTGCAGTAAAGAAGAAGTATCAGCAGTGGACTGCTATGGGCTGAGATGATGATGATGATGATGATGATGTTACGATTGTTACTATAGGGACCAGTATGTGAGATAAAAACTATTTGGCTAATTTGGATGTCTATATTGTTCTCCTACTCCACAATCTTTACTACATACACGTGTCCCGGGTCATATTAAAAAGTTTAATTTACATAGGAAATTTATCTTTGTAACGTTCGATACGGCCCTGAAATCCGTTTGGGAGCAGCCAGGAAATATACATACTCCTTTCCTTCCTTCTGCTATAGAAAAGGATACCTATAGTTTTCTTTGTTCTTTTTTACTGACAGACTTGTTTGACAGAGTAAAGTTACAAGTAACCAAAAAGTAAGTTTGAATGTAAAGTTTGTGATTCCACTGCAAATGTAAAAATATTTTATGGATATAGGTAAAAAATATCAGAAAATCCTAGACATCAGAGTTTTGTAAGTTCTAAGTATCATAAGCCTGTTTACACCGTTTGCGTAACATACTGGACTCTTTTTTTTTAATTTGTGATGTAACAATACAATACAAATACTCTTTATTGTACACCAGAAATAATAAGCGATACAGAAAACAGGTACACAGAGAAAATTACAAGGTAAGCAATAGGCGGCCTTATCGCTTAAGAGCGATCTCTTCCAGGCAACCTTTGTAACGTATGGTTTGCAAACTCGTTATTGGCTTACTTGTCCACTTATGAATTTTACTGTCATGATAAAATATAAACAGCTGTCAATGTCGAGTAGCCGTCTTCGTGCGAGTATTTCTTGTAAAAATGGATGAGTTTTTTATAGAATGATCGCTCTGATCGCCAAGCAGGCTTCGGCGAGTACCGTTGAGCTAGTT
Source organism: Choristoneura rosaceana (assembly GCA_037349165.1). Lineage (NCBI taxonomy): Eukaryota > Metazoa > Arthropoda > Insecta > Lepidoptera > Tortricidae > Choristoneura > Choristoneura rosaceana. The sequence continues at coordinate 648,029 of JAZBNJ010000007.1, forward strand.
TTATAGTCGATAGCTTATCGCTGCGGTCAACTAGTAAACAGTGGTCCCACCACCAGCTATCGGCGAGCTCGGCGGTCAACTAGTAAAATTCTGTACTAGAAACAGATGACAATCGGCGGGCGGCTAGTAAACAATTCTATGGAATTATCGCTTACTCGCCGGGCGGTGGGATAGTATCCTCGCCGGCAGTGTGAACAGCCAGCTATGAACTATAAAAATATAGCTCTCTCTTTTATGTACACGGAAGCGATTATCTTTTGTTCGTTTCTTGGGCTAGAAAATAGCCGATAGCTCATAGCTTACTAGCTCGCGGTGGGACCAGTGCCTTAGCTGGAGCCTACCAATAGTCCGAAACAACCCCAAGAGCGCTAACAAAAGTGGATACCAAAGATGTTTACTACAATAGAGCCCGTAAGCCGAGAGCAAGTCTTTTGTACGCAAGCGCGGTACATGTTTAGTGTAATAGTGTTTTTACGAGTTTCTATAATTGACGGCGGCGTCTGCGCAGCCCAGCGCCGTTCATCATCATTTCTAATCAAACAACAGTTCAAAGCGCTTCGGGAATACATTTAAAACACTGTTGTTTCGTGAGATGAATAAAATAAATTAATAACATGCCATGGATACAGGTTTGAACGAAGATGAAGATGTTTAGACTAAATTAAATAATTGAATTAAAAAAATTCAGAAACAGATGTCTAAAGGTAAAGTAACGTAAAAGCAAAGGTAAAGGTAAGGTAGGTGCTTTATGGTGTGCAATAAAGAATATTTGTATTGTATTGTAACATCGGCGTATTAGATCAAAATAGCCAAGGACTAGGTTGATTAACGCCAGCTAGTGAACGTTTATAGGCCGAAGATGAAGATGATGATGATGATGAACAGCGCCCAAGAATAACAGTAAGGAATATTTCATGTTACTTTAATAATGTCAATGTGATCGAAAGTGTAGGTGTTTAAATATGAGGAAATATCGAGCAATGAGTCAAAGAAGGTTATAAAGTGTTTATACTAAGAAATGAATGAAACCATGCCAATGAGAATAATAAAAAGCAAAGAGATCAACATAGTGTAGAATATGAATAATACTCCTGGCTTTCTATTATAACACAGAAGCACTAGTCAGAAAAGAATGCTAACAATTGTTATTATTATGCGACTGGACATTAAAATATGAATAGTATATCTAAGAGTAAACATTGTAGCAGGCTGGACATTTTTGCAAGAAAAATATGTTTATGTCCGAATACTCAATACGAAATAAAAAGTAAACATGGCATTCTGCGAATAGCAAAATGGGACTGGTGAAACTGGGGCCCGCCGTGTGCATGCCGTTGTTATAGTTGCCACCAAACTTCGCCAACCCAACTTAACTAAGCTATGCAAAACCGCTTGCAGCAAGACTAGCTTCTGGCATTAGATTCTAGAAACTAAAGGAATTAGAAGGAAGGAAGGCCCTCTTGTTCTGAGAGGAGGCCTGTGCCTAACAGTGGGACGTATATAGGCCGGGATGGAAAGGAATTAGAGAGAGACAGGGCCATTAACCAAAAAATGATGCAAGGGACACCGCGACAACTTTGAGTTCAGTCTTAGTCTGAACAGAATCAGAAACCCTGATTTATACATATTTTATATAAGGTACTGTCGGCGAATAGACTGTAGTTCTAGATCAAACCCCCAAGAAGCCAAAGTCAAACAGAAACAAGTTGATAATAATTCTAATCGAACAGAAAAAAATTAATATGAGTAACAATACTAACATTATTGAGACAACAAAGATTAAAAGTAAAACCGAAGTTCTCGGATATCGGCAGCTTCCTGCTAGCTTCTGAGTAAAACTAGGCGATTCTCAGATTCGTCTCGACTCTGGTTGAGGCGCCAGCTGATGTCTGTCTGTGTATTTATAAATAAACTATAGTCGATTTGCAATTTATCAAAGTCAGTTTCTTTCCCTAGTTATCTCAATTTATAACATACTACTTCATTATCAGTAAAGGTCTCGTCTAAGTTAATTCTAAAATAAGCGCTGGAAAGTAAACTGAATCAACTTTTGTTACTTCATCTTTAAAAGTAGTTTACTTTCTTGTTGACAAACTATAAGTACTAGATTTAAATATCACAAGACAAAAACAAACTAAATAAAACCGTTTAAAGAGTACCACTCTTCGACTATATCTCGCTATCTATAAATTCTATAATAGTATCTCAACTTCCTTCAAAACCAAAAACGACAATAACCGACACAGGATCAGCGTCAAAACCAATAAATACTAGGATTATTCCGACACCAATCCATCTCGATACAAAACCAAACATACCCTTATTCTGTGATCCAAATTTAGCTAAAGGCATTCCGGTTATGAAAGCAAGTGTTAGGACGTGATGATATGCCGGACTTCTCTCATGACGGTTCTTGGAATACGAACACAATGGGCACACGTCGCTGTTGCGACCAAAGTTGTTAAAATAACAGTAGGGACCGCTAGATTCACCTATGTTCAAAGATATCTACTTACTACGAGACTCGAGAGTCAGTGGCAAAATGAATGAAACAATCAAACCTCATCCAAATTAACGATTTGATTTTATAACTCTTAGACGGACATTGAAGCCACTAAGAGAGCATTAACGTACGTAATAGTCCATCGCAAATAAATAAATAATAATAATGTTTGTATATAATGTATATAGATAACTCCTTATTACCCATGATGGAACGGAGAAGGTATATGCGCCTAGGATGAGATGTTGTATATATAACACCGAAAAATATGGAGGATACACTGATATAAATTTATTGGGTAATATTTTCACACGATACATAAATAATTTTTACAAACATTTATCCTGATAGAGCTCAATGCAAAATTTCAAAGCGACCGCTTGATCAAGTGGTTGAACCGATTAGTGGTTAAGACATTTAAATACATTAGTCGAGGTTGCCAGAAGCCACGTACTCTATACTAATTAAACAAGGTATTAAAATAAATCAGTTTCGCGTCATTAATGTTGCCATTAAGTCAGTGAAAATCCTCGATGATGATGATGATGAGTTGATTTGACAACTTGCGAAATTCTTGCTTAAATTTTTCAAAACCATCACATCTGACATTCCACGTGCAAGATTAACCAAACCGACAAAGGAAATTCCAGCCCACAGGTTACGTGCAGACGGTGGCCGGCTTCAAAGGCACGCCAACACAGCTGGGGCGGGGAAACAGACGCTGTTTACTTGCACCGACCTTGCCTGGATCGCAACGAAATACAGTGAAGGGATAATAAACGAAACGTTACTGATTATTTCAATACTTGCGTTAAATGAGAGGTGAATGTTATTTGTTGCATAGTTACTTTTCCGTTTAGATATAGTACCAAAAGCTATTAAGACCATCGGCATCTATGTATAGATTGCATGTTTCTTATATCAAAACGGCGCACAAAATTTCACTAAAGTGTGTTGACGACGTCCGTGACAGAGGTTGTATCAAAGAAATATTGATGATTGATGCGCCGCGCGTTTTGTTCAAAACAGTCAGTCTAGTGCCGTAAAGTACATAGATATCTCAGGTGTCCTTAGATATCGAAAGATATTACAATCGTAATTATGAAATTATAACGATGATTATGCCCAATCTGCACTGGACCCGCGTGGGAACTATGGCCTAAGCCCTCTCATTCTAACAGGAAGCCCGTGCCCAATAAACAAGACGTGCATAGGCCAAAGATGAGATATATACTGACCAATTATCACGTCAAAGATATGCAATGATTTTTGCTACGACAGAAACTAAAATGTAATTTATTTTAATTTGATGTAATAAACAAAAATAGAAACATTGCTTCCGAAATCCCAGAACGGAATTTGACCCAGTATACTGCTAACAGATCCCATCTTAAAATAAACCTGACTAAATGTTTGCAAGGCTCAAAAGCCCATTAATTCTGATAAGATTTTAATGCCACAAGTCAATAAATGTAGATGTTTTATCTCAGTGAGTTTACAAAAAAATATGAATATCATAGTTTAATTAAAGAAATAATAGAATAGTTATAAAATTACACAAAGTATGTAAAGTTACTTACTAATCGTTTCGCTCACTAGTAATTGGCTACTACCTAATAAATAAGCGGTTATGTATTCGAAGATGTAGCACAGTTATCTAGTAAATGCCCATTCACCCTAGATATGAAGATTGAACTGTTTCAGAGAATATAGAAATACAAACGGACTAGACAAGACACAATTTTCTATAAATAAGGACACAGTTTGAAATGAGAAGCGACTTTTTGAAAACCAAACAAGTAAACAAACCAATATCACAGCAATGTAGCTTTCACATATCGGTATAGATCATTGAAAGTGAACTCACAACAAGAATCGAAAAGCAAATAAACATACCGTTCCGAGTAAACTTGATTTATGGCAAGAGGAAACGAATGACTTTGACACTATAAACAAATACGATAAAACCGATCTGGAACGTGATGAGAATTTAATTATAAGAGGTTCTGCTAAACTTCGTTCAATTCTTACGAAGGAAAATAACCAATTCAATTGGCTTAATTCTTAATTTGATGCTTCGGTCAGTTCAGTACCGCACGAAATAGAATAGAATAGAATAGAAATATTTTTATTCACGCTTCGCACTTAAAAAAAATAACGGCAAAAAAAAAACATGAAAACAAAAAAAAATATACAATATGCGAAGGCACGAAATAAAGCGCGTACTGTCAAAATACCAGGAAATTCATGTGAAATATTTGCAAATTACGAGAATGAATATACCAAAAAATATTCAACAAGTTCACAACTTACAATTATAACACAGAAATTGCAAAGCCAATAAAAACGCTAATTTGAAATTTACCAAAACACAATGAACAGCTATCGTTAATAGTGTTTTCAGGAAATACATATTTAGTTAATTTACAGGGATAACTCAAGAATTTCCTACACAGTAAAGCTTGCGGTACTGTTAAAAACTTTTAACTTGTAAATACTGAAACAAAGAACTGAAGCACTTATGAATGGGCGATGTTTAGACTACAACAAGTTTACGTTGGACTAAAAATACTCCGATATTCCTACGATGTGAAGAGAACTGTTTCTCGGATCTCAGAAAACAGTGGTTTTCGCGGAAACATAGATTATAACATTAGTTGAAACACTTATGCCTTCACAATTTGCAGAAATCGCCAAATGGATCTGGAAACCTAGGAATGGTTGCCAAGTCGGGTGAGCAGAGAACTTTTGTGCAATAAATTTGGCTCACAAATTCCAAGATTTGATATTCTAATAGTCTTATTGCGAGAAATAATTAATGTCATGTACTCGTAGTTATTTGATTAAGATTTGTTTCGCAGAACACAGCCATTGCATTCAAACTCGTTTCATCAAGTAGTGCCAATCTGTGTAGAATTAAAGCCGTTTATAATTCAATAGAATAATAACAGAATTTTAGTGAACATGGGCAGGTTGCAAAATTTAAGGAAATTAATGTTCAATTCAATTCAATCAAATTATGCATTAAATTGAAATCATGCAAAAAAAATAAGAAAGATGTCATGAAACAAAATTACCTATAAGTCATTATGATTTAAAAACTTATTTAACAGTAGGTAACAATTTCTTTTTAAACGGATTTATTGTGAATCACATGGTTTAATTAAATTTTTCGGATAGCCATTATTTCTATTATACTTTTCCATATTAATGCAGAATGCAGGTTTGCACCCATTGCTCTCTAAGCCTAAGGTATTATAATACTGCGATCTACTGGAAAGCCTGCGTATGTATGATTATAGATGGGAAGCCGGTTTTTAACGTTTTTAACCGTCGGGTTTTTAACGGATTTTTTGGTTAAAAACGGTTCATAACCATTTTGAGCGGGTTACTTTGGTACATTACGGAAATTTTTGTACTGTGTTTATACTTAATTAAAATAAACTAAGTAATTATTTAATTTTATTGATAAAAAATATTAAATTTATTAGGTGATTGCGGTGATTGTTAGTATTGCATAGTGGTGTTTATGACTTTGTTTGAATGACGTTTATGAAATTAAGTATTTATAGTAGGTACCAGTGCCATATCATAGGTAGGTATGCATCTCAAATTAGTTCCGATTCCGATTTATGGATTATGTACCTAAACAATCTAAAATAAATGTCAAACACTAACAAAAAAACAGAAAAAGCTATCCACTTACCACCAAGCTTCAATACGAATACTACCTGCGGTTAAATAACCATAGTTAACCGGTTAAGTATTGGTAGCTAACGACAAATTTTGTTAAATAACCGTAGTCTACCGTTAGTTTCCATCTATATGTATGATACTTTCGTGATAATTTTTATTACATTCGACAAAAATCAAATAAACAAAAATGTGAACCCATTGTACTTCCTGCACCAAGTACAAGAACACCCGTCTCATTCCGACTCCTTCATAGAAAAAGGGACAACACACTAGCATGTCAGTGATCCATTCCCCGTAAAGCACAATGACCGCTCGTATTGACAACCGGCACGGGTTCTAAACAAGGGATAGCGGTATCGCAGGTGGGCAGAACACTTGCAGAAAATTAAAGGGACTATTATAATATATTGTATAGTCTTTGTAAAATTTCTGGCAAGATCCCAAGTGTGATCGTAAGGCGTTATATTTTTAATAGCAAAATTCAAAGCTTCATAGATAATATCGATCGTATTAGGATAAAATATTTTGTTGACTGTGCTTGCATAATCATCAAAACCTACATTATGTACACCAAATTCAAAGTGGATTCGACCACTAGCAGCGATTCAAAATCAAATAGTAAAGTTTTAAGCAAATAAATCACAAATAGACAATTTTAATGAAACAAGGTGGTAAACACTTGTAACAATACAAAGTGATGTACCGGAAAAGGTAAGCATAATTTAACTTAGAAGAACTTATTTATAAAGAGACAACAGATAACATTTTTGGGTAACGAGAGTAATATGGAAGTACTTAAGTGTTTGAATAACAAAACGAAAAAGCGCAATTTTAAACGTAAAACAATTTAGTAATCCACAAAAGTATCTCACGATCGAAAAGTATATTACGCTCCGAAATCCATTGCCCTTAGATGGTTTCTATGAAACACTATTGTAGCTAGACAAATTCAGCGGTAAGCTATGCCACGAAAATAATGAGACAGCAAACATTGAGTCATTATACAGTAGCCTTTTCTGTCATCCGGGGATATTTACACTGGCTGTAGCTGACAAGGTCCCGTACTATAATATCATTTGTCAAACAGCTGACCAAACATTCGACCAGTCAAGGATGGCGAATTCTCGTAACGAATCTTATAACAACAGGGGATTTCCTATTTTCCATGGCTATATTCAATTCAAATAAAATAATACAGACGAGAAAACCTCTGGATTAATAATTGATTAATGAAGCTAATTGTTTGAAAACAAACCTAGCTCAGGGCAGACGCCGTTCCACGGGAGACCGATATAGCCAGAGCTTCAGACGTTATCGGACAGGCGTACCGGGTTAAGAGTCACAGGTCACGCCGTTCCTGATTTACCAAACTGTCAATAACCTAACCAACAAAAAGTTGGAAAACCCCCGACTTAGTCACTTTAAAGTTCAATATCTCAAAAATGTCTGAACCGACTTTGATGAAACATGTCTAAAAACCATCGCTAGAAAACCTGCTATCAAATAAAAAAAACCGCATTCAAATCGGTCCACCCGTTTAAGAGCTACGGTGGCGCAGACAGACACACATAGCGGTCAAACTTATAACACCCCTCTTTTTGCGTTGGGCGTTAAAAAAGTAAATCAAACGAAATACCAAATGAAACAGTAGGAGTACGGATACCTGCATTGATATCTGTCATGGCGGAGAGAGCAAAAATCTGACAATCAGATATTTGTGCACATATTGATGCTGATGGGGGACTGCGGAATAGGTTGCCAATGAATCAAATGTTCGAATATTTTACGTGTTGCTAATGAACTTGTGATATTCTAGTATTGTAACAAAATATTCTATAGTTGTCTAAAAATTGTGGTAGCTAAAATTATTTGAAAGGGGAGGCATTTAAATCTTCAAACTTTTTGAAACAGATCTTGATAATCGCATTAAATGTTGAAAGAGTCCCTGTCGCCTACGAACGGAATAATATCAAAGAAGAAATTGCTTTATTTTAAATTGCTAATAGAACAAGTATGAAAAATCTATCATAAAATCATCGGTCAGACAAAGCACGATAAGCTAAAGCACTGACTGCAGAGATACAGAATGAAAACATTATGTGACGGCGGTCGATGACGTACGAACGACGCGCTGTCATATTTGAGTGTTCATTGAGCTTGCGCAGCGATTTACATGATTTTAATACGACCGTTTATCTTGATCTCGTTGGGGCGACTGAACAGAACACGGAGGAATAGCCAGATTGAAATTGAAACCATGTAGAGTACAAGCTTGTGTTTGATTATTGCCCAAATCAAAAGATCCTTTTTAAGTTCGGTTTTATATTAGGGTTGGAGATACTCATTTTGAATAGGAAGTTAATAGCCGTGCCCGTGGTCTGCCATTGAAGAGAAGATTTCTAAATAACAAATACATATGCCGCTTAAAAGTCTATGATCACAAACGTTTAACTTTCATTAAAAAAATAAGATTTACAATCACGGCTTAAATTAATTTTGTAATGTATAAAATACTTACAAATGAAAGTTCTACAAGAGCTTATGGAATGCAAGACGAATCCAAAAAAGGGAAAGGTCCAACCGTAACTGATGAGGACGATAATGATAATATGACAGGAGCAGCGATGGACCCTAATCTTTAATCTTTTTTACTATTTTATATTACATTCCTATGTTAGATTTACGAGGATAAATCACACGAAACAGCGTAACTTAATAAAGTTCTTTGTGGTAAACTGGTTAATACAAACACAGAAAAATTATATTATAGAGAAACCATTGGCTAGGAGGAACACATTGATGACAGAAGTTACGAAGGATCAAATAAAAGTTAAAAGAAACTTTCAACTTATAACAACAGCACAGCGCCATCGGCAGGTGTTTTGATTTGAATCACTTTGATAGAGACAGAATACGACAAGCACCTATGCGAACGTAAATATAGACCATTTAAATGCTTATCTCTACCACAGAAAAGAAAATATACTAAGGTTGTCACAATGGCCTCACTTTGATGTTTAAGCCGTAAACTGATGTGAAACCTTAAGGTGGTAAAGGAATTCCTTGGTCGAATCTAATCTAAACCGAATCGTCAGAGAACAACAAACTAACACAAAAGATAAATAGGTTCATATCAACCAACGAGCAAGCTTTTTTCCAAATCACTCCGAATCCTTTGTTCAAACCTTTCTTTTGGCTAACGTGTCCTTTACAAAAAAACGTAAATAATCAAACAGGCATAAATTTGCCACCCTTTGGAGTGCCACTTTGAGCTCTGGTCAAAAGGCAAGATAACAAGCAAGCTAAAAGGGTAGAAGCTAAAGATAAGCTTCCCGGGAACAATTAGGAGACGCGTAGGACGACGGTGGGCGAGATAATGTGTTTGACTTTTGTCTTTCTCTACCTGCATTAGCATAATACAAACATTCATACTCATAAGCTCCCACATAAAAGAGTGGATTCTAAACGGCACATTTTTGACGTAAAGGGAATGAATTTTGTATGAAAATATCAAGTTTCTTTTTACTCTGACAGGGGACTCTGCCCAAAGTGAGAATATCGAACAAACTTTTGGAACGTAATTAAAGCTGGCAACAATCAAGGAATAAAAAGCAACAATCGTCACGTCCGAGCTGCGGCACTACGTAACAGCATAAATAAAGTATGAGATCATGCTTGAACATCGCTACGCAAAAACGACGTATGTACAAAAGAGTCTCCAGCGCACATACGCTTTTCTTCAAGCGCTACGGCATGGTGAACCAACACACTGTGACCCGTTATACTCAGTAACCATGCACATAATTACTCTATTAAAGGACCAAAGTAGGACTTAACAAGGCTCTTTTCAAATTGGTGACTGCCAGACTGAATTATTAAGAACTTAGTGGTTTTATTTCGCGTGCGTCATTTCAGTCAGTTTAGATCGATTCCTTGAAATAATGAAGGTTCAGTTTGGAGTTTATTTAGCGTTGCCGAGTCCCACAGCTGGGAAAAAGCAGCTTCTAGGAATACCATTAATCGTTGCTTTTAATAAATGACAGATACAAGAGCTATATCTTAAAATCTACTATGCTGGTTTGAATTAGTGCCATTATTTATAGAAATGCTTAAAGAAACATGCTTTATTAGACTTCATTCTAGAAAATAATTAAAGTTGAATTTGTACAGTCGGCTAAGCTATTCCTTTAACTGTGTTTCTAAGGATCAATATCAGTCGCACTTCCTAAAACACCAAAGAAATGTGACAAACAGATTTTTTTGTGACTGTCACAGCAATTTTCTCACCTAGACAAAACTTAGGTTAAGCCAATTTTTGCTATAATTACTTCATTTTAATTGAATTTAATTTAATTAGCTTAAGTTGAAAAAAGTTATAGTTCTCGTTTGACAGTGTCAAAAAGAAATAAAAAAAAAACGAATTCCTTTGACCAACCAGTAGCAGACTGGCAGGAACTTTCAAGTTACAAAATATTTTCGAAATAAAAGTAATATAAAATATTGTATATTTTGTACAAATCTGATTTAAATATAAAAATGTGTACTTATATGAATAAGTGAAGAAAAATGTCAATAAAGTTCTCTTTGTATTTTTTTTTAATCGTGATTCCTTAATTAGAGTTGCATGTTTGTATAAATAAATAGAAATATCAAATACAATTTAACTACTAAAGATCTTACTTTTAACCTTTCGATAACCCAAAGATATATTTACTTAGTAAAATCAATAACAGCGATTACGCGAACATTCAAAAGTTCAACGACCTAACCGAGATACAACACTTCCGTCATCTTTAATTTGAGATTCCTCATTCTTCTTCTTCATCATCATTTCAGAGTATACGTCCCTCTGTTGGACACAGAACTCTCAGAATGACTCATTAACTTATAAACTCATTAATTTATCTAACTGACGATGACGGACTAAACAGTTTTTTTAGTCGTCTAGCCAAATTATAATTTTTGTCCACAATAGTTAACGATTGAACCGGCTATAATTGATTGGACGGTAGGGGCTCGCAGTTCTAACCTAACCTAACCTACCCTACTTTTCTGGCTGCGATTCGTTTCTGTAGGAGTCGCAATTCTAACCTAACCTAACTTATTTTTCTGGTCCCGGCTCGTCACTCACGTCTCAGTTCTAACCTGGCTCGCAAGTCGCTGTTAGCCAACAAATGCTCTATTATGGCATTTAATATTATTACTCGTAAGTTTTATGTCTTACTATATTAGTACAAAACATATTAGGGATTTTGAGTATTAGGACATGTAATATTATGGCTTATGATTATTAGGCCATAAGATCATTATGGCAAAAGTGCTATGGCATTTGAGTTTAGAACAAACGATATTATGGATTGCGAAGGAGACACGGACGCCCAACAACAGTAAACTGACTCATTGAACCACGGCCTCGACCAAACGGCGGTTATGAGGAAATCATCATCTAAACAGCTTAATGGGTAGCCTGTTTAATGCTTGTTTACGACAAAACGCTACTAGTTAATCATCCCCCATCATCCTAGCCTACTCACCCCCCACTGCTGGGCACAGGCCTCCTCTCAGAACAAGAGGGCAGGGTCGTAGTTCCCAGGGGCCCAGTGATTATCGGGAACTTCACACACACCATTGAATTACTTTACAGGTGTGTCCAGGTTTCACCATAAAGCCCGTGGTAAATTTCGAATGTAATTTCGCACATGAATTTGGAAAAGCTCAGAGGTGCGGGCCGGGTGGTTTGAATCCACGAAGCTCTGCTTGCGAGGCGATAGGTCAAACTAGGCCACCATGGCTTCTTCCCAATAAAGTTAATACTAACATCATCATCATCATCATCATCATCGGCCTATCCAGTACAGTCACGAACTTCAATATCAGACACAACAAACTGAGCATAAATATCTGATACGACTCTATTTCTAGCACCGGTAGGACGTGTCAGATAATAATGCAAGTGACTGAACAGATGAACAAACCGATTAATGTAAGTACAGTCGAGTTAATAAATTAGTGAGCAAAAATTTTATCAAAAATATCTGAACACTATTGTTAACGGCGAACAAGCGTGCTCAGATATTTTTGATGAAATTTTTGCTCACAATTTTTATAAACTCGACTGTACCAGGGTGGGACCTTTTCATAAATCAATTTGCCTATGATATCATTGACTGTCAACATGACATTAGTAGCACTAAGATTCTACCCTGGGTCAGATTCAGTTTGACAGCACAGGGAGTCCTAACACTTCGAAATTAGATTATTTCGACTGCAGCTTTAAAATGGTTTTTCTGTATTTTTTGACCGTCATTGTAATTAATTGCCTAATGGTCAAAGTATGCGTCAAAGGCGTTAATAAACCTATACAGGCGCATTTTATATCAACAACCACCTGCAGAAATATTTAAAATCAATTTATAACACCACGGATTTTCGCAAATGAAATACCTTCAATTGTAATGCAAATAAAATGTAAAACAGGGGCGACATTCTCAGCGCATAAAAAACAAAAACACTATACCAACTTGAACGTACACTCCAGGACAAAAGGATATCCAAATGCAAACCGAACTCAACCAAGAACTTCACTCAAAAACACCTCGCCACTACACAGTGTCATTGCCATCCGAAAATAAATAAAAAAAAAAACACTTTGTCACAAACGCACTTTCTAAAAAGATTTTTTTTTTAAATTTCGTACGACGCGTCGGCCATTCGCGCTACGGCTTTCGAGACTGAAGCGGGCGGCATCAACAAGTCGCGAGAACGGGACAACGATACTTGCACCTGTGCACTTAAAACCGAGTGCTTGTTGAATAGAGACGCCGATAAAACAATGCATACATCAGAGTGGGACACAATCATTACCAAGCTTTAGTGTAACCACGGATAAGAACGTGGTAAGTCGAAACTTGTCCGACCCAATTGACACCTTGTACGTTTGAAATTGAGTTGTTTCTTGCCTGATATGGATGGTTTACATGTGTTTTCGGTAATGACGCGTCAGAGTTTATGGTCAGGGTCAACATATGGCGAAAAGGTACGTTCGTTTGGCCAAATTCCATGCCTGAGCGATGTATTGTATAATGCAGCTATTATTCAACCTCAACCTAGACCGGCTGTAGAACAATTACCATCGTAACTTTTATTTCTTTGTCCACCGTCGAAATCAGAACCACTTAGCTGCTGATAAAAAATAAATAAAAAAATAATGGCTTTTCAAAAATGACGTTAAAGTGACAAGGTACAAAATTGATCACTTATTTACGACGTCAACTGTACATAAATTTTCATCGGGAAAAGTCGGAATACGACGGCACCCGAAGTGTCAATCAATCTAAGTATACTAATATTATAAATGCGAAAGTGTGTTTGTATGTTTGCCCGTCTTTCACGCCGCAACGGAGCGACGGATCGTCGTGATTTTTGACATAGTGATAGTTTATGGGCCCGAGAGTGACATATGCTACTTTTTATCCCGGAAAAATGCACAGTTTCCGAGGGAACAGCGCGCAATAACCGTATACCACGCGGGCGGAGACGCGGGCAAAGGCTATTTATTTATTATTGTATTAAATAAGTGACATTTTCATATCCATTAATAAGAAACTATTATCTAGTGTCAAATGTTGAAACGGCTGTACGCTAGGCACAGAATCTAATTGATAGAGCACAATAAATGCGAACTTTCTGGAACACCATCATGCACTAAGGTTAACGTACGAGTGCTCGTCACTGTCCCAATAGCTGTCACCTTTAATCTTATGTCATTAGCAATAGAGATGACAGCAGGGTGCCGTCTATTGGGGATTAGCGTGTCAAGCACTCGGACATACCTTACATATATTACTAGCTAATGCCCGAGACTTCGTCTGAGCGTATCTAGGTTATTGCGCGGTGGCGCCCTCTACCGGAATAAAAGTTATCCTATGTTAATCAAAATTTCATCAAAATCGGTTCAGTGGTTTCGATGTGAAAGCGTAACAGACAGACATACAGAGTTACTTTCGCATTTATAATATTAGTAGGGAAGTAGGGATAAACATAGTTCAGCCAGACAAATTCCGAAAAAAAAAACAGCACTGAAACCTGTCATATCTTAATGGGGAAACGATGTTAAAACAGTCATTGTAACGATCCCAGACAATGCTGAGAAGTATGGCACTTCCTCGTTCGAGACCGATCTCACTTATTGACACAAGGAACAATCAGAAATAGAAACACTTGAACATGTAAAAAAACACGTACGCGGCTCTGCTTTGCGTCAGCCGACGGGCGAGAGGAGATTAGAATCCGTCCGTTTACATGTCGGGATAAACAGAGGTTTCCACGTTCAGCTACAAATGTGAAAACACAAAAAAATATGTAAATACCTAGTATTAAAAAAAACATGCAGAATTGAAAACAGAAAACCTGATGATGCACGATAAATTAGCTTGAAAAAAAAAAAGATATTGAAGAAAAATCATATTTTCTTTTTTTCTTTTATACAAAAAACTATTAAGTTTGGGGTCTGAAATTTTGCCAATTTATTACTAATGTAGAGCCCATAAAAATTACGAGCCCAAACTCGATGGGGGCAGCACTTAGCTTATCCTGCCACGGTCTTTGGTTCCATCTTCTTATACTGGCACGGCCTTTGATTCCATCTTTTAACCCGCTTAGCGCTTTTCATCGCTACACACAAGAAGTGTTCATGGTCGCCATTTGAGGACAACTTTCTTGGTAAATAAATAAAATAATAAATAAATATCATGGGACACTTGACACCAATTGACCTAGTCCCAAATTAAGCAAAGCTTGTACTATGGACACTAGGCAACGGATAAATATGGTTGGTTGTTAAGTTATTGAAAATCTGTACGAATAAACAAAGTTTTCCTCTCGTAAAGAACACCAACAGCATTATCAAATTAAAAAAAAAGTGAAGTACTTCACCTCCACTGGAAAGCTTGCAGAGAATTTAAATTGTAATTCCGTATCATAAATCGCTAAGTCGGATGTGAGAGCCGGGCTCCGATACCGACGTACCCACTTAACATGTCGAAGAAGTGACTGATCGGCTACCAGTGCAACGTTTTCAAATTTAATGTGTACTTTTAAATGTACATAAGCCGTGATAGTACTAGACTCTAGTACTTTGATCCACTAGTCTGCTAAGCAGAGAATCGTGAATTCAAACTCGGACTGGTTTTCAATTATTTTTTTATTCAATTGGATGGCAAACGAGCAAACAAGTGGGTCTCCTGATGGTAAGAGAGATCACCACCGCCCATTTTATGTGTGTGTCCATTTAATGAATAAATTTCCTAATGCCCACTGAGCTAGTGTGGGAACTACAAGCACAAGCTGACCATTCTGAGATGAGGACTGAGCCCAGAAATGAGAAATATGTACTTATATGTATACAAGTTAGTGATAATGAGATGACAGGGACATACAATTTAATTTGTTGCACTAGTAATAAAACAAAAACCGGCCAAGTGAGAGTCGTAAAAATGAGGAAAAATAATACTTAAATTGAAGACTAAAGTAAAGTAAATATTTAGAACAAACACATAGTACCTAACAACAATACGGCTCTGGATCCTAAAGGCAAATAACCCAAAAAAATCTATGCGCATTAATACATAGCATGGACAGCAAATAAAGCAGCGAAATCAGCTCTAAAAGGAAATACACACCAAAATTATCAGTTTTGTGGCTACCACGCACACACTCCTACACTATGCCTACAGTGGAACAAACATGGTTATTTACTGCAGTGCTGCCGAAAAACTCGAATAGATGAATGAAAAATAAAACAGGCACGGTTAATTTAGAATTTCTGTGAACATTCTCAATGGAGCATGAACTCGGTAAACAGCGCTACTTAAAACACTGTTTTCTTGCAAACTGACGCAAGCGCGAATTTGCGTGTAAAAGAAGTTCCCGTGGCAGAGAGAAATATAGACAGAAACAGTGGAGGATTAGCTATGTATCAAGAGTAGGAAATGCTTATGTACCCCGCGCAACCAGGGGCCCTGCGCACCAATATTTTATATAATATTTAGATAGAGGCGTAAAAATATTTGCAAAATTGATTGTAATTATTAAAAACTGTAATTTATTTACCTCAGATTTTAATGATTTCCACCTTTTAATTATTCGAAAAAATCTCAGTGGCTGAACGCGTCGAACCTTTGCTTGATAACTTTAGTTAACCTAATTAAAAACAAAACTTACGCATGCGCATTACGGACGCGCAATTTTTGTAAAACTTTGCGTTGTTCTGTTTTTATTTTTCAATTTTGTGTTATTAATTGCCTATTTTACACAGTTGGCAAGGTTTTACAAATTCGTGACAGCAAAGTGACAATTGAAAACCCTCGTCTTGTGGCTCGGGTTTATCACTCAACTCATTTGTAAAACCTTACTTACCAACCTCGTATCATAAAAAACTATTTCAAATAAATTTAAGTACAAATTCTGCCATCACAAAACCAACACGAAACCGCCGCCGCAAAAAAGTTGACGCTAAAATGACAGAATGTAATGTTTTATTAAACTCCACTGAGCTACAGGCCCGCTCTGGCTTCATTCGGCTCTACAGAGCGAGAGAGATAAATAAATATAAATAACCTAACCTAACCAACAAACCCCCGACTTTGTCACTTTAAACGGCTAAACCGATTTTGATGAAACATGTCTAAGAACCATCGCTATAAAACCTGCTATCAAATAAAAAAACGCATTCAAATCGGTCCACCCGTTTAAGAGCTACGGTGCCTCAGACACACAGACACACAGACAGACACACATAGCGGTCAAACTTATAACAGCCCTCTTTTTGCATTAAAAAGGGGAAAACTGTTGGCTTTATGAACCGTCAAAAGTACCGCTTGTCGGATAAAACCGGCACGAGTCATACATTAACAAAAATCTTGTTTCCTTTAGCGCTAATAGGTACAGCGTGATGACGATGAGCCATTACCGGCAGCTGGGCTCTGCAGAACATGCCGGTTTGCGTATTTGGACAATTGCAAACGAAAACTCTGGAGAAAAAAAATTAACCATCTTTTGTTTTTTTCTTTTAATGGCCTCGCCTTTGATGAATTATACCTGTAGATTCACAATCGCGCGCCCAAATATGTCCGAGCCAAATGAGCGCCACTTTGGTAAAAGTGGCCTTCCTTTTTCTCAGTACGTTGTTGTCAAGTGTTAAGCCTTGTGGAGTTTTGCCGCTAGCGAAATTCGCCCGTAATAGAGTAAATACTAGTTTCAAATTTCGTCTCGTATTATTTTAATTATTTTGTGTGAGATGATTTTATTTGTCACGCAAACAAATAAATAGTTCTGACATTCTTTGAAGGGGATTTTGTTCGGCAATGTGCGTCCTGGTTTAAATGTCATTGGGCCTCGCGCTCTTTGGCTTTGGCTCATTCAGCCAGCACTGGCCAGCAGCATTATGCCAGCATGGAGGTTTGGAGGTAAGAATTACGCATTAAAATCTCCTTTTTTACCAGTTGGTGAATACAAAGGCGCATTCTATTTTTAAATTTAATTTTAAATTAAAGATGTAAATCTAATTTACAACACGAATTTCAAGTTAAATGCAACCTACTTTCAGAGCTTAAGTGATGAAAAAATCTTAATTACCCGGCTGTTTTAAAAATTTGGGCCATGGGAAAATTTTAAAAGACCGCACATTTGACATGGTTGATCTAAACATTATAATCATACTATCATCAGCCTATATGCGTCCCACTGCTGGGCATAGACCTCCTCTCAGAATGAGAGGGCTTGGGCCGTAGTTCCCACGCGGGCCCAGTGCGCATTGAGAACTTCACACGCACCATTGAATTGCTTCTCAGGATTGTGCAGGTTTCCCGACGATGTTTCCCTTCACCGCAAAGCTCGTGGTAATTTTTAAATGTAATTCCGCACATGAATTTCGAAAAACTCAGAGGTGCGCGAGCCGGGGTTTGAATTCACGACCCTCTGCTTGAGAGGCGATAGGTCAAACCACTAGGCCACCACGGCTTCACGGAATCATACTATGTTTCACAGATAACCGCCGACATCTTAACTCGTATCCGTATGAAAAAACCAAACAGAGAAACATTGTCTGCAATATTGTCACAACGTTGCAATGTTGTCATTTAAAACAATGACTGATGACGCGAGCCCGTCGTCATCTAGGATCAGGAAAATTCAATCAATAACAAAGATAACATCAACAATAAATAGTTTTATAGTGGCTAGTTTGTATGCTGTGTCAGAAAATACTATTGTGTATTGATATAGAAGTTAAATAAACTTGATGATATTTCCATTTGTGTTCTATTCATCGTGCGTGCGTGGTCATAAGATAATGGCTGAGGTGAGGATTCCTGCCGTTTATCATTTAGTGCAAGGATTGCTAACGGAGAACTAGTCGTTAAAGAAATCATAAAATTTGTGAACAAGATTGTGAGTAACAACGTGATTCGTAACGGAATGTGCGCGGGTAAACCTTGCAAAATTTTCGAGTATTTACCGTCGCTTTGTATTCTGAAGATCGAAGTGAGCGAAGGTTTAAATACAAACAAATTGTAAAAGAGGAAGACGTGAAAGGCTTTGATTTAAGGAAGCGTCTACGAGGAAGGCTGTGTACACAATAAAAATATAATAAAAAATCTCAAGCACCCGCAAAGGTTAGTTATCAGGTCGGGAAGCAGTGGTTCGAATAAAATCAATTTCGCTTTCATTTCCGTTACAGATATGAACATGTTTGTAGAAAACAGAATTTATCTTCGTAGCTAACGTATTTATGAGCGTTATTCCGGACGGAGCTAGATGCATGAGAAAGCAGACAATCTTTACTTTAAAATCAAGCGGTAAAATTAAAAATGAATACCAAAATCGGACGAACGTCAGTGTTTTAATAGAAAAAAATGGAATAGGGGGCAAACGAAAGGATCGCCTAATGGTAAGCAATTACCGTCGCCCATGGACACTGCAACACCAGAAGAGTCACAAGTGCGTTGCCGGTGTTGTGAAAAGATATTATTATCAAATGATATCCTTACGACCATATTGGCAGAAGATAGGTATAAAGCGCTATTGAACTTGCATCTGACACTGTAGAAGGCCCGAAGGTAGCGTAGGACCAGGCGGAAATGACAGGTTCATATGAAGGCTTAACCGCTGAGCACATAAGAAAGTTGAAGACAATACGATGAAAACGTACATACATATAAGATTAAAAGCATTAAAAAATAGGTATTGAAGTTATAAGAAAAAAGAACACACTATTACAAATCGCTTAACAATTTGTTGATTTCGTAAAAAAAGCATTGTTTTTGCGGAGGTTATCTACGCATAGTCTTTACCAGATTGTTAGGTACCTCGTGGCAGACCGACGCACCTTGCGATACGTGATCGCCACTCGAGTTCCTACACTGACGGCAATGAATCCTGCGACTCTAATTCCCCACCCACTACCACTTAAGCTAGTCTATTCTAGTCAAGATTCCTTTAAGACAACGGAAGCACGTAAACCCAAATTGAGGAGTAAAAGCTTGTCAATGGCGACGTCAAAATTATCGATGATTGATTAGCTTATATTGCCCTTCACCTTTGAACGGGCATTAACATCCGCTAATATGAAAATAAAACAAGATCTCCGCTCAAAATAAACACGTTTCGTTCTAGAGGCTCGCAAAAAGCGTGGCAAAACACTAACATGTGAGGTGATGTCACCTGTTTAGTCACCGAACACGAAGTGTAGGTGCGTCTAGATGAAGGTGAGCTTCGTATGCAATTTCCAAGTTTGAAGAGAACAATCGCTTACGTACAATGCTAATTCAGTATCACACATACGAAACGTAGCAAATATTTTTTCTTTTAAAACAATATATACTGCTCAAAAGAAAATAAGGGACACGCGAATTTTAAGGGTGAAACGAAAATACTAAATATAAATCTTTACAACATTCCTTATTTTAAAATGGTTTTATTAAAAGAACATAACACAGTACAAATACTTTTCATTCAATTAAATGTATTTAATTAAAAACGCAAACATATTTTTGATTTAATTTTACCGGTAAAATTCAAGTGACCCTTACATTTATTTGAGTAGTATACAAATAATATAAACTAACTTAAGTTGACAGACTTGGTACATTCAAGGATTTTAAAGATTTTACTTATCTATCATTGTAATACAAACTAAACGCTCAACGAACTCTCAATTCAGAAATTACAAATTAGAATATAAGTTACAATGAAATCGACAAAAATGTAAAGAAAACTAAACCCTACAGTCTAATAACATATTTCTCACTATACAAGGTAAATTATGGACACACTAAATACATATTTCGTTGTTCATCAATTCATCCTTTAACCTTTAAAACTAGAATTTTCTGTTGCTCGGTTAGAATTTAGCTTTTAAAGGCAATCTGCAATCAAACAACATACAATTAAAATTTTACGCGTAAGTAATATTCTCGTCAGTTTTGATTATGATTTATAACTCACTAGTCTGTCAACTTTCAAAATAAATCCCAAACAATTTATATTCGGAATCAATGCTTTTGTGCTTCAAAGTGCCTTCAAAAGAAAAGGAACTATTGGAGTAATTACTGAAACTAATAAGACTGTACATAACACGAATATTGCTATGGAATCCTTTTCTGTATTAACACTAAGGACATTAACAGTATTTTCATTTCCAGGTATTTTAATTCTAGTCACGTTCATAATAAGTCGAACGACGCAAGACTATGATGTCATCCAAAATAAGCCTTGACCGCTTAGAACTCAATTGGATTTATTTAAGGATATTAAATCACAACTTGTTGCTGGCGGAAAATTCATTATTAATCGGCAATGACACAATGATAGCACGAGAATAACAAGAACTAGTTAGTCTCCTAAGGTTACTGGTAAAAGATTTAATCAGTCTCCAAACACGTTATGAACATAGTCAACATTATAACCATGGCGTTTGATAAATTAATACTTATAGCAACCGATCCAACTTGAAGACGCTCAGATCTCCAGCTTACCGAAAGAACATTCTTTGATACAAAAGTAAAAAAATAATTAAAATATTTCGATAATCAGAAACCAGGAAGAGGAAAAGAACTCGTTTATGAAAGAAATCTAGACGCCAAAGATAATAAAACTAAATGCAATCAGCAAATCAAACTGCAGTCATACTTAGTTAATAGTGCTTTCCGGGTAGCTTCTGAAGACACGATTAACGTCATTTTAGTTAACACATTAAGAGACTCAGACGGCGCCTCTTAAGTAAATATTGCTTGAAGCGTTCATTTGTCAAGTTAAGGATAAGATTCCGCTCAAGCTGCATTCTGCCCAAGGAGCGATACTGGCGATAATAATACTTCCGCGACACGTCCATGAGCAACCGACCATGATGCAAACAACTACAGTGCACCGAGCAAATGAGGAACATATGGAAACGTAAATCGGTAGGGTTATATGTTTACATTTGGTGTTTTTACAACAGAGACATTAAACGCCTGTTTATATGCTTCCTCATAATTGTATCTTAATTATGATCGTAAATATACACAGTTGATAGCTTCATATTTTGGAAAGGCTGTATGTATGTAAACTCTTTACTGTACAAAAGAAAAGAAACCAAACACAATTGACAAACTCGGAGATACAAACTATAATTATGATACAAGCTAAAATACATAGCAGTATGATACAAGGGAATTAAACCCCTTTGCAAAAAAAAACGGGCACCTATATTTTTTGTATTTTATGTGTATGAAAGCTTACTTTCTAAGCTTCAATGCCTAAAAATTTGGAAAACCATAGGTGCCCTATTTTCTTGCAAAGGGGGTTTATTTACTAATCGCTTCCTTTGTCGCGTGGAATTTACGAATGATGTTACGACATAGCGCTATAACGGTTCTGTCTCTCCGCCTGCATTCATACATAATCTGCGTCGTTAACCCAACCATTTAACGACAACAAAGTTTGAATGTGACACTCCTAGCACGACTCGCGTGTAAAGACGGCATGAAGCTGGCTGCCTCTCCCCTGCATGGTAGACGAGCTTTGACTCACGAGTCACCCACAGGATTCCTACAGCAAGTCCTCTCTTCGAAGCATTTCTAACCATTACCAGCTTGTTGTGATAAACGACTGTGACGCGCAAATGAAGATTGCCACACAATGTAGGTGCAGTGTGTCCTAGCGCAAGGACGATTATTGTCAAAAAAACTGTTAAGAGAAGTCTCTTCGTTCCATCCTACATATAAACATAGTCCCGGTCTCATTTGGAAACTAGGCAACAGAAGTAGATGAAATTTTGTAAGTATGGACTAGACGTAATTATCTATGCCTGTGGTTTTTCAGATTTTTATATAAATGTGTAATATCAGAATTACAGGAGCTCAAAAGTCGACAAAAAAAGATGTCAACTTTGCACGAGAAATACTAACTATTAAAGCCTTTTTACAAAAATGGAAAAAATCAAATAGAAAATACTAGCTTTTGCCCGCGGCTCCGCCCGCGTGGTATTCGGTTATCGCGCGCTGTTCCCTCGGGATCTGTGCATTTTTCCGGGATAAAAGGTAGCCTATGTCACTTTCGGGCCCATAAACTATCTCCATGCCAAAAATCACGTCGATCCGTCGCTCCGTTACCTACGGCGTGAAAGACTGACAAACATACAAACACACAAACATACAAACACACTTTGACATTTATAATATTAGTATGAATATGGATAGTATATTAAATGCCTTAATGCCAAGTTTCATAGTTTTATCTTTGACAGACTATTTGAACCCCTTAAAGCCTCTTTTACGCGATAAAAGATAGCCTATGTTCTTTCCCAGGGTCTATTCTATCTCTGTACCAAATTTCATCCAAATCGGTTCAGCGGTTTTGGCGTGAAAGCGTAACAGACAGACAGACAGACAGACAGACAGACAGAGTTACTTTCGCATTTATAATATTAGTATGGATAATGAAGATCTTGATTGTAAAATATAATTGATTTCTGTACTATACTTTTCGTATCATATGAGGACAACGAAACAAAATTCAACCGCCCAAATCTAGAAAAGCCTACAGCTATCTCGATATACGTTAGCGGGAAGCGGAGAAGCGGGAGGAGATGTGCATGGGGGGGGGACGGCTGCGAGCGCTTATGTCACGAGCGATAAAGACAGCAATACCCCAAACGAATACCTAACGCGGCACACAACACGACAGGGAAACTTCTCTTAATGCGCTGTGCTAGACGTACGACCGTGACGAGGTTGACAGATGTGTTGTGGGCGATTTCGATGCAAGGCCGGCATACAGTTCGAGTGCAAACTTCTTCATCTGAATTGATTGGTTTCACAGATTTTCATGTCTATCTTTCTTGTCTGTGTCTTAATTTCCTATTGTAACTTATAGCTAACTTATAGCTAGAAAAATAGATATAATGGAATACTTAGTTCCAAACTTAGTTGCTTATCCTTTAGATTTATGTCCATGTCGCAAGCAAATCTTAAAGTTGATCATGATCACGTCTTCATGATGCGTTTGCTCATTTCATGAAATAGAACAGTATCCCCGCTGTGCACATCATGACTGGCCAGATCAATCAACACTCAGCATTTTATAACAAGATTAATTTGACCAAGCATTAGTGATCTGATCATATCATCAAATGCTTGACCTCATCATGAAGTGTCCATGCGTTTAGCTCTAACCTAACCTGATCTTACAAATCATGGAAACATGGATTACCAATATGATCTACCAATGGTATGGTCAGTTTGAGCTCGCCATCATCACGAAAGGCAACCGAATTTAGTGATTATAGTATACTCCTTGCTTGTTTATATTTATTATAATCACTCTGGCTCGCCCACACACACGCACGCGTCTTGTCTTCCAACCCCTGCTCTACCACAGATAAGCCATAGACTACTTCTAGTCTCCGCGCGTCATATGTGCCCGAGACAGGTAACCTCATTGTATGTATCAGGCCATTACACACTGGCCTACATACACTACAGTGATCAACTTCCAAGATCTGGCCACGACACATAATTCGATTAAAAAACATGCAATTCAACTTTTTATTGATAACAAATATCTATTAGTTTAACATTCGACCTCGCGTGGAGGCCAGCCAGTCTGAGAAGAACAGACAGCCGTTTTATCTTTATTACACATTGCGATTATGACCGTACACACGTGATTTATTGCATTATATCGAGCGAGATGTAAAAGTTTGTGGGTTGTATTGCAACATTTTGTACCAGAAGTATTTGATTGCAAATTGCTGTTTGTTGCAAAACTTTTATTACCATAATTCGGATACAATTACATGCGAATAATCGTTCGTTTTTTTAACTAGTAGGTATAATAGGGTAATAAGTACTTTTGTACTACTACTAAATGTGAAAGATTATGAATACCGGTTTTGTTCTTCTAAAAAAGTTCTTCTTCACGCAAAATCGGTCGGATGGATTCAAATGATATTTGATATATGTAGATCTGTGGAATAACTATTATTATAGTTCTTTTGTACTTTTGTCTTAGCATTATGGACACTTTGGTCCTTACTGTAACCCTGAAATTTTGAATTAAATCAATAAATATGCATCTATATAAAAAATAGCGATCTCTTCCAGGCACCCCTACATTCTATCAGGATTTACCAACAAATCTTTAAAGTTTGGTCTCAGTAACAATATTTTGGGTTTGTGGTCTATTCATAGTTTTTGTTTATCGATCCGCCGCGTTGGCGTAGATCATATTAACGTCTTTTATAGTTTCCTGAAACCAGTCGATTAATAACGTGTTGCCTATTGAAACATTCTTATCTATTTATTTATTTTTAACCTTTGTCTATCCCTAAGTCTATTCAAAGTTTGGGCTGGAAAAAACCCTTAAAGGGATAAGTTGACCTTTGTACATTATCTCAACGTTATTATAGTCAATTGTGTTTATTTATTAAAAATAGGTCAAATTAGCGAATTGATTTCCATGACAATATTCTATTCTACTGGCTATAGTTTGTGAGGGGAGGCTCCAATAGAGAGATCTCTCTCCAGGCAGGTATTAGGAGGTGGGGATGGGGTATTTATTTGGTACAATAAAGAGTTTACATACAGACATTTTTTTAATTTTTTTTAAATGCTTCAAGCCCTTCTACTGATTGCACTTTTGCATTGTCATTCAATCTACTTTTCAATTCAATCCGATCATTAAAAGTCTCTAAATTTTACAAACAAGCTGTTGACTTTAACAAAAACACATCAAAGAAATTCTTGTCGAAATGGTGGAGCGTTTATTTGGTTGACTATACCACAGTATACATATATATATAATCTAAAGCAGTATGGAAGTTATGAAGCGGTACTGCAGTACCGCGAGACCCCCTCAGAGGCCGTGTAGAGCGTGCGTCTGTGTGAGTGCGTTCATTTCGATCGATTTGTTCGTAGCTTCCCTACTGCTTTAGCTTATATACATATATACTGTGACTATACCTTCGGTTGTTTCACATCAACCCATATTAAATAGGACGGCGATGTCTGACGTCATTACCTAACGTAACGGAGCCGTTCGGAGTTAATTAAGCGATACGCTGTCATTATTTAATTAACGGAAGGTAATTTAATAACAGACAGAGCTAGGGTGAAGGTCTACGAGCGGCGTAACAGAGCAGGTACACATAATTGTAAGAGGAGTAGAAATGATACACCAACTAAAAACGATACGAAAAACATGCGTCTGTCCCGTGGTAACTTTTTTTTATACGACTGGATGGCAAACGAGAGAGTGGGTCTCCTGATGGTAAGAGATCTCCACCGCCCATAAACATCAGCAACACCAGGGGTAATACAGATGCTTTGCCAACCTAGAGGCCTAAGATGGGATACCTCAAGTGCCAGTAATTTCACCGGCTGTCTTACTCTCCACGCCGAAACACAACGTGCACTGCTGCTCCACGGCAAGATTAGCGAGCAAGATGGTGGTAGCAATTCGGGCCTTGCCCAAGGTCCTACCACCTGCATGGCTTGTCAATCAATCAATGACGTTATTTTTTCACATGTATAGATTGTCTCTATTGCTACAACAAGATCCAGATTATTGCCCGCGGCTCGCGGGATCGAAAACAAGCTGTAACATCGTAATCGTACAAGCATTGCGGCGCATAAATCAGGTATAATTGATTTGGGCGCTCGCCAGCAATGCACGGAGCGATTTGTAGTGAAAATACTGATTTGCAAGTTCAAGTTCTTAATAAATAACGTTAACATCGCCCACGGTGCGATCACCTGCGGCTTGAACACGGGAACACTTTTGGGGGGGTGTTTTCATTGAGCAATCGTATTGGTTGAAAGGAACTCGCAACGCTTCTTTTCCAATCCAACAATCTTTATCATCATCAGCCTATAGCAGTCCACTGCTGGACATAGGCCTCCCCCAATGAATGCCATTGCACCCTTTTTTCAATAACACACACACGAACATCACGCCTGTATTCCCAAATGGGGTAGGCAGAGCACACGAAACGTTACCGCTTCGGCGCCACTTTTAGAATAGAATAGAAGAATAGAATAGATTTATTTGGTGTTAAAAAGTTTGTACATGAAATCTTAATCTATATGAAACAGTAGTTAACAAAGCACCAAAATGGATGCTTTTAGCAATTTTAGGTTTTAAGTTTGACAAAAACGGTACAATAGTGACAGATTACTAGCCTGTCGTCTACGGTATACCTTAATCTACATCCTCAGTCGCCACTTAGGGCATTTACGACACCCTCGGAAGAAATGGAGAGGTGTAATTCTAACCCGACACCACATGGGTAAACGGTAACAATAACATAAATATCATGGGATAACTGAAAACAGTTGTCACAATAGCCTATTGATCTAGTCCTAAAGTAAGCAAATCTCGTGTGATTGGTGCTATAGACAAACCATAAATATACATTCGTATATCTTAATTGGTTTTAAACACCCTGCCTCGAGAGCAAAAAGTCCTATCTGAATCAGACCTTCTGTCAATTAGAATGTGGCCCTTCAGGACACAGAACAGCCATTTACAACAGTTACCAGTTACAACCACATTCATCGCAACTGACTTAATGCACTCACATCACTTGAAATAGCAACAATTAATCAAGGTGCTATTTTTTGCAGTTCACGCGTTCCAATCGACATGGTGAACGAACGATCAGCACACAATAGGAGCTCTAAGCCAACACTAACAATGATGTCATCCGTATAGATGTCGAGAACCTAATACGAATTTGCTTGGAAACATAAGACGGCGGTCCTAAAACTTAGCGCGTGTTTGAGAAGTGGGAATAGAATGAAACCAATACAATAAATTATTGGCACAGTAAGTACAACTTATTTTTCTTTAATTTTCAGAGCGTCTGAAAAAGCCGGGGCTTGTGAACACCAGTGAACATGGGGCCCCGTCGAAACGTAAAAATTGCGTCATTGACAGCAAAAGCTTATTATTTTTATATGATATCAGAGTCTCAAGGCCCCGTGAGGTAGGGAACCCTGGGTCTTAGCCCCGTAAGAGCTGATGGAAAAGACCGTTCGTGTTCTTCCTGCACACCACATCAACACTCCAGATTTTTTTAAACAACCCTGACTCAATTTCATCAAAATCGTTGATCTTTTTCGAGATCCTCGAAATAAATACATATGTACTTATAATCCTCGTCATCGATCTTCATCACAACATCCTGTAATATACGTTAGTAAAGAAGACACAAGACCGACCACGCTTGCTCCATTAATTTATTCCAACTAAACTAGTTTTACATTAATAAGTTGTACCTACATTATAAACATAAGCGGGTGGGTATACTACGCAATACATCTCATCATCCCCCCTTTTATATTTTCCTCTTTTTTGCACCTAATCCCCACCCCGTACAGCGATTGACTTGGCACAATGCGTAAGCGCATCTAAAGCCATCTGCGTTCCAAATATAGCCGCCACCTGCTTCCGCGACATTCGGCAACTGCCGTTTGGGTATCGATGCTCCAATCTAAAGGTACATCAGTACCTTAGTACAGTTGAACCATTTGATTCCTGCCTGACCCACCGTAGAACGTTATCACAGTAAGTGTCACTGTATTTATCTACGAAAATCTTCCACAGTAGGTCGCGATTCAGTTGGTTCGAGTGTACAAACAAACAACACATTACAAAACAAAGCCATATATACTCTGTCTGTCAACTTTTCACGCTGAAACTTATGATTTAATTACTCCATCTTCATTTTACACATCTTCCACCCTTATTGTAACTAGTGTTCTATTACTCCTTTCTCAAAAGGGCCGAAAACTCATCCATAACTCGACTTTCGTCAATTGTGCAAGTGCGAATACTCAAAATGTTTGGACATATCATTCGCAACGAAAGCTCTTTGGAGCGATTGGTGGTTCAGGGAAGAGTAGATGGGCAACGTTCTCGCGGCCGATCTCCCTCAAGATGGACAGACTCCATTAAATGTTCCACAAAGTGTCCTCACTGAGTGTACGCGCATCCACAGAGAGAGATGGAGTACTCTCGCAAAAGCCGCAACCAATCTACAAGACAATCCATAACCACGACCACTCCGTCAGGAGTGTACGACTGAGAAGATGAAGAGAACTCTACTTATGTTATGGATATCGTCAGTAATTTAAAAAAAAACTCGTATCTCAAAATGGATAATTTTTCTGAGTGCACTTTATGACCATTACGTCAAGGGTCAATTTTGTTGACGTATTGATTTGAGATACGACATTTTTTCAAAGTAAATAATAGTGACGATATTTAATTTTCCATGGGCGGCGATTGCTTTCCATAACGTAAAGCTGCTCGTTTTACCCCTATCTTTAATAACCTAACCAACAAAAAGTTCCAACCCCCTACATTGTCACTCCAAAGTCCAATATCTCAAAAACGGCTCAACCGATCTTGACAAAACATGTCTAAGAACGATCGCTAGAAACCCTGCTTTCAAACCGGTTCACCCGTTTAAGAGCTACGGTGCCACAGACAGACACACATTTGGTCATATTCATTTTTGGTCAAACTTATAACACCCCTCTTTTCGCGTCGGGGGTTAAAAAAACCACAAACACCACGATATCAGCGCAGATTCCGATGTCACTCGTAATTAGTCTCCATGCAAACCGTCATTCGGCATTTGGCAGCGCGCGCGGCATAAATATCGATCTCGGGGAAACATCTCTGAAGGTGGGTCGATGACTGTCCGAGGGCCGTCCATTGCATCCAAGCGACCTTAAGCTGCAATTCGGATGTGTCAGCGATGGGTAATACATAATGGAATGCGGAGAAAACTGCTACTATACCCCGACAAGTATGTGACACATGGTAACCCTGTAGCAGTCAGCATTTGCTGCACTTGGTAGGACCTTGTGCAAGGTCCGCCCGGATTGCTACCACCATCTTGCTCACTAATCCTGCCGTGAAGCAGGAGTGCTTGCACTGTTGTGTTTCGGCGAGGAGAGTAAGACAGCCGGTGAAATTACTGGCACTTGAGGTATTCCAACTTAGGCCTCTAGGTTGGCAACGCATCTGCAATACCCCTGGCGTTGCAGATGTTTATGGGCGGTGGTGATCTCTTACTACCAGGAGACCCACTTGCTCGTTTGCCTTCCAGTGGAATAACAAAAAACTTGATAAAAGCAGCAGAGGCTCCCTTCGACAGGGTTCTACCGAATGCCACATACGAACCTAGTTAAGCTGACCCCGGTACAAGGGCGTTGACCTTATATTATAATCTTTCCTCTTTTAAAATACCCAACTATAAAGTCATTAACCGATGACAAATTTCCAAGAAAGTTGGGTAAATTATTAAAATACACATTGGTCACTTACGTATTAACAGTTGCGGTTAGCCCGACATGTTTCGACCCAATCCGTGGTTATTCGTCAAGGTGAGCTCAAACTAACAGCCAACCGAGAACTGTGCGCGAACGCATAGCTCTCCAACAGGAGCTCGACTACTCAGTGTAGCAGTCGGCAACGACAAAAACTACATATCAATCTTCCACATCACATTCAATTGAATAAGTCCAAAAAAGATTTGTTACACATTTAACAAGTAAGGGTGAGGAAATTAATAAAATAAGGGAAAAAAAGTGAAGTTTTGAAAATTGATACAGTTATACCTTGCGGTATCCAAATGAACATACTAAAAGACCTCAAGGCTGAGGGCTGTGCTAAGAGTATAAGAAGGGGTGGAAGGTACCTTTTTTTTTTCAGATTTTTTTCTCATATCTCGAATATTTGTACGAATAGCGTTATGATTACTTCGGACAAAAGTTTTTATATAAAATTTTCTACAAATTTGGTCATATTCATTTTTGCTCTACGATCAATACTTTAGGAGATACAGGGTGTTTAAGTTTACAAGGAGATAAGAAATAATAGACAATTTAAGAAATGAGTAACGAAAGAGGTTTTCAAATAAGTATTGTTTAAAAATAGAAACAGCAAGTTAGTTCATCTTTATTATGTTACTCACCGTTTTCTACATCGACATTACCGTCTTCCCCTTCTATAATCCATACTAATATTATAAATGCGAAAGTGTGTTTGTATATATATGTATATTTTTGGCATAGAGATAGTTTATGGGCCCGAGAGTGACAATAGATAGGCTACTTTTTATCTCGGAAAAATGCACAGTTCCCGAGGGAACAGCGCGCGATAACCGAATTCCACGCGGGCGGAGCCGCGGGCAAAAGCTAGTATCGATATAGTTTTCCCGGGTAACGTCTTAAATGGATCTAAATATAGGCACAGAGACACCGAACGTCCAGCTGCGTAGTTCTACTATACTACTAGAGTAAAAAACAGCCATCATAGGCCACTGTTTACATGCCACAACAACCCGGTAAAAAGGTCACAACTTTCCCGCAGTGCATGACCACTAGCCAAACAGGACTGAGCGAGATCACAGAGAATTATCATCATACATTGCGTGTTTTTTTGGCAGATCGGTACGGGAAGCGCGTACTGATCGCGCAATGGATTTGGAGTAGACTTATGGCGTGCCGGGTTGCGTAGTCTTGTGGTGAGAGGGCGACCGGCGTGTTGAGTTGCGAGGAGAGATGCAACGGCCGTGACGTAGGCAGGTGGCGCGTGGGACATACGGAGTATGATCCTAGACGGCACCGCTTGTACAAGTTAGCTAAAAAATATATGGTTTCGCATCTATATATAGATAGTAGACAGCGTCTTAATGAAAGGTACTAAAACTCGTAAACATGTTTTTTTTATAGTTATAGCTAAGCTAGATTGCTCGTTATTGTTGTGGCTCGAAAACTTTCATATACTCGTACCCTTGTTTATAACCTTCAAATTTTGACGATACTATTCTTATTGGAGACGACTAAAGATATTAGATAAAGTCGTAGAGAAAACATTAATTTACTGTCTTCCTTCATAGTAGACAGAATCGATCTAGCTAACGCGTTATACTCAGCTATGAAACAAATAGCTACAGCAGGTAAAAAAAATAAGACCGCCAAAGTGTACATTCGAAAAAGGAATGCTCAGAAACAAGGATTCTCAAAAAAGTTTTTGTCACATTTCTCTTTTTATACTATTCGTAGTTTTATGAGTTGTGATAATAGGGATGATGACACCATCAATCAACTGACGTACTTTTTATGAGCTGTTAAAACACAATCATCCCATAGAGTTTCTATGGCAATAGCGAATTATGACGTCACTATCCGGCAACTCAATCAACTAACTATTTATTTGTTTTAAAGCAACAAAAAATCAAATTTTACAGTAAACCAAAAATAATCAGGTTTTCAGGGCTAAAAAAGAGCGTTTTTTTACTGGAGTTGTGCCTTGGAATTATTTTTTAATGGCGTCATCATCCCTACTCCCAACGGCGGCGCAGCGCGCCAGCGCCGCGCCGTGTTTTTCCGCTTCGCGCGGTTTAGCGTCACCTGTCTGGGTTCCCCCTGCCCCGGTTTCTTGTTATAGTAATGATTTAATGAGCATTAGTCATCGAAAGATAGTAGAAATAGGAATTAACTTCAGGTTTTTTCGTCGGTCATACGACATCCGGAAATCGGCAGGAAGGTTACGAAAATAATAAAGTAAAATGTTATTTAGGGATTTTCATCCTTGCTTTCTTAAAGCGTCGGAAGACCACTCTCTTCATGAAATGACATGAGACTGGAGGGCTCCAGCAGCAGGTGGGTGTGGGTTCTATTGTTTTTTTTTTATTCGACTGGAAGACAAACGAGCAAGTGGGTCTCCTGGTGGTAAGAGATCACCACCGCCAATAAACATCTGCAACACCAGGGGTATTGCAGATGCGTTGCCAACCTAGAGGCCTAAGTTGGAATACCTCAAGTGCCAGCAATTTAAGGGTATATTGAGAAAACAATGAAATTAAATATACCTAAAGTATTTTTCTTGATTTCCGTTATCTTCGACAAACGTTTCCGTTCATAAAGAGACCTAGTAAATTGACTTATTGGTAAAATTGAAAAATAGTTATTTTTTTTCGTATAACTATTTACTAATTTTAACTTATAATAATTTACAGCCTGTACAGCCACCATCAGAAAAATCGTAGCAGGCGAGATAGGTACTTAAGTATTACGTAGCAGCATTTGTCATAAGTATAAGAGCAACGAATCTGCTTTTTTTACGTAAGCGCACGAAAAAGTTGACTGACCCCGTATCGTATTTTATAACGCCGCTAATTTCCCCCAGGATCAAAAACAAAGGCAATAAAGCCAATAAATAACGCTCTGAGCACTTAACTGCCGATAAACTTTCGACTTAGTTTACATATGGGTATGGGTAATTGGTAAAAAGGCTTAACTGCTCCCTTGGTTTAACGGATTCAGTGCCATGAAAGCATACAAAAATTAATACATTTTGAAAAATAAGCAGAGGTTCCCAGGTTCGTGCCCGGGCGCGCCTGAGTTTTTGGACCTATTAGGTACACTATAAATGGCTACGCACGCCTATATGCGTCTAGGACACTAGGTAAATATACGCGATAAAAACAGTGAACGAAATTCTGGCGGAAAGAAAAAAAATCAGGCAGTGAAAGCTTTGATAAAATGTTATTTCCATAATAAAATATCGCAACTATAAGATTTAATTGGAACCTCAGTAATGTAATTTAATTTATATCGAAAATGTATTGGTCTTACCAGACCTGAAAAAACCCTCTATTCGTAGAAGCGATCAAGTCATACAACGAAACAGTAATACTCGGTACAAGCTACGCCATCTATTGGCACATAACGCTACTACGTACATACTGGCTAACCTGACGAGACGACAAAGCAACGTTAGTTCGCTTAGTTCAAAACAGATGGCGCTTAGAACTATTTTATTTTTAACCTAAATTATATACATTTTATACTTACCTTGGTACTGGCAAAAATTTAATTCGTCCGAACGGGATATATCTTACCTGAAATAAGAAGTAGCATTGGTTAATCACGCATAGTTTAGGAAGTCGGCAAATAAACATAGTAGATACATAATAAAAATTAAACGATAATCTATATCGACGGTTGAAAGGAGAAATTGACTAAGTGACATTTTTGTGAAAATTTTTTAGCTCAAACGACAGAGAAAAATTGACTAATTCCGACCATAATAACTCACTATCTTAAAAAAAATCGTTTAGTACAATTTCTCCTTTCAACCGTCAATATATAGAAAACAGGAATTGGAAATCTACGCCTATTAAAACACAAAACTAAGTTAAATGGACATCTGTCATCTGCATCTGTCTCATTTACTAGATAGTACCTGGGCAACCGAGCTTTGCTCAGGCTAAAACTCGGTAACAATCGTTTGAGAAAAGACCAAGTTAGATAAATCTTTCATCCCCGAAAACCCCTACATACCAAAGTTCATCGAAATCGTTGGAGCCGGTTTCGAGATCACCGAAATATATTTATACTCGTATACATACAAGAATTGCTCATTTAAAAGTATTGGATAGATAAGCACACAAAAGGCGTTTCTTAAGCTTTAAGCGTTTCTAATATAAACCATCTTGCTCGCTAATCCTGCCGTGAAGCAGCAGTGCTTGCACTGTTGTTTCGGCGTGGCGAGTAAGACAGCCGGTGAAATTACTGGCACTTGAGGTATCCCATCTTAGACCTATAGGTTGGCAACGCATGTGCAATCTCCCTGGTATTACAGGTGTCTATGGGTGGTGGTGATCTCCTACCATCAGGAGACCCACTTGCTTGTTTGCCAACCAGTAGAATAAAAAAAAAAAATATTAGTAGACAGTTAAAAAAAACAACAACGAAAAATAACAGTCAAAGTTGGAGTCACTCTTGATCAAGTCATTTAAAAAGTTAAGGCAATTCGTCAACTGGCCGGGCGAAGAAAGTTGGTAAAGAAAGGAAAATTAACGTAGCGAATATCTGTAACGATTTTATCAAAGTAGACAGTTCTTTATTAAAAACGGGAAAGTACACAAGAATTGACTTATTTTGAAGTAGAACGGTAGACAAAGTGACTGTTTATAAGAACACAGTGTTATTTTTGTTTTTCCTTAAAGTTAGTGGGAATCAATAAATACCTATAGAGGAGCATTCAACAGGTCATATTGTCAAATGAAATTTCCAAGATCAATACCAATGGCTTTAAAAGATAATCAATGATTAAGATACTTAATTATGCGTAGAAGGATGAAGCGAGACGAGCGTAACTTTTTAAGTTGTCGGTCGCATATTTTCGGTCGCGTCATTTTGGTTTCATACAAAGTAAGAAAAGAAAGAAAGAAAACATTTATAAAGTGTAGGTACAACTCATTTCGAGTCGCCCGTGTGGCACGAGCTGTACCCTTAGTGTAAGTTTTCGGCTACAAAATACGTCTCCATCGCGTTCGCGTTAAAATCTCAATTTGTATGGAAACACGAACATCGCAAACGTTCCGCTAGAGGCGCTGTTCGTGCTTCCATACAACGCGATCGATACGTATTTTGTAACCGAAAACTTACACTAAGGGTACTAGACTTTAGCATAAAACCAAATGCAGCAGAATATACACGACTCATAACCCGAAAAATACGCTCTGGCTTAACTCAAACAGCGTAAATGGCTCTTGATTTATAAAGTTTTTTATTCCGTAACAGAAGTGTTTTACGAAATATCGAAAGTAGCCAATGAAGACAAAGTGTACAATTACCGACCCAGGCAATAGCTGTTACGGAAGCGATTCCTCGTCCTCATGTCAAAGTGTTTCCGCATCACACAAGCATCCAGACGAACTCCAGGGTACGCTACATCCCTACAAGCCAACACCTTAAAGGTAAACGAGTAGTGGACGGTATTTTCATGACTGCTAAACTACTTGTCACGTTAATTATTTTTCAAATAAGAGATCGATTTATTTAAAATTATCACACTGCCACATTGACACTAGAAATTAATTTAATAAAAAATACTTAAGATAAAGGGGCTGTTTCACCATCCATCGATTAGTGTTAACTGACGTTTAAATGTGATGCCGTCTGTATATTTTTTTGTTAGAATAGACGGAAACGGCATCACATTTAACCGTCAGTTAACAAAAATCAATGGATGGTGAAACAGCCCCTAAAATGTTATTTTCTTTTGGTTGTTTGTTTAGTAATACTCCATGGATATTCTGTTTGTCCGAAAGAAAGAATTTCAATTTAACTCCGGTTTAAAAGTTAATAACGTACATATTTAAATAATTTCAGCTACTTCCTAAAATCCTTTTTAGAATAAAAGATACGTTTGGCACATTAGCACTAATTTTATCAGTCTAAGGCCAAATAAACTTATTTAATTTCATTAGTTTCAAGCCTGACGGGCTACCACGAAACTCGCAAACTCGTTCGTATCGCACCGTCCCTTTCACTCGCGTATGAATGACATAAGCGCCAGCGGGACGGCGACATATGAAGTTCGAGTTTAGCACTTCGTGGTATTGGGCCTGACACACTGTTTTCTAACTTGACGCACACTTGTATCTTCGAGAAAGGGTCAGAACGAACTGGACTTGCGACGTACTACGATAGTGGCTCGTATTGTGAGGTACATATAGCACAGATTGCATTGTGACGCGGTC
The DNA here is from genome assembly GCA_037349165.1 of Choristoneura rosaceana. Classification (NCBI taxonomy): domain Eukaryota; kingdom Metazoa; phylum Arthropoda; class Insecta; order Lepidoptera; family Tortricidae; genus Choristoneura; species Choristoneura rosaceana. Next base: position 684,334 of record JAZBNJ010000007.1, read on the forward strand.
CGCTGTGGACTAAATGTAAGTGTAAAGGTACGTGGGAACATGAGACATAAGCGAAGCGGGTAGCGGAGCGATCAGCGATATGGTTCATCTGATAAACATCGGTAAAAACAGCTGTAAAAAATATTGTTAAGATACCAAAGAACATTGACTAATGGAATATAAAACGCTTGAAGCCTAAATGCTTGTTAATCTTTTTTCTTTTGTTGTCTTAACACTGTGACGAATGTTAAGATGGGTGACACTTTTTCCCGGCCCGGATAATACCAACATGGAAATACCGACCCTGTTTTTCGTGTACACGCCCATAGAAGCTCCTGTCAGTTTCTATGGGCGTGTACACAAAAAACAGGGCCGGTATTTCCATGTCGGTGTTATCCGGGGCGGGGAAGAGTGTCACCCGTCTTAACATTCGTCATATGTAGTGTAGACAGTTGAGAACAAAAGAGATCAATCTCATTAGAGGGTCATATGACGATGATGTATGACGAATCGTATGTGTGAGTAAAGTTAAAAGTATCTAAATAAAACAATGCTTCCAGCTTTAAACGATAAATAACACCCCTCCAGTACATATCACTAAAGTAACATGAGTGTCTGAAATAATTGAAAAAAAAAAGTGGTAGAGATTGCACCCAGATGCTTTAGAGATCTGGTTCAGACAAAAAATGCCTGTATCCAACAGTAACCTTCAATACTCTGACTAATATGACAAGCGTTGTCTCAAAGTACTGTGTAGCTGGTAGAGCTTAGGTATAGGGGATCTACGCGCGTGATGCTAAACTCAATTCAAACAAAAGGATGTTTCTTCAATTCGCTTCATATATTCAGAGACTTATAAATATACTTTTACAGACATTACGAGTAGGTCAAGCCTCTCAGGCTGTCGGGAGCGATCTGTGCTCCGGCATGTATACCGCTGTCAATCTGTTTAAATCGAATTCCAGAATTATAAAATACAAAAATACTATAATTATACAAAACACATTCAGTCTAGCCTGCCAGGCGGTCATTTTTACCACCTGCCAGCGGTATACAGCCTAATCCCTACAGTACCTAACCTAAACTAAACTAGCGACCCGCCCCGGCTTCGCATGGGTACAATGCTGATACTAAATATGATGATGGATGTTATTATACATATAAACCTTCCTCTTCAATCACTCTATCTATTAAAAAAAGCCGCATCAAAATCCGTTGCGTACTTTTAAAGATTTAAGCATACATAGGGATATAGGGACAGAGAAAGCGACTTTGTTTTATACTATGTAGTGATTTGAAAGTCGCTCGGTACACGCTTCTGTCACACCCGCTCCCGCTTCCGCCCCCGCGGCCTCTTGACCAATACCACAGCCCACCGCCACACAGTATATAAATAGTGCCGAGCGCAGAACAAAAGCACTTCCTGAGGCCTAGGGCTTAATTGAAAGCAGTAATTGGAAATCTAGAGAAGAATAGATGTCAACTGTCATTATGCCTACGCTGTAGAGTGAGAAGGCTTTATGTGGTCCAGGAAATTGGGTCACAAGCCACCACTATCTAAACTAATCCCTACTATAATATTATAAATGCGAAAGTAACTCTGTTTGTCTATCTATTACGCTTTCACATCGAAACAGCTGAACCAATTTTGATGAAATTTGGTATAGAGATAGCTTAAGCCTCAAGGATCAACATAGGATACTTTTATTCTGGTAGAGGGTGCCACCGCGCGATAACCTAGGTCCGCGCAGACGAATTCACGAGCATAAGCTAGTCTTAAAACATTTAACACCAACTAGTACTTATAAAAATACTATAACACTAGCCTGTTTCCCGCGACTCCGTCTGCGTAGAATTCCTTTATCGCTATCCCGCGGGAACTATGCAATTTTTCGGGATAAAAACTATCCTTATATCCTTCCCCAAGAGTCAAACTATCTGTACGCCGAATCTCATATAAATCGGTTACGTCACGTTAAGACGTGGCGAGATGTAAACAAACAAATAAACAGACTTCAACTTTCGCACAAACGATATTAGTGGGATAACTGACTCGTAGATAAGTACAGTCGGAGTAAAAAAAGGTTCGTCACCTTAAGATCTATTTTCCTTTGCTCAGTATGAGCGCTCATCTGCTTTAACGATTGAGTAGGACATACTGCGTCAACCAGTCAACCTGCTAAACATAATCAGGTGACCATAGACACCCTACAACTAAATCTTGGCACTGACAAACATTGACAATTAAATAGAACATTATTTGATTGAAACTGTTACGCAGTTGTTTATTAAAAAGGTTTTGTATTGATATGAAACTAAACATATGTCAGAGGTGTATACTATTTTGATCCTTGTGTCACGTCAAGTAAGTAAATTTGATATGCACTTGTGTACTTAGTACTTTGGTTTCAAAACGTACTAAGAGTCTATGACTTCGTTAAGGAATCAATTTAATATAATAACCGACGAAGGTTTTTCTACCCCCACTGTACAGTCACCAGCACTAATATCTGATAACAACAAAACGTGTATAAATATCTGATACCTCTCTATTTCTAGGGCCGGTAAATCAGTAGCTCGTTTTCCACCTATATAAAAAAAAAATTCAACACGAGATCATCTTGCTGGATACCTTCCGATCAAAACGCATAAACCTTAAAACATATACAAAACAAGTTTGCATATAAATGTCTTACAGCAACCTTCACCCGGATACGTTTTGTATAGGAAAGCAATAAAAACAGTAAACAAGCAGGAGGGTCCGTTGGCAGGTGTTTTATATATTTACGCGCGCAGATGCTCAGTTTTCGCGCGTTATTTCCATTTACGATAACGTTTTCAATTTAAGCGATCGTTCGTCGGAGTCATATAAAAGGTTCTTAAGACCGTGGAACAGTTAAGGTAGCGATATTGGCGACCACGACCGGCAACTGTGAAACCCAACTGCTTAGGGTCTTATAACACTATTTGCGGGCGAGTTGAAAGCGAGGTAAGCGCGCAGCGATTTTGCTGCGAGCGGGTAACGATTTCGTCTCGAGTCAGCGACCATATCCCCGCGTCTAGAGCTGAAGGCCAACTACGATTTTAACTCGCCCACAAATCGCCACTACAGTCACCAGCACCAATATCTGACACAACAAGCGTGTATAAATATCTGACACGACTCTATTTCTAGAGCCGGAAGGACGTGTCAGATATTTTTGCACGCTCCGCTGTGGCAGATATTAATGCTGGTGACTGTACGACAAGGCTCTAAGTTTAGTTTTTGTGCAAGTATCCGCTGTCGTGTACCAAATGGTTGTCTGGAGGAGATCGCTTTTAAGCGATAAGACCGCCTATTGTCTACCCTGTATCTGTGTTTATATTTAAGTTTTTGTACTGATTTATGGTGTGCAATAAAGAATATTTGTATTGTATTTGTATTGTATCTTTAATTTTGTACCCATAGTCACAAAAGCTTAACGTTACAGTGTACAAATCAAAGGTCAATCGGAGTCACCTTCCCCTACAAATCTTTATTTTCTCTCATCACATTCTCAACCAGCGGAACTCCAAACGTTTCCCGGATCCCGCGCGCAAATTTAATTACACGCGCCGGGACGGTAAACAAACAGACGGACCGACGCCGGCCCGATATCATACGGTTAACTGCCGGCTCTGGTTTCTGTTCCGATATGTTTGCCGCCCGAGGTCACGGCTACGCAATAACACTTCTAAGTATTTGCCAATACTTTAGGTTTTTTTTTAATAAGCTTGTTGTATCATCATCATCATCATCATCATCAGCCTATGTTCGTCCACTGCTGGACATAGGCCTCTCCCATGGCACGCCACTGAGCACGATCCTCGGCCACTCTCATCCAGCTCTTGCCAGCCACCCTGCGAAGATCATCGCACCACCGAGTCTGAGGGCGTCCTACGCTACGTTTGCCGATCCGTGGTCTCCACTCAAGAACTCGTCTACCCCAACGGTTATCGGTTCTTCGGGTTACATGACCAGCCCATTGCCACTTCAGTGTGCTAATGCGGTGGGCTGTGTGCGGTGAGCTTGTTGTGTGCCTCCCCTTTTTCTTCCACTTTATAACTTGCACATTTTCATGCTAGTAGCTCGCTTACTTGTGTCATATCTGTATGAAGATTGACGTACGCGCACCAGCTACTCGCCCGGAAATGTGCGAGCTACAGGCATGTGTATTTCAAGTTTTACTAGGAACCATTCTTGTCAAAATAAATCCTAAGTGTCTAATGATTAATTACACATTAATTTATCTTTATCAATTATTTCATGTCATTACAATTTATATTAATAGTAGCTTTTGCCCGCGGCTCCGCCCGCGTAGTATTCGGTTATCGCGCGCTGTTCCCTCGGGAACTGTGCATTTTTCCGGGATAAAAAGTAGCCTATGCCACTCTCGGGCCCATAAACTATCTCTATGCCAAAAATCATGCACATCGATCCGTCGCTCCGTTACGGCGTGAAAGACGGACAAACACAAACACACACACTTTCGCATTTATAATATTAGTATGGATTAGTATATTAGTTATAGTATTAGTATGGATAATCATCATAATTATGCATAACTGCACCCCGTAACTAAACCCTCTCAAGCAGAGGGCAACCGTTTCGAAACCGACCTTGCATCCCTGAGCTTATCAGAATGTAGAGTCAAGGAAAATTAATCACGTACCAGGCTGGAACCTTTTCATAACCAATTTCGCTATGATTTTTTGGCAGATGTGTGGGATGTCAACATGACATTAGTAGCACAAAGGTACCCTGGTACGAGATTCGGTTGCTTTGACTGTGCCTATGTATTTACAAAATAACAACCGCAATATTATTACCGCGCACGATTTTTCTTGCAGATTCAATCTGAGCTTTACAAGTAAAATAATGTATACCGTTTAAAACATACAATTTTATGAGCATGTAGCGGAATATTCCTCAGAGCAGCCAATAATTCCCAGCGCCTCAACCCAATATCCTTTATTGACGACACGCATATACAAGCTGCCAAACATTCTCCGCTAAACCAGGGTTACCAACCAATACAGAACTATGATGATATGTCCTCCATGTCGTGTCTGACAAAATCAAAAATCAAATCAAAATACTTTATTTTCAATAACAATTTGTACGTAACATTGTTTAATGGCTGGAACCTCCTTTTAAGCTTGATAAAGCCTGTGTCAGGAGGCACCGCTCCTCCATAGTTATAGTCTGCATGAACAGACAGAAAAGCGAACCTTTAGCGTTTATTATGTGCCCAAATATGGCTGGCAAAGCCAAACATTGTTTTAAAAGTTCTATTACAGGGCGCGCTATGTAATTGACCACTATCATGATATTATGTATAAGTGTAAGAAGGTCTCGGGCAGGTCTTCATAATAAAAGTTGCGCATCCAGGTTTTTCAAGCGATGGGCCTCAAAATTGATTACTTCGGTCTCTGCTTTGCGAGATCTTCCCAACTGTCGCATGGGATGATACATAGTAAGATGGCGCTTTAGGACGTCCCTATAACGCAAGAACTGGACCCCCGGAGTCCTCATTCCTTTTTTTGATTGAGAGAAAAACACAAAATATAAGAACACATCGACGTGCAGTGGGTTACTCCAGGGTACCCGCAGTAAGGTAGGCAAAACTAGCGCTACCTACCCTCAATGCACGCCATAACAATAGATATGTTATCTTCTTTGCGCGATAGAATCTAGAATATGGAAAACCGGCGAAGAACTAAGTCATCGACATAACTCGATGGTTTTTTAAGTTGAAGTGACAATGGGCAGGCCACATCACTCTAATAGTGGATAACTGTTGGAGGAGGAAAGCCCTCGAGTGGCAGCCACGAACTGGAAGACGAAGCGTTGGCAGGCCTCTCTCTAGATGGACTGCAATGACTAAAACATGAAAGAAAGCTACCGGCGGATGCCAGTGACAAGTTGTCGTTCATTGTGGCGTTCTAAGGCTTGGTTGTTCAGCGACTTCTTCCAGCCGATAATAATCATTATTTTTATAATAATACTAGCTTTTGCCCGCGGCTCCGCCCGCGTGGTATTCGGTTATCGCGCGCTGTTCCCTCGGAAACTATGCATTTTTCCGGGATAATAACTAGCCTATGCCACTCTAGGGCCCATAAACTATATCCATGCCAACAATCACGTCGATCCGTCGCTCCGTTACGGCGTGAAAGACGGACACACACTCAAACACACTTTTGCATTTATAATATTAGTTTGGATATATATAGCAAATTCAGAAGTTGTTCAATTAGGAGAGCTAATCTTCCCTCACTATCTTGATCTATTCCTACACTTTAAATACCAAACTATTCCACCCATCCATCCTATCCATCTAACCATCTTGTACCATGTTTAAGCAAATAAACGACTGATTACTGATGAAGCATATAAAATTTCTTTGGCAGCCCTAGCATGAATATTTGGAAACAACTACAGCAACATCCCTGGACTTGCGCCAGTCTTTGTAGGCGCATCTTTGAAGATTAACTACCAAAATATGATCGTAATACCTGCCGCGTAGTTGCCGAACTTTTGATATTGCTAACATGTAGTTAACACGAGGAATATGGCAAAAAACATTCATTTTGCAGGTGGGAGGACGTTGTGCAAGGTCCGCCCGGATTGCTACCACCATCTTGCTCGCTAATCCTGCCGTGAAGCAGCAGTGCTTGCACTGTTGTGTTTCGGCGCGGAGAGTAAGACAGCCGGTGAAATAAGTGGCACTTGAGGTATTCCAGTTTAGGCCTCTAGATTGGCAACGCATCTGCAATACCCCTGGTGTTGCAGATGTTTATGGACGGTGGTGATCTCTTACCACCAGGAGACCCACTTGCTCGTTTGCCTTCCAATAGAATAAAAAAAATATTCTAGTCTTAACACACCGGCAACGCCAACGCAATTTATTAGTGTCACAGAAGTTTCTAATCCTGTGCCCAGCAGTGGGAAATATAACGTGTCTACCCTCTGGACAAAGACGAACAGAACATGTTTCCTAGGGTATTTCCCTTCCCTATGTACAAAACCTCATACCAAACGCTACGGTAATACTGTAGCGTCGTTTCTCCGTAGAAATTACCGTTTGCTTATTCATTTATGCGATCAAATAATTTACGATATCAGAACATTCTTGAGAATAAAGAAGCGGCCACACCGCTGCTTAAAAAACGGTGACGGTACGCGTTCGTGCACCGTTCTTAGCGTATGCTCTCCACACCGTTGCCGCACTGCTCAAAACACGCAAACAAAACATCACGACTTTTGGTGGAGAGCATGCGGTAAAGTTTTTTTGTTATTGGACTGGATGGCAAACGAGCATGTGGGTCTGCTAATGGGAAGAGATTACCACCGCCCATAAACATCTGCAACACCAGGGGTATTATTATATATTGCCAACCTAGAGGCCTAAGATAGGATAGGTACCTCAAGTGCCAGTAATTTCACCGGCTGCCTTACTCTCTATGCCGAAACACAACAGTGCAATCACTGCTGCTTCACGGCAGGATTAGCGAGCAAGATGGTGGTAGCAATCCGGGCGGACCTTGCACAAGGTCCTATACCACCTGCAAAAGTAAAGCCTTAAAGTTTTGACGTTTACGACACGTCACTGTGATTCCACACCGTTTGCTCATTTTAAGCAGCAGTGTGAAGAGCACGCAATAAAAACGGAGCGCATACGTTGCGTCACTGCGATTCCGTACCGTCACCGATTTTTAAGCAGCGGTGTTGCCGTTCCTTTAGCTCTACTCGGGATTTCGGTGATTGTCCAAAGATAGAGACGCGTTGTACAAAAGCCGGGCATGAACCCTAAAACGAAGCGGACTGTACAAATCTAATTCCTACACTTCATACAGGTACCTGTCTACAAAAGATAACGTTTGATAATAACAGCTTACAATATAAAGTTCGGTAATTCGCCTTTTATCGTGTGTGAAAATGCTAAAATCGGAGCACGATTGCTCCAAAAATGAAATATCACGTGAATCGGCGAGATCTATACTATAGTAGGCAGACCATTGATAAGATAACATATTGTACATTACCATATTAAAAATATTACACCTAAATACTCAATACCAGGAAAAGGTAACTCAAAATATTATCGTTTGCTAATTTCTACTCCTATTTTCAGTTCAGTTGCTTAACAGTCTTCTCTTCATCTCATCACACTTCATCTCAGTGTATTCTCATTTACTATACAACTGATTTTCAAAAAATAAAGTCAAAGTCAATCGAAAAAAAAAGGCAAAGTCGTTTTAGGCAACGTGCTACTTTGGCATTTTGATTTTTAAAAGAGCTCATCTTAAGGGATTCTAACAACATAAAGGTGTGACAGGTTATTTCAGGCAGTTGCCAATACCTTAAGAAGCCTAACTGATTGTAGTAGTATTTAGTAGTACAATGCACAAACCTTACGCCATTACATAGAACACAACTACATGGTCTGTGCTGGGTGAAACTGCTAAAAAAATTGCAATCACGAACTAAACTACTGATTGGAGCCAATACAACAGCTGGTGTAATTCGTCCATTCATTCATAAGTACAGCGTGACGTTGGTTTTCGGCTAGTGGCGCGTTCAGACTGTAGTGTTACATAACATCGTGGCGTGCGCATGGGATACACAGCTTGGGCGCGCAAGGCGTCATTTGTCAGGATGTTTTGAGAATTTTCAATAGACTTTGTTTTTTTTTTAACGTACAAAAGAGAAAATAATTTACTTAGCACAGAGTATAATTTAGTTAGGTTGCATTTCCACCAGAGATGAGTTGCGAGGATTCTGTTTGTCATGAACCAATAGAAACGCTAAATTAACCTATCTTCGACATAGATATAGATTACACTAGATTACGCAAATCATCTACTTCGCGTGTCCGAACCCCGACTAAACGTCGGGGTTGGCCCCATACAAAGACTGACCGCTAACTGACACTAGTGACGACTCAAGCCCCACGGCGCGGGCGGGCGGCGCATTTGAATCGATTTTGCGCGGACATCGGGGAATTCACATCGCTAATTCGCTCATGAGACGTCACAGTAGATATAAAAAAGTGACACGGTTAGTTTTCATATAGATTGAAGTCAAAGTCAAAGTCAAATTCAAAATATCTTTATTCAATTTAGGCTATAACAAGTACTTATGAACGTCAAAAAAATCTACCACCGGTTCGGAAAAAACCTCTGTTGAGAAACACAACGAGGTATTTTTTTTAAACAAATTCACAATTAAAATAAATAGTGTTTGCGTTATCTAGTGTAATCTATATCTGTGATCTTCGCTCAGTGCATATCAGTCTAGTGAAAACAGGTCGACAGAGCGACGATAGGAAAATGAAGCGTTTTTATTTGTTCATGACAAGCACATTCATCATGTCAGCCGAAAGACGTCCACTGCATGACATAGGCCCCCCCAAGGCTCTCCACTCAGACCGGTCTTGTGCTTTTCGCATCCACCGCGATCCCGCGATCTTAGCCAGGTCGTCGCTCCATCTTGTTGGAGGCCTACCGACAGCTCGTCTCCCGGTCCGCGGACGCCATTCGAGAACCTTCCTCGCAACAAATTCTCGCACATCTCTGGTGGAAAAAGCCTCATGTAGTGAAATTTTATTTATATTACTTATAACAAAGCAGGTGTCGTTGGGAGCAGAGCTTTAGAGCCGGAACTAAGCCAAGATAGATTCTGCCGAAGCTGTTATATGATCGTTGTTTTATCACCGGCGAGTTTAGCAGCGTCGTTAAACGATCGACGAAAATACGGCGCGATCTTGAATCGTTCAAGTTCGTACAAACACAAACTAGTCTGATGATACTCCAGTGCTACAATGAAACTCGAAACTCAAAGCAAAAAATCAGAAGCACTGTTGCTCTGTTGTGTTTCGGCGTGGAGAGTAAGACAGCCAGTGAAATTACTGGCACTTGAGGTATCCCATCTTAGGCCTCTAGGTTGGCAACGCAACTGCAATACCCCGGTGTTGCAGATGTTTATGGGCGGTGGTGATCTCTTACCATCAGGAGACCCACTTGCTCGTTTGCCATCCAGTCGAATAACTAAAATAAAAAAAGTTCGTTTCGTGCGGTCCCTCTGAGACATACCTACTATTTAATACGAGAGCGAGAGGGACGGTACGATACGAACTTCGAGTTTCGAGTTTCGTAGTAGCCCTGCTGATCCACCGTCTTCATCTTAGCCTATAAACCGTGATGGCCTATTGGTTAGACCTCTGCCTCTCAAGCAGAGAACCGTGGGTTCAAAACCCGGCTCGCACCTCTGAGTTTTTCGGAAGTCATGTGCGAAATTACAATGAGCTTTACGGTAATGGACAACATCATGAGGAGACCTGAACAAATCTGCGAAGCAATGCAATGGTATGTGTGAAGTTCCCAATCCGCACTGGGCCAGCGTGGGAAGTACGGCCCAATACCCTGTCATTCTGAAGCCTGTGACCTGGTTTGGGCACAAGGTTGGGGTGAGGAAAATTAAGGGTGGGGGAAGGTTAGGGTTTGGTTTTGGATATAGGCTGAGATGATGAATAACGATCCCGCATAAACGTTATAAATCCCTACTTAATATTATAAATGCGAAAGTAACTCTGTCTGTTACGTTTTCACGTCGAAACTACTGAACCGATTTTGATGAAATTTGGTATATAGGTAGTTTGAACCCCAAGGATCAACATAGGATACCTTTTATTCCGGTAGGTGCCACCGCGCGATAACCTAGATCCGCGCAGACCAAATCGCGGGCATAAGTTAGTAAAATACATTTTTTGAATTAATCCCAAGCCTTACACTGTCAGATTGAGCGGCGTTCCTGTCAGATTTTAGCAAATTAAAAGCAAACAATTTAATATAAACTCCAATTAGAGAGCGTTTCTATTCAAGCCCTCCGGCATTTCGTCCCGCGCCATTTTCATTGATATTTCAGTGATAAATTAGCACTGAAAAAAAGAAAGACTGGCTACTTTTCAGTCAATATTATAAATGCGAAAGTGTGTTTGTATGTTTTTCCGTCTTTCACGTCGTAACGGAGCGACGGATCGACGTGATTTTTGGCATAGAAAAAGTTTATGGGCCTGAGAGTGATATAGGCTACTTTTTATCCCAGAAAATGCAGTTCCCGAGGGAACAGCGCGCGATAACTGAATACCACGCGGGCGGAGCCGCGGACAAAAGCTAGTCTCCCATAAAAAAACGAAAAATTACAACGGGGGCGAAGCCGCGGGCAACAGCTAGTTTTATAAGATTGGAAATAAGCAGTCGATTCAACTGTTAGATTGAAAACAATTAAACGCCGCCCAAAAACACCAAACATGAGTAAGTAAAATTACGGGTGCACTTCCGACCGTTTTAGGAAAGAAGAGAAAACCAGAAAAAGAGACCAGCGCTGGGAATCGAACCCAGGTCCTCAGCAATCCGTGCTGCGTGCTATAACCCCTATACCACCGCTGGACAAACAGCTGGAGAAGCACAGTAGTCCGTTTCTGAAAATTATTACCTAAGTTGTATCAGTCCGAAACAGATAACCGTTAGGGGAGAAAAGTTCTAGGGTAGCGACCACGAACCGAAAGACCAAGCGTTGGCAGGCTACCCACTAGGTGGACTGACGACATCGTGAGCTTAGAGTTGCGGGCCGATGGATGCCTGTGGCGAGTTGTCGTTCATTTTTTTTTATTTGACTGGATGGCAAACGAGCAAGTGGGTCTCCTGATGGTGAGAGACCACCACCGCCCATAGACACCTGCAACACCAGGTGTATTGCAGATGCGTTGCTAACCTAGAGGCCTAAGATGGGACACCTCAAGTGCCAGTAATTTCACCGGCTGTCTTACTTTCCACGCCGAAACACAACAGTGCAAGCACTGCTGCTTCACGGCAGGATTAGCGAGCAAGATGGTGGTAGCAATCCGGGCGGACCTTGCACGAGGTTCTAACACCTGCCCCTCATTGTGGGGTTCTAAGGCGTTGCTATTCAGCAATGGACGTCTTCCGGCTGATGATGCTAAGGGAATTCCAGGGCAGGAGTTAGTGAGCTAGTTTACAAGGCTACCTGTCTGCAGCTTGTCTGCGGTGAGACTGCGCAGGAGTCGCTTGATGCTGCGCCGGCGACGCACGCCGCCGTCGTCCGGGGAGCTCATGGCATGTCGTTCACTTCACTCACAATATCCAGTGGGAGGTCATTTTTGGATGGCGGAAATTGTATTAGTTATAACTGTGACAAAAGTTCACTCACATTTTGTGAGAGGTCATTTTTGGATGGCGAAGTTTGTATTAATAGGTGTGTAAGGTTTCCCTGATGATGTTAAGGCGCTGGTCTAAACAATTTCGGAAAGGTTAGGCGGGGGGTGACGTTCATTTTGGTGGGATAATTACATGTAAAGAAGGCTGGCATTTACGTAAGTGATGACCGCTGTGGCCTACATCGATCGAACGAGAATAATAAAGATTTAAAAGGGGTCTACATAGGTACGCGAAAAAAACACATTGGAAAATCAACGGGTATCAGGGTAGTAGGAATCTACTAAATATCCTCAGCTTGCATTCGGGTAAACACCGATAAGTAAGGCCTACTAGAAAAAAGTTTAGACACCTTAAAAAAGATGAAGTTTTGCTTAACATTATTTTGCGTTCTTTGATGCTCTAGCATATAGGTACCATCAGCCAAATAAGTAGTCTATCAATTTTTAAACAAGATCCTATCAAATGAATACGGCGCTAAAGTCGAACTTTCAAGTTGACAGACACGTCTATTGGCATTATTGTTTTGTGACATGCAAACGATTATCAAGTTTAAGGTGATAGACCACATATTTCGCTAATGAGACAAAAAATGATCGTGGTTATCAAGCTTGCCTAACTTTTCAAAAATTCCTTTTGTCTATTCCTTGCGCCCGTGCGGTGTTTACTTGGCAACACACGTAATGACAGAGCATAAGCTCGCCTCGCTGGTAGTCTTGGCGAGACCGTTACGGCTGTAGTCAAAACGATGCTTACCGAACCTCAGCAAGCGTATAAAACTTACATAACAATCTCTGAAGCCACATTACCAACCCCTATCTTCAACTAAACCCGCAAGTGATTAACCGCACTGTATTATGTAACGCGGGCGGCAAACAGAAGGCCCGCGATAAAACTCCGTTCCGGCACCGTTGTGGGCGCCAATATAATAAACATAGCGCTTCCGTCACAGGAGAGTAAACCATTTTATTACCTACTGGTACTGATTAGGGAATGCTGTGGTAGATGAGGTTTTATTTTGCAGTAAACTACCCAACGATTGAACTCTAGCTCACCTGAGGATTTTTAAGGCTGTACCTAACTATGTAAAATCAGAAAGAAGTGTGTGACAAGACTTGTTATGTTTTAGAACGCGCTTCGCTCAAAGACAAATAACATCGTAGATTTGTTCTGATATAAAAATGTCTTGTTGAGTTTAATTATTCTTATATTTAGCCTATAAGGGGCTACTTTACTACCCATTGATTAACTTTAACTGATAGATAAATGTGATGCCGTCTCTGTTTGTTTTGTCGAATAGACGGAGACGGCATCACATTTGTCCGTCAGTTAAAATTAATCAATGGCGGTGAAACAACCCCTAAGTATGTCAAGTTTAATGTCGGTTTTTCCGAATTGGTAAGGAAGGTACTGTATGAAGGCTACCAAGAGCTCGAGCTATGCTTCGAAGCTTCACTAGAGACCCCAAATGAAATGGTATAAAATAGCCGATGATAATGTCATCTACCTATGTTACTTACTACCACAAACAACCAAGTCGCCTTTAACAAAAGACAAATCACATCAAATTCACTTACCACCAAACAATAATGAAAATTACCCTCGTCAATTAATTTCATAACTGGCAGGGGTCATTGAACAACCCCCTTCCCTCCGCGGTGGGGGGTTGGGGTCTGCGCAACCACCGTGAGATCAAAGGGTGCTCCGTACCGTGCAACATCGTATCATGTGGGTAATAGGTAATCGTGGATGGGTGTTATATTCAAAGTCTTGTATGATCGCAAAAAATGCTATCTACTGCGTAAAAGTACTCAAAGTCAGTGGCAGTGATAATGAGTGAAATAAAATTAAAAATAACAAGGCAGCAGACCATCAGATCAGCCGATTGGAAAGCACAGGACTTAAATAAGTTTTTGTTAAATAAAAAATCTAATTTTTTATACCTACAAGCTCTTAATAGGTAAAAAACTTAAGTAAAGGACCTGTTGTATGTAGTGGTGCACAGAATTGATATGGAGCTTAAGTCATTTTGCGAATTTGGAACGTCAATTTGTTTATATGGACAAGTTACTACTACATATAACAGTTCCTTTACTTAAGTTTTTCACCTATAGCTGTCCGTACGTGGTTCTCAAGTTGTCATGTGTATACCTAATGTCAAGCCGATCCAACTATTAATAGTGGGTTTCATAAAACTTGCAAGGCCGACCCCTTTGTCTAACTAAAAATGATTTTGTAAAAAAAAACACAATCACCTTTGGCACTGCTTGAAACAGGCCAAAATTCTCCCAAAATTTTTACAAGTAACAACTTCTTTTCGTACTGTAAATGTCAATGTCAATGACATTAAGAAAACATTAACGTTTTTGCTAGCAATCTTTCCACCGCACCCTAAAATCAGCTCTTATTATGTTGTATTCACAAAATAACCTTCATTACGTTTTTAGGATTAATTCAGAATGCACTAAAGTAGCTCCGTTCGTTCGATAAATTTTACGCTGAAAGCACACGCATTGCAGATGCTTTTAATGCATCCCATATCGTAACTGTTAATAGGTACAATTTACAATCCAAACAATACATCATGTTAGTGCAACAAACGGGTAAAACATATGTTTGAAATAATATGTATTGTACGATTTAGAATGCCAACAAACTGTTACTGCTAGATAGATAATTCATAAAAGGCTAAAAAGTATTTTATCGACAAATACATTTCAAAAACGAGAGATACAAAAATCGTTCTACTCATTTGGGATATAGCATTGAAGTTACACAGACTTAACACAACCGTCTCTATCTTCCTAATAGCCACCTAAGGTCGGAGCTCGCAGCGTGCCCAACTTTCGTAAACCCCAATTCTCTGATATTTTCATCAAAACAATACCTAAGTCGCACTCAAGTTTGGAAGTCTACTGTCTGAAGTCAGAATCTTCTAAGTTAGCTAATAGGCTGTAAAACGCAGACGCGCAGCGAATAGCGAGCAAAGGCGGAGTAATTTGTAAGGGCTCAGATTTCAGACAATTTTGTGAGAACATTTTGAGAGTTTATAGTCACAAATAGTATGCGAGAATCGCAGTTTTTTGTTAAAGAAAATTGATTTCCCAAGTTGAACAATTTTGCATCGACCTTCGACATTATTTATAAATAAGAGCTATTAAAATAAATGGTTTTAAAAATGTTTTAGATTCAAGACGACGTTTGATTGATTGACATGGTAAGCGAAATGCTTCAAACTCCGAACTTTTCCTGTCGAGACTTAAATTGAAAAGAGTCACGTAATATTGAAAGCATCTTTATTGATTTTGGAGTGGGTTTTTTACAAAGCTTTACATAGAATCTTACTACAATTATAAATATTATAGTCTGTGTATACGTGCGTGCGTGCGTGTGTGTTTGTTATTTTCCACACTAAAACGGCTGCACGGATTTGGATGAAATGTGATAGGCACATAGCCGAGATTTTGGAATAACACATGGGCTACTTTTAATGCCGATGTTCCCACAGGATCGGGACAGAATCCCCGAATCTCAACCGCTACGTTTAGAGATGTTTGCACGGATGTTTTTACGTAATTTTAATGAACACCACTATGTAATTTTTGAGAATTACCATGGAAAAACACAAGTAGTACATATTTTACGTGACTTATGCTAGAACTTTTTCGTGTAGAACAAGTTACAACTGAAAAAAACCTTGGCACCGTTTCCCCCTTCACTATAAAGATAAAGTTTAGCTTCCGCATCAGAGCTGTTTACCGCATCAAGCTGGCAGAGTGCCCGATTGGAGAGTTTATTCGCCGTCCCGCTAACTGCAGAGTCAAGTGCAGTGGGTCGCGTGGGACGGCAGCCGTTGAGATACCTCTAGACTCGCGGGGAATGAGAAGGAAAGGAAGCAAAAAAAGGAAAGAAAATTATGTCCATCTACAATGTAACATCGGTTTTCATGAGCATCCCATAGGAGAGCTCACACCGAGATGCGTCGCGATGCCACATTCTTCTCCCATTAAGATAATACAACAGCGCTTCCTCATTTGATGTCTTCTTCTCTTTTCTCTTTTATGAAAACTGACTCATAGGTATTAACTGTATCTCTTCGTACTGAGTATTAATTAATAGTTTATGCCGATGCCGATGATGATGAAGAACCCTGTGAGCCATTTGGATACACTGCGTTGTAATCGGTTCACCCGATCCGGGGCTATGAAGTCGCGAACAAACAACTATGATGGATAGACACGTAACAGGGAAAGGCTCTCACAATTACGTCATATCGGCAAAGATACACCAGAAGGCTTAGACAATATTATTTCAATTGTTAATGTAAGCTTCTATGGAGGCAGAGGAAGTAATGTGGAAAACGAACATTTATATCAATTGAAATCCCCCGTTTTGGCTATCTCTGAACCTCTACATGGACATACTCTCTATATGGGCATGGATGGCCTCAAAAGAAGATGGCGGCGTAGTACACATAACACAAGTTTTGCTTTGTTTCAGACCGTCCCAAGACCGTCCGTCGGCTCTCTTTCAATCTCTACTTGGACATAAGGATGGATTCAAAACAAAATGGCACCGCAGAACACATTCAGCACAAGCTTTGCTTAATTTCGGACTGTCCCAAGATACGATTAGAAACAGAAAGTTTATTTTGAAAAGACGCGGATACGGGTACCCGGTCGATAATTTAAGCAGAATACTGTTTACTTTTAAAGAACTAAATTTCTCGGAAGAGAGGAAGCAGAAGATTACGCGCACCGTTATGCTCGTTCGTGCGTGTTCACATCACACGGGAGTGTAATGGTAGCTTTAAGGAAGGAATTTGATGTGTAAACTAGAGAAATGGTGCAATAAATATTACAATGCACCTTGTGTTGTACTTTGTACTTCTAGAAATAGACATCTCATTGGTGGTTTTAGTTGAAGTGCATGATCATAACTTGCCTAATGTACATGCTTGCAAATTACAAATCTACCTAATATTATAAATGGGAAAGTGAGTATGTTTATTTTGTTACACTCAAGCGATCGCAATGAAACTTAGTATGGAGATCAAATTTAGTAAGGACATTGAATAATTTTAACCCCAAAAAATTGTATAAGTTCCCTTTTTTTTATTTTTTATTTTTATACGACTGGAAGGCAAACGAGCAAGTGGGTCTCCTGGTGGTAAGAGATCACCACCGACCAAAAACATCTGCAACACCAGGGGTATTGCAGATGCGTTGCCAACCTAGAGGCCTAAGTTGGAATACCTCAAGTGCCAGTAATTTCACCGGCTGTCTTACTCTTCCCGCCGAAACAACAGTGCAATCACTGCTGCTTCACGGCAGGATTAGCGAGCAAGATGGTGGTAGCAATTTGGACGGACCTTGCACAAGGTCCTACCACATTTATTACTTGTTTTGCTTGTTATAAAAGAACCTAAACCAATCATAGAAGAATAAGTAAAAGCTATCAATGAAACTCTCGACCTAAACAACTTACCCCCTTATTCATAAAACTTAACAAGCCTATGTTAACTAACAAATGCTTTGTCCCTTTCTAACAAATACAAATGTCGAAGTGACAGATAAGGACAAACGAATTTTAGCGGCATTTTAACTAAAATAGGTTTGATTGTCGTTTATGAATAAGGGGGTTAGAATGTAACCTAACTAGTCTTTAGTACGCACGTACACATAAAACCCGTTATTACAAATTTCTGAGCCGAGAAGCAGTTAACAGAAGCAATGGAACCCCCTACTACCTGTCGTAGCAACAAATCCGTAGACGGCCTACCGCTACGCGCTACGGGCTACGGGCTACGCGGCTACGCCTCGATAAACCTCACTCATTGAAAGGCCATCAAACCGGTCACCTTCGTACTGATAAAGATTTATTGACGCGTGTATAATAAAATTGACGGGTAGTAAAATATAATGATGACTGATGGCCTTCGGGGAAGAGTAAACAAGGGTATGTTTTCCGCCTTGTTTATAGTCAAAGTCAAAGTCAAAATCTCTTTATACAATTTAGGCTATAACAAGCACTTGTGAACGTCAAAAAAATCTACCACCGGTTCGGAAAAAACCTCTGTTGAGTAGAATCCGGTAAGAAACTCAACGAGGTATTTTTTTTAAGCGTGTAAACCTGCTGATGCATTTATAAATTTAATTAATGTAAACAAAATGGTTACGTACTTACTATCGAATGTTTAAAATACTGAATGTATTAAAATATCGAATGGGTCATAATATCGAAAAAGTATTTTTGTTAAGACTGTATTTTTTTAGATTGTTATAAATCTAACCTAACCTAATCTAAGAGGATCTATACGATGCCGTTTTAAACAATCCTGAAAAGTTTTCGGTTTCAGAAAATAAACGTTTCGATATTATGACCCATTAGATATTCGATATTTATATTCAGCATTTTTGCAGCGTTTTTTTGTCATTGGTATCTTCGCAGGCGTTATTGAAAGGGGTGATGCCCAGTGTTGTTTTTTTGTGAAAAATTAAAACATCAACGATACTGAATTTAGCGTAATTAAAATTCTTGTGACTTGTCTTTCCGTAGTGTGTCTATATAATGTGGGACGCTAATGACGTGTGATAGCGCGGTCAAAACGCTCGAATATTTGCCCACCCAATAAAATATGTGGTTTTCCTCCATTTCTAGTCCACCAGTAAAATGTTTGTAAAAGTCACATCTATCCGGTCCTCCGTTACGACGTGAACCCAGAACGAATATAACTGGCATTTATAATATTAGGACAAACAAAGGTGCAACAGTTTACCAGTTCCCGCGTCATCACCGCGCGTACACATTAGCCGAGAGTGATTGCTTGGCGTAGGCCGCGCCCGCGTCAAGAGCGGTGACGCCGATGACATTATACTGATCATGAACTAGCGGAAGCTGATACGTAAGTCACACGGCTAGTAAAATAACCTAGTACACACAGATCTTCAATAAATCAATTTAAGCCAAGGTAGACTAGTGATTTGACATATTATCAACTTTACACCATCATAAATATAAGAACCAATTTAATGAAGTACAGCAGCTAAGTTCTCGTAAAGTCCGATCCCAGTACAGGTACAAACTACATAAACCCCCTACACGACTAGCATTAACTTCAAAGAATTCATACAATATGTGCATCTCAGTCTACAATAAAATCCCTGATGTATTCAAATCTAAAAAAATAAATAATTTTAAACAATCTATTAAGATATGGCTTGCTAGAAAATGTTACTATAGTATTAATGATTTCTTTAATGATGAAAGTTGACATATATATTTTAAAGGTTATGGTATTGTATTAGCGATGATAATTTGAAATTTAGTCGTGTAAATAATTGGATAAATTGTAATGATTTTAAATTGTTAATAATATCCCAGCTAAAATGTATGTACAGTCAGCTGCAGAGAAAGGGTACCCCCCTGTAATGGCGGTTAGTATGGATACCGCCGTTACAGGGGGGTACCTTTTCTCTGCAGCTGACTGTACACCTGTAAAGGTAGGGTCTGGTGATACTCTATTTTCATGTATTATAATCTGCAAATGTAACCCATGTCCCCCATACATCGAATAAAATTATTATTATTATTATACAGCTGTAATGCTGCTCATGGAGCGACGACCTGGTTAAGATTGCGGGATCGCGGTGGATGCGAAAAGCACAAGACCGGTCTGAGTGGAGAGCCTTGGAGGAGGCCTATGTCCAGCAGTGGACGTCTTTCGGCTGACATGATGATGATGACAGCTGTAATAGATAATTGTGAAATTTTTGTTCTGAAATTGACTTTCTGCCAAGTTTCTCGCGGCATATTCTTTTTGGCAATGATGTATTTCCGAAAGCTTTGAAAGTAGAAAAGGTGACGCGTAAAAGAGGCCTTTGTGGCTGTGGTACTCACAGAATAAAACGTTTTGTTTTTGATTTTGCTTGACCGATGACCTCTTAAGTAGAGGGTCGTGGGTTCGTTCGTACTCACCTGGGCTTGCAACTCTTGAGTTTTTCGGAATTTGTGTGCAAATCACACTAAAGTGTAAGTGTTTCATATCTTGAAACTTAACAAACTGAAAACTACTTTTACAAAAAATATTTTTGTAGCGGAAAAGCCGGATTTAAATGGTATAGTTTATTGATATGAACCTCCCCAAAATAACGCCCGAATCGATCAATTAATCTCAAGTCAAGTCACGAATCAGAGGCCTTATTGCCTAACGTTTCTGACACTCGCAATCGCAATCAAATGACAGTTTTTGTATTCGAAATCTGTCATTTTATTGCGATCGCGAGCGTCAGAAACATTAGGCAATACGGCCTCTGTACTAGGCCATCTGTGATCGGCGCATGTGACAACTGGCAACTACATCCTAAGCCTAAAAGTGAGAACGCATGTGCCCAGCAGAGGGAAGTATAAACGTCGATATGATGTATTAAATGTCACGAAATAAAAACGCTTTCCTTCATTATATCAACTAGCTCCACGCCCACAAACTGCCAGCAAAACAACACCATCCCCACAATTGTTTCCCATTCATTGAATCTCGTAGCTCTCGAGTGGCACTCAACCTTGCAAACGCTCTCGAGTGCGTTACGTAAATCTTGGTAGCGCAACGAGTTACGGAATCGAGTTTAATTTTGAATTAGTGTACATATTGGCTTTCTGGAATGCGAATTTGGCACACAACTAAAGATTAACCTACACTAGTATAGTCATCTCGTGTCGAAGCGTGCCGAGTATAAATATTCTAAGTTTGAAAGCGCACGTGGTCTTATATGTCTAACGAGCTATACTTTTTGAAGTACAATCGCGATCCAGATAATTACTTAATAAGTTGTCGCTACGAATTAGTATTTGTGACACTAAGCCAACCGTAGCTCGACAAATCGTAATCATTTTGTCACCTTTTTCCCTCATAATTAACTAATTTAGTAGCTTTGAAGCTTTAGGACCGGGTAAGGAAATAGTAGTTAATTTATTTGCTTATTGACGAACTGACGAAGTTTGTTGCAACAAATTTTTAAACTTGCAAAAGAATATTTATTATGTTATTAACTTTTTCATTTACTGACGAGTTTTATTTCTGACTAGCTTTTGCCTGCAGATCCGCCCGCGTGTTATTCGGTTATCGCACGCTGGTCCCTCGGGAACTGGGCATTTTTCCGAGATAAAAAGTAGCCTATGTCACTCTCGGAACCATAAACCATCTATGCCAAAAATCACGACGATCCGTCGCTCCGTTACGGCGTGAAAGCGTAACAAACAAAGAAACAAACTCACTTTCCCCTTTATAATAGTGAGGATTTCGTCCTGGTATTTCTAATTTCGTCCTGGTAATATTAATGAATCCTACCTTTAAGATACCTACGATTTGTATTTCCTTCATCTTCATCATCCCGACCTGTATACCTCCAACTGCTGGGCGCATGCCTTCTCTCAAAATGAGAAGGCAGTTCACAGAAATTTCCTCATTTATGATGCACTCGAACGTCATTGAAAACCACAAGCACAGCCGCAGCACAATGCGAGCTGCAGCGACCCTCGTCTAGACTCGGTGGGCGTAACCTCATGACCCCCTATGCAAACAGGCGTAACTTTCACGCGAAACTTACGCCGCGTAACACGAGACAGTTCGAGCAAGTTTCAGGCTTCGAAAGAGGGTGGTTTTAAAAAGGTTTTTAACGGCTCTTCTGCTTGCGTCTAACTGGATCGCAGAAAGGTTAAGTTTAATTCATAGGCTAAGGTCAGAAAGGATTTGGAATAAATATATGCGCGCTTAAAGCAAGTAAGTTTACATACGTAAAAAAACAATTATAAGCGCTCGTAATGTTGTTCACCTGAGTAGCAAACAGCGGAGTGGGGTAAGATTTTTGAATAAGCAACCCGGAGCAAAAAATACCTACCTTAAAAGCAACGACTGAGGAAAACTCGTGATTTCTTGCCATCTCTGATGTCTCGTAACGTAACGCAAGATACTGTTTAACACAATGTGATTGTGATAGATAGCTAACATATTTTTTCTCCAAACGAATTGTCAACTCCGGTAGCTTTAAAAGCTTACTTTAACGGAGTAGCCTAACAAAAACTTATTACGTTCAATCGACCGAGTCTTATTTATTAGACTTTTTAATTTTAACAATTTGTTGTTTTGGTAACTGGATATAATGACAACTGGGCATTTTAACAATTGGAAATTACGTTCTTAACATTTTAACACCTCGACATTCAGACAATTAGCCCAACATACTCCAGATCCCCTTACCCTTTTACTACCCTTGTTTAGAAAACAGCCATATTGTAGCATTGTAGCACTCATATTAAATGATATTATAACGGTCAACTCACGTCTTAAATCGAATTTATCTCGACTTGTTTCGGGCTATTTCGTTGCCCTTCTTCTCAGGAACACACAAAACACAAACACACAACAAACAAACAAACATGCGCGCTAAATTCGATTTAAGACGCGAGTTATCCGTTATAATATAATTTAATATGAGTGAGCCTCACGGTAGTTTCATGTTCAAAACATTGTAGCATTCATTAAGTTTTGTGACAAGCCCAATTCTACCGATGCCATCTCCGTTATAATAAGACGAACCAACTAATAACCATCCCGATAAATCCCTATACACCATCCCCTGGGGGGTTCTAAAATCTTTCTCATTACTTAGTTTTCGGGTCCGTGCCTACCTTCCGGAATCCAATTGGATGCTATCACGCTCGCCCTTGACCGGCTGGCTTTATGCCAGCGCTGACAAATGGTATCGATTTATAGAAGCTATGCGCTCCTATGCGTTTACAGGATTGTGTAGGGTTACTAGTAAGTGATACATAATATATCGGCCATGTATTTATCGCGGGCCCGGTGCAGATTGGGAATTTACACACATGCCATTAGGTTCACAGAATACTTGTCTATATTGCCCAGGTGGATGGTTAAAAAATGACACATTGACACATTTATAAATAGATTAGATTAGAGGGCATAACTATCTGTACAACGACAAAACACAAAAGTGTATTTCTGAAGTTCTGATACTGAGTCTAGCTCCCTAAACACACACACAAAATAAGGACGATTTGTTTTCTCTTCCAAAGCCATGGTGTGCAGTATCGTACTAGGTAAGTATTTCAAAAACATTAGTTTTTCTAAGATCACTTTTCAAAACGCAACTTCTTAACAATTGAGGACCACTGCCGCCTTAAGCAATTTCAGAAGGCAGACATTATAGAAACCAATCTGTCCACATACATTCAAACGGAATGGTACAAAAACGCTCACATCCCTCGACCCTGGACTTTTCATTGCGCACTAGCGATTGGAAAAACCCTGCTACCATTACGTCCAGTCTACGCGTCCCTTTCCTCTCATAATGCGATAGTTAAGGAAATAGTTCATTAGGGAATTCAGCGCGGCTGGGGATCGAACGAGGTTGAATTGCTCTCAGATTTGTTCAGCTACCTCCGACTGGAAGAGATTCCTCTAAAGAATAATAGCAAAATTATACTAGCAACAATGCAACCTTTCCACGGCTCTAGAATTAATTTTTACGCCGTAAAATGGCTACAGGCTGAAAAACAGCACGGCAAGCAATGACTGCAAGTGTTTTCTTGCTCGTAGCAATAATTGCTATGTACAATAGTTATGTAACGAATTTCATTTTTTGAACATTCGCGAATGCGGATGCGAATGCGAATATCCACTACCGACATTAGCGAACGCGAATGCGAATATTTAGTTTTTCGTTCTAGCGCCAAATTGTCTATGGGAGTCTC
Organism: Choristoneura rosaceana; assembly: GCA_037349165.1. Taxonomy (NCBI): domain Eukaryota; kingdom Metazoa; phylum Arthropoda; class Insecta; order Lepidoptera; family Tortricidae; genus Choristoneura; species Choristoneura rosaceana. The sequence goes on from JAZBNJ010000007.1 coordinate 708,340, forward strand.
GTTCAAACGAAGTGCGTTCTGTTTGTATTTGGTTCAGAGAATTACCGAGTTTATACGAACGCATCCAAATGATTAACTGAAGACTGATACAGATTAAGTTTTTTTGTAATGTAAGTATTTAGATTTTATTAACCTACTATTATCTAATAATTGTATTTTTTTCTGATATTCATATTCGCAAAACATTCGCAGAAATTTTGTGAATGCGAATATGCAAAAATATGCGAATATTCGCGAATGCGAATGCAAATATTCGTTACATCACTAGTATCCATCGCCACCTGTTTGTGTGTACATATTATATTTGTGTAGTCGTGTCATGTTTTCTGTGGCAATAAATGATTTTATTATTATGATAAGCTAGCTTGCGTACATTTGTTTCTCTTATCTGTTAACTCATGTGTCCTAATTAGCTGTCGTCTGCGACTTTCTTCTGCAAAGAATTCATTTATCCCTATCGCAGACCTAAATTTTTCGGACTTTTATGTGCGAAATTAAATTACATTAGAATTTTATCATGCTTTACGGTGAAAGATGCATCGTGAGGACACGTGCAGAGACCGGTGAAAAAACTCAATAGCGTGTATAGTTCTCAATCTGCACTGTAATCGCGTGGGAACTACGGTTCAAGCTCCCTCATTCCTAGAGGTGTCTTGCATGCATGCTGATGATGTGCCTAGTGAAAACATTCCTTTTTTATCTGTTACTAGCGACCCGCCCCGGCTACGCATGGGTGCAATGCATTTAATGGATGTTATTATACATATAATTGCGAGTTGCTTAGTACCCATAGCACAAGCTTTACTAAGCTTACTTTGGGACTAGGTCAATTGGTGTGAATTGTCCCGTGATATTTATTATTATTATTTATATAAATCAATCACTCTATCTATTTAAAAAAACCGCATCAAAATCCGCTGCGTAGTTTTAAAGATTTAAGCATACATAGGGATATAGGGACAGAGAAGCGACTTTGTTTTATACTATGTAGTGATTTTACGATAGGTCGGTCTAAATCAAACAACCTTTTTACTTAATTCAGTAACCACAACTTTGACGTCGTTGCGCCCACGCTTCGCCCAAACGGAAACCCTCCAAGTGAGGGTGACATTTATTTTTAAACATTGACGACCTCACGGACCTGTCAATAACACACAGGTAGACTCTGTCCATGAACCGAACAAAAAGCTAAGACTGAGATCTGCGGATGTTCATCTGAGGCCGGTGGGTTCTACCCAAGTTCTACCCTTTTAATATTCTTGGTTGTCTATTGTTTGACCGAAAGTTATATGCCATAATTTCATTATCCCGAACTTCACATGCCCGAAACTTCATTTGCTCGAATGTTTCGTTTACTAGAAAATTTATTTGATATATTCTTATTTTCTCGAAATTTTGATGCCATAATGATACGAATGCAATACGTATTGTTTTCCATATTATTAAGTGTAATAATATTATTTAATAGAATATTCAGACGCCATAGTAAATAGTGTTTATTTTGATTATGATTGATTAAAATTGTTTTTTTCTATTACTAATCTATCTATTATCTTTATTATCCGGGCTGCTATAAAAAAATACCTAACATCGAAGGCTAAGGCGGGAGCTACGCTGCGCTTCGCTCCCGCCTTAGCCTTCTGAACCTAACCTATCCGAGTCGCTTCTGCTCCGAACCGTCTTGCTCGCTCGCTTCGCTCGCTCGCACAAATCGAATGTCGCAATTCTAACCTAACCTAATCTATTTGATTAAAATTTACCTGATTCAAAGGCTTGTTTGACGTATGGTATTTATCAGTATATCCTCGTGACGTCCAAATGATATTATGGCATGTGATACTTATGGCTTACAATGATTATGAAAAATAAAATTATTGAAATTAATATTATGGGAAACAAAGATTCTATCATTTGATTAATATGGTAAAAATGAGTAGTGAAAATGAATTTATAGAAAACAACATTATGACGGTTGTATATTATAGCACATGAAATTCGGGCAAGTAAAGGTATACCAATATTCTTTGATATTACTTTCAACAGAGATCCGTAATCTACAGAATTCTCTGTCGCAACTTGTCTACAAAACATTTCACTTTGACAAAAACAAATTCACTCAACTACATTCTGCGTCATCTCTTTGAAATGACACAGCATCTGGTCTGCACTATTGTGACTCCCGCCTACTTTTTTGTTTAGCAGATCGGTGTTAATTATAAAATATAAAACTTCAGAAAGAAAAGAAAGAAAGATTTATTTGGTTCCATCAGTACCACCACCTTACAGTAATAAGACTAAGGGGCTTTTTCACCATCCATTTATTGGTGTTAACTGACGGTTAAATGTGATGCCGTCTCCGTCTATTCGAACAAAACAAATAGAGACGGCATCACATTTAACAGTCAGTTAACACTAATAAATGGGTGGTGAAACAGCCCCTAAAACTCACAATAAAACTAAGTTACGTGGTGACACGACAAGACACCAAAAAGGCCTCCACTCAGCATGTGTTGCCACGCCTTGTTCAAGACACAAAACTTTACTGTTCAAGAGACAAAAGACCAGAGAAAGAAAGGCTCGCAAATGACGTCCCGGCAACCTCCTCAGGCATTGTCCACGCGGACTCTCGTATTCGCATTCATTCTCCTACTGCCGTCACGCTATACCATTAGATAGAAAGAAGTAGTCGTCTACATACACAACCCTGACTAAAAAATGTTACTATAACATACAACAATTTTTAAATGACGATGAGTTGTAATGTAACTTGCTCTTCTTGTCTTACATTATTTTGTGATTGGCTTCTTAATGAAATTTCGCTGACATTGTTATTTTTATTTTATACTTTTACTAATTATTTTATTTAATGTGAATTATCCCTTCAATTGAACTATTTCATTAATGTTGCTTGAATACGTATTTGACATCCTTATCTATGAGTAGTTGTTATTATTGTAGATTAACATTTTATTGTAATTCTTATTATTTGTAACACTGTTATTGATTAGTGATGCATGGATAGATATGTAAAAAAAAAAAACAAAATTCGTACGCCTGCTGGCAAAACATAGTGTTTCGCAACATGCTTTAATTTTAAGATCAATACTAATGTACCTATGTTAAACGAATAAAATATTCTGATTCTGATTCTGATTCCCTCTAAATAGCCACGACTGAATTTATAGCACAGAAAATACCTCTCTATGTGACTAAGATGCATTCCGATCGGGACAGTCAACATAAATCGTTGACTGCAGACGTTTTGTCGCAAAATCTAGGTCTCCAGAAAATGAACTCAGCAATGAAGTTTACGAAACCTTATAATTTTTACGTAGGTCCATATTAACGAACTTCATTTTTACAAACTTTTCTTCAACTTTCAATGTAGGTATGTTTGTTATGTCGGGTCAAATCTTGCAAGTTAAATTAAACCCACTTCCAGTGGTACCTATGTCAATCCGGTGACAATAGCTACATTAATCTGGTAGTGAAATCCTGGTAGTCCAGCCAGGATCCTCTCCGCAGGGAGCTCCTCAACGGTTAATGGTATCAAGTTGAAATCTGGTACGGAAATTTAGTTTGGATCACACACAATGCAAATGCAGTCAACAAAGAGTACAGTCAGCAAAAAAACTTGTCTGAAAACGAATTTTTTACCAATTATTCAACTACTCTGCTAATAAACCAGCGAGCAAAAGAACTAGCATAGTGTAAAAAGTTTGAAAAAAGCTGGTATCTCAAAATCGATGAACTTTCCCGTGAACTTAATGAACATTGTTTTAAGGGTCAAATTTGTTGAAGTATTGAATTGAGATAAGAGATTTTTTCAAAGTAGTGACAAAATATGATTGATATTTTCTTTTTAGTAATAAAAAAAACTCGGATGCAAGACCGAAATTGGCGAAAATGAATGCATTATTTACTCCCATGTTTCACATGGGACGGGAGTGATACTGCTACTTTTTGGCAAAGGCTTTACACAATCCAGCCAAATAGGTCGTGCTGTGTCAAAAAGACATGTTTTTACACGGATAATGAATGTGCAGTGGATTTATTTCCTAGAGTCGACATAGAAATTTTAACTTTAAGTTTTTATTCATGTTTATATTATTATTGCTTTTGCCTGCGACTTCGCCCGCGTGGTACCCATTGTTGCCTGTGCATTTTTCCGGGATAAAAGTAGCCTATGTCACTCTCGGGACCATAAACTATCTCTATGCCAAAAATCATGATAATCCGTCGCTCCGTTACGGCGTGAAAGCGTACCTAACAAACAAAGAAACAAACTCACCTTCCCCTTTATAATAGTAAGGATTTTTAAATCGAATTTTTGGCTGATATTTTCTTAAAATTTGACAACGATTAGTATCTTTTTTATATGTACCTACCCTACATTTGACGATCTTTTGTTTATAACCTATTTTTTCTGAATGTTTAAGCGCTTATCATTGGTGAACGCAGCAATACTGCCGCAGTTTGTAAATCGATCATGCGATCGCGAGAGACGGGAGATATCATTAGCTTGTTCTATGTTCTACATGCACATGCAGGTAAGCGAGTTAAGCCGTCTTCCGGGTCAGTGAGTTGTCATTCAATTTCAAAGGAACTCGCTTTTTAGGGTTCCTTATTTCAAAATAATAATGGAACACTTATAATCACTTCATTGTCTGTCTGCCTGTCTGTCTATCTGTGCAAGATGATTTAAATTCTTAGTGCGATTATTGTCCAGATCGATCAGGAGAGGGGTGTGATGACTGGGACCTATATGAAGACCTACCGCATTTTTTTACATTTAGTACATTATCTACATCATTATTGTCATTATTTTCAAAAAACCGTTTAACCTTTTTTTTTTCACTTAATTTATTTTCGGACTAGGTCGATTGGCAATTATCCGTCAATTTATAGAAACATGACATCCATTCCACGCTTTAGTGACCCTATTGTTTTAACGATGAGAATTGTCATATTTATTTATTTACCGACGTAGCTCAAAAAACATGCAAGTTGAAGTGGCAATGGGCGGGCCACATCGCTCGAAGAACAGATAACCGTTGAGGGACAAAAATCTTAGAGTGGCGACCACGAACCCGAAAACGAAGCGTTTGCAGACCTCCCACCGGGTGGACTGACATCGTGAGAGTGCCACCGCAATGGATGCAAGTGGCGAGTTGTCGTTTATAGTGGCGTTCTAGGGGGGAGACCTTTGTTCAGCAGTGGATGTCTCATTCCGACTGATGATGATGATTATTCTAATTTTGCCTACTGCATGGAAAATAACCTTACGGAGCTATGTGAAGCAGCCATGTGGCTCCAGTGTTGAATCAATAGTGCGATGTAAAGGTTAGATCTATTTTTACTTAGCTATACATACAAGCGCCGAATCAAAAAGGTGGTAATATAAAATCTGTTTCATCATGCTAAACTGCTAAGGTTCATCGAATCACTCCCGGATAAAACGGATATTTTATTGACAAATAACTAAATAAATAAACTGACTTATCGTAAAGTCTAATGCTGCGTGTCCACCACGAGTCTATATTAATTCGTAGAGAAATAAATATTCCTAATTGAAATTGGCATAACGCTATTTCGCATAATGAGTCATTCGCATAATTGAATGCGCATTATATGGATTAACATAAGTATAACTTAGCATAAATTGAATAAGCATAACATTACTTTGCATAGGTAGGTACGTATTAAACAATATAAGTGTAAATTATTTTGATTGTCCATATATGAAAGAAGAAAGAAAGAAGAAAGAAGAAAGAAGAAAGAAGAAAGAAGAAAGAAAGAAGAAAGAAAGAAGTAACGCAGGAGACGCCCAAAGTGTCGGTAAAATAATTGATTGGCCCTTGTTGTAGGTACAAGCTGTTGGTTCTCCTTTAATAAATAAATAGATAAGGGTGAGCAAAAGTATCTAAGAGTAACAAAAATTATGTGTTAAAAATGTATTTATTCAATTTTAAAGGACAACGTGACTCATTGATGCCTAGCGACAGTTACACTCAGCCAAAAAAAAAATATGGCTCAAAAAGTGAGACCACCCACGACAGACAGTGACAGAGAGCCGCCTCGCGTTACACGACGAAATTAGGTACCGCTGGAAGAGCTGGCAATCGTACTGAAATAAAGGCTAAATCATGTTAGGGACTGATATACGATACGATATATTGGTACTCGTTGGAATGATTCCTGGATGTGTTGGTGAGTGGTGCGAACACAAGTGGCATTATTTACAATCCTACTATCCATACTAATATTATAAATGCGAAAGTGTGTTTGTATGTTTATCCGTCTTTCACGTCAAAACGGGCCGACTGATCGACATGATTTTTGGCATAGAGATTGGTTATGAGCCAGAGAGTGCATAGGCTACTTTTATCCCGGAAAATGTAGTTCCCGAGGGAACAGCGCGCGATAACCGAATAGCACGCTGGCGGAACTAGTTATATCATAAAATTTAAAGTTTGTGAGTATGTTACTCTTTCATGCTAAACGGCTGGACGGATTGCAATGAAATTCGTTATGATATGTAAAGCTATGGAATCACAAAAATGGCAGAGACAGAGACGCCGTTTTGGAAATACAAACATAACCTAACCAACTAAAAGTTGAAAGACCCCCGACTTTGCCACTTTAAAGTTCAATATCTCAAAAATGGCTGAATCGATTTCGATGAAACATGTCTAAGAACCATCGCTAGAAAACCTGCTATCAAATAAAAAAACCGCATTCAAATCTAGGTACCCGTTGAAGAGCCAGGGTGTCACAGACAGACACACATAGCGGTCAAACTTATAGCACCCCTTTTTTTGCGTCGGGAGTTAAATATTTAACTTTTAACGAATTACTTATGTTATAGTTTACACTACTAACTACACCGACACCTGCTCAGTAATAAGTGAAATAAACTGCATGATAAAATTGCCGAATGATCAGTGGCCCGCTGCCAACTGAGTCAGAGTGAGTAAGCGGGGACGCCTCGCACGCTCTCGTTTAGGCAATGCTATCAGCGAGCTAATAATTGTCAGGACTGTTTCATTGTTACCAATCATAGTGGAAACCTACCCTATGGCGTGCGTTGCGTTTACCTTTACTTGACCGAATTTCACTTGCCATACCAACGTTTGGCATAGAAAACTTAGAACCGTGCTGTTTTCAGGATTTTTTTTAATGTCATCATATAGAATGCAGTAGGTTAGCTTAGTTTAATATCAACTCTGAAGAAATTAATATTTCAGAAATAATTTACTTTATGGCAAATGAAACTTCTAGAAAATGATACTTTCGAGCATATGAAATTCGGGCAAACGATAGAGTCCGATTGCCTACGCTGGAGGTTTGTCTTTTATATTTCTATAGTATTTCTTACCTCATCACGTCTACAGCGCGGAAGGGATTTAGATGAATTTGAGTCCCGGGAAGGACTTATACATCACAGCACATTCACACATTGCTGCTGGACATTGCACGCAGGACTGATGGCCGATGGGGTCAGAAGGTTCTCGAATGGCGTCCGCGGACCGGGAGAAGAGCTGTCGGTAGGCCTCCAACAAGATGGAGCGACGACCTGGTTAAGATCGCGGGATCGCGGTGGATGCGGAAAGCACAAGACCGGTCTGAGTGGAGAGCCTTGGGGGAGGGCTATTTCCAGCAGTGGACGTCTTTCGGCTGACATGATGAAGGACTTATAACAGTTTTTATCCCGGAAACGTCCATATTTCTTGCGCGATAACTCTAAAAAAATCCTACGCAGACGGAGTCACGGGCAACAGGCTAGTAATATATAATAAAACAACCCTGAATTTCGCTTATAATCAGAATTATACAATGATTGCTTTTTCTCATCTCAGAGCGCCCACGTTTTCCACGAACCATATTTACCATATTTATTCCACTTTCGTCAAGTTTCGATTTCCTCTCGATTGCCTTTCGATAAATAAACAGAGGATTGCTGTTTTAGTCGTAACATCCCTACTATCCCTACTTAATATTATAAATGTAAAAGTAACTCTGTTTGTTATCTTTTCAAGCTTCAACCGCTGAACCGATTTAGACGAAATTCGGCATGGAGATAGTAGTAGTCCCGGAAAAGGCCACGGGGTAGTTTTTATCCTAAAAAATTGCAAATTTCCCGCGGGATAGCGACTCCATCCGCGTAGAATTCGTTTATCGCTATAACGCGGGAACTGTGCAACAAATACAAATACAAATACAAATATTCTTTATTGCACACCATAAAGCAGTACAAGAAAAAACTTCAACTTCCCAACTCAACTCAACTCAACTCGCAACTTTCCTGGATAAAAACTATCCTATGTCCTTCCTCGGGATTCAAGGTATCTGTATGCGGAATATCATTTAAATCAGTTCAGCGGTTTAGACGTGATGAGGTAACAAACAAACATACTTACAAACTTGTAAGTATACCGAAGTTAAGCAGAAATCAAATTAAACATGGTGTATTAATGTGCCTCCCACCAGGTAGACAGACGACATCGTGAGAGTTGCGGGAAACCGGTGGATGCAAGTGGCGAGTTTTCGTTCATTGTGGCGTTCTAAGGGGGAGGCCTTTGTCCAGCAGTGGAAGTCTTCCGGCTGATGATGATGATGATGTATCAATTAACAGAGAACTAAGTACAGTCGAGTTAAATTTGATCAAAATATCTGAAAACGCTTCTACGCCGTTGACAATAGTCGTATTCAGATATTTTAGATCAAAATTTTGCTCACCAGTTTATAAACGCGACTGTACCTACAAGCAACATGACAAGTGTCATACACGCGCCGTTTTGACCCAACCATAACAATAACGTAGATTGAAAAAAAGAATAACGCGTGGTTGTAGTTACAAGCAGCGCGGTGCGATTGAACCGGAATGTTTGTTCCGCTTCCGGGTTCTATTCCCGGACCGGGCACCGGCCCTGTACCGTCAGCAATATAGTTACATACAAATGTACTGAATAATCAGTTATCATTGTGAAAATTCAGGGCACACGATACTGAACGATGCCGACATGTCTAGGAATTATTGTATTATTGAATAAATAAATAAAAAGAAATAAATAAATATCATGGGACACTTCACACCAATTGACCTAGTCCCAAACTAAGCAAAGCTTGTACTATGGATACTAGGCAACGGATAAACATACTTATATAGATAAATACATACTTAAATACTTAGACTATATACAACACTAGACCGAGCCTCAGTAAGAAACAATGCGATTGAAAACGTCCACTCTTTTTCTTGTTTGTGTGCGTGGCGACCACGTGACAGCTTCGTCTTTACACTCGAGTTACGTCAATCCGGTTGTCACTGTGTGCGTGCTAAATGATACCACGTAATGTCAAATCCCGAAAATTTGGGGGAAAATTATTACGACACGACGAAAATTAGACGCTAGTAAAAGTAATGGCGAATGTAATCAAATAAAAAATGAATTAATAAAACTAAAACAGACAGACATGGCGAAACTATAAACTGTTTAGGTGAAATCGATATATTTCGACTTTGTGCCCAATACAAACTTTTCAGTACGATTTTGACTGAATTGTGGGGAATTTTGCACTGGAAACTGGTATCACCTATAAAAAATGTCACACAATTCTAACCTAAATAATTTAATCTTTTCTTACGAAATTTTATGGATTCTGGAGTACTTACCGATGGAAAGTCACGTTATTAGGATTTTTAATCCTGCCTTTATAATTGCGGCACACTTTTATAGCACATTTGGTCATATTTCGGCACTTTTGTATTGCGCGCTCCGCATACGTCACCTACGGTGTCACAATCCAGACTGAGGAGGGGAAAATGACTTATAAGCCAACAGTTGGCTTATATTTTTTGGGGACGTTTTCGTGCCGCCGACGGTCCATCTAGTGTTGTATATAATCTAAGCTTAAATACATATTAAACATCCAAGACCCGAGAACAAACATTCGTATTATTCATACAAATATCTGCCCCGGCCGGGATTCGAACCCGGGACCTCAAGCTTCGTAGTCAGGTACTCTAACCACTGAGCCATCCGGTCGTCTAAATGACATGTTTGTATTAAATAGGGTACTTTATTTATTAATGACAAATGTCAAACCACGAGTTTGAAGAATATCCAACTGAGATGTAATAAAAACCCCAAGATCAAATTTTTGCAGCAGCAATGAAGCAGCAATGCTTGCACTGTTGCGTTTCGGCATGGAGAGTAAGACAGCCGGTGAAATTACTGGCACTTGAGGCATCCCATCTTAGGCCTCTAGGTTGGCAAAGCAACTGCAATACCCCTAGTGTAGCAGATGTGTATGGGCGGTGGTGATCTCTTACCACCAGGAGAATCACTTGCTCGTTTGCCTTCCAGTCGATTAAAAAAATATATATATAGGAAATGTACTTAGCGTAAAAAAATTAGAAACTAATTCGGTGTTAATCACTACATAATAATAATATCGATTATTAATTTTATACTGAGTACTGACTGAACGAATGGCTAGAACATATATCACAGTCTATACAACATCAATCATTTATAAAACAGTGTCTCATCGTGATTAACATTTCCCCTTCATTTATGCAGCCAGAGATCTTGAATATTATTCCCATTACAAGCGTGACTGGAGAAGAACGTAATAGATTACACTAACGTATACGCATGCCTTCAAGGATGGCCATGAAACAACCCCCAACAAATAGTGGGGGTGCTGAGAGCACAATTTAGGGTTATTCAAGGCCAAAACGAAGAGGTTGCTGCTAAACGAATGAGCTACATCTTAGGGCCTGGTGTTTGATCATTAGTTAAACTAACTAATTGTTAAAATGTATGGCAAAAATAACAATAGTTAACACATTTCAACGGAAATTTAACTATAGCAACTTTAACTACTGATCAAACAACGGGCCCTTAGTAGTATTGCGGAAAAATTGATAGTTTGCAATCGATAGATTTAATCGGAAAAAGGCCATACTATCGATAGGCCTATCGATAATATCGATCTCTTTTCGTGCAATACTATCGATAGCATCGATATTCATCATCCCAGCCTATATACGTCCCACACTAAGAAGGTAAGTATTTAAGAAATCGCTAAGCGGTCTCAGCTCAGCATAGTGCACAAATACAAATACAGTTTTTTTTATAAGAATTTATTTATGTTCCGTATGATTAAAACACGTCACGTTGCTGTCTGTACCAGCACCCGGCAGCTGCTCTGGTGTAATCACTTCTAATGCACCGTTACGTTTTAAATTAGACCTTTTACTATTACAAGATATTAATCTTTCATAAAATTTGCAATAAATTCGGTGCCGTTACATAGTTTTATGTTCAGACCGACATTCCTCATAACTACAATTAACGGTCTACTGCATTTTCGGCGAAATATGTTTCGCCAAATTTCACTTAGCAACCAACCATTCGCCGAAGTTTCATTTGGCAACCTAATCGTTGGCATAACTTTACTTCGCATTTTTCTTATTTCGCAACATTTTTATATTGCAAAATTTTACTTCATCACACTTTTATGTGGCAAATAATTATGTAGCAAATGATTGGCTCAGGCAAATAGGTAACAAATTGTCAAATAATATTTGGCCTACTTTTATATTGCAATTTTACTTGAATTTGATTTGTATTTGTATTTGAAGCTAGCGAGCAAGACGGTTCGGAACAGAAGCGACTTGGATAGTTTAGGTTCACAAAGAAGGCTACGCTCCGCCTTAGCCTTGGATGTTAGGTTTTTTTTAAAGCAGCCACTAGGAAATTAAGTTGGAATGTCATTCAACATGTTGCTAAATTAAGGTATGCCAATCAATACATTTGACGAAAACATAAATGTCATCTTAAAAAAATTCCAGGTAATAATTTGCATAATAATAATTTATCAAATGATTTCTTGGGAAGTGATATCAGTGCGAAACGTTGAGTCGGGAAAAAACATTTCGCCTAAATAAAAATATGGGATAGTTTGGAAGCTAATAATTTTCGCCAAAACATTATTAAACCACAATTAACATCGCGGATTGTTTCATAGACTTCGGTTACAAGTTTTTTTAGGCAAGAGGACAAACGAGCATGCGGGTCACCTGTTGGGAAGCAATCACCGCTGCCCACAGGCGCAGTACCACGAGGGGTATTACGGGTGCGTTGCCGGGCCCTAAGTTGGCGTTCTAGGGAGAATATTCAGCGTTTTTGCAGCGTTTTCTTTCGTCATTAGTGTCTTCACAGGTGTTATCAAAAGAGCTAATGCTCAGGGTTGTTTTTTTTTTTTTTTTAAGAAAATTTAAGACCATGCCGATTGCTGAATTTAGGGTGATTAAAATTGTGACTTGTCTTTCCGATGTCCTATAATAAACGTGGGACGCTAATGACGTTTGACCGCGCGGTCAAAACGCTCGAATATTCGCCCTCTAAAGGGGTAGGCCTTTTTTGAACGGTGGACGTCTTCCGGCTGACGATGAGGATGATGATGACTATGTGTGTATTACACACGCACATTTCATATCCTGTAAACGAGCCAAGCGGGCTCAAGTTGCCGCAGGCCGTTCCAAGAGCCCAGAGAGCATGGTGCTGAATATTTATAGTTCTTAATGGGAGAGTACAATCGACGAAAAGGACGTTCGATCATTGCGAAAAGGGGGGAAAGAGGGGGTTGTGGCCCACCCACTATCTTTTTAGGGTTCCGTAGCCAAAATGGCAAAAATGGAACCCTTATAGTTCCGCTATGTCCGGCTGCCTGTCTGTCTGTGTGTCTGTCCGTCCGCGGCTTTGCTCAGGGAAACTTTACACTTTAAAGTTGAATATTTTTCAAACAACCCCCAATGGTGAAACTAAGGGTTCCGTTTTTGCCATTTTGGCTACGGACCCCTAAAAATAATAATAAGGTTTTTGTTGCGTTAAGCGCGGTCATTTCTATTCGTCTAATTATTTATTCTGTGGGAACACGCAATGACAATCTCGTTTCGAGAGAACTGTCCCCAGCAATGGGAATTATATAGGCTGTTACAGTACCATTATCTCCACTGTGATAATGTCAAATTGACACCTGGCAATCCTACAGTTCATTATGGCGTTCTAAGGGGGAGGCCTTTGTCCAGCAGTGGACGTCTTCCGGCTGATGATGATGATGATGAATTCTATTCTACAATGATTGAAATCAAGATTTGGTCATGGTCGCGATGTCTAATCCGGCTTTGTATATTAGAAAAGGTAAAAAGATTGATAGTAAAAAACATAACCTAACCAACAAAAAGTTGGAAAACCCCGACTTTGTCGTATAAAAGTTCAATATCTCAAAAACGGCTGAATATGCTGTAATTTAAAAGGTGTCGCTTACTTACACTTAGTAAAGATATTAGTGTAGTATACTAGAATTTCTAACGTTGGGTCGTGCTGAAGCACCATCTTCGAGCTAGTAGGTACCTAGAAAAATATTTTCAAGGGGTTTGTAGTCGGTTAAATTTTTTGTTATGTTATGATATATTTTTGGCTTTGTGAATAAATATTCTTTTATTTTTTTATTTGACTGTATAAACAGTTCTAGTTTGGAGATTACTTATTTCTCTCGATGAAATAAGGCAGGGTTACCACTAAAGCGTGTTTTTAGTTTATTGGACCTTTTCAGCAAGGGTGTCAGTTTTAACCGACATGACTTGAAGTGATCCCTATTTCACTTTTGAATATTATCTAAAACAATAAATGTTCAAACTTGAAACACGTGATTTGCTCTTTCACTCAAAATACCAGTGAAATATTTTGATGTATTTAACAAACAGAATATTTAAGGGGTACTTCGAGCTTTTCTTTGTGTCGTGGGCGTTGTGTCGAAGCTTTTAGCTTTTGCGAGCTTTCCGTGCAGATTCTTGAAGCTTTCAGACGTAGCTTTTAATTTCTACAACCTTGGAAAGAAAATGTTGTAATGTAACAAAATAATGGGAGTGACGGAAGCCTTGTTAATTATTAACGGGGTTTTCTGGGAAAGAATCAGCCAGGAATGTTATGATGTTGTACATTTTGTAATAGATATACACTTGATATACACTACGTATCATCATTTACGTAGAGTTAATGCAGTAATAATAGGTAGCGATAGTTAACACCTTATAAGTAGAGCTGTTTTCAATACTTTCACCTTGATAGCTGCACAATATTGCATGGAACTATAAGGCCACTGTAAGACACTGTTACACATGCTCGTTACTAGCATGCTTATAAGCATGCTAAAGAGCATGCCACTAATGAGCATGCTCATGGACTGAAGCAAATGCGTTCACACTAGCTTATTACCTTTCCCCCTTCCACCCCCGTCTCGAGCATGCCACTAGCATGCTCGATAGTAGCATATCGTCACTACTTTAAAAAAAAACTCGTACCTCAAAAATAGTCAATTTTTCTTGATGAACTTTATGAACGTATAATCAAGGTTCAATTTTGCTGACATATTGATTTTAGATACGAGATTTTTTCAAAGTAGTGTCGATATCCTGTTCACACATGCTACTAGGTAGAATTTGCTCGATAGTAGCATGTGTGCTCCTATCGAGCATGCTATTAGTGGCATGCTCGAGACGGGGGTTGAAGGGGGAAAGGTAAAAAGCAAGTGTGAAAGCGTTTGCTTCAGTCCATGAGCATGCTCATTAGTGGCATGCTCATAAGCATGCTTATAAGCATGCTAGTAACGATCATGTGTAACAGTGCCTTTAAGTATCGAAAGGCTAGTTTCTAAATAATAGCATTAGTTTTACATGTCCGTTCTAATTTTACTGAGAAATCCGACTTCCGAATAACATTGTTAGTTCGGTATGTAAATATTGCAATACTAATGTTATGAATCAATTAGTGCATTCAAACAACGTGTTTTACTGCTAATAAGTTTGATGGTAAACCAACTTAAGAAAGAAAGAAAGGAAGCGCGCTTTAGAACATTCATATCGATGCATAAGACGTTACGTATCAGCCAAATTTATGATCTACCACCCTAAAGTTGATATTAGTTTGCATGTCACAAAACAATAATGCCAATGGACGAAATGGACGTATCTATCAACTTGAAAGTTCGACTTTAGCGACATATTCGTTTGATAGAAACTTGTTTAAAAATTGATAGTAGTACACTTATTTGGCTGATGGTACCAATGTTATAACAAAACAAGCTTCCTTTTTCGTTTACTATCCCTTCTATCTCGACTTTACTACACGAGTAATACGCAGCGCGTTATACATTAACAAGTAGGCAAAACGACTATCACATTGGTGCCTATACAGCCCCGCAATGTAACACCACTCAGTATTCCCACTCAATATCTTCGAGGTGCTGAATATAGCTATCGTATGGATTAAAAATTCACTACAGAGTGCAACAAACATCAAAGAGGGCTATTGAGTATGTAGAGCACACGTGAAAGGTCAGGGAAGCGCGTTACCCTGTCCTGCTGTAGCAGGGAGGTTCAAAGTACGGCCCGCGAGACGCTAGGAGCTTTAAATCCAACCCGCCAGTCTTGTCTAAAGTTCAAATTCAAATTCAAATTAACTTTATTTGTAAGAATACAGTTAAAAATACATTGGTCTTATAAATATAACTGTTGTTCTTGTATTCAGCTTGCAAGCAAGCGTACAAATATTTAATTAAATAAGCTAAAGGTAATTTATAATTCCATTAAAATAAATAATAATAACAATGTCCAAAAACAATTTCAATAATATTACCTATAATTTAAGTAGTCCTGGACACTATAAAAACACGAGTACATGCGAACGAAATCTAATACCTTTAACGAACAATTCTTGTATGTATATTACGGGGATTTCGGAAATGGCTTCAACGATTTCGATTAAATGTAGGGGTTTTCGAGGATGAAAAATCAATCTTGCTTCGTCTTATTTCTGGGAAAACACTAGTTACGTCGCCCAGGTACTAATATACACCTAAACAAGAAATACAAGATTGATTTATATACACGCAATTAGACGTTACGTTACTTTGCGAAATGTAGGTAAGTAAACTACTTGGAGAAAATAGAAGAGTTGGAAAAGTATTCAGAGAAAGGCATAACATTTCAGAAACTGTAGGTACTTATTGCATGCATGCAATTGTGTATGCAAGTGGCGAGTTGTCGTTTATTACGGCGTTCCAAGGGGACAGTTTATAACCAGCAGTGAATGTCATCCGGCTGATGAACTGAGGTGCTTATTGGTGGAGGGAGCGTAATAAAATTACACTATATTGAGAAAAAAACAGTCAAACAAACTGAATCACTTATCAGGGTGAAATATTTGTGCTATATTAATGTCACGTTGACATATACATTTGTCAAAGAAATCACAACGAAATTGATTACGAAAACCTTCCACCCTGGTGTCCTCTACGCTACGCCATCCGCAATTTTATTTCATGGTAATCTGAAATATAATTGAATTAAACAGTGTAGTACCTTTTCCCTAACTCGTTGGCATCGCGGAAGTTTAGAAAAGAAAAAACGTCTAAAGATATTTGTTTTTCATGTGACAACACTATACACGTCACTTCTTTTTCCGCCCGACGGCATCGTGGATCGGCATTGTGCAAAATAGTGTAAAAATAGTCATTTTAAAACATAAAAGCTATGCCCAGTGAACGAAAACTTATTAAAATACTGAAAGAATGTGCGGCGACCCTCGAGAAGGGTCACAATCGCCATCGGCGTCGGCGCAGACGCAGTCGGAGCCGGAGCCGGCCTCGCGACCGCAGATCTCGGAGTCGTAGCCCCGTGCGACGTGAGCCCTCGCCGCCACCGGAGACGCCTCCCCGGATTGAGACAGAACAGAAAGAAGACGAGAGTGACAAAGTAGAAGGTGAGTTCGCGCAAAATTTTACTTTGACTTTCAGACTAACCTAAAAAAGTTCATCAACAGACGCCCGCGACAACGTTACGCTTGAGTAACATTGTGTGTTTGCATTGTATAAATTCTTCTCCATGGTTCCTCATCGAGTGCGAGAATTGCGAGATACTCAAGGTATCCAGGTTTCTGTTATACCGGATGACGCAATTTTCGGAAACGCGGCCATTGACAGATGCTTACGCTAACACTTCGATGTAGCAAATGAGTCGCATGCTCACGCACTCACTGTTTGGTTTTTCCTCACAACTACTGAATACGAAATACTTATACCGTTATTTCTGATACAATAATATAAGCCTGACTTGACACACTATGCTTTCAACCTCTGTGCACAACCATTGAGTACGCGATACTCCTGCTATCATTTCTATGTGGCAAAATGGTTTGAAATGCTTCGGGATGCTTAAAGCAGAAACTCTTCTAAGCAGCCATTGAGTACGAGATACTCACGCTATCATTTCTATGTGGCAAAATGGTTTGACATGCTTCGGCATGTCTAATGCTAAACCCCTTCTAGCAGCCATTGAGTACGAGATACTCACGCTATCATTTCTATGTGGCAAAATGGCCTGCAAGCTTGTGCTTAAGGTGTCTTCTTCATGTGCTTTCCAGATGCAGTAGTTGTTAACCCATTCAGTGAAGCCCTCGGGGATGACTACATAGAAACAACCAAGTATGACAAAAGCATTCATGATGATATATCCCGCAGGTGGACACACATAATAGTCAATGGATTGACAAAAGAACAAAGAGATAACATTACAAAGAAATACAAGATTCCAGGAAACTGCACAATATTGGAAGCACCGGCAATCAACATTGAAATAAAAAATGTACTCGGTGACAGCTCTAAACTAAGGGACAAGAGTATCGAGATAGGTCAAGCTCAGTTGGGCCTGGCAACTGGTATTATTGGAAAGGCAATGACACAGCTTATGAAAAATGATGAACTAAACAAAGCACAGCTCATAAGCTTGCTCAGTGATGCATCCAAATTATTAAATGACCTAAATTTTCATCAAACTAAAACAAGGAAAAAATTAATAATTCCTTCTTTGGATAAAAACTTTATTCAAACAATTGAAAAGTCAAATAGAAATGCTTTTTTGTTTGGTGATGACCTGTCAGAAACCATAAAGACAGCAAAAACACTGCAGCAGTCAATGGCCCACATAAAGAAGACTGTCACTCCGAGCACAAAAACTACAAAGTCGGGAAACCGCAATGGTCCGCCACTTCGGCCGAAGGGCAAGGGGATGACGCGTGGCGGACCGAAGACACAGGAGTTCCAGTCTACCCAGTCGTTCCAGCCAGTCAACCAGCAGAAGCGATACTCATCGAACCAGAACCAGCGCCGCCCAGCGAAGCCAGCACAGAGGCCCCGCAGTGCAGCATACCGGCGCTAACTAACCAGGTACATGCTGGAAATATAACAAATTATTTAAAATGTTGGAAAGCCTTAACCTCTGACCCTGTCATTCTACAGTGGGTTCGGGGGTATCGCATACCGTTTGAAATGGAGCCATTCCAGACATCATTACCTGTTAATAATTTACCAGCAAATGAAATGACAGCAATGACTGAGTCTATCAATAATCTGCTTGCACTTGGTGCTATTAGTCCTTGTGAACATACTGAAGGCGAATTTTTGTCCAAAATATTTTTAAGACCTAAACCTAATGGAAAATTTAGATTTATTCTGAACCTAAAACCACTTAATAAGTTTATTTCTCCTAAACATTTTAAAATGGAGGACATAAGAACTGCCATCAAATTGATTTATGAAAATTATTACATGTGCTCCATTGACCTAAAGGAATCATATTTCCTTGTCTCGGTACACAAATCCCAAAGAAAATACCTTAGATTTGAACATTTGGGACAATTATATGAATTCACTTGCATGCCTTATGGCTTATCTACTGCCCCAGGGTTGTTCACAAAACTACTTAAACCAGTAGTAGGTTACCTAAGAAACCTAGGTCACATGTCCACCATCTATTTAGATGACTATTTATGTATTGGGCAATCATCAACGGCATGTATATCCAACATGAACGCCACAATACAACTCTTTCAATGCCTAGGCTTAATCATTAACTATGAGAAAAGCAATTTAACTCCAAGTATGAAATGTCAATTTCTTGGATTTGTTATTAACTCTAAGGACATGTGCTTAGAACTACCTAGTGATAAAAAATCACGCATAATAGCGTTAGTTAGAGAACACTTGCAATTGAAAAAAATTAAAATAAGACAATTCGCAAAACTTTTAGGAACACTGATTTCGGCATGCCCCGCTGTCCCTTATGGATTAATGCACACTAAACAAATGGAACGTAGTAAATACCTAGCCCTCCTACAGGGAAAAGATGATTATGACACTATAATGACACCTTCTATCAATATATTACCTGATTTACAGTGGTGGCTAGATAATATCCCTCATGCTAAAAGGAAACTGTCAGAAAACAAATTTAGTATGGAAATATACTCAGACTCTAGCCTTACAGGGTGGGGATCATACTGCAATGGCGAGCGTACTGGAGGCCTGTGGTCAGATAATGAACAAAAATTTCACATTAACTTATTAGAACTCACTGCAGCGTATTTTGCTTTAAAATGCTTCGCTGACAAAACTAAAAATACTAGAGTACTGCTCAGGATAGACAATACTACCGCCATTGCATGTATTAATAAAATGGGAAGCGTGCAATACCCCCACCTTAACAAAGTTGCTAGGAAAATCTGGCTGTGGTGCCAAAAACGCAATATACATGTTTATGCAGCTTACATCAAGTCTAAAGACAATGTTATTGCTGACCAGGAGTCTAGAAATACTAACATAGACACAGAGTGGGAACTGTCTCCTGATGCGTATGAATCTATTTGTGACACATTTGGGAAACAAGACATTGATCTGTTTGCCAGTAGAATCAATGCTAAATGTACAACATATGTATCATGGAAGAGAGATCCATATGCATTTAACATTGACGCTTTTACGCTTGACTGGTCAGAATATTACTTCTATGCATTTCCGCCATTTGCGATACTATCCCGATGTTTCCACAAAATTAAACAAGACAAAGCAAAAGGCGTTGTGGTGTTCCCAGTATGGACCTCTCAGCCGTGGTACCCTTTAGCTAAGACACTAATGATATCAAAACAAATTACACTAAAACCTAGTAAAAAATTGTTACTATCACCTTTCAGAACTCCACACCCGCTGAGCTCATCGCTTTCCCTGGCAGCCGCAATCTTCTGCGGCAAGCATTCCGACTCAGAAACTTGCCAGAGGGATCATTAGACATCACTATAGCCTCTCTAGCGGCAAGTACACTTAAACAATATAACACTACGTATACTAAATGGTGGGCCTTCTGCACTCAATACAAACTAGATGTGTACAAGGCATCAGTACCTCAAATTCTACAATTCTTAACACACAGATTTGAGGAAAACGCCAGCTATAGCACTCTTAATACGGACAGGTCAGCACTAGCATTATTAATAGAAGGTAGCATAGGCACGGATGATAGGGTCGCAAGATTTATTAAGGGAGTGTACAGACTACGACCGCCAATCCCAAAATATGTGAGCATGTGGGACCCTTCAAGAGTGCTGCGCTTATTAACAAACTGGCCAGAAAATAGTTTTTTAAACTTGGAAAAAGTCACCAAAAAACTGTCAATTCTTTTAGCTTTAGCTTCAGCTCAGCGGGTTCAAACTTTGTCTGCCATAAAAATAAATAATATTAACGAATATGAGTCAAAAATTGTAATCAACATCACAGATGTAATTAAAACCTCAGTTAGTACTAGATCTCAACCCACCATTAACCTGCCATTTTTTGAAAGTAACCCTCAAATTTGTCCAGCCAGAGCTCTTAAAGCATATTTAAATAAAACAAAATTAATAAGAAATAATGAACCCTACCTTTGGATTACATTTAAAAAACCCCACAGAAGAGCATCAAGTCAAAGCATCAGTCGATGGATAAAATGTGTTATGTCTGAGAGTGGAATTGACACCTCCACATTCAGCTCACATAGCACAAGACATGCTGCTTCTTCAACCGCAAAAAAGCGCGGTGTTCAGTGGGACATTATTAGGAAAGCGGCTGGATGGACAAAAAATTCAAATACATTTGCTAAATTTTATGATGTACCAATTACTGACGATAGCTCATCACAAGGGAGCTTCGCTATGGCAGTACTAGAAAATAATTAGACATTTTAAGAATTAGCCTTACAACATGATTGTGATTTATAATTATTATTATTATTGTTCGTAGTTAACTAATTGTACTACAAAGCTAAATAAAGTTGATGATTGTAACAGATGTTTCTTTCAGAATACTTAGATACATCATCAATAACCTGCTCATCATTGCTGACAACTCTGAACATCTACACTGTTTAATTCAATTATATTTCAGATTACCATGAAATAAAATTAAGAATTAAACGAGCTTACCTGTAAGCGAAGTCTGATTCTAATTTTTTGAATGGTAATCTGAAATATAATTACCCACCCAGCCCTAGATTAAACCCATGGAGCAATGATGAGGGACATTCACAAGACATCAACTATTTAGATAGAACAATGGCTTGTGAATCTGCCGAAAGCCATAATGTACTTTACTGACTGAGTAAATTACATTTTGGCATTATCTCTCTAAAATAAGTGACGTGTATAGTGTTGTCACATGAAAAACAAATATCTTTAGACGTTTTTTCTTTTCTAAACTTCCGCGATGCCAACGAGTTAGGGAAAAGGTACTACACTGTTTAATTCAATTATATTTCAGATTACCATTCAAAAAATTAGAATCAGACTTCGCTTACAGGTAAGCTCGTTTAATTCTTAATTATGCTCATTACAGGAAACTTTGTTTTATGATCCTAAGAACAGACAACACCAAGTCGTCACGAATTGATGTTCTCCTTCTTTCTTGACAACTGTTTTCCATCCCTGTCATAACGTCGGTGGCAGACGAGCCGTCTCGACCGTGACGTCAGCGACGGGCTCTTACAACTGTTGTCATTTGGATTCCAGGTCACTAAGAGCTACGAGGAAAGGTCGCTGGGACTTGTTAGGACATGGCTGGCATGTTTTACGGGTACAACTGAAATGGGAGTGTTCGCGTAACCTGTCTAATGTTCAAGTAATGTTCAAAGCTGCGGGGTAACTTCAAAGAAATTGTAAGATATTCCTAAAACAAAAAAATATTTTTCACTTCTTATTTCAATTTTTTCATATTTTATTCATATTCTTCAAAGTTCGTGTTTATCCTGGGTCTAGGCGACATAAAATTACCTTTTATACTCTAGTGCATAAAATAAAATCTTCGTCTACACCAAGGCCACAAACAAAGAAGAATCTACATATTTTTTTAATAATTTTTAATTTATATTAAACTAAAAATCAATCAAAATAAATCAATAATACTAAAAATTATAATTATATAGCAATGCACACGGAAGAGAAAAAACAAAGTAATAAATAAAATGTACATAGTAAGTGAACAATTGCTGCTATTTCGTTTCCTCGCCATAGAAGTGAAAAGCAGGGTGTGAAACTAGAGCATTAAACTCATTTTCTCCTCGACGTGTCTATCCACCCTCGCCATACCGGCTCGGGTAGCTATACCACTGCCCTTATCCACATTAAATCGCTGCACTGCACTATTCTAAATAATTGTACAAGTAATCTACTACAAGCAGACCGAGAAACAATCCGCCCGCATGCCTACGAACACGAGCCAAGGGCGCACCCCGGATTGCAGAGCAATTAGCGGCGGCCTTGCCCTTAGTAATGATATAGTTCCCCGTCCCTTGTTTTGTAAGGGATTTCCGGGATGTTTTATGTTCAGATGACCGGGTAGATCACAGGTTTTCAACCGGTGTGCCGTATACAGCGTTTATTTTTGATACTACCTCAAACTTTAAGGGTAGTTAGGCCCTAATTATCACATTTTATTATGTTGTAGTAAAAAAATATTACTTATTATTTTTCTTATAAAATTAATTAGCATGCAATGTATCACTAAGTGATACTACTTTGTATTCATTCAAAACGTCGCACTTGTTGAGGTGACAGCTTTCACAGAATGCTTCTCTCTGGTATCGTACGCATTACATTTTTGCTCGAAAATATTTCAATAATTAAGTACCTACGCTCTGGTAGTAATTTCATTCTAAATTTTAAAAAAAAATTGATATCGGTTCACAACACTTAAACCTTTGGTCTAGTCACAGTTTGAGGTAGTATCAAAAACACACGCTGTATATCTTTAAATGTGCCGCGCTTGCCGGGAAGTACATGTTGCATTGAATGATCATGAACAGCTATTTTAATAAGAAAATAGTACGAAAAAAACTGACAACTGACTGCGATTCGTACCTAAAGGTGGCAACACGACCCTATACCTAATAGCCTATGCTACGTCCCAGTCCGACTCGTACTTGGCTTTTTTTTACTAGCGTGCCGTGAAACTTTGATGAAGGAAAAGTGTGTCGTTAAAACGAAAAGGTTGAAAACGCTTGGGGTTGATGAATTATCCCATGACATTTATTTTATTAGATCCAAATATAATAACTTCCAAAATTCGCGATCGGACCTCTTCTTATAAGGATACTTGCACACATGTAAACAGCTGCCAACATAACCATATTTACTGCTGTTATTACAAATACATAAATGCGGTCAAGGGTGAGCCGGCCCTGACAAGGGTTCGGCCCAACCTTTTTTCTGATATTTAATAACCTGAGAAGGGAAGGAATTTTGTGAAATCATAACATAAATTCTTATTTACTTGTGGTCTGAATGCTGATGCGAGGATTGGGTAGATAAAGGCTGATGGATGGCAAATAAAGATTCAGTTTATATATCGTTTTGCCTAATTAAACTACGATTCTTTATACGAATAATAATAATTGTTTTTCGTAGGATTCTATATACAATATCATAGTTCCTGGTATTATCAATAAACACTAGAAGCGAGATCAAATTAAAATTAATTTATTTCGTCAACATAGGTAAATACAGTTAGGTGATAAATAGGTAAACAAAAGAACAACTACGAGTATGATGTGCCTGTAGGCGTATACTTAAATTCGATAGAATCTGACAATCCTGCAGACACTTCCAGCCTACTAATATGAACACCGGGCTGCCTAAGGCTTTGTGATGTGACTATTATTCTTTTTTTATTCCTTTTAGATGATAATTGCAACAACAGGGACATATATTTATAAACAAGCGTGCCCACGTTAGGGTGTGTTAAATGTGTAGAAAATTATCAGATTCTATTGAATTGTACTTTACGATCGTATGTTAGTTTTTTTTTTTTCATAAAACCTCCTTATTCACGCAACTCTAACATCCGGCGATGTTTTTATTAAGTTGCCAGACAGCCCCCGGCACATTTGTAGTTCGTTTCGTATTTAATATTTAACGTCCAATATACCTGGCCTAAGCAAACACTCGCTTTCGCCCAATTTCCACTGCCAGCGAAGAAGTTCTAAGCCACGTTGTAAAGAAACCTCTTGGTTTTGGTGTTTGGAAAAAAGCCGTAGTGCTGAGTAATCAGTGTCTCACATCACACCATGCAATAGAATACTTCTCTATCGCTATCATAGACACGTATTGATTGTATTGCTATGGTGAAAAATATGCTCGAAGTTCCTTTGCACGATAGTTTATACGGAAATTCGTAAAAGAACTAAAGTCACCGGCATAGCTCGACGAATAAGCAAGTTGAAGATTTTACTACATGTATTTCGATAATTATTAAAAACGTACTCTGAACGTACCTACACTTTGTCTTTGTTTGTTTATGTAGGTATAGTACTTATTTTTTGCATTTGTGTTGTATTGTCTTGTGAGTACAAATATTGATTGTTATTTAACTATTACGTTTTTTGATTTTATATATTTAAACGTATACATTGTTTTGATTTTATACATTATCCCCGTGTGGTTGGATTAGAATTACACCCCTGCATTTCTTCTGTGGACGTCGTAAGAGGCGACAAAGGATATAAGTTAAGGTATACCGTAGGTGACCGGCTAGCAATATTGTCAATATTGTACCGTTTTTGTCAAACTTTAAACCTAAATAAAATTGCTTAAAGTGGCTCCGAAGCGGTAACGTTTCGTGAGCTCTGCCTACCACATTTGAGAATACATGCGTGATGTTTGTGTGTGTACATTAAAATTACGTACCCGCTCAGACAAAAAACGACTTAGGGAGGCTTTGACCAGCTCGCTGGCAACTGGCAGTGGAACACAAGCCGAACTGTTTTATTACTGTTTGTAGAGTTTGTTCTCTTTTGATTCGAGAATTCCGCTTATTTGAGAGGTATTTTCGTCGGCAACCAAAACGCGAGCAAATATAGGATTTTCGCGATATGAGTTCAGAAATTAAGTTATTTTAGGTATTTTAAAAATGTAGGCTATGGGGCAAAGTCTAATTCAAACATTTTTTCTGAAGGTAAAACGGAAAGGGCGCTTTCGGAAAGGCTGGAAAATATTTAGCGGAAAGTAATTTGTTAAATACCAGCTGTACGATTATTTCATGTGGGGTATACATATCTGCATCGTGTGCTTGCTACTCAATCAAGGTCTGAAGACTTCAAGAAAATTCGCGACATCATCTCTATAGAATAGAATAGAATAGAAAGTTATTTATTGTTTTTCATTTTTGTGTTACAATTATTGTCCTAGAAAGGGTGTGTGCTTAATGCAATATGTCTTAAAGATCTATACATTTAATATATGTCGCGTAGCTGAAGCTTGTTAGCGCAGCTCACAAGGTTTTACATCGAGTCGTGACTTACTATTATTTTAAAAGTGGTTCCCTCAAGGGGGTGTTTCTTTTACTAACATGTTTATGTCTATCTTTTTTATTAATGTAGTTTATATCACCTATTCTATTACTATACATCATTGGGTTGTATTGGCCGTATCTGGTATATTGTGGTCCTGAAATATCAAGTCCCGGTATACACATGTCTTTGAGTTTGTCCAGCATATCTCGGTGTAGATCGTGAATCCGAATATGCCATGGGTCATCATCTAGTAAATCCCACAACATTTCTGTAGGGGTAGAGCGTGGAAATCCTCCTGCTGACTTAAGGGCCATTCGATATTGTCTCTCAAGCGTCAGTATATTAGTCTTACTTATTCGAGGGAGTAGCTGCACTATCCCATAGTCTAGTATTGGCAGTAAGCATGCTTGTATCACTTTGAGTTTTGTTTCTATGTTTGACTTGGAGTAATAGCCAATTATTGGAGCGAGCATTCCTCTGACGATTTTGACTTTTTTAATTACGTTTTTGACATGTTCGTTCATGCTTAACCTCTTATCAAGCTGTACGCCTAAATACCGCACACAGTTTTTATATTCTAGGTTTACACCTTTTAGTTTCACTGTTGGTTTGTATCCACGAGGATTCCGTAAGCTTCGTACTCTTTTTCTGCTAAACATGATACACTCTGTTTTGTCGACGTTACACTGTAATCCCCAGCGTTCGTAATAGTCAATTACTTCTTCAGCAGCCCAGGTTGTTCGTCGTGTAGCTTGATCAGGTCTATGTGCCGCGTTCAATATGCACAGGTCATCTGCGTATTGGGATAGCATCAGTCCGGCGATCCTAGCCTTTGGGATATCATGTACGTAAAGATTGAATATGACTGGGCCTAGTATGGACCCCTGTGGCACGCCATGCGGTACATCGACCTCGTCACCGACTGTTGTGCGAAACTTTCCTCGAATCTTTCTACAAGTCAGGTAGTTTTCGATCGTTTTGATGATGTTGTTATCAATATTCTTTAGTATTAATTTATGTATGAGACCTTTATGATTAATTGAGTCAAAGGCCTTACTAAGGTCTGTCGATACCATGGAAACACTATGGCCTTCTTCTAGGGCATCTGAGATGTACTTGCATGTTCGGAGTATCTGTGTTCCAGTACCTCTATTTCGCATGAATCCGTGTTGGTGGTCGGGAATTAGGTCTTTGCATGATTTTAGAATTCGACTTAGCATTATACGTTCACATACTTTGCCCATAATGTTCAGTAACGTGATAGGTCTGTATGACTTTGTGTCTTTATAGTTTTTCCCAGCTTTATGAAGAAAAATACATTCCCCTAGCTTCCACCGCCTCGGGTAATATCCGGTTTTAAGAACGTAATTGATTACTTTGGTAAGTGCACAGAAAAATGCAGGACCTGCTAGTTTAAGGGCATCTGCTTTAATATGATCTGGACCTGAAGCTTTTTTGTTTTTGAAGCTATATATTGCTTTTTTAACCTCTGTCACGTTTGTTTCTTCCAGTGGTTGAAATGGTGTCATTTGTTCAAAGCCTTCGTACTCTCTTGAGATTGGAGCTTCTTTTACGATTGCTGCATTTACTAGTTTTTCTATTGTATCTTTTTCCGTATTGCAACCATCTAAGTGTGGGAGTCTTTGTGGTGGTTTTTTAATTGATCTTTGGATTCTCCACATTCGTGCTCTGTTATCTTTTGTACTTTCTATTATTTTTGTCCAAGTTGATTCTCGATATTCTTGTAGTGCTTTTTGTAGTTGTTTTTTTAGATTATTGTAATTTTGTCTGGCTGTTATTAGTCCTCCAGTTCTTTTTACGTGAAGTTTTGCAGAGTTCCGATCTTTTATCATTTGTTGTATTTCTGGTGGGAGCAGTTCTTTCCTGTCTTGTATCTTCTTCGGAGCCACTTCGTCGAGAGCAGAATTAATAACAGATTCTAGTTTTTCAATGAACCGTTCGCAGTCTTCGTTTGTGTCAATTTTTGTGTTTGGGTCTAAACTATTCTCTATTATACATATGTACCGCTTAGCTAACTCTTCGTCTTCATAAAGTGGGCGCATGTTCCTAGATTCATGTTTTTCCTCGTCCACAGTCATATGCATTTCAAAAAGCCATGGGAGATGATCGGAAGATATCGATTCTAGCTGTTTGCATTTTGTGTTTGTAAATTGAGTTTCTCCAGTTATTAGAGCTACATCCAGTATCCCATTTCCAGCGTGACAAGGTCTTGATGGTAGGCCCGTACATCATCTCTACTGGGTGACCTTAGCCTCTGGTCAAATACGAATACTACTGGCTTAGTAAGATATTTAAAACTAAACTGCAAAGTATCATAACAATCAGTCCAATATTTACCGAAAAATTAACGGTTTTCAATGTATCACTTTAGGGCAGCCTTTGTATTTGGATGATCTGATTTCATAGATTTTTTTTCTTGTCTGATTAAGCAAATAACTATTTTATGATATTGCTAAGTATCAGTCTTATCTATGGTTTCATTATTTGTCCAGAGCCTAAGGTCACCTTGTGCTTGTAATACAGGGTGGCTCATTTTTAGAGGTATTCGAGACTGATTAAACCTTTTTTTCCTCCATACATAGACTCTCCACCCTAATTTCCAACAGTGGACGTCCTGCGGCCGAATTCTTTGCTGACAGAGACGGGGCAACATCTAGTCTATAAACGGTCTTCCTATCGCTCCTGATACCGCATACGAAATCGCAATTAACAACACGATGGCGGGCGCTAGGGATTATAAAACCTTTCATTTATTCAGTTCAGCATTTTCTATTTGTTCTTTTTTTAAACGAGCCTTTTTCTGTTAGAGCTTGCTTTCCCTTTCGTCGGGTTCGTTATCTGTTTGTTTTGTTTATACCGTCTGTTTGTTAACATCGATGAATGGTCTCAATTAGACTTGTTTATGAATCTAGTACCCGTATGATCCGATTTATTTATTTTTAATTTTTGGACTAAGTAATTAGAGCTTTATCTCTTTTGTTAACCCTTGAATTGTCAAAATTGGAAAGTTCATGGTTCATGAAGAATAGCGATACCACCAAATTTTATGTAACACCTGTAACACTAATGACCTATATGTTCACAATAAATGATATTGATTGATTGATTGATTCATACCTTCATTGTAGTGCACACTGTCAATTTAACTTTGTGCACTGAAAAAAAGGATATCTGAACTATTTAAGCTACTTGACGTTTGGCCAAAATTTACTAAATACTTAGTAACCAAAATAATACCAATATTGCAAAACTGATTTTAAATAAATAAATAAATAAATAAATATCACGGGACAATTCACACTAATTGACCTAGTCCCAAAGTAAGCTTAGCAAAGCTTGTGTTATGGGTACTAAGCAACGGATAAACATAATTATATAGATAGATACATACTTAAATACATATTAAACACCCAAGACCCGAGAACAAACATTCATATTTTTCATACAAATATCTGCCCCGACACGGGAATCGAACCCGGGACCTCAAGCTTCGTAGTCAGGGTCTCTAACCACTAGGCCATCTGGCCTAGATTCCGGGTCTGAATTTTGAAAGACATCACCTAACTTTTAGCTACTAGTAGGCCTTAGTTTTATAGTCACTCAAGTTATGTTACAAGCAATATTTTTTTTGTTACTGTAGCAAATCTTTTTTTTTTTCAGTGTGCCGTTCCCACTATCCCAATCCGCATTAGGCCCAACTAACCCCAAGCGCATCTATTCTGAGGCATGTGCCCAGCAGTGGGGCGTAAGTATTATATGCCGGCGGTGACGATACTTAAATAGTCATTAAACACAGAATTGAACATTAACATGATCATGATCTTGTGACTTAAGTAAAACCAAGGGACTCTATATCCTGTAAAAAAAATTATAATATACGATAAAACTGTACATTTCCAAGCATAATAAAGTAAAAACTGCATTAAAAACCGGCGCCTACACTGACTCATTATCCGTAGATAATTACGTTCTAATAATAGTTAACGAGATACATCAAACGCTTCTCACACATACACACATGCTACTAAATCCGGGTATTCACTGGCGAGTTGTAACCTATAATGGTCGAGGGCATGAATGAAATCCTCACATTACAGGCGGTGCACTGAGACGTGGGTGTGATTTTTTTTTGCGTCTTAGCGATTGATAATGCCCCCGACATGTAAATTTTTTTTAAGAATGAAATCATTACAAGCTTTACTCAAAATCGTAACGTTTTTCCGCGCAAATCAGCTTGCGCACAATTCACTCTTAAATCATGTACAGCTTACGATATCGTAAGAGACGCTTTTATTTACATACTCCTATTTCACTTAACTCAAAAAACAGTCGCTAAATTGTCCGACTTTACAACAATAATTATACAAATACGTACGTACAGAATAGTTACTAGATAATGAAATCAATGACAGCTAGTTGAATGTATGTATGTGTATGCAAATACTTTATTGTACTTAAAACACTAAAACAACAAAACAAACGTTGAAAATCTGATTCGAGCGATACAGTCGTAGCAATATTTAATTTTTTGCCGCATCCTTCTGATATTTTCAGAGACGTGGTGGTAATTTGCGTTACAGTCTTACGGTAAAGAAGGGAGGGGGTTATTTATTTATTTATTCCAAGAAAAATTACAGCATTACAGTTAAAGACCAATGCGCTGTAAAATTAAAATTATACAAACAAAGTTATGGTAGGTAGTGGAGTGGTAGTGCCACGGGTATAAGTAGATCACGGGTAATTTTGTTGTATGCGTCCAATGAGCCAAAAAGAGAAGTAGTGTCATTGGGAAAGTAAAATTTTCTATGACACTACTGGTAGTGCCAAGCAGTAGTGCCTAAGTAAATAAAGGGTTACAACTCAGTCTTTCAGCCTGTTCAGGTTACGGTTACAGTTCCACAGTGAGCACCCAGGTTAGTGTGCAATGCCCCGCTATCTAACATGGAAGCGTATCCTGTCACACTTTGTTGCTCATCGTTCGCAAATGGTTCGCGAAGGATTCAAACTACAATCGACGGTAACTCCAAAATAGGCTAGACGACTGAAAAAAACTGTTCAGTACGTCAGGTGGATAATTTAAAAATATTGTGCACATATTTTTTCTTTGGTTTCACAAACAAAAAATGACGAGGATACAGTGCTTAGAAGTTTCGAGTGACGTCACTATATGGTACGATTTTTACCTTATAGTGACGTCACAAGCCCCCGGAAGTTTGATGATCTATACCTTTGTCGATTTTTAATAAATAGATAAACCAAAAAATAAGTGTCCCATATTTTTCCATAATCTAACTGTCGGACTAAATAGAATGATTTATTTTTAACCCAGTCGTCATCCCTAAGGGCGACATGGGCGGATCTGCGACGTCTTCAAGTCGACGACTGGCAAGAGGCTGCGCACGATCGGAACAGGTGGCATGCTCTCGTTTCGGAGGTCAGGACCCTCTTTGGGTCCCTGAGCCAAATCAGTTTAATAGGTAAGTGAATTTTTCAGATATTAATCTTACAAGATCCCTAGACTAAAGATACTTGCTTAATATGCCGAGCGTGCAAAAATATCTGACACGTCCCACCGGCCTAAGACAGTCTTATTTCCGCCCGTTTTGCTGTGTCAAATGTTAGTGCTGGTGACTACAGCAACAAAAAGCACGGCCAAAATATTTTTCTCAACAAATACTTGCTAAAACCATCACAACCCTGGCAGGCTGTTCGCGTCTCCACATCCACTTTCACCAACACAATTAATCAGTGGTCCGACAAGACCCCCGGCTGTAACAAAGGGCCACTGCAGTCTAGTCCACTCAGTGAATACCGACAAAGCTAGAATACTACGCTAGCGAGCATACGTTGGGCCAAGAAGACAGAGGGACACCTACGGAATATCGTATGTATTTTAAGGCAACAAAAAGTAACCAGCTGTTAGTTTTAATGCTAGGAAGCGATATGGCAATAATTTTTTAGTTTAACTTTAATCGTAATTCATTTTTATTTTTTAATTCAACTGGATGGCAAACGAGCAAGTGGGTCTCCTGATATCACCAACGCCCATAAACATCTGCAACACCAGAGGTATTGCAGATGCGTTGCCAGCCTAGAGGCCTAAGATGGGATACCTCAAGTGCCAGTAATTTCACCGGCTGTCCTAGTCTTCACGCCGAATCAACAGTGCAATCACAGCTGTTTCACGGCAGGATTAACAAGCAAGATGGTGGTAGCAATCCGGGCGGACCTTGCACAAGGTCCTACCACCTGCTGCTAAATTTATTTTGAGCAGTAATGTAACACGTACAATATTTTCATACGAAAGAGTACACAATAGCCAACTGTGTATGTACACGCAACGCAATGGAAAGACAGAGTCGCCGCGTCGCAGCCAGCCCATTAGGCCGTGTTGCCACTTGTTCCTTGTTCACGAGGCTGTTCATTTTCATTTCAAGTTCAAAATCGCCCCCCAGTCGGCCGAGTTTCAGTCGTGATTCCAGTTAATGTGCCGACGCTGACGCGAGCGCGGGAATTACAACGAGAAGTGCCTTTGGCTTATTTATTTATTTATTTATTTTACATAAAACTGACCGTAATTGACCCGTATCTCACCTGATGTTAAGTGCAAATGAGGCCAAAGGTGTATCTCACCCGTGGTCAAAATAAACCTTAAATAAAACAATCTGGTTGAATCATCACATCACGTCAGCCGAAAGACATCCACTGCTGGACATAGGCCTCCCCCAAGGCTCTCCAATCACACCGGTCTTGTGCTTTTCGCATCCAACGCGATCCCGCGATCTTAGCCAGGTCGTCGCTCCATCTTGTTGGAGGCCTACCGACAGCTCGTCTCCCGGTCCGCGGACGCCATTCGAGAACCTTTTGACCCCATCGGCCATCAGTCCTGCGAGCAATGTGCCCCGCCCACTGCCACTTCAGTTTCGCAATTCTTCTCTCTGGTTGAATGTTAAAATAAAAAAATATATCGAATTATTTACTTTTAAAGGTGCGATTAGTGAACCCTCGTGACCTACTGACATAAAGTAACTGCGCGGTACAAAACGGTAACAGTCTTTCAACTGTAATTACAGTTGTCACGTCACCTTCGTAGGCTACGCAGCTACGTAACGTAAAACGTAACGTTTCATTGACACAAACCCGTGTAACGCACCATTTCAGTTGGCCTACTACCAATCGAAGTTCGAGTCGTACCATCACGCCGACGCTTATATTATTTAATACGAGTGTATATAAATCAATCTAGTAAATCAAAATCCTTCGATAGCCTTCTTTAGTTTTTTAATTGTCAAGTTCGAGTGTCACATATAAACAAACTAGCTTTTGCCCACGGCTCCGCCCGCGTGGTATTCGGTTATCGCGCGCTGGTCCCTCGGGAACTGTGCAATTTCCGGGATAAAAAGTAGCCTATGTCACTCTCGGGCCCATAAACTATCTCTATGCCAAAAATCGCGTCGATCCGTCGCTCCGTTACAGCGTGAAAGACGGACACACACACAAAGTATGTTTGTGTGTTTGTCCACACACTTTCGGTTGAAGATTGGTGTTTTGGAATCTTTTTGTATTTTTTATTTCAATTCCAAATTTTTACTTTTACGGTCATCCCGTGACACCTAAATTGAAAATACAAACTGAAATATAGATGCACAGAAAAACCAGAAAAATAAGACCAACACTGGGAATCGAACCCAGGTCCTCAGCATTCCGTGCCGCGTGCTATACCGCTACACCACTGCTGGAATTATAAGAAACAAAAACAGACTGAGATATGTGATGCATAGGGAAAATTTGTGTCTGTGCCGTTGACCAGCAGTGGTGTAGCAGTATAGCACGCGGCACGGAATGCCGAAGACCTGGGTTCGATTCCCAGTGTGGTCTTATTTTTCTGGTTTTTCTGTGCATCTATATTTCACTTTGTATTTTCAATTCACACACTTTCGCATTTATAATATTAGTATGGATAAGAGAGTGCTCTCACTCGGACAGTATGATACAAACTTCGATTGACGAGTTTCGTAAAGAGAAATATATATAATATGAGTATAATCATTTTTAATAATTTACCACAACATTTAAAAACTCTGTCGGGAAACACGTTTAAATGTAAATTAACAAAATGGCTAATGGAGGAATGTTTTTATAGTGTTAAGGATTATTTAAATAAAAAGAATTTTTAAATTTTCAAATACTAATTAAATGACATTATGTAATAATAATCTAGCAAATTTATAATTAAATGTCCTATGAATTAATAAAATGTAGATAGATAAAATAATATTGACGAAAATTACAACCTAGATTTTTAGTGACCTAGAACTAAATATTTGTACGCTTGCTTGCATGCTGAATACATGTGCTAAACCTATTTTAAGATCATTTTACTGTATTCTTACAAATAAATGTTTTTGAATTTGAATTTGAATTTGAATCGTAGTAGCCCTGCAGAGCCAGTTTGTTTACGTGGAGGGGCGGGGGAGACAGAGATTTTGGGCGCGCCCCAAGGGCAGCGGGGTCGGCCCTAAGACCAGCGGAAGTGTTAGTAAATCTTTTTTTTTTTTTTTGAAGCGCGTATAATTACAGTCGAAAAAACTGAATCGTGTACTAGGGTGAGACTTTTTCATAGTCATTTCGCTATAACATATTCGGCAGATGTATGGAATATACTCCAGTACCACAAAAGTTCCACCCAGGTACGCAATGAAGGTACGAAATATCGCTAGATGACGTTAGTATCGTGAGGTCCGTTTGACGTTTGCTTGCGATTGGCTCATTTAGTTATTTAACCCATCACGAGCAAACGTCAAACGTATCTCACGATACTAACAGCCATCTAGTTATATCCCGTCTATTCCGATAGGCAGAATATACCTCAAAGTCAAAGTCAAAATCTCTTTATTCAATTTAGGCTATGACAAGCACTTATGAACCTCAAAAAATCTATCACCGGTTCGGAAAAAACCTCTGTTGAGAAGAATCCGGCAAGAAACTCAACGAGGTATTTTTTTTTAAACAGATGAGCCACCACCTCTCTCTCACCACCAGGAGACCCACTTGCTCGTTTGCCTTCAAGTCGAATAAAAAAAAACCCTCATTTACTTTCTCAGATACGCCGTTTTCTACAGCGGCCTTCACTTGGTCAGCCCAGCGCATAGGTGATTTGCCTGACCTGGTTTCCTCCACCTTTCCCTGCACTCATCATCATCATGTCAGCCGAAAGACGTCCACTGCTGGACATAGGCCTCATCCAAGGCTCTCCACTCAGACCGGTCTTGCGCTTTCCGCCACCGCGATCCCGCGATAAGCCGGTCGTCGCTCCATCTTGTTGGAGGCCTACCGACAGCTTCCCTGCACTACTAACCGCTCTATGGAGTCACCATTTAAAGGGATGCGCGCGACCATAAAACATAGTATAGGCTCGTCTCGTCAGAAACAAAACCCGGACACAATATGTCCCCTATCTATTCGAAATTAATCGAAACTTTTCTATCGGAATCCGGATTACGAAGAGATTTCTATTTCGGATATCCGATAGCTTCAGTTACGGTTATGAAGCTCTATAACACCCTAGTTCACCGTTTCAGTAACAGCCCATTCGGCCTGACCTTGAAGAGTACTAAATTGTATTTACCCGGAAAAACAGCGAATTCCACTAACTAGCACACCGCTAGTGTCCCCTCCTTAGGGTAATTTACCCTAAATATAGGGTATATTTACGCGTTTAGGGTATTTTTTGGGGTAGAAATATACTTAGGGTATTTTAAAGGGTGGGAACTGTGGCTTAAGCCTTCTTGTTCTGAGGGGAGGCCTGTGCCCAGCAGTGGGACGTATATAGGCTGGGATGGATTGGATGGATTGGATTTTAAAGGGCAAAGGTTATCAAATAAAATGTACGATTTCAAGAAAAAAATACTGCAGCGGACATAGAAGCCAAGACTATAATAGATGCATTCCAAGGATGTTTCAAAAGGGTTTAGTAGTTTAACTATAAGTTTATTGATAAATCGCATTTATTTACGTATTTTTTATTTTAAAAATGACCTGGTTAAGATCGCAGGATCGCGGTGGATGCGAAAAGCACAAGACCGGTCTGAGTGGAGAGCCTTGGGGGAGGCCTATATCCAGCAGTGGACGTCTTTCGGCTGACATGATGATTTCAAAAATATTAGGGTAAAATATAAATAAAAGTGCCTGATTCAGGGTAATTTAGCGTAGCGTTAGGGTAAAAAAATATCTGAGGTGGCAACACTCCAGACCACATTAAAAACGATGAAGTGAAACGCTTTTTGCGGATGGTCAGAGTGGCCTCTTTGGGGGTTCCTTATTAAATAAAGATTGAGGACCCTGTGACTAACTCTTTCGTTAGACCTTTGGCTAGTTGCATTTAACTTTATAGGTAGTTGGAGTACCTATACCGAGTTATAGATAAACAATAGCCGATGCATGTCTGTACGTCAGCAACTAATAAGCTCATGAAGCCAATTGAACTATTGGGAACAATTGAAATGATACTTCCAATTTGATAGCAAACTAGCATGCCGCGACTTCGTCTGCGCAACAATGAGTGAAGCACCAACGGGACTTATCACGCTAACACAGAAGTAATATTTACCTCGACGTTTCGGCAACATTGCAGTGGCCGGGGTCACTAGTAGACTGAAGTGTGGGGTGTCAAGTCTGCCTAGCAGAAACGTTGAGGTAAATATTACTTGTGTGTGTTAGCGTGATAAGTCCCGTTGGTGGTATTTTGACTATGAGTGAGAATCACGAAAGTTTAAAACGTTATAATGAGTGAAGACTCGAAAGGAGTGAGAAATTACAATTAAAAGTCTAAATTGGATTTATTGTATGGCGTATTAAATGACAGTATATCGGATAAATCACGTCTTAAATCGAGTTTCGAGTTGAATGAGTGAGTCGAATCGCGTTGCTCCTCGAAGAAGGGCTACGGATTAGCCTGAAACATGTCTAGCTAAACTTGATTTTAGACGTCAGTTATCCGATATACTGTCATTTAATATGAGTGAGTCTCACGGAAGTTTTCATGTCAAAAATACAGGGTGGACCTAATGATTGATCCTTTACTTAAAACAGGTGATAGTGTTGTTTACACTGAACAACTTTCTCAAAATGTGGCAACTTATTGGTGTGAATTCGTATGGGAACTAAAAGTAACTAATGCTTACATACTTTATTCATTGGTACTTTGTTACTTAACTATTATTCCAAGTAACTAATTAAATTAACGTTTTGATCAAACCAAAAAAAAACTCCAGTCATTGTTAAATGTCAAATTGTATAATTCACTAACTTCCCATGACAAGAATTGATTATTCTACTCAGCAGAGGTTTTATCAAACCTAAGTACCTACTTAATTATATAATTACTTGCTTTTGCCCGCGGCTTTGCCCGCGTGAAATTCTGCTATCGCGCGCTGTTACCTCGAGAATTGTGCATTTTTTTTTGGAGATAAAAAG
The DNA here is from genome assembly GCA_037349165.1 of Choristoneura rosaceana. Taxonomy (NCBI): domain Eukaryota; kingdom Metazoa; phylum Arthropoda; class Insecta; order Lepidoptera; family Tortricidae; genus Choristoneura; species Choristoneura rosaceana. The sequence continues at coordinate 745,556 of JAZBNJ010000007.1, forward strand.
TAGCCTATGCCACTCTCTGACCCATAAACTATCTCGATGTTAAAAACCACGTCGGTTCGTCGCTCCGTTTCGACGTGAAAGACGGAAAATCATACAAACACACACATGCTTTCGCATTTATAATATTAAAAGTATGGATAGTACTTATAATAACTAAGTACAGTCAGCTGCAGAGAAAGGGAACCCCTCTGTAATGGCGGTAGTATGGATACCGCCCCTACAGGGGGGTACCTTTTCTCTGCAGCTGACTGTACCTAGGTATAATTAAAGTACTTAGAATAAAAATTGTATGTGACTGAGTGCGTCAACTCCTACTGGTTCCGACAGAATATCAGCGCTGTGACAGCAATGCCGCAGCACATGCTGAGTCGGCGCCTTTTCGCGGCTGTGCCGTGATATATTTTATAAACTCCCTTGCAAAAAAAAACGGGCACCTATGGTTTTTGTATTTTATGTGCATGAAAGCTTACTTTCTAAGCTTCAATGCCTAAAAATCTAAAAAAATCATAGGTGCCCGTTTTTTTGCAAGGGGTTTCATTATGTCACAACCTGAATTGTTTGTTTTCGTACTAAGTGTCATGGCATGTTTGTGAATAACCCGTCGAAGGTTTTTTATTTACATTCATAAACACTTAGATATTTTGACTTTGACTTAGTACTTTTCATTCTAAATGACGAACAGACTCGCATACCCAACACCGACTCTCATATCTAATAAGAACAATGTCATAACAATAATTCCCCCAGCGACAGGCATAAGAACGAACACTTTATGAAACAATTTCAAATTCCAACGCTAAATTTACGAACTCCGCAACTAGTACGGCGCGTAAACATTCTTATTTCAAAAATGTCACTCGCTAAAGTGACAATATGCTAAATATCCGTATCGCTCCAACTTTTAGCGAAATATTCGCGGACGAGCGCACGAAAATACTATCCAACTGGATAAGAAAGACATTGGCATTCCTTTTTTTTTGTGCGTAACGCAAGCAATTTTTGCGCCAACTCCGTCAAAATAAATACATACCGTCACCAAAATAAACCGACAATCCAAAAATGACCACAAAACAAACACTTGAAATAACACCGCACTATTCGCACCCGCACTTTTTCCTGCCTTATCAATATCCCGTCACATATCGTGCATTCAAAACAATCGAAACACTCGGACAAGAGTAACTTTTAATATAATTAATTATTTACATTCAAAACTAACACGATCGCGTCAATCTAAAATGAACGGCCACAAGTCCACTTATATTTCGGATTCTAGAAAATATGTTATATTTTTCGTAATTCGTTTATATTTTTAAATGTGATATATTTTGGGTTCCGTCGGCCGGTGCGTCCGGCGGCCGCGGGCGCGCGGTTTCAACTAGAGCTTTCAGTTTCAGAGCTTCGACTGAAACGGAAGGCGAAAGTTTTGTAAACTTTTACCGGCTTGCGAGTCGGGGTGACTAGTGCTCGCAGGTTTTTGAGCGAAATTCCCTTTTGTATGATTAGGAAATTTGCTATTTTGATTATATGTTATTAAGCTAAATAAAACATACCTACACCAATATACGTAGTAAAGAATCATTTCCGTGCTTGTCATGCTACTTCCAGTCTGTCTCAGTACCCATCGAGACATTATCAGTATGTGTCACATCGAGAGTTGATTGAGAGAATTGATATAGAGTGGTTAACACCTAAGTTAAGATTTTTATTCGATTTTGTTTATACTACATTCCCTTTTGAACGTGGAGGTTATAACATCTCAATACGAAGGCTTTTTCGCATAATTGTTTGCCAAATGTTACATTTGCCAACAGTTTCATTTCCCAACTATCAAATTTCTCCGAAACCAAAAATTTTTCTCAGTGTATTTTCTTACGGTTTTATAGAGCACAGTAGGTTACGTTAGGTTTGTTTTATGAAAGTTCCGAAATTAATATGGTTTCAGAGAAAATCATGACTGTTGGGAAAAAATAATTATGCGAAAAGGCACAAAACCATTTCATTTAATTTGGCATTTTCTTTTGTTTGTTATTTTTGTATTTCCTTTTTGTACAATAAAGAGAATAAACAAACAAACTAACAAAACCAATTGCGAAATACTCCACTGTAACGCACGCAAAATTTGACTACGCGAAAGTCAAATATCGACGCAAACAACTTTTTTTCGCTTAGAACACGGCCGCACGTCTAAATCGGGATTCGAACCCGTCAAACAATACTAACAGCCACTCGGCATTCCAGCCTCGCGGGAACAATTAAAAAACTATTAATATCCCCCGCTAGTGCTCGCGGGCAGTGCAAGCTATTAATCAATGCGAACAAGACTAAAAAACCGGCCAAGCGCAAGTCGGACCCGCACTCCGAGGGTTCCGTAGGTTTCTAGGTATTTATGACTATCCAGAGTATCCAGTGTTAGCAGAGCATCTCTGGAGCAAGATATGTACGCAGCGTACAGACAGACGGACGGACGGACGGACGGACGGACGGACAACAAAGTGATCTGTACGATCAACATCGTACAGAATATTGCTAACTTTGAAAGAGAGAAAGAAAGAAAGAAAGAAAAAAGACATTTACTCACCAACACAGAAGACACACACTTTGCAGCCTACTTTTACGCATCGGACACGATTCGAATGAGTTGACAATAAACACTGTCCGCGATCGGACCCAGCCAAGCACTTTACTTTAACTTGTTACCTTTTACAATAAACTTTAATAACTTTTACGTGAAACTGTGATTTTTGTGCTGAACTCAACTTACAACTACAAACACAACTTTTCCTCAATCTTCCGGCCTTACATGATCCTATAAGGGTTATATGTATATTTATTTGTCATCGTCATCTACCTACCAATATACAAATATTTAGCAGATCGCGATATTTTTCTTCACCGTTAATCTCATAGTAAATTTTAAATGTTTTTTTTTTATTCGACTGGACGGCAAACGAGCCGGTGGGTCTCCTGATGGTAAGAGATCACCACCGCCCATGCGTAGCCAACCTAGAGGCCTAAGATGGAATACCTCAAGGGCCAGTAATTTCACCGGCTGTCTTACTCTCCACGCCGAAACACAACAGTGCAGCACTGCTGCTTCACGACAGGATTAGCGAGCAAGATGGTGGTAGCCTGCAATTCCTGCTAATTCAAACCTTAAAATAAACGAAGTATGTCTCTAAACGAAGCTTAAACAGGCCTCCCACCAGGTGGTCTGACATCGTGAGAGTTGCAACCGGTGGATGCATGTGGTGAGTTGTCGTTCATTGCGGCGTTCTAAGGGGGAGGACTTTGTTCAGCAGTGGAACTTTTCCGGCTGATGATGAAGATGACCTACTCTATAATGTAGGTAAATCAGTTGTCTTTGGGCCTTGGCCTTGCCGACTTTTAGGGAAGGATAATCCAACTAATACAGTTTATATAAGCCAATAATGGTACGAGAATAGCAAATTTCCGGATAAACAAACAACATTTCGATTTCAGTTTTCCGGTACATTACAGATAGGTGCTAACGAAATACATTAAACATGTACCAAAATATATTTTTATTGTCACGTATAAATTTTTTCATTTTCATTTTCATTCATTTTTCAAAAAGATATACCTACATAGTCATACAAACGGGAGTTAAATCTATAATCCCTACTATCCATACTAATATTATAAATGCGAAAGTAACTCTGTCTGTCTGTCTGTCTGTCTGTTGCGCTTTCACGCCAAAACCGCTGAACCGATTTTGATGAAATTTGCTACAGAGATAGAATAGACCTTGGGAAAGAACATAGGCTATCTTTTATTGTGAAAACGAAGCTTTAAGGGGTTGAAATAGGGGGTGAAAGGTTATTTGGTGGAAGTTCGTCGCTGTCGAAAATAAAATGAGGACTACGTTTATATGGAGAAACTGCCGATTCCTCTCGATCCTCTTAACGAGTGTAGGCCCGAGCAAAGATAAATAAATAACACCTAATTATTATTATTATTGCAGTATAGTTTTGAGAGGAGGCTCTTTTTTGACGGCTATTCGTTTCACCGCGTCATTTAGTTTTAGTCTTATTACTGTAACGTGGTGGTACTGATGGAACCAAATAAATACTTCTATTTCTTTCTTCCTCGCATGCCACATCTGGTCGCACGCTACCTCCGTCGCCCTTGCATCATTAGGGCCAGCAAACAGCGTTGCACGGGCTCGCTGCACTATCGACCCGGTGCTGCATGCATCTGCCTACGTATCATAGGTATGTGATACATATACAAATATGCAACACGCCGCTAGCAATACAAAGTGGTTAACAAATAACTGATAACCTGAAAGTAGTTTGTTAAGAATCGAGGAAAGGGTCGATCACGCTACGATTCTCTATCGTTTGCCCGAATTTCATGTGCCCGAATGTATCATTTTCTAGAAAATTTATTTGCCGTAAAGTAATTTATTGCTGAAATAGTAATTTCTTCAAAGTTGGTATTAAACTAACCTAACATGCTGCATTCTATTAGCTAACATTATAAAAAATCCTGAAAACCGCACGGCTATATATTTTATGGCAAACGTTGGTATGGCAAGTGAATTTCGGGCAAATGAAATTAAGGAATTGTAAAGGTAAACGTACGCTGCACTGGTTGGTTAAGGTTGACCTGTATTTCTTTTTTTTTACAGTAAATAGTTGTACTACTACTGTAAATAAGGTTGAGATTTTTTTAATCCCTATTTACCTGTGCCCAAGTCTAAAAGTTTACAAGTGTAGCTTACGCCAATTAATATCTTAGCGAAGTTATTTTGATAATTTAATAGGTGTCATGACATTGGTCGTGCGTCAAAGTTGACACAGACACATCATGACACTAATTCCGTATAATGCCTCAACATAATGTTTCTTATCCGGCCTAGAAACGAAGTTACAAAGCCTGCTTATAATTTTTATACTCTAAGGGGCTGTTTCACCATCCATTGATTAGTCTTAACTGATGGTTAAATGTGATGCTCTCCGTCTATTCGAACAACAAATAGAGACGGCATCACATTTAACCGTTAGTTAAGACTAATCAATGGATGGTGAAACAGCCCCTAAACTTCGAGAATCCTCATAATTAGGTTAGGACGACAAAACACTATGTAACTTGCGTAAAATCATAATAAAGTATAGAAAATTTTCCAATTCCTGTTCAAGACAAAACACATGCTTACAATAAACGTGTATGAGCTCATGTTTGACGTAACTCGAAAATATTGTCAATATATTGTAACATTAGCAGAATATCAGTAGATTATTAGAAAAGCAGTATCAAACTGTGTGCTACTACAAAAATCGGGTATGAAAACTCTTCTAATCTCATTCTCTATCGTAGTTTAACTAGTCATAAGCGAGAAAACACTTTATTGGTCCACTACTATTCATTGCCTAACATCACACACATCCTAGCGCCATCTAGTGAGCAAATATAAACATCAAACACGAGCTCATTTAAAAGAAAAGCGACTAACCTTGAGCAGACTGCGGAGTCAGCGTCTGGTCCCAGGGTTGCTCATCTTCCATCTTTCTGGTGCTCCGTTCCACTGTAAAAAAATAATTTATTGAAAACAGCGCCATCTAACGGTACTGGGCGGAACTATTCGGACTTACTGGTAACTAAGTTATGCGGTTGCGTAAGATAGATGTCGCTAGCATATGTTACAACATGTTATACTAGGAGAACACACACAAGATCCGACTTTATTTTATTCTTTAGTCAAGTCTGGTTGTTGCCTGTTATTTATTTCTCACTTTCATCATACAGTGGTCAGATATAATAATGTTTGGTAGTTTTGTAATAAATATCAATAAGGATTGGCACTGTCATCGTTCATCCTCCATTACCTTTCGTATTCCGTTTCCTAGATATTTTTACCGTACAACGGCAAAATCTACTAGACACTGGCAAAATTGTCCTCCAATGGAAAAAGCTATTAAAAAAAAAAACGACTTCAATTATCAATATTGAGGGCTAGTGCCCAGCAGTGGGACGTATATAGGCTGGGATGATGATTATAATGATGATGTACGTAGTCCTAAAATGAGAAAGATTTGAAGTATTTCACTTACTGTTAAGAAAATTACTCGTGCTGGATGTTTTTCTAGATTTCTTGTCGTTTGAATCTTGACCTGGAGGATACAAAAATAATTTTAATGCTAATCAAACATTTATATTAGGTATATGATTTCTAATCCTTCTACAAATTAAATAGTGAACAAGGTTTAAGATATAGTTTTGATTTTAATTTTAGTTTTCTTGGATTTGGACGTTTTCAAAAAAAAAGTGTAAGTACCCTTTCCTTTGATAAATTTTCGAAAAAATATGATTTTTCCTACTCAGAATTAAGAGCACAATCGATTCCGATAGTTTAAAAAAATTCACCCAAAAAAAATGTCAGTTTTACGACGTTTTTTTCATACATTCAATATGGGCGTGACAAAACTGACTCATAAAATTTAGTATGAAAAACAAATTTTTTAGATCATTTTCTCAAAATCGCTCTTTCCTAGTAGCAAAATGTCCATTCGCACTTTTTTACTGAATCTTATTTTTACTATCGCAAAATAAAAATAAAAATTAGGAAATTTTGCGAATGGAAAAATCACTTGCAGTAAAATTCGATTTTCTCCTCTTCTTTCTTTTTCCGAAGCTCCTACTTTTTTGTGGTTTGGACCCTCCGGGCCTATGCAAATCTAACGTAACTCAAATCTCTTATGCTTCTGTGTCGAATAAAATTGAGAAAAAACGCGACTGTGAAAATAATATTCAGTAAAAAAGCATTCGGGAAAAAATGCGAACGGATATTTCGCTTGAAAGTCCGAATGTAATTTTTGTCAGAATGATCGTTTGTCAATGACATAAACCAGGACGCACATTGCCGAACAAAATCTCCTTCAAAGAATGTCAAAACTATTTATTTGTTTGCGTGACAAATAAAGTCATCTCACACAAAATAATTAAAATAATACGAGACGAAATTTGAACCTAGTCTTTACTCTATTACGGGCGAATTTCGCTAGCGCCAAAACTCAACAACGCTTGACACTTGACAGCTAACTGCACAACGTATTGAGAAAAAAGAAGGCCACTTTTACCAAAGTGGCGCTCGTTTGGCTCGGACATATTTGGGCGCACGTTTGTTAATCTACAGGTATAATTCATCAAAGTCGTTTGTCATTTTTTCGTTAAGATATACAGTAAGTTAGTTCTTATTATCGTATGGCTATGTTAAGCACTCTAATTGTTATAGTAAAAACAAGTATTTATAAAAGGTTATTGCTCGGCCGAATGTAGGTTGCAGCGTCAACAGAAAAATGTTCAGTGGTTAGACTGTGCACCTGGTGTTGCAGATGTTTATGGGCGGTGGTGATCTCTTACCACCAGGAGACCCACTTGCTCGTTTGCCTTCCAGTGGAATAAAAAAAAAGCCATATTAAATGATATTGCTATATATGATATTGCTGTTATATTGTAATTTATATTATAATTGTTATTAGTTGATAAGTAGTATAGTAGTTTATTAAGTAACCTGGTTTCTCGGTGTATTGGTTCGCTGTAATACCGTGTAAACTAATTGAATAATAAATAAATAAATAATAATAAATAAATATTATGACTAACGGATTACTCACGTCTTAAATCGAGTTTAGCTCGACATGTTTGGGAAATTTTGCTACAAGGAAATAACGTTTTTGGTAAACGATCTCGTCAACCGACCTGCGGGGTGCGGCGCGGGGTGTATCAGGTCGATGAGCCGCGAGATGCGGTTGTTGTGGTGGTCGCCGTCGATGCAGCACGCCTCCTCCACGGATTTGGCGCAGGCGCGGTGCACGCGAAGCTTGCAGTCTGCACATACAATTGTTACATTGAACATTCAATAAGGCATACTTTATAAAGAGACCATTTTATTCTATAAAGGATTTATTTCTTAATTTTATTTTTGGAGAGGGCTATACTCGGGGTTTCTCTGCGGGATAGAATCAGAAATGATGTTATCCGCAGTAGAGCTAAGGTTACTGACATAGCCCGAAGAATTGCGAAACTGAAGTGGCAGTGGGCGGGGCACTGGCCGATGGGGTCAGAAGGTTCTCGAATGGCGTCCGCGGACCGGGAGACGAGCTGTCGGTAGGCCTCCAACAAGATGGAGCGACGACCTGGCTAATATCGCGGGATCGCGGTGGATGCGAAAAGCACAAGACCGGTCTGAGTGGAGAGTCTTGGGGGAGGCCTATGTCCAGCAGTGGACGTCTTTCGGCTGACATGATTTTATTTTTGTTGTTTACTAAATTTTGTTGTATTTGTGACTCTTTGTGAATGGGCCGATCAACTTTTTTACCGACACTTTGGGCGTCTCCTGCGTCACCAAAATTGTCTCTGGCGTTACCAAAAAATCGTACTTCCAACAAGATATTTCACGGTTCAATAGGTTAAACTTACGTAGGATGGCATGGATTCATGTACACCATCTATTAAATTACAGAAAAAACATGTTTACTTACAAAAATCTGCAATTATTTGAAAAAATTCGTTGTCAGATTACTGTCGGTAAAAAAAGTTGATGGCCCGAATACGAATAAACGTCTTCTTTCTTTCCTTCTATACGACTCTCTTTCTAGGGCCGGAAGGACGTGTCAGATATTTTTGCACGCTCCGCTGTGGCACATATTAATACCCCCCCTCCCTCCCTATCAATACCCTCGTATACCCACCGGTGCACACGTAGGCCTGCGGCGCGAGACCCCAGATCACGTGCTCGCAGTGGTGGCAGTGCGCCTCTGACGTCAGCGCCTGCAGTTGTAGGTGGTGACCGCGGATTATGAACTGCAACAAACAGACAAGCGTGATGAGAGTGCAGCGAGCAAACAACGTTGCACCAACAGACAAATGTGTGTATGTATATATGTGTATATATCATTTGTCATACTAATTGTTGTTTATTCAGTATATTTATTTATGTTATATATTTCTTTCTTCTCACTGTACATAAATTACTGTTCGCCTATCTTTGAGTTTTCCTTTCTAGTTTAGGTTAGCTTGAAAAGATCCCTTTTAGGGATAAGTTCGCCTTTGTACTCTTTTGGTTTGTTTTCTTTTTGTATTACTTTGCGTTTTATGTACAATAAAGTATTTACATAAATACATACAAATAGGTTTACCACCCGTAAGTTGAATAGCAGAGTCTTAGAGTTTAGAGTTACCCACACTTGACCCATCTAAATGGGCCGGCTTAGAGTTACCCACACTCGATCCATCTAAATGGGCCGGCTTAGAGTTACCCACACTCGACCCATCTAAATGGGCCGGCTTAGAGTTACCCACACTCGACCCATCTAAATGGGCCGGCTTAGAGTTACCCACACTCGACCCATCTAAATGGGCCGGCTTAGAGTTACCCACACTCGACCCATCTAAATGGGCCGGCTTAGAGTTACCCACACTCGACCCACCTAAGTGGGCCGGCTTAGAGCTACCCACACTCGACCCACCTAAGTGGGCCGGCTTAGAGCTACCCACACTCGACCCACCTAAGTGGGCCGCCTTAGAGCTACCCACACTCGACCCACCTAAGTGGGCCGCCTTAGAGTTACCCACACTCGACCCACCTAAGTGGGCCGGCTTAGAGCTACCCACACTCGACCCACCTAAGTGGGCCGCCTTAGAGCTACCCACACTCGACCCACCTAAGTGGGCCGCCTTAGAGTTACCCACACTCGACCCACCTAAGTGGGCCGTCTTAGAGCTACCCACACTCGTCCCACCTAAGTGGGCCGGCTTAGAGTTACCCACACTCGATCCACCCAAGTGGGCCGGCTAAGCGTTACCCACACTCAACCCACCCAAGTGGGCCGGCTTAGAGTTACCCACACTTGACCCACTTAAGTGGGCCGGCTTAGAGTTACCCATACTCGACCGACCTAAGTGAGCCAGCTTAGCGTTACCCACACTCGACCCACCTAAGTGGGCCGGCTTAGAATTACCCACCCTCGACCCACCTAAGTGGGGCGGCTTAGAGTACGGTGGGTCGGCTTAGAGTCACCCATAGTTGAGCCATCTAAATGGGCCACTTACCGGTTGCGGCTGCAGCTTGGCGAGCTGTTTGACGCGCTGCTTGTACTGCTTGTCGCGCTGGAGGAAGCCGGCGCGCGCGCCGCCCGCCGCCGCCGTCACCGCCGCCGGCCTGCCACACACACACATACACTTAATATATGTACTAGTGATGCAACCAATATTCGCATTCGCATTCGCAAAATTTCTGCGAATGTTTTTCGAATATGACTATCAGAAGAAAAAATACAATTATTAGGTTAATAAAATCAAAATGCAATCATTTCTTATGTTTTTCAACAAGAAAAAATAACCTTGTAATCACATAACCAGTCTTCACTTAATCATTTGGTATTAAGTATTTATTAATGTACTTTGCGATGCGTTCGTATAAACTCGGTAATTCTCGGAACAAAAACAAGCAAAACGCACTTAGTTAGAACAAGACTGCCATATACAATTTAGCGCCAGAACGAAAAACTGAATATTCGCTAAATATATCGGTAGCAGATATTCGCATTCGCATTCGCGAATGTTCGAAAAATTACATTCGTTACATCACTAATAAACTATACAACACAATCAACCAATATTTATTTTACTATCCTAATACACAATATGCAATCAATATTTAATGTAATACAAGTGTACAAAATGCGTCTTTGGACCAGCGGCATTTATATCCACCCGAGCAGGCGAGGGTTGATAATTAAGTCGTTTTATTTATTTAATTTTACCTTTACTTGCTCGTTTGCCATCCAGTCGAATAAATAAACAATAAATTAAAAAAATCAGAAAACCCGACTGCCTTAAAAAATACTGAAAAGAAGAAAACAAGTCTAGTGGGCTAGAACTTTGTTAAGTAGCTAACTTAAAGTTCAACAGTCGGGACCCATTAGGTAAGAATATTTGAGCGTCACGATTTAAATGGGTCCCGACTGTTGAACTTTAAGTTAGCTACTTAACAAAGTTCTAGCCCACTAGACTTGGTTTCTTCTTTTCAGTATTTTTTAAGGCAGTCGGGTTTTTTGATTTTTTAAATTTATTGTTTTATTTCCTAATTTTCTGTGAAAAATGTATATTAAAACGTTTGTAACCTATATATATTTAGAATGGGCTAATTATTAGCTTTTATTTGATACCCCACTCGATAGATTTGAATAAAAAACATTTTTTGAAAACTTACAATTTGGCGCCAAAAAACCGCAATTTTGATTTTGTTAGAATTTCATGTGCCCAGTGTCACTCGCGTCATTAAGACGAATCCAATGACGTATCATATATCAAAATCGGCTCAGCCTTTGAGTAGTTACGTAGTTACGAGAGGACATAGGAATAGAAATACATACATACATACGCGTCAAACACATAACCCTCCTTCTTCGCAGTCGGGTAATAACCCTCCTTCTTCGCAGTCGGGTAAAAATTGGTATAAGAATCTCATATGTAAAAATTTGCATTTAAAGATCGCGTTTCCGATAGTTTGTTTTTTCAAATGTTACAAAACTTCTTTCACTTCACTCCATATCACTTTCTGTATACCTATCTGTTTTCTGTATCGCTTACTATTTCTGGTGTACAATAAAGTAAAGAGTCTTTGTATTGTACTTCAGTCCTGAATTCACGGCCGCAATAAAATAGTTCGTTACTGAACCAGTGAACAACTCCAGCAAGTAGTCAGTTATTTATAAATAATAATAACAATAATATAAAAATCGGCGTGGACTGAATATTTTCTTTAATTACTACCTACTACGAAATTCCAAAATCGAAGTTCGTATCGTACCGTCCCTCTCGCTCTCGTTTTAAACAATATAAGCGTCAGTGGGACGGCAAGATACGCAGTTCCAATTTCGCACTTCGTTGTAAAGGACCATGGAATAACAGAGGTGTGAATTATGGGTTGTCACACACAAAGGAAAGCGAAACCGCTATAGTTTTCCTTGTAAGTTTGATATACTTACTACCATCCTGAATCTTTTAAAATTTTTCCACCCACCGGTTTAGATTCTAGAGGGGGGGACGCTCGATTTTAATAAAAACTTGCACTTGAAAGTTTATTTTGCAAACATATCACTGAATCGAAAAATCGTTTTAGCACCCCTAATGGTTTTAGACCTATCCAACGGCGCCCCACACTACAAGGTTGGATGAGAAAAAAATTTCAGAGTACATCCCATAGACGTGAAGTCCCCGGTCCGTTGTCCGGTGAAAACAACGGACGTCTACAAGCAGCCTAAGGAGCGAAACTCCGCTAAGGTGTTCTACACTTACTTGAGCTGTTTTTTCTTTTTACTCTTCGGTGACTGCCACCATCTCCTCCTGATCTCTTTCGCCTGAGACTCAGTCACTTCCACGTATGTCACCATTTTACTAAACCACTAAGTCACTTAACAACACGACTAAACAAGTGTCGCACTGTCCATGTACAAGCTACTTGTCAGAAAATACCGCTTAACCATATCTAATTTGAACTCTTTATAATTTTAAAACTACTAAGAAATGTCACTCTCTAGCACAGATTTTTCATAGTTAATAACCTGTATATTTATCACAAATACATGTCATAACGCTTAATAAAGAAACTAAACTACATACCTACCTATGTTAAATTAACCAATACTATACATACACAACTGTTTTCCTGATTATGGTTTCGTCTCGCTCGAACTATATGATGAAACCGAACGCGAGAAAGAGAAGCATTCAGGATACTGAAGCTGAATACACGTCGAATTAAGTCTAGCAATGCTTCATTATTTCACTATAATAATCAATGCTTCTTTTAATTATACCGAGAAAAAAAATCGAAATATGCTGATAAATTTTGAGTTACTTTAATATCCAAAAAGTAACTATTTATGTAATGTAAACGGCATAACAGGAAGTTATATTTATAGTAAAATCCGGTTCAGCGATACAATAAGGAATTAAATAGTAATTTTCCTTAGTCGCTGTGATGTTCAATTAAAACAGAATATCATAAATCATTAATCACGATGACCATAAATATGAAAGAAAGAAAGAAAGAAGACATTTATTCACTAACACAGAAGACACACATATACAACAAAATTTATACACGAATAAACCAAAAAAAAAAAAAAATCAACATGAAATACCTACAGAACTTTGAGCTATTAGTATGGATAACTAATATTACAAATGCGAAAGTATGTGTTTGTCCGTCTTTCACGTCGAAACGGAGCGACGGATTGACGTAATTTTTGGCATAGAGATAGTTTATGGGCCAGAGAGTGACATAGGCTACTTTTTATCCAGGAAAATGCACAGCTGCCAAGGGAACAGCGCGCGATAACCGAATTCCACGCGGGCGGAGCCACGGGCAAAAGCTAGTAGACATATAAATAAATATCATGGGACAATTGGCACTAATTGGCCTAGTCTACAGCTACTGGGTAATGGATAAACATAAATATAGGTGAATACATACTTTCAAATACAAATGAAACGAGCAAGTCTCGAGTACAGACATTCGAATTGTCTCGTACAAATATAAGTCAGGGGATCCAACGCGATACCTCAAGCTCCATAGTTAGGTTCTCTAACCACTTTTTGAGACTAAGTGTGTCAAAAGAACATTCATTTATAAATATAAACACAACCAATGTTTTCGGGGTAGTTTAGTGATAACTGTTACACCATCACGATTTTCAACACTTCCGACTCCATATTTTTAAACAATCAATTTATGACACAATGCAGAAATCAAAAAACCCGCACACACTTATTATGTCTATTAGTTTAAAATAAATATTTTCGTTTAGTTTGTATTTAATATAGATTTTGAAATCGCGACGTTAAGTTGTTCTGTCAAGACTGAGGTGACAAGCGACTTGCAATTATAAAAAAAAACACAAACTACCCTCATTTAAAATGTGTTTTGTTTTAAAAAGAGCATGAATTTGACGACCGGATGGCCAAGTGGTTAGAGAACCTGACGACGAAGCTTGAGGTCTCGGATTCGATTCCCGGCCGGGGCATGTATTTGTATTAATAATATGAATGTTTGTTCTCGGGTATTGGATGTTTAATATGTATTTAAGTATGTATTTATATCTATAATTGAATTGAATTGAATTGAATTGAATAAAGTGATTTTGACTTTGACTTTGACTTTGACTTATAGGTACTAGCTTTTGCCCGCGGCTCCGCCCGCGCGGTATTCGGTTATCGCGCGCTGTTCCCTCGGGAACTGTGCATTTTTCCGGGATAAAAGTAGCCTATGTCACTCTCGGGCTCATAAACTATCTCCGTCGATCCGTCGCTCCGTTACGGCGTGAAAGACGGACAAACATACAAACACACAAACACACTTTCGCATTTATAATATTAGTATGGATAGCGTAAAGGATGGTAAACAAGCAGGTGGGTTATTATTGTTATTACACTATCTTTAAACTTCGTGTTGTCTATTTGTGATAATACCAATGTGTCACAGTACAAAAAGGAGCAGTATACAGTCTCAGTGGCGTCCGTGATTACCTGCGCCGGCTCGGTACACAACGCGCGATAGGGCTTCCTACTCTACTAACTGTCACTCTTTGATTTGATAATGTCACATGAAATTTACAGTAGAGAAAGAATTAGGAGTTTCAGGAAATTATGGAAGGAATGGACTAAGTAGTGTTTGAAAATACAAACTGATATATAGATGCACAGAAAAACCAAAAAAATAAGACCAACACTGGGAATCTAACCCAGGTCCTCGGCATTCCGTGCCGCGTGCTATACCGCTACACCACTGCTGGTCAACAGTACAGACACAAATTTTCCCTATGCATCACATACCTCAGTTTGTTTTTGTTTCTTATATATAACCACTTTAAGCAGTGAGTGTGTGCATCTATATTTCAGTTTGTATTTTCTTTTAATTTTAATTATTATTTTAGAATTGAACTCTAATTTGACATTCTAAATTCTATTTTTTATTTTTTTGGTTGACTATTTATTGTAATAAGATTTATTTTTTGTATACTTTTGACGATCCTTTTGTGAATTACTTGTAATTAACTGACATGTGTTTATAATATATTTTTTCAAAAGGTAATAAATAAATCTAATCTAAATCTAATCTATATCGTTGTGACAATGTCATGTTATATCCATTCATAACCGCGGAGCACTCGCGACTGATGGTTGCCGCTGTTTGAACTCGCGTTCCGGCTGTTTGTATGAAGACGTAATACTGCTCCTTTTTTGTACTGTGAATATGTCTTGTGTTGTTATGAATAAATGTATTATCTTTCTTTCTTATCTGTCTAATTTGTTGATGCGCGTGCGACTCGTATTTGTCCGGTTTTTTAGGGTTCCGCACCCAAAGGGTAAAAACGGAAACCCTACTACTAAGACTTCGCTGTCTGTTCGTCTGTCAGTCTGCCACCAGGCTGTACCCTCATGAACCGTGATAGTTAGACTTGGACAGTTGAAATTTGACCTGTGGTCGCTATAACAACAAATACTAAAAACAGAATAAAATAAATATTTAAGGGGGCTCCCATACAGTAACGTGAATTTTGCCGTTTTTTTCTATTGTCTAATGAATGTTACTTAGATGGTACGGAACCCTTCGTGCGCGAGTCCAACTCGCACTTGTCCGATTTTTTAACAAACGAGCAAAATTTCTCAACAATCATCATCCTAAAATCCCATCGAATGATTTTTTTCATCATCATCATTAATTTAAGAGCTTAGCTCTTGTCGGTGGAGTAATCGCCACTCTTTTCGGTTTTCTGCCAGCGTTTTCAGCTCCTGATACGACATGACATTGACTTTTTCCTTGGCTTGATCTATAAATGACCGTCTCGGCCTTCCCCTGCCTCGCCTGCCTTCTATTCACCCTTCCAAAATAGTTTTTATGTAACTGTCATGTCGTATCAGATGCCCCAGCATATTCCCTCTCCTATTTTCAATCGTCCTCAACAGCCTTTCCTCTTCCACTCTAAAACCTTTTTTTAATATCCTAATAATGTACTTACACCATCGCTGACTTTAACAGGGAAAGGTATATCCAGGGATTGCTATACTCCAAGAACACATTGAACACCTGTGACTTATGTGCAGTACAAACGCAAACTGTATTTTATATTTACCACAACAGATACCGATTATTTATCCATACTAATATTACAATAGCGAAAGTGTGTTTGTAGGTTTGTGTGTTTTTCAGTCTCTCACGCCGTAACGGAGCGATGGATCGACGTGATTTTTGGCATAGAGATAGTTTATGGTCCCGAGAGTGACATAGGCTACTTTTTATCCCGGAAAAATGCACAGTTCCGGAGGGAACAGCGCGCGACAACCGAATACCACGCGGGCGGAGCCGCGGGCAAAAGCTAGTAATATTATAATCTTTGATAAGCTATGAGTTCGGTTAAGACTCACAGCTGGGTGTGACTTTAAAAAGGTAAAGCATATCGTGTACTTATTAAGTCTCGGATCTCATTAAAATATTTGTATTATAAAATTATTAAGGGTTAAATAGTTGACGATTACACTTATATCATTATGTAGCCTTGCGATGGCCAAGTTATTCATGTTTAAAAAATAATTTGGCTTACTCTGTATTTGAGAACTATCAATCAAATCAATCAAATCAGCCCACATCCACCCACTGCTGGGTAAAGGCCTCTTCATTTTCACGCCACTTTGCCCGGTCCTGTGCTGTACCAACGGGCCGGTGGTCTGCCCACCGTTCTTCGACCCAGTCTTGGCCACCACTCCATAACTGCTTTTGACCACCTGTTGTCAGTGCGCCTAGCCAAGTGACCCGCCCATTTCCACTTCAATTGTGTTATCCTCAATCAATCAATCAATATTGTGTTGTGTGTGTGTGTTGAGAACTATAAACTGTATTTTTCCACGGTTTTAAAATAAGCAAGTTGGTGAAAATCGAGTTCCCTGGACACCCCCCGGTACTGATAAAAATAAGCGACTTGGTAAAAAATTGCATCTCAAACATTTTTAGCAATATAAGAACTGCGTTGCGTTGTGAGACTTGCAGCTTTTTACATGTAAGTTTTTTTATGGGATCTCAACACTTTTTGTAGGCAGTCCTGCTTGTACAGACTTATGCATTATTATCGTCCTTTGTCACACATTACATTTAACCGTCAGTCGATCAATGGGTGG
The DNA here is from genome assembly GCA_037349165.1 of Choristoneura rosaceana. NCBI lineage: Eukaryota > Metazoa > Arthropoda > Insecta > Lepidoptera > Tortricidae > Choristoneura > Choristoneura rosaceana. The sequence goes on from JAZBNJ010000007.1 coordinate 762,761, forward strand.
TGAAACAGCACCTAATTATTTAATTTTAACCCTTAATGCTTAGGTATTAAGACTCAACATACTCGTATATAATATATGTATACCAACCGTCAATAAATTCATTGCTATGTAACTTTGTAATCGCAAGTATTTATATAGGATTACAAACTTACTTATGCAGTTTAGGTATATAACTTTGAAATGTGACTGAAATGGCAACATTTTAGATTTTTCTGTGATTATATAGGCTAAAACTAGTTATATTTAAAATTTGGAGCTTGTGGGTCTGCTAGAAGTACCTTAGAATTATCATGATCGTGAGTCAGTGAGTAGGTATGTCAGTGACAAAACACAGGACTTTAACATGTAACAGTTCTTAATCTACATGTTCAAATTGAATGGTATATCTAAATCCCATTAGGCCCTACAGATAACCGAAAATTTTGGGTTCTAGCTTTAGCCATTAAAAAATTACAGCATGTTGAAAATAGCCTGAATGGTTTCCAGAAAAAGTATGGTATGTTACTAAAATATATCATAATTTCTATAGATACCTATTACTACTTTGGTTATGATCTGTCATGGCGACAAAATATTAAGAGAACTGACGTTGTCATGGAGGTTTGCGCTAGTGTCGTCCCCTGCCCAGGGCTTTGACTAATACGCCCATTGCGAAGTATGTTCGGGCCAAATCTTGCAAGTTAAATTTAACAATCTTCCAGTGGTCGGATAGGGTTGATGACGCCATTAAAAAATAACGAAGGCACAACTCCAATAAAAAGACGCTTTATTTTAGCCCTGAAAAACAGATTAATTTTCGATTTACTGTAAAATAATTTACTGTAATATAATGTAATGCTCATGTGATTTAATTTAATAAATGATTAAGCGTATTTACCTACTGAGAATATCAAACTTATGAAATCTGTAAAATTTGATTTTTTATTGCTTTAAAACAAATAAATAGTTGGTTGATTGAGTTGTCGGATAGTGACGTCACATTCGCTATTGCCATTGAAACTCTATGGGAGACTTGTTTTGACAGCTCATAAAAAGTACGTCAGTTGATTGGTGGGGTCAACCTCTCCCTACCTGCACTGCAGACACAGCGCGGCGGCCTGCAGCGCGGCGAGCAGCGCGGCGCGCGCGTCCCGCGCCCCGCAGCCCGCGCCCGGCGCCGCGCCCGCCGCCGCGCCCGCCACGCCCGACACTGGACGAGCAGCCGCTCCCTACCTGCACTGCAGACACAGCGCGGCGGCCTGCAGCGCGGCGAGCAGCGCGGCGCGCGCGTCCCGCGCCCCGCAGCCCGCGCCCGGCGCCGCGCCCGCCGCCGCGCCCGCCACGCCCGACACGCACTGCACCAGCAGACGCTCTACTATCACTTGCTCCTGCAACAAAATTACGCCATATTGGTATCCACTAAGATAGAACAAGTTTCCACTAGACCTTATACTACAAAATCGCCACTCTGTCTGCGCGTCATCGGACCCGTACAGCCCGCCGAGCCCGACCTGCCGCGTCACATTACTGACCTGCGCCTTGTCGGCGACGCAGCGCTCTATCTGCGCGTCGTCGGGCCCGTACAGCCCGCCGAGCCCGACCTGCCGCGTCACATTACTGACCTGCGCCTTGTCGGCGACGCAGCGCTCTATCTGCGCGTCGTCGGGCCCGTACAGCCCGCCGAGCCCGACCTGCCGCGTCACATTACTGACCTGCGCCTTGTCGGCGACGCAGCGCTCTATCTGCGCGTCGTCGGGCCCGTACAGCCCGCCGAGCCCGACCTGCCGCGTCACATTACTGACCTGCGCCTTGTCGGCGACGCAGCGCTCTATCTGCGCGTCGTCGGGCCCGTACAGCCCGCCGAGCCCGACCTGCCGCGTCACATTACTGACCTGCGCCTTGTCGGCGACGCAGCGCTCTATCTGCGCGTCGTCGGGCCCGTACAGCCCGCCGAGCCCGACCTGCCGCGTCACATTACTGACCTGCGCCTTGTCGGCGACGCAGCGCTCTATCTGCGCGTCGTCGGGCCCGTACAGCCCGCCGAGCCCGACCTGCCGCGTCACATTACTGACCTGCGCCTTGTCGGCGACGCAGCGCTCTATCTGCGCGTCGTCGGGCCCGTACAGCCCGCCGAGCCCGACCTGCCGCGTCACATTACTGACCTGCGCCTTGTCGGCGACGCAGCGCTCTATCTGCGCGTCGTCGGGCCCGTACAGCCCGCCGAGCCCGACCTGCCGCTTCACTTGGAACTCGTTCAGCTGCTGCGCCATTTCCTCTTTGGCCTTCTGGCGCGCCTTGCGGAACACGTTGCGGAGGATCTCTTCCTTGTCGAAGTCTGCGGACAAAGGACGTGGTTACATACGGCTCGTATGAAATAGAGGGGGGGCCGTGTGCCAGCAGCGCGTGTTGCGGCATATGTGGGTAGGAGTGTCAAAGATGGGTAGATTGGAAACAAGAATCATAAACATTAGTCTGTTGCTTGAGTCTGTGTTTGCTTTAACGTGTCCCACCTAACATAACACAGTCTGCGGGAGGGGGAGGGCATATGTGTGCGTGTGTGTCTGTGTGTGTGTCTCTGTGTGCGTGCATGCGAGCGTGTGCGTGTCCGTGTGTGGCATGTGTCTGTGTGCGTGTGTCTGTGTCTCACCCGCCAGCAGCGCGTGCTGCACGTCGGCGGCGGCGGCGGGGTCGAGGCCGGGCGGGCGCAGCACGTGGCCTGTGTCTGTGTGCGTGTGTCTGTGTCTCACCCGCCAGCAGCGCGTGCTGCACGTCGGCGGCGGCGGCGGGGTCGAGGCCGGGCGGGCGCAGCACGTGGCCTGTGTCTGTGTGCGTGTGTCTGTGTCTCACCCGCCAGCAGCGCGTGCTGCACGTCGGCGGCGGCGGCGGGGTCGAGGCCGGGCGGGCGCAGCACGGCGCGCGGCGCCAGGAAGGTGGACTGTATCTCGTAGGCCCAGCGCCGCAGCGTGTGCGTGGACACGCCCTGCGCCGCGCGGTACCCATCCGTTATCAGCAGCAGCAGCGTCGCGCACGCGCATCTATAAAGAAAAAAAAAATAAAACTTATGGTGCCGTCCAATTATGGCATTTAATATTATCATCATCATCATGTCAGCTGAAAGACGTCCACTGCTGGACATAGGCCTCCCCCAAAGCTCTCCACTCAGACCGGTCTTGTGCTTTTCGCATCCACCGCGATCCCGCGATCTTAACCAGGTCGTTTCTCCATCTTAGAATAGAATAGAATAGAAAAGAATAGAAAATATTTATTTTTGAACAACTACAAGTACACAATACAGTTCAGCGAAACAATATAATACACATTATGTAGCTGTCACAAAAAAGGGACACCCCTCAGCATGTGTCATGGCACGCGGTGCCACGACGCTGATTTTCAGTGGGTCCACAGTAACTTAAAACTAAAACAAGTTAGACAAACACAAGATAATACAAGTACATGACATGCAATTAAACATAAAACATAAAAAGAGAGAATAGTGACATACATTACGCAGTAGAGCTTACAGGCAAAAACAAAAACAAAAATAAAATTGGAACAATCACAAGTACCAAAACAGAATATATATAATAGGCAATCACACACAATTATACAAACAATTCTACTAAGACAGTTAATACAGAACAAATTAGACAAAAGCCGGCCAGGCTAGGCAGAAGAAAGCTGTTCATTAAAAAGGTGGAGTTTTAATTTCTTTTTAAATGTGAACAATGAACAAGCATTTCTAATTGGTGGTGGGAGATTATTCCAGCATCGCGTGGCAGCGTACCGGAAACTGCCACGAAACCTGGCCGACTTGTGTCGCGGACAGACGAGCCGGGGGGCTCCCCGCACAGGTTTATGGGAAAACAGCAGTTTTTCGTAGAGGTATGAGGGCTGCCTACTGTTAATCACTTCAAACAATAAAGATGCAAGGTGCAGTGTCCTCCGAGCCTCCATTTTAATTAGTCTGCTACTATTAAAAAATGGCGTGACATGAGCTCTGTGGGGAATGGGAAAACAAAATCTTGCACAGGCGTTCTGGAGTCTCTGTATCTGCACCTTAGTACGCGATAGCAAGCACTCTCCGATTACCGTGTCCGCATAGTTGAGCTTTGAGAGGATAAGCGAGTCACAAAGCTTAATACGCATGTCTGTGCTTAAGTAATCGCGAATCCTGTATAAGACCTTAAGACGGTAAAAACAATTACGGACACATTCCAGGACGTGACTCTCAAACAACAGTCCCTCATCAAAAATAACCCCCAAGTTTCTGGCCTCGGATACACGAGCAATGCTTTCGTTGAAAATACGGACCTGAGGGTCACGAGATACAGTGCTTGCTATTTGGTGCCTTGTACCAAGCACCAAAAACTTAGATTTTAAAGGGTTTAAAACCAAACCACTACCTTCAGACCACTCGGCAATGCGACAGAGATCCCGATTCATCATTTCAACAGCTGTGTTAGTATGTTCAGGCCTGAACGAGATATAGATCTGAAGATCATCCGCGTATAGGTGACATTTGCAATTCTTAACATTGTCAATTATATCCGCGCTATATAATATGAATAAAATAGGCCCCAGAATGGAACCCTGTGGCACCCCTCTGGTAACCGGTGACTGATCAGAAACAAACGATACACCTCGACTGTCCCGCACCTCAACCCGCTGAGCACGCCCACTAAGATAGCTTGCAAACCAATTAACACTATTCGGGTCGAAGCCGTAATAACTAAGTTTCGATAGCAATAATGTGGTGTTGATTGTGTCAAAAGCGCGTGAAAAATCCAGTAGGGCAAGGATTGTGGCTTTGCCGTCATCCTGTGCGGCAAGAATATCGTCAACAACATCGAGAAGGGCAGTCGCAGTGCTACGCTTCTTCCTGAAACCGGACTGTTTTTGGGGCAAGATGTTGTTTTTTTCCAAATATTCTGTAAGCTGCATGGAGACTGCCCTCTCCAGTATCTTTGATGTAAGAGGGAGAATGCTGATAGGTCGCAAATCTCGAAAACTTGTCGGCGCTGCTACTTTGGGAATAGGTTTGACAATAGCTGTCTTCCATGAGTCAGGAAAGACTCCCGTCACAATCGACTGATTGACGATCGCTGTAATAATGGACAGCGTGCGCGGCAAAGTCAATATCAACATATCGAGGGTTATACCATCAATGCCCTGGGCCTGAGTATGTATAGAACGTATTATTTTACTGACCGTGTCTTCCGTTATTGGCTGTAGAGTGAAACACGCATCACTGTGTCTATTGAACTCATAATATGTTAAGTTCGATATTTTTGAACTAGCCTCGCCGGGCACGTCCAGAAAAAAGTTGTTAATGCCATTTGGGTCTAATAAATGTTGCGGTATATCAACGTCTTTTTTATTAAAATCGACTACATTTCGCTTCACGTGCTTCCAAAGCACGCGAGGGTTTTTCACTTGAGACACGATGTATTTATTAAAATATGCAGTTTTTTCGTTATGTATTGCACTACTAACCATTCTCTTCATGTCCTTATAATACGCCTTATGAGTGTCTAGACGACTTTGTCGGTATCGCGCGTGCGCCTCGTTCCGTTTAGCAATCATTTTTTTTACATTATACGTTATCCAAGGAAACGAGTGGTCTTTAAGTACAGTGGATTTCAAAGGCGCATACCTATCAAACAAATTCAATAAAAATGCGTTAAAAGTAGTGACAGAAGTATGAACATCGCTAGACAGTACTCTTTCCCATTCTATACGGTTAAGGTCGGATGTGAAAGCTTCAGAGTCGATGTCCCTAAGCGGGCGATAGATAACACGTCTAGAGGGAATCTTACCTTTACTGATGGACGCCTTGCAAGATATAAGGGCATGGCTACTAAGTTCAGGAGTGAAATTGACACAAACATCGGTAATAACAGCGCTTGAACAGACAAGGTCTATCAAAGTTTCACTGTGATCAGTAAAATGGGTGGGTTGGTTTACATATTGAGTAAGATTTTGACAATATAGAAAATGATTTATTTTTTTCGCATTGGCGTCCTTTTCCCTCAACATATCCACATTGAAATCACCCACCAGGATAATTTGATCGAATGAAGACAAGTGTGAAACTGTATTACTAATAGCGCCAATAAAAGTATCTATATTCTGCCAGGGCGGCCTATATGCCGTACCAATGGCTAATCTTACACCATTAAGAGTTAAACTGAGCCACATCTGTTCAACTGATTGAGCCTCCGGGTGTGTGAGCAGGCGCGCGCTGACACCGCGTCTGAGATAGAATCCAACGCCGCCGCCCCGCGTCCGCTCGCCCGCCGGCCGCGGGACATGCCGCAGCCTGTAGCCGGGCGGCGCGGGTGCACGCGCCTCCTCACCTGCCCGGAGCCATGTTTCGTTAATTGCCATTATGTCCACTGCGTGATTTTCCATAGCGATCAAGAATTCGTCATGTCGAGTGCCGAGCGATCCGGGATTTAATAGGCCTATTGATAGCAACTTATTTTTCTTAAACTTTACAGTGCAAGCAAATCTGAGCTCTACGTACTTATTATTTGACAAATAAGTTCTCAGCAAAGTAGCATGACGCCAATTCATTACGAGACACATCAATATATATTTTCCATAATAACAGAGCCTTTCCCTCAGCACTGGTACAACTTGGGAGAAAGATAAAGAGCAGACATAAATTAAAATGATATCTCTATCTCTACATAACACACGTGCAGTAAGTTTTCCGTCTTTTAACAAACAACTATTCAATAAATTGTACAATGAAATACAAGCTCCCTTCAACCCACGCAATATGTGGCCAAAAAAGCAAGAACTGATATCAAAGAAACATTCAAACAAGCAATGAGCATATACATACATAGTAGCAGCAGCAAGTACATTTAAAAAAAAAAGCAGCAGGCATCACATCGCGAACAAAAATGAGCCAGGCTGCATTGGCTCCAAAATTATTAAACATTATTTTGGACGTTGCTGACAGTACCAAAAACTCGATCCAGATCGCTCTCTGCCCGGACGCGGTAGACCCTGGAGGTTTCGGTTTTTCTCGCGAGAATTCTACCATCCCTGGACCAGACAAACCGCCACCGCATCCTCCTGCCATGTTCCCTGGCTTTTCCTAGTAGAATGCGGTTCGATCTAGTGAGGCGTTCATTGACATAAAACGTTCGCGGCCGATGGTCAGGAAGGCCCAAATCGGAAGTAGTAGAACCACGTCTAACTCTCGCGTTTTTAATAAACGCATCGCGCAGAGCCCGACGCACCAGTCGAACAACAATAGGGCGAGGGAGGGAGGACGTCGACTTGTCCTCACCTCCATCAGAAGTACGCACCGGCCCCATCCTCGTAGCATATACCACTTCTCGCTCGTTCAAGTCCACTCCCAACTTAATCGCGATCGCCGACACGATATGCATTGTCGACTCCCCGTCTGACTCCGGTATACCAGACACTTCAAGATCATTCTGCAGAGTCCATTGGTCCCTCTCATCAATATCGTTTTGCAGTTTAAGCACTTTTTCCCGCAAATCCACTGACGCACCAGCGACATCCGCCGCGCCTCGCCTGGACAATTCAGCTCTCAACGATACATTGTCCGACTCTAGGGCTTTGGTCCTTTCGGTTAGTGCATGTATTTCTCCTCTCAAAACACCCACCTGTTCAATAACTGAGTCCATAACCGATTTCAATTCACTTTTCAAATTATCAATCAGTTTTCCAAAGTGATCGCTACAGTGCATTTTGAACTCCAATAGTTTTGTATCCATGAGAGTCGAGAAGTCCCCAATCGTGACGGAACGCTGAATAACAGCAGGCAGTGGTTGATTAATTAAGACGCTATTCCGCGCGGACTGCACATTGCTATGCTCTACCGCGCTCGCATCTGTAGCATCCAGCAAAGACTCGTCACATGACATATTATAATGAACCCCGGGTGTCAACTTGCTGCTGCCCCCAGAAGTGAGATCCACAAGTGACTGATCCACAGTGTCATCTAACAACAAGGACTCATGGGCAAAACTCAAAGTGACTCTCTTCTCATTCAGACCACGAACAGGGGTGTTGTCTCCTTTCCTCCGAGACGTAACATTGCTACAGGACGGGCACTGCCAATTCCCCTGGAAATCCCGAATATTGGCTGTGTAGAATGAACTGGCCATACCCACACAGTGATAGTGATAATTGCCCTTGCAGTGAACACAGACAAGCAGCTCTGACTCAGAAATGCCAGCACCGCGACAGCCAAGACATTGCACCTTGATGACCTTGATGCTAGGTTCCATATCGAGTTGAATCGCCCAACAGAAAATTATAGCAACCAACTTAAAACCCAAAAGCGCCTGTCAGAAAACCGTAGCAATCAACTAAAAAAAAAATTACACACGCTCGCACTATACGTACTTCGCCGCACCACTCAAAATCACTACAGCGATCTCCTTAAACGCACCACCACAAGTTTCCGAACGCACGTGAGTGACGTTTCGGTTTCAAGTGACAGCGACAGTTCCGTTGACGTATATCTGCCAGTCAGCTGTTGATGTTGTTGATACCGCTTATTTCCTGATCTAATTTTGTGAAATATTCAGTTAATTTTGAAATTTTGGTACTTTCAAGTGGAATTCAAAATGACGGGCCTGATCATCGGTTTTTTATCGCTCAGTATTGCACTTAAGGAGCTTACCAGGGTCCTGATGTGATCTTCCTCGACGTCCCGTGCAATGCACCAAAGGTTATTTTGTGACTTCTGTTTGTCGCTGAGATGTTTAAACATTTATTTTCAATGAAACAGATACGCGTAGCAATAAATGCGTGTTCACTCGGCAATAGCTTGACTACCCTCTTGTTGGAGGCCTACCGACAGCTCGTCTCCCGGTCCGCGGACGCCATTCGAGAACCTTTTGACCCCATCGGCCATCAGTCCTGCGAGCAATGTGCCCCGCCCACTGCCACTTCAGTTTCGCAATTCTCCGCAATCTAATATTATGTCAAATGATAATTATGACACGTGACTATTATGACAAATGAAATTATGGGAAACGAAAAAAAGTACCGCTCACAAAAAAGATGTAAAATGCCTTAGTCGCCACGCTTGGCAGGCTTGCCGTGTGGTGTCGGTCGAGAATAACACCACCCTCTCTTCCCGTGGGTGTCGTAAGAGGCGACTAAGGGATAAACCGGAGGATGGGCAGCAGCGTCCTCCGCGAACCATCGGGTATAACTGCAGTGTCTTCTAGTTACGGGCTATTCCAAGCGAATTTTGTGGCCCATATTCTTTTTTTTTTTTATTCGATTGGATGGCAAACGAGCAAGTGGGCCTCCTGATAGTAAGAGATCACCGCCGCCCATAAACATCTACAACACCAAGTGTATTGCAGATGCGTTGCCAACCTAGAGGCCTAAGATGGAATACCTCAAGTGCCAGTAATTTCACCGGCTGTCTTACTCTCCGCGTCGAAACACAACAGTGCAAGCACAGCTGCTTCACGGCAGGATTAGCGAGCAAGATGGTGGTAGCAATCCGGGCGGACCTTGCACAAGGTCCTACCACCTGCAAAAACTATACTAAACGGGTATAACTGCGGTGTGTTCTAGTTACAAGCTATTCCAAGCAAATTTAGTGTCCCATATTCCCTATTATTAACGACTAACCTCCTCTCCCCGAGCAGCCAGTTAAGCAGCACCGCGGTCCTGGCCTTGGAGTCCAGCACGGTGCGCAGGTTCGAGAACAGTCCCGGGTTGGACGTCTCCGAGGCGGGCGAGTCGTCCTCCTCCATCGATATTATCGCCCTCTGAGGATCTATACAGGGCTGGAAACGAGAAGGTTATTCTATACATTTTTATTATGCTAGCTTTCATTAGATCATTGTAATTGTAATTTTTGTTTTGAAAAAATTGGCAAGAGGCAATGATGGTTTTTTTTTAAACGCTGTTAGTAGAAAAAGTGACATGTAAACGTTTTGATTTGATTTTGATTGAATCTTTGTATAGTAAAACCTTTATATTTTGTCTTTTTGGGAAACTTGTTGTACTAATTTGTCGTGTTCAATAAATAACCTTTGTAAATTATTACACTTCAAATTGCCATAACGTTATTTCGCATAATTATGAATTTGTAGAACATTAATTTATATTATACGCATATTTCATATATTTATATAATACTGACTCGTTAGAATGCTAAAATAAGGGTTTTTTTTATCATTAAGTATGCACAATTATGTAACGTCACTACTTTAAAAAAATCTCGTATCTTAAATCAATACGTCAATCCCTTAAAACAATGTTTATTAAGTTCATTCTTCACAGTTCTGGCAGTAATAATGCCAAATGTAAAATTGGGTGTCCAAAATGAGAGAATATTATGACAATGAATGTTATGCTACAGGTGTGTTATGTTATGTTACGTTGTTATGTTACCTGTGTGTTACGCGCGTAGGGCGGCGGCGGCGTCCCGGGCGGCGGCGTGCCGCGCTCCCACGGCTCCGCGCCCGCCGGGCCCGCCGGTCCCGCTGCGACCGCCGGCCCCGCAGCGACCGGACCTATAACGTGTAACAATACATCACATACAACGTTCCACGTCGGTAACGTTCGTAACGTAACGGTCGTTACCAAGACTACTTTTGTTCTGCTACTTTCTAAAAGTATGACCACTTTTAATTTATTTCTTTGTTTCATACAAATGAAGTGTAATTTTCAATGTATCCGATAAATGTGCCAATCAACTATTTTACCGACACTTTGGGCGTCTCCTGCGTTACCAAAATGTCATACTTCCAAGAAGATATTTCACGGTTTAATAGGTTGAACTTACGTAGGATGGCAAGTATTCATGTACACCATCTATTAAATTACAGAAAAAACACGTACAGAAAAAATCTGCAATTGTTTGAAAAATATGGCGGACAGATTAGTGTCGGTAAAAAAGTTGACTGGCCCAAATAACAAATTGACGGCACATTGACGTTAACTAGAGATGTCAAATAAACGTCAAAAAATATTTAAAAGACCCCGCACCAAGAGACAGCGATAACACCGCCATGTCCGATACACTGATTGAACGATTTCAATTTAAGATCACTAAATGAATTAAATTTAAGTTTTTTTTTAAATATTACAAAACATTGCTTAGTTTTGTCATCATCATCATCATCATGTCAGCCGAAAGACGTCCACTGCTGGACATAGGCCTCCCCCAAGGTTCTCCACTCAGACCGGTCTTGTGCTCTTCGCATCCATCGCGATCCCGCGATCTTAACCAGGTCGTCGCTCCATCTTGTTAAAGGCCTACCGACAGCTCGTCTCCCGGTTCGCGGTTCGGTCCGGGTCCGCTTAGTTTTGTGAGTAGAATCAAACATTGACTTTAAAGCCCCACGGTCAAAGACTCCCTTATAGACAGAAGATGAAGAAACTCACCCCTCGCCACCCCGTGGTCCAGATGCTCCGGCGAGGACTGGCTCCTCACGTGGAGCACCGGCACCCCGCCCCGGTTGTCTGTCTGTAACACACCAGTAACACACCAGTAACACATGTATAACACAGTTGTAACGCTACCCTTAATAAGTACCGGTATTTTGAGGTATAAATCCTTGAAGAGACGAGTGTCTAAAAAATTCTAATTAGTCATCATCGTCACAGCCCGTACTTTTGTGGCCGATATCATCAATTTGACGTCACGCTGCATTGATGATTCCGATTAGTGGTTCCAGTGGACGCGCTGCTTTGACTGGCTATATCTTCATCATTTTATGGGAAGCGCCAAAGTTCGCATACTCTTCGCTAGTCAAACCGTAATTTTGGTCCGAATCATCGTTTGTCCGAATTTTTTTCCCACTGAAAACTTATATTTTAGTAAAAATTTTAAATGGTCACCTATAGAAAACTATAGGTTATGTTAGGTTTATTTTATAAGAATTCTAAATAATCATTGGATTCGGAGAAAAAAGAGTTATGACAAACGATCGTTCTGAAAAAAATCACATTCGGACTTTCGATAAGTATGCGAGCCAATATGGACCCCATTTTGTTTAATTGACGAAAGAAAAAATACAATTGGAGACGTCTTCTTTAGTCATAAACAACCTTTAAGGTGTTGGACACGTATTTTGGACAATATAACTGACTGATTAGACTTTTTTTAGGCAACCAGCCCATTTTAAAGAGTTATTTAAAACCTCAATATACCAATACAGTGGGACACCATCCGATATGCATAGCTGTTAGTCACATTTTGAAACAGGATGTTAGACAACTTATGAGGCTTACAGCCAGGCCACAAAGCGACGGCGACACGGCGACCGTGTTCTCTGACCATTGCGCGGTCGATAAGCTCGCTGCATAGTCGTCACCAAGCAGGAAACGCAATGGACAGAAAACAACGCTCCTCGCTCCGCCGGCCGCGCGTCTAAGCCTGGTTTCCACCGCGAGCAGAGCGAACCCATTAAAGACTTTAACTTACATCGATCAACTTCATAGAGGTCAGGATGTAAGTATTTTCACGCAGGCGATCGTTGTACGTTAAAGTATTAATGAATCCGCTGCGCTTGCAATAGAAACTGGGCATTATTCAGGCCTCAAACCCGATCGAAAATATCGGGCGTAAATAAGTGCATTGAACGAAATTACGTAACAAGCGTCAAGCAATTGAAACGTGAACCTCAACCGATTAAGAATGCAGTTAAAAAAACACCATTCACCAAAACAGAATTATTGACGCATTGAGTTTGTACTCTTGATTATTTGAAGACATTATTATAGCTGAGAGAAGTTGCCACTCTTCTAAAGGTGTTACACAATCGCTCCGACATATTACATACACGACCTAGTTTAATTTCCTTTTAGACAACGGACGTCAAGTCTACTGTGAAGAAGACGTTAATATCTAAGGCTTATTATAAAGTCAATGATTATATCATGGACAGGGATATTTGGAAATAATTCCGATCCGCATTAGCAATCCCTTCAAATTGCGAACCTACTGTGTTAAAAATAAAGTTGTGTTAAATACTTGTGATGTGTAGTATATAGATATCATGTATTAATATTGTAAATCTGTTTTAAAAAAAAATACCTTGTTGAGTTTCTTGCCGATTCTTCTCAACACAGGTTTTTCCGAACCGGTGGTAGATTTTTTTGACATTCATAAGTGCTTCTTATAGCCTAAATTGAATAAAGATATTTTAACTTTGACTTTGACATCGACTAATCTATAAAAATCAAAGTCAATTTTAATTAAAAACCGCACAATTCATAGGAGTGTTCAGTCAAAGTAGCCCAATATCTACGGAAACGTTCTGAAGCTATTTTATAACGCATTGAACCTACGCAGCTATCACTTGATCAGGGCCTATTTCTCTCAGTTAAGCATGTCTTTGAATTTTAAATAAACAAACAGCTGCCTCAATGCATCAACACAAGTTTACCTGTAAGGGGGGCGGCGGCACATTGACAAGCGGGTAACTCATCTGGAGCGCGATAGAGTTAGGCTGTGGCCCGTCTAACTCTCCGTCCAAGGAGTGAGAGGACATCCGCATCTTCTGGCTCTCATACGACGGCATCGACTGATGCATCGGCGAGACTTTCTCTCTCGTTTTGTAGTATTGCTTGTGAATGGGAGAGGATGATGGCTTCGGTTTGGCTAGCGGGTTCATGGGGCCCGGGCTCATGGTGGGTGATAGGGGGTGGCGCTTCGGTCGTTCTATGGATCTGGGTGGGAGCGGAGGGGGGGTGACGTTGTCTAAACAGGTTGTAGGGACCATCGGGACTGTGTTGTTGTGGACGTGTCTTCTTTTGTTGTTGCTTTCGTCTGAATTCTGGCGCACTAATGGCGGTTGGTTTTCTTGTTTGTTGGTCTGCCTCGTCCGCAAGTTCCTTAGGCTCTGTCCCGTCAGGTTACTCAGTGATCTGGGCAGGCCGCTAAGGAAGCTTGTGGCGTTGGGCGGCGGGGAGCCGGCGTTGGACTTGTCCAGACTTGTCTTGGTGCGGGTGAGGCGCGGCGTGCTCGGGGCAACGAGCGATTCCGCGGGCTACAACGATGTTAATTACGAAGCGTGAAAACATTGCATTATTGCGGACACTTGCGTGGAGATACTGAATCGCCGGCTGGTGAACCAGCATAATCAGTTTACACGGAATTCTATAGTAAAATAGTATTTTTATATTTCAGAAATCCGGTTCGAAGGACCAATCCTAACTCAGCTGTGACATGTTATTTTTGGCGCTCCTGCAATAGAACTAGGATTTCACTTTTGTCATATTTCCTATCCTAGATTTGACTATACTTTTTCTGTAAGTTTGTCTGTCTTGTTGAGTCTTCAATGCCGCTTGTGAAATATCCTATCTCCACACAGATCCTCAAACAAAAGGTGTTTTTATAGAATACAATGCAATGTTTATACAGAGTTACGACAACCACCCCCGCGGGAGAGGCGAAAGCTTATTCGTATTAATTTTGAATGTCTATTTCTATGCAAGTTTGAGTACTATAAACATTAAAAAATTTCATAACATTTCGAGCGAAACACTCGAACAAAATTTATTCCGATTAAAATTTTCACGACATAATTTCCTTTTTTTCATCCTCCGCTGAAAGCAACGAATGTTTTTAAAACAATAAAAAGTCGTCCACCGACTGTTCTAAGTATCAAACACTCAATATAAAAAAGTTAAAAATAACAAATAAAACAAATCCAAATAACCCGGACGGCACAGAATAAACAAACATGCACAGAAGCGACGGTAAAACGGGGTGTTACTACCTGATCGACGTCCGCCGACGTCGAGTCACGTCGACGAGGAGCGACATCAGTTGAAAGAAATTAAGTCAGTTTAAGTATCTTAAACCATTTAATTCATTTTGTTTCCTTTAGAGCGTGCGCACACAGAGAGCGGTCAGAGTTCTGCGTTCTAGTGACCGTTGACCGCCCAAGAGTTCCAACGCACACAAGCAGCGTGCAAATTCTCGCGTTCTAGTTTCGTTTGGGTCTTTGCACATGCAACATGTCACTAGAAAGTTCGTCATCCGATGAAGAATTATTGCTCTTGTGGAGCTTAGCAGCTTCTAACAAGAAAAGGAAGTATTGGGTGCACCCAAATAACACAACCCGAGAAGAACAAGGCGAATTCAGTAATATTTTTCAGGATTTACTTAAAGATGAACAACGATTCTATATTTATTTTCGAATGTCGATTAATAATTTTAACGAATTGTTTAACACCATAAAACCTGATATCGAAAAACAAGCTTCAGCTTTTTTGTCGCGGTTTTTATAGTCTTTATTACTTAAATCATATAATAAACTCCTTTCCCTAACCAATTCAATAAATTTTTCCGTGTTTGCTAACTCAGACATCGCGGCGTTCTAGCGTTCACTGTCTCGGCGGGAAAAGAACTCTTGGAACGCGGAGTTCCGCTTTGACCGCCGCGGTCAGACTGCCCGCTGTGTGCGCTGTTGTTATAGACTCGGTACATTCTAATGAACGCCGAACGCGGAACTCGGAACTCAGAACTCCTGACCGCTGCCTGTGTGCGCACGCTCTTACCTTTTACCCAAAAACTCAGGAGCGGAAAAACCCAGTTTTTGATAACGCCAGAGCCGGATTAAACCAGCGCGGGGCCTGTAGCAAATTTTATCATGGGGCCCTTGATTTGCTTCAAGTTTATAGTATAAGTAAAATATTATATTTAAGTCGATCATTTTTTTTTTGTCTATCATATTGATACCATCTCTTTCTTTGGCGGTGTTTTGTGTTGGTTTTGTTCTATTTACATTAATTTAGAAAAAAAACATGCTTCTATCTGAATTGACGTTTTTTACGATCAGAAAGCAAAACACCAATATTAGGTTCATTATGAATCCATTGAAGTATTAATAGAAAATAACCTGAGTGAATTAAAGCCATATTAATGCCACAATACGGAAATCTACCGCTTCGCGCCTACATACAACTCGTGGTCCTTCCTTCCAACAGAACCTGGCCTCATCACCACGGCGCGGCAAACTTGGTGTAGTGGCCAGGCCTATTAGACCCTGTACGCACTATGCGGGCAACCGCGCGGTTTTAGCGTGCCGTCTCTTTTTCAAGCGATATTTTGAAGAGGGACGGCACGCTAAAACCGCGCGGTTAGCCGCATAGTGCATACAGGGTCTAAAACAGTATACGCAGAGGCGCGTCGTGATCTGATCCTGCACGTTTCAATAAGAGAAGAAAGTCAACGCGTACTTATTCGACTTATACTCGCATTGAAACATGCAAGGCCAGAACTTGCAGAGAAATATAAACCCCTCTCCTAAAATCCGCTAACTAACCTGCGCACTAGCGATCGCTTTACTACGCGAACAAACACTACGTAAAACTTGAACAACCCAAACTGATGTCACTCCTTAGTCGGGTGACGACAGTCTTTACCGGCCCGGCTAACACCGACATGTAAGTAAATACCGGCCTTGTTTTTCGTGTACTCGCCCATAGAAGCTCCTGTCAGTTTGTATGGGCGTGTACACAAAAAAGAGGGCCGGTATTTACATGTCGGTAAAAACATGCCGGTAAAGACTGTCACCCCCTCAGTCGACGTCACCGACGTCACGACGTCGATCGGGGCGTACCCGCCCGACGGAACATGGAGGTTATTGACCCGATGGCTCGACCCGGTTAGCTGTTAGTCGATGTACACCGTGTTACGAGTTACAAATGACAAATTCACTTTCGCCTCTTCATTATTGTTTGGGTCCAAAAAATTGCTCGCAAAAACAGCCTTAATCCCGTGAGATACCACGAGACCTAAAAAGGCGGGAAATATACTTTCACTGTTTTTTAACGGTTATTTGTCGCTAATCGTCACTACTTTAAAAAAAAAGTTCGTACCTCAAAATTGATAATTTTTCTGAGTGAACTTTACGACCATTATTGTATCAAGGGGCAATTTTGTTGATGTAGAAATAAAGAAGAAGAAAGAAAGGGAGATATTGACTTAAAGACAATTACAGTAGCGACAGAAAGATGAGGAAAATCACGACCTTTGTGGGTCCGTTTCGTGACACTATTGTCCTCATCTTTCTATCGTGTATTTTCTTTCTTTCTTCTTCTTCTTTCTTTCTACATCAACAAAACTGATCCTTAAAATAATAATGGTCGTAAAGTCACTCAGAAAAATTAAAATATGCCGGCTCGAGAGCCAGCGCTGGTATTCCGATGGGATGTATAGATTTGAAATACGAGAATTGCTCAAAGTAGTGATGTAATTTTAAATGTTACTATATTAGCGAAACCTTTGACTGTCTCAATCATAGGCCCATTTTGTATTTGCAAGACATAGCCAATTTTGTGAACCCAAAGAAGTAAAAACAGTAGAATAATCGTGATGATATACAAAAATCAAAATAAACGGCTGCAACAAAGTGGTAAGAACTAAACGTGAGCAATCGACGGTACTACGTACTGTTGCAAATATTTACTGTGACTATTTATAGGTTACTGTCAGCATCAGTGGCACAGTATCACGTTTTATAATTGTGTTTCAGGGTATTTGAAATTTAATTGCAAATAACCAGTCATGTGTTTTTCATGAACCAATAGAAACTATTCATTTACCTATCCTTTATCACAGCTCCAGTGGAAACAGCTCAGCAGAGCAAGGATATGTAAATAAATCGTTTCTATTAGTTTATGACAAATACATTCCTCGTAAAACATCATCGCACGGTACTTCCTGTCACTTATGAATGATTCATAGGCACATTCATTTTAATAGGCACATGATCAAATTTCAAATACACCAAAATGGGAATAAAACCTTGTGATACTGAGCAAATGGTGCCACAAATAAGACCATCTTCGTCCGTTCACCGACTAAATAACTTTAGTCTAATGGTGACAAAATTTTAAAACTTTCGTGACATAGAGTGCACTGCTGATTATAGTACTTCTATTTCAACAACAGCTATCGGCAATCTTCACCTTTGTATCTTGTTTAGCAAATCCAAGATTACCAAATACCATTGGCGAAGTAGAAAGCATACACAGCACAATCGTAACTAGTCTTCAAACTTGGTAAGTCCTATTGGCACGGTGCCAGGAATGTTTTCCGAATACATTGCGGAGCCGAGATGTCAACGAGCCACAATTGATCAAACTAGCGACGCAATGCAATGGTGTTTTGAAGATTCCTCGTTGGTACAAGCCTCTATCGAGGTAAAGGGTCTCACCTGTCCCGCCATAATGGTGTCGATCTCATGCTGGAGGATGGAACAGCGCTGCTCTGATGACTCTAGTTGGGCCTGTTTTCGAACGTCTGGCACTTTTGATAGCTCATCTGAAAGATTTTTTGGAGAAAAATCACTTATTCAATTCAAATTCAAATCATTTATTCAGCAAATAGGCCGCAATGGGCACTTTTACACGTCATTTTTTTTAAACTACCAGCGCTTTCGGAAAGACCATCATTGCCAAGAAGAATGCGCCGCAAGAAACTTGGCCGAAAGTCATTTTTTCATCATAAAATAATTACAAATAACTTATAGTAGTTAAGTCGTGGTGGCTTAATAGTTTCACCTATGGTCTGGCAAGCCGAAGATCGTTCAAGCCCGTTCGCATCTCTTGAGTTTTTCAAAATTCATGTGCGAAATACATAAGAAATTTACCAACAGCCTAATAAGATAAGATAAGATAACGGTGAAGGAATTATATTTTGACTTTGACTTCGATACGTCGCGAGTCCAATAATCGCGTACGGCGCAGGACCTTTATTGTGGCATGCTTTGTAGAAAGCCTATGCCCAATAGTAAACGTCCTCTGTTGGCCATAGACCTCCCCTATAGACCTCCAGTTGCTTCGGTTGGAAGCGACCCGCATCCACCGAGAACCCGCAGCTTTAACCAGTTCAACCATCCATCTCGTTAGTGAACGTTCTACGCTGCGCTTGCCGATCCGCGGTCTCCACTCGAGAACTTTTCGACCCCAACAGCCATCTGTTCTCCGTGCTATATGGCCTGCCCATCGCCACTTCAATGAGCTAATACGCTTGGCTATGTCGGTGACCTCGTTCTTTTTTTTTTATTCGACTGGTAGGCAAACGAGCAAGTGGTCTCCTGGTGGTAAGAGATCACCACCGCCCATAAACATCTGCAACACCAGGGGTATGCGTTGCCAACCTAGAGGCCTAAGTTGGAATACCTCAAGTGCCAGTAATTTTCTTCTACGTATATCCTCATTTCTGATTCGACCCCGAGCGTAGCTCTCTCCACAGCTCGCTGGGCAGCTGAGCCTATTGTTATAAAGCCTATAGTGAAGTGCCAACTAGAATAAGTGCTATAAACTCACTCCGCAAGTCTCGTATGTATTTCTGCTCCTGTTCCAGCATCAGCCGCACTGTGTGCACCTTCGACACTTCCAACTGCCGCTGTTTTTCCGGCTGAAAACAAAAAAAACATACAATCAATTTCAAAGCATACCAAAAGAAAGATCGTCGATATGTGCTACTTTTTTCCATTCCTATTTTGATCACGGTCAGATAATCCCTGAGGATCAGCAGTCGAGAAAACTGTGTATCAGGGTACGCGATGCTGTTTCTTCGGCTATACAGTCATGCATTAATATCTGCCACGCCCTAGCGGCCCTAGAAATGGAGTCGTATCATCAGTATCAGATATTTATGCACGCTCTACTGTGTCAAATATCGGTGCTGGTGATTGAACCTTGTGACGTGCATTGGATCAGTTCTAGTGTAGCTTTTCACCGCGAATCTATTTATCGCGAAATATACAACTACCCTGGATAAAAACCGTCCCGTCCTTCTCAGGGTTTCGAACTACCTTCAAACCAAATTTCATTTAAATCGGTTCCTCGTTTTAAGCTTGAGGAGGTAACAGACAAACAGACATACTTTCAAATTTATAATATTAGCATGGATGAGTGAGTCGAGTTTAAAACATACATTTAAACTTAACATTCGTTCAGAACGTGATTAACAAAACGATTAAATCAACAGAAAAATATTAGTTCGCATAGCAACAGCGTGACATAACACAAGAGAACTCGTATTATATTATAATGTAATGCATGTATCACAAACTAAGAACCACTGAAAACCTTGTGATGCCAGCTGTGCCAACAATGTCACTGAAAGACAACATTCCTTCAGAATTATCATAAATAATGGCATCGACAAAACACAATGTTCCATGTTACATCATTAGAGATGGAAAACTCTAGTGTCCGATCCGAACTCCTAAAGATGTGGTCATAATATGATCATAATATGCATATTATGCAACGAGGACGAGCATAAAAAAAACTTTAAAAAAAAGAAAGGTTTTGTTTGCAAATACTCCGTTTCATGCTTTAAAGTCTTTAAAAAAAATCTTTGGGTCCAAGTTTTTTTTTATGCTTGACCACTTTGGCCCCATCTAGGTATCCCCTATGTGTGAATATATATATATATATATATATATATATATATATATATATATATATATATATATATATATATATATAGTAATATATAGTAATATATATATATATATATATATATATATATATATATCCATCTGCCAAAAACTTTACATATGCATGTAATGTCTTTATTGTAGAAAATAAGTAAGTTTTGTTTTTAAAATTGTAAGACGGAGATAATAAATATGGAAACTATGTAGTTTACACAAAATCTTCAAAATATACTACATATATTTATTTCAGTGTAACTATATTTTTTATACTTTGGGCTGGAAAATACTTTATTGAATCAGGCGTTACTTTGCGGAGGTCCATATCAATGAACTAAAATAATTTCTTTGCTCACCCGCGACCTTAAGATAGCTAAGTCTATGCAAATTATGCGTGTTCATGCAGTTCCTCCACCTCCACACTGTACGAACACACACAAATTACACAAACCCATCTATCACCACCACCACAACTCACTGACGCGTTTCGAACTCAACCAGAGCTCATCCTCAGAGTGACACAACCGTACACCATGCTACCAGTTGTTAGACTAACAAACCACCACCACTGTTTTAATTTGTCAAACAAAACAAAAAACTACCCGCAAAATATTAATAAATTTTAAATGTGATACAAAACTACCTTGATTTTTTAATTTTATTTATTTATTGTCAAGGCATGTTTAATAACTACCGTTGCTAAAATTAGACCCAAGCCGTAGCAAGGGAGATGACACTAAATTTATTTGCTCATTAATAATAGACCCCATACTATTGTACCTAATTATCTCCATACATTCTAACACACAACAATACAAACAACAACAATACAATACAATACAATACAATAATACAATAGTATGGGGTCTATTATTAATGAGCAAATAAATTTAGTGTCATCTCCCTTGCTACGGCTTGGGTCTAATTTTAGCAACGGTAGTTATTAAACATGCCTTGACAATAAATAAATAAAATTAAAAAATCAAGGTAGTTTTGTATCACATTTAAAATTTATTAATATTTTGCGGGTAGTTTTTTGTTTTGTTTGACAAATTAAAACAGTGGTGGTGGTTTGTTAGTCTAACAACTGGTAGCATGGTGTACGGTTGTGTCACTCTGAGGATGAGCTCTGGTTGAGTTCGAAACGCGTCAGTGAGTTGTGGTGGTGGTGATAGATGGGTTTGTGTAATTTGTGTGTGTTCGTACAGTGTGGAGGTGGAGGAACTGCATGAACACGCATAATTTGCATAGACTTAGCTATCTTAAGGTCGCGGGTGAGCAAAGAAATTATTTTAGTTCACTGGAAAATACTATATTTGCCCATTGATTATTGTCTAACAATTGGCACAATCGTTTTCTCCACTTCTTTCCGTCACACGGTATAAGATGAGGGCAGAAAGTGACGGCAAATGCGATCGCAATCATGCAGCTTCAGGCAAAGTTGACAACCCTAGTTAAAAGGGAAAATCCTTCAGAGTTCAAGGCACTGTTTACGTAGCTGATGAAACAACAACACATTGAATGCGCAAGGTGACGCGCCTACTCTTCCTATCACCGTCGGTAAATATTATCTTATATTTATAATATTATTTTTACACCCTCCCTATTTATAAGTTAACTTTCACGAGAAAGCAATAAGCCTAAACCAAAGGAGTAGAAAAAACGAAAAAGGACCTACCTAAATATATCTTTAGTCTGTAAGTGCAAAATTGTTCCAAAATACAAGCATATTCGCTCGCACGCACAGCAATGGATTTGGGAGTAGATGAGTTGACATTCTTATTGTAGGGTTTACTAGTTTAATAGACCTTACATGTACGAATGTTCTATGTTGACGACATGTTTAAGTGTTATAATGTTAAGAACGGATTATGAAGTAAAAGATGTGACCTACTAAAAATTTAAAAATTCATACTAATGCGAAAGTGTGTTTGTATGTTTTTGTTTGTCCGTTTTTCGCGCCGTAACGGAGCGACGGATCGACGTGATTTTTGGCATAGAGATACTTTATGGGCCCGAGAGTGACATAGGCTACTTTTTATCCCGGCAAAATGCACAGTTCCCGAGGGAACAGCGCGCGATAACCGAATACCACGCGGGCGGAGCCGCGGGCGAAAGCTAGTAGGTAATACCATTAATTGCGTAATTTACTACAAACTTTGTGACGTACACTGGCTACAGAGCGGATGCAACGTCATCTTAACATTTAATGTCGAACGTGCTCGTACACTCAGTTACTAAATTTACAAAAGAACTCCCCAAGCTTACTAAAATACATTTCAATGGAATCTGACAATTTTCTACACATTTATGACACCTGAACGTGACACTGGATTATAACCCCCTTATTCATAAAACTTAACAAGCCTATGTTAACTAACAAATGCTTTGTCCCTTTCTAACAAATACAAATGTCGAAGTGACAGATAAGGACAAACGAATTTTATCGGCATTTTAACTAAAATAGGTTTGATTGTCATTTATGAATAAGGGGGTAAGTGTCTACAGGATTGTCAGATTCTATTTAAATGGAGTTTACAGTGTGGACAACCGTTCGGGGAGAAAGGTATGCGTGCGGTCACGAGCCAGAATACGAAGCATTCGCTGGACTCCCCCTAGATGGGGCTGACGACATCGCTAGAGTTGCGGGCAACCTTACGATGATGATGAAGGTGGGTTACCCCTATTACAACGCAAACCGCTGGCAAAAGCTAGTTGCACTATAATAAAGGATTGTACAGTCAGCTGCAGAGAAAGGGTACCCCCCTGTAATGGCGGTAGTATGGATACCGCCGTTACAGGGGGGTACCTTTTCTCTGCAGCTGACTGTACACACCGACAGTCGTGCCCGGGCCGTAAACAAGGCAAATGAGATTGTAAACAAACCGCGCTCGTATAGTGTATAATAGTACTTTAGTACCCGTTCATTCAATGTAGCTTTAGCTAGACTAATAACCAAATTACATTGTACCTACTTATCGTACCAACGAAAGGCGTATGATATTATTTTAACGAAGGTTGTTGTTTTTGAATTTCTTTATATAACGCGGCATCTGCATACAAGCGGCAATCCTAATTGGATCAGTTACCATTACATTTATCTAAATTTATTGGGCTGAGAGTGCCACAGCACAGGTAACGTCTTCTACGTATGTTATTATGGGATTATCGGTATAATAAGTTAATTAAAGACCCCATCCAAACCATCCATACAGTGGCGAACTTTTGGCCGCGCGGCACTTTTTTTTGGCAAAATTGCATAATAAATAGTACCTACTGAATAATGAATCTATAATATTATTAAACATAAATAAATAACTATTATTTCTCACCTATACAATACACAACGACAATGACTGTTTTAGTTCTTTAGAATTACTGTATAGTACACTAGTTTTTTTTATTGAAATTCCTAAACAAGTGGGAGGCAAAATCCATATATCCGTTTTAGCATTAAAAACCACATCCTATACTCACACTCACACACACGCATTCGCATTTATAATACAGCCCCCAACACGTCAGTGTAGCACTGGCCATTAATGTCTCCACATGTGACAGTCGCGCGCCAATCAGCACTCGCGCTTACCCGCCCCCCGCCCCGCGCGTCACTCGTACCCCCGCTATACCTTAACTTATACTTCTGCGTATTAACGCTTACCGCTACACTGCTGGCTGTAGGATTAATTAAAAAACGCTTTGTATAATAATGGATAAGGCGGTTATCGGTGATTATCGGATGACTCACATTGACAGGCACGGGCGCGGTGATGGGCGTCTTGTGGCGAGAAGTGTTCTGGTGCACCGTGAGGTTGGCGGTGGCATTCGCTGGAACGTACGGAAAACAAATTAATAAAAGAACTTGATACTTTAAATAAAAAACCTCGACTGTCTTAAAGACACTTTTAAATGGGCCAATCAACTTTTTACCCGCACTAATCTGTCCGCGACATTTTTCAAACAATTGCAGATTTTTGTAAGTAAACGTATTTTTTCTGTAATTTAATAGATGGTGTACATGAATACATACCATCCTACGTAAGTTAAAGCTCACCGTGAAATATCTTGTTGGAAGTACGACTTTTGGTAACGCCAGAGACAATTTTGGTAACGCAGGAGACGTCCAAGGTGTCGGTAAAATAGTTGATTGGCCCAAATAAAAACGAAAAAGGAACTCAGAAGTCTAGTCTAGATTCTAGAACACTGTTAGGTAACTTAAGCTTCAAATTTGCGGTTTTTCTTGCACGTATAAAGCCGAATTTAGACTTGTAACAAAAATCGTGCAAGTTGCATTACATTGCGAGGCCGTAAAGCCAACGAGTTTGTAGTGGAAAATAGAGCGCCGCAATGTAATGCAACGTGCACGACTTTTCTTGCAAGTCTAAACTCGGCTTAAGGTAAGGTATAACCTAAATAAACCGGTTTATTCGACGTGTGACAGCTGGCCGACCGGCGACGTTTATCCTGCTCCATAATAAACCGGTTTTTATTGTTCTAAACCGGTTAATCTGACAAGAACTTTATGGAAACGTTCCCTCAAAAACCGGTTTAAAAATAGCGGTTTCGCGAACGAAACCAAAACGAAAAGGTTTTGCGCCAAGTACATGATAACGGTCCGCGGACCGGGAGACGAGCTGTCGGTAGGCCTCCAACAAGATGGAGCGACGACCTGGCTAAGATCGCGGGATCGCGGTGGATGCGAAAAGCACAAGACCGTTCTGAGTGGAGAGCCTTGGGGGAGGCCTATGTCCAGCAGTGGACGTCTTTCGGCTGACATGATGATGATGATGATGACATGATAACGGTTTGAAAATTTAACCGGTATCCGTATCCGGTAGCCTTGCAATAGTCATGCTGTCCCTGTCTCACCTCGTATCATGTGCACGACCTGCTGGTGCGTGTGGTGGTGTACAGGCACGCCGTCGACCCTGAGGATGCGGTCGCCGGCGCGCAGCCCCGCGCGCCACGCCGCGCCGTGCTCCTTCAACAGTCATGCTGTCCCTGTCTCACCTCGTATCATGTGCACGACCTGCTGGTGCGTGTGGTGGTGTACAGGCACGCCGTCGACCCTGAGGATGCGGTCGCCGGCGCGCAGCCCCGCGCGCCACGCCGCGCCGTGCTCCTTCAACAGTCATGCTGTCCCTGTCTCACCTCGTATCATGTGCACGACCTGCTGGTGCGTGTGGTGGTGTACAGGCACGCCGTCGACCCTGAGGATGCGGTCGCCGGCGCGCAGCCCCGCGCGCCACGCCGCGCCGTGCTCCTCCAACAGTCATGCTGTCCCTGTCTCACCTCGTATCATGTGCACGACCTGCTGGTGCGTGTGGTGGTGTACAGGCACGCCGTCGACCCTGAGGATGCGGTCGCCGGCGCGCAGCCCCGCGCGCCACGCCGCGCCGTGCTCCTCCAACAGTCATGCTGTCCCTGTCTCACCTCGTATCATGTGCACGACCTGCTGGTGCGTGTGGTGGTGTACAGGCACGCCGTCGACCCTGAGGATGCGGTCGCCGGCGCGCAGCCCCGCGCGCCACGCCGCGCCGTGCTCCTTCACGGACTGCACGTACACGGGGTTGTCGCCTGGAATCACGTCAGCGTTACTTACAGTGCCCGCCGTATAACAACTTAACCGGGAGCCGGTCTTGCAGCCATATACAAAAAAAAAAATTTTTTTATTCGACTGGATGGCAAACGAACAAGTGGGTCCCCTGATGGTAAGAGATCACCACCGCCCAAAGACACCTGCAACACCAGGGGGATTGCAGATGTGTTGCCAACCTAGAGGCCTTAGATGGGATACCTCAAGTGCCAGTAACATCACCTATTTTAATTATTTTACCGAAAAAACTCGCAAAAGGTCAGAAAATTAAAACCCCGCCACTGTCATCATCAAAGATCAATATCTCATTACCCCACTTGAAGTGGGATGGAGAAAAGAAGAAGAAGAATCTATAAACAGCCCGTATTTTTCCCTTATGGCACCTCCTGCCGCACTCACCAGACACTTTCATGCCATAGCCGTGTTCGTCGCGAGCGACCGTGACGGTGAGCAGCTCGTCGCCGCCCGGCGAGCCCGTCCCGCCCAGCATCACCTGCAAGAAAGAGACAAAACATTCAAAACTAGCCTTCATTCCACCACAACACAAAATGTTTAAATTTTAACCGGGATTGTGGTTGGTCGGTACCCCCCAGTTGGAAAACAGTAAGTATTAAATACTCGTGCTGCGTCATCGGTTGGTGTGAACGTGCCTTTACGGAGTGATGTTGTTAGTGTTGTGTGCTACCCTACATTTGACAGTGACAATAAAAATGACGATAAGACGTGGGTAGTTGTGCGCCTGTGTTTCGTCGGACAGTCGCGTGAGCAGAGCGGAGGCGCGTAGTGCGCGTGTTGCGGCAGCCGCCGAGTCGCGTGCTCCAGTGATGAAGGGATTCGAAATAACCCGAATAATGTCGAGCTAAACTCGATTTAAGACGTGAGTTATCCGTTACAATACCATTTAATGTTTGTTTTGCTTTGTTAGTCTAACATCTTGTAGCGGGTTTGTTATTTGTGGTGTTCTTACAGTGTGGAGATGGAGGAACTGCATGAATACACACTTCCATTGACGTAGCTATCATAAGGTCGCGGGTGAGCAAATGTTTCAGTTCATTAATATGGACCTCCGCAAAGTAACGCCTGATTCAATAAATTATTCATTCCACCATCGCACCTCCCGCCGAAAGTCTAAATTCCATCGTCGCCATCTCGATGAATGACGGTCTTCTTCTCTCCGTTTCCTGCCACGTAACAGTGAAATATGGAATCAACTTCAAAACTGGCTCGTGAGAGTGTGTGACAGACAAATAAAATAAAAATACTCTTCTGATATGAAAGTCTTTATTTAGTGAAGGTGGAATTAGACACTGGTTCTTACATATGTTGTTTTGAATGGATGTAAGATCAGACTCCTAAGACAGAAGAGAAACAGGGTCGCGTTACGGTTCGCGTTATTGGACACTTTTTTGCTTCTTACTTATTAAATAAGTAGACGTGAGCAGTGTTCCCAGAGTTATGATATCGTGGCTTTCAAGAAAAAGTATTATACTTTTTTTAAAGACCGACAAGAGGACCCATGAGGGTTTTCACAGAGGCGAAATGGCGCTAGATCTCGTTAGTATCGTGAGGTCCGTTTGACGTTTGCTTGAGATTGGCTCATTTAGATATTTAACCAATCATGAGCATGGTTGGGAGAGGAAGACCTAGACGAACGTACCACGATCAAATCGGGGACATTCTGAAGAAAGGTCGGGTCAGGAGTACTCTAAACCGACGTGCATGCATGAAAAGATTGATGAATGTAGAGGAAGCGAGAGTTGTATGCCAGAATCGTAGCAAATGGAAGGATGTAGTCTCTGCCTACCCCGTTGGGAAAGAGGCGTGATTTTATGTATGTATGAGCAAACGTCAAACGGATCTCACGATACTAACGCCATCTACCGATATTTCGCGTCTGTGAAACCCTCATTGCATAATAAAGTGGTTGTACAAACAAATAATATTAGTAAATTACAATACAAAGTCGCTAACAAACAGATGACCCGCATACTCGATGGGATGGTAAACTTTCAAATCAAAAGCTCAACTCATATCATAATATTGGTAAAAGCCATCGAGTTCATAGATGTCACCACAAGAGTATACCCAGTATTTACTTAAAAGACAACAGCCTTTCTAGGTCTAGCTATCCCGTTAACCTGGGGTTTGCGAGTGTATCGTTACGTGTGTGATCAATAGAAAGCTTTAGTTCACATAGCATGTTTGTTTAAACTGATGCCGTTGCAACTGCCTTTATCCTTTAGGGCAATGCAATACAAAACACCCATAATCAGAATCTCGGTAACGACTCCATCGACTTCGATAAAATGTTGTATATAGGGGTTTCCGGGTAATGAAAAATCAATCTAGCTTGGTCTTATCTCTTAGGAAAACGGTTATCATCGAATTTTTATCCCGAGCAAAGCTGGGCCGCCCTGGTACTTCAGTTTACGTGAGCAAGGCCATGGGTAAAGGTTAGCTACCAAATAACTAACCTGTTAATTAGGACCGCAACTTTTGTATGCAGCAAGTGCACGACTCACCCAAAGCGTCGTTTCTGTGCCGGAGCCCCATTGCATTCGTTAGCCAAATCTGATAACAGCCCGGACCTGAGCTAACTAAATGTAGACGTACGTAGTACGTGCCTCAAGTTGTCTTCTTCACCTACGATTTTACTAAGGATCAAAGCTGCGAATCCGCAACGCATTGCAAAAATCTGCGGTGACCTATCATTTCACAGAGTTTAATTATGCAGATTTTCGTTTCGCAGTCAACTATTGGCAAAATTTTCTTTTGGCTGAGCAACGTTTGATATAATATCGTTGCGCCTATTATTTGTTTCACCGATTATTCGGTAGGAAGAATAGCGATATGCAGATTTACGTTTAGTTGATTGTTTGTTTCGTAATTGTTTCGGTTAACCGAGTAACTGTTCGCCGAAACACGATAGACAGTTATCACGTGGTGGCGAGGAGAGTTAGGTAGAATTGCGACCCACAACGCACGAACCGAGCGAACGAAGCGAGCGTGCTGCGTCAGCGGCCGGCGAGTGCCAGAACTGAACTGCTGGTGTTTTGACTTTATTTATTTAACTAGCATGTTCCAAAGAAGAAACTTATTTATCTGTCCCAAAACCTAATTCTCGCGTAATCCAATCCACTCACGATAGTGCAAGTGGCGTCATTACGAAACGATTGCCGCGCAGATAGCTTCATTCACATCACAATGCAACGCTGATTAAAGATAAGCCGTGACTGTGAGCGCGCCGGGTACGCACGTGCCGCCGTTGTTATTAGTTATTACAATGTCTTTCACTGTGGGAGAGAATCATATATTGTACGCTATTTGCATGACGATGTCCTTATTAGAGCCTTTTCACACCGCGAAACGATTCCATTAAACCCGAACACAGCATAATTATATTATTTTATGTAGGTATAACAGAGTACCGGTACCTACGGTCTTCTTCATTATTTCTATTTTTGTAAAAGAGTAACATGACGGACTAGCTGACAGACAACGCAGAACCGTTTAATAACTTGAACTAAAAAATTTAAATCTGCAGGTAGATAATATTCACTAGGAAACCTTTGAACCAGGCTTTGTAAATGCGAGTAAATCGATTGAAATGACATATGAATATTATGACAATTCTACTAGCATTTCAATGAATTTTGCTCGCACTTTACGAATCCTGCTTATTTGCTGGTTTATTTATTTTTTTATTCGACTGGATGGCAAACGAGCAAGTGGGTCTCCTGGTGGTAGAGATCACCACCGGCCATAAACATCTGCAACACCAGGGGTATTGTAGATGCGTTGGCCACCTAGAGGCCTAAGATGGGATACCTCAAGTGCCAGTAATTTCACCGGCTGTCACTCTCCACGCCGAAAAAAGTCTTAGTGGGAATCGTTTTAGGATGTAGGCTGTGCATATCGCATTATTTTATTTTACTCTTGCTATTAATTATTAATTGTGACTGTTTTTTCCTCAATAAAGAGAGAAAAAAAAAAGAAACAATAGTGCAAACACCGGTAGTCACGACAGGATTCGCGAGCAAGATGGTGGTAGCAATCCCGGCGAATCTTGCACAAGGTCCTACAGGGTCTTAAACACCCAAATGAAAATTTAATGAAGACGAGAAGCTATGTAACGTTTAGGTTAACCATTCGACACGATTTATCTCAATCATCTTATTCCACGGACGTTGGTAATAATACATCATCAAGACCTTACCGAAGAAAGTTCTCAAACGGAGCTTTATCCCAACTTAATTAGGTGTCAGTGGTACTAACCGCCCGCCGGCAACTGACGAATAAACAGGAAACACTGAATACGCTCCAAATGTAATAAAACCCTCATATCATACAAAAATGCGCTTTATTCTCTACAGGCTATAGAACAGGATGCCCCGGCCGGCGTCGTAAATATGGACGGTGGATATTTATTTTACTTGTGCAACTGTATCCCATATTGTGAATAATAAAAGTTCATATTGAATTTTTAACTGGATAGGTACGGGCTTCGTTTCTGAAATATACACAAGAGATGCTATAATAATGCGTGTAATAATTAGCTTTATCCTACTTTATTTATTTATTCGTTTATTCATATGTGATTGTTTATCCCATTACCTATTTTTATTTTTATTTTAGACGTGTATTATATGTGCAGGCAGTGATGTGTATGTGTAGATGTGTTTTTGTTGCTTTTTCATTTTCTGATTTACTGTTAATGCACCACCTGCTATAAACTAGTCCTTCCTTCTTTCTGTAAAAAGGTTGCCTGGAAGAGATCGCTCTTAAGCGATAAGGCCGCCTATTGCTTGCCTTATAATTTTCTGTATCGCTTATTATTTCTGGTGTACAATAAAGAGTATTTGTATTGTATTGTATTGTAAAGAATAACATAGTTCGTATTTATACATACCTAATGCCTTTAATAATGAAATGAAATTTATTTTTATTTGCAAAATATCATGTTCATGTTGAGATGGTAAAATACTTGATAGTCTCAAATAGTCTCAGTGATGAAAATTACCTTATAAGAGTAGGCATCCACAAAATGTTGAATATATCGTTGTCACTTCCAACCTCTTGCAACATCTATCTACCCTTTCACCTCACTCATGAAGTCATGATCATGAAGCAATAGCCTATCAAATCGTGACCAAACTTAGTATCGTTTCACAGAAAATGTCATACTGACATCGCATTGCTTGACATGGAAAATCACTATAACACTTTCGTTGAGAAGACAACACACTATAGCAGAATAAGAAAACATTCTGAAGACATTAGGTAACAATCAGAAAGAGAATCATGTAGGTGTTCTTTACCATCTGTCATTTTTCCATTTATTTTCCAATAAGTTCGTACACTCAATACTGGAATAAATACTCATCTTGCCAATCCCGATAAAATTTAAGATCCACGTTTCAACTAAACACACATTAGTAGACAACGATCACCGTCCAAAATAATCATGAACAGTTGTCATTGAAGCCTTGCAACGTGGGTCGTCTATGTCCGCCCGAGATAGCACCACAGTAAATTGTATTCCAGGAAATGTTTATAACATTTGGCAGCACTGGCATTACGACACGGACACTGGACATTTACTAGATATTGTCCGCGCTTTACGACCAGCCGACCTAGACTCGGTTGGTAGTTCGTGTCAGTGGAATTGAAGCCACCTGTTCATTGGCTATCAATTTTAGTGGTCATCAAATTTGAGCATCGAAAGGGGGGTGTCTTTTTTCGTTGAGAAACACACGTTTGGCACTGTACTACTGTGTGTCTACAGGCCCTACATAGATTCAGCCCTTGTATCCACTTGTACTTATTGTAAACCTTTAGTTAGAAGTGGGAACGCTCTAATATCAACACATAATGGTGTATTGGCTACATCAGGGGTCATATTCATATTATCAAACGCACTCGTAATCACAATCAATTTCACCACATCTCTCTGTCAACAGGTAAAGAATAAGGGAAGAAAATGACGATGCATGTGATTAAAAGCGCTCGGGCATAATAAAATACGCGCTCTGTTTGGTGAATCCGGTGCATGCCAAAAAAGGACTTTAATTTCATTGCATTGCATTAGCTGTCAATTGCTGTCAGTATCCCATGATATTTAGTATTATTATTAGCTAAATTTAATTAGTTCTCTAATTGGTTACTATTCTCACCAAAAAAAAAATTGGCTTACTCCGTGTAGTCCCGATATAATTCTGTCATCGTCGCGACATTTTCGTTAGGTGTACCTCTAAATAATACTCTTTTTTTCGACTGTCAGAAAAATGTGGAGGTGGACGGCATTAGTAAATGTGTTTGTTTCTCAGTACATTAACATAATTAAGCATGCGATAATTAGAAACTACAGTTGATAAGACATTGATTCATCCATATTCCTGGTTTCTTGTTGTTTTACTAATGATGGCATGTTGATTGTGCATTGTAAATGCTCGAGATTTGAGACTGACGTCTCATTGACTTGATTGACTGACGGCTTGTGTACTAATGTACAATTAAATCTTCAGAAAAACAAAGAAATCGACGAGTCCCGCGCGACATCAACATTATGGTTTTATGGTTGCACTAATTTTAATGTTCGCAAACTTTATGCGAAATAACCAACAGTCGTCTATCAACGTTCCCTAATACCGATTTGGAATGGGTATCGAGAAATTAAAAGTTACGTTGCCTCTTGAAAAAAAGAGATCAGAAACCTGTCCGAAAAATGTTAACTAGTAAAAAAAGACTAAGAGTCCAGCTTTTTATACATTATTTGTGCAATAACATTACATGTATGTACATATGTATGCGCTCGTGACTTACGCTTTTGCATTACATAATCTGCAAATCACGTTCAATATTGGTATGGCTTGAATTTTGATGCAAAAAATGTGTCTTAAACCCAATTTAATTTAATTTGTACTTACTGTGGTTTACAAGTATTTTATTTGTAGCTATTTTACTTTGAAAAAATGACTTTCTGCCGAGTTTCTTGCGGCGCATTCTGCTTGGCAATGGTCTTTCCGAAAGCGCTGGTAGTTTAAAAAAATTACGTGTAAAAATGGCAATTGTGGCCTATTTACTATTTTGAATTTTAACATTTTGAATGACAATTCTCGATTGTTTACAATTATCAGGGACGAATGCAGGTCAGCTACAATCCTCGAGCGAAGTTCACGAGCGCAAGGACGTTATCTCTACCTCTTAGATAAGTTTTATGACCGCTCTACCGCACTGCGTCGCAGTTAGATGCAACGGAATGGAAGTCGTATCGGCGAGATTTAGACAAAGTACGACACTTCGTACTGGACATAATGGTTTTATAGATGAAATGAATAAAATGCGAGGGCGCTGCGCATTCTCGACGGTCGCTGTTCAAATCGATGTCTTTTGTTGTTCGCTCAGTGAGTTCACAAAAGTAACTTTATTTGTTTTATGTTATCAATAGTAAGTAGGTAGGCATGTATATTTGTAAATTAGGTATATCGGTGGTGGAAGTCTCAATTGGTGTAAGGGACATTATACCGATAACACTACTTAACTTGTATGTTATGTTGATGACTATATATAGCATAAGCAATACTAGCATTTATTAAAGACGAAAAAAAAGATTTCCGGTCTTACCACACGATGTGATAAATAAACACATGTGCTTTATATTCACCATAATAACTAAACTGGAACAAATACGGGCGAGCAGTTTCCTCAACTTTAAGTGCTTTACCAAGTGCATAGACTGCTATGGACGTCTTAACAACTTGCGAGATAAATTACTTTTATATTACCGCGATTACATATACCGCACTGCGCCATGCGTTACGCAGCAACCCTATGTCTGATGATTTTCAATGTGATGTTCTTCAATGTTCAATCGATGGTGGAAGTCTCAATTGGCGTAAGGGACAATCGGTATATTGTCCCTTACGCCTATTGAGACCTTCCACCATCGACATGCGTTTCGGCTGGCGCTATCCTGATTTAAGCGATCGATACATACATACGCTTTCCGAGGCAACCAACTGCCGGCAACGCATAGTTGCGTTTCGTGATATTTAACTACTGTCAAAATTTTGCAAGCATTAAAATTCACACTTGTAGTGAGTAGTTTTTCAATTATTTATATTCATTTCTGTCATATTTAAAGAATTCTAAAACACTAAATTCAATATTTAAACAAATTAACAGACTAATTACGGCTCCGCTTCACTAACTGCCTCATAATTACTGGCCTTTTAAAAAAACAAAGATGAAGTAGTATAATTTCCCATTCTCAACTTCAAACTGTGAGCCATTATCATCATTATCATTGCAAGGGACTGCACTGCGCATCGAAAGCCCACTCTTGGATTCAATATTCCAGACTATTGTTCTGCCATAAATTACCGCGTCACCGTTAATTAAGTTACATAATCCACCGAACCGCTGAAACAAAACAATGCATTCCATTCACAGCATCAAAATGGGTCCCATTATCATACATGATTGCACGGGACTGCATACAAAGCCTACTGGTCTAGACGGTGTTTGGCCGGACATCGATCGCCGGCAGCCAGACACCGCGTCGCCGGTCCGTGAACAAGATGCAATCTGCCGAGCCGGCGGCTAACATCCGACACCGGACAATGCAACAGCCCGGACATTAAACATCCATACTAAGTTGCGACTTAAACAGTTACTGTGGTGACATGTTACGACTTATGCAAAAGATTTATCTGGTGGGCATGACCGTAGCACTTCATTAGGTAAGAAAAAAAACTGAAAAACGAAATACATAGATACTACAAACAACGAAACAAACCTTGTTTTTATCTGAAGTGTAAACTTGAATTGATACATAAAAGGGATAATACAGTGTATTTATCAGCACAATTTCATTCGACCAGATCGAAAGGAGCCACTTGATATCAAAGAAATCTTAACTTTATTTTCTGATAGCATCCTATTCTGATAACTGAAGATGACATAACATTATCTTAACCTCCTAAGTCCCCACGTACAAGATTTTGCACATAATATCCAATCAAATGCCAACTTTCTTGATTGTCATGTAGTTTAAAATTCTTGCATTAAACATTTTTGTCGCCGGGTCTCAGGAGGCGAAATATGTACTTATATTTAGGCTAAATTTATAAATAAACTGACTGATGCTATTTTTTTTTTAAAGGAAGAGATGAATAATTTCTGAAGCTCAACGCGTCAGAGGTGTCCTACTAAGTAGACCACTGGGGATTCCGACCAATCGACGCTTGCATACGCCAACATGGCGTGGCGTTATCCATCAGAACTACCACAAATCAATGCTTCATTCTGAATTACATTGGTATCTTCTATTCTAATATTATTTTAAAAAAACTTGATTTTGTTGAGCAAACGTGTTGCTAATAATAAAAACAAATAATACTTTACTAACTCGTTATTTTTAAACCGATGGGGTTACTTATAATAATTTTTTGCTAGTATAATCATATTGTTTGCCAATTTTTCCAGATTCATTTTTTCGAGCGATTTAAGTATGTCAGATATCGAGGGTAATCTGGCAGAACCGAATAAGTGGTTTAACTAGATAAATAAAGCAGAAAAAATTGAGTAACAATTTTTTTTTTTAATTTTGCATTTATTATGTTTGCCAGAATACCCTCGACATCAGAAGAGCATTTAGCCTTTTCAATATTTGCAAGGATTTGATCTTATTTTGCTTTGTCTATCCCGGAAAGACTCGTTGCGCTAATTCAACACCAAGCCGTATGAAAAAGCTAGTTCCTACCATATACCTGGAAACAAAGCCAGCTGAATCTGCTTCTAACCAGCACGGCACGAACAACGGAATCCTCAAACAATAGCGCATGCCACGTGCGTCTAGGGTTGCCATACGCAAAAACAATCCTGACATGTCAATATTTTCAGCCTCCTGTAGGCTGCATTTTTGATACGGATAAGATTGATCAACGACAAACTTTTCTTGCGTATATTGAGCCAAAAGTGAATGGGTACTCACTCACAGCGCATACAACATTATTTTGAAAATACGAGTGTGTATCTGTCCAGTAAACACATTTGTCAGTTCTATTTTTGTACGTTGAGATGTTACATACATACATAAATTTGACGGTGACGATACTGTCTGATGATTAGAGATTAGTCGATGTGATTAACAAAAGCTATTATGATTCATATTCACAGAAAAATAAATTATTGTCTATCTGTCTGCATATCTGTCTGTTACGCTTTCACGTCGAAACCACTGAACCGATTTTGATGAAATTTGGTATACAGGTAGTTTGAACCCCAAGGATCAACATAGGATACCTTTTATTCGGGTAGAAGGCGCCACCGCGCGATAACCTAGATCCGCGCAGACGAAGTCGCGGGCATAAGCTAGTTATTTATAATTGTTCATTAACAATTTCTAATTTATATTTATTTGCGACTAAAACAATTATTTTTCCATGGAAATCTTGTTTTTGATAGTTTTATTACCCACCAGGTAACCCTACATGCAGCAGCAGACGCGTGTTTTGTGCAGACAGACGTCACGGTCACGATTCGCGACGCTGTCCAATATTCAAATTTTTTATGCCTGTTAAGGCTTTCTACTGCTATTGTTTGAAAGTGTATTTAGATTCATTATTATTTTTAGTCTATCTATAGCTATAAAGGTGTAACGTTATTGACAAGGCGCAGCCAAAACATTGGAGGCCTCTTCAAATTTGGGAAGCACTTGAAAGGAATTTTTCCTATTCATCTGAGATAGGGAACTAAACTAGCCTTTTTTTTGTTTTCCAAGGAGGTAAATCTTTGGGGATAAGCTAGTTATGTACCTTACCTATATATAAAGGTAAGCCAATATAATACTACTCATATGGAGGCAGCTATAAGCATATCACTACTCCAATAATGCTAGGCTAGGAATCACAAGATCAATATCAATTTTCAGGAAATGAGGAAGCATGGGAAGAAATCGAGCCACTAACACTTGGCTGTCAGAAAATAATCTACGTAATACTACGTATAGACGTAACTATGAATTAAGAAAAATTCAACCAGTGATAAATAAATCAGAGATACTAATAATTAGTAGATAAATCATTCGATGAAAGTGAAACTCAAGTAACTAAAAAAAACAAGACAACGAGACATTAATCAGCATGATGTCTCAGGTAATGGTAATGCTTTGACCGCTGGCTCTCGTGCAATAATTGATCAACGTTGACAGTGAAATGAAGGCAAATATTCCGCATAGACAGATAGATTCTTGTTATAATAAACGGCAGTTTTTGTCTTGATTCATCCCTTTAATAGATACATGTTGGAAGAACTACATAAAACGACGGGGTTATCGAAATCCACTTTACAATAGACTTTCCCGACGTTTACCATTGTCTATCTTGTCAACTTTCAATACAAATAAAATAGAATAACATCCAACTTGTAACTCAACAGTCTTTTAACCCTCTAGACATTGCCAGCTGTGTCCTTCACCAAACTAGAAGGCACAAAACAAACATCAAAGTGTGCCACCCGCACTGTTATCGCGGAAACCGTAAATGTTGGTCAGGTTGTGAGAAAGCGTGCGTGTATCATTATCAAGATGTTACAATAATACTTTCAAGCGAGTTCACATTTACACATGAAATTCCGGAGGTTTTTTTGTAAAGTTCATCGGCTATTTAGCGATCGGAACACTTTCACTGCAACTCTCTATACTATAGACATAGAGCACGTCGTAAAGCAGACGAGTTGTGAAGAAAATCGCTTGAGCAATAAAAGTAAAAACGAAATTGCGGCCAATAGCTATAATTATACCCACGTCAGAATAGCGTAATCGTTCAACATTCATAGAGATATTCTATATTCTATTCTAGCTTCAAACGGTGAGACAATCCGTCTAGACGGGATGTCAGGGATATTTAGAGTTTTTTAAAGCAATTTAATAAAAGACTGAAAGATTCCGGCGTTCATATAAGCTTGATTCGGCCTAAATATGACTTAAAATGGCCGTGAAAGCTCTTGACGATTATTTTAAATAATATAACGAAGGAGGTTTATTTTACTAAAATAAAATAGATAACCAAGTAAAGAATCGACCGCTAGCATATCAGAAGCTAATAATTAAAACCAAAACACTGAAAATCACATTCAAAAGAAACAAAGGTGATTTTTTAAAAAAGAAAACCTTTAGAGAAGACATCGAAGCTATACTTACACTAAACAACTATACAATCAAAACGCGAATCATGTCGCCCGCTATGTTGATAGTGGAGACAGTGAGTCAGTGAGTCACGGTGTACGCACCGCTAAAACTGGAACATAGCTGAGGGCATCTCGTTCCCACGGAGGGCACGCCAGGGTTGCGTATGAGCATGCATTGTCTAACGTCGACACCATTAAACCTCATGATATTCTGCTTAGAATTTTAAAAGACAATACAAAGACCAACGGACTGGGTTTTGCTAAGGGAATAAAATTAAATGTCAATCACATAGACTGAGTACACACATGCTAACAATGATTTTGCGCACTTTCTATGACCAATTGACCATATAAACAAAGTAAGTAACATGCGTAAGACCGCCTGTTGTTTACTATGTGTGTTATGGTGTATCAACATCAACAGCCTACAGCGGAGCATGCAAAGATATCTGACACGTCCTACAGGACCTATAAATAAAGTAGTATCAGATTTATGCACCCTTTGTTGTGTCAGATATTGGTACTGATTTGTTAACTTATTAAAGAATACATATGTTTATTGTATTGCTGGGGTTCCCGTGACGGTGAAGCTCGTCGGAGATGTTCGCAGAGCCACAGACGATTGGTTTTGCGGTCATCATGAGACGATGTGCATACACGTTGGAACGCCTCCGTCGCAGCATCAACAGCATCCTGCGCATGTTCTCGGATCAGAGAGACTCTCCACTCCTGCGGAGACAGACCCGACTCCTTATCCACCTATAGCTAAGATTTACTGAATTTGTACAATACTTACACCGGCTCATACAAAAGTCAATGTTACTAATACCTATAATACGGACTTGTTTGGAGACCAACAATTTTTGAATTGTGATAGGATCAACATAATTACAAGTTTTTTTTATAATTGACTTCTACCTGTCGACGTCTTTGCCGTCACGGGTTGTGATTAGTGATTTGCAAAGCGAAAACAATTGATTTAGTTGTAATGACACAATCAATCTGAAATCGATAGAAAGTAAGATTATAGTTACACTTCATGTTGAAGCTATAACTGCAGATGCCACAATGGTTTAGGCAGCAACGGTTACTATTATTCAGTTGTATGAATGTTTGTCGTTAGACCTTGTAGCAATTTAGGTCAGGATTCAATTTAAAAAGCGTATCGTTGGACAAAACGTCTGTCCCTGAAATGATCGTCTATGAAGATTGGTTATTCGCATTTAGGTCAATGCTATCGGACTTAATCAAAATAATCAACAAAATCTAAAGTCAATTCGTTTAGAAGATTTTCTTAATCCAGAATTCCAGATTAATGACGTGGTGAGTTATTAAGACTTCACTACAACCACGACTACAACTATCTGTCTATCGACACCACCATAGAATCCGGCTGCAGTTCCGGAAAATCTACAAGGAATCATATCTCCATGGGTTTATTGCAATAGGAGATTATTAACTAATATAGGTTGGTAACATGTTCATCATCATCATTCCATTCATGATTAAACAAAGATAATAACGTATGCACCATCAGCCCTCGTAAGCTTCAACAAGTAATCGCCTTAGGGCCTTAATTCCTGCATGACACAGCTGACTCATCCCACATTTTAGCGATGCTTCAACACGGTGGAGTCCACAAATTCCATTCCCCTGCCATCACGAGATCGAGTCTTCACAATTAACTGGTTTTATAATTCAAGTTTAAGAATGCGTCGGCTAATTGACGCCAGTTTAAAGGGAATAGTCTGGGTCGGTAATTTGTTGACCTCGCAGCTAATGCATGATCTAAATATTTAATTATTGGTAAACAAGATAACACTAATCATTGAAAATAACTGTTTATGTTTAAGTTATTTGAACGTTTGCTGCCGATCTCATTAGCAGTCGGCATCAGTCAAAGGTATAAAAACAAATTAATGATAACCCGGTAAACTTGTCCATGTGGAACAGACGTCCGCGAACGGCTGACTCATCGCGGCGAGTGACACTGCGTGCGCGCCGCTCGCCTTTTTTTCGCGTAACGCTGAAACAAGGCCGCGTGTTTTGACGTAACCGTTCAGCATTACTCGCAATCTGTAACCTTAGTAAGGTTAACCAAGCACTATGTTTACATTTATGTTATTTATTCACCGCGTTTGTCGGCAAATTAATTACTGCGTGACGTCTTTGCCATTGCGTGCACCCGATAGCATCTCGAAGGATGTTGCAATGCAACTATCTGTTGCAACGATCGAGCCGAAATCGTGTTTATTAGACTTCTAAATTCATAAGCGATGTTATCAAAGTTCAACACGCTTTCGTAAAAATCTCAATACAAGGTAAACCGCCGGCCGATCCTATTCGCTGGCCTCGATTTGAAAACCATCACGAATCGGTTTTGGCTATTGTAACCAAATGAATATGTAAAGCAATTGGCAGTTTGCACGGTTTCAGTCTACGAGAATAATGTTAAACAATAACAAAATAACGATTCGCTTTGTTACGAGCGTTTCCTAATCTTCTTCACAGACAAACTGTCAGACAACTACTTGACACCATATTAAGGGGTCAAACAATTGATCCAAACAATGAGCGACGATTACAAGCAAAATATACTCACACGCATTTAGAATACGGTTCGCTAAGACCGCATCGGAGCACTATCTTATCTAGCGGGCACTCCTACATTGTGATACTGTACCGTTCGTATTCGCCGTTTAAAACTGGGTTATCAAAGCGAGTTTCAATTATACTACACGGAATAGCGATTGTAATACTGGCAAAACAAATGAGTAACGAGGGACGTACCAAGATCGTAAAACTTTAGAAAGATTTGAGAAGAAAACATGAAATGACGTTAATGTGCTGTAGTCTCGTTGATCCTGTGATCTGGAGATTTGTGGACGTCGGGAACGGGGGTTTTCGATTTATTGACTTCTGACTATATCAGTCCACGCTGATGGATGTGATGACGTTTGAGAAAGTCCTGATTTACATGGGCTAAATGAGGAATAGTAAATCCTATTTTCTTCGCCTAAATAACGTTTGTTTTTCTGAGTTCGTTTAGCTATTCTGTAGCTTTTCTCCGTGTTTTTTGTAAATTCTTAGAGGTTTAAATGAAATCGTTGTCTTTTAAAAATATTCAGCGTTTTTGCAGCGTTTTTTTTTTCATTGGTGTCTACGCAGTTGTTATTAAAAAAGGTAATGCCCAGGGTCCTTTTTTATGAAAATTTAAGACAATACCTATGCTGAATTTAGCGTGATTAGAATTGTTGTGATTTGTTTTTCCGTAGCGCTATGTAAACGTGAGACAAAACACTCGAATATTCGCCCAGGTAATGATTTTAACTAACATATTATTGTAGTTGTCACGTAAAGTCGTGTTTCAAGAAATCCTCTGTCATCTGCAGACTACAAACGGATAATACAGCTTTGTTCTGTTAGTAATTAATTAACAACCGTAATAGGTGATTCAGGCATTTCCTTCGTTACCTTGATATGGTACTGAGGCACCAACTATGGGCTAGGTTACATTGAGAAAGTAACTAGCTAGTTACTAGTGCAGCTAGTGATATCACTGATAGCTAGCAGACTTGTGAACGACATAACTAACATATATAATTTTTATAAAACACCACAGAATACCGCCTTGGCTTGGCCTAAATCTCTAAATTCCCTGGTCTGTGGTCCAGGATTGGACGTCGTTAATCCAACATCTTTCCTTAGTCA
Source organism: Choristoneura rosaceana (assembly GCA_037349165.1). Lineage (NCBI taxonomy): Eukaryota > Metazoa > Arthropoda > Insecta > Lepidoptera > Tortricidae > Choristoneura > Choristoneura rosaceana. Next base: position 804,662 of record JAZBNJ010000007.1, read on the forward strand.
GGTCAGTCAGACCATCAGCCCACCTTGCGGCTTTTCAACCCTTTAATTTCCAGTGTCGAACCGCCAAACCAATTAACAACTTTTCTTCCCTAATGATAACGAAGCATGCTGTTGGTCGATTTGATTGAACTTGAAAAGACCCGATTTTCTTCAAACAGCTGAAAAGGGCCTCGAGAATCGCATTGTCCCCGACACGGTTATCCCGGCTCTGCAAGCTAGTTAAATTTCCCAGTAGATCTCAGTCTCCAAGTACCTAGAATACCGAGATGCGGACGTCGTGAGTCGTCAGCACCTCCAATTCTGGTTATTTATAATCAGCGGCATCACTAACACAAGGTTCCATAATTGTTTCAACCAAAACCAAAGCACAACTAAATTCTTTGGAATAAAATTCAATTTTGAGTACACTGAAAAATGGTGTATGGAACGTTGTTACAGCAAGTCGGAATGCGTATTTGCGGCGACATAATGTGACGGAAAACGTACATCGAAATTATGAATAGCGTTACGGAATGACATTTATGTTACGCAAAACTTTACTTCGGATCTTTTTTCTTTTCATCTTCCGGTGACTAGTGTTTTCTTGAGTTAATACTTTTTAATTCCGTCTGAGAACAGATTATTTTGTTTTTGTACGAGTATTACCGCCGCTCTCTTCTTCGTCAATTAAATTTAATTGGTTAAAGAAGAAAACATCTTGCATGATCGTAATTTCATTTCCTTCCACTCAAAACAAAAACAGCCCAATTAACCAAATACATATATCAAAAATTACTAAATTTTATTACTTAATTTTGTTAGCAATATAACAATCAGACTTTGTGGGAAACCTATGTCCAACTGTGGAAATCCTACAACTGATAATGATGATGATGATGAACAATATGAAGTAGCAGCTTATTTTAAAGCTGTAAAAGGGTCAGTGTCAGACGCACTGGATGATTTAGCAACCGTGTTTACTATTACTATAGTGCGGGAATATTTAGAACATGACTTGAGCAAGTCCAGCGTAAAAGTAAACACGCACTAACTATTTAGAACAGTTCTAGAAACTGCACCGCAAATACACGATGACAATGGTACATTTTAAACCATTGCTTGGCGCAAACCGCTGCTAAGAAACTTAGCATTCCAACGCCAGGGCGTGCTTCACAGTGAAGTTTCTTAATCTATACTATACCGAGTTCCTTCCTGTCAACATATATTTTTCAAAGAGTTTCTTAACACTTGCTAAGCGTTATGACAGACCCCTCGTATGGCATATGGTGAGGAAGGCTATGGGTGTCACTAGCTGATAGTTATAGTCACCTTTGTAAGCCTTTACTAACATAGGATTTAAGCATTTAATGTTCTGTTCCTAGTGGTAGTTTATTATTGCAATGCCATAGCATCTATACATAATAAGCACGCACCAAATTTCGTATCATCCGACAGAAACAGATCAAAATTAATTCAAAAGATTTTCACCAAGCAAACAGGCTGAATGAAGTAAATAACAGTAATAAAAACAGCACGTGTCGCTAAAAGCGAATCGCCTCTCACCAGTGATTTCTGATTACGTTACGTTGCGTGTGATTTAGAAACATTACAACTCGTAAACCGAGCAAAATGCTTCCGCTGTGTGGCATTGAAAAAACGCCGCAGCCACATTTAACTCTACATGCAATTTCGACAAATGAAATAGTATGAATCACTAAAAGATACAAAGGCGTGGTTACGGTCGCTTGACACTGGTATTTGCAGGATAATCTTGTAATCTTTTATTAACAAACACGAAAATAACAAGGAAAGATTGACAAATACGTAGATGCGATAAAAGCTACAATTGTAAGCTACTTAAGATATTAAGGGCACGCTTCACCATTCATTGATTTTTATGCTTCTTTGTTTTATGTGTATATGGACAAAACGCTCGACTTATCTACTCGTGAGCACGGTCACTGCAATGTAGCCGAAACGTCGAGGTAATTATTACTAGTTTGTTAGCGTGAATAGTCCCGGTTGTGTTAATAAGTTACATTACAAAACAAACAGAGATTGCATCACAAATATCTGTCACATAAAATGTATCAATTAGTATTGAATGAGGCTCCAATTATACCCTTTACAATAAAGATTAAACAACTAACATGAGGGGCGAGGGCGCCAAAAAGCAAATTATTCCCGTTTTCACGACGCCTTTGAAATATCCAGTTTTTCCACAATTATCATCCCAAGCGTCCTTGTCTCATACAGCCTCCTAAAATACTCAGAATGTTTCAAGCACCCGCCTAACAACCTCTCCAGACGACTGTAATGGTTCTTGGGGAAGGTGAACCTTTGATGATGCCACGAGGTTTATTTTTATTTCTGATCCTACAATTTCTTTAGCAGTCCATCACCGTCCGTGTTTCGACTGAATACTAACTCTCTTACATAACTAAACATTCGTGAAGACGGAACCATATAAGACAAAACAAATACTTAGTACGAATAATCAATCAAAATTTCAATTTTCAATAACTCACAGAAGGCAACAACAAAAATCAATAGTAAAATGTTAATAATCATGTGAAGAACCGTGGAAAACATGTCAATTGAATTGACCTCTCCACAGTTCCCGCTAACAGTTAATGTGTGTTATGTAAATACCTGCCGGCCGCCTAAATGAGGAAGCTGTGAATTTCAGAGGCCATAGGATGCACTTGTAGCGGTGAGGTAATTATTGTTTCAGTCTGTCACAGTTTGTTTTGTGCTGACATTGACAGACGTAAGAAAATGGTCGAGGACATGATAATTATGATGTAATAGATAGAATCAGAGAAAGAGAAGGCACCAGAAATAGGCAAGAATTAATATCGCCCACGAGTATAGGAATCGATCCATGATCAGCCAAATAAGTGGTCTATCAATTTTTAAACAAGATCCTATCAAATGAATATGTCGCTAAAGTCGAACTTCCAATTTGACAGACAAGTCTATTGGCATTATTGTTTTGTGACTGCAAACGATTATCAACTTTAGGTTGGTAGACCACATATTTGGCTGATGGTACATTACCATAGGTGCCCTTACAATATTTGAAGAGTTCCCTCGATTTCACTAAGGTTCGATCATCAGATCCTAATTTGGTGCTTATGGGACCTAATTGAAGGCATTCCTAGACGAACGCCAAAAAAATTTTCAAATCGGTTCATAAATGACGGAGTTCTGTCTGAGGTAACAAACATTAAAAAAAAAACATACAACCGAATAGATTACCTCCTCTTTCTTTTTTTGAAGTCGGTTAAAAATAAATGACGATGACAACAAAACTAATTGTAGTTTAAAAAAAATGACGTGTAAAAGTGCCCATTGCGGCCTATTTACTGAATAAATGATTTGAATTTGAATTCACAAATTTTTCTAATAACTTTGGTGTTGGTTTCGTTCAGATTTGTATCTTCTAAAAACTGTTTATTTTTTGTTGCCAATAACGTCCCTGTCAAACCAGCCATCAAATCTGTGGTTAATTGAATATTGCAACCAAAAATTTTGTTAACCGGAGATTTGACAAGATTACCGTTATACTCGTAGTAACTTGGAGCAACTGACACTTAATTGCACTTTGACTTGTTGCCAAGTTTATTTTCTGAGGTTTATCTTCTTGCTTGGTAAACTAAACATGACATTAAATACTTTAAACAACAGAACTATTGCTTCAACCAATTCCTCCAAGTTAAGCGAGCGCGCTACAACAAACAGCTAATATTTTCCTAATTTTACGACCAACATACAAACTCCACTCACAAAGCTTACTAAATCAATTCATGGCCCGACATTCACCCATACTAGTAAATCGCCATCAAGCTTTAATCCATCCACGAAAAGTTCCAAGTCCAATGGCTAAGTGTTTCACAATCGGCTTGAAGCTTGATAGTCATAATTGTTTACGATTGTATTGGTAAATATTCGGGGGATCTCGTTACAGCGCAATGTTGCTTGGAGCTTTACTGCCGGTTTTACTTAGTTCTGTTTGACATTAAAGTTGGACTGATTATTGTTTTAGACCGTTTTGTAATCGCCAATACTATAAAGTTCAGGTTGATTTTTAAATCAGTTTTTTACATCGACGCAAGAGATTGAGTCAAGAATTCTGCTATTTGTTAGGCAATTTCAAGAAGTCCCGGCATGATTCCTTTCAATTCTAACCAGCACCTAGGCGTTTGCGAAAACGATGGAGTTGTCAAAAAGGCTACTGTACTGCAACTGCTGTACCGGAGCTGGCGTTCGAATCAAGTATTACCCTACCCAGTTTAGACCTGTAACTTGTCTTCTTCTTCTTCTTCTCAGTATATATTCGTACACTGCTGGACATATGCCTTTTCCATGGACTTCCATGTTGACCTAGATGCAGCAAATCTGGTCCAAGTTGGTCCTGCTTAGTCCTGCTGTCTTACGGATATCATCTGCCACTCTTGTTTTTAGTGTTTGTGGTATCCTAGACCAGATAACGTCGTCAAGCTTGCCAAAAGCTCCCCATCCGAGCAGTATGCGTCTATCAATTTCGGCGTCCAGCAGAGGCTTCTCCAGTGTTACTTTTTGCCCCAAGTATATATTCAAGGAAGTGATTTTATTGGCAACCGTAACTTGTAGGCTGCATGAAGTATCTCGCGAGTTCATTACATTGCGGCGCTCGATTGACTACTTCAAATTCGTCCGCTTCACGCCTCACAATGTAATACAGTCTGCACAATTGTTCTTGCAGTTTTGTTTTTACGGTGTGAGAGGCAGCCGCCACCGGTTGCACAGCACACCGGCCATCGGTGCCGCTCCCTAATTGATGCGTTTTCGACTACAAAGCCAACTATTTGCGTACACCATCAAATTTAATTACGGATTTATGTCTTGCGCAGTCCGGTGGTCAGGCGTGACGCTGTCAGAGTTTATAGTTTTCTAATTATGAGTGTGGCAAGTGGGCGGGGATCGCAAACATGTGACTAATGAAATAATGGAGTAATGAGGCTATAGATAATCCTAATAATGCCTATATAGCTAGAGCATCTTTCTATCTTACCTACTGAAGAAATAGACATGTTCTAATCTGTTTCAGAACTATCAGATGTGTTTACGAAAACACTACGATCACTTAATTATTTAGCTGTACATCAAGTTTTTGCCAGCAGAAAAGAATCTTCAACAAGTTTATCAAAGGTACATGAGTGTTAATTTAGGTTTCATTTACTGATAATCCTAGAGCTATTATATTATTATCCACAGGTCAACGAACTAGTATGGAAACGAAGAAATGAAGACGGCAGTAAATGGTAAATAAGCATTGCCGAATGAAAGCTCAGCAGCAACAGGTCACTATTTGAGTAATGTAGTTCACGAGAGGGTGAGCTACTTGTCACTATCTCTCTTAAGAGTTCAGTTACTATTTAGTTACGCTGATATATCCATACTAATATTATAAATGCGAAAGTATGTGTGCTTGTGTGTTTGTATGCATGTTTCGTCTTTCACGTCGAAACAGAGCAACGGATCGACGTGATTTTTGGCATAGCGCTGGTTTATGGGCCAGAGTGACATAGGCTACTTTTTATCCCGGAAAAATGCACAGTTCCCGGGGGAACAGCGCGCGATAGCCGAAATCTACGCGGGCGAAGCCGCAGGCAAAAGCTAGCTAAAGTTAGTATAATAAATATACAGACCCAATAGCAGCAGCGTAGGTGGAAAACTCAATTACGAAGTCAAATATTTTCATTCCCTTTAGTCGACCGATTAGAAAAAGAATGTCAAACGAGATTTAAATCGAATTGTTGTTATATTTACGAACAAAGCTATTCCATTCAATCAAGTATAATCAATTGACGAGAACTAGAAAGAAACTGATTTAACAGTGAGCCGCCTTCAGAGTAACACTCTTACACTCTTACATTCCATTTCCGAAGAGGCTTTTACGCAATCAATATTTTGACGACCGTGTATGGCGGCTAGATTAGACATTTTTATAAAAATTTCAACTGTCTATATTGCGGTTCTAAAGCTACAGCCTTATGTAATGATGGACGGGCAGACAGCAGAACTTTAGTAAAAGGTAGGTACCTTTTAGAACCCCTCTGGAGACAGAACCCAAAATATCCTCTTCGACTTAACTAATATTGATTCCGTCCCATAAGCATGCATGATACAAAATTTAATTTAGAACCTTAACTTCAGATTTTAATTGACAGTATGGCGACAGTTGCAGAAAATTCACACAGACATATTTGGTAATCAATCTTAGCCCTTCAGGCTAGCAGTGGATCTGCAATCTGATGTAGCAGATGGTTAGGAGTGCATAGTGCCAACTATCAGGTGACACACTTGCCTTGAAGAGGTCTGCCTTAAAAATAAGTCTTCATTCTTACCCTATACAGCCAGAATTGGAAGAAACAACGGAGCTCATCAAATTTTCACAAATCGCACTTCTATTTAGACTAATTAGAGCACCGCGTGAACAATAGACGTGATTAATCAAACCGTATAACACAAAACAGCAAATTGTTAAGACAATAGGCACGTTAAGTGCTGGTGGAACGGTTGGTTACCTCGGGTAGAAACCAGCGCCGCCCTTCACGGCTCCTTCACAGAGGCTACTACTTGTTTTAACTTGAGACATTATGTTAATGATGGTTACTCGTTCTAGTCAAATTGCAAATAAGACGAGGTATAGAACTTCTAACTTCTTGATGCAAAACTAAAGCAAGTTAAAGTTCGATGGCGTATGTTTTGCGTAATTCAAAAGCGAAAGACTGCGACCCTACTACCCTAAACCCTACCCTATGGCTGCTAAACACGAATATGAGTATTGGTAACGTACTTTTTTTTATGATCTTTCAAAACACGATTCTCGCATAGATTTTGTATAGCTGTGATATTTTCCAATAGTCTAAAAGTCTGATTTGCAGTTATTTGAAAATTAATTTTGTTTTCAGACCTAAAGTTAAGTGTTTTTTACTAGAGTGCCGTCGTGTCACCTATCTTGCTAGTGCTAAAATAGGAGCACAATTAAACTACTCTTAACTATAAACGAATGTAAATGCAGTGCATATCTTTGACGTAGACAAGGAATGGTGTGTAAATTAATAGTTTTTTCCCTCTTCAAGCATTCCACCTAACGCTGAGAACTCTTGAAATGCAGACCATGCCATTTCTGCGTATCTTTTTCGTCCACTTTATCACCTCTAAATCAACACTGTCGAGCGGTACAATCAAACAGTCATCAAATGCCATACCATCCTTCTTTCTTAACACTAACTACACTTCGTCAGTGTCAGTGACAAACAGGCATGCGGCTCGGCTGGTGTCAAGTAATTAAGTTTAATTAACTTCCTAGCGTGCGTGGTTAGGGTCATGAATGAAATCGGACACGCGGCCGCCGAGGGCCGACCGCAACTGTCCATTATGTCTCCAGGGACCGTAATAATACCTACTTAACTAATAAAGAGCTCTCTCTTATATTAGACATGAGTATTAGGACGTTCAACCGCAGCCTACGTAATGCGTGGCCAATTCTTTGGCCTTTCGATCGCGTGTGACCTATTTCTTGACCATTGCCGATGCAGACGATTAATTTCTATGTAGCATGTGTCCCTGTGTCACGAAACTTAACCAAAGTAATATTTTATCCGGTACTTGATATCATTGAGGGTTACAATACAACCAATCACTGAACTGTGCAAAATATTACTGTAAACAGAGGTATAGATATTTAGCATAAAACTACCGTGAGACTCACTCATATTAAATATATTGACCCGGATAACTTACGTCTTAAATCACGTTTAGCTCGACATGTTTCGGGCTAATCTGTAGCCCTTCTTCCTCGGATCAACGCGACTCGGCGGCTGCTGCAACACGCGCACTCACGCGCACACGTTGCTCCCAGATGGAAGGGCTACGGATTAGCCCGAAACATGTCTAGCTAAACTCGATTTAAGACTGAGCTATCCGGGTCAATATATTTAATAAGAGGTATTATTATTTTTTATTTATTGATTATTTTTTGGTATCCTGTCTCGTGTCACCAAGTAACACAGTTTTAGTGCTAGTTTTAGTCTTAGTCTTAGGTGGTAGTGGTACTTATGGAGCCAAAATAAATATTTGTTTCTTTCGATCGCAGTGTATCTTTAGTCAAAAACCTTTATTGCTATTGCTGAGCTGGAACGATGTATACCTACCAAATATTTGTTATAACAGTTACCCTGTAGATAATTTAAACACGTACATCGCATGCTTCATTTGACTAGGCACTTTTGAACTCGCCGATAGTGACAAGCGCTGCATTCTTCTTGCGATCTTTTTATCGAATACCTACACGATTAAAGTCCGAGTGACCTTTAAATGACAATCACTAAGCCTTGCTGAGGCCATCGACCTCAGCATTCGTGAATGAAGTCATACCCTAACTTGACACCGGGCAAACAAGAGCATTTGAATAGTTCTCCTTTTTCAAATTAGACTTAGAAAAGAGCATTGAATGTTTGTAAAGCCATTGTGAATGTTCGATTGGTTATCAAATAAGTTAGGATAATATTAATCAAAGCCAAGTTTTTCAGTGAGAAACTCTACAATTAGGGAACTAAGTGACGGTCTCTAGGTCTAAGTAAAAAGACAAATATTGTACAGATAACAACAGCGAATATGACAATACTTATAGCCAAAATACCACCAACGGGACTTATCACGCTAACTCACGCAAGTAATATTTACTTCGACGTTTCGGCAACATTCAGTCGCCGTGGTCACGAGTAGACTGAAGTGTGGGGTGTCAAGTCTGCCAGACTTGACACTTGACATGACATCCCACACTAGTCTACTCGTGACCACGGCGACTGCAATGTTGCCGAAACGTCGAAGTAAATATTACTTGTGTGTGTTAGCATGATAAGTCCCGTTGGTGATATTTTGACTGAGTGAGAATCACGAAAGTTTAAAACGTTATATGACATGGCTTTCCTTTCATTCCAATTCCAACATGTACATCATTTGTTTTAATATTTTGACTCAGATATTCTTCTATGGTTTAGGGTAGAGATGGGAGGCCAACTCAACAGTGGAACACCATAACAACAAGGCTAAAAAGTATTCCCTAACCTACTTCATTCGTCTCATCGGCCTATATACGTCCCCTGCAGAAAACAGGCCTCCCCTCAGAACGAGAGGGCTTGAGCCGCAGTTCCCACGCAGGCCCAATGGCGGATTGGCGGACTTCATTACTTATTCCACATTCGCAAGCGAGAAAGTCCGTATTCACGATATTCAGACCCTTACGCATAATTGAGAGTTTATTATAATAAGATTTCCACTGTGCCACGGGACCGTAACGGCACAGTATATCTATAAGCTCAAGCAGTATGGAAGCTACGGAGCTACGATCCAAACGGACACACTCACACAGACGCGCGCTCTACACGGCCTCTAAGGGGTTCTCACGGTACTGCAGTACCGCGAGTCCCCTCAGAGGCCGTGAAGAGCGCGCGTCTGTGTGAGTGTGTTCGTTTCGATCGATTTGTTCGTAGCTTCCATACTGCTTTAGCTTATATATATACTGTGGTAACGGCCGGTAAGGCTGCGCATACGCAATATTTCCCACTCCCCTGATTTCCCAGACTTATACTCTATTCTTATAAATACAAGGTATTGAATCAAACATTTCAAAGGTAGATTATTTATATTTATGGCTCTTTGTAGCGTTCAAATGATCATTTTCTTTGTTTAAACGTCTTAGGAATTATGAATAACGCAATGGTTGACATACTTGGATAAATTATTGATAATTAAAATGAGATAAACGCTTTTGTTCTAAAATTGCTTACATTTAACAAAAACATAGTTTTGAGGCTTTTACGCGCACCGTCGACGAGCGTTTTAGGAACGTGCGCGTTTGACAAACGATCGCGTTTTCTTTCTTATAGAACAGCCATAATACAACTCGTGTGCGTATCGCGTTTGTATGAATACTAACGCGCGTTTAAAAACGGCCCAAAATTTCTATTTGTACCTAAACCTCCATTTCAATAGAATCTGACAATCCTGTAGACACTTCCAGCCTACTAATATGAACACCGGACTGCCTAAGGCTTTGTGATGTGACTATTATTCTTTTTTGATTCCTTTTAGATGATAATCACAACAACAGGGACATATATAATCAAGCGTGCCCATGTTAGGGTGTGTTAAATGTGTAGAAAATTTACAGATTCTATTGAAATGTACTTTATAGTTAAAACGGATCACGGAATCAAATTTAGTGTGTACCATACAAATAGTTCTACAACTGTTCTGGACTGCTGTTTTTCTAACTCTTGGTTCAGAATTAGAGAAGGGCGGAGTACTCGTTTACTACTCAGTACTCGGTGTACTCGGCAGTTTTTTTATACTCGTACTCGGCCGAATAACTCGGTTCCATTGACGAGTGTACTCAGTCTAAATGAAATTATTATTTAAGAGGAATCATAATATGTGTTATAATAAAACAGGCTGGTTTAAAAATGTTATTAAGAGTATTTATCAATAAAAAACACAAAAATGACAATTATCAATTGTAAATATTTAAGCAATTTATTTAAAACAACAACTGAATAATTTGCGGGGGAGCAGGCGGGGATTCCCGCGATACGCTCGCGGTGGCTTGTTATCTAGTTCTAGCGATGGTTCTTAGACATTTTTTTTTTAAATGGCGGCTGTCCATTGGGAAAATTTTGCCAGCGTCAAGGTTGAGAGCTAGAAATGATTTCGAATCGATCCATCGTTTTTTTTTGTTTTATCAACATCAGTTCAGCCGTTTTTGAGATATTGAACTATGAAGTGACAATGTCTGGGGTTTTCCAACTTTTTGTTGGTTATCGTTCTTTAACTAGCATTTACCTGTTTCCATTATTGAGTAATCAAATTGGTACAGGCTGGAAAAGTACGATAAATTATATTAACTTATAAGCATTTTTTATTTAAAGTACAATTCAATAGAATCTAACAATTTTCTACACATTTAACACACCCTAACGTGGGCACGCTTGATTATATATGTCCCTGTTGTTGCAATTATCATCTAAAAGGAATCAAAAAAGAATAATAGTCACATCACACAGCCTTAAGCAGCCCGGTGTTCATATTAGAAGGCTGGAAGTGTCTACAGGATTGTTAGATTCTATTGAATTGGAGTATATTTATCTTTATTATTACTTCTGTGATCTTAAACAACAGGATTAATAAGTTACCCAACCTGTGACTCCGCAAACTGTCTCTTGTGTGTTGTTCAGTCTAGTATGGGAAATTACTTCCTTCATTTATCCGGCCATTAATATGAACGAGTGACACCATACCTACCAGGTTTATAATAATACCTAGCCAGTTGCCCACTCACTGAACAGCAGGTCAGTCTGTTGCGAAAATGCAAATGGCCAAAGTCGCCAGTTAGATAACTAATTAGAGTGTAAAATTACGCAGCAATTAGATATTATTTAATGATCATAATTGTTGTTTGCTTCGAGATATAAATGCTTACAAACACAAATACGAAGGAACTGTTTGAGAGAATTATTAGAACAGAAGAGCGAGTTCCTTGACAGACAATTAACTGAACAGTATGGTATTTGAGAAATCCAAAATTTTCCATTATCCACTATATATTTCTATGAAAATATATATCAGCCGAAGTTTAGTGAAGAAAAAAAATGGTTAAAATTGATTAAAGGCATATAATGATTTGTTGAAAAATCTATATCTGTCCCTTTCTAAAATGCTTTTCTCTATGCAGTAGGCAAAGCGCTACTAGCGCGTGAGTCACATAGTATTCTTTCCTTGTCTAATCAAAGTATCTTTAAAAAAAATTTTTTTTTTAATTCCATAACATGCATTTACAACCTTTGATTTATAAATTAAATAAAAAATAAATGCCGTATTGTTCTCATAATTTGTGTCTGAGAGACACTTGTTCCAGTCAGTTTCGACATAATATCATTCAAATTTTTACAGCCCACCTATTATCTTTGCTACCAGTTGCTTAGTATCTGAAGTAACTAATACTACTAGTAACTGAAACTAGATATATTATATAACTAGCTTTTGCCCGCGGCTCCGCCCGCGTGGTATTCGGTTATCGCGCGCTGTTCCCTGCGAACTGTGCATTTTTCCGGGATGAAAAGTAGCCTATGTCACTCTTGGGCCCATAAACTATATCTATGCCAAAAATCACGTCGATCCGTCACTCTGTTACGGCGTGAAAGACGGACAAACACACTTTCGCATTTATAATATTAAGTACGGAAGTATGGATGTGTATTTTATTTTAACAATAATAAAAATATCGAATTTTTTTTTTATTCGACTGGAAGGCAAACGAGCAAGTGGGTCTCCTGGTGGTAAGAGATCACCACCGCCCATAAACATCTGCAACACCAGGGGTATTGCAGATGCGTACAATACATTTTTATAATGAAAACTGAATTTTTCTTAGATACTTTTTAAAATTTCAAACCCACTACAGCCAAGAACCTTCCAGATACATCATTTGGCCATGCATATGTGCAAAACATGAATGTTATGCACTTAGAGCAATCATAGCAGGTATGAAACAATTAGAAACTGCACAAGGTGAAGCGAGGTGAAGTCACTGCAAGACATGCCTCTGTGTGTGTTGCGGTTATGTCATTATCATAAATATCTCTTTTGTAGCCAGCTCAAGCTACTTGTGAATTAAATTCTTTAGTACTATTTTAAATACAATAGTTTGCTTGAAAAACATAATGTCTTTATGGTTATTGCTAAAAAGTAAATAGGTGGGGCCAAAACTTTTGACCATACAAAACAAGTTCCATATTAGGTATATGTCATTATTGAAAGAAAAGAAAGAAAAAAAAATATTCGTGACATTATTATGTATATATTTCATAACATATCATCATCATCATGATTCAGAATTCAGCTAGAATCCAGCACTTTTTTAGTTCCCGCCTACGAGGTGTTGAATATCTCATAATCTAGGACATGGCTTGTATTTGTCTGTCAAATTTCATTCAAATCTCAGAAGTTTATGTATGATTGAATTGAAATACTTACAGCTCTACACAAATATCACATCATTTGGCAATGATTACCACATAAAAGATTATAGTTTGGTAATAAATTCATGGTTCACATCGCCTAGTCTTCAAATTTCTTTGATCAAATTCAAACTTGACAGATATTAGATTATTGGGATTGCTGTGATGAAAAACATTCAGAAATGGCTTCATGATGCCTACATCATTTATTTTTAACAGACAATATAATAAAAACAAATATGTGGCATTAATATCTAGAGAGATTAATGAATCCATACCATAATATTGTAAATGCAGTGTGTGTTTATATGTTTGTCTATCTCTCATGTCGAAACAGAGCAACAGATTGACGTGGTTTTTGGCATAGAGTTGATGGACCAGAGAGTGACAAAGGCTACTTTTTATCCTGGAAAATGCAGCATTCCATGCGGGCAAAGCCACAGGCAAAAACTAGTAAAATTCACAAAGGCTTAACCCATGTAGTCAACCAACTCAGTCAACCCACTTGCTAATATGAAATGTGGGTTAAAAAATGTTAGATTTTTTAATGTTCCCACTTGCTTGTTTGCCTTCCAGTCGAAAAAAAAATGTTACTATTTAACGTTTTTACTAACCCAACTCATTTGTGCATTGTTTTAGAAAAGAACAGGGCCAATATCTGGCTGTATGTGATGTAGTCTTCTCCTGGTTTCTTTATAAAAAAGTCGTTTTTGGGAAGTTGCATACGTTTTTATAATAAAATCCCAAAAAATATTACTGAAGAAACTGATACAAAATTTAAATCTACTGTCAAAAAGACGTTAATATCTAAGGCTTATTATAAAGTTAATGATTATATCATGGACAGGGATATTTGGAAATAATTCCGATCCGCACTAGCAATCCCTTCAAATAGTGAACCTACTGTGTTAAAAATAAAATTGTGTTAAATACTTGTAATGTATAGTACATAGATATCATTTATAAATATTGTGAATCTGTTTTTAGAAAAAAAATACCTTGTTGAGTTTCTTGCCGGATTCTTCTCAACAGAGGTTTTTTCCGAACCGGTGGTAGATTTTTTGACATTCAATAAGTGCTTATCATAGCCTAAATTGAATAAAGAGATTTTGACTTTGACTTTGAATAAAATTCAAAATTAATTGAGCTACCTTGTATGTTTGAACAAATTAAAACATAATACTGGGTGACCTTAGCCTCTGGACAAATATGAATACTACTGGCTTAGCAATTTAAAACCAAACTGCAAAAAAAATATCATAACAATCAGTGCAATATTTACTGAAAAACTAACAGTTTTCAATGTATTACTTTAGAGTAGCCTGTGTATTTGGATGATCTGATTCCATTTTTTTTTTTCTTGTTAAGCAAATAATTATTTTAAGATATTGCTAAGTATCAGTCTTATCCATGGTTTCATTATTTGTCCAGAGGCTAAGGTCACCTTGTATATCATTTATACCTTGAATATTTTGATAAATTAGGAGGCTTAGCTACTAGGGATAGATAAATAGATAGATAGATAGATAAAAACTTTATTGGAGACATTTTCATCTGAAAATAATCAGATAGAAGACTGTCCACAAAATAGGAGCAATGTTATAATTTATTTCAATTCAATATTCATTTATTCAGACAACAGGATCCACAACTTGTTAGAAGGTAACTTACATCATTTATTTCCAATGTTAAAAAAAAGTATGGTTATGGATCATAGTCATCATTAGTATCTCTTAGATGAAAATGACCCTAAATTACTTGAAATAGATAGTAATTAAAAGAATAATGCCGGGATAATGGGGACTTTTGAACCAGGCAAGATGCAGGGAGGGGATTTTTAGGTTAGTTGATTTTTCCTTTTCAATTCTTATTTCCTTTTACTTATAGTTTGGTTATTAATTTGTTGTACTTTTATTAATATTTAATTGTATAATTGTAATATTATTTAATTTGTAATGTCATTTTATTGGAAATAAACGGTAAAGTATAAAATTAAAAGGATATTTTGATAAATTTCTCTTCAAAGCAACCTCAAATTCAATCCGCTTTGTAGTACCCACATAAGAAGGAAAAGGAAAGTAACATCATGCTAACAATTGCAGCATAACTCATGCATCATCCAATGAACACAAGTCATTCCCAACAGCCGTAATCTATTTATTGCTCCATCCTCTGATAACTAAAGGCTTGTTCGAGACTGTCGCGGAAAAGTGTATTCTACTCCTAAAATAAGCAAGCATGATGTCACTGACACCGCTAGAGACCCGCTGCCTACGCGGAGTTATATCACGCCTATTAACAAAGGGTCAACTTTAATTACTCCCCGCGACCTCTTGCTCTCCTACAGCTCCAACCACCATCACATTCATAATAGGTCAGTCAAAACAATAACAATACTTTCGAAATAAGGATAGGGGAATGACAATACCACATAACGTCGCAACCCATCTCCTTCCCGCCAAACAAATGTCAACGCAGCAGATAGAGACAGAGCTACGTGTCAAAAACTTTACGAAACAAATAAGTAATATTTACACGCAGCATGAAACTTCTTTAAAGTTGTTTTAACAATTAAATAATAGTAAATAATGAGTCAAATTATTGTACTAACCGTTATCAAGTCAACATAAATCCAAAAACAGACTGCGAGGCGAAGTTACTCGTGAAAACAAGACACAAAACACTGAAACACCTTGTTGCAACTGATGGAGCACAACGTAAGCACTGACGAACACAACATGCACTGCCACTAAACGGGACGCGACACTAGCACTTTAGTTTATTTACAAAGACTATTCCACGTTTATGCACGCATAGATTCCGGGACGTCTGTCGTGCTCCTACGAAATTCGGCCATTTTGCTATTGAAGAAAGAAGGCCACCTTTCGACCAATAAACAAACAGACTGACCGTCTAGTGACTAGTGCTTCCATCTGACGACATTTCCGAACTGCAGGGCTACTACGAATCTTAAAAGTCGAAGTTCGTGTAGTGTAGTCCCTCTGAAACTTATACTCTTTAGTACGAGAGCGAGAGGGATGGTACGATACGAACTTCAAGTTTCGAGTTTCGTAGTAGCCCTGCAGAATACGTCACAGAAAAAAAAAACGCACTGCGTTTAGTTATTGCATGTAATTTCGTAGACTGGCAACATTGGACTTGCCATAGAATGTAAACAATACGCTGTAAATCACAGCTGTAAATAAAATAAATTATCAAGACGACAAAATGCTCTTCATCGATTAAAGCGCGTATTTTTAAAAAACTATGACTTGTCTTTTTTTCACTTTTTTTTGTATATTGCACAATTCAAACTTTTTCAAACAGACACCAGTAAAGAGTTATATATTATGATTAGTGTTAGTTTAAATTTAAAGTCAAGCATCATGAAATTCAAACTCAGTTTTATTTTATTGGAAACCTTTCTTTTAATGGTAACTTTTAAACTACAATTAATATAAAATAGAAAACAAGAATACAATCATAATCAGTCAAAAACAGATTCCCCGACGTTCTATTATTAATATCCTTATAGCTTTATTTTGCAGATACAGATTGTAAAGAGCGAAAAGCATACTACAAGCAAACAAATAAAACAGAAGGTAAGTTTATCCTAATATTCTCACGGGATTCATGTAAAATCTCGCCTCAAGTCTAGATTTGCGCAGATGTTCTTATCATAAATAAAGACCGAAGAAAAAGAAAAGTGCGAAGTCGCATTAACCACAGGATATTAATTTATGTGATCAGTTTTTTTCATCTCTTTAGTAGTGTATAGAATAGGGTCCTTACCTTAGGGTCAAGAAATGCTTGGTGGCTGTGATACTTAGTTCAATAAATAACCGAATTAATGCTTCCTATCGCAAAAATATTTCCATAAAAAAATGATTTTCCCTCTTTCAGATCCTGTCTATTTTCTTGACTTCCGACAGATCATTATAGATGCTCGGCACGTCTTAGAAGAGGTCCTGTCCAAGGGCAAGGTGAAAGTACTCGGCATTGATGACTGGAAATGGTAAAATCAGCTCTTTTGTGAGGATTATTTTCTTTGGATATGGTTGTAATAAAATGTTTTCCCAATTTTTAAGATTATTTATTTGTTACATGATTCATTGATAAATACGGAGACAGAATAGCATAATAATATAGGTATTTAAATAATGGTTATAGTAGTGATAACAAAGCCATTGATTTGGTTAATCATTTGTGATTCATGAACATTAATAGTGTGGCCACATTCATGAATGTTCAATGAAATGTTTGTGAAATAAAAACTATTTTATACAAAAATAATAGGACTCCAATATAAAAAAAACTATCTACTTAATAAATTTAAACAAGTCATTCTTGTTATGTAATCAGAATCTTGGAAACGGCTCCAACAATTTCGACGAAATTTGGTATGTAAGGGTTTTCAGGGATGACATCTCTGGGAAAACGCTTATTTATACAGTTAAATTGGGACACAGCCTAAACACAGCTTTCTAAACAATTTTTTCTGAGATAGTCTCACTAAATACACAACTAAGAAATCAATGTGAAACTGGTCCCAACTATAAAGTCTGGATTCTTTGAGCTATCAATCAATAGCTTCCGAAGCCCAGGTTTAGCTTTTTCTAGTTGAGGTCTAGCCTTTTCGACCTTAGCAAGCTGTTTGCTAGGTTCTACATGCCTCTGCTTGTGCCTCTGTAGACTTGAATGAGTCTTAAACTTAGTGCCACAAATGTCACAAAATATATTAGGGTCTTTATGATGGCGACGCACATGCTCTGCTCTTCGTGAAGAAGAAAGATAACTAAGACTACAGAAGGAACACTTATATGGCCGTTCTCCTGTGTGAATGCGTGTATGATAGAGCAGAGATTCCTTCGTAACAAACTTTCCGCCGCATATTTCGCATGCAAAGTTCTTTTCCTGTGTATGCTTGACTGTGTGGGCTTTCAGTCTGCTCTGGCAGCTAAACTTCTTGTTACACCAGCTGCAAACGTGAGACGTTCCTGTCTCACTATGCTCAAACTTTATGTGAACCCTCAATGTGGTTTTACGAGAATATTGCTTATTGCATATGTCGCATTTAAATTGCCCATCAAATGCCGATTTTCTAGTGACTTGACCACACACACCAAATCCAATGTGTTGTTTGAAAGTGTCTTTGTTTTTATAGACTCTACCACACTTTTGGCAAACATATCTCATCCTATGCCCAAGTTCATGCTGTTTGAGGGCATGTCGGTTATTATAGACTTTACCACATATGGAACAGACTCTGGTGTCATGGCAGTCTTGAATGTGTTGCTCCATTAGAGCATAGGATCCGTAGCTGCGATCACACTTAGGGCATTTAACAGTCTTTGGAGCATGAAGTCTCAAATAATGCTGTCTTAAATAATCCAAGACAGTAAAAGTTTTTAAACAAGCATTGCATTTGTATGCCAATGGTTGACTGTCTTTATGCAATATAAGTTCTCTGGGCAAGTTTACTGTTTTTCGAGCTCTTTTCTTTTTAGTTTCTTTCACCTTAATTACATCTTCATTGAACAGTGGGTCTTCACTATTTCCATCAAAATCATCTTCAGTCTTAATTTCTAAATTATGCTTTGAATCTTTACCATTGAGGATTGAGTTAAATCTTTTCAGTGCAACAGCCTGCGTTGTTGCTGGTCGCTTAAAATCATAATAATGTTGTGCTGAGTCTTTGGGATCCAAAACCACAAATAGTGATTTGCACATAATTATCTGCTCTGATGCATCTTGAAGGCATTTATCCAAACTTTCAAGAACTTGATTGAAACTTTGAAAATTTTCTCTGCACTTCTTAATAAATGTATAGCATTTTAATGCTGACATTGCACATTGCTTGCAAACAGTCTCGCATGGAATATCACGGACCTGCAAAAGAAATATAGTGTACAGATAAATTACCAAGAGCATGGAATTGCATATGTGGTATAGTGTGTTTATAGGCATTCTATATTTGAAACTTTCCTTTTACTGTACTATCAGTATAAACAGAGATTTCTAATAATTATAATGAAGAATAATATTCCAAACTACAGGTGAATACCTACTAAAGTCATTTTCCTTTTCATGCTAACCATACAACCACTACAAATGCAATTCCAAGCTCTTGTTAATTCATCTATACCATAAGAACTTGATCAGAAACAAAAATTCTAACACAGATAGGTTTGTTCACTATGTATTTGTTCATAAGTAATAAGATGGTAAGAAACAGATTTAGGTTTTAAATCTTTCCTTTAGGTTTGAATGAAAATTTAAGGGCAACAGCAAATAGTTAACGAACTCCGAAAAAGTAAACGTACGTCACATGAAATAAAACTTGTTTTGTTTATTATTCATGACACTGGGACTGTACAGACAACTAAGTACTTAGTCAGTCACATCAGTTTACAATGATACTTACATCATCCCCTAAGATATATCCAAGAATTTCGGAGAAAACAACATCGCATTCAAAGTCATTACCATTCATAAGCACTTCATCTCTTATGAGAATTGTATTTTGTTCTGCTACATTGAGGCACAAACAACATATGTTTTCCTTTCGGAGCAACGAATTAAAAAGAGTATTTCTTAACGTCGCCATTGTTTAAATGGGGCTACTTGAATCTATTTCGTTTATAATAAGGATTATTTTAGTTACTACGATTTTTCTACTATTTCTTTACAATAAAACTCCATGACCGAACAGACCCACGGCACGGAGCACGGAACAAATTTGACAATTTTGACATTGATTGACGGACTGATTTGTCACGGGGCGCTACTTTTTCGTCCTTATTGTTGGTTATTTACTTATTTTTGTAAATAATTGCTTTTATTAAAACTATGTTATATGATAAAAAAATACAAAGTTTTGTATTTGGTTCCATCTTCCCAAAAAAAAATTAAACTGTTGAAAAAGTTTGATATGTTATTTCATTGTACGATTTGGACAAGACAGGTGTTCTTTATCTGTGGATACGAAAATAGTAACGACATATAGAGGCCTATTACGAAGTGCAAAATTATATTTTCGTATCTTGCCGTCCTGCTGACGCCTATATTATTTAACACAAGAGTGAGAGAGATGGCACAACACAAACTTCGATTTTCGAATTTAAAAGTAGCCTCCCATCCCAGACCGCCATGTTCCTTTCTGTTTGTCGTGTCGCTTCATCTTTCATCGATTCTGAACGAAAGTTTTAAAGCCGCGAACTATTTGTCAGATTTAATTTTGTTGCTTCTTTATTCAAAACAATAATACAGTACTTTATTGCACAAAGTAAGAAATACTGGCTAAGCCATGGCTAGCAGAGCAGATATAAACATAATCGTGTCAAATATCGCTAACGGAAAACAGTACAGTCACTGTAGGTTATGTTTGAAGAGTCTTGATGATTATTATGTTCGTTTTGGAGATGGAGTGGCTATGGACAGCGAAAGCGAAGGGCTGCAGCTACAACCGCTATCTGATTTGCTCTCCAAGCTTCTTGGGGACGAGGTATGCATTGTGAAGTTTCATTGTGTACCTACATTGATTTATTTTGATTGAATTGCTGATGTTTTAATTTTCTCAGTATATCTTATAGTTAAAGTAGAGTAGACAATATAAATTCTGAATTGTTATAGCTCTTAAAGATTCAAGGCAGAAGTTCATTTGCTGGTTATAACAAATGTTGGGAGAAAATAATTATGTGTCAGTAGAATTTAATTGTCAGGCTGATATTCTTTACTTGATTTGATTACAGGATATAGAAGAAGTTCCTGGCCTAGAAGCTGTGTGCACGGATTGCGTCGAACAGGCCCTAGGAGCCTTCAAATTCATAGAAAATTGCCATAAAACCACTCATCTACTCAACAGTGTCCTAGATAGCTTATTAGAGACACTCGACGTCTCATTTGAAGCGAATGAAAATCAGTCTTTGTACATAGTAGTAGATGACCATAAATCAGAGCTGCTGCTAATTAATAATGACATTAAACCAGTAATGAAGCCTGCACAATTTAAAGCAGAATTTACTCTAAGCTGTCTAGAATGTGACAAGGAGTTTGGAAGTCCCGGTGAACTTAAAGAACACTTTGCTCAGAACCACAAGTCAATTTTATGTGACATTTGCAGCCAGAGTTTTGATACTGCTCAGGAATTATCAGAGCACTCATGCATTGCTAAATACAAATGCCCCGATTGTAAACAATACAGAAACACCGAGGAGGCTCTAATGGAGCACCAGAACAGAGCCCACGAGATCCACGTCTGTAAGGAATGCGGGAAGTCATGTCAGGGCTCCGACAAGCTCAAAACTCATGAAGAAAAACATGCCAATAAGAGCCAATGCCCTAAATGCGGAAAAAGCTACTCGACAAAAGACTTCTATTTGAAACATGTCAAGTTATGTGTTGATGGTTTGTTAGATCCACATCCGTATCGAACCAACCTAGAGCGACCATTTTGTTGCAAAGAGTGTGGTAAACGCTACAGCACTAGTGGAGGCTTACGGGTTCACTACAGATTTGAACATGGGAACAGTAAACCCCACATATGTCCACATTGCAATAAGAAATTCACAGCTCCGAGTTACTTGAAAGTTCACATGATAACACATACTAAGGAGAAAAATTTTGTATGTAATATATGTAGTAACCGTTTTGTATCAAAAGAAGCTTTATTATATCACACGAGACGGCACACTGGGGAAAAGCCTTACCAGTGTGATCTTTGTACGGAGAGATTTGTGAATGCATCAGCAAGAGCCGAGCATATAAAGTACAAACACATCGGCCCAACGTTAATGTGTGAGATATGCTCACGAAAGTTTGTTACGCCTCATTTCTTGAAGATGCACATAAAAAGACACCATGAGAAAGATGGTGAATGGAATATACCTGAAGTACCGGTGCCTAAAAGCATGCTAGAATCAACTGTAAATAGAAAGACTTATTCTAAAAAGCTCCAGAAGTCTTTGTAAATTACCTATATGACATTGTCAAGTGATGAATTATGTTTTTTTATGTATTTATTATTTACAAATATACCTCAAGTGATAAGAATTTTGATCTTTTACCCTTCTGCTTTTATGTCCATAGTCAACCACTTTGACACCTGGGCCACCTCTGTAAGGGTGACACTCTTTCCTGTTTTCCTGTTTTTCGTGTACACGCCCATAGAAGCTCCTGTCAGTTTCTATGCGCGTGTACACAAAAAACGGGGCCGGTATTTCCATGTTGGTGTTATCCGGGCCGGGAAAAAGTGTCACCCCCTCTGTAACAATGTTTATCAAATGACATACAAATCTGTTCTCTTCTGGGTCAACCTAAAGCAAGCAAGGTGGAAGGACGGAATAGAGACCATCGGAACAAGTGATTGGTTTAACCTGGCAAAAAACAGCAACGAATGGCAATCTCTAGAGGAGGCCTTCACCCGAAGAGGGGTTCAGATGGCATGCATAAAATTTAGGATTAATAATATTATAACAACATTATTCATATTGGTACATGTCAATGGAAAATAAAGGCTTTTTTATTTTTTTATATTTATTTATTTTATTTATACAAATCTGTTCTGTGGTGGGTGCCCTAGGGATCAATTTGATTGACTGTGCTATACATAATGTCGATGGCTCTAATTCAAGGGAGTATTTGAATAAAACAGCTTGAGGCAGAGGTCAACAAAAAATAAAAACTTCGAAATTTTAGGATTGACCAAGGTTTCCCAAACCGTAAACTGTGGGAAATACCCAAAGGCGCCGCGTGGGTTCCTGTTATCCCGGGAACTTGGGCAATCTGATGGAAATCTAGTTTTAATGTTATAGCGCCATTGCTAGCTATTATATCATACTAGCTTATGCCCGCGACTCCGTCTGCACGGATCTAGGTTATCGCGCGGTGGCGCCCTCTACTGGAATGAAAGGTATCCTATGTTGATACTATATACCAAATTTCATCCGAATCGGTTCAGTGGTTTCGACGTGAAAGCGTAACAGACGAGACAGTTATTTTCGCATTTATAATATTAGTAGGGATTGTATCCTATTTCAACCAGCAACCAGCTAGGCTCCCTAACCGTAAAATCAGAGCCGGCCTTGAGTCATGCCTTCGACACTCTTTTACATGCGACAAGCGACAAAATGACTGGTCGTGTTTCTTATGCCGCGGCTACATCATCGGTCGAAGCTCGTGTCGCGTTGTTGCTATAGGAAATTCGTGATACAACGAACACGTACTACATGGCCACATTATAGACGCAATAAAAGTAAAGCCGCGACAAAATCCCTTAGATGTGCGGTAAAAAACCGGCGGGAGCTCGAACACGGGCGGATCTACTTAAAGTAAAGGCTTTTCGGGCTGCAGTCCAGGGCCCCGTTGATACAGAGGGCCCCCAACCTGAACTGAAAACAATAGACAGTATTGTCAATAGTAAAAATTATCTAGAATTTGAAAAAAAAATCCGATCATGAGGTTTGAGTAATTAGGTAGGGCCACTAAGCAGTTTTAACCCAGGGCCCTACAAATTCAAGATCCGACCCTGCTGGAACACTATTCGAGTTTGCCCGAATGATTCGCGTTACTTGGGTCATGTCGCGTGTCGCGAGCGTCAGATCGAACGTTCGCCTAGTCCCGATAATGTAGCCACAGCATTAGACCTTAGAGTTTTAAAACTTAATACGCCGAGTCTAGTTTTCCTTTAGATCGATAAAAATAGGTATTCAAATTAAGTGATTAAGTTGTATGCAATTGGGCACCTTAGTTAAATAGCAATAGACAAAACATAGTCATTAAAAAACCATAGTTTATTTACAAGTAATATACATTATAACAGCCTAACTACTACATTTCAAGATTGTTCATTGATTCAGTGGGAGATAAATATGGGCTAAGAAATAAAAGTATGGTTGTCCTGAGTGTAACTTTGAGAATGAACTTGTAGAAAGTGCCTGTTTTTGCATGAAGACAAGTGTGAAGCTGTCTTGAAGTTGTAGTTACATAGTAACAAGGTTTTCGCAGTTCATAATGTATATAAACCTTATTGAAACTCTGAGTTGAAGCCTATATTGGAGATTATGATGATTGACAGTGCATAGTCTAGCACAGAAACACATTCATATGTTAAATTAGTTAATGGATCTATTGTCTGTGTAAATTTCCATGTTTTCCACTACATACGTCCTGTCTTGCTTATCCGTTATTGGTATATAGAGCTTGCTGTGAGGATCGGAATGTCTCTCAATGTGCTTCCGTAGCTGGCTGCCCGTTATAAACTTCATGTGGCATATGTGACATTCTTGTGTAGGCCCAAAATGTTTCCTTCTTTTGTGTTCCATCCGTCTCGAAGTAGACAGGAAGCTCTCGTCGCACAAATCACATTTAAAGGGTTTCTCGCCCGTATGTAACCGTGTGTGGTACACCAATGCTGCTTGCGTGACGAATTTACCATTGCACTGTTCGCATGTAAAGTTCCGTTCCCTCGTATGCTTGACAATATGGTTCTTAAGTCTGCTGATAGCGTCAAACTTTTTCGAACACCAGCTGCAAGACAATACTTTGCCGAAACCATGGTCAGTTTTCAAGTGTGTCCGTACCCCATTCTTACGGATGTAGCCTTTGCCGCAGATATCACAGAAGAAACTTGCCACTCTCTCCTCATTGTTACCACACTGTTTGCAGTGGATCCTGTATGTCTGTTTGTTTACAAAGCTCTTTTCACATTGGGGACATTTTAAAACATCATGTTTATCTAAATGGGCTTTTAGAGCAGTTTTTGATGGGAACTGGACAAAACACAGCTTACAGAGCGCTGCGACGTGTTCCAGCCTGTTGTGTGTTCTGAGCATTTTTTCCGTACTAAACATTTTTGAACACTTCGTACAATGAATTTTCTTTGGATAGTGAACTCTTTCTTCATGCTCTGTTAACTGTAGGGGTGTCGAGAATACTTTGAAGCACTGCGAGCAGGGCTGCGGTGACGTGCTGTGCATTTTCATGTGCTTAGCGAGTAGAGTTTTAGACTTAAGTCTGACACCGCATTCTTCACAAATGTAGCTGTATAACGTTTTATCTTTCACATATTTGTTTTTCCTCTTGATAAAGTGCTTAACTTTGGATACAACTGTCGGTTTGTCCTTTGAATGTGTTTTTCGGCTTGTGAAGATGCAGTTTTCTGATGCACTGATCATCAAGTATACCGAACGTACTGGAGGGGCTAGAGTGTTGGCTTGTGTTAGGCTGTTTTCGAGTGTTGACATTGCTTCTCCCCATTTTTCATTAGAATATTCACAAAACTTTTTAAACAGGTAGCTGTTGGTTATTGATTTTGTGCAGCTGTCGCATAGTGTTTGCGGTAGCAATGGTTCTTCAGTCACCTGCGAAAATTACATACAGTTAGTTTAATTCGTAAGTTTAGTTCTTTAAATAAATACAGTCATGTCCATAGGAGGACAATTTAACCAGTGTCTAGTGGATTTTGCCATTGTACGGCAAAAATCTAGAAAACGAAATATGAGAGGTACCTCATTGTGGATGAACATATTCAGTATTCATTTATTTGGCAAAAACAAGACTTATACTAGAACTTACAGAAATTATGCACCCTGGTGGGGTATATCCACAATTATTATGTATGAAATTATAATCTAATTCTATTACACAACTAGAAGGTAGACATCCTACACTGCTTCAAAACTACTTAAAAATACTAGACTTAAAAAATTTACTAAGTTAGCTTTACACTTTAGCAAGATGAATTATACTTGCCCCAAGCTCTGCAAACATGTCCTCGTAAGTCACAGAATTCTGGAAATACGGCCGTTTTAAGTTCACAGAGTCTTGAATGAAGTGTTCGTGTTGCTCAGTCGAAGAGAAGCATAACCTGCAAATATGCTCGTCCGCTCTGGTCACATATTTGAACGCCGCTACCAAAATGCCAGTTTCTGGTTCCATTTCGCATTAATACTGGCACTGAATTAAATAGCACTATGAAAATAATTATTCGATTATGTCCCCAGCCAAAGAACAACAAACGAATCGTATTCGTATGTCAATTTATTGTTGGTACGGCGCAACCTCTATGGTAGTAACAGCTCTATGACGTTCTTCTGTCAAGCCTGTCTTGTCTCGAATTTGCTACAAGGAAATACGTTATTACGATTTATGTTATGATTTAAATAAAAGGCATTGTATTGCAAACGGTTTATTTATATCCCACGCCCAACAATTGGTAGCAGAGCGTGGTTACTTGCATAAATGCGAAAATAAATAAAATAACGTAAAAATGGCGTCTTCGACATACCGCTCCATAGAAACGTTAAATAGAAATAATTATGACACCTGGTGTTTACAAGCCCAGGCCGTACTTATTAAAACCGAACTATGGGATTACGTTAGCGGCGAAAATAAATTATCGCCAACATCGAGCGCCGAAGAAAAATGTAAGTTCGAAAAAATGGACATACAAGCCAGATCGGAACTTATTCTGCTCATCTCACCGACTGAACTAAAACAAATAAAAGGATGTAAAACCTCAAAAGAGATATGGGAAAAACTCAAATCCATACATCAAAGCACTGGTCCGGCGAGAAAAGCTACACTATTAAAACAACTCGTGCTGAAGAAAATGAGTTCTGAAGAGGATATCCGCGACCATTTAAATAATTTTATGGATGTCGTCGGAAAGCTGGAGGACATGGACGTTAAAATCCACCCGGAGCTATTGAGTATTATGATGCTCTACAGCCTACCAGCAAACTATGAAAACTTCCGCATCGCCATTGAGTCAAGAGATGTGCTGCCTGGTCCAGAAGAATTACAAATAAAAATCGTTGAAGAAAACGAGGCCAGAAAGCAAACAGAACCGAATGACACCTCATCAAGGTCCGAAGCACTTTATGCTAAACAGAAGAGGAAGGTCGTCGTCTGTAAACACTGCCATAAAAAGGGCCACACTACAGAGGCATGTTGGTCGAAGAAAGGAGCCACTAGCCCACAGAAAAATAAAAGTCAGGAAAAAAATTTCAATGTCTGTTACTCATCTGCAGACAGCATTGATGACAACCTGTGGTGCCTTGACAGTGGCTGCAGTTCTCACATGACTGGCAAAGAAGAAAAATTCGAAGAATTAACTCCTGAAGTTAACACTTTAAGTCTCGCATCGAAGAAGCACACCACACAAATTAAAGGGCGAGGAAAAATTTGTATCTCCTCCAACGACGAAAAATACAACTTGAACGATGCACTGTACGTACCAGAAATAACGACGAACCTCATATCAGTTGGGAAAATAACTGACAACGGTTACAAGGTACTATTCGAAAAAGAAAAAGCATCGGTCATGCAAGAAGACACCGTCGTACTACAAGCTTCAAGAAATAAAAATGGGCTTTATTATCTGGATTTCAAACCTGAAGAATCAGCAAATTTCACAACGAAGTCGCAAGATGAATCGATGTTATGGCACCGAAAATTGGGTCACATCAATGAAAAAGATCTCAAAATGATGGTTACGAACCAGATGATGAGAGGACTAAACCTAAATGAAGTGAAGCTAGATACCTGCGAAACTTGTATAAAAGGTAAACTTTCATCCCTACCATTTGCAAGCCATGATCGATTATCATCTGAAATTTTAGAAATTATACACAGCGACGTTTGTGGACCGTTTGAAACGGAATCGATTGCTGGATCCAGATATTACGTATCCTTCATCGATGACTTCACCAGGTACTGCTGTATCTATTTCATCAAAAACAAAAGTGAAGTAATCGAAAAGTTTAAAGAATACAAAAGTGGAGTGGAGCTGTTCACAAAGAAGAAAATTAAGCACTTGCAATCGGATAATGGTGGCGAGTACAGAAGCAAAGAATTTGATGACCTGCTGGCGAAATGTGGCATCAAAAGAAGACTGACAGCACCATACACTCCACAACAAAACGGCGTAAGTGAACGAAAAAACAGATCACTACTGGACAAGGCTAGATGTTTAATGATGGAAGCAAACGCACCCTCATGCTTATGGGCAGAAGCAATAAACACAGCCAATTATCTAATAAACCGGAGTCCAGCAAAAGCCTTAAATGGAAGTAGTCCATACGAAAAATGGGTTGGCCGAAATCCAGCCGGAAACCATTTACACATTTTTGGCAGCAAAGCATTCATCTTGAACAAAAGACGAAGAGGCAAATTCTCCCCTAAAGCCGTAGAAGGGGTATTTATGGGATACGCCAAAAATGCTAAAGGATTCAGAGTCTACTTACCTGACCAAAACGATGTTGTAATCAGTCGAGATGTCAAATTCGTCGAGAAGATGTACTATGATGACACTCGTACAGAAGCACCTCTTGGCAACAGCAAACGGGAACCTGAAAAAGAAATGGTGATACAACTTAACAATAATAAAAATCATCAAAATTCTAACTTACCGATTCAGGATCCTCTTCCCTTGACAGATATGTCCTCCTCAGATGCCACCAACTCTGAAACAAGTATAAATGAAAATCTGATGCCATCTGAGGATGAGGGGGCCGAAACTGCAGACCAAGACCAAACTTCAATTGAAGAGGAAGAAGGGGCTGAAAGTGATGGATACCAAACTCCACATGAGACAAATGAGAGAACATCGCAAAGACCCACAAGAAATAGAAAGAAACCTACATGGACAAAAGATTACCACCTACAAGACGATATGGAAGAAGAAAGCATGCTCGTGTCGGATATAACATACCTGTCTGAACAGAATGAAACTGAAGACGACTGGCATGACGCAATCAAATCTGAAATAAGAGCACATATTAAGAATGAGACGTGGAAAATCACGAAGAAAACCAGTGGCATGAAACTCATCGACTACAAGCTTGTTCTTAAAACAAAAACTGGACCGGACAATACGGAAACAAAGAAGGCAAGACTTGTTGCTCGAGGATTCACCCAACGACCTGGAATAGACTACAATGAGACTTTCGCGCCTGTAGCCAAATTAAGCTCCATCAGAACCGTCGTCGGAATGTCTGTCGAAGAAGGCATGAAATTAAAGCAGATGGATGTCACGACTGCGTATCTGAACGGTGACATAGAGGAAGACATCACTATGAAGGTACCTGAAAACTTGGAAAAGTATGTAACAGAAATAATTATAGATGAGAGCGGAAATAATGACCTGACTATATACAACAAAGCTAAAGACATGCTAAAATGTATTAGAGACATTAAAGGAGAAAAAGTCTGCAAATTACAGCGATCCTTGTATGGTCTAAAACAATCCGGGAGGCAGTGGTATATCCGATTGGACACGGAATTACGCAATATTGGTTTTGTCCCATCACATGCAGATCCATGTGTATACATACTACAGAAAGGAGGAGCTAAAGTAATCACAGCCATCTGGGTAGACGATTTACTGATAGCTTACAACTGTCCTAAGAAGATGCAAGAAATCCAAACAATGCTTGCACACAAATTTGAAATAAAAGATCTGGGAATACCACAGAGAATGCTCGGAATTGATTTTAAATACACTAAAGATACAGTGAAACTTTGTCAAGAAAAATATATCAAGGACACATTAATTAAATTTAAAATGGACGAATGCAAAGCAACGAGTACCCCTATAGAACCAGGGCTAACGCTTGAAGCGGACA
This sequence comes from Choristoneura rosaceana, assembly GCA_037349165.1. NCBI lineage: Eukaryota > Metazoa > Arthropoda > Insecta > Lepidoptera > Tortricidae > Choristoneura > Choristoneura rosaceana. The sequence continues at coordinate 834,333 of JAZBNJ010000007.1, forward strand.
AAAGTACAAAAGATAAAGAATTGCCATATAAAAACTTGATTGGAACACTCATGTATCTAGCAGTAGCTACGAGACCTGACCTTATGTTCGCAGTCAGCTACCTCTCGCAATTCAACGATAGCTACAGTGCCGAACACTTCAAGAGTGCCAAACGTGTGTTAAGATACCTCAAGGGCACATCTACTATCGGTCTAAATTTTAAGAGAACCGAACAAGAATTGTACGGCATGGCAGACGCAGACTGGGGCGCCTGCAAATTAGACCGCAAGTCTTTCTCCGGGTATTGCTTCATATACGGAGGAGGCTGTATCAGTTGGTCGTCGAGGAAACAAAAGAGCGTAGCGCTTTCCACAGCAGAGGCGGAATATTGTGCGTGTACTGAGGCAGCAAAAGAAGCCATACACTTGAAGTCGCTATTTAATGACCTGGGGATTCACATAGATTGCGTCCAGATTTCAAATGACAATCAAGCCGCATTGAAGCTAAGTCAAAACCCTATAGTTTCATCAAAATCCAAGCACATCGATTTGAAGATGCACTATATAAGGAACTGCATTCAGAATAAACAAATACGCTTGGAATATTTAGAGACAAAGAACATGGCGGCTGATCTACTGACGAAGGGGCTATCAGGGCCACGGCTCAAGGAGCTGATGATCCACTTCGGGCTAGCATAGAGTCGCGAGGAGGAGTGTTGGTACGGCGCAACCTCTATGGTAGTAACAGCTCTATGACGTTCTTCTGTCAAGCCTGTCTTGTCTCGAATTTGCTACAAGGAAATACGTTATTACGATTTATGTTATGATTTAAATAAAAGGCATTGTATTGCAAACGGTTTATTTATATCCCACGCCCAACATTTATCAAACGAAACGAGAAGAGAAGCGTCAAAGTCAAAGGATGCATGGGGTTCGGGGAGTCCCTATTGCATCGATGCTACAAACTCTAAAACGCTATTAATGCTGTTCGACGAATAACGAACGACGAATGCGTCGGAGACAACAGTGTAATAAGATTTATGAATACGATTTGTGTTGCGTTTTTATTTCTATCCCACTGCTAAATTTCATACAAAAAAAATCGTAAAATTGTAAAATTCGTACGGGAGATGGAACGATATCAGTGGACATTAATCAAAATTAGTATTTGTCGAAAACATTATGAAAACTTTGTGTTGCCGAGCGGTGCGGTAAACAATGAACCTTGAGATTTTTTTGTGCTAGAAAGAAATGCTACAATGTTAGTCAATAATCCACGACTTGATAATTCGTGCCCTAATGGAAAATTAAAAGAGGACATGAATTATTAATCTTTTGTTTTTCTGCATATTATTGGTCGCCACTGGGCCAATAAGTGTTGTGGGCTGTAATGATAAAGTCAGTTCATGAAGTGTTCAAGTTTATAGAATACTAGCTGTTGCTAGCGGCTCGGTTCGCGTAGTATTTGTTTATCGCTATCCCGCCGGAACTATGCAATTTTCCGGGAAAAAACTATTCTATGTCCGGGACTATCTGTATACCGAATTTCATCTAAATCTGTTCAGCGGATTAGACGTGATTGAGTAACAAACATCTTTACGAACTTTCACATTTAAGTATCCATCCATCACACTAATTTGGATGAAGTCGCATTGATACTGAATCGTTATAATTTAAAATTATAGAAATGTTTCATAGCACTGCCGCTGAACTCTGTAAACAAATTAGAGCGCTGGCACTATTCGCCCCTTTAAAACCAAAGTGAAATAATGTGTTTTTTTCTCATTTTAAAATTCAACCAGATAGTGTTTTACTTAAAGTTCAATTTGGAAATGTGAATTTATAAAATTGTTTCACTTTATTATTAAAGGTGCGCTATGTACAATAGTGTCTCCCCGAACGCAGCCAAAGTAAGCCATAGATACAAAATAAAGGTGAGGCCACATGCAGTCGCTCGACCACACAATAAAAAAAAAAATGTTCCGTGCGCTCCTTTTGGTATATTTATCTTACTCTACGTGTGCGCTCGACACTCGTTTTCAATTTCAAATCTTGTTACGTGACATTTATGGATAAACTGCTGAAAATGTTGAGCTTTGTCACTCCAATTTCTTTTGCTTGTACCGCTGCCACGACTGGTACTAAATGAGATTAATAAATCGGCTTCCAAGGCCAAGATCAATACTGCAAGAAGCCATCCAGTCACTACTGCTCGATGCGGCGACTTGACGCTCATTTTTTAAGTCGCGGGAAATTCAAAATCACCTCCAAAATGGGATCATATGACCAGATTTATCGCTGCAAACTGCTGACTGTATGTGGGGGCACCCTAAAGCACTGACAGCTTTCTTGTGCGAAGATTGAAATACTGTTTCTATCTCAAATTATTGTCTGACAGGGTCAAGGCAGGGTTTTGTCTTTTTATAAAACTATAAAAAAATGAAAAACGTATGTGGTAATTTTTAGTTTTTTTTTTTTTCATCTTCCAGAGCCTTTATTGCACGCGCCACTATAGCAGATACTAAATGCAGGTGACTGTAGGTACTGGTAAAACGCATGAACTACAAGTAATGCGGTAATGGTTTACTTTTAGTAAAACAAACCGCAGTTTTGCTTACATAAAACAATTAAGTCCACCAGTCACATTGAAAATTCGAGATAAACTACCCGCACTAAAGTTCTGGTTAAAGACATTATTTACTCAAAAGAAATGTTACATTTCACTTAATGAGTACCTAGTTCATGTTTTTATTTAATTTACTGGTTGAAATTTTGGAGTTTTCTTCCTATCCCGTAGGAATATAAACACAAGAGTTGCTCTCATACCAAATCTCATACAAACCCGGAAAAAAAGAAATAAAAATCAGTTTTGAGTGTAACATTTTATTAGAGATAACTTAGATCAAGCAGATAAATAAGGAAATGATACAACGCGCGTACACCTCTACAATATACAACTATTTCTCCTTGTTGAGCGCCTCGATGAATTCTTCTAACCTCTCTTGGACTTGACGCACACGCTCTGGAAATTAATAAAAATATATCAATCATTTTAAAACCTTAATACCATATGGTGTATATGTCGGCGGCCAATCGTAAAATCCGCCAGATCACGAAATTCCTAGGCACATCATGAAATGGCGCCATTTCATGATATGCCTAAAAGTTGTCCAGAGGCATATCACGATGTGCCTGAGAAACAATACGGCTTTCTCTCTGTGAATATACCTGTTTTCTGTAATTGTTTGCTATATGTTGGTGTGCAATAATGAGTTATTGTATTGTATTGTATTTTACGGCAGATCGATTAGAGCAACGCATTTGACGATATTCCTAGCTTTATACCGGGCATATCGTGATATGCTGAAAAAAAGAAAAAAATAGGTAGGTACGACTAGCGAAGCGAGGAGTGGTTAGTATGAATTGTGACCACTACGCACGAGCCGAGCGAGCGAAGCGAGCGTGCCGCGGCAGCGGCCGGCGAAGTGCCAGAAACGATATGGCGGCGTTTCATGATATGCCTAGGAATTTCATGATCTGCCTAAACTAGCCAAATCATGAAATGGCGGCGTTTCACGGTAAGCCTAGGAATTACATGATCTGCCTAAACATCACTAGGCAAATCGTCAAACGGTGAGTTTTGAACGATATGGCGGATGTCCCTTAGCCAATTCATGACATGGCGCCATTTTACGATATGCCTAGGAATTTTGTGATCTGGCGGATTTTACGATCGGCCGTCGACATGTACACCATGAAATTTTTGACTTCCATTACACAGACACCTTCTAGGCCAACGTGTACCATCTTAGGCCTCATCTTCGCCTTCCATCAAGCGACATTGAGGACAAACGTAGGCGTATTTTTTATAAAAAAATAATAATAAAAAAAGTCTCTGTGTATATACCTGTTTTCTGTAATTTTTTGCTATATGTCGGTGTGCAATAAAGAGTTATTGTATTGTATTGTAATAAAAAAACGACTTACTCAGTTCTTCCGCTAGTTCCACTCTCCTCCCAGACAAGAGTTTCTTTTTGGTTTCCGGATCCGCCGCCATCTGACGAGAAATATAATATCGAAAAAAGACTCCAAATAAACAATCATAATGAGAAATATCATGTTTAAAAAAATTGGGCCTTTTATACACAGTGGAATCTTTAGGATTGCTATATACACTCGAAAATCCGTTTCGGAATTTCGAACGCAGTAAATCCATACAAATCTATGGACCCACCACATACGGACAGTAGTTTTCCGTTCGAACTTTTCTCTGATTCGGAATTCCGCATGGTGGCCAGTGCCTTCAGAATGCCTTATTTCAACGTGTGTGTGTTGTATTTACATCGAAATTCCGTAACAGAATTCCGAGTGTATATGGCGGCCCTTATCAGGAGCAAATGATTGAAATACTTCGTATTTATGTCTTAAATTTTCATAAAAAAAAAACCATGAGCATCAGCTCTTTTAATAAACACCTGCGAATTAAGATTGTTTTTTTGGAATCCTTTTGTATTTTTTATTTTAATTCCAAATGTTTACTTTTACGGTCATCGCGTGAACATCCCGTGAACACCTGCGAAGACACTAATGACAAAAAACAGTTGCAAAAACGCTGAATATTCGCCCCATTAGCGTTGATCTCACCTCGTCCAAGACCTCCCGGAGTTCTCGGTCGAGCCGCGCGGCCTCCCGGTTCCCGAGCTGCTGGCGGAGCGCGTTGGCCGTGGTCCTCAGCGTCTGCTGCACCCGCCAGAACATCACCACCTCGCAGCACTCCTTCTGAAACAAGACCATTACGTTAACACCACTTGCTCGTTTGCCTTCCAGTCGTATAAAAAAAAAAAAACACGGAGTAGCGGTGGAGAGGTGACACGAGCCAAATGTCGCCAAATAGAATGTAGTTGGATCAATCAACTTTCTTTTTTTTTTTTTTTTTCCAACAGTGACAATAAAAATGACGTTGAAAATGTGGGTAGTTGTGCGCCTGAATTAGTTTCGTCGGACAGTCGCGCGATCAGAGCGGTGGCGCGTAGTGCGCGTGTTGCGGCAGCCGCCGAGTCGCGTGCTCCAGTGATGAAGGGTTTCGAAATAACCCGAAACATGTCGAGCTAAACTCGATTTAAGACGTGAGTTATCCGTTCAATATCATTTAATACAACTTTTTCTTGTCACTCGTTGCTATATTTACGGTCTCCTAGGTCACTCTTTAAACCGTAAGTTTATAGCATTAAGATATGCCAAACATACAGTTTTGTGGTAGTTTTTTTAAGCTCCTATAATTGGTCATCTAATAAGCATGTTAGTATAATGTGATGCAACATTTCTTCCAACAAACTATACTACTTTTGTCCCCTGGCTGACGGGACAGAATAACAACTGAGGCCTTATTGCCTAATGTTTTTGACACTCGTGATCGCAATCAAATGACATATTTCGCATACAAAAGCTGTCATTTTATTGCGATCGCGAGTGTCAGAAACGTTAGGCAATAAGGCCTCTGGTCAATGCTCGACCGATTTTGTACGACCTGATAATTCAATCACATGTCACTTGGAATACGGGTCGAGCTTTATCACCCTGTACCGATAATGTTCAAGGTGATACAGGAATTTCTTGCAAAGACAGGGTAAATCGTCAATTACTGACCACCATTCAATAACTGGCCACCTTACACTAAAAATTACTTCTAGTCACCTATAAATAGAATTAATTTTTAATATAAGGTGACTAGTTATTGACGATTCGCCCTAGCTAACTTACGGCTACTTGCTGAAAACACATAAATCTCGAGTTAGCGTTAAGCTCAGTTTAGTAGTGTCAAAATGTATGGAACTATCAAGCTTAAGCCAACTTTAACTCCTAAATCTAGATTTATTTTTTCCTGCAAGACGGTCTTAAAGTCGCACGTGAGCAAAGTAATCGTTACAATTCAATGATGATCTTGACAGTTCTGACTTACCACGTTAGTCCTCTGCGTCTAGAATGAAGCGTGCGTGTGATAAGCGGTTTTTTGAATTTACAAATCACCTTATTTACTTATATTAATTCGAATCAGAAATGAGGAGATACGTAGAAGAACAAGGGTCACCGACATAGCCAAGCGAATTAGCTCGTTGAAGTGGCAATGGGCAGGCCATATAGCACGGAGAGCAGATGGCCGTTGGGGCCGAAAAGTTCTCGAGTGGAGGCCGCGGATCGGCAAGCGCAGCGTGGGACGTCCACCAACGAGATGGACGGATGACCTGGTTAAAGCCGCGGGTTCACGGTGGATGCAGGCCGCTGCCAACCGAAGCAACTGGAGGTCTATGGGGGAGGCCTATGTCCAACAGTGGACGTCCTACGGCTGAGATGATGATGATGATGACTTATATTAAGGGACTACCCAGTTTTTAGCATCAATCAATGTGGTTATGGGGGGAGGGGGGTGAAATACGACAGGGGGGAAGCGCGGCGGCTCAAGATAAAAGCGTCAGAACGCGAGCGTTTATACAAGGTGACCTTAGCCTCTGGACAAATATTGAAACCATGGATAAGACTGATACTTAGGCACTGGTCCCACCGCGAGCTAGTAAGCTATGAGCTATCGGCTATTTTCTAGCCCAAGAAACGAACAAAAGATAATCGCTTCCGTGTACATAAAAGAGAGAGTTATATTTTTATAGTTCATAGCTGGCTGTTCACACTGCTGGCGAGGATACTCTCCCACCGCCCGGCGAGTAAGCGATAATTCCATAGAATTGTTTACTAGCCGCCCGCCGATTGTCAACTGTTTCTAGTACAGAATTTTACTAGTTGACCGCAGCGATAAGCTATCGACTATTAAACTAGCTCAACGGTACTCGAGCTGAGCTAGTGCAGCGAGTAATCGCCCGTCGCACGCAAACACTCGCTTATAGCCGAGCGTCTAAACTAGCAAAACTATACTCGCTTCTCGCCTCTCGCCCACTCGTTTGTGGTTTATAGTTTTACTCGCTAATAGTTTATAGCCGCCGGTGGGACAGGTGGCCTTAGCAATATCTTAAAATGGTTATTAGACACGAAAAAAATCTATGAAATGAGATCATCCAAATACACACGCTGCTCCAAAGTGATACATTGAAAATCGTTAGTTTTTCGGAAAATATTGGACTGATTGTTATGATACTTTGCAGCTTGGTTTTAAATATCTTGCTGAGCCAGTAATATTCGTATTTGTCCAGAGGCTAAGGTCACCCAGTATATTGAGAAGAGTTCTATCAGATGACATTTTTATTTTTCATTCAATTTTTATGGATTAATCGAGAAAAACTAACAAAAATGCAACGTTGCTAGCTCAGCACATACAAACGCTCTTAAAAGTTTTAAATTATTTACTAAGTGCAGTCCTACAATTAAAAGTTTGGGGGTTTTCTTAAATATGATTGTGTATGATCCATTATCAATTCGTCACATTCGTCGTGGATTTGTACAAAAAAAATTACTATGTAAAAATATATATTTATTACTTGGTTGTTGCAAAAAATACCTAACATCGAAGGATAAGGCAAACCCCGGCAGCCAGACTCTAATTCGCTCACTTGATATACCTATGCTTATTCACTTTTATGACAGTTAAAGCTATTGTTATGCATATTTTAATTATACGAATTCGTCACTATTATGAAAAAATCTCGTATCTAAAATCAGTCATCATCATCATCATCTCAGCCTATATACGTCCCACTGCTGGGCACAGGCCTCCTCTCGGAATGAGAGGGCTTGGGCCATAGTTCCCACGCGGGCCCAGTGCGGATTGGGAACTTCACACGCACCATTGAATTGTTTCGCAGGTTTGTGCAGGTTTCCTCACGATGTTTTCCTTCACCGCAAAGCTCGTGGTAAATTGCGCACATGAATTTCGAAAAACTCAGAGGTGCGAGCCGGGATTTGAACCCACGACCCTCTGCTTGAGAGGCGATAGGTCAAACCACTAGGCCACCACGGCTTCCTAAAATCAGTATGTCAACAAAATTGAACCTTGATGTCACGTCTATAAAGTTCACTAAGAAAAATTAGTATCTATTTTGAGCTACGACTTTTTTTTAAAGTAGTGACGAATTACCGAATCATCCCGTAGACTTAAACAAAAAGTGTCATACCCCGTTGCCGTTCTGTTGACTGTACAGGTAGAAACTCTTTTTACAATCCCGCGCACGCATTTGTGCTCGCTGCAGGAAGTTTCTGGAATGAAAGACAATTATAAGTAAAAAAAAAACGGTATACATATCAAATAAAATTAGAAATCTTCGATTCCTAGAATAGTTGCTTCCTAGAATATAATGATAAATAAATAAATATCATGGGACACTTGACACCAATTGACCTAGTCCCAAACTAAGCAAAGCTTGTACTATGGACACTAGGCAACGGATAAACATACTTATATAGATAAATACATACTTAAATACATATTAAACATCCAAGACCCGAGTACAAACATTCGTATTATTCATATAAATATCTGCCCCGGCCGGGATTCGAACCCGGGACCTCAAGCTTCGTAGTCAGGGTTTCTAACCACTAAGGCATCTGGTCGTCAAATATTAGTATGGATATCTAAGCCACACCTACGTAGTAACAAGTACCTTTAAATGTCATCATTGGTAGTACTTATAGTACTAGGGTTTTCCGATAATCAGTCCTGTGTATCTCACGCACACATTGTCGCGTATATAGACGTCGTCGTGCCTATGTAGATTCCAGAACGCGTATTTTGTACGGCATGGCCGCCCTGTGCCGCTGCCAACCGAAGTAACTGGAAGTCTATAGGGGAAGTCTAACATCCTACGACTGACATGATGATACTAATTTATTGAATCAGGCGTTACTTTGCGGAGGTCCATATCAATGAACTAAAATAATTTCTTTGCTCACCCGCGACCTTAAGATAGCTAAGTCTATGCAAATTATGCGTGTTCATGCAGTTCCTCCACCTCCACACTGTAAGAACACACACAAATTACACAAACCCATCTATCACCACCACCACAACACACTGACGCGTTTCGAACTCAACCAGAGCTCATCTTCAGAGTGACACAACCGTACACCATGCTACCAGTTGTTAGACACAACAACAATTACAACACCTGGTTTAACAACTGGTAGCATGGTGTACGGTTGTGTCACTCTGAAGATGAGCTCTGGTTGAGTTCGAAACGTGTGATGTGATGGTGGTGATAGATGGGTTTGTGTAATTTGTGTGTGTTCTTACAGTGTGGAGGTGGAGGAACTGCATGAACACGCATAATTTGCATAGAATTAGCTATCTTAAGGTCGCGAGTGGGCAAAGAAATTCTTTTAGTTAATGATGATACTCACTTCAAGTAGACGGGCTGCCAGGTCTCCCGTATATAATCATTATCGACCTCCACCCCCCGCCTCCTCAGGTTGTCCCTCACGGCCACGAGCTCGTCGTAGGCGAGGGCGGGGCGCGCGGAACCAAGCCGCTCGAGCTCAGCGCGAACTTCAGCCCGCCGGTTCTGTTCATCGGTACTGCTCTGCCAGTACAGCCAGCGGTCTTTGAAGCCAGGACCTGGAATACCGTATAGGTAAAAAACTTAAGTAAAGGACCTGTTGTATTTTTTTTTTGTGGCTTTCACCCTTGCTTTCTTAGCAAGATGTATTTTGCCAATGTCGATGTGGAGACATTACACACATGAGGAGACTGTTCGGTTTGAATAATTTTGATTTCGGGGGGAGGAACAGACTGGAGACCTAAAACAAATACCAATGGTTATGGACGGTACACTGACAATAACAAGACGAAAACAGACGATGTATGTAGCGGTGCACAGAATTGATATGGAGCTTAAGTCATTTTGCGAATTTGGAACGTCAATTTGTTTATATGGACAAGTTACTACTGCATACAACAGGTCCTTTACTTAAGTTTTTCACCTATACGGTGCACTCAAAACCACAGATATAGATGACACTAGATAACGCAAATCTGAATCTGTATGACAACCGTGTCATTTTTTAGGGTTACGTAGGCAAAATGGCAAAAACGGAACCCTTATAGTTTCGCCATGTCTGTCTGTCTGTCTGTCTGTCCGTCCGCGGCTTTGATCAGAAACTATCAATGCTAGAAAGCTGTAATTTTGCACGAATATATACGTAAACTATGCCAACAAAAGAGTACAAAAAAAAAACATTTTTTTTATAGTACAGTCAGCTGCAAAGAAAGGGTACCCCCCTGTAATGGCGGTAGTATGGATACAGCCGTTACAGGGGGGTACCTTTTCTCTGCAGCTTACTGTACCCTCCATGGTGTACTGCCTTTTCGGCGAAATATTTTCCGCCAAATTTCACTTAGTAACCAATCTTTCGCCGAAGTTTCATTTGGCAAACCAATCGTTGGCATAACTTTACTTCGCATTTTTCTTATTTCGCAACATTTTTATATTCTAAGATTTGACTTCGTCACACTTTTATGTGGCAAATAATTATGTAGCAAATGATTGGCTTAGACAAATAACAAATTATCAAATAACATTTGCTACAAAGTTTTACTTCAAAATTTGTGCGAGCGAGCGAAGCGAGCGAGCAAGACGGTTCGGAGAAGAAGCGACTTGGATAGTTTAGGTTCAGAAGGCTAAGGCGGGAGCGATGCGGAGCGTAGCTCCCGCCTTAGCCTTCGATGTTAGGTTTTTTTTATAACAGCCAGTATAACCTGCCACTAGAAAAATATGCTGGATGCCATTCAATATGTTGCTTAGTTAAGGTATGCCAATCAATACATTTTGACCAAAACATAAATGACGGTGTATGCAGGCCGCTGCCAACCGAAGCAACTGGAGGTCTATGGAGGAGGCCTATGTCCAGCAGTGGACGTCTTTCGGCTGACATGATGATGATGATCGCCCTCCTCTACGCGCGTACCTGTGAGCTGCGTCAGCCGCCTGTCCGTGTCAGCCCGTCCCAGTCGGCGCGCCGCCCACGCACGGCCCAGTCGTGGCCTGCCCGCCTCGTACCTGTGAGCTGCGTCAGCCGCCTGTCCGTGTCAGCCCGTCCCAGTCGGCGCGCCGCCCACGCACGGCCCAGTCGTGGCCTGCCCGCCTCGTACCTGTGAGCTGCGTCAGCCGCCTGTCCGTGTCAGCCCGTCCCAGTCGGCGCGCCGCCCACGCACGGCCCAGTCGTGGCCTGCCCGCCTCGTACCTGTGAGCTGCGTCAGCCGCCTGTCCGTGTCAGCCCGTCCCAGTCGGCGCGCCGCCCACGCACGGCCCAGTCGTGGCCTGCCCGCCTCGTACCTGTGAGCTGCGTCAGCCGCCTGTCCGTGTCAGCCAGCTGTTGCGCCAGCGCGCGTTCCATGAGCGCGACGGCGGCGTCCCAGTCGGCGCGCGCGCCCACGCACCGGTCTTGCAACGCGTTCAGTTGTAACACGCGAAGGACCTGACACAATACTAGATTGTAGTCACCAGCGTCAGTAAGTGAGCAGTTAGGTTAGTTAAAATAGATTGCTCGCTCGACAACAATGACGCATACAAATTCCATTGTTGTCGAGTTACAAACTTTTCAGTAAAATTAAAATAATGGAAATATTATAATAATGCATAAAAAGTAAAAGGTACATAGAGAGTGAAGCATTGTTTCCACTGTTGACATTTCATTTCTTCGCCATCGAAGTGAAAAGCACAGTGTAAAACTCGAGCATTAAACCCATTTTCCCCTCGACGGGTCCATCCACCCTCGCCATACCGGCTCGGGTAAAATGGCTCATTTTATGCTCTCGTTGTGCATTCTACTATTTTATGGATAGGTTATTGCAAAAAGCATTAAAACTGACGTCCTGCGCGCGGTCCTCCCAGCGGTGCCGCTCGAGCGCCTGCGAGACCGCCTCCCGCCGCAGCCCGTCGAACACGGGGTCCCCCTCGGCACCGCGCGCCATCAGCTCCTCAAACTCCTCGCGCAGCGCGCCGAGCCCTGCCTGGATGGACTGCCCCGGGAGCTCTGCCTCCGCCCATTCGCGCAGCTTTATGTCCACGGACGTGTTGAATTTGTCTGTGGAATAAAAAAAAAAGGTCAATCTACTTTGTCTTGTCACTCGTTGCTATAGTTATGGTCTCCCGAGTCAAAGCAGTGAAGGAAAAAACTACATCAGAATAAACTTTTATTAAATAGGTAGGTATAAAGAATTGCAAATCATTTTATACACAGTTCAGTTCACCTTCACTTGAAAATATATATATATTTTTAATGGTTTCTCGCCTTTTTTCATAGAAAAAAAAATTAGGTGTATTTTTCAACCAAAAACACCACAAGCTGTTTAAGACAATAAAAAAAGTCCGGGGTTCCATCAAATAATGTCAACTTTTACGGACATTTTTTAGAAAAAATATTATAAATAACGCTAATAAATGTTATTATAGATATATTTATACCGACAAACGCGTGTGGTACTTTGACCTTTAATTAAACCTTAAATTAAACGTGAACAAAATTGTAACTACCAAAATGACTTTGATAAAACCTACGTGGGACTACCACTAAAACTTAAAGTACCGAGCAATATTTTTTTTTAGAATCTGTGTTACTTATCTTAATCTGATTCAATATAAACACGATGTAAATGAACATACAACTTTTTGAATCCAAAATATGATGTCAATTATTCTATAAATGGTGGTATTTCAAATACAACTATCGTGGATGAAAATTCTATTTGTAACTCATATAATTATATTATAGTTAGTGGAATATGAACAGTCGACTAATTACATTTTTAGTCTTAGTTTCTCGAAGCACATTGGTCTATTATTAGTGTTTTCTTTCATTTTGCCATTCAATGTACAGCGAGCACAAAAATATGTATCTATTCCTTTGATGAATTATACCTGTTGGTTTAAATATCATTGATCTATTCGAACAACTTACAAATATGTCACCACGGCCTTTTTACGTCGGAATAAGAGTCTGTGGTGCATATTTTTGTTGGGTTTGGTTCAATCCGTATTTTGCACTCGACTGTACGAACAAAATCTGCCAAGAGCGTGTCGGACACGCCCAAATTAGGGTTCCGTAGCCATTACGAAAATCTTCCAAGTTCAGGTATATTTTATACCTTAGGCTGCTATTTACGCTTAAACTACTAATAATTCTCAAGCTCAATGTTTGATATACTGACTACCATCCTGAATTTTTTCGAATTTTTCCACCCACCCGTTTAGATTTTAGAGCGGGGGGACGCTCGATTTTAATGAAAATTTGGCTCCAGAACCCTAACAATGATAAGAAAGGAAACAAACAAAGAAAAATTCCATTACATTACCTTTTTTCTTTGTATGTTTGTACTTTTATACCCGATTTATATTTTATTATTGGGAACTAATAACCTGTGGCAACTTTTTTGGTCAATGTTATATGTCATTGTTCATAATGTAAGTTTTATTGTACCGTTTGTGCCCAAATAGGTACATAAATAAATAAATTACACTAAATACCAATACACGAGTCTACTGCGAAGTAAATCATAGATGTTTCTCACTGGCATCAATGTCGTACGGGTCCACCCATATCGTCGACGTAGAAATGTCACTCGGATTCTTGTATTTTATCTGTTTGGGGACCACTTGCTTGTCTGTACGGATAAGTTATAATAGGATTACTCGCTAAACAGCAGCGCTTGTCATGTTGTGCGGTGATTCTTTGACTTTTAACAATGATATAATAATATATTCGAGTACTGCCTTTTCGCAACGTAACGTTTGGCAACCTGTTTCATTTAGCAACTCTTCATTTCGCAAACTCTAACCCCCTTTATTCATAAAACTAAAAAATGCTTTGTCCCTTTCTAACAAATACAAATGTCGAAGTGACAGATAAGGACAAACGAATTTTAGCGGCATTTTAACTAAAGTAGGTTTGATTGTCGTTTATGAATAAGGGGATAAAACTGTAAATATTTCAGGATTATCGCGTAGAACTCTTTAGGTTAGGTTAGGTTAGTTTTATAAAAATCCTGAAATATTTACAGTTTCAGAAATATAAAATGGTTGGGAAATGAAAAGTTGCGAAATGAAACAAGTTGCCAAACGTTATTCGCCGAAAAATTAGTAAACGTGATATATTGAATAATATAACGTTTTAAACTTTTGTGATTTTCAGTCACAATCAAAATACCACAAACGGGACTTATCACAAGTAATATTTACCTCGACGTTTCGGCAACATTGCAGTAGCCATGGTCACGAGTAGACTGAAGTGTGGGGTGTCAAGTCTGCCTAGCAGCGCGAGTCCTTCGAACTACCCCAACTTGGTCATTTTTATTTGTCACCCACGTTTGGTCCTGACGATTTTTAAGTTGCCGAAACGTCGAGGTATACTCGTGTGTGTTAGCGTGATAAGTCCCGTTGGTGGTATTTTGGCATTGAATAATATTTTAAAATCGTATTTTGTCGACAAATTTTGCATATATTTTGCTTTCTCAATTTGCTTCAGTAAAATTTAGTAAGACAGTTGAGAAAGCAAGACAAATACAACACTTTTCCGAAAAAATACGAAGTTCAGGGATAATTTCTCTAATAAACATATCGTTTTCGACTTAAAAAACATGAAATATTTTTTTAATTAATTTTGGAAAATCTTCAACGTAGTTTTGTTTCTTTTTAACAATAAAATAATGTTTTCGTAAGGGGGGGTCAATAAGGAGGAGTGGGAGGGGACTCACGGGGGTCTTCTCGGGAGGGGGCAGGGTCGCTCTTGCCGTCTTCCGCTTTCCTCTTGCCGGTGTTGGCCGACAGGTTACGAGCCCTCGGGGCGCGGGCTACCACAAAGCCTATAACCCAGGTGATGAGGTGACTGAACTGACTAAGGTGATTGTCACAGGTGACGCCATCTGTAGTATTATTTCCAAACCTCCCGTCCCAATAGCGGCGGATTTAAACCAAGTATGATTGGTTTTTTGGAATCTGTTTGTATTTTTTATTTCAATTCCAAATTTTTACTTTTACGGTCATCCCGTGAAACCTAAATTGAAAACATAAACCGAAACATAGATGCACAGAAAAACCAGAAAAATAAGACCAACACCAAGACCAGCAGTGGTGTAGCGGTATAGCACGCGGCACGGAATGCCGAGGACCTGGGTTCGATTCCCAGTGTTGGTCTTATTTTTTTGGTTTTTCTGTGCATCTATGTTTCGGTTTGTATTTTCAATTTAAACCAAGTAGATTCGGTCAGATGGCGCCACTTGTGACACCCAGGAATGTAAGATGGCGCATGTCATTTGTCCTCTTCTCAAATAAATTGAACACGAAAATACATCGCTGTATCAATTATTCCCACCTTCCTCAACCAACATAAAATAAAGGAACCGAGATCCCAACAGTGATTGGTATGGGAAAAGCGGTTTTTTAAGCCGTAATTGCAAATATAATGCTCCAGCTACACGTTCTAACACACTTACGCAAGTTCCAATTTGCAATTTATTGGATCTATTTCCCAAAATCGTTATTTCCCAGTAGTAAAATTTCCGTTCGCATTTTTTCCCGAATGCTTTTTTCTCACTATGGTTTTTTACTTAGGATTATTTTCACAGTAGCGTTTTTTTTCAATTAGAATCGACACAGACGCAGTGTCGACGGAGCTCCGCGCGCGCGGAGCTCCTACTTTTGTGTAATTTTTGCCCTTCGGGCCGATGAAAACTCAATGTAACCTAAATTTACTTATGTTTCTTTGTCGACTCACAATCAAAATCACAGTACTGTGAAAATATGTCCGAATAAAAAAGCATTTGAGAAAAAATGCGAACGGAAATTTTGCTACTAGGAAATAGCGATTTTGGGAAATTGTTCTAACAAATCTTGCCGAGTGTGTACCGATACTTGTGTAGCGACATAGGTATCTAGCTATAGGTACACGGAGTCACGTGATTCCTAAGGTAGACGGATCCACTCGCGCCAGTGTCCTTTGCCGGGTCACGCGTAACACTTATGTACTTAGTAACGCAATAAATACATAGAGGTTAACCTTGGTTTCCATTCAGCACCCCTAAAGACAATACCTCTATACTCGTAAGGCGCAAATGTCTCTTGGACGCGATTGTCCAACGCCGGTCCCGGTACTCACCGACGTCGTCCTGCGCGGCGGCGGCACTGGGCAGGTATATCTGGTGGAACACCTTCCCGGCGGCGGCACTCCAGAGTGCAGCCTGGAGCCGCTTCTCCCAGGCGGCGGCGGGGATGGCGGCCAGCTCGGTACTCACCGACGTCGTCCTGCGCGGCGGCAGCACTGGGCAGGTATATCTGGTGGAACACCTTCCCGGCGGCGGCGCTCCAGAGCGCGGCCTGGAGCCGCTTCTCCCAGGCGGCGGCGGGGATGGCGGCCAGCTCGGCCGACTGGTCCAGCAGCTCGGCGCGCGCGCGCTCGAACAGCTCGTCGCGGTCCAGCTCGCGCTGCCTGGAGCACAACAAGGTTAGGGCACGGTATACTGGGTGACCTTAGCCTCTGGACAAATACGAATGCACAGCAAGATATTTAAAACCAAACTGCACAGTATCATCCCACCAAAAACATTCTGTAAAAAACTAGCCAAGTCTCGATGGAGCTGCTTGTTTAACTCTAAAAAGTAATGAAATCTAGACAAAGTCGTGCCAAGTGTAAGGTTCCTTACTGCGATTTCTTTATTATTATAGTTAATGTTATGTGACTTGGCCGTTGACTTGTACTCACTCACGTATAAAGAATGTTGAGTCTTAAGTCTTATTATCATTATTATTCTTAGGTTGGCAACGCATCTGCAATACCCCTGGTGTTGCAGATGTTTATGGGCGGTGGTGATCTCTTACCACCAGGAGACCCACTTGCTCGTTTTCCTTCTATTCAAATAAAAAAAAAAAACTATCAACGCGGAACCGGCAAAAAGGGTTTGGCTCGGATACATAAACATTAGAGTTGCCGCGAATAGTCGCTATTATTCGTTATTCGGCATTATTCGAATTTTTTTTTGCTATTCGTCTAAACCCGAATAATAATGTCTATTATTCGACATTCGGCGAATAGTTGTCTATAATAAGCTTTTAGTGAAAAAACTATAAGCTTAAATAATCAGTTTATTTAAAAAAAAAAAAAACAAAACACACTTAGTTTAGTATTAATTATAAATACAAATGCGTGCCGTCCTGCCTAAACACAAGTGAAATCATTTGAGCGGGAAATCACCTAAAGTATTAAATGCTGGGTTATACAAAAGGAGGTATTCCCCGTAAAATAGGTAGGTATATAACGTACAAGAAATGGGTTGCCAGCATTCAAAAATGTAAAATCAGTATAATATCAGAATGCGAGTGATTTCCTAACTTCATTTTCTTTTCTCGTAACCTTCGAAAAAATTTAGGTTACAGTAGGTAAAAAAATAAATGAGCGACAAGCGTGATAGGTACATTCGATAAAAATTAATCTATTTTTTTATTCCTTTGTTAATGTCGAATAATAATAGCGAATTATTCGAGTATTCGCCATAGGGAATGGCGATTAATCGGTATTCGACTATTCGCTATTACAAAAATTCGCGGCAACTCTAATAAACATACTTAAATATAGATAAACTAGCTTTTACCCGCGGCTTCGCACGCGTAAACTAATAAAACGGGGATGTATTCGGTCCCTTAGTTATAAAACTATCCCGTGGGAATATCCGGATAAAAAGTAGCCTAATGTGTTCTTTCAGACGTTCAACTACCTACATACCAAATTTCATGACTCTAAGCCCAGCAGTTGTTATTTCGAGATTTTATCCATATCCCGTGGGAATATCGGGATAAAAAATAGCCTATGTATTATTTCAAATGTCCAGCTACCTACACACCGAATTTCATGGCTCTAAGCACAGTGGTTGTTATTTCGAGATTTCATCCCTAGGTATCCCGTGGGAATATTGGATCAAAAAGTCGCTTATGTGTTATTCCAGACTTCTGGCTACCTACATTCCAAATTTTATGACTCTAAGCCCAACGGTTATTATTCCAAGATTTTATCCCTATCCCGTGGGAATATCGAGATAAAAAGTAGCCTATCTATTATTCCAGAGGTCCAGCTATCTACATACAAAATTTCATGGCTCTAAGTACAGCGGTTGTTATTTCTAGATTTATCCCTAGGTATCCCGTGGGAATATTGGGTCAAAAAGTGGCCTATGTGTTATTCCAGACGGCTAACTACCTACATACCAAATTTCATGACTCTAAGCCCAGCGGTCATTATTTCAAGATTTTATCCCTATCCCGTGGGAATATCGGGTCAAAAAGTTACCTATGAGTAATTCCAAACGTCCAACTACCTACATACTAAATTTCATGACTCCAAGCCCAGCGGTTGTTATTTCAAGATTTTATCCCTATCCCGTGGGAATATCGGGATAAGAAGTATTCTATGTTTTAATCCAGGTTATAAACTAACTTTTTGCCAAATTTCATCCAAATCAGTCCAGCCGTTTTAGCGTGAAGAAGTAACAAACATACTTACTCACTCACTCACTCACAAACTTTCACATTTATAATATTAGTAGGATTAGAATAATTTTGTGAATATTTTGCATTACCTGAAATTAATTATGGCAATTATGCGATAAGGGGCAATGAACGTCTGTAATTTGAGACAGTTTTGTCTTTCGAAAACTTTTGTCCTTCCTTTTTTCCGAACAAAACGGGATTACGCAATACTGTGGTTGCTCGATATTTCTATGGTACTGTTTTAATATGTATTAAATATGATTTTATTCTAAACTTTGTTTTCACGCCCGTTAAAACAGACTTTTTAAAACCTCACGCAACAGTTGCGCCATCTAGTGAGAGAAAATACGATAGCCCTCATTGACCAATCAACAGATGACGTGGAACAAACATTTTGTCTTTATGGACTCACTAGCTTTTGCCTGCGGCTCCGCCTGCGCGGTATTCGGTTATCGCGCGCTGTTCCTTGGGGTATGTGCATTTTTCCGGGATAAAAAGTAGCCTATGTCACTCCGGGCCCATAAACTATCTCTATGCCAAAAATCATGTCGATCCGTCGCTCCATTACGGCGTGAAAGAGGGACAAACATACAAACACACTTTCGCATTTATAATATTAGTATGGATGAAAAACAAAGTAATCAAATTACGCACTGATAACATATGACCCCAATTGCTTGCAAACGTCATAAAATTCACGCGTGTTGGAACTTGTTGGAACTGCTAGTGTCCATTTCTTCTTTTAAATCATGAGTTTAAAAACTATTGTCTACATATTAAAATCGGATGGACCAAACAATTGATCGTTTCAGAAGTTTTGTTAACTCTAATGATGCCGGAGAATCGAAAATTGAAGTTCATTCATTAAGTTACTAGCTTTTGCCCGCGAATCCGTCCGCGTAGAATAGTTATTTTGGGAAGTATTTTTCCTTCCTTCCATATAAAATTTCATCCCCTATTTCATCCCCTTACAGGCCGAATTTTCAAAAATGCTCGAACTAATATCTAATTACTTCTTATTAAATGCCTAGATGCCAAGTTTTATAAAGATTCTTCAATTTATTTTCGACTAGCTTACGCCCGCGACTTCGTCTGCGCGGATCTAGGTTATCGCGCGGTGGCACCCCCTACCGGAATAAAAGGTATCTTATGTTGATCCCTGGGGTTCAAACTACCTATATACTAGAGTTGCCGCGAATAGTTGTAATAGCGAATAGTCGAATGCCGATTAATCGCCATTCCCTATGGCGAATACTCGAATAATTCGCTATTATTATTCGACATTAACAAAGGAATAAAAAAATAGATTATTTGTTAACGAATGTACCTATCACGCTTGACGCTCATTTATATTTTTACCTACTGTAACCTAAATTTTTTCGAAGGTTATGAGAAAATAAAATGAAGTTAGGAAATCACTCGCATTCTGATATTATACTGATTTTACATTTTTAAATGCTGGCAACCTATTTCTTGTACGTTATATACCTACCTATTTTACGGGGAATACCTCCTTTTGTATAACCCAGCATTTAATACTTTAGGGTATTTCCCGCTCCAATTGATTTCACTTGTGTTTGTTTAGGCAGGACGGCACGCATTTGTATTTATGAAGAGTGTTGACGTCATTCATCCAAATTACCGCAGTGTTTGAAGTCAAAAGTCTTTGACCAGTGTGTGTTGCCAGTGATGACGTACGGATCCGAGACGTGGGCGCTAACGATGGGCCTCATAAGGAAGCTTAAAGTCACTCAAAGGGCTATGGAGAGGGCTATGCTCGGGGTTTCTCTGCGGGATAGAATCAGAAATGATGATATCCGCAGTAGAACTAAGGTTACTGATATAGCCCGAAGAATTGCGAAACTGAAGTGGCAGTGGGCGGGGCACATTGCACGCAGGACTGATGGCCGATGGGGTCAGAAGGTTCTCGAATGGCGTCCGCGGACCGGGAGACGAGCTGTCGGTAGGCCTCCAACAAGATGGAGCGACGACCTGGCTAAGATAGCGGGATCGCGGTGGATGCGAAAAGCACAAGACCGGTCTGAGTGGAGAGCCTTGGGGGAGGCCTATGTCCAGCAGTGGACGTCTTTCGGCTGACATGATGACGTCATAGAATACTGATAACAGTAGTGTGGGTGTCTATTAAAAATAGAGCACCGGAACTTGCAAATAGATTGCTCGAGTGACGTAATTTGTTCTATTGGTGATGTTCAGCTTGTAAAGCTTCAGCAGCCCCAGTATAAATGCTACTCGCCACGGTCTTGCTCGTCAGTTGGAATCTTTCCACAGCGGTAACACCTCGTGAAAAATTGTTGTGGTGTTGATAAATTTATGTGAAGAGAATTTGGATCCCATCTTAAGAATGTAAGTAAAAATGTTATGTTTATATACACGAAAATAATTTCTCATTACTTTTTTTTTGGTAAAGTTTCATGGAAAATTATATAATCTAAGATTTAAATAAGTATTTATAAACTGCTGTTGTGTGCCCTTACAGGGCGTCATGGACCGACTTATACAAATTACCAATGTGACATCTTATTGTAATGAACATGACTTGACAATAAATAAATAAGAAATTTTATTTTCGTCCCTAGTGAACTCAAGATTAACACCCGTATTTATAGAGAAGTAAAGGCCATTACTTGAGTAAAAGTAATTACTCAAGTAACGATTTTTATTCTATAGTTGAGCTTTTGCTTGAAAATGTTAGACTTCTTAGCCAAGTCGTAGTCACCATTTTCTTTACTTAAGCATTTACTTAGTAACTAGTAATGACTCGTTTATAAATCGTTTAGACGACCAGATGGCCTAGTGGTTAGAGAACCTGTCTACGAAGCTTGAGGTCCCGGGTTCGATTCCCGTGTCGGGGCAGATATTTGTATGAAAAATACGAATGTTTGTTCTCGGGTCTTGGGTGTTTAATGTGTATTTAATTATGTATCTATTTATATAATTATGTTTATCCGTTGCCTAGTACCCATAGTACAAGCTTTGCTTAGTTTGGGATTAGGTCAATTGGTGTCAAGTGTCCCATGATATTTATTTATTTATTTATATTTATTTATTTATTATTTATTTATTAAATACGGGTGTAAGTTTTTCCAGTTTCAATTTTTTTTTATTGAAGTTTTGTTACTTGTGTCTTGATCAAAACGTTCATAGATCGATTTGAAAAATAGGTCCCGAAGTTGGGGCCGCTGGGGTGATAACCAAGGAGCGGAATTGTCATAGCAAAAATCAAATGTGAAGAGGGATTGACCATTGTGTTTTATCGACTATTCCAGTTATCGATTTTTCGCATGTTACTGACTTTTAACATTATTCAGTAAAGTTTGACCACTTTGATAAGCCACTCGCATCTCTTTATTAAAATAAATTAGGTCACGTCACATTTGACATTCGATGTCGCTTGAGTTATCGTACTATTTTATTAGGTTCCCGTGTTAACGAAAATGGTTAATCGTAAAAGAAAAACGATTAACAAATGGAAAAAGTAATATCTATCCCTTCATTTTAAATTATTCTCTTACTTTTCTTAGTTTAAATGGTGACAATGTAGAAAAAATAATGATAATTCTTTGTTACTACAGAGAAGATGAAGAAAATATAATAAACTAGCTTTTGCCCGCGGCTCCGCCCGCATGGTATTCGGCTATCGCGCGATGTTCCCTCGGGAACTGTGCATTTTTCCGGGATAAAAAGTAGCCTATGTCACTCTCGGGCCCATAAACTATCTCTATGCCAAAAATCACGTCGATCCGTCGCTCCGTCACGGCGTAAAAGACGGACAAACACACGAACATACAAACACACTTTGACATTTATAATATTAGTATGGATATGGATAGTATATTAAATGCCTAAATGCCAAGTTTCATAGCTTTATCTTCGACAGCGACGAACTTCCACCATATAAACTTTCACCCCCTATTTTAACCCCTTAAAGCCTATTTTTCGCGATATAAGATAGCCTATGTCCTTTCCCAAGGTCTATTCTATCTCTGTACCAAATTTCATCCAAATCGGTTCAGCGGTTTTGGCGTGAAAGCGTAACAGACAGACAGACAGACAGACAGACAGAGTTACTTTCGCATTTATAATATTATATTTTTTTACAAAATAAAAAACAGGTACACAACAATATTTACAATAACAACAATATCACAACATTTAACTATGGAAAAAACTATATTATATATAAAATATTATATTATAAATATTATATAGTATGGATTAGTACAGATATAGATTTCGATTCTGTTATTTTGAATGAAGGTTAGTCTATCGCTAGTTACACTGTTCAACATTTCCGTTCCGGTTTTATGTTTAAATTGTATCAACACACAGGTCTATTTGTTTTGGTAGCTTATAGTGTCCTGCTGTAGGACAAAAGCCTCCCCCATTACAGGTCTAATTTCATTACCTAAAACATATCGTGCTAACGGACAGTTAAATATCGACAGTCGATGCATGTTTGCATATGCAAATGCATAAGTATAATTCTATTTTTATAGCGTTATTGCATATTTTGGTACTTTTTCGTTGACAATGCTTA
Organism: Choristoneura rosaceana; assembly: GCA_037349165.1. Classification (NCBI taxonomy): domain Eukaryota; kingdom Metazoa; phylum Arthropoda; class Insecta; order Lepidoptera; family Tortricidae; genus Choristoneura; species Choristoneura rosaceana. The sequence goes on from JAZBNJ010000007.1 coordinate 857,336, forward strand.
TTTCAGTTGTTTTACGTGTTAGGCGAATTGTACTATGCTGTCGAAACGTTCAAACTATCTACGAAAATCTTATTTTTGTTGAAATATTGCCACCAGTAAAAAAGTACCGACTTTAATGGAATTTTGTAGGAAAAAAATTACCAAAATTCATCAATAAAATACCAAATCGATCAACATGTTCCCATTTAGCTGCAGAGATAGAAAATATGTATATACATATGAATATAATATTAAAATAATGTAAATTTTTAATAATGAATGGTTTTTGATTGTGCATATTCCGCCCTTTTTTAGTGCATATTTGCATGCATATATTGGCATTTTGATAGTGCATATAATCCGATGATTACAGATGACAAATAGAGCGAATAATCACAAGAAATTCAGTGTGGTGCAGTTCATCGCACCACCTTTTGAAGGAATTGATGACTACGTCTGCATCCCGGACGACTGGGTAGTAATGCGGAGAAAGCAGGATCAGAAAGTGGTTGTTGCATACCCTAACGACGAAGATCGCTTTGTAACAAGAGATCGGGTTGAGAGGGAAGAAAAATACTCTGACGAATGGAAGTTTTGGACGGCTGAAGTGAAACATGAATTCTGTAAGTTTCATTCAATGGATTAGTCAGTTTCACCTTTTTTTTATTTAACTGGAAGGCAAACGAGCAAGTGGATCTCCTGGTGGTAAGAGATCACCACCGCCCATAAGCATCTGCAATACCAGGGGTATTGCAGAGGCGTTGCCAACCTAGAGGCCTAAGTTGGAATACCTCAAATACCAGTAATTTCACCGGCTGTCTTACTCTCCGCGCCGAAACACAACAGTGCAAGCACTGCTGCTTCACGGCAGGATTAGCGAGCAAGATGGTGGTAACAATCCGGACGGACCTTGCACAAGGTCCTACCACCTGCCAAATTTTAAAAGATTTTTCAGGATTATAATACCTCAGAAATCAATAAAAAGTAATAATTTATATTTTTTCAGATACTTTTGTTGAAGCAGATTTTTGGATAGGTACAAGAAATGGGCCTTTGGTACAACCAAATTTGAGCCTGAATGGTAAGAATCAGACAATTATTTAAAAAAAAATTGAGACCTTTTGATTATTTCAATAAATAACCATTGAAATTTTTGTTTCTAGATACGCCATCAACGTCTGGGTTTCAAATTCCTCGAAAGCCATTACCGAGAACTACAATTAAGAGACCAGTATCTGACAAATCACAGCGACAGCTTGAGAAGAAACGTTTTAAGCTGTCAACAGCGAAAGATACTGAGCCAACTGACGCTGTTTCTCAGAGCGCAGATAAAGAGCCAGCAATAATTCAAGATGGACCTGAAGTTATCGATATCGATGAAAATGACCACTTGCAACAGGATCAGCAGTCCAGTGAAAATGATGATAACAGTGAAAATCGACCAGTTATTGATATGGCAGCTACACAAAATCATTTGCAAGACAATGGAAGTTCATCCTCGAACTTCCAACCGCAAATAGCAAGTGTTCGATCTCTTGCAACAACTTCAAACAATCAAGAACCTCGCGCTGATGACTCCTCCAATGGATCACCTACTTCTGGGCATCAGGTGGAATCAATTGCAACTCGACTTTATGAGAAGATGAAGGGAAAGCCGTCTTTAGTGGCAAAGCACCCTGCAGTTAAAAAGAAAATGCATTTTGAGAATATTATAAGAAATGTCGCTATTCTCTTGAAAGATCCTCCAAACTCGATGAACCTGAATAAGCCACGCCAAGAACCAAGAATTCTCCCAACCAATAGGACCAGTCAATTTATTCATCCTGGAGACATACCGGTCAGCTCTCAAGAAATTCAGGATGAGGCTAGAATAAATATCGAAAGAAATCACAACGCGTTTGAGAATCCAAGAGTTGTTCTTCAGAATACTGCCAGTGTTGTATCAGCTCCACAGAACCTTCCAAGCTCACCGCAGCCCAACTTTGCCCGTCAACTGGATGAACACTACCGAAATTCGCCAGCTCCAGATCAGCAAAGGCAGGTTTTACCCAGAAGCAGCAGATCAAGTCCTCTCCCTCAAGAGACCACAGGGAATACACGATCACTCCTTTTCCCAAACCTTCCAGACTCCATACAACAAGCATTATTAGCTACTCGTAGTCGGTTTCTATCAGATGAAGAACAATTGCAAGGACATCTGGCTCAAGGCACACGAATTATTGAAACTCCTCCAGATGCACTGAGCTCTGCTGCAACAGTCTATAGGGTTGTTCATCAAAATCCACGCACGCAGAGGGTTAATAACTCAATCGAAAGTAATCAAGTTTACTTTCAAGATGACAATAACAGGTCACCTGCTTTAGACTCAGCAATTGGTATGGATGATGACGGAATGTTTGACCTTGGAATACCAAGAGAAGAAGCACTTGTTGGGACAAGGAATAACCTTAACGAGTCTCAAGGTGGGTCAAGGTTTATCTCGCAGCAACAAATTCAGGACCAATTCGCTAGCACCTCTGCTCAAATCGGTTCTACTTTGAACTATATGGTTAATGCGTTCGACAACTTACGGACTTCGATCCTCGAAATTACTGCGTCACACCAAACGTTATTGGAAAATATGGAGAGATTCAACTCGCAGGAAAATTCATCAAGTCAAGCATCGACGTCAAGGAATGTGGCTCAGGAAATCCCACTCGTCGCTGAAGAAAGAGAAATAACCGCAACCAGGAGTGCAAAAACCGGTGATCGAAACAGAAATGACGTCAACGAAGCACCAGAAAGAAATCCCAATTCCACATCACGGCTCACTCTACCACCGGAGTATGATCCTGACGATACAAGATGGACCTTAAAGCATTATGAACATATGCCCGGGCTCGTAGAACTTATGCCTCACAGTAATATTTATGTCCGTTACTCAGAGCTGAAATTTTCCGAACAAACGTCATCTAATTGCCCATCATTGGCGCGACGAATTTTACAAGAAGTCTTCAACAAGAAAGCTCTGAGTGTATGCTCGTCGATGACCGAAAAAGGACACGATTACAGCATTTATCCTGATGAAAGGCCCAAATTGGATGAACATGCATGTTTAGTCCTGCTCAATTACATTCTGGAACACGGGCTTCAGCGTGGCTGGAAAACAGACTTGCAACCTATCCTCAAAGGTTTACACGATAAGGTTAAAGAAATACGATTCAGGTATGGCAAAATGTCTACATGTTAAGACCTATTATTAAGTTTTCTTAGCTATCGATTAAGTTAGTAAATGTTTTCCAATTATTCCAGAATAAAATAAAGTATTTATGTAAATAATAAAAGTTACTCAATCTATTTCTGTTTTCCCTCAGATTAATTACTGATGTAGTATAATTAATTTTCATTTTGGCAACTTCGAAAGTATTACAAATTTGAGGAGTTGAAGTTTACCAATCACCCAAATCGCAAAATCCCTCTTACAACCATCTCAAGACTATAAATTTTCACTCTAATATTGATTTTATATCATCGTATAAGCCTGGATTTGGGCACAAATTATAAGCGTATTTATTTTAACATCGTCCTAATATCAGTCTCATTGAATACTGTTCGCATTTACAATAATCTTTCCAAAACTAATTTAAGCTGCCTTAGGCTAATATCGCTTTTACGTAAGTATTTTGTAAGCCTGCATAGGCTTATATTGGTCCAACGTTAGAATCTTGTGAGCCTAAACAAGCTTATTTTGATTTTTTTGTACGACCACACGGAATTTTGAAACATTCCGCGTGCATTGTGCTCGGTGAGTGAACTGCAGCGTAGCAGAATAAAAGTATTACCGAGCAAGTGGGTCTTCTGATGGTAAGAGATCACCACCGCCCATAAACACCTGTAACACCAGGGGGATTGCAGATGCATTGCCAACCTAGAGGCCTAAGATGGGATACCTCAAGTGCCAGTAATTTCACCGGCTATCTTACTCTCCACGCCGAAACACAACAGTGCAAGCACTGCTGCTTCACGGCAGGATTAGTGAGCAAGATGGTGGATTGCTACCGGGCGGACCTTGCACAAGCTCCTACTACCTGTAAAAATTTAATTTCGCACATAACTTGCAACTTATCACAAGATTTACGGTGAAGGCAAACACGTATTAAAGGGTATGTTGTGTGAGTATATGTGTGTTAAAAGGTTCCATGGTGGTCCAGAAACTAAACAGATTGACTGTACCATACCTGGGGAAGGTGTTTTTCCATTCTGTCTCCAGATTGAACCGCATGGCCTTAAAAGCGTCAGCCTGTTGTTCCACGGAGGCGCGCACCATTCGCCAGAAACACTCGGCCACCGCCAGAGACAGGTTGCGAGTCGTCACCTGAGACGGCGTCACCAGCCCGTCCCTGTCACACAACATAGTACAGTCAGCTGCAGAGAAAGGGTACCCCCCAGTAATGGCGGTAGTATGGATACCGCCGTTACAGGGGGGTACCTTTTCTCTGCAGCTGACTGTACAATGCAAGATTACTATTTGTTTCTTTTACGGTCATCCCGTGAAAATCTATATATTTCACACGAAAACACAAGCCGAAACTTGGATGCACAGAAAAACCAGAAAAATATACCAGCGCTGGGAATCGAACCCAGGTCCTCAGCAATCCCTGCTGCGTGCTATTCCCCTAAAAAAAATAAAAAAGTAGCAAAAATTTGGAGTTGAAATAAAAAATACAAAAGGGTATTTCCACGAGCGTCCCAACCGCTGTCAGGCCCTAGCTGTTTACTCGTATATATTAAGAAGTAAATAATTCATATGCATTAATTTTTGTATTGAAATAGATTCTGGCCTAAGTACAGAAGCTATTTACGTCATAATTAAAAAACAATCTGCCTTCCAATTCTTAATTCAACATGTGCATAATAATTAATTTTTAATAATTTACCAGACGAATTAAAAATGTTGTCGGGAGAAATTTTCAAACGCAATTTGACGAAATGGTTACTGACGAAGTGTTTTTATAGTGTCAAGGACTATTTAAATTATAGGCAATATTATTGAAATTATTTTTGGACATTGTTATTATTATTATTATTTATTTTAATGGAATTATAAATTACCTTTAGCTTATTTAATTAAATATTTGTACGCTTGCTTGCAAGCTGAATACAAGAACAACAGTTATAGTTATAAGACCAATGTATTTTTTTACTGTATTCTTACAAATAAAGTTAATTTGAATTTCAATTTGAATTAAAATCTCTGGCAAGGGACTGACAGCGTTTGGGACGCTAAATACCCAAAAAGACTCCAAAAAGTAATCTTAACCACATGCCCACTCACTTGAACAGCTTGGAAGATCGAAAGAACCTCTCCTCGTACTCCCGGATGCTCTGTATGGAGTCGTCCTTCCGGCTGCGGCCCGTCACAACAGCGTAGTATCCCAGCGCCTTCATCGGGAACAGCTTGCCCTCCAGGATGCGACGGATCTGGAAACGACGCGGTGGTTGTAAAAGATTTCAACTTGCCGCCATTTTTGTATTTTAGTGCTGACAATCCTAAAAAAAAAACTATTTGACAGCTGAATGTTTAGGGTTTGTAAAAATGGCGGGTAAGAGAGATAGAGGATATCGATGTGGAAGCAATGTGGTTTCAACAAGACGGGGCCACTTGCCACGCAGCCAGAAACATTTCCTAGTCGTGTGATCTCTCGATTCGGTGATCAGAATTGGCCCCCTAGATCTTGCGATTTAACGCCTTTAGACTTCTTTTTATGGGGTTATTAAAAGTCTAAAGTCTATGCCAATAAGCCCACAACCACTCATGCTTTAAAAGAGGAATTTCGACGCTGCATTGGAAAAATTCAGCCGCATCTATGCAAAATGGTCATAGAAAATTTTGACAAAGAATGCGTATGTGCCAGCAAAGCCTTGGAAGACATTTGCCTGGCGTATTATTCCACAAATAACCCTATTTTATGTATTTCAAAATTTTATATACAAAAATATTATAACGAAGAAAAAAATGTGTTTTTCATCAATTTCAAATCTTGCGTCCTTTTTGGGACACCGTTATGTTGACGACATAGTGGCTATGTTCAAGGATTAGTTTAGTGACATTTCGTTTGAAGAGCAGGTGGTTTAAGTAGCAAGTTAGCGATGAGGGCTACCGTTAAGGATCTTGTGCAAGGTTCGCCCGGATTGCTACCACCATCTTGCTCGCTAATCCTGCCGTGAAGCAGCAGTGCTTGCACTGTTGTGTTTCGGCCTGGAGAGTAAGACAGCCGGTGAAATTACTGGCACTTGAGGTATCCCATCTTAGACCTCTAGGTTTGCAACGCATCTGCAATACCCCTGGTGTTACAGATGTTTATGGGCGGTTGCGTTCTCTTACCATCAGGAGACCAACTTGCTTGTTTGCCATCAAGTCGAATAAAAAAACTAACCTGACCTAACCTAAAGGGTTTCCACACGATGGCCTTGAAATAAATCCTTCGTTCTGTAAAAAGGTTGCCTGGAAGAGATCGCTCTTAAGCGATAAGGCCGCCTATTGCTTACCTTGTAATTTTCTCTGTGTACCTGTTTTCTGTATCGCTTATTATTTCTGGTGTACAATAAAGAGTATTTGTATTGTATTGTAAATCCTGAAATATTTAGTTTTAGAGTGGTGTTTAAGTCCCGTTTGTGGTATTTTGACTATGAGTGAGCATCACGAAAGTTTAAAACGTTATATTTAGTTTTAGAGTTTGCGAAATTAAAAGTTGCGAAAACACAGTATCCGGAACTTGTTTAAAAATTGGTAGAGCACTTATTTGGCTGATGGTACCTTGTGTCTGTCTGTCACTCACCCTGTTGGGATTAGCCAGGTTCTCCTCTGCCAGATCGACCTTGGTCAACACGAAGATGGTCCGCTTGCCGGCCGGGTCGCACGACGACACCAGGTCCGTCACGTTGCTCCTCTCGGCGTCTACGGAACCGTCCTGTATAGACAAACCAATATATCAGCCATAAGATTGCCATGTATTAAATACTTGTAATGTATAGTATATGGATATAATTTATGAAGTGAATCTGTTTTAAAAAAAAATACCTCGTTGAGTTTCTTGCCGGATTCTTCTCAACCGAGGTTTTTTCCGAACCGGTGGTAGATTTTTTGACGTTCATAAGTGCTTATCATAGCCTAAATTGAATAAAGACATTTTGACTTTGACTTTGACTTTGAAGAGTTTCACTGATGGAGCAGTGTCGAGCAGTTGACATTAAACTATTGTATCTTAGATTATGAACACTGAAAAGCGTGAAAAAAAATTTTATGACAAAAAATTTAACCAACTACAATAAACTATTTTCTACCAGTCTGAAGTTGGTGCTTTAGCACGAGAAAGCAGGAGTGATTGAAGTCTAATATATAAGTAGGTATGTAGGTGAAGTAGACCACTATTATAGGTCCACTCCTGCTGGCTCGTGCTGAGGCACCGACTTGAGACTGGTCGAAAACTTTTTTCATGGTTTTTTGTAGTCGATTCTATTTTTTGTTACAATTTTTTTTGTAACTATCGGAACCGATTGTGCTCTTGATTCTGAGTAGAAAAACCCTTTTTTTTTATTAAAAAAATGTGAATGTGATCTCTTGTGCCCCTGTCTCTGTTACCTGTATACAGAGTATGATGGCATTGGGATTCTCCATGTACTGGCGGCTCATGTGTTTGATGGCTTCCCGCGTGTCCGACGCCATGTCCACGGTTTGTGTCTGGAATACAAAGGTTTATTTAAACAGTGTTATCAATAACAATGCTGCACCAAGGTGTCAAGAGATAACTCTGGAATGTTTTAGCAGATAGATCTCTTTGAAAAAACAACCCTGTAACTGTTTTTCATGATTTTTAGTTAATTTTTAAGTATGTGTTTTTATTTAATTTAATTTAATTGCAATTTAGATTCCGAAATTTACAAGTTTTGAACAATAATAATAATAATGTATAATAATAATAATAATAATAATAAATCGACTAACACTAGTTTTTGTAAGACCAATTCTACTAACAAAAATATGGACTTTTGTTATGGTCTGAAATAAAGTTTTTTTTTTTTTTTTTTTTTTTTTATATTCGTTCATTATAAGTTCGAACTCGCGCACCGAGGGGAACCGTACAAGTTTATTATTATTTTGTTATTTTATCCTTACTAATATTATAAATGCGAAAGTAACTCTGTCTGTCTGTCTGTGTCTGTCTGTTACGCTTTCACGTCGAAACCACTGAACCGATTTTGATCAAATTTGGTATATAGGTAGTTTGAGCCCCAAGGATTAACAAAGGATACCTTTTATTCCGGTAGAGGGCGCCACCGCGCGATAACCGAGATCCGCGCAGACGAAGTCGCGGGCATAAGCCAGTAATTTATAATTGAGTAATTATTTTGCTTAAGTAAGTATACTGATATTAAATGATATTGTAACGGATAACTCACGTCTTAAATCGAGTTTAGCTCGACATTTATCGGGTTATTTCGAAACCCTTCATCACTGGAACTCGATAAACTCGATTTAAGACGTGAATTATCCGTTACAATATCATTTAATATGAGTGAACCTCGCGGTAGTTTCATGATCAAAAAAGTAAACTGATAGTTGAGCACCTATATTGACAGTCAAGCACTAGTGAACAAGGCGTGGCGTGCACTAACCGATATGACCCCCGGCAGGTCCACGAGCACCATCCGCTGTATGCCGGGCCCCTTGACGGACATGGCGATGACGTCAGTGGACACGGTGCGCCCGCCGCGCACGCTGTTGACAGGCGAGCAGTGGTGAACAAGGCGTGGCGTGCACTCACCGATATGACCCCCGGCAGGTCCACGAGCACCATCCGCTGTATGCCGGGCCCCTTGACGGACATGGCGATGACGTCAGTGGACACGGTGCGCCCGCCGCGCACGCTGTTGACAGGCGAGCAGTGGTGAACAAGGCGTGGCGTGCACTCACCGATATGACCCCCGGCAGGTCCACGAGCACCATCCGCTGTATGCCGGGCCCCTTGACGGACATGGCGATGACGTCAGTGGACACGGTGCGCCCGCCGCGCACGCTGTTGCGCATGCGCAGCTCCACTTCTCTGCGGAAGACACAGTGCGGTTACCGACATGCGCGCACTCAAAATCAGAATGTCTTTATTGAATTTAGGCTTAGTAAGCACTTACAAATATCAGGAAAAAAGTACCACCGGTTTACTCTTTTCAGAAGAATCCGCCAAGAAACTCAAGAGAATGGGGAATGAAAAATTTTAGAAACGTTTGGAACCTTTTTTATCGATAGTAATAACCTTTCCAATTAACAGAAAAACATATCAGATTTTTAATTAGCATCAATTAATAAAAAAAAATTAAAGAGTTTTCTTTACAGCCAAATTACGACAGTCCGGTCGGTTAACGGTTGTTCCATAGTCTAGAAGAAAAAATAAAAAAAAAATCTTTCTTTCTTTCTTTACCAACACCAAGAAGCTCATGTCAGTTTATATGGGCGTATACATGAAAAACAGGGTTGATATTTCCATGTCAGTATTATTCGGCCGTAACCGACCGGATTGCCGTAATTTGGCGGTAAAGAAAACTCTTTCATTTTTTTTTATTAATTGATGCTAATTACAAATCTGATATTTTATTTCTGTTAATTATAAAGGTTATACTTATTGATATAAAAAATACCAAGCGTATCTAAATTTTTCAGTTTTGCATGTCACAAAACAATAATGCCAATAGACGTGTCTGTCAACTTGAAAGTTCGACGTGAGCGACATACTCATTAGATAGAATCTTGTTTAAAAATTGATAGACCACTTATTTTGCTGATGGTATCTTTTTTTTTATTCGATTGGAAGGCAAACGAGCAAGTGAGTCTCCTAGTGGTAAGAGATCACCACCGCCCATTAACATCTGCTACACCAGGGGTATTGCAGTTGCGTTGTCAACCTAGAGACCTTAGATGGGATGCCTCAAGTGCCAGTAATTTCACCCGCTGTCTTAGACCCCGTACGCACTATGCGGCGAACCGCGCGGTTTTAGCGCACCGTCTCTTTCTCAAGCGATATTTTGAAGAGGGACGGCACGCTAAAACCGCGCGGTTAGCCGCATAGTGCGTACGGGGTCTTACTCTCCGTGCTGAAACACAAAGCGCCCAGATGGCTAAGGCCGCCATGACTGTCGTCTAAAACTGTCTTACTTCCTGAGGTCGGCGAGATCAGACTCCTTGTTGAGGTCGAACTCGCGCGCCGAGTCGCGGAACTGCGCCACGTGGTACGGGCCCTCCGACAGCGTCACCTTCACTGGAGCCCTGCGCACAAACACATCAGTAAAAAATAAAATAAAATAAACTTATTTTTATTCGGCACTACATAGTAGGACGGGCGAGAGAAGACGATTTTATTACTGTCGAGCTAGCGCGCCTGCAATCTTTTTAATTTTTCGCTGACCATAAACAATGCACTTCACCTTCTAATATGTAATAGTAGATTGATAACCAAGGGTGGAAAGTGGCCCATTTCACCCGAGATATTTCTGGCGCTCGAACGAAGTAAGAGCGCCAATAGTTCGAGGGGAAAGGGTAATTTCACCCGAGTTAGATACTCTACTTTTCATTTCGACTGTGAGGAAAATGAACAAATTGAATTTACTTATAAACTACTTATCCAACCTCCAATAGTATCTTTTCGACTAGCCACTTGCCACGGCCGACTATAAAAAAATCGAGTTGGTCACGACCAAGGAGCTTATATACAAAACTGGAGGTTGAACGCCCAACGAAGAAGTTTGACTTTTATTACTCATTTATATATTCTACCTCTTTCTTTCACATTCCACGAATGACTTCCAAAATCTCTTTCTTAACCTAACTAAAGAAAGAGATGGAATATGTTCGTGACGTAATAAAGATCAAATTTCTCTTTTCAAACAGATGTTCGGCGTTCAACTTCTAGTGTTGTATTGTATTATAAGCTCCTTGATTACGACGTGCATCATAGATGGTCATTGTCTAAACGTGAAAAAAAGTGTTATTGACGTAACTCAACTATCTTCGACTCCGTGGCTAATCGAAAATTTTAAAAAAGAAATACTTTCCACCCTAGAGATGAAAACATAATTTTACACCCGGCTATCTGCCCATGAAAATTAAACTTTCCCAACAGGAGAGATGACAAGAATAATTTTAACTTTTACGGTCATTGTTAACCCCCGACGCAACAAGAGGGGTGTTATAAGTTTGACCGCTATGTGTGTTTCTGTGTCTCTGTGTATCTGTCTGTCTGTGGCACTGTAGCTTGGAGCTTTCTTAGACATGTTGGACACGTCTTGACATGTCCACATGCGCTATGGGAGTGGTGTATAGATGGAAACTAACTGTAGACTACGGTTATTTAACAAAATTTGTCGTTAGCTACCAATACTTAACCGGTTAACTATGGTTATTTAACCGCAGGTCGTATTGAAGCTTGGTGGTAAGTGGATAGCTTTTTCTGTTTTTTTGTTAGTGTTTGACATTTATTTTAGATTGTTTAGGTACATAATCCATAAATCGGAATCGGAACTAATTTGAGATGCATACCTACCTATGATATGGCACTGGTACCTACTATAAATACTTAATTTCATAAACGTCATTCAAACAAAGTCATAAACGCCACTATGCAATACTAACAATCACCTAATAGATTTAATATTTTTTTATCAATAAAATTAAATAATTACTTAGTTTATTTTAATTAAGTATAAACACAGTACAAAAATTTCCGTAATGTACCAAAGTAACCCGCTCAAAATGGTTATTAACCGTTTTTAACCAAAAAATCCGTTAAAAACCCGACGGTTAAAAACGTTAAAAACCGGCTTCCCATCTATAGAGTGGTGTCACGCTGACCTGGTGCACATCTCGCCGGCGCCGCGCGGGAAGATCCTCGCCTGCGCGATCATCTCGAGCACGGACGTCTTCCCGGCGGACTGGTCGCCGACCACGACCACGCGCGGCAGCCGGTCCGTCTCGCCCGCGTCCCAGCCCGCCAGCTCGTCCAGCACCGCCGAGTACATGTCGATTAGAGAGCGCTGGAAATAACAAACACCGTTCAGTAGGTTAGACGACTAAAAAAAAAACTGTTCACCAATTGGGATGTCCCAAAAAAAATAACCTATAGTTTTTATCTTATTTTTGGAAAGAATAGGATATTTTAAGATACCTTTTTCATCGATTTTGAATTTGGATGAGTATTTAATTTTTTATAATTTTTTTACGAAATAAGCTGGATGACGTCACAGTGAGACAGCCACGTTCCATTGCCTAGAAAAATTCAGTTTGTACATAACATAATCTGTGGCATTACTGAAAGTCAAGTGACAGTCAACAATCATACAAGCACGGCACGGTCCTAAATGAACCATGACAAATAGTTTCATTTATTTCTCTTCTTTTAGCTTCGATTATTCGTAGGTTTGTTTAATAGTGTGATAGTAAATACATATTTTTTATTAAAATCTGATATTTAAATTCTTTTATATTCACTTTTAACGTAGTTATTTAATACTTTTATGTGTGAAAATACATTGGCAAACATTGGTAATACTCGTATACATTTCGGACTTTACGATAAAAATGACAACTGTTTAAAGCCGAATGCGCATCATGTGATTAAATTTCCATCTTTGTCACTCTTTGCTATTATAAGCAGGACAGCAACATTTCAAACTGTCAATTTGCTTTAAAGTGTAGACTTTCCTTTAGACCTGCATTTGTGACGTAACACTGCAGGGGTCAAATGAAGGTCATTACTTAAATTTTATTTATTTAATTCAGATTATCATATTTTTGGAATATGATTTCTGAAAACGCTTCACAAAGCCTATTTCTCCAAATGGTTTTCGATTTATTATACTTTGTAAAAAATTGGGACATCCCAATTTAAAACATCCCTCAAAAATTGGCTTATTGGCAGGGTTTTTTTGACACTAAAGAATTTTTTGCCCATTGATTGTGTATTTTGTTTTAACTTTGTATTAATTTCTTAATTTTTGTAACCTGACATATTACTTTAGATAAATTTGGATTACAATTAATAAAAATGATGAACAGACATAATAATGGATAATATATATTTTTAAACTGATCTTGACAATTTGTGCATGTGCTGATCAGCTTATTACTTATTAATTAATCTCCTTGTATTATATATTGTACGACCGAGAAGGGAAAACTGTTGAGACTTATATCAAGCTACCATCATCGTAAAAACACAGTTATACAATAAATTTTATTATTATTATTATTATTAGTCCGTCAGGTTATAACGAACCATTTTCGTTACTCATAGCCCCATCTATCGGCACACTCGAACTACGGGAATCATTGACCAAATACATAACTTGTGAATTTTGCTTTCAGGGATATCAGAGGGTTTTTCATTTAATTTTTCAAACTATTTTTTAAATACTTTATACCTTTTTTTTGGAGGATGAAAAGATATCTCTGTTCAAACGCTCTGCTTTGTCAGACAATGACGAGAGTTGGGATGGTGTTTGTGATTTGACGATCGATGGCGCTATGAGTAAAGAAAATGGTTCTTTACAAGGTGGATAATTTAAAATATTGTGCACATATTTTTTTCTTTTGTTTGGCAAACAAAAAATGACGAGGATACAGTGCTTAGAAGTTTCGAGTGACGTCACTATATGGTAGGATTTTCACCTTATAGTGACGTCACACGCCCCTACTCCGGAAGTTTGATGATCTATACCTTTGTCGATTTTTAATAAATAGATAAACCAAAAAACACTTGTCCCATATTTTTCCATAATCTAACTGTCTGACTAAATAGAATGATATATTTTTAATCCAGTCGTCATCCCTATTCAGTTATTGTACGTATTTTCATTTTTAATACAAGCTATTTTTGATGATTTTACTTTTTGTTGACTGTACTTGCTGATATAATCTGATAAAAACAAAAAAAGAAAAGGCCTAGTTTACAAAATGACAAATACGAATGAACCCTAAAATAATATCACAAGCAAGATAAATAGAATTATCTAATCTAACTGAAAACATTACAAATTATAGAATCCATAGAGATACAGGATCTACGTGTTCGAGCAGCGAGTATTGCACGATAACGTTAACAAATTACAAATAAATAAATATGGCTAATGCGGAAGAGAAATTAATAAAGTTGCTACAGAAAATAGCGAAAGAGCAAGACTATGACGAAACCAGTATAGACGTGAAAACTATTACATCAGGTAAATTGAAGAATTCTTTAGCTTTAAAACCTTTGTATTTTTTTAACGACTTCAGAAATCGAGGAGGTTCTATGTTCCAATGTATGTATTTTTTTTGGAAGCGCCAAAGTTCGCATACTCTTCGCTAAGCATACCGTAATTTTGGTCCGAATCATCATTTGTCCGATTTTTTTTTTCCCACCGAAACCTTATATTTTTCTAAATATTTTAAATGGTCATCCTATAGAAAACTATAGATTAAGTTAGGTTTATTTTATATTCTAAACAATCATTGGATTCAGAAAAAAAGAGTTATGACAAACGATCGTTCTGACAAAAATTACATTCGGACTTTCGATAAGTATGCGAGCCAATATGGACCCTGCCTGGAAGAGCCTCTGGTTCATGAATACGCTAATGAAGGGCGACCTTCCTGTGTCACTTAAGCACAAACTCGTCGACATGTGCATTCTTCCCATCTTAACCTACAGCGCCCAGAAGTTCAAGAAAAATACTTTCCTCGCACATCACTGGTGGAAACGGAACATTAATCGAAAGCCAGGATTGGATTGTATTACATACATAAAATCACGCCTCTTTCCCAACGGGGTAGGCAGAGACTACATCCTTCCACTTGCTACGATTCTGGCATACAACTCTCGCTTCCTACATTCATCAATCTTTTCATGCATGCACGTTTAGAGTACTCCTGACCCGACCTTTCTTCAGAATATCCCCGATTTGATCGTGGTACGTTCGTCTAGGCCTTCCTCTCCCAACGTTTAACGTTTGGATTGTATTATCTCTGTGATAACTGATAATTCCAGGCGGCGCCAACTACACAACAAACTTATACCTGGCAACAATGTCAAAGCCCACCAAACCAACACTAAACCTCTTCGCAAAACTGGCGAACCTAAACGAAGAGACGCGCGAAAAAAACGAAGTCATATCCAAAGTGTATTTGGTAGAAAGCTTGTTCTACACTCAATTAGCTGACAACTACGAAAGGCTGTATAAGAAGAACAAAGTACCTGAAGGAGACAGGCTGATTATACCGAAGTATTACGGCCATGAGCTTACAAGGTTGGAAGAAGTCTTGGTTCTAGAGGATCTAGAAGCAAGAGGCTATAAGAACTTTGATAGGATGAAAACCTTCGATTGGGAATACGCGGCAGCTGCAGTCCGGAGCTTGGCAAAATTCCACGCTTTAGGCCTGGCATTTCGGAAGGAGAATCCAACAGAATTCGAAGGTTTAGTCAAACATTTCGAAGTGGATTTCTTGAAGAATCAAGAAGCGACTAATGCTTTTATGACGGAGGTTATCACGAATGGCTGTGCCGTGTTGGAGCCAGAATACGCGATGAAGTTGGGGACGTTCTTTTCGTCTGTGGAGACGATGGTAAAAATTACATCGGTGGTCGTTGATGATAAAACTATGCTGATCCATGGCGACTTTAGGCCCAGCAACCTGATGCACAGGGAACGAGTAAGTAGGATTTGCCCGGGTCAAAGAACTTTACACTTTTTGGCGGGGCACATGGCTCGCAGGACTGATGGCCGATGGGGTCAAAAGGTTCTCGAATGGCGTCCGCGGACCGGGAGACGAGCTGTCGGTAGGCCTCCAACAAGATGGAGCGACGACCTGGTTAAGATCGCGGGATCACGGTGGATGCAAAAAGCACAACGCACAAGACCGGTCTGAGTGGGGAGCCTCGGTGGAGGCCTATATCCAGCAGTGGACGTCTTTCGGCTGACATGATGATGATGAAACAACGTTAGTGTATGCTATCCTGTCCCATAACTCAGAGAACACTAAACAAGAAAACTACCAAATACAGAACCTCCTCCTTTTTTTCGTCAGCTAATAACATTCCGCAGCTTAAAAGTTACAGCGTCCTTTTTAGGGTTCCATACCCAAAGAGTAAAAACGGGACCCTATTACTAAGACTCCACTGTCCTTCCGTCTGTCTGTTCGTCTGTCACCAGGCTGTATCTCATGAACCGTGATAGACAGTTGAAATTTTCACAGATTATGTATTTCTGTTGCCGCTATAACAACGAATACTAAAAACAGAATAAAATAAATATTTAAGCTTTCATACAACAAACGTGATTTCTTTGCCGTTTTTAGGGTTCCGTAGCCAAAATGGCAAAAACGGAACCCTTATAGTTTCACCATGTCTGTCTGTCTGTCCGCGGCTTTGCTCAGAGACTATCAATGCTAGAAAGCTGTAATTTTGCACGAATATATAGGTAAACTATCCGACAAAACAGTACAATCCAAGTACAGTTAGCAAGTTAGTTAGTTAGGTAGTTAGTTAGTTGCTGATTTGGGACCATTTCGTGACATACATACCCTAATTTTGTTTTTTTTTTCTCTATTTTTTTATTTTTATTCATTGTTTGTCACGAATAAATGTTTTCTATCTTTCTTTCTTTCTAAAAAAAAGCTTGCATTAAAAACTTTAATATTTCACACGAAAACACAAGCCGAAACATGAATGCACAGAAAAACCAGAAAAATAGACCAGCGCTGGGAATCGAACCCAGGTCCTCAGCGAACATCGCATTTTAATAGCGACATCTCTTGTCCCTGGTGAGCGGATAGTTTCGAAGGGAGTGAAAAATGTTTCTCGTTGAGAACGTAGATCATAGATGGCGTTAGTGTCGCTGCTAAAGTGACTAATGAAAAGAATCCAAGTTGAGGTATGAGTGCATAGGAAAAATTCGTGTCTAGTCTCCTGTCCAGTGGTGGTGTAGGGGAATAGCACGCAGCACGGAATGCTGAGGACCTGGGTTCGATTCAAAGCGCTGGTCTATTTTTCTGGTTTTTCTGTGCATTCATGTTTTGGCTTGTGTTTTCGTGTGAAATATTAAACTTTCACGGGATGACCGTGAAAGAAACAAAAAATTTGGAGTTGAAATAAAAAAAAATACAAAAAGACTCCAAATCGTAATCTTAAAAACTTTGTTTTTAACAAAAACTTATTCCATTCAAGAACGGCAAACTGGAGGTAATACCGCTAGACTTCCAAACCCTGCGGATGGGTAACCCAGTCATTGACCTGATGAACCTCATCGTGTCTGGTTCCGACGAGGAGTTCCGTCGGGAGCACCAGGTGCGCCTGGTCGACCGGTATTACACAGAGCTGAGCACGGCCTTGGAGAAACTCCATCTGGACCCAGAGGAGGTGTACCCGCAGAGACAGTTCGAGAGGGACGTTGTGGATGTGAGTGGGGTGTTGTTTTTTTTTTATACGACTGAAAGGCAAACAAGCAAGTGGGTCTCCTGGTGGTAAGCGATCACCAGCGCCCATAAACATCTGCAACACCAGGGGTATTGCAGATGCGTTGCCAACCTAGAGGCCTAAGTTGGAATACCTCAAGTGCCAGTAATTTTACCGGCTGTCTTACTCTCCGCGCCGAAACACAACAGTGCAAGCACTGCTGCTTCACGGCAGGATTAGCGAGCAAGATGGTGGTAGCAATCCGGGCGGACCTTGCACAAGGTCCTACCACCTGCAGCTGTAGTAGTTTGCTGCTGCTGTTGTAGTTTATTTACAGTTTATATTTATTTGGATTACTAGCTTTTGCCCGCGTGGTATTCGGTTATCGGGAACTGTGCATTTTTCCGGGATAAAAAGTAGCCTATGTCACTCTCGGGACCATAAACTATATCTATGCCAAAAATCACGTCGATCCGTCGCTCCGTTACGGCGTGAAAGACGGACAAACACACAAACACAGACAATTTCGCATTTATAACATTACTAGCTTTTGCCCGCGGCTCCGCCGCGAGGTATTCGGAGCTTGGTATTTTTTATTAGTCACCCCATCACACTGTAATCAACTGTAGTCAAGTGTAATGTTGCCGAAACGTCGAGGTAAATATTACTTGTGTAAAATAGCGCGATAAGTCCCGTTGTGGTATTTTGACTAAAAGTTTATCGTACGCCATCCTATTTTTTTCTTTCGCAGGTCCTCCCTCTGGGGCTGATCCTAGCCCTAACCTCGATAGCGCTCGTGACCGTGGAGCCCGAAGACGCTCCGCAGCTAGAGGGCTCCCTAGCCAGCTTCGCGGTCAAACCGAACTCGCGCGCTCGCGAGCGGCTCGCGGGAATCGTCAGGGATTACGTGCGGTGGGGGGTTCTGTAGCTCTATGCTTGTTTAGGGTTGCGTAGTAATAATAATAATATCATGGGACACTTGACACCAATTGACCTAGTCCCAAACTAAGCAAAGCTTGTACTATGGACACTAGGCAACGAATAAACATACTTACATAGATAAATAAATACTTAAATACATATTAAACATCCAAGACCCGAGAACAAACATTCGTATTATTCATACAAATATCTACCCCGGCCGGGATTTGAACCCGGGACCTCAAGCTTCGTAGTCAGGTGCTACCCGAACTACCCGCACTTAGTCCTTTTTATTAGTCACCCCATCACACTGTAATCAACTGTAGTCAACTGTAATGTTGCCGAAACGTCGAGGTAAATATTACTTGTGTAAAATAGCGTGATAAGTCCCGTTGTGGCATTTTGACTAAAAGTTTATCGTACGCCATCCTATTTTTTTCTTTCGCAGGTCCTCCCCCTGGGGCTGATCCTAGCCCTAACCTCGATAGCGCTCGTGACCGCGGAGCCCGAAGACGCTCCGCAGCTACAGGGCTCTCTAGCCAGCTTCGCGGTCAGACCGAACGCGCGCGCTCGCGAGCGGCTCGCGGGGATCGTCAGGGATTATGTGCGGTGGGGGGTTCTGTAGCTTTTTTTTTTTTTTTTTTTTTTTATGTTATAGAGGCCAGACAAACGAACTAGTGGGTCACCTGATGTTAAGTGATCACCACTGTCCATAGACACCCGCAACGCTTTAAGCGATGCCAGTGCGTTGTCGGCCCTGCAGAAATTTATACACACGCCTCTTAAAGGCATCCAGGTCGTAACTCGATGGGAAGACCCCAGCGGGAAGCTCGTTCCAGATTTTGCAAGTTCGTGGCAAAAAAGACCGCTTAAAACGCACCGTCGAAGACTGCCATTCATCAACATGATGTCGATGAAAAGAACGCTTACGACGGGTGGATCTGTAATGGAACCCCGCAGCTGGAATGAGGTCAAAGAGCTCCTCAGAGCATTCCCCGTTGTAGATCTTGTACAACACACAAAGGGAGCTAACGTCTCTGCGGAGAGCAAGAGGAGCTTCATGCTTGTTTAGGGTTGCGTAGTAAGGAATACTTTTCACATTTTTATCTATCTCGTGTTGTGTTGTGATGCTCTCTCTCTCTCTCTCTCTCTCTCTCTCTCTCTCTCTCTATCTCTCTCTCTCTCTTGACTGTACGAAAGACTTTGACATTAAATATTTTCGTACACCCGTCAGGTGCGTGGGCCAGTCAACTATTTCACACGCACTTTGGGCGTCTCCTGCGTTACCAAAAAAATCCCCTTGTTCCTTACAGATAACCATGGCCAGATAACTGGTAATCTGTGAAGAATTTTTTTCTTCCAGTATAACTAGTTATCTCAAAAGATTTTATTTTCCCCACAGATAACTGTTTTTTTTAACGGTTATCTGCAAGGAAAATCCATTCCTTCCAGGTAACTAGCTATCTCCGGGGATTTTTTTTCCCCACAGATAACTGTTTTTTTTTTAACGGTTGACTCTAAGGACTCTTTATTTGCCCTATTTCATTACTGTACAATAAAAGTCAATTATAATAACTAATAAACGCATTTCTTACTAATATTATAAACGTGAGTCCCGAGAAAGTCCTTAGAGTCAACCGTTAAACAAGAACAGTTATCTGTGGTGAAAAAAAATCTCCGGAGATAACTAGTTACCTGGAAGGATTGGATTTTCCTTTCAGATAACCGTTAAAAAAACAGTTATCTGCGGGGAAAATAAAATCCTTGGCGATAACTAGTTATAATGGAAGAAAAAAATTCTTCACAGATAACCAGTTATCTGGCCATGGTTATCTGTAAGGAACAAGGGAAAAAATCGTACTTCCAACGAGATATTTCACGGTCTAATAGGTTGAACTGACGTAAGATGGCATGTATTCATGTATAACATCTATTGAATTACAGAAAAAATATGTTTACTTACAAAAATATGCAATTGGGTGGATCAACTATTCCTTGTTGTTATCAGCCAGGGGACAAAATTAGTACAGTTTAATTGAAGAAATATTGTATAACATTATAATAACATGCTTATTGACCAGTAACAGAAGGGGCTTAAAACGACCACAAAAATGCATGTTTGGTAAATTTTTATCCTATAAACTAACGGTTTGAATAGTGTCTCAGGAGACCGTAACTATAGTAACGAGTGGCAAGAAAAAGTCGATCGACCCAATTGTTTGAAAAATGTCGCGGACAGATTAGTGTGGGTAAAAAAGTTGACTGGCCCGCGGACCTCCCCCCCTCAGGCGGTACCTTCATCCTCCTGGCGGGCGGCTGTCGTCCCTGCCGCAGCAGCATGTTCTGTTGTCTCAGTTCTCGGTTCTCCTGCTCTAAACGTTGCAACTCTCGCTGGTAGCGCGCTTGAAGAGCCAAAACCTCCTCTTGTAACGCATGGACGCGTTTTTCTGAAAATAAATTGCATTTTTAATACAAGCATCTTTTATTGGAAACTGCAGTATCATCAAAGTATATCAGCCTTATTCATAAAACGTCTTTAATTGAGGTTTGATCGGTCTGTTAGTTAACAGACTGATTAAGCTTGTTTGACGTTTATCAAGAAGTATGATTCATATACGCTTGTTAGCAGTCTGCTAGTTGTTGAACTGTTGATAGACTGATGCGTTATATTGGCACTCTTGACAAATCAAAGACAAAAAATAGCCTTATCGAGAATAAAAAAAAAATTGACAGCAGTGACAGCAGAGATGTTTGTTTTCGATTTCCGATCCGCGTGTTTTAGTAGACCTAAACTAAGTGCAAAAAGCCGTAACTAGGTATGTTAATCATCCTAATTTTATTTTTTCATATTATTAGAGAATTTTTTAATACAAATTCCTGTAAATAAAATTTCCTGATTTTTTTTTTAATATTTGCGTAAACCTCCATATAAATATCTTCGGTATGGTTTTTTGCTCTTGTCAAAGTCAGCTGTTCAAATTTGTGGCGGCCATTTTGTGACTTAGCAGGGAGATAAAGGAGGGTCTATGGTCCACTAACTTTAGCAGAGCTTTGATCGACTGATTAGCGCTAACAGAAGTTTATGAATCACGTTTTTTAGTATCGGGCCATCAAGGAGCCTTCAAGGAGGCTCTAACTTTTTATGAATAAGGCTGTATATCTGTACCAAAAATAAACCTGTTGAAGAGTTCCGTCCTGGATCAAACTAATGTTCGAAACATTAGGTACATTAATGTTGTGTTGACCACATTCTAAACCTCGAATCGTTCATGTTGGGAAGGGAAAGTGACTGCCAAGCTTAAATGGGATTGGGCCGGGCATATCTGCCGGATGCACCCTCAAAGTTGGGCGCACACAGCCACATGGTGGGTGCCGCTCCACGGCCACTGAAGACAAGGCAGGCCGAGGCGCACAGTCAAGGGCAAAAATATGTATACACTTAAGTACCTTGTCTATTTTCCAGGGATGTTATGGAGCTCCGTATCCGTAACCGAAACTATCGGATATCCGAAATGAAAAACTATCCGTAACCGTAACCGAATCCGATATAAAAAATTCGGATATTTTCGTACAGGGGCGGAGTCTAAATGCGACATGTTGTGAAAGGTTTTTGTTTTTACCGGCCGAGCCGACAGAACAGCGCGCGTCTTCTGCATCTATTGTTCATTATTTTATTGCTAAAACGTAATTTACGACTCGTAAATATTACATTTAAAGTCAAGTCATTTATATTCCTATTTGTATTTTAGTTTTACACTTCCTTAAAAATCCAATATCCGTAACCGAAACTATCGGATAATCCGTAATAATTTAACATCCGTAACCGTAACCGTAATCGGTATTATGTTTAATATATATCCGTATCCATATCCAGATCCGAAATGTTATATCCATAACATCCCTGCTATTTTCGTCATATTTGAACTGCCATATATGACCTGTCCCAGTGGTTAAAGTGGCAAGTGTAGGATACATATTTTTGCCCTTGATTGTAGATGGCGAGACGGCCTGGACGCAGAGCTGAGCGAGTGGCCGGATGTAGCTCTGGGTAGGGAGACGTGGAGTCAAGAAGGGAGGCCTTTGCCCAGCAGCGGGACACAGTTATAGGCTAAATATAATAATAATTTTCTTGTACAACAAGTTAGTGTGAGCTACCCACATGCCTCATCTTATAAGTCGCCCGTATACTGTATAGGCCGTAAATAAGTTCTAGTATGTACTTACCATGGTTCTCTAATTTATCGCCGAAAATAGTTTCGCCGAATGTTACTTCCCAACCAACTTTTCGCAGAATTTCATTTCGCCGAATGATCACTTGCCAACTTATTAAAATGTATAGTTTTATTTCCCAACCTCACAGTTACCAACTGTACGTTTGGCCTGTTTATTATAAAGTCACTTTTCAAAATGCCGATTTTCGGTTAGTAGAATGTTTTGGTTGGCGTAATATTACTTTCGTCATACAATGTTTCCCAACTGTTTTATTGAATAAGGGCTTCGTTCAGTAACTAGGTATGTAATATAATAAGTAATGTGGGTAAGCGCAGCATTTCTGTTGTATTTTTGTTTGTGCATAATACCTAAAGCGTTTGTGACAAACGTCCATTTGACAATGTTTGACTTTTTGATACAATACGGCAATGATCACGGTATCAATCTTGTACCAATTATGTGTGTGTGTTAGATTTCTAAAAACCCCTTATTACTGAATCTTCGGTAAATTTTTGAAAATATTTATTTACTAACAAGGATACCATTTTCAATTCAATATTTTTATTTATTAGAAATATTAAAAAATAAAAATACGATTCTGGCACTCGCCGGCCGCTACCGCGGCACGCTCGCTTCGCTCGCTCGGCTTCGTGCGCTGTTTGCTCACCGTTGACCTAACACGCTCCTCCTCGCTTCGCTCATCGTCGCACCTAACTGGACTTTGCCACAAATTAGATTTCCGTTGCTATAAATATTACAAAACTGATTTGTAATTATTACTGCCAATTGATAACTCTTACTTTCAATAAAAAGTTGGCTTATGTATAAAAAGGGAACTGTCACACTAACGAAACGTTATTCGTTTAATAGTTGTTTGACATAGTGAAAGATTTGACAAATGATAAGTTTCCCAAACGTTTTGAGTCATTATGATATTCTGCTATATAATAATTCGACGAAATGACACGTTGCCATACAAAAAGTTGGTAATAGTTAGTTGTCAAAGTGAATCTTCGGCGAAACGTTGGTTGGCAAGTGATATTCGGCCAAATGAAATTCTGCGAAAAGGCAGAACACCACTTACCATACTTGCGGACCGGGAGACGAGCTGTCGGTAGCCTCCAACAAGATGGAGCGACGACCTGGCTAAGATCGCGGGATCGCGGTGGATGCGGAAAGCTCAAGACCGGTCTGAGTGGAGAGCCTTGGGGGAGGCCTATGTCCAGCAGTGGACGTCTTTCGGCTGACATGATGATGATGATGTACTTACCATAAGTGTGTGCGTCGTCGGCCGCGCCCCGCGCCGCCGCGGGCGCCGGCTTGCTCTGCAAATTGTTCGCGATCTTCGGCGCTGGCTCTGTACAAAACACAATCAGTATTTGATAATAAAGACTTAACAACCATTTTTTGCCGACTTTTATTAAAAACTTACATATATTACACACAATTACAGTTGCCACCTTATAGTGTCAGTTGCTACCTTATAGTGTCAGTTGCCACCTCATAGTATCGATTGCCACCTCATATAGTGTCGGTTGTCACCTCACACAGTGTCAGTTGGCTCCTTCTAGTGTAAGTTGGCACCTCCTAATGTCAGTTGGCACTTCCTAGTGTCAGTTGGCACTCCTAGTGTCAGTTGGCACCTCCTAGTGTCAGTTGGTACCTCATAGTATCGATCGCCACCTCATATAGTGTCGGTTGCCACCTCACACAGTGTCAGTTGGCACCTTCCTAGTGTCAGTTGGCTCCTTCTAGTGTAAGTTGGCACCTCCTAATGTCAGTTGGCACTTCCCAATGTCAGTTGGCACCTCTTAGTGTCAGTTGGCACCTCCTAGTGTCAGTTGGCCCCTCCTAGCTGCTAGTGTCAGTCGGCACGTACCGATGTGCTGCGTGTTGGCGGCGGCGGCTGCGACGGCGTCCTCGTAGCGCTGCGCGAGCCAGTCCTTGAGGTCTGCGGCGCGCGCCAGGCCGGCGGCGCGCAGGCGCGGATCTGCGGACAGCACCAGGGGCGAGCCTACACAACAATACCACTGGCTGACGTCACGACAAGCCCACAGATCTACTGGTTCTCGCCATACAAACTCAGTACTGGGAGCAAACCCTAGTGCCAGCCCACAGATATAGATTACACTAGATAACGCAAACACCTCAATCTGTATGAAAACCAATCGTGTCACTTTTTTATATCTACTGTGACGTCTCAAGAGCGAATTAGCGATGTGAATTCCCTGATGTCCGCGCAAAATCGATTCAAATGCGCCGCCCGCCCGCGCCGTGGGGCTCGAGTCAGTCACTAGTCATGATTAGTCAGTTAGCGTTCAGTCTATGTATGGCGCCAACCCCGACGTTTGGTGGGGGTTCAGACACGCGAAATAGATGCATTTGCGTAATCTAATATAATCTATATCTGCGTGCCAGCCCATTGAGATAAAAGAAGTCGTATTGAATTCTGTGATTCTACTAAATACGGACCTTGGGGTCAAAGGCTAGCAAGAACTGGCTCAAGATCGTAATCTAGTGTTGGAGGCCTAAGACCCCTTTGGGTTACTGCGTCTTGATAATAAGTAAGTAGTAAATGGGTTGATAACTTTTTCTTGCCACTCGTTACTATAGTTACGATCTCCTGAGTCACTCTTTAAACCGTAAGTTTATATGGCATTAAAATTTACCAAACATGCATTTTTGTGGTCATTTTAAGCCCCTTCTAGTGTAATGTGACACAAGATTTCTTCTATTAAACTGTACTACTTTTGTGCCCTGGCTGACAGGACAGAAAAAAAGCAAGGAATAGTTTTTTTTTTCTCTATTCTTTTTGAGGCTTAATTGCACCTGTGTGACTATGCCATCCCAAGGAATAGTTAATCCACTCAAATACTCAAGGAAATTTCTAAAAACTACATTACTGTTTAATTTAAAAATCGTCTTACCTATCTGCAAGTTGTCACCAATCTTGTCTTTGGCGTCGATGAGTGTGGAGGTGAACCGGCCCCACTGCTCCTCGTCGGGCAGCAGCTCGTTCAGCCAGCCCATGTCGGGCAAACCATCCTTCCACTCCACATATTTCTGGAATATTTATAAATAAAATATTGAGTTTGCTTCTGCATCTGCGTATAATTGAATTCTTAAACGTATGAGCAAAAATATGATCAAAAATATCTGAACACTACGCCATTAACAATAGTTGTATGTCTATATAAATAAAATCGTAAAATGTGTTGCTAAGCGCAAAACTCGGGTCGGGAATGACTGGTCCGATTTCACTAATTCTTTTTTTATTGTGTTTGTTACCATCAGAAGATTTTTTTATGGAAGAAAATACAGAAAAAAAACAATGGGGGCGAAGACACGGGCAACAGCTAGTTTTTCATAAAAAAAATTCTCAGAAGTTTAAGAACTCAAATGTACAGATCTATTCACAAAACCTGGCATGAATAGATACAATGAAAGTAATGTGATTTGTACTTTAATAACCTACTAACCTCCAAGTCAAATTTTTCATTTATGATCATGAACTTTGTCATTTATGATAAGAGTTTGATGTTCAAATTGGAATAAGTCCATAAAGGACTCTGGGTGTTAGGAGGATAAGTAAATTCAATAGTGATGCAACGAATACGAATACGAATATTCGTATTCGCCGAATAGTAGACATTTACCGAATATTCGTATTCGGCGAATACTAATACGAATATTTAAAAACTAATGTTTTTGTACGCAACTCTATTTACTGCAGATTTGAAAAACGCGCGTAAAAATATGACGTGTGCAGAGGCCCTTAACCGCAACGACGACGCGACGGGGGACTCCCCGGCCATAGATTGGTTTATGGGAACATCCAGACTGAAAAAAGAAATCGCCTAAAACCAGAAAAACTACAAATTTTATGTTTTTTAAATAAAAATTTGCCTGTTGTAAATTTTAATTATTAGAAGAGTAAACATTATTCAAATAAATAAGTCTTTGATTACCATGGCGAGATATTCGTATTCGTATTCGCCGAATAGTAGGTTTGATATTCGTATTCGTATTCGTAAAAGTAGTATTCGTTGCATCACTAAAATTCAATTATTATTTTTTTAATTGTTTTTTTTTTTTTAATAAGTATGTAAGGATTGGTTGGGATTTGGACATGCGATGTAGATGCATTTGTGTAATCTACTATAACCTAAATCTATGCTAGGAACCAAATAAAGATTAGTTTTGTATAAAACAGTTCATAGTTAACTCAGCACCTTATTGAGGGTCATCCCTCCGCCGACAGCTCCTCCAAGGACTAGATATCTGATCTTGAGTAGACCTCGCACTGCACGAGCCACAAGCATTCCATACTTTCTCTTTTGCACATGACTCGTGTCCACTGGCTTCCGGAGAAGCAAGCTGCGCCCCGACCATACTGAGAACGCTACCGCTCGCTTGTCCACACAAGACCATACAGGAGACTTTGTGAAGGATGATCTAGAAAAACAAGAATTGTTATTGTCAGTACAAACTATCGAGTTTCCTTGAAAGCTTCTAGGAATAGAAGTCGTTAGTTACCTTATGCGATTATGTAGTATCCTCGACATAGTTTACGTAATTCTCGTGTATGACTTAAACATTAATATGTTTTTAAACGAATCTTATTTCATAACCTCCAACTCCGGTGCTTGTAAAAAAAATAATCACGTAACAATCGAAAACACTTGATGGTGTATATGGGTGTATTACATTGGGTAAATATTACACAATCAACATGTAAATAATTATTAAATCAAACTCATATTTTGAATATCTGACAATTTGCGGACTTCAAAAGACCACTTCGATTTCATTTTGGATTTCGCGTTTAGTTACTGCTCACAGTTCACTACGTTTTTGACGTTTATGTAATGTGTGAAAAAGACTAGGTATTTTTCATGCTATTTTTTAACGTTCTATGTCCATTTCAGGAATATTTTTTACAGCAGTAACACTGCGTAACTCGTCTGAGTTAAACGTCAAAAATGGACTGAAATTTTCTGCAGTGTTCACAGTTAATTTACGTAAAAAATAAGCACCTATAAAAAGGAATTAGTCATTTATAAGTAGGAAGCGAGTGATACTAGGACTGTGTATATGTTTAGTGATAAATAACCAGTGGGAAGTGTTGGAATGACCTTGTTTTTCTAATGCGAGATACGTCGATATTTTGATTTCTGTGAGTACAATATCCTTCGAATTTCGTGAGCGAACGCTCTCTTTTACTAGAGCGGTGGTTTTTGGTATCAATTAGCGTAGCAGAGAGCAATCTACGGTGATATCACGGCCGGTTCCTTGAACCCTGCTGAGTAATGATGTAATTTATGACTTGTACATAGGGTTTCCTTGGATGGGTTTGTGTTATTTTTAGCTTTATAGTACGCGCATGTCGGCCGCGTTTGTTTGCTTGTGCGCTTTAATATTCTGTTTACAGTGTGGCCCTTTTATGTCAGTGTTTGGGAAGTAAACTGGCATTCAAATGGACATGAAAAAGGGCTGCTGCATCTGGGGTTAAAAAACTTTGCATTTTATTTGAGAAATGGTTGTTTGTTTACTGATAAAAAATGCTGGTCTTATCAGATGGAGGGACATCAAACAGCAACTTTAATGTTTACTTATAATGCGGGATATACCTATCACATTGTAGCTAATTTAACAATAAAAAAATTTAATTTAATGTTAACAGCAAGTCTGAAAGCCATAAAAAATGTAATGATAGTCCTTCATGCCAGAAGATAATTAAGTTACATATATTATTGTTTTGTTTATTAGTTTCATTACTCTATTATTATGGGAAAATATAAAATCTAATTGGATTGAAATTCCATGTATTTCTAAATGTCTGAATTAACAAACGGGGTTACAGTTTACTTGATGGTAAGCAATAAGCAATAATGGCAGACTTTCCCTGTTTCTGCTAATGAGATGTGATTTCAGCATTAATAAGGTCACAATTTAAGGATAATCTGTGAAGAACTAAAGAGCCAAGTCATTCTTTTGTAAATGAAAAAAGTAAAAATGTTTTCCTCAATCTCTTATATGTAAGAATTAAACTAGGTATTCTGTATTTTAGTCTCCTTTTCTCAATATTTTCATTTATGCAGCATACACATTTTTTGAATTTTTTATTTCTCAAATGTAACAGATAAGGGTAAAGGAAAAGGCTGCAACAACTAGATGCTATAGGCAAACCGCGTAACTGAGTCCTCGCCTGCGCGGTTGAGGGGCGCGGGGGTAGGACGACAAAGGGGACTGAAGGAGGTGCGGGCGGCAGGCGCTTCTTAGCACGTTATTCACGCTCGCCGCCCGCACCTACTTCAGTCCCCTTTGTCGTCCTACCCCCGCGCCCTTCTACCGCGCAGGCGAGGACTCAGTTACGCGGTTTGCCTATAATTTGTCAATATTTAAAAAAAATCTGTCTGGTCACAATACAATGATGCTACCAACACATAAGCTGTAAAGAAAACACAGGTATATAGAGATCTTCCAAAGTAAGCTATAGGTGGCCTTATTGCTTCAGAATGATCTGTTCCAGGCAACTAGCTATTTATTGTTATTTTTTTAATATTGCTGGAGATTTTTTAAAATCCATTTTTTCACTTTAAAACTTTTTTTTAATGAAAATATTGTCTTTACAATGGCAAAAGCAATACAAAAACTATTTAAATACATCCAGCAATTGTTTTTTATCTGTATGAATAGATAACAATAATGGTTTTTAATTTACATAAATACCGTGATGAATGAAGGTTTAGGAAAAATATTCAATGACAAAATACATAGCAATCAAACGCAAACCATCTGTAATTCTATACAGGGTTTAAATTAACTTGTTTACTCAAAAACTTTACAGTCTAATTTAGTTAACAGGTCACACCAAGGAATGTTACGTATAAACAAAAAAGTTGCTGTTTATTTTTACATTTTTAATGAGTCCTTGTACTTTGCTCTGTTAATGTGCTTGTTGTGTAAACATTGTATATACTTTGTTTGCCCAAGGTTATCATTATCAGTCAATTAAAATTAAAACATAGTATTTGTTTGAAATAATACATTCTTTATTAAAATCAGACATTGTCAACAAGAAAGGGGTCTTCCATGAATTGCATTGCTCATTTAGTGTTCAGGCTGTTTGCGACAGGAACAAACTAGTACCATGTATGGTTGAGGACTTTAATGCATTGGCCACCTTGGAACTGTTTCATAGTAAACGTTATAGTGACATACCATTAATTAACAAGGAAAGTCATAATGACATTTCCTCTGAAAAGGTTCCATGGTAGCCCATGAATTAAATTCCTTTGGTTTGAATTATGGCTTCTCAAAGAGATGTTACGGTTTTCCAGTGAAAAAAAAGCCTGTACATAATTGTGAAATTCCCAATCTGCATTGATTCCACGTGGGAACTATATTTCATGCTCTCTCCTTTTGAGAAGAAGTCTGCACCCAGCAATAAGACATCACATTGTCATCATCATCTTAAGAATTTTTTTTTTTTTTATATTAGAGAGGCTAGACAAAACAAACTAGTGGGTTACCTGATGTTAAGTGATCACCACTGTCCATAGACACCCACAGCGCTTGTAATTCTAAATAGGCTGAATTATAACATAGAAATTAGATCACCATTTTCTCAAAACTTCTACCAAATGCATTTATTATTGTAGGTGTTGTAATCATGTTCTTATTCAAAACATTTCTGCTTCTCATTACGGCAACTCTCAATCTTATGCCACATTTATTTAAGTTCAAAATTGACTGAGCAGTAACACCACAAATGTATAGACACCCACTTGAGACTAAATATAACATTGATTTAGATGACCTCATGCTCATTGATAGCAGTGAACTCTATTGTGAAGGTCATAGAGTTGAGTTTTGACTGTTGAAAGTGTTATTTACTTTGTTACATTTGCATACTTGAGATATTTCAATTTGATTATTTTTGAATCATGTGGGTTTGGGATTATGTTGTAGTTAAAGTTAATTCAATTGAATAGGTAATTGTTTTCAAAGATGAGATGTATGACTGAAAAATTTTTAAACTTCTTATTTTAAAAGGGTCCTTAATGTTATAGTTATAAACCCCCTTGCAAAAAAAGGGCACCTATGGTTTTTCAGATTTTTAGGCATTGAAGTTTAGAAAGTAAGCTTTCATGCACATAAAATACAAAAAACATAGGTGCCCATTTTTTTTTGCAAGGGGGTTGGTTTATTATAAATGCAAAAGTTTGTAATTATGTACCATCCAAAAACTTTAACGTCTGCCAGTTGCATTGAAAGTTTGTTGATTAATAAATAAAAGCAAATAAATGAATTGATTGATTGATTAGATATTTTGCAGGTGGTAGGTCCGGATTGCTACCACCATCTTGCTCACTAATCCTACCATGAAGCAGAAATGCTTGCACTGTTGTGTTTCGGCGCGGAGGGTAAGACAGCCGGTGAAATTACTGGCACTTGAGGTATTTCAACTTAGGCCTCTATGCAATGCATCTGCAATACCCCTGGTGTTGCAGATGTTTATGGGCGGTGGTGATTTCTTACCACCAGGAGACCCACTTGCTCGTTTTCCATCCAGTCGAATAAAAAAAAACTTGCTGAAACGGTAATGACCAAAAAAAAAATGCCGCAAAAACGCTTATTTACCAAACAATAAAGGTCACTTTTAGTACCATGTAACCCTTAAAAGACTAAGTAAACCCCCCAACCATTCAATGAGTAATTCTAACAATCTGTTCGCATGTCGGTAAATGCCGTAATTCCAGCTTCCCTTCAGTAGCCACGATAAGGCGATAGCGACGAACTGACAGAACATCTGACACCCACTCATTAGCTCTGTTTATAATAACATATTACTTATTTATCAATTCACTGAGCTTTTAATTTATTTTACGTCTAAAATATTCAGTGGTTTGAAAAACAGGATAAATCCATACTTTAATATTATAAATGCAAAAGTGTGTTTGTATGTTTGTGTGTTTGTCCGTCTTTCACGCCGTAACGGAGCGACGGGTCGACGTGATTTTTGGCATAGAGATAGTTTATGGGCCCGAGTGTGACATAGGCATTTTATCCCGGAAAAATGCACAGTTCCCGAGGAAACAGCGCGCGATAACCGAATACCACGCGGGCGGAGCCGCGGGCAAAAGCTAGTAATGTATATGAAAAACAATGGTCTAAGTTTATGACATGCGTAGTTTCAGGCCCTGTACCGTAATCTTGCCGTCACGCTGACGTTAATATTGTTTAATACATTGATATATCGATGGTTTAATACGAGAGTGAGAGGGACGGTACGAGACGAACTTCGATTTTCGAATTTCGTAGCAGCCCCTTAGACTGGCATTTCATTTGCGCATACACCGCGTTTTTTTCCGTTAACTTCATTGTTATGAAACTACTTTAATATCAATATTTGGCAAACAACGTATTTTGGCTGGACAAAGCTGTTTTTTATTTCGAGGTATGGATTCGTTTTTATAAATACACATTTCATATGTACCTACTGTATTTCGGCCAATCAACTTATTTACCGACACTAATCTGTCCGCGAAATTTTTCAAACAATTGCAGATTTTTGTAAGTAAACATGTTTTTTCTGTAATTTACCTATTAGATGGTGTACATGAATACATATGCCATCCTACGTAAGTTCAACTTATTACGAGTACGAGTAAACCGTGAAATATATTGTTGGAAGTACGATTTTTTTGGTAACGCCAGAGACAATTTAGGTAACGCAGGAGACGCCCAAGGTGTCGGTAAAACAGTTGATTGGCCCATTTATATACATGATACCGACATTAACTTTAAATATTTGTACAATGATCTACAAAATGTCATGACATCAACATCGAAAATGTAAGTAGGTACCATTGTGGTCTCTCCACATTTACCTCGATGTTTCGACCACATTACAATGTACGAGTATTTGTGAGTGTTTGTGTTAATTTGACTATGAGTGAAAATCACGAAAGTCAAAACGTTCTATTAAATATTAGCTTTTGCCCGCGGCTCCGCCCGCGTGGTATTCGGTTATCGCGCGCTGTTCCCTCGGGAACCGTGCTTTTTTCCGAGATAAAAAGTAGCCTATGTCACTCTCGGGACCATAAACTATCTTGGTGCCAAAAATCACGACGATCCGTCGCTCCGTTACGGCGTGAAAGCGTAACAAACAAAGTCACCTTCCCCTTTATAATAGTAAAGGATATCTGTCGTGCATACGTAGCTATCGTACACGTGTTGGTCAGCGCTGGCTCTAGTCACCTCTAGCTGTTGATCAGAGTAGAGCGAGATTGTCAACACCGCTTCCGCGCCTTCTAAGAGGCGCCATTAAAATTTTATTTTTCACTGGAAACTGGAAAGTGGCGGCCCATCTGGCACTTAGAGCGACCGCGTCTCTTGTTACCCCAGCACCCCAGAGCCGGCGCTGCGTGTGTTAGATAAAGAACAAGGTCAAACAAGGGTATTTCAATTATGTAATGGTACAAATACAAATATATTTATTTCGTTATCACAGGTGAATTACATGATATATATGGCATTTGATTTTAAAATAGTACAGCTGTGATTTGCCGGCTGGCGTACAAAGTTACTTATATTTCGCTTTTGTTTTAAATATATTATATGTACTACAGAACTATTATAAGTAAGTCAAACGGTACAAACAGTTGTCCGATTAAATTACATATAAAAATTTAATAATCAAAGTTTTACAAGTTTATGTCAGCATCACTAATAATCTGACTGCGGAGTCTAAGGTTGGCGTGTTGTGTTGATTGTTTCATCTTAAAGAGGCCAATGTTACTTCTTACAAAAACACACCATTCAAAAATTTATAGGCTTGGTAGCGTCAACAACTTCAATTTTTTAAAATACGTTTGACAGCTTTCCGTAGACTTTATAGTTACCATATATGGATCTAACACATCTTTTCTGGGCTTTGAAAATTGATTCTCTGTAGGTATCTTGAATTGCCCCAAAAATGGTGGGATTCTTCACCTAAACTTGACCTCCGTCGCCGTCGCCGCCGGCGCAACTGTCATATTGCGGTAATCGACTCATTCATTACGCACATGTAGCGCCGATAAATTTATCAGTATTGGATGTTATCTGTGAAGGATCTGAGTAGATATGGGCGAATGGTTGGGGTGTTTGTCGGTTCGTTGAAGACGTTTGGGCTCACCTCACACATATCGTCTCCGTAGTTTCTTTAACTTTTTTGCTGTCACGGACCACTTACAGAATTTTATCAATTCCACGGAACCCTGTCAAAAATTTTTTCTGAAATTTCCTAGTAAATAGGTTACAGATTGACCCCTTATACATACTCTCATCTATGAACTGACCTACTGTGGGACCCCACTTTAAGAAACCCTGCCGTAGAGCGAAAAGTCACTAAGTCGTATTTTTTTATTTATTTATACGACTGGAAGGCAAACGAGCAAGTGGTAAGAGATCACCACCGCCCATAAACATTTGCAACACCAGGGGTATTGCAGATGCGTTGCCAACCTAGAGGCCTAAGTAGTCGTAATTTGCTGTTTTGAGATACGGACGTTGAAAGTTATGAACATGAAGTTATAATCTCAAAACAACAAAATACAATTTTGTGACTTTTCGCTCTATCGGGACGATATACACGAGACGATATCGCGTCGTCCTACGTCGCGGCATCGTTCACGATGCGACGTCGTGTCGTGGAAATCTACTAGGATTCCACCGTGATATTCAAGACGACATCGTATTGTGGAACAACAAGGTGTAGGGCTTTAAATGAAGACTGAATGTCCGAGTCTTGAAGCCTGAACGACTTGAGATGTTTCTTAAAGGACTAGCGCCCGAGTCGTGTATAAGTTTATTTCGTCGTGTATAAGTTTAATTGTTCTATGTCCTATTCTACGTGTTTGGTTTAGTGTCTACTAGCTTTTGCCCCCGGCTCCGCCCGCGTAGTATTCGGTTATCGCGCGCTGTTTTCTCGGGAACTGTGCATTTTTCCGGGATAAAGAGTAGCCTATGTCACTCGGGCCCATAAACTATCTCTATGCCAAAAAATCACGTCGATCCATCGCTCCGTTACGGCGTGAAAGACGGACAAAGACACTAAGATATGAACACACTTTTGCATTTATAATATTAGTACTTATGGATGTTCTCTGTGTTATCTATCTTAATAAAAATTTAATTTTTAACAGAAACTTATTTTCAATTACTCAAAGTCTATCTTAATTGGCTCTTCAGTCTATTCTATACTGTAAGCTTATAGTATGTGGAAATAAATAAATAAACAGTATGGATCCTGCGGAGAATCGGAGCAAAAAATCCAACACTTATACCGCGAAAGTATTGAACACACACAATCTGTCATATTTAAAAATTAATAGTACCATTAGCCAAATATGTGGTCTACCACCCTAAAGTTGATAATCGTTTGCATGTCATAAAACTTTAGCAACACATTCATTTGATAGGAACTTGTTTCAAAATTGATTGACCACTTGATGGTACCTTTGTGCATGATATCTAATTTTGTTGATTAAATTCGTCATTATAATCTAAAACCGCAACAGGCAAACCCGCCGCAAGCGGCTAGTTCCCTGATAAGAGTCGAAGACCTCGTGTTGTTGCAGCGAATAGTTGTTGTATTATCCTGCACGTTATTATACGTGTTTGTACAATATAATATAAATAAAATATTAAATAATAATAGTGTAGGTCAAGTGTGATTAGATTGTTTGGAGTGTTGTTTACAAATGTGTGTTGTCACGTGACAATGAGTCTTACTGTCAGAGAGCGATGGTTGAAACTCAAGCATAATGCTGTTCTTTTCTTAAATGAGGAGAAAAGGAAGGTATTGTATTTCTTTTCTACTTATTTTAAGAGGAGGTAAATTAAAAGACCTCTCTTATGCGGAAAGTGGAAAATACGTAGTGTATATGAGTATACGTATGTAGGTATGTCTCATCTGTTAAAGCACAAATTCTGTTAATTTCAATAAACAAATTAAACAAGGAAGATAGCGTTACCAGGGCATACCAGGGGTTTATAATACGAAAGAGTTTGATGGTTTAGTCGAAGCAAGTCCTTTACAGGGCGGTAAGGTTCAATATTGGTTGTATTATCATCATGCCGTAGGACATCCATTGTTGGATATAGGCCTCTCCCATACAGTTCAGTTGTATTGTTATATGTATGTATGTAAACACTTTATTGTACAAAATAAATAAACAGACACAATTGGCAAATATGAAATATATGTACATAGGTGAACTTATCCCTATTATTATACTTATCCTTATTATTGTACTAGCTTTTGCCCGCGGCTCCGCCCGCGTGGTATTCGGTTATCGCGCGCTGTTCCCTCGGGAACTGTGCATTTTTCCGGGATAAAAAGTAGCCTATCAGCCTATGTCACTCTCGGGCCCATAAACTATCTCTATGCCAAAAATCACGTCGATCCGTCGCTCCGTTACGGCGTGAAAGTAGGACAAACATACAAACACACAAACACATTTTCGCATTTATAATATTAGTATGGATGGCTTAAAACAACAAAGCGTCACCTCACTATTTTGAAAAAATCTCGTATTTAAAATCAATATGTCAACAAATTCAACGCAGTTCAACGCAGTTTCACCAAAATACCGAGACAATTGAAGAACAAGTCATATGAGGAAAGACTGCAGATGCTAACTAAAGCTTACAACTTTGAAGGAACGCAGAGAGCGTGGCGATTTAATAGAGACTTATAAAATACTTACCGGGTATTACGACCTGCCGGAGTTTCATGACTTGTTCGAACTGAGTAACAACACACGTCTGCGGGGCCACAAATTTAAGCTAGCTACCGAACGATCGCACAACAATCCTCGCAGACATTTCTTATGTAATAGAGTGATCAAGACATGGAACAAACTACCGGAACATGTAGTCTCAGCACTGAATGTTAACCAATTTAAGAACCGACTAGACCAACACATTAACAATACTAAGAATACTTGACCAAGGAACAGCTAGATACAGGCACCTATCAGTTGCTTGCAACTGCCTGCCTGATAATTTATATAACAATAATAATAATAATAATTTTAACCTTGACGTAAGATCATAAAGTTCACTCGAAAAAATTGTCGATTTTGAGGTACGAGTTTTTTTTTAAAGTAGTGACGAAAGGTTATTATATGTGATGTCTAATTATGTGAAATAAACATCCGCAATATGAACGGTATTTATAGGAAATGATGACACAGGTATTTTAATAAATAAAATGTATAAAAATAAGTAAATATTGTTCGCTTGATAAACGCGTCAGATTTATAAAAAAAAAGACGAAATAAGAACCTTGAATTATGAAGTCTTTTTTTAACAAGATTGGAGCCTCAATCGAAACTAAGCAATACCTATTTAAGTTGCTTGAATATTTTTGTTATTTGGCATAGATTTGTGATAGGCTAGTGGCTTACAGCGTTATTCATAAAAAATCCTTAATTGAGGTATGATCGGTCTGTTAGTTAACAGACTGATTAAGCTTGTTTGACGTTTGTCAAGAAGTATGATTCATAAACGCTTGCTAACGGTCTGCTAGTTGTTGAGCTCCTGATAGACTGATTAGACGCGTTATGTTGGCACTCTTGACAAATCAAGAACAAAAAATGGCCTTATCGAGAATTAAAAAAAATAAAATTGACAGCAGTGACAGCAGAGATGCTTGTTTTCCCGCCATTTCCGATCCGCGTGTTTTAGTAGACCTAAACTAAGTGCCAAAAACCGTAACTATCTTAATCATCCTAATTTTATTTTTTTCGTATTATTAGAGGATTTTTAAATATAAATTTCTGAAAATAATTTTTCCTGATTTTTTTTTAATCTTTGCGTAAATCTCCATAAAATATCTTCGGTATGGTTTTTTGCTCTTGTCAAAGTCAGCTGTTCAACTCTGTGGCGGCCATTTTGTGACTTAGCAGGGAGATAAAGGAGGGTCTACGGTCTTCTAACTTTAGCAGAGCCTTGATCAACTGATTAGCGCTAACAGACGTTTATGAATCACGTTTTTTAGCATCGGGACATCAAGGAGCCTTCAAGGAGGCTCTAACTTTTTATGAATAAGGCAGTTAATCTATAACCTCTCAAGCAGAGGTCCGTGCGTTGAACCCCTTGCTCGGATCTTGTGGGTTTTCGAGGTTAATGATCAGAGAGATAATACTAAATAGATTTAACTACTACCTTCTGAAAAAAATATTTTTTAAACACATGTCGGGTCTTCTAAGTCTTCTTCTTAAATTTAAGAGCTATGCTCTTGTCGGTGGAGTAAGCGCCACTCCTCACGGTCTTTGGCCAGCTGTTTGACTTCCTGATACGACACGACACCCACCCTTTCCTTCAGCTGGTTAAAATAGGTCAATCTTGCTCTTCCTCTACCTCGTTTTCCTTCTATTTTGCCCTCCAGTAGGTTAAGAAAGAAATTGTCGTGTCATATCAAGTGTCTTATCATATTTCCCCTTCGGCAATTAATGGTCTCCAGTAACATTCTTTTCATTTGTTTTCTTTTTTACATGTCAGGTAATTGTAAGAAATTTACAAAAGGTTTGTCAAATTCATACAATAAATATGTTTTTTTTTTTATTAGACTGGAAGGCAAACGAGCAATTGGGTCTCCTGGTGGTAAGAGATCACCACCACCCATAAACATCTACAATACAGGGGTACTGCAGATGCGTTGCCAACCTAGAGGCCTAAGTTGGAATACCTCAAGTGCCAGTAATTTCACCGGCTGTCTTACCCTCCGCGCCGAAACACAACAGTGCAAGCACGGCAGGATTAGCGAGCAAGATGGTGGTAATATCCGGGCGGACCTTGCAAAAGGTCCTACCACCTGCGATGATGTGATGATGATGATGGTGACGTGCCTGTTTGTCCCCAGCTGAGTTCTCGCGGCGCGCGCATGGCGTCCGTGTGGAAACGGCTGCAGCGCGTCAACAAGCGCGCGGCCAAGTTCCAATACACCGCGTCCTACCACCGCGTCGACCTCGACACCACGCCCAAATGGTAACTACAACCAGACCTTAGGCGTCAGCGCGGCAACGGCTCAGCGCGTCAACAAGCGCGTGGCCAAGTTCCAATACACCGCGTCGACCTCGACACCACGCTCAAATGGTAACTACAACCAACCCTTAGGCGTCAGCGCGGCAACGGCTGTCACGACGGCTCAGCGCGCCAACGACAGCGCGGCAACGGCTGGTTACACCGCGCTTACGGCTATGGTCTTCTATTTTATGCTATACGCGACGTCTAAAGTCAGTGTCAACGTTCAGATCGAGGTCTGAAAGCAACGCACAGCGTCGGCGACGGTCAATACGTCCGCAGTGGACGAGGACGTTTAAGGCGGTGCTCGCACCATTTTGTATACAAGGTAACCTTAGCCTCTGGACAAATAATGAAACCATGGATAGGACTGATACTTAGCAATATCTTAAAATAGTTATTTGCTTAATTAGACAAGAAAAAACTCTATGAAATCAGATCATTCAAATACACAGGTTGCTCCAAAGTGATACATTGAAAACCGTTAGTTTTTCGGTAAATATTGGACTGATTGTTATGATATTTTGCAGTTTGGTTTTAAACATCTTGCTAAGCCAGTAGTATTCCTATTTGTCCAGAGGCTAAGGTCACCCAGTATAGCTTGACGCTCCAATTCTTAATGCGGCTCAAGTTAATTCTGTCCCGTTCCCTACATACTCGTAAATGTGCGACAGCAACTAGTCCAAGTGATTTTGCGGTAATTCTCCCTCGAAAAACTCCTAATTGTGATATTATTTTTTCCAGGAAACCGAATAAGCTGTCCATAGTGTGGACGCGGCGGTCGCGACGCGTCATCACCGAGCCGGTCGAATGGGAGCCCTCGCTGAAAGACCCCCTCAAGTAAGGACACGTACCGTATAGTCACTAGCGCCAGTATCTGACAGAGCAAAGCGTGTATATACTCGTATATCTGATAAGATTCTATGGCTCCGTTTTCACCAGAGATGTGCGAGGATGTGTTGCGAGGAATGTATTTGTCATGAACCAATACTCGTAAAAACGCTTCATTTATCTCACGTCGCTCCGGTCACCTGTTTCCACCAGACAGTGCTGGTTTACCAGTTCTAACGCCCTGAGCGAGTTTTCCACGACGCCCTCAACTTTTGCGAAAATTCTAGAAGGTATAAGCTAAGCTTCAGGCGCCCCTTTAAGTCCTGCGCCCTGGTATAGGCTTCCGTCACCCCTTTAAGTCCAGCGCCCTGGTATAGGCTTCAGGCCCTTTAAGTCCTGCGCCCTGGTATAAGCTTCAGGCGCCCCTTCAAGTTCTGCGCCCTGGTATAGGCTTAAGGCGCCCCTTTAAGTTCTGCGCCCTGGTATAGGCTTCAGGCGCCCCTTTAAGTTCTGCGCCCTGGTATATGCTTCAGGCGCCCCTTTAAGTTCTGCGCCCTGGTATAGGCTTCAGGCGCCCCTTTTTGTTCTGCGCCCTGGTATATGCTTCAGGCGCCCCTTTAAGTTCTGCGCCCTGGTATATGCTTCATGCGCCCCTTTAAGTTCTGCGCCCTGGTATAGGCTTCAGGCGCCCCTTTTTGTTCTGCGCCCTGGTATATGCTTCAGGCGCCCCTTTAAGTTCTGCGCCCTGGTATAGGCTTCAGGCGCCCCTTTTTGTTCTGCGCCCTGGTATATGCTTCAGGCGCCCCTTTAAGTTCTGCGCCCTGGTATATGCTTCAGGCGCCCCTTTAAGTTCTGCGCCCTGGTATAGGCTTCAGGCGCCCCTTTTTGTTCTGCGCCCTGGTATATGCTTCAGGCGCCCCTTTAAGTTCTGCGCCCTGGTATAGGCTTCAGGCGCCCCTTTAAGTTCTGCGCCCTGGTATAGGCTTCAGGCGCCCCTTTAAGCCCTGCGCCCTGGTATAGACTTCAGGCGCCCCTTTAAATCCGTCGCCCTGGTATAGGCTTCAAGCGCCCCCTTAAGTCCTGCGCCCTGGTATAGGCTTAAGGCGCCCCTTTAAGTTCTGCGCCCTGGTATAGGCTTAAGGCGCCCCTTTAAGTTCTGCGCCCTGGTATAGGCTTCAGGCGCCCCTTTAAGTTCTGCGCCCTGGTATATGCTTCAGGCGCCCCTTTAAGTTCTGCGCCCTGGTATAGGCTTCAGGCGCCCCTTTTTGTTCTGCGCCCTGGTATATGCTTCAGGCGCCCCTTTAAGTTCTGCGCCCTGGTATATGCTTCAGGCGCCCCTTTAAGTTCTGCGCCCTGGTATAGGCTTCAGGCGCCCCTTTTTGTTCTGCGCCCTGGTATATGCTTCAGGCGCCCCTTTAAGTTCTGCGCCCTGGTATAGGCTTCAGGCGCCCCTTTAAGTTCTGCGCCCTGGTACAGGCTTCAGGCGCCCCTTTAAGCCCTGCGCCCTGGTATAGACTTCAGGCGCCCCTTTAAATCCGTCGCCCTGGTATAGGCTTCAAGCGCCCCCTTAAGTCCTGCGCCCTGGTATAGGCTTAAGGCGCCCCTTTAAGTTCAGCGCCCTGGTATAGGCTTCAAGCGCACCTTTAAATCCTGCGCCCTGGTATAGGCTTCAGGCCCTTTAAGTACTGCTTTAAAACGTGTTTGTTTGTTGCAGAGGCAGCGTTGTGTTCGGCGTGCCGGCCAACCAGACTGTGGCCGTGACGCTGTTCAAGGATGCGCGCACCAACGAGCTCGAGGATAAAGACTGGACCTTCGTGCTTGAAGATGTGAGTATGAGGGCATTTCATTGGGCGATACGGCCCGCATTCGGGGTTACGGGAGACTTCCATTAAGCATGCCACATGGCCCGCATTTGGGGAACCGTTTTTATTGGTCGATAGGGCCGTAATTCATGATTTTTTTTATTCGACTGGATGGCAAACGAGCAAGTAGGTCCCACCACTGCCCATAGACACCGGCAACACCATGGGGATTGCAGATGTGTTGCCAACCTAGAGGCCAAAGATGGGATAACTCGAGTGCCAGTAATTTGTCCGTTTTGTTACGAATTTTTTTCAATAATTTTCGTAACGAAACTGACACATCCGTACAATGCCTACCTATGCATATACCTATGTTTGACAAATAAATTATTTGTATTTGTAATGTTTGGGGGATACATCTGCAGACCCTGTTTTTGCAGCTTGCAATCATGCTACTAGAAACACAGGGAAGCTTAAAGTTCCATCTTACAGACTGGCTAAAACCAAAAAGTCGTTTTTGGGAAGTTGCATACGTTTTTATAATAAAATTCCAAAAAATATTACTGAAGAAACTGATACAAAAATTTAAATCTACTCTCAAAAAGACGTTAATATCTAAGGCTTATTATAAAGTTAACGATTATATCATGGACAGGGATATTTGGAAATAATTCCGATCCGCACTAGCGATCCCTTCAAATAGTGAACCTACTGTGTTAAAAATAAAATTGTGTTAAATACTTGTAATGTACATAGATATAATTTATATATATTGTGAATCTGTTTTAAAAAAAAATACCTCGTTGAGTTTCTTGCCGGATTCTTCTCAACAGAGGTTTTTTCCGAACCGGTGGTAGATTTTTTGACATTCATAAGTGCTTATCATAGCCTAAATTGAATAAAGAGATTTTGACTTTGACTTTGGACCGAGTCTACCTTCGAAATTTTGTTGAAATCGGAGAGATAAACTCAGGGTACAAGGATTTCTATCTAGAAATGCTCAGATAGCTCATTGTATGCGTTTTTAACAAAGTAAAAACGCCTAAATGCTCTGTCTCACACTGTGCCATATGTTTGTCTCTCTCTCATACGACATGGCGTCGCATACCTTTTATAAAGAAAACGGCTCCATAAAAATTTAACTATTTATGTGTAATTACCATGTGTTACAATAAATAACGACTTGGGATTAAGGCACTTTTCCCACCAAGAGCGAGTAAGCGATTAGCAATCGGCGATCTTCTCGCCCAAGAAATGAACAAAAGATAAGGATCCTGTGTTAGTAAAAGAGACACATATTAATAGTTCATCGCTGGCTGTTCACACTGCCGGCAAGAGCACTCGCTCTACTAGTTTGTCGCCGCGACAAGAGCTATAAAACTCGCTGAGTTATAAAACTAGCTCAGCGATACTCGCTCAGCGATGTTAG
This sequence comes from Choristoneura rosaceana, assembly GCA_037349165.1. NCBI lineage: Eukaryota > Metazoa > Arthropoda > Insecta > Lepidoptera > Tortricidae > Choristoneura > Choristoneura rosaceana. The sequence continues at coordinate 900,043 of JAZBNJ010000007.1, forward strand.
CTTGGCGGCTGCACCCCTCGCGCGAGTGGAGCGAGTAATCGCCCGTTGCACTCGAACACTCGCTTGCAGCCGAGCGACAAAACTACACTCTTCTCGCTGCTCGCCGACTCGTTTCTCGCTCATCGTCGGCGGTGGGACAAGTTACATTATTCAATGACTCAACATTTGGTCCTTCGAGCCGGATCTCAACCAGCGACCAATGGATCGCATCATAAAAAATCAATAAATCATCATCGTCATATATCTGTCCCAGGTGTCTCCGACGGGCAAGCGGCGGCGGCTCGCGGTGTGCGCCCTCAACATGCGCAAGTACGCGTCGCTGGAGCCCTCCCAGCGCGCCCTCTCGCTCCCGCTGGAGCCCACCAGCTCCAAGATCGCGCACGCCGCGCTGCATCTGACGCTGCACTGCGTGCTGCTGAGGGAGGGACAGGCCACGTCAGTACTAATCATCATCATCTCAGCCGTAGGACGTCCACTGCTGGACATAGGCCTCCCCCATAGACCTCCAGTTGCTTCGGTTGGCAGCGGCCTGCATCCACCGTGAACCCGCGGATTTCACCAGGTCATCCGTCCAGCAATTCAATGGTGCGTGTGAAGTTCCCAATCCGCACTGGGCCCGCGTGAGAACTATGGTCCAAGCCCTCTCATTCTTTTCTGAGAGGAGGCCTGTGCCTAGCAATGGGACGTATATAGGCTGGCATGATGATGATGATCCGTCCATCTCGTTGGTGGACATCCCACGCTGCGCTTGCCGATCCGCGGTCTCCACTCGACAACTTTTCGGCCCCAACGGCCATCTGCTCTCCGTGCTATATGGCCCGCCTATTGCCACTTCCACGAGCTAATTCTTTTGGCTTGGCGTCAGTACCAATACATACATCTAAATATGACATAGTCAAAATACCACAAACGGTATACGATACGATAAATCTCGCTAACACACACAAGTAATATTTACCTCGGCGTTTTGGCAACGTTGCAGTTGCCATGGTCACGAGTAGGCTGAAGTGTGGGGTGTCAAGTCTGCCTAGCAGCTCGAGTTCTTCGAACTACCCGCACTCGATCACTAATAGTACCGGCACTCGTATCACGAACTACCCGCACTTGGTCATTTTTATTTGTCACAATTTGTCACTATTGGTAATCAAGTGCGGGTAGTTCGAAGGACTCGCGCTGCTAGGGGGAGGCCTGTGCCCAGCAGTGGGACGTATATAAACTGGGATGATGATGATGATGATATAGACTCACGGGATGACCGTAAAAGTAACAAAAATTAGGAGTTGAAATAAAAAATACAAAAAGACGCCAAAAAGTAATATTTTGGCACTGGTTTAAATGTTGATTGCCTTCAGCTACTATGTTTCTTTTCCAGCGATGAAGACATGCAGTCGCTAGCGTCTTTGCTCTCTGTGAACAACAATTCTGACATCGCTGTGCTGGAAGATTTGGACGAGGAGGACTATACGCTGTCCGACAATTCCACAAGACAGGTAATCTTACTGACTGTACATTGGGGGTAGGAAAACCTTCGTCAGTTATTAAATTGATTCCATTACAAAGTCATAGACTATTAGGACGTTTTGAAACCAAAGTACTAAGTTGACAAGTGCATATCAAATTATACTTACTTGACATAATAACAAGGGTCAAAATAGTATACACCTCTAACATATATCTAGTTTCATCAATACAAAACCAATAAACGACTTCGTAAAAGTTTCAATCAAATATTGTTCCATTTAATTGTCAGTGTTTGTCAGTGCCAAGGTGTAGTTGTAGGGTTGCTATGGTCACCTGATTATGTTTAGCAGGTTGACAGGTTGACGCAGTATGTCCTACTCAATCGGTAAAGCAGATTAGCGCTCATACTGAGCAAAGGAAAATAGATCTTAGGGTGACGAACCTTTTTTTACGCCGACTGTACATTCAGCTTTCATTGGATAAACTCGTGCCGTTGACTATATTAGTAAACTTTGTACACTGTATTTCTCTTGATTGCCGTTAACTTCGACAGAAATGTTTGTTCGTTTGATAGTAACTACCTGGTAATTGGACCAATCAACTTTTTTACCGACACTAATCTGTCCGCGACATTTTTCAAACAATTGTAGATTTTTGTCAGTAAATATGCTTTTTCTATAATTTAATAGATGGTGTACATGAATACATGCTATCCTACGTAAGTCCAACCTATTAAACCGTGAAATATCTTGTTGGAAGTACGATTATTCGGTATCGCCGGAGACAATTTTGGTAACGCAGGAGACGCCCAAAGTGTGCAAAAATAAATATTTAAGGGGAGCTCCCATACAATAAAAGGTGATTTTTTTGCCGTTTTTTTGCTTATCTCTAATATTGTATAGATAATACGGAACGCAGGACTGATGGCTGATGCGGTCAAAAGATTCTCGAGTGGCGTCCGCGGACCGGGAGACGAGCTGTCGGTAGGCCTCCAACAAGATGGAGCGACGACCTGGCTAAGATCGCGGGATCGCGGTGGATGCGAGGAGCACAAGACCGGTCTGAGTGGAGAGCCTTGGGGGAGGCCTATGTCCAGCAGTGGACGTCTTTTGGCTGACATGATGAATACGGAACCCCTCGTGCGACTCCGACTCGCACTTGGCCGGGTTTTTTTTTTCGACGTGCATTTAAGTTAAACAAATATTGTCCCCAGATGTCTGATCTCCGGCAGCAGATGGAAGAGATGACCCAAAGCCTCACCAACAGCGACATAGCGGCCACCCCCAACAGCGTGCAGAGTCTCAACTTCGACAACTCTCGCACCCCCACTGGACCTCTAACCCCCATAACCCCCATCACCCCCTCCACACCCGTCTCCGACCAGACCCCCACCAACGACCTCAAAATAATCGACACCATACCAAAAAAACCCGAGTTTTTAAACAAATTAACACTCAAATGCGAACCTAAAACGTCCACCCCCAAAGTGACAACCCCGCAGGAGAATTTCAAAAACGTTGTGTTCAAACCAAAGATGATTTCGCGGACGAATCTGAAACCGCTGGAGTTGAAGTCTAATTTTAATAGTATAGCGCTGGACAGGAATGAGAATGAGAAGGATGATGCGGATAAAACTCCTACGGGGGAAGAAAAATTGGTGCCTGGAAGGATGGACAAGGACAAAACGCCGGTGAGTTTATTTTAGAAAGAAACACAAGTCGCAATAATCTACAGGGTCGTACCAAATGACGATACTTTACTTAAACAGGTGATCGTGTTGATTAAATTGAATAACTTTATCCGAGGAACATAAGTCGGAAAATGAAAAAAAAAAAATGTTTTTCAGCTTTGATGATTCTTAGAGAAAGTTGTTCAGTTTAAGTACCATTATCTTATCACCTTTTCAAGTAAAGTATCATCATTTGTTACAGTCAAGGGCAAAGATATCGACAAGGGGCCAAGTTGCAAAAATATGTATACACGACTTTATGCACTTAACATTAAGGCCGTGTATACATATTTTTGCAACTTTGACCGTGTCGATATCTTTGCCCTTCTTGACTGTACCGCCCAGTATACTAATAATATTAAAGAGTAAAATGATTTGTATTTTCGGATGTTTGTTACAAATAAATTCAAAAACTACTGCACCGATTCTAAACAATCTTTTACCATTAGTTAGAAACATACCCCCTTATTCATAAACGACAATCGAACCTATTTTAGTTAAAATGCCGCTAAAATTCGTTTGTCCTTATCTGTCACTTAGACATTTGTATTTGTTAGAAAGGGACAAAGCATTTGTTAGTTAACATAGGCTTGTTAAGTTTTATGAATAAGGGGGATAGGCTATATTACCAGCAAAAAAAAAACACATTTTAAACACTGTTCGGGTGACTTAGTTTCTAAAGCCATTCTGTCAAATTAATTTATTCATTGCATATAACATTTGAACGTAGCAGTTGTTACAATTCCTCAGGTACAGGACCTGTTGGAGTGGTGCCAGGCCGTGACCGCGGAGTACAAGGCGTGCCGGGTCACCAACCTCACGACCAGCTTCCGCTCCGGGCTAGCCCTCTGCGCCATCATACACCGCTTCCGGCCTGATCTCATGTATGTCACCTTACAGATCACGACAACTGGCCCTTTTTTTTTTTCGAACGGACTGCTGTTGGCCTCAGACGGCCTTTACAGCTTACCGGAGAGAGGGCGAGCTGCCAGATGGGCGGCACTATGTCACCAACTTTACAGATCACAACTGGCACGAATGGATTGAATCACTGGATTAAGGTGGCAGGTGGTAGGACCTTGTGCAAGGCCCGGATTGCTAACACCATCTTACTCGCTAATCCTGCCGTGAAGCAGCTTGCATTGTTGTGTTTCGGCGCGGAGAGTAAGACAGCCGGTGAAATTACTGGCACTTGAGGTATTCCAACTTAGGCCTCTAGGTTGGCAACGCATCTGCAATCACCTGGTGTTGCAGATGGTTATGGGCGGTGGTGATCTCTTACCATCAGGATACCCACTTGCTCGTTTGCCTTCCAGTCAAATAAAAAAAAAAATTACAATCCTGTAAACACTTCCAGCCTACTAATATGAACACCGGGCTGCCTAGGGCTTTGTGATTTGGCTGTGGCTATTATTCTTTTTTTGATTCTTTTTATTGTATTTTTCACCTAAGATGAGTGTCTGTTAAATAGCCTCCATTGAATACGATACAAAAATATTATTTTTTTTATATAACGCAATGTGTGAAACGGAACAAAGTAGTGACGTGACACAACATTATCGGCAATTGCAGCGGTTCATTATTCGATAACAGTGAACTTAGATATTTTACATTTTTAAACAAAACTTGCAAAATTTTATAAACGCGGCTATTTGCGACGCGGCCGCAACCATCTTGTGCCTCTTGTGGCCAGTACTTGTCAGTATCATTGTCAGTAAGTAGGTACGAGTACGTCTGCCGTGTATACGAGTTGAGTTTCCGTTGCATTGTATTTGTTATTGTTCATTTCTATTATTATTGTTGTTGACTTTTGTTACTGTTTCTCGTTAAGTTTGTTGTTATTTTTTGGCAAAATGCTGAAACAGTCCAAAAAAGAGTGTTTTGAACTCCCAGAGTCGGGAGTTTGTAATTCGTTTGAGGGATTATTTCGAGCGAGAACGAGAGAGTGGCCCGGTGGGCGGAAAACTGGAAAATAAATATATATTTTTTAATATAATGCAACTTTTTCAAAAATAAGTACTAATAACTCTTAGAAAAATCTATGGTTCACTCGATCAATGATACATCTCTAAAACTGTCAAACTCGAAACGTCACAGAACTCATCATAGGTGAAAAATAATATAGATGATAATCACAACAACAGGGACATATATAATCAAGTGTGCCCACGTTAGGGTGTCTTAAACGTGTAGGAAATCGTCAGATTCTATTGAAATGTACTTTAATTTCATTTTACCGAAGTTCATATGCCCGAAACTTCATTTGTCCGAATGTTCTAGCCTTTAACTTTTAATAGGTTTTTTTACCAGCTTTTATTTAATTTCACCTGTTCCGTTGTCTGTCTGTCTGTAATCAAATCTAGCAAGTTAAATTTGACCACCTTCCAGTAGTAAATTTGGAATACTTATGTAAATCGCTTGACTATACAATAATCTGGTAGTGACATCCTGGTAGTCCAGCCAGGATCGTCTCCGCAGGACGGAACTCTTCAACAGTTAATAGCATCGACTTGAAATTTGGTACGCTAATACTTATACGCGAATATTTGGACGCTATTTTGGGTGACAATGCAAATACAGTCATCAATTTTTAGAAAAAATATAGCTCCATCGAAACTATCGATGATTCCGCTAATGCCAAGGTTGAAAAAGACACTATCGGTTGGTCGTTGTACGGTAGCTTCGGTGAATACTCGGATGAGAACCTAAATAAACAACACAAACATAAATTTTGTTAAACTACCTACAAGTATAATTTGTTAATTTTTATAAACTTAAATAGGAGGTCATATAAGGGAGTGGTGATTTTGAAGCAATGAAAGAACAAGTGCTCGAGGGTGCCCTCGTCCATGCCATATTCACACATGGAATGGTCTCGGACCCGTATTTTGGCAAGAAAGACTGGAGAGCAAACAAAAAAAACAGTCAACAAAAAGTACAGTCAGCGAAAAAGCTTGTATTGAAAATGAAGTTTTTTCATGCTTAGGTTGTTAATGGTTATTTCTGCCTGCTCACAGAGACTTCTCCGGGCTCCAGCCCGAGGAAAGCGAGCGGAACCTCCGGGTGGCGCTCGAGGCGAGCGCAACGCTCGGCATCTCGCAGGTGCTGACCGCCGCCGACGTGTGCAAGCGGCAACCCGACCGGCTCGCGGTCAGTACACGCAGACATCGGCATCGTCTTCATCATCATCAGTATCGTCATCATCATCATCGTCCTCATCATTATCCTCATCTTCATCGTCATCATAATCATCATCATCGTTATCTTCATCATCATCGTCGTCGTTGTCATCATCTTCATGATCATCATTCATCATCATCAGTATCGCCATCATCATCAATATCATCATCTTCATCGACATCTTCATCATTGTCATCATCATCATCATTCATCATCATCAGTATCGTCATCATCATCATCATCATCGTCCTCATCATTATCATCGTCATCATAATCATCATCATCGTCATCATCAATATCATCATAATTTCGTCCCTTTCGGTGTCGAGACCCTTGGTCCGTGGGGCCCAGGAGCAATAAGCCTCTTCAAAGAAATTTCGAAGAGGCTTATCGATGCCACCGGTGACCGAAGAGCTGGCAGCTACCTCGCTCAAAGAATCAGCATAGCGATTCAACGAGGAAATGCTGCCAGCATTTTCGGCACAATGTCGCAGGGGCCTTTTTTAGATATAGTTTAGTTTTTAATATAGTTTTAATTTAGTTTGTAATATTTAGTATTTTAGTTGTTATTTTTAAGATTTTTTTTCTTTTCACATTTGTACCAATAAAATTTTAATACATTTTGTCTGACATGTCGTCTGGTATTTATTAAAAGTCTTTGTTTTAGATAATGACGTATCTGTTCCAACTGCGGGCGCACTTTACCGGCAACGAGCTGCAAGTCGAACAGCTCGGTGAGTTCAATTACGTATATTCTTGGGTACTTGTATGTTTTATGCAGAGATTGAGCACTGACTTTGTCTCCAATATTCAGTAATACAGTCCGTCTTGTTTTGGCAGGCAACGACGAGACGGAGTCGTCCTATTTGGTGGGACGTCACGACACGGACGGGTCGCTGCCGCGCGAGCTGTTCAGCCGGGAGGTGGCCACGCGGCGCTCGCGCAACCTGGAGGGACGCCCGCGCCCCGGGTTAGTACTGCACTGTAGTGGCCCGTTTCTCGAAGCATATCAGCCTAATAATATTACAGCCTTATTCATAAAAAATCCTTAATGGAGGTTTGATCGGTCTGTTAGTTAACAGACTGATTAAGCTTGTTTGACGTTTGTCAATAAGTATGATTCATAAACGCTTGCTAGCAGTCTGCTAGATGTTGAGCTGCTGATAGACTGATTATATTTCCGATCCGTGCGTTTTAGTAGACCTAAACTAAGTGCAAAAAGCCGTAACTATGTTAATCATCCTATTTTTATTTTTTTCATATTATTAGAAGATTTTTAAATATAAATTCCTGAAAATGAATTTTCCTGATTTTTTTTAAATCTTTGCGTAAACCTCCATATATCTTCGGCATGGTTTTTTGCTCTTGTCAAAGTCAGCTGTTCAAATTTGTGGCGGCCATTTTGTGACTTGGCAGGGAGATAAAGGAGGGTCTACGGTCCACTAACTTTAGTAGAGCCTTGATCGACTGATTAGCGCTAACAGACGTTTATGAATCACGTTTTTTAGCATCGGGCCATCAAGGAGCCTGAAGGCTCTAACTTTTTATGAATAAGGCTGTTAGTGTTTTGTCTCATAACTTGTATGAAAAAATGAGACAAAACACTAATATTATTTTCACTTCTCATACTCATAAAGTTCGTGTTTATCCTAGGCGACGTAAAATGACTTATTATGCTCTATTGTATAAAATAAAATCTTTGTCTAAGACCAACTCAAGACCAAGGTAATCAGGTGTCAACAGCCACAAACAAAAAAGTTTCTATACGTTTTTTTAAATATTTTTTTATTCAAAAACTAAAAATCAATCAAATCAATCCTAATAAATCAGTAAAATTTAAATAATTAAATTATTATAATCTATATATATAAAATTCGAAGTCCTGACTGACTGACTGACTGATATATCAACGCACAGCCCAAACCACTGGACCTAGAGACTTGAAATTTTGCACATAGATACCTTATACAATGTAGGCATCCACTAAGGAAGGATTTTTGGAAATTCCCACGGGAACGGGAGTAATCGGGACTTATATATTCGATTCCGAATGGTCCTATCTCCGTAAGAATAATAACAAGACTCTTCAAATTTGATACACAAGTAGGTATTACATTAATTAAAATGTTAATTTCTGGATTTTTGGAAATTCTCACGGGATAAGGAAAAAACGGGATTTATATATTCAGTTCAACGGAATTCCATGAACAATAATTACTAGACTCTTCAAATTTGGCATAGAAGTTGGTGATTATTATTGTGAAAAAACAATTTTAAGGATTTTTGGAAATTCCAACGGGATACGGAAAAAATGGGATTTATATTCAGTTCAACGGGATGGATTTTTCGTTTGACTGGTCGTAGAAAACTAAAATTTAGCATTTTGGTTCCCTGGGGGATGTAGGGGAGCTCTACAAAAGGATTTCCCTAAATTCTGACGTGAACGGGAAAAACCGGGATTTTTCGTTTTACTGGTCGTAGAAAGCTGAAATTTGGCATGTAGGTTGCTTGTGAAGTGTAGGGAGCACTAAAGAGATGATTTTCCGAAACTCCCACGGGAAAGGGAAAAAACGAGATTTTTCGTTTTATGGGACGCAGAAAGCTGAAAATCGACATGTAGATTGCTTGGGGGGTGTAGAGTAGTATTGAGAGAGGACTTTGAAAAATTCCCACGGGAACGGGAAAAACGGGATTTTTCGTTTTACTGGTCGTAGAAAGTTGAAATTTGGCAAGTGGGTTCCTTAGGGAGAGTTGGGGAGCTTTTTTAAATTGTTACGGGAACGGGAAAAAACGGGTTGTTTTTTTTTAAGAATTATTTTTTTATTCGAAAGACTATACTCCCGAGGTGGTCCCATTGTCACCAAATCAGGATCTGATGACGGGATCACAGGGAAATCGAGGCCAACCCTCAAATTTTGTAGGTACATATTATGTTTTTCATTTACATGTAAGTAAGTGGATAAAGGATCATAGAAGTGCACTAAGTAAGGATTTTTTTGTCTTTTTATATAACCCTCTGAAAAATCAATAAAACACGAAAATAAAGATCGTATAAAGTAAATCTGTATTACCCCAAATTTAACGCGAGCGAAGCCGCGGGCAGAAGCTAGTAATACATAAAAAATAAAAGGTACATAGAAAGTGACTCATTGTTTCCACTGTTGCTATTTAATTTCCTCGCCATCTCTCTCTCTCTTTCTCTAGAGAGAGAGAAACATTTATTTACACATATTCGATACACTAAAAAATACATACGATGGAAAGAAAAAATAAAATAACATCGAACAGTATAAAGTGGGCCCCACTCAGCATAATGCTACGGCAAGCCGCAACGCTGTTTTTCAGTGGGACCCATGTAACTTATTTATGTTCTTATTGAGTTTAAATCAATATGTTTCCTTTTCAGGTCACAAGAATCTCAAGTATCTGTACCCTCGCGACAGTCTCAAGAGCGGTATACTCCTGAGAAGGTATTTGACAATAAGTTTAGCTGACTTCAATACGATTATCTATGTATCTTCTATCTCCTACTAGCTATCTGGGCCAATCAACTTTTTTACCGACACTAATCTGTCCGCGACATTTTTCAATCAATTGCAGATTTTTGTAAGTAAACATGTTTTTTCCGTAATTTAATAGATGGTGTACATGAATACATGCCATCCCACGAAGTTCAACCTATTAAACCGGGAAATATCTTGTTGGCAGTACGATTTTTCGGTAACGCCAGAGACAATTTTGGTAAAGCAGGAGACGCCCAAGTGTCGGTAAAATAGTTGATTGGCCCATCTATCTCTGTCTAGCTTCGCGACTATGGACACACAAGTCCGCACCTCTACTCCGCATTACTCCCTCGCTCTTCTCCAGCGGAAAGGCAGCGTCAATGAACTGCAGCAAGTAACCTAACTGTTAGAAAGTTATCAAAATACATGTTAATTTAAATCAATATAGCGCCATCTATGATTCTACTAGGCGTAACTATGTATATGTCTATTGTCTTTGTATTAAGAAAAAAAATAGTCTATGCCTAATCCGAGGGAGAGGCCTTTGCCCAGCAGTGGGACATAGAAAATCCTACTAATATTATAAATGTGAAAGTTTGTGAGTATGTTTGTTACTTCTTCACGCTGAAACGGCTAGACGAATTGGGATGAAATTTGGCAAAAAGTTAGTTTATAACCTGGATTAAAACATAGGATACTTTCTATCCCGATATTCCCACGGGATAGGGATATAATCTCTAAATAACAACCGCTGAGCTTAGAGTCATGAAATTTGGTATGTAGGTAGCTGGACGTCTGCGATAACACATAGGCTACTTTTTATCCCGATGTTCCCGCGGGATAGGGATATAATCTCTAAATAACAACCGCTGAGCTTAGAGTCATGAAATTTGGTATGTAGGTAGCTGGACGTCTGCGATAACACATAGGCTACTTTTTATCCCGATGTTCCCATAGGATAGGAATAAAATCTTGGACTAATAACGCGTGCGAAGCCGCGGGTAAACGCTAGTGGCTAATAAAAAAAATGCCTAACGGCCAACCAACGACTTTTATTACTAACTTGTTCCATTTGTGTGCAGTCCCCGCCGCGGCCGGCGCGCCTGATGACGCGCAAGGAGCTGACCGACCCGTTCGGCTCCGACGACGAGGACTGTCCGCCCGCCCCCACCGTCCCCGCCCTCGCCCCAGTGACCACCAACGGCGCACACACACGCAGTCTCAGCGACACAGGTATACCTTTACACGACAATCTGGTCCAGCCGGTTTAGCGTAAAAGAGTACGCACATACACACGCACACACACAAAAGACAGGCCTATATGTGCCTAGATGAGCATTTTGTAAAAAAAGTTTCTACATTTGATTTGCGACTCCGATTTGGGTAAAAATTTGCAGGTAGACAGAGTGAACGATACGGAGTTTTGATAACAATAGTCTCCCGAATGTCCCAATTAATTTGTATGGAAAGGTCCTTTTTTGTTACCACAAATCCATAGTTTTGATAACAAAAAAGGAAATTTCCATACAAACCAATTGGGACATTTTGGGAGACTATGTTATTACGACTCAGCATCGTTCAATCTACATACCTGCAAATTTTTATCCAAATCGGAGTCGCAAATCAAATGTACAAACTTTTTTAAAAATGATCAGATACGGGTTTTTGTCTATAGTGGTTGTTAGCAAACTTTCAGACTTCGCATATATACGCCATGATTTAAGATATGACTGCTTATTTGGCCAAAGTTTTGAAAAGCTCTTAAAACCGTGTTCGTAGATAATGGACTACAATTCACAGGATCTGAGTTTCGCGGGATGATTCATACCACGATTATGCGCCCGAAATGAACCTCGTGGAAAGATATAATAATAGAATCGTGTGATTAAAAACTATAGTTTTATTATTGAACGTGTTTGTTTTTCTCATCTCATTGTTATTTATTATTAATATTCCACAGAACCTCCCGAACCGAAACCAAAAATAGAACCAGCGATATCCGATCCGTTGTCAGTACAAGACACAGACAAACAAGAAACAGAGAAGTTACACATAAAAGAAACAACGCCGGAGCTACCGAAACCCACACCGGTGAGTGACTTAACATCTGTACGCTGTGGCTTATTGTTTTGTTTGGAGCTTCTAAGAAATCTTTGTTGATTTAAATTGTAGGTATGTTTTTGGGAACCAATCAAATTGTTTGTAAAATTTTTGGCTTTTATATGCTTGAACATTTCTTAATACAGAAGTTGACAACTGCTGTGGTAACTGAGAAATATTCAAGTACTGTATATTGTTTTTTTTTTGTCAGATTGTGAAATTGTGAGATACAAAATTGTGGGGTCCCATTGTTCTGGCGCGTAGAAGCGAATTCACAACAGTACATACATTATTAATCGCTTATTTTTCATGTTTTTTAGAGTGCATTAGTCTAAAAATTACTTATTTTTCCCCATCCACATATCACCCACCGACATCGCTTTAAAAATGTGTGAAACGCTTGCTATTGGACGAAAACGGGACGCTCTGATTGGTCCATTAAACGCTACGCCGTCATTGGTTGGATTGGCCCGCGCTTTAACGTGATTGGCTAAAGCAATTGTTGTCGCGGCACGACGAGCTGAAGGAGCGAGCGAGACAGCTGTTGGAGGCGACGAAGCGCGAGGCGAGAGCGAAAGAGAAGAAACGACAAGAGTCTAAGGAGAAGGATGAGAAGGAACAGAATGGGATTAGGAATGGAGATCTGAGCCCGCAAAAGGTATGTGCTTATGATGGGTACGCATCTGAATATGGAATGTTAAAATATCGAATATATTAAAATATCGAATGGGTCATAATATCGAAACGTTTATTTTCTGAAACCGAAAACTTTTCAGGATTAATTAAAACGGCATCGTATAGAACCCCTTAGGTTAGGTTAGGTTAGATTTATAACAACCTAAAAAAAATACAGTCTTAACAAAAATACCTTTTCGATATTATGACCCATTCGATATTTTAATACATTCGGTATTTTAACATTCGATATTCAGATACGTAACCGCTTATGCTAGAATTGTTACAGCCACAAAAATAAATACAGTAAATTCTAAGAGTTATTTTTTTATCCGACGAGTTCTCTAGACACAAAAAAATTTAGGTTTCCTTTCTGTAAATTTTCTATCAATAATACAGCACTTTTTTGTGTTCCCATAGCCAATGACTGAGGAAGAGAGACAACAAATGCTGCGAGAGCGAGCGAAAAAGCTGATCGCTAACGCTAGAGCGGGCATTATAAGGTAATTAATAATATCTATTTACTTATTTATCAACTAGCTTTTACCCGCGGCTCCTGCCGCGTGGTATTCGGTTATCACGCAGTGTTCCCTCGTGAACTGTGCATTTTCCGGGATAAAAAGTAGCCTATGTCATTCTCGGGCCCATAAACTATATGCCAAAAATCACGTCGATCCGTCGCTCCGTTACCACTTAACCTCCGTTATCCATTGATAAGTGTTAACTGACGGTTAAATGTGATGCCGTCTCCGTCTATTCGAACAAAACAAATAGAGACGGCATCACATTATCCGCCCCTAAATATAAAAAAAAAAAAAAAAAAAATTTATAACTTTAATAACTTATATAAATATACTTATATTAATAACTTTCTATAAACTTCCTCGCAACACATCCCCGCGCATCTCTGGTGGAAACGGAGGCTTATACCGCATACGATTTCGTTGAGCCGTTAGCACGGTTGCGTTTATTTTTGGGCGGCTCGTCTTGACGATGGACACTGTTGCAGCCCGACGTCGCCGACGGGCGGGCCGCGGTCGCCGCGCGGCACCGTCGAGATCATCAGCAAACAGTCCGTCATGGACGAGATCGCTGCTGGTGAGTAAACTAAAGTACAATTCAATAGAATCAACAATTTTCTACACATTTAACACACCCTGACGTGGGCACGCTTGATTATATATGTCCCTGTTGTTGCAATTATCATCTAACAGGAATGAAAAAAGAATAATAGTCACATCACAAAGCCTTAGGCAGCCCGGTGTTCATATTAGAAGGCTGGAAGTGTCTACAGGATTGTTAGATTCTATTGAATTGGAGTATATAAAGGTGCATCGCTTGACGCTCGTTTACAGCGATAAATCTGGTCACTTTTTTTGACTGGATGGAAAACGAGCAAGTGGGTCTCCTGATGGTAAGAATTACCACCGCCCATAAACATCTGCAACACCAGGGGTATTGCAAATGCATTGTCAACCAGGAGGCCTTAGATGGGATACTTGAAGTGCCAGTAATTTCACCGGCTGTCTTACTCTCCGCGCCGAAACACAACAGTGCAAGCACTGCTGCTTCACGGCAGGATTAGCGAACAAAATGGTGGTAGCAATCCGGGCGGCATCCTTTGTCTCTTATACATTTACACTCTTTACTTTATAATTTAATAGTAAAAATAGCAAAAAAGAGTTAAATGTGTAACTATAATGCCGATAGTGAGGTATTGTTTTCCTTTTTTTTTCTCCTTATTTTTATTTTTTGTTTTTCACCATCAAATAGACTTACTAATGATGAATGCAAACGGGCCAGCGGGCGGCGTGGAGCAGATAGAGGCGATGCTGTCGCAGAGCTCTCACTCCAGTCCTGGCTCCAGACACTCGGCGAGCCCCGACAGATCAGGTATGACCTAGAATAGACCCATTGTAGACCTATAATTTTTTTGGATAATCTTACCTTTCTGAATCAGGTAAAACTTGGTAAAAAAAAGGAAGTTATTTTTTCATAGACTACTAGGAACCGAATAAACCGGTTTTTATTGTTCTAAACCGGTTAGTTACTAAACTAACACAGCATCTTAAATGGGTTTAGAACAAGGCTCGGCTACCGGTTAAATTTCCAAACCGTTATCATGTGTTTGGTGCAAAACCTTTTCATTTTGGTTTCGTTCGCGTAACCGTTATTTTTAAACCGGTTTTTAAGGGAACATTTCCGTAAAGTTCTTGTCAGATTAACCGGTTTAGAACAGTAAAAACCGGTTTATTCCGGCGCAGGATAAACGTCGCCGCCCGCCGCCGGCCGGCCAGCTGTCACTCGTCGAATAAACCGGTTTATTTAGGTTATAGTTAAGTTCTTATGAAAGTTCGGAGAGAAACCGAAGTAAACCGGTATTTACCTATTTTATAAACCGGTTCCGAGCCTGGGTTTCGAAGGCGAACATGAAATTTTACATTTATAATTTCAGGAAAATAACCAATTACTTTTTCTTTAACTTTGGTGCGCTTACTACACTTGTTTGTGAAGGCTTTTATTTAGTTTTACCTGTCTCGCTGTCTGTCTGTCTGTCTGTAGTCAAATCTTGCAAGTTTAATTCGACCAACTTCCAGTAGTTGGATTGATTTGAAATTTATCATACTTACATATCGACGGTTTCCGGGCTATTTGTTTTAAGCGACATAGGAATACGTTGTCGCTTAAAACAAATAGCCCGGCAACCATCGATATGTAAATCGCGTGACAGTACAATAATCTAGTAGTGACATCCTGGTAGTCCGGCCAGGATCGTCTCCACAGGACGGAACTCTTCAACGCTCAATGGAATTGGCTTGAAATTGGTTATGCAAAATGTAGTTTGGGTGTCAATACATGTACTATAGGCCGCAAAAGTGGATGGACAATGCCAAAACATAATCGTCTGACGCGAGAAACGGCGCCATCTAAGTGTTCGACGTGTATTAGCGGAATTCACTTATTTACTAACTTGTTAGTTTACCAAAATCCCGCTAGATGGCGCTAGTTTGTTGATTTTTTAAGGGATCAAAAAATATTTATTTTATCTTCATGTTAGAAAGACAAATTTCAACATCCTACTGCCCATTACACATGTTGTAATTGTGTGTATAATCATTCACTTCAACTCTCGTGGCCAGCTAAACATGTGTCCCTGCCAGCTGCCAGGGTGGGACACCGTGGGATGCTACCTTCGTGTAACGACATTTCTGTCTCTTTCGTATTGTGCGAAAGTGTGTGAGAGGGAGAATATTATTGATTTCTTTACGTAGACCCATAATATGTTGCTTGTTTTTATCATCGAAACATCGACTTTACTAATCTCCAAGCAGTAAATTTACAAAAACACAAACTCAATATCGTCGCCTAATAGGATTTGAACTCGCGACATACGATTCTGTCGGAGCACTCTCAAACCACTCAGCCACTGATCTGTTATTTGAAGTCATGAAAATTGGATCTATAACTCTGGTCGCCTTAAAATTAATCGGTAAGTCATATTTTACGAAACTTAAAGAGGGTAGACTGAAGATCTTCAAACTACCAGGCTGTTTTTATTACTTTGTTTTAAACTTTACTACCTACTTGTTCAGCTGTTCCTACTTCTCGTTCGATTGTCTCTTTCAAGTTGAATCTGCTTACTATCGTAGTTATTCTTTATAATGATTAGTTTTCATCGCAATGTTGAAATGATTAAAAGGTGTGATAAAATGAATTTATATAAAGAAGTAAAAAATATTTCAGAAATTTCTAGAGAAACTGGAGTTGATGTGAGTTTTTTTTACGTTTATCCTACCATTTTTTTTTACAACAATTATATTTACATTACATTATTTCATGTTTATTTATATTGTTACAGAAAAAAACAGTTATATTATGGATACGACAATATCAAGACGAATACCTTTTCTGCGGTTTTTGCTGCATCGTCAAAGATCGGTTCGACCACGACTCCTAGATACTATTCGAAACAATACCTACGCGAAACGACGGTGATCTCGTAGTGCCCAACATGGAATCTGGTCGTATAACCGTCAACCATGGGGATGGATGAGTGCCGCTGATCCGGGAGAACTTGTTAGAATACCCAGTCGAGCGAACGGTGGTGATTATGCCAGTTTGCTTCAGGAGACCATGTTGCCCACTGTTAGAATTGTTTATCCAGAAGAACAAGTGCCGTGCATAACGTTCGTGCAAGATAACTGCTCAATACACCGGTCGCGTATTATGCAAGACTGGTTTGATCAACACAAAAATAATATTAAAGTAGTTTCTTGTCCTGCCAGATAACCGGATTTTAATCTCATTGAAAATATATGGGGTCTTATTGTCCAACGTTGAGATAACTAAAATGAGCGAACTCCGGAAACGTTAGAAGCTCACTGTGTAAAAATATGGGACAGTATTCGCGAGTCTAATCTGTGTGAAAATCTAGTTGCATCTATCTGTTCCCGTCTGCAAGCAGTTATCGACAATCATGGTGGTTAAACTAGTTATTAAAATAAAATTGATAGTTTACGTGTAGACCGGGTTATATACTCAAACAATCATGTTATATATAAGTATTATAGAAACCAAAATAATTATCTTTATTTATGATCCTGTAATATCACTTTGTTACGAAAAGTAATTATTTTATTATTATGAACAAAACATTTAATTACCAATGCCTTAATAGTTTTTTTTTGTTAGATAAGTGTGAAAGTCTAATATAAGTAATACGACTGTAATCTTATTATAACTGTCAGTAACACACTACAGTGGATCTACACCATCAATTATTGTTATGTTTAAAACTGGAAAACTTCACTGTTTATATAAAATTTATAATAACGCCTACGAGTCTATCATAAGACTCGTAGGCGTTCTCACATATATATACTTTCAAATACATTTTTTTTTATTGTGGTCGCTTCAATCCTCTTTCCAGAAACGGAAATGAATATTTAAGCGAATACCTCAATAAAATCTTAAAATACAAGTTTTGGTCAAGTGCTAATTAAATAACTAAAAACCTCACACGACACCCCGAAAATATTTTTGTATTTTATTTTAAGTTAGTTGTTTGCGTTTATTTTTGAAAACCTTCATTATTTCTTATAATAATTGTATCAGTAGTTCTACTTCATTTCTAACTTTACAGTTGTAATTTGTAATACCAGATTTAGAAGAAAGTCAAACTGACAGCCAAACGGCCAGTATTAAATTATCTAAGGGGTATGAAACATTCGTAAAACATTTTTAATTGGCGTATGCATTCGTAATATTTAGACTGGGCACAAACACAACCTGATTTAAAACATCGTGTAATCGATTCTACTCTGGATTCTGAGTAAACTACTTTCTGGTTTTCAGTTATTTAATTAATAATAATATTTAGTATAACATTAATAACAGCACTGCCATATTTAATGAATAGAAATATTGTTTTAGGAATAAAAAATTTTTATGTTTTAAACTTCAAAACGTGTATTATTTTTGTTGCAACCTTATCCTTTTTCAGATTGTTTTTTGTTTCCATGTTAGTTATCTACAAAATTAAAATATAAAGTAATAAATAAAAAAAAAACACTAAAAACGAAAACATAATTCTGAACTGTAGGATACGAACTCGGGTTCATTTAAGAATATTTCTAAGCAGCCGATCAACTGAGCTATCGGCACATACCAATATGAGGACAAAATATCAATCATATTCATACCGTGCATTAAGCGCGCCATCTAGTGCATTTGTCGTGAACAACTAACAAAATCGCCGCCTCTCGTGTGCAAGCGATTATAGAACGTAAGGTGTCCATCCACTTATGCAGGGCGGTGTACAGTCAACAAAAAGTACAGTCAGCAAAAAAAACTTTTGTTATATTTTTTTTTTACCAAAAATTAATTTATGTCCAGAAGGGTCGGGCGCGGAGCCGGGCGCGCGGCGCCGCTCGCCGCTGCAGTCGTTCACGGCGCTCGTGGAGAACGCGGAACAGGTAACGTGCGGCGACCACAGCGCCATCTACTGGTAGTTTCTCGATGAGGGCTACGGCATAGATGTCGCTAGTGTCGCTGATTAAGTGGCTAAATAAACAAACAACCTGACACATGTAGTGCATAGAAAGAAAGAAAGAAAAAATTATTTTGAAATGAAATGAAATATTTTATTTGCCTTAGCACTATGTGGCTAAATGTGATGTTGGAATTTCTTAACTTATAAAAGTGTCAATAGTGCTAGCTGCCCTCTAACAGTAGGCATGCAAAATTTTTGACTTAAATGTAGGTTACAAAATTAATAAAGATTAAATATGAAAACTGCACAATATCTTTATCTTACATAATCGAAAACACAATAATTATCATTATAAATCAAAATAAATATCACAAGAATTATTACAATAGAATTAAAATAAAATAATGTCATAGTCAAAATTATTTATTATTTTTAATTATTTTGGCTCCATAAGTACGGTCGGTTCCCTAACTTATGTATCCACTTTTTCATACTTGTATAGAAAAGTGGATACCTATGTTAGGGCACCGACTGTACCACCTAAGACTAAGACTAAAACTAGCACTATAACTATATTAGGTACTTGGTGACACGACAGGATACCAAAAAGGGTCTCCACTCAGCATGAGGAGAAATTCGTGTCTGTACCGTTGTCTAGCGGTGGTGTAGCTCAATGCCGAGGACCTAGGTTCGATTCCCAGCGCTGGTCTTATTTTTCTGGTTTTTCTGTGCATCTATATATCAGTTTGGTATTTTTGATTTATGAATATGTTTCGTGAATAAACAATCCATTCGTTCAATCTTGACGGCGAGTTTATGTGAAGGATGTGCGTGTCTAATATGAACCTTTTCCATTTGTTACACACAGCGCCATCTTTCAGCCGAGCTAACAGAGGTTTCATCAATCGAGACAACTATTGCCTTTTTTTTATTCGACTGGAAGGCAAACGAGCAAGTGGGTTTCCTCGTGGTAAGAGATCACCACCGCCCATAAACATCTGCAACACCAGAGGTATTGCAGATGCGTTGCCAACCTAGAGGCCTAAGATGGAATACCTCAAGTGCCAGTAATTTCACTGGCTGTCTTACTCTCCGCGCCGAAACACAACAGTGCAAGCACTGCTTCTTCACGGCAGGATTAGTGAGCAAGATGGTGGTAGCAATCTGGGCGGACCTTGCACAAGGTCCTACCAATACCACTTGTCGCTTTTCTGTTGGTTCGGACGTGTCAGGATAGATGGCGCATTTCGGGGATTCACCCCCCTCCAGACTGCTTTACCATAATTCAAGATGGCGAATGTTGTGACTCGTCTTCTAATTCAAATTGAACCAAACTCAAACAAACTCACAATAAACCGATCTTGTTAAATACTTATATTTTTTTCATTCATCCATTCGTTCGTTCATTCAGGAGCGTGAGACGGGCTCGTACATCCAGAGCGAGTTGGAGGCGTTGGAAAAAGAGCAGAGCGCCATCGACGAGCGGGCCGCCGCCTTAGAGAAACAGTTGCGTGGCGTCATGCAGAGTGCAGACAACACTGAGGTAAGTCTTCTTCTTTTTTAAATATGGCTTCTGTCCTAATTGATAGGACAATTTCGCCAGTGTCAAAGTCTTTGAGAGGGACGTTGTACGGTGATTGTAGTTTTTGCAACTTGATAGTAAAATTCCAGAAACCACGTGGAGACAACTTGCGCATTAAAAAATGTCAGACACGAGAGCAATATAGAATTTTGTGATCACTGTTCACTGTTAAGGTTAATCGCCGCATAAAACACTATCAAAATTATACTTCAACTAGCCAAAGAAACAGAAATAGCAAAATTAGGTATTGTCTACATCCGCCATGTTCGAATGCTACAAATCGAATCGAGGTACGACATTTGGGACACGATTTGAATTGTCATACAAAATGACAGATCATCATCATCATCTCAGCCTATATACGTCCCACTGCTGGGCACAGGCCTCCTCTCGGAATGAGAGGGCTTGGGCCATAGTTCCCACGCGGGCCCAGTGCGGATTGGGAACTTCACACGCACCATTGAATTGCTTCGCAGGTTTATGCAGGTTTCCTCACGATGTTTTCCTTCACCGCAAAGCTCGTGGTAAATTGCGCACATGAAATTCGAAAAACTCAGAGGTGCGAGCCGGGATTTGAACCCACGACCCTTGAGAGGCGATAGGTCAAACCACTAGGCCACCACGGCTTGACAGATATTCGATGTTAAGTGGGTCCCTAATTGACAAGATTTCATTGACGAGGCAGCGAAAAGGTTAAGCCCCTTCTATAATTTGTCATCTAATAAGCATTTTAGTATAATGTGGCACAACATTTCTTCTATTAAATTGTACTACTTTTCTCCTTGCTGACGGGACAGAATAACAAGAAGAAATAATTGACCCACCCAAATATTCATTTATAAATTGATGTTTTGTAAAATAACTACTTTGAAAAACTAGTTGTTTTGGTAATCGACATTTTTTAAATGACGTTAAAAGTACATTTCGTCACTACTTTTAAAAAATGTCGTACCTCAAAATAGATAATAGGGATGATGACTGGGTTAAAAATATATCATTCTATTTAGTCCGACAGTTAGATTATGGAAAAATATGGGAAACGTATTTATTGGTTTATCTATTTATTAAAAATCGACAAAGTTATAGATGAACAAACTTCCGGAGTGGGGGCTCGTGACGTCACTATCACATAAAAATCCTACCATATAGTGACGTCACTCAAAACTTCTAAGCACTGTATCTTCGTTATTTTTTGTTTGTCAAACAAAAGAAAAAATATGTGCAGAATATTTTTAAATTATCCACCTGACGGAATAAACAGTTTTTTTAGTCATCTAGCCTATTTTTCCGAGTGAACCTTACGAACATTACGTTAAGGTTCAATTTTGTTGACATATTGATTTTAGATACGAGATTTTTTCAAAGTAGTGACAATTTATCAAATGAGCATTTGTGATATTAACTGGTTCTGAAATGAATAGTTTGCGAAACGTTGTTTGCCACATGATATTAAACCGTTTCTGTTAGTCTGACCCGCCCCGTCTCCTTGCAGCGCAAGTGGCGTCGTGTGGCGCTCGCCTGCCTCGCCCCGCCGCGCGACGCGGTACCCCTATTCCTTTCCTTTTTCCTACATGACGACTGAATACGGTACTTAGGAATAGGGATGTTGACACCACCAATCAACTGACGTACTTTTTATGAGTTGAACTAAAAGAATTTCCTTTCTCACCCGCAACCTTAGGGTGTTACCAGACCAATCGATCGAAGTCGATCGACTGGTCTGGTAGGAACAATCGATCGACGGATACCGGTTGACGTCGACCGATTTATAAATCAATAAAGAAACAATCGATCGACGTCGACCAATCGGTTCTACCATCGATCGATACCGTCGATCGATGATCGATCGATTGGTCTGGTAGAAACAATAGATCGACGTCGACCAATCGGTTCTACCATCGATCGATGCCGTCGATCGATGATCGATCGATGCCGTCGATCGATGATCGATCGATTGGTCTGGTAACACCCTTAAAAACAAATCAAGAAAATTCAAGATTCATGAGCAAGGAAATTCTTTTAGTTCATTGATATGGACCTCCGCAAAGTAACGCCTGATTCAATAAATTATTTATGAGTTGTCAAAACACAACTCTCCCATAGAGTTTCAATGGCAGTAGCGACTTATGACGTCACTATCCGGCAACTCAATCGACTAACTATTTATTTGTTTTAAAGCAACAAAAAATCTAATTTTACAGTAAATCAAAAATTAATCTAGTTTTCAGGGCTAAAATAAAGCGTTTTTTACTGGAGTTGTGCCTTCGAATTATTTTTTAATGGCGTCAACATCCTCCCACTGCTGGGCAAAGGCTTCTTACCCTCCACAAACCTAAAACATATACGTTTAAATTTTGTTGTATACTTATTCTAGGCGATTTGGTATTGTATTGTAAGTCTAAGACCGCCTTGCAGGTAAAAATAAATCTAGATTTAGTAGTTAAACCTGGCTTAAGCTTGACAGTTCTATACATTTTGACACTACTAAACTAAGCTTAACGCTAACTCGAGATTTGTGTTTCCAGCAAGTAGCCATAACTGTTATTAATAAATCAGCTATCCTTTGCGACATTCATAGGTGACGTTACTTACCAGCAGACCCGCTTGCTCGTTTTCCGCCTTTGTTCTTACATTTTTGTGTTCGCAGGAAGAGGACAGGCTGATGTCGCAGTGGTTCAATCTCGTCAACAAGAAAAACGCGCTTTTACGGCGGCAAATGCAGCTTAACATACTGTGAGTATTGAAATAGTAGTTTATGCAACTGTTACGTAATAAGGAACTAAAAGAATTTCTTTGCTCACCCGCGACCTTAAGATAGCTAAGTCTATGCAAATTATGCGTGTTCATGCAGTTCCTCCACCTCCACACTGTAAGAACATACACAAATTACACAAACCCATCTATCATCACCACCACAACACACTGACGCGTTTCGAACTCAACCAGACCTCATCCTCAGTGACACAACTGTACACCATGCTACCAGTTGTTAGACTAACAAACCACCACCACTGTTTTAATTTGCCAAACAAAACAAAAACTACCCGCAAAATATTAATAAATTTTAAATGCGATACAAAACTACCTTAACAAAACATACGCCGTGTTTCATAAAAGGCTTCCTTGCGGCAGCAGGCAGGATCAGAAGCAGGATGCCTTGCGGGTGTTTGCCCTACACACTACATATACCTTGTGTTTCATGTAGGTGTCTTTGTGTAGTGTGTATGATAGTGAATCAAGACCGCTGTCAAGGAAGAAGCATCGACAAATAGATAGATTTATTTGTTTCCTTCTAAAAAAATAGATTATAAACCCAAGTCAAGTAATTATAAGTAAATAAATAAATAAATAAGAAAAGGACCTTCAAATGTATCCAAAAGAAATAACCTTTAAAAGTCGGAATACAATATCAGCCAAAAATAAAATTACAATGTTAAATAACATTTAAATTTAGAAATAAAAGTAATATTTTAAAGTAAAAACATATAGATATAGAGTGGTTAACACCTAAGTTAAATATTTGGTTCGCACACACAGCACGCTCAAACAAATATTCACAAACACACCAAACTTTCACATTTATAACATCTGGAGGATAACCTTACAAAATAAATGTTACAACAAGAATTTATCTTTGTTTCCACAGCGAGCAAGAAGAGGACTTGAGTCGGCGGTGCGAGCTACTAGCACGCGAGCTGAGACTCAGTTTAGGCGTCGAGGAGTGGCGCAAGACAGACGGACAGAAGCGACGAGAAAGGCTACTGCTGCAGGTCACTACAATAGTATTATAGGGGGGTGACACTCTTTCCCGGCCCGGATAATCATCATCTCAGCCTATATACGTCTCACTGCTGGGCACAGGCCTCCTCTCGGAATGAGAGGGCTTGGGCCATAGTTCCCACGCGGGCCCAGTGCGGATTGGGAATTTCACACGCACCATTGAATTGCTTCGCAGGTTTGTGCAGGTTTCCTCACGATGTTTTCCTTCACCGCAAAGCTCGTGGTAAATTGCGCACATGAATTTCGAAAAACTCAGAGTTGCGAGCCGGGATTTGAACCCACGACCCTCTGCTTGAGAGGCGATAGGTCAAACCACTAGGCCACCACGGCTCTTCCACTAGGCCACCACGGCTCTTATAATACCGACCCTGGTTTTCGTGTACAAGCCCATAGAAGCTCCTGTCAGTTTCTATGGGCGTGTACACGAAAAACAGGGCCGGTATTTCCATGTCGGTGTTATCCGGGCCGGGAAAGAGTTTCACTCTAATAGGGCATATTTTGCCAAGTTCTGCGCAGGGGGCGACACTAGCGCATGACAACGTCAGTTCTCTTTATATTTTGTCGCCATGACAGATCATGACCAAAGAGTTATTTACTACCTATAGAAATCATGATGTATTTATGATGTATATAGAGCTATATTTCCAAAAAAATATTTGAAGTATGTAATATGATATTATGGCATTTACTGATCTAATGAATATCGTTAATTGATGTAGCGATTTGACATTTTGACAGGAGCTCCTGGCAGCGGTCAACGAAAGAGACAGGCTCGTGCAGGAAATGGACGAGCAAGAGAAAGCGTATGTTTGCTTAATATAATACCGGGTGTGGCCTGTAATACGAGCAAAAAATTAAAACATAGATCGTCCTCGTCAAACTAAACAACATTATTATTACAGAGACTTTTAAAAATAGTGGAGTCTTTGAATTTTCCTTTTTGCATACAGATTAAATAATGGTCTCAATGAACGCCATCGTAGAATACAACTGACGTCGCCTGTCACGCTACAAACATCAAGCATTTTGCTTAACATTGCTTCTTCGAATAAACTTAAAAGTGAAATAAAAATTAAACAACATTTTTTTTACTTCTTTCGGCACAATGTTTATTCATTTTCTCTTTTGGTGCCTAATATTTAAGATTGTCTGTTTTTTAGCCGTGATTTTATTTATTTATTTTTGTTGTGCCGAATTCAGGTAAATATATTTTTTTTCTTTTTTTCTTTAAGTCGCTGAACTAATGTTGTTCAATTTGAGGAGTGTGATCTATGTTTTAATTATTTGCTCATATTACAGGCCACACCCATTATATCCATACCTATATTATGACATTTTCACTTTAAATGCGTCCTTTCCTTTTTTATTCTGAAATTAGGTAATTCTCAGTTCCTCTTAGAAAAAAAAATCTGACACGCATTTTGGTCTAACTTAAATCTTATTTTAGTTAGATAATTGTGTTTTCTACCGATTTGCATATGCTAATAATATAATTATTTGACACAGGATAGCAGATGACGACGCTATTCAGCGAAACTTGTCCAATGTCGAGATACAAAGGAAAAACAACTGCATCCTGCAGTGAACAAGGTTCTAACTGCGCTGTACTTTCCCTGTGACTTATTATTTTTAGTGCCGCGGCTTCGAACCGCTCCGCTATACAATAGAACGAGACAGTACTATTGTTATGATAAATACATTGAAAACATATTATTTGTTTGAATGAAACAAGTGTAGAAGACCCAGCGTACTAAATTTAGTACATTGAAAGCAAAAGTCAATTTTTTTGATTGACAGCAGTTTTAAACTATGTTAATTAAAATTTGACGAGGACTTTTGTTCGACTAAAACATGGTAAGGAGAAGCACGTCTGTTAGAATCATCGGAATTGTCCTGTATTAAAAAAAGGAGAAGGAAGGAAGGAGAAGGGAGGTCCAACAGTGGACGTCCTACGGCTGAGATGATGATGATGAAAAAAAGGACATTTGGCCCAGTCCCAAAGTCAGCATATGTTTTCAGTGCGTTTATCATTCGTTCTAATTGGAATACAGAATCGTCTGTTACAGTTTATTTATAAATTTTTAGATAAATCAAGCAAAATATGTATCATTGAAGTGTTTAACTTTGGCTTGATATTGAACGAGTGGAATCTAGCGAGTGCGACAACTGGACTTAATTACTTCTTTCATTCCTTGATAAACGAGCAATGAACGGATAGCACGATATACGTCAGATACATTTTGGTCAGATTAGTCAGTCGTCAGTTATACTTAGCAGATTCGCTTATCATCAAGATTTAATTGCCAGACGCGTTCTATGTTAGATGTGCTTATTGACAAATTTGTTTTTCGTCTACATTAGCAAATAAATCTGACGATTAGCGAATATTTTAAGCATAAAAGACTTAAGGAATCAGACCAAAATGTATCCGAAGTGTATCTGTCACTTGTTGGTTAAGTTTGACTGGCCGCCCGTACGAAGGTTTTCATCACTTTAATACACTTTGACGCGACTTTGAATATTGTAAGATGTATGGAAGCATTTGTTAACCATTAAAATCCTGAAAAACATGGGGTGGTTAGACACGAATCTAACCTGCTGATATATTTCGGAAGAATTTAATTGCACCTTGTATATTCGTATGTTATTAAACCCTGACTTACATAGGTCGGCCGTTTAAGGCTGTGTTTCCACCAGAGATGTGCGAGGATGTTTTACGAGGAATGTGACTGTCATGAACCAATTAAAACGCTTCATTTCCTTATCGTCGCTCAGCGCAGTTCTAGTATGTATGTATGTATGTAAATACTTTATTGCACATAAAACACAAAGTAATACAAAAAGAAAACAACAAACCAAAAGAGTACAAAGGCGAACTTATCCCTAAAAGGGATCTTTTCAAGCTAACCTAAACTAGAAAGGAAAACTCAAAGATAGGCGAACAGCGTCAGCGTCAGGTGTCTAGTAGTCAGCGGTGCGAGTTTTTTTTTATTCGACTGAATGGCATACGAGTAAGTGGGTCTCCTGATAGAGATCACCACCGCTCATAAACATCCGCAACACCAGGGGTATTGCAGATGCGTTGCCAACCGAGAGGCCTAAGATGGGATAACTCAAGGGCCAGTAATTTCACCGGCTGTCTTACTCTCCACGCCGAAACAACAGTGCAAGCACTGCTGGTTCACAGCAGGATTAGCGAGCAAGTTGGTGGTAGCAATCCGGGCGGACCTTGCTCATGGTCCTACCACCTGAGTATAGGTAAATGAAGCGTTTCTATTGGTTCATGATAATCACATTCCTCGCACATCTCAAGTGGAAACACAGCCTAAATAAGTAGAGGCTTTGCTACTCGCTAGTTTTAAACTCGTTCATGTAGCCTTTAATTTCAGACGATAGCTCGTCCCTCTCTAATTAAAATTGTGTAAAAGAGACGCAACCAAGTCTGTTACGAACACCAGCGTCTCTGACAGTCCATTAGAATAATTTGAATATTTAAGGCGTGATATAATGTAATAATTGACCATTATTTGGACTGGGTGATGCTTGGAATTAAACTTTTTAACATATTTCGTACTGTCAAAGATATTAATCTGACTAATGGAGTCTGAAAGAATCTGACAGTTTTAGAAGTTCATAAAGAAAATATGATATCAACTTCAAAAAAACAGGTACTGTCAATTGCAGTGTTTAACTAACTGTCAGATAACCCCTCTAACTGTCAGATATTTAAGTCTTAGGCTGCGTTTTCACTAGAGATGTTTCTAGGAATGTTTTTTCATGAACCAATAGAAACTCTTCATTTGCCTATCCTCGCTCCATTCAGCTGTTTCCACTAAAGTTGTGCTGTGCGAAGATCGATACATGAAGCGATTCTATTGGTTCATGAAAAACACATTTCCCTCAGCACATCTTCGCACCAAGGCTCGGAACCGGTTTATAAAATAGCGGTAAATACCGGTTTATTTCGGTTTAACTCCGAACTTTCATACGAACACGAACGTTTTTAAGAACTTAACTATAACCTAAATAAACCGGTTTATTCGACGAGTGACAGCTGGCCGGCCGGCGGCGGGCGGCGACGTTTATCCTGCGCCGGAATAAACCGGTTTTTGTTCTAAACTGGTTAATCTGACAAGAACTTTATATAAATGTTCCCTTAAAAACCGGTTTAAAAATAACGGTTTCGCGAACGAAACCCAAGTACATGATAACGGTTTGGAAATTTAACCGGTATCCGAGCCTTGCTTTGCACATCTCTGGTAAAAACTCAGCCTTACAGCCAAAACACACTGACATTTATATCTCAGTCACGCAATGCTATGTTTTTTTTAAAGTTTCATTCCAACAATCACCCTGCAAACTTATGAAAATTTTTTGACGTATTGACATTTTCCAAATCGTTCGTCGAGCGAGATACGCTTTTTGTAAACTAGCTTGGAACCTTACTGTTGTAAGACGCGTAATACTCATTGTAATTGTTTCCTGTAATATTATTTTTGCCTATTTATAGCATGTTACCTTTACAGGTGATAGAAAATTCAAATGATAAATAATGGAATCGGTGGACAAAAAAATCGGAACATAATTATGAAAAACAAAGTAAAAACTCTGCGCAGGGGGCGACACAAACAAACCGCCATGACAACGTCAGTTCTCTTTATAGTTTGTCGCCATGACGGATCATGTGATATTATCGAACATTTAATTGAAATAATAATGATATTATGCCATCATACGTACTTTTAAAATACATTTAAGACATTCTAATAAATTGAAGGTTCAAGTTCAGTTTGTATTTTCAATTCAAAGAAATGTTTAGGGTTTGTGCTAGTGCTAAATTCTGACTGTCTGTTAACAAAAACTACCAAAAAGAGCAAAAAACAAAACAAAAAACACTCGTTATATAAGTTTTGAAACTCATAAGTTATTGGACATTGCTATTGTACAAATCTAGTTCTTTTTTTAGTCACAAAATGAAAAAAAAAAATTAAGTCTTTCGAGTTCAGTTATTATTCAACTATTTATTATGAGTAAGTTTGAATTAAAACAACCGTTAGAGACAGACAAAATCGGTAAAAAAAAAACTTTTGATACCCATATATATAGTCGAAATATGCCTGACTTGTTTCGAACCAAGCCGTGGTTCCTTTTCAAAGCGTAATACGTGAATGACCCGTGTATTTTAATACATATTGGTAAAAAAAAAACGCCGGCCGATACTTGCTTAAATTTTATAACATTTGAAATTTCTATCGCCCGTAAATTATTTTAGGATTGCGTAAAGTTCGTTTTGCACTAAGTCATTGTGTATAAGTGTGGACACGGCTTAGGGTCGGGGTTCCGCGAATATGAGCTAGAGTTCGTTTAAAACTATGTATAAATATTAAATAGCTTTACAGCTTATGTTTTGGTATCGATATACCAAAGAGTCCCGCGTCACCCCCTTTTAAAACTTTTACAGTGGTATCCCCTAATTTGTCCTAATCGAAATTTGTCCTAAAAAAGTTTTTCATGAAATCAACAAGTGTAAACTTATGACATGAAACTGCCGTGACTCACTCATATTAAATGATATTGTAACGGGTAATTAAGACGTGAGTTATCCGTTACAATATCATTTAATATAAGTGTAAGCTTATGGCATGGTTTTAGCTGACATAATGTTTGGTGAATTGATGATGATGAATTAGATTGATGTATTAGGGCCGTTTCAGACAGACTTCATTCTAACTGCAACTGCCGACTGCACATTTATTTCAATCGCAGCCAGTCAGCAGTCTCAGTGCAGTTATTGTGCAATTGGAATGCTATAATTACTTCTTAAAAGGGGAACTCTTTTTAACAATCTATCAAATACTAACCTAATTTATTAAGTTATTTAAATCATTTCCTAACCCAGTTTAAAAGGTGATAAATAAGTACAATTTGCCATAGATAACCGAGCGTTGAGGCGTTATTTTTATTTTTCTAGATAGTTTTTGTAACGATCAGTTTTTTTTTAATGTAAATATTATTTTAGTTAAAAGTGATAATTTATTGGTGGATCGAGGCTTTGCAAAGGTTTTATTTTTGGCCTAAATTAATTTCCAAGAATATAAAGCTGGCATTATTATACTATGCTATACTATACTATAATACATAACTATGAATTAGCGAAGACAGAGCACATGTAGATCACACGACATACAGTCTAAATTGCACTGGTATTGGTAATGAAATCAAACATAATCTTGTGTAATAGTTACTATTTAGGTACGAGCATACGTCCTATTAGAATTAAAACTCAATATTTTCGTGGAAACTGAACTTTTTAACTAGATATTTAGATTATTTATGGAACCGCGTAGATCTGTTTAATTATGAAATAAAATGGGCTGTTTTGCTATATTGTGTAATTTTACCTTTTTAATCTGTATTCAAGTTCATATAAAATGTAATTAATTAATATTTTCAAGTCGTATTTTTATCGAAATTTTAACATTAATGTATTTATTCAATTTAATAAACGCTGATAGCTTTTTTTATCAGACTTAAAAGGGCTAAAATTGCCACATGGCGTAGTACAGCGGGCGTTAATTGCGTGAGGTGATTATCTAGACAATTCTAGCTATAATAGTCTAGGTATCATTGCGAGAAATTATGTAAAAAATATAAAAGACTTTCACATTTCGATAACCGAACGAATCGATAAAAAATCGCTTCACGTTCTTAAGAACCAGTATATAGATGGACTGAAATGTAACTGCCAGCCTTCCCATACAGTGTAGTCAACAAAATTGTACGCAAACTGCGCGTTGACTGCAATTGAAATATATCGTCACTAATTTGAAAAAATCTCATATCTCAAATCAATACGTCAAAACAAAAATGAACCTTCACCTAATGGGCATAAAACACACTTTAGTGACGATATGTAGTCACTTTGCAGTTTGCATTTCATCTGTACTAGCCCTAATGAACGCCCGCTAACGTTCCCTTTGCATAATTTTGTTATTATAATACATTTTAAAGTGAAAGCTGTCACGGCTTACACCCTGTATAAACATTTTTTTTTCTTTGTATCTATATACGATATCAGACATTTGACACAATAATTTATATTTACAAGTATTCCAGTCGTCGTTCTGACGTGATAGCCACGGTACGCGTTTAAATGAAGTACCTAAATACATTGGTAAAGTTAGGTGCTATCGGGTCGTGACTCCGTCACTGTCTGTGCAATTTTATTGGTTCGTGAACGGGGTGACACTTTCCCGGCCCGGATAATACCGACATGGAAATACCGACCCTCTTTTTCGTGTACACGCCCATAGAAGCTCCTGTCAATTTCTATGGGCGTGTACACAAAAAACAGGGCCTATATTTACATTTTGGTGTTTCCGGGCCGGGAAAGAGTGTCACTCCGTGAACGCGCGGGCTTTTGCAGTTGAGGTACGTGAGAGTGGAGTCTTTTCAGTCAATTTCACAATTTCTTTTCGGTGGATATTTGAAATGTCTATGTGGCATGTACAATCGAGGGCATAGATATCTATAAAGCCATAGTGTCAAAAATGTATATTCGACCTTATGATTAGAGGCATAGGAGCTTGATTAATACGCAAGCAGGTAATAAAGAGCAATGACGATGGGCGCAGCCACACATATACAAACATACATTACATCGCAGGCATAAAGGTGTATGCATATTTTCGATGTCTTGGAAACGTAGGTACCATATATTTGACTGTAAATATGTTTCGAAAAGATTCCACCCGGATATGTGATACGGTTTCTACCATTATACATCATGATGGGGCGAGCAAATCGAAGGCGTTTTTAAAATTTGACCAGAATATTTCGCCGGATGGTTTTGCCATTTTTGGAGACGGTTTCATATATGTCGTTCACGCTACAAACATGGGCGTACAAAGGGGGGGCGGGGGGGCACTGCCCCCGTGTCTTTATTTACCTCCCTACTATCTACTGTTGTCGATAATTATGGGGCCGAAAAGTTCTCGAGTGGAGGCCGCGGATTGGCAAGCGCAGGGTAGGACGTCCACCAACGAGATGGACGGATGACCTGGTTAAAGCCGCGGGTTCACGGTGGATGCAGGCCGCTGCCAACCGAAGCAACTGGAGGTCTATGGGGGAGGCCTGTGTCCAGCAGTGGACGTCTTACGGCTGAGATGATGATGATGATGATGATGATTTGACTAGGTGCTTATAAAATTTGATTCGCCCCTCCCCCCCTCTGGCCCAGAAACTGGGTACGCCCATGGCTACAAACGATGTACTCGTTCTCTTTCGGTCACGAAAACCCTATGACCATGTAAAAACGGTGCCATATATTTTGCTGCCCCGGTATTGCTATGGTGTGTGGTCACGTACGAGTGAGAAAGCAATAGCCCGTTCGCTGCGGGCTTCGCGTGTTCGTGCGAACGATGTTTATAAGGATTTTTTTAACCGACTTCAAAGAAAGAACGGTCTTAATTCGGTTGTATTTTTAGTTTGTTGAAGAATAAAATCGTTAATGAATATTATTTTTTAATCTTTTTGTGCAGTAATTTAGGACTTCATTTTTGATCTCGGAATCTCGAGTAGAAGATTTAATTTAATATTATAAATAAAATGTATGGGGAGAAAATTACCAAATTTTACATTGAGCTTGAAAATGTTTTTAATAACAACTTTCACACGAACACTACTTATTGAATAGCTTTTCTAAAGGCCTATTTCACCACCTGTCGACTAACTTTAAGTGACGGATATCAGTAATGTCGTCTCTGTTTGTTTTGTCCGAATAAACAAAGACAGCATTACTTTTATCTGACACTTAAAGTGACAAGTGGTGAAACCGGTCCTAAATCTGTAAATAGTTTAGTTTTAAGAGTGACTGTTTGATTATTTTAAATATTTACCATTGTGTCATAAACTTACAACAATAACTAAGCTTGATATAACCTAACCAACAAAAAATTGGAGAACCCCCGACTTTGTCACTTCAAAGTTCAGTATCTCAAAAACGGCTGAACCGATTTTGATAACATGTCTAAGAACCACCGCTAGAAAACTTGCTTTCAAATAAAAAGAAACGCATTAGACCGCCGGGCCGGATTAGATAAATAAATAAAACGATTCTATTGTTTCATGGCTAAAAAATGCCCTCTCATATTCATCCACGCACATCTCATCTCTTGTGGAAACGCTGCCTAAGAGACTGATGAAATCAGCTCTAGTTCTTGTGCTTTTTGTTGATTAAAATAATCAATCAAGTCACTTCGAGCGACGGCGACACGGTTTAATGTACGCAATTATTACGAAATCAATTTTGTATAAAATTAATGATTAGTTCACTTTTTGTCGGACTTTGTCTGCTTTTTGTCGCTGAGCATTTCAAAAAAAGTTTGTACATTTGATTTGCGACTCCGATGTGGGTAAAAATTTTCAGGTTTAAATAACATAGTCTCCCGAAATGTCCCAATTAATTTAAATTGTATGGAAGGTTCCTTTTTTGTTATCGCAAATCCATAGAGTTTTGCTAACAAAAAAGAAAATTTCCATACAAATCAATTGGGACATTTTGAGAGACTTTTTTATTACGACTCAGTGTCGTTCAATCTACATACCTGCAAATTTTTATCCAAATCAAACGTACAAACTTTTTTAGAAATGCTCCGCTATTCATTTTGTGTGGCTAAAGTTGGAAGCACAATGACGTGCTGAAGGCCTTATCGCACTTGCGATTTGCGAGTTGAAAGCGAGGCGAGCGTGCAGCGAGTTAGCTGTGTATAGCGCCAGCGCCATATTGTACACTCTCTGTGCTCGCTGCGCGCTCGCCTCGATTTCAACTCTCCCGCAAAACGAAAGTGTGAAGATGGTTTTCCATCGGCGAGGAGAGAGTTGTAATTTGTATGGCGACGGCCCGCGGCGGGCGCGCGAGAATGTATACAAATATCAATTCTTGAAAATCACCTTGATAAGGCCCTAAATCTCTTCTATACGGTTGGGATGACCCGCTTGACGATTGGATTGTTTCTGTTCTTAGTCTTTCGGCAACCTTCAAAATCAAGGCTCGGAATTGGTTTGTAAAATAGCGGTAAATGCCGGTTTATTTCGGTTTAACTCCGAACTTTCATAAGAACGCGAACGTTTTAAGAACTTAACTATAACCTAAATAAACCGCTTTATTCGACGAGTGACAGCTGGCCGGCCGGCGGCGGGCGGCGACGTTTATCCTACGCCAGAATAAACCGGTTTTTATTGTTCTAAACCGGTTAATCTGACAAGAACTTCATGGAAACGTTCCCTTAAAAACCGGTTTAAAAATAACGGTTTCGCGAACGAAACTAAAATGAAAAGGTTTTGTGCCAAGTACATGATAACGGTTTGGAAATTTAACCGGTATCCGAGCCTTGTTCAAAATCGAATTAGACCCAATCGCGTAGACGGGAGTTTAAGTTTTAGTTTTAAAATCTAGAGCTTTTTTAAGCGGCTGTCACATTGTGAGTCCAACTGTCAAAATGCGTCTGTTAAGAGTCATACTGGGCTATTTATTTGCTGCTCGCTCTGACATACCCAACTTGGTGCTTGGTGCGACAAAGCAGACACTATCGTCAGATTGTTAAAGATTGACCTTCAATTTTAAAAAAAATAGAAATAATAATTCTTGAAAGCTTTATTTGTTCGCCTACAATTATATTTTGATGATTCAATATGACAAGGTCCTACCTGTCTCGTTTTAAGGGGTGTTATGAGTTTGGTCGCTTTGTCAGTGTGCCTGTCTAGGGCATCGTAACTCTTAAACGGATGGATTGATTTCAATGCCGTTTTTTTTTTTTCGATCAAAAACCAGTATAAGTAACATGGTTTTCCTTTAAATCAATTCAGCTGTTTTAAGAGAGGTTAAATTTGAGTCGAATGCAGACAACTCATTGAAAAAGTGTCCATGTAACTTTTTGATTTCAGTTTCACATATTGTAAAGCCACAGTTTTGTTAACTTATGTACTAAATAGATTATTTTTTGTATTTGAACTCGGAAAGTGCAACCTTGTCATATTGACTACCTGTTCTAAACCACCAACTGGGTAGATACAAACCCGTGTTTGTTCAGCAATATTTATATTTCAAATTATTATAAGTGTCACAAGGTGCAAAAGGAATGTCATTTAGTGGCTGAAGTGAATAAAAATAAGCAATTTCATTGTAAGTTTTCGTAAATAATCTAAGTTTAAACTGAAAAATATGAGTCCCCTGATGCAATTAGGAACTAATTTCCATGATTGCCATGTAAAAAAAAGGAATGGTGCTTTATTGAGGCATGACATATCGATACCGGAAATCTCAATTGGCGTAAAGGACATTTTAAGACTTTACAGTACAAGCAAAAAACGTTCACTTTTTTGAAAAAAAAATTATAACTCATCTGTTTATTATTGCATAAAAATAATGTTAAGGGAGATTATAGTTTTTTTTATCTCTTCTATCAGATAGCATTATAATTTTTATTGGAAAAATCATATTTACGGAGATAATGTCTTTTACTACCCCCAATTTTAGATGTTGTGTTCTTTACGCCTGTTGATAACGTGACTTTCAAAATATAGCCTTCAGTCGTACAGGTCCCTTTAGCAAAATAAAAGGGCATTATTACTGTCGTAAGAGAAGGAAATTGACAGAAAACGGGGTATAAAGAACATGAAATGGTACAAATTTAGATTGAAATAATTAAAATGGGTTGTAATTCATGGAAAAAATCCAACACTTTTATTAATTACTGTAAGATTTTTATTATTCTAAGTGCAAAACTGTTTTTTAGTTTACCAAAAATAGGCCTTATACCTGTAATCACACATCAAATTTTAGTTTTGTAGTTAATAATCAATATTCATACTAAAGTTTCTTAAGTAAAATATCTAAACACGTAGGGCCGTGTTGCACGACACGACTTTTTTTATTTATTTTTATTTTAAGTTTAGTTTAGTTTTAAGTTAGTTTCTAGATAAGGTCCTCACTGAAAATCAGCGCCACGGCTTGCCGTGGCATTATGCTGAGTGGGGACCTGTTTAGCGTCATGTATGTCTTGTATTTGTTCTGTTTTTATTTATGGCGTTAAGTAAATGTATTTTCTTTCTTTCTTTCTTTAACCCCTTTCAAAATGGAATAGTAACATTTAAATGGCACTTTTTAGGTAGTTTAACTTTAGTTTGCTTTATTTTTACAAGTACTTTAGTTCTAATTATAATTTTTCCACCATAAAAGATATAATTATTAATTTTTCTTTCCACTTGGAAAATAGGATAAGTATTTAGTTTAATTTAACCACCTATTTACATGCATTTTAAAAACAAAACTTAACATAATAAGTAATCTATTCATAATCAAATATGAAACACTGTAGCGAATCTTTACAACAACATAGTGAGTAATGAAAATAATGAAAAATTCAATAGGTAAGAAAATAATTTACAAAATTGTGTGTTTGGTTTAGCAAAAACAGACCATTATACCTGCATCAAAAATATTTTTGTAGCATAATTATCAGTCAAAAATCAACATCTTATAATTTTTTCAAACAACTAAATAAACAAGACCTTTAATATTAAATAGAAACTTAAGTACAAGAGGTATCGATCTCTTAATTTTAATTTGTTCTTTTTATATCAGTAAGTATTTTAGTTATAATAATATTTTTTCCATTATCATGAAATATTTAAGTATTTTATCAATGTCTCCTTCTACTTATAAAATTGTATTTAGCACTGTTATTTGCTATTCTCTTGTTGTTTAATATACAAGTATTTTAGATGAACTAAAATTATAATCAAAGTAAACTAGGCAACATTGTAATTAATCTTTTGGATGACATACTTAAGGTGACCGTCTCAAATATAATTAATAATTAATCAAATCTTATGAAAACTTTTAAAATCGCACATAAGTAGTTAGTAGATTTTTTTGGTTCGGCATTGTGTAGACTACTTGTCACAAAGTGAACTTAGTTACAGCCACAGAATAACGTAAAAAACACAGCAAAACTGCATACAAAAAATCGCGCGGAGTGGCGGCGGCGCAGGTGGACGGTATGAACCTGTTTGTTTACGTTTGTTCGCTTAGCTAGCCCTTACCCCGCCGCCACGCACCCCGCTCGTGCCCTACGTACACCGCTCCACGTCGTATGATGTCTCTGATATTATTGCGATCCACTATTACGTTACAATTTATATATAGCGTACTCTGTCTCACACAGTATCTAATATGAACTAGGTACGAGTAAAATCATCAAAGTAGCAACAAAGCTTGGGTTGTAAAGTAATTTAAGGACATCATTTTAGTCATTTTAATTATTTATTCCCATATTAGCTTGGGTTGTAAAGTCATTTAAGGACATCATTTTAGTCATTTTAATTATTTACTCCCATATTTTTTATGAGTTGTAACAGTCTTTTAGGTCTTAATGGACACACGTAAGTAGCATATAAATTACGTCAAAAGTAAACTAGGTAGTAAAGGACATCAAAACAGAGAAACCTCTTTACACCCAGATACACTATGTAAATAAAGGTTTACGTCCAAGCAAAGTTTATAAAATGTCCTTTAAATCATTTTTTTCATAAATAATCTTGAATAAGTTGTCCAAAATGAAAGTGGTAAAGGTCAATTTTTTAATCGTAGCGTTGCTTGGAATATACCATTCGATAGAGAAAAAAAAGCTGTATACGATGGTACTTAAAACTCATTTTCGCATTTTTGTCCTTTACGCCATTTGAGATTTCCGGTATCGATATTTTTGGCCAGGCAAGTCATTTTTTGATTTTACTTGTTTTTATTCATTTCAAGTGAGATGGTGTAGAAGGAATGATTTAAATTTACATTAACCAGCCATAATTGTCTGTATCTCTGTACGCTACATATTTATATACATATGTATTAGCATATTGAACCGTAATTAAATAAAAGTGATGACGTATACATACTGGAGTTTTATTATTTATGTTTAAAAAATAAATACGCACACTTGACATCAATTCATGTTTTATTACTTTTTTTTAGATATAAACCCCCTTGCAAAAAAAGGGCACCTATGGTTTTTGTATTTATTTGCATGAAAGCTTACTTTCTAAGCTTCAATGCCTAAAAATCTGAAAACCATAGGTGCCTGTTTTTTTGCAAGTAAGTAAACCTATTTAAGTCTCTTTTGTGTAGTTTTTAAGACAAACATAGACCTATATAGAAAATAGACTTCCACATAAAAAAAAATAAAGAAACAGCTTATTAATGAGGGTAATCTCGACTCCGAAAAGTGTGTTCAGATGATTCGAATCACTAAGTGCCAGTACAGACGGTCTGCATTCCAACTGCAACATATAACTGCAACTGCTCATGCATTTCAATATTTGCATCATTCCATAGCACACAATATATAAGTTAAAGGGTTATTTTTGCTTGTAGTGTTTTTATAGTAGTGTATTTTTCATGTGTATGTAGTTACACGAGAGCTTTCCTTCTATCTCTAAAGAATTCATAATCTTCAGGCTCTAATCCCTCGAGCTTTGTGTAATCAAACTTCTCTTTACTCTTCCAATGCGTCTTCTTAACGTGGTTCCGCGCGTTCGTCATAGTGTGAAACTTAGCAGTGCACAGAGGGCAACCTATTGTCGCTTCCATATGTTTGCGCATTATGTGATTCTTTAGCATATCAGAACATGTAGTTTTAGTATCACAGTACGGGCAGGGATAAGGTCTTTCACCAGTATGGATCCTTTTATGTTTCTTTAAAGCCGTTGGTCCTGCTAAGTGTGCACCACAGGTATCACACACTTTCAGTTTAACTTGTCCTGTATGTATTTTCATATGTTTTTTCAGCTGTATCTCGTCAAAGTATGTTTTTTGACACTGTTCACATTTAAATGGTCTGACACTTAAATGTATACGGTTGACATGTGCTTCGATCATTGCTAGAGTATTGCCACCATAGTCACAATGTGGACATTGATGTCTGTACAAGTTAAATGGTACTCTTTTCCGATGTTCGTTGGTCTGTATATGGCTTAAATATTCCTGTCTAGAGGCAAACTGTTTGTTGCAATAAAGACACTGATTCGGCTTCTTCTCATGCATTCTGACATGAGTGCGAAACTCTATTTGCTTTTTGAGGACTTTGTCACAAATTGAACATTTG
This sequence comes from Choristoneura rosaceana, assembly GCA_037349165.1. NCBI lineage: Eukaryota > Metazoa > Arthropoda > Insecta > Lepidoptera > Tortricidae > Choristoneura > Choristoneura rosaceana. Next base: position 939,203 of record JAZBNJ010000007.1, read on the forward strand.
TAGGTCTTTGGTATTCTTTTCACCCTTTTTCCTGGATCAAGGCTATGTTTCATCTGCTTCTTGGGATAACCGTGCAAATGGCTTGACATGTGCAACTTATCATTAAGCTTACTCTTACAAGTTTCCATATGAGTATTCACTTCTTTCTCGGTCCTGAAATTACAGTAGCACAACTTGCACACATGCTTGAAATTGTGGTGACTATCAAAGTGTCTTTTGTAGTCGCTTGCTTTATAGAAAGACAACCCGCATTGTTTGCATACATTAGCTGCAACATTCAAGTGTTCCTTATTAACATGTGCAATAAGATCTGGTAGTGTACATATTTCTTCGTCACATTCTACACAAGTCATTTCCTCTAATTTTTGCAATATTTGCTCGTTGAATGCCAGTATATACTTCTCATGCATGCAGGGTTTGCTCATGCAATGCGGGCATTCCAAAAATTTTAAACCATCATGTTGTTTTAAATGTTTGACCAAGTTATGCTTTCTGAGAAATCTTTTGCCACACAGATCACAGATAAATGTAGGTGCTGAGCTTTGGTTCTTCAATTTACTTGTTACAGTTTTCTTATAAGAGGGATCCTCTAATACGATCATAGCATTTTTCCAATCATTATCTAACTCAATGCGAGCGGTCAACTCTATAGTTTCTTTGTTCAGTTGCTTGAGGTACTCTGTGATAGTTTCCGAAATTCTTTTGGCCCTGGTGATGAAGGAGTAGCTGTTAGCTGCTGTGGATTTGCAAGGCTCACAGATGTACTCGCTGAGGAGTTCTATAGACTGAAAAGACAACAATTATTTTTTATTATGTATTTAAGATTCCGAGAGGAGGCCTGTGCCCAGCAGTGGGACGTATATAGGCTGAGATGATGATGATGATGATTTAAGATTAACAGGAGTGGTTGAGACCAAAAAATAATTCTATGACGCAGCCGATTAATATTTTATTTTAGCTCTGAAACTTTACGGTTCATTAAACCTTGTGTAATAAAACAAACCAGTACTTACACCAAATATTTCTTCCAGAACATTTTTTATACGTAGCGCAGCACCTTCCCAGTCTCTTTTAAATATCGAATCATTCAAATGCAACAAATCGTCGTTTATTTCCAAACAAACAGTGCAAAAAACACTGCTGTGCAAAATCTTTTGCAAGTATTTTACTGGACTTGGTCGGCACGAATAATTGTTAGCAAAAACACCAGCCATATTGAGTGATATTACAAAAATACTACTAGTGATTAAGTTTAATTAAGTGTTAATGAGTCAAATAAAATATAACCACAAACAAAGTAAGTCATACTAAGTTGGGTTTTTCATTGATAGCGAGTCAAGCCATTTGTTTTTCTGTCACTCATTTCATTAATTTTAACTATAGGTGAGGCTACATGCAGTCACTTGACGCTCGTTTCCAACGTCAAATCTGGTCACGTGATATTTAGCGATTAAGCTGAAAATAAATAAATATCACAGGACATGAAAAGGAATAAGCCATCTCGTCGCTGCTGCTCGTCGCGGCGCTACTTTTTTGAATCACGCAAAATTCAAAATCACCTTCGTAGGGTCACGTGAAAAGATTTATCGCTGCCACCGAGCGACGAGCGACTATATGTGGCCGCACCTTTTATTTCATTTATTTTGAAGTTTGAACATTTCCTCTGAGGTTTGAACTCATTTGTCGTGTCGTCAGTGTCAGTGAGTAACGTGCACACCAAGTGTTCAAATCTACTAGAAGTTAAAAATGTATTTGAAAATATTACCCTAATAGTACGGGAAACACAAAAGGTTTTGTTTACATTAGTAAATAAAATAACATGAGTGATTTTTTTTTTATAAGTTTGACGATTGGGCAGAAAGAAATAGCATTGCAGAGTTGTCTTTGAGTATACTCAAAGAGAGTTGCAGACATTTTGACCGTTTATTCCTTTGTCTGTGATCGCGTCGCGTGTGGACGCTGACGCTGTCAAGAGATACTGAAATTTTAAACGTCAGACATTTTCTTTTGAGACCGCCGATTTCGTGATTTTTATGTAAACCACTCCAATAAATACACGATTATAGTTTGGAGTAGTTTTTTCTGGTAATCATCAATGGTAGAAACCATCACAGTATGGAAATGTTCAACGATTTAACGTTCACAGTGGGTAGCCAACCGAAACCTGCTTTGGCTAAATTGAGAAACATTTTGAATTCGCCGAGGTTTTGTACGATATGCTACGACACAGGCGATTTACTCGTAGACCTGGACGAATACCCTTTTATCGAGGAAATGGAGGATAATACTTTGAGTTTACGGGATATCTTGGTGGATGTTTTTAATAATGCGGTAAGCTATTTTTTAGTTAGGTTAAGATTATTCTACTGTCTGACATGTTTGGAATCGTAACTTTTTGATTACGGGGCCTTAGCAACGATTTTCACGAGTTTTACAGTACAAGATTGATGGAGAAATCCATCGACTGGTGTGGTATTTTGTGACTATCCATAACAAAAGTATATGCCTGTAAAGTTCCACCTTAAAGATGACCGACGCACCTTCTCCTAGTCTACGATCTTCACTCTACAACTCTTATCAAAATACTAACTTGTTAAAGTTGCCATCAAAGAAAACTGGTGGTATTAACAGGCACCGCTCACTCCGCGATTTTGCTTGCTACAAGTAGATGTCTGGGGCCCCCTAGAGTGTGAGTGGTTACGTATTAACCTGTTTAAGAATAAATAAACCAATAAGGTTTTGCATTTTACTGCTGCAACACACTAAAATATTGTACAGTAGGTATTTATTCATATTTTTTTTTTGTCCAAGATGGCTTCCATCGAAAATTTTGCCTAGTGCTTATTTGTTTTCAATCCGTTCCATATAGGCATCAAATGAAAAGGCTTGAGAAATAGAATCTTCACATGAAAAAAAAAAACAAATCCTATGTGGCTGCCATCACAAAAGCAGCAATAACAGGCACTTTCAGCCTGCACCTTTACACAGCATACAAACATTACACGAGACTGGTAGAACTTGACTTAAAAAAGGTATGGTCGGTTTCCTAACTTATATATCCACTTTTTCCTACTAGTTGCATAGAAAAGTGGATACCTATGTCAGGGCACCAACTGTATGTTGACAAGGTGTAGCTAACAAGTGCATACATATAAGTTAACTTTAATTTAAAGCTTAAAACATGTCACAGACTAGTGGCACATAAATATTGTCCTACTAATATGTAACTGGGCCTATGTCCAACAGTAGACATCCTACGGCTGAGATGACGATGATGTAACTAATAATATTATTGTTTTTCGTTTCAGGCCTCTAAGATTATCCTCAGTACGTACATGTGTGAAGACTGCAAAGTAAAGCTGCTCCAGACATACTTCTTCATACAGAACACGCAACAAAACGCCCATAACTTTGAAAGTTATCTCACGCAACTGGACTCGGAAACCTTTGACTTACTGAACTGTATGCAAGAAGATATACCATGTGCTAATGCTATTATAGTCCTAGATGAGCACAAATCAAATAAAATAGATGTACAGATGTACAAATGGAAAAATACACCACCTAGAAAAGAGAGACAGATTCCCGTAGAACGATTACCGACTCGCCAGATTATTATGAAAAACTATGTGTGTGAATGCTGTGAGAAGGAGTTCTGCGATAAAAAGTTCTTGATAGCCCACCTGAAGGCTCGCACGGATCTCTGTAAAATTAAACAATTTGTCACTAGAGCACGAGGCAGGCCTATCAAAGGGACATCAAAGTGTCCAAAATGCAAAACGAGACCGTGTGAACATGAAAAGTTCATTGAAAACTTTCTAGAGCAAAAAGAGATGAAATGCCGCCAAATAAAATGCTTGGAATGCAATTTCACTACAAATATCCTTTCTACCATGATATCTCATGTGAATAACAAACACTCGGAAGCTTTAGCTGATAACTGTGAGCTATGCGGCAAGATGTTTCACTTAACAGAGCAGTATTACAGCCATTTTGAGACATTTCACAAAGAGTATAAGGTCTGTGCATTTTGCAATGGCGTATTTCCTTTTACTGATATCAAATCCCATGAAAGCCGGTGTATGTACACGGATAAACCTAATTCGTGTGATATGTGCCCTGCTAGATTCGAGAGTGAGTTAGAAGCCACAATTCATATCATGAAACATGAGGATATGCCAAGGAAGCCGAAGAATAAGAGGATAGTCTTAAAGAGATGTTATACTTGTCCACTCTGCCCCTTGAAGTTTGATGGCAAAATCAAACTACAAAAACATGTCTCAGTGACCCACTGCAATGAGTCTTACAGAAATAATTGGTGTCAGTTCTGTGACATCAAATTCAAGAACAGACCCGAATACTTGTCGCATATGAAGCTGACTCAACACATGGCAGATATCGACCCATCCCACAAATACAAGTATAAGTGCGAATATTGTGACTACACTGCTAGGCACAGTTTTATACTTAAGACCCATATGAACCGTTACCATTTGAAAATAATGCCGTTCCAATGTGATGTATGCAATAAGAGATTCTTAGATAAACGCAAGCTGAAGGCTCACATTGATAGACACATGGGCACTTCCAAAAGAGTTTGCGATATTTGCGGGGACACTCTTGGTAGTACAACTGCTTTGGTCAAACATAAACGCCTCCACACAGGAGAAAGGCCTTATCCATGTCATTTGTGTGATGTTAGTCTGAATTCGGCTAGTGAAAGGAAGTTCCACATCCAACGCAAGCATACGGAGAAATCACATCCATGCCCCTTGTGTGATACATTGTTTCATACACCTTACTTTGTCCGGAGGCATATCCAACAAGTGCATTGGAAGAGGAAAGAGAAATTCGATCACACAAAGGTTGAAGGTTTGCAGCCGGAACATTATGAATTGTTCAGAGATAAAAGAATGGTTGTTTTATAATAAACCAATTTGTAAGCTTTTACTGATAAGTTTTATGAGTTTATGCACTCGAAAAAATAAGTTTTGACTGCTGCCTGCCTTATGAGCTGACTCATCTGGTTTTCGTACACTTACAATATACATAGCCAGCTAAAAATACTGGCAAAACGCTATTATTCGAGCAAAACCGTCGTCGATAGTGTTTATGTATTTCTTGAGAAGCTTGTTCTGCACCATGTTTTTATTCATCTCTGTTAACTTCGATAGATGTCTCAAGTCCTATACAGCGAAGTGCAAAATTGGAAACTTCGTGTCTTGCCGTCCGTCCCGCTCACTTATATTATATGATACGAAAATGAGAGGGACAGTACGATACGAACTTCGATTTTCGAATTTCGTAGTAGCCTGGCTGGAACTTAAGTTGCTAGCTAAATTAAGGACCTACACTAAGGCGCTGTTTCGCTGTTTCACCATCCATTGGTTAATCATATTGGTTAGTGGTGAAACAGCCCCTAAGTTTTTTACTGAGCATTATTAAAACTACCTACTGGCGGGAGGCCACTGGTGTCTCAGATATATTAACTTAATTTGTCCTTGAACTTGAAAAATAATGCAGTGTTTATTAGGTTCGGCAGGCATTTTTACACGAAACTGCCTAACTAAAGGATAAAGTATTGTTTTTAAAAGGGTGCGGAACAGCTTTTAAAAAAAAAGTTCGCCAGTATATTCGGCACAGACTTTAAAACGCTCTTTTTCCCATCAAGTATTTTTAACTATATTTTGCTAAAGAAAGACTTAGTGAAATTAAAATCTTTATTAATATTCGTTGTACATAAGCGACTATAATTATATTCAAACTTAACTTTAGAAATAATTCCTTGTAAAAATAACATTTTTTTAGTTTTTTGTTACTTTGGAAAATGTGTCAAAAAACAATCGTGTTTTATTATTAATTTACAATAAATACAATGATTAAATATTGATTACTTTCCAATATGGAAGTGGAAGCTTTCAAATAATTTACTGGAAGAACTCTGTTACTGGTAAGGTGGTAACAGTACTTATAATTTTAAACATCTTTTCGCCAATGCCGACAATTAATTTAGTCTAGTTTTCAAAGTAATTACCAATTGTTACGTCATCCTTAATGTAGTTAGTTTTTATTTAAGTATAAATATTTGATTACGACATGCGTTTTTTACTGCTTCTCAAACCCATGGTTAGTATTTTCATCAATTGTACAATACAATAAGGAAAATCAAAATTGCTAAGTTAGTTATACGTTTGCTACATAGATGTCGCGTAGACCTAATTTAGTTACTTCAAAAATGTTAATTTGGTCAGATACAAAAGTTTAATTCTATCTTATTATATTCTACAGGTGTATAATACTTACAGCACTTGGGGCATAATGTTAGAGTGCTTTTCTACAATGCGAATTTCAAAAAGAGGCCACAAATTGACCGGAAATGTTTAAATGGAAGTTTTGATTCTACAAAACCGCATATTTTGGTATAAAACTTTCTGACCAGCAGAATTATTTGACAATTATTTATAGATTCTTTGATAACCTCACTCGTAGGTATTCTAAGTATATTTAATTACCGATTTAATAATCATATGTCCATGTGTATGTACAATTTTTAAGTACAAAATTCAGTTTTAGAGAAAAGGTACCTGCCTGTAGCGGCAACCATACGGGGGAACCTTTTCCCCGCAGCTGACTGTACCTATTTAGGCACTTGGTCATTCATAAAAGGGTGACCAATATGTGCTTTATTATAAATGTCCATTCCTCTCTAAATACATACCGAAGGTATTTTTGAGTGGACGAAGCGTTTGCATGCCTCCCAGGTGGACTGACACCGCGAGAGATGCGGGTAACCGGTGGATGCAACTGGCGAGTTGTTCATTGTCGCGTTCGTCAATCATTTTCGAGTATTAATTAGGTAATACAATCATTGTATTATTCGAGATTACTGATTTGTATTATACGAATACGCTGGACACAGTCGAAGTATAGGTTTTTCCTGTCTCGAAGTATGGTCGACCAAATAAGTGCTGTACACATTTTTTATAGTGTTAGTTACTTCAACAGAAAAAATCTTTTAATGAATAGTATGCAGTCTTTAATATTTTAAGTCGGAGAACTGATATTGAAGTGTGATAAAGAAATTTCTTGGTCGCTTATTTGAGAGTCCAATAACATACGGGGTTTGTTGCATTTTCCATCTAGTTTATACGAAGAAAAACACTAATATTGTTAGACTTAACCCGTCGGACGCCCCGCGTTGGCTATTCGTGATTAGGTATACTATTTTTTGATACCAGTTTCGATCTCCTTTTAACATGGTTCTTTATATCAAACTACTCAGTGCCCTTAGTGTAAGTTTTCGGTTACAAAATACGTCTCGATCGCGTTCGCGTTAAAATCTCAATATGTATGGAAACACGAACATCGCAAACGTTTCTCTAGAGGCGCTGTTCGTGTTTCCATACAAATTGAGATTTTAACGCGAACGCGATCGAGACGTATTTTGTAACCGAAAACTTACACTAAGGGTACTGAAAGTTCGTTGGTCGCACGAAACTGGGACAATTGTATGAAACCTTAAATTTAACTTCGTCAATATCCAGTGTATTTGTACAATAATTCGGACTCTATCAAAAGACACCACGTTTCAACACTTTCAACGTTTTACAAATGTTGTTAAGCGCGCGCCGTGTGGTTGTTGGACGTGACGGGGGGCGCCTCTGCCTCTTCCGCTGCTGCTTCCGCCTTCAGCTTACGGTATTTACCTGAAATATGGATTCTTTATTTAAAGACAGACAAAATTTTACTACACTAAATTCGGCACATAAGTAAACAAAAATAAAACAATTGAACAACTTAATTACATAAAAACTACTGATAATTTTCAAAAAAACTAAACTGTTATAATTATCCTTGTAAGTTTAATATAATTACATAATTACTGAATTACGTACTTAATTTTTTCAAATTTTTCCACCCACCGGTTTCGATTTTAATGAAAATTTGCAATTTAAAGTTGAATATTTTGCAAACACATAACTGAATCGAAAAATCGTTTTAGCAACCCCCTAATGGTTTTAAAAGACCTATCCAACGATACCCCACACTATAGGGTTGGATGAGAAAAAAAAATCACCGCCACTTTACGTCTATGGGAGATACCTACTACAAAAAATTTTTTTTAGAATTTCTTATTGTACTCGTGCTATTTTGTCGGCATAGTTTACATATATGTTCGTGCAAAATTACAGCTTTCTAGCATTGAGCATTCCTGAGCAAAGCCCCGGACGGACAGACAGACAGACATGGCAAAACCATAAGGGTTCCATTTTTGCCATTTTAAAGAAAGAAAGAAAGAAAATACATTTATTCACAACACAAGACAACAATACTATTAGGAACAAATAAACAACACAAAGGTATGTGCCATTGCGATTGTGAATCGGCCACTGGCTCAGCATAATGCTGAAGCGTTAAAAACACCCCAGCGCTGGTTTTCAGCCAGCACCGTAGGCAACCCTCTGAGCGTTGACCACGCATTTTGACCACGGAACCCTAAAAAAAGAGGAAAATCAGAAGCCGGTTTGGGGTAGTTAGAGCAAAAGCCTGGTGTACTCACGGGACACGCGCACCATGATGACGCCCCACCAGATGGACCAGCCCCAGCCCACCAGGCAGAACAGCACCGTGAACAGCTGCCCGCACCCCACCAGCAGGTTGATCAGGAACGACCCTGAAACACATTAGGTAAGTCCTCATTAGACATCGGATTATATGCATTTGCATGTTTGCATATGCAAATGCATATTATTTTATTTTAATAGAGTTATTGCATATTTTGGTACTTTTTCGTTGACAGTGTTTATTTCAGTTGTTTTACGTGTTAGGCGTATTGTATTATGCTTTCGAAACGTTCAAACGTTCAAACTATCTACGGAAATCTTACTTTTGTTGAAATAATTTCACCAGTTAAAAATACCCTGACTTTAATGGAATTTTGGACGAAAAAAAATTATCAAAATGTATCAAAAAAATACCAAATCGATCAACATTTTCCCATTTAGCTGCAGAGATAGAAAATAATGTAATAATAATTAATGGTTTTTGATATTTCGCATATTTCGCCCTTTTTTAATGCATATTTGCATGCATATATTGGCATTTTGATAGTGCATATAATCCGATGTGTAGTCATCATCATCATCAGCCTATGTTCGTCCACTGCTGGACATAGGCCTCTCCCATGGCACGCCACTGAGCACGATCCTCGGCCACTCTCATCCAGCTCTTGCCAGCCACCTTGCGAAGATCATCGCACCATCGAGTCTAAGCCAGTACCCGAGTAACCGAGTTAGTAGGTTGATTGATTGATTGATTCTTCGGATTGATTGATTAAAACTTTATTTTCACCACAACACAAAAAAACACAAATTTGAACTACCTATACATAGGTAGGTAGGTATTAATAAAGTTAATATTAACCTAATAGGGTTAGCTAAAACTAAAAACCAGAAATAAAACAAAAATCTAAAAACATGTGCTTTAGTGGATACCATGTGCTATGAGAAGAAAGGCGCTGACCCAGCATAAAACTGCGGATAACTGCAGCGCTGGTATTCTGCCAGAACCTTAGAGAGATCTATGGAAATGATGTCGTATACCCTTACTTGCCCGAATTTCATTTGCCCGAATTTCACTTTCCATACCAACGTTTGCCATAAAATATATAGAACCGTACTGTTTTCAAGATTTTTTATAATGTCATTTTATAGAATGCGTAGGTTAGGTTAGGTTAATTTAATATCAACTCTGAAGAAAATACCATTTCAGAAATAAATTACTTTATGGCAAACGAAAATTCTAGAAAACGATACATTCGGGCATATGAAGTTCGGGCAAACATTAGACAACCAAATGATGTATATGCCAATAGTATAAAGTTTCCAAAAAATAGATATAATTTATGATTAAAGTCAAAAAAGTGAATATAAAATAGATCAAAAACTAACAAATAAAGTACGAAATTAACAATGCCCCTACTGCAATGAAATTTAATATACAGTTAAATTTCATTGCAGTAAAAATAAATGCAAAAGTTTGTAAGTCAGTTTGTTTGATACGTCATTTCATTACGTCCAAACCACTGAACCGATTTAGTGGTAAGTGGCAGTGGGCGGGCCACATTGCTCGAAGGCAGATAACCGTTAAGGGACGAAACTCCTCGAGTGGCGACCGCGAACCGGAAGACATCTTGAGAGCTGCGGGAAACCGGTAGATGCAAAGTGGCGAGTTGTCGTTCATTGTAGTGTTCGTGGGCGTCGCCAGGGGTAGGGAGGGGCAGGAGTAGGTAATAATTATTTGTAACTCACCTATCCTATGCTTGGCACCGTCGTGGACACCAAACCTCGGGACCCCGAAGCAAAGGCAGAACATTCCGCTGAATATTGTTCCTGCAACCAACACAAGGTTTCATGAAAAATGCGGCAGAATATTCACAAGCCCGGAGTCTACCATAATCGTTGTCAGTGAAAGCGTGCCTAAGTAACAAATAACACATTTTGCAGGTAGTAGGACCTTGTGCAAGGTCTGCTCGGATTGCTACCCACCATCTTGCTCGCTAATCCTGCCGTGAAGCAGCATTGCTTGCACTGTTTCGGCGTGGAGAGTAAGACAGCCGGTGAAATTACTGGCACTTGAGGTATCCCATCTTAGGCCTCAGGTTGGCAACGCATCTGCAATCCCCCTGGTGTTGCAGTCTATAGGCGGTGGTGATTTTAATTTTACAGCGCATTGGTATTTAACTGTAATGCTGTAATTTTTCTTGGAATAAATAAATAAATAAATAAATAAATCTCTTACCACCAGGAGACCCATTTGCTCGTTTGCCTTCCAGTCGAATAAAAAAAAAATATAAACCGGTTTCGAGGCTTGGTATTTAATACCAGGATGACAGGTGTCAGGATTGCGTTTCTGGCGGTGGGCAACTATACTATAGGGATTCGATTTGTAGCATTCGAACATGGCGGATGTAGATAATATCTAATTTTGCTATTTCTGTTTTTTTGGCTAGTTGAAGTATAATTTTGATAGTGTTTTATGCGCCGCCCAACTAACAATTTGGCGATAAGATAAGCTCTATAACCGCCGTATATTAGTTCTTTTAAACTCCTTTAGCTCTAGCACGACCTAAAAATTAGCGATATAGCACGCTATAACTCTCTTATAGTCCGATTTTGGCACAGACCTTATCACTTCAAGTGGTATAATAGTGCTACAGCAGCGACGCATATTACCAAAGGAGATAATAAAGAGCTACAATAGCCGTAACTTGCGCCAAGGGTTCTATGAAACCTGTAGAATGTTTTCTTATATCACTTAAAGCGCGACAAAAGAGCTACAGTGGTGAAAATAAACTCTTTGCGTGATACAAAAGCTCTCAGTGTACACTATTGTATTCAATTTTATAGAAAAAATTCTATTTGGAAATTAACATGTGTCATTTTTAATAAAAAACCGGCCAAGAGCGTGTCGGACACGCCCAAAATAGGGTTCCGTAGCCATTACGAAAAAATTAAGTAATATTTTTCTAAGGATTTCGTATTTTTTACGGAATCTTCCAAGTTTAGGTATATTTTATACCCTACGCTGCTATTTACTTATAAACTACTAATAGTTCTCAAGCAAAATTAAAGTTTGATATACTAACTACCATTCTGGATTTTTTCAAATTTTTCGACCCACCGGTTTAGATTTTAGAGGGGGGGGGGGGGGGGACGCTCGATTTTTATGAAAATTTGCACTTTAAAGTTGAATATTTCGCAAACAAATGACTGAATCGAAAAATCGTTTTAGCAAACCCCTAATGGTTTTACAATACCTATCCAACGATACCCCACACTATAGGGTTGGATGAGAAAAAAAAAATCACCGCCACTTTACGTCTATGGGAGGTACCCTAAAAAAAATTGTTTTTGAATTTTTAATTGTACTATTTTGTCGGCATAATTTACCTATATATCCGTGCAAAATTACAGCTTTCTAGCATTGATAGTCTCTGAGCAAAGCCGCGGACGGACAGACAGACAGACAGACAGACAGACGGACAGACAGACAGACATGGCGAAACTATAAGGGTTCCGTTTTTGCCATTTTGGCTCCGGAACCCTAATAAAACGCGAACAGTGCTAATATTATTGTAATGGCGATGGGAAAGACGGAAAACGGTAAGTGCGTTATTTTAATATCAGTTATTTTTACGTAGATACGTGAAAAACTATTGCGGTTGTAAGTTTTCTGTTATTATATATGATATTTTACATCTCAATTTTCAAGCGCCTTAGAAATATATACGTTTCGATTAAAATTTTAGACGATAAAATACTACGGTGCATTTTTTTTTTTCGAAAAGTTAATTTAACGGGTTAGGTTTGCAAATGGGTGTAGTAAAGTAACTAGATCTTATATTTTTGAAGACTGTACAGTAGATTATACTTAATTTTCATGATTATGTTTGCCATTTTAAGGTTATTATTTGTAAACGAAAATGGCGTTGTTGTCTGTAACTCTTAAACATTCCGATATCTCTATACTATCACTTCGGAGCGCAAGGCTAACTAAAAAAGTCATATTTATTACTACTGTAGAACTGATAACTCTAAAATAGAGTTATTACATATCTTATTAACACTTAAAGCTCTTAAAGAGCTATACCCTAACTCCGTTATATCACTCACTCATTGAGAGTTATTAGAATTGCTACTATAACCTTTATACAGCTTTAAGATTTTCCTACAGCTTATTTAACACTAAAGGCTACATTTAGCACTAGAAGGTAAACATAACACTCTTACAGAGCGACAGCATTAAGACGCGTTAATAGACACTCCAAAAGAGCTTTCAGTGATAAAATCACCCTACAGCTGCAACTATAAGCTATAACGTGGTAGCTTATAGCTCCACTGTGCAGCTTAAAGTTATTATATTTTTCTAATTTCTATTAAATCACTTTACTATCGCCAGCTGACTAATGTATTCAATTAGATCCATAGTATCACCAAAAGCTATAACTGTAGACCTTGTAAAGCTACTCTACCACTCAAAGCTACAATACGGTTTATTTTTATCGCCAAATTGTTTGTTGGGCGATTAACCTTAACAGTGAACAGTGATCACAAAATTCTATATTTCTCTTGTGTCTGACATTTTTTAATGCACAAGTTGTCTCCACGTGGTTTCTGGAGTTTTACTATCAAGTTGCAAAAACTACAATCACCGTACAACGTCCCTCTCAAAGAGAGTACTTTGACACTGGCGAAATTGTCCTATCAATTACCTTAGGACAGAAAGCCATATTTTAAAAGAGAAGAAGAACTTAAGTTAGGGATTTGTCAAATCATCCAATTCATGGATGAGGTGATAAAAGCAATGGAGTAAGTGCGAAGGAGGGGTAATTACACAAAAGATCCCTGCGGGTCGAAGTGTATCCGCAAGGACCCCTAAAGTTAAGATAAGATAAGTTAGGGAAGAGTGCGGGCCTTACCGAGCCCTGGCAGCAGCACGTTGCAGAGCAGGCACCAGAAGGCCAGCACGAGCGGCAGCGCGGGGATGGCGGCGCGCATCATGCTCGTGTGCTCCACCAGGGAAGGGTCGAGCTTCTTGCGGGTGTCCTGCAACGCCGAATAACAATAAGAAACAGATAGATAAATAGATAGAAGCGTGACACTCTTTCCCGGCCCAGATAACACCGACATATAAATGACACTCCACACTTCAGTCTACTCGTGACCACGGCAACTGTAGGTAATGTTGCCGAAACGTCGAGGTAAATATTATTTGTGTAAAATAGCGTGATAAGTCCCGTTGTAGTATTTTGACTATGAGTGAGAATTACGAAAGCTTAAAACGTTATATAAATACCGGCCCTGTTTTTTGTGTAGGTACACGCCCATAGAAACTGACAGGAGCTTCTATGGGCGTGTACACGAAAAACAGGGTCGGTACTTCCATGTCGGTGTTATCCGAGCCGGGAAAGAGTGTCACCTGATAGAATCTTTATTCAGAACAGCATACAAAGCTCAAAGTACAGTCAGCTGCAGAGAAAAGGTACCCCCCTGTAATGGCGGTAGTATGGATACCGCCGTTACAGGGGGGTATCTTTTCTCTGCAGCTGACTGTACAATAGAAAATATACAATAATATCTTTTAACTTAAAACTAGTACCAAAATAAAGTTCAGTTCAGTTCTTTTAATTGAGAGCCCTGCGACGTTGTCTAGAATAGGCGCTGACTCAGCATAAATCTTTATTTCGCATAACTAACAAGTACAAACCCAAGATACTTTTAATTTCAGCAGATAAATGTACCTCCAAATCGTCCTCATCTAGGTCAATATCTGCCTTCATATCATCGGAGGTGAGAAGAATCCGGATCCTCGAGGGTTGAGGGGACGGCACGGGGGTCACCGGCATTAGGGTCGACATGCTTATGTCCCGGAAGGAGCAGTATAGGTATAGAATAATAAGCGGGCTGGCCCTAGGTACACTAGGAAGTGCAAGCAAAATTCCAACTTCGTATGTTGCCGTCCCGCTATAAAAGGCAATATATCCATACTAATATTATAAATGCGAAAGTGTGTTTGTGTGTTTGTATGTTTGTGTGTTTGTATGTTTGTATGTTTGTCCCTCTTTAAGCTAGTATATACATATATATAAAAGGCAAACCTGACTCACTGGGTTATATACCAACGCACAACCCAAACCGCTGGGCCTAGAAACTTGAAATTTGGTACAGGGGTTTCTTTTTATGATGTAAGTGAGCACTAAGAAAGGATTTTTAGAAATTTATCCCCTAAGGGGGTGAAATGGGGAAGTGAAGCTTATATGGAATTTCCTCATATCTGGACTTAGAAGTATGAAAATAGGTGTATAAGTTTTTGATCACAATTGGAAATGATGTGTCTAGGTGAAATGGATAAAATTCCCCCCTAAAGGGGTAAAATGGGGGGTAAAGTTTGTATGGAAACTTTCTCATTTCTGGACTTATAAGTATGAAAATAGGTATATAAGTTCTCGATTACAATGAAAAATTATTTGTGTAGGTGAAATTAATAAATTCCCCCTAAAGGGGTAAAATGGGGGGTAAAGTTAGCATATGTTTGAATTAACCCCCTGATAACTAAAGTAACGCGGACGAAGTCGCGGGCAAAAGCTAGTATTTTATACAAGAGTGAGGAGGACGGTCGTAGGTAGCCTTTCGTTCTCCGTAACTCGACGTCTTTGCGTCTACGAGTATTTGCGTAGCTGACTGTACGTAGTAGCTCCTGGAGGAAGCCTAGCAGAAGTATATCTTAGTAAAAGAGAACAAATATGCACACCGATCCTTTAGGGTAAAGTTTAGGAGACTAATACTTGCAGTAGTGTATTTTTATGTTAGGATTATAGGATTATTTGTAGACTTGTGTATTTTATTATTTAAAGCAATGTATTGTAGCTTCCACTATGTTAATTATTAAACTAACTTTTTGTCTGTCCTTGACTGAATGCTCCTCTCATCCACTCAAAGGTTGACTGGAAGAGATGCCTTTAAGGGACAAGTTCGCCTTTGTACATATTTGTTTTTTTTGTCAACTGTATTTTACTTATTTTGTACAATAAAGAGTTTACATACATATATACTTGCGCGGACGCTTAGGGTTTTCGATGTAATATTGTCAATTGTTCACCCCCAAAAATTCTCACAATAGCTAGGTAATTTAATAAAAATCGTTAGAGCCGTGTTCAAAACCGAAAATCAAAATAAAAAAAAAACGAAATGTCTCTATTGCGGTTTTGGGTAATAAAGTTAAGACAGCAAAACATAAAGGCGCCATCCATATTATCCTGCCTGCTAGAGACGTACAATATTTTGAACACTACTTAGAATATAATAAGTGAGAATAAAATTAAAATCTTAACACATTACAAGTCGTAGAGAAATTTATTTATAAGCAAACATAATTAACAGAAATAAATAAAAAAAAGAACTAAGTCAAGCAACAAGTTCATTTGAATATAAGATAAAATATGTCAAATTCAGTAAAAACATATAAAAAAATAAAATCATCAATAATTTAAAATATCAAGTAAATCCATAAATACATAACAAGAACTTTTCCCCGCTTTTGCCCGCGACATCGTAGATACGCGAAGGAAGTTGGTCCGCGTAGTTTAGGCTGTGCGTCGTCTGTCAAAGTCAGTCAGTCACGGTACCTACTGTTTTATAGGTACTTATATACAGGTGTATTATAGTTAGGTATATATATTGCAGGTTAGAAAATGAATCCACTTTAAATTTTCGTCATAGGATGCTATTAAGCTTATTCAAATCTTCATTTAACGCAAACATTTTTTTGAAACTGTTAATTATTTTAAACTGTAATTTACACTTTATTTTAAGTTTTGAGCCGCTCACACCCACGCTTAAACCGAAACTGACCGTATTTAGGTTAAGTTTCTATTTTAATTTCGTTTCATATCCGATTGATTACATATCGACTAAATGAAGACCTTGGGTCCAACTTGCTTCCTTTGATGCAAATATTGACAGAAAGCTATAATACTTGGATGTCGTTATAACAGAACAAGTTATTAGGGTTCCTTTATAGCAGTGTTTTTCAACCTGTGGGTCAGGACCCCACGGGGTTGCGAAGCCTCTTTAGGGGAGTCGCGAAGCTTCTATAAGTTGCTGCGAAAACTACTTCAAGAAAAAAAATAAGTTTAAAAATATTTATTAACAAAATGTTAACTAATAATCATCATCATCATCCCAGCCTATGTACGTCCCACTACTGGGCACAGGCCTCCTCTCAGAATGAGAGGGCATGGGCCATAGTTCCCACGCAGGCCCAGTGCGGATTGGGAACTTCACACGCACCATTGAATTGCTTCGCAGGTTGTGCAGGTTTCCTCTCGATGTTTTCCTTCACCGCAAAGCTCGTGGTAAATTTCAAATAAGTATACCTAGTTCCGCACATGAATTTCGTAAAACTCAGAGGTGCGAGCCGGGCTTTGAACCCACGACCCTCTGCTTGAGAGGCGATAGGTCAAACCACTAGGCCACCACGGCTTCAACTAACAATATTTGGCACTAAATAAAATACCTAAGTACATGAAAAAAAAAACAACGCGTAGGGGGTCGCGAAATATAGTGTCGGTTTTCACTGTTTTTTGATATTTATTTTAATGTGTGATAAATAAACGGATGGTCCCAAAGGAAGAACAGCGCCGCTCGCAAGACCGGCAATTTTTGCTGATTTGGGACCATTTCGTGACATAACAATTTCGCACTTTTCAATATCTTTTTTTTTGTTATGCTACATATGCTACTTTGTCACGAATAAATGATTTCTTTCTTTCTTTCAAATATTTCTTCATACAAAAGGGCTCATGTCACGAAAAAGGTTGAACACTGCTTTATAGTACCAAAATACTTTAATAGAAAGGTTTGTCCACCAACGAGATGGACGAATGACCGGTTAAAGCCGCGGGTTCACGGTGGATTCAGGCCGCTGCCAACCGAAGCCACTTGGGGCCTATAGGGGAGGAGGTCCAACAGTGGACCTTTTACGATATCACGATGATGATGACGTTGACAACGTTTTGCAGTAGCAATGTAAAGAAAACTTCGTTCTGGCAAGCCTAAAAATCAGACTGACAAGCAGCAATTTTAGTACGCGCATTTTTTCTTTCTGTTTTTTTTTTTCAGTTATTGTATCCGATATATTGCCAGTGACTAGAAGGTCAGTAGGGCTACGAGTACTACGAAAATCGAAGTTCGTGTTGTGCGGTCCCTCTGATACTTATACTATTTAATACGAGAGCGAGAGGGACAGTACGACACAAACCTCAAGTTTCGTAGTAGGTAGACCTGCAGTGGGAGAACCCCACGTTTTGTTTTCTTAACAATCGTTACGCCACTCAGTCGCGCTTATAATGTATACGGAAGATTGAAATCTGGCGAAGAAAAAACGGGGCGCGGCACGCGACAGCAGGGCTACTCCGAAACTCGAAGTTCGTGTTGTGTGGTCCCTCTCGCTCTCGTGTTAAATAGTATAAGTGTTAGAGGGACTGCACGACACGAACTTCGAGTTTCGAGTTTCGTGGTAGCTCTGTAGATGTTGTGCAGTTGACGTTTATGGGTTTATGCAGTAACGAAACGCTAACTAGCGTTATCTGTGGCAATGCATTAGAATTAGAAATAATAATTCTTTGTTTAAAGTGTTAAATACGTTTATATCTCAAAACAATATTAAACTTTTGCAGGTGGTAGGACCAGAGGCCGTATTGCCTAATGTTTCTGACACTCGTGATCGGAATCAAATGACATATTTCGCATACAAAAGCTGTCATTTGATTGCGATCGCGACTGTCAGAAACGTTAGGCAATAAGGCCTCAGGTGCCGTCAAGGTCGCTAATCCTGTTGTGAAGCAGCAGTGCTTGCACTGTTGTGTTTCGGCATGGAGGGTAAGAGAGCCGGTGAAATTACTGGCACTAGAGGTCCATCTGCAATACCCCTAGTGTTGCCGATGTTTATGGGCGGTGGTGATCTCTTACCATCAGGAGACCCACTAGCTTGTTTGCCATCCAGTCAAATAAAAAACTATTAGCTTTTGCCCGCGGCTCCGCCCGCGTGGTATTCGGTTGTCGCGCGCTGTTCCCTCGGGAACAATGCATTTTTCCGGGATAAAAAGTAGCCTATGTAACTCTCGGGCCCATAAACTATCTCTATGCCAAAAATCACGTCGATCCGTCCGAAGAGTGAGTTTAAGAGCCAAAAATAGTGGAATAGCCAAAAATATGTCGGTTTATTCCGTACCCAACTTAATTTACCTTACAATTAAGTAAGTCTAAACCCAATTCTCATCGATGATCTAATCTATTTAAGCAGTTAAAAATATTACGCCGCAGATATAAAGACGCTGTCTTGAATAGCAATCGCTTACGTCAGCCAAAGACGATACCGATAGAGATTCTCGTTACGTAATCAAATCACACCGTCGCGTGACCGTATTATAAGAGTCAATGATTTACAAGAAAACCGACCACTCACGTCCACAAGGGGCGTATCACACTACAATACATAGTTTAAGAATCAACCTTCCAACAAAGGGACAGTGGTGGTTTTGTAACTACACGCTACTATGAGATACGAGGTTGAAAGATTAAGCGAGCCAAATGTCACCGACTAAGGTCAACCCTAACACTAACTGGAGGGGGTAGGTATAGTTCGTTAACTACGGGTAACTAGTTTTAGAAAACATCGGTTTCTTACTTTCTTGGTAGCAGTCTTCAGGAGGGAGATTAAATTTATTAATTTTCAGTGTAGAAACAACAGGGTTGGTATTTCCATGTCGGTATTTCCGGGTCGGTATGTTCAGTTTGTATTTTTGATATGGTTTTACGGGATGACCGTAAAAGTAACAAATTTGGAGTTGAAATCAAAAATTACAAAAGAATCCAAAAAACCAATCATAATTTGATTGCATAGCATTGTTCCAGCGACTGTTGCTGTAATTGTAGCAGCAGTTATTGCAGCAACTGTAGCAGTAACAGTTCCAGCAACTATTGCAGCAATTGATGCTGCAACTGTTACAGTAACTGTTGCAGCATCAGTTCCAGCGACTGTTACAGTAACTGTTGCTGTCATTGTAGCAGCAACTGTGGCAGCAACTGTTGCAGTAACAGTTCCAGCAACTATTGCAACAACGGTTGCTGCAACTGTTACAGTAACAGTTGCAGCATCAGTTCCAGCGACTGTTATAGTAACTGTTGCTGTAATTGATTTTTTTTTCTTTATTTTCTCAAATAAACAGGATACATTTTTTAAACAAATTATCTGCCAAACTGCATGACAGTTTGTTGGCAGCAACTGCGGCAGCAACTGTTGCAACTGTTACAGTAACTGTTACTGTAATTGTAGCAGCAGTTATTGCAGCAACTGTAGCAGTAACAGTTCCAGCAACTATTGCAACAACTGTTGTAGCATCCGTTACAGCGACTGTTACAGTAACTGTTGCTGTAATTGTAGCAGCAGTTATGTAACTGTCAACAGTGATCAGATCACTCACCTCGGGCGGCAGCGTGGGCGAGAGACTCTTGTTCTTGGAGAACAGGCTGGTGCGCCGGCTTGAGGACGGCTCCGAGCGCCGCCGGCACATGCCGCGCAGCCACGTGCACAGACGGTTGTTGCAGCAACTGTTGCACGAACAAGATTAGTTAGATAGATGATAGATAGAATCTTTATTCAAAACGGCATACAAAGCTCAAAGTACAATAGAAAATATACAATAATACCTTTTAATTAAAAACTAGTACCAAAATGTCCAATAATTTGATATACAAGAATTTTAGAAAAAATAACCATATAAAACTTAACTATAAACTAACTACCTAACTTAAAAACTTAATACCTACTAAATTAAATCTAAAAAAGGCCCCCGTGGCATGGTGCCCAAGAGGCTGGCAGCATTCCCTCGTTGAATGGCGATGGCGATTCGTTGAGAGAGATAGCTGCCAGCCCTTTGGTCTCCAGTAGTTCACGTGTTATTCTTTAAATTGAGAGCCCTGCGACGATGTCTAGAATAGGCGCTGACTCAGCATTGCTGATATTCTGTCAGAAACCCGTGGTGTTTGCTGTACAAGGCAATCAGTCTGTGCCTCTTTAATTATTTCATATGAAGGTTGCCAAAGAGGCTATAATTGTCTAAAGCAGTCATTCCCAATCCCAAAGTGGACGATAACGCCTCCTCGTGGGCACTGGAGGCTAAGAGGGCGGTAAGGTGTTGTAAAGTTGCATTATTATTTATTGCTATGTATCGCATATTATTTCTGGTTAAACTAGTTCTCTATGTTCACGATCGAGATACGACTAGGTACCATCAACCAAATAAGTGGTCTATCAATTTTTAAACAAGTTCCTATCAAATGAATATGTCGCTAAAGTCGAACTTTGAAGTTGACAGACACTTCTTTTGGTATTATTGTTTTATGACATGCAAACGATTATCAACTTTAGGCTGATGGCATACAATACGCCAAAAGTCTTTGACCAGTGTGTGTGAAGTCAAAAGTCTTTGACCAGTGTGTGTTGCCAGTGATGACATACGGATCTGAGACGTGGGCGCTAACGATGGGCCTCATAAGGAAGCTCAAAGTCACTCAAAGGGCTATGGAGAGGGCTATGCTAGGGGTTTCTCTGCGGGATAGAATCAGAAATGATGATATCCGCAGTAGAACTAAGGTTACTGACATAGCCCGAAGAATTGCGAAACTGAAGTGGCAGTGGGCGGGGCACATTGCACGCAGGACTGATGGCCGATGGGGTCAGAAGGTTCTCGAATGGCGTCCGCGGACCGGGAGACGAGCTGTCGGTAGGCCTCCAACAAGATGAAGCGACGACCTGGCTAAGATCGCGGGATCGCGGTGGATGCGAAAAGCACAAGACCGGTCTGGGTGGAGAGCCTTGGGGGAGGCCTATGTCCAGCAGTGGCCGTCTTTCGGCTGACATGATGATGATACAATACGAGAAAAGACATTCCCCTTGTTGCGTCAGGGTTAAAAACGTCCTAGGGGTTTACTACAAAACTTGAAAACCGAAGTTCGTATAGTACCGTCCCTCTCGCTCTCGTATTAAATAATATAAGCGTCAGCGGGACGGCAGATACGCAGTTAGTTTGCACTTCGTAATATAGTTCCTGAAGGGCTACTCCGAAACACAAAATTCGAAGTTCGTATCGTACCATCCCTCTCACTCTCGTATTAAATAACATAAGCGTAGGCAGGACGGTACGATATGAACTTCGATTTTCGAATTTCGTGGTAGCCTTGCTGTACTTCGGAAGTGGCAGCCCCTTGAAGGTCACCAAGGCTACCAATGTCGCGTGGGTACAACACGCGGCGTCACCCAATATCAAGATATTATAAGAAACGTAAGGTCCAAGGCCAGTTGAAACCACTACAGGGTTTGAAAACCGTGTTGTTTTTGATATTTGTTAACTTTAAGGGGACCAATCGAGATTGGTTTTTCGGAATCTTTTTGTATTTTTTATTTCAATTCGAAAATTTTCGATTTAAGGGGACCATCTTCAGGCTAAATGAAGACACTAGGGGTTAAATCTTACTGGTTAAAAGGTAGTCAAGAGTAAAGATAGTTAATTCTTAGCAGTAAAACAGCGTAAAGGTCCTTAATTTATGTTTTTTTTTCAAATTCCATATATAATTCGTGTTTAATTCACACATATGTGGATCGCAAATGTGGATTTTTTTGATGTCTCTCTTACGTGTCACGTCAATATGTATTGTCACTAATGTCAAGTTTGTTTATTTTACAATTGAACAATTAACAATGAATGTGAAGCTATTAAATGCAATAAAAATAAATGTTTCCAAAAAAATTTTTTTTTTCTATTTCGTGAATAAGTTAATTATAAGGTAGTTAATATTAACGAACTGAGTCGTCTACCGAAGTGAACGGATATAAAAAAACCGGCCAAGAGCGTGTCGGACACGCCCAAAATAGGGTTCCGTAGCCATTACGAAAAAATTAAGTAATATTTTTCTAAGGATTTCGAATTTTATACGGAATTTTCCAAGTTTAGGTATATTTTATACCTTACGCTGCTATTTACTCATAAACTACTAATAATTCTCAAGCAAACTTAGCCGCTATAGTTTTCCTTGGAAGTTTGATATACTGACTACCATCCTGAATTTTTTGAAATTTTTCTACCCACCGGTTTAGATTTTAGAGGGGGGGGGACGCTCGATTTTAATGAAAATTTGCACTTTAAAGTTGAATATTTCGCAAACAAATGACTGAATCGAAAAATCGTTTTAGCAAACCCCTAAAGGTCCAATCCAACGATACCCCACACTATAGGCACAGAATATATAATAGTACTAATAGGGTTGGATGAGAAAAAAAAAATCACCGCCACTTTACGTCTATGGGAGGTACCCTAAAAAAAAATGTTTTTGAATTTTTAATTATACTGTTTTGTCGGCATAGTTTACCTATATATCCGTGCAAAATTACAGCTTTCTAGCATTGATAGTCTCTGAGCAAAGCCGCGGACGGACAGACAGACAGACGGACAGACAGACAGACAGACATGGCGAAACTATAAGGGTTCCGTTTTTGCCATTTTGGCTCCGGAACCCTAAAAACACAATGTATATACTTAACAATAAAAAAAACTTAAAATAATAACTTAATACGAAAAAACAGTCTAGTAAAGGGCCATTCATATACATACACACGACAATAATCTACTATTAATTACTCACGAGGAAGGCTCCCGGTCGCTCAGTATGCTGTCCCGGCGCTCCACGGGCGGGCGGCGGCGCCCGCAGCAGCCGGGCGGATCACTCACGTAAGGAGCCGACACGTCGCTCACGCGCCGCCGCCCGCAGCACAGGTCGCGTAGCTTACGCTTGCGTTTCGTTTCGTTTTCGAAATCTACCGCCGCCTGTTGATTGAGAAAGAGTTTATGAACTCCAAACAAATAATCCAAGCCTATGTGCAAGCCTAAGCCGTGGTGGCCTAGTGGTTTGACCTATCGCCTCTCAAGCAGAGGGTCGTGGGTTCAAATCCCGGCTCGCACCTCTGAGTTTTTCAAAATTCATGTGCGCAATTTACCACGAGCTTTGCGGTGAAGGAAAACATCGTGAGGAAACCTGCACAAACCTGCGAAGCAATTCAATGGTGCGTGTGAAGTTCCCAATCCGCACTGGGCCCGCGTGGGAACTATGGCCCAAGCCCTCTCATTCCGAGAGGAGGCCTGTGCCCAGCAGTGGGACGTGTATAGGCTGAGATGATGAGAATGATAGGCCAATCAACTTTTTTACCCACACTAATCTGTCCGCGACATTTTTCAAACATTTGCAGATTTTTGTCAGTAAATATATTTTTTCTGTAATTTAATAGATGGTGTACATGAATACATGCCATCCTACGTAAGTTCAACCTATTGAACCGTGAAATATCTTGTTGGAAGTACGATTTTTTGATAACGCCAGAGACAATTTTTTAAAATGTCGGTAAAATAGTTGATTGGCCCATACGTCTCACTGCTGGGCACAAGCCTCCTCTCGGGATGGGAGGGCTTGGGTAGTTCCCACGCGGGCCCAGTGCGGATCGGGAACTTCACACACCATTGAATTGCTTCGCAGGTTTGTGCAGGTTTCCTCACGATGTTCTCCTTCACCTTAAAGCTCGTGGTAAATTTCAAATGTAATTCCGCACATGAATTTGGAAAAACTCAGAGGTGCGAGTCGGGGTTTGAACCCACACTGCTTGAGAGGCGTTAGGTCAAACTACTCGGCCACCACGGTCTTTTTTTTAAACTGATCGAATTAAAATACTTTGCTAAAAGTTATTCGATGAATTGAACGCTGAAAAGGGTTTTTGCAGGTGGTAGGACCTTGTGCAAGGTCCGCCCGGATTGCTACCACCATCTTGCTCGCTAATCCTGCCGTGAAGCAGCAGTACTTGCAATTACTGGCACTTGAGGTATTCCAACTTAGGCCTCTAGGTTGGCAACGCATCTGCAATACCCCTGGTGTTACAGATGTTTATGGGCGGTGGTGATCTCTTACCACCAGGAGACCCACTTGCTCGTTTGCCTTCCAGTGGAATAAAAAAAAGGGGTCGTTAAAGTATTACGTAAGCAGAATTTTAGTAATTTTGAACCCCCTCCTCCCCCTTGTCAGCGAAAGTCAGCAAAACCCTACCCCCTCCCCCCTATGCTTACGTAAGCATTGGTATATATTTTTAAATCTATTCAGGTTTCTTTATTGTTATTTCAAAAACAAACAAGAAATAAATAAATGTTGCTGACGTAAGCATCATCTGGACCCCCCTGGCCCCCATGTCATCAAAAATAAGCAAAACAAAGACCCCCACTAGAGCATGAATACCGGTTTTCGATAATACCGTAAAACCGGAATATCGGAGCAAAATTCCGATATTGGCAAAACCGGTATTGACATTGTGTAATACCGGTATTTCGATATTGATCTCTAAATATCAATTATTTTGTTTTGAAATAGAGTATTACAGTCGCAACACTCAAAAGTTGCAAGTCATATATACTTATTTAATTAATATAATCTTAGACATTTTTGAAATAATCTTAGCTACCTACTCGTACTTAAGATTGTCGGAACCGGAAAGGTTTTGGAAGTACGAAACTCATTCATTTTACTTTAATAATACGATTATCGAAAAAATACCGAAATACCGGAATACCGGTATTTGAATTTTCGCCATCGAAAAAATACCGGTATTGCAAAAAACGTCCGATATTAGATGCTCTAACCCCCACCCCCCTTCCGTGCTTACGTAATACTTTAATGACCCCAAATCCTAACTACTCAATATTATAAAAGTGAACAGGAGAGGTACCAGGAAATTCGAAAAAAGAGTTCCAATCGTACCTTCCCCGCAGCCCGCTCCACATCTCTGATCCTTTGTTCCTCTTCTTTCTTCCCTTTGCAGCAGTTAAGCTTGCTCATCAGCCCGCCCTCGACATCTTTCGTCTCTTTCTCGTCGTCCTCCGGCTTACCGCAGCACTTCCCTGCCAGACGAGAGCAGATGCTGGCCTTCTGATCTCCGTCTTTGACATCTTTGTCTTTATCTTCTTCCTTGGACTGGCGGTGCGCCCGCGCCGGCGGCTTCGGTGTGGTACTGGTGCTTTGGGGGAATCTGGAATGGTTATTCATCATCATCATCATCATCATGTCACCCGAAAGACGTCCACTGCTGGACATAGGCCTCCCCCACTTGGGGCAGGCCGGTTATACCGATGGTTCGCGGAGGACGCTGCTGCCCATCCTCCGGTTTGGCCATCTCTGGCGTGCTCCTTAGAAGAAGGGTTTTGAAATAACCCGAAACATGTCGAGCTAAACTCGATTTAAGACGTGAGTTATCCGTTACCATATCATTTAATATGAGTGAGTAAAACTAGAATAATATTTTACGGCCAAATTACTACCAGCGTAATTTGGTGCAATAATCTCGTGAGATGACTGTAAACCTTGTTCCCTGTACAGTCAAGGCCATAAACACAAAACACAGATAAAATTTGTACGTCACATGGTGACAAAAACATGTGAAACTCTCTTATTTTCTCTTACCACAAAATATGTACCATGTTTTTATGCAAATAAATGATTTATGATTTAGATAGTTCAGAAGTCAATCTCCTGTAACTTCACTTTTCATACCTACGCTCGGCAGTCGCTCTAAGGTTGTCAATTATGGCTTATGAATGCACCTACCATGGTATGATTGGAAATATAAATTATTATTATTTTTATTTTAATTTCAATCATCATCATCATCATATCAGCCGAAAGACGTCCACTGCTGGACATAGGCCTCCCCCAAGGCTCTCCACTTAGACCGGTCTTGTGCTTTTCGCATCCACCGCGATCCCGCGATCTTAGCCAGGTCGTCGCTCCATCTTGTTGGAGGCCTACCGACAGCTCGTTTCCCGGTCCGCGGACGCCATTCGAGAACCTTCTGACCCCATCGGCCATCAGTCCTGCGTGCAATGTGCCCCGCCCACTGCCACTTCAGTTTCGCGATCCTTCGGGCTATGTCAGTAACCTTAGTTCTACTGCGGATATCATCATTTCTGATTCTATCCCGCAGAGAAACCCCGAGCATTGCCCTCTCCATAGCCCTTTGAGTGACTTTGAGCTTCCTTATGAGGCCCATCGTTAGCGCCCACGTCTCGGATCCATACGTCATCACTGGCAACACACACTGGTCAAAGACTTTTGACTTCAAACACTGCGGTAATTTGGATGAAAAAACACTGCGAAGCTTCCCGAACGCTGCCCAGCCGAGTCGGATTCGACGAGTGACCTCTTTCTCAAAGTTGGACCTACCTAACTGGACCGTCTGTCCTAGGTATACATAGTCGTCAACAACTTCGAGCGCAGAGCCTCCGACTATTACGGGAGTTGGCACTACATGAACATTAGACATGAATTTCGTCTTGTCCATGCTCATTCTCAGGCCAACTCGGTCGGAAACTCTGCTGAGGTCAGCGAGCATAGCACTGAGGTCCTCCATGGTCTCAGCCATGACTACAATATCGTCGGCGAATCGAAGGTGAGTGAGGTACTCGCCATTAATGTTGATGCCTCGTCCTTTCCAGTCCAAAACCTTAAAAGCATCCTCCAATGCAGCGGTGAACAGCTTCGGAGAGATGACATCTCCTTGTCTGACTCCCCGCTGCAAAGGAATAGGCTTCGTGCTCTGGTCCTGTAGTCGGACGGACATAGTGGCGTTTCCGTACAAACACTTTAACACTTCGATATACCGGTAGTCAACTTGGCACCGCTGAAGAGCCTGCAGCACAGCCCAAGTCTCGATCGAATCGAAGGCTTTCTCGTAGTCCACAAATGCAAGGCAAAGGGGGAGGTTATACTCTTCGGTCTTCTGTATAACCTGCCGCAACGCATGTATGTGGTCTACGGTACTATAACCTTTTCGGAAGCCGGCTTGTTCGGGAGGCTGGAACTCGTCAAGCCTGCGTGCGAGACGATTCGTGATGACCCTGGAAAACAGCTTGTAAACATGGCTCAGAAGTGAGATGGGTCTATAGTTCTTCAACAAGGTTTTGTCACCTTTCTTGAAGAAGAGCACCACCACACTTCTGTTCCATGCTTTCGGCGTTCTCCCTTGGTGGAGGACGGAACTAAACAGCGTCTGAAGGCCCTTAAGAACTGGTTTACCACCCGCCTTCAGGAGTTCGGCTGTAATTCCGTCGTCACCCGGGGCTTTGCCATTCTTGAGCTGTTTGAGGGCCATACTAATCTCGTACAGGCTGACGTCCGGGATGTCTTCGGTATAGTGTCGGGTTAATCTAGCTCTCGGGTCTTTAGCTAGATTTTCGACGGGTGTTCGGGTTGTCGTGTATAGCTGCCCGTAAAACTTCTCAACTTCCCCCAACAGCTCAGGTTTGGATGAAATCACTCTGCCGTCCTCGGTCTTCAGCTTCATCAACTGGCTTTGACCAACAGACAGATCCCTGGTAAACACCTTTGAGCCCCTGTTACGCTCAATAGCTTCTTCAATACTATTAGTATTAAATCGGCGTACATCGCGCTTCAGAGACTTTGAGATCTGCCTGTTGAGCTGCCGATAGCGACAAGCGTCACCAGAGGACTGCAGAGTCATCTTACGCCTCACCTCCATGAGCCTAATGGTGGAGTCCGAAATCTTTTTGGTTTTAGTACGGCGGGTCTTGAAGAACTTAGACCCGACCGTATGGACAGCTTCCACAAACCCGTCGTTGTAATCGTCCACGTCGCTACCTAGGCATTCGAAACGGTTTTGAAGCTCGAGCTGAAAGCTCTCGGGGTTTTGGAGCTGAGCAGGTTCCGGACGGAGCGTAGATTTCATCAGTCGAGACCTTTCAAGCTTGAACTGGATATTCAACGAGCCTCGTACCATACGGTGATCACTCCCGGTTTTAACCGCATTGATCACGGAGACATCATTGAATATGTGCTTTTTCGTCGACATGATAAAATCTATCTCATTCCTCGTAACACCATCAGGGCTCATCCAGGTCCACTTCCTATGCTCACGTTTCCTGAAGAAGGAGTTCATCATATAGAGTCCTTCCTTCTCCATGAAACCGGCCAGTAGGTGGCCCCGGTGATTCCTACGCCCCACTCCAAATTTCCCCACTCTCAACTCTTCACCGTCTCGTTTGCCCAGCTTTGCGTTAAAGTCCCCCATAACAACTGTGAAGTGAGTTCTGGAGCTATGCATGGCTCTGGAAATATCCTCATACATAGCCTCTACCTCATCGTCGGAGTGCGTCGAGGTCGGAGCGTATACCTGTATGACCTTCAACGAATATCGTTGGGTCATTCTGAGTACAAGGCACGCTACCCTGGTCGACACACTCTCGATCTTCACCACGTTGTTCACGAGGGACCTATGGACGATAAACCCGACACCTCCTTGAGACTGGTGGTCGCCCTCCCGGAAATAGAGCAAGTTACCGGACTTCAGGGTTATCATGTCCTCCCCCTCTCTACGGACTTCTGACAGCCCTATGATTCCCCATCGTAACCTGCTCAATTCTTCTTCAAGTTCCAGTATCTTTTCATCGGTCCGCAGTGTTCGGCAGTTATATGTTGCCAGGGCCAAAGGTTGTCTTTTTTGGTAGCCGGATCTCTGCCGGGGATTAACTGTAGCACCCCCTGCCCCGCCGTTACCATGGCCGCTACCGGAGCCAGGAATAGCGGGGCCGCCGGGGACTAGGGGTCTGGGCTTAATTTGTGGATTCATTATAATTTATATCTAGTACCTTGGGGGGAAAATGCCTTAGTCGCCACGCTTGGCAGGCGGGTTGGCGACCGCAGTAATACCCGATCGTTCGCGGAGGACGCTGCTGCCCATCCTCCGGTTTATCCCTTAGTCGCCTCTTACGACACCCACGGGAAGAGAGGGGGTGGTGTAATTCTCAACCGACACCACACGGCGATTTTAATTTCAATGTAATATTATAAATTGGTGAAATTGGTGAAAATACCTATCTTGCGACGATTTCGTTATTGGCGAAATTCACGATTATTTAATTTAAACGACTGTCCACTGAACAGTTATAATAACTTTTTTTTTGTTGCGCCTTTATTGCACAAAAAGTTCACAGACGCGTGTCTCCAAGCGACCCGATAGTTTAAAAAAATGTCAGTTTTGCGACTTTTTTTCATACACTCAGTATGGGCGTAACAAAACTGACTCATAACATTTTGTATGAGAAAATGTGGACATTTTTTTAAACAATCGGAATCGATT
Source organism: Choristoneura rosaceana (assembly GCA_037349165.1). Classification (NCBI taxonomy): domain Eukaryota; kingdom Metazoa; phylum Arthropoda; class Insecta; order Lepidoptera; family Tortricidae; genus Choristoneura; species Choristoneura rosaceana. The sequence goes on from JAZBNJ010000007.1 coordinate 969,005, forward strand.
GTGCTCTTGATTCTAAGCAGGAAAAAACATATTTTTTCCAAAATTTCAAAATAAAGGAAAGGGTAAGTACACTTTTTTTTGAATACGCCTTCTATTTTAATTTATCCAAACGGAAAGTAACATGCAATCCTTGAGAATGGTGCACAAAAAAACATGCTTTCATTGCTGACGATTCGACCACCACGTTTTACCGTTTAACTTAGATCTTAAAATGGATATTTATGTTGTGTTCGTGCTGTAATAAAAATATTATAAGCTTAATTTCATATTTTCAAAATCTAGAAATGTTTTTTGACTAAAAACTGCTGTACAAAAAAATCGAGTATTCAACTTCAACGAGCGAAGCGAGTGCTTAAAAGCGCACTTGTTCCTGGTATCAGATTTAATTGTTTTTTAGTAAAGTTAGTGGTATTTCTTTTAAAGTATGATTGCAGTTGCAGTTTAGATCAGTTTGTTTAGTGTTTGCGTTTAGTTTGGTGCACTCGTGCGCCTGTACGGCGGTCATGCGTCTCAGTTTACCTTTGCAGCTTCGATTGGCCTGGGAAGCTAGAATTTGGAAAATAAATGATGTTATTTAGATTTCAAGACGTTTTTTCTTCATGTTATGTAGTCGATGATGAAATGTATAAATAGAGATTAATATGGCACTCATGGCGTGGATCGATTATCAACGTAATCTTATCTGCAGTATTTTTTTTCTTGAAAACGTAGATTTTATTCAAAAACTTTTACCCTAAAAATTACCCTAAATAATTAATTTTCTACCCTAAAAATACTCTAAATGCGTAAAAATACCCTAAATTTAGGGTAAATTATCCTGCATGGTGGATGCACGCGCTTCCAAACAAAGCAACTGGGGGTCTATTGGGGAGATCTATGTCCAACAGTGGACGTCCTACGGCTGATATGATTCATGGTGATGAATTAATTTATCCAAACGGAAAGTAACATCGAGAACATGCAGTTCTTGAGAGTGGTGCACAAAAAACATGCTTTTACTGCTGACGATTCGACCACGTTCTACCGTTTAAATTGAATTTTTATGTTGTGTTTGTGCTGTAAAATAAAATTATTTATTTTAAGTTTAATTTTATATTTAAAAAATCTGGTAAAGTTCGTCGACCAAACAAAGAAAATTTACTTTTAGTATTTCACTTTAATTAACGAGCGAAGCGAGTGCTTAAAAGCTCATTCTTTTCTTAATTCAAATTTACTTAATGCGGTAAATAACGGTGCTGGCTGAAAATCAGCGCTGCGGTGTTTTTAACGCTTCAGTATTATGCTGAGCCAGTGTCCGATTCTCAATCGCATTGACACATACCATTGTGTTGTGAATAAATTTTTTTTCTTTCTTTCTTTCTAATGATTTTTTAGGAAACTTTGTGGTATTTTTTAAAAATATAATTGCAGTTGCAGTTTAAGTTTGTTCTTTTAGTGTTTGCGTTTAGTTTGGTGCACTCGTGCGCCTGTACGGCGGTCATGCGACTCAGTTTACCTTTGCAGCTTCGATTGGCCTGGGAAGCTAGAATTTGGAAAATAAATGCTGTTATTTAGATTCGAAGACGTTTTTTTTCATATTATGTAGATTGTGAAATCATTGACAATGCCAAATTAAAGATAAATGTTATGGCGATGATTGATCATTAAACGTAATCTTGCAATACTATTAACCAGGTTATCTTTAAGATATCCCTCATCAAGCATCAGTTAGCCATTGTATGTTTAGCCAGTGTCCGATTCACAATCGCAATGACACACCTGACCTTTGACTGATGACCTTTGTGTTGTTTATTTGTACCAAATAGTATTGTTGTCTTGTGTTGTGAATGTATTTTCTTTCTTTCTTTTTTTCTTTAATACTTTCTATGTGTTTCTATCTACTTTTGTATTTTAAAATTGTTATGTGCGATAGAGTCCGGGTTCGATCCCCGGTCACTCACTAGACGTGTTTAGTAAAATGTTCGAATCTAGTTGACTTAAATAACTCGTTTTATCTTTTCCCTAAAACAGCACAGGGATTTGATCAAATTGCTAAGGGAAATGAAGAAATCCATCGGCCATTGCTATAATTCTATCATTCCCCTAAAACGGCTCGGAGACTTGATGAAATCACTAAATTCTGCAAGAGAAATGATACAACGGGATGTTTTTTTATCATCTCCCGGGATTTGATTATATCCCTGAAGAATTCGATCAAATCCCAGTTTTTACCATATCCCTGCGACATATATATTTCGGTAAGTAAATTTATCCATTGCCTAGTACCCATAACACAAGCTACATACTTTGGGACACTTGACTTGACACCCATGATCTAGAATGGGTGTCTAGTCAAGCGTCCCACGAAATATTCTTAATCATTGACTTTGTTTCGTCTGAAAGCCTTCGTTTTTGCAACGTAATCTTGTCCCACTTTTCTGAGTTTTATTCCTTTTAACTAAGTTTATACGTAAAAGAAAAAACACTCATACGTTTAGTTTATGAATAACTATTGACATATTATAAAGTCCAGAATACCATAAACCTAACCCCATTCTCTTATTTTATGGGGATCTGCTGCAGACATCGAATCAATTTTTATCTTGCAAAAGAGAGCAGTTAGAGCAATTTATAATTTGAAGACGCGTGAATCTTTAAGATCATTTTTTAAGGAAACTGGTATCCTAACCCTGCCGTCGCTTTATGTTTTTGAAATAATCATGTACGTTAGGAAGAATATATGTGATTTTCCCACTAACGTCGATAAGCCAAAGGCTACTAGAAACACAGGGAAGCTTAAAGTACCATCTTACAGACTGGCTAAAACCAAAAAGTCGTTTTTGGGAAGTTGCATACGTTTTTATAATAAAATTCCAAAAAATATTACTGAAGAAACTGATACAAAATTTAAATCTACTGTCAAAAAGACATTAATATCTAAGGCTTATTATAAAGTTAACGATTATATCATGGACAGGGATATTTGGAAATAATTCCGATCCGCACTAGCGATCCCTTCAAATAGTGAACCTACTGTGTTAAAAATAAAATTGTGTTAAATACTTGTAATGTATAGTACATAGATATCATTTATAAATATTGTGAATCTGTTTAAAAAAAAAAAAATACCTCGTTGAGTTTCTTGCCGGATTCTTCTCAACAGAGGTTTTTTTCCGAACCGGTGGTAGATTAAAAAAATGACGTGTAAAAGTGCCCATTGCGGCCTATTTGCTGAATAAATGATTTGAATTGAATTGAATTGAATAAATACGTGGTTGGCAAACAACCTTTGGAGAAAGCTTCTATCCCTCTCGCGCTAGATAAAAAGGTATATCTCTTTATTGGCATGAACATGACTGGAAAGACTATGACAGCCGAAACATGGATTACCAGGTAGCAATTACTCAAATAGAAGTAGTACTGGACTTGAAATCCAATCATTCAAAAAATCATTGGCATTAGTTACTCGAGATATAGTGATGCATCGCGCAGTGTATCACTAAAAAAGTCATTGGCAGATGGTAACTCGAAAAGTAGTGATACTTTTACACCGTGCAATGATCACTGTATTTTTTATTCCTAATGCATACCTACTAGTGATGGGCCGAATGTAGAATGAACCGAATTCGAACTTCGGCCGAACATTCGGTATTAAACAACACCGAATACGAAGTTCGGCCGAAGTTCGGCCGAACTTCGGTTGACATTCCCGCGCTTTTCTCCAAAGCGGCAGGTCATAACTTGTTTACGCGATCACTTGCAATTTGTTGTTATGGCCTTGCCGCCCGCGTATTTCTGACTTTTTAGGGTTCCGGAGCCAAAATGGCAAAAACGGAACCCTTATAGTTTCGCCATGTCTGCCTGTCTGTCTGTCCGTCCGCGGCTTTTCTCAGGGACTATCAATGCTAGAAAGTTGTGATTTTGCACGGATATATAGGTAAACTGTGCCGACAAAATAGAAAAATTAAAAAATAAAAAAAAAATACGGTACCTCCCATAGACGTAAAGTGACGGTGATTTTTTTTTTCTCATCCAACCCTATATTATGGGGTATCGTTGGATAGGTATTTTAAAACCATTAGGGGTTTGCTAAAACAGTTCAGTAATTTGTTTGCGAAATATTCAACTTTAAAGTGCAAATTTTCATTAAAATCGAGCGTTCTCCCCACCCTAAAATCTAAACCGCTGGGTGGAAAAATTTCAAAAAATTCAGGATGGTAGTCAGTACCTATATCAAACTTCCAAGTAAAACTATAACGGCTAAGTTTGCTTGAGAATTATTAGTAGTTTAGTTTATGAGTAAATAGCAGCGTAAGGTATAAAATATACCAAAACGTGGAAGATTCTACAGAAAAAATATAAAATACGAAATCCTTAGAAAAATATTACTAAATTTTTTCCTAATGGCTACGAAACCTTATTTTGGGCGTGTCCGACACGCTTTTGGCCGGTTTTTTATTTACTTAAATCTGACTCCGAAAGAAATGTAAGAGTAAAAAATAGTTTCTAAAAAGGTTATAAAACTAGAACTACATTTTATTCTTTTGTCATGTAGTATGATGATGAAGTGACGAATTTCGGCCGAAGTTCGGCATTATAAACCGAATTTCGGCCGAATGCCGAAGTTCGGTTTAACCGAATGTAAAACGAATTTCGGCCCATCCCTAATACCTACCATTGGTGGAAATTTTATAAATAGGTTGGATAGTATGAATGATATTTATTTACGTGGTATGCATCTCTAAAGTAGGCTCTACCTAATCCTAACCTCACTAATGTTCAAGTCTTATGAATATTATGAAGTAAATGCGAAAGTGAATTAAAATGTTAGGTTGTTACCCTTTCACGCCTAAAATATTCAACTAATCGTAAGCAAAGCTGGTATGGAACTACTTTGAGACCTTGAAAAGGACATTGGATAATTTTTACACCGTAAAATCGTAAGATAATGCGGGTAACAACTAGTCTTGGACATAGGAGGTTCCCAATTCTAGACACCTCTACAATTTCATTTAGGTTTGACATTATAAACGGAAACTCTAAAATTCCTTGAATTTGAAATTTCTTTGGCATTACCGCTGTTAAATGCGAGTTAGGTCATGGTCTAAACAAGTACGTAACAAAGAATTCGAACCATTAGAATTAATGTGTGCCATTTATTTGTAAAGGCATTATTAAGGTCACATGTTCCGCCCGACTTACATAAAACGGCTTAATATATTCAAAAACAAAATGAATGTATAAATACAATGGATACAAATACAATTTTACCCGTTGTCATTCCCGTACCGCTTTGGTAGAAGCTCATTTGGCAGAATGTACACGGTTCTGTTGTGTATCATAATTAAAAAAAAAACTACACTATCGATGGTATCATTGTGGTTTTGGCAGCACTACTTGACGTTTTGATTAAAACGCGCGCGTTTACGTCACATTTTTGCGTTTTGTTATTGCACATGATTTTGTAATACTTAATTGTTTTTTTTTTACGGATTTAAGCGCCGCATTTTGTGCGAGTGGGGTGAGCGCCGACCAAAGGCGGACTGCTACCAATTTCTTCGTTATATTGAGTGCCAAGTAACGTATAGCTAGTTTCTCGCGTGTTACTTGAGATTATATAAAGTCCGGCTCGAAGCACTTTCATTGTGACGGTGGAATTAAAAACAAATTTTGTGTTTTTTTTACCTGCGATAAAAATACATTTCATTGTTTAAATTATGAGTTCTATAGGGTAATTACAGCAGTAATAAAGAAATGAAAAGAATTTGCCTTGGTCCTATTTATTTAGTAATTAGTATAGTACAGTAGGAGTAAAAAAAGGTTCGTCACCTTAAGATCTATTTTCCTTTGCTCAGTATGAGCGCTCATCTGCTTTACCGATTGAGTAGGACATACTGCGTCAACCGGTCAACCTACAACTAAACCTTGGCACTGACAAACATTGACAATTAAATAGAACATTATTTGATTGAAACTTTTACGTTTTTGTTTATTAAAAAGGTTTTGTATTGATATGAAACTAAACATATGTTAGAGGTTTATACTATTTTGATCCTTGTTGTCATGCCAAGTAAGTATAATTTGATATGCACCTATCTACTTATTTCTTTGGTTTCAAAACGTACCTAATAAGAGTCTATGACTTCGTAAAGGAATCAATTTAATAACTGACGAAGGTTTTTCTACCTCCACTGTACATACCTAAGTAGTTAAGTAAATTAGTCTCTGGTTTTAGAATAAGACGGCCTATCTCCCGTGGGTGCCGCACAAAGAACGGAGAGACAAGGAAAAGTGTGCAGCAGCGCTCTCTATTGCCAACTACGAACTCCTGAGTGGTGTAGAAGGCCAGGAAAACCACCAAACTTCCCCAAGAAAGTCATGAAGGTCCATTACTGATGCTCAACAAATGACTATGACCACAAGATCAACAGAGTGGCGATTTAGAAAGAGAGAGAAAATTTATTTAGGATAAAATTTAAACTCTGACACCGATTATGTCATCATACGTCCCACTGCTGGGCACAGGCCTCTCAGAATGAGAGGGCTTGGGCCATAGTCCCACGCGGGCCCAGTGCGAATTGGGAACTTCACACGCACCATTGAATTGCTTCACAGGTTAGTGCAGGTTTCACGTGGTAAATAAAGGTAAAGCTCGTGGTAAATTTCCAATGTAATTCCGCACATGAATTTCGAAAAACTCAGAGGTGCGAGCCGGGGTTCGAACCCACGACCCTCTACTTGAGAGGCGATAGGTCAAGTCATTATATAGGCCACCACACCAAGGTTTCCTTTATATGAATAACTAGCTTTTGCCCGCGGCTCCGCCCGTCACTCTAGGGACCATAAACTATCTTTATGCCAAAAATCACGTCGATCCGTCGCTCCGTTACGGAGTGAAAGACGGAGAAACACACAAACACACAAACGTACAAACACAGTTTCGCATTTATAATATTAAGTATGGATTATTAGTATATTAGCATGGTAATAATTTATTGGTAATCATTATTACATGTCATTTTTTGTTAAATTATTCTAAATAAAAATACAATTCAATTAACACACAAAAAAAAATAGTAATATTAGTAATTAGTATATCAGTATAGTAATTAGTAATATTAGTAATTAGTATATTAGTATTAGTATGGATTTATCTACATGTTTATCCGTTGTCTAACCCATAGTAGGTATATACAAGCTTTGCTTAATATAAGTATATTTTATTTATTTTATGAAAGAAAGCACCAGACGAATTCTTATCATTTGTTTACACGTTTCTGAAAGATATATCGTTGCAAACTGTAAGTAGGTTGTAGTAAAAATACCAGTACTCGCGACTGGCCAGGGTTGGCAATTAGGAAAACGAATCTGGCTCTATATTATTCTTCTTCTCTTTTAAAATATGGCTTTTCTGTCCTAATTAATAGGACAATTTCGCCAGTGTCTAAGTATGCTCATTGAGTGAGAGGCAACGTTGTACGGTAATTATAGTTTTTGTAACTTGATAGTAAAATTTCAGAAACTACGTGGAGACAACTTGCGCATTAAAAAATGACAGACACGAGAGCAACATAGAATTTTGTGATCACTGTTCACTGTTAAGGTTAATCGCCGCATAAAACACTATCAAAATTAAACTTCAACTAGCCAAAGAAACAGAAATAGCAAAATTAGACATTGTCTACATCCGCCATGTTCGAATGCCACAAATCGAATCCCACTCCTCCATGACTCCTGACGATAATTTGGATATACCTAGATAGCAGAAAATGTGGAATAACACACGAGCTATTACTTTTATTCCGATATTCCTACGGTATAGTGATAAAATATATTTTTAAATATATATTTGTTTTATATTTGGATACTGGTATATTAATGTTTTGTATTCTGTATAATATTGTATATATTTAGGTACTTATGGTTTATATATGCATTTGGTTTATATATGTTTTGCTCTATTTGTCGATCCTTATTTTTTTTCGATTGCTCTTCTCTACCACTCAAAGGTTGACTGGCAGAGATCCCTTCAGGGATAAGTCCGCCTTTGTACTTACAACTTCTTTTTGTGTGATATTTTTGTATTTCCTTTTGTACAGTAAAGAGTATAAACAAACAAACAAACAAAATCCCAAACATTTCCACAGCCAGGATAATTGATTTTGATTGATCCCCCCCCTTCCACATAACTGTGACGATAGATTTGCCCTTCGCAAATACCGTCCATACTTTTTAATTTGGTCGAAACTGATGGCGGTATAAGTAGCACAGTAGCGGGATATCCGCCCCCCCCCCCCCAGGCTCTACGCAACGGAAATTAAAAGTGTATCAGCCAGTAATAGACGGCCATTGAACGGGTTACAGCGAAATTGAGTTAATTTAGGAAAATTGCGGCGTTTTCTAGGGTTCCGTGCCGAAAAGGTTCTGATGGGATTACTTATGCTGTCTGTCTGTCCGGCTAGCTATCACCACAGATTAAAGTAAGAAAGAAAAACTTGCAATCAAATAAATACTGGATACTGAAATATTCCGAAGCAATCTAAAGAATTGTATATGCTAAAGGTGATAGTGATGAGTTTAACCTCTTATTTCGAAGCTGATTAAGAGAAGAGTCTTCGTTCCATTCTCCATACAAACGTAGTCCCGTTCTCATTTGAAAACTCGGCAACAGAAGTAGATGAAATTTTGTAAGTATGGACTGGACGTAATTATCTATGCCTGTGGTTTTTTAGATTTTCATGTAAATGTGTAATATCAGAATAACAGGAGCTCAAAAGTCGACAAAAAAGAGATGTCAACTTTGCACGAGAATTACAGACTATTAAAGCATTTTTACATAAATCGAAAAACCACAGGCATAGAAAATATAATGAAGATCTTGATTGTAAGATATCATCGATTTCTGTGCTAGACTTTTCGTATAATATGAGGACAACGAAACCCAAAATTCAACCGCTCAAATCTTGAAAAGCTTACAGCTATCTCGATATACATTAGCGGGAAGCGGATAAGCGGGAGGGGATGTGCATGGGGGGGACTGCTGCGAGCGCTTATGTCACGAGCGACAAAGACAGTAATATCCCAAACGAATCTTCTATCTATATATATAAAAGGCAAACCTGACTCACTGGGTTATATATCAACGCACAGCCCAAACCGCTGGGCCTAGAAACTTGAAATTTGGTACAGAGGTTATTTTTATGATGTAAGTGAGCACTAAGAAAGGATTTTTAGAAATTCATCCCCTAAGGGGGTGAAATCGGGGGGGTGAAGCTTATATGGAACTTTCTCATTTCTGGACTTAGAAGTATGAAAATAGGTGTATAAGTTCTCCATTACCATTAAAAATTGTCTGTGTAGGTGAAATGGATAAAATTTTCCCCTAAAGGGGTAAAATGGGACAGGGCGCAGTTTTAATACTAGGTTTAAAGAGCATGTATCGGCATATAGGAACGAGCATCCTGATAGATCTAATTTTGCTAAGCATCTGTTAGAATTAAATCATTCTATATCGGACTCAGATTCGTATGAAGTGTTACATTACTGTGACAAGGGGTTTCGTCTTGATGTGTTAGAATGTATGGAGATAATTAGGTACAATAGTATGGTCTATTATTAATGAGCAAATAAATTTAGTGTCATCACCCTTGCTACGGCTTGGGTCTAATTTTAGCAACGGTAGTTAGTTAAACATGCCTTGACAATAAATAAATAAAAATTAAAAAATCAAGGTAGTTTTGTAGCACAGTTAAAATTTATTAATAATTTGCGGGTAGTTTTTTGTTTTGTTTGGCAAATTAAAACAGTGGTGGTGGTTTGTTAGTCTAACAACTGGTAGCATGGTGTAAGGTTGTGTCACTCTGAAGATGAGCTCTGGTTGAGTTCGAAACGCGTCAGTGCATTGTGGTGGTGGTGATGGATGGGTTTGTGTAATTTGTGTGTAATAAGTTCTCGATTACAATTAAAAATTATCAGTGTAGGTGAAATGGATAAAATTTCCCTCTAAATGGTTAAAAAAGCGCGCGATAACCGAATTCCACGCGGGCAAAGCCGCAGGCAAAAGCTAGTATATTATATTATTATAACGCGGCCGCGCGGCCGGCAGGGCAACTTCTCCTAAAAAGTGTAACTAGAGCCACGGGGCAGCCCTAAGCAAATGCAAATGGCGGGCGGTCACGCCACGGGCCACTGCGGTACCACTTGTAAAGTAACCCACTAGAGTGGACTAACTACGGGTTAATTAGTATTTTCTTAAAAGGTGCAAGGACCGTACTTCCTTGTCTTTTTGGAACTTGGGGTCTAATTTAATTTGTCAATGGGTCGGTAACGTATTCGTAATTCAACTTATGGTATACGTAGGGTTGCCAGGTGTCCGGATAAAGCCGGACATAGTAAGGCTTTTTACAACTGTACAGTGACTATTAAGTTCATAAAAATAAAAATGATAAATAGACATTACATAGGTACAAAGTTTTTATTATTTACCAAAAATAACTAATTATAAGTCTGTCTATCGGTCTGCCTGCCTGTTACTTCTTCACGCTTAAACTACTGAACCGATTACTTAATATGAAATTTGGTATAGTTTATGATTTTGGGAAGTACATAACATAGGGCCATTTATAACGAAAACTATTTTTTTTACGCTTTCGAAGCTTTGTGCATGAGGTAGTCCTTAATGATGGGGCTTCCGACCTTTTTGCCCAAAAGTCCAGCCAAAGCGGCTGGTCTGCCTGGTCTATCTGTCTTGAGGACCTGACAACCCTAGTTATAGGGGTGGCGGTGATTGTTTTTCATACGTTTTAAACGTAATATTCCTAATTCAAATTAGCATAACGTCATTTCGCACGATTATTAATTCGCATAACTTAATAGGTAACCATAATGTCAATTGGCATAACGATGTGTTTACCTAATAAGTATACTTAACTAATACTTGCATAAATATTATAAAGTTTAAATACATGTTGATCCTTAATAAAATGTTGATTATTTTGATTGTTTGTTGACACAAGAAATTAAAACGATTAAACATAAACTAACTATCCTTAACGTAAAATACTTGCTTTTACGATATCCACCGGACCAAAACCACAGAGCAAAAGCGTAAGCGTCTCGATGAAAACGATACCATAGACAATAGTGCTGGTAACCCACTCGGGAATTTTCACTACTAATGGAAGAGAAACCTTCTCTTGGGAGTGCTTTCTTATGGCGTAATGGATCGCACGCAGAATAAAGTAATGGCATAATTTTTGCGGGGAACCGGTGGATGCAATTGGCTTTGAGTTTGTTCAACAGTGGAAGGCTTCTGGCTGAAGATGGTATCATTCACAGATAGTGTAATCAGTATACTTAGTGTAATCTGTATCTGTGGTATCATTTCATTTTTTTTTATTTGTCCGTATTATGTCCTACTGCTGTGCAAAGACCTCCCCTTTCCTCCGTGACTTCCCTATCCTAATTTTTAATAATGTTAAAAGTCTTTTTTTGATGACTACCTTTGTTTGGCTGTACTTGTATTGTCATCCAAACTATCCGTACCAAGCTGCCAGTATTATTTGACTATTTTGTACTTATTTTTTAAATTAAAGCCTTTCTGAATGCGTGTTATTAAACAGAAAAACTATTTTTTTAAACATAATAGAGTTTTAGGGGTTTGAAAATCAGGGTTAGACAGAGAAAGATATACGTCCTTAATACTTACATGTAACGTCCCATGCAAAAATTGTTTTAGAAAAATACCGATATTTAGATTTAAAAAAATCACTAAATCCAATTTTCAACTACTACTATTACTAACCTAGATTATTTTTCAGCAAGATGATCAAAGTATTACTTATGTGCAGTGGGTCTACATTATTTCATTGTGACCATTAAATATTTAAAGTACAATTCAATAGAATCTGACAATTTTTTACACATTTAACACACCCTAACGTGGGCACGCTTGATTATATATGTCCCTGTTGTTGCAATTATCATCTAAAAGGAATCAAAAAAGAATAATAGTCACATCACAAAGTCTTAGGCAGCCCGGTTTTCATATTAGTAGGCCGGAAGTGTCTACAGGATTGTCAGATTCTATTTAGATAAAACACTCACCCGCCATTGCTCTGCGCAGACTTGTCGGAGTCGTTCCCATCAGTCATCTTGTTTTGCATCGCCATTTTGTCTCCGGGAGAAGACACGTTTGAACTTTGCACTTCAACTTCCGGTTCCCCTTTTACTAGCGTCTCGTTTATTTTTTCGACCACTTCACTTTTACTTGGTCCGTTTTTCTTCTCATTGACAACCATAACGATAGGCTCTATAGTTTTCTTCGGTTCATCTAGTTTGTCAGGTACTTCGGGTTTTTTAGGTTGTTCTACTGGAGTTATAATACTGTCAACGATTTTCGTTGCTTCAGACCGTATTTCAGTAACAGCTTTATCACTTTCTTTAGCTGCTTGATCCTTAATATCAGCGGCTTTGGCAGCAATATCGCTTTTGGTTTCTTTTATACTATCTTTAGCTTTATTAACCGCACTTTTAATTTTACTTCTAGATTCTTTAGCTTCCAAAGATGCTGCGAGTATGTTTTCCGTCGACACTTCTGGAGATTTGAGAATGTCATCTATTTTCTGTCTTACTCGCTCTACTTGAGGATTACTGTACGGTGGGAGCAAGGGCTTTAGTTTGATATTATCTTCTAGAAATACTGAACTTTTGTCAGTTTTAGCAGGCTTTGCTGCTTTTTTGTCATCAAGTTTTTCTTCTACGTCTTTTGGCTCTTTATCTTCTACCTTTTCTTTCGGTTTTTCTTTATCTTTATCTTTTTCCTTATCTTTTTCTTTCTCTAGTTCAACTTCTTTTTCTTCATCTTTAGGTGCTAAAGAATCCTTAGAGCTGAGTCTTTCGAAAATACCCTTTTCTCTCGCTTTTTCCAATGCTGCTGGCAGCTGGTTTGTAACTTTAGTAACTACTTCTAAGGGTTGAGCAGTTATAGCTGCTGTCGTCATAGAAATAACACTTTTTTTCGTCAAAAGTACAATTTCACCATTTTCATTTACTATTTTGTCATATTGAGTCTCATTATCCTGTGTTGTTACTTCATCTTTAGCTCCAGCTTTATCATCAGTAACAACTGGTTCAATTTTAGGTTCTTCTTTCTTATCTTTAGTTTTTTCTTTTGTAGCTGATTTTTTTGGTTTTTCTGGTTTATTTTCTTTTTCTTCTACAACAGTTTCTACTTTTGTACCAATTTCGTTCAATTTCGTTGTCGATTGAGCTTTCACTTTGATATCTTTTCTGCTATCTTTTTTCAGCAAAGGTGGTTTTTCATTTAAGGTTTTTGTGCTCGGTGTCCTTACTAGACTTTTCATGCTATTAGTACGATTGATAGGTTTTTTGACTTCCGTTTTGGGAACACTGGGTTTTTGAGCAAGTCGAGTGCTTGAAGATCTGTTCACGGGCTTGCCTTGCGCAGGCCTGGTTGGTGGTTTAGAAGAAGTGGAGACTTTAGTGAGTGGCCGTCTCTTTTCTGGACTCTGGTCTCTGCTAACTGTTCTGCTAGGCTGTCTAGAATTCAATCTAGATGTAGCAGGCGTGTTGCCGGCAGTTTTGATTGGTTTCTTGGCTAATGGGGAAGGTTTTGGCGTTTTGGCGGAGCTTGGCTTCAGGTCGTCGGGGCTTTTGTTAGGAGTCCCAACGATGGGTGAGAGTCTTTTAGCGTTTATAGACCTGTTGGAGGGAGGAGGACCTCCTCGTCCGGGAGAGATAGGAGGTTTTCCTTTAATGACAGCAGGAGCGATGGTCAAATGCTGTGTGCTTTTGCTTATATTCCTTTTATCATGTGTTCCTCCTCCTATTCTTATAGTTTCATGGATACTGCTTGTGCTATTTGAAATGAACCTCTGGCTTCTGTTCAGGTTGTTTTCGACAGGTTTCCGTGAGTTTGACACATCTCTTAATGTAACTGTTCGTTTGGGGGACACAGAACTTTGCCTTTTAGGGATTTTCGAATGCTGCGGAGAGCCATTATTGGACTGAGGCTGCGACCGTGATACTGCTCTGATTCTCGACACGTGTGTCACAGGTTTAGCTAGCCCATCGTTGGGATTAACAAAATCTTTGCTCCCAGTCTGAATATTTTCATAATGTAGTATTGCTACCGGCGAACTGGATCTACTTTTCAAATTAATTTTACTTGGTGAATTACATCTAGACGCCGCTCTAGAGCCAACGACGCTTCTAACGACATCAGCACTAGCGTTTTTATCCAAAATGCCCATTTCTTTTAGTATCGCTCCTTCTTCTTCAATTCTTTTCTGTTCTTGTTCTGCTTCGTGCTTTTCTCTGTTCAGCTCACTTAATTCTCTGACTTCTTCTTTGTTTTCTTTTAGGAAGTTGCGGGGGGAGTGCGGCCTGAGCAGGGGAAAGGGTGGAGGGAGGGTGGCGGTGGCCATTTTGTCTATCTTAGATAGGGAGTTAGTTCGTCTCCGCGGAGGGGAATTGGCTCTTGAGTTGGCTGCTGAGGTTTTGGGGGTGTTGTGCCTGGACGTCTCTTCTCTAAAGCCTCTGCCTGAACAGAAAAATACCTTTATTACAATACATAATGTAAAAAAAATCCTGTGAGACAATTTAACCCACAGTAAAGCTACTGATTGTGATTACTAAAACTATACGATACAGATGGAAAAACAGAAATTCGACAGTTAAATAAGTTTTGTATGGAATAAAGTTTTCTCGAGACTTGACTTCCATGCAAAACTTTTTCTTTCTTTTTCGTAGGTATTAAAACTTTTCCAATTGTATCGTACGTTTTAATAATCAGCACCTTTACCTAATGGTGGGTAAATTATCGTACAGGATTTCTTTAACAGCATGTGTTTTCAACATCGGTAATTTTTTTTTCTTAATTTCTACTTTATAAGTATCTGATAAGATAGTAAGTAAGTAAGTACTTAAGTAAATCTCTCATGATGTAAACCGACTCGCTGGGTCCCAAGATACAGGCTCAGCCTAGTTCGGGGTCCACACTGCTAATTGTATTTCGTATTTGTTACATAATAAACTTTTTTCATTTTCATTTTCATGTAGGTATAAGAAACATATTTTTGAAACTGATTGCGACAGCTAAAGCTGAAGTAAGTGGTGCAGTTAGGGATCGTGTGTCGTCCCTCTCACACCCTTAGTAAACAGTATCAGCGTGTGCGAGACGGCACTATAGACTTCGTATAATGCCTCCTCTACATATCGACGGATGCGTCGGCAGATGGATCCGCAACCATATCTTCGGATAAATTGCGATCCGTCCACACATCGGCAGACGTGTGGACAGGCGCGTTGCGTTCGCGCTGTCATCCTTTGATCCGTGTCAAATGAATGAGTTTCGTACTTCCAAAACCTGTCCGGTTCCGACAATCTTAAGTACGAGTAGGTAGCTAAGATTATTTCAAAAATGTCTAAGATTATATTAATTAAATAAGTATATATGACTTGCAACTTTTGAGTGTTGCGACTGTAATACTCTATTTCAAAACAAAATAATTGATATTTAGAGATCAATATCGAAATACCGGTATTACACAATGTCAATACCGGTTTTGCCAATATCGGAATTTTGCTCCGATATTCCGGTTTTACGGTATTATCGAATACCGGTATTCATGCTCTACACCAAACGGATGAGTGGCAGATGCATCGGCCGACGTTAAATACCTACCACAGACAAGCAAAAACCACCCTCTACACCTCGGCGGACGCATCCGCAGATACAATCTGCCGACGCATCCGTCGATATGTAGAGGAGGCATAAGGCCTTGTACCTTTGAACGGGGAGACGCGTCCGGTACGAGACTCGACAGGCAGCGAGCGGGGGCTCGAGGGGCGGGACGCGCCGGGCGCCTCCGCTAGTATAGCGAACGACGACTCGCGTTTCCGCTTCGATGTTGGCACCACTCTGGGGGGAGAAACATTAAATGTATAAAGGTTTCGGAATCACTAAAGACTATCTATTATACCAGTGCCCTATTTCACGAAGCTACAAGTTATAATTTGTTACAATTTAACAGTAAGCATTGAAAAGAGACTACCGCTTGTAAATCGTAACTTGTAGGTTCGTGAAATGGGCCTCAGGGGTCTTCAAACTTTTTGACTCAAGGGCCACACCGCACTTAATGTAAATTCGTGCGGGCCAAGACTTTGGCTGGTCATGGGGGTAATACATTAGTTATGTAGACTTAGGGGCTGTTTCAACATCCATTGATTAGTATTAACTGACGGTCAAATGTAATGCCGTCTCTATTTTTTTTGTTCGAATAGACGGAGACGGCATTACATTTAACCGTCAGTTAACACTAATCAATGGATGGTGAAACAGCCCCCTAGTCTTCAGGGGCTACCTATCTAGGTATATATACGAATAACGCATAAGGAACGCAATTGGTGATGATTATGTTGATGAGTGGCTATCTATGATCATGACCAGTTACCATCAGTGGCGGGTCTTATAAGGGCCAATCAACTTTTTACCGACACTATTCTGTCCGCGACATTTTTCAAACAATTGCAGATTTTTGTAAATAAACATGTTTTTTCTGTAATTTAATAGATGGTGTACATGAATAGGTACATGTCATCCTACGTAAGTTCAACCTATTAAACCGGGAAATATCTTGTTGGAGTACGATTTTTTGGTAACGCCAGAGACAATTTTGGTAACGCAGGAGACGCCCAAAGTGTCGGTAAAATAGTTGATTGGCCCATAAAACTAATTACTAGATTATTCATACAATATCTGCCCCGGTCGGGGATCAAACTCGGAACTTCAAGCTTCATAGACAGGTTCCTTAACCAACTGGCTACCTGGTCGTCATATTCGCATCTTCCTATATTTAATTTTCGTGTTCGTATATCGAAATAAAGTTCTATAAACGACTACGACTACGGGATGTAGTCCGCTCGCAGAGAGTAAGCAGTAATATGATAACGTTTTGGAATAGCGACGGTCGCTGGACAATCGCAAACTGTATGACGGGAGAGACGACGGGCCTTCCTTATTGTGTGCGCTGAGTTTTGTGGTACCAAGGCACTCAGTTGTTGTCAAACAGTGGCCGCGCGGCCGGCTTCGCGCTCGGTCGGTCAAATATTTGTGTAACAACATTTGACCAATAGGGATGTTGACGCCATTAAAAAATAATTCGAAGGCACAACTCCAGTAAAAAAACGTTTTATTTTAGCCCTGAATACTAGATTAATTTTCGATTTACTGTAAAATTAGATTTTTTGTTGCTTTAAAACAAATAAATAGTTAGTTGATTGAGTTGGCGGATAATGACGTCATAATTCGCTATTGCCATTGAAACTCTATGGGAGAATTGTGTTTTGACAGCTCATAAAAAGTACGTCAGTTGATTGGTGGCCTCAACATCCCCATTCATGGTAATATTTAACGATGAGTGAAAGAATAATCATTGAAGTTACCATAACAAGATATCGAAAAGCTAACATGTTACGTCACATCTCGGCCTATGGGTACAAAGTTCCACTGCAGTGCACACTGCACAGGCCTCCTCACAATACGAGAGTGTGAGCTTGTGCCGTAGTTTCGATACGGGTCTAGTGCGGACTGGGAACTTCACACAAACCACAATTAGGTCTTCATAGATTTGTGCAGGTTGCTCACGATGTTTTCCTTAGTCGTAAAAGTCGTGTTAAATTTGTCGTGTAAAATGCAAATCTGGATGCGAACCCACGATCATCTGCTTGAAAGGCCATAGCTCAAACCACTAAGCTATTCCAACAACAGTCCGCGTAAATTACAATTTAATTAACTTAGCAAACAAACAGAAAATGACTAACACGCACTTCTAAACTAATTCCCAAAAAAAAAAAGTTAGCTATCTAGAAACAAATCTGCCAAATTATCCTTCATTTTGATTCGCCGAAAATTCTACGTTCAAAATTTACTCTACTAAGTCCGACAAACAGTACAATTTCGGACACGAAGGTAACTTAGGACTTTGTAATGTGAAGGCAGTATTTTCTAAGTCGCTGTTGTTTTGTAGTTGGTAAAGTCAAAGTGAGTCAACGCTTTGCTGAGTGGTCAGCACTGAGTCAGACTGGTGGTGATGGCCTCATGGTGTTAAAGGGCAAATTTCAATATACGCGATGACGAGCCTGAACTTGGATGTCGTTGCTCCCACGCCGTGGGGTGAGCTGTGCCCTTAGTGTGAGTTTTCGGATACAAAATACGCCTCGAACGCGTTCGCTAAAATCTCAATTTACATGGAAACACGAACAGCGCCTCTAGCGGAATATTTGCGATGTTCGTGTTCTCATACAAATTGAGATTTTAACGCGAACGCGATCGAGACGTATTTCGTAAGCGAAAACTTACACTAAGTAGCTGGTAGTTTGACTCAAGTAGAGACTCATGGCTTCAAGTTTTGACGGTATTTTATAACGTTTTAAACTTTCGTGATTGTCACTTATAGTCAAAATACCACAAACAGGACTTATCAGGCTTTATCTTGACGTTTCGACCACAGTACAGTGTGTTCACGAGTAGACTGAAGTGTCTAATGTGGTCGCGACGTCGAGGTAAATATTACTCGAGGGCATACTTATTCAAAGTCCGAATGTAATTTTTATCAGAATGATCGTTTGTCATAACTCTTTTTTCTCTGAATCCAATGATTGTTTAGAATTCTTATAAAATAAACCTAACCTAACCTATAGTTTTCTATAGGATGACCATTAAAATTTTTTAGAAAAATATAAAGTTTCAGTAGGAAAAAAATGCGGACAAACGATGATTCGGACAAAAAATACGGAATGACTAGAGAAGAGTATGCGAACTTTGGCGCTCCCATTACTCGAGTGTTCTGTTAGCGTGATAAGTCCTGTTTGTGATATTTTGACTATTGTGTTTCATAAATAGGGCAGTATCCCTCCGGAGTGAAACGTCAAAGTCGTGAAATGACCAGGTGCCCCGGTCGTAAAATATCCAAGTAGTAGAATGTCAAGATCGTTAAATAACCAAGTAGTAGAATGTCAAGATCGTTAAATAACCAAGTATTAGAATGTCAAGATCGTTAAATAACCGATTAGTAGAATGTCAAGATCGTTAAATAACCAAGTAGTAGAATGTCAAGATCGTTAAATAACCAAGTAGTAGAATGTCAAGATCATTAAATCATACTCCGAATTCGAAAGTGTGAAAATGTATACATACATACATACAGAAAGCTCACGCCTTGTTCCCACTGCACAGGGGTAGGAGGGTTACTTCGATTTCCGAAAACTGAAATTTCGTTATGTGCATGACGTTTTACGACTTATACATTTCTCGATTTGGACCGGCCGAGACTTAGACATTAGCATAGACTGGATATTTTACAACTTGGTCATTTCTCGATATGGACCGGCCGAGACTTAGACATTAGTATAGACTGGACATTTTACGACTTAGACATTTCTCGATTTGGACCGTGGGAGACTTAGACGTGGCACTACTTAGACGCTGTAAGATATTGACTTCTTATGATTTGGACGTAATTTCGACACTGGACATTTTACGACTTTGACGTAACACTCCGGAGGGATCAGTATTTAGTTCTACGAGTGTTTCAATTGCTATTAGTTTCCTGTCGCTTATAGCACCATTTACATGGGTATTTTTGTGCTATGTCCACGCTATACCTTTTTCTTCGGCCCAATTTTTCGCAACAACCTAAATAGCATGAAAGTAATTACTGTTGTAATAACAATTCCGTCATTATTCGTCGTCATGGGGTGACGTGTTGGCCGCCTGAACATTCGACCTCGGGGGCTAGCCGGCCCGGCGAATAACGACTCGAAAGTGTGGCGAAAACGAAAATTAATACAAAAATAACTGAAACAATTAAGCGAGTTAGCGACCTTATAGCTACGTTTATGCAAGATATGCGTGTTCATGCAGTTTCACCTCCACACTGTAAGAACACTGACAAATCACACAGACCCATCTATCACACTACACTGACGCGTTTCGAACTCAAACAGAGCTTATCTTCAAAGCAACACACCCGTTTCCCATGCTAGCAGAAGTTTTAAGAAAAAATTACACATTAAAAATTACTTTGTCATTTTGTATCTCTGTCGTTTTCTATGTCAATCTATAAATGCAAAATGTTAATCTTAGTCTTCAATAAAACCAAATTTGTTCGTGCCACAGACATTAAGTTAGTATTTGATCAGAAATGATACTTAGTAATTAAATTGATGATGTTTAAATTGTTTATTACTTCGTTAAGACTTGCGAAATAACTGATCTAATAGGCCATCACCTTGGTTTTCACGACTGGCCGCTCACTGTAGATTAGATTATACTAAAAAAACATTTGTCCAAATTTGGTGTCAATTTTATTGATAAATTAAGAAAATAATAAGTCTCTTAGAATTACTAAAAAATAACTGATGCTGTGGACAAACGTTATGTTACTGGACTGCCAATCTCATACAAAAAAATGTAACGCTTGAATAGCTCAAATTCCGGGCTAAAACTAGATGGCGCTGCTTCATAGCCTGGAAGTAGAAAAAAATGTGTTTATCTCCAAAATTTATATGTTTTTATTGTTTTATTGGGGACAACCATCATTCCACTTTGTTTCAATACCATTATATCACTTCAGTACACGATTTTTAAAGATTACATTTTGTAGTCGTCAAGGAAGTAGTTATATTAGTATTTTATAGATGACGCTACCACTCATCATTGGTTGCACGCGGGATCGCTAAGTTTTGCTGCATAAAATAACTAGATGGCGTCGCTGAGCTCGTGAAATGTGTGATAAAATCAAGATAAAATAAATATGTAAGAATAATAAATGAAATAGTTGGACGTCGCAATTTATAATAGGTAGGACACAGTGAGGAACTAAAAAAGACGAGGTAGGTATACCTAAAAAACAAACATTGAATAATGATTATTCGTTAGTATTAAGCTGTAAATATGGGTCGGCTTCTATTGTTTTATAGGGTTCCATAGTCCTGTGTTCGTCCATCGCTTAGCTAAGAGAAATAGCAAGCCTCCTGCATGTCATGTAGGTACATACATACTTTTACGCGCGTTATTTGCTTACCGAGCGGACTGAAGCCGGCGGACCTTCTGCTCTGCAATCCCAATTCAGTAGCCTGTTGCAAGCACAGAGTAGGTAAGTACATTGCAAGCGCGCCGATACACAATGTTGGTTCACAACGGCGCTGATCATGTATTTTTTCAGTTCGCATCAAGAACGATGAATTGTTCTCTTCACGTTCGCGTAGTCGTAGTCGTTTTTTTTTCGTGTTAGGTAAATAAATAAATATCGTCACTACTTTAAAAAAAAGTCGTAGCTCAAAATAGATAATTTTTCTGAGTGAATTTTATAGACAGTAATCAAGGTTCAATTTTGTTGACATATTGATTTTAGGTACGAGATTTTTTTCAAAGTAGTGACGATCATCATCATCATCATCATGTCAGCCGAAAGACGTCCGCTGCTGGACATAGGCCATAGCATTGGTTGGGCATAGTAGTGACGATATGTAGTTTTAATTTTTTTTTTATTCGACTGGAAGGCAAACGAGCAAGTGGGTCTCCTGGTGGTAAGAGATCACCGACGCCCGTAAACATCTGCAACATCAGGGGTATTGCAGATGCGTTGCCAACCTAGAGGCCTAAGTTGGAATACCTCAAGTGCCAGTAATTTCACCGGCTGTCTTACTCTTCGCGCCGAAACACAACAGTGCAAGCACTGCTGCTTCACGGCAGGATTAGCGAGCAAGATGGTGGTAGCAATCCGGGCGGACCTTGCACAAGGTCCTACCACCTGCTATTATGCGATTATGCAATTATAGTATATAAGTGTTGTGTAGTGTATATACTTGGTTTGGTGTTTTTCAAAATCCTCTAATATCTCAGAAACTGTGCGTCCTAGCTCAAAAATAGCCAAATTTTCAACCCCCCTCCCAAACCCACCCCTCTACGGGACTACCCCGGACCCAACCCCAGTTTCATCCCCCCCCCCCACTTTTAGCACATTGACCAGCCTAACCAGACCCCTGATCCAAGGGTAGCAAAAACTTCCAGGGCCTATAGCGCATAAGCACGCGCACGCGCACAAGCACGCGCACGCGCACAAGCACACTCACGCGCACAAGCACAAGCACGTAGCTAATTAATCTAAAGTAGACATTGACAACCCTAAGCGTCCGCGCCGAAGTAGGCAGGTTAGTCTCCTAAAGGGCCGGAGTGCGCGTACTTTATACACTTTTACTTACGCGTGATTTCAAATTATAATAGCTTTTTTGTAGTGAAAACATAGCGCAATAAATTGAATAATTTAAGCAGTTACAATATCAGCATCATGGCTAAACAGGTAGAGCGATCGACTAGTGATCTGATTGGTCAGAGTTCAAATCCTAATGATATACAGTATCTTTTTCGTTAATATTTTTTTCGTTTGGTTTCTTTGTTCTTTAAAAACTTATTTAAAAATACGAATCTTCTCCAAAAAAAAAATTACAAAAAAACTGGGTAGATAGTGCTCGGTCACCCAGCTACTTTACTTTGATGACAAGTTTGTCGTAAAAGCAAGGGACACCCGAATAAATACAGCAGAATTTTAATAATTTTATTTTAGACATTTTTACATTAAAATAAGCTAACCTAATGGTTCAAATTATTTAAAACATGCTTTAATGGTAAACAAAATGGCAAGCTTAGAGACTCGGGCTTGATCGATTATTACTATTTTCTGAACATAAACAGCGGGGCTGCTACGAAATTCTAAAATAAGACATACACACATATATCTTATATATATATATATATATATATATATATATATATATATATATATATATATATACACACAATAAAGTGCAACGGAATTGCCGATCGATCTTATGAGACATGGAAGCTAACGCCATCTATTCACTTTTCACTGTATTACTTGGAATGCGGTTGAACGCTTGATGGTATTAATTCACGCTGGCGTATTTGTAGAAATTGGAAAATTACGACTTTAGAACGAAGTGGTACTCTTAGCGCCATCTAGTGACGCAGAAAGATACTAATTAGCGGCGTACGATTCTTTGTATGGCGTATGTCAGTCCAGGTATTAATCGTCCTTGATATAACTAGCTTTTGCCCGCGTGGAATTCGATTATCGTGCGCTCTTACCTCCGTTCCGGAATTGTGCATTTTCCGGGATAAAAAGTAGCCTATGTCACTCTCTGGCTCATAAACTATCTCTATGCCAAAAATCACGTCGATCCGTGGCTCCGTTTCGACGTGAATGACGGACAAACATACAAATATACACACTTTTGCATTTATAATATTACTAGCGACCCGCCCTGGCTTCGCACGGGTGCAATGCTGATTATTATACATATAAACCTTCCTCTTCAATCAATCTATCTATTAATTAAAAAAAACCGCATCAAAATCCGTTGCGTAGTTTTAAAGATTTAAGCATACATAGGGATATAGGGACAGAGAAAGCGACTTTGTTTTATACTATGTAGTGATAGTATGGATATGGATACAAGAAAACAAATTATTTACTTTACTTTGCTTGATTACTTAGTAAGAGTTTACTAAACATTTTAAAACTACTAATGAAAATCTACAATATAGAGCAGGTAAAACAAAAGTCCCAGTGCTCGACACGTTAATGTTCATTATTATTAATCACCCTGCTGTCACAAAAATAAAGATGGCAATTATTGGGACAGCGACGAAAACTCGTACGTTTACCATATAGCCGGGTGACAAGGTAACAAACATTTTAATTCACCTTGATACCGTCACGATTGACCACACCTAGTTGCTGACGGAACGGATTCCACTTAATTTGTGCAATTAAAAGTAATTGTTTAATAAACTTTTTATCTAAGGCTTAATAAATTTGATGACGGGATATCTTAACTAAATGTAATAAACGTGGTATGTAACCCAGTGGATTGACCTATTGTCACCATACATACAAGTATGCATGTAGTATAGTCCGCGCGACGGTTTAGGACGGCTCAGGGAATCTGGTGGGGGTAAATGGCGCATGGGTACAATCGCGCACAAAATCTTTTAACAAAATAATATATCAGAAAAAAGAACACAAGTAAATTTTAGGTAAGTGTAATTTTAATAAGATAATATGTAATAGGTAATAACGGAATATTATTAATTGAACGTTTTACATCGAATAAATTAAAATTATATTAAAATATGTAGATTTCGTATATGTTAGATCTTTCACGTCAATAGAGATACGAAATGAGTGTTTTATGGACAATGTTTAAAAAAAAATACAAAATTAAGTATTAATTTTTTTCAAAATCCGGTAGACAAAAATGGAGATAAGAGATTGGAGAAGAAGAACAGTTCGCGTCGTAAACCAATTTTTTGGCTTGCCTAGTTAAAACTTTATTTTTCGTCATTTTTTTCACTACGACGAAATGAAAATAAAGTTAAACAATTTGTGCGCGACAGTACGTAATGGAACACGAAACGCATGCACTAAGCGCGGCCGGCGGAGAGCGACTGACTTGCGACTGACTAACCAATAACGTGTCGGCGTCGACGCCCACCTGCCCTTCTCCCCTGTGCCCCCGCAAAGCAGACCGAAGAAATGACTTCTTTGCATGCCCCTTCCAATTTCCTCGAGCCGTCTTAAACCGTCGCGCGGACTATATGTATGCGTGTAAGTGGCCTCTACGTTGGCAACGCATGGCGGTGGCGGTGGTGATCTCTTACCATCAGGAGATCCACTTGTTTGTTTGCCATCCAGTCGAATAAAAAAAAAAGTAATAGGCAGTAGATTGACTCAGCCCTATTCTTGAAATTTATACCTACAGCTGGGCGGACCGCTAGGGTTGGCTGGCGTGGCGACTACAAAAAGTAAAACAGACGTGTGTAGATTTAAATTGAAACCAGCAGTCCAGCAGCGGTGTAGATGTATAGCACACGGCACGGAATG
The DNA here is from genome assembly GCA_037349165.1 of Choristoneura rosaceana. NCBI lineage: Eukaryota > Metazoa > Arthropoda > Insecta > Lepidoptera > Tortricidae > Choristoneura > Choristoneura rosaceana. The sequence goes on from JAZBNJ010000007.1 coordinate 993,973, forward strand.
CCGAGGACCTGGGTTCGATTCCCAGTGCTGGTCTTATTTTTCTGGTTTTTCTGTGCATCTATATTTCAGTTTGTATTTTCAATTTAGGTTTTACGGGATGACCGTAAAAGTAAAAATTTGGAATCTAAATAAAAAATGCAAAAAGATTCCAAAAAACCAATCTTAGTGTGTAGATTTTTTTATTGTATATAGTGTGTAGTTTCAGTTTTTTTTAATTTATTTAATATACTCGAATAATGTTGCTAACGACACTGCAGTCCTGAAACTCGTTTCAGGACTGCAGTGTCGTTAGGAACATAAATTTTAATAGTAACCATAGAATGATCAGAGCCAAACTACAACTCAAAGCTTAGTCAAAATAGACCTTTTAAGATTAAACAGGTTAAAACTATACCACTAGTGAACTCGGAACAATTAAATATAAATCTGGCAGAATTCATAGAAAACACAAAACATTTGAATGCGATAGAAAAATACAACGAATTTGAAAAGTGTCTGAAGGCAGAAGGGAAAATGAATGCAAGTGAAGTGAAGAATAAAACAAAATGGCTAACAAACGAAACTAAAGAAATGCTGGAAACCAGAAACAAATTAATTTCTTCAACTGAAAAGGCTGCAAATACTAGAAAAGAAATAACAAAGTTAAGTAACCAAATAAGAATGAACATGAGAAAGTGAGAAAGGATCGGCGAAGATACAAATATGAAATACTGGAAAGATGCATTGAGAAGACTGGTGGTGTCAAAAAGGCGGCCAAACAGCTAAAAGAAAAAATCAACTGGGTACCCAATATGGTAGACAAAAACCGCAGACAACAGACAAGGCGTCCAGAAATCATCTCAATAGCAACAGACTTTTTCAGAGATTTGTACTCTAGCAAAGATACTAATCAAGAAATCAACCTAACTGGTGGAGAAGAAGTACCAACAGTAATAGCAGAAGAAGTGGAAAAAGCTGTAAATTCCCACAAAGCTGCCGGTTCAGACAACATTAACAACGAATTCCTCTTAGAAAACAAAAACGCCCTTGTACCAATCCTGACATACCTGTTCAACGAAGTGATACAAAGCGAAAGTATACCAGACCAGTGGACATCTTCCACAATAATACTTCTGCACAAGAAGGGTGATAAAAACAATATAAACAATTATAGACCAATCAGCCTAACGTCCAACATTTACAAGGTTTTTGCAAAAGTCATCTTGGATAGAGTAACCAAATCGCTGGACGAAAATCAGCCAAGAGAGCAAGCTGGATTCAGAAGCGGATACTCAACCATAGACCATATCCACACAGTGCGTCAAATATTCGAGAAAAGCAAAGAATTCAACATAACCATCTACTGTTGTTTCGTGGACTACTCCAAGGCTTTTGATTCACTGGAACACAACAAGATATGGGAGGCACTTCTGAATCAAGGTGTAGAAAAGAAGTACATTAGAATCCTCAAAAACATATATGCCAGCAGTAAAGCTAAAATCAAGTTAGAAAAGGAAGGAGAACAAATAAGAATAGAAAGAGGGGTCCGTCAAGGAGATCCATTATCGCCTAAGCTATTTACAGCTGTGCTGGAAGAAATATTTCGCCAACTGGACTGGAACAGATATGGGCTAACAATCAATGGCGAGAATCTGTCTCACCTGAGGTTCGCAGATGACCTTGTGATAATCTCAACATCAAAGGCAGATCTTCAAACAATGTTAAATGACCTAGAAAGAGAGAGCCGCAAGGTAGGACTAAGCATGAACACCGAAAAGACCAAGGCCATTACAAATGGGGAGCAAGAACCTTTATATGTAAACAACAACGAAATTGAATATGTAAACGAATATGTTTATTTGGGCCAAATAATCTCCACTACAGATGTGACTTCAAAAGAAATTGATAAGCGTATAGCAAACGCCTGGAAACAGTTCTGGAGTCTGAAAGAGGTGTTCAAAAATAAAGAAATGAGCATGAGCATAAAGCGTAAACTTTTCAACACATGCGTACTACCCGTACTCACATACGGATGCCAAACATGGGCGCTCAACAAATCTCACTATACGAAACTCGAGACCTGCCAAAACGCTATGCTGAGAAGTATGATGGGGAAAAAACTGAAAGACAAAATAAGAACTACAACAATTAGGAAGCACACAAGAACAAAGGATGTCACGATAACCATCAAAAAGCTCAAGTGGAAATGGGCAGGCCATACTATAAGAGGGTTGGACAAGTGGTCGAAATTAGTGATGAACTGGTACACAGGAAACAGGAAAAGAAAACGAGGCAGACCACTCAGGCGATGGGTCGACGAGATTAGAGCTGTGGCGGGCAGTACTTGGACATCACTAGCCAGAAAAAGAGAAAAGTGGAGTCAGTTGGAGGAGGCCTTTGCTATGAAAAAGCACACAGATATTACAACCAATGAATTGGATAACTAAATAAAGAACCCAACCAACTGTGAAATATCTGATAGAAGGCTTATAATAATAATAATAATAATATACTCGAAACAAATAAAATACAATGACTTATTATGCCACTATTAGAAAACCCACTGGGGGTTTATGTAAAAGTAGGTGAGTTACAGTTACAGCGATTCAGTGCATTATAGATCTTTCCTTATAATTTAGTTGAAGTATATGTAGTAGGTGTAAAGCATATGTAAAAATTTTGATACTTTATTGGGATAATAACACAAGATACAACAATATGATAGAAAACAAAATAAATAAAAACTAATAATAAAAAATAAAATATACCCAACTATAAAGAGGCCCTCCTGCGGCATAGACCCCAACACACTGGCGGCATTACCTCTCTGTACAGTCAGAGAAATTCGCTGGGAGAGGTAAGCGCCAGCTCTGGGGTCTCCTGAGGTCTCTAATAATTTTATGATTATTTATTTATTAATTAAATTGTATGTTGGTAATAGAAAAAAAGTGGCATTGCCATTATTAAATATTATAGTACCTAGTTAGTACCAAACGCTATACGTAGGTACGCAGAGGCAAATAGAGCGGACTCTTGGACATGTTTTATTAAAATCGGTTCAGCCGTTTTTGAGATATTGTAATTTGAAGTGATTTGCGGTTATCCAACTTTTTGTTGCTTAGATTAGGTTATTATTCATTAGGTACTTATTACTTATATGGTTCGATAGCAAGCGATATCTAAAAAAAACGCTTCGCTTTTCGCCTAACTCGTAGCGAAACGCTTCGATTTTCGCCTAACTCGTAGCGAAAGTTTCGTCGCGGCGCCCGTCTGCCCCCTCCTCAAGGATGTGGTAGCCTTGTCCCGCGGCCGAATAACGTGTGAAAAAGCCGCCTTCTACAGATAATTTGGTTGACCGCCATTTTGTTGGGCCCTTAGAGTATCAAGCCAAAGAGGTGTCGTGCTAGAGTAATCAATCAATCAATCAATTGATAATCAAGAAATTGAGAATTGAGTGTCAATTGAGGTATTCCATCTTAGGCCTTTAGGTTGGCAACGGATCTGCAATACTCCTGGTGTTGTACATGTTTATGGGCGGTGGTGATCTCTTACCATCAAGAGACCCACTCGCTCTTTTTCCATCCAGTCAAATAAAAAAAAAACAGGCCAAAGAGGTGAAGTGCGTAGGTTGACGACCGGATGGCCAAGTGGTTAGACAACCTGACTACGTAGCTTGAGGTCCCAGGTTTGATTCACGGCCGGTGCAGATATTTGTATGAATAATACGAATGTTTGTTCTCGGGTCTCGAATATTCAATATCTATTTAAGTATGTATTTATCTATATAAGTATGTTTATCCGTAGTACAAGATTTGCTTAGTTTGGGACTAGGTCAATTGGTGTCAGGTATCCCATGATATTTATTTATTTTTATTTTATCTCCTATAGTCAAACCTATACCTTCGAACGTTGCTGTTACGGTCATGGTATAATACGGTGTAAAGGGTAGAGACCTTTAATAATTCCAAATTAAAAAAAAAGCACCTAGATGTCTAAAGCCCAACCTTGGAAGCAGGACGTACCTACCACAAGGCCCAAACGCAAAACACACATTACACAAAGTCTCACGAAGACCTGGTGAACATAATTTGGCTGTCTGTAATTTTATTGTTTAGTTACGCTTTGAATTGAAGCGAATAATTTCCATTTGCACGAAAGGACAAGGTTTTTTCTTAATAAGCTTGAACAAGGATGAAGACACGTTTGTTTGAGAAGTACTAGACCCTCGTTCGAATCTCGGCAAGGTTTTTTTTTATTCGACTGGAAGGCAAACGAGCAAGTGGGTCTCCTGGTGGTAAGAGATCACCACCGCCCATAAACATCTGCAACACCAGGGGTATTGCAGATGCGTTGCCAACCTAGAGGCCTAAGATTTTTTTTTATTCGACTGGATGGCAAACGAGCAAGTTGGGCATTTGTTATAAATATGAATGCTAAAAATATACAGGGTGGCCCATTTATATCGGTCAGTATGGGAAAGTCTGAAACTATACGACATACGAAAATTTCTTCTTAGGAACCATGACATCGATTTTAATAACAAGAAAAACTGCATTCATGCATTTAAAAAAAAACCTGTACTCAGCTCGGGAATCGAACCCAGTTGTTTTGAAAAAAAAAACTTACACTATTTCTATTTTGATATCGATTGTGTACGTCTTAAGCAGTAAATGTCTCCATGAAACATTATGTCTAAAATTAATAAAATGCATTGTTTTCACATAATTTAATTTATTTTAGTAGATGTTCGAAGTGTCCACCGTTACAATATTCAACAAATTCTGGCATGTAAAATTGTCTCTATGGTTTTTTGTACCTCTTTGCTGGTAAAATCGATGTCATGGTTCCTAAGAAGAAATTTTCGTATGTCGTATAGTTTCAGACTTTCCCATACTAACCGATATAAATGGGCCACCCTGTATATGGTGTCTTTAAATTGTTCCATAGGATGTCCTCCTGGGACCTGACCTTTTTATCCGACTGCCCGAAGGAGGGTTATTTAAAAGACTTTTTTAGTAAGGTACCCCCTCGACGTGGTTCACCAGTTTTTAACCCCCGACGCAAAAAGAGGGGTGTTATAAGTTTGACCGCTGTGTGTCTGTGTGTCTGTCTGTGGCACCGTAGCTCTTAAACGGGTGGACCGATTTGAATGCGGTTTTTTTATTTGATAGCAGGTTTTCTAGCAATGGTTCTTAGACATGTTTCATCAAAATCGGTTCTGCCGTTTTTGAGATATTGAATTTTCAAGTGACAAAGTCGGGGGTTTATTTTATTTTATTTTATTTTGTTTATTTGGGGCATCAACAGCAATACAGTATATTATACAATAGGACTTAGGTACTAAAAAGAAAGCCAATAACAGATGTCCACAAAAATACAGTTAGCGTTTACAACTTTTTGTTCGTTAGGCTATGTTATTTTAGATATTGTTTAAAAATTCTTAAGATTATTTTTTTAACCAAAGACTCAAAAAGAGAGGTATTATAAGTTTGATCACTACCTGTGTCTATCTATCTGTGGCACCGTAGCTCTTAAACGGGTGGATTTATTTGAATGATATTCGGTACACAGATAGATTGAGTCCCAGGGAAGGATATAGGGTAGTTTTGATCCCGAAAAATTGCATAGTTCCCGGGGGATAAACTCATTCTATGCAGACCGAGTGGCGCGCAATAGCTACTACCAAGTCTATAAAAGTTAATACACTAAACAAATTTCCGTCATTGTAAAAAAAGTAATGTAGCAACACCTAGCGCCATCTAGTGAGCTAAGTATAGAAACTTTAATCGAGTCCTCTATAATATTGCCTAGCCGTGTACTCTATTGATGTTTCTCAACTCGGACTCATACTTTCGACGCTCTTCCTTCGGGCTTTGGTTCTCAGACTCCTCAGGCATAACACTTGCCTAGCCGTGGTGGCCTAGTGGTTTGACCTATCGCCTCTCAAGCAGAGGGTCGTGGGTTCAAACCCCGGCTCGCACCTCTGAGTTTTTCCAAATTCATGTGCGGAATTACATTTGTAATTTACCGCGAGCTTTGCGGTGAAGGAAAACATCGTGTGGAAACCTGCACAATCCTGAGAAGCGATTCAATGGTGCGTGTGAAGTTCCCAATCCGCACTGGGCTTGCGTGGGAACTACGGCCCAAGCCCTCTCATTCTGAGAGGAGGCCTGTGCCCAGCAGTGGGACGTATATAGGCTGGGATGAGAGAGAGAGAAATCTCAGACCTCAACTGTGCGTTTCTCCAGAAATTTCTTGCCTCGCACAACAAAACTCTGGAATGAACTATCGCCTACGGTATTCCCGGACCGATATAACCTTCAAGCTTTCAAGAAAAGAGCGTACTCCTACCTTAAAGGCCGGCAACGCACTTGTGACTCTTCTGGTGTTGCAGGTGTCCATGGGCGACGGTAATCGCTCACCATCAGGCGATTCCTCTGCTCGTTTGCCCCCTATACCATAAAAGAAAAGATCTCTATTGGAGAATCCGCAGTACAGACACTGGGGCATGTTATAGATAGTGCTATAACTTTCGTAGCATGTTTATTCATAGTGCGGCGCCCCGTGCGTTGCGCGCGCACGGGGATGCACTTTCACCGCCACGCGCGGCTGCGCGCGCGGCTCGGGGCAGCGCAGCAGGCGGGAGCGGGTATAAAGCGTGTCACAACACTAACAGCCTTATTCATAAAAAGTTAGAGCCTCCTTGAAGGCTCCTTGAAGACCCGATGCTAAAAAACATGATTCATAAACGTCTGTTAGCGCTAATCAGTCGATCAAGGCTCTGCTAAAGTTAGAGAACCGTAGACCCTCCTTTACTCGTATCTCCCTGCGAAGTCACAAAATGGCCGCCACAACTTTGATAAGAGCAAAAAACCATACCGAAGATATTTTTATGGAGGTTTACGCAAAGATTAAAAAAAAATCAGGAAGAATTATTTTCAGGAATTTGTATTTAAAAATCCTCTAATAATATGAAAAAAATAAAATTAGAATGATTGACATAGTTACAGCTTTTTGCACTTAGTTTAGGTCTACTAAAACACGCGGATCGGAAATGGCGGGAAAACAAATATCTGTGCTGTCACTGCTGTCAATTTTTTTTTAATTCTCGATAAGGCCATTTTTTGTCTGATTTGTTAAGATTGCCAATATAACGCGTCTAATCAGTCTATCAGCAGCTCAACAACTAGCAGACTGCTAGCAAACGTTTATGAATCATACTTCTTGACAAACGTCAAACAAGCTTAATCAGTCTGTTAACTAACAGACCGATCAAACCTCAATTAAGGATTTTTTATGAATAAGGCTGTAAGCAGATACGATAAGATATCTGTATCTGAACGCATATCTGTCAATATCGCTCCCTATACAATTCAATGAGCTAACACACACAGCGCAGATAACTTATATTTTATCGTGAAGTATCTGTGGGAACCGACATATATCGAAAGACGGCAAAGATATTATCTGCGTATATAAATTGATCTGTGTATAATATCTGCCGATATAGAGAAACATGGTATTGTATTTTATCTGCAGATAGACACAGGTTGATGTGAGAGCCCCGCTGTTCTTCCGTAGAAATGCATTTTCACATTTTAGTATTTTATTTTAGCGTGGGTTTCGGAAATAGATTGAAAACCGTAGTAAAAGAGAAGTAAGTTCATCCAACAAGATGGAGCGACGACCTGGCTAAGATCGCGGGATCGCGGTGGATGCGAAAAGCACAAAACCGGTCTGAGTGGAGAGCCTTAGGGGAGGCCTATGTCCAGCAGTGGACGTCTTTCGGCTGACATGATGACGATGAAGTTCATCACAAACAAAAGTACATCGCGCGGCTTAAATGTGTGCGCACAGATCGAACTAAACTTTGACCACCAAAGTTTGGTTGCGCACTCGGAGGTTTGTTTATGGGATGATTCGGGCACAATAATTGTACTCACAACGATGATATTTGTTTTTTTGCACGCATTTACTAATTAAGAACATGCCTTGACTAAAATTAACCCAATGGTTTTTTTACAGTTTAAGGATTTCAAAGTAAAAACGGATTCCGGACAGCCCACCAAGTATTAGAAAATGAGTTTGAAATTTTGTTTCTGGCAGAGTAAAAGGAATATCAATATATTATTTGGTACTAGAAATACTTGTAGAGAATTGTATCAACTATGGTATAAAAATATAACAATACTTAAAAACCAGTTAACAGTACTTAGCAATAGCCTATCCGCCGTGTAAAAATCGAGCCGGATTATTCACTCACATAACACATTCTACTGATTAATCGAGAAAAAAAACTTTTTTTTAACTGATAGGTACGCTTGACGTGAAACTTGAAATCTATGAAAGCCGTCAAATGACATCCACGATGTAATTTTTGAGAATTCAGAACGGTCCAGGAATTTCAATTGAACTGCCGTGCGAAGCTGTGGGTAAACACTAGTTCGTTCACAAAGTTCAAAAGTTCAAAGTCAAAAGGTTCTCGTATGGCGTCCGCGGACCGGGAGACGAGCTGTCGGTAGGCCTCCAAAAAGATGGAGCGACGACCTGGTTAAGATCGCGGGATCGCGGTGGATGCGGAAAGCACAAGACTGGTCTGAGTGGAGAGCCTTGGGGGAGGCCTATGTCCAGCAGTGGACGTCTTTCAGCTGACATGATGATGGTGATAATTCGAAGCAACATATCTGTACCCGCTTGCAACTCGTAGCTTGCACCACAGTTTAAGAACCACGCACTATGGTTATAGAGTTCAACTGCAGTGTTCAGTTATTACAGCCCATTAGAGGCCGACCGCAACGCTGACCGCTCTTCACCTGGACACGTCGGGACTGCTTTTAGCTTCTCTTCAGATTCGTTTTAGGCACAGATATGGATAGACCGAATGGATTGAATCAGTTTGGATTTCCCATCACTAAATTTAGGCTGTGACGTCGCCGTAGGTGTTAAAAAGTTGGCACGCTCGGTTTCAATACAAATCGTGATACTTGCGTTATCTAGGTGTATCTATATCTGTGGTTTTAGGGTATAGGCTTTGGCGTGCATTGAGTACGGTAGGCAGCGCTAGTGCTGGTGGCGCATTGCTGCGGCGCCAGGGATCCTTTCGGCTGTCATAAAATACATAGTTTCAGTTCAGAGGAAAAAAGAGTTATGTCTAACATTACACTATGACTAACAATTTTCGACTAGTCGATATAGAACCGTCTTGCCAACTACCAAGCAGGCATAGGTGTATAAGTTATGATGTTAGAGTCAAAATTTCTTTATTCAATTTAGGCTATAAGAAGCACTACGAAAATTAAAAAAAAATCTACCTAACAGTTCGGAAAAACCTCTCTTGAAAAGAATCCAGCATGAAACTCAACGAGGTAAATATTTTTGAAGCAGATTTTCTATTTATTTACGTCACAATTATTAAGTAGCTATAAGAGAAGTGTTGTACGGCCGGCCTGAGACACGATGGAACGATGGAACTTTAACGTCGTATATCGGGTGTGGCCTGTAATATAAGCAAATAATGAAAACATAAATCATACTCCTCAAACTGAACAGCATTAGTTCACCTACTTTAAAAAAAATGAGTATTTAATTTTTATTAAAATTTTAAGTATATTCGAAGAAGCAATGTAAAGCGAAATGCTTGATATTTGTAGCGTGACGTTAGGTTGTGTTCTAGGATGGCGTACATTGATAGCAGTATTTAATTTGTATGAAAAAAGGAAAATTTAAAAACTCCATTATTTTTAAAAGTCGCTGAACTAATGTTGTTCACTTTGACGAGGACAATCTATGTTTTAATTTTTTGCTCGTATTACAGGCCACACCCGGTATCTTCATCATTCATCATCATCATCATCATATCAGCCGAAAGACGTCCACTGCTGGACATAGGCCTCCCCCAAGGCTATCCACTTAGACCGGTCTTGTGCTTTTCGCATCCACCGCGATCTTCATCATTATTTTTGTTTAATTGTCAAATGAAAAAATACTTGTGCAATATTTTCTAATAGGGATTTCTAGTTGATTGAACTAATTAGTTTTTTCAGGACACTGCCTAGTGTTCGGACAAGTTTTTAACTGGGAAGACAGGACAAGGAGCTCGCTGAGCTTATTATACGAACTTGTTCGTGCTATGGCCCGTTAGAAAAGCATTTCAAACATTTCTACTTTCTAGACAGATCAGTTAACCGCAACACGCCTCTGTCTTGTAGCTCTTACCCACAAAAGTGAGACAGGTACCACAACGTTTTGTTTTTGCAATTAATTGGAACCTTGTGATATTAACAAATTCCGCAATGTCTTAAAACAAAAGGCTTCAATCAGTGTGTGTCAGTGATAAGATGACATATGGATCTGAGACTAACCCCCTGTTTCACCATCTATTGATAAATTTATTTGACGGATAAATGTGATGCCGTCTCTGCTTGATTTGTTCCAATAGACGGAGATGGCATCATATTTATCTGAGACTAACCCCCTGTTTCACCATCTATTGATAAATTTATTTGACGGATAAATGTGATGCCGTCTCTGCTTGATTTGTTCCAATAGACGGAGATGGCATCATATTTATCTGAGACTAACCCCCTGTTTCACCATCTATTGATAAATTTATTTGACGGATAAATGTGATGCCGTCTCTGCTTGATTTGTTCCAATAGACGGAGATGGCATCATATTTATCCGTCAAATAAAATTTATCAATAGATGGTGAAACAGGGGGTTAGTGATTCACTATTAGTCTCGAAAATACAAACGGAAATATAGATGCACAGAACAACCAGAAAAATAAGATCAGCGCTGGGAATCGAACCCAGTTTCTCGGCATTCGTGTGTATTTTCGATATGGGTTTTAAGGGATGACCGTAAAAGTAGGTAACAAAAATATGGAGTTGAAAAAAAAAAAAAAAAAAAAAACAATTACTATTAGTCCTTAGATAATAGGCTCAGAGTTGCTCAGCGACGTTACGTAGAAGAACAAGGGCGACCGCGACATAGCCAAGCGAATTAGCTCTACTCGTTGAAGTGACAATGGGCAGGCCACATAGCACGGAGAACAGATGGCTGTTGGTGCCGAAAAGTTCGTCAATGGAGACTACGGATCGGCAAGGGCATTGCAGCGTAGAATCCATCAACAAGATGGACGGATGACTTGAATGACGGATGACCTGGTTAATAGCCGTGGGTTCACGGTGGATGCAGACCGCTTCCAACCGAAGCAACTGGATGCCTATGTCCAACAAACCGGACAAAGTGGACGTCCTAAGGCTAATAATGATGATGATGATTATTATTATTAATACAAATATAAAAAAAAAATCTTTATTCCATAATATATATGCACATTTACAATTAAGGGGATGAAGCCTCCCGGTAAGCAAACAAATGTCTGTATGGGGAAACTCCGCTCTTCCATAGATTATAAGATTGAAGATTGAAGATTGATTTATTTGCCAGCATGAACAATACAGGATAGGCACACAGAATACAAATAAACAATAAACTAATAAACAGGTAGGTGTAGCAATTTTACACATACATCATATCAAGGACCATGGTTCTTGATCATACAATAGTTATTTACGATTCAAGTGCGTAAAGTAAGCAATCTCCAACGCGTTTTGGTGTTATTAAAAAGTTTATAATTTATCCAATGATGCATCAGTCATCAGTCATACATCAATATTGCTTCATACTAAACAATAGGGTTCCGTAGGCGACGGTTTTGTATGGGAGTTGCATTTACCACGTGTATGGGCGGACAGGTGTAAATCCTCTAGAGCGTATGGAGGAGTTGGGAAAAGTTACGTTAAGATTGAGTGAAGGATGTGAAGGTCACAATAATGGATATTAAATTGGTATCTAATTGAGTAATTATAACGTAAATCGACTAAAACGAGATTTGATCACGCAAATTATTACTAAATATTATTATTCTGTGCCTAGCGAGAACTCTATTGTGGTCAGACGGTTTTAAAATTAATTTATTAACTTTAGAAATAGAACTATGTTTTATGTAAGGACTAGCTTTTACCCGCGGCTTCGAATATTGCGCGTAGTTCCTTCGGGAACTGTGTATTTTTCCGGGATAAAAGGTAGCCTATGTCACTCTATCCCATAAATCTCTATTCCAAAAATCACGTCGAAACGGAGCGACGGATCGACGTGAAAGACGGAGAAACAAACAAACACACACTCTCGCATTTGTAATATTAGTATGGATGTCATTTATGGCTATATGAACCGAGCTAACAGTAGGGAAGTAAACAGAGAAACGGGAAACAAAAACTATTGTCATAAGATTTTTTTAGCCTTTCTAACTACAATGGTTGTGACCATTTTCATGTTATTCTTGGTTTAAAACCCTTGGTATTTCATTAGGCTTGTTGTGTTTTTGAAGTTTATATTGTCGTATTAACCAATTGGCGCCAATTTAATTCCAAAATGGCGGCCCAACATGGCGTCTCACGGCGTTAATTGAATAATTACGATTAACGTATCGTATCGATTGGGCAACTCGATGCTCGCGTGTTAGTCACCGGCACAATCGATTAGTCATTTGAAATTGCTTTGGGCTGAGTTGTGCAAAAGTTTATTGTGTTTTAAAGTGTTATATTTTGGAGGTTATGGGAAACAATTTATTTTCGATGTCCTTTGGTAAAATCCGACTAGTCCCTCTTCTCACTAATATTATCCATAGGTACTAATATTGTAAATGCGAAAGTGTGTTTGTATGTTTGTGTGTTTGTCCGTCTTTGACGCCGTAACGGAGCGACGGATCGACGTGATTTTTGACATAGATATAGTTTATGGGCCCAAGAGTGACATAGGAAAGAAAAGAAAGAAAGAAAGAAAACATTTATTTGTGACAAAAAAAAAATAGTTATGCATGTCACGAAATGCTCCCAAATCAGTGGTCTGTCGGTCTCGGCGATAGGCTATTTTTTATCCCGGAAAAATGATCAGCTCCCGAGGGAACAGCGCGTGATAACCGAATACAACGCGGGCGGAGCCGCGGGCAAAAGCTAGTATTATTATTAGACGATCAGATACCAGATCACGCGGGCCCAGTGCGGATTAGGAACTTCATACGCACCATGAAATTGCTTCGCAGGTTTCCTCAAGATGTTTTTGTTCGTCGCAAAGCTCGTGGTAAATTTCAAATTCCGCACATGAATTTCGAAAAACTCAGAATGCGAGCCGGGGTTTGAACCCACGACCTTGAGAGGCGATAGGTTTAGTAAGATTATAAAACGTCTCTCATCAAGCAGGTGCGTATTACTTCAATAGCTATTTATTTCGCAATCGGCGTAGGATTTTGGAATTATGATCGAAACAATGAGCAAAAGATCCACGCTGCGCCCACGCAGGCGTGATGCAAGCTACGGCTTTTGAACTTGATTGAATGAATGAATGTATATTGAACTGCTTTTGCCCGCGGCTCCCTCGGTTATCGGTTATCGCGCGCTGTTTCCTCGGGAACCGTGCATTTTTCGGGATAAAAAGTAGCCTATGTTACTCTCGGGCCCATAAACTATCTCCACGCCAAAAATCACGTCGATCCGTCGCTCCGTTACGACGTGAAAGACGGACAGACACACAAACACACTTTCGCATTTATAATATTAGTATGGATAATAGAGTTTATCAGCGGCTTCGCACGCGTAAACTATTGGCTCTGGTAGTTACAATTGTATTTCCGGGATTTTACAAAATTAGACTGGGAATTCCCATAATTTATATCATGGCCTTCATTGTGGTTGTGTTGAGATTAACTGACCAAAATTTCAGAACTATAAAACCAGTGGTTAATATTTCAAGATTTTCTCCCTATCCCGTGGGAATATCGGGATAAAAAGTAGCCTATGTGTTATTCCAGAGGTCCAGTTACCTACATACCAAATTTCATGACTAAGCCCAGCGGTTGTTATTATGAGATTTTTATCCCCATCCCGTGGGAATATTGAAATAAAAGTATTCTATATGTTTTACACACATACACGCAAATATCACGCAGGCAGAGTACACGAAACGTTACCGCTTCGGAGCCATTTTTAGCAATTTTAGGTTTAAAGTTTGACAAAAAACGGTACAATAGTGATAGGTTGCTAGCCTGTCGCCTACGGTATACCTTAACCTATATCCTGTCACCTCTTACGACATCCACGGAAGAAATGGAGAGGTGTAATCTAACCCGACACCACACGGGTAAAAAGTACAATTAGCAAAAAATCGCATTGTTTTTATTTTTATGAGACCAAAAACAAAGCTTTAAATTGGAAGTTGAATAAAAAATTGTTAATTTTAGATTGGCTTAAAATATACAAAAGACATAATTTTCTCTACCCAAACCCCCCACTATTACCAGACCCGTTCCGTTCAACGTCTATATATCACGAAATCACATAGAGACCGTAATTGCCCTACGTTATACGCTTTCTTCGCTCAATTAACTTAATTAGGGTTTAGACGACAAAACTTGTTTTGTTGATACCCAGCGTAACATTGTTTTGAATGCTTCCTGTCAGATTGTACATGGGTAGTTAGGTAATGTTGTTATTTAATGAAAACAAACTACATACCTATACAACACTATAGGTTACCTACATTTTATTTCTATTCTATAGTCTGATTCGGAGTCGCAATAATGACAGGTGTCAATCGAAACGCACAAAAGTGATATTTTGCAAAAGGGTTGTAAAGATAAGATAAAATTTATTTAATGAATCTACGGTACAGAATGATAGGTATAAAATACAATATTTCCTTTAAAATCTATGTAACACGTGTGCCTGAGCTAGAATATTCTAGTATCTCATGCTAAACGGGCTACGAGGAGAAATTACACAAATTAAAGTTTAAATTTCACGGTAATGATTCCGAGTGTCGTTTTTGAATATTAAACATGTCACTATTAAGGGTCACTAGGAAGGGGATATTTTTTTTAAAGTAAAGATTTGACCTACACAAGAGAAAAGCAGACAAGCTAAAAACCTAATTTAACCATTTACCTAACATTTTGAAAATTAAAACAGAAAAGTCATCGTTTTCCTGAGCTGCTTTTAACGTTATAATCGGGTGCACGAGCCGTCTCGGTGACAGTTGGCTTCCCGCGCAAAATACGGCCTTGGCGCCAAACAGAACCGAACTGACAAGCATGAGGAGTATTTTTCTCTAAAATTACGTATTATTTAAAGTTAGGTACATTCAATATGCAAGTGGCCAGAGAAAATTACAATAAAAAAAAAACCTTATTTATTCCATCTGTGTTAGTGATAAGAATAAGGTTTGTTCTTATGCGATGAAAGAGGGCTACCTCTCTCTAGTACTAGCAAATTTTAACAAATGATTTTCCATGGTATTTTATCGGAGAATTTCGTATCTATCGTACTCTCTTCATTAGCTTCAAAGAAAGAAAGAAATCATTTATTCGTGACAAAACCGTACAACGGCAAAACCTACTAGACACTGGTAAAAGAGTCCACCGAGGAACTAAGCCATATTGAAAAAAAAACGAAAACTTGACTTAATTGACACTTCCGTATTTCGATTGAAATCCGACTTTTCCCGATGAAAAGTCTTCATTCACTATAATATTATCTGTAACGGGAAATATTATTTAATAATTTTAACTTACTTTATTTAACAATAAAAGTGGGTTAAAAATTAATAATTATATAAAAATCTGTATAAGGCTATCAAAATCAGTCATTTGCATGACACTAAGCACCGGTGAATTACCCAACTTCGTTTTACGCACATGGCGAAACCGTAACAATGAAATTGCCCTGAGTGTGCAAGAGTATAATGCACGTCTCATATTGTAATGAGAAATGCGTAATTTCTAATTTTGCACACAAAAGGTGTGTAAATGTTGGATTTTTGGAAAGTTACTTAAGTAACTGTGACTTTGCGTTGATATGTTTTGTATCTATCTCCGAGATAAGAGAGCTACGAGTAAATACATTATACTTATACTAGATTTTACTTGCGGTTCCGCACGCGTTTTACTTAGATCTTTCAGTGGATTTTAAATTCTGGGATTTCGCTGAATTTCCATAGGAATTTTTAAATTACATCGACGTTGCACTAAAAACAACCGTGCCAAATTTCATGACTCTAAGCCTTTGTGATTTAAATTTCGAGATTTTATGACGCTCAGCTATAAATATAAGTTAAATCCTTGTATCCTTGCCTATCTTCAAGACTATGCTTAGGGAGCACTACCTGTCGTCTTGCGTGTGAATGTTTAGAACTGTTGGTTTTACTTATGGGAATGTTGTTATGTATCTTCCTATCTATTTGGATTTGTTGTGTGAGTGTATTGTATAAATGGTTATGTATTCTTGATATTCCTGTAATGTAATGTAAATTCACCACCTGCTTAAATTTCTTCCTCACTTCTCCATCCATTCCATTTTAAAGGTAGAGAAGAGAAAGAAAGAGAAGAGAGGAGTGGAAGAGATCGCTCTGAAGCGATAAGGCCGCCTATTGCTTATCTCAGAAAATCTCTGTGTATATACCTGTTTTATGTAATTGTTTGCTATATGTTGGTGCGCAATAAAGAGTTCTTGTATTGTGTTGTATTGTATTGTATATACTAAATTTCATCCAAATCCGAGCAGCTACACACACACACACACACACACACACACACACACACACACACACACACACACACCCGAAAAGTTTCGTATTTAGGTAACACATAATTCCATCTTTCAATTTCAAGTACGAAACCCTAAATATACAGTCAAATCGAAAATCCTCCACTGAAATCAGTTAAAAATGACTGGTTGGGTACATTAAACACAATAAAGACGATAAACATTAGTTAATACTTAACAATAGCGGCAACAAAATTGTCTTATTATGCCTCGAAAAACTGTAGGTTATGCAAGTTGAACGTTACACTGGCCAAATAACAGCCGCGTTGTTACCGGTCGCTCCGGCTGTTTACAAATTTGATGCAAAAACCAGTTTTTCATCATCTAACAGTGTAGTAACCGATGAAATCAAAATCATACTTTTACTTCGTATTTTAATATTAAATCTTATGATATCTTTAGCCTGCGTTATTCCACCAAAGATGTTCAAGGATGTGTTGCGAGAGTGTTTTTCATGAACCAATAGAAACGCTTTATCTTCAAAGTCAAAGTCAAAATATAAATAGGTAAATGTTGAACGTTCATACTTTCTAAGATCTTATCACAACATTTAGTATAGATTAGGTACCTGCGAGATTTTAGAAAGATAGTTTTAGTAGGTATCTTTATTCAATTTAGGCTATAAAGCGATTATGAATATCAAAAAAATCTACCACCAGTTCGGAAAAACCGCTGTTGAGAAGAATCCGGCAAGAAACTCAACGAGGTATATTTTTTAAACAGATTTACGATATTATTAAATGATATATCGCTGTTTATAAAAAATATTTACACCTAATTACTTTATCCTCGCTCCGCTCGCGCGCTCAGCTGTTGCCACTAGAGCTGAAAACGAGCAATTCTTGTGCTCGTATCTTTAATATAATATGCAATACAATACAACAATACAATAACTCTTTATTGAACACTAATATAGTAATCAACACAGGTAAGCAGTAGGTATACCTACAGAAAACACAGGTATATAGAGACCCTAACTTTAAATAGCGAATTTACTGTGTTAAAATGTACTTATGTTAAATATATGTGATGTTGTACTTGTGAATTATTCAAAGTCAAAGTCAAAATATCTTTATTCAATTTAGGCACAAGCTCTTATGAATGTCAAAAAAAATCTACCACCGGTTCGGAAAAACCTCTGTGGAGAAGAATCCGGCAAGTAATTCAACGAGGTATATATATTTTTTTAAACTCGTGACATTGTTTACTTCCAACTTACTTTTAACTTTGACAGAGCTTGTATCCTTGTTGATTTGTCACCTTTATCCCAGTCGGCGTGACTAGACTACACTCGTTCGGTTAAATTGTAACTTCAAGGTAAAACTAACACGAGCAGCAGACCGTTAAGCCAAGAGAAATACTGCTTACCTATTTTTTATTCATAAGAGTTATAAAGTTTTTGAATTGAGAAATTATGGAAAATATACCACCATCCATTGATTAGTTTTAACTGACGGTTAAATGTGATGCAGTCTGTTTTTGAAGTCGGTTAAAAAATTTACCTAGTGTTGTTAGCCAAAACAACAGAGCTTGACTTTTGAGGTCGAACGTTAAAATAAATCACTCGAAATAGCATCACACATGTTATTTATATCTAATTAATTACAATTATACCTAAGTAATTAATTGAATACATAGGTAGTATAAATAAAACAACTTTAGACAAAAATTCCAGAATCTATCTAAATAAATATAATCAATCAAAGCGGTAGTTTTGTTTTACAAAAAATATCAGTTTACATTGAAATTGAAAACAAGTAAACAAATAAAATACTGGCCAGCACAAGCCAGCACAATGACAAACCTTTGTCTTAGAAAAAAAAAACGTAATGTCATTCTTTAGTCTTTGGTCCGGCTATTTTTGTTTTTTCAAAAGACCTTGGCAGCAACCGTGTAATGCCAATAATGAGTTTGGCGGTAAAAAGTCGTGTTACCGTGATTCTGTATTATTAAAAAGCGGTTAAGTTTTTGTGAGATATAGTTAAAGTATAATAACTTAAGCAATGATGTGTTACTGTTCGGTGTGTTCTTGTTTAAAGGTTATTGACTTGTATACTTATGTTATGTACTTGCTAGCTTTTGCCCGCGGCTCCGCCCGCGTGGTATTCGGTTATCGCGCGCTGTTTCCTCGGGAACTGTGCATTTTTCCAGGATAAAAAGTAGCCTATGTCATTTTCGGGCCCATAGACTATCTCTCTATGCCAAAAATCACGTCGATCCATCGCTCCGTTACGGCGTGAAAGACGGACAAACAATCAAACATACAAACGCACAAACACACTTTCGCATTTATAATATTATAGTATGGATTAACAGTGTATGTGACTATTATTATTAATAATAAAAATCGAAAAGTTGACAAGTTAGCAATCAGTAAAGCCCTTCAAAAGAGCTTATTTAGAAGGTTTTATAATATTATGCTTCAATGATTATCTATGGTTATTTTTTCCTTTAAATGAGATATTCGGAAGTGAATAAAGGTCATCGAATTGAAAGAAGACAATTATCTATCAATGATGAAGTTTCGTCGTTTTTATCGTGTTTAATGACGGCAATTGAATGGGCGATCTACTTTGAAACCTCCTTGGTGGTTTTTTTGGTTTCGATTGTGTACCTATTTATCAATAACTTTTGGTCTTTGTTTTTTTTTTCATATTAAAAAGTAAAAAAAATTAAAAAGACCCTTTTCAGGGTTCTGTACCCAAAGGATGCCGCCTTTTGCTTACCTTATAATTTTCTCTCTGTGTACCTGTTTTCTGTATCGCTTACTATTTCTGGTGTACAATAAAGAGTCTTTGTATTGTATTGTATTGTATTGTACCTACTAATCTATTTCTAATACTTACTGTACATCCATACAAGAGAGGCTCTTCTATAGTTATCTTCTTTGACCAAGTTTTACTTTTTATGCAACAGGGAGTACAAACGAGAAATTGTGTGATAGTAAGTGGTCACCATGGATGGCAAAGTTCCTCCACTCTGCGTAAATATCACATTCTCTCAAAATTAGTTAAATAACAAATCAAATATGGTTTTGCGTTTGTAACTGTCGATGTATTATAAGGTAAAATCCATATTAGCAGGTTTTTTAATTTATATTCTTGGTAAGGCGTGCGTGGGTTATTTGGTCAGAATCAATTTGAAGCATATCCATTTTAAATGCGAAGTCAACGAACCGG
This sequence comes from Choristoneura rosaceana, assembly GCA_037349165.1. Classification (NCBI taxonomy): domain Eukaryota; kingdom Metazoa; phylum Arthropoda; class Insecta; order Lepidoptera; family Tortricidae; genus Choristoneura; species Choristoneura rosaceana. Next base: position 1,013,795 of record JAZBNJ010000007.1, read on the forward strand.
CGGCAGTGGAAATAGTAACAGAAACTTAGCCTAAACTAGGCTGAATCAGCTAGGTTTAGCCTCGGCAATGCGTCATTAGAATCAAAAAAAATGTTTTAAAGCTACTTTGTGTAAGTCTAGGTTTTAGCTCGTTAAAGTGGCTGTAGGCAGGCCATATAACATGGAGAACAGATGGCCGTTGGGGCCGGAAAGTTCCGAATGCATTAGGACGTCCACTAACGAGATGAACGGACGACCTTAAAGCCGCGGGTCCACAGTGGATGCAGGCCGTTTCCAATCGAAGTAACTGGACTGGATGTCTATGGAAAAGGGGGTGACACTCTTTCTCGGCCCGCATAATCCTAAGGCCCGACATGGAAATACCGACCCTGTTTTTCGTGTACACGCCCATAGAAGCTCCTGTCAGTTTCTATGGGCGTGTACACAAAAAACAGGGCCGGTATTTCCATGTCGGTGTTATCCGGGCCGGGAAAGACTGTCACCCTGGAAAAGACATGTCCAACAGGGCACGTTCTACGACTAAAATGATGATGATGTCATCATCATCATCATTTTAGTCGTAATCGTCGTTATGTTCATACATAAGGTCAGGATAACCCTACCAGCTCAGTTGATTATAGACAGCTAACTGATTCAGTAGCAAACAACCTTTTGAATCTTATAATTGCTTTACAAAAACTAGAAATAAATGCCATTGTGAACAAAACGCGTGTACACAATTTCACATTTTCGACATCCCTAATTTCATCGACCATAAACTAAATAGAGTGAACGCATTTAATTTTTCTTTCCGCACGAAAAACCGCGAAAATAAAAGTTGTTTTCATGGTTCCGTACACAGCTACTAAGTTTCTATATTTGTTTATCCGGCTAGGGCTTGCCATTGACAATTTTAGAATGGATAACTTAAGCTATTTCGTTATCACTGTCATCAGTGTTGAGAAGAAGACTAAGGGAGCTGAGACTGAGCGGGCAGCGGCGCTCTATTACCAACTATGTACTGTAGATTTCAGCTCCGCGGTATAAAAAAAAATTCATAGAAATCAAACCCTGTACTCTTTTTTACGATGCCATAGATTTATGAAACTTGGCAAGTAGTAAAGACAAGTGAAAAAAGGCTGATTCGCGAAGTTATAATAAATACCTACTTAAATAATGAAAATTTATGTAAAATACACGCACTTGTAGTCATGCAGTTCGTTTCTACCTTTCCTCCGCCTTGGAAAATAAAATAAACAATACATTTGCAACCCAACCCAAGACAAAAACTCCAGACTTATGTTTCACTTCTTTTCAAGGGATCACCAGCGAATGGTGACACTCCGATGGTTGCTTTATTTTTCGGACAAAGGGAAGGCGGTAAAATTAAGTACATATTCCACGTAACCTCTACTATTTCGCGTAGCTTGATCGCATTACTTTGCGGTGAAGAAAATAAAGTGGGTATATACAAGTATCCATTTTATTTCAAACATGAATCTTCGCAAAGAAAATTAATTTAACGTAGATTACGTAAACAATAAGCGAGTCCAAATCGCGCTTGATGACTCCTGTTTGCAAAAAAATTTGTTCAGAATCACAGTCAGCTTTTTGCAAATATAGCGGGAGTAAAATACAGGAATGCAGGGATAGAATCAGAAATGATGATATCCGCAGTAGAACTAAGGTTACTGACATAGCCCGAAAAATTGCGAAATTGAATTGGCAGTGGACGGGGCACATTTCTCGCAGGACTGATGGCCGATGGGGTCAGAAGGTTCTCGAATGGCGTCCGCGGACCGGGAGACGAGCTGTCGGTAGGCCTACAGCAAGATGGAGCGACGAACTGATTAAGATCGCGGGATCGCGGTGGATGCGGAAAGCACAAGACCGGTCTGAGTGGAGAGCCTTGGGGGAGGCCTATGTCCAGTAGTAATTAGTACCGTCTTTCGGCAGACATGGTGATGATATTTTGTCTGTGTGGTGCTGGCGCTATATACGGAATTCACAGCACTCGAGAGCTGTGACCGTTTCATTATTGTTCTTGTTTAACCTTAAGTTTATGCAATACGAGTAAAGTTTGTTCGGATGTTTTATTCATATTATGATATAACTATTATTACAGAGCCGCGAAATATCAGTTTCCTGATCTCCGGCTTACTTATAAATGTAATTCGTTCATAGGAAACACACGTTTTCCGTTTTGCGAAATATGGGGTATATTTGAGTATGGAGGACGAACAATCACCTTATTTGAACTATTTAGGTAAAGTTAGGTTAGGTAGAGTCGTTATCAGCGGATGTCGTGGTGTCTCCCAGTGCTCCCATGGCATCCGCATACTTGGCTGGTGAGGGAATACCGGTGGGTTTTTTAATGGGTAGGCCTCCCCCCTTCCTTTCTTCCCAATTGGAAGGAAGGAAGGGGAGATGAGAGTCCCATACACCCGTGCGTAACGCATTTTCCCACCGACAAAACAAAAGGTAGAGTCGTCATCGTAATCATCATCATCATCATCACTCTATAGCAGTCCACTTCTGGACATAGATAAATAATTATCTTTGTGTTCTGTTTTTTGTATTCTTTTTGTTGTTTTTTGCTTTACGTGTATTAATTGTTTACCACTAACACTAATCTTAAGTCTGTACGAACTATACTAACAATAATATGGATCCTTGGTCTAAAATAAATTTATTATTATTATTATAGGGCTCCCCCAATGAGGGCCATTGCGCCCTGTCCTCGGCAACACGCCTCCAACTTCCATGCAAGCTACAAATGCGACTACCTATATTGCTAAAAAGCCATAAGTATATTTATTTTCCTGCTTAGTGCTGTAACAGCACAAAAAGTGGCTTTTTAAAGTTGGTGATTCTAAAGGTTTACATTTCATTAGTGAGTACCGTAATATACTAAAACCAGGTAGATGAAAAAAGTGGTGACATTGATAGTGTTAGGGGTCTAAAAAACTTCTCGATGGGTTGAATGTTTATTTAGATGGATTTTGAACATAAAGCTACCGTGAGACTCACTCATATTAATATATTTTTCGGATATCTCACGTCTTAACCACTCGATTAACCTCGATTTAAGATGTGAGTTATCCGAAAAATATATTTAATATTTAGATGGATGTTTATAATTATGTGAACTAAAAGTTGACAAAGCAAAAGTTATAAAAATACTAGCTTTTGCCCGCGGCTCCGCCCGCGTGGTATTCGGTTATCGCGCGCGGATAAAAAGTAGCCTATGTCACTCTCGGGCCCATAAACTATATCTGTGCCAAAAATCACGTCGATCCGTCGCTCCGTTTCGACGTGACAGACTGACCAACATACAAACACTAATAAAAATAAAACTATTTAAAATATTAGTATGGATATGGCACTAAAAATTATATCTAAATGAGAGATACACTCGAGAGCAAAAGTTTCGGGTCACTAACATTTACTTCAATATCTTGAAAACGAATGAAGCTATCGTATTGAAATAAATTGAACCTTATAGACAATTTAATGTTACTGAATTAAAATGCATAACATTTATTACTGATCATTTCTTTTATTTTGTTTAAAACGAAAAATTAAAAATGGCGTCTATTTGCTTGCAAAACCAAAACAAAAAATACTTAAGATTTTATATTTACAAGCAGTTTTAACGCAGTTTAGTACTTGGTATTACCCCCGCGTGCTGTTTGCACTGCTGCAATGTGATTCGGCATGCTGTACACCAAGTTTCTGAAACACTGTTGGGGAATGTCCTCCCATTCCTCTACCAAAGCATGTTTCAAGTCACAAAGCGTAACTGAAGGAGGATCTTGCTGTCTCACACGTCGTTGGAGCTCGTCCCAGGCGTGCTCGATCGGGTTAAGGTCGGGGCTACGTGCTGGCCACACCATGGGACGAATATTCACCTCGTCAAGGTAAGTTTGCACTACAGGAGCAGTGTGGGGACGGGCGTTATCGTGCATAAGGATAGCATTAGCACCGAGTCTTGCCATAAATGGACCGACGTGCTCGTTAAGGATTTCATCCACGTATCTTACGCCATTAAGAGTAACGTTTTCGGTCAGTACTAGCTCTGTTCGGCTTTCCGCAAAAATTGCAGCCCACACGAGTACCGATCGAACCACCACCGTATGCCACCTTTTCTTCAATACAGGCTTGCATAAATCTTTCTCCTAGTCTTCTGTATACCTTTGCCCTTCCGTGGTTTTTATACAGCATAAATTTTGATTCGTCCGAGAACATGACAATGGACCAATTTTCAATCGTCCAATCTGAGTGTTCGCGTGCATAAATTTGTCTTGGTATACGATGGTGCCGCGAGAGTTTCGGACCATTTGCGGGTCTAAATGGTTTCAAATTACCTTCAGCAAGTCGCCGTCTTACGGTCCAAGCACTAGGGTTGCTTCCACCAAGCCCTAAAAAATGTTGAGTCAGTGCTCTTCCCGTAAGGAATCGATTTCGCAGCATAGTGTTGACTAGAAATCGATCTTCCCGTTCCGTTGTACACCTGGATCTGCCTGTTATTGGTCTGCGTAGGCTCAAACCAGTTCCTAGAAACCGCTGGCGAACACACTGGACTGTAGACAACGATACACCGACTATTCTTGCTGTTTCTCGCTGACTTGTCCCAATTTCCAGGAGCGTGAGGATTCTCGTACATTCTTCGAGTGTGAGTGACATAATTACTACTTTCATAATGACTATTGGATACTTGGGAGACTTCTTATAAACACATTTTATGACAGAACAAAAACAAAAGCAAAGATAGTTGCGAAAATTAGAAGTTCTAATTTGAGAAAAAAGCGATCATTTTGTTTATAACTTTTTTAATGGCATTACTTCACGTCAACCAATATGTTTTTATACGTGTAATGAAAGATAATTAAATTGTCTATAAGGTTCAATTTATTTCAATACGATAGCTTTATTCGTTTTCAAGATATTGAAGTAAATGTTAGTGACCCGAAACTTTTGCTCTCGAGTGTAGTTTTATTTGAATTTTATGTAGAGTACGCGCAAACTCACAACTCGCAAGTAGGTTGCTTTATTTTCTAATATGTCGACAGCGAGACGGCAATTTTAATTGTTTAAATTATGCCGACATTAAGTGTTTGTGGGTGTTTGTTTCAAACTGAGCTTAAGATAACAGTTTCTAATAATAAAATTCATGTTTAATTACATTAAACAGGTAGGTATATATATAAAAGACACGTTACGTCCCAACCAAGTTTTACTATCAGTCAGGCATGATTGTGGTTAAGCATGAGCCTATTTTTCAATAAAAAAAATATTATCTATGTTTTTTTTATTATACTACAGTGCTCTTGCTAACATGCTTATACTCGGTCGGTACCCTTTGTATATCTAATTATTTTTTGTCCTAGTGTAAGTTTGGTCGAATGATCGTTTGCTACAACTTTTTACAATTAAAACTGAAAGCATTTCAGAAAATCTTTTACATAAACTTCTTAGAACACGTTATTTTTATTTCAAAAATCGCACCTCTAATACGACAATAACACAATTGCATTTTATTTTCTAAAATTACTTAATGATAAAAAGAGATCAAAAGGAAAGTTTTTCGCATTTATCCCGAAAAGATTAAAAATTGCGTAGGGAATATCCACAAAATCGTAGATAAGTATAATTTAAAATTACATGAAGCAATCATTCGCCGAAACAACATTCTACCAATCGATACAAATTTCTATTGATTTTCAGTCAAAAATAATAGTACTCACGGTAAAGCCGCCTTCACAGACTGCTCCGGCAGCAACTTGAACGCCTCATCCTGCGCAGACGCACTTTGCACTTCAAACACGACTTTACCACTCCGCGGGCTGTCCACAACACTACTCGACTGTCGCGACGATAGATCAAAGTATCGATCCTGCGCGTGTATCAACTGTGTCACAGTAAACGCGGGAGATTCATCCGAATCAGTCTTCAAACTCGATTGAAAATCGATTTGCGGCCCGAAAAGATTGTCATCGTATTCTAAATTCAAATTTCTGAAAAAACGATCGTTCTCTATATCTTTCGACGGCGACGCTTCTAACGATTGCTTTATCGTAATGTCTAGTAAGTTGTTGTTGGAATTGTCTAGTCTTAAAGACCGTTCAGCGGTGAATGCGTACGGTGTGTTGGCTAGTTCTTCTTCGATGCTGTTGTACCGACTGCGGAAGAGCGAAGGCGGTTCCCCTTCCACTTCGTATTTCCCCCCGAAAAGATCGTATTGGGCGAATCGATTGTTGATCGTGTCGAATTTTGGGTCCGTGAGGTCGGATTTTTCCGGTTTCGGGTCGGTTTTTTCCCCCTTTGAGCGGGGAGAAGCGGAAGGGCTCATGTTTATGTGTAGAATGCCGTGCTCGTCTGTGTATTTGAGTTTAAGAGCCATCTTTATCGCATTTTTTTTGCGATTTTATCTGAAACAAAAAGATTTGGTTATTTTTTGTATATGTATAGAATTTAGACCACATTAATTTTTATGTAATAAGAGGTTTTTGAATAGGTTTTTTTTATATATATAATAGTCTTACACAATATTTTTGACTACCGCGGTCATTATATATTAAATTTATGAATTTAATTCGGGTAATATCGAGTTTCTCTACAATCAAGGTACGTTCGTGGAACCAACCCCGAATTTAATCCATACTTACTAATATTTTAAATGCGAAAATATGTTTGTATGTTTGTGTGTTTGTCCGTCTTTCACGCCGTAACGGAGCGACGGATCGACGTGATTTTTGGCATAGAGATAGTTTATGGGCCCGGGAGTCATATAGGCTACTTTCACCCGCGTGATCCCATTTAACATTTATATACATGTAAAGTTTGTAGTTATCGTATGCCGTATTTGTATTTTTTTTTTGTTATCTTAGGGTAAAGTACCTAACTTACTCGTATCGTAGTTTAAGATTTGATTGAGCGTAATAAACGCCAACAAACTGTCTGACTTGTCTTTTAAAAGTCGCTGAATTAATGTTGCTATTTTTTTATTCGACTGGAAGGCAATCGAGCAAGTGGGTCTCCTGGTGGTAAGAGATCACCACCGCCCATAAACATCTGCAACACCAGGGGTATTGGGGTTTGTTGAGTTTGACGAGTACGATCTACATTTTAATTACTTGCCCGTCTTACACGCGACACACGTATACAAAGTGCGACTGTTGCTGGCAACACAAGGTTTTGTAAACTAGGTTGGCAGAACTTTTTTCTCTGTCTCTTCCGGTCGCCCATCGGCCATATTAACACTGCTTCGACGTCCTTAAGACAATTTTGTTCTATTTGCTCTTTCATAACTGTATAGTTGGTGTTTTGTAATAAATCTTCATACCAGTGAAAACATCTTTTCTTGTGAAGAACCAAAAATTAAAATACAGTCCACGCTCCCAACATTGGTCCATTCTCACCGTCAAGACGAGAAGATTTTGCGAGTACAAGACCCAGCCCAACACAGCGATTGTCTCAGAATCTGCAAGCAACTTGCCAGCAAGAAGTGCAAGCGATACAGTACCGCCGATACCTACTGCGAATACTGCGATAAATTGCATCCCAGGTTTGAGCCGAAAAACGTGAATGAGCAACGAAAACAACGATATAAGTACGTAATTAATTCTTATCCTACTTTCATCTCATCATATAAGTTGCTGCGAAAATAATATTCAGCATCATTATCAAGAAAGAAAAGCATTAAAATCAAGATATTATAAGCATACGTTCCAGTTTGAAGAAAGAAAAAAGAAGTTTTTTCGATTGGTTCGTCGATCAAGCGCGCGGGCAGGTGCGGAGGTTGGCAGCACTGACGGCGTCCCGTCCCAACTCGAACGGAACGGAACGAACGAAGACGCGTGAGTGTACGAGAACAACGGGAACTTCGCCATTTTGTGTCGCGCCGCGTGTTTTATGTTTTATTTTTCTTGTAAAATTGTATTGTATTAGCGCTAATTGTGACATAATTACTGGAATAAGTACAGTACATGCAATACGATGGAGATGGAGGCCAAAGACGTGATCGCCAAGCGAGGTTATATAAAAGGTACAATAACTAGGTTATTTACTTTCGTGTCCACCGAATCTAATTTGGAAAATTCCCATCCCGAGACCTTAATTGCGAAACGGGATAGACTATGCGATGCATTTAAGGAATATGAGGCGTATAACAAACAAATTATATCATTGGATTCGGAGGACAAGGAAGATTATGCGGAGGTTGAAAATAAATACTTTCATTGTTTGTCAATATTCAACGAACGCATTAAAAAATCTAGTAGTTCTGTAGCTGAACAGAGTGCCTTGGAGTCAGGTTGCAGTAGTAAACCTAGAGCTAAATTACCTAGCATAAACATACCTACCTTTTCCGGCAAATATTCGGATTACGTAGCTTTCATACAAATATTTACTTCGGTAATTCACAACGACAAGTCGCTTGATAATGTACAAAGGTTATATTACCTTCGATCGTTTCTCAAAGAAGAGCCGTATGATTTGGTAAAAAATCTCCCACTTGTCAGTGATAGCTATCCTCAGGCAAGGCAACTGTTAGATGAAAGATTTTTCAACAAATATAAAATCGTTTCTGAGTATGTAAACACTCTTTTAGATTTAAATAAATTGCCGAAGTATCCCAACGCTAACGACATACGGAATTTCGTTTCAGTAGTGCGGCAAACATTAGCTGCACTTAAGAATTTGCAAAGTGCAGTGGAGGCGTGGGATCCTGTGCTGCTGGGAATTCTGACGCGTAAGATCGACGCCTACAGCTCGCGTTCATTCCAATTAGAGCGTGATCAAAAGCAGGAGCCGACGATTGAAGAATTTTTGGCGTACATGGACAAGCGGGCTCTTGCATTGGAAAACACGGATACCCATCCTGACCATGCAGGGCCGGGGAGAAGCCAGCCGTCTTCAGTGCAGTCTGTCAAGAATAAGGTAGCGTTAGCAGCTGCAGCGAAGACCTCCATGGAATGTGTACACTGTAAGTGTTTTGATCATAAATTATATTCTTGTCCGAAATTCAAATTGTTACCTTCAAAGGAAAGAATTTCCTTTGCGAAAAAATGTAACCTGTGTACTACATGTCTAAATTCTCATGTAGGTAAATGTAGATTCCACTTTCGGTGTGGCATATGCAAAAAACCTCATCACACCCTGCTGCACCCAGATGAGGAAAGTGAAGGCAACCCAGTAGTGCTCCTGTCTGGGGCCTCTGCAAGCAATGTTTTAATTCCGACAGCGAGAGTAAAATTATACACTCAAAATGGTAGGGAGGTGCATGTCAAGTGTATTTTAGATTCGGGCTCACAAGTGTCACTGATCACCACGAAAGCTATTGAGGTCTTAGGGCTTACCCCTGAGCGATCTGATATTAACCTCATTGGTGTGACGCAGAACAAGAGCAAGATTAGCTATTGCATTCCCCTACAAGTGCATTCTTTGACATCCCAATATAAAGTCTTAGTAAACTGTCATGTGGTAGAAAAAATTACATGTCAATTACCACAAATGCCAATCAGCATGGATGGAATAAATATTCCCGCTGGTGTCACATTAGCTGATACAACATTTAACCAACCTTCAGAAATAAATATGCTGATCGGGGCTGACGTATTTTTCCAGGTCCTCCTACCGCTTGAAGAAGCTCGCAACCTGCGCAATGACCAAGAAAAGCAGCCCCAGCCTTCAACTCCGTGCATCCTCAACACCAAATTTGGCCACGTCGTTGCAGGCGCGTTAGTGTCAGACATCATAAAAAATCAGGTTGTATCACTTTTTTGTGTTAAATGCGAATCAGACGTTAGTGACAGTATCAAACAACTATGGGATGTTGAGCGAGTCCCCGAGCTGCTAATAGAAAAGGACTCAGAGCAAGATTTAGCGGAATCAATTTTTGCTAATTCTGTTAAATTAGAAAATAATAAATTTCAAGTAGATTTGCCAATCAAGGTTGAGACAAATAAAATTAATGAAACTTTGGGTAGTTCATTTGACCTAGCTTTGCACAGATTTCTCAGCCTCGAAAAACGATTGCAAAAGAATGTAAATTTACTTACTGATTATCAGAACTTCATTCATGAATATGTTGAACTTGGACATGGTCACTATGTAGATATAAATTCATATAATTTCAATGAGGACCCGCTGTATTTTTTACCGCATCATCCCGTTATAAACGGGCATAGTAAAAGTACGCCTACTAGGGTAGTATATGATGCGTCAATGAGAACTAGTAAAAAAGTCTCACTAAATGATATTTTATTAAATGGGCCCCCAGTTCAAAAGGAATTATTTGACATTGTGCTATTATTCAGAATAGGAGAATTTTCTTTGAGTTCTGATATAAAGAAAATGTTTCGCAATGTATTAGTAAACCCGCAGCAAACATCACTCCAAAACATTTTATGGCGTGACAATCCCAGTCAAACTATAAAATGTATTCGTCTTGATACTGTCACATACGGTATGAAGTCTTCGAGCTACTTGGCCACACGCTGCTTATTGGAACTTGCACAAAGGTATGGGAATGAATTGCCACTTGCATCCTATATCATTCAGAATTGTACATATGTGGATGATATTTTATATTCATGTTCTGATATGCACAACTTGCTTGAAGCTAAACGACAACTGTGTGAATTGTTAAACTATGGAAGCTTTAAATTACATAAGTGGGCATCTAATACTCCGGCTATATTATCTGATATACCTGAAGCTGAACAACAATTCAGTGAGCGAGATTTCCTAAAAGATAATTTTAGTATGAAGGCCTTAGGTATAACACTTAATGTAAAACAGGACTGCTTCACCATCAACAGTCCAGAGGCTTTTGATCAGAATGTACTAACAAAGCGGGCTATTCTTAGCTATATATCAAAATTTTATGATCCCATGGGATTTGTCAGTCCAATAGTTATAAGAGCTAAAAGCATCATACAAAAAATCTGGTCCAGCAATGTTGGGTGGGATGAGCGCATACCGAATGACCTTGCTGATGAGTGGTTGGAATTTGCTAACAGTTTGGCCATTATGCACCCTATTAGTATAAGGCGACACATTCCTACCAACAGTGTGAAAGCAGTACAGCTGATCGGATTTGCTGATGCATCCAGTACTACAGGATACGGGTGCTGCATATACTTACGCGTGGTCGATGAGGCAGGTATGGCTGAATTACACCTACTCTGTTCTAAGTCGCGAGTTAACCCACGTGCGAAGCCATTAACAATACCGAGGTTAGAACTGAATGCTGCCTTGCTTTTATCAATCTTAATGGAAAGAGTATATGACACATTATCCAAAGGTGTACACATTGACAATGTGTACTTATTCACTGACTCTAAAATCGCTTTAGCATGGATAAATTCGGAAACTACTAGACTACAAGCTTATGTTTCTAACAGAGTTGGTGTAATTCAACAAAAAACAAACAGGTGGACCTGGCTGTATGTACCCTCTGCAGACAACCCTGCAGACCTAATCAGCAGAGGTATTAGTCCACAGGAGCTTCCAAACAGCGCCCTCTGGTGGAAGGGGCCGAAGTTTCTGCAAGGTGATTATATGTTTGATAGAGAAGGGTTAGACTTACCTACTAACTTACCTGAAATGAAGGCTGAGCAATATACACAGTCGCAGGTGGTACTTACAGCAATTGCAGGCAATGACTTCTTTCAAATATTGGATAGGTATTCTAATATAGAAAAGATGACACGTGTACTAGCCTACGTTCTTAGATTTTGTCACAATTTAAAAAACATAAATAAGGTTAAAGATGAGGTACTGAGTCCTGATGAGTTAGAAAATGCATTGCATTTAATTATAAAAAATGAACAATCTGTTCATTTCAGTGCTGAGATAGAATCACTGCAAAAGGGCAATGTCATACGAGGGTCCATGAAACCGCTTCATCCATTTTTAGGTAAAGACGGATTACTAAGAGTAGGCGGGCGACTCGATAACTCAGATATACCGTTGTCACAGAAACATCCTATAATACTACCAAAAAATTCACGAGTAACAACCCTAATTATAGAAAATGAACATATTAGGTTGTTACATGCTGGGCCAAAGTTGCTCTTATCTAATTTAAATCAAAAATACTGGTTGACAAACGGTATTAGACAAGTCAAGAAAGTGACTCATAAATGTTTGGTTTGTTTCAGGCTAAAAGCTAGTGCAGCCAAACAGCTGATGGGATCCTTGCCTCAGCACCGCGTGACGTCAGCTAGGCCTTTTCAAAAGGTAGCCATAGACTTCGCTGGGCCAGTCCGCGTCAAGAATTCCCGAGTGCGAAAGGCATTAGAAACCAAAGGATACGTATGTGTTTATGTTTGTTTTGTTACGAAGGCGGTTCATTTGGAGCCAACTTCAGATATCACAACAGATGCGTTTCTTGCATCATTTAAACGATTTGTTAGTAGGCGTGGATTGCCCAGCGACGTATTTTGCGATAATGGCGGATGTTTTCGAGGGGCAAGGAATCAGCTAGTTGAGCTGTACGAGCTTAATAACTCTGCTATTCACCAGACGCTTGTGCAAGAATTTGCTGCCAAAGAAAGTATTAAATTCCATTTCACACCTAGTTACTCGCCAGTATTCGCGGGTCTTGCTGAGGCGACTGTGAAAAGTATGAAATACCATTTAAAAAGAATTGTTTTAAATGCTATACTTACTTATGAGCAGCTTAGTACAGTACTCTGTCAAATAGAGGCCGTACTAAATTCGCGCCCAATTTTGCCTTTGTCTGAAGACATAAATGACTACTGCTACCTCACTCCTGGGCACTTTTTAATAGGTACATCCTTAACTATGTATCCTGATAGAGACGTTTCAGACAGTAGAGTCAATAGGTTAAATTACTGGCAACAATGCACTCAGTTACAGCAGCGATTTTGGAAGGCTTGGTATAAGTATTACTTAAATACACTGCAAAATAGGTCTAAATGGTGTGATTCTGTACCTAACGTTACTGTAGGTAAGCTGGTGCTTATGAAGGAGCCTAATGCTCCACCGTTGGTGTGGCCCATGGCACGGGTTGTGCAGGTATTTCCCGGCAAAGATAACAAGGTCAGGGCCTTTCAGCTAAAAACAGCTGATGGTAAATTGTATACTAGGTCATTGCAAGGTATAAGTGTACTACCGGTTGAATAATAAATTCTTTTAATTTCTGTTATTTTACAAGAAGGTCATTGTAAAATTAAGTTTTATTTCTGTTATTTTACAAGAAGGTCATTGTAAAATTAAGTTTAATTTCTGGTAGTTTACAAGGAGGTCATTGTAAAATTAAGTTTAATTTCTGTTATTTTACATGGTCATTGTAAGATTAAGTTTATTTTTAAACAATTATCACAATGTTAAATTGTAATGGCATATTATTTGCTCAAATTAAGTGTGCTTATGTAATAGACATAAGGTGCACAATGGAGGTGTTGTTTTCTTAATGTATACCTACTTACATAGGGTGTTCTCCTAATCTTGATTGTTAATTTTGATATTTAGTTAACTGCTGTTATTTAAATCATAAGTAGCTATGATTATAATATAAGAATTGAAGTTCCTATTTGGTTAACTACTCTGTGATTTAACTTAGATCATAAAATAACTTTATATAAGTTAGAATAATAATATAATGTTTCAAAATTATAAGTAAGTTCTATTCTTTCCTGGGCCGCAGTATGTTGCTGGCAACACAAGGTTTTGTAAACTAGGTTGGCAGAACTTTTTTCTCTGTCTCTTCCGGTCGCCCATCGGCCATATTAACACTGCTTCGACGTCCTTAAGACAATTTTGTTCTATTTGCTCTTTCATAACTGTATAGTTGGTGTTTTGTAATAAATCTTCATACCAGTGAAAACATCTTTTCTTGTGAAGAACCAAAAATTAAAATACAGTCCACGCTCCCAACACGACAATAACGAGTTTTCTCTGTACATTGCGTGTTCTGCCAGGTAAACAGTGCGACGGGTCTCTCGGCCCCGCAATGTACTGAGAAAAGCCACGGCAGTCGTTAGCAGCTGAGAGGCAGTAGAGATGCCCAATATGTTGTTTTATATCGATATACCGCAGATGATCAGGGTTGCTATTAATCATATTAGGGACAATTAATCATCAGGATCAACAATATATTTTTTTCTTTATTGAGGAAAACAAACAGCAATACAATCATACATAAAGCTAGTATACATGCAGGTAGATCATGAGCCAGTAAAGTTTTCACTTATATGTCTACACTAGCCAGCGGGAAGCGGAGCGGAGAGAACCAGCAGGGCTACTACGAAATTGGAACATAGAAGTTCGTGTCGTTCCGTCCCTCTAACACTTATACTGTTTAATACAAGAGCGAGAGGGAGGGTACGATACGAACTTCGAATTTCGAAGTACGCCCTATCGTACCGTCCCTATACTTGGTTTGGATAGGTATTTAACGAAATGTAAAGAAAACAACGTCAATTGGTGTCTTAAATAGTGAAATTCCCCCATTAAACTATCTAAATATTTACATTTCTGTATTGAAATACACTAGTCTAGTTTGTATTTATACTAATAGATAAGTAAAACGTTTAAAATCCTTGAATGTACAGTCAGCTGCAGAGAAAGGGTACCCCCCTGTATGGCGGTAAGTATGGATACCGCCGTTAAAGGGGGGTACCTTTTCTCTGCAGTTGACTGTACCAAATTTGGCAGCTGAAGTTTGTTTACATTTATTTAATTAGGTACCTAAACGTTTCAAGTATAGGGCCTGATTTATCCACAGGCTATAATATCCAACCATTGCGCAAGGACCAAGGGAGCGGCGGGCGCGGCCCTGAGCTGAAACCAATTTGCGTTGGTGTGTCAGTACAGTCAGCATCAGATATATCTACACTGGCCGAGTGTTCACAAAGACATATACGTTTCAATCGTCACAAAGTTATTGACACCTAAGTCACCATTTTCACGTGAGCGTTCAATACGTCAAAAACATCTCAACATTTTAAATTTTCATTAATACTTACACATCTAGTTTTTCATAATGACAATAACAACTAGAAAATCAGTGGTAACTAAGCAGTCAAGCTGTTATTAATATCTACACGTACCAGCAACCACAAACATGTCAACACCCAAGATGCCACTAGTTGCTAAGCAGTTACTATTTCAATGGTAACTAAGCATATCAACATTTTATTTAAACATCAATAATGGATAATAAATATTGTTTTTAAGTAATCATGTGTTTATATATATCTTTCCGAGGTAAAACTCTTTGTGAAAATTTAGTAAATTCGAAGAGAGCGTTTACAAAACGTGCTCAATGCTGAAGGGGGTTACACGCGATTTTTAACTAAGAAACCCAAAAACCCCTTATAAAGTAAACAAGTATTTAATTTTTAATTTTATAGCATATGCAGTATAAGCTGGAACTTGTCTATTTTTAGGGTTTCGTAGTCAACTAGGAACCCTTATAGTTTCGCCATGGTCTGTCCGTCTGTCTGTCCGTCCGCGGCTAAGATCAGAGACCGATGATTGGTAGTAGAAAGCTGTAATTTGGCATGAATGTAACTTCAATCACGCCAACAAAGTGGCAAATAAAAAAAAAAAACAAAAAAAAGTAAGCGTACCTTCCATATAAACGTAGTCTGATTTTTTTTCTCGACTAACCCCTATAGTGTGGGGTATCGTTGGATAGGTCTTTTAAAACTGTTGGGGGTTGCCTAGAAGATTTTTCTATTCAGTGATCTGTTTTCAAAATATTCAACTTTAAAGTGCAATTTTTTATTAAAATCGAGCGTCGGGCGTCGCCCTATTAAATTCTATTTTTGCTTGAAATCTATTTTTTGCTGTCAGTTTGTTGGGCGTTTTAATTTTTTTGTTTAAAAGTTTTTATACATTTACATGTACATTTTCAACTGAGGAAAAAAACGGGGGAGGTTCTCAAGTTGAGGCGTATATATTTTTAGGGTTCCGTAGCCAAAGTAGCAAAAACGGAACCCTTTTTTTTCGCCATGTCTGTCTGTCCGTTTTTCCGTTTTTTTCATCCAATCTTGTAGTGTGGTACCGTTGGATAGGTCTTTTAAAACCATTAGGGGGTTTCTAAAACGATTTTTCGATTCAGTGATTTGTTTGTAAAATATTCAACTTTAAAGTGCAAATTTTCATTAAAATCGAGCGTCCCCCCCCCCCCCCCTAATTAAATTATTTTCATGGTTTTTTGTAGTTAGTTCAATTTTTAGTTATAATTTTTTTTTCACGCTTTTTAGTGTAAAAGATCTAAGATACAATAGTTTAATTTCAACTGCCCGCCACCTTTTACGAAAAATTGCTCTTTCCGATGCAGAGACGTTTCTTAATTAGGAGTCCTGGTGCTTCACCACCCACTCCATTTCACCATATGCATTACGAGGAGCATAAATTGCTTAGCCACTATGTTAAAGTAATTGAAATTCAACCCATGAAATACTTGTCTTCATCATCAGTTTCACTTCACCAAATGATGATTTTCACAAGAAAATGCACGAGTTACTACAAAATATATCAAAATTACCATAGGTGTCCCTACAAAATTTGAAGAGTTCCCTCGATTTCCTTAGGATCCAATCATCAGATCCTGATTTGGTGCTTATAAATGGGACTTAATTGAAACAATTCCTAGACGAACGCAAAAAAAAAAATTCAATTGGTTCACAAATGACGGAGTTCTGAGTTCTTTTTTTATTGGATAGGTTATAATCGACATAGCCCACCGCATTAGCACGCTGAAGTGGCAATGGGCCGGTCATATAACCCGAAAAACCGATAACCGTTGGGGTAGACGTGTTCTTGAGTGGAGACCACGGATCGGCAAACGTAGCGTGGGATGCCCTCAGACTCGGTGGTGCGATGATCTTCGCAGGGTGGCTGGCAAGAGCTGGATAAGAGTGGCCGAGGATCGTGCTCAGTGGCGTGCCATGGGAGAGGCCTACGTCCAGCAGTGGACTAACATAGGCTGATGATGATGATGATGATGATAATGATGTTGATACTGTACTGACCCCACACTTCGTGTATCAAACTTTGTGAATTTATTTTAATCATGAGTAACCTCTTTGGGAAAAATTTTTTGTTTGAAAGTGGATAGCAAGAATGTCAAAAGAAAAAAGGGAGAAGGATTGGGTTGTCAAGTGTCATG
Organism: Choristoneura rosaceana; assembly: GCA_037349165.1. Taxonomy (NCBI): domain Eukaryota; kingdom Metazoa; phylum Arthropoda; class Insecta; order Lepidoptera; family Tortricidae; genus Choristoneura; species Choristoneura rosaceana. The sequence continues at coordinate 1,030,926 of JAZBNJ010000007.1, forward strand.
GAAAGAAAGATGTGCTAACCAAAATTAAATAAAATAAAATGTGAATTCTTTGATAACGCAATGAAAAGGCCTAGAAATCCATATATTAACTTAAAACCAATAATTAAAAATGGAGTACGGAGGTTACAAACGGTTTCAGTGGAAATTAAATAAAATCTAGTTTGACAGTCGTTGTATATTCGCATAGCAAGGTCGCTACGTATAGGATTTCAAACTCCGAACAAAACATAACACCCGGAGTTATAAGGAATGGATTACTAGGTCTTATCGTCGTGATAGAAGTGTAAATAGGTGTCCAATAGTGCAAGGCTGTGTGTGCTGGTGACGTGAGTTATTTACAATTGCTTTTGCCCTTTAATATTATGAGTTTCAGCGGACTGAGTGGCTACGGGGAGGATAGTGACAGTTGCTGTCATCATGGCGAGAGGAGGAGGAACTGGTTGAAGACTATGAAGATACGCAAGTCTGGATTGATGGCGTGTAAGTTGAATTTGAATTGAATTAAATAAATGTGATTTTATTGAAATATAAAAATTATGAAAACGAAAGACAAATTACTCGGGATTTGATGGAATAGTAAACATTGCTTATAATTAATTGCTCGAGCTTGCCCCGCGGTTAATACGCCCCAAAATACATAAAGCTTTGAATTGTGCGGTTCCTACAATAATATTTAATTTCATGCTGGCGTCGACGTCCAACGTGATGGAGATATCCTGGCTGGCTGTGTGGTGTGATGTGCAACGGGACGTGATTGGAGTATTGGCGTGCGGTCCGAGTGCTGATGGCGGTTCCTGGATGTCCCTAGCTAAGTCCTTCCCTTATCCCAGTAGTTAATGATGTTACGACATAACAGCGTCGGAACAGTGAGGAGTATGTCGGGATCCTACCACTGTTATTGTATTCTGATTTGAGCTAATTATACAATTTGTAGATAGAAGTAAAGTACAGTTGGTCATAATTATATTATGATTTCCACGTAATCTGACATTTGTTGTCACAATGTTATAAATTTGAAAGACCAGCATTTAGACATAATGTCTATGACATTTTGATAGAATGTCTAATAAATTCAAACCGAGATGGAACCGCGACACTCCTGAGATCTCATTTCAAATCGGTCTTTGGTTCTATACGAACGTATACAATAATTTTATAAATAATTTATCCGTGTTCTAAATTTTAAACTTTCAAAATATAAAGAATAAATAACACCAGTCTAAATTCAAAAGACCTAAATTTAAATATTTGAAATTTAGAAGTCAAATTCAAATGATCGAATTGATTCAAATACGGGTCATTACTGTTCTGTTCTGCTGACGTTACGGAGTGTTACGAAGACATTGAATTGTTGAATATTTTTAACGAACATTATCTTCAATTGATTTAAACTATATTACTATTGACGGTACTGAAGTTACCATCGGTGTGTGGATACTATAGCGAAGAACTAATATATTTGTGGCACAAATATAAGACAGTGAGTAATACATTAGTAAAATTAAAATTGAATATCAAAACTGCTTATATATTATAACATGCTAGAAACTCCAAAGTTAATGGAAACGAGATATTAATAATTGACTTCAGCTTATTGTGTAATTGTTTATATTTCCTCAATGTTTCTTCCAAATTGCCCTGCGTATTTGGCCTAACTTTACAAATAAGCTATTTGGACCTAGAACCGGGGTGTATCACGGTCTCTACAATTATCTATACTAAACCTGATTACTTAATTTTGTCACCATTCTAATGATTTTAATAGAAACCCAGATAGCTCGGGAAGGATAGCTATACAATTCTATACTTACTATTGTATCCAGCTGGTGGAGCGAATGGAACTAGTGTGCCACAGATACGAGTACTAATCTAGCTGGCTGGGTATTAATGGTCGGTATTGCGCGCATGGATACTGTACAAAGTACCCTTACAGACTCCACAAACCATTATGATCGATGTTTCACAATGGAGTCTGTAGATTATTCAAAATTGTGTTTGGGGACCGAGGGTCTTCAGATACATGTGGTCACCAGGGGTCAATTCCACCTCTGGCCGCTGAACGTTGCATCCTCTTTGTCGGACTAACCACCCGGCAATACGGACTCTGTCCGATGGGGTTGTTTACTACTCACTTGGCAATAGGGCTAAAGTGGGGTTGCGGTTAAACAAGGTCTAACGACTAATAGTGGCGTTGGGAGTCCTTGTGGGGCATGTGGGGGGGAAGGAGACTTTCTCTCTCTTGGTTGTGGACACAAATTGTGGAACGCGTCGTAATAACACAAACATGATTCCGAGTTGTTCTTCCTGACGCTAGTCTGTTAGAGGTTGGGGGGGGGAAGAGGAGACCGTAGGTGTATAGGATAGTCACTCAGGAAAAGGTTAGGGATTAACAAAGCCTGCCTCGGGAGTGACTATGATTTTGTTCTCCACTCATTCATTTGAAGACGAGGTACGCACGTGATTGACATACGACATTAATTCAATCCCCTCACGAGGTGCCGAGGCAGCCCGTGGGGGAGTGACCAGTACGGTGACGAGCTCCACAGGCCCGGGCGGGGAGGGGCCCGGCCTATACGGCATAAATCACCTCTTTTTATATTAATTAAGTGGAAATATAATCAAAAATAGATAGTAGCAATAATAATTTCTTATACTAAACGAAATAACTTTTGAGTTTCCTGTATGTATAACCAACGCTTTCTCAAAGAGGTAGTTACTCTACTAAATAGCCCTCTCACTCGGTTCGATCCTAGGTCTACTATAAATTATTATACAACTAAGGGTTCCTACAAACAGACGATGGCCGTAATTATACTTAGATAAAAGTATATAAATAAAAATATAGTGTCTACCCCTATTGGGAACAGTACAAATTGGTGCCGTGACCAGGATCCTGAGTCTCAAGTAGCGGGCTGTTGAGAAAAAAAAAAAAGAAAAAAATTTTTTTTTCGAAAAAAAAAAAAAAAAAAAAATTTTTTTTTGTATTCATAGCTTTGAAATTTCAGGTTTGACATGGCCAATACGCTAAGAAAAGGAAAGGGAACGTTTACCGTTGTGTTAGAGGGTAATATTGGTTGTGGGAAGTCGACCCTATTAGAGTCTCTGCATACCAATAAGATGGTGACCGTTTTACCAGAACCTGTCCAAAAATGGCAAAATGTAAAGGGCGTCAACCTCTTCAAATTAATGGTAGAAGACCCCAAGCGGTGGGCTTATGTATTCCAAAATTATGTGGTGTCGACTCTGCTAGAACATCACACCTTGCGAGTAGAAACGCCAATTAAGATAATAGAAAGGTCAATATTTAGTGCGAGGCATTGTTTTATGAAAATACTACGTGAAAACGAGTTGATACACCCTGTAGAGGCGGAGATATTCGAGAATTGGATCTCGTTTGTCAAGGAAAAGGCTTTAGCTAATGTAGATTTGGGAATTTACGTACGAAGTTCCCCGGAGGTGGTTTTACAAAGAATAAAAACTAGAGGTAGAATAGAGGAAAGTGCTATTACACTTGATTATATAAACCGATTGCACGAAAAACATGAGCATTGGCTAACGGGGAATGCTTGGAAGGACTCTTTCCAAGAGTTACGTATTATAGATGGTGATAGAGGAATAGCGGATGTTGTAAAACAATATATGTCGATAGAAGAAGAAATCAAACAACAATGGTGAATTAAGATCAATCGGGGCTATTAGTAAAGAAAATTTTAATGTATTACAGAAACACAACTATGAGCAAAATGATCCAAGCTGGCAAGGAAATGCGTGCTAAGGCGAAGGCTGCTGGAGCGACACCTGGAATAGTGAAGAAAACAACACCTGCTACTGGGGGTTCGTCTGCGATGGCACTCATGATGCGGAACATGCGTAGGACAATTGGGCAACTGCATTTAAAGGTATCGGAGCTGCAGGGAAAAATGCAGGAAGAACCAGTACGGGATAAGGTTAGAGAAACAATGCCTCAACTCGCAATGTATCCAGTGATAGATGGAAGGTTGGATAAACCCAAATACCCCGGAAGGTACGACGTACATCCAGTTACCTTCATAGAGGACCTATTTTCGTACCTAAGAAGGTTGCCGACTAAAGAACATGTAATCGACAATATTATCGGGTGCTTAGAAGGAGATGTCAGGCGGTGGGCGAGAATTTATAAGGATCGTTGGGACAACGAGGAAGATTTTAAAGCTGATTTTATGGATACTTATTGGGGAGAGTCTGAACAAAATCAATTAAGACGGAATATAGTGTGTGGAGTGTGGGAGAAGAATACTCATAAATCCATGATGGGTTACTTTATTTCACTAGCAGGACAAGCAAAAATGTTGAGTACGCCTCTAATGGAAAATCAATTAGTTAATGATTTAATGCACCATTTCCCTAGAGAAGTACAGTATGCCTGGAGGATGAGGAAAGGGGAATCGATAATAGAAGCCACTGAATTCTTAAGAGATTTGGATGACGTGGATAAACAGGACCGTTATGTGGAAGGTGGAAGCTCTAATCAAACCCTACCAGGAATGAAGCGAGGGATGCCTGCGACTGGGAAATCAAATTTTGGAAATAAGAAGCCGAAAATAATCGCTAATTTGGAGATAAACGAAGAAGAAGAGCAGGAGAGATGTAAAGATAGTGGTAAGAATTTAAACTAATGTTAGCTAGTCCAGATGCTCCGGGATTAGCTTATAAACATAGGGGCAACTATTTTAGGTTTGCGCTACGGCATATGTTGTCATCGGGATGGGTGCCAGGAGTAGGGTTAGGAAAAAGGGAAAATGGGAAATTATACCCTGTAGTAGCAACAGGCGTGAGGACGAAATTGGATAAATCAGGATTTGGCTTTATCCCCACGGACGTGGAGGATCAGATACCAACCAATTTTGAGGGACTGTCGAGCTTGTCTCTTAACTTAGCAGGTAGGTCGGTAGTAGTAGAACCCATGCAGAATTTTGTCACAGCGTCGTTATTTGATGAAGAGGTTTCTTTTGAGGAAATAGGGCATAAAATCAAAGCTGAAATTTGGTTAGAGATTTTAGGGAATAAAATACGTTGTCTAATAGATACGGGGAGTGAAGTTAGTTGTATTTCTGAGGAATTATTTGAATGGTTACAGTCGAGAGGAGATGTACAACTACCCTCATTGCCGGTAAAGCCTATACAAATAAGAGGGGCGGTAGGGCAGAAGAGTTTAAAAATACAACAATTATGTTCCATAGAAATAAAAATTCAAGAGGTAATTTTCGATACGGGACTGTTAGTTGTTCCTAGGTTGACTGTACCGGTAATTTTAGGGTTCGACTGGCTGTTGTCATACAAAGCTATTATTACATTACAAGATCCTAGATCACTAATGTTGGAAATGAAGGGGGGAAGAATTACCGTGCCTTTCATTGAGGAAGACCAAAGAATTGCAGCCATTAGGTCATTACAGTTGGAAAACGATGGTGAGGCTAACCACGAAGTATGCGAGGTAGATTTTTTAGACAGAATTAAAGCGGGTATAGAATTGACCGTTGACATGAGGAAATCATTGAAGCAGATTTTAGAGGCCCATAGGATAGTGTTCACCAAGCGAATTGGTAGGGCAAATTGTTATACTCATCACATTAGTATGCATGAGCATGTCCCGAGAATTAATCGGTCTTATCCCATCCCTTATGCATACCGATCCAAGGTAGAAGATAAATTACAGGAAATGGTAGATATGGGTATTATTTCGAGAGGTTCAACACCGTATAGTAGTCCACTCACATTTACTTCCAAAACTGATGGGACTATTCGAATATTATTAGATGCCAGGGAAATTAACAAATATATGGTAGCGGAATCAGAGGCTCCTCCAATGCAGATAGATATTCTAAATGCATTTCACGGGGTTAAGTACATAACTATTATAGATTTGAATAATGCTTATTTTCAAATCCCGATTTCAGAAACAAGTAGACAGTATACAGGTTTCACTGTTAATGGGAAGTCTTATATGTATAATGTATTGCCACAGGGATTGAAAACGTCAGTTGGAAGTTTTAGCCGGGCTATGGATGTAATATTAGGTCCGAGTGTTAGAAGTTTCTGTGTAAATTATTTAGATGATCTAGCTATACTAACCGACGGTCAGTGGGAGGATCATTTGGAACAAATAGATCTGGTATTAGAACGGTTGGAAAGAGCGGGATTAACATGTAATTTAGAAAAGTGTAAATTTGCATGTCAGGAAGTTAAGATGTTAGGTCACATTGTATCTACCGAGGGAATTCGAACGGACCCAGCTAAGGTCGAGTCAATTCAAAAGTTCCCTACCCCGAAAAAGGTGAAACATGTTAGGGCATTCTTAGGTTTATGTAATTATTATCGGAGGTTTATTCCAAATTATAGTAGTCTAATAGTTCCCCTGACGAAATTATTGAAGAAAGGGCAAAGTTGGTATTGGGATGAGGAGTTAGATAAGGCGTTTTGGAATTTGAAACAAGAATTTTCGACTACCATCCTTTTGTCTCATCCAGACGTGAGTAAACCTTATTATTTGCAAACTGATAGTTCAGGAGTAGGTATTGCGGGGGTATTGTATCAGTACGATGAAAAAGGAGAAATACGAATTTTAAGCTTTTGTAGTAGATCATTAAGGGGTTCGGAATTAAGATGGACTGTTACTGAGCAAGAGTTTTGGGCCATAATTTATGGAATAAAGAAATTTGAGACATACTTGCGGGGAGCCGAGTTAATTATTAGGACAGATCACAAGGCGTTAGTGTTTGTTAAGAACATTAGGTTATACAACAGTCGGATCACTAGGTGGATATTATATTTAGAACAATTTAACTATACTGTAGAACATGTCAAGGGGACGGAGAACATAGGGGTAGACATTTTATCTAGATTTCCGAATGATGGGGAGATACAGGAGGGGAAATTGTGGTATCCGAGTATAATGTACATGGGAGTGCAAGAAAATAAAGAATTACAGGATAAATTAGGGGAAATGGCCCAACTACAAGATAGGGATAATGTGATAAGGGGCATAAAAAATAGGCTGTCGAATCCAGGACTAGAGGGAGTAAATGATCGGTTAGCGCGGATAGCAAGCCGTTGTATCACAGAGGATGGAATTCTTTATTTCAATAGGCTGGATAGTCCAAACAGAGTATTGTATTTACCAGAAATTTTACAGGCGGAGGTATGTAGGCAGGTTCACTTAGAATTGGGGCACTTAGGAGTTTATAAAATGATAAAATATTTACAGGACAGATTCTACTGGCTAAAGATGAGGGAAACAATCAGAGATTTTGTTAGGAGTTGTCATCTTTGTCAATTGTCAAAGGTAGACAATATTAAGTATGTAGGTACTTGTAAGTCAATTATATCCGAGAATCCAGGTGACTTAGTGATGGCGGACCTCTATGGGCCGTTGCCGATATCGAGAGGAGGAATTTCGCATATATTTGTCATACAAGATTCTTTCACTAAATATATAAAACTATATGGGTTGAAGGCGGCAACAGCAAGGGCAGTGGTGTCTAGGATGCGAGATTTTGCATTAACAATAAAACCAAAGAAGGTTATGACAGATCGAGGGAGGCAATTTATAGGGGATGTATGGAGATTAGGATTGCGCGGTATTGGTGTTAAGACAATATATACTTCTATTAGAAACCCGAGACCTAATACTGCAGAAGTGGTGAATAAACAGTTAGGAAAGTTTTTCAGAATTTATTGTCATGAACAACATAGGAGCTGGGGATGTTGGTTGAAAAAGATTGAGGAGTTGTACAATAATACTCTCCACTTGAGTACGGGTTTCACCCCTAATGAGGTCCTTAGCGGGAATTCGACGCAACTTTCAATAGACCGATCTTTAATAAATTTTACGAAAAATAAGAGCGTTAATGAAATACGTGAACAAGTTAGGGTAAATTTACGTAGTGCTAGTAAGAAACGTCAGGATAGATTCAACAAGAGTCACAACTTGATTCAATACCAAATAGGGGACTTGGTTAAAGTCCGTAGACTAAATAAATCTGACTCGTTGAGTGGAAGGATTAAGAAATTTGAATTGATATACGATGGACCCTATATAGTTGCAGATAGGTACTATGAGAATGTATATGTACTCGTGCACCCAGAAACACTAGTAGAAAAGGGGTTGTTTAATGCTGTACACTTGGCACGATATTATGTCTAGTGGGAAGTCTTACATTAGAGGTTTATAGTGACTTGTTGTCAGTTTTGTGTTGACATGTGAATAGGGAACTTGCTTATAGTTGTGAAAGGGATAAATAATTTCAAGAACAATATTGAGTTGTAAAATATTGTAATAATTTTAGATTAATATTAAGGTGGTTTAGAATGCGGATAAAATTGGATGTATTGATTTGTAGAATTATTAAACGTTACTGAAAATATTTTGGTGTTTGATTGTAATTAGAAGTTAGTTATAGGGAAGTATAGTTTGGGGGGGGGAGGTAGATGGGGGGTGAGGTAATTGAATAGCTACTGACAGTTGAATGAATGATCATTAGGGACAGGGAAATTAACGTGTTATGAGTTGGGACAGAATAGATGATGAGCTAAGTATACAGGGTGTGTGTAACTGAGGTATGGACGAAATATACAGGGTGTGGAAATGTGATTGCGCTTAAAATAAATTAACTTTATGAATATTATATGATAAGTATAGAATTAAATCTCGATTTAAAAGAATGAAATAGAGATTTAAGGGGGGGGATTGTACTGACCCCACACTTCGTGTATCAAACTTTGTGAATTTATTTTAATCATGAGTAACCTCTTTGGGAAAAATTTTTTGTTTGAAAGTGGATAGCAAGAATGTCAAAAGAAAAAAGGGAGAAGGATTGGGTTGTCAAGTGTCATGGAAAGAAAGATGTGCTAACCAAAATTAAATAAAATAAAATGTGAATTCTTTGATAACGCAATGAAAAGGCCTAGAAATCCATATATTAACTTAAAACCAATAATTAAAAATGGAGTACGGAGGTTACAAACGGTTTCAGTGGAAATTAAATAAAATCTAGTTTGACAGTCGTTGTATATTCGCATAGCAAGGTCGCTACGTATAGGATTTCAAACTCCGAACAAAACATAACACCCGGAGTTATAAGGAATGGATTACTAGGTCTTATCGTCGTGATAGAAGTGTAAATAGGTGTCCAATAGTGCAAGGCTGTGTGTGCTGGTGACGTGAGTTATTTACAATTGCTTTTGCCCTTTAATATTATGAGTTTCAGCGGACTGAGTGGCTACGGGGAGGATAGTGACAGTTGCTGTCATCATGGCGAGAGGAGGAGGAACTGGTTGAAGACTATGAAGATACGCAAGTCTGGATTGATGGCGTGTAAGTTGAATTTGAATTGAATTAAATAAATGTGATTTTATTGAAATATAAAAATTATGAAAACGAAAGACAAATTACTCGGGATTTGATGGAATAGTAAACATTGCTTATAATTAATTGCTCGAGCTTGCCCCGCGGTTAATACGCCCCAAAATACATAAAGCTTTGAATTGTGCGGTTCCTACAATAATATTTAATTTCATGCTGGCGTCGACGTCCAACGTGATGGAGATATCCTGGCTGGCTGTGTGGTGTGATGTGCAACGGGACGTGATTGGAGTATTGGCGTGCGGTCCGAGTGCTGATGGCGGTTCCTGGATGTCCCTAGCTAAGTCCTTCCCTTATCCCAGTAGTTAATGATGTTACGACATAACAGCGTCGGAACAGTGAGGAGTATGTCGGGATCCTACCACTGTTATTGTATTCTGATTTGAGCTAATTATACAATTTGTAGATAGAAGTAAAGTACAGTTGGTCATAATTATATTATGATTTCCACGTAATCTGACATTTGTTGTCACAATGTTATAAATTTGAAAGACCAGCATTTAGACATAATGTCTATGACATTTTGATAGAATGTCTAATAAATTCAAACCGAGATGGAACCGCGACACTCCTGAGATCTCATTTCAAATCGGTCTTTGGTTCTATACGAACGTATACAATAATTTTATAAATAATTTATCCGTGTTCTAAATTTTAAACTTTCAAAATATAAAGAATAAATAACACCAGTCTAAATTCAAAAGACCTAAATTTAAATATTTGAAATTTAGAAGTCAAATTCAAATGATCGAATTGATTCAAATACGGGTCATTACTGTTCTGTTCTGCTGACGTTACGGAGTGTTACGAAGACATTGAATTGTTGAATATTTTTAACGAACATTATCTTCAATTGATTTAAACTATATTACTATTGACGGTACTGAAGTTACCATCGGTGTGTGGATACTATAGCGAAGAACTAATATATTTGTGGCACAAATATAAGACAGTGAGTAATACATTAGTAAAATTAAAATTGAATATCAAAACTGCTTATATATTATAACATGCTAGAAACTCCAAAGTTAATGGAAACGAGATATTAATAATTGACTTCAGCTTATTGTGTAATTGTTTATATTTCCTCAATGTTTCTTCCAAATTGCCCTGCGTATTTGGCCTAACTTTACAAATAAGCTATTTGGACCTAGAACCGGGGTGTATCACGGTCTCTACAATTATCTATACTAAACCTGATTACTTAATTTTGTCACCATTCTAATGATTTTAATAGAAACCCAGATAGCTCGGGAAGGATAGCTATACAATTCTATACTTACTATTGTATCCAGCTGGTGGAGCGAATGGAACTAGTGTGCCACAGATACGAGTACTAATCTAGCTGGCTGGGTATTAATGGTCGGTATTGCGCGCATGGATACTGTACAAAGTACCCTTACAGACTCCACAAACCATTATGATCGATGTTTCACAATGGAGTCTGTAGATTATTCAAAATTGTGTTTGGGGACCGAGGGTCTTCAGATACATGTGGTCACCAGGGGTCAATTCCACCTCTGGCCGCTGAACGTTGCATCCTCTTTGTCGGACTAACCACCCGGCAATACGGACTCTGTCCGATGGGGTTGTTTACTACTCACTTGGCAATAGGGCTAAAGTGGGGTTGCGGTTAAACAAGGTCTAACGACTAATAGTGGCGTTGGGAGTCCTTGTGGGGCATGTGGGGGGGAAGGAGACTTTCTCTCTCTTGGTTGTGGACACAAATTGTGGAACGCGTCGTAATAACACAAACATGATTCCGAGTTGTTCTTCCTGACGCTAGTCTGTTAGAGGTTGGGGGGGGGAAGAGGAGACCGTAGGTGTATAGGATAGTCACTCAGGAAAAGGTTAGGGATTAACAAAGCCTGCCTCGGGAGTGACTATGATTTTGTTCTCCACTCATTCATTTGAAGACGAGGTACGCACGTGATTGACATACGACATTAATTCAATCCCCTCACGAGGTGCCGAGGCAGCCCGTGGGGGAGTGACCAGTACGGTGACGAGCTCCACAGGCCCGGGCGGGGAGGGGCCCGGCCTATACGGCATAAATCACCTCTTTTTATATTAATTAAGTGGAAATATAATCAAAAATAGATAGTAGCAATAATAATTTCTTATACTAAACGAAATAACTTTTGAGTTTCCTGTATGTATAACCAACGCTTTCTCAAAGAGGTAGTTACTCTACTAAATAGCCCTCTCACTCGGTTCGATCCTAGGTCTACTATAAATTATTATACAACTAAGGGTTCCTACAAACAGACGATGGCCGTAATTATACTTAGATAAAAGTATATAAATAAAAATATAGTGTCTACCCCTATTGGGAACAGTACAATACCTTGAAATTGGTATTATATAAATTTGGAAAAAAAATTACCCCAAGGGTGGGAAAAAAGGTATAAAATAAAAACTAATTTGTTGATAAAAAATAACTAATTTCTTAACAAGCAAGTGCTATAATTATGTTAAAATTCAGAAAAATCGTAAAAACGAATGCGATCCAAACTAAAAGAAATAAAAAGCCATAAAACAATAATAAAACCAAAAAAAAGACCAAGTCGAATTAATTATGTGTCGAGTGAGATTTGAACCCGGGGATCTATGCTTTGAAATGCATAGGAATGGAAATGGTGCCACGACGTGCCTTGACTATGAGTTCGAAATTCGCCTTCATTTAGTTTTTGCTATGTGTCAGATGGTTTGACTTTGATTCTGCTGAAAAGTAAAATAAGAGTTAGAGGCATATTCTGTCAAATTTGATTGAAGAGAAAAACATGAGACAGATGTATGTGATGACAAGTCTGTACTGTTTTCGATGATTGTCATAATCGCTTACCTGAAATGAGCATAGCTATTTTATATCAAAATTCGACCATATAGCTATATGCTTTTAACGTCTATTTTTCCATGTTGTTCAGATATATTTGATATGTTGACTGCTTAGATATCAGTGATTTTTTGACAGCTAAGGTATCAATGACATGTTAGGAGTGTAGAAATTAATGAATATCGACTGTTTAGGTATTTTTGACACATTGAGCGCTCACAAGTAAATACTACAATGACAGTCAACAACTTTTTGACAATTTAAACGTTTACCTCTCTTTGAGCGCCTGAAGCGTATAGCGACTTCTGATGCTGACTGTACAAATCCGGTAAATACCTGTACGTATCGATACAATAAAACATCGATACATCGGGCATCCCTAGTAGACACCGTATGATTATTGTCGAGCTATTAATGCGCTCGCACAGCGTGGAGTCTGTGGTTTTACTCAACATCCTAAAAGGCTTCTGTTATTTCCTCTTTATGCTATTTTTGAATTAAAACTGACCTACCGTGTGACAGAGACATATGTAATTACTGCCCTGCTAATTGTACTTAAAGCCGTGGTGGCCTAGTGGTTAGAGCTATGTTCACTCAAGCAGAAGCAGAAGATCGTGGTTTCAAATAGAGGGTCGACCTTCTAAGTTTTTCGAAATTCACGTGTGAAATTACATTTTAATTTACTACGAGCTTTACAGTGGAAAACATCGTGAGTAAACGGTCGAAAAAATGTATGGTGTATGTGAAGTTCTCAATCTGTACCTACCTATAGGGCCCTAGCTCTCTCATTCTGAGAAGAGGCCTGTGCCCAGCAGTGATGAATGATGATGATGTTAATAGTAATCGTTATTTATGGTATTTTAAAAATTTCATCTTTATTTATAAACAAACAAAACAAACGAAATAAATAAAAAAAACTAAAACTAACTTACTCTAATCCTAAAAATCTATATTTACAAATATCACCCAAGTCGCTACTATTGGGGAGGGTGCTCATAAGGCTGGCTGTGTTTCCTCGTGGTATGGCAATGCCAATACGTTGACCGAGGAAAGAGCCAGCCCTATGGTCACCAGTGGAACGGGCAAGCTTCTTTTTTAAAAATTTAAATAGTATTTCTGCTTCGGGAGCCCATGGACCAAGCGTTTCAAATGGTTTCAATAGCAAAAGCCGCATTTCATCTTAAATCTTTGAATTTTGCTTTTTTCCCGTGTAAACTTTTTCTTTTTCTTTTTTTTTTTTTGGGAGCTTGGGTGAATGAGGCATGGGAATCCGATCAGGAAATAAAAACCCGGATTGAAGTTGCTAGAGCCTCTTTTAATAAAATGAGGAAAGTACTTTGCTGTCGTCAACTGAATATAAAGCTCCGAGTAAGGCTACTTCTATGTTACATCTGGCCTATTGTCATGTACGGTTGCGAAGCGTGGACTCTAAAAGAAGACACTACAAAACGCCTAGAGGCATTTGAGATGTGGTGCTACCGTCGCATGCTTCGCATTAGTTGGACGCAGAAGGTCAGAAACGTAACCGTGCTCCAGCGCGTACATATGTCCCGGAAAATGATGCCATCTATCAAAAGACGCAAGATAGAGTATCTCGGTCACATTCTCAGGAATGATAGATACTCGCTGCTGCAGTTGATAATGATGGGTAAGGTGGAGGGAAAGAGACGCGCTGGGCGAAGGAAGAAATCGTGGCTGCGAAACTTGCGGGAGTGGACCGGTATTGTTTCCGCCGAAGAGCTGTTCCGGATGGCTGCTAATAGAGAGGAGTACAAGAAGCTAACGGCCAACCTTCAGGACTGAAGAGGCACTAGAAGAAGAGAAGAAGAAACTTTTTCCATCATTAAACAATCGCTCAACCTCTTAATTAGCTAAGTCCTTGAGGGTGTCCTCTGCGTTGTAATGTTGTACATTACATAGGAGTTGCCATAGCTTACTGAGCACGCGGCCATGCGGTTACGGATGGGGCGGCAGTGCTAGCGGAGCGAGTCGCGTATGGCAGCCAGCGGGGAGCGGAGCGGAGAGCGGAGCTAGTCGCTAGGGATGAGTTATACTTACTAAATCGCGTACCAGGGCTTAAAAGTACGCCTACCTTCTCATACCAGGTGCAGAAACCAGGTATCAAAATCCTATCCTATCACGGGACTACGACACCAATTGACCTAGTCCCAAACTAAGCAAAGCTTGTACTATGGGTACTAGGCAACGGATAAACATACTTATATAGATAAATAAATACTTAAATACATATTAAACATCCAAGACCCGAGAACAAACATTCGTATTATTCATACAAATATCTGCCCCGGCCGGGATTCGAACCCGGGACCTCAAGCTTCGTAGTAAGGTTCTAACCACTTAACCATCCGGTCGTCAAAATACTTTCAAAGTATTTTCTGTCCAACGCAACGAGACGAATACTTGCTTCCTTGCAAGTTTAAATTAAACCCAATAATTAAACAGATAAGATTCAAAATATTTCTATCAAGACGTATAAGTATGTGTATGAATGTAAGATGACTTTGAACGTATGTGTATGAATATAAGCAAAACGAGTTCTGAGAAAAATACATTCGATTCGTTCGACGTTCGAGTTCGACGTAGTAGTACTACTACTTTGAAGCGACTGTATACTTTAATGGAGAAAAACTTTCAAGTTTTGCAAGTATATCGAGTCGGTACCTGGTTAGTATACTTGCAAGGAAATACCTGGTATCAAAACCTGATAACGTAAATAAGCACTATCTCTATTAGCCGCGCCCGCTGGCACGGTGAAACTACGAACCAACAGGGCTACTCCAAAATTCGAAAATTGAACTTCGACTCGTTCCGTCCCTCTGACACTTACACTATTTAATATGAGAGTGAGAGGGAGGGTACGATACGAACTTCGATTTTCGAATTTCCGAGTAGGCCCTATCGTACCGTCCCTAGGGCCTGATTTAGCCACAGGCTAATAACCAACCATTGTGCAAGGACCAAGAGGGCGGCGGGCGCGGCGCTGAGCTCAACTTACATAATAATAACACCTGGGCGACTCAGATTTTCTCAAGCTAAAACTCGATAATAGCGTTTTCCCAGAGATAAAACCAAGTTAGATCGATTTGTCATACCCGAAAACCCCCACAAACCAAATTTCATGGAAATCATTGGAGCCATTCCGAAATCTCCGAATATATATACAATTATATCCGATCTGATGTCAGATCATATCATTGTGGTGCGCGTGCCGCGGCTGCTGATGGGGACCACCGCGAGTGCTGCCTTCTGACCGAAAGACGTCGTGTTCCGGCGGTTCCGGGGCACCATGCCGCAGATGAATGCGACGTCGGGGACGGTGACTCAACGGGGTCACACGGTTTTGTCACCTAATTAATTTTAAACATTACTGATTATAAATATGTATGTTAGTCTGTTAGGTGTTTATTGTTATTTTTATTATATTTCATACATTTTACTTGCCCCGATATCATATCGTCGTCCGATACCGATATCGGATTGGATAATTTGAAAACGCTCTTAGTTCTCGCGTGGTTCTCGCTAGCACTGGAACCCCACTACCAGCACAGACCGACTCATAACACTGAACAACTGCATGCGGAACGCTTTTTAAGGCATAATATTAAAATGTTACCCAAATGCCGTGCGGCAATGCAGGCTGCGTGCACTCTTTACTACTTTGTCCGGTAATTGTTTGACATTCCGGACGTTCTTTCATATATATTAATTAATAGAGTATTTGACTTCTTTTATGAGGCCTTAATTTTATTTAATACATCATCATCATCATCATATCAGCCGAAAGACGTCCACTGCTGGACATAGGCCTCCCCCAAGGCTCTCCACTTAGACCGGTCTTGTGCTTTTCGCATCCACCGCGATCCCGCGATCTTCGCCAGGTCGTCGCTCCATCTTGTTGGAGGCCCACAACACAACACAACTATTACATTATTATATTATTTAATACAACTATTACAAAATATTTTTTTTTTGTCACAGATATAGATTACATTAGATAACGCAAACACCTCAATCTGTATGAAAACCAACCGTGTCACTTTTCTATATCTACTGTTACGTCTCAAGAGCGAATTAGCGATGTGAATTCCCCGATGTCCGCGCAAAATCTATTCAAATGTGCCGTCCGCCCGCGCCGTGGGGCTAGTCCTGGATTTGTCACTAGGCCATATAGGCCGCGGCCATATAGGCCATATAGGGGCGGCAGCGTCCTAGGGCGGCAAATTTCAGAGGACGCTCACTCGATTTAAGAGGATAAAGTCCAACAAAGTACATGGGGCGGAGGAAATATAAAGTGGCCTACACTCATAAAAAATATAAATCCGGCACTGCGTGGGGCTCGAGTCAGTCACTAGTCATGATTAGTCAGTTAGCGGTCAGTCTCTGTATGGGGGCAACCCCGACGTCTGGTCGGGGTTCGGACACGCGAAGTAGCATTTGCGTAATCTTGTGTAATCATATCTGTGATTTTATTGGCTAACCACCTCGGGTATATATTGGTTTATTTTAGTCCCTCGATAAAAAATATACTATAATTTCAGGTCAGTCGGCAATGTCCCCCCAACTTGTAAAGCCTTGGCCCACAGAGAAATAGCTTTCGGCTTCCGGACATCGTTTACTGCTGGCCACAAATGAATTATTGGTTGGATTATGAGTCGTACAAACTTAATGTAATGCGCAGAAAGAAAGCTATAACTAATCTTTCTTCCTAATTTAAGAATTTAAGAATAAGCTCTCTAAATTTTTAACTTCTAAATGCTATTATTCAATTTCAGAATTTATTAGCATTGACGTACTTGATTTTTTTTTTATATAAATATTTTAATTATTTCTTTTTGATTTTTGTACCTATAATATTTTATTTTAATCCTCGTTTTTAATTTTATATTTGATTATTTGTACGCCTATCGGCAAAACATAATGTTGCATCTCAAAATTTTCCACCACAATAATCAGCTATACATATGTTTACTAATAAATCACTTTGACTTTGACTTTGACTAATAATTGTAATTATCAATGGATGGTGAAACAGCCTTAATGTAGGAGGGTGGCAGATGAAAAATCGACTACGATTGACTTTTAATTATAAAAAAAAATCAATCATTTTTAATATTAAAATCGCGTATAAAAATCGATATTTACTTTAAAAAAATCGATTTTAATCGATAATTTTTTCACATCCCTAATTGAGCTCCTGGATGTCCGAAGCATTTTCTCCCTAACCTAGATTAGCTGCCCAAAGCTCAATTTGCTGTGCTGCAGTAGGGCAATAAAACCTGTTTTATTAGGTCTTTGGCCTGATTCAGTTATTTATTTACATTTGGGTACGAATATTATTTAGGTATAATCTCAGGGAGATTTTCATATAGGTAGCCGGCAACGCACTTGTACTCGTTCTTGTAACAATGGGCGGGCGGTGATTGCGTCTCATCAGGTGACCCTCATGCTCGTTTGCTCTCTCTTATATATAAAAAATACATAATTATATTTTTGGAGTTTACAATAAAATAACTCTTTATTGCACAGCAACACATAGAGAAAGCAGTACAGAAAAACAGGTATATACATTAGGTATGTCACGAATATAATTTCTATCACATTCGCGAATGCGAATGCGAATATTAACACAAACTATTCGAACAAAACAAACAGAGACGGCATCACATTTATTTTTATCCGTCAAATAAAATTAATCAATGGGTGGTGCAACAGCCCCTTAATCATTAAAACATTTAATTGCCATGCTGCATTTGTAATTGATACACCCATTGATCTGTTGAATTGAGATTGGGCACAGTAAGTGAGGAATTAAAAAAACACACCCTGGTCTAAAATATGGCTTGTCTAATCCAACCAACCTCCTTTCGACTGTGGAAAATTTTCAGTTTTCAGTTATTTAATTAACATTATATAATGTTGTACAGCCGAAACCATTTATACCTGGTGCTATCCACGAAGACGCGTGATTTTATCACAATTAGTCATTAATGACATTGCAATAAGAACCACGGCACGCGTCATCGTGAATGACTCTACCTATATAGCGTCATGACGTAAAAGCTACGTTTCCACCAATAACGTACTAGGATGTTGCGAGAAATGTGTCTAAAGTGTCTTTCATTTCCAATAGAAACGCTTCATTTACCTCGCCTCGCACAGCACATCTCTGGTGGAAAGAGATACGAGGTAAATGACGCGTTTCTATTGGTTCATGAAAATACATTCCACGCAACACATCCTCACGCATTATTGGTGGAAGAAAACGCAGATTAACGACCAAGAAAAATTCTCAACACGATCTTATATAGGTCACCCACTAGTTTACATTTCAGATTTTTGGGAACACTCGATTTTTATGAAAATTTGCTCTTTAAAGTTGAATATTTTGTAAACAGATCACTGAATCGAAATAGTAGATTGATAACCAAGGGTGGAAAGTGACCCATTTCACCCGAGATATTTCTGGCGCTCGAACGAAGTGAGAGCGCCAATAGTTCGAGGGGAAATGGGTTATTTCACCCGAGTTAGACACTCTACTTTTCATTCCGACTGTGAGGAAACTAAAATACTACAAAAAGACGAGAATAATAATAAATTGAATTTACTTATACCTATCCAACCTCCAACGGTACCTTTTCGACTGGCCACTTGCCATGCCGAATCGTGAAAAAAAAATGTCATTGACGTAACTCAATTATCTTCGATGTCATGGCTAGCCGAAAAATTAAAAAAAAAATTACTTTCCAACCTAGAGGAGAAAACGCAATTTTCCACCCGGCTATCTACCCATGAAAATTAAACTTTCCGAACAGGAGAGATGAAAAATTGTTTTAGCAACCCCTTAATGATTTTAAAAGACCTTATCATACGATACCCCACAATTCAAGGTTGGATGAAAAAAAAATCACCCCCACTTTACGTCTATGGGAGGTATTCCAAAAAAAATATTTTTTGAAATTTTTATTGTACCCAATATTGTACCATTTTGTCGGTATGGTTTACATATACATTCGAGCAAAATTACAGCTTTCTAGCATTGATAGTCTCTGAGCAAACCCGCGGACGGACAGACACGGCGAAACTATAAGGGTTCTTTGCCATTTTGGCTACGGAACCCTAAAAAGTATATATACAGGTTGCTCCTTCGGTCGCTCCGTCATCACCGCGGCAAGGACGCCGGGCGTCCTCGCGCCGTATCGCCATCTCACCCTGATTCGTGCCAAGGCTGTCGGCGTGAACTTGTTAGAAATTGCACCCGTCAGTAACGTGTTTTGGACAAAATATATGGAAATATGTTATAAAAAATCAATTATGGTATAATAATGAGAAAGGTGGACCTTGTGCAAGGTCCGCCCGGATTGCTATCACCATCTTGCTCGCTAATCCTGCCTGAAGCAGCAGTGCTTGCACTGTTGTGTTTCGGCGTGGAGAAGACAGCCGGTGAAATTACTGGCACTTGAGGTATCCCATCTTAGGGCTCTAGGTTGGCAACGCATCTACAATACCCCTGGTGTTGCAGATGTTTATGGGCGGTGGTGATCTCTTACCATCAGGAAACCTACTTGCTCGTTTGCCATCCAGTCGAATAAAAAAAAAATAGCGAGGATGCGTTGCGAGGAATGTGTTTGTCATGAACCAATAGAAACGCTTCATTTACATCGCCTCGCACAACGCAGCTTTAGTAGAAACATCTGAGCGAAGCGAGGAAGGTAAACGAAGCATTTCACACATCATCCTCGTACATCTCTAGTGGAAACGCAGCCTTAGTCTCGGAGTTCAATTATCCATCAGCGGCGCGTCACCCGCGCGTCACACGCGCGTCAACAAGTAATTACTGGCTGCGCTTCCGTGACCTGGCGGGGTGGCGCGAATGACTAGCGGCTTCTGTACTAGTGCAGCCGCGATTCAGGGGCTCGCAAATAGTCTACTTAATTGACAAGATTTCATTATTTCAACACCTGTAAATTACTACAGGAATCGAAAGAGTTTTGAACATATTTATCATAATTTATTTCTCCGTATTTAAATAAATACAAAAAAAAGTATATCTGAATTTGCCAATACTACGACAGAATAGATATTATGTTTCCTTTGCCTTTTTCATCAGAAAAAGGAGCTGTCATAATTTTGACAACGTTTACGGCATTTACGCATGATTTACGTGATGTTTTTTTTAATAGAGACTAGACAAAAGTAATGGATCTATTGTATGGTAGTTTTGGAATTATGCCCTTTTAGAATATAGTATATTTTTTATCGAGAGACTAAAATAAGCCAATATATACCCGAGGTGGTTAGACACCCGAGCTTTAGCGAGGGTGTCTATTTATCCGAGGGTTTATATTGACTTTTAGTCTCGCGGTGAAAACTCTATTTTTCATTTCGATTGCGAGAAAAAATAGTCAGTTTAGTACAAAATGACTTAGTAAAAAAAATTAAAAAAAAAATCTTTCTAGATTTCGGCGCCAAAAGATTATCAATTATGTCTTTTGCTCATTGCTCGACATCATAATTTTCACTATCACTTGATGACATTGTGAGAATAATCAATTTATTTTAATCGTTTACGATTTACGCTCTACAACAATTTCAAAGTTTTCACGGTAAGTATTTTTTTCTAACCAGACACAGATACAACAAAATAGCATCGGCGAAATAGTCCATACACAAACGAAAAAATAGAATGGCGCCACTTTCTATGCGGAAAAAGCATAGAACTAAGACCACGTAGACTAAGAACGTAACATTTGCGTCATGAAGATGGTCCACACACAATCTTATTTTTTGCAAGTAACTGGCTGTTTGAGTTTATCTAAGTCACTCGAAGTAAATTAAAAAATTAATTACTTTTACTCCCTAGGGACTAAAGCACTCGCTTTACTCCCGCCTACCCTGACCTACTTTTAGAGCATGAGAAGTGAAAATCACATTTTTAAACAATTGTAATATTAATAAATAGTCGTAGCGAAATTTTAAAAATATCAGCGTCTGTCTCTTTCCATACAGAATACAGAGAACGAATCAAATTATAGTCTTAGAAATATGAAATCTTGTCAATTAGAGCGCTCACTACAGTAATGGCAGTAACTGAATAATTTTTCAACCAAAGAAGAGGTTCCTTTTGTATTTTTGGTAAAAAATTGAAATTAAACAAGGAAAACTGTCCATTCTGTCTGAATATGTATAAATATTTAGTTCTAAATACTAGCTTTTGCCCGCGGCTTCGCCCGCGTGGTATTCGGTTATCGCGCGCTGTTTCCTCGGGAACTGTGCATTTTTCCGGGATAAAAAGTAGTCTATGTCACTCTCGGGCCCATAAACTATCTCTATGCCAAAAATCACGTGGATCCGTCCCTCCGTTACGGCGTGAAAGACGGACAAACACTCAAAAACACTTTCGCATTTATAATACATATTAGTATGGATTTTTCAGCACAATTACGTTACATTTTGACAAAATTCACTTTGGACCGTACTAATTTCGGCTTGCATTAAAAATAGTCAATTTATGTAGACGATTTTCTATTTGTACGGAATATCAATATTTTGTAGGTACGGTTTGACGAGGTAGAGGAAGAGCAAGACGACCTATTTTAACCAGGTGAAGGAAAGGGTGGGTGTCGTGTCGTATCAGGAAGTCAAACAGCTGGCCAAAGACCGTGCGGAGTGGCGATTACTCCACCGACAAGAGCATAGCTCTTAAATTTAAGAAGAAGACAGTAACGTCGAGTCCCTTACGTGCAGTTTTGCTATGTAGATCAAGCAGTAGAAATAAAATTTCGGAATTTCGCAAAATTCCCAAGGGCATTTCTAAACTTAGATCGTGGATTTTATTAATAATACAGTAGCTGTGGGTACACTAGTTTACGATTTTTTTTATTCTACTGGATGGCAAACGAGCATGTGTGTCTCCTGATGGTGAGAGATCACCACCGCCCATAGACACCTGCAACACCAGGGGGATTACAGATGCGTTGCCAACCTAGAGGCCTAAGATGGGATACTACAAGTGCCAGTTGTGTTAGTAGAATTTTCACAGAAACTGCATCCTAGTTTCTATGAAAGTTGGAGAAAATTTAAAAGCAAAACAGCGCTCAGCACTACCTTCGATAGGGTATTGGCAGTAATGGAATTGCCGCGCCCTGTCATTAATCACCTGTAATACACCAAATTAATAGTTTTCACGCCTTATCTACCTCCGGCAGGTTTAAAGGGTTCCGTGGAGAATGGTCCTCTTTTAACCGAAAAAGAAGGTTCTCGATTCGGTTTTTGTTCTTTTTATATTTGTTAAAACTTATTCAGTTTTGTTTAGGAAGGTTATTATATTAGGTACTATGGAGTTCATAAATTTGTGAGAAAACATTTTATAAAAAATATCTGCACATGACTCTATTGTTAATGGCGTAGAAGCGTGTTCAGATATTTTTGATCGAATTTTTGCTCAAAATTTTATGAACCCGACTGTACTTGAATGACTCTTGTCTCTACTGGTGAACCTTTAAGTTACCTATTTAACAGAATTCTAGGCCATCAAAAATTTTTGTTGGGTTCGTCTCGCATACTTGTTGAAAGTCCGAATGTAATGTTTGTCAGAATGATCGTTTGTCATAACTCTTTTTTCTCTGAATCCAATAAATGTTCCGAATTGTTATAAAACAATCCTAATGTATAGATGTAAGATATATTAAAGTGTTATAAATATGTATTAAAAGAATTATGTTTATAAATATAAATATGAATGTTGCTAAACCCTTGTAGGGTCTATGTTTGTACTTTTGTACTGGCTATAATTAAGAATATCTTAAAAATACCATGGTTGCAATAAATAAATAAATAACCTAACCTACAGTTTCCTATGGCATGACTAATTAAACATTTCAGAATAATTTAATGTTCCAATCGGGAAAAAAAATATGACAAACGATTAGCAGACTGCGCTAATTTTGTCGCTCTCCTTTTCTATTTAAAGTTTTTGTCAGTCAGTTGATTTCTTTTTAAGTACTTGTGAGTGTGAGTCAAATCTTAATCCTAATTTAAATTTAAGTAGGTACAATCAACAAAAAGTACAGTGAACAAATCATCATCATCATCATCATCTCAGGCGTAGGACGCACACTGTTGGACATAGGCCTCCCCCATAGAACTCCAGTTGCTTCGGCTTCCAGTCAACAAATAAGTTTGTGTTAATAAAATAATTTTTAACAAACCTTTTTAGTTTTCGGAGGCAAGTAGGTACTCTCAAGGTTGGGTTGTTATGTATGGGCCAGGTATTGATAAGGTACGCTAACACAAGGCCACTTCTACCGTGTTTTTTATTAAACTCCGACGCAAAAAGAGGGGTGGTATAAGTTTGACCGCTATGTGTGTCTGTGTGTCCGTCAGTGGCTCTGTAGCTCCTAAACGGGTGGACAGATTTGAATGCGGTTTTTATTATTGCAAAGTAAGTTATCTAGCGATGGTTTGTAGGTATGTTTTATCAAAATCGGTTTAGAGATATTGAACTTTGAAGGGACAATGTCGGGGGTTTCCCAACTTTTTGCTAGTTTTTTGCGTGAAAGAGCAAATAGCACACAAATAAATTTTCGAATTAATAATACCTATTAGACTGCGTAACATAAAGGTACAGAGTTCATAAACTTGTGAGCAAAATTTTTTTCAAAAATATCTGAAACACGCGTCTACGCTTGATATTTTTGATATAATTTATACTCACAAGTTTATGAAATCGACTATACAGTAAAATATCTTTGTCATAAATTCAAATCTATAAAGGTATTGTGTATAAATAAAAATGAACTGCTAACTTAGTTTCTGAGTTACAAACTCGAGAACAGCTGGACTAATGTTTGTTTTTTTTCTAATTTTTTTTTAAATCCGAGATGGGGAATAGGCATGATGACACCATTAAAAAACAATTCGAAGGCACAACTCCAGTAAAGAAACGCTTTATTTAAGCCTTGAAAACCAGATTAATTTTCGATTTACTGTAAAATTTGATTTTTTGTTCATTTAAAACAAATAAATAGTTACTTGATTGAGTTGCCGGATAGTGACGTCACAATTCGCTATTGCCATTGAAACTCTACGGGAGAATTGTGTTTTGACAGCTCATAAAAAGAGAAATGTAAAAAACCAAAATAACCAAAAATAATCAAAATAGCTCTGTCCAGAATTGAATGACCAATTTCTAATCTCATTATTTCGTGATAGCCACTGCAGTGCTATAGCTGTGATGAGTCAACACTATACTTAGATGCAATTAAATTGAAAAATTGCGGAATTTTACAGCGCTGTGTGTTTCGACCCAACATTAGTTTTCTTTAATTTGCCTAGGAAAAACTGTCCTTGACTTGCATGCAGCCATTAAAACAAGCTTTCCCGCTGTAAGAGGAGGCCTGTGCCCAAAAATGGAAACACAGGCGGTTTTCTGATAATTAGGTATTTATAAATTCAAATCGCCACTACTTTTAAACACTATACTTCATGAATTTTGTTGACGTATTGATTTGAGATTCGAGATTTCAAGTTCATTCGAGTTAAAGTATAAATCATATTTATTGTTTGACAAAATTTAGTTCTATTAATTTTTAGTTCGATGGGTACCGTCGTTATTGGTACCCCATTGTTACCTATATCAAAAGAAACATACGTTTTGTAACTATTTATTTATGAAATTTTCTTTAATTAGGAATAAAATTTTAAGTCAATAGATAGGTACTCTAATTACAGGATTTTCGCGTATGTTTGCCTTTGTACATCTTATTATCCTGTGTTCTGTTATTTTCATGTGTTTTTATGCACAATAAAGAGTTTTACAATACAATACAATATTTTAATTTCCAAAATAAATATAAAAACATCTTAGAGCATGCTATATACATAATATAATAATATAATAAATATATTAGTTAAGTTTAATAAAAAAAAGTTCAAACCTTTTAGATAAATCCACAGCGAAACTAAAGCACACACACAGACAAAAATGTTTTCGAACAATCACAAATACAAACAAGTTATTATTATTTCACATTTTCGCTATTCCCATGTCTCGCACAAACGTCGTCATTTCAATTTAATTTTGAACACGTAGAATATGTCACTGAACAAGTCCGCCATGATTGTTTTTTTGGCGCGAAAACCGAGCGTCCTAACTGCCATTTTCGAAAACACTAAACTTAACAGCCACGCACATAAATAACGAATAAATTAAACATAAAGAAACCGGGTTAAGAACGCAGCGTATGTTCGCATAAATATACCGCAGCCATTTTATTAAATAAAAAAATAGCACACGAAATTCGTGACGCTGAAATGGAACGCGCACACTTTTATAAAATGGAAATGCGATTTTTTGCCAGTTTTCGCGAATTTTATGCGTGTTTATTTGTGTTTTGTATTTAGTTTCTAAGGCTACGGCTAGGACGGTCTTGCCGGGCGTCTTACTGACCGCTGTGTGAAGCGGTAAGGGGAGGCATGGGGTTAATCATGGGGGTGGAATAACTTTGCTTTTTAATTATGGTGCGTTCTCGATTTGGTGCTTTTTTTGGGGTCAAGATGTCGTACGGACACTCGGGTTTGTGGGTCACATCTCTATTTTTGGCGTTGGCTGTTTCGTATCAATGATTAGATTAGACTTGACATAGTTTTGTGGTAGGTATTTAGTTAGAGGTCAATTAAGCAAAATGTAAATTAGCATTTTGTTTGTTTGTTTAAACTCTTTATTGTACAAAAAGGAAATACAAAAATAACACACAAAAGAAAGTGCTAAGTACAAAGGCATTTTAACAGGATAGCTTAAAGTTCCATCTAAGAAACTGACTAAAATTGTAAAATCGGCCAAACGTATATCGGCACAACGTATAACATATACCTATAACATATACCTACGGTACATTGTATGATTCGCACCTGCTATATGCGGCAAATACTTAATATTATTGTATCTTGCACAAAAATTCAACGGTAGGTATATTTTGATGTAAGGTCAACCAGGGCTATGTCGCCTACGGGGCTATTGCGTTCATTCCAATTATCATAAGAAAAACATCCTTTAGAACAGGGTTTCTTAAACTTTTTGCAGTCACGGACCACTTTTACAATTTAAACAATTCCACGGACCCCTGACAATAAATTTTTGGAAATTTCCTAGTAAATATATGTTAAGAGTAGACTTGCCTACTGCGGATCCCTGATACACATGCTACGGACCCCTAAGGGGTCCGTGGACCCCACGTTAAGAAACCCTGCTTTAGAAAAACTCACGTCATTTTTTTTAAAGTACAAAAAAATATCACTACATGTCGTGGCCGAGCTCTTTTTAGGGTTCCGTAGCCAAAATGGCAAAAACAGAACCCGCTTATAATTTCGCCATATCGGTCTGTCTGTCCGTCCGCGGCTTTGCCTATCAGTGCTAGAAAACTGTAAATTTGCATATATATGTAAACTATGCCGACAAAACGTTATAATAAAAAATAAATTTTTTTAGAGTACCTCCCGTAGACGTAAAGTGGGGGTGATTTCTTTTTCTCATCCCATCGTGTATTGTGGGGTATCGTTGGATAGGTCTTTTAAAACCGTTAGGGGGGTTGCTAATACTATTTTTCGATTCAGTGATATTTTTGCAAAATCTTCCACACTGACCCAGCACATCAAAACAGCAAATTTATTATAGAAACCTACATGACTTAGAAATTCTTTTAGTTCATTTACATGACTTATTTTTGTTGTTACTTGATTAGAACGAAATATATTCAATAAATGCTCCCTGGCTCGCGGAAATTTTGTAATTATTGTACCTATACTCGTATGGCCCATCTCTAAATCTATTTCCACATCCCTGCCTAATTCCTAATTACTTGAATTAATTAATTAATTGCCTAATAATTGTAACATTTTGTGACATTTTAATCTTTTGTGTATTCTTGAAAATTTCAGTATAAATTCTCATAACTTTGACATGTACAAATTATGATGTAGTTTTATACTGAATGAATAAATAATGTAATCTAACGTTTTAAACTTTCGTGATGCTCACTCATAGATCAAGTGCGGGTAGTTCAAAGAACTCGCGCTGCTAGGCGGACTTGACACCCCACACTTCAGTCTACTCGTGACCACGGCAACTGCAATGTTGCCGAAACGTCGAGGTAAATATTACTTGTTAAAAATAGCGTGATAAGTCCCGTTTGTGGTATTTTAATCTAATCTAATCTAATTCAATACGAGTAAATTACCTCTAGATTTGTTTGATGTTATTATAGTTTTCAAATCTTAGATTTCGTTGAACTGTACTGCTTACAGAAACAAATAATATTAAGCTCGAATAGGACAGTCGCATTAAGGAGTGTTACTGGCGTCGTGTACTCCGCAATACTGCACTTTTACATCACTTTACACACCACGATTATTTAAAACGTGGACCCTAAGTTTATGTTTTAAAATATTTAGAGATTCTATATTCTTAATTTCCTTCAACCGAGAGAGATCTATGGGGGAGGCCTATGTCCAGCAGTGAACGTGCTACGGCTGATATGATGATGAAGGCCAAAATCCGGACCGGCAGGACCAACATCCGGACCGGCAGGACCAACATCCGGACCGGCAGGACCAACATCCGGACCGGCAGGACCAACATCCGGACCAGTAAGATCGGAAACAGATTGCAAGTTGTAGTTCATTATGGCACTCTTACGGCGCTTTTGTTTGATAAGGGGCGTCTTCCGGTTAATTATCATCATCATCATCGTCATCATCTTGACTTATTACTTACCTCTCACTCACTGCAGGAGACCTCCTCTCAGAATGAGGCTTGGGCCGTAGTAACCACGCGGGCCCAGCGCTGCTTGGGAACATCCCATATACACCATTAAATTTCTATGAGAGCAGGTTGCCGTACAATGGTTTCCTTTACCGTAAAGCTCATGATAAATTTCAAGTGGATAGACATAATTTAGTTAGATGCAAAGATATGAAGGTATTTACCTAACTCATATTAAACCTAACCTTTTTTTTCAGGGAGAAAAATGCACTTACGCAATCCGCCCGACCGGGGGACGGACGGGTATGTGGGACTCCCGGAGCAGAAGACCCCGGCCTACCCACTAAAAACTCCCCGCAATTTCCGCCTCGCCGCATAGCGGCAGGGCCACAGGAACGCTTGTGGCTTACTTCTGCTTCTGCCCCTTGTTCCTTACAGATAACCATGGCCAGATAACTGGTAATCTGTGAAAATTTTTTTTCTTCCAGTATAACTAGTTATCTCCAAAGATTTTATTTTCCCCACAGATAACTGTTTTTTTTTTAACGGTTATCTGCAAGGAAAATCCATTCTTTCCAGGTAACTAGTTATCTCCAAAGATTTTATTTTCCCCACAGATAACTGTTTTTTTTTAACGGTTGACTCTAAGGACTCTTTATTT
Organism: Choristoneura rosaceana; assembly: GCA_037349165.1. Taxonomy (NCBI): domain Eukaryota; kingdom Metazoa; phylum Arthropoda; class Insecta; order Lepidoptera; family Tortricidae; genus Choristoneura; species Choristoneura rosaceana. The sequence goes on from JAZBNJ010000007.1 coordinate 1,059,601, forward strand.
GCCCTATTTCATTACTGTACAATAAAAGTCAATTATAATAACTAATAAACGCATTTCTTACTAATATTATAAACGTGAAAGTCCTTAGAGTCAACCGTTAAACAAAAACAGTTATCTGTGGGGAAAAAAAAAATCCCCGGAGATAACTAGTTACCTGGAAGGAATGGATTTTCCTTGCAGATAACCGTTAAAAAAAAAAGTTATCTGTGGGGAAAATAAAATCTTTGGAGATAACTAGTTATACTGGAAGAAAAAAATTCTTCACACATAACCAGTTATCTGGCCATGGTTATCTGTAAGGAACAAGGGACTTCTGCAACCCTGCCAGCGGCTGTCGCCATCAGGCGACCCACCTCAAAGACGCGCTAGGATGGTAGAGCGCGTCTTCTTCCTTTGCCTCCATCCCGTGTTTTCTGTGATGGACTCCCCGAGTCCACCACTGGAGGCTGGGCGTCAGGGGGCAACGCCCCGAAACCTAACTAACCTAACCTAACTGGAAATCAGTAGTATAGGCACGTATTACTTCCTGTAGCATAATGATGAGTAGTAAAATCCATTTCGATAGCTTTTAGACGACCAGATGGCCTAGTGGTTAGAGACCCTGACTACGAAGCTTGAGGTCCCGGGTTCGATTCCCGTGTCGGGGCAGATATTTGTATGAAAAATACGAATGTTTGTTCTCGGGTCTTGGGTGTTTAATATGTATTTAAGTATGTATCTATCTATATAATTACGTTTATCCGTTGCTTAGTACCCATAACACAAGCTTTGCTAAGCTTACTTTGGGACTAGGTCAATTGGTGTGAATTGTCCCGTTATATTTATTTATTATTATTATTTATAGCACCAAATGTTTTTATTTGTGTATTATTTTAATAATTATTAATAATAATTATTGTTATTATTTATTTATTTATTTTTTTGCTGTGCCGAACTTTGGCAAATAAATTTATTCTTTCTACTTAGCTTCATTTCTTTCTATTTTAAGAGTCAGTGTAAGTACTTTTTATGCCGAATAAAGTTAAGTATGTCTATGTCTAAATTCTGAAAAACTCACAGATCAGCTGGAATTCGAACGACCCTCTGCTTGAGAGCCAGTAGGCCACCACGGCCGGCTGATGAAGAACAATTTTTATGGAAACACGAACAGCGCCTCTAGCGGAACGTTTGCGATGTTCGTGTTCCCATATAAATTGAAATTTTAACGCGAACGCGATCGAAACGTATTTTGTAACCGAAAACTTACACTAAGAGCACATGTCGCAGCATGTAACGCGCCGGCTGCAAAGTGATTGGTCGTTGCAGCCGCGCCTGCACCGCCGTTAATACCTCGCGCATTACAACCTGTTTACGACTGGCTGTTATGGGGCCATTCACTGGTAACACGGAGGTTTTTTTCATCATCGTCCCATCCTATATACATCCCCCTCAGTGGGATAAGTAGATACAACCGGTAGGTACAGCCGGTGAAATTACTGGCACTTGAGGTATTCCAACTTAGGCCTCTAGGTTGGCAACGCATCAGCAATACCCCTGGTGTTGCAGATGTTTATGGGCGGTGGTGATATCTTACCACCAGGAGACCCACTTGCTCGTTTGCCTTCCAGTCGAATAAAAAAATACAAAAGATAGTAACAATAGTAAAAAAAAAGTCAAAAACAAGAAATATATTTTATCTTCGGGACCTTGCCTAAGGGGTACCTACTCTTTAGATAATTTGTTTTAGTTTTAGGTTCTATTTTTATTTTATTTAGGTAAGTTTAGTTAAGTTATTTTTATGTGTCAATTAAATATATATTTTGTAATATTTTAAATAATAAATAGCCAACAATTACGTATGATTTACAATAAAAATTATTCTGCACTCGTCTTAACTGAAATACAAAATTTACATTTAAAAATGAACACAATTTTTATTTTTTTATTACTTTTTTTTTTGGCATTATCTTGTACTATTATCTATTCTGTGGCATTATGCTGAGTGGGGACCTATTTAGCGTTATGAGTGTCTTTACTTGTTCTAATGTTTGTTTCTATGTTTGTTCTTTGGCGTTAAATAAATGTATTTTCTTTCTTTCTTTTTTCATTCAAATTTAAAACGTCACAAATAAGAAACAACTCAATAAAATTATAAGTATTAAATTAAAATTTCATACCTACTCAAAAAACCGTTACTTAACAAAATAAAAAATGTTTTTTTCTAAAAAAAATCTTATTCGACGGTTATAGTTGGTATCCTAAATAAAAGGAAAATAATATCATTTTATAATTTACAATTCAGAGGAATACGGATATTTTTTATTTGGTATAATCACAGAGAATATAATATATATAATTGATTTGATTTTTGGTTCAACTAACACGAGATTATTTAAAACATCTTTTAATACAATTTAAATTTATTTATTGATAAAAGAAACTAAATAATATACATATTAAACATAACTTTCTAACAATAACTTAAAATGAAATAAAAATTGAACCTAAAATTTAAATTATTTTTAAAATTGAAGAAATTTCGAAGAGGCTTATCGATGCCACCGGTGACCGAAGAGCTGGCAGCTGCCTCGCTCAAAGAATTAGCCTAGCGATTCAACGAGGAAATGCTGCCAGCATCTTCGGCACAATGCCGCAGGGGCCTTTTTAGACATAGTTTAGTTTTTAGACATAGTTTAGTTTTTAGACATAGTTTAGTTTTTAGACATAGTTTAGTTTTTACTATTTCGTATTATTTCCGAGTATTTTATATTTAGAATAGGTACTTTTATTAATTTAATGGTTATTATTATACATGTAATAAATTTCGAAAAAGTAAATAAACATATACTTACCTAAATGAAAGGTAACTACCCTTCTAAAAACGGTGGTACATTCGCCAATAGAACATCTGATAAAACGACTTACTGTCTTCCTTCGGACTTCGGTCCCCAGGCATTAGTCTGGAGAGTGAGATCTCTATTGTGCCGTCTCCCTCGCACAATATGTACTCTCACTGTCAGAATTACCGGAAATGTCTGAGATCACTAACAAAAAACGTTTAGAACAACTTACAGTTCTTGGTTACTTTTTGATTCTGGAAGTTCTTGAATCTATAAATAACCAAGACCTTTAAATTGTTCTAAACGTTTTTTGTTAGTGATCTCAGACATTTCCAGTACTTCTGACAGTGTGAGTGTACATATTGTGCGAGGGAGACGGCACAATAGAGATCTCTCTCTCCAGACTGCCTGGGGACCGAAGTCCGAAGGAAGACAGTAAGTAGTTTTATTTACATATCCGACTTCAGAAACTTCGATAGCGCGATTTAGAACACGAATGACGTCAGAACTACCTTCTGACATAAAAAGCGAAACGAACGATGAAACGTTTAGCCGTCGACTGAAAGAATAACAAAAAACCGGCCAAGAGTGTGTCGGACGCGCCCAAAATAGGGTTCCGTAGCCATTACGAAAAAATTAAGTAATATTTTTCTAAGGATTTCGTATTTTATACGGAATCTTCCAAGTTTAGGTATATTATATACCTCACGCTGCTATTTACTCATAAATTACTAATAATTCTCAAGCAAACTTAGCCGTTATAGTTTTCCTTGGAAGTTTGATATACTGACTATCATCTTGAATTTTTTCAAATGTTTCCACCCGCCGGTTTAGATTTTAGAAGGGGGGGACGCTCGATTTTAATGAACTTTGCACTTTAAAGTTGAATATTTCGCAAACAAATTACTGAATTGAAAAATCGTTGTGACAAACCTAATGGTTTTAAAATATCTATCCAACGATACCCCACACTATAGGGTTGGATGAGGAAAAAAAACCAAGGGAGGAGAACGCCGAAAGCATGAAACAGAAGCAGTGGTGGTGTTCATCTTCAAAAAGGTGATAACACCTTAGTGAAAAATAGATCCATTTCAGAAGTTATTTTCTAGGGTCAACACAAATCTTCTCGCACGCAGGTTTGATGATTTCCAGCCTCCCAATAAGCCGGCTTCTGAAAAGCTACCTTACCTTACCCTACCTTAGATTATATATGTATGGTATGTGGTCTACGGTACTAAACTTATGCTTGAGGATGCTCTTAAGGTTCTGGACTGGAAAGGACAAGGCATCAACATTAATGGCGAGTAATTCACTCGCCTTTGATTCGCCTACGACTACGATATTGTAGTCATAGTTAAGACCATGGAGGACCTCAGTACTATGCTCGCTGACCTCAGCAGAGTTTCCGAACGAATTAGCCTAAAAATAAACATGAAAAAAAAGAAAATTATGTCTAACTAATATCCATATTGTGCCAACTCCCATAATAGTCGGGGGCTCTGCGCTCGAAGTTATTGACCACTATGTATACCTGGGACAAAAGGTCCAGATAGGTAGGTCCAACTTCGAGAAAGAGATCACTCGTCGAATCGGACTTGTTTGTCCTAGTGAAAGATTTGATAAATGATGAGTTTTTAAACGTTTTGAGTCATTATGATATTCTGCCTTATAATAATTCGACCAAATGACACGTCACGTTGTCATATAAAAATTTGGTAATAGTTGTCAAAGTCGGCGGAACGCTGGTTGGTAAGTGATATTCGGCCAAAGAAAATTCTGCAAAACACCGCTTAGCCTACGCTACAAATAAACAAAGCAAACTTGTGCACTGTACCTAAATGTGAAATTTGAGAGTAAATTAAGCGATAAGTAACTTCAAAAGCCGTGAATTTGAAGACAAAAACTATTAAAAGTGCTAGCTTGTTTGAAATTAAAGTAGACTACTACTATTTTGAACATAAGTTAAAATACCGAAAAACCGGTTTTGTAGATTTTTAATACCGGTATTAAAAAAGGGGAAAAAATGTCCGGTATCCCGGTTTTTCGGTAATACCGAATACCGGTATCCATGCCCTATTTGCTACCTGATACCTCCCAAAGGAACCACTACCCAGGTATCATGGGTGGGGATCATTCTTACCTGTACTAGAGGCACACATAGACAAACTTTCAGCTTTTATGATAAAAGGTATGTCTGGCCGGCCCGGGTTCTATTAGGGGTGTCTGGCAGGGGGTTGGAACCATACTAAGTGTCTGGCAATGAGTAAAGTGAATTTTGATGTTGTTACGAATGAAATATAAAAAAATTGAGTTTTATAAAATAACGAAAGTAAGATGGAATTTTATACACCTTTGCTACCTGATACCTCCCAAAGGAACCACTACCCAGGTATCATGGGTGGGGATCATTCTTACCTGTACTAGAGGCACACATAGACAAACTTTCAGCTTTTATGATAAAAGGTATGTCTGGCCGGCCCGGGCTCTTGCTCTATTACGAAAAAAGTAAGTAATATTTTCTAAGAATTTCGTATTTTATACGGAATCTTCCAAGTTTAGGTATATTTTATACCTTACGCTGCTATTTACTCATAAACTACTAATAATTCTCAAGCAAACTTAGCCGTTATAGTTTTCCTTGGAAGTTTGATATACTGACTATCATTCTGAATTTTTTCAAATTTTTCCACCCACCGGTTTAGATTTTAGAAGGGGGGGACGCTCGATTTTAATGAAATCTGCACTTTAAAGTTGAATATTTCGCAAACAAATTACTGAATTGAAAAATCGTTTTGACAAACCTATAATGGTTTGAAAATACCTAGCAAAGCCTCGGATGGACAGACAGACAGACAGACAAACAGACAGACATGGCGAAACTATAAGGGTTCCGTTTTTGCCATTTTGGCTCCGGAACTCTAAAAAACATGTAATATACGAAACGGTGGTACATTCGCCAATAGAACATCTGATAAAACTACTTACTGTCTTCCTTCCGACTTCGGTCCCCAGGCATTAGTCTGGAGAGAGCGATCTCTATTTTGCCGTCTCCCTCGCACAATATGTACACTCACTGTCAGAATTACCGGAAATGTCTGAGATAACTAACAAAAAACGTTTAGAACAACTTACAGTTCTTGGTCACTTTTTGGTTCTGGAACTTCTTGAATCTGGAAATGACCAAGATCTTTAAATTGCTCTAAACGTTTTTTGTTAGTGATCTCAGACATTTCCAGTAACTAATTCTGACAGTGAGTGTACATATTGTGCGAGGGAGACGGCACAATAGAGATCTCTCTCTCTCCAGACTGCCTGGGGACCGAAGTCCGAAGGAAGACAGTAAGTAGTTTTATTTACATATCCGACTTCAGAAACTTCGATAGCGCGATTTAGAACACGAATGACGTCAGAACTACCTTCTGACATAAAAAGCGAAACGAACAATGACACGTTTAGCCGTCGACTGAAAGAATAACAAAAAACCGGCCAAGAGCGTGTCGGACGCGCCCAAAATAGGGTTCCGTAGCCATTACGAAAAAATTAAGTAATATTTTTCTAAGGATTTCGTATTTTATACGGAATCTTCCAAGTTTAGGTATATTATATACCTCACGCTGCTATTTACTCATAAACTACTAATAATTGTCAAGCAAACTTAGCCGTTATAGTTTTCCTTGGAAGTTTGATATACTGACTGTCATCTTGAATTTTTTCAAATTTTTCCACCCACCGGTTTAGATTTTAGAAGGGGGGAAGCTATCGAGCTTCCCCCCTTCACTTTAAAGTTGAATATTTCGAAAACAAATTACTGAATTGAAAAATCGTTTTGACAAACCTATAATGGTTTTAAAATACCTATCCAACGATACCCCACACTATAGGGTTGGATGAGGAAAAAAAAATTACCGCCACTTTACGTTTATGGGAGGTAATAATAATAATAATAATATAGCTTTATTTATTCCATATTTTAAATTATCTTATCACAATTAATTTATTATCGTTCAATATATTTAATTAAGTACATTCAATTCGAAATAATTATTGAAAACATGTCATGCAGATACAAATTACAATAATAAATTAATACATATATATATATATATATTTTTTTTTTTTTCTAAATTTTATAAATTAATATCATGCATGGATGTATATTTAAGTATTATATGGACCCCCTCCGGGTAAAAGCCTCCCTCAAAGAATCCCATTTTTGTCGGTCTTCCGCTATTCGTGTCCAATTTTTTCCCGCTACTGCTACCAGTTCGTCCTGCCATCTACAACCAGGTCTGCCGACACTTCTTGTTCCGTATGGACCCTTCCATTTAAGAAGTCTTGAAGTCCATCTATCATCAGTGTATCTAGCAGCATGACCCGCCCATTTCCATTTTTGTTCTTGTGAAAACAATAATGCATCCGTTACCTTGGTTCTGTTTCTTATGTCGGAGTTTCTGATCTTATCTCTGAGTTTGATATTTAAGCAACTTCTTTCCATGGCCCTTTGTGTTGTTTGGATTTTATTTCGAGCCTTGGAGTTGAATGTCCACGTTTGACAGCCGTAAGTTAAGCTTGGATGGTAGGATAACTGAATCAATGGCCACCTTTTTGAGCGTTACAGGCAGCTGGGATTTAAATATCTCTTTATTAGCCCAGTATTTATTCCAAGAGATTGTTGTTCTTCTATTTATTTCTTCTAAATTTCTCTCTTTACTAAACGATAATTGTTTCCCAAGATAGACATATTCCTGCACGTAATCAAGTGGTAGATCATCGATCAGGATATCGATCTGCTTGTGGTTAGTCATTACTTTTGTCTTTTGAAGATTCATTTCTAAGCCAACTTTGTTACTCGCTATTTGTAGATCCGTTATCATTGAATTTAATTCTGAAGGATTTTCGGAAAATACAATGATGTCATCGGCGAATCTTAGGTGGCTTAGAGTTTTTCCGTTGATGTTTATACCTTTCTGTGTCCATGGGAGGTCCCGCATTATGTTTTGTAGCACTGATATGAATAGCTTCGGTGAAATTGGGTCACCCTGTCGTACGCCCCTTCTGATTTTTATTTTTTCACCTTTCCTGTCTAATTTTACTCTACTTGTGCTGTTGTGGTATACATTTTTTAATATATTTATAAATTTTTCGTTGATTCCTTGATTTCGAAGAGCTTCCCAAATACTTTTATGTGAAATAGAATCAAATGCTTTTTTGTAGTCGATAAAAGCGACATATAATGGTCTTCTAAATTCTAAGTATTTTTCTATGATTAGCTCTACTACTTGTATATGATCAATAGTACTATATCCCCTTCTAAAACCAGCTTGCTCAATAGGTTGAAACATGTCTATAGCATATAGCGTATAGCATTTTCTGCTCTTTTTGTTGTTTTTCAGACGTAGAGTCGCTCTCAAAAGTCTGTGATCTGAACCAAAAGTGAACGAGGGCAGTACCTTGAAATTTGATATCAGATGTGGACTAGATGTCAATATATAATCAATCATTGTTCTAGTGTTTTTATCTGGTGAGATCCAGGTCCAACGATTTTTATGTTTGGCTTTGTACATAGTATTTAGAATTTTAAGGTTGTGCTCTTGGGCGTACGTTATGGGAGGTACCCTAAAAAAATTGTTTTAGAATTTTTAATTGTACTATTTTGTCGGCATAGTTTACCTATATATCCGTGCAAAATTACAGCTTTCTAGCATTGATAGTCCCTGAGCAAAGCCTCGGACGGACAGACAGACAGACAGACAGACAGACAGACAAACAGACAGACATGGCGAAACTATAAGGGTTCCGTTTTTGCCATTTTGGCTCCAGAACCCTAAAAAACATGTACTTAATATACGAAACGGTGGTACATTCGCCAATAGAACATCTGATAAAACTACTTACTGTCTTCCTTCGGACTTCGATCCCCAGGCATTAGTCTGGAGAGAGAGATCTCTATTTTGCCGTCTCCCTCGCACAATATGTACACTCACTGTCAGAATTACTGGAAATGTCTGAGATTACTAACAAAAAATGTTTAGAACAATTTAAAGTTCTGGGTCACTTTTTTGATTCTGGAACTTCTTGAATCTGGAAATGACCAAGACCTTTAAATTGTCCTAAACGTTTTTTGTTAGTGATCTCAGACATTTCCAGTACTTCTGACAGTGTGAGTGTACATATTGTGCGAGGGAGACGGCACAATAGAGATCTCTCTCTCTCCAGACTAATGCCTGGGGACCGAAGTCCGAAGGAAGACAGTAAGTAGTTTTATTTACATATCCGACTTCAGAAACTTCGATAGCGCGATTTAGAACACGAATGACGTCAGAACTACCTTCTGACATAAAAAACGAAACGAACGATGACACGTTTAGCCGTCGACTGAAAGAATAACAAAACCGGCCAAGAGCGTGTCGGACACGCCCAAAATAGGGTTCCGGAGCCATTACGAAAAAATTAAGTAATATTTTTCTAAGGATTTCGTACTTTATACGGAATCTTCGAAGTATAGGTATATTTTATACCTTACGCTGCTATTTACTCATAAACTACTAATAATTCTCAAGTAAACTTAGCCGCTATAGTTTTCCTTGAAAGTTTAATATACTGACTACCATCCTGAATTATTTCAAATTTTTCCACCCACCGGTTTAGATTTTAGAGGGGGGAGGACGCTCGATTTTAATGAAAATTTGCACTTTAAAGTTGAATATTTCGCAAACAAAGGACTGAATCGAAATATCGTTTTAGCAAACCCCTAATGGTTTTAAAATACCTATCCAACGATACCCCACACTATAGGGTTGGATGAGAAAAAAAAAATCACCGCCACTTTACGTCTATGGGAGGTACCCTAAAAAAAATTGTTTTTGAATTTTTAATTGTACTGTTTTGTCGGCATAGTTTACTTATATATTCGTGCAAAATTACAGCTTTCTAACATTGATAGTCTCTGAGCAAAGCCGCGGACGGACAGACAGACAGACAGACGGACAGACAGACAGACATGGCGAAACTATAAGGGTTCCGTTTTTGCCATTTTGGCTCCGGAACCCTAAAAAATGGAAACGACTACAAAACCCGAGATTCGATTTGTGGCATTCGAAAATGGCGGATGTAGTCAATTTATAATTTTGCTATTTCTGTTTTTTTGGCTGGTTGAAGTATAATTTTGATAGTGTTTTATGCGGCGATTAAGCTTAACAGTGAACAGTGATCATAAAATTCTATATTGCTCTCGTGTCTGACATTTTTTAATGTGCAAGTTGTCTCCACGTGGTTTCTGGAATTTTACTATAAAGTTGCAAAAACTACGGCTACCGAACAACGTCCCTCTCAAAGAGAGTACTTTGACACTGGCGAAATTGTCCTAATACTCGTAAGGACAGAAAGCCATTTTTATAAAAGAGAAGAAGAAGACTACAAAACCCTTGAAAATATTTTTCTAGGTAAGTACCTACATGTACCTACTTACTAGCTCGAAGTCGGTGCCTCAGCACGAGCCAGCAGGAATAGAACAAGAATCGTCTACCTCACCTACATACTATGGATTTCAATCCATCCTTCTGGGTCGTGCTGAGTCACCGATTTCGAGCTAGTAAGTAGGTACCTAGAAAAATATTTTCAAGGGTTTTATAGTCGGTTCCATTTTTTGTTATTTTTTTTGGAGTTGTTTTTACTTTTTTGTTAAAAAAATTCTTTATTTTTCACTTTTTAGTGATTTTTAGCCAAAGTACATCTCATAACGATTCCGTCAAGCCCAAACACGGCTTAGTTACGTTGTTTTATAACAGAGTTCCGTTGCCTACCTTCCGGCTTCAAATGTGATGCATAGATATCATTTAATAATATTGTAAATCTGTTTATATAAAATATACCTCGTTGAGTTTCTTGCCGGATTCTTCTTAACAGAGGTTTTTCCGAACCGGTGGTAGATTCTTTGACATTCATAAGTGCTTGTTAGCCTAAATTGAATAAAGATGACTTTGACTTTGAGGTAAACGAAGCGTTGCCGCATGAAAAACACATTCCTCGGAACACATGCTCACATATCTCTGGTGAAAACGCAGCTTAACGCTGGTTACGTCATTGGTGTTCTACATCGCGCTATCGAAGTTTTTGAAGTCGAATGCATAAAAGCAATTCGTAACTCGTTTCCTTCGGACTTCGGTCCCCAGGCACTAATCTGCCTGGAGAGAGATATCTCTATTGTGGCGTCTCCCTCGCACAATAAGTACAGTCACCGCCATATGCAGCGAAGCTGTCTAGATGATATATAATCTGAATTAATTTCAGATCGTGTTTACATCTCGACATTACTTCGTCACGTGCGGCGATGACGGTACGAGTGTCTTGTTTATTTACTCTTATTTCATTGTATAATTTTTAAATTTTTTTTTGTTGAATTTTTTGTGTTGTTGTAATTTTCTCTGTGTACCTGTTTTCTGTATCGTTTATTATTTCTGGTGTACAATAAAGAGTATTTGTATTGTATTGTATTGTATTATTTATAAGTCGTTAGCTTTTGCCCGCGGCTCCGCCCGCGTGGTATTCGGTTATCGCGCGCTGTTCCCTCGGGAACTGTGCATTTTCCGAGATAAAAAGTAGCCTATATGTCACTCTCGGGCCCATAAACTATCTCTATGCCAAAAATCACGTCGATCTGCCGCTCCGTTACGGCGTGCAAGACGGACAAACACACAAACACACTTTCGTATGATTATCAAATGGTAACTTTGATTTTGAATAATTAAAAAAAAAATACTTATTTCAATAAAAAAATACATGTACATTTCATTAATTAACTACTAATTCTTAATTAATAGGATTGTTGCAGTCAATGTTTATAATATTACCTACTTGATTATTTGGAATGAATGGATACAATAATTATTAAATTTTAATACATTTTTTACTTTGAGTAGGTAGGCACCTATATAATTTTTATTTAAGAAGGTAGGTTTAATCATCGCACAAAGATATGTTTAATCTTGTTGTGTTTGCTATTCACAATTTCTTGCACAGTTTCAAATGGAAATTTATTAAGTATGTATGTATGTATGTATGGTGTGTTTGTAACAATTTCAGTTTGCGCGTGATTTATCCTTCCAACTTATTAATTACTAGCGTTTACCCGCGGCTTCGCACGCGTAAATCATTAAATACAGGAGCTGAATTGAAATTATGGGATTTTGCAAAATTCCCGTGGGTATTCCCGAAAATTACATCGTGGTTTTCATTGGCATTTCATTAAAAGCCACTATGCCAAATTTGGTGGCATTAAGCCCAACGGTTGTTATTTCGAGATTTTAACCCTATCCCGTGGGAATATTGGAATAAAAAGTAGCTTATATGTTATTCCAGATGTCCAGCATCTGCAATAATCTGCATACCAAATTTCATCCGAATCCGTTCATCCGTTTTAATTTGATGGAGTAGTATTGTTTGTCAATTGTTTTTTCCCCTTTTCTTTTGTGCAATAAAGAGTTTACCTACATACATACACACATTAATTATATACACCGTGTTTTTCTTCATTTCCGTAAACTTTAAGGGATGATTGTTCAGGTCAAATAGAGTTAATTTCTCGAAGAAACTAGTGACTTACCTCTTACCATTTTTGAGATATTCATTAATTAAATTTAATGGCTGAACCAGTGTATATACTCGTATGTACAAGAATTGCTCGTTTAAGGATAGGTATATTGTATTAAATTAATTTCTGCTATTATTATTTTGTGTCCGAAATAAATGCCTTCTTATTATTTTTATTTTTTTTCTATGTAAGTTACATACATAATGTAAATTTATGTAGGTGTACTGTTTTGGGCGCTCAATAAAGAATATTTCGACTGTGACAACGTACCTACAGTATCAAAACTACAAAATACGTTATTTATAGGCGGCCGATGTAAAGTGTTGTAAATTTAATTCGCTTATGAATGGCATAATAATAAAAAAAAACGAAAATTTCCAGATTCGGCAGTCGATTTGTATTTGTAAAATCGCTGCTTAAATACAAAAGCGGCACAAATGAAAAAAAAACAAAAGCTTTTTTAAAGCAAAACTCGCTTTAAAAAAATGTACTTTCGAAAAAAATTATGCGTCATGGATAGGCAGACTTCAAAAAAATTTTTTTTTATGTAGCCGGTATTATGTCCCACTGCTGGGCAAAGGCCTCCCCTTTCCTCCGCCACTCTTCCCTGTCCTGGGCATGCTGCCAATCGAGCTGAAAAGCGCTTAGGTCGTCCCGCCATCTCCTCTAAAAAAAACCAATAAAATATACAATGAAAAAATTTAATAAAATGGTAGTACAGTCAACTTTATGCCCACCGAAGTTTTAGTGTAGGCTAAGCGCTATATAAATATCTGGAAATGATTTCAGATAAACACCCAAACACCCAACACCCAAGCAACTACGGCGGCTATAAAGTGGACTATACTGTAATAATTGTGGGCTCTGCCACAATCTCTCACCAGACAGATGTGAGTGCCTGGGGACCGAAGTCCGAAAGAAATGAGTTCGAAATTGTATTTACACATTCGACTTCCGAAACTTCGAAAGCGCGATGTAGAACACCAATGATTTACTAGCGTTAGTTAAGATTACTATTTGTTTTGTACTTTTTTATTTCCACTCCAAATTTTTGTTTCTTTTACGGTCATCCCGTGAAAGTCTATATATTTCACACGAAAACACAAGCCGAAACATGGATGCACAGAAAATCCAGAAAAATAGACCGGCGCTCCTAGGACCTAGGTTCGACCAGCGCTGGGGCTAAATATAATTATTATAGCATTAGTTATTCGTGAGTCGCAGTTCCACTGTTTGATAACTAGGTGGCGCTAAAGTCATCTAATGAGGGCTATCGCGCATGAATTCTCCGCTAGAGGCGCTAGTGTAGCGAGAGGGCTCCGAAAATTCCGAAATGTCAAATGTCAGTTTTTGGGTGCGCTTTTATTTATAAATAGAATAATTTTGTGAATATTACAATACAATACAATACAAATATTCTTTATTGATCACCAAAAACAGTACAGAGCCATTACAAAAATAAAAAAATCTGGTAGAAAATAGGTGATCTTATCGCTAAAAAGCGATCTTTTCCAGACAACCAATTTCTGGGAAATTAATAAATACGAACAGACTAATGTAGGTGGCAGAAATAACAGACAGGAGAAACGTAGGTCGAAATTGAATATTTTGCACTTAGATTATATACAACACAATGTTGTATATAGTCTAAGATTTTGCAATGCCTGAAATTTATTATAGCAAATATGCTTTGCAATGAATGTCTTTGTTTTGAGACACAGTTTTCTCTTACGGGAAACCTTTGTCCTCCCTTTTTACCGAACAAAACGGGACTACGAACAAACACTGACAGGCATGCTCGATATTTTTATGGTATTTAAATGTAAATTTTGAGCTCTTAGAACTGATGCGTGTACCTAATGTCACTCACGTATTTCTAGTTTTTTTTTGTAAGTGTTTATCTAGTCTATTTTTTTCTTGTCTATTTACATTTTTCTTTTAAACCTGTTAGTATCTTTTTTATTTTAATTTTTTTACTAGCTTTTGCCCGCGGCTCCGCCCGCGTGGAATTCGGCTATCGCTCGCTGCTCCCTCGGGAATTTAAGTCATTCTCTGGCCCATAAAAAATTACTATGCCAAAAATCACTTAGATCCGTCGCTCCGTTACGGCGTGAAAGACAGACAAAAACACAAACACACTTTAGCATTTATAAAAGTATATATATACGGAATTTATTTATTTGTGGGCATTAACAGCAATACAGTTAATTATAATAGGACTTAACCGAAAGCCATTTTGGCTGGTAGGAATAGGTACGGAACAGAAAAAACTGGAATAGGCATGGATGTGTGTATTAAGTCAGTGTTTCAGTATGTGTATCTATTTTATCGGCCAATAAACCATTCTTATTCTTATTTTATTCTTATTCATTAATATTAATACGTTTTTAATTTAAGTCATTTTGTAATTTTTCACATACATCCTTATAATCTTTTTATCGTCTGCGTAGGTACATTGAAAATTGAGAACTGTTGAACACCGCATAAAGATCATACAAATAAGCATGTAAGGATTCTCCGAAATAAGAACCATCGCTAGAAACTAGTGTTGTAGGCGTCTATAGGCGTTGCTCTCTTACCAACAGGAGACCCACTTGCTCGTGTGACATCCAGTTGAATAAAAAAATACTTAAACAAAACGGCATGTACTGTCGACGTCATAAACACCGAGGTTTCTGTCTAGTGTACCGATAAATATCTGAAAATGAGTAGATAATTTATGAGTAGCCAAAATAATGTACGGTCAATTTTGTGGACAGTGAAGTTGGTGTAGTACCTACTCAGAGTAGGTACTACATGAACTTAAACGTCCACAAAGTCGACTGTACATACTACGGGCTCCGCCAATCTCTCTCCAAGCAGATGCCTAGGGACCGAAGTCCGAAAGAATTAAGTTAGAAATTATATTTAATGCATCCGAATTCGGAAACTTCGATAGCGTGATGTAGAACACCAATGACGTCAACGTCACTAAGCGTTCGCTATTCATGCGTCGCAGTTCCACTGCTTGATGGCTAGGGGGCGCTGATGTCTAATGAGGGCTCTCGGCTATCGCGCATGAATTCGCCGCTAGAGGCGCTAGTGTAGCGAGAGGTCTTCTAAATGTCAAATATCATAGTTTTTGGGTGAGCTCGCGTAGCTCGAAATTAATATATAAAAAATAAGATCTATCAAAAATCCTAGTAAACTTCTGTCACTCAGCTACTAGACAACTACAGTAGCAAATGCAGTGTCAATTAGTAGGTAATACCATGGGTAATACCTATCTATTAAATGCATGTCCCTACGTCATTATAAAATGCAATGGTGTTGTAGGTGTCTATAGGCGGTGGTGATATCTTACCAACAGGAGACCCACTTGCTCGTGTGACATCCAGTTGAATAATAATAATAACTATTATTATTTATTTATTTATTGAACTCAAAACAATTAAACATGCATTACATTAGTGTTACTCGCCAAACTGTAACGTTTATTGGCGAGAAGCGCTCATTTATTTATTTATTTATTTATTTAAGCGTTCATTTTAGAAAAAAAAATACTTAAAACGGTAGCAGGTACTGTCGACGTTATAAACACCGAGGTTTTTGTCTAGTGTAGGTACCGATAAATATTAGAATATAAGTTTAGAAAATTTATGAGTAGTCAAAAGAATGTGCGGTCAATTTTGTGGACAGTGAAGCTTATTTAGTACCTACTTAGAGTAGTAGAGTAGGTACTAAGAGTAACTTCAATGTCCACAAAGTTGACTGTACATACTATGGGCTCTCTCTCTCTCCAAGCAGATGCCTAGGGACCGAAGTCCGACAGAATTGAGTTAGAAATTATATTTAATGCATCCGAATTCGGAAACTTCGATAGCGTGATGTAGAACACCAATGACGTCAACATCGAAGCGTTCGCTATTCATGCGTCGCAGTTCCACTGTTTGATGGCTAGATGGCGCTGATGTCTAATGAGGGCTCTCGGCTATCGCGCATGAATTCGCCGCTAGAGGCGCTAGTGTAGCGTGAGGTCTTCGAAATGTCAAATCTCATAGTTTTTGGGTGAACTCGTGTAGCTCGAAATTAATACATAAAAAATAAGATCTATCAAAAATCCTAGTAAACTTCGGTCACTCAGCTACTAGACAACTGCAGTAGCAACTGCAGTGTCAATTAGTAAGTAATACCTATCTATTAAATGCATGTCCCTACGTCATTATAAAATGCAATGGTGTTGTAGGTGTCTATAGGCGGTGGTGATATCTTACCAACAGGAGACCCACTTGCTCGTGTGACATCCAGTTGAATAAAAAAATACTTAAGCAAAACGGCATGTACTGTGGACGTCATAAACACCGAGGTTTCTGTCTAGTGTACCGATAAATATTTGAAAATAAGTTTAGAAAATTTATGAGTAGTCAAAAGAATGTGCGGTCAATTTTGTGGACAGTGAAACTTATTTAGTACCTACTTAGAGTAGTAGAGTAGGTACTAAGAGTAACTTCAATGTCCACAAAGTTGACTGTACATACTATGGGCTCTCTCTCTCTCTCCAAGCAGATGCCTAGGGACCGAAGTCCGACAGAATTGAGTTAGAAATTATATTTAATGCATCCGAATTCGGAAACTTCGATAGCGTGATGTAGAACACCAATGACGTCAACGTCACTAAGCGTTCGCTATTCATGCGTCGCAGTTCCACTGTTTGATGGCTAGATGGCGCTGAAGTCTAATGAGGGTTATCGGATATCGCGCATGAATTCGCCGCTAGAGGCGCTAGTGTAGCGTGAGGTCTTCGAAATGTCAAATCTCATAGTTTTTGGGTGAGCTCGTGTAGCTCGAAATTAATACATAAAAAATAAGATCTATCAAAAATCCTAGTAAACTTCGGTCACTCAGCTACTAGACAACTGCAGTAGCAACTGCAGTGTCAATTAGTAAGTAATACCTATCTATTAAATGCATGTCCCTACGTCATTATAAAATGCAATGGTGTTGTATTTGTCTAAAGGCAGTGGTGATATCTTACCACCAGGAGACCCACTTTCTCGTGTGACATCGAGTTGAATAAAAAAAATATTTAAACAAAACGGTAGCAGGTACTGTCGACGTCATAAACACCGAGGTTTCTGTCTAGTGTACCGATAAATATTTGAAAATAAGTTTAGAAAATTTATGAGTAACCTACTAAAATATGTTTAATCAATTTTGTGTGCAGTGAAGCTTCTTAGTACCTACTTAGAGTATTAAGAGTAACTTCAATGCCCACAAAGTTGACTGTACATACTACGGGCTCCGCCACAATGAAGAGATCTCTCTCTCCAAGCAGATGCCTAGGGACCGAAGTCCGAAAGAATTGAGTTAGAAATTATATTTAATGCATTCGAATTCGGAAACTTCGATAGCGTGATTTAGAACACCAATGACGTCAACGTCACTAAGCGTTCGCTATTCATGCGTCGCAGTTCCACTGTTTGATGGCTAGGGGGCGCTGAAGTCTAATGAGGGCTATCGGATATCGCGCATGAATTCGCCGCTAGAGGCGCTAGTGTAGCGTGAGGTCTTCGAAATGTCAAATCTCATAGTTTTTTGGTGAGCTGCGCGGGTTTATTTATAATTAGAATAATTTAGTGAATATTAATATTAAGATGGCGGCCGGCAAAGTCCGGGAGTGGGGGCCTGAGACGTCATTTCATAGTAAAATTATATGTTGGTGTGAAGTCACACACAACACAACTTTTTGAATAGGTAGGTAATTGATAAAAGAAAAAACCGGGCAAGTGCGAGTCGGACTCGCGCACCGAGGGTTCCGTACACATTTTTATCCACTCGTTTACTTAGAATTTTGAGTTGAACTCTATTAATCCATACTAATATTATAAATGCGAAAGTGTGTTTGTATGTTTGTCCCTCTTTCACGCCGTAACGGAGCGACGGATCGTCGTGATTTTTTGGCATAGAGATAGTTTATGGTCCCGAAAGTGACATAGGCTACTTTTTATCCTGGAAAAATGCACAGTTCCCGAGGGAATAGCGCGCGATAACCGAATACCACGCCGGCGGAGCCGCGAGCAAAAGCTATATAACAAAAAGAGCATTCAGTAACAGAGTCAGAGAGTAATTAATTTGAAACGCTTCTAAATGTACAGTTGATCTACTATTTAAAGGTAGGTATAAGATTACCGTAATTGTTTATACTGTCAATGAAAAAAATCATTTTTACGCATTCATTTATTCCAATAATCCGTATAACTTTTAATATTAACATATTCACAAAATAAATTTACATTTATATAATAAAAGGCGTCTTTATTTAACACAAACTAATATTTATCCACCAATATGCAAAATCAAATTAAATAATATTAATTTACATACCAAATTTTAATTAGATCCAACCACAGAGTCGGCAAAAATCTACTCACAAATACTTGTTTTAAACAAAATGGCTAATTAAGATGCTTAAATTAGTCCCAAGCTTAATTTTCTAATTTGAACAAAATACAGGCGAATACGGATATAATATACAATTAATCTAAGATCATAATATAATTGGCATCTTACATTAAATAGATCGACAGTTCAATTTAAACGCGACTTTTATTGTAAGAAAAAATAGTTTAAACTTGACATTAACAATTTCATTCCATTGCCAAAAATTTTTGGGAACAGCTGATTTATTTATCTGCATTTCCCATCACTTAAAGTAGCTCGTATGGATCTATTGCTGTTCAGTTCATTTTGCTTAGCCTATTTTTAGTATTCTTCCTGGCAAAGCCATAGAAATAAGCTAATATTGAATGGGGAAAATTTAGAAACGCTAAATTTTTTATATCAATAGGAATAACCTTAAAAAAACAGATTTCTAAATAGCATCTATTAATTTAAAAAAAATACAAGAGCTACCGCCAAATTACGACAGTCCGGTCGGTTACTGGTTGTTTCATAGTCCAGAATAAAAAACATTAAAAAAGAATTTGTGTCTTCTTATTCTTATTCTTTCTTAAAATATGGCTTCTGTCCTAATTAATAAGACAATTTCGCCAATGTCAAAGTATTCTCTTTCGAGAGGCAACGTTGTACGGTGATTGTAGTTTTTGAAACTTGATAGCAAAATTCCAGAAACCACGTGGAGACAACTTGCGCATTAAAAAATGTCAGACACGAGAGCAATATTGAATATTGTGATCACTGTTCACTGTTAAGGTTAATCGCCGCATAAAACACTATCAAAATTATACTTCAACTAGCCAAAGAAACAGAAATAGCAAAATTAAACATTGTCTACGTCCTCCACGTTCGAATGCCACAAATCGAATCGAATTTGTGTCTTTGACTCAATCATTTTGACAGGTGACACTCTTTACCGGGCTGATTAATACTGACATGGAAATACCGACCCTGTTTTTCATGTACACGCCCATAGAAACTGACATGAGATTTTAATTGGTGCTACTTAAAAATCTGATATTTTTTATCGATAAACAAAATTTCAAGCGTTTATAAATTTTTCAGACATTCCACATTGCTACATTCATGCAAGTTTCTTGGGGCGCATTTTTCTTGTGATTTCTAGGCTTTTTCTAAAGCGTTGGCGGTATAAAAAAGATTTTTATTTTCACATTCGGGGCGGTGTTATTTAGTATTGCACACACTAGGGATATAAAGATCCTACTTCACTCCCTTGTTTTGTGTACCTTATTGACGCCTTGACGCTTATAGGCGTCAATATGCAAATAAAAATAATAAGATGAAAATTAGATTATGTAATTTCTTTCCATACAATACAAGTTATTAAAGCCATTCAATATAATTAATTTTATTATACCAATAAAATACAAATAATTTTAAATCAAATTAAATTGTAACACTTTTTTAATATAAGAATATACACCTTACCTAAACATAAATGAAGGCACTAAAAATAATATAAACAGGGCTAATCTAAAACAAATCGACTTTTGAACATAATTTTCTAAAGTTAACAGTAAGAAATTAATAGTACATTATGATACAAGTGTGCTATGTTGGTCATTACACTCGAGTCGGTTTTTAAGCCTGAGCCGAAGGCGAAGGCTTAATGGAGACGAAAAGTGTAATGACCAATGCTCACGTGTTTCATACGACGTTTTTCAACACACTTGCGAGGAAAAGTAAATAAAAGTTCACATTTAAATAAAACTTAACAAACAGAAACCCATTTAAAAGATGGCGGCCGTAATTTTTTTTTTTCGCGCGCTCAGCGCTGCATGCGCGCGCAAGTCTGAGATAAGGGCACCGGCAAAGTAGCTAATCAGCCACATATTTATAAATTTTGAAATTGGGTATTTATAGTTAAAAATACACCGTCAAATTATAAATACCAACAAGCTAACAAGCAGTTTCATGAAATTCTTTAATTATTTATCACATTTTGAATTGAATTTTATATTTACGCAAATAACTACTTAGCTGTTTTCGAAACATTAATACTTCTTGCTAATATTTAAAAAGATATGTAATGAAAAGGCACTAGTGCGATAATGTAATGTAAAAGGCACGGCATGGGTAATATTCTGCATTATCAGTGTAAATACGCTGTAATAAGACCTACTTTACGAGCAGGTGTGTTGAAAATGCTATTATTTACATTACAGATTCATACATTTCATGCTGGAATTTTAAGTGAAAATACAGTTTAAACATGTCTTGGTTGTAAACAGGATTCTAACCTATAATTTCCGCGACCAAAAATTTATTTATTTATACTTTTTCTATAATTAAAATCAAGGGAGGAGACATTGATTTAACTGCTAATTACTCAATACTGGGCATTTTTCGGATAGTTTCAATTTTCTAAAAACGGCAAAGTAATTGCAACTGACAAGTACGAATTTCTAGGTTAGACTTAGAAATCCAAGTAGAATTACAGCCCTAGCAAAACGTACGAACATGTTTTTACATAGTTATAGTACTTGTAAAAATATGCATTAAGCTAACTTCAAATAAACAAAAAAAACTGTTATTTAATTAACATTAACATAGAAGATGTAGCTTTAAAACAACCAGATAAATTCCCAATTTATTGTTTAGTTTAATTTAGTTTTAGACACCATGTTGGCAAACAAAACCGTAATTATAGGTTAGAATCGAGTTTATTCCTAAAAGCTATGTTCCTCCTAATAGCCATTGTCAAAAAGCATCGAATGACGTCACTGACACGTTGTCTATGGAACCAAAATGGCGTAGTTTTATGGAACGTTTTTTGAGACCTTAATATAGCTCTTTTGTGCATACAAATACGGTTAGTGACGTCATTTGACGTTTTGTATCGGCCGCCGAGTGTCGACACTTGTGTTTGAGGAGACTAGCTTTAGACAAGTATCAGCACCACATCATTTACTCAAAGGCTTAGCTAGCTTTTAGCCCAGGTGAGGGGGGGGGGCTGTCCCCCCCTTTGGATATCATATGCTTTACTTATATTATGGGCTAATTTTTCAAAATCTCGTAAGCCGCAAGTGTGTATAACAAGCCAAGCGCAAGAAATTTGACCTAGAAATGAGGGGTCCGTTTTAGCCATTTTGGCCACGGAACCTTGACAATGGCCCTCCCCTGGGGTACGCCCATGCATTGGCTAATTGTAGAATAGCACTCGATTTTTATTATTATAGTTATCTACCGAAATTTGAAGTAAATCTGGTCGAAGGGGCTCAGAGCCTAAGTATGCTGTCTAATGCGGGTGCAGGTTCAATTCTGCTGCAAGCAGTTAGCGCTGCTCGTACTATTTTCTAACCCCCGACGCAAAAAGAGGGGTGTTATAAGTTTGACCGCTATGTGTCTGTGGCACTGTAGCTCTTAAACGGGTGGACCGATTTGAGTGCGTTTTCTTTTATTTGAAATCTGGTTTTCTAGCGATGGTTCTTAGATATATTTCATCAAAATCGGTTCAGCCGTTTTTGAGATATTCAACTTTGAAGTCGGGGGTTTCCCAACTTTTTGTTGGCTTGGGTTATCAATAGACGTTCACCCGCTCCGCTCTGAAGCGGATTCGCTTCACCTAACGTAGGCCCTTAATATTCTCAACTACTTCTTCTTCTCTTTTAAAATACGGCTTTCTGTCCTAATTAATAGGACAATTTCGCCAGTGTCAAAGTACTCTCTTTGAGAGGGACGTTGTACGGGATTGTAGTTTATGCAACTTGATAGTAAAATTACAGAAACCACATGGAGACAACTTGCGCATTAAAAAATGTCAGACACGAGAGCAATATCGAATTTTGTGATCACTGTTCACTGTTAAGGTTAATCGCCGCATAAAACACTATCAAAATTATACTTCAACTAGCCAAAGAAACAGAAATAGCAAAATTAGATATTGTCTACATCCGCCATTTTCGAATGCCACAAATCGAATCCTGTACTCAACTAACTGTTTCCCACGACTCTGTCTGCGAATTCGTTTACCCAAATTCTGAATTTGTACACTTGTCACCTGTTGATAAAAGGTATAGCCACATGAACATGTTGCAAAACACATCCTTAAAGTTCTAAAAAATTTCATCACATATCTTTCAAAACATGTTTCAAAATGGCTCCTTCGGTGTTCCTAGTCTGGTTGACACCTGTGTCCATGGGTGGTCTATGGTCGGACTCTATGGATATTTGCGAAGACGTCTCTATGTTGTCTATGTTCTGGAACAGAAGGTTGTTGGAGCCTGTGGAAGGGTTCCGTCTGTGTCCAACCAGCTCTGTTGGAATTGGGGATGGGCCTGGAAATACAAAGAGAATTTCAAGAATATCTGTTTTTAGGATTATTTATGAGTATTTATATCTTTGTTATGATTATGGCGCATGTAAAGCTGTACCTACCTAGTTATATTTGTATGCCATGTGGCGAGACATAGTGATACAATTAATTACCTAATATAACATCTATCACATAACTAACCGATGTTTAACAAATAAATAAATTTGAAATTTGAAAGACGAATAAAAGTTTTTAATGATCCATGGGTATTTACATTAAATATACTGGCGGCGCAAACTTTGGCCCATCCTTTATACAAAATTACCCATTCTGAATACTTGAGGGCAAGATTTTTTTTCCGCTCAGTAAAATTAAATATTTGGTATTTTGTAAAATATCATCATCATCTCAGCCTGTTCACGTCCCACTGCCGGGCACAGGCCTCTTCTCAGAATGAGAGGGCTTGGGCCGTAGTTCACACGCGGGCTTAGTGCGAATTGGGAACTTGTACAAAATCGGGAATGGATGAAAAATTTAGAAACTCTTAAAACTTTTTTTATCGATGGGAATAACCTTTTTTTTATTTTTTTTATTGTACCATTTTGTCGGCATAGTTTACATATATATCCGTGCAAAATTACAGCTTTCTAGACAGACAGACTTGGCGAAACTATAAGGGTTCCGTTTTTGCCATTTTGGCTACGGAACCCTAAAAAACGTAGTATTCATGATCCTCATCCTTACTTACCAATAGTGGAACTCTTTCTCGAGCTAGATGTTGTACTTTTTGTGAGCCCCATCATACTGGGTAGCGGCGCGCGCGGCCGACTTTCATCCTGCAAGAAAATAATACCGTTGTGTATTACTTGACTTTATGACTTTGTTTATATGCTATAGTAGATTGATAACCAAGGGTGGAAAGTGACCCATTTCAAACGAAGTGAGAGCGCCAATAGTTCGAGGGGAAATGGGTTATTTCACCCGAGTTAGACACTCTACTTTTCATTTCGACTGTGAGGAAACTAAAATACTACAAAAAAACGAGAATAATAATAAATTTAATTTACTTATACCTATCCAACCTCCAACGGTACCTTTTCGACTGGCCACTTGCCATGGCCGACTATAAATAAAAAAAAATCGAGTTGGTCACGACGTGCATCTAGATGGCCATGCCGAAACGTGAAAAAAAAAATGTCATTGACGTAACTCTTCGATGTCGTGGCTAGCCGAAAAATTAAAAAAAAAAATCCACCCAAGAGGAGACAACGCAATTTTCCACCCGGCTATCTACCCATGAAAATTAAACTTTCCGAACAGGAGAGATGAAAAATACTTTGCTACATACTTTAAGAAGGACATCGCTACCCTAGAGACGGTCCAGAGAAGAGCAACAAAAATGGTAAGATATATGAAGAGCGACTTCTGGAACTAGATCTGCCAAAATCAGAAGAGCGAAGAAAACATGGTCCTTCGAACCGGATCTGAACTAGTGACCTATGGATAAACTTTAACAATTCTTGCCATTGACCACCTTTACCACAAGGTTTTGTATATATTTAAACACAATATCACCTATTTTTTGTGTTAAAGTCAAGGCTCGGAACCGGTTTATAAAATACTAGTAAATACCGGTTTATTTCGTTCTAACTCCGAACTTTCATAAGAACGCGAACGTTTTTAAGAACCTAACTATAACATAAAGAAACCGGTTTATTCGACGAGTGACAGCCGGCCGGCCGGCGGCGGGCGGCGACGTTTATCCTGCGCCGGAATAAACCGGTTTTTACTGTTCTAAACCGGTTAATCTGACAAGAACTTTATGGAACTGTTCTCTTAAAAACCAGATTTTTCGCGAACGAAACCAAAATGAAAAGGTTTTTCGCCAAGTACATGATAACGGTTTGGAAATTTAACCGGTATCCGAGCCTTGGTTGAAATAGCTTCAGTATTTTTTTTATAAGTGTACAACTGAAACAATTTTTGAGAAACTTCTGTGTCACAATACGAGAGCAAACTGACCTGTAAGAACTTGACGAACTCCGCGGCGAGGCTGTCGGTGGGCGGCGCCTTGGAGAGCCCCAGTCTGGAGCACTCCGACTGGTTGAAGTCCAGCACGGTTGACAGGATCCGGAGCACCTGGGTCCTGGGAAACAAGTTTTTTTTTTTATAAGAATAAGAAATCATTTATTGCCACAAAAAAATAATAATTAAAAAAATATATAACCATTTCAAAAAGAAAAAACATACATATTAAACCTAATCAGAAATAAACATTAAACCTAATCAGAAGGCAGTTTTTTGTGGCAAAAGGAGCGGACTCAACATTTGCTGCGTGTGTAAGCGTAAGCCTGCATTGCGCAGCGCTGATTTTCAGTCCGCCCCCCAGTTTTTGACTATTTGGAGCCATGTTTTTGACTACAACGAGCAAGTGGATCTCCTGGTGGTAAGAGATCACCACCGCGCATAAACATCTGAAACACCAGGGGTATTGCAGATGCGTTGCTAACCTAGAGGCCTAAGATGGGATACCTCAAGTGCCAGTAATTTCACCGGCTGTATTACTCTCCGCGTCGAAACACAACAATGCAAGCACTGCTGCTTCACGGCAGGAATAGCAAGCAAGATGGTGGTAGCAATCCGGGCGGAGCTTGCACAAGGTCCTACCACCTGCATGATGATACACCTGCAAGTTGATCCTTACTTATAATCCTACAACTATTTAAAGAGTCTTGAATATAAACTCATTTTCAGGTGGTAGGACCTTGTGCAAGGTCCGCCCGGATTTCTACCACCATCTTGCTCGCTAATCCTGCCGTGAAGCAGTAGTGCTTGCACTGTTGTGTTTCGGCGTGGAAAGTAAGACAGCCGGTGAAATTACTGGCACATGAGGTATCCTATCTTAGGCAAGACCGGTCTGAGTGGAGAGCCTTGGGGGAGGCCTATATCTATATCCAGCAGTGGAAGTCTTTCGGCTGACATGATGATGATGATAGAAAATAGGTAAGTAAAAACACTCACTTGTTAGCAGGGTTCCCGGCGTACATGACATAGTTCAACACTAAGTTCTTCACCAGGTTTTTGTCGACTTTGTCCTGCTGATTGGAGATGGCGTTGTAGTAGCGCTCCTCCGCGGCACCGACGGACGTTTGCAGAGTTTTTACTGTAAATTCCCGAAGGATGTAGTGTAGATTAACCCATACTAATATTACAAATGCGAAAGTGTTTGTTTGTATGTTTGTCCATCATTCTTTGTGGTTAGAGAACCTGACTACGAAGCTTGAGGTTCCGGGTTCGAATCCCGGCCGGGGCAGATATTTGTATTAATAATACGAATGTCTGTTCTCGGGTCTTGGATGTTTAATATGTATTTAAGTATTTATCTATCTATATTTAAGTATGTTTATCCGTTGCCTAGTGTCCATAGTACAAGCTTTGCTTAGTTTGGGACTAGGTCAATTGGTGTCGAGTGTCCCGTGATATTATTATTATTATTATTATTATAACGGACTGTGTTCTGAAGAACTTTTCGAGATGATGCCCACAGCAACTTTCTACCATCACACCGCTCGCCATAGACAGGGAGTTCCTGTGGGAACAGCGTGCGATAACCGAATCCCACGTGGGGAAAGTCGCGGGCAAAAGCTGGTCTAATATAAATGTTTATATTAGACTACTTATAATATCACTCTCGGGTCCATAAACTACCTCTATGCCAAAAATCACGTCAATCTGCCTCTCCGTTTCGACGTGAAAGACGGACAAACATACACACAAAGAAACGTCAACATTACGATAATTCGTCACGTTAAACAAGTAGACCTTTTTCTTTAATGGTCTTTTTAGAAAAGAAACCGATCTTTTTATCTGAAGCTATCAATAAATTTTATTAAAAAGAACAAATACAAGCATAAAAGACACAAAATCGATCAATCAAAGTAATATCAAAAAAAAAACTAGAGATCTACTCTTACCAAGCTGAATCTTCCGTCGTCAGAACTCGTCGTTTCGCAGACACGGTCTCAAAGTATTATTCAGCCACTGGGAGAGGGGCAATCAGACACTCTTTAACCTACCATGCTTATAAATACTTTTGACTCGCCAAAAACAGGCAAACTAGTCACACAACCAGAAAAATCTCCACCAATCAGATGGCTTCATTATCTCACCCCCATTCTGCCCTGAAACCTTCAACCGTCACGGTTAAAGATGCGCCTTCTTCGGTGTGCTACATTTGATGAAGACTAAGCGGCTGTTTCACCATTCATTGATCAGTGTCCGTGTACCGTCTCTATTCGTTTTGTTCGAATAGACGGAGACGGCATCACATTTAACCGTCAGTCAACACTAATCAATGGATGGTAAAACAACCCCTAAATATTAACAATAATAAGGAAACTCAAAACATCTTTCTACCTCATTCTCCGTCTTTCTGTTTCATTGGAGAACCTCATCAAAGGAAAGCTCAAAGTTCACCCCTTACAATATCCCTGCCAAAATCAAGCTTCACACCCATGTCGTCTACATAGCTTGCCAAAAGTATACCAAAGTCAAAACGCAAGCGATGGTGGTAGAGTGTCTTCCGTCCCCCTTTTTCTAAATTCACCAGTACCTGAAGTAATACTCAGGGACAATGCAGCATCTTCTAAATACGGCATTCTTCTACGCTAGACATCAAGACAAAACAAAATGCATTGGAAACTAGAGTCAGAAATACAGCAGTTGCAAAGATGGCCGACATGATAACACCGTTCGTCAAGTAATTACGTATTTCAGTACTCGTATTTGTAGGCATTTACTTTACTAATGTATTGTTGACTATGTTTCCAGAGCCGAATAACACAAAACAAGACACACATAACATCAATGTGTGCTAAAGCGTAAAAATGTGCTAAATGAAAACGACGATGCAGCAAAAATGTTAAAACGGGTGCGGTTAGAGTACGACCCACAATTATCGACCCAGAATGAACGACAATAATGTAAGATTTGTAAATTCATGCCCTTACATGAGGGTATGAAATCGGGTCGACAAATACTCGGCAGTACATTGACCGCATCCCGTTAGAACCGTTGCAAATTTTGTGATACCAAACAAAATCTACATATTGTTGACATGCTAAAATCGAACCACGGCTTTCGACACAAAATATCGCCAAAATGTTCAATAAATATTAGGGTTTTCACTTTCACAGAGGCGAAATATCGCGAGGGGGTCCATATCGGCTCGTATACTTATTGAAAGTCCGAATGTAATTTTTGTCAGAATGATCGTTTGTCATAACTCTTTTTTCTCTGAATCCAATGATTGTTAAGAATTCTTATAAAATAAACCTAACGAAGATTTACTTACTTACTTACTTACTTACTTAACCTAACCCATAGTTTTCTATAGGATGACCATTTAATTTTTTTTGAAAAATATAAGGTTTCAGTGCGAAAAAAATTCGGACAAACGATGATTCGGACAAAAATACGGTATGACTAAAGAATATGCGAACTTTGGCGCTCCTATCGCGAGGTAGGTATAGTATCGTGAGTTCCGTTTGACGTTTGCTTGCGATTGGCTCATTTTGTTATTTAGCCAATCACGAGTAAACGTCAAACGGACCTCACGATACTAACGCCATCTAGCGATATTTCGCCTCTGTGAAGTCCCTCATTACCATCCATATCTTTAACAAAATCGATTGTAACAGTAATTGCTATGAAACAAAGTCGTGGTTCGATTAAGAAAATTCAAACAAAGCGTATAAAAATGTTAAATAAAAACAAGGACGACACGACGAAAAAGCCAAAGTCCTCGATCAAATCCCATATGGTAATCTGAGTAGAACGCAGCCGTGCGCGCCTGTCAGAGTGACACTCTGTCAAAGTGACAGCTGTCATTGTGACAGCTGTCAAAACAGGCGCGCGGGCGCGTCGTGATACAACCTCACAGTTACCAAATGAGATTAGGCCGGGGGAGGCGGAAGCTTGCTGTGTACATTGACTCTTTTAAGGTTAGGTAAATACGTCGCAGTAAGGTGTATCGAAATTATTTGCGAATAATTTCATAGTTTATCTATATTCACCGAATCATCACGAGAAAGTTCATGGCACACAGTGCGAAGTAAAGATACAATACACAAAGGCCCGTAAGTGCAAAAGAGCTAACAATATGTGATATTATTCCCTTCCCAAATTATATAGCCCCTGCGTGCGACGAACTTACTCATGGATTATTTGTTAACCGAAAACTTTTTCTCCGAACAAACCATTCTTCGAAAAAGCATTTCTATTTTTGGTGCGTTCAAATAAACGAGATAAAGTTACAACATTATTTTTCTCAATACCAGTTTAATTAATATTACTAGTTACTTTTGATTTGCAAATTACATACAAGGTGGAAATATGAAAGAACCATGAAGAAATAGTAATAAAAATAATGAAGATTATATGAAGTGAGAGAAATATCTATGAATAAGGTATCGGATAAAAACTTTCTATTTAAGTATTTACAAAGGCGGCTACTTTTTTTCGTGAACAAGCCTTAATTGAACATATCGTTCGGATGAATGCAATATAGAGACACTTTGCAAAAGTTTTTTCCACCATCTATGTATATTTTTAAGCTAGTAGTTGTCTTGAAAATATGTATGTAGGTAAGAATCTGCTGACTGCCATAATTTAACACTGCACACTTATGTCTGTATTGGATGCCACTAAGGGTATTGCCACATCACGCATTTTAGCTGATTAGACCAAGCTAAATCAATTATTCGCTCCCAAAAAACCTTGGCATAGCACATCAATCGTAAGGGTGACATTCTTTCCCGGCCCGGATAATACCGACATGAAAATACCGACCCTGTATTTCGTGTACACGCCCATAGAAGTTCCTGTCAGTTTCTATGGGCGTGTACACAAAAAACAGGGCCGGTATTTCCATGTCGGTGTTATCCGGGCCGGAAAAGAGTGTCACCCAATCGTAAGAGCAGTTTGCGAGGTCCCCGAATTAAATAAGAAACAAGATATTTACAAGAAAAATCTCATAAAAAAATGCGTTTAGGATCTTTGAAATCAATAAACAATTAGTCAGTTTAGTTGACAAATAAGTGACGCTATTCCTCACTATTGCCACGTGTACAACCTATACTTTATAAAAAGTACGGTACGAATACCTCACTTCACCTAGGGGTCCATATACAGACATAACTTACAAGACACAACGCAAGCGCTCTCAAAACATCACAAAACATCGTCTACATACACAGACAAGAAACTTACGTGTGTCACTTTTCTACTATTGCAGTGTCACGTCAACCAACATCATACCACCTGGCACTCTGGGACTAAACACCCAGAATTACCAGCTGATATTTTGCCAGCAAACGCTGCTAATGCAATCTGGTGATACATTATGTCGTCTACGTAACACTCGGAACATGGTTTCGTTAGAAGTTTTACTGTAAAGTTCTCTTTACAGAACACACTAACAGTGAAACTTCTAAATCGCTAACTAGTCTAATGATAACAATTCTATAACAAAACAATCTACATACTTCAAAAACTAATTTACTACAGAAATAAATAAAAATCTGAAATGAAAACGATTCATTAGTATCTACGAGGGCGACACTGAAAGTTTTTAGAACTGGCCACTTGTAAACAATATAATAAAAAAGTAAGTTTAAATTTTGAAAATGGAACTCTTTGCCAATATTATTGAGTATGTATTTCATTCATTTGTCATTAGTTTTACGATTTGGCGGCAAATTGAAAATTGTCTGTGTCACGTCAACATGAATTTAACTCGCGAAAATTTTCGTGCAATGATTTTTTATGACTTTCGATGTCATTTAAGTCAACAAGAAAGCTATGATAGACTTCGATTGGCATTTCATGATGAAGCTCCATCTCGTGCGACCATTTACAACTGGTTTAATGAGTTTAAACGTGGTCGCACTAATCTCACCGACGTTCTGCGTGAGGGACGGCCTTCTACGGCGACGACTGAAAATAACATCAGTGTTGTGCAGCGTATGATAGAGACTGACAAAAGAGTGACGTATCAGCAGATTCGGACAAGCTTAGGCATCGGTATGAGTCAAGTGCATAAAATCCTCCATGAACATTTAGCGGTCAGGAAGCTTTGTGCGAGGTGGATACCTCATAATTTGACCGAGGCCCAAAAACTCCGTCGGGTTGATTGGTGCCGTGAAATGATTCAAAGATTTAACGGAGGTGACTCAAATGCTGTTTTCGACATACTTACGGGTGACGAAAGCTGGGTTTACTGTTATGATCCAGAAACCAAGAGACAGTCTGCTCAATGGGTGTTTCCTTTCGAGGAGTTGCCAACTAAAGTGAAGAGAGGTCGAAGCGTGGGAAAAAAGATGGTGGCCTCGTTCTTCGGAAGGACAGGTCACTATGCGACAATTGCTTTAGAAGATCAAAAAACAGTTACTGCAGAGTGGTACACTAACAATTGTTTGCCACTTGTATTGGAAAAAGTTTGGGAGAAGCGACCTCGAAGTAGGATCCTTCTTCACCACGACAACGCCTCGTCGCACACCGCCAGGCGAACGATCGACTATTTAGTGACGTCAGACGTGGAATTACTGGGTCACCCGCCGTATAGCCCCGACCTCGCACCTTGCGATTTTTATTTATTCCCGAAAATAAAAGAAAAACTTCGAGGAAAACTTTTTATGAACACCGAGGAAGCAGTGGGTGCGTTTCAAAAGGCCGTCGAAGAGACCCCTAAGGACGACTGGGCTAAGTGCTTTTCTCAGTGGTTCCATCGGATGCAGCGGTGTATTGATGTGAATGGACACTATTTTGAAAAGATATAATAAAACTAATAACTTGCTAGTTTGCTCAGTTTTTGATTTTCTAAGAACTTTCAGTTTGACCCTCGTACATATTCAAACACATCATCATTCTTATAAACCAGTGACTTACCTTGTTCCTTTAGATCATTGATTTGTGCTGTTTTCGTTTCAAGCTGATCACCCAGCCTTGTAGCGGCTTGTAGTCCAACTAAAGACTCCTGTAGCTTATCATTGAGTCTATTGATTTCAGCTTGCAGACCGCCATTTTCTTTTCTGAGATCCTCCATTTTGTTTCTAATCTTCTCTGTGGCAGCGTGTACGTCGCGTTCCTTGTCTGCAATTGTTATTTTAACATCACTATCAAAATTATTTGCTAGTGTTATTAGTGCACGGGTTTCTTTCATAGTTATAATTGATTGTCTGCTAAGAGTCTTACTATAAGCAATTAATTACGTCAATTATGAGTTGATAAAAACTGTCTTGGACGGATGAGAAGGAAGTTCCTTTCAAGCCTTTTCAGGTTTTTTGGTTACGGAAACATTCATCATTTTCTTGAATATTATCAGTCGGTCACATTGAATCCTAGTACAGAATTTTATATTTTTAATTTGGTATCTTACAGCACATGATTCGACAATTCCGATCACAAGATCAACCGACCGATAATGACTAAAAAAAGGTAAATGTGACAATGCTGGTCACCCCAGCATTCTGCGTGCTGGTCGATGCCAGTGTTGGTCTTATTTTTCTGGTTTTTCTGTGCATCTATGTTTCGGTTTGTATTTTCAATTTAGGTTTCACGGGATGACCGTAAAAGTAAAAATTTGGAATTGAAATAAAAAATACAAAAAGATTCCGAAAAACCAATCTTAAATGTGACAATGTTCCCTATTGTATATATTTCAGTTAGGTTGAAAGTATTTATTTTGTAGCAACATCTTGATCGGCCAATACGGGTTGGATTGGAGACGCAAATTTACTGTCCGAATTTCATTCACTAAACTTTAAAATTTTCTAAGAGAAGAAGAAGGTGATTAAAATTGCGATGGAATGCACTCTAAGCCTAAGCAATAAGGCCATTGGGCCAGTCCGACAGGAAGATCACCTTACCTAACTGGAACTGCTCCAAAACGACCTGCAGATTGGTCAAAGCCGCTTCACTGCGACTCCTAGCGTCTTCAGCTTCGCTGAGTCGCGCCTGGACTTCTTCTC
The DNA here is from genome assembly GCA_037349165.1 of Choristoneura rosaceana. Taxonomy (NCBI): domain Eukaryota; kingdom Metazoa; phylum Arthropoda; class Insecta; order Lepidoptera; family Tortricidae; genus Choristoneura; species Choristoneura rosaceana. Next base: position 1,092,748 of record JAZBNJ010000007.1, read on the forward strand.
TCTGCCTTTCCAGCAACTTGATTTGGTTTTTGTACGTTTCTACTTCTTGGTTAGCTCGGATGCTGAAATTGAGAATACATATTGACTGAACGTGAGTCTACTAACTCCTTTCTTCTGCCTAGGTTCTCAAAATCTGCACGAGTCAACAGTGACGCTTCACTAACTATTGTTACAAAAACCGTTCTGTGAATTTACCAAATTGCTGTCAACTTATCTTATCAAAAAAAGTGTCAGCCCTCTTACTGACTTCTTCTTAGGTACCGAAAATTACAACGCTCCGCGTAGTTTTGTTTTTATTTCTATTTTTTTATCAATCTTAAGTACCGTTATTATCACTATCAATATCATCATCATCATCAGAATCATTATCACCACCAGCTGAAAGCTTTCACATTCTGATGATGATGACTTACCATTAAAATAAATGTAGACATTTTTTTTTAAACTGCAAGTATTTAAGGATTGTTGTAAAACTAACCTCACCTATAGAATTCTAGAAGATATAGGCACTCCTGAGATATATCCTAAATAATTTACAGTTTCAGAAAAAGAAATCGTTTGCCCAGTTGAAAATGTTAAAAATGAACCATCTGGGAACAATATCTTCGGCGGAAAGCCAGAATCCTAACCTCACCTGACATACATACAGAATCCTAACATACCCTCACTGACCTGTTGCTAGTGTATACAGTGCTGCTTTGCTTCGCCCGCTCCTCAACATGTATCAGCCGCGCCTGGCACTCCGCCAGCTTCTGTTCCGAAGTCATCAGCTCCTGTGTGTAGTTCTCTTCCGTTTCCATCAGGTGGTGACGGAGACGCTCCAGTTCGCGGGCTGCGTTCTCATGCTGTTCCGACAACTGCAATACGATTGTTGTGCGTGAAACCTTACTCATATTATATGTGTCTTGCTAAACTAAAACGGTTTCTTTGACTGATGTGGCGAAAACTTGACAATCTCTAAAACTTGTCTGAATCGCTAGAATCATGTACAGAAGCAATTTTTATTTTATATTCTCACGATATCGGTATATGTATGCGTGTCAAACTTTCAACCGCTAACTCAAGAAACATGATATTTTTCACAGAAAGGCTACTTCGAAAATCGAAGTCCATATTGCACTATCTCTCTCACTCTCGTATTAAATAATATTAGCATCAGCGGGACGTCACGATAAGAAACTTCGATTTTCAAATTTCGTAGTAGCCTCTCAGGCCCTCAGGTATTATTTAGGCAACGTAAATAACGACCTCGGTGTAAGTAATTTAAAGAAAATTCAATAATAACTTAATAAAATTCCTCAATTTTAAATCTACTGTCTACGTGGATGAAGCCGTGAAGAAGAAGTATGAACAGTTGAAGACTATTACTATTACTATTACGAGTAAACATGGACTCGATAAAAGCTATATGAAATTTATTCATCTGTACGCAACAAATATAGTTCTAAATATGACTAACCTGTATTTTTTCTGCTGTCAATTGTTTTACTGTTTCAAGCTGTATCTCTAAGTTTTTCTCCAAACTGTCGCATTTCTCCGTCAAACTCTTTAAAGTTTCATTAGCAGTTAATAAGTCGGCTTTATGCTTCTCAAAAAGACTGCTATTTTGATTCAGAGCCAGGATAATTTCGTCTTTTTCACGAAGTGTAATTCTTAGGTTGTCACATTGTTGACAGCTGTCATTAACATGGGTCAGGTGTTGTTTTTCCTCAATCATTTTCTTGAATTCATTACTCTGCTCCAAGAGAACATGGTTGAGCCTCTGGATTTCGTTGTGGTACTGTAGACTTTCATTGTGTTTCAGATTCACTAAATTTATCAATTCGTTCTTCTCTACTGTTGTATTATCCAGTATGGTTTTGTATTCTACGCAAGCTTTCTCAAATTGAACGCATTTTGCTTGGGTTTCAGCAAGTTCTTGTTCTTTTATTGTAATGTTATTTTTTAGGGCTTCTACCTGACTTTGTAAATGTTCCTTTTCTTGTAATAATATCGCGTAGTCATCCGCGTTCGTTGAATTTTCATTATTTTTTATTTTATCACTGACTTCTACCATACTTTGACGCAACTCTTTAATTTCTTTATCTTTTTCATCTGCTATAGCTTTATACTGGTGTTTATTCTTTTCTAGTTCCTCAATTTTGTGATTTAATATTTTTATATGATCACTTTTGCGTTCTAATTCAACATTTAGTTCGACCAATTGACGACTTAACGCTTCTTTTTCATGCAAAACTGCTTCATGGCTTTGATTTGACTGTTGACTAGCTTCATTTAACGTTAGATTTAGCTGTGTTAGAGATTGCTGTAAACGCATAATTTCGTCATTTTTGGCAATCACTTTTGTTTCTAATTCAAAGATACTTTGAGTTAGTTTATTTAGTTTCTCATCTTTTTCAGCCGACGTAGAATGAAGAAGGTCGATTAATGTGTCTTTTTCGCCAAGATCAGAAATAAGTTTTTCGAATCCTACTTCTAAATGCACAATTTTACTATCAGTGGATGACAATTCCGTTTCTAATTGCGATTTTCGTTCCGCCAATATGCTGTTTTCTTTTTTGAGCTCAATTAGTTCATTACTCAGCACTTCTTGTTGTATTATTTTAGCTTTTAACTCTTCTATGGTTTCTTGGAATATTTTTGAATTTTGTGCCTCCACTTGGCTATTATATTTTAACTGACCCACTTCGCTTAACAGATTATGTTCCTGTTGCTTTAGGCTATCCACTTCGATGGTCAATTTAGCAATATTAGCTCTTAACGAAGAGCTATCCTCTAACGTAGTGTTAAGTTCTTCTTGGATTCTGGCTTTTTCTGCTTTAATTTTTTCTAATTCATGAAGAGCTGTAGACGTAGACTCATTTTTTTCTTTTTCTGTAATGTGCAACTCCGATGACTGCGTACTATTATCCTGAAGGTGAATCTTTTGTTCCTGTAAATTGTGTGAATCATTTTTGTGTACAACTGTTTGTTTAAGATTATCGACTTCTTGAGTAAGCAACACTTTTTCGTTTTCGATTATATGGACATCTATAGATAGCTGTTCGATTTTAGCATTCGCTGTTGTTAGTCGCGTTTTTAATTCATGTATTTCATCGGCGTTTTTCTTTAATTTTTCTTCATTTTCAACAATCGTGCTATTTTCTAAATCTTCAACAGCTTTAGTCTGCGTTTTAAACATGTCTAGTTCATTAAGCATACCAGTGTATTTTTCTTTTAAATCAGTAAGACTTGTTTGAAGTAATGATTTTTCGTTTTGAACTGCCATTAGCTCTTTTTCTATCCTTTTGATTTCAGATTCAAAGGTTTTATTCATCCTATTAGAATCAGCTAATTCTGTTTCCAGCTTCGCTAGGTTATCTTCATGAGTTTCTATTATAGGTTCTAGTTTAGAAGTATTTTTTAAGGCTGTTATTTCTGATATTAGGAAGTCGTTATTCTTTTTCATTTCTTCTAATTCTCTCTCGAAATGTTGCAAATCATTAGTCAAGAAATCATTTTCTGATGTTAAATCATCTATTTGGGTCTGTAAATGATTGATGTTCAGGTTTTTCTCCGAAAGTTTGTGTTGCAGCGTGTCTATATCTTTTTTGAACGAATTTAGAGTTTTTAATGCACTTTCGAGTTTGAAAACTACAATGTTATCATTAGTAGATGGAACTTCGCCTACATAATCAACAGGTAATTCAAAATTAACGTATTTATTATATAACTGCATTATTTTTTCAGTTTTGACTATCTTACTATCAGCGTGACTGTCACTATCTTCTTTTTGAGCTAGTTTATGTCTTACGTCACTAAGATCTCTCTTTAAAGTTTCAATAACACTCTTAGCATTATCATCAATATTGACTTCATCAAGATGATCGTGGTTAGAATTTCTACTGTCTTTCAAATCATTTAATTCCTTTAGTAACGCTTCATATTTTTGTTTTGGCACAGATTCAGATAGTTCTGAATGCTTGGACGCAATTTCGATGTCATGTTCCAATTTAGTAACTTCTTCTTGCAATTTAAATACTTCTTCATGCAACTCCTGATTTTCTTCTTGAAACTTCTCTGCGTTTTCTCTCAACAAACCATGAATTCTTTCTAAATTCATATACTTCTGATGTAGCGTGTCATAATCAGACTTCGACCCTTTTATATTTTCTATTTCCCTATCTTTCTTTTCTATTTTAAACAACAAATCTTTAATTTCATCTGCGTACTCCTCGTTAGTATTTTTTAAATCTTCGTGTTCTTGTCTCAGCACTTCAAAATTCTTCTGTAATTCTTTTTTTAAGCTCAGCAACCTCTCCATAGCTAACTGATGTTGTGAATCTAAATCTTCAAGACTCGACGTTAGGTTTTTGTTTTCCTCTCTCAGCCTGTTAAGTTCTTCTTCTGTGTCTTGTCTCATGTCGATAGTATCTCGGTCTTTTATGGAGGATAGTTCTTCTTGTAGTTCTCTGATTTTTTCTTTGTACTGTTCCTCGATGTCCGCTTCAACTTGCCTACCCGTTTGGGGAGCGGGGTCCCAATACCAACTAGATTCTTCTTCTTTGACGCCATTTTTACCGTTGAGCCTCTGCAAAGAAAGAAAAATGGCATTTAATACTTTGGTTACATGGATTATGTCATTTCGTAAACTAATATTCGCTGTATATTTAATTGTTTGTGTGTGTGATGTACTTCGCTTTGTCTAAGCATATTATTATACATAAAATGTTTCTGGAATATTTTCAGCCAGTGGTTGGATTAGTTCTAAATATAGTACTATACTTTGAAAATAAAACCTAGTCCATAAATGATTTTTTTTTACACTAGTGCTATGATGTATAATTTCCTTACAAGTTATCTGAAAAGCAAATTAACTCGTTCATAAATCCCAGTTTACACTCGTGTATCCTCAAGCTATCAAGCCTCGTCTACAGCTTGGGTAGATATAAAATCCTCGGTTAAAATAGTGTGTTTTATGGACTTATACAATCTAGAATTTCTGGTGCAAGAAAATGTATTTGAGGCAGTTTTTATAGCTGCAAAAAATGGTTTCAAAGCAACTCTAACTACAATCTTAGTTAAAGAATTACTCCAAGGTGTTAAACGGGTAAAAGCAACTAACGGTATTACACCATAATGCGTTCAGGTATGCAGCGGTCCGGCAACGTTTGATAGCGGCTGATAACACTGATAACGTATCTTAATCCTGTGGCTAGGTAAACACTGGCCTATCCAGGGGTACGAGCGAGACCGCAGACCTCTCTGTCACCCGAGTAACCACGGTAAATGTGATTTCATTACAAAAACAAGCCGAGACCATTGCTTTGACAGAACGATTATTCATCGCAATAAAATTATTCAAAATAATGTTTTTCTAAATTCGTCATTTGTTTAAAGAAGTTTTATGAAAATGATGTATCCATATCTTAAAAAAAATACTCTCTTAATAACTAAAAATAAGCCAATGCTAATAGAATAAAAAAGGCATGTGATTCATTGTATTAACAAACTTTTTATTAACTTCACCGTATATTTGCATGTTTGTTTCAAATCTTGCAATACTTTTTGATCCACTTCCAGTGGTAACGCATCTGAATATCAAATGTTAAAATATCGAATATATTAAAATATCGAAAGGTTTATTTTCTGAAACCGAAAACTTTCCAGGATTTATTAAAACGGCATCGTATAGAACCCCTTAGGTTAGGTTAGCTTAGATTTATAACAATCTAAAAGAAATACAGTCTTAACAGAAATACCTTTTCGTAACCCTTCCAGTATCAGGAATGGATCAAAATTTAGTACAATTATGTAGATTGGATATTAATGTAAATCAGCAAAAAAGCTTGTGTTAATTTTTTTCCAAGGATTTTAAAAGGCATGGTATTTTGGCGCAGTAGTTTAGGGGTCTATATGCACTTAACTTTGCGTGAATGAAGCCGCGAGCGAGAGCTAGAAACAAAATAAATGCCAGACCATATTAACAATTGGAATTCTCACATACACAAAGTCATTACTATGCAAGGAAGTCGTACGGCGTTTACCATTTGACAAATGGTGCGTGAAATTCAGCTGATAAGCCGTCTATATGCATTTACGACGCTTCGTAAAGCTATATGTTAATATATAGTTACAGACGTGGTATCGAGACGAGATAGTGTGCTAGTACGCGTTGACTACCGTCTCACATAATCCACCTCTATGTGGAGACAGTGGACACGAATTAATAGGGGGTGGTGTGACGATCCACATAACGCTGTGTATCCTTAAGACAACACACTGCCTAAAGCAGAGGTTCTCTAAAATTTTTGGCGATAGAACCTTTTTGAAAAACGAAAGCCGGAGCTGTAAAATATGCCAAACTTGATACGGAGAATGAGAAAAGTGTGAATTGTCGATAAAGTCGAGCACATAAAGCTTTTCATTTGTATTACGAGTCACATCTACGGCAATTGTAACTTCGGTTTGGTTGCTTTACATTTGGCAACTTTTTTAGAAGCCCTCCCTGCCCCCCTTTGGTGACGCCTTTGTAGAGATCTCTCTCCACTCTCCAGGCAAATTTCATGCCTGAGGACCGAAGTCCGAAGGAAGAGCGTTGAAAGTATGTGCGTCCGAGTTGAGAAACATCAACGGCGAACAGCGATGTCAGATCTGGAGTTTCTTTATTTGCTCACTAGATGGCGCTAGGTGTCGCTACAGGTACTTCAACAAGAAACATGTTCTTTTTCGGTTCGGAACTCGCGTGCGATACCGACCCGATCTTGGCCGTTATTTTAACAGTTTCGTTTCTAAGGATCGAATATAATAAAATTTTATAACAAAAAATAGAACCGACTACAAAAAACCATGAAAATAATTTTCTACCAGTCTGAAGTCGGTGCCTCAGCACGAGCCAGCAGGAGTGATTGAAGCCATTTAATCGTATAGTTGTAGGTGAGGTAGACGATTATAGGTCCACTTCTTTCCGATGCATTTTCCGATCATTCATTATTGAGGAGTCCTGGTGCTTCACCACCCATTCCATTTCACCATATGTGTTCCGAGGAGCATAAATTGCTTAGCAACTGTGTTAAAGCAATTGAAATTCAACCCATGAAATACTTGTTATTGAGTAGTAACTCCGATGGTCAACTGTGGTCTTCATCATCAGTTCCACTTTACCAAATGATGATTTTCAAGAGCAAATGCACGAGTTACTACTAAATATATCAAAATTACCATAGGTGTCCCTACAACATTTAAAGAGTTCCCTCGATTTCCTTAGGATCCAATCATCAGATCCTAATTTGGTGCTTATGGGACCTAATTGAAAGCATTCCTAGACGAACGCAAAAAAATTTTTTCAAATCGGTTCATAAATGACGGAGTTCTGAGGTAACAAACATAAAAAAAAAAAAAAAAAAAAAAAAAAAACATACAACCGAATTGATAACCTCCTCCTTTTTTTGAAGTCGGTTAAAAAGACACAAACATGGACTGTTCACACACACGCGTTGACTCAACTGGTATAAAAACCCGCGAGATATAGTATCATGTTTGTTCAGTTTGTTCATGCATGAATGTGTACATGCATACATACATACGAACAAAGGGCGTCTGGTGGTTTAGCCGGTTAGTTAGAGATGACTATCTTTAATGGCGGATTTTGAATTTAACTTTTTAAAACGCTGGGTTTATTTGGAGACATTGGGATTAATCCTACATAAGGTCTCTCGAGCAGTGGATCGTGGATTCAAGTCCCGACACGCAACACTTGGGTTTTCGAAATTCATGGGCGACATTTTACATTTGTCGGCTACCAAACACACTGTATAGCATGAGTTTACGCGGTTTCTATGTTTCGGAACACGGCAAACTTTCATATAGTAAAAGGTTTCGCAAAGGTTTTAAGAAAGTTAACCTCCGTCAGTTTACGAACTATTGTGTTTCGACACGGCTTCTTCCGCATTACAAGAGTACCTAAGCACCAATGCGTAGAAAATACACATTTAAAAGTGTCTACGTTAGGTTTTTTGATATCTTCGATATCAGACCAGGCCATCTGGTCGTCTAAAAAGTATATGCATCCGATTAGTTACCTACGCAATATCGGGATCCTGGAATTTTTTCATCTAATAAATTACATATATTAAGAAGCCGCTTCCATACTTTTATAGCTAAAAACAAACTTTAACTAAATATGCATCCGATTATTCGATCAATGGTCATAATGTACTACGCCTGACTACCATGCCTAGCTCCTAATGTATTACACATGGTCACATAAGGGTGTTGACTTATGGCACCAGGTCCATGCTCCCGGTGGACCAGGCAGTAAACTCGAACAATAGGGCGTAAATACGCTATCAACTATTGGACATTGTTGATTGGCAGTAACTGGAAGTTGATACTGTTGAAGCTAACCGTGGCGACCGGAAAGATTGAACTCAAAGGTTCAGGCCATGGGTGTACGCAGGTAGGGCAGGGGAGGGCAGCTGCCCAAAATCAAAATCATTTAATCAGTAAATATGCCGCAATGGGCACTTTTACACTTCATTTTTTTAACTACCAGCGATTTCGGAAAGACCATCATTGCCAAGAAGAATGCGCCGCAAGAAACTAAAATCCCTTGATCCCCCTCTAAAATCTAAACCGGTAGGTGGAAAAATTTGAAAAAATTCAGGATGGTAGTAAGTATATCAAACTTTCAAGGAAAACTATAACGGCTAAGTTTGCTTGAGAATTATCAGTAGTTTAAGAGTAATTATAGCAGCCTACGGTATAAAATATACCTAAGCTTGAAATATTCCGTACAAAATATGAAATCTTTCGAAAAATATGACGAAATTTTTTCGTAATGGCTACGGAACCCTATTTTGGGCGTGTCCGACACGCTCTTGGCCGGTTTTTAAACTACCAGCGCTTTCCATACCATAATTACCAAGAATAATGCGCCGCAAAAAACTAAAATCCCTTAATCCCCCTCTAAAATCTAAACCGGTGGGTGGAAAAATTTGATTCAGGATGGTAGTAAGTATGGTTTTCTATTTCTATTTCTATATCAAACTTACAAGAAAAACTATAGCGGTTCAGTTTTCTTGAGAATTATTAGTAGTTTAAGAGTAAATAGCAGCGTAAGGTATAAAATATACCTAAGCTTGGAATATTCCGTACAAAATACGAAACCTTTACAAAAATATAACTATTTTTTTCGTAATGGCTACGGAACCCTATCTTGGGCGTGTCCGACACGCTCTTGTCCGATTTTTTTTTAGTTGTTGAACGTTCATTCACTACAACACGATACGGCATCTAAGCGTCGCCTGCGCCACGTCATTAGACGGCCTTTGCCTTCGAACTAACATTGTTTGACAATGCGTTTAGCAGTTTACGTAACGACGGCTAACCGTCGACGATTATGGTGATTTGAAAACTGTGGAGAATACGGCCAAGGCTCTAGGTACTAGAGATCGTCGGAAGACAAACTATTCATAAAGACTCGATCAACCTAGCAGTGGCGGATTAGGCATATAGCAAGAGTAGCAAATGCTACGGGCCCCGCGCATCTAGGGGCCCCGCTGACCAATGCGTTCTGATCGTAAAAAACGTCAATTCAGATAGAAGCATATTTTTTTTTCTAAATTAATGTAAATAGAACAAAACCAACACAAAACACCGCCAAAGAAAGAGATGGTATCAATATGATCGACTTAAATATAATACTATAAAGTTGAAGCAAATCAAGGGCCCCATGATAAAATTTGCTACAGGCCCCGCGCTGACTTAATCCGGCTCTGCAACCTAGTCGAAAACTACAAGTTACAGTTTAAAAGCGGTCTCTTTTCAATGCATACTGTTAAACAAGGACTACCGCTTGTAAATTGTAACTTCGTGAAATAGTGCACGAATAGTAATGATTAGAAAACCTGGCCCGCTACACGAAATTCAAAATTCGTATCGTACCGTCCCTATCACTCTCTTATTAAATCAAATTAGCGTCAGCGGGATGGCAAGAGACGAGGTTCGAGTTTCGCACTTTGTAGTATAGGGCAGGGCCTGACTACGAGGCTTGAGGTTCCAGTTTTATTTACTTTTTAAAATGGTATTATCAGCAAAAAAGCTAAAAACAATGTATACAAGTGAAACATATATTTAAACAGTAAAGTAAATGTTACGCAGGTATAAACGTTACCTCTTCAATTGATGTCTCCGCAGCACTATGAAGTATTTGGATACCGAACAATATTATTGTCAATTTCATATTTATTTATTCAAATTTTATAATATCATTTTGAGGCATTTTTTATAACCAATTTAACTAACTACCGACCACCACCACCAATCATCGAACACCACCAATGATGCAATTGATGATTATTGGTTGTGTTGATGTTTTTTCAATGCCTGTGAAATAAATTATACCAAGATATCTATTTAGAGAGAAGAAATTAAAAATAAGCCATAATAAAATGACGAAATGTTTTACTACCGACTGGGTGAATATGTAATTATTTTGACTACCTACTTTCAAATTAAAAAAAATATACAACAAAACCATCTCCATAGTGTTTGCTGTTCTTTGTGAAGAAATATAGATTGTCACATAAAGCGTAGTTAATATTCAAGCAGATGATCTTCAACAATATCAAAAATCATGTCATACCTATATCACAGATGATACCTATAACATATATTTCTATAATGAATTTCCCCGAGTTGGTGTAATACACTATTTCAACAGAAGGTTATTTCTATGATCATACTTATCAATGATAATTATAATTATAAATGACTTGTCAATGAAATACAATTATAATTATAAATCATATTTATAAATGACAAGTTCCTATCAAATGAATATGTCGCTAAAGTCGAACTTTCAAGTTGACAGATACGTCTATTGGCTGTTTTTAACCGACTTCAAAAAAAGGAGGAGGTTCTATGTTCCAATGTTTGTATTTTTTTTTTTATGTATGTTTGTTTGTTTGTTTGTTTAAACTCTTTATTGTACAAAAAGGAAATAGGTACAAAAAAAAATAACACACAAAAGAAAATGCTAAGTACAAAGGCGGACTTATCCCTGAAGGGATCTCTGCCAGTCAACCAGTATCAGTACCAGTGTCAGTATGTTCACCGATTACTCCGTCAATTGTGGACCGATTTTCAAAATTCTTTTTTTATTCGATAGGGTATTCTTCTGAGGTGGTCCCATTGTCACCAAGTCAAGATCTGATGATGGGATCCTAGGGAAATCGAGGGCAAACCTCAAATTTTATAGGCACACCTATGGCGATTTTGGCATTTTTAGTGTTAAGATAAGCATTTACATTCAGAAAGTATCATTTGGTAACCTGGACCTGATGAAGAAGACCATAGGTGACCAATGGAACTCATCGAAGCTAAGTAATGCTCGCACGTCTATAAACGATCATGATTAACATACCTAGATAAGCGAGTAAGAAAAGGCTTTAAGTTAATGATTCTTTCGAACTGATCTGATGCTGAAGCCAGAAGGTAGGCAACGGAACTCAGTTATAAAATAACGTAACTTAGTCGTGTTTGGGCTTAATGGAATCGTTGTGAGATGCACTTTGGCAACGAATAACTAAAAAGTGAGAAATAAAAATTTAAAAAAAAAAAGTAAAACCGACTCCAAAAAAATAAAAAAATAACGAAAAATGGAACCGACTACAAAACCCTTGAAAATATTTTTATAGGTACCTACTAACTCGAAGTCGGTGACTCAGCACGACCCAGCAGGAGTGATTGAAACCTATTGTATGTAGGTGAACTAGACGCCTATTGCTCCACTCCTGCTGGGTCGTGCTGAGTCACCGACTTCGAGTTAGTAGGTACCTATAAAAATATTTTCAAGGGTTTTGTAGTCGGTTCCATTTTTCGTTATTTTTTTGGAGTCGGTTTTACTTTTTTGTTATATGACATGCAAACGATATAAACTTAAAGGGTGATAGACCACATATTGGGTTGATGGTACATGGATAGCTTTGCTTACTTTGGGACTAGCTTGATTGGTGTCACACGTTCCGTGATAATATTTATTTTAATTATTTAATTTTAGCCAGGGGCGGATCTTGAATTTGTGAGGCCCTGGGCTAATACTGCTTGCTTAGGGACCCTACCTAATACTATGATCGGTTTTTTTTTAATTCTAGATAATTTTTATTATTGACCATACCGTCTATTATTTTCAGTTCAGGTTGGGGGCCCTCTGTATCCACGGGGCCCTGGGCTGCAGCCCAAAAAGCCTTTGAGTAGATCCGCCCCTGATTATAGCTATATTTTTGCAGGATATCATCACAGGAGCAGCAGTAATGATACAAATATCGGCTCAGCGTTTCGCTGACAACAGTCCAACATTGATCAGACGAATCATACGCCTCTGCCCCCTCTAATAGCTCCAATAATACCTAACCCACATAGTACATAAATAACAATAATGCAACCGAACTTTCACACAGCAACGCACACGATATTCTGTTATTATCCATGCTCTGGATAACACATTATGAGCGCACGCTTTGCTAAACAATACATTTTTATCATTAAACAGTCGTTACATGTGTCACTGGTCATTCTTTACCAAAATGTCAAAAGTCCTATCAAAAATAAATATAAACAAATAAGATAAATATCACGGGACAATTCACACCAATTGACGTAGTCCTAAAGTAAACTTAGCAAACCTTGTGTTATGGGTAAGTACTAAATAATGTGAGACAGAACTATAAAAATAGTAAGTTAATTCTAAATTTAAAAAAAAAGGGACAGAGGTATCCTAAGTAACCCAATTATTATAAATGAATGTACATATTTTTATTTTAACTAACTTTTTTATAGACTTTTTAGCTCTACAAATAGGTACCCATGTAATTTTACAGTTATGTATGTAACCTCGCAATAATCTTTGAAAAAAAAAACATTTCCATCTGTGTAGGTAGATCAGCGGCTAAAAACATAACTATGCTTTTGTGACACTCAATAAAAAAATAGGAAGAACTGTATTTTAGCCACCGCTAGAGATTTTTTTTAAAAACGAATATTAACGAAACAAAACACAATTACACTTCGAAACATCTTTACCCATACAAAAATATTTGAAGCAATTTTAGTGAAACTAAAAATTGTAATCTACTTTGACACAATCGATAGTGAAATGATACAAGAAACTATGATATTTAAGTGACACGTTTTCACTGGAATACACAACACTAAAAAAAAAAACTTCAAGTTCCTCTAAGCTATTGGCAGTCTATAGGAGAACACTAGAACTGAAGCAAGTCTGTTTACAAAATTCACGGCCAACTTAGCTGCGGAGGCGGACAGGATCGGAACTAGCGTGTTGGCATAATAAAAGTGCGACAGCAGCGCCGCAATTGTCTGCACATAGTCAAGATGTAGGATTGTACGTTTGTAGGGATGGGGTGAGATCAAGTTGGAGACTCGAGTCGAGTTTTAATGTAAATCCTTATCGAACAACAGCTTACCGATAGGTGGCGTTTACCAAGCTCGACATTGACGGAATCATCGATAGTATCGTTTGAGAATAATGGAGATATAATTCTGTGCCTCCTGTGATCAGTGATATAACTCGACTTGTACCCTTTTGTGTGTTTTAATTTAGAAATAATCAGAAAAAAAATAACGTATTTTTGGGTCTATCTCACGTATTTGTAGGTGCTATAATTTCGGAGATAATTTTGTGAAAAGTGAAACAACTAGCAGAAAAAAATCGTGCACATTGATATATATCAAGTTGTAACCCCTTTATGTAATTGCTCTAGAGGCTATTTTCGTGATTTGTGGTATAAATGAAATTGAACCTATTATCACATTTTATTTTTCGGTATTTTTTTCGGAAATATTGATATATCTACAGTTATACCACTTTTGACCAACTTTCCTAAAACCAGACCAGGGTACAACGCAACATGTACGTACCAATGCGAGACAAATTTGATATATATTTTTCTGTGATAAGTGACACATCTCGTCTTGAATCACTTTTCACAAAAACATTGTTAAGTGTAAAGGTATACAAATTGAATTATATTTAAAAGCCAAACTAATCCCATAAAATATTAATGCAATAACAGTTGTGTTAAGTGATACAAGTATCACAAGTGCGAGCATAAAAACTGTGGTAGGAGGGCGCGAGGATGAGGTAACGCGGGATCGGGGTGTGGGTGGGACCTGCTCGCCTCAGTGTCGCTGCAAACTGATATAAGTTAGGTATTTTTTTTTATAACAGGATACAAAGTAAAAAAAATATTTTTTTCAGTTTTTTTTTTTCAGAGGTGTTTTAATTTACTTCAGCAACATTGAGCTGGGAACATACAACGCTGAGTTATAGGATTTTACAAGTTTATGTATATCATATCAGTTTACACCAAGAGATATTATGGGTGCTCCAGGGGGGTACCATGATATAACTGAACTTGTATCATCTAACACTTATTATTTATTCATATTAGACATTTCAAAAGGTACAACTCACAGGTTTTTCGCGATTTTCTTCGAACTTATAATATTTACCGAAAAACACTAAATGCACGTTTATAGAATATATTTTTATGAATAAAAAAAAGTGCTTCGGTAAATGCTAGCGCCCTTGGCTCACAAACCAGATTTTTTTTAAACTTGTTTTCGCTCTCCTGTAAAATGTCGATTTTGCACTTGTATCACTTATCACAGGAGGCACAGAATTTAAAGAATTTATAATAATAATTCATAGTTCATTTATTGCATTTTATGGGTTTTTATGATTTTACATTAATAATTGAATTGATTGATTTATTAATTGAATTGAATATGAATCATATTAGATAAATTGTTACGGTATGTAAGTGGTCTATCAATTTTTAAACAAGATCCTATCAAATGAATGTGTCGCTAAAGTCGAGCTTTCAAATTGACAGATACGTCTATTAGCATTATTATTTTGTGATATTATACAAACTATTATCAAGTTTAGTATGGTAGACCACATATTTGGCTGATGGTGTGTAAAACTGTTATGAATACAACAATTAATTTACAGATTTTCCCCCTTATTCATAAAACTTAACAAGCCTATGTTAACTAATAAATGCTTTGTCCCTTTCTAATAAATACAAATGTCTAAGTGACAGATAAGGACAAACGAAAATTAGCGGCATTTTAACTAAAATAGGTTTCATTGTCGTTTATGAATAAGGGGGTTTGAGTTTAAGGCTACGTTACCGATATAGATGTGTAGTGCAAGAATAAGTGGCGAGGAACGTGCTTGTCATGTATTGTACCAATGTGCTTTGTCTCCTGTTTCTGTTGTCCTTTCAGTCCAGTGGTGGTATTCAGTATTTATTAAATATAAAAAATATTATGCCCTGTTGGGGCGTGGCAATTTTTAAATTTATTACATTAATTAACTTCTACATAACATATTATGCTAGTGTAGCGGTACAGCACGCAGCAGGTTTTCCGTGCATCTAGGTATGATTCATTTTGTATTTTCGATGTAGTCGACTCGTCCTAAACGCAAACTCTAACTAGAGTCCTTTCCCATCCCTAGAACTTGAAACAATGGCCACCAAGTGACGGGTCGCAAGGTTTTCATAACACCGGCACCTGCTAGTAACCGAACTCTTTGTTGTGACTGCTGTAACTATTATTTAAAGTTTAAAATGTTTAAACTACGGCCTTTTATATTGATAGTTATTAATTGAAACCGACAAACCTAAACCAACCCGAAACTAAACCCTAAATCTAAACCTACGTGCATGCATGAAAAGATTGATGAATGTAGAGGAAGCGAGAGTTGTATGCCAGAATCGTAGCAAGTGGAAGGATGTAGTCTCTGCCTACTCCGTTGGGAAAGAGGCGTGTTTTTATGTATGTAGTTATTAATTGAAGAAACACAGCGAGCACAATGTTCTACGTTACCTTTTGGCAACGCCGCTGCGATTTATGGAGACAGCAGTCTCTTTTAAACAGATATATTTACATACAGTCAATAGTAGGGTGAAAGAAAATAAAACTGCGGAAAATTACGTGGGTTTTTTAGTGTTTTTTACAAGTAGCGGCACGAGAATCTAGCGCTGAGTGAACCGTGGAAGGGATAGCTGCGCACGGGTGCATGGGCGCGGGGGACGTAATGCGACTGGAAAGCCAATCGGCGCTACGCACGCCCGCCCTTCCCCCTGTGATACCTTACTTTTGACTTCTGCGCAATAACGGTCAGCGCTAAACTCTCGTGCCGCTACTTGTACCCAACGAAGGAGGGTTATGTTTTTCGAGCGTATGTACAGAACCGAAGCCGTGGTGGCCTAGGAAGCCGTGGTGACCTAGTGGTTTGGGCTATGGCCTCTCAAGCAGAGGGTCGTGGGTTTAAACCCCGGCTCGCACCTCTGAGTTTTTCGAAATTCATGTGCGGAATTACATTTGAAATTTACCACGAGCTCTGCGGTGAAGGAAAACATCGTAAGGAAACCTACACAGACCTGCAAAGCAATTCAATGGTGCGTGTGAAGCTCCCAATCCGCACTGGGCCCGCGTGCGAACTATGGTTCAAGCCCTCTCATTCTGAGAGGAGGCCTGTGCCCAGCAGTGGGTATATAGGCTGGGATGATGATGATGATGAATAGAGAACCTACTGAATTAGGTAAACCAAGGGATTGGTTTTTTGGAATCTTTTTGTATTTTTTATTTCAATTCCAAATTTTTACTTTTACGGTCATCCAGTAAAACCTAAATTGAAAATACAAACCGAAATATAGATATGCACAGAAAAACCAGTACCAGTGCAGAGTGCTGGTCTTATTTTTCTGGTTTTTCTGTGCATCTATATTTTAGGTTGTATTTTCAATGTACACCAGGGGGCAATTCGTAGCAAAAAACGTTGTCATGTCTTGCTTATCACTAATACAAACGCAATAGACGATAGACGATTTCAATACAAATTCTTATAACTGACATTTATGTAAATTATAATGTAATGATGTATTGAATGATTAAATAAACTAAACAGATATCCACTAAAAATGGACATTTTGCAGGCTGGGGATTTTTAGCATCGTAAAGGGGTTCTAAACTACCAATTTTAATGGGAAATTCATTACGCTGGCAACACCGTTGACAAGGGGCGGCACGCGAGCGTTCCGCTGCGCGCGCTGAAGGACGTCATGTCATGTGAAATTGATTCTAGATTGCTTTCGTCCCCTTACTGCTAAAACCGACTAACTGCATCAATAAAAACCTTTAACTTTGAACCTTAAAGGTTTGACTTTAAGGTTCAAAGTTAAAGGTTTTTATTGATGCAGTTAGTCGGTTTTAGCAGTAAGGGGGCGTTATGGTCTCGTCCATAGACTAAGTTTTATAAACCGTATAACTAAAACCGGGATCGCGGTGGATGCGAAAAGCACAAGACCGGTCTGAGTGGAGAGCCTTGGGGGAGGCCTACGTCCAGCAGTGGACGTCTTTCGGCTGACATGATGATGATGATGATAACCAAACCCGCGGGTTCACTGTGGATGGAGGCCGCTTCCAACAGAAGCAACTGGAGGTCTACGAGGAAGGCCTCTGTTATGTCCAACAGGACGTCCTACCGCTGATATGATGATGATATACCGGGATGATATACCAGCATATACCGGGTGTTGCCTGTGATACGAGCAAAAAATTAAAACATAGATCGTCCTCGTTAAACTAAACAACATTAGTTCAGCGACTTTTAAAAATAATGGAGACTTTGAATTTTCCTTTTTTCATACAAATTCAATTGCTACCCATGTACGCCATCCTAGAACACAACTGAAGTCGCCTGTCACGGTAAAAACATCAAGGATTATGCTTTACATCGTTTCTTCGAATAATCTTAAAAGTGTAATAGAAATTAAAACAACTAAACCCCCTTGCAAAAAAAAACGGGCACCTATGGTTTTTCTGATTTATATATTAGGCATTGAAGCTTAGAAAGTAAGCTTTCATGCACTTAAAATACAAAAACCATAGGTGCCCGTTTTTTTTTGCAAAGGGGTTTATAATTACTTTTAAAAGTCGCTGAACTAAAGTTGTTGAGTTTGAGGAGTTTGATCTATGTTTTAATTAATTGCTAATATTACAGGCCACAACCGGTATACGTACCACTGATGGTCTCCTCTCAGAATGAGAGGGCTTGGGCCGTAGTTCCCACAGTTCAGGTTTTCTACGATAATTTTCTTCACTATAAATACATTTCAAATGTATCTTCGGCATGAATTTCGAAAATCTCAGATGTGCGAGTTCGGATTTGAAGTCACGATCCTCTTTTCGCGTCGGGGTTAACAAGGACTACGAGCGGAGCCCGGTCGCCCAGGTACGTGTCTAGGGCTGACCTTCGGTCCCCATGCACGCGGCTGCCATTACTCCGCCATGACACCGTTACACACTTACACACAATACAATGGTTATGGGCAAAAACATAGAATAGAGATAGGCGCGTTTTTTTTTTAACCTTGGCGGTAAATAAGTTTGGGGCGCACGCATAAAACAAATACTTGTGACACCATCGGAAGCGATCATAGTAAGTATTTATCGCATTCGAAATCGGTGTTACTTTGCCCTGTGGACAAAATGTTTTTGGGCAAAATTTTACTCCCCAAAAAACTCGTCGCAGAAGTTTCATTTCGCGAACGAGTCCTTAGCAAATTTCATTGATTTGCTCAAATTATAATTTTGCATAATTTCACTTTGGCAAATTTTATTAAGACGAATGTTTATTAAGCATAGTTTTCCTTTGACCAATATTAAAATTAACGTCTGTTCAAATTGACACTTCACACACTCAACTTATACGAGTAGAAGCAAGCGTGCAAGACTTGTCGGGATAGAAGCGATTCGAATAGGTTAGATAGAAATATTTTTTTTTAACAGCCCGAAAAACCTTTCTTGGCAATTAAATCTGAGTTAGGATATAAATCGTACGCCATGTAATATTTTGGGCGGGGTATGCTATGTCAAACGATAGGTACATTTGACTAAATACATGGCAAAATGAAATATGACCAGGTAATTATTTTTTAAACAATAATTGCCAAAAAATATGCTAGCTATTAAATTGCAATAAGACTAATGATAATTTGAGAAAAATAGTTTGGGGTTGATTGATACATTAGTAATCGCCATTAAATTGCTTCGCAGGTACGCAGAGTTCTTCAAGATGGTTTCATTCATCAACTCAAATAAAACTCAAGAGATGTCAGTCAGAGTTCAAACCTACGACCCTCTTTCTCTCTATGCAGAGGCTATAGAGGCTAAGGCTGCGTTTCCACCAAAGATGTGCGAGGATGTGTTGCGAGGGATGTGTTTTTCATTAACCAATAGAAACGTTTCATTTACACATCTCTGGTGGAAACACCTAAGCGGAGCGAGGCGAGTTAAACGAAGCGTTTCTATTGGTTCATACCCATTTCTCACAACGCATCCTCGCACATCTTCGGTGGAAACGGAGTCTAAATGCCAAACCGCTGGTCTACCATGACTTTTAACATGAGTTATGCAAAAGCTATAAACAGGCAAGCGGGATTTCCTAAGCGACCGCAGGCGCAGGTATTGTCGCCGCAAACATCAGGTTTACGACTGAATCAAGGTGACGACACCAAAACCTAGAGCAGTGATGGCGAACCTTTACGTATCAACGTGCAATTTTTCTATAGAAATGTTTAATGAGGTCATAGACGTGCCATCAAATAATTTCTAATTTGTGATTATTGGGAAAATAATAAAGTAAAAATAGCACGAGCCATGCAGCTTATTCAAACAATTAAATGTGTCTGGTGCATAATAAATTTTGTGATCAGTGACGTGCCCGTGTGTGGTGGAAACGCAGCCTTATCCGGGTTTATTTTACTGTTTAATGTAAAAAAAGTTCGCTTTTTTAGTATCATTTAGATTATTCCAAAAAAACGAATGCGTAATACTAGAAAGAGGACGTGGCGGCAACAACGATTTTAGAACTGCAACTAATAAAATTTCTAATTGGTCGCATTATTATTAGTACTCGTAACTGACCTAGCTAGAATTAAATTTGCTTTTAAAATAAGTATATTTCAAAACGAAGTACAGATTTAGAGCCTATATAATATACTAATTTATTATGTACCCTTGACACGCGAGTATCGCTACAAAGATGTTGCTAAGAACGGCGCGGGCCATAGATAAGCTACGTAGATGGACTATTTTACTCGTAAGTCTATCAGTCTTTACAAGATGTTTATTAAATAACTGAAAACTTGAAAATAGAACCGAGAAGAAGAACGCTTAAATAAATGTTTAGTTTTGTAACTAAGGGACCCCATACACCCTTGTATTTTATTATACATATATTTTTTTTGTAATTTTTTCTTTAATTGTATATTTCTTTTTGAAAAAATGACTTTCTGCCAAGTTTCTTGCGGCTCATTCTTCTTGGCAATTATGGTCCATCCGAGACCAGCGTAGTTAAAAAAATGACATGTAAAAGTGCCCATTGCGGCAATACTGTATAAATGATTTGAATTTGACACTACATTTTAAACCAGATGCGTTTTTATAATTCTCGGTTCTACCGTGCCCAGTCTAAAAGTTTACAAATGCAATACGCCCAAATGTCTTAGCATATTATTGAGGTAATTTAACACTGGCCCTTTTTCTGACAGTGTTGATTCGAAAGTAAAACTAAGAATCATGTAGCATTACTGACTTAGAAAAATAGGGATATTTTTTGAAATAATTAAGGTACAAGAGAATACATTTGCAAGAGAACGCAAGTAATCAATAGACCTTACAGACCTTCCTAAAGTAATGACAGGAACAATCAATTTACGTATTTAAAAATTTTGCCCACGGAAACTTTCATTACATCAAATTGCGTCCTCTATCGTGTTAGTCTGTGACTGCGGTCTAAGCATTTATGTTTTCCAGCATTTGCATCTCGGACAAATTCATTAAAACACCGCGCCGTTGACCTCGTAAGGCCCAACGACATGTATTTAGGACGAAACGTCTTAAATTTTATAATTTTATTTGACTTCAAAACTTAAACGAACACCAATCGAGGACCCTAGTCCTAGCACAGTATATATATATATATATATATATATATATATACATATACATATAAGCTAAAGCAGTAAGGAAGCTACAAACAAATGATCGAAACGAACAAACTCACACAGACGCGCGCCCTACTCGGCCTCTAAGGGGGTCTCGCGGTACTCCAGTTGCAGGAAAGGAAATATCTTTCAAGGAAATATGTGCCAATCAAGTCCAAGGTCCAAGGGTGCAAGGTCCGTCCGGATTGCTACCACCATCTTGCTCGCTAATCCTGCCGTGAAGCAACAGTGTTTGCGTGGAGAGTAAGACAGCCGGTGAAATTACTGGCCTTTGAAGTAACCCATCTTAAGCCTGTAGGTTGGCAACGCATCTACAATACCCCTGCCCTGGTGCTGCAGATGTTTATGGGCGGTGGTGATCTCTTACCATCAGGAGACCCACTTGTTTGCCATCCAGTCGAATAAAAAAAAAATATATTTCAGTTTGTATTTTCGATATGTAATTCAAAGATTCAAAAAAATCTCGCATTCGAGTCTCATCTAGACGGAACTTGTGATGATGTCGATTGTTATGTTCCCTAGAAACTAGATAGCCCTCATGTCGATAGATCGTAGCGACAGTTTCGACCTCAGGGTCTTAAATTACGCGTAATTACAACCGACAGTTTTGCTTCGGCTTAAGTAATATTCGAGGTCGCAGATCTAACGATTCTAACGTAACAGTTAAAACCTAGAGGTTAAGGCTGCGTTCCCACCAGAGATGTGCGAGGATGTGTGTTGGATGTGTTTTTCATTTAATTACCTTATTCCGCACATCTCTGTTGGAAACAGTTAAGCGGAGCGAGGCGAGGGATCCCCTTCAATCGCATAATTTTTTTATACTATTATTGTTTTGCATAATTGATTTGCCATAATTTGTATTGGCATAATAGTACTTAGTACAGTGTTAGGTTATTTATTATGATATCCAGGCACGAAGCGCCCAAGTTCGCCTTAGTTCCAAAATATATATTAACACAAAACTAACCTTTTCTCGCAGTGCATTATGCTCGTGGCTGTGGTTATGCACTTTGTAATGAATTATTACAAAGACTTACTATGAATTATTATGACTTTTTGCATTTATGCTATTTGACGCGTACGTCTTCATGAAGATGATGCTTTCTATAGTTATGCTTTTTAATTTTATGCGTAATGATGAGTATGCACGTCGCTAATTAGGCTAAAAGCAATTATGCGTAACAATAATATTACAAATCATTCAATTCAATAGAGAACCGCGAGGAGAGGTAAATGAAACGTTTCTAATGGAAACGGAGGCTTAAATTGAACGCATCTAAGCAGTCAAAGAAACTGAATTGTGTACTAGGGTAGGAATCCATGAATAGGTAGTATTAAATAATAAATTATTTATATAAATTTCTATTCGGATTTTCTTGAAAAATTGCTGAATCATTCCTAATAAGTTTTAAAACACGTTGAAAAACTTTAGTCAATAAAATATAAGGAAAATTGTGGCGTCGAAATAACTTAGAGTCAAATCTTAATAAGAGACCTTTCGCATACAATATCGATCATTCAACTTCAACCTGTATAAACAAACGGTTGCTAGGCAACGCGGCAATGGCCGACGAGCGAGATAGCAAGAGCCAATATAAAGGAAAGAGAGCGATGGAATATTGCTTTACGACAGCGCGTCTCAAACTGGAGCAAGTGTGTCCTTATGGATATGATAAAGCCTGTTGATTTTTAGGTAAGTAATAATGCAAAAAAATATTTTATGTTCAAATTTGTGTACAAAGCAGTTCAAATAGTAAACGCAAAGAACGAAATTAGGTTTTGGTTACTACCCTCTATTAGAAGTTAAATTTTATTTTGTTTAAGACAAATCGTCACTACTTTGAAAAAAAAGCTGGTATCTCAAAATCGATGATCTTTCCGAGTGAACTTAATGAACATTGTTTTAAGGTTCAGATTTGTTGACGTATTGATTTTAGATACGAGATTTTTTCAAAGTAGTGACGAAATATGATTTAGCAACAAAAACTGCCATTGGATTATGAATTACATGCTCCTGATTAATAAATAGATCAACCGAATCGTTAATCACATGAGATGGATGAGATGTCTATAAAGTTAACTCAGAAAAAATTTCTACTTTGAGCTACGAGTTTTTAAAAAGTAGTGACGATATGATACAGTTTGAGAGCCTTTGCGCCAGGCGATAAGCCCTGCGAATGCGATGGAGCGCTACAACCGGGCGATTGTGAGCGGGACGCAAAGTTTGCCAACGATCAACTCCTGCGCATAGTTCACGCAGGATTTGACGGCTTTTATTACTGCGGATTATTACTTCCATGTGCGTTGTTTTTAATTGTTGCCGGGTTGAGGTCATTGTTGTTTGAACTTGTTTGATCTCGGAAATGGTGCAGGTGAACGTTCAAACGGATGTGACGTCACGAGAATGTACGTAATTTTTGCGGTTAGTATTTTTTGAAAAACTATAGAATGATATTAGGATTTTAATGTTGCCTGAAATGGACAAGCACTCCGCATTATCTTAAGTTACCTACTTTTATTTTTAACTAGCTGTTACCCGCGAGTCCGTTCGCGTAGAATACGGTTATCGCTATCCCGTGGGAGCTATACAATTTTCCGGGATAAAATCTTATGTCCTTCCTTAGGACTCAAATTATCTGTATAACGAATTTCGGTAAATCGGTTTAGTGGTTTAGATGTGATGAAGTAACAAACAGACTTACAAACTTTCGCATTTATAATAATATTAGTGGGATTCTGTTGACCGGTACACATAGGTATACCTACACATTATATGTAGTACTATAATAACTAAAACAAAGTCAACGCCCTAAAAAAAAGCTAACACAGATATTAAAAAATAAATTCAAATTAAAAAAGAACGTAATGTTACATTTGTAAAAGACGTTCGGAAACAAAAAAAAAACGATCGCTCGGTGGGCCACCCGCAACACTAATTCTCACTTTTTGAACGCACCGCCGCGTAGTTATTTGAAAAACAAACATTGGACTTTTGCGAAACGGCCTGTGGCGCGATTCATGAAATTAAAAAGTAAATCGAGCTGCGGTTCTAAATTCAAAAAAAGCAAAGCAAAAATAAAAGGTCTCTCTCCATCCGAAGTTGTAAGCGACTGTTTTTTTTTTGTCAGCCAGTATGTTTGTAGGTAATGTTACATAATTGGACGCTAGAAATTCATCATTAAATTACTCAATTAAATACAGAACTTCTCCATTGTTAGATAAGTATATGCATTATTACAAGCATATATAATATTTAAAAGTTTATAGTTCAATCCCTACTAATATTATAAATGCGAAAGTAACTTTGTCTGTCCGTTACGCTTTCACGTCGAAACCAATGAACCAATTTTGATGAAATTTGGTATAGGTAGTTTGAACCCCACGGATCAACATAGGATACCTTTTATTCAGGTAGGGGGCGCCACCGCGCAATAACCTAGATCCGCGCAGACGAAGTCGCGGGCACAATATTTTATAGTTTGGGCCAAATCGTGCAACATGAATTTTGCCCACTTCTAGTGATTGCATCAACTTAATTGGATATCAATGCAGATACAGTAAAAAAAACCTGTAAAAAAAATCTCCTATATTTAATCTGTGGTGTGACGAAATTTTTTTCGTAATGGCAACACTAGAAGGTTCAGGCTTTGAGAGGCTAAACCTTGTACGATTGCACTATGCCAGTTAGACTTTAATGACAGCCATTAAGTTACCGACATCAAGTCATTTTCAACAGGCTCTTATTGGAGGCGTTAAATATTTATTAACCAGTCAGTAGCTTAAAGTATATTTATATCGGTTTTATATTTACTTTCGATTTCTGAGGTAATATTGACTAATGTCTAAATGTCACAGGATAATTAAAAGTATTTTTTTTATTTTCATCGTAATAAAAACCGGTCAAATGCAAGTAAGACCATTTAAAACGACGGGTTCCGTAATTAGGTAAATAAAATGAATATAACAAAAAAGTGCATTTTTTAAATAGCAATTTTTGGGCGATAATATCTCTCGAACTTGCTTCTCCTTTTACGTGTATAGAGATGAGATTATCTCTCCTCCTAAAAATAAGTTGCAGGTGGTAGAACCTCGTGCAAGGTCCGTCCGGATTGCTACCACCATCTTGCTCGCTAATCCTGCCGTGAAGCAGCAGTACTTGCACTGTTATGTTTCGGCGTGGAGAGTAAGACAGCCGGTGAAATTACTGGCACTTGAGGTATCCCATCTTAGGCCTCTAGGTTGGCAACGCATCTGCAATCCCCCTGATGTTAAAGGTGTCTATGGGCGGTGGTGATCTCTCACCATCAGGAGACCCACTTGCTCGTTTGCCATCCAGTCGAATAAAAAAAAAAAAGAAAGAAA
The DNA here is from genome assembly GCA_037349165.1 of Choristoneura rosaceana. Classification (NCBI taxonomy): domain Eukaryota; kingdom Metazoa; phylum Arthropoda; class Insecta; order Lepidoptera; family Tortricidae; genus Choristoneura; species Choristoneura rosaceana. Next base: position 1,118,196 of record JAZBNJ010000007.1, read on the forward strand.
CTAGATTTTTTTTCGCAATTTTTTAAATATTTTTTTGAGTAGAGACGAAAATAGTTTTAAAATACAATACAATACAGTATCTTAACTTTTTATAATCAAGGATAGCGTATAGCATAGTGCGAACTATACCTGCCTTGTTTGACAACAACGCGCTAAGCGTCACGCCAACTTTGACAGTGAAGTGCGAAATCTTAAGACCTACCGCAAAGCGATTTATCCACACTATGGGTGGTTTCCATCGATATATACTTACTAGATATCGCGATCCGAACACTAATTGTGTTCCACTGCTTTGCACCTTGCACTGTGCAAAGGACTTTAGTATGACTTTGACATTCATGAGCGGCGAACGGACTAGTTTTTGATTGAGACTCCAAATGTAAGCGTGAACCTGTACGTAAGTAACAATTCACTACTCAAGTAAGTAAAATTACATCTCGTTCAAGTGATTACGCAACTAATAATATTGTAATACCACAATAAAAACATTTTTTTAAATAAGACGTCACGCCATCTTACAATCATAGACTAAAAACGTTCAAATCGTTCATTCAAACATGGCGGATGTAGACAATATCTAATTTTGCTATTTCTGTGTCTTTGGCTAGTTGAAGTATAATTTTAATAGTGTTTTATGCGGCGATTAACCTTAACAGTGAACAGTGATCACAAAATTCTATATTGCTCTCGTGTCTGACATTTTTTAATGCGCAAGTTGTTTCCACGTGGTTTCTGGAATTTTACTATCAAGTTGCAAAAACTACAATCACCGTACAACGTCCCTCTCAAAGAGAGTACTTTGACACTGGCGAAATTATTGTCCTATTAATTAGGAGAGAAAGCCATATTTTAAAAGAGAAGAAGAAGAGATGGATTTCATTACCCCCACCTAGTACTTCGCACCCAGCGAATTGGGCCTGTAAGCGCCTACGCGCTTCGAAAAACGAGCATATATTTTATGCATAAATAAAACGTTAGTCTGAAACCGTGACAACGATTGAGACCAGAAGGTTGCATCTTTCTTTCGCAAACTTCCGCGTTTATAATACTAGAAGGATTGTACCTTAGAACTTTTGGGTAATGATGTCAACTGCCCTTTTCAAGAAAGCGCGAATTTCAGAAGCGATTCACAACGAAACTGGTTACATCACTACATACATTTGGTCCATACTTGCGACACAGAGACGTTCGGAAGATTTGAATTTATTTGAATTACAATACCCCGTATGTATTTACTTGGTAATACGTTTTTGCTGTGAGGTTAAGCGGGGTTACGTTACGAAACGGCAGCGTCGCTCATATGTTTTATCTATGGTTTGGAAAGCGGCCAGTTACAAAACGGTTCCGCGACAATTTGTTCATGTGTTCGAAATTTAAACATTCAAAAATTGAGAGATTGATGGGTAACTGTTAGGCGCGACTATATATAGTGGCTCCATCTACACCATTAGACCAGGAATACTGAATACACATGCTTGGAGATTGCTCATTTAAATTATGTAACTTTATCCGAAATCACACAATCCGACAAAGAACGAAAGTCACCGACATTGCTCAGAGAATTAGTTCGTTGAAGTGGCGTTGGGCTGGCCACATCTGTCGAAGGACCAACGAACGGTGGCGCAGACGAGTCCTCGAAGAGGACTGAAAATTGAAAATTAAGGAATTGAAAATGGACAGACCACTTATTTGGCTGATTGATGGTACTGTTTATATTATAAGTTTTTTGTATTGCTTTATGGTGTGCAATAAAGAATATTTGTTTTGTATTTGTATTTGTACCTACTTCAAAAACTAATTACATTTTTACTCGTTATTTATTAAGTATCGTTCTTTCGTAAGATTTATGAAAACAAATAAAACATATCAATGAAAAGGCACAAAGCGGTGTCATTATTTTCTAGTACTCTCATTACTTTCTCAGGTCTCTTCATTGTTTTTATTAAAATAATAGAAAGCACAGAAAAAAATAATAGATCTATTAGAAACATGTGGATCAGGCGAGATGGTACCAAGATGGTGCAAAATTTACTTTGCAGATCCAAGATATCTTACAAACGAGATCAGTGGATAAGCACTCAAGACGTAACAAAACAAGAATAATCATAAATAGATGGCAAGTGACAATGATCTCATGACAATAGATGAATTCTGCGTAGCACTTCAGGAAAACCGGTGTGACGATTATGAATAAGGTCAAAATGACAAATACGATATTTTAAATAGATGGCACATCCTAGTAACCTTATGGACTAAAAATATCCTAAGCAACCGAGAAGAATGCGGCAATATGATAGACTTTATAGACACACAGTTTTGTCTCTGTAGAACTTTTAATTAAGACAGTAAGATTGACAATTCGTTCTAAATTTGGTAACCAGCAATATTTTCAAAATGTCATAGTCACTCATGTCGCCTGAAACGTTCATAAATAGGAGCCTGACTTTTCATGTTAGGCCTTAACTGTCAATGTAACTGAAGGTATCTATATCATAAGCCAACAATGACAACACTGGGTGGGAGGTTAATGCCAGGATAAAGGCAAAGTTAGCAATAAAAGAAAAGGACAACTATTTAAGAACCGCCAAAACAAATATAAGCATCACTCGGTGTAGGTTATAGTGGGCTTACCCTATCAAGTATTTAACTTTGCCCTCCCAGTTTATTTTTAGCCGTGGCAACAAAGCAAATGACACTGGCTGTTTCGAAAAAAAAAACTCACACTTGACAGGTGTTTAAACGCGAAGCCCGCATTCTCTTTTTAAAAATTATCATCAATGGCGTCATGCGAGTCACGTACGGCCAGTTACACACCACAAAGTTATCTAAGTCGGTGGTCAAAATTGGAAATAACAAACCCAAAAGTAGATTTCCATTAACCATTCGATTGCAGCGCCTCTTTCAACTGTAATAATAAGTTGGTACAACTATCCACAAGTCCATTTTAAGGTGACCCTGAAGAGTTTACATAAGCGTGCAGTTTTGTTAGTACTCTCAACTACTGTTCGGTAGGCATAGGTCATTTTAAACTGGTATCGTGGCACGAGCTTATTGCAGCGACGTGTGTGGAATAGTTTCATTTCGAACTAGATTAGAGTGAAGCATCACGTATGAGTCTACGCAATGTAGGTAATTAAGATTGAAAGCTGGATACTGAGGCAGATGTTTCTAAATATAATGCAAAGAATAAACATTTTGGGGCTATTAATAGTTCAACAAAAAATACTATTATTTTTGACTTTTCCAAGTTCAGGTTCAGAATAATTCCTTGACCCTGGTAGGTACATTTTTCCTAACCATAATTTGGTGCAAAATATAAAATTTAACTTTACAATAATGTCGACATGATACAAAACATGTATTTTCTAAGCATCGTAACACCACGAGGAATCCGAGCGACGTACTGTTGAACCAGCTTTGTTGACACTGGGGTCCGGGAGGATTGTCTGTGGATCCTTACGGGTTTCGAAGGGCAACGAACCGTCGCCTCACATCGGGGTCGGATATTACACATGTAATACAAGGAGAGGTGTTTTTGAGTCGCCTAAATGGCCAAGGACATTAGGTCCTTGCTATTGATTATCTACTTCTTGATTTTAGTTTTTAATTTTTTGCGAGGTTCCATTACCGTTCCTTGTTGCGTACCCATGTTTAGAAGTATAGAGATCCTATGATTTTCATCCTGGTATAGTCTAGTTCATAAACTTGTGAGCAAAAATTTGATCAAAAATATCTGAACACGCATCCAGGCCGATAACAATAGTCATGTTCATATATTTTTGAACAAAATTTGGCTCACAAAGTTGTGAACTCCACTGTAGAAAGATACAAGCGAATTTCGACGTGACATCTAATCGAACTGTGACAGTTTTTATACATTATTAAGAAATACCTAAATAGTTCAACTCAAACCCTTAGTTCAAACGCCAGTCTAGCCTATATCGATTGGAGCCGTTTTCCAGATCTCAAAACAAAATTACAGGACAACTAGCATTTTATTAACAGAAAAGTAAATAGGCAAATGGCCAGTGACAATGCAACAATAAAGACATCAAATCATCTACATATATTTGCATCAAAAACTATGTCTTTATTCACCCGTTCTCTACTGTTTGTTTCCGGAGCATGTTTCAGCGCAGGTCTATAGGTCAAAGTCGCAAAGAATAAAAATTATAGTTCCACAACTCTGTCACGCAGTAGATTATATACATATGTGGCATCATACGTCATATGTTTGCTGTACGGGTGTGCCTTCCGCCGGTGCGTATTTACTCACGTTTGCCTTTGAACGTGATGGCGGGCAGAAACTTGGCGTTTGCTTTAAAATATAATGTCCAAGAAAGTCCTTGGGGCAGGAGCTCAATGACCCTAAATGAATGCAAATAATAACAAGTGTACTGTAATATAAGTGCAGGAGAAATATATATCGACATTACTGTCTCTACACAGAAAAATATGCGTTAAGTACTTAAAATGACAAATCGTGTCGCATAAAGTTTCTCGACTATGCATACGTAATTTGCACGACTATAACTGGCCTTTGTATTTGTCTGATTGCTTCATTAATGGGTAAAATTCATGACAGACCTTATGTAGAGCTAAACTAGATAATGCATTGCTTTTGCTGAAAAAAAAAAAAAAAGGTTATCAGTTATATTTTACCTGATATAAAAATAAATTATACCGACACGCCGTTATGTTGGTATAACAAATTTTGACACGAAGTCACTGGCCGGCATAAAACCAAAACCACTGAATAATAAACTCGAAAAAAAACCAAGCAACTTGGTCAAAGTATCCCAAAATAAGACGTTTTAAATTCACGTCCACTTTGAAATTGTAATTTAGCTTTGTTCCTATATTATCATATAATACGGGTCAGACCGAACGGATGTTTTTTGACCCCCAGAGGAAACAAACGTTTATTAAATAGAGGAAATCGAACATGCCTAATGCGACGAATTCTATTGAACTTTTGACATTTTAAAGTTTTTTTTTAATTTGACCACTATCTGATAGAAAGCGTTTAATTGCTTTTGCTTAGCGAACCCGAAAAGAGAGAGAATCTTGATTTAAGAATGTCTCCGTGAGTAACACTTCACAGTTAGGCTGCGTTCAAACACGGCGGGTATCACGCAGTTTTAAATAGCGCGCCGTCTCTTTCTCAAGCGATACTCTGAAAAGAGAACGATTCCGCCTTGTCTGAACGCAGCCTTAGTGCACACAAGCTTCGCCATTACCTCTTTTTATCAAGAGGGGCAAATGAGCATGCTGGTCACCTGATCGGAAATAATCATCACCGCCCAAAAACTCAAGGAGAGTTATTGTTCTGCTGCCACCGTTTAATGAAAGTAAAAACCCTTTTCTTCAAGACCCTGATGTCATAGTGACATATGTCATTTACCTACCTGTCATCTCATTCACTGATGTCAAGTAAAAGATTTGGGCAATCCAGTAGGAATAGAGTCGATAAGGTGCCGCCACTGGTCACACAACATTGTTGCCATATCCAAGTGGTTCTCAACCCGCACTTTTTTTTTGGTGGTCCTTGCTATTCATGGTTTTAATTTTGTGTTCAGGGTGGTATAAATTTATAGGTATTTGGGTATTTTCACAAAAAGGTGTACCGTAACTTTTTTTTTTAAATATGATTTTTCCTATTCAGAATCAAGAGCACCATCGATTCCGATAGTTAAAAAAAATGTCGCAAACAAAAATGACAGTTTTGTGACGTTTTTTCATACAATCAGTATGAGCGTTACAAAATTGACTTATAATAAAATTTGTATGAAAAAAATAAAACATTATAATATACGTCTACATACATTATGTTAGCACACTATATGTATGTATTTGCGCGGTGCAAAGATATGAGCAGTACCAGTGTTAGGTATGCATAATGAATAATATATGCAATGTGTCAAGTACAAAACTATTGTCAGATTCTCCAAGTCATTGTGCACATATTATGTACACACGATAGTGTACAGTCAAGGGCATAAATATGTATATCTCTATACGTTAGCAAAGCGCCAAAAATATCTTATACACCTTTATGCCATTAACTTTAAGCTCGGTGTAGGTATCCAATCCATACTATACTATAATATTATAAATGCTAGTGTGTTTGTATGTTTGTCCCTCTTTCACGCCGTAGCGGAGCGACGGATCGACATGGTTTTTGGCACAGGGATAGTTTATGAGCTCAAGAGTGACATAGGCTACTTTTTATCCCGGAAAAATGCACAGTTCCCGAGGGAACAGCGCGCGATAACCGAATACCACGGAGGCGGAGCCGCGGGCAAAAGCTAGTACTACGTATATATAATATTATAAATGCGAAAGTGTGTTTGTGTGTTTGTATGTTTGTATATTTGTCCCTCTTTCACGCCGTAACAGAGCGACGATCGACGTGATTTTTGGCATAGAGATAGTTTATGGGCCTGAGAGTGACATAGGCTACTTTTTATCCCTGAAAAATGCACAGTTCCCGAGGGAACAGCGCGCGATAACCGAGTACCACGCGGGCGGAGTCGCGGGCAAAAGCTAGTACATTATATTTGAAACTGTTGCTGTATAGATATTATGCCCTAGATTGTACCATCAGCCAAACAACTGGTCTATCAATTTTCAAAAAAAAAAAATACTATCAAATATTGCTGCATTATTGTTTTACGTGCACACGATTATCAACTTTAGGGTGGTAGACCACATATTTGGTTGATGATACAGTCAGCTGCAGAGAAAGGGTACCCCCCTGTAATGGCAGTAGTATGGATACAGCCGTTACAGGGGGGTACCTTTTCTCTGCAGCTGTCTGTACAGTCCACATGCCTGCGATTCGTTGTAGACTGAGCCAGGAAAATGAATACATGGCTTTTTTTTGGTACTAGACAACTGATAAACATACGAGTACTTATTATAGATAACTAGGTGTTACCCGCGACTCTATTACGTACGTAGAAGTATGAAAAATAGTTTACTTACCTCAGACCTAGGTACCGAATAATACTTAAGTACACAAAACTTTTCATAAAAATCGGTCAAACCGTTTCGGAGGAGTTTGGTTACAAACAATGTCAGTATTAGTAGTTAGTTAGTACGCCCAAGCCTCGAAAACAAACATTCGTACAAATATCTGCCCCGACCGGGGTTCAAATCCAGCACCTTTAACCACTTGGCATCCGGTCATCTTTGCCCAGTTTCACAGAATAACTAGGGAAGGGACACACACACGCATGATTTTCGCTGGTGGAACTTCAGATAAAGCCTAACCTATTGGTTCAGAAAGAGTGCCGCTGAGCGTGTGTGACAGAGACAGACAATCGCGAGAAATGGCGGCACCTTTGTGCTGCGCTGAGTGTGCACGCGCATTCAATGTAACCTGAGTTGTCCGATTCCCACATCGGGTATATTTGATGTATTGTCTTTGATCGTCGAATCCAACTCGGGTGGGCAGCGTTTGGGAAACTCCGCAATGTCTTCTCGTCCAACATTCCTCAGTGCTTTAAGACAAAAGTCTTTAACCAAATGTGTGTTGCCAGTGATGACATTATAGATCCGACATAGTGCTTCACTATAGGCCTTATAAGGCTCAGAGTTGCTCAGCGAGCTATGCAGAGAGCTATGCTTGGGGTTTCTTTACGGGATCGAATCAGAAATGAGGAGCTCGTTCAACTGACAATGGGCAGGCCATTAGTAAAGAGAACAGATGGCCTTTGGGGCCGAAAAGTTCTCGACTGGAGACCGTAGATTGGTAAGCGTAGCGTAGGACGTCCACCAAGGAGATGGACGGATGACCGCCGCGGGTTCACGGTGGATGCAGGCCGCTGCCAACCAACGCGACTGGACTGGAGGTCAATGGAGGAGGTCCATGTCCAACAATTAATGCGATATCATTATGACGTTTACTGTGAAAAGGTTCCATGGTGGCTCATGAATTAAAGTCCTTGACCCAGTGGCGTAGCTAGGTAACCCTGGGGCAAATTCAAATTTATAAACTAAACTAAAAATATAATTTATAAACTAAGACAAACTAGAGCCCCAATTGAAGTACGAGAATTTAAAATCGTTTTTTCCCTGTTCGACGTGTTCCGAATTCGACGTAAGTACTCCAGATTTGTCATTTATAGTTTGCACGTCAGAATCCGAGGGGCCCCCTGATCTTGGGTGCAAGTAGAAACAACTCGAACCCACCGAAACTTAAAAAAAAAATCAAAATCAAAAACCAGAAATCAAAATCAGAAACCTCTCACGGATTACTAAGTTGTATAAGTATACTGTTATCTCTTTTGGTGAAATAAATTATTTTGTATTATTCAGCACAATTAAATTTTGACGAAATTCACTTTGGATGGTACCTATTCATTTTGGTCCAAATACAAAACGGTTAATTACAGTGGACGATTTTCCATTTGCAACGAATGACAGTAAATCAAACAAACGAGCCCGTACCGGCGCCATGAATGAGCATTCCTATAGGCCGCAAGATATACATTTTCTATATCTGTGCTATCTTTTTTCGCTTTCGTATTAATAGATATAGTAAACAAGATAATTTGCCGTGCGATATGACAGTGCGATTCCGGGAAAATTTATTAGGTCATTGGCACAACTGTAAAAACGTTTAAAAATCTACTATCAACCTGAAAGTGCTATCCCATCACTAACTATTTATTTAATTTCTGATGGCAACATTGAATTTAAACTTTTTTGTGCGATTATTTGTATGGTTGTAGGTGGTTGTAGGAGTAAGATTATTTATGTTTCTGTTGAAAGATATCTATAAAAAAGAGAGAATAAAAATATATTTAAATCAAGCTTTATTTGCTAGCTGTGCCTTTTTGCTGACTGTACATGCATTGCCATTCAATATACAACTGAAAGTGGGTCAAAAAACAACAGACAAGGCAAGTTAAAAAAAGGTTGTAAATTAATTCGAGTCAATTGTACTAGACATATAAAACAGAAAAAGAATATAGTAACAAGCATACTATCTTCATCGTTAATAATGAATGGAACGCACGCAAATGCTGCAAAGGTAACTTTGATGACCAAGGCCAAAAGTAATAGCTACAAAAATACATTTTAAAATAAATACTTAACTATCAAAAATAAACATGTACTTACAATTACCCTTCCTACATTCAAAACCAAATTGAAATTTTTGATAATAGATACCATATTTTTCTTAAAAAAAGATGGCAACACTATTATGCTCGAAACACACAGAGAGCGATGGCGGGACGGTGCGGCGCGTCACGGAGGCGGTACCGGTTGTAATATTCGAGCTAATATGAAAGAGGGCATACAGAATACCGCGCGGGAAATAAGCGCGGCGCGGTATACTGTGTGCCCTCTTTCATGTTAGCTCGAATATTACAACAGGCTCCGCCTCCGCGCCACGCCGCACTGCTTCGCCTCCGGGGTCAGTGTTTCTAGCTTTAAGGGCTAATTAATCTGCAGACCTACCAAACCGACCTCAAAAATACTTTAGCCTATAGAAAATTACACTATTCCCAATCAACACAACTCCCGGCAACTATTCATACCGAGAAAATACTTTTAGCGAGCAATATTTTTTTACAATTGTATAAATTGTCGTTCACAAAACTTCATGCCATGTATTTGCTGGCAACCGTCTGTAATATCAACACAAATAACCCATAGACAATATTTAATTAAAAAGATTACTTTTGGCCCCGATAAGATGTATTTGGCTAATCTAGTGATAGTGGTCACGTAATTCAATAATTCTGGGAAACATGGTGTAAAGTGGCTCACCATGTGTGACACCATTTAACTCCCCTCTACGGTGAAAAACGACTAAATCATAACTTAAGTACCTACCTAATTTCATACTATTCTTACCACTAAAAATAAGGTTTGAATCTTGACTTGTCATTTCGTTGAAAAAAATATTAAAGTCAATGCCTCAGCACGAGTTAGCATTTGTGATGAAGCCCATCGATTTAGAATAAGTTAGGATATTCTAAATGAATGTAGAAGCCCAAGGTATGAAGGTAAGGATAACTAGGTATAGGACCACTCCCGCGCTGGACCATGCCACAGTATATTTATATAAGCTAAAGCAGTATGGAAGCTACGAACAATCGATCGAAACGAACACACTCACACAGACGCGCGCTCTACACGGCCTCTAAGGGGGTCTCAGTACCGCACAGTACCGCGAGAGACCCCCTAAGAGGTCGTGTAGAGCGCGCGTCTGTGTGAGTGTGTTCGTTTCGATCGATTGTTCATAGCTTCCGTACTGCTTTAGCTTATATATATACTGTGCCCGTGCTGAGGCACCGGATTCAAACGTAGAAAAATATTTTTTATGTTTTCTTTAAATCGGTTAAAATTATTATGATTTTTTTCTCGCTTTTCCAAAGTGTTACGAAGTCCGTTAAAAACGTATTCGGAACAAAAATTACCGCCGGCAACACCTCACGCTGCTGATAATATTGCTGGCCGATAAGAAAAATAACGGTCCCGTTTCCCGCCCTTTTTACTGTCACGACTATCTATGGTCCTAGTTTTCTATTTGTTCTTTTTTCTAATTGCCGACAGTTCGTGAAGCGTGAGCGGATACTTAAACATCCTAATTAGTTTAAACGATAAGTTCGAACACGAGTGTGCGATAATTTTAGTGTTAGGTACTTCGATGTACTTGAATAATAATGAACGTTTTGGCAGACATGTATTGTTCAAAAGTAATAATTGTAAAATCGACGCCGCCCAGTGTGCCCTGGCAACAGTGGCAACTAGTGGCAACACAATTTATCACCATACTTCATAAAATAAAAAAACTTTTTAAGAGTTTCAGTACTTAGTATCATATCAACAGGTTGTGCAAGTAGTGGAAAATTTCCAAAAAGTAGTAAATTTAAAACACGGAAAGTTTCAATCCCCATACAAAAGAGTGAGAAGTTTCCTATATGAAAAAAAAACACAATACCTACTTAGTCGTATCCCGATCGTAAACATAGAGAACTAGCTTTTCCCCGCGATTTCGTCTGCCGATAATTCGTTATCCCGCGGGAACTACGTAATTTTCTGGGATTAAAACTATCCTATCCTTTCCAAGGTCTGAAACCATGTCCATACTAAATTTCAACTAAATCGCTTCAGCGGTTTGAACGTAAAATGAGACAACAGACAGACAGTTACTTTCGCATTTATTTACACTATGGGTAAGGACCAATGTACGAATGCATATAATTCAAATCTTTAAATGTGGCAATTAACGCAACTTATTTCCGTAATAAGTAACCAGATAGTGTTCGAAAAGAAAAAGTAGAAATTAAGGCTCTATTCCACCAGAGACGTGACGCTTTATTTACTTGCTCCGTTCGCCTGTTTCCACAAGAGATTTGCTGTGTGATAATAGGTAAATGAAGCGATCTATTAGTTCATGAAAAACACGTTTCTCGCAACAAATCATCATATGTTTCATATGTTTTTATGTACAATAGTTACAATACAAATCCTCGCACATCTCTGGTGGAAGGGCGTTTTCACCACTTGCTGAGCAGCCCATCTGGCAGCTCGCCCTCTCTCCGGTAAGCTGTAAAGGCCGTCTGAGGCCAACAGCAACAGTCCGTCCGAAAAAAAAAAAAAAAAAAAGGCGTTTTCAAAATAAGTTGTCCAAATGGCTTTTTTGTTAGATGTGCATGAAATTTGGTATTCCTACTCAGAATCAGGAGCACTTTCGATTGCAATAGGAAAAAAAAGTGTCCCAGGTTTTTCATATAATTTTGTGTTATCCATTACACTACCGCCACAGACACGCGTATGAAAACGGTAACGTAATGGAATAAAAAATATTAGGACACTTTTTTTCTCCTATTATAATCGAAAGTGCTCCTGATTCTGAGTAGGAATACCAAATTTCATCCACATCTAAAAAAAAAGTCATTTGGACAACTTATTTTGAAAACGACCAGAAACAGAGTCAAAATAAGGGCGACGCTTTCTACGTACGGTCACTTTTTTGGCGAAAAATGTTTAAACATGGCAACAATTTCGTATGTAAAGTTTTAGTTCTTCTTTCATTCGTTTCTCATGTTTAAAATCTCTGTCGAAAACGAATATTTTTTCTTTCTTTCTGTCGTTCAATAGGTATATTCCGATTACTTCCGATTAAATATGCAATTTATACTTACTTAATTGCTAAATAGAAAAAAAATCTTTTTATTTTCTCCGGTTGTATACATCTAAACTCTACGCTTTCAAAAAACAAACAGCCACCGATATCAATTAAAAAATAACCTTGGGCGCGTCACACCGTGTCACGTGAACCTAAGAAGCCAACTGAAAAACCATGTCACAGACAAGCAAATTGTACATACATACAATAATATGCAATAATGAACTAACTGACATTGAACACACTGACACAGCCACTTCAATTGTCAGTAGGATGCAACGAAATAATACGTTGATGCTCACGCGAGCAATTCCATTGTCTAAATGACGTAGCAGTATTAGAAAAAAAAAATTGTCTATGGGAAGGAAAAGATGGCCGTGGACGTAGGAGTACCCTAAAATAGCGAATATTCGTAAGCGAAGACATAATCTTTTACGTTTTTCAATAAAAAAAGAGCAGATTATTCCGAGTTTATTGTCAAAAGGTAAAGGTAAGAATTTTGTGTTTGTCAAGAAACAGCACTTTATTAAGGTGACGAGGTTGGGAAAGGATCGAGCCGTGAAGAGAGCGTCTTGTGAACCGAGTGGACGTAGACCAAGTTGATTGTCCCAGTCCCAAGTTGTACCGCTCAAGTGACGCGGTCCAAAAGTCTGCAGAAATTTATTTATTTGCAGGTGGTAATTTATTTATTTGGTGGTGGACCTTGTGCAAGGTCCGCCCGGATTGCTACCACCATCTTGCTCGCTAATCCTGCCGTAAAGCAGCAGTGTTTGCACTGTTGTGTTTCGGCGCGGAGAGTAAGACAGCCGGTGAAATTACTGGCACTTGAGGTATTCTAACTTAGGCCTCTAGGTTGGCAACGCATCTGCAATACCCCTGGTGTTGTAGCTGTGGGGATGTGGGGAAACTCGAAACTCGAAGTACGTTTCGTACCGTCCCTCTCGCTCTCGTATTAAATGATATAAGTGTTCGAGGGATCGCACGACACGAACTTCGAGTTTCGTAGTAGCCCTACAGATACAATAACCTCTCAGCTACAAGCCCTGGGTCACCTTATACGTTAAGGTACATAGTATGATGAAACCAATAGGATTTCAATCATTAATTAGTTCATTGATATGGACCTCCGCAAACTAACGCCTAATTCAATAAATAATTTTGTAGAATTTTATTTTGGACGCGCCGCATCGGATCGCATGTTTCTATAACCGATGACAGATCTTAATAAACATAAGCTATGGCGTGATAGCCATAGCGTAATGATTCAAAATAAATATGTTTATATAATTATCGACACAGTTCCAGGTGATTAGTTCTTCGTAATTACAAAACCTTGGCACACAAGTTTACGCAGCACGAAAGGGTACTTTAATAAAAATAATACCAGCGGGATGGACGAGAGTCGCTGGACAAGACGAGTCCTTGAATGGAGACCCAGAGCGGATACTCGGGGGCGCGGCAGACCACCGCAGCGCTGGATGGACGACATTCGACGGCACGGAGGTCGAGACTGGATGAGACGGGCCCAAGATCGCCAAGAGTGGAAGAAGAGCGAAGAGGCCTACGTCTAAGATTGGATAACCAAAAGGCCGCCACGATGATGATGATGATGACCAGCTAATTGCTGTTCGGGCCACAAAAACAGCAACAATGTCGCCTTCGGTCAGTCGGGTAAAAATATATGTACAATGATCGGTCAAAAAAATAAACGAGATATTACTAGGATCCGGATCGCTCGGCCAAAGTAATCACCGATTGGGTTCCATGCGACGGGCACCGGAGCAGAGGCAGACCTAGGAGGAGATGGCGGGACGACTTAGACCGATTCCAATCATATTGGCAAGAGCTGGCCAAGAGTAGAGACAAGTGGAATAAGAAAGGGGAGGCTTCTGCCCTGCAATGGGACACATGATAAGCTATTTAAAAAAAGACTAGGATATTACAGATAAAGTTCAAGTGGCCAGATTCGGACCGCTCATGACTCTACAGTTCATAACCCCCTCCACACCGGACAGAAATAGACAGAAATCGAAGTTTGTGCGAGAGAAAGTGATTCAGAAGGGTGGTTACGACCCTCATTACTGAGGAATTCGACACAAGGAGGAGGTGAAGTGGCAATAGGCGGACCACATTGCTCGCAGAACGCATAACCATTGGGTGAGAAAGGTCCTCGAGTGGAGAAAGTATGAAGTGTTGGCAACTGGAGGTTTATGGGGGAGGCTTATGTCCAACAGTGGATGTCCTATGGCTGATATGATGATGGCGATGATGAACTAATAGAAACGCTTCATTTACGTAACCTCGCACAGCACAGCTGTTGTGGAAACAGCTGAGCGAAGCGAGGAAGGTAAATGAGGCGTTAAAATTAGTAAAACTTAATATTAATAACTATTCCAAATTCTAAGTAGCTATCGACAGTTTTTCCGAAATACACTAATCAAAAGTGCAAAGGGATATTTTTTATCATCTTGTCGCTGCTGTTCAACGCGGCGACTTGACGCTACTTTAAAGTTTCGGGAAATTCAAAATCACCTTCAAAATGAGGGTCAGATGATCAGATTTATCGCTGCAATTGACGCAAAACGACGTTTATTACCAGCAATGAAGAACGTCTTTTTCGCTCTTATTGCGTGGATATAAAGCGTTTTTTGGTCGACTCAAGCCGATTCCGCGTGATGTGGGGAGACCCTAACAAGGTAAAAAGTTGTTTAGGTACTTTAGAAGGGTTAAACCCAAATAGTCTTGATAATGAAATAGTAATAACCTAAATATTTAAACAATATTGAGTAGGTACATTAATTGCGTTAATTAACAGGAAGCCGTTTGCTTAAATGTTTGACCTATGGCCTCTCAAGCAGAGGATCGTGGGTTCAAACCCGGACTCACACCTCTCAGTTTATCGAAGAGCTTTATGATGAAAGGAAAACTTCGCAAGGAAATATACGCAAATCATCGAAGCAATTCAATGGTGTCTGTGAAGCAATCCGCACTGATGCCGCGCGGGAACTACACCCCAAGACCTCTTGTTCCGAGTGGTCTATGCCTAGCAGTCCAACGTATGCAGACCGGAATCACAGTATATATATAAGCTAAAGCAGTATGGAAGCTAAGAACAAATCGCACTGCAATACGGCAGTACCGCGAGTCCCCTCAGAGGCCGTGTAGAGCGCGCGTCTGTGTGAGTGTGTTCGTTTCGATCGTTAGCTTCGTAGCTTCCATAGTGCTTTAGCTTATATTATATACTGTGCCGGAATGATGATTTTAGAGTGCAGGGTGGTAGGTATTCCAATCGATTTTTTTTTTATTAAATTCGAAAAGTTAAAGAGAAAGTTTTCCAGATTTAATTCTGAAGGTTTTTTAATTCGTTTTATCGTTACCTAAACAAACGTATTTGTTGACTGAGTATAATATCAGCTTGAAACAATATATTTTGCATAAACAACGGAATCTTTTCTATTCGTCATTGAATTCGACAGACTTGGAGGTCTTGGTTTTTATTTTGCAGGAACAAATTGATTTACCGCCCAAAAATTCAATGTCACAAGTCGATGTGACAGTGACAAGCAACCTTCGTATAATATAATCATTGAAAAAAAAAGACTGTCAAAACGGTGTGACGTTTCACTGTGTAAGAGAGGGATAAAACATAGCTGAAGGCACCTGAAGGTGTGTCATATCTATACATATAATAAAGCTGAAGAGGGTCGAAAGTCTGTACATAGAAGATATTTGAAAAAAAGTTAGCTGGGGATACTTAGAATCGATAACAGAACACGTTGCAACAGTTTTTAGAATTTTTGTCTGTTTGTCTGTTTATCTGTTTATCTGTTTATCTGTTTGTCGTTTTTTTGTGCGGGCATCACGTGAGAACGGCTGAACGGATTTTGGTGCAAACTTTACTAATCTGTCGAGAAAATCCCCGGCCAAATTATAGGCTATCAAAATTCAACCCTTAGACTATAAAAATTCAACCCTTAAAAGAGGAGGTAGCCACTACACTCGATTGAGTTTGCACCTTCAAGTTTTCAAATACGGGCTGACTATCGAGTACCCCGCTATACTAACAGATGGCGCTGAAATTAATAACGTTGTGACATGATTAAGTCGCTCAGTAAGGATTTTGCCAAATTAAGAAATTTAGAAGAGGGGTACGGATATCAACAAATTTAATTGAATATTTTAAATGATAATGAACAAAATTAAACGATACTAAATTAATTGCCACACATTGCAGTGCCATCTTTTGGAGAACTGAGTAAACATTAAGTAATGAAGAATAAATGGGTTTACATGGTTACGTAATGTAATACCGACACACATAATATAATTGCAAATTACTTGCTATCATTTTATTACGATATAATACAAAATTATGAATTCACTCTGTCATGAATTATACCTAATCGTAATTATATCGCATTCATTTATTTGTATATTTTAAGCACTTCTCTTTTAAAATATGGCTTTTCTGTCCTAATGGGACGAATTCGCCAGTGTCTAAGTATTCTAATTGAGAAGCAACGTTGTAAGGTGATTGTAGTTTTATTTTACTTAATAATGGCTATGGAGGGTGGGTACTTAGAAAAAAAATCATTTGCGGAGTAAATGTCAAACGATTTGGGGCTCGCCTTTTATACGCGTTACTTTGCCTTTCTGTATGTAAAATTTTATTCTTTGAGTATGATACATACCTATAGGCATTTCAATCTATCGCTGTACCCTGTATCTCTCCGATTTCAACAAATTTTGGGAGGTAGACTCGGTCCATGATTCTGAGCTGTAAAACAGAGTCTCGAGATGTGAATGTGAATAGTAGATAGAAAGAAATGCCCATAGATGAGAAACTTAGTGAACAGGTTTTTCAGTTGATATTTATCAGCAGTTTGAAAGAATTTTTCGAAAATCCCATGGAATCGGAAAATGTGGGACACTGAAGTTTGTGAGAAAATCTGATTAGGTACTCTCGAACCAACTGTATCGTAACCAATGATATTATATGTTACTATCGTAAAGTATGTAGAAGCTCACTGATCGTAACCCACTGTGAAGCCTTTTCGTAGAAAAAGTAATAGTGACATCGCATTGCTTTACAAGGGAATTTATTATGACACTTTGATAAAATTCAACTATGCATCAGGACTCAAAGGTTTACAATACAATAAATACAAATACTCTTTTCACTTCTCATGCTTTAAAAGTAGGTCAATATAGCCTTAAAAGGCGGGAGTAAAGTGAGTACTTTAGTCCCTAGGGAGTAAAAGTAATTAATTTTTTAATTTACTTCGTGTGACTTAGATAAACCCAAACAGCCAGTTACAAAAAATAAGATTGTGTGTGGACCATTTTCATGACGCAAATGTTGCGTTCTTAGTCTACGTGGTCTTAGTTCTATGCTTTTTCCGCATAGAAGGTGGCGCCATTCTATTTTTTCGTTTGTTTATGGACCATTTCGCCGATGCTATTTTGTTGTATCTGTGTCTGGTTGGAAAAAAATACTTATCGTGAAAACTTTGAAATTGTTGTAGAGCGTAAATCGTAAACGATTAAATTAAATTGATTATTCTCACAATGTCATCAAGTGATAGTGAAAATTATGATATCGAGCAAAGAGCAAAATACATAATTGATACCTAATCTTTTGCCGCCGAAATGTAGAAAGATTTTTTTTTAACTTTTTTGTACTATACTATTTTTTCTCGCAATCGAAGTGAAAAATAGAGTTTTCACCGCGAGACAAAAAGTCAATTATAAACCCTCGGATAAATAGACACCCTCGCTATTCGGCTTATTTTAGTATCTCGATAAAAAATATACTATTGTTGTACACCAGAAACTACACAACTTTGTTGTTTACTAATGTTTCGGGGAAAAACGTTTGGCAATCTGATTCATTTCGCCACTTTTCATTTCCCAACTGTTTAATATTTCTGAAACTGTAAATATTTCATGATTTTTAGGGTTCCGGAGCCAAAATGGCAAAAACGGAACCCTTATATAGTTTCGCCATGTCTGTCTGTCTGTCTGTCGGCTTTGCTCAAGGACTATCAAAGCTAGAAAGCTGTAATTTTGCACGGATATATAGGTAAACTATGCCGACAAAATAGTACAATTAAAAATTCAAAAACATTTTTTTTTAGGGTACCTACCTCCCATAGACGTAAAGTGGTGGTGATTTTTTTTTCTCATCCAACCCTATATTGTGGGGTATCATTGGATAGTAATTTTGAAACCATTAGGGGTTTGCTAAAACGATTTTTCGATTCAGTAATTTGTTCGTGAAATATTCAACTTTAAAGTGCAAATTTTCATTAAAATCGAGCGTCCCCCCCTCTAAAATCTAAACCGGTGGGTGGAAAAAATTGAAAAAATTCAGGATGGTATTCAGTATATCATACTTCCAAGAAAAACTATAACGGCTAAGTTTGCTTGAAAAATATTAGTAGTTTATGAGTAAATAGCAACGTAAGGTAAAAAATATGCCTAAACTTGGAAGATTCCCTACAAAATACGAAATCCTTAGAAAATATTACTTAATTTTTTCGTAATGGCTACAGAACCCTATTTTGGGCGTGTCCGATACGCTCTTGGCCGGTTTTATAAAACTAATCTACACGATGGCCCTGAAATAAGTCCTGAAATATTTACAGTTTTAGAGTTACGAAATGAAAAGTTGCGAAAAGGCAGTACCCAGAATTCAAATGGTTCGACTAAAGGTTCCACTGTACTATGGAGTACTTTCTAAACATCGAAATCTACGCAGACGAAGTCGCGGGCAAAAGCTAGTATTAAATATATTCATTTAAAATTATGACAAAAAACATACTTATGTTATTATGAAAGATGAAGTCATAGAAGCTCTTAGATACAATACATAATGGACAAAGAGTATCAGTTCAATTTTATTTAATTTTTTAACAATGGGTAAGTAAAAAGGTAAGATTTTTATTAAGTATATATATCTTATCTTAACTAAATGGCACACATTTAATGTAAGTTTTAAACATATTTTAATGGTGTCAGGTATCTAAAAGTAATTACTTTATAACAGGCTAAATAAAACATGTGTAATTTTGAATGAATCACCACAATATGTCGCTAACATATCTATGTACAGATAGCTCATTCACTTGCAGTCATGTAAAAAATATGATGTCATACAAACGTCAAAATTGTACCTGGCCACAACGCAAACATTACAAAAAGAACAAATAAACTCACCTCTATGGTCTCGGATATCCTAAGAGATAACTGTGTTTGTTCGACACTTGAACATCGTACGTTTTCCTTCGCGGTCGGTACGTCTTCAGCCCATGACGTCCGCGCTTAGACTGAATGTCGAGGCGGCGCTTGCGGCGGTCGAGTACCGCCTCCACGCACACAGAGACAGCCCAATTATGTGTGAGTGGAGCCTTCATGAAAATGCAAGGAGGTGAGTTCAGGCGGTTCAAGCGTTTGCAATTAGCTATGCATCGGTTTTTTTACGCCTTTGTTGGGGAGCTTAGATATTTTAATGTGAAGGATTAACTGTCACTTCCGAAGCGCCAATGGTAATGACTCCTGCCATTCCTATACAATCTACATTTTACATAGTAGGTATAAAATTTGCCGCTGTAAGGCTTACAATTTTTTAACTATGGAAACAACGGATTTGAATGTGGTTTTCACCATCTGTTATATATTTTTTCACAAATAGTTTATAATACCTACATTATAATTGATCCGGGCGCGTCCCAGCTTTGTACAGATATAATTTTTGGGAAAAAGAAGCTGAAAAATGTAAAGTGCTTTTTCTTAGACTTTTTTTTTCAAAATTGCACCCGTGTGAAGTCGGTGCTAGTCAGAAGTATCTAATAATATAAAAAGATATAAGCAATTGTAGTTAATATCAAGAATCAGTTAAACGTAAGGTACAATCTTGGGTAGATCGGATCGGATGGCTCAGTGGTTAGAGAACTTGACTATGAAGCATGAGGCCCTACGTTCAATACGTAGTTGAGGTAGATATTATTTAGCTCTAGTAGAAACAGCTGAGTGGAGCGAGGATATAAAAGGAGCGTTTAAAATGAAATTAAATGAAATGAAATATTTATTGATGGAATACGTTTGCATGAGGTCTTACAAGTAGATATCATCAGGAACAGCATTATAGAAGCAGTGATATATGTCAATTGGTTCAGGAGAAACACAACGTAAAACCTTCCCGTACCTACGGTATTTTGACAGACTTTGACACATACCTGCCTCGCAACGCATCCTCGCACATCTCTAGTGGAAATGCAGCCTAAATGTAGGTACTATTAACAAATCTTGTCATAAAAATGACAAACGTGACAGAACTTAACGATAGACAGTATACGACAAAAGCGTGAGGAAAAATAGTTCTTAAAAGTTAAAAAACACCATAAAATTGAACATCAATGCGAAAGTATGTTTAGACAGTCGTAAGACCATCAACTTATAGTAGATCCATTTAATATTTCAAGAGTAGACTCTTGCCGACGAATGTTTTCTCCGTCACGTTCTCTTAACCCCCCAACGCAATAAGAGGGGTGTTACAAGTTTGATCCTCCAAGTGGATCGTATGAGTAGCGATCGAGAAATAGTCAAAAAGATATGAATCACATCGAAATCTATTCTGGGAACACTAATCCTAAAACGATTTTTCGACAAGTCATTATTCATTGGATGTGTGTAACTTTATTGATAGTTTCAACCCTGCCATGCAAAGACCACGTCAAGAATCATTGCAAGCACATCATAATCAAATTAATACTGTTTTCATAAAAAATGCACGTTCGCCAATAAAGTTTCACCATCTCTATAGGGCTATTTTAATAGGATTACCTCAAGGCATAGCTCTGGGTAGCACAAACAACACTTCATACAAACGCAATACTCGTACGACAAATATACTCAAGGCACTCAAACCTTTTTAAACCAAGAGTGGATACAGCGATAAACTCGGGGTGACCTGAATTACTTAAAACCTAACAAACGAATGCATTAATGACGTCACGAGACACCTTTTTAACGTGAAACGTTACGGTATTATTGACACAGACAATCGGGTCGTATACATAGACGATATTATAGAAGGAATTTTTGTTTTTTTAGCATAGGTAAGCAATAATGTGTAAAAATCGTGGCAGCTTCTTTTTATTTGAACACGACTCTATTGTTAACGCCACAGAAGCGTGTTCAGATATTTTTGATCAAACTTTTGCTTACAACTTTATGAACTGTACTTGCTGCTTACTATGTTGGTGCTCAATAAAGAGTCATTGTATTGTATTGTAGCATTTGTAGCACACTTTTCTTCAGATGTTATCACAGTCTTTTCCTTGCCGAAGAAAGTTTATCATCCGAGAAAGAGAAATGATGAATGAAAGAGAATGAAAGCCTGTTAAGTAGGAACTTGCTTTCTTTCAGGAAAGTATGTTTTATGTTCTTAACTCCGCTGAATTATTCTGGACTCATTTTTTAACACTGTGTGTTGACTATTGATATTATATTTCCAAGTTTAACAAATTAATTTATCGTTAAAATACTTTTCAAGCACAATATGTACCTACGTGTGATATTTATTCAAGTGCTATTGATAAGACTGACGTCGTGGAAATACAAGAAATTGTAATAACGAGTTCTTCTATTTTGAAGATAATAGTTTGACAGTTATAATTTCTTTAAGCAAATTCCAGAAACATGTAGTGACGTTACTATGTGAAGAAGATATTTTTTCATGGATACGATAAGTTAAACGTGCACGTTATGGTGCTTTAGAAGTATTTCACAATATATATATATTTAGAAACCCTGCGAAGAATATAATGGCTGCTAATGCTGGAGTATGGACAAGCACGTATTAGGGAATGATGAGGATATGGGTTCGACGCCCGGAATTAGTTTTTGTTTTCCTCTTTTCTGATGTGTTTATCTTCAGTATTTATGCTAAAGCACCTAAGATACTTTACGAATTTCTAGACTACCTGCTAGACTTTTTTGGAGTCAGATTTGCGTGTGATGGACGGCGTCTCGATCTTCACTAAAGGGAGGGACCTCTCATTGAAAAAGATCTTCAGAAAAGATTGAAACTAGTTGGACTGTTCCTGGCTTATAATCGTTTAATTTAGTAATTTTATCTATATGTCTCAAAAGAAAGTCACATTTTGCAAAGAGTGAAAGAGAACAGAACATTAATGGAAACAATAGAGAATCTGAGAAGAAAAATGATTGGTCAACTTACATGACACGATGAGTTCATAAATGTCATCTTAGAAGGAAAAGTGCAAGGGAAACGAAAAAAAGGGAGGACGAGGATTGACTACACAAAGCAAATAAAGGAAAAGGTAGCTGTCATGTCGTATAAGGAGGTAGCTTTGAGTAGAGAGAAGTGGAGAGTCACTCAACGGCTACACCGATAAGAGTGTATCTCTATAAGAAGAAGAAGAAGTCTCACGAGAGTTAGTAATATAAGTTGTAATAATTCATTTAGTTTGTTTAAATCTATCACTTACCAGCGCTGTATGTCTGTCGTCCAGGGCCCAAGCAAGCCTAAATCACCCACCGCCAGCTCTTATATATCCTCGGTTATCTGCCCTATTAATATGAGCGATCAATACTTTTATCATGTATTTGTTTTGTATCTCCCACACTTTTTAGCGTTGTTTGTTCGGATATTCACCTTTGTTCCATTTCATATTTTGGTTTATTCGCTATTTTATTTAATGGTTGCTGTTTTTGTTTTTTAACTTCTCTTGTTTCTTTTATAAGTTTGTCTTTTCCCACTTGTAGTGGATCTTCTAGCGCGAATATAATCGCAAATGTTCTATTTAATATTCTATTATTTAGGCTCATTCTATTATTTGGCAGTGGTGGCCTAGTGGTTTGACCTATCGCCTCTCAAGCAGCGGGTTGTGGGTTCAAATCCCGGCTCGCACCTCTGAGTTTTTCGAAATTTATGTGCGGAATTACATTTGAAATTTACCACGACCGTTGCGGTGAAGGAAAACATCGTGAAGAAACCTGCACAAACCTGAGAAGCAATTCAATGGTGCGTGTGAAGTTCCCAGTCCGCACTGGGCCCGCGTGGGAACTATGGCCCAAGCCCTCTCATTCTGAGAGGAGGTCTGTGCGCAGCAGTGGGACGTATATAGGCTGGGATGATGATTTAGTCTCATGAGAGCTGATGTGCTATCTTACTAAGGGGAGATGGAGCAGTGGCTCTCCCTTGCCAACCCCCAAACTCTAGCAACCGACCTGATTATAGTCTAGAATATTTTATTGAATCAGGCGTTGCTTTGCGGACGTCCATATCAATGAACGAAAAGAATTTCCTTGCTCCCCCGCGACCATACGATATTCAATTTTTTTCAATTCAATTTTCAATTCAATTTATTTATTTCAAATAACAATATACATTGTGTTTGAAGTTTAAAGTTAAAATACATGTCGAAATTACATAAGTCAAATTAAATACCTCAAATTTATTATTATTATAAAAACTAAAAAAATAATTATCAATCAATAATCCATTAAGTCGAATTGTTACATCGGTAATAATCTTCGATAGAATAAAAACACTTCTCCAACAAAAATGTCTTTACTTTATTCTTAAATATGTGTCCATCTACTAGTGACTTAAAGCCAACTGGCAACTTGTTAAAAAGAAGAACCTCCTGATAGCCTGCAGTGTGTTTAACTACTTTAAGTTTAGTATTAATTGAACGTGGCAAGTCTTTCCTCCTAAGCTAGCTAAGCTTATGCAAAATATGCGTGTTCATGCAGTTCCTCCACCTCCACACTGTAAGAACACAAACCCATCTATCAGTATGTATGTAGTGTGGTGGTGGTGATAGAGATGGGTTTCATGTATTCATTTATTCATTTAATTACAACCATGGTATTATAATCTGTTTCTGTGATTTGTGTGTGTTCTTACAGTGTGGAGGTGGAGGAACTGCATGAACACGCATATTTTGCATAAGCTTGGCTATCATAGAGTCGCGGGGGAGCAAAGAAATTCTTTTAGTTCATTATGAAACGTAAGGCCACTTGTGTCATGGAAAAATTTGGCCTGTTGAGTGTTCCCTTAACATTGTTTATCCATACTAATATTATAAATGCGAAAGTAACTCTGTCTGTCTGTCTGTCTGTCTGTCTGTCTGTCTGTCTGTCTGTTACGCTTTCACGCCAAAACCGCTGAACCGATTTGGATGAAATTTGGTACAGAGATAGAATAGACCTTGGGAAAGAACATAGGCTACTTTTTATCCCGATATTCCCACGGGATAGGGATAAAATCTCGAAATAAGAACCTCTGGGCTTAGAGTCATGAAATTTGGTATGTAGGTAGTTGGACGTATGGAATAACACATAGGTGACTTTTTGACCCGATATTCCCACGGGATAACTAGGGATAAGATCTCGAAATAACAACCGCTGGGCTTAGAGCCATAAAATTTAGTATGTAGGTATCTGGACCTCTGGAATAACACGAAGACTACTTTTTATCCTGATATTCCCACGGGATAGGGATAAAATTTTGAAATAAGAACCTCTGAGCTTAGAGTCATGAAATTTGGTATATAGGTAGTTGGACGTATGGAATAACACATAGGTGACTTTTTGACTCAATATTCCCACGGGATAACTAGGGATAAGATCTCGAAATAACAACCGCTGGGCTTAGAGCCATAAAATTTAGTATATAGCTAGCTGGACCTCTGAAATAACACGAAGGCTACTTTTTATCCTGATATTCCCACGGGATAGGGATAAAATTTTGAAATAATAACCGCTGGACTAAAAGTCATGAAATTTGGTATGTAGGTAGCTGCACGTCTGGAATAGAATAACACATACGCTATTTTTTATCCCTATACTCCCACGGGATATTTCAATTGCCACTACCAGATCGATTAGTTTACGCGTGCGAAGCCGCGGGTAAAAGCTAGTATTATTATAATTATATTTTTCCGTTGTTTAGTACCTACACCTACACCCAACAGCAATAATATACCTACCTACACAAGCTTTGCTTAGTTTTGAACTAGGTGTATATAAGTATCGTCCCATGATTTATTTCATTTGTTATTATGTCAGTTGGATTATGCAAATAGAAAAGTCCTCCCAAAGGTGTTATAATAAGAGATACAAACCTTTCAAAAAAGCAAAGCAACAAATCCAAACGGAAATCTATTTCGGAAGTGATGTCAAAGGTTTACATTATTTATCTAAATATATTCAAGTAATACAAAGTCAAAGATAACCTTAATTAACTGTAACTCATGCATTCAATGCGTATTTGTGTATTCAAAATGAACTTTATACTTACCACTTATACTTAGTAACGAGCCGTGGTGGCCTAGTGGTTTGACCTACCGCCTCTCAAGCACAGGGTCGTGGGTTCAAATCCCGGCTCGCAACTCTGAGTTTTTCGAAATTCATGTGCGGAATCACATTTAAATTTACCACGAGCTTTGCGGTGAAGGAAAACATCGCGAGGAAACCTGCACAAACCTGCGAAGCAATTCAATGGTGCGTGTGTAGTTCCCAGTCCGCACTGGGCCCGCGTGGAAACTATAGCCCAAGTCTGCCAGAGGAGGCCTGTGCCCAGCAGTGGGACGTATATAGGCTGGGATGATGATGACTTACTAACATGCTGTTTTACATTATTTACTCAGATACGCCGCGATATTTTGCTTAGTGGTTTGCCTTGTGAGAGAGCCGTGTTCAGATATTTTAGATCAAAACTTTGCTCACAAGTTTATGATTCTCCTTGAGTAGTTGGTACTCATACCCCATCAGATGACCCGCTTGCTCGTTTTCCTCCCTCTCACAATATAATCCCTACTATCCCTACTTAATAATATTATAAATGTGAAAGTAACTCTGTCTGTCTGTTACGCTTTTACGTCGAAACCACTCAACCGATTTTGATGAAATTTGGTATATAGGTAGTTTGAACTCCAAGGATCAACATAGAATGCCTTTTATTCCGATAGAGGGCGCTACCGCGCGATAATGTAGATCCGCGATGACGAAGTCGCGTTCATAAGCTAGTAAAAAATAAATATGAATTTGACTGTACAACGAACGGCTTCAAGAAAGTACTTACACTGGACCTCTAAGCTATGAAATTGGTTCGATGTACAGTCAGCTGCAGAGAAAGGGTACCCCCCTGTAATGGCGGTAGTATGGATACCGCCGTTACAGGGGGGTACCTTTTCTCTGCAGCTGACTGTACGTATAAGTATTTTATTTGTTATTTTTTATTGTGAAAAAAAAAAACTTTCTGCCAAGTTTCTTGCGGCGCATTCTTCTTGGCAAAAATGGTCTTTCCGAAAGCGCTGGTAAGTGAAAAAATTACGTGTAAAAGTGCCCATTGTGGCCTATTTACTGAATAAATGATTTGAATTTGAATTTATATTCGGTGTAAATTGACCTTTACATACCTCAAATTGCAGTGTAGCCTGAAGCTCCTCTGTAAGCCTTTTCAATGATGCAATCTGTAAAAGATAAGATAAGATAGATAAGTTAAAGCTATTAACCTAGACGTAAACAAAACAACGTCAATTGGTGTCTTAAATGGGCGTTGTCAAAAAAAGTATACCGTTTCCTTTTTTTTTCAAATTTTTGAAAAAAATTGGTTTTCCCTGCTCTGAATTAAGAGCACAATCGATTCCGATCGTTTAAAAAAATGGGGTCATTTTTTCATACAAAATTTTATGAATTGGTTTTGTCACGCCCATACTGAGTGTACGAGTATGAAAAAAACGTCGCAAAACTTAATTTTTTTTTGGGGATTGAAATTCTCCCATTAACCTACTTTTCTCATAGCAGTTGGTTTCTGTGGACATTTTGAACAAACATTTTTTTTTTAATACAATATTAGCCAAAAGAAAACGTTTGCTTATTAAACGTGTGTCGTAATAAAATTTGACAAAGTAAAATTATGCCAAATGATAATTTGATCAAATGAATAAAATGCGAAACGTAAATATGCTATTCGTTTGGGAAATACTGCGATACGTTTTTTGGGAAGTGAAATTTGACGAAAAATATTTTAATAAAAATAAATAAATATAAATAACATTTTGTCGAAACGGGTAGCTGAAGTTTCTTTACATTTAGTCACAGAATAGATAATAGTACAAGTAAGTGAAATATACAAACCAAGTATAGTTGCTTTGTAAGCTATACGTATGTCTTTCAGGCTTCCAACCCCCATTACTGAAACTACATGACAAAAAAAACCATGAAACTGCCCACGAAACTTTACTAGTACCTACCTAAGTATTAAAAATTATAAAACATCTCCGCCTGTCTTTCTGTCTGTATGTGACCTCTTCACACTTAAACTGCTGAACCGATATTGGTGAAATTTTGCATGGAGATAGTTTGAGACCCTGGAACACAAAGTAGCTGGGAAAAACTGGTGTTATGCATTCGAATTCATAAAATTGACGAGTGCATTGACGTAAGAGAGAAATTGAAAAAACCTCACTTTAAAAAAAAAACTATTTCTATTATTTTTAAATGAATTCTGTCAAACACTTCATTCATCAAACAATTATAGGTTTACACAGTTGCCAACCTGAAAAACAAAACGTTCACGATGCGAATACATCACTCTGACCTATTGGCTGCGCGCATTTAAATCGATTCCAAATTTAAAATTTAAAACGCTCGCGCGCCATTGGTCAGTTTCTTTACTGCAGACAGATAGGTTTCCGTTCAACTTTTTTTTTCGTCCAGCTTAAAGCAAAGGGATTTTTAAAAAGCAAAAAGGTTTCGGTTCCGGTAGTAAATAACTACAGGTCAGTGATACCGCCGTTCATTTAAATATTTAATAGCTCCCTGATGATTGTCAACGATGTTGATCGGGCTGTTTGGCTCGTATAATTTTTGAAAGTCCTAATGAATTGTTATAAAAACTTCTTGCACAGAATAAATATCACTAATTTATACAGAAGTTTCACTCCCTCACAAAAACGACGTTTAGGTAGGTATTTAACATTTCCAGTAGGGCTATACTACGAAACTCGAAACTCGAAGTTCGTGTCGTTCGGTCCCTCTGACACTTATTACTATTTAATACGAGAGCGAGAGGGACGGTACGATACCAACTTCGAGTTTCGTAGAAGCCCTTCTGCACCTAATAACGCTGCGTTTCCACGAGAGATAATGCAAGGATGTATTGCGAGGAACGTGTTTTTCATTAACCAATAGAAACACTACCCAAAAGCTCTGCTCAAAGCACTTTCGGTTCGATAATGCCTATTCGTAAAACTATTAAAACTAGTACGGTGTAACGCAATCACGGGAGCACAATACAAGTAATCTAAGTAATCAATAATACAAGTAATCTCAAACTACTTGTATTGTGACGTGAGCGCATTTACGGGAATCATGTTAAGATACTATTTGGAGTCTTTTTGTATTTTTTATTTCAACTCCAAATTTTTGTTTCTAACGAAAATTAATTGTATTATTATTTATTGTTGTTTTTGTTTTGTGTTGTTGACCGTAAAAGAAACAAAAATTTGGAGTTGAAATAAAAAATACAAAAAGACTCCAAATAGTAATCTTAATTTGATTGCTTAATAGCGACATCTCTTGTCCCTGGTGAGCGGGTAGTTCCGAAGGGAGTGAAAAATGTTTCTCGTTGAGAATGTAGTTCATAGATGGCGTTAGTTAAATTAAATTAAATTAAATTAAAATCCATTTATTTCATGTTTCTTAGACACATATGTTGTTAGTTTGACTTAATCTAAGTGTTAGTTATACATATACATATATTAAATTAACTATAAATAAACTATAAATAGGGAGTTCACCACATTATGACACCAGTGGGGACATGTAATTTCCCACAATGTGTCAAATAGGCACGGTCCAGCCTGCCCGCGATCATTGACAGGACGCGGTTGGGGCTGGCGCGCACCCGGCGCACCAGGGACGCAGCGCGCTTCCGCAAAGCCGCATAAAAACAATCGACGCGTGCCTCCGCGAACATCCCTCATGCGCTGCAGAAGCGAGGCAGCCCCATCAACACCCGGAACGCATTGTTGTACTGGACCCTGAGGGCCCCGTAGGCCCGCTGCGTATACTGTGCCCACAGGCTGCATGTATAGAGAGAGGTGCAATAAGCTCGAAACAATGTGACTTTCACCTCCCTCGAGCAACGAGCAAACCTGCGCGCGATCATATTTGCCCGCACCGCCAGGGCCCTCCGTTCCCTCTCAATGTCCATATTATCTTTGAGATCGGCCGCAACCACATGACCTAGATATTTAAAATGTTCTACCCTGTCGAGAGGGGTACCATTTAAGTTTATGTGTGGAACCTCGACTGTCCGATTGCGCCCGGTCTCAAAAACCATATATTGGCTCTTACGTGCATTATATATTAGACCATGACTGGCCGCGTAGGTTTCACATACCCCAAGCAGCTTGCGCAGACCACAGACCGACGCACTCAGCAGAACCATGTCGTCTGCATAACTCAGATTATTTACACATACTTGGTCTATATGGCAGCCTACACGGGTTCCGCTGAACTCCTCGATGAGCGCATTCACATACAAGTTGAAGAGTGTGGGTGAGCTCAATCCCCCCTGTCTCACCCCACACTCCAACATGTACGAGTCTGACAGTGCGTCCGCCCATCTAACGCTGTTGACCTGGTTTCCATACCAGTATCTAAATATATTTACTGTTTCATGAGGGACACTTGTAGCTTCTAGTTTTTTCCATAGTAGGTCATAGGAAACCAGGTCAAAAGCTTTAGACAGGTCCAGGAAACAGGCATAAACGGGAGTGTTCCTGTTAGTGTAATATTTAACAGTATGCTTAAGACACAGTATTGCCGCTTCTGTAGACAACCCCCTTCTGAAACCGAACTGATTTCCATGTAGTTGTATGTAACTATCAAGCTGTGAATTAAGCATACTGTCAAATATTTTAGCTATTATCGTAGCCAGTGATATGGGCCTGTAGTTATTATGATCTGATAGATCCCCGGTCTTATTTTTAATCACTGGTACGACAATCGTTCGCATAAAATTACTAGGCAAGTATGTATGCCTCATACACAAGGTGTAAAACATTGCCAGCACTCTAGATATGTGGGGACCAGCATTTTGGAGGTGTTCGATGCTGAGACCGTCATGCCCGGGGGATTTACCTCTAGCCATCGACCCTATAGCACTATGCACCTGCTCAGCAGTAAACCCTGGCCCCAGGCCATGAATGCAAGTCTCCATCCCAACCCTCTGCACCTGCGATGGAGCCAGAGGGGATTTAATAAAGAAATGGTCCTTAAAGATGTTGGCAACGCTCTTAGGGTCACTAACTCCATCGACACCCACCGGGCGGCCCGCCATAGGCTTCACCTTGTTCGTAGTCTTCCAAAAAGCGCGAAAATCCCCATTCAAATGCTGAGAGGCAATAACATCCATCTGCATTTGATGTTGGTGGTCCTGGCACCATTTAAGACGCGATTTGAAGATTTTACGACTCCTCCACATCTCCTCAAACTGAATTCCGCTATCTGGCCTGCCTAACCTTGTCCACAGTTGAAACCTCTGTCTGGCCACCCTGTGAGCGTCTCTTACATGCCTATTCCAACCTACTATCCGTTTTTTACTTTTATGTTTGCCGCTTCCCTGACTGGCAGACGCAGCTGCCCTGAGTGCACAGATAACATCATCATACAGGGCGTCAATTATATATCTATGTCTAGGTTCTTGACAGTATGTATCCGCGCAACTCATCAATTCTGACGGAAGACTAATCGAACTTAACCTTTGATCACATTCACACAGTTAGTGTCGCTGCTAAAGTGCTGCAAGTTGAAGTATTGGTGCATAGGAAAAAATCGTGTCTAGTCTCCTGTCCAGCGGTGGTGTAGGGGAATAGCACGCAGCACGGAATGCTGAGGACCTGGGTTCGATTCCCAGCGCTGGTTTATTTTTCTGGTTTTTCTGTGCATCCATGTTTCGGCTTGTGTTGTCGTGTGAAATATATGGGAAGCATTTTGTTTACGCAATGAATCAATTGAGTTAAGTACTCGTAGACACTCTTGGACCTAGTCTTTGGATCTAGTCTTTTTGTGGACGCGTACTCGCAGTCTCGCAAGGCTTAGTCCGTGGCCTAATTTTAAAAATGATTTGATCCTTACCAATGCTGGTTATGTAAGATGGTTATGTATAGAGGACAAGGGTAATATTCGTGTCAATTTTATGTTGTCTATCGCATAGTTTGCATTCATTCGCATCGGAAGTGACACGTGTAGTGCTAGGGTTGTCTCATCATTGAGAACCAGAAATTCTCAGCTTAACAGATGTAATTATTTGGAAATCTAATATACAAAATTCTCGTGTCACAGTGTTTGTAGCAAAACTCCTCTGAAACGGCTTGACTGTTTTTTTTTTGTATATTCGGTAGGTCTGAGAATAATATGAACTATTATTCATACTTCTACACGGACGGAGTCGCGGGCAACAGCTAGTAATAAAATGTCGCTTGAATGTAATTGGATAGCTTGCTTGGTAAAAAAAGATTATTCTATTTAGGCACTTGTCCCACCACAGCCAACGATGAGCGAGATGCGAGTAGACGGAGTAACTAGAAACGAGTCATCCATACTAATATTATAAATGCAAAAGTGTGTTTGTGTGTTTGTGTGTTTGTGTGTTTGTATGTTTGTATGTTTGTCCCTCTTTCACGCCGTAACGGAGCGACGGATCGACGTGATTTTTGGCATAGAGATAATTTATGGGCCCGAGAGTGACATAGGCTACTTTTTATCCCGGAAAAATGTGCAGTTCCCGAGGGAACAGTGCGCGATAACCGAATACCGCGCGGGCGGAGCCGCGGGCAAAAGCTAGTATTCAATATAAATACAGGATAAAATACATCGTTTTGAGAGAAGAGAACACATCGAACAGTCAATATCGCTTGATTGGATCTAAACCGTTTAATAGACATACCTAATAAATAAATCGTTGGTCTTTGAATTTTTCGATCAATCCACGGAACAGAAGGGCTACTCCGAAACACAACGTTCGAAGTTCGTGTCGTGCGGTCCCTCTCACACTTGTACTATTTACTACGAGAGCGAGAGGGATCGCATGACACGAACTTGGAACCTTGTGTTTCGGAGTAGCCCTTCAGTTGTTGTCTTACGTTTTATTCGCATGTTCAGGGGGGGCGGGCTACTAGGAAATTCGAAAATCGAAATTCGTATCGTACCGTCCCTCTTACTTTCGTATTAAATAGTTTATGCGACAGTGGGACGGCAAGATAAATGTACTTTATTTATGCACACGTAGGGCCAGAATAAGCAGGTTGTGGTTCATACGTGTTCGCGCGTTTAGCGATGACCCTGGACTGAAACCTCCCCCAAGGGGCCCCAAAGGGTAGGTGTAAAACTCGTCGCGCTCCCTAGTGCAACCCTCCTGCCACTAGGCCACCACGGCAATATATTCCATACATTATGGTAATAAAAATGGCACCTGATTTAAATAGAATATGGGTCGGGCGGGAACGAGATCAGAATCGTAAATATAAATCTATTGATTATAATTTATAATACGGAGTTAGAAAGCGACCATAACATAGGCAATGCGGGGTCGCTAAGTCTGTCTATCATCATCATCATCATCTCAGCCGTAGGACGTCCAATGTTGGACAAAGGCCTCCCCCATAGACCTCCAGTTGCTTCGGTTGGCAGCAGCCTGCATCCACCGTGAACCCGCGGCTTTAACCAGGTCATGACGTGATGCATCCGTCCATCTCGTTGGTGAAAGTCCTACGCTGCGCTTGCCGATCCGCGGCCTCCACTCGAGAATTTTTCGGCCCCAACGGCCATCTGCTCTCCGTGCTATATGGCCCGCACATTGCCACTTCAACGAGCTAATTCGCTAGGCTATGTCGGTGACCCTTGTTCTTCTACGTATCTCTTCATTTCTGATTCGATCCCGTAGAGAAACCCCAAGCATATAGCTCTCTCCATAGCTCGCTGAGCAACTCTGAGCCTATTTATAAGGCCTACAGTAAAGCACCATGTCTCGGATCCATGTCATCACTGGCAACACACATTGGTTAAAGGCTTTCGTCTTAAGGCACTGAGGAATTTTGGACGAAAACACATCTGAAAGAGTCTGTCTATAGTTATCATAAATCATGCTGTAAGTAATACATCACGCACAAATAGCAAAAAAGTTTAAACAAAAATTTAAAAAAATTACCGACTACAAAAAACCATGAAAATAATTTTCTACCAGTTAGAAGTCGGTCGGTGCCTCAGCACGAGCCAACAGGGCTACTACGAAACTCGAAACTCGAAGTTCGCGTCGTGCTATCCCTCTGGCTCTCGTATTAAACAGTATAAGTGTCAGAGGGACGCACGACACGAACTTCGACTCCAAGTTTCGTAGTACGGCAGGGCACAGCGGAACCCGCATGGCTCCAAATGAACCGTAAAGCTTCGAGTCACGAACGGAAAGCTGCCCGTTATCAGATAGCGTCGGCAAACACCGATAACATATCTACCCTAGCCGTGTGTCCGTTGTGGAACAGAACAGTAATCGACGGTGAATAGGAACAACTACAGAAACGCTTTTTCAAACATGACATGAAATATTGACGTTGTTACAAATAATAGGCCGTGAAGTATCGGCTGCCTGCGCGCGGTCACTCTAGCGGCCTGCAAAAAGATTTCATACAACTTTCCCGGCCGCTAGCCAGCAACGCGACCGTCTTTTGTTTCAACGCGCGCTATGCGAAACAGCCCACTACAAGAATCCAACAGCACCCGCTCCGCAGTACGCAACGCACGCAACAGTGCAACCAGCTAGACTAGCGTCCCGCCGCCAGCTTGATTTCTTGTTATTTAATTTTATTTCATGTCATATTTGAGAAAATCACTATACAAGCCTCGGCCGGAACGGGTTGCCGGCCAAGCAGATACAGACGGCCGAGCGTAGCGAGCCCTACTTCCCGGCCTCTACAGTAATGTACTATTTCTCAAGTGTCAATATTTGGACGTTGTATTACAAATAATAGGACGAGAAGCATCGCGCTGCAGGCGCTACGGCTGGCCTGCCTGGGCGCGGTCACTCTAGCGGCCTGCAAAGAGATTTCATACAACTTTGCAGGCCGCTGGCCGGCAATGCAGTCTTTTGTTTCAACGCGCGCTCCCCGGCACGCCTGCCAGCCACAGCACCACCACCCTTGACCGCCCGCCAGCAGACATGGGCTACTACGAAACACGCAAATCGAAGTTCGTAAAGCACCGTCCCTTTCATTCGCTTATTAAATGGCATAAGCGTCAGCGGGACGGCAACATAAAAAGTTCGAGTTTTGCACTTTGTGGTATAAGTAGGGCGACTTTCCACTGCCATGAGTTTACAGTAACCGTACTCGATAGCGACGGCGTAAATTATTAGTACATATAATTATTTGTACATACAAATAATTGAAGCCGTCGTTATCGAGTACGGTCACTGTAAACTCATGGTAGTGGTACAGACTAGCGTCGCCAACTTGATTTCTTAAGCTGTTTTTTTTTTATTTCATGACATGTTTGAGAAAAACACTAGTAGCCTCGTCCGGAACGCGGGGTTGCCGGCCTCGCATCCCTATACGGCCTCACTGATATATGTTTGTGTGTATGTTTGTCTGTCTTTCACGTTGAAACGGAGCGGCTGATTTTTGACCCGAAAGTGACGTAGGTTACTTTTTATCCTGAAAAAATGCACAGTTCCCGAGGGAACAGCGCGCGATAACCGAATTCCACGCGGGGAAGCCGCGGGTAAAAACTAACCCTACTAATATTATAAATGCGAAAGTAACTCTATCTGTCTGTCTGTCAGTCTGTTAAGCTGTCACGTCGAAACCACTGAACCGATTTTGATGAAATTTGGTATATAGGTAGTTTGAGCCCTAAGGATCAACA
This sequence comes from Choristoneura rosaceana, assembly GCA_037349165.1. Classification (NCBI taxonomy): domain Eukaryota; kingdom Metazoa; phylum Arthropoda; class Insecta; order Lepidoptera; family Tortricidae; genus Choristoneura; species Choristoneura rosaceana. Next base: position 1,153,309 of record JAZBNJ010000007.1, read on the forward strand.
TAGGATACCTTTTATACCGATAGAGGGCGCCACCGCGCGATAACCTAGATTCGCGCAGACGAAGTCGCGGGCATAACATAAACTAGTAGTTTAAAAACTAAATTGATAATTACTACGTAAAATAATAAAATAGAACCATGAAGAAGGGCTACGAAACAGCCCGAAACATAACAAACAAGCTAAACTCGATTTAAGACGTGAGTTATCTGTTACAATATCATTTAATACCACTGAACTAAACTGTAGGATTAAGGAACATTATAAAACTTATTGTAGATATTTAGTGGAGCTCTAGGTGACAGCTTGCTGCCCGCATGCTTGCGAAACGGCGCTCTCCACCCGCCCGTCATAGTAGAGTACTCGGAAATTTGTGTACCATGTGAAGTCCAGTTGTCAACGCGGTGTCCATCCGTGGAACAAACTGTCGATAACAAGTGGACACCAAAAAACAAGGCGGTACGGGTCTTGTGCCAGGTAGCTCTAATGAACTGTGACCGTAATAAAGCAATCCTATTGGTTCTTGATCAAAATTTTCATAAAATTAATTAATGTTTCGATGAATAATGTTTGGCAACCTGTTTCATTTCACAACTTTTCCTTTCTCAACTGTTTAATATTTCTGAAACTGTAAATATTTCAGGATTTTTATAAAACTAACCTAACCTAAAGGGTTCTACACAAAGGCCTTGAAATAAATCCTGAAATATTTACAGTTATAGAGTTTGAAAAATGAAAAGTTGCAAAATAAAGCAGGTTGCCAAATGTTACGTTGCGAAAAGGCAGTACCCGTTTTGAACATTAAGTTCAATATGCAATTTATGCTTTTCCAGTATTGAACATGTAACAATGAAAACAATAAAAAAAATCTGATTCTACTTCAGTATGTACTGTTAATGCACCACCTGCTGTAAACTAGTCCTTCCTTCTTTCTGTAAAAAAGGTTGCCTGGAAGAGATCGCTCTTAAGCGATAAGGCCGCCTATTGCTTACCTTGTAATTTTCTCTGTGTACCTGTTTTCTGTATCGCTTATTATTTCTGGTGTACAATAAAGAGTATTTGTATTGTATTGTATTGTATTGTATGTGATTTTGAACATTCTCCTACAAAACTAATATATTATCTGTCACTTTATTTACTGTAAAAGAACTTAACTATCGAGTAAAATAATACATTCTTCCATCTCACAACAAATAATCACTGTTTACAAAAATACATATATGAACTTGCTTATTGCTATTTACATATCAATAAAACACTTCATGAGCATTATCTCTGTATAAACGTTTAGCAAAATTGCAAGAATAAAAATAAAACCACATTCAGACAGAGACCTTCAAACAAATCAAGAATTATTTCCTGAAATACTCTGACAAACAGAAAACATAACCTGCAAAACATCTGTCAAGTTCCTACTATATTACGTATAATTATACAGCTAAAACTTACCTCCAGCTCCTGGTTATGGCATTTCTCTTCAAGTTCCTTCACAGAAGACTCACCCCCTGCGGCATTATCAGCAGATTCGGGCCCAGGCACTTCTGATAACACCTCAGATGCAAAGTTAGTAATCTGTCCTTTCAAACTGTTCAAACTTTGATTTATGTTTAGCCACGACATTTTTAATTTCACTTATCAACGTCACATATCACTCAGAAGGATTTTAAGTGCAAATGTGGATGGATAATCCTTGTAAACAAGAAGAAAATCGCATTATTTTGCAATAGTGACAAGACTGTGTCTAGTTGGCAAAACAAGTCACAATTTGACGTTTCGTATTGCAGCACTTGCACGCATGATGTCAGCATGATGTAACAGGCGAAATATCTACGGTTTTCTTTGTATCTCGAACAGCTCTGACCTGACATAAGCCAACGACGCACCGGCGCTTGCAGCTGCCGCCATTTTCTTAGCTTGACAGAAAAAAACCCTTGGAGTTATTATCTTATTATCAGCAAGCCCTTTATTTTCGTATTGCGAAAACATAATTAATGAAATGTAATCAACTAATTAAGCCTTATTTTTTATAAATGTTCGAACACGTATTTTCCTTGTGCAGTGAAGCTTGTGACTTGTGACGTTCAATATTCGTAACCTAACCTACATTAAAATGGACTTTGAGGAGACTTCTGACCAGCTAAACGCTGATTTAGGTGCGCATAGCCTATTTTCAAGTCCAGTGCTAGTCTCCAGGAGTGAAAGTGATGTAATGTGGTCCGGATATAAGGAGGAATTGACCACGAAAAGAGCTGTGGAACTTCTAATCGCAGGGACTCTCAAGAGTAAAGTATGCCGATATTGCTTAAATATCGTCTCCTCCTTATCGGAGTTGGATCAAATACTGCAAGTAGCTGGCACAGGAGCGCTATACAAAGTTACTATACGGGATATGGTCGCAAGTTTTTACCCTTTTAAGGTTAGTTTTATTTGTGACCTACTTAATTAATGAAATGGTGAAGCACATTAACGTAAGTACTGACGTGGTACAGTAAACTAGTCAAATATGTAGATACATGGTTTTGCAGGTGGTAGGACCTTGTGCAAGGTCCGCCCGGATTGCTACCATCATCTTGCGTACTAATCCTGCCGTGAAGCAGCAGTGCTTGCACTGTTGTGTTTCGGCGCGGAGAGTAAGACAACTGGTGAAATTACTGGCACTTGAGGTATTCCAACTTAGGCCTCTAGGTTGACAACGCATCTGCAATACCTCTGGTGTTGCAGATGTTTATGGGCAGTGGTGATCTCTTACCACCAGGAGACCCACTTGCTCGTTTGCCTTCCAGTCGAATAAAAAAAAAAATACATCTTGTTTGGCTCATTCTTAATGCTGCTAAACATGCACAGTTCACAGCAAATATTTTGCATCTCTAGTCAAGCTTTTAGCTTTTACTACACGATTGCCGCCCTTACTAACACCTGACCCCTGAAAATGTCTATCATGACTGCTGGTAGCTTACTTCATAGACACAGTTGTGAAGCAGGGTGGAGTGATTTTTGATGAAAAATGAAAAAAAAACAGTACACTGGCTAGAGTTTAAACCTGCACCTCCAGTTTTATTATCCTACCAGCTGCACCACTGGGAATTCTGTCCCACTGAAAATCTTACACCATATGCCAATAAATAAAAAAATATCATGGGACACTCAAGACCAATTGACCTGGTTCCAAACTAAGCAAAGCTTGTACTATGGATACTAGACAACGGATAACATACTTATCTTATATAGATTAGTACATACTAAAATACACATTTAACATCCAGGACCCAAGAACAAACATTAATATTATTCTTACAAATATCTATCCCGGCTAGGGATCAAACCCGAGACCTCAAGCTTCGGAGTCAGGTTCTCTAACTACTTGGCCATCCGGTCGTCAATAGTGGAGAGTTGTATCATCCATCACAATAACTATGAGTCACAACTCTATATATTAACCAATTTAGTTGGAAAGGTGTGAGAAATAATGTACCACTTCTATTTTTCTATTATGAAGTTTCATTTATTTTTTAAATTTAAATTAATATCTAAAATTTTCAATTCCAGGTAGAGTCCGATCCAAATTTCCCGAACAAAATATGCAACAAGTGTCTGAACCGCACTATAAGCGCTTACCTCTTCACTCAACAGTGCGAACGGTCTGAACGGGCTCTCAGAAACTGTTTCGATGATATGTATGATAAATTAGACAAGCTGGACCCCTTGGAACGCCCTAAAAAACGGGGAAGACAGAAACTGAACCCTAATTATAACACCATTTACGCAGAACACAATCGTGTCATAGATTACGCTGAGCCAATAATAAATATTGTCAATACAAAGTCTGTGTCTTTAAGCAAAGAACCAGCCATGTCGGATTTAGAGTGCCCGAAATGTTGGCAGTTGTTTACGAAGATCGAAGACTTAATGCTGCATGAAAAAAGTCATCCAAGTAGCATGTGGTTCAATTGCCGTTTGTGTGGCAAGTCTTTTGTGAAGCGTATTCACCTCAAAAGGCATTTAAAACAAACCCACATGAAGCCAGATACGTTACCGATACAATCCCACGATGCTGACAAATTTGAATGTAAAATTTGTGATTCAGTGAGTGACGATTACAGCACACATTTGCAGCATATGGAAAAGCATAAATTTCAGACGGCTCTAGAACTTTTAGTTGAAAAAGATATGGATAAACTTTGTACCATTTGCTTGGACAAGGATCAGAAATTGGTGGATTTGGATAAAATGATCCGTCTGCATGGTGGATATCCTGGAGCCACCGGTGATAAGACGTTGTACAGCATTTTGGGATCTACACTGCCTGATGTAAGTATAATGCAGTATTTAAACTTTTTTTTTTAATTACAAAGACAGTATTTTGATATTGTTAGGAATTTACAGCTAATACAAAAGAAAAAGATAAAAAAATGATGATGGATAAAGATTGATGAATGTAGAGGAAGCGAGAGTTGTATGTCAGAATCGTAGCAAGTGGAAGGATGTAGTCTCTGCCTATCCCGTTGGCAAATGAGGCGTGATTTTATGTATGTATGTATGTTTACAGCCAATAAGATTTTTTAAATACTTGATGTAGAATACGTTTTATCAGAATTGGATTTTTTTCATCTACACATCATTATCTCTTATTGACATGCATACTACATACCACTGCTACAGACTGGCCTCTTATTTTAAGAGGACTTGACAATGGCAGTCACAGGTGACATGCCCCTAAAAATCACCCTTTCACAGAACAAATTGAAATTTTGTTCTAGGTAAATATTGACCAGAGGAATATTTTCTAATAATGTTTCTGACACTCGCAAACACAATCAGTAGACAGTTTTTGTATCTCAATAACTCTAATTTGATTATGATTGCGAATGTCAGAAACATTACGCAATAGACCCTCTTGTGATACCTCGTCACCACCCCCACCCTCTTCATTCAATTATAATTTTACAATCTCCTTCTACTTCTACAATGGAATTGCCTTGAATGTGTTTCTTTGCAATATTTTTTCTTTCTGAAAACTGAGATAAGACTTGATCATGAAAATTTAACATACCTACCACTATTTTTTACCATAAAAATTCATTACATTCACTGAACCTTCTTTCATCCCATACTTTTGTCAGGGAAATCATAGTGACATAAAATTGATTATTAAAAGGTTCTACCCTGGTATTTTACCATATAATTGGAAATGCTATGATAATTGAGACCACCTTTAGCCAGAACATACTTCTAAGTTTTGCCCTATCATTATCTTTAAATTAATGTCCTGTGCCTCAAAATATCCCAGGAAACTTCAACTGTCTTTACTTTCTAGCATAAATCATACAAGTATCAGGAACTGCATGTTGCTCATCATGCAAAAATAATGAAATTTGCTAAATTGACTCAAGACAAAGTGTTAAATAAACTTAATCATTCAAAAGAGAAGAAAATTGAAGAAAATGTGAATCAAATCATCATTTCAAATCCACTAATAATTTCAAATGATAAAATTGATGTTGATGAGATGTATTTGTTCTTTTTTTCTGATGCAAGCTTCTATAAAAAACGAGAAGCTAAAGAAATCGTACCAGTTTTGGCATCTCTGAATTATAAAGATGAGGAGTTGAATGAACTTGACTTGAAAGAGAATAAAGACATGGATGAGGAATCTAAAAAGGCACAAAATGTTAATTCTAATGTTTCACCAAATACCTGCATTATTAATACTAGACAAGATATCAATGAAAAAGAAAATGAAGTAAATGGTACTGATCTATTTAATACAAAAGTACAAAGTGTAGATGACAAAAATAACGCTGTTTACTCCATACCAGAAGATGTAATAGAAAAATTTAATTCTAAACAGCCTGAAACTGAAGGAACAAAAATGGCAAAGAATACAGAAATATGTAAAACTTGTTGGATATTTAATAAACCAACTTGTAATATATGCATCAATAAACTTGTGGTCACAGACATCAATGAAATCGCTGATAATACTGAAAATCAAATACAGGAAGAAAATAATCCGAGAATAAGTCAAAACATTGCCAATGATGATTGTAAATATTGTTGGTTATTCAAAAGTTGTGCTAAATGTGATTATTGCAAAAAAATTGTCAAAGATAAAACTATTACCAATTCTGCAAGATCTGAATATGTTGATCAACAAAGCTATAATGCTAAAGAACCAGTTGATTCTAATACAGAAGCCCTAAGGAAAAGAAAATTGAAGAATTATGAAACAGATCCTAAATTGAAGAAGTGGGATTGTGACATATGTCTGATTACTAATGTGGTGGGCAGACAGACATGCATATGTTGTGGGTCTAATAAATGTGATCAAAATGAAACTGTCAAAGTTAATTGGAATTTCAAGAATCCTTTTAATTTAACACCTGATAATGATGCACATCAACATAAAGTAGTTGCTCCATGTGAAGAAATGGATGTTGAAAGTGAAACTAACTTGCAACACACAGAAGAAAGTTTGGAAACTAAAAACGAATGCTATAATTTAAACATCACCAATGAACCTGAAAATGCAGTTTTTACGGAAAATACCACAAGAACTGTGGAAAAAATGGATGTAGCAAATGCAGAAGACTGGGAAAATATATATGTTGCCCCAAATCCATATTCATTGAATGGTGTTCCAAATAATGTAAGAGTTGCAAACTCTTTGTTACAATTTAATCTTGGAGCAGGGGTTCCAGAAAGAAAAAGTAATAGAAGGATTGCAAAACCTATCAGAAGAATGGCTTATCATAAATAATAACCTAGTTATAGTTTTGTTTAGACTAGAATAATATATATTATGTAATAAAATTATTTACCTCATTATCTGAAATTTTGAAGCAACTGATTTAATTATTGAAAAATATTACACAGAATTTCTTAATTTCAATTCAATTTTGGCAAAACAGAAATGTTATGGTGAACAAAGATTATGCAAAGTAAAGAAAGACACAAAATTTTATTGCATGTGTGTAATCGAAGGCCAAGAATCTAGTGTGTCAACATTAGATTTTGGGACTAGGTAGATAAAGTAGGCAATTTGTGGAACATATAGAGTAGATGTACACCATCAAATCGAAACGAAAAACGTACAGAAAGTTCCCTCCACTTCAGCCTGCTTATTGAGGAGATGGACATGGTTATGATGTAGTTCCAATTGTGAAATTCTTTTATTTTCCAATACAGTAGTGCACCTATATATCCATGATGTTTATCTTTGAAATTACTAGGTAGCAAAACTTGTTTATAATGTTTGTTGTTTGTCCTGTAAATTGGCTCTAAACGTTCTTAGTTTTAGGCACGTAAAATTATATAAGTAATATTTAGTACCCAATTTGCTAACTACTACTACGTACTAATATAATACTTGACGGATAAGAAGGTCTCTTGCTGGTTGTCACGTAAAATAACAGTTTTAATGTCTTTGAAATGGGCTTCTGATTAATTACACTATTAAATACCTTTAAAATGTCTATTACTCCGCCATAATAATTAAAACTTTGAAATTAGTAGTTTGCTTACTATTGATAATTATGTAATTAATACGATTAATTAGGGTCATTTCCTTATTGTTGTCTCAAAATGTATTTCCAAATTATATAGCACTCGCTTATTGGGATATCAAACAGGTAGGTATATCTTTTTCATCACACTCTTAATGGTTAGTTTCTAACAACTCCATTGCCATCATATATTACCACCATATATTACCATCATATATTACCTGTATTAGTTAACTTAAGCTGTTGGTTTTCCGAATAAAATAAAATAAATAAATAATAAACAAGTTTTCAAGATTTGAACCTCTAGCATCATTTTGATTCTTCCAGGCTCTGTTCGAAGTGGGGGGTCACAGGGGGCATGACCCCCCCCCCTACCAAATTGTACACTACAAATTGAAAAATCTAAAAATTACAAGAAAAAAACGCAATGTATTAGTGACCCCCTCCAAAATTTCAGTCTGCTACCGCGCCTGGATTCCTCAATACTCGTAAAACTGGAATAAATGCTTCAAACAAATTCACCATCAAATTCGTATCCTACACTAGCACAATCTGCCTCTTGCCCTTATCTGATGTTACTTTGGCCGCGAATTAGATGCCAGCGGGCAACGGTGTGATGAGCGTTTTCACTGTTCGATGCGTGCTTTAATTTAACCCTTGTTTTTTTTGTTGCAGATGAACTCCCCACACAGTTACATTGGGACAAAAATATGCGAAAAGTGCCTTAACAATGCTATAACAGCGTACGTGTTTATAAATCATTCGATCTATACAAGAGATAGACTGAACATCTGCATTACCTCTATGCTAGACAGCCTTAATAAAATAGACGAACCAGAAGGTAATATATTTATTGAAATAGCTAAAGAATCTATTTTGCCTATAAAAGAAGAGAATTACTTTGATGAGAATCTTCTACTAGACGAAGATGATGTTGACGAGGACAAACTGAAAATTGATGTGCTGGAAGATGAATTCAGAAAACCTGATAGTGAAGAGGAAGATACAAACTCAGAACCGGAAATAAAGAATTATATCAATACATTCCTCAAAGAAGAAATTGATAGCAAAAGCTTCGTGCAGAATAGTGATGACATCGACATATTTGACGAGTTTAGTCCAAAGAGAGAGTACTTTTCAGAAATAGAAAATCCGGCTAAATTAGTTACTAAAACTTACTCTAATAGGCGATTAGTGAATGGGTATCAAGTCAAATGTCCCTCAGATAACGAAGGCTATAATTCACTAGATGACGTCAGCGAATTTTTGACGTTCAAAAAGAAAAAGAAACCTACGAAACAATACTATAAATACAAGTACCGATGTCCTCTGTGCAACAAAGCTTTTGTCACCGATTTCCACTTGCAGAGGCACATTCTAAAACATTTAAACAGAAAAGTTGATTGTAAAATGTGTAATGCAGCATTTAAATCGAAATTCTTCCTCTATGAACACATCAAAATGGTTCACATATTGGATAAGATTCTATACTTTGCTTGCAAGGTGTGCGGTCGGAGCTTCGATAGTGAAGAAAAAGTGAAATCACATGAAAACTCTCACGTAAATATTCAGTGTCAACTCTGCGATAAAATATTTGTCACACAAAAACATTTCGACAGCCATCTACAAAGGCACGCTGTCAAAATGAACCGAACCAAACACAGTAACCAAATCTGCAGTTTCTGCGAAAAAGATTACACGAATGACAACAAACTGTCTATTCACGTGAACAAAGTGCATTTGCAGATAAAACCTTATTCCTGTGACATGTGTGAAAGACAATTCTACACAGAACACAATTTGAGCAAGCATAAGAAAATACACGATATGAAAACGAAAGAGAGTTGCGAGTTGTGTAAAAAGAAATTTAGCACGCGGAAAAGTATGGTCATTCATCTTAGGAAGCATACCGGGGAGACTCCTCATCGTTGCCCGTTGTGTGGCAAAGCATTTTATTCGGAATCAAAGGCTAAAAGGCACATGAAGAACTATCATGGAGGTACTTTGTACTGCAAGCTGTGTAAATGTGTGTTTTCGTGTAAGAACGATTTGAAAACTCATGTCATTATGGTACATAATCACAATGCGTTGTTATAGCATTCATTTATTTTAAGGTTAATGTAAGCCACAGAATAGAAATAAAGAAGAGGAAACTTCATAAATCCTGAGGCCGTATTGTGTAGAGCACTGACGTTTGCGATTGTCTACCTTAGTGTGAATGAACGTACCTGTAAGACTGGTTTCGCACTATGTCTTTTCTTCTGTCTGTTCTGGTGCGACCTATTGCCTAACGTTTCTGACACTCGCAATCGCAATAAAATGACAGCGTTTGTATGCGAAATATGTCATTTGATTGCGATCGCGAGTGTCAAAAACATTAGGCAATACGACCTCTGGTTAAGATCGCGGGATCGCGGTGGATGCGAAAAGCACAAGACCGGTCTGAGTGGAGAGCCTTGGGGGAGGCCTATGTCCAGCAGTGGACGTCTTTCGGCTGACATGATGATGATGATGAATTCTAGTTTTTTTTATCGTGCATGAGGCATGAGCAATAAATAAAATGCCTTGACGTTTCATAGTTGTCCGTCAAACAAATAATAATAATAATATGTCAAAGAAATATAGTTTATATTTAATTGAAAGTTAATTTCAATAGATTTATTTATTAAGCTAAGTTGAGACACGAGTAAATTTTTATTTAGAAATAAATACGTTGGTTAAGGTTTGTGTTGGTTTTATTTTTTTACTGGTTTTCCCTATGGAAAGGAATTTATTTTATGACAAAAATGTCTGTCAGTACATGTCTACGGATGTCTCCAAACAAACCTGCGCAAATTATGGCTCATCGAAATAGTAAGTACTACATGGTACTACGTACAATAAGCGATTACCAAATACAGACAAGCAAAGACCGACCTAAATTACATTGACATAAGAACCAAATGGGCCGTCATGACTACAATAACAGAATGAGAGACCATCCTCGGTATCTATCCTGTTCAAACCCTTTATTTGACAAGGATAGATACCGGGAAGAGGAACAGACAATGGAACACATCATCATGCGCTGCCCTCTGCACTCCCCTACCCTGGACCCGTTGAAGACTCGTACGCACCAATGCCATTTGTTCAGCTCAGTGCGTAATCGTACTCCGGACATACTCCGGAGTCGTAGTATGGACTTGTGTGAAATTCCCAATCCGTACGCTGGAAACCCGCGTGGAAACTACAGCCCAGGCCCTCTCATTCTTAGAGGAGACCTGTGTCCTTGCAGTGGGACGTTAATTATAATTTTGATCAAAAATATCTGAACACGACTATTACTAACGGCGTAGAGGCGTGTTCAGATATTTTTGATCATTGCTCACAAGTTTATGAATTAAGTAGTGATTTTTATTTTAAAGCAGTTCGTCATACTATGTACTGGCTGTCCTGCAGAATAGAAAAAATAATGGTTGTTCATGTCCATCCAGTAACAAGTGAGTACTTAATTTCTCATGTCTACACTATAGACATAATTTGGAACTAACTTGACAGTTACACAGCTCAATTCGGACCATGTGAAATAGACATGAGTAGTTCACGAATGAAGGATTCAAATGAAGTATATCAGTCGTTGTCACTCTTTCATTCACTAGTTCAGTTCAGATTCTTATACTTCAACAGTTCACCTAGTTCAGTCAGTTCATATGCCCCGTTCCGTTCCCGGACCCGAAAAATAGTACAATGTACTGCTCCCACTTACGTATTGGAGTGTTGTTTTATCTCACTCGAACAATGGCTCGTACTCAGGGAGCCACAGACTAGACTGACTGGAGGAACGAAGCTATTATTTAACGTACATCGCTTGGTACGTTAAAACAACAAAAAGTTCAAGATTTTATTTTGAGTAGAAACGCGCAATGTACAGTACAATAAGTAATTATATCTATTTCATTTCTTCCGATAGATTTTTACTAGGTACCTAGTGTTTCTAAGAATGAGAAGTTGGAAAAACTTTTAAATTGAAATTGTTTTTAAATTATTGAATCAAGTACTTTTTTGCTGACGTAGCTAATACCATTCGTAATAATGTTAGCGAATTTCGAAAATTTTGTGACTTCTCGAATTATTTAGACTTAGTAACTCGAACAACATGTTATTCCCCTCGGAGGCGCGAGGTACGATAGTGTAGATATATGTACTTACATATTATTTTATTATTTATACTTTACTTATAACTCAAATTGCAAAAAACAAACACGGTAAGTCCTAGTTCGTAAAATACGTCTTGTCTTACCCGGAATTCCCCGAATTCATAGCAATAAAATCCTAAAGAAATATTCGGGGCTTTCTCTAATGTATTGTTTATGCCTTGTACACGTGCAATGCACATGGCATCATGGCAAAATGACTCAATACTTCAATAGTTCCGTGAAAGAAACACGTGCGACTGTATCAACTCAGTAGATGGATCTTTTGAGTTACTGAACTGAATTGAACTAGTGAACTAAATGAGTGATATACTTCACAGTGAAGGAAAGAAGCATATCAATCTTTTCTTTCAAGTGAAGTATTTCGCGCATCACTAATGTGAAACGTGATTTCTTAAAAAATATGTGACAGTTCCGAAGAGACTCGAAACTCGAAGTTCGTGTCATGCGATCTCTCTGACACTTCCTATTTAATAAGAGAGCGAGAGGGACGGTACGATACGTACTTCGGATTTCGTAATAGCCCATCAGATATATTAGGGAGAAAAGGGGAGACAGCACTTCGCTTCGATGACATTTTCGCTTAATCGATATCCAAATTCCGTCTCAAGCAAAATAAACATTTCCTTTTTTATGAATTAAACCACAATGAATCCGTTAATAAACCTTCATCTTAACAGAACATTAGGAGTGAGAAGAAAATGGCATCAAAATGTTATGAACTTGCTCCTCGGGAAGAGTATGTGTGGTTCATGCCTGCGTTTGGATAATGATCTTATCCAATGGGATGTGAATTTCGTGCTGCGATTAGATGATTCAGAAGCGGAATGCACTTTGAAGAACATTATGCTATTCACTTTTGGTGCGAACGTAAGTAGAAACTTTTATATTAACATCATTCGATGGCGTATTTGTCATTGCTTGTAAGTAGGTACTTACATGTTGATAAGTATGTCGTTCAGTATGCGAAGACTTATTCTCAATACAGTATTTCTATTTTACGTTGAGCCGTCATTAATCTTCGTATTTTGACGGAATCTTGTTTTGTTTACTGCCTTTTTATTATATAAATAAACATTTTGGTCATTTTGAAGATAATGCTTTTGTACGCGAGAAGTTAGACCAACAATGTTTAAAACTTCTATGATTTTCAGTCACAATTAATAACAAACCCAGAATTTCAATCACAACTTAAATTTAAATCATAAGCATCAACTTAATTCAGCAATGTATTCGGGCCAGTCAAATTTTTTACCGACACTAATCTTTCCGCGAAATTTTTCAAAAAATTGCAAATTTTTGTCAGTAAACATGTTTTTTCTGTAATTTATTAGATGGTGTACATGAACACATGCCATCCTACATAAGTTCAACCTATTAAACCATGAAATATCTTGATGGAAGTATGAATTTTTGGTAATGCCAGAGACAATTTTGGTAATGCAGGAGACCGCTAAAGTATTGGTTAAAAATTGATTGGCCCATTCATATTATGATTGAGGAATTGGTCTGCTATTATAGTTTAACATGATACTTTAATTTCTCGCTAGTCTGATAAACTTAACATACTTATTATACTTTAAAAATACAAAGTTTCACATGAAAGGGGATATTATAATAAAGTAATATTATGTAAGCAGAACTTTAGCCCTCCCACTTATCAGCAAGAATAAGCATAGTAACCTCTATGCTTATGTAAACAATTTTTTTTAAATATGTATTCTAATTTCTTTATTCACAAGTAGTACTTTCATAATGAACTAGCTGTTGCCTGCAGCTTCGCCTCCGTTGTTATTTCTCTTTTATAAAAACCTTGCCTTGATAATAACAAACACAACAAAAAAAAGAATTAGCGAAATCAGTCCAGCTGCAATTCTGTGCTTAGCAACACATTTTATGATTCATTTTTATTTATATAGATAATAGTAAAAAAATGTACATGCTATATACCATATTTTTATGCTAACTAATCTTTATACAGGGTGTCCCAAAACTACCACGTCACAGTGACAGCAGAGGTAGGCCAGCTCAAGAGGACCCTAACCAACCTAACATGACCCCAGTAAAAGTTGCACGGTTTTCGAGTTATTAACGAAATAAAGATTTTTGGGGATACTCCCCTTTGTCTTGACATTTTTAGTACCAGCATCGACTTGGAAAGCTCTTAATAACAGTTTTTTATGTGTATCGAATCACGAATAGTTACTTCAGAAGTACAAAGTGTTATTTTGGCAGTAACTACCGTAAAATGCTGAAAATAACTTCATTAATCTTGATTTAAGTTGTCTCAAAAACATGAATTTCAACTTTAACCATCTGCCATGAAAAAAAATTACTAGAAACGAAACAAACAAATAACGTCAATAAATTAGGCATGTCATGCAGATTCAGAAATGGTATGACACATGTATCTTATTGCAACAACATTAGGCATTCTTACCACTTTAGCGAAGCCCTATCAAACCAATTTAAAACTGGAGCTCCGAAAGCAGTCCCTGCTAGTGGTACAAAAATACTGTGTACAGCGGTGGCTCATCTATTATCTGATGCAATTATTTTCCCAAATGCACGAAGGCTAAATACTAATGTTTGTCTCCCTTTTCAAGGCTAGGACCGGATCCTAAAGAACCGGGTATAACATAAATAAAAAAATTGTAAAATCCCCTACTTTGTCACTTCAAAGTTCAATATTTCAAAAGCGGCTGAAACGATTTTGATAGGACATGTCTTAGAACCATCGCTAGAAAACCTGCTTTCAAATAAAAAAACGCATTCAAATCGGTTTACGCGTTTAAGAGCTACAGTGGCACAGACAGACACGCAGACAGACAGACAGACAGACATAGCGTTCAAACTTATAACACCCCTCTTTTTGCGTGGGTGGTTAAAAACAGGTTTATCTTTCATTCATGTATTGGAATAAATTTTCTTCACAATAAATGTTCAAATTGTCTCCCATGGACTCTGATGCACAAAAAACATCGTTTAATAAAATTTGCAATCCATAATAATAAGGATGCATAAGAAGGATTTTATGCAAACGATATAATAAGAGTCCAGGCAGCAGTCAACATGTGCGTCGGAGTAGCAGCTCAATGATAATCTTCAAAGGGATCAATTTTCCGTACTAACTAATAAAGTACCAAAACTTAAGACCCGGGTATAATTTTGTCCCAGTCGCTGTGGAAATGGCAGGTCCATGGTGTTCCGAAGCAAAGACGTTCGTGAGGGTTTTGAGGTTGTGGATGCGCGAAAGGGGTTGTGATCCTAGGTCGGGCTCGGACTTGGTTCAACGAACATTAAGTTCACTCAAAAAGTCATCGATTTTGAGGTACGAGCTTTTTTCAAAGTAGCGACGTTATTATTTATGAGATGATGCTACCAGATATTTAGTAGCATTGAGAATGATTGTGTCGCTTTGAAGATGAGCTCTGTTTGAGTTCGAAACGGTCGGTGTAGTATGGTGGTGGTGATAGATGGATTTGTGTGATTGGTGTGTATTTTTGCAGTGTGGAGGAGGAGGAACTGAATGAACACAGATTTCTAGTATAAACGTAGCTATCATAAGGTCGATGGTGAGCAAAGTAGGTGACTGTTTCAGTGCATTGATATGAACCTCGGCAAAGTAACGCCTGATTCAATAAATTAGTAATGTAACATGTTTTTACTTAATAGTGACGTCTTGCGGCATCAGCAAAGTGATAATAATGCCCAAAGTTATTGCAGTAAGATACATCTGTCATACCATTTCTGAATCTGCATGACATGCCTCATTTATTGACGTTCTTTGTTTGTTTCGTTTCTAGTAATTTTTTTTCATGGCAGATGGTTAAAGTTGAAATTCATGTTTTTGAGACAACTTAAATCAAGATTAATGAAGTTATTTTCAGCATTTTACGGTAGTTACTGCCAAAATAACACTTTGTACTTCTGAAGTAACTATTCGTGATTCGATACACATAAAAAACTGTTATTAAGAGCTTTCCAAGTCGATGCTGGTACTAAAAATGTCAAGACAAAGGGGAGTATCCCCAAAAATCTTTATTTCGTTAATAACTCGAAAACCGTGCAACTTTTACTGGGGTCATGTTAGGTTGGTTAGGGTCCTCTTGAGCTGGCCTACCTCTGGTGTCACTGTGACGTGCTAGTTTTGGGACACCCTGTATATCCGAAGTAATCATCATCCAAATGCTGGAGCAAAGACCTTCCTTTGGTTCTTACATAATACTTGTATAACTCACAACCATGACAAACCTGCAGATGATAACATTTTTCTTTATATTTTGCCTGAAAACACTTTTGTTTCTTTTTCAGATAATCAACATTGTTTCAACAGCGAAATTCTGTCAAAAATGCATAGATGTCATACTCAAAGCTTATTTTCTAATTCACGAAATCCACCAAAATTATAAACACATACAAAAAAGATTGACAGAAATATCAGCACAAATGAAGTGGACTCAACACCTTGATGAGACTGGTTCTTTGAATGAATTTAAAATAAATGAATGTAGCAAAACCTCCGAAGCTGCTTCTGTGGAATCAAAAAAGAAACCATACAGAATTATTTTAAACAATGAATCCCTCAAAACTAAATTGATACAAGACCCAGAAATGCATAAATTTTTATTCAAAAAAGAAACTGTTAAGGAACCTGTTTTGCCTGCTGGAATAACTGTGAAGAAAATGAATACAAACATAGATATGACGGATATGGCACCACATGAATTGTTAGAGCTTAACTGGGCTGATGATACAGACTATGATTCAGTTATACCTAATACACATGTTTCTAAAAATCATCTGCATAGTAATGAGGCATTAATAATGGACCTTATGGAGAAGGCTAAAAAACCAAATTCCAATTCAAAACTGGATGAATCTTTGACTGTCAACTTAATAGAGACTCCAGAATCAATGGATGACCCAACTGATGATACAGGCCTTGTGCCTCAAGATTTACTCGAACTCAAATGGCCAGAAGATCAAGGATCTACTAAGAAGCAATTTATAAAAATCCCTGTCAAAAAACTGAAATTTGATGAAGGTCTAACAGTAAAGTTTATTCCAAAACACAAGCTATGCCAATTACAAGAAAGCATGAATGACGTAGCACCCTATGAATTACTTGAATTGAATTGGAATGAGGAAGCAGAAAAAGCAGGGCTTGATAATAACATTACAGTAGACATGGAACAACAAAAACATAATATTGATCTTACAAAGTGGTTGGAGGACCAAGGAATGAGTACTATAAAAAGTAATAAATTTGATAATATTCATGAAATCACGAGTACCAAAAACGATACAAATACTTCTATGGACAAAAATGTAACTGACGACGAAAAAGTTGATAAAGATGATGTTAATAATACACATATAATGGAACCAGACACTATTGTTGTGGAAGATAATAGGCAAAACAATACTGATGTTGATAAAACAGCCAAAAATCAACAAAAAAATAAAATGGGTGTTTATGTGAGATGTGCACTTTGCAATTCAATTTTTGATGATTTTACTGCATACACAAACCATTACAAAACACACAATATAATTGAATCTGCCAAGTGCTTCTTATGCCCAATGCAATTCCCAGTAATAGAGTTACTATCAGAACATTTACTGTCAGTACATTTAGAAAATATAGCATATTGTAATGTGTGC
This sequence comes from Choristoneura rosaceana, assembly GCA_037349165.1. NCBI lineage: Eukaryota > Metazoa > Arthropoda > Insecta > Lepidoptera > Tortricidae > Choristoneura > Choristoneura rosaceana. Next base: position 1,170,668 of record JAZBNJ010000007.1, read on the forward strand.
TTTGCTATGTTAAGTCAAGATAAGTTAGCAGAACATATGTCCACATACCATGCCAAGGTAGTAGAAATAATTAATTTACCTAATGATAATACTGAGACCAGTACAGTCTTAAGTTTAGCTGACTATTGCAGGATATGCAAGCAGCCATTAAAAAATTCTTCATCAGACATTCATGTTTGTGTGGAAGCCAAATCAAGATGTAAAGAATGCAAACATGTCTGCATTCATGAAAAATACTTGGCATCATACCGTGACCAGCTGAGAGCCAAAGCTGAAATTTTCAAATGTCCTGATTGCCAATTTCTGTATAAGACTAGGCGTGAAATAATCCAGCATGCTAACAAAGCCCATTTGGAGCACAAACCACATTTATGTAAACAGTGCAACATTGGATTTTTACTAAAAACCTCATTGGCCAGACACAACAATTTATATCACGCGAGATGCGATACCTGCAGAAAAGTTTTTAAAGATACAGACGCTCTAAACAAACATAAATGTAACTCAGGAACGAAAAATGATTTTAAATGTGAACTGTGCGGACAATCTTTTACTGAATCAAAGTACCAACAGCACAAACAAACTGCCTTAGCAGCCCCTGATGAATGTGTCATCTGCCACCAAGCTATACCAGTCAAATGTAACATGGCGAGACATATGCAAGACTTGCACAACCTGAGCTTGAAGAAAACGTCCAGCAATACTATTTACGAATGCATAATATGCGAGGTTGATTTCAAGAATGTTGCAGAATTTTCTCAACATGCTTGGGTCCATACAGGAGTGCATGAGTGCCACGTTTGCGCGAAAAGATTTGGTTCAAAAGTGTTATATGATACTCACTACAAAATGCATTTAGCTATGCAGTGTGATTCAGCAAAACAGTTCAAGTGTACTATTTGCAAAGAGAAATTGGTTGACAAATATGCTTATGCACATCACATGCAAAGCCATGGTGATTACGGCAAGTGTCCGGTATGCTCAAAGTTTATGAAAAATGATGAACTAAACAATCACATTGAGAATCATGAAGTTACCGACAGCAAATTTAAATGTCCACACTGTTCTTTAATCAGCAACAGTCACAGCCAATTTGAGGTACACGTGAACAGGTTTCATTTGCAAACCCGTCCATATCAGTGTGACATTTGTAAAAAACGATTTTACAGTAAGCATTTAATGCGTACGCATATAAAGCGACACGTGGGAAATGAGAATTGTAGTTTATGTGATCGTAAGTTTACTAGGAAATGGCATTTGGATTTACATATGAGGGCGCATGAAAACACCGCGCCTTCTAGTTAGCTTGGAATGGGGTCCAAGGTGTTTCACAGAAATTTGGTATCTCTGAACGCATCATTCTTAAAAAAAAAGCGTTTATTGCAACTGGCTCTTAAAGAATGTTATAAAACAGTAGAAAACAGATGAAGATGGAAATAAAACTTTCATATGAAGTGCTCAAGCATTATATTCATTATACAAGTAATACTATTTCTAATTCACTGTTTTATATCATACTAAATAGAGCAAGTAAACTATGTTGAGTAAATTGACAACAATTTTGAGTTTTGTAACCTTTATTATATTTTTAATTTGTGTGCAATAGGGGTATACGAACACACTTTCGCAGAAACGCTATTTATGAATGGTGCGTTCGAAGAAATATTTTTCTGTAAATGCTTAGAATAACTTGAGCCTGTATTTAGTGTAAGAACTTTGTTCTATGTTAATTTAACGTTGTTATTTCTATTTAGATAGGTACTAAGTAATTTTAAACTCGTTTATATGTTATTAAATGTTTTGTCTAGTTATATTGTTTCCATTTCGCTTTTCCTTATCATCTTATAGTACCTAGCAAACAGTGAAAAAGAAAAATGCTTAGATTTTAACAGGTTTCTTTTTTACTGCCGACTGTATCGAGCGAGACTAGAGTAGCGTATGTTAAGTGTATCATCCCTACTAATATTATAAATGTTAAAATAACTCTGTCTGTCTGTTACGCTTTCACGTCGAAACCACTGAACCGATTTTGATGAAATTTGGTATAGAGCTAGTTTGAATCCCAAGGATCAACATAGGATACTTACCTTTTATTCCGGTAGGGGACGCCACCGCGCGATAATCTAGATCCGCACAGACGAAGTCGCGGGCATTATCTAGTCGTATATATATGCCGTAAGAGTACAAGCGGTTTCGCACTACAACGATCGCACCGAAATATACAGATTGAAACCGCACCCCTGTGGTTTTACGCTAAAGAGGTGCCCTACCAAATTCGTAGCCTACATACAGGTGGTTGTTACCACCAGATACGTCTATAGTGCTGTGCTGCCATCTACAATTAACATGTCACGAAATCTTCTCTTGACCAGACGTATTGCTAGTAAAAAATAAATAAAATAATATTCAAATCCCAATTTTTATTGGTGCGTAGTACCATTACACCTCGTCCGTCACAAAGCTAGTTTTACATAATCTGTCCCCCATTACAGCAAGTCCTGAAATTCAGGTGTAATGCAAATGTAATGTAATAATTCGAACATTACACGCAGGTAGCCAAATTTCGACGACCACGGCTCAGCAACTTTTCCGTTTTTATTTTCAAACACTTCGCTCTAGGGGCCTCAACTTCTATAAATCCGGCCCTGATGTGATCTCCAGTGAAGTAGCTGTGTAGGTAGGCCGAAAAGTATACACCACCGATCTCAATAAAACTAACTACTGTTTTGATAAGTAGTTCAATAATTTATTGTTCATGATCATGATTACTTATGTATGTCTGAAATAAACATTTATTATTATTATTATCTAGCCTGGATTGATGTCCCACTGCTGAGCAAAGAACTTCCCCTGTCCTCCATTTCTCCAGATTCAAAGCAGCATGAGGCCAGTCGTCAAAAAATAATGTCCAGGTCGTCCCGCCACCGCCGTCTGGGATTACCCCGCCGTCGCCATCCGTCCTGTCCTGTGGCAGTGGCATCCACTCAGTGGCATTTTTAGTCCACCGCAGTGGATGCATTCGGCTGACGCGGCCGACCCAGTCCCACTTCAACCTGGCAGTCTTTGCATTGCACCGACATTGACAATGCGTGTTTTAAAACGCAGCACCGTATTCCAGCTTCGGTCGATCCTTACCACTCCAAGCATGCTGCGCTCCATAGCTCTTTGACAGACCTTCAGTTTGGTTTTCTGTGATCTGTAAGTGACCATGTTTGGGCACATTTTATTATTATTATTATTACATCCTTCAACATTTCATTCATTTACTTCTTCAATGATGATATTGCTGGCACTCTCTTCATCATCCAATCTTGGCCTCCTTCCGTCTTCAAACAAATAGTAATACTCTCTGCCCAACCCCTCCACTTCTCTATGGTCAAACTTCCTGTCCTTATGCGCCCAGTGGTACTTCTTAAAATGCTGTCGCATTTCCACAGCGATATAAAACATTCTGTTACAGAATGGGCAAGCTATAGATTTCTCTGAGTGTTTTTTAATTTTATGTGTCTTCAAAGCGCTTGCTGATATGAAGCTTTCAGCACAAACTTCACAATAATACGGTCTTTCACCTGTGTGCAGTCTTAGATGCATCCGTAAGCAGATTTTGTTGGAAAACTTCTTTTGACAGATTTCACAGTGAAGACTTTTTGTCACATAATGAGTTTCTTGGTGCCTAGTGAGTTGCAGTTTACCGCAAAAGTCTTTATCACAAACGGTACAGATGTATGGCTTTACTTTTAAATGGTGACGATTGACATGAGCCTCTAGGATGCTTGGATCAGAAGCGACATATTCACACAGGTTACATTTGTATTTGCGTTTCATCTTCGCTCTCATTACTGGATCATCTTTATACCCATGATATTTAATGTGCTTTTGCAAGCCTGCTGGTTTTATTAATTTGTTACACTCCGGACAAGGTACGGGTTCTAAATGGCTCTGCTTGTGGTATCTTAAATATACTTGGGAGGAGCAGACCTTCCCACAAATATCACAAGAAAAAGATGGCGCTTCGCCAGACTCTACTGCGTGTCTTAACATGTGCTGCGCTAAACAGACAGACTGTAGCTCTACATTACATACTTCGCACTGGACGCGTTCGCAATAAGATTGCACATGTTTTCTTCTGTGTACATGTAATTGCTTTAGAGTTTCAAATTCTATATTACAAGTTCTGCAAGGGAACGTAGCGTTTGGTCCATGAATTTTAAGATGGCGTTTTAAGTCGCTTCTTGTATCAAATTTCTTCTCACAGATGACACAGTCAGTGAAGGACCTTCTGTTTCTGTTCTGTAAGCCGTTATGAACCTTGACTGTATGCTCTTTCAGTTTACCATCACTCAAAAATGTTTTAGTACACAAATTGCAAGGATAAATATCCTGTACATGTTTTCTCTTTTTGTGGTTGGTAAGAAATTTTAAGCTATCAAAAGATGCTGGACATTCATCACATTCAAATTCTCTTCTAACTTCAGCATTACATGATTTCTTGTGGTTTTCTAGCCCTGTGCTACCTTTGAACTCTTGATCACAATAGTCACAAGTGTACCTTTCCGTATGGAACTGATAAATGTGTCCTCGGAGGCCAACTTTGGAGTAAAAGCGTTGGCCACAAATGTCACAAGCAAAAGGAATATGATCTAAATGTTCCCTATTTGCGTGGCCAACTAAAAACTCTTTCTTGTGGCAGACATAATCACAATCAATGCATTTTATCTTAGAAGCCCTCGCTCTAACTTGGTCTCTGTAAGATAACAAGTACTTGTGATGGATACATGGTGTTTCTGAGCATTCTGAACAGCCAAATTTGCATTTATGTTCTATTAGTTGATTTCCTGTGAATCGTCTCAAGCACATTATGCATTGAGAATTGTTTTCTTCAGAATCCTCCTCATCAGGATGGCTTATTTTTAGGTGTGAATTCATTTCACTATTACTGTAAAAGGAGAGGTTGCATTTATGGCAAGTTTGCTTTTCATCTTCATGATTCAACTTAAAATGTTCAGTTAAGTCTTCTTCAGGGACCAACAATTGGCAAATCTTACATTTCGTCATGGCATGCGTCTTGTAATGTGTTTTAAGGCTTTGCTCACTACTTAGAACTTTGTTACAGATCTGACATTGGATTTGAGGTTTCTCATGAAAATCTCTCTCATGCTGTTTCCACTCTTTAAACGTTTGTACTATAATGTTGCATTCAACGCAACGGTAGCCAGCATGCTTTTTGTATGTTTTGACTCGTGATTTCTTCTTTTTCACAGTTACCATATCTTTTGTTACTTTAGTTTCTTTGATGACATGTTGAGGATAGTAAGTATCATTATTTTCTAATATTATAACAACCTCTGAGTTGTCATAATTTTCTGTTGCCTGCAATTGTTCAATAGCATTGACAGTTTTGTAATTTAACTCATTTATGCAGTTGTTGATGATTTTGGATGTCTCTCTTGTGTTGAAGATAAAGATGTATGATTCTAAAACGTGATCAATACATGAGTTGCACAAGTAGGCGCTAGCCAAGATATCATGGACCTGAAAAATATAATTATTAGTTTAATTAGTGTTTTAATGAATTAATTCATGTACTTAGTACTTTAGTGAGATGATCTATCTTTTACAGGTGGATAGGAAGCTTAAATAGGGTATTGTCTTGTTGGCATCCTCTCTTGTATTATATGAGTGCAAGTTGTTAAAACAAGATATTTTTTGGGTGCGCTAGACAGGAAAAATATTATATTTTGTCAAGCAATCAAAGTGCTGATAGAAACAAATGTGTGTGTGTGTGTGTGTGGTCGGAAAATTCTTCATTTAGATAGAAATAATTTCAAACGCAAGATTTTGCATGGGACGAAGAAGACAAGACTCAGACTTATTGTCCAGCGAGTGGTGTACAACAATAATAATACTTACTTGATTATTGAAGATATAATCAACAATGTCCTTCAAAGCTTTGACAACAGTGTTTCGATGAGTAACCACTTCAAATTCAACATCTATATCAAATAAATCTTCATTCCCTTTCAAACATATCCCACAGAACTGAGGTAAGTATAACACATGCTTCAGATTTTCTCTTATGTAGTCGAAATCATCGTATTCTTTAAAAGTTATGGTTATTTCTGTTTCTTCTGCTATTTCTGGAACCTCCATGGTAAATTATCTCAGCTGGAAATCAGATTTTTTTTGTAGGTAAGTATTATGAATTTACTTTATTTAATATATTGTTGAGCATTATTAAAAGTTGAAAAATAACAAACAAAGTAAGTAAACACTTGCATCGCAGGTCTTCTATTTCCGAAGTGATTTCTTCTAAACTGACAATGAAACATTACTATACCTATTAGTCAATAATTTTTCTTGACCATTTACAATTCAACTAAAATTGCGCGCTAAAGTTGAAAAAACATATTGTTTTGTTTTACATTACACATTGTATTTGCTTGCATTACATTACAAAAAATAATGACAAATAAAATTTCATGTTGGTGCCAAGCGGACAAAATGGCGATCTAAATGTGCTACCTATTTTGCTTATCATTTTTAAAGTATCTAACGTACAATCAAAAGTTATTTATTTGTGGATAAGAAATTACTTACCATGTAATCAAAGGGAAAATAATTAACATTATTATGATTATAATTCAAATCGTCTCGAAAATTTCCACAAAATAAAAACAATTAACGCAAAATAGCACTACGTAATCAAAGCGGGAACAGATAAGGTAAAACATTAGTAGGTACTCTGTAGTTTGTGGTAAAACAAGATGATTCTAACAATACCAAAGCAAGTGTAGCAACCTAACTTGTATCTTTTGTAAGGTTGGTAAAGCGCATTTATTAGAAGTGTAGATAAAAAAACGTACCCCCCGCTGTCATGTGTGTCAATACGTCAAAAACGTCAATGTCAATCGGTCATTGGTGTTTTGTTTACTTTCGGTTTGGTTTTTGCTTTCCTGAATTAAAAAAAAAGACTGAAATAAAGGGAATTTTACAATAAATCCACCACCACATAGCACTTGAATACTGACACCATCTATCAAGATGTATACCAACCTATTGAATTTAATAATAAACCCGAATGTTACAATACAAACTTGCTTCTTATGTTTCAAACAGCATGAACAACTGCAAGATATTCATTTAGACATAGTTATTGTTGGCAGAGAGCTAGAATTTACCGTTTCTGTGCACAAAATGATGGCTGACTTATTCCCATATCATGTAAGTATCGTTAAGTACGGTAAATTATCATTGATATAGTATCGATTGAGTAGGTTCTTTCAAGAATTGAATAACTTACTGTAATTATTTACATTAAACTGGCTACTTACTACGAAACTCGAAGTTCGTGCCACTCATCCTATACCATGTGTCAGAAAGCAGTGGTGAAAATGATCATGATTTCGTATGCATCAGACAAAAAGGCCTCAGGCCCCTCAGATGCTGATGTGACAAAGCATAGACATCCTAATCCTGTGTTACTGCATGCAAAATACTGCTATGGTCTTAAATTATATTTTCTGTATTGTTTGTTTCAGGAAACTCTATTGCAACAAGTTTGTGACGAATGCTCCAATATGATCATTAATATTTATATCCTTATGCAAAGACATAATTTAAAAAAACAAGAATTAATGAAAATAGTTACAAGTTTAGGAAAAGAGATTTTAAATATAAAATCATATGACCGAAAATGTTACCTCAGATGTATTACGGATACTGACCAAATAGATACAGAAAATTCAAGTCCAAATTCGGATCATAACTGCTCAAAATGTTATATGAAATTTAAATCCGAAATCCTTCTTCAAGAGCACAATGGAATTGTGCATAAAAATAGAGATAATGCCTTATTATGTCACACATGCGGTAAAGTTTGTAAGACTCCGCAGGCTTTGAAAGACCATCTCAATTGTCACAGAGAAAAACAATGTCCGTATTGCTCGAAAATGTTAAAAACATATTCATATTACAAAAAGCATGTACAGAATCACAATTCCAAAATAAAACAAAAGAGGGCACCTTCCTACAAATGCAATGAATGCAGTTTTGTCAGTTTTAATAAATCAAGCTTAGAAGCGCATATAAACAAAGCCCACCTTCGTATTAGGCCACATGTCTGTCCAGTATGTCTCAAAGGATTTTTCAAAAAAAGCAATTTAACGGATCATGTTCGCATCCATAAAAAGATCAAAACGGAAACATGTGAAGTCTGTGGTGACAATTTTTCGTGTAAAAAGAGCTTGATGTGGCACTTGAGGTTGCATAATAACGAAACACCGTATGAATGTCACATATGCTCTAAAAAGTTTGTTACGTCTGGCCGTAGACATGACCATGTCAAACGAAAGCACATGGAAAAGACTGAATCTTGTTTGTTTTGTAATAAAATGTTTAGTTTGAAACGGGAATTGAAAAGGCATGTTAAAAAATATCACTTAGAAAAGGAAGTCGATAGTAATGCAAAATATGTTACTTGTTGAGATTTGTATCTACTATTATAGAAGATGTATTCCTAGATTATCCTAGATTAGTAGTAGATATTTTTTCTAGAGACCCTATGCATCTCTTGATCAAGTTAATGGTACCAGTTGTGATTTTCTGGATTTGCTATGCCATAAATTTTTATTTTCATCACTTGCTTTGCTTGTATTGTAAATGACCATTTGTCAAAAAAACATCAATAATGTTATTGTCATTTCTTGTTGTTACTTTACTGAGGGAGATTCATTTGAAATGAAAAGTCAGTTTATTTATTTTATTTTATTTTGTATAAAAATAAGGTACAAAAGGTCTTTATTTCTAACAACTTACCAATGTGTTTATTTTACATTAAAAATAAATATAACTAAGAAACGGCAGTTTTAATGAGTATTATGAATACTTACAATTTGAACAGACACAAATTTGATTTGAAACAAACCAACGGGAATAGAAGAATGAGATAACATTTATCCAATAGTGGTAACTGAAAACTATCATTTATTTATTCTATCTTATTTTACAAACTATATGGTAACTTTTTCAATGAGATTTTGGCGCGAAACGCAACCATAGACAATCCAACTTTTTTTACATGCAGAACAAAAAGGCATAGGTACCCATTGTACATATGAAACAATTCCTCATCATTTACTGATTTAATGCAGTCTGTTTTAAATTGAGTTTCAAAAGGCTTATTTTTATCTTTAGGGGCCATTTATAAAGTACGTCACAATTATTTTGACCATTTTAACAACCCCCGGGCCCCTGTCACACGAATTGCCATCAAAATTTCAGTTATTTCGTTCCTCTGCCCCACCCCTAAATATGTGACGTACTTCATGGATGACCTCTTACAACAACGCAAACAATATCTTGTAGTAAAGATTTAAATTAATCGCAACTTACTTTCTCAACATCGTATAACGGCATCGCATTTTTTAAATTAACCTTATACCATGCACACAGTGTTTTTTTTAACTTCGCAATTTGAGTCATACGAGGTTGAGAACGTAGATGTTTGAAGTATTGCCAGACTTGTAAGGCGACGTGCACATTATCACATTTGCGTCAATTTTAGTATTGGTATCCACCGCCCTGGCTCGGGGGTACGTACTGCTGTCCGGGACCAGAGGCCGGGCCTGACTGGTAGCCACCGGCTGGTTGGTCGGGGTACCGGGCCTCGCCTTCGTAGCTCACCTGGGAAAAAAAAAGTTTAAACTGTTGAGCGCGTGTGACGTAAGTAGTGTGAGGGAGAGGCTCCAATAGAGATATCGCTTTTTATACCTGCAGGGCTACTCCGAAACACGAAAAATCGAAGTTCGTGTCGTGCGGTCCCTCTGACACTTATCCTATTTAATACGAGAGCGAGAGGGATCGCACGACACGAACTTCGAATTTTGTGTTTCGGAGTAGCCCTTCTGGAGAGTGAAGTCCGAATGAAGAGCGTTAGAAGTTGTATATTTGCTCACTAGATGGCGTTAGTAGTCGCTATAGTAAAGTTGTATTATGAAAGGAAGTTTACATATTACCATAGGCTCACTTACCACAAGGATTTTAATAAAGTAATTCTACTATACTTAAGGCTATATTACACCGGGACAGCGCAACCAGTCGCCGCCACTAGCAAATTGTATGCAGCTCTATGATGGGTATCTCACCTGGTGCCCACTTGGTGAGATATATAGCCCTTAGTCACTAGGCCTTTCCTTTTTCTTCCATTCTATGGATTTACAAGATTAGACACAGCTCACATTAAAATATTGACCCGTCGAGTCGCGTTGCTCCGAGGAGGAAGGGCTACGGATTAGCTCGAAACATGTCGAGCTAAACTTGATTTAAGACGTGAGTTATCCGGGTCAATATATTTAATATGAGTGAGTCTCACAGTAGTTTTACGTTCAAAACTAGCTTTTGCCCGCGGCTCCGCCCACGTGGTATTCGGTTATCGCGCGCTGTTCCCTCTGGAACTGTGCATTTTTCCAGGATAAAACGTAGCCTATGCCACACTCAGGCCCATAAACTATCTCTATCCCAGATATTACGTCGACCCGTCGCTCTGTTACGGCGTGAAAGACGGACAAACACATAAACACACTTTATGGTATGGATTAGACACAGCTGTATGGCCTGTATGGATAACATTTCCTTTACCCATCCAAATGAATAAAAAAAAAGTGACCTGACGTATTTGTTTTTTTTTTCTTACCTCGGCATTGAACCCATTCTTCCAGTCAGCAGTATACTTGACGATCTGTGTGCGACCATCAGGCAGCGCTACTCTGTATTCGCCTCGTGTGACGTCACCGTCGGAGATAGCGTTGTGGCTGTAGTCGTTGCCATCTTCGTTGACAGAGTAGGCGAAGTCGAAGGGCATGCCGGGCTCGTGGTGGTGGTGTTCGTCGTGGGAATGCTGCGAGAACATACTTAGTTAAAATAACTGATAATTTTGATTATTACTCAAGCTGTGTTAAGGTCAAGGAGTGTTGGCTCAAGCAGGTGGTAGGACCTTGTGCAAGGTCCGCCCGGATTGCTACCACCATCTTGCTCGCTAATCCTGTCGTGAAGCAGCAGTGATTGCACTGTTGTGTTTCGGCGCGGGGAGTAAGACAGCCAACAGGCCTCTAAGGTTGGCTAGGTTGGCAACGCATCTGCAATACCCCTGGTGTTGCAGATGTTTATAGGTGGTGGTGATCTCTTACCATCAGGAGACCCACATGGTCGTTTGCCATCCAGTCCAAAAATTGTAAACAAAACGCCATTATAACATCAGTTCTCTTTTTTAACCTCCGATGCAAAAAGAGTGGTGTTATAAGTTTTACCGCTATGTGTGTCTGTGGCACCGTAGCTCTTAAACGGGTGGACCGATTTGAATGCGGTTTCTTTATTTGATAGCAGGTTTTATAGCGATGGTTCTTAGACATGTTTCATCAAAATCGGTTCAAAACTCAACTATTCAAATGTAATTTCACACATAAAGTTCCAAAAACTCAGAGATGCGAACATTGGAAAGAAAGAAGGAAAGAAAGAAAATAATTTATTTATAACAGTACATATAGCAGGTTAGGAAAAATAAACAAAAAGAAGTGTTGCCGCTATAAAAATATTGCCCTATTGGCGTATCCAATAGGGTTATTTCTCAACCCCCCCCCCCCGGGCTGGCCTGGATTTTTGTGTGAAGATATATCAGTATCATAGAATTTTGAATCAGTTAGCCCTATATCCTGGGTCGGGCTCTATACCATTCTGGGGTGGGTATGCCCACCCGGCCCCCCTCTATATCCGCCTATGGATGCGAATCCAGATTTGAACCCACGATCCTCTGCTTAAGAGTTCATAAGTCAAACTACTTGGTCACCACAGCTTGAAAAAATGCGATTCGAAAAGGATATTTCTTTCATCGTAGAGTACCTTTTTAAGGAAGTCGTCCTAATAAATGATTTTAGAAAAGCACCATACAAGTTCCTGGGCCTCATTAAGAAAGCTCAAAGTCACTCAAAGGGCTATGGAGAGGGCTATGCTCGGGGTTTCTCTGCGGGATAGAATCAGAAATGATGATATCCGCAGTAGAACTAAGGTTGAAGTGGCAGTGGGCGGGGCATATTGCACGCAGGACTGATGGCCGATGGGGTCAGAAGGTTCTCGAAGGGCGTCCGCGGACCGGGAGACGAGCTGTCGGTAGGCCTCCAACAAGATGGAGCGACGACCTGGCTAAGATCGCGGGATCGTGGTGGATGCGAACAGCACAGTACCGGTCTGAGTGGAGAGCCTTGGGGGAGGCCTATGTCCAGCAGTGGACGTCTTTCGGCTGATATGATGACCATACAAGTTCTATATCAGCCATGCCATTACACCTTACACTTTTACGATGAAACATAAAAATGTAAAATAATGTTTCATGTAATCGTTAAAATTTCGCAACGATTCATATTTGTGAGAGCATAATGGGCCGGCGGACTAGAACCTATTGTTTTCAAATATTCAGTTATATTTTAGTAAGTATTAAATTTAAGTGTACAGTTGAACTAATCATTACGCAGGATGGAACCACAGATATAGATTAAACTAGATTACGCAAATAAATGCATCTACTTCGCATGTCCGAACCCCGATAAAATAGTATTATTTATTTTCAGGTATCAATAGTGTTCACGAATGGACAATATGAATCATTAAATTTAGGTAAGGTGCAATATAACGGCATAGAATCTGTCTGGTTTCTCTAGGCACAGATATTACACAATTTTAAGTTAACTTTCTTACTAAAATTATTTGCCGGTATATAATTAATCTAAAATAGACGACAACCGTAAGCGTCCGCGCCGGAATAGGCAGTTAAGTCTCCTAAAAGGTCGGAGTGGACCTACTGTTCTCTTTTACTATGGCCGTGTGGCTCTGAATTAGACTTTTGTATAAACGTACGTTTCGATCAATTTGTTCGTAGCTTCCCTACTGCTGTACCTTATATATATACTGTAGTTTTGGCCTATATTTATGCCCTTTTTTGCTAATAATGATAAGACTTTTCATAACCTCCACGTGAGGTTTTTATTGCAATATAATTGTATTTACGACCTTTGAAAAAAAGGCACAACACGACCTATATACACCCGTAACACTAGGGGATAGCTGGTGTGTTACCACCATACCATGTATAGAATTATGTACCTCTTGTGCTGGTTGAATTTTAATAAAAACATATTTCTCTAGGCAAGAAACTCAAGACACATGAAGTCGGTGAGAAAACTATTTATTTATGACAATTTTGTATTTTTAACCCCCGCCCCGGCGCAAGAAGAGGGATGAAAATATTTGAAACTATACAACACAAAAGTTATTGTCAGAAAACCAGTTTTTTGGCCTAAAATTGTTCAAATTTGATGCCAAATATCTCGAAGGCAATGAACTTTGATGTAAATATGGGATACTATATTGCTTAAAGCCAAAATACCACCACGAGTAGACTGAATTGTGGGTGTGAGTGGGTGATAGGGTGACAAATAAAAGTGACCAAGTGCGGGTAGTTCGTGATACGAGTGCCGGTACTATTCGTGATCAAGTGCGGGTAGTATGAAGGACTCGCGCTGCTAGGCGGACTTGACACCCCACACTTCAGTCTACTCGTGACTTTCTATATTGGTAATATTCTTTGCTCGTGACCACGGCGACTGCAATGTTGCCGAAACGTCGAGGTAAATATTAGTCGTGTGTGTTAGCGTGATAAATCCCGTTGGTGTTATTTTGACTATGAGTGAGAATCACGAAAGTTTAAAACGTTATATTGCTTAAAGCCGTTGTTGTTATATAATAAGCTACAAAAAACATTAGAAAACTAAGGAATTCAGATCGAAGGTCATTGGGCATGGGATCCCCTTAATGCGAGAGAGAGAGGAACGGTACGATAGGAACTTCGATTTTCGAATTTTGTAGTAGCTCCTCTAACTGCCAAGCGAGCATCTTTGAGCGAGTTTTATCTCTAACAACTTATCGTTGCGACAAACTGGTGGAAAGAGTTCTCACGAGCGCAGTGTGAATAACCACGATCTAATACTATAATTATATGAAACTACAGTGAGACTCATTCATATTAAATGTTATTGTAACGGATAATTCACGTCTTAAATCGAGTTTAGCTCGACATGTTTCGGGCTATATCGTAGCCCTTCTTCGTAGGAGCAACGCGACTCAGCGGCTGCCGCAACACGCGCAATGCGCGCCACCTCTCTGCTTGCTGTTTGTGTCGCTACGAATTAGCCCGAAATATTTAGAGTTAATAGCTGGGACAAGTACTTTTATTCTGCCATTATTGTTTTATTCAAATATGTTATAAGTTTACCTACATTTAGATTTTTCATGCCAACAGAGTATGGGACACTGCTTTCAAGTAAGTACGGACCACTTTATCAAAAATCAAAAATGTAAAGCATTATCAGTTCACCTAGAAGGTTTAAGCGACTTACTTTATTTAAATAAGTTTTTGTGAAAATATACATTTTTGATATAAGTTTTCTACAGTTCCAGCATTAAATATCTGAAAAACAATACGTGCATATATATCTGATTACGACTCTATCTAAGGCCGGTAGGCGTGTCAGATATTTTTGGGCGCTCCAGTGTGGTCGATATTCATGCAGAAGGCTGTACTATGTACAGTGGATGTCAAAAACATCTTTGCGTTTTCTTCTACCTTGTAACATTTTTGTACGAAAGCTCAAATATCAAGTGATAGAGATGTCGGCGGCTGATCGTAAAATCAGCCAGATCACGAAATTCCTAGGCACATCATGAAATGGCGCCATTTCATGATATTCCTAAAAGTTGTCCAGGCATATCACGATGTGCCTGAGAAACAATACGGCAGATCGATTAGAGCAACGCATTCGACGATATTCCTAGCTTTATACCGGGCATAACGTGATATGCTGAAAAAAAGAAAAAAATAGGTACGACGAGCGAAGCGAGGAGTGGTTAGTATGAATTGTGACCACTACGCACGAGCCGAGCGAGCGAAGCGAGCGTGCCGCGGCAGCGGCCGGCGAAGTGCCAGAAACGATTTGCCGGCATTTCATGATATACCTAGGAGTTTCATGATCTGCCTTAACTAGCCAAATCATGAAATGGCGGCGTTTCATGATATGCCTAGAAATTTCATGATCTGCCTAAACGTCACCACGCAAATCGTCAAACGGTGACTTTTAAATGATATGGCGGATGTCCCTTAGCCAATTCATGAAATGGCGCCATTTCACGATATGCCTAGGAATTTCATGATCTGGCGGATTTTACGATCGGCCGCCGATAGAGACAAGGTAGCAGAGTGTAGACATATATCTTTGACATCAACTACCTAATTCAAAATTATTTATAATTTGCAGGCATCGAGACCGGTGAGTCCCAATATCTACGGAAATATGGTAAAAGATACCTAAATACTTATCATTGGATTTTATTTCTTAAGCATTCTAAATACCTAGACTTCAAAAAAGTTGATTCTCAAGTAAACTGTACTTTTTATGTATGTATGTTCATCATTACCTCTGGCGTTTGTGAACTAATTTCAGCCAACTCGTGTAATTTCTTAGCAACAATACAAAACAATACAAAGACTCTTTATTATACACCAGAAATAGTAAGCAACTCGTCTAGTTTCTAGCCAACTGATCTAGTTGCTATCCAACTCGTCTTTCTAGCCAACTCGTCTGTTTTCTTGCTAATTCGTCTAATTTCTTAGCAACTCGTCTAGTTTCTAGCCCAACTCATCTAGTTGCTATCCAACTCGTCTAATTTCTTGCCAACTCGTCTAGTTTCTAGCCAACTCGTCTAGTTTCTAGCCGACTCGTCTAGTTTCTAGCCAACTCTTTTATTTTCTGACTATACTCTTTAATCATTAAATGTCGGCGGTACGACAAGTACCTAAATTTAGAAATAACGTGTGCTCAGTAAACAAATTTAAACAAGTTCAGTAAACAAATGCAGCAAGGGAATCCTCATCCTAAAACGAACACATTTTTTGTTGCAGGACCTCGAGAGCAGTTAAGCAGCAAGAAAACATTGAAAGATTCCGGTGTTGTCATAGCTTTTGCACAATCAGACGAAGATACAACTGGAGCCCAGGACGCACCGGTTACGGAAGCTACAGACCCACTGTTTACAACCAAATGCACCACAGACAGAGCTATTGTGGGTAAGTAAATTAAATAATTTTAGTTTCATTTTAGTTTTCATTTTCATTTTTGATAGGGCTATTGTGGATAAGTATCAAGCTGTATTATATTATTATCCGACCGCTCGAATCCCATGTCTATACAAAATATATAGAGACCAACAATGTTGTTCATTGTTGGCCTCTTAGAGAAGCTCAGAGTCACGCAACGAGCTATGAAGAGAGCTATGCTTGGAGTTTCTTTGCGCGATAGAATCCGGAATACGGAAATTCGTCGAAGAACTAAAGTCACTGACATAGCTGGAAAAATATGCAAATTGAAGTGGCAATGGGCGGGCCACATCGCTCGAAGAACAGATAACCGTTGGAGGAGAAAAGTCCTCGAGTGGCGACCACGAACCGGAAGACGAAGCGTTGGCAGGCCTCCCACCAGGTGGACTGACGACATCGTGAGAGTTGCGGGAAACCGGTGGATGCAAGTGGCGAGTTGTCGTTCATTATGGCGTTCTAAGGGGGAGGCCTTTATCCAGCAGTGGACGTCTTCAGGCTGCTGATGATGATGATGATGATGATGAATGTTGTTCATACATAATGCGGGCAGTGTTCACTTTGACCTGATCGCAGACCGCAGAACGCATCCAGTGTGCGAAATCCTTAAGAAATTCACTCAGTGTATTTTATATCAAATACTCAACTCTTATACTCCTCGGAGCACTAAAAAATCTACTTTTAAGCCAGCGCAATCAAAAGATACAGTCACTAAAAAAGTTGTTTCCATACAAATTGCCGTAACCGAAAAACTGATAATGTAATTTTTTTTATAATTTAATTATTACTCCACATTTTTTTTTGTTCCAGTGAATCAGAGCGATTTGCCTAGTAAGAATATTTTATCTTCTTTATTAGTTTTCTTAATGACCTTATAAATAGGCTCAGAGTTGCCCAGCGAGCTATGGAGAGAGCTTTGCTTGGGGTTTCTCTACGGGATCGAATCAGAAATGAGGAGATACGTAGAAGAACAAGGGTCACCGACATAGCCAAGCGAATTAGCTCGTTGAAGTGGCAATGGGCAGGCCATATAGCACGGAGAACAGATGGACGTTGGGGCCGAAAGGTTCTCGAGTGGAGACCGCGGCTCGCCAAGCGCAGCGTAGGACGTCCACCAACGAGATGGACGGATGACTGGTTAAAGCCGCGGGTTCACGGTGCTAACCGAAGCTACTCGAGGTCTATGGGGGAGACCAACAGTGGACGTCCTAGGTACAGCTGAGATGATGATGATGAATGGTTTTTTTTTTACTTTTTTATTTTACCATTTTGTCAGCGTGACTGTTATGTTCATGCCAAATGAAAGCTTTCTAGTACTAAAGGTCTGAGCTTAGCCGCGGACGGACAGACCGACAGACGGACAAAAATGGCGAAATTATAAGGGTTCCTAGTTGACTATGGAACCTAAAAAACGGCTGAACCTTTTCAGTCAAATATAGCTAAGAACCAGCGCAAAGAAACTCACTTTCATAAAAAAAAACCGCATCAAAATCTGTCCAGCCGTCATTTGTGAGCTGCGTTGCTACAGACAGACATTGGTATCAAAATTATAATTTAACTTCTTTTGGAGACGGGAGTCAAAAACAGTAGTCGAATAACATATATTCGATGCTAATTAGCACCATCGGCGATGGGTACTTAAAAAAAAAAGTTAAACGTACTAGTGTTCGTCACTGTCCCAATAATTGGCACCTTTAATCTTATGTCATTAGCAACAGTGATGACAGCAGGGTGTCGTCTATTGGGGATTAGTGTGTCGAACACTCGGACGATTTTACTTCCACGTAAAATTATGGTTCAATCTTCAACTGAAGTATTAACTACAGCTAACTAACTTAACCTCAACCTCAAACCTAAATTTTCACCTCATTCTAAACAGAACTTGTTAAAATTAAACACTTTGTTCGTCATTCTACAGCTGATGATGGCTCTGGCGTCACAGAAGATCCCATTGAACCCACAGAAGATCCCGTTGAACCCACAGAAGATCCAGTTGAACCCATTACTGTACCCACGGAAGATCCCGAGGAACCCACAGATGACCCTAATGGTACTGATTCGTTTACCTTTCTCACTATCATATCGTCTACAAATCATGCAAAGATTAGGTATTTTATTTATACGATTTTATTTTACATGGGATTAGAAGAATTAGAAGATCAAGATTTGTACAAAGAAATTGAATTTGTCATTCTTGTTTAATGTTTTAACGTACCTATTGTAATTGGGACCGATGATTGCGACCGATGTCATCTGGAGTTATTTAAAATGTCTTGGCTGGGATACATTTTGTCATGTCCTCTAGAGAGATCCGAACCAACACGACGAATTCTTCAAAACAATTATGGAAGGAAAGATCGAGGGAAAGAGAGGAAGAGGTCGACCTAGGCGCAGCTATATCGATCAGATATGGGAGTAAGTCGGCGTCGCGTCGTATCAAGAGGTCAAAAAGATGGCTCAAAGGAGGAATGTGTGGGAGATACTCCACCGACAAGAGTATAACTCTTTAAGTTAAAGAAGAGAGAGAACTAACCTCACGTAAAAGTAAGACTTGCCAGGTGCTTCTGGTTTACAATAAATTAATAATGGTTTTGTCCACAGATGTAACAAATAACGAGGTAGACCCCACAGCGACAGATGAGACGGAGCCCCCCACCACTAAAGCCTACGATGGACCGAAGAAAACACACGTGCCTGACCATTATTTGGACGACGTTTAGCTTCAATTTCAGTTTCTGTTAAGATACATTGTTATACCGAGAAACTATGTAAAACGTTATATGAAAAACATTATTTGAATTCGTTAAACCTATCTTTGGATTAATAGATGTTTACACCTATATTGTCTCTTCCTATTTATACTTTCTCAACAACTGGATTTATTGATTACATTCGTTCACATTTGTTGTTCGTCTTCAGTTATTATTTTTACAATGATGTTTCTCCCTATTTGAAATTCTTCACAATACTAATTGCATAACTCTTACTTTAACACAGTCTTGTACATACACCTGTTATTGAAAAAGTAGTATCTTTCGAGGATCAATGATCATGAATAAAAATGCAAAAAGTTAGTAAAATGGCTGTCTGTTTTAAATTCTGTCTTGGAATAGTTAGAGCAGGGGAAAATTGCAAACATAAATTTAGTACTAGTAATACCTGTAGCAGTGCCATTAGTACTAATTACAGTACTAGTTGTAGTAACATTAGTACTAGGAACAGTACTAAAAGCAGTAGTACGTTAATAATAATATTTCCTATCCGTTTTCGGCAGTGACTTGAGTCTGCGTATTGCATTTATTTGCTGGAATGTTTAGCCTTTACATGGCTGACACGTAGCCGATCTTTGCAGAAAATGTCCATTTGCAAGCAACTCAGGTTAGTGTACCATTGTCATAATTGTAGTGTATGATCGAGGGTGGTCTTAGTAGTACGATAGTACTAGTAATAGTAATAGTAGCAGTAGTAACATTAGTGCTCATAATGTTAGTAATAGTACCACGTTGACTAAGAAGACGAAACTGTACAGATAGATACACACTCAAAGAACGATTGCACGATTTTCAAGGGTTTTACAATTAAAATAGTTTAATTGAAGAGATCGTGGTAGCCTAATGGTTTTGACATATGTCTACTCAAGCAGAGGGTCGTGGGTTCAAGTCCAGACTCGCACGTTAATCGGAATTCAAGCGCAAAATTATGTTCGTACCATGAACTTTATGTATGTATGTGTAAACTCTTTATTGCACATAAAAATAAAAATACATAAACACAGAGAGGAGAACAAAGGCGAGCTTATCCCTAAGAAGGGATCTCTTCCAGCTAACCTAATTACGAGAAGACCATTTATTATAATAGAGGATAGACGGAAAGTTAACTTTAACTTAACTTTTGGAACTTTATGGCGGAGACAAATATCTTGAGGAAACCTGGTCACACATGTGAATGAATGGTTATGGTACTTACGTCATGGTTCTGCGGTGGGGGTGGAGGGTTGTTGGGGCCGGGGGGAGGAGGCACGTAAGAATTCGGGCCACGGGTCGGGGGCGGCGGCCGGACTGGGGCTGGTTGCTGGAAAATAAAGTTAAAATAAATTAATATCGCTGAATCACACCAATTACACTGGTTAAGCTAAAGAAGCGTAGAGAGAAAAGAAGCCGTGGTGGCCCAGTGGTTTGACCGATATCCTGCCTTTTGAAAATTGCGTATTATGTGCCTACTATTTACGCCGTGGCTGAGAGGTGGGACAGTGGCCTTGTCAGGCATTGGTCCTCTCTCCATTTAAGTTTAGTTACTAACATAGTTATATAAGATTATTTTGTTACTAACAAGTCAATGTTATGGACAATGAGGATCCCTATCCTATATGTGGTCTGAAATAAATCGTTTTTTTTTATTTTTATTTATTATTTTATTTTCATGTGTGTTTTTTGTTTTCTTTTTTTTTGTTTTCTTGTGTAGGTATTAGTTTTATTTTTTTTGTATATGTGTCTGTGTTAATGAATAAATTTCTCATTTATTTCTTTTTTATTTCCGAACTCACAATATTACATTTGCCAAGTCACGATTTACTCCAAAACAAAAAAACTCATTGTACTACTCACATACATACAACATATTTGTATATGTTCTCCGAAACTGACGCTGACCTTACTTGCTGCTTTTAATACAACAATCATAAAGATAAACATATGAGGCTTTATCAAAACTATTAAAGCATTGTTTCGCTTTTTCACGGTCGGTTGTTTCGCATGATACTTTAAGGCCGGTTTAACTTGGGTTTTTAACTTTCGGTTAACCAACGGTTAGCAGTTTTCTTTGTTAGCCTAGTTTCTGCCGGCGACTTAGAAAAAGTATTAACTTAGCAAGAGTATAACACCCGTATTTATAGAGAATTATTTAAAGGCCTTTACTTGAGTAAAAGTAATTACTCAAGTAACGATTTTTATTCTATAGTTGAGCTTTTGCTTGAAAATTGAACTGTCAAATGTTAGATTTCTTAGCCAAGTCATAGTCACCATTTTCTTTACTTAAGCATTTACTTAGCAACAAGTAACGACGCGTTTATAAATACGGGTGTTAGACTTAGCAAGTGTCAGGGTTTTTAGAAATGATACATGTAGAACAAAGATACATAGTCTTATTGAAAGAAACAATGAATATAGTAAAGTGTAAGTTATCAACCTAAAATTCCACTAAATGTTCTCATCAAAATTAGCGTAATAATTGGATGAATGAGGACATTTTTTTCTAGCAAGTGGGTCTCCTGATGCATCCAGGGGTATTGCAGATGCGTTGCCAACCTAGAGGCCTAAGACGGGATACCTCAAGTGCCAGTAATTTCACATAATAATACAACACACATAGTGATTTGACATTAATTATGATTAAGATTTTAAATGATTAGTTTTATCGACTCAAGCTTCGACACTTTGACTCTGTAGTCTTGTGATATTGACAGCTGTCACCCGCGACATGCTACAATGAAAGCACTGTAATAGCAGTAAAATAGTAATGAACTAAAAGAATTTCTTTGCTCACCCGCGACCTTACGATAGCTGAGCTTATGCAAAATATGCAGTTAAAATTTATTAATATTTTGCAGGTAGTTTTTGTTTTGTTTGGCAAATTAAAACAGTGGTTGTGGTTTGTTAGTCTAACAACTGGTAGCATGGTGTACGGTTGTGTCACTCTGAAGATGAGCTCTGGTTGAGTTCGAAACGCGTCAGTGTGCTGTGGTGGTGGTGATAGATGGGTTTGTGTAATTTGTGTGTGTTCTTATAGTGTGGAGGTGGAGGAACTGCATAAACACGCATATTTTGCATAAGCTCAGCTATTGTAAGGTCACGGGTGAGCAAGGAAATTCTTTTAGTTCATTGATATGGACCTCCGCAAAGTAACGCCTGATTCAATAAATTCAGTAATAGTAAGTAAATCTATGGTTAACAGTAAAACCGGGCCTAACAATAATTCGGCGGTTCAAGGCCGCTGCATTGTGCGCGCATGCGCGTGGGCAAGAGGTCGGCCATCTTAATTGTTGTTTGAATCATTACTTTGAGTATTTGACCCTAAATTTTAAGAGGTTCTACCGACAAGCAACATTGTTGTTTTGGAAAAGTCATCCAAAAATAAGATTGGTTTTTTGGAATCTTTTTGTATTTTTTATTTCAGTTCCAAATTAATTTTACGGTCACCGCGTGAAACCTAAATTGAAAATACAAACTGAATTATAGATGCCGAAGGCTTCTCGTTGAGAGCTAGACGGTATAGATGTCGCTAGCGTCACTGCTAAGTGGCTATATAAGAAACAAACAAGCTGAGATATGTGATGCATAGGGGAAATTCGTGTGTGTACCGTTGTCCAGCAGTGGTGTAGCGTTATAGCATGCGGCACGGAATGCCGAGGACCTGGGTTCGATTCCCAGTGCTGGTCTTATTTTTCTGGTTTTTCTGTGCATCTATATTTCAGTTTGTATTTTCAATCCAAAAATAACTTTACAGTTAATGAGCTAAAAGAATTTCCTTGCTCACCCGCGACCTTACGGTAGCTAAGCTTATGCAAAATATGCGTGTTCATGCAGTTCCTCCACCTCCACTGTAAGAACACACACAAATTACACAAACCCATCCATCACCACCACCACATCATACTGACGCGTTTCGAACTCAACCAGAGCTCATCTTTAGAGTAACACAACCGTACATGCTACCAGTTGTTAGACTTTACAGTTATTACATCTTGCAAGTTGCGCTTGACTTGAAGAATATACCTGTTAACCTAAGGGGCTGTTTCACCATCCATTGACTAGTGTTAACTGACGGTTAAATGTGATGCCGTCTCTATTTGTTTTGTTCGAATAGACGGAGACGGCATCATATTTAACCGTCAGTTAACACTAGTCAATGGATGGTGAAACAGCCCCTAATATTATAAATGCGAAAGTGTGTGTATGTGTGTGTGTGTGTGTGTGTATGTGTGTATGTGGTATGTTTGTCCGTCTTTCACGTCGAAACGGAGCGACGGATCGACGTGATTTTTGACATAGAGATAGTTTATGGGCCCGAGAGTGACGTAGGCTACTTTTTATCCCGGCAAAATGCACAATTCCCGAGGGAACAGCGCGCGATAACCGAATTACACACGGGCGAAGCCGCGGGCAAAAGCTAGTATTATTATATACATGCGTTCATCAACGAAAAAGTCGCCGCCCTGATACGTTAATGAAAGCTTATAAAAAAAATACAAACATTGGAACATAGAACCTCCTCCTTGCTTTTATTCAATTAATGATTTTTTCAATGAATATACTTAGTGTACCTACCTAGTAGACTTCCTTATTTTATTTATTTTTGTTGTACATGTAATAATTTGTTAGTATTGTTTATTTAGATGGGAAATGACATACAATGTTTTTAATCTATTTAGTCTGTATTACTGCTGTTTATTGTACATATTATTTTTAACTGAGTTGTTTTGGTTACCTAATGTCGCATGTTTAATTATTTATTTTTATTAATACATTAAATGTTTAGATCGACTCCTCCAAAGCAAAAAGTCGTAACATGTTTTTTTACGAAAATGAGATTTTTGGCTTTTCGTATTTAATTGCAGCTCAAAAATCATCCCACGTTTCCAAAATATTTTTTTTTAAAGCAGTTTTTGAGTTTTTGAGTAACATAACGTCGTACATTTTGATTTGTCCCGCGCTGAACGTCGTATTCAATGTTATGACTATAAGCGGCGGCGCGCGCGGCGGTGGCGCCACCATTGGCAAGTTGTAACTCACATCTTCCGACGTTATGCCTACAAGAAAGTTATTGCGCAAAGTTTCCGTTTAAATTGAGATAAAATATGGGATGTAATGTTAAAATTAATGTGTTATTGAATTATCTATAATGATGAATGGAGACCGTTCACACAGACTTGTGAATTTAGCGTTGAAAAACGTGAATAAAACCGAAAAAGTAACCTACAACGAGCCGGTAAGTTTTTGAATTGAATAATATTGAAAGTGTGTAAATATATTGCAATGTACAAAGCAAATACAAATTTACTTATTGGTTGCATTATTACTAAAACTTAATAGTTTATAAACTAAGTTTTTTGAATAGTTTAACGTTATTTGAATTGTCCGACGCTTAACGTCGTATTACTTAGACATACGACGTTATGCGCTGTTGTTATCATTGATGGCTAAAATTATACGATGTTTTGCTGTGCAAATTTCAAAGTTAAGGGTCGTATATTAAAATTACGACTATATGCTACGGTTTATATTTTGTAATCTTTATTGCAAATAGTTGTTACTACACGTTACGCCCATATGCTTCGAAAAGTATTCAAGTTACGATTATTTTCTTTGTATGTTTATGCGAAAGAAAGTTATTTTTTATGTTTTTATTTGATATAAATTTATGTTTTGTTAAAACGATTTTTTTTACCTTTTTTAAATTAATTTATTATATTTTTAGAGTCTCCATTATCACCTGGAGCAGAGGAAACATGGGAGTTGTGCAAATTCATTCTGGATGATTCTATTGAAAGCAACAGCGACATAGATACATCAACCACTGCCACGTCTGCCGACTGTCTGAACTTGGAAGTTACTCCTGCTGATGACTCACTGTTGCATTTAAATCAGACATCAGATTTACAAGTTATTATTGAATTAGAGTCAGACAATAATCATCAAAATACTGAAAACGAAGGTAATATCCCAAATAGCGTCATCTCTGAAGTACTTGAAGCGACTTTAACGTTAAATAAAGCAACTAGCCCTGAACAAAGTGTGGATGTTGAGCCCAGAACTGTACCCATATCAGTCTCTGTCAATTCTGAAAGCGAGACAGCTGATACTCCACAGCTGAGCGATGTTTTTTCTTACGAATCGTCTGCTGAATCACCTGCATCTGACACGTCTACGTCGAGAAAAGGTCGTAAACGTGAACGCAATTATAATGACTGGAAGGATGTTAAAAGAAAGTGTTTAAAAAACTTAGGGAAGGCTTATATGAGCAAAAAAGGGGTCTCTCGCGAAGCAAAGACTACAAAACCACCTTGTTCAGCAACATGTCGCCTGAAATGCTACGAAAAATATGACCAAGAGGAGCGAGACAAGATCTTTAAACAATTTTGGGACATAGGTGACCACTCCAGACAATGGGACTACATTGTTAAAAATACTAAAATTAGTGACACGGTACATCCAACCAAATCCAATTCAAGACGTAAAAAAACCATAAAGTATTATCTTCCTTGTATTGAGAATGATGGCGTTCCAATTCAAAATTCGGTTTGTAAAACTATGTTCTTGAATACTCTGGCAATAGGTGAGCGTACTGTGCTAACGGCTGCTGCAAAGTGGTGTGCTAGTGGAGGCTCCGTTTCCCCCGACCGCAGAGGAGGTCAGAGAGGAACTCCGAAAATAGATGAAGATGTCATTCAAGGAGTTATTAGACATGTCAATTCTTTTCAACCTGTTGAGTCTCATTATGTTCGCAAGAATTCTTCTCGTCTTTATCTCGATAGTGACCTAACCATCACGAAAATGTTTTCCTTGTATGTTCAATGGAGTGCCTCTCAAGAACTCACTAAAGTAGCACAACCGTGCGACAGTACCGTGATATTGTAAACAAGCACATGAATATTGGATTCCATAAGCCTAAAAAGGATATATGCGATCAGTGTCATACTTTTGACACCAATAAAGATAATTTGTCGACAGGAGACCGGCAAAAGCATGAGGAGCATGTAAAGAATAAAAAAATTGACAGGGAACTTAAAACAAACGACAAAAAAGAATCCGGGGTTGACGTTTGGCTGTCAAAGGCGACGGTTGCCAAATTTTTATCCTTGCAATTTAATTCAATTAATTTTTATTTTCGGAGTGTTTCGAGCGAAGTATGAGCGAAACAAGTATCGGGTCTTATGACCCAGGGGCAGGAGTCAGTAGGGTATCTTCAGAGTTTGAGTGTGGGCAGCGAACCAAATCGCTATCGTTGGACAACGTTAGTATGCTGGGGATTTCGCAGATGGTTCGAAGAAATGTAGAGTGTGATGAAGATGTCATGTCGGTTGTGGGCTCGGCATCAGAGAAGAAGTTTGATGATCCCAGCGATGATAGTTGGGCGTCTGAAGCAAGTTTCATTACTGTGGGAAAGAAACCCAAGCGTTTACGGAACACCATGGCTTTTGGTGCCGCACCGCATATTGAACGAATGCCCGATGAGCCTTTTGAAATATGTGTAGTATCGAAGACTGATCTGCCAAAACAAATAGGTTTAGCCAAGTTACTCCAAGCCAAAGGCTTAAAGGGTATTTTAAAAATAAAGTTCTTGGGCCCCTGTAAGGTACGCATACAATTTAGTATGAAAGAAGAAGCCGAGAAGCTTTTATCGGCAGGCGAGTTCAATAATGATGACAGACGCGCATTTTGGTCAAATCAACTCAATTGCAGTTATGGCATTGTTAAAAATGTTGAGACAGAAGTAAACGAGGAGGAGTTTATGAAGAGCATTGACAGTTCGGAAGATATTTTGTCTGTAAGAAGACTGAATCGCTTGAGTAACGATGGCCAATGGGTGAAATCTGAAGCTATTCGTCTGTGCTTTAAAGGTACTTGTTTGCCTCCTTATGTTTATGCGTATGGATGTCGATTTAAGGTAGACCCATATATTTCTCCGGTTACCCAATGCTCGAAATGCTGGAAGTTTGGACACCTAATTAGGTTTTGTCCATCAAGCAAAATCGTATGCCCGAAGTGTGGAGGGGCTCATGCCAATTGTGAGACAACTGAGTTTAAATGCCTTAATTGCAAAGGACCTCACATGGCTTTAAATAAATCTTGTCCAATCTTTTTGAGAGAAAAGAAGATAAAAGGAATCATGGCATCTGAAGGTTGTGTTTATAAAAAAGCATTATGGTTATATATGCAAGAAAATAAAAAAGAGCTTATTTCGTCAACAAGATTGACCCAATCTTCACAGGATGAAACATCTATTACCTCTGCTGGAAAGACGAGAGCTGGCAAATCATATCGGGATGCGGTTCTGACCAAGCTGGTGAACATTGATGATGAGTCTGAGTGCGTCATAAGTCCTCCTGTGGTTAAGAAGCCAAAGGGTCAAGTTAGAACAGGGGTTGAAAGCCAACACGAGATTCGAAAGAGAAAGACTCCAAAAAGAGTTCCCGTAGAGAATGAGGACGAAGATCCTGTTTCTGAGCAGCCACAAAATGTCTTCACTGAAGATCGAAGTCAGAAGAAGGGCAAGAGGAGTAGAGGGGTAAGAGGAGAGGGTAGTTGTTTTGAGAGGTTTATTGAAAAATTAAAGGATATTTTGATGTCTAATGAGAACTGGCAGGACAAGCTTATGTGTCTATTTAAGTTTATTGTTGAAGAATTGTTGAAATTGTGTAAGAAGTTTTTTATGGAATTTGAGTTGTTTAAGGTTTTTTTTACTAACATCAATGGCTAGGTATAATCTAAAATCCTACTTGAATGTAGTACAGTGGAACTCACAAAGTATTAGGCCTAAGATAACTGAGCTTGAACTTCTTTTAAACAGAGAAAAAGTCCACATTGCGGTGATTAGTGAGACTTGGTTAGATAATAGTTTAGTTCTTCGAATTGGCACATACAATATATTCAGAAAAGATAGATTAGATTCGTATGGAGGAGTGGCTATTATTGTACATGATTCTGTAAAAGTTCAGTTATCTCACATTGCTCTGAACAACTCTGGTATTGAAATTATTTGTGTTAAAATTTTAAATTGTGCCTTTTTAAACTATATTGTATCTCTGTACTGTCCTTCCTCAGTGCGGACGTCGCAGCAAGATTGGGATTCCTTGTTCTCTTTGTTTTCTGAGAAATCTTTAGTCGCGGGTGACTTTAATGCTCATCATACCAATTGGTCATATAAGTGTGACTCAAGAGGCAATCAGTTGTTTGATTCGGCGCTCGAGCATGGTTTTGTTTCCCTTAATAATGGGAAACCGACGAGGGTTAAATTTGTGGATGGCTCACTTCGAGAAAGCTCTCCTGATGTCAGCTTTTGCACTTCGGATATTGCTGCAGATTTTAGTTGGGATGTATCTAATGAGCACTTGGGTAGTGATCATCTTATTATTAAATTGAGCTTAAATTACAAGGATGACCCTCATTTTGTACAAAAAATGAATTTTAAAAGCGCAGATTGGTCAGGCTTTCAAGACTGTTTGACTGAGTCTTTTAAGGATGATTTCTCTTTTGTGCATAATGATGTTCAGATATTATACGACATCTTTGAAGCTCGTGTTAAGGAAGCTTTAACCAAGAATGTTCCTATGGTTAAAATTTGCACAAACCCTACGCGCGATTTTAAGCCCAAGAGCTACTGGAGTCCCTTGCTTTCCAAGGTTGTTGCAGAAAGGCGGCTTGCGTTGAGACGATTCAGGCGAAACCCGACTCCAGATAATTTGAGTTTTATGCAGAAAAAGGTTGCCGAGGCACAGCGTATTATTCGAAATGCCAAATCCCAGAGTTGGCAGAAGTTTTGTCAAAGTATTAGTGAAACTACAACTGCGTCGGAGATGTGGAATCATATGAGATGGATGAAAAGCTATTCTCGATCTAGAGTTATTGCGTCAAAAGAAAGTCAGCTGAAATTATTGCGCTCCCTTACGCCTGACTATGTGCAATCCGAAACACCTATGTTTTGCTCAAACAATCCTTTTCTCGAGATTGAATTTTATTTAGAGGAATTCAATAGTTGTTTAAAAAAGAAAAATTCTGCGCCAGGTATTGATGGGATAACGTATGAAGTGATTTTCAATTTGCCATCTGCTGCCAAATTATTTTTGCTCAAGTTGTATAATCTAATCTTTATGTCCGGTGTTGTGCCTAAGCAATGGCGGGATATTCAGGTTATACCTATTCCAAAGTCTAGTGATGTGCAAGATCAGTTGGCAAAACTAAGGCCCATTTCTTTAATGTCCTGTGTGTGCAAAATTTTCCATTCCATGCTGGGGAAACGTCTAGAGTGGTTTATGGAGAAGAATGAGGTTTTTTCCAAAGATATGGTAGGCTTTAGAAGAGGGCAATCGTGTGCGGATTGTTTAGCTCGTCTTATTTCTTATGCACAAGTCGGTTTTTCAATGAATACGTCAACCTTGGCATGTTTTTTGGATATCGAAGGAGCATATAATAATGTGTCGGTACAAAAAGTTGTAAACATTCTAGATTATTTGGGAGTTGGAGCAAATTTTTGTAAGTATTTATGGACTTTCTTGAGTGAAAGACATCTCATTTTACGAGACCAAAATACTGACTTTTCCATTATTCGATGGACTGAAAGAGGTTTGGCCCAAGGAGACCCTCTTTCTCCTCTTTTATTTAATATTGCTACATATGAGATTTGTCATAAGATAGATAAAGTTCATATTTCACAATACGCGGATGATTTTGTTTTGTATATTAGATCAAAGTCCTTGCAAGATAGTGTTTGTAGTATGCAAAATTCCTTGAGCACAATGATAGATGTGTTGGATGGTTTAGGGTTAGACGTTTCTGCCAGTAAGTCAAAATTCTGCGTATTTAGCAAAGGTCATAAGGTTCAGCATGTCAGTCTTGAAATTAGCGGTAGTCAATTGTGCTCTGATACCACAGTCAAGTATTTAGGTATGTGGTTAGATAGGTCGCTGCGTTGGGGAAAACATATAGGTTATGTTGTTGAAAAAACTCAAAGATTTCTTAACATCCTGAAAACTTTAGCTGGTGCTTCTTGGGGTGTTCATCCTAAACACCTTCGTAGATTATACATTTCCTTGATTCGTAGTAGGATGGATTACGCTTGTTTTTTGTTTAATAATAGCGCTAAGATGCATATGTATAAGCTTGAGAAAATTCAAAACCAGGCTTTAAGGGTGATTGGCGGTTTTATAAGATCTACGCCTATTCACGTCATGGAAAGTGAACTATGTATAGCTCCTTTACATGTCAGAAGTCGTTACCTTGCGTTTAGATTTTGTTTGAAAGCTTTGACTTATTCAAATAATGTTACAGTTGACATGATGCGTGAGTTGAGCAATGTTTGCCAAAGCGGATATTGGAATGGCAGGAGAAAACCATTGCTAGCTGATGTGATTTTAGAGGTTTCTGATGAGCATATTTCCTCGTCGTGTCCATTACCAATGTTTAAGTTAGATATGTGGGTGTCAAAATTCCAGGTAAGTGATGTTCTATTTAGCAATCTGGAATGTATTCAGGGAGCTAAACGTGAATATAATTGTCACGTTCTTCGTCTGGAGGTAATCTTAGAGCTGGAAAGAAAGTATTCCAGTTTTTATAAAATATTTACTGATGGATCAAAGTGTGGCGATAATTTGGGAGTAGCATTTTTCGATCCTATTTGTAATAAAAAGGCACAATTTAAAAACTCTCGTGGTTTATCAATTATGTCTGCAGAGCTTTGTGCTATTTTTGAGGCCTTGTCGTATGTTCATGTATTAGGTTATCATAAAATAGTGATTTTAACCGACAGCAAAAGTGCGATTCAGCATATAGCTCGTTGTACGTCGGGGAAGCGTTGTTTTTCTATGGCTTACAGAATTTTGGAACTGATTTATTCCTTCCAAAATTCTGGCAGGTGTTTAAAAATTCAGTGGATCCCTTCACATATTGGCTTAGCAGGCAACGAGGAAGCTGATCGACTAGCCGCGTCTGCTGTTAATGAAGGAACAGAGACTGTGATTGCTCCTGAATTTTCTGAAGTAATTTTGCGTTATAAGAACAAATGTCATGACCTCTGGAAAGAGCATTTCGACAGCCGGTCTCAGTTTAAGGGCATTTGGTATAGGACAATGCAGTCTGAGCCTCCTCGTGTGCCTTGGTTTGACTCTGTTAGTCTCTCCAGAGCAAAAGTTATTTGTGCGCATAGACTTCGATCTGGTCACGTTCCTTTAAATAAGTTTGCGCATTTAATGAGAAAGGCAGAGTCTCCAAATTGTGTTGAGTGCGATGTGGTTGAAGATGTCTACCACCTATTAATGGAGTGTGTAAGGACTCGAGCCAAGAGGATTATGTTTTACTCCAATTGGAATGTCAATATCTTAAATGTTGGTAATTTCCAAGCCATATTGTCGGAGCCCTGGTCGCAGGCTGCTAGATTTGTTTACGGATTTTTAGATAAGTGAGTAGACAGATTTTTGGTAGACATTTGTTCGAGTACTGTGTAAGAGAGTCCGTGCGCAGGTTTGCCACTCTGTGGCAGGCTATTCGGTGGTATGGTTTGGAGGACATGTTACGTCCCTCTTGGCACGAGTTGTTATTCATTTAAATCATATGACTGTTGTGGTGTTTTTATAGTTAAGGCCTTTTGGAACTGACATGTTCATTTATATTTTGATCAAAGTTCCATAATAAATAAAGATTTAAAAAAAAAAAAGAATCCATAGAAAGCATGGGAAAAATTATAACTGCTTGTTTTGATTTTCAAAAGATCCTCAACTGTCCTCATGGTAATGTCGGCTTATTCTACTATAAAAGAAAATTATCCGTATTGAACTTTACTGTTTTTGATGTAGCCAGTCATGAAGCTTTTTGTTATATGTGGCCTGAAATTAATGGTAAACATGGAGCTAGCGAAGTTGCCAGTTGCTTGTACAAATTTATTGAAAAAAAGGTAACTGATGGAGCTACTGAATTCAGATTCTGGTCAGACAATTGCCCTGGTCAGAATAGAAACAGAATACTGTTTTGTTTTTACACTTATGCAGCTCGCAAGTTCGGAGTTACTATAACACATCGATTTTTAGAACGTGGCCATACACAAAACGAAGCAGATTCAGTTCATGCCTTAATAGAGAGAAATTCAAAAAATAAACTAATTTATACTCCAGAACCATGGTATGCTCTTGTGCGCTGGGCAAAGACTACTTCGCCAAGTTATAATGTTATAGAAATGAGTATCACGGACTTTTACGATTACAAAAAGCTCTTGGCTGGGAAAAATTGGACTAAAAATACTAAAAAAGAAAAAGTTACATGGTCTCGAATCAAGGAAGTTATATTACCCATGACCAAAGTAATATTATATGCTATCGCTGTGATTTAGAAAATGAGGGTTCTTTGACAGTTATTGTTGGCAAAACACATGTGTCACGAAGATGCCGTGAGCAGCCCTTAGAGGTATTAGAGCTCTCTCATAACCAGCACTTACCTATCACTGGCGCTAAATACGCTGATTTAATAAGTCTGTGCCGTGCTCGTATAGTACCCCAAGAATACCATAGTTTTTTCAATAGCTTACCTAATAATAATACAAATAATAATGCTATACAAAGCGATGAATCTAGTGGCCAAGAAGATTAAAATTAACAATTATATTTTTTATTTGCCAGTAACTGCAGTATTTCTGTTAGCTATTTGCTTAAGATAACTAATTGTCCCAAGAATAAGATGATTTTATTTTCTTTTAAAGAATCAAAATAGGTAAAGAGTTTATTTTTTTATTAATGTGATTTAACTTTAGTTTCACTTAATTTAGTAATGATTAAGATCTCATTAAATTGTTAAATTGATCTCAGTGGCATACCTGATTATTATATCACACTGTTAAATAATTTTAAGCAAAAGGATTGAGTAATAAAACGGTTTAATTACATAACTTTCACATTTTTTATTCATATTTCCCAAAAATACGACCACAAATTAAAAGCAAATGTGCATGAATAACACGCAGAAGAAAGTCGTATCTATAGATACGAAACATTAGAATAGCAAAATATTGAAATTTTTACCCGGCAAATGGTCGTATATACAAGATACGACCCCGGCATGGGTAGCAAAAGGCCGTAACTTCACATTTATTGAATTTATATCAAATGTATAAGAGTTATTTTAAATTAAACTTATGTTTATTATAGTATCATGGCCTATAAATAAAAATACATTCAAAAGATTCTGCAATAGTGACTGCCCTAAGCGCAATATGACAATCAAACTTTAAACGCCCATTTCTCGAGTTCTCGATTTAATTAGTTACGACTTTATGCTTAGGAGGGGTCGAGATGTACACTGCAAACTATTTGTACGCCTAACGGCAAGACATAGAGTTCTATGAAAATATTTTAATAAGATCTGTTGTTGTACCTATGCCGCCTAAGGCCGCCTATTGCTTACCTTGTAATTTTATCTGTGTACCTGTTTTTTCTGTATCGCTTATTATTTCTGGTGTACAATAAAGAGTATTTGTATTGTATTGTATTGTATGTTTCTGGTTAAAGACATTTATTTTTCTCAAAAGAACAAATGTTCACTTACAGAGAAAACAATACATAAGCTGTGCAGCGCAGCGTACGTTAAACCTTAAAGTTAAACATATTTGTTAGTAAAACCTAATACTAATTGTTAATAACTATATATTAATTAAAGACAAATTCCATTGCCTATATTTGCACTTACTTTTACTTACAAAGCGGGTAACTATAGCCCCTCACTCGAAACACACGATAACAGCGCACAAAAGATACAAAATTAAAGCATGTTTGACAAATAAATTTATCATTATCATTATTATCATTATCATTATCCTTTTTTTGAAGTCGGTTAAAAAGAGTAATAAATACCTTGCTAGGATTACTGATGGTGGGGAACGGTACAGAGGGGGGCGGGTAGTTGTACCCCTTGTTAGGAGGGAGGTACTCGTTGGCTGCCGTCGCCATGG
Organism: Choristoneura rosaceana; assembly: GCA_037349165.1. NCBI lineage: Eukaryota > Metazoa > Arthropoda > Insecta > Lepidoptera > Tortricidae > Choristoneura > Choristoneura rosaceana. The sequence goes on from JAZBNJ010000007.1 coordinate 1,204,563, forward strand.
CAACCAGGGAAGCCAGCACGCATGAGAGAAGCATCTGAAAAAGAAACGTTAAAAAATTAATACAAGCTTTTATACGCTTTATTAAGCTTTTTGTACGGGACAGCCCGAACAGCCTCCTCAATACTATTCTGGGCAGGGTGGACTGTCCTATTGTATGGCACTGGAATTGCCTTCATAAGGGTTCCAGACCGGTCTTATTTAATAATAAGTGATAATTAATAATGATAATGATTGATAATGGAAGTGATAATATTGTTATGATTGTGACATGGAATATTTAATAATTGATCATTTAATTTAATTTAATAATCGAAATTGTTAATGTGTAATGTAATTGTAATTGTTATGGAATTATCTATTCGTAAATCTATTAACATAGTTGTAAGATTTAATATTACTAACCATCTATGGACATTGTGTTTGAAATAAATGGATATTATTATTATTATTATTTGGTTTCACCTGTCCCGTTGTCTGTCTTTCTGTCTGTCTGTAGTCAAATCTTGCAAGTTAAATTTGTCAAATTTCTAGTAGTCAGATTATTAAGTTTCTTGCGGCGCATTCTTCTTGGCCATGATGGTCTTTCCGAAAGCGTTGGTAGTTTAAAAATGACGTGTAAAAGTGCCCATTGCGGCCTACATTATTTACTGAATAAATGATTTTGATTTTTGATTTTTTGGTTATGTAACCGTGTGTCAATACAATAATCTAGTAGTGACATCCTGGTAGTCCAGCCAGGGTCGTCTCCGCAGGACGGAACTCTTCAATGGTTAATAGCATCGACTTGAAATTTACTATGCAAACGTAGTTTGGGTGACAATGCAAGTACAGGTAATAAAAAGTGCAGTTAGGAAAAAAAGCTTGTATTAAAATTGAAATTTTTATGGTTAGGTTATTACTTAAATACACTGCCATTAAAAAACAGAAAACATCTTGGTGCCGTGAAGGGAGCATGGGTTTTTGTCAGTATTTAATTTAATTTTTTAAGTTGATTATTCATAAATATCATTTATGAAGTTACAGATACATGACGACCAGGTGGCCTAGTGGTTAGAGAATCTGACTACGAAGCTTGAGGTATCGGCTTCAATTCCCGTGTCGTGGCACATATTTGTATAAAAAGATACGAATGTTTGTTCTCGGGTCTGGGGTGTTTAATATGTATTTCAGTATGTATCTATCAATGTAATTATATTTATCCGTTGCTTAGTACCCATAACACAAGCTTTGCTAAGCTTACTTTGGGACTAGGTCAATTGGTGTGAATTGTCCCGTGATATTTATTTATTTATATGTTAAGGTCTCCAACTATTGGGACACTGACGGGCATTCGCACGTTTTGTTATAGGGCTAGCAAATTATAAACAAATCACGTACAAGTAAGGAGCTCGCGCTCGTGAGATTTGTCGTCGCATGCGCAGGGAACTGCGCGCATCTGCATACAATGACGCAGGGACAGCCAGCAATACAACGGGGCGTTTTAAAGTTTAAAACTTTTGTAATTTTCACTTATAACTATCAGGGTACTATGTACGACTAGTTGTCCTAGAAACCTGAAGTTAGGTGATGGTTGCTTAAACAATAAAAAATATTTTTTTTACTTCTGTTTGTGTCTTTCTGGTCTTTGGTCTTTTTTTTGGTATTCTCGTATATGTAATATAACTTTTACAGCGGTTTAGTTTTTACTGTAATAATGCTGTAATTTCTAAGTGACAAATAAATAAATAAATGTAACAAACCAATTTAGGAACCCGTGGTGGCCTAGCGGTTTCACCTATCATCTCAAGCAGAGGTTCGTGGGTTCAAACCCCGGCTCTCGCACCTCTGAGTTAAAGAGCTTTATGGTAAAGGAAAACATCGTGAGGAAACCTGCATAAACCTGAGAAGCAATTCAATCCGCACTGGGCCCGCGTGGGAGCTGTGGCCCAAGCCCTCTCGTTCTGAGAGGTCTGTACCTACCCAGCAGTGGGAGGCTGGAATGGAATGGATGGTTCTTAGACATGACTAAGAACCAGTTTTTCATAAAAATCGGTTCAGCTGTTTTTGAGATATTGAACTTTGAAGTCACAGTATCGGAGGTTTTCCAACTATTTTCAGTTCCTTTATTTCTCGGTGTATTCTGGGTGTTTCTGCTAACTCTACCGCGTTGCAACAGTGCTATGCACCCATAGTGCAAGGACGAGCCTCTCTCCGCGATCAATGTTAGTGCAACGCCGCAAGTGCATCCAAACTAGACCAGCCAGTAGCGTGCAGTGAACATTTGCCAAGTGTTCTGGAAAATGTTAAGGCTTGTTGATTGATGACTGAATAACAAACAAAAAAGCTGAGATATGTGGTACATAGGAGAAATTCGTGTCTGTACCGTTGTACAGCGGTAGTGTAGCGGTATAGCACGCGGCACGGAATGCCGAGGACCTGGGTTCGACTTCCAGCACTGGTCTTATTTTTTTGGTTTTTCTGTGCATCTTTATTTCAGTTTGTATTTTCGATATGGGTTTTATGGGATAAAAGATATACTTAAAAGTAACAAAAACCAATTAATTTACTATTTGTTTTTATTAGAAACTAGACACACGGAAATCAACTGCTGAATTGAAATTCCTCTGGCAATTCCTGAAAATTAAATCGTTGTTTTCACGTTGCTATTACGACCATGGTTCGATACGGCGTAGGTAGATTCCTTTAGACAACACGGCCACAGTACTTACGAATTTAAATAAATAAATATCATGGGAAACTTGACACCAATTGACCTAGTCCTAAACTAAGCAAAGCTTGTACTATGGATACTAGGCAACGGATAAACATATTTATATAGATAAATACGTACTCAAATACATATTAAACATCCAAGACCCGCGAACAAGCATACGTATTATTCATAGAAATATCTGCCCCGGCCGGGAATCGAATTCGGGACTTGAAGCTTCGTAGTCAAGTGTCTAACCACTGGGCCGTCCAAAGTTTAATATTGATTCGCTGATTAGTATGAATGTCAGTTACTTTTCCAATGTCCTGCTCACGTTCCGTCTGCCTGTGTGCCAGGCGATACACTTATCATCCACGAATTTGGCCTATGCGAAAGCCACGTGGTTGCACTTTACTTCATCTGCGAGTAGGGTTACCATCTCAAAATTGTAAAACAAACAGTAAAATCCCTATTTTAAAAGTATAAATGTGAAAGTAACTCTGTCTGTCTGTCACCTTTTCACTTGTATTTTGTATATAAGTACGTTTATTCGTTGCGTAGTATCCATAGTACAAGCTTTGCTTAGTTTGGGACTGTTTTAGCTGAATAAACATATTTCTATTCTTTTCTTTTTTAAATATAATAAAAATAAAATCTTGAAATCACAGCCGCTTGGTAAAGAGTCATGGCACGGGCCAGGTTGTCTACATATAATGCAACGTCAATTAAAAACCACAATTGCATTTTTGAGAAAACCCACGGGAAATTAGTAAAATTTCGGAATTTCAATTCAACTGATGGATCTTTTTTTTTCCACCAGATGGTAAACGAGCAAGCGGGTCTTCCGATGGTTAGAGATCACCACCGCCCATAAACATCTGCAACACCAGGGGTATTGCAGATGCGTTGCCAACATAGAGGCCTAAGATGGGATACCTCAAGTGATCTTATGATTTTACGCGTGCGAAGCTGCGGGTAAACACTTTCAAATTCAAATCATTTATTCAGCAAATAGGCCGCAATGGGCACTTTTACACGTTATTTTTTTAATCTACCACCGGTTCGGAAAAAAACCTCTGTTGAGAAGAATCCGGCAAGAAACTCAACGAGGTATTTTTTTTTTAAAAACAGATTCACAATATTTATAAATGATATCTATGTACTATACATTACAAGTATTTAACACAATTTTATTTTTAACACAGTAGGTTCACTATTTGAAGGGATCGCTAGTGCGGATCGGAATTATTTCCAAATATCCCTGTCCATGGTATAATCGTTAACTTTATAATAAGTATAAGTACACTATAGTATAAGTACTATAAACAAGTGCTGATGCATGCAGTTCGGACAGAAGACCGAAAATCCTGATAAATCTTAACTAATGGTGACCCTAACTCCGACACTAAATGCTACGGTTCCACGGTTTGCTTAACCTTCAGATTCAGATCATTCTGCCAACTGCGTGTACATTGCGCGCTGCAAAAGCGAAGGGCTATGTTTGTACCATTCATACCGCTCAATGTAATACCTGGTTTGTATAAAGTAAGTTATAGGTGCTTAAACCTTTAGGAATAGATTCAGGCTAGGCGTGGTTAGGTCATCAGGTTAAGCGGTTAAGAGCATTCAATGCGTGATTGTTGCCTTTGCTAATTGAATTGAGGACTGGATAGCCAAGTGTTTAGAGAACCTATGAAGCTTGAGGTCCCGGGTTCGATTCCCGGCCGGGGCAGATATTTGTATGAATAATACCAATGTTTGCCATCGGGTAACTTAGACATGGTATTTCTATAAATAGACAATAACGCGAAATTGTTTATAATTTTTATAAATATTTTTTAAAGAAACAGAAAGTTTCAAGAATAGTGCTGGTCCTAAATATTTTAATAAGGTTCACGACCGAGTTATAGAAGCAACGGGGATTTCGAAAAGTACATTAAAAAAAATATTATACAAAAGCAGACCAAAAAAAACATTACACATACCCAAGAGAAGTAGCTACTAAAAACAGCTCTATATACTTCCAAATAAAAGTAGGTGTTAAGGCGGGGTGTTCTCTATTTAAATTAACGATGGAAGAATTCGAAAACGCTAATTTTGTTTTATTTGTATCATGACAAAAAGTCATATTGTGCTGAAATTAGAAAAAGATAAAGAAACTTAATATTATAATTTACAATCTAAGGTTTATTTTGTACTAACGATTATTCTTTACATAACTTTTAACGGTAACTTTAAAAAGTTTTGCGAGTTGATAATAGAACAGAACCGCATATCACGATCGCGTGTCATCGAAAATACCCGAAGCATGCTTCTAAAATCCGAAGGTTTTTTTAAGAGCTCACGGAGTGTACTAGTACTTATCACTTTAAACCCCAGGAGGCTAAGACTGAGAACGACAGCGTTTGTTAACTAATTTAGAAATCTGAATTAAGATCATAATCTAAGAAAACTTATTGTGAAGCGAGAGTTCACGTAACGTCATAATTGAATCGTACAGGTTACGCGAATGACCTGGAATAGCCGACACGACTCTGTATTTTATTGTCTGTAATTATGCGTCCGATTATGATTGTGGATGAATTAGATAGCGATTGTTATCGATGGTTAACGAGCTTTTTAAATTACGAACGAATTGTCTGTTATAGTTTTTTTTATATGGCTCTGTCAGAGGACAATGTTGCCAGTGTCTTTTTTAGGATATGGATTCTTAAGCTATAAACATATAAACATATTTATTTATTTATTTATTTTAGGAAAACAAACAGCTTGAAATAATACAGAGTATAGAGCTAATGTACACAATAGATGACGCCACATCAAAATGACAACTGGCAAACGCAAATTTAAGTTTTTCGGCAACAATACTGTGTGATTGAAAACTTTTAATGTAATTTTAGTAACATAATATAAATAAATTTTAAATCAAATCAGTCTAACTAATGAAACCAATGTGCCAACATAACAAATTTTTACACAATCGAATCGTGGCGCGCGCCGCCCTGGGTTGCACTAGCTACCTTCGTAAACGTGACTTAACGCTCTTCGCAAACTCATCGTGACGCTATTTCGAAATTCAATAAACGAATTAGAGACATTAAAGTGCAAGTTAAAGTCCAACTTATACGAAAATTAAAGGCCTAAATAGTTTTCAACTGAGTTAAAATTCCGCCATAAGCATAAAACAGTTGAACACACGCCGATGAAAGTGTCTTCTTCATTTAATTTCTAATTTCTATAATGTATTGTATTCTAAGCAACAACAAAACGGAATTTTGCAAAATAACAGACCAAATATTACGACCATAGATAATAAACGTTATGACACATTGTGGTGTTACCATTTCCCATCCCACATTAAAAAAACAATGGCCAGTAATTGGGACATTGTTGCAGTATTTTGCAATGTTAGCGCCGTTGCGTTGCCATGATTGTTTTTTGATTAAACGATGTTCTATTGTGCTGGCTGATCAGAGAAAGCTTTGGTCTAAAGTCCTATTTATTAATTATTAGACTTTCGGATGAAATGTGGCGAATTTTTTTTAAAGAGAAATGTAGGCCTACACGGAGTTATTGACAGGGATTTTGTGAATAAAAAATTGAGACAATTTTTTTAGATTCAAAAGTAACCACAATATTCGTTAAGCTTGAAGAAAAACTTGCGGTTTTTTACATGAAATTAACAAATAAGAAGAGAACCTGACATATGAAGACGACCTGATCTCTTCAATTAACCTGCTAACTATTGACAGAATATACGTGTATATGTACACAAAACAGAAATCGCAACATCTCCTAAATATATCATTATGTATTAGTAGTAAAAGTCTTATTAGAAATATAAGACAATGTCCGCACGACAGGAACTTCGAGTTTCGTAGTAGCCCTGCTGGCATGGACCCCAAAACGCAGGCCGCATTACCTCTATAGCTGTCCCTATTCTTTGCGCGAGATAACCGCCAGCTCTAGAGTCCCCCGAGGCCAAAACTAACCTCTTAGATAAGTCTTTTAACACTTTTTTTGTGTCCGTTGATCACGAACATAATATAATTAGCTCATTTATGTGTTTTTAATACATATGTTTCTTTGGGTACGTATTTGAATATCGAATATTGAAATACCGAATATTAAAATATCGAATGGGTTATAATATCGAAAAGGTAATTCTAGAGTACCTCCCATTCCCAATTCTTAAGACTGTATTTTTTTTAGATTGTTATAAATCTAACCTAACCTAAGGCGTTCACACGATGCCGTTTTAATGAATCCTGAGAAGTTTACGGTTTCAGAATATAAACCTTTCGATTTTATGACCCAATCGATATTTTAATATATCCGATATTTTAATATATTCGATATTTTAATATTCGATATTCAGGTGCGTCCCCGTTTCTTTTGTTATTTATTAATTTCATATATTTTACGTACAATACCAATTTATAAGTTGTATATACCTACGTACTATCACGAGATCTAAAAGTTATCTCATGGCCTCCAAATGCCATTTAAATGGCTATCAGAATGTGAGCCATACAAGACATCACACACGCCGAACTAATTCTGTATGTAACGCTTGTAATAAAATGTTACGCGAACTTACACAATAGCCTAACCTAACGATATTTGACTTTGATGTTAGTACGGTTAGCAAAACAACATTATCAATTTAACAGACTCGAAAATTTGATTTGCCTATATCATCATCATCATCATCCCAGCCTATATACGTCCCATTGCTGGGCACAGGCCTCCTCTCAGAATGAGAGGGCTTGGGCCATAGTTCCCACGCGGGCCCAGTGCGGATTGGGAACTTCACACGCACCATTGAATTGCTTCTCAGGTTTGTGCAGGTTTCCTCACGATGTTTTCCTTCACCGCAAAGCTCGTGGTAAATTTCAAATGTAATTCCGCACATGAATTTCGAAAAACTCAGAGGTGCGAGCCGGGGTTTGAACCCACGACCCTCTACTTGAGAGGCGATAGGTCAAACCACTAGGCCACCACGGCTTCCTATATCATAAAATGCTTCAACTTTACCCTCAGGACCCAACATTGCCTGATGTGATTTAGAGTCGATAACTTCGCACCGTATAGGTTTTTAAACTTTTATCCCCTTATTAACAATTCCCGTGAAGATAAAAGTGTAAAAGGGCGTTCTCAAAAATAGTGTACCCTATACGTTTTTTTTAAACTTTGGAAAAAAATATGGTTTTTCCTACTCAGAATCAAGAGCACAATCGATTTCGATCGTTTAAAAAAATGTCTGATTTGCTAAAAGTAACAAAAAAAAAAATGTTGCTTGTAACATAACTTGAGTGACTACAAAACTAAGGCCTACTAGTAGCTAAAAGTTAGGTGATGTCTTACAAAATTGTTTTGCAATGTTAGCATAATTTTGGTTCATTATTAGTACATTTTGGATAAACGTCAAGTAGCCAAACTAGTTAAGCTATCCTTTTTTTTCCAGTGAAATCAGTACAAAAAACTTTAGATTAGGTTATTTATTCATTCAGTATAAAATTACATCATAATTTGTACAAATTAGTATTATTATTGTATGGTATTGTTTTTTTTCTGTTGACGGTACATTTAGTAAAAAATTTGCTTAACAGCTAATAAATCACTTAGCTGACTGTACCCATCGTATATTTTGACAACAAAATTGTAGACATCCGCACTTTGCAATGTAATTTGTTAATTCCAATTTGATATTTGAATATTATTGTTGACATGCAACCATTTGAAGATACTTTCACTTGAGAAAAAACTTGCTGCTCACGTTTTGAATAAAAGGCGCGAGTTTTTAGAGTGCAGTGAAATGTATCAGAAATACAATACAATACAATACAAATATTCTTTGTTGCACACCATAAAGCAGTAAGTACAAAAAACTTATAATATAAACACTTAGATTCATCACATCTTAGTATCATCATTATCGTCTTACTTCGGTTGGCAACTGCCTGCATCCACCGTGAACCCGCGGCTTTAACCAGGTCATCGGTTCATCTCGTTGGTGGACGTCCTACGCTACGATTGCCGCCCGGTCTCCATTCGAGATTTAAATGAAAATTTGCACTTAAAAGTTGAATATTTTGCAAACAAATCACCTAGTCGAAAAATCGTCTTAGCAATCCCCCAATGGTTTTAAAAGACGATAGGTACCCCACACTACAAGGTTTTTTTTTTTTTTTTTTTTTTTTTTTTCCCAGTAATCTGCTATCAGTCCGAACAAAGGACTATGATCAGATGTGCTGTTCCAGTTACTCGCGTTTCAGAGTGTGCCCTCCAGCGAGGCGCAATCACTCATACAAGACAATACATAGAAACTAGAAGCGCGTCTTCAGTTCTTGGATTGTATGTCTTTTGAGCCGCCTCTGATAGTCAACTATTGTTAGCTGCCGCGCCAGGACGTTCGGATGGTATTCAAGTCGCGTTTGATACGTCTTAGCTGTCGTGCTTATTTCCTCCTTTATTGTAGGGATGCTTAGATGTTGATGTATCTCTTTGTTTGTTGTGTACCATGGCACATTAGCAATTGATCTCAGGATCGTGTTCTGCAAACGCTGTAGGGTCATTATGTTTGATTCGCTGGCGCTGCCCCAAAGCTCAATGCCATACATCCACACTGGCTTGAGAGTGGCCTTATATATAAGGAGTTTATTGTCTATAGACAGCTTCGAGTTTCTTCCGAGCATCCAATGTAGGGCTCTGTGTTTGAAAACACTACAAGGTTGGATGAAAAAAAAAATCACCCCCACTTTACATCTATGGGAAGTAATCTAAAAAAATTTTTTTTAATTTTTTTTATTGTACCATTTTGTCGGCATAGTTCACATATACATTCGTGCAAAATTACAGCTTTCTAGCATTGATTGACAGACAGACAGACATGGCGAAACTATAAGGGTTCCGTTTTTGCCATTGTAGCTCCGGAACCCTAAAAACGAAGGTAACTTTAAATAAATATTTTGTTTTACTCGTGGGAACAAACAACATGGCCGGTAATAAAATGAAGAAAATACTTTATAACAATATGTCTTCATTTGACGTACACGCATGGCGAAGTCACGCCAATTTAGCCAATAATTAAGGCCGTTAATGTTTTGATTAAGATTTTTAAAGAGTTACCACATACCGTCAGCTCGTTCACTTGTTGGAACGTGGTTAACCGATTTATTTATTTATTAGCTTTTGCCCGCTCCGCCCGCGTGGTATTCGGTTATCGCGCGCTGTTCCCTCAGGAACTGTGCATTTTTCCGGGATAAAAAGTAGCCTATGTCACTCTCGGGCCCATAAACTATCTCTATGCCAAAAATCACTACGATCTGTCGCTCCGTTACGGCGTGAAAGACGGACAAAGACACAAACATACAAACAAACTTTCGCATTTATAATATTAGTATGATTGTGTTTCGCACCACAATCATACTATTTTTTTTCCAAGAGATATTTTATTTTTATCCAAGGCTGTATCTTTAACTTTATGTCTAATATAATATGTGATCTCTTACTATCAGGAGACCCAGCTCGTTTGCCATCCAGTCGAATAAAAAAAGAGTAAAGTAAGTTCCCAATCCGCACTGGGCCCGCGTGGGAACTATGGCCCAAGCCCTCTCATTCCGAGAGGAGGCCTGTGCCCAGCAGTGGGACGTATATAGGCTGAGATGATGATGATGAAAGTAAGTAAGAGCTTACTATATCTGGTGTACAATAAAGAGTCTTAGTATTGTATTGTAAGGGACGGTACGATTCGTACTTCGATTTTCGGACTACGTAGTCACAATACAAGTAATCTAATCTTAGATTACTCTTATTCTTAGATTACTTGTGTTGTGTCGTAGTAGCCGCCTGTTTCGAAGACCCTGACGGCATCCAAAACCCATGTTACTGTTGTGTAATTTTTTCATATCACAACCGTAACTCGAAATTATCTTGTCCTTTAGGTACAAAAGCATTACACGCCCTGTCAGAGTCACAAAATAGATGTTTATATAATCGGCCATATTCGATACAGTTGTCATTTCATTGTGAATGTGTTATTTAACATTTATTGTAAACCCGCTGATTAGCTTTATAGAAAGTGTAGAGCCGTATTAGGATTTAAGAAAGTTAGGGTCAACTGGTAAAAAAAGATTTTTTTGTGTTGGTATTGCGTGACCTAGATATCTAATAGCTTTGACTAACAGCGTTTTCGCTCTTCCTTTATCAAACGCACAGCAAAAGAGTGGAATTCCCTGCCTGCGACTGTGTTTATAAAAATTGAATGAAAAATAAAAATGTGGTTAGATAGAACACTTCTTATAATATTCAAAAAAAATTCAAAAATTCAAAATTATTTATTAAGGTTGCTAAAAGTACAATGTTTTACAATGGTTAATATATAAGTTAATACAATACAATACAAAGACTCTTTATTGTACACCAGAAATAGTAAGTGATACAGAAAACAAATACACAGAGAAAAAAATTACACGGTTAATGTGTCTACTCCAATAATTACTCGTGATAGACTTTAATATTCTTTAAAAACGAATTAATGTTTATTACTATGCGGGCTGCAGTACCGCGAGACCCCCTTAGACGCCGTGTAGAGCGCGCGTCTGTGTGAGTGTGTTCGTTTCGATCGATTTGTTCGTAGCTTCCATACCACTTTAGCTTATATACTGTGGTGTTGGTATCTCCTAAAACCGTTGACTCATGGTATGAATCACGTATGAATAGAGAAATCAAACCAGTGCTACCAACATGACGCGCCAATGCCGCCCCTTGACCCGTGTGGCAGCCGCTTTAGAGGTTTCGGTAATAATAGAAGACACGCATTAAATTTGAATTAAGAGCTTTGTCATATGAAACGAGAGCCCTTCGGAAACCAAAACGAGGTTTTTTTTTTTTTGCAGATGTATATTATCTGTTGTAATAGTCGTAGTGGCCTAGGTTTGATTTTGGCTTCTCAAGCAGAGGATCGTGGGTTCAAACCCCGACTGCACCTCTGCATTTTTCAAAGTTTATGAGCCTTGAAATTTACGGCGAGTTTTACGGTGAAGTAAAACATCGTCATTGGGATAGTTGTTATCCTTTGCACTAAGCACTTTTTTGTAACATTTTTGTATTTCCTTTTTTTAACCCCGGAAGCAAAAAGAGGGGAGTGATAAGTTTGACCACTATGTGTGTCTGTCTGTTTGTGTATGTGTACAGACACACACACAAAAAAACCGCATTGGCACCGTAGCTCTTAAACGGGTAGACCGATTCGAATGCGGTTTTTTTTCGCTGGTTAGGTTAGGTTATGTATGTACAATAAAGAGTATAAACAAACAAATGTCGTGAGGAAAACTACGAAGCAACTCAATGGAGCTTGTGAAGTTCCCAATCCGCACTGGACCTGAGTGGGAACTACGGCCCAAGCCATCATTGGTGTGTTCCCACTAGTTCTATTGACAGCACTAGAACATAATTCTCAAAAAGTACTGTCAATAGAACTAGTGGGAACACACCCTCTCGTTCTGAGAGGACGCCTGTGCCCAGCAGTGGGACGTGATGATGATGGATTCTGTAATCTACGCCTCGACCTCAATACCACAGTCTGACCGTTTCCTCTAAGACCGATTTAACGTAATTTGCTATCAATTTGCGACCATTTACATCGCATCTGCCTATTTACGTAAACTAACCGTTATATAACGTAGGAAATGCGTTTAGAACTAACAGCACGATATCCTTAAGATGAGTTTAGACTTGTGAAAAAATCGTGCAAGTTGCATTACATTGCGAAGCTGTAAAGCCAACAAGTTTGTAGTTGCAGGTGGTAGGACCTTGTGCAAGGTCCACCCGGATTGCTACCACCATCTTGCTCGCTAATCCTGCCGTGAAGCAGCAGTGCTTGCTCTGTTGTGTTTCGGCGCGGAGAGTAAGACAGCCGGTGAAATTACTGGCACTTGAGGTATTCCAACTTAGGCCTCTAGGTTGGCAACGCATCTGCAATTACCCTGATGTTGCAGATGTTTATGGGCGGTGGTGATCTCTTACCACCAGGAGATCCACTTGCTCGTTTGCCTTCCAGTGGAATAAAAAAAAAAAGTCAATAGAGCGCCGCAATGTAATGCAAGTTGTACGATATTTTAGGCTCCGTAGTTAAAATGGCAAAAACGGAACCCTTATAAACCCCCTTGGAAAAAAACGAGCACCTATGGTTTTGTATTTTATGTGCATGAAAGCTTACTGCTAAGCTTCAATGCCTAAAAATCTGAAAAACCATAGGAGCCCATTTTTGGCAAGGGGGTTTAGTTTCGATCGCCATTTCTGTCTGTCCGTCCGCGGCTTTGCTCAGGGACTATCAATGCTAGAAACCTGTAATTTTGCTCAAATGTATATGTAAACTATGCCAACAAAATGGTACAATATTTTTTTTTGAGTACCTCCCATAGATGTATTTTTCTCATCCAACCTTGTGGTGTGGGGTATCGTTGGGTACCAGATAGTTTATGGACCAAAGAGTGATGTAGGCTACTTTATCTCGCAAAAATGCACAGTTCCCGAGGGAACAGCGCGTGATAACCGAATAAATAAATGAATTGTTTCCTACCATATTGTTGTATCTTGTGTTGTGAATATAAATAAACTAAATTAGTAATAAAAACTAAAAAATAAATAAAAAATAAATGAATTATTGTTAAATTATGAATTCCACGCGGGCGAAGCTGCGGGCAAGAGCTAGTATAAAATAATTTCAAAAAGTGTGGCATCCTGATTTCACCCTACGTCCAGCTAATATGTGTATTACGCAAAACAATTTAAAAAGTTAACATTCGAAGTTCAAACGCACAATGCTGCCACCATCACGGCCGGATGCTCAATTTACCTTTGTGCTCTATGAATACGCCATTATGTAACCGCATTCAGATGTTTTTGCTAGTTTTAATGTTGATTTGCTACAGGGTTCCGTAGGTTTCTAAATGATAATGGAGCAATTTCCTTTGCATCATTTCCCTGCGGAAATACTCGCAGTTTGTTTACATATTTCGGTTAATAGGTAGGCATTGTCTCTAATTTAAGTTTTTTTCGTTGAAACATTGATTAACTTTGAGGTCTGACTTGGCTGTTTAAAGAAGGAAGGAAGGATCGAAATTTGAAACTATTCGGATCATTTCTGGTTTATAATAGTGAGTAATAGATATTTATAAAACAAATAAATACTATGGGACACTTGACACCAAATTGACCTAGTCCCAAACTAAGCAAAGCTTGTACTATGGACACTAGGCAATGGATAAACATACTTATATAGATTATTACCTAATACTATCATCATCATGTCAGCCGAAAGACGTCCACTGCTGGACATAGGCCTCCCAAGGCTCTCCACTCAGACCGGTCTTCTGCTTTTCGCATCCACCGCGATCCCGCGATCTTAAATACGTACCTACGTACATATTAAACACCCAAGACCCGAGAACAGACATTCGTATTGTTCATACAAATATCTGCCCCGGGCGGGAATCGAACCCAGGACCTCAAGCTTCGTAGTCAGGTTCTCTAACCACACCGTACCGTAGTATAAGTATACCTTAGATTATACCTTAGAATGGCTCATCATCGTCTTAAGCTAGGCTTCTCGGTCGACATTAAGAGAAATCTCTTCGTTCCATTCTCCACACAAACGTAGTCCCGGTCTCATTTGAAAACTAGGCAACAGAAGTAGATGAAATTTTGTAAGTATGGACTAGAATTACAAGAGCTCAAAAGTCAACAAAAAAAAAGATGTCAACTTTGCACGAGAATTACACAATATTAAAGCATTTTTACAAAAATCGAAAAAACCACAGGCATAGAAAATAATAATGAAGATCTTGATTGTAAAATATCATTGATTTCTGTGCTATACTTTTTGTATAATATGAGGACAACGAAACCCAAAATTCAACCGCTAAAATCTTGAAAAGTCTACAGCTATCTCGATATACATAGCGGGAAGCGGAAAAGCGGGAAGGGATGTGCATGGGGGGACGGGGGGGACGGCTGCGAGCGCTTATGTCACGAGCGATAAAGACATCAATATCTCAAACGAATACCTAACGCGACCGCGCGGCCGGCATGGTGCAGTAAATGAAGGAAGTTGTTGTATGGAGACCCAAGCATTAATTCCTCAGTCGATGAAATTTTACTTGGTTATTGTATAGTATGAGCCGTAACTAAAATATAAAAGATCCAAAAAAAAACACCTAAGTTAGGTATTTATAAGCTAAAAATCGTCACTACTTTTAAAAAACTCGTATCTCGACATGGAGAAATTTTCCGAGTGCACTTTATGACCATTACATCACGGTTCAATTTCGTTCACGTATTGATTTGAGATACGAGATTTTTTCAAAGTAGTGACGAAACACAAATCTGTTTATATTAGTAATTTAATTTAATTTCTGCTGGGTTATTTTTTTTTTATATTTCATGTATTGTTCCAATACGTTACATGAGTATGTCTATGTTGAAGAAAGTTTGAACGGAACATTTCTTTTTATTTATTTTTTTGGATATTTATACAATACTCTTTATTTATTGATACTTTATCATACTGTCAAGTTTTTTCGGGCTGAGGAATTACTGTTGGGTCCACTACCTTTATTTACTGCACTAGCAGGGAAACTGTTAAGCTAGACTTCTCAGTCGACATCATAATATCATGTCCGTGTAAAGTTTCGCTCCACTTTTACATGATTGATGACTTGATGATTTCGATACTTAACATAATAACTTGCTGTCATGTGTTACTTCATTCAATCGGTCTTCGCGCCTATTGTCTCTAAACAAACAATACTTTGTAACACAATAAACGAAATCAGTTCCGCCATTTTTTTTTGCAATTTCGTCATTTGTTTAGGAGTTGTAGCATCTTTTTAAAAGGCGATTTCACTTTCATATTGTTTGTTATTATACTATATTAATAATACTTTGTTTATTAGTAACTAGCGGTTACCTGCGACATCGTCCGCGCAGAATACTTTTATAACTATCCCGCGGGAACTGTTTATTTTTCTGGGATAAAGACTATCTTATATCCTTCTCCGGGACTCAAACTGTCTGTACACCGAATTTCATATAAATTGGTTTAGTGCTTTAGACGTAATGAAGTAATAAACAAACAAACAAACAGACTTTCAAACTTTCGCATTTGTAATATTAGGGGGATAGGTATGTAGATTTTTTCCTTACATTTCTTGGTTACTTATTTTTGTTTTGTTTACAGGGCACCTGCAAAGGCCGGCGAAGAAATTAGATGACGTCAATGAAGTTCTCATTCCGTATCTACTGGGCCTGCGTGGGAAGTAGGTACAGCCCAAGCCCTCTCATTCTGAGAGGAGACCTGTGTCATGCAGTGCGATGTATGTAATTTTAGTTTACATTCAGCAGGTTTACATTAAGTTTCTTCCAAGACACTAGTGCCCTAAGTCTTATTATTTACAACCTAACCAAAAAGTTGGAAAACCCCTGGCTTTGTCACTTCAAAGTTCAATATCTCAAAAACTGCTAAACTGATTTTGGTGAACCACGTCTAAGAACCATCGCTAGAAAACCTGCTTTCAAATAAAAAAAACCGCATTCAAGAGCTACGGTGCCACAGACACACGCAGACAGACAGACACATATAGCGATCAAACATATAACACCCCTCTTTTTGTGTCGGAGGTTAAAAATAAAATAAAGAACGAAGATTATACGCGGTAAAATATATAATGCAAAAAATTATTAATTTATGACGCCTTTTTAAAGCCTGCAAACAAATTTTTAAAATATTTCGCCGAAAAGACAGAGGTTTGACAAACTTTTTTATTCTTATAAACAAAGATATTATACAAACATAAATTATAGGTAGTTTATGAAATGAGAGAGCGCTGGTATTATCGCGTGTTTAGTATGTAGTGTGCGTCCACAGACAAGCTTATAAAGCTTCGATACGCAGCGGGAGCTTAACGTAAATAATTAAACCGTTATGTATTACATAACTACGTATTAATTTACTGCACGTTAACAGACACTTAAGTTAATTTATTACTCATTAAACAAATAATTACTCAATAATTGTTTCTGGCAATAATTTTTCGGGGACGTTTAAAGAGGAAGCAAATGTGGAGATGCTCTTTGTGCAATGAAAATTAATTAATAATCATTGTTTTATAATTACCACAATATCCATACTAATCCATAAGTACTAATATTATAAATGCGAAAGTGTGTTTGTGTGTTTGTATATTTTTCCGTCTTTCACGCCGTAACGGAGCGACGGATCGACGTGATTTTTGGCATAGAGATAGTTTATGGGCCCGAGAGTGACATAGGCTACTTTTTATCCCGGAAAAATGCACAGTTCCCGAGGGAACAGCGCGCGATAACCGAATACCACGCGGGCGGAGCCGTGAGAAAAAGCTAGTACTAGTATATTTATATTATATTGTAACTTTTTATTGTACATAAAACATGTACAATAAAGTGTTGTATATTTTATGATCTCCTTGAGTATAGGTAGAGTCATTCACGGTGACGCACCCCAAAACTCGAATGACAAAAAAACTTAGGTACTATGCTGTGGTTTAGACGAGCAGATGGCCTAGTGGTTAGAGAACCTGAATACGAAGCTTGAGGGCCCGGTTTCGATTCCCGTGTCGGGACAGATATTTCTATGAAAAATATGAATGTTTGTTCTCGGGTCTTGGGTGTTTAATATGTTATGCAACTTGCACGATTTTTCTTCCATGTCTAAACTCAGCTTTACATTTCATACGGACGATTTTTTCTGATACTGTAAGTACAGTCACCTGCATCAATATTTGACACAACAAAGCGTGCATAAATTATCTGGTATGACTTTATTTCTAGGACCGATAAGACTTGCTTTGTACTGTGGGGACTGTAACTGGTAGAGCTTAGGTATAGGGGATCTACGCGCGTGATGCTAAACTCAGTTCAATAAAAGATGTTTCTTCAATACTTGTACTTGCTTCATATATTCAAAGACATGGAACTTAAAGATACACTTTACAATAATAGGTCAAGCCTCTCAGGCTGTCGGGAGCAATCTGTGCTCCGGCATGTATACCGCTGTCAATCTGTTTTTTTAAATCTAATTCCAGAATTATAAAATACAAAAATACTATAATTATACAAAATACATTCAGTCTAGCCTGCCAGGCGGTCATTTTTACCACCTGCCAGCGGTATACAGCCTAATCCCTACAGTACCTACTAACTGTAATCGGGTGTTTTCTTCATGTCAATAAATAATATACTATTCCATACTATCCTGCAATCTGCAATGGAAACTTCTCAGCAATTTGTACTTTCCATACAGAACGCATCATATACTGACTCTTATATTCTACGCAATAAGATCTATATTTCGTAGCTGCAATAAATAAAATCTCGCATACGTAAGAGTAATGATTGAAATGACGTAAAGCAACATTTGCGGGGTCATTTGAGGTCACTCGGTCGGTAAGAAACATGGCTAAAGCAAGTAACAAAGTTTTTTAAACTAGTATAAGTAAGATAAATGTCCTAGTGTTTGACATGATATAGCCCGGTATATGACACTCTGCAGTCACCTCTATTGCTACCTAATGATCAGTGATCGTACTTTTTCCAGCATTCTTGGTGCAATGACGTGAAATGACACACGACAGCGACCTAGGGTATAATAATGACGTTTAAAATTATGTAATATTATGTTGTCATTGAAAATGAAACACTTTTTTTTACTTAATCTGATAATATTTTCTGTATTTCCGATTTGTTTAATACGCTATTTTATTTTTGATTTTATTTGATTTTTGGTTCAAACAATTTAATGTTGGGCACTACTGACAACCCTAGCACTGCACCAAAAATGCGGGAAAAAGTACGATCACTGCTAATGACATAAAAATAAAGATGACGACGGCCTGGTGGCCAGCTCACGGACGTTTGCCTCAGAGCCTTTAGACACAGCGTTTTCCCACAGATAAGACCAAGCTAGATGGATGTATTATCCCCGTGAACCCCTAGGTTACATACCAAATTTCATCGAAATCGTTGGAGCTGTTTCCGAAATCCCCAAAATATATTATATATACAAGATTTGCTCGTTTAAAGGTATTATTATTAGATTAGATACATAGATGTAGTATGCCAAATTTCAAGTCAATCCGATTACTGGAAGCTGGTTAAAATTAAACTTCCAAGATTTGGCTATCTATAGACAGAAAGCGGGACAGGTGAAACTATATAAAAGCTTGTAAAATACTAACGAATTGCAAACCCCTTTTTGAAGTCGATTGAAATCATTATTTCTCGATAGCACTTAACAATCCTCTTAAATTACATTGAAACAAAATCTCAATGAATTCTCAATCAAAACAATTGAAAAACTTGGTAAGTACATTAGTTTAATCTCACAACAGGCTTTGTGAATTGCGCGCTGCTGTCAAATGTTTTTTGACACCATATTGTTATCAAAGTATGCAGTTTCAACAATAAAATAGTGTCTTTGACAATGCTCCGTGTGAAACAAGGGTTTACTTTATTGCTTTTTAAAGGTTACATGCCATGACTGTAATAGGAACGTGCCAGGAACGGAATGTCAAGCGCAAGCGTGGGCATAGTCTCATATTTTACGATACGAAGAATATCCAGCGTGTATTTTTGATAGTACCTCAAACTTTAAGGGTTTAGTGAAGGTCCTAATCCGTTTTATTAAGTTTTAGTAAAAAATGTAGACTTATTATTTCACTTTTTATTATCACTACGTGATACTTACTACTTTGTTTTCATTCGAAACGTCGCACTTGTTCGTAATTTTTTTTCTCTGAATCCAATGATTGTTTAGAATTCTTATAAAATAAACCTTACCTAACCTATACTTTCCTATTGGATGACCATTTAAATTCGTGACAATGACAAACGATGATTCGGACAAAAAATACAGTATTGACTAGAAAAGAGTATGCGAACTTTGGAGCTCCCATTGCCGGCCTTGCAAGAAATGGTACACTCGCTTTTTGAAGGTTTTTTTTATAAATGTTTTTCAGGAGAGGAGGCTGCGCCAGCGGTATCAAAATTTTTTGTTAAAAACATTTATTTTTCTTACAAATAAACAATTTAACTCGCAAATATGACGAAAAACATTTTATGTCGCACGGGCGGCACTGGAATAACGAACATCGACTCATTAAAGAAATCAGTCTTCGATTTCGAGCTTCTAATCGAGGCTCGTTCGTAATTACTCATTTACCGCCCTCAAGACACAGTTTACTATTCAAGCTTAGTGTCTTGTGTAATATTTAATTAAAACTATTGATGTAAAATAAACCACTTACCGTTCTTAATGAAGATTCCATTTCTATTCCCTTACTAAATGTACCTGAAACCAAATTGAAGTATAATTTAATTTAACTTCGTGACTGTGGTTTAGAGTAATTTGTGGTGGGTTCAAGAATAACTGCTGTTACAATGATGTCAACTTAATTATACCATCAGTTACACCACAGATGTTTGAGGCATATTTTCCAGTGACGTTTAAAAGGCAGTCATACAGCTCGAATACACAAGTTGAAGTAAATAAATATCATGGGACTATGGGACAATTGAAACCAATTGACCTAGTCCCAAACTAAGCAAAGCTTGTACTATGGATACTAGGCACATACCTACTTATATAGTTTAATCTCACATGGAAACATATTTATTTTTCACTTCTCATGTTCGTAAAGTTTGTGTTTATGATAGGCGACATAAAATGACATTTTATGATCTAGAGCATTTATAAAATAAAATATTCGTGTAAGACCAACATAAGACCAAGGTAATCAGGTGTCAACAGCCACAAACAAAAAAGGTTGCTATATATTTTTTAAATATTTTTTAATTTAATATGTAAAACTGAAAATCAATTACTTAAATCGATCATAATACATCAGTAAAATTAAAATCTAATGCATAAAAAATAAAAGGTACATCGAAAGTGAATCGTTTCATTTCTAAGTGAAAAGCAGAGTGTAAAACTCGAGCATCAATTTTTCGCCCATTTTTCCCTCTATGTGTCTATCCACCTTCGCCATACTGGCTCGGGTGGCTATTAAAGATACAGCCTTATTCATAAAAAGTTAGAGCCTCCTTGAAGGCTCCTTGATGTCCCGATGCTAAAAAACGTGATTCATAAACGTCTGTTAGCGCTAATCAGTTGATCAAGGCTCTGCTAAAGTTAGAAGACCGTAGACCCTCCTTTATCTCTCTGCTAAGTCACAAAATGGCCGCCACAAATTTGAACAGCTGACTTTGACAAGAGCAAAAAATCATACCGATGATATTTTTATGGAAGTTTACGCAAAGATTAAAAAAAAATCAGGAAAAATTATTTTCAGGAATTTTTATTAAAAATCCTCTAATAATATGAAAAAAATAAAATTACGATGATTAAAATAGTTACGGCTTTTTGCACTTAGTTTAGGTCTACTAAAACACGCGGATCGGAAATGGCGGGAAAACAAACATCTCTGCTGTCACTGCTGTCAATTATTTTTTTTTAATTCTCGATAAGGCTATTTTTTGTCTTTGATTTGTCAAGAGTGCCAACATAACGCGTCTAATCAGTCTATCAGCAGCTCATCAGCTAGTAGACTGTTAACAAGCGTTTATGAATCATACTTCTTGACAAACGTCAAACAAGCTTAATCAGTCTGTTAACTAACAGACTGATCAAGCCTCAATTAAGGATTTTTTATGAATAACGCTGTAAATGATTAAAAATGTCAATACCTATACCTAATCAGAAAATTTATAAGTAGCATATTCTTCGCATAGAATTCGTTTACCGCTATTCCTCGGGAAATATGCAATTTTCCGGGACAAAAACTATCCTACGTCCTTCCCAGGCCTTAAACTATCTATATACCGAATTTCATTTAAACCAGTTTAGACGCGAAGAGGTAACAAATAAACAAACAGACTTACAAACTTTCGCATTTATAATATTATTGGGATTGATAGATGTTTCTGAGTTCCTTCTTCTTGTTCTCTTTTAAAAATATGGCTTCTGTCCTAATTAATAGGACAATTTCGCCAGTGTCTAAGTATTCTCTTTCGAGAGGCAACGTTGTACGGTGATTGTAGTTTTTGTAACTTGATAGTAAAATTCCAGAAACCACGTGGAGACAACTTGCGCATTAAAAAATGTCAGACACGAGAGCAATATAGAATTTTGTGATCACTGTTCACTGTTAAGGTTAATCGTCGCATAAAACACTCAAAATTATGCTTCAACTATCCAAAGAAACAGAAATAGCAAAATTAGATATTGTCTACATCCGCCATCTTCGAATGCCACAAATCGAATCCTTCTGAGTTTCACATTAGGTGTTATAGACCAAATTCCTTTGCAGTATAGGCTGGCACGGTACAGCACGACATTGGCATATTATAGACACGATTCAAGATTTATTGTCGTTAAGAATATAGTGTTGAGACTGCGTTAAAGTTCAATGGCTTGTTATAATATTATGTAAAAAATGAAGTCACGGGTCAATTGACACCACTGATCTACCTAGTCCCAAACTAAGCAACGCTTACTATACCGGGTGTGGCCTGTAATACGAGCAAAAAATTAAAACATAGATCGTCCTCGTTAAACTGAACAACATTAGTTGAGCGACTTTAAAAAATAATGGAGTCTTTGAGTTTTCCTTTTTTCATACAAATTAAATACTACCATCAATGTACGCCATCCTAGAACACGACTGACGTCGCCTGTCACGCTACAAACATCAAGCATTTTGCTTTACATTGCTTCTGCGAATAAACTTAAAAGAGTAATAAAAAATAAAAAACGATTTTTTTTTAAATTCACTGAACTAATGTTGTTCAGTTTGAGGAATATGATCTATGTTTTAATTTTTTGCTTATATTACAGGCCACACCCGGTAGATACTAGGCAATGGATTTGTAGCGTGACAGCCGACGTCAGTTTTGTTCTCGGATGGCGTACATTAAAAGCAGTATTTAATTTGTATGAATTTGTATTATCCTTACCATCGTTACTAATATTATAAATGCGAAAGTAACTCGGTCTGTTTGTCTGTCTGTTACGCTTTCACGTCGAAACCACTGAACCGATTTTGATGAAATTTGGTATGTAGGTAGTTTGGACTCCAAAGATCAACATAGGATACCTTTTATCCCGGTAGAGGGCGCCACCGCGCGATAACCTAAATCCGCGCAGACGAAGTCGCGGGCACAAGCTTTATAATATATTTTTAAAGTCGCTGAACAAATGTTGTTTAGTTTGACGAGGACGATTTGTTTTAATTTTTTGCTCGTATTACAGCAAGGCTACCACGAAATTCGAAAATCGAAGTTCGTAGCGTGCCGTCCCGCCTACGCTTATGTTATTTAATACCAGAATGAGAGGGACGGTACCATACGAACTTCGAATTTCTTGTTTCGGAGTAGCCCTTCTGGCCACACCCGGTGTAGGTCCAATTTTCAATTCAAGCTATTTTTAACCCCCGACGCAAAAAGAGGGGTGTTATTGATATTATGCTAACCAAATTTCAAGTCAATTTGGCCATGGGAATTAGATAAATTCGAGTTTCATGCCTGACCCACACTGACACGGAAATTAGATAAAAGCTTGTGATAATAAGTTTTCTGTCAATAAACTAATTTTTAACACAATATTTTTGTCTGTAGCACTTATTCACTGTAATTGCATTTTCATTTGTAATTGTTTTTTCATATTTAATAAATGTTTGGCAATAAATTATTTCATTTCATTTCATTTTTTTTTCATTTCATTTCATCGAAACTACATGCCGTATCGGGTCTCAAATTAATACTTTAATTCGCTGAAGAGCTTCCATATGAGAATTTTATTATCATAGTACTGTCACTATGTTTACATAAGTATGCCAAACTTCAGCTCAATCAAATCAAATATCTCAGTCCATTAAGCTACAAAAAAACGGTTATTCAGTAGTGTCTTCTTCAATCTCGACATTGGCGGACGATGATATTGGTGGAGTTATATTTAAAAAAAATTGACTACTACTATTACATAAACCCTCAGTGAGTTTTCCGATAGTGGCAGAACAAGTTCATTGTATTTTATTTGTTTCGGTTATATTAAATGAATTAAAAAAAAACACGCGATTTTAGCGATAGTATGGTAGTTAAATAATTTATTTAATCAGGCGTTACTTTGCAGAGGTCCATGTAATTTTTTTTGTTTAGTTTATGGTAGTTAAATAAATAATTTGTTTGTTTATCGTATGTCATCAGGATTATATTTGATTGTGTATGAAAATGTTTTATAAAGACTTCAAATATACGATAAGTATTACGTTTCATTACGAAATTTTATTGTAACTGCAACACTTAATAAAATATCTTCATCATCACGGAGAATTATCGCATTAAGCTATTTCAATTGTTATTTTGCCGTTTATTTTATTAGTAACCTTTAGAAGTAACATTATTTTTTATTTGAAAATAAAATAAGCATTGGCATACTTTCGCTATTCGGCTACACAGTTCAAATTATTGTCGCTAACAATCTCGTAATGTTTTGTAACAACGTATTTTTTTTGTCATAATTGAATATCATACAAAAATAATTGGTATCTTAAATTTCTCACAATGTTCGTTTCACATATACAGCGGGTATTTTTGATAATACCTCAAACTATAACCAGACGAAGATTTAAGTGCTGTGAACCGATAACAAAACAATTTGTTAATTTAAAATGAACCACCAGAGCATAATTAATTTTTGAAATATTTTCTAGCAGCAATGTAACGCGTACTATAATAATTTGATACCAGAGAGAAGCATTCTGTGACAGCTGTCACGTCAACAAGTGCGACGTTTTGAATAAAAACAAAGTAGTATCGCGTAGTGGTTAATTCTGTAAGGAAAATAATAAGTCAATTTTTTTTCACTACAACATAATTGTTTACTAACACACTATGAATACTATGTTTGTCCGAAATAAAGAATTTGAATTGAATAAAATTTCATTATCAGGGCCCTCGCTAACTGCCCTTAAAGTTTGAGGTAGTATCAAAAATACACGCTGTATTTTTCTTTTACCGTAGTTATTTTCAAGAATTAAAAATATCTTACCACAGAAGATAGATGAAAGACAATTTTTCTAATTTCCTTTGATACAGGAAACACATTAAAGAAGGCCGACCTCACAAGTTTTTTCTTAATTTTAATAAAAACGATTTCGTTAGTTGTAATTAGTGTGACACAGCGCGGCTCATACAATATTATGGCCTGAATATATGTGTCTATGTGTGTGTGTTTCGATAATTTCAAAACAATTTTGAAAAACTACAGTTTCAGAAGAAAAAAAAATGTCAAATGAAAATTTTTCATTTTAGGGCAACTCGATGCAAAAAGAAGTTGAACCGTTATGTGTCCGTGTGCTTTTAAACAGGTGAACCTATTTGATTGCGGTTTTTTATTTGAAAGCGTAGTGGAGATATTGAACTTTGTAGTAACAATGACGGGGGTTTTTTAAATTTTTGTTGGTTATGGAGTTAGCGTATGAATCGCGAAGCGTTTAGTATTGAACAACAGCCATTACTTTTCGAGGTCTGTGAATAAATCCCAGCCATTTAAAATTTTCATTAAATCTCTATTCAAAACCTAACCATATACAACTTAATTATACTGAGGATAATGATCTCTAATTTTTCACTTGGGAAAATATGTCTCAACGCTTATCGGAAACTCATCTAAACAGAGTTATTACATGAGAGTTTCTTTGAATAATGTAACAAAGGTGTTCTATTTTGACATATTAAACTACAAACTCTAACCCTGACACAACGACCTGTTAGTTGACGACTGTATATTTAGTAAAGTGGTTAAATAATCTGATTATGAAGCTTGAGGGCCCGGGTTCGATACCTCTTCATTGTTTACCAGAAATAGTAAGAAATACAGAAAACGGGTTCACAGAGAGAAAATTACAATATATTTAGATGTACGTGTGTGAATAATACGAATGTTTGCTCTCGGGTCTTGAACGTTTAAATATAATATATTTAAGAGTATGTTTATCTATATAAGTATGTTTATCCGTTGCCTAGTACCCATAGTACAAGCTTTGCTTAGTTTGGGACTAGGTCAATTGGTGTCAAGTGTCCATGATATTTATATTTATTTATATATTTGTATTATAAATATCATGGTACATTTAACACTACTTGACCTAGTACCAAACTAAGCAAAGCTTGTGCTATGGATACTAGGCAACGGATAAACATACTTATATAGATAAACATACTCTTCAATATATAACATTAAACGTTCAAGATCCGAGAGCAAACATTCGTATTCATACAAATATCTGCCCCGGCCGGGAATCGAACCTGGGACCTCAAGCTTCGTAGTCAGGTTCTCTAACCACTAGGCCATCTGGTCGTCTAATTTATTTATTTAAGTATTATCACATTTAATAATAAAACAAAACTAAAAAGTTATTAGTTAAAAGTTATTAGTTAGTTAGCGACAAAACCGCGAATCTAAGTGTTTGCATTATAAGTTTTTTGTACTGCTTTATAGTGTGCAATAAAGAATTATATTAAGAAGTATTGTTATTTAGGGGGGAGGGGGATATATGCTCCTATTAAGAGCCCACCCGGTATAAGTTTTGGTCCCATGGGAAAGTTTAGTAAAACTATTTAGTTGAGGAATTAGAATTCGACTGCAGAAACTGCGTAAGTAGCAAGCGATGCTGCGGGCAAAAGCTAGTTGACAATATTGTTCTGTTGTAGTAAGCAACAAAACCATGACCATGGCATAATTATGGGTTAACCCACACAGCGGTGCAACGCATCATTGTAAGTGGGTGAGTGTATAAATAAGCCCATAAGGATTTAAACCTACGTACTAAACTGGCCTGAAAATACAAACATAACCTACAACGCTTTGCTTTAATTGCGAAACTCCATGCCTTTCGTATTTTTTTTTCACTAAAAAGACGCCATATGAACTTTGGACAAATAAATCGGTTGACTTTAGTGTTTTTCAAGTTTTTGGTAACCGTGTATCTTTTCATGTTCCAAAGGAAAAGCGGAAGATATGGGACGACAAAAACCAAGTCGGCTTATTTGTCGGATATGAAGACAACGTGAAAGGATATCGAGTTTACGTACCCGAAAAGGACACCGTAGAGGTGTCACGAGATATAGTGTGTCCTTTTTCACTAATGTAAAATTTCCAATCTATCATCCCACACAGGTCTTTCAGTATGAAAGTACTTTGACTATAGTTCCCACGCGAGCCCAGCGTGGATTGGGAACTTCACACATACCATTGAACGCTTCGTAGGTGAGATTTCACAGAATAGCTCATCCGTACTAATAGTGTGTTTTTGTGTTTGTCTGTCTTTCACGCCGTAACGGAGCGACAGATCGACGTGATTTTTAGCATAGATTTATGGGCCCGAGAGTGACATAGGCTACTTTTTATCCCGGAAAAATGCACAGTTCTCGAGGGAACAGCACGCGATTACCGAATACCACGCGGGCGGAGCCGCGGGCAAAAGCTAGTAGTAAATAAGTGTAATTTTACACATATATTCTGAAGAACTCAGGTCAAAAGTCAAAGTAATAGGCTACCAAGGCATTAAAACATATTGTATTATATGTTAATTAACGATCAATTAATTATTAAACCATAAAATACCCATAAAAGTCATATAAAATCGTTTTAAGAGACGATTGATTAATTATACAACCGACCATAAATCACCAAGGAAAGATACAGACAGGTTGACATAATGTGTCATTGGCCATCAATTTTGCTTTGTTATGTGCTGTCAAGTTTATTATATAATGAATGCGTTATAAATCTAATTATAATAAAATCTACGCCAAGTACGACATAAAACATTAGAAAACTGACAAAAAGGATCAAAATTTAAGATAAGAAATTCATTTAGCATAATAAATAGGGATGTTATGACACCACCAATCAACTGACGTACTTTTTATGAGCTGTCAAAACACAATTCTCCCATAGAGTTTCAATGGCAATAGCGACTTATGACGTCATAAGTCGCTATTTGTTCGCCAACTCAATCAACTAACTACTTATTTATTTGTTTTAAAGCAACAAAAAATCTATTTTTACAGTAAATCGAAAATTAATCTGGTTTTCAGGGCTAAAATAAAGCTTCTTTTTATTGGAGTCGTGCCTTTGAGTTATTTTTTAAATGCGTCAACATCTCTATTCAAGTATTTTATATGAACTTGTGATAGTTACGAAGATAGATGTAAATAAAAAATGTAAGTAAGTAAGTATTTTGTGCATGTTAGTTTTTAGTTGTGAACTGTTTTGTATGGTGCATGATTCTATGAATTTATTGAGCGCTTTTCATAGCTAACAAACGTAATAGTTTGGCGATACCAAAATTTAGTGTATTACCATGTGCCGTTTGATTAAATAAATACAAAAAAAGATACACGCATTTTAGTTTCTACCTATTTTATGTATTTTTACAATTGGTGATTAATGTCTAGATATTTCAATATTTTTGTATTTCGTTTTAAGTTATGATTTATTGAATAAGTAGCCGGTGCCCGCGGCTTCACCCCCAGTGTAATTTTTTTTTAATTTTTAAGTCTTCTTTTATAAGAAATTAATGTAAGAGAAAATTAAATATTAAATTAAGTTAATAGAATATTTATGCATGCTCAATTTGTGGACGCCCTCAGGGTAGAAGCCTTCTCCAAAGAATTCATAGTCTCAGGAATATTGTTTAAATCCAAGTAATTATTTTCTTTCAGTAAGACAATAGTTTTAACCTAAGACAATATTTGTGTTCATCCAATACAATATGGCGTCCGGCTATATTATACGAAATTTTACTGTCTTGACCAAGGGTTATATTGTCTTGATCTAAGACATCCTTTTTTTTTCTTGTAGCCAGTCTTGTAACCCTTAGAGTAAGTTTTCGGTTACAAAATACATCTCGATCGCGTTCGTGTTAAAATCTCAATTTGTATGGAAGTACGAACATCGCAAACGTGCCGCTAGAGGCGCTGTTCGTGTTTCCATACAAAGTGAGATTTTAACTCGAACGCGATCGAGACGTATTTTGTAACCGAAAACTTACACTAAGGGTACTGTTACTTCGAACTTGGCTTGACACTCTACCGCGTGTTTAAATCCCTACAAAGTCACTTTTGATCAGCTTCACGCAACTTCGCAATTTTTTACTAAGTATAGTATATTAAAAACGGATTAATTTCATGACAGAATATTTTTCAACATCATTTTCTGATACTGGAGTACCTTAGATTACTTTTTGGACTCTTTTTGTATTTTTTATTTCAACTCCAAATTTTTGTTACTTTTACGGTCATCCCGTGAAAGTCTATATATTTCACACGAAAACACAAGCTGAAACATGGATCTTTCCTCAGTCAACTTATTGGCATTGTCAAGATGGCCAAGTGGTTAGAGAACCTGACTACGAAGCCTGAGGTCCCGGGTTCGAATCCCGGCCGGGGCAAATATTTGTATGATGAATACGAATGTTTGTTCTCGGGTCTTGGAAGTTTAATATGTATTTAAGTATGTATTTATCTATATAAGTATGTTTATCCGTTGCTTAGTACCCATAACACAAGCTTTGCTAAGCTTACTTTGGGACTAGGTCAATTGGTGTGAATTGTCCCGTGATATTTATTTATTATTATTATTGTCATACAACGAGGAAACGCAGCCAACCTTATGGGCACCCTGCTTAATAGCAACGACTTGGGTGATATTTGTCAATATAGATTTTTAGGATTAGAGTAAGTTAGTTTTAGTTTTTTTATTTATTTATTATTGCATGTATTATTTGTTTGTTTATAAATAAAATTACATTTGATTTTGTTAAAAAAAATGCACAGGAAAACCAGAAAAATAGATCAGCGCTGGGCAGGTAAGAAAAAACTTCACTACCAGAAAATTATGTAAAAAAATACTCTAGTCTTGAAATTAATTCGTATTTGGCCAAGTTTGACTGAACTTTTAAGTCTTCAGGATCCTCTGCTAGACAGACCTAATATTCAAAATTCCGAAACACAACCTCGATTCACTTTAAAACTAAAAAAACACATAAAATCTTCTGCAAAATTACATATTTTTTAAATATTTAAAAATAACCGTACCGTTACACAAATCCGATCGCACTACACACACACGCGGCGCGCGCACTGAGTTAACTGCGCGTTGCATTTCTGCAGAACTTATATACATGCTCTTGTTTCTATGCGGAGAGTGGGGTTTCCGGGTTCAGTAGAATTTGAGCATTTTGAAAGGCTCTTGCGCCAAGATCATCGGGATCCTTTGAAAAAAAAAACGGGCAAGAGCGTCAAAGTCAAAGTCAAAATTTCTTTATTCAATTTACGTTATAACAAGATTCGATATGTGGCATTCGAGCATGGCGGATGTAGACAATATAATTTTGCTATTTCTGTTTCTTTGGCTAGTTGAAGTATAATTTTGATAGTGTTTTATGCGGCGATTAACCTTAACAGTGAACAGTGATCACAATATTCTATATTGCTCTCGTGTCTGACATTTTTTAATGCGCAAGTTGTCTCCACGTGGTTTCTGGAATTTTACTATCAAGTTACAAAAACTACGATCACCGTACAACGTTGCCTCTCGAAAGAGAATACACTTTGCTTTGACACTGGCGAAATTGTCTTATTAATTAGGACAGAAGCCATATTTTAAAAGAGAAGAAGAAGGTTAAACAAGCACATGCACGTCAAAAAAATCTACTACCGGTTCGGAAAAACCTCTGTTGAGAAGAATCCGGTAAAAAACTCAACGAGGTATTTTTTTTTAAAAACAGATTCACAATATTTATAAATGTTATCTATTATACATTACAAGTATTTAACACAACTTTATTTTTGACCCAGTAGGTTCGCTATTTGAAGGGATCGCTTATGCGGTTCGGAATAGGTCCCATAGCGTCTCGGATAGGTCCAAGATATTTTATTTTACCACTTCGTTGGCATGAATGATATGTATCATCATCATCATCGTCCCAGCTTATATACGTCCCACTCCCACTGCTGGGCGCAGTCTTCCTCTCAGAGCAAGAGGGCTTAGGCCTTAGTTCTTACGCGGGCCAAGTGCGGAATGGGAACTTCACACGCACCATTGAATTGCTTCGCAGTTTGTGCAGGTATCCTCACGATGTTTTCCGCAAAGCTCGTGGTAAAAGCTGTGGAGGCCTGGTGGTTTGACCTATCGCCTCTCAAGCAGAGGGTCGTGGGTTCAAACCGCGGCTCGCACCTCTGAGTTTTTCAAAATTCATGTGTGGAATTAAATTACTGATATGTATATTGATGCCAAATTAGAGCTTTCTAGTACTAACGGTCTCTGAGCTTAGCCGCGGACAGACAGACGGACAGACATGGCGAAACTATAAGGGTTCCTAGTTGATTACGGAACCCTAGAAAAGCTCAATATACATATAGTGATAGCTACGGTTTTTAACCCCCGATGCAAAAAAAGGGGCGTTATAAGTTTGACCGTTATGTGTGTCTGTCTGTGGCACCGTAGCTCTTAAACGGGTGGACCGATTTGAATGCGGTTTTTTTTTAAATTGAAACTAAGTTTTCTAGCAATGGTTCTTAGACATGTTTCATCAAAATCGGTTCAGCCGTTTTTTAAATAATGAACTTTGAAGTGACAAGGGGTTTTCCAACTTTTTGTTGGTTAGGTTATTCTGATGGTTAAAGCTTAGCCTAGTTGACCTATGGTCTCTCAAGTTAGAGGATCGTGTGTTCGAACCCGGGCTCGCACATCATTATCATCATCATCATCATCAGCCTATGGTCGTCCACTGCTGGACATAGGCCTTTCCCATGGCACGCCACCGAGCACGATCCTCGGCCACTCTCATCCAGCTCTTGCCAGCCACCCTGCGAAGATCATCGCACCACCGAGTCTGAGGGCGTCCTATGCTACGCACGGGCTCGCACATCTGAGTGTTTTACAGGATTAATATAGGTAAGCGAAAAATATTAATATTAAATGCAGGTAACCTTACGCAAGGTCCGCCCGTATTGCTACCACCATCTGGCTCGCTAATCCTGCCGTGAAGCAGCAGTGCTTGCACTGTTGTGTTTCGGCGTGGAGAGTAGGTAAGACAGCCGGTGAAATTACTGGCACTTGAGGTATTCCAACTTAGGCCTCTAGGTTGGCAACGCATCTGCAATACCCCTAGTGTTGCAGATGTTTATGGGCGGTAGTGATCTCTTACCACCAGGAGACCCACTTGCTCGTTTGCCTTCCAGTCGAATAAAAAAAAACGGAGGCGGAGGCGATGTTGCGATAAATACAACCCTAGTTCGAGAGGGATACAAATAATTTACCCAGCCATTTAAACATACAAACACTTTCTCATTTATTATTATTGTATTAGATAAATTACCTAGGAATTCTTCGCGAACATAAAGATTCTTGCTGGCATATGAAGACTAGCCTGTGTCAGTTAACTGCAAAGTGAGAATATACTTTTCTGATTACTCTTAATTTACAATATGTATAATAAACAGTATAAACGGGCCAATCAGCTTTTCTACCCACACTTTGGATGTCTCCTGCGTTACCAAAATTGTCTCTGGCGTTACCAAAAAAGGTTGAACTTACGTAGGATGGCAAGTATTCAAGTACACCATCTATTAAATTACAGAAAAAACATGTTTACTCACAAAAATCTGCAATTGTTTGAAAAAATTCGAGGACAGGATTAGTGTCGGTAAAAAAGTTGATTGGCCCAAACACGTGTTTTTAACAAATGATTACATATTTGCGGCACTTGCCTTAGACACTTTAGGACCGTGGTCATATTCATATTCATATTCATATTCATTTATTCATTGTAAAGTCATGTACATAGTCATGTGTGTGGTTTTTGGTGTCATCCGACACCAATAACCTAACCTAACCTAACCTAACCAACAAAAAGTTGGAAAACCCCCGACTTTGTCACTTTAAAGTTCAATATCTCAAAAACGGCTTAACCGATTTTGATGAAACATGTCTAAGAACCATCGCTAGAAAGCCTGCTATCAAATAAAAAAAACCGTATTCAAATCGATCCACCCGCTTAAGAGCTATGGTGCCACAGACAGACACACAGACAGACACACAGACACACATAGCGGTCAAACTTATAACACCCCTCTTTTTGCGTCGGGGGTTAAAAAGGATACAGATACAGGGTTTAGATATTTTTTAATCATAATTACTAACGTTTCTTTTTATACTATACTTACTAGCTTTTGCTCGCGGCTCCGCCCAAGAGGTATTCGGTTATCGCGCGCTGTTCCCTCGAGAACTGTGCATTTTTTCGGGATAAAAAGTAGCCTATGTTACTCTCTGGTCCATAAACTATCTCTATGCCAAAAATCACGTCGATCCATCGCTCCGTTTCAGAGTGAAAGACGGACAAACACGCACACTTTCTCATTTATAATATTAAGTATGGATTATGTTTGCCAAATAAATGGTCTATCATTTAAATATACCGCGTGTATTTTTGTTACTACCTCAAACTTTAAGGGTAGTTAGTGAAGGCTCTAATAATCACATTTTATTATGTTTTAGTAAAATAAATTGACTTATTATTTTCCTTACAAAATTAATTAGCACGAAATTGTTCTTATTCAAATCGTCGCACTTGCTGTCGTGACAGCTGTCACAGAACGTTTCTCTCTCGTATCGAATTATTGTGCGCATCACATTGCCGCTCGAAAATATTTCAAAAATTAATTACGCTCTGGTAGTTAATTTTAAATTAGAAATTTGTTTTGATATCGGTTCACAGCACTTAAATTTCGTCTGGTTCAATGACATTTAAACCAGGACGCACATTGCCGAACAAAATCCCCTTCAAAGAATGTCAGAACTATTGATTTGTTTGCGTGACAAATAAAATCATCTCACACAAAATAATTAAAATAATACGAGACGAAATTTGAACCTAGTCTTTACTCTATTACGGGCGAATTTCGCTAGCGGCAAAACTCCACAACGCTTGACACTTGACAACAACGTACTGAGAAAAAAGAAGGCCAATTTTACCAAAGTGGCAGGCGAGCATTCTACCAACCTATCTACCTAGTATCGACCTACCGATCGACCTATCGACCTAACCTATCCCGGTGATCTTAACCAGTGATTTTAGGCCAGTGATTCAAAGTGGCGCTCATTTGGCTCGGACATATTTGGGCGCGCGATTGTGAATCTACAGGTATAATTCATCAAAGGTCTGGTTACAGTTTGAGGTGGTATCAAAAATACACTCGCTATACACAACCTCCCTACGGGCAGTCGGATAAAGCTTCACCAATCACTCTGTATACACACAAACATGACGATAACTCAACGGAACAAGTGGCCATCCGTCATGCTATAACAATGCGCCGGAGTTGCCGAGACGTGAACGTCTAAATACTACGATTAAAACACTTTAGTTAAGTACATTTAAGTCTATAGCCCGAAACATGTCGAGCTAAACTCGATTTAAGTTATCCGTTACAATATCATTTTAGACGACCGGATGGCTAAGTGGTTGGAGAACCTGACTACGAAGCTTGAGGTCCCGGGTTCGAATCCCGGCCGGGGCAGATAATTGTATGAATAATACGAATGTTTGTTATCGGGTCTTGGATGTTTAATAATGTATTTAAGTATTTATTGTCTATGAAAGTATGTTTATCCGTTGCCTAGTGTTCATAGAACAAGCTTTGCTTAGTTCGGGACTAGGTCAATTGGTGTCAAGTGTCCCATGATATTATTATTTAAGTCTGAGCAAGATGAAGCTGGCCGAGTGGTTTGACCTATCGCCTCTCAAGCCGAGGATAGTGGGTTCAAACCCCGGCTCGCACCTCTGAGTTTTTGGAAATTCATGTGCCACATTTGAAGCATTACGGTGAAGGAAAACATGGTGAGGCAACCTGCACAAACCTGCGAAGCAATTCAACGGTGTTGTGTGAAGTTCCCAATCCGCACTGGGCCCGCGTGGGAACTACGGCCCAAGCCCTTTCATTCTGAGAGGAGGCCTGTGGCCAGCAGTGGGACGTAGGCTGAGAAGATGATGATAAAATACCTATCTGTTTATTTTATATACGAGGTAGGTATCTCATCGATGCTTTTATTTCGACGACATACCAAGTGGTTAAGAAAACCTGACTACGAAGCTTGAGGACCCAGGTACGATTCCCGGCCGGGACAGATATTTGTATGAATATAAGTTTGCAGGTGGTAGGACCTTGTGCAAGGTCCGCCCGGATTGCTACCACCATCTTGCTCGCTAATCCTGCCGTGAAGCAGCAGTGCTTGCACTATTGTGTTTCGGTGTGGAGAGTAAGACAGCCGGTGAAATTACTGGCACTTGAGGTATTCCAACGTAGGCCTCTAGGTTGGCAACGCATCGGCAATACCCCTGGTGTTGCAGATGTTTATGGGCGGTGGTGATCTCTTACCACCAGGAGACCCACTTGCTCGTTTGCCTTCCAGTAGAATAAAAAAAAAAGTTATTTTCAAAAGTTGTAGAACTAAATTAGCTCAAGATCCCAACTCCCCTCCTTGCTGCCCCTCCTCCCCCCTTTAGCCCCCCTTTTAGGCCGGCTACGCACCCACAGTCCTAATGCTGTAGGTGTCCATGGGCGGCGGTGATCACTTACCATCAGGTGACATGCTCGTTTGAAAAGATGAAGAGTAGATGCTATGTTTTAATTTTTGGTCCTGTTACAAGGCCCACCTTGTATACAAATACATTATTTTATATTTTTTTTTATTAGACTGGATGACAAACGAGCAAGTGGGTCTCCTGACGGTAAGATATCACCACCGCCCATAAACATCTGCAACAGCAGGGGTAAACAAAGTAAGTGAAAATTTTATGGGCTAATTATATAATTACCAGTCATAATATCACACTTGCTTCATAGATTCCTCTTAACAGCGTTCAAGGAGCCCATGGCTATAGAAGACCGGTCTGCGCGCAAAATTACCCCTTGTTCCTTACAGATAACCATGGCCAGATAACTGGTAATCTGCGAAGAATTTTTTTCTTCCAGTATAACTAGTTATCTCCAAAGAATTTTTTTTCACGGTTGACTCTAAGGACTTTCAAGTTTATAATATTAGTAAGAAATTCGTTTATTATTTAGTATAATTGACTTTTATTGTACAGTAATGAAATAGGACAAATAAAGAGTCCTTAGACTCAACCGTTAAAAAAAACCAGTTATCTGTGGGGAAAAAAATTCCCCGGAGATAGCTAGTTACCTAGAAGGAATGGATTTTCCTCGCAGATAACCGTTAAAAAAAACAGTTAACTGTGGGGAAAATAAAATCTTTGGAGATAACTAGTAATACTGGAAGAAAAATTTCTTTACAGATTACCAGTTATCTGGCCATGGTTATCTGTAAGGAACAAGGGAAAATTACGACATTTTACAAACTACTTGGTTTGGGTGAGATATAATGATATACTGAATTATGTGTACGTAATAAAATACTGAACACTTTCCACCAGTAATCGTCCGAGTGCTCGACACGCTAATCCCCAACAGACGACACCCTGCTGTCATTTCCATTGCTAATGATGTAAGATTCAAGGTGCCAACTATTGAGACAGTGACGAGCACTCGTACGTTTACGTCAATATATTTACACACAAAGAGAAGTACAGAAGAAATTAATATAACAAAACGATAGACAATACAATATACTAAAAAATAATAATTATTATTATTATTCTCCTTAATGGCGGCCTTTAAGGCTTGGGCCAATGTCAGTTAAAAAAAGATAAATATATTTTTCTTCACGTAGTACGGTGATTGTAGTTTTTGCAACTTGATAGCAAAATTCCAAAAACCACGCGGAAACAACTTGCGCATTAAAAAATGTCAGACACGAGAGCAATATCGAATTTTGTGATCACTGTTCACTGTTAAGGTTAATCGCCGCATAAAACACTATCAAAATTATACTTCAACTAGCCAAAGAAGCAGAAATACCAAAATAGGACATGGCCCACATCCGCCATCTTCGAATGCCACAAATCGAATAAAAAAAAAATAATTATGTTAAAAAACAAATGTGTCAGTCACAAGACAGTTGGTAATAGCGAACGCGAACGTCTGTACCCGGACATGCGCACCACGACCATTTTGAATGTTGACGGAAACAGAAATACAGTCGCCACAACGAATATAAAAGATAAGGTGGTAAATACAGAATAGCTACTATACTCCCCCGCTGTAATACTATGGGTTTCCGCCGCACCCTCGAAAAATAAAATATGGACTATTGAGGGACTATACACACACACACACAGTACACACATTCACACACACACACACACACACACACATACAGACACACAAACACACAGACACATACAGATACACACACATAGAGATACAGTTGATCAAACAAATACCGCAATGTAGTGAAACTTGCATGAAAGTTCTCGCATAGTCTAAATGGGGCTTAAATAACTGAAAACCACATACACAAGACGAAAAATATCAAATATTGATTAATATCAATGATCTGAGGATGCTGAAGTTAAAGGAAATAAAGAAAAACAAAACACATATGAAACCCCGGCTCGAACCTCTTGAGTTTTTCGAAATTAATAATAATAATAATAAAAAACATTTATTGCCCATAGAAAAAAAAACATATTTGTGAGAAGTACATATATGCTCAGCTACATATGTGGCAAAAGGTTCAGGCTCAGCATGTGCGAAATTATATTTGAAATTTACCACGAGTTTTACGATGAACGAAAACGTCGTGGGGAGACCTGCGCGATCCAGCGAAGTTATTCAATGGTGTGTGTCAGCAGTGAGACGTATATAGGTTTTTTTTATTCGACTGGACGGAAAACGAGCAAGTGGGTCTCCTGATGGTAAGAGATCACCACCGCTCATAAACATCTGTAACACCAGGGGTATTGCAGATGCGTTGCCAACCTAGAGGCCTAAGATGGGCCTCAAGGGCCAGTAATTTCACCGGGTCGTCGGTCGGGATGATGATGATGATGATGTCGAGACAGACACACACTTTTTGCTGTCGTAGAGGTCGGGGACGCGGGTCGCATGCGCTACTGGACGGCTGTATACACTAATGAACCAAGTCACAAAACACAGATATAGTTCAGATACCAATCTCCATACAAGTGCGCTCGAGCAACGCACACATAGACACTGCTCACGGACACGATATCTCGGCCCGGTCGGGACCAGTGCGAGCGCGAGTGTTATCTGCTTGAGACAGGCGTCTGTGAACTTTTTGTGCATTAATGAAGCAACAACTCTTCAGTGGACGGTTGTTTAAATTAAATAATCGTGAATTTCGCCAATTACGAAATTGTCACAAGATATTTTCTGTGACTAATTTATAGTATAACAATGATATTAAAATTAAAATATTTTAGTTACTGATGTATATTTCTGTTCTTCCCGTTTCATTCTCAACAATAAATCAAACAACTAGATAAGAGTGCGACTACCACGATAGATTTTTGGTGCATAAGTCATAGTTGACAACCATAGAGCGACCGCTGAGCGTAGGTATGAAAAGTGAAGTACATATAGTGGGGGAGTTATAGGACAACACCAATATTTTTGACATTAAAGAATGAGACTTGGCACACTTGTTCCTTAGGTGGACCAGTGTGGAAAACGCCCGGGAGCCAGCGGGAGCCACCCTGCAGGGGGGGAGGGGGAGGGGGTAAAGTAAAGCGCGTACTGTTGGTCGTAATAACTGCTAAGTTTATTGCCTTCGAGATATTTGGAATCAAAGTTGAACAATTTTAGGCCAAAAAACTGGTTTTCTGGCCATAACTTTTGTGTTAGGGCGTTTTCAAAAAAGTGTACCCTTTCTTTATTTTTGATATTTTGGAAAAAATATGGTTTTTCCTACTCAGAATCAAGAGCAAAATCCATACCAATAGTTTA
The DNA here is from genome assembly GCA_037349165.1 of Choristoneura rosaceana. Taxonomy (NCBI): domain Eukaryota; kingdom Metazoa; phylum Arthropoda; class Insecta; order Lepidoptera; family Tortricidae; genus Choristoneura; species Choristoneura rosaceana. Next base: position 1,243,285 of record JAZBNJ010000007.1, read on the forward strand.
AAAAAATGTCCCCGAAAAAATTTCAGTTTTGCGACGTTTTTTTCATACATTCAGTATGGGCGTGACAAAACGGACTCATAAAATTTTGAATCAAAAACTGGGGACATTTTTTTAAACGATCGGAATCGATTGTGCTCTTGATTCTGAATAGGAAAAACCATATTTTTTCCAAAATTAAAAAAAAAACGGAAAGGGAACAAAAAGAAAAAAAATTTTTTTTAAAACACCCGTTAATTAGTTTCAAATGAAAACCCTCCACAGCTTGTAATACTTAGTATTATTTCTGCGTTTTGAATTATTTCTATCTTAATAAAAATTTGAGTAAATATTACGACGAAGTTTTAACATTTTATGATTAATTAATGGCACATCTCGCATACCGCGCTCCCTAAACAAGTGTCATAATACTAAATTAAATATCAATTTGTCATAGTTCGTGTCATAATTGCGCGCATGCGTATGACATAACATATAACTTGTGGGAACCTGGTGAAGGACGGCCCACTCATGTCAAACGTATGTCAAACCATGAAGATCCCTTGGATGGTTTCAAAATAACAAGACCATGTTTTCGCACATGACATTACCGTGAGACTCACTCATATTAAGTGACTAGCTTTTGCCCGCGGCTCCGCCCGCGGCTCCGCCCGCGTGGTATTCGGTTAGCGCGCGCTGTTCCCTCAAGAACTGTGCATTTTTCCGGGATAAAAAGTAACCTATGTCACTCTGGGGTCCATAAAGTATCTCTATGCCAAAAATCCCATAAAAACCCTTATGGGTTTCGGATGGACGTGATTCATAATTCATTTATTGCATTTTATGCATTTTATAGTTACGGCGTGAAAGACGGGCAAACATTCAAACACACAAACATAAAAACACACTTTCGCATTTATAATATTAGTATGGATATTGTAACGGATAACTCACGTCTTAAATCGAGTTTAGATGTTTCGGGCTATTTAGTAGCTCTTCTTCTAAGCAGCGAAGGTCCTTACAAGAAGGCCTATGTTTTCGCTTTTAAAATATTTTTTCGTTGAGCAAACATTCTGCTAATTGGTCTGCTTCGGGGGTTTTCTAACTTTTCGTTGGTTAGGTTAGGTTATTTTCCAATGCAGAACCAATCGTATTTCAACATCAGAATGCCGACTGGGGTGAACATAACCGTAAGCTATTTGCCGACAAATAGATGCTCAGTTAATCGGCATTTAGAGCCTATAACGACCCCAATCACGCTGTTACTCGACCATTATGGCACTGTAGGTGCTGTAAACAACTTTTACTAGGTTATGGGTAATTTTGCTGAGGCATATTGTACGTAAATCATTGGTGTGGTCAAGGACTTTAATTTATGAGCCAAAACAGAACCAATTCATAATAAATATTCCATACTTATATAATATTATAAATGCGAAAGTGTGTTTGTGTGTTTGTCTGTTTTTCACGCCGTAACGGAGCGACGGATCGACGCGATTTATGGCATAGAGATAGTTTATATACCCGAGAGTTACATAGGCTACTTTTTATCCCGGAAAAATGCACAGTTTCCGAGGGAACAGAGCGCGATAACCGAATACCACGCGGGCGGAGCCGCGGGCAAAAACTGGTAAATAATAATAAATATCACGGGACAATTCACACCAATTGACCTAGTAATAAAGTAAGCTTAGTAAAGCTTGTGTTATAGGTGCTAAGCAACGGATATATATAATTTTATAGATAGATACAATGCTTAAATACATATTAAACACCCAAGACCCGAGAGCAAACATTCGTATTATTCATACAAATATCTGCCACGACACGGGAATCAAACCCGGGACCTCAAGCTTCGTAGTCAGGTTCTCTAACCACTAGGCCACCTGCTCGTTAAAACTAACTAGCTAACAAATAAAAGCTAACAATGAAATAATCATCTGCTTAGTTAAAGTAGATGACAAATTGGGCAACAATGCTCTGAGTAATAGCAGATTGGAGGTCACAGGTTCGTTCCCTGGTGAAGAATGTGTAGCATTCAGGCAAGGACGTGAACTTTAGCGCCTCCGAGATTGACAGCTCTTTGACAGGCTGCTGTTAAAGATGTTCCTTTGTTATAGAACATCCTATTAATATGGCTCAAGATGGTAACATATTATATATGAGTTACATGTGAAATAAAAATATCCTAAACATAACAACATAATTATGTAGAAAGCTACTAACATTAGTTCAATAAGTGATTATGTATTACTAACAAAATGGATTGAAAAGTCTGAATAAATTATGATTATTAAAATTATATTAATTAATAACTTAACTAAACTTACCTAAATAAAATAAAAAACTTACATAAAATAAAAATAGAACCTAAAACTAAAACAAATTGTCCAAAGAGTACCCCTTAGGCAAGGTCCCGAAGATGCTGGCAGCGTTTCCTCTTTGAATAGCTAGGCTAATTATTTGTCCGAGGAAGCTGCCAGCTCTTCGGTCACCTGTGACGTCTACTAATTTTTTAATATTAAGAATGCGAAAGTTTGTCCGTGTGCATGTTTGTTACTCGTTCACGCTAAAACGGCTGGACGGATTTGGATGAAATTTGATATGTAGATAGCTGGATGTCTGGAGAAACAGATAGGCTACTTTGTACCCTATCAAAATCATTTTTATGGGTGATTGGGGTGCTGTGAGTGACCGTCGTGAACGCACTCTATGAAAAATATCTACCGAAAGGGATTTTTTTGGAAATTCCCATTGAAATTTGTTAAAATTCCGGAATTTCAATTTAACTTAATTTAATTCAATTTAATTAAATTTACCTCGTTGATTTTCTTGCCGGATTCTTCTCAACAGGTTTTTTCCGAACCTGTGGTAGATTTTTTTGACATTCATAAGTGCCTGTCTAAATTGAATAAAGATATTTTGAATTTTGACTTTGTCTTTGAACTGCAATTTTCGATATTATGGTGCATATGCAGTTATAGAACCTTTTAAATGACTGTTAGAAGAGCTTAAATTTTAAACGAAAGTGAAACCCTAAATCATATTAATCTTCTGCTCATATTTGTCTCAAATGAGCGAGAGGGAAATACGATTTTAGTTTTTACTTCCTTTCCGTCCTATACAAAGTAAAGCCTCACAGTAAGTGTTACAATGTCTTCACAAGATAGCACTAACCAACTAATGCGGTCATTAGAAACCTTATTGCATTAGTACTAAAGCTTAATTTTAAAGACCACATCCGCATCGACAATATTTAAAGAATGCTGCAACATTTGAAGATAAAAATGCATCTGTTGAAAGTCTTATTGCTTAGATGTTTAGGTTTGAATTTGAATGTTTTATACGTAAATGTGAAACCACACAATAGTGCGGTCGCGCATTTCGTTGCATTGTTCCAATGATTTAGCCAGAACTTGTGAATCAAAACGACGTATGCGACGTATGTTTTAAGTACGATAAGCCTTTTTGACGCTCTCAAGATGAAGTGTAAAAATAATTTTATTGCATGTAATATTCAAGTAAAATGCTGTCACAATCATTAGTTTGTACATTTGACGAGATTTCTGAAAATTGCGGTTCTATACAATTGCTTTATTTTTTATAATGTATAATTGTTATTATTATGTGTTACCAACATTAGTGGATTAACACGGTTGCGAAAATTGTTTTATTGATGAAATGCGTTAATCATGAAACATTACATATTTTTATTATTGTTTACTTAACTTATACTGCGTGTTATTACAAACATATTTAATTAGTGGCGGTGCTGATGCCCGATGGGGTCAGAAGGTTCTCGAATGGAGTCCGCGGACCGGGAGACGAGCTGTCGGTAGGCCTCCAACAAGATGGAGCGACGACCTGGTTAAGATTGCAGGATCGCGGTGGATGCGGAAAGCACAAGACCGGTCTGAGTGGAGAGCCTTGGGGGAGGCCTATGTCCAGCAGTGGACGTCTTTCGGCTGACATGATGATGAAATTAATTGACTTACCGAAACGGCAGTCATACCTACATGGATATGGATACTATAGGAGGAAGTGCCTACTGTGGAATCACAGAATCACAGAACGAAGTCATCGACATAGCTCAGAGAATTAGCAAGTGGAAGTGGCAATGGGCTGGTTATATCTGTCGAAGAACCGACAGCCGCTGGAGTATTAGGTTTTTGAGTGGAGAATTGTGTCTCGGCAAACGTAGTGTAGGACGCTCTCAGTACCACTACCATGAGTTTACAGTGACCGTACTCGATAGGGAACGTATCTGAATATCGAATGTTAAAATATCGAATATATTAAAATATCGAATAGGTCATAATATCGAAAGGTTTTTTTTCGGAAACCGTAACCATCTCAGGATTCATTAAAACGGCATCGTATAGAACCTCTTAGGTTAGATTGAAAATACAAACCGAAACATAGATACACAGAAAAACCAGAAAAATAAGACCAACACTGGGAATCGAACCCAGGTCCTCGGCATTCCGTGCCACGTGTTATACCGCTACACCACTGCTAAAAAATAAAAAAAATAAAAAAAAAAATAATAAAAAAAAAATACAAAAAGATTCCAAAAAACCAATCATACCTAATACTCTTAGGTTAGGTTAGATTTATAACAATCTAAAAAAAGTAAAGTCTTAAGAAAAATAGTACCTTTTCGATATTATGACCCATTCGAGATTTTAATACATTCGATATTTTAACATTCGATATTTAGATACGTACCCACTCGATAGGTAGCGACGGCGGAAATTATTTGTAGAGGCGCTGTACAATTCTCCATACAAATAATTTACGCCGTCGCTATCGAGTACGGCCACTGTAAACTCATGGTAATGGTACTGGCCAGAAGGTCTACTCTGAAATTGGAAAATCGAAGTTTGTGTCGTACCGTCCCTCTCACTCTTGTATTAAATTGTATAAGCGTAAGAAAGACAACGATACGAACTTTGATTTTCTGACCCTGTACTGCGAAGTGCAAAATTCGAACTTCGTATCATGCCGTCCCGCTGATGCATATACTATTTAATATGAGAGTGAGAGGGACGGTACCATACCAACTTACTACCTGGGAGTTCGGTATAAATTTTAAAGCCAGTGAAGTTGAATTTTTTTCTTACCGTAGCAATATGGGTATCAAATGAAAGCTAGTAAAGAGACCAGTTCAAATATATATATATATATATGTGTGTATATATATATATATATATCACATTATGTCTCATTTATCCTTAACTAAAAAGTTCAAAATAAAAACGTAAAAATACTATTATTATAATAAATAGAATATTTAAATACGGGATATAGCGACTTTGACAGTCGGGACCCATTAAATAACCTAGACTCATTCCTATCCAATATGGGTCCCGACTGTCAAAGTCGCTATATCCTGTATTTAAATATACTATTTGTTATAGTTTAGGTCAATTACTTTCTACGCATTTTTCCTTCAGTTCAGATCATTTTTTTTTAGTTTATTTTTCTACAACTATAGTATAAAGTACTTGGAGAAAGATCTCTTTATACTTTTGCCACACTTTATGAATTTCCTAGTAAAGTACGTACTGACTTTATTGCCTATTAAGGCTAGATTATTTATGTCTTTTTTATTATGCGTACACATAAATAAATGTTAAGTTGGTATACAAGTATCCCACTGAAAGGACGAATGTAAAAATGAAAGCCAAGTTAAATTTTTAATTTAGGTACTTGTGTACCTATAAAGTATTCTCTCAATGTACATTGTTGTTTTTATGTGCAATAAAGAGTTATACAAACACTATTATATTGCTTTTTTCGTAAATCTCTATGCTATGATATAAATTATGCCATGTAATAGGTTGATTGGTTTGGTGTACTTAATGTTTATTTTCTTTCTATTTCATTTTACTTTTTAGTTAGGTATATACTTTAGTCACTTATAAACCATACATGTCATCAAAACTAACCGTAAAGTTTTGTATCTGTGCTATAATATAAACCATTGAGAAGCTTCCTCAAGAGAAGACGACTCTGGATGCAGCATCAGGTAGCATCCATCAGAAAAACGCATTGTCATTGGACAATTATCTTAAGTTTCGAGTCGCTTGATGTTGTGATTAACTATTGAGGAGTTCCCTCCTGAAATGACGACCCCGGGACTACTATGATGTCATATTATATTGTCACAAGATTCTATATATAGCGTGCATTTTTGATACCTCAAACTGTAACCAGACGAAGATTTGAGTGCTGTTAACCGATATCAAAGCCAATTGTTAATTTTGAATTAACTATCAGAGCGTAATTGATTTTTGAAATATTTTCGAGCAGCAATGTAATGCGTACAATAATTTGATAGGTACGAGAGAGAAGCGTTCTGTGACAGCTGTCACGTCAACAAGTGCGACGTTTTGAATAAGAACAATTGCGTGCTAATTAATTTTGTAAGGAAAATAATAAGTCTACTTTTTTTTTACTAAAACGTAATAAAATGTGATTATTAGGGCCTTCACTATTTGCCCTTGAAGTTTAAGATAGTATCTAACTTATTGCGGCCCAATGTGCAATAAAATGTACACAATAAGTTCAAGGGAATTAGGAATCTATGACAATATAACAAAGTAAAAATTAAGATTACGATTTGGAGTCTTTTTGTATTTTTTATTCCAACTCCAAATTTTTGTTTCTTTTACGGTCATCCCGTGAAAGTTTTATTTCACACGAAAACACAAGCCGAAACATGAATGCACAGAAAAACCAGAAAAATAGACCAGCGCTGGTCCAGTGGTGGTGTAGGGGAATAGCACGCAGCACGGAATGCTGAGGACCTGGGTTCGATTCCCAGCGCTGGTCTATTTTTCTGGTTTTTCTGTGCATTCATGTTTCGGCTTGTGTTTTCGTGTGAAATATATAAAGTAAAAATTGTTTTGTTTTTCTATTGTTTTACACCATGGCAGTTTGACGGCATTTTGACTTTATTGTCGAAAAAATTTTGTAATTGCTGTCAATTTTTTTCATAATATTTAAATGGTGGGCTTTAGGAAAATACACGCTGTATATGCCAAATTTCAAGCCAACCTGACCATTGGGAATGTGTCAAATTTAACTTCCAAGATTTGCATCTACAAACCTACACAACATGTTAAATAAAAGTTTATAAAAATAGATATTTGATTTTGAACTTGACAGATAACACTGCCACGCCGCGTGTCTATCTAAGAAATTCAATACTACATAGATGACCGCATAAATTGCTATGTTTCCAAGGAATTTCCACTAGTTATGTTTAAAGTATGCATGGTAAAGGGCAAAAGGATGACTATCATCACCTTTATAAGTATACAAGCTAGCTTTTATTTTCAGCTTCGCTCGCGTGAACCGTAAGGCTCAACAGGGAGTCTCGGGAAAAAAAAATCTGTCAGTTAAATTTAATAGTATGTAGATTGTTCAACAAAGGACTAAACGCATAATGACACGAGATGTTTAGCCACCTGAGCAGAGCGATAGTCATAGTTCGAATACTCTTCACATTGAATGCGTAGAAAAACAACGACGTTAAAAATTAAAAAAGCATAAAAATTTGTTCCGCGGTTTTTTTCATTCTTTATTTTTATTGTATTCGTAAAGTAGGTAATGCTTTAAATGCCTGCATATTTGGCCAATAAATTTAAACTTGAAAACTATTTTGGAACTAATTGGAATCCATACTAATAATATTATAAATGCGAGTGTGTTTGTATGTTTGTGTGTACGCCGTAACGGAACGACGGGTCGACGTGATTTTTGGCATAGAGATAGTTTATGGTCCCGAGAGTGACATAGGCTACTTTTTATCCGCGCGCGATAACCGAATACCACGCGGGCGGAGCCGCGGGCAAAAGCTAGTGTGTATATGTATTAAAATGAATTCATCCTTCATATAATTAAAAAGATTAGGTGATAAGTAAGATGTCTTGATAAAGCAAAGTATTTGGTGTAAATGACAGGAATATTAACAACATAAGAGCGAAGACCCCACGCCTGACCAAGCGTGGTGAAAGGTATGGAATAATTCGCCAAGCTAGCAACACTGGCCTACGCAATAAGGTTTATAGATTTTGCAAATTGGAAAAGGGACAGAATTGGATGTTACACGACATTTAACTACTTTGACATTACCGACGGATTTGAATTATCTAAGTCTATTGCAAAATTTACGAGTGTTTGACACAGGTGATATAAAGCTCGGGGTGTTGTTCTCTGTCTTGTTCAGAAGATTATTTTCGCCAAATTATCATAGTTTCAAAGCTTCAATAGTAGATTGATAACCAAGGGTGGAAAGTGACCCATTTCACCCAAAATATTTCTGGCGCTCGAACGAAGTGAGAGCGCCAATAGTTCGAGGGGAAATGGGTTATTTCACCCGAGTTAGACACTCTACTTTTCATTTCGACTGTGAGGAAACTAAAATACTACAAAAAACGAGAATAATAATAAATTGAATTTACTTATAAATACCTATCCAACCTCCAACGGTACCTTTTCGACTGGCCACTTGCCATGGCCGACTATAAAAAAAATCGAGTTGGTCACGACGTGCATCTAGATGGCCATGCCGAAACGTGAAAAAAAATGTCATTGACGTAACTCAATTATCTTCGATGTCGTGGCTAGCCGAAAAAAAAAAATACTTTCCACCCTAGAGGAGAAAACGCAATTTTCCACCCGGCTATCTACCCATGAAAATTAAACTTTCCGAACAGGAGAGATGAAAAAGTTTAAGCTTCCCTCTTATACGGGTGAGCGGTTAGTTCCGATGGAGTGCTGAAAAGTTTCTCGATAAGGGCTACGGAATAGGTGTCGCTAGTGTCGCTGCTTAAGTGGCTAAATAAAGAAACAAACAAGCTGAGATATGTGGTGCATAGGAGAAATTCGTGTCTGTACCGTTGTCCAGCGGTGGTGTAGTGGTGCACGCGGCACGGAATGCCAAGGATCTGGGTTCGATTCCCAGCGCTGCTCTTATTTTTCTAGTTTTTCTGTGCATCTATATTTCAGTTTTTATCTTCGATGTAGATGTTTAAAATGTCAAAATGTTAATTAAACTTTCGACCATCTCTACGCTAGTCTATGCTGGATTATACCCATACACATGTTTCAATCAGATATACTTTTGTAACGTCAGATTTTGACGAAGATTTTTCAAATGAAAAAAAAATATTGAAATCAAGTGAAATTTTGTGAAAAAAACCGGCCAAGAGCGTGTCGGACACGCCCAAAATAGGGTTCCGGAGCCATTACGAAAAAATTAAGTAATATTTTTCTAAGGATTTCGTACTTTATACGGAATCTTCGAAGTATAGGTATATTTTATACCTTACGCTGCTATTTACTCATAAACTACTAGTAATTCTCAAGCAAACTTAGCCGCTATAGTTTTCCTTGGAAGTTTAATATACTGACTACCATCCTGAATTTTTTCAAATTTTTCCACCCACCGGTTTAGATTTTAGAGGGGGGGGGACGCTCGATTTTAATGAAAATTTGCAGTTTAAAGTTGAATATTTCGCAAACAAATGACTGAATCGAAAAATCGTTTTAGCAAACCCCTAATGGTTTTAAAATACCTATCCAACGATACCCCACACTATAGGGTTGGATGAGAAAAAAAAAATCACCGCCACTTTACGTCTATGGGAGGTACCCTAAATAAAATTGTTTTTGAATTTTTAATTGTACTGTTTTGTCGGCATAGTTTACTTATATATTTGTGCAAAATTACAGCTTTCTAACATTGATAGTCTCTGAGCAAAGCCGCGGACGGACAGACAGACAGACGGACAGACAGACAGACAGACATGGCGAAACTATAAGGGTTCCGTTTTTGCCATTTTGGCTCCGGAACCCTAAAAAGTGATTAGACGTCTAGTTAAAAGATACGAATTATAGATAAATATCTAAATTTCCTTTTTGTACAATAAAGAGTTACTATACCGAAGACATCCCGGACGTCAGCCTGTACGAGATCAGTATGGCCCTCAAACAGCTCAAGAATGGCAAGGCCCCGGGTGACGACGGAATTACAGCCGAACTCCTGAAGGCGGGTGGTAAACCAGTTCTTAAGGGCCTTCAGACGCTGTTTAGTTCCGTCCTCCACCAAGGGAGAACGCCGAAAGCATGGAACAGAAGTGTGGTGGTGCTCTTCTTCAAGAAAGGTGACAAAACCTTGTTGAAGAACTATAGACCCATCTCACTTCTGAGCCATGTTTACAAGCTGTTTTCCAGGGTCATCACGAATCGTCTCGCACGCAGGCTTGACGAGTTCCAGCCTCCCGAACAAGCCGGCTTCCGAAAAGGTTATAGTACCGTAGACCACATACATGCGTTGCGGCAGGTTATACAGAAGACCGAAGAGTATAACCTCCCCCTTTGCCTTGCATTTGTGGACTACGAGAAAGCCTTCGATTCGATCGAGACCTGGGCTGTGCTGCAGGCTCTCCAGCGGTGCCAAGTTGACTACCGGTATATCGAAGTGTTAAAGTGTTTGTACGGAAACGCCACTATGTCCGTCCGACTACAGGACCAGAGCACGAAGCCTATTCCTTTGCAGCGGGGAGTCAGACAAGGAGATGTCATCTCTCCGAAGCTGTTCACCGCTGCATTGGAGGATGCTTTTAAGGTTTTGGACTGGAAAGGACGAGGCATCAACATTAATGGCGAGTACCTCACTCACCTTCGATTCGCCGACGATATTGTAGTCATGGCTGAGACCATGGAGGACCTCAGTGCTATGCTCGCTGACCTCAGCAGAGTTTCCGACCGAGTTGGCCTGAGAATGAACATGGACAAGACGAAAGTCATGTCTAATGTTCATGTAGTGCCAACTCCCGTAATAGTCGGAGGCTCTGCGCTCGAAGTTGTTGACGACTATGTATACCTAGGACAGACGGTCCAGTTAGGTAGGTCCAACTTCGAGAAAGAGGTCACTCGTCGAATCCGACTCGGCTGGGCAGCGTTCGGGAAGCTTCGCAGTGTTTTTTCATCCAAATTACCGCAGTGTTTGAAGTCAAAAGTCTTTGACCAGTGTGTGTTGCCAGTGATGACGTACGGATCCGAGACGTGGGCGCTAACGATGGGCCTCATAAGGAAGCTTAAAGTCACTCAAAGGGCTATGGAGAGGGCTATGCTCGGGGTTTCTCTGCGGGATAGAATCAGAAATGATGATATCCGCAGTAGAACTAAGGTTACTGATATAGCCCGAAGAATTGCGAAACTGAAGTGGCAGTGGGCGGGGCACATTGCACGCAGGACTGATGGCCGATGGGGTCAGAAGGTTCTCGAATGGCGTCCGCGGACCGGGAGACGAGCTGTCGGTAGGCCTCCAACAAGATGGAGCGACGACCTGGCTAAGATCGCGGGATCGCGGTGGATGCGAAAAGCACAAGACCGGTCTGAGTGGAGAGCCTTGGGGGAGGCCTATGTCCAGCAGTGGACGTCTTTCGGCTGACATGATGATGATGATGATGACAATAAAGAGTTTAAACAAACAAACAAATATGTTATTGATTCGATCCAGTGGCTGTTTCAAGATTTTTGATGAAATCTGTTTGTTTACACTTTTATTAAATTGGATAGCCATAACGTACACTGGAGCAGTTAAAACATCTCGCAATGTAGTTTAAGGTGTACATTACAGAGTACAGTCAGCAGAATCGATTGGTTCCACTAACGAACCGGTTCAAGGTGCAAACTAATTAGAGTGTATCTTCATTGTGTAATAAATGTAGGTGATTACACTTGAGTAGTTAGTGATGAAACTTCCTTTGTGCTTTGCGTAGCTTGAGGTAGCTTTCAAGTGTGATTTAAGGCAGTTGTCCTACCGCTCGAGTGGTATTTCTGTTCGTCTTTGTAAGTCTTTTTTTGGAATCTTTTTGTATTTTTTATTTCAATTCCAAATTTTTACTTTTACGGTCATCCCGTAAAACCTGAATTGAAAATAGAAACTGAAATATGGATGCACAGAAAAACCAGAAAATAAGACCAGCAATGGAAATCGAACCCAGGTCCTCGGCATTCTGTGCCGCGTGCTATACCGCTACACCACTACTGGACAACGGTATAAACACGAATTTCCCCTATGCACCACATATCTCAGGTTGTTTGTTTCTTATTTTAGCCACTTAACACTTTATATTAGTTACATAGAAATACAGATAGTATTTAGGATACAAAATTCAGATGTATTATCAAGAAGCGTATTATGAAGTCAATGATTATATCATGGACAGGGATATTTGGAAATAATTTCGATCCACATTGACGAACCTTTCAAATAGCGAACCTACTGTGTTAATTAAAAATAAAGTTGTGTTAAATATCGAAAAATACAAACTGAAACATAGGTAGATGCACAAAAAAAAAAACAGAAAAAGAGACCAGCGCTGGGAATCGAACCCAGGTCCTGAGCATTCCGTGCTGCGTGCTATACCGCTACATCACCACTGGACAGGAGTACAGAGTATCTTTTTCTGGTTTTTCTGTGCATCTATGTTTCAGTTTGTATTTTCGATATAGATTTTACGGGATGATCGTAAAAGTAACAAAATTTGGAGTTGAAATAAAAAATACAAAAAGACTCCAAAAGCCGATCTTAATCGTGTTAAATACTTGTGATGTATAGACGTCACATAATAATATAAATCTGTTTAAAAATATATATACAACGCAGTTTCTTGCCGGATCCTTCTCAACAGAGGTTTTTCCGAACCGGTGGTGGATTTTTACATTCATAAGTGCTTGTTATAGCCTAAATTGAATAAAAGATATTTTGACTTTGACTTTGAGTCTGCACATCTGTATCTAAGGTTAAAACCGTTAAGTCGCTCCAAAATAAACTCAATTTTACAACCCACGTGTTTATTTAATTATAACGTTTAACTTTTCATAGCACCTAAATGATATTCATGTTTTAATATTACAAACGATTAAAAAGCCTAAATTGCTTATGATATCAAGGACGCATGTGCGAAATGAGTATTAACAAAGAACAGACAAATTTGAATTCCATAAGCGTTTGGGGACACGGCCATATCAACAATTTCGTTTTTAATTGTTGTCAATTTTATGTTACGAAACGGTTTTCGTTTGTTACAAGCTTTTATTGAACTTGCCCTGCTGTTGTTGGGTATCTTGCAAGTTCATTTTGACGCATTTTCAGTGGTCATCATCATCATCATTATCATGTCAGCCGAAAGACGTCCACTGCTGGACATAGGCCTCCCCCAAGGCTCTCCATGTGTGGATCTTAGCCAGGTCGTCGCTCCATCTTGTTGGAGGCCTACCGACAGCTCGTCTTCTGGTCCGCGGATGCCATTCCAGAACCTTCTGACCCCATCGGCCATCAGTCCTGCGAGCAATGTGCGCCGTCCACTGTCACTACAGTTTCGCAATTATTTGGGCTTTCAGTGGTCGGATTGACATATTATATTTCGGCGGCCGATCGTAAAACAGATCACGAAATTCCTAGGCACATCATGAAATGGCGCCATTTCATTATATGCCTATATAAAAGTTGGCCAGGTATATCACGATGTGCCTGAGGAACAATAAGTATATTTCACATAAATCAATTAAATATGTAAAATAAATTAATTTGATTGCTTAATAGCGACATCTCTTGTCCCTGGTGAGCGGATAGTTTAGAGGGGAATGTTTAATGTATCTCGATGAGAAACTAATAACATAGCTGGCGTTAATGTAGCTGCTAAAGTGACTAATGAAAATAATGCAAGTTGAAATATTGGTGCATAGGAGATATTCGTGTCTAGTGTCCTGTCCAGTGGTGGTGTAGGGGAATAGCACGCAGCACAGATTGCTGAACACCTGGGTTCGATTCCCAGCGCTGGTCTATTGTTCCGGTTTTTCTTTGCATCCATGTTTCAGCTTGTGTTTTCGTGTGAAAAGTAATATTGAATATCAAAAAAAATCAGCTTGTCACTTCCACGTGTTCCTCATCAAAAGATTCCATCGTTGCCGCCTGTGTTAAGAAACGCTAATAATAATTTCAAGGCCACTGTAATAATGTGAACGAAGAGCGAATAATTTATACCAAATTACTTCTTTGTGATAAAATGGCTGATTAACTTAAGTATGTGGTTTAACCATTAACAGAACATATTGTTAGTGTTAACCACACAACCTATTTATATCGAAGCCGGTCAAAACTTCAAGGTTATACCATCTTAAAGCTTTAACGTCTTAGAGCAGTTTGCAGTTTCAAGTTTCATGTATACAATTCTACGTTATTTTGTATGTAAAAGTTCTAACGATAACACATCAAAAGCAAAGCATAGCAAGTCTATACTTAGTATTGAAACATCTGTTAAGTTTAAGTTATTAAACAAAAAAAAAATACTGAGTCAGCGGCCGTTTCACTTTTGCGGGGACACATAGAATCGTGTACCTATGTATTTTCATGCGTTTACCTTTACGTGCCCGAATTTCACTTACCTACCATACCAACGCTTGCCATAAAATATATAGAACCACACACACCAACTATACCATATCCTTTGTACCATATGTTCTGTGAATAAACATTCATTTCATTTCACACAAACACACACACACGTACATACAATATATGTCGAGCTAAACTCGATTTAAGACGTGAGTTATCCGTTACAGTATCATTTAATATATAGAACCGTGCTGTTTGCAGGATTTTTTTAAATGTCATCATGTAGTTAGTTTGATTGATATCAACTCTTAAGAAATTACTAAGTATATCAGAAATAAATTACTTTATGGCAAATGAAAATTATAGAAAAAGATACGTTCGGGGATATGAAATTCGGGAAAACGATAGAGAACCATTTTCATGATTCTTTTTTTTTCTTTTTTTTTGGTTGTTATTATTATTTTTAAATTTTGTTGTATTTGCGTCTATAATGTGTATTGTGAATATAGTAAAAAGGTCGAAGATTTGTGCACATTTATATGGTCGCTATATGTATACACTATGCCGGGAAAAGGGTTAAAGTAAATATACGAGTACTGAGCGGTAAAAAATCTGGCCCTCAAATGTATGCAGAATCGGTAATTTAATTTTGTATGAAACGTGGGATTCCCCCTCAAGCCTCCTGTATCTTCGCACATTATTCATTATTCATGGAACCGCTGCTTATTGATTAATGCGAACGAAGCTGGGGGTAAACGCTAATATACCAACTGTATATTAGGTACACTAATCCTTCACATTTTACAATACTAATTACCTTTTACTACACTAAATGAATAAACCCCGAAAACAACATTAAGAATCTATTGCACCGCATAAAACTAATTAATCAAAACTCAAATAAAACCTAAGTGATGCGCAAAGAAATTCCATTAAAAAATAATGTGAATTAAATGAGTTATTTATGCTGGCAATACTCAAGACCATTAGTGCTAGTTGCCACACTGGCAGAAGCGCGGGAAGCTGGTATAAAAAAAATTAAGTACCTATTAGCGTTGGATTGCGCTGTAGCAGGGCTACTACGAAACTCGAAAATCGAAGTTCGTGTCGTACCGTCCCTCTCACTCTTGTATTAAATAGTATAAGCGTCAGCGGGACGGTACGATACGAACGTCGAATTTCGAGTTTCGTGGCCCTGTAGTGCGGTCCCTCTGACACTTATACTATTTAATACGAGAGCGAGAGAGACGGTACGATATTAATTTCGATTTTCGAACTTCAGAGTAGACCCTCAGTCTTTGAGCATTTATCTAGAAGCTCCAATTGTTGCTTTTTATGAGCATTGTTTGGAGTTCCGCTTGAAAATGGATAAACTTTTGCGTTTCAACGTGCGTTAAAGTCTGGATGTAGTTAACAAACTACTGTACTGATTCGGTTATGAAAAGCTGAAAGTGGGTGAAGCTTAATGTGCGAAGATACAGGTGGATTGAGGGGGAATGCAGTACAAATGCGACCTAGTTTGTCCTAGAGCAAGAAATTTAATTTATAAAACCGGCCAAGAGCATGTCGAACACGCCCGAGATAGGGTTCCGTAGCCGTTACGAAAAAAACAAGTAATCTTATGTGCGTTATAACAGAATTAAGGGCGCGCACTACCTCAGCTCGAATCCCGATTTTGCCCCCGCCTCACCGCACCGCATCGCTCGTAGCACGCACACAAGCACCACGTCGTCGCGCGTAAATGTACGGCACAGTATATAAATACAAGCAGTATGGAAGCTAAGCATCATTTTAAAGATAAATGCCTACGCTCCGAAGGAGCGTTAAGGTTGTCCACTTATTTTTTGTAAAATTGAAAGAATTTTTTTTCAGTTAGCTCTGTACCTCAGCTTATTAGGCCTTATGTTACAAGTTTTATTTAATTGGAATCCATACTAATATTATAAATGCGAAAGTGTGTTTGTGTGTTTGTATGTTTGTGTGTTTGTGTGTTTGTATGTTTGTATGTTTGTCCCTCTTGCACGCCGTAACGGAGCGACGGATCGGCGTGATTTTTGGCATGGAGATAGTTTATAGGCCCGAGAGTGCCATAGGCTACTTTTTATCCCGGAAAAATGCACAGTTCCCGAGGGAACAGCGCGCGATAACCGAATACCACGCAGGCGGAGCCGCGGGAAAAAGCTAGTTGTGTATATATATGTATGTATATTGTTATATTCGGGTCAACTCTTGCAAGTTAAATTTGTCTCACTTCCCGATGTCCAATTAAACTGAATTTTTGCATACTTATGTGCGATCGGTGACAATACAAGATTATTATGTTACCATTGAGCTGATCTGATGATGGAGCCGGAAAGTATCCATAGGTTCTTAGTAACGAAACGACGCAACCCCATCGAGTTTGGGCTTGTTTGATTTGTCTTGACGAGTACTTAGATCTTAGAGGATATTCAGGGTGTGATAATGGGGATTTCCAATTAATTATAACAATTTTAGGGGTTTTTAACTTAAACTTTAGGAATAAATATTTTTGAGTGTTGGTAACACTGAGTTCGGCCTGCACGCTGCGGAAATCGAAATTCGAAAATCAAAGTTCGTGTCGTTCTATCCCTCTGACACTTATACCTACTATTTATTAATAGAGTGACAGGGACGGTACGATACGAACTTCGATTTTCGAATTTCGAAGTAGGTCCTTTGTTTGTGACGACGGGAGACGGGTGCGTGTCCGAACACGATCCGATCCCGTTCTCTACACAACATTAAACAAACAAAAATTTTTTTTAACAAAAAAAGTAAAACCGACTCCAAAAAATAAAAAAATAAAAAATGGAACCGACTACAAAACCCTTGAAAATATTTTTCTAGGTATCTATTAGCTTGAAGTCGGTGACTCAGCACGACCCAGCAGGAGTAAAGCAATAGGCGTCTATTTCACCTACATACAATGGGTTAAATGTTAGTTAATCACTCCTGCTGGGTCCTGCTGAGTCGCCGACTTCGAGCTAGTGGACACCTAGAAAAATATTTTCAAGGGATTTGTAGTCGGTCCCATGTTTTGTTTTTTTTTGGAGTCGGTTTTAATTTTTTTTTATTTCTCACTTTTTAGTGATTTTTAGCCAAAGTATATCTCACAACGATTCCATCAAGCCTAAACACGACTAAGTTACGTTGTTTTATAACAGAGTTCCGGTGCCTACCTTCTGGCTTCAGCATCAGATCAGTTCGAAAGAATCATTAAATTAAAGCTTCTTTTTACCCGACTGCGAAGAAGGAGGGGTTATGTGTTTGCCTCGTATGTATGTATGTCTATTCCTATGTCCGCTCGTAACTACTCAACGGCTGAACCGATTTCGATAAATGATACGTCATTGGATTTGTCTTGACGACGCAAGTGACACTAGGTACATCAAATTCTTAAAAAATCAAAATGGCGGATTTTTGGCGCAAAATTGTAAGTTTTCAAAAAATGTTTTTTATTCAAATCTATCGAGTGGGTTATCAAATGAAAGGTAATAATTAGCTCATTCTAAATATATATGGGTTATAATAGTTTTAATCGACCATTTTCACAGAACTATTAAAAAAGCGTGAAATAAAACAAATTAAAAAACCCGACTGCCTAATAAATACTAAAAAGAAGAAAACAAGTCTAGTATGCTAGAACTCTGTTTAGTAGCTAACTTAAAATTCAACAGACGCTCAAAAACTCTTACCTAATGGGTCCCGACTGTTGAACTTTAATGCTGAAAATGCCAAAATCGCCATAGGTGTGCCTATGAAATTTGAGGTTTGCCCTCAATTTCCCTAGGATCCCATCATCAGATCTTGACTTGGTGACAATGGGACTACCTCAGAAGAAGACCCTTTCGAATAAAAAAAGAATTTTGAAAATCGGTCTGCAATTGACCGAATAATCGGTGAACATACATAAAAAAATAAATACATACATTGGAACATCATAGAACCTCTTCCTTTTTTTGAAGTCGGTTAAAAACAACAACTGAAAAACTGGTAGAACGATAGGTAAGTACACATATTCATTATAACTAATTTAAAATATCATTAATAAAATCACTTACATCACATCATAAAAACACTTAGGTACTTAACAAATAAACCCTGAGTCGTATTTTAAACAATTGACACAATTTATGGACTTTAAAGCACTGGGCAAACCTACCTACCTATCACCAAAATTACCAAACGTTTTATTTAAAAGAAAAAGAATTTTATTTAGTAGGTAATCCATACTATATATAATATTATAAATGCGAAAGTGTGTTTGTGTGTTTGTATGTTTGTCCCTCTTTCACGCCGTAACGGAGCGACGGATCGACGTGATTTTTGGCATAGAGATAGTTTATGGGCCCGAGAGTGCCATAGGCTACTTTTTATCCAGGGAAAATGCACAGTTCCCGAGGGAACAGCGCGCGATAACCGAATGCCACGCGGGCGGAGCCGCGG
This sequence comes from Choristoneura rosaceana, assembly GCA_037349165.1. Taxonomy (NCBI): domain Eukaryota; kingdom Metazoa; phylum Arthropoda; class Insecta; order Lepidoptera; family Tortricidae; genus Choristoneura; species Choristoneura rosaceana. The sequence continues at coordinate 1,262,147 of JAZBNJ010000007.1, forward strand.
GCAAAAGCTAGTAGTATAATAAATCATTCTTAGCTTTCAACATCAGCGGGGAGTTAAAAAAATGAAAGCGCTGGTTTAGAATCGCTCGTATCTAAGCAGCTATTCCAGGCATAGTTTTTTTATTTTTTGTATCGCGGATTGTCGCGCTCGAGCGCACGCAATTCAACAACGCAACGCGGGCACTACTCGTCTCGACGCGTCACTCGCGACTGCAGTACCGCCAGCACCCCGCCGGGGCCCTGTCGCGCGCGCGTCTGTGTGAGTGCGTTCGTTTCGATGGATTTGTTCGAAGGTTCCATACTGCTTGTATTTATATACTGTGACTCAGGCAACATGTAGGTTTCACTCAACTCGCGAAACAATTTAACTAAAAAATAATAATTGTCAATGTCACACAATGTCAATGTAAAATTGTCACGCGGCGCGCAGCCTGTATGTGTGCGTGTGTGCGCTGAATGCGAGCGACACAGCCTTCCCGTCCGAAAGCCAAAGCGGCAATGGCCAGGGGGCCGGGAAGCAGGAGCGGCCAGCAGTAAAATGGTTTTATGTGCGGTAGTTTAGGTATCTCTGTTTTACAGGGAATACAATACATTTATTAAAAAAGTGCAGCTACCATCGCCTACCTTGTCATTAGTACTATTGTAATCCAAAGTTTGAAGTTGTAATTCGTAGTATTTTTTGAATAATACCCGTTTATTTTTATATTTAGACCCAACTTTGCGATTTTTTTCTATCGAGAAAATTTTACCGAATCGTGTTTTCGCCACTAGACGTCACTAGAGTTAGCCCTTAACTTTGCTGTATATGAATTTCAAAGGGATTGCTGCAGTCGTGTTGATAAATTTTGAGATCATACTAAGCAAATTGAGGTACCGTGGGCCCTTAAAACACTTACTACAGTTTTAAAACCTTTCCAAATTTTTTTGCATATTTTTGGACAAACGGTTTGGTAGATAGAGGGGGGGACACAATTTTTGCTGCTTTCAATTCAAATTCAAATCATTTATTTCGTGTAACAAAAGACACATAATATATTAGTAAATACACTTAAGAAGGGAGCTTTGGGAGCGATTATTTCCGGAAATCTTCACTTCATCAAAAAAGTTTTTGAGAAACCTTATTACTATCTTTTCAAAAGAACTGTCGAACTATGTGCCACACGTTGATGCGAGTTAATTTTTTTTTTCAATTTCTGTTATGTATGGAGTGCCCCCCTTATAAATGGAATAGAATGCCCGGATAGGTCTTAGCTCTGTAATACTAAAGCGATTCGCACAATGTATTTCTGCTAAGTATAGTTTTCTAATGATTAATGACGTTGGGATGTGCGTGAGAAAAAGGCATAAGTCAGTTCTCAGAGAATTTAAGAATACAGTATGTTATAAAAATCCAACCAGGCACTAGTCAAAAGGTTAACTTTGACTTTGACTTTATGGGCGGTGGTGATCTCTTACCATCAGGAGACCTACTTGCTCGTTTGCCATCCAGTCGTAAAAAAAAAAGAATAAAACTTGGGGATAAAGAGAACACGTGGTCATTATAAAGTGAGAACGATAAAAAAAAACAGTTTAAAAAAATGCAATGGTCGCAATCCATACTAATATTATAAATGCAAAAGTGTGTTTGCGTGTTTGTATGTTTGTGTGTTTGTATGTTTGTGTGTTTGTCTGTCTTTCACGATCACGCCGTAACGGAGCGACGGATCGACGTGATTTTTTCATAGAGATAGTTTTAGGGAACAGCGCGCGATAACCGAATACCACGCGGGCGGAGCCGCGGGCAAAAGCTAGTTAAAATATAAGAATAATTACTAACGTGGTCTTCATTGAGTAGTAAGTAAGTAGTAAGTAAGTAGGACTTCCAAGTTATTAGAATAATACCCGTAATGCTGATAACAACTTAAACAACCTCCAAATACTTTTAATTCAAACATCTTAATGACGGTCTACAAATTAATCGTACTAAACGGCGGTAATGACCTGTTTTTCGCCCTTGGGCGTGAAACACGAAGGCACAAGGCTCCGATGATCGCGTGTAAATATATAATTTGTTAACAATATGTTATTAACCGTTAATTTTTGACCTTTTCCGCTCTTCCTCGTATCATGAATAAAATGCCGTGCAGTTAATTGTGGTCAAGCGTGAGTCGCGCGTTAATACGGAACCTCGACTTGATCATAAATTATGCAATTTTAGCGTGAAGGAGTTATTAACTTAACATATACACAAATTCATAAACTCGCATTTTCATACTAGCATTTTTCCGCGGCTTCGTCCGTGTGGAATTCGGTTATCGCGATCTGTTCCCTCGGTAACTGAATTTTTTTCATATTCATATTCATTTATTGTGATCATGTTCATTTGTACAATTACTGTAGATCTTAAAGTAAACATGCGAGTAGGTACATATATGATACCCTGTTAGGGCACTGCAATTTTCTTACATTCTAAATTGTTTATTAAATTTAAATTGTTTGAAATATTATTTGAATTTAGCGAAGGAAAAACAATGCTTAACAATAATTAGAAAAATATAAATTAAAGTTTCATTATTACGGAATAAAAAGTAGCCTATGTCACTCTCTGGCCCATAAGCTATCTGTTTGCCAAAAATCAAAGAAAGAAAGACGGACAGACATACAAACGTGTGGATTAGTAGGAGTAGGAAAATTTGTTGGAAAAAGCCGTGGTGGCTTAGTGGTTTTTATGGCCTCTCAATCGTCGTCAACAGTGGCTTTTCGGTGAAGAAAAACATCGTCCGGAAATCTGCACAAACCTGCGATGCAATGGTGTAAAGTTCCTAATCCGTACTGGGCCCGCGTGGGAACTATGGCCCAAGCCCTCTTGGAGGTAGGTATATAAATTGGGTTGATGATTTACCCCTTATATATTTATAAACGACAATCAAACCTATTTTAGTTAAAACGCCGCTAAAATTCGTTTGTCCTTATCTGTCACTTCGACATTTGTATTTGTTAGAAAGGGACAAAGCATTTGTTAGTTAACATAGGCTTGTTAAGTTTTATGAATAAGGGGGTTAGTTTATAGTTAAACTTTATTGTAAATAGATGACAAATTAAACCAACCTTTTAAATACAGCAGGTCTATTAGGAAACTCGAAACTCGTAGTTCGTGTCGTGCGGTCCCTCTGACACTTATATTATTTAATACGAGAGCGAGAGGGACAGCACGTCATGAACTTCGAGTTTCGGGTTTCATTAGTAGCCCTGCAGCCCCTAACAAGGACCTTCTTTTGTAAATAGCTTCTGGAGGCATTATTGATGGTTCACTGCCCACGGAACCTTAACCGCGGCTGAATACACCCGCAGCATCATTACAATGTACAAATCATCTGCACCGTATTGTTAACTACTAATGAATGGACGGACGGTGCAATGCCGGAAGGAACCAAATCCAAAAACGTTCAAAACCCAGTTTTACGAAATATTTTTTTTTATATTTAAGGTACATAAAAGTAAGTTATAATTATAATCAACTAACTAAAACTATATATAAACTAAACTAATATTACAAAATAAAAATATCATCCAAATTTTCTGCCTCAGGCATTGACCCCAAGACGCTGGCAGCATTACCTCTCTGAACTGTTATTGCTAATCTTTGCGAGAGGTAAGCGCCAGCCCTGGGGTCGCCTGAGGCCAAAACCATTATTTTCTTGTTGTTAACAATATCTCTCATAGGAGGTAAAATATCGCACGGGCTTAAGCCAAGTGCTTTCTATATTCTTATTAATTAAATTAAGTAAAATCGAGATATGTAGAAAGCTACTAACATTAGTCAATAAGTGATTATGTATTACTAACAAAACGGATTGAAAAGTCTGAATAAATATTATTATTTACTACAAATACAAAATCGTTTATTGACAAAAGACAGACTTTTTAAAATACTATATCACCAGAACTAAGAATATTAAGAAAAAAACATCCATGAATAAAACTTAACTATACTTAAAATAATACCTAAATTAATACCTACTTTAATAAATCTAAAAAAGATCCCCGTGGTATGGTGCCCGAAAGGCTGGCAGCATCCCCTCGCTGAATGGCGATGAGAAATCTATATCCATACTAATATTGTAAATGCGATGTGTGTTTGTATGTTTGTCCGTCTTTCACGCCGTAACGGAGCGACGGATCGACGTGATTTTTGGCGCAGTCATAGTTTATGGGTCAGAGAATGGCATAAGCTACTTTTTATCCCGGAAAAATACACAGCTCCCGAGAGAACAGCGCGCGATAAACGAATCCCACGCGGGCGGAGCCCGATATTGAACTTTGATACTAATCTGTATTTTTTTCTATCCACAGGATAGCAATGAAACTAAAGCTAAAGAAAACTACAGTCAGAAAAAACTTTTACTAAAAAAAAATTTTTTTTACTAATGTTAAATATATGTATGTGTGTTGTGTTGTTGTGTCCCTTAAAGGGATAAGTTTGCCTTTGTACATATTTGTTTTTTTGTCAATTGTGTTTTGCTTATTTTGTACAATAAAGAGTTTACATACATACATACATACTTTTGCTGGTTCTCGCATAAACCCATCCACGCCTAAGCAAGCATATTAGCCTTCACAATTAAATTAACACTTATTGTATACATATGAAAGATTTATTATATTACAATGTAGGTATGTTAGTCCATCCTACGCTATCGTATGACTACTGACCTTTTTTTTAATTATTATCATTATATTATTAATTCTTCCGGCCTCTTATTATAGATAGGTTAAATTTGAATGAAGTTTTTTTATATTATACCCAATTAAGTGTATTTTTGATGATTCGTAACGTTCATATCAATTATTGACTTTATTTTATACTTAACTAGATTTTGCTTGTGACTTTGCTTGCGAAGATATGTATCGCTTTCCCGCTGAAACAATGCTATACCAATAATTGTAAATAATTGTAATCTAAATATAAATGATGTTTTGGTTCCAAACATGAAACTAGTTGAAAATACAAACTGATATAAACAGAAAAACCAGAAAAATAAAACCAGCGCTGGGAATCGAACCCGGGTCCTCGGCATTCCGTGCCGCGTGCTATACCGCTACACCACTGCTGGACAACTTGGTTCGATTCCCAGCGCTGGTCTTATTTCTGTGGTTTTTCTGTGCATCTATATTTTCAGTTTGTATTTTCAATTTAGGTTTTACGGGATGACCGTAAAAGTAATAAAAATTTGGAATTGAAATAAAAAATACAAAAAGATTCCAAAAAACCAATCTTAAAACTAGTTAACAGTTTTTTCTAAATTGAAAATACAAACTGAAACATAGATGCACAGAAAAACCAGAAAAATAAGACCAACACTATTTAGGTTTCACGGGATGACCGTAAAAGTAAAAATTTGGAATTGAAATAAAAAATACAAAAAGATTCCAAAAACCAATCTTAGTTTTTTCTAGTTAACCCTTTGCCTCTTAGGTCCCCCAATCTTTGAATACATTGATAATTCTATTACTAAATTTGAAAATTATACTGACCGTCTCCATGAAATTTGTCCACATTATGCACTTTGCATTTTAAAATTCTGTCTTTTCGTCCCAAATGTATGTGCTCCGTTGCTGTCTCTTTTGGAACCATCAAAACGTTCGAGCATCAGTGGACGGCTTTATCAAAATTACGATTAAAAAAGATATAGGGTTAAAAAAATCAACTTTTGAACCTAAGTTAAAGATCATCATCATCATCATCTCAGCCTATATACGTCCCACTGCTGGGCACAGACCTCCTCTCGGAATGAGAGGGCTTGGGCCATAGTTCCCACGCGGGCCCAGTGCGGATTGGGAACTTCACACACACCATTGAATTGCTTCGCAGGTTTGTGCTGGTTTCCTCACGATGTTTTCCTTCACCGCAAAGCTCGTGGTAAATTGCGCACATGAATTTCGAAAAACTCAGAGGTGCGAGCCGGGATTTGAACCCACGACCCTCTGCTTGAGAGGCGATAGGTCAAACCACTAGGCCACCACGGCTACTAAGTTAAAGATGATAACACCTTAATGAATGAATGAAAATTTTGTCAATGACGTTAGTTTGTCTATAAATTTAGATTCCCTAGGCATTGCTCAGCAAGTACTCCGTGGGAAGCCATTTTGAGGTTAATATGAGTGGGTACTGAACTTAAAAGCTTGGTACAGACTGACTCATAAAAGCGAGTTAAAATTATCATTTCGTTAAAATTTTGAGATGCGTCCGAAATTGAACAAGAAATTAACGGTCATGAAAATATAAATACAAACACTAAAAATTTTTTTTTTGTTTTTTGATATTTTGTATTTTTTTTCTTTATTTTCATTCATTTAATTTTTAATTTGTTTAATTCTTATTTTGTGTTATTAAAAAAATAAAAAAACACTAAAATAATAAAATTGTATTGTATTGTATCTCTTTATTGTACATATAAAACATGAAATTTACAATTTACAAGAGAAAGAGATGTACAAAGGCGAACTTATTATCCCTTAAAGGGATCTCTTCCAGTTAACTACTGCACTATACTATACTTTACTATACTATACTATGCTATACTTTACTATACTTTTATTACTTAATCAACTTTATTACATTAACCACATAACTGTACGATAATCAGTGCAGTACATGCCGCTTTATTACTTACTTTTTACAAACAGATAATTTTGCATAAAAATATTTATCGGGTAACTTTATCGAATTCTATTTATACCTTTAAGGCACTTCTATCATTAATTCAGGAGCTGAAAACGCTGGCAGAGAACCGAAAAAAGTGGCGATCCACGGACAAGAGCTAAGCTCTTAAATTAATGATGATGATGATGATCATTAATTAAGATATCAATACGTGCGATATATTATAAAATATATAAATTTCAAGGTGATCTCAGGGCTGGCTCCTACTTTGCCCAACGGCTAAGTCTCGCGATCCAGCGTGGCAATGCTGCAAGTATCCTGGGATTTAAAAAACCGCGGGTTAAATTTTTAGTTGCTATTATTTTGTCAGTTTAGTTATGATGTACCTATAATATACTGTGTTAGTTTAGTTTATTATTTTTATACCTTTAAGTAAGTATGTATATATCCTAAATTGAATAAAAATATATAAATTATTTGAAAGGTTTATAAAAACTGTAACTCTAAACTTGTAACAAAATTAACCAAGAATATTCTGGTCTGGTGAATCTCATCTCGTAGTAGTAAATGAACACATTACTAATCAATAATACCTTTAGTATTACTTTGCATCTAATTTAATTTTAATGCCAAAATTCCCAAAATAAATGCTATGCAAATAAGTCGGTTAATATATAAATTTGCAAGTGTCGCATAAACGCAGCCGTTTCGCACGTGCACCCCGGAGCGAGCAGTTCACATGAGTTATGTTGCTCCGTTGGACAACATAAATATTCATGGCGACAATACTTGTATGGCCGGAGATGCTCTGTCATGCAACCAATAAGGGATTGAGTGGTTATAATGATGTAGTGACTTGGTCGCTGTTTATTATCCATAATTTTTTAACCGACTTCAAAAAAAGGAGGAGTTCTATGTTCCAATGTTTGTATTTTTTTTATGTATGTTCACCGATTACTTAGTCAATTGTAGACCGATTTTTAAAATATTTTTTTTATCGAAAGGGTATTCTTCTGAGGTGGTTCCATTGTCACCAAGTCAAGATCGGATGATGGGATCCTAGTGAAATCGAGGGCAAACCTCAAATTTTATAGGCACGCCTATGGCGATTTTGGAATTTTTAGCATTAAGATGAGCATTTACATTCAGAAAGTATCATTTTTTAACCTGGACCTCATGAAGAAGACCATAGCTGACCAACGGAACTCGTCGAAGCTAAGTAATGCTCGCTCGTCTATAAACGATCATGATTAACATACCTAGATAAGCGAGTAAGAAGAAGCTTTAAGTTAATGATTCTTCCGAACTGATCTAATGCTGAAGCCAGAAGGTAGGCAACGGAATTCTGTTAAAAAATAAATATTTGATTCGACTCTATTTCTAGGGCCAGTAGGACGTGTCATATATTTTTGCACGCTCCGCTGTGACAGATATTAATGCTGGTGACTGTACGCTATAAATTTGTTTTCTTTTAATTTAAGATCTATCTGCCAATATTTACACCATATAAATAAATAAATATCATGGGACACTTGACACCAAATTGACCTAGTCCCAAACTAAGCAAAGCTTGTACTATGGACACTATGGATATGATAAAAAAGTCTAAGTATAAAAATGTAAAACAAATAAAAATGCTTACATATAATGTCAAGTAAAAGTATTGGGATAAAAAAAAAGATAAAAAAAAACGGATTTTTGTTCTCTACGAGAGATCGTCATAACAAAAAGACAAATGGTTTGTGACTATCAATGACGATAGGGCTGGTGCATTTCTCTCCCAACGTATTGGGATCACGATCCAGCGTGGAAATGCAGCCAGCCTTGGGCACTCTTCCACAGGGACAAGACTTGGGGGAAATGTATATTTAGTTAAGTTATTTTTAGGATAGTTTAGTATAAGTACTTCATTCGTACCTTTTCTATAATGCGTTTGTTTAAATAAAAATTCTATGCCAGCAAAAAATAGCTCTTATGGCACAGAATTTAAATCATAAAAAAGATAGTAAAATTATATAATTATACTATAGCCAATTCACTATAGCATCAGTGTGACCTCGTTGCAAGTATGCAGTCAGCGATAACGATGCTTCACTTAGAAGGTATTTTAGATGAAGCCGTGTAAGGCGAGGACTCGAGATATACCATAGATAGGTTTATTACAATTTAGTATGATTTCTGCGATTAACTATTCAGTTTTTATTTATAAAAACCGACCAAGTGAGAGTCGGACTCGCGCACCGAGGGTTTTGTATAGTAATTAAAAATATTTTTATTATATGATGTAACTAAAAAATTATGAAAATATAAACTGAAATATAGATGCACAGAAGAAGCAGCGAAAAATAAAGCCAGCACTGGGAATCGAACCCAGGTCCTCGGCATTCCGTGCCTCGTGCTATACCGCTACACCACTGCTGGACAACGGTACGGACTCGAATTTCCCCTATGCACCACATATCTCAGCTTGTTTGTTTCTTATTTAGCCACTTAAGCAGTAACGCAGTTTTGTATTTTCAATTTAGGTTTTACGGGATGACCGTAAAAGTAAAAAAAAATTGAACTGAAATAAAAAATTCAAAAAGATTCCAAAAAAACAATCTTAAAAAATTATGCTTTTCGCAATTCTTACTATCGTTTATAAACATTAATTCGTTTTAAAAAAATATAAAACTCTATCACGAATAATTATTAGAGTAGACACATTAACTTATATCTCAAGAAGTGTTCTATCAGACAATATTTCTAATTTTCATTCAATTTTTATGGAATAATCGAGAAAAACCAACAAAAGTGCAACGTTGCCAGCTCAAGAGGTATAAACGCTCTTAATAAAACAAAGATAAAGAACTTAGACAATATACTCAATCAGATTATGATCATGAAACTACCGTGAGACTCACTCATATTAAATGATATTAATAAATAAATAATAATAAATATCACGGGACAATTCACACCAATTGACCTAGCCCCAAAGTAAGCTTAGCAAAGCTTGTGTTATGGGTACTAAGCAACGGATAAACATACTTATATAGATAAATACATACTTAAATACATATTAAACATCCAAGACCCGAGAACAAACATTCGTATTCATCATACAAATATTTCCCCCGCCGGGATTCGAACCTGGGACCTCTGGCTTCGTAGTCAGGTTCTCTAACCACTTGGCCATCCGGTCGTCGTTATATTGTAACGGATAACTCACGTCTTAAATCGAGTTTAGCTCGACATGTTTCATGTTTGATGTTGGTGAGCAGAGCGGTGGCCGCCGAGTCGCATGCTCCAGTGATGAAGGGTTTCGAAATAACCCGAAACATGTCGGGCTAGACTCGATTTAAGACGTGAGTTATCCGTTACAATATCATTTAATCAGATTATGTATGTAGAAAGTACAGATAACTAATTTAATGAGCATAACAGTACAAATGACTGGCGACATTCCGATATTGTAAAGGTCATTCTAGTTAGCCTTATCTACCTAGTGCCATCCACGAAGACGCATGATTTTGTCAAAATTAGCCATTAATGACATTGTAATAAGAACCACGGCACGCATCATCGTGAATGAATCTACCTATCTATAGGAATCTAGAAGCAATTAATAAGTAGATTACCACAGATTATAACCAGCTCTAAAAACGTGTAATGGCGGCTTGTCTAATTTTGTCCTAATCTATACTGCATCCAGCCCTCAGGCACAGTACATATATCAGCTAAAGCAGTATGGAAGCTACGAACAAATGGATGGAAACTAACACACTCACACAGACGCGCGTTCTACACGGCCTCTAAGGGGGTCTCGCGGTACTGCACTCGTGAGACCCCCTTAGAGGCCGTGTAGAGCGCGCGTCTGTGTGAGTGTGTTCGTCTCGATCGATTTGTTCGTAGCTTCCCTATAGTAAGGCACTGGTCCCACCGGCGGCTACAAGCTATTAGCGAGTAAAACTATAAACTACAAACGAGTGGGCGAGAGGCGAGAAGCGAGTATAGTTTTGCTAGTTTAGACGCTCGGCTATAAGCGAGTGTTTGCGTGCGACGGGCGATTACTCGCTGCACTAGCTCAGCCGGGGGGCTATTCGCCAATGACCTATACGATGTACAGTCGAGGTCGAATATAGTTAGTGTTTAATTTTGTAACTAAGGGACCCCATACATCCCTGTATTATTATTTAATTATTTTTTTTGTAATTTTTTGTTAAATTGTTTACTGTAGTTTTTAAGTATTTTATTTGTAATTATTTTATTTTGAAAAAATGACTTTCTGCCAAGTTTCTTGCGGCGCATTCTTCTTGGCAATGATGGTCTTTACGAAAGCGCTGGTAGTTTAAAAAAATGACGTGTAAAAGTGCCCATTGCGGCCTATTTACTGAATAAATGATTTGAATTTAAATTTGAAAATATATTTTCACCACACTAGCTAGTTTGAACTCACTGTATTCTTTTCTGAAATAATTAATTTTTTGCATCCAAATTTTTCTTGTCATTCTTTTTAAAATATTCCTTTTTTTCTTCCGTCTCTTCAAAATTGCCACTGCCACTACACACACGCTTTTATAAAATACATCATCATCGTCATCCGAACTTGACAACAAAGATAGTTCGTATAATTGTTTTAAATTCATTGTATATACGTGCACTCGCATCCACTTTGAAAGGTAGAATGATCGCTCTGATCGCCAAGCAGGCTTCGGCGAGTACCGTTGAGCTAGTTTTATAGTCGATAGCTTATCGCTGCGGTCAACTAGTAAACAGTGGTCCCACCGCCAGCTATCGGCGAGCTCGGCGGTCAACTAGTAAAATTCTGTACTAGAAACAGATGACAATCGGCGGGCGGCTAGTAAACAATTGTATGGAATTATCGCTTACTCGCCGGGCGGTGGGAGAGTATTCTCGCCGGCAGTGTGAACAGCCAGCTATGAACTATAAAAATATAACTCTCTCTTTTATGTACACGGAAGCGATTATCTTTTGTTCGTTTCTTGGGCTAGAAAATAGCCGATAGCTCATAGCTTACTAGCTCGCGGTGGGACCAGTGCCTAAGGCACTGGTCCCACCGCGAGCTAGTAAGCTATGAGCTATCGGCTTTTTTCTAGCCCAAGAAACGAACAAAAGATAATCGCTTCCGTGTACATAAAAGAGAAAGTTATATTTTTATAGTTCATAGCTGGCTGTTCACACTGCCGGCGAGGATACTCTCCCACCGCCCGGCGAGTAAGCGATAATTCCATACAATTGTTTACTAGCCGCCCGCCGATTGTCATCTGTTTCTAGTACAGAATTTTACTAGTTGACCGCCGAGCTCGCCGATAGCTGGCGGTGGGAACACTGTTTACTAGTTGACCGCAGCGATAAGCTATCGACTATAAAACTAGCTCAACGGTACTCGCCGAAGCCTGCTTGGCGATCAGAGCGATCATTCTACCTTTCAAAGTGGATGCGAGTGCACGTATATACAATGAATTTAAAACAATCATACGAACTATCTTTGTTGTCAAGTTCGGATGACGATGATGATGTATTTTATAAAAGCGTGTGTGTAGTGGCAGTGGCAATTTTGAAGAGACGGAAGAAAAAAAGGAATATTTTAAAAAGAATGACAAGAAAAATTTGGATGCAAAAAATTAATTATTTCAGAAAAGAATACAGTGAGTTCAAACTAGCTAGTGTGGTGAAAATGTATTTTCAAGTTTAAATTCAAATCATTTATTCAGTAAATAGGCCGCAATGGGCACTTTTACACGTCATTTTTTTAAACTACCAGCGCTTTCGGAAAGACCATCATTACCAAGAAGAATGCGCCGCAAGAAACTTGGCAGAAAGTCATTTTTTCAAAATAAAATAATTACAAATAAAATACTTAAAAACTACAGTAAACAATTTAACAAAAAATTACAAAAAAATAAATAAATAATAATACAGGGATGTATGGGCTCCCTTAGTTACAAAATTAAACACTAACTATATTCGACCTCGACTGTACATCGTATAGGTCATTGGCGAATAGCCCCCCGGCTGAGCTAGTGCAGCGAGTAATCGCCCGTCGCACGCAAACACTCGCTTATAGCCGAGCGTCTAAACTAGCAAAACTATACTCGCTTCTCGCCTCTCGCCCACTCGTTTGTAGTTTATAGTTTTACTCGCTAATAGCTTGTAGCCGCCGGTGGGACCAGTGCCTAATCCTGGGAGTTGGGGACTTTTATTTACTCACATCTATCCAATAGTTTTAGTGTAGGTAACAAAAATACAAACACGCACACACACATACACAAAAACCTTATAAACACTATACTATCTATTTTTAAACGCTAATTGACGCAATTAATCCCTTATTAAATACCTCAACAAATTCAATGGAATCCTCAAGATGACCTGGTTCGAAGGACCAATAAAAACCTACCACACTTGACATTTGCGAGAGGCATTTAATGGTCCCATTAAACATTGCAGATGCACCTACATTACTTTACTACGCGTTTGTATAATATATCCTTAATTAAAGCAAAAACTACCAATGTATAGTGACCTCTCCCACGATACTGAAGTCTAAAACTAGCTTAAAGTATCAATAACAGAAGTAGCCAAGGGATTATTTAGAATAAAAATAGAATAATTTTATTTACAATAAAGTTACACTGCACAAAAATTACAAAAGTAAAAATTAAAATTACAATTTTTTTTTACCACGTCGGTGGCAAATAGGCATGAGGCCCGCCTGATGTTAAGCAATTACCGCCGCCTAGGAACGCTAGCAAGACCCGAAGTATCACTCGCGCGTTGCCGACCCTGCATAAACCTTTTTATACCTTTTGAAGACCTCCATGCTGTAACTGGGAAAACCACGACAGGATGAACATTCCACAATCTAAGTGTTTTATGGAGGTTTATAGGTGCTGTTCCCTTGTTCTCTGTACGTACAGTCAAGTGCAAAAATATGTTCACCGCCAACGCCAACGCCACTTGCATCCATCGGTTTCCCACAACTCTCACGATGTCTTAATCATGAAACTACCGTGAGATTCACTCATATTTAATGATATTATAACGGATAACTCACGTCTTAAATCGAGTTTAGCTCGACATGTTTCGGGTTATTTCGAAACCCTTCATCACTGGAGCACGCGACTCGGCGGCTGCCGCAACACGCGCACTACGCGCCACCGCTCTGCTCGCGCGACACCCCGAAATAACCCGAAACATGTCGAGCTAAAATCGATTTAAGACGTGAGTTATCCGTTATAATCTCACGATATCGTCAGTCGACCTGCTGGTGGTTGGCCTGCTAACTCTTCGTCTTCGTTTTATTTCATTTCCGGTTGGTACCTGGAAATAAGACTGTGGTACAAATTTTTGAAAGGAGATTTTTGTACTCGACTGTAGGTATATAAACAGGACTGTAGCATCAATGGCGTCTTCCTCAACTTTGAACATTTTGAAATTTAATTTGTAAAATGAATGTGTCCATTTGGTTACGCAAATTATTAAGAAAGAATCGTAACAAAACGGACACATCCATACAATGTTTTGGGAACACAACTGGAGACCCTGTCTTTCCAGCTCTCAATCATGGATTGAGTCTACCTTCCAAATTTTGTTGAAATCGGAGAGATAAACTCAGGGTACAACGGTAGATAGAAATGCCCTAACTAAAGGCAACTTCGGTTTTTAGTGTTCTATTAAATTACATATACCTACTAGTACTTTGAGAGATTGTATGAAGAGTTGAAAAGATTGGACCACTTAGATCTTTATACGATGGTTTCTTGTTTGAATGAAATTAGCATTTATTACGGTTATGAGGTTTTATAGCACGCCATTTAATTGAGTTGACGACGAAATTACGCTAATTATTGTGTAGTAGTTAGACGACCGGATGGCTAAGTGGTTAGAAAACTTGACTTAAGCTTGAGGTTCTGGGTTTGATCCCCTGTCGGGGCAGATCCATCCATACTAATATACTAAACTTAATATTATAAATGCGAAAGTGTGTTTGTATGTTTGTGTGTTTGTATGTTTGTCCGTCTTTCACGCCGTAACGGAGCGACGATTTATGGCATAGAGATAGTTTATGGGCCCGAGAGTGACATAGGCTACTTTTATCCCGGAAAAATCCCGAGAGAACAGCGCGCGATAACCGAATACCACGCGGCCGGAGCCGCGGGCAAAGGTAGTTGATTTATATTTTGGATCGCCAGACAGAAAGGTGAAGAACCGATGTTCTAGCGCGTACATAAATCGGAAGTAAGATCAGCACAAATTAGCAAATACCCAAACATGTCAAGGGTAGCTCATTGTTGTGTGTGTGAACAATGGTCCAGTTTCGTTCGATTGTCTGTCTGTCGCAACGCAGAGGCTGTCAAGGCGAGGTAGGCGGGGAAATATATTGTCTTAAAACCACCTTTGACCCGCTTATGTTTTTTTTTTTTTGCTAAACACTAGTCACGAATTTGCTTTTAATTTTTAACCTTTACCTTTTTAACCATAGACGTTTTAGCGTGAAGGCGTAACAAACATGCATACTGCACACACACACACACACACACACACACACACACACACACACACACACACACACACACACACACACACACATACTCTCACAAACTTTCACATTAACACCCGTATTTATAAACGAGTCATTTACTTGTTGCTGAGTAAATGCTGTACCTAAACAAAACTAACTATTTAATAAATAATCTATTTAATATATTGAATTTTTGAGTTCTTTTGACCTTTTCATTGTACTTGTAGTGTCTACTCTTGTGTCTGATATCCTGTCAATCGTTCAAAGGTTAACTGGAAGAGATCCCTTTAAGGGATAAGTTCGCCTTTGTACATCTTATTATCCTGTGTTCTGTTATTTTCATGTGTTTTTATTATGTACAATAAAGAGTTTTACAATACTATACAATACAAAATGGTGACTATGACTTGGCTAAGAAATCTAATATTTGACAGTTCAATTTTCAAACAAAAGCTCAACTATCTTACTTGAGTAATTACTGTTACTTAAGTAATGGCCTTTACTTCTCTATAAATACGGGAGTTATTAGTAAGGCTTGCAGGTGGTACGACTTTGTGCAAGGTCCGCCCGGATTGCTACCACCATCTTGCCCGCTAAACCTGCCGTGAAGCAACAGTGCTTGCACTGTTGTGTTTCAGCGTGGAGAGTAAGACAGCCGGTGAAATTGTTGGCACTTGAGGTATCCCAAAAATAAATTAATAGGGATACTGTCAGAAAAACATACTAAAGTGTAAAGGAGTTTCTCACTTACCCCTAAGCTTAATCCTAAAAAAACATTTAATAGAAATGGAACTGACTGGCATAAAAAGAGTCAAATTTGTCGATTTTCTCGCTGACTGTACATTTAATTAAAAATCTGTGAATGTCGATTGTCATCACTCAAAAAGTTAGTAAAGGCCTAAGAGCATTATCGCGTAGCAGCAAGGGATCTAGTAGCTGCCCTTGCTGCCCCATCTCAACTTTCCACGCTGTATATTATATCTTCAGTAGTAAGAAGATAATAATATATTATATTCGGCTTCTGATTACTGGTATTGTTATATGAGAAAACATCCGTAAACTCAAAGGAATTTGTGACTAACACCTCTGAGTTAATAGCGATGCCTTACTGCCGAGGTCGTTGCCATCACGAATCTTGCCAAAACTTATCATTGACTAGCATATTCCTGCGAATTTGTTTTATTTAAATCAATTAAAATATCTGACACAAGCGCACATAAATTTACAGGTATTTGCAGGTGGATCTTGTGCAAGGTCCGCTCGGATTGCTGCCACCATCTTGTTCGCTAATCCTGCCGTGAAGCAGCAGTACTTGCACTGTTGTGTTTCAGCGTGGAGAGTAAGACAGCCGGTGAAATTACTGGCACTTGAGGTATCCTATCTTAGGCCTCTAGGTTTACAATGTATCTGCAATACCCCTGGCGCACTTGCTATTTAGATCAGTTGCTTATCAGACCACTTGCTAAATGTTTAGACTAGTTGCTTATTAGACCACTTGCTAAATATTTAGACCAGTTGCTGATTGACCACTTGCTATTTAGACCAGTTGCTTATTAGACCACTTGCTATTTAGACCAGTTGCTTATTAGACCACTTGCTATTTAGACCAGTTGCTGATTGACCACTTGCTATTTAGACCAGTTGCTTATTAGCCCAGTTGCTAAATATTTAGACCAGTTGCTTATTAGACCACTTGCTAAATATTTAGACCAGTGCTTATTAGACCACTTGCTATTTAAACAAGTTGCTTTTTAGACGAATTGATAATCCATTTAATTCTTTTTTTTCTTAGGCACCTAGGTATTTTTTGCGTCTAATCCAAACCTCTATTCACCATCATCGTCGCGGTTTCATCCGGCTTGGGAAACAGGTAAGTACAGCATAATTATACATCATCATCATCATGTTAGCCGAAAGACGTCCACTGCTGGACATAGGCCTCCCCCAAGGCTCTCCACTCAGACCGGTCTTGTGCTTTCCGCATCCACCTCGATCCCGCGATCTTAGCCAGGTCGTCGCTCCATCTTGTTGGAGGCACCGACAGCTCGTCTCCCGGTCCGCGGACGCCATTCGAGAACCTTCTGACCCCATCGGCCATCAGTCCTGCGAGTGTATAATTACACCATCAGCCAAATAAGTGGTCTATTAATTTTATTTCATAACAGAAAAGCACAGACAGACACATAATACAAAATTTAAAAAAAAGCACAACTGCTAACTACTTACTATTTACAAAACTTATACTAAATAAAAAATGTCTTCGAGCCTGCTGCTTTGGGGGGCAGCATTACCTCTCGGGATAGCTAGGCTGATGCGTTGTCTATTAATTAAAAAAAAAGTTCCTATCAAATGAATATGTCTTCTTCTTCTTTTTTTTTAAAATATGGCTTCTGTCCTAATTAATAAGACAATTTCGTCAGTGTCTAAGTATTCTCTTTCGAGAGGCAACGTTGTACGGTGATTGTAGTTTTTGTAACTTGATAGCAAAATTCCAAAAACCACGCGGAGACAACTTGCGCATTAAAAAATGTCAGACACGAGAGCGATATCGAATTTTGTGATCACTGTTCACTATTAAGGTTAATCGCCGCATAAAACACTATCAAAATTATACTTCAACTAGCCAAAGAAGCAGAAATACCAAAATTAGACATGTTCCACATCCGCCATTGTCGAATGCCACAAATCGAATCCAAAAAAAAAAAAAAGTTCCTATCAAATGAATATGTCGCTAAAGTCGAACTTTCAAGTTGACAGACACGTCTATTGGCATTATTGTTTGAATGCAAACGATTATCACCTTTAGGGTGGTAGACCACATCTTTAGCTAATGGTACAGTCAGCTGCAGAGAAAGGGTACCCCCCTGGAATGGCGGTAAGTATGGATACCGCCGTTACAGGTGGGTACCTTTTCTCTGCAGCTGACTGTACATAAAAAAGCCGTCTTTGTACTTAGCACTCTCTTTTGTGTGTTATTTTTGTATTTCCTTTTTGTACAATAAAGAGTTTAAACAAACAAACAAACAAACCAACAAAAAAAATTTAAGAACTGAACTCCTAGGACGAGTTAACTAGCAATTAGAAATGCCAATTAACATATATAACGTAGCACTGTATGATTTGATGGCCATGATAATACACTATGACGAATTTACGTTATAACTCATAAGATAAACATCCATAACATTTTATCATACCTAACCTACAGCAATCCATACTAATATTATAAATGCGAAAGTGTGTTTGTATGTTTGTGTATTTATCCGTCTTTCACGCCGTAACGGAGCGACGGATCGACGTGATTTTGGGCATAGAGATAGTTCATGGGCCCGAGATTGACATAGGCTACTTTTTATCCCGGAAAAATGCACAGTTCCCGAGGGAACAGCGCGTGATAACCGAATACCACGTGGGGCGGAGCCGCTAGCAAAAGCTAATTTATTATATACTAGTGTTTACCCGCGGTTTCACACGCGTAAATTATTAGATCCAGCAGCTGATTTGTAATTTCGGGATATTTAAAAATTGCCGCGGGAATTCCCGAAAATAAATCGTGATTTTCGTTGACGTTACATTAAAAATCAATTTTGTCAAATTTCATGATTCTAAGCCCAGCGGCTGTTGGAGTTTTGGGTTCTATGTATGTATTGTATACTAGCTTTTCCCCGCGGCTCCGCCCGCGCTGTATTCGGTTATCGCGCGCTATTCCCTCAGGAACTGTGCATTTTTCCAGGACAAAAAGTAGCCTATGTCATTCTCGGGGCCATAAACTATCTGTGCCAAAAATCACGTCGATCCGTCGCTCCGTTACGGTGTGAAAGATGGACAAACACACAAACCCACAAACACACTTTTGCATTTATAATAATATTAGTTAGTATGGACTGCGAAAATTCGCTGAGCGAGTGTCGCTGAGCTAGTTTTATAGCTCAGCGGGTTTTATAGCTTTTGTCGCCGACCAAAGATGTAAGAGCGAGTTCTCACCGGCAGTATGAACACAGCCAGCGATCAACTATTAAGTTATGTGTCTCTTTTACACACACAGGCTCTTATATGCCAGTCAGTCTTGTGCCAGTCAGGGCCGCCTGTGGAACCCTAACTCACAGCATACGCTGAGTACATCCCCTTTGCCACAACAATTGTTAGCGTTTAGTTAGTCTGTAAATAAATTTGTAATAAGACTTCGCTGTACTATGTGTTGTGGCAATAAATTATATTCTTATTCTTATTCTTATATCTTGTGTTTGTTTCTTGAGCGAAAAAATAGTCGGCATACAATCGTTTCCTTCCCGGCGGTGAGACAACTGCCTAATGATAAACCCGAGCATAGCCACGGGTAAAAACTAATAGAATTATAAATGTCAGTAAATTTATCGCTAGGTAAAACATTTAAAAACCGAAACTTTTTTCGTTTATCAAAACAGAACCTTAATCTAAAGGCATAGAGACGGATATCGATTGATCTGACACGACACATGGGACTTTGTCATGCTTAACAGCGGTTAAGTGAAGTAATTGTATCATAGGTTAAAAGGTTAAAATAATACAATGAACTCTTTTTAAAATAAATTCGAGATGAGTTCTACAAAAGACGTTCTTGAACTATGGCTGTGGTAGAGTTGTGAGAAACGCAAAGATAATACGTTCGATGAATTGATGTGCGAATTGAAGTTAAATTTTAACTATTTTTGAGCTAGAGCGGCAATTTTTAAAATCCCGTGTTTCAAAATAAATAAAACGGAAACCTTCTAGGATCACTTTGTTAACCATCTAACCACCTGGCGCTCTTTAAATATAAATTTGGTGTTATTTTATCACTCTGGCTACAGCGGATCACACGACCATTGAAGTTTCTCGCTCTACCCTTTGCTTTTCTTCGCCTACCCTATACCATCTTTAGCGGACTGACTGCTTGGCGTTGCAAAATGTGATGTTATTGTTTGTTGTTTGTGTGTTTGTCTAGGTTGGCAACGCATCTGCAATACCCCTAGTGTTGCAGGTGTCTATGGGCGGTGGTGATCTCTTACCATCAGGAGGCCCACATGCTCGTTTGCCATCCAGTCGAATAAAAAAAAAACTTTGTTAACTATTCTGTCATGACAAGACCCGGGTTTACCTATCAACTTTTTGGTGAAGCTTGTTGCCATATTAACATCCCCTGAGTTACATATTAAAACTATGATTATGAAGAACCCGGCAAGGGTTCTTCTCAACAGAGGTTTTTCCGAACCGGTGGCAGATTTTTTTTGACATTCATAAGTGCTTGTTATGGCCTAAATTGAATAAAGATATTTTGACTTTGACTTTGACCCACGTGGTCCCTTTTCTCAGGAGGTATCAAGCTTAAATTACTTCCACAATAAATACACACGGTTTCCCGTTGCCTTCCACAGTTTCTTCACCGCAGAGCTGAATTTTGAAGTTACCCAATATTTTCCAAAACTTCCCAGGCCAATTTTAATAAGATTTGGTTAAAAATGTGTTTAATTCAAGCTAATCAATTCAATTCAAGCTAACAATTCATTGCTAATCCTGCCATCAAATAGCAGTGCTTGCACTGTTGTGTTTCGGCGTGGAGAGTAAGACAGCCGGTGAAATTACTGGCACTTGAGGTATCCCATTTTGGTCCTCTAGGTTGGCAACGCATCTAAAAAAAGAAAGAAAGAAAGACATTTATTCATATTCACAAATACACACAAATACAACAACAAAAAAATAACAATAGACAGCAAACACAAATAAAACAAAAAGGAAATACCAAAATAAAAATACATGATTTTGTGGGTCGTAAAGCGATCTGCGATCTCCCTGGTCTTGCAGGTGTCTATGGGCGATGGTAATCTCTTACAATTAGGAGACTTGCTCGTTTGCCATCCAGTCGAATAAAAATAATCTAAAAAGCTCCCATGTATCGAGCGCATGAGCTATCGGCGCCTGCGCTCCGCATTCGTCAAGTTAGCGACTCGTCAGCCCCGCGCCCTATCACGACCATACAAATCGCGATGCATACGTCATGTGGACCTCGACAAATGATGTTAGGGTTCCGTAAAACTGGCGCGGACCTACCGATTCTGTTGATTTACCTAGAATCTCATGAAAACAAAAATTCTATAACAAAAAATAGAACCGACAACAAAAAAACCATGAAAATAATTTTCTACCAGCCTGAAGTCGGTGCCTCAGCACGAGCCAGCAGGAGTGGACCTATAATCGTCTACCCTACAACTATACGAGTAAATGGCTTCAATCACTCCTGCTGGCTCGTGCTGAGGCACCGACTTCAGGCTGGTAGAAAATTATTTTCATGGTTTTTTTGTTGTCGGTTCTATTTTTTGTTATAAAAATTTTTTTTTCACGCTTTTTACTGTAAGACATCTAAGATACAATAGTCAATGTCAACTGCTCGTCACCTTTTACGAAAAATTGCTTTTTCCGATGCAGAGACGTTCATTATTGAGGAGTCCTGGTGCTTCACCACCCATTCCATTTCACCATATCCGTTACGAGGAGCATAAATTGCTTAGCAACTGTGTTAAAGCAATTGAAATTCAACCCATGAAATACTTATTATTGAGTAGTAACTCCGATGGTCAACTGTGGTCTTCATCATCAGTTACACTTCACCAAATGATGATTTTTAAGAGCAAATGCTCGAGTTACTACTAAATATATCAAAATTACCATAGGTGTCCCTACAACATTTGAAGAGTTCCCTCGATTTCATTAAGATCCAATCATCAGATCCTGATTTGGTGCTTATGGGACCTAATTGAAAGCATTCCTAGACGAACGCAAAAAAAAACATTTCAAATCGGTCCATAAATGACGGAGTTCTGAGGTAACAAACATAAAAAAAAAAAAAAAAATACAACCGAATTGATAACCTCCTTCTTTTTTCGAAGTCGGTTAAAAACGAAATGAAAATGAATTAAAATGAAAATTGCCCAAAATTTGGTCTAAACTTGTTAGTCATAATGTAATGTTTGACATAACTCTTTTTTTCACTAAAATCATTTATTTTACAGATTTTTTATAATATAAAACAAACTTAACCTAACCTATACAGTTCTACAGGATGACCATTTAAAATGTATGAAAAATGTACGGTTTCAGCGGGAAAAAAATTATGACTAACAATAATTATGACAAACATTACAAAGCAGAACTGAGTTTAACAACTGGTAGCATGGTGTACATGTGTTACACTGAAGATGAGCTCTGGTTGAGTTCAAAACGCGTCAGTGTGATGTGTTGGTGGTGATAGATGAGTTTGTGTAATTTGTGTGTGTTCTTACAGTGTGGAAGTGGAGGAACTGCATGAACACGCATATTTTGCATAAGCTTAGCTATCGTAAGGTCGCGGGTGAGCAAGGAAATTCTTTTAGTTCTTGGGAGGCTTTTACTCAGCAGTGGACATCTCCATGATGATGATGATTAAACTTTTATAAGTAATTAAATAAATAAGCTTTAATGATAGCTTTAATATCCCTGACCTTTGGGAGAAACAATTTTCATCGCGACCTTCCATACACAAGATTACATGGTAGCAAAGCAATTACACTAATGCCTGATTCCCAGGCGGTCCAAGGTTCGTTGCGATGGCACTTTCTGCATGATCTGACGATTTCCAATCTATACATAATAATAACTATAATACACACATCAAAAAATATTGTATTGTAACTGTTTATTGTATGTACCTACATACATAAAACGGGTCCATATCAGCTCGCATACTTATTGAAAGTCCGAATGTAATTTTTGTCAGAATGATCGTTTTTAGGGTACCGTACCCAAAGGGTGCCAACGGGACCCTATTACTGAGACTCCGCTGTCTGTCTGTCTGTCTGCCCGTCCGTCTGTCACAGGGCTTTATCTCTTATGCCGTAAAAGTCAAAGCTCTTTCACGCCGTAACGGAGCGACGGATCGACATGATTTTTGGCATAAGGATAGTTTATGAGCCCGAGAGTGAAATAGTCTACTTTTTATCCCGGAAAAATGCACAGTTCTCGAGGGAACAGCGCGCGATAACCGAATACCACGCGGGCTGAGCCGCGGGCAAAAGCTAGTAATATAATAATGATTTATTCAGAAGAGCGAAAAACGATAAATCGATAGAGGCGCGTCGATCCATCGATTAAATGCCACTTGCTGTAATTGCTATGATTCATTTGACAGCCGGCGCGCAAGCACTCTAATTATAGCTTGACCAATTGGATCTATTATCGTCTAAGACAATTTATACCTACTTGTTTTTTTTAGCATCAGAAAAAGGGTAAACATTCTTGACCAGTCTTCTTATTGAAAAACGCTTTTGCCCGCGGCTCCGGCGTGGTATTCGGTTATCGCGTGCTGTTCTCTCGGGAACTGTGCATTTTTCCGAGATAAAAAGTAGCCTATGTAACTCTCGGGCCCATAAACTATCTCTATGCCAAAAATAAAGACGGACAAACACACAAACATACAAACACACTTTCGCAGTTATAATATTAGTATGGATTAAGAGCGTTTATACCTGCGGAGCTAGCAACGTTGCATTTTTGTTGTTTTTCTTGATTATTCCAAGAAAATTAAAAATTTTGTCTCATAGAACACTTCTTCAAATCAGTAGTCCAACATCCTGGGGTGTGCACTAGACAAACTGGAACACACCCCTCCCCCCCTCTATATACGCCTATGCCGATAACCTAACTTAGGCTGCGTTTCAATCCTTACTATTATAAAGGGCAAAGTGAGTTTGTTTGTTTGTTACGCTTTCACGCCGTAACGGAGCGACGGATCGTCGTGATTTTTGACATAGAGATAGTTTATGGGCCCGAGAGTGACATAGGCTACTTTTTAACCCCGAAGAATGCACAGTTCCCGAGGGAACAGCGCGCGATAACCGAGTACCACGCGGGCGGAGCCGCGAGCAAAAGCTAGTTAGAAATGTGAGAGGATGTATTGCAAGGAATTTGTTTTTCATGAAGCACTTCATTTATCTCGCCTCGCACAGCACAGCTCTACTGGAAACAAGCTAAATGAAGCGTTTATATTGGTTCGTGAAAAACAAATTCCTCGCAACACATCCTTGCACGTCTCTGCTGGAAAAATAAGTAAGGTCACTGGCCACAAGGCTATTAAAAATAAGTATGCAAATGGAATATAAATCATGATGTACTAATTAATACCAAATTAGTTTCAAATCGACCTCATGTTGATTAATCTACGTAATTCACGTTGTAATTAGGAGTACATGGCTGATGAAAATGTAATCTCGTTACGTAATGACTTTTCAAGTACATTAACTCACGATGTCACGACCTTAAAGCGCTCTGTATTTCCGTGGGGGTTAAGACATTTTTCAAATACAAGAAAAAAATGCAATACAATACAACACAAATATTCATTATTGCACACCATAAATCAGTAGGTACAAAAAACTTTTAATATAAACACTTAGATTCAGGGTAGACAATAGGCGGTCTTATCGCTAAAAATAAGCACTTCTGAATAAAATAGAGTCAGAAAATAATTTTTTTTAGGAGCATATGTTAAGTGAACTTTGTTTTTTTTTTTTTACTTTTGTGGTTTGTCTTGGATGATTTAATAGTAAAAAATATTTTTGAAATGCCGGAATGTGAAAAATTCTTATTCCGTGGTAAGGTAAAATTCTTAATCCACGGTTTCGGCTCCCATTCCGTGGGTAACAAAAAAATTTTTGCTTGCTTCCGTGTACAGTAAAAACATATTTTTTGGGTTGTCTGTATATATTGCTTAGACTTAAATATTGTAAAAAACTACTCTAAAACTTAGAAAATAAAAATACCACGGAAAAGAGTGCCGATTTGGACTACCACGGAAATCGTAGCCGTTACCTTGTGTTTTATGCTATAAACGCTGCGTTAAACGCAATGCGTACATCAATTTGCATTAGATCGCAAATTCTCATTTTATTGTGCACCTGTCTAATTACCGTGCCGCTTTCTCCGCACTAGTGACATGGTAATTAGACTTAAGTGCACAGAATCTGTGCAATCTGTGTACAAAAAGACTCAAAAAAAAATCATAAAAAGTACAGTCAGCAAACCTTGTATTAAAAATGGCATTTGTAACAAGTGTTCTGTCTTTCTACATCATATCGTCGCGTTCCATGTCACGCGACCTTTATCAAACTCGAAATAAAAATACATACGTTACACCACCTGACACACGTTCTATCTACACGTCTGTCTGTCTATCAAACTTCAGTAGCGTAACCTTTGACTTGGCTATGGTTCTATTTAACATTATTAATTAGGAAATGAACGCAATATTGCTTTGTTTATTAAGATTGATTAAAATGAGTTTTTAAAATTGTTTTCAATATTATTTGTTTATAACTTAATAGGGGGTCTCAACCTTGTTATCTCGATAAGAACTTCTGTAATAGGAAATAAACAATTATTTTATTATTATTACTATTGTAATTTTATTGTCACTGTTATTATTTCTTGAACGCAAAAAAGCAATAGAAATAGAAAATACTTTAATCCATACTAATATCATAAATGTGAAAGTATGTTTGTATGTTTGTCCGTCTTTCACGTCGATTAACGTGATTTTAATAGCATACACATGAATTTCGAAAAACTCGGAGGTGCGTGCTAAGGTTTGAACCCACGATCCTCTGCTTGAGATGCCATAGAACAAACCAATCGGCCACTACGGCTTTACGATTGTCCTAGAAACTTGAAATTTGATATGAATGTAGCTCTTCTATAAGAGGTACACTACAACCAATTTGTTGTACAGTCATCATCATAAATAATTGATCACTTTTGTACCTTATCGCTTTCAATCGGTACACAATTTCGTATGGCTTTTTAAACAACGAATAAGAAAAGGCATAAGGGAAAAAGGTTTTGTTCTATTTTTGGATCCCTATATCTCTCAACGGTTGTCCGTCGTTCATGCCGTGAACGGAGTGACGGATCGACGTGATTTTTGGCATAGGTATAGATAGTTTATGGGCCCGAGAGTGACAAAGGTTTCCCGGAAAAATGTACAGTTCCCGAGGGAAAGGCGCGCTATAAGCGAACACCACGCGGGCGGAGCCGCGGGCAAAATAAACAAACAAACAAAAGGCTGAAAATCTTGATTTTTTAGTCTGGTTACGTCTATACCAATTTCAAGGAGGTCCGCTGACACTATAGTATATTCGTAGATGCGTACGTACGGAACCCTCGGTGCGTAAATCCGACTCGCACTTGGCAGATTTTTTTGCTAATCCACTGCTATAAAATCATACAGCAAAATAGGTAATTAAGTTTTTACGATTAAGTTTTTTTTACTCATCTAATAGATGCGATGCAAGGTCGTTGCCGGCCTTTCCAACGGATGTCGTGCGTCCCTTTCTATTCGCGTACCCATGGCCTTACACTGTGGCTACATGCGGTGAGAAAACGCCGAGTTTTCTTGCAGGGGTCAAAACAATTCAGCCGTTTTTAGGGTTCCGGAGACAAAATGGCAAAAACGGAACCCTTGTAGTTTCGCCATGTCTGTCTGTCTGTCCGTTCGGGGCTTTGCTCAGAGACTATCAATGCTAGAAAGCTGTAATTTTGTACGAATATATATTTAAACTATGCCGACAAAACAGTACAATTAAAAACCTAAAAACATTTTTTTAGAGTACCTCCCATAGACGTAAAGTGGGAGTGATTTTTTTTCTTATCCAACCTTGTAGTATGGGGTATTGTTGGATAGGTCTTTTAAAATCATTAGGGGGTTGATAAAACAATTTTTCAATTTTTCGATTCAGTGATTCGTTTGCAATATATTCAACTTTAAGGCGCAAATTTTCATTAAAATCGAGCGTTCCCCCCTCTAAAATCTAAACCGGTGGGTGGAAAAATTTGGAAAAATTGAGGATGGTAATAAGTATATCGTTTGATATACCTCCTCTTTTCCTTGAAAGTTGTTTCAAGGAAAACTATAATGGCTAAGTTTGCTTGAGAATTATTAGTTGTGTAAGAATAAATAGCAGCCTAAGGTTTTATACATATACCTAAACTTGGAAGATTCCGTATAAAATACGAAATCCTCAGAAAAATATTGCTTAATTTTTTCCCAATGGCTACGGAACCCTATTTTGGTAGTGCCCGACACGCTCTTGGCCGGTTTTTTTTAGATATAACTTTGAAATGACATTTCATGGTTCATCTTTTCTAAGTTGTTAACGTTACTATTATACAACTCGTTATAAGGTTTTTATGTACTTGTACATACGTCTTCGTAGTTTTAAAGCCTGCTGCGTTTTTTACCCACATGTACAGCCAACTTAGCTGAAATTTGAAAGGGATTTGGAGCACAGATTGCTAACGAAAATGTATCATCAGCAATGTGGGATTCAGTTCGTATTTATGGTGTTGAAATGTGGATGCGTGGAGCTTGCATTGCGTATTAATATATGGGTTTGTTCTATGAATATTCTAACTCGTTCACGCTTTATGCTGATTTGGGACCATTTCGTGACGGTGATAGAAAAAATAAAGACATTTATTCACATTTACAAAGACAAAAATGCCAGCAAATTAAAAAAAAAGTGGCAGTGGCAGTGGGCGGGGCACAGTGCACGCAGGATTGTTGGCCGATGGGGTCAGAAGGTTCTCGAATGGCGTCCGCGGACCGGGAGACGAGCTGTCGGTAGGCCTCCAACAAGATGGAGCGACGACCTGGTTAAGGTCGCGGGATCGCGGTGGATGCGAAAAGCACAAGACCGGTCTGAGTGGAGAGCCTTGGGGGAGGCCTATGTCCAGCAGTGGACGTCTTTCGGCTGACATGATGATGATGATGATGTACATTATATGGTGGAAACGCTGCATCTCCGGTGGAGGTTATGATTAGAGATTGTGGTATTCCCATATGGAATTCCTAAGCATAAGCGCTTTTTTATATAAGAGGGTGAAAACGAGCATGCGGGTAACCTGATGAAAAGTAATCATCGCCGCCCATGGACTCCTGTCAACACGAGGGGTATCACAGGTGCGTTGCCGGCCCTTTGAGAGGCTGATAGGCTCGTTTTTTAAAGATCCCTAAGCTGTAAGCTGTGGCTGGGCGTTTATTCGAGCGTTTCACCAGTCTCATTTTTCTGGACACTTTTCTGTAAAAATGGCCGAATATTCTGATACAGTTTTTTACTTATCTGGTAGAAAATAGA
This sequence comes from Choristoneura rosaceana, assembly GCA_037349165.1. Lineage (NCBI taxonomy): Eukaryota > Metazoa > Arthropoda > Insecta > Lepidoptera > Tortricidae > Choristoneura > Choristoneura rosaceana. Next base: position 1,290,494 of record JAZBNJ010000007.1, read on the forward strand.
AATACAGGGTCATACAAATAATCGTAAAACCGGCCAAGAGCGTGTCGGACACGCCCAAAATAGTATCACTGAATAGAAAAATTGTTTTTGAATTTTTAATTGTACTATTTTGTCGGCATAGTTTACCTATATATCCGTGCAAAATTACAGCTTTCTAGCATTGATAGTCCCTGAGCAAAGCCGCGGACGGACAGACAGACGGACAGACAGACAGACATGGCGAAACTATAAGGGTTCCGTTTTTGCCATTTTGGCTCCGGAATCCTAAAAACGACATCAAAATCTAGTGCCAATTCGTAAAAATGTGACTAGATGAATGAGGCGGTTGAAACGCTCGAATAAACGCCCGGCTGTAGCTGTGTGTATTTTGCGTTAAATGCCGCACATGCCTGCGATTTTTGACATTATTGGTGGAAACGTTGCTTAATAGTAAGAAAAGATAAATATAATTGGGCTTTGTTCATGGTCATATTAAAATTTGTTGACTTCATTGATGCAATGGCAGTTGTAAGAGGGTGAATCCACAAGCGCCTCAACCCCTGTCAGTCCCTTGCATGAGATTTTAAGAATTGGAAGGCAGATTGTTTCTTAATTATGACGTAAATGGCTTCTGTACTCAGGCCAGGATCTATTTCAACACAAAAATCAATGTATATGAATTATTTACTACTTAATATAAACAGCTAGGGACTGACAGCGGTTGAGACGCTCGTGGATTCACCCAAGAAAAGATAAATATAATGGGCTTTGTTCACGGTCACATTTGTTGATTTTATTAAGGCAATAGCAGTTGGCACGTTGTGCGACTTTATCCATTTATGAATCTGTCATACCCTTCTAAAGCAGTTAGGTGCCTAGCCCACATTCTCTGTGCGACCCGTGATAGATCGTATAGGTCAGCCTAGATCATCAAACGAGTGCCCTCGTTAATGGGTCATTGCAGAAAACATGCACCCTTCAAATGTCCCAAGCTTTTATATTATTACTAGTTTTTGCCCGCGGCTCCGCAAGCGTGGTATTCGGTTATCGCGCGCTGTTCCCTCGAGAACTGTGCATTTCTCCGGGATTGAAAGTAGCCTATGTCACTCTCGGGCCCATAAAATATCTCCATGCCAAAAATTACGTCGATCCGTCGCTCCGTTACGGCGTAAAAAACGGTCAAACACACAAACATACCTACACACTTTCGCATTTATAATATTAAGTATGGATGGTAAAATAACTATCATAGAAATAAACTGAAAAACTGAGATGGAAAATTTGGGACATAATTTTGTCTTGTATGATGTCCGAATGTACTCGTAGAAACGATTTTGAGTAAGATAAGCAAAAACGTCTAACTCTATATAGGTTGACCGTGAAGCAGTGCTTGCATTGTTGTTTCTTGGCGTGGAGAGTAAGAGAGCCGGTGAAATTACTGGCAATTGAGGTGTCCCATCTTAGGCCTCAGGTTGGCAACGCAGATGCGTTGCCTGATTGTAGAGACAATCAGGGGTATCGCAGGTGTTTATGGGCGGTGGTGATCTCTTACCATCAGGAGACCACACAAAAATATTGTGTGGTAATATTATGTGCAAATATTAAAGATAAGATTAAGATTGCCTTGAGAAAATTTTCCAAATGTGCATTATCTTTGACATATTATTATGGATCCGAGACGTTGTGCTTTACTAAAAGCTTCATAAACAGGCTTAGAGATGCTTAGTAATGAGAGAGATGCTCTTGCTCACTGGAGTGACAATATTTAGGCCATATAGCACGGAGAACAGATGGCCGTTGTGGCGGAAAAGTTCTCGAATGGAGACCGCGGATCGGTAAGCGTAGCGTAGGACGTCCACCAACGAGATGGACGGATGAACTGGTTAAAGCCGCGGGTTCATTGTGGATGCAGGCGGCTTCCAACCGAAGCAGTCCTACAGCAACTTTCTACCATCGCATCGCTCGCCATAGACAGGGAGTTCATCCCCATATGTTGGAGTGAGTGACAGTCTTTACCGGCCCGGATAACACCAACATGTAAATACCGGCCCTGTTTTTCGTGTACACGTCCATAGAAGCTCCTGTCAGTTTCTATGGGAGTGTACACAAAAAACAGGGCCGGTATTTCCATGTCAGTGTTATCCGGGCCGGGAAAGAGTGTCACCCGTTGGAGTCACAACGGTCGCGTACCGTTCGGTTCAAAAGGTGTTTTCTCCATAGAACACTTAGATTGTGGAACAAACATCCTGTCGCACGACAGGGAAAACCACGTGGTTTTCCCAGCGAGTTACAGCATGGAGGTCTTCAAAAGGGGTATAAAAATTATGCAGGGTCGGCAACGCGCGAGTGATACTTCGGGTGTTGCAAGCGTTCCTAGGTGGCGGTTATTATCCTGTTTGCCACCGACATCGTATAAAAAAAAGGCAACTGGAGGTCTATAGGGGAGGCAAATGTCCAACAGTGGACGTCCTTCGGCTGATTATGATGGCGAGGATCATAACGGTTGTTATACGTTTAAATTCCGTGTAATACTTACAAATTATCATCTCGGATGTATTGAAGAAAGGCGGCGACACCAAGGTGACGTCGGCATTCCCGCGCTTGCGCAGGATGGCAGTGGAGCGCTTATTTGTTTTACAAGCTTTTGAAAAAACAAACTGAAATATAGATGCACAGAAAAACCTAAATGAAAAAAAAAACATGAAAAGTTTGCCTGGAAGAGATCGCTCTTAAGCGATAAGGCCGCCTATTGCTTACCGTGTAATTTTTTTCTCTGTGTATTAATTTGTTTTCTGTATCGCTAACTATTTCTGGTGTACAATAAAGAGTCTTTGTATTGTATTTATTGTAAAACCAGAAAAATAAGACCAGCATTGGGAATCGAACACAGGTCCTCGGCATTCCGTGCCGCCTATACCGCTACACCACTGCTGGAGAACGGTACAGACACGAATTTTCCTGGGACCTGGGTTCGATTCCCAGTCAGCACTTATTTTTCTGGTTTTTCTGTGCATCTATATTTCAGTTTGTATTTTAATTTTTTTTTAATCTGGTGACAATTTATTTTGCAAGTGGTTCCTACCACGGTAGGATTGGCGAGCAAGATGGTGGTAGCAATCCTGCCGTGAAGCAGTGCTTGCACTGTTGTGTTTCGGCCTGGAGAGTAAGACAGCCGGTGAAATTACTGGCACTTGAGGTATCCCATCTTAGGTCTCTAGGTTGGCAACGCATCTGCAATCCCCATAGTGTTGCAGGTGTCTATGGGCGGTGGTGATCTCTCACCATCAGGAAACCCACTTGCCCATTTTCCATCCAATAGAATAAAAAAAAAATGCATTTTCGTACAGTCAGTTTAACTATCGTTTTTGGACACAGAAAAGCCAAAGGTGTCTCTACGCCCATCTTATTTCTATTGGCACGCTGCGCGCGTCTGACCGGGTAACATTTAAACCAAAGGTTAAGTTTAACTGCCAACTATAACTACCTCTCGATAACTGCCTAACTGCGATAATGGAGTTTTTAGATTAACTAATACTGCTTAACGCTGCTTAGTGTGAAGGTTATTGAAAACCATAGTTAATGATGATAATTTTTTTGGTGGCTTCTCTGGTTGCCCACGTACAGCTACATTCTCATCATCATCATCATCAAATCAGCTATAGGACGTCCGCTATTGGTCATGTGTCTCACTCTATACTCCAATTCAATAGAATCTGACAATCCAGCCTACTAATATGAACACCGGGCTGCCTAAGGCTTTGTGATGTGACTATTATTTTTTTTGATTCCTTTTAGATTAGGTATAATTGCAACAACAGGGATATACCTACTTATATAATCAAGCGTGCCCACGTTAGGGTGTGTTAAATGTGTAGAAAATTGTAATATTCTATTGAATTGTACTTTAATACCTCCAGTTGCATCAGTTAGAAGAAGCCTGCTACCGTGAACCCGCGGCTTTAACCAGGACATTCGTCCATCTCGTTGGCGGACGTCCTACGCGCTTGCTACAGTAGCATCTACATTTGTTTCTAAATGTGCAAGCTGGGTATAGGTTTATCCTATACGTCTTATGGACTACAACCCCAGTAATTCATACTAATATTATAAATGCGAAAGTGTGTTTGTATGTTTGTGTTTGTGTGTTTGTCCGTCTTTCATGCCGTAACGAAGCGACGGATCGATCGCAATTGTAATATTAGTATGGATTTTCGCAAGTGCAAGAACACACATGTGTTCTCTTGCTTCGAATGGGATTCAAAAGAAAGTGTTTGTTTACTTAAACTTCATTTATTAATGACTGTTTCTACATAATTTTTACAGTAACAAAATTTATTTATATTGGGGTCATCTTTATTCTTCAGGCACGCTGATTCGTTGGCGTATCTGTAACATTGTATTATCTATCAGTGTTAAGCCGTGATTTTAGATTTTTTTTATTCGACTGGATTGCAAACGAGCAAGTGGGTCTCCTGATGGTGAGAGATCACCACCGCCTGCAACATCTGGGGGATTGCAGATGCGTTGCCAACCTAGAGGCTTAAGATGGGTTACCTCAAGTGCCAGTAATTTCACCGGCTGTCTTACTCTCCACGCCGAAACACAACAGTGCAAGCACTGCTGCTTCACGGCAGGATTAACGAGCAAGATGGTGGTAGCAATCCGGGCGGACCTTGCACGAGGTCCTACCACCTGCATAAGTACATCTTATTACCCTGTGTTCTGTTATTTTCATGTGTTTTTGTGTAAAATAAGGAGTTTTACAATACAATACAATATGAACTATAGTACGGTTGTAAAGTCGTGGTGGCCTAGTGGTTAAACCTATCGCCTCTTAAGCAGAGGGTTATGGGTTCAAACCCAGGCTCGCACCTCTGAGTTTTTCGTAATTCATGTGCGGATGCATTTGAAATTTACCACGAGCTTTGCGGTGAAGGAAAAACATCGTGAGGAAACTTGAACAAACCTGCGAAGCAATTTAATGGTGTGTGTGAAGTTCCCAATCCGCACTGGGCCCGCGTGGGAACTATGGCCCAAGCCCTTTCATTCTCAGAGGAGGCCTGTGCCCAGCACTGGGACGTATATAGGCTGGAATGATGACTTTTAAAGCATGTTTTATTACTGCCAACAAAATAAAAATAATCCTTATAAGATCCTACAAAAATCTTAAGAGCAAAGTAATTGTTTTAATTCATTGATATGGACTCCGCAAAGTAACGCCTGATTCAATAAATTATTTAGGGGCTGCTTCACCATCCATTGATTAGTGTTAACTGACGGTTAAATGTGATGCCGTCTCTATTTATTTTGTTCGAATAGACGGAGACGGCATCACATTTAACTACTGTACTAAACTACTGTATTGTTTTGAATGATTATGTTATGTTTATACTGTGACGCTACAAACGCTTACAAAAGTATATTTGCCCAGAGGTGATGTGTCATATTCATAATGGGTGACCTTAGCCTCTAGACAAATACGAATACTACTTACTGGCTTAGCAAGATATTTAAAACCACGAGGACCACGGGATCAGCGGCCCTTAGGAAGCGCGAGAAATATTCAGCCCTCTCCAATTACATATTTGTTGCGCTTGCAGTGGAGACGACCGGTTGTTGGTGCTCGGAGGCTAAGTTGTTTTTTAAAGAGGTAGGACGCCGGCTGCGGGACCGGGGATTAGACTCTCGCTCCGAGTCGTTCTTGATGCAAAGGCTATCTATCGCCGTTCAACGCGGCAACGCGGCAAGCGTGTTGGGCACCTTTGCGTCAGGAACGATTCGAGACGGCCTTTTTTAATAATATGAAAATATTATTTAAGTTAGTTAGTAGTATTTAGCCCATTTGTTAATTATTTTATATATTGTGTGTTATTTAATAAAGTCAAACATTTCGTTTTAACTGCAAAGTACTATAACAATCAGTCCAATATATTTACCGATAAACTAACGGTTTTCAATGTATCATTTTGGAGCAGCCTGTGTATTTGGACGATCTGATTTCATAGATTTTTTTTCTTGTCTAATTGAGCAAATAACTATTTTAAGATATTGCTAAGTATCAGTCTTATCCATGGTTTCATTATTTGTCCTCTCCATTATCTTGCTAAGCCAGTAGTATTTGTATTTATCCAGAGGCTAAAAGTCACCCAGTATAGTATCTTCTACAAATAATGATAACAGAAAAAAACGCAACATGAAACAAAAATTGGGCAGTAATTTTTTTTTCCCAATTAGATTGATAATGATACTGAAATATAAGAACTGGCAGAAATTCCATCATGGATAAGGCCGCCTTTGTAGAGATACTTAGCACTTTTTGTAGCGCGTTTGTATAATAAAGAATTTTAAACAAACAAATAATTAAACTTACGAATTTATCCTAGAAACATCGTCTTCGGAGATGACAAACAAATCTCTGTTTGGAAAATACTTGAGAGTAGATTCGAAAATTGCTCGACCAGGTGCCATTACTATCTGTAAACCCAAGTTTATAATATAAAAAACATATTATAAAATATATTGGTTATCAATCCAATATATAAAAAGTGTAAGCAAAGACTCCATTAACCGGATCACAGACTATTTGAACCTAGAAACTATTGCAAAATAATTAATCTGTTCAGTAAAACGATTAAGTCAAGATTAGGTACTATTTGGAGTATTTTTGTATTTTTTATTTTAACTCGAAATTTTTGTTTCTTTTACGGTCATCCCGTGAAAGTTTATATATTTCACACGAAAACACAAGCCGAAATATGAATGCACAGAAAAACCAGAAAAAATAGACCAGCGCTGGGAATCGAAACCAGGTCGTCAGCGTTCCGTGCTGCGTGCTACCACCGCTGGACAGGAGACTAGACACGAATTTTTCCTATGCACCAATATTTCAACTTGAATTTTTTTCATAGTCACTTTAGCAGCGACACTAATGCCATCTATGAATTACTTTCCAAGCAGTGGGACTTATATAGGCTGGGATGATGATGATGATGATGATGATACTTGATTTTTAATATCAAAGACTGTTTAAATTCAACTATACTCGTAATACAATTATTTAGTGAAACCAAAATCGCTTATACTTTTTTTACCGGTTACAAAACCTGGCTGCACGCCTCAAATTCCTAGAACTTATAGAAATACCTTATATAAGTTCCTAATCCGCACTGCGTCCGCGTGGGAACTATGGCCCAAGCCCTCTTGTTCCAAGAGGAGGCCTGTGCCCAGCAGTGGGACGTATATAGGCTGGGATGATGATGATGATGATACTTGATTTTTAATGTCAAGGACTGTTTAAATTCAATTATAAAAGCAGTCGCTTAAACTTTTTTTTTACTAGTTAAAGAACCTGGCTGCACGCCTCAACTTCCTAGGATTTATAGAAAGGTGGATCAACTATTCCTTGCTGTTATTCTGTCCTGTCAGCCAGGGGACAAAAGTACTCGTAGTACAGTTTAATACTCCACAGAAAACCAGCGTCTGGGCTCCACAGAAAACCAGCGTTGCTGCACATAATGTGCGGCAACACATGCTGAGTGGAGACCCTTTATGGTGTATGTATTTAATATAGTTATAGTGCTAGTTTTAATCTTAGTCTTAGGTGGTACCAGTGGTACTTTTGGAGCCAAAATAAATTTTTCTTTCTTTCTTTCTAATAGAAGAAATGTTGTGTCACATTATACTAACATGCTTATTAGATGACCAGTAATAGAAGGGGCTTAAAAAGATCACAAAAATGCATGTTTGGTGAATTTTAATCCTATAAACTTACGGTTTAAAGACTACTCAGGAGACCGTAACCATAGCAACAAGTGGCAAGAATGTTGATCGACTCAGAAATACCTTAGCCTGGAAAGTTTGGCTCTGCGGTAGAAACAGTTTTCCAAATTTCCCAAAATAAAGATGTGCGGCCAATCGCGTCCCGTAGCCCAGCAGTTTCTTTCGTGGCGCCAGGACGTTTACTTCTTCTATTGATACCAACTTCCAAAGTAAGCATTCTTTTCTGTTACGAAATACACAAGTTTTAAATTTATTGAATCAGGCGTTACTTCCATCTTGTTGGAGGCCTACCGACAGCTCGTCTCCCGGTCCGCGGACGCCATTCGAGAAATTTGTGACCCCATCGGCCATCAGTCCTGCGAGCAATGTGCCCCGCCCACTGCCACTTCAGTTTCGCAATTCTTCGGGCTATGTCAGTAACCTTAGTTCTACCGCGGATATCATCATTTCTGATTCTATCCCGCAGAGAAACCCCGAGCATAGCCCTCCCCATAGCCCTTTGAGTGACTTTGAGCTTCCTCATGAGGCCCATCGTTAGCGCCCAACAAGATGGAGCGACGACCTGGTTAAGATCGCAGGATCGCGGTGGATGAGAAAAGCACAAGACCGGTCTGAGTGGAGAGCCTCGGGGGAGGCCTATGTCCAGCAGTGGACGTCTTTCGGCTGATATGATGATGATGATGAGGCGTTACTTTGCGGATATATCAATGAACTAAAAGAATTTCCTTGCTCACACAAATTATACAAACCCATCTATCACCACCACCACATAACACTGAAGCGTTTCGAACTCAACCAGCGCTCATCTTCAGAGTAACACAACCGTACACCATGCTGCCACTTGTTAGACTCAAAGTCTAATCTAACATCTGGCAGCATGGTGTACCTACAGTTGTGTTGTTCTGAAGGTGAGCTCTGGTTGAGTTCGAAACGCGTCAGTGTAGCACAAAGGTAAGCCTATTTTTTATAAAAAAAACTAGCTGACCCGGCAAACTTCGTACCGCCTCATTTTTTTTCATATTTACTCACCTTTTAAACCTTCCCTGGACTTCCACAAAAAATTCAAAACATAAATTAGCCAAATCGGTCCAGCTGTTCTCGAGTTTTAGCGAGACTAACGATCAGCAATTGATTTTTATTATATAGAAGATATAGATATATAGATAAAATAAAAGCTTGTAAAATTATGGCAGTCGAAATCCCATCCCTCCCTCCCCTCCCCCTTCCCTTAGGATCCCTTAGGATTGGATTAGATACCTCAGCTCGTGGGTGAGAGTGTTGATGTAGTCAGCCACTACCCCCCCGACGGCTTTGCTTTGGGGGTTGCTCTGGTCGAGGGGTTGCCAGACGGCGCACGCGCACCAATACGGCGGAACCCCCACCTCGCCGCATGACCGCGACGAGGGGATCCAAAAACAAAAAAAGTCGTTAAAGAATTTATTTATTTATTGTCAAGTCATGTTCATTACAATAAGATGTCACATTAGTAATTTGTATAAGTCGGTCCATGACGTCCTGTAAGGGCACACAAGATCAAATCAAGCATTTTTTTTGTTTGTTTATTTAAACTCTTTATTGTACAAAAAGGAAATAGGTACAAAAATAACACGCAAAAGAAAGTTTTTTTTTATTCGACTGGATGGCAAACGAGCAATTGGGTCTCCTGATGGTAAGAGATCACCTCTGTCCATAGATTGCAACACCAGGGGGATTGCAGATGCGTTGCCAACCTAGAGGCCTAAGATGGGATGCCTCAAGTGCCAGTAATTGCACCGGCTGCCTTACTCTCCACGCCGAAACACAAGCAAGCACTGCTGCTTCACGGCAGGATTAGCGAGCATGATAGTGGTAGCAATCTGGGCGGACCTTGCACAAGGTACCACCTACAAACTTTGTGAAGGTCCAAATACCAAAGGACATAAAAGAATTACTTTGCTCAACTGGCGGGTAACGGCTGCAGCTGGTTTTGTATACAACTTACGGGTTTCAAAAGAGACTGACCCCTCTCCATGTCAGCTCCAAGAACCTTGAACCGGTTCCTTCGGAACTCCATCAGCAGCAGGTCAGTCAGGGTTGTGTGGATATCAAACGGGGTCGTCAGCACGTTCACGTTTTTCACCAACGCCGCTGCATCTTTAGGCCTGGTCTCGTGCAGACGCTCTGGTATCACTATGGCCATCAAGGGCAGACGCTCCTCGTACTTTCCTTGTCGAGTTTCGCGGAATGGCGTCAAGCTGTCACGAATAAATCATCATAATCATCGTCTTCGCCTATAAGGCTGCGTTGCCACCAAAGATGTGCGACGATGTAATTTATTTTTCATGAATCAATAGAAACGCTCCACCGGGAGACGAGCTGTCGGTAGGCCTCCAACAAGATGGAGCGACGACCTGGCTAAGATCACGGGATCGCGGTGGATGCGGAAAGCACAAGACCGGTCTGAGTGGAGAGCCTTGGGGGAGGCCTATGTCCAGCAGTGGACGTCTTTCGGCTGACATGATGATGATGATGATGATGATGAATAGAAACGCTTCATTTACTCGTACCTATCTTCGCATTCTCTGGTGGAAACAGCTGAGCAGAGTGGGGCGTGGCAAATGAAGCGTTTCTATTGGTTCGTGAAAAAACACATTCCTTGCAACACATCCACACATCTCTGGTGGAAGCGGAGACTAATAATGTGGTACGGTCAATGGCTTTAATTCATTGAGCCACCATGGAACCATTTTACAGTAAACGTTTTTTTTATTCGACTGGAAGGCAAACGAGCAAGTGGGTCTCCTGGTGGTAAGAGATCACCACCGCCGCATCGCCCATAAACATCTGCAACACCAGGTATTGCAGATGCCTTGCCAACCTAGAGGCCTAAGTTGGAATACCTCAAATGCCAGTAATTTCACCGGCTGTCTTACTCTCCGCGCCGAAGCACAACAGTGCAAGCATTGCTGCTTCACGGAAGGATTAGCGAGCATGAGCGAGATGGCGGTAGCAATCCGGGCGGACCTTGAACAAGGTCCTACCACCTGCAATTCATTAATTAACAAAGAAAACCTTAATGACTTTCCCTTTGAAAAGGTCCATGCTCCATGGTGGCAGAGTTGCGCAATGAGCTATCGAAAGAGATAATGCTTAGAGTTTTTTGCGCGATAGAATCCGGATACGGAAATTCATCAAAGAACTAAATTCACAAACATTATGTAGCTGTAAAAATATGCAAGTTGAAGTGGCAGTGGTAGCCGTGGTGGCCTAGTGGTTTGACCTATCGCCTCTCAAGCCGAGGGTCGTGGGTTCAAATCCCGGCTCGCACCTCTGAGTTTTTCGAAATTCATGTGCACAATTTACCACGAGCTTTGCGGTGAAGGAAAACATCGTTAGGAAACCTGCACAAACCTGCGAAGCAATTCAATGGTGCGTGTGAAGTTCCCAATCCGCACTGGGCCCGCGTGGGAACTATGGCCCAAGCCCTCTCATTCCGAAAGGAGGCCTGTGCCCAGCAGTGGGACGTATATAGGCTGAGATGATGATGATGATGAAGTGGCAATGAGCGAGCCACATCGCTCGAAGGACAGATAACCTTTGGGGGAGAAAAGTCCTCGATTGGCGACCATAAACTGGAAGACGAAATGTTGGCAGGCCTCCCACTAGTAGATGGACTGACGACTGTCGTTCATTGTGGCGTTATAGGGGGGAGTCCTTTGTTCAGCAGTGGACGTCTTCCAGCTGATGATGATGACCGTACCGTGGACCATGGTCCCCCATGACAAAAAGCATGGTATCCTCCAGGATCCCGGCTTGCTGGATGCGGCGTAAGAACCTGGCCAAGTCTTCGTCAGCTGCGGCGCGCATGCTGAACTCATCCTGGCCGATATCGGATATGAATGTGAAGGAGAAACGGTTGCCTTCCAACTTGGAAAACTGTGAAACAACAATATCTTTTTCATCTCTCCTATTCGGAAAGTTTGATTGTCATGGGTAGATAGTTGGGTGGAAAATTGCGTTTTCTCCTCTAGGGTGGAAAGTAATTTTTTTTTTAATTTTCGGCTAGCCATGGAGTCGAAGATAATTGAGTGTCAATGACACTGTTTTTTCACGTTACGGCATGGCCACTAGATGCACGTCGTGACCAACTCGATTTTGTTTTGTCGGCCGTGGCCAGTGGCCAGTTCGAAAAGGTACCGTTGGAGGTTGGATATAAGTAATTTCAATTTTTTTTTGTATTAAGTAATTTACTTTCGTCACAGTCGAAATGAAAAGTAGAGTGTCTAACTCGGGTGAAATTACCCATTTCCCCTCGAACTCACTCACTTAGTTCGAGCGCCAGAAATATCTCGGATGAAATGGGTCACTTTCCACCCTTGGTTATCAATCTACTATATCAACCAGAAATATATTGGATGAAATGGGTCACTTTCCACCCTTGGTTATCAATCTACTATATCAACACTAAAACAATAACATTGTTCACCCGCGAGCTTGTGATAACTACGCTTATGCAAGATATGCGTGTTCATGCAGTTCCTTCACCCCTACACTGTAAAAACACACATAAATCACACCAACCTGTCTATTGCCACCACCAAACTTTGACGCGTTTCGAACTCAACCAGAGCTGACCAGTAGGGCTACTGCAAAACTCGAAATTCATGTCGTATCGTCCCTCTCGCTCTCGTATTAAATAGTCTAAGTGTCAGAGGGACCACACGACACGAGCTTCGAGTTTTAAGTTTCGTAGTAGCGTAAGAGTTGTTATCATAAGGTCGAGGGTGAGAACGGATGGCCGTTGGGGCCATAAAGTTTTCGAATGGAAACCAAGAATCGGCAAGCGCAGCGTAAGACCATCAGCGAGATGTTAAAGCCGCAGGTTCATTGGATGCAGGCCGCTTCCAACCGAAGCAACTGGAGGTATAGGAGGCCTATGTCCAACAGTGTATCCTACGTCTGAGATGCTGATGATGATGAGTGAACTTAAATAATTTCTTTGCTCACCCGCGACCTTGAGATAGCTAAGTCTATGCAAATTATGCGTGTTCATGCAGTTCCTCCACCTCCACACTGTAAGAACACACACAAATTACACAAACCCATCTATCACCACCACCACAATACACTGACGCGTTTCGAACTCAACCAGAGCTCATCTTCAGAGTGACACAACCTTACACCATGCTACCAGTTGTTAGACTAACAAACCACCACCACTGTTTTAATTTGCCAAACAAAACAAAAAACTACCCTCAAATTATTAATAAATTTTAACTGTGCTACAAAACTACCTTGATTTTTTAATTTTTATTTATTTATTGTCAAGGCATGTTTAACTAACTACCGTTGCTAAAATTAGACCCAAGCCGTAGCAAGGGTGATGACACTAAATTTATTTGCTCATTAATAATAGACCCCATACTATTGTACCTAATTATCTCCATACATTCTAACACATCAAGACGAAACCCCTTGTCACAGTAATGTAACACTTCATAAGAATCTGTGTCCGATATAGAATGATTTAATTCTAACAGATGCTTAGCAAAATTAGATCTATCAGGATGCTCGTTCCTATATGCCGATACATGCTCTTTAAACCTAGTATTAAAACTGCGCCCTGTCTGACCTACATATACTTTACTACAGTCATTACAAGTGAGCTTGTATACACCCGATTTAGTTCCTTTATCCACCTTCTCTTTGTGGTTACAAAGTTTAGAGTACAAAGAGTTGTTAGTTTTAAAAGCTACATTTACATTGTTTGATTTTAAAATGTCATAAATTCTATCAGACAAACGACCAACATATGAAATGCTACACCTATATTTACGAGGGGTGATCCAAAAGTAATGATAACTAATATGTAAAACAACTGAAGTAGCCGAAAACTAAATTTATTTCTCAACGTAATCTCCAAGCAAGTCTAAACACTTAATCCATCTCTCCTCCAGACCGCGAATTCCATTTAAAAAAAAATCTTTTTCGCGACTCTCCAAATATGCCTCTACAGCGGCTATGACCTCTTTGTCGTTCAAATATTTTTTGCCTCTGAGGTGTTCCTTCAGTCGTGGAAACAGATGACAGTCGCTGGGGGATAGGTCTAGTGAATACGGGGGTATTTTAGCAATTCGAAGCTTGCGTCCTGGATTGCAGCCATTGCAACTCTGGCCTTATGAGGAGATGAGTTGTCTTGGTGGAACAGTACAACAGCACGTAGTTTGCCCTGTCGCTTCTCTTTGATGGTTTCCCGCAATCTTTTTATTTGTTCGGAGTAGTATGAGCCTGTGATCGTGGCTCCTATTTCCAAGTAATCGATCATTAGGACTCCTTCGGTATCCCAGAACGGACGCCATAACTTTACCCGCTGAACTGGCGACCTTGAATTTCTTCGGTGTCGAGGAAGACGGTCGCTTCCACGTCATAGACTGCTGCTTGGTCTTCGGATTGAAATGGTGAATCCAAGACTAGTCCGCGGTGACATATCGACGCAAAAAAGTTTCAGGGTCAGCTTGAAATTTTTCAAGATTGCCTAATGACTTCTCGTAATGAATCTTCTTTTGGTCGTCAGTTAACATTCTAGGCACCCAACGAGCGGATACTTTTTTCATGTGCAATTCTTCGGTTAAAATTCTTTGAATGCTGCCATAAAAGATCCCTGTGACTTCATTTAAATATCTGATTGTCACCTTTCCATCAGTTAAAACTAAATTTTCAATTTTCTTGACGTTATCCCCAGTACAGACGATGAACGGACGGCCCTCGCGGTGTTCGTCTTTATTTGATGTCCTACCCAAGTTAAACTCCTTGCACGAGCGTGCAACTATAGAATACGGATGAGCAGAAACCCCCAATGTTCCCGCCAATTCAATGTGTATATCTTTAGTAAAAAATTTTTTCAAACAGAAGTACTTAATAACGGCTCTCATTTCAGTTTTCTCCATTTTCACGAATTTAATCCGACAAGTCACGAATAAATGCATTTAACTCACTGACAGACATATATATTTTAATTATTATTTTTTTATTTTACTAGCCAATAACCGCTTTAAAAAATAAAACCTCTTTTTACTTTACTCGGCCACTAAAAGTAATCAATTATCATTACTTTTGGATCACCCCTCGTATTTGAAGACTGAGAAGGCAACCCGGCGTGAAGCATGCTATTCACTATCCGTGCCTGCTTCCTCTTAACCAAACCATCTACCATTGATTTTGTATAGCCATTTGACGTTGCTATCTGATAAATAATATTTAACTCTGATTCAAAATTTTTCTTAGAAAGAGGTACAGTTAATAATCTATGTACATAACAATGAAAGGCTGCTAACTTATGCTGCCACGGATGATTAGATGATGCAGGTATCACAGCATCTGTGTAAGTGGTTTTTCGATAAATTTTAAATTGTTGTTGATTATTTGATCTTGTAATTGTTAAATCCAAAAAGTTTAGCGAAAAATTTTCTTCTATTTCCATTTTAAATTTTATTTTTACATGTTTGCTATTGATACTATTCACAAATAAATCCAGTTGCCTCCTACTTCCCCTCCAACACAGAATTAAATCATCAACATACCTATAATAATACACAATATTATTATTACCCACAATGTACTGATGTTCAAAGCAATCCATAAAAATATCTGCCATTAATGGACTCAAAGGTGACCCCATTGCTAAACCATCACTCTGTAAATAATAACGTCCATTAAACCGGAAATAATTTTGCTTCATGCATAATGTTACCAAATTAATTAATTCACAAATTTCCCCTGGATGTAAACGCTTCCTTTCCAAATGGTTTTTAAGAATAACCAGTGTCTCACTATAGGGTACATTAGTAAACAAACTATCTACATCTAAAGAAAGCAATGTTGCGTTGGGCGGTATGCTGATATCTTTTATTTTACTAACTAAATCCGAACTGTTTTTCAAACTGTATAATGGGTTAAAAGAAGATTTTACACGAATAACACTATTTAATTTCCTTGCCAATTTATATGCCGGAGCACTCACGTACGAGACAACTGGACGAACTGGCACATTATCCTTATGAATTTTAGGCAATCCATACAGAATTGGTGCCTGCGGATTCATAGGTATAACAAAATTCTTCTGTTGTTCGGTTTCAAAGGTAAACTGAGAATCTTTAACAAGCTTTTTTAATTGATTGTGAAATGCTATTGTAGGGTCCTTTTGTAAAACTGTGAAACCGTCTCCCTGAATAATATCTAAAACTTTCTGATTATATTGGCTTCTTTCCAAAATAACAATACAATTACCCTTATCAGCCTTTGAAACAACCAAATCATTGTCATGCACTTTACGTTGAACGGATCGCAAAGAATTTAATTCCGTTACATTGGCAACACACTCTGTAATATTTGTATTTTTAAGTGTATTCGCCACTAAAACCTTTGTTTCTAAATCACCTCTGTTACTTACAATTGCAACCTCCGA
This sequence comes from Choristoneura rosaceana, assembly GCA_037349165.1. NCBI lineage: Eukaryota > Metazoa > Arthropoda > Insecta > Lepidoptera > Tortricidae > Choristoneura > Choristoneura rosaceana. The sequence continues at coordinate 1,306,695 of JAZBNJ010000007.1, forward strand.
ATCTACCGCCAAACCTTCCACTATTTTCTGATTTAATTTAGTGGGTAGATTATACTTCAAACCTTTTTCTAATAATTTACTTTCACCGTCCAAAAATTCTACATTAGTAAGATTTTTAACGCGAGGGTAGAAAGTATGACCGTTATTAGTGTGTCGGTTGTTATTGTTGAAAAAAGTAAAAGAATCTGATCGACGTCCCGTAAGCCACCGTAACTTTTTACATTGAGTTAAATACTTTTTATGAGCGTCTACCGAAGCAAATAGTCGGGCTTTTTCATCCAAACAGTCGAACTCAATTTTATGTAATTTATGAGTAAGTTCAGACTGCAATATCTTAAGATGTAATTTTAAATTATCTCTAACACGAAACCAACTACGCGACTCCTCATTTAACCAAATTTTCTTAGCCCTTTCCATTGCGATTTTAGCAGCTATACTGGTATTATAACAACGGAATTGAATATAATTAGGTACAACATTCAATCGTTTACATTGTTGATTGAACCAAATATTTTGAACAGCTAGACGGTGTTGCTTAGTTAATTTAAGATATAAACGTGCCTGCACGGCTACGCATGCCGATTTTAAATAATTTATTGAATCAGGCGTTACTTTGCGGAGGTCCATATCAATGAACTTAAATAATTTCTTTGCTTTTTCTTTGTTCAGTTCGTCCAGTTGTCTCGTACGTGAGTGCTCCGGCATATAAATTGGCAAGGAAATTAAATAGTGTTATTCGTGTAAAATCTTCTTTTAACCCATTATACAGTTTGAAAAACAGTTCGGATTTAGTTAGTAAAATAAAAGATATCAGCATACCGCCCAACGCAACATTGCTTTCTTTAGATGTAGATAGTTTGTTTACTAATGTACCCTATAGTGAGACACTGGTTATTCTTAAAAACCATTTGGAAAGGAAGCGTTTACATCCAGGGGAAATTTGTGAATTAATTAATTTGGTAACATTATGCATGAAGCAAAATTATTTCCGGTTTAATGGACGTTATTATTTACAGAGTGATGGTTTAGCAATGGGGTCACCTTTGAGTCCATTAATGGCAGATATTTTTATGGATTGCTTTGAACATCAGTACATTGTGGGTAATAATAATATTGTGTATTATTATAGGTATGTTGATGATTTAATTCTGTGTTGGAGGGGAAGTAGGAGGCAACTGGATTTATTTGTGAATAGTATCAATAGCAAACATGTAAAAATAAAATTTAAAATGGAAATAGAAGAAAATTTTTCGCTAAACTTTTTGGATTTAACAATTACAAGATCAAATAATCAACAACAATTTAAAATTTATCGAAAAACCACTTACACAGATGCTGTGATACCTGCATCATCTAATCATCCGTGGCAGCATAAGTTAGCAGCCTTTCATTGTTATGTACATAGATTATTAACTGTACCTCTTTCTAAGAAAAATTTTGAATCAGAGTTAAATATTATTTATCAGATAGCAACGTCAAATGGCTATACAAAATCAATGGTAGATGGTTTGGTTAAGAGGAAGCAGGCACGGATAGTGAATAGCATGCTTCACGCCGGGTTGCCTTCTCAGTCTTCAAATAAATATAGGTGTAGCATTTCATATGTTGGTCGTTTGTCTGATAGAATTTATGACATTTTAAAATCAAACAATGTAAATGTAGCTTTTAAAACTAACAACTCTTTGTACTCTAAACTTTGTAACCACAAAGAGAAGGTGGATAAAGGAACTAAATCGGGTGTATACAAGCTCACTTGTAATGACTGTAGTAAAGTATATGTAGGTCAGACAGGGCGCAGTTTTAATACTAGGTTTAAAGAGCATGTATCGGCATATAGGAACGAGCATCCTGATAGATCTAATTTTGCTAAGCATCTGTTAGAATTAAATCATTCTATATCGGACACAGATTCTTATGAAGTGTTACATTACTGTGACAAGGGGTTTCGTCTTGATGTGTTAGAATGTATGGAGATAATTAGGTACAATAGTATGGGGTCTATTATTAATGAGCAAATAAATTTAGTGTCATCACCCTTGCTACGGCTTGGGTCTAATTTTAGCAACGGTAGTTAGTTAAACATGCCTTGACAATAAATAAATAAAAATTAAAAAATCAAGGTAGTTTTGTAGCACAGTTAAAATTTATTAATAATTTGAGGGTAGTTTTTTGTTTTGTTTGGCAAATTAAAACAGTGGTGGTGGTTTGTTAGTCTAACAACTGGTAGCATGGTGTAAGGTTGTGTCACTCTGAAGATGAGCTCTGGTTGAGTTCGAAACGCGTCAGTGTATTGTGGTGGTGGTGATAGATGGGTTTGTGTAATTTGTGTGTGTTCTTACAGTGTGGAGGTGGAGGAACTGCATGAACACGCATAATTTGCATAGACTTAGCTATCTCAAGGTCGCGGGTGAGCAAAGAAATTATTTAAGTTCATTGATATGGACCTCCGCAAAGTAACGCCTGATTCAATAGATGATGATGAGGTTTCATCCTCCTTTTAACTAGGAGGCACACGGCTGTTTAAGAAATGGTGACGGTACGGAATCGCAGTGAAGTATGCGCACCATTTTTACCCGACTGCGAAGAAGGAGGGTTTGCCTCGTATGTATGTATGTCTATTCCTATGTCCGCTCGTAATTACTCAAAGGCTGAACCGATTTTGATAAATGATACGTCATTGGATTCGTCTTGACAACGCAAGTGACACTGGGTACATGAAATTCTTGAAAAATCAAAATGGCGGATTTTTTAAGCCAAATTGAAAGTTAAAAAAAAAAAGAATTATTCAAATCTATCGAGTGGGGTATCAAATGAAAGGTAATAATTAGCCCATTCTAAATATAAATGGGTTGTAATAGTTTTAATCTACCGTTTTCACAGAACTATTAATAAAGTGTGAAATAAAACAATAAATTTAAAAATAAAAACCCGACTGCCTTAAAAATACCAAAAAGAAGAAAGCAAGTCTAGTGGGCTAGAACTCTGTTTAGTAGCTAACTTAAAGTTCAACAGACGGGACCCATTTAAATCGTGACGTTTAAAAATTCTTACCTAATGGGTCCCGACTGTTGAACTTTAAGTTAGCTACTAAACAAGAGTTCTAGCCCACCAGACTTGTTTTCTTCTTTTTGGTAGTTTTAAGGCAGTCAGGTTTTTTATTTTTTAAATTTATTGTTTTTATCGCATGCCCTCCACACCGCTGCTCAAAATACGCAGACGGTGCTGAATTGCAGTGACGTGCCGTAAACGTCACTAATTTTGGTTGAGAGCATGCGGTAAAATCCTGACGATTACGGCACGCCACTGCGATTCCGCACAGTTTGCGTATAATCAGCGGTGTGGAGAGCATGCAATAAAACAGGTGCGTATACGTTGCGTCCACCGCCCACCGCATTAGCACGCTGAAATGGCAATGGGCTGGTCATATAACCCGAATCATTTTGTAACAACATTTAATGCAAATAAAATATATTTCTATTTCTATTTCTATTTCTATTTCGAAGAACCGATAACCGTTGGGGTAGACGAGTTCTTTAGTGGAGACCACGGATCGGCAAACGTAGCGTAGGACGCCCTCAGACTCGGTGGTGCGATGATCTTCGCAGGGTGGCTGGCAAGATCTGGATGAGAGTGGCCGAGGATCATGCTCAGTGGCGTGCCATGGGAGAGGCCTATGTCCAGCAGTGGACGAACATAGGCTGATGATGATGATATGTTGCGTCACTGCGATTCTGTACAGTCACCGTTTTTTAAGCAGCCGTGTGCCTCCTATGCATGGTCTGCTTCAGCTTATTATCCAGGGAAAGATATAAGGACGCAGACCACCTGGCCGTAGACGTACCTCCTGGTTAAGAAACCTTAGAGACTGGTTCGGAATGAGTACCAGATCCCTCTTTCGAGCGGCAGTCTCTAAGGTGAGGATAGCCCTAATGATCGCCAACCTCCGATAGGAGAGGGCACCGGAAGAAAAAGAAAGTATCACCTGATATGTAAGGTTCAGCAGTAATCCATACAGCGGTACGTCTCCAACGCAGTATCCATTGCTTCCTCTAGAACGAATCTCACGCGCTCGCAGGAGGAAAGGCAGCAAGTAGTGATCCGTTGGAGGTTTCTTGAAGCCACTGAATCTGTTTTTTCTCACACTGCTGAGGACTGCTGTGTCCTCGAAGAACGCCGTGCGATAGCTATTCAAAGGAACATTTATTTATTTTTTCATTCGACATGGAAGGCAAACGAGCAAGAGGGCCTCCTGGTGGTAAAAGATTACCACCGCCCATAAACATCTGCAACACCAGGGGTATTGCAGATGCGTTGCCAACCTAGAGGCCTAAGATGGAATACCTCAAGTGCCAGTAATTTCACCGGCTGTCTTACTTTCCACGCCGAAACATAACGGTGCAAGCACTGCTGCTTCACGGCAGGATTAGCGAGCAAGATGGTGGTAGCAATCCGGGCGGACCTTGCACAAGGTCCTACCACCTGCACATTGGTGCTTCTCTATTCGAAATATGCGACCTGTTGGTGTTGGACTGCTGGTGTTCGATGCCCTTAAGGGCCTTTCCACTCCGCTTTTTTGCGCTTGTTTGTATCATTATAAACGCAAGTAGAACGCTCAGCACACGCAAGGAAGCCGGCACGTTTTAGCCTTACACTGATCCTTGCGTGTATTGATACAAAGTCCACGTTATTCGAGTGTTTGTATCACAATACTCAAAGGTTGACTGGAAGAGATCCCTTAAAGGGATAAGTTCGCCTTTGTACATATTTGTTTTTTGTCAATTGTGTTTTGCTTGTTTTGTACAATAAAGAGTTTACATACATACATACATCCATACAATACCCATATGAACTTATGTAAGTTTGACATGAAAAATTGGGTCGGTATTTCCATGTCGGTAACCCGTCGTTCCTCATAAACGTCAACGATTGGCGGGAAAGCTTCACTCCAGTTTCATCATACTATAAAACTCAATTTTTATATAGTTTATTCGGAATGATATTAGAAATCGCTTTCTTCGCTGTCAGAGTCTTTGTAAGGGGGCAACGGGCAACACAGCTCGAAGAATGGGAGGGCCGAGATGATGATGACGATGATGATGGTAGTAATTACAGCTGTCGAAACTGCGGAAAGTTTCCAAAAAAGTTGTGTGGAAGTGGAAATTTTCAATCCCCATACGAAATACACACAGCGCCGCTCGCAAGACCGGCAATTTTTGCTGATTTGGGACCATTTCGTGACAACAGTTTCGTTCTTTTCAATATCTTTTTTTTGCTATGCTTTGTATATACTTTGTCACGAATAAATGATTTCTTTATATCTTTCTTTCATCCAAATTGTGAGAAGGTTCCGAGATTTTCCTATGAAAAATATGAAAAATTCCGCAATTTGGGAAAGTTTCTTCTGGCTAGTCAGTAGAGGTGATGATGATGGTGACGGTAGGTAGTGGTGATGAGCTGATGATGGTATTGTCGCCTCACCCCTTCCTGGAGAGTTGGCTGAATATGAAGCTGTCCTCATCAACCAAGTCCCTGGTGAAGCTTTTCCTCGTCTCCTGTAGGTTTCCCGTGAAGATAGGGTACGGGGCAGCTGAAGGTAGGTCTTCTAGTATGTTGTATCTGCAGATGGGTATTTTCACTTTAACCTCTACACCGCCACAAAAGAAACGAAGTGATATGCTCTGTACGCCACAGAAAAACCAGCGACAAATCAATTTGATTTTCCATACAAATATTCTTTATTGCACACCATAAAGCAGTACAAAAAACTTATAATATAAACACTTAATTCCATTGCAGAAGAATTAATTTAGTGTTGAATGTTGGTCATCCAATTTACGAAAAGTGTAAACAAAGACGTCATTTACCCGACCATAGACATTTAGTGATGCGAAAACCTAGAACCTAGTGTAAAATCATTAATCTTTTCAGTAAATCGATTAAAATTTTAATTGAATAAATCAAAGCATTTATGTCTGTTTTATTATACAACACTTGATTTAATTCCAAAGGCTTTTTATTTAATAATAAAAGCAGTAACTATTATTTTTAATTATAACGTAAACAGAATATCTAAGCTTACTATTACTATAAGCTACTACAGATTATACATGTTTCATTCAAGAAATAACGTCAGATTTTGACAAAGATTTTTCAAATGAAAATCAAGTGAATTTTAGTGAGAAAAGTGATTTATGTCTAGTTAAAAGACACGAAATACAGAGATATTATTGATGCGATCCAATGGGTGTTTTAACAAGAATTTTGATAAAATCGGGTTGTTTACACTTTATATAAATAGGAGTGATATAAACCATAGTCGGTCTTTCTCCAACCAATAAATCGGCTAAATTTAGGGATGAAGACACTGGGTTAAGAATAAGGTTAAAAATGTTATAATAAATAAGATTAAAAATATATTATCATAAAAAGGTTAAAAATATTATAGTATGAAATATTATACTTATTATAAAAAGTTTAAAAATATTTTATTATAATAAATAAGGTTAAAAATATTATATCATTCTATTAGGTCGGTGATTTAGTCGTGATTTAGTCCGACAGTTAGATTATGGGAAAATATGTGGGGGCTTGTGACGTCACTCGAAACTTCTAAGCACTGTATCCTCGTCATTTTTTGTTTGTCAAACAAAAGAAAAAATATATGCACAATATTTTTAAATTATCCACCTGACGAACTAAACAGTTTTTTTTGTCGTCTAGCCTATTCTCACCCGTTCAGTATAACTGCTCCCATCTTTTTAAGAGCAGTATGACTCTTCGGCATTTTCCTGATGAAACCATTCTTGGAGATGGCATTGAAGCACAGCATCAGCACGTTGAGGCGAGAATCCTTCGTGTGCTTACGCTGAGGTAACCGCCGAAGACCGGTCTTGAGTCCAGACCATTTCAGAACACCTTGAGAACTACGATAGAATACAATACTATTTTATTTTATTCGACTGGAAGGCAAACGAGCAAATGTGTCTCCTGGTGGTAAGAGATCACCACCGCCCACAAACATCTGCTACACCAGGGTTATTGCAGATGCGTTGCCAACTTAGAGGCCTAAGATGGGATACCTCAAGTGCCAGTAATTTCACCGGCTGTCTTACTCTCCACTGCGAAACACAACAGTGCAAGCAGCAGCTTCACGGCAGGATTAGCGAGCAAGATGGTGGTAGCAATCCGGGCGGACCTTGCACAAGGTCCTACCCCCTGCAAAATATGTCATGGTTTGACCTTGGCGTGTGAGGGATTCCATCGGTTGGCACGACTGGATGACCTTGGTGGTGAAGAAGTTAAGCATAATTACCCAAAAGCAATGTTGCTGAAGGGTTCTGCGATGCTCGTTTTTTTGTTCATGGAAGATGGCGGCGGACTTAGCCTGAAACATAAGTAAAGTAAGTAGTTATTACCTTAAAAAAGAAATAAGTGAAGAATTGTTGTTGTATAATCTACTATTTCTGCACCCCACAAATGTGTACAAATTTTTGACACAAAATGCAGAGTGGACAATAGGGGAAAATTGTTTTATTTGTGTAATTTTTTGCATCAGGCGTTAGGTACTTCGCTTAGGTACTTAGTTTTTTTTTAGTTCATTGTCAATATGGACCTCCGTCCATATTGACAATGAACTAAAAACAAAACTTTGCTCACCCGCGATCTTTTAGGATAGTTTAAGCTTATGCAAAATATGCGAACATCCTAGTGGCATTGCATACGGTTGTGTTATGTCCAAAACGCGTCAGTATAGTGTGGTGGTGGTGAAAGGTGGGTTTGCTTGATTTGTGTGTGTTCTTACAGTGTGTTGGTGGTGAATGTCAATAAAATGTCTTCTATCTTTCTTTACCGCTGATTTGTATCATAGCACGTCACGTGGACGTGATCGCTGTGTCTCAAGATATATTTCTGGTGTCCTCTCAACTTCTTCGGATGCCCAAGGTGGTGTTTAGAGCTGTCCGCAAATATCAAGGCTCGGTAGACACAAGACACGTTTAGTTTCTCTCGGATTCGTTGTGTGACAAAGCATTCGTCCATCTGTAGCCAAGGGAGTAAAAAAATCAAAAATCAAAATCATTTATTCAGTAAATAGGCCGTAATGGGCACTTTTACATGTCATTTTTTAAACTGCCAGCGCTTTCGGGAAGACCATCATTGCCAAGAATCATCATCATCATCTCAGCCGTAGGACGTCCACTGCTGAACATAGGCCTCCCCCATAGACCTCCAGTTGCTTCGGTTGGCAGCAGCCTGCATCCACCGTGAACCCGCAAGAACAATGCGTCGCAAGAAACTTGGCAGAAAATCATTTTTTCAAAATAAAATAATTACAAATAAAATACTTAAAAACTACAGTACTTATACAATTAAAGAAAAAATAATAATACAGGGATGTATGGGGTGACCCACTAGTTCGTTTGTCTGGCCTCTATAACATAAAAAAAAAAAAAAAATGTATGGGGTCCCTTAGTAACAAAACTAAACACTAACTATATCTACGTTCAGTGGAAATGTAATAAAAAAAAAAACTGAAATATTCAGGTCAATTAACCACTAAGCTTTTGGATTACGTGAGGATTAATTGTGACCACAACGCACGAGCCGAGCGAGCGAAGTGAGCGTGCCGCGGCAGCGGTTGGCGAAGTGCCAGAAGCGATATGGCGGCGTTTCATGATATGCCTAGGAATTTCATGATTTGCCTCAACGTTGCTAAGCAAATAGTTAAACGTTGAGTTTTGAACGATATGGCGTATGCCCCTTAGCCAATTTATGAAATGGCGCCATTTCACGATATGCCTAGGAATTTCGTGATTTGGCGGATTTTACGATCGGCCGGCGACATATATCTCTACTCTACTCGTCTACTCGTGACCACGGCAACTGTAACGTTGCCGAAACGTCGAGGTAAATATTCATCATCATCATGTCAGTCGAAAGACGTCCAATGCTGGACATAGGCCTCCCCCAAGGCTCTCCACTCAGACCGGTCTTGTGCTTTTCGCATCCACCGCTATCCCGCGATCTTAGTCAAGCCATGAGGTAAATATTACTTGTGTAAAAATAGCGTGATAAGTCGCGTTTATGGTATTTTGACTATGATATATTTATCTCTCTAAGGTTACTGACATAGCCCGAAGAATTGCGAAACTGAAGTGGCAGTGGGCGGGGCACATTGCTCGCAGGACTGATGGCCGATGGGGTCAGTAGGTTCTCGAATGGCGTCCGCGGACCGGGAGACGAGCTGTCGGTAGGCCTCCAACAAGATGGAGCGACGACCTGGCTAAGATCGCGGGATCGCGGTGGATGCGAAAAGCACAAGACCGGTCTGAGTGGAGAGCCTTGGGGGAGGCATGTCCAGCAGTGGACGTCTTTCGGCTGACATGATGATGATGATGATGATATATATCTCTTACAAAGCAGTCCACCCAGTCAGTTTCTTTGCAAACAGTTGGCGGCAAGACCCGTTCATAAGTCATAGCTTCTTCATCAAATGGGTCTAGTGTAGGTATCACACAACCACTCCCTTTGTTCTCTATTACATAGTTAATGGCATCGCCTTCGAGCCCCCTGCGAACATGAAAATGAAAAATAATGAAAATAATTTTTTGCATAAAAAGCTTATAAACAAGAAAGAAAGAAAAGAAAGATTTATTTTGGCACCATAAGTACCACCACTGAAACCGTTTTTAGTGGTTTCCGTTTTTGTTGAACAAAATTAACCTGTGTCCTAGATGTCAATCAGACATTATGGCATTTATGACTAAATCACAACAAACAGGTAGGTGTAGGGATTCGATTTGTGGCATTCGAACATGGCGGATGTAGACAATGTCTAGTTTTGCTATTTCTGTTTCTTTGGCTAGTTGAAGTATAATTTTGATAGTGGTTTATGCGGCGATTAACCTTAACAGTGAACAGTGATCACAAAATTCTATATTGCTCTCGTGTCTGACATTTTTTAATGCGCAAGTTGTCTCCACGTGGTTTCTGGAATTTTACTATCAAGTTGCAAAAACTACAATTACCGTACAACGTTGCCTCTCGAAAGAGAATACTTAGACACTGGCAAAATTGTCCTATTAATTAGGACAGAAGCCATATTTTAAAAGAGAAGAAGGTAGGTGTATTGTAACATCATACGATGGGAGTGTATTGCTAGTTGGAGAGACTACTGTTGTAGATGATCATATTTACCAACTTACTTGTCGAAGTCGTCTGCCATCTTCGCGAACTCTATCAACTGGCTCTCTCGGCCATGTCTGCTGGAGTACCAAACAGACCAACAGAGCAAAGTTATAGCGCAACCCAAATAAATATAGAGACGCTTGGTTCGACGCCAATATTGCAGAGATATTGAGTACTAGAACAATATTTATTGTTAAAACTTTCTTCTTTAATACTTACATGCTTTTTTGCTGACAAGTATAATGAACCAGAGGCCTTATTGCCTAACGTTTCTGACACTCGCGATCGCATTAAAATGACAGCTTTTGTATGCGAAATATGCCATTTGATTGCGATCACGAGTGTCAAAAACATTAGGCAATACGGCCTCTGGACAATCCACGTCTTAAATCGAGTTTAGCTCGACATTATTCGGGCTAATTCGTTGTCCTCCATCTAGACACGCGCTCCTCGCGCGACTACTCGACAAAACTAATACTGGCGCACAACTACCCACGTTTTCATCGTCATTTTTGTTATTATTGTCAATGATATTATATGTTACTATAATTATTGTCAAGTTGCTTTACTAACTGTTGACGCCACAACAACATTCGCTGCGGCTCATCGCACTTTACAGTGACGTCACAAGTACCTACGTCACGATTCAGCCCCGGAGAACAGCGGTTAAGACTGCATCGCACCGCCAAGGTGGCAATACATTATTTTCATCATCATCATCAGACGACCGGATGACTAAGTGGTTAAAGAACCTGACTTCGAAGCTTGAGGTCCCGGGTTCGAATCCCGGCCGGGGCAGATATTTGTATGAATAATACGAATATTTGTTCTCGGGTCTTGGATGTTTAATATGTATTTAAGTATTTATTTGTCTATATTTAAGTATGTTTATCCGTTGCCAAGTGGCCATAGTACAAGCTTTGCTTAGTTTGGGACTAGGTCAATTGGTGTCAAGTGTCCCATGATATTTATTTATTTATTTATCATCATATCAGTCGGAAGATGTCCACTGCTGGACAAAGGCCTCCCCCTTAGAACGCCACAATGAACGACAACTCGCCACTTGCATCCACCGGTTTCTCACAACTCTCATCAACATTATTTATACTTGTATCGAATCACTGTACCTAGTTACGTCTATATTAAAGTTATTATGCATCATCCTGAGTTCTTCTTTTACGAACCTGATACCCTGGCCTGGAGAGAGCTACATGAAAGAGAAGTGCCCTTACACTAACTTATTCTCACTCTGCTCAGTACTTTTCACTCGAGTTGTACTGTGTAGATAGTTCTGTGTAGATAGGGAAACGTAGCGTTCTTATTGATACGAGAAAATCATTTTCCTCGCACATCTCTGATGGAAACGCAGCCTAACCCTTTTCCAGTGGTAGTGCATAATAATACACTTATCGACCACATAAATGTACACAGTACAAATTACGAAGTCGATACGGTCAAAGTTTTACTTTTATACTTCTTTGCTTTTGTAATATTTTTGTATTATATATAAATCATCATCATCATCATGTCAGCTGAAAGACGTCCACTGCTGGACATAGGCCTCCCCCAAGGTTCTCCACTCAGACCGGTCTTGTGCTTTTCGCATCCACCGCGATCCCGCGATCTTAGCCAGGTCGTCGCTCCATCTTGTTGGAGGCCTACCGACAGCTCGTCTCCCGGTCCGCGGACGCCATTCGAGAACCTTTTGACCCCATCGGCCATCAGTCCTGCGAGCAATGTGCCCCGCCCACTGCCATTTCAGTTTCGCAATTCTTCGGGCTATGTCAGTAACTTTAACCTTTTGTATTATTATGTATAAATAAATATGGTAAATTATACAGTTTCGATTATGTACTTAGGTACTAACATTGAGATCCACTTATTCGTTTTATTTTAAATATCACAAAATGTTTATATCATTACATCTTACCCGTATTAAGGTCATCAAAAATATTCTAAAATTACGTGACCAAATTTTCGACTTCTCCTTTTCCGGCATCTTTATTTTTCCTTTATTTTCATATCATATCAACTAAATATTCTTAATCATTACACTGCATTATAGCATTTCGTTAAAAACTTTAAAATCTGAGATCTAAGCTCCTTAATGGCAGATTTCTGTCAGTATGTCATCACGGACTACTAAGAGATGTCAGACAAAATCGCCAGAAACAATAATTTAGAGTGTTTTCACATTATACGATCCGATATCGGTATCGGACGACGATGGACGACACCCGATAGCCGACACCATATGTGCTGCTTTCACATATTTCCGACAAAATCGTTCCGATACGGCCGGATCAAAATGGCCAACACCCAGGCTCTGCGCACACAGAGACTAACCCCCTTATTCATAAACGATAATCAAACTTATTTTAGTTAAAATACCGCTAAAATTCGCTTGTCCTTATCTGTCACTTCGACATTTGTATTTGTTAGAAAGGGACAAAGCATTTGTTAATTAACATAGGCTTGTTGAGTTTAATGAATAAGGGGGTAGGTATTTAGGTGAACTAAAAGAATTTCCTTGCTCACCTGCGACCTTACGATAGCTAAGTTTATGCAAAATATGCGTGTTCATGCAGTTCCTCCACCTCCGCACTGTAAGAACACACAAATTACACAAACCCATCTATCACCACCACCACAACACACTGACGTTTCGAACTCAACCAGAGCTCATCTTCAGAGTAACACAACCGTACACCATGCTACCAGATGTTAGACTAACAAACCACAACCACTGTTTTAATTTGTCGCTATAATTGATGAAGGTTAAGGAGGAGTATACACTTTTAGAGCAATTTAATGCGTTGAGGTGTGAAGTGGAGGTACTTAAAAATGCATCCATAGTTAATAAGTACAGCTGTAATGTAAACACAAAGCGCGGCGCCTGTATGATGGATAGCTTCGAGTGTGCTAGTGGACCGATGGGGTTGCCCCCTACATGTAGTGAAAGCATTATCCAAGGTAGTCATGAACATCATACGTCGTCTCCAGAAATGATATATCGTAGCATTGAAAGAAATAACTCCCAAACAATAAATGTAGGTCATGCATTTTTACAAATAGAGGGTAGCGAAAACACGGTGCCGCAACCGTTAACTATGAGTCATGCGAAGTGGCCGAGCGACGTGCAGTCGCGGCCGGCTACGCATGTACCTATACAGCAATGCCCGCCTGTGACACCTAAAGAATGCACTAATATTGAATCGCGAACGAATGATGATGTGATGGTACCCAAACAAAAGCGTATGGCTAGCGTTGCTGGGGAAGGTGCATGGAAGGTACAGCCGCAAACTGACGAATGGATACTTGTGCAAAGGAAAAAATATCGTAATCGTTTTATTGGACAACGGGGGAAAGCAATTCTAGACCCGGAATCGAAATTTAGAGCTGCGGAATCTATGATTCCGCTGTATATCTATAATGTAACTAAAGATTTGTCCGAACAGGATATTCGTAGTTATATAAAGGCGAAGTCAAACTTCGAAGTGAAAGTGGTTAAAATGAGCATGAAAATGGAAAAAGACTATGATTCTTATAAAATATTTATACCGAAACATAAAATTGACTTATTTATGAACAATGATTTTTGGCCAGAAGGAATAGCCTATCGTCGATTTATCGACTTTAGAAAGCGTGAGAAACAAACAGCTCGAAACAAACAAACTTCAGAATGAATAGCAATTTAATTAGTTTTAATTGTAAAAATATAATACGATCGGTGGAATGTGTTAGAAACCTGTGTCGTTCGGCCGACATTGTTGCACTACAGGAGACGTGGTTGCTACCGCACGATCTGGCGTTCCTGGGGACTATTGACGACGACTTTGCCTTCACGGGCACCTCTGCTGTCGATACTTCGGCGGGGGTCCTACGAGGGAGGCCATACGATGGAGTGGCTCTACTGTGGAGAAAGTCTACGTTTTCTAACGTCACGATAATAAAGTGTAACAGTGTACGTCTAGCCGCGATAAAAATTGAGCTCAGTGATCGGTGCTTTTTGGTTTTCTCTGTTTATATGCCTACTGACTCAAGTGAAAACCTAGTGGAGTTTACAGAGTGCCTCAGTGAAATATCGGCAATTATTGAAAACCATAATACTGAGTCGGTATTTATGTTAGGGGACTATAACGCTCATCCCGGTGAGTTATTTGCAAAAGAACTTTTATCTTTCTGTGACGAACAATTGTGGACTTGTATAGACTTAGATATGTTGCCTTCTGATAGCTATACTTTCGTGAGTGACGCACACGGGTGTCGCCGCTGGCTTGACCACTGTTTAGTTACTGGCTCGGCGCAACCCTCAATACACGCATGCTCAGTGTTATATAACACGTACTGGTCCGATCACTATCCAATATGTATAGAGTGTAACTTTAATATTTTGAAACCGAAAATATTTGTTAATAATGAGCGTGTTAATAAAGTTGTCTGGAGGGAGCGTCATATATCCCAGATGGAAAATTACCATAACATCTGTCATAAAAAATTGCGAGAATTTGATTTTCCTGTAGAATTTAGTGATTGCTGTGATAAAATATGTTGTGATAAAGGCCATAGAGAACTATTAGACTCAATGTACGACGGTATTATTTGTACACTGTCTGAAGCTGCTGAGTGTTCCTATAATGTAAATGTCAAAGCTAGATGTAAACGTAAACATGTCACTGGGTGGAATAAGTACGTGCGCGGCGCACACGAGAGGGCTCGGCTTTGTTTTGGGAATTGGTTGGTGCATGGTAAACCGAATTCTGGCCCCGTATACAGGGAGATGTGCGAGTCCAGGCGTCTATTTAAATCAAAATTGAAATGGTGCCAGAATAATCAACAGCAAATAATAATGGACATCATAGCTGAACATCACTCAAATAAAAAGTTCGGTCAGTTTTGGAAAATTTCAAACAGATTAAATTCAAGGCCGAGCCTCCCCGTGAGTGTGGCGGGAGTGTGCGATCCTGTTGGCATAGCCAATGTTTTCCGCTCTCATTTCAGTGTAAAGTCTCCGTTAGGACCAGCGGCGCGGTGGGTTCCTGATGCTGAGACTGTCAGTAGGCAGTGTAGTGTGAAATTTACCGCGAAGGAAGTGAGTGCAGTTATAAAGGGAATGGTGCGAGGCAAGTCGCCGGGCCATGACAGCCTCAGCATTGAGCACCTGCAGCACGCTGGAGTACATCTTCCTAGAGTGTTGTCCATGTTTTTTACTTTGTGTCTACGCCACTCATACCTACCTGAGAAATTGATGCGTACTATTGTGGTTCCTATAATTAAGAATAAAACCGGTGATTCTTCAGATGTAAACAACTACAGACCGATTTCTCTAGCCACGGTCATTGCTAAGGTGCTTGACAGTCTCCTTGGTAAGTATTTAGATAAGCACATTAACCTCCACGATGCGCAATTTGGCTTTAGACCGAATCTTTCTTGTGAAAGTGCTGTCCTGTGTCTCAAGGAGACTGTGAAGTACTATACCAGTAGGAAAACGCCAGTGTACGCGGTTTTTCTTGACTTGTCAAAAGCCTTCGACCTTGTTGCCTATGACGTACTATGGAAGAAATTAAAAAATGAAACAAGCGTACCTGGAGAAGTAACATCGTTGTTTATGCACTGGTATGGTAATCAAAGCAATTGTGTGAGATGGGCACGCTCTTTCTCGGATGAGTATAGGTTGGAGTGCGGGGTGAGACAAGGGGGGCTGACTTCTCCCACGCTCTTCAACCTGTACGTTGACGCGCTGATTGAGGAGCTCAGCGGAACCGGTATCGGTTGTCACATTAATGGAATCTGCGTAAATAATATTAGTTATGCAGACGATATGGTGCTGCTGAGCCCCTCGAGCGGAGCTCTAAAGAAACTGCTCAGTATTTGCGAGTCCTATTCGGTGGCCAATGGACTTAAGTACAACGCTCAAAAGAGTGAGTTTATGATGTTCAAACCAGATAATATCCGTTATACTGATGCTCCTGATTTTTTACTTACTGGTGTAAAATTAAAAAGAGTGGATAAATTTAAATATCTGGGTCATTGGGTCACTGCGGATCAAAGGGACAACACTGATATTGAGAGGGAGCGCAGGGCGCTGGCTGTGCGATGCAACATGTTGGCCCGTAGGTTTGCGAAATGTTCTGTGCCAGTAAAAGTCACACTGTTTAAAGCATACTGCCAGTCATTCTATACGTGCAGCCTATGGGTAAACTATACGCAGAAGGCATACAGTGACCTGCGAGTTCAATATAACAGCGCGTATAGAGCGTTGTTGCGGCTGCCGCGCTATTGCAGCGCTTCCGCGATGTTCCTGGAGACCAACACGGCGGGATTTGCCGCCATCATGCGCGCGCGCTGCGCCTCCATGCTGCAGCGCGCGCGCGACAGCCGCAACACGCTCCTGCGCGCTGTCGTTGATCGCTGGGACTCGCCAGTGCTGGCCCGGTGGATCGGGCTCCATGCCCATAAATAACTATCTTTGTGTTCTGTTTTGATTTACGTGTATTAATTGTTTACCACTAACACTAGTTTTAAGTCTGTACGAACTATACTAACAATAATATGGATCATTGGTCTGAAATAAAAATTTATTATTATTATTATTATTATTATTATTATTATTATAACTCTCCAAGTACCCACATAGGTATATTTTTTCCAAACAAAACAAAAACTACCCGAAAAATATTAATACATTTTAACTGTCCTACAAAACTGCCTTCCGCAAAGTAACGCCTGATTCAATAATTAGGGATTTAGGTTTAAAGTTTAAAATGTTATAATAACAAACCTGTCAAGCTAATTAATAAACCTTTCAATAATAAAACCGCTGTTAGTTGTATAATAAAACATGTATTTCCAAATCACAGGACATATAAACATTCAAAACATGTAGTTAAATATTTAAGTTGTACTTATTTATAACATCCTAAAACGAAGTGGCAAAATGACGCATATTCCTAATGTTGAATTAAATAACGTGAATATTTGAAAAATAGCTCGACTTAAACTTTAAAGGAGCGACCACACCGCTGCTTGAAATACGTAACGGAATCGCAGTGACGTGCCATAAGCGTCACAATTTTATCGCATGCACTCCACACTGCTGCTGAAAGTACGCGGTGTGGAATCGCAGTGACATACCGTAAACATCACGACTTCGAGAGCGCATGGGGTAAATTCGTCACGTTCACGACACGTCAGTGCGATTCTGTAGCGTCTCCGTATTTTGAGCAGCGGTTTGGTATTTACACGATTTCTCGTACTTTGTAAAAAATTGTATCAACACACTTTTAATTTTATTTATCGATTTGTATCCATTAAAAAATCAGCTTAATAAAAGTTTAAAGTACTTTTTATTTTTATACAACACGTAAGTATAGAATTATGTAAATATAAATATAAATGATTAGACTACTTAACTTATAAATAATTGAATTAAGTACAGTTTAATGTAATTATAAATTTTGTGTCTGTTTTCTAGATTCAATTTTGGTTTAGAAAACAGTTATATTAGGTTTATCAGTGAAACAAAACTGAAAAAAATAAAATTAACTTTGCGTTTGCGTCACATAAATTTGTTTATTCTAATTCCTAACGTAACGTTTGGCCGATTCATCATTTCACATAACTTGAAAAGAATTGGATATAATTATGTTTTTTTCTTGAAAAATCGAGGTTCTATTTGTGTATAAGTAATCTTAATTATTACTTAACGATGTTTCAAGCCAACATTAGGGCACGACCACACCGCTGCTGCTATGCCGATGCGTCACTGCGATTTCGAACCGTCACCGTTTTTTAAGCAGCGGTGTGGCCGGTCCTTTATGCTATGACAGAAAATTGGGCGTGTTAGTAAAATTATACTCAGCATATCCATTTGGTGTACATAGTATCCAAATTTGACTTCTTAATCAAAAATTAAACAAGCTACCCTGTCAATAAATAAAAAATGCCATCAGTTTTGAAAAAGGCAATTGGGAATATTACTGCAATTTTCCGTCGTCAGAGCGCAGCACTAGCACAAATCGTAAGCAATTTCTTAGGTATTTTAATGTCCGTAGGATGCCATATTTTAATTAAATTCGGAAATATAGCTCTATCATTAGTATCGATAAAAATATCATTTTATTTTGTTACTTATAAATATGTCATGATGTCTAGAGCATGTATTTTTGATACTACCTCAAACTGTAACTATACGAGGATTTAAGTGCTGTGAACCGATATTAAAACAAATTGTTAATTTAGAATTAACTACCAGAGCGTAATTAATTTTTGATACATTTTCGAGAAGCAATGTAATGCGTACAAAAATTTGATACGAGAGACAAGCGTTCTGTGACAGCTGTCACGTCAACAAGTGCGACTATTTTTAATAAAAACAAAGTAGTATCGCGTAGTGATACATTGCGTACTAATTAATTTTATAAGGAAAACAATAAGTCTAAATTTTTTACTAAAACAATAAAATGTGATTATTAGGGCCTTCACTAACTACCTTAATGTTTCAGGTATTATCAAAAAAAACACGCTGTTTAAGTATTATTACTCTTTGGTCATGATCCGTCATGGCGACAAAATGTAAAGAAAACTGACGTTGTCATGACGGTTTGCGCTAGTGTCGCCCCCTGCGAGCTTTGCCTAATAAGCCCTATTACAAAATGATCTAAATTTAATCGAACTTAATCTAAGGAATAAGTTAATTTTAATTAAATACTTTTAATTACGAATAGGAACATCATTTTTGCATCGGCGGGTAACTTCCTTGTTGCAGCGGCATCATTTACTGAAAAAAAAAACTGTCATTCAGTCTATGGGTCCTTGACTTTATTTCTGTGACTCGTTTTCGAGCTTGGAAACCATTGAGCATTTGGTTTTTTTAGCGAGCAGGCAGATCACCAGCAGGGCTACTCCGAAACTCGAAGTTCGTGTCGTCTCTCTGACACTTATACTATTTAATACGAGAGTGAGAGACACGGCACGACACGAACTTGGATTTTCCAATGTCGTAAAGTACAATTTAATAGAATCTGACAATTTTCTACACATTTAACACACCCTGACGTGGGCACGCTTGATCATATATGTCCCTATTGTTGCAATTATTATCTAAAAGGAATCAAAAAAGAATAATAGTCACATCACAAAGCCTTAGGCAGCCCGGTGTTCATATTAGCAGGCTGGAAGTGTCTACATGATTGTCAGATTCTATTGAATTGCCCCCTTATTCATAAACGACAATCAAACCTATTTTAGTTAAAATGCCGCTAAAATTCGTTTGTCCTTATCTGTCACTTCGACATTTGTATTTGATAGAAAGGGACAAAGCATTTGTTAGTTAACATAGGCTTGTTAAATTTTATGAATAAGGGGGTTGGAGTATAGTAATCTGGTGCAATGGTTACATATGTTGCGCTTGCTAGACGCGTGGCGGTTTGACTGACTGTGTATTGTATTGTATTTATTTGACGCTTAAAAAAAAACTGAATTATAGTTCCTTACATGTTTCGGCCTCGCAGGGTATAAGAAACTGACGGCACTGGTCTTCCCATAAAGATTCTTGGCGATGCAAGTATACTCGCCCATGTCGCTCCAGCGAATACCAGTGATGAAGAGGTCGCCAGAAGGCAGCACCTGCAGAAGATTATAACAATACAATAAACCGAAACCTTGTTACACACAAACACACACGCACGCACACAATGCAACACATGAATTCAATGTAATCGCAGATTTTTACAAGCTTTTAATTAATTTGCAATGTCTGTATACGTGGGCGGGTCAAATCATACAACCTAATTTTGATCCACTTCCAGTGGTCAGATTGACATAAAATTTTAAATTTGGCATACTTTTATGCAAGTCCAGCTTCGATCATTGTTGATCGAAGAAGTCCAGTGACAATATATGCATCGGGTAGTGAAGTTTTGGTAGTCTGACCAGAGGCCGTATTGCCTAATGTTTTTGACACTCGTGATCGCAATCAAATGACATATTTCGCATACAAAAGCTGTCATTTTATTGCGATCGCGAGTGTCAGAAACGTTAGGCAATAAGGCCTCAGGATCGTTTCTGTAGGACGGAACTCTAATCTTTAACGGTTGGTGGCATCAACTTGAAATTTGGGACGCAAATGTAGTTTGGATGACAATGCAAGTAAAGTCAACAAACAGTACGTATATACAGTCAGCAAAAAAAAGCTTGTATTAAAAATTTCATAAATAAAAAGTCTTTAAATTTACCTTCATCCTGGAGTTTCCATAAATGACGTTGTGGCTCTTGTCCTGCCAGTAGACTTGAGGCTCTGTGGGGCTGTAGACCCTGCAGGGAAGAACTGCGTTGGTTCCGATATCCTGGAAGAGCTGGATGTAGTACGAGGTGATGATGGGTTTGGAAGGCAGCGTGAAGAGTGGGAGGTTCAGCAGATCTTCGGAATCTTCACCTGGAACAATAGCGTTTTATTTATCTTATTAGTCTTTTTCACAACAGGGCAGTAGGGGCAAATCAAACATAAATCAAATGGGAAATAATACGTATTAAATGATATGGTAACGGATAACTCACGTCTTAAATCGAGTTTAGCTCGACATGTTTCGGGTTATTTCGAAACTCTTCTTCTAATTAGCACCTCCTCCTTAGAAGAGGGGTTTCGAAATAACGGATCCGCCCGCGTGGTATTCGGTTATCGCGCGCTGTTCCCTCGGGATCTGTGCATTTTTCCGGGATAAAAAGTAGCCCATGTTACTCTCGGGCCCATAAACTATCTCTATGCCAAAAATCACGTCGATCCTTCGCTCCGTTACGGCGTGAAAGACGGACAAACACAAACATATAAACACTTTCGCATTTATAATATTAGTATGGATTCGTAGGACAAATACCTTGTTCAGTGAAAACGGTGGTGGAAGCAGTCTCTGTGGCGAAGCCAGTGCTCGCCACGCAGGTGAAGACGTCGCCGCTAGCAGCGCTGCTGATGACCAGGGTCGAGAGTAGCCAGGCCAGGCTGGATGGGTAGACGGCTGTGATCTCATTGGTCTCGTCCAGATACTGGAAAGAACAGGACATACTGATTAGTATTACCGACAAACTTTACATCGACATTTCATCGAAAATTTTTCATGGAAAATTTTGTTCTAGTGGTATCGTTTGGCGGAATCTTGTTTCATGACCATTTCATTTAAATTTTTATTGTTTCATAGAAAAACTGTTAGGAATATTATTTGGCAGATGATTCGTTTTGCAACAATTTTAAATGACAGAATGACAAAACAATGATGTTCATTTCTTCGCAGTGTTATTACAACGCATGTAAAATAATCAACACGTTAGGTTAGAACTGTGACTCTTGCTCAATCGAACTGGTACGAGAAAAGTAGGGTAGGTTAGGTTAGAACTGTGACCCTCGCAGCATCCAACTGTTACCAGAAAAGTAGGTTAGGTTAATTGCAAAATAACTCGTATTCAAGTGATTTTACGAGAAGTAAGTTTTATGTTATTTAAAAAAATCATTAGCAATGACGGTATAGTATTAAGTCACGACTTCTTAAACATTTGAAAGGTCACATAGTAATTAATGACAGACAGTACGGGTATCAAACAAATAGAGGCACTGTTGACGCAATCGAAAAACTCCTTGATGATGTCGTTATTAACATTAACGATAAACGCAAGGTTGCGGGACTATTTCTAGACTTAACTTGTGCATTCGACACTGTAGAACACGAAATCCTTCTGGGCAAGTTAGAATATTATGGTGTGAGAGGTAAAGTACTACAGCTTTTGAAGTCATATTTAGGGAACAGAAAGTTTCGTGTAGAAATAAATTCAACTGAAAATAATCATCAAAATATTTACAGGTCAAAATTAGCTGACGTTGAAAGAGGAGTGCCACAAGGCTCAATTCTGGGCCCTTTATTTTTTTCCATTTTTATTAATGATTTGATTGATTATGTTAACAGACAATTTAGAGATGTTAGGGTAATAGTATTTGCAGATGACACAAATGCCATTATATCAGCGAATAACATCGAAGACCTTAATTTTAAAGTAAATGATGTTCTTAGATGTTTTCAGTTTTGGTTCAATATAAATAGATTGCATTTAAATATGAACAAAACACAAATAATTTTATTTAAAACGACGTCTAGGAACACGGAATCTCTTAGTGTAAATTTAGATGGTATAGATATCATGTCGGTAGATTGGGTCAAATTCCTTGGAGTACGAATTGACTGCAATCTTAACTGGAAAGAAGAACTGAAGGCATTAGAAAGCTATATCAGCTCGTCTTGTTATGCGCTGAGAAGCCTTAGAGACGAACTCACAGTACAACAACTTACCATGGTCTATTATTCCCTAGTAGAATCACGCCTACGATGCAGTATAAAATTTTGGGGTCAAAGTTTCGCTTACAATATCAAAAAGGCATTTGTTGCACAGAAACGAGCTATAAGAACCATTGTGCGAATCCCATCCTGGCAATCTTGTAGAGAATATTTCACCAAATTAAATATCCTAACAGTTCCCTCTCTTTACATTTTGACCCTATTAACTGATGTTGTTAAACACCCAGAAAAATTTGAGACACACGACCAAAGAGCATGTAGACAAAACACTCGTAGAAAAGATTTATTTAAATCCATTGCACCATCCCTAGAAGTAGTTCAGCACAGTACTAGAAACCAAACAGTAAAATTATACAATAGTCTTCCCACTGACTTAAAATCCATAAATTGCGTTAAATTGTTCAAAAGGCGACTCAGGGTTTATTTGATAAGTAAATGTTTTTATGATATTAATGATTTTATTAACGATAGTTTAAATTAGTTATAAGAAATGTTTTACCAGTTTCCTTAGTTGTTGTTTTTTTATTTATATGTTTATTAGGTTAAGATTTAACAAGAGGCTATATGTAATAGTTTTTAATATCCAACACAATTTGTATTGTTATGGAAATAAATTGAAAATTGAAATTGAAATTGAATTGAAAATTGAAAATTGAAATTGAAAATATACAACAGCGAACATACCTAAAAAAAACATAGATGGTGCAGATAAATCAGTAGTGCGAAATTTGCACCAAACCGAAAGGGCCTGGGTTCGTATCCCACCGCTGCCACCATGAAATGAAACTCAAATGCGTGGCCAAACACTGATTTATTGTATCCTGCCGTGAAGCAGTGTTTGCTGTTGTGCTTCGGCGTGGAGAGTAAGACAGCCAGTGAAATTACTGGCACCTTAAGGTATCCTAACTTAGGCCTCTAGGTTGGCACCTCTGCAATACCCCCTTTTTTTTTATTCTACTGGAAGGCAAACGAGCAAGTGGGTCTCCTGGTGGTAAGAGATCTCCACCGCCCATGAACATCTGCAACACCAGGGATATTGCAGATGCGTTGACAACCTAGAGGCCTAAGTTGGAATACCTCAAGTGCCAGTAATTTCACCGGCTGTCTTACTCTCCACGCCGTAAAACAGTGCAGGCACTGCAGCTTCACGGCAGGATTAGCAAGCAAGATGGTGGTAGCAATTCGGGCGGACCTTGCACAAGGTCCTACCACCTGCAAAAACCCCTGGTGAGTGTCCATTCGAATAAAAAAGAATACTCACGTCAGCGATTGGTTCTCCGTTCTTAAGCCACTGGATGGTTGGTGCGGGTACCCCCATAGCCTCGCAATGGAGTTCGAGGGGAGCGCCGGTGAGCACGGCACTCTCGGGGGGCGGCTGTTGTATGGACACGAATTTGGGGGGCCGGCGTTTTGGAGACGGTAGCGCTGGAACGTAATATAATGCAATAGGTAAATATGAGTTAAAAAAAATTTTTTTTTTCAAATGTATTTAAACTTTTCATACTTATAAATTTTGTGAGTCAGTTTTGTGACGCCTATGCCGAGTGTATGAAAAAACGTCACAAAACTGTAATTTTTGATTGGGACATTTTTTAAACAATCGGAATCGTGTTAGGATTCTGAGTAGGAAAAGCTATATTTTTCCAAAATTGAATACACTTTTTTCGGTGAAAATGCCCTAATACAGTAGGTAACTAACATTTTTTTCGTTATTATTTTTATTGTTCCTAACCTGCTTATACTCCATTTATTTTAACATTTGAAACTTAATGGTAAAATTTGGACACGTTTTTAAATGAAACAAGGAAACTATTTAAAATTGTGTGTAAACTAAACTAATACCTACTTATGGATTTTTGTCTGAATTAAATAAATTGACTTCACTTTTGTGTTCATTACAAATTTATGTTCATGTTTTATTGTAATTTTACGGCAATTTTCATTTGAATTTCTGTTTAATAAACGAAGTCCATTCATACGTAAGTATAATGAATGTCCGGGCCAAATTCAAAGTGATTCAGCGAAACATGCTGAAATTCAGTTAATTTGAAATTCAAAAGTCGCAGCTGGCGAGTATATGTATGGAAACGCGTTATCTGAAATTGTAAGTGGATTTCTCGTCGCGACAAATCTGCAAGTCTAACTCGTTCTCTGAAACGTTGAGGTTTGTCAGTTGTTCCAATGCTTAATATTCGCAGTTGCCAGTATTACGATCTCCTTCTTAAATTTAAGAGCTATTCTTCACCAACCCATGTCACTATGTTGATGCATTAGTTTTAGGCAATTAGATAAAAAATAAAAAAAAAATTGCTATGTAGACTGTATGCTGGTCAAATTTATCTATTCTTGGAGGAGCGGGGTCTCCTGACACAGGTGCCTTACGGTACCTACTAGGAGGTCCCAACCTTAACTAATGTAACCCAACAGTTATATCAATAAAAGCATTATTATTATTATTATTATTATTATTCTTGTCGGTGGAATAATCGCCACTCCGCACGGTCTTTGGCCAGCTGTTTGACTTCCTGATATGACACGACACCCTTTCTTTCACCTGGTTAAAATAGGTCAATCTTGGTCACCCTCTACCTCGTTTTCCTTCTATTTTGCCTTCCAGTAAGTTAAGAAAGAAATTGTCGTGTCGTATCAAGTGTCCTATCATATTTCCCGTTCGAAAATGCATGGTCTCCAGTAACATTCTTTTTTCTTTGACCATGGTAAGAACTTCTTCGTTGGTTTTAAGTTCTGTCCAGTCCATTCTCCTCCAATACCACATCTTAAAGGCTTCTAGCCTTTCTGTCTCTTTGAGTCATTGTCCACGTCTCACTTCCATATAGTGCAATGCTCCAGATGTACACTTTTATAAGACGTTTTTTAGCTTTTGTGGATATTTTGGCTTTGAGTAGATGCTAACGATAACGTCTCGAAATTACGACAGTCGCTAAATTATCGCTAACTGTATGACGGGGATCGCTTATCGCCGCGCCCGCTGAGTTTCGTGGTACCGGGCACGCAGTTCTTGTCAAACAAAAGCCGGGCAGGCGAGCGGTACTTCTTGCAGTTGCGTTTCGAACATAGTTTGGGTCTTCGAGTGTTATTTTCCGCCTAAAGCCCCATTTAGAATATGCAAGAACTTGCATGCAAGTTTCACTACATTGCGGTATTCGTTTGATCAACTTATTCACTGCCCCTCAATAGTCCGCGACGTAATGCAACTTGTATGCAAGTTTTTGAACGGTCTAAATGGGGCTTTATACAGTTACTTATTGTTTCACTCATTGGTATACGCGTACAAACCCCGGGAAAACACTAGTATTTTATAATGCAGGCAATAGTAAGAACTTGCTCTTTTTTGTGATCGGTTAAAAATAGATTGGTCGGACTATTTATCTGATCGAAAGTAAATAATAATGAAATGGCTCGAGTTCTTTATAAAATTAGCACAACACCAGGAAGGTTGTAAATAAGTATTTTTACTTTGCTAGGTGAAATTTTCATTAAACATAACTTTCTAACAATACCTTACAATGATTTAAATTAAAAAAAAAGAACTATATACAAGAAATAAAATGAATAAAAATAAAATAAAATGAGTCGTAACATAATAACTAACTAAAGCAGCGATAATTTAATTTCAAGCCATTCCGCCCCGAGCGGAGAACAAAATGTAGGGAAAATTCTGCGTGATCCAGCGGAGAAAGTGAAGAAGTTGCCTTCTCAGGATGTATTAGTTCTTCTTCGATTGCTTGATAATAAAATTTGAGAACTTACCATTGACTTTTAATTCGTTATCCAGCTGTTTAGTGTCTATTTGTGAATGAGCTTCCGATCCGCATTGGAGCGACACCAGCGCCGCGGCGACGAGTAGCGACACTAAATTGAACATTTTGACTATCCCACAATAGATGGCGGTAGTATGTCTAACGGGAGCCTGGAACAATAAAAGTATTTCATTGTCATCATTCTATTAAATTACAATTTAATTTTTAAAACATCAATGACAATAATTATAAGTAAACACGAAAATAAAATCCATTTTTCAATTTCAATATCAAATGTTCGGAAATCAAAGAAAGTTAAGTAGGTAAGGTAGAAAAAGAAAGAAAGTTAAATTTGAGTTAGGTAGTTAGTTAATAGTTAAGTTTTTTTATAATAAAATAACTAATTATAATATCCATATGATAAAATAAAACTAAATTTTAAAATTAACTCACAATAATAAGAAAAATATCATATAAATAGAACAAAAAAGAATGAAGCACTAAACAAGGCACAAGAAAATAAAAATAAAAATTCAACATACAATCTCACTGTACTCTTACAGAGTACAATGACCTCATGATGATGATGATTATCACGCTAGGTCAGTTACTATAAATTGCAACATTTTATTTGATTCTTATGTCATATGTCATTGCACTATATGAAGGACATAGGTCTGACATACAAAGATATTTTAGTCTAAATATCTAAGCGTAATACTACACTATCGTGACCTACAGTGTAGAATTTCTTAAATCATCAATTTCCAAACGATTATAGTGTTGCATTTAATCCCTTATATGTCAGAAGTAAAAGATAATGCATAAAGTCTCTTTTATTACAAACTAGTGCTTACCCGCGGCTTCACACACGTAAATAATTAGATCCAGAAGCTGAATTCAAAATTTAGAGATTTTCGAAAATTGCCGTGGGAATTCCCGAAAATTAATTTGGTCATTGAAGTTTCATTAAAAACGATCATGTCTAATTTCATGACTCTAAGCCGTTTTTGTTTCGAGATTTTATCCCTATCCCGTGGGAATCCCTATCCAGCAGCTGAATTCAAAAATTCGAGGTTTTTAAAAGATCCCGTGGGAATTCCCGAAAATTAAACCGTGGTCATTGACGTTTCATTGAAAACGATCATGTCAAATTTCATGACTCTAAGCCGTGGTTGTTGTTTCGAGATTTTATCCCTATCCCGTGGGAATATCGGGATAAAGTAGCCTATGTGTTATCCAGGATGTCAGCTACCCAACGTTAGCGGAAAGCGCAGCAGCCGCCGAGTCGCGTTGCTCCGAGGACGTAGGGTTAGATTAGCCCGAAACGTGTCGAGCTAAACTCGATTTAAGACGTGATTTATCCGGGTCAATATATTTAATATAATTTGGATTGACTTTGGTTTTTCAACCCCCGACGCAAAAAGAGGGGTGTAAGTTTGACCGCTATGTGTGAATGTGTGTCTGTCTGTCTGTTTTTTTATTTGAAAGCAAGTTTCCTAGCGATGGTTCTTATCTTTGGTGATAATGTTGCTGGTGTCATATTAAGGGTGCGCGATGCGGTCACAGTCAAGATAGTGTCTACGTGACTTCTGTCATTTGCGCAGATCCGAAAGAGATAGAAAGATTGCGTGTGGTGTTGTTTCTATCTATCTCTCCATCTATAGGAGTCTTGTACATAAAATAATATCGTTGCATACATTTTTAATATCGAGGGTATTCTGGCAAAACAGAATAAGTGCAAATTTTAAAATAAATAGTTACATACATAGGCATACTCAATTTTGTCTGCTTTATTTATCTAGCAAAACCGCATAAGTAAATAAATATTGTGCACTTATCTGGTTCTGCCAGATTACCCTCGATATTATGATATTTAAGGTTATGTCTTTAAATAAATAAAATAAATAAATAAATAAATATCATGGGACACTTGACACCAATTGACCTAGTCCCAAACTAAGCAAAGCTTGTACTATGGGTACTAGGCAACGGATAAACATACTTATGTAGATAAATAAATACTTAAATACATATTAAACATCCAAGACCCGAGAACAAACATTCGTATTATTCATACAAATATCTGCCCCGGCCGGGATTCGAACCCGGGGCCGGGATTTAAATGTAATTAAATGTCAATTAAAATGAAACTAACCTAAATATAAAATACCTACATAAAAAAGATAAATAATAATGATAATGAAAACTAAAATAAATACTTTAAATCAGACCCCTTAAGCAAGGTTCCGAAGATGCTAGAAGCGTTCCCTCTTTTAATTTCCGGGCTTAATACACATGTATTTTATATCTAGACTAGCTTTTGACCGCGGCTCCGCCCGCGTGGTATTCGGTTATCGCGCGCTGTTCCCTCGGGAACTGTGCATTTTTCCGGGATAAAAGTAGCCTATATCACTTTCGGGTCCATAAACTATCTCTATGCCAAAAATAACGTCGATACGTTGCTCCGTTACGGCGTGAAAGACGGACAGACATACAAACACACTTTCGCATTATAATATTAGTATATCACACATTTAAGTACTTTTAACTCAAATTATCGAACTTTAATAACTAACAAAATAACATAACCAATTAGTTCTGTAATATCAACACTTGATTATAATTTAACAAGCTGTTGCCCGCAACTCCGTCCGTGTAGTCGTTTCTCACTATCCCACGGGAACTTTGTAATTTTCCGGAGTGAAAAATATCCTATGTCTTTCCCCGGGACTTAAACTATTATGTATCTGTTCAAAATCGATTTAGCGGTTTATACGTGAAGAGGTAACGAACAGACTTACAAAAACTTTCAAATTTGTAATAATACAAATACAAATAACTTTATTTCGCTTGAAATACGGTACAAGAGGTGTTAATTAAAAGATAATTGGTTCACATATTTCACCATCATCTGGCATGCAAAATGTCATAAATTACAATTATTATCAGTGAGATGTTAATAATTTCATATCATATTATGCCTTAACTACATAGTTTTCTATGCCTTGACGTAGCATCATGGGCGGACTCTTATCAATGGAAGTTTCCTTATCATAATGGTGCAGTTAAACATACTGATTTTATGCACCAGGATGGAACCTTTTAATAATCAATTTCACTATGATTTCCTTAACAAAATTTTAGTTACTATTTAGTTTTTTTACATTATTTTTTTTCTTTTATTACCTACAATACCTACATTAAAATACAAAACTCTTTATTGCACACCAATACATAGCAAGCAGTACAGAAAACACAGGTATATACACAGAGACTTTCTGTAATGTCTTTGGTTATTTTGTAGTCTTATTTAAATAAAACTGGCCGCTTGAAGTAAGGAATAAATTTTAGCAAGTGGTGAATTTATATACTCTAGGTATGTGTTGCATACTGTAGTTTTTAAGTATTTATTATTTGTAGTTATTTATTTTGAAAAAATAACTTTTTTGCCAAGTTTCTTGCCTGAGAGGACGCTTGTACCCAGCCTGTAAAGTAAGGCTGGTATGATGGTCATGATAATTATGAAAGTTTAAAGTATTCTAAAAAAGCCGTGGTGGCCGAGCGGTTTGAGCTATGGCCTTTAAAGCAGAAGATCGTGGGTTTAAACCTCATGCACCTCAGTTGTTCGAAATACATGTGCAAAATTACGTTTGGAATTTACCACGCGCTTTACGGTGAAGGAGACATCGTGAGCAAACTTGCGATAAAATTCAATAGAGTATGTGAAGTTTCCAATCCGCACTGGGCCGTGTGGGAACTACGGCCCAAGCCCTTTCATTCTAAGGGGAGGCTTGTGCCCAGGAGGTGGGACCGTATATTGGCTGAAAGTATTCTAAAATGACACTAGTCTAATTGTTGCTACGGTTTGGGAGCTGCACACGCACCATTGGGTTGGACCACATGTTCAAAATTGCCAGAATAGAAAATGAACTTTCTGTGTTTGTGTGTTCGAATGTTACGAATATGATCTAAAACTACTGAACTGGCTTTACAAATCTTACACTTATAGAAAGCTATCTCTGTTTAATATATTCTCGTTAATCTTAGCCTACTTTATAGAGGACCAATTATCGACAAGAATAACTAGAATAAGTACAAATTATTTAGTGAGTTAGAGTCTTGAAATATACTAAATAATTCCCGAAATTAGGTATGACCTTTACGACATCTTTTAGGTCTTAATAAGACCCCATTTAATGGAGCATACTACCACAAAATCAAAAGCAGCTATCGAATATATACTTGGCAAAGGATATTTTTAAAGCTAGTAGTATTTTCAATAATTTCAAAGGATATTGTAACTTATAACTATTACGATAAGGTTGAATTTCCAAGTCAAGCTCGTGGTCGCTAAATCGCCTCTAACTCTTTAAGGATTAATCCCTATATTTATAGAAAAGACAAATAAAATAAAAAAACTCTCACGTTAATGTAAAATTACACAAATCATATTGTATACAAGTACCTAATTAGGTACATCTTTTTACATACTTTTGTTTCACTAATAAATATGATTACTTGAATATTGTATGTTTTTCCTGAAAGAATGTTTCTACACAGCTTTCTATTAACTACGTGTTAAACACATTTTCAGCGGTCGTCTAAGTCTTTGTGGTAACCCTGATAAACACTAAGCAAAAGTTATAAATTTATAACTTTTTTGTAACATTTAAAAATCGAGGTCGCTAATAAAAAATGTATGAAACGAATTCTCATATTTAAGTCAATTTTATTCTACTTCAGAAAATTCCCCGTGGATATAGTTATTGAGCTTTTACCAATGATTTAACATAATCAGTTTGACATACCTTTTTTGACGCCGGAAAATATCACAGTACAATAAAAGTTTACTGTTCACTGACTTGTAGCTTGTCACTCGGCAAGGGACAGAATACTTGCTTTTTGTGAGTGGCCACCCTTATATACTGGTGGAGGTGGGAGCGATGTTGCCAGATCTAACAAAAAACCCGTAATTCTACGGGTATTTTGTTTAACGAACTACAAGATATCACAAGATAAATTACAGATACATTGAATATTTTTTGTTTTCGGATTTTGTCGGAAATGTATTATGTATGTAAACTCTTTATTGTACAAAATAAGTAAAATACAATTGACAAAAAAAAATGTACAAAGGCGAACTTATCCCTTTAAGGGATAAATGAAAAGAAAAATGAAATGGGAGAAAAAAAAAAGAATGGAATGGAGGGGGCAATGTTCGTTTAATATATCTTGCTTTCTCTACTAGCTTACTCAAGTTTTACTGAAGTTTACTGAAAAAGTAAGAAAAATACTAATTTATCCGTTAAAATACTATGTAAAACATCATTACATCTGTGTATATGCCAAACAGAGGGATGAGTGAGAGAGAGGATTTTTTTATACATTCTCAATACACAGAAAAATACATTAGAAGAATAAATAACAGCGGAATATCCTTTTAAAACTCTATAAAATTTCAGAAAATTGCCTGACTGATATTTGTATTTAATTATATGGTTTTCCAGTTAGAAATGATTTTAGAACACAGTGAAAAATCAGAAAATAAATGCTCAAGTCGGGAATCGAACCTCGGTCTTCATCCAATCCGAATTTCGGTTTTGCCGTGAAATTAAAGCTTTAGTAGGTACAGCACCCGTCCTGGATTGTTGAAGACCTAAGTTTGATTCTCGGCTCTAGAACATTTTTTCTCATTTTTTCATCATAATCTGGGTCAATCAACTTTTTACTGTTTTAATCTGTTCCGTAAATTTTTTTTTATTCGACTGGATGGCAAACGAGCAAGTGGGTCTCCTGATGGTGAGATATCACGACCGCCTATAGACACTTGCAACAACAGGGGGATTGCAGATGCGTTGCCAACCTAGAAACCTAAGATGGGATACCTCAAGTGCCAGTAATTTCACCGGCTATCTTACTCTCCACGCCGAAACACAACTGCTTCACGGCAGGATTAGCGAGCAAGATGGTGCTGGTGCAGCACTCTGACGGGATAATAATAATATAATATCATGGGACACTTGACACCAATTGACCTAGTCCCAAACTAAGCAAAGCTTGTACTATGGACACTACGCAACGGATAAATACTTAAATATAGATAAAGAAATACCTAAATACATATTAAATATCCAAGGATAAAATTGCAGTAATATTCTCTATTGGCGTAGAACTGTTACAACTCCTAACTTTTAGTGGATTTTTACCCCATAAAATCACAATTTTAATTGGTAACTCAGGAGATGTTACCATGGCAATAAGCTACGCTAAAAAGTGGATTGACTCATCTAGTTACAGAGTACCTACATACGAGTATTAAGGTAAAATAAGCTTTGTAGAAGTTTTTCAAGGTTTTGTTATTGAAATTGACCATAAAATAGGGCAGTGTCCTAATCGAATTATTCCTTCAGTTAGGTATCCTACTAATATTATAAACGCGAAAGTTTGTGTGTGTATTTTTGTTACTCCTTCACGCTAAATCGGGTGGACGCATTTAGATGAAATTTGGTACGTAGATAGCTGGAAGTCTGGAATAACATATAGGCTACATTTATCCCGATATTCCTACGGGATAGGGATACAATTTTGAAAATGCTGCCGCTGGATTTTGAGTTTTGACATTTTGGACAGTTATTCTTAACACAATCTCAATGGAGACCACGATATAAATTTTGGGAATTCCCAGGGAATTTTTGTAAAATATCGGAATTTCAATTTTGACCTCCTAAATCATCCCAGTCTATATACGACCCACTGCTGGGCACAGGCCTCCTCTCAGAAAGAGAGGGTTTGGGCCATAGTTCCCACGCGAGCCCAGTTCGGATTAGGAACTTTACACGCACAATTGAATTGCTTCCAGGTTTGTGTAGGTTTCCTCACGATGTTGCGATGATGCGGTGAAGGACCTCCTAAAGCCCAACTTTATGTCATTTATGATAGAGTTTCAATTGCGTGGATATAAGGCGTTTTTTTGTAGGCTTGAGCCAATTCCGCGTCAATAGATGTAGGAGAGGACCCAACACGCTTACGATCGCGATCGCATTCACTGTCTCTTTCTACCCGAGTTCTGCCTTTTCGCAACCTGTCTCATTTCTCAAACTCTTAAACTGTAAATATTTCAGGATTTATTTCAGTGCCATCGTGTAGAACCCTTTAGGTTAGGTTAGTTTTATAAAAGTCCTGAAATATTTACAGTTTCAGAAATATTAAACAGTTGGGAAATGAAAAGTTGCGAAATGAAATAGGTTGCCAAACATTTTTCGCCGAGACATTAGTAAACCCTTTCTACCTTCGCTTTATACCGTGTGACAGAAAGAAGTGTCTTTTTTTAATATGTATAAGAGGGGGCAAACGAGCAGAAGAAGT
Organism: Choristoneura rosaceana; assembly: GCA_037349165.1. Lineage (NCBI taxonomy): Eukaryota > Metazoa > Arthropoda > Insecta > Lepidoptera > Tortricidae > Choristoneura > Choristoneura rosaceana. The sequence continues at coordinate 1,340,347 of JAZBNJ010000007.1, forward strand.
GTCTGATAGCGAAGAGAAAACTTAAATCGGTTGGAAATTTGAATTTATTCGAATACCTTTACTTGCCCGAATTTCATTTGCCCGAATTTCACTTCCCATACCAACGTTTGCCATAAAATATATAGAACCGTACTGTTTTCAAGATTTTTTATAATGTCATTTTATAGAATGCGTAGGTTAGGTTAGGTTAGTTTAATATCAACTCTGAAGAAAATACCATTTCAGAAATAAATTACTTTATGGCAAATGAAAATTCTAGAAAACGATACATTCGGGCATATGAAGTTCGGGCAAACATTAGACAACCGAATTTATTTAGTTAATTTTTCGAAAAGCCTATATACCTATCCTTTTCTTAAACGCTTTTCTGTATGCAGCAAGTATGGCGCTACTTGCGTGTGCGTCGCATGCAAGTATGTCTTTCTCTGTCTAATATTGAGTTTGAAACCTTTAAAACTTTCTTATTTGTAAAGGTAGCTTGAAAATTGTTTCTCTATTGGATAACAGGCATTATGAAGTTTTAATTTAAGTATAAAACATATAAAAAGTAGTCTAACACCGTATTTAGACGAAAAAATATACAACTACTTTTACAGGTGGTAGGATCATGTGCAAGGTCCACCCGGATTGCTACCACCATATTGCTCGCTAATCCTATCGTGAAGCAGCAGTGCTTGCACTGTTGCGTTTCGGCGTAGAGAGTAAGATAGGCGGTGAAATTACTAGCACTTGAGGTATCCCATCTTAGGCGTCTAGGTTGACAACGCATCTGCAATACCCTTGGTGTTGCAGATGTTTATGGGCAGTGGTGATCTCTTACCATTAGGAGACCCACTTGCTCGTTTGGCATCCAGTGGAATAAAAAAAAGACTAATATATTTTATTTACCATCAGCCAAATAAGTGGTTTATCAATTTTAAACATGAAACTACCGTGAGACTCACTCATATCAAATGATATGGTAAAGGATAACTCACGTCTTAAATCGAGTTTAGCTCGACCTGTTTCGGGTTATTTCGAAACCCTTGCAGCAGCCACAACACGCGCACTACGCGCCACACCGCTCTGCTCGCGCGACTGTCCGACGAAACTCGATTTAAGACGTGAGTTATCCGTTACCATATCATTTAATAAGTGGTTTATCAATTTTTGAATACGTTACTAAATGAATATGTCGCTAAAGTCGAACTTTCAAGTTGACAGATACGTCTAATGGCATTATTCTTTTGTGACATGCAAAAGCCAACTTTTTTTGTACATTCATTCTTATGGCTATGAATAATAAACCCTAAAAATGACAATGAAAATTTTCAATGCGAGAAAAAACCTTACGTTTTCGTTTTTTAGACTCACCTTGGCAACACTGAGCTGGACCACACTGGATGCTTTTTGTCACAATAATATATAAACTTATCGATGATTTTTTTACATATCTAATATTTAAATATAAGGATACGTAAACAAACTACTACGTAACTAAACGATACGTAAATAAACTAATATTTGTACGTATATTAGTACGTAACGTAAATCGTACGTACGTAAATTAAAAATATACTTATGTAAAAAAAGTACCTATAATTTATAGAATATTGACTAGAACAAACATTCTTCATCTTCATCATGTGTGTAGAAATAAAACAAAACCAGAAATCACAAGTGAGGAGCACGCATTCTTTCTCAATGAATCATTTCAACTATATTGCGTAATAATATTAAAATATGACTCAGAATTAAAAAAAAATGTAATTCTACATGACTCACCTGTATTCAAACACTCAAGTTAAATAAAAAAAACTTTTTATATTTAATTCAAAGTAACATGCTTATCGAAAGAGAGACGATAATTGACTGTGACATTATGACAATTTCATTTATACATATATCATTCATTCACTTCTTGGGGGGGGCTACTCCAAAATGCGAAATTTGCATTACGTATCATACCGTCCTTTTTACTCTTCTATTAAATACTATTAACGCGAACGGGACAGCACGATACGTTCAAATCTCGAACTTTGTAGTTTAAAGCCTGTCATATAACGCTGACTAAAGTTACTAGGAAATGTCAAATACGGGACGCGTATTCTAACAAGAATGTCTTGCGCCAGTAAAATAGTGGTGCAACTTTATTTTCGAGAGCATAAAGTTTACAATTGAATGATTATCGTTTTCGCAAATGTATGGTTTAATTTGGCAGTTTGCCACGTGCTAGGGATTTTGCTTAGCGTTTTTGTTGAAGGAATGCAGGACGTTAAGATATGAAAATCAAATATGATGTGCTAATATTTGTTATTAAGCACAATCACTTGTTCATTGATAAAGAAATATGATTTTGTAGTATGTATTAAAAAAATGAACGGCTGAACTCACAAGCAAGGAACAGTTCGACAAGTTTCGGTCTTTTCGGAAAACCGTTTTCAAGAATGATAGCAAAATAGGATAGATTATAAAAATGTAGTCCGTCAACATTGTCAAAAAAATATCGGACATGTATTTTTGTTCTGTCAACTAACAGAATAAAATAATACAGCAGCTCCTACACTCTACAGCTCCCTCGAAAGCTCCATAAGCCCAAGACTTGGGCAGCTCTGTACGGCTAAGAAACTTCACCAGCTCCGTACGGCTAAGAATCATCCCAGCTTTGTACGGCTACGAAACCTCACCAGCTCTTACGGCTACGAACTGAAGCCTCGACACCAAGCCCTGACGGCCTTAATCGTCGCTCTACACCCATCTTCCTGGCTCGTCTAAGACCCTGAGCGTTCCGGCGCGGAACTCTATCCAAGCTGCTCGTCGTGCCGCCCTAAGGCCCCTTTTGTCCTCGGCACCGACGACCGCTCTGCTGAACCAGGCCCCCCTGCTGTGGCCAGCCCTCTTCGCTCCGGGTTCTTCTCTCCGACTCCAGGGAAGTGTAGGCCAGGGAAGCGTTATAGTCAGAACCGACTTAATTAAAATCATTTGTACCTTCTACCCTGAGATTATTATTCTTATATTTTTGTCAACTAGGCCGTTTTTTTTTTATTTCATTAAAAATTGTTAAAACGTCTAATTGTTTTACTCATAAAAAATAACCACTAGGCCTCCCTTAAGGACAAACCTCCCCTCGAGAGGTTCGCCCTTTGACAGTGGCTCGAATCCACAACCCTCCGCTTGACATGCCACAAGTCAACCCACTAGGCACCTAGGACTTTAGTTTATTTTCCTTTCTCGTGTTCTTAAAATGTTACTTTAGTCTCTGCATATTAGTACTAAAGCTCCTCATTAATCTCTAGGGATTAAAGTTTTTTTTTAGTTCACGTTAGAAATGCCTAAGCTGCCAATCACGGTTCACGCTCAGACGAGTTTTAGGGCGTGGAAATTATAATAATAATACGCAAGCAATCAAGCATATAATATTTTGCAGGTGGTAGGACCTTGTGCAAGGTCCGCCCGGATTGCTACCACCATCTTGCTCGCTAATCCTGCCGTGAAGCAGCAGTGCTTGCACTATTCTGTTTCGGCGCGGAGAGTAAGACAGCCGGTGAAATTACTGGCACTTGAGGTATTCCAACTTAGGCCTCTAGGTTGGCAACGCATCTGCAATACCCCTGGTGTTGCAGATGTTTGTGGGCGGTGATGATTTCTTAACACCAGGAGACCCACTTGCTCGTTTGCCTTCCAGTCGAATAAAAAAAAATATATAAAGCGTCACGTTACAAAAAAAAAAAAAAAAAAAGAATAAACCGCGTTATTTTTTTTTAGTTCCTCGTTGAACAATCTACTATTATAAATATTCTTCTGTTAATCTGTCCGGTAGTTGATAAATATCTTACCGGGCATTTTTCTTACGGTTATTCAGTTCAAAGAAAATGACGTCTATAGTTGGCGCCAGTCAAAAAAGTATAAAAAAATGATAACAGTAGCCAACTGATATGGTTATCTTATCTTTTATAAGTATTAGATTATGCCAGGGCTTCTCAAAGCGGGGTAGGGGAATCCCTAGGGGTTCACCATTCGATGGTAGGGGGTTCACGAGTTCACGCAAATTTTACGTAATGGTGGCTGCCAGACTAACAAGATTTTTTTTATTCGACTGGAAGGTATACGACCAAGTGGGTCTCCTGGTGGTAAGAGATCACCACCGCCCGTAAACATCTGCAATACTAGGGGTATTGCAGATGCGTTGCCAACCTAGAGGCCTATGTTGGAATACCTCAAGTACCAGTAATTTCACCGGCTGTCTTACTCTCCGCGCCGAAACACAACAGTGCAAGTACTGCTGCTTCACGGCAGGATTAGCGAGCAAGATGGTGGCAGAAATCCGGGCGGACCTTTCACAAGGTCCTACCACCTGCTTAAGATTGCTCGTTACTGCTTAAGACTGCTGAAGATTGTTATTTGTTATCTTTTATTGATTATTTTGGTCACGGATATAGATTACATTAGATTACGCAAATGCGACTACTTCGCGTGTCCAAACTCCGACCAAACGTCGGGGTGGCCCCATACAAAGACTGACCGTTAACTGACTAATCATGACTAGTGACTGACTCGAGCCCCACGGCGAGGGCGGGCGGCGCATTTGAATCGATTTTGCACGGACATCGGAGAATTCACATCGCTAATTCGCTTTTGAGACGTCACAGCAGATATAAAAAGTGACACGGTTGGTTTTCATACAGATTGAGGTGTTTGCGTTATCTACCTAATCTATATCTGTGGTTTTGATGACTGAAATAAAAAAACCTTACTTTCTCCAACAGCCAACCTTATTATTTCTTTTTTGGGGAGAGTGGGGGGGTGGCTGTCATCAAGAAACTTTAAAAAGGGTACGTGGAGTCATAAATAAGTTTGAGAAACCCTGAATTATACTTCAGATTTCATCATTATCATTGTCTCGATCTTTGTACGTACTATGTGCTATGCAGGGCACACGTTTCAGTGGTGCGTGTGAAGTTCCCAATGCGCAATGGGCCCGTATGGGAACTACGGCCCAAGGCCTCTCATTCTGAGAGGAGGCTGTCCAGCAGTGGGATGTGTATAGGCTGGATGATGATGTATGTATGTATGTAAATACCTTTATTGTACATAAAACACAAAGTAATACAAAAAGAAAACAACAAATCAAAAGAGAGATGATGATGATGGAAAGATAGGAATAAAACCACCTAATGTGGATGGTTTTCCTAACACTGACGGGATGATGTCACCAATGTATCGATGTTAAATTCAGACATAAAAAAGACAACCTAAGTTAGAATAAGAATTTAAGGAAAATGCTGAAATAAAAACACCTGCAAGGAATATCATCGTAACTAATTTTTTGTCAATTTTGAGTTACAATCATGATTTTGCAAGAAATAAAATTATCTTTTTAGGGTTCCATAGTCATCTAGGAACTCTTATAGTTTCGCCGTGTCTGTCCGTCTGTTCATCCGCGGCTAACCTCAGAGACCGTTAGTACTAGAAAGCTGTAATTTGGCATGAATATACATATGAGTCAGGCCGACAAAGTGGTAAAATAAAAAAAATATTTTTTTTTTGTGTACCTCCCATAGACATAAAGTGGGGGTGATTCTTTTTCTCTACCAATCCTATTGTATAGGGTATCGTTGGATAGGTATTTTAAACCATCGGGGGGTTGCCAGGACGATTTTTCGATTCAGTGATCTGTTTGCGATATATTCAACTTTAAAGTGAAAATTTTCACTAGTATCGAGCGTTTTCCCCCTCTACATCTATACATTTTTAATTATATACATGTCTGACATGTATACATTTTTAATTATTATCATTATTATGAAATTTATTCTTAATACTATATTCTTGATTATATAGGTCTAAATATAGGAATGATGTCAACTACTTAGAATCTTTTGATACAAACTAGGGAGTCCTTATTGTTAGCATGTAAAACATGTATCAAAAAAAAAAAATATTTGCATGACTTATACAGTCTAAATGTATGAAACAAGAAATCATATAACATCATAATTATACCTAACTATATGTACTACATTTACCGCAAATAAATTTAATTTAATTTAATTTCATTTCATTTAAAATCTAAAATGTTGGGTGGAAAAATTAAAAAAAAAATCGTGATCTTCGGGACCTTGCCTAAGGGGTACTCTTTAGGTAAGTTGTTTTAGTTTTAGGTTCTATTTTCATTTTAGGTAAGTTTTTTATTTTTTATTATGTTGTGGCAATAAATTATATCTTTATATCTTATAATTTAGGTTTTATTTCTAACAAGATTAATCGTAATTTCAATGTACGCCATCTTAGAACCCAACTGACGTCGCCTGTCATGATACAAATAGCAAACATTTTGCTTTATATTGCTTCTTCGAATAAAGTTTGAAGTGTAATAAAAAAAGCTGATTATTTTTAAAAGTCGCTGAACTAATGTTGTTCAGTTTGACGAGTACGATCTATGTTTTAATTATTTGTCCGTGTTACAGGCCACACCCGGTATACCTAACTAGGCTATTTGTTACATATATAGCTACCGTATGCGCAGAATTCAAAAAGTTTTAGAAATTCCTATGGAAATTTCGTAAAATTCCAGAATTTCGATTAGGAAAGTACCCCAGTCACTTAACACTTTCTCTATAAGTAAAATCAACATTTTTTTATTCCACTGGATGGAAAATTAGCAAGTGGGTCTGTTGATGGTAAGAGATAACCAGCGTCCATGAACATGTGCAACATCAGGGGTATCGCAGACGCGTTGCCAACCTAGACGCCTAAGATGGGATATCTCAAGTGCCAATAATTTCACCCGCTGTCTTACTCTCCACGCTGAAACACAACAGTGCAAGCACTGCTGCTTCACAGGAGGTTTAGCAAGCAAGATGGTGGTAGCAATCCGGGCGGACCTTGCACAAGGTCCTCCCACCTGCAACATTAATTAAAATAAGCAATTTTTTGAATTAAAAATGAGGTCACGTAATTTGCAAATATATTCTTCAATTCACCAAAATTTATCACCGCGACAGGAAAATTAATAAAAAATAATATTTGATAATTCTGTAAAAATCAGGCGACATTGATATAAGCCTATTTACTTCATAATTTACTGGTTTAATTCATGTTTTTTGTAACACTTATTTTTTTAAAGGCACTTAAATAAAAGGATTCATATTTTCAAAAGTAAAAATCAAAAATTAATTGCGATAGTGGTATAAAAGGTAAGTTCAGTTAAGGTTTAGAGAGAGAGGAGAAACATTTATTTATACATATTCGATACACATAAAAATACATTAGATGGAAAGAATTAAAAATAACATCGAACAGTATAAAGTGGGCCCCACTCAGCATAATGTTACGGCAAGCCGCAACGCTGTTTTTCAGTGGGTTTAGGTATGTATTTTTAACGTGCCTTCAGTCTTTTTGTACTTATTTTTGCTGCTCATGTTATATCGGTTTAACGAAATACGTCATTTCCAATCATATTTATTTTATTATTTGATTTCAACTGATAATTATTTAAAATTCAATTTCTTGATAACATGTGACTTAAAAAAATCATATATTTATTTTTTCCTAATAGAAATTAGACGCACCTATAACGAAATAATCACTTAAGTGTTTTTTTTAACGTTTTTTTAATTGGTTGGTAAAAGCTTGCGGGACTAAAAACTAAATTATTCATACATATTATTTTGATAGTAAATTTACTGATAACATTTTTGCTCAAATAAAATCACCTATTTTAGGGTAATTTTTTTACCATCTTCTGAAATCAAATTTTAGTGGATTCGAAAATATAGGTTCTTAAAATTACACGTAAAAGCTGTATACAAAAAAAAAATGCCTTATATCGAATTATTTCCAAAAAAACTGTAGAATGACCAGGGTAAAGACTCGGAAAGACTAGAAAATACATGAATAAAACAATTTTACTAACATTAAATTATATTTTCGCCTCTTAAGGCCCTGCTTAAAGTTCTATTATAATTTATTCTCAGCTGAATCTATTATTTGAAAGTCTATTTTAGGTAGATACTTACAAAGCTAATTTGAATACCTAGACTAATAAAACTAGTTTTGAATTAATACTACCTAGCGAGAGACCCTATACATATTATATATTTTTTTTAAAGATAAGTTACATACATCAGAGAGCTATGCTTGGAGTTTTTTTTCGCTATAGAATCCGAAGTATGGAAATTCGTCGAAAAACTAAAGTCATCGATATAGCTAGAAAAATGCAAGTTCAAGTGGCAATGGGCGGGGCACATCGCTCGAAGGACAGTACCCCTACTGTATTTTTTCAGTTACAAAATACGTCTCGATCGCGTTCGCGTTAATATCTCAATTTGTATGGAAACACGAACATCGCAAACGTTCCGCTAGGAGGATACTAACACTAAGGGTACTTGTAACCGTTGGGGGCGAAAAGTCCTCGAGTGGCGCTCGTGGAAGACGAAGCATTGGCAGGCTTCCTACTAGGTGGACTGATTGAACTTGCTTTTCCTGAAGAAATGCTTGTGTTTTATGCAATGGATATGGAATGGTTGGAACGCACCTCCTTTTCGTTTCGATGGTTTCGATTCCCAGCGGGGGCAGATATTTTGTATCCATAATACGAATGTTTATTTGTCTGTTATTTCTGCCACCTAAATTAGTCTGTTCGTATTTATTAATTTCTCAGAAATTGGTTGTCTGAAAGGAATCGCTCTTTAGCGATAAGACCGCCTATTATCTACCTGAATTTTTCATTTTTGTAATGTCTCTGTACTGTTTTTGGTAATCAATAAAGAATATTTGTATTGTATAGTTTGTTCTCGGGTCTTGGATGTTTAATATGTCTTTAAATATATTTATGTATAAAAGTATGTTTATCCGTTGTCTAGTATCCATAGATCCATAGTACAAGCTTTGCTTAGTTTAGGACTAGGTCAATTGGTTTCAAGTGTCCCATGATATTTATTGTTACTATTTGATGCAATTCACTCTTATAATTATAACGCACTGGCATCGCTTAAAGCGTTGCGGGTGTCTATGGACAGTGGTGATCACTTAACATCAGGTGACCCACTAGTTCGTTTGTCTGGCCTCTATAACATAAAAAAAAAAAAAACATAATTGAAACAATACCCTCATTCAAAAGTTGTAAGGACGCTCAACTCGAGAAAGCTCCCTGAAAACTCGCGGGAAACCTGACTTGCATCATAATATGAAGCTTCCCGTTTTGGGAACCTCAGGAGGCGACACGTGGGCGGCCTCGGGGCTTTTGAGCTTTTGAAAAACTTTTACTAACAGCTTTTGAAAACTGAGAAACTGAACGCTATGTAGGGTCCCGCACTGGGATTAATACATAAAGTTTAAAGAGTATAATCAAGCAATAAATAATGGTTATATTAAATGATAAAATTTTATTTTTGTAACTGAAAACCAGGAGGTAGTTTCAAATTCAAATTCAAATCAAATCAAAAACATGTGGAATTTTTGATGTCTTTCTTATGTATCACGTCAATGTCACCTCAATTTATAAACAACTAGCTGCTGCCCGCGGCTTCCCCCCGTTGTATTTCTCTATATTTCCTTCCATAAAAACCTTCTCCTGACAATAACGAATAAAACAAAAAAAGAATTAGCGAAATCGGTCCAGGCGTTGTTGAGTTATGCGCTTACCAACACACTTTGCTTTCATTTTTATATTATAGAAGAATTCCTGTGAAGCTACCAAATGCATGAAAAAAAATCATCATCATCATCATGTCAGCCGAAAGACGTCCACTGCTGGACATAGGCCTCCCCCAAGGCTCTCCACTCAGACCGGTCTTGTGCTTTTCGCATCCACCGCGATGCCGCGATCTTAGCCAGGTCGTCGCTCCATCTTTTTGGAGGCCTACTGACAGCTCGTCTCCCGGTCCGCGGACCGGATGAAAAAAAATACTCTCGAAAAAAAAGTTTATTTTTTTCATTTGACAACAAACTTTAATTATCACTATCAGCTAGTTTGTACGTACAATTAACTGCTGGAATAAAAAAGAACATGGTGTATAACTCCTCCAGATTCTAATACCAGTAAGATGTTTATTATAATAGATATATACAATAACAATAACAAAGGACTGACGCAGGATCCTAAAATAGGTAGGAGTATATTAAAGATGGAATATCGTATTTCACAGCTAAGTACTTCGGTCGACAAAGATGAATAACATAGTCAAAGTATCTTGTATTTCCATAATATGTTGGCATATTTTCCGGGAGAAGAAATATACAATAGGGAAGAAACAAGGTAGATATTGATGGTTATGTCATAGCAACGCTTTGTTTTTCTATGCTTTTAAGGTCCTGAAAAGAAAGGAACCTTTATAGGATCATTTAGTTGTGCGTTTTTCTATCTATCAAAACTCTTTTTTATCTCTCACACTTGGAAAGTGAGGCAAGTCGTCTATCAACAGGGAGGAACACTATACTTTCTTCCCAAGGGTATAAATAAATTAGAAAATGAAAGCCATTGGATCTCAACGGAACACATACGCCTTTCAACCTATTAGCCTATTATGGCGTAACATGGTATGAGTTTTTTCTTAATTCGTCACATTACAATAGTAGATTGATAAACAAGGGTTGTAAGTGATTAAATTACACCCAAGATATTTAGGCGCACGAGCGTGCTTAGCTTATAAACCGTGCTTATAGTTCGCGAGTGTAATTGACGTTCGAGTTGAATACTCTACTTTTCATCACAAATGCAAGGACATAAAGAAAAACCGTTATAAAAGCAATAGAGCGGAATTTGTAATAGAGCGGAAGAAAATTTATCGCGCCAAACCGACTTTTGTTTTTTTTTTAATGGCCTTGCTTTTTGGCTTTGGCACATTCAGCCAGCACTGTCCAGCAGCATATGCCAGCATGGAGATTTGGAGGTAAGTATTACGCATTACAATCTCCTTGTTTACCAGTTCGTGAATACAAAGGAGCATCATCCGATTTTTAGGGTTACGTAGCCAAAATTGCAAAAACGGAATCCTTATAGTTTCGCCATGTCTGTCCGTCTGTCCGTCCCTCCGCGGCTTTGCTCAGAGACTATCAATGATGCCGACAAAACAGTACAATAAAAAATAAAAAAAATTAAAGAACACCCATAGACGTAAAGTGGTGGTAATTTTTTTTGGTCACGCAATCTTGTAGTGTGGGATATCGTTGGATATGTCTTTTGAAATTATTAAGGGGTTGCTAAAACGATTTTTCGATTCAGTGATATGTTTGCAAAATATTCAACTTTAAAGTGCAAATTTTCATTAAAATTGAGCGTCCCTCCTCTCTAAAATCTAAACCGGTGGGTGGAAAAATTTGAAAGTATATTAAACTTACAAGGAAAACTATAACGGTTCAGTTTTCTTGAGAATTATTAGTAGTTTAAGAGTAAATAGCAGCCTAATGTATAAAATATACCTAAACTTTGAATATGCCGAACAAAATACGAAATGCTTAGGAAAATAGGACTTAATTTTTTCGTAATGGCTGCGGAACCCTACCTCGGTTGTGTCCGACACGTGCTTGGCCAGTTTTTAAATTTACTTACATCCCTAAAGATATAAATCTAATTTACAACACGGATTTCAAGTTAAATGCAAGCTACTTTCAGAGCATAAGTGATGAAAATTTTATAATCTTAGTCAATAGTTATTAAATTATTAGTTTCTTATACGCAGATAATATAAAAGAGCTCTCTTTCTCTCTCTTTCTCTCTCTCTCTGTGTGTGCATGTGTGTGTGCGTGTGTGAACATTGGACGTCTTCCTGATGTTGATAAAATCCTTGGGATAAGATCGCAAGTATTCCATAAAATACAGTAAGTATGTAATGCATCATGATGAGCCCTGATTAAAGCAATTTACGCGTTTCCGACAATGGAGCAGTGAATAACGGTACAATCTGGAAAAATGCTGACACAGAGTGTTTCCTTGATGCTATAAAACAAGTTGTTGGACATGCGCACCTTGAGAATGACTGTCACTTAACAGAAATATGTCAGCTCTCAAAATTAAACTATGCGTTAAAATTCTTTCAGCGTTATTTTGAGAGACGACAAATTTTATCGAAAATACAAACTGAGACATGAGCATTCCGTCACAGTATATACTTTAAATATATATATAAGCTAAAGCATTATTTATGGAAGCTACGAACAAATCGACCGAAACGAACACACTCACACAGACGCGCGCTCTACTTGGCCTCTAAGGGGGTCTCGCGTTACTGCAGTCGTGAGTAGATTGCTATGTGTCTGTCTGTGTGTCTGTGTGTCTGTCTGTGGCACCGTAGCTCTTAAACGGGTGGACCGATTTGAATGAGTTTTTTATTTAATGGCAGGTTTTCTAACGACGGTTCTTAGATATGTTTTATCAAAATCGGTTTAGTAATTTTTGAGATATTGAACTTTAAAGTGACAAAGTCGGAGGTTTTTCCGACTTTCTGTAGGTTACATTATTTATATATCTACTCTGACGTCTCAAGAGCGAATTAGCGATGTGAATTCCAAAATGTCTGCGCAAATCGATTCAAATGCTTCGCCCGCCCGCGCCTTGTTGCTCGAGTCATTCACTAGTTTTGATTAGTCAGTTAACGGTCAGTCTTTGTATGGAGCCAACCCCGACGTTTGGTCGGGGTTCGGACACGCGAAAAAAATTCAAAATTCAAAAAAATTCAAAATATTTTATTATTGTAGATTGTGGGTACATCACAAATAGTTGTTACAATTAGGTATTTTATAATCGAACCAGCACAATCAGCCAGTTTTTGGCATACAATATTTAAATTAACTAGGTACCTTCTTTCACTAAGTTATATTACAATCCGATCAATACTCGCTTAATTAGGTACCTATTAAAAGGATAATAATAATATTGAGATAGTTAAAATTACATGTCAATTATGTCTAGCTATAAATAATTATTGCATTAATTTTGATTACTTAAATATTGGATTCTCAATTTTAATTATAGTTATATTAATTATTTGTTTATCAGCCCATTACATAATGTCAATTATTTTTGTTTTTATCTACAAAGTGATCATCAATGCTATAGTATGCCCTCTCCAAACAAAATTTGTACAGTTTAGATTTATATTCGGGAAACTCAGATCTTTTGAGGTCTTCAGGCAGGTAATTAAATATTTTAACTGATTTATAGAGTATGCTTTTCCTGTAGTGTGTAGTCCTACTAGTAGGCAGAATAAGATGAAAGCCGTGGTTTTTCGATGTTTTTCTCGGGTTAGAAGTAGCAATTTTGAAATTAGAAATATTTTTCTTAACATATAGACAAACCTCAAATATATACAGCGAAGGCAGGGTTAATAATTTGTGTTTTAAAAATGTTGCCCTACACGATTCTCTTGGTCCCATGCCATATATGGCACGTAGGCATTTTTTTTGGATCCTAAATAGCGTTTGCATGAAAGACGAGTTTCCCCAAAGCAAGATTCCATAGCGCAAGTTACTCTCTACATGGCCATGATAAGCCAGTAAAGCTGTCTTTTCAGACGCAATATTGGTCAATTTACGTAGCACAAAAACAAATCTATTTAGCTTCTTTGAGACATAATCTACATGTGATTCCCAGGTTCCATGAGCATCAACCATAAGACCCAAGAATCGTGCCACGTTGACCTGTTCAATTTCACAGCCATTGTATGAAAGTTTTATCTCCATAGCATTGCCTTGCGGAGCATGGAACTGCATGTAACTGGTCTTTTTAAGATTGGCTCGCAATTTGTTGCAGAGTAGCCAACGGTTGATCAAACTGAAGACCCGATTTATCTCTAATTGATACGTGTTCGGGTCGTGGCCACATATGACCACAGAACAATCATCCGCAAATAAAATTACTCTATTATTAGTAATATTTGGTAGATCGTTAATATAAAGCAAAAATAGGAGCGGGCCCAGTATGCTGCCCTGCGGTACGCCTTGTTTCACTAATTCCACTTCCGATTTAACCTTAACAACCGTTTTAGACTTATCACAACGATGCGTCACTTCTGTGTACTGTTGTCTTTTGTCCAAGTAAGACTTAATCCAATTGTAGCAACTCCCTCTCAGGCCGTAATTTTCCAACTTATGGAGAAGTATGTCGTGTGAGACTAAGTCAAATGCCTTAGACATGTCCAGGAAAATAGTCGTAACTGGAATTCTTTTGTCTCGGCAAGTTGTTGTGATTTTTATAAGTTCAAGAACGGCCATGGTCGTCGATCTGTTTCTCCGAAAGCCAAACTGATTCCCATTTAATATATTGAATTTTTCCAAGAAATTCAATAATCTGGCATACATGATTTTTTCATATACTTTGGACAATATAGGGATTAGTGCAATCGGTCTGTAGTTGTCGGATGAAAGAGGATCCCCTTTTTTAAATATGGGTTTTACTTTTGTAAATTTGAGGCCGTCTGGAAATATGCCTTGGGCCATCGATGAGTTAATCAGATGTGTAAGCGGTAGAGCCAGATACTCAATATTTTCTTTTATGATTGCTGTCGTAAGTTCATCATAACCGCATGATTTAGAGTTTTTCAAACCACAAACAACTTTATATACCTCCAAGGGATCGGTAGGATACAGAAATATGGTAGATTTGTTGGGAGGTCCCATAAAATCAGATGCCTTTGTTTGGTCAGAGTCATTGCAATGTGTATCACCTATATTAGAGAATTGTCTATTAAATGCATTGGCGATATCTTGCGGCTCACAAATGATTCGTGTTCCGAATTTTACTTCATTTAATGTTTGGGGTGCTATTTCGTTGCCCAAATGATCGCCTATTATCTTCCATGATGCCCGTGCAATATTTACTGCGTTTTTGATCATATTATCATTGCTAATTTTCTGTGACTTTCGGATACATTTTCTAAGCAACCGCGAATATTTTTTATAGTATAATTTAGCCCTTATCTTGCTCTCCGACCGCCCACCGTTCAGATAAGCATGGTAAAGGTTTCTTTTATTTTTAAACGACGTTTTTATACCTTTTGTGATCCATCGCAAACCAGTACCACTTTTCATTTTAACCCTAACAATCGGGAAACAAAGGTTGAAAAGCAAAACTAGCTGCTCATGAAACATATCAAACGCTTTATTTGGGTCATCACACCCAAGGACATCAGAAAACGACAGTTTTTGTAAACTCTCGCTGAATTTCTCTCGATTTGCCTTCGAATAGTCTCTCTTTTCAATAAATGTTTGCGCTGCATATGTTATGTTGTTCCGCGTGGGTATTGTTATAGTTTGCGCAGAGTGATCTGACAGACCCAATTGATGGATGATAGTGTTTTTTTTATCAATTGCGAAATTTACAGCGATATTGTCTATGCACGTTTTTGTACGCTCGGAGACACGAGTTGGCTCGTTAATCTGCAGCTTAAAGTTGTAATTCGATAAAATGTCCTCAAATTCTTTTGCCACTTTTGAATCTAGCTTCATACGATCTATATTGAAGTCACCACAAATTACTATTTTTTTTTTATTTCTACCATTTCTGGTTAAAGTATGAAGTACTTGGTCAAATTTAGAAAAGAACAGCTTCAAATCAGCGCGGGGAATTCTATATATACATAGCAGAACCAAATTGTGATCCGCAATTTCTACTCCGCAACATTCAAATATATTTTCCATACAATATTCTTTAATCCATTGCAAGCTAGTATGTCTTAGTCCTTTCTTACCTAGAATACACACACCGCCTCTTTTGTTTTTTTGTCTAGAATAAGCTGACAAGATACGATAGTCTTTCAAAAACACATTTTTTTCTTCTCCCGACTTTATGAAGGTTTCACTGATACATATAAGCTGTGGGGCAATTGTTTTATCTGCAAAATTATGGAGGACCAACTCTAGGAGACTCAACTTATTCAAGAGACCTGCTATGTTTTGGTGGAAAATGGTGAGGCCGGCGTTTAGCTTTCCACGGGTACTGATGACTCTGTCGCTTAATTTTGAATCGTTTGATTTCGTAAATGGCCTAAAAAAAATTTTTCAACTTTAGTTTCGGGCTGTGTACCTATATTATTACGACAAATGTCTCTCAAACAAGTTTTTAGGTCATTGAAAATCCTAGATAAACCAACATTATTAATAAGGCCAGACGGAATCCAAAACATATTTTTTGTATAGTCCAAATTACAATTTGAATCTAGCAGGTATGCATATTCACATTGCAATATATCTAAGTACAACATATCATTAAATATTTCTATTCGTTTGTTTAACAAAGTATTAAATCTATTAAGTTTAAAAGTTGGCGTGCAAATAACTACATTAGTATTTTTTATACAACTAATCTTATCTCTAATCTCACTTACAAGTTTTTGATAATTGTTAGTTTTTTCAAAGTCTTTATGTCCTATCAAAATTATACATAAATCTTCAGTAGTGTAGCTCCGTAGTTTGCGATCAATTCCTTGTAGTAGTTGGGAAATGCCTCAGAAGTAGATGCATTTGCGTAATCTAGTGTAATGCATATCTGTGGACTCGCTAGTATGATGTTAATGCGATAGAGTCTATATTGACGAATGATTTGCTTCTCTATTCCGATGACTCCAATGCATCTTCCCTAGAAAATGATCCGAGAATTGCAAATGCATGATGGCAATCATTTGTTTGACTACGCATCATCTTTATTTCATCGCAAACTGTTTATCGGGTATAGTATAACAAATGATGTTGACGTCTTTGTATGTTGCTATGGTAATACCGGCTGTGGCCTTTGATATGAGCAAAAAATTAAAACATAGATCGTCCTCGTCATACTGCGTTACCTTTGGAAGAGGTTTAGAGGTTAGACCTTTAGTTAATTTATGTTGTGTTTTTATTTTTATTTTTATGTGTGAAATACATTAACAAAATTAGTATATATCTATATAATTATGTTTATCCGTTGCTTAGTACCCATAACACAAGCTTTGCTAAGCTTACTTTGGGACTAGGTCAATTGGTGTGAATTGTCCCGTAATATTTATTTATTTATTTATTAGTTCAGCGACTTTTACAAATATTTATTTATTTCCAAAAATATTCAAACATAATAATGGAGTCCTTGAATTTCATACAAATTAAATACTGCTAGCCCTCTTGTTCTGAGAGGAGGCCTGTGCCCAGCAGTGGGACGTAGGTATACCTATAGGCTAGGATGATGATGATGATGAAATACTGCTATCAATATACCTACCTACGCCATCCTAGAACACAACTGACGTCGCTTGTCACGCTACAAACATCAAGCATTTTGCTTTATATTGCTTCTCCAAATAAACTTAAAAGTGTAATCAAAATTAAAAAACTAATTATTTTTAAAAGTCACTGAACTAATGTTGTTCAGTTTGAAGAGTATAATCTATGTTTTAATTGTTTGCCCATATTACAGGCCACACCCAGTATATTCAAATTGGTTTAGCAAAGTTTTGAAATAATACAAGAAACAACAAAGAAATTAAACAACTATTTAAATCCTACTTCCCAGAATCCTGAATCTCTACGTTTTTACAGATCGACACAAATGTCGACATACAAGAATTTCTCGTTTAAATTATTAGATTCAATGATGTGTATGAAGTTCCCAATCCGCACTGGGCCCGCGTGGGAACTACGTCCCAAGGCCTCTCATCCTGAGAGGAGGCCTGTGCAGCACCAACGTATATAGTCTGAGATAATGATAATGACGATTACTCATATTTTCCTAAAAAAAACTACGCTTATTAAGGGGATCAAAGGAGACATTTGCCCCCTGCCGCGACCAAACTCAGCGGGTAGCAATAACAACGAATTGTCCAAAGTAAAACAATTGTTGGCAATTATTGGCCGACGCCAATTAATGTAGGTATGGTTAATAATATGATACACACAAACATCACGCCTATATTCCCAAATGGGGTAGGCAGAGCACAAGAAACGTTACCGTTTCGGAGCCACTTTTGGCAATTCTAGGTTTTAAATTTGGCAAAAACGGTACAATAGTGACAGGTTGCTAGCCTGTCGCCTACGGTGTACCCCTCTGGACAAATACGAATACTGGCTCAGCAAGATATCTAAAACCAAACTGCAAAGTATCGTAACAATCAGTCCAATATTTACCGACAAACTAACGGTTTTCAATGTATCACTTTGGAGCAGCCTGTGTATTTGGATGATCTGATTTCATAGATTTTTTCTTGTCTATTTTAAGATATTTCCAAGTATCAGTCTTATCCATGGTTTCATTATTTGTCCAGAGGCTAAAAGGTCACCTTGTATATCCTCAGTCGTCCCTTACGACATCCACGTAAGAAATGGAGAGGTGTAATTCTAACCCGACACCACACGGGTAATGATATGACAATGGTATTAAGGGAATCCACTATTTTTGAATGCAACAAAACTACAGAGATAGGTACTGTAATACTTTAATTAACTAATATAATAAATAATTAATACTGTCACTGGTATACTTTTGATAGTAACAGAAAAATACTAGCAACAATGCAGCCTTACCCGGCTTTAGAGTTAAATTTTACACAGTGGGACGGGCGCAGGCTGAAAATCAGCGCTGCAAGTTTCTTTTGCTCGCAGCTTATGCTGAGCCTGAGCCCATTGCCACACAATTATGTGAAATTGTTTTTTTACTGTGTAGTCTTATTTTCTGTGGCAATAAATGATTTTATTATTATTATTATTATTACTCTACAGTGTGTTACCAGGAGCCAGGATTTTTTTAAACGAGAAAGAAACAAAGAAACAATCTGAAAACAACACAGATAAAAAAGGCCTTAAAAATATTTGTTAGAAACTCAGTAACACAATTATAACAATATAATCATTTATGCAATTCTAAATTACATAATGTACTTATTTAAACAATACAATACAATAATTAACAGAAATGAAAAAAAAAGGAACTAAAACTAACTTACTCTAAACCTAAAAATCTATATTTACAAATATCGCCCAAGTCGTTGCTACTTATTAATATAATATCAAAATAAGTATGTTAGGTTTCTGAACGTTTGTGTTGCAGTAGCGCCACCTAGTGTCATAATATTAATTTGAATAAACGTCAGTCTGTTTCTAAAACATAATACGGTCGTTTCACTTTTATTAGGTTATGTGCTCAGACTACGTTTTTACAGTTTAGCTATTCGTGAAAAGTACAAGAATTGTTAATAAAACGTGTACAGTTAAAATTTTCACAGTTAGTTTAGTGTTGAACTTAGAATTTACTGTGTTGTGTTGCTTGCCGGTCGGCACAGCCGGCGTGTGTACGAACAATATGGCGGCTAATTATATTGTAAATGTACCAAAATTACGTGGGCGAGAAAATTACGACGAATGGAAGTTCGCGGCAGAGAATTTTCTTATCCTAGAAGGAATGATGAAGTGCATCAAACGAGAAATAGATGAAAATGGTTCGGAAATTCCTGTATCGGCCATAGACGACGCTAAGACAAAGGCGAAATTGATTTTAACAATTGATTCATCTTTGTACGTCCACATTAAGACTGTCAACACTACGAAGGAGCTGTGGGAAAAACTAAAGTCTCTCTTCGATGATTCCGGTTTTACCAGAAGAATAAGTCTTTTACGGCATTTGATATCTATACGTTTGGATAATTGCAGTTCCATGACCTCGTATGTTACCCAGATAATTGAGACGGGTCAGAAACTTAGTGGAACAGGATTTGCAATTAATGACGAGTGGATAGGGTCGCTGTTGCTAGCTGGATTGCCAGAAAAGTATTCGCCGATGATAATGGCCATAGAACATTCGGGCATTCAAGTGACAGCTGACGTAATAAAAACGAAGCTCTTAGATATGGAATCCGGAAATAGTGTTAATGACAGTGAAGATGGTGCATTCGCTGTGTCTAGAAGTTGGCAACAGAAGCGGAAACAACTGTCCGCAGGTGGTAGTAAAGATGGCGCCTCAAACATGCCAAAGACAAGTAGTGCCAACAGCAACACTAAAAACGTCAATGTCAAATGCTACAAATGTAAACAAGTTGGACATTATCGAACGAAATGTCCGAATAATTCTAAGATTAACAGTAAAAATGAAGACCGTAAACAGACCAACGCATTCTCGGCTGTATTCTTGAGTGGAAGCTTTAACAGAAACGATTGGTACGTCGATTCTGGTGCCAGTGTTCATTTAACCGCTAACACAGATTGGATCACCAGTGGATATCGAAAAGTTGAAGAAAAAATCGTTGTAGCAAACCAAGAAAGAGTTTCCGTTACGTGTGCCGGCGATGTAAAGATTGTAAGCTCTGTTGAAGGCAGTGAATTCGACATTACCATCGAAGATGTGTTTTGTGTACCAGAATTGACAACTAACCTAATTTCTGTAAGCAAATTGATTGAAAAAGGGAACAAAGTGAATTTTACTGATGGTGGTTGTCAGATACACAACAGAAATGACGAATTAGTTGCTACTGCTACTCTGACAAATGGAGTGTACAGACTGAACACGCGAGAAAAGCTTGTTGCTGCAGTGACCACCTCTGGTCAGACTTGGCATCGCAGATTAGGCCATGTAAACAGTGATTGTTTAATCAAGACAAAGAATGCAGTGAATGGTATGGATTTGAATGAGAAGGTTCAAATAAGTAAGTCATCTTGTAAGACCTGCTGTGAAGGCAAGCAATGTCGGCTACCTTTTACAAATATTGGTACAAGAAGCTCTGAACTTTTGGGTGTAATACACAGTGACCTATGTGGACCAATGGAGGAGACATCACTAGGAGGTGCGTCCTACTTTCTATTGTTCGTTGATGATTTTAGCCGAATGACCTTTATATATTTTTTGAAGAATAAAAATGAAGCATTAAAATATTTTAAGGAGTTCAAGGCAATGGCAGAAAATCAGACCAATAGAAAAGTGAAAATCTTCAGAACTGATAACGGGAAGGAATTCTGTAATTCGGACTTTGATAATTATTTGAAGAAATATGGAATAATACATCAGAAAACAAACCCATACACACCCCAACAGAACGGGTTGTGTGAGAGAAAAAATAGAACTATTGTTGAGAAAGCAAAATGCATGTTGTGTGATGCTCAGTTGAGTAAGAAATTTTGGGCTGAGGCTTGCAATACAGCTGTGTATTTGAACAATAGAACTGTTCCATCTGTTTTGAATGGGAAAACTCCATATGAACTTTGGACTGGAGTCAAGCCTGATGTAAGTAACTTGAGAATTTTTGGATCCCCTGTTATGGTTCACGTTAATAAAGAAAAGAGGTCAAAATGGGATAAAAAGTCTACCGAATGTATACTAGTTGGATTCCCAGATAACATAAAAGGTTACAGAGTGTATGATCCTGTGAAAAAACAAATAACCACAAGCAGAGATGTGATCATTATGGAAAAAGAATCAGTAATGATAGAAGTTGTGGCTGAAGATGGTGTTAAGGAAACTGTATCTGACAGTAAGTCAGAAGAAAGTCACTCCTTACAGAATTCAGTGGGGGACTCCACAGATTCAACCCTTACAGAAAATGTTACAGAAGACTCTGAGGGTAATACATCTTCGGAATACATACCGAGTGAGTATGAGGATTCTGCTGAAACTCAGGAAGAGGTAAATCAGAGAACACGACCAGTCAGAGAACGTCGAGCACCAGATCGATATGGTTTTGGTGGTATCTGTTCCTCGGAGAATAATGTAGATAATGCAACTGAACTTACACTGAAAGAAGCATTAAAAGGCCCTGAAAGAGATCAGTGGTTACAGGCTGTACAAGAGGAATTAAAATGCTTTGATGATAGTTGTGCTTGGGAAGTGGTGGATGTTCCTAGTGATGGGACTATAGTGCAGTGCAAGTGGGTGCTGAAGAAGAAAATTGAGACTGATAACAAGGTTCGCTTTCGTGCAAGGTTAGTGGCAAAGGGTTTTACTCAGCAATTAATTGCTGGTAAGGCAAACTCTTATCACAAGTTGTGTCCTTTCCTAATTTCCGAACAAAACATTTGTCAGAGTAGCAGTAGCAACTAATTCGTCATTTCTGTTGTGTATCTGACAACCACCATCAGTAAAATTCACTTTGTTCCCTTTTTCAATCAATTTGCTTACAGAAATTAGGTTAGTTGTCAATTCTGGTACACAAAACACATCTTCGATGGTAATGTCGAATTCACTGCCTTCAACAGAGCTTACAATCTTTACATCGCCGGCACACGTAACGGAAACTCTTTCTTGGTTTGCTACAACGATTTTTTCTTCAACTTTTCGATATCCACTGGTGATCCAATCTGTGTTAGCGGTTAAATGAACACTGGCACCAGAATCGACGTACCAATCGTTTCTGTTAAAGCTTCCACTCAAGAATACAGCCGAGAATGCGTTGGTCTGTTTACGGTCTTCATTTTTACTGTTAATCTTAGAATTATTCGGACATTTCGTTCGATAATGTCCAACTTGTTTACATTTGTAGCATTTGACATTGACGTTTTTAGTGTTGCTGTTGGCACTACTTGTCTTTGGCATGTTTGAGGCGCCATCTTTACTACCACCTGCGGACAGTTGTTTTGTTTTTTTTTTTGATTTTTTCATTTTTTCGAATAACAGTTCTGAAACTGATAAGCTAAAATCTGTGTTAGAGTCTAGATTTAAAATAAAAGACCTAGGCCATATAAGGCAGTGTCCTGGTATGACAGTTTGTTATGATAAGCATAAAAGAGTTTTAACATTGGATCAAAGTAAATATATTGATCAATTACTGTTGAAATTTAATTTATTGGATTGTAAAACTGTTGACACACCGATGGAAAATGGGTTGAAGTTAGGAAAGGACACAACTTGTGATAAGAGTTTGCCTTACCAGCAATTAATTGGATGCTTAATGTATTTGGCTATACTTACCCGTCCTGATATTGCTTTTGCAGTTGGGTACTTGAGTCAGTTTAACAACTGTTATAATACAGAACATTGGACTCATGCTAAACGTATCCTAAGATATTTAAAGCATACCAGAGATTATTCATTACAATATACTGGCACTGGTAATAAAGACATAACTGGCTTTGTTGATGCTGATTGGGGTAGTGATGTTTCAGACAGAAAGTCAGTTACAGGCTTTTGTTTTAACCTTTCAGATGGTATAATTTCTTGGGGATGTAAAAAGCAAAAAAATATTGCTTTGTCTACCACAGAGGCGGAATACATAGGTATATCCGAATGTTGTAAAGAGGCTATTTATTTAAGAAATTTACTGAAAGAGGTTACAGGTGATTGTAATTGTATTATTATTTACAATGATAACCAAAGTGCCCAAAAGCTATTATATAATCCTGTATTTCATAGTAGGTCAAAACATGTGGACATCAGGTACCATTTCAGTAGAGAGTGTATTAATAATAAAACTGTTACAGTTAAATATCTACCAACTACTGACATGGTTGCAGATGTATTAACCAAATCTCTATGCCGTATAAAGCATATGAAATTTACAAACTTGATGGGAGTGCAGAAAAAAGTTTAGTTTAAATTTTTTTTTGGAAGCTTGTTATGTTAAGTTAGTTTAATGTATTTTGATATAGGGGGTGTATTAATATAATATCAAAATAAGTATGTTAGGTTTCTGAACGTTTGTGTTGCAGTAGCGCCACCTAGTGTCATAATATTAATTTGAATAAACGTCAGTCTGTTTCTAAAACATAATACGGTCGTTTCACTTTTATTACTACTGGGCAGGGTGCCCATAAGGCTGGCTGCGTTTCCTCGTTGTATGGCAATGCCAATACGTTGGCCGAGGAAAGAGCCAGCCCTATGGTCACCAGTGGAAATTTAATACTTATGTTCTTATAGAGACTGTATCCTGTAGAAAAACTGTAAAAACAGTTTTGTAGGATGTACAAAAACTCTGTGAAAGAATGCCAAATAAAATTATTTTCAATAATTTTTCTAGACTTACAAACTTCCTGCGTTTATAATATCAGTGGAATTTTTAGTATTTAAAGCAAAGTACCTACCTACCTAAAGCCTACCTAAAACCTACCTAATTAAAGCTGAATCTAGAAATTATAGTCACAGAAGCTTTAACAGGCGCTGGAAGTTATTTCGGAACATTAAACCACATCAGACAGTACCTAATTCCTTTCTAATTGAACGTAATACGATAATGTAATTAAACTAACTAATGATAACTAAACTCTGGTTATATTTAGAATAATCCATACTAGATTCCACTAATATCGTAAATGCGAAAGTTGGTCTGTTTGTTACCTCATCACGTCTAAACCGCTGAACCGATTTAGATGAAATCTAGTATACATATAGTTTGAGTTCCGGGAAAGAACATAGGATTAGATATGGGTAATCTCGAGTTCAACAAGGGATCTGATTCACTACTCGTAAATAGGTCCCACTGAAAAACAGCGTTGCGGCTTGCCGTAGCATTATGCTGAGTGAGGGCCACTTTATACTATTCGATGTTATTTTTTTTCTTTCCATCTAATGTGTTTTTTAGTGTATCCAATATTATCTATATATATAACGGCGAGGGAAGGGTAGGAAGGCTCCCAGGGTTCGCATCGCCGCCCAGGTTGACGCCGCTACCTCCACCGCCACCTGCGTCATCCATACCTAGGCCTTGATCCGCTTAGTATGGACTTAGCAGAGCAGTGAAGTTTATCAATGATGAACTAGACCAACTAAATAAATAAAAACCGATGGCAATACTTAGCTTTTGTATTTTCTCCGATACACAACCGTCCAGGTCGGGTGCTCAGCAAAAAGTGCCCAACCCGGAATACGTTTCAATAAGACGAAACCTTAAAGCAGGAGCTAACTGACACTTGGTTTGTAGCGCTCTTATTGGTTGCAACAAACCAAGCATTATGATTGGTCGTCTTGTTCAAACGTCACAAAATAACAATTCAACAGGCAATCTTTATTTATTTAACTATCACCTTGTTTTTGTAATTTCGCGTTAATGACGAACAATAAAACATTAATTATTTGTGTAACAATAAAACATTAAACTTGGCCTTGAATAAATCAATTCAGATTCTTAATGAAAGTAATAATCAAATGGCGCCACTGAGCCAGCGCATAAAAAGGGAACTAAAAGTTAATTGTTGACAGATTCTATATTGAAATGAAATGAAAATTATCTTATTAACATTAATTGCAAAACAGGATTACTTAGGATTAAAAATCAATTTAATATTCGTGGTCGTTGCGCCGATACGGCCGTTCTGACAGGCGGTGCGCGCTCTGCACTGCACTGGACATTGTCTGTAAAGAGAAAAGTTATCTGAGCTAGGTATCCGTAAGCAGGCACTACCTAGCTGTCTACTTGACTATATAAGCAGCGCAGTGACGTAAAGTAGAGTCACTCAGCTGGAAGCGTAGCTAAATTAAGCGCTACTTAGTAGTAACATCATCATCATCATCATCATCATCAACATCATCATCATCATCATCAACACCATCATCATCTCGGCCTGTAAACGTGCCACAGTAGAGCACAGGCCTCAGAACAGCAGGTAGCAAAAATTGTGTGCATTTTGAATTAGTTGGGGCAAGTATACACACCTGCACACAGTATTCTTAGTAGTGCGTACTACTTTATTTAGCGTTAGTGGTGCTACTTATGATGCGTAGAATAATTCAAATAAATTTTGCTGTCAGTACACCTCCACATGTCCAACATTATTATTATCTTAATCATTGTTTGATACCATTGTTGTGCGTCTCACTACGACAACAATGCTTTATAAGGGAATGATGCTGCGCTCTGAGCTGTCTTTCAAGCCGTGGTACGCAGGGGATAAAGGAAAGTTGTAAAGGTCGATGCTGTGCTCTGGGTTTTTATTAAACCGTGGTACACAGAGGCTCTAGAGTAAAATAATTTATGCAAATACTTTTAAGAATAAGGTTCGGTGCTGTGCTCTGGGCGGTCTCGTACGCCGTGGTACACAGAGGCTCTAAGGAAAAGGTGGGGTTGATGCTGTGCTCTAGGTCACGTGACCGTGGTACACAGAGGCTCTAGAATTGGGATGTTTAGAAATAATAACATACTCGTACGTACGTACTCTGCATTGTAATGTAACCTTTTGTTTTATGACCTTTTAAATAACTAATGAGCAAACGGTTAATTATTTACTAACTTATGTTGGTACAGGAATCGAACCCATACTAGATAATAGGGTTGAAGCAGATAAATAAATAATTTGGAGACTCACGTGTCTTAAGATTTTTCGGCGTCAGATGAATCCGTCCGAAGGATAAGATCTGCGGAGGGTTGCTGTGGCCCAGGTGGAGTGTGACTGCACCCGGGCTGCGGGGAGCGTGGAGCGTGCGCGGCGGGTTGGAGCTCGGCAGGTGTGAAGTCTTCTTCGTGCGCCGATATGGCCGCCTGCTCGCCCGGCTGCGGGGCGCGGCGCAGCTGGTCGTGTGCCACTTTGCGCGGCCGCCCGCGACCGACCACCTTCTTCACCAAGTAGCGATCGTGCTCCAGGACTCTGACAATTTCATAAGGGTCACTAAATTTGAGATCTAGACAAGTCTGGTTACGGGGATTATTTTTTAACAGTACGTAGTCCCCTCTCTGAAAATGAAAAATTTTCGCCTTTGTCTTGTCAAACCTTGCTTTGTCTTTTTGTGCAGCGGCAGTAATGCGCTGACTGACGGCCTGTTGCAGCCGATCCGCGTCGATTGACTGTTCTTCGATGTTGACCAGGTTTAAGAGTTCTGGGGGCACGCAGTGCTGGCGGCGGGTGAGCAGCGTGAGTGGGGCAACGCCAGTGACCCGGTGCGGTGTACAGTTCATCGCAAGCTGGAGGCTGTCCAGAGCAGTGTGCCAGTGTACGGTTTCGTAATTGTTAATAATTACCAATGCAGTTTTGAGTGTGGCCATTACGCGCTCTACCTGACCATTAGCTTGGCTTACTCCTGGCGATATAGCGTGAATGTTTATACCATACCTGTCACAGTAGGTCTTAAAGTCTCCAAGAAACTCGCGGCCTCCATCTACTATTATTTGTTCAGGGGTCCCGAACAAATGTACTGCTCGCTTCAGTGCTGCCAGTGTGCTAGATGGGTTTTTATTAGTGACGTAATGAAGTAACACGTACTTAGAGAAGGAATCTATGGTAACAACCACATATTCGTGCTGTCCGGTAGTGCCCAATTTACCAGTAATATCC
Source organism: Choristoneura rosaceana (assembly GCA_037349165.1). Classification (NCBI taxonomy): domain Eukaryota; kingdom Metazoa; phylum Arthropoda; class Insecta; order Lepidoptera; family Tortricidae; genus Choristoneura; species Choristoneura rosaceana. The sequence goes on from JAZBNJ010000007.1 coordinate 1,367,467, forward strand.
ATGTGAACGACTTGGAAAGCTGCCGTAGGCTTCTGGATGGGATGGAGCTCAGCTTGTACCGCTCCTGAAGGACCTTTGGAAGTCCTACATACTATGCAATTATCCACGAAGGTACGAATGATTTTGCTCATTTTATCAAACCAATAAGAATCTCTCACCTTTTGCAACGTCTTTTCCCATCCAGCGTGCTTAAGAGAGTTGTGGTAGCTGTTGATGAGACTCCACTGAAAAGCTTTCGGAACCACTGCAGTGTTGATTTCTCCCAGTAAAGGGACAGACTGCAAGCGTTTCAGAACACCGTCCTCCATATTATAATTGCTTACGCGCTCATTACGCTCCAATGAATCTATTATAGGACGTAGAGCGTCATCTCGGTGCTGCTCTACTTTTAGCCAGTCAAGGTTTCTAGTCATAATATTGACCTCCATCGAACTTGGATTTCGACTAAAAAAATCGGCGTGTTGCAGCCGCTCTCCCTTCCGATACTCTACCTCGAAGTCGTAATTCTGGAGAAACGACCACCAGCGGTACACGCGAGGCAGGAGTTCTTTTTTGTGTTTGGAAGCTTTAAGAGCATTACAATCTGTAATTACCTTAAATTTGCGGCCATACAAGTATTGGCGGAAGTGTTTTATAGCTCGTACCACAGCCAGCGTCTCGAGCTCGTACGAGTGGTACCTGCTCTCGACGTCTGTGGTGCGCAGACTCATGTAGGCGACGGCATGGCGGCGGCCGTCCAGCACCTGCACGAGCACGGCACCGTAGCCCAGACTGCTGGCGTCCGTATACAGCTCAATAGGCGCGTCCTCCTGGAATATGGTTAAAACAGGAGAAGCAGTGAGATGTTTAATAATAGTGTCACGCGCCTCTTCGTGCCTGTGATTCCATTCCCACTTTGCCCCTTGTTTAGTCAATTCGTATAAAGGAATCATGACCCGAGAGAAATTCGGGATAAATCGTCGAAAATAACCAGCAAGACCGTTTAGCTGTCTTACCTGCTTTACATTGCTCGGGATCGGAGACTTAACGAGAGCCTCGACTTTACGGGGGCTGGGGCGAACTTCACCGTCCGATATAACATTACCCAAGTACTCAATCGATCGTTTGAAAAATGCAGACTTTTCTACGTTGATAGAGAATCCAGCTTCCTGTAGCGCAATTAAGATTCTTTCTATGTTAGATAGACCTTGTTGGAAGTCCGCAGCCTTGCTTAAAACGTCATCGACATATACCTGAGCGATGCCCGCGCTGCCCAGCAATGGGAAGAGTGCCCGGTTGATGCACCGTTGATACACCGAACACGCGTTGCTGAGTCCAAACGGCATCGTCAGATATTCATACAAACCGTCGGGTGTGACGAATGCAGTCTTCTCTATCGACTCTTCAGCTATGGGGATCTGATGAAATCCTGCTGCCATGTCAAACGTCGTATAGTAGTGTCCGTTTGCAAGTTGATCGATCTGGTCAGATATTAGTGGAAGAGGGTAATGGTCACGAAGTGTATTCGAATTTAACTCGCGAAAATCCACACATAAACGATCGTCACCGTTCTTTTTCTTCACTAATATAATTGGACTCGAGAATGGAGATTGACTTTCCCGAATAATATTGTGCTCCAGCAATTCCTTAATTATATTACGAACTTTTTCGCGTTCTACAGGGCTTAAACGGTATGGCCGTCGTTCAACGTATTTATCGGGATTTTTCAATCTGATCTCCAGTTGACCAGTCTTAACACGTGTAGTTGGAAATCCTCGAATGAATAGGTGGGAGTACTTATTTAATAGAATTCGCAACAAATCAATTTCGTTACTATCAGTGAGGTCACAGTCAAATTTGTCGAAAATCTCATTGCGGGATTGGATATGCATTATTGAAGACCCACGGACAAGTTTTGCGCCATGAGCGGTCACTAGGACGTCAAGGTTAGTATTTTTAATCAAATCTATCCCGATTAAAATCTTCGAACCCATGTTATAATCTGGCACAATAAAGAATGGCATCTCGACATGGGTTTCGTCGATCATGCAAACGGTTTTTAATGTCACAGTGGAAATTACAGGAAACTGACCAATACCTTTCAGATAGTTGACAGTGTGCAGTCTCTTTCCTGGAAGTTTCTCAGCTACAGACTCGCACATCACTGAACACTCTGCACCGCTGTCGAAAACAGCGTTGACGGTGAAATTGCCAATACTGACTTTCATCGGTGTCAACTTGTCGCTGCCAACACAATTTACATTTGATACTACCGACTTTTCACGTTTGAAGCAGGTTTCAAATGTATGACCTACCTTCGAGCAAAATGTGCAGGTAGGTTTATTTTGTGTTACCTCAGTTTTGCTAGTTGGTAGTGCCGGTAGCGGTGGTCGTAAACTGTCACTTTGTTTAAAACGACAATCGCGTGAGATATGCCCGTTTTTCTTACAGATTTGACAAAATGGTAGGATTTGAGAATCTGATAAACGGGGTTTCTTATTGGTTAACGCGGTGTTCGAATAAGGATTTGAGCGCTTAACGCGTATGGCCGATGCCACTGAAATTAATTCGGGTACGGACGACGCCTTGGCACTAAGTAATTTAATTCGAAGGTTTTCATCGTTAATGCAACCTATAACAGCTTCGACAGCGTCGTCGTTGTTTAATCTGTCTTTCGTTACGCGTTTCCACAGAACCCACGAGCGTGTCAAGAACTCTGATATATCTTTTGAAGAGTCATAGGTATGCTCACGAAACTTTACAATATCACGCGAGTACCTATTTTCTGGCTCGAACGTAGTTATTAAATTATCGCGCAGCTCATCCCAAGACGATGTGGTTACCAGCCAGTTATCTACCCACAGCTTAGCACGACCTTTAAGCAAGCTACCAACCTTCATTCTGACGTCATAATCATTGAGTTTATAGGTTTCAACCGCTTTAGATACGTGTTGACACCATTCTCGTATGCCCACATTAGCATCCGGGTCGAAGGAGGGTAGAAAAATATCGTTTATTTTTACCTTCTCATCGCGATGAGTGGCGATCTGGTCAGTCATTTGCTTCATCATCTGCATCATGTTTGAGAAAAACTCGATTGGTACACTTTGCAGTAAATGATTACCCGAAGTGTTGCCAGCATTAGATGGTCCAGAACTTACATGGTTTTCAGGATGCTCGGCAGAAGCCGGAAGCGATCCCACTTCTGATAACGGCGAGGGAAGGGTAGGAAGGCTCCCAGGGTTCGCATCGCCGCCCAGGTTGACGCCGCTACCTCCACCGCCACCTGCGTCATCCATACCTAGGCCTTGATCCGCTTAGTATGGACTTAGCAGAGCAGTGAAGTTTATCAATGATGAACTAGACCAACTAAATAAATAAAAACCGATGGCAATACTTAGCTTTTGTATTTTCTCCGATACACAACCGTCCAGGTCGGGTGCTCAGCAAAAAGTGCCCAACCCGGAATACGTTTCAATAAGACGAAACCTTAAAGCAGGAGCTAACTGACACTTGGTTTGTAGCGCTCTTATTGGTTGCAACAAACCAAGCATTATGATTGGTCGTCTTGTTCAAACGTCACAAAATAACAATTCAACAGGCAATCTTTATTTATTTAACTATCACCTTGTTTTTGTAATTTCGCGTTAATGACGAACAATAAAACATTAATTATTTGTGTAACAATAAAACATTAAACTTGGCCTTGAATAAATCAATTCAGATTCTTAATGAAAGTAATAATCAAATGGCGCCACTGAGCCAGCGCATAAAAAGGGAACTAAAAGTTAATTGTTGACAGATTCTATATTGAAATGAAATGAAAATTATCTTATTAACATTAATTGCAAAACAGGATTACTTAGGATTAAAAATCAATTTAATATTCGTGGTCGTTGCGCCGATATATATAAAATTCAAAGTCCTGACTGACTGACTGACTGACTGACTGACTGATATATCAACGCACAGCCCAAACCACTGGACCTAGACACTTGAAATTTTGTACATAGATACCTTATACAATGTAGGCATCCACTAAGGAAGGATTTTTGGAAACTCCCACGGGAACGGGAAAAATCGGAATTTATATATTGGATTCTGAGTGACCCTATCTCAGTAACTATAATAACTGGACTCTTCAAATGTGATACAAAGATAGGTATTACAATAATTAAAATACAAATTTCAGGATTTTCGTAAATTCCCAAGGGATAAGGAAAAAACGGGATTTTTATATTCAGTTCAACGGAATCCCATGAACAATAATTACTAGACTCTTCAAATTTGGCACAGAAGTAGGTAATTATAATAGTAAAAAATAATTTCAAGGATTTTTGGAAATTCCCACGGGATAAGGAAAAAACGAGATTTACATTTAGTTCAACTGGATGGAATCTTCGTTTTACTGGTTGTAATTTAGCATTTAGGTTCCTTTGGGGGGGTGTAGGGGACTAGAGGAGCACTACAAAAGGATTTCCCGAAATTCTGACGGGAGCGGGAAAAACGGGATTTTTCGTTTTTCTGGTCGTAGAAAGCTAAAATTTGGCAGGTGGGTTATTTGGGGAGTGTAGGGGAGCGTTGAGAGAGAATTTCCCAAAAATTATTACGGGAACGGGAAAATCGGGATTTTTCTTTTTCTTTCTTATTTATTTAAAAAAATCTTTTTTTATTCGAAAAAGTCACGTGAGATAGCCCACGGGAGTCGCGTGCAAAAAAAAAAGTAGGTTTTTAAAATTACTCCTGAAGATGTGAAACAGGGCTTCAAATCGATTTTTAAGTTTGAAAATTTGCAAATGTAATCCTCCGAAACATCAATTAAAACACGAAAATAAAGATTGTAGAAAGTAAATCTCTGTTACCCCTAATTTAACGCGAGCGAAGCCGCGGGCAAAAGCTAGTGTGTAAATAAATGTTTCTCTCTCTATCTCTCTCTGTCTAAATCTAGCTCTCTCTAAATCTAGTATCGGTACTGAACCCGCTTATCGACTCCAACTCCTTTATTGACTCTGGGGGCCTTCCCGGCGGTGTCGGTGTTATCCGGGCTTTCCCGGCCCAGACAACACCGACATGGAAATACCGGCCCTGTTTTTTGTGTACACGCCCATAGAAACTGACAGAGCTTCTATGGCGTGTACACGAAAAAGAGGGTCGGTATTACCATGTCGGTGTTATCCGGGTTCGGAAAGGCTGTTACCCTGTGTTTTTAGAGGACAACCACGCATTTACCGGCCAGTATTAAACTATCGGTTACGTATCTGAATATCGAATGTTAAAATACCGAATGTATTAAAATATCGAATGGGTCATAATATCAAAAAGGTATTTCTGTTAAGAGTGTATTTTTATTAGATTGTTTCAAATCTAAACTAACCTAAGGGGTAGGTTAATTTAATTTTATCAATTGATTTCATTTCATCATCATCATCATCTCAGCCGTAGGACGTCCACTGTTGGACATAGGCCTCCCCCATAGACCTCCAGTTGCTTCGGTCGGCAGCGGCCTGCATCCACCGTGAACCCGCGGCTTTAACCAGGTCATCCGTCCATCTCGTTGATTTCATTTAGTTCGATCTAATTTTAATTTTAAATTTGAAATGTACCTATTGCTATCTGTTGTTAATGAAAAGTTCGATCTAAATAAAAAAAAATTAACACCTTGTAGTTTGTGATAATCATTGGGAAAATACGTTTGTTGGTAAGTAGGTATATCGCGTCGCATTCAACCAAAATGCGATTTAATAGGCAAATTTATTTTTTAGTATCTTTATTTAATCCGTCTGTCTGCCTTAGACGGTCAAACACATTTCAAACACTAAATTATAATTTCAAATATTAAGAATCTTTTACTGACAGATGTTGAAGACGTCCTGATTTGCAATTTAAAATTCTGAGGTATATTGCATCGATAGACGTAAAAAAAGTCTATAAAAATATATAAATTGTAAACACGCGTATTCTTCATTGTGTGTGCAAGCCCTCTCTTTCTGAGAGGAGGCCTAAGCCCAGCACGACGTATTATGCTGGAATGATAGTGACAGTTTATGAATGGAAACAAAATTACATTAAGAGAAGTCTGTTCGTTCCATTCTCCATACAAACGTAGTCCCGGCCTCATTTGAAAACTAGGCAACAGAAGTAGATGAAATTTTGTAAGTATGGACTAGACATAAGTAATTATCTTTGCCTGTGGTTTTTCAGATTTTTATATAAATGTGTAATAACAGAATTACATGAGCCCAAAAGTGGACAAAAAAAAAGATGTCAACTTTGCACGAGAATAACATGCTATTAAAACATTTTTAAAAAAATCGAAAAAACCACAGGCATATATAAATATAATGAAGATCTTGATTGTAAAATATCATTGATTTCTGTGCTATACTTTTCGTATAATATGAGGACAACGAAACCCAAAATTCAACCGCCCAATTCTTGAAAAGCCTACAGCTATCTCGATATACATTAGCGGGAAGCGGAGAGCCGGAGGGAATGTGCATGGGGGGGACGGCTGCGAGCGCTTATGTCACGAGTGATAAAGACAGCAATATCCCAAACGAATGCCTAACGCGGCCGCGCGTCCGGCTGGGAAACTTCTCTTAAGTAGCAACAGAGGTAATAATTGTACCAAATTGTTTCAAATTGGTATTGCCATAATTCATTGTCGATTTGACCAAGCATTTTTACATGCATATTACTCGCTATTGAGATCACAATACGTGTCATTATTTTTTGGCCCAAAGGCTTACCCGATGTTTACAAAATATATATTTTTAAGCGATAATTGCATAGTCAAATGTTGCCCTATTCGCATATTAGATAGATCCGTCTTTGATATAAATGGCAGGCGTACCTATGTGTGATTTTTTTATGACTAAGGCAAACCTAAAGGCTGCTGGGCGATTATTCCGCGATTTTGCAGCGTTTTTAGGGTTCTTGTGCAAGGCCCGCCCGGATTGTTACCACCATTTTGCTCGCTAATCCTGCTGTGAAGCAGCAGTGCTTGCACTGTTGTGTTTCAGCGTGGAGAGTAAGACAGCCGGAGAAATTACTGGCACTTGAGGTCTTCTTAAGCTTCTAGGTTGGCAACGCATTTGCAATACGCCTGGTGTTATAGATGTTTATGGGCGGTGGTGATCTTTTACCATCAGGAGACCCACTTGCTCGTTTGCCATCCAATCGAATAAAAAAAAGATATTAATGCACTTGGGCGAATATTCAGCGTTTTTGCAGCGTTTTTTTTCGTCATTAGTGTCTTCACAGGTGTTATTGAAAGAGCTAATGATCAGGGTTTTTTTGTGATAATTAAAGACAGTGCCGATGCTGTATTTAGCGTGATTAAAATTCTTGTGACTTGTCTTTCCGTTGTGCTGTAATAAACGTGGGACGCTGATGACGTTTGACCGCGCGGTCAAAACGCTCGAATATTCACTGTTCCTACCTATATATCTAACCGATTAACAGATATATCGACACCGGGCAAAGCTTTCCTTGACAATCACATACCATATTATACAGGCTGTCTCTCCTCAAACTTAATCTAGTGTATCAGACATGACGGTGTTATCGCTGTCTCTTGGTACGGGGGCCTTTTTAATAATTTTTGACATTTATTTGACATCTCTTATAGTCCGTGAGCCCGGCCCCAAATTGCCTACGTAACATGACATCACGATAAGATGCATAGCACACGTGGGAAAAAGTTGTACTGAGCGAGAATCAAAAGACTCTGATAGGGTGACAAATAAAAATGACCAAGTGCGGGTAGTTCGTGATACTCGTGCCGGTACTATTAGTGATCAAGTGCGAAGGACTCGCGCTGCTAGGCAGACTTGACACCCCACACTTCAGTCTACTCGTGACCACGGCCTCTGCAATGTTGCCGAAACGTCATCGAATACAAATGTATGGTAATATTTGGAAATTCGTTTTACTACATATCAAGTAGGTACGTTTCTTCACATCCGTTTCCAAGCTATTTGGAATTGCATTGAATATTGCTAAGCATTATTAGAATACATCAGTGTTTTTCAATCTTTTTCACGGCACGACCCCTTTAGTATGAGGGAATAGTATTAGTTTTTATTTTTTTAATTTTGAATTTGAATATTTCGCGACCGCCTACCCGTTACTTTTTCTAATTTATTTATTTATTTATTGATAAAAACGTTTACATGACATTACAGTAATGACCAATTCATCATGAAACTTAGACTAATTAACACACACATATTATATACCTAGGAACAGTTGAACATCTATCGTCCATCGCCTCACAGTACCTCAAGCATTCGGAACAAACTGCCGCCCATCGCCACGCCAACAAGTCGCACTCAGGTGCCGATGCCAGAAGCGCCTTGAGCTGTGTCAGGGCACGGGGCAGCGGCGAGTTAATGTATTTTATTTTGTGACTAATACCAGGTGTGGCCTGTAATACGAGCAAAAAATTAAAACATAAATCGTCCTCGTTAAACTGAACAACATTAGTTCAGCGACTTTTAAAAATAATGGAGTCTTTGAATTTTGCCATTTTCATACAAATTAAATACTGCTATCAATGTACGCCATCCTATAACTCAACTGAGGTTGTCCGTCACGCCACAGAATAGATAATAGTACAAGTAGTCACACTGCAAATTCTTCGAATAAACTTAAAAGTGTGATAAAAAATTAAAAAAAACTCATTATTTTTAAAAGTCGCTAAACTAATGTTGTTCAGTTTGACGAGTGTGATCTATATTTTGATTATTTGCTCGTATTACCGGCCGCACCCTACAATTAGTTACTTATACCACGTTCTTAATAAACTGGAGTACTAGAGTAGTTTTGCCAGCAACTAATAGGGGCATCGCAAACAGGCTTGGCTTGGGTTGAAAAACCAATGTTATACAATATTGGTTCTCAAAATGACCTTAAATAAATGTTTTTTTTCTTTTAATTTAGAGACAATGGTTTACGCCGGTGAAGCCGCGGTACCCTAGTAAGTAATAATCCATACTAATATTATAAAAAGTGTGTGTGTTTGTATGTTTGTCCGTCTTTCACGTCGAAACAAAAAAACGGATCGATGTGGTTTTTGGGATAGAGACAGTTTATGCCAGAGAGTGACATAGGCTACTTTTTATCCCGGAAAAATACAGTTCCCAGGAACAGCGCGTGATAACCGAATACCACGAAGGCGAAAACCGGTAAAAACTAGTGAGTAATAAATAAATAGAACTAGTGTACTTAGAAATCTGTTTCCCATAGTTAGTGCTTGTAATATGACCGAGTCAAATGACTTGCTGTCATGAAATGGGCTAAGAAAAACAAACGAATGAAGGGTTCTGATTATCATTATAATCAATGTTCAAGATTGCGACCAAAAATATTACACCAATAGCATAATATAATAGAATAGAATAAGCCTTTATTAACACACTTAGAGCAACTTAGTATTTATTTATCTTTATTTTTGTTTACACGAACTATGAATCCATCCATGCCACGTCCACAGTTATTTTTTTATTTGCTTTCTTTTTAATGCCACGTCAATCAATATTGAATGATTGGCAAAGGCAACAGGTCTATACAGACGGGCATATTGTTATAGTTATTATTGTTATTATTATTTTACTATTATTTGAATTTTGTGTAATTAAGGTATATTTTTATGTTGTAAATTACTAGTTTTGTGTATTGTAAAGAATTTTTTTTTTTTGTTGTCGAGTTCATTGTTGATTTTAACTCTCCGAATGGTTCCAACGGAAGACCAGCGTCGGCCGCAAGGTTGACATCATGCTGAGTTGGGACCATTTCGTGACAAAATTTGTTGATGTTTGTTGTTTTTCTTCCTCTTTAATTTGTAAAACGTCACGAATAAATGTTTTTCTTTCTTTCTTTCTTTCTTTATATTTAAGTATGTTTATCCATTGCCTAGTGTCCATAGTACAAACTTTGCTTAGTTTGGGACTAGGTCAATTGGTGTCAAGTGTCCCATGATATTTATTTATTTAACGTATACATTACCTATTAATAAACGGAAGATATTTTCTACATTAAACTTATAACTATAACATAAACATAACTAAGTGCTAACTAAGTGTGATAAATGGATTGGGCTCAGCATATGCTGTGGACGCACACAATAGTGCGCATGCACGTGCACACAGCCACAAGCTTATATATATAATATAAGCTAAAGCAGTAGGGAAGCTACGAACAAATCGATCAAAACGAACACACTCACACAGTCGCGCGCTCTACACGTCCTCGAAGGGGGTCTTGCGGTACTGTAGTGGCTGATTTTCAGCCAGTGCCGTTGGTTGGTGGAGAATCGCAGTGACGTGCCGTAATCTCGACTTGTGTTCGGTAAAGACCTGAAGTTAACGACGAAGTCGTGGGTTCAAGCCCCGTCTCGCACCTCTGAGTTTTTCGAAATTCATGTGCGGAATCATATTTGAAATTTCCCACGAGCTTTGAGCTAAAGAAAAATATCGTGAGCAAAACATGCACAAACCTGCGAAGCAATTCAATGGTGCGTGTGAAGTTCCCAATCCGCTCTGGGCCCGCGTGGGAACTATGGCCCAAGCCCTCTTGTTCTGAGAGAAGGCCTGTGCCCAGCAGTGGGACGTAAAATTACCGGAAAATTACATAGCTCTCGTGGGACCAACTACTATTATATATTTATGTTAAGCTTTTCCATTGGCCATGGATCTCTAATAACACAGATAAAGAAACTCATTACACACACATCAACCATCTTACTGTTGTAATGTGTTCTGCGATTGGTTGAAGCGCTGCGTTCATTTGTTTAAAAAAAGTCAATGCTATAACAAGTTTTTGTTAAAAATTACATTTTTAATGCAAGGATTTTTTGCTGACTCTACTTTTTGTTGACTGTACTTGCATTGTCGTCCAAGCTACAGTTCCGTATCAAATTTCAAGTGGATGCCATTAACCGTTAAGGAGTTCCGTCCTGCGGAGACGATCCTGGCCGATCTACCAGGATTTCAATACCAGATTGTTGTATTGTTATCAGATTTACATAAGTATACCAAATTTCAAGTTGATTGGATCACTTAAAGTGTGTCAAATTCAGCTTACAAAATTTAACCTAAATAGACAAATAAATAACAGGCCAAGTTAAAATTTAGCTTGTAAAATATTTACACTGAAATTCATAATGTAATTTGTCATAATGTATAGAGAGTAACAAATTTGTCAATATACTAGGCATTTACTCGCGACTCTGTCCGCATAGAATCCAGTTATCGCTATTTCGCCGGAACTATGCAATTTTCCGGGATAAAAACTATCCTACATATGTCCATCTTTGTACCGAATTTCATCTAAATTGGTTCAGTACAAACAAACAGACTTACAAACCTTCGCATTTATAAGTGGGAATTTTCCCTTTCTTTGGCTTTTTTTCTTTCCTTATAAAAATTAAAATTTCGACCGGAAGTGAAGGATTTTCTCAAACTTCCGGCTAATTTTAAGTGCGTTAGTTTTTTGATTCTTGCTCAGCACAACTTTCTCCACCGTGTGCCATGCATCTTATCGTGATGTCATGTTACGTAGGTAACCAGGGGCTGGGCTCACGGACTATTAGCTATATTTTTAATTATTACGTAGGTACTCTATTACATGTGTTAAAACCCGTCCAGCCGTTTAGGCTAGATAAAGAAATAGACACACAATTTGTAAAACATAACCCTCATTCAGGCAGTTGGGTAAAAGGCCTTGTAACATTTTTTTTAACAATTATGTCCAGATCTGATAATCTGACTCTTCCACGGCATAATTCAACCAATGATATGTTATCTCGCTTATCGGCTAAATTCAAGTGCAGTATTTATCTGACACACCCACAAACGACGTATACGGATATAGTGATGCGGTTAGTCTATATCGATGTAAATAATAAATAAATAAATAAATATCATGGGACACTTGACACCAATTGACCTAGTCCCAAACTAAGCAAAGCTTGTACTATGGACACTAGGCAACGGATAAACATACTTAAATATAGATAAATAAATACTTAAATACATATTAAACATCCAAGACCCGAGAACAAACATTCGTATTGTTCATACAAATAATCTGCCCCGGCCGGGATTCGAACCCGGGACGTCAAGCTTCGTAGTCAGGTTCTCTAACCACTGGGCCATCCGGTCGTCATGTATGTATGTATGTTAACTCTTTATTGTACAAAACAAGTAAAACACAATTGACAAAAAACAAATATGTACAAAGGCGAACTTATCCCTTTAAGGGATCTCTTCCAGTCAACCTTTGAGTGGATAGTTCATCATCATCATCATGTCAGTCGAAAGACGTCCACTGCTGGACATAGGCCTCACCCAAGGCCCCAAGGCATCGATAGTTCGATTTGGGTTCCGGAGCCAAAGTGGCAAAAACGGAACCCTTATAGTCTCGTCAAGTCCGTCTGTCCGTCCGTCCGTATGTCACAGGCATTTTACTCGAAAGCTACAAGATGTATATCAATGAAATTCGGAGTACAGGTATCTTGTCAAAGCTGCTATTTAGTTTTGTAGTAAAATACAAAAATAAATATTTATAGGGGGGGGGGGGGCGGCACTCCATACATATACGTAACAGAAATAAACTAAACTTAAACTTTTTTGATTAAGTGAAGATTTCCGCTGATCTTATTTTTATGGTTTTTCTGTCCATCTATATTTCAGCTTGTATTTTCGATGTGGGATTTACGGGATGACCGTAAAAGTAACAAAAATTTGGAGTTGAAATAAAAAATACAAAAAGATTCCAAAAACAAATCTTAAATGACAGCTGACGGATATTTTGATTATTCTCGTCAAGAATGTGTTTTTTTTTAATTTACATCACTGATCCATAGAGTATTTAATTTTTTTTTATTCTGATATAAAGGTGTGCGCATTAGCACACTGAAGTGGCAATGGGCTGGTCATATAACCCAAAGAACTGATAACCGTTGGGGTAGACGAGTTCTTGAGTGGACTCAAGACCTCAGACTCGGTGGTGCGGTGATCTTCGCAGGGTGGCTGGCAAGAGCTGGATGAGAGTGGCCGAGGATCGTGCTCAGTGGCGTGCCATGGGAGAGGCCTATGTGATGATGATGATGATAAAGGTGTGTCATAAACTGAAACCGTGTCAACTTGGTTCATTTAACCTTGCCTCCGGTATCACATCAACATTTTTGTCGCACGTCAGCGCTCAATTGTGCTGAATTAAAATCATCTGATCATCGTACGATACTCAATGGAGTAAGCATTACTACATACAACGTTGCATTTCATCATTCTACTATATCCATACTAATAGGTACTATAAATGCGAAAGTGTGTGTGTTTGTGTGTTTGTCCGTCTTTCACGCCGTAACGGATTGAAAATACCATTTTGTTCGGAATAAACATAATAATAAAATTACTTAATTTTTGGATTTTGCAAGAACTAAAGTAGTTCCATTTGAGGAGCAGATCCTGTGTTTTAATTTTTTGCTGTTACATGGTCCACCCGGTATAAGTATGTTTATCCGTTGCCTAGTATCCATAGTAAAAGCTTTGCTTAGTTTAGGACTGGGACAATTGGTGTCAATAACTTTCATGATATGTATTTATTCATTTCCCAAACGAATCTTTAGCATATTCTCATTTAGTCAAATTATCATTTGGCATAATTTTACACTGTCAAGTTAATAAAATACGACAAACGTTTAGTAAGCAAACTTTTTCTTTTGGCTAATATTATATTCCAAAAAAATGTTTGTTCAAAATTACATTTCGCACACGAGCTAACCACAGAAACCAACTGCCACCAGAAAAGTAGGTTAGGTTAGAACTGCGTCCCTCACAGAAACGAACTGCTATTAGAAAAGTAGGTTAGGTTAGGTTGAAACTGCGTCCCCCACGGAAACGTACTGCTACCAGAAAAGTAGTTTATTATGCCATGCAATATTTTGGGAAGAGTACTTTATGCCAAACGATACATTTGACTAAATAATATTTGGCAATATGAAACTTGACTAAGTAACTATTATTGAAACAATAATTTGCCAAAAAAAAATACTAACTTTAAAATTGCGATAAGTTGTTTTGCCAAATGGTTTTTCGCCAAATGATCATCATCATCGTCGTGTCAGCCGAAAGACGTCCACTGCTGGACATAGGCCTCCCCCAAGACTCTTCACTCAGACCGGTCTTGTGCTTTTCGCATCCACCGCGATCCCGCGATCTTAACCAGGTCGTCGCTTCATCTTGTTGGATGCCTACTGACAGCTCGTCTCCCGGTCCGCGGACGCCATTCGAGAATTTTCTGATCCCATCGGCCATCAGTCCTGCGAGCAATGTGCCCACTGCCACTTCAGTTTCGCAATTCTTCGGGCTATGTCAGTAACCTTATTTCTACTGCGAAATGATGCCAAATGATAATTTGAGTAAAATATTTTGGGATGTGATACTTTGGGTAAAGTTTTTTGCCCATACATTAGTAATCCAATCTTGACTTACTCCTGCGCAAAGTAGTGCTTGAGTAGTGCGTTATAGAAGCAAATAGCTGCGGCTGCATTGAATATTCATTGTACTCGAGCACAAAAATATTATTTTACGGTCATTCTCATTCATCTGTGTACACACCAGTCTAATTATCCTTACGTTTTTATTTGCATTAGTGACACGGTAATTTAGCCTTAAGTCCTTGAATGGCGCCATCCTTTTTTCTGCGCACTTAGTCTAATTAGCGTGTCATTTTTGCAGGTAAATAAGTGAAATGGTAATTAGAGGCGTGTACAGATGATTGAGAACGACCGTGTGTGTTCGTACAGTCAGAAAATGATGAAATTATACCACTGTCACATTGATACTAAAAATGTATTGTATTGTATAACCCTTTACTGTACATAAAAAACGAGAAATTAACTTATCCCTTGATGGGATCTCTTCCAATTAACCTTTGAACGATTGCCAGGATATCAGAAACAAGAGTAGACTAGACATACAAAGTCGTTGTTGTACGGCGACTTTTGAGAACTAACATCTTTCAATACTACCTCTTTTTTTTTAATCAAACAGACCAGGGCACAAAACCTTATAATTAAGTTTCTATTTATTTAAAAAAGCAAAAATAAAAATATATCTATCTACAGTAATGAGCTACATAATGTAGCTTATAAAAGTCTACGATCGATAAAAAATATAATATGGAACATCCTAGAAAACTTAATGTATTTTTTTCGCATGCGTGTGCTTAGTGGATACGATGTTTTTCTTCTCCATAAAGGTAATAATCATAAGAGTATAGGTATTGCCACGAGAGTTGAAGTAAATGATTACACACACAGCTACATGAATAACTGATTGCATATAACCTAATCTACAAAAAATTGTAAAACCCCCGACTTTGTCACTTCAAAGTTCAACTGATTTTGATAAAACATGTCTAAGAACCATATCGCTAAAAAACCTGTTCGTTAAGTTATTTACATATTATCATTGCTTAATTTCATTTTCAGCTAGAACTTACTACCTGTTTTTTTTTAAAGTAAATATTAAATGAGTTATTTTAAGGCAATGTAAATGTTTTTCTAGGGAAACAAGAATTATCGCAGTTATAAAATAATATCTACATAGGTCTCGCCTGTTCAAACAATAACATACCTGTATAAACGAATGGCGGAACCTTGGATTTTGTGTAAACTACTTTCAGCGTTTGTTCCTTGTTATTATTCTATACTAGAGTTTATCCACGGTTTCGCACGCGTACACTATTATTATATTATTACTATTCGATCTGGTAGTTTAAGTTGAAATTGATTTTACAAAATTCCCCTGGGAAATTACAAAAATCGGGTGTGGCCTGTAATACGAGCAAAAAATTAAAACATAGATCGTCCTCGTCAAACTGAACAAAATTAGGCGACTTTTAAAAATAACGGAGTCTTTGAATTTTCCTTTGTTCATACAAATTAAATACTGCCGTCAACGTACGCCATCTTAGAACTCAACTGACGTCGCCTGTCAAGCTACAAACATCAAGCATTTTGCTTTACATTGCTTCTTCGTATAAACTTAAAAGTGTAAAAAATATAAAAAAAACAATTATTTTTAAAAGTAGCTGAACTAATGATGTTCAATTTGAGGAGTTTGATCTATGTTTTAATTATTTGTTCATACTTCAGGTCGCAAAACACGTTATTTATTACAACTGAGTACTTACGTGAAGCGATAGTCCAGTGACGCGTATTGTTTTTGAATGAAATTTTGCATGCCAAATTGTGGCCGAGCATACTCTACCTTTATGAAAATTCTTCTAACATGTGTAATGTTTGTACACCTGCGTATGTTTATAAAGCAGGCGCCAATAGGGCGGCAAAGGAAGTTCAGTATGCAAAATATGAGGACTGCATTCATGGGCTCAGGATGATTCCGTTCACTGTCCCATTTCGTCACCTTCTTAAATCATTCACAGTGCCATGGCGCCCGCCTACATTTCCTAAATCGTCACCTTCCTAACTCGTCCACCTTCTGATATAGTCCATATCCTATTTTGGGATTACTAATGTATGGGGAAAAAACTTTTCCCAGAGTATTACATCCCAAAATATTTTACTCAAATTATCATTCGGCAAAAAATCGTTAAGCTAAAACAACTTATCGCAATTTTACAGTTAGTAATTTTTTTTGGCGAATTATTGTTTCACAAATAATTATTTAGTCATGTTTCATATTGCCAAGAAATTATACCACAGAGAATAAAACAGTACAAGTACAAAAGCTTCTCTTATTTCTTATTCTATTTTAAAATATGGCTTCTGTCCTAATTAATAAGACAATTTCGCCAATGTCAAAGTATTCTCTTTCGAGAGGCAACGTTGTACGGTGATTGTAGTTTTTGCAACTTGATAGCAAAATTCCAGAAACCACGTGGAGACAACTTGCGCATTAAAATATGTCAGACACGAGAGCAATATTGAATATTGTGATCACTGTTCACTGTTAGGGTTAATCGCCGCATAAAACACTATCAAAATTATACTTCAACTAGCCAAAGAAACAGAAATAGCAAAATTAAACATTGTTCCACATCCTCCATGTTCGAATGCCACAAATCGAATCCTACAGAAGCTTCACTGCCTTACAAAAGTGACGTTTAAACATAAGATTTGTGCCTTTTGTACTTGTACTATTTACTTATTCTGTGGTTTGACTATATAAACAAAGATATAATCAAAGATTCTGTGGTATAATTTCGAGTGGTCCATTTTCCATTTGCACCAAATAACAGTAGATAAATCTATTGCTCTAATGTAATGTAAATTCACCACCTGCTAAAATTTATTCCTTACCTTCTCCATCGATTCCATTGTAAAGGATGCCTGGAAGAGATCGCTCGAAGCTATAAGGCCGCCTATTGCTTACCTCAGAAAGTCTGTGTATGTACAGTCAACATCACAAATAAGTGATTATTTCTGTACCTTGTCGCTTTCAGTCGTTACACTATTTCGTATGGCTTTTCAAACAAGTTGTTAAAGTGACAAGGTACATTATGTGATCACTTATTTATGACTGTACCTGTGTTTTCTGTATTGGTTGCTATATGTTGGTGTGTAATAAAGAGTTATTGTATTGTATTGTATCTCATAGTCAAAATACCACAAACGGGACTTATCACGCTATTTTTACACAAGTAATATTTTACCTCGACGTTTCGGCAACGTTGCAGCCGTGGTCACGAGTAGACAAAACGTTATATTGTACCTCAGCTTAAAGCGATGATGTAACAAATTGTGTTAATAATCCTGCTAAATACATGATGTCATAATCATCATCTCAGCTAGGACGTCCACTGTTAGAATGCCTCCCCCATAGACCTCCAGTTGCTTCGGTCCTATATCTTTCTCTGGGACTCAAAATATCTTCACACTAAACTTCATTTAACTCAGTTCAGCGGTTAGAAGAGATAAACAGATATCCCGCTAATATTATAAATGCGGAAGTTTGTAAGTCTGTTTGTTTATTGCGTCACGTCTAAATCGATGAACTTGATCTATGGGCATTTCCATCTACCGCTGTATAGGTGAAAAACTTAAGTAAAGGACCTGTTGTATGTAGTAGTAACTTGTCCATATAAACAAATTGACGTTCCAAATTCGCAAAATGAATTAAGCTCCATATCAATTCTGTGCACTACATACAACAGGTCCTTTACTTAAGTTTTTTACCTATACCCGGAGTTTATTTCTCCGATTTCAATAAAATTTGGAAGGTAGACTCACTCCATGATTGCGAGCTGGAAAAACGGGGTCTCCAGATGCGTCCCCAAAATATTGTATGGATGTGTCCGTTTTGTTACGAAAATTATTAAGAAAATTTCGTAACAAAACGGACACATCCAGGGTACATCTCAGGGTACAGCGGTGGATTGAAATCGTCACTAAGTACTTTTAAAAAAACTCGTACTTAGCTCAAAATATATAATTTTTCTGAGTGAACTTTATAGACATTATATCAAGGTTCAATTTTGTTGATTTTAGATACGAGAATTTTTCAAAGTAGTGACGAAATTCCCCTATATGAAATTCGGTATACCTACCTACACATAGTTTCGGGAAACCGGTGGATGCAAGTGGCGAGTTGTCGTTCATTGTGGCGTTCTAGGGGGGAGGCCTTTGTCCAGCAGTGGACGTCTTCCGGCTGATGATGATAATAAATATTATAAATATCTATATATATAAAAATCAATTGCTGTTCGTTAGTCGCGCTAAAACTCGAGAACGGCTATACCGATTTGGCTAATTTTTGTTTAGAATTATTTGTGGAAGTCCAGGGAATGTTTAAAAGGTGAGTAAAAATAAAAAAAAATGAGGCGATACGAAGTTTGCCGGGTCAGCTAGTAATAAATAAATATCACAGGACGATTTCACACCAATTGACCTAGTCCCAAAGTAAGCTTAGCAAAGCTTGTGTTATGAGTACTAAGCAACGGATAAACATAATTATATAGATAAATACATACTTAAATACATATTAAACACCCAAGACCCGAGAACAAACATTCGTATTTTTCATACAAATATCTGCCCCGGCCGGGATTCGAACCCGGGACCTCAAGCTTCGTAATCAGGGTCTCTAACCACTAGGCCATCTGGTCGTCAATGATGAGTGATGATGATGATGACACATAGTTTGAGTCCTTGGAAAGGGATAGTTTTTATACCGAAAATTTGCGTATTTCCCGCGTTATAGCGATAAATAAATTCTACTTGGACGGAGTCGCAGGTATATACTCGTACATATAACGGCTAGTACCTAATAACATTAGTAAGGATGTCAGTCCTCCCATTGAGCAAGGCAAGTTGACCTACATTTGCGTCATCATTTTGTGTAAAATTGTTCTGCAAAAGAACAATTTCATTTTTGCAAACGTATGACAATGTAAACATACGCAACGCTTACGCGCATGTTTTAAAAATTATTTATTTTGCTGACGTGTTATTTAAATAAACTCTTTGTATTTTCTGCACGTGATTTTTTGTTTGTCTTAATACATAATGTCGGCGACCTATCGTAAAATGGCGCCATTTCATGAATTGGCTAAGGGACATCCGCCATATCGATCAAAACTCAACGTTTAACGATTTGCTTAGTGAAGTTTAGGGAGATCATGAAATTCCTAGGCATATCATGAAACGCCGCCATTTCTTGATTTGGCCCGTTTAGGCAGGTCATGAAACGCCGCCATATCACGGTTCTGGCACTTCGCCCACCACTGCCGCGGCACGTTCGCTTCGCTCGCTTGGCTCGGGCGTTGTGGTCACAATTCATACTAACCACTCCTCGCTTCGCTTGTAGTAGGTACCTAAATTTTTCTTTTTTTCGGCATATCACGATGTCCCCGATATAGAGCTAGGAATATCGACGAATCATCATCATCATCATCACCATCATCATCCCAGCCTGCTGGACACAAGCCTTCTCTCAGAATCAATTAACACCCTTTTTTTACCCGACCGCAGGACAGTTATGTTTTTCGAGCGTATGTATTTATGTATGTATGTGGGTATGTAAGTCTAGGAACAGTAGGAACGTTATTCTTTTGTGAAAAGTCACAGTGACACCTTTTACGGCGAGTCACGGTGATTTTGTTACCGCGACGTTCATTTCTTTGGTACACGTTGCAGACTAAACGGGTGGACGGATTTTAATATGTAGGTAGGCATTAATTGCTAATTTCAAAATGGCGTCTGCGAAAAAATATGTCGGGGGAACTCAAAAAATATCTTGTATTATAACAATATGGGTATCAAACCGATTGTTGTACTTTAAGTTAGCTGCTTAACAGAGTTCTGGACCACTACTTGGTTTTATTTTTTTTAGTACTAAGTTGGTATTTTTAATGGAGTCGGGTTATTTTTTATTTTTGTGTCCGTTGACTACGGCCTCGTCGTTTCAAGCAAGCGTCGTCAGTCAGACCTGAACATTTGCGAATCAAGAAGTAGAAGTCTACTCGTGACCATGATCACTGATGTTTTCGAAACGTCGAGGTATTTACTACTCGTATGTGATAAAGATAATTCCCGATTCTACTATTAATTATGAGTGAAAATCACGAAAGTTTAAATCACATACGCTGTAGTTTATAACGTCAAAAAAACTCAATATCAATATTAACTTTATTTATTGAATTATTTTAATCGTGCATACATACGTAACATTAAAAAAAAAGTTCTAGACATTTTCTGCAATAGAAAAGAAAATGACTAACACTTATTTATTCAAGTGTCGATGTTTAGCGGCCCAACACTACGGTCGTCGTTGATATAACCACCTTAACGTTGAACGGACCTGGCTGATAGTGTCAAGATAGACCGGCATTCCTCATTGCGCAGTCGCGAATAAAAGACGTGCCAGTTTTATCGAAAAAGAAACGTGTTAAATGAAAAACTATCGATAATCGACTCAAAACGGTTGCGCGTCACTTGTTTCGGATCGCGGCCAATCAGGGAGCGTTCCAATTTTGAAATACAAATTTTTCGGTTGCTTTCGAATGTGTGTGTAAGCACGTGGCAGTTTCTGGTCAGAGCAAGATGCTAAATGTTTTTCAGTGGATACAATATTTTTTGTATTTCGCTATAAAGTAAAAAAAAACTAAGTTTCCGTGTCTGTGGCGTTATCGTTTGGTGGCTGATTTTAAATAGGTGAGTTTTTTTTATAATAACTAACTTAATAATTTTAAATTGTTAAAATATTGCTTCGTGTTATGTCGTATACATATTGATGCTCCCAATTGTACAGAATAATAATAATAAATACTTATTTAAAAAAAACTTCACTGAACAAGTCGATATGACAATCAGCCTTATCTGGGGGCACGGCAGTGCCCCCGCCAAGTCGAGCAAAAAAAGGGCACGCCCGTATCATCCTTTTCTCAGAGCGTTGTTTTATTTCTGAAGTAATAACTGTTATTAAAATTGATAAAGAATTTTTCTGGTCGACAATAACTATCTAGTATCAAGTGCGATTGTTAGAAACTTAATCTCGTAAGGATCACGTAAACATTGATCATTGAAATTTGAAAATTAATGTCAATTAGTGTTAGTCAATTATTATTAAGCTAGTTTATAGTTAGTATGTGTTTTGTCTTTAATAAAAGTTTTACATTTATTTTTATTAGTGAAGTTTGACATTAGCTTTGGCGTATGTCCTAAATTTGGGACGTTGGGCGTAACTACATAAAACGTGCATTATTAAAATAAATAAAATAACTCGAGTCAAAATCTAAATTTAGACCATAACAAGCACTGATTAAGAATATTCAGATAATAATTATTCAACTTGAAATTTAGAATTCCTTAATTTTCTCCTAAATCACAAGAAATCAAATTAAATTGAATTAAAAAAAAGGCTTATTTTATAAAAGATACCGCAAGATTGCCAGCAAATAAAAAGGTGAATATATATGAATTAAAACTTATTTGTCAAGTTTTTTACATTATTTTTGCGAGACTCATGTAAGTAACGCATAATGCAGTCTTCTTCTTCTTCTTCTTCTCAGCATATATTTGTCCACTGCTGGACATACGCCTCTTCCATGGATTTCCATGTTGACCTAGACACGGCAAAACTAGTCCAGGTTAGTCCTGCTGTCTTACGGATATTATCATCCGCCCATCTCGTTGGTAGTCTTCCTACGTTTCTGCTTCCAGTTCGGGGTCTCCAGTGTAGCGTTTTCTGGCTCCATCTATCATCCCCCGCGCGACAAATGTGACCGGCCCATTGCCATTTAAGTTGTGCCACTCCTACCGATGTCGGTAACTTTGATTCGTTGTCAAATGTGGGCCAACCAACTATTTTACCGACACTTTGGGCATCTCCTGCGTGACCAAAATTCTTTGATCCTAGTCAAAAAGGGGTTAAGTCTGGAGAAATTACACAGCTATTTCCTATTTTATGTGTAAAGGGGTTTAAGTCGAAACCAGCTGTTCAACTTCTGCAGAATAAACCCCTTTTTCACTAGGGCCCCAGAATTGCCTCCCGTGTTACCAAAAACTCGTACTTCCAACAAGATATTTCAAGGTTCAATAGGTTGAACTTACGTAGGATGGCATGTATGTACACGCTCTATTGAATTTCAGAAAAAACATATTTACTTACAAAAATCTGCAATTGTTTGAAAAATGTCGCGGACAGATTAGTGTCGTTAAAAAGTTGATTGGCCCATGTACTCGTTCCTTGTATCGTATATGCAGTAGTTCATTTCAAATGTTTAGAGTGAAATTCGACCCACTTCCGGTGGCCATATTGAATTATAATGTAGCACATATAGGTTCTCGTACTCCAATGACAAAGCAATATATCGTGTATGTTTCGTCAGCAGAAATAGTTGCGAAAATATAGTACACGAGCGACCGAACATTGCTCAAAAACTCGTTAATAAGCGTTTTCCAGAGATAAGACCGAGCTAGATCAATTTGTCACACCCGAAAGCCATATGTACTAAATTTTATCGAAGTCATTGGATCCGTTTCCGAGATCCCCGAAATAGGATGCTTTCGACTGCCATCCATCCATACTAAGAAAGAAAGAAAGAAAATACATTTATACACAAACAAGACACAACAATAGTATTAAGTACAAATAGACAACACGTAGGAAAGTATGCGTCATTGCGGTTGTGAATCCGACACTACCGGATACCACTATCGGATACTATCGGATACTAATATTATAAATGGGAAAGTGTGTTTGTATGTTCATATTTGTGTGTTTCTCCGTCTTTAACGCAGTAACGGAGCGACGGATCGACGTTATTTTTGGCATAGAGATAGTTTATGGGCCCGAGAGTGACATAGGCTACTTTTTATCCCGGAAAAATGCACAGTTCCGGAGGGAACAGCGCGCGATTTTTATGTGTAATTTTTTTAATGTATGATGACCAGATGGTCCCAAAGGAAGAACAGCGCCGTTCGCGAGAACGGCAGATTGCTGATTTGGGACCATTTCGTGACATGCATAACTATATTTAGTTTTTTGTTTTTTATTTAGATATTTTATTTTTGTCATGAACAAATGTTTTCTTTCTTTCTTTCTTTGTTTCTTTCTTTCGATAACCGAGTACCACGCGGGCTGAGCTAGTTTCAGTATAAGTATTATAAAGTCTATCCTCCCCCATATTCACATCGATTAGCGCTAAAAATTGGTAGCTCTGCGTAATACGTAATCTGGAAACGTAAGATTACTTAAATGCGTAAACGCAGGGTGAATGACCGCTTGTCCTAGAACCAGATCAAGGTCGCGTTGGATCATCAAGCGACATTACCATTACCACAGAGTACTTCATCATACACGCACGGGGCAGTGTCCAGCCAAGTTCATTGGAAAAGGAATTGTACCGCAATTTTTTCTGAATAAATCATTATTATTATATAATTATTATTATTATTATGCCGTGAAGCAGCAGTGCTTGCACTGTTGTGTTTCGGCGTGGAGATTAAGACAGCCGGTGAAATTACTGGCACTTGAGGTATTCCATCTTATACCTCTAGGTTGGCCACGCATCTGCAATACCCCTGGTGTTGCAGATGTTTATGGGCGGTGGTGATCTCTTACCACCAGGAGACCCACTTGCTCGTTTGCCTTCCAGTCGAATAAAAAAAAAACATTATAATATATTTGACATCTTATACCTAATTTAATTAATTAATTATTACATAAAATTGTTCACTAAACTGAATATTGTATACCGTAAATCGGTTGATTGTGACGCACTATTAAGTATGTATCTAACACCTTATAATCATCGACGATCTGGCAATAAATGAATTTGAATTAAAAAAAAAACTGACGACGTAGCCTTTTAATTTATTGAATCAGGCGTTACTTTGCGGAAGTCCATATCAATGTACTAAAAGAATTTCCTTACCCTTACCCTACGTAGCCTTGTGTTACACCAGGGTTTCTTAAACTCTTTGCAGTCACGGACCCCTTTCACAATTTAAACAATTCCACGGACCCCTGTCAATTTTTTTTGGAAATTTTGATATACATGTACAGTACAGACTGACCCGTAAACGAGTACACACTCTGATCTATGGACTGACCTACTACGGACCCCTGATACACATGCTACGGACCCCTAAGGGGTCCCTGGACCTCACTTTAAGAAACCCTGTGTTACACGAACCATTTCAAGCTGCTCAGTACCACTACCATGAGTTTCCAGTGACCGTACTCGATAGCGACGGCGTAAATTATTAGTAGAGGCGCTGTACAGTAGTACCCTTAGTGTAAGTTTTCGGTTACAAAATACGTCTCGATCGCGTTTGCGTTAAAATCTCAATTTCTATGAAAACACGAACAGCGCCTCTAGCGGAACGTTTGCGGTGTTCATGTTTCCATACAAATTGAGATTTTAACGCGAACGCGATCGAGACGTATTTTGTGACCGAAAACTTACACTAAGGGTACTATGAGTTTACAGTGACCGTACTCGATAGCGACGGTGTAAATTTGTAGAGGCGCTCTACAATTCTCCATACAAATAATTTACGCCGTCGCTATCGAGTATGGTCACTGTAAACTCATGGTAGTGGTACAGCTTTTTCGTTTGATCGTCTACTGAGCTTCACAAGTTGAAATTTATTTAGTCTACAAAGTCAAAGTTAAAGAAAAAACATCTTTAGTCAATTTAGGCTATAACAAGCACTTTGAATGTGAAAAAATTTACCACCATTTCGGAAAACCTTTGTTGAGAAAAAGAGAAGTGCCCTTAGTGTAATTTTTCGGTTACAAAATACGTCTCGACTGCGTTCGCGTTAAATTCTCAATTTTTATGGAAACACGAACTTGCGAACGCGCGACTGAAGTACCGCGAGACCCTCTTATAGGCCATGTAGAGCGCAAGTCTGTGTGGGTGTGTTCGTTTCGATCGATTTGTTCGTGGCTTCCCTACTGCCTTAGCTTACATATGTGTATACTGTGACAATGTGCTGTAAAGTTAAAATTATACAAAACAAAAAGATATAAACTATGAATAGTTAGGGACTTTTGAACGATATGATAATATATAGCTTGTATATATAGTGACCATGTTCCTCTGTATCGTACGTAAGGTCTGTGCCAATTTACTGGTCCTACTCTAGTATGCTTCTTCTTCTCTTTTAAAATATGGCTTTCTGCTTTGATGAATTATACCTGTAGATTCACAATCGCGCGCCCAAATATGTCCGAGCCAAATGAGCGCCAGTTTGAATCACTGGCCTAAAATCACTGGTTCAGATCACCGGGATAGGTTAGGTCGATAGGTTGGTCGATAGGTCGATCGGTAGGTCGATAGTAGGTAGATAGGTTGATAGAATGCTCGCCTGCCACTTTGGTAAAACTGGCCTTCTTTTTTCTCAGTACGTTGTTGTCAAGTGTCAAGCGTTGTGGAGTTTTGCCGCTAGCGAAATTCGCCCGTAATAGAGTAAAGACTAGCTTCAAATTTCGTCTCGTATTATTGTAATTATTTTTTGTGAGATGATTTTATTTGTCACGCAAACAAATCAATAGTTCTGACATTCTTTGAAGGGGATTTTGTTCGGCAATGTGCGTCCTGGTTTAAATGTCATTGGCTTTCTGTCCTTTTTAGGACAATTTCGCCAGTGTCAAAGTACTCTCTTAGAGAGGGACGTTGTTCGGTGATTGTAGTTTTTGCAACTTGATAGTAAAATTCCAGAAATCACGTGGAGACAACTTGCGCATTAAAAAATGTCAGACACGAGAGCAATATAGAATTTTGTGATCACTGTTCACTGTTAAGGTTAATCGCATATTGTATTTCTTTTTTGTTTTCATTTGCCCTGTTCTATTTTAAGTGCGAAGCCCGAATAAAAATATTTCTATTTCTATTCTATTCTATTTCTATCGCCGCATAAAACACTATCAAAATTATACTTCAACTAGCCAGAAAAACAGATATAGCAAAATTAGATATTATCTACATCCGCCATGTTCGAATGCTACAAATCGAATCTAGTATGCTTCGGTTAGACAGTGAAATAGGGACAATTAGTTTAAATAGGTACTTTGTAGTGAGTGCATGTCAATCTCACTACATTGTAGCAGTGAGACAGGACACGCCACTCCACGTAAGTGTATCCCACGGCTTAAGGAGACGATATTACGAGTTCGTATTTTAAACTAGAGATGCAACGGATATCCGGCCAGTATTAATAAAAATAGTAACATTTAGATTTAAATTTTTAAATTTTTTCTTTTTTAATTTTTCTTCGTCCGACTGGGGCAAGGGAACTGGCTCATGCATACATATTTACCGTCTGGGCTCCACAGAAAACCAGCGTTGCTGCACATAATGTGCGAACACATGCTGAGTGGAGACCCTTTTTGGTATCCTGTCGTGTCACCAAGTACCTAATATAGTTTTAGTGCTAGTTTTAGTCTTAGTCTTAGGTGGTACTTATGGAGCCAAAATAAATATTTATTTATTTCTTTCTATTATACTAGTCGGCCGAATACCGGATAGTTGCGTACTATAGGGTAGGTAATTTGTTTTAGGTTTAGGTTCTATTTTTTTTTATGTAGGTAAGTAAGTTTTTTATTTTATGTAGGTAGGTAAGTTTAGTTAAGTTATTTTTAGGATATTTTTTATTTCATTTGTACTAATAAAGACTACATCTTAGGTTAATCTGCATGTTGAAAATTTTGCGGGTTGAACCAAATGAGGATTTTGGAAATTAAATGGACAAGATAAAATGCGTATTTGAGTTGCGTGTTGTGGTGTGGGTACGATATGTGTGTGTGGATAATAATCCATACAAATATTATAAAGGCGAAAGTGTGTTTGTATGTTTGTCCGTCTTTCACGCCGTAACGGAGCGACTGATCGACGTGATTATTGGCATAGAGATAGTATGGGCCCAGGAATGACATAGGCTACTTTTTATCCAGGAAAAATGCACAACTCCCGAGGGGAGAGCGCGCGATAACCGAATACCACGCGGGCGGAGCCTCGGGCAAAAGCTAGTCTGAAATAAATGACATTATTATTAATAGGACCTGGTAGACCGAGCTCCGCTTCTCAGGTTCACTTTCACCGCAAAGAACGTGATAAATTTCAAATGTAATTTTGCACATGAATTACGAAAAATTCAGAGGTGCGAGCCGGGGTTTGAACCCACGATCCTTTGCTTGAGAGGCCGTAGATCAAACCAGTAGGCCACCACGTCTCTCTAATAACAAAGCTTCGCCTTTATTTATTGCGTGTAGAGTGAATAAGTAGATACATGGATAATTTTGAGAAAGCTTAGTAAGACAGAGAGATACATAGAATGCAGTACCTGGACAACTGACCTTAGCTCGGAATCGTATTTTTTGAACCCCCGACGCAAAAAGAGGGGTGTTATAAGTTTGTCCGCTATGTGTTTTTGTGTGTGTGTGTGTGTGTGTCTGTCTGTGTGTGGCACCGTAGCTTTTAAACAGGTAAACCAATTGGAAAGCTGTTTCTTTTATTTTAAAGCAGGTTTTCTAGCGATGGTTCTGGAAAAAAAATTGAAAACTTAAAAGTGAAAATTTCACTACTTTAAGGATATTAGGAAATCCATTTTTTTAATAATGCATCTTTATAACTTACATAATGTGTGTTAGTTAAAAAAAAAAACGATTTTGTAGTTTAGATAAAAAAAATCTTTTTTTTTTTCTCAAAAACCTGCAGAATTTTAGATGTTTATTTTTTATGAAATAGCATCTTACATCTGGGCTTATAAATCAGCAAAACGGCAATCGATTTTGCTTCTGGGGTCAATGCCCCATACAAACACGGCTATACCCTTTTAGAAAAAAAATCGGAAACAGTTTCCCGGCGGAAAGGGTTCATATCCGGGCCCGAAAACCGACAAGTCGAAACCAGCTGTAACCAAAAGGTAACCGACGGGTGATATCTCACCTCGTAGGAAACCAGGTCCTAACTAAAACGTATAGAATAGCCACGCTCCGCCTCGCACCGGTTCGAGTTACCCCACCCCTCAAGCGCAGATTGCAGGAAAACCGCAGGAAAGCAGTCGGGTGCGCAACGCGATGTATGTCGGCCGACGGCACTAAGTTTGAAAGAAAGAAAGAAAAAAATATTTTGGCTCCATAAGTACCACCTAAGACTAAGATTAAAACTAGCACTAAAACTAACTAACTAGGTTTGTGTGCGATAATTTTGCGAAATGGTAACGGTACCCTACCTACTTCCTTTTTCTAAATAAATAATGATTTCTGAAATTATCGCGATTAATACATGAAATAGCTACCTACCGAATAGGTAATTCGTTTAAGTTTGTAGTCGTATATCTATTGTAATTGAAAATAATAATGCTTAAATACACAGAGAGACACATTTTAAGTGTGTTTATATAAATAGGTAAAATTAACGATTACATTTATTTGCACTATCTAAGCCATACCTACATAATTACCTATATATACCTTTAAACACAGTATATATACATATAATGAACTAAAATAATTTCCTTGCTTACCCGCGACCTTACAAAAAGCATAAAGCGGTATGGAAGCTAAGAACAATCGATCGAAACGAACACACTCGCACAGACGCGCGCTCTATACGGCCTCTAAGGGGGTCTCGCGGTACTCAGTCCATACTGCTTTAGCTTATTGTACTGTACTTAAAGCCGGGTACTCATTAGCGAGCTGTAACCGTAACCGTTGCATGCACTGTAACCAAAAAACATAGTGTGTACGTGGTTCGCGAACCTGCTGCAGGTTCCCGAACCCGGCTTTAAATGACCTTGGTGCACTTATAAAGGTTTTGCGATAGTCAGCCCTGTGTATCTTACGCACACATTGACGCGTGTACAGACATCTTCGTGCCTAAGTAATTCGTTTGTGTTAAGTCGGCAAATGTCGCGCGTTTCCGGCTGTTCAAGCGACAACTGGACAGCGCGTTGATAGGCCGGTATTAGGGGAGTCCGGAACCGACCAGATTTGCGCAGCAGTGACCTCATTCAAGACCCATAAAGGTTCATTTAGAGGTAATGAATAACGCGTGTTTCGTTTAGCTTTATACCGCGGAGATGCTTCTAAAGTTGTCAAAAATCTTTGTAAAAATTCGTATTATCCATACTAATATTATAAATGCGAAAGTGTGTGTGTATGTTTATGTGTTTGGCCGTCTTTCACGCCGTAACGGAGCGACGGATCGTCGTGATTTTTGGCATAGAGATAGTTTATGGTCCCGAGAGTGACATAGGCTACTTTTTATCCCAAAAAAATGCACAGTTCCCGAGGGAACAGCGCGCGATAACCGAATACCACGCGGGCGGAGCCACGGGCAAAAGCTACTTTAGAATATAGCAAACCAAGATATCATGGCTCATCTCCTCTAATTGTATGCTTAATTAGGTAGTTACTAGCTTTTGCCTATTCGGTTATCACGCGCTGTTACCTCGGAAACTGTGCATTTTTCCGGGATAAAAAATAGCCTATGTCACTCTCGGGTCCATAAACTGTCTCTATGCTAAACATCGCGTCGATTCGTCGCTCCGTTTCGACGTGAAAGACGGAAAAACATACAAACACACAAAAACACACACTTTCGCATTTATAATATTAGTATGGATTTGTATTTTTAACCTCCTGCGAAACTCCTTCCTCCTCTCGTCAAGACTCTAAATTTCATAGTCACCATCTTGGTGAATGGTATCTTCCGCTGTACCTACATACGTACGTTTACGTTTATACTCGTACGTTTCCTTCGGCACTTCCTGAGATCATTGCCCTCAGTGTAAGTTTTCGTTTACAAAATACGTCTCGATCGCGATAGCGTTAAAATCTCAATTTGTATGGAAACACGAACATCGCAAACGTTCCGCTAGAGGCACTGTTCGTGTTTCCATATAAATTGAGATTAGCGAACGCGATCAATACGTATTTTGTAACCGAAAACTTACACTAAGGGCCCTGAACGAGGGAAAACTGACAACTGTCAGTCTGGTATGTAAAAGAAGTCTGGCCCGAGTCGACTGTCTCAGGAACTGTTAGGTACGCGTTACGTTATAATTAACTAGGCTTTTCTTTAAATAAGTGATACTTAACTGCGGAGCTGGCAACGTTTCATTTTTGTTAGTTTTTCTCGATTATTCCATAAAAAATTAATTAGAATCATTTATTAAAAAATCAAAATAACTAAACAAACCAAAATCTTACAAAACTTATAATTACAAATAAAAAATGCCCTGGAGATCGCTCACTTGTGGCATCGTCCCATCGAAATCATCGTCCCCAGGACGGAGGCCGCATTGCCTCTCTGCACCGCCAAACTTAGGCGCTGGGCAAAGAAGGTACCGGCCCTATGGTCTCCTGAGACGCCGAAGAGCTTGTCCGACACTTCTTTAATAAACTTTTTAGAATTAAAAATATGGTCTATTAGGACAATTCTTAATGTATAAGTTGTGTTTACTGCAATAATTATTCATGATAGACTTTTATATTCTTTAAAAACCGTTAATAAACATTTGTTGGTTGGACCTTGATTCTCTAAATCGTATCTTCATATGTTTATTGCAGTTAAAGGTAGTTTCCACAGGAAAAGTGCGTGAGTATCGGGCTGTTATAAGCTATTGTATATGTCGTAATTCTATTACTGCGGGACGGTAGGTAGTGTGCATACCACGCTAACAATGTTATTGTACTTTAGGAGGAAGTGCCGGATGGGACGAACAACTGATGGTACAGTCGACGAAACACACGTGCCAGGGTGGAACCTTTGTGGTATCAATGTCATGTTGACATCCTATACTGGGTGCAGTGGCGGACTAAGCCCGTCAGAGGCCCGGGGCGGCAAAGATGAATGAGGACCCAAGCTTTAAAAAAATGCACACACTAAGCACATATTTAAAGTCTTGTAGGATTTGATCAGGGGAACGCGGAGGATTTGCCACTGACTGGGTGACCTTAGCCTCTGGACAAATACGAATACTACTGGCTTTGCAGATTGGCTTTATATTTAAAACCAAACTGCAAAGTATCATAACAATCAGTCCAATATATACTGAAATACTAACAGTTTTCAATGTATCACTTTGGATCAGCCTGTGTATTTGGATGATCTGATTTCATAGATTTTTTTTTCTTGTCTAATTAAGCAAATAACCGTTTTAAGATATTGCTAAGTATCAGTCCTGTCCATTTATATGTTGCTTTTTTGTATGGATCACAGATATAAATTAAACTAGATTACGCAAATGCATATACTTCGCGTGTCCGAACCCCGACCAAACGTCGGGGTTGGCCCCATACGAAGACTGACCGCTAACTGACTAATCATGACTGACTCGAGCTCCACGGCGCGGGCCGGTGGCGCATTTGAATCGATTTTGCGCGGACATCGGAGAATTCACATCGCTAATTCGCTCTTGAGACGTCACAGTAGATATAAAAAAGTGACAAGGTTGGTTTTCATACAGATTGAGTTTGCGTTATCTAGTGTAATCTATATATCTGTGGTATGGATGGACTCGAACATCGGGGAATTCACATCGCTAATTCGCTCTTGAGACGTCACAGCAGATATAAAAAAGTGACAAGGTTGGTTTTCATACTGATTGAGTTTGCGTTATCTAGTGTAATCTATATCTTTGGTATGGATGGAGTGAATGAGCACTCCTGGGCCTCTGGACCAGGTTTAGCTGTGACATCTGTCAATGACTCACGATCTACGATATGCAGGAAATACAAAACTATCACTCGGGTCCCGACCGCCTTGGTTTGTGCGTAGTTTCTTCGTACAAACAGTTTCATTCGCATTATGGGGCATTTCCGGGAGCGGAATTTGACATTATTTATAGCAATATGTACTCGTAATAATGGACAGTACATAAATCATTTAAGGTTTCGTAAGACCTTGCTCTTATTTATCCTTGTTTCTATTTCATTTCTTTACATTCTTCGGGGCTGTTTCACCATTCATTGATTCGTGGTTAGTGACGGTTAAATGTGATGTCGTCTCAGTCTATTCGAACAAAACAAATAGAGACGGCATCACATTTAACCGTCAGGTAACACTAATCAATGGATGGTGAAACAGTCCCGCAGTATTTTTTATTTCATTATTAATCTTATTTATTTATCTGGGGTTTATTTAGTTGGAAATCCGAGGGAGAGGCCTTTGCCCAGCAGTGGGACATAGGAAATGGCTAATAAAAAAAAATATCTTGTTTATATTACCTTTGACGGCTTCGCTTCGATATAAATTATAGTCACTTGACGTTTTCTAAGCTTCTGTGGTAGCGATTGTATTTTGTTGTGGTCTCCATACGAAACTTTTATTTTAATTTTCTATTTTTGCTGTATATGTGTGTCTTCTGTGTTAGTGAATAAATGTCTTCTTTCTTTCTTTCTTTCTTTATTTACACATATTCGATACACATAAAAATACATTACATGGAAAGAATAAAAATAACATGGAATATTATAAAGTGGGCAAGCCGCAACAAAAGTGTAACAAACGTGTTATATACCTAACATATTATATAACTTTCGCGTTTATAATAATAAATTAAATTAGTAGGATTCGAATAGAACATTCTAAAATATATATTAAAGACAAAGCTGACACTTATATCTGATAAGATAACAATTCACTGCTTAAATTGCCAACTCGATATCCTTCTAATATTATAAACTAGCTGTTGCCCGCGGCCTCGCCCTCGTTCCAATCTTTTTATTTTAACACAAACCTGGTCCTGACAATTAACGAACACATCAAAATTATAATTATTATTATGTACCTATGTATGTACAATTCGGTGCCGTCGTTCGGAAGTTATGCGCTTACATAAATTTTGGCGATTAATTTATATAGTTTTTTTATTGTTTTTTAGAAGTTACATTAGACTAGACTAGCCGTGGCCTGCGACTCCGTCTGCGTACTCGTTTATCGCTATCCCGCGGGAACTATGCACTTTCCGGGATAAAAAACTATCCTATGTCCTTCCCCGGGACATAAACTATCTGTATACCGAATTTCATCTAAATCGGTTAAGCGGTTTAGACGTGATTGAGTAACAAACATCTAAACCTGTGTGTGTGTGTGTGTGTGTGTGTGTGTGTGTGTGTGTGTGTGTGTGTGTGTCTTTGTTACTCCTTCACGCAAAAACGGCTGGACAGATTTTCATTAAATTTGGTATGAAGGTAGCAAACATAATAGGGATGTTGACACCACCAATCAACTGACGTACTTACTTTTTATGAGCTGTCAAAACACAATTCTCCCATAGAGTTTCAATGGCAATAGCGTCTTATGACGTCATCCCCCAACTCAATCAACTAACTATTTATTTGTTTTAAAGCAACATAAAGTCTAATTTTACAGTAAATCGAAAATTAATCTGGTTTTCAGGGCTAAAATAAATAGGTAGTTTTTTTTACTGGAGTTGTGCTTTCGAATTATTTTTAACTAGCGACCCGCCATGGCTTCGCACGGATGCAATGCTGATACTAAATATGATGATGGATGTTATTATACATATAAACTATCCTCTTCAATCACTCTATCTATTAAAAAAACCGCATCAAAATCCGTTGCGTAGTTTTAAAGATTTAAGCATACATAGGGATATAGGGACAGAGAAAGCGACTTTGTTTTATACTATGTAGTGATGGCGTCAACATCCTTATTATATAACATAACTTTCGCATTTATAACAATAAATTAAATTAGTTGGATTAGAATAGACATTCTAATATCTATTAAAGGCCGGGCTGTCACGTATCTTTGATAAGATATCAATTAACTGCTCTAAAACCCTCGTCACTTTAATCCTACCAATATATAAGGTAATATATGTAAACACAATCATCATAATCAGTATAATTATCTTTTTACTAATATTATAAACGCGAAAGTTTGTATGGATGGATGTTTATTGCTCTTTCACGCAAAAACTACTAAATAGATTTGCATGAAATTTGGCCTACTTTTTATCCCGAAATTATGTGTGATCCCTGAGGGATCAAGAAAGTTTTAAACTGCATACTAATTCTACGCGAGAGAAGCCGCTGGCAAAAGCTAACTGTGAATTTTTTTTCAAGCAGTTAATTTAGGCAATTAATTTTGGATACTTAAATAAATATATACCTCGTTGAGTTTCTTGCCGGATTCTTCTCAACAGAGGTTTTTCCGAACCGGTGGTAGATTTTTTTCACGTTCATAAGTGCTTGTTATAGCCTAAATTGAATAAAGAGATTTTGACTTTGACTTTGACTTTGATGAATCATCGTTTTTCTAGTCGTCCGATCATCGGTTGCCATGCAGTATCGATGCAACTGCTGATTGCACTTAAACTGAATCGCGTGATGTTGGCAAACGCTTACTAATACATACGCGGTACGTTTGTTTGTTGACAAGAAATAAAACTTAAAAGTATATTTTTTATCGAGAGACTAAAATAAGCCCAGAGCTTTAGCGAGGGTGTCTATTTATCCGAGGGTTTATATTGACTTTTAGTCTCGCGGTGAAAACTCTATTTTTCACTTCGATTGCGAGAAAAAATAGTCAGTTTAGTACAAAAAGATTTCACAAAAAATATAAATAAATCTTTCTAGATTTCGGCGGCAAAAGATTATCAATTATGTCTATTACTCTTTGGTCGACATCATAATTTTCACTATCACTTGATGACATTGTGAGAATAATCAATTTATTTTAATCGTTTACGATTTATGCGCTACAACAATTTCAAAGTTTTCACGGTAAGTATTTTTTTCCATCCAGACACAGATACTACCAATACAGATACTAACAAAATAGCACCGGCGAAATGGTCCATACACAAACGGAAAAATAGAGTGGCACCACCTTCTATGCGGAAAAAGCATAGAACTAAGACCACGTAGACTAAGAACGTAACATTTGCGTCATGAAAATGGTCTATACACACAAACTTATTTTTTGCAAGTAACTGGCTGTTTGAGTTTATCTAAGTCACTCGAAGTGAATTAAAAAATTATTACTTTTACTCCCTAGGGACTAATGTACTCACTTTACTCTCGCCTTGTAAGGCTATATTGACTTACTTTTAGAGCATGAGAAGTGAAAACTACTTTTTATCCCGCACCGCACCGGTTTACTATCATTTGACAAACAACGTTTCGCAAGCTATTAATGTCACAACCACTTCATATCACAAACTGAAGACAGCCGGTGAAATTACTGGCACTTGAGGTATCCCATCTTAGGCCTCTAGGTTGGCAACGCATCTGCACTCCCCCTGGTGTTGCAGGTGTGTATGGGCGGTGGTGATCTCTTACCATCACGAGACCCACTTGCTCGTTTGCCATCCAGTCGAATAAAAAAAAAGATCCTCTTGCTATATTTAAGGCTGTAGGTATATTGTTAAACTTATGGATTTTAACCTTTTTTTTTATTAGGACTTTAAAAACATATATTCAAACAAACCAAAATCTTACAAAACTTATAAATTATTTTAAACTCGTATATTTTTAGTTTAATTTCTAGTACCGCTCTGCTTTCAGAGCATGACATGAGTGCGAGTGAGCTAACTTTGGGGGCGGCAGACGTGAGCTTGCCTTCGGAATCCAAAAGCTTTGTGGTTACCTGACCTGAAATTTATATTTCAGAATTAAATTATTCTAATTTTTTTTTAATTTTTTTTTATAGTTAGTGTTTAGTTTACCAAGGGACGCCGTACATCCCTGTATTATTATTATTATTATTTTTGTATTTTTTGTTTATATACCTACTGTAGTTTTTAAGTATTTTATTTGTAATGATTTTATTTTGAAAAAATGACCTTCTGCCAAGTTTCTTGGGGCGCATTCTTCTTGGCAATGATGGTTTTTCCGAAAGCGCTGGTATTTTAAAAAATGACGTGTAAAAGTGCCTATTGCGGCCTATTTACTGAATAAACGTTTTTGATTTTTTTCATTTGAGTTTTGATTTTTGTGCACACAGTCTCAGTGCCGTGTCGCTTTTGTACCAAAAAAGTGAAACGGTAACTAGACGGGTGTACAGTAAAATGAGAATGAAATTAGTGGAACGAGTAGATGAATTCTTTAATGAAGATAGAAATTTCTAACTAAAACGAATTTCTAACTAACTAAACGAAGAACGACACCGGTCTGAGTGGAGAGTCTTGGGGGAGGCCTATGTCCAGTGGACGTTTTTCAGCTGACATGATGAAACGAAGAACCACTGGATAGATATCTAGTGGTTCTTCATTACTACAAATTTAGCACAGACGAAGTCGCAGGGCACAATTGGTATAAGTCATAATTATGCCAAGTGCAAAGTCCGCGCTCTCACAGCTGTCTCCATGCAGTCTGGCCCTGATTGGTCAGAATTGCATTTGGCATGATGTAACATTGAGAGTTGTTGCGATTCTAAGAATAAAAGGAACATTAAAGAATGTGGCATCGATCTACGCGACATACAAACTGCTAGTAAATTAATTTGCAAAAATTAAATGAATTACATTAATATTTCACACGAAAACACAAGCCGAAACATGAATGCACAGAAAAACCAGAAAAATAGACCAGCGCTGGGAATCGAACCCAGGTCCTCAGCATTCCGTGCTGCGTGCTATTCCCCTACACCACCACTGGACAGGAGACTAGACACGAATTTTTCCTATGCACCCATATTTCAACTTGGATTCTTTTCATTTGTCACTTTAGCAGCGACACTAACGCCATCTATGATCTAAGTTCTCAACGAGAAACATTTTTCACTCCCGTCGAAGCTATCCGCTCACCAGGGACAAGAGATGTCGCTATTAAGCAATCAAATCAAGATTACGATTTGGAGTCTTTTTGTATTTTTTATTTCAACTCCAAATTTTTTGTTTCTTTTACGGTTATCCCGTGAAAGTTTAATATTTCACACGAAAACACAAGCCGAAACATGAATGCACAGAAAAACCAGAAAAATAGACCAGCGCTGGGAATCGAACCCAGGTCCTCAGCATTCCGTGCTGCGTGCTATTCCCCTACACCACCACTGGACAGGAGACTAGACACGAATTTTTCCTATGCACCCATATTTCAACTTGGATTCTTTTCATTTGTCACTTTAGCAGCGACACTAACGCCATCTATGATCTACGTTCTCAACGAGAAACATTTTTCACTCCCGTCGAAGCTATCCGCTCACCAGGGACAAGAGATGTCGCTATTAAGCAATCAAATCAAGATTACGATTTGGAGTCTTTTTGTATTTTTTATTTCAACTCCAAATTTTTTGTTTCTTTTACGGTTATCCCGTGAAAGTTTAATATTTCACACGAAAACACAAGCCGAAACATGAATGCACAGAAAAACCAGAAAAATAGACCAGCAAGAAACAAAAGATTTGGAGTTGAAATAAAAAATACAAAAGACTCCAAATCGTAATCTTGATTTGATTGCTTAATAGCGACATCTCTTGTCCCTGGTGAGCGGATAGCTTCGACGGGAGTGAAAAATGTTTCTCGTTGAGAACGTAGATCATAGATGGCGTTAGTGTCGCTGCTAAAGTGACAAATGAAAAGAATCCAAGTTGAAATATGGGTGCATAGGAAAAATTCGTGTCTAGTCTCCTGTCCAGTGGTGGTGTAGGGGAATAGCACGCAGCACGGAATGCTGAGGACCTGGGTTCGATTCCCAGCGCTGGTCTATTTTTCTGGTTTTTCTGTGCATTCATGTTTCGGCTTGTGTTTTCGTGTGAAATATTAAACTTTCACGGGATAACCGTAAAAGAAACAAAAAATTTGGAGTTGAAATAAAAAATACAAAAAGACTCCAAATCGTAATCTTGAATTACATAAAAAAAAAACAATATTTGTTGATAACCTAACCAACAAAAAGTTTGAAAATCCCCGACTTTGTTAGTTTAAAGTTCAATATCAAAAACAGCTAAACTATCCATACTATCCAGCTAAGTTATGGCCACCTTTGCGCCGGGAATGGCAAGGGGCGAGTTATTAGACTAGGTTAGTGTTTGTAGATTATATTTTATGACGTTGGATTATAATTATTTCCAGATTTTATAGATGTAACATTAAATATTAAGTGCTTGCAATGTTGTGTTTCGGCATGCAGAGTAAGTCAGCCGATGAAATTACTGTCACTTGAGGTATCCCATCTGCAATACCCCTGGTGTTGCACATGTTTGTGGGCGGTAGTAATCTCTTACCATCAGAAGACACACTTGCCCGTTTTCCATCCAGTCGAATAAAATAAATTTGACGTTCTAGGTCTTAGTAACAGGGTCCTCTTTAAATACGGAACCCGACTGGCTGTTCATACGAGCACAAGGTTTTGTTTCACGCCTGTGATTAGAGGACATTATTTTTTCAATTAATTAACGCTGTGAGCGTGTAAACCGATATTAATTGAGGAGTTACGTTTATGTGGCACTATGAAAAAAATGGCCGTCATTGCCTGCGACGATAAATTCTTTTCAAGCTTTTACTTAGTCTTGCTTGATATATTTGTTTGTTTCTTAGTCACTTATAGTTTTATTTAATCTATTTTATTTAAGTACGTGAATTTTTTTTTATTCGACTGGGCAGCAAAACTGATGGTAATAGATATCACCACCGCCCATAAACATCTGCAACACTCCTGGTGTTGCAGATGCGTTATTAACCTTGGATACCTCAAGTGCCAGTAATTTCACTGGCTGTCTTACTCTCCACGCCGAGACACAACAGTCCAAGCACTGCTCCTTCTCAGCAGCATTAGCGAGCAAGATGATGGTAGCAATCCGGGCGGACCTTGCACAAGGTCCTACCACCTGCAAAGTTAATGGTGGAAAATCAGCGCTCAGCATGATGCTGAGTCAGCGACCGATTGCGAGCGATTGCGGCGACACACAAAATTGTATATATGTTACTATTTTCATGTGTGTTTTTATGTATATTTTTTGGTTTGTTTGTGTGTAATTTCTATAAACTTTATTGTATTTGTGTGTCCTCTGTAAGTGAATAGATGTCTTATTTCTTTCTTTCTTCTTCTTGCTGCGGTAATTTTATATTTCCTCGGGATAAAACTAAACAGGTGATAGTTTTGCTAAAACTGAACAACTTTAGTTGCAGCACGGATTGCTTAGGACCTGGGTTCGATTCCCAGCGCTGGTCTTTCTGGTTTTTCTGTGCATCCATGTCTGTTTGTATTTTCGATATAATTTCAATTCGACGGCCGGATCCAATGCAAGGAAAAAAAATGTATGGAGAAAAGACTTAAACTAAGACATAAAGAACCAACGTTTTAAGTATGATTCGCTAACTGTATTTTTGTGGACATCTGTTATTGGCTTTCTTTTTAGTACCTAAGTCCTATTGTAATGTACTGTATTGCTGTTGATGCCCCAAATAAATAAAATAAATAATAATAAATAAATAAACTCTCTCTCTCTGAACTCTGGTTGAGTTCGAAACGCGTCAGTGTGTTGTGGTGGTGGTGATAGATGGGTTTGTGTAATTTGTGTGTGTTCTTACAGTGTGGAGGTGGAGGAACTGCATGAACACGCATATTTTGCGTAAGCTCATCGTAAGGTCGCGGGTGAGCAAAGAAATTCTTTTAGTGCATTTAGTACATAAAGAACCCATGCAAAGTGACCATCGAGTTGCGCTATCAAGGAACTCGTTAATATGGACTCGTGTCACATACATTGTCGTTGACAGCAATTTATTGGCTGACGCTTTACACGTGGCGTCATTGACGTCAACCTTGACATGAGTCATTAGTATCATGTGGCTGCCTATGAATAGTCATCATCGTCATTTCTGCCAGACACGGGCCACCATTTTTTTAATTTATTTATTATATTAAATAACAACATGCTTTTACATTTTTACCTCCGAGAGCGTTTGGGCTGACTCCTCAGTGCGGATTCATCATCATCATCTCAGCCTATATACGTCCCACTGCTGGGCACAGGCCTCCTCTCGGAATGAGAGGGCTTGGGCCATAGTTCCCACGCGGGCCCAGTGCGGATTGGGAACTTCACACGCACCATTGAATTGCTTCGCAGGTTTGTGCAGGTTTCCTCACGATGTTTTCCTTCACCGCAAAGCTCGAATTTCGAAAAACTCAGAGGTGCGAGCCGGGATTTGAACCCACGACCCTCTGCTTGAGAGGTGATAGGTCAAACCACTAGGCCACCACGGCTTGCAGTGCGGATTAGGAACTTATATATTCAACAGTACCCTTAGTGTAAGTTTTCGGTTGTTAAATACGTCTCGATGGCGTTCGCGTTACACGAACATCGCAAACGTTCCGCTAGGAGGCGTTGTTCGTGTTTCCATACAAATTGAGATTTTAACGCGAACGCGATCGAGACGTATTTTGTAACCGACAAAATACACTAGGGGTACAGAACAAATTGTAGATCCTCTTATATGTTTTAGCGTAGAATACTTTACTACACTTTATTTTTATACTTAGATATAGGTACTAGCTTTTGCCAGCGTGGTATTCGGTTATCGCGCGCTGTTCCCTCTTGAACTGTACATTTTTCCGGGATATATAAAGTAGCCTATGTCACTCTCGGGCCCATAAACTATCTCTATGCCAAAAATCACGTCGATCCGTCACTCCGTTACGGCGTGAAAGACACACAACACACACAAACATATAAACACACAAACACACTTTCGCATTTATAATATTAGTATGGATATTTAGCATAGAATCGCGCGAACTAAGCAATTTTACGGGATAAAACTATCCTATGTCCTTTCCCGAGAATTAAACTAGGTATCTGTATACCGAATTTCATCTAAATCGGTTCTATGATTTAGACGTGATGATGTAATAAACAAACAGACTTCCAAACTTTTGCATTATATTTAACTTAGCGTTAATAGTTATTTATGTGGCTGGTGCATAATGAGAGGCATTAAAGTACGAGTGTGGTTTTATGAAACGAGCCGAAGGCGAGTTTCATAATAAGATCACACGAGTGTTTTAATGCCTAATTATGTCTAGCCTCATACATAACTTTATCTACATGCATATCATAAGTTTTCTATAATATGTTCAGATATGGCCTGTATTTTTAAGTTAGTGTTACTGATAACTAGTTTGAAGTACCTAATAAAACTTAAATAAAACAGATAATAAAAAACTAAAGTTTTATTTATAATAATAAATATTATTTGCTACACTCTGTATGGTGCAATGAGAAAAATGCACTTTCTCCGCAGATACAGTAGCAGAGTTTTCATTTAAATTGGCAGAACTGCTAGGCATGTTAATATTCATTACTTCATTCTACGTTATTTTCTTGTTTTTTCTGTTCTTTATACGAAAGTTGAAAGTTCGAACAGCTGACTTTTTATTTAATTCATAGACAATCTAGACTTGAGTCGATTTCGATTCCCAAATCGATTATCATACTCGAAATATAAAAAAATGTATAGAACAAGAATTTTTCCATCGAATGGAATTACGTATCGAGTAAGTCAATAAAGACAACCAAATGGGTTTCTTTTGTTTTATGAAGGTCTTCGAAATTTGAATGTAATTAAAATGTGGGTTACCGGCACTTTAAAGTGAACATTAAGATGCAACTACAGATACAGGTTTCTTAATATAGGCCATTTGCTTATCGTTTCTGAACATATTGTAGGGAATTTATGATATGAATGTAGATAAAATTAATTAATATACATGAACAATAGAAACACTAACTCGCGCCGACCTAGATTTGAACTCTGGACCACAAAACCTTCAGCTCTGGACTCCAGCTTACAAATTCAAAGCTACTGATACCACCACGGAAGAATAAAAACAAGATACCACTGAATCACCATGCCGATGAGACAAGTATAAAAAACCGGCTAAGAGCGTGTCGGGCACGCCCAAGATAGAAAATCAAGTAATATTATATGCGTCATAATCATAACACAATTAAAACACTTACTACAGTCTTAAAATCTATTACCAGAAAAAGAGCGTATCTTCACGGCACTTACGTCCTTTTGTTGAGAACATAATAGTTATTAGGCAATAACTCAAAAACACAGTCAAGTACAACCGATCATGTTCAAAGCAATATTTTCGTTGCAAGTATTTATTACGTTACCTTTCCATATTTGTTTTTTGGACAAACGGTTTACAAGATAGTGGGGGGAAACACAATTTTTGCTACTTTGGGCGCGATTATTTCCGGAAATCTTCAGTTAATCAAAAAAGTTTTTGAGAAACCTTACTATCTTTTCAAAAGAGCTGTCGAACTATGTGCGACACGTTGATGCGAGTTAAAAAAAAGTTTTACTTTTCAATTTCTGTTACGTGTATGGAGTGCCCTCCCTATAAATATTTATTTTTTAACCGACTTCAAAAAAAGGAGGAGGTTATCAATTCGGTTGTATGTTTTTTTTTTTTTTTTTTTTTATGTTTGTTACCTCAGAACTCCGTCGTTTGTGAACCGATTTGAAATTTTTTTTTTGCGATCGTCTAGGAATGCTTTCAATTATAAGCACCAAATCAGGATCTGATGATTGGATCCTAAGTAAATCGAGGGAACTCTTCAAATGTTGTAGGGACACCTGTGGTAATTTGGATATATTTTGCAGTAACTCGTGCATTTGCTCTTGAAAATCATAATTTGGTGAAGTGGAACTGATGATGAAGACCACATTTGACCAACAGAGCTACTACTCAATAACAAGTACTTCACGGGTTGAATTTCAATTACTTTAACACAGTTGATAAGCAATTTATGCTCGTCGTAATGCATATGGTAAAATGGAATGGGTGGTGAAGCACCAGGACTCCTCAATAATGAACGTCTCTGCATCAGAAAAAGCAATCTTTCGTAAAAGGTGTCAAGCAGTTGACATTAAGCTATTGTATTTTAGATTATTAACACTAAAAAGCGTGAAAAAAAATTTTGTAACAAAAAATTTAACCGACTAAAAAAAAACATGAAAATAATTTTCTACCAGTCTGAAGAGGGAACTATGGCCCAAGCCCTCTCATTCTGAGTGGAGGCCTGTGCCCAGCAGTGGGACGTATATAGGCTGGGACGAAACTGAAGTCGGTGCCTCAGTACGAGACAGCAGGAGTGATTGAAGTCTAATATATAAAGTATGGGTATGTATATGGGTATGTATAAGGTATGTAGGTGAAGAAGACGACTATAGGTCCACTCCTGCTGGCTCGTGCTGAGGCACCGACTTCAGTTTCGTCCCAGCCTATATACGTCCAACTGTTGGGCACAGGCCTCCACTCAGAATGAGAGGGCTTGGGCCATAGTTCCCTCTTCAGACTGGTAGAAAATTATTTTCAGGTTTTTTTCTAGTCGGTTCAATTTTTTGTTACAAAATTTTTGTCATTTAACTACAAAACTAAATGGCGGCTTTGACAAGACATCTGTAATCAAAATTTCATTCTATACATGTTGTGGTTTTCGAGTAAAATGCCTGAGACATACGGA
This sequence comes from Choristoneura rosaceana, assembly GCA_037349165.1. NCBI lineage: Eukaryota > Metazoa > Arthropoda > Insecta > Lepidoptera > Tortricidae > Choristoneura > Choristoneura rosaceana. The sequence continues at coordinate 1,411,381 of JAZBNJ010000007.1, forward strand.
CGGAAGGACGGACTGACAGACAGACAGACGGTTCCGTTCCGGTTCCGTTTTTGCCATTTTGGCTTCGGAACCCTATAAATGCTGATCATATTGCACTGGGAACACCGAGACAACTACATTTATGAATAAATATACAAGAATTGTTCTTTTAGAGATGAAAGGTGAAATATAAGCACCTGTCTCGAAAGATGACTACGCTTAGAATAAGTAATAAGATATAACGGATTCTAATTCAATTGTATGCAGCGACCACTCAGTACTTGAAACGAGATATTTATCAGAGCGACTAAATAATTGATAAGATAGAGTAGTAAAGTTGCTATCTTTACTTTTATGCGATTAGCAATAGAACTAACAACTGGGTATTAGAATTATAGGACGATGTTTGCATACCAATGTATCTGGTTAGACATGTCATAGCACATTAGCACTATTAATTGATAAGATGGAGTAGTATAGTTGCTATCTTTACTTTTATGCCATTAGCAATTGAGCTAACAGCTAGGTACCGCTCGTTAGATTTATAGGACGATGTTTGCATGCCAATGTATCGGGTTAGACACGACATAGCACATTAGCACTGTTTATAAGACTAATTTTGCCATGTCTAAAGCAAAATAAACTCTTTTTGTATTTTTTATTTCAACTCCAAATTTTTGTTACCTATTTTTACGGTCATCCCGTGAATCCTATATTAGATATTATATTTTTCACGAAAACACAAGTTGAAACATGGATGCACAGAAAAACCAGAAAAATATATAGTTCCCATGGCCCAAGCCCTTTCACTGAGAGGAGGACTGTGCCCAGCAGTGGGACGTATATAGACTGGGACGATGATAATGAATTGTACCATAATAAAATTGATTGACGAAGTGTCAATCAATTACGGTAGTACACGATTGACGTGTTTATATCATTAATTCATTAATATTAAAACGACAAAAAAAATATCTTAGTGCTAGTATTAGAAACTGTTCAAGGTTCACAGTTAACGTGTCTCATACATTCCTACACGTGTTGTACCTACAATGACGTACATGCAAATATTTTGTATGTATATGTAACGCAGTCTCTACGCGACCTATATCCGAAGTACTTGCTGTTAGGGATAAATTGGCAAATGTAGCGACTGAGTTTCAAATGGTTCTCCAATTTTTCGCAGATATATTTTTCCGGATTAATTTGATTTCCCAACCGTTTCATAAAACCAATCGATTTTTTCTTTAAGTACTATAAGTAGTTAAGGACTTTTTTTTCCTATTAATCTGAACATTTTTATTTGGGCACAAAAAGACAAACACAATACAATATACACCAAACACATACACATATACAGCTTTACATGCATCATAATCATAACAAAAAAATATAAATACATATGAATAATCCTAAAAACAGTCTATCAAATATTCTCGAACGGAATAATATGCTTTCATTAAATTGTGTAATGTCCAGTTGTAATATTAACTAAACTAACCTATGGATTCTATAGATAGTCCCGTAATCCTGGATAGTTTACAGTTACAGAAAAAAAAATCGTTTGTAAATTATGGGGAAAAAATTAGAGGACCATTTAAAACTTTAAAAAACACTTATTTTCATACAGTTTCGCAATATCCACCCGTTTTTTAGCTTAGAGAATGCTAGTGCTAGAAACTTGTAGATGTATAGGGTCCTTTTATTTATATATACTTTTCAATATTTTATCGGTTGCTATATTTAACAATCTTAATTTATTTGAGGAAAGACAAGAAATGAACAAAGTTATATACTTACTTAAAGGTATAAAAATAATAAACTAAACTAACACAATATATACATCATAACTAAACTGACAAAATAATAGCAACTAAAAATTTTACACATTAAATTAGAAATATTAACAAAAAAGTAAGAGAATAAAAGTAAGAGATGTATAGTGTAGATGTATTTCATAACCACTTCAACGAAGTAAAAATATAGTTTTGAAGAAAAAATTGCTGTGTGGTATGTATACCTATACCAGACAGCAAGATTTTCCTTCAAAGTCTTACTTAGTTACAGATTAGCACAATACTCGATGAAATAAAGATTTATTTTTAAAATTTTATTTTGAAACTGGCAACAGTGAAAAAGAATAAAGAAAGGAAGAAATAAAAAAAAATGGTCATTCATCTCATGGCCAGGAATAAACATGCATCTGTAATTAAAAAAAAATGATTTTTTATATTATTAAGAGAAAAAACTTTTTTTAACTCCATTGCAAAAAGGGGTGTTAGTTTAACTATACTTAATGCTTGTTTGTCTGTCTGTATACTGTATGTGTCTGTCTATCTTAGTACTCAAACAGATGACCTAAATTCTGAAATGACAACGTCGATTTTCAAATGTTCTATCTTCGTTATTATCTTTTTGGTTACAATCTTAAATACAACAAACGGTACAGTCGCCCATCTTCGAACTTGAACGTTTCACACGTCATCGCTATTTTCCAATACAGCATAACTTTCTAAAATTATTGATACTGTGTCCCAAATACCTCGACGATTATAGAAGGAGTTACTGATTCGTGACGCCCTTTGGATGTGCCATAAGCAATTAGTTTTGGAATATCTTCTACGAACAAATTATTCTTGAGTGTTTTAAAGAATGATTAACTCAGACGAAATTATAAATGAATCATTGAAAGATAACAAATTGTAAATGATAAATCCCACTCACCCCACTATAATTATAAATGCGAAAGTTTAAATCGAGTTTAGCAACATGTTTCGGGCTAATCCGTAGCCCTTCCTCCTCGGAGCAACGCGACTCGGCGGCTGCTGCAACACGCGCACTGCAACATGAAACATGTCGAGCTAAACTCGATTTAAGACGTGAGTTATCCGGGTCAGTATAATTATTTAATATGAGTGAGTTCGAAAATGCGAAAGTTTGTAAGTCTGTTTGTTTGTTTGCACTTCATCACGTCTAAACCGCTGAACCGATTTAGATGAAATTCGGTATGCAGATAGTTTGAGTCCCGAGGAAGGACATAGGATAGCTTTTGTCCCGGAAAATTGCATGGTTCCCGCGGGATAGAGATAACCGAATTCTACGCGGACGGAGTCTGTCGCGTACTTTCTACTAATATTATATATGTGAAAGTTTGGGAAGATGTTTGGATGTTTGTTAATAGATGCACAGGAAAACTAGAAAAAGAGACCTAAAATCAAAAATATCTGAACAAGATCTTTTGTTACGACGTAGAAGTATGTTCAGATATTTTTGGTCAAATAATTTTGCTCACGAGTTTGAACTCAACTGTACATGTTCAATATTTTTTGATAATCCTAAGTGACGAGTTATCCTTGGGACGACAGCCCATTTGTGGAACTACTGCGAATATTCCTTGCACATTCTCGTATCTCCGAAGGGTTTTATGCAAGTAGTTACAAGGTCAGCAGAACCAGTCGGTTAAGGCTACGCTGCCAGTGGGTAGGAAAATCCTACAAACTAGAGTTGCGCCCGCTCGGTCTTTAAAGGGAGCGCTCCGATCTCGGTCAATCGGTCAAATGAACTACGGTCTTTTAGTTCCTTTAGCTCCGAGGAGCAGCTCCGACCGAAACAATGTTTATGATCGGGGAGCGAGTTTATTTAGCTACGATCTTTATTCGTTTCCTCGTTCAATCATCTATCGCTCACTCGCTCCCGCTCCCAATGCTCGCTCCCATACAGTTTTAGCTCCGACTCTGACCGATCGAAGCTAAGGAGCGCGGACCGGGAGCGGGACCGAGACCGATTAAGATCGTTTACGAAGAACTAGTTCTTTTCGGTCCGCAATGGGAATTCATTCTTTTTAGTTCTTAGTTCAGGACCGACTCAAGCCTATTACAAACATTATCACTTTTTTTTCAGTAGCCTTTATAGTGTCCCACTGCTGGGCAAAGGCCTCCCCTCTTGACCTCCACAACTCTCGTTCTGACGCAATATCAGGCCAGTCCTTTGCGTACGTGTCCAGATCGTCCCGCCATCTCCTTCATACACACATTTTTTTTTATTGGACTGGATGGCAAACGAGCAAGTTTTCCTGTGAGAGATCACCACCGCCCATAGACTGGGACACCAAGGGGATTGCAGATGCGTTGCCAACCTAGAGGCCTAAGATGGGATACCTCAAGTGCCATTAATTTCACCGGCTGTCTCACTCCCACGCCGAAACAAAACAATGCATGCACTGTTGCTTCACGGCAGGATTAGCGCACACACAAACACACACACATACAAACATCATGCCTGTATTCCCAAATGGGGTAGGCAGAGCACAAGAAACGTTACCGTTTCGCAGCCACTTTTAGCGTTTGACAAAAACGGTATATTAGTGACAGGTTGCTAGCCTGTCGCCTGTGGTATACCTTAACTTATATAATATATAATAATATCCTTTGTCGCCTCTAATACAAATATTATAAATGTGAAAATTTGTCAACACATCTCTATGGTCAAAAACTTCATGATAGTGAACCACTATGGAACCTTTTCAAAAGAAAAGTTATTACGACATTGCCTCCAGTGAATAACCTAACCAACAAAAAGTTGGAAAACCCCCGACTTTGTCACTTTAAAGTTCAATATCTCAAAACGGCTGAACCGATTTTGATAAAGCATGTCTAAGAACCATCGCTAGAAAACCTGCTATCAAATAAAAAAAACCGCATTCAAATCGGTCTAACCGTTTAAGAGCTACGGTGCCACAGACAGACACACAGACACACATAGCGGTCAAACTTATAACGCACCTCTTTTTGCGTCGGGGGTTAAAATGGGGAATAACTCAAAATAGCTACTTTTCAGTAGAGGCAAAAACCTTTCTTTCGTCGTTTTTTAAGTCGACGAGCTGTCGGTAGGCCTCCAACAAGATGGAGCGACGACCTGGTTAAGATCGCGGGATCGCGGTGGATGCGAAAAGCACAAGACCGGTTTGAGTGGAGAGCCTTGGGGGAGGCCTATGTCTAGCAGTGGACGTCTTTCGGCTGACATGATGATGATGATGATGATGATGATAAATTAAAGGTCGAAGCACTTATGTCTTCTTCTTCTTCTCTTTTAAAATATGGCTTCTGTCCTAATTAATAAGACAATTTCGCCAATGTCAAAGTATTCTCTTTCGAGAGGCAACGTTGTACAGTGATTGTAGTTTTTGCAACTTGATAGTAAAATTCCAGAAACCACGTGGAAACAACTTGCGCATTAAAAAATGTCAGACACGAGAGCAATATAGAATTTTGTGATCACGTTCACTGTTAAGGTTAATCGCCGCATAAAACACTACCAAAATTATAGTAGAAACAGAAATAGCAAAATTAGATATAGACTTCATCCGCCATGTTCGAATGCCACAAATCGAATCGATGGTAAATTAAATCTCGAGGCACTTATGTCAACATGACAGCTGTCATTCAGGAGTCACTTGAAACTTTTTTAAAGCTTTTTCTTAGAACCGAGCTTCGCATTAAGCGCCAAGGTCACGGTCGCCACTTGGCAAGCTTACGTCATATCTTTAGCTTTTTACTCGTGCTTTTTTAGTTTCTTAGTGCGCGGGAAGAAATGCTTTTTTATTTGGTTGGCTTTTTTTATGACTTCATTTGGTTCGTGGGTCCGTATACTATTTTGAAGTTGTAGAGCGTTTTGACGACGGAATAACAAAGTAGTGAGACAACTTGAAGGGTCCATGGGAAGAAAATGTCTAGTCACCTAAGCAACTTTTTGAGTTATAGCGGTTTGAAAGTTAGTGATCACGAACAATTACTATGGTTACCATTTTAAAAGTTAAAAATTTACATTCTATAATGTTTTCAGATTATTTAATTCAATGGTAAGTCATAGCACTTTGTGAGCTCTACATTTTGAGATTAAAATCTCAATTAAAAAAAAAATGACTAGACATGTTCTTTCCGTGGACCCTTCACTTGGCATCGAACTGCGATGTCAAGTTTTGTAACAACTTTGCTATGATCGAAGCTTGAGGTCGCGGGTTTGATTCCCAGTTGCGATTTTTTCCTCTATTTTGTTTCATGCCCAGTCTGTAAAGGATGACTCTTAACTTGACTTAACAATGTAATTAAGTAGAAGCCTGAATTGGTAATTTTTGTTTGAATATATGTTTTTGTATTATCTAAAAAAAAATTGGTACGTATGCAAGTAATTTGCGGTATATAAATTTGCGATATTTTCCTTGAACACAAAGTTCATGGTAAATTTAAAATATAATTTTCCAAAAAAAAAAATCGGATTAGTTTATGATCAGAATACAAAAAATATTTCTCTTAAACAAAATTTACTTCTCTTCATGGTTAATATTACCGCTGCAATGCAATACAATGGGTAAGATTACTTCGGGCATATATTCACTTACCGATATGGACGAGATGGACGGATGAAATGGTTAAAGCCGTGGGTTCACGGTGGATGCAGGCCGCTGCCAACCGAAATGACTGGAGGTCTATGGGGGAGGCCTATGTCCAACATTGGACATCCTATGGCAGAGATTGGTCAGTCGATAGTCAATTTAAATTAAAACAATATAAAGGTATCAAAAGACGTACCCTATACTGAACCCTAACACTTTTAGAGCATCTACTTTCACGTGGCCTTCACAGGGAGCCCGCACCTGCTTTGGTTTAGGGGTCCGCAAATCCATTAAGAGAAATCCATAAAAACGTAGTCCCGGTCTCATTTGAAAACTAGGCAAAAGTAGATGAAATTTCGTGAATATGGACTAGACGTAATTATCAATGCCTGTCGTTTTTCAGATTTTTATATAAATGTGTAATATCAGAATTACAGGAGCTCAAAAATCTTCAAAAAAAGATGTCAACTTTGCACGAGAATTACAGACTATTAAAGCGTTTTTACAAATATAGAAAAAACCACAGGCATAGAAAATATTATAAAGATCTTGATTGTAAAATATCATTGATTTCTGTGCTATACTTTTCGCATAATATACGAGGACTACGAAACCCAAAATTCAACCGCCCAAATCTTGAAAAGCCTAGAGCTATCTCGATATACGTTAGCGGGAAGCGGAGAAGCGGGAGGGGATGTGCATGGGGCGACGGCTGCGAGCGCTTATTTCACGAGCGATAAAGACAGCAATATCCCAAACGTATACCTAACGCGGCCGCACGGCCGGCAGGGAAACTTCTCTTAAGTTGGTCTTGGTCGAAGATTTTATTTTATGCACTAAAGCATAAAAAAACATTTTATGTCGCCTAGATACAGCATAAACAAGAACTTTACGAGCATGAGAAGTGAAAAATATGTTTTTCATTCACCATCATCATCAACCAGAAGACGTCCACTGCTCTACAAAGGCCTCCCCCCTTAGAATGCCACAACCAACGACAACTCACCTCTTGCATCCACCGGTTCAACGCTGCTTTACAAACTTTCACATTTACAATATTAGTGGGATTATCAATTCCACGGAACCCACTGCCACTTAAGCCTCTACCTTTTTTTTCTCGCTCTTTTTATCCGCCATTCCATGACTCACCGCCATGCTTTCTTGTAAGCGTTACGTAATATTGCTTTTTAATTATTTAACAACCTCTTACTCGTCAGGTGAATATTTTTTGTTTCATTTTTTGTCTCGGTTATAGTTCTGTATGTTTTTATTCGCAACGCGAAGTTAGATTAGTGAATCACTGGTTAAAAAAACTGGCCAAGAGCGAGTCGGTCTCGCGCATCGAGAATTCCTAATAATTTTGCAGGTATTTATTATATTATTAAAGAAAGAAAGAAAGAAAATACATTTATTCACAACACAAGACACAACAATAGCATTAGGTACAAATAGACAAAACATAGGAAATTATGCGTCATTGCGGTTGTGAATCGGACACTGGCTCAGCATAATGCTGAAGCGTTAATAATAAACACCCCAGCGCTGAATTTCAGCCAGCACCGTTGGTGACCCCCGGACCGCCATTGACAGCCAATTCCCACTCCTTCCCTTCCCACTGCTGAGTAAAGGCCCCCGCCCTTCCCCCCGATACTTGCATTGCACTGCTCTCTGGTATCTATGAATATCCAATTTCGCGAAGAAAACTTTCTACGATTGTTTTATAAATTAAGGCCGCCTATTGCTTACCTTGTATTTTATATACTCTCTATACACCTGTTTTCTGTATCGTTCTTAACCTAACCCAATGCATCATCATGACAGCCGAAAGACGTCCACTGCTGGACATAGGCCTCCTCCAAGGCTCTCCACTCAGACCGGTCTTGTGCTTTTCGCATCCACCGCGATCCCACGATCTTAACAATTGCAATATTTCTTTTAAACGCAGTTTGCAACATTAAATAAAAGTATTTTTTAAAACGAACGTTTCATGTACTAAATTGAGCTTAGCTTCAACTTAGAGCTTAAATCCTTTATAAATATAGCTTTAGTCAGCATTAGTTAAGAGTTTCTGAGCTAAGCTACAAACAGACAGACATATATCCTGAAATTATAAGGGTTTCATTTTTAATTTGACTGTTGAACCCAAAATAAGTAACCTTTGTAAAAACCATACCTACCTAATATTTAAATATACCTAGACTAGGTTTACGGCTTAAATTTGACTAAAACTAATTCAGACCCGAAGTGTAATTTACTAAATCTAAAACAATCAAGTAATTGCTTAGCAACAACCTTTATACGCAGTGTTGGAAGAAATTTATTAAATTAATATCGTTATCGATAGTAAATAAATAAATATCATGGGACGCTTCAGACGCTTGACGCCAATTGACCTAGTCCCAAACTAAGCAAAGCTTGTACTATGATACTAGGCAACGGATAAACATACTTATATAGATAAATACATATTAAACATCCAAGACCCGAGGACAAACATTCGTATTATTCATACAAATATCTGCCCCGGCCGGGATTCGAACCCGGGACCTCAAGCTTCGTAGTCAGGTTGTCTAACCACTTAGCCATCCGGTCGTCTATATTATTATTATTATTTTGATAACGTTTTAAACTTTTGTGATTCTCACTCATAGTCAAAATACCAACAACTTAATATTACTATTATTTAATATTACTTGTGAGTGTTAGCGTGATAAGTCCCGTTGGTAGTATTTTGACTATTTCATTAGTTTTATTAGCTTGTATCTACACGTACAACATGTACAATGCATACTAGGCAACGGATAAACATACTTAAATAGATAAATACATGCTCAAATATTTACATATTAAGCACACAAAACTCAAGAACAAATCATCATCATCATGTCAGCCGAAAGACGTCCACTGCTGGACATAGGCCTCCCCCAATTATGATTATGATTATGCTCAAATATTTACATATTAAGCACACAAGGCTCAAGAACAAAATTCATCATCATCATCATCATGTCAGCCGAAAGACGTCCACTGCTCAACATACAACAACATACTGCTCAACGGCTCTCCACTCAGACCGGTCTTGTGCTTTTCGCATCCACCGCGACCCCGCGATCTTAACCAGGTCGTCGCTCCATCTTGTTGGATGTCTACCGACAGCTCGTCTCCTGGTCCGCACAAATATTCATAAATTTTTCTGCCGTCACACGTGTATTTTATATATTCATTTATCGACAACTATCCCATCACTACTCAGAATTCTAATTGAAAATTTGATTACAACCACTCAGCAAATTATATTGAAGTTTCGTACCTAATTCTAGGTGCGATCACCCAAATGAAGCTATAAATTACTAAATATCCTAACAAACAACCCATATTGAACAAAATTACCAAATATTAAGGCTCCTTTTTGTTTGACGAAAAATAACTCATAAATTACGTCATTTTGTATACGATACCTTACCGTACAAACTTATTTTAGCTGTTCGAATTGGCGCCACTGTTGCCAAAGTTGGACTTAGATTAGTGTGCACATTCCTGTAGTTCCAGTTTCTCCACACGCATTTTAAATTTTGTAATCTTAAGTTATTAAAGACAACTCGTCAGATGATTTCAGAGTTCGGTCAGTTTTTTTTTTGAACGAAACGAAAAAGTAAGACCAATGTTAAGAGCGGACACCTGTCCTTAATTTAAATCTGTGGTCGGCGGTTTTCAAACTACGTAGTACGTTATTTTTTTAAAATCTTAATTTATTATGGAACTTTGATCAAAAGATAATGAACATGTCAGTTTCAAGAGGCCTTAACTATAAAAACACCACAACAGCCATACGATTTAAATGAGTAACAACTCGTGTCAAAGGGACATGACATATCCTCCAAACCATACCACCGGATCCCCTGCTACAGAGTGGCAAAGGCAAACCTGCGCACGGACTCTCTGTTAGTACGTTATATTTTTATAAGCCCTTTTTATGGCCCTATCAGGGCGTCACATGTATTTGTTAGCAGCCTAGTTTGTAATTTCCCATCCTAAAGCCTGTAATGTGACATGCAATAAACAATTTTGAATTTGAATTTGAATTTGATCTTTAAAGAACAAGCCTATCAATATTTCAAAGGGCCGCCAAAGCACCTGTGATACCCTTCGTGTTGCGGTGTCTATCGGCGGTAAGTGACACTCATGCTCGTTTTCCTTTCTTGTAAAAAAATTATAAAAAAATTGCAAAATATAATTACATGCAGACAAAGGGGAAAGGTGAAACTAAATAAAAGGTCATTTTATCGATGTTTTCTTACCATCCCTATTTTCTTGATACAAAAGGTCGCAGCGGTTGCCTTACTCGCGACCCATCACGACATCAACTGTTCCTAAGGAACTACGTTATTATCCCAATGACCAAGTTCAGGGCTGACCTGTGACGCTCATGACGAATGACGGTGACACATCCGGCAATCATGACTAGAGGACGTTCCTGTACCTAGTTGCACGTGGAGGCAGTCTTATTTTAAGAACAGTGTTTGGAAGGGTCCGTATACCAAATTTGTTTTCGCCGTCGGCACACCCAAGATAGGGTTGTGAAGACATCATCATCATCATCATCTCAGCCGTAGGACGTCCACTGTCGGACATAGGCCTCCCCCATAGACCTCCAGTTGCTTCCGTTGGTTTGCATCCACCGTGAACCCGCGGCTTTAACCAGGTCATCTGTCCATCTCGTTGGCGGACGTCCCATGCTGCGCTAGCCGATCCGCGGATTTTGTAGTGTTGTTAGGAAAAAAAAACAAGCATTTAATAGCAGCACAAAATTTGGCCCGCTCTACGTTTTTTTTTCGACTGGAAGGCAAACGAGCAGATGCGTTGCCAAACTAGAGGCCTAGAGATGGGATACCTCAAGTACTAGTAATTTCACTGGCTGTCATACTCTCCACGCCGAAACACAACAGTGCAAGCACTGCTGTTTCACGGCAGGATTATCAAGCAAGATGGTGGTAGCAATCCGGGCGGACCTTGCACAAGGTCCTACCACCTGCAAGCTATGTACAAATTTACCTACGTTTGAGGGTCATATTTTTGGCTGCTCAGTATTTTTCTAAGAATCTAAGGATTTGGTATTTTATACGGAATCTTCCAAGCTTAGGTATTTTATGCTTAAGCATCTATTTATTCTTAAACTAGATACTAATAATTCTCAAGCAAACTTAGGCGTTATAGTTTTCCTTGTTAACAATAACCACCATGATTTCTACAAATTTTTCAAAACTACAGCTTAGCTTTTAGAAGAATTTTTGTTTTTCGCCAGTGATTAATAAATTTACACCTGTTAATTATTTTTGCCATGAATATATTGCTTTTATGTAAATACTAGCTTTTGCCGGCAGCTCCGCCCGCGTGGTATTCGGTTATCGCGCGCTCTTCCCTCGGGAACAGTGCATTTTCCGAGATAAAAAGTAGCCTATGTCACTCTCGGGCCCATAAACTATGTCTATGCCAAAAACACGTCGATCCGTCGCTCCATTACGGCGTGAAAGACGGACAAACATACAAACATACTTTCGTATTTATAATATTAGCACGGATGGATGTAATTTTAGAATTCCAAAATAATTTTTTATACGAGTTTTTAGCTTTATTTTCTCTCGTTCGTATTCGAAACCTCTAAAATAGACGGGTAAAAATAGCAATGGCTCTAAAATTATATTTTGTTTATCTCCTCCCTTATTAATTAGGCTGTCGAATAAATCCGAAAAAATACGAAAATTTAATATTTCCAAGCGCTCTTGTTCTGTAAGTGATTACGAGTTTAATTATAAACGTAAGCCCCGATGTCTATAACATAAAAAATATCTCATTATTTACGTTTAAGTATTTTTCTTAGGTACGATTATATTTCGATCCCAATTCTTTTTCCCGGGAATTTCTAATCATAAGTTTAATATGATTCTCGATAAAACAGCTTTACATATTTCACGTTAAGTGTTTCGAGATTCCGTTGGAAGATTCCTATTTAGGAATTCAACTACTTAAGGATCTAAATTTAGATAGTAATTACTAATAGTACATAATAAAAAAAAATATTAGTAAGATTATAAGCCGATACCTTGTCATGGTAATAAGTAAAAAAAAGATCGTAAGAAGTAAATAAAACTGTCCAAATAAGAACAAAAATTTGGCGATCCTCTTAATATGTCATGCCCTTTTAACAATTTGACTGACAAGTTAAGTGGGGATAAAAAATAAAAGTAAGTACTGTGTCATTCTAAAAATAAAGGTGAATTTTCACCCGACTGCGCAGAAAGAGGTTTATTTCGTTTAAAACATAAATATATATTTTTTTATTCGCCTGGATGGCAAACAAGCAGGTGGGTCCATCACCCATAAATATCTGCAACACCAGGGGTATTGCAGACGCGTTGCCACCCTAGAGGCCTAAGATGGGATACCTCAAGTGCGAGTAATTTCACCGGGTGTCTTACTCTCCACGCCGAAACACAACAGTGCAAGCATTGCTTCACGGCAGGATTAGCGAGCAAGATGGTGGTAGCAATACGGGCGGACCTTGCACAAGGTACCACCTGCTTCTGTAGAGCTAACAAAAATAACTCTAAAAAATAGAAAAAGATGAGCTAAAAATATCTTACAAGAAACAACACCAAGAAAATGGTGCTCACGATTAAAAAACAAAACATTTTCAAGATTATTTTCGCCTTCGACCTCGTTTGTTGCGTAGGTGCCTTATTCCTTGAGAAAAAAATTTTTTTCTATTAATATCTCCAAAGTAATTCCAGGTTCTAGATCAAAGCTCTAAAGTTATGTGCTCGCTAGTTCGCCCACGTGACTACCTAATATTATTTACTAGCTTTTGCCCGCGGCTCCGCCCGCGTGGTATTCGGTTATCGCGCGCTGTTCTTTTGGGAACTGCGCATTTTTCGGGGATAAAAAGTAGCCTATGTCACTCTCGGGCCCATAAACTACCTCTATGTCAAAAATCACGACGATCCGTTGCTCCGTTACGGCGTGAAAGACGGACAAACATACAAACACACTTTCGCATTTATAATATTAGTATGGATTTTTTGTATACAATTTGACGGTTCTTTTGTAAATATCTACATGTAATTTATAATGCATTTTTTCATAAGGAAATAAATGATTTTAATCTAATCTACCTAATCTAATCAATGCCCGAAATATATATAATCATCAACATCACCATCATCTGATGATGATGAAAGGAAGGAAAGGAAGAAAGGTAGAAAGGATCTTCGTATGGCTAATGTGTTAGACTTTCCCATACTGACCGATATGAATGTTACACCCTGTATATATTGAAGTCGGTTAAAAATGTATGGAATGTATGACGTCGATTACGTCCAATTGCAAAGCAATGGTCATCAATTTCTCTAAACAAATCTGCTTGCAAGCAGTGTCATGCCAGTTGTATGAAGTTGTATGGTTCAAGTGACAAGCTTTGAAATATTTTTCAGGTAATTTAGGTACCTACAATACCTACATACCTAAAACTGAATAAGTACAATGGTTATCATTTTTGGATCACTGCAATCGCTCACCATCAGGCGATCCATATGCTCGTTTGCCCCCTATATTGTAACGTTGTGACCTAGTTACATATTTTATTTCTAATTTTAATAAAATTATTCACAAGTTAATTAATTATTTTTACCTATTTTAATTAAAATTATTTTACTTAATCTAACTTATTAACTAACTAACATAGAATAATATTTAATGAAATTAATCAATAAATTAAATACAATTATTTTACCTTAATTTAATATAATCTAACTTATTTACTAATATAAAATAATATACAATCAAACTATTTACAATTATAAAATAAAATAAACAGAATGCATAATATTACAATGTAAATAAGTTAACGCTTCTGTGCGCGTATAATCTTTCGCAGCGCGGAATAATAACCGGTTCCTAATTCAATAGAAGCTGGAAGTAACTTCCACCGCCGCCCCGGGTCAGTCCACGGCCAACAGAGAACAGCAACGAGCACGTACCAGCTGCGCACACGGTCATTTTTACGTGTCGTCTCGCGCGCTGGTACAAAATAAAATATTTAATAAAAATTATTTTTAAAAAATATATGTCCGTACGGTGTTCGTGGACGCACCAAAATTTTAAATAAACTCCCGACGTACTTCGGCGGCGCTAATCGCGCACTACCTCGCACCCAATTTTGGTAAGTGAAAGTGTTGAACGTTTTATCATTGCTAGAATTAAGTTAGTTGTAGGATTAATATTATTCAATTATTTGCATAATTAATATTTGTCATTGCTCATCAATCCAATTCATTATTTAATTGTTGCTAATCACTTATACCAAATTATTATTCAATCTTTATAAATTATTTAAATTATTAATTAATTGCTGCTAGTCATTCATTATTTCATTATTAATTTCATTGATCCCATTCATTTAAATTATCAAGTAATTACTGCTAGTCATTCACTGGTAAATTTGCAAGTCATTTATTCATTTTTTTTATGTGGGTAGTTTTATATTCAATTTCATTGTTTCTTCCTAGGGCTTTATTTATTACGCTTTATGTAACTCCGCTCTGCTTGTGAATACAAACACGCTTTTGCTGTGCCGGCTTCCCGCTGCGTCCCGTATTCAGGGTGTTCACAAGACGAGCGGAGGAACCAGGAGCGTTCCTTACACCTGTGTTATTCACAGGGTGCGACGTTTTAACTAAGCACACGGTCTAACATCCCGGCAAGGAGCGAGGGAAGTTCCTCGTCCGCTCCGAGTCGCCTCACCCCCTCGTCACCGCTGCTCGACCGGGGCCCGTCTTCGCCTCGTCGACCAGGCAGGGGAGTACCGGACTACGAAGCAAAATCAGACAGGCCTTTACCCCCACGACCCTCTCATAGCTCGGGATTAAATTTAATTTATTTTACGGGACTGATGATATCCCAATAAATATTTTGTTGTTGATGTCTTTCGTTTCATTTTTATCATAATTGGCTTAGCCAGCGTAAGCGTCACACTGGCGCCTTTGTCGTGGTAAAGGTCTGGTTTTACTTCGTAGTGTAATCTGTGTGTTTGTTTTATTTTTGTGAAACGTTATTTTTTTTTGGTTGCTCGTAACTGATGTGTACGCCTTAATTTTTATTTATACATAATTTAATTTAATGAATAATTTCTATTTTATTTGATAATATTTATAATGTATCTAAATATAATTATTTTAAATAATAATTATTAATAACGGACATTATAATTTTTCTCTGAATATAATTTTTAAAAATCAGCTTTAAAATAAATATTTAATTTAATAATAATAATAATCAATTACATTGTGTTTGTGTTATTCTAATAAAATATTGTCATAATTTTTGTTAAAAATTTCATGCAATTTTAGAACACCCCTTATTGGTGTCATTAGCAAACCGGTACAATCGTAGGACACAAGTGTTAACTTGGTTAATATTCTTGTAGTACATTTTGTTTGCGGTAAAATGTGTACACATTAGTTACATTATAACGCTTGTTTTTTTTTATTTTTGTGCATGTTTTGATTTTTTTTAGTTTATTTTTCTTTCGTAGAAGGAAATTTAGTTTTCATTGCCAACCATAACGTTGCTTTATTGTAGTCTGCTTTTGTAACAGAACGGAGTATTTTCAATAGTAGGACGTTCAACACTTCATTTATTTTTAAATTAAATTTTCGTTTTTTTTTTCTTAAAGAATAAAATTAAATTTTAAATTATTAGTTATGGCGTTTCCGGTTAAATTCTTATCTTTACAAAAACCAGAATTGGAATACGAGGTCGGTATTCGAGGTGCCACTCCGGGTGCTACTGTGCAAGAACTGCGGAAGCAAATTGCAAAATTAGGGCTTGCTTTTCCTTCCGAGGACATTTTAGAAAGCAATTTACCGATATCGGCAGATCTTAGTGGTATTGCTGATGTATTATCCAAAATTAAAACTAATTTAGACTCGCATTTAGATCGCAGTACTTTGCTTCGTACACAGAACCTGCTGAATCATTTATATCACCGAATTAATCGCATTACATGTGACAAAACAACTAAGCCTTCATTTAATGCTTGTGTACAGAATTTCCAATCTCTTTCGGCAAAATTTAATTCAGTTAAGGATAACGCAGTTGAGACCCTTCAAGCGCCCTCTACTTCTTCTAACTCGGAGGTTCCACCACCTGCCTACCCAGTAAATGTTTCCGTATCTTGTGATCGCGGCACCTCAAACGAGATATGCAAAATAAAATTTGATGGCAAGACCTGCGTTCGTGCGTTTATTCAGCGTGTTACTGAATTTAGTGAGGCTAGGGGTATCACTGATGCAAAGATCTTGTCGTACGCAACAGAGATTTTCGTAGGAGATGCGTTACATTGGTACGGGAGTATTAAGGATCAGGTATCCAGCTGGGAAGACCTCTCTTCCTTGTTGAAAGCAGATTTCAGTCAATCGGACTATGATTATAGACTTATGTCCGAGATCAAATCAAGGACCCAAGGTGAATCGGAATCAATTACTATTTATATTGCCATAATGTCCGGGTTATTTTCAAGACTATCGAAATCGTTGTCCGAAGAAGAAAAATTGGAAATTCTGCTTCACAATATAAGGCCTTGCTATGCCAGTACTTTAGCTTCAGCATCTGCAATTACCGATATCAGTACCTTACGAACACTGTGTATGAATTACGAAAGCATTCAAGCACGTATTGCTGACTTTCGTGAACCACCGAAGCGCACCTCTGAAACCTTAGCACCTGAGTTTGCTTATATGGGTCATAATACAAATAAAAATAATTCTTACAAAAACTACAACTACAATAATAATGAAAACTTAAAATATAATCAATTTAATCAACGTAATACAAATTATAATAATAAATCTTATACTAATTCTAACAATAACAATAATTACAAAACTAAACCTACTTTTAATAATGTTAATTCAAAATATGTACATGCTATTGGTACGCCTCCTGTCAAAACGTTATTTTGCCCCAGGTGTCGTAGCAACAATCACAACCTTCGACAGTGCAATGCAAATAAGGACGAAGTGTATTGTTTTGTTTGTGGTCATAAAGGTGTAAAGACTCCTCAGTGCCCTAATTGTAGGAAGGATAAGCCCACCACTTCAAAAAACTAATCCAACAGAATTGTGCCCACCATCCTGTAAATAGATTCGATAGTAAGGATTGGAACGCTTGGCTAAAAACTATCAATATTTTTTTTAGCTCGTATAAAATCGACACAATTCTGAATACTAAACCTGTAAACGATAATCGACCTTATGCTTGTGTTCGTATCAATGATTTTAATGTGTCAGGTCTCCTCGATTCAGGCTCTGCCGTGACAATAGTAGGTAATGGTACTCATCAAGCACTTCATCGTCAGGGATTAGCCATTAATGATGATCACTGCATCTCAGTAACAGCTGCAGGTGGCCAGTCTATGCGTAGTCAGGGTTACATGAACTTGCCGATTCATTTTCAGGATCAATTTCATATAATCCAGGCCTATATTGTTCCTGACGTCAATACAGATCTGATACTGGGCGTAGATTTTTGGCGTAAATTTAACATTCTTCCAAATTATTTAAGTTCAATTACTTTACCTAATGCTGCCATTTCTAATAATAATCTTACTTCAGAACAGCATACTTTTATTCATGGTTATGACAACTTATCTCCTACTGAGAAATCCATAGCTGACAACATTATTGCTCAGTTCGAAGACATTTCTGCTGAACGTAAAGGTTTGGGTGAAACCAGTTTGATCACGCATCGTTTAGATACTGGAGACGCACAGCCAATCCGGCAACGTTATTACCGGATGTCTCCCGAGAAGCAGCGCATCCTCGTTGAACAGGTTGACGAGATGTTAGGTCTTGACGTCATCGAGCCCTGCGAAAGCGCCTGGTCTTCACCCGTTCTCTTAGTTACCAAAAAGAATGGCCAACCACGATTCTGCCTCGATAGCCGCAAGCTGAACTCGGTCACTCGAAAGGATGCTTACAATTTGCCTTATGTTTCCGAAATATTGGACAATCTTCGCGATGCTCGCTACCTTTCGAGTATCGACTTATCTAAAGCTTTCTGGCAGATACCGATTGCTGTCGAGGATAGGGACAAAACAGCTTTTTATGTTCCTGGTCGCGGCACTTACCGTTTCAAGAGAACCGCTTTTGGTCTGACCAACGCTCCAGCAACACAGCAGCGTCTGGTTGACCTACTTTTTAGGGAATTTGATTTAAAAGTGTTTGCCTATTTAGACGATATCGTTATAATATCGGAGGACTTCGATTCTCATGTATCTCTTCTTCTAAGAGTACTTGATAAGCTTCGTCAGGCAAACCTTACAGTAAATTTAGAAAAATGTAAATTTTTTAGAGGACAACTTAAATATTTAGGTTATGTCATCGATAGTTACGGGCTGCGTACGGATCCAGAGAAAGTCGAAGCGATCTTAAATTACCCGACACCTAAATGTCGGAAGGACATAAAACGTTTTCTCGGGACCGCCACTTGGTACCGTCACTTCGTGCCTCAGTTTAGTACCATTGCAGGTCCTCTAAATAAACTTACTTCGAATAAGAAGGGTGGCCCGCCTTTCAAATGGACTCCTGAGGCTGATGCTGCTTTTCACAAGCTTAAGGAGTGCTTAGTTTCCGCTCCCGTACTGTCTTGCCCTGACTACAATAAGCCTTTTGAAGTGCATACCGATGCCAGTAACTACGGCGTGGGCGCTATGCTAACCCAAACTGTAGACGGTAAGGAGCACCCAATTGCTTATATGAGCAGGTCACTATCAGCGGCGGAGCGAAATTACAGCATTACTGAGCGTGAAACTTTAGCTGTGGTCATCGCTCTTGAACACTGGAGGTGTTATTTGGAGAATGGAAAGTGCTTCACTGTGTTTACTGATCACAGTGCTTTAAAGTGGTTCCTTTCTTTAACTAACCCCACTGGTCGTCTGGCACGTTGGGGTGTACGATTGTCAGCTTTCAATTTTGAACTTAAGCATCGTCGCGGCGTCGATAACGTCATCCCCGACGCCCTTTCAAGAGCTGTTCCAGTAAGTGCCATCAATATCTCAAATTCGTACTTGAATACGACAGACAATTGGTACAAAAACATCTACAATTCCTGCTTAACAAAACCTCAAAACTTTCCAAATTTCTTGATCAAAAATAATTCTCTTTTTCGGTTGTGTAAGAATAAACACGAGTTAACTTCAGAGTTCTCGTGGAAAGAAGTTGTACCGAGTGAATTTCGTCATGACATAATCAACGAAAATCACTCTGAACCCATGGCTGGACATCTAGGTGTCTTTAAAACGTACCGTAGGTTAGCGTTAAGATACTTCTGGCCGGGTATGCATCAGGATGTTGTGAAATTTGTCAGTTCTTGTACCAAGTGTCTGTCATACAAACATCAAAACCATCAAGTCTTAGGTGAAATGGGACGCCCTAAGCAGTGCTCGCGTCCTTTTCAAATGGTGTCAATTGATCTCATGGGACCTCTCCCAGTTAGTAGGAAACAGAATAATTTCATTTTGGTCATAACATGCTGTTTTTCAAAATTTTGCTTAATCTTTCCCATACGTAATGCTACTTCACCTATTATTACTAAAATTCTGGAGGAGGACTTATTCCTCGTGCATGGCGTTCCCCAGACAATTTTTCTTGACAATGGAAGTCAGATGGTGAGTAATGTCACAACAGAACTTTTTAAAAATTACAATATCCCAAATATCTTTTACACTCCTAAATATACACCACAAGTCAACAGCGTAGAGCGCTATAACCGCACAATAATAACCTGTATTTCAACGTTCGTAGACGAAGACCACAGAACCTGGGACGTCTTTATTCCAAAGGTACAGTTTGCTATAAATAACTCTGTAAATGAGGCAACTGGTTTCACTCCTTCTTTTCTTGTGTTCGGTAGAGAGCTCGTAACCTGTGGCACACATTATGTTGACACAGACCTTGGTGACGAAGTTCTTTTCTTACCACGTGACATTTACGCCGAAAATCTAGGTTGTCTAGCTAAAATTTTCGATCAGGTTCAGTCTAAGTTATGGCATGCTCATGTAAAAAACACATCGCATTATAATTTACGTCGCAAGAACGTAGAATTTAAAGTCGGAGATATAGTCATGAAGCGGGCTTACGTCTTAAGCAATAAAGACAAATATTTCAGCAAAAAACTGGCTCCCAAATTCATCAAGTGTCGTGTTATTGAAAAGAAGTCACCTCTGGTATATGTACTTGAGGATATGTCAGGCAAAGACCTAGGAACATGGCACATTAAGGACATTAAGTTAGTAGGAGCACATCGTTAATTTACCCTAATTGTGTCTAATTATATCACCTTTTTGTGCAACCACAGTGTTTGTATTGGTTTTCAGTTAATAGTACAACTGGAAACCTTTTATGTGCAAGGACGCGTCAGTATCTTTAGGTAAATCCAGATACTGCCGTTTTTTTATAATTGCGAGAAGTAAGATAGGTAAATTGTTTGGTAGTATACAAGGTAAATACAAATACGTTAGCGTATGTTGCGCGGATTTTCTTCTAAGGAATAAAATCCTTTCTGCGACGCGCGGGGTAATGTAACGTTGTGACCTAGTTACATATTTTATTTCTAATTTTAATAAAATTATTCACAAGTTAATTAATTATTTTTACCTATTTTAATTAAAATTATTTTACTTAATCTAACTTATTAACTAACTAACATAGAATAATATTTAATGAAATTAATCAATAAATTAAATACAATTATTTTACCTTAATTTAATATAATCTAACTTATTTACTAATATAAAATAATATACAATCAAACTATTTACAATTATAAAATAAAATAAACAGAATGCATAATATTACAATGTAAATAAGTTAACGCTTCTGTGCGCGTATAATCTTTCGCAGCGCGGAATAATAACCGGTTCCTAATTCAATAGAAGCTGGAAGTAACTTCCACCGCCGCCCCGGGTCAGTCCACGGCCAACAGAGAACAGCAACGAGCACGTACCAGCTGCGCACACGGTCATTTTTACGTGTCGTCTCGCGCGCTGGTACAAAATAAAATATTTAATAAAAATTATTTTTAAAAAATATATGTCCGTACGGTGTTCGTGGACGCACCAAAATTTTAAATAAACTCCCGACGTACTTCGGCGGCGCTAATCGCGCACTACCTCGCACCCAATTTTGGTAAGTGAAAGTGTTGAACGTTTTATCATTGCTAGAATTAAGTTAGTTGTAGGATTAATATTATTCAATTATTTGCATAATTAATATTTGTCATTGCTCATCAATCCAATTCATTATTTAATTGTTGCTAATCACTTATACCAAATTATTATTCAATCTTTATAAATTATTTAAATTATTAATTAATTGCTGCTAGTCATTCATTATTTCATTATTAATTTCATTGATCCCATTCATTTAAATTATCAAGTAATTACTGCTAGTCATTCACTGGTAAATTTGCAAGTCATTTATTCATTTTTTTTATGTGGGTAGTTTTATATTCAATTTCATTGTTTCTTCCTAGGGCTTTATTTATTACGCTTTATGTAACTCCGCTCTGCTTGTGAATACAAACACGCTTTTGCTGTGCCGGCTTCCCGCTGCGTCCCGTATTCAGGGTGTTCACAAGACGAGCGGAGGAACCAGGAGCGTTCCTTACACCTGTGTTATTCACAGGGTGCGACGTTTTAACTAAGCACACGGTCTAACATCCCGGCAAGGAGCGAGGGAAGTTCCTCGTCCGCTCCGAGTCGCCTCACCCCCTCGTCACCGCTGCTCGACCGGGGCCCGTCTTCGCCTCGTCGACCAGGCAGGGGAGTACCGGACTACGAAGCAAAATCAGACAGGCCTTTACCCCCACGACCCTCTCATAGCTCGGGATTAAATTTAATTTATTTTACGGGACTGATGATATCCCAATAAATATTTTGTTGTTGATGTCTTTCGTTTCATTTTTATCATAATTGGCTTAGCCAGCGTAAGCGTCACAATATCATAAAAAAAATTAAGAGAGAAATACACAGAAATTCTTTTCTCGCACGGGTAATGATGAATTTCTGGCGACAAATTTTTAGAAACCTGTCTTTACCTTGTGGATAGCTTATAGCCCCTGTAATTTTACTGTTGGTGTCGTTATTCAAAGTCAAAGTCAAAATCTCTTTATTCAATTTAGGCCATGACAAGCAATTATGAACGTCAAAAAAATCTGCCACCGGTTCGGAAAAAACCTCTGTTGAGGAGAATCCGGCAAGAAACTCAACGAGGTATTTTTTTTTTAAAACAGATTTACAATATTTATAAATGATATCTATATACTATACATTTCAAGTATTTAACACAAGTATTAAACTAGTATTCAAATAAATACTAAAAGGAATGTGTACTTGAAGCAGGTTTTGTTCAAAAGATGATCAAAATCACACCAACGCTCGTTAGTGGTAGAGAGGAATGAGAAAATGGATAGTTTTATTTTTATAAGACAAAACTAACGTAATTGTCAGTGTTAATTATTGTGAATAACTAGACCGTACATATTAAATCATCATCCCAGCCTATATACGTCCCACTGATGGGCACAGGCCTCCTCTCAGAATTAGAGGGCTTGGGCCATAGTTCCCACGCGGGCCCAGTGCGGATTGGGAACTTCACACGCACCATTGAATTGCTTCGCAGGTTTTTGCAGGTTTCCTCACGATGTTTTCCTTCACCGCAAAGCTCGTGGTAAATTTCAACATATTAAATAATAAGCTAAAATTAACAACAACACGTAAAACCCACACATTTTGTGACAATATTCGGTTAAAGCCGATTTGCTAAGGCTTATTATAAAGTCAATGATTTTATCATGGACAGGGATATTTGGAAATAATTCCGATTCGCATTAGCGATCCCTTCAAATAGCGAACCTACTGTGTTAAAAATAAAATTGTGTTAAATACTTGTAATGTATAGTATGTAGACTATATCATTTATAAATATTGTAAATCTGTTTAAAAAAAAATACCTCGTTGAGTTTCTTGCCGGATTCTTCTCGACAGAGGTTTTTCTGAACCGGTGGTAGATTTTCTGACGTTCATAAGTGCTTGTAATAGCCAAAATTGAATAAAGAGATTTTGACTTTGACTTTGCACGAAATGAGAGAACGACCCCGCAGCGTAACAACTTCGGGTTAAAACCGCTACCGGTCTTAACTTGTTCGCAATTCGCGAAACCAGTTATCAAAGTTTGAGAACCGACGTGACTCACGCGTCCCGGGAATGTATAAAAGAAATGTTATGCCCTAATCAAGTCAGTGCAAAGCTCACGCGAGTGTGTATTGTACCTTACCGCGAGAGTGTGGATGGACTAGTGCGAACAGTGAAGTGACATTGTCGATATTATTATTGTTAAAACTGTGTTGTGTTTTACCGTTTTATAAGTAAGTATTTAAACAGGCGTTTTCGATCTTTTTGTTTTAACAGCACTAAATTGAAAATACAAACTGAAAAATTTCAAAAAAACAATTTTAACAGCACTATTTTCGTTCATCAAAGTTTCACGGCACACACACATCACGCCTGTATTCCCAAATGGGGTAGGTAAAGCACACGAAACGTTACAGTTTCGGAGCCACTTTTAGTAATTTTAGGTTTTAAGTTTGACAAAAACGGTACAATAGTGACAGGTTGCTAGCCTGTCGTCTACGGTATAACTTAACCTATCCTCAGTCGCCTCTTACGACATCCACGGAAGAAATGGAGAGGTGTTATTCTAACCCGATACCACAAGGAAATATCATGACACAACATTAAAAAATAGTCAAGAGCGAGTCGGACTGGTGCGTAGAGAGTTCCGTAGAGTATTCCCATAATATGTATACCTAACACAGGTTAGGCCGCTTATGGAGTACTATTCCCATACTGGGTTGGAGCACCCCAGTATCAGCTTTTTCCATTTGACCCCACCCATCGTTTTTCGACTGGATGGTAAACGAGCAAGTGGGTCTCCTGATGGTAAGTATCACCACCGCCCATAAACATCTGCAACACCAGAGGTATTGCAAATGCGTTGGCCTGAGATGGGATACCTCAAGTGCCAGTTTCACCGGCTGTCTTACTCTCCACGCCGAAACACAGCGCAAGCAGTTAACGCTTGATTCAATAAATTACTTGGCAAATGTTCACTGCACGCTACTGGCTGGTCTAGTTAGGATGCACTAGCGTTGCACTAACATTGATCGCGGAGAGAGGCTCGTCCTTGCACTATGGGTGCATAGCACTGTTGCAATCTACAGCGTTAGCAGAAACAATAAAATGTCACATTTCTTTATTCATTTGGATGGCAAAAGAGCAAGTGGGTCTCCGGATGGTAAGAGATCACCGCCCATAGGCACCTGTAACACCACGGGGATTGCAGATGCGTTGCTAACCTAGAGGCCTAAGATAAGATACCTCAAGTGCCAGTAATTTCACCGGCTGTCTTGCTCTCCACGCCGAAACAACAGTGCAAGCACTGCTTCATGGCACGATTAGCGAGCAAGATGGTGGTGGTGGTGGTGGTGGTGATGGTGGTGATGGTGGCTGCTTAAGTTACAAAGTAAAAGTATAAACAAGCTGAGATATGTGATGCATAGGGAAAATTCGTGTTTGTACCGTTGACCAGCAGTGGTGTAGCGGTATAGCACGCGGCACGGAATGCCGAGGACCTGGGTTCGATTCCCAGTGTTGGTCTTATTTTTCTGGTTTTTCTGTGCATCTATGTTTCGGTTTGTATTTTCAATGGTGGTAGCAATCCGGGCGGACCTTGCACAAGGTCCTACCACTGCCACCTGGTGGCGGTGATTGCTTTCCATCAAGTGACCCGCATGTTCTTTTTCCCCCTCGTATGTAAAAAAATAACAAAGGGCTATTATGATATTAAACGCACAAGCCACACGTGTCAGTTGTTTTCGTACTATTTTCTCATTAAAATAGCTATTCAGTCGATTTCAATGTAGCACATCGGGGCAATCGCGGTACAGCTGAAGATGAAGAGAAGTGACGACCGGATGGCTAAGTGGTTAGAGAACCTGACTACAAAACTTGAGGTCCCGGGTTCGAATCCCGGCCGGGGCAGATATTTGTATGAATAATACGAATGTTTGTTCTCGGGTCTTGGATGTTTAATATGTATTTAAGTATTTATTTATCTATATAAGTATGTTTATCCGTTGCCTAGTACCCATAGTACTAGCTTTGCTTAGTTTGGGACTAGGTCAATTGGTGTCAAGTGTCCCATGATATTTAAAAAAGATATACGCACACCGGTTGAAAATGTCTTATCTATAATCAAGAACGGTTTCGCACTGAAACAATCCAAATCAGATCCTATCAGCGAAAATATAGTCCAGTATGCTTAGTATATTTTCCCGTTCACAAAACACGTCTCGATCGCGTTCGCGTTAAAATCTCAATTTGTATGGAAACACGAACAGCGCCTCTAGCGGAAAGTTTGCGCAACAACTTTTGTGAGTGTAGGTTTGCTACGTAAACTATTTCGTCCGGGAATTCAAAAGTTACTCCTAGTAAGCCTACCTCAGATGCATGGACGAAGCCAAACAAACTTAACTTTTTAAGTTAGTAATCAGAAGACAGCGGGGCCCTGGGGTTCGGAGGCCCTTGGTTTGTTTAAGGACTTAGGTCGGCGTCTCAAGGATAGGGGGTGCGATCCCCGGTCTGGGTCGTGGCTGGTTCAACAGGTGTCCATTGCTGTGCCAGGGGCAATGCTGCCGGGATAATGGGAACTTTTGAACCGGGCACGATGCAGGGAGGGGATTTTTAGTTTTATTAATTTTTTAGTTATTGTGTTTAGTTTAATTATTGTATTATTTTAGTTGTAGTTTAGTTTTAGTTTATTCTGTGATGTGTGATATGTATATTTAAAATTGTGTTACCTTCTATAGTAAAAATCAAAAGATACAAAAGTTCTATACTTAGCGGCATAAAATTTGGGCCACTCTACATACAAAATTACCTACTCGTAGTTCTGTATACATTTGAGGGCCAGATTTTTTGCCGCTAAGTATATTTCCATATAACCTAACCAACAAAAAGTTGGGAAGCCCCTGACGTCACTTTAAAGATCAATATCTCAAAAACGGCTAAACCGATTTTAATGAAACATGTCTAAAAACTATTGCTAGAAAACCTGCTGTCAAATAAAAAAAACCGCATCCAAATCGGTCCACCCGTTTAAGAGCTACTGTGACACAGACAGACACACATAGCGGTGAAACTTATAACACCCCTCTTTTTGCGTCGGGGGTTAGAAACTGATTTTGCGTCGCCATGTACCACAAACTGAATAGAAAAAGGAAAGAAAGAATATTTATATTATCCTACTAATTATAAATGGGAAAGTTTATAAGTAGACATCGGATTATATGCATTTGCATGTTTGCATATGCCAATGATTATAGGTAATTGTATTTTTATAGCATTATTGCATAATTTGATACTTTTTCATTGACAGTGCTTATTTCAGTTGTTATGATGTGTTAGGCGCGTTTTAAAGCCATTTTTTTAGTTATAGTTTTTTTATACAGTTTTTTCTCGCTGTATTTGTATTTATTCCACGAAAATCTTATTTTTGTTGAAATAATGCAGCCCGTGAAAAAAAACGCTGACTCGAATATTGGACAAAAAATTACTCAGGCCAATTTACCACCGTGATTTTCTGTAAGGTTTATGAAATAATAAGTAATTACCTTAATACCTTCATCAAAGATAGATCAAATAAATAAATTATCTTTTATCTTTTATCTATATCTTTTAAATGTGAAAATAGACATAAATTCTAATAATAAATGTTTTTTTGATTGTGCATATTTCGCCCTTTTTTAGTGCATATTTGCTTTCATATTTTGGCATTTTGATAGTGCGTAATAATCCGATGTATATTTATAAGTCTGTTTGTTTGTTTGTGTATTTGTTTGCTTCATGGATATGCTTAAAGAGTTCGTTCGTTTGGCCTCACTCTTCAAAGTATTCGGCTGAGTGCATAGTTTTTTGCTGCCTTTTAAATTTGCAAGTCGCGTTTTTTCGTTTACAGACGACATGTTAAGGCAGCACTATCTGCCGTTCTAATAGCTGACGCAATAATTAGTTTTGTCTAGGTCATAATCTATAGTGCCTGCGGAACGACCTAGATAGCAGATGGAATTCCTGAAGTGAAATTACGTTTAGTAACATTTAATATATGGCCACGTACATACGTTCTTTCAATATTATTACTAGAATAATAAAAAGGCAGAAAAAAACTATTTTCACTTGTCATTTCCGTAAAGTTGGCATTTATGCTGAATCTACCTAGGTGACATAAAATTACTTTTTATGCTCTAGTGCATAAAGTCTTCTTCTAATACCAAGGTTATGACAATAAGGTGTCAACAGCCACAAACAAAAAAGTCTCTACATATTTTTTTTATAATTTTTAATTTATATGAAACTAAAAACAAACAATACGACTCTTTGCAGTCGGGTAAAAATAATCAAATTAAATAAATAAAATATGATTCTATATTAATGCATAAAAAATAAAGGGTACCTACATAGGAAGCGACCGGTTGTTTCCACTGTTGCTATTTCATTTCCTCGCAATCTAATTGAAAAGTAGAGTGTATAATTCGGGCATTAACCCATTTTCCCCTCGATCGATCGACCCTCGCCGTACCGGCTCGTGCAGCTATATGAACGTCTATTCAGATCTTCATCATCATGTCAGCCGAAAGTCCACTGCTGGACATAGGCCTCCCCTAAGGCTCTCCACTCAGACCGGTCTTGTGCTTTCCGCATCCACCGCAATCCCGCGATCTTAACCAGTTCGTCGCTCCATCTTGTTGGAGGCCTACCGACAGCTCGTCTCCCGGTCCACGGACGCCATTCGAGAACCTTCTGACCCCATCGGCCATCAGTCCTGCGAGCAATGTGCCCCGCCCACTGCCACTTCAGAAGAATTGCGATTGTCTATTCAGATACATGAAGTTATTGCTTACAGCCGCATTGACGAGCAAGTGTGATGAAAAAATATTTAAATGACTGACCTGCGTCACTCATTGGTCCTACGAGGAGGCGTATCTAATCGATATAAATATACGCATTCCAATATAATGATATATGTTAATATATTCTAAAAATAATTACTGACGTCATATAACTGTAGTAACGGTTTTAGGCAAATACTTGCTCTGTTCTCAGACTTTGTCTACTAAGAGATCGGCGATATTACTGCGTTGCGTTGCTCGCCGCAGCGATAACGCCAGTGTCACCTTAGGGTAATTTACCCTAAATTTAGGGTATTTTTACACGTTTAGGGTATTTTTCGGGGTAGAAAATTATTGATGATATTTTTTAGGATAATAGTTTTCGAATAAAATGTAAGGTTTCAAGAAAAAAAATACTGAAGATGACATAGAAGCCAAGACTAATTATGGATGCATTCCAAGAATTTTCCGAAACATAGTAGTTCAGCTACTTATAAGTTTATTAATGAATCGCATTTATATGCTTTTATTTAAATAAAAATTAGGGTGAAAAAAAGTGCCTAATCTAAGTGTAATGTAAGTGTTTAAGTGGCTAATTTCGCGTAACGTTAGGGTAAAAAAAATATCTGAGGTGGCAACACTGGATAACGCTGCAATGTTTTACATATATTTTTAATTGCTTTGGCCCGCGGCTCCGCCCGCGCGGTATTCAGTTATCGCGCGCTTTTCCCTCGGGAACTGTGCGTTTTTCCGTGATAAAAAGTAGCCTATGTCACTCTTAAGCCCATAAACTATCTCTATGCCAAAAATCACGTCTATCCGTCGCTCCGTTACGGCGTGAAAGACGGACAAACACACACACATTTATAATATATATACGAAGGCCTAAATATCGGAAGTCCGATATTGAGATATATATATATACTAGCTTTTACCCGCGGCTTCGCACGCGTTAGCTATTCCGTCTGGTAGTTTCAATTGAGATTTTCAGGATTTTTACGAATTCCCCTGAAAATTTTCAAAATTTATATAGTTTTTCATTGAGGTTGTGTTGTGAATAACTGCACAAAATTCAAGACTCTAAATCCAGTGCTGAAATTTAAAAAAAATCTCTATCCGAATTCAAATTCAAATAATTTATTCAGTAAATAGGCCGCAATGGGCACTTTTACACGTCATTTTTAAAACTGCCGGCGCTTTCGGAAAGACCATCATTGCCAAGAAGAATGCGCCGCAAGAAACTTGGCAGAAAGTCATTTTTTCAAAATAAAATAAAATAAAATTAGAAATAAAATACTTAAAAACTATAGTATACAATTAATGAAAATAATAATAATACAGGCATGTATGGGGTCCCTTAGTTACAAAACTATCCCGTTGGAGTATCGGGATAAAAAGCAGCGTATGTGTTATTCCAAACGTCCGACTACCTACATACCAAAATTTCATGAATCTAAACCCAGCGGTTATTATTTCGACATTTTATCCCTAGGTATCCCGTGGGAATAGCGGGTCAAGAAGTAGCCTATGTATTATTTTAGACGTCCAGCATCCTACATACCAAATTTCATGGCTTAAAGCCCAGCGGTTATAATTTCAAGATTTTATCCCGATCCCGTAGGAATATCGGAGTAAAAAATAGCCTATGTATTATTACAGAGGTCCAGCTACCTACACACCAAATTTCGTGGCTATAAGCCCAGCGGTTGTTATTTCGAGATTTTATCCCTAGATATCCCGTGGGAATATCGGATCAAAAAGTAGCGTTTGTCTTATTCCAGACGTCCAGCTACCTACATACCAAATTTCATGACTCTAAGCCCAGCGGTTATTATTTCAAGATTTTATCCCTATCCCGTGGGAATATCGGTGTAAAAAATAGCCTATGTGTTTTTTCACAGGTTCAGCTACCTACACACCAAATTTCATAGGTCTAAGCCCAGTGGTTGTTATTTCAAGATTTTATCCCTAGGTATCCCGTGGGAATATCGGGTCAAAAAGTAGCGTTTGTCTTATTCCAGACGTCCAGCTACCTACGTACCAAATTTCATGACTCTAAGACCAGCCGTTATTATTTCAAGATTTTATCCCTATCCCGTGGGAATATCGGGATAAAAAGTAGCCTATGTCTTATTCCAGATATCCAACTATCTACATAGCAATTTTCATCCAAATCCGTCCAGCCGTTATAGCGTGAAGAAGTAACAAACATACTCACTCACTCACTCACTCACATCCTCACTCACAAACTTTCACATTTATAATATTAGTAGGAAGTAGGATAGTAGGATAGGATATATATATATATATATATATATCTCAATATCGGAATTCCGATATTTAGGCCGTCTTGCAGGAAAAAATAAATCTAGATTTAGTAGTTAATCTAGGCTTAAGATTGACAGTTCCATACAATTTGACACTACTAAACTGAGCTTAACGCTAACTCGAGATTTATGTGTTTACTGCAAGTGGGCCTTAGATCTACTTAATATCTAATACCAGTATCGCAATTGAAAACCTTCCGATATTATATGCCCTATTTACATCTAATGACGTATATACATTTAGATAAGTTCCTCCATAATATAGTAATTCACACAGACAGCGTCAGTCCCATCATTGAATCATTAAATGTAACATGCGTGGGGTCAACAACTCCTCAAGGCTTATCACGGATGCCTTGACGTCATGCGAGGTCGTGGATTCAATGCCGGACAGTGGGCTCGTCTTATGCAACGGCCAATTGAGATTGCGATGAGATAGATAGCACAGAATATCTAGTACAGTCGAGGTCGAATTCTTCTGAGAATTCTCACTCCGCCCGCACCGAGATGTTTCCACTATAGCTGTGCTTAGAGAGGATAGGTAATAGGGATGATGGCGCCATTAAAAAATAATTTGAAGGCACGAATCCATAAAAAAGAGCTTTATTTTAGCCCTGAAAACCAGATTAATTTTCGATTTAGTGTGAAATTATATTTTTTTTGATGCTTTAAAACACATAAATAGTTAGTTGATTGAGTTGCCGGATAATGACGTAAGAAAATAAAATTTGCAAAAAAAATACTGACTTCAAATATCATTATAAACCTATAGTTTTAATAATTAACAGCAATAAATAAATAATAACATTTAAATAAAAGACAACATCAAATCATAATTTAAAAACTACTTAACTTTACTTAGTGTCTGGGGGCACTGTAGTGCCCCCGCCAAGTCGAGCAAAAAAGCGGCACGGCCGTACTATCCTGTTCTCGAAGCATTTTTTTTTTTTGCTAAAGACCAGATTAAAATATTTATATATTTAAGCATTTTATTATTAAGAGATATAGATATAGAAGTAGATTATAGAAGGAGATTAAACTTATCGATAGCTAGAAAAGTCGATAAAATTTAATATTCCAACTCTATTGACATTTGAATTTTACCATGATAATTTCGCTCTCTGCCCGCAACCAGTGTTGCCAGGTGTTCGGTATTTTAGCGCGTGTACGGTGCGGTATTCGGTATGACAAAAAATACTATTACTTATAAATCGGATTTTTTTATGATAAATTTTTCTCCGTAACGATTCAACTGTCAGACTTTACGCAATCGACAATCGAAGTTGCCGCTTCGTATGTGCGTTGGAAGCATTTTTTTTTTACTCACTGTATGGTATTTATTCGAAAAAGACCTGGCAACCCTGCCCGCAACACATCTATAGTGGCAACGCCGCCTAAATCTGAAAGCACTGTAATTGGATCAGTATAAGTACGAGCAGAACAAAATATCATATTAATAAGATAAAGCACGATTGGTCAACAAACGAGACGTAAGTAATTATGTTTTGATTGTAATTGATTTTCTCTATTAATCCTGGATTTGTCGGCACTCTAATTAAGCTATGTCGGACTGTCTGTCGGTGGTAACAAATGTATATTTATTTTAGGTCGGAGAGTAGGACGGCAACTATTATAAGTAACACTTTATAAAAAACCTTTCTAAATTCTAAGTAAATATCTTTACTATCAATTTAAGCTATAACAAATCTACATGTTAAAAAACCGCCCAAGAGCGTGTCGGACACGCCCAAAATAGGGTTCCGTAGCCATTACGAAAAAATTAAGTAATATTTTTCTAAGGATTTCGTATTTTATACGGAATCTTCCAAGTTTAGGTATATTTTATACCCTACGCTGCTATTTACTCATAAATTACTAATAGTTCTCAAGCAAACTTAGCCGTTATAGTTTTCCTTGGAAGTTTGATATACTTACTACCATTCTGAATTTTTTCAAATTTTTCGACCCACCGGTTTAGAGTTTAGAGGGGGGGGGACGCTCGATTTTTATGAAAATTTGCACTTTAAAGTTGAATATTTCGCAAACAAATGACTGAATCGAAAAAGCAAACCCCTAATGGTTTTACAATACCTATCCAACGATACCCCACACCATAGGGCTGGATGAGAAAAAAAAACACCGCCACTTTACGTCTATGGGAGGTACCCTAAAAAAAATTGTTTTTGAATTTTTAATTGTACTATTTTGTCGGCATAATTTACTTATATATCCGTGCAAAATTACAGCTTTCTAGCATTGATAGTCTCTGAGCAAAGCCGCGGACGGACAGACAGACAGACAGACATGGCGAAACTATAAGGGTTCCGTTTTTGCCATTTTGGCTCCGGAACCCTAAAAATCTACAACGAAAATTCTTGTAGGTACACTTTTACTTTTATTTAACATTTAATTCTCTCAGACATGTCAATAACAGAAATTTCCGGAGGCAATAATCGATATAGATAAGCTTATTTGGAAAAATGTGAGTTTTAAGTTTTATCCTGAACCATTCCTGAACTAAGTTAAGCCCAAATTCACTTAAGTACAAAACATGTTTGGAAGCATTTTTGGCTCAGATATTCTTAACTGAAAATTTATATTAAATTAATATTTTACATTAATTTTAATACGGAAAAAATTACCATAGTAATAAAGTAGGAATCGTTTAGCCATCCGTTTCTAATATACCTAGGCACATGTTATAATTTCGAGTTGATATTTATCTCACCGGTAGGTAATTTAATTCAAAATCTATTACTAAATCCCTAACGATTACGCAACTAAAAAAAAATTGTAACTTTTTTTTCTGTTCGAAGGCCAAAATCCAAGAACCCGATCCGTTTTCCTGGTACACCCCAAACTTGGAGGTCACAAAAAAAAACTGTCTCATAGGCAAGTTATCTTATCTGCTAGTTATCTGGCAGTGGCGTGATGTGGCCACGGTTCTCGGTAGTCGCAGTACAACATTCCCGGTCTCATGAATGGACTGGGGTGACCACGTTTGAGTGGATCACGGGACAATCCTATTTGAATTATTCTATTAGGTAATGCTGCCAGCCTCCTAGGAACGGCCCCCCAAAGTAGCAGCCTTGAAGAAGTTTGCTATTTAGTATAAATTTTGTAAATAGTAAATAATAGTAGTTGTATTCATTTTTTAATTTTGTATATGTGTTATAACTTTGTGCTTTTCTGTTATGAAATAAAAATTTATTCATTCTATTTATAAAATTTACTTTTGCTTATGCATAACATTTTTTTTTACTTATTTAACGAGTATTTTATATCCCTTTTGTAATAAAGTAGCAAAATAGGGGTTGTAATTTGTTTTTTTAAGGCACTAACTGATATGTTCTTTCATAAATTAGTTCTACGAACTAATTTATGTTTAAGTAAATAATAAAAAATAGGTAAGATTTTGACTAACGGCGATTTTTGGTGGAGTTTTAGTTAAACTTATATCTTAAAACGGTACGTAATCGTGTAAAAAATGAATATCATTTAGGTATTTAAAAGAACCGACCGACCTGACTAAAAAAAAGTCACTTTTTTTATTCGACTGGATGGCAAAAGAGCAAGTGGGTCTCCTGATTGTAAGAGATTACTACCGTCCATAGGCACGTGCTACACCAGGGGCATTGCAGATGCGTTGCCAACCTGGAGGCCTAAGATGGAATATATCAAGTGCCAGTAATTTTACCGGCTGTCTTACTCTCCGCGCCGAAATACAACAGTGCAAGCTGCTTTAAGGCACGATTAGTGAGAAAGATGGTGGTAGCAATCCGGGCGAACCTTGCACGAGGTCCTACCACTGGCAAAATTACTCTTTTTTTTTTATTATTTATTGATAAGTAACAAACAGTCTTATATACAGAATTATCAACATAAAATAAAATTAACAAAATCTAGACCTAGAGTTTCCTTAAAGGTTTAAGTACTCTTATAAACTAAATACACATTTATTGAATCAGTCTTTACTTTGCAGAGGCCCATATCAATGAACTAAAAGAATTTATTTGCTCACTCGCGGCGGCCATAAGGTTTTATTAAATACACATTCTTTAAAAAAAACTCTTATTTAACGTGAAGATATAAAATTATAAACAAGATAAGTAGCATATCAGTTTAAAAACTTTATTTAAATAAAGCAAAAAGTAAATTGCGCATTATGCTTCAATCAGCGCGATATATTTTCTAATGAACATCAAAGTGAACATAAGCCCTTACTGATGCCGTAAATAATGATTATTTAACTAATAAATGGCGTGATTTTATCGTTATAGATAGTGTTTTAACTGTCACCATAGGAGGCCGTGTAAATCACGACAATATCACGAGCCGTGCCCACAATCGCGCGTGATTTGAATTTTCGTTGCTAATCTCACAATCCTAAGGGTGTGTGTGACATTATTAATCATAATCTACAATATACGACACCTTATTTTTACTAAACATTACATAAAAGCAAGATAAAAAGGAATACAGACAAGAGAGAAACACCCAAGGTATTTCATAAGTGGT
Organism: Choristoneura rosaceana; assembly: GCA_037349165.1. NCBI lineage: Eukaryota > Metazoa > Arthropoda > Insecta > Lepidoptera > Tortricidae > Choristoneura > Choristoneura rosaceana. The sequence continues at coordinate 1,446,655 of JAZBNJ010000007.1, forward strand.
TTTATCGATAAACAGCTTTCTAGACAACCTTTCAGACAACAGAAATTATGATAAGTACGTGGTTAGATATTGTGTAAATTGTCTAGTGAAAACAGATTTATGTCACAGAATTTTTGTGATTCGAACAAAACATTCAGCCTAGTAATTGACCTATAGATTCTAAAGCTGTATTTTTACTTACTAATAATATAAATGCGAAAGTGTGTGTATGTTTGTGTGTTTGTCCGTCTTTCACGTCGTAACGGAGCAACGGATCGACGTGATTTTTGGCATAGAGATAGTTTTTGGGCCCGAGAGTGACAAAGGCTACTTTTTATCCCGTAAAAATGCACAGTTCCCGAGGGAACAGCGCGCGATAACCGAATACCACGCGGGCGGACCTGCGGGCAAAAGCTAGTAGACTATAAATTCGAAAGTAGAAGTTCGTATCGTACCGTCCCTTTCACTCTTGTATTCAATAATATGAGCGTCGGCGAGATGGTACGATACCAACTTCGATTTTCTAGTTTCGTAGTAGTCTTATTTTACTAAGGTAAGGTAGTAGTCCCTAGTAACAATGTAGGTCCAGTTAAGGTAGGTCTAACTTCGAGAAAGAGATCACTCGTCGAATCCGACTCGGCTGGGCAGCGTTCGGGAAACTTCGCAGTATCTTTTCGTCCAAATTACATACGGATTTGAGACGTGGGCGCTAACGATGGGCCTCATGAGTCATGAGGAGCCTCAAAGTCACTCAAAGGGCTATGGTCTATGCTCGGGGTTTCTCTGCGGGATAGAATCAGAAATGATGATATCTGCAGTAGAACTAAGGTTACCGACATAGCCCGAAGAATTGTGAAATTAAAGTGGCAGTGGGCGGGGCACCATGCTCGTAGGACTGATGGCTGATGGGGTCAGAAGGTTCTCGAATAGCGTCCGCGGACCGGGAGACGAGCTGTCGGTAGGCTTCCAACAAGATGGAGCGACGACCTGGTTAAGATCGCGGGATCGCGTTGGATGCGGAAAGCACAAGACCGGTCTGAGTGGAGAGCCTTGGGGAGGCCTATGTCTAGCAGTGGACGTCTTTCGGCTGACATGATTATGATGATGAAGGAAGGAAGGCCTTCAGATCGTGGGTTTGAGCATGGTCTCTTTTATCCGAGTTTATCTAAATTGTCGAGCGGGTTTTTTTGTAGATAACTCGATTAGCTGTATGATTATTAAAAAGATTAATTTAATTAAAGTCAGACTGCTATCACGCTATCACGTAAGTGCCACAACATCTTAGTCATTTAGCATTGGAGGTTCTTTCTTATCTTCTATTTATTAGATTCCTAATGTATCATTATCTTTTAAACATGTTATCGTGTTTATTTCACAGATAATTTACTGTTGATAAATATAGGAAGTGAGTTATTTAAAGATTCTACGTCTCAAGTGATTTGAAATGTTTTTTTTTGACCGATTACTCTTGTTTTATATCAGATTTTAAACACTTAAAAGCTTTAAGCATCACTTTGCTAAAGTGCAGTGTATTAACAATTTTTTTTTTTTTAATATAGTTAACTAAATTCTCAGAATTTCAATAAACTGTAGGAGTAGTCCCTGCGGATGAACACTGAAGAGTACACATACATATCTATTATAATATAGATATAATAATTCTGGAGTGGCCAGTCGATCACCAACTTGTTGGTTAGACACCAAGTTTATCACCAAGATCCTTATGGGAGAATGCCCTTACTGAGATCGGCGGAGAAAAATTTCACAGGCTCTTACAACCGAAATTATATTCATTTTTAAGTGCATTATTGATTCAAAGACGATATTCATTTCCAAAATGTTAGGCCTAATGAGGGAAAGAAGGAGCTAAGTCACTTTTCGCTCAATGCCGCACAATACTCTCCACTTACTGTCTCACACTTTTTCTTCTCTCTTTCTCTCATCTATTTTTGCTCATATGCAACTATTGGGCTAGAGTCCCTCAGTATCAGCTGCTTCCACTCGATCACCACCCACCAACGTAGCACTTGACAAAGGGTGGTTTTCACCCGCACCATCTCGATGATCGCATGATCGGTACTCTTCCACTGTGCGGTTTAAACGTTTCTTTATACCTCGCACGTGTAAAATATGGAATGGATTCGCTGCTGGATTTTTCCATCTAGCTATGATTTGGCTACTAAATTTTAACATACTTTTAAATTTTGAACATTTAAAAAAAAAACATGTTTGGTTGCCATAGTCAGAATTATAATAAAATTCCATACATTTTTTTAATCGCGAATATTACAATCGATTTGAGAATCAAAATCGACTCAAGTCTAGATTATATATGAATTAAACAAAAATAACTTTCAGTCATTTATTTAGACTATTATTATTGAAAATGCAGGTATATCTGAATATATTGTAGAAAAATTATGATATGCATGTAGATAAAATTATGTAAATAAGTTACTATATCGCTCGTTGTATAAAACCTCACTCGTATTTTAATAATAATAATAATAATAATATCATGGGACACTTGACACCAATAATAATAATGCCTTTGATTATGTATTAACCACATAAATAAATATAAATCCACTAACAAGATACATTTGTTTAAATAATTTATTGAATCAGGCGTTACTTTGTGGAGGTCCATACCAATGAACTAAAAGAAGTATTTTTTTAATAAGCTTACGCTATCGTAAGGTCGCGGGTGAGCAAGGAAATTCTTTTAGTAGATTTGTTTGACGAATCAGATTTTTTTTATGATGGAATGTCCTCTTATATTGCCCACATATGGCTTCCATACAGGAAACACGTGGTACCCGTAATCTGTAGATGTTGTATGACGCAACGCGCTGCGAAAAAACGGTCAGCCGAAGATTTATGGGACAAGGTAGCACTCGCTAAATAGATTTTTAATCAGTTACTAGCTTTTGCCCGCGGCTCCGCCCGCGTGGTATTCGGTTATCGCGCGCTGTTGCCTCGGGAACTGCATGTTTCCGGGATAAAAAGTAGCCTATGTCACTGGCCCATAAACTATCCTTATGCCAAAAATCTCGTCGATCAGTCGCTCCGTTACGGCGTGAAAGACGGACCAACACACAAACATACAAACACACTTTCGCATTCAAATATTAGTATGGGTACCGTAAGCCGTGGTGGCCGAGTGGTTTGACCTATCGCCTCTTAAGCAGAGAATCGTGGGTTCAAACCCCGGCTCGCACCTCTGAGTTTTTCGACATTCATATGCGGAACAACATTTGAAATTTACCACGAGCTTTGCGGTAAGGAAAATATCGTGAGGAAACCTACACAAACCTGGGAAGCAATTCAATGGTGCGTGTGAAGTTCCCAATCCGCACTGGGCCCGCTTGGGAACTATGGCCCAAGCCCTCTTATTCTGAGAGGAGGCCTGTGCCCAGCAGAGGGACGTATATACGCTGGGATGATGATACTGGGTGTGACCTGTAATACGAGCAAAAAATTAAAACATAGTCATACTCATCCAACTAAACAATATTAGTTGAGACACTTTTAAAATAGTCTTTTATTTTTTCTTTTTACATACAAATTAAATAATGCAACACTCCGTGAGCTCTTAAAAACCTTCGGATTTTAGAAGCATGCTTCGGGTAATGACGATGACAGACGATCGTGATATGCGGTTCTGTTCTGTTATCAACTTGCAAAAGTTTTCAAAGTTACCGTAAAAAGTTATGTAAATAAACCTTACTGCATAAATATATTACGTTTCTTTACATTTTTCTAATTTTACCACAATATGACTTTTTGTCCTGGTACAATATTTGATAAAAAAAAAATCAGCATTTTCGAATTCTTCCATCGTTAAATTGATTAGAGATTTAGACCCACTTGCAGGTAAAAATAAATCCAGATTTAGTTGTTAAGCCTAAACTAAGCTTAACGCTAACTCGAGATTTATGTGTTTCCTGCAAGTGGCCATAAAACACATTAGAGTGCTTAATGTAATATGTGCAAAGGACAGATCCATTGGGGGAATCTCCATCGATAGGAATAAGACGGACCGGGTATTAGGCTCTCCTCCCCCCCCCCCCCCCCCTAAATCTGTGATGTAACTTATGGGCGACCCCCAAACAAAATACCAAGACGATTTGATATCATACCATCATTAATTCCCATGGGAAAAGCATGAACATAATATCTATCCCGTGAATAAACCATAATTATAATGGCTTCTAGGTAACTCATAGTCACAGTTTAAAAATCGAATAAGTAACAGGAAAAAGTACAACTATTATCCTTGTCATGGCATTTTCGACCTTAAATAAACAAGGCTAAGCTTCTTTTTGATGGAACTGAAATATAACCGTCTCTATCCAATACGCTCAAACAACTACCGACTTTCTTTCCCACCGATAAAGTCCATTTTCGATCGCAAATAACTTTTTACATTCATGCCAAGTGAATTTCAGTTTTAACGCTTCTTGTTAAAGGTTATTTTTGTTTGGGAAGTATAAATGTATATTAAAGAAGCAGTCGTCTCGCTGTCTGTATGTGGACAGTGTCACGTAGTGCATTTAATTAATATGTCAGATGATTTAAATAGATAAGATTGCATCTATACTGATATTGCTTCAATTAAAGGGGGTTTTTAGGAATCCATACGTCATGGGAAAACCGGGCAAGAGCGAATCGCACGTCCAGGATAGTGTTCCGTAGCCATAACGATAAAATATTTACAGACATGTCAGATAAAAGCTCCGCCTGCGTAGAATTCGTTTATCGACATAATATCGCGGGAACTGTGGAATTTTCCGGGATAAAAACTATCTTATGTCCTTCCCTAGGACGCAAACTATCTATATAGGTAAACAATTTCATTTAGCGGTTTAGACGTGATGATGTAACAAATGGAGCATGGTTTAGTATCAAAAATCACAAATCAAAATCAAAATGTCTTGAGTATTGAGTGGAGACAACGATACCCCACAATATAGAGTTAGTCGAGAAAAAAAAATCACCCCCACTTTACGTGTATGGGAGGTCTAGTAGGTCTAGAGGTCTAATTAATTATTTTTTTTACTTTTTTTTATTGTACCACTTTGTCGGCGTGACTGATACGAGTATGTACAGTCAGCTGCAGAGAAAAGGTACCCCCCCTATAACGGCGGTATCCATACTACTGCCATTACTGGGGGGTACCCTTTCTCTGCAGCTGACTGTACGAGTATATTCATGTCAAATTACTGCATTCTAGTACTAACGGTCTCTGAGCTTACCCGCGGACAGACAGACAGAGGTGGCGAAACTATAAGGGTTCCTAGTTGACTACGGAACCCTAAAAAGGAACTCGACTTTAACAAAAATCTGCAATGTCACGGGTTTATCAGTAGGTACATCTTCACCCCACCCCCCACCATAAACTAATAGAATAAGTTTAGTATAATTTACAAATAAATTAATTAGCGGTTGCTATGAGCTGTAACGCCTTTTAATTTTTTACCCGACGTTGAGTTCTGCTTATAAAAAGAAACATAGTGTAATCTTACAATTACACAATTGTAAGAAATTCTTTCTCAAAAATCTTAAGCATTTACAGTACGAAACGAAGGCAGTCTCACCGAAATGAAATAGTTTTAAGACTTGGGTCCTGTCCGTGAAGGGCAAGCATTTAAGATTAAACTTTATTTAAATCAAGCCCTGTATTTATCTTTGAAAACAGAAGAACAAATAATACCGTTAAATTCTTCTCTTTTTAATCCCCGATGAATAACTAGGGTGTACACTCCAATCCAAAATTAGGTGAAGTAGATTGAAAACTGAAAATGTTACCAGGCAGCAAAACAATAGACAGGTATATATCGATGCAAATTTGTCGATATAACCCTGTGTAGACGCGGAATGAATTTTTTTGTGACATTTGAACTCAAATTCAAATCATTTATTCAGTACCTAAATAGGCCACAATGGGCACACGTCATTTTTTTAAACTACCAGCGCTTTCGGAAAGTCCATCATTGCCAAGAAGAATGCGCCGCAAGAAACTTGGCAGAAAGTCATTTTTTTCATAATAAAATAATTACAAAAAAAATACTTAAAAACTACAGTATACGATTAAAGAAAAAATTACTCAATATTTTATTGCTTTTCCACAATGTATGGTTACAGATGTTATAAAAGGAAATATAGTGATCATCATGGATCCAGTTGGTCATAGCAATATTTGTACAAGAGGGCAGGCTTCTTTAAAATTAATACATTTTATCTTATAGCTATTAAAATCACATTAAACTTACTTTTATGATATTCTTAATCCATTAATATTACATCATGTCCCTTTTATCTATTAGGATTATTTATTAACAATATATTAAATTTATTATCTATCATCTAGGTATCCATTTATTGAGTAGTACCATTTTTCTATCATGAATTCTTTAGTTTCATAGCGTTAGGCGTGAAGACGACAAAAAGGATAAGTAACAACAAATCATAACGAAACGAAAATTCACAATAACGGCAATAGTTTCAAGCAAGCCGATGGCAGTAAGGTCGAATGACATTATTATTTACATGAATGAAATGTCAATAAAATAAAACGGCGGATGGCGTCCTTACCAAGGCTCAAATTTTTTTTTCGAAATCAGTTGATTTGCCTAATTCTGGACTCGTGTATAGGTTTATAATATATGCGTGTTGGTCTATAGTGTGGCATTAAACTCGTACTTTGTAGGGTTCCATTACCTCTGAAGAAAAAACGGAGACCATAAAATTTACATCGACTTTTTGACATTACATATCCATAAGAGCATGTTCCACAGGAATAGGGATGTTGACACCATCAATCAACTGACGTACTTTTTATGAGCTGTCAAAACACAATTCTCCCATATAGTTTCAATGGCAATAGCGAATTATGACGTCATTATCCGGAAACTCAATCAACCATAATCAACTAACTATTTATTTGTTTTAAAGCAACCAAAAATCTAATTTTACAGTAAATCGAAAATGAATCTGGTTTTCAGGGCTAAAATAAAGCGGTTTTTTACTGGAGATGTGCCTTCGAATTATTTCTTAATGGCATCATCATCCCTATTCTTCGTCCGCAGAAGCTACCAGCTCTTTGGTCCCTTTTCACGTCTAATATCTACACACAGTCTTTACAGTAAAATACACCACTATGTTAAATATTTCCCCCTGAAACTTCAAAGCGCTAGGACCCCACAGACGAAGAACCTAGGAAATATAGATTTAATATAATTCCGCTTTTACAGCCGCTTCATATTTCACCAGCATTTAGAACTACATCAAATGCCGTGAATTCCTCCCAAAGAAAGCCATTCATCAATAAAATACCATAGGATTGATTCACGTCTATTCCAGAAAATAATTCGCAATAAGCTGAATGTTTTCAAAATAGTGGTAGGGATGTACGTCTCAAAACGCTAACAGTAATTGACGTGAAATAACGTTAAATTTACTAGTTAATCTTAGCAGCAGTAACGTTATCGCTGTCAAATAAAACTATATTCTGGATTAGAAAAATAAGAGTATCTCGGTTTGACATACAATTTAACATACAACATCGACCGCGATCCCACGATCTTAACTAGGTCGTCGGTCCGTCTTGTTGGAAGCCTACCGACAGCTCGTCTCCCGGTCCGCGGACGCCATTTGAGAATCTTCTGACCCCATCGGCCGTCCGTCCTGCGAGCATTTTGCCGCGCCCACTGCCAGTTCTGTTTCGCAATTCTACGGGCTATGTCGGTAACCTTAGTTCTAGTTTTATCTGTGTGATAGAGAATGTGTGTGCGTGTGTGTATGTCTGTATTTATGATTGATATGCAGGCATGTAAGTCTACAGAATTAGAAGTATTATATATATTTTTTCTCAATTAAGAATAATTTAATTTTAACGCTCACCTGTTAACTGTTCTGTCTAGCCAACATTAGCCATTATTGGTTACTTGGCAGTATCATTAACGTTATAACGTTCGTTAAAGTCCAGAACTATTCCCCACTAGCCGCATATTTCTGAGTTTCCAGAAACCAAATCGATACATGCCGCGCCAATTATAAACAGATAAACAAAATCCACTAATACGGTGCGCGTGCGAATCATAGCGGAATGCTAGTTTCATAACAATGCTAAGTTGATTATGATTAGGTACTTAGCGAGATCGGCGAGCGCAGCGTAGGACGTCCACCAATGAGATGGACGGATGACCTGGTTAAAGCCGTGGGTTGAGGTGGATGCAGGCCGCTGCCAACCGAAGTAATTGGAGGTCTATGGGAGGTTTACATCTAACAGTGGACGTCCTACGGCTGAGATGATGATGACGATGATGATGACTTAGCGAGAAAAACCTATCGCGGTACTGCAACTAGTCATTATTGTACCTTTTTTGTCAAACTTTGCTAAAAGTGGCTACGAAGCGGTAACGTTGCCTACCCCATTTGGGAATACAGGCGTGAATGTTTGTGTGTGTGAAAAAAAAGGTACACTTTTTGTGAAAGTGTCCTTAAGTGTGAAAGTGTGTACCTCTCAAACACACGCACACAAATACTTTCGCATTTATAATATTAAATCGTATTCTTTATACATTATTTTGTATTATATTAGCCCCATTTCCTGTGCTTGGGTGGAATAAAGTTTGTCACTCTGAATTTGAAATCATGCCAAACTAATACGCGATTTGGTTGAAATTTAAAATGAGACGCAAAGAGAATGAAGCGAGAGAGTTGTCACGTGTAGTCTAATGAGGTTTAGGGTTACGTGATCTCCGTCAGGGATGTTTTGGATATAACATTTTGGATCTGGATATGGATACGGATATATGTCAAACACAATGGTGTGTAGTATGCTTTGATGAATTATACCTGTAGATTCACAATCGCGCGCCCAAATATGTCCGAGCCAAATGAGCGCCAGTTTGAATCACTGGCCTAAAATCACTGGTTCAGATCACCGGGATAGGTTAGGTCGATAGGTTGGTCGATAGGTCGATTGGTAGGTCGATAGTAGGTAGATAGGTTGGTAGAATGCTCGCCTGCCACTTTGGTAAAACTGGCCTTCTTTTTTCTCAGTACGTTGTTGTCAAGTGTCAAGCGTTGTGGAGTTTTGCCGCTAGCGAAATTCGCCCGTAATAGAGTAAAGACTAGGTTCAAATTTCGTCTCGTATTATTTTAATTATTTTTTGTCAGATGATTTTATTTGTCACGCAAACAAATCAATAGTTCTGACATTCTTTGAAGGGGATTTTGTTCGGCAATGTGCGTCCTGGTTTAAATGTCATTGGTAGTATGTCTTTATAACGGTCCAGGGGTTGCCGACAGTGCTGGCTGAAAATCAGCGCTGGGGTGTTTTTAACGCTTTCAGCATTATGCTGAGCCAGTGTCCGATTCACAATCGCAATGACACATACCTTTAGGTTTTTTATTTGTACCTCATAATATTGGTGTCGATATGTGAAAAAAAAATCTTTCTTTCTTGTATTCAAGTTCAAAGATTCAAGTGAAAAAACATTGAAATGCGTTTTTAGTACCCTATATTTGACGACTTTTTGTACTTGGGGTAATTGTTATAAAAACTACCAATCTGAACAGAAGACCACATAGCAAATTTCATTAAAAAACAATATTCAAAAATTGCTCTTCACGAAGAACGAAAGTCAAAACATTTTTATTCAATTCAGACTTTAACAGGCGTTGAATTACGTCTAAAAAATCTACCACCGATCCGTAAACCTTTATTGATACCTTACGGTAATTACGGAACCTTGATTTAAAGTCCGACTCGCACTTGTCTAATTTTTTACATTATTCATCTTACTACAACTGAAAAAATGGACTAACAATTAATTCAAATACTTGGGTTTTCTCAGTAAACATGACTTAACATAAATTCGATTGTTTCAAATATTTAGTTTACATAGCACACAAGATTGGGGTTCCTGAAACGGGCTACAGTACTTTCATTGACGACCGGATGGCTAAGTGGTTAGAGACCCTGACTACAAAGCTTGAGGTCCCGGGTTTTAATCTCGGCCGGGGCAGATATTTGTATGAATAATACGAATGTTTGTTCTCGGGTCTTGGATGTTTAATATGTATTTAAGTATTTATTTATCTATATTTAAGTATGTTTATCCGTTGCCTAGTGTCCATAGTACAAGCTTTGCTTAGTTTGGGACTAGGTCAATTGGTCTCAAGTGTCCCATGATATTTATTATTATTATTATTTATTGTCGCATGTTGTGGGTGACAGCTGTCAATATCACAAGACTAGAGTGTCAGTGTCGAAACTTGAGTCGATAAAAATAATAATTTAAAAATCTTAATCATTATGTCAGCATTTATCCGATTAATACACTAATTTTGGTGAATTAATTTTGAATTAATTTTCGAGCACGTTTGCCTAGCTAGGAGCTAGCTTATAACCGATAATATATAACCGATAAAGTCTTAAAGGTTAACTGGAATAGATTTATGGCTATCTCGCGGGAGCTATACTATTTTTCGGGATAAAAAGTATCCTATGTCCTTCTCCGGGACTGAAACTGTTCATATACGGAATTTCATCTAAATCGGTTCAGTGGTTTAGACGTGATGAAGTAACAGACAAACAGACTTATAATCTTTCGCGTTTATAAAATTAATGGGATTTGTAGAAATCAAAATGCGTAGAAATTTAGTAGATTAAAGTTTATTGAACTTTTTAACAAAATTAATTTGGGGAAACGTGTGTTCGCCGTGCAAGGCTTCGAAAGAAGAGAGTGTTGCCAGCTTACAATAAATAAAGCTGTCTACACATTGTATGTTTGGTATTAAACATAGTTGGGGCCGGGCAATGTATCCTAGATACAAAATAAAGTTGGCCGAGTCAGCTGTTTTCAATGAAATAATATAAAAAATTACATCACAGGCAAGGGACACAAGTTCGAGATAGCTCTACGATACACTTTTTGGTTCATCTTTACATCAGCTACTCTTACATTGCCATCATTGCCGGGGAATGTTTTCACAATACGAGCCATGGGCCATTTTAATGGAGAGGTGTTTAAATTTTTAACAATGACTAAGTCACCCTCCTTTAGATTAGGTTGCTGGCACTTCCACTTGGGACGACTTTGGAGCTGTGTTAAATAATTATTTGACCATGACTTCCAAAAGTCTTGCTTGAGTTTTGTGCATAAATTCCAAAAACGTAAACGATTTACTGAAGTTTCAGTGAGATCAATTTCAGGAAAGCTTGTCAAAGCTGTTCCAATAAGGAAGTGTCCAGGCGTTATATAATCACTATCGTTTGTTACGGCAGACAGCAGAGGTCTGCTATTTAAAATTGCCTCTATCTGAACAATTACAGTGTTGAGCTCTTCGTATGTTAAACAAAGGTTACCTACAACTCTTTTAAAGTGATGTTTAAAACTACGAACGTTAATTTCCCAAATTCCCCCGAATGTTGGAGAATAACTGGGTATCCAATTAAATGTTATGCAATTCTCAGCACAAAAAGATTTTATAGAGTCTCTACAATTTTTTGAGGAATGTAGATCATACAATTCTTTTAATGTATTACATGCACCTTTAAAGGTTTTTGCATTATCACAAAATATGATTGTGGGCATGCCACGCCGAGAAATAAATCGCTTTAGACAAGCTAAGAAGGCTTCAGTTGTGAGGTCTGATACGAGCTCTAAATGAATCGCTTTAACAGCAAAGCACACGAAGAGCGCTACGTAGCCTTTAGTTATAATGGGTTTCCTAATACGAGCAATCTTCATGCTGAACGGACCGCAGAAATCAATTCCGACATGCTGAAAGGGCCTACTCTGGGTGATCCTTTCTTTAGGTAAATTTCCCATCAACTGCTTAGCAGCTTCAGCTTTCATACGTACACACTTTATACACTTGTGCACCACTTTCTTGATCTCTCGAATTCCATTTACTAAATGGTAACTTTGTGATAGAGACCCTAAAACTAACCTAGCTCCTGCATGCATGAGCCTCAAATGCTCTCGTTCAATAATGAGATGCGTTATATATGAATTCTTCGGAAGTATGGATGGATGGCGCCTGTCATACGACAAGTTATCAGCATTAATCAGTCTCCCTAGAGCCCTGATAACACCTTTTTTATCTAAAAATGTCAACTGATCACTAATTGTTACAGGTTTGTTTTTAGAAAGCAACTTTAATTCCTTTGCAAAATGCTCTCTCTGAGTGCAGCGCACAATTACCATCATTGAATCACGAAGTTCTTTTGCATTTAAGTTACTGCTTGTTATTTTATTATTTTTATTCAAGCAGTTATTGTAAAATCTGTAAATGAAACCAATTACTTTTTGCAGCTTATAGATGCTGGAATATCTTTTTAATAAATCATAAGGCTCTACATTAGTGATATTGCACGTAATGTTATCCACGGACGACTCTACCTGCGACTCTACATGAGGCAAATTAAAATTTTCTGAATTATTGTGAGAGTAATTTACATCGCTCAAGTCAGGCGAGCCATGCCACCAGAGATGGTTACCCTGCAGCTTTTGTGGTTGTAACCCTCTAGACAATAGATCAGCAGGATTGTCTTTTGTCCTAACATAAAACCAATTTGACTTTTCTGTCAACTCTACAATTTGTTTGACTCTATTTTTAACATATACGTTAGATTTTATTGCCTCTGATTTTATCCATGAGAGAACAATTTGTGAATCACTATACAGGAAGACATCATGAGAAAATCTAACCATTAAAGTTTTGGTAACTCTTTGAGCTAACTGCGCCAAGAGCAAAGCGCTATTTAATTCAAGTTGAGGAATTGTATGAGTTCTGCTCAATGGTGCGACGCGAGACTTTGAACATAGTAGGTTGACTTTTACAGAACCATCTTCCATAAAAATTCTTAAACAGGATTTGAAATTATGAGATCGAACAGTGACTACAAAAGAAGTGCTTTAAAAACTATTACCTAAGTACCTTAACAAAAACTTATTGAAATAAGCATGTCAAACTTGTTGACAGATTATCTCAGATTATTGAAAAATTTACGTATTGAAATAAAAAAAAAACATCGGTCAAGGTCTTAAAGACAATAAATCATAATATACACGAGTATCAAGGTAGGTATCAAGAATATACATGAAACATAACATTCCAATACACAAAAAAAACATTCTAAATTGCGAAACATCGTGTGATTTAAAATTCTATTCTTTTTTTTATTTACATGTGTGTCTGCGACTTTGTCATAATATACACTCATGAATATAGTATGTTTTTGTTAGGGGCAAAGTCTCACATGTCACTTTTTGTGTCCCTATATCTATCTATAGGTATAACAATGTTGGACACAACAGTCTCATGAAGATTGAGCTGCCGATTGTCCTGTAGTAAATCATCATGTCATCATCTTCTTCTTCAAGTGCCACTCCTGTTGGCAACCCCAAAAATATAATTTGTAAGTTGGCAGAACTGTAATTTTTTGTCTACCCTTTTTTACGGCGTCTGTAATAGCGAATAAACGCAATGAGTGAAATTGGTGCATTTTGAATTACAAATCCTTCAGAAGTAATATATTATACCAGTCTCTACCACTGCCAAATCGAACATGGTCCTTCGAAGATGGTCCTTCGAACATGGTCTTTCGAACATGGTCCTTCGAAAATGGTCCTTCGAACATGGTCCTTCGAACTTGGTCCTTCGAAAATGGTCCTTCGAACAAGTCCATTACTGAAGGTTGGCAGTCAGCGCCTTGTATCTTTTCTTGTCAAGCGCCAATCTGAACAGTTGCTCGACGGTCCAGATCCCAGGGCCCTATTTCACGAACAAGTCTAGTCTAGTTCTAAGCCGTGGTGGCTTAGTGGTTTGACCTATCGCCTCTCAAGCAGTCGTGGGTTCAAACCCCGGCTCGCACCTTTTAGTTTTACGAAATTCATGTGCGGAATTACATTTGAAATTTACCACGAGTTTTGCGGTGAAGGAAAACGTTGTGAGGAAACCTGCACAAACCTGCGAAGCAATTCAATGGTGCGTGTGAAGTTCCCAATCCGCACTGGGCCCGCGTAGGAACTACGGCCCAAGCCCTCTCATTCTGAGAGGAGGCTGGGCACAGGCCCAGCAGTGGGACGTATATGGGCTGGGATGATGATGATGATGAAACAAACAAACAAAAAATACAACCGAATTGATAACCTCCTCCTTTTTTGAAGTCGGTTAATAAAAGCCGCGGGTTCAAGGTGGATACAGGCCGCTCCAAATAGAGGTCTACGAGGCATGTCCAACACTAGCAAAAAAGAAAGAAAGAAAGCTTTATTTCGGCTCCATAAGTACGCACCTAAGACTAAGACTAAAACTAGCACTAAAACTGTATTACTTGGTGACACGACAGGACGTCCTACTACTGATATAATGATGAAAATCTTGATTAAAATCGTACATTAACCCCACAAACTTAATCCTATATTTACTAAAACTGTCCAATTTACTAAACACCGGTAATTTATCGCGGCAAGTTTGTATTGTTTATTATTCTATTAGAAAATAGAATGGCGGCGTTGAAAGATTTCTGCTACCGATCGAATTTGTTTATTATTTAGATAATAACATTGAGATGTTATGGTCTTAGGTACGCTCCGACCAGGGATGTTACGGAGCATCGACTCCGGTTCCGTTAAGTCGGAACTTCCGATTATTATTTGTCGGCTCGTGGATCGATGGAGTGATGCCAGAGAAGTCAAAAAAAAGAGGTCTGGTTTCTTCGGTGTATATTTGGAAAGTAAATTAATAAAAATTGTTCCCGAAAAGCTGTTTTACATAAGCGCCCTCTGTTAGCTTCCTAAAGAACTACTTGGTTTTTTGATTTGCTACAAAAAATCGATGACATTTCTGTAGATCAATCAATAAGCCACGTAATTTGCATACAGTTGTGTAGGTGGCGCTGTCAGGCACATTGACATTATTACACCTTCGGTTCCGACTTCGGCTCCGATACTTTTAAATACCTCTTTAAAAAAAAACTCGTTGAGATTCTTGCCGGATTCTTCTCAACAGAAGGGCTACTCCGAAACACAACGTTCGAAGTTCGTGTCGTGCGGTCCTTCTCACACTTATACTATTTAATACGAGAGCGAGAGGGATCGCACGACACGAACTTCGAACGTTGTGTTTCGGAGTAGCCCTTCAGAGGTTTTTTCCGAACCGGTGGTAGATTTTTTGACGTTCATAAGTGCTTGTCATAGCCTAAATTGAATAAAGAGATTTTGACTTTGACTTTGATTGAAATCGAAGATTTTAATCGGAGGTCGAAGAATAACATAGCGGCGGCGGCGGCCTGTGTCGACTGTTATGAACATTTTTTTTTCATTGTTTGTGTTTTATTTTATAATTGAAAATTAAAATGAAAAAAAAATGACTAAATGTTTTATTTGTCCTTAAATAAAAATTCTCTCTCATGCCACCACTGCTGATCCTGCCTCCGACTCCGATTCCGACTCCGATAAAGCAAATTTAAAAACTCCGACTCCACCTTCGGTTCCGATAAAACTACCTCCGTTACATCCCTGGCTCCGACAGCCTTGTATTACATGGCCAGGTTAACTGTCTTAAATTAATCCTTATTCTTCAAAACTTATGGTCTATATTTGAATACGTAAAAATTTGGAGCTATGACTGTTTATTCGAATTAGTTTTTAGTGCACAGGTACTGATATGAGTAGGCGTTACTATACTTAAGATTGGTTTTTGGAGTATTTTTGTATTTTTTATTTCAACTCCAAATTTTATAACTTTTACGGTCACCTGTAAAATCCATATCGAAAATACATTTTTTTTATTGGACTTGATGGCAAACGAGCAAGTAGGTCTCCTGATGGTAAGAGATCAACACCGCCCATAAATATCTACAATACCAGGGGTAGTGCGTTGCCAACCTAGAGGCCTAAGATGGGATACCTCAGGCGAGAGTAATTCACCGGCTATCTTACTCTCCACGCCGAAACACCAGTGCAAGCACTGCTGCTTCACGGCAGGATTAGCGAGCAAGATGGTGGTAGCAATCCGGGCGGACCTTGCACAAGCTATTTACTCGTATCTTAAAGTAAAGCATTTTTATTATTGCACAGCTAATAATGACTAACGCACATCATTGTAACTCTTTTTTTTAATATAGTCTCTATTTTAATAGAATAGAAATATTTTATTCACGCTTCGCACATCAAATAAAAAACAGAATAAAAATACATAAAAACAAACAAAAAGCAATATGTGAAAACACGACACGGTCGCAGCTCAGCATAGTGTTGGCCGTGCAGGTGTGATGTTGGCGCTGGTGGTGGTTTATATAACATACAGCAGTTTACCTATCATCATCATCATGTCAGCCGAAAGACGTCCACTGCTGGACATAGGCCTCCCCCAAGGCTCTCCACTCAGACCGGTCTTGTGCTTTTCGCATCCACCGCGATCCCGCGATCTTAGTTTACCTATATGAAACGGCATTTTATTTGACATATTATCTTATTGTTTATAGTCATCATGAGATCTGCAATATATTTCACAGTTTTTTTTCACCACAGTGTGTCTTTGGAATACGCTATATTCTGTAATGTAGGATTTATCATAACTTTTATATTTATAGAATATAATATAATATATATTAGTGATTATTGAATTAACAACATTTTGACATTGTTATATGTATAATTTGGATGCCCTTATCGGTTAAACATGTGAAACAAACAATTATAATTGTTATAATAACCACCTACACTGTACTTACCATGTTTAAGCAAATAAATATTCTTTATTCTTCTTTATTCTTTATACTTACTAGCTTAGAAACCACTGAAAAACAGCGTTGCGGCTTGCTGTAACATTATGCTGAGTGGGGCCCAATTTATACTGTTCGATATTATTTTTTTTGATTATTTCCATGTACTGTATTTTTATGTGTATCGAATATATATAAATAAGTGTTTCTCTCTCTCTCTCTCTCTCTCTCTCTCTCTCTCTCTCTCTCTCTCTCTCTCTCTCTCTCTCTCTCTTAGCTCTACCTAAATAAGGGTTTAGTTCCTCTCCAGCTTGGCAATCTTATGTCTTCTACAGTGGCGTAGCTTTCGTATGGCCAGATGGTAGGTACAGTCAATGGCAAAGATATCGACACGGCTAAAGTTGCAAAAATATGTATACACGGCCTTAATGTTAAGTGCATAAAGTCGTGTATACATATTTTTGCAACTTTGGCCGTGTCGATATCTTTGCCCTTCACTGTACAGTGCATCAGGGCCCCGGACCTCAGGGGGCCCTCTAACCTAAGCTTTGAAAAGAGAGGAGCATAAAAGAAAAGAGAAAAAAATTGAGCAGGCTCTAGCCATTTTTTAAGTACTTAAATGTTTTTGAAGGCCAATAAAAGTTCAAGCTACGTGGAAAGATGACCTATGGCCGATGGGATCAGAAGGTTCTCGAATGGCGTCCGCGGACCGGGAGACGAGCTGTCGGTAGGCCTCCAACAAGATGGAGCGACGACCTGGTTAAGATCGCGGGATCGCGGTGGATGCGAAAAGCACAAGACCGGTCTGAGTGGAGAGCCTTGGGGGAGGCCTATGTCCAGCAATGGACGTCTTTCGGCTGACATGATGATGATGATGATGACGTGGAAAGAAGGATGATGTCCCGATTCTTTCTCTATGCATCAGGGCCCTTGTCCACCTAGCTACGCCACTTGGTCAAGACTACAACTTGGACAACTGGTCTTCTACAATCTTTTTTTGTTCTAGTCTCCACTCCAGCATTCTCCGTAGACCACACTGAGAAGAATGTAATTTAACTAGAAAAACAGACAGTACAACACTCAACCCTCTTTTTAAGCTCAGCAGTCGGTTACAAAGATATCGCGAACAGCGAATTTTCTCGAGCTTCCTATTCCCACCTCGGGGCCCGGCTTCCAAATTCAAATTGAATTTCAAAATGGCAGCGACTAATCGATTCCATATTTAAAACGAACGGCGCCTGCCAGTATCCTTGTATCGATTCATATCGATTTTTTGAGAATTTTTAAGTTTTGAATAATTTAGATCAATACAAATTGTACCTAAAGTTTTTGAAACCTGGCGTTGAAATATGTTGGGTTTTAACTTTCAAGTTAGTTCAGTTTAAGTTTCGTTCGAATGACTAATTTGTAAAAGGTTACCACCCCAGCCTACATAAGTCCCACTGCTGGGCACAGGCCTCCTCTCAGAATGAGAGGGCTTGGGTCGTGTTCCCACGTAAGCCGTACTGTATCTGTACTAGTAGGTACGGATTAGAAACCTCACAGACACCATTGAATTGCTTCGCAGGTTTATGCTGGTTTTGCCACGATGTTTTCCTTTACCGTATAGGCAGCTCTTGGTAAATTTTTAATATAATTTCGCATATGAATTTTGGAGAACTCAGGGGTGCGAGCTCGGGTCTGAATCCACGATCGTTTCTTTTTGAGGCCATAGGTGAAACTACACTAGAGGTTTGTATTTATAAAGAAGGTTAATGCGATAAAAGCGCTAAAGCGATCAACTACAATTTGAATGGACTACAAATTAACGGTAATCTTTACCTTTTATAATGTTCTTAAGAAAGATGTACCTATTTATTAGTCTACACGAACATGCTAGCTAAAAAACCGTTACTAAAAAGTTGCAATCCGCCAAATGCAATTGGAACGACGTTCGAATGCGTGCGATTTATGATTTAAATTTCGAACGCAACGAAGCTGGCCTTATAAATAGACTTCCAGAATGGACGCGCCCATTACGTCCCTACACTCCCGGCGAGTTGCAAAGAAAAAGCTAAGGTTCCAAATTTGAAATTCTTTGTGCGGTGATTTTTTTTATTCTGCTCTTCGTGGCTTTTCGGAAGGTATTGTTCTTTTTCGTAATATTTTTGTTTGTGGCCAGTCTTTGCTTTTTGTTTTTAAATCACAAATTCAATTAAAGTTAGGTAATACTTAAATCAGCAAAATTTTAAAAAAGTTCATTTTTCAAACCTCGCCGTTAACTACAGTCCGAAAAATTTTACTGTTAATTAAGTTCAATGGTCAGCAACAAAAAAAAAGAGACGTGATTGTAACATTAAAAGTTTTGTAATTTTAAATCAGGAATATGTTATTTTCTTATCTTCGTATACCTAAGTATAATTTTTTAAAATTATTATAAGTAAGTTACAGAATTTAATTTTTTTAATCTATAATTTTAAAAGATTAAAAAAAATTGTAGGGACTTTTCTATAATTGCAAAGGTGCTTAAAACAAAACCGCTCTCGAATTTAAAAAATAATTATTATTTTTTATTAATTCAATTACTAACTAACTCCATATAATATCACTAGGTACCGAAATCTTACAAAAATAAATGTAAAAGTTTATTCGACTCACATACACATCCAAAAATTGTAAAGTGAGTGGAAATACAAAATATACTTACCTACTCTATAAAAGTAATTTGAAATAAAATAATCCCATACGTTAAAGGAATATCGAAACATCGATCATAGAATAAAAAGAATATAGAAAAAATTTAAAACCTGCACCCTTGTACTTGTACCTACCTACACTGCACCGTACTTTTTCAATAAACTATATTTTTTTGTCGTTTTTATAGTTCTATACCTATCTCGTAAACCGCTGAAATCATTGTAATGAAACTTAGCTAAGAACTTAGATTAAAAAAACTAATTTTAAAAAAATATCATTTTTTTTTCTCTTGCTCTTAGTTTGCTTTTCAAAATCATTTCAAGGACCGATTATGATCTGGCAGATCTTCACAAACTTTCATAAACCCTACTTAATGTTATAAATGTGAAACTTTGTGACGATGTTTGGATGTTTGTTACTTTACCTCTAAGCCTCTGAACCGATCGAGATGAAATTCGGTACACAGTAGGTACCACTACCATGAGTTTACAGTGACCGTACTCGATAGCGACGGCGTAAATTATTTGTAGAGGCGCTGTACAATTCTCCATACAAATTTACGCCGTCGCTATTGAGTACGGTCACTGTAAACTCATGGTAGTGGTACAGATAGTTTGAGTCTTGGGGAAGGACATAGGATAGTTTTTATCCCGGAAAATTGCATATTTATACTACATGGACGGAGTAGCGGGCAACAGCTAGTTTATAATATTGTAGGATTAGTAGGATAGGATTGATAGTATAAGGATATTATGTCGTCTGTTTATTTTTATTTAACTTTCATCTTGCGTTATGTCTCCTGTGAAATAAAAAAATATTTTTTTTTTCATTTCTTGTCCCCAGGTCTTGAATCTCCGTTACTAAGATGTACAAAGTGGTCGTATTCGCCATCCTGCTCACGGGTTGCCGTTCTGCAAATGTGAACAAACACATGAAAATGCTCACCGAACTGGACAACACTATTGAACCTAATGGTAAGTCAAATGAAATAAGGAAAGAAAGAAAGAAAGAGAGAAAGAAAGAAAGAGAGAGAGATTTATTTTGGCTCCATAAGTACCACCTAAGACTAAGACTAAAACTAACACTAAAACTAAATTACTTGGTGACACGACAGGATACCAAAAAGGGTCTCCACTAAAATAAAAAAACGAAAAAATAATTATTATGAAACGAAATGAAATACATATCTAAAACTGGATTGTCCACTGGTGATGTAGGGGTAGCACGGAATGCTGAGGACCTGGTTCGATTCCCAGCGCTGCTCTCTTTTTTTGGTTTTTCTGTACATCTATGTTTCAGTTTGTATTTTCGATATGGATACGGGATGACCGTAAAAGTAACAAAATTTGGAGTTGAAATAAAGATACAAAAAGACTCCAAAAATTAAATAAGTACTTTTATTTACTTAAAATTAAGTTGTAATAGGCATTGATCAAGTCAATATTTGGAATAAGTATTAACATTTAACGTCATTTAAGTACCTTGTATGGCCGTTGGGGCCGAAAAGTTCTCGAGTGGAGGCCGCGGATCGGCAAGCGCAGCGTAGGACGTCCACCAACGAGATGGACGGATGACCTGGTTAAAGCCGCAGATTCACGGTGGATGCAGGCCGCTGCCAACCGAAGCAACTGGAGGTCTATGGGGGAGGCCTATGTCCAGCAGTGGACGTCGTACGGCTGAGATGATGATGATGAAGTACCTTGTAAGAGCATGCGAAATGTTCTTAATCTAAATCAAGCTATAATTTGAATACAGTACAATTCTTGTGAACTACCTAACTATCATAAACCTGTGCAACATCGTGAGTCGAAAGATAAGTAATTCTACTTGATTTCTAACTCTATAGGACATTTTCACAATTTGTACCTACTTTTCAGTTGCGCTTCGTCGTTTTTGGGATCTCGGTAGAACTTCGCACGTTGCATTCGTAATTTTTAGACTGGGCACAGTAAAACAGTGATTAAAAAAACTGATTTAAAATCTCAAGTTCTGACTTTTTTATCATACATAGTTCTACAAAACGAGGCGAGAATTCTAAGTTTTGTGATTTTGGAAGTTACTTACATTTAAAGTTCTTATTTCATTTCCCATAGTACAAGCTTTTTTTAGTTTGGGACTAGGTCAATTGGTGTCAAGTGTCCCATGATATTTATTTATTCTTATTTATTATTGAAAAATTTGTACTCCACCAACTACATTCGGCAGTTATTCTTACAGTTGATTTGTATTTTATGAAGTATACGGGAACTTGCAAGGTTGCGGAAATTTCTACAATAATTTCAAAAACTAGATTTTTGTCTTTTATTTATGAACAATTCTTGTATGACTATGTATGACTGTGCTGTGCTAGGTACTAATATCTAAGTGGTTACGTATCTGAATATCGAATGTTAAAATACCGAATGTATTAAAATATATGGAATGGGTCATAATATCGAAAATATATTTCTGTAAAGACTGTATTTTTTTTTTAGATTGTTATAAATCTAACCTAACCTAACCTATGGGGTTCTATAAGTACGATGCCGTTTTAATCAATCCTGAAGTTTTCGGTTTCAGAAAATAACCCTTTCCATATTATGACTCATTCGATATTTTAATACATTCGATAGTTTAACATTCGATATTCAAATACGTACCATCTAATTATATAAAAAATTAAAATAATTGATTTAATTTTACTAACCCTATTCACCCCCAACAGCGCTTCCCCCCCGCGTCCCCCGGCCGTTCCTCGAGCTGGCCCGTGCGCCGGCGCCGGTCACCGCGCACCCTCAAGGCACCACCGTCACTCTGACCTGCGAAGCATTCGCCGCCCCAGCGCCATCTATACGCTGGTTTAAGAACAACCAACCAGTTTACGAGGTAAGATTGATCCTGCTCCAAACTGCGATCCGTCTGCGCAAGGACCATTATATCTAACACTATGTGAATATGTATGTCTTAGGTAATACTAACACTATGTTAAGCGTTACTTGTAATTTGTAATTCTATAAACCAAGAGCTAAAGTGCCGACAAACTGCTCTGTAGTTTGACACAACAAATGTAAATTAAAAATGTAACTTTTAACAGAAATAAACTTTTCTATCTATCTCGCCTAATCTTGCTCTTCAAAGACTGCTACTCTGAGAACTACGAGGTGTCTGCCGTATCAGCGCCATCTATAAGTTGGTAAAAACAACTAGGTAGTTCGTTTATGTTATTGACGACTGGATAGCTAAATGGTTAAAGAACCTGACTACGAAGCTTGAGGTTCCGGGTTCGATTCCCGGCTGGGGTAGATATTTGAATGAATAATACAAAGGTTTATAAAGCTTGTTTATCCGTTGCCTAGTATCCATAGTACAATCACCAGCACCAATATCTGACACAAGAAGCGTGCATAGATAATATCTGATACGACTATTTCTAGGCCCGGAACTACGTCTCAGATATTTTTGCACGTTCCGCTGTGGTAGATATTAATGCTGGACAATTGGTCGTTTCATTCCTTGCTGCATTGTCTATTTATTCACTACAGTATAACCAAGAATCCAACGACATATTCGACGTGAGCCCCACTTCTCTCGCGCGAGTGGAGTCCACCCTGTTAGTCAGCAGGACACTCGGACAGGACGAGTACACCTGCGTCGCCACCGCCGGTGCCAAGACCGCCCGGGGGAGCGCCATCGTCTACAGCACAGGTCGGTTAACACTCTAATTCTCATACTCATTCTCACGGCATAGTCATTCTAAATCTCTTTCTCTTAATATAATTCTTACACTTACCCACTTGACAGTCCGACGATATCATAGTATCCAAAACCAAAATGCTTCAAACCGTCCGTGGATATTTTGGTATCGTGAAGTTTAACATTGATTTTGTGAATAAATCATAAATTATACCCATTATAAAACTATTTCTCATCATCATCGTCATCAGCCGGAAGACGTCCACTGCTGAACAAAGGCCTCCCCCTTAGAACGCCACAGTGAACGACAACTTGCCACTTCACTTGCATCCACCGTTCTTACTCTTAATCATAATCTAATTCTTACGCTTACAAGAATAAGAACTCTTGTTCTTACTCTTACTAATTTTTACACTTGTACTCATTGTCAATAAGTAATTTTAATGGCAATCCGCACAATTCTCGAGACTTATGCCCTATTTCGCTTATGCTAATAAAGTCCACTCTGTTAGTCATCTTGCTCTTATTTTCACTCTTACTTTTACGATTTTTTATATCAAATTGTGTTTCTTTAATTATTTTGTACAATAAAGAGTTTGCATATAAAATAGCTGGCAAACGAGCATGCGGCTCACCTGATGGTAAGCGATCACCGCCATCACGCCGGTATTCTGTGCTTGTTGAGTTTTACCATTCAGTCATAACAGTCAGATATTTCTATCGTTTTTATATCAAACTCATAACACCCCTCTTTCTGCGTCGGGGGTTAAAAACTCATTTATAACTTTTTTTTAATAAACGCCTGTAGCAAAACTACTAGCAAATGTGACGTTTAGGGTCTTAGTAGCGACGTTATCGGTAGATCGACGCCTAATCGATCTGAGCTGATCCAAAAAAGCTTGATTTCTCCTCAACAGCAGTAAATCGTCACTACTTTGAAAAAAGCTGGTGTCTCAAAATCGATGATCTTGCCGGGAGAACTTAATAAAAATTGTTTTAAGGTTCAAATTTGTTGACGTATTGATTTCAGATACGAGATTTTTTGAAAGTAGTGACGAAATATCTTTATTGTTAGTTACACCTTACTTCTTACTTTTTCGCTGTTGTTACGTGAACATAAAGCTTTTTTTAATCGGCTTAAGCCGATAAACGTAGTGTGGTTGCAGAACATCGAAAGTCATAATTTCGTTTCACATAACAACTTTGAGCACAATCATCATATCACCGAATTACTTTTTGTGTATAGGAATAGCCTTTTTAAGTAAATGACTTAAGTTCTTAAGTGTTTATAACTTAAAAATGATTTATAGCAACTAAGCACCATGCATTCTCTTTTACAAAGACAGTAGCGACACCACCCTGTTCATATACACAAGACGTCACAAAAGTAAACTAATTTAATGTTACTATCCATCAACAGAGGGCAGCGCCAGCCTCATAGACCGAGTCCGCCTCGTCCCACTAGCACCGCAAATCCTCGTCACCTACAAAGTCTACATGGACATAATAGGCAGTAATGTTGTCCTCCCGTGTCATGTGAAAGGTCACCCACGGCCACAAGTCACGTGGAAGAACAGCAGGCGACTCACTGTCAAGAAAGATCCCAGGATGAAGGTTAGCTCATAGTTCCGCTATTCGTCACTAGATGGCGCTGTAATTAAGTTTATTATTTTGGTGGTTTGGTTTAGTATCCCGCTAATATTATAAATGCGAAAGTTTGTAAGTTTGTTTGAACCGATTTAGATGAAATTGGATATAAAGATAGTTTGAGTCCTGGGGAAGGACACAGGAAAATTGCCCGCGGCATAGCGATAATTGAGTTGCGGGCAACAGCTAAATTGTTTATGGTGAACGTATTTTTATCTCGATAAAAAAAACTTTTTTTTTAATTTGACTGGATGACAAACGAGCAAGTGAGTCTCCTGATGGTGAGAGATCACCACCGCCCATAGACACCTGCAACACCAGGGGGATTGCAGATGCGTTGCCAACCTAGAGGCCTAAGATGGAATACCTCAAGTGCCAGTAATTTCACCGGCTGTCTTACTCTCCACGCCGAAACACAACAATGCAAGCACTGCTGCTTCACGGCAGGATTAGCGAGCAAGATGGTGGTACCAATCCGGGCGGGCGGACGTTGCACGAGGTCCTACTACCTTAATTTTATGAGTTGACTTCAATAGGTAACTAACTCTTCTTGATACTTGCAGGTCCTTCGTTCGGGAGAGCTGGTGATATCCCCCCTCCTGTGGACTGATATGGGGGAATTCTCTTGTCACGCCACTAATTCCTATGGCAGCAAGTCTACCTCGACATTCGTATACCCAACCAACGTCAGTAAGTACACGTATAAAATATCGCAGCTTTCTATGCAGTGTTTATCTATACTAATGTTGAAAATACAAACTGAAATATAGATGCACAGAAAAACCAGAAAATTAAGACCAACACTGGGAATCGAACCCAGGTCCTCGGCATTCCGTGCCGCGTGCTATACCGCTACACCACTGCTGGTCAACGGTACAGACACGAATTTCCCCTATGCATCACATATCTCAGCTTTGTTTGTTTCTTATATAGCCACTTAAGCAGTGACACTAGCTACATCTATACCGTCTAGCTCTCAACGAGTAAAAAATAAAATAAAAAAAAGTAAAAATTTGGAATTGAAATAAAAAATACAAAAAGATTCCAAAAACGCAATCTTATACTAATGTTTAAAGAGCTTTGGATTTTTGGATGTTTGTTACGAATTAACTCAAAAACTACTGGACCGATTTTAAAAATTCTTTCACTAATAGAATGCTCAATTATTCAAAAGTGTCATAGGCTATAGTTATTACTAAATTACTAAAACTAAAATAATGTAAGTCAAAGTGTACAAAAACTTGCCATAAAAATATCTTTCATCGCATGCGCTGTAAAAACTATGCATGATAGAACAAAAAAATATTTTACTAGGAGTCCGACTCGCGCTTGGCTGTTTTTTTCTTAATATCGACACCTCCTACGTATACTGGTATAAGTGCAAAATTGTGATTTTACAGGAGAGCTGTACAAAGCTTCCTTAGTTCGTAACTTTCTTGTCTTTACAGATAATTTTACAAAATTTTGGATTGGTAGTAAGGAAAGTGCTTTACTTTAGTCTACATTAATGGAACTTTGAAATTAATAATAGTTTTTGAGAAAATGGCAGATGCACTTGTGTACGCGTATTTGACATGTTGTAGTTGTGTGGTATACTGAGCTAAGTACCACTTGCCCCAGTATACGGCGAAAGTAATTAATTATTAAAATGTAATATATTTTTGTTTTATACATAGATAATTACATGACGTAGTCATAAGGATTGAAAAGAAAAAGGAAGTACTTGTTTTTTTGCCCGTCATCATTAGTTTATTGACATATATGTCACTTGTACCAATATACACTTGAATTAATATCACTCGTACCACTATACAGTTTATTATATTTTAAGTTTGCTGTGCAAAAAAGCTTGAAATGGAATAAAAAACAAGTGTGAATTCGAATGATTTATGCAATTCTTTAATTCTGCTAGAAAATTGTATACAGTTTTATAATAATCACACACATTGCTTTTCCTTATGTCAAGTAATAAAATAAAAAAATATTGAACCATGGTAAGTAATTGAAAACAAGTTAGTAACATAATAGGAAAATTGTTATTAAGTAACAATACATGTTAAGAATGATGATGATGATGCCGATAATATAGTTATAATGGCGGAGTCGCTGGAGGAGCTCAGTACTATGCTTAGTGACCTCAGTATCGTCTCCCAACAAGTGGGTCTTAAGATGAACATGGACAAGACTAAAATCATGTCAAATGTCCATGTCACACCCGTGCCGGTTATCGTTGGGAACGATGCACTCGAAGTTGTTGACCACTATGTTTACCTTGGACAAGTTGTCCAATTGGGTAGATCCAACTTTGAAAAAAAGAGGTCGCCTGAAGAATCCAACTCGGATGGGCAGCGTTCGGGAAACTTCGTGATGTCTTCTTGTCCAATAATCCACAGTGCCTGAAGACTAGAGTCTTCGACCAGTGTGTGTTGCCAGTGATGACTTATGGCGCTGAGACGTGGTCCTTGGCTGTTGGCCTCTTAGAGAGGCTCAGAGTCACGCAACGAGCTATGGAGAGAGCTATGCTTGGAGTTTCTTTGCGCGATAGAATCCGGAATGCGGAAGTTCGTCGAAGAACTAAAGTCACTGACATAGCTGGAAAAACATGCAAATTGAAGTGGCGATGGGCAGGCCACATCGCTCGAAGAACAGTTAACCGTTGGGGGAGAAAAGTCCTTGAGTGACTACCACGAACCGGAAGACGAAGCGTTGGCAGGCCTCCTACCGGGTGGGCTGACCATATCGTAAGAGCTACGGGAAACCGGTGGATGCAAGTGGCGAGTTGTCGTTCATTGTGGCGTTCTATGGGGGAGGCTTTTGTCCAGCAGTGGACGTCTTTCGGCTGATGATGATGACATGTTAAGAATAGTCTTATTGATTACTTACTTTTGTACCTTGTCACTTTAACGTCATGTTTGAAAAGCCATACGAAATTATGTAACGACTGAAAGCGACAAGGTACAAAAGTTATCACTTATTTTTAACGTTGACTGTATCTAACAACTATTAAAAAATGTATAAATGACACCGTGCTATGTATAAAGATTTAATCTTTGATCACAATAGGTAATAGCACTGGCCCTTAATTTACTTCAATAAGTTGACATTATTGATACACTGAACAAAACTTCATCCCGTAAAGATTCGGCTCTTGGCGGCAGCGGTGAAACTAAACATAATTATACATTTTAATTAACGATTTATTCACGTAAACCAGTATATGCGGGTAAATAACATTTTATGAATGAGAATTTTGAATTTTAACGTAAATTTAAGTGTACAATTATATGATAAGCCTTATTAAACTGCCTTATTTTACTGCTCGAATCACGGCCTTGTGGTTCATTTAAAACCATTGAAACTATATTTCTCCCTCTCTCCTGCTTCATTTTGCAATGATATTACTTATTTTACATTAAATTACAAGTAAAATACAATAACAATCATTTAGTTAACATAATATAGACTTAATTGTGCATGTAGCCTCATCAACTATCGTTTAAGCTCACTGAGACAACGTCCAAATGCATCGATGGCGAGCATGCATACTGAGGCAACTGCCCGCTACACCACACGAGCACCGCCCCTCCACAATATCTGTGCCGCGTACATAGGTGCAAGCGACCTGCCTCAGTATACGTCGTACCGATTGACAAAAGGGTGTTAGATGCAATCATATACGTTACTTTATTTCCGAAACTAATAGGAATATTCGTACGAAATTTCTGTGGCAGGTAGATTTTAGTATTTTAGTAATAAATCTGCAAAAAAACGAAAATCTCAAAATTGTCAGTTGTATCAGTATACGTAGGAGGTATCGATATGCCCGTGCGAAGCCGGGGTGGGTCGCTTGTATAAGATAAGGGGGAAAACAAGCAGGAGGGTCACATGATGAAAAGCAATCAGTTCCCAATATGCACTGGACCCTCGTGAGAACCTCTTGTTCTGAGAGGAGGCCTGTTCCCTGTAGTAAGACAGTATAGGCCGAGATAATAACATAACCAGTAGATAGATGATAGATAGATAAAAAACTTTATTTCCACAACACATACACGGCTTAGTAAATAAGAAATAATTGTGAAGTGACATAAAAAATATTAAAATGACTTAAAAACTAACATGCAACATTCCGAACGTTATACAAAACAATATAATATTGATTAATTTATACATTTAAGAGAGATTTTTTTTGTAATTATCAATAAATTATTTGAGTTTGCGTTTGAGAGCCATGTGATGATGTGGAGAATAGGCGCTGACTCAGCATGTACTGCGGCCACGGATGGCCACAGAGCTGATATTCTGTCAGAGACCTGAAATAGTGCCAACGTGCTTCCGAATAAGTTCTATTTTGCCACATGCCAAAAATTCAAATTTGAAAGAAATTTTTTTTCGAGAGAGAACACTAGATTAAATATTGGGAGAAGAACCAGTCGATCAAGTCGAATCGATTGAAATGACGTATGACAATTATGACAACCCCGAATCATTTCAATGAATTTTGCTGGCATATTACGCCCTTTGACTGGAAGGCAAACGAGCAAGTGAGTCTTTTAGACATAACCTTCTAAAACATAACCCTCCTTGGCAGCAGTCGGGGATTCTTGGGATTTAACAAACAACTACACACCTAAATGTGTCAAATCCGCTCAAAAAAGATTTTGTCCCGTGTCAAAAACGCGGCGCGTTTGACGCGAAATTAAACATATTTTTTTTTTGTTACAGAAAGGATAAACAAAGCAAGGCAGTAAGCAAACAGACAAGCAACGCGTCGTATACTTAATCCAGGTTCCTGTCTTATTTAAGTTGATAATTGTATAATTAATTAACACGAGCGAATTAAAAAAAGGAAAACAAAGTGTAGTTTACGAAGTGGTTAAAAATAAACTTCAGGTTACACTTTTTCCATTTGAAGAAATAACACATTCTGTGGCATACAAATGCAAGTTGTACTGACACACAAAAGGTTCCGAACCTACTATATTATAACGATCAATTAAGTGATATAAAAAGATCGTTTTACGTTTAATTAAATATACTGAAACCAGTGAATATGAAAAAAAAGATGAGCAGAGTTACTGTCTAATATACTTAAAAAGTCCCATAGACGTTTGGACGGTTGAACCGTCGCGGTTTTTTAATCGCTCGTGTGTTTCCCAACAGAGTGCCAATTTTTTTATTTGTTGTTTTTTTGTAATAATAGGCTTCTTATTAATAATATAACATGTATTTCATTTAAAGAACGTATTTTTAAATTTTCTTCCGGTCACCGTTATTCTGGTACATTTGACTTGTTTTACTTTTTTGTGTCTTTATAGCCACTATGCACTTGTACCGCTACCGCCGACAGATACTTTATGTGAATACTAACTGAACTTCGCCAAAACTTAGTGTATTTAGATGTTTTTGAGTATATTTTTAATGGCTCCAAAAATGAAAATAAAATTAATATAAATGAAATATATCATCATAATTAGTGCAGAAATCTCCCGATAAAACAGACGGGCGGTTGAAACGCTGATAATAAATTGATAAGTACAAAATTACCTTATCGACACGAAGCAGACTGTATTTTCTTAATGGAATCATATTTGTAAACATAATGTGTATGTACTATACCAGTACCTATTTAATTAATGTGATCATAAAATTATAACTTGTAAAACTGTGATGCAAATAGATGAATATGAAATAAATAAAATAACGAACAACTTATAATTATTGTTTCATTAATCGATAAGTATAAACTTTCATCCCCTATTTCACCCCGTCACAGTTCGAATTTTCAAACACGCTCGAACAGATATTTACTTATTTCTTATTAACTGCTTAAATGTCAAGTTTCATGGTTTTATCTTTAAAAATGACGAACTTCCATATAAACTTTCATCCCCTATTTCACCCCCTCACTAGTCGAATTTTCAAAAACGCTCAAAAAGATATCTATTTATTTCTTATTAACTGCCTAAATATCAAGTTTCATGGTTTTATGTTTAAAAATGACGAACTTCTATATAAAATTTCATCCCCTATTTCACCCCCTCACAGGTCGAATTTTCAAAAACGCTCGAACAGATATTTACTTATTTCTTATTAACTGCCTAAATGTCAAGTTTCATGGTTTTATCTTTAAAAATGACGAACTTCCATATAAACTTTCATCCCCTATTTCACCCCTTCACTGGTCGAATTTTCAAAAACGCTTAAACAGATATCTATTTATTTCTTATTAACTGCCTAAATATCAAGTTTCATGGTTTTATGTTTAAAAATGACGAACTTCCATTATAATTTTTCATCCCCTATTTCAATCCCTTCAAGAATTTTTTTCGGAATAAAAAGTAGCCTATGTTCTTTCTTAAGGTCTATATAGTCTATCTCTGTACCAAATTTCATCAAAATCGGTTCAGCGGTTTTGGCGTAAAAGCGTAACAGACAAACAGACAGACAGACAGAGTTACTTTCGCATTTGTAATATTAAGTATGGATATGGATAGTATGGACTAGCTTATGCCCGCGACTTCGTCTGCGCGGATCTAGGTTATCGCGCGGTGGCGCCCTCTACCGAAATAAAAGGTATCCTATGTTGATCCTTGGGGTTCAAACTACCTATATACCAAATTTCATCAAAATCGGGTCAGCGGTTTCGACGTGACAGCGTAACAGACAGACAGACAGAGTTACTTTCGCATTTATAAATATTAAGTAGGGATGGTAATTTAAAAAAAAAAACCTGTAAAAGTGCCCATCGCTGCCTATTTCTAGAAGAGACGATTTCAATTTGAAAGAATAAGTTTTATAAGGCAGTCCAGTTTTCGTTTTTTTTCAGAGATGAATTCCAAAAAATATTAGGAACCAGTTCTCTTCAGTGACCTACATAGATCGCAAACTAAGCGATCAATTTCTCGCAATCTCGACGGGTAGTCGTGACGCGTGGCGGCGCGGACGCACGCCCGCACGACCGGCACGACGGAGGCACGACACGGGTACGACACGATGCGACGACTACAATCGTCATCATCTCACATCTGTAAACTCCATTTCAATAGAATCTGAAAATCCTGTAGACACTTCCAGCCTTGTTGTTTACAGTGACCGTACTCGATAGCGACGGCGTAAATTATTTGTAGAGGCGCTGTAGGTATAATTCTCGATACAAATAATGTACGCCGTCGCTAACGAATACGGTCAGTGTAAAACTCATGATAGTGGTACTGGTGACATGGAGAATGTTTGTGTTTCTCTGAGGAATGCTCTTCAGGCCAATTTTCATGGTTCAATGTGGCATTAAAAAAAAAAAAAGATGATTTAATTTTTGACAGTCCGCTGTAACATAAAACTAATCGCTGGTGCAGTTCACAAGCATAAACACGTTTTTCATGGCTGTTATCTCGGACCGGAAAAAAACGGCCCGGAATGCGGAAAAGTAAAATATCGGACGGTAAAATTACGTATAGAGCACAAACTACTATATAAGTAGTAGATTGTTGCACCAAGCAGAAAGTTATAATCTATAAACCATTTATCATAGTTTACTGCATACAATAATAGATGGCGCTGTCACTCAGCAACAAGTCGTGTCGCACCCTGTAAACGTCCCTTTAACCTGCTCCTTCAATAATTTTACATGTATCTCGGTACTGTCGTGCTATCACGGTATTTTGTCGCCGACCGAATTTGTAGTAATCGCACATTCACTTTCAAGTTTCAACATTATTTGATCGCACTATAATTTTCGGCAAGCGCAGCGTAGGACGTCCACCAACGAGATGGACGGATGACCTGGTTAAAGCCGCGGGTTCACGGTGGATGCAGGCCGCTGCCAACCGAAGCAACTGGAGGTCTACGGGGGAGGCCTATGTCCAACAGTGGACGTCCTACGGCTGAGATGATGATGATGATGATGATGACTATAATTTTGCTACAGTAGCCATGTTTGAGCCGTGGTGGCCTAATAACCTGTGGCCTCTCAAGCAGAGGATTGTGGGTTCAAACCCCGGCTCGCACTTCTGGTTTTTTTAGAAATTCATGAGCGAAATTACATTTGAAATCGACCACGAGATTTTTCGAAGCAGGAAATCGTAGTGAAGAATCCTGAATGATTTATGTGTGAAGTTCCCAATCCGCACTGGGCCCGTGAGGGAACTACGGCCCAAGCCCTTCCATTCTAAGAGGAGGCCTGTGGCCAGCAGTGGAACGTATAAACTCCAATTAAGTATTTATCAATTAACAGTTTCATGTAAAGAAAGAAAGAAAGAAAACATTTATTCGTGACAAACATTATGAACAACGGATAAAAATAAAATAAAGAAAAAAATAAAAAAAAGGTTTGCATGTCACGAAATTGTCCCAAATCAGCAATCTGCAGGTCTTGCGAACGGCGCTGGTCTTCCTTTGGGACCATGTGGTCATCAAACATTAAAAAATTACACAATAAAATACAGTGAGACTTGAGCCTATTTATAAGCATGCAGGTGGTAAGACCTTGTGCAAGGTCCGCTCGGATTGCTACCACCATCTTGCTCGCTAATCCTGCCGTGAAGCAGCAGTGCTTGCACTGTTGCGTTTCGGCGTGGAGAGCAAGATAGCCGATGAAATTGCTGGCACTTGAGGTATCCCATCTTAGGCCTCTAGGTTGGCAACGCATGATCTGCAATACCCCTGGTGTTGCAGATGTTTATGGGCGGTGGTGATCTCTTACCATCAAGAGACCATTTGCCAGTTTTCCATCCAATGGAATAAAAAAAAAGGTCTACGGTAAAGCACCACGTCTCGGATCCATAATGTCATCACTGGCAACACACATAAAGACTTTTGTCTTAGGGGACTGAGGGATTTTGGAGGGAAAGACATTGCGGAGATTGCCTTAGAGGTAAAAGGATGAAACCCTTTCCTTTACCCTTGATAAGGTACAGCCACAATCCTTCTAACTTACATTTACAGCTTCATTTCTCTAGGTCTGTTGCAACGCATCGTGCGCGTGCGTCCGTGTATCGATTAGTTATTACGCTGCGGTGCGAGAGACACGATTTAGCGATTTATCTTTAAATCAATAAGGATTTGCTGAAAGGAGGACTACCGTTATTTGCTATAGAATTTTTGAAATAGAGATGTAGAAATATTCAAATTCTTTATTTCGGATGAACAGAATATTCATAGAGTGTTAGTAAACAAACAAAAGGATAACTTATTGAATCACGCGTTACTTTACGGTGGTCTATATCAATGAACTAAAAGAATTTCCTTGCTCGCCCGCGACCTTATGATAGCTAAGCTTATGGAAAATATGCGTGTTCATGCAGTTCCCTCACCTCCACACTGCAAGAACACACACAAATTACACAAACCCATCTATCACCACCACCAACATCACACTTAAAACAAAAGAAAGAAAATAATTTTAATCTACTCTAAACATTTTAATATTAACTTAGGTAGTGTTAGTATTTGGGCGTTTTCAAAATAAGTTGTCCAAATGGCTTTTTTGTTAGATGTGGATGAAATTTGGTGTTCCTACTCAGAATCAGGAGCACTTTCGATTGCAATAGGAAAAAAAAGTGTCCCCAGGTTTTTCATATAATTTTGTGTTATCCATTACACTACCGCCACAGACACGCGTATGAAAACGGTAACGTAATGGAATAAAAAATATTGGGACACTTTTTTTCTCCTATTATAATCGAAAGTGCTCCTGATTCTGAGTAGGAATACCAAATTTCATCCACATCTAAAAAAAAGTCATTTGGACAACTTATTTTGAAAACGCCCATTTAATAACATAAAAAAATACAACTTTTAAAAATAAAAAAGCAAAACATGTTAAAGCTAATTTGCAATACATAATTACACTCTCTAACATTATCTTTATTATAAACACACACACACACACACGAAGACTCAGTCACATATGCATCTTCTTTACCCTTTTCCATTCGCTAAAAATAAAATGTAAGATTGGGATAAATATTACCATGTTGAATTAAGAGCCGCACTTTCTGTTAATTCTCTAAGATCTGGATCTCTACGACACAGGCTGTGCCTAGTGTGGAGATCACTGCTTCTCTTGTATTGTTGAATTAATTTTTATGGTCAATAAATACATTATTATTATTATTAACTGTGCCGCACTCTTTATTTGCTCGGCCCAATGTTTTAAGATAGGACAAACCAATCTGGCAGCAATTTCCTTCAGAATTCTGTTTTGACTTCGTCTCAAACGGCTTAGTAATGAGAACATTAAAGAGTTGTGACATAATTTCAGACCATAAAAAGCATATCAAACCGTGGATGGGTTCGATTCCCAGCGCTGGTCTTATTTTTCTGATTTTTCTGTACATCTATATTTCAGTTTGTATGTTCGATATGTAATTGTTTCAGCTAACCAGTCTTAAGCTTCCGATCTCTTTTGACTTAAACCCCGGTCTAAAAACTCGCGTAGGCAATTTAACCAGCGCACGAGTCGACTATCATCATGTCATACCTTAATACCGGCCGGTCAAATTATCATTTTTGCAATTCGATCTTCAAATAAGCTACCAATTTCGTAAGCGGAAGACGCGGAAGCCGGCCATTTTGAAAATGAAATAGCACCTTACTGTTCTTTTATGTAGCGAAACGGTTTCGCCCCCAAAGACGGTACCTTCTTAGGCCGTCTTGAAGGAAAAAATAAATCTAGATTTAGCAGTTAAACCTGGCTTAAGTTACAGTGCCATACATTTTGACACTACTAAACTGTGCTTAACGCTAACTCGAGATGTGTTTCCAGTAAGCAGCCATTAATGCTGCTGCGCTGGCCGTCCGTCCGTTTGTCACAGGACTGTAGTTTAAGAACCGTAATAGATAGACAGACGAAATTAATACCTACTAATCAATCCATACTAATATTATAAATGCAAAAGTGTATTGTATTGTAACTTTATCGTACATATAAAACATATGAAATTTACAATTTACAAGAGAAAGAGATGTACAAAGGCGAACTTATCCTTATTAAGTGTGTGATTGTCCGTATTTCACGCCGTAACGGAGCAACGGATCGACGTGATTTTGGCATAGAGATAGTTTATGGGCCCGAGAATGATATAGGCTACTTTTTGTCCCGAAAAAATGCACAGTTCTCAAGGGAACAGCGCGCGATAACCGAATACCACGCGGGCGGAGCCGCGGGCAAAAGCTAGCGTACCTATATTTCTATTGCTGCTCGAACGAAAAGAAAGTAAAATGAATATCCAATAAGGGGGAGCCTCACAAAAGTATTATTTTTCATTTAAGCTTTTAAACATTAAATTCGGAGTTATCATAAAGATTTTATCGATGGTGAAAAAAATTTGGATTAACTATTTCAGTCCTATTTCCTGTATTTTTGGAACCTAAAAGAGCCATTGCCACATTAGAAATGTAATTAAAATAATGTTGCCAATAGTAAAATACATTTCAACAGTCCGCCTTTTGTTAGCGTAGGCTCAAAAACCTTACATCCAAGGTTTTTAATACAATACCTACAGTCAATTATATTTTGATGACCACTTGGTGATGGTTCATGAATGCACGAATTACTTTCATAAAAGGGTCTAAAACAATTAAAAGCTCATTTGGAAATTCTCACGAACGTTTGAAACAATAAAGACTAAATTACTCGCAAGGTCAAAGTTGGATGATTATTTTTTATAGATTTAGTGATGGAAAGTTGTCGATGGAAGTTTTTTAAACTTTTATTGTTTACTAGATTTTGCCCGCGGCTCCACCCGCGTGGTATCCGATTATCGCGCGCTGTTCCCTCGGGAACTGTGCATTTTTCCGGGATAAAAAGTAGCCTATGTCACTCTTGGGCCCATAAACTATCTCTATGGCAAAAATCACGTCGATCCGTCGCTCCGTTACGGCGTGAAAGATGGACCAACATACAAACGCACAAACATACAAACACACTTTCGCATTTATAAGTATGGATAATTTTGTTGTGATTTGTTACAAAAAACAGTTACCATAATACCATACCATGCAAGGACTATTTATTGAACATCAGCACACAGTTACATATGTACGCATGTGACCTATATGTAACATGAGCGATAACCCAGGATATTAGGATACCACGCCCCCCCCCCCCCCATTGGCATCGCACTTAGTTTAGGGAATCCTAAATAATTATATCGTTAAAAAAACGCCCATCACTATAAATTTGTACACGCCCTGCGATTACTTAGGATCGTGTCGAACGCGATCATATCATAAGTTCATAACATAATCATTCGCAATCATAATCGCTAATCGTATCCGAATCGATTTGAATCGGATCGAGAGCAGAGCAAGGTCTCGAGACGGTGAATGGGATGCGTTTCACAATTTATGAATTATCGCGTTTAATTCCGTTCAAAAAGTATGTTATGATTAAATGTAAATGTAAAATTAAATGTTTTTTTTCGTCATCATAAAAATTATAAAATAAAACCTTCTAAAAGTCTCTTACCGCGGTGTTTGAAGTCAAAAGTCTTTGACCAGTGTGTGTTTTCAGTGATGACATACAGATCTGAGACGTGGGCGCTAACGATGGGCCTCATGAGGGAAGCTCAAAGTCACTCAATGGGCTATGGAGAGGGCTATGCTCGGAATTTCTCTGCGGGATAGAATCAGCAATGATGATAATCCGCAGTAGAACTAAGGTTACTGATATAGCCCGAAGAATTGCGAAACTGAAGTGGCAGTGGCCGGGGCACATTGCTCGCAGGACTGATGGCCGATGGGGTCAAAAGGTTCTCGAACGGTGTCCGCGGACCGGGAGACGAGCTGTCGGTAGGCCTCCAACAAGATGGAGCGACGACCTGGTTAAGATCGCGGGATCGCAGTGGATGCGAAAAGCACAAGACCGATCTGAGTGGAGAGCCTTGGGGGAGGCCTATGTCCAGCAGTGGACGTCTTTCGGCTGACATGATAATGATGATGATGAAAAGTTTTGGAAATGATGGAAGAACGGAGAACAATCCTGAACACTATAGATGCTAGACGCGGGAATATGATCGGGCATTTGATACGACACGACGACTTCTTCAAAACAATTTTGGAAGGAAAGATCGAGGGGAAGAGAGGAAGAGGTCGACCTAGGCGCAGCTATATCGATCAGACAAGGGAGAAAGTCGGCCTCGCGTCGTATTAAGAGGTCAAAAAGATGGCGCAAAGGAGGGATGTGTGAAAGATACCCCCCGACAAGAGTATAACTCTTAAGTTAAAGAAGAAGAATAATAAAAACCATTTATTCGCTTACAACATTAGACATAATACAACAATAAATTATATCTGGCGGACCACAAACTAGGCTGAGCCTGTAGGTATCTTGAGAACCTGGAGTGCAATTTAGAGACATACTTTTGGGAATATAAGAACCTAGTCGTATTTTTTATCATTATAGAACAAAGATATTAACAGGCATACAAATATGAACAAAAAAAACATCAAATTTTTTTCCTCCAAAAGTCATCCCTTGTAATGCTATAATGAGAGACATCTCGCTAGTTGCAACTGGTTGCCGATATAGGTAGAGTCATTCACTTTGACGCGTGTATTTTGTATGAAAAAAGGAAAATCCAAAGACTCCATTATTTTTAAAAGTCGCTGAATTAATGTTCAGTTTGACGAGTATGATCTATTATGTTTTAGTTATTTGCTCGTATCACAGGCCACACCCGGTATAGGTTTCTTAGCCTCGTGCCGTGCCTACATCCTTCCTTTGGGATGGACATAAGAAATAATTATAATTTAACACTGATGGCCTTTGTAAAGTTCATAGTGAAAAACTAGTAGAAAAAGCCGGAGATTTTTTCCTCTATTTTTTCCTGAACATCTTAAGTTCCAAGCAATATACAGGGTGTCCCAAAACTACCACGTCACAGTGACACCAGAGGTAGGCCAGCTCAAGAAGAACCTAACTAACCTAACATGGCCTCAGTAAAAGTTGCACGGTTTTCGAGTTATTAACGAAATAAAGATAATTTTCCCCTTTGTCCTAACGTTTTTAGTACTAGCATCGGCTTGGAAAGCTATTAATAACAGTTTTTTATGTGTATCGAATCACGAATAGTTACTTTAGAAGTGCAATGTGTTATTTTATCAGTAACTACTGTAAAATGCTGAAAAAAACTGCATTAATCTAGATTTAAGTTTTCTCCAAATTGTAATTTTAAAGTTTCAAAAAATTATTCCAAAAAAGTACCTTTGGTAGGCAGGAGGATAGAATGTCACACATTTTGCTATCTCATCGACGCCATGATGTTAGACAAAGACAGAAGATTTCATCATTATTTTCGTCAGTCTGTAAACTTCGTGCTTCACTTTCGGATGCAATGAGAACTAATGAAATATACGAACGTCATCTAGAATCATTATACGAGATTCTCAATGCATAATCATTGGGCGTTTAGTCACGGTGCGACGTTGCGAAACTGATAATCATTTATGGAGGCGAATGGATGCGTATAGATTATGGATTGATAAGTCGATTTAATATTAGCCCAGAAGATATGTTGAAAGATGTAGGGGAGTTGAAAGGACCTACTATACCGAGATCTGACGTAAAGCTTGAGGTCCCGGGTTCGATTCCCCGTCGGTATTTGTATGAATAATGATAAGGCGGCCCCTAGACCTACAATAACATTGTACAATGCTTTTTATTGCACAATAAGATTGAAAGGCGCTCTGAATCCAAACGAGCAATTGTATTGCACAATAATACGATCTGCACAATGTTTTCGTGTTCAGTATAGTATTGAATAATGTGCAATACTGACCCTACACGATGCAATATAAAAATATGGTGCAATAAAAATTAAACTCGCTCAAACTTTTGGTCAATCATTGTGCAATCTTCAATATTAACCCTAAACGGTCAATAATATTGCACAATTCGCGATATTGCACAATATAATTGATCGTTTAGGGGCCGCCTAAGAATGTTCATTTTCGGCTCTTGGATGTTTAATATGTATCTAAGCAGATTTAAGCATGTAACCACGAACCGGAAGACGAAACGTTGGCAGGCCTCCCACTAGGTGGACTGACGACATCGTGAGAGTTGCAACCGATGGATGCAAGTGGCGAGTTGTCGTTCTGGCGGCGTTCTAAGGGGGAGGACTTTGTTCAGCAGTGGACGTCTTGCGGCTGATGATGATGATGATGAAGCATGTATTTATCTATGTAAGTATGCTTAACTGTTGCCTGGTACATAGTACAGTCAACGTCATAAATCACTTTTGTACTTTGTCACTTAAACGTCATGTTTGAAAAACCATACAAAATTGTGTAACGACTGAAAGCGATAAGGTAGAGAAATTGTCACTTATTTATGACGTTGACTGTACCATCCCCACAGCGGTAATTATTTATTTTTTATATCACGGTAACAAATCCGTCCCTATTGTGGTAGTAGTTATAAATATTAATTTACCTTTCTTTCCACATCCTCCTCCTTAAATATGTATTTTGCGGAGTTATAAATAGTTAACGAAAGTTTATTTTCTTGTGAAATATATTATTATGTCCCTTCTCAATCAGTGAAGGCTACTTTATAATAAGCAAATATGCCAATTATGATTATTTATTCATAGTCTGTAATCAATATTTTATTTAATGCAACTGAGGACGCTATCGTCCTACATTTCTGTCGTAAATAGTAATTGCAATCGAATTAATCGATTATGTTAATTAAATTAATGCTAAAATATTAATAATAGTATGTACTGGTGCAATAATTTCATTTTCAACTATGTTTGTCTGTCTGTGTGTCTGTTTGTGGCACCGTAGCTCTTAAGCGGGTGGACCGATTTGAATGCGGTTTTTTTCTTTGATAGCAGGTTTTCTAGCGATAGTTCTTAGACATGTTTCATCAAAATCGGTTCAGCTATTTTTGAGATATTGAACTTTTATGTAAATAACCTAACCAACAAAAAGTTGGAAAAGCCCGACTTTAACACTTTGAAGTTCAATATATCAAAAACGATCGAACTGTTTTTGATTAAACATGTCCAAAAACCATCGCTAAAAACTCTGATTTCAAATAAAAAAACCGCATTCAAATCGGCCCACCCGTTTAAGAGCTACGGTGCCAATGACAGACACATAGCGGTCAAACTTTTAACACCCCTCTTTTTGCGATGGGGGTTAAAAAAACTGACAACGTTCTTCCGTTGCTCAAAGTCCAGCTTGTTCGAGAGTCAAGTTGATTTTTAGCATCCTTTTTAAAACCATTTCAGTATAAAAATCATTAAGAACAACCACCTTTTTTATCGTTTATAAGTCATTATTATAACACAGTTTCCGACCAATGGAGCCAACACTCGGTATTAATTGCAGTGGTTGGATGGAAGAAGGCGGAGATGGTAAATATTATAAAATAGGTAACATTCTTGTTGTAATTTACTAATTATTGCGATATTATAATTATATTTTAAAATATTTCAATTCAAACCTTGTCAGGGTCACTTGGTGGAGAGCGATCACCGTTGCCCATGGACACTCGCAACACGGGGGGAATCACAGGTGCGTTGCCGGCCCTTTAGGTAAATTTTGTATAATTTTGTGTTTTATTTTTGTATAATAACTGAATAATGCAATAAATGAATTTAAAAAAATCATTAATTTCTACGTTTCAATACCTCGTGTATAGGTTATAGAGTCCTTATTGAGGTATGTGAAGCAGCCTTGGACTCGATGCCATCCCAGCGAGATGAACGGCCGACGACAGTTTTGATGACATATCTACATTTATCCTCGTAACTCCTAGAGTACTTTATAACATTATACATATAGCAGTATGAGGGAAGGAAAAATTATATGAAATGTCGGATTTAGCAGGGTACCTAATACAAATTAAATTAAATTGTTTTTAATAGACCCCTGTGGTGTTGGGTTAGAATTACACGTTTACATTTCTTTTTCATGCATAATATATACATGTACACCTTAAATACCTTAATATACAGGGCAGCCCACGGGTATGCCACATGGAGGGAAAGTACCTTAATTATTGTACATGGAACATTTTACTGAAAGAAGACATTATTTTAATTTAAAAAACAATTTAAACTGCATTCCTAGATTTTTAAATAATTACATGGTTGAACCGGGAATCGAACCCGCTACACGAGAAAAAAATTACCCTGTAGCTTTATCATACCGATCGAAAGGCTTCATCATAAGGATTATTTTTTGCTAAATAACATAGTGTCAGAAATAAAAGGAAGACTATGAAGTTTAAGATTTTTAATATCACGATTTAAATTTCACCCTGTTGTAAGATCACAGGAAGAAAGTTGAAACAAAACCGCGATCCATTTCCCAACTCCATTTCGCACTCCAGTTGCGTGTACGCAGCTAAATCGTGACGCACGCGCGCCACTGAAGCTATGCATAGCTATGAGATTAAATACGGCTTACGAGTACCCCATTATTTTTTACATAGCTTATCCGATACAGGTACAGAGCTGATGATAGGTTAGAGGGAGAAACGTTTTTAGGGTTCCGTAGCCAAAATGGCAAAAACGGGACCCTTATAGTTTCGCCATGTCTGTTTGTCCGTGCGCGGCTTTGCTCAGGGACTATCAACGCTAGAAAGCTGTAATTTTGCACGGATATATGTAAACAATGCCGACAAAAAAGTACAATTTAAAATTTAAAAAACAATTTTTTTAGAGTACCTCTCATAGACGAAAGTAGGGGTGATTTTTCTTTCTCATCCAATCTTGTAGTGTGGGGTATCGTTGGACAGGTCTTTTAAAACCACTAGAGGGTTTCTAGAACGTTTTTTTTGCAAAATATTCAACTTTAAAGTGCAAATTTTCATTTAAATCGAGCGTCCCCCCCCCCCCCTCTGAAATCTTAACCGGTGGGTAGAAACATTCAGGATGATAGTAAGTATATCAAATTTACAAGGAAAACCATTACGGCTAAATTTGCTTGAGAAATATTAGTAGTTTAAGAGTAAATAGCAGCCTAACGTATAAAATATACCTAAACTTGGAATATTCCGTACAAAATACGAAATCCTTAGAAAAATATTAGGTACTTAATTTTTTCGTAATGGCTGTGGAACCCTATTTTAGGCGAGTCCGACATGCTCTTGACCGATTTTTTTTCTAAATGTCATGGGACGCATGACACCAATTGACCTAGTCCCAAACTGAGCAAAACTTTGCAGGTGGTAGGACTTTGTGCAAGGTCCGCCCGGATTGCTACCACCATCTTGCTTGCTAATCCTGCCGTGAAGCAGCAGTGCTTGAACTGTTGTTTTTCGGCGTGGAGAGTAACACAGCCGGTGGAATTACTGGCACTTGAGTTATCCCATCTCAGGCCTCTAGGTTGGCAACGCATCTACAATACCCTGGTGTTGCAGATGTTTATGGGCGGTGGTTATCTCTTACCATCAGGAGACCCACTTGCTCGTTTGCCATCCAGTCGAATAAAAAAAAAGCTCGTCCTACGGATACCAGGCAACGGATAAATAAACTTATAGATAAACACATTCTTCTGAACATTAGAACCAATAGTTCGGATGTCCATTACCAAAATCAGTTTTTTTAGAATCATACTATATTTTTTGTCCTCTTTCAGGCCATCTAACTGTTATATCGCTGTCTCTTGTATCAACCAAGTTAGATTTACTAAAAAAGGTTGGTTGTTGTATTAATATTTTATTTATAGACTTATGACTACTTGCTGGAAATACATAAATCTCGAGTTAGCGTTAAGCTCAATTTAGTAGTGTCAAATTGTATCGAACTGCTAAGCTTAAATCAGGTTTTTTCTCCTGCAAGACGGCCTTACAGTCTAGACCAAAGTGCCCATTAAGATTACTTAACTACGAATGTATATATTTAAATCTAACTTTCATTTAGATGAAAGTTAAAATCTAACTATACCTTAACGAGGTTTTTACGATATGGACGGATGACCTGGTAAAAGCCGCGGGTTCATGGTGGATGCAGGCCGCTGCCAACCGAAGCGACTGGAGGTCTATGGGGGAGGCATATCCAACATTGGACGAGAGCGTTTTCAAAAAAAAGTGTACCCTTTCCTTTTTTTTTAATTTTTGGGAAAAATATGGTTTTCCATCAATCAAGAGCACAATCGATTCCGATCATTTTAAAAAATGTCCCCATTCTTTCATACAAAATTTTATGAGTCAGTTTTGTCACGCACACTAAGTATATGAAAAAAACGTCGCAAAACTGCAATTTTTTTTCAGATTTTTTTTTATCTACCTATCGAAATAGATTGTGCTCTTAATTCTGTCTGAGTAGGAAAAACTATACTTTTTGCAAAAATTCAAAAATAATGAAGGAGTAACACCAATTGACCTAGTCCCAAACTGAGCAAAGCTTTGCAGGTGGTAGGACTTTATGCAAGGTCCGCCCGTATTGCTACCACCATCTTGCTTGCTAATCCTCCCATGAAGCAGTAGTGCTTGCACAGTTGT
This sequence comes from Choristoneura rosaceana, assembly GCA_037349165.1. Lineage (NCBI taxonomy): Eukaryota > Metazoa > Arthropoda > Insecta > Lepidoptera > Tortricidae > Choristoneura > Choristoneura rosaceana. The sequence goes on from JAZBNJ010000007.1 coordinate 1,490,835, forward strand.
ATTTCGGCGTGGAGAGTAAGACAGCCGGTGAAATTACTGGCACCTGAGGTATCCCATCTTAGGCCTCTAGGTTGGCAACGCATTTGCAATACCCCTGGTGTTGCATATGTTTATGGGCGGTGGTGATCTCTTACTATCAGGAGACCCACTTGCTCGTTTGCCATTCAGTCGCATAAAAAAAGGAGTACACTTTTTTTTAAAAAGATCACGACCTACAGCTAATAGGTAATTATTATTATGATGATAATAATGATGAAAATGAAAATTATGTGAAGAAGGGTTTTGCACAACCTTCAAGCTCAAGGCTCAACCTAAATTGTAAGCCCAGTTCATAATAAGGGCTACTACAAAACCTACAAAGTTTCTACTACAAAACTCGAAAATGGAAGTTCGTATCGTACCATTACTCTCACTCTCGTATGAAATAACATAAGCGTCAGAGGGATGGGAACATACTAAGTTCGAATTTTGCTCTCCGTAGTATAGGGTCAGAATGTAAATGTACCTACATACATACATAAAATCAACGGGGTAGGCAGAGACTAATCCTTCCACTTGCTACGATTCTGACATACAACTCTCGCTTCCTCTACATTCATCAATCTTTTCATGCATGCACGTCGGTTTAGAGTACTCCTGACCCGACCTTTCTTCAGAATGTCCCCGATGTGATCGTGGTACGTTCGTCTAGGTCTTCCTCTCCCAACGTTCCCACTCACGCTCGTCTTATAGATCTGCTTAGTCAATCTGTTTTCACTCATGTAAATGTGACCTAATTTAATTCGTTTACCTTGCACTTGACAATGTCACTTCTTTTGTTAGTATCATACCGCCTTGAATGGACCTCAGAGTTTTCATACAAAAGATCTAGAACTGGTTTGAACTGGTACAGTCATATAAATAACTAGCTTTTGCTCGCGTCTCCCCGCGTAGAATTCGGCTATCGCGCGCTGTTCCCTCGAGAACTGTGCATTTTTTTGGGTTAAGAAGTAGCCTATGTCACTCTCGGGCAAATTAAAATTCAAATCATTTATTCAGTAAATAGGCCGCAATGGGTACTATTACACGTCATTTTTTAAACTACCAGCGCTTTCGGAAAGACCATCATTGCCAAGAAAAGGCCAAGAAGAATGCGCCGCAAGAAACTTGGCAGAAAGTCATTTTTTCATACTAAAATAATAACAAATAAAATACTTCAGAACTACCTAAGTACATGGTGACATAATATTGTCTATTGATATCTGTCGCAAGTATTGTCAATTCTGTACCTCACATATTTTAGCTGATTAAAGCCTTTAATTCCAAGGTTGTATCTTTAACTATGTCAATTTAATCAGCTAACAATCATGAGTAAATCTCAAGAAATATCGAAAGAAAATACGTGTAGTAATTCTGATGCAAACTTTGGTAACTTATCTCGGTTCCTTCGACCTGAACGATTTGACGTCGATCCAACTTCAACGGCCGCTGATTTGAAATGGACCCACTGGCGGTATACGTTTAATAATTTTATAGCTGTTGAAACTTCAGAAGGGATACCTAGTTCGCTGAAACTAAAGGTACTAGTCAATTATTTGTCACCAACTATCTTTTCCCATATACGTAATTGCGAAGACTACGAATCGGCTATATCGGCTTTGGACAATATTTACATCAAGCCAAAAAATGAAATACATGCCCGACATGTACTCTCGACCAGAAAACAGCGGTCAGACGAATCGATTGACGAGTACGTTCGTGCATTAGAAGAACTCGCTCATAATTGCAACTTTCAAGACGTTACAGCTGAGCAAAATCGTAACGACTTTATACGTGACGCTTTCATCGCTGGTATCAGCTCTTCACAAATACGCCAGCGACTTCTTGAGAACCTTAAATTATCCTTGGAAGATGCTAGAAATCAAGCTCTATCACTGGAGATGGCCGTCGATAACTCACAAACTTACGCACGCAATCTCCAACACTTACCTGTCAATGCTATCGATAACAAAGAATCTCAACGGAAAACTAATTCTTATTCAATGAACTCTCAGAGAAGAAGATGCTTCTTCTGCGGAGGTAATATCCACCAGCGTGTAAAATGTCCAGCTGTCAACGCTCTATGTCAGCTCTGCTCCTAGAAAGGGCATTTTGCGAACGTATGCCGCAGCGGTACTCCAGGCACATCCAATGCTGTAACTGGAAATAACAATGATGAGATTCCAGATACATCTGTCGCAACCGTTTTCTCCGCCGCATCACCAGCAAGCTTACGAAAAGCTACTCTGCCTATAATACTTAATGATTTTCGAGCTGATGCTCTCATCGATACAGGCAGTTCTGTCAGTTTCATAGACAGCCGTTTCGCGCAAACTTTAAATTTAAAAAAGAAGCCATGTCGACAAACCATAACTCTTGCATCATTGAATCATACGTCTTTCGTGGAGGGAATATGTCACGCAACGATACAACTAGACAAACACGTTTATAAACAACAGTCACTACTTGTCGTAAACAACCTGTGCGCTGACGTTATTATTGGACACGATATCCTCAAAGGCCACTCCAGCTTAGAATTTCGATTCGGTGGCACCAGAGAACCGTTGATTTGCAACGTAATGGAAGCTTCTGTTCCTCCTGCTTCAGTATTTTCCAACTTGTCACCTGATATCAAACCTATAGCCATCAAATCAAGGAAATATAGTGAAGATGATCAAGCATTTATCAAGCAAGAGATTCAAAAACTTTTAGAAGATGGAGTAATTGAGCCAAGTGTTTCACCATGGCGCGCACAAGTATTGGTCACAGACGGGATCACGCATAGAAAGCGCCTAGTAATAGATTACTCACGCACGATAAATAGATTCACCGAATTGGATGCGTTCCCTCTACCTAATATAGAATCTATCGTATCTAAAGTGGCCGAAAATAATTATTTTAGTCAAATTGATTTGAAAAGCGCCTACCATCAGGTACCTATATTAGAAAAGGAGAAGATTTATACAGCTTTTGAAGCTTGTAACAATTTATACCAATTTACTCGAATACCGTTTGGAGTTACAAATGGCGTAGCTGCCTTCCAGCGCACCTTGCAATTTATCATTAAGTCGGAGGGTCTAGACGGTACCTACGCTTATCTAGATGACGTCACAATCTGTGGCAAAACAAAAGACGAACATGACAAAAACCTCCAGAAATTCATGAATGCCGTAAAGAAATTTAATCTTACTTTAAATGAAACGAAATGTGTATTTAGTACCGAAACGATAAATTTACTTGGCTACACTATCCATAAAAACGCCATAAAACCAGACAAAGACCGACTGAGTCCATTGACAAATCTGCCTATACCAACAGATACTGCATCTCTTAAAAGAGCCGTTGGAATGTTCGCTCACTATTCAAAATGGATAAGAAACTTTTCTGAAAAGATTAACCCACTGGTCAAATCTTCAAAATTCCCTTTAGACGTAGACGCTGTAGCTTGTTTTGAAAATTTGAAGAGTGACATTTCTAAATCGGCACTTACTGCTATTAATAACGAAGAAACATTTACTGTCGAGACTGATGCATCTGAACATGCTATTGCTGCCACACTGTCACAAAATGGACGACCAGTAGCATTTTTCTCAAGATCATTATCAAATCATGAACGACGTCACTCATCAATCGAAAAAGAAGCAAGTGCTATTGTTGAGGCATTGCGCAAATGGCGACATTTTCTAACTGGTCGGCACTTCATGCTAATAACCGACCAACAGTCAGTCTCATTCATGTTCAGCCAGCTTCACTCCAGCAAGATCAAAAATGAAAAAATCGAAAGATGGCGACTTGAACTGTCATGTTATAAATACGACATTGTTTACCGCCCTGGTAAAGATAACACGGTGGCTGACACACTGTCTCGAATAAGTGCAAGCATTGACACTAATAAACTGTATCAATTACATGATGCTCTATGCCATCCCGGCGTTGCGCGGATGGCGCACTGGATTCGAGCAAAGAATTTGCCATATTCAGTTAACGACATTAGAGCAATGACGTCGTCCTGCCGAATTTGCGCAGAGATAAAGCCACGTTTTCATAATGTTAGCAGCCAACTTATCAAAGCGCTTGCTCCATTTGAAAGAATAAGCTTAGACTTTAAAGGTCCTATACCATCGAAGACGTGTAACAAGTACATACTAACGATCATAGATGAATATTCCCGATTTCCATTTGCATACCCTTGCAAAGACATGTCATCCAGTACCATCATAAAATGCTTGAAAAACTTATTTTTCACTTTCGGGACACCTGTTTTCGTTCATTCTGATAGAGGAAGTTCCTTCATGTCTGAAGAGCTCAAGACGTTTTTGACATCTCTGGGAATATCCTCCAGCAGAACTACTCCTTATAACCCTGAAGGGAACGGGCAGGTCGAGAAACTGAACGGAACTCTTTGGCGGACTATTCAGCTCCACATCAGATCAAAAAATCTCGATATCGAAGATTGGGAACAGAGCTTACCAGTCGCACTACACGCTATACGCTCTCTGTTGTGCACATCTACTAACATGACTCCGCATGAACGGATGTTTATACATCCACGAAGATCAGGTAACGGGGAGGCTTTACCAACTTGGCTTCTTACGCCAGGTCCGATACTCATTAAAAGAAATGTAAGAAAATCCAAATACGACCCATTAGTTGAAGAGGGGGAGCTTTTACAAGCAAATCATTCATACTCTCACGTAAGAATGCCAGATGGTCGGGAAACGACCATATCAAATAAAAATATTGCCCCCTTACCTTCATTAGAAGATAGTGATGATGAGAATGAACCTGAACAATATTACTCAATGGACGAGGAAGAGGTACATCCTGGCGATAATAGTGATGAGGCAGTGCGCGAGCTCCCACCGCCTGCTGCAGCACCGGCGCCGGCACTACGCCGCTCCACCCGGGCACGTCGAGCCCCTGCCTACCTGCAGGACTACTCAAGGGATTCGTCTGTTCCAGAAAGGGGGGGTGAATGACATAATATTGTCTATTGATATCTGTCGCAAGTATTGTCAATTCTGTACCTCACATATTTTAGCTGATTAAAGCCTTTAATTCCAAGGTTGTATCTTTAACTATGTCACATGGTATGTGATTAAAGAAAAAATTACAATAAAAATAATAGTAATAATACCTACAGGGAAATATGGGGTCCCTTAGTTACAAAACTAAACACTAACTATATCTACGTTCAGCGGAAGTGTAGAATGCTTCCACCGTCATAAATGAAAAAATAATAATTATTATTATTATTCTGAAATATACATTTCAGGTCAAGTAAACATTAAGCTTTTGGATTCCAAAGGCAAGCTCACGTCTGCCGCCCCCAAAGTTAGCTCACACGCACTCATGTCATGCTCTGAAAGCAGAGCGGTACCGAGGGCATGGTATTGCTTCCGTTCCCATAAGCTCTATGAGATCGTCTTGGGAACTTCGGCCCACAAACTATCTCTATGGCAAAAATCACCTCAATCCGTCGCTCCGTTACGGCGTGAAAGACAGTCAAACACACAAAAATACAAACACACTTTCGCACTTATTATATTAAGTATGGATTATGAACTATTTTTGGATTCGGAGAAAAAATAGTTATGACAAACAACACCTTACGACAAATATTATGACTTTCAATATTATGCGAGTCGATAGGAACCCCTTAAATTAAGAGAAGCTTGATAGGCAAGTCCCGGGTAATTTATCTATGACCGCGACAGGTGCGGGCGAGTGACGAGGCGAGCGACTCTCCTCACGAGTCGACTCGCAACTAGAGCGAGCTTTGGGAGAGTGCTGCGGCGCGCTAGTAGCTCTACTATGATATATATTTTAGAATTATTCTGAAGGTTGCCATAAATACTGTATTTAAACGGTCAAATGTTATCCGTTTTGACGGTACAATCTCACTAACATTGTAAATGCGAATTTAAAGTTTGTAAGTCTGTTTATTTGTTTGTTACCTCATCATCATCATCATCATCATCTCAGCCTATATATGTCCCACTGCTGGGCACAGGCCTCCTCTCGGAATGAGAGGGCTACCTCATCGTCGAACGTCGTATGTTGTTACCTCATCACGTCTAAACTACGGAACCGATTTCAATGAAATTCGGCATACAGAATGTCTGAGTCCCAGAAAACTCCATAGGATAGTTTTTATCGCGGGAAATTATACAGTTCGCGCGCAACATGCTAGTGATAAAAAAGAAATTGCACTAATATTATAAGTGCGAAAGCTTGTGAGTTTGTTTGTTTGTTTGTTACTTTTTCACGTCTAAGCCGCTGAATCGATTTAAATAAAACTCGGTATAAGTACAGATAGTTTGTGTCACGGGGAAGGACGTAGGATAGTTCTTATCCAATCTAAAAAAAATACAGTCTTAAGAAAAATATCTTTTCGATATTATGACCCATTACATATTTTAATACATTCGGTATTTTAACATTCGATATTCAGATACGTACCCAACTGTACAAAGTCAAAGTCAAAATATCTTTATTCAATTTAGGCTATACTAGCACTTATGAATGTCAAAAAATCTACCACCGGTTCGGAAAAACCTCTGTTGAGAAGAATCCGGCAAGAAACTCAACGAGGTATTTTTTTTAAACTGATTCACAACATTAATAAATGATATCTATATACTATACTATATAAATGATATCTATGACATCTATGTACATTATACGAAGTTGAAGTAGAGCAGCCTCCGTTTCGTACCGCGAAAGCAGATGCACCGATCTACTCACACTAACATAATGTAAGTACATATCAGTTAATCACTCAGGTATATAAGCTAAGGGAATCTCGACAGAGCATCATTCGCTCTCTGAACTTTGGTTAGACCAACCAACTTGGTCTAATTTTAAATTTGGGCTCATCAAATCTTCGTCTAGAATTTGGGGTGATTGAAAATATCAGAAATTTTGGACACCCTGTTGTGTTGTGTCAGTGTCAAAGGGTGTGAAAGTGATTTTTTTTTTGTTGTGTTGGATAACAGGGTAGCGTTTTAAAAAGGGTTTTAGTTGGACGCTAAAATGAGGGTAAGTAATTTTGTGCAGTTTGATAAGTTACATTAAAAATCCATACTATACTATACTACACTACATACTATAATATAATATACTATATCCATACTAATATTATAAATGCGAAAGTGTGTTTGTATGTTTGTCCATATTTCACGCCGTAACGGAGCGACGGATCGACGTGATTTTTTGCATAGAGATAGTTTATGGGCTTGAGAGTGACATAAGCTATTTTTATCCAGAAAAATGCACAGTTCCCGAGGGAACAGCGCGTGATAACCGAATACCACGCAGGAGAAGCCGCGGGCGAAAGCTAGTTATATTATATTTATTTGAGACATCATTAATACGGTCCATATATTAGTTAGTAATTCTAATTAGTTACATGCAGACGGACATTGACAGTTAGGAAGAGTTTCTGTTCCGACTGTTTCACCATCCATTGATTAGTGTTAACTGACGGTTAAATGTGATGCCGTCTATTCGAACAAAATAAATAGAGACGGCATCACATTTAACCGTCAGTTAACACTAATCAATGGATGGTGAAACAGCCCCTTAATATTACTTTTAATCTCAAAATGTAGAGCTCACAAAGTACTATGACTTACCATTGAATTAAATAATCTGAAAATAATCCCTAATATCAATTTAATATTATAAATGCGAAAGGAACTCTGTCTGTCTATCTGTTTGTCTGTTACGCTTTCACGTCGAAATCACTGAACCGATTTTGATGAAATTTGGTATATTGATAGTTTGAACCCCAAGGATCAACATTGGGTACTTTTTATTCTGGTAAAGGACGCCACCGCGCGATAACCTAGATCCGCGCAGATAAAGTCGCGGGCATAAGCTAGTACATAATATATTTTAACTTTTAATAAAGAAATGGTAGCCACAGTAATTGTTCGTGATGACTAACTTTGAAACAGCTATAACTCAAGAAGTGGCTGGTGACTACACGTTCAATTTGAAGAAGATCAATAAAGAGATCAATAATAAAACACTTTAAAGTCGGTTTTCTATAGGGCATCTATTAGGCAAAGCTCTGTGCAGGGGGCGACACTAGCGCAGCCCTCCATGAAAACGTCAGTTCTCTTTATATTTTGTCGCCATGACAGATCATGACCAAAGAGTATTAATACCTATATAAATCATGATTTATTTATTAGTAACAAAGTAACATGATATTTTACATCGATAGTAACGATACAGCTATATTTCCAACAATTTCATTAAAATAATACGATATTATGGCATCTAAGATACTCATACTGTTTACCTACGGTTTTGTAAACTTTTGTACTAGTGCTGCACTCTGACGGAAGAAAATTTCAGTAGTATTCTCTATAATAATCAATAATCAAACTTTATTTGCTAATCTATTTTATTTAATGTTTTTTTTTCTGACCAGTGACTGTCAAACTGTTGCAGGGCCCATCTTGTAAAATATAATAATATAAAATATTAATATATCTGTAGCTAGAAATAAAATAAATAAATACACTTTTGTTTCAGTGCATCGCGGCCTGTTTGATGCTAGTAGCGACAACTCTAGCAGAACCCCCTGTAGACAACAGGTAAATACCTGAGGAATCCTAATAAAACTTTGAACATGAAACTACCGTGAGACTTACTCATATTAAACCATATTGCAACGGATAACTCACGTCTTAAAACGAGTTTAGCTCGACTGTTTCGGGCTATTTCGTAGCCCGTCTTCAACACGCGCACTACGCGCCACCGCTCTGCTCGCCGGACAGTCACGCGAGCAGAGCGGTGCGCGTAGTGTGCGTACTGCGGCAGCCGCCGGGTCGCGTTTCTTTGAAGATGTGCTACGAAATAGCCCGAAACATGTCGAGCTAAACTCGATTTGAGACGTGAGTTATCCTATCCGTTGCAATATCATTTAGTATAATCCTAAAAAAAATAAGAAAGAAAAAAAACATACAGTCGAATTTATAACCTTATTTGCAGTCGCTTAAGAACTTGTACAGTCCACTCGATCTAAACATTAAAGGCCAGTACAAACGGACTGCAATCCAACTGTAACGTAACCGCAAATGCCGACTGCTCATACATTTGTATCGCAGTCAGCGTGCAGTTGCGCCGACCGCAACTGAACTGGTAGGACCTTGTGAAGCAGACAAATAGAAAATTCGTCAAACATATATACTTTTTGCCTCGGTAGTTAAAAATAAATAAAGAAATTTGTAACGCTGGAAGAAGCATAAAAAGGCCTCATTCACCTCAAGAGTGTTGTTACGGCAAGCCGCAGTGCTGGTTTTCAGTACGAATGCCCCTATAACTTATAATTTAACTTTAACTTTATTTAGTAAAATTTTCTCTGTGTGAACTCCCTCCACAGCAAGACTTAACTTTATTAAGTAAAATTTCCTTTCTTTACACTCCCCACTCCCCATCAAGACTTAATTTAATTTAATTTATTGAATCAGGCGTTACTTTGCGGAGGTCCATATCAATGAACTAAAAGAATTTCTTTGCTCACCCTAGGTCGCGGGTGAGCAAAGAAATTCTTTTAGTTCATTAATTTTATTTAGTAAAATTTCCTCTCTTTACACACCCTCCCCATCAAGATTTAACTTTATTTAGTAAAATTTCTTCTCTTTACACTCCCTCCCCATCAAGACTTAACTTTATTTAGTAAAATTTCTTCTCTTTACAGTCCCTCCCCATCAAGACTTAACTTTATTTAGTAAAATTTCTTCTCTTTACAGTCCCTCCCCATCAAGACTTAACTTTATTTAGTAAAATTTCTTCTCTTTACAGTCCCTCCCCATCAAGACTTAACTTTATTTAGTAAAATTTCCTCTGTTTAGATACCTCCCTCCCCAGCGAGACTTCAGTGGTGGGTTTTCCCCCCCTTCCCAGAGCTATGGTCCCCCCGGTTCCGCCCCGAGACAAACTGACGCCGTGTTTGGGTAAGTGATAACATTATATGACGACGGATAGCTTGGTCAGAGAAGCTTGCGGTCCCAGGTTCGATCCCCGTTGAGGCAGATATTACATACGATTAGGAATGTTGGAATAACTTCCGCATTGTCACTTCAAAGTCGCAACTTTTCATTTCGCAAGTGCTCAATAATTCTAAAACAGTAAATATTTCAGGATTTTTATAAAACTAACCTAACCTAACCATGCAGGTGGTAGGACCTTGTGCAAGGTCCGCCCGGATTGCTACCACCATTTTTCTCGCTAACCCTCCGCGAAGCAGCAGTGCTTACACTGTTGTGTTTCGGCGTGGAGAGTAAGACAGCCGGTGAGATAACTGGCACTTGAGGTATTCCATCTCAGGCCTCTAGGTTGGCAACGCATCTGCAATACCCCTGGTGTTGCAGATATTTATGGGCGGTGATCTCTTACCATCAGGAGAGCCACTTGCTCGTTTTCCTTCTAAAAAAAAAAAAAACCTAACCTAACCTAAAGGATTCTACACGATGGCCCTGAAATAAATCCTGAAATATTTAGTTTTAGAGTTTGCGAAATTAAGTTGCAGAATGAATCAAGTGGCCAAACATTAGTTGCTAAATGAACGGATACCGACAGCTCTCTACTTCCATCCCCCGGTGACCTGTAACCCTCATGATGTCGTCAATCCTCCTAGTGGGAGGCCTGCCAACGCTTCGTCTTCCAGTCCGCAGTCACTCGAAGACTTTTTTCTCCCAAAGATTGTTTCTCGAGCGATGCGGCCCGCCATGCCACTTCAACTTGTTTTTGGCAGCTATGTCGACGAATTTTTAGTTCTTCGACAAATTTCCTTCACTGGGCATTGGTAGAAGTACTCTTAAGGCCTGCGGCAGATGCATGCTTGCAAATTCTTTTTCAATTGCACTTTGATTGCATTTTAAGTGTACCTAGGTTGGTTTCAACCGCTAATATCATAGCATGCTCTACTTTGGTCATGTTAATAGCTGTAGGTATTTTGAAAGTCTAAAATAACTCGCATAAAAAGGCCACGGTGGCCTAGTGATTTGCCTATCGCCTCTCAAGCAGAGGGCCGTGGGTTCAAACCTCGGCTCGCACATGAGTTTTTCGAATATGCGGAATTACATTTGAGATTTACCACGAGCTTTACGGTGAAGGAAAACATTGTGAGGAAACCTGCACAAACCTGCGAATCAATTCAATGGTGCGTGTGAAGTTCCCAATCCGCACTGGGCTCGCGTGGGAACTATGGCCCAAGACCTCTTGTTCTGACAGGAGGCCTGTGCCTAGCAGTGGAACAAACTAAAATGATGATGATGATGATGATTATTCGAAAGTCGCATTTAGAACAGATTTATCGATTTTTTTAACGTAGTACCCACTAAATAGTCTATTTTTATTGTTCCAAGTAAGTAAGAACCGTCGCTAGAAAATCTAATTTCAAATAAAAAACCGCATTCAAATCGGTCCACCCGTTTAAGAGCTACGGTGCCACAGACACACAGCGGTCAAACTTGCGTCGTCGGTTAAAAACTCAGAGATATGAGTCTAGGTTCGAACCCACGACCTTCTGCTTGAAAAGCCGTGTCAAACCACTAAGCTCCCACGGATACACAATACAAATCCATACTAATATTATAAATGCGAAAGTATGTTTGTATGTTTGTGTGTATGTCCGTCTTTCACGCCCTATCGGAGCGACGGATCGACGTGATTTTTGGCATAGAGATAGTTTATGGGCCCGAGAGTGACATAGGCTACTTTTTATCCCGGAAAATGCTCAGTTCCCGAGGGGACAGCGCGTGATAACTGAATACCACGCGGGCGGAGCCGCGGGCAAAAGCTAGTCTTTCAATAAAAAGTTTTATTTGCATTGAAAAGTATCAAGTGCCTTCTAATTCTTGAGCATTGAAGCCCAATGGTACAGTTTCGGGGTCAAGTAGAACAGCTCTTATACAATGAAAGAGCGGCCTTGACTTTGGCAGGTTTGATACAGTCGGCAACATAAGTATTACATTCCTTATCCAAAAACCCTAAAAAACAATTTGATTTATCCATACTAATATTATACCCATACTAATTTATTTATAAACAAACAAACAATACAATACAATGATTAACAGAAATTAATAAAAAAAGAACTAAAACTAACTTACTCTAACTGACTTGAGATGTCAATTCAATTTAAATTAATTAGTTTTTTTAAATAGTTTATTGAATCAGGCGTTACTTTGCGGAGGTCCATATGGAGTGTGGAGGTGGAGGAACTGCATGAACACGCATAATTTGCATAGAATTAGCTATCTTAAGGTCGCGGGTGAGCAAGGAAATTCTTTTAGTTCATTAGTTTTATTAATTATTTTTCATTTCCTACAAGCTTTTTACCGACTGTACTTTTATGTGTGTGTGTGTGTGTGTATTACTCCTTCACGCAAAATCAGCTGCACGATGAAATTTTAAATGTTAACTAGATATCTATCAAAATAATACATACGCTACTTTTTATCTCGATATTCCTGCAGGAATTTTGTAAAATCCCGGTTTTTCAATTCAACTGCTGCATCTAATAAATCTATGCGTGCGAAGCCGCGTGTCAACACTAATAACTGATAACTTGGCTATCTTTTTTTTTATTCGACTGGATGGCAAACGAGCATGTGGGCCTCCTGATGGTAAGAGATCACCATCACCAGGGGGATTGCAAATGCGTTGCCAACTTAGAAGCCCAAGATGGGATACCTCAAGTGGAACTATAGAATAGAAAAAAATAGAATAAAATAGAAAATATTTAATTACCAACAGTACAAACAATACCAGACAACAATATAAACAATACAAGACAAAATAGTACAATACAGCACAGAAGTAAGTAAAATTGCAAGTAAGTAGTCTGTCCTGCGGCAAAAGGAGCAGACTCAGCTAATGCTGCTATACTATACTATCTGATCTTCAAATACATCAACTTGTGATGACGACTGTCCATTCGACGCGAGAACCATATCACTATGATCACGATCGAATTATTTCTCTGAATGAGTGCGCGAGCGCCTCCCGTAATTTGTATGGTTTAGAAAGTTATCACGATTTGTTCGTTAACCGAGCTATATCCATACTATCCATACTAATAATTATAAATGCGAAAGTGTGTTTGTATATTTGTGTGTTTGTCCATCTTTCTCGTCGAAACGGAGCGACGGTTCGACGTGATTTTTGGCAAAGATAGTTTATGGGCCAGAGAACATAAGCTACTTTATATCCCGGAAAAATGCACCTGAGGGAACAGCGCGCGATAACCGAATTCCACGCGGGTGAAGCTGCGGGCAAAAGCTAGTTATATATAATTGGCTATTTTAGGTTTCTCGAATGTTTTTTTTTCGATAGATCTGAGGTCTTATTGTTCAACGCACTTAAAATCACATTCGTTTTCACTATTTAATTTTTCTCTATCACATGGTGTCACGGGATCGCGGTGGATGCGAAAAGCACAAGACCGGTCTGAGTGGAGAGCCTTGGGGGAGGCCTATGTCCAGCAGTGGACGTCTTTCGGCTGACATGATGATGATGATGATGACATGGTATCAGATGAAGATAGAAAGAAATGGTGAATGAGATTGCTAACGTCATCGTGTTAGACAATACAGCCTCCGATCCTCAAGAAAAAGGGACACTAATTTTTTTCCCGTTTAGTAATGTCTTTCGGTGATCGAAATGACTGACAGCGACAGAGTTTTCAGAAGAAATTTGTATGTTTTAAGTCGTAAACGAAACATATATTTTTCTCCTTTTAACAAAAAAAAATAGTAACTGTTTAGATAATTAAAAATTTCTAACTATCAATAGCCGTAGGTATTCACAAACTGTCTCTATTTCAGGTGCAAATTATTAACTTTCTGACATATATTCTCTCTTTCAGAAACCGTCGATCATCAACCTATGGAGCTCCGCGTTCAAGTTCCCGACGCCCCTCCAACCAATACATACCTCCCCAACAACCTTCAAACCAGTATGGACCCCCCCAATCCAGAACCCAGCAACCTTCCAACCAGTATGGACCACCTTCATCCAGAACTCAGCAACCTTCCAACCAATATGGACCCCCTTCGTCTAGATCTCAGCAACTTTCCAACCAATATGGACCACCTTCGTCCAGAACCCAACAACCTTCTAACCAATACGGACCTCCTTCATCCCAATCCCGAGCTCAACAACCATCTAATCAATACGGAGCCCCGTCCCAATCCAGAAACCAACAGCCAACCAATCAATACTTACCACCCCAGTCAAGAAACCAACAGCCTTCTAACCAATATGGACCCCCTCAACCTTCTAACCAGTATGGACCCCCGCAACCTTCTGCTCAGTATGGAACCCCATCCCAATTCAGAAGCCAACCTTCTAGCCAATACGGTGCTCCTGCCCAGGGAAGGACGCCATCAAATCAGTACGGAGCCCCGAGGCAAGGTGCCCCTTCTTCGCAATATGGAGCCCCTGGCTTCGGGACCCCGTCACAAGAGTATGGAGCACCTGGTATCGGAGGTAAGGGAGCTAATTAAAGTGTTCACTCCATCGCATTGCAGGTGGTAGGACCTTGTGCAAGGTCCGCCCGGATTGCTACCACCATCTTGCCATGAAGCAGCAGTGTTTGCACTGTTGTGTTTCGGCGTGGAGAGTAAGATAGCCGGTGAAATTACTGGCACTTGAGGTATCCCATCTTAGGCCTCTAGGTTGGCAACGCATCTGCAATACCCCTGGTGTTGCAGATGTTTATGGGCAGTGGTGATCTCTTACCATCAGGAGACCCACTTGCTAGTTTGCCATCCAGTCGAATAAAAAATGCACGCCTTGCCGTGTCAGATATTGGTGCTATACTTTACTTTAATATTATATTATAAATTTATAAATGCGAAAGTGTGTTCGTGTGTTTGTGTGTTTGTCCGTGTTTCACGCCGTAACGGAGCGACGGATCGACGTGATTTTTGGCATAGAGACATAGGCTACTTTTTATCCCGGAAAAATGCACAGTTCCCGAGGGAACAGCACGCGATAACCGAATACCACGCGGGCGGAGCCACGGGCAAAAGCTAGTTATTATTATAAATGCGAAAGTGTGTTTGTGTGTTTGTCCGTCTTTCACGCCGTAACGGAACGACGGATTGACGTGATTTTTGTCATAGAGATAGTTTATGGGCCCGAAACTGACATAGGCTACTTTTCATCCCGGAAAATGCACAGTTTCCGAGGGAATAGCGCGCGATAACCGAATACCACGCAGGCGGAGCCGCGGACAGAAGCTAGTACGACTATAATCCTTTAGATATTGCATCTCATTTCTCTTCAGTGACTTAAGTTCTTCGGCGAATCGCCTTGTGAACGTAACGCCTAACATTATTTACCTGGACTTATTATATCAGAGGAAGTCCCTAGCTTAAACAGAATACGTTTCCTTCAGGTCAGCAGTACTCTGGAGACTTCGATGCTGGTCAGAGCAGGCAGTACCTACCGCCTGGCGCAGGCAGGGGGTACAATGGAGATGAAGATGGCAATGGGGTAAGTAATGCATTGGTTTAATTTCCATGTTTAATTTTTTTACAGCATTGAGCACTCATTTTCTTTTGCGTTCACTACATTTTACTCTGCAACAACTTAATTGTATAAAGTTGCACAACTAGTTAATTGTATCAATCTATACGTAATATTATAAATGCGAAAGTGTGTTTGTATGTTTGTCCGTCTTTCACGGCGTAACGGAGCGACGGATCGACGTGATTTTTGGCATAGAGATAGTTTATGGGCCCGAGAGTGACATAGACTACTTTTTATCCCGAAAAAATGCACAGTTCCCGAGGGAATAGCGCGCGATAACCGAATACCACGCGGGCGGAGCCGCGGGGGAAAGCTAGTATATTCATAAAAATGGGAGCGCCAAAGTTTGCATAATCTTCTCTGGTCATACCGTATTTTTTGTCCGAATCATCGTTTATCCGAATTTTTTCGCACTGAAAACTTATATTTTTCTAAAAATGTTAAATGGTCATCCTATAGAAAATTAAGGTTAGGTTAGGTTTATTTTATTAGAATTCTAAACAATCATTGGATTCAGAGAAAAAAGAGTTATGACAAACGATCATTCTGACAAAAATTACATTCGGACTTTCAGTAAGTATGCGAGCCGATATGGGACCCATAAAAACACTTCACAAATTAACCCCGATCCCTAAAATATAGCCTAAACCCTTTCATTCTGAATAGCTTGAGTCCAACCAGTGGGATGTATGTTACTGAAAAAAGTTTGCTCATTTTCTCAGGAGCCAGCCAACTACAGCTTCGAATATATGGTGAAAGACGACGCTTCTGGCAATGACTTTGGACACAGGGAGTCGAGGATGGGAGACCGGGCTGAAGGTCTTTACTACGTCGTGCTGCCTGATGGAAGGAAACAGGTGAGGGTTGAAAATGATTTACCAAAAATCAAGTGGCGAGTTATCGTTCATTATGCCGTTCTAAAGGGGAGGCTTTTGTCCAGCAGTGGACGTCTTCGGCTGATGATGATGATGATGAACCAAAAATCAAAATCATTTATTCAGTAAATAGGCCACAATGGGCACTTTTACACGTCATTTTTTAAACTACCAGCGCTTTCGGAAAGACCATCATAGCCACTTCAAGAAGAATGCGCCGCAAGAAACTTAGAAAGTATTTTTTTTTTAAATAAAATAATGACAAATAAAATACTTAAAAACTACAGTATACAATTAAAGATTGAATTGAAGAGCTTCTTATATTCCACAATATTATTTTTTAATAATATTTTGGACGATTGCAAAGTTATACACTAACCCACTTATTCATAAACGACAATCAAACCTATTTTAGTTAAAATGCCGCTAAAATTCGTTTGTTCTTATCCGTGACTTCGACATTTGTATTTGTTAGAAAGGGACATTTGTTAGTTAACATAGGCTTGTTAAGTTTTATGAATAAGGGGGTAATTATTTATTTTAAAAAATTGGCTTAGTACTCGGTCCCTGTTACCCGAGACCGTATTGCCTTACGTTTCTGACATTCGCGATAACAAGGCGATAACAATCAAATAACAGTATTCGCATACAAAAACTGTCACTTGATTGCGATCGCGAGCGTCAGAAACATTAGGCAAACGGCCTCCGGTCTCACACACCTGAGTTTTTCTAAATTCACGTACGAAAAAACATTTGAAATTTACCACAAGCTTCATGGAAGAAAATCATCGTGAGCAAACCTGCACACATCTGCGAAGCAATTCAATCATGTGTGTAAAGTTCCCAATTCGCACTGGGCCCGCGTGGGAACTAGGTACTGTCGGGCCTTCTCATTCTGAATAGGCCTGTGACTTGCAGTACTTGACTAACTCTACATTTTCAGACCGTTGAATATGAAGCAGATCAGGACGGGTATAAGCCAAGAATTTCATACGAGGACACCGGCGCGGGCGCAGGCTACGACCAAAACAGCCAAGATGGCGGGTACAATCAAAATGGCCGCAACAACCAAAATGGCGGGTACTAAAAGCGACGTGAATCAACAAAAATAGTTACAAGGAAGGTTTTCTGACAAGTAAAATACCACTGGATGATGTTAATATACCTAACCCATCCATTTTGACATTCACGTCATGTTTTTGATTGATTTTATGAAATAAACGAGTCAATTTTAAGTAACACTGTAATAAAAATGGATCTTGCGTCTAAAGCGCCATCTACCGATATTTTGTTTGTCAGAAAGAAAAAATTAAAACGACTGTTTAAAATATTTTCTAGTTTTTCTCAATGGAACGTGCCATTTGGGTAATATTTGACTATTGAATGGGCAATGTCAATGTGCCTTTCAAAAAATGATGATATCACGAAGGGTTTGAGCCGCCAAGATCATTGAAATAGAAAGGTATCATAAAAGGTGCAAACTTTAACATTTTGCCACTCTGGCTTTAAGAAAATGGATGGAAGTGGCCAATTGTGTCACTGTAATATAGCTTCATATGAATAAAGGGTGAGCAAAATTAAAATTAATATCGTGGACTAAGATAAAACGACTTTAGCTGTGTCAAGGGATAACGAGCCATATTGCGAAACTTGTAAAGTACAAAACGCTTTATTTAGTTTAGTTTTATAATTTATGATTAGAATTTGTTCATTTTACTACAAGTTTCTTGAAGAAATAATTTAAGAATATTTAATGTATACCTTTTATAAAAAGAAACTGTTAAAGCAGCTTATAGTAAAGTGACTAAAATTTGTGTTTTCATAACTAATTATTTTAATGGACCGAGCCAGTCATATAGATATATATAATATATATTTAAAATAATAAAAATGTATACGAAACATTTTCTTCGTACCTGCTAAATTTAGTCTTGAATAATTTGTTTGTTTATTGTTTTTCCCAAATATCTCAGGTTTCTTTAATGCAACGTAGTTGACAATTTTCATTGCTTTTCTTTTTTATATTGTTCTTATTAAGCCATAAATTAGTTATCTGATAGAAATAAGGTTATTGTAATCGCCAATTTGTAAATAAACATTTTTATACAAAAAAATATATTTTTCTTTGACTGGCTACCAAAAACTTCTTGAAACCATAAGATTGCGTTTCCAGAGATAAGATATACAAATTACTTGCAACACACATCCTCGTATCCCTGATGGAAACACAGCCTAACCAGTTTCTATAGTGAGGTTTTATTTCAAAAGATATTTATCTATATGCATTTGTAAAAAGTATATAGTAGGTACATGATTAGTACCTATGGTATTTGTGACGGCCATCCGTCAAAAATATGGATGTAAGATTTAGGAAATATCTCAGGGAAATATTTCAAATCATTTGCATTTGACCACATGAACAAAGCAAGATGACATTTGTATTTTTAAGGAAGGTAAGTTTGATAATTGTTAGAGTTTCAGACATGACTGAAGAATTTATTGAATCAGGCGTTACCTTGCGGATGTCCATATCAATGAAATAAAAGAATTTCTTTGCTCACCCACGACCTAAATGATATATGGCTATCATAATAAGGTCGCGGGTGAACAAAGAAATTATTTTAGTTCAATGACAGAAGAAATCAAAAACCTGTTGTGAATTATCTATCTTCTTCTTCTATCTTTTTTATAAATAAAATTACATATATGAACGCGCATAACATCTGAATGACGACAGCGAATTGGATAATTATTTTGTTGTTGTACTCATTATTGTCAGGACAAGGTTTGTGCTAAACAAAATAAAAGAAACTGTAGGTAACGGGGGCGAAACCGCGGGCAACAGCTAGTTTAAAATAAATTTAAATTATAGGGTCGTACAGGCAGGTTTTTGAACCAAAATTAGGCCGAAATTTTTATTTTATCCGAATGTTCGGCCGAAGTTCGTATTCGGTTGAAATCACATTCGGCCCATCTCTAAAAAGTACCCATTACTGCATACATTTGAGGGCCACATTTTTGCCGCTCAGTATTATTTAAGTGTGTACCTACGTTATGTAGTCAAAAAGATTCGACGTTCCTATAATTAGATCTAGCGTTAATTTTCCTTCACTTTGTTTAGATCTCCAAGATATTCTCCCTGTGGAATCGGACAAGGAAAGAACTATTTTTAATCGCAGCATTGATAGTCCTGGTCTTCCATTACTCTTTCCTGAATAACTCTATAAATATTGGACCTTCTAAACGGTAAGTATACCTATTAGATTAGATAAATGTAGCACATCTACGAATAAAAATTCTCTAGAAGCGTAAACTAAGCCCCAAAAAAATCATTCCATTGAATACCTACCGCACCGGGCGGGGCTTAAAATACCCACCACCGCGCGTCACGCCAGTTCAGCCGTAAAACTTGAGTCGTATACCTACATATTATTATAGTCGTTCAGTTTCTTCCCGGATTCTTCTCAACAGAGGTTTTTCCGAACCGGTGGTAGATTTTTTTGACATTAGTGCTTGTTGTAGCCTACCTAAATTGAATAAAAATATTTTGACTTTTGACTTTGACAACAAAGTATTTTATCAAGTAAGTCAAAGGATTTTATCTTGTACATATAGATGGCGGATACCGGCAACATCCTATCCATATTCGTGAGTACTGTCCCTATATCCCTACTAATATTATAAAAGTGAAAGTAATTCTGTCTCCCTTTTCACGCGTCAACCGCTGAACCGATTTAGATGAAATACGGTATGGAAATATTTAGTAGGAGTCCCAAGGAAGGATATAGGCTACTTTTTGTCCTGAAAAAAGCATGGTACCCGCACGATAGCGATGAGCGATAAACGAAGTCGCGGGCAATAACTAGTTCTTTTCCATATTGATGGACTTGTTTTTACGGAATCTCTCTGTTCCTTGGTGAATAAGTTATTGCATTCGAAGTAATCACAAAGACGAGTGTAAATTACTCTTTCTCTGTCTGTCTGTCTGTCTGTTACGCTTTCACGTCGAAACCACTGAACCGATTTAGATGAAATTTGGTATATAAGTTTGAACCCCAAGGATCAATATAGGATACCTTTTATTCCGATAGAGGGCGCCACCGCGTGATAACCTAGATCCGCGCAGACGTAGTCGCGGGCATAAGCTAGTTATAATATATATTTTTATTTCAAACTTACTAATAACTGTCTCTTTTGTGTATTGGTTTGATTGGGTGCAACAAAGTTCGCATACTCTTCGCTTGTCATACCGTAATTTTTGCCCGAATCATCGTTTGTCATAATTTTTTTCCCAATGAAACCTTACAGTTTTATGAAAATTTTTAATAGCCGTCCTATAGAAAACTATAGGTTAGGTTAGGTTTGTTTTATAGCAATTCTGAACAATTATTGTATTCAGAGAAAAAAGAGTTATGACAAACGATCGTTCTAACAAACATTACATTCGGACTTTTACAATACAATACAATACATTACAATTCAGTAACTCTTTATTGTACACCAGAAATAGTAAGCGATACAGAAAACAGATACACAGAGAAAAAATTACAAGCTAAGCAATAGGCAATAGCAATAAGTTTTTTGTATTTTTTTTTTATATTCTTTATTTAACACCTTCACGGACAGTACGTAAACTAAAACCCTCGTAATATGGCAGTACGGCTGTAGACGGGAATTTAATTTTCATTAAAAGTGGCACTACGTTCACAGCCGAATATTTGTCATAGTATTTATAGGAAGGTTATGTCTCTGTGCCGTTTTTGGATGTAACACAGACCCGCCAGTGCCACAGCAAGCACTCATATTGTTGCACACAAGTTACCTCCGTCACGCATACATTGACAGAGTCTGCGTGTTGTGACACTACGTCTGTGGCCGGACAATTCGCATAGCCGATTTCGTCTGTGGCCGTTAGTACCGTAACACAGGTCATAGTAGTCGCTTGACATGAATACCCGTCTACAGGCGGTTACGCCTCTGGCCGTTAATGCCGCAACACAAACATTCCAACCTGAGCAATACGACAATCCGTCCCCAGATGTTATGCCATGTTGTATGGAGAATTTCTGTGCCGTATCACAAAAAAATCAAGATTGTCCTGTGTCCGTGAACGTGTTAAGTATTTATTTATTTTCCAAAAAAATTTACTGAAACTCAGCACTACATTGTACTACGACTTCACACGGCAATAAATTACAAATATAGGCATTAGAGCAAAACACTTAAACTACTAAGCCACGCGACTGCATCAGGGGGTAGTGCATCCAAGTCTTCGTCGGGTCCAGGATAGGAGTGTAAGGGGCAGCGCTTATATTTGTAATTTGCCATACGATTAAATCATAAATAACACGGCAATAAAAAGTGTCTTTGCATTGCAGGTTCTTAGACGAACTGCCATACATACGTCCACACATAATAAACAGTGGGATATGCGTGCTCCCCAATTTGAACCCGTTTGCAAAGTCAGTCACTCAATACGAACCGGGGCCGGTGTTCGCCAGGTGTGGCAGGAAGGACTGGGTGAGATGCTATGTGAGTATTTATTCAACAATACTATATTATACTGTACTGTGATCTGCTGTGCCGTGCTGTGCTGTGCTGTACTAGGCTGTGCTGTGTTGTACTGTACTGTGCTGTACTGTACTTTACTGTACTGTATAGGTAAAAAACTCAAGTAAAGGACCTGTTGTATGTAGTGGTGCACAGAATTTATATGGAGCTTAAGTCATTTTGCGAATTTGGAACGTCAATTTGTTTATATGGACAAGTTTCTACTACATACAACAGGTCCTTTACTTAAGTTTTTCACCTATACCTATTGTTACTGTAGAGAAAGAAAGACATTTATTCACAAAGACACACAAATAAAACCAAAAAGAAAAAAAACAATAAACAGCAAACACAAAAAAAAACAAAAAGGAAATACCTACCAAAATAAAAATACACGATTTTGTGTGTCCCCGCAAAAGTGCAACGGCCGATGACTCAGCGTAATGCTGAGGCGTAAGACGCCTGCAGCGCTGATATTCTGTCAGAATCGTCTGTGACTCACGGAATGATAAATAAATATACTAAACATATGTACAACGTCAAACTTGTGTATAAATAAAATTAAAAAATACAATAGATTTAATTTTAAGTAAACAAGTTTAAGTGTACTTACTTTACTTTACTGTACTGTACTGTACTGTACTGCACTGTACTCTACTGTACTGTAATATGCAATGACTTTATATTGTGCAGTCGGTACTCTAACCTAAGTATCACTTCACTGCACTTTCACATTTCGTTTAGTTTCGTTAACGATTGTCAGTACCTAATTATCACAGAAATCGCGATTTCTAACTTCGTATTATCAGTTCGTGATGAATATTGAGCTATGGAGAAGAAAGAAGAAGCGTTGGCAAGCCTCCCACTAGGTAGACTGACGACATCGTGAGAGTTCTGGATAACCCTTAGATGCAAGTGGCAAGTTGTCATTCACTGTGGCGTTCTAAGGGCTTTGTTCAGCAGTAGATGTCTTCTGGCTTACGATGATGATGATGTTGGGTCAGATATTTTTGCTGGTGACTGTACCACGATACTATAATTCTTTTCTTTTAACAAATGTCTCCATATCCTTCAGTTGTTGTGTCCCATGATATTTAATTATTCACTCTTTTCTAGAACTCGAAATGTCAACTGATTGAGGAAATCCTAGAGGACTTTGCATCTCTTACTTGTGAATTCAGAGATATTCTGCCAAGCAGTGATAAGAATAATTTAACCCTCGGTACAGCCAGTATCATCAGGGGAAATGAAAGTTATAGCCCGAACCAGAGTGACTTTATCAAGGTTTCCTGTAAAGGAATCAACATAACAGAGTAAGCGATAGTTTCTTTTTAATTTTACCAATTCGGAAAGATTTGAGTCTTTAAGTTCACCGCCACAAAACAAGCGAAGTAGCGTGCTCTGTACGCCATAGAAAAACCAGCGACAAACTAATTTGATTTTTAAATTGCAGAAGGATTAATTTTTCATTAGCTGTCACGAATAGATGACTTTGGCGGTGAAGAGGTTAAGTCCGATTTAGTATCTAAAGCCTTTCAAGTTCTTTCTAGTGTTGGGTTGACAGGTTGTTGTTAGGTTTACAAAAACCTATTCATTTTAATAAGTTTAGTCTAAAAAGGGTGTAAAGCTCTAAACAGATTGAAGCTTTTTCAAAGGCTATGTTTATTTAAGTTCGAAATTTTGTTTACTCCTTGGATCTAGAAACATAATGTCAATTTCGACTGTAACTGTAGCTGACTATTCAGCATCCGAGACCATATTTCATGTCAAAAAAGGTAGCCCTTTTCTTTTACATCTTTCCTATAAGTTCCTTTACAATACAATACAGTACCTAACTCTTTATTGCACACCAACATATAACAAGCAATTACAGAAAACAGGTATATACACAGAGACTTTCTGACGTAAGCAATAGGCGGCAACGAATCCAAATAGATAGGAGATACATAACAACATTAACAACATACTCATAAATAAACTAACAGTTGTAACATCCACACGCAAGACGACAGATAGTGCTCCCTAAGCAGAGACCCAGGTCCTTTGTTCCCAGTATAGCTCCAATTTTATTACATCCATACTAATATTATAAATGCGAAAGTGTGATTATTTGTTTGTGTGTTTGTATGTTTGTCTGTCTTTCACGCCGTAACGAAGCGACGGATCGACGTGATTTTTGGTATAGAGATAGTTTATGGGCCCGAGAGTGACGTAGGCTACTTTTTATCCCGGAAAAATGCAAAAGGGGCGGTGCGCGGCACAATGCAACAGCGCGCGATAACCGAATACCACGCGGGCGGAGCCGCGGGCAAAAGCTAATCCATACTATAAATGCGAAAGTGTGTTTGTATGTTTGTCCGTCTTGCCATAATGGAGCGACAGATCGACGTGATTTTTGGCATAAAGATAGTTTATGGGCCCGTCACGCCGTAATGGAACGACGGATCGACATTTAATTTTATGGGCCCGAGAGTGACATAGGCTATTACTTTTTAACCGCGCGATAACCGAATACCACGCGGGCGGAGCCGCGGGCAAAAGCTAGTTCTTATTTAAATGGTTCACGTCATTTTGTTCCAGTGGAAAACTGGTGAAATGGTCTGGCAACGTGATGGCTCTCCGACCGATCCCCACTCCGCCAGCTAAGAAGAGCTCCATCAACATCCAGATCATTGCCTTCGACACACTATCCGCCAACGGCTTCCAACGGCTCATGCCGAACAGTTGGATCGAGCTGAGGACCACACTGAGGGCTACCATGATGAAAGGGTATAGCTCCAAAGTCAGCAGGGCTACTCCGAAACCCGAAACTCGAATACGAAGCCGAAGACCGAAGCCGAAGATCGTGTCGTGCGATCGCTCTGACACTTATACTATTTAATACTAGAGCGAGAGGGACCGCGCACGACACGAACTTCGAGTTTCGAGTTTCGGAGTAGCCCTGCAGGGATCAATTTATTAAGGCTCTTACCTACACATCTTGTCACTCGTCACGACACGACGTCACGAGGTCATTTCCAGGATAGCCCATTTCAAGAAGTGGTTATTTCAAGAATTGGTCATTTCAAGAATTGGTATTGGTAATTTGAATAAGTGGTAATTTAAAGAAATTGTCATTTTATAGGTTAGTGTTATCATGATGTGGTCATATCAAAAAGTGGTCCTTTTTACCCGACTGTGAAGTACTCGTATGTACAGTTGTGTGCAAAATAATAGCAGCAGTATGACTTTGGATAGAATTGGTGCTCTGACCAGACTATTCAATATCTGAAAATACTAAATTGAATGAAACTTCCTAAATATTGCACAAAGCTTTGACGTAAACAAAGGAAATTTTCTCGTTGTGGTCCTAAACCTCATAAAGGGAGACAAATATGTAAAGTTATCGAGATAAGGGACACGAGACGAGATGGGACACGGGGCACTCATTTTACTACCAACCACAGTTTTTAGTAACACTTTTTTTTCAGTTACAGCACTATTGGTGACGGTATGGCTTCTGCCTTGCTACCTATCCTCACCGGGAAGACAGAGAATGAACTGTTAAATGAGAAGAATGAGACCTCGCACATATTTGACAGAGTGCAGTTTCTATACCGCAAATTAAAGGATCTCGGGCAAGTGATATAATTGATGATGATGACTAGATTTTACCCCACTTCACACGCGTAAACAATTAGAATTGACAGTCTCATTGAAATCCTGAGATTTCTCTAGATTTCTATGGGTATATACCCAATACAGTCCCAACCCAACACGACATACCCAATAAGTCATCGACATAGCTCACCGGATAAGCAAACTGAAATAGCAGTGGGCCGGCCATATCAGCTGAAGTATTGGTTCCTAGAAGCTATGGAAACCCTATTGATATGGATATTTAATAAATTATCATAAAAACACCCATAGTGCCTTAGTCCATCAGGAGGACACTTAATAGAATAAAAAAATAGTTCTTTGGCTTTCAGGTACCGTACAGCGTTCTTCGAGGACATACCTTTTAAAGGTACCTTTCTGGACCGGTTCAGCTCCAATTATCAAATAGCCGATCACCATTTTCACAAGTCTTTCCTAGGAGATGGTTCTGACGTGAAGAGATACTGTATAGGGGGCACATCTGAGATTAGGCTGATATTTAACATCACGAATCAGGTCAGCATCAGTACAAGGTGTCAAAAAAATTATCCTTATTCCTTAAGGGGAAAGTGAGTTTGTTTGTTTGTTTGTTTCTTTCACGTCGTAACGGAGCGACGGATCGTCGTGATTTTTGGCATGCAGATAACTAATTTATGATCCCGAGAGTGACATAGGCTACTTTTATCCCGGAATAATGCACAGTTCCCGAGGGAACAGCGCGCGATAACCAAATACCACGCGATTACGATTTGGAGTCTTTTTGTATTTTTTATTTCAACTCCAAATTTTTGTTTCTTTTACGGTCATCCCGTGAAAGTTTATATATTTCACACGAAAACACAAGCCGAAACATGAATTCACAGAAAAACCAGAAAAATAGACCAGCGCTGGGAATCGAACCCAGGTCCTCAGCATTCCGTGCTGCGTGCGTGTGTGGGAATAGCACGCAGCACGGAATGCTGAGGACCTGGGTTCGATTCCCAGCGCTGGTCTATTTTCTGGTTTTTCTGTGCATTCATGTTTCGGCTTGTGTTTTCGTGTGAAATATATAAATACCACGCGGGTGAAACCGCGGGCAAAAGCTAGTGAGAAATAAAAGTGGATAAATTCCAAAAATACTGCCAGTTTATGGCTGAGTTTCCACCGTGGATGTAGAAGGAAGCTGAGTGGTGCGAAAATGTAGAGCAAGCGCGTGTAGCGGGCTCTTTTCAAATAAGCGATATGATACATTATAGGTAAAAAAAGTAAGAAGATTACAACAGTATGTTAGTGTGCACTGATTTGATATGGGACTAAAGACATTTCTAATCAAGGGCGCTATTTCACGATACGCCTTGGAATTTCGTGATCAGGCGGATTTTACGATCGGCCACACGTCGTTTCGCTGAGCTGTTTCCACTAGAACTGCGCTGAACGAGGATAGACAAATGAAGTGTTTCTATTGCTTCGTACACTTTCCTCGCAACGCATCCTCGCCCATTTCTGGTGGAAACGCAGGCTTAGTGGTCGATGTTTTCGGCAGGTGGTAGGACCTTGTGCAAGGTCCGCCCGGATTGCTACCACCATCTTGCTCGCTAATCCTGCCGTGAAGCAGCAGTGCTTGCACTGTTGTGTTTCGGCGTGGAGAGTAAGACAGCCGGTGAAATTACTGACACTTGAGGTATTCCATCTCAGGCCTCTAGGTTGACAACGCATCTGCAATACCCCTGGTGTTGCAGATATTTATGGGCAGTAGTGATCTCTCACCACCAGGAGACCCACTTGCTCGTTTGCCTTCCAGTGGAATAAAAAAAAATGTTCGTTTTTGATTGTAACAGTTCATGGATCTGGACGGGAATCGGTTTGGTTTTACGTACGTGGCGGACGTCACAGCGCATGACTTCAGCATGGTGCAATCTGCTGACGTAGAGCTGGAAAGGCTACTGCTGGACTTCCAAAGGCAGAGGGAAGACACGCTGCTGGTTATAGTGAGCGACCATGGACCCAGGCGAGTGATCCTGATCATAGATTGGTTTTTGGAATCTTTTTGTATTTTTTATTTCAATACTAAATTGTTACTTTTACGGTCATCCCGTAAAAGCTATATCGAAAATACAAACTGAAATATAGATGCATAGAAAAACCAAAAAAGTAAGACCAGCGCTGGGAATCGAAGCCAGGCCCTCGGCATTCCGTGCCGCGTGCTATACCGCTACACCACCGCTGGACAACGGTATGGACACGAATTTCTCCTATGCACCACATATCTCAGCTTGTTCGTTTCCTATTTAGCCACTTAAGCAGCGACACTAGCGACATCTATGCCGTAGCCCTGATCGAGAAACTCTTTCGGCACTCCATCGAAACTAACCGCTCACCCGGACAAGAGAATATCGTTATTAAGCAATCAAATTAAGATTGGTTACGTGGGTTCGATTCCCAGCGCTGGTCTTATTTTTCTGGTTTTTCTGTGCATCTATATTTCGATTTGTATTTTCCTGATCATAGAATATATTAGTATAGATAACGACGACTAGAAACGATGACGATGATTAGAGCCAGTGCGTCGCTACTCGCTGTCTTAGCTCTGTGGCCATAAAACCACGTTTCGAACCTCTCGCTCGCACCTTGCAGCGGCTTGCGAACGTACCTAACAAAAGACGGTCGCATTGCCTGCCAGCGGCCGGGAAAGTTGTATGAAATTTCTTTGCAGGCCGCTAAAGCGACCGCGCGCAGCAGCCGAGCCGCAGTTCGTGGCCTACTTTTTTTTTTATTCGACTGTATGGCAAACGAGCTAGTGGGTCTCCTGATGGTAAGAGATCACCACCGCCCATAAACATCTGCAACACCAGGGGTATTGCAGATGCGTTGCCAACCTAGAGGCCTAAGATGGGATACCTCAAGTGCCAGTAATTTCAGCAGCTGTCTTACTCTCCACACCGAAACACAACAGTGCAAGCACTGCTGTTTCACGGCAGGATTTGGAACTTTGGAACACAACGTCAATATTTCATGGCATGTTTGAAAAAAACTAGTTTACCCCGCAGGACGCGTGTGAGAGACACTTGGCAGGGCAAACTCGAGGAGCGTCTGCCGCTCTTGGTGCTAATGTTGCCGCGTAACCTGATGCTGAAGCGGCACCACGCAGCGAAGGCTCTCGCAGACAACTCCGACACAATCACCACGCCGTATGATCTCCATGCCACGCTGGCTGACGTTTTGGGAATACGCGAGGAAGGGATGAAGAGAGGGTTGACTTTGTTGGAGTCGGTGAGTTTTCTGCTACGATAAGACAGGATATTATAGGACGTGATATAATTTGATATATGATGACAAGATATGATGTGATGTGATATGATATGATATGATATGATATGATATGATATGATATGATATGATATGATATGATATGATATGATATGATATGATATGATATGATATGATATGATATGATATGATATGATATGATATGATATGGTATGACGTGACGCAGCGAGACGCGACAAGACATGACATGCCCTGGAGGTGAACCATCCAGAACGATCTACACTGACAGAATTATCGTACCTAATAGTATCAGAAAGACTGATGCCAAATAGGGAACAAGCCAGGGGACTGATCGATTGAGGATAAAATTGGCTTCTTCGTTCGGTTTCTTAGATACCCAAAAACCGGTCGTGCAGTGATGTGGGTGTCGAACCTCATTGGTGCTTCTGTCTTCAGTGGATGAACCTGACTGCATCAGATCCCATGTTCAGCAGGACAGCATACGCATTAGTTCAGTTTATTAACTCGCTGCTAAAAGAAGTCGGGTAAGTTTAAGAGGGTTGCGCTGGGAGGAATATGTGTCATTAATCAATAGAAACGCTTCTACCTATCCTCGCAGATAGGGTTGTCAGGTCCTCAAACGTAATAGCCGGACAGACCAGCCAGTTTGGCCGGACTTTTGGGCAAAAAGGCCGGACGTCCCATCATTAAGGACTAGCTTATGCCCGAAGCTCAATAAAATGTTTTTTTTTTCGTTATAAATGGTAGCCGGTTTCCTTCCCAGAGTTATAAACTCTATACCAAATTTCGTATTAATCAGTTCAGTAATATACGCGTGAATAAATTGTAGCCTACGTACTTCCCAGAGTTATAAACTCTATAGGTACCTACCAAATTTCATATTAATCGGTTCAGTAATTTAAGCGTGAAGAAGTAACTGGCAGGTAGACCGACAAACAGACAGAAAGACTGAGTTACTTTCCATTTATGGCATCGACTTGAAATTTGATATGCAAATTTAGTTTGGGTGACAATGCAGGCAACAAAAGCAATACTATCAACAAAAAGTATATTCTGCAAAAATAGCTTGTACTTATTAAAAACGAAATTTGAGAGAGAAAACATTTATTTACACATATTCCATATACATAAAAATACACTTTTTTTTTTATTCGACTGGATGGCAAACGAGCATGTGGGCCTTCTGATGGTAAGAGATCACCACCGCCCATAGACACCTGCAACTCCAGGGGTATTGCAGATGCGTTGCCAACCTAGAGGCCTAAGATGGGATGCCTCAAGTGCCAGTAATTTCACCGGCTGTCTTACTCTCCACGCCGAAACACAACAGTGCAAGCACTGCTGCTTCACGGCAGGATTAGTGAGCAAGATGGTGGTAGCAATCCGGGCGGACCTTGCACGAGGTCCTACCACCTGCAAAGAACACTAGCTGGAAAGAATAAAAATAACATAGAATTCTACCGAAAACTGTTTTCAGATTTAAATGTGCCAGACGAAATGTGTCGAGTATAGAGTGGGTGCGTCAGGATATTCCCAGCGGTGGGCTGATGCCCAACACCCTCAGATTCAGCCAAGAAAACCCGAATTATCAGATCAGGGTAAGCTTTGCAATTATTTTCAATATTAAGACAATGTAGAAATCATTTTCAAGCTCTAAGACATCCTGTTCTTTTTCTTACCGAAATTTTAAATTATGTGGTTACAAAAATCGACCAAAACGAGTCGGCTTCGGGCATTGAGGGTTCCGTAAGAATTTGCAGTGTTTAAAACAACCTGTGTTAGCGGAGCCCCTCTCCTGAATAAAATGTGTACGTTGTGGGGTCATTTCAAATGGTTTATTAAGTAAACAGTCAGACATAAAAAATAATTATTTTCAGATTTTTGTTATTAATTGTGCAGTGTACCTTCTACAAAATTTCAAGTTTCTAGGACAGTCAGACAGAGTTCAAAACATGGGCAACTTTTTATTCCGATATTCCCACAGGGATAAAATTTCGAAACAACAACCGCTGCTGGGGTTTAGAGTCATGAAATTTGACGTGATTGTTTTGAATGTAACGTCAATGAAAACCACAATTTAACTTTCGGGAATGCCCATGGGAATTTTTAAAAATCCCATATTACAATTCAGCTTCTGCATCTAATGATTTGCGTGTGCGAAGCCGCGGGAAAACACTAGTTACGTACATTATTAAGAATTTTGATAATTTCCAAATTTCAAATTTCCTCGTTAACAAGATGGAGCGACGACCTGGTTGAGATCGCGGGATCGCGGTGGATGCGAAAAGCACAAGACCGGTCTGAGTGGAGAGCCTTGGGGGAGGCCTAGTCCAACAGTGGACGTCTTTCGGCTGACATGATGATTATGATGATGATGAAATTTTCTCTTTAAAGGTAGTGCTGCGACCAGACAATGCTGTGTACGAAGCTACCATGCTGCATATTGAGAAGGAAGACAGATTGGTCATAAAGGCAGGACACATTTCCAGGATCAACTTGTAAGTCCACATGTTCGTAAGACGTATTGAAATAGATCGTCACTACTTTTAAAAAATCTCGTACCTCAAAATTTAAGATTACTATTTGGAGTCTTTTTGTATTTTTTATTTCAACTCCAAATTTTTGTTTCTTTTATGTTCATCACGTGAAAGTTTAAATGTTTCACACGAAAACACAAGCCGAAACATGAATGCACAGAAAAACTAGAAAAATAGACCAGCGCTGGGAATCGAACCCAGGTCCTCAGCATTCCGTGCTGCTTGCTATTCCCCTACACCACCACCACCAGCGCTGGTCTATTTTTCTGGTTTTTCTGTGCATTCATGTTTCGGCTTGTGTTTTCGTATGAAATATATAGATAACTTTTCCGAGTGAACTTTAATAACATTGCTTTAAGGTTCAATTTCGTTGACATACTGATTTTAGATACGAGATTTTTTTCACGTAGTGACGAGGTATAAGACACTTTCGTAACTTTTCAGGAATTGTACCCGTTGTGTCTTTCTGTGGCACCGTAGCTCTTAAACGGGTCGACCGATTTGAATGTGGTTTTTTTATTTAAAAGCAGGTTTTCTAGCGATGGTTTCAAAGACATGTTTTATCAAAATCTGTTCAGCCGATTTTTGAGATATTGACCTTTAAGTGTCAAAGTCGGGGGTTTTCTAACTTTTTGTTGGTTAGCTTTTTCATAACCCAATAGAAACGCTTCATTTACCTAGCTTCGCTCCGCAGAACTGTTTCCACTAAAGATATGCTGTGGGAAAAAAAGGTGTCACTCTTTCCCGGCCCGGATAATACCGACATGGAAATACCGGCCCTGTTTTTCGTGTACACGCCCATAGAAGCTCCTGTCAGTTTCTATGGGCGTGTACACGACAAACAGGGCCGGTATTTCCATGTCGGTGTTATCCGGGCCGGGAAAGAGTGTCACCCGGAAAAAATTCTTGCTCTATAAAGGGTTAAGCCACAGTAGTTATATATATAAGCTAAAGCAATACGGAAGCTACGAAGCTACGATCGAAACGAACACACTCACACAGACGCGCGCTCTACACGGCCTCTAAGGGGGTCTCGCGGCACTGCATTACCAAGAGTCCCCTCAGAGGCCGTATAGAGCGCGCGTCTGTGTGAGTGTGTTCGTTTCGATCGATTTGTTCGTAGCTTTCACACTGCTTTAGCTTATAAATATACTGTGGTTAAACTTATCCTTTTTCTTTTTGCAGTGACGAGTACGTGCCATTTTGCGTTGCCAAAACGCATCCACACCTCATGCCATTCTGTCGTTGTGAATATTGAAGAATTAATTAGAATAATCAGAAAATAAAAGATTTTAATTTATTTTTTATTTTATTAACGCGTTTTTGGTACCTGCTACTGTAGCCAACTTCTAGTGGCTTGACATTTATTTAGACAGATATTGACAGTTACTGGCACGACACCACTCTACCCACAGATATACATTACACTAGATAACGCAAACACCTCAATCTGTATTAAAACCAACCGTGTGACTTTTTGATAAGTATCTAAGTACTGTGACGCGTCAAGAGCGAATTAGCGATGTGAATTCACCGATATCGGTAGCTATTTCATGTATTAATCGCGATAATTTCAGAAATCACTATTTATTTAGAAAAAGGAAGTTGGTAGGGTACCGTTACCATTTAGCAAAATTACTGCTCCCGAACTTAGTGCCGTGCGGCCGACATACATCGCGTCGCACCAGACTGCTTTCCCGCGGTTTTCCTGCAATCTGCGCTTGAGGGGTGGGGTAACTCGAACCGGTGCGGGGCGGAGCGTGGCCATTCTGTACGTTAGTACTATTATATATTCTGTGCCGGGACTCTGTTTCATCTATATTTGCACTGTTGTGTTTCGGCGCGGAGAGTAAGACAGCCGGTGAAATTACTGGCACTTGAGGTATTCCAACTTAGGCCTCTAGGTTGGCAACGCATCTGCAATACCCCTGGTGTTGCAGATGTTTATGGGCAGTGGTGATTTCTTACCACCAGGAGACCCACTTGCTCGTTTGCCTTCCAGTCAAATAAAAAAAAATCTAAATCAGTTCAGCGGTTTAGACGTGATGAAGTAACAAACAAACAGACTAACAAACATTCGCATTTATTATATCAGTGGAATGCATCCACTCGCTCCGTGCAAACCGCATCAGCTAGCGTTGCAACTGAGCGTTGCAAGTGTTGCAACGTTTGTGTGTAAAGGAAAATCATAAACCAGATTATAATATTTATTTATATATTTACACAAAACATAATACAGAAAGCTTATCTTATACAGTAAGTTTCTAAAAATACAATATGAAATCAGTTTCAAACTTTTGTAGGGTACGTATCTAAATATCGAATGTTAAAATACCGAATGTGTTAAAATATCGAATGGGTCATAATATCGAAAAGGTATTTTTGTTAAGTTTTTTTTTTAGATTGTTATAAATCTAATCTAACCTAAGGGATTCTATACGATGCCGTTTTAATGAATCCTGAGAAGTTTACGGAAAATAAACCTTTCGATATTTTTGACCCATTCGATATTTTAACATTCGATATTCATATGCGTTCCCCTTTTGTAACATTATTTCAAATGACTCTCGAAAGTTACCAATTGTTTACAAGGTTTACCTTATATTAGAAAGTTGAAAACGTAACAACAAAATATGATTTTTACAAGCTTTTATTTAACATGCCCCGTTTGTTGGGTCAAAATCTAGCAATTTAATTTTGACCCACTTTTAAAATTGACTTTAAATTTGGTCGTATTTAACAAAAAGCTTGTATTAAAAATGATTGTTTGAACAAATACATATTATGTCAGTGTCTGGCAAATGCCGCAGCCATGGTGGCCTAGTGGTTTGACCTCTCAAGCAGAGGGTCGTGGGTTCAAACGCCGGCTCGCACCTCTGAGTTTTTCGAAAGTCATGTGCGGAATTACATTTGAAATTTACCAGCACTGGGCCCGCGTGGGAACTATGGCCCAAGCCCTCTCATTCTGAGTTCGGACTTATATAGGCTGAGACTGGTCTGGCAAATGCAAACGCCAATAGGCAATAAACCTTTTCTGTTAAAAACCAAACAACAGGATGCCCCTTTAATGATTAGTACTAGATGTTGTATGCAACTTATTTATTTTTGTTTATTTGGGTACGCATCTTAATATCGAATGTTAAAATATCGAATATATTAAAATATCGAATGGGTGATAATATCGAAAGGTTTATTTTCTGAAACCGATTTTTTTTAGGATTGATTAAAAGCGGCATCGTATAGAACCCCTTAGGTTAGGTTAGATTTATAACAATCTAAAAATACAGTCTTAACAAAAATACCTTTTCGATATTATGACCCATTCGGTATTTTAACATTCGATATTCAGATACGTAACGCTTTATTTAGCCCTATCTCGTACGTAACCGAATTTGGTAACTAGCTTAATAATTATGAACTTACCTACACTGACTAAAACTCGAAAACATGCGCTTTTCCAGATATAATACCAAGCTACACATTTAATGCCTTTCTTTAATAAATAATTTAATAAATACAAGATTTGCTCGTTTAAAGTAATAGTAAATATGATTTTGCTATCTCGTATACCACTTAGGGCAGGGGTGGCCAACTTGTTTAGGCCCAAGATCTGTTTACTGACGAAATCCTGTGCGATCTTACCAATTACATACTTCTTGACAACTTAAATGAGAGCATAGTTCAGTATTTATATTTTTTGCCTTGCCACGATCGACTGGACTAACAGTTGCGATCGACCGGTTGGCCACCCCTGACCTAAGGAATGTGGTTACGAAAGAACACTAAAGTTTCCTGTTACGTAACCAGCTTGGAATTGGTTCGAACCGGGGCTGTATCTCCCAACCTTAATCTACATTGGCGAATCCGCCTATATTACGCTAAAGTATTCCATTTTGTAACCAGTTTCAAATGGGGATTATTTTTCCGATTGTGAAACTGACAACGTAGAGATGGATTCATTATTATCACAGGGTAAATCAAGTTGTGAAACCCTGCTGTAGTACTAACTAAAGTTTCTTTGAGACATCATAAAGATTTTAATAGAAAAAAGTTATACACTTAATCAATTATAATATTTTTAATATTATAATGTAACAACTTAGGGCCATAAGAGATTCACAGAACATTACTTTTATGACTAGATTTAAACCTATTCTTACTTACTTTGATATTTTTTGATACTAACCCTTTTTCAAGTTTCGTGCGTATATCTACCTTATAAACAAATTTTCAATAAAAAGACGCATCAAGATTGCTAAAAAATTAATGCTAAAAAAACGAAGTATAATTGCAGGTGACCGTACTAAATGAATCGGAATTATTTGAAAAAATCCTTCATCAGTAAACAATAATTAATTATAAAACTATGACCAACTTTATAGCAGTTTCTAAATTAGGGGAACCTGAAAAAGGGTCGTTTCGAAGTAATCTAAACAATTTGACTAACTCAGTCCCGGTAGTAGAAATATTATTAAAATTCGCTAGGAAATCTATTATTCTACGTCAAACTGTTGCAAAGTTCATTGAGACTCTTATAAATAATACTTAACTTTCAGTACTGAAATATTATGTCAGTAGTTTATTTCACTAATTGCCGCACTCAGACATTTTTTATACATTTTACTTGTGCCGATGTCGTATCGGAGTCGGATACCGATATCGAATCGGATAGTCTGAAAACTCTCTAACCATCGCAAAAAGCCACAAGAAAACATTGATTGACTTAGAAGGTAAAGGACTAAAGAATAGTAGTGCCACAGTTTATTCATAAGCTAAAGCAGTAGGGAAGCTACGAACAAATTGATCGAAACGAACACACTCACACAGACGCGCGCTCTACACGGCCTCTAAGGGGGTCTCGCGACTGCAGTACCGCGACACCCCCTTAGAGGCCGTGTAGAGCGCGCGTCTGTGTGTGTTCTTTTCGATCGATTTGTTCGAAGCTTCCCTACTGCTTTAGCTTATATATACTG
This sequence comes from Choristoneura rosaceana, assembly GCA_037349165.1. Lineage (NCBI taxonomy): Eukaryota > Metazoa > Arthropoda > Insecta > Lepidoptera > Tortricidae > Choristoneura > Choristoneura rosaceana. The sequence goes on from JAZBNJ010000007.1 coordinate 1,527,249, forward strand.
TGGTAATGCATTGATTTTGACTTATTGCATTGATATTTTGATTCGAGAAATTAGTCATCCTCATTAAAGTTAACGACAATTCTGAGTGCGACAAAAAGTATTTAAAAAAATCATCAGAAGACACCAGGTTGTGCGTATTCATTATCTACTAAACCCGAAGCTTAAGTATTTAGTTTCACTTGAATACTTATAAAATAACACCATACAAAAAAAAATGTAAAACTCGTCGCTACTTACATAATCTATCGCTCTTGCACAAATACAGGGCGATTCAAGAACCAGAACAAAAAAATAAATATACAACGTCTGACACCCATGAGAACATAAGTTTTTTTAACTATTGAGAACAGTTTTATTGAAAAAATATAACGATTACCTCTCCTTTAGTAAAGGTAATCGTTAGAGATTTTTTTTTTAATTTTGAACATGACTACTGTGAGACTCATATTAATTGATATTGTAAAGGATAACTCACGTCTTAAATCGAGTTTAGCTCGACATGCTTCGAGGTCGTAGCCCTTCTGGTGGCTGCCGCAACACGCGCACTACGCGCCACCGCACTGCTCGCGCGACAAAGAAGAAAGAAGAAAGGCTACGAAATAGCCCGAAACATGTCGAGCTAAACTCGTAAATCGACGTGAGTTATCCGTTAAAATATCATTTAATACGAGTTTTTTTTTAATTTTCTCAAGCAGCAATGTAATGCAAACAGTTATTTGACGTTTCAGAGAGGCAGCAAAATATTAGTGTCAGTTTTTAGCTTTGTTACCGATGCATTACGTGCCGAATAAATTTGTATGAAAAAAAGTTTTTTTTTTTGTTTACAGCCCTCAAAATGTAACATCTTATGGAAGTCACACGTTATATTTCGACACTCAATTGGCTGCATTACAATGACAACAGCAATAGGCTAATGTCCTAAGAAATTCGAATTAGTCTGACAGATTATTAATATAATCCCAGATTATTATTAATATAGTCCAATATTTATTGGACATTTATTTTTTCTTCTGCCAACATAAACAAAAAATTATGAAGATATAGTTATCCAGTTAAAGTAACGCGTGACGTTCCCCTTTGTTAGTTTTTCTCTTGTATTTGGGTCGATCAACTTTTTCTTGTCACTCGTTGCTATAGTTACGGTCTCCTGAGTCACTCTTTAAACCGTAAGTTTATAGGATTCAAATTTACCAAACATGCATTTTTGTGGTAGTTTTAAGCCCCTTCTATTACTGCTCATCTAATAAGCATTAACTACTTTTGTCCCCTGGCTGACGGGATAGAATAACAGCAAGGAATAGTTGATCCACCCATTTATACTTTCATAATAATACAAAGGATATGGCAACTTCAACAGTTGCCAAATAACGTATTGACGTCACAGCTCATTTTTAACCGAATTCAAAAAGGAGGAGGTTCTATGTTCCAATATTTGTTTTTTTTTGGCAATATAAAAGTTCATTGTGCCAATTCAAATTCATACAAAATCAATGGGAGATTCGCGTTTTGACATAAAAAGTCAATGTAAATTTGTAATAAGTTAGAGAATGGATCATTAAAGGAACTTAAGTATCTTATAAGTACAAAGTTGTTGCCCTACAAGCACTCTCGAAAAAGTGGCAATACAAAGACTGCGGTTGCCTCTACTGGGTGACCTTAGCCTCTGGACAAATACGAATACTACATGCTTAGCAAGATATTTAAAACCAAACTGCAAAGTATCATAACAATCAGTCCAATATTTACCGAAAAACTAACGGTTTTCAATGTATCACTTTGGAGCAGCCTGTGTATTTGGATGATCTGATTTCTTAGATTTTTTCTTGTCTAATTAAGATAACTATTTTGAGATATTGCTAAGTATCAATCTTATCCATGGTTTGATTATTTGTCCAGAGGCCAAGGTCGCCTTGTATATGTTCGGACTATATGTCCAAACAAGCTTTTACCCGCAACTGCGTTTTATTAAAATTCATATAATTATTCATTTCATTACATTATTATTTTCATTTATTTTATTTATATAAATGATATTATAATATATTATTATCAATTTATTCATTAGGCAGCAACTGAGATCCGAAATTAGTGCTATAGTTTTCCTTTGTATTTAATCGAAAGTTTGTATTTATCGTACCCATCGTACATTTTTCATTTTCACATTTGACACTATACTCTGTTTATTAAACAAAGATACTGAAATGACGTTTCATGAGTTACCTGTTTTTTCCACGTCGGGTTAGGATAACACCTCTCCATTTCTTCCTTGGATGTCGTAAGAGGTGACTGAGGATATAGGTTAAGTATACCGTAGGCGACAGGCTAGCAACCTGTCATTACTGTACTGTTTTTGTCAAATTTCAAACCTAAAATTCCTAAAAGGACTGATGGCCGATGGGGTCAGAAGGTTCTCGAATGGCGTCCGCGGACCGGGAGACGAGATGTCGGTAGGCCTCCAACAAGATGGAGCGACGACCTGGTTAAGATCGCGGGATCGCGGTGGATGCGAAAAGCACAAGACCGGTCTGAGTGGAGAGCCTTTGGGAGGCCTATGTCCAGCAGTGGATGATGATTATTTTTACATTCGATATTTCATGCTGTCACTTTGGTATCATGGTTTAATAAAAAGTGTAACTAAAATTCCATATTAATGGATATAAAAACGTCACTTATTTAATGCAATAAGTGATTGACACTTCGAGTGCCGTATCTGTTGAGATCCGACTTTTTCAGATAGAACTACATATAGGCTACATCTGGGTCCATCAACTTTTTCTTGTACCTCATTACCATGGTTATGTCCCCTGGACAACCGTTCAAAGTCACGAGTTTCCATGTTTTCTGTGGGGAACGCATCTAAATATCGAAAATTAATAATTATAGTAATGTTAAAAAGTCGACGGTCAAAATATCGAAAGTGGGTTAGGTTCAATATTTTGAATGTCGACATTTTAACTATCGATATTTCAATTTCCTTTCTGTGGCCAAAATTCATCGAGCATACATTTTTATCGCCGTCTCTAAGTACATTACCGGGTGGTCTTATAGCAGGTGCAAATAATTAAAATATTAATCATACTTGTCAAACTGACATACAAACTAACAGGCTAGACGACTAAAAAAACTGTTTAGTCCGTCAGTAAATAATATATATATGTAATATATTATATAAAAAATATTGTGCACATATTTTTTCTTTTGTTTGAAAAACCAAAAAATGATGTAATGATGAATGCTTAGAAGTTTCGAGTGACGTCACTATATGGTACGATTTTTACCTTATAGTGACGTCACAAGCCCCCACTCCGGAAGTTTGATCTATACCTTTGTCGATTTTCAATAAATAGATAAATGAACTAAAAGAATTTCTTTGCTCACCCGCGACCTTGAGATAGCTAAGTCTATGCAAATTATGCGTGTTCATGCAGTTCCTCCACCACTGTAAGAACACACACAAATTACACAAACCCATCTATCACCACCACCACAATACACTGAAGCGTTTCGAACTCAACCAGAGCTCATCTTCAGAGTGACACAACCTTACACCATGCTACCAGTTGTTAGACAAAATTCTTTTAGTTCATTGATATGGACCTCCGCAAAGTAACGCCTGATTCAATAAATTAATAAATAGATAAACCAAAAAAATACGTGTCCCATATTTTTCCATAATCTAACTGTCGGACTAAGGGCCTGTTGTTTGATCATTAGTTAAACTAACTAAAATAACAATAGTTAACACATTTCAACGGAAATTGAACTATAGTAACTTTAACTACTGATCAAACAACGGGCCCTAAATAGAATGATTTTAACCCAGTCGTCATCCCTATTATATGCTCCTGTTAAAAGCCAAACCTTTTAATATAATAGTTTTTTTTTAAACTCTGTCACTGTTGTCTCTTGGATAACGGGACAGAATAAACAAGAAAAAGTCGATTAACCCACCTATGCCCTATTAAATCTTGTTTTTGGGTTCTGCGGCCTTTAGGGTTTAATCCCGGTACTGAGTTTGTAGACGAAAACCGGGAATTTCCGCTTCCGATACCGTATTTGTATGGAAATCCAGTACCGTGTGCAAACACTAGCGGCCTTACTCATTAATTTATGCAATAGTCTAATTACCGTGCCGCTATTTTCATACTAGTGACACGGTAATTAAACTTCAATGCACAGTTTTGATCATGAAACTACCGTGAGACTCACTCATATTAAATGATATTTTAACGGATAACTCACGTCTTAAATCGAGTTTAGCTCGGCATGTGAATTATAGGTTACAATATCATTTAATATTTCAATGCACAGATAAATTAGAACGGCCGCTGTAATTTCCCCAGATCTGCCTTTCGTCTAATTACTGTGTCGCTTTTGTATTGAGAAACGATAGTTAGACGGTTGCACAGAGGAATGAGAATATGTCACTTTACTTAGAGTATTTGCGTCAGTCGGTGCCGCCGTCAGCGTTGGCAGTAACAGTAGCTGTTGAGATGAGGATGCGTGTCGCTGATGCAGTCCGGCTCGTTTCTGTAACTGTTAAAGAGATTATTCAATGCAATTGACAACATTTCATTTATATATTTCACACGAAAACACAAGCCGAAACACGAATGCACAGAAAAACCAGAAAAAATAGACCAGCGCTGGGAATCGAACCCAGGTCCTCAGCATTCCGTGGTGCGTGATATTCCCCTACACCACCGCTGGGCAGGAGACTAGACACGAATTTTTCCTATGCACCAATATTTCAACTTGAATTCTTTTCATAGTCACTTTAGCAGCGACACTAACGCCATCTATGAATTACTTTCTCAACGAGAAACATTTTTTTTGTGCGAAATGTATAAAACTTTCACGGGATGACCGTAAAAGAAACAAAAATTTGGAGTTGAAATAAAAAATACATAAAGACTCCAAATAGTAATCATAACATTTAATTTTTTCAACACCTGTAAATTACTACAGGAATCGAAAGAGTTTCGCCTCCTGAACATGGGAAAATATTTAAAAAATGTTTCTGAATTTGCCAATACTACGGCAGAATAGATATGTTTCCTTTGCCTTTTTCATCAAAAAAAGGAGCTGTCATAATTTCGACAACGTCTACGTCTGATTTACGCATGATTTACGTGATCTTTTTTTTTAATGGAGACTAGACAAAAGTAATGGATCTATTGTATCGTAGTTTTGGAGTTATGCCCTTTTAGAATAAGCACATCTTAAAAAAGTTGTAATAAATTAATTTATAATCGTAGCGAAATTTTAAAAATATCAGCGTCTTTCTATTTCCAAACCGAATACAGAGTATGAATCAAATTATAGCCTTAGAAATATGAAATCTTATCAATTTAATGCCAAAACAATTTACATTTTAAAGATAAAACTACAGTGAGATTCACGCATCCCATTAATATTAGTTTGCGTTTCCACCAAAGCTTACAAACTATCGATCCATGTCGATCCGAACTCGATTCAAAACGATTCTAGGCTTGTTTCATTATAAGTGAGTCTCACGGCAGTTTCAAAATGGGTCATCAACTTTTATATGTCCCGTAACTCAGGTGACATTTGTGATACACTTTGTTAGAAAAATGTTTGCACTGTATAAGGGTAGATTAACTATTTCTTGTTGTTATTCTGTCCCATCAGCGAGGGGATAAAAGTAAGATTTTTGTATTTTTTAAGAAAAGAAGATTTTTGAATTTTTTATTTCAATTCCAAATTTTTGTTACTTTTACGGTCATCCCGTAAAACCTATATTGAAAATACAAACTGAAATATAGATGCACAGAGAAACCAGAAAAATAAGACCAGCGCTGGGAATTGAACCCAAGGTCCTCGGCATTCCGTGCCGCTCAAGCCGCGTGGCGTGCTTAAGTGGCTATATAAGAAACAAACAAGCTGAGATATGTGGTGCATAGGGGAAATTCGTGTCTGTACCGTTTTACAGCAGTGGTGTAGCGGTATAGCACGCGGCACGGAATGCCGAGGACCTGGGTTCGATTCCCAGCGCTGTTCTTATTTTTCTGGTTTTTCTGTGCATCTATATTTCAGTTTGTATTTTCAATATAGGTTTTGTGGGATGACCGTAAAAGTAACAAAAATTTGGAATTGAAATAAAAAAATACAAAAATAATCCAAAAAAAACAATCTTACTTTTATCCCCTCGCTGACGGGACAGAATGCCGAGTACCTGGGTTCGATTCCCAGCGCTGGTCTTGTTTTTCTGGTTTTTCTGTGCATCTATATTTCAGTTTGCATTTTTGACTGACACAAATATGAAAAAAAAAATTTGTACTCACGCGTTAGTCCGCGAGATGTCTCTAGTGTTGATGATGAAGCGATCCTCGCTGGTCACGTAAGTCATGGAGGCTTCATACACCCCCTGGCCAGGGCCCACCACTATCTGAAAACAAAATTCATCATCGTCATCAACCTTCGTAACGCTTCATGACGGTGGCTTAGTGGTTCGACCTCGACAAGCCAGAATCGTGGGTTCAAACCCCGGCTCGCACCTCGTTTTTCGATTTTTTTTTATGCGATTGGAAGGCAAACGAGCAAGTGGGTCTCCTGGTGGTAAGAGATCACCACCGCCCATAAACATCTGCAACACCAGGGGTATTGCAGATGCGTTGCCAACCTAGAGGCCTAAGATGGAATACCTCAAGTGCCAGTAATTTCACCGGCTGTCTTACTCTCCACGCCGAAACACAACAGTGCAAGCACTGCTGCTTCACGGCAGGATTAGCGAGCAAGATGGTGGTAGCAATCCGGGCGGACCTTGCACAAGGTCCTACCACCTGCCGAAAACATCGACCACTAAGCCTGCGTTTCCACCAGAAATGGGCGAGGATGCGTTGCGAGGAAAGTGTACGAAGCAATAGAAACACTTCATTTGTCTATCCTCGTTCAGCGCAGTTCGCACAACAGTGGAAGCACTGCTGCTTCCCGGCAGGATTAGCGAGCAAGATGGTGGTAGTAATCCGGGCGGACCTTGTCCTACCACCTGCATTCAAAATTGAATCGCGCATGAATTCACTCTTGAAATCACATTTGAAATTTACCACGAGCTTTGCGGTGAAGGAAAACATCGTGAGGAATCCTGGACAGTCCTGCGAAAATTGTAATGACTTGGGTTTTCATCTGTAACATTACACTTTTTGAAATGATTATTATTATTGAATAAATGGATGAATGAATAAGTGAAGCAATTCAATGGTGCGTGTGAAGTTCCCAATTCTGAGAGGAGGCCTGTGCCCAGCAGTGGGACGTATATAGGCTGAGATGATGATGATGATGATTTACTACTATAAAAATTACATCCATACTAATATTATAAATGCTAAAGTGTGTTTGTATGTTTGTGTGTTTCACGCCGTAACGGAGCGACGGATCGACGTGATTTTTGGCATAAAGATAGTTTATGGGCCCGAGAGTGACATAGGCTACTTTTAATTCCGAAAAAATGCACAGTTCCCGAGGGAACAGCGCGCTATAACCGAATACCACGCGGGAGGAGCCGCGGGCAAAAGCTAGTTACATTATAACTTACGAAAATTATAACAGTAGATACGTAGTTATAAGATTTACCTTGATCTGATAGTTTTCATTGGCGATTTTGGTCTTGGCCCCAAAATGGCCGATGTATCCGTCCGAGTCCTTGGCATTCGAGAACTCCAACAGGCGGCTGTTGGGCCGTTGTCGGAGCACCCACTCGGTGGAAGTGAGGGTCCGAGGTATGCATTTGGAGCTGGAATAATGTTTTATAATAATAAAAAAAAAACATTTATTGCCACAGAAAATAAAGAAAAGAAGAAAGAAAGAAAATGCATTTATTCACAACACAAGACACAACGATAGCATTAAGTACAAAATAGACAACACATGATGATGATGATGAGACAACACATAGGAAATTATACGTCATTGCGGTTGTGAATCGGCGAAAAATAAGACTACACAGTAAATAACTTAACCAACAAAAAGTTGGAAACCCCCCGACTTTGTCACTTCAAAGTTCAATATTTCAAAAACGGCTGAACCGATTTTGATAAAACATGTCCAAGAACCATCGCTAGCAATAGCAAACCAGCTTTCAAAGAAGAAAAAATCGCATTCAAATCGGTCCACCCGCTTAAGAGCTACGGTGCCACAGACAGACACACAGACAGATATAAAGACCCACAAAGCGGGCAAACTTATAACACCTCTCTTTTTGCGTCGCGGGTTAAAAAAAAAAACAATTTCACGCTTGTTGTTTGTGGATTGTTTTAACGCTTTTACTAGCTTCATTAGCAACCATTTTGATGAGGTGGGTCAGTGTTATTCTGTCCCGTGACCCAGGAGACACTTTGTTAAAAAATGTATGCAAGTTGTGTGTCATTCAGGTTTTCAGTGTTATTCTGTCCCGTTACACACGACACCAGTAATACACTTTGTTAAAAAAAATGTATGCAAATAGTATTTATTAGAGATGGGCCGAACGCGGGTTTCACCGAATACGAATATTCGGCCGAATCTAAGGAAAATGTTTTACCGAACCGAATATTTCATCATCATCATCATCCCAGCCTATAAACGTCCTTTGTCAATATTTAAATCTATACTTAAGGAGCATTATCTGTCATCTTGTAACAATTAGCTTTATAACATTTTATTTATTTATTTGTTGCTGTTTATCTCCCTGCCTAGGTATATTTATTTTAGACGTAATATTCGTTCGTAGATGTATTTTGTTATATTTTAATTTTCTGATCTACTTTTGATGCACCACCTATTGTAAACTAGTCCTTCCTTCTTTCTGTCAAAAAGGTTGCCTGGAAGAGATCGCTCTTAAGCGATAAGGCCGCCTATTGCTTACCGTGTAATTTTTTTTCTGTGTATTTGTTTTCTGTATCACTTACTATTTCTGGTGTACAATAAAGAGTCTTTGTATTGTATTGTATTGTCCCGCTGCTGAGCACAGGCCTCCTCTCAGAACAAAAGGGCCCGCGTGGGAACTACGACCCTTGGAAAAGGATGAGAAAGGAGACCTGTGCCCAGCAGTGACGTATATAGTCTGCGATGGTGATGATACCTACCCGACTTCCTTCACTAGTTTGTTGATATAGTTAATGAGTGCTTTGGCAGTCTTCTCATACAACGGGTCGGTAGTGGACACGTTCTGCCAGGCGAGGCACGAGCACCAGTGGGGTTCGATGCCGGCCTCGCTGCACGAACGGTTCCGTGGAATCTGGAGACAAACACAAATATAATCCACTGAAAATTTTTTGTTACCTTTACGATCACCGACATCGAAAATACAAACTGAAATATAGATGGGTCGATCAACTTTTTCTTGTCACTCGTTGTTATAGTTACAGTCTCCTGAGTCACTCTTTAAACCGTAAGTTTATAGGATTAAAATTTACCAAACATGCATTTTTGTGGTCGTTTTAACCCCCTTCTATTACTGGTCATCTAATAAGCATGTTAGTATAATGTAACGCAACATTTCTTCTATTAAAATGTACTACGTTTGTCCATTGGCTGACGGGACAGAATAACAGCAAGGAATAGTTTATCCACCCAGAGACACAGAGAAACCAGAAAAATAAGACCAGCGCAGGGAATCGAACCCAAGTCCTCGGCATTCCGTGCCGCGTGCCGCTACACCACCACTGGACAGGAGTACAGACATGAATTTCTCCTATGGACCACATTGTTTGTTTCTTATTTAGTCACTTAAGCAGCGACACTAGCGACATCTATGCTGTAGCCCTCGTCGAGAAACTTTCAGAATAATAAGACCAGCGCCTGGGTTCGCCGTTGGAAAAAGGTCAAACCACTCGGCACCATGACTTCTTAGGTAGTTAGTGCAGTTACTTCACGGGTAGTTAGTGCAGTTACTTCACGGGTAGTTAGTGTGTAGTTACTTCACGGGTAGTTAGTGTAGTTACTTCACGGGTAGTTAATGGGTAGCTAGTGTAGTTACTTCACGGGTAGTTAGCGTAGTTACTTCACGGGTAGTTAATGGGTAGCTAGTGTAGTTACTTCACAGGTAGTTAGTGTAGTTACTTCACGGGTAGTTGAGAAGATACTTCGCTTCTCTCTGCGTGTTCTACCGCCTTTATAACGGACTGTGTTCTGAAGAACTTTTTGACATGATGCCTACAGCAACTTTCTACCATCGCACCGCTCGCCATAGACAGGGAGTTCATCCCCACATGCGGGAGTTACAACGGTCGCGTACCGTTCGGTTCAAAAGGTGTTTTCTCCATAGAACGCTTAGATTGTGGAATGAACTTCCTGCCGTGGTTTTCCCAGCGAGTTACAACATGGAGGTCTTCAAAAGGGGTATAAAAAGGTTTGTGCAGGGTCGGCAACCCGCGAGTGATACTTCGGGTGTTGCAAGCGTTCCTAGGCGGCGGTAATTGCTTAACATCAGGCGGACCTCATGCCTGTTTGCCACCTACGTGGTATTAAAAAAAAAGTTAGTGCAGTTACTTCATGGGTACTTAGTGTAGTTACTTCACGGATAGTTAGTGTAGTCACTTCACGGGTAGTTAGCGTAGTCACTTCACGGGTAGTTAGCGTAGTTTCGACTAAACTTAACTCTTAAAACTCACCGGTTCCAGCATGCTAAGCCCTCTCCTCAAGTCAGCCCCCTGCACTTTATACGGATTCGCGTATTGCGTCATATCCAGTACATCCAGTAGCGTGGCGTACAAATCATGAGGCGTGGTCAGAACACGCGCGTTTTCCCGCAACGTCGCTTCGGCGTTTGGACGCGCGCGTGTTAATTCTTTCGGTAGCAGGATCGCTAAGAGCGGCAGGCGCTCTTCAAGCTTGCCTTGCAAGGTATTGCGGACTTTGGCGTATCTGAAAATAATTAATGAATCATAAGTCAATATTATAACCCAGGTCCATATAAGTCACATGAGACCATATGGGTCAAGCAACTTTTTAGTGTTGTTATTCTGTCCAGTAACTCAGGAGACATTGAGTATTAAGTCACATCAGTCCATATAAGACACCGAGTCCATCTAAGTCACCAAGGTCCATATTAGTCCCACTCAAGTCCATGGGTTCTCCATCGTTTGCCCGAATTTCATATGCCATAATGTATCGTTTTCCATAATTTTCATTTGAGATAAAAGTAATTTATTGCTGAAATAGTTTCTTCAGAGTTGACATTAAACTAACCTTAACTACGGCATTCTATAAGATGATGTTTTAAAAATACTAAAAACAGCTAGGTTCTATATATTTTATGGCAAACGTTGGTATGGCAAGTGAAATTCAGGCAAATGAAATTCGGGCAAATAAAGGTATACGAGGTCCATCTTCAATATCAGTCGCATGGGCCGGTCCATATAACTCATCCAGGTCCATATAAGTCTCATATGCGTCCATGATCCATATAAGCCATTGCAGTTGGTAGTACGTTGTGCAAGGTCCGCCCGGATTGCTAACACCACCTTGCTCACTAATCCTGCCGTGAAGCAGAGTAAGACAGCCGGTGAAATTACTGGCACTTAAGTTATCCCATCATAGACCTCTAGGTTGGCAACGCATCTGCAATCCCCCTGGAGTTGCAGGTGTCTATGAGCGGTGGTGATCTTTTATCATCAGGAGACCCACTTGCTCGTTTGCCATCCAGTCGGGTAAAAAAAAACGTTATACGGGTCCATTATGTTATCCAGGTCTATATTAGTCTCTTCTTGGTCTACGATCCGTATAAGCCACCAGGGTCCATATAAGCCACCTGGGTCCATATAAGCCACCTGGATCCATATAAGCCACCTGGGTCCATATAAGCCACTTGGGTCCATATAAGCCACCCGGGTCCATATAAGCCACCCGGGTCCATATAAGCCACCCGGTTCCATATAAGCCACCTAGGTCCATATAAGCCTCACCTGGGTCCATGGTCCCCCATGACGACGACCAGCGTATTCTCACTGTAGCGCTGCAAGTTCCGCAGCAACGCCGCCGTATCGTCATCAGCTGACTGTATCAGGTTGAAATCATCGTGCGTGATGTCAGCAATAAATGTGAATATGAAACGCTTGCCGTCTAGCTCCAGGAACTGCAGAAAAAAAAATGAAAATTAAAAAATGTCGAAACTGAGATATAAACTCACAGAAAGACCAGAAAGAGACCAAAGTCAAAGTAAAAAAAAAGTCAAAAGTCAAAGTGATTTATTTGCAAACAGGTGAAACTGATTACAGTGGTGGTAACAAATAAGGTAAGTATCAAAATCAAAATGCTATGTTTTGCCTGCAAGCATACACAATTCATTTGTTATAAAAATTACATATTATATTATTATTCTATTATACTAATATAATAATATTCTATTATTAATTATTATTATTATTATTCTATTATTAAGCACAAATATTAATCTATTAAATGAATATATAATAGTATAATAAAATAGTTATAATTCTGACACCACGGAGCTGCCACGGAAATATCTGACACCATGAAGCTGCTATATCGCCTCACCTGTTCAGTTATATTCATCATCAGCTTAAACTGCGGCGTGTCCCCGACGCAGTACTGCCCCTTCTTAGTCTTCCACCACTTGACGGACGCCGCCTCCTCGAGGTAGAACGCCCGCAGATAGTGATCCGCCGGCTGGTTGGCGAACCCGTTGAAACGGTACTGGAACGTGCCTATAGCGGGGCTGTCCTCGAAATACGCCGTACGGTACCTGAGAACAAGCTAGACTATTAAAAAAACTGTTTAATCCGTCAGGTAGATTTAAAATTATTGTGCACATATTTTTTCTTTTGTTTGAATGTGATAAATAACATTGTATGTCGCACGGGCGGTACTCGAATTACGAAAATCGACTCATTCGATTTTGGACTTATAATAGATTCTCGTTCGTAATACCTTATTTACCGCCCCCTTAAAACACAATACTCTTCTCATTACATCGACTCTGTTGCGTCACCGAATCGCCTCGCTCGCGAGGTGTCCACGCGCGTTCACCCGTGGTATATATATATATATATGTATATATATATACGCGACCGCAGTACCGCGAGACCCCCTCAGAGGCAGTGTAGAGCACGCGTCTGTGTGAGTGCGTTCGTTTCGATCGATTGTTCCTGGCATCTCTACTGCTTTAGCTTATATATATACTAGCTTTTGCCCGCGGCTCCGCCCGCGCGGTATTCGGTTATCGCGCGCTGTTCCCTCGGGAACTGTGCATTTTTGCGGGATAAAAAGTAGCCTATGTCACTCTCGGGCCCATAAACTATTTATATGCCAAAAATCACGTCGATCCGTCGCTCAGTTACGGCGTGAAAGACGGACAAACACACAAACTCACAAACATACAAACACACCTTCACATTTATAATATTAGTATGGATATGGTTACTGCGCCCGTGGACCTACTGTCAACAACGAGTGGACGCCGTCAGACAGCGGTGCTGGTCGGGTTCCGAGTGGCTCTGAGCTGTGGCCTTTATACTGAATCTCCAAAACTCACCCGTCCTCCTTCAACTTGTAGAATATGAACGGGAAGGTATCCATGGTCCCGTTGTTTCGCCTGCTCTTTCTAACATCAGGCAGCTCCAGTTCGGTCTTGCCCGTCAGCATGGGGAACAAAGCCGCGGGAGTACCATCACCCACAATGTTGTAGCTGGGAAACAAACAATATTTTTATGATAACGACAACAGCCGAAAAAAGCCGTAAAAAAAAGGAAAAAAAAAGCCGTGGTGGCCTAGTGGTTTGACCTATCGCCTCTCAAGCAGAGGGGTCGTGGGTTCAAACCCCGGCTCGCACCTCTGAATCATTCGAAATTCATGTGCTGAATTACATTTGAAATTTACCACGAGCTTTGCGGTGAAGGAAAACGTGAGGGAACCTGCGCAAACCTGCGAAGCAATTCAATGGTGCGTGTGAAGTTCCCAATCCGCACTGGGCCCGCGAGGGAACTATGGCCCAAGCCCTCTCATTCTGAGAGGGGCTATCAAATTATCCTTACTTGATATGATAACAAGGGTCAAAATACCTCTAACATATATCAATATAAAACCTTTTTAATTAATAAAAACCTATGTAAAAGTTTCAATCAAATAATAAGCAAATAATGTTCTATTTGATTGTCAGTGTTTGTCAGTGCCAAGGTGTAGTGGTAGGGTTGCTATGGTCACCTGATTATGTTTATCAGGTTGACAGGTTGACGCAGTATGTCCTACTCAATCGGTCAAGCAGATTATCGCTCACACTGAGCACAGGAAAATAGATCTTAACGTGACGAACCTTTTTTTACTTAGACTGTACTCACCCCTCCATCACAACAGCCCCGAGCTCCTCATTCAGCACCTTCCAACTCTTGGGCATGCGTCTGATGAAGCCATTCCTCGCGGTGGTATCGAAGCCGAAGATCAGCACGTTGAAGGAATCCTCGCGACCCGGCGGGGGCTGCTTAGGGCTCACTGTTGAACGGAACCCGATCACGTTACCGGACCATTCTTGTCGGCTATCACTGTAAAAAACGAGGGTCACCTGATGGAAAGCATTCACCGACATGCACATCTATAACCACAGATAGAGATTACACTAGATAACGCAAACACCTCAATGTGTCACTTTTTAGGGTTCCGGAGCCAAAATGGCAAAACGGAGCCCTTATAGTTTCGCCATGTCTGTCTGTCTGTCCGCGGCTTTGCTCAGGGACTGTCAATGCTAGAAAGCTGTAATTTTGCTCGAATGTATACGTAAACTTTGATGACAAAATGGTACAATAAAAAATTTTTTTTAGAGTACCTTCTATAAACGTAAAGCGGCGGTGATTTTTTTTCTCATCCAACCTTGCAATGTGGGGTATCAAAGTGCAAATTTTCATTAAAATCGAGCGTCCCCCCTCCTCTAAAATCTATGCCATCCTACGTAAGTTCAACCTCATAAACCGTGAAATACCTTATTGGAAGTACGTTTTTTTTGATAACGCTAGAGACAATTTTGGTAACGCAGGACACGCCAAACGTGTCATTAGAATAGTTGATTGGCCCAAATATGTCTTTTTTATTGTGAGATATATCTGGCAAACGAAAAAAAAATTTGCAATAAAACTTACTCAGAGATTCTGGTTCCTTTACAAGTCACCTTGGCATGGTCGCTCGCTTTCAACTCATAGCTCCCGTCCGGGGACTCCCATACAGGGCCTATCACATACTTGAGATCACTCTGATACAGTATATCTCTATAACTACACTTTATATGTTTGTGCGTTTCCTTTATCTCGTCCACCAGTCTGCAATTGGCGTGCTAGAACAAAAAACTTCCGAATAGAAAGGTAATATTTTTGGAGCGTATTATCATACTAAAAGCCGTGGTGGCCTAGGGGTTTGACCGATCGCCTCTCAAGCAGTCGTGGGTTCAAACCCCAGCTCGCACCTCTGGGTTTTTCGAAATTCATGTGCGGAATTACATTTGAAATTTACCACGAGCTTTGCGGTGAAGGAAAACATCGTGAGGAAACCTGCACACAAACCTACGGAGAGAGAGAGAGAGAGAGAGAGAGAGCGAGAGAGAGAGAAAGAGAGAGAGAGAGAGAGAGAGAGAAAGAAACATTATTTATACATATTCGATACACATAAAAATACATGAGATGGAAAGAATTAAAAAAAAAACAATTCATTGATTCGTGTGAAGTTCCCAATCCGCACTGGACCCGCGTGGGAACTATGGCCCAAGCCCTCTCATTCTGAGAGGAGGCCTATGCCCAGCAGTGGGACGTATATAGGCTGGGATGATCTATCCAAACCAAGTATTTGCAAGCATTTGTCATGTACATTTCAAGCTTTTTATGTTGCAATCTGGTCTCTACTGACTTACATAGCATTTCACCCAGTCTTTCCCGAGGCATTTAATCTTGGGCAGCACCTTGTCAAACTGGGTAACCTCCTTTGCAAATGGATCCAGCACTGGTATCTCGCAGCCCATACCTTTGTCCAGCTTCAAGGCTTCTTTTAGCTTATTTTCTATATATCTGGAAATAATAAAGATATGGAAATACGCGTTTTTTTGGACGTACGAAAGCTAAAGCATGTTTGAAGCAGTATTCAGGTGGTTGATTTTGTTTAATCGTTTTTAGTTTTTTTTTTTTTTTTTTCATTTTGATGCATGAGGTGCCACGGAAAGGGTTATACGATATCTCAAGATTTATACGAGTAACATTCTTTTTCAACCTGATTTTATAAATCTAAGGATAAATATAATACTTAACGTACTTAATCAGTTTTTCATATTTATTTTGCGAAGTCTTTTTTGTTTAGTTATAAATCTGAAATTGAGACAAATCGTCATTGTTTTTACATGAAATCGGGCTTTTTCATCAGACTTATACTTTGAGTTTGGGGACCCTAGCTGGGACCTAAAGCGGGCTGGCCAGTGAGAAAACATTAGGCACCATTATGAAGCTACATACTTACCTCGCTACTCCGCTACCAAGACGGCTAAGTCTATGCGACATATATTTTGACTGATTGTGGGCGGTTTGGCATAAAAAATACGTGTCGTAGACGTAATTCTCCTGTACGTGTGTTAGTGGACTATCAAGGATGTAGTTTATTGATACTGAATTAATCAGCTAGATGAATGTTTTTTTCCTTAACTCACAAATAATAGACTTCAAATGTGTTTGATACACTCGTCACTACTAAGAAGGTATTAAACAAAAAATTTATTCTGAAATCCGGATAACAACCAGGAAATATATTATAGACGGACACTAAAAAACAGCAGACGCATAAAACCTTCTCCATTTTAGGGTTTCTGGTCTCCAATAAAAGTAATATATTTTTGTCTGACACGTTCCTATTACCGTCATGGTATGATAGGTATTATAGGACTTTAATTCATGACCCACCATGAAACCTTTTCAAAGGAAAAGTTAGATTATTTTGATATTTTCCTTGTTAACAATATAGCAAAGAATTTAACATTTTTATTTCCGTATTTTACGTATTTTTCCGTACGTGCCGTATTTTATATGTGCCAGTTTCATATTTGTACTCAAAGATAGTAAATAATAATAATAAATAAAGTGTAATATTTAATAATATTTTTATTTCCATCAACATAGGATCATAATATTAAGTAATACATAAAGCTTAATAGTTTTTATGTATTAGGTTATCTTGATTAAGCATTTAATTATGCTATTTTAATGCAAGCAATCAAAAATGTGCAATAAGCGTATCGAAAAACAGCATGCATGAAACTTAATGCGGTGTAAAAATGCAAAAAACAAAACACTACTCACTCTAAAACAGTAGATCTGTAATAAAAACGATGATCTATTATTACATTGATTAGAATGATAATTAAAAACAATAAAAAACTACAAGGACTATAGAATATGGAAGTATGAATGACTTCTTTTACTAGCGCTACATTCACTAAAGGCGCTAATATAAGACGCTACTTTATTATACACGGTTGTTTAATTTTCCGACAAAAATATTTTTTCCAAATGATAATTTGCAACCAAGGCTCGGAACCGGTTTATAAAATAGCGGTAAAATAAAAACCGGTTTATTTCATTTTGTCTGAATTACTGGCACTTGAGGTATTCCAACTTAGGCCTCTAGGTTGGCAACGCATCTGCAACACCAGGGGCATCTGCCATACCCCTGGTGTTGCAGATGTTTATGGGCGGTGTGATCTCTTACCACCAGGAGACCCACTTGCTCGTTTGCCTTCCAGTCGAATAAAAAAAAAGGCCTAAGTACAGGTAAGTGCAGGTGGTAGGACCTCGTGCAGGGTCCGTCCGCATTGCTACCGCCATCTTGCTCGCTAATCCTGCCGTGAAGCGTGCTTAGGAAAGTGAATCATTTGGGAAAAATATTTTCGGCGAATAACCAGGCTCCTATTTCACACACGCCATCATGCAGGTACAAAAGCACGCGCACGCACGCACGCACACGCACACACACACACACACACACATTTCTATTGGTTTTCACATTCCATTGGTTCTTTAAATACACGTGCCTCGCAACATATCGTCGCACTTTTCTAGTGGAAGCGGAATCTAAAATAAATTCGCGAATTTTTTTTCGCGGTTTTCTTATCTTTTCCTACTGTTAGGAAGCATTATGAATGGACACTGATAACTGATAAACACTGATAAACAGACAACGGGAAATCAATGATAAAACTGGTTCGCGAAAGTGATTCATTCAGGAAGCTTATCGGCGTGATAAGAGCGATAAGATGCAGTAACGGGAACTGATAAGGGGATCAGAATATTATCACCAGGTGGAAATGTAAACACACTTATGTAGATTCATTCAATGACGCGTGCCGTGGTTCTTATTACAATGTCATTAATGGCTAACCCCCTTATTCATAAACGACAATCAAACCTATTTTAGTTAAAATGCCGCTAAAATTCGTTTGTCCTTATCTGTTACTTCGACATTTGTATTTGTTAGAAAGGGACAAAGCATTTGTTAGTTAACATAGGCTTGTTAAGTTTTATGAATAAGGGGGTAAGTTTGGCAAAATCTCACGTCTTCGTGGATGGCACTAGGTATATATAGGTACGAAGATATCATGAAATGAAATCCAAAAATATTACTAAAGAAACTGATACAAAATTCAAATCGATTGTCAAGAAGACGTTAATCTAAGGCTTATTATAAAGTCAATGATTTATCATGGACAGGGATATTTGGAAATAATTCCGATCCGCATAAACGATCCCTTCAAATAGCGAACCTACTGTGTTAAAAATAAAGTTGTGTTAAATACTTGTGATGTATACATTAATACCTCGTTGAGTTTCTTGCCGGATTCTTCTCAACAGAGGTTTTTTCCGAAACGGTGGTAGACTTTTTTGACGTTCATAAGTGCTTGTTATAGCCTAAATTGAATAAAGAGATTTGGACTTTGACTTTGAAATTGAATTTCAGCCAGTTGTGTAATCTAGGTTCTATATTCTAGGGTTCATTAAGGCTAGAGTGATTACTGAACCAGTGAGTATAAATATGCTTAGAAGATGGACTCTGCCGACTGGATATTCATCCTATCCTACTAATATTACAAATGTGAAAGTTTGTGAGTGAGTGAGTATGTTTGTTACTTCTTCACGCCGAAACGGCTAGACGGATTTGGATGAAATTTGACAAAAAGTTAGTTTATAACCTGGATTAAAACATACTTTTTATCCCGATATTCCCACGGGATAGGGATAAAATCTAAATAACAACCGCTGGACTTAGAGTCGTGAGATTTAATACGTGTGTAGCTGGACGTCTGGAATATCACATAAGCTTCTTTTTATTTATTTATTTATTTATTTATTTAATTTCTTTTTATACCTATGTTCCCACGGGATAGGGATAAAATCTCGAAACAATAACCGCTGGACTTAGAGTCATGAAATTTGACATGACTGTTTTTAATGTGACCGTCAATGAAAACCACGATTTAATTTTCGGGAATTCCCACGGGAATTTTTAAACATCCCGGAATTCCAATTCGGCTGCTAGATCTAATGATTTACGTGTGCGAAGCCACGGGTAAACACTAGTAGATATATATGTATATATATAGACGAGGAACTCCCGGTGTGAGCCCAAATATCACTTGGCCGCCATTTTTCCATTTGTATTAATAAAACAACAAAAAAATGTCTGCTAAACACGCGATCAGTTCATATTCACCGAACTATAATTAGATTCGTTTGAATAAACGAGACTTGCGTATTGTAGACAGTTTTTGCCAAACCCACGAGCACTATCCTATCATTTATATTTTAAATGCGAAAGTTTGCGAGTATATTATGCGTGTCTATTACTGGACGTTTTAAAAAAAAGCGTACTTTCATTTTTTTTTAATTTTGGAAGAAATATGGTTTTTCCTACTCAGAATCAAGTGCACGATCGATTCCGCTAGTTTAATAAATGTCCCCAAAAAAAAACTGAAAAAGAACTGACATAACTGACTCGTAAAAATTTGTATGAAAAACTGGGTAAGTACATTTTTTACGATCAGGATCGATTGTGCTCTTGATTCTGAGTAGGAAAAACCATATTTTTTCGAAAAATTCAAAAAAACGTAAAAGGTACTTTTTTTTAAAAAAAACGCCCTACTCCTTCACGCTATTGACGGATTTGGATGAAATTTGGTACGCAAACGCAAACATATCGATACGAAAATATCGAACCCGGGACTTCAAGCTTCGTAGTCAGGTTTAACCAACCCTCCCCTCCCCCCCCTGTTTTGGCACTTTGCCTATTTAAGTTGTTTTTCTCTTCTTTTTTCCCGTTTTTGTCATTTTTTATTTTATTTTAAGTTTTAAGCTAAATCATGTGTTTTGTACCCGAATCCCGGTTGCCACGTGACAGGCTTTGCCTAGTGTGGGACCAACGGCAATGCAATTCCGTAATGCGATACTTTTTCAATAAACTATTTTTATTTATTTTATTTTTATTTATTAGGTTCTCTAATCATTTAGCCATCTAATCGTCGTTTAGTTTAATTAAATGTTGAATGTTCACCGCGTCCAATCTCAGTGTGTTTGTATATGCAACACGCAGCATAGATAACAGCATGTTGGAACTGATAAGTGATAGATAAGCTCTAAATCAGTGCTGGAGCGTTCAAAATTAACAAGAGAATACAGATGTTTTGTGTTGCCAATTGATATAGTAATGTATTCATTTACTCAGACAACTACGTCCATTTTGTATTGCCGAACAAGTGGGTACTACCACAAGGCACAATTGGGATACTGCCAAAAAGGTAGTAGATCACGATAAGATAAAGTGGGCTTTATCCACCTTTCGCCCTTATAAAACACCAGGGCCAGACGGCGTTTATCCAGTTCTACTACAAGAAGGCGCTAATGTACTCATACCACACCTCAGTTGATTGTACAGAGCATGCCTAGCCTTCGGACACGTACCGCGTGTGTGGAGACAAGTTAAGGTAATCTACCATCCAAAACCTGGTAAGGCAGATTATAACGATGCCAAATCATATAGGCCAATAAGCCTGTCATCATTCTTCCTGAAAACATTGGAAAAATTGGTTGACAGATACATAAGGGATGGACCACTTAAACGGCACCCACTGCATAAAATGCAATGCGCCTACCAACCGGGTAAGTCGACAGAATCAGCGATACACCTGGTAGTGAACAGAGCGGAACAGGCATTAGAGAGTAAAGAACTCTGCCTGGCTGCGTTTCTGGACGTGGAAGGTGCATTTGATCGTACAACGTATCATGCCATCAAAACTGCTGCGGACAGACATGGAATCGAACCCACTATCTGCAGATGGATGGATAAAATGCTCAACAGCAGACTGATAACTTCAACCTTATTAGGAGAAGAATTATCAGCCACAGCCACAAAAGGATGCCCTCAAGGAGGAGTTCTGTCGCCTACGCTATGGAGCTTGGTGATAAACTCGCTACTAGAGGATCTCAACACAGGCCCAGTACAAACAGTGGGTTATGCAGATGACCTGGTAATACTTGTCAATGGGAAATTCCCAAACACAGTATCCGGAATCATGAATGCAGCTCTCAAAAAAGTGGAGAAATGGTGTAATGAATATCACCTCTCCATAAATCCGAGCAAAACGGTGGTAATACCATTTACCAGAAAAAGGGACCTAAAAGACATACAGACTTTAAAAATGTATGACAGGGAACTACGACTTTCCAATGAGGTGAAATATCTTGGAATAATCCTTGATAAAGGACTTAACTGGAAAAAACAGGTGGAATACATTATGACCAAAGCAACGAGAGTATTTGGCATGTGTAGATCCGCATATGGAAAAACATGGGGACTCAACCCGAAAGTACTGAAATGGATCTACACCATAATGGTGAGACCTATCATACTTTATGGGTGCCTCGCCTGGTGGCCTAGGACACAACTAAGCACATGTAGGAATCTACTGGCCAAGATCCAGAGAACGGCCTGCATGGCTATCACAGGGGCGTTCAAAACAACGCCGACAGCAGCAATGGAAGTCCTACTGGACCTACCACCACTGCATATTGCTATAGAATCTGAAGCGCGTAAGTCGTTGCACAGAATGAAAATATACGGCCTGTGGAACGATTCCGCTCCGAGGACAAAGCACACCAAAATGGAACAGAACAAATACCTTGATAGTATAACGGCGATGGGTTGCGATAAAATGCAACCAAAGTACATATTCCGAAGGAACTTCAAGGTACATGTTCCTACAAGGGCAGAATGGACGGAAGGATTGACACTGCCCGAAGGCAGTGAAAATTCATGGTACACGGATGGATCTAAAATGAAATCCGGTACAGGAGCCGGCATTCACGCCAAGGACATCAATAGTAGTGTAAGCATGGGAAATTATGCAACCGTCTTTCAAGCAGAGACGTATGCAATTATCTCCTGTGCACAGGAGAATATAGATAGGAAGGTAAAAGAACAAACCATCTATATACTCAGTGACAGTCAAGCAGCTCTAAAGGCACTCACATCGCCAAAGGTTGACTCAAGACTGATCTATAATGGAGTACAAGCATTAAACAAGCTTGGCAGACGCAACAAAGTGAGACTGGTTTGGATCCCAGGACACAGAGGCTTCATCGGCAATGAAAAAGCAGATGAGCTAGCAAGGGAAGGGTCAATGAACAAAAACATAGGGCCCGAACCGTATGTGGGACTCTCACAGGGTACCATAAAGAATGCTATAAACGACCACACCAGATTTAAACACCAACAAGAGTGGAAAACACTGGAAGGTCTAAAGCACTCAAAACGATTTATCGAAAACGTCAGCACTAGCTGGACTAAAAAACTCTGGACACTCAGTAGGAAACAGCTCCGACAAATCGTCGGGGCATTCACAGGTCACTTCGATACTAAACACATACTAGTAAAGATGGGACTACAGGATAATGAAGATTGTAGAATATGTGGTGAGGAAGACGAAACAATGGAACACATTATGTGTGAATGTGACGCTCTCGCCAGATTAAGAATGAGACTCTTTGGCGTCGGATACCCCGCGCCAGGAGACTTTAAGGCACTACCGCTACGTCAAATCATCCAATTCATGGATGAGGTGATAAAAGCAATGGAGTAAGTGCGAAGGAGGGGTAATTACACAAAAGATCCCTACGGGTCGAAGTGTATCCGCAAGGACCCCTAAAACTAAGATAAGATAAGATAAGACGTCCATTTTGTAAGTAGGCTAGAAGACTAAAAAAACTGATTAGTCCGTCAGGTGGATATTTTAAAACAATTGGGCACATATCTTTTCTTTTGTTTGACAAACAAAAAATGACGAGGATACAGTGCTTAGAAGTTTCGATTGACGTCACTATATGGTAGGATTTTTACCTTAAAGTGACGTCACAAGCCCCCACTCCGGAAGTTTGATGATCTATACCTTTGTCGATTTTTAATCCATACTAATATTATAAATGCGAAAGTGTGTTTGTGTGTTTGTATGTTTGTCCCTCTTTCACGCCGTAACGGAGCGACGGATTGACATGATTTTTGGCATAGGGATAGTTATGAGTCCACGAGTGACATAGGCTACTTTTTATCCCGAAAAAATGCACAGTCCCCGAGGTAACAGCGCGCGATAACCGAATACCACGCGGGCGGAGCCGCGGGCAAAAGCTAAGGACCTAAATAGATAAACGAAAAAATACGTGTCCCATATTCCTATTTATTCCCACAGTCGTCATTCCTATTTTCAGCAAAATTATAGTTAAACGTCAGTTTAAAATGAAAATAAATATGGATAACAAAAGTAATAGATGAAATGTCCAAAATATGTAATAAACTAGCTTTTGCCCGCGGCTCCACCCACGTGGTTTTCGGTTATCGCGCGCTGCTCCCTCGGGAACTGTGCATTTTTCTGGGACCCGCGGGCAAAAGCTAGTCGTACAATAATAGCAGGTCAATTAAACGGACGAGTAGAGACAATTTGGCCTCATCTGCTTTGTTACGCGCTTGGTCATTAATAAATCCTTAGCCATTTATATGTCCATGTGTACGCTACTCAAGGCCATAGTGAATAGGCTGTT
This sequence comes from Choristoneura rosaceana, assembly GCA_037349165.1. Taxonomy (NCBI): domain Eukaryota; kingdom Metazoa; phylum Arthropoda; class Insecta; order Lepidoptera; family Tortricidae; genus Choristoneura; species Choristoneura rosaceana. Next base: position 1,551,305 of record JAZBNJ010000007.1, read on the forward strand.
ACTGTAAGCTTCATCTATACTTTTTGCACACGTTTATAACCCCCGACGCATAAAGAGGGGTGTCTGTGTGTCTGTCTGTGGCACCGTAGCTCTTAAGCGGGTGGGCGGATGCGGTTTTTTATTTATTTTACAGCAGGTTTTTTAGCGATGGTTCTTAGATATGTTTCATCAAAATTGGTACAGCCATTTTTGAGATATTGAACTTTAACAAACAAACTCAAACTCAAACTCACAATATTTATTGACAACAAAAACACACTACATCACAGCAAAAACAGTAAAAAACATAAATAGGAGAAGAGAGAACAATTTGAAACGTTGTGCTTAAAGAAACAACGTTGTGTTTAAAGTGACAAAGTCGGGGTTTTCCAACTTTTTGTTGGTTAGGTTATTAAATACACGTTGACAGCACCAGCAGCAGTTTAGCTGGACTTGTTTCGGGCTAATTCGTAGCCCTTCTTCAAGGGAGCACGCGACTCGGCGGCTGCCGCAACACGCGCACTACGCGCCACCGCTCTGCTCGCGCGACTGTCCGATGAAACTAACACCGGCGCAGAACTACCCGCATTTTCATCGTCATTTTTATTCACTGTCTAATGTAGAGTAGCACACAACACTAACAACATCGCTCCGTAAAGGCACGTTCACACCAACCGATTCAAAATTTAACTTCAAAGCAGTAAATGATTATGGCGAGTTATTGCTTATCCTTGGAATACTTTATGTATACACCTATAATTTTATAATTGGTTTATTATATCCATTATACTTTGTGGAAGAGCGGGGTCCCCTGACACAAGCATTGTTTTGCTTAAAAGGTGGCCCCAACCTTGTTTTTGTAACATTGTAATTTTTATTTAAACCAATAAACTTTTTTCATTTTTTTTTCATAATATACTTTAAGTTTATAACGTTTTATTTCAGTCAGTCAGACAATATTAGTCATATTTAATGATATTATAACGGATAACTCACGTCTTAAATCGAGTTTAGCTGGACATGTTTCGGGTTATTTCGGAACCCTTCATCACCTCGAACTCGATTTAAGACGTGAGTTATCCGTTATAATATCATTAAATATGAGTGAGTCTCTCGGTAGTTTCATGATTAATATTAGTCATAGATATAATAAATAGCTTCCTTAACCCTTTTCCAGGGCCCGCGCATTTATAAGCTACCACAAAATGAATCACATTTTATATTATTGTTTACCTATGAGGGATTAATATAAAATCAAATAATATTTATAATGGTTTCAATTGATTTTGGTACCATTTTAATTTAGCAAGATCGAATTATTAGTGTATATTTATGTGGTCACGCTATATGCAGTATACCTACTCCGTTTAATTTAAGATTTGAATTAATGGTCAAATTGTAACCCGTTTCTCGGTATTTCGAACACAAATGGGTCGATGAACTTTTTCTTGCCACTCGTTGCTATAGTTACGGTCTCCTGAGTCACTCTTTCAATTCAACCGTAAATTTATAGGATTAAAATTTACCAGACATGTATTTTTGTGGTCGTTTTAAGCCCCTTCTGTTACTAGTCATCTAACAAGTATGTTAGTATGTGACACAACATTTCTTCTATTAAACTGTAATACTTTTGTCCCCTCGCTGACGGACGGGACAGAATAACAACAAGAAATAGTTGATCCACCCAAATGTACTAAAAATAGCAACATGTACTCGTAGGTTCATTTATTAGCGGTATTTATTATGTTTTTACCATAGAACTTAAGACAATTTTTAATAGTTTCGTTGTTTCATTTAAAAACGTGTGCAAATTTACCGTTGAGTTTCAAATGTTAAAATAAATGTCTGGAAAAGGGTATTAATGACTACTATTACCTGTCACTTGTGTCAGTAGGTTCTTTGACAGCACTGGGCAAGTCCGGGACAACTTTGACGCTCTGCTTAGGTACCTCTACATGCTCTAACACTACACTAGAACTAAATGCAGAACAAACAGTGTTATGCCCATAGCGCCCCGACACATCTGGACGCCATAACTTCCAGCTCTACCGTTTCAATGAATTTACATTAAAAAAAAACAACATTAATTAGCAAAAAAACAAAACATTTATATTATACCCGGTATTGTACAATAAACGTGATAAACAAGTGATCACTTTTGTACCTTGTCACTTTAACATCATCATCATCATCAGCCGGAAGCCGTCCACTGCTGGACAAAGGCCTCCTCTTTAGAACGCCACAATGAACGACAACTCGCCACTTGGATCCACCGGTTTCCCGCAACTATCACAATGTCGTCAGTCCACCTGGTGGGAGGCTTGCCAATGCTTCGTCTTCCGGTTCGGTTGTCACTTTAACGTCATGTTTAAATATTATGAAATTGTGTAACGATGCAAGCGACAAGGTACAGAAATAATCACTTATATATGACGTTGACTATACATATCCAACCAAACTTTCGTTATTTCCTAGTAGCAAAATTTCCATTCGCTTTCCCAGATGTTTTTTCCTGTTATGGTTTTTATTTTAATGAAACTGTTTCGCGTCATTTTCCGATTTTAATCGAAACAGAACCTGTGTTAACGGAGCTCCGCCGACGCGGAGCTCCTACTTCTCTGTGCTTTTGCCCCTTCAGCATAAATGGTAAAAAATAAATACAAATAAAATAACCCGAATACATGTCGAGCTAAACTCGATTTAAGACGTGAGTTATCTGTTACAATATTAATTAATATGAGTGAGTCTCACGGTAGTTAAGGTAGTTTCATGTTCAAAATCTACCCATGTCGCACCTCTATTGCAACAACGACTTAAATACATTTTTTTTTTTTCAAAAAATTACTCAATGACGCAAAACGCTGCGATATTAATATAGCATTTCGCATTATTAAGTTTTTTTTTTTGCATTTACGTCGTCGTTTCGTTGTAATAGAGGTGCGATGTATACGAAAAAACGCGATTAAAAAATAACCTTCAGTAAAAAACTATAGCGGGAAAAAAGTATTTGGGAAAAATTGCGAATGAAATGCTTCTAGTAAATAACGATTCTGGCTTGGACGATGTCTGGCAAAGTCGAACTGGTTTAGAACACGTATTAGCTGGTGAAGTCAAGGCGTCCTAGTGTAGAACCCTTAGGGTACAACTTGATCAATAGCCCGGGTTAATACGAGATGCAAAGAGCAAATAAATACTGACAGAGTGGACACTAAACTGAATAATGTACTCGTAACTAGTGCTTCGCCACGTCATAATAGTCTAGTCACCTACATTAATATTTGTTTAACATCGGTGGCTGTATTTCTAGGGTCGGTAGAACATGTAAGATATTTTTGTACGCTCTACTGTGGCAGATATTAATTCAGGTGACTGTACTTTTAACGCAGCTATCCTTGACCAATTTTTCTAATTTACTAACCAATAGCGGTCACTTTTTAAATTAATAAGGCAGTTTGAAAACAAATATAAATATCTAACACAAAGCGTGCATAAATATCTGATACAACTCTATTTCTACTACCGTAGGACGTGTCAGATATTTTTGCGCACTCCGCTGTGGCAGATATTATTAAAATTCAGGTGAATGTACGCTGTTCAATTCAACGTAGCAATTCTTTTATTTGATTACTAGCTAGCGCTATGTAATCTATGACAATGTGTGAAGAGCTTGACGAGCAGTCAAAATTCAATCATCGTTTGCGAGGCGACGCAAGTCGATGCTGAAATGGTCATTATATACAATTAAATAATCTATGACAGTTGATCAACAACTGAAGTTATATCTCTGCACTTCATATACCCTGACTTTGAATTAAGTTGTACCCCTATACATGACGGTGGTAGGAAATTCGTGCGAGCAGCATTAGCGCTTGGTCTATCAAATTTAATTCGATAAATTCGCAGCTACGCAATGTACGTAACACACGAACGATTTCACACGCACCGTGAAGAGGCATATGAAAATGTGCATAATAGAAAAGAACACAACACACAAAGTTGACGCCACGAAAAGGTCAAGATTTCCAGATAAATCGTTTAAAGAAAATGTAAATAAAACTAAAATATTATACCAAAATACTCTATCATCAGTAAAAACACTAAATTAAAAGCTATCGTGGCATCAACTAAAAGAATAGCCCCCTTATTTATAAACGTCTGTTAGTCTTCTGTAACATTATTTGTCTTTATCTCCAACAAAGTCTGCCTTTGCTAGAAACAGACACAAGACAAAAACTAAGATCCAGGGGAAGTATGAGGCGCGGGGAACGCAGCGACAGTAGGCATACATTCCTCCCCGCACCTCGCTCCCCCAGTTACGTTCAATACTCGAGTTTACCAACGTATTACAATTTTATAAACAAGGGGGTTGAACATAAAATAAAGAAGACACTTCAAAAACAACTTTCCCAAACCCAAAACATCATATTCTCAGAAAATCTATTACATCTAATGTCAAATGTTATTCGTAAAGCCGTGTTCATACATGTCTGGCGTGATACGTTTAGAGTTCTTCTGTCCAGCTTTGGTCATAGTTCCACCTTAATTTCTCCATCTTTTCTATAAAGGTAAACGAGATCCATGCCCAAGACCGTGGGGTCTCTTTTCAAAAAGGCACACGTGCCCCTGTTCAAGTTTCCCGACCTCACTGGGCCCCCGAAAGTCATAAATATTGGTATACATGAAAATAATGGCTTTTTGTTGGTTGGTAATGACACGAACTACATTCCAAAAGCCACATATTATTCGCAGATGTCTAAGAAGACTCGGCCCCAAATGCCCCAATGCCCCAAAGCCCTGACCGGACTAAATGTACGAAAGAAACTGATGTCATTCTATCGCATCAAGTCAGACAAGTAAGAAACCGCCTTAGATTCGGATATTTTGGGATGATTTTCTGAGGGTTGGATGTTTTGTGAACCATCCAAAAACCACGGAAGAACTCTGTCACTTGTACGTTAACCATCTTTGGTCACTCTTTCTTTCAATCAACAGAAATGTCATTATATAATTTAAAGAAGGGTATTTGGCCCCTTCCGCCCCACACTTCCACGGTCGTTGGAAAGCGAGCGAAGAAAATACGGCTTCACACAATAACACAGTTAAAAGAATGCACAAGTGCGTATGCAGCAATAGCTTTAAGGCGAAGGCACCAGATGCGATATGGAAAACTAGCAGAAGTATTAACTAAAGCAGGTGAAAATGTTTTCGAAACAGTCGCAAAGCTAGAGCAGTTAGTTATGTCAGAATTTGTGAGCAAAGTAGAATCTTTCCCAAAATGAACAACCTTAGTGCTTATGCCACATGCATAAGGCTGTTTCCACCAGGGATGTGCGAAGAATATGTTTGTCACGAATCAATAGAAACGCTTCATTTACCTATCTTCGCTGCGCTGCGCCGAGTGACAAACACATTCCTCGCACATCTTTGGTGGAAACGTAGCCATTTAGGTGTTCCTCTTCTACCAACATGTCTTATTAACTGGAGAAGCGAAATATATCATGCAGTTCGCGTTCCATTGCCGGTATCAATGGCTTCCTAATAATTCCATGAGCTCCGGACTACGCAATCACCAGCATTGTAACGCAACTCTCATGACACATCTCGCATTGAGTTGTAGCATGCAGATTATATGGTACAGAAAACATAAGGGTGTGCGAGGAAAAATCCACCAATACACAAGCAGTGCTGAACGAGAATGGAAAAATGCGGGAATCCTATTGGTCAATTCTTTTCTAGCATGCCACTCCGCTTGCTCGCTCATATCTCACCTTAATACACTATTATAAAGGCTTGACTGACTGGCTCATCAACACAAGCCTAAACTATTTGACTGTGAAAGCTGAAATTTTTCTTAAATACCTTCCGTCTATGATGCCGAGAAGGAATATGGATGGATTTCACATAATTCCCATGGGATAAAGAATTATGTGACGGGACGAAATCGTGGATACAAGCTGACAATAATGACTGATGATGATGATACCAGAAGAATTTACGTATCTCAAGAACTCCTAACGCGAGGCGTTTTAACGCATTCACTGCCATCTGACTTCCACAGGTGCCATCGACGCACGTGTGCGTTCAAGATGTATGAATAATTATGACAGCAGCACTGGGCGAAGTTCCGGAAACGCATATATGCGTCTGTGGCAGTGAATGCGTTAAAATTTAACAGGAATATTTAAGCAAACGGTACGGCAAGTCTGACTGAACACCTCTGTGTTTCAGGACTTTCACTGTGTTTAAAATGTACAGCTTCAAAGCTGCGACTTTATCCTATCAAAAATTGCAATCAAAAACCTTTTCATCACTTAAGCTCTGAAAGTAGGTTGCATTCATCGGTTGCATTTAACTTGAATCTATGTTGTAAATTCGATTTACATCTTTAGGGATGTAAGTAAATTTGAAAATCGAATGGTGCTCCTTTGTATTCACGAACTGGTAAACAAGGAGATTGTAATGCGTAATATTTACCTCCAACTTTCATGCTGGCATAATGCTGCTGGCCAGTGCTGGCTGAATGTGTCACAGCCAAAGAGCGCGAGGCCATTAAAAAAAAATAGTTTGGCGCGATAAATTTTCTTCCGCTCTGTTATACAAATTGCGTATACATTTTGAACGGTTTTTCTTTATTTCCTCGCATTTGTGATGAAAAGTAGTGTAAATGATCAATTACATACAAATCTTGGTTACCAATCAACTATTACTTTACCTTTATTCAATTCATTCAGTCAAACTAGCCCAAGTTATTCCAGATAATTTTTAGAACGCCTTGACCGTGATTGTTATTGAAATTTTCCACTTCACGGTACTAAAATTTTAAAACCCATGTCTAGACAACCATTAAAGTGACTGTAACTTGTGTGGAAATAACTCAAACAGCGTACCTACTAATTGTTTTGATGTGACCTCAGCACTAATTGAACGGATAAAGTAAATTTGACACGGTTACATGTTACAAGTAAATTCAACGAGCAAAAACTTCAAGAATAAGGCGTAAAGTAAAAATATATCATTCATGTAAAGTTACTTAACGTCGATGTTACATTGGCCTAGTTAACGCAAGCATACGAGTATTACGAGTATAAATATAAATTCGAAAATCGAAGTTGTTATCGTACCGTCCCTCTCACTCTCGTATTAAATATTATAAGGGTCAGAGGGATGGAACGATACGAACTTCGATTTTCGAATTTGCATAATGTATTTCCAACGGTAAAAGTGAGAAAATCACTAGATTTGTAATTGAGAAAGCGACATAAATACGAACTTCTCCGATAAAATACGACGCATAACAATGTAACACACTACGGTAAAAGGTCGTATCTATATAATGTATTTCATAGTACGATACGACTTTTTAGAACATATTTCTGAATTTTATTCCTGGCGTGTTGAAACGACAATCGGACCTTTATCGGACCAAAATTATGCACTACATGACAACTATGTATTTAGAAATGGAACTATGCAAACTGTCGCACGCACACTGACATCCATTCATGCACACATGATAGCTACAAATGGGGTTATACATGCTTGCTTGATGCCATAAAAACGCAACGCAGCGTAAGCCGAATACGTACAGATCTCAGCGCAAGAGTGATGCGGTCGAAACGAAACTTGAGAGAGTCTGTAATTAGCTGCTAACCTCGTGTAAGCCTGACAGACATGGGAAGATGGCATTAAGTTGGAAACATACCTTATTATATTAATATCATATTACGTCACAATTTCCATTGCAATTATTGAAAATAAGACTAGCTATAAAAATATTCTTTGTCAGGTATGTATTCCATAGCTGCTTTTGATGCTGTGGTAGTATGCTAGAGTAAACGGGGCCTTATTAAGGGTTAAGGCCTACGCTAGTTTAAGCCCGAGCTAAGCTCGGTCGTACAGGTACTGAATCGACATGACAATCCAAGTCATTCGCTTAGACTTTTGCGCTGAGATCTGTATATACGCCTTAATTAACACACTACAAATCAAGCCTATCTTTACCCAGAGCAAAGTATATATATATAAGGCTAGAGGAGTATGGAAGCTACGAAGCTACGATCGAAACGAACACACTCACACAGACGCGCGCTCTCTCTCTCTGAGAGGCCGTGTAAAGCGCGCGTCTGTGTTAGTGTGTTCGTTTCGATCGATTTGTTCGTAGCTTCCATACTGCTTTAGCTTATATATACTGTGCCCAGAGGTTGCGCGGAGTGCGCAAAAATTGTCCATCTTTGCACCTCTTCCAATGTACGAACCTCCTAGTGATGTCCAGCTCTGGTTCTGTCGGTGGATAATTGTTGAGGCAGAGGTAGTACAGCGCACAGAGTGTCAGCACGACGCCGAGACAAACTGCGTTCCTCCGCGAACGGTACCATCTCTTCACCATCATAACCATCTGCAAAAGGAATCATCATCATCATCAATTCTACCGATCGGGAAAGAGTTTTTAAAAATCAAAAAACATGTACAGGGCAATGTTTAGATTGAAACCAATTGATAGTTGTAAGCCATTTGTTATTAAACATAAAAATTGATATTATATTCAGTTAACATCCAAGAGATCGCATTGTTTGTCAAATGTAATCTTGAATTATTTCAACGAAAAGAAATCACAACTTTTCATAACCTACGACCACGTGATAATGACCAGGTACGGACGGAGGCAGAGGGCTAATACTGCACTGCTAAGGAAAAGCATATTTGGCATGGCCCCTGTCATCTATAATAATTATAATTCCGAAAGATATAAGACAGTGACTTAGTGGATTTAAGCTAAAACTATTTAGATTACTCGTACGGAAATGCTATTATTCAGTTCATGAATTTTTGAATGAGTATTGTAAATAAATAATGAATGTTTTAATTTTAATTTTTAACAAATTTTTTTTTCCAATTTAATTTAATTTAAAAAAAAATTATGAAATGGACATTAATATCACTTTTGACATTTTAATAGGTTTTTTGTTTTGTAGATTCGGGGTAGTATTATTGTATGGAATTATTTTATTTTTCATTTGCATTTGGACTTTTACTCTAATAAACAATTTGTACGCCGCAAGGTAAAACATATCGTCACTGGAAAGGCAAAATTACTTAACCGCCAAATTGGGCAAATTGAGTTATATACATATTCGGAATCAGCGAATTTTTCTGCGTCGATCTATCTGGGTAACGTAGCTATCGGAGCACTTTTGTGGCGCTTCAGTAACCCGTAAAAAGGCGGTTCTTTTGTTTTTTCGTTTACTGAAGAGCCATACTTTTCGGTCTTTTTTGCACATGTGTCGCATAAGTAATATCTCTTTACCGTAAAAATACAAAAACTGCAATTTAAGTAGAACTGTCTTCTTATCTTGTGATAAATAAATCTCTTTCAGTATTTGTGCTTTTCTTACAATATAACAGTAGCTCTATTAAAGTAATTTTGTTTTATTTTCATTCGGATCGAGCATGGCGTCTAAGAAAAGTTGCCTTCGTGTTTTTGTCGAGTGAATGACGTATACGTAACTGAGCCATCCAGTTATTTTTAATTTTGGGAACTAAAAGCAGTTTTTAAAAAATAATCCTATCCTTGACAACATCATATCAGTATTATTTAAATGAATATGTTTTGCTATTAAGATAGTTTACGCGTAATGAAAATGCGCGGGCGCAAGCAGTTGAGTCAGTCTGCTCGAATATTTAGCATTTATATTTAGTTCTTCATGGGAGCAAATCCTCTTAAATATGCCAGAACTAAATGTGAAAAGAAAATTACTTGTATTAATTAAAGTATTTATTTTATAGTAGTTTTTTTTTTAAATACTGACGTAATATAAACACATTTTTTCTGATCTTATCGTAATTCCTGACGCCCACAACAAGATGCATGTTTGTATTTACTGATATTGATGTTAACCATTTTACAGAACTGACTATGTCGGAGAACACCAAGTAATGTGTACATAATATAAAAGAAGAAACTGACTGACTAGGTAACTTATAGATCAACGCACAGCCAAGACCGCTGACAGGTCTTAAGTAGAAACTTGAAATTTTGAATATATATGTTCCTTAATAGGTGTAGACGCGTACTAAGGATTTTTTTTTCGAAATTAATCCCCTAAGGGGGTGAAATGGGGGCTCAAAGTCTGTATGTGGAAACAAGATTAGTTAGACAATTTTATTCTAAACCTCATAGGAGTACTCCTAACGATAAATGAATAAACACGTATATCGGGTTTTTTGAGGATTCAACCCCTATAGGAGGGGAATGTGGTGACAAAGTCCGAAAATCAACATGGGTATGGTTACTATAGTTTATCGGGTCGATGATTACGAAAACAATAACGATTTTAAAATCCAATGTGGCGGATGTGAAATACCGTAACCCCTGTTGGGGTACGACGGGGCTCAAATGTCAATATGGGTATGGGCAGTGATATCTTGGTAGTATGGCCATGGCCGTCTCCGTAGGAGGGAACGCCTCAAACTTTAATGGCACATGCAAGAAACTTTGCGCGATCGTTCAATTTCAGTGATAATGCTTTTATATAATAGACACCACCTGATGCTGTATTCAGTCATGTGTTCTGCTCATAAAGGAACTCCTCAAAAGTTGATATCACAGATACCACATTGTTGCAAACGCAATTGTTTTTATTTTGTTGTGTGTTACTTTTGAATTTGTACACAAGATTTAAACGCAATACAGAGGGCATGACGTTAAATTTTTATTTAACCAATTACAGCTTCGCACGCACTTGAATATAAAGCTCTGTAACCGTCAATTTTTTTGGCATTTTCCTCTGTAAACCAACTGATTTGGTAAACCTCTGAAAAATAAGTACTTTCAGTTGAATTTTTATCGAAGTTTTACTCAAGCATTGCCAGAACACCCTCTACTTCAGCAGCTTGAGTTTTGATGTTACAGATAACTTAATGAAAAACTAAAATATACTTAAAAAGCTATTACTTAAGCTTGTTCTAAAAAACGAAAATAAACATTAAATACCTACGCCAAATTAATCAATACATTACGTAATATAATGTATCTAAACTTTAGATTCTAAAGTATCATAGAGGTGCCCTTAGGAAGGATGTTTCGAACCATTAGATACCAATACCATTGGATATTGGTTTTTTGGAACCGTTGGATAGGGAAATATGGTAACTTTATATGTTTTTTTTTTTAACTTTTGAAACAACTGAGCTAATCAAAAAACAACTATTAGCGAAAGATTTATAAAAATTCAATGCCCAGAATAATAGAAACCTGTTTCAATTCAATCGCCAACAGTGTGGTTTTCTACGGAATTCACTTTTTCCTACACGCTGAAATGTGAATGAAGATGTGAAACAGTGGTTCAAAGTTTGTACAAAATTATGATTGTTTAGGTTTATTTGTGAATTCAAAATTTTGCAAATATATTCCTCCAAAAAAGCAATTAAAACACGAAACAAAGAAAAGTCAATTTTCCGGGGGAAATTTAATTTTATATTTAATCGATAAATTTCAATTTTTTTTTTCAGTACAATTTGTACTCAACTGATAATGATAGGTACTCACTCAACTTTATCTGGCGCCACAATTTTAGAAAGAAAGAAAGACGGAAGACATTTATTAACATTCAGAAAGACACACAAGTACAAAAAATAATAAAATAAATAGCAAACACAAATAAAACAATAAATAAATAAAAAGACGAAAATGAAAAAACACGATTTTGTGTGTCCCCACAAAAGTAAAACGGCCGCTGACTCAGCATTATGCTGAGGCGTCAGAGGCCTGCAGCGCTGATATTCTGTCAGAACCGTCTGTGACTCATGGAATGATACACAAACATACTAAACTTATCCATGTCAATAAAATTAAGAAATAAAAATTGATTCAATTGTAAATCGACAAGAAATAAATAAATTACAATGAAGAATACTTAATTGACATTATTATAAAAAAAATGTTACTATTAATGTTATGAATACCATACTATGATACATAATGTGAATACCATACAATGGTAGGTAAACATTGAGATAATTCGTTAATATATTCAAAAAAAGTTGAAACTTTCTTGTTTCATTTGTTGCAAAATAACTTCTTCATCAATCATTATGACAAGTGTAAGGAATAAAACGTTCTTACTGAGTCATACTAGAAGTAGATACCTACTTCACGATGACTATTTTTTATTTAAATACCTTGTATTAAGAACTGATAATTTCAAATAAGCTAACCATAGTTAAGAAACTGGAAGCATTCATTTGTGTTGCAGTTGTTACGTAATTTTTTGTTTATGTGATGATTAGATTTTAACTACTTCAGTATAATGCATGGCCTTTTTTTGATTCAAACAAAGTTATCAGCAGTTTTATTGTACTTATAAAAAGGAAAATTTATCGCTGGAGTCATTTTCTTCGTATAAATAATTTTGCCAAACTTACTTTAAATGCATTTTGGCTCAGTAATTAATTTATGTGTTTGCCTTTTAAGTAGTAATACCATACGTGTGAAAAAGGAACACGTTTAATTGCAGTCATTTTACTTCACCTGGACAGCAACCATACTACATTAAACGAAATTTTCACGTACTTTTATATCTACATGTATGTGTTATCAGTACTTTCAAACTACAAAGAAAGTTTAAGCTGATGGTACTTAAGAAATTTTGACTTACTAAAAAAGAAGTTATTATTACTCAAGCGCCACTTATTTCCTAAAATAGTGCACAAAATAATACGGAGCCTAGTGATAAACATAGATAAATCAAATAGGTTTTCATAAAAACTTCTTTTATAAAAATCGGATGATTAGATGAAAAGATATCTTTTTTTTCGTAAAAAAAAAACTTTAAATGGGTTTTTCTCGAAATGTCATTTTGGCGTTTCAGTAATTTTGCCTTTACAGTGACGATATTTAATTATTACTCATGTTTAAGCAAATAAAATATTTTTATCTTTTTTTTTTTATCATCATCTCAGTCGTAGGACGTCCACTGTTGGCCACAGGCCTCCCCCACGGTTGGCGAGCGGGTTGGCGAGCGCAGTATAGGATGTAAGAGTCGCCAAGAAGACGCTGCTGCCCATGTTCTGGTATTACCCCTCAGCCGGTTTCTACGGCGCCCACGAAAGGAAAGGAATGAAACTTCCTAACTGAAACATACTCGTAAAGTTAACAGAAACGACTAGAGATGAAACGGATAGTGGCTTGGCCGGATACAATATCATTTAATATCCATACCTTTTTTATTATTTTCCATATTTTTCGCAAAATACTTGTGGAATACTGTTGGTACGCTTTCATGATCCTCATGGTTGTTTTTGAAGGTATTTCACCTTAGTCTGGACTACTACTAATTGGTTATCATTACTTTTAGTAATAAATTGAAAGAAATCGTAATAAAATCGTGTTATTATCCCTGTTTCAAAACATACAAGTGTCATTAGTACATGTGTCATGTATAGGTCATGTATTTTTTCTGTTCCGTGATTATATCGGTTTAGGAAATCGCAAAAAGGTCTTCCAATTATATCGGAAATAATAGAGAGGTAGATCCACGGAATAGAGGTAGATCAAAGAGCATGGATTTATTCAAGATTTATTAGATCGATTTCCCGATATCGTTATTTGCTAGTAGCAAAATGTCCATTCGTGTTTTTTCCAGATTTTTTCTCCCACTATGTTTTTAGGGTTCCGTAGCCAAAATGGCAACAACGGAACCCTTACAGTTTCGCCACCATGTCTGTCTGTCCGTCTGTTCGTCCGTCCGCGGCTTTGCTCAGAGACTATCAATGCTAGAAAGCTGTAATTTTTCACGAATTATTATGTAAGCTATGCCGACAAAATGGTAAAATAAAAAAAAATAAAAATTTTTTTTAGATAAAGTGGGGATGATTTTTTTTTCTCATCCAACCTTTTAGCGTGGGGTATCGTTGTATAGGTCTTTCAACAATTAGGGGGTTGCTAAGACGATTTTTCGATTCAGTGATTTATTTGAAAAATATTCAACTTCATAGTGAAAATTTTCACTAAAATCGAGCGTCCCCCCTCTAAAGTCTAAACCAGTGAGTGGAAAAAATTAAAAACAATTCAGGATGGTAGGAAGTATATCAAACTTCGAAGGAAAACTATAGCGGTTAAGTTTTCTTGAGAATTATTAGTAGTTTAAGAGTAAATAGCAGCCTAAGGTATAAAATATACCTCATCATCATCATCATCAGCCGGAAGACGTCCACTGCTGGACAAAGGCCTCCCCCTTAGAACGCCATAATGAACGACAACTTGCCACTTGCATCCACCGGTTTCCCGCAACTCTCACGATGTCGTCAGTCCACCTGGTGGGAGGCCTGTCAACGCTTCGTCGTCGCCACTAGTGAACTTATAAAATATACCTAAACTTGGAAAATTCAGTACAAACTACGAAACCCTTAGAAAAATATTACTTAATTTTTGCATAACGGCTACGGAATCCTTCTTCGAGCGTGTCCGACACGCTCTTGTTCGATGATTCTGTCAGTGTCGAGGTTGACTGAAACACGGCAGGTAGATCGACAGAACTCATGATAACTAATCAATCTTAAACGACAAGTTATAAGATAGGTAATCTGGTTTTTTTTTTTCGAGTACTTCCAGATCTTTATGTTTCAAATTGTATATTGCTTAGATAAAATATTATCGTAAAGAAGATTCCTTTGTATTGTCAGATTATTTATTTATAGCCTTATATCAGTATTACAGTATACATTATATCTATATTATTCCTTAATCTACGGTAACCGATTCTGTGTGCCTTCGGGCAAAGGCCTCCACTATTTTTTCCACTCTTCCCTATTGTATACTAATCTGGTCCAGGTTTTAGTCTTTCCAGCCATGACTTCGATTTCATCGGCTTTGTCAGATACCCCACATTAATTTATGTGATGAAATCTTTATTTAAATACATTGGGCAGCATGAATAGCATCCTAAGCATATTAGCCCACCACTGGGACTCACTGCTGCTGCAACGATACAACACAACAATGTCCAGGCGTCTATAGTCTTTAGTTTTATTCGTTTCAGTTAAGCTACTGTAATGAATTATAGTTTCAGTTATATATATAATATTTTCAGTTATAGTGGTTTGAAAGTTAATCATCACAAACAATTACTATGATTACCATTTATTTAAAGGTCAAAAGATTGTACAACAAGAGCATAAAACGAGCCATTTAAGAAATGGTTAAAAAAAACTGTAAATAGGTAATAGACAATGTTACATTCGCATTTTGAAACAATCTCGCTACAGAAATTGATCTAATATATATGTTCACCAGTCAAAAAGTGACAAAAGGTAATAGGTAAACAGCTCAACCCCTTTCATTCTGAGAGGAGGCCAATGGCCAGCAGTGGAAAATATTGATGGTTGAAAGGCAAATTCTTTTTTTTTTCCTGTTTTTGTTGAGGCTTTGAACACTCTAGGTGACCATGTCATCTTCATGGGTGCTCGCTCATTTTCTCTACACAAGAGAAAAAAGGCTAATTCATCAAATTAAATGGAATATCTGTCTTATTTTAATATGGACCTCCGCAAAGTAATGCTCTATACCAGCGGTTCCTAACCTTTTTCACCGCGGACCCCCAAGGAAATCAAGCAAAATGCCAAGGACCCCTGAGTGAAAAAAAGGTGCAATTTTCGGACAATATTATTTTTGTTAATGCTCTAAGTAAGATAGATGCGTATGGGACCGCGGACCCCCAAACATAGGCTCGCGGACCCCCAGGGGTCCGCAGACCACAGGTTAAGAAACAATGCTCTATACAGTATCGAATTCATCAAAGCAATTTTTTTGCGAAAAATTTGACACTAGCTCAACCAACAAAAAAATTCAGTGATTCCAAAAATGTTCATAACTCAATTTTTTTTTAAATTTGCTTTGATGAGTTAGCCTTTCAACCATCTATTGCTGATTATGTTGCAATGATTTCACTGTTATTTTAGTACAATACCTATTGTCCTACAATAGTTACTTGTTGTTGTGCCTAGCATTGTTGTATAAATACCTATTATAGAAGGATACAGATTAACATATGTAGACACTGGATCAAAAGGCATGAACACACACTTAGCAGTACCTTATTATGAGCTTATATCAATGCTAACATAGTCCATAAGGACACACAAAATAAAAACATGTTGTGTAAGAATTCTTTAACTCATTTGAATAGGAAATCACAAATCATTTTAGCTTTAAGTACTGAGAGTAATGTTCTAAAGTAATTAAATTAACAAAGCTAGTATACACTACATTTATGGGGTAAATAAAATAGGAAGGAAAATAGTGAGATATTGGTAATTTTATTCCCAAAACTAAAACTTATTTAAAGAAACGTTTCGCCTCATAAAACACTTACATGCACAATACAGCTTTAAATGTTTCGGATTACGTTAAACAAATAAACTAAGTAGATTTTTTTAAAGGAAAGCGTTTGCCGCAGCACTACACGACATTATGTTTCTAGGGGGCGGAAATAACATATCAAAACTATAAATACCGCCTTTAATGTACAAACACTAAATGTAAACAACAAATATCTTACATACCTTCAAAAATCACGTGCGGCAATAAACTGTATGAAATTACAAGTGATTTATTGATTTGGGAAAACCACTTAGCAAACTAAACACTTGTCGTGCTTAGTTCATTTTGTAGATCTTTATAAGGTGTCGTGTGTCTACTGTAAAAGTTTCGCACTGTTAGTTTTATTGAGATTATTTTTAGTACATAATTAATGTTTCGTTTATTATCGGAGCGGCACGACATTCACGCGCGATTTTGTGGCGTAGGCCGAACGAATCAATGATCGTCGCGATCGGCACTCGCTCGCAAGAAGTTTCGGAGCTTTTGACACTTTGTTTGCAATAATAAATGACAACAGCGTGACATTTGACAGTAACAACACTGTTTTGAAGATTGCTACACGTACATTTTTGTGCGTGTTGAATGATAGATAATATTTTTAACTTTTTTTTAGTTATGTTTTATTAAATATAATAACATTTTAAATATTATTATTATTTTTATAGTTATTTGAATCCTTCGCCTCGAATTCTGTAAACGTAAAGGTAGATATAGAGCACGAATTACAACATAACAACTTAATACAAAGATAGAATAGCCAAGAAATAGCCTGCCTTCACTCTATCGTATGTACTTAATGTGCGTTCTCGGTGTCAACTCGGTGTTATGGTTATGACTTATGACAATGTGGCACACGCTTAACAAGTGAAATATTAGCATTGGCATTGGCGATGGCGGGTGACACTCTTTCCCGGCTCGGATAACACCGATATGAAAATAGCGGCCCTGTTTTTTGTGTACACGCCCATAGAAACTGACAGGAGCTTCTATGGGCGTATGCACGAAAAACAGGGTTGGTATTTCCATGTCAGTATTATATGGGACGGGAAAGAGTGTCACCCGCATTGTCAGCACGTATGGCAATCATGGTAGCGTACGTATCATGTACGTATAAAAGAAAACTGAAGATATAATAAGATTAAATAAATATTTAAAAAAAACATGCAGAAATTGTTATCATATTTCATATTTCATTCAAGTATTGTGCAATCCACATTAGAAATGTGACAGTTAGGAAGAAAGTGGCGCCCTCATTTCATGACTACTTCGCAATATTGGCATTTCATGTAAAACACGTAATAATTTCCCGCGGTTTTCTAACATTTTGAAAACTGTTCGAGGAGTAATTTTGTTATTAAGTTTTTAAATTATAATTGTGTGTTTGATTATAGTCTGTGGGCACACAAAAGTGTTACACACACTTTCACATGGCTGTGATGTGATGTAATGATGTAATAGATACATGGTGTGTTTTTTTATTCAATGTAGAGTTAGTAAGTAGTTCTTTGTGCGCAAAATACTGGTGTTTTTTCCTTCTTTCTACCGTTCTCCTTCAAAAAAATAGTGAGTATTTGTTTTAATTTCTATTTACATTACTTACCTTTATTATTATAGCAAGATTATAGGTAAATTTGATCATAAAAACGTTGTCACGATACAATAATATCCGACAGCCTAGACAGCTGTACCATCGTTTGTATTAAATTAAGGGGGTATAAATTAGGGTGCAATGATAAGTAATAATAATAATAATAGTATTTAAGAAACTTTGGGTAAGTTAAGTAGGTAAGTACCGAATAAACGCATTATAATTATTAGTAGGAAAGATTAATTATATACGTGCAAAACTTCATGACTACTGATGTGTGTGTGGCTGTGTAAGTATTAGTTAATCTTTCGCGCTAAAACTGCTGTATCTAAATTGAATGAAATTTGGTAAATAAGTATCTAATATTACCTATCTATCTACCTATACCTAGTAATTATTGATATTTCCGGGATCTCTGAAACTGCTCCAACGATTTCGATGAAATTTGGTATGTAGAGGTTTTCGGGGATGAAAAATCGATCTAGTTTGGTTTTATCGCTGGGAAAACGCTTGTTTGTCGAGTTTTAGTAAGAGCGAAGCTCGCTCGCACGGGTAGGTATAGGTAGTGTAGGGATTAGGCTGTATACCGCTGGCAGGTGGTAAAAATGACCGCCTGGCAGGCTAAATTATTGTATTTTGTATAATTATAGTATTTTTGTATTTTATAATTCTAAAATTCGATTTAAAACAGGATTGACAGCGGTATACATACCGGAGCACAGATTGCTCCCGACAGCCTGAGAGGCGTGACCTATGTTTGTAAAAGTACAGTCGGAGTAAAAAAAGGTTCGTCACCTTAAGATCTATTTTCCTTTGCTCAGTATGAGCGCTCATCTGCTTTACCGATTGAGTAGGACATACTGCGTCAACCTGTCAACCTGCTTAACATAATCAGGTGACCATAGCAACCCTACAACTAAACCTTGGCACTGACAAACATTGACAATTAAATAGAACATTATTTGATAGAAACTTTTATGTAGTTGTTTATTAAAAAGGTTTTGTATTGATATGAAACTAAACATATGTTAGAGGTGTATACTATTTTGATCCTTGTTGTCATGCCAAGTTAGTTTAATTTGATATGCACTTGTCTACTTAGTACTTTGGATTCAAAACGTACTAAGAGTCTATGACTTCGTAAAGGAATCAATTTAATAACTGACGAAGGTTTTTCTACCTCCACTGTATGTATATCTTTAAGTTCTATATCTATGTATACATGAAGCGAGTACTGAAGAAACAACCTTTTATTTGAATTGAGTTTAGCATCACGCGCGTAGATCCCCTATACCATAGCTCTACCAGCTACAGTCCCCACAGTAGGTACTATCATAATATACCCTACCTACGCAATGATTTATATATGTACTTACCTATTTGTTTTAATATTCTATCCTTTCGTCTAATATAACAATACATGACAAGTAATGATGAATACCAATAAAGAAGTATGAGTATAAGTAAGTATGAGTATTCTCAAAGGGATCAGGATGATGATTTTTTTTTTAGTTTATTGATGGACCTCCTCAAAGTAACGCCTGATTCAATCAATTATTTGTTAGATTCGTTCACACAGACATCACGAGTAATGCTTTTTAAGTATTTTGTAATGATGGAACTCTATTTTAATTCTCAACCATATTACTGGTACATTAGGATGCAAACTCGAAAAACAAAGATAATTATGGTGGTTCAATGGTACACGGTGGTACCTGAACGGCACGTTCAATACCAGTCACGAAGGTCTAGTGATGTTCCTAAATATTCCATATTCGCGACTGAGTATACAATGAGTACTATTATTTATTCTGTGATACAACTTGTGACATCCATCCATCAATACTAATATTATAAATGCGAAAGTGCGTTTGTGTGTTTTTCCGTCTTTCACGCCGTAACGGGCCACGGATCGAATGATTTTTGGCACAGAGATAGTTTATGGCCCCGAGAGTGACATAGGCTACTTATTATCCCGGAAAAATGCACAGTTCCCGAGGGAACTGCGCGCGATAACCGAATACCACGCGGGTGGAGCCGCGGGCAAAAGCTAGTATGTATATATGAACGTCATGGGTAAAATGGCTCGCTTTATGCTCTCGTTATACAATCCCTACTAATATTATAAATTCGAAAGTAACTCTGTCTGTCTGTCTATCTGTCTGTCTGTCTGTTACGCTTTCACGTTGAAACCGCTGAACCGATTTTGATGAAATTTGGTATAGAGATAGTTTAAGCCCCAAGGATGAACATAGGGTACTTTTTATTCCGGTAGAGGGCGCCACCGCGCGATAACCTAGGTCCGCGCAGACGAAGTCGCGGGCATAAGGCTAGTCTACTATAAATATTCGCCCCTCTTTGATTGCGAATGCCAACATTCACATCACTAGGGGGTGGTCCTAATTTGTTCGAAAGGGCAGTAGGAACGATCTAGTTCACAATATCAGTCGTCAATAGTCGACATGTTCGTCGTACAGTGATTTACACCGTCAAAGACTTTAAAGGTATGATTTATTTAAGACTAGCTTTTGCCCGCGGCTCCGCCCGCGTGGTATTCGATTATCGCGCGCAGTTCTCTCAAGAACTGTGCATTTTTTCGGGATAAAAAGTAGCCTATGTCACTCTCGGGCCCTTAAACTATCTCTATGCCGAAAATCACGTTGATCCGTCGCTCCATTACGGCGTGAAAGACGAACAAACACACAAACACACTTTCGCATTTATAACATTAGCTAGTATGGATTGCAAAAATTACCGCGGAAATTCCCAAAAACTACGTGCTGCTGTTGTATTATCGTCACATTTCTAATTCTAGTGGTTGCGATTTTGGATTTTTATCCCTATCTGTGGTAATTTTTAGATAGC
Organism: Choristoneura rosaceana; assembly: GCA_037349165.1. Classification (NCBI taxonomy): domain Eukaryota; kingdom Metazoa; phylum Arthropoda; class Insecta; order Lepidoptera; family Tortricidae; genus Choristoneura; species Choristoneura rosaceana. The sequence continues at coordinate 1,572,112 of JAZBNJ010000007.1, forward strand.
AAAACATAGCCGTGTTATTCCAGATAGCCAGCTAACTACATATTTATCAAATTTCATTTAAATACATCTAACTGTCTTAGCGTGAAAGAATTTTAAACGGTTCTGTCTTTTTCCAATTCAAAATCCCCAAATGATTCATTTGCCTAACTGTTTAATTTCCTAACTCAGAATTTTCTCTAAAACTATATTTTTTCGGTACTTTTTTAAAACAAACCTAACCTTACCTACTGTGTTCTATAAAAGCATAAGAAAATACACTGAGAAAAAAATGTAGGTTTCGGAGATTGAGAGTTGACAAATGAAACATTTGGCAAAGAATATACAAAAAGGCAGGATACCATTTTAAAACCGGCCAAGAGCGGGTCGGACACGCCCGAAATATGGCTCCGTAGCCATTCGAAAAAATTAAGTAATATTTATCTAAGGATTTCATATTTTGTATCGAATATTCCAAGTTTAGGTATAATTATTTTATACCTTAAGCTGCTATTTACTTACTCTTAAACTACTAATAATTCTCAAGAAAACTTAATCGATATAGTTTTCCTTGTAAGTATGACATACGTACTACCATGTACTACCTACCATCCTGATTTTTTTCAAATTTTTCCACCAACCGGTTTAGATTTTAGAGGTGGTGGGGGAGAAACCTCGAATTGAATTTAAAAAAAAAATCACTGAGTCGAAAATCGTTTTAGCAACCTTATAGTTTTAAAAGTCCTATCCAATAATATCCCACACTACAAGCTTGGTAAAGAAAAAAAATCACTCCCACTTTACGTCTATGGGAGTTACTCTAAAAAAAAATTTATTTTTATTTTTTACTGTACCATTTTGTCGGCATAGTTTACTTATATATCCGTTATATAGCTTTGTAGCACTGATAGTCCCTGAGCAAAGTCGCGGACGGACAGACAGACAGACATGGCGAAAGTAAGGGTTCCGTTTTTGCCGTTTTGGCTACGGAACCCTAAAAACGCACGCACATACTTACGTACTCACGAACTACTCGTATGACATTTGTAATATTATGTAGTAGCAAATTTATGATATTGATAGAATTATGTTTATTTACTGATAATGCTCCAGTTATGTTATCGGGAACATTCTATTGACAGCTTTAGTTGAAGTGTCGCGTACTTAAACTTAATGTGTGTTTAAATATTTAAATCAAGTGTCGTGGGAAATTAAAACAAGAATTTTGTAAGTAATGCTGCACAAAAAATGTGTTTTATGTGTTAGGTGGTATTTTAAGTCTAGGATAATTTTATGTAAGTACCTAGGTACATAGTTAAAATTTAAAAATCCATCCATACTAATATTATAAATGCGAAAGTGTGTTTGTGTGTTTGTGGGTTTGTATGTTTGTGTGTTTGTATGTTTGTCCCTCTTTCACGCCGTAACGGAGCGACGGATCGACATGATTTTTGGCATAGGGATAGTTTAAATGGGAACGAGAGTGACATAGGCTACTTTTTATCCCGGAAAAATGCACAGTTCCCGAGAGAACCCGAGAGAACCGAATACCATGCAGGCGGAGCCGCGGGCAAAAGCTAGTTAATTATAAGTAGTTTTTCATAATTTTTTTGTCTTATCATTTATAAACAAACGCATTATTGTAAAAGTACAATTGAAGTACTTTTGCGGGTGGATCTTGTGCAAGGTCCGCCCGGATTGCTACCACCATCTTGGTCGCTAATCCTGCCGTGATGCAGCAGTGCTTGCTCTGTTGTGTTTCGGCGTGGAGAGTAAGACAGCCGGTGAAATTACTGGCACTTGAGGTATCCCATCTTAGGCCTCTAGATTGGCAACGCATCTGCAATCCCCCTGGTGTTGCAGGTTTCTATGGGCGGTGGTGATCTCTTACCATCAGCAGACCCACTTGCTCGTTTGCCATCTAGTCGAATAATATTAAAAAAAAACTTATGCTAAACTAACTTAAAAATAACGTAACTTTACAGTGTAACAACAAAACTGCATTCAAAGATTTTCTAAAACTCGCTTGCCTCGCCCGGGACTTGAACCAACTAAAATTAAAAAAACAAACACTATTTTATTAAACTAATCAATAGGATTATTTTTCAGGATAAAATTTCTGTAACAAAAATTTGGTCGTACTCTCGTCTGTCCTATACAAGATATTCCAGGCTAGGCAAGTGAGTTTTAGAAAATCTTTGAATGCAATTTTGTTTCTTTTAAAAAAAATTACCCAACTAAGGATTTAAAGTAGTTTCCCTTCAGGGCCCGTCTTATTTTTCCATACTGTACATACAATTCCACTGCTGGACATAGGCCTCCCCTAAGGCTCTCCACTAGCTTAAGCCCCAAGGATCAACATAGGATACTTTTTATTCCGGTAGAGGGCCCCACCGCGCGATAACCTAGGTCCGCGCAGACGAAGTCGCGGGCATAAGCTAGTCATCATCATCATCATGTCAGCCGAAAGACGTCCACTGCTGGACATAGGCCTCCCCCAAGGCTCTCCACTCAGACCGGTCTTGTGCTTTTCGCATCCACCGCGACCCCGCGATCTTAACCAGGTCGTCGCTCCATCTTGTTGGAGGCCTACCGACAGCTCGTCTCCCGATCCGGGGAGCAGTGGACGTCTTTCGGCCGACATGATGATGATGATGATATACATTTCCCCCAAGTCTTGTCCCTGCGGAAGAGTGCCCAAGGCTGGCTACATTTCCGCGTTGTATCGTGATCCCAATACATTGGACGAGAAAAGCACCAGCCCTATATTTGGTAATTTAGATTTTTTTTATTTGATCAAAAAAACAGGCCCAATTTTATATTAAATATACCTATATTGACCCGGATAAGTCACGTCTATAAATTTATTGAGGAACAAATAATACATTTGCAAATAATTGAAACAGTAAAAACTTAATAATAAAAATTTAAAACTAAAATAACTCTAAAAAGGGCCCCTGTGGCATGGTTCCAAGAATGCTGGCAGCATTTCAAATTGACAAACTTACCACCACTATCTTTACAGCACTAAATAGGATATAATATTTAATGAACATTTTTCTCGTCCGCCATGAACAGAAGATTACTGGAAACTGCACACGATACCTGTATGTTGACCTTTTTATTTCTTTCTTCTTCCTGCAGTAGGTACGAGTAACTCTCGAATATTCCAAGAAGACTTGAAAGGATGCTGGCTGTGTTTGTCAATAACTTTACATTGCACCCTGCATCCGACATTTACAGATACTTACTGCGTAACTAGCCTACGTGACTGGTAACCGGTAACTGCAGGGATACTACGAAACTCGAAACCGAAGTATTTAGTACTTATTTAGTATTTATTTATTTGGCAAAAAACATAAAAATACATAAGGCCTTATTCTAATAAGTCTTACAATAAATATGCACCTTGGTAGGGTATAGCCACGTTTATAATAAACTAGCTTATGCCCGCAACTTCGTCTGCGCGGATCTAGGTTATCGCGCGGTGGCGCCCTCTACCGGAATAAAAGGTATCCTATGTTGATTCTTGGGGTTCAAACTACCTGTATACCAAATTTCATCAAAATCGGTCCAGTGGCTTCGACGTGAAAGCGTAACAGACAGACAGACAGACAGAGTTACTTTCGCATTTATCCCTTAATATTAGTAGGGATAATGTTATCTAATACTATTAGACAACTAAAAGGTAAGATATCCTACGTACATGCATCGTTTCGTGTCGTGCGGTCGAAGACGAGCCGTCGGTAGGCCTCCAACAAGATGGAGCGACGACCTGGCTAAGATCGCGGGATCGCGGTGGATGCGAAAAGCACAAGACCGGTCTGAGTGGAGGGCCTTGGGGGGGCCTATGTCCAGCAGTGGACGTCTTTCGGCTGACATGATGATGATGATGACTAGCTTATGCCCGCGACTTCGTCTGCGCGGACCTAGGTTATCGCGCGGTGGGGCCCTCTACCGGAATAAAAAGTATCCTATGTTGATCCTTGGGGCTTAAGCTATCTCTATACAAAATTTAATCAAAATTGGTTCAGCGGTTTCGACGTGAAAGCGTAACAGACTAACAGACCGTATGCCGAATAAATATTACCAACATAGTAGGACAGAATGTGAAGAATTAGTTCCGATAAGTATACAGTTATGCCCACGGAATAGAAGTTGTATATGTATGCGAGTATTTGTCTGTACCAATAACCTTGACCTGAATAACTGTTATTAACATTAAATATGAAATAATAAAACAATCGATAACACTGTTTTCCTACATTGACCGTAAACTTCAAGACATTTAATTAGATAGATCGATTTCTCGTTTATTAGACATAGCGTTTACCCGCGATTTCGCACGCGTAAATCATTAGGTACTTACAGCGGTTAAATTGAAAATCCGGGATTTTATTAAATTCTCGTGGGAATTCCTTAAAATTACATCGTGGTTTTCATTGACGTTATATTAATAACAATCATGGCAAATTTCGTGAGTCTTAACCCAGCGGTTGTTATTTCGGGACTTTATCCCTGTCCCGTGGGAAAATCGGGATAAAATGTGGCTTATGTTACTCCAGACGTCAAGCAAACCACCAAACCAAATTACCAAATTTCATGATTGTTATTTCAAGATTTCATTTTTCAGATTTCAAGATATCTGACACGTTCTTCCGGCCCTAGAAATAGAGTCGTATCAGATATTTATCCACGCTTTCTTGTGTCAGATATACTGTAAATAAGGATTCCATTTTATCCTTTAGAGTTACGGAACGCTAAAACGACAAATCCGTGAAATTCACCTTTTTTTTCCAGGTACATCATGAGACTACTCGTTTTCATTTTCTTCGTGACCACGGCCTCAGCATGGCCTGAGAACTGCAGAGGCATCGCCTTCAACCACAGATTCTATGAGCCAGAAACCATCAAGGAAGGCCTCAAGAACATACAGAAACTAATTCTCAATAGAAACGACAATACTCTTTATTTCATCTTTGATAACTTAGCCGTTGTACCTAATAAAGCTTTGGGATACATCAACTTAGATACTAAAGCCACTGGTGTAGTTACTATTAGAAATGCTTCTTCTGTCGCTATAGATCAGATGAACAACATCGTATACGCTGGAGGTCCAGATGGCTTATACATAGTTAATAATAAGAAAGTTCCAGAAAGATTACCTGTTTTTCATAACATCAATGATATGTTCTTCAAAGATATATTATACTTCACCAATAATAGAAGGGAGACTTTTAAAGTTATAGATAATGTAGTTTTCAGGCTGCGTGAACTGCAAGGAGTTGAGGTGGACAAGCTTATACTAGATGATGATAATAATATATTGTTTACAGTTGATAGAAGATTATTTAGGATAAGATTGAATACACGAGCTGTAAATACTCATGAGAGATATAACGTTGATGCTATATCTGTTGATGCGTATTTCAAACCATACATAGCTACAACGAATGGAGTGTTTGTTTATAATAAATACAAATATGCTTTAGATAAAGTATCTGATATAAAAGATTTAAGTGCACTTACATTTAATAAGCTGGATGAAGCTATTTATGGTGTGGTCGATGTTATCATTAAACTTAATTTAAGTAATAATGCTTGCTATAATTTTCAGAATCTAAAGTAGAGTGTTAGAGTGGTGTTAGTATTAGTAAATAATTGATATTATTTATTTATGGCATTTGCAATAATGTAATGATGTACAGAAAGTCATATAGATTACAAGTACTTACTCTTTATTGCGAAAAAACATTTAAGTAAAGTAATATTCTTTTAAATTGTATGAACATTTTGTTCAGTGTTATAACTTATTTTTGTCTACATCTTTTTTTAAATTGATTATTGTAGGATGTCTTCTATATTCTGACTAATTTAATTTGTAAGTAATATTTTTTACAAGTTTTTTCAAATGGATGGATATAAAATAAGCTTCATCTGTACCTACTTGTGTCGTGGCATTACTGTCGCTAGAAAACTTAAGAAATTTAAGATCGTTTTGTCAAAAAGCTCTTTAAGATAAAACCATAGTGAAACTATTTTAGTTTTTTTTTTAATGTGTATTTTCGTTTTTCCCTGTCACTTTGAGCCAAAGAATATTAGTACATACAGTATAACAACAGCTCTATATACTTCCAAATAAAAGTAGTGTGTTAAGGCAGTTAAGGCGGAGTGTTTTCTATTTAAATTGACGATGGAAGAATTCGAAAATGCTGATTTGTTTTATTTGTATCATGACAAAAGTCATAATTGTGTTCAAATTAGAAAAAGATAAAGAATATTATTACAATATTATTTTGTACATATACATATATGGTTATTCCTTACATAACTTTTTAAAATATAACTTAAAGCTAACTTTGAAAAGTTTTGCAAGTTGATACCTGAGCCAATCAACTTTTTTACCGACACTAATCTGTCCGCGACATTTTTCAAACAATCGCAGATTTTTATTGTATTGTATTGTATTGTAACTCTTTATTGTACATATAAAACATATGAAATTTACAATTTAGAAGAGAAAGACATGTACAAAGGCGAACTTATCCCTTAAAGGGATCTCTTCCAGTTAACCAGTTTTTGTAAGTAAACATGTTTTATCTGTAACTTAATAGATGGTGTATATGAATACTTGCCATCCTACGTAAGTTCAATCTTTTAAACCGTGAAATATCTTACCGGAAGTACAATTTTTGACGCCGGAGACAATTTTGGTAACGCAGGCGACGCCCAAAGTGTCGGTAAAATAGTTGATTGGCCCACCTAACAGAACAGAACCGGATGTCACGATCGCGTGTCATCGTCTACACCCTAGGCATGCTTCTAAAATCCGAAGGTTTTTTAAGTAAGTTGTATTTCAACAATAGGTAAGTGAGAATCCCAACAATGGGTAAGTGTGAATTTGGAATATAGGCGAGTGGACCACTCGGTGAAATCCCGCTGCTCGCCGCCATAGTGACTACCTACTAGGAAATTCGTGGACCAAGCGAGGTCCACTCGTCGTCGACACAACGTCCACTCGTGGACCACCTGTGGACTACGAGAGCTCGCAATTGTACATTGGTAGGTACTTAGTTAACGCTCCTCCTCGCTCTGTTCGTCGTCGTACCTAACTTTCCGGAGCCAAATTGACAATTAAAGTTATTTTGCTATGAGAATGAGTATCATATCTACGCACGCTCATTAATTTGCTGTGTAGGCAGTATTTTTGTATATTGTAGATTGATGTATATTTTCGAATTGTCTGCAGTACTTACTATAGTTTTGCTAAACATTTAGTTTGTTTGTTTATTTGTATTGAGATAATTTTATTGTTGTACAAAAGTATATTATAAATGATGAGAATAAATAGATAGGCAATTATTTATTTGATGTCCAATTAATAATTTCCCGTAGAAAAACAATTTGAAAAAGAAACCTTGATATATTAGGTACGTTTGACAATTTTTTTCATTTGTGGTTCGGATGTAACCTTGAATAAACGAGGCACCACAGCATAGGACAAGGACAAATTAAGGGACAAACTGACTTAAAAAAGTTACTTATAACTTTCAGATACTCTATGACATACTCTCAGAATTTAGTACATTGTCATCCATTGTCATCCATCATTTATTGAAAATAACGTTGATGGGCGTGAAAAATGTAAGAGATCTTTATAATACGGCTCTTTGGGTTTTTTACTCTTAAACCTGTCTGTAAGGAGAACAAGCGAATACGCTTTGTGCACATTTTAGGAACGCTGTCAAAGACTCCGTGTACTTGTGTTATAGTGCAAGGTCCGCCCGGATTGCTACCACCATCTTGCTCGCTAATCCTGCCGTGAAGCAAAAATGCTTGCACTGTTGTATTTCGGCGTGGAGAGTAAGACTGCCGGTGAAATTACTGGCACTTGAGATATCCCCATTTTAGGTTGGCAACGCATCTGCGATACCCGTGGTGTTGGATATTTATGGGCGGTGGTGTTCTCTTATCATCAGGAGACCCACTTGCTCGTTTGCTATCCAGTCGAAAAGTAAAAACGAGCGAAAACGGTTTGTAAGTGCGAATCCACAAAACACATTATATTTCCGAAAATTCGATTGGTTCCAGTACAGATTCCCAATTGCAGTTTTCCATTTCTTCCGGTGCTCTCTTCTCGAGTCTAGTCACTAAAGCAAGTTTGTGAGTTATAGCGGTTTGAAAGTTAACCATCACGAACAATTACTATATGGTTACCATTGCTTTAAAAGTTAAAAAAATACATTTTATAATATTTTCAGATTATTATATTCAATGGTGTCATAGTACTTTGTGAGCTCTACATTTCGAGATTCAAATCTCAATACAAAAAAAGACTAGACATGTTCTTTCCGTGGACCCTTCACATGTTCCCAATGTTTTCCAAATCTACAGAATATACATATTCTCCATGTAACAAAAAAAACTCTAGCACATCGCTAGCCGCTACCGCGATTACCATTTTTCAACCCCCGATGCAAAAAGAGGGGTGTTATAAGTTTGATGCCAATGTATGTCTGTCTTTGGCATTGTATCTCTCAAATGGATGGACTGACTTTTTATGTATGCTCTTTATTGTATGTACTGTAACTTTGAGATACTTGTACAGAGGCCAAACGCTAAAAAGGCAAAAGGGAGTATTGATGTATTTTTTCAGTAAAAGCGAGTTTTAGCTATTTAATAAAAATTGGTGCAGCGGTTTTTGAGATATTTTACCTTAAAATGATAATATCGGGGTTTTTATTAACTTTTTAATTCACCGAGTAAAATTTTTGAATGCGGTGAAAATCCAAAAAAATAATTTTCAGATGGCATTATTAATGGCAAGAAGACGTTTACAAAGAAACTGGGGTTATGTCTGCGCAGTGGCCGCCATGTATTTGCTGTACTTCGGTGCGCTAAACAACTCTTTGGAGGATGACCGAGACATAGACCTCACTAGAAGGTAGGTAATTTCTAAATCCATAAGGTCTTGGCGCGGTTTGCACGGCGCGCACCAGTGTGCACACCTCAGGGTAATTTACCCTAAATTTAGGGTATTTTTACGCGTTTAGGGTAAAAAATTTCGAATAAAAAGGAAGGTTACAAGAAAAAAATTACTGCAGATGACATAGAAGCCAGGACTGCTATGGATGCATTCCAAGAATGTTTCAAAACGGTGTAGTAGTTTAACTATCAGTTTATGATAAATGGCATTTATTTTCTTCGTTTTTATTAGGGTTCCGTAGCCAAAATGGCAAAAACGGAACCCTTATAGTTTCGCCATGTCTGTCTATCTGTCTGTCTGTCTGTCTGTCTGTCCGTCCGCGGCTTTGCTCAGGGACTATCAATGCTAGAAAGCTGTAATTTTGCACGGATATATAGGTAAATTATGCCGATAAAACAGAACAATTAAAAATTCAAAAACAATTTTCTTTAGGGTACCTCCCATAGACGTAAAGTGGGGGTGATTTTTTTTTCTCATCCAACCCTATAGTGTGGGATATCGTTGGATAGGTATTTTAAAACCATTAGGGGTTTGCTAAAACGATTTTTCGATTCCGTAATTTTTTTGCGAAATATTCAACTTTTAAGTGAAAATTTTCATTAAAATCGAGCGTCCCGTCCCCCCCCCCCTCTAAAATCTAAACCGGTGGGTGGAAAAATTTGAAAAAATTCAAGATGGTAGTCAGTATATCAATCTTCCAAGGAAAACTATAACGGCTAAGTTTGCTTGAGAATTATTAGTAGTTTATGAGTAAATAGCACCGTAAGGTATTAAATATACCTAAAATTGGATGATTCCGTTTAAAATACGAAATCCTTAGAAAAATATTACTTAATTTTTTCGTAATGGCTACGGAACCCTATTTTGGGCGTGTACGACACGCTCTTGGCTGGTTTTAAAAAAAAAAGGTTAGGGTGAATTTAGGGTAATTTCGCGTAGCGTTAGGGTAAAGAAAATATCTGAGGTGTAAACACTGGCGCGCACACATTTAAGCCGCGTTATTTACAGTTATTTTGTTTTTTCAGAGATGAAATTTTACGGTGAGTCCTGCCTTACTTGTTAGATATTTTTTTTTATATTTTATAACGTCTTTTTTCGTATGTAGATTCAGTTTAGAATTTGAAAATAGAAGCCTACATATATTCTTTTTTAATATTTAAAACTTCATTTACTTAATTAAATGTAATGTAATTAATTATATTGTAATTTCTACTTAGTTCAATGATGATGAATTCATAGAAGACATAATTAATTAATTTTAATTGTACCTAACAATAAGAACAATTCACTACCCAATTATGTGCACTAATTAGAGATTATTATGCTACTACGAGTACATGTTTTTTTTAAATCTTCATTATCGCCAATAACCTTAGGTATATAGAGAACAAACTTCAAGAAGAACTGAAGCTAGATAAAGGATCGGGTTGTGAAATACCAGTGCTGGACCCATTCGCGGACGAAGTGACCAGGTTAGACAAGGACTTACCAGAGGTTAAATGTGTTGGACAAGACTGGGTGAAATGCTATGTAAGTAATAATTACTATCTCAAGAATAGTGGGAGGTGCAGGGGCGGAGGCTTTTTGGGCAGCCCAGGGCCCCGTGGATACAGAGGGCCCCCAACCTGAACTGAAAACAATAGACGATATTTGTCAATAACAAAAAATATCTAGAATTAAAAAAAATCCGATCATGAGGTTTGAGTAATTAGGTAGGGTCGTAGTACTAGCCCAGGGCCCCACAAATACAAGATCCGTCCCTGACTAGGTGGGGGTGATGAGATCTATCGCAGCGCTCATAGTGGCCAAAAGTAGAAATAATGTAAGCGGCAACGGGAGGGCAAAATACAAAGTTCGAATATTACAGTTCATCATCATCATCATTAAGTCAGCCGAAAGCGTCCACTGCTGGACATATGCCTCCCCCAAGGCTCTTGTAACTTGGGGGGAAAATGCCTTAGTCGCCACGCTTGGCAGGTGGGTTGGCGAACGCAGTTATACCGATGGTTCGCGGAGGACGCTGCTGCCCATCCTCCGGTTTATCTCTTAGCTCTTACGACACCCACGGGAAGAGAGGGGGTGGTGTAATTCTCAACCGACACCACACGGCAGTTCATAGTATAGGGATATTTACGCACACTTTGTTGTGTCAGTGCTGGTTACTATAGAAAAGCCAACGAGACGAGATAATTATGTCATGAGACAGAAAGGGAGCGAAATAGTAATATTAACGTATCAGACAAAAATGAAGTATCTTTTCTTGTTCGCTTTGCTGCTTTGCTATAATACAGCCCGCCATTCGCATTGATTGGTTTGTTTTGTGACTAAAGTTTGTGAGCATAATATAAAAAATAATATGACGTATATTTACATATACCTAAAATTATTGATTATCACATTATTTTCAGCACTCAAGATGCAGAGTGGTAGATAAAATACAGGAAACCGTAAAAGATATCACGTGCGTCTTCAGAGACATTTTGTTTCAAGACGACCAGAAAAATATATTGGGTCCTGTAAGCGTTTCCGAGGGTAGCTACGAGCTGCAGGAAAGCGATCATGCGACAGTGTTTTGTACAGGAATTGATATTTCTAAGTAAGTTTCTGTAATAGTTTTGTCTAAAGGTCAAAGCTTATTAGATCCACCGCCACCCGATCAGCACCACCTCGCCGCGAGCGGTTACTTTACTTTTTTTTTATTCGACTGCATGGCAAACGAGCAAGTGGGTCTCCTGGTGGTAAGCGCCCATAGACACTTGCAACGCCAGGGGGATTGCAAATGTGGCAACACCCCCACCTAGAGGCCTAAGATGGAATACCTCAAGTGCCAGTAATGTCACCGGCTGTCTTACTCTCCACGCTGAAATACAACAGTGCAAGCATTGCTGCTTCACGGCAGAATTACCGAGCAAGATGGTGGTAGCAATCCGGGTGGTCCTTGTACAAGGTCCTACCACCGCAACCTGTTAGTATTCTTTATATGGATTTGTATAGGCATGCGCTCATTACATCAACTGCGTAGCGTCACCGGATCACCTCTCTCGGTCGTTTCCATGCGCGGACAGCAATAAGACCACTCGGTCACACTCGGTGATAGCTCGCTGCTCGTACACTTGCCTCCCCACCCTCATTTATTCATAATAGACTACTTGGAAATTCGTGAATCATGCGACGTTCACTCGTTGACCACGCAAGGTCCACTCGTCATCGCGGCGTCCAACTGTGAGCCAACTGTTGACTACGAGTGGACGTCGAACGACGAGGCGGTGCTGGTCGGGTGCTGGGTGGGTCTAATGAGCTGTGACCTTAAAGGCCTAAGCCAGCTGACGCGGTTCGCGCGGTGGACACCTCGTTTAGTTTCTTGCCGAATTCTTCTCATCAGTAGGTTTTATCGAACCGGTAGTAGTTTTTTTTGACATTCATAAGTGCTTGGTATAAGCCTTAATTGAATAAAGATAGTTGGGCGTTTATTCGAGCGTTTAAACCGTCTCATTTTTCTGAACACTTTTCTGTAAAAATGGCCAAATATTCTGATACAGTTTTTTACTTATCTGGTAGAAATAGAAATACAGGAAAACTTACAAATTATCGTAAAAACGACATTAAAATCTAGAGCTAATTTGTAAAAAATGTGACTAGATAAATGGAGGCGGTTAAACGCTCGAACGAACGCCCAGTTATACTTTGACTTTGAAAAATAGTATTTTTTTTTTTAATTCAGAAACATCTTGACGCAGTACCCAACTCTCAGTTATTCGATAAGTAACGTGCGAGATTTTTCAAAATTCTTTGCAATTGTTTCGACGGTGATGATGATTGCTATTCATTCCAGTAAAAAGCATGTCAAGTGGACTGGGAACGTATTGGGGTTACGCACTGTCAAACCCAAGAAGCCGCCGCCAGGTCGCGAGGACTCCTTCAACGTGCTGATCTTTGGCTTCGACTCCACCGCAAGAAACGGCTTCATCCGACGCATGCCCAAGAGTTGGAAGGTGCTTACTGAAGAACTCGGGGCCACTGTGATGGAAGGGTGAGATCAAAACTGTCTTGGAACGGCACCAGAAAGAATAAAGGTCTACCACTGTACGTTTCTCTAATAGGTTCTGTAAGTTACGTTAAGTCACAGGTGGTAGGACCTTGTGCAAGGTCAAACCGGATTGCCACCACCATCTTGCTCGCTAATCCTGCCGTGACGCAGCAGTGCTTGCACCGTTGTGTTTCGGCGTGGAGAGTAAGAGAGCCAGTGAAATTACTGGCACTTGAGGTATCCCATCTTACGCCTCTAGGTTGGCAACGCATCTGCAATACCCCTGGCGTTGCAGGTGTTGATCTCTTACCATCAGGAGACCAACTTGCTCGTTGTCATCCAATCGAATAAAAAATAAAAAAAGTTTTAAGGTTCTCGAATGGTGCCCGCGGACCGGGAGACGAGCTGTCGGTAGGCCTCCAACAAGATGGAGAGACGATCTGGTTAAGATCGCATTGGATGCAGAAAGTACAAGACTGGTATGAGTGGAAAGCCTTGGGGGAGGCTCATGTCCAGCAGTGAACGCCTTTCGGCTGACATGATGATGATGATGATGATGACTATGCGTTTCCTTAGGCACTTCTTGCTACGTACGGTCGAACCATTTGATGATAAAAAAAAATCTAACGTATTACGCATGCAAAGCCGGGAGTAAAGTCATACTTAAGTTACATTTCGGAACTTAGGTACTGAAATGGGATTCTATTTTTTTTTACTTTAGGTACAACATAGTAGGCGATGGTACCCCCGCAGCTTTGTTCCCTATCCTCACAGGGAAGTCAGAACTTGAGTTGCCAGATGTACGCAAGACCTCGTCTGCTCACAACAATTTGGATGACTTCCCTTTCATATTCTACAAGTTAAAAGAAGACGGGTGAGAAGTTTTCAAACAACTTGTAGCGACTCCTCGCGCCATCTAGTGAACAACGATAGAAACTCCATACATGTTCTACTTCGCGCTATTGAAGTTTCACAACTCGGACGCGTATATACAACTAGCGACGCTCGTCCTTCGGACTTCGGTCCCCAGGCATAACACCTGCCTGGAGAGAGATCTCTGATGCGTTCTCCCGTTCAATGAGGTTATTGTCAGATTTGTTTTTCGTCAAAAGGGAACCTTTTTTTTTTTTTTTTTATTCGACTGGAAGGCAAACGAGCAAGTGGGTCTCCTGATGTTAAGAGATCACCACCGCCCATAAACATCTGCAACACCAGGGGTATTGCAGATGCCCAACCCGACAACAACAGTCTTAGGTCTACGCTAGCTGACGTGGTTTGTATGGAGCAAGTGGATGCATATTGAGAAATAGCACTCGCGTTCACTATAGAATAGACCCCATAAATACTTAGGCATATAGTTGCTCAGCAAGCTAGCTACGAGTAGGTAGCTATCAGCATAGCTAGATTGGTTGTTTGGAATCTTTTTATGTTTCTTATTTCAATTCCAAATTTTTACTTTTACGGTCATCCCGTAAAACCTAAATTGAAAATACAGTCTGTAAATAGAGATGCACAGAAAAAGTTCAGTTAAGTTGCGGTTAGTTAAGGAATGCCGAAAGTTTCTCGACGAGGGCTACGGTGTAGATGTCGCTAGCGTCACTGCTTAAGTGGCTATATAAGAAACAAACAAGCTGAGATATGTGGTGCATAGGGGAAATTCGTGTCTGTATCGTTGTCCAGCGGTGGTGTAGCGGTATAGCATGCGGCACGGAATGCCGAGGACCTGGATTCGATTCCCAGTGCTGGTCTTATTTTTCTGGTTTTTCTGTGCATCTATATTTCAGTTTGTATTTTCAATAAAAACACACACTACATCACAACAAAAATACAGTAAAAAAGGAACAGAGATTAAAGCCGCGGGTTCACGGCAGCCTATTTCTGTATAAAAATATTAATATACTAACAACTACATAAATTCTAGGTACCGCACAGCGTATTTTGAGGACATGCCGCAAATCGGTACGTTCCAATACAAATTCAAAGGTTTCAAACGCCCGCCAGCTGATCACTATCTGCGTGCTTTCTTCCTCAAAGAACAAGAGAAGAAGACCACGATATGGTGGATGGATGAATGGATGGTGGAACGCGGAATGACTTTTCAGTACGACTATGCTTTATTGAAGGATATGCCTCTTAGTAATCCTCATAAGGTGTCCATTCTTAAAAACAAGGACAAAAGTTTGGAGGAAAGAGATAAACACTGCGTGGGGGATACGCCGCAGTTCAAGCTGATGATGAATATAACTGAACAGGTATTTGTAAATGGATAACTTTTTTTTTTATTAGCCATTTAAAGTGTCCCACTGTTGGGCAAAGGCCTCCCCTTCTTTCCGCCACTCGTCCCTATCAAGAGCATGCTCCTGCCAATCTATTTGATATGCGTCTAAGGCATCTCGCCATCTTTTCTTCGGTCTGCCTCTGTTACGATGGCCATCCGACGGAACTCAATGGGTAGTAATTTGGGCCCATCGCTGTGCGTGCATGCGGCAGACCAGCCCAGTCCCACTTCAGCTTTCTGTAACGCGAGTTTTGGAGCGCAGTTCGGTGTTTCTGATGCGGTCAGTTCTACGAACACCCAAAATACTGCGCTCCATTGCTACTTGGATACATTTTTATTTGGATAACTACGCATATCTAATTATCATCATCACATCAGCCGTAGGACGTCCACTGTTGGACATAAGCCTCCCCCATAGACCCACAGTTGCTTCGGTTGGCAGCGGCCTGCATCCACCGTGCACCCACGACTTTCACCAGGTCATCCGTCCATTTCGGTGGTGGATGTATTTATTTTTATTCGACTGGATCGCAAACGAGCAAGTGGGTCTCCTGATGGTGAGAGCTCACTACCGCCCATAAACATCTGCAACACCAGGGCTATTGCAGATGTGTTGCCAACCTAGAGACCTAAGATGGGATGTATACCTACCTCAAGTGTCAGTAATTTCACCGGCTGTCTTACTCTCCACGCTGAAACACAACAGTGCAAGCACTGTTGCTTCACGGCAGGATTAGCGAGCAAGATGGTGGCAGCAATCCGGACGGACCTTGCACAAGGTCCTACCACCTGTCTTACGCTGTGCTTGGCGATTTGGGGTCTCCATTCGAGAACCTTTCGATCCCCAACGGCCATCTGTTCTCCATGCTATATGGCCTGCCCATTCTCACTTCAACGAGCTAATTCGCTTGGCTATGTCGATGACCTTCTACCGTATCTCCACATTTCTGATTCCAACCCAATCTTGATTCCAGGCCGCTTCCAACCGCAACCACTGGAGGTCTATGGGGGAGGCGTATGTTTTTTTGACTGGAAGGCAAACGAGCAAGTGGGTCTCCTGGTGATAAGAGATCACCACTGCCCATAAACATCTGCAACACCAGGGGTATTGCAGATGCGTTGCCAACCTAGAGGCCTAAGTTGGAATACCTCAAGTGCCAGTAATTTCACCGGCTGTCTTACAATCAACAACAGGTGTCCAACAGGTGGACGTCCTACGGCTGATGTGATGATGATGATGACCTAAATCATTGCCAGTTCATGGAGTTGGATGGCAAGCGTTTTGCGTTCACGTTGATAGTGGGCGTCACCCACGACGACTTTGATATGGTAAAGTCTGCCGATGACGACACGTCTGCGTTTCTCCGGAACTGGCGGCGCCACAGCGAAGACACGCTCCTCGTCGTCATGGGAGACCATGGACCCAGGTGAGACAAAAACTGACCCAGGTTTCTGATATGGACCATGGACCCAAGTGAAAACTTGTATGGACTACTAGCCTGATGCCCGTCTGCGTAGGATTTGTTTATGGCTATCCCGCGGGAACTACGCAATTTTCCGGGATAAAAACTACCCTTTGTCCTTCCCCGGGACTCAACTATGAATTTCATCTAAATCGGTTCAGCGGCTTAGACGTGATCGAGGTAACAAACAAACACAACGCTTACAAACTTTCACATTTATAGTATTGGTAGGATGGACTTAGGTTCGACTTTTATGGACTCGATGGAAGCAGGTGACATTTGTATGAACTATCAACTTTTACCTTAGGTTTGACTTGTATTGACTTAAGTAACTAATATGCATGGACTCAGGTGAAATTTGTATGGAGTATGTGACTTAGGTTCGACTTAAAGGGACTCATATGCCTTAATATGGACCCAGGCGGCTAATATAGACCCAGGTGAAAAAATTATTGCCTGTGCACCCAGGTGTTCGAATATGGACCCAGGTAGTTGATATGGACCATGTTCCATCCATGTTATCTTATCTGTCCACAGATTTGCTAAATACCGCAAAACAGTTCAAGGGAAGCTGGAGGAAAGGCTGCCTCTCATGGCGTTGCTGCTGCCTTCTAAATTGCTTCGCACACGCCCCGACGCAGCGAAAGCTTTGCGTGCCAACGCGCGTGTTCTGACCACGCCTCATGATTTGCACGCCACGCTACTGGATGTGCTGGGGATGTCTCAGCACGCGAACACGTATAAAGTGCGGGGGGCCGATTTAAGGAGAGGGCTTAGCATGCTCGAACCGGTGAGTTCTATCTAATGTGTAAACAACCTTTGAAGTGAAGTGACATTACCATCTAGAGTACTTAACTGTTACATTCTCCCTCGCGCTATTAAAGTATGAAGTAGGTATCTTGACGGGCAGATAATGTCTCCACTTTATTTAGTTTACCAGCTTTTGCCCGCGGCTCCGCCCGCGTGGTATTCGGTTATCGCGCGCTGTTCCCTCGGAAACTGTGCATTTTCCCGGGATAAAAGTAGCCTATGTCACTCTCGGGCCCATAAATCATCTCTATGCCAAAATTAAGTCGATCCGTCGCTCCGTTACGGACGGATTTACGGACGGTTAAAGACGGACAAACACACAAACATACAAACACAATTTCGCATTTATAATATTGAATGTGGGTAGTTGGCAGTGCAAACAGTACGGTGTCAATAATTATTGTTTATTTAATAATTACAGTTGTATAAACCCGTAAATTACTTGCTATCGCGAAGTGTGGACTAAATCATCTATCAATTATTATTATCACAGTGAAAGACTGCCCTAGCCCGGTGATATGGGTATATGAAGTGCGGTGAGGTGACTTTGTACCTACGCTGGCGGTGGCCGCTATCATTGCAGTGTTGGATTACAGTTTTAAAAATTGTTTGTTTGCTTATTTAATTGCTGGCAGTGGTGTCACGGAAAGGTTTTTTGCATAAAACACGTACACTTAAAAACTTTTGGCTGGGACTGGTAATGGCTAACAGCGCCATCTAGTTTTTGTTTACGTGATATTTTCCAATTTGAACACTGATCTACTGCCGGCGGCCCAGTGTTGGTTGCCGCTTTCAGTTGTTAAATAATTGTGTCAATAACTGATTATATTTAATCAAGCAATATGCCCCAATGTGGTGGTTGCGGCAAGTTCCTGTCTGCTGCGGGTGGAGCGGTATGTACAAAGTGTAAACAAACATTCCACAAGTTATGTGTGTCCTGGAGTGCGTCGGGGAAAGTACCAAAAGAGTGGCTGTGCTCATGTTGTGCTTTGGAAGTCCCACACCCAGGCAGCACTAATACTCCTATGAAGAGTGTAAATACTGAGCCGGCTTCATCAAATGATGACACCAACCATGATGTAGATTCACCCTTGATAACCCAGTTACCGGACTCGAAAACGAATCAAAATACCGTTAATACACTGACACATGGAGACGACCGAATTTCTGAGTTAATCTCTGAGATGAAGCTCATGCGTGCGGATGTGCAGACAGTTATGCAAGAGGTATCCAGATTCCGGGAAGATATGTGCGACTTAAGGGAGGACATAAGAATCTGCAAAACCTCGGTAGACTGTTTCGCGGAGCGTATTGATAGTGTAGAAAAAAGATTGGAAGAGTTAGAGAGCGCCCAGACACGTATATCGGAGTTACAATCGACCATAGACACATTAGAGAATGAATTAAACGACAGCAAGCAAGAAATGCTGGTTAATGATGTGGAGATTGTCGGGATACCGGAGAAAGATGGAGAAAGCCTGGAACACGTGGTGGGACTACTGGCCCTAAAGCTGGGCACGGCGCTGGACGAGTCTGAGATCGTGGGGATGTACCGTGCCGGCCCGCGTCGCACTGTGGTCAGCGGAGGCCCTCCCCCGCGCCCGCGGCCGATCGCTGTACGCCTCAGCCGCGCGTCCGTCAAACAACGGTTGATGAAAGCAGCAAGGGTTCGACGTAACATAATGACTACGGATCTGTCGCTCGCTGGCACACCCTCACCAATATATATCAATGATAGATTGACTGTGGCAAGCAGGAGGCTTCTGGGTAAGGCAAGAGAGGTGGCGCGTGAACGGAACTGGAAATATGTCTGGCCCTGGCACGGCAAAATCTTTGCTCGTAAATTCGATAAGGAAACGGCATATCACCTGCGGAACGAAAAAGACATATTTCGAGTTTTTGGTGCGGCTACACATATTGATACTTAATCCTGATACCTACTGTTATTATAGTCTACGAAACTTGTATGATATTTGGTTTAGCGAGGTTTTCGTTTATACTTACTATTTTGTTTGTACCTATTATTGTAATTTTCTGCTTTTTAAAATTATAGTTGTGATTTTATCAATAGTACAATTACTAACACTTGAAATTCTTTACTGTGTTCATTATTTTTCTCTTGGGAATAACACTGAGTACGGCTTGTTGACTTTTATTAATACCTTTTTGAGCTACCATAAACTTAAGCGAACTTAAACGTAAAGAAACCTGTTTAATCTTGGGACTACTTAACGTCAGATCTCTGAACACTGGCAAAGATGAATTGGTGTGTTCTATCGAACGACTAAAACCAGATATTTTGGCACTGAATGAGACGTGGCTAAAGGACGGTGCAGATCAGTGTGCGCCGTCTGTGCCAGGGTACCATCTCAAGCACACGCCGCGCGCGAGCGGCACGAGAGGTGGCGGAGTTGGCTTTTACGTGCGCCGCGGGATGCGAGCGCGCGTACGTCCGCACCCGACCTCGCCGCTCGAGCAAATGTGGCTCGAAGTGTCGCTGCCTGGAGGGGTAAAGGTTGCCGTCGGAACGGTCTACAGGGCGGAGTCGGGAGTGTCAGTCGGGAATGCCATTGATGCTTTGAGTGAATCGATAAATGTTTTCGAATACTGTTCACATATTTTTGTGCTTACAGACTTTAATATTGATCTCTTAATGCCTGATCGCAAGTCAACTGCGGACTTCATGTCATTCCTTTCCCAACGAAACATGGAACAAGTTGTGAAGCAGCCGACTCGAGTAACAGATCAATCATCCACCCTTCTGGATCTTATCATTACAGATTCGCCCGCACTATGTAAGAGAATCGGTGTTCACCATAATCCGTTGCTGAGTGACCATGCGTTCGTTACTGTAGAGTTGTCTATGAAAAAGCATAAGGCACCACCTCGATACAGTAGTTTCCGCAACCTTGATAAAATAAGTGAGACTGAATTCATTGGAGATTTAAGCTTTTTGCCATGGTCAGAGGTCGAAGGAGGTAGCGATGTGAACAGTATGGTAGATAGATTCAACGATTTAGTTATTCAACTGTTTGATAAGCACGCACCCGTTCGTCAAGTACGTGTCAGAGAGAAGCCGAGTCCATGGCTCACAGACAATGTTAAGTTAATGATGTCATTACGCGACCGTGCTCTAACCAAAGTACGTTCTACCAAATTAGACATACATTATGAATACTACAAAAGCTTACGAAATTTAGTTAATAATTCAATAAAAAGAGAAAAAACAGCATTTTTTACCTTCTACGTAAATAAAAATGTAAAGAATCCGTACAAAATGTGGGAGTATTTAAAGCGTTCGTCGGCATTGGGATCTACAAACACGGCTGAGTTACCGCAGCATCTGAACGACCCTAATGCTATCAACGATTTTTTTCTTGATATACCTGGACAGGGACACTGTGACGGTGGTACATTATATAATTTCATTAATTCTAAATTTGGTAAGGGTCATTTCGAATTTTCTCAATGTACAGAAGACGAAGTTCTAAAAATTATAGACAAAATAGGTACAAATGCGTGCGGGCATGATTTTATAACTATTGAGATGGTTCGTAAAACATTGCCTAGAACATTAACTGCCATTACTGCCATTGTCAATAAGTCATTGACCACTTGCACATTTCCCGACGCCTGGAAAATAGCCAGAGTAAAGCCGTTAGCGAAGGGCTCCAGGGTCGAACACTACAAGGACTTGCGCCCTATTAGTATACTTTCAGTAATGTCAAAGATTGTGGAAAGAGTGGTTTGCAGACAGCTCACGTGTTACCTGGAACACGAAAACGTGTTACCTAACGTTCAATCGGGATTTAGAGCTGGGTATAGCACTGCAACCGCTCTGGCCCATGTTACGGATGACATAATCACTGCATCTGATGAGGGTAAGGGTAGCATACTGGTACTTTTAGATTTCTCTAGGGCATTTGACTGCATAAATATAGAACTACTGCTGCAAAAGATGTCGTATTACGGTATAGGCGCATCAGCGAGAGACTGGTTTGCATCGTACCTCAGAAATCGCAAGCAATTTGTTGCCGTGGTTAGTGATCAAGGTACAGAGGTTCAGTCTATGACTAAGTTAATCAGTAGGGGTACTCCTCAGGGTTCGATCTTGAGTCCTATCCTATTTACTCTCTACACCGCTGACTTAAGTAACAGGCTGCAATATTGTAAGATACATTTGTACGCAGATGACACGCAAGTTTATCTCTCATTTGACCCCAAAGATACAGATAAAGCAGCTCAAATGATAAATGAAGACCTTAAAATAATCTCACTGTGGGCCAACAATAACGGTCTTGTTCTTAACCCCGGCAAATCCAAGTATATTATCTTAGGAACAAAGCATCAATGTGGAGAGATATCGAAACGCAAACCCAAAATCATGATCAACGACAGTGCTATTGGCCAGACGCCTACTGCTAAGAATCTTGGCCTCATGTTGGATGGTGAGCTCCGTTATGCTGAGCATATCAATAATAAAATAAGAAACGCCTTTTACCGCCTTAAGACTCTCTACGGGATAAGGAACTTTCTTTCTGAGGACGTAAGGGTGACATTAGTTGAGTCTTTGGTATTGTCACATTTCAATTACTGTGACACGGTCTACGGACCCAGAATATTGGCTAAAACAGCACATGCAATACAACGAGTTCAGAATGCGTGCGTTAGATTCTGCTACAAAATTCCGAAAAGAGCCCACATAACGCCGTACTTAAATAAATACGGAACACTTAAAATGTCAGCACGTAGAGAGCTTCATTTTGCCAGTTTTGTATCCAAAATCGTTCACAAAAAACGGCCAGAATATCTGTTCGATAAAATATCCTGGAGTAAGAACATACACAGCTGGAACACTCGAGGACAGGCTTCAAACAAGGCAGTGATACCCAAGCACCGCACGAAGGGGTACAGAGGTGGGTTCAAATTCGCAGCATCCAAGATATGGAACGACTTGCCGCCCCCGCTCCGACAAAGTATGTCCCAACCTACTTTTAAACGCAAGTTTCGAGCAGTTCTTTTTGCAACGCAACTTGAAAATAGCTGCAACTACCGCTAATTGAAACCAGTGTTGTTCTCAAGTGTTAGTTAATTAAGTAATTGTTAATTAAATAGTTTATATTAAAAAAGAGAGTATGAGTTGATATTTTAGTTTTATTGTTGTTTTTTTTTTCTAATTTCTATTTTTTTTTCATTTTTATTTTTTTTACTTGCGTGCCAATGCCAATCTACCTGCTATGTAAGCCATTCTAGCCTGAGTCAACGGGGGCAGGCTGAAAACCAGCGCTGGCAGCTTCTGAGCAAGCGCAGCATAAGCTGAGCCTGTTCCTTTTGTCACAGTGCAAGGGACTGGCAAACACATAAATATATTAGTTTATTGTTTATTTGTATTCTGTGTGCCTATCCTGTATTGTTCATGTTGGCAAATAAATCAATCTTCTTCTTCTTCTTCTTCTATTAGTATGGATTTCTACCACACGCACGGTGTCAAGCAGTGCCATCTATTATTAAGTGCTGCAAATGCAAGTAGGTATAACAAGGTCCCAATTGCATAATAAAGTAAAAGCTAATAATATTGGTGAATTTCAATACAAAATCGCTAATACTATTAGCTTGTATTTTATTGTGCAATCGCTCTGTTAGTTCAGCTACTCAGCAAAAGATGGCGCCGTAAGTTTAGGGTTGTCAAGAAGTTTGGCATCATCTGTGGCATGTATCCGGTTTGTTTAAAGATCCCCCGCAACCGTTCGTGCAGCGAGGCAGGTATCGAGCCCCACTGGTGCGCATGCGTCGCCTGGCAGAACGTGCCAGCCTCCGACCCACTGCATGCGAAGGCGGCGCAAGAGTTTCTTCATTTCATCAACACGTTTCTCAAGGAAGCTGGGTACGTTGGTTGGTTGGTCTTCGTTCTTCAACAATTTCTCGGAGGGTAAATCCTCCATCTAAGACAATCATTACCTCTAGTTGGTTCGGCTGGAAGTGGCCTGGAATCAGTAGAAGAATTAGGATCACCGACATAGCCAAGCGAAATCGAAAATACAAACTGAAATATAGATGCACAGTTCTAAGGCTCATATAATGATAATGAAAATGGGAGTCGGTAAAATTCCATCCATCCATACTAATATTATAAATGCGAAAGTAACTCTGTCTGTCTGTCTGTTACGCTTTCACGTCGAAACCGCTGAACCGATTTGTATGAAATTTGGTATACAGATAGTTAAAGTTTAAGGATCAACATAGGATACTTTTTATTCCGGTAGAGGGCGCCATCGCGCGATAACCCAGGTCCGCGCAGACGAAGTCACGGGCATAAGCTAGTTTCAAATAAAGCAGTTAAATTCCAGATCGAAGTGTGTTCCTCGCACATTGACGTCGACTGAGTGGGTGCTCCGCCAGCGCCCCAACAGCCGGCTGCTCTCGTTCCTCAAGTCTGTGAACGAAGACTTCTATGTTGGACGTTTTGGCGACGACACTAGAAGCGCTAAGGAAAACTACCAGATCAAAGTTAGTGTACAATTAAAAACTAATTAAATTATTTATTTCAAATTGACTTTTTCCGTGGCTTCACACGAGTGACACATTAGCTCCAGCAATTGAATTGAAATTATGACATTTTACTAAATTCTCATAGGAATTTACAAATATTACATCATGGATTAAAATTGGAGCACCCGCGTCCAATTTCATAACCCAATTCCTAGCAATTGAAATTTTACGATTTTACCCCGATCCCGTGACTATATTGGAATGTCACATCCAAATACGTCCATCCTTCGTAACGAGAAGGGACGACACACACACACAAACACATCTTTTCACGTTCGTTGTAATACCTACTATTAGGAAATCAGAAATTAGGACGACTGATTTATCTTCCATGTTCAGGGATATAGCCGCTTTCAATGCATTCTTGAAGATGATTATTGCCGCGATAGTGCTGTCTACTTTTACTAGTTTTTAACGTTAGCAGTAAGTCTACATAATTATAATAAAAATACGTTACCTACACCTACAGAACAGAAGGACTTTCTTAGATCTTTAGATCCTCTAATTTTAATCTTATTTACAGTTTGTTTTAAAGTAATTTTACAAAAAGGCCGTCGTGTACGTAATAATTTATTCGATATTTTTGACAGGTAGTGGTGGGGCCCGGGCGAGCGGTGTTCGAGGCTTCGCTAACGCATGTGGTGAATGAGGATTACTTCCTCATACACCCTGGCGACATCTCTCGGACTAATGCGTGAGTTTTTGTGTCAACTAACTTATGGCGCCATCTAGTATCGAGTAGTGAAAGTTTTTTTTTTTTTTTTTTTTTTATACTACTGGAAGGCAAACGAGCAAGTGGGTCTCCTGGTGGTAAGAGATCACCACCGCCCATAAACATTTGCAACACCAGGGGTATTGCAGATGCGTTGCCGACCTAGAGGCCTAAGTTCGAATACCTCAAGTGCCAGTAATTTCACCGGCCGTCTTACTCTCCGCGCCGAAACACAACAGTGCAAGCACTGCTGCTTCACGGCAGGATTAGCGAGCAAGATGGTGGTAGCAATCCGGGCGGACCTTGCACAAGGTCCTACCACCTGCAAACAAGTAATATTATTCACTACTTCCTTTGTTTGTATTTCGTGGTATCTCTTGAAATAGGAAATTGGTATTGTCACTGATTGACTGACTGTCAGACAACACACAGTTTATCACTTGAAATTCTCTCTGGATAGGCGTAGTCTCGTAGGTTATAATAGGCTAAGTTATTTACATTACATTATCAACGTTAAGATATTAAATAAATTTAATTTTTCGTACAAATTGTACATTTATTTCAGATATGGTGATGAACCGCACTGTATAAGCGATACACATCCGCACCTCAACTTCTTTTGTTACTGTCGGCATTGACGGTGGCTCCATCTAGCATAAGAGACACGTAACTTTGGCCTAAGATAATGCTGTAAATAGGCCCTACGAGGAGTTCATTAAATGCTAGATCCTTTTTTTTTTAATTACAATAATATTACTTAAATGTGTAGGTACTGTGTATTGAGACTATTTTGTTAAATAAAATATATGTTTTGCACGACTTCTGTTTATTGAACTTATTCCCTAGGCTGCTTGGATACAAATCTGTTTGACCCTGGTTTCTGATCAATTTTTTGTCTAAACTTCTATCTAGTGCAGTGGCGTAACTACTTATAGGGTGGCAGGGCTGGCAAAATACCACGGGCCCCCAACCCAAGAAGGCCCCGGCCCAAGAGACCGCGACCTCATAAATATTTTTATAACATTGTATCTGAGTATTTTATTTTATTTTAAACTAAGTACAACGTAACGATTTTTATTCATAGGGCCCCATCCCAAAGAATTTGCTACGGGCCCCAGAATCCAGATGGTATAGATAGTTACGCCACTAATTTATTGATTGTGTTGCCAGCCTTAATCATAGACAACTTTACCTTTGTTAGCTACATCTGTTTGTTGGTAGGCCTGTCACAAAATGTCCGACGGGAATTGCCAAAACGATTTATTAGCACCGCCCTCGTCAAAGAAAATCAAAATTAATAATGAAAACGATAAAAGTGTGAGTGATATTGAGCTGAAATTAAAAGACTTTGTGTTAGAGAAGATATTGAACAACAATACAAATAGGAAAACAGTTTGTGTTCAAGGGAAATTCAAGGACAAGAGTGGGGTAGCATTAGTTATTCTCGAGAAAAATGCTTTCAAAGAAGAAGAATTGGATAACGAGGGATACTTTTCCGTAGACTCGGAGCTGCGGACGTTCTTCCAAAACGATATATACGGGAACTTTGAGTGTTTTCCGAGGGCGTCAATAAACGGTGAGCTTTTAAAAGTAACATGTTGAATTGCCATATGGCTGGACGAGTCTTTTGTTTCCTCGTAGGTAAATAGTTGTTAGTCATTACTTTCTGACGTCTTAATTGTGCTAACGTTTTCTCTAAATGCGTGTTTCAATTAATCGTGATTCGTCATTTAGTGTCTATTATTGTTGTTGAAAAGTCAACCTAGAAAATTTAAGTGTAGATTTTGATAATTTTTCCATAATACTATTTCGAGATAAATAAATAAATCTATAATATAAAAATGAATCGCAAAATGTGTTGGTAAGCGCATAACTCGGGAACGACTGGTCCGATTTCGCTAATTCTTTTTTTATTGTGTTTGTTACTGTCAGGAGAAGGTTTTTATGGAAGAAAATACATAAAAAATACAACGGGGGCGAAGCCGCGGGCAACAGCTAGTAATAAATAAATAACCACAGCAACTGGGGCAGTAAAAGTATCATCATTCATTAATAGCCTTTTTGAACTTGGCTGATACCATTGTGCGGTTAATTAAATTTGAATTTGACAAATATCTGCCCAGGCCGGGAATCGAATCCAGGACCTCAAGCTTCGTAGTCAGGTTCTTTAACTACTTAGCTATCCGGCCGTAATTGTACATAAGGTCCATCGTCGTAACTCTTACATAGGCCAATTTTTACCGACACTAATCTGTCTGAGGCATTTTTCAAACAACTGCAGATTTTTGTGAGTAAACATGTTTTTTCTGTAATTTAATAGATGGTGTACATGAATACATGCCATCCTACGTAAGTTCAACCTGAACGAAAATTTGTTAATGACATATCTTGTTGGAAGTAGGACTTTTTGGTTACGCCAGCCCACAGAGGCCCACATTTGAATTTGACATGGATTGTGCTAAAAGTCCATTGCCATAATTTATTTCATACTTATATATTGCCCCCTACTTTCATATTGCCCCCTATACCATAAAAAAAAAACTTTGCTGGGTGCGAAAGGGATAGGGTGTCATTATTATATTCTGCTATAACTAGTGTTGCCAGGTGTCTGGCTTTAGCAGGACATGTTTGGCTTTTTACGGACGTGTCCGTCACGCAGCTCCTCAATTTGTAACCATTTTTTTTGTTGCTTACAGGTGTGAAAACCACTATTATATATCCAGCTACAGAGAAGCACATAGTAAAATTCAGCCAGCAAGAGGTGCATATAGTATTGGAAACTCCCGAGCTTTATGAGAAGCTGACACTGCCCCATCTAGAACGAGAGCAGTTTAATTTGCAGGTAAATAGAATTATAATCATCTTATAATGTTAAAATATAGTTGAGCAAAACAGGAAATAAAAGAGGTTGAGTTAGGTACTTAGATACTATCCTATCCGCATTAGCGATCCCTTCAAATAGCGAACCTACCATTTAATAATAATGTTATTGTTAGTTTCTTGCCGGATTCTCCTCAACAGAGGTTTTTCCGAACCGGTGGTAGATTTGTTTTGACATTCATAAATGCTTGTTATAGCCTAAATTGAATAAAGGTATTTTGACTTTGACTTGACTTTGACTATATCCTCGAGGGCTCTAGCATACTTTATAAAGGACTAATTAACACTAAGAATAATGGCAAAATGTACTTCATAAAGTACAAATGGTTCATTAAAAAAAAGAGTTTTTGTCTTATTTTTTTTTTAATTTTGGATATTAATCCAAAATAACAAAACTGGTCAGGTCTCAGGAGGATAAATATGGTATTTGATTATATTTTAATTTGTTTATTTACACAGAAATATTAATAATTATGAATAATTTCTTTCCAGTGGGTGTACAACATCCTTGAAGGCAGGAGTGAGGTGGACAGAGTCGTCCACGACAACAAGTGTGAGAGAGAGGGCTTTGTGCTGGTGCCTGACCTCAAGTGGGACGGTCTGACCAAGGAGACACTATACCTTCTGGCGATCGTACGCCAGCGAGGGATCAAGTCCATTAGGGATCTAGACGGCAGCCACTTGCCTTTGTTGAAGAGAGTCAGGGACGAAGGGAAGGTATGCTGCAGTAATTAATTCAAAATTTATTTAATTTTGTAAATCCTGGCATACTTTGTAAATTACAAAGCAACTAGCTTTTGCCCGCGGCTCCGCCCGCGTGGTATTCGGTTACCGCGCGCTGTTCCCTCGGGAACTGTGCATTTTTCAGGGATAAAAAGTAGCCTATGTCACTCTTGGGCCTATACATAAACTATCTCTATGCCAAAAATCACGTCGATCCATCGCTCCGTTACGGCATGAAAGGCGGACAAACATACAAACACATTTTCGCATTTATAATATTAGTATGGATTATAACCATAACTGCCGCGTGTATTATGTGGAGAACACATTTTTCAATGAAATGAGAACTCGCTGTTGCCCGCGACTACGTCCGTCTTTCAATGAGGCTGGCATAGTAACACAGGTGCACTTAAGCCTCAAAAAAAAAATAGAAAAAAATTACAATGTCTGCACGGGAACTATGCAATTTAACGAGATAAAAAACTACAATTGGAATAATAAAGTTAAGCCAGTACTAGTCACAGTCCACAACTTGTTTAAGGATGTGGATTTGCACCAGAGCCCGATATTGGACATGTTTTCTGTGGACATTTGGACATCGTATATTGACATTCATTCTTGTATTAAGTGTGATGTAGATGAGATTAATTCACCAAAAAGAAATGTACCTTGTGACTTGCTTAAGCAGAGTGTTATTAAAATGTTGGAGGAAAAATATGCAGGATTTTATAGATTGTATACAGATGGATCCAAAGGCAAGGGTGTTGGTGCTGCATTTTTTGATCCTCAGTCAAATAATTCAAAACTTTTTAAATTGCAGAACGATATTTGTATTATGAGAGCTGAACTTGTAGCCCTGCATGAAGCTCTTTCTTATGCTATAGATTTGGAAAGAAATAAAATAATTATCTTGACTGACTCCAAGAGTGCACTTCAACACCTGGCTCGGTGTGTCTCGGGCTCCCGAGGTATGCCGATAGCCTACAATATCCTCAAAATCTTGCACAGGTTGCACTCCAACTGTGTCCAAATCGTGTTGCAATGGATCCCATCTCATGTGGGTATAGCTGGTAATGAGCAAGCTGATAGTTTAGCTAACATGGCAGTTTCAGGAGGGGTTGAGATTGGATGTAAACCTTATGGTTCAGAATTGATGTATTTAGCCAAAGCAAAATGTAATGAACAATGGCAAATATTGTTTAACAAAGTATCTGAAACAAAGGGCATTTGGTATGGTACTATTCAGAACAAAGTGTACAGGGTATAGTCCGCGCGACGGTTAAAGACGGCTCGGGAAAAGTGGAAGGGGCATGCGCAGAAGTCATTTCTTCGGTCTGCTTTGCGGGGTACAGGGGTGAAGGGCAGGTGGGCGTCGACGCCGTCACGTTATTGGTTAGTCGTCGCTCTCCGCCGCGCTTATTGGTGCATGCGTTTCGTGTTCCATTACGTACTGTCGCGCACAAATTGTTTAACTTTATTTTCATTTCGTCGTAGTGAAAAAAATGCCGAAAAATAAAGTTTTAACTAGGCTAGCCAGAAAATTGGTTTACGACGCGAACTGTTCTTCTTCAATCTTTTATCTCCATTTTTGTCTAATGGATTTTGAAAAAAAATGAATACTTAATTTTGTATTTTTTTTAAACATCCATACTAATATTATAAATGCAGTAACTCTGTCTGTCTGTCTGTCTGTCTGTCTGTCTGTCTGTCTGTCTGTCTGTCTGTCTGTCTGTCTGTCTGTCTGTCTGTCTGTCTGTTACGCTTTCACGCCAAAACCGCTGAACCGATTTGGATGAAATTTGGTACAGAGATAGAATAGACCTTGGGAAAGGACATAGGCTATCTTTTATCGCGAAAAAGAGGCTTTAAGGGGTTAAAATAGGGGGTGAAAGTTTATATGGTGGAAGTTCGTCGCTGTCGAAGATAAAACTATGAAACTTGGCATTTAGGCATTTAATATACTATCCATGTCCATACTAATATTATAAATGTCAAAGTGTGTTTGTATGTCTGTATGTTTGTCCGTCTTTCACGCCGTAACGGAGCGACAGATCGACGTGATTTTTGGCATGGAGTTAGATAGTTTATGGGCCCGAGAGTGATATAGGCTACTTTTTATCCCGGAAAAATGCACAGATCCCGAGGGAACAGCGCGCGATAACCGAGTACCACGCGGGCGGAGCCGCGGGCAAAAGCTAGTTGTCTATAAAACACTTGTTTCTTAGTCAAAATACCTCTCTCTCCCTCTTCCTCTCTCTCTCTTCCTCTCTGTTTTGATATATTTTTATTTTTATGTGCAATAAAGAGTTTACATACATACATACATACCTTAACGGGACTTATCACGCTATTTGACCCAATTATTATTTACCTCGACGTTTCGGCAACATTTCACTTATTTCGTATCTCTATTGACGTGAAAGATCTAATATACACGAAATCTACATAATTTTAATTTATTCGATGTAAAAAGTTCAATTAATAATATTCCGTTATTACCTACTAGCTTTTGCCCGTGGCTCCGCCCGCGCGGTATTCGGTTATCGTGCGCTGTTCCCTCGGGAACTAACTGTGTATTTTTCCTGGATAAAAAGTAGCCTATGTCACTCTCGGACCCATAAACTATCTCTATGCCAAAAATCACGTTGATCCGTCGCTCCGTTACGGCGTGAAAGAGGGACAAACATACAAATATACAAACACACAAACAGACTTTCGCATTTATAATATTAGTATGGATTACATTATCTTATTAAAATTACACTTACCTAAAATTTACTTGTGTTCTTTTTTCTTATATATGTATTATTTTGTTAAAAGATTTTGTGCGCGATTGTACCCATGCGCCATTTACCCCCACCAGATTCCCTGAGCCGTCTTCAACCGTCGCGCGGACTATACCCTGGTTTGATTGTGCCAGCCTTCCCAGGGAACTACTTGTGCTTGCATTTCGTGTGCGATCTGGTCACATTCCACTAAATTATTTCCTAAATTTGATGAGAGTTGCACAATCACCCTTGTGTTTAGGTTGTAATAAGACTGAAGACCTCCTTCATTTTCTTCTGGAATGTGATCAGAATAAGGACGCCAGAGGCAGGTATCTGGATGGTATTGATCTGTTTAATGGAAGTGTAAATGTGATTCTGAGTCATCCACTTTCAGAGGAAGCGATGCAGATTTACAGGTTCATCAGACGGGCCTTTGCATCCAGAGACTAGGTTTCGGCACAAGAGAGTGTAACATGTAGCTGAGGCCCCCCATGAGGCTGGCATAGTCACATTTAGTGTACTAAAGCCTCGTTAAAATATAAGATTAAAAAAAAAAAAAAAAAAAAAAAAAACTACCCTAGTTCCTTCTCCGGGCCTCAAACTATCTGTATACCGAATTTCATCTAAATCGGTTCAGCATTCTTTGTAAAAAGGTTACAAACACACTTACAAACTTTCGCATTAGTGGGATATACAAAATCACGAAATTTGCAATTCCCGGCTTGATCTGTAGAACCACAGATCGGACAATCTATCACTTTGAAAATTTTAACTGTGGGTTTGCTCATGAATGTTGTGTCAGTCGGTCAATTACTACTGTTTTTAACCCCCGACGCAAAAAGAGGGTTGTTATAAGTTTGACCGCTATGTGTGTCTGTATGTGTGTTTGTCTGTGGCACCATAGCTCTTAAACCGGTGGACTGATTTGAATGCGGTTTTTTTTATTTGAAAGCTGATTTTCTAGCAATGGTTCTTAGACATGTTTTATCAAAATCGGTTCCGCCGTTTTTGCAATATGCAACTTTGATGTGACAAAGTTGGGGGTTTTCCTACTTTTTGTTGGTGAGGTTAGGTTATACAAGTGTAGATCATTGTTTTAATTTAAAGCGTACACAGTTAAAATATTTCATCACCATCAGCCAGAAGACGTCCACTGCTGGACAAAGGCCTCCCTCTTAGAATGCCACAATGAACGATAACTCACCAATCGCATCCACCGGTTTCCCATAACTCCCACGATGTCGTCAGTTCACTTGGTGGGAGGCCTGCCAACGCTTCGTCTTCCGGTCCATGGTCGCCACTCGAGGACCTTTCTCCCCCAACGGTTATCTGTTCTTCGAGCGATTTGGCCTGCCCATTGCACTTCAACTTGCATATTTTTAAAATATTTATTTTATATCCTTTTCAGAAAGCAATACTACAGAAGTATAACGTCAAAGGCTCTCAACTACGGATTTACCTGCACTACCAACCTTCCTTTTACCATCTCCACATACACTTCACGTATCTGAGACACGAGGCGCCGGGCATCCATGCCGAAAAGTCCCACTTACTCGACACAGTCATCGATAATATCGAAATGATGAGCGATTACTACAAAAAATCAACACTGCCATTCACCATTAGTGAAATGGATAATCTTTTCACGGTCTATGAAACCAATGGTCATCTACAGAGAGTTAATAACATTGAGAATATTGAGCTAATTGATAAATAAACTATTTTTGTATTTTAGTAAAGTTAGATAAGATAAAATGTTGATTAAGAGTATTTTCATGGAGCTGCGCTCTAGGTTGAGAAGTTGCAATGTTTATATCACCACCAGAGTTGATTTTAAAAAGAATTGCAACTTGAAGATTAGTATACAATCGGACTGCATTGTGTTGAATTATTATGATGATAGCAAGAGACGAGACAGCCTGTCTTCCATAGAAAGTCTCTCCGACTGCTATTCGGATGACGATGATGAAGTTACATCAGTCATACCCATACAAGAATTCTGCCAAATAATACCAAATTCGATGTCATGTCTCAAAATAGATAGGAATAATATATCGTTTCGCATCCTAACCGAACCGAAAAACGGTGGGAATTTCTACAAAGAGGTCTTAACAAACAACAAGGTTGAAAACAATGTGAAAAACCAAGAATTTAAAATTAATTTCGAAGCTAAAGAGGAGATCATAATTCTGTGCGGTAATTGTTCTAACGTCATATCAAATAATGCGATTTTGTTTGATAGAATTTTGGAGTTACCATCTGCTAATTTAGACATGTCTGACTGGTTTTGCCATGGACACGGGGGACAGACGCCTGAAATCGCTTTGAAGCCCAACAAATCTGATTTCTTGTACAGACTTACTTTTTTCATCATCAACAGTAGCCTGCTATCAGAAAAGAACAATAAGTTTAATGCTAAAAGAGAAGTCTATCACTGCAATAGATGCTTGTCTTGGTTGGGTTTGAAAAACAAGGATACTGTTAAACTCTTTAATTCGGAAGTCAAATTAAAACACAGTGGCAATGAAACTCGCATACTTTCTATAGGCAGTTCACCGCACTCCACCACAGCTGATTTCATATACACGATAGAGAATATGGCCAGAGAATTCAACCTCGGCCTTCAGTTCACAGTTATGTGCAAGATAGTATTGGAATGTACTATATCAGCTAATAAAAAACAGTACATGTTGATCTGGATTATGGATAAGGAGTTGCAAGTTATCAGAAACAACGGAGAATACATAAAGGGTAATAAAATTGTGCTGCAGTCGAGTTTGCTGACGAAAATTCTGTATAAAGTGGAGCTCTCTTTCAACGATGAAGTGGAGAGATGGCTTTCAGATCCCTCGGTGACTTCTACGGAAGTTTCTAAGAGCATGTTTAGCCATGGTGTAGAGCATTTTGAGCAGATGTCCTTGAAAGTGCCAGAGTCTTTTCGCAATGCAAATGGTTTCTGCGTCAGCTATCTAAAAGTCTAGTTAATAAATTGCTGCATCTAATGTATTGTTTCAATGGTCTCCCTATTTTAACCCCCGACGCAAAAAGGGGTGTTATAAGTTTGACCGCTGTGTGTCTGAGGCACCGTAGCTCTTAAACGGGTGAACCGATTTGAATGCGGTTTTTTTTATTTGATACCAGGTTTTCTAGCGATGGTTCTTAGACATATTTCATCGAAATCGGTTTAGCCATTTTTGAGAAATTGAACTTTAAAGTGATAAAGTCGGAGGTTTTCCAACTTTTTGTTGGTTACGTTATTTTGTTTGTATCTGGCAACTAAGTTCATCTGGGGGCACGGGGGCAAAGTCGAGCAAAACAAGAAAAAGTCACGGCCGTACCATACTTTTCTCGAAGCCATTCAGTCTATTTTCAACATTCTGTATTTTGTTATAAAATATACAGGATGGTATATTGAGATTCGTCAGTAAGGGCAAGTCAAACTACTCTGGGACAAATTTAGAGGAACGCATAAAAAAGTTAGCATGACGCATGCTTAATGCTTAACCAGGAAAATTAGAAAAAAATGTTCCACTTTTTTTTTGCGTTCCTCTAAATTGTCCCTGAGTGTATATAGCTCCTGGCCGATTTCGGCTACAGCGACTACTAAAACTACCTATTGGAAGAGAGGGCTAAGGTTGTTCGCCCGTTCAAGTGCCCTTATACGACTGCAATAGCCTTATCTTATCTTAGTTTTAGGGGTCCTTGCGGATACACTTCGACCCGTAGGGACCTTTTGTGTAATTACCCCTCCTTCGCACTTACTCCATTGCTTTTATCACCTCATCCATGAATTGGATGATTAGACGTAGCCGGTAGTGCCTTAAAGTCTCCTGGCGCGGGGTATCCGACGCCAAAGAGTCTCAATAGCCAATTTTATTAGAAAACATGCGCAAACAGTGGTAGCACGCAAGGGCATCGTCAACGTAGTGGTAATGGCTATGGGTGGCTTAGTCTTGAGGGTGTCACGTTTCATGTCCAGATCAGATCGCCTCTGCAACTCGAATTCAGTCACTTTATCCCTCACAACGCGCCTCCATTCAGGGCGGCGCCTTGCCTGCTCTGCTCAGCGAGAGGGATTAATACCACACCTTTTCATGTGCCTTTTCTGAATGCCCTTATATCGTAGGAACTGGCCGCCTGCAGAAAAGAAGACGCGTTTCGCGATTCTTGCCCCAGACATCCGCGATAAAGAAAAGAGGGGTATCTGAGGATAAAATTAGATGTCATGTCTTTTGCGATTATTAAAATTAAATAAAACACAAATTTCATAACAGTGTTTAATAAATGCTTTTGGAATACAGTTAATAACCCATTTAACCATCTTTTACCTACTCAGAAGAAGATGCAACGTTTTACAGAAAATTGTTAGTTGCAATATTTAACCCAAACCACAGCCTTCGCCCTTACAATATCAAAATGTGATGTGCCTTTTAACAAGAAACTGCAAATATGAAGCGCGCTAAAGTTGTGGACTTTGGGCCTGTGACGTCACGCCGTGCGACGCTTTAGTTACGAGGAATTTTAACAGGCTATAATCTTTATATTTTGTTTAAAAGTGTTTATAGGTACCTTCTGAGCTGGTAACATTGCATTTTTGTTATTTTTTCTCAATTATTCCATAGAATTTTAATGAAAATTAAAAGTTGTGGTATGATAGAACTCTTCTATTATAAGTTCATGTGTCTACTCCAATAATTAAGATTACTATTTGAAGTCTTTTTGTATTTTTTATTTCAACTCCAAATTTTTGTTTCTTTTACGGTCATCCCGTGAAAATCTATATAGGTATTCAAAAATATGGAGTTGAAATAAAAAATACAAAAAGACTCCAAATAGTAATCTTGATTTGATTGGTTAATAGCGACATCTCTTGTCCCTGGTGAGCGGTTACTTCCGAAGGGAATGAAAAATGTTTCTCTCGTTGAGAATTTAGTTCATAGATGGCGTTAGTGTCGCTGCTAAAGTGACTATGAAAAGAATGCAAGTTGAAATATCGGTGCATAGGAAAAATTCGTGTCTAGTCTCCTGCCCAGCGGTGGTGTAGGGGAATAGCATGCAGCACGGAATGCTGAGGACCTGGGTTCAATTCCCAGCGTTGGTCTATTTTTCTGTGCATCCATGTTTCGGCTTGTGTTTTCGTGTGAAATATACTCCAATAATTATTTGTGATACTTTTATATTATTTTTAAAAACGAATTAAAGTTTATTAACGGTTTTTAAAGAAAATAAAAGTCTATAACAAATAATTATTGGAGTAGACACATTAACTTATATGTGTATTAAGAAGAGTTCTATCAGACCACATTTTTAATTTTCATTAAATTTTTATGGAATATTCTAGAAAAACTAACAAAAATGCAACATTGCCAGCTCAACAGGTATAAACGCTCTTAATTAACAAAAAGTATGTGTCCAATATTTACTGACAAACTTTTTAGGACAGCCTAGCAGCACATGTAAACAGAAAATCCTAGACAGTAGATCTTGGATTTAATTAAATTAGCCACACCAATTCTAGGGTGATGGCACCAATCATGGACGAGAACAGATAATGTTTTTTTTCCATTAACCCAAATTTTACAAAACATACCCACTTTTTTCTTAAACTAATAATGCTAATGTTCAGATTACTGATGGATAATCATAACCATAATTAGTAGTTCATCAATGGTGAGCTATAAGCAGTATAGCGTTATTTGGCAGGGCCCCATATAAAAATTTGTTGGGGGGCCCTTGTGAAGGGAAGATTTCACACAAAAGAAAAAAAATGTTTGCATAAAAGTAAAAGAAATATTTATTCATCATAATTATCTATCTGCCATTTTTTCCAAAATTTTTACAGTTTTTACGCACATTGGGGGCCCCGTATAATTGGTACAGTGGTAGCTACGCCCCTGACTATAAGTAGGGCTTTGAATCTTTGTTATCCATTAGAGCCTTCTCATTCTAAGAGGAGGCCTGTGCTCAGCAGTGGAACATAAAGGCTGGAATGACGAACATGTCCATGATTGGTGCCGTCACCCTATAGACATTTAAAAGAAAAAAAAAGTTTCAACACCTAAATAAGTACATTTATTACGATACAAGCTCCATCTGTGATCTGTTCCTGAGGCGAGCGATGCTGGTGACGACCAGTGAGCTGTTGAACCACCAAAACAAGGAGAAGAACACCAAGAAAATGAAATCTGGACTATAATTAAGGAAATTAATTTCTGTGGACAGGTTTCTATTGATACTAATGATAATGATAAATTTATTTGTCAAACATAGGTACAACAACAGATCTAAGGTGGTGGTAAAATGATACTAAGGAGATAGTGAAGAGAAAAATATATGAGGCTATAAATAAAAAGATGCATTCATAGTCAAAATACCAAAACAAGTGATAAGTCCTTATCACGCTATTTTTACAAGTAATATTATCACTCATGACCACGGCAACTGAAACGTTGCCGAAACGTCAAGGTAAATATTACTTGTAAAAATAGCGTGATAAGTCCCGTTTTGGTATTTTGACTATGAATGAGAATCACGAAAGTTTAAAATGTTATAAAAGATGCATTGTTTTCATTTTCATAAAATCTTACTTTGTAGAGTAAACAAATGTCAATAAATAACAAATAGTACTCAACACAACCTGAAACTACCTTGATTGTGCTAAAATGTTTATAGGTTAAATGATTCATAATTTGTTAATCAATTTTGCCTTGAATAGTTGAAACTAACCTAAATTTTACGATTTATTTTCGTTATACGCCGCCTCATTACAAAAAAAAAACAATTTAAAGTTAAAAAGGCTCCACAGGAAGCGTAAAGGGCGTCGAAATATTGAAAAATTAAAGTTTTAAAGGCTTACTT
Organism: Choristoneura rosaceana; assembly: GCA_037349165.1. NCBI lineage: Eukaryota > Metazoa > Arthropoda > Insecta > Lepidoptera > Tortricidae > Choristoneura > Choristoneura rosaceana. The sequence continues at coordinate 1,610,142 of JAZBNJ010000007.1, forward strand.
CCAACTTACCAACTTTTGTGTTTATACGATTTTCTAAATTTTTAAAAAGGATACGAATAACTGCTTTCTCCCACGGCTCAACCATATACATCTCTGTCGCCAGCAAGTAGCGCTGATACCAATAAGCGAAGAACTTTTGGACTTTCTTTACGGGCGACATCTTCGCAAGTTTGACACCAGTTTCTCACAAATGATTATTTCTAAATAACTTAAGTGTTACGGACACACGCCGTCTGATTGAGAATAAAGATAAAAATAAATCTTAAAAATTACGACTGCTTATAATTATATATAGTAATGAATTAAATTAATAAATTACTTTTTATAGTGAACTGAAATTGCTCTGTACCCTCCTGAATCAGTCAATACAATAATGACTTTGACAAGTAAGTAATCTAATCATCCTGACAGCTGACAGTCAATATTTCAGTGTTGCCTGTCGTAATAAATAGCGCTTTTCTGGGTAGAGCGGAGAGGAGAACAATTTTTCGCCCCCTTACTGCTAAAAGCGACTAACTGCATCAATGAGTTTAGAGAAAAACGCATTTAAAGGTTTGACTTTAAGGTTCAAAGTTTAAGGTTTTTATTGATGCAGTTAGTCGCTTTTAGCAGTAAGGGGACGTTTTATAAGGCAAGAATTATACTTATAATCACCTTAACGTAGGTGTAGGTAGTGCCATAAGCCACGAGAGTTATTGAATTGAGTGATTTGAACGAGTAAATGTCAAAATCCTGCCGTAATTACACGACATGCTGTTTATAGCTGTGTGTGTATTGTTTTGTACTCTTTAGTTAACACATGAAATTAAATAATAATAAGAAGTACAAAGGCGGACTTATCATTTAAAATAATCTCTTCCAGTTAACCTTTGAACGAAAATCATTCACTCAACTCTTCTGGCACTACCTTATACTGTTTATTCATTTTTGTTGAATTATTGTTTTTTAAGTACTGTATTCACTTTCATATTGTATAATTTGATGAACTAATTTTATTTTAATTGCTTTATTTGCTGGGACTTTGCCAAACTAACACATAACCGTAGATATTTTATTGAAAAAGAGAACTTGGACAAAAGGTACCTACTTCCTTCTAATTTTTACTAAACTTCTGGAACTTCTACGCATACATAATATTTAATTTTGCTGGTACTTATTTTGGGTTATATATAATTTAGGCCGAAAAGCCATTTCGTAAAATCCAAAATTTTAACTAAGTATTTTATTTATTTACCTTTTCATTCATTTTATAAGTCTATCTATCAGAGCAAAACTGCAGGTAAAACTGATCATAACCTGTAACCTATAACCTGTGGTAACTACTGGTTGGTGTATTATCTAAGATTTCATTTGTAATTGGCCATATTGTACCGTTTGTACCCAAATATACATTAAAACATTAAAACAACTACAATGTTAAAGTGTGGCGCTGACACGGGCTTTAATCTCCCGTTTGATCTCAGTGGCCCAGTGTCCCCACTGGGTGATCAAAACGATTAAAGCGTCAATCCTGCGATCCCTGCGCAGTGACCAAACTCCCGCCATCTGACGCGCGCGCCATTGACCCGCCATTTTAACCGATTAAAAAAGTGTTTTTTTTCTGGCCATAGACGTGCGGAATTAATCAGCCGAATATTAAATTTTGTAAGAATAATTATTATACTTAGAGGAAGTTTTAGTTGTGAATGAATTAAAAAGTGCGTGTATTTTATTTTATAAAAGTGTGTAGGTTTGAGTTTGTGTACTTCAAAAGTATATAATTTTTAAATAGGCGTAAATTAGTTAAAATTAAAATATTTGTATTTTAAAAATCGTAAGTAAACTAGTTTTATTGATAATTTAAATGGTTTCTACATTAAAAGTACTTAAAAACTTTTGCGAGTGCGATGGACGTAAAAGATCCGAACTCTCCTTTCAGCTGATAGTACCTAGCGAGCGAAAGAACAAAAAAAATCAGTTATTAAAAAAACTTAGATTTATTCGAGCAAACGTTGTGTACCTAAATAAATTAAAAAAACCTACTTATACTTACATTTGGGTAGATGCATTAGGCAATTTAAAACAAGATTTTGAAATAAAAAGATCGACGTACAATAAACACTAACTTCTGGCACTATCTTGTTAGCTAGTTCTGGCACATTTATGCTTACTCTAGATGTTGCCCGTGACTTTGTTGGCAAAATTCGTTTACTGCCATCTCGCGCCAATGTAGGTAATTTTGCGGGATACCTAGTAACAAAACTATCCCATGTTCTTCCCGGAGTCTGAAACTATCTCCGTATCAAATTTAATCTAAATTGGTTCAGCGGTTTAAGCGTGAAGAGTTACACACACAGAGTTACTTTGGCATTGTATAATAGGTAATTAATTACATAGTTTGGATTAGCTACATCCCAGATTAGTTATATTGCTTAGGTACCTGTACTTAAAACAAAGTAAATTAATTAGGTACTTAGACATATTACGAGTAATTACCTAATTCAAATTCAAATTCAAATTCAAAATTGTTTATTGCATGTCACATTACAGGCTGTAGGATGGTAAATTACAAACTAGGTTAATTAGGTAGGTGCTGTAAATATATTAGAGGAAAGTGAGCAAATATGGAATAGTATCCCTAATAAATATGCAATAACAAATGGAATAATATGAAATAACTAATGTGGAAAAACAAAATGGTTTCCTTTATTTATTTTGGGGATCTTGGAAATGGCTCTTACGATTTAAATGCGCCGCGTTAATTTTCAATATGTGAAAATCGATCTAATTGTTTTTATTTCTGGAAAAATGCGTGTCCTCGAGTTTTAGGTCGAGATAAGAGTTCTGATGCTCAGGTATACTTATAATTGTACACTGAAGATCATACGCGGGTCCACTGGGTGTGGGAATTACGACTCAAGCCCTCTGATTCGGAGAGGATGTGCCCAGCAGAGGGACGTATTATATGGGATGGGCTCACACATCGGATAGGTCTTTTAAAACCATTAGGGGGTTGATAAAAACGATTTTTTGATTCGGTGATTTGTTTGCAAAATATTCAAATTTAAAGTGGAAATTTTCATTAAAATCGAGCTACCCCCTCCCTCTAAAATCTAAACCGGTAGGTGAAAAATTTGAAAAATTCAGGATAGTAGTAAGTTTATCAAACTTACAAGGATAATGGATAATTTTTTTTGAGAATTATTACTAGTTTTAAAAAAGAGTAAATAGCGGCCTAAGGTATAAAATATATCTAAACTTGCAATATTCCGTACACATAAACAAACAAAATCGTGTATTTTTATTGTAGTATTTCCTTTTTGTTTTTGTTTGTGTTTGCTGTCTATTGTTTTCTTGTGTGTCTTTGTGAATGTGTGAATAAATGTCTTTCTTTCTTTCGAAACACGAAATCCTTAGAATAATATTACTCAATTTCTTCTTAATTTCTACGGAACTTTATTTCGGGCGTGTACGACACATGGCCGGTTTTTTTTTCTAAATTCAGTTTACTCTCTCAGTCTAGACTTACTCGTAGACGGTTCCTACATCACAATGTATCAGCTTTAATTGCTTGTAGCGGATCGCGTCGCGCTCACTCTAGCTCCAGCCTTACAGCGAGCTAATTGTTGAAAGGGCATGACCTTATCAAGAGACAGCAATGCGATGACTTACTCTTCTCTTAACACAATCAAGAAGCCGAATTCTTGGTGGCATCGGGTTGCATCTCGACTGTGAGGTTTCACGCGATAGAGATTATAAATACCTACTATCCATAGACTAATATTATAATGCGAAAGTGTGTTTGTATGTTTGTCCGTCTTTCACGCCGTAACGGAGCGATGGATCGATGTTATTTTTGGCATAGAGATAGTTTATGGGCCTGAGAGTGACATAGGCTACTTTTATATCGGAAAAATGCACAGTTCCCGAATACCACGCGGGCGGAGCCGCGGGCTAAAGCTAATACGAAATATAGTTATCTTGACCGAAGGTATTGTCTTCATTTCAGACATCCTTTTTTTCCGTGATCCATCGAAGTTAACGGTAATCAATAAAAACAATGTATTAAAAACCGTAATCTATTTTATAAAATACGCTTTTTAGTTTCCCACCAATATAAATCCCAAAAAAAAAACAAAAACTAAAATCTGTGTCGTTACAAAGTTTTTTGCCGCTAACAAATTTTTAACTTCCCTTTTTAGAGTTCCGTTCACTAGACCGTAGAGCCGTAGTTGACACAGACAAATACTAGCTTTTATCCGCGGCTTTGCATGCGTAAAGCATTAGTAGTCAATGAACTAAAAGAATTTCCTTGCTCACCCGCGACCTTGCGATAGCTAAGCTTATGCAAAATATGCGTGTTCATGCTGTTGCAGTTCCTCCACCTCCACACTGTAAGAACACACACAAATTACACATGTAATTATGTATTATGTATTGTATTTATATTCTGTGCAAGTGTGGAGGTGGAGGAACTGCATGAACACGCATATTTTGCGCTTAGTTATCGTAAGGTCGCGGGTGAGCAAGGAAATTCATTTCAGTTCATTGATATGGACCTCCGCAAAGTAACGCCTGATTCAATAAATCATTAGTAGTCAAATCAGAATTTATGGAATTTCTCCTAGGAATTACTAAAAATTACATTTACGTTGTAGAGAGCAGTACCTACGTAGCAGAGGATCGTGGGTTCAAGCCCCGGCTCGCAACTCAGAGTATTCGAAATTCATTTGTCAAATTACATTTCAAATTTACCACGAGCTAAGCAATTCAATGGTGCGTGTGAAGTTCCCAATCCGCAATGGGCCCACGTGGAAACTATGGCCCAAGCTCTTTCACTCTGAGAGGAGGCCTGTGGCCAGCAGTGGGACGTATATAGGCTGGGATGATGATCATATTGACGTTGAGCCGTGGTGGGCTAGTGGTTTGAAAGTAACTCTGTCTGTCTGTTACCTTTTCACTCTTAAACCGCTGAACTGATTAGCAGTAGGTACCCGGCGATAAAGATTGCACATCGATCTTGGGAAAAAGACAGTTGTCTGTTCACGACGATTTCCGAACACTGGCGACCGTCCGTCCCTCAACCATTGTACCTATCTATTGAGTGACGTTTTTATCAAATAAATACTGCACCTTTATGGACTTAATTAGTTTACGTCAAATTAATGAAACTTTGGATTATATTATACCTATGTAATATCATTGTTTGGTTAGATATGTCGGCAGCCGATCGTAAAATCCGCCAGATCACGAAATTCCTAGGCATATCGTGAAATGGCGCCATTTCATGAATTGGCTAAGGGACATCCGCCATATTGATCAAAACTCACCGTTTGACGATTTGCCTAGTGACGTTTAGGCAGATCATGAAATTCCTAGGCATATCATGAAACGCCGCCATATCGCTTCTGGCACTTTGTGTTATGCCCGGTATAAAGCTAGGAATATCGACGAATGCGTTGCTCTAATCGATCTGCCGTATTGTTCCTCAGGCACATAGTGATATGCCAATGCCTGGCCAACATTTATGCATATCATGAAATGGCGCCATTTCATGATGTGCCTAGGAATTTCGTGATCTGGCGGATTTTACGATCGGCGGCCAACATAATAGAGAGCTGTTCCAACTACTACAATAAGGATAGTTCCCTCTGTTTCCTAAAGATGCTATCGTACAATTGTCTGACATAAAACATTGATATCCAAAAATTGCCTATAACTCCCACTGGTTTACCAATAAGGATTTTTTTGGAACAAAGTCGCAGTCAACAGCTGGTATTTAGTATTAAATAACACGACAGTGCCCTTAGTGTAAGTTTTCTGTTACAAAATAAGTCTCGATCGCTTTCGCGTTAAAATCTCAATTTATATGGAAACACGAACAGCGCCTATAGCGGAACGTTTTTGATATTCGTGTTTCCATACAAATTTTAACGCGAACGCGATCGAGACGTATTTTGTAACCGAAAGCACAGAAAAGAAAATTATAGCATCAACTAACCAAAAATAATCCTGCAATTCAAAATGGCGGCCAAGAACATTGTGGTATTACTGTTGGCATCGTGTGCCGTGCATTGCGATGTAGTGTTCAAAAGCATACCGGTCACCGTGAAGACATATGAGAACGAGACAGTTCTGCTACCCTGCTACATCCATGATACAGGTAAGATGTCTTTTTGTAATTTTTTCTTTAATTTTATACTGTAGTTTTAAGTGGCAGGTGGTAGGACCTTGTGCAAGGTCCGCCCGGTTTGCTACCTACCACCATCTTGTGATCTTAGTAGATTAAGAGTAAATAGCAGCCTAAGGTATAAAATATACCTAAACTTGGAATATTCCGTACAAAATACGAAATCCTTAGAAAAGTATTAGGTACTTAATAATTTCGTAATGGCTACGAAACCCTATTTCGGGCGTGTTCGACACGCTCTTGGCCGGTTTTTTATGTCGACTTTCTAGCGATGGTTCTTAGCCATGTTTTATAAATATCGGTTCAGCCGTTTTTGAGATATTGCACTTTGAAGTGACAAAGTCGGGGGTTTTCCAACTTTTTGCCCGGTTTTTGCCTGATATGTCCGGTATACAGCTAGGAATATCGACGAATGCGTTGCTCTAATCGATTTGCCGTATTGTTTCTCAGGCACATCGTGATATGCCTGGTCAACTTTTAGGCATATCATGAAATGACGCCATAAATTCATAATGTGCCTAGGAATTTCGTGATCTGGCGGATTTTACAATCGGCCGCCGACATCGTTATCATCGATGACTATATCAACATTTAATTTCAATATAAGCGCGTCATCTCGAAACAAAATCAATTAACTCAAAATCAAAACGAACATTTCTTTAAAACGAACATAATCTGACGTTACTCATCAATAAAAGTCAGACATACATAACATTAGCATAATAAATGTATCAAATTGTTCCAGTCCTTTGTAATCAAAATAAAAAAAAAACTTTGAAAGCCATTGTAAAAGCAATCTTTTGTTGAGAATATAGAGCTCAAGTTAGCATGTTACTTTCCTTGGCTTATTGGTAAAAGAATCTTGATCGTGTCAATGCATAGAGAATGCTTATTATTTTTTTAATATCCATTTCAAAGATTACATTCTTGTCGTTAGAATTGTAAGTCTATGGACAGGCAGAAATACTTATTCAAATTCAAAGTTTATGTCGGAATTACGATGATAAAAAGTAAAATTAAATAAAAATGTCATTTTCTTTATTACAGTCACATTTTTAACTTCAATATCAAGAGCCATGAAATGACGTCTTATACACATTCGTTAGGTCATTCATTATAGAGTTTTAAGAGTAAAATAAGTTAGGTTTATACCGGGTGGGCCATGTAATAGTAAAAAAATTAAGACCCAGGTTCTGCTACTTTTTTTTACTCAAATGGAACTACTTTAGTTCTGCAACTTTCAAAAATTAAGTAAAATTTATCGTGATGTTTATTTAAAACGAGTCCATATTGGCCCGCATACTTATCGAAAGTCCGAATGTAATTTTTGTCAGAACGATCGTTTGTCATATCTTTTTTTTTTTCTCTGAATCCAATGCTTGTTTAAAATTCTTATAAAATAAAACTAACCTAACCTATAGTTTTCTATAGGATGACCATTTAAAATTTTTAGAAAAATATAAGGTTCCAGTGGGAAAAAAATTCGGACAAACAATGATTCGGACCAAAATTACGGTATGACTAGCGAAGAGTATGCGAACTTTGGCGTTCCCATTTAAAACAAATAAAACGGCATACAATAGCCTAAATGACATCGCCTGTCACGTAACAAAATTGCGGATTTCGCAATACATTGCTTGTCCAAATAAACTTTAAACTATAATAAAAATCCTTCCTGCCTAATACAAGTTATTTTCAAAAGTTGTAAAACTAAATTAGCTCAAGATGAAGAGAGGAAGCTGTGGTTTAATTTTTTACCTCTATTACAAGGCCCACCTTCTATATTTATAAACAAAAAGAATTGTAAATAAAATCTAACAAAAAAAAAACAAAAGGCACGGCCGTAACATAATTTTCTCGAAGCCTCTAGTGCCAGTAATTTCACCGGCTGTCTTACTCTCCACGCCGAAACACAACAGTGCAAGCACTGCTGCTTCACGGCAGGGTTAGCGAGCAAGATGGTGGTAGCAATCCGGGCGGACCTTGCACAAGGTCCTACCACCTGCGAAATTATGGTATAAACTTGGATCTACACCAAAAATGATGATAAATGTCGCAATGACAAAGTTCTATGCTCGCCCAGGAATCATCGGTTTAGTTTTCACAAACACATGTTTTTATAATAAGATTCATAACTATGGTTAGCCACTTAGAGTAATCACTTTGAATTATGCCGATTACATTTTTAAGCGGAACGTTGACAGATAAGGTCTTTCGAACACGGCGCGTTTGAGTTAGTGAACGGACGTTTTTGAAACAAATATATCAATCTTTATTGATAAAAGAAACTAAATAATATAAATATTAAACATAACTTTCTAACAATAACTTAAAATAAAATAAAAATTTAACCTAAAACTAAAACAAAGTCTCCAAAGAGTACCCCTTAGGCAAGGTCCCGAAGATGCTGGCAGCGTTTCCTCTTTGAATAGCTAGGCTAATTCTTTGTCCTTTATGAAACAAATTATGACGTTTCATAGCAAAAGGGCCTCTACGGTACTTAAATAAATAATAAATAAATAAATATCATGGGACAATTGACACCAATTGACCTAGTCCCAAACTAAGCAAAGCTTTGACACTAGGCAACGGATAAACATACTTATATAGATAAATACATACTCAAATACATATTAAACACCCAAGACCCGAGAACAAACATTCGTATTATTCATACAAATATCTGCCCCGGCCGGGAATCGAACCCGGGACCTCAAGCTTCATAGTCAGGTTCTCTAACCACTAGGCCATCCGGTCGTCACTTACAACTAAAAAAAAAAACCATGACTCGTGCTGTTTTTTTTTTTGAAAAATCGGCAAACCTTATGCATCCTAAAAATACAGTTTTGGGAAATAGCTCAAAAAACATTAACCGGCTATTACTTAATTGTAAAAAAATCATCATTATCATCATCAGCCGGAAGACGTCTACTGCTGGACAAAGGCCTCCCCCTTAGAACGCCACAATGAACGACAACTCGCCAGTTGCATCCACCGGTTTCCCGCAACTCTCACGATGTTGTCATTCCACCTTTAAAAAAATAAACGTCTAATATTATCTGGTAACGTGAATGATGGATAACTAATTAGTTTTTTTAAGATACTTTTTTCTAACCGGGTTATCTTTTTACCACTGACTCACCTATCTCATACTCCCTCTTTTCACTCGAAGCTTTATAGGTGCCTTTACCTTTTTAGGCTACTTTTACACGTGGCACGTATAATAAAATTCCAAAAAGTATTACTAAAGAAACTGATACGAAATTCAAATCTAGAAATATATTTAATCTACTGTCAGTGTATAAATAAATCTACCTGTCAAGAAGACGTTAATATCTAAGGCTTATTATAAAGTCAATGATTATAATAGACAGTGATATTTGGAAATAATTCCGATCCGCATTAGCGATCCCTTCATATAGCGAACCTACTGTGTTAAAAATAAAGTTATGTTAAGTACTTGTGATATATAGTATTTATAAATATCGTGCAACTGTTTTAAAATAATACCTCGTTGAGTTTCTTGCCGGATTCTTCTCAACAGAGGTTTTTTCCGAACCGGTGGTAGATTTCTTTACACGTTCATAAGTGCTTGTTATAGCCTAAATTGGATAAAGAGATTTTGACTTTGACTTTGGTTATCTACCACGCCGCTTGCAGCCATGTTTTTCGGCGTTCAGACCGCCTCGTGTACATAGAGATTTAATAATGATTATAAATTAAGTTGTTTGGATAAAAAGCTTATTATCTCACCCACTGTATGCTCAATTACGGCGCCGCTGTGGGAACAAAGATAGTGAGCTTTCGGAAATAAATTGTTAAAAAAGTTTATGAATAAAGGCTCATTTAGTACAAGAAGTATTATGCAAAATGTGCACTACCGTTAAATTAAAAATGTATAATTACTGGCTGTTTATCACGAGAAGTGTATTCTAAAAAACTTTTTTTTTCTTTAATAGGCTAGACGACTAAAAACACCGTTTAGTCCGTCAGGTGGATAATTTAAAAATATTGTACACATATTTTTTCTTTTGTTTGACAAACAAAAAATGACGAGGATACAGTGCTTAGAAGTTTCGAGTGACGTCACTATATGGTAGGATTTTTACCTTATAGTGACGTCACAAGCCCCCACTCCGGAAGTTTGATGATTTATTTACCTTTGTCGATTTAAAAAAAAAGATGAAACAAAAAATACGTGTCCCATATTTTTCCATAATCTGACCGTCGGACTAAATAGAATGATATATTTTTAACCCAGTCGTCATCCCTATTAAGTCATACACATAAAATTTCGAGATGTTATAATATTTATTATGAGATAATATTTAAGTCAATTCATGACAGGCTGTACCTAAGGCCACACAATAAATAATATTTAAGCTGAATTAAATAAAAAAAAAAGTTAAAATAGATAGGTACATATTTAATACAAATTTCGTTATTACTCTATGATGTCAGATGATCTAAGATGTCATTTAAAAAAACTTATTTTAAATATGAAGTAGTTACTTAATTGGTTTATTTAATTATTTAAAAAAAAATGCTAGTCTTAAATTTAAAAAAGTTAAGCTGCATACCTGGATGTTTATTGCGATAAGCGACTCTCGGAAAAAAATTGGTCCCACCCATCCACTTGCTCGTTTGCCTTCCAGCCGAATAAAAAAAAAACTTGGTTAATTTTCTAAAGAAAACAACACTCTTAAGTTGAACAAAGTCCAATTCGGACCCTTGAGCGGCTTCTATTATTTATCACCAATCAAATATCATTCCAAATTCAATAAAGCCGCCTCCGCCCGGTCCAAACACAGCTCGTTAGCTACAGGAAGTACGCCGATGGCTATCTTTATACTCCAATTGTATACAGTATAGGCACTTGGAGATAGCAATTTGTGTTGATTAATTGTAAATGGTGTGATTTAGGACCACATATCAACGGTTTAAGAAGTTGTTGACAATTTTTTTTTTTTAATCAATCCACTTTGATGACCAGGTAGCCTCGTATGAGAGCCTGACTATGAAGTTAAAGGTCCCGGTTTTAAGGGATACTACCCCCTAAAATTTAGGTAGGTACCTTATTTTCATCGACCACAGAAATCGCAGTAACTACAAATACTACAATCCGTGAGCTCTTAGAAAAACCTTCGGGATTTGTGAGAAATCTGAAGGATTCGTTAGTAGAAAATGATAATTGTCTTTTTGACTTAGTAGCAATTTATCACGCGTAGAGTGCACTCGTTGTGTTTTCATTGATTTATATAGAGCAGTTAAAACCACCACTTACAAAAATTTATTTAGGTAGTTTGTTATTTTTCGGAAATTGATTTCCATGTCGAGTCAACTTAAAACAGGGTATTTCTGTAAATAGCCAATCACGGGAAATTGTTTATAATGTATAGGTATAAATATTTTGTAAAGAAGTAGAAAGTTTTAAGAAAAGTGTTGATCGTAAATATTTTAATAAGGTAGGTACAAGATCGAGTTATAGAAGCAACGGGGATTTCGAAAAGTACATTAAAGAAATATTAAACGAAAGAAAACCAAAAAATTCATGTGACATACTTAAGAGAAGTAGATACAGTATAACAACAGCTCTATAATAAAAGTAGTGTGTTAGGCGGGATGTTCTCAATTTAAATTAACAATGGAGAAATCGAAAATGCTGATTTTGTTTTATTTGGATCATGACTAAAAGTCATATTGCATTAAAATTAGAAAAAGATAAAGAAGCATATATTATTACAGTAAGGTTAATTTTGTACTGATGGTTATTCTTTGCATAACGTTTTACGGTAACTTTGAAAAAGTTTGCAAGTTGATAGCAGAACAGAACCGCATATCACGATCGCGTTGGTCTCTATGGTATCTTCACAATACAAGGTATGAAGATACTTTACTAAATTAAACATCAATACCCATCGTCAATACCCGAAGCGTGCTTCTAAAATCCGAAGGTTTTTTAAAAGCTCACGGAGTGTCCCTAGTTACTCCTTCATTTTTATCCCTGATAGATACTTAACCCATTTTACCCCTTTTGGGGTAATTACCCCCAAAATTTAGAAGCCAATGATCTTGAATGGAATGTTTTCGTTCGCAGACGCCGACGTTAGAGTCCGCTGGTATAAAGACGAGACTCTGATCGGAGACAGCCGCGACGCGCAGCTCCTGCCGCCGCCGCGTACGCGCATGTACGCGAACTACAGCTTACAGATCGACGCGTTGACGGCCACAGACACGGCACGGTACACCTGCGAGGTAAAGAAAGAAAGATAGATTTATTTTGGCTCCATAAGTACCACCTAAGACTAGCACTAAATAGTAGATTGTACAACAAGAGCATTAAACGAGCCATTTTACCCGAGGCGTTCATATAGCCACCCAAGCCGGTACGCTATTTCACACTGTTGCTATTTCATTTCCTCGCCATCGAAGTGAAAAGCAGAGTGTAAAACTCGAGCATTAAACCCATTTTCCCCTCGACGTGTCTATCTACCCTCGCCGTAACGGCTCGGGTAAAATGGCTCGTTTTATGCTCTTGTTGTACAATCTACTATTAAAAATATACAGAAACTTTTTTGTTTGTGGCTGTTGACACCTGATTACCTTGGTCTTGATTTGGTATTAGACGAAGATTTTATTTTATGCACTAGAGCATAAAAAGTCATTTTATGTCGCCTAGATACAGCATAAACACGAACTTTACGAGCATGAGAAGTGAAAAACTATATTAGGTACTTGGTGACACGACAGGATACCAAAAGCATGTGTTGCCGCATATTATGTGCAGCAACGCTGGTTTTCTGTGGTATGGCACTAAACGCCATTTTTTATATATAAGAGGATAAGAGGAGGCAAACGAGCAGATGGGTTACCTGATGGAGTGAGATCACCGTCGCCCATGGATGGCAACACGAGGGGAATCACAGGTGCGTTGCCGACCCTTTTAGGAATTGGTTCAATAGAATCTGACAATCGTGAGTGGTGCAAATAAAAATGAAAATTTACTTAATTAGGTAATCTTAAATTTAGTGTTAGTATATTTTCTTTTTTTTTTTGATAATTTCAATTTTTTGACCGTCGACTGTTTAACTTTATATTTATATATAGTAAACCTACATAGTACGAAACCAAAAACAATGGCGGCTGTTGGTGTGAACTCATTTATTACTCATTTTTTATTTCACGCCCATTATGCTTAGTTTTTTTTGTATAACAAACGAGGTGTAGCTAATTCAGCGATACAAATTAACTTGTCAAGTCATAAACAAAATTACAACACATTAAAATAGAGATTGATATCTTCTGTATCAAAACTTTAGTGCGTTAGTCTGTTTCTAACACAAAAGAGGCCATTCTTCACCAACAAGTGATTAGAAGGCCCGCCCTCCGTAGTTAACTAACTTAGAATTTATGTTTAGTGATGCGATATTCTTATCGATAAAATTAATGAAATTAAATTCATGAAATAAAATATAAGTAGATCTTCATCGCGAATGTTTGTGAAAACAAAAAAATACAAACTAAAGTAAAATAAAAATACAAAGTTATCATCATCATCATCATCCGAGTACTTACTGCCTTTTCGCACCTTTTGACAACCTGTTACATTTCGCAACTTTTCATTTCGCAAACTCTAAAAATTTACTTTTTCAGAAATATTAAACAGTTGCGAAATTAAAAGTATCGAAATGAAAAAAGTTGCTAAACGTTATTCGCCGAAATATTAGTAAACCATCATCATCGTTATAATCAGCCGTAGGGGCGTCTACTGTTGGATGGACACAGGCCTCCCCCATATACCTCCAGTTGCTTCTCAAGAAGCAACTGGAGGTATAAGCGGTCTGCAACAAAGTTAGGGGCGATCATTCGAGCGTTTCAACCGCCTCATTTATCTGGTCACATTTTTTACAAATTGGCTGTAGATTTTGATCTCTTTTTTACATTATTTGTTAGAGTTCCTGTGTTCCTACCAGATAACTAAAAAAACTGTATCAGAATATTCGGCCATTTTGACAGAAAAGTGTCCAAAAAATTAGATGGTTGAAACGCTCAAATAATCGCCCTTATAGGCTAGGTGTACATATTCAGAAAAAAATACACATTACCTTGAACTAGGGGCGCGAACCTAAAAGAGAGGCCCTTGCCCAGCAGTGGGATAATATTAAATTACAGCAATGGCCGTCCTACGGATAATAATATGATAATGCAAATGCAAATAATGATGATGAATATAAACAATTTTTTTGAAGATAAGTCGCGGGCAACTGCCAGAAATTTGTTGATGTTTGTTGTTTTTCTTCCTCTTTAATTTGTAAAACGTCACGAATAAATGTTTTTCTTTCTTTCTTTAGATATTATATAACTATAAAAAAACACCAAGTTTCTTATGGCCCATTATTTTTGCTAAATATGTTTCCAATCATAGTTTTTCTGAAAGCGCTGGTAGTATAAAAAGTGACATGTAAAAGCGCCATTTGCAGAATATCTATGTACCGAATATTTATTTTTATTTTTTATCGATATCGATTTTATTAGATGTAGAAGCACATCACTAGCAGGTCAGTTTGTAGTCCGACTCAATTATCTGCAATTAATCAATTGTTACAACTCTTTCGAGCGGCCATCTTTTGTCTCTGTCCATTAACGGCCAATTAAAAATAAGTTGAGGAATTTAAAAAATAGTCCTGTACAGTCGACGTCATATTCAAACATGTTTATACTGTGGTGGATGAGAAGCTCGCCAAGTGCGAGTCGAAGCTGCAAGCTCAGGGTTCCGTCCTACCGTATCGAATAAACATGTTTCTTGTATTGGACAACATCAGTGCTGCTTTGAAAAAAATGACAAAAATATGATTGTAGTAAGTAATGAGTAGGTAAGTCTAAGTTTGCTTGAGAATTATTCGTAGTTTAGGAGTAAATAGGAGCCTTAGGTATAAAATCTATGTTGGTACCTACCTAAACTTAAGAGATTCCGTACAAAATACAAAATCCATAGAATAATATTACTTGATTTTTTCGTAATGGAATTCTAGTTCGAGCGTGTTCGACACGCTCTTGTCCGGTTTTTTATATATTAAAATAAATAAATATAAATAAATAAATATCACGGGACACTTGACACCAATTGACCTAGTCCCAAACTAAGCAAAGCTTAAACTAAAAAACTTCCTTACTTAAGCTTAGTTTAAAGCTTGTACTTATGTATGTTGTTTGTATTAAGATTAGATAATTTTCCTGCCAGTTAAATTAAAATTATAATGTCACTAGCTTTTGCCCGCGGCTCCGCGTGATATTCGGTTATCGCGCGCTGTTCCCTCGAGAACTGTGCATTTTTCCGGGATAAAAAGTAGCCTATGTCACTCTCGGGCCCATAAACTATCTCTATGCCAAAAATCACGTCGATCCGTCACTCCGTTACGGCGTGAAAGACGGACAAACACAAACACACTTTCGCATTTATAATATTAGTATGGATTTCAAGTTCTTTGTTCTACATCCTTGTTAAATTTGACGGGTTAAATTAACCCTTTAACTGTTCAAAGGTAGCGGAAGGGTTAATTAGTGCTCGCCGTTAATTAAGAGCCACTTAAAGACCACCCTTGGCATGCAGAGTAGATCCGGTGGAAGAATTCCCTATCCCATGGGATTTTCGAAAATATCCTAAAGGTCTTGGAATATTTTCGTCTTCTTTATATCATAGAATTTTTTGGCCTAAATTTGTTTTTTTTTGCCCTTTTTAGTCTTAAGATTTTTTTTTACTTTTTTTTAATAATATTAGAAAAAAAATTTGTGGTTGCGGTGAAAACCTTTTTTTTTTTAATAATTTATTGAATCATGCTTTTCCCTGCTTTGTGGAGTTTTTTGTTAATTGTGTTTGGATCTTAGGTCACAAAAAGTGGTGGAGTATCTGGGACTTTTAGATCCCAATACATGCAGTGGCGGATTAGGCATATAGCAAGAGTAGCAAATGCTACGGGCCCCGCGCATCTAGGGGCCCCGCTGACCAATGCTTTCTGATCGTAAAAAACGTCAATTCAGATAGAAGAATGTTTTTTTTCTAAATTAATGTAAATAGAACAAAACCAACACAAAACACCGCCAAAGAAAGAGATGGTATCAATATGATCGACTTAAATATAATATTTTACTTATACTATAAACTTGAAGCAAATCAAGGGCCTCATGATAAAATTTGCTACAGGCCCCGCGCTGACTTAATCCGGCTCTGAATACATGTACAGTCAGCGTTTCCTTAAGATTTGTTAGAAATTTCTGAAAAAAAGATTCAATAATAATGTGTCCATCTGAGGCATCACAGCTCCCAAACCGATGGACTAATTTCGATGTAATTTTTTTAAGCTATCATTAAAATCGGTTCAGAGACAGGAGACATTGCACTTTGGAATGACAGTGGCGTGAGTTTTAACTTTTCCAATATGTTTTTTTTAGAGATGTGCCGATCATGACTTTGGCCGACTAGCCGACTAGCCGATTAGTCGGTTATGAAGAAGCCGACTAATCGGCCGACTAGTCGGCCAAGCCGATCACAGCTGGGCTACTACGAAACTCGAAGTTCATGTCGTGCGATCCCTCTGACACTTATACTATTTAATACGAGAGCGAGAGGGACGGTACGATACGAACTTCGATTTTCGAGTTTCGTAGTAGCCCTGCAGCTTCGGGGGTTTCCGTGACGTTTTGTTAACCAGTTGATTTGTGCGTAAGTCGCAACCTACGCCTGTAGGTAAGCGTTTCGGAACCTGTTTGTTTTATTTAATTCGTATTATTTTATTTCTAGATTTTTGCTTTTGTACCTATCAAAGCGGTGTTTTTGTATTTAATTGTATTTGTGTTTCAAATATACGTACAAAGTAAGAAGCCGGATAGTCGGCGCTTTTTGCCGACTATTCACCGACTAGTCGCCGACTACGATAGTGGCCGATTAGTCGGCTTTACCGACTAGTCGGCAACTAGTCGGCACATCTCTAGTTTTTTTATTAAAACTAAACAAATATCAATTCACGATTCATAAACTCAAGAAATGTTTGTTTGTTTGTTGTTTGTGGATAATCCTCAGTCCTGATCATAAAACTACCGTGAGACTCACTCATATTAAATATATTTTCCCGGATAACTCACGTCTTAAATCGAGTTTAGCTTGACATGATTCGGGCTAATCAGTGCGCGTGTTGCAGCAGCCGCCGAGTCGCGTTCCTCCGAGGAAGAAAGGCTACGGATTAGCCCGAAACATTTCGAGCTAAACTCGATTTAAGACGTGAGTTATCCGGGAAAATATATTTACATAATACATCATCATCATCATCATCTCAGCCTATATACGTCCCACTGCTGGGCACAGGCCTCCTCTCGGAATGAGAGGGCTTGGGCCATAGTTCCCACGCGGGCCCAGTGCGGTTGGGAACTTCATACGCACCATTGAATTGCTTCGCAGGTTTGTGCAGGTTTCCTCACGATGTTTTCCTTCACCGAAAAGCTCGTGGTAAATTGCGCACATGAATTTCGAAAAACTCAGAGACTCAGACTCTTTACATAATACAATCCTCAGTTTTTTTTTTAACAAAATCTTTTTCTTGCAGGTCATCCGGCCAGAACCTTGGGGCCCCATCAAGCAAATGCACGCTATTGAAGTGCAGTGTGAGTATTTATATTACCTGCTAAGGATACGGCTTGTTAAGCTAATTAAATAACAGACGTGTGTATTTCATTCAAGATACGAGCTTCTAGCGTGCTGTTATCTTTTTCATAACCTATACTGTTGCCATGATAATGTGTGCTATACAGCCAACTCATATTTTAGCCTCGTAGCTATTTTTGTATTTAATTTGTTTGTTTTGTGTGACTTTCCGTAATTTCACTCTTGTGTGGCCCGGCGGAAGACCAGTGCTGGTTTTCAACCAGCGATATGCTGAGCCGGGACCTTTTTATAGCGGCAACACTTCTTTTTGTTATTTTTCCTAACCTGCTGAATGTAAATTACTGTTATAAATAAATTATTTTCTTTCTTTCTTTCTTTGTTAGCATAAAAGGTAGAGCGTTTCAACCGCCTCATTTCCGTTCTCACATTTTATTATGAATTGGCTGTAGGAAGACAAGATTTCATATCGAAAATACAAACTGCGACATGGATGCGCAGAAAAAACAGAAAGAGAGACCAGCGCTGGGAATCGAACCCAAGTCCTCAGCATTCCGTGCTGTGTGCCATACCCCTACACTACTACTGGACAGGAGTACAGACACGAATTTCTCCTATGCACACATATCTCAGGTTGCTTCTTAGGGTTCCATAGCTAAAATGGCAAAAACGGAACCCTTATAGTTTCGCCATGTCTGTCTGTCTGTTTGTCTGTCCGTCCGCGGCTTTGCTCAGAGCAAAATTCGTCGTGCAAAATTACAGCTTTCTGGCGTTGATAGTCTCTGAGCAAAGCCGCGGACAGACAGACAGACAGACATGGCGAAACTATAAGGGTTCCGTTTTTGCCATTTTGGCTACGGAACCCTAAAAACGAAATAATGTTTTTTTTTTTTATTCGACTGGATGGCAAACGAACAAGTGGGTCTCCTGATGGTTTATGAACGGTTTTTAAAGAAAACAAAAGTCTCTATCGGATACTCGTAATTATTGAGTAGACACATTAACCTATAATATATCAGACAACATTTTTAATTTTCATTTAATTTTCATCAAATAATCGAGAAAAACTAACAAAAATGCAATGTTGCCAGCTCAGCAGGTATAAACACCTGAAACGGATTAAAAAAAATAAAAAAAATTTAAACTGTTTATCATCATCATCATCATCATCATCATTTCTTCAGTAAGCGACAGGAAACAGATAGCGGTTGAAACGCTCGTAGTACCCATAAATGCATCAAAGATTTGCCTTTGCTTTCAGACTCGCCTACAATCACGACCATCCCCGAGGATGGTTTCTTGGAGGTGAGGAAGGGGGAATACGTGGACATAGGGTGCGATGCCACCGGCACACCAGCTCCTATCGTCACCTGGAAGAAGAATGTAAGCAAATATATTAAAAACCGGCCAAGAGCGTGTCGGACACGCCCAAAATAGGGTTCCGTAGCCATTACCAAAAAAATTAAGCAACATTTTTCTAAAGATTTCGTATTTTGTACGGAATATTCCAAGTTTAGTTATATTTTATACCTTACGCTGCTATTTACTCTTAAACTACTAATAATTATCAAGCAAACTTAACTGTTATAGTTTTCCTTGTAAGTTTGATATACTTTTTTTTAACAAATTTTCCACCCACCCGTTTAGATTTTGGAGGGGGGAGGACGCTCGATTTTAATGACAATTTGCTCTTTAAAGTTGAATATTTTGCAAACAAATCACTAAATCGAGAAATCGTTTTAGCAACCCGTTTTAGCAAATCGTTTTAAAAGACCTATTCAACGACATCTCACACTATAAGATTGGATGAGAAAAAAAATCACCCCCCCTTTACGTCTATGGGAGGTACCGTATTTTTTTTTTTTTAATTTTTATTGTACCATTTTTGGCCGGTTTTTTTAGTGTTTATATTATAAGTTTTTTGTACTGATTTATGGTGTGGTGTACATTTGTGTTTGTAGGTATTTGTACTTGTACTTTTATTTTTCCAGGGCGAGCCCATGGCGTTGTTGGAACACCGGCATCGGCTCCGCTTCAAGGCTGAGCATCGTCTTCTGGCTGGTGTGTTCCACTGCACCGCCAATAATGGTGTCGGGGACCCCGTGACGGCAGATATTAGGGTTATTATCCATGGTGAGTGGTGCCATCTAGTAATGGTTATGGAGGTTTGTTGTCCGTGGTGAGTGGCGCCATCTAGTGACGGCAACACGATTCAAAGTTAGTGGTGCCATCTAGTAACGGTCATGGCGGATCATTATCTGTGAAGAGTGTGTAATAATAATACCTACTTGGGAGGATCCAAACCACTCCAAACTCAGTTGTGCCATATACATATAATTATGATTGTGTGGATCAACGTTACAGTTTTTTTATGATAGGGGAAACAAGCAGGCGGGTTACCCAATAGAAAGCAATCATCGCCGCCCAATAAAAAATATATATATAAGAATATATACAGCGTGGGTATCCAATACGAGCAAATTTTTAAATGGTGATTAGTACAGGACCTAGTAAGTATACTTAACTAACTTTTATCTAAAATTCAAACGAAAAATTAAATCATACAAAATAATTTTAATATATTTAGTAAGACCTTCGAAAAGTTGGTGTACGATATCTTCTACTCCACTATTTATAATTCCATTCCAAAAGAACAGCACGGTTTTCTAAGAAATAGATCGACTGTATCAAACCTTGTTATATATTCTGATTTTTTGCTCACTAATATGGAGGCCTGCGGTCAGGTCGACGCAATATACACAGACTTTGAAAAAGCGTTCGATCGGGTGGACCACGCCATTCTGTTGCGTAAACTAGAGCACTTGGGTATACAAGGAGACTTGCTACGCTGGGTTAAATCTTACCTATCCAATCGATCTCAAGCAGTTGTTATAGGTGGATTTCGGTCCGATTTCGTAGATGTACCATCAGGTGTCCCTCAGGGCTCTCACCTTGGTCCTCTTCTGTATAACGTCTATTTATACGATATTTACACATGTTTTGAGCACTCCCAATATTTAATGTATGCGGACGACACAAAAATTTTCTTAAATATACGTAGTGAAAAAGATTGTCTAAACCTTCAAGAGGATTTAGACCGGTTATCAAACTATTACATCTCAAATAAAATTAATGTAAACGTTTCTAAATGTCAACTTATTACTTTCAGTCGCAAACGAATCAATATAACATTTCCATATATTATCCAAGGATCTGCAATAGATAGGGTGCAGTCAGTACGGGACCTTGGCGTACATTTTGACGAAAGGCTCACAATGAGCGAGCACATAGACATCATTGCCAATAAGGCATACAAAAGTCTCGGATTCGTGATGAGAGTCTGCCAACCTATCAAGAATCTCGCGTGTATAAAGACCGTTTATTGTGCATACGTCCGTAGCATACTCGAATACGGCAGTTCTGTCTGGTCCCCCCAGTACATAACCTACGCACAGCGACTTGAACGGATACAAAAAAAGTTTATCAAATATCTTAATTACAAAGGTCGCACACATTTCGACACATACGAGGAGGGTTGTAAATTTCATAAACTCAATCCTTTGAACCACCGCCGAACCGTGTCCGAGATGATGCTGCTACACGACGTAGCGCGCAGTCGCCTCGACTGCCCCGTCCTGCTCGCGCAGCTGGAGCTCTGCGCGCCCGCTCGTCGGACCCGCCACACCCCTCTGTTTAAGGTTCCCTTCCATCGTACCAATTATGGCCAGAATTCTGCACTGACTAGGATTGTTCGCTCCTACAATAAAAACTTTCAAGCAGTTGACCCCTTTGTTACCTCCAGAAACACATTTAAACTCTTAGTCACAAAAGAACTGTTAAAACATTAATATATAAACCGGGTACCCTTGACTTTACACACTCATACACGCACACACACACCACACGCACACACACACGCGCACACACGCACACACACACGAGCACACACACAAGCGCGCACACACACACACACACACGCACGCACACGTGAACTTATTATTTTTTTTTCTTTCTTAGATTAAGTTTTATATTATTAAGTTTAATAACAAGTTAATTTGCACATTCAGGCTCATTCAGCCGATGCTAACAATTGTATAATTATAGGGAGTAACTGTTATTGGCCTTATGTATCAGTTCCAAATTAGAATAAGATGGATTGTAACGCTGTTGTTCTCCTAAATAAAATAAAATAAAATAAAATTGAGCCCGCAATGTAATGCAAAATATTCAAGTTAAGGCTCGTTGACAGTTTGTCAGCTGTTTAATTATCAATTTCTGAAATGTCTAAAACCCCTAGTTAATAAAGCTATCTCGTATCTCATAATGTCCTTGTCAATTGAGTTAAGATGTTATGAAATACGTGTTTTACAAAGTACCTAATGGTGTAGATGTTTAATCATGAAGTAAAACAAAAAATAGGCTACAAGAAACGATTTATTTACATACAGTCAAAAAATTTAATCTCGCCGGTATCTCCGCCCAGGTATCGATACTCCACGTGTTTTCCGTGCAATTGAACGCAAGTATCGCAGCGTCGTTTAATGGACTGCCTAACGTGGTAAAGATCAGTAGTGTCCCTGAGTTTTTGAAACACTTCTGTTCCTCCTCCTTCAGCGATTCCACGGATATCATAGGTTGTTTATCATAGCTATTCTCGTACTACTTTCTCGGGCAGTCGAAAAATGACGAAGAATCCGGTTTTGTAATGCAACTGGATGCTCATAGTTAACAGCTGCTCCCTCCACCCTCCCTTTGACAGGCAAACCTTCACGCGCTCGCTGTAACGCGTTTACAATCACTCAAACGTTACTTGGCACTCTACGATTTGGGAAACGCTCTCTTTAAACTTCCAATGCTCTTCTGCCATTTTTATGTGCTTCACCACAAATTAAAATCATGTCCCTTAATTCCGGAGCAATAAAATTGGTTGTACGGGGCATTTTAATAGAATGACCGATTTCTGCCTAACATTGTCAGAAACATTGACAATGTCGAGTCAAAGTTGAAATAAAATAAACGAAGTTTTACCAAAGAGTTCGTTACTTTTGAAAACCAAGTGTGTACGTATGTATATCAAACTTTGTAGAGTTCAGTTAATGTAAATTGAAATTTAGTTACCAAATTAAATAATTAAGACTGCAATTTTATTTATTAAATGTATTAAATTAAGTGGAATTATTTTATAAAAAAGGTTAATTTTCTCTATGATTGCAATATCAACGCTGTCAACTAATTGCTATCGTGACTGATTCAAATAGCACGAGATAATGTCAATTGCTTGTTGATAAACAAATACTTAAGTATTTCAATAATCTAAATGGTGTAGGCTAGTGAAATAACCACACAACATTATGAATGTGTGATTTTTTTGTGCAGTTAAGTATTTGTTTGTTTAGTAATTATTAAGAGTCTAACTGTCCCACTGGCTGGCAAAGGTAAAGGTGCCTATGGTTCCATGTATCCCGGTCTGGACCAGTCTCTCACCACCCCCTAGGCTAATGCATACGAGTCTTTATCGACAAAGCAGTTAGTTAACGGTTTGTAAACAATTAATACCACTAGCCACGAAGAGCCATTTTTGGATAGCTACTTGGATTACATGTTTGCGTTACATTGCTGCTCGGTAATTTTTCAAAAATTAATTACAGGTTTTCAATTAAGTGTAACTTAAAATATGCCGTTAATTAATGATTACGCCACTAAATTCTATGTCTGGTTTAATTCTTTGCTCGTATTGGATACCCACGCTGTATATATAGAAATATAGATATAAGAAGCATGTAGCATGGAAACATATATGAACATTATTAATTTTTGATTAAGAGGGCTCGCCCGCCCCTTGCACTCCTTAGTTATAAAATCTTAAATATTAAAGATTATTAGCTAAGTAATTGTATAATTATTGTAATGTTATTCTGATTTATAATAAACAGTTTAATTTTTTTTTTTTTTTTTTTAATAAGTTGTTTTTTTTTTTTTTTTAAGTTTTTGAATATATCTGTATGTATGTAGGTATGTAATCAAATTTGAATCACAACAGTCAACAAAGTACAGTCAACAAAAAAGCTTGAACCTATTAAAAAAGAAAATTCTTAACAAAAAACTTATTTTTTGACATTTATGACGAATGAATAAAGATATTATTTCGACTTTGACTTTGACCTTTCAGATGCTCCAGTGTACTTAATATAGCCAAAATTAAATAAAGATATTTCGACTATGACTTTGACCTTTCAGATGCTCCAGTGTGCTTAATATAGCAAAAAAAAATTTAAATAAATAAATTTATTAAATAAATAAATAAATTTATTATTTTATTATTATTATTATTATTAAAAATTACATAACGATATTTCGACTTCAACATAGTTACTAGTTTTAGCTATGTAGCTTTGATGATGGTGCTGCCCTACCACACTCCGACTGACAGGCTGACTTGACAATTTTTTTTTCTTAGTTAAGCAATTTATTAGTCTTAATTTTTTTTGTTATTACTAATTTAATGGGTACATCAATATTGCTTATTAAATAAAATTGCTTTTCTCCCTAGTTTTAAAACAAAAGTTGAAAATAAATATATAAAGTTTATAAAGTAGTAAAGTGTATAAAGTTTAAAAAATATATAAAGGTTAACTGGAAGAGATCCCTTTAAGGGATAAGTTCGCCTTTGTACATCTTATTATCCTGTGTTCTGTTATTATCATGTGTTTTTATGTACAATAAAGAGTTTTACAATACAATACAATACAATAATTTCGTTTTTTTTTTGCTTTGACTTTTCAGATGCTCCAGTGGTGTCAGCGGTGCGTAGTTTCGTGCACACGGCGGTAGGGCTCCGCGCGGCGCTGGAGGCGCGCGTGGAGTTCTCGGCGCCCCCGCCGCGGAGCGCCTGGTACAGGGACGGCCGCAGCGTGCACACTGACGACAGGTGAAAAGAGAGGCTTTTTAGGGTTCCGGAGCCAAAATGGTAAAAACGGAACCCTTATAGTTTCGCCATGTCTGTCTGTCCGTCCGCGGCTTTGCTCAGGGACTATCAATGCTAGAAAGCTGTAATTTTGCACGAATATATAAGTAAACCATGCCAACAAAACAGTACAATTTAAAATTCAAAAACAATTTTTTTTTAGGGTACCTTCCATTTCCATAGACATAAAGTGGCGGTGATTTTTTTTTTCTCATCCAACCCTATAGTGTGGGGTATCGTCGGATAGGTATTTTAAAACTATTAGGGGTTTGCTAAAACAATTTTTCGATTCAGTACTTTTTTTACGAAATATTCAACTTTAAAGTGCAAATTTTTAATAAAATCGAGCGTCCCCCCCCCCCCTTTAAAATCTAAACCGGTGGGTGGAAAAATTTGAAAAAATTCAGGATGGTAGTCAGTATATCAAACTTCTAAGGAAAACTATAACAGTTAAGTTTGCTTGAGAATTATTAGTAGTTTATGAGTAAATAGCAGCGTAAGGAATAAAATATACCTAAACTTGGAAGATTCTATATATAATACGAAATCCTTAGAAAAATATTACGTAATTTTTTCGTAATGGCTACGGAAACCTATTCTGGGCGTGTCCGACACGCTCTTGGCCGGTTTTTTTATTTGACTGGATAAAAAACGAGCAAGTCCATGGGCGACGGTAATCGCTTACCATCAGGCGATCTGTCTGCTCATTTGCCCTCTATACCTTAAAAAAACGAGCATGTGGGTCTCTTGATGGTAAGTGCCAGTAATTTCACCATCGAAACACAACAGTGCGAAAACGAGTCCATTTCTAAAACTAGCTCTTTCACGCCCCCCTGCCCTACGCCGCCATGTTACTTGTTACCCATCTCTGCCCTGCGCCCTCTCCCTGCTCTCTCTTTGCTTTGCCCTGCGGGGCTACTCCGAAATTCGAAAATCGAAGTTCGTGTCGTTCCGTATCTCTGACACATAATATTTAATAGAGTGAGAGGGACGTTACGACGTACTTCGATTTTCGAATTTTGTAGAAGCCGGGGCAGGTGGTAGGACCTTGTGCAGGGTCCGCCCGGATTGCTGCTATTGTCCATCTTACTCGCTAATCCTGCCGTGAAGCAGCAGTGCTTGCACTGTTGTGTTTCGGCGTGGAGAGCATGACGGCCGGTGACTACTTGCCCTTGAGGTATCTCATCTTAGGCCTCAAGGTTTCCTCATGATGTTTTCCTTCACCGCAAAACCCGTGGTAAATTTCAAATGTAATTCCGCACATGAATTTCGAAAAACTCAGAGGTGCGAGCCGGGATTTGAACCCACGACCCTCTGCTTGAGAGGCGATAGGTCACCACGACTTGACTTAGTAAGTATTCAATTTTATCATTTTTTTTTCAGGGTATTAATAATGGTACAAGATACCGTTCACCAGCTGATATTTCGCACTGTGCGCGCTTCAGACTTGGGAAACTATACCTTCCGTGCTGAGAACGAGCTCGGCATGGCAGATGTCTCCTTCAGACTCACAGGTAACTGCATTAGGGGGAGTAAGAGGGAAATACGTTACTTTTATGATTATAAAAAAATTGAGACGGAAACAAATCTCTTCTGAATTCCCCCCTACAAATATTTCTGACCATTTTACCTTTTTTAAGAGCACGCCGAGCTTCTAGCATATTATGTGTGGCATACATTTAATCCTTTGCTGCATCATTCATTATTAAGTAAAGCTTTAGTTTTGAAACTCATATAAAAGATACTAGCTTTTGCCCGCGGCTTCGCCCGGGTGGAATTCGGCTATCGCGCGCTGTTCCCGAGGAACTGTGCAATTTTTCCGTATAAAAGTAGCCTATGTACTCTCTACGACGGACGACATGACGGTATGACGGCACGGAGGTCGAGACTGGATGAGACGGGCACAAGATCGCCAAGAGTGGAAGAAGAGGGAAGAGGCCTACGTCCAAGATTGGATAACCAAGAGGCCGCCATGATGATGATGATGTACTCTCTCGCCATAAACTATCTCTATGCCAAAAATTACGTCGATCCGTCGCTCCGTTTTGACGAGAAAGATGGACAGACATACAAACACACACACTTTCGCATTTATAATTATTAGTATGGATTTGGGGATTTACTCTATAAATCGTACACTGCATAAACACGATTACGTAATTCGTTAGATAGAAAAAATCTCAAAGCCGTCTCTAAAAAACTATATAAACCCTTCAAGATTACGATTTGGAGTCTTTTTGTATTTTTTATTTCAACTCCAAATTTTTTTGTTTCTTTTACGGTTATCCCGTGAAAGTTTAATATTTCACACGAAAACACAAGCCGAAACATGAATGCACAGAAAAACCAGAAAAATAGACCAGCGCTGGGAATCGAACCCAGGTCCTCAGCATTCCGTGCTGCGTGCTATTCCCCTACACCACCACTGGACAGGAGACTAGACACGAATTTTTCCTATGCACCCATATTTCAACTTTTGGATTCTTTTTCATTTGTCACTTTAGCAGCGACACTAACGCCATCTATGGATCTACGTTCTCAACGAGAAACATTTTTTCCACTCCCGTCGAAGCTATCCGCTCACCAGGGACAAGAGATGTCGCTATTAAGCAATCAAATCAAGATTACGATTTGGAGTCTTTTTGTATTTTTTATTTCAACTCCAAATTTTTTTGTTTCTTTTACGGTTATCCCGTGAAAGTTTAATATTTCACACGAAAACACAAGCCGAAACATGAATGCACAGAAAAACCAGAAAAATAGACCAGCGCTGGGAATCGAACCCAGGTCCTCAGCATTCCGTGCTGCGTGCTATTCCCCTACACCACCACTGGACAGGAGACTAGACACGAATTTTTCCTATGCACCCATATTTCAACTTTTGGATTCTTTTTCATTTGTCACTTTAGCAGCGACACTAACGCCATCTATGGATCTACGTTCTCAACGAGAAACATTTTTTCCACTCCCGTCGAAGCTATCCGCTCACCAGGGACAAGAGATGTCGCTATTAAGCAATCAAATCAAGATTACGATTTGGAGTCTTTTTGTATTTTTTATTTCAACTCCAAATTTTTTTGTTTCTTTTACGGTTATCCCGTGAAAGTTTAATATTTCACACGAAAACACAAGCCGAAACATGAATGCACAGAAAAACCAGAAAAATAGACCAGCGCTGGGAATCGAACCCAGGTCCTCAGCATTCCGTGCTGCGTGCTATTCCCCTACACCACCACTGGACAGGAGACTAGACACGAATTTTTCCTATGCACCCATATTTCAACTTTTGGATTCTTTTTCATTTGTCACTTTAGCAGCGACACTAACGCCATCTATGGATCTACGTTCTCAACGAGAAACATTTTTTCCACTCCCGTCGAAGCTATCCGCTCACCAGGGACAAGAGATGTCGCTATTAAGCAATCAAATCAAGATTACGATAGTATAGTCTCCTGTCCAGTGGTGGTGTAGGGGAATAGCACGCAGCACGGAATGCTGAGGACCTGGGTTCGATTCCCAGCGCTGGTCTATTTTTCTGGTTTTTCTGTGCATTCATGTTTCGGCTTGTGTTTTCGTGTGAAATATTAAACTTTCACGGGATAACCGTAAAAGAAACAAAAAAATTTGGAGTTGAAATAAAAAATACAAAAAGACTCCAAATCGTAATCTTGATTTGATTGCTTAATAGCGACATCTCTTGTCCCTGGTGAGCGGATAGCTTCGACGGGAGTGGAAAAAATGTTTCTCGTTGAGAACGTAGATCCATAGATGGCGTTAGTGTCGCTGCTAAAGTGACAAATGAAAAAGAATCCAAAAGTTGAAATATGGGTGCATAGGAAAAATTCGTGTCTAGTCTCCTGTCCAGTGGTGGTGTAGGGGAATAGCACGCAGCACGGAATGCTGAGGACCTGGGTTCGATTCCCAGCGCTGGTCTATTTTTCTGGTTTTTCTGTGCATTCATGTTTCGGCTTGTGTTTTCGTGTGAAATATTATATAAACCCTTAGTACGGCGTAAATATTGCACGATAGGTCATGAGTTTAGAACGATAAGAACATAGAAGTTTCCTATAGCGTATCAATCAAATCAAATCAGCCCACATCCACCCACTGCTGGGTAAAGGCCTCTTCATTTTCACGCCACTTTGCCCGGTCCTGTGCTAGTCTCATCCACAGTTTACCAACCGACTGCCAGATGTCATCCATACATGATGTCATAGCGTATAAATGTTACATTTTTAGAATATGTATTTGTTTTAGTAATACGAAGAAATTATCTAAAAACACAAAAGTCTTACCTATCTTGACTCGCCACGCTTCCTCCCTATTGTTTTTGATAATGCTCGTAGTTTTTCCACCGACAGAGCTGACAGATGCAGACATAATTTGGGGAGAAATAGTCCGGCATAATTATTTTAATGATTATTTCACCCGTGAGGTGTCGGGTTAGAATTACACCTCTCCATTTCTTCCGTGGATGTCGTAAGAGGCGACTGAGGATATAGGTTAAGGTATACCGTAGGCGACAGGCTAGCAACCTGTCACTATTGTACCGTTTTGTCAAACTTTAAACCTAAAATTGCTAAATGTGGCTCCGAAGTGGTAACGTTTCGTGTGCTCTGCCTACCCCATTTGGGAATACAGGCGTGATGTTTGTGTGTGTTGTTTCTAGGTGTGCCAAACATTGCGTCTTTCAAAGTGGACCCGGCGTTGAACAAGGCCACTTCCACCGGCTACACACTCATTTGGGAGGTGGACTCTTACTCCAGAATCATAGGTAAACTGGCTTTACATCATATTCTACGAATTGGACCTAGTGATTTAATGGTTGGACCTCATCATCATCATCATCCCAAGTTCAATCATATATTCAGTAAATAGGCCGCAATGGACACTTTTACACGACATTTTTTAAACTACCAGCGCTTTCGGAAAGACCATCATTGCCAAGAAGAATGCGCCGCTAGAAACTTAGCAGAAAGTCATTTTTTCATAATTACAAATAATATACTTAAAAACTACAGTATACAATTAAAGAAAAAAAAAAATACAAAATAATAATGATACAGGGATGTATGGGGTCCCTTAGTTACAAAACTAAACACTAACTTTATCTACGTTCAGCGGAAGTGTAGAATGCTTCCACTGTCAAAATGAAAAAAATAATAATTCTGAAATATACATTTAATTTGACCTAGTATATATAGGCCTAGTATAAGTTGCCTGGAAGAGATCGCTCTGAAGCGATAAGGCCGCCTATTGCTTACCTCAGAAAGTCTTTGTGTGTATACCTGTTTTCTGTAATTTTTTGCTATATTTTGGTGCGCAATAAAGAGTTATTGTATTGTATTGTATATAATAATAAACAAATAAAATACACAATACGTATAAATACTGTGTAATATTTAAATGGTATAAGTAAACCTTTATTCGTGATAAAATGGAATTTGACTTCACAAATGTCCAGGCTCCTGATGATACTTAGAGTCAGAAGGAACAGGTGGCCATAGGATTTGTTCATTTTCAGAATACAACCTGTGGCTCCGTCCATACTACGGTCGCCTGAGCACGACCGAGCCAGATGCCTTCACGACGCAGGCACCGACCAATAGATGGAGCAAGATTGTGGTGCCAGGAGACTCCACCGACGGTACGTAACACTCAAATCATCATCAGCCGGGCAACTGGCGACTTGCATCCATCGGTCATAGGCGGCTTTAGTCCATGTAGCTTCTGTGTACAATAGGCTAGACGACGAAAAAAACTGTTTAGAGTCAGTCAGATGGATAATTTAAAAATATTGTGCATATAGGTATTTTTTCTTTTGTTTGACAAACAAAAAATGACAAGGATACAGTGCTTAGAAGTTTCGAGTGACGTCACTATATTTTATGGTAGGATTTTTATTTTTACCTTATAGTGACGTGAAGACCCCCACTCTGGAAGTTTGATGATCTATACCTTTGTCGATTTCTAATAAATAGATAAACCGAAAAATACGTATCCCATATTTTTCAATAATCTAACTATCGGACTAAATATAATGATATATATTTAACCCTGTCGTCATCCTCGTACTCACGACTGTAATAATAATAATTCTTCAAATATACAGCGTTACGTTATGGTAAATTTGAGCAGCGATAGAATACACGTGCTGAGTAGCTTTTACTTCGTTGAATGTTTTCTTAAAATTACCCAGTATATCTTTAACTCAAGAAATCTTTTTCCGCATTGTCTCTATTTCTTGTACATCTCCTTATTTAAACTTATTGAAACTTCATAAATAGCTAGCTATTACCACTGGTAAGAAATTAGTGGTAATAGGTGGGATAACCCCTTTCCGAGTTTTTCCAACGGAAAAACTACAACTTCCAGCCTTGTTCTGTTTTAGGACCAATTCACAGCGCGAGCTACACCGTGCGAGGTTTAACGCCATCTACTGTCTACGAAGCTTTGGTAACTTCCCGAAACAGGTAATTATTTTTAATTCCGTAACTAAATTAGTTTTTTATTTATTTATTTATAAACCATAATAATTTTACAAAAAATAATGAGTTATCTACTTATACGATTTAAAGTTGTTAACTTCGTATTTTGTTTATTTCTAGTTTCGGCTGGAGCAAACCTTCGACCGTGCTACATTTCGCTACGGAGCCTGGAGGTAAATATAGCTAGCGCCATCTAGTAGTGGCTACATGAAACTTTGCAAGCGCCATCTAGTGACCGTGAATGATACATTTTCGACGAGTTTTTACTAGAAAGTTCTCTAGAATGATGATGTTCGTAGAAATTTTTGGCTTTTACTCTGTTACAAGTGAAAACTCAAGTTTATCAGTATAGCATTAATAAAGCACTACCCTCATACTTTTCATTATGTATTTCAGCGGGAAACCACGCTCCAGTGACGCATGACTACGAATACACCATAGTGCTGGACGAGCCGAGAGAAGAAGCGCACAATCTGACGCAAGCGCTCGCTGCGCCCGGCGCCTGCGCAGCCAGCCAACCCGCCGCCATCTTTGTTTTACTTGCCGTCAGTTTTGCTATAAGAATCGGTAGCTGATGTAGCTTTCGTGATTACGTTGGATGTTTTTCTTTTTAGCAGTTAAAGTAAATAACCGGTCAAAAACATACAGTAAAAATGCTTGTGTTAATTTTTTTTAACAAAAACTTAATTTGTGAAATTATTTTGCAAAATAATGGCGGCTTGTTTGCCACTAAGTTTTACTGTTGATCTCTTCTGGGTTAAATTATAACGAAATCAGCCAATCTCATGGAAAGCTGTAACGTCAAACGGGTTTGTTATCTGGCATTTAAGCGATATTTTGTTTGTCAGAAAACTGACGTTGAGACGATTGCTTAGGGTGTTTTGGAACAATACTGTTTACATGTCCATAGGTAAGAAACATCTCGTTACTTTCTCGTATCTCAACAAAATTAACCCTGCTGAGCTGACATAAGTAATTTTCATAAAGTTCACTCAGAAAAATTATCGTTTAGGTAAGTAGTGAGGAATATTTCTCTAAGCTGTCCTTTCTGCGATTTTAATATGACGACCGGATGGCTAAGTGGTTAGAGAAGCTGACTACGAAGCTTTTAGGTCCCGGGTTCGAATCCCGGCCGGGGCAGATATTTGTATGAATAATACGAATGTTTGTTCTCGGGTCTTGGATGTTTAATATGTATTTAAGTATTTATTTATCTATATTTAAGTATGTTTATCCGTTGCCTAGTGTCCATAGTACAAGCTTTGCTTAGTTTGGTACTAGGTCAATTGGTGTCAAGTGTCCCATGATATTTATTTATTTATTTATAATATAAGTAAATGGGCGAATAACTCGCATTTTCCCAGAAATAGGAACAAGCTAGATCGATTGTTCACTCCCGAAAACCCCTATATACCGAATTTCATCGAAATCGAGCCGATTCCGAGTTCGCCGAAATAAATAGATATACAAGAATTGCTCGTTTATAGGTATTAAGCTTGAAACACACGGAGAGCCTGGCGGGACGGTATGGAGGCGGTAAGTGGGCATCAACTTTTTTACCGACACTAATCTGTCCTCGACATTTTTTAAACAATCTCAGATTTTTGTGAGTAAACATGTTTTTTCTGTAATTTAATAGATGGTGTACATGAATACTTGCCATCCTACGTAAATTCAACCTATTAAACCGTGAAATATTTTGTTGGAAGTACGATTTTTTTTTGGTAACACAGGAGACGCCCAAAGTGTCGGTAAAATAGTTGATTGGCCCAGGTGCCGGTTGTAATATTCGAGCTAACATGACAGAGGGCACACAGAATACCGCGCGGTAAGCGTGGCGCGGTATACTGTGTGCCCTCTTTCATGTTAGCTCGAATATTACAACCGGTACCTGCCGCGCCGCACCGCTCCGCCTCCGGCGTTAGTGAGTTTAGTTGAAAATACAAACTGAAAGATATGCACAGAAAAATCAGAAAAATAAGACCAGCACTGGGAATCGAACCTAGGTCCTCGGCATTCCGTGCCGCGTGCTATACCGCTACACTACTGCTGGACAACGGGACAGACACGAAATTCCCCTATGCATCACATATCTCAGCTTGTTTGTTTCTTATATAGCCACTTAAGCAGTGGCGCTAGCGACATCTACATCGTAGACCTCATCGAGAAGCTTTCGGCATTCCTTTGGAACTAACCGCTCAACCGGACAAGAGATATCGTTATTAAGCAATCAAATGAAGATTGTAAAAGTAAAAATTTGGAATTGAAATAAAAAATAGAAAAAGATTCCAAAAAACCAATCTTAGTGAGTTTAGTGTTTCTAGCTCTAAGATAAGTTAATTTAAGTATATAGTAAATAAGATAACACTGTAAATTGTCGTCTATTTTTGGAATAAAATTTATTGAAGTCTTCTCACTGTTTTATTTTTCTTAAATCTTTTCTTTATTCTTAAGGACCTTTTGCCAGGGCCGCCCGGATTGCTACCACCATCTTGCTCGCTAATCCTGCCGTGAAGCAGTAGTGCTTGCACTATTGTGTTTCGGCGTGGAGAGTAAGACAGCCGGTGAAATTACTTGCACTTGAGGTATCCCATCTTAGGCCTCTATTTTTTTTTTCGGACGGACTGTTGCTGTTGGCCTCAGACGGCCTTTACAGCTTACCGGAGAGAGGGCGAGTTAACAAACCCGTCAATTCATTTGTCTAATTAGTAATCAATCATCTTGTTAACGCTCATTCTTCAGAGGGGCAGGATGTACAGTCAACCGTACATATTACCTTTGATTATTGTAACACGTATGACTATGTTACGCAAGCCTTTGCACACGCTTGCAATTTACTTTGGCATAACATTTAATAACCTATCAATAAATCAGTTGTCATTCAGCACTCACCTCGGTCGTTCTCATTTAAACCTTCTCTCCGACCTTCTATCATCTATCATCGGACATTAT
The DNA here is from genome assembly GCA_037349165.1 of Choristoneura rosaceana. Lineage (NCBI taxonomy): Eukaryota > Metazoa > Arthropoda > Insecta > Lepidoptera > Tortricidae > Choristoneura > Choristoneura rosaceana. The sequence goes on from JAZBNJ010000007.1 coordinate 1,644,368, forward strand.
CATCTTATATCAATTATCATCAAAGTAGTGTAGCCTAAACCCCTACACTGCCAGATGGGCTGCTCAGCAAGTCTTAGGCCTCTTGGTTGGCAACGCATATCTGCAATACCCCTGGTCTTACAGATATTAATGGGCGGTGGTGATCCCTTACCATCAGGAGACCCACTTGCTCGTTTGCCATCTAGTCAAATAAATAAAAAAAAAACAACTTCAGGATCTAATGAAATAGACACTTGTTAAATAATAAACAAACGCATAAAAGATAGCACTATCGTTTAATGATGTTTATTCAATTATTATCAATTCAGAGAACTCGTTACCGTCTCATCCATTTCTCAGAACAAGTAAAGATACGTTCATAATGAGACAAGAAAACCGCGCTCGCAGCGTCTTTTCCATTTTTTTTATTTGACTGGATTTCAAACGAGCCTGTGGGTCTCCTGATGGTAAGAGAAGAGGTCACCACCTAATAAACATCTGCAACACCAGGGGTATTGCGGATGCGTTGCCAACCTAGAGGCCTAAGATGGGATACCTCAAGTGCCAGTAATTTCACCGGCTGTCTTACTCTTTTTTTGTATACGACTGGAAGGCAAACGAGCAAGTGGGTCTCCTGATGGTAAGAGAAGAGGTCACTACCGCCCATAAACATCTGCAACACCAGGGGTATTGCGGATGCGTTGCCAACCTAGGGGCCTAAGGTGGGATACCTCAAGTGCCAGTAATTTCACCGGCTGTCTTACTCTTTTTTTTTATACGACTGGAAGGCAAACGAGCAAGTGGGTGTCCTGATGGTAAGAGAAGAGGTTACCACCGCCCATAAATATCTGCAACACCAGGGGTATTGCAGATGCGTTGCCAACCTAGAAGCCTAAGTTCCACACAGAACACTTCACGCAGAAACACAACAGTGCAAGCACTGCTGCTTCACGGCAGGATTAGCGAGCAAGATGGTGGTAGCAATTCGGTCCGGGCGGGCGGACCTTGCACAAGTAAGTATCATCATCATCATCATCATCATGTCAGCCGAAAGACGTCTACTGCTGGACATAGGCCTCCCCCAAGGCTCTCCACTCAGACCGGTCTTTTGCTTTTCGCATCCACTGCGATCCTGCGATCTTAACCAGGTCGTCGCTCCATCTTGTTGGAGGCCTACCGACAGCTCGTCTCCCGGACGCCATTCGAGAACCCTTACAAGTAAGTATCTATGTATCTGTGATCTCAAGTAAGTATGAACGATCCTTAATAATATTACGTATTTAAACGAGACAATTCTATCCGATGACGTCAATGCTAACACCACACACGGACAGTGTTGCCAGAAACACCAAAGCACATCCATAGATTTAGAGATATTTAGTTGCTATGGGAACGTTTACAATGCCATTATTTAACAATCATTTAGCCTACCAATATACACGGCACAAATTAAAAAGTGCAACATAGTTTTTATAATTTTAATTCCTTTTTTAGGGCTCCTTATCCAAAATGGTTAAAACGGAAACCTTATAGTTTCGTCATGTCTGTCTGTCTGTCCGTCCGCGGCTTTGCTCAGAGACTATCAATGCTAGAAAGCTGTAATTTTGCACGAATATATATATGTAAAGTATGCCGACAAAATGGTGCAATAAAAAAAAATTATAGAGTACCTCCCATAGACGTAAATTGGGGGTGTTTTTTTTTCTCATCCAACGTTATAATGTGGGAAATCATTGGAAAGGTCTTTTAAAACCATTAGGGGGTTCGACGACTTTTCGATTTAGTGATTAGTTTACAAAATATTCAACTTTAAAGTGCAAATTTTCATTAAAATCGAGTGTCCCCCCCCTCTAAAATCTAAACCGGTGGGTGGAAATATTTTAAAAAATTCAGGATGGTGGTAAGTATATCAAACTTACAAGGAAAACTATAACAGTTAAGTTTTCTTGAGAATTATTAGGAATTTAAGAGTAAATAGCAGCCTATGGTATAAAATATACCTAAACTTAGAATATTCCGTACAAAATACGAAATCCTTAGAAAAATATTACCTACTTAATTTTTTCATAATGGCTACGGATTCCTGTTTCGGGCGTATCCAATACGCTGTTGCCAGGTTTTTTCACTATTTATTTCATAAATCCCGATTAACTTTTTTATTGCTGCTGGCAACACTGTGTGCGTAAACGCAACAACTTCGCGCCACTTCGGTCTATGCTGCGTCTCTTTCTCATGCAATAAAATTTGCACTCACTATCTCACTCAGTATTAACACAGCTGTCCAAAGAAAAATAGAGTTGTTTTTAATTTTAGTTTCATTTCACTCCGAGGAGTTTTCATCTGAATAAGTGCGCATAGAGTGAGAAAAAAAGAAGTAAGTCAGTAGCTTTTTAATCTTATTTTTATATCTGATTGGTGATTTGAGCCAATTCTGCGTAAATTTTTATTAATATGACTTTTAGGTAGCATGGTAAAAATGGCGAAAACGTGGAATGTCGATTTACCTCTGGCTCTTTGTTTTCGTAAAATCTTTTTAATAAGCTTTTTTTTAACTTCTACTTAGGTCTCGGTTTTTCAGTTTGATATGTCCTCTAACATGCTTCTAAAGGTAGTTATTACGCTGACTTACCTACTAACAACTATTTCGTAACAATAGGCTAGACGACTAAAAAAAAACTTTAGTCCGTCAGGTGGATAATTTAAAAATATTGTGCACACATTTTTTATTTTGTTTGACAAACAAAAATGACGAGGATACAGTGCTTAGAAGTTTCGAGTGACGTCACTATGTATATGGTAGGATTTTTCCTTATATTGACGTCACAAGCCCCCACTCTGGAAGTTTGATGATCTATACCTTTGTCAATTTTTAATAAATATGAACCAAAAAATATGAGTCCCATATTTTTTCGCAATCTAACTGTCGGACTAAATAGAATGATCTATTTTTAACCCAGTCGTCATCCCCATTAGTTTTTATGTTTTTCTTTGCGTTTTTTTTTGGCATTAGTCTCAATAATGCCTCAAATAAATGAGTTCTTTTTCCGAGGTAACGTTAAGATTTATATTTATTGCAAATAGAATTAAAATAGTAGCTGAATCCTTTGCTGTGCCAATTTAAAGTAGGTATTGTGCTCGAACGATACCGATGTCGGGTGAATCACAGAAGAGCTACTCCGAAACACGAAATTCGAAGTTCGTATCGTACTGTCCCTCTCACTCTCGTGTTAAATAACATAAGCGTAGGCGGGACGGCACGATACGAACTTCGATTTTCGAATTTCGTGGTAGCCTTGCCGATCTTTGTTTATAATTTACACAGATGTCGGAATGAACTCTGTGTTTAATTTGTTAACCGCTAGAGCTTGTTTTCGCATACTAGCCGTGCTCATTATCGGTACGCAAAGTGAATATTAATAGTAATAGTTTGTATTATTCTTCAGAGCTAACATACAGCGTGTATTTTTAATACTACCTCAAACTATAACCAGACGAAGATTTAAGTGATGTGAACCGATATCAAAACAAATTGTTAATTTAGAACTAACTTACAGAGCGTAATTATTTTTTGAAATATTTTCGAGCAGCAATGTAATGCGTACAAGAAGAGAGAAGCTTTCTGTGACAGCTGTCACGTCAACAAGTGCGACGTTTTGAATAAAAACAAAGTAGTATCGCGTAACTATACATTGCGTGCTAATTAATTTTGTAAGAAAAATAATAAGTCTAATTTTTTTACTAAAACATAATAAAATGTGATTATTAGGGCCTTCACTAACTGCCCTTAAAGTTTGAGGTAGTATTAAAAATACACGCTGTATACAGTCTTAAAAGACTTGTCTAGGAGGTTAGTTTTGGCCTCAGGGGACTCTAGAGCTGGCGGTTACCTCGCGCAAAGAATAGGGATTGCTATTCAAAGAGGTAATGCGGCCTGGTTCTAGGGTCCTAGGGTCCATGCCAGCGACATCTCTTGACGACGTGTTTGCCTTAAAATAATGATAAATAGGTATTAAGTTAGTTAATAATTAAACATTAATAATATTGTAAATCTGTTTTCTTCAGAGTTACGTAATATATATATATATATATATATGTATAGGTAGTGCCACCAGAGTTGAAGTCACGTACAGTCAGCTGCAGAGAAAAGGTACCCCCTGTAACGGCGGCATCCATACTTACCGCCATTACAGGGGGGTACCCTTTCTCTGCAGCTGACTGTACATGGGTGACATCTATTTGACATATTTTTTAATGTCCGAAACTGATTACGCATAACAGGTTTCGCATAATTTATTTACGCCGTATCTTAAAACTTGCCGAAATTTAGTTTTACTAAAGAAAGTATTGAATACCTACACCACAAAAATAAATAAAAGTGGGTTTATTTTTACAAAAAAAATCAGATTGTGAACTTCACACACACCATTTAGTGGGGAATGTCTGAAAAATTTTGAAACGCTTGAAGCTTTTTATATAAATAGGAATAACCTTTCTAATTATAATTATAATCAACTAACTAAAACTATCGTGTGTGAGGTATCGTGAGAGTTGCGGGAAACCGGTGGATGCAAGTGGCGAGTTGTCGTTCATTATGGCGTTCTAAGGGGGAGGCCTTTGTCCAGCAGTGGACGTCTTCCGGCTGATGATGATGATGAACTAAAACTATATATAAACTAAACTAATATTACAAAATAAAAATATCATCCCAATTTTCCGCCTCAGGCATTGACCCCAAGACACTGGCAGCATTACCTCTCTGAACTGTTATTGCTAATCTTTGCGAGAGGTAAGTGCCAGCCCTGGGGTCGCCTGAGGCCAAAACCAGACCTTTCTAATTAAATTAATAGAAAACAATATCAGATTTTCAAGTAGCATCAATTAATTTTTAAAATGAAAGAGTTTAACGAGAGAGTTTAAAGAGAGAAACTGACATGAGCTTCTATGGGCGTGTAGATGAAAAACAGGGTCGGTATTTTTTTTTTGTGGCTTTCACCCTTGCTTTTTTAGCAAGATGTATTTTGCCAATGTCGATGTGAAGACATTACACACATGAGGAGACTGTTCGGTTTGAATAATTTTGATTTCGGGGGGAGGAACAGACTGGAAACCTAAAACAAATACCAATGGTTATGGACGGTACACTGACAATAACAAGACGAAGACAGACGGAACGATTTTTTTTTTTTTTTTATTTAATGGAGGGGAATGGCAGACTGTTAAGCATGCTAACAAAAAAGGATAAATTGAAGAGGAAGTATGAAATATATAATATTAAGCATGCTGCAGTTGCTATAGTTTAATGTTGTGGCACTGTATAAATTTTATCAAAATTTTTATAAGAGGAGAATCTAGAATAGTAAGAATTGTCAGAAAATTCATAGGGCGCGGAACTTCCTTCGGCAACGCATCGTACAGGGAATAAGTGTGTTTACCGCAATTGAAAAAAATGTGATCCAGGGTACTCACTTCATCAAGACCGCACTCGCAAAGAGAGTTATCCCGTACTCTAATTTTTGATAAAAACACCGGAGTGCAGACATGACCTAGACGAAGACGACAGATGGTAGAAGTGACCCATTTACTAGCAGAGCGGAAGTGATAAAACCAAGATTTACGAGGAATTAAGGGTTGGATGTTCCCGTAGTGTCGAAACAGGGTCGGTATTATCCGAGCCGGTGAAGAGTGTCACCTGTCAAAACGATCGAGTCAAAGACACAAATTATTATTTTTTTATTCTGGACTAGCTACCGCACAACGGCCAACCGATAGTGTCTTTTTCAACCTCGACATTGGCGGAATCATCGATAGTTTCGATTGAGCTATATTTTTTCTAAAAATTGAATTGAATTATTCTGGACTCTGGTACAACGCGTAACCGACCGGACTGTCGTAAATTGGCGGTAAAGAAAACTTTAATTTTTTTAAATTAATTGATGCTACTCAAAAATCTAATATTTTTTTCTGTAATTAGATATCCTATCGATAAATAAAGTTTCAAGGGTTTCTAAAATTTTCATTCGTTTAAGGGGTGTGCTAATTTCCTCACGATGTAATTTCACATACATACTCATATATTTCGCTTTGTTTCTGTGTACGTATTCAGAATTCTTTAAGCATTTACACATTACGGTAAATTTTGCTTTTTTCTTTTTTAAGTTATTTTGAAAGCGAGCACTTTGTTCATGTTTTAGAAAAATATCGTCACTACTTTGAAAAAATCTCGCATCTCAAATCAGTACGTCTACAAAATTGAACCTTGATGTAATGGTCATAAAGTGCACTCAGAAAAAATATCCATTTTGAGATACGAGTTTTTTTTAAAGCAGTGACGATATGTTTTTTATTGACGTATGTACTTGTTAGATATGCCGAAAAAGACGTCATCAATAGAAAAGGATGCAGTGATAGTCACAAGCACGGCAACAGGGGCCGTCACTGGAGCCAAGACCGGTAACTATTGATCCTACCGACTGCGCCATGATGTTCATAATAAGGATATTGACGCTATTAAAAAATAAATAGAAGGCACAACTTCAGTAAAAAAACGCTTTATTTTAGCCCTGAAAACCAGATTAATTTTCGATTTACTGTAAAATTAGATTTTTTATTGCTTTAACACAAATAAAAAGTTTGTTGATTGAGTTGGCGGATAATGACGCCATAATTCTTTATTGCCATTGAAACTCTATGGGAAAATTGCGTTTTGACAGCTCATAAAAAGTACGTCAGTTGATTGGTGGTGTCAAAATCCCTATTGTTTTATTAATATTTTAACCCCCGACGCAAGAGGGGTGTTATAAGTTTGATCACTATGTGTAACTGTGTGTCTGTGTGTAAACTATATTTGCATACCAAATTTCAAGTCGATGCCATTTAACCGTTGAAGAGTTCCGTCCTGTGGAGACGATCCTGGCCGGATTACCAGGATGCCACCACCAGATTATATTGTACTCTCACGCAATTTACATAAGTATACCAAACTTCAAGTCAATCCAACTACTGGAAGTTGGTTGAATTTAACATTCAAGATTGAAAGACAGACAGACAGACAACGGGAACGGTGAAACTAAATAAAAGCTTGTAAAAAGAGGAAGCTTTTGCCCTTCAGTGACACAATATAAGGTAATAAAAAAAAAATGTCCCGACCACAACAGTTTTCTAACCCGTGTCCAGGTAGCGTGTAGTATAGAGCCACGAACTTCATATCGTACCGTCTCGCTGACGCTACACTATTTAGTAAGAGTGAAAAGGACGACACGATACAAACTTAGACTTTCGAACTTTAATTGTTGCACTACTTTTAAGAAATACTAGTCTATATTAAACGAAATAGTTGAATGATGACATTAATTATATTAATAATAATATTTAAAATAATAATTTGACATTGAACATTATTATAAAATTAAATTTCATTTAAATTTCAATCTAATTAAATTACGAAAATTCACAATAAATTCTTATTATATTAGCATTGGTATTTTAATGACATCACACCTCTATTCCGTAGATATAATTAATTATTAGAGTAAAATAGTTTAAGGATTATCATTTTTATACCCTAACAGGGTGTCGTGTACCTACTATTTAATAATACATATGTCACCTAATGTAATGAACATGACTTATAAATGAATAAATGAATATGAATATGAATTTCGTAGTATCTCCCCCCTGTTTCCAGGTGCGGAGATTGGAGTAGCCATGGGGACCGTGTGCTTCTGCGGCGTTGGAGCCCCAGTAGGGGGGGCTATAGGGGCCGTCGTAGGGGGGGTGGCCGGCTTTGCCACGGGGAAGTACCTGGCCGACCAAATGGATTGACTTCGTGAGTTTTTTTTTTAATTATTTTTGAAACAGACTTCGTACTGTAACATTAGTATATAGGGCAAAACAGTGTACGCAAAGTTGCCAGTTTTACAAATAACGTATGACTTAATACATATTTCTTAATCATTATAATAATATTGAGAATATTTTTTATTTAAAATTACCTAATAAGATTTCGTTTGTTTGTATTATTTATTCTGCAAAAAGGAAATACAAAAATGTTACAAAAAAGTGTTAAGTACAAAGGCGGATTTATCCCTGAATGGATCTCTGCCAGTAACCTTTGAGTGCAGTGGTAGAGACGAGCGATCAAAAAATTAGGATCAACAAATAGAGCTAAATATTTGAATAAATATACTTAAATGCTCTGAGGCCCTATAGGTTACCGGTAATTGGTCCATCATGGTCCCACTTAATTAAAATCAAAACTTAACTTTTTTTTTTTTTTCTAATAAACTTAATCGTAAATTCAATGTAGGCCATCCTAGAACCTAACTGACATCGCCTGTCACGCTACAAATATCAAACATTTTGCTTTACATTAAATAATAAATAAATATCACGGGACAATTCACACCAATTGACCTAGTCCCAAAGTAAGTTTAGCAAAGCTTGTGTTATGGGTACTAAACAACGGATAAATATAATTATAGAGATAGTTACATACTTAAATAAATATCAAACACCCAAGACCTGAGAACAAACACCCGTATTTTTTCATACAAATATCTGCCCCGACACGGGAATCGAACCCGGGAACTCAAGCTTCTCTGGCCACTAGGCCATATGGTCGTCTCTTTATTGCTTTTTCGAATAAACTTTAAACTGTAATAAAAATTAAAAAACGAATTATTATCAAAAGTCGCTGAACCAATGTTGTTCAGTTTGACGAGTACGATCTATGTTTTATTTAATTATTTGCCCGTGTTACAGGCCACCGGTATAAAAGCTTGTAAAAACATACCTTACAATATTGATAGTCATGGAGGAAAACAAAATCACAATAATGGTCCTTTTTTTGTTACAGGAGGCAAGGAAATTATTACGCTGAACGGTGTTATTCAGGAAGATTCTTTCAGAAATTGATAGATCCAAAATGTGGAGAGGAACCAGGGAACCACCGAGGAGTCTACCATCTGGACTACAGCTGTGATAATCATCATCATCATCATCATCTCAGCCTATATACGTCCCACTGCTGGGCACAGGCCCAAGCCAAACTGTGATAATGGTTTCTAATAAAAAGTACGCATGCCATCGGTGTTAAAGGATTTTTTTATCGAATTAACATGAAACTAAAGCGTAAACTTGAGAATTAATCTGGATAACAGTTGTCTTCAGAATTCAAAACTGTATTATTATTTATTTTCATCCATATAGTAAATCCTCCATTATGCGTTCTAAAACCGTAGATAACGACCAGCATGACGACGTTGGTTGGATTCTATTATGAACACGGCAGTAACGTAGTGTTCATTACGACACCACAGAATATATAATATAATAGTACTAATGTACATAGTGGTGTAGATAGTGCCACGGAGTTGAAACGAATGATTACACATACAGCTACAAATACAAAACGAGCTGATTGCACAAAAGAAGAACGAACGAAATGAATGAGTAAAGTAAGTTATGTACAGTGTGGAATCATTCACTCCAACTCTCGTGACACTACATACCTGGTCAGGATTTAAAGTTAAAGTTGTGCATTAAAATTGAACTTCAAATAAAACTACAAAATGATGACAAAAGATTTTATTACTTAATTCTCAGATCAAATAGTTATCATTTTTATTTTATTATAAACATGCAAAACAGTAGGTACACTTAGAAGTTTTGGTGATTACATAAATTCTTATAAAATAACACTTTGACTACATGTCACTTTGATACGTGTGTCGGTTTGTTTGACTGAAAAGTACTTACCTAAGTATGATAGTATTATGAAATGATTCTATTTGAAAAAGACAATTTGAAAATGCCGATACTTAAGGGTATTTCCACGAGCGTCCCAACCGCTGTCAGTCCCTAGCTGTTTATATTAAGAAGTAAATAATTCATATGCATTGATTTTTGTATTGAAATAGATTCTGGCCTGAGTACAGAAGCTATTTACGTCATAATTAAAAAACAATCTGCCTTCCAATTCTTAAAATCTCTTGCAAGGTACTGACAGCGGTTGGGACGCTCGTGGAAATACCCTTAAAGTATCAGACTTATCTTATTCAGAAAGGTTCTTTGCCTTCCCAAAATGGAAGCAAGCTTGAGCGTGGCACCCTCATTAAAGAAATAAAAATGCAAAATGCTGGATATATACGGAAACACCCAAAAGTCCGACCATATCGAAACCAAATACTAGATGGTAACCATAGACTCGCTATAGGACACTTTTATCCTCCACCGTGCTTAACAAAACCATGGTCGTACAGAAACCGTGGACAGTTACGGAGAAACCGTGGACGGTCACGTAAAAGCGTGAACGGTCTCGGAGAACCGTGGACGGTCACGGAAATCGTGGGCGGTCACGGGAAAACGTGAAATTCTCGACAATTTGCCGCTTGATTTGCCGCTGCAAGGAACCGTTTCTCCATGTTGACGTTCAAGTATGTATGAAAGAATCTTCCTGAATAACATTCTTGCGTTTCGTTGCACTAATATCTTCCTTTTCTCCTGGAACAGACAAACAAACAGTAAATAAAGGGGACTGCTATAGGCTGATTATGATGATGATGACGTAAATTTATATTTCACTAGCTGTTGCCCGCGACTCCATCCGCGTAAACTTTTATCGCTATCCCGCGGGAACAATACAATACAATGACAGGTAGATAGATAAAACGTTTATTTGTTACTGCAAACACACACAATAAAAATTACAGAAATTAAAAAAAAGAAAAGTTTTAACTTAAAAATAAATTTTCTATTGTTTGTGTGCGCTGCAGTAGGTAGTGCAAAAGGGCCATGGCTCAGTGGTCAACATTGCTCATAAGAGCAAAACACTGATATTCTTTATGATTCATTATTGTACACCAAATTGTAAGCTATACAGAAAACATGTACATAGAGATAAACTATGCAATTTTTTGAGATAAAAGCTAACCTGTATCCTTCCCTGGGACTCAAACTATTTGTGTGCCGAATTTCATCTAAATCGGTTCTTTGATTTAGACGTGAAGTGGTAACAAACAGACTAACAAACTTTCGCATCCCACTATCCATATCTATCCATAATAATATTATAAATGCGAAAGTGTGTTTGTATGTTTGTGTGTTAGACCGTCTTTCACGCCGTAACGGAGCGACAGATCGACGTGATTTTTGGCATAGACATAGTTTATGGGCCCAAGAGTGACATAGGCGGGCGGAGCCGCGGGCAAAAGCTGGTATTGTAAAATAAATTCGAAAGTTTGTTAGTCTATAGGTATAGTGGGAAATATAATAGGTACAGTGGGGGTAGAAAAACCTTCGTCAGTTATTAAATTGATTCCTTTATGAAGTCATATAGACTCTTAGTACGTTTTGAAACCAAAGTACTAAGTAGACAAGTGCATATCAAATTATACTTGCTTGGCATGACAACAAGGATCAAAATAGTATACACATCTGACATATGTCTAGTTTCATATCAATACCTTTTTAATTAATAAACAACCAAGTAAAAGTTTCAATCAAATAATGTTCTATTTAATTGTCAATGTTTGTCAGTGCCAAGGTTTAGTTGTAGGGTTTCTATGGTCACCTGATTATGTTTAGCAGGTTTACATGTTGACGCAGTATGTCCTACTCAATCGGTAAAGCAGATGACCGCTCATACTGAGCAAAGGAAAATAGATCTTAAGGTGACGAACATTTTTTTACTCCGACTGTACTTAGTAGAAATACGTACGCGTCGTTATCGCTGATCTGATCGGCCATGTACTTGCCGGTGGCAAAGCCCGCCAATCCCCCCACTACGAACCCTGCAGCCGCCCCCGCGGCCGTGCCGACTCCAGGCATGCAACAGGTCCCGGCTGCCGCCCCGAGCTCAGCACCTATACGTACAAAAAATCAGTAGACTTCACGGTGACATGTCGATTCGCCGAGTTTAATTACGCAGATTTTTTGTTTCGCAGACCTTTTTTTTGATCGAGTATCGTTTGGTGTAATTTCTTTACGGTTTTTATTTGTTATATAGGAAGAATAGCGGTATGTAGAGTTATGTAAAGTCGATTGTTTGTTTTGTAGTTGTATCGGTTAACGCCAACTGTTCATCGAAATACGATAAGCTGAGTTATCTTATCACAGACATCAAAATGTAGTTAGGTGTGAAGACGAGCGTTATGGTGGCATTTCACTTGGCGTTGCGTATTCGCGTAGCGCTATTGACATCTCCATCGCTCATGCTGGAAATGTAATAGTACATCTCTTTCGTTCACCCAAATATTTCGGTAAATATACCGGGAAGTGTCAGTATTAGCAAAGAAGGTATGTAAAATTGCGCCCAACAATTGCATAGTCCGCTAAAGGTTCAGTTACGAAACGTTAGTCTGCGAAACAATACGTCTACGAAAAAAATTGTCGGCGAAAGTGAAAGTCACGAGACGGATCGTGGTTCCATCGAACCTGACCTCGTATCTCCCAGTTCTTAGGATTCATGTGCGAAACTACATTTAAGATGAACCTTGAGCTTTTCGGAATGAACCTAAATTTTTTTTTTTTGATTGTCGATGTGGGAATGAAGACCGCTAAATTAAAATGGGACTGGGCGGGACACGTCTGCCGCATGCATCCGGATCGCTGGGCCAAAGTAATCACCGATTGGGTTCCATGCGACGGGCATCGGAGCAGAGGCAGACCGCGGAGGAGATGGCGGGACGACTTGGACAGATTCCATTCAGATTGGCAAGAGCTGGCCAAGAGTAGAGACGAGTGGAATAAGAAAGGGGACGCTTTTGCCCTGCATTGAGACACACAATAAGCTATAATTATATATATAAAAAAAACAAAAGAAGGGGTTGCTATTCTTCACCGCAAAACTCTTGGTAAGTAAATTTCAAATAATATCGCAAATCAATCCCGTAAAACTCAGAGGCGCGAGTCCGATTTTAAAGCCAACCCACACTGGGCCCGCATGGGAACTCCAGCTCAAGCCCTCTCATACTGAGTGGAGGCCTGTGCTCAGAAAAAGTCCGAGATGTAGGTTACCTGCTTTAGCACCACCGACGGCGCCTGTGGCAGTGCTGGCGGCTACCACAGCATCCTTTTCCAGTTTGGAAGTCTTCTTTGGCATTTCTACAAAATAAATAGTAATACAGTTCAACTGATAGCTATGCTAGAATGTTTTACGTGTCTCTGACCGAACTTTACGCCGCCACGTCAGATACAAAAGGCATCACCCATACGCCAGGCTTCTATATTGCAATGCCTAAAATTTAACCTTAATACAAATTGAGCGAGGGTTGCTTTTGCATTGAAGTACTGGTTTACTCTTTATTTGAGAACTATAAAATGTGTTTTTCAAGGTTTTAAAAGAAGCATGCTGGTGAAAATCGAGCTTTAAGGACATCCCCGGTACTGACAGGAATAAACGACTGGGTATATAAAATTGCATCTCAAATTTTTTTAGCAATACAGCGTGTATTTTTAATACTACCTCAAACTGTAACTAGACGAAGATTTAAGTGATGTGAACCGATATCAAAACAAATTGTTAATTTAGAATTAACTAACAGAGCAAACCAGGGGCCCAGTGTCTCCACAGCGAGCGCCGCAAACTCATAATCCTTTAAAAGAGAAGAGTATTTGCGGCGCTTGAGAACTTGAGCCTGGTCAGCTGCAGCCCAATATAGCTTGTCGTCCCGGCTGATAGAGACCTCAGGAGACCCCAGAGCTGGCGCTTACCTCTCCCAGCGAATTTCTCTGACTGTACAGAGAGGTAATGCCGCCAGTGTGTTGGGGTCTATGCCGCAGGAGGGCCTCTTAGATGGCGTTTTCTTTTTATAGTTGGGTATATTTATATAGTTTTATTTATTTTGTTTCCTATCATATTGTTGTATCTTGTGTTATTATCCGAATAAATTAACCAGTCTCATTAAAAAAAAAAAAAAAAACTAACAGAGCATAATTAATTTTTGAAATATTTTCGAGCAGCAATGTAATGCGTACAAGAAGACAGAAGCGTTCTGTGACAGCTGTCACGTCAACAAGTGCGACGTTATGAATAAAAACAAAGTAGTATCGCGTAACGATACATTGCGTGCTAATTAATTTTGTAAGGAAAATAATAAGTCAATTTGTTTTAATAAAACATAATAAAATGTGATTATTAGGGCCTTCACTAACTGCCCTTAAAGTTTGAGGAAGTATTAAAAATACACGCTGTATAAGAACTGCGTTGTGCGACTTGGTGCTTTTTACATGTACTGTTTTTGACGGAATGTATTAGTCACAAAATAAAAATGTAAGTACATTAAAAAAAGCAACGGGTGGAGGGGTCGAGAAATATTCCTTCATACAAAAGGGTTTTCACGAGAAAGGTTAAAAAACACTTAATAAATTAGGTAAAAGTATACAAAATATTTCTCTCAAACAGCTGTGGCGTATAAAATAAACAAATGATCGAGCGTGAATCATCGACCTCGGGCTGCGAACTCGATTGTGTGAATAATCTAAATCTAACCTAAAAATATGTTTCAACCGAACGAAATACTATAGCATATGGAACTTGGATATTAGCACACATCATCATCATCATCTCAGCCTACATACGTCCCACTGCTGGGCACAGGCCTCCTCTCAGAATGAGAGGGCTTGGGCCGTAGTTCCCACGCGGGCCCAATGGGAACTTCACACATACCATTTAATTGCTTCGCAGGTTTGTGCAGGTTTCTTCACGATGTTTTCCTTCACCGTAAAGCTCGTGATCAATTTCAAATGTAATTTCGCACATGAATTTCGAAAAACTCAAAGGTGCGAGCCGGGGTTTGAACCCACCACCTTGAGAGGCGATAGGTCAAACCACTAGGCAATCACGGCTTCATCATATTAGCACACAAAATATTTTAAAAAATTGTGCTTCGAACGGTTTTCTGATAGAAATATCGGTAGATGGCGTTAGTGTCCTAAGGTCGAATTAACACTATCCTACCTTTAAACGAGCAATTTTTGTTATTTATTTGGGGGATCTCGAAAACAGCTTTAACGATTTTGATGGAATTTGGCATGTAGGACAAATAATTGATCTAGCTTGGGCTTATCTACAATGAATAAATGAATATGAATATGAATATGAATCTCTGGGGAAACGCCTGTTATCGAGTTTATTCCGAGCGAAATACCACAATACAAGTAATAAAGGTTACTTGTATTGTGGAAATACGATCGCCTAAGTACTAGCCTTAATAGAAACATAGTATAGTAACAATTGTCAATAACAATTTAAAAAAAAAAACTAAAAACATTCATACCAAGTAAATTTTTAAAGCAACTAAAATTATGCAAAAAACACTTAAATAACAAGCCACAAAGACAGACATGAAATAAACACAAGAGACAAAAGACTGCAAATTGGGTGATTGCACAATTTTAAAATTAATTTCGCACTATCTTCTTTCGCATTTACACGTATGATACTTAAACACTAATTACCTACTTAACACTTAAATATCCTGCACTTTACTACTTCACTTATTAAACAATAATAAAAACTTACTTTATCGTGTCACCAGCTAGTACAAGCGCACTTGGCGATAACTCGAATCAGAGTGGTCTGAGACCTGAGAGGGACGGAGAATGAGTATGAGTAGATAGCGCGAAGTGGCGCGTAATTCTGCGTAGGCGCGTGTGTTGCCAGTACTTAAATAAAAAACCCCCAGTGCGGTTGAATTTTGTGAATATTGTTAATGTGCACCTAGCACAAAACGCTTAAGGCAGAAGCATCGAAATAGTAACTACTCTGGAATGAACACTCCAAAAACAGACAAGCAAAAACCGACCTAAAAGACATTGGCATAAGAACTAATGGGCTCCGGTCCGGGTGAAATAGCAAGCACGGAGTCAGTGTGTCCCTTTCTGAGTATTGCCAGAAAATAAATAATAAATAATTAGTAAATTTTAATTCTGTGAGCGTTGTCTTTTAAAAATATTGAATAAAATGTATACATTTATAATAAGCAACAATTACACGATTTAATCTTTTTTTAATGAAATAAGCTACAGATCTTTTTACAGGAGCTAATTTTAACTTGATGGTAGGTTTTATTAATTTCTCAATGGCCACACCAAACATTAAGATGGCGCCTTCGTTAGTGAGACTAGGGTGACCATCTTTTCATGATGTATTCAAATGGCTAATGTGTAATATTTCTTACAATATAATATTTTATACCCATCATACGTATTGTCTAATACGAATGATACATACATGCATAAAATAATAATCCTACTACATTATATTATATTATATTATATTATTATTATAAATTTTGAAAATTTCCAGGGGAATGTGGAAAAATCCCGAAAATTTCAATTATAACTACCAGATCGATTCAGTTTACGCGTGCGAAGACGCTGGTAAAAGTTAATAAATAATGAATAAGTAAATAATAGTGTGATATATATATATATATATATATATATATATTGTCACTTAGTCTTCATTCATTTATTAACCTAAATGATAGAGCATCTAATATCGGCCGTTTTTTGCAATATCGTTATTTTTTCAATACCGAAAATTCAAATACCGATATTTCGGTTTTTGGTATTTTTTCGATATTCGTATTACTAAAGTAAAATGAATGAGTTTCGCACTTCCAAAACCTTTCCGGTTCCGACAATCTTAAGTACGAGTAGGTTGCTAAGATTATTTAAAAAATGTCTAAGATTATATTAATGAAATAAGTATTAATGCATTTGTGACTTGCAACTTTTGAGTGTTGCGACTCTATTTAATAACAAAATAATTGGTATTTAGAGATCAATATCGAAATACCGGTATTACACAATGTCAATACCGGTTTTGCCAATATCATAAGTTTTACCTATAGAAAAGTGAATACTTATGTTACTAGCACCGACGTACAAATCTAAAATTTATTTGCTCTAGTTTCTACCAGCCGTATCATAAGGACTTGGTATACAAGTAATAAAAATTCTGGTTATTGCTACTTAGTATATTTTTCTGACAAAGAAGTACTAGGAGGAAGGAATGTCTCATTAATTGCATAAAATTATGGTCATACTAATAGAGTGAGATAAAATAACCCTGTGGTAGCTATCTCTATCGGCAAAAAGTCGGACCGTGATTCCTGCACAGTGCACATTCCAGGTACTTACTATTTCGATGGGCAGAAGGACTACTCCGAAACAACGTTCGAAGTTCGTATCGTGCGATCCCTCTCGCTCTCGTATTAAATAGTATAAGTGTGAGAGGGACCGCACGACACGAACTTCGAACGTTGTGTTTCGGAGTAGCCCTTCAGGATCGTCTCCGCAGGATAGAACTCCTAAAAGAAATTAGGCGTGTGTAAAAAAAAGTGGGAGAAAAGGTCTACAAGAAAAATTTCGATTGTAGAATAAATGCCCTTAGAAATATCTGTGCGTGGTAAAATTGTGTGTTGGAAAAATCTGCAAATAGAACAATCATGTAAGAAATACGGCTGGTGTAAATGAAGAATAGGAAAAAACGCTATACTGTGAAAACAAGCTTCGGGTCTCCTTCGTGATCCTCCTTCGTATTTATTTGTTGCTGTTTATCTTCCTGCCTAAGTATATTTATTTTAGACGTAGGTATATTCGTTCGTAGATGTATTTTTGTTGTTTTAATTTTCTGATCTACTTTTGATGCACCACCTATTGAAATCTAGTCCTTCCTTCTTTCCGTAAAAAGGTTGCCTGGAAGAGATCGCTCTTAAGCGATAAGGCCGCCTATTGCTTACCGTGTAATTTTTTTTTTCTCTGTGTATTTTTTTTCTGTATCACTTATTGGTGTACAATAAAGAGTCTTTGTATTGTATTGTGATCCATAATATCGTTTGTCCTAAACTCAAATGCCATAACACTTTCGCCATAAACACTTTTGACATATCATACTTTTGCCATAATGATTATTTGCCATAATGCTCTTATGTCCTAATGATCATAAGCCATAATATCACAAGTCCTAATACTCTAAATCCCTAATATGTTTTTTACTAATATAGTAAGACATAAAACTTACGAGTAATAATATTAAAATCCATAATATGTAGGTATTAAATGCCATAACAGAGCCCTTGTTGGCAAACAGCGACTTACGTACGAACCAGAGAAGTAGATTAGGTTAAAACTGAGATCCCTATAGTGACGAACAATTACCAGAAAAGTAAGTTAGGTTAGGTTAGGACTGCGACACCTTCAGAAACAAACCGTAGACATAAAAGTAGGTTAGGTTAGGTTAGAATTGCGACTCAATATTAGGACAAAAATATTATGATATTTACATTATGGCAAATGTTATTATGGCAAAATAGCATTATGACAAAAGTTGCTATGTATTTTGAAATTAGTGCAAATAAGAATTAGGATATTCAATATTAGGACAAAAAATATTAAGGCATTTACATTATGGCAAACATTATTATGGCGAAAGATCATTATGACAAAAGTTGTTATGGATTTTTAAATTACGATAAAAGATAATATGGATTCCAATATAGACCCATAAGCTTCAGTAAAAAAGCATAATGGGGAAAAAAGCATTTAGGAAAATCTGCGAACGGAAATTACAAGGAAATTACGATTCTGGGGAAATGATCTATCCAGTCAATACAAAATATAAAGTAAGTATAAGTAAGCTTTTAATGTTTTCTGAAATTCTACCCCTGAATTTGTGAAAAAGAAAGTTTGTATGAATTATGACCATCTATGTTGATTTTTTAATTCCAAAAATTTGCACCATTTGTCTGAAACAACGTCTATCAGTATCTAAATTTACATGTAATCCTCCGAGAAATCAATCATAACACCAAAAAACCGGCCAAGAGCGTGTCGGACACGCCCGAGATAGGGTTCTGTAGCCGTTACGAACAAATTTAGTCATATTTTTCTAAGGATTCCGTATTTTCTACGGAATATTCCAAGTTTAGGTATATTTATACCTTAGGCTGCTATTTACTATTAAACTAGTAATAATTCTCAAGAAAAACTGAACCGCTATAGTTTTCCTTGTAAGTTTGATATACCTACTTACTACCATCCTGAATTTTTTCAACCCCTAATGATTTAAAAAAAATAAGTTTAAAAAACTGAAACCCGACTACGGAAAAAGCGCTCTAAAAATAATGAAATAAGAAAATGGTCAAGAATTACACATGATTAGGTAATTTGCTCCTCCGTGACCACTAATGTGAACCTTCCACAAAGCAACGCCTGATTAAATCAAGCAAGAAAATATTGTTTTCTGAAATTCTTATACTTACACAGACATCAAAGGAGAGCCGTGGTCACATGCTACCATGAAATGAATTGCTAAGTAACCCTTTAAGGCAAGGTGGCATGCGACCACGGCTCTCCTTTGATGTCTGTGTAAGTATAAGAATTTCAGAAAACAATATTTTCTTGCTTGATTTAATCAGGCGTTGCTTTGTGGAAGGTTCACATTAGTGGTCACGGAGGAGCAAATTACCTAATCATGTGTAATTCTTGACCATTTTCTTATTTCATTATTTTTAGAGCGCTTTTTCCGTAGTCGGGTTTCAGTTTTTTAAACTTATTTTTTTTATTTAATTATTTTGATGTTTTACTTGCATAATATTGGCTTTTACTTTAAAGATTTATTAGCCTCTCTAACTCCTCCAAAGACACTGCATCATGAGGGTTACATAAAAGTTTCCGCGGATTCAGATCATTGATATATAAACCCTCCAATGATCTTACTCTGCTTAAAGCAACGTATACTTGACCCTTTGCAAAAGTACGTTTACCAACGTCAACTACAGCCTTTCTGCACTGTGATACCTCAATACCAAATAAGTGGAAACATTTGGAGAGTAATTTTGCCACTACCTCTCAAACCAAACATGTCTCATATTAGTCAATCTGAGCTCCCGTGATTGAGGCGACTCTGCCTGTCTGATCTCTGAGGCATAGTTTCTCATCGCGGTGAGTCTGAGTTTCCGTGACTGCGACCACTCTGCTTCTCTAACTTATGAAGCGTACCTCCGCTGAGTGCAGTCTTTTTTTTGTGGATTGAGAATCCTCACGAGCACGCGCATCAGCAGAATAATGCTCTCATATTATGTTATAGTCTCGACACTCGTGATTGAGAGGATCCACGTCTATGTAAGGGTATACCTTTACTTGCCCGAATTTCATTTTCCCGAATTTCATGTGCTATAATATACAACCGTCATAATGTTGTTTTCTATAAATTCATTATCACTACTCATTTTTGCCATATTAATCAAATGACAGAATCTTTGTTTCCCATAATGTTAAATTTAATGTTCATTTTTCATAATCATTGTCCTTCACATGCCATAATTTCACTATCCCGAACTTCACATGCCCGAAACTTCATTTGCTCGAATGTTTCGTTTACTAGAATTTTTTTTTGATATATTATTATTTTCCCGAAACTTTGATGCCATAATAATGATACGAATGCAATACGTATTGTTTTCCATATTATTAAGTGCAATAATATTATTTATTTTATATTATTAATAGAATATTAAAATATTATTAATAGCATATTCAGACACCATAGTAAATAGTGTTTATTTAAATTTGTAAAGGTTACTTGGAAGAGATCGCTCTGAAGCGATAAGTCCGCCTATTGCTTACCTTAGAAAATCTCTATATATACCTGTGTTTTGTGTACTGCTTACTATGTGTTGGTGTGCAATAAGGAGTTATTGTATTGTAAATTCTGTTGGGATTTGGTTTGGAATTGGAACGGTTTATTAAAACTGTACCTCTATATTGCTACAAAATTAATGTAATGTTGCCGCTCAATTGAAATTCATACGAGATAACTTTATATTTCTATCTTTATAAAATTTTGACGACTTTCATAGCTAATAGCTCCTCAACACTTACGTTGAACCTAAAACCTACTAAGGAACCTCAACATCAATTTTTAAGGCCTATCTAAAACTGCCTCACACGCCAGCTTACGCAAAAAAAATATTTTTAGTTGCCCAGTTTTTGTTATGTAAAATCCGACTCATATTTTTTTTTATATTAAAAGGTATCCTATGTTACCCGGAGTGTAATAACGAATCGATTGACACCTTATTTATTTAAATCGGATGAGTAGTGTAGACGCTACGCTGGAACATACGTAAATACAAACATACATAGACTGCTAAAATCATTACCCTTCCTTGGCTTTGCCGTAGTCGGGTAAAAAGACCTATCCATCGATACCACTCACTACAAGGTTGGATGAGAAAAAAAAATCACCCCCACTTTACGTCTATGAGATGTACCCGAAAAAAAAATGTTTTTGAATATTTTATTGTAAGTACTGTTTTGTTCGCATAGTTTACATAATAATATATATTCGTGCAAAAGTACACCTTTCTAGCATTGATAGTCTCTGAGCAAAGCCGCGGACGAACATACAGACAGACAGACATGGCCAAACTATAAGGGTTCTATAAGGGTCTATAAGGGTTTTTGCCATTTTGGCTACGGAACCCTAAAAAGATCCGTAGAAAGTAAATCTATGTTACCCCAAATTTAACGCGAGCGTAGCCGCGGGCAAAAGCTAGTTTAATGAAGTGTGAGGGTCGGTACGATGCAAACTTCGATTTTCAACTTAGTTTCTCTGTTTTGGTCACTAGATGGCGCTGGGAGTCGCTACAAAAGGTTATCGTCAACCTTGCAGCAAATAACGACTCAATTTTTTAATTAAAGGAATAAGGTAGCATTTATCCGATTAATTATGTGTCGTGTTGTGATTAAGATACTTGTAAATGCTCAGAATCGATTTTACTGGCTGAAATTACGACCAGTTGCCAATTAGCAGGCGCGATATAAAAACAGGGGAGAGTGTAACGACACCTGTCAGAACATCACCATGCGAGTCACTGTGCTGGTGCTGCTGTCCTGCCTTCTCGCTCTTACCAATGCGCGCAGGCGGAACGTAAGATTCAGACTAATAATTTGAAGTAAAGTAAAATTTTAAAGCTAAATTTACACTAAGCATCAAATTAATAATAATAAATATCTTGGGACAATTTACACCAATTGACCTAGCCCCAACCCATAGATTCTTCTTCTTCTTGCAGTGCCTCTCCACTACTGGAGGTTGGCTGTCAGCTCCGCATATCTATCTTTGTCTCTCGCCAGAGAAAACAGTTCTTCCACACTGGCGATACCGGTCCACTCTCTAATGTTTCGGAGCCACGATTTCTTTCTTCTTCCGACGCGTCTTTTCCCCTCAATTTTGCCCATCATTGTTTGGAGTAAATGATAACGCTCATGCCTTAATACATGTCCTAGATATGCTACCTTTCTTCTCTTGATGGTCAACATGAGTTCTCGGGATTTTTTGACTCGCCGGAGTACCCGGTCGGGTCAGATATGTGTATGAATAATACGAAGGTTTGTTCTCGACTCTTTGGTGTTTTATATGCACCTACACTCCGTGAGCTCTTAAAAAATCGAAAATAATTGGATAATTCTACATATACATATATTCTAAGTAGTACGTACGTAGGTACGTATACAGGAAGAATTTCAGACTGAGGAATTTTTCGCAGAGAGCTATAAACGATTTTCATGTCTAGGTAAAAATACCTAACTTCTCGTAAGGAAAGTTTGTGGATTATTGTATATCTATAATCTGTATTACCTATTTTCATCACGTGCCAAGTTTCACAGGCGGGAGAATTGTTCGGGTTGCAAGCCTCGTAGGTCGGGCTAATAAGTTATGCAGACGACAAAATGTGCTGTTTTAGCGCCTTGTCTGTGGGCTCAATAAACTTATTGGCATTTCCTAGAAATATGCTGAAAATTATGGTTCTTTAATGCTAATAAGACTTGAGTGTATGTTCTTTGCAGGTGCAGGTAAGTCTCCAACTATACTTCATTTAATTTAGAATTAGAAACCACAGCAACATTATAATGCGGCTCGTGAACTGTAATCTCTTTACAATTAGTATTAGAATAACAATTTTCGACACGCAAATAAAGTGGCATTAAAACAATTTTATTTTGCGGCTCCCAGACTATCGTACTGGACTATTTGCTAGGTAAGAAATAGTTGACCAGACTCAATACAATTCGAAATTCTTTGGCAGCGATTATTCGAGTCGCTCTCCGTTGTATACGGTACGGTTCCTCCATAGTACATCATATTATAGGATACCATATCGAACGCTTTGGAGAGGTCCAAGACACAAGCATAGACAGGTGTCTGTCTGTCAGTGTAGTATCGGATGGTATGTTTGAGACAGTAAATCGCAGATTCTGTAGACAGTCCATGATTGAAACCAAATTGAGCATCATGAAGTTTCATATTGCAACACAATCGCTTATCAAGCACACCATCCAACACTTTAGCCGTTATTGTGGCTAACGAAATGGGCCTATAGTTTTCTTTATCCGACACATCTCCAGTCTTGTTTTTGAGCGGTCATCTTTTTTAGGGATCGGGTGCACCAGAGCAGACTGCCATGAGATCGGGACTACGCCAGAAGAGTAGGAGAGTCGAAACAGACAGACAGGTGCGCACACCTTCAACACTACCGGAGGGATTTCATCGGGCCCATTGGACTTATGTGTGCAACAAATTAGCTCTGAAAATTGCTAGTGCCTCTTTTAAGGGACCTGGAGGCTAAGTTAAACTCCTTTTTAGTGCACTGATCTTTACATCCCGTACCTTCGCTACATTTACCCAGGCTTGGTAACACTCCTGCTTTCGGCGAGAAGCCATTTTGCGTGATGATTCTGATATAAAATAGTAACTGATTGTCATAAAAACTAATTAATTATAACGTTAAAAACATCGAAACTCATACGATATTCTGATGTAAAACATCGAAACAGCCAGTTTCGATTTGAAAATCATCAGCTGGGGTCGAAAAAAAACGAAAGTGTCAGTTTCGATCTTTTACCACTTTCGATATAAAATTAAACGAGCAGTTCGTAGTATAACATCGAATCTGGTACTTTCGATGATTTACGTTGTTACTACACTCTCTGCGTATACAATCGAATCTATAGTTTCGATGTAATACATCGGAAATATGATGTTATTTTCGATGTTTTACGTTTTGGATTTCCGTTAAAATTGATGTGTTTTAACTTTTACAAAGCGTGTATGTAATAACCCAATAATAAACCAATTAGGCCAAATCCTTCGCCTGTTGGTACATTGTAACGCAACACGAGCATCAAATTCATAATCAAAATCGTTACCTGACGAGCTGTCTAGTAAATCTAGAAGAGATAAACACGAAAAAATCCTGTATAAACAATCCGCACCAAAAACAAGTCTACTCAGTTTGAAGGATTTGGACTGAATGTATGCGTCTCGTATATTATCACATCTGCGTAGTGTGTGATAGTTTCAGAGCCAAGGAAACTCGCCGTATGTAACTCGTATCTTACCGTCCCGCTGACGCTGGTATAATTTTATACGAGAGTGAAAGGGACGGTATGACACGAACTTCGATATTTGAAATTCGCAGTGGCCTCACAGTTTAAATATTTTCTTTATTTTCAGATTTGCATCTTATGGTCGGATTACAGCTGCAACAACCCCGCTGAATCAAGCACTGCAGATACTAATGTACTATAAATAAAGTAGTACAGCCGAATATAAAGCATTTTATCTTGAAAATTCCTTTAGAACATGCGGTCATTAGCACATGCAAACAAGCAGTAAGTTCATGCAAGCCAGAGTCAATCAATCTTTAGTAACTTATTTATTTCTCTCTCCTATTAAGACTAGAATATAATAACCGACTTGGTATAACATTGTATCTCAAACCTTTTTAACCGACTTCAAAAAAAGGAGGAAGTTATCAATTCGGTTGTTTTTTTTAATGTTTGTTACCTCAGAACTCCGGCATTTTTGAACCGATTTGAATTTTTTTTTGCGTTCGTCTAGGAATGTTTTCAATTAGGTCCCATAAGCACCAAATCAGGATCTGATGATTGGATCCTAAGGAAATCGAGGGAACTCTACAAATGTTGTAGGGACACCTATGGAAATTTGGATATATTTAGTAGTAAATCATGCATTTCCTCATGAAAATCATCATTTGGTAAAGTGGAACTGATGATGAAGACCACAGTTGACCATCGGAGTTACTACTCAATAATAAGTATTTCATGGGTTGAATTGCAATTGCTTTAACACAGTTGTTAAGCAATTTATGCTTTTCGGAACGCATATTTTATGGTGAAATGGAATGGGCGGTGAAGCACCAGGACTCCTCAGTAATGAATGAACATCTCTGCATCAGAAAAAGCAATTTTTCGTAAAAGGTGACGAGCAGTTGACATTAAACTATTATTAATATGGTCTTTCCATTTTATAATACACTTTATTGATAAAAGAAACTAAATAATATAAATATTAAACATAACATTCTAACAATAACTTAAAATAAAATAAAAATTTAACCTAAAACTAAAACAAAGTGTCCAAAGAGTACCCCTTAGGCAAGGTCCCGAAGATGCTGGCAGCGTTTCCTCTTTGAATAGCTAGGCTAATTCTTTGTCCGAGGAAGCTGCCAGCTCTTCGGTCACCTGTGACGTCTACTAACCTTTTAGAAATTTCCTTAAAAAGTTTTAAGGCACTAGGACCCCACGGACCAAGGGTCTCGACACCGAATGGGACAAAGTCATATTCGGTGCCTAGACCCCTGTATTTGGATACTTTTGCCTTTTCAGCCGCTTCGGATGCTGCACCGGCTCTGTTGCAGGTTCCATGGAGATGGGAAGGAGCCAGCGTGTCAGAACAAGTGGCGTCCCACACAAGCACACGACCCATCTTCCATGGAATCAGGCTCATACCATTAAACTATTGTATCTTAGATGTTTTACACTAAAAAGCGTGAAAAAAAAAATTATAACAAAAAATAGATCCGACTACAAAAACCATGAAAATAATTTTCTACCAGTCTGAAGTCGGTGCCTCAGCACGAGCCAGCAGGAGTGATTGAAGCCATTTACTCGTATAGTTGTAGGTGAGGTAGACGATTATAAGACCACTCCTGCTGGCTCGTGCTGAGGCACCGACTTCAGACTGGTAGAAAATTATTTTCATGGTTTTTTTGTAGTCGGTTCTATTTTTTGTTATAATTTTTTTTAGCAATATAAGAACTGCGTTGCGTTGCGAGACTTGCAGCTTTTTACATGTAATGTTTTTGGTGGGATTCATATTTACTGTAACTTTCTTGATTATCAAATTACCGTGTCACAACTCAAGATTGAACCTGACTTTATGATTTTGACGGAATGTCGCCTTAACGCCACTAAGCCTATTCGTCAAGTCCCTAACTATACATCATTCGCAACAACGAACAGTCTAAATCAAAACGATGGTGTTGTAGTCTACTTTAAAAATAATCTAAATGCTATTGTCGAAGAAATAATACTTGATCACGCCTCCTGCGTACAGATACGCTATTCTAATATCATTATACTGGGAATCTATCATTCACCGTCGAGTGCCGTCGAATTCTAATGCTGCAAACTTTATAAATGCATTAAATGTGCACTTAGAGTCTATAAAATTAATAAATACTATTATAATAAAATTACGGGTGATATTAACATAAACCTAATACCGCGCACTCAGGAACAATATGAATGCAATAATAGACAAATATATCTTAATATGCTTAGCACACACGGTATTCTCCCTGGTCGCTTGAAACCAACGAGAAGACCCAGCTGTCTTGATCACTTCATGTCAAAGATTAATAACAGTCAAACCACTGTATATACAGCTGCTCTAAATACTACCATTACCGATCATTGTTCTATCTTTCTATCTTTAGCTGACGAAAACTAAAACACCTACCATAAGAATTAAAGAATGGTTAACTACGAAGAAGCACAATACAATACAATACAAATATTCTTTATTGCACACCATAAAACAGTAGGTACAAAAAACTGAAAACACTAACTAAACACACACTTACTAAACTGAAAGAACAAAACCTCGATGCGCTTCTGCTTTCTACTGGCCCATGTTTTGTGACTGAGAAACTGATCTCCTGTATAAATGCATCACTTAATGAATGCAAAACAAGGCAAAACATTCCTAGAAATCAACGTACAATAAAGCCCTGGATTACTCCGGGTATTCTGCGTTGTATAGCTAATAGAAATAAGATGCAGTTAGAACTCAGAAAAAATCCAGATAGTGAGGTGATACGAATCACATTCCTCAGGTATCGAAACTTTACAAATAATCTAATGAAGAAGTTAAAACGTAAATACGATAAGGAAGTGTTAGGAAAGCCTCAAGAAACTCCAAGGCTTTATGGTCTACAATAAAACCCTTAACCAACTACAAAGCGAAAAAAGCCATTAATATTGAAATACAAATCATCTTCGCATCTCATCTCCACAAGAGTCTGTGGATTGTCATCATCATCATCATCATCATGTCAGCCGAAAGACGTCCACTGCTGGACATAGGCATAGGCCTCCCCCAAGGCTCTCCACTCAGACCGGTCTTGTGCTTTCCGCATCCACCGCGATCCCGCGACCTTAACCAGGTCGTCGCTCCATCTTGTTGGAGCGTTCATGATGTGCCTGGGAATTTTGTGATCTGGCGGATTTTACGATCGGCCGCCGACATATACAAGAATTTGTATACATGTCGGCGGCCGATCGTAAAATCAGCCAGATCACGAAATTCCTAGGCACATCATGAAATGGCGCCATTTCATGATATGCCTAAAAGATGTCTAGGCATATCACGATGTGCCTGAGAAACAATACGGCAGATCGATTAGAGCAACGCATTCGACGATATTCCTAGCTTTATACCGGGCATATCGTGATATGCTGAAAAAAAGAAAAAAATAGGTACGACGAGCGAAGCGAGGAGTGGTTAGTATGAATTGTGACTGCTACGCACGAGCCGAGCGAGCGAAGCGAGCGTTCCGCGGCAGCGGCCGGCGAAGTGCCAGAAACGATTGGCCGGCATTTCATGATCTGCCTAAACTAGCCAAATCATGAAATGGCGGCGTTTCATGATATGCCTAGGAATTTCATGATCTGCCTAAACGTCACCAGGCAAATCGTCAAACGGTGATTTTTGAACGATATGGCGGATGTCCCTTAGCCAATTCATGAAATGGCGCCATTTCACGATATGCCTAGGAATTTCGTGATCTGGTCGAAAATATCACCAAAAAAATACCAGTTTAATGTTATATATAAGCCTTACAGTGATAGTTTAGCATAAAATGCCATATCTAATTAAATAACAATGCATGACCTTCAATTTCTGTGAATTTTATTAGTCATTATCAAATATCTGACAACCAAAAGCAATTGAGGTTTAAATTTTTTTTTCTAATTAAACGAACAAAGTGCCATTTCCGATTAATTAGGTGTCGTGTTGTGATTAAGATAAGGGCGTGTAGAATTGATTACACAGGCTGAAATTATGACATGTTTGTAATTAGCAGGCGCGATATAAAAGTGGAGGGAAAAGGAGGGAAACGTAGCCAGAACTCCATCATGCGAGTCATCGTACTGCTGCTGTCCTGCTTCCTCGCTCTGACCACCGGCTCCAATGCGAAAGTAAGATTCAGTTTTTTTAAACCCTTTCGAAACCAGCTGATACAATCGTGCGGGTTCATTACATTTGATTTTGACATGGACTGTACATAAGGTCCATTATATTACCATCTATTACATTTCAATTCAAAATGGATCGTACGTAAAGTCCACTATCGTAAGTCTTTTCATACTCGCCTAGGTTCGAAAGGGGTAGCCTCCACTGCTGGGCTAAGCCCTCCCTTTCCTCCGCCACTCCGTCCCTCCTCCATTACATCTCCGTCATTTCGTTACAATCTTGAACCCGATGGTGGTTATAACTTTTTCATCCCACGTGCTCGTAAACCAGTGTCGTAATTAAGCAGACTAACTTAGTTCATTATCATCATCATTTCAGCCGTTGGACGTCCACTGTTGGACATAAGCCGCGTATCCATTAGAGCAGCCTCAGGCCGAGCAGCCTCGACTTGAGGCTGCTCGGCCTGAGGCATAGGCCCGAGGCACGTTGCGGATCAAGCTGAGGCGACACGCCTCATCGTGATCCGCGAGCCAGTTTAAAGAAAACACGCGATGATCCTGTTTCACATTTTTGTCGTAATACTTTTTATTTAACGGATCCCAGAGAACACGGTAACACTCGTATAATATAATTAATTTAATTGCTGATTCGTTGTCCATTGCGACCCGAGGCAACACGCACGTCTCCATCAAAGGCACGGCTCAGACTGAGGCTCCTTTGAGCACGGGCAAAAAACCGACAAAATATGGCTCGGCTCGCGGCGTCGAATTTGCCTCGTGTCGAGGCGCGCCTCAGGTAGAGGCAGCGTCTCCACTTGCGTGGCCTCGGAGCGAGGCAGCCGCTCGGCCCGAGGCTGCCTCTAGTGGATACGCGGCTATAGGCTTCCCCAATAGACCTCCAGTTGCTTTGGTCGGCAGCGGCCTGCATCCACCGTGAACCCGCGGCTTTAACCAGGTCATCCGTCCATCTCGTTGGTGGACGTCCCACGCTATGCTTGCCGATCCGCGGCCTCCACTCGAGAACTTTCCGGCCCCAACGGCCATCTGCTCCCGTGCTATATGGCCCGCCTATAACACCTTCCGACCGACATCGACACCGACTAACTTAGTTACTACCCCTAAATAAAATCTAAGGGATTTTTTTTGCGTACTGCTATGGATGTTATGAGCTTTTTGTAAAAATAATATTTGTGTCTTACAAATAAAATCTTACGAATGTGATGAAAAACATTGCACTTATGTCGCACGGGACCGCCCTTTCTTTCGTTCGTTCGTAATTCCTTATTTACTGCACTTAAAACACAATGTAGGTATATTAATATTTTGTTTCTTTCATATGAGGGAAAGCCGGTTTATTAATGTTTCGGCGAAAAACGTTTGGCAACCTGTTTCATTTCGCAACTTTTCATTTCCCAACTGTTAAAATATTTCTGAAACTGTAAATATATCAGGATTTTTATAAAAGCAACCTAACGTAAAGGGTTCTACACGATGGCCCTAAAATAAATCATGAAATATTTTCAGTTTTAGAGTTTTGGAAATGAAAAGTTGCAAAATTAAACAGGTTACCAAACGTTGCGTTGCGAAAAGGCAGTACTCGGGGAAAACAAGATTGTGGTGACTGATTAACTTGCATTATTTTTTACTACAAAAAATCAGCTTTACATTGCTTTTATCTAATGTAAGGCACTTAAGGTAACAACTAAATAGTTGAATGACTGTAACAAATTACGATACAAAATTAAAGAAAAATTACATTAAAAATTACAGGGTGTATACCAAGATTACTATTTGGAGACTTTTTGTATTTTATTTGTTTCGCAGGTGGTAGGACCTTGTGCAAGTTCTGCCCGGATTGCTACCACCATCTTGCTCGCTACTGCTGCTTCACGGCAGGATTAGTGCTTGCACTGTTGTGTTTCGGCGTGGAGGGTAAGACAGCCGGTGAAATTACTGGCACTTGAGGTATTCCATCTCAGGCCTCTAGGTTAGCAACGAATCTGCAATACCCCTGGTGTTGCAGATGTTTATGAGCTGTGGTGATCTCTTACCATCAGGAGACCCACTTGCTCGTTTGCCTTCCAGTCGAATAAAAAAAAAATTTTAACTCCAAATTTTTGTTTCTTTTACGGTCATCCCGTGAAAGTCTATAAATATATTTCACCGCTGGACCAGCGGTGGTGTAGGGGAATAGCACGCAGCACGGAATGCTGAGGACCTGGGTTTGATTCCCAGCGCTGGTCTATTTTTCTGGTTTTCTATGCATCCATGTTTCGGCTTGTGTTTTCGTGTGAAATATGTAGGGTGTATACCACATGCCATATAAATCTGTCTAAAAGTTCATTAAGTACCTACTTAATACTCAGTTTTGACGCATTTTTGAGATACATTTTTTATGCGACGTCTTTACGTTACTCCCGGATTGTGTTCGAATCGTTTAACGGTATGGTGCCTATTCAATTATTGAGATAATACCTTTATAGTTTTTGTGGTACTAGTCGTGGCAATGAACTTTTAGACAAAATTAGGCGGCGGAAGGTATATAATAATATACTTTCGGTAATACCTATATTTTTCTTCACTGTTTGCAGGATCCTTATAGAAGGATAGTATGCGTACATAACTGGAATTTGGCCGAAAATGACTTTCAGGTATGTTTTTAATTATTATAGGTAGAGTTCTGTGGTATTTACCTACTATAAATGAAAAAGAAAAAAAGATTTTTGTATGTATGTAAACTCATTATTGTATTTTTATTCTGTTTAAGGAGCGAAGCATGAATAAATATATTTCTATTTCTATTTATTGTTTAAAAGAAACGAAATAAAAATACAATCGGTAGAACTTTGAGATACTTGTAAAAAGGCGGACTTATCCCTTTAAGGGATTCCAACTAGGCCACCACGGCTTCCACGACAAACAACTCACTCACTCACAAACTTTCACATTTATAATATTAAGTAGGATAGGATATTAGTAGGATACTATCTTGCATGCATCTTAATAAGATATTTGTCGCATCGTTGTTTATATTCGGTTTTGTTTGGCATTTGTCAACACACAGCGCGAACGAAGAAATATGTACCTAAATGTCTCATTTATCATTTGGTCCATAACATAATTATACTCACGCAAAATAGTAGCTTTCTAGCACTAACGGTTTCTAATTTAAACCGCGGACAGACCGACGGACGTGGCAAAATTATAGGCTACATGGGTTTCTCCTAGGATGGTACACTAAAAATTAAACCCTGATAGTGTGGTTTTTAATTTTTTTTTATTCCTAGGGTTTACGGTTGGTCGGACACGTACGTACATCTTTATTTATGATTTTAAGTTTTGCCAGTCCAAATATAATAGCCGTGAGTTTTAGGGCGCCTTTACATCTGTGAGTTTTACTTACGTAAGTCAGTTACGTAAGCGACTTACGCTAAATTTTCAAGTGTAAAACCTTTATGTAAGTGCTTCACTATTATTTGTTACTACTTATATAAATTGGGAAATTAATAAATTACGTAAATAGAGCGTAGTCAGCGTTATCGCCAATTTAAAAAAATATATTAGTTTTTCTTTTACAAATATACAATTACACTCGAAAATGTGATGAAAAACATTGTATGTCGCACGGGCGGTACTAGAATCACGAACATCGACTCATTAAAGCCCTCAGTCTTCGACTTCGGGCTTCTAATGGACTCTCGTTCGTGATTCCTTATTTACCGTCCTTATGACACAATGTACTATTACTTACTGCGGTTACTGGTGTAAATGGGCATGTAATAAGTTATGCAAGTTAAAAATCACAAAATTTACGTGAGCATTGTTTACTGTAAGTTTATTTTCAGTGTAAATACAACCGTAAGTAACTTACATTAATATTACGGAAGTAACTCACAGGTCTAAAGGCGGCCTAACATTTACTTTCAAAGTTTCCATAGGCATTACTTATTGGAAGTTTATTTACATGCGTAAATACTTCCGTAAGTTACTTACGTAAATTTTACGGAAGCAACTTACAAGTGTAAAGGCGGTCTAATGTGTATTTGGTTGGATCTATTAGAGAATTAGTTTTGTTCTTTGTAATAACACTGCACGAAAACATCAAATTTAAAATTTTGTAAGATACAACGTTACTATAGTCAGCGGCAAAAATACAAAATTACCTCAAATGTATTCTGCATACATTTGAGGGCCAGAGTTTTTGCTGCTCAGTACCTATACTTATTACGAGTATAAGTAGGCTTAAATTAATGAAGGTTTGTGTTGTTTCACAGTTAGTGAGTGCCGAGTATATGGTAAGACAATCTCATGCATTATTTCTCCAATCTATATTATGTAAAAAGCCTACTGGCTTATTGACTCATCAACGCCCAGCTGACTTTTGGACCAAAGCAATTTTTTTTTACATGTTTTTAAAACGTAATCAAATAATAACTAATAATTTTTCGAAATTCAATATTTAAGGGAGTGAGAAGGTGGTATAAGAGTTTTGTATAACAGTCGGTCATTTTTCAACGAGCATAATAACTCTTTGTTTTTAGTTAGCAATTAGAAATAAAATTAAAAAAACAAACACATTTTAACGTTTTCTAAAATTGCACCCCTGAACAATTGAAACGGGGGTTCTAAGTTTGTGTGAATTATGATTTCGTAGGTCTATTTTTGAAATATAAAACTTACGAACATACGGACAGTCATACTAATGTACTTAGAAATAAATTTAAATACCTAACATTTTTTTTTTCGAACAGTTTGTTCGGTATCGCGGGCTCAGTGACGTATTTTAAACTAATATTTCTACTCGATATCCCGCGGTGCTCGTTGAAGTGGCAATGGGCGGGCCATGTAGCACGGAGAGCAGATGGCCGTTGGGGCCGAAAGGTTCTCGAGTGGAGGCCGCGGATCGGCAAGCGCAGCGTAGGACGTCCACCAACGAGATGGACGGATGACCTGGTTAAGGCCGCGGGTTCACGGTGGATGCAGGCCGCTGCCAACCGAAGCAACTGGAGGTCTATGGGGTAGGGCTATGTCCAACAGTGGACGTCCTACGGCTGAGATGATGATGATGATGATCCCGCGGTGTGGCGACCGAATCCCCGATTACTTGACATTATTGTTCAAATAACTAATAAGGTATATTTTTGTAAAACAGGTGAATCCAAGAGTAAGTTATTTCAATTTTTTTCTTGAAGGTACAATCACCTACACCAGCATCTGCCACAGCGGAGCGCGCAAAAATATCTGACACGTTCCTACCACTCCTAGATTATAGAGTCGTATCAGATATTTATGTAAGTTTTGTTGTGTCAGATTTATGTGTTCGTGACTGTACTGTATTAAGTACTTACACTGAAAAAGAAGGATGTTACCTAATGTAACATCTATTGACATAACCTATGTTTAACATGACCAAGGCAAAGGTCATGACTAGTGCCACAGTAAATATGTCTAACATAAAGGTTGGTGGTGAAACTGTGGAACTGGTACATGACTACATATATCTTGGTCATTGTTTATCCTTTGACTGCAAAGGCCAAACGAAGGAGATTACAAGACGGATTCAACTCGGATGGGCCGCCTTCACAAAATTGGGGATGGTTTTTCGAGCCAAGTTTCCACAATGCCTTAAGACCAAAGTTTTTGACCAGTGTGTCTTGCCCGTCCTAACTTACGGTTCTGAAACATGGACGCTCACGAAGGCAAACGTGCACCAAATAAAAGTCGCACAAAGAGCCATGGAGCGAGCTATGCTGGGCATCACACTTCTTGACCACGTCCCCAATTCTGAAATTCGGCAACGGACTGGAGTTGTGGATGTGGGTAAGAGCATAACACAATTGAAGTGGAAATGGGCGGGTCACTTGGCTAGGCGCACTGACAACAGTTGGTCAAAAGCAGTTACGGAGTGGTGGCCAAGACTGGGTCGAAGAACGGTGGGCAGACCACCAGCCCGTTGGTCGGATGACATCTGGCGGTCGGCTGGTAAGCTGTGGATGAGACTAGCACAGGACCGGGCAAAGTAGCGTGAAAATGAAGAGGCCTTTACCCAGCAGTGGGTGGATGTGGGCTGATTTGATTGATGTTTAACAAATAAATAATTTTGAATTTGAATTTGAAGGATAGCTGAACTAGTTAGACTACTTTGCGTTTAGCAAAAATTTACTAATTAGGAACCAAAATAATGCTAATATTGCAAAACTGATATTGTAAGCCATCACCTAACTTTTAGCTACTAGTACTCGTTAGGCCTTAGTTTTAGTCACCATGTAGTCACAAATTTATTTGTTACTGTTGGCAAATCTTTTTTTTCTCAGTGTATGTGTCGGCGGCCGATCGTAAAATCCGCCAGATCACGAAATTCCTAGGCATATCGTGAAATGGCGCCATTTCATGAATTGCCTAAAGGACATCCGCCATATCGTTCAAAACTCATCGTTTGACGATTTGCCTAGTGACGTTTAGGCAGATCATGAAATTCCTAGGCATATCATGAAACGCCGCCATTTCATGATTTGGCTAGTTTAGGCAGATCATGAAATTCCTAGGCATATCATGAAACGCCGACAAATCGTTTTTGGCACTTCGCCGGCCGCTACCGCGGCACGCTCGCTTCGCTCGCTCGGCTCATGCGTAGTGGTCACAATTCATACTAACCAATCCTCACTACGCTCGTCGTACCTATTTTTTCCTTTATTTTAGCATATCACGATATGCCCGGTATACAGCTAGGAATATCGTCGAATACGTTGTTCTAATCGATCTGCCGTATTGTTTCTCAGGCACATCGTGATATGCCTGGACAACTTTTAGGCATATCATGAAATGGCACCATTAGCATATGCACAAACAATATTTATACTTCTTTGTTTCTACCAATCTCACAGGTGAACGTGACTGTGGACTGGGTCACCAAATTAATGTCGCAGGTACTTATGTGTTTTTGGGAGCAAATTAAAGAAAATGGTAACATATTTCATCTGTAAAAAAATATGTTTAAGAAATACATACAATACAACACATCCGTACAGACATTTTAGCTTAGACAAATATCTACTTGAGAGTATGAATGAAAACTTAGTATGTTTATTTGTTTGTAAGTAAAGGCGCCTATTACCGAGGGTATCAAAATCGGCGGGTATCACCGCGGCATTTTATAACCAAACCGATCGATTTCTTAGAAAAAATAATATTTCACGATAAAAGCTTATTTAGTCAACTCACGGATCTATGAGCGCTAGTGTATGTGAAGGAATCAAATATCTCGCAATTCGTGATTTTCCGAAACCGCACCGAAGGAAGAGGATTGGCCATACTAACGCGTGACACCACATACAAGCAGACTCTGATCTTATTTAGTGTTTTACATAATAATTTTGGCAATTGAACTAATGTTATGGTTTTAACATAGATTTTTATAGTTTTTTGTACGAGTTATGAATATTTTTTGTGTATTTTTTGACCTGGAAACACGATTAAAATGGAAAATAAAATACAGCGGTGATAGGCGCCATTTTAAACTGTTGATTGTAATGCCGTGGTATACCACGGTAATAGTTATAGTTAAAGTGGTGATTTTGATTCTGCATGTTTTATTTTTGGTATAAATGACCGTTTATATAATTTGTTACGGTTATTCTAACTTTGATCTATTCACGCTTTTAAAGAACTATTTCCGTGGTATGAAAAGTAATAACAAACTCTTAATTTTTAACAAAAACTTCAATACTGAACTTGTAGTTTCTATAGAAACCGTTATTTTGCCAAGTTGTTTAAATATTGCGATACAATTTTATGTTTACCTACCAGTTACGTAATTTAGGTTATATGCCAAGGTTGTAATAAGTATTTTTGATTTATAATGCAAACACAACTCTATTTTATTGTTTTCATGGGTCGGAATTAGATTTTACAATACTCCAAATTAAGCCAATTAACGATGGTATGGTCGCATAACCCTCGGTAATAGAATGTATGAGAATCTATTACCGACCCATTCCATTGTATTTGGGTCGGTGATAGGTTCTTAAAGAAGTATTTATTACCGAGTGACATTTTATTATTCCGTTAAAATAATTCACATTTAGGGTACCGCAAACGCAGATTTTTTTAATAATGTTGTGACTTTTACTCAGCATACATATATCACACTATTTATTGTGGCATAAGCTTAAAAAATACAGTGGGGTGGAAACACTATTCGAATCACATTTTAGTTTTTTATTTAGTTTTCTCCAAAAACAACCTTGGTGTGCAATATAATATACAGAACCAAAGCCAACCTTTTTTAATTCCTTGGTATTAAGTTCCAAATCATGAGTCGGGTTCCTTTTACCGATGGTAGAAAATTGCTGTTTTTTTTATACCCTCGGTAATAAAAGCTCAATTCGCGGTAATAGCATCACAGCCTGTCCATTACCACGGTAATAGAAGATTTGGGTATTTTGATTTCAATAATTATTTTATCAAATACTAATAACTAAAACGAGCCCTAAAAGTTACGACACTGAAAGTTCAATAAATAAAAAAAATATTCTCGTTTGTTAAGGAGCTTTGATACCCTTAATTTTTGGGACTCATCTGAAAACTTCTTTAACTACCACGGTAATAGGCGCCGTTACATATGTAGAAGAAATTAGGGGCAACAGTTATATTATAATAGACGTGATATTCTTCCATATAGGTATCATTATTTTGTCAATCAGTTTTTTATATAATATTTTAAAAGCAAGGTTGTCTTTCGTCTTTTTAACTTATATTTATCCATTTTCTGTTTTAAGCTCAATTAATTTTAATGTTACAGTCTACTAAAGTAAGTATGACATTTTGTAAATTGATTTATCACAGATAAGTAGGTACGTTTGAGGTAAGTTACTTGTTCATTAGTAAATATTTAGTTAGGTACCTATACCATGTAACGTTGTGTTTTCGTCCATGACTTGAACTGCCCGAGATCCGAATAATTTGGCAACTATTTAGTACTTTTTTGTAGATGAACATTATATTTAGTCAAAGTCAAAGTCAAAGTACCTTTATTTGTAGACATAGGTGGTTACATAAACACAAATTTAATTTACTCATTAGACATTTTGATTTACTGATTACTTTGTTGATTACATTTTTAACACTTTCTTAAGCTATTTGACGGAAACTTTCATTCACTTATTGGTTTTTCAGCAAATTGACAGTTTCGTACGTGCAGGCGTGAGTATTTAAGTATTTCCTTTAAGTTAAGGGGAACCGAGCTTTTAGAGGCACTCAATGTAGATATGGAGAAAGGGGGTGAAGGAGGATAGGGGCGAAGCGCGGTGTACAAGATAGGTTGGTCAAAACGCACGCAGTTTTAGGTATTCCCTTCGTATTACTAAAAAAAATACTCGTACATATTTTAAAAAAATATATAAGGTGTGTACGCGACAGAAAACATCTAGTTAAAACACCTACTTAAATATTATTCCATTTGATGTTTACTTAGTATTTTATAAATTAAGATTTCATCAACAAACATATTTTTTTTATTAATTGTGACAATTGCCATGATGTTGTCCAACCTCCGATAGGAGAGGAATGAAAAGAAGAAGAAGTGACAAATTATATTCAGGATTTATAATACCATATGTTCTATGAATAAACATTAATTTCATTTCATTTCATAGTTTTCTCGTCATTCAAAAACTCAAGACCTTCCGGGCAATATTTACGACTTAAAAATATGGGTTTATTTTGTTTTTTAAAGATGATTTTGAGTTTTTTTCTATCGAACGAGCTACGAGGTATTGTGTTTCTACAGTGTATGATTTATAGAGTGAATCCTCAAATATCTTACACATATTAAGGTCCAAACTTTAAAGCTATTCTAATAACGATACAGCAAGGCATCCAATGAATGGAATAAATGCACTAAAAGCTCGGGGCACCCTAAAGTTAACAGTTATACCTAAAGGTTATTTAGTAAGTGATTTTGTATTAGGCAGGGGTTAGTGTATTGTCTATTACAATACAAGTTTAATTTGATGTCTTGTAAATATAAATTCCTTAACACGTTCACGGACACAGGGAAATCTTGATTTTTTTGTGATACGACACAGAAATTCTCCATACAAAATGACATAATATCTGGGGACGGATTGTCGTATTGCTCAGGTTTGAATGTTTGTGTTGCGGCATTAACGGCCAGAGGCGTAACCGCCTGTAGACGGGTATTCATGTCAAGCGACTACTATGACCTGTGTTACGGCACTAACGGCCACAGACGAAATCGGTTATGCGAATTTTCCGGCCACAGACGTAGTGTCGCAACACGCAGTCTGTCTATGTGTGCGTGATGGAGGTAACTTGTGTGCAACAATATGAGTGCTTGCTGTGGCACTGGCGGGTCTGTGTTACATCCAAAATCGGCACAGATACATAACTTTCCTATAAATACTATGACAAATATTCGGCTGTGAACGTAGTGCCACTTTTAATGAAAATTAAATTCCCGTCTACAGCCGTAGTGCCATATTACTATGCCATATAGAAGCAAAAAACTGAGAAAAGAGCAAAACATTCGCGGTTATTTGGCTCCCAAAAGTTATGCGCACCTCTTCTGGAAAGGGGGCAAACTCGGATTACTAGTACATGCATTTGGGACCTGATGAAGGTATATTAAAACGATTTACAACTTGGTGGAAATTAATTCTTCGAAAAATTCTAATTGCATTGGTCTAAAAATTTAAAATATTTTCAAACCTGGACCACAAATGAAACCTCGCCCGGACGCTCCCCGGACGCCCTCTAAACTAGGACAAACCCGGGGAAACCCGGACGGATGGCAGCCCTATCTCTGGCAAACCTTTAATTTGGTCTTCTGTAACTCAGTAAGTGACCATGTTTGAGCAACGTAAGTTCGGACAGCCAGTATACACTAGGATTGATGAAATTTTTTATTTATTTGTATACAGGGTGCATCGGTAGCGCTAGATTTCGTGACAAATTTCCAACTTGCTGCAAGAGTAAGTATTCGTTTTGGTTCTCTACCGTTTGCCCGAATTTGAAATGCCATAATGTTCGTTTTTCATAGTTTTCATTTTTCATGATATTAGATAGTTCGACAAGGGACTAAAACAATCTATAATGACACGAGATGTTTAGTTATGCGAGTAGAGCAGTGTAATGTAGTTCGAGTGTCATTATGGTTGTTTAGTCTCCCGATAAACACTCTATTTTTAGTTTGATGCGAGGAAAAAAATAACGTTCTGTTCAAAATTACAATATTACTTTTTAAAACGTACACTCAATACGACTAATGTACATCTGTTCAAAATTAAAATAGCGAAAAAAATTGTTCCTCGTTATTTTCTTTTCTTTTATTTATTTTGTAAAGTGACGCTTTAAGGCTTTAAGTGCTTGCATGTTTAGCCAACAGATTCAAACTTGACTATTTGGACTATGGATAATAAAATGAATTCATCCTGATTATAATCGAATAGACTAATATTTGTAATCATTAATTGTGTTTCACGAAATTAAATCGTGTTTTTTAAATGTGTTTGCAAAGGTGTCATTTTGAAATTATTTCCACGCCCTAAAAATTTACTGAAAATGGCGATAATCCTCCAATTCACAAACACCGTGACTGGCTGTTCAGGGGTTTTCAAAGTAAATTGAAAAATATATACTTTAATCTCTAGACATTAATGAGGAGCTTTAGTCCCGATAGGCTCAAACTAAAGTAACTTTTTAAGAGCATGAGAAGTGAAAAATAAGTTATTTCTATACTAGTATTTTCGTCAGTATTTTTATAAAATTCATGAGAATATTGGGATAAGAAGTAGTCATTTTGTATCTCTAAACTTAGTGGTTAGGGATTTTGAGAATGTATGTAAATAATATACGTACGTCCCAATCCCGTGAGAACATTGGGGTAAAAAGTAGACCATGGTTCAATTCGTCAATTCATTTACCTAATTATGATTTTTATCTCTTTTTCCAGAACACTCAGCAACTATTGAAAAAAAACCGCGGAAAGGTACCTAAATGCGCCATTTAAGAGCCTTTATTTTCTTTCAGCCTTATTCATAAAAAATCTTTAATTGAGGTTTGATCGCTCTGTTAATTAACAGACTGATTAAGCTTGTTTGACGTTTGTCAAGAAGTATGATTCATAAACGTTTGCTAGCAGTCTGCTAGTTGTTGAGCTGCTGATAGACTGATAGACGCGTTATGTTGGCACTCTTGACAAATCAAAGACAAAAAATGACCTTATCGAGAATTAAAAAAAAATTGAGAGCAGTGACAGCGGAGATGTTTGTTTTCCCGCCATTTCCGATGCGCGTGTTTTAGTAGACCTAAACTAAGTGCAAAAAGCCGTAACTATTTTAATCATCCTAATTTTATTTTTTTCATATTATTAGAGGATTTTTGCATACAAAATGCCTGAAAATAAATTTTCCTACTTTTTTTTAAAATCTTTGCGTAAACCTCCATAAAAATATCTTCGGTACATTTTTTTGGTCTTGTCAAAGTCAGCTGTTGAAATTTGTGGCGGCCATTTTGTGACTTAGCAGAGAGATAAAGGAGGGTCTACGGTCCTCTAACTTTAGCAGAGCCTTGATCGACTGATTAGCGCTAACAGACGTTTATGAATCATGTTTTTTAGCATCGGGTCTTCAAAGAGCCTTCAAGGAGGCTCTAACTTTTTATGAATAAGGCTGTTGGAGTTTTTTTCATAAGAAAATTTGTTATTGTCTAGTGGCTCTGGGATCTTAGACCATGTAAAGAAATACTAGCCTGCTAACCGCGACTCCGTCCGCGTAGAATTCGTTTATAGCGGTCCCGAGGGAACTGTGCTATTTTCCGGGATTAAAACTATTCTAAGTCCTTCCTCGGAATTCGAACTATATCTGTGTACTGAACTTCATCCAAATCGGTTCAGCGGTTTTTACGTGATGGAGTAACAAACAAACTAACAAACAGACTTACCTACAAAGTAACATATTTATAATACTAACTAGCTTTTGCCCGCGGCTCCGCCCGCGTGGTATTCGATTATCGCGCGCTGTTCCCTCGGGAACCGTGCATTTTTCCGGGATAAAAAGTAGTTTATGGCACTCTCGGGTCCATAAACTATCTCTATGCCAAAAATCACGTCGATCCGTCGCTCCGTTACGGCGTGAAAGAGGGACAAACATACAAACATACAAACACACAAACACACAAACATACAAACACACAAACACACAAACATACAAACACACAAACACACTTTCGCATTTATAATATTAGTATGGATGGGCTACCTGTGCGACCGATCGTAAAATCTGCTAGATCACGAAATTCCTAGGAATATCATGTACGCCTAAAAGGTGGCCATGAATATCACGAACAGGATGTGCCTGAGAAACAATACAGCAGATCGATTAGAGCAACGCATTCATTGATATTCCTTACTTCGTATCAGATATTTATGCACGCTTCGTTGTGTCAGATATTTTGGTGCTAGTAAGAAAGAAAGCAAGAAAAAAAGTGACTGCTCATTACATTTACTTAAAACAGAAATTCTTTTTTTTCGCAGCTTCAAGTAAGTTTTACGATTTCTTTTCACGATTACCTTACATATGTATAACTACTCACAAGAATCATCATCATCATCATGTCAGCCGAAAGAGGTCCACTGCTGGACATAGGCCTCCCCCAAGGCTCTCCACTCAGACCGGTCTTGTGCTTTTCGCATCCACCGCGATCCCGCGATCCTAGCCAGGTCGTCGCTCCATCTCACAAGAATATTGTATTATAACTTTGGGTCCGTGGAGTTCGGACGCTCACAAACTATTTTTTTTTTTTTTTTTTTGTAATCATTTTATTGGGATAAACTATTTGGTCAAATAAAAAAAATATTCAAAATTACCAATGACCGTAGGGCTGGTGCATTTCTCTCTCAACATATTGGGATGACGATACGGCGCGGAAATGCACCCAGCCTTGGGCACTTTTGCGCAGGGACAAGAATTGGGGGAATCTAGTTAAGTAGATTGATAACCACGGGTGGAAACTGTGGAAAGTGACCCATTGCACCCGAGATATTTCCAATAGTTCGAGGGGAAATGGGCAATTTCACCCGAGTTAGACGCTCTACTTTGCATTCCGACTGTGAGGAAAGTAAAATACTACAGTAAGATGGAAATAATAATAATTAATGAATTTCAACCTCCAGTGTTGTGTATACATAAACTCCTTGGTCACGACATGCATCTAGATGACCATGCCGAAACGTGAAAAAAAAGTGTAATTGACGTAACTCAATTATCTTTGACTCCGTGGATAATCTAAAAATTAAAAAAAATTCTTTCCACCCTAGAGATGAAAACGCAATTTTCCACCCGGCTATCTACCCATGAAAATCAAACTTTCCGAACAGGAGAGATGAAAAAGTTATTTTTTAGGATAGTTTAGTATAAGTACTTCAATTGTACCTTTTCAATAATGCGTTTATTTAAATAAAATATATCTCACCATTATAAATTTAAAATAAATAAGTACCTACCTGCTTTAATTGTAATTAATAACAATTAATACATTCTTTCAGGGGGTACGTATATAATTAGTTACGTAATATTTTATTAAGTATCTTTGAAATCTGGCTTTCAAGTCCTTTTGCGAATTTAAGGGAAAATACAGGAGACTTTTTCTCCACACATATATTAGAGATTGCAAACCGGGCTCTTAATCGGTCTCGGTCCCGCTCCCGGTCCACGCTCCTTAGCTTCGATCGGTCAGAGTCGGAGCTGAAACGGTGTGGGAGCGAGCATTGGAAGCGGGAGTGAGTGATCCCCTGGTGTTGCAGATGTTTATGGGCGGTGGTGGTCTCTTACCATCAGGAGACCCACTTGCTCGTTTTCCTTCCAGTCGAATAAAAAAAAAAACGAAAATCATACAGAATCAACGCTCTTATGATGACTCTACATCTACTTGGGTTTAATTTATAAAATGGGTTGTCTATTGCAGGATATCAACAAATTACATGCAGCAGGAGTAAGTATTATACCTTCTTATTGGTGGATTTCATCATCATCATCATCATCAGCCGGAAGACGTCCACTGCTGAACAAAGGTCTCCCCCTTAGAACGCCACAATGAACGACAGATAAAATTATACATGCGAATGCGAAACTTTGTAATTATGTGCGTGTGTACTCCTTCACACTAAAACCCATGGATGGATTTGGATGAAATTTGGAATATTAGATAGCTGGACATCTAGAATAACAATACAATACATTGACTATTTGTACACCACTTTGTACAACTGCTGGGCTTAGAGTTATGTGAGATGGTTGTTTTTAAAGCAACGTCAATGCAAACCACGATATAATGTTCGGGAATTCCCACGGGAATATTACATGGGGTATAACCATACTCTCGTTTCCAGCTGTAAAGCTGAGCCACATTGTTTGTTACAAAAGATATTTGCAATTTTCTTTTTACAGACTAAGACTGTAGCCCAGTTACGCGCTCTAAGTAAAAAACTGAAAGTAAGTAAAAAATACAATAACTCTATATGAATATAACAGAACCAGACACATACTGATCGTTTCCACTAGAGATATCGCAAGGAATGTATTTTTTCATCTCTCCTGTTCGGAAAGTTTAATTTTCATGGGTAGATAGCCGGGTGGAAAATTGCGTTTTCATCTCTAAGGTGGAAATTTTTATTTTTTATTTTTCGATTTGCCACGGAGTCGAAGATAATCGAGTTACGTCAATGACACTTTTTTTCACGTTCCGGCATGGCCATCTAGATGCACGTCGTGACCAAGGAGCTTATATAGGGAGGTTGAACGACGAACATCCGTTTGAAACAAGAAGTTTGATCTTTATTACGTCACGAATATATTCTATCTTTTTCTTTAGTTAGGTTAAAATAAAGATGGAATATATAAATAAGTTCTAAAGGTCAAAATTCTCTCTTCGGCTTTCAACCTCCAGTTTTGTATATAAGCTCCTTGGTCGTAGCCAACTCGATTTTTTTTATAGTCGGCCGTGGCTAGTGGCCAGCTGAAAAGGTACCGTAGGAGGTTGGTTATAAGTAAATTAAATTTATTATTGTTCTATTTTTATGTAGTTTTTCCTCACAGTCGAAATTAAAAGTAGAGTGTCTAACTCGAGTGAAATAACCCCTTTCCCCTCAAACTATTGGCGCTCTCACTTTGTTCGAGCGCCA
The DNA here is from genome assembly GCA_037349165.1 of Choristoneura rosaceana. Taxonomy (NCBI): domain Eukaryota; kingdom Metazoa; phylum Arthropoda; class Insecta; order Lepidoptera; family Tortricidae; genus Choristoneura; species Choristoneura rosaceana. The sequence continues at coordinate 1,689,117 of JAZBNJ010000007.1, forward strand.
GAAATATCTCGGGTGAAATGGGTCACTTTCCACCCTTGGTTATCAATCTACTATACATCATCATACCCTCGCACAGCACCGCTCTGGTGGAAACAGCTGAGCGGAGCGAGGCGAAGCGTTCCTATTGATTCATGTAATCTCTGGTGGAAACGCTGCCTTGTTGTATACTTGGTAGTGATGTAACGAATATTCGCATTCGCATTCGCGAATATTCGCATATTTTTGCATATTCGCATTCGCATTCGCAAAATTTCTGCGAATGTTTTGCGAATATGAATATCAGAAAAATTGTAATTATTAGATAATAGTAGGTTAATAAAATCAAAACACATTTAATTACATTATCAGTCTTCACTTGATCATTTGGTATAAAATATTTATTTATTTACTTCGCGATGCGTTCGTATAAACTCGGTAATTCTCAGAACAAAATACAAACAGAACGCACTTCGTTCGAACGAGACTGCCATAGATAATTTGGCGCCAGAACGAAAAACTGAATATTCGCAGTCGCATTCGCGAATGTTTAAAAAATGACATTCGTCACATCACTAATACTTGGCATACTCGTATAAGTAAACATCCACACATAACTCAGACCTTGTATGAAGAAAGTCAAGTTCTTAGTGTCCGAAAACTGTATATTCTAAGTTGTATCACTATAGCTAATACACAGATTATCAACATGCCTAATTGCAAGAAACTGCAACAAAAACGTACATTAAATCAAGATTATTTTTGTATTTTTTGTTTCAACTCCAAATTTTTGTTTCATTTACGGTCATCCCGTGAAAGTTACACGAGACGAAACACGGATGCACAGAAAAACCAGAAAAATAGACCAGCGCTGGGAATCGAACCCAGGTCCTCAGCATTCCGTGCTGCGTGCTATTCCCCTACACCAACGCTGGACACCAGCGTACCACCACCACCAGTGCACCTCTCACTCGATCCCCAGCGCTGGTCTATTTTTCTGGTTTTTCTGTGCATCCGCGTTTCGGCTTGTGTTTTCGTGTGAAATATATTATAAACGTACATTAAGTTATTCATTGCCAACAGTTAGGTCACACTTTGCTAAAATATTCGGTTTATACAGGAAAATATTCATACATAAGAAAGTAAATTGCACTTGTAATGTTAAATCTTACTCACTACGAGAACTGAAAATTTGAATCCACGATTGGTTAAAACTTAAGTAAATTATATTGACACTGAAAAAATACTACACTATACCCGCTCGTAGGGGCAAATTCATAAACAAACACACAATTTTGTTTTTAAATATGTATGTTTTTGTCTGTAGGTATTCTTTTTTCTTTAACGCATATCACAATATTCTTGGTATTCTCAAAGTGTCATGTTTTATGTTTTAAGCAGTAGGTATACAACACCGTAGTTGATAAATATGTTTCTCTGTAATTAGCTTAGTTTTTTGGGCTGTAATAGGTTTATTTAATAAATAACACGCAATATATATACAATAATACTTAGCTAAAAATAACTTAACTAAACTTACCTACATAAAATAAAATAAAAACTTATATAAAATAAAAATTTAACCTAAAACTAAAACAAATTGTCTAAAGAGTACCCCTTAGGCAAGGTCCCGAAGATGCTGGCAGCGTGTCCTCTTTGAATAGCTAGGCTAATTCTTTGTCCGAGGAAGCTGCCAGCTTAGTTTTATACTGTATATAAATTTTTTTATAACATACTATACAGTAATATGCATTTCAGGGCTCTCCGGCTTACCGTGCACTCAGTAAGAATGTGAAAAAGGTATAACGTGAACGTACTTTGCTAGTACTAAGTATTTTAAGTGAGATTAAGGTGCTGATTTTGAGCATATATACTTGTAACAGACCATCGAGCATTCGCCGTTTAAGAGGATGTACCACCGGCAGTTTCTCCATACAAACGTAGTCCTCGTTTTCCTCCCTGGATAATAATTAATTTAGAGCAACAATTATTTTTTTAAATCTATAATGTTTGTATGTTTTGTTTTTTTTCGATAATTGGTATATTTTAAGAATAAGAGACCCTCAAAAACTCCAAAAAATCTCTATTTTCAGTGCCTCAATCAGAGGTTTCGTTAACAAATCCCACGAATGTAGAACAAAAACAGAAAACATACAAGCATATGGGAAACCCTCATTAAAACATAATATATGTGAAAGAAAAATTAAAAACGGTCCAGTTTTGGAAGAGGATTATGTTTTCTACAGCTAAAATCGGCTAAAGCTGCAGTTGTCCCTTTCGCTCTATATGCGGGTAATAGCGACGGCAATAGTTTTTTTTTTAATACTCGCCCGTGGGATATCCTCTTAAAGTTGTCGAATAACTAGCAGCGCCAAGCATGGAGCCAAACATTGCTATGAACCTACGCGATCATTCTAGTAAATGCTCGTCAAAAAATATCTTAAAATTGGATTAATATATAAAGTCGAGTATACATTTCTGTAACTCTGACCGTATGAATCTTTTTGTAGCTGGCTGTATTAAAAATTTACGTGTAAACAGTCAAGTGTAAAGCTATCGACACGACACGGCCAAATCCTGCCGTGAAGCAGCAGTGCTTGCAGTATTGCGTTTTGGCGCGGAGAGTAAGACAGCCGGTGAAATTACTGGCACTTGAGGTGTTAAAACTTAGGCCTCTAGGTTGGCAACACCAGGGGTATTGCAGATGTTTATGGGCGGTGGAGATTTTTTACCACCAAGAGAACTACTTTCTCGTTTGCCTTCCAGTCAAATAAAATAAAATGTACCCGTCTAAAAAGTGAAATGGACCCGATACACGACTTTATGTACTTCTTACTTATGGTTGTGTATACATATTTTTGTAACTTTCGCCGTGTCTATATATTTTTGCATTTGATTATACAAGAATTTTGAAAAACTCAGATGTGCGAGTCCGGATTTGAACTCCCGACCCTCTACTGGAAACACCATAGGTCGTCCACTAAGCTAGGCTAGGCTAGACTATACTTTTTATTTTTTTATTTATTATTCCTTGTAAATTGTTTTCAGCTGGTACGTAATCAAGTAACGTAAAATCAGTGCTTCGTCAGTTCGTATAATATACTACTTAATAACCATCCTTCTTCGCAGTCGGGTAAAAAATTAGAGTAAGCAGGAACAGTCCGACATGTTTCGGAGGATCTTTTTCAACAACTGTGGCGCCCCCGCATTGCTTCGCGGCGTATCGAAGAAACAAGAAGCGTGGGGTATTTCGGTGCTGTTAGAATCAATGTCGGATGTTTATAATCAAAGGGAGCTTATGTACCATTAGCCAAATAAGTGTTCTATCAATTTTTAAACAAGTTTCTATCAAATGAATTTGTCGCTAAAGTCGAGCTTTCAAGTTGACAGACACGTCTATTGGCATTATTATTTTATGACATACAAACGATTATCAACTTTAGGGTGGTAGACCAGACCACATATTTGGCTGCTGGTACATCCATCCATACTAATATTATAAATGCGAAAGTAACTCTGTCTGTCTGTCTGTCTGTCTGTTACGCTTTCACGCCAAAACCGCTGAACCGATTTGGATGAAATTTGGTACAGAGATAGAATAGACCTTGGGAAAGGACATAGGCTATCTTTTATCGCGAAAAAGAGGCTTTAAGGGGTTAAAATAGGGGGTGAAAGTTTATATGGTGGAAGTTCGTAGCTGTCGAAGATAAAACTATGAAACTTGGCATTTAGGCATTTGATATACTATCCATATCCATACTAATATTATAAATGTCAAAGTGTGTTTGTATGTTTGTATGTTTGTCCGTCTTTCACGCCATAACGGAGCGAAGGATCGACGTGATTTTTGGCATGGAGATAGTTTATGATAGTGATATAGGCTACCTACTTTTTATCCCGGAAAAATGCACAGATCCCAAGGGAACAGCGCGCGATAACCGAATATCACGCGGGCGGAGCCGCGGGCAAATGCTAGTATATGTATATAGAAGGCAGCCTAAACCAAAAAAGAGACCTGGTATTTCTCATAGACAGTTTTTTTTTTAAATCAACCCTTAAAGGAGTGAAAGGAAGGTTCAAAGTTCGTATGGAAGTTCATCATTTTGACGATAGAAACATAAAACTTTAAGCTAATTAGAAATAAAGAAACACTTATGTTAACGTTTTGTGAAATTCAATCACTCCAAGGGTGAAACGGGGTTTCAAATTTCAGATAATTAATAAGTAGGTTGTTTTTTGAATTCGAAAATTGGCACCATCTGTCTAAAACAACGTCTGTCTGTATCTGTTTTATAATGACTAATTGAGATACTAATACTTAATTAAGTACTTGGCTAGTTCGTGAGTCAGGATTCAACTTGTTTTTCTTTGTAATTGTTTATTTCCTCCCTTGTGCTATTTTGTCTTGTTTAATTATTTTTTTTCATTATTATTAATTTATTCAAAAAAATGCATAATTCTGCTATAAAGTTGTACATAGGTACATAACAGATTTTTAAAAGGACGCTTCGGTCTCTTTTCTGTAGGTACATATTAGTAAATTACTTTTCTCCAACTTGCTCGGAAATGTTCTCATTAATGTTGAAAATATCGACCGGGAAGACCATCGTTATATGCGTTGATCCAATAATAAATTAAAAAAAAAGTGACATTATTTCCTGGACATGTCCGGGAAGTGTTTATTATCGGGCAGGTTTTTTACTTTTAATTTCATCCAAGACCGAAAATTCACCAAACAGCTAGCCAATTGTTCAATAATCACGTACAAAACCGAGATTAAAAAAAAATGTTTTCTGCGTTTAGCTAATGCCTAAATGTTTGTGTCCAAATCATAATAAGGTGTATTGAGACTTAATTATCTTCTCGGACTACTAAATATTTTGCAACAAAAAGATATGTTTTTTTATGTCGTGCGTTTAGGAATTGCCGCTTAAACTAAAAGTAAAAATGTATAATCTTTATATTTACTAATCCTATAACTTTTTCTTTTAATTTATTTTGATTACTATGTTTTATGTGGAACCAAACATACGATTCGGACCCAAATCTTTAATATCGAAATTGAGGCGGGAATGTGAATTTCATTTTGTCAAAGATTTTCTGCCGTGTTATTTTTACGAAAATAAAATGAGTTCTATAATTAGTGATGAAAATATCCTAATGGACACGCAGCATCTTTTATCAGTAAGGTTTATTTTTATTACTATAAAAGTGTTAATTTTGTTTAGATTGTAGGTAGATTGTTATACAAATATATTGTGCCGAATAAATATAATGTTTTCGGTTTCTTTCCTCGCATATTTGGAAAAAAACAGTATACAGGCCTCGGCAGGAATGTCATTTAGTGGATTCGTTTCTATTGAAGGACTCGGCTACGCCTCGTCCTTCAAAACCATACTCATCCACGAAATGACTTTTCCCGCCCTCTGCAGTAATATACTATTACTAACAACAATTTGTCCATTCTAGTTCGACGAATTTCTCATTGCGGTAAGTACTTACCTATTTTCAATCTGTTCATGATTATACATTATCTGTGTATATTCACAAAACTACAAATAGGGTTTGTTTCGAGATTTATTGAAATATTTTAGGCATCAGATATTTTGTGAGGCCGTCTACCGTCGGGTGACAGTCAAAAGTCATCATCATCATCATCATGTCAGCCGAAAGACATCCACTGCTGGACATAGGCCTCCCCCAAGGCTCTCCACTCAGACCGGTCTTGTGCTTTTCGCATCCACCGCGATCCCGCGATCTAAAGTGAATCAAAAGTCACTAAGTAACAAATCTTAAAACCCGTATTTATAAACGAGTCATTACTTGTTGTTAAGTAAATTGCATATGTAAAGAAAATGGTGACTATGACTTGGCTAAGAAATCTAACATTTGACAGTTCAATTTTCAAGCAAAAGCTCAACTATAGAATAAAAATCGTACTTGAGTAATCGCTTTTACTCAAGACTAAGTAATGGCCTTTACTTCTCTATAAACACGGGTGCTACTGATTAGGTACAACAAAGCTTGTATCTCAGTATGAATCATAACAAGATACGACTTTTTTAAGAGCAGTGGCAGAAATTTTAGTGATTTTTGCTTTTCATTCGGCGAAATAAACATTTTAATGTTACAGGGTGGCGCGGTCCAACTGTACAACGAATTATCGAATCCAAGAGTCGTGTCCTTGGTACGTGCTCCCTGCCTAAATACCTAAAAATACATGATGTCCTCCATGTCGTGTCCGACAAAGGCGAACCTTTAGGCTTGTTGGCGAGCGAAGCCGCGAGCAAAAGCTAGTTTTAAATAAGTACATTGTGGATAGTCAAGGAAACTGAATCACGTACCAGAGTTGTTGAAGCTTTGTGGTAGATAGGTCCTAATGTTATATGTTGACGTCTCATACATCAGTCAAAGATATCATAGAGAAATTGAAGTTCCCTCGACCGCATTAAAAATTTGTGTTTTTGGTAAAAATTAACTTTTTGTTGACTGTTCTATTATCGCATAAACTAAATTTGCATACCGAATTTCAAGTCGATGCCATTAACTGTTGAAGGGTTCCGTCCTGTGGAGACGATCCTGGCCGGACTACCAGCATGTCACTACCAGATTATTGTACTGTCACGCAATTTACACAAGTATACCAAATTTGAAGTCAATCTAACTACTGTAAGTTGGTCGAATTTAACTGGTAAGATTTGATTATAGACAGACAGACAGACAGACAAACAACGGGACAGATGAAACTAAATAAAAGCTTGTAAAAACGCTTTTCAGAAGACGAACACTCAAGCAGTTCAGCCGGTCGTAGCTGCAAAGGTAAAGATAAATTTTTTTTTTAGAGTTATTCATAATTCTAAAATTATCTCTATTGAACGTCATTTTTACTCTAGAATGCTGCGTGTAGCGATTGAAGAAAATAAAATTTCAAGCTTTTTTTTGCTGACTGTTTGTTTTGTTGACTGTACTTGTATTGTCACCCAACCTACATCTGCATACCAAATTTCAAATCGATGCCATTAACCGTTGAAGAGTTCCGTCCTGTGGAGACGATCCTGGCTGGATTGATTTATTGATTGATTGATTGATTGGTAGATGAGTCATTGCCCGTACTATTTTTTTTGTCATGAAGCCCAAGGTAGGTGTCAGCGGTATCGGAAATTTTTGAATAAATATTAGGATTCGATTTGTGGCATTCGAACATAGCGGATGTAGACAATATACTTATAATTTTGCTATTTCTGTTTCTTTGGCTAGTTGAAGTATATTAATAATTTTGATAGTGTTTTATGCGGCGATTAACCTTAACAGTGAACAGTGACCACAAAATTCTATATTGCTCTCGTGTCTGACATTTTTTAATGCGCCAGTTGTCTCCACGTGGTTTCTGGAATTTACTATCAAGTTGTAAAAACTACAACTACCGAACAACGTCCCTCTCAAAGAGAGTAGGTACTTTGACACTGGCGAAATTGTCCTAATAAGAACAGAAAGCCATATTTTAAAAGAGAAGAAGAATAAATATTCGTTTTTCTTTCACAAATATACAATTTTACTCGCAAATGTGATGAAAAACATTGTGTGTCGCACGGGCGGTACCTACTAGAATTACGAACATCGACTCATTAAAGCCCTCAGTCTTTGACTTCGGGCTTCTAATAGACTCTCGTTCGTAATTCCTTATTTACCGCCCTTAAGACAATGTACTATTGTTCTAAGATGATTCAAATAACACATGATGATTATGTAACTTTGTGAGGCGATTTTAGTAACTCAATAAGTAAAATCACTATTCAAAATTACCTAGGTACCACTACATATTTATCATACATTTGTGATTTAAAGAGTATTTTTAATTTAATTTTTTATTTATGTAAGTATTTTTTTATTTTCAGTCGGTATGTTTTGGTTGGTTTGTGATATACTTTTACTTACACTATTATAACATCTATAGATGTTGTCGGTATACAAGTTCTACTTTGTCGGGGTTCGGTACTGAAGGCCTTTACCCCAGTCGCCTAACACCTTCGCTCTAAGTAAAATCTACATTAATTCATGTAAACAATTTTTTTGCATAAATAATTTGGTCAGGTAATTTGCAAATATATTCTTCAATAATCCACTAAAATTTATCACCGCGACAGTAAAATTTTATAAAAAATAATATTTAATAATTCTGTAAAATACAGGCGACATTGCTATAAGCCTATTTACTTCATAGTTTACTAGTTTTATTTATGTTCTTTGTAAAACATGTAGTAGAATCGACTTAATTTTTTTTAAGAATTAAAAAAAAGGCTTTATATTTTGAAATGTAAAAATTAATTACGATAGTGGCATAAAAGGTTAGTTACGGTTAAGGTACTTATGTGTTTTAACGTGCCTTGAGACTTTTTGTACTTATTTATTTTATGCTGCTAATGTTATATTGGTTTAACAAAATAATATATAACTTAAAAATCTTATTAATTTTTTTCCTAATAGAAATTAGACGTATTTCGAAATAATCACTTAGGTGTTTTTTTTTTATTTCCTGTTTGATAACATATTGGTGGATTCAGCTTGCGGGTATAAATACTGAATTATTCAAGAATATTTTGACACTAAATTTACTGATAATATTTTTGCTCAAAAAAAATCACCATTTACATTTTGTGAAATCTATGCTTATTATTATTAAAGGGTGTCCCAAACAGGACGCAAGATTTCAATTTGCCGCTATTTTTGTATTTCAGTGCTGACAATCCTAAAAAAAAACTATTTGACAGCTGAATGTTTAGGGTTTGTAAAAATGGCGGGTTAGAGTGATAGAGGATATCGATGTGGAAGCAATGTGGTTTCAACTAGACGGGCCACTTGCCACGCAGCCAGAAACTTTTCCTAGTCGTGTGATCTCTCGATTCGGTGATCAGAATTGGCCCCCTAGATTTTGCGATTTAACGCCTTTAGACTTTTTTTTATGGGGTTATTTAAAGTCTAAAGTCTATGTCAATAAGCCCACGACCACTCATGCTTTAAAAGAGGAATTTCGACGCTGCATTGGAGAATTTCAGCCGCATCTATACAAAATGGTCATAGAAAATTTTGACAAAGAGTACGTATGTGCCAGCAAAGCCTAGGAGGACATTTACCTGGCGTATTATTCCACAAATAGCCATATTTTATATATTCCAAGATTTTACATACAAATATATTATAACGAAGAAAAAAATGTGTTTTTCATCAATTTCAAATCTTGCGTCCTTTTTGGGACACCCGTTATTAAAACACTCTCGCGGTCATGTCACCTAAAAAAATATTACCCATATCAAAATCTGCGTCATCAAAATATGTTCGAATGGACGGACGCCTGACAAAAAATATCAGCAAAGCGTAATGCACAACAGGTGCCAATTATTTAAAGTATAAGAAGCTTATGATAAACCTTTGCCTTCGGACTCCTTTAAATATATTAGTTCTTTTTAAGTTTAGGACAGTTTTCTGTATTTTTTTATTATCTTTTCAGATAAATTCGGTGCTTCTAACGGTGAGCAATTCCTTCTTTAAACTATTAACTAAATTAATGCTTGAAAGTTTGGGTCTGCAAGAAAAATAATGCTCAATTGACAATTACAGAGGAATAAAATTATTTATAAACAAACAGATAATAAATACAATAATTAACAGAAATAAATAAAAAAAGAACTAAAACTAACTTACTCTTATCCTAAAAATATATATTTACAAATATCACCTAAGTCGTTGCTGTTGGGCTGGCTGCGTTTCCTCGTTGTATGGCAATGCAGTGCCCTTAATGTAAGTTTTCGGTTACAAAATACGTCTCCATCGCGTTCGCGTTCGAATTTTAATTTGTATGGAAACGCGAACATCGCAAACGTTCCGCTAGAGGCGCTGTTCGTGTTTCCATACAAATTGAGATTTTAACGCGAACGCGATCGAGACGTATTTTGTAACCGAAAACTTACACTAATGGCCACTTGCTGGAATCACATAAATCTCGAGTTAGCGTTAAGCTTAGTTTAGTAGTGTCAAAATGTATGGAACTGTCAAGCTTAAGCCAGGCTGAACAACTAAATCTAGATTTATTTTTACCTGCAAGTGGGTCTAAAAGCAGTTTTATGGCCTCGAAATACATAACATAATGTAACTTGAGAGAGTTTCCTAAACTTTTTCTCGTATGCCACTTTCAAAGTTTTACTGTTTTTGCCTACCCCCGCTGCGCTTAATAACGCTGGTCCACATTTGTATGATTTTGTCGTATCATATTTTAAAATTCCAAATTTTCCAGTATCTCTACGCTAGTCTATGCTACTATAGATTGTTTCAATCAAGAAATAACGTCACATTTTGACGAAGATTTTTCAAATGAAAAATAAATATTGAAATCAAGTGAATTTTGGTGAAAAAATTGATTAGACGTCTAGTTAAAAGATACGAATTATAGATAAATGTTATTGATTCGATTCAGTGGGTGTTTATACAAGAAATCGGTTTATTAACACTTTTAATAAATTGTACAGGCATAACGTATAGAGCTCTCTATTCGACTGTTCCAGGGTGGTATGACTCAATATCTTAATCTCCTGGTAAAACAACTGTATGACAAGAAGGTAAGTTTTAAATTTAGTTAATTATAACCAATCACTTTGCTCACCCCCGACCACACTGTAACCCGACTGTCATGAGCACCAAACAAATTTACCATGTGAAGAACAAATGAAATGTATAATAAATGTAAATATACTGGAATATATATATGTTGTGGCCCAAGTGATAATTCGGTCACTGTAATATATATAATATTAGCTTTTGCCCGCGGTTCCGCCCACGTGGTATTCGGTTATCGCGCGCTGTTCCCTCGGGAACTGTGCATTTTTCCGGGATAAAAAGTAGCCTATGTCACTCTCGGGCCCATAAAGTACTTATCTCTATGCCAAAAATCACGTCGATCCGTCGCTCCGTTACGGCGTGAAAGACAGACAAACATACAAACATACAAACACACTTTTGCATTTATAATATTAGTATGGATTACAAATGCGAAAGTTTGTAAGTCTGTTTGTTTGTTACTCCATCACGTCAAAACCGCTGAACCGATTTCAATGAAACTCGGTACACATATAGTTTGAGTTACGGGGAAGGGCATAGCATAGGTTTTTCCCGAGCAATGGAATAGTTCCCGCAGAATGGCTATAAACGTATTCTACATGGGTGGAGTCGCGGGTAACAGGCTAATTTTTCATAATCCCGGGCATATCTATCCAGCGTACCCTACGGCTTGTAACAATATATACACATACCTACCTATGCGATTGTGCATGACCTTTATTTATCCGAATATCCCATTTATTTACATAAATCTATTTGAATTTGCATGAATCTGATGTATATTTATTTTTATCTTATCCCTACTATCCCTACTAATATTATAAATGCGAAAGTTACCCTGAAATTCAAATTCAAATATTTATTGATAGGTTGTGAGTTAGTATACATAGGTCTGTCTGTCTGTCTGTCAGTTACGCTTTCACGTCGAAACCACTCAACCGATTTTGATGAAATTTGGTATATAGGTAGGTTGAACCCCCAAGGATCAACACAATATACCTTTTATTCCGGTAGAGGGCGCCACCGCGCGATAACCTAGATCCGCGCAGACGAAGTCGCGGGCATAAGCTAGTATTTATAATATATAAAAATGAAAGTCTATCTATATTATAGTCTAGCTTTCTATTAGTGAAAGATTTTTTAAGTGGTCTGACTTATATTTCTATCTCCCGGGAATTTTGCATTTTCCCGAGGAAAAAGTAGGTAGCCAATGTCAGTCAAAAACTGTAGCTTTCTCTTAGTGAAAGTGTTTTTTTTTATTCGATTTAAAGAATCATATTGATCCCGCGGGAACTTTTCGATTTCCTGGGGAAAAATAAGCCTTTTTCAATTTAATCAGGGACAGGGTAGCTTTCTATTGAGTTCACTTATTTTCATCCCGCGGGGATTATTCTATATCGTGTACGAAGTCGCGGGCAAAAGAAACACATAGGTACTTTAACGTTTTTTGGAATTCTACCCCTGAATATGTGAAACAAGAGTTCAAAGTTTGTTTGAATTATGATTATTATTATGACTATTTAGGTCGCTTTTTGAAATCCAATAATTTGCACCATCAATCTGTCTAAAACAACGACTGTCTGTGTTTTCCACGTAATGCTCCGAAAAATCAATTAAAACAGGAAAAAAAGGATTGTAGAAAGTATATCTATGTTACTCCGAATTTAACGCGAGCAAAGCCACGGGCAAAAGCTAGCATGTGCAAATAAATAAAACATATATCATATTCGTCAAATTGAACAACATTAGTTATGCGAAGAAGCAATGTAAAGCAAAATGCTTGTTGTTTGTTGTTTGTTTGTTGGCGACGTCAGTTACTGTTGTGTTCTAGGATTTAATTTGGATGAAAAAGGGAAAATCTAAAGACTCCATTATTTTTAAAAGTCGCTGAACTAATGATGTTCAGTTTGACGAGTACGATCTATGTTTTAATTTTTTGCTCGTATTACATAGGCCACACACGGTATAAAGGCTAGATAAAGATGAAAAATATGCATTATCTAATGCGGAATACATTAAATTGAATATATTGGTACGAGTTCATATTTTACTTATTTTTTAGACTGCTGCTAAAAAACTGGACATGCTGGTATGTACTCGTAGATTATATAGTTTTATTTTAGGTGCGCCCGCGGCTTGAACCAAGTCATGCGTAGTTGTTAGTGGACGTCCTATGCTGCGCTTGCCGATCCGCAGTCTCCATTCGAGAACTTTTCGGCATCAACTCGACAGCTATTTGTTGATCGGTGGATGCAGACCGCTTTCAACCGAAGCGACTGGAGGTCTATGGGGGAGGCCTATATCCAACAGTGAATATATGATAGTGATATAGCTGATATGATAATGATGATGATTTTATGTTATCAGCTAAATGGGGGTCATTGTACTGTGGTGCAGCACCAGAATTTAGTGGGGGTGGAGTCACTTGGGACACATATCAGTCATTTTTAACCAACTTCGTATAAGCTTTTATTTAACTTTTAATGTATGTGTACGAGTATGTATGTAAAGCTTGAATAAAAGCTTGTTTTTATTTTACTTTCACATCAAATCATGTGTATCATCAAAACTGAACGTACATGGACGTACATGAATGTACATGGTGTCCTCAAGGGGAGACAACCCTGGCTGCAACATCAGGTGCTTTCCATCATATAAATACGAGTACGTTGTCATTGTCATTAAAATTTAACAATCGTGAAATTGTATGCCTATTGACTATTGAGGAGAAAACACCTGAGGCGACGATCCTGGCCGGACTACCAGGATATCACTCCCAAATTATCGTATTGTTACCAGATTTACATCATCATCATCATCATCTCAAGCCTCTCTCAACCAATTCGGTGTAGGCCTCCTTCAGCTTTCTCCAGGTTGCTCTATTCTGAGCCGTCTGCATCCAGTCACTGCCTGCAACTCTCCCGATATCATCCCTCCAACGCATTTGAGGTCTTCCAACCGGTCTCTTGCACCCCCACGGCCTCCATTCCAGTAAAGCCTTGCACCACGAGTCTGTTTTTCGGGCAAAGTAAACAGTCCATTGCCACTTCAGCTTAGCTACCCGCTTTATAATATCGGAAACTTTGCTTTGTTTCTTCAACCAGTTTTATATAAGTACCAGATTTATAGTTATAAGTAGCCAAATTTTAAATCAATCCGATTATTGGAGTGAGTCAAATTTACTTGCATGATCTGAGCCGTACATACGTATATTGTGTTCCGATCCAATTTTTGACAAAAAAAAAATCGTAAACAAAGACGACATTTACCCGACCACAGACATTCAATGATGTGAAAACCTAGAACCTATTGCAAAATAATTACCTAATCTGTTCTGTAAATCTATTATTAATTAATTGAATAGATCAACATATTATTGTCTATTTTATTATTTAAAATACTTGATTTCATTCCAATGAATGTTTATTCAGTTATAAAAGCAGTAACATTAATAAAATTTTGAAATGTCAAATTTGCCACCATCTCTACGCTAGTCTATGCTACTACAGATTATACACATATTTCAATCAAAAAATAACGTCAGATTATGACGAAGAATTTTCAAGTGAAAAATAAATATTGAAATCAAGTGAATTTTGGTGAAAAAAGTTATTGATTCGATTCAGTGGGTCTTTGTACAATCATTTTGATAAAATCGGTTTGTTTACTCTTTTAATAAATTGGATAGGCAAGTTAATAAGTTTTGGTAAAAAAAACATTTTTGATAAAAGTTTTAATTGTTGACTGTACTTCTTGTTGACTGTACTTCCATTGTCACCCACAGTAGGTACATTTGCATACCAAATTTCAAGTCGATGCCATTAACCGTTGAAGAGTTCCGTTTTGCGGAGATAATCCTGTCCGGAATTTACGCTGTCACGGAATTTACAAAAGCATGCCAAATTTGAAGACAATCCAACTATGTACTAGAAATGGGGCCAATTTAACTTGCAATATTTGACCCGCATCTACAAGATAGGTACCGAGTACATTTCAAGTTAAAAGCTTTTAAAAAACAGGTTGTAACAATGTTTTAACAATAAACAAACTTTACAGATATATATCCATTACAAGAAACTAGGCAAAGTGAGTTGATTTTGATCTTATTTTTACACCTCCGACGCAAAAAGAGGGGTGTTATAAGTTTGACCGCTATGTGTGTCTGTGTGTCTGTCTGTGTGTCTGTGTGTCTGTCTGTGGCACCGTAGCTCTTAAACGGGTGAACCGATTTGAATGCGGTTTTTTTTATTTGATAGCAGGTTTTCTAGCGATGGTTCTTAGACATGTTTCATCAAAATCGGTTCAGCCGTTTTTGAGATATTGAACTTAAATTGTTGGGAATGATTACCACTTTTGAGGGTTCAGTACTATCCAACTATGTACTAGAAATGGGGCCAATTTAACTTGCAATATTTGCCCGCATCTACAAGATAGGTACCGAGTACATTCCAAGTTAAAAGCTTTTAAAAAACAGGTTGTAACAATGTTTTAACAATAAACAAACTTTACAGATAATTGTCCATTACCAGAAACTAGACGTGAGTTTATTTTGATCTTATTTTTTGGGAATGATTACCACTTTTGAGGGTTCAGTACTACTTAACGCGGAAACACCCAGTATTTTTAAATAGCTTTAGAAATATGAAAAATAGTTTACGTTCTATTCTCACACCTACGGAATATACACAAAAAAATCATAAAAATTTAGCCTATCACATACTAAGCAGATACGATAAGATATCTGCATCTAAACGCATATCTATCAATATCGCTCCCTATACAATTCAATGAGCTAACACACACAGTGCAGATAACTTATATTTTATCGTGAATTATCTGCGGGCACCGATATATATCGAAAGATGCCAAAGATATTATCTGCGTATATAAATTGATCTGTGTATAATATCTGCCGATATAAATATGGTACAGTATTTTATCTGCAGATAGATACAGGTTGGCATGATAGGCTTGGGTAAAAAAAACGATATAACAAAATATCGATATGTTTTCACAAAAAAAACCGACATAAATTAGCCATAATTTTCCCCGCGATATGTCGACTTTCGATATTTATTTTCAGATATTAAAAGCAATATATTTTTTAAAGCTTCAGTGATGACTTTGGCTGTACCGAATGATAGGAGCAGATTAACAGGGGAGCACGTCAAACAAAGAGTGCTCCTGGTGTCAATATCAGACAGATACTGGTTTGAATAATGTAATTTCTTGTTGTGTTGATGATTTTTCTTCTGATAGATCCTCGAAGATCTTAAATTCACTATATTATATTTTCTAAATTCGCAGTGGCCTCTCAGTTTAAAGATTTTCTTTATTTTCAGCATTGCATCTTCTGGAGCTGCTACGGCTGAAACAAGAAACGAAATATAAAAAAATTACCTGCAGAATATTGATGTACTATAAATAAAAAAGTACAGCAGAATATAAAGCATTTTATCTTGAAAATTCCTATAGAACGTGCGGTCATTAGCACATGCAAACAAGCAGTAAGTTTATGCAAGCCAGAGTCAATCAATCTTTAGTCATTTATTTATTTCTCTCTCCTATTAAGACTAGAAATTCCCTCCATCTTATTACCGTTGGCCAGAGGCGCACACTTAAAACGTCATTATGTCACTTTATTTCCGATAAGTAACCATCTTACACAACCAGCACTGGAAAAGACCAAATACCTATGTACGAGGCACAAGGGAAAACGTTGACCCGTTCACCGTCCTGACGACAGCGCCTCTGACGTCAGGACGGTGAAACGCACCCGTCAAAAAACGTAGATTTACGTAGTTTATCAAAAACCGGCCAGGAGCGTGTCGGGCACGCCCGAGATAGGGTTCCGTAGCCGTTACGAAAAAATTTTGTCATATTTTTCTAAGGATTTCGTATTTTGTACGGAATATTCCAAGTTTAGGTATATTTTATACTTTTGGCTGCTATTTACTCTTAAACTATTAATGATTGTCAATAAAACTGAACCACTATTTTTTTAAAAATTTCCACCCACCGGTTTAGATTTAAGAGGGGGGGGGGGGGACGGGACGCATTTTGCACTTTAAAGTTGAATATTTTGGAAACGCATCACTGAATCGAAAAAACACTATAAGAATGGGTGAGAAAAAAAATTGGTATTCCCTTGACTTGTCTAAAAACGTTTTGCATAACTTCACTTTGTCTAACAACTTTTACTATAATGAATAGTTTGTCTAAAGTCAATTTGTATAAATTCATTATACATAATTTTTATTTTGTCGAATTTTCATTTTAACTAAATTATCATTTGCATGACTCTTATTTTGTCGAATATTATTTTATCGAAAACCCACATTGTCGATTGTCGTTTTAACTAATCATCATGTAGCCGAATAACGTTTTAACTAATATGATTTTGCATAACTCTTGTTTTGTTGAATATTATTTTATCGAAAACTCACTTTGTCGATTCTTATTTTAACTAATCATCATGTAGCCGAATAACCTTTTAACGAATCCAAATATTCTTCTAACTTTTTATTAGGTTCAAGCAAATAACAATACTAAACATGCAGGGAATAGGTGCGACGACGAGCGAAGCGAGGAGGAGCGTTACGTAGAACTGCGACCCCACAGCGCGCGAGCCGAGCGAGCGAAGCGAGCGTGCCGCGGCAGCGGCTGGCGAAGCGCCAGAATCGACTTTATTTTATAGAACTAAACTTTTTAGAATTAACTAACGATATCTCAATGTATTTGGATTAACCGAGATTAGGACAAATGAAATTATGCGATATGTATGTTAGACAAAATATAATTATGTCAATCGAACTTTAAACAAAATAAGTTTATACAAAATGAAGTTTATGTGACATGTACGTTAGACAAAACATAATTATGTCAGTCAAACATTATATTAAATGAGTTAATGTAAAATGAAAATTAGGTAATTTAAAATTAGGCAAAACAAAATTATGTAAAGTAAGTTGTATATAAAATGACTTTCATTGAAATGAAAATTAGGTAAAATGAAACATTAGGTTAAGTAATATTAGTTTATCTAACATTAGACAAAGTGAAAATAGGCAAAAAGTTGTTATGCAAAACAAGGTACAACCAAAAAAATCACTTATGCAGGAAATGAAGAAAGTTGTTGTATGAAGACCCAAACATTAATTCCTCAGTCGATGAAATTTTGCTTGGTTATTGTATAGTATGAGCCGTAACTAAAATATAAAAAATCCAAAAAAAAAAACGCCTAAGTTTTGTATTTATACCTAAAAATCGCCACTACTTTAAAAAAAACTCGTATCTCAAAATTGATAATTTTTCCGAGTGCACTTTATGACCATTACGTCAAGGTTCAATTTTGTTGACGTATTGATTTGAGATACGAGATTTTTTTCTAAATAGTGACGAAATACAAATCTGTTTATATAATTATGTCCAAAATTATTTTACCAAATTAGTCATTCGTATCACTATGTGATACTAGAAAAAATCTGAAACTTTTGTCAAACATGAGAATTTTTTTTTATGATAATACTTTTTTTGACGCTCATTTTCATCGGAAAATTGCTCTGTAATTTTTTTCTTCTTATATGATCTTAGAATATAATTTGGCGTAGTAAGTAAGATTAAAAAAAATGCATACCTAAATTTATGTAAGTATTTTAGAACTATTAAAAACTGAGAGTGGAAAATTTCTCATCCTGATTTCTTTTTAAATATATACTAAGTAGTCACGTGTACACTTAAATATAAAATATCAAAAAAAATCCCGCTTGTACAACCCGCTCCCTACACACTGCTCTCGATATGTTTAGTTTTTAATACGCTCGTTATTTTTTTGGGTGTTTTTATAGTTGAATGGAAAGGAAACTGTGAACTCAATTCAATAATAGTCCGTGAGCCCAGCCCCTAGTTACCTACGTAACATGACATTACGATAAGATGCATGGCACACGGTGGAGAAAGTTGTGCTGAGCAAGAATCAAAAAACTTACGCACTTAAAATTAGCCGGAAGTTTGAGAAAATCCTTCACTTCCGGTCAAAATTTTAAGGTAAATTTACGTCATATGACATCATTACGAAACATGTGGCATCAGCCCTTTATCCGTAGAGAGGGGCAACATAAGTCTGTCAGATCTGAAGTAGCCGGAATTGCTTGACAGACTAAGTCAAAGATGACCCCCAAAAACGATTTCTTACGTCATATAACATCGTGACTAAAATAATTACAAAAGTTTCGTAATATTAGTGTCTTTAATAATATATAAGTCTGCCAAGCGTTTTTTAGCCGGAAGTCCTTTACAAGTGTTATTTTAACTGCAAGGAAAATGTAATCGTATCATGTTAAATGATAATAATTTAACAAATTATGATCGATTAACAAGGATTATAGACTTATTCGTCGTGGTCGGTATATTTTGTATGTAAGAAAATAAAAAAATCATCATCATCATGTCACCCGAAAAACGTCTACTGCTGGACATAGGCCTCCCCCAAGGCTCTCCACTCACACCAGTCTTGTGCTTTTCGCATCCACCGCGATCCCGCGATCTTAACCAGGTCATCGCTCCATCTTGTTGGAGTCCTACCGACAGCACGTCTCCCGGTCAGCGGACGCCATTCGAGAACCCTTTGACCCCATCGGCCATCAGTCCTGCGAGCAATGTGTCCCGCCCACTGCCACTTCAGTTTCGCAATTCTTCGGGCTATGTCAGTAACCTTAGTTCTACTGCGGATATCATCATTTCTGATTTTATGCCGCAGAGAAACCCCGAGCATACCCTCTCGTATCTCTCTCATAGCCCTTTGAGTGACTTTGAGCTTCCTCATGAGGCCCATCGTTAGCGTCCACGTCTCAGATCCGTATGTCATCACTGGTAACACCGACTGGTCAAAGACTTTTGACTTCAAACACTGCGGTAATTTGGATGAAAAGACACTGCGAAGCTTCCCGACCGCTGCCCAGCCGAGTCGGATTCGACAAGTGATCTCTTTCCATGGACATTAGACATAAATTTCGTCTTGTCCATGTTCATTCTCAGGCCAACTCGGTCGGAAACTCTGCTGAGGTCAGCGAGCATAGCACTGAGGTCCTCCATGGTCTCAGCCATGACTACAATATCGTCGACGAATCGAAGGCGAGTGAGGTACTCGCCATTAATGTTGATGCCTCGTCCTTTCCAGTCCAAAACCTTAAAAAAAAATAGTTTATTGAAAAAGTATCGCATTACAAAAATTGCATTGCCGTTGGTCCCACACTAGGCAAAGCCTGTCACGTAAAAACATCCTCCAATGCAGCGGTGAACAGTTTCGGAGAGATCACATCTCCTTGTCTGACTTCCCGCTGCAGAGGAATAGGCTTCGTGCTCTGGTCCTGTAGTCGGACGGACATAGTGGCGTTTTCGTACAAACACTGTAACACTTCGATATACCGGTAGTCAACTTGGCACCGCTGGAGAGACTGTAGCACAGCCCAAGTCTCGATCGAATCGAAGGCTTTCTCGTAGTCCACAAATGCAAGGCAAAGGGGGAGGTTATACTCTTCGGTCTTCTGTATAACCTCCCGCAACGCATGTATGTGGTCTACGGTACTATAACCGGCTTGTTCGGGAGGCTGGAAGTCGTCAAGCCTGCATGCGAGACGATTTGTGATGACCCTGGAAACAGCTTGTAAACATGGCTCAGAAGTGCGATGGGTCTATAGTTCTTCAGCAAGGTGTTATTACCTTTTTTGAAGAAGAGCACCATCACACTTCTGTTCCATGCTTTCGGCGTTCTCCCTTGGCGGAGGACGGAACTAAATAGCGTCTGAAGGCCCTTAAGCACTGGTTTACCACCCGCCTTCAGGAATTCGGCTGTAATTCCGTCGTCGCCCGGAGCTTTGCCATTCTTGAGCTGCTTGAGGGCCATACTAATCTCGTACAGGCTGACGTCCGGGATATCTTCGGTATAGTGTCGGTAAAATTTTATTATTTTGCCACCGTCTGTCAGGCACTTCCAGCAATTGCAGAACTGACACTACTGAAACTCACTGAAACTATTAATTCCCGTAAAAAAATAATTCAGTAGAAGTTTTTTTTCTGACTATACTTACTTGTATTGTTATCGAACATCCATTCGTGTAATTTTAAGTATAGTCTCTTCCGTGGAGTAAACAGTTCTCTTCCGTGGAGACAATTCTGACCTGCTGATGATCACCTGAATTTCACGACAAGATTATTCTTTGCCACCAGATAGTTTTAATATTACAATGCCAAATTTCAACTCAATCCAACCACTGAAAGTACTTAGATCAAAATAACTTTACGTGCGAGATTTGATTACAGACAACGGGACAGGTGAAATAAAATAAAAGATTGTTTTTTCGTTTTTATTTTCTTACATACTAAATATAGTGACCACGACGAATGAGTCAATAATCCTTGTTAATCGATCATAATTTGTTAAATTATTCTCATTTAACATGATACGATTACATTTTCCTTGCAGTTAAAATAACACTTGTAAAGGACTTCCGGCTAAAAAACGCTTGGCAGACTTATATATTATTAAAGACACTAATATTACGAAACTTTTGTAATTATTTTAGTCACGATGTTATATGACGTAAGAAATCGTTTTTGGGGGTCATCTTTGACTTAGTCTGTCAAGCAATTCCGGCTACTTCAGATCTGACAGACTTATGTTGCCCCTCTCTACGGATAAAGGGCTGATGCCACATGTTTCGTAATGATGTCATATGACGTAAATTTACCTTAAAATTTTGACCGGAAGTGAAGGATTTTCTCAAACTTCCGGCTAATTTTAAGTGCGTAAGTTTTTTGATTCTTGCTCAGCACAACTTTCTCCACCGTGTGCCATGCATCTTATCGTAATGTCATGTTACGTAGGTAACTAGGGGCTGGGCTCACGGACTATTATTGAATTGAGTTCACAGTTTCCTTTCCATTCAACTATAAAAACACCCAAAAAAATAACGAGCGTATTAAAAACTAAACATATCGAGAGCAGTGTGTTGGGAGCGGGTTGTACAAGCGGGATTTTTTTTGATATTTTATATTTAAGTGTACACGTGACTACTTAGTATATATTTAAAAAGAAATCAGGATGAGAAATTTTCCACTCTCAGTTTTTAATAGTTCTAAAATACTTACATAAATTTAGGTATGCATTTTTTTAATCTTACTTACTACGCCAAATTACATTCTAAGATCATATAAGAAGAAAAAAATGACAGAGCAATTTTCCGATGAAAATGAGCGTCAAAAAAAGTATTATCATAAAAAAAAAATTCTCATGTTTGACAAAAGTTTCAGATTTTTTCTAGTATCACATAGCGATACGAATGACTAATTTGGTAAAATAATTTTGGACATAATTATATAAACAGATTTGTATTTCGTCACTATTTTGAAAAAATCTTGTATCTCAAATCAATACGTCAACAAAATTGAACCTTGACGTAATGGTCATAAAGTGCACTCGGAAAAATTATCAATTTTGAGATACGAGTTTTTTAAAAAGTAGTGGCGATTTTTAGGTATAAATACAAAACTTAGGCGTGTTTTTTTGGATATTTATACAATACTTTTTATTTATTGATACTTTATCATACTGTAAAGTTTTTTCGGGCTGAGGAATTACTGCTGGGGTCCACTACCTTTATTTCCTCCACTACACCCCCTCTTTACGTCTATGGGTGGTACTCTAAAAAATTTGTTTTAATATTTTATTGTACTGTTTTGTCCGCATAGTTTACATGTATATTTGTGCAAAATTACAGCTTCCTAGCATTGATAGTTTCTGAGCAAAGCCGCGACGGACGGACGGACAGACAGAGAGACAGACAGACAGACAGACTGACAGACGGACAGACAGACAGACAGACAGACAGACAGACAGAAAGACAGACAGACATGGCGAAACTATAAGGGTTCCGTTTTTGCCATTTTGAAAGAAAGAAAGAAAGAAATATTTATTTTGGCTTCAGAACCCTAAAAAAGAAGCCAAAACACTGTTGTTATCCTTCGTTTTTTGTTGCTATTAAATCATTTTTCTTTACTATACATTGTATTCTATCTGATGTACGTGTGTCACTTCAATAAACAAAGTCGAATTCAACATTCGTTATCAGCACGAAACTCTATTTTAACTGAGTATTACTTATGGCAATAACTCATATTGTAAGGACATGCATAACAGCCAAGGAAGCTTGGGATGCTCTTTCGTCCAGTTACGAGGACAAAGGTTTAGGGCGACGTATAAGCCTCGAACGGAAATTCTACAGGTACTGCCTTGATGATTTTGATTCCAATATAGAAACGTACATA
The DNA here is from genome assembly GCA_037349165.1 of Choristoneura rosaceana. Taxonomy (NCBI): domain Eukaryota; kingdom Metazoa; phylum Arthropoda; class Insecta; order Lepidoptera; family Tortricidae; genus Choristoneura; species Choristoneura rosaceana. The sequence goes on from JAZBNJ010000007.1 coordinate 1,712,025, forward strand.
AATGCTGTCATGTCAACTGTGAAAGATTTAGCCGACATTGGCAAAATTATAGAAGATGCTTCAATAGCTGCAATTCTTCTTGGAGGTTTAATTCCTCAATATGCACCTCTAGTAAAGGCTTTGGAAAATTCTAACATAGACATTACAGTCGATTTAATTAAGACCAAATTATTAAATGAACTGAATAAACCAGCTATAGATAACCCAGATACTGCACTTCGTATGCGATTTAACCAGAACAAACCTTCTACATCCAAATCGAAGAAACCTATTGTGTGTTACGACTGCATGGAGCCAGGACATAAGCGTCCAGATTGTCTTCATAAATAGGACAAGAAGAAGAAACCCGTAAATCACATAAATGCTCTATGTGCACTGAATGTCAATGACAAATTAGAGCGTGATAAATGGTTCATTGATTCTGGAGCTTCAGCACACATGACTTCACGAGCTGATTGGATGAAGACAGCCTGGAGAGAGTTCCACGCCGGAGCGGTCTTGGAGCGGTCGGGACGATTAAGTTCGTCAGGGCTTGGTGTCAAAGCTTTAGTTCGTAGCCGTACAGAGCTTTTGAAGTTCGTAGCCGTACGGAACTGCCCTGTAAATTAGGTGGTGTCAGTAGTGGTCCAGTGCTTGATTGTTTGTCACTCCTCTGCAGCAATACACCAGCTCTCAGGGTGTGCTGTATTGCAGTGAGTGGCAGAGACAATCATACGGAGTTACAGGCAGGCAAGGAAAGTGACTCTAATTTTATATAAATATTTTAAAAGCAAAAGAAAATAATAAGTGACCTAAGTGGCCGTTAAAATTTGAAATACCTACAACGGTTCACTAAATAACCGTTGGAAGATTGGGCTTTTTTTTAATTAAACGTTATGAGTTGAGTTTGAATTATTTTAACAGCATAGAGCATCCGTTGAAATAAAGTATTATTTATAAGCATTAAAATAAATAAATAACAACGGATGGGAGAAATTAGCTAGTGTTAAATTAGGGGAAGCCTAGTTCAAATAGACAAAGTTAAAGTTACAAAGATAAATTAATTAAAATAAAATACACAGAAAAATCACAAGTTTATAGGACACAGTTAAATATCGGAGAACTTACCAAGTCTTGGGCTTATGGAGCTTTCGAGGGAGCTGTAGAGTGTAGGAGCTGCTGTATAGTGTGAGTTTGCAGCTGTGCTTCAGCTTTTAAGGGCGAGAATAATTACCCCCGGACACAGCTGATTGTCAACGCCCATAGGGGCGGGATTTTGTGCCAAGGGTGAGTCGGATGTAGTGATATTTGATGTGTAGAGAAATAATGAAATGCAACTTTTAATAAATAAATAAGTAAATAAATATTAAATAAATATTTTTACGTAAATAAAATAAGATTAAATAATTATTTGATAGAAGATAAAACTACGGTGGCGACCTCTAGAGTTCGTCTGTCAAGTCTGCTCAGAGATCGTGCAGTAGATCTCTGAGCAAACTTGACAGACGAACTCTAGATATCACTACATCCGACTCACCCTTGGCACAAAATCCCGCCCCTATGGGCGTTGACAATCAGCTGTGTCCGGGGGTAATTATTCTCGCCCTTAAAAGCTGAAGCACAGCTGCAAACTCACACTATACAGCAGCTCCTACACTCTACAGCTCCCTCGAAAGCTCCATAAGCCCAAGACTTGGTAAGTTCTCCGATATTTAACTGTGTCCTATAAACTTGTGATTTTTCTATGTATTTTATTTTAATTAATTTATCTTTGTAACTTTAACTTTGTCTATTTGAACTAAAGGCTTCCCCTGGCCAGAAAACCCTTTATTTTAAACACTTAATAATTTAACACTAGCTAATTTCTCCCATCCGTTGTTATTTATTTATTTTAATGCTTATAAATAATACTCTATTTCAACAGATGCTCTATGCTGTTAAAATAATTCAAACTCAACTCATAACGTTTAATTAAAAAAAAGCCCAATCTTCCAACGGTTATTTAGTGAACCGTTGTAGGTATTTCAAATTTTAACGGCCACTTAGGTCACTTATTATTTTCTTTTGCTTTTAAAATATTTATATAAAATTAGAGTCACTTTCCTTGCCTGCCTGTAAATCCGTATGATTGTCTCTGCCACTCACTGCAATTCAGCACACCCTGAGAGCTGGTGTATTGCTGCAGAGGAGTGACAAACAATCAAGCACTGGACCACTACTGACACCACCTAATTTACAGGGCAGCTCCGTACGGCTACGAACTTCAAAAGCTCTGTACGGCTACGAACTAAAGCTTTGACACCAAGCCCTGACGGCCTTAATCGTCTACACCCTATTTCCTGGCTCATCCAAGACCGCTCCGGCGTGGAACTCTCTCCAGGCTGTCTTCATCCAATCAGCTCGTGAAGTCATGTGTGCTGAAGCTCCAGAATCAATGAACCATTTATCACGCTCAAATTTGTCATTGACATTCAGTGCACATAGAGCATTTATGTGATTTACGGGTTTCTTCTTCTTGGCATTTTTATGGAGACAATCTGGACGCTTATGTCTTGGCTCCATGCAGTCGTAACACACAATAGGTTTCTTCGATTTGGATGTAGAAGGTTTGTTCTGGTTAAATCGCATACGAAGTGCAGTATCTGGGTTATCTATAGCTGGTTTATTCAGTTCATTTAATAATTTGGTCTTAATTAAATCGACTGTAATGTCTATGTCAGAATTTTCCAAAGCCATTACTAAAGGTGCATATTGAAGAATTAAACCTCCAAGAAGAATTGCAGCTTTTGAAGCATCTTCTATAATTTTGCCAATGTCGGCTAAATCTTTCACAGTTGACATGACAGCATTTATGTACGTTTCTATATTGGAATCAAAATCATCAAGGCAGTACCTGTAGAATTTCCGTTCGAGGCTTATACGTCGCCCTAAACCTTTGTCCTCGTAAGTGGACGAAAGAGCATCCCAAGCTTCCTTGGCTGTTTTGCATGACCTTACATGAGTTATTGCCATAAGTAATACTCAGTTAAAATAGAGTTTCGTGCTGATAACGAATGTTGAATTCGACTTTGTTTATTGAAGTGACACACGTACATCAGATAGAATACAATGTATAGTAAAGAAAAATGATTTAATAGCAACAAAAAACGAAGGATATCAACAGTGTTTTGGCTCCTTTTTTAGGGTTCTGAAGCCAAAATAAATATTTCTTTCTTTCTTTCTTTCAAAATGGCAAAAACGGAACCCTTATAGTTTCGCCATGTCTGTCTGTCTTTCTGTCTGTCTGTCTGTCTGTCTGTCTGTCTGTCTGTCTGTCCGTCCGTCCGTCCGTCCGCGGCTTTGCTCAGAAACTATCAATGCTAGGAAGCTGTAATTTTGCACAAATATACATGTAAACTATGCGGACAAAACAGTACAATAAAATATTAAAACAAATTTTTTAGAGTACCACCCATAGACGTAAAGGGGGGGTGATTTTTTTGGTTGTACCTTGTTTTTCATAACAACTTTTTGCCTATTTTCACTTTGTCTAATGTTAGATAAACTAATATTACTTAACCTAATGTTTCATTTTACCTAATTTTCATTTAAATGAAAGTCATTTTATATACAACTTACTTTACATAATTTTGTTTTGCCTAATTTTAAATTACCTAATTTTCATTTTACATTAACTCATTTAATATAATGTTTGACTGACATAATTATGTTTTGTCTAACGTACATGTCACATAAACTTCATTTTGTATAAACTTATTTTATTTAAAGTTCGATTGACATAATTATATTTTGTCTAACATACATATCGCATAATTTCATTTGTCCTAATCTCGGTTAATCCAAATACATTGAGATATCGTTAACCTCTACAGAAGCTGAGATTGTGGCTGCTAGCGAGGCCGCAAGGGAGATAATATGGATTACACGGATAATTGATTTCATGCAAACGATGCCATGACCATTTCAGCCCATAGTCCCGTAGGAATCTTGGCATGTGCATGCATCAGACTTCGTGCCATTTCCACAACCGTTCTATTTTCTCTCTCGGTTGGATTCTGTTGTGGAGTATAGGGCATCGTCATTCTCTGCTTAATGCCTTCTTTGTTGAGAATAGCTTGTACCTTGCCGTTGTCGAACTCACCGCCATTATCGCTGAGCAGTTCTTTTATAACAACTCCAGCTGCTTTCACTTCAGATAGCATTAGTGACAGCTTCGTGTGTACTTCAGCTTTTTCTCGCATAAAATAAACAAATCTATAGCGCGTGTAATCATCTTTGAAGAGGACGAAATATCGCTGCTTTGAAATTGAGTAGGGAAAGGGTCCACAAACATCAGCATATACCAATTCTCCAGGTCGTGTTGCCTTCTCTCTGGTTCCAAACTTTAATCTGTGGTGTTTTCCATAGATGCAACCTTCACAAAGCTCTTTAGTTACTTCTGCTTTAATGTTGAACTCTCTTTCTATCAATTTCTTCACATGACTCTTGTTTTGATGGCCTAGTCTTTCATGATATAGTTGTAACAGATTTGAAGTTGTTGACAACTGGTTCACTCGTACAGTTGGTTTCAGACATCTCAATTTTAGTTTAAATTGTCCTCCAAACTTATTGCGGGTGCCAATGACTTTTATTTCTCCATCTACTTTGAGAGTGCATTTTGTTGTGGTTGACTCGAAAACACTTTTGTCCAATTTATCATGGGTAGCGAGTACTGAGTATAAATTTCTGCTAATGCTGGGTACATACCAAACATCCTTCAACAGTATCGGCTCTGGTTTGCCGTTTACATCAGCCTCTACAAGAATATTTCCAATGCCTAGGGCTTCAATACATTGGCCATTCGCGCCGGTCACCGTGTGCTGGCTTTTGAAATAGGTAAAGCTTTGAAACAGGTCTCCTCTGTTGGTGATATGACTGGTTGCTCCATTGTCCACGTACCAATTTTCTAAGTCCTTTGTTTCGCCAAATCCTTCTGCCGAATGTAATGTCAAAATTGTCAGATTCATGTTAACAGTGTTGGATTCCTTGGGCGGTCTACCGTCATGGATCCATTTCTTGCAACTTCTAACTCTATGGCCCTTTTCCTTACAATAATTGCAAATGATTTCCTTCTTGGAGTTATTCTTCTTCTTACCCTTGTCCGTCTTTGCATACAAAGCTTCTGTAATAGTCTCGTCTTCTCTGACATTTAAGTCATTTTGACATAGAACTCTTTCATGTGCGCATAGTTGACTTGTCAGGTTTTCAATTGAGCGTTCCTTTTTTGAAATTAACAGCCAACTGGACTTAAATCCTAGATATTCTGAAGGTAGTGTGTCTAGGATTTTACATATTAGAAGGATTTCTGGTAGTTTCGCCTCATTTTGTAATTCCATACACAATTCGCTCCAGATGTTCTTTAGAACTGACACATGAGTTATGATGTCGTGATCTCGGTCCTTTTTGTAACTGAAGAACTTCAGGCATAGGTCATAGGTTTTATCAACACACGTACCTCCAAAGATGCGTTCAAGCTCGTCCCACATGTCTTTTGCACTATCAAATCTCAGAACTTTTTGCAAGATATCATCGGACATATTTGTCGTGAACAAAATTAAAATTGCACTGTTCAAGCTTTCAAAACTCTGAAGACTTTCTTCAAACTTTACCTTTTCAGCGGCTGTTGCTGTAGGCGCCTCGGTTGGCCTGAGTTTCTTTCCTTCAAGAATGTCAAGACATCCCGGCATTGCCTTAAGCACTATTTGAATTTTATATCTCCATGTTTTATAGTTTTTGGGATCCAGGTTCCCTATTTGAACTTTGCAAGCATTTAGAATTGCTTTTTCCATGATCTCTGCTACCACTTTAAGAAATACACAGAAAGCAATAATAATTCGACGACATTTATTTTTCGAGTAACAAACGTTGCTAGGTAACAATAGGGACGTCTCTTAACACCGTCGTTTGATGTTGTATACCTTTAGAGGCAAGATAATCATCTAATTCTCTATTAACGAACTCCTTACCGCCGTCAGTCCTAACTGCTTTAATTTTCTTATCTAATTGATTTTCAACAAAGGTTTGGAAAATACTAAATCTATCTTTAACCTCTGTCTTGGAAGAAATAAAGTAAGTAAATACCTTCCTTGTATAGTCATCAACAATGGTTAACATAAACCTATTCCCCTGAAAAGAGGTTGTTGAAACAGGTCCCAATAAGTCCATATGGATCAATTCTAAGGGAGAAGTAGCTCTATTATATGCTACCTTCTTAAAAGGTTTTCTTGCCTGTTTTCCTTCCACGCAAGCGATGCAACTGTTTTTATCTACTACACTAAACTTTACACCTACCTCGTGATTCTTAAGTTGCGTCATGCCTATACGACACAAGTGTCCTAACCTCTTGTGCCAGAGTTTATAACTAGTATTCTGACAGTCAGAGTGCACATCCTGTGTCAAATGATTACTTGCCACATTCTCGGGAACATTTACAGTACCATCTACAACGTACAGTCCACCACAGGGCGAGGCATGAAGTACCGAATCACCTGTAAAATGAAAATTATCAGATTTATAAAAGTTACATCCATTTTTATCAAAAATACAAACAAAACCCTTATCAACAGCTTTCTGCACGGACAAAAAATTAGCTTTTAAGTCGGGGACAAAAGCAACATCGCTGATCTTGTTGATCACATTAGCGGGTGTGTTTATTGAAATGTCTCCTTTGCCGCAGCATTGTATCTGCTCTCCGTTTGCGACAGTAACACTACCCTTATTACGTATCGTAATGTTCTGAAACCAATCTCGTCTAAAACTCATATGTTTAGTACAACCAGAATCTACGTAAAATACCTCCTTGCTTGAGTTGCCAAATGTATTGAGAGCTGTAAACGTAGCGTTCTTAGCTTCATCCGCATTGGCTTTCTTCTTGTTTCTCAGCGGACAGTCGGGTCTCTTATGACCTGGTACTTTACAGTCGTAGCAGACTATTTCCTTCTTCTTAGATTTAGGTTTCTTCTTCGCATGAAAAGCGGAATCTATTGATATAGCTGCATCTTTAGACATTTCGTTCAGCAGTTTTGTCTTTACTAAGTCACTGGTCACATTTATATTGCAATTTTCTAAAGCCATAATGAGAGGTTCATATTTTGGAGTGAGACCTCCCAAAAGTATAGCAGCAATAGACCTGTCCTCTATGACTACATCAATATCCGCAAGATCCTGTGCGGTTGATATAACTGCGTTTATGTACAGTTCAATATTTTCGAAATCTGACAGACTCAACCTGTACAATTTTCGCTCTAAAGCTAGTCTTCTACCCATTCCCTTATCTTCAAAAGCCTGTTGCAAAAGTTTCCACGCTTCGGCTGCAGTTTTCGCACATCTAACGTGAGTAATAGCTAGTTGTTATATCCGCACTCCTGGGCCGGAATGTAGCAGGAATGATGTCCGGGATGACTGGGAAGATCGCTAAATAAAACTCCGAGTGTTCGTCCTTAAGTATATTGCCAGACTGACTCGTAATGGTAACTGTCACGCACACAAGCTTAAAAACTACCCACCCATACACATACATGACACTAGTCTACTGTTAGGCATATTTTTGCCAGAGCTTTCTCGTCGTTGCGTACCTTGATTGAAGCAGGGGTCGTGTCGCCTTCCGGATAACCACTTATTGTCACCCACAAATCTTCATGTAAAAGGTAATTTTTCATCTTAAACTTCCAGGCAGGATATCCATCTTTATTTTGAAGACAAAATGATGGAATTGAAGATGAATTCGACGTACTGGAATTCGACTTATTAACACTCGAAGCATCTCCAGTTTCGTGTGACATTTCGACTACTAAAAAATTTTTTCAGTCACACAAATAACTCGACTAATTAGATTACAAATTAAATTTTTAAACTCTTCTGTATTTCGTGCTGATAACGTGTTGGAGTATTTGAAGGAAAGAGCCAGAAGAGTATTAAATAAGATATTTGTAAAAATAAGAGTTAGCAAAAGATGTTCCTTGACAAGAGTGTTTTTGTTCAAAGGTAACTAGGCAATACAATAAAAAATAAAATAAAAACTGTATAAGCTAGTCTGCACAACAGAGGTTACTATACTAATCTACAACAGTTCTATAAAATAAAGTCGATTCTGGCGCTTCGCCGGCCGCTGCCGCGGCACGCTCGCTTCGCTCGCTCGGCTCGCGCGCTGTGGGGTCGCAGTTCTACCTAACGCTCCTCCTCGCTTCGCTGGTCGTCGCACCTATTCCCTGCATGTTTAGTATTGTTATTTGCTTGAACCTAATAAAAAGTTAGAAGAATATTTGGATTCGTTAAAAGGTTATTCGGCTACATGATGATTAGTTAAAATAAGTGTTATGTTTCTGAGGTAATGACTATAATGGAATACAATAAAAGTAGACGGATGCAAATATATTAATTTAATCTATTCTTAAGAAAGTAAAACAACACTAACTGGTTAATAAATCTAAATTAGAACTAAACTAAAGCTAACTAAATTAATGTTGAGCGCCAGGAGGGTTTAGCACGTAGACCTGGATACCTGCCAATCCTTTAATAACAATGTCGATATGCCGCCGACTAGCTCACTGGCTTAAATTTCACACTTGTCCTTAAATTGCTACAAAATAACATCCGAAGGGCATTTCCATAGGCTAGAACAATGACAATAAATAAGATATCTAATTTATCTACACTAATCTTTATCTAATTGACCTTACATTTCTAAACTTACCCCTTCGCCGTAGTAATGCTTACACACACAAAATAGGAATTTTATAATTCCTTGTATTGGTAAATTTATTACTTTAATCAACCATTAATCATCATGATTAACTACACGCGAATTTGTGGGTAAATGTTGCCTCTAAGTTCTAACATGAGACACAGGTGTCTGCTTCGATACTTGCAGAGGAATGAATCTCAAGTAAATGACCTCACCCTCAAATACCAACACAATTTTAATTACACAAATTAAAATACAAAAAGATGTGTCGTGTTACTGGATTCGAACTGGCGTCATCATGTTCACAGCCTTATCATATACCGCTGATCCATCGCTAGACTAACCGATGCGGTGAAATTAGCAGTCACTTGCGTACTGTGTTCTATGACGTCATACGCTTTTATTAATAATTACTATAACCATAACATACCCCCTCCCTCATGAAAAATAAATAAATAATTTATTTAGGTATTTATTTATTTATTTTTTAACGTACTTTTTGAGATCTTTTATATGCCACGTACCGATCGCTTTGCCGTGAACATTATTTAACAGAAAAATGTTATTCGAAAGTTTGCCTACAATGATGGCTCTTTCGAATTTCGGTGCTAATTTCGCCATAAACTTTTTTCTAGCATTCGATAAGTATTTGGTTCTTTTCCAAACTGTATCACCTATTTGAAATGTACCTGGTCTTGTTCTAAGATTGTAATGTTTACTGCTATCGTAATGTGCCTTTATGATCCTTTCCTTAACATACTTGTAATTATGATCTCTTTCCTGCAGGCGTTGTATATAACTAGCCGTATTTACCTGAATGTTTATGTCTGAATCTACCTTATCATGAAGTACCACTTTGATGGGATTGGGAACCGAAGTTTCTCTGCCAAAAAACAGATATGATGGTGTAAAACCTGTAGCTTCATGTACTGCTGTCCTAATAGCATGTCCTATTTCATCCAGATGGACATCCCATTCATTGTGTTTCTTGGATTTAGTGTAAGTAGCAATCATGGTACCGATTACCCTATTTACGCGCTCCGTATTATTGCTCTGTGGATGGTAGTGGGGGGTGTAGCATATTGTGGAGTTATATTGGTTGGCTACTTCTTTAAATAAGTGGGATTGGAATTGCTTAGCATTATCACATATAATCAATTTGGGTGCTCCATACAATAGAATTTGCGCTCTTAGAATATCGCAAATCTTGTCAGCTTTACCAGAACGAAGAGGAAACAACAATGAAAATTTGCTAAATAAACATGTCATGACTAGCAATACTGTATTACATTTTTTGCTTTTCGGAAAGGGTCCCATCAAATCCATTGCCACAACTTGCCAGGGTTGAGATACTTTTCTATGTTGACCCATTTGCCCTAACGGTAATTTCTGTGATACTTTATGACTAGCACACGTGTCGCATTCTTTTACGTATTTCTTAACATCTCTTAGCATATTATTCCAGTAATACTTCTGTCTTATCTTAAAAAATGTCTTTCTAACACCTAAATGGCCTGATGTCGGGATATCATGGCATTCTTCGAAAACTTTGGGTCGCAGAGGTTCTGGTACAAATAATTTCCATAAATCGTCGCTATTTGGAAACTGTTTCATCGGAACTCTCTTATACAGCAATCCATTTTCAACTATCCAATCTCCATCTTGTGTATGTGTGCGAATGTCTGCTACTTTACGTTGATACCACCTGTCTTTATGCTGCTCCTGTATTTCAATAGTATCCATCTCTATTGTGGTCCTTGATAAACCTCTCGACAATGCGTCCGGAACTACGTGGCATTTACCTGGTCTGTGAATTACATCAAAATCGAACTGTTGCAATTTCATAGCCCAACGTGCAAGTGACCATGAGGGTCTTTCATCTTATGGAGCCAAAGAAGTGCACTGTGATCAGTCACGACCATAAAACGAGTTCCGTCAATATAAGGCCTAAATTTCTCGATTGCGTAGACGACACTTAGTAATTCCCTTTCTGAAGTGGAGTACTTTGACTCTCGATCATTAAGCTTACGACTTAAATACGCTATGGGCTGATCCGTACCATTGGTCTTTTGACAGAGTACTGCTCCAATTCCTATATAAGACGCATCACACTGTATCAGAAAGGGTTTCGTGTAATCGGGGCAAGTTACTACGGGCGTAGTTGTGAGTAATGTTTTTAACTTCGAGAGTGCCAATTCCGCTTCTACTGTCCATTTAAGCGTCTTGGTTTTCTTCCCTTTAGTTAAGTTATGTAACGGAGCTGCTACTATCGAAAAATCCTTGACAAATCTTCTATACCAACTTGCAAGACCAATGAAACGTTTTAACTCGGTGAAGGTTTTTGGACGGGGAAAATTAATGATGACCTCTACTTTTTCCGGATCAGTTCTAAGTCCGTCCTTATCTATTATATATCCAAGGTAACGAAGACTGGGCCTAGCAAATTGGCACTTGTCTACATTTATTGTTAAGTTGGCCGCCTTTAAGATATCTGTGACCTTTTTTAGTAGCCTTAAGTGCTCATCAAAGTCAGCTGAGCAAATGACAATATCGTCTAGATATGCCCACACTTTCTCTTCTTCAGAATGAAACAAAATGTCCATTAATCGCTGTTGAGTTTGCGATCCATTCACCAACCCAAATGGCATCACTCTAAATTGATAAAGACCCTTACCCGGAACCGCGAAAGCCGTCTTCTCTTTGCTGCTATCTTCCAGCTGGATTTGCCAAAAGGCTGACCTTAGGTCTATCGTGCTCAAAAATTTCGCATTGCGCAAATTATCAATTACATTAGTAACCCTAGGCAATGGGTAGGTATCTCTTTTTGTAATTCGGTTCAATTGTCTACTATCCAAACACAGTCGGTTAGCACCATTAGGTTTTTTTACAATGAGTACTGGTGAGCACCATGAGCTAAACGATGGTTCAACTACTCCTAATTTTATCATTTCATCAACTTCCTTTTCAATTTCCTTTTTAATAACAGGTGCGAAGTTATATTGCTTTTGATGTATAGGTTTATTATGCGATGTGTCAATGTTATGCTTTAAAACACTAGTCTGACCCAATCCGATGCCTACCGATTGCTTCATGTTTTGAATTACCTCCATCAGTGCCTGCTGTTGTTCGATGTTGAGATTTTCCCTAGAGATGATTACTGGATCCTTAACATCTAATGCTTGTAACTGAGGCGAGTTATATGTGACGTTAGTCTTAAAATGAAATTGTATACCGAATTTTTCAAAAAAATCTTTGCCAAATATTAACTGCTGTGTGAGATGAGGCATAATCATAGTCGGAAATACCTGAAACTGATCATCAACACGAATGGGCACATCAATAATTTCCGTAATATTGTGTGTGAACCCATCCGCAGTTGCAACACCTACTGGCTGCGTCTTAGTAGCCTTTAAACCCAGAGTGAGTAATCTATTTGCAAATTGTTGGTTCATAACCGTCCGATTTGCACCGGAGTCAAGTAACCCCTCAAATTGTGAGCCTAAAATGTCTACCCTTAAATAAGATCTATTATCACCCTGTTTCTTAATTAACAATGGACATAGCTCGCTGTCGCTATTGTTAAAAAATATCCTTACTGTAGAAAGCCAATCCTGCCACTCTTTACTACTTTGACTTAAGGAGAGATCTAACTGGCAGCGTTTAGATTTCTCCCCTGTGCGTTTCCCTTACACTCGCAGTCTTTCGTTGTAACTCCGAAACGTCCACATTTATAGCAGAAGAGACGCTGCTTTGGTATGCTACACTCTCTAAACAAATGACCACTTTCTCGGCAATTCCAACAACGTTTGCTAACCGCAGGACCAGATCTACCTTCCGCTACCTCAATATCTTTTACCTCAAATATGGCTGTATCTTCAGATTTATACGCCAGGTCCGGTTCTAATACGTTTCGCAGGGCCTTTGGTTGCTGAAAGTTATCGCAGTTGATCTTTGTTCGCTCTACTATTCTAAGTACATTAACTAGGTCAGGTATAGAACTAAACATGTCCCTGCATACAGCTCTCTGATAGTACGGTTGTAAGTTTTTTAACACAATTTGTACTTGTTCAGCTTCTGGTATTTTAACTGGCAACCTTTTAAACATATTTTGCATTACGGCTATGAATATTAGTACCGACTCGTCACCACCTTGTGTCCTAGCTCTTATTTCGCCTAAAAGTTCTTCCTGGTAAAATGGCCTCTGAAAGGTACGTTTCATGAGTATAACTAACTCTTCCCAGCTATTAGCATATTCTTTATTGGCCCTATACCAAATAAGCGCGTCTCCTTCGAAAAAATCTATGGCATAACGCCATAAGTCAATGTCTGTAGCGTTTCTGGCATCTTTGAGTTCTGAAACTCTTTCCAAAAATGCATTTACGCTCATATTATTGCCCCCTGAAAATTTTAAGCCCCATTGATGTATAGGCACCAGCTTGCGTATAGGAAACTCTTCCTCTACCGTAGAATGTCTAAAAAAATTAGCTCTTCTACCTCTTTCATTCTCCCACTGTCCTGTCACAAAACTAACATTCTTGTTATTATCCCCCATCTCCCGCTCATTCGAGCCAGTATTCCCTGCCTGTCTGTCCCCTGTGCCTGTAGGCATACCTTCTTTGATTTGTAACTTTTCTATGACGTGTGCTCCTAGGTCCCCTAAAGTCTCTTGTAGGACCTCTTTATCACCTGCCGTTAAAACATCATCCTCCACTAAATCATCTTGCCCTTCTAATTTTTGTAATAAAACCTGGCACTGTTGTTTCAGACCTTCCTTGCGAATACCGTTATCTTCGGTATCATGTCCTATTAAATTTAATCTATTTTCGACGTGATACAGCCTGGAAACCAACCGTTTAAATAAAGACCTATCCGGTTTACCTACAATTTCAGAAACATAATTCGCAAGCGTACTAAGTTTCGCCGCACATACTTCCAATTCTAACTTAACATTTTGTGAACTATGGTCAGGAGCTTTAATTTCTTTCAGAAACCCTCCGTCCTGTTCACTGAGAATAATTTCGCGCAATAATCTTCTCATAACGGGTGCAGTACTTTTAACTTTTATTCCGCGGGACACCAGTTCGTACTCCAGTTCATCTTTTAATAAATAGGTGGGATCCATTTTGATTTACAAAATTTTTACAATAGAAATATGGGCACTTCCGAAGTTCCGATTATACTAATGAATTCAGATAAATTTATAAAACATGAAAAATAAAAACAGAATATAAAATCAGATTTAAAATATAAAAACAGAACGTTAAATTTTAAAAACCCAAAATGTGGGTACACGTGAATTCCCGTATTAAAATCAAACACGTCTGTAATAACGAACTAACACCAAATGTAAGTAATAAATCAGAATCACTAACAAAACAAATAACTAAAAAACTTAATCAATAACCTACTAACAATACATATAAAAAGTAAAAAAAAAAAAATTTGAAAGAAAAAAACTAGTCAACCTCCTTAATTTAAATATCCAAGCGTTATTTTTACGTTGGGCGCTATTTTGTTATGTCTGTTTCTGAGGTAATGACTATAATGGAATACAATGAAAGTAGACGGATGCAAATATATTAATTTAATCTATTCTTAAGAAAGTAAAACAACACTAACTGGTTAATAAATCTAAATTAGAACTAAACTAAAGCTAACTAAATTAATGTTGAGCGCCAGGAGGGTTTAGCACGTAGACCTGGATCCCTGCCAATCCTTTAATAACAATGTCGATATGCCGCCGACTAGCTCACTGGCTTAAATTTCACACTTGTCCTTAAATTGCTACAAAATAACCTCCGAAGGGCATTTCCATAGGCTAGAACAATGACAATAAATAAGATATCTAATTTATCTACACTAATCTTTATCTAATTGACCTTACATTTCTAAACTTACCCCTTCGCCGTAGTAATGCTTACACACACAAAATAGTAATTTTATAATTCCTTGTATTGGTAAATTTATTACTTTAATCAACCATTAATCATCATGATTAACTACACGCGAATTTGTGGGTAAATGTTGCCTCTAAATTCTAACACGAGACACAGGTGTCTGTTTCGATACTTGCAGAGGAATGAATCTCAAGTAAATGACCTCACCCTCAAATACCAACACAATTTTAATTACACAAATTAAAATACAAAAAGATGTGTCGTGTTACTGGATTCGAACTGGCGTCATCATGTTCACAGCCTTATCATATACCGCTGATCCATCGCTAGACTAACCGATGCGGTGAAATTAGCAGTCACTTGCGTACTGTGTTCTATGACGTCATACGCTTTTATTAATAATTACTATAACCATAACATAAGAATCGACAGAGTGAGTTTTCGATAAAATAATATTCAACAAAACAACAGTTATGCAAAATCATATTAGTTAAAACGTTATTCGGCTACATGATGATTAGTTATCGGTGGTAAAAAAATGACGTGTAAAAGTGCCCATTGTGGCCTATTTGCTGAATAAATGATTTGACTTTGACTTTGACTTTGAGTTAAAACGACAATCGACAATGTGGGTTTTCGATAAAATAATATTCGACAAAATAAGAGTCATGCAAATGATAATTTAGTTAAAATGAAAATTCGACAAAATAAAAATTATGTATACTGAATTTATACAAATTGACTTTAGACAAACTATTCATTATAGTAAAAGTTGTTAGACAAAGTGAAATTATGCAAAACGTTTTTAGACAAGTCAAGGGAATACCGATTTTTTTTCTCACCCATTCTTATAGTGTGGGGTGTCGTTGGATTGGTCTTGAAATTTGGGGTTGCTAGAACGATTTTCGATTCAGTGATGCGTTTCCAAAATATTCAACTTTAAAGTGCAAAATGCGTCCCCCCCCCCCCCCCCTTAAATCTAAACCGGTGGGTGGAAGTTTTTTAAAAATTCAGGATGTTATTATGTATATCGAACTTACAAGGAAAACTATAGTGGTTCAGTTTTATTGACAATCATTAGTAGTTTAAGAGTAAATAGCAGCCAAAAGTATAAAATATACCTAACCTTGGAATATTCCGTACAAAATACGAAATCCTTAGAAAAATATGACAAATTTTTTTCGTAATGGCTACGGAACCCTATCTCGGGCGTCCCCGACACGCTCCTGGCCGGTTTTTGATAAACTACGTAAATCTACGTTTTTTGACGGGTGCGTTTCACCGTCCTGACGTCAGAGGCGCTGTCGTCAGGACGGTGAACGGGTCAACGTTTTCCCTTGTGCCTCGTACATAGGTATTTGGTCTTTTCCAGTGCTGGTTGTGTAAGATGTAAGATGGTTACTTATCGAGAATAAAGTGACATAATGACGTTTTAAGTGTGCGCCTCTGGCCAACTGTAATAAGATGGAGGGAATTTCTAGTCTTAATAGGAGAGAGAAATAAATAAATGACTAAAGATTGATTGACTCTGGCTTGCATAAACTTACTGCTTGTTTGCATGTGCTAATGACCGCACGTTCTAAAGGAATTTTCAAGATAAAATGCTTTATATTCTGCTGTACTTTTTTATTTATAGTACATCAATATTCTGCAGGTACATTTTTTATATTTCATTTCTTGTTCCAGTCGTAGCAGCTCCAGAAGACGCAACTCTGAAAATAAAGAAAATCTTTAAACTGAGAGGCCACTGCGAATTTCGAAAATATAATATAGTGAATTTAAGATCTTCGAGGATCTATCAGAAGAAAAATCATCAACACAACAAGAAATTACATTATTCAAACCAGTATCTGTCTGATATTGACACCAGGAGCACTCTTTGTTTGACGTGCTCCCCTGTTAATCTGCTCCTATCATTCAGCACAGCCAAAGTCATCACTGAAGCTTTAAAAAATATATTGCTTTTGATATCTGAAAATAAATATCGAAAGTCGACATATCGCGGGGAAAAATATGGCTAATTTATGTCGGTTTTTTTTTGTGAAAACATATCGTTTTTTTTTACCCAAGCCTATCATGTCAACCTGTATCTATCTGCAGATAAAATACTGTACCATATTTATATCGGCAGATATTATACACAGATCAATTTATATACGCAGATAATATCTTTGGCATCTTTCGATATATGTCGGTGCCCGCAGATAATTCACGATAAAATATAAGTTATCTGCACTGTGTGTGTTAGCTCATTGAATTGTATAGGGAGCGATATTGACAGATATGCGTTTAGATGCAGATATCGTATCTGCTTAGTGTGTGAGAGGCTTAATTTTTATGATTTTTTTTTGTGTATATTCCGTAGGGTGTGAGAATAGAACGTAAACTATTTTTCATATTTCTAAAGCTATTTAAAAATACTGGGTGTTTCCGCGTTAAGTAGTTGACATAATATTGTCTATTAATATCTGTCTCAAGTATTGTCAATTCTGTACCTCACATATTTTAGCTGATTAAATTGACATAGTTAAAGATACAACCTTGGAATTAAAGGCTTTAATCAGCTAAAATATGTGAGGTACAGAATTGACAATACTTGAGACAGATATTAATAGACAATATTATGTCAGTAGTACTGAACCCTCAAAAGTGGTAATCATTCCCAAAAAATAAGATCAAAATAAACTCACCCCTTCCAGTTTCTTGGTTTCAATAAATACCTGTAAAGTTTGTTTATTGTTAAAACATTGTTACAACCTGTTTTTTAAAAGCCATTAACTTGGAATGTACTCGGTACCTATCTTGTAGATGCGGGTCAAATATTGCAAGTTAAATTGGACCCATTTCTAGTACATAGTTGGACTAGCTTTTGCCCGCGACTCCGTCCGCGTTGTTATTTTGGGAAGTATTTTTCCTTCCTTCCATATAAAATTTCATCCCCTATTTCACCCCGTCACAGTTTGAATTTTCAAAAACGCTCGAACAGATATCTACTTATTTCTTATTAACTGCTTAAATATCAAGTTTCATGGTTTTATGTTTAAAAATAACGAACTTCCATATAAAATTTCATCCCCTATTTCACCCCCTCCAGGTCGAATTTTCAAAAACGTTCGAACAGATATGTACTTATTTCTTATTAACTGCCTAAATGTCAAGTTTCATGGTTTTATCTTTAAAAATGACCAACTTCCATAAAAATTTTCATCCCCTATTTCACCCCTTCAGTGGTCAACTTTTCAAAAACGCTCAAACAGATATCTATTTATTTCTTATTAACTGCCTAAATATCAAGTTTTATAGTTTTATGTTTAAAAATGACAAACTTCCATATAAACTTTCATCCCCCATTTCACCCCCTTACAGGGTGAATTTACAAAAGTGCTCGAACAAATATCTACTTATTTCTTATTAACTAACTAAATGCCAAGTTTCATGGTTTTATCTTTAAAAATGACGAACTTCCATATGAAATTTCATCCCCTATTTCAACCCTTTCAAGCCTTTTTTTCGGATTAAAAAGTAGCCTATGTTCTTTCCCAAGGTCTAGTCTATCTCTGAACCAAATTTCATCAAAATCGGTTCAACGGTTTTGGCTTGAAAGCGTAACAGACAGACAGACAGACAGACAGAGTTACTTTCGCATTTATAATATTAAGTATGGATTGTCTTGAAATTTGGCATGCTTTTGTAAATTCACAGGACAGGATTGTCTCCGCAAAACGGAACTCTTCAACGGTTAATGGCATCGACTTGAAATTTGGTATGCAAATGTACTGTGGGTGACAATGGAAGTACAGTCAACAAGAAGTACAGTCAGCAAATAAAACTTTTATCAATGATTAAAAATGATTTTTTTACCAAAACTTATTAACTTGCCTATCCAATCTATTAAAAGAGTAAACAAACCGATTTTATCAAAATGATTGTATGAAGACCCACTGAATCGAAACAATAACTTTTTTCACCAAAATTCACTTGATTTCAATATTTATTTTTCACTTGAAAATTCTTCGTCATAATCTGACGTTATTTTTTGATTGAAATATGTGTTCAATCTGTAGTAGCATAGACTAGCGTATACTCCAATTCAATAGAATCTAACAATCCTGTAGACACTTCCAGCCTACTAATATGAGCACCGGGCCGCCTGAGGGTTTGTGATGTGACTATTATTATTTTTTGATTCCTTTTAGATGATAATTGCAACAACAGGGACATATATAATCAAGCGTGCCCACGTTAGGGTGTGTTCAATGTGTAGAAAATTGTTAGATTCTATTGAATTTTACTTTAGAGATGATGGCAAATTTGACATTTCAAAAATTTATTAATGCGCGGATGAATAAGCGATTTCTATTTACACTCCTTAAAATTAAAAAAAATGTTACTGCTTTTATAACTGAATAAACATTCATTGGAATGAAATCAAGTATTTTGAATAATAAAATAGACAATAATATGTTGATCTATTCAATTAATTAATAATAGATTTACAGAACAGATTAGGTAACTATTTTGCAATAGGTTCTAGGTTTTCACATCATTGAATGTCTGTGGTCGGGTAAATGTCGTCTTTGTTTACGATTTTTTTTTTGTCATAAATTGGATCGGAACACAATATACGTATGTACGGCTCAGATCATGCAAGTAAATTTGACTCACTCCAATAATCGGATTGATTTAAAATTTGGCTACTTATAAATATAAATCTGGTACTTATATAAAACTGGTTGAGGAAACAAAGCAAAGTTTCCGATATTATAAAGTTGGTAGCCAAGCTGAAGTGGCAATGGACTGGTCACGTTGCCCGAAAAACAGACTCGTGGTGCAAGGCTTTACTGGAATGGAGGCCGTGAGGGTGCAAGAGACCGGTTGGAAGACCTCAAATGCGTTGGAGGGATGATATCGGGAGAGTTGCAGGCAGTAACTGGATGCAGACGGCTCAGAATAGAGCAACCTGTAGAAAGCTGAAGGAGGCCTACACCAAATTGGTTGAGAGAGGCTTGAGATGATGATGATGATGATGTAAATCTGGTAACAATACGATAATTTGGAAGTCATATCCTGGTAGTCCGGCCAGGATCGTCGCCTCAGGTGTTTTCTCCTCAATAGTCAATAGGCATACATTGCACGATTGTTAAATTTTAATGACAATGACAACGTACTCGTATTTATATGATGGAAAGCACCTGATGTTGCAGCCAGGGTTGTCTCCCCTTGAGGACACCATGTACATTCATGTACGTCCATGTACGTTCAGTTTTGATGATACACATGATTTGATGTGAAAGTAAAATAAAAACAAGCTTTTATTCAAGCTTTACATACATACTCGTACACATACATTAAAAGTTAAATAAAAGCTTATACGAAGTTGGTTAAAAATGACTGATATGTGACCCAAGTGACTCCACCCCCACTAAATTCTGGTGCCGCACCACAGTACAATCACCCCCATTTAGCTGATAACATAAAATCATCAGCATTATGCATTACGCACGCCCCCCCCGGCCAACCCCGCGGCTGTGGTTGATGTTGGTTCGGCAACACAGCATGCAGTATCACTAATACGGCACCATTGCGATTCGGAACCGGAGTTAACAACTAAATCTTTGGAGGGGTTGGATCTGGAACCGTGCAACGATACCCACCGCCTTAAGCGCAGGCGTGGCAGTACAAGTGAACTACTGAACGAGTTTATGACGGAAGTGAAAAATATGTTCATGGAACTTAGAGCTCACCAGAGCTCCCAGGACTCCAAAATGGAAAAAATTTCCACTGCAATGGACGAAATAAAAGCTCAAAACCTTGCAATGCAGAGTTCGGTAGAGTTCATTGCTAATAGGTTTGATTCCATACAATCTCAAATTGATAAACTCGAATCTGATCGGAACAAAAATTTACAATATATTCAGATATTGGAACAAAAAATGGAACAACTTGAGCGTCACAGGAGGTCAACATGTGTAGAAATTAAAAATATACCACATAATACCGGTGAAACCAAATCGTCTCTTTTGAACCAACTGGTCCCGTTAGCACGTATCCTGAATACACCAATGGACCCTCAGTACGTGAAAGATATCTATCGAATAAACACAAGAAATAGCAACAACAAAACCATCATTGTCGAATTTAATAGTGTACTTACAAAGGAACTTTTAATACGCAAGTACAGGGATTATAATAAAACAAACAATGCTTGTAAGCTCAATACGGAGACTTTGGGCATAAGTGGCCCACGCAATCCTGTATTTATATCAGAGAATCTCACTCCTCAAATGAAGCGATTACACTATATCACGATGGACTTCGCCAGGTCAAACGGATTCAAGCACTGTTGGGTGACTAATGGCAAAATATTTCTGCGGAAACAAGAGGGAACCGGCGTAATTCTCATCAACGGCGAACAAGATCTGAGAAGCTTGGAGAGTTCTAGTAATGGTGTGTGACTAGTTTTTTTTAACATTCTATTTAAAATTGTTTTTTATGTATTTTTGCTTTAAGTCATTGTACTCCTACCTAACATTAATATCATTATCACAGCATATAAGTTGTGATTGTTTTGCTGCCGGTTCGCTGATTTTTGAATGTTCGATTGTTTTAATCTGCATTCCACTGAAACCTAACTACTGTCAGATGTACCTAGTCATAAGTAATACGTACAATCGTGTTTATATAGGATTGCATTGGTGTCACATATTTTTCTACACATTGAAAGCTAAACTCAACAGTGATTTACAAAACTGTCGCAAGAGCATAAATATTATAATGTTATTCTCGATGTCTATTGCACTTCATATGATCCGTGTTAAACTTTTAGCTCCGCTATGACTACCACACTAGAAATTACTAACGATTTGGAAAATATCACCGTTTCTAAATCTTATGTTTGCGGGCCAGAGAACAGCTCAGGGCTTCTTTCCGATATTGATGAATCGCTTACAGTGTTCCATTTAAATATAAGAAGCATTGGCTGTAATTTTGGTGAGCTGCAGTTACTGTTGAAGAGGATAGATGTTGTGTTTGATGTTCTTGTTCTAAGTGAATGCTGGCTCAGCAAATGCCCATATTTACCGAACTTGCCAGGATATACCGCTTTTAAATCCGACCACACTAATCAAAATGATGGAGTAGTGGTTTTCGTCAAAACAGTTTTGGCTTGTACAGTTGTGAAACAGGCGTTTGGTAACGCCAATTGCCTAATTCTGAAGTTTATGGATGAAATCGCTTTAGTGGCTCTTTATCGATCCCCGTCAACAAGAGACATTAGTAAATTTCTTGAGTCTCTTGAAGATACTCTTGCTTCTTTGCGATGTTTCAAGACTGTAGCCCTAGTTGGCGACATTAATATTAATATAGTACCCGGTAGTGGTGATCCTAATGCTGACCCTTATCTCAATCTTGCTGCTGCTCATGCTCTGTTGCCGGCTCATGTTTTCCCTACGAGGAATGACAGCTGCTTGGATCATGTGCTTCTGAAGTCAAGCACAACATCTGTTACGTTAGTCATAGATTCACTTATTACTGACCATGCACCTGTCGTGCTTTGTTGTAGTCAGAAAAGAAAATTGTCAAAAACAGCACGAAGTAAAATTGTGTTTGATGAGAATGCTTGCGTGCGGGAAATCGAAGAGTACGATTTTAGTTTTATCCTGTCTATTTCTGATGCGGAGAAAGCTGCACATTCGTTTGTGACTGTATTGATGGACATTGTTGGGACTCACTATAGATCTGTTAGCATAGGTAGTAGAATGAGAACTATCAAGCCTTGGATGACCCCTGGGCTATTACGTTGCGTGAGAAATCGTGATCGTTTATATAAAATAAGTAAAAAAGAGCCCAATAACCATGTGGCGAGACTGACATACACACGTTACAGAAATTTTTGTACAAATCTGCTTAAAAAAATTAAACTAGCTTATGAGCGGATGGAATTTCAAAAAGTTAAAAATAATGCTAAAGCTACTTGGAAACTTATTAAAAACTTAACCAACCTTGAACAAAAAACTTCCACTGCTGATAATCTGTCCTTAAATGGAAACCCGAAAGTGGCAGTTAAATTGGTGAATGAATATTTTAGTGGTATTGGGAAAGAGCTTGCCTCAAAATTTCCTGGAAAATCCCATCATGACACGGATCCAGTTCAGCAAAATCGTTCCCAAGCCAATTCTATGGCTTTAATAGAGACTGACTGCGAAGAAGTTGAACGTATTACTATGACACTTCGAAACTGTGCAGTAGGTTGGGATGGCATACCAGCATCACTACTTAAGGCAGCGCGTTCCGTCCTTGTGCCCGTAATGACGCACATTTATAATCTTTGTCTATCGTCAGGAACATTCCCCCAGGTATTTAAAAGAGCCCTTGTACACCCTATATATAAGAGCGGAGACAGAGGCAGTGTTAGCAATTACAGGCCTATATCCGTATTGTCTTCACTTTCTAAAATTCTTGAAAAAATTCTAAATTCTCGTTTAAAAAAATATCTTGACTCATATTCAATACTTTCTGATAATCAATTTGGTTTTCGTAGTGGAAAGTCTACAGAAGATGCTGTTTTGGCTCTTACAAATACAATTATAAGCAATTATAACTTCAAACTTAAAACAATTGGTATTTTCTTAGACTTATCTAAGGCTTTCGACACTGTCTCTGTCCCGATTTTGCTGGAAAAACTGGATCGCATTGGGGTAAGAGGTCTTGTATATGATATTTTTAAAAGTTACCTCAGTCATCGCACCCAACAAGTACGCATAGGCGAATATACCAGTGATGACGCTAGTCTTTCTTTTGGTGTACCTCAGGGCAGTGTCCTTGGGCCAACCTTATTTTTGATTTATGTGAACGATCTGTGCAGTCTGTCTCTCAGCAATGTGAAGGTTCTGGCCTATGCTGACGACACTGCCCTTCTTATACGGGCAACTACATGGGAGGAGGCTAGACTCCTTGCTGAAACTACATTAAGAACAGTGATGAATTGGTTGGCAAGGAATCTATTGACCGTTAATGTTCGCAAAACAACTTTCATAGCTTTCGCCCCAAGATCATCTTCTCTGCCCCGGTCGCCACTGTCTATTTATGCTCACAGTTGCAACCCCGATGATGCCTCATGCTGCTGCACTGAACTAACGCAATCCTCTACTGTTAAATATCTCGGCATTTTAATGGACTCTTTAATGACTTGGGGTGATCAGGTGGAGGCGGCAGTCGGCCGGGTTAGGAAATTAATTTACGTATTTAAGACCCTCAGAGCTGTTGCTGACCAACAAATTCTAAAGAATGTTTACTTCTCACTGGCACAGTCTGTCCTAACCTACTGTCTAGCGGCCTGGGGTGGGGCAAGGAAAACTAGATTCCTAAGACTGGAGAGAGCCCAAAGGGCTGTTCTAAAAGTTATGCTTTCCAAACCAATTCGATTTGATACTCGCGAACTCTTTAGAATGGCAAATGTCTTAACTGTTAGGCAACTGTTTGTTTTGAAAATCGCATTACGCAGGCATCTCGACCTTTCTTCTGTTGGAAAAACTACAAAGCGACGAGCTGGCCGCATCTGCAAACTGGGACGCTCTCGTATTGCTCTTGTAAGACATCACTATGAATATCTTTCTGCTAAAATGTACAATCAATTGAACAAATTGCTAGACATTCATGAACAATCGTACTGGGAATGCAAAAATAAAATAACAGGTTTTCTACAAAACCTCACTTATGATGAGACTGAAACTTTTGTTACCGGTCATTGATGAAGGTATTTCGAACATAATTATGTTTATATTAAGGACCTACCTTTCAAGTGATATCCTGCTTTTTCTTTTTCTCTTATTCTAACATAGTCTTATTAATTAAGTAAACTTACTAACCTATATATGTATTATTTTAGAACATAATGTAACTGCTCCATAATCCCGAGGTGGGCGTAAACAGCTGCGACACAGTTTATACTATAGTAGCTGCTTACGATCTAATTATTTTAAAACATGTATGTTATTATGTTCAATAAAAATCTTAAATCTTTAAATTATCATATCAGCTATATCACTATCATATATTCACTGTTGGATATAGGCCTCCCCCATAGACCTCCAGTCGCTTCGGTTGAAAGCGGTCTGCATCCACCGATCAACAAATAGCTGTCGAGTTGATGCCGAAAAGTTCTCGAATGGAGACTGCGGATCGGCAAGCGCAGCATAGGACGTCCACTAACAACTACGCATGACTTGGTTCAAGCCGTAGGCGCACATAAAATAAAACTATATAATCTACGAGTACATACCCATGTGTGCAGTTTTTTAGCAGCAGTCTAAAAAATAAGTAAAATATGAACTCGTACCAATATATTCAATTTAATGTATTCTGCATTAGATAATGCATATTTTTCATCTTTATCTAGCCTTTATACCGTGTGTGGCCTATGTAATACGAGCAAAAAATTAAAACATAGATCGTACTCGTCAAACTGAACATCATTAGTTCAGCGACTTTTAAAAATAATGGAGTCTTTAGATTTTCCCTTTTTCATCCAAATTAAAACCTAGAACACAACTGACGTCGCCTGTCACCCTACAAACAACAAGCATTTTGCTTTACATTGCTTCTTCGCATAACTAATGTTGTTCAATTTGACGAATATGATATATGTTTTATTTATTTGCACATGCTAGCTTTTGCCCGCGGCTTCGCTCGCGTTAAATTCGGAGTAACGTAGATATACTTTCTACAGTCTTTTTTTTCCTGTTTTAATTGATATTTCGGAGCATTACGTGGAAAACACAGACAGTCGTTGTTTTAGACAGATTGATGGTGCAAATTATTGGATTTCAAAAATCGACCTAAATAGTCATAATAATAATCATAATTCAAACAAACTTTGAACTCTTGTTTCACATATTCAGGGGTAGAATTCCAAAGAACGTTAAAGTACCTATGTGTTTCTTTTGCCCGCGACTTCGTACACGATATAGGATAATTCCCGCGGGATGAAAATAAGTGAACTCAATAGAAAGCTACCCTGTCCCTGATTAAATTGAAAAAGGCTTATTTTTCCCCAGGAAATCGAAAAGTTCCCGCGGGATCGATATGATTCTTTAAATCGAATAAAAAAAACACTTTCACTAAGAGAAAGCTACAGTTTTTGACTGACATTGGCTACCTACTTTTTCCTCGGGAAAATGCAAAATTCCCGGGAAATAGAAATATAAGTGACTTCTACATTAAGACCACTTAAAAAATCTTTCACTAATAGAAAGCTAGACTAATATATATATATATATATATATATATATATATATATATAATATCTTTCATTTTAATATAAGATAAAAATAAAAATACAACAGATTCATGCAAATTCAAATAGATTTATGTAAATAAATGGGATATTCGGATAAATAAAGGTCATGCACAATCGCATAGGTAGGTATGTGTATATATTGTTACGAGTCGTAGGGTTCGTTGGATAGATATGCCCGGGATTATGAAAAACTAGTCTGTTAAGGCTGTCACAGACGACGCAGATGCGGTAATATTTTATCTGCGTATAATAACTTAATGATCTGAAGCTATCACACACTACGCAGATGTGATAATATACGAGACGCATACATTCAGTCCAAATCCTTCAAACTGAGTAGACGTGTTTTTTGGTGCGGATTGTTTATACAGTATGTTTTCGTGTTTATCTCTTTTAGATTTACTAGACAGCTCGTCAAATGACGATTCTGGTTATGAATTTGATGCTCGTATTTCTGATTTATATCGACACAAGCACGCGCACAAGCACGCGCACGCATACGCGCACAAGCACGCGCACGCTCACAAACACGCGCACGCGCACACGCACACAAGCACGCGCACAAGCATACGCACAAGCACGCGTACAAGCACGCGCACGAACACGCGCACGCGCACACGCACGCGCTCAAGCACGCGCATAAGCACACGCACGCGCACGTGCACAAGCACGCGCACAAACACGCGCACGAACACGCGCACAAGCACGCTTAATTTCACCGGTTGTCTTACTCTCCGCGCCGAAACACAACAGTGCAAGCACTGCTGCTCACGGCAGGATTAGCGAGCAAGATGGTGGTAGCAATCCGGGCGGACCGTGCACAAGGCACACATTTTTTGATATATCGATTTTTTTTACCCAAGCCTATTTTATCACATCAACCTGTATCTATCTGCAGATAAAATCTGTACCATATTTGTAGCGGCAGATGTTATACGCAGATCAACAGATGATAATCTGTGGCATCTGTCGATATATGTCGGTGCCCGCAGATGCTTGACGATAAAATATAAGTTATCTGCGCAGTGTGTGTTGGCTCATTGAATTGTATAGGGAGCGATATGGACAGATATGCGTGCAGATGCAGATATCTTACCGCATCTGCGTAGTCTGTGACGGCCTTTACCTGCGACTCCATGCATGTAGAATACGTTTATCGCCATCCCGCGGGAACTATTTCATTGCCGGGGAAAAAACCTATGCTATGCCCTTCCCCGTAACTCAAACTACATGTGTACCGAGTTTCATCAAAATCAGTTCAGCGGTTTAGACGTGATGGAGTAACAAACAAACAGACTTACAAACTTTCGCATTTGTAATCCATACTAATATTATAAATGCAAAAGTGTGTTTGTATGTTTGTCCGTCTTTCACGCCGTAACGGAGCGACGAATCGACGTGATTTTTGGCATAGAGATAGTTTATGGGCCCAAGAGTGACATAGGCTAATTTTTATCCCGGAAAAATGCACAGTTCCCGAGGGAACAGCACGCGATAACCGAATACCACGCGGGCGGAACCGCGGGCAACAGTTAGTATTATATATATTACAGTGACCGAATTATCACTTGGGCCACAACATATATATATTCCAGTATATTTACATTTATTATACAATAGCCTATGCCCGCGACTTCGTCTGCGCGGACCTAGGTTATCGCGCGGTGACGCCCTCTACCGGAATAAAAAGTATCCTATGTTCATCCTTGGGGCTTAAACTATCTCTATACGAAATTTTATCAAAATCGCTTCAGTGGTTTCGACGTGAAAGCGTAACAGACAGACAGACAGAGTTACTTTCGCATTTATAATATTAGTAGGGATTTCATTTTGTTCTTCACATGGTAAACTTGTTTGGTGCTCATGACAGTCGGGTTACAGTGTGGTCGGGGGTGAGCGAGCAAAGTGATTGGTTATAATTAACTAAATTTAAAACTTACCTTCTTGTCATACAGTTGTTTTACCAGGAGATACAGATATTGAGTCATACCACCCTGGAACAGTCGAATAGAACAGCTCTATACGTTATGCCTGTACAATTTATTAAAAGTGTTAATAAACCGATTTCTTGTATAAACACCCACTGAATCGAATCAGTTACATTTATCTATAATTCGTATCTTTTAACTAGACGTCTAATCAATTTTTTCACCAAAATTCACTTGATTTCAATATTTATTTTTCATTTGAAAAATCTTCGTCAAATGTGACGTTATTTCTTGATTGAAACAATATGTAGTAGCATAGACTAGCGTAGAGATAGTGGAAAATTTTAAATTTTAAATTATGATACGACAAAATCATACAAATGTGGACCCAGCGTTATTTAGCGCAGCAGGGGTAAACAAAAACTGTAAAACTTTGAAAGTGGCCTACGAGAAAAAGTTTAGGAAACTCTCTCAAGTTACATTATGTTATGTATTTCGAGGCCATAAAACTACTTTTAGACCCACTTGCAGGTAAAAATAAATCTAGATTTAGTTGTTCAGCCTGGCTTAAGCTTGACAGTTCCATACATTTTGACACTACTAAACTAAGCTTAACACTAACTCGAGATTTATGTGTTTCCAGCAAGTGGCCATTAGTGTAAGTTTTCGGTTACAAAATACATCTCGATCGCGTTCGCGTTAAAATCGCAATTTGTATGGAAACACGAACAGCGCCTCTAGTGGAACGTTTGCGATGTTCGCGTTTCCATACAAATTAAAATTCGAACGCGAACGCGATGGAGACGTATTTTGTAACCGAAAACTTACATTAAGGGCACTGCATTGCCATACAACGAGGAAACGCAGCCAGCCCAACAGCAACGACTTAGGTGATATTTGTAAATATATATTTTTAGGATAAGAGTAAGTTAGTTTTTGGTTCTTTTTTTATTTATTTCTGTTAATTATTGTATTTATTATCTGTTTGTTTATAAATAATTTTATTCCTCTGTAATTGTCAATTGAGCATTATTTTTCTTGCAGACCCAAATTTTCAAGCATTAATTTAGTTAATAGTTTAAAGAAGGAATTGCTCACCGTTAGAAGCACCGAATTTATCTGAAAAGATAATAAAAAAAAACAGAAAACTGTCCTAAACTTAAAAAGAACTAATATATTTAAAGGAGTCCGAAGGCAAAGGTTTATCATAAGCTTCTTATACTTTAAATAATTGGCACCTCTTGTGCATTACGCTTTGCTGATATTTTTTGTCAGGCGTCCGTCCATTCGAACATATTTTGATGACGCAGATTTTGATATGGGTAGGTAATATTTTTTTAGGTGACATGACCGCGAGTGTTTTAATAACGGGTGTTCCAAAAAGGACGCAAGATTTGAAATTGATGAAAAACACATTTTTTTCTTCGTTATAATATATTTGTATGTAAAATCTTGGAATATATAAAATAGGGTTATTTGTGGAATAATACGCCAGGCAAATGTCCTCCTAGGCTTTGCTGGCACATACGTACTCTTTGTCAGAATGTTCTATGACCATTTTGTATAGATGCGGCTGAAATTCTCCAATGCAGCGTCGAAATTCCTCTTTTAAAGCATGAGTGGTCGTGGGCTTATTGACATAGACTTTAGACTTTAAATAACCCCATAAAAAGAAGTCTAGAGGCGTTAAATCGCAAAACTAGGGGGCCAATTCTGATCACCGAATCGAGAGATCACACGACTAGGAAAAGTTTCTTGCTGCGTGGCAAATGTCCCGTCTTGTTGAAACCACATTGCCTCCACATCGATATCCTCTATCACTCTAACCCGCCATTTTTACAAACCCTAAACATTCAGCTGTCAAATAGTTTTTTTTTAGGATTGTCTGCACTGAAATACAAAAATAGCGGCAAATTGAAATCTTGCGTCCTGTTTGGGACACCCTTTAATAATAATAAGCATAGATTTCACAAAATGTAAATGGTGATTTTTTTTGAGCAAAAATATTATCAGTAAATTTAGTGTCAAAATATTCTTGAATAATTCAGTATTTATACCCGCAAGCTGAATCCACCAATATGTTATCAAACAGGAAATAAAAAAAAAACACTTAAGTGATTATTTCGAAATACGTCTAATTTCTATTAGGAAAAAAATTAATAAGATTTTTTAAGTCGTATATTATTTTGTTAAACCAATATAACATTAGCAGCATAAAATAAATAAGCACAAAAAGTCTCAAGGCACGTTAAAACACATAAGTACCTTAACCGTAACTATACTTACCTTTTATGCCACTATCGTAATTAATTTTTACATTTCAAAATATAAAGCCTTTTTTTTAATTCTTAAAAAAAATTAAGTCGATTCTACTACATGTTTTACAAAGAACATAAATAAAACTAGTAAACTATGAAGTAAATAGGCTTATAGCAATGTCGCCTGTATTTTACAGAATTATTAAATATTATTTTTTATAAAATTTTACTGTCGCGGTGATAAATTTTAATGGATTATTGAAGAATATATTTGCAAATTACCTGACCAAATTATTAATGCAAAAAAATTGCTTACTTGAATTAATGTAGATTTTACTTAGAGCGAACGTGTTAGGCGACTGGGGTAAAGGCCTTCAGTACCGAACCCCGACAAAGTAGAACTTGTATACCGACAACATCTATAGATGTTATAACAGTGTAAGTAAAAGTGTATCACAAACCAACCAAAACATACCGACTGAAAATAAAAAAAAATAATTACATAAATAAAAAAATTAATTAAAAATACTCATTAAATCACAAATGTATGATAAATATGTAGTGGTACCTAGGTAATTTTGAATAGTGATTTTACTTATTGAGTTACTAAAATCGCCTCACAAAGTTACATAATCATCATGTGTTATTTGAATCATCTTAGAACAATAGTACATTGTCTTAAGGGCGGTAAATAAGGAATTACGAACGAGAGTCTATTAGAAGCCCGAAGTCAAAGACTGAGGGCTTTAATGAGTCGATGTTCGTAATTCTAGTAGGTACCGCCCGTGCGACACACAATGTTTTTCATCACATTTGCGAGTAAAATTGTATATTTGTGAAAGAAAAACTAATATTTATTATTCTTCTCTTTTAAAATATGGCTTTCTGTCCTTATTAGGACAATTTCGCCAGTGTCAAAGTACCTACTCTCTTTGAGAAGGACGTTGTTCGGTAGTTGTAGTTTTTGCAACTTGATAGTAAATTCTAGAAACCACGTGGAGACAACTTGCGCATTAAAAAATGACAGACACGAGAGCAATATAGAATTTTGTGATCACTGTTCACTGTTCAGGTTAATCGCCGCATAAAACACTATCAAAATTATTAATATACTTCAACTAGCCAAAGAAACAGAAATAGCAAAATTATATATTGTCTACATCCGCTATGTTCGAATGCCACAAATCGAATTCTAATATTTATTCAAAAATTTCCGATACCGCTGACACCTACCTTGGGCTTCATGACAAAAAAAATAGTACGGGCAATGACTCATCTACCAATCAATCAATCAATAAATCAATCAATATATTTATTCGTAGAAAATAGGTATATACACTGCAGTTGTAGTTACAATGTTGAAATAATGTTCAGCTACATCGTACCCGTTCGGGCATACGGATTATAATAAGTACATAAGTCTTAAATACTAAAGTAAAAAAAAAACCTAGGCAAAAACAAATTTACAACATTTAAAAAGAGTTTTTTTTTTCTAGAAATTAATTAAATACAATTCAAAATAACAATTATAATAGTATCAATTCACATATGCAATCTAAGTATGTCAAATTAATTCAAGTTAATTACCGACCACGGGATTCATGACAAGCACGTTACGGTCGAGGGTTTTATGGTAGTCCAGCCAGGATCGTCTCCACAGGACGGAACTCTTCAACGGTTAATGGCATCGACTTGAAATTTGGTATGCAGATGTAGGTTGGGTGACAATACAAGTACAGTCAACAAAACAAACAGTCAGCAAAAAAAAAGCTTGAAATTTTATTTTATTCAATCGCTACACGCAGCATTCTAGAGTAGAAATGACATTCAATACAGATAATTTTTGAATTATGAATAATTCTAAAATAATAATTTATCTTTACCTTTGCAGCTACGACCGGCTGAACTGCTTGAGTGTTCGTCTTCTAAAAAGCGTTTTTACAAGCTTTTATTTAGTTTCATCTGTCTCGTTGTTTATCTGTCTGTCTGTCTGTAATCAAATCTTACCAGTTAAATTCGACCAACTTACAGCAGTTAGATTGACTTAAAATTTGGTATACTTGTGTAAATTTCGTGACAATACAATGATCTGGTAGTGACATGCTGGTAGTCCGGCCAGGATCGTCTCCACAGGACGGAACCCTTCAACGGTTAATGGCATCGACTTGAAATTTGGTATTCAAATTTAGTTTAGGCGATAATAGAACAGTGGTAGTGTCCAGTGGTAGTGTAGGGGAATAGCACGCAGCACGGAATGCTGAGGACCTGGGTTCGATTCCCAGCGCTGGTCTATTTTTTCTGGTTTTTCTGTGCATTCATGTTTCGGCTTGTGTTTTCGTGTGAAATTTATATAAACTTTCACGGGATGACCGTAAAAGAAACAAAAAATTTGGAGTTGAAATAAAAAAATACAAAAAGACTCCAAATCGTAATCTTGATAATAGAACAGTCAACAAAAAGTTAAATTTTACCAAAAACACAAATTTTTAATGCGGTCGAGGGAACTTCAATTTCTCTATGATATCTTTGACTGATGTATGAGACGTCAACATAACATTAGGACCTACCTACCACAAAGCTTCAACAACTCTGGTACGTGATTCAGTTTCCTTGATTGTCCACAATGTACTTATTTAAAACTAGCTTTTGCTCGCGGCTTCGCTCGCGTTCAATTTGGAGTACCTAACATTACCACACTTACTTTCTACAATTCTTTTTTTTTATGTTTTATTTGATTTTTCGGAAGATTATATGTGTTGGTAAAGCTGCTTATACATATTTGTTGCATAGACGGAGCTGTCGTAAGGTCGCGGGTGAGCAAAGTAATTGTTTACAGTTCATTGATATGGACCTCCGCAAAGTAACACCTGATCCAATAAATTATTATATAATTCTTGTATTATTATGTATTTTGTATTTTTGCCATATTCGGGCACAAAATAAACAAGCCTAAAGGTTCGCCTTTGTCGGACACGACATGGAGGACATCATGTATTTTTAGATGTTTTGGCAGGGAGCACGTACCAAGGACACGACTCTTGGATTCGATAATTCGTTGTACAGTTGGACCGCGCCACCCTGTAACATTAAAATGTTTATTTCGCCGAATGAAAAGCAAAACTCACTAAAATTTCTGCCACTGCTCTTAAAAAAGTCGTATCTTGTTATGATTCATACTGAGATACAAGCTTTGTTGTACCTAATCAGTAGCACCCGTATTTATAGAGAAGTAAAGGCCATTACTTAGTCTTGAGTAAAAGCGATTACTCAAGTAACCGATTTTTATTCTATAATTGAGCTTTTACTTGAAAATTGAACTGTCAAATGTTAGATTTCTTAGCCAAGTCATAGTCACCATTTTCTTTACATAAGCAATTTACTTAACAACAAGTACTGACTCGTTTATAAATACGGGTGTTAACAATTTGTTACTTAGTGACTTTTGATTCCCTTTAGATCGCGGAATCGCGGTGGATGCGAAAAGCACAAGACCGGTCTGAGTGGAGAGCCTTGGGGGAGGCCTATATCCAGCAGTGGATGTCTTTCGGCTGACATGATGATGATGATGATGACTTTTGACTGTCACCCGACGGTAGACGGCCTCACAAAATATCTGATGCCTAAAATATTTCAATAAATCTCGAAACAAACCCTATTTGTAGTTTTATGAATATACACAGATAATGTATAATCATGAACAGATTGAAAATAGGTAAGTACTTACCGCAATGAAAAATTCGTCGAACTAGAATGGACAAATTGTTGTTAGTAATAGTATATTACTGCAGAGGGCGGGAAAAGTCATTTCGTGGATGAGTATGGTTTTGAAGGACGAGGCGTAGCCGAGTCCTTCAATAGAAACGAATCCACGAAATGACATTCCTGCCGAGGCCTGTATACTGTTTTTCTCCAAATATGCGAGGAAAGAAACCGAAAACATTATATTTATTCGGCACAATATATTTGTATAACAATCTACCTACAATCTAAACAAAATTAACACTTTTACAGTAATAAAAATAAACCTTACTGATAAAAGATGCTGCGTGTCCATTAGGATATTTTCATCACTAATTATAGAACTCATTTTATTTTCGTAAAAATAACACGGCAGAAAATCTTTGACAAAATGAAATTCACATTCCCGCCTCAATTTCGATATTAAAGATTTGGGTCCGAATCGTATGTTTGGTTCCACATAAAACATAGTAATCAAAATAAATTAAAAGAAAAAGTTATAGGATTAGTAAATATAAAGATTATACATTTTTACTTTTAGTTTAAGCGGCAATTCCTAAACGCACGACATAAAAAAACATATCTTTTTGTTGCAAAATATTTAGTAGTCCGAGAAGATAATTAAGTCTCAATACACCTTATTATGATTTGGAAACATTTAGGCATTAGCTAAACGCAGAAAACATTTTTTTTTAATCTCGGTTTTGTACGTGATTATTGAACAATTGGCTAGCTGTTTGGTGAATTTTCGGTCTTGGATGAAATTAAAAGTAAAAAACCTGCCCGATAATAAACACTTCCCGGACATGTCCAGGAAATAATGTCACTTTTTTTTTTAATTTATTATTGGATCAACGCATATAACGATGGACTTCCCGGTCGATATTTTCAACATTAATGAGAACATTTCCGAGCAAGTTGGAGAAAAGTAATTTACTAATATGTACCTACAGAAAAGAGACCGAAGCGTCCTTTTAAAAATCTGTTATGTACCTATGTACAACTTTATAGCAGAATTATGCATTTTTTTGAATAAATTAATAATAATGAAAAAAAAATTAAAACAAGACAAAATAGCACAAGGGAGGAAATAAACAATTACAAAGAAAAACAAGTTGAATCCTGACTCACGAACTAACCAAGTACTTAATTAAGTATTAGTATCTCAATTTGTCATTATAAATACAGATACAGACAGACATTGTTTTAGACAGGTGGTGCCAATTTTCGAATTCAAAAAACAACCTACTTATTAGTTATACGAAATTTGAAACCCCGTTTCACCCTTGGAGTGATTGAATTTCACAAAACGTTAACATAAGTGTTTCTTTATTTTTAATTGTCAGCTTAAAGTTTTATGTTTCTATCGTCAAAATGATGAACTTGCATACGAACTTTGAACCTTCCTTTCACCCCTTTAAGGATTGATTTAAAAAAAAACTTTCTATGAGGAATACCAGCTCTCTTCTTTTGTTTTAGGCTGCCTTATATATGTATATGTATACCATAAGCCAAATATGTGGTCTACCACCCTAAAGTTGATAATCGTTTGCATGTCATAAAATAATAATGCCAATAGACGTGTCTGTCAACTTGAAAGCTCGACTTTAGCGACATATTCATTTGATAGGAACATGTTTAAAAATTGATAGAACACTTATTTGGCTAATGGTACATAAGCTCCCTTTATTATAAACATCCGACATTAATTCTAACAGCACCGAAATACCCCACGCTTCTTGTTTCTTCGATACGCCGCGAAGCAATGCGGGGGCGCCAAAGTTGTTGAAAAAGATCCTCCGAAACATGTCGGACTGTTCCTGCTTACTCTAATTTTTTACCCGACTGCGAAGAAGGAGGGTTATTAAGTAGTATATTATACGAACTGACGAAGCACTGATTTTACGTTACGTGATTACGTACCCGCTGAAAACAATTTACAAGGAATAATAAATAAAAAAATAAAAAGTATAGTCTAGTCTAGCCTAGCTTAGTGGACGACCTATGGTGTTTCCAGTAGAGGATCGGGAGTTCAAACCCGGACTCGCACATCTGAGTTTTTCAAAATTCTTGTATAATCAAGTGCAAAAATATATACGAGTAGACACGGCTAAAGTTACAAAAATATGTATACACAACCATAAGTAAGAAGTGCATAAAGTCGTGTATCGGGTCCATTTCACTTTTTAGTTGGGTACATTTTATTTTATTTTATTTGACTGGAAGGAAAACGAGCAAGTGGGTCTCCTGGTGGTAAGAAATCTCCACCGCCCATAAACATCGGCAATACCCCTGGTGTTGCCAACCTAGAGGCCTAAGTTGGAACACCTCAAGTGCCAGTAATTTCACCGGCTGTCTTACTTTCCGCGCCGAAACACAATAGTGCAAGCACTGCTGCTTCATGGCAGGATTTGGCCGTGTCGTGTCGATAGCTTTACACTTGACTGTACACACGTAAATTTTTAATACAGCCAGCTACAAAAAGATTCATACGGTCAGAGTTACAAAAATGTATACTCGACTTTACATATTAATCCAATATTGAGATATTTTTTGACGAGCATTTACTAGAATGGTCGCGTAGGTTCATAGCAATTTTTGGCTCCATGCTTGGCGCTGCTAGTTATTCGACAACTTTAAGAGGATATCCCACGGGCGAGTATTTTGAAAAATAACTATAAGAAAAAAAAAACTATTGCCGTCGCTATTACCCGCATATAGAGCGAAAGGAACGACTGCAGCTTTAGCCGATTTTAGCTGTAGAAAACATAATCCTCTTCCAAAACTGGACCGATTTTAATTTTTCTTTCACATATGTTTTAATGAGGGTTTCCCATATGCTTGTATGTTTTCTGTTTTTGTTCTACATTCGTGGGATTTGTTTACGAAACCTCTGATTGAGGAACTGGGAATAGAGAATTTTTTGGAGTTTTCGAGGGTCTCTAATTCTTAAAACATATATACAAGCAGTAAGTATAGATTTTTTGAAAAAACATTGTTGCTCTAAATTAATTATCCAGGGAGGAAAATGAGGACTACG
This sequence comes from Choristoneura rosaceana, assembly GCA_037349165.1. Lineage (NCBI taxonomy): Eukaryota > Metazoa > Arthropoda > Insecta > Lepidoptera > Tortricidae > Choristoneura > Choristoneura rosaceana. The sequence continues at coordinate 1,748,883 of JAZBNJ010000007.1, forward strand.
TTTGTATGGAGAAACTGCCGGTGGTACATCATCTTAAAAACGGCGAATGCTCGATGGTCTGTTACATGCTCAAAATCAGCACCTTAATCTTATTTAAAATACTTAGTACTAGCAAAGTACGTTCAGGTTATACCTTTTTCACATTCGTACTGAGTCCACGGTAAGCCGGAGAGCCCTGAAATGCATATTACTGTATAGTATGTTATAAAAAAATATATATATTTATACAGTATAAAACTAAGCTGGCAGCTTCCTCGGACAAAGAATTAGCCTAGCTATTCAAAGAGGAAACGCTGCCAGCATCTTCGGGACCTTGCCTAAGGGGTACTCTTTAGTTAGACAATTTGTTTTAGTTTTAGGTTAAATTTTTATTTTATGTAAGTTTTTATTTTATTTTATGTAGGTAAGTTTAGTTAAGTTATTTTTAGCTAAGTATTATTGTATATATTGCGTGTTATTTATTAAATAAACCTACAGCCTACAAAACTGAGCTTATTACAGAGAAACAAATTTGTCAACTACGGTGTTGTATACCTACTGCTCAAAAGTTTCCTGACCGAATTACCTGTATCACCTACACTAGGCTAAGCCTGTACATCGTAGGATGACTTTTTCGAGAATACCAAGAATATTTTGATATGCGTTAAAGAAAAAATGAATATACCTAGACAAAAACACAAATATTTAAAAACAAAATTGGAAATTAAGTTTGGCGGTAGGAAGCAATAACATTGCGAATTTAGTGTATGTATGTGTGTGTCTATTTATGAATTTGCCCCTTACGAGCGGGTAAAGAGAAGTATTTTTACCTTACTGCAAGGAGAGGTATGTTTTTTTCAGTGTCAATATAATTTACTTAAGGTTTAACCAATCGTGGATTCAAATTTTCAGTTCTCGTAGTGAGTAAGATTTAATATTACAAGTGGAATTTAATTTCTTATGTATGAATATTTTCCTGTATAAATATACAGTTTTCGGACACTAAGAACTTGACTTTCTTTATACATGGTTTGAGTTATGTGTGGTAAGTTTACTTAGTACGAGTATGCCAAAATAAAAGGCTGCGTTTCCACCAGAGATTACATGAATCAATAGGAACGCTTCGCCTCGCTCCGCTCAGCTGTTTCTATCAGAGCGGTGCTGTGGGAGGGTATGATGATGTATAGTAGATTGATAACCAAGGGTGGAAAGTGACCTATTTCACACGAGATATTTCTGGCGCTCGAAGGAAGTGAGAGCGCCAATAGTTTGAGGGGAAATGGGTTAAGTTAAGTTAGACACTCTACTTTTCATTTCAACTGTGAGGAAAGTAAAATACTACATAAAAAATAAGTATAACAATAATAAATTTAATTTACTTATGTCCAACCTCCTATGGTACCTTTTCAGCTGGCCACTAGCCACGGCCGACTATAAAAAAAATCGAGTTGGCTACGATCAAGGAGCTTATATACAAAACTGGAGGTTGAACGCCGAACGGAGAAGTTTGACCTTTATAACTTATTCATATATTCCATCTCTTTCTTAACCTAACTAAAGAAAGAGATGGAACGGATGTTCGGCGTTCAACCTCCAGTGTTTTATATAAGCTCCTTGGTCACGACGTGCATCTAGATGGCCATGCCGAAATGTGAAAAAAAAGTGTCATTGACGTAACTCAATTATCTTCGACTCCGTGGCAAATCGAAAAATAAAAAATAAAAATTTCCACCTTAGAGATGAAAACGCAATTTTCCACCCGACTATCTACCCATGAAAATTAAACTTTCCGAACAGGAGAGATGAAAAAATACATTCCTTGCGATATCTCTAGTGGAAACGATGAGTATGTGTCTGGTTCTGTTATATTCATACAGAGCTATTGTATTTTTCACTTACTTTCAGTTTTTTACTTAGAGCGCGTAACTGGGCTACAGTCTTAGCCTGTAAAAAGAAAATTGCAAATATCTTTTGTAACAAACAATGTGGCTCAGCTTTACAGCTGTAAACGAGAGTATGGTTATACCCCATGTAATATTCCCGTGGGAATTCCCGAACATTATATCGTGGTTTACATTGACGTTGCTTTAAAAACAACCATCTCACATAACTCTAAGCCCAGCAGTTGTACAAAGTGGTGTACAAATAGTCAATGTATTGTATTGCTATTCCAGATGTCCAGCTATCTAATATACCAAATTTCATCCAAATCCATCCATGGGTTTTAGTGTGAAGGAGTTACACACGCACTTAATCACAAAGTTTCGCATTCGCATTTATAATTTTATTTGTCGTTCATTGTGGCATTCTAAGGGGGAGGCCTTTGTTCAGCAGTGGACTTCTTCCGAATGATGATGATAATGATGATGATGCTGAAATCCACCAATAAGAAGGTATAAATAATACTTACTCCTGCTGCATGTAATTTGTTGATATCCTGCAGTAGACAACACATTTTATAAATTAAACCTAAGTAGATGTAGAGACATCATAAGAGTCAGTGTTGGTCTTATTTTTCTGGTTTTTCTGTGCATCTTATGTTTCGGTTTGTATTTTCAATTTAGGTTTCACGGGATGACCGTAAAAGTAAAAATTTGGAATTGAAATAAAAAATACAAAAAGATTCCAAAAAAACCAATCATAACATCATAAGAGCGTTGATTCTGTATGATTTTTGTGTTTTTTTTTTATTCGACTGGAAGGAAAACGAGCAAGTGGGTCTCCTGATGGTAAGAGACCACCACATACATCTGCATCACCATAAACATCTGCAACACCAGGGGATCACTCACTCCCGCTTCCAATGCTCGCTCCCACACCGTTTTAGCTCCGACTCTGACCGATCGAAGCTAAGGAGCGTGGACCGGGAGCGGGACCGAGACCGATTAAGAGCCCGGTTTGCAATCTCTAATATATGTGTGGAGAAAAAGTCTCCCGTATTTTCCCTTAAATTCACAAAAGGACTTTAAAGCCAGATTTCAAAGATACTTAATAAAATATTACGTAACTAATTATATACGTACCCCCTGAAAGAATGCATTAATTGTTATTAATTACAATTAAAGCAGGTACTTATTTATTTTAAATTTATAATGGTGAGATATATTTTATTTAAACAAACGCATTATTGAAAAGGTACAATTGAAGTACTTATACTAAACTATCCTAAAAATAACTTTTTCATCTCTCCTGTTCGAAAAGTTTGATTTTCATGGGTAGATAGCCGGGTGGAAAATTGCGTTTTCATCTCTAGGGTGGAAAGTATTTTTTTTAATTTTTAGATTATCCACGGAGTCAAAGATAATTGAGTTACGTCAATTACACTTTTTTTTTCACGTTTCGGCATGGTCATCTAGATGCATGTCGTTATGTATACACAACACTGGAGGTTGAAATTCATTAATTATTAATATTTACCTACATCTTACTGTAGTATTTTACTTTCCTCACAGTCGGAATGCAAAGTAGAGTGTCTAACTCGGGTGAAATTGACCATTTCCCTTCGAACTATTGGAAATATCTCGGGTGCAATGGGTCACTTTCCACAGTTTCCACCCGTGGTTATCAATCTACTAAACTAGATTCCCCCAAGTCTTGTCCCTGCGCAAGAGTGCCCAAGGCTGGGTGCATTTCCGCGCCGTATCGTCATCCCAATATGTTGGGAGAGAAATGCACCAGCCCTACGGTCATTGGTAATTTCGAATTTTTTTTTTATTTGACCAAAAAGTTTGTGAGCGTCCGAACTCCACGGACCCAAAGTTATAATTCAATATTCTAGTGAGTAGTTATCCATATGTAAAGGTAATCGTGAAAAGAAATCGCAAAACTTACTTGAAGCTGCGAAAAAAAAGAATTTCTGTTTTAAGTAAATGTAATGAGCAGTCACTTTTTAGGGTTCCGGAGCCAAAATGCCAAAAACGGAACCCTTATAGTTTCGCCATGTCTGTCTGTCTGTCCTTCTGTCTGTCTGTCCGTCCGCGGCTTTGCTCAGAGACTATCAATGTTAGAAAGCTGTAATTTTGCACGAATATATAAGTAAACTATGCCAACAAAACAGTAAAATTAAAAATTCAAAAACAATTTTTTTTAGGGTACCTCCCATAGACGTCATAGACGTAAAGTGGCGGTGATTTTTTTTTGTCATCCAACCCTATAGTGTGGGGTATCGTTGGATAGGTATTTTAATACCATAAGGGGTTTGCTAAGACGATTTTTCGATTCAGTCATTTGTTTGCGAAATATTCAACTTTAAAGTGCAAATTTTCATTAAAATCGAGCGTCCCCCCCCCCTCTAAAATCTAAACCGGTGGGTGGAAAAATTTGAAAAAATTCAGGATGATAGTCAGTATATTAAATTTCCAAGGAAAACTATAGCGGCTAAGTTTGCTTGAGAATTATTAGTAGTTTATGAGTAAATAGCAGCGTAAGGTATAAAATATACTTCGAAGATTCCGTATAAAGTACGAAATCCTTAGAAAAATATTACTTAATTTTTTCGTAATGGCTCCGGAACCCTATTTTGGACGTGTCCGACACGCTCTTGGCCGGTTTTTTTTTTTCTTTCTTTCTTTCTTACTAGCACCAAAATATCTGACACAACGAAGCGTGCTTAAATATCTACTACGACGTAAGGAATATCGATGAATGCGTTGCTCCAATCGATCTGCTGTATTGTTTCTCAGGCACACCTGTTCGTGATATGCATGGCCACCTTTTAGGCATATATGATATTCCTAGGAATTTCGTGATCTAGCAGATTTTACGATCGGTCGCACAGGTAGCGCATTAATATTATAAATGAGTAACTTTGTAAGTCTGTTTGTAACAATCAAGATCTTTATTAAAACATAATAAAATTTTATATACATGAATTTAAAATAAAATAACCACATAAAACTTAGCTATAAAGTAACTACCTAACTTAAAAACTTAATAACCTACTAAATTAAATCTAAAAAAGGCCCCCGTGGCATGGTGCCCAAGAGGCTGGCAGCATTCCCTCGTTGAATGGCGATGGCGATTCTGTTTGTTAGTTTGTTTATTACTCCATCACGTAAAAACCGCTGATCCGATTTGGATGAAGTTCAGTACACAGATATAGTTTGAATTCCGAGGAAGGACTTAGAATGGTTTTTATCCCGGAAAATAGCATAGTTCCCGCGGGACAGCTATAAACGAATTCTACGCGGACGGAGTCGCGGTTAGCAGGCTAGTATTTCTTTATATGGTCCAAGATCCCGGAGCCACTAGAGAATAACTAATTTTCTTATGAAAAAAACTCCAACAGCCTTATTCATAAAAAGTTAGAGCCTCCTTGAAGGCTCCTTGAAGACCCGATGCTAAAAAACATGATTCATAAACGTCTGTTAGCGCTAATCAGTCGATCAAGGCTCTGCTAAAGTTAGAGGACCGTAGACCCTCCTTTATCTCCCTGCTAAGTCACAAAATGGCCGCCGCAAATTTCAACAGCTGACTTTGACAAGACCAAAAAACTGTACCGAAGATATTTTTATGGAGGTTTACGCAAAGATTTAAAAAATATCAGGAAAATTTATTTTCAGGAATTTGTATTCAAAAATCCTCTAATAATAATATGAAAAAAATAAAATTAGGATGATTACAATAGTTACGGCTTTTTGCACTTAATTTAGGTCTCCTAAAACACGCGGATCGGAAATAGCGGGAAAACAAACATCTCTGCTGTCACTGCTGTCAATTTTTTTCTTAATTTTCGTTACCTAAGGCCATTTTTTGTGTTTGATTTGTCAAGAGTGCCCACATAACGCGTCTATCAGTCTATCAGCAGCTCAACAACTAGCAGACTGTTAGCAAGCGTTTACGAATCATACTTCTTGACAAACGTCAAACAAGCTTAATCAGTCTGTTAACTAACAGACCGATCAAACCTCAATTAAGGATTTTTTATGAATAAGGCTGAAAGAAAATAAAGGCTCTTAAATGGCGCATTTAGGTACCTTTCCGCGGTTTTTTTTCAATAGTTGCTGAGTGTTCTGGAAAAAGAGATAAAAATCATAATTAAATGAATTGATGAATTGAACCATGGACTACTTTTTACCCCAATGTTCTCACGGGATTAGGACGTACGTATATTATATACATACATACTCAAAATCCCTAAACACTAAGTTTAGAGATACAAAATGACTACTTTTTATCCCAATATTCTCATGAATTTTATAAAAATACTGAAGAAAATACTGTTATAGAAATAACTTATTTTTCACTTCTCATGCTCTTAAAATGTTACTTTAGTTTGAGCCTATCGGGACTAAAGCTCCTCATTAATCTCTAGAGATTAAAGTATATATTTTTCAATTTACTTCGAAAACCCCTGAACAGCCAGTCACGGTGTTTGTGAATTGGAGGATTATCGCCATTTTCAGTAAATTTTTAGGGCGTGGGAATAACTTCAAAATGACACCTTTGCAAACACATTCAAAAAACACGATTTAATTTCGTGAAACACAATTAATGATTACGAATATAAGTCTATTCAATTATAATCAGGATGAATTCATTTTATTATCCATAGTCCAAATAGTTTTCAAGTTTGAATCTGTTGGCTAAACATGCAAGCACTTAAAGCCTTAAGCGTCACTTTACAAAATAAATAAAAGAAAAGAAAATAACGGGGAACAATTTTTTTCGCTATTTTAATTTTGAACAGATGTCCATTAGTCGTATTGAGCGTACGTTTTAAAAAGTAATATTGTAATTTTGAACAGAACGTTGTTTTTTTTTCCTCGCATCAAACTAAAAGTAGAGTGTTTATCGGGAGACCAACCATAATGACACTAGAACTACATTACACTGCTCTACTCGCATAACTAAACATCTCGTGTCATTATAGATTGTTTTAGTCCCTTGTCGAACTATCTAATATCATGAAAAATGAAAACTATGAAAAACGAACATTATGGCATTTTAAATTCGGGCAAACGGTAGAGAACCAAAACGAATACTTACTCTTGCAGCAAGATGGAAATTTGTCACGAAATCTAGCGCTACCGATGCACCCTGTACACAAATAAATATAAATTTTCATCAATCCTAGTGTATACTGGCTGTCCTAACTTACGTTGCTCAAACATGGTCACTTACAGAAGACCAAATTAAAGGTTTGCCAGAGATAGGGCTGCCATCCGTCCGGGTTTCCCCGGATTTGTCCTAGTTTAGAGGGCGTCCGGGGAGCGTCCGGGCGAGGTTTCATTTGTGGTCCAGGTTTGAAAATATTTTAAATTTTTAGACCAATGCAATTAGAATTTTTCGAAGAATTAATTTCCACCAAGTTGTAAATCGTTTTAATATACCTTCATCAGGTCCCAAATGCATGTACTAGTAGTCATAGTATTTATAGGAAAGTTATGTATCTGTGCCGATTTTGGATGTAACACAGACCCGCCAGTGCCACAGCAAGCACTCATATTGTTGCACACAAGTTACCTCCATCACGCACACATTGACAGACTGCGTGTTGCGACACTACGTCTGTGGCCGGAAAATTCGCATAACCGATTTCGTCTGTGGCCGTTAGTGCCGTAACACAGGTCATAGTAGTCGCTTGACATGAATACCCGTCTACAGGTCAAACCTGAGCAATATGAGTCATTTTGTATGGAGAAGTGTCGTATTACAAAAAAATCAAGATTTCCCTGTGTCCGTGAACGTGTTAAGGAATTTATATTTACAAGACATCAAATTAAACTTGTATTGTAATAGACAATACACTACCCCCTGCCTAATACAAAATCACTTAATAAATAACCTTTAGTTATAACTGTTAACTTTAGGGTGCCCCGAGCTTTTAGTGCATTTATTCCATTCATTGGATGCCTTGCTGTATCGTTACTAGAATAGCTTTAAAGTTTGGACCTTAATCTGTGTAAGATATTTGAGGATTCACTCTATAAATCATACATTGTAGAAACACAATACCTCGTAGCTCGTTCGATAGAAAAAAAACTCAAAATCATCTTTAAAAAACAAAATAAACCCATATTTTGAAGTCGTAAATATTGTCCAGAAGGTCTTGAGTTTTTGAATGATGCGAAAACTATGAAATGAAATGAAATTAATGTTTATTCATAGAACATATGGTATTATAAATCCTGAATATAATTTGTCACAATTAATAAAAAAATATATGTTTGTTGATGAAATCTCAATTTATAAAATACTAAGTAAACATCAAATGGAATAATATTTAGGTACGTGTTTTAACTAAATGTTTTCTGTCGCGTACACACCTTCTATATTTTCTTTAAATATGTACGAGTATTTTTTTTAGTAATACGAAGGGAATACCTAAAACTGCGTGCGTTTTGACCAACCTATCTTGTGCACCGCGCTTCGCCCCTATCCTCCTTCACCCCCCTTTCTCCATTATCTACATTGAGTGGCGCTAAAAGCTCGGTTCCCCTTAACTTAAAGGAAATACTTAAATACTCACGCCTGCACGTACGAAACTGTCAATTTGCTGAAAAACCAATAAGTGAATGAAAGTTTTCGTCAAATATCAAGAAAGTGTTAAAAATGTAATCAACAAAGTAATCAGTAAATCGAAATGTCTAATGAGTAAATTAAATTTGTGATTATGTAACCACCTATGTCTACAAATAAAGATACCTTGACTTTGACTTTGACTAAAAATATAATGTTCATCAACAAAAAAGTACTAAATAGTTGCCAGATTATTGGGATCTCGGGCAGTTCAAGTCGTAGACGAAAACACATCGTTACATGGTATAGGTACCTACCTAAATATTTACTAATGAACAAGTAACTTACCTCAAACGTACCTACTTATCTGTGATAAATTAATTTACAAAATGTCATACTTACTTTAGTAGACTGTAACATTAAAATTAATTGAGCTTAAAACAGAAAATGGATAAATATAAGTTAAAAAGACGAAAGACAACCTTGCTTTTAAAATCCATACTATAATACATACTATACTATACTATATATACTATACTATACTATAATATTATAAATGCGAAAGTGTGTTTGTGTGTTTGTATGTTTGTGTGTTTGTATGTTTGTCCCTCTTTCACGCCGTAACGGAGCGACGGATCGACGTGATTTTTGGCATAGAGATAGTTTATGGACCCGATAGTGCCATAGGCTACTTTTTATCCCGGAAAAATGCACGGTTCCCGAGGGAACAGCGCGCGATAATCGAATACCACGCGGGCGGAGCCGCGGGCAAAAGCTAGTATTATATAAAAAACTGATTGACAAAATAATGATACCTATATGGAAGAATATCACGTCTATTATAATATAACTGTTGCCCCTAATTTCTTCTACATAAGTAACGGCGCCTATTACCGTGGTAGTTAAGGAAGTTTTCAGATGAGTCCCAAAAATTAAGGGTATCAAAGCTCCTTTACAAACGAGAATATTTTTTTTTATTTAAGAGCGTTTATTGAACTTTCAGTGTCGTAACTTTTAGGGCTCGTTTTAGTTAGGTATTAGTATTTGATAAAATAATTATTGAAATCAAAATACCCAAATCTTCTATTACCGCGGTAATGGACAGACTGTGATGCTATTACCGCAAATTGAGCTTTTATTACCGAGGGTATAAAAAAAACAGCAATTTTCTACCATCGGTAAAAGGAACCCGACTCATGATTTGGAACTTAATACCGAGGAATTAAAAAAGGTTGGCTTTGGTTCTGTATATTATATTGCACACCAAGTTGTTTTTGGAGAAAACTAAATAAAAAACTAAAATGTGATTCGAATAGTGTTTCCACCCCACTGTATTTTTTTAAGCTTATGCCACAATAAATAGTGTGATATATGTATGCTGAGTAAAAGTCACAACATTATTAAAAAAATCTGCGTTTGCGGTACCCTAAATGTGAATTATTTTAAGGGAATAATAAAATGTCACTCGGTAATATATACTTCTTTAAGAACCTATCACCGACCCAAATACAATGGAATGGGTCGGTAATAGATTCTCATACATTCTATTACCGAGGGTTATGCGACCATACCATCGTTAATTGGCTTAATTTGGAGTATTGTAAAATCTAATTCCGACCCATGAAAACAATAAAATAGAGTTGTGTTTGCATTATAAATCAAAAATACTTATTGCAACCTTGGCTATAACCAAAATTACGTAACTGGTAGGTAAACATAAAATTGTATCGCAATATTTAAACAACTTGGCAAAATAACGGTTTCTATAGAAACTACAAGTTCAGTATTGAAGTTTTTGTTAAAAATAAAGAGTTTGTTAATACTTTTCATACCACGGAAATAGTTCTTTAAAAGCGTGAATAGATCAAAGTTAGAATAACCGTAACAAATTATACAAACGGTCATTTATACCAAAAATAAAACATGAAGAATCAAAATCACCACTTTAACTATTACCGTGGTATACCACGGCATTACAATCAACAGTTAAAAATGGCGCCTATCGCCGCTGTATTTTATTTTCCATTTTAATCGTGTTTCCAGGTCAAAAAATATACAAAAAATATTCATAACTCGTACAAAAAACTATAAAAATCCATGTTAAAACCATAACATTAGTTGAATTGCCATAATTATTATGTAAAACACTAAATAAGATCAGAGTCTGCTTGTATGTGGTGTCACGCGTTAGTATGGCCAATCCTCTTCCTTCGGTGCAGTTTCGGAAAATCACGAATTGCGAGATATTTGATTCATTCACATACACTAGCGCTCATAGATTCGTGAGTTGACTAAATAAGCTTTTATCGTGAAATATTATTTTTTCTAAGAAATCGATCGGTTTGGTTATAAAATGCCGCGGTGATACCCGCCGATTTGGATACTCCCGGTAATAGGCGCCTTTACTTACAAACAAATAAACATACTAAGTTTTCATTCATACTCTCAAGTAGATATTTGTCTAAGCTAAAATGTCTGTGCGGATTTGTTGTATTGTATGTATTTCTTAAACATATTTTTTTACAGATGAAATATGTTACCATTTTCTTTAATTTGCTGCCAAAAACACATACCTGCGACATTAATTTGGTAACCCAGTCCACAGTCACGTTCACCTGTGAAATTGGTAAAAACAAAGAAGTATAAATATTGTTTGTGCATATGTCGGCGGCCGATCGTAAAATCAGCCAGATCACGAAATTCCTAGGCACATCATGAAATGGTGCCATTTCATGATATGCCTAAAAGTTGTCCAGGCATATCACGATGTGCCTGAGAAACAATACGGCAGATCGATTAGAACAACGTATTCGACGATATTCCTAGCTGTATACCGGGCATATCGTGATATGCTAAAATAAAGGAAAAAATAGGTACGACGAGCGTAGTGAGGAGTGGTTAGTATGAATTGTGACCACTACGTATGAGCCGAGCGAGCGAAGCGAGCGTGCCGCGGTAGCGGCCGGCGAAGTGCCAAAAACGATTTGTCGGCGTTTCATGATATGCCTAGGAATTTCATGATCTGCCTAAACTAGCCAAATCATGAAATGGCGGCGTTTCATGATATGCCTAGGAATTTCATGATCTGCCTAAACGTCACTAGGCAAATCGTCAAACGATGAGTTTTGAATGATATGGCGGATGTCCTTTAGGCATCTCATTAAATGGCGCCATTTCACGATATGCCTAGGAATTTCGTGATCTGGCGGATTTTACGATCGGCCGCCGACACATACACTGAGAAAAAAAAGATTTGCCAACAGTAACAAATAAATTTGTGATTCATGGTGACTAAAACTAAGGCCTAACTAGTAGTAGCTAAAAGTTAGGTGATGGCTTACAATATCAGTTTTGCAATATTAGCATTATTTTGGTTCCTAATTAGTAAATTTTGGCTAAACGCAAAGTAGCCTAACTAGTTCAGCTTTCCTTCAAATTCAAATTCAAATTCAAAATTATTTATTTGTTAAACATAGGTTATGTCAATAGATGTTACATTAGGTAACATCCTTCTTTTTCAGTGTAAGTACTTAATACAGTACAGTCACGAACACATAAATCTGACACAACAAAACTTACATAAATATCTGATACGACTCTATAATCTAGGAGTGGTAGGAACGTGTCAGATATTTTTGCACGCTCCGCTGTGGCAGATGCTGGTGTAGGTGATTGTACCTTCAAGAAAAAAATTGAATTAACTTACTCTTGGATTCACCTGTTTTACAAAAATATACCTTATTAGGTATTTGAACAATAATGTCAAGTAATCGGGGATTCGGTCGCCACACCGCGGGATCATCATCATCTCAGCCGTAGGACGTCCACTGTTGGACATAGCCCTACCCCATAGACCTCCAGTTGCTTCGGTTGGCAGCGGCCTGCATCCACCGTGAACCCGCGGCTTTAACCAGGTCATCCGTCCATCTCGTTGGTGGACGTCCTACGCTGCGCTTGCCGATCCGCGGCCTCCACTCGAGAACTTCTCGGCCCCAACGGCCATCTGCTCTCCGTGCTACATGGCCCGCCCATTGCCACTTCAACGAACACCGCGGGATATCGAGTAGAAATATTAGTTTAAAATACGTCACTGAGCCCGCGATACCGAACAAACTGTTCGAAAAAAAAATGTTAGGTATTTAAATTTATTTCTAAGTACATTAGTATGACTGTCCGTATGTTCGTAAGTTTTATATTTCAAAAATAGACCTACGAAATCATAATTCACACAAACTTAGAACCCCCGTCTCAATTCTTCAGGGGTGCAATTTTAGAAAACGTTAAAATGTGTTTTTTATTTTTTTATTTTATTTCTAATTGCTAACTAAAAACAAAGAGTTATTATGCTCGTTGAAAAATGACCGACTGTTATACAAAATTCTTATACCACCTTCTCACTCCCTTAAATATTGAATTTCGAAAAATTCTTAGTTATTTCTTCATAACGTTTTAAAAACATGTGAAAAAATCTGCTTTGGTCCAAAAGTCAGCTGGGCGTTGATGAGTCAGTAAGCCAGTAGGCTTTTTACATAATATAGATTGGAGAAATAATGCATGAGACTGTCTTACCATATACTCGGCACTCACTAACTGTGAAACAACACAAACCTTCATTAATTTAAGCCTACTTATACTCGTAATAAGTATAGGTACTGAGCAGCAAAAAATCTGGCCCTCAAAGGTATGCAGAATACATTTGAGGTAATTTTGTATGAAGGGTGGGCCAAATTTTTTGCCGCTGACTATAGTAACGTAGTTCTTACAAAATTTTAAATTTGATGTTTTCGTGCAGTGTTATTACAAAGAACAAAACTAATTCTCTAATGGATCCAACCAAATACACATTAGACCGCCTTTACACTTGTAAGTTGCTTCCGTAAAATTTACGTGTAACTTACGGCAGTATTTACGCATGTAAATAAACTTCCAATAAGTAATGCTTATGGAGTCTTTGAAAGTTAATGTTAGGCCGCCTTTAGACCTGTGAGTTACTTCAGTAATATTAATGTAAGTTACTTACGGTTGTATTTACACTGAAAATAAACTTACAGTAAACAATGCTTACGTAAATTTTGTGATTTTTAACTTGCATAACTTATTACATGCCCATTTACACGAGTAATCGCAGTAAGTAATAGTACATTGTGTCTTAAGGGCGTTAAATAAGGAATCACGAACGAGAGTCCATTAGAAGCCCGAAGTCGAAGACTGAGGGCTTTAATGAGTCGTTGTTCGTGATTCTAGTACCGCCCGTGCGAGATACAATGTTTTTCATCACATTTGCGAGTGTAATTGTATATTTGTAAAAGAAAAACTATTTTTTTTTTTAATTGGCGATACCGCTGACTACGCTCTATTTACGTAATTTATTAATTTCCCAATTTATATAAGTAGTAACAAATTATAGTGAAGCACTTACATAAAGGTTTTACACTTGAAAATTTAGCGTAAGTCGCTTACGTAACTGACTTACGTAAGTAAAACCAGTAAAACTCACAGATGTAAAGGCGGCCTAAAACTCACGGCTATTATATTTGCACTGGCAAAACTTAAAATCATAAATAAATATGTACGTACGTGTCCGACCAACCGTAAACCCTAGGAATAAAAAAAAATTAAAAACCACACTATCAGGGTTTAATTTTTAGGGTACCATAATCCTAGGAGAAACCCATGTAGCCTATAATCAAAAGTCCGCGGCTTAAATTAGAAAACGTTAGTGCTAGAAAGCTACTATTTTGCGTGAGTATAATTATGTTATGGACCAAATGATAAATGAGACATTTACATATTTCTTCGTTCACGCTGTGTGTTGTCAAATGCCAAACAAAACCGAATATAAGCACCGATGCGACAAATATCTTATTAAGATGCATGCAAGGTAGTATCCTACTAATATCCTATCCTACTTAATATTATAAATGTGAAAGTTTGTGGGTGAGTGAGTATGTTTGTTACTTCTTCATGCTGAAACGGCTAGACGAATTTGGATGAAATTTGGCAGAAAGTTAGTTTATAACCAGGATTAAAAAACATAGGATATATTTTATCCTAATATTCTCACGGGATAGGGTTAAAATCTCGAACTAATAACCACTGGGCTTAGAGTCATGAAATTTGGTATGTAGATAGCTGAACCTCTGGAATAACACACTATTTTTTTTACAGAATGTTTTTGGTGGGATTTCACTTCTTTTTGTAGAAACGTGGACTTATTGATTTATTTTATTTTTTACAAATACAAATATGTTTATTTTGCATCAAATGTGGTACATAAAGTTGGCAATATAGTTGTACATGTTTCACACATTTAACCAGTAACTGGCAAGCAAAAATTTTTTATATGTCATTAAATTCTAAAGGCTAAGAGGCTAAATGTAAAATACAATGTCATAACATAATTATTAAAAAATATATAGGTAAAGAAATCAAGTATATAAACAAATCAATTAATAAATAAATAATTCACAATCCATCAGTACAATCATCATTTAAATTTAAAATAATCAAAATATTCATCAACCGAGTAAAAACATTTCTTTATTAACCATTTTTTAAGTGTACTTTTAAATAAATTCAGGGGCAAATTCTTCATATCATCTTCTAAGCTATTATAAATTTTAATTGACATGCTATATGTATTCCGACTATACAATTTCGTTTTCTGAACAGGCATGACAAGTCTATTTGGGTATCGTGTATTGAACTTACAGGTGTCTTTCTTTGCTTTAAAAATTGAGTAGTGCAATTTAACAAATAAACAAACCTCATATATATACATACATGGCACTGTAAGCAATTTTAATTCTCTATATAGTGGCCTGCATGAGGTAGAAGTATCGAGGTCGCAAATAGCTCTGATGCACTGCTTTTGTGCTATCAACACACGTTTTGTTTGGTATGAGTTGCCCCATAGGAGAATTCCGTAACGAAGTTGGGAACAAACAAAACCATGGTACGCCTGAATTGCGATTTCTCTAGAAGCAACCTTTGGAAGTCGCCACAGGACATACGCAAATGAATTAATTAACCGACTTCAAAAAAAGGAGGAGGTTCTATGTTCCAATGTTTGTATTTTTTTTTTTTTTTTTTTTTTTTTTATGTATGTTCACCGATTACTCCGTCAATTGTGGACCGATTTTCAAAATTCTTTTTTTATTCGATAGGGTATTCTTCTGAGGTGGTCCCATTGTCACCAAGAGATCTGATGATGGGATCCTAGGGAAATCGAGGGCAAACCTCAAATTTTATAGGCACACCTATGGCGATTTTGGCATTTTTAGTGTTAAGATGAGCATTTACATTCAGAAAGTATAATTTGGTAACCTGGACCTGATGAAGAAGATCATAGGTGACCAATGGAACTAAGTACCTAATGCTCGCACGTCTATAAACGATCATGATTAACATACCTAGATAAACGAGTAAGAAAAGGCTTTAAGTTAATGATTCTTTCGAACTGATCTGATGCTGAAGCCAGAAGGTAGGCAACGGAACTCAGTTATAAAATAACGTAACTTAGTCGTGTTTGGGCTTAATGGAATCGTTGTGAGATGCACTTTGGCAACGAATAACTAAAAAGTGAGAAATAAAATTTTTTTAACAAAAAAGTAAAACCGACTCCAAAAAAATAAAAAAATAACGAAAAATGGAACCGACTACAAAACCCTTGAAAATATTTTTCTAGGTACCTACAAGCTCGAAGTCGGTGACTCAGCACGACCCAGCAGGAGTGATTGAAACCTATTGTATGTAGGTGAAATAGACGCCTATTGCTCCACTCCTGCTGGGTCGTGCTGAGTCACCGACTTCGAGCTTGTAGGTACCTAGAAAAATATTTTCAAGGGTTTTGTAGTCGGTTCCATTTTTCGTTATTTTTTTATTTTTATGGAGTCGGTTTTACTTTTTTGTTATTTTATTGCACAGCTTTGTTATATGTTCATTCCAAGAGCATTTGTCATCTAAACCTATACCTAGAAATTTGGTCTCATTAGATTCAGAAATCGTTTGATCTGCAATCTTAACAGAAAGGGCACATTTACGTGCATTTTTATTAATAAATTGTATGTAAGTCGTTTTGTCAATGTTTACATTCAAATTATTTTCGCGTAACCATGTAACAATTTTCATGACTGTGAGGTTTATGTCCTCGTTGTAGGTTCTAACATTTTGACACGGTATTACGATTGACAGGTCATCAGCAAACAGTGTACAGTGATAATTCGTTACGTTTGGTAGGTCATTCACATATAATAAGAATAAAAGCGGTCCTAGGATACTTCCTTGCGGTACACCAACCCCATTTTCTTTAGTAAGCGAATTAAACTTAGTTTCTACCATATCAGAGTTAATTTTAGTTATTTCAACATGCTGGGTTCTTGCTTGCAAATAGTCCCTGAGCCAATCATTCGCTACACCTCTAATACCGTAGAGCTCACATTTAGCCAGCAGTATCTCGTGTGACACAAAATCAAAAGCTCGGCTCATATCAAAAAACACTGCAGTTACTGGAATACTCTGATTCATGTTACCTAAGATGTTATTTGTCAGATGGAAAGCAGCTAGTGAGGTTGATTTTCCTTTCTGAAAACCGAACTGTTCCGCTTTTATTACAGAAAATGTACTTAAAAACGATGACAGCCTTGTATGCATTGCCTTTTCGAATATTTTCGACATAATAGGTATCAAAGAAATTGGTCTATGATTTTGCAAAACTTCTGTGCTACCTTTTTTATGTAGCGGTTTCACAAGGGACTTCTTCAAAGGTGTGGGGAATATACCATTTGTGAAAGATAGGTTTATTAAATAGCTTAACACAGGAGCAATTTGAAATTTACACAATTTTAAGACAAACGTTTGAATTTCATCGCTACCAGTTGACCTAGTAGATTTCAAAGAATTTATGATTTTGATTAGCTCGTATTTGTCAGTAGGAACCAGAAATAAATTATTATGTCTTGAAGTTATATGAGAGAAGTCGGGTTTTTTATTTGTATCATTATTGTTTATCGTATTTAAATAGAAATCATTAAAAGCATTTGCGATGTCAGAGGGGTTATCTATGATTTTATTATTAATTACTAATTTATCAATAGTTGTATGAGCAGGTTTATTCTTAGTATTGTCTTTAATGACGTCCCAAGAAGCTTTACAAATATTTTTAGAATGCGAGACGTATTTAGCATTAGCTATTTTTTGAGCTTTATTTATACACCGCTTTAAGGTTTTTGTATACTTTTGGTAGCGTATTTTGCAGGAAGCAAAATTCATGTCTTTGTTGTTTTTCCTGTAATAATCAAAACGTAAATGTCTTTTTGTTTTAATCGATATTTTAAGTCCTGTTGTAAACCATCTTCTTGTTTTTTGTCTGCTAGTTATTTTGACTCTAGTGAGGGGAAAACATAATTTGTATAAAAGCGTGATCATGTCATAAAAGTTCTTAAAAGCAGCATTAGTATCCTTTTCATTGTACACGTCTGACCACGACAAACTATCCAGACAATCACAAAATTTGCGCAGATATTCCGCAGTATAAACCCGTTTAAAAACATAATAATATGGTAGTGGTTTGACTGCATTACTGACCGTAAATGTAAGACTTTGCGCAGTCTCGTGGTCCGATAAACCTAAATCGTGAATTTCACTTTGTGCTTCAGGTATATTTGAAAGAACCTGATCAAGACAGGATGTTCTCCGTGTAGCACTCTGTATATGTATCTTAAAATTATTGTTCGAGGCTATTCTACACAATTCTTCTGTATGAGCGTTGGATTTTAGTATGTCGATGTTAAAGTCTCCAGCAATGATCGTTTTATATTTTGTTTTGTGCCTAAGTCTAGTCATAAGTTTTTGTAATTTTTGAAAAAATAAGGAAATATTTGATGTTGGCGTCCTGTAGATACATATCACCATACATTTAGTACTAGGGATCCGAATGCCACAGCACTCAAATACGTAATCATCCGAAAATTCCGTCAAATAATCAAGTTCTTGCGTTTCAATGAAGTCTTTGCAAAATATGCAAGATCCTCCCCTTTTTTGATGAGCCCTCGAGTAGGATGCTGCCAACCTGTATCCAGAAATACGTGCGTTCCCTTCATTTCCCGCTTTTATAAAAGTTTCGCTGAAGCATAGTATGTTAAACCATTTATTACTTTCCGATAGTTCATCTAGCGTTAATTCAATTAATTCTCTTTTACTGATTATGCCCGCAATATTTTGGTGAAGAACTGTGAAGTTATTATTATTAGCAACGAAAAAAAGTTTTATCCTTTTTTTGTGTGTTTTCCGTTTTTGTGATTTGTGGGAAGTACTCGGTAATTGTTTTTTGTGTGGAGATTTTTAAATTAGTCTTATTTTTACAACTTGCATTTTGTCCAGTAGTAAAACAATAGGGTATTGTATTTTTTTGTAAACCCCTCTTTTCTATATTATGATTTGAAAACTTTCGGTCATTTTCCCGTTTAGTATGTATTATTTGTTTTAAGTTATTATAATTCAGATATTTGTTATTGTAATGTCTAGAGTCAAGAATAAAGTTTATTTTACTGCAAAATTTAGCCATAAAGTTCCTACTATAATAGTCCAAGTCATAAAGATCCATAAAATAACAGTTATTAAAATTTTTACATAAGATTTTTAAAGTGCTGTTGATTTTTTCCTCCCTTAAGTGTACACTATATTTCACACTAGTTACAATTATAAAGGTCGCGATTTTATGAAAAAACTAAGTTCCGCTAACAGTGTAGTTGGATTACAATCATGATTACCTATGTTTACAATTAATACGCTTTCACTATCGCTTGAAAACTCCGACGACCTCAATATGTCCTCGCTGCGAGCGTTCGGCTTTAGTGTAGAAGTTATTTCGTAGTCTTCATATTTAGTCCTTTCTCTTGATCTCGTTAATGCAGCAGCTAATCCTATGCATTGCGTTCCGCCGAGGATGCATATCCTTTTTTTCTTCTTGCCATCTTTAAAATAGGCATAGGTACTTTACTGTATTATCCACTAAACTATACATAGTTTTTAAAAGTGCGTTTCCTTGGCATGTTTTTCCTAAAATTCGTGGTAAATTTAATTTCGTGCATAAATTTCGAAATCTTAAGGGATCATAAAGGTGCAGTGCACTGCAATTTTCCGGATTCCCACGTGAGCGTTTACGCCAAAGATTAGTTTTGTATATTTTTAAAATAAACATGCACAGGAGACACGCGTCAACCCATACAATGTATTGTTTAATACATAAGGACTTGAAAATACTTAGTAAGTTAAGTATCTGTAGTTAGGTACAGACGTCATGACCATGACCAACGTTCATATATATAATTAAGTATAAGAAGTAAAGTATAATCTGAGATGACAATCGAGATCAAAAATGTAAACAAACAAGTTTCTATATCAATGACATTCCAGGAGTATAATTTTTTTTCCGATTTATTTATTCATATTTCCTTCCCCGGGCAAACGAGCAAGTCCAGCGGCCAGAGAGTGACATAGGCTACTTTTTATCCCGGAAAAATGCACAGTTCCCGAGGGAACAGCGCGCGATAACCGAAAACCACGCGGGCGAAGCCCGTCAATGTCAATGAGGTAGTCGAGTTGGTACATTCGCTTCTACTTCTATAACGTGATTTACATAATCACTTCATCTTTGAGGCGTCACCATTTACAAACTTTCCTTAAATAAAATAAGATTTTGATTGACCTGTGCCCAAACTAATAATTCTATGGGATATATAGTTCACAATGGCAAGGAGACAGACGCAGCATGGTGACACGCCATGTCGTGCAGCCAACTCGTCCACAGCTAAAACTTCATACATTGTTTTATGTTTTAACAATGTCCAATAAATCTATTTTAATCATAATCATTTCAGCTTTCCGCCAGCCAGTTACCCCTACGGTCCGTTCTAGTTTTCGGGAGTGTTAAGGGTCAATGTTTTAAACCGGTACTGCATTTGGTTTTACTTTAATTATGAACCAAATATTTAAAACTTCTCACCATAACAAACAGCATAAATTAAAACTCCACATTCATATTTTATTTACACAACGGCAATACGTAACGTACGTATGTTCGCTGTATAATTTAATAAAATATTTTAATTATTTTATAAGAAATTATTTATGTCTGAATATGATGATTTTTATGAGTATTTTAAAGATTTTAGACTAACGTCTAACGTGCTTACGTTTATTTTTTTTATGGTGGCAACCCATCTGTTTACATTTTTGATCTCGATTTCCATCATCGAAATAGTAAGTACCTGGAATGTGCACTGTGCAGGAATCACGGTCCGTTATTTTGCCGATAGAGATAGCTACCACAGGGTTATTTTATCTCACTCTATTAGTATGACCATAATTTTATGCAATTAATGAGACATTCCTTCCTCCTAGTACTTCTTTGTCAGAAAAATATACTAAGTAGCAATAACCATATTAGATTTTCTTATTTGACACAGTTGTTTTGGTTGAACTCTTGTGTTTTCTAATCAGAGTCACTATGTACTCCAGATCTTCGATTATCCTAGTTTTTATAGTTTTCCCTTTATGTGGCCATGAAACCCTAACTCTGTACCAAATTACAGCTCTCTGAGTTTATGGGAAGTACTAGTTCTATTTTGATGATCATGAGTGAGTGAGTGTCATAAATGCGAAACTTTGCTTTCGCTTAACTTCGGAACTAAATAACCTACGACTTGAAATTTTGGATTTTTAGTATGTGATTATAACTTACTAGATGACGAAAATTTCTACGTTCTGGTCTTATCCAGAGGTTCTCAAATAGGGGCTCGAAATTGCGGCAAAATGGTTCCAGTATAGGATGGTACGGCAGTGTTTGCTTCGCGCTCGACTTGGCAGGGGCACTGCCGTGCCCCCAGATTTCAGCGCACGAATTAGAGGAGGCAGACTATTCCAGCACTTTGAGTGGTGGACCTTTTTAGGGTTCTGTACCCATAGGGTAAAAGGGGACCCTATTATTAAGACTCCACTGTCCGTCTGTCTGTCACCAGGCTGTGTCTCGTGAATCGTACTAGACAGTTAAAATTTTGACAAATGATTTATTTATGTTGCAGTATAACAAAAAAATACTAAAAACCGAATAAGATAAATATTTAAGTGGGGCTCCCATACAACAAACGTGATTTTTTGCAGTTTTTTGCTCGATATTTATAACGGCAACAGGTGGCTAGGTCTAGGTGTCAGGTTTAATTGTATATTGACTGTAAAATAAACAATTAAATTCAAATAACACATGCATGCATGTGGTTTATATATGTTTTGCTCTATTTGTCGATCCTTATTTTTTTTTTCGATTGCTCTTCTCTACCACACAAAGGTTGACTGGCAGAGATCCCTTCAGGGATAAGTCCGCCTTTGTACTTACAACTTCTTTCTGTGTGATATTTTGTATTTCCTTTTGTACAATAAAGAGTATAAACAAACAAACAAACAAACAATAACATAAATATTTAAGGGGGCTCCCATACAACAACCGTGTTTTTGTCGTTTTTTGTTGTATACTCGTAGATAATGGTACGGAACCCTTCGTGCGCTACTCCGACTCGCACTTGGCCGGTTTTTGGTGTCCTGTCGTGCCACAACGTAATTTATTTAATTGTTAGTCTTACGTACGTGGTGGTAGATATCTACTGATGGAACCATAATAAATCAAATGTCGATTGGTGGAATCCCTTAAAGGGATAAGTCCGCCTTTGTACAAGTATCTCAAAGTTCTACCGATTGTATTTTTATTTCGTTTCTTTTAAACAATAAATAGAAATATAAATATATTTATTCATGCTTCGCTCCTTAAACAGAATAAAAATACAATAATGAGTTTACATACATACAAAAATCTTTTTTTCTTTTTCATTTATAGTAGGTAAATACCACAGAACTCTACCTATAATAATTAAAAACATACCTGAAAGTCATTTTCGGCCAAATTCCAGTTATGTACGCATACTATCCTTCTATAAGGATCCTGCAAACAGTGACAAAAAATATAGGTATTACCGAAAGTATATTATTATATATCTTCCGCCGCCTAATTTTGTCTAAAAGTTCATTGCCACGACTAGTACCACAAAAACTATAAAGGTATCTCAATATTTGAATAGGCACTATACCGTTAAGCGATTCGACCACAATCCGGGAGTAACGTAAAGACGTCGCATAAAAAATGTATCTCAAAAATGCGTCAAAACTTAGTATTAAGTAGGTACTTAATGAACTTATAGGCAGATTTATATGGCATGTGGTATACACCCTACATATTTCACACGAAAACACAAGCCGAAACATGGATGCACAGAAAACCAGAAAAATAGACCAGCGCTGGGAATCAAACCCAGGTCCTCAGCATTCCGTGCTGCGTGCTATTCCCCTACACCACCGCTGGTCCAGCGGTGAAATATATTTATAGACTTTCACGGGATGACCGTAAAAGAAACAAAAATTTGGAGTTGAAAAAATTTTTTTTTTCGACTGGAAGGCAAACGAGCAAGTGGGTCTCCTGATGGTAAGAGATCACCACCGCTCATAAACATCTGCAACACCAGGGGTATTGCAGATTCGTTGCTAACCTAGAGGCCTGAGATGGAATACCTCAAGTGCCAGTAATTTCATCGGCTGTCTTACCCTCCACGCTGAAACACAACAGTGCAAGCACTGCTGCTTCACGGCAGGATTAGCGAGCAAGATGGTGGTAGCAATCCGGGCAGAACTTGCACAAGGTCCTACCACCTGCGAAACAAATAAAATACAAAAAGTCTCCAAATAGTAATCTTGGTCTCATCTCATCTCTCGGCCTATATACGTCCCACTGCTGGGCACAGGCCTCCTCTCGGAATGAGAGGGCTTGGGCCATAGTTCCCACGCGGGCCCAGTGCGGATTGGGAACTTCACACGCACCATTGAATTGCTTCGCAGGTTTGTGCAGGTTTCCTCACGATGTTTTCCTTCACCGCAAAGCTCGTGGTAAATTGCGCACATGAATTTTGAAAAACTCAGAGGTGCGAGCCGGGAATTGAACCCACGACCCTCTGCTTGAGAGGCGATAGGTCAAACCACTAGGCCACCACGGCTCTCCAGCGCGGCTCACCGTGAAGCCGCGGGTTCACGGTGGATACAGGCCGCTACCTCCAGTTGCTTTGGTCGGCAGCGGCCTGTATCCACCGTGAACCCGCGGCTTTAACCAGGTCATCCGTCCATCTCGTTGGTGGACGTCCCACGCTATGCTTGCCGATCCGCGGCCTCCACTCGAAAACTTTCCGGCCCCAACGGCCATTTGCTCTCCGTTCTATATGACCCGCCCATAACACCTTCCGACTGACACCGACACCGACTAACTTAGTTACAACCCCTAAATAAAATCTAAGGGATTTTTTTTGCGTAGTCCTATGGATGTTATGAGCTGTTGCGTGCGGCGTTTGAGCGCTGAGTGAGTAGAGCGTTCCGGTCCCCTCATCATCAGCCTATGTTCGTCCACTGCTGGACATAGGCCTCAGGCCTATGTCCAACAGTGGACGTCCTACGGCTGAAATGATGATGATGATGAACTAAGTTAGTCTGCTTAATTACGACACTGGTTTACGAGCACGTGGGATGAAAAAGTTATAACCACCATCGGGTTCAAGATTGTAACGAAATGACGGAGATGTAATGGAGGAGGGACGGAGTGGCGGAGGAAAGGGAGGGCTTAGCCCAGCAGTGGAGGCTACCCCTTTCGAACCTAGGCGAGTATGAAAAGACTTACGATAGTGGACTTTACGTACGATCCATTTTGAATTGAAATGTAATAGATGGTAATATAATGGACCTTATGTACAGTCCATGTCAAAATCAAATGTAATGAACCCGCACGATTGTATCAGCTGGTTTCGAAAGGGTTTAAAAAAACTGAATCTTACTTTCGCATTGGAGCCGGTGGTCAGAGCGAGGAAGCAGGACAGCAGCAGTACGATGACTCGCATGATGGAGTTCTGGCTACGTTTCCCTCCTTTTCCCTCCACTTTTATATCGCGCCTGCTAATTACAAACATGTCATAATTTCAGCCTGTGTAATCAATTCTACACGCCCTTATCTTAATCACAACACGACACCTAATTAATCGGAAATGGCACTTTGTTCGTTTAATTAGAAAAAAAAATTTAAACCTCAATTGCTTTTGGTTGTCAGATATTTGATAATGACTAATAAAATTCACAGAAATTGAAGGTCATGCATTGTTATTTAATTAGATATGGCATTTTATGCTAAACTATCACTGTAAGGCTTATATATAACATTAAACTGGTATTTTTTTGGTGATATTTTTTTTATAAAATTCGCGAATTCGCGAAATTAATTCGTAGCTGCTGTCATGCCACTCGAAGAAGATGTTTTCAAAATGGCCGCGCCACTTGACGGAAAAATTTAACTATGGCGCCGCCACCCCAAAGGAGAGCAGGAAAGTCTTGGATGGAGACCAGTAATGCTCGACCCTATACTGCTCAGCCATCACTGTACGACCTGATAATACGAACTCATTTTGGATTTGAATTTTCAAGTCGTACAATATTAAGTCGTGCATTATTAGGGTGTCCAAATTTTTATTCGGCCTGTTAATGCTCGACCTGTTATTGTACGTCGTTATAATCGGAATCCAATCGAATCGAGTAACTATAGATTTGTGTTAGGTTATGTCCAATTTTGACCACAATGCGCGAGCCGAGCGAGCGCAGCGAGCGGGCCGCGGCAGCGGCCGGCGAAGCGCTAGGACCAAATTAAGTTATTTTCTACCAAATTTATTAATATTCGGTGTACACGAGACACGAAAATAATGATCAATCGTGAGAATCGATTGCTTGCTGTCAAAAGTGTGCTCCGATTATTAGGTCGTACAATATCAGTTTGTCCAATAGCACCTTGAACATTATCGGTACAGGGTGATAAAGCTCGACCCGTATTCCAAGTGACATGGTGATTGAATTTTCAGGTCGAAAATCGGTCGAGCATTGACCAGGTCGTACAATAACTACACTCTTTTGGATATAACATTTCGGATCTGGATATGGATACGGATACATGTCAAACATAATACCGGTTTCGGTTATGGTTTCGGATGTTAAATTATTACGGATTATCCGATAGTTTCGGTTCCGGTTACGGATATTGGATTTTTATGGAAGTTTAATAAGTAGTAAAATGGAAATAGGAATAAATAAAATAAAAAAATACAAAAAATCTACTTAAACACACCTACTCGTATAATTTAGTAAGTAATTTTGTTATAGTATTTTTATTTATTTTCTTTTATACAATATACGTAAGTAAAGAGTGTGCATTCTAATAGGAATAAAAGATGACTTGACTTTAATTTTATTGTAGTAGTTTCACGAGTCGTATTATTACGACTTAGCAATAGAAAAATATTAAACAATAAATGCAGGTTCGCAGGTGGTAGGACCTTGTGCAAGGTCCGCCCGGATTGCTACCACCATCTTGCTCGCTAATCCTGCCGTGAAGCAGCAGTGCTTGCACTGTTGTGTTTCGGCGTGGAGAGTAGCCGGTGAAATTACGGCACTTGAGGTATCCCATCTTAGATCTCTAGGTTGGCAACGCTGCAAAACTAGGGGTTTATGGGCGGTGGTGATCTCTTACCATCAGGAGACCCACTAGCCCGTTTGCCATCCAGTCAAATAAAAAAAAATGCAGAAGACGTGCGTGACAGAAATACGAGGTGGGGTTAATTAAAATGTCAGTCGCGAATTAACTTTATTTTTCTCTCTCTATTGTACCATCGAGTGCAGCGCCGCCTTTCCCCCCTTAGGTCGCAATTTGTTTGCGCTCCTAGAAAGCTCCGGTCCCCGCCTAGAATCGACAAGCACCAATAGAAATTCAACACGTCTACAAAATATTTTTTTTGCAGGTTAAAATATGTAGTATATTTTCTCTTAAATTTTGCCCAAATCCATAAAAAATGGTCCTTTCTTAATTATGAGAGCTGAATGGTTTACTTAATAAGGGGCGGGGCAAGCAAAATTTCTGGTTGCAAGGGATTTTGTCGAAAAAGGGGAAAGGCGACGCTTCACTCGATATGCATACAAATTCTTGTATATATTGTATAAACAAGAACATTCCGAAAACGGGATACTTCCAAACAGGAATGGGGCGAAAGAAGAGAATACGACTTGCCACTTCAAAAGCTCTGAATAAATTTCAAATTAAGTAGGTATTTAAAACCACTCGGCTACCACATGCCACGATAAACAACAATAGAAACTTATAGAACAATAGGTGCAGTCAACGTCATAAGTGGTCACACCTAGATATTTTCCTAGCACGAACGAAATAATGCAAGAGTTTGGCTAAACAAAAACATCGACAGTTCTGTTATCGATAAGCACATACCACTTCAACGAAAAGACATACATACAACTACACAGCCTAATATCAACTACCTACCTAGACGCCGCGAGCCACCGATCTTGTATAAATTGAACTTAATCCGTACACTTCTAACCCGTCGAACGCCCTGCTTACAGTGGCGCGTAAATGACTCTTTCAAGGTGTATTGTATTTTGGTTTGTCTTGATTGTAATACCTATAAATAAATTTGTGGACTAAATTTTATTTTACATTGACTTTTATTTGCACTGACATTTTAATTATTATTTTTTTATGTGACATAGCAATTGTAATTTTTATTTTTTAGTTTTTACCTTAAATTATTGTTATTATTTTTAAATTTGATTCTCATTTGACATTGTAATTCTGATTCTATTTTTAACTGACATTTTATTGAAATTTGCTATTATCATGTATTATTATTATTTTTTGTATACAATTTGACGATCCTTTTGTGAATATCTTATAACTACTTTACATGTACTTATAATGCATTTTTTCATAAGGAAATAAATGAATCTAATCTAATCTAATATAAACAATTAAAAAAAAGACACATATCATTTAATTACTCTACTTACTTATTACCAACGTAAAAAAGTTATCAAACTTTTTACGAGTATATTCATAGACAAAGAAGTATTTATATGTATGTATATTTCTCTTTGTATAACCTCTATGAAGCTGAAGTGGTACTTATCGATAACAGGACTGTCGATGTTTTTATTTGGTCAAACTCTTACAACGTGTCGTTCGTGCTAGGAAAATATCTAGGTATAGTGGTCACTTTTGTGCCTTGTAATTTTGAAATGTTTGAGAAGCCGTACGAAATTGTGTACTGATCTACGGATAAATATTCTCTGGAAACGTAACTAAGCTCGAAAAGCCACTCCGCGGAATGTCTACCGCGATGGGCGGGGTTTAAAATATCTACCGTGCATCGCGCCAGTTCGGCCGTAAAACTTGAGTCGTGCAGTCGCTCCGTGGAAAATTTCGATCAAGTTTGTGATTGTTTTTATGCTCGAATCAATTTAAAAAATATGCCGTTGTGTTGTGTGAAGTGGTCTAGAAGCCACTCAGATATGAAAAACACAGGACTCACCTTTCATAATGTAAGTAAATAATATTTAAAACCATACTTGGCGATCCTGTAAAAGTGTTATGTATACTTACGCATTGTAAGATCGCCCGCACGCTTGTCGCAAAAGGGCGGCGCCGACTCTTACGCGGACCAATCGCGGGCCAGCGTTGTGTTTGAGAGTGTGAGTGTTACGTTGTCATTGCTGTTAGTTTTTTTGCGTAAATGCTACAAATGTAATCACAATCGAAGCGTTCATTGCTAAATTACGTTTCCAGAGAATATTTATTCGTAGGTACTAATAAACAAGGTACAAATTTAATGCGATCACTTATTTATGACGTTGACTGTACTACGGTACTACACACAAAAAATAAAACAATAGGTAATATTTACAAACATTTATTAACCGTTTATATTTATATATAAGACAAAAATATCACCTTCTTTTACAATTTCTAATACAAGAAGGCCCCGCAGGTTGTGGCACGAAACAAGAAACATTTTGTTTGTTTTTCTCAAACTTGACATGAAATATTGACGTTGTTACAAATAATAGGCCGGGAAGTATCGCGTCGCTGCCGGCGCGCGGTCACTCTAGCGGCCTGCAAAGAGATTTCATACAACTTTCCCGGCCGCTGGTCGGCAATGCGACCGTCTTTTGTTTCAACGTACTCTCTGCAGCCACACAACATGGCGACAAGACTAGCGTCCAGCCAGCTTCATTTCTTGTTTTTTTTTTTTTTCATGTCATGTTTGAGAAATTTGTTTTATATCTTGTGCTATGATCTAAGCAAAGTCCAATAAATACACAAATAATTAGCGATTGGTGGATTCGGTTGCCACGTTGCCTTAGAAAGATTAGTATGGATATTTCATAAGCCCGTGATGCCGATTACACTATTAAAAAAGAATATTTATTGTGAATTTATATCAAACTATAAAGAATATTTATTTGTCAAAAAATAAAATCATTCTGTATTAAAAATAGTTACTTCAAAGTTTGCCCCGTAGTTCGTCCCCGTTAATCCGTGCTTAGGCTGTAGTTCCCACGCGGGTCCAATGTTGATTGGAAATTTTAAGCCCACCATTGAATTGCTTCTCAAATTAAGTGCACGATGTTTTCCTTCACCTTAAAGCTCGTGGTAAATTTCTAATGCAATTTCGCACATGAATTTAGAAAAACTCAGTAGTGCGAGCCGGGATTTGAACCCACGATCCTCTGTTTGAGAGGCCCTAGATCAAACCACAGGCCACCGCGTCTTTTTTGTACTTAATATTAATAAAAAATATCCTTTTCTAACATGAAACCCGGGATCTCGCGCCTTATCCATATTAGCATAATGATCGTGGCCAATTCCGAGAGGCAACAGGCAATCGAATCGTCCATCACTGTAAATAATACACGAATGACTCCCTGACAAAACAATAGAGGACCCGCTACAACTATACTCAAGAGCGATGCGACGAACGATTTTCTAACTAATCCATTGCGTGTGTAACAGCTGAGTGTGGACCATATCGGCAGCGCAATGTACAAAGAAATTTGCCATCGCACCGCCGATGAGTACGCGCGTGCTGTAGCTTCACGTCGCAAGTGAACGAGTACTATCTCATTTTTGCGCACAAATCTTACGCGTGTGAGAGGGATAGAATTTCCCTTGCATCGATTCTATATCGCCCCGTTTTTGCTTATAATCCAGAGGTCTTTCTGTTACCACTTCTTTTTGTTACATTATAAAGATGATGCTAGAAAGAGATGATGTTAGAAAATACCGCCACATATTGCAGTAGGTATGAGGGCTAAAATACAGGCGCAATATTTCTAGATGGCGTTAATATACTAGTATAGTTTATATGTAAGCAAGACCGCAACGTCAAAAAAACCACTAACGCCATCTAACGATATTTTTCCTGTCTTTTAGCCATCATTGAGTCTTTCTATATCAATAAATAGTTACGTTGTTTTAGTTAGGGTCGTGGAGGACTATATCTATATATACCCGTCCCTTTTACTAGTCTCTATTATGTTACTGTTATCTTATATGACAGATATTTATGATGTCGTCTCTCTTATTTTATTTAATTGAACAGAGACGGCAATACAAATATATGTAATATATAACAAGAACATATGCTACTTTCGCATTATACGGTAAGCCGCGCGGTTTTAGCGTGCCGTCCCTCTTCAAAGTATCGCTTGAGAAAGAGACGGCACGATTGAACCGCACAATTAGCCGCACTGTCCGCACGTAGCGAAAGAGTAAAAAGACCCTCAATCCGTTAAAACTGTAGCTGACAAAGTACAGTTAACTAGAAAAAAAATCAGGCCAAAGTTACAAAAATATGTATATACGATCTTTATAATACGTATCTTTGTAGTGGACTTTACTAATCAATGGTTGTATGTTAATGTTTCATATTGTGTAATTTATTCATTTCCGGTTTTAAAATTGATTCAATTGCCTAGGATTTTTTTCGTAATGAATAATACTTTAACTAATTTCCAAAAAAAAAACCTATTTACATGTCATTCAATAATCTGTAAATGGAAAAGAATACACTGGAATTTACTACTGACAATAAAATAAGTAAGTATTTATTCACATTAGGCCAAGTTAAGGCACAAGTATTATATTTAAGGCAATATAAAAACATATAAATGCGTATTTTATAAAATGATGCAATATAATATAATTTCATACACAGCAGCGTCATTGAATTTATCGCACTGTTTTTATTATTATTACTTTTTAAATAGTAACAATAAATGGTTCATTTTTCATTCGTTTAAGGAAAAATACAAGATAAATTATTTCAGCCCTCTAGAAATATCAGACAATTGTGAAAGTGCATTACGTATTAATTCTAGTAAATTTAGTTCGATAAAATTAATTGAAAATTAATAAAACGCAGCTGAATATTAAATTAAGACTAATTGGTAATAATTCACTATTATAAATGGAAGATTACGTTATTTTGTATAAAAGGACTAAAAAGCACCTCTTTTGGAACTATTGGTCTGTAAATTACAGTCACATTGTTTTATAATATAGGTACAATTTATTTAACTGGTAATATAAACCTTAATTATTAATTAATTAAAGATATTCGATTAAATTGTTTGTATAGTAATATTATGGCAGCGACAGTATGACTCGATTTGTTATATATTATAAAGTTTCATTTACAACTGACTTGTTAAGCTAGTTAATAACTGCACTGTATTATTAATAGGTTTATAAATCTATTCTGTACTTCTTATTACATTATTATTAATTATAACCTGAAAATCGTGGAAACTCGATTGCTTCATTCGTAAATTAAGTTTTAATTTCGAAATAAGAACATACGAACTGAATAAAAACTAAAATATAAACTAAATGTGATTCTTAATTACACTTTGGTAATAATTACCTAACATTAAAACACTAAAAAACTTAATTTAAAGTGAGAATGACGACTTCCTTGAATTGCAAATAAAATAAAGTGTTTACAAGATTGTTTATTACAAGAAATAAAAGTTAGATATTTGATGAGAAGTCGAAAAAATACCTAAAGTGAATTGTATACTACAGAATGTAATTAAAAATAATATTTACATGGATAATAAAACTGGTACTTAAAACATACAAAGTAAATGTTAAAATTCACAATTGTTTTTACAATACGCAAAGTATATACGAGTTATCGAGCATTGGAAATTGGCGGCAATTCATGGTTTTAAAATCCATGGAGTGGATATTTGCTGGAAGTTTTTTTTATTTGTTTTATTTCTAAAGTTCATGCAGACGGTATAATTCAGTTAAACATATATTAACTAAATATATTAATTATATATAATATTGAAAATAATTACAATCGATATCATAGTGTTCATCACAATTAAGATATCGATTGTACAATGTTTTCAATACATGTTCTTTCTTTCTATGAATTAATTATTTTGTGTACTTCTGCATATAATAAATAGTAACAATTATAATTGTTTTGGCGACAACTAAGCGACTCCCTGGATTTTTCAACCTCGAAATAACCTATCCCAGCCCTAGTAATAAATCCAAGGACTTTCCATGAAAAGCTTAATTTAAAAAAGCTGCATTTTTAAGTATCTCTGCTTCACGTTTACGAAAATGTATAAAACAATCATCTAAATAATAGTAGCTCCTAACTGCATTTTGTACAAATTTAATCTTGGACATAGAGCACATGGGCGCTATGTTAGATTGTTGCGAAGAAATTCTGGCAACCTTTTGAGGTAACGCAGTAACGTTTACGCATCTATACAACCTTTGGACTCCTAACGTAACACTTCTTATAACGCAACGCAACACTCTTTTAAGAGTAACGTTACGTCACGAGCGTTACCACTACCAGTAAAAGACAGTAAGTGTTGAAAGGTCACGGAAATGATCGAAACTAAGAATTGCAAAATTCATGCCTCGTAATGTGCCATCCTGTTCACGCTAATAGAATTTAATATGAGATTGAGCAAGATGATACGATACAAACAATGTATGTGGAAATAGTTCTTTGTCCAAAGGCTGTTACGCGATGATTAAAAGATGCATAAAACATCATACATTTGTTAAATAACTTTTTTTAACAGATAAAAACGCATCGCACCTTTGTGTGCACGTTACACGTTTTGTATAAACAGTAAAATATCAAGTACAAAAGCGTTCTGTGCTTCAGTAGCAGGATCTACCACGAATACAATAAGATTACTAATAAATAATACAGCTAAGTCGTTTACAGCATTCGTACTAAGAGGTACATCAGAACGGTCGAGAGAAGGACAGTTGCTGGTCGGTTCAATGTTGCGTCGTTACCGCGATATACTGAAAAAAAAAGTTTTTTTTTAATTACTTATTTGAGGATCAAAAAACGATATTTTATATATTTTTTTATAATTAATTAAAAAGATAATTCATAAATTAATTAAACAAGTAATAAACAAAAAATGTGTTACCTATACGATCTCAAAACAAAAAAAAAACGAAACATTTTGTAAGTAATGAAGCTCTTAGGTAACAAATTTGAAAAAGTAGAACTGATAAATCTTCTCATATTTTAAGTTGATTAAAAACTGCAATTTATACAGCTTTGACTTATTGTTTTTTTTTTTTTTTTAATCTTTATTTATTATGGAACTTTGATCAAAATATAATGAACATGTCAGTTCCAAAAGGCCTTAACTATAAAAACACCACAACAGCCATATGATTTAAATGAGTAACAACTCGTGCCGAGTGGGACATGACATGTCCTCTAAACCATACCACCGGATACCGACTTATTGTTAGTCTTGTCAACAGCGTAACCCCAAATTATAAAACAATATAAATAAAATATAAATCTTACCAGAAGCACCCTGGATGACCGGCTGTTCATTAACTAAAATAAAATAAAAATTAAATTAAAAAAAATCAAGTAAATAAAAAAATAAGTTCGAGCGCAAAAAAGGTTCCACAGTCGCTCTATTGACGTCATAGTCTGCCTGAGACCGGGTAGGCCGATTCTCACTTTTTAAGTCCCATTATTGGAAGTCCGCAAATGTTTCTCACACAATTTTACATCATAAATATATCATTATATCGATAGATACATACTTAAATACATATTCCATCCATTCCATCCCAGCCTATATACGTCCCATTGCTAGGAACAGGCCTCCTCTCAGAACAAGAGGGCTTGGGCCATAGTTCCCACGCGGGCCCAGTGCGGATTGGGAACTTCACACGCACCATTGAATCGCTTCACAGGTTTGTGCAGGTTCCCTCACGATGTTTTTCTTCACCGCAAAACTCGTGGTAAATTTTCAAATGTAATTCTGCACATGAATTTCGAAAAACTCAGAGGTGCGAGCCGGGTTCAAAACCCACGATCCTCTGCTTGAGAGGACTTAGGTCAAACCACTAAGCCACCACGGCTTACATACATATTAAACACCCAATATTTACCCGAGAACAAACATTCGTATTTTTCATACAAATATCTACCCCGACACGGGAATCGAACCCGGGACCTTTCGTAGTCAGGTTCTCTAACCAAGGCCATCTGGTCGTCAAAAGTGTATTCAGGGCCTTCTTTTACCTAGTAGAGGCCCTGGGCACAACATGCTGCATTTGGTAAGCAAGGTTCCGGGTGAGTGGAGTAGCTATTGGTTCTCGTTTGGTAATGGAGTAGGGACTATGGGGCCCCAATGCATCGCAGGGCCCTGGGCACGTGCCCAGTGTGCCCAGTAGGGAAGAGGGGCCTGAGTGTATTGCAATTTCTTACCAATAGTGACAATAGCAGCGTCACTGGGATGGCTCCATTCTTTGTTGTTCTTCACTTTTACGATTGCTTCGTAGCGTCCAGGCTTCAGTTCCTCCTGGATCACATAGCTTACGTCGTACTCGTGGCTTTGTGTGGAAGGCAGGGTTACTTTGAGTGGCGACAACCAATCGCCTTCCTAAAAGAACAAAATAACAAATTATAACAATTGACTTAGCCCCAAACTAAGCAAAGCTTCTATGTACGATCGAGTTCATAAACTTTTGAGCAAAAATTTGGTCAAAAATATCTGTACCCTTAGCGAGTCAAATCTTAGATTTTGAAGAACTTAACTATAGCCTAAATAAACCGGTTTATTCGACGAGTGACAGCTGGCCGGCCGGCGGCGGGCGGCCACGTTCATCCTACGCTGGAATAAACCGGTTTTTATTGTTCTAAACCGGTTAATCTGACAAGAGCTTTATGGAAAAGTTCCCTTAAAAACCGGATTAAAAAAAAAGGTTTCGTGAACGAAACCAAAATGAAAAGGTTTTGCGCCAAGTACTCGATAACGGCTTTAAATATCGGGGAAAGAAATATTGGGTAATTGATCTATACAGTCATAACCGGTATCCGAGCCTTGCCGTCCTGTGACGTGGTACTTGTTTTGATGTGTTAGAATGTATGGAGATAATTAGGTACAATAGTATGGGGTCTATTATTAATGAGCAAATAAATTTAGTGTCATCTCCCTTGCTACGGCTTGGGTCTAATTTTAGCAACGTTAGTTAGTAAAACATGCCTTGACAATAAATAAATGAAAATTAAAAAATTAAGGTAGTTTTGTAGCACAATTAAAATTTATTAATAATTTGCGGGTAGTTTTTTGTTTTGTTTGGCAAATTAAAACAGTGGTGGTGGTTTGTTAGTCTAACAACTGGTCGCATGGTGTACGGTTGTGTCACTCTGAGGATGAGCTCTGGTCAAGTTCGAAAGAGTCAGTGTGTTGTGGTGGTGGTGATAGATGGGTTTGTGTAATTTGTGTGTGCTCTTACAGTGTGGAGGTGGAGGAACTGCATGAACACGCATAATTTGCATAGACTTAGCTATCTTAAGGTCGCGGGTGAGCAAAGAAATTCTTTCAGTTCATTGGTACTTGCCTCTGTCAGTGGTTTGATCAGCACTTCGATGTCCTCGAGCTTCTGGTGCGAGTGCACTTTGAAGGCCAGCTTGGAGCCGTCAGCCTCCAACTCTTCGACCACGGGCCTCTGCACCAGCTCTATAGAGCGGCTGTGCACGCCGATATCGCAAGAAGCCTGGAAAGTCGTGGAATAAAAAAAATAATTAAAAAATCACAAATTCAATACAATACAATACAAAGACTCTTTATTGTACACCAGAAATAGTAAGCGATACAGAAAACAGATACAAAGAGAAAAAAATACAAGGTAAGTAATAGGCGGCCTTATCGCTTAAGAGTACTCTCTTCCAGGCAACCTTTTTTACCGAAAGAAGGAAGGACTAGTTTACAACAGGTGGTGCATTAAAAGTAGATCAGAAAACTAGAACGTAACAAAAATACATCTACAAACGAATATAAGTCTAAAATAAATATAGGTAGGGAGATAAACAGCAACAAATAAATTAACAAATTGTCTTAGAGCTAATTATTACAAAATGACACATAGTGCTCCTTAAGCATAGATTTAAATAGTGACAAAGACTGCGCGTCGTAAGTCAATCGGTAAAAAAAACCAACTCAACTTTAAAAAAAACTTTAAATCCCAGTAATATTATAAATGCGTAACTTTGTAAGTCTGTTTAATCTGTAGCAAATTTTTTTTTTTAGTGTACAAGCGGTAGTCTCTTTTCAATGCATACTGTTAAACAAAGACTAATGCTTGTAAATTTTAACTTGGAGGTTCATGAAATAGGGCAGAGGTATCTTCTACCTAGTAATATTTGTTCGCTAGGCCATCTAATGTGTTTTCATCATATCATCATCATCATGTCAGCCGAAAGAAGTCCACCGCTGGACATAGGCCTCCCCCAAAGCTCTCCACTCAGACTCTTGTGCAGTCTTGTGCTTTTCGCATCCACCGCGATCCCGCGATCTTAACCAGGTCGTCGCTCCATCTTGTTGGAGGCCTACCGACAGCTCGTCTCCCGGTCCGCGGACGTCATTCGAGAACCTTTTGACCCCATCGGATATCAGTCCTACGAGCAAAACCCACTGCCACTTCAGTTTCACAATTCTTCGGACTATGTCACCATATCAAAGTATAGAATTATAGGTCTAACTCACCTCACAAGTGTAAGTACCGAAATCAGCATCGGATTCCGGAATGACAGTCAAATTCGAGTGGGTGCCCATGGTGCTGATCCTGGTCTTGCTGGCAGAGGTGATTGGCTTCTGGTCTTTGAACCAAGTTATGGTAACACTGCAAAAAAAAATGATGATGTTTATTCAAGACAGACATAATAAGGCAAAAACAAAATCCTATTCTACATTAATATAAATTTTCATACTTTTTAATAATAATAATAATAATAATAATCCATTTATTTCAAACACATTGTCCATAGATGGTTAGTAATATTATATCTTACGACTATGTTAGCATATTTACGAATAGATAATTCCATAACATTCAATACATTAAATACAATTTCAAAATTTCGAATTTTTATTTGTTCGTTAGGTTATAAATATTAATTTAAACAACAAAATGTTGGAGAAACCCGACTTTGTCACTTAAAAGTTCAATATCTCAAAAACGGCTGATCCGATTTTGAATGATTTTGATGTCTTTTAAGAAATAGATATTATAACCCCAGCTGTCTTTTGACGTGGTTATTTGATGAGAAAGTACTCACGGCAAGTCTTCATGAACAACACACCGCAGCGTTGCTTCGACGTTGATGGCGGAGTTGACAACTGTTTGGTGGACGTGTATGCGAGGCTTTCCTGCGATAATTAAATAATGTATTAGCTTTTATCCACAACACTTTAGCTCGATTTACAGACTCAGTTTAACGGGTTAGTGGTAACACATGGGAAATTTTATTCCCATTTGTTACCAGTGGTAACAGGCGGGGAAAAATTCCGACCTGTTACTACTAATCTCAAATTCGTGGACATTGAAGGAAAAATCGTCAGAAAACCTGCACAAACCAGTGAAGCAATCAATGGTGTGTGAAGTTTCCAATCCGCGCTGAGCCCGCTTGGGACTACGGCCCAAGCGCTCTCATTGTGAGAGGAGGCCTGTGCCCAGCAGTGAGACATAGTCTGGAATGATGATGATGTGTTAGATAATTAAGACCTCAGGTACCTTGAACGATGACCTTAATCTTGTTCTGATTGTTTCCCACGGAGTTAAAGGCGTAGCAGAAGTATGTGCCAGATTGTTCCGACTTTATGTTCTTGATGGTAACACCGTAGCGTGTGAACGTGGCGTCCTTTTCTCCCAGATTCTTGTTCTGTAATTGGAAAAGGATAGACTGCTTAAGTACAGCGATAATGCTAGGTTTACATTACATTAGTAGTGCACTCCTAAGGACCTTAAACCTTATGAGCAACTGATGCAGAATATTTTAAGTAAACTCTTTTTTTTTAGTTATCGCCTACTGCTTTATTGGGCAGAGTACAATACAATAAAATACAATACAAAACAATACAAATATTCTAATATTGCACACCACAAATCAGTACAAAAATTTGTATGGACACAGAATTCAGGGTAGACAATAGGCGGTCTTATCGCTGAAAAGCGATCTCTTTCATTCAAAGTTATTAATTATTCAGTTATGTTTTGGCTAAAAAAATATTTTTTTTCTATTTAATTTGAGTTTTATTAAGTTAAATCCAAGCTTTTAGAAATAATTAGTAATTTATTTGCAAAGCGACAAATGAAGCAGCTTTTGGTACATTAGATTTTGAGCTTTTGAGTGATTCAAGTCTTTTTGAGTTTTGTTTATTACAATAAAGTCCTACAACGCCATCTACCGTCGAGTAGTGAAGTTAAAATAACCCATACAACGTCAACGCTTTTTGCTGTGTGAAAATAGAATGAAATGTAGGTATTAATAAATATAAATTTAGTATAAATTAAGTATACTTTACTTTAGTATACTTTGAAAAAATCGCGTATCTTAAATCAATACGTCAGCAAATTTGACCTTTAAAACAATGTTCATTAAGTTAATTCAGAAAGATCATCGATTTTGAGATACAAGCTTTTTTCAAAGTAGTGACGGACGATAAAATATTAGAATATATATAAAAATGGTCAGAAAGACCAATGGCTCAGAAAGTCTCTGTGTGTATACCTGTTTTCTGTAATTTTTTGCTATATTTTGGTGCGCAATAAAGAGTTATTGTATTGTATTGTATTGTATTGTAATGGTTTTCTAAAAAAATCCTGGCAGGCTAAACGTGAAGATTTTTTTTCTAGTTCGGATCTTAAACCAACATATTGTCATGCTTTTACTTTATCTTAAAATAGGAAATAACTTGACCCAAATTCGCGATAATGTCCCCAGCAATACAAAATGATATTCATCAATCGTATAGACAGACATTATCAAACTTTATCGTTGAATTGACGCCTTTACTGTTTGCTGTGTTCAAGGCAATTCGGTCTTTAAGACACACATCATAATAGTATTTTTTGTCTGTGACAGTTTCAACGTGTGAGTTCTGTTATCGTTACACAATGAACTTCCTAAAGATTAGGTTGTCTAAAAGAATTGTTTGTTCGTAGTGTTGTTTGTTTACAAAGCAATCCCAAGTTTCCAAAGTTGCGAAATTTCTTAGAAAGTTTGCAGAAAAATGTAGCGAAATTTTTCAGAAACATATTAAGGTACGAATATGTTCCCAACATTCCCACAAGAAGCTTACTGAAAAGAAAGTTAAAGTTCCTGGAAACTTTCTAGAAGTGTCCTTTATTTTTAAATGTGCAACTTGTGTATTGTTCTTTGAAAAAAAGAAAGAATGAAAGAAATCATTTATTCGTGACAAAGTGGCATATCATAACAAAAAAAAAGATATTAAAAAGTACGAAATTGTTATGTCACGAAATGGTCCCAAATCAAAACATTGTGAGTCATCATCATTTGGGGTAAATTTTAGCTTAATCACTTGTCTTAATGACTTGCAAAGACTACTGTGTGATTCGAGAGACGTGAGTATGAGCAGGATCAACTCTCTCTCTCTCTCTCTCTCTCTCTCTCTCTCTCTCTCTCTCTCTTTAGTAAATTGATAATGGATCGTTCAAAACAAGTAAAACGTTCACGGTTCACGTTTTCAATTGCAAAGTGTCCATACACTTAGTAATAGGTAACTTAATAGCTACTTTTTGTTTTCACCATTCTAAAAAAAACTTAATCACTCTAATTATACTGGTACTATACTATTATCGTAGCCTTAACTATATACTTCGTCTTTTTTAGAATTAGAAAAAGGGTAAACAAACTCAACGAGTCTTTTTATTGGTAAACGTTTTCCAAAAACAGTAACAGGTATTATTTATGATACGAAAAGCATGGAAATGATCATAATAACCTTGCTAATTATTACTATTTGCTGCGACTTATTTTTCAAAAGTATATTTCAATAAAAAGTCACATCTAGATTGTTTACCCTATTTCTAATGCTAAAAAAATCGAAGTATAACTGAATCCGATATGGTTGGATTCACGTCTCCCGATCTGCATACTCTTCGCTTATACAAGGGACATGGTTTAAGAAATTGGTATACTGGCAGACTTACCTCTGTACTTCCCAGTGGAGTCACGGCCCACTGTACCTCGGGGGCTGGGGAGCCGTTGACATTGCAAGTCAGAGTGACATCAGCGCCTTCGCGCGGCCGATCGGAAGGACTCGCCGTAATGTCTGAAAGTTACATTGTAAATATAAACTAAATGAAAGTACTGGTGAGACTCGGCCATGTTTAAATACCTATTAGTTCTTGGCCGTGATTTTGTT
This sequence comes from Choristoneura rosaceana, assembly GCA_037349165.1. Lineage (NCBI taxonomy): Eukaryota > Metazoa > Arthropoda > Insecta > Lepidoptera > Tortricidae > Choristoneura > Choristoneura rosaceana. Next base: position 1,789,044 of record JAZBNJ010000007.1, read on the forward strand.
TCCGAAGTATTCGTTTATTGCTATCATGCAGAACTGCAGGTCCGGAATTAAAACTATTCTTTGTCCCCCTAAAGTCTCGAACTAGGTGTCTCTACAATAAAATTAAATAAGCCATCATCATCTAAAAATGGACCCTGCGGCATGTACCAAAGATGCTGGCAGGTGGTAGGACCTTGTGCAAGGACCGCCCGTATTGCTACCACCATCTTGCTCGCTAATCCTGCCGTGAAGCAGCAGTGCACTGTTGTGTTTCGGCGTGGAGAGTAAGACAGCCGGTGAAATTACTGGCACTTGAGGCATTCCATCTTAGGCCTCTAAGTTGGCAACGCAACTGCAATACCCCCCTGGTGTAGCAGATGTTTATGGGCGGTGGAGATTTCTTACCACCAGGAGACCCACTTGCTCGTTTGCCTTCTAGTCAAATATAAAAAAGGCCCACCGACAGCTCGTCTCCCGGTCCGCGGTTATAATGTAATAAATAAAATATTTTTATTAGGTACTTAATTTCTACTTACTGACTACCATTGGTGCCTCATACACCACCAAAGAGTGTTCGACTTGCGCTGGAAGACCCTGTTCGAGCCTGCACCGGTAGATGCCGCTATCGCTCGGCTCCACGGACTTGACTATCAGGTCGCTGCTTGCTGTGCTGTTACTGTAAAAGACAAACATGTTTTTTTTTTTAAAACCGGCCAATTAGTCTCTTGCATTAATATAGAAATAGAAAATATTTATTTCGCACTTCGCAAATTACACAAAAACACAAAGTGAGCGATCTCCAGGGCATTTTTTTATTTGTAATTATCAGTTTTGTAAGATTTTGATTTGTTTATTTATTTTGATTTTTTATAAAAATAAATCGTTTGTAATAAAAAAAAAAAAACAAAAAGAAATAAAAAAAAACATTAATGGCTACATGCTGGAAACACAAATCTCGAGTTAGCGTTAAGCTCAGTTTACTAGTGTCAAAATGTATGGAACTGTCAAGCCTAAGCCACATTTAACGGTTAAATCTAGATTTATTTTTTCCTGAAGACGGCCTAAGTAGTAGGTAGGTATTTGCGAAATCGCGAAGCGGTCTGAGCTCAGCATAGTGCTGGCCGTAGAGGCCAACGCTGGTCTTCCGCTGTGACCGCTTGGCGACTTCACGGAAAGCGACAAAAATTCACTAAAAATAAACAAACAAAAGGAACAAACAAAAAGTAATAAAATTTAACTAAGTATCAAAAGCTCAAAACCAAATAGAAAATAATATAATACCAATAAGGAAAACAAACAACACGAAAACAAACAAAAAACTGCCACAGGGAAGCCTATTTTCGTATAAAAACAATAAGTTGAGTTGAAGTCAAGCACAAAAATTAATCAAAAATTAAACAAAAATTATTGAAACTTACAAGCCGTACTTAGTGGGTGAGCCCACCAAAAAGTCAGTCTTCACAATAGTTTGGCCGTCTTTTGTCCATTCCACCACCGTATCTGAAATTAAAAAAGTTCTGCCGTCAACAAGTTTGTTTATATGATAAGTTGATAAAATATCTTCCTTTGGGCTTATTACCTAATTACTATTTATGATTAGAAAAATAGGTGATTAGGTTAGGTTAGAATTGTATTTGTAACGAAACGAACAGCCACCAGTAAAAGAGGCATGGGCATAAAGCGGGAGGACGGGGGGGCGAGCCCCCGCAGTCAGGGGGGTGTCACTACGCCATTCCGCCGCCGAGCTAAAAGTGCGTACCGGGCCTCCCCAACGTTGAGGCGATTCAGTGGTTGCCGCGCACTGACCCGTGGCGCACGCGCGCGCCTCTTACGCAGTACGACTCAATTTACGTCGCAAACGCGTGTCATAATTTTAATTGGCAATATGTATCCAAAAAAATACTGCATTGCAGCCGTTTGTCGGAACAATGAAAAAAATTGTAATTTTCATTTTTTCTCGGTTCCGGCAAGTGAGAAAGATAGCGAAAGGTACGGTATTCATTACTCATTTATATCTACTGTCATGATACGTAAATCAGACTAAATCTATAACAATAATTAATAAATATAAACACTAATATTTTATATCATATACTTATTTAAAATAGGTGGTAGGTAGCTACATATAAATATAATCCATACCTACATCAAAAGAAAATCACGTGTCGTGTTTACCTGTGTAAACTGATTTATATGTTCGGTATTCATTTACCTAATAGGTAGGTATAACAGTTTCTGCATGTGTACCTTGCGTGGTATTTTTATACTTATAACACTTACCAGCCATTCTGAAGCAACTGTAACATGTGACTATTTCTCGCATGAGATGTACATATTACCTGTCTCTTTCTGTGCACTACTGTGAGAAAGTGACGGGTGACGTCTCGCAGCGAGAGTCACTAAGCATAGTTGCGCTGGACTAGACTGGTACCTAGCTTATTCTTACATAATATTCGACCCCGCGCTATAGAATAAATAAAAGTACAACCGCTAAGTAAATATTATAAACAGCATAAATCTGATAGTATAATAGGTAAGTATTCTATTAAAGTATTGACAACCCTATTTTCGGAATATCTGACAAGGTGTGGAATAATGTCGACCTTCACGCGGCGCCAGAGAGCTCAATGTCGGCTGCTCGCGTGCGGTCCGTTTGTTAATAATAATTATGTAGGCACATAAAAAGGCGGCATTTGTGAAAATCAAAACAGAGAGACTTCTGTACTTGTACTATTATCTATTCTGTGCCGCAGTAAAGAAAACCCAGCTAACATGATTGCTCAACTATAGGTTAGGTTAGTATTTTGTCAAGGCGCGAAGCGCCTTAACTAGGCAGAATAGGAGCTCCGCGAAGCGGAGCTCCATCGACTTCATCTCAGAGTCGTTAAATTCATATAAATATTTACATTCCAAACATAAAATTTGTGTTACATTAAGTATGCGAAAGTAACTTTCTGCGTAACTAATTTTTGCGTAAGTAATTTTCTGCCTAAACAATATTCAGAATTCACAAATAATGCGTAAAGCCCATTCGGCTTAAATTGGTTATGCGTAAAAGAATTCATCGTAAACTGTTATGCGAAAACAGTTTCGGCATATATTATGTGTAAACAGATTATGCAAAATAGAATTATGACAAAAAATTATGCGCAAGCAAGGGGAACCATTTTGAGAATCTGATACGAAACTCTCAAGTCTCAAGTTCGGTCAGATTAATACAAAGTATGCATCGTAATTGTAATACGATTGAACTGTTGCATTTTAAACAGCGTAAAATAAGCGCAGTCAAAAACATCAATAATTCATAGTCACAGTTCACAACTAAATTATGACGTAACAAAATGGCGGCGGTTCCGGTGGCGCCAAAACGGTGCGCGCGCGCTTCCGGATAACGGTAGCTCATAATAAGTAATAAAATAGTATATACAATGGTGCGGCCAGACCGCGGGACGACCAAATTTTAATACTAGCGTTTACCGTGGGTTCGTTTATCTACACAACTACTTCACGGGTCCATATCGGCTCGCATATTATTGTAAGTCCGAATGTAATTTTTGTCAGAATGATCGTTTATCATAACTCTTTTTTCTCTGAATCTAATGATTGTTTAGAATTCTTATTAAATAAACCTAACCTAACCTATAGTTTTCTATAGGATGACCATTTAAAAATTTTAGAAAAATATAAGGTTTCAGTGCGAAAAAAATTCGGACAAACGATGATTCCGACAAAAATTACGGTATGACTAGCGAAGAGTAGGTATGCGAACTTTGGCGCTCCCCTACTTTACGAGTATTGTAATACTCGTAAAAACCATTGACCATTTATTTTTTGATTCAGAACGGAACATTAATTAGGTCAATTAGCAGATAGTCAATGAAAAAAAAAAACTTTTTCAAGTCATTTATTGAGAAAAAGTTAACTGGTACTATATTATAAATTAAAAAAATGTAATCCAAATATTTAGTTATATTTATCAGAAGAACAAATTTGCTTTAACATAGCTGGTGACGCTTTTAAGTAAAGATGAAACTCTTGGCACGTTTTTTTATGTTTAGTTATAAACATCGCCTTTAAAAAAAAAAATGAAATGAAATAGTTTGTTTAGTTTAGAACTGAAACTTGTAACAGAGTTTTCTCAGATGTCCACAATTTGTTCATCATAGAAAATACTCTTTCTACGCTCTTAAATTTTCGCGCTTTTTGAAAACGGGACATTTTTGCGTCCCGGTTTTCATTTTGGGTACACCGGGACTCGTAATCAAAAAAAGGGACAGTCCCGTTCAAAATGGGACGTCTGGTCACTTTGAGTATTACTTATCATTGAATTTAGCATACCTTTAATGTCGACGCGGCATTCGAGACGAACACTCCGCCCGATGGTCATGTTGTAGGTCTGCGGTCGACTCATGATGGTCGCATTTAGAATGGGCATCGAATCGCCGTCAAAGTCCGCTGCAAAGAAGAAAAATATAATTTTTTTTACATAAAATTGACCGTGATTGACCCCAATCCCACCTGATGTTAAAAGCAGAAGAGGCCAAGGGATCGGGTGTGTAATGATAGGTATAACAACGTTTGATGTAATTTCAAAGGATATAACAACATTTGACATAATTTGAAAGTATAGGAGCTTTACAGACCTTTTTTATAAACAAGGGTCGGAAAAACTCCCGTCATGTTGAAAACATAACCCTGTTCCGTGCAGTAGAGACTTCCTTATATTAATAAAAATATTATTAGGCATTTAATTTTTATAAATTTGTTATACTTACCAACATTTATTTGTCTCTACTGCACGGAACAGGGTTATGTTTTCAAAATAACATGCGTTTTTCCGACCCTTATGCTATTTTGTATCAGATCATCTAATTACCACGCATGTGCTTGCCTCTGCACTTACCGCGTAAAGTACGATTCAATAGAATCTGACAATTTCCCAGACATTTAAGACACCCTAACGTAGGCACATCGTTTTTTATCTCACTAGATGGCGCCACTGTTGCGTGAGGTTTTCAAAAGTCTGGTATAATGGGCGTGAAAACAAAGTTTAGATTAAAATCATGTTTAATACATCTTAAAACAGTACCATAAAAATATCGAGCAACCACAGTATTGCGTAATCCCGTTTTGTTCGGAGAAAAAGGAAAAGTTTTCGAAAGACAAAACTGTCTCAAATTAGGTACAGACGTTCATTGCCCCTTATCGCATAATTTCCATAATTAATTTCAGATAATGCAAAATATTCACAAAATTATTCTAATTATAAATAAACCCGCATAGCTCACCCAAAAATTATGAGATTTGACATTTCGTTGACCTCTCGCTACACTAGCGCCTCTAGCGGCGAATTCATACACGATAGCCCTCATTATCCTTGTTGATGTGATTATAATCTAAAAGGAATCAAAACAGAAGAATAGTCATATCACCAAGACCTAGGCAACCCGGTGTTCATATTAGTTGGCTGGAAGTGTGTACAATCCGTGAGCTTTTAGAAAACCCTTCGGGTTTCGGGGGAAATCGGAAGAATTCGTTAGTAAAAAATGACAATTGTCTTTTTGACTCAGTAGCAATCCATCACGCGTAGAGTGCACTCGTTGTGTTTTCATTGATGTATATAGAGCAGTTAAAACCACCAATTGCATATATTTATTTAGGTAGTTTGTTATTTTTCGGAAATTGATTTCCATGGTGAGTCAACTTAAGCAGGGTAGGTATGTCTGTAAATAGCCAATCACTGGAAATTGATTACAATATATTTATAAATATTTTGTATATAAGTTGAATTTTTTAAGAAAAAAGTGGTCGTAAATATTTTAATAAGGTACTAGACCGTGTTATAGAAGCAACGGGGATTTCGAAAAGTGCATTAAAAAAAATATAAAACGAAAGCAGACCAAAAAAATTCATTTGACGTACCCAAGAGAAGTAGATACAGTTTAACAACAGCTCTATATAATTCCAAACAAAAGTACTGTGTTGAGGCGGGGTGTTCTCAATTTAAATTGACGATGGAAGAATTCGAAAATGCTGATTTTGTTTTATTTGTATCATGACAAAAAGTCATATTGTATTAAAATTAGAAAAAGATAAAGAAGCGTAATATTATTATAGTAAGGTTCATTTTGTACTGATGGTTATTCTTTACATAACTTTTTACGGTAACTTTGAAAAGTTTTGCAAGTTGATAGCAGAACAGAACCGCGTATCACGATCGCGTGTCATCGTCTATACCCGAAGCATGCTTCTAAAATCCGAAGGTTTTTTTAAGATCTCACGGACTGTAGGTACAGGATTGTCAGATTCTATTGAAATGGAGTTTAGGTAAGACAATGTTTAACGCATCGTATATGTCATAAAATAACCGACCCCTTAAAAAAACGTACCTTGGTTGTCAGCATCATTTTGCTCAGTGTCAAGAGTTCCATCTGACTGGAACGCGTCGCCGTCGTCATAGTTTACGTCCCGGCGCTGTCGGGAGTGGCGAGCTTCTGAAACAATAATAGTAGATTGATAACTAAGGGTGGAAAGTGACCCATTTAACCCGAGATACATTAACCCGAAATTCACAATAAATTCTTATTATATTAGCATTGGTATTTTAATGACATCACTTCTCTAATCCGTAGATATAATTAATTATTAGAGTAAAATAGTTTAAGGATTTATCATTTTTATACCCTAACAGGGTGTCGTGTACCTACTATTTAATAATATGTCACCTAATGTAATGAACATGACTTATAAATGAATAAATGAATGAAAATAAAAAAAAAGATATTTCTGGCGCTCGAACGAAGTGAGAGCGCCAATAGTTTGAGGGGAAAGGGGTTATTTCATCCGAGTTAGACACTCTACTTTTTATTTCGACTGTGAGGAAACTAACATACTACAAAAAAACGAGAATAATAATAAATTGAATTTACTTATACCTATCCAACCTCTAACGGTACCTTTTCGACTGGCCACTTGCCACGGCCGACTATAAAAAAAAATCGAGTTGGTCACGACATGCATCTAGATAGCCATGCCAAAACTTAAAAAAAAAATGTCATTGACGTAACTCAATTATCTTCGATGTCGTGGCTAGCGGAAAAATTAAAAAAAAAATACTTTCCACCCTAGATGAGAAAACGCAATTTTCCACCCGGCTTTCCAAACAGGAGAGATGAAAAATATATGTATATTAAAAAAATATTCCTTACCACAGAGGTTATAAACGAATTAACAAAACAAAAAAACATTTATTCAGTAAATAGGCCGCAATGGGCACTTTTACACGTCATTTTTTAAACTATCAGCGCTTTCGGAAAGTCCATCATTGCCAAGAAGAATGCGCCGCAAGAAACTTCGCAGTCATTTATTCAAAATTAAATAATTACAAATAAAATACTTAAAAGCTATAGTATCTAATTGAAGAAAAAATACGAAAAATACTAATAACAATAATAAAGGGATGTCCCTTAGTAACAAAACTAAACACTAGCTATATCTACGTTCAGTGGAAGTGTAGAATGCTTCCACTGTCAAAATAAAAATAAAAAAACTGATAATAAAAATAATAATAAAATAAATAAAATGGCTGTCTTATTCTCCACGCCGAAACACAACAGTGCTAGCACTGCTGCTTCACGGCAGGATAAGCGAGCAATTTGTACGAATAAGGGGAAATTCAAAGACACCATTATTTTTAAAAGTCGCTGAATTAATGTTCTTCAGTTTGACCAGGACGATCAATGTTTTAATTTTTTTGCTCGTATTACAGGCCACACCCGGTATACGTAGCTTCAATTAGTAAGTATTAGTGTATTTTCCAGTTCACAAAATACGTCTTGAGCGCGTTCGCGTTAGTCTCAATTTGTATGGAAACACGGACAGCGCCTCTAGCGGAAAGTTTGCGCAACAACTTAATTACTGGGGTCCTAGTGAAAAAGGGCTTAATTCTGCAGAAATTACACAGCTATTTTCTATTTTATGTGTATAGAGGTTTAAGTCGAAATCAGCTGTTCAACTTCTGCAGAATTAACCCCTTTTTCACTAGGTCCCCATTGTGAGTGTAGGTTTGCTACGTAAACTATTTCGTCCGCGTATCGTAACGAACACGGGTGACGACCCCGCACCGTGGACATGACAATGTGGCGGCTACGTGTCGACGATCGAACTAGTCTTCGAATAGTAAACGAATGTTTTGTGAAGACGCCACACTACTAGAGGCACAGGTTGTATTACCATGCCTCGTGAATGAACACGCTGATTAAATTTAACACAGCATTAACTTAACCTTAAGCAGGCATAATTAACGTAATTGCAGTAATGACTTTTAAACTAATGCACCCATTAGTATAATGAAGATATCACACTTGGTGAGAGTGTTTGTTCAAACTCAGATGGTATTGAAATCTATTCATGTAATGTAGGTTGTTTATGGCCGTTTATTAGCTGATAAGTTCCGGATATTTTATGTGAGGGATATCACATAAAATAACCGGAACTTATCAGCTGTTTCATGTAACAAAACAAATAGCTTTTGACGACCGGCTAAGTGGTTAGAGAACCTGACTAAGAAGCTTGAGGTCCCTGGTTCAAATTCCGGCCGGGGTAGATATTTGTATGAATAATACGAATGTTTGCTCTCAGATCTTGGATGTTTAATATTGTATTTAAGTATGTATTTATCTATATAAGTATGTTTATCCGTTGCCTGGTGTTCATAATACAAGCTTTGCTTATTTTGGAACTAAGTCAATTGGTGTGAAGTGTCCCGTGATATTCATTTATTTATTCTTATATACTTAATTTTGTTTACACATTTGCTGACACTGGCGGAAACCTATAGAGGCTGTAACTAAAAAAAAAGTAATAAATGCATAGTCTATTCTATGGGCTAAGTTTATAATTCTAAATGCCTATTCAAATTAAGTACCCCAGCAAATGCGGTTCCATTCAAATACGGTAAGTTGATGAAGTAATTAGCATAGGTCTTGTAAATACCAACACGATTACAAGCACTCATGCATAACATCCAAGACATTTAGCTATTAATTAACTAAATACATTAAATATTATTGCGATGAAACAAACTGCAACGGATAAATATTTATTGTAATGTCTTTAGTTAGCAAAAAATAAAATAAAATATAAAAAAATTCAAAGTTATTTAAGTATCAACAATGGGAAAGCTGTGGAAACTATTTCAGTTATGAATGTTATCACAAATGCACACAATTTTAAATAACTTGGGAATCCTAATATAATTTTGAGTTTGGGGTGTTTAGATGTAGGTTTTAGACTTAAAAATGTGAAATTATATCTTTTGAATATTTCTTTTTTTTCATAGTTTTTATATTACGAGTATAACGGATGGTTTTAAGACAATAGTGCGTAAACGTGTGGCCTCCCTGATGAGCAGAGTGCGCGACAGTACCAACAGTCTCCTGAACGGTGTGCTGGATAGGTTGGATTGTCCAGTGGTGCGGCACTGGAATTTTGTGCACTTAGGTGACAGACCGGTTATATTTGATGTTAAGTAGGTAGGTAATAATTAATAATAATTTTAAATTTTTATCTTTTTTTTTATCTTTAATTATGATGGTATGACATTTTAGTATGATTAATTAATTTATTACAATTGTTTGACTTAGTACATTTATTGATTATTTTGCTTTGATTTTGATCTTATGTTAATGATAATGAAAAACTAACCCTTTAAAATAAGACTTTTACTAACAAACTATGGATCCTGGTCTGCAATAAATCATTTTATTATTATTTATTTTATTATTTATAACTGATAAAGAATACAGTTTTTAATTTCCACAGTTTGATTTATTCACAGTTAATTGCATTAGATTATGATTATTATAGCATTCAGACAGTACTCTCTTGTTCTGAGAAGAGGCCTGTCTAGAGGGACGTATATAGACTGCAATGATGATGATGATGACAGACCGTAGTTACTTCTAACTGCGTCGAAATATTGGAAACTCAGTAGAACTAGCAATCTACACCCTTTCCTGTGATAATATTAACGATACAGAAAAAAAAAAAACAGTAAAAATGCCGTAAATAAAAAAAGACTGCCACTTTTTTACTACAACAATGGCGAGGTGTCATGTATCTCTAGGCACTAATCCAGCAAGGAAGCGACGGTACCTACATGACAATGGAAACAGGTCATATCAATTAACAACAATTAGTCAGTACCACGCGGCTCATCTAGTGCTAATACTAGGTCGACGGGACATCTGGCTATAGACTAAACAAGGGGGGGGGGGGGGGGAATCCAGTTAAGTCTTTGTTATAGGCAAAAGTATACAGCGTGTATTTTTAATACTACCTCAAACTTTAAATAATCACATTTTATTATATTTTAGTAAAAAATTTAGACTTTCAAAATTAATTAGCACGCAATGTATCGTTACGCGATACTACTTTGTTTTTATTCAAAACGTCGCACTTGTTGACGTGACAGCTGTCACAGAACGCTTCTCTCTTCTTGTACGCATTACATTGCTGCTCGAAAATATTTCAAAAATTAATTACGCTCTGTTAGTTAATTCTAATAATAAATAAAATAATAATAATAAATATCATGGGACACTTGACACCAATTGACCTAGTCCCAAACTAAGCAAAGCTTGTACTATGGATACTAGGCAACGGATAAACATATTTATATAGATAAATACATACTTAAATACATATTAAACATCCAAGAACCGAGAACAAACATTCGTATTATTCATACAAATATCTGCCCCGGCCGGGATTCGAACCCGGGACCTCAAGCTTCGTAGTCAGGTTCCCTAACCACTCGGCCATCCGGTCGAAATTAACAATTTGTTTTGATATCGGTTCACAGCACTTAAATCTTCGTCTGGTTACAGTTTGAGGTAGTATTAAAAATACACGCTGTATTTTTCAAGTTTTTTCTACTCCTAATCACGAACAGTAATATAACAGCATGCATAACAACATTCTGGAAAGATCTATATTGAAAAATATTGTATATTTCACACGAAAACACAAACTGAAACATGGGTGCAGAGAAAAACCAGAAAAATAGACCAGCGCTGGGAATCGAACCCAGGTCCTCAGCAATCCGTGCTGCGTGATATTCCCCTAAATCACCGCTGGACAGGAGACTAGACACGAATTTCTCCTATGCATCAACATTTCAACTTGCATTCTTTTCATTAAAGTACAATTCAATAGAATCTGACAATTTTCTACACATTTAAGACACCCTGACGTGGGCACACTTGATTATATATGTCCCTGTTGTTGTGATTATCATCTAAAATGAATCAAAAAAGAATAATAGTCACATCACAAAGCCCTAGGCAGCCCGGTGTTCATATTAGTAGGCTGAAAGTGTCTACAGGATTGTCAGATTCTATTAAATTGGAGTTTAGTCACTTTAGCAGCGACACTAACGCCATCTATGTTATTCGTTTCTCATCGAGATATTTATATTAAACATTCTCCTCGGAACTCTCCGCTCACCAGGGACAAGAGATGTCGCTATTAAGCAATCAAATTTAATTAAGATTAAAGATTGTACTATAAACTTTTTGCCATGGGAGCTTTTATTCCTGCGTTACAAAACAAAACATTTACTATAACCCACATCATTTACACATTTCTTTTAAAAGCCTCCCCCGCTTCTTACAAAAACTAAACAACTTTTTACAAATTGTTGTGTTGTATTACGTACGTTAGTATGCATATTACATGCAACCCGTGACGCGCTGCATGCCAATGACTTGCGGGAAGACACTTTGTCGCCGATGACTGTGGCATATTGATGATTGCGTGCCCATCAGTGAGATAGTCGTGGAGCTATTTTGTCTATGACTAGTTGGTGTATCGAACTACATGAAGTGTATAAACATTCATAACCAGTGTTGCCAATTTAGCGACTTTGTCGCTAGAAATGACAACTTTTGCTTAAGTCTTGGCGACCAAAAAAAGTTCTGACGACAAAAATGGTTTAGCGATTTATCTGACGACTTTTGGAATACAAATTAAAACAGTTCTAGGACCAATAATGGATACATTTTTGTCAACTCTACACAATAAAAATGGACGACTGTATAATAATTATACGGTGCCAAGAGATCTATTCAAATCCAGACATCTTTTTTTTTCATATCCAAGTTTTAAATTTATTTGTTTAAAAACTCTAGCTTTAATTGAATGATAAGCTTTTTCAATTACTTCCGAAATCTTTTTTCTTATTCTATCCTTTCAGACCACCAGTGACCTCTTGTCTCTCCAATTTGACAAAATAAAAGTTGCAGAACATTCTCAAAAATGCTGGAAGTTCTAAAAAGTTTCCGAATGGAGTATGTTTCCTAAGGATTTTTTTCTTAAATATATAGAGTATAGATTAATTAGATATTTAATTTAAAGATTCCGTTCCACTACATCCTAAAAACTACACGATTTCATATTTTTATGGCAACGTTATTATAACAAATGAAATTATGGGTAATGAAGGGATGGGAAAAATTATGCCTATCAATGCTTCAACCCAATATTTCATTTGTATTTTAGTATAGCGTTATCGATTCTAACGATGATTCCGCCAATGTCGAGGTTGGAAAATACACTATTAGTTTAGCTGTTGTTCAGTAGATTCAGTGTGCAGTATAATACACACATACATAGTCCTTTTCCGGCAATGCGATATCAGTATGACATTTTCTGTGAAAAGTTTCCGCACCGAGTCACCCACTATACACTCGGCAAATTGAACGATGTAATCGCACCATTAATCCGACTTGAACAAAATTGTTCCCAGTAAAGTCAATCCTTGAAAATCAGAAATCGAGTTTACCCGCGTTTCGCGAATAAATACCTTATTGCGGTATCGATAAAGCTTAATTTACGTTTTGAGAAGTGGTACCAGTAATAAAAGTATAAAATTACATACGCTTTCGTTTGTTGAACCTAATGGGTTAACGGGAGCTGAAAGGCTTTCGCTAGCGAATATCGACCATCATTTTTAAACTAAACAAAGCGGACTTTTTTTAATTTGATATAGGTAAGAGAATGTTTACTTTTCATAAAAAACACAAAACTTCCCACTGCTGCGTACAGGCCTCCTCTCAGAATGAGAGGGCTTGGGCCATGGTTCCCACGCGGGCCCAGTGCGGCTCGGGAAATTCACACGCACCATTGAATTGCTTCGCAAGTTTGTGCAGTTTTCCTCACAATGTTTTCCTTCACCGCAAAGCTCGGGGTAAATTTCAAATGTAATTCCGCCCATGAATTTCGAAAACTCAAAGGTGCGAGCCGGGGTTTGAACCCACGACCCTCTGCTTGAGAGGCGATTGCTCAAACCACCACGGCTTCAAAGAGATACAAAGAGACGTATCCATCGCATATTCGTTTTTAAATTTCACCAAACGCTTCGATAACCGTTCCCAGCCCCTTAAAGGCCCAACAATATTACCATGTCAAATGAACCGCAAGAACGCCTTGCATTCAACCAGGATAACCTGACCCACATCACAACTCAAAGGTCCCCCTCATGGGCCACCATCCTCCAATTCCCCGAGGGACGCAGCAGCTCAAACAACACTGGTTATTCATACATTAAAAACCATTTTATATTGATACCAGTTAAGTTTAAGAGTGTTCCTTGATTCCTTTAATTGTTGGGCGTCGAGAGAGGTCAACAATTTTGGACATCAAGTCCCTATTTAGCTGCCTGCAGGATTTATTAGTTTCTCCCGTTGGTTGACGAGTATTAATGTTATACCTGCATGGAGACTTTACTGTCGTAAGGTTGACCTCACAGGGCCAATAATTAGTAGTCTTGGTGAGATGTAGACTTCGCGAGTTATTCAAAACGATTTAAATATCGAAACAACATTACGACGAACGAACAAAATTATACAAAGAATCCGTTGAGAAATGCAACCTATACCTAGAGAAGAATAGCAGGACATCAGCTATCAGACTTTAAAAAAAAAGAGGGGGGGGGACCCTCGATTTTAAAGGCACTTTTAAGTTAAATATTGCGCAATCGGATCTGAATCCAAAAACCGCCGGAAAAAGTGAAAAGTATAAAATAATAAACCTTTTTCTCCTTTCTCTCCTATGCAACCTTAATCTAAGTACTAGTTTTTAAGTCGGTGACTTAGCACTAGCCATCTGGAGTAATAGAAGCCCATCAGGTAGATGACAATTGGTCCGCACCCTGCTTTCTTACCCTTAGGTTAAGAGTATTCTTTCCAAATTTAAATGGAACCATCCTTGATTGAATTATACGCTTTCCAATAAAAAAAGAATTATCAAAATCTGAATACAGTCGTGTTCACATATTTTTGATCAAAGTTTTGCTCAACAGTTTAAGAACTCGACTGTCCAAACGGGCATGGATTTATTTTTCTGTTTATAAAATCATGAATCATGCGCAGCTGCTCAAATATCTCTGATTTAATATTAGAACGGTTTTCAGAGGCGTCCCGTTACAGTTGATAGATGTAATCAAATACAAATACACTTTAATACAGACGTGTATTTTTGTTGTAACCACAAACTAGGGGTAAGTTGGTAAAGACCACTGTTTCATACAAATCAAAAGAAACTGAGCTTTTTGTCAAAATTCATTGTAATACAAGCTTTTTTGCTGACTGTACTTTTTGTTGACTGTACTTGCATTGTCACCTATACTACATTTGTCTACGAAAATAATAATAATTTGTACATACATACATACATAAAATCACGCCTCTTTCCCAACGGGGTAGGCAGAGACTGTACCTAGTCTCTTGCTTGCTACAAATCTGGCATACAACTCTCGCCTCCTCTACATTCATCAATCTCTTCATTAACTTGTAGTTTGGGTGATAATGCAAATATAGTTCACAAAAAGTATAGTCAGCAAAAAAAAAAACTTGTATTAAAAATGAAAATTTTATGGTTAGGTTATTTTCATTTAACCGTCAATATTTCAGTGGATAAATCATATTGTGTGATGATACGATCAAGGACTTTAATTAATGAGCCACTATGGAACCATTTCACAGTAAGCGTCATAGTGACTTTTAGTAGTAATGACTTTTCCTTTGAGAAGGTTCCACGGTGGCTCATAAATTAAAGTCCTTGGCTTTACGTTCAAACTAGTAGAATAGGTTACTTCAGTTTTAGTGAAAATAAATTATGTAAGAGTTACACGGTAGCCAAACGGTTCCGGAGAAGGAAAACAACGTGAGGAAACTTTCACATTTTGCGAAGAAATTCTAATGATGTGAGTGAAGTTCTCCATCCGCTATAGGCCCGCTTGGTAACTACAGCCCGAGCTCTCTTATTCTGAGAGTCTTGGGATGTTGGGATTTTTTTATTCCTTAGTAAAACTTTAAGTTTGAACTCTATATTTTGAACTTTCAATTTTGTTTAACGTGTTATTCTTAACACCTAAAATGCTGCCGATTGTGGTACAAGTTTGACCCTGCGGGCGTGAAGGAATGTGGCCCGGAGGTTAAGGGGTTAAGCATGGGGGAGAGACCGTAGGATCGTATTGTGCACGGTAGTGACGTCACGGCAAAACAATATGGCCGCTGACTCATTTATTGCTATATCAGTTTACCCGATTACGCCAGTGAAAAGTTTAGTTATTGAGTAATATGTAGAATTCATTTATCGCTACCCCGCGGGAAATTTTCCGGGATAAACACTATCCTACGTCATCTTCCAGGACTCAAACCATATGTATATCGAATACATCTAAATCGGTTCGGCGGTTTAGATGCGATAAATAAACAGACAAGCAAATAAACACAAAAACAGACTTACAAACTTTCTTGTGAAAAGTTCGTATGTGACCTTAGATAGAACCTTGTCTCAGGGAGCCTCTGCTGCCTTTATCGAGATTTATTTTGAAAAGTGCGGCAAATGCTGCCTGCAATGCCTGCAACAGTGTTCACCAGTGTCACATAAAAACTCATCAAGGTACAATGGACCTTTTATCCCGCGGGATACTTTCCTGACAACTATTAATATTTCATACAGCTTTGCCGTTACTGCCGCGGTGGCCTAGCGGTTTGACCTATCGCCTACCGGGCTCGTCTCTGAGCTTTTCGAAATTCATGTGCGAAATTAGGTTCATTTGAAATTTACCACGAGCTTTACGGTGTTTCCTTCACCGCGAGCAAACCTGCACAAACCTGCAAGCAATTCAATGGTGTGTGTGAAGTTCCCAATCCGCACTGGGCTCGAGTGGGAACTACGGCCCAAGCCCACTCATTCTGAGAGGCTGTGCCCAGCAGTGGGACGTTTATAGGTTGGGATGATGATAGCATAAATTTGGCACGAATTGCCACGTTCCCACGTCTATGGCAATTAGTCAACTTTATTGGCAAATTAATTTCTCCGGCCCTGACCTAGTTCCGCGCCCGACTTCGCCTATTATTATATCGTGTTCATAAATAATGTTCCCGAATGACGTTTATGGGTTTCAGTCACGGTGTCGTTAAGTTAATTGAGTAATTAGTGTCGATTTCCAATACGTGTGCTTTAATGGAGTATGGGTCGCTTACGTATTTGCTGTTTTTTTTTATTCGATTGGAAGGCAAACGAGCAATGGGTCTCCTGGTGTTAAGAAATCACTACCGCCCATAACTGGTACTGCAGATGCGTTGCCAACCTAGAGGCCTAAGATGGGATACCTCAAAGTGCCAGTAATTTCACCGGCTGTCTTACTCTCCGCGCCGAAACACAACAGTGCAAGCACTTCACGGCAGGATTAGCTACCAAGATAGTAGGAGCAATCCAGACGGACCTTGCATAAGTTCCTACCACCCTGCAAATTCTACTGTTCACTCGACATGTTTTAAACCAATATACAGGGTGAAAGTTGAGATGGGGCAGCAAGGGCAGCTACTAGATCCCTTGCTGCTACGCGAAAATGCTCTTAGGAGACCTTTACTAACTTTTTGAGTGATGACAATCGACATCCACAGATTTTTTATTCAATGTACAGTCAGCGAGGAAATCGACAGACTTGACTTTTTTTTATGCCAATCGGTCCCATTTCTATCAAGGATTAAAACACTCTTTGAGACCAGCTAAGGTTTGAGTACTAGAACACCCACAAATCAAAGAAAACTTTTTCCATACAGTTCGTAGGGTACCTACTAAGTAATTTTCAAGTGAAACTTTCGCATGTTGTTTTTTATTACGAACGAATATATATCCTTTATGCTTAAAGAAAACCAAACAGTAGGTATGTAGACAACTAAAAACTGAACACTTTAACTAAAGTCAGTGTCTTAACCCAGTATTGCTACCCCATATCAACTTTCCACCCTGTATAATGACACGCGAAAAATTGGCGACCAACCCGGAAATGCAGACAATGACTTTTCTATTCATCTTATTTTTAGTTCCGTGGTTCCGCACATCTTTGCTCAGCTTTTGCACGTATCCCTAAAATTAATTTAGTAAAGTCATCAGTGGAGAAGCGTCTATAGAACTCGATTCCCACCGGCGTGCCCCATGTTTACAAAATAGGACGACAGGACGTTCAGGGTTTGTGAAAAATTTAAGCGATTTTGTTTCGGCTTTATTTATATAAATAAGTATATTTAGAGTAGAGGCGATTCACTGATGGGCAAAGGGCAAAATTTCTGATCAGCTGCGAAGAAAGGCGTCCAGATCATCCCGCCATCGACGCCTGGAGCAACTGGAGGTCTATGCCCAACCGTGGACGCTCTACAGCTGATGTAATGATGATGATGATTTATTTACAAAGAAATGTTCTAAATCATTAGCGTCCCAGTTCCTGCGCTCTTGCTTTCAAGGTAGGCCGCTTGCGCACCCGTTTACGACGACGCGTATGTTTTCAAATATTTACCTACATTATAGTTAGGCGGCGCAAGGCAGAAGAGAATGCGAAATGTAAGACCTTCCTGTACTGTATTCTGGCAAATAAATACTTTTGCCTTTGACTTTGCGGGCTGGCGTTTTTAGCGTTCCATTGGCGTAGAGTGACAAACAGAATACTATTACAGTAGGTAATAGTATTGTCGCTACGTTGTCCGTTTATCTGTCACAGGGCTGTATCTCAAGAATCCCAATAGATAACAAAAAATATTTATAGGTACATAATGTGTATTTTTATTTCCGCTAGTTACAACTGAAATAAATAAAGTAAGGGGGTTTAAAATAAGTAAAATATTATATACTTGTTTTCTATTTACCTTTCTGTAAATATCTGTAACGTCAGTCAGTCAATCAGACAAGAAAGTCAAGAATTTAACTATCGCGTTTTGCGGGAAGAATACAATTTTTGGGGATAAAAGCTATCCTATATTCTCCCACCCAGGGCCATAATTCTTAGCCATAAACCCGCCTATTTCTATGAACTCTCAAGCAGAGGATCGTGGGTTCAAACCCGCGGCTCGCACCTCTGAGTTTTCCTTAATTGGTGCATGTGCGAAATTATAATCGACATTTACCACGAGCTTGACGGTGACGGAAACCATCGTCGCAAAGCAATTCAATGGTAATAATAAATAAAATAAAATATTAATGGACACTTGACACCAATTGACCTAGTCTCAAACTAAGCAAAGTTTGTACTATGGATACTAGGCAACGGATAAATATACTTATTAAACATATTAAACATCCAAGACCCGAGAACAAACATTCGTATTATTCATAGAAATATCTGCCCCGGCCGGGATTCGAACCCGGGACCTCAAGCTTTGTAGTTAGGGTCTCTAACCACTTAGCCATCCGGTCGTCAATGATGTGTGTGAAGTTCCCAATCCGCACTGGGCGTGGGAACTATGGTCCAAGCCCTATTCCAAGAGGAGGTTTGTGCCCAGCAGTGGGTATAGGCTGGGATGATGAGTGGGACGTTGATGGGGAATATCGCTACGATCGTGTCCCGTACACCACACCCCGCAAGTTACACCAGCAGGTGTTTAATTTCCAAATACTTGCGGCAACCGCACTGTTTGCTTTCCTATCCCACTTCTGACCGCATAGCTTACATTTTATCTCTATTTGCATTGCCCTGTATTGTTCTTGACACGAATCTTAAAAAAACTAGAGTAAAAGTTTGTATGGTTATGAAATTGGTAACGGATAACAAAACGCTGGTTTTGATTTTTAAGGTTCCGTTTCAACAGGGAATCCTTATATTTCGCCATGTCTGCATGTTCGTCCGTTCGTAGCTATACAGACTGTTGTGCTAGAAATCTGTAGGTATTTATAATGTTATTTATTTCTTCCAGTATACAAGATAATCTTTTTTATAAATAAATAAATGTTAACAGCGCCTACAGAGTGGTATTTTTTTGGGTCTCATACACCCTAAAGGGGGATTTTTTTCTCATCCAAACTCATAATGTGAGGTTGGTTAGATAGGTCTTTTAAAAACTTTATTTTGCTAAGGTCATTTTTCGATTTAGAGATTCTTACATGTACAACTTGTAAAAAATATTTTTAGATAGATAGATAGATTTTTTTTTTATTCAACTGGATGGCAAACGAGCATGTAGATTGATAGATAAAGCTTTATTCTTCAAAACAAACACATAACTTAGTAACTACTAGTAAAGAGTAATAAAACTAACAATTCAGCACTTAAAATTATGCCCAAAACAAGTTAATTACGATAGCAAAAAAAATATAAACGATATTATTGGATACTCTCAAAAAGCCCTCTCATTCTGAAGGAAGGCCTGTGCCCAGCAGTGGGACGTATAAAGAGGGGGATGATGATCATGATGAGATTCAAATGAGTCATATTTTTTTTTAAATATGGTATATTCCATGCCGCAAGTAAAAACAAATTAGCAACATTCTTCTCACTAAGACATACTAACCTTTACTCACTAAACACATGGACCCAAAATGTTTGCCCAAACTTACTCACTTCCTTTCGCAGAATGAAAACGTACATTTTTAATTAAATGTAAACAAAGTCACATCCGTTCACATCACGTCATCAAATCATCATCACAGTGTCATAAAGTTGAAGTTAAAAGCGGTCTTTTAATTACCCCCAATTTACTAGATATATTTGGAATGGCAACACTGACATGGTTAGCGCGGGAACCGGCATAGACGCCATCGAAAATTAGCTAGTCTTGCTAGTATTTTTTTACAAAAGTCTTTGCGGCCTACTAGCCGAAAAAAATATTTAATTTTGTACCAACTTTAAAAAGACGGAGGTTCTATTTTTTATTTGAATTTGTAAATGATCACCGACTGTGGTCCGACTTGTACTTTTTCTCTTTCCTATCTTTATTAAGATTGCTCTTATTAAGTATTAGTTATGAGTTATAATTATTTTTTTGTAAAGAAACAATTATTCCAATCACTTGCAGTGGGTCAAGGTTGGACCCAAACATTTGACTAACACGGCAAGTTAAAAAAAAACTTGTAAAAATAACAATCCCTGTGGCGTTTGCACTACTCGTAATTCTCATACATATTTCCACCACGACGGTCGGTGTGACGACCAGATGGCCTAGTGGTTAGAGAACCTGACTACGAAGCTTGAGGTCCCGGGTTCCATTCCCGTGTTGGGGCAGATATTTGTATGAAAAATACGAATGTTTGCTCTCGGGTCTTGGGTGTTTAATATGTATTTAAGTATGTATCTATATTATAAGTATGTTTATCCGTTGCTTAGTACCCGTAACACAAGATTTGCTAAGCTTACTTTGGGACTAGGTCAATTGGTGTGAATTGTCCCGTAATATTTATTTATTTATTAGCTTTTGCCCGCGGCTCCGTCCGTGTGGTATTCGGTTATCGCGCGTTGTTCCCTCGGGATCTGTGCATTTTCCGGAATAAAAAGTAGCCTATGTCACTCTCGGGCCCATAAACTATCTCTATGCCAAAAATCACGTCGATCCGTCGCTCCGTTACGGCGTGAAAGACGGACAAACACACAAACAAACTTTCGAATTTTTAATATTAGTATGGATTATTATACTCGTATTTCACAACTGAATGAAAATTATAATTAGGCTGACTGTATTTCACTGTCATCCAATCACTAAGTTTGGAATTAATGACTTTGTAGGAAGTTATCTCAAGTACTAAACTCTTGAGAGTAAAAAAAAAGTGTGAAGCCATAAACACTCGATTGCTGCATCGTCATCGTCCAATAAATAAATCTTATATCACCCGATGACTGCTGGATGACTCAGTGACTCATTATTTGTTTATAATGAATACTAATGTTTTATTAGAAGATTTATTACAGCCGTTGATAGTGGCATGTAGATCTAGCCTTACTCATTGTAAGAACATGGCTATGGTAGGGTAATGGTTAGATACGTGTAAGTAAAGCTACAGTAAATACTTAGGTTATACTAAACAAGTGAAATGCATATTTCAGCAAGTGAGATAGCATTGAATTTCCACTGTTACTAGTTGTAGTTTGTTTAAATTTATTCATGATCGAGAGATCTCATCTGGTCTTTTAAGAGTTTTATACCTGCTGAGCTGGCAACTTTGTATGCTGTTCTTAATATATAAGTTAATGTGTCTACTCCAATAATTATGCGTGATAGACTTTTATTTTCTTTAAAAACCTTCAATAAACATTTGTTCGTTTTATAAGAATATAAAAGTCTATCACGAATAATTATTGGAGTAGACACATTAACTTATATATTAAGAACAGCTCTATCAGACCACATTTTTAATTTTCATTAAATTTTTATGGAATAAACGAGAAAAATCAACAAAAATGCAACGTTTCCATAATCTATAAGGTGCTTAACTAAGGGGCCCCTTACACCCCTGTAAAATGTAAAATTGTAATTTACTTTGGTTTGCTAGCTTAGATATTTAAGAACATTTTAATTCTTTGCCTTGCAGCGGATTCTTCTAAACAATGATGGCCATTCCGAAAGCGTTGGAAGTATAAAAAAGATACATGTAAAAGAGGCATTGCAGCCTTGGTCTTGGTATTTACAAAATAAAGTTTTTATTGTAATGCTGCTCACTGTCCCAGTAGTTACATCTTTAATTATGTGTCAGTGTCAATAAAGATGACAGCTGTTGTCAAATCATGTTAAACCTTTATCGTGTGCTGGCAATCTGTCACAATGCTTTTATTCTTAGGGGCTGTTTCACCATCCATTGATTAGTGTTAACTGACGGTTAAATGAGATGCAGTCTCCGTCTATTCGAACAAAACAAATAGAGATTGCATCACATTTACCCGTCAGTTAGCACTAGTCAATCGATGGTGAAATAGCCCCTTAGACTTTAACAGTAACTTTACCTGGTAACTTTTTTTAACCGTGACCATGGCTACCATGATATACAGCCGCACTTTTAATCCCCTCAGTGTTGCCAGCATAAAACTTCATTTCCCTACAAACCGCAATGGCCACACCCACGACCTACTTGAGCGTTATAAATCGCTCATTCAACAGAATCCAACATGGCGTTAATGGTTGCCATAATGGAATGCTATTCAGTTTTATTTTCTTATGCTGTCATCACATTGTTTAGTATTAAGCGTGCGCTCCCGCTCGTACTTTCCATACTGCAATAAAAGATGAAGCAATACTGAGAAAGTGAAATAATTGACCGAACAAGCGCAAAGCTTCTCCATTTTTAAGATTGGTTTTCTGGAATCTTTTTGTATTTTATTTCAATTCCAAAGTTTTGTTACTTTTACAGCCAACACGTTCTCCATTTTTACCTGACTGCCCAAAAGAGGGTTATGTTTTTCTTTATGCGAAAGAAAGAAAAACATTTATTCGCGACATTTACAGAGCACAGAAAAAAGGAACACAGAAATCGAGACAAACTTTGTCACAAAATGGTCCCAACTTAGCATGATGTCAACCTTGCGGCCGACGCTGGTTTTCCGTTGGAATCATTTCTTTCGTTGTAAGTTGTAAGTATATCAGTCTAGTCGTCGGTTTTCTTTCTATCAACCGTTTCTCGTAAAATTTCGTGAACACGTTCCCTTTGCAGTTCTTACTTGCTGTAGTGAAACAGTGGTATGAATGAATACTATTGTTAGATAAATAGCAACATAGAAAATATGTCTACTTTAATTGATACTTAGTGAACATTTCAAATTTCCATTCACAAAGAGTGTTAGTTAATAAACTGTCAGTCGTGCAAAATGTGGATACTATATGAAAATGTTCGCAACTAAATAGGTAATGCATCGGATCCAAAACCAGTAGGTACAGCTTCCTTCATGAATAACATTTTTTGATATATGGACTTACTTAGAATGGTATTTAAATCATCGTTAACAAACTTAAAGTACTATTTAAAATACGCCCACCTTTAAACTAAAAACACATGGCCAGGACTTTTATAATCCTTTCCATAGACAATTATAGATTTTATGGCCTTCCCTTAGAAGTCCATCCTTTCTTTAACGGTCCCATTTTATATTCAGAATGGATCGTAAACACTTGTACAGATTTATTGGTTTTTATTAATTGGCAACACTCGTCCTTTTGATTTATTGAGCTGATGTTGAATTGTTACCTTGTTAGGATTAGAAGGTTGAATTATGTCATCTGTCAGTTTTCTAGCGGCAAACTAATCCAAATAAATATCGTGGGAGTATTTACACTTACCAGTATATAAACTTTCATGAGAAAATAGTGTCGTGGTTTCCTTTTGCCTTCCCTTTACCTTTTAAAACACCCAAGGGAAGAGTTGTATCCGTCCGTCCTATCTATAATGTCGTCAATATAACGTTACATCTCATTATTATCACCATCTCAGCCGTAGGAAGTCTACTGTTAGACATAGACAAACGAAAACCAGCGTCGTTCGCAAGACCGGCAGATTGCTGATTTGAGACCATTTCGTGACATGCATCTATATTTTGTTTTTTCTTTATTTTATTTTTATCCATTGTTATTAATGTTTGTTACGTATAAATATTTTCTTTCTTTCAGTTGCTTCGGTTGACACCGGCTTGCATCCACCGTGAACCCGCGACTTTAAGCAGGTCATCCGTCCATCTCATTGGTGGGCGTCCTACGCTGCGCTTGCCGATCCTCGGTTCACACGAGAACTTTTCAGCCCCAACCAGCAGTCTGTTCTCCGTGCTATGTTACTGCTATCATCGGGGATATAGTATTACATCTATCCGAAAATCTCTATTGACCATAATGACCCTCAATTTCATAGTCACCATTGCTTGCCATAGAAACTGCCTATCTAGGCTCAGTTTGATTTTCATTAAGTTCGAAGGATTCACTCATCGCCCGCAACAAACATGACCTAGCCTAAATCATCACCGCTTGCAAATATTTTCCGAGTCAACAGTCCAGATTGGTGTCTTGACCCCGTGCCCCAATTCGTTAGGATAGCAAATTTGCCTAAGGGGTGTATTACACTCGTTTTTAGGCTTATGTTGACCATATTTACTATCGAAACATTTGAGCTATCTACTATAGCTTTCACAGAGTACAATATGTCCTACCCTCTGGGAAATGATGAATAGGACGTGTTTAAAGTAAGAAAACGAAATTGAAGACACGTTAGTAGGTCACCATTGGACACTTATGTTTATTTTAATTTATTCATATTTTTAGTCAACTAAGAACCCTTATAGTTTCGCGCCCTTATGGGCGCTGGTTGAGTTCGAAACACGTCAGTGTGGTGTGGTGGTGGTAAAGATGGGTTTGTGTGATTTGTGTGTGTTCTTATAGTGTGGAGGTGGAGGAACTGCATGAACACGCATATTTTGCATAAGCTTAGCTATCGTTACGTCGCGGGTAAGCAAGGAAATTCTTTTAGTTCACAAGCCCCTTTCTTGAAAGCCTTATGTCATAGTTGTGTAACTAGGTTAAGCAAATAGTTAAGCCAACTTCCAAGTTTATAGGACTGGCGTCCCACAGTCGCACTAGATGACATCAGACCTAAAGACCTATTTAATCCTATTGGTAGTCCACGGGGGGTTCTCAGTGTTAGCATGGATGCTTAGGGGTTTTATTTAGGTCGAGCTAACAAACCTAAGGGTGGACAATATGGGACATTGGATCAATGTTCCTTATTATGTCATTGGTTGATTTCAAAGCATCAATTTGAATATGAATTCAATCAATATGAATTCAGTAATCAGTCATTTATTTGTTCAAACATGGTACAAAGTACACGGACAACCGAATGGCCAAGCGGTTAGAGAACCTGACTACGAAGCCTGAGGTCCCGGGTTCGAATCCCGGCCGGGGCAAATATTGGTATGATGAAATACGAATGTTTGTTCTCGGGTCTTGGATGTTTAATATGTATTTAAGTATGTATTTATCTATAAAAGTATGTTTATCCGTTGCTTAGTACCCATAACACAAGCTTTGCTAAGCTTACTTTGGGGCTAGGTCAATTGGTGTGAATTGTCCCGTGATATTAATTTATTTATTTATAAAGATGGTTTACATACAATTTATAGTGCGACATGTTTTTGTGTTTTTTGTTGTTGTAATTACAATGCGAATGATATTAAAAACGAAAGAGACACAGCTAGGAATAAGAACAAGGAAGAAAGTGACGAAGAAATAATAAAAATTATTGAAGGAAAGACGAGATACAGAATATCATAGGTATTGACGAATAAACCTAAACCAAATAAAATGAATATAGAATGAGCGATATGAAAATAGAATGAGACGAAATAATATTTAGCCTAGAAACGAATGAGCCGAGATTTTTTATCTCTCTCACTCAAACTGATTTTAAAGAGCTTTTCAGTAGCTTTATTTCAAAGTTAAGTAGAGGTCAAAACAATAGGCGTTTATTGTTACAGCTCAAGTTTAAACCGTAATGCGTGACTTAGTTTACCGGCGGAGCAAGTGACAACCGTCAGCGAGTTTCATTTGTAATTTGAAGTAGCTTTTGCCCGTGGCTTCACTCGCGTAGAATTAGTAAGTAGTTTAAAACTTTTTTGGTACCACGGAACCACACATTTTTTTTTTATGTTAGGGAGGCCAGACAAACGAACTAGTGGTTCACCTGATGTTAAGTGATCACCACTGTCCATAGACACCCGCAACGCTTTAAGCGATGCCAGTGCGTTGTCGGCCCTGCAGAAATTTATACACACGCCTCTTAAAGGCACCCAGGTCGTAACTCGATGGGAAGACCCCAGCGGGAAGCTCGTTCCAGATTTTGCAAGTTCGTGGCAAAAAAGACCGCTTAAAACGCACCGTCGAAGACTGCCATTCATCAACATGATGTCGATGAAAAGAACGCTTACGACGGGTGGATCTGTAATGGAACCCCGCAGCTGGAATGAGGTCATAGAGCTCCTCAGAGCATTCCCCGTTTGTAGATTTTACATTATTTATATATCACCTATTTGCAAATCCGTTCAAGAGTTTGCGAGAAAGAGTAACAAACATCTAAACATCCATCCATACATATTAAGTAAGAAGTAAAATAAGACATTATTTAGATTTTGTATTGCTAGAATTTGGAACACTCTTTGGGCGATGACCTTATACGACTTTTTAACCGACTGTACAAAGCAGGGTTATTTTAAAACGTAGTCGAGTTAATAACCTCCAATATCAAATTAGGCATATAGAAAATGTAGTGTAAAGAATCGCATAATCGTAAATGTAGTGTAATAATCGCAAAATCGTGTAATATCGATTGTTATTACTAACGATGAGTACTTTTCCTACGTTGTCTTGGTACTGACGCTGCCTGAAGTAGCATGACAAATAGCACGGAAAACTCTACATCAACAACAAACAAATCAAGAAAATGCGGAGATGTCGTATCGACACAAACCGATATAAATTTTATTACAAAGGCAAATACTGGCTCTGCTTTTCAAATTTCGTAGTAGCCCCTTGTAACACATATTTATCGAAAAGAAGTAGCTATGTACGCGGTTGGTAATAGAGGAGAGGCAAGTCAAAGATTGAACCAATCAATAATTAAAAATCAACTCGTTCATGCCTCAGACCGCACATTGCCGAGTCATGTCTGCCCAGCTTTTCAATTGAGCCTCCTCTGACTCAATGCGTGCGCGTGCGTCACCCTCAAGCAATGCTGGGATTTCTTGAACTAAACAAATAAATAACATTGTATGTTACTGCATACCATGTAGGAGCTTACGTGAACCCTCGGGATTATTGATGTAAAATGAAATCTTGATTGACTGACTGACTCATCATGATATTCATGATGTAACTAAACGTGATTGTATATCACCTAACGACGTTCAAACTGTGTAGTACTTCAGAAGGGCTACTCCGAATCACAAAATTCGAAGTTCGTATCGTACCGTCCCTCTCACTCTCCTATTAAATAACTTAAGCTTAGGCGGGACGGTACGATGGTACGACGGTACGAACTTTGATTTTCGAATTTCGTGGTAGCCTTGCAGGTATCGCGGAGGTTTTAGATGGCCATATGAATACGAATATTTCGTAACAATCTTACTTTATTAACTTTACTTTTTGGAGTCTTATTGTATTTTTTTACTTCAACTCCAAATATTTGTTTCTTTTACGGTCATCCCGTCTGGCACCGTCCCGGGTCCCGTACGGGCGTCCAGCGGTGGTGTAGGGGAATAGCACGCAGCACGGATTGCTGAGGACCTGGATTCGATTCCCAGCGCTGGTCTATTTTTGTGGTTTTTCTGTGCATCCATGTTTCAGCTTGTGTTTTCGTGTGAAATATATAATCCTACTTATCCTACTTCCTACTTATATTATAAATGCGAAAGTTTGTGAGTGAGTGAGTGAATAAATGAGTGAGTATGTTTGTTACTCGTTCACGCTAAAACGGCTAGACGGATTTGGATGAAATTTGGTATGAAGATAGCTGGACATCTGGAATAAAACATAGGCTACTTTGTATTCCGATATTCTCACAGGATAGGGATAAAATCTCGAAACAACAACCATTGGGCTTAGAGTCATGAAAATTGACATGATTGTTTTTAATGTACCGTCAATGAAAATCACGATTTAATTTTCGGGAATCCCCACGGGAATTTTTCAAAAATCCAAAAATTTCAATTCAGCTGCTGGTTCAAATGATTTACGTATGCGAAGCCACGGGTGAACTTTGTATGGCGATAAAGTTGCCCGTTTACAAAAAGACCTCAAGATGGTTTCCTCTAAGTTTTAAATGATCATAGCTTTGATTTGGGTTGTGGGCGTTCGTTGGGCGTCATACTTAATTACTACTTAGGTTAAATTATTAATAGCCCAAGAATTAAATTAAACTTTAAAACCACCTCAATTTTGTTTGCATGTAAAAGTTTGGTTTGCCAGATATACATCTATGGACGCAGAAGAGTGTAGCTCAAGTCTTTATCTACACCCATATAGGTACCTAGTAAATCCTCCATTATGCGTTCAAAAACCATAGATAATGACCAGCATTACGACATTGGATTCTATTATGAACACGGCTGTATCGTAATGGTCATTACGATGCAGATATCCGTCTCAAAAAAATATTTTTTAACCCCCAACGCAAAAACCCCTCGGTACCCCTCGGTATTACCAGTATAAATGTGAAAACGTTGTGTGTCTGTATGTCTGTGGCATTGTAGCTCTTAAACGGATAGACCGATTTGAATGCGGCTTTTTTTATTCAAAAGCTGGTTTTCTAGCGATGGCTCTTAGATATGTTTCATCAAAATCGGTTTAGCCGTTATTGAGATATTGAACTTTGAAGTGACAGGGGGTTTTCCAACTTTTTGTTGGTTGGGTTATCAGTTATACACTTACCCCCTTATTCATAAACGACAATCAAACCTATTTTAGTTAAAATGCCGCTAAAATTCGTTTGTCCTTATCTGTCACTTCGACATTTGTATTTCTTAGAAAGGGACAAAGCATTTGTTAGTTAACATAGGCTTGTTAAGTTTTATGAATAAGGGGGTTAACTGTTTTGCCTTTTGGAATGCGATTTCACATCCATTATGTATTGAGCGACCCCATAATTTGTAATTCTGATGTTACCTACCTCACTGCTCGATGCCTTTAGTGAGGCAGAAAAAAGTATTTATGTTGTTTTATAACATATCCATACTAAATTATAAACGCGAAAGCGTGTGTGTTTGTGTGTATGTTTTTCCGTCTTTCGTTCTTGATTTTTGGCATAGAGATAGTTCATGGGCCACAAGAGTTGCAAGTGAATGATTACACACACAGCTAAATGTCGTGTAATGACAGCATTCATTCTCCTTTCGTGCAATCAGTTATTTTTTTAGCTGTGTGTGTAATCATCACTTCAACACTCGTGACACTACCTATACCCCGCAACCTAATTGCTTCTAGTGACATGCTAAGCTACAGCCCTATCGCTCATCAATACTCTGCTTTATTCTTTAACTAGCTATTTCCCACGGCTTCGCCCGCGTGGAATTAGATTATCGCGCGCTGTTCCCTCTTTGAATAGCCAAGCTAATTTTTCTTCCGAGGAAGTTCTACTATACATGTTCTTGATATTACATCATCAAAATTTCCTTATTAGCTGAGGGAAACCCCGTGGTATTCATTCATCTAAGATTATGTGAATGAGCCATATAAGACGTTTGCGTTATACTTTGTGCGGGGAACAAAAACTGTCTGTGCCAATTCACCGTGGAACCGGTCGGCTGGTCTGGACGCCTAGTGATGGGACTTCGGTATTGTCGATATCGATATTAATTTATTTTTTTATTTATTGGTTTGCCAACAGATATAACACCATAAAAATAATAGACAGTCGATGTGTTGGTAACATAAACAGAGTGTTAATCCAATAATTAATTGATAGCAACGCAAAAAGATTGCCTGGACATTGAAACGAATAAGACCGCCTATTACTTACCTTGTAATTTTCTCTCTAAGTAGGTACAGTCAAGGGCAAAAATATGTATATACTTTAGAAGAAAAAAAAGAAAAAAAAAAGAAAAAAAAAAATGACTTTCTGCCAAGTTTCTTGCGGCGCATTCTTCTTGGCAATGATGGTCTTTCCAAAAGCGCTGGTAGTTTAAAAAAATGACGTGTAAAAATTTGAATTTGTACCTTGTCACTTCAACCACTGTGACAGTTCATATATGGCAGTTCAAATATGACGAAAATAGACAAGGTAAAGTGTATACATATTTTTGCCCTTAACTGTAGCTGTTTTCTGTATCGTTTACTATTTGTGGTATATGATAAAGAGTTATTGTTATTATATTGTATTGTATTTGTATGTAAGATATTTTAAAAACGAAAAAAAAAAACAAGTAAGTTATAATATGTACCTGTGGACGGTGTATCCTACGGAAGGGGTCTTAGCTTTCGCCGAACAAATGTCCTACTCATAATAATAAAATAATGGCAAGATCATTTAAGTAAATCCGAGCTTATGGTACATTGCCAGTGTCTTAGGAACAATGTTTTTACAAATTTAATGACACGTTTATTTATGTTTTACGTTCCTTAAGTTCAAGATGATTGTTTACAAATATGTAGTTATATTTATTTTGATTGTTACCTATACTCGTATGATTATGTTTTTGTGCATTGTATGAATAAAATTCGCCAATTTACGTAATATAAATTTGTATTTGATTGAAATCATCAACACAGAATATTTTAAACGTCACTTGAACAAGCGCTTTGTTTAATTGACTATAATTAAGACAACTTCAAAATTTACAGTATAACTATTTCAAACGTAATGTAGTTCTTTCAAAGCCAACACACAACATGAACTGTTTTCAGCAGATTTCTACTACTAAAAAGGATAACCGCCGCCAACCTAATTTTCACAAAAAATTATATGTTTTTTGCACAAAATATAATTATACCTACTCGTAATTTTTTTTTATTCGACTGAAAGGCAAACGATCAAGTGGGTCTCCTGGTGGTAAGAGATCACCACCGCCCATAAACATCTGCAACACCAGGGGTATTGCAGATGCGGTGCCAACCTAGAGGCCTAAGTTGGAATACCTCAATTGCCAGTAATTTCACCGGCTGTCTTACTCTCCGCGCCGAAACACAACAGTGCAAGCACTGCTCAAATTCAGATATATCTTTTGATATCAACGATACCTACAAAAAACTTTACATTCTCATGTTGTAATAAATACAACAGTTGTATATTACTGCTAAATATCGATATAGATGTCAGCAGTTCTCAGCACATCACTACTCCAGAATGCAGTGCAGTAACTCTACGTGAATGAACACTGAATCGAATACCGCGATACCTCAGTCCTCTCTTTCACTCATGCCCTTTTTTGTGCCGGGGTAGAAAAGGACATGAGAGGTCAGACACGGGGTATAAAGTTGTAAACCTCCGTTCTTGGACGATAATTCAGTTTCAATTTGTTTTTGGTCGTTTTCCGTAAAATCTTTCTGAAACAAATTTGTGAAACAATAAAGAAAGGATTCTACAGATATTAAAATATAGAAAACTGGAAAAATCCAGATGAATTAAGACTATAACCTAACCAACAAAAAGTTGGAAAACCTCCGACATTGCCACTTCAAAGTTCAATATCTCCAAAACGGCTGGACCCATTTTGATAAAACATATCTAAGAACCATCGCAAGAATACTTGCTTTCAAATAAAGAAGACTGCATTCAAATCGGTCCATCCGTTTAAGACCTACAGCGCCACAGACAGAAAACGGGTACACAGAGAAAATTACAAGGTAAGCAATAGACGGCCTTATTGCTTAAGAGCGATCTCTTCCAGGCAACCTTTTTACAGAAAGAAGGAAGGACTAGTTTACAGCAGGTGGTGCATTAACAGTAGATCATTTCGTGCCTTCGCATATTGTATATTTTTTGTTTTCATGTTTTTTGCCCTGTTATTTTTTATGTGCGAAGCGTGAATAAAAATATTTCTATTTCTATTTCTATTTCTATCAGACGACTAAAAAGCAACAAAACCACATCTACCCATACACATTATTGTACATATAATAACATAGTTGTGAAATGGAACATATAGGAAAGATATTTTTCGGCGAGAAATTATAGAACTCTAAAAATTACGTGTCGAATAGAAGCCAAGCTTACCATGTAAACTGACAACGGCGCGATATATTACAGTTTCCTGGAACAGATTCCCAGCCGCCTACAAGTCTGCCATGCGAGTCATAAGTCATCGAGTTACTTGGAAATATACTAACCCATTCATATACTGTAGAGGTATTTATATATTGGAATATGGCTCACTGATGTTTGGCAACTAACGTTTGGCAGCCTGATTAATTTCAAATCTTTTCATTTCGCAACTGTTTAATATTTCTGAAACTGTAAATATTTCAGGATTTTTATAAAAGTAACCTAACCTAAAAGGTTGTAAACGATGGCCCTGGAATAAATTCTGACATATTTATTTAGTTTGCGAAATGAAAAGTTGCGAATCGAATCAGGTTGCCCTACGTTACTTGCGAAATAGTAAAAAGTAGCCAAAGAAATTTTGTATATCCATTTTTGTTAACATAGTGAGATGGAGAACAATGCTACCAAATATTAACTCTATTATGTTTTACATTGGACGGAGCCTTTAACAAGTTAACAATATACATCATTAAAACAGATAGAAATCAACGCAGCGAACGACTCTACTGCAGTGACTTTTAATAGTTGACATTTCAAAGTTCAAAATCCTTAAAACGGCTGAAAAGATTTGAATGAAATAAGCTGCCGAGGACCTGGACTGGGTTTTTTCAGTTTTTATTTTCGAAATAAGCTGAGTAAAAACCGGTGGTTCATAGCTATGTCTCATCTCACTTTTCTAACTTGGTCCAGTTATTTAGAATATTATTATTAGGATTATTTTTTAAGCCCTGGTGGCCTAGTTTAACCTATGTCCTCTCAAGCAGAGGTTTGTTTGTTCAAAACCCGGCTCGCACATCTTCTTTTTCTTAATTCATGTGCGAATTACATTTGAAATTTACCGCGACAAAAATCGTGAGGAAACTTACACAAACCTGCGATTCAATGGTGTGTGTGAAGTTCCCAATCCGCACTTGCCTCGCGTGGGAACTACGGCCCAAGCCCTCTCATTCTGTTAGGTAGCCTGTGCTTAGCAGTTGGACATATGCAGGCTGGGATGATGATGATTTTTTTTTATAATAGGTACCTACCTAGGTATGTACAGTCAGCTTAGTGAATTCTCGGATAAAGTTAATCCTGAATAACATGCATAACAAACCATAGAACTAACTGGCCCTCGTATCGGCGCCCGCGTCGGGTCAACGACACCAAGATGGCGCTAAAATAGAACGAAGAATGCCGCCATTTCGTATCGAACCACGAAATTTGTTACAATATTTGATAAGGTAATTTTATCATATAACATGTAGAGCTAAACTCTATTTAAGACGTAAGTTATCCGTTACAATAACATTTAATATAGGTAATTTTATAATCACTGTAAAGAAACGTCAGAAGCTGAAATCGCTGGCAAAGAACCGAAAAGAGTGGCGATTACTCCACCGACAAGAACTAAGCTCTTAAATTAATGATGATGATGTTGTCTTCTCGTAATTAAGTTAGCTGGAAGAGATCCCTTCTTAGGGATAAGCTCGCCTTTGTTCTCCTCTCTGTGTTTATGTATTTTTATTTTTATGTGCAATAAAGAGTTTACATACATACATACATGATGATGTAAAGAAATATAAAAGGTTTTCCCAACTCATTACGATACGGCTACTTTCAAAAACTAGTATACCATTTCTTGCAAGGCTGGCAACGCATTTGCAGTCCTGATGGTGCTGCGGATGTCTATAGTCGACGGTAATCACTTACCATCAGATGAACCGTCTGCTCGTTTGTTTGCTATCACATAAATAGGGCTTACTTAATATTAGTGGCACTTGAGGTATCCCATCTTAGGCCTCTAGGTTGACAACGCATCTGCAATACCCCTGGTGTCGCAGATGTTTATGGGCGGTGAGTGATCTCTTACCATAAGGAGACCCACTTGCTCGTTTGCCGTAAGTATTCAAATTCAAAAAATATTACCCGAAGTACTGGTGAGACTATTGTCCGTGTTTTAAGATTTTTTCAAGAAATAAATTAAAATACCTACCCTGTGACATGATTTGTCACAGTGTTTCGATATAGTTTTAAACTGACCAAATGGCTGTAAGTTCGTGGAAATAGCTGTCCACATTCCAATGTCACCGGCGTGGACTGAAGTGAAATAAATTAATTTAAGCGCCCCGTTTTAGGAGTGTCCCTGGGGTAAACAAAGTTATTAATAACGGAAAAGTTACATGCTTATGTTTTTTATAACATGTCCTAATCAGCTTAAGTATCCAAGAGTTTACAAGTACTTTTCCAAATTACAAAGCATCTTAGCTGGTTTAAATCAATTGTTAAGTTCAGGTTACCTACTTTTATTTTAATTTCATTGTTACTCTTTTCTTTTACAATGACATTAAATAATTATTACTTCCATAACAAAATATAAATTTTTAGTATGTTTTTATCTATAAAAGTATGTTTATCCGTTGCCTAGTTAGTATCCGTCCATTCCATAGTACAAGTTTTGCTTAGTTTGGGACTAGATCAATTTGTGTGAAGTGTCCCATGATATTTACTTATTTATTATTTACTAGCTTTTGCCCGCGGCTCCGCCCGCGTGGTATTCGGGTATCACACGCTGTTCCCTCGGAAACTGTGCATTTTTCCGGGATAAAAAGTAGCCTATGTTACTCTCGGGCCCGTAAACTATCTCTATGCCAAAAATCACGTCGATCCGTCGCTCCGTTACGAGACGGACAAACACACAAACACACTTTCGCATTTAAAATATAGTATGGATACGGAGGTAGGAGTAACCGTGAACATCTCATTATTTCTGCAAGTTGCTCGTTTGCCATCCAGTCGAATAAGAAAAAAGTTAACATCAATAAATACCCGCATAATAATATGAATCGTCTGTACTTAAGAGGTTTTTGACCGCACAACCAATGTCAATCGAATCAGTTCCGATTGTATCGATTAAGACGTATTCGAAGAACCATATTTCATATTTCAGATTCTGGGAACTGTTGTGTGCTCGTTGCAACTTTGTGATAAGTAAAAATTAATAAATATCACGAGACACTTGACACCAATTGAACTAGTCCCAAAATAAGCAAAGCTTGTACGTTGAATACCATTATTTGCCTGTTTAAGTTTCAGTTTCTAAATGACAGTTTTTGTATGCGAAATCTGTCATTTGATTGCGATCGCGAATGTCAGAAACGTTAGGCAGGCAATACGGCCTCTGGCAATGATATCTAGGGTTCTTGGTTATTTATTGGAATAAAATATACATGAATTTAAATTAAAATAACCACATAAAACTTAACTATAAACTAAGTACCTAACTTAAAAACTTAATAACCTACTAAATTAAATATATAAAAGAGGCCCCCGTGGCATGGTGCCCAAGAGGCTGGCAGCATTCCCTCGTTGAATGGCGATGGCGATTCGTTCCTGTCCTTCCGTTGAGTTCCTTGGTCAAACCCGATAAGTCGAAATGATTGACTGTTGAAAAAAGAACACTATAAGTATTATTATTATTATTTTTTCTTATTCTACTGGAAGGCAAACGAGCAAGCGGGTCTCCTGGTGGTAAGAGATCACCACCGCCCATAAACATCTGCAACACCAGGGTTATTGCAGATGCGTTGCCAACCTAGAGGCCTAAGATGGAATACCTCAAGTGCCAGTAATTTCACCGGCTGTCTTACTCTCCACGCCGAAACACAACAGTGCAAGCACTGCTGCTTCACGGCAGGATTAGCGAGCAAGATGGTGGTAGCAATCCGGGTGAACCTTGCACATGGTCCTACCACCTGCAGAATTATGTAGAAGTTTAAATTCCAAATTTTTACGAGTTATTAGATCGAGTTATTGGGTTTGACCAGTGAAGTGGGTTATATTATATTATTACTTGCCGTTACCCGCAACTGCGTCCGCGTACAGTTCGATTTTTATTATCTCGCGGGAACTATGCAATTTTCTGGGATAAAAACTATCCTATGTCCTTCCCCGAGACGCAAACTATCTGTATACCGAATTTCATCTAAATCAGTTCACGTGACGTGACGGGTGACGTGATGAAGTAACACATAAACAAATAAACAGACTTACAAACTTTCGAATTTATATAATATTACTAGGATATTTGGGATAGTTCAGTTGATACTACAGGGTAAGCCTAAGTAACATAAATAGCGAAACTAATTTAAATTATGTCACACCTCGTCTTTTAGTTCTGTTTACATTCCTTTTATGCAAAGTTGAATCGAAGCCAAACAAGCGTTAAAACTATTTTGGTTTCACAAAACAAGACAACTTGTTAACGAAAATAGTTTATCAATTAAATACCTACCACTTTTAACACGCTTTTTTAAACTTGGCAGGTATATTATTATTAAGGTTGCCTGGAAGAGTCGCTCTGAAGCGATAAGGCCGCCTATTGCTTACCTCCGAAAGTTTCTGTGTATATATCTGTTTTCTGTAATTGTTTGCTATATTTTCGTGTGCAATAAAGAGTTATTGTATTGTATTGTATTGTATTATTGTACCTATGCATTTCGTCATTTCATTATGTGTACCTGGGCGACCGAGCTTTGCTCGGGCTAAAACTCAATAAGCGTTTTGCCAGAGATAAGACCAAGGTAGATCGATTTGTCATCCCCGAAAACCCCCACATACTAAATTTCATCGAAATCGTTGAAGCCGTTTTCGAGATCCCCGAAATACACATATATATACATAAATACAGTCAGCTGCATTAATATCTGACACGTCTTAGCGGCCCTAGAAATAGATTCGTATCAGATATTTATGCACGCTTTGTTTGTCACATATTGGTGCTGGTGACTGTACAAGAATTGCTAATTTAAAAGCATTAGATACTTTAGTTACATATCAACCGTAGGACGTCCACTGTTAGACATAGGCCTCCCCTAAACCTTTAGCTGTGCATCAGCCAAATCCAAAAAAAGTCAAAAAACCATAAAGTCAGATCCTGAATTATTCTACCATAAAGAAACCTGCTATAAAAGGAATAAGAGCATTGAACACCCACGCCTTGATGTTTATCTACTTGATAAATCCAGAAGCGTCCAATTACATGTTCTATTTTTTTATTTAACGACCTCCATTTAAAGTAAGGCTTCAAAATAAATCTATTCAATTAGGCTAATTACCGAGAATCTAATTTAGAAAAAAAAACTTTGTCTATGCCAACGCGCGATTAGAAAAAAAAGGGGAATTCATTAATGGAACGTTGCCGCCTTTATTTTGAATCAAAGATGTAGAGGTACACTAGGTGGAAATGTTTTTTGTTTATTAATCTTCTCTTTGTAGTATGGTCTCTTTATAACACTGCCTGGAATTATAATAATGATTATAAAGTTTCTTAACACTTGTCTGATATAACAGCAGGTACCTATTTAGTATTAAGGACGTCTTGTAGGCTTTTAAATCTCGATTTAAGGTTTTAACTGACAGTTCTTGTATGGATCTGACAGGGCGTAAAACCACTTAAACC
This sequence comes from Choristoneura rosaceana, assembly GCA_037349165.1. Lineage (NCBI taxonomy): Eukaryota > Metazoa > Arthropoda > Insecta > Lepidoptera > Tortricidae > Choristoneura > Choristoneura rosaceana. The sequence continues at coordinate 1,826,518 of JAZBNJ010000007.1, forward strand.
TAGATTAAAAAGCCTGCAAGTGGACGTGAGTGTGGTTCAATAAATCTGGCTTAAATATGATATTTGTTTACTCAATACAAAGATTCTAAAAAAAGTACTAACTACATGGTTAAAATATTCGTCAGTCAATCTAATTACTCGTTTTAATATTAGTATGTGTCCTAAATGTAGTACGCAAAAGGGATCTAAAACATAAACACTGAAAAACAGCGTTGCGGCTTGCCGTAACATTATGCTGAGTGGGGCTCACTTTATACTATTCGATGTTATTTTTTTTTCCTTCCATCTAATGTATTTTTATGTATATCGAATATGTGTAAATAAATGTTTCTCTCTCTCTCTCTTTCTTCTCATAAACTCGCAAATTTCAAGCGTATTTAAATACTGCAGCAACAAAAATAAACTGAAAATGACATATTAATTAGAAAGTTGCATCCTTTTTTATCTAACTGCATCAAACAAACTGCTCTATTTCAGGAAGCAGAATATTAAAGGTAGCAGGATAGAAATGAAAGTCGTCAAAAGTTAATTAAATGCACTTAACTCAGTGTGTCACTTACCCATTCACTAGCACTGGCAACAATTTACCGAATTCCCTGCCATATTGTTTTTGTTAGGAGGTTGTTAACCCGTAGGGCTGGACTGTATTGTGTTACAATCGATATATTTTTAGTCTGTCGACTAAAACTTTTGCAGATGGTAGGACCTTGTGCAAGGTCCGCTCGGATTGCTACCACCATCTTGCTCGCTAATCCTGCCGTGAAGCAGCAGTGCTTGCACTGTTGTGTTTCGGCGTGGAGAGTAAGACAGTCGACGAAATTACTGGCACTTGAGGTATCCCATATTAGGCCTCTAGGTTGGCAACGCATCTGTAATACCCCTGGTATTGCAGATATTTATGGGCGGTGGTGATCTCTCACCATCAGGAGACTTACTTGCTCGTTTGCCATCCAGTCGAATAAAAAAAAAAGTGCAAAGTTTATGCGAAGTGTTTCATTCACAAGACGCGTGTTCTTTATTATCATCATCATCATCATCTCAGCCGTAGGACGTCCACTGTTGGCCATAGGCCTCCTACATAGACCTCCAGTTGCTTCGATTGGCAGCGGCCTACATCCACCGTGAACCCGCGGCTTTAACCAGGTCATCCGTCCTTCTCGTTGGTGGACGTCCTACGCTACGCTTGCCAATCCACGGTCTCCTCTCGAGAACCTTTCGGCTCCAACTGCTACGGTCGGTATTCTTTATACCTACTGATGGTCTTTCCAAAAGAACTGGTAGAATTTTAAAATACTATTTACGGGGTCAATTTATAATATTGGAATTTTGATTAGCTTAATCCAACTGCTGCATCGAATATGAAATACGTTTTTGTTTTTATTTAAACTCCACCATGTTCTTTTATAATGACAAAAATATGTATTTGAATTGTTATTTTTTCTAGTGGTTTTTTTATAAGCATTAGTAAAACTTATTTTACTCTTTCAATCATTTAGCGGAAATTAAAGACTTTTCTTTTAAAAATAAATGGTTTAAACTTACAGCTTTTTGTTTAGAACATCGATCCTTTCCAAGTTCATTGCAAGTTATTTTTAGCCACAGCACTAACAAAAGAAAGGGCGTCACGGGCACAATACAGACGTGAGACAAAATACACTTACTCCTTTATTTTTTGGTAGACAAAGGCCAAATTACAATAACTTCCAGAACGATACACGCAAAAGTAACACTGCAAACTCTCCAACACATGTGCACATGGCATCTTTCTTATTCTCTAAGAGGCAACGGTCAAATTAGAATGAAACTTGATTTCACAACTATAATACAAAATTGTGAATCTAAAATAAAAGCGGGAAACTTCTGTCAATCGTGAGGAAGCCGTTTTTGTTGAATCAATTAAAATAATTGATTGTACAGATGCATTTGAATTCGATTCTGAGAATATTTTTTGTCGTGTCACTGCACTAATTTAGGGTGAACTTTTGAATTAAGAACGTTCCGCCAGATTGTTGCCGCCTGAAACCAATTTGAAGTAGAGCCACAGATAAAATAATTATTGTAGATCTATATAGAAACGTCTGACAAAAAAAATCTGTATAGACTATTTTTTTTTTTCATATTCCAACTTCAAATCATCATCATCATCAGCATGTCAGCCGAAAGACGTCCACTGCTGGACATAGGCCTCCCCCAAGGCTCTCCACTCAAACCAGTCTTGTGCTTTTCGCATCCACCGCGATCCCGCGATCTTAGCCAGGTCGTCGCTTCATCTTGTTGGAGGCCTACCGACAGCTCGTCTCCCGGTCCGCGGACGCCATTCCCAACTTCAAATGTTAAGGCATAAAACAAACATAAATTGTTTTTATTTACGAGGAAAATTTTACGACCATCAGGATATCACACAATTATTAGATATTTTTTATTCATATAGTTAAACAACTATGCTTTCAAGCTTACGTAACATATAATTACAATTAGAAAAATTTTCACGTCTAGTTATTCACTTTGTTTGATTCAATTTTCGTGTACAACTAAATACATTCATTAAGTCAACCAAAGTTGCTTGAACAATTCCATAAAACTAATGGCATATGCTATCGGCGAATATGCATAATTATATTTGTAAGTAACTAGTACATTCGCACTTGCCTAGATTATTATCAAGATCTAAAACCACTTACGAAGACCTTTGCGTAGTAAAGTGACATATATAATCAATAGCTCTAACGAATGTCGTTAATGAAACTGCTCTTTGAAAGAAACTATTAGGTATGCTTGGTTTAAATTTGTAAGTAAAAGTGTAAAGTGTAAGTGTAATTGTAGGTAAAACTTTAATCATATTGTAAATCTGATTTAAAAAATAAAATATGTACCTCGAAAGTCCGAATGTAATGTGTGTCAGAATGATCGTTTGTCATAACTCTTTTTTCTCCGAATCCAATAATTATTCAGAATTGTTATAAAACAAATCTAAACTATCCTCGTCGTGTCCATTACCAATGTTTAAGTTAGATATGTGGGTGTCAAAATTCCAGGTAAGTGATGTTCTATTTAGCAATCTGGAATGTATTCAGGGAGCTAAACGTGAATACAATTGTCACGTTCTTCGTCTGGAGGTAATCTTAGAGCTGGAAAGAAAGTATTCCAGTTTTTATAAAATTTTTACTGATGGATCAAAGTGTGGCGATAAGTTAGGAGTAGCATTTTTCGATCCTATTTGTAATAAAAAGGCACAATTTAAAAACTCTCATGGTTTATCAATTATGTCTGCAGAGCTTTGTGGTACTTTTGAGGCCTTGTCGTATGTTCATGTATTAGGTTATCATAAAATAGTGATTTTAACCGACAGCAAAAGTGCGATTCAGCATATAGCTCGTTGTACGTCGGGGAAGCGTTGTTTTTCTATGGCTTACAGAATTTTGGAACTGATTTATTCCTTCCAAAATTCTGGCAGGTGTTTAAAAATTCAGTGGATCCCTTCACATATTGGCTTAGCAGGCAACGAGGAAGCTGATCGACTAGCCGCGTCTGCTGTTAATGAAGGAACAGAGACTGTGATTGTTCCTGAATTTTCTGAAGTAATTTTGCGTTATAAGAACCTCTGGGCTTAGAGTCATGAAATTTGGTATATAGGTAGTTGGACGTATGGAATAACACATAGGTGACTTTTTGACCCAATATTCCCACGGGATAACTAGGGATAAGATCTCGAAATAACAACCGCTGGGCTTAGAGCCATAAAATTTAGTATATAGGTAGCTGGACCTCTGGAATAACACGAAGGCTACTTTTTATCCTGATATTCCCACGGGATAGGGATAAAATTTCGAAATAATAACGCTGGGCTTAGAGTCATGAAATTTAGTATGTAGGTAGCTGGACGTATGGAATAACACATAGGTGGCTTTTTGACCCAATATTCCCACGGGATAACTAGGGATAAGATCTCGAAATAACAACCGCTGGGCTTAGAGCCATAAAATTTAGTATATAGGTAGCTGGACCTCTGGAATAACACGAAGGCTACTTTTTATCCTGATATTCCCACGGGATAGGGATAAAATTTCGAAATAATAACGCTGGGCTTAGAGTCATGAAATTTGATATGTAGGGAGCTGCACGTCTGAAATAATACATAAGCGACTTTTTGACCCGAAATTCCCACGGGATATCAAAGGATAAAATCTCGAAGTAACAACCACTGGGCTTAGAGCCATGAAATTTGGTGTGTAGGTAGCTGAACCTCTGGAATAACACATAGGCTATTTTTTACCCCGATATTCCCACGAGATAGGAATAAAATTTTGAAAATAACCGCTGGGCTAAAAGTCATGAAATTTGGTATATAGGTAGCTGCACGTCTGGAATAACACATACGCTATTTTTTATCCCTATACTCCCACGGGATATTTCAATTGCCACTACCAGACCGATTAGTTTACGCGTGCGAAGCCGCGGGTAAAAGCTAGTATATAATATATTGAATAAACATATTTTGAGTTTTGACTTGACTTTTTGAATCACGTGTTTTATATATAATTTTACGAAATTGCAGCGGTGCACACCCCTCCAAATGTGCGCAATTTAGCAAAGTGCATCCCACGCGCATTGTTTGCCTTTCCCAGACGCCATATTCGTAAATAGTACTGAGATTATTATGAAATACTAGCTTATGCCCGCGACTTCGTCTGCGCGGATCTAGGTTATCGCGCGGTAGCGCCCTCTATCGGAATAAAAGGTATCCTATGTTCATCCTCGGGGTTCAAAGTACCTATATGACAAATTTCATCAAAATCGGTCCAGTGGTTTCGACGTGAAAGCGTAACACACAGACAGACAGAGTTACTTTCGCATTTATAATATTAGTAGGGATAGTAGGGATTACTAACTCAGCTCGGCTCTGGGACGAAGTATGTTCGTTAAATTCCATGAATACGCGAAATCATCCTTCATTTGTATGGAACCCATGTTTAAACCTCTATATATCTAGATCTCCAGTTTTAGAGGTCCAACGCCACACCATTGTACCACCACGCTGATGATCGATAAATCCCTACTAATATGATAAATGCGAAAGTAACTCTGTCTGTCTGTCTGTTACGCTTTCACGTCGAAACCACTGAATCGATTTTGATGAAATTGGGTATATAGGTAGGTTGAACCCCAAGGATGAACATAGGATACCTTTTATTCCGGTAGAGGGCGCCACCGCGCGATAACCTAGATCCGCTCAGACGAAGTCGCGGGCATAAGCTAGTTACCTTATAAACAACTGTATAACAACAACAATTGTATGATATTGACCCATTTGCGAGTTCGCTTGTTACTCTCAAGAAATTGGTCAGGCAACATTTTGTATAGTGTTGTTTTTATCATGATTTATATTTCACCAAACCTAGTTTTGTTGATTTTTAATTTATTTAAGTACTCACATTAGTTTTAAATAACTTTTAGTACCTATGTATATTTATGAACCTCGAGGTCTTTATATTGTTTTTAGTTTACCTGCATACTCATTAATGTATGACTGTTTGTGTTCTTAAATAAATAAATAAATAAAGTTCGCGTTTATGCTGGATCCTTATAAAGTTCGCGGTTTATGCAACGTCTAGGCGACATAAAATGACTTTTTATGCTCTAGTGCATAAAGTTAGACCAAGGTAGACCAGCGCTGGGAATGAGAAACTAGTAACATAGATGGCATTAGCGTCGCTGCTGAAGTGACTATGAAAAGAATGCAAGTTGAAATATTGGTGCATAGGAAAAATTCGAGTCTAGTCTCCTGTCCAGCGGTGGTGTAGGGAAATAGCACGCAGCACGGAATGCTAAGGACCTGGGTTCGATTCCCAGCGCTGGTCTATTTTTCTGGTTTTTCTGAGCATCCATGTGTCGGCTTGTGATTTCGTGTGAAATATACAGACTTTCACGGGATGACCGTTAAAGAAACAAAAATTTGAGTTGAAATAAAAAAATACAAAAATACTCCAAATAGTAATCTTAAGCGGTATTAAGACCGAAAAGCAGACTATAATCTAGATGCGTTTTAACCTTGGTCTCAAGGCTGACTCCATAAATTCTGCGTAGTGACACGCCAGCCGGAACGATACTGATCTATAAATCACTCGGAACTATCGTAAAATAGCCTTATTTAAGAACTATTTAATGTGCCCAAATATATCATATTTCTTTACAAAGCACGTGACGACATTTGGTTTTTAACTTTTGTATTAGTATAAACGTGATGGGCTAGAGGTTTGACCAATGGCCTTTCAAACACAGGATCATGAGTTCAAACCCAAGCAAGAACGTAACCGTAGCATACACAGTTATGTTGTTCTGAGCATGAACTCTGGTTGAGTTCGAAACGGGTCGGCGTAGTGTGGTGGTGGTGGTGATAGTTGAGTTTGTAAGTGTTCTTACAGTGTCATAAAGCCAAGGTGCTATCATAAGTTTGCGATTGAGCAAAGTAAATTGTTTATACCTAAGTAAGATGGGTCAATCAACTTTTTCTTGTCACTCGTTGCTATAGTTACGGTCTCCTGAGTCACTCTTTAAATCTTAAGTTTATAGCATTAAAATATGCCAAACATACAGTTTCGTGGTAGTTTTAAGCCCTTTTTATGATTGGTCATTTAATAAGCATGTTAGTAAAATATAATAATTCTTCTAACAGACTGTACTGCTTTTGTCCCCTCGCTGACGAGACAGAATAACAACAAGAGATAGTTGTTCTTCAACGAAACGTTTGAAACGACAAATGACATTTACTCGCAAAATGGCTGACAATTACTGCTTTACTTAAAGCCCAGGACAAGTCAATCAAAAACAAGATTCTTTCTATCACACTATACATACAGCACTAGTTGTAAAACGGCACGACGTTCATGGCCTTTTTCTCAGTAAGCTCTTGTCCGTCATAAAACTTACGTAACCGACAGACTCGTTCCAAATTTCCTCCAAAATGTCGTAATGAACAAAACGTTTTAGACTCATTCATAAAACGTAGTCGGGTAAACATTTGAGAGGGGCCACGGAAAGCGCGTCTTGTGAAGCGTAACTCTTGTCATGACTTGTCAATACATTGCACTAACGAAACATCATCATCATTATCATCCCAGCCTATATACGTCCCACTACTGGGCATAGGCCTCTTGGAATGAGAGGCCTTAGGACGTAGTTCCCACTCGGGCCCAGTGCGGATTAGGAACTTTAGACAAAGCATTGAATTGCTGCGCAAATTTGTGCAGGTTTCACGATGCTTCCCTTCACCGTAAGGCTCATGGCAAATTTCAAAATAGGAAAGTGCCGTGACGTTTGTTATTCTACAGTATCTGCCTACCAGTGATATACAAGCGTAAGTGTATATGTATGTAATGACGCATCGTTAAGTATCAAAGCGGGAGGCAACTTTATTTAATAAAAACTGCTTTGATAGTTTCAAAGTCGTAATAGGTATATCTCTCTCTATCTATACTATGAGAGCCAGATGAAAAGAAAATTGAAGAAGACATTGACTGCAGTTAACAAGCATGATAGTATCTGAAAAATTATGAAATTAGTGAAGTGGTTGTCGTATTAAAATCGTCTAAACATATCGAAGTCGCCCGTTCAACGCTAAATAAAATGCACAAGCTATTACAGCAATAACTTTAACTTGTTTCCAAAGCGGAAATAATTAGAAATCGCTTTCAAACCAAACAAACAGTAAAAAAGAGAGCAACGGAAACGAGAAACTAATTAAATAGGCATCCTGAATGAAATCCAGACGTAGCTTATTCGAGAACTAACATCTGTTCTAAGTCAAGCCTACGCTAACGCCAGTTTCGTGGCCCCAAATCGCATACACATTTCAGCCTAAAAACCCAATTTCCGCGTGAAAATGTAACGGTTACAATTTGAAAATAGAACAGACGTTCCAACGCCACCACAAAGAGACCTCTGGTCAGTGAAGAAATCGATATAATTTGCAGTTCTTCTAAATTGGTCGAATGTAATATGAGACAGGCATCTGTTTTCCGATAATGTTTTACCGCCGATTTGTTTGTTTTTTTGTTTTATGCCAGTTGTAAAATGGCTGAATAGGAATGAGGCGAGCTTGCGTGAGATGGATGGAATTCTTTATTTGAATGAGTACGAACCTATGTCTTTGATAGTTGTTTTTTAAATTTCCGTTGCCAAAAAGGCAAAGGGAAAAATCCATACAGCCGAGTCTTAGTGTAGGTTTAATCAGAAAGGCTATAACAAGGTGATGGAATTCGAGAGGCCTTTGCAAACAAGTGAGACAAAATAACATTTACTGTCAACCTTCAACTATGTCCATCTCAAATATTGTGAAACTCAAGATCTCTAGTTTAGTAGATAGCCGCGTAATTACAAACAAACCTACACATTTTCGCACAATCTCGTGATTACTTAGTGATTTCACATACTGTCAAACAGAATGATGTCACGTTGTTAGTTTAAGATCAGGGTTCAAAGGTAAAAGGTTCTTCTGTATTTTTTTAAGTCTCACCACACCATCCATGGATATCCGCAACAGTCAAGGATTGTTGTTGTTACTTTGAACATGAAACTACCTAGCGTACTTGTACCTAAAAGGCCGGCAACGCACTTGTGACTCTTCTAGTGTTACAGGTGTCGATGAGCGGCGGTAATCGCTTACCATCAGGCGATCTGTTTGCTCGTTTTCCTCCAATCGGCGCGACGGAGCGACGGATCGACGTGATTTTTGGCATAGAGATAGTTTATGGGCCGGAGAGTGACATAGGCTACTTTTTATCCCGGAAAATGCACAGTTCTCGAGGGAACAGCGCGCGATAACCGAATACCACGCGGGCGAAGCCGCGGGCAAAAGCTAGTATTATTACATTTATGACACTGACTATACAAGTTATTTTAAAAATTAATTCGGAATAACTCCTGTGAAAGTTTTTCATCGAATGTTTAATTCGAGATACTTAGTCATACCACAGTAGGTAGTATGACTAAGTATTACTGCAGCACCGCGAGACCCCCTTATAGGTCGTGTAGAGCGCGCGTCTGTGTGTGTTCGCTTAGATCGATTTGTTCGTAGCTTCCATTCTGCTTTAGCTTCATTGTGGTCATACTTTGACGCGGTACGCTTTCAATACTCATTTCAAGAGCTCGGTCGCCCCGGTCTTTATACATAAGTACGAAAAAAGTCCCAAATCTTTTTACATGACATCAATGTTAATCCGACGGTGATTTCGAGTCAGCACACAAACATAGCAAACAAGCATGTTGTCATCGCGTATGTCATTAAGATTTCTCTGCCCTTGATGATTACGAAATGATTAAGGCTTGGCTCTATTTGAACTGCGGCTTTAGCGCTTAAATAACGGGTAGGTGAGCGAATAATCCCACTAATATCCCACTAATTCCCACTAATTCCCACTAATTCCCACTATTCCCACTAATATTATAAATGCGAAAGTTTGTAAGTCTGTTTGTTTGTTTGTTTGTTGTGCAAGTTCCGCCCGGATTGCTACCATCATCTAGCTCGCTAATCCTGCCGTGAAGCAGCAGTGCTTGCACTGTTATGTTTCTGCGAGGAGAGTAAGACAGCAGGTGAAACTACTGGCACTTGAGTTATCCTATCTTAGGCCTCTAGGTTGACAACGCATCTGCAATACCCTTGGCGTTGCAGTTGTTTATGGGTGGTGGTGATCTCTTACCATCAGGAGACCCACTTGCTAGTTTGCCGTCTAGTTGAATAATAATACATCTAAACTATTGAACCGGTTTAGATTGAATTCAGTATACAGATAGTTAGAGACCCGGAGAAGGACATAGAATAGTTTTATCCCGGAAAATTCCAGTTTAAACTGGATTTAGATTCAATTTGATATCGAGATAGTTTGAAACCCCAAAAAGGACATAGGATAGCTTACATCCCGAGAATTGTGTGGTTCCTTTGATAGTCATAAACGAATTGTTGGCAGACGAAATTGCAGGCAAAAGCTAGTCTAGTTTGACATAAAATATTTTTTTATTCTTTTAACAGATTTGTGAAGGTCATTTTCAATCGTATAATCTAATTAAAAACATGCAAAAGCATTGCTTTAGGATAGATAGAAGAATCAGTTTATTACAGAGCAGCGATGTCCGCCTTGGATCTGTGCCAGCATTCTATCTAGTCTATGGCCGGAAGAACTATAAATATCCATAGATTTGGATGGCATTTTTTTAGGCACTGATCATTCCACGAGATTAAACGGGATAAATAGATATTAACTATGGTATGTATGATTAAGAAGGAATGCGCTTTACATAAAACTGGTTGGCCAAATTATTGTTTGGCAGAATTATTTTTTCTTATACACCTTCTTATACCTACCGCTAAAATGTTTCAAACCATATTTTACGTAAGCTACTTACAAATTGGAATTTAATTGTAAAGTATAGGTAATCAAATTTGTGTTTATTTTAGACTAAATTTGTACTTATTTATTTTTAAATTATTACTTTTGTTTTTTCAACACCTGCTTTAACTTTAATTTATCGTACCTACAACGTTTAACGCAAATTAATATATTTCTAATTACATATTTCTATTTCCGTATCAGTTTCTTTATACTAATGGTTGTCTGGAAATCAAAACATCGTCTAGGGTGAATACCCCAGGTGTGAGATAGAGAGTCTCTTCATAATTTTTGGATAGAAGATTCTTACATGAAAAAAAAGTTCTAACCATCAGAAAGTTCAACGTTTCCTTGCGATCAAAGGTTCTGGTTAAAAGCTTCGAGTGGTGTCGGGTTGCGCACGCGTCGCTTGGCCGGCTGTGGCACGCGCCCGCGCCGGCTGAAATGGTCTACGATTATTCGTTATAGTTTTAATGTTTGCGTCGTGACTTGCATTAGTTTCGATAGATGGCACCACACGTCACTTTTGCAGGTGTACTGCCGTTTCGCCAAAAAACTTTTCGCCAAATTTCACTTCCCAAAAAACTTATCGCAATAGTTTCATTTCCCAAACGAATCTTTGGCATATTTACATTTTGCATTTTATTCATTTGGTCAAATTATCATTTGGCATAATTTTAGTTCGTCAAATTTTAGTACGACAAACGTTTATTAAGCAAACGTTTTATATTGGCAAATATTGTATTCCAAAAAAATGTTTCTTCAAAATGACATTTCGCACAAACCAACCACAAAAACAACTGCTACCAGAAAAGTAGCTTATGTTAGAACTGCGTCTTCCACAGAAACGAACTGATATCAGAAAAGTAGATGAGGTTAGACTGCGTCCCCCACAGAAAACGGACTGCTACCAGAAAAGTAGCCCAGATTATAGGTTAAAACTGCGTCCCGGCAAAAACGAACTGCTATCAAAAAAGTAGGTTAGGTTAGGTTAGAACTGCGCCCCTCCACAGAAACAAACTGTTCCCAGAAAAGTAGGTTATTATGTCATGCGATATTTTGGGAAGAGTACATTATGCCAAACGATACATTTTACCAAATATTACTTGGCAATATGAAACATGACCAAGTAATTATTTGCGAAACAATAGTTTGCCAAATAAAAATTTGTTAACTGTAAATTTGCGATAAGTTTTTTTGCCAAATGACTTTTTGCCAAATGATAATTTGGGTAAAATTTTTTGGGATGTGATAATTTGGGAAAAGTTTTTTGGCCATACATTAGTAATCCCTTTTGCACTCTAATGACAATAGAAATCATTATTGCTCACCACAAATTTGTAGAGAGACAAAATACGGGGTAGACAATAGGCGGTCTTATCGCTTGAAAGTCATCTCTTCTAGATAATCATTTGGATAATAGAGAGTAATACAAATACGTCAAAGTCTATGGAGGAAACGAAAACACAGAAGAAACTAAAACAATAGTAGATCCATACTAATATTATAAATGCGAAAGTGTGTTTGTGTGTTTGTCCGTCTTTCACACCGTAACGGAGCGACGGATCAACGTGATTTTTGCCATAGAGATAGTTTATGGGGCCGAAAGTGACACAGACTACTTTTTATCCCGGAAAAATGCACAGTTCTCGAGGGAACAGCGCGCGATAACCGAATGGGCGGAGCCGCGGGCAAAAGCTAGTAATTAGATAAATACAAAATGTACATACATACAAATATGATCTAGCAATGATACTCGTAATTGTCAAAAAGGTCGTGTGAGAAAAGGATATTAAATTAGGAAATATAATTAACAAACCAGAACAAAAGGACTGAAAAACAGAGTTAAGATAGTAGTACCAAATAGTGAACTTCAACGAGATTTTTGCAAATGGGATGGGATTTCACAACGACATAAGCTTGTAAGTTTGTCTGGGTACGCTATGATGTAATTAGATTTAGCACGCTCGACTTTGAAATTCAAAAGAAGCAAGTTAAAATCCGGTTCGGTCGTACCAGCAGAATTTTCGACTTTATAGTGCATCCCATTCTAATATACCAAATGTAAACGAGACAATCTTAGCGACAGACAAAACAGGCGCTTTATCCTGTTGATCAACGACCAGCATCAGACTAAAGTGGGAAATACCCAAATTTCTTGACAAGTCTTTTCTCCGAAAACATGTGTCACCTTCCTTGACAGTTTGGAGAATTCTTAATCACTACAAGGCCACGGTAATTACAATGGTAATAAAGATAAAATGACGCGAAGTTTATTGCTAAAAAGTAAATACAAGGTGTCTTGATGTAGGTTGTACCTTGTTTTGCATAACAACTTTTTGCTTATTTTCACTTTGCCTAATGTTAGATAAACTAATATTACTTAACCTAATGTTTCATTTTACCTAATTTTCATTTCAATGAAAGTCATTTTATATACAACTTACTTTACATAATTTTGTTTTGCCTTATTTTAAATTACCTAATTTTCATTTTACATAAACTCATTTAATATAAAGTTTGACTGACATAATTATATTTTGTCTAACGTACATGTCACATAAACTTCATTTTATATAAACTTATTTTGTTTAAAGTTCGATTGACATAATTATATTTTGTCCAACATACATATCGCATAATTTAATTTGTCCTAATCTCGATTAATCCAAATACATTGCGATATCGTTAGTTAATTCTAAAAAGTTTAGTTCTATAAAATAAAGTCGATTCTGGCGCTTCGCCGGCCGCTGCCGCGGCACTCTCGCTTCGCTCGCTCGGCTCGCGCTCTGTGGGGTCGCAGTTCTACCTAACGCTCCTCCTCGCTTCGCTCGTCGTCGCACCAATTTCCTGCATGTTTAGTATTGTTATTTGCTTAAACCTAATAAAAAGTTAGAAGAATATTTGGATTCGTTAAAAGGTTATTCGGCTACATGATGATTAGTTAAAATAAGAATCGACAAAGTGAGTTTGCCTTAAGATAATATTCGACAAAACAAGAGTTATGCAAAATCATATTAGCTAAAACGTTATTCGGCTACAAGATGATTAGTTAAAATGACAATCGACAATGTGGGTTTTCGATAAAATAATATTCGACAAAACAGGAGTTATGCAAATGATAATTTAGTTAAAATGAAAATTCGACAAAATAAAAATTATGTATAATGAAATTATACAAATTGACTTTAGACAAACTATTCATTATAGTAAAAGTTGTTAGACAAAGTGAAATTATGCAAAACGTTTTTAGACAAGTCAAGGGAATACCCTTGATGGATTTTAAGATGGCAGAACATAATATTTAAGTAAATCAAAATGTACGCTATAAATGGGTGCATTTATAAAAATCCAATCTTTAAAGAGCCCTAAATCTTGAAAAAATGTACACAGTGTGGGGCTATTTTATATTGTAGCCACAACAAAAACGCGCATTATGTATAAAATTCAGCTTCCTGTCTATTATGGTTCTTGACATTGTAGCTCTATGAAGGATAGACGGCCAGACGGACGGACAGTACAGTGACACTAATTATAGAAGTCTGGGGTCTGTTTGTCATCAAAATACCCAGACGGGGAACGTAAATTCCATTTCGATTGCTTACTCTCTTCCAATGCGTAATATCTTCAACATCGCTCTCAAGTTAATCAAGTTGAAAGCTTACACCGAACAGTCGGAAATTTTTTCAAAATTTTTACTTTCAAACACAAACACTAGTAAACACAAAACTAAAGAAATTATGTTCCATACATTTTATACCCACGCTTCTTCAGATATTAATCGTCTCAATAGAAACAAGGAAACAATACTTTCACAATTTCACATGTAACATTATCTCTTGGCACGCGTGGTCACGAACCAAGCGTAAATATACGTTTTATTGCAAATTAAATTTCTATTTAACAGCATATTCATTGCAATAATAAATCAATTCGATTTTATACTGACGTGTCTGTCAGTAGTAAATTGTGGTTAGGGTCAATTTACACTAAGGCGCGACGCGACGCGACGCGTTTTATTGATATAACACGTTAAAAGAGTAAGTATGAAGTTGAAGTGGCAATAGGCGGGCCACATAGTTCGAAGAATATTTAACCGTTGGAGGAAAAAAGTCCTCGAGTGGTGATTACGACTGGAGGACGAAGCATTGGCAGGCCTCACACCAGGTGTACCTACTGACGACATCGTGAGAGTTGTGAGAAACCGGTGGATGTAAGTTGGCGAAGGAAATATTCTTAAAAAGAAGCTTGTCCGTTCCACTGGTGACCATAGGGCTTTAGGGCTGGCTCTTTCCTCGGCCAACGTATTGTCATTGCCATACAACGAGGAAACGCAGCCAGCCTTATGGGCACCCTGCCCAATAGCAACGACTTGGGTGATATTTATAAATATAGATTTTTAGGTTTAGAGTAAGTTAGTTTTAGTTCTTATTTTTTATTAATTTCTGTTAATCATTGTATTGTATTGTTTGTTTGTTTATAAATAAATTATCTTTGAATATTCTTTGAACTATTGGTGACTTAGCTCTTCAGCGAATTTCCGTATACCAGATTCTATCGCGCAAACTCCGAGCATGGCTCTCCCTATTCATTGCTTGACTCTGGGTCTCCAAAAAGCCAACAGTGAAGGACCTCTTCTCAGAGCCGTATGGTCATCACTAGTTTAATAAAATAACTAAGAAGTATTTTGATACATGACCTTCCTAACTTCCTATTCTTGTTGCTGCCAGGAAACACTAAGTCATTATCATCATCATGTCAGCTGAAAGACGTCCACTGCTGGACATAGGTCTCCCCCAAGGCTCTCCACTCAGACCGGCCTTGTGCTTTTCGCATCCACCGCGATCCCGCGATCTTAGCCAGGTCGTCGCTCCACACAACACCACAGCACCACGCAACACTAAGTAAATGGACACTATTCAAAATATTACTTTCATTTGCCTAGTAATGAGTTAAATTTAAACATCTATGTCGGTGTGATTCGTGAGTTTTGCAACAACAAGAGCAATCGGCGTAACAAATTGTTTGTGCGAACGTTGCTACCCCTGGCATTGTAGATTTACGTCATGGCGACTGAAACATGCAACTCGGTCTGTTTACAAACAGTTATTTTGCCAGCCAATTTTAGCGGACCCTAATTATACAAGGTGTTAATGTACCACCGTGGCCTAGTGGTTTGTTCATCGCCTCTCAAGTAGAGGAGCGTGCGTTCAAATCCGGCTCGCACTTCTGACTTTTTCGAAATTCATGTGCATAATTTCATTTCAAATTTACCAGCTTTGCGGTGAAGGAAATCGTCGTGAGGGAACCTGTGCACACCTGGGAAGTAATTCAATGGTATTTGTGAAGTTCCCAATCCACACTGGGCCCGCGTGGGAACTACGGCCCAAGCCCTATCACTATTACTATCGGGTAAGTAATGAAAGATATAAGAACTTATACTATAATATTCAGATTATATACGCTCATATTGTATAAGCTTGTTTTGTATACAGTTCAAGGTGTATAACGAACGTTTGATATAATATCAAAATATCTATTTTTGTTAAGCATAACGTTTTTTAAGTATAATATCAATGTATATAGCCATCGTTATGTATAACGTTCATAATATCTCACATTTATAATGTATACTATACAATACATCTAACACCATAATGCATAATGCTCGTATAAAATAACCGCCTGAAATTATTTTCCTCGCTGCTATAAAAAAAAAAACCTAACACCGAAGGCTAAGGCGGGAGCTACGCTCCGCTTCGCTCCCGCCTTAGCCTTCTGAACCTAACCTATCCAAGTCGCTTCTGCTCCGAACCGTCTTGCTCGCTCGCTTCGCTCGCTCGCACAAATTTATTTTGTATATCATACGCTATTATATTTTATAATCATTATACTAAAAGATAGTATATATTATGATCGATATACGTTATGCATGTTATATAAACTGAATTTAGAGTATTTGAATGTTATATAAAAAAACTTTATACAAAATGAGTATTAGTTTAATTAACTGTTATTCCTAATAAAAATATTGATTTTGATGTTATAGCAAACGTTCATTATATCTTGTGAACGTTATTAATATGAAATTATATATTATGTAGTTATATCTTGTGAGACGCACCCATTACTAATCACGCTATCACTATTTTAAATTTTTGTCTTTTACCACGTAGGATTAATGATATAAACAGGTGTATTCATCCCGGCCTAATACCGTCCCACTGCTGGTCACAGGCCTCCTCTCGGAATGAGAGGGCTTGGACCATAGTTCCCACGCGGGCCCAGTGCGGATTGGGAACTTCCCACGCACCATTGAATTCCTTCCCAGGTTTGTACAGGTTTCCTCATGATGTTTTCCTTCACCGCAAGGCTCGTGGTAAATTTCAAATGTAATTCCGCACATGAATTTCGAAAAACTCAGAGGTGCGAGCTGGGGTTTGAACCCAAGACCCTCTGCTTGAGAGGCGATAGTTCAAATCAAGTTTAGCATTTTTATTTTAGAGAGCAGGGGAAGTTTAGGGGGAAGACCTTTGCTCAACAGTGGGAGAGAATAGGCTAATAATAATAATATTTAATAATACTTAATAAAACTTTTTAAGTATATCGATGGATACATTCAAACGAAGCAAGGTCGTTAAATGGACGCACAGACAAGCGTTTACGTTTAACCATAAACATTAACTGTGATGTAACTTCTATTTTGTCGCTGGCCACCTGCCAACGGTTGTCTATGCCGGTTCGCACATTTCTAAATGTGGAACTCGGTTTTAGAGTTCTAATAGGAATTAAAAAAGGAACGTAACCGTCATTGGTTCTAATTCTAACCAGTGATAACTTTCGAAAATATTTTTTTTTCTTTAGTGACTTTAGTAAACGAAACGAAAGTCTGACCAGTGTGTGCTGCCTGTGATGACATATGGATCTGAGATGTAATACTTCACTATATGCCTTATAAATAGGCTCGGCAGTGAGGAGGAGCCGTATGTCCAGCAGTGGACGTCCTACAGCTGATATATGATGATGATGATGATGAACTCTACCAAATAATCCATGCAAACTGGATGTCAAATAACATAAAACTTAATTAGTATTAGGTATATTTATCTTGTGATAAAGTAGCAATATGAAATAAAATGTAACTTTCTTTGAAAATGCTTTCAACCAGATTTCTTGCAGTGTACGAGTATTCTTCTTACCAACGGTGGTCATCACAAAAGCACCGTTAGATTTAAAAAGACACAATGAAAGTCCCTGCATGGCTAATTTTTTTTATGATATGGGGCAAACGAGCATGAGGGTCACCTAATGGAAAGCAATCACCGCCGCCCATGGACACCTGTCAATACGAGGGGTATCACAGGTGCGTTGCCGGCCCTTTGAGAGACTGATAGGCTCGTTTTTATTTAAAGATCTCTAAGCTCTACCGCTCCGGAAACACTTTCCCAGGAAGCTGATTCCGAAATAAACTTTTGCTTACTTTTTAAATTATACTACTGGATTACAGTGGATTACTAAAAATGGGTTTAAAATGAGATTGACAGCATACCACATTGTTTGATGCAAGCAGCTAAAATGGTTTTAGCAGCTTTCACTAGTAATAAATAAATGGAAATAGCTACCGACAAACTTACTTACCCATATACGACAAGAAGCACTCACGTTTATTTGATTTCCACGCTGCTCTAGTGTTGTTTAAATGTCGATGAAAACCTGATTTGAAGTTTAAAAAACCGCATTTAATTTAAATGCACGCAGACACGCACGCACACAAACACACACACACGCACGCACGCACATACCGTTCAAACTTATAACACCCCTATTTTTGCGTCGGGGGTTAAAAACCATCTTATAAAAAGTGAAGCAATTTGGTGATAGTAAGGTGGCGTGGCACCGTAACAATTCGATTGCTGTCTATTTGTCTAAATTTTTACGTGACGTTAGTGAAGACAACTATGGCAAAGCTTGTATATCGACACTTAATGTGAAGAGTTGCATACGAAGACAAACAAGTAAATGTTTATTCAGGGACATACGCTTATATGAACTAAAAGAATTTCCTTGCTCACCCGCGACCTTCCGATAGCTAAACTTATGCAAAATATGCGTGTTCATGCAGTTCCTCCACCTCCACACTTTAGCAACGACTGGTAGCATGGTGTACGGTTATGTCACTCTGAGGCTGAGCTGTGGTTGAGTTCGAAACACGTCAGTGTGTTGTGGTGGTGGTGATAGATGGGTTTATGTAATTTGTATGTGTTCTTACAGTGTGGAGGTGGAGGAACTGCATGAACACAAATATTTTGCATAAGCTTAGCTATCGTAAGGTCGCGGGTGAGCAAGGAAATTCTTTTAGTTCATTGATATGGACCTCCGTAAAGTAACGCCTGATTCAATAAATTATACGCTTAGATATTTAATACCAATTTAGCATTAATGAATAAATTTACTACAAACATATCTGTTATCGACAGATCTAGGCCATCACTAGCTACTGTAGCTACCCTAAAAGGCATTCACAGAAAGCCTAGATCCCCTTATATAGCTGGCACAGATATGGAGACCTTAGCACTGACAGTAATAGGCCTAGCAGAACCTTTCTGCTTTTTGTACCAATTACCTTGGCATAGTGATGCGACTCGAGTCGGATTTTGTGACTCGGACCACTCGAGTAATTTTACTACTCGAGTCACTCGAGTAAACTACTTATGCTCGTCACAACTCGAGTAAAAATGCACTAAAACCTCACAAAAACCGTGATGGCCTAGTGGTTTATCTATCGCCTCTCAAGCAGAGGGTCGTGGGTTCAAACCCCGGCTCGCACCTCTGAGTTTTTCGAAATTCATGTGCGGAACATTTGAAATTTACCACGAGCTTTGCGGTGAAGGAAAACATCGTGAGGATACCTGCACAAACCTGCGAAGCAATTCAATGGTGCGTGCGAAGTTCCCAATCCGCACTGGGCCCGCGTGGGAACTACGGTGCAAGCCCTCTCATTCTAAGAGGAGGCTTGTGCCCAGCAGTGGGAAGTACCTATATAGGATGGGATGATGAAGCACTAAAACCTTCGTCATCCACGACGTGACCATGGAATTATGGACGCCATAACTCAGTGCGACCCATAAACTGATGGAAATGAGCAAAAGCGTCTGACCCATTTTGGGGCACTTCTCTTATGCGCGTGCGCGTAGACACGCGTCGTACGATATCCGGCATCCGGAATTCCGGTTAACTTATTAAAGTATACTTTTTAGGGTCCCGTAGGCAAAAACGGAACCCTTATCGTTTCGCCATGTCTGTCTGTCCGTCCGTGGCTTTGCTCAGGGACTATCGATGCTAGAAAGCTGTAATTGTGCACGAATATATTTGTAAGCTATGCCGACAAAATGGTATAATAAAAAATTCAAAATATTTTTTTTGGAGTATGTACGTCCTAACCTAAAAAAAATAACCCCCACTTTACGTCTATGTAAAGTGGGGGTTATTTTTTTTCTCATCCAACCTGGTAGTGTGGGGTATGGTTGGATAGGTCTTTTAAAATCATTAGGGGATTGCTAAAACGATTTTTCGATTCAGTGATCTGTTTGCGATCTCATCATCATCATGTCAGCCGAAAGACGTCCACTGCTGGACATAGGCCTCCCCCAAATGTTTGCGATCTATTCAACTTTAAAGTGCAAATTTTCATTAAATTTATTCTTTCACTAGCTTTTGCCAGCGGCTCCGCCCGCGTGGTATTCGGTTATCGCGCGCTGTTCCCTCGGGAACTGTGCATTTTTTTCACGTCGATCCGTCGCTCCGTTACGGCGTGAAAGACGGACAAACACACAAACATACAAACACTTTCGCATTTATAATATTAGTATGGAGTCTTCATACTCTAGTGATAGAAAACTTAAAGAAAGTAATAAAATACAATTTTGTATGGAAACGCGTCCAAAAGCGCGCGCTTGCGCAACTCCGTGTAATGTTACCGCACCACATGTCGGCATCGATCGCGACTCCCTTGTTCCTAATGTAACGATGAAGCAATGACGCACATACAGTCGTGAAAGATCATACAATTCATACAAAATTAGACAGAAATACGAACATGCTAGTTGTTAATTCAATACTTCGATAAACACAGTAGGTTTAACTTCATCCCACGATACATCCCACTGTTGGGCGTAGACTTCCTCTTAGGAAAAGAGGCTGGACTGGGGATCCTTTCAAATGCCATAATTTTATAAGTCATAACGTTTGTCATAATTATTGTCTGTCATAAATTTTTTGCCCTCTCAAACCGTACTTTTTTCAATCGAACCCAGGTCCTCAGCAATCCGTGCTGCGTGCTATTCCCCTACACCACCACTGGACAGAAGAAAAAGTAATCTTAATAAATAGACTGTTAAAATCATTACTCTTCCTTTTGGCTTTGTCGTGGTCGAGGAGATATTAACATGCATATGGCTTACCATCAGGCGCCCCGCATGCCTGTTTATTCTAGCGGTTCAAAGGGTTATCAGTGAAATGAAGTAACTGGCATTGGTTACACATGTTTCGTTATTTGTATGGAGATAGCGCTATTTGTATGTTTATCTGTCTGTAAACATTTATCTTTATTAGTATTGAAGTTGCCGATTTGTTTTGAGGATTTGATTGAGTTTTTTTTATTAGGTACGAACTCTTTCTGTACCTATTATTTTTATACCGCGATTTTACTCCCCTGTAAAAAGCTAAGAGTTTCCTAGGTTCATTTTATTACCTACTAGCTTTTGCCCGCGGCTCCAAAACTGTGCATTTTTCCGGGATAAAAAGTAGCCTATGTCACTCTAGGGCCCAATAAACTATCTCTGTGCCAAAAATCACGTCGATCCGTCGCTCCGTTACAGCGTGAAAGACGGACAAACACACAAACATTCAAACACACTTTCACATTTATTATATTATGTATGAATTTTTTAGCTACTTTCAAAGTAATAATTTGGAAACATACTATAAATGATTACAGTGGTTATGTTTGTTGCCTACCGCGTACAATTAATCAAAGAAAAAAAATTCCGATCCCCTCCCCTTCTATGTTAGAAAAAAAATCACTACGTACTATTTGGGCTCCACAGCAAACCAGCGTTACTGCACATAATGTGCGGCAACACATGCTGAGTGGAGACCATTTTTGGTATCCCGTCGTGTCACCAAGTAATATAGTTTTAGTGCTAGTTTTAGTCTTAATCTTAGGTGGTACTCATGGAGCCAAAATAAATCTTTTTTTCTTTCTTAGTATATCCGCGGGCGCATTGACCCGAAGTATGTCTTGAGTTCCAATACCAGACTAGGTACGGCACAATTTTTCTAGCAAGTTTAAACTCGGCTTAAAACCAATAAGGGGATTCCCCTATGACCCCCACCACTGGACCGGTAACCCCTCTCTTACGCAATGGGACTCACCATCGAAATAATACCGTTCATTTAGGGTGACCACTCCTCGAAACTGAAGTGTGACGAACGTTGTTTAATAAAGACAGGGTGGCCACATTAAAGATGATCTGTCGGACATTACCTGAAACAAACAAAATAGAATATTATTAAACTATGATAATAATGCGAAATTTTCCTTCCAACTTACACTAATTGACCATATCTCAAATTAAGGAAGCAAATCTTGTAATAAACAACGAATAAACATACAATATAGACAGTAAATACACTGACTATCACAGAATATCTCAGTGGTGTCATTGGCGATATTATTAGGTACTTTACTTATGCCCTAGTAATAGGTAAGCAGAACATCCATAACCTAATTAGAAACGAAGATTCAATATTAATATTAATATTGTAAATCTGTTTAAAAAAAAATACCTCGTTGAGTTTCTTGCCGGATTCTTTTCAACAGAGGTTTTCTCCGAACCGGTGGTAGGTTTTTTGACATTCATAAGTGCTTGTTATAGCCTAAATTGAATAAAGATATTTTGAATTTGACTTTTTTTGAAAAATTGTGTTAAATACTTGTAATGTATAGTATATAGATATCATTTATAAATATTGTGAATCTGTTTTTAAAAAAAAATACCTCGTTGAGTTTCTTGTCGGATTCTTCTCAACAGAGGTTTTTTCCGAACCGGTGGTAGATTTTTTGACGTTCATAAGTGCTTATCATAAAATAAATAAAGCCTAAATTGAATAAAGAGATTTTGACTTTGACTTTGACTTAGAAACCTATGCCATCGTAAAACCACCGTACAATCCGTGAGCTTTTAGAAAACCCTTCGGGTTTCGGGGGAAATCGGAAGAATTCGTTAGTAAAAAATGACAATTGTCTTTTTGACTCAGTAGCAATCCATCACGCGTAGAGTGCACTCGTTGTGTTTTCATTGATGTATATAGAGCATTTAAAACCACCAATTGCATATATTTATTTAGGTAGTTTGTTATTTTTCGAAAATTGATTTCCATGGCGAGTCAACTTAAGCAGGGTATGTCTGTAAATGGCCAATCACTGGAAATTGATTACAATATATTTATAAATATTTTGTATATAAGTTGAATTTTTTAAGAAAAATGTGGTCGTAAATATTTTAATAAGGTACTAGACCGTGTTATAGAAGCAACGGGGATTTCGAAAAGTGCATTAAAAAAAATATAAAACGAAAGCAGACCAAAAAAATTCATTTGACGTACCTAAGAGAAGTAGATACAGTATAACAACAGCTCTATATAATTCCAAACAAAAGTACTGTGTTGAGGCGGGGTGTTCTCAATTTAAATTGTCGATGGAAGAATTCGAAAATGCTGATTTTGTTTTATTTGTATCATGACAAAAAGTCATATTGTATTAAAATTAGAAAAGATAAAGAAGCGTAATATTATTATAGTAAGGTTCATTTTGTACTGATGGTTATTCTTTACATAACTTTTTACGGTAACTTTGAAAAGTTTTGCAAGTTGATAACAGAACAGAACCGCGTATCATGATCGCGTGTCATCGTCAATACCCGAAGCATGCTACTAAAATCCGAAGGTTTTTTTAAGATCTCACGGACTGTACGTATGTCGTTGTTTGTATTTGTATTTCCAGATAAACACAATCTAGGGTTCTTCAAGGCTAGAGTGAATAGGCTGTTACTGAACCAATGAGATACACCTTTGGCCTCATCTGCACTAACATCAGGTGAGATAGGGGTCAATCACGGTCATCTTTAGGTAAAAAAAAAAAAAAAAAACTGGCAGCCACTTATCTATCACTACAATATTACTGGTAGATTTGATACTGATTCGCCAAAAGTGCAACAAGCAGAGGAATGTTTTACTTGTGAGCGTATTTTGCACTTGTATTTTCCTTTGGAATAATGCTGTTAGTAACTTTGTATCGGGTCTGAATCCTTGTTAAAAGTGCTATAAATGTATCGTTAAAGTGTAATAAATATAATAAAAAGCTGTAACCTTATACGTAATGAGATCCGAGATGAGGCAAACTTGCCCTAGGGAGTAATTTAAAAGTTGCGCTCGCCTGCTTTTTTTTGCGATTGTTTTAAAAGGAACAAAAAATGTTATTTTTCAAAGGGAAAATAATGTTTATGAGTCAGTCATGATAAAAAGCAAAGTTTATCAATAATTTGATGACTTTTGTAAGATCTAATTTGAATAACAAAAACAATATATTTCTAAACAGTTTCATTTGGTATATTGACGTCTATTAATATCGAAATACAAGATACAGTGACACACACACACATACACATATTGTGTATATATGTACAGTACACAGTTACACAGTGATAGTACACAGATAAGACAAAAAAAATATTGACTATGAAATCACTAGCTTTCGCCTGCAGCTTCGTCCACGTGGAATTCGGTTATCACGCGCTATTCCCTCGGGAACTGTGAATTTTTCAGGATAAAAATAGTCTCTGTAACTCACTCTCTGATCCATAAACTATTTCTATGCCAAAAATCACGACGATCCGTCGCTCCGTTTCGACGTGAGTGACGAACAAACATACATACAAACATACACACTTTCGCATTTATAATATTAGTGTGAATAATCACTCCACACTGACGCGTTTCGAACTCAACCAGAGTTCATTCTCAGAGCAACACAACCGCTCTCCATGCTACCAGATGTTAAATGAGATGTTAAATATTAGTATTTATTTAGTTCACTCATATAGACCTCCGCAAAGTAATGTATGATTTAATAAATTGTATTTTTTTGTCGTAGAGTATCCAAATATATCTCCAAACTTTTTGTCCCTTCCATTTTTTGTCTCTGGTTACTGTTTGCCCGCACATGTCGTCACGACCTACTGGGCTTGACCTCTTTATGGGGTCAAATTGGACAAAACGTATAAAATTATGGGTTTTATATCAATTATACGACTATTGGGCAATTACCGGCCGTTTTTCTTCGTTAATGGCTGTTAAATAGATTTATAGATAACAGATCTATAGATACGATCGATGTTTGGTTTTAATGATTTTCCGATGTAATTTAAATATTATTACAAAACTACGCAGACATAAAAAAACGCTAAGGACGAATCGGTATAATAGTTGGTCTAATCAGTAAGGAATTCAAAGAATTACATGATATAACGCACAACTATTGTACCCATAGGTATCATCTCCCTACTCCTTTGGAAGTCTTTGAATCTTTTTTTAAGGCTATAATAGTTTTAAGCAATGCTTTCATGATTAAACACTAGTTTCCCAAAGACCGCCAAAATGCGGTGCAGTCTGCTCAAGTCTTTATAATTATTGAATTTGATTTTTACCTCTATATTTTCAGTGATAAAGGTTAATAAATATAGCAGTCGAAAAACAGTATACTTATATTATTATCATTGTAATCGTCATCATCTTGGCTAATTATTATATACGTCCCGCTACAAGACATATGCCAATTTAATATTATAAGAGCACAATATAAAAGGCATTTACTTTAGTACCTAGTGAAAGTTTCTACAAAGTTTAGGTTGACACAATTATCAAGAAATTATTGCCAAAATTCTAACCCCAAATCAAACGGATCACACCCTGACAACTTATAAAAGGTGAATAAAAACCGAGGAATAACCTAACAAAAAGTTGGAAAACCTCCGACTTTGTCACTTCAAAGTTCAATATCTTAAAAACGGCTGAACCGATTTTAATAAATTACCTATATCTAGGGAACATCGCTGGAAAACCTGCCCTTCTAATAAAAAAAATCGCATCCAAATCAGTCCACCCGTTTAAGCGCTACGGTGCCACAAACAGACTCACAGACATACAGCGGTCAAACTTATAACACCCCTCTTTTTACGTCTAGGGTTAAAAACTAGGGCAATCCAGGAATAGGTCGATTTAAAGTTCAGTAAACCCAATTTGTTTGTGAGTTACGACGTCATTAATATTGGTGCCAAACGGCCTGGCACATAACGCATGTTCTATGAAATTGTTTGCGAATCCACGTCATTATGTGCAACGCTATTTTTGAGCTGAGCCTCTGAGTCAGTGTCAAATTTAAATAAACACAAGAGAACCAACAGATGGTTAATTATGAAATAAAAAATAATCCCTTATTGACCCTTTTCACACACACCTACACACTCATGCACACACACCAATATATACATCACACTCTCTTTCTTTAATAATATTTATGTTTATCCGTTGCCTAGTGTCCATAGTACAAGCTTTGCTTAGTTTGGGACTAGGTCAATTGGTGTCGAGTGTCCCGTGATATTATTATATTATTATTATTATTTCTGTCATTCAAATCATCATCATCAAAATCATTTATTTTTTAGCAATAAATTTATAGTTTAATTGTGCAATTCCTACCTAGGTACTTAGATTTTACCTTTAGCTTTTATTTATCATCGGGATCTCTATGGTGGTCGGCATCTGAGGACTGCAGACCTGTGAAAACTAGCTTAGTTTCGCGAGATCGCGAGTAGAATGGAACCTTGAATTTAAAGCTCCACGGTCAGAATCCTGTATATCACGATCTAGATGCCTAATTACTTACTACTGTGTGCAACACTTTGCAAAATCTGGTCAACTCAATTGAAAATTTTAAAACGTGTCTGTGAATTCCTGGACCACTTTTGTTTCATTTTGAACAAAAGACTATTCTGCTTATTAAGAGTCACGTAGTTTACTTGGACAACCCAGAGAATCAGATTTCCAGGCCATAGAACCGACAACGACAACCGATGGAATTAACGATTTCTTAAATGGAGATCGCATCTCGGCAAACGGCAAGATAATGACAGTAGAAATGGTGCTGGTAGAAGCTAGATGCGTTGAACCAAAGACAGCGCGCAATGGCGCTGATTAGATAGGACTATGTCCAGCAGTGGACTACTTTAGGCTGATGACATAATGAAGCTGTAACTCTATCCAAAAACATACTCAAGCATATGCTTCGTCTAAGATTGGTAATAATATCAGGAATCTCATCGCAGCCCCATAAAACACGAGAACCGAGAAGCAGCTATAAAAAGAAAGATTAATCATCAGACAGTCTTATAAAAACTTCCGTGTCTCAAAACGTCTATCCATTAATACGGCATAATAACAAGATGTCTATCTGCATCGTTAAATGAATTCGTAAAGATGGCGATTTTCGTCGGGAGTTTTAGTCGGTCTTTCCTTGTGGTCAGACTTTAAGCTTGATGGTCTTGGATATGGTCACTTTGATTCTCAACTTCAAAAAGGGTGAATCTTGATCCCGTTCAGTCAGTAGTTCTACTTAATAACAAATGTCTGCAACCGCTTTCTTTAAAAACATTTATCATCATCTTGGGCTTTTATACGTCCCACTGCTCGGCACAGTCCTCTTCTCCGATGTAGAGGGCTTGGCTTGTAGTTTGCATGCTGGCTAATAAGCATATTTGGTGAATTTTACAATTGATGATCTGATCCATGTCTTAAGGATGCTAATTTGACTGCTGTTTGACTAAGAGATATTATCACAAAGAAATGACCTTACTTTGGTCAACCTGTGTCGCATCAGAAAATTATACTTGCAAAAAATTTGAAAAACCTTTTAAAAACGAGATTTGGTCAGTAAATTTTAAGGTTTTGTGGTTTAATATTTAATAACCCCAAATCTTCTTCATCTTCTTTTCATTATTCTATTATTTTCTGTCTCTTTATTATTTTGTACGTTGTCAGGAATAAATGATTTCTTTCTTTCTTATTTTTGGAAATGCTTAAGACTAGTTTTTTCAAATATCCATGGTACCAAGCCGCTGGAAAATCTGATTGATTTTCCAATCGACCAATGCAAAAATTGGTATGTTTCGTCGGTGAGGTCGTTCCTATCAAAGATGCGTCCCAATTACGTAAGAAAGTGGAGCGTGGCCAAAAATACATCGTCCAAAATATCCCAGCAATGATGCGTTTTGTGCACGGGCTCCAAAATGGTATGCCAAGATTGTTTTGTCAAAATATTTCACGTCTATTACTTGTCTTAAATAAAGCTTTGGTATCTTAGTGGTTTGTCTTATGGCTTCTCAAGCAGATCATAATATCGGACCTTCTCCCAACTCGGTTGTTCAGACTTGTGTACAAAATTACAGCTAAAATCATGAGCTTTTCGGCGAAGAAAAACATCGCAAGCAACGACTGATAAGATTAATGGGAAGATGACTGTTCAAATGACTTCTTTTGAAAGATGTCAAATTCTACAACATATTTTAAAATTAATTCGGAATATTATATCGGCCCACTTGCCAAAATAAATGGATTTATCATCTATCTATATATAAATAAAAATGAATCGTAAATTGTGTTGCTAAGCGCAAAACTCGGGAACGACTGGTCCGATTTCGCTAATTCTTTTTTGTTGAGTTCCTTACTGTCAGAAGAAGGTTTTTATGGACGAAAATACGGAAAAAATACAACGGCTAGTTATTAATAATAGTGTCCGATTCACAACCGCAATGACGCATAATTTCCTATGTGTTGTCTATTTGTACTTAATGCTATTTGTTGTGTCTTGTGTTGTGAATAAATGTATTATCTTTCTTTCTTTCTTTCTGATAGGAAATAACTTCATTTTAATAGGGACATTAACAGAGCCCTTTTGTCGAACCTCTCACCTTCCTAATGCCCGGATGCGCAGGCGACGATTCGTACAGAACATTAACCACGGGCGCTAACGGCGTCCACGCGTAGTCAAATATGGCGCGGGTTTAGGGTAGCAATGCGTTTTGCTTTTACGAGACACCAGCAGCCCACCAGCAGCAGTGACCAGCAGTGGTGTAGCGGTATAGCACGCGGCACGGAATGCCGAGGAGCTGGGTTCGATTCCCAGTGTTGGTCTTATTTTTCTGGTTTTTCTGTGCATCTGTTTCGGTTTGTATTTTCAATTTACGAGACAGTGCAGGACAACGAGCATTTGCATTTTTGAAAATGAAACTACCGTGAGACTCACTCATATTAAATGATATTGTAATCGAGTTTAGCTCGACATGTTTCGGGCTATTTCGTAGCCCTTCTTCAAAGAACTTCTTTTAAGACGTAAGTTGTCCGTTACAATATCATTTAATATGAGCATTTGCTTTTAAAAATTGTTCAACTCACGTTTATAAGTCAGAATTGATCCGAATAATTTGGATCTTTACCTACCTTAACCTTTGAAAATGATCTTCCTTTGAAAATGATAAGATTGAAACTAGTCACCCCGTTCCTGACCTTAATTGTGTTTTTTTTTTTGCTGTCAAATAATATGTTCCATAAGAAATTGAGTAATGTTATAGCATATTTTATATTAAAAATGCTTGTTATAGTTTAAATTGTCTAAAGGCAATTTGTGTTTGTCTTTGAATACTGAAATCATTTTGTACGTAAAGAAAATCTGTGTTTCATTGGAAATGAAGGAAGTATAGGAAAAGCTTACCGTTCTGATAGTGAGAGAGAGAGACAAAGAGAGAAAATAATATTTAAACATATATGATACACACCAAATACATTATAACGAAAAAACTTCGAATATTGTAAATAGGATCCTACTCACTACTTGCTCACTCGGCAAGCTACAATGCTGTTTGTCAAACCTCTCACACACAGTGAAAACACGAACACCAACGAAAGAATGGTATATTTCACTCTGAGTATGCACACATACATTTAATGTGTTTTATGAAATGTCCTTTATTTCTCCTAACCCTTGGTCGCCCTAATAATTTGGAGGCAGTAATATGTCCACGTTTAATGGATTATTACCCTCGGACAACGGCGACTCCGAGCAAAACTATTTGTTTATGGTCATTCTGTTATAGAAATAATAGAGTAATTATTCAAAGTCTTGTTTTGTTAAACATTTTTGTTGTACTGTTTAGGTAGTCACGGAAAATTAGTGTCGAGTGGGAACTATGGCTCTAACACTCATTGCAGTGACATGTGTTGTAATTTTTTTTTTACTCATAGTTAATCCGTGATTGTTTTTTTATTTTATTTATGACGATGGAAGCATCTACACTACCACTGAACGGAGATATAATTAGTGTTTAGTTTTGAAACTAAGGGACCCCATTATATCCCTGTATTATTTTTCTTTTTTGTATTTTTTTTCTTTAATTTTATACTGTACGAGTAGTTTTAAGTATTTTATTTTTAGTTATTTTATGTTGAAAAAAAAAAGACTGCCAAGTTTCTTGCGGCGTATTCTTCATGGCAACGATGGTCTTGCCGAAAGCGCTGGTAGTTTAAAAAATGACGTGTAAAAGTGCCCATTGCGGCCTATTTACAGAATATTTTTTTTTAATTTGAATTTGACCCCTATTCTCACCTGATGAAAAGTGAAAATGGGACCAAAAGTTTTCCTCACGGTTCGTAGTTCATCATCCTTCAAGCTCAATTAATAAAGACAAATACATAAAAGTTCAAAACATTATGGACGTAGTTATGCGAAAATATTCCAAGGCATTGTCATGTGTCATGTTATTCTTTCATTTCGCTTTTGATTTTACTAAAGATTTATAATTTTAATAGTGTAAAAAATTATTTACAATGTTTCACTGAGTACTTATAAGTCATTGTGATGTCAATGTTTGTGTTATTCAAATTCAAATTCAAATCATTTATTTCGTGTAACAAAAGGACTCATAATATATTAGCAACTAAAGCAAGTTTCAATACCCCTGGTGCTGCAGATGTTTATGGGCGGTGGTGATCTCTTACCACCAGGAGACCCACTTGCTCGTTTGCCTTCCAGTCGTATAAAAAAAAAAAAAAAGTTTCAAAATAAAAAAAATGATAATGTTTAGAACATTTTCGCATAAATACGTCCCTCCCTTGGAAACATACTTTCCATTCGTATTTTTCAACCGCTGCAAATAGGTTTTCATTGCGCTCAAATCAGGTCAAACCACTTAGGTTATTGGCTCTCGTTGAAAGTCTAGTTAGCATGTTAATAAAAATACCTATTTGGACGGTTTATTTATGTTCTGAATAACAGGCCGTTACAGCTTGATGGAGAGCAGATTGAGCGCGCTTTATTAAATGGTTGATAACGTAGTT
Source organism: Choristoneura rosaceana (assembly GCA_037349165.1). Classification (NCBI taxonomy): domain Eukaryota; kingdom Metazoa; phylum Arthropoda; class Insecta; order Lepidoptera; family Tortricidae; genus Choristoneura; species Choristoneura rosaceana. The sequence continues at coordinate 1,857,405 of JAZBNJ010000007.1, forward strand.
CGTGTGTGAAAAGTACAAGTACAAGCATGTCAAAAAAATGTCTAAAATTCCTAAACACATCTGTGCCCTTAGTGTAAGTTTTCCGTTGCAAAATACGTCTCGATCGCATTCGCGTTAAAATATCAATTTGTATGGAAACACGAACATCGCAAACGTTCCGCTAGAGGCGCCGTTCGTGTTTCCATAAAAATTGATATTTTAACGCGAACGCGAACGAGACGTATTTTGTGACCGAAAACGAAAAGGTACAGTACCTATCTTATATTATCTTATCTTATCCTCGTATGCCTGTCGTTTACGTAACTGTCATGATTTTTTTTTTCTTTCTTTTCTTTGCATATTTCATATTTTTCTGTTACTTTACAATACGACCATTAATGTAATGTGATAGAAATCTAAAGGCATATATCGAAATAAATTATTGTCTAAACATAACCCAAGAGGGCAGTTCATCGTTCTATAAATAAATTGAATAAAATCTTTAGCACTCCATTATCAAAATATTTATGTTAGATAAATTTGTTTATACTACGGGATCTTCCCATGGATCTAGGGCATTGACTCTGCCTAGATTCTGACCTGTTTTATAAACACTTTCTGCTGTTTTTATCCCCGCTATGCTGTACCGTACTAAAATAGTGAACAATACCTCTCCTTGCAGTCGGATAAAAAGAGCGCGCCAACTTTCTATAATGATGATATAATAATTCCGATCCGCATTAGCGATCCCTTCAAATAGCGAACCTACGGTGTTAAAAATAAAATTCTGTTAAATACTTGTAAAATGTATAGTATATAGCTATCATCTATAAATATTGTGAATCTGTTTAAAAAAAATACCTCGTTGAGTTTCTTGCCGGATTCTTCTCAACATAGGTTTTTTCCGAACCGGTGGTAGATTTTTAGACGTTCATAAGTGCTTGTCATAGCCTAAATTGAATAAAGAGATTTTGACTTTGACTTTGATGTATTTAACGTATTAATTAAAATTGTCATAATCCCTTGTAATTGTCATTATACATGTCTGTCTATCTCTCGGTGCCATCGTAGCTCTTACACAGTTGGACCAATTTCAGTCCTTTTATTTTTACCTAAAACCGAGTTACCTTGCGATGGTTCTTAGCTATGTTTGATAAAAAATGTTTCTTCAGTTATCGAGGTATTGAAGTTTCGCCGGTGTTTTTAAGTTGGTAGGTTATCATTGCTTGTACATTCGCCTAATGTTTCTTAACATGTTTTCTCTATTCTGTATCTAAACCGATAACTACGACCTTTGTAAAAAGTGTATCAATAAGACGACATTTCACAATTAAAGTTGCACGTGCGTAACCGCAAACTCGTAAGTTAATTTGATGAAGTCTAATTGGTTAAAAAGGTGCGAATGAAAGAGAAAGTGAGTAAACTAGCTACGTGAATCGCAATTAATGTAATTAGCATTATTAATGTGTTGTGTGAAGGGTCACCGGGTGTTTCCGGCCGGGTGTGCTAAGCGATAGGGTTAATGGAAGAAACTTAATACAAAACAATACAATAACCTATTTATTGAACAGAACACCAAAACATGGTAGCAAATTGAGCAGCAGCATCTTTAAGACGGGAGACGAGCTGTCGGTAGGCTTCCAACAAGATGGAGCGACGACCTGGTTAAGATCGCGGGATCGCGGTGGATGCGAAAAGCACAGGACCGGTCTGAGTGGAGAGCCTTGGGGGAGGCCTATATCCAGCAGTGGACGTCTTTCGGCTGACATGATGATGATGATCTTTAAGTTTGTTTGCTGATTCTCGTTGGATGATGTTCCCCATTTCTTGACATGAACATTTTTTTTCTTATAACGTTTTCAATTTTCGTGATTCTCACTCATAGTCAAAATACCACAATGGGACTTATCACGTTAGTTTACACAAGTAATATTTACCTCGACGTTTTGGCAACATTACAATTGCCGTGGTCACGAGTAGACTGTTTTTATTACTTGTGTAAAATAGCGTGATAAGTCCCGTTGCGGTATTTTTGACTATCTTTTTTCTTGTTTTGATCTTTATTTTTTATCCCGCGTTGTCACGAATAAATGTTTTCTCTCTTTCGTTCATATGTAGATACGTGTATTCTAAACCCATATAACATAGTTTAGGCGTGTCCAGTTTTTGACATACAATTCCTGTCGTGCATCTAAAATAACGCATTGACGCATTTTATCTCACGTATCAAATTGACTACACATCCTGCTTGCAGCCTTAAGGAGAGAAAGAGCGCGTAAAATTAACCGGCACAGTGCCAGAAAGGGATGGCTGTATGGGATCCGAAGTGGGAAGGAAAGAGTCAATATCAAACGACGCCGACCGACAGATCGTATCAAGTTCGGTAGAATCGTGGTTTTGTTATGGTAAGATTTTAGGGTTCCTTACGGGCTGAGTCAGTGATTGGTGTTTTAAAACAAAGAACGATATTATTAGCTCCATTAAGTGGGAATGAGCAAGCCATATAGTGCCGAGAACAAATCGTCATCATCATCATAGGCATGGGACACTTGACACCAATTGACCTAGTCCCAAACTAAGCAAAGCTTCTACTATGGACACTAGGCAACGGATAACATACTTATATAGATAAATACATACTTAAACACATATTAAACATCCAATACCCGAGACCAAATATTCGTTTTATTTATACAAATATCTGCCTCGGCCGGGATTCGAACCCGGGACCTCAAGCTTCATAGTCAGGTTCTCTAACCACTAGGCCATCTGGTCGTCTAAAGTACAAAGTTCTCGCAATCAATATACCTAACGCCTTAAAAGCGTATTTGCTTACAAATGAATCAATATTGTTGATCAATTATATGGGGTTCTTCCAATTGACATAAAATTATGAAATTTGACAAGACATAATGCCTCATAGAGAGAGGTGTGAATCTTAAAAATTCACAAAACATTGTATTTTTTGTTTTCTTTTCTTTCAATTTTGAAAAAAATAAGATTTTCCTACTCAGAACAAAGAGCACAATCGATGCAAATAGTTTAAAAAAATATTTAATAAAGTTTTGCGACGTTTTTTTCATACACTCAGTATGGGCGTCACAAAACTGATTCAGGAAATGATGTATGAATAAATTAAATACATTTGGAAAGAAAATATACATTTTTAAAAACGCCTAGGTAGATACACGCGTCAAAATAAGGTACAGTCGGAGTAAAAAAAGGTTCGTCACCCTAAAATCTATTTTCCTTTGCTCAGTATGAGCGCTAATCTGTTTTACCGATTGAGTAGGACATACTGCGTCAACCTGTCAACCTGCTAAACATCAGTTGACCATAGCAACCCTACAACTACACCTTGGCACTGACAAACACTGACAATTAAATAGAACATTATTTGATTGAAACTTTTAAGAAGTTGTATATTAAAAAGGTTTTGTATTGATATGAAACTAAATATATGTTAGAGGCGTATACTATTTTGATCCTTGTTCTCGTGTCAAGTAATTATAATTTGACATGCACTTGTCTACTGGTACTTTGGTTTCAAAACGTACTAAGAGTCTATGACTTCGTAAAGGAATCAATTTAATGACTGACGAAAGTTTTCCTACTCCCACTGTATGCAAGGATTTTTTCGTAACGGCTCCAGAACCCCATCCCGGGCGTGTCCGACGCGCTCTTGGCCTGTTTTATTACTTGATTTTGTTTTCACAATGACAGGAAACAATATAAATTCCTGTTTTTATTGACCGTAAGTATACCTACAGTTTTTAAAGTACTTATAACAGTTTGTGTCATTAAAATTAAATATACTTTATATTACATGGGCAAAACGGCAGGGTTCCGCAGGTATGTTTATTTTACAATATAAATCGTAAGCTTTATTATAATGAAGTAAATCAAGCAACCAAAATGTTTGTTAAGGGATCCCTTTGTTTTCCATACATTTTTTGTTCCGAATTTCGATGGTCAGAAATTTATATCCATATAATTTATAAACATAAACATCACTAGTCATAATTTTTGTTCAGTATAATGCTTATTAGCTCTAATATTAATGACATATAATATTAAATTCTATAATCACAAAAGTCATACATTTTTATCAATAACGTTCAAAGAAATAACAATAATTATTCAGAAATAGTTTAAGCCATACATTTCACCGTACTAACGGTTATTACTCATATCGTTTTAATCCCTAAAGTGCTTAGGTCTAAAAAACCAAATCCATAACATTGATAGGCATAAAGATAAATACTCAGAAACATTTCCAGGCATACATTCCCAGCGCTGGTCTTATTTTTGCAGGCGGTAGGACCTAGTGTAAGGTTCGCCCGGATTGCTTGCTTGATAGCTCAGAACTACGACTTTTACACAAGAAACTTGTATAATTTGTGCGAGCGAGCGAAGCGAGCGAGCAAGACGGTTCGGAGCAGAAGCCACTCGGATAGGTTAGGTTTAGAAGGCTAAGGCGGGAGCGAAGCGGAGCGTAGCTCCCGCCTTAGCCTTCGATGTTAGGTATTTTTTTATAACAGCCCGGAAACGCTATGGATTAAGAAACTCAAAAAAGGTTTACTTAGCTCAGAACTACGACTCTTACACAAGAAAATTGCTACGAGAGATATAGATTAGACTGGGTTAGAACTACGACCCGTCCAGAAGGGTACCGCTTTCAGAAGAGTAGGTTAAATTAGAATTGCTACCTCTACAGAAGCGAAAGGAAACAATAATAGATAATTGAATACCAACCTTCTTAAAATTATTATAAGTGTTGTTATTGAATTTAGCATTATGACGTTAAATGTTATGACTAAACTTATCAGGTGGCTATCAATCATTATGACCTGTGAAAATAGACCTTATAACAATTATACTAAAATAGTTTATTGCCTTTAAAATTATGGAATGGCATACGATATGGACATCGAAAGTTTTGACTAACCAATTTTATGACTAAGAATAATTATGACCTGCGAAAATCGGAACTCCAGTTTATGCTGTTTAAAATTATGACTTAAGATAATATGACTTGCAAAAATTATGATGAATAACGTTATGGATTGTTAAAATCGGAGTTCAAATTTTATGGGATACAATAGAGACCCGTTTGTTAACCCCCGACGCAAAAAGTGGGGTGTTATAAGTTTGTCAGCTATGTGTGTCTGTCTGTGGCACCGTAGCTCTCAAACGGGTGCACCGATTTTGATGCGGTTTTTTTTATTTGATAGCAAGTTTTCTAGCGATGGTTTTTAGACATGTTTCATCAAAATCGGTTCAGCCGTTTTTGAGATATTGAACTTTAAAGTGACTAAGTCGGGGGTTTTCCAACTTTTGTTGGTTAGGTTATTTATGTTTCATAATATTTCTGTGAAAAATCACACTACAGCACAACGTCTCTAATTGTTCTCTCTTCTCATATTTATGTTTTTACTGTTTTTGCTGTGATGTACCTAGTGTGCTTTGTTGTCAATAAATATTGTGAGTTTGAGTTTGAAAAATGAAGTTATATTTTGTGAACCAGTGATGTTCAAATGCCCATCTGTGTCTATTATTTCCAAATAGGCATATTAAATCTCTACTCTTTCATTTCTTTTCTAAGGATCATTATTTCTAAATTACATTAATCTTTGCTTCACTCCTTGTAATGGGATAGAAAAAGCATAATTTGAATATAGTTAGAGATTTAAGGTAATCTTTTTCTTTTATGGTAATTGATTTGAGATTATTAAGTTATTATGTTGATCGTAGATGCGTACGCATGTTGGCCACCGACGTGGTTTTCATAAAAAAATATAAATAAATAAAGAAATAAATAAATATCATGGGATACTTGATACCAATTGACCTAGTCCCAAACTAAGCAAAGCTTGTACTATGGACACTAGGTAACGGATAAACATACTTCATCATCATCATCATCAGCCGGAAGACGTCCACTGCTGGACAAAGGCCTCCCTCTTAGAACGCGATAATGAACGACAACTCGCCACTTGCATCCACTGTTTTCCCGCAACTCTCACGATGTCGTCAGTCCACCTGGTGGGAGGCCTGCAAACGCTTCGTCTTCCGGTTCGTGGTCGCCACTCAAGGACTTTTTTCCCCCAATGGTTATCTGTTCTTCGAGCGATGTGGCCCGCCCATTGCCACTTCAAACATACTTAAATACAGATAAATAAATACTTAAATACATATTAAACATCCGCATCTAGATTTAGTAGTTAATCCAGGCTTAAGCTTGACAGTTCCATACAATTTGACACTACAAAACTGAGCTTAACGCTAACTCGAGATTTATGTGTTTACTGCAAGTGGGCCTCAATCCAAATTTTAAGGATTTTGCGTGGCCTCGGATAGCAAAAGACAGAGTTGCTCTCGCATAATTAGTCCAAGTATACATGCGAGTAGATAGTAAATTTAGTTTATTTTAGAAGTTGGTATCTGTAAGGTGAACTTATCCCTTAAATGTCAGGCCAAACACCTGAAAGTATTCCATCTTAATGTCACTACGACAAAGTTCTATGGTGGCTTAGATATCAAATCGGTTGTACGCATACGTTTTTTAACTCGACAATGCACTACGTGGGATAAAACGATAAACCTGTCAATAGTGCTGACATAATAAAACGAAATGCCTTTTATCAGAGGCATATAATCAAGAGCTCGTGCGCATGTAAAGATCGATGCACACAAAATATAGATCAATTTAAAATTGATCCCCAAAATGTATGGCACCTAAATTTTCAACCATTTACTGAATTATTATTTTGAATACCAACAACAAGCAGTTTAAAAATGCACTCTGATTTCTTGTGTAAATTTTCTTTTTCTTTTCCGACTATGAGGAACTATGTTTCTTCATACATTACCGGACCCCGACTTTGGTTCTGTACAAGGCATTAAAGAATCCTACTCCAAAACTGGGTATTTACTATGAATTATTTTTCCTCGTACATTACCGGCCATGACGTTGGTTTTGTACAAGGAAAAAAAAATCCTACCCCAAAACCCGGTTTTGGAGTAGGAATTATTTGTCCTCTCCCAGTGCTGGTAATGGAAGTTGGTTAGGTACGGGGAACAAGGGTAATACACGATTCAGAATAAGGTTAAAATCTCAGAACGAATCGATGCTTGCAATAAATGCCTTTTATTTGTAGGTACCATTCGTAAGCTGGACATAGAAGTCACAATGTACAATTTATATATCCTCGTATTACTTTATATCCTTGCGCGTGTGTACGGAGCTTAAGTCTAAACCGGTCTGCCCACACGTCTGTACCCGGCTTATCTACCGCTAGGGTCGTCGCTTAGGTAGAAAAATAAATTCAGTTACAGTAACAGTAGTGGCTTTTAAGGTTTTCCAAAAAGCAATGGTGCAGAGTTTTGTAATCGTGCTATCTTTTATACATATTTTACTTTACACTACTAGTGTTTTCGTAAAGATCATCATTGTCAAGAAGAATACGCTGCAAGAAACTCGGGAGAAAGTTTTTTTTTTCGAAACATAAATCGTCGATGACACTGCAATGCAGTGTATTTAACCAACAATGAATTGCGAAACTGAAGTGGCAGTGGGCGGGGTACATTGCTCGCAGGACTGATCGCCGATGGGGTCAAAAGGTTCTCGAATAGCGTCCGCGGACCGGGAGACGAGCTGTCGGTAGGCCTCTAACAAGATGGAGCAACAACCTGGTTAAGATTGCAGGGATCGCGGTGGATGCGAAAAGCACAAGACCGGTCTGAGTGAAGAGCCTTGGGGGAGGCCTATGTATGTACAGCAGTGGATGTCTTTCGGCTGACATGATGAACCAACAATGGCTATTGTGCGTAACTTTCAAAAATAACAAATTTGAGGTATCGCGGCTGGTATATTAAAACACAAAGATATTTTTATTTTAACGCTCTCCTAAAGAAATGACATTCGACGAAATGGTGTAATACCATTGATATTAATGTTTATATTTAAAAGGAGTAGGTAGGGACAACCCTAGCCACAGAGCATGGCTTAGTGCATCAAAACGCATTGTACGAACTCCTTTGTACTCTATGGTTATTTTTTAAGTTCATGACCATCTAACCATCTAACGGTAAAAAGTTTCACCTTTCTATTCATTAGCTTTTGAAAAAAAAATTGATCGAGTCAATCATAGAAAGAGGTCAGTTTTGTATTATGAAGTCGTTGGTACCAGGTTACTTTTTTTTAAGTTTCCCGCCTCTCGATCTGTAATTTTATTTTATACGTAGTTCCATCACTGATTAGTTTAATACTCTTGTTGGGACAATCAACTTTTTTACCGACAGTAATCTGTCCGCGGCATTTTTCAAACAATTGCAGATTTTTGTACGTAAACATGTTTTTTGTGTAATTTAATAGATGGTGTACATGAATACATGCCATCCTACGTAAGTTCAACCTATTAAACCGTGAAATATCTTGTGGGAAGTACGATTTTTTGGCAACGCAGGACGCCCAAAGTGTCGGTAAAATAGTTGATTGGCCCAGTTACTATCGTTGGGTCATTTCATTACTTTAACTGAACAGGTTTTTGATTGTCTTTACCCTAAAGATCACCGCAATAAACAGCAATGAAATCAAATTAAATTATAAACAACATTTTTATGATTATGTCGCTCACTTAAAAATCTAAAATAGGTAATAAATTGAGGTAAGTATCACGTTTATTTATAACTACTTACATATTTTTTTGTCACAATGTTTTAGGCTATCATGGTCATTACATTAACTAATTTTATGATTTAAACTAGCTTTTACCCGCGGCTTCGCCCGCGTGGAATTCGGTTATCGCGCGCTGTCTCCTTGGGAACTGTGCATTTTTTCGAGATAAAAAGTAGCCTATGTCACTCGGGCCCATAAACTAATGTGGTTTAATAAAGCATTTATTTGTGTAAAATTGGTCTAATTCAATACGTGATGTTGCAGAAAAAAAAACATAAATATATTTCCTATGTTTTAACTGTTATCGATGCACGTGGCATGGATAATATTATTGTCATACAAAGTTGCATTGAAGAATTTTAAGGTCAATGCTTTTTATATCGTAATACAAACGTCTGTCGTGGAACAGCACACCTACACGAATTGGTGCGTAGATTTTAAGAGAACACCTCAAAAATGTCACCCAAAATTTGTTTTTACTTAATTTAGAAGCCGGGAAATATATTTGTCTTTATTAGCAATATGTTTGTTCAAAGAAATCGAAGTTTTATTTTTTAAATTAAAATAATTCAAATCACAAATCAAAAAAGAAGAAAAAAAAAAAAACAAAAAAGATCAAAACGGGGACATTCTGAAGAAAGGTCGGGTCAGGAGTACTTTCAACCGACGTGCATGCATGAAAAGATTGATGAATGTAGAGGAATATGCCAGAATCGTAGCAAGTGGAAGGATGTAGTCTCTGCCTACCCCGTTGGGAAAGAGGCGTATGTATGTATGTATGTAAAATAATTAGAGACCTTCGGACAGGACAGGACCCTCGGCAAAGGCGTCCAGGGCAGCTATTACGAAATGCGCAAACCGAAGGCACATAATAGATAATGTATAGAGCCAAGACGCCTTATTGTTTAACACTCTATCATGCTTTAAATCACCATCGTTTTCGCCAGTTCTTTCTGTCACACGGTGTAAGATGAGGGTTGAAAGAGATGATGAATAATCCATAAGGGGACAGGGGACATGCCCCCCCCCCCCCCTTACACATCAAATTTAAAATCTTCTAGAAAATTACAAAATAAAAAAGTAATTTTTTGCCCCTAGCCGTGATATATTATGATTAGTGCCCCCCCCCCCCCAAAATTTCAGGCTGCAACCGCGCCTGGTGGTCAAACGGACCTTACAATACAAACACCAACTAGCGTCACGGAAACCCTCATTAAATATTTTACAACTGACACCTACACATTTATGTAGATTTTTAGAAAACACCTCACCATACTCCGTAGTCACGGCCGTTCCAAAACCTGTTCCAGAACAGTTTACCCACGAAAGTGATGCCACAGATAAAGCGATAATCTTTTGTTTAATCTGTGCCACTGACAGCTGATTTGGCGGGTATTTGACTTGACACTTTCGATTCCTTGGCTATGGTCAGTTGGGGGAGCACTCAATACCGACCTGTTATTTGGAAGCCTAAATGGCTACAATTAACAGTGCGGTAAATCCCGGCTAAGCAATAACAAAGCGGTATAAATTAATACCGCCTTAACATTCCCGACTTGATAAGTATTTCCGTAAGGGCATGATTTCCGTTTTACGTGTTTTGAGAACATAATCATCATCTGTTGTACCAAAGCATCAACGTGATCAAAGCTGCGGGTCGGATACTTTCTATAATTTATTTCTGAGCCCTACCACACGCCAACTACCTAGCTCAATATCCATCTCCTCTATACAATTTTTTCGCCCTCTGTGAACTCTCAACGTCACCGAATAAACTATCTGTACTGTACTTGTTTATGCCATACCAACGAAACCCAAAATTCAACCACCAAAATCTTGAAAAGCCTAGAGCTATCTTGATATACATTAGCGGGAAGCGGAGAAGCGGGAGGGGATGTGCATGGGGGGACGGCTGCGAGCGCTTATGTCACGAGCAATATTCCAAAAAAATACCTAACGCGGCCGCACGGCCGGCAGGGAAACTTCTCTTAATGGCATCAAGCCGAGCAATTACAATAGGGATTTATTCAGCAGATGTGCCAGAAGTGGGTGCAAATGTAGAAATTGAGGAGTACGAAGAAGAAATGCCACCTGCACCAGCTGCCCGCGCTGCACCAACTGCCCGCCCTGCCCCAACCGCCGGCTCCGCACCGACCGCCCGCCCCGCACCAACTGCCCGCCCTGCACCAGTTGCCCGCGCCGCACCCGGTGTCCGTCCTGCATTCAGAAATCAGGAATATTTATTTGTATGAATACGGTGACACGGTCACCTTACTACAGACGTTGACGCCCTCCTGCGAGAAACGGTGTCGAAAATACTAAACAGTATCTTTGACGATCGCTGTTGGGCCCAAGCTTCACTCCCAATAAAATTGGGTGGGCCTGGCTTAAGAACAACTTCAAGCACAGCGCTCCCAGCCTTCTTATCCTCCGTTAACAGTTCAGTGCTCATCAGACAGATTCTAAAGATTTCCAACTCTGTTAATGTTGGTGGCCCGTACTTGACGGAGGCTACGGAGTTTTCACGCGCCTTGTGCCCTGGAAATGATGCCCTGACAGGCTCCAACGCGTGTACGCAACGATTATGGGATCTGCCAGCGGTAAAGTTGGTTCACAATCGGCTAATTCTTCAGTCCCCAGATACCGCCGACCGAGCAAGAATTCTTGCTGTTTCGGAAAGGGAGTCAAGTCATGGGTTGCATGCGCTACCGTCTAGAAACTTGGGCACTATGCTAGATCTTGCGCATTTGCGCATAGCTGTCTGCTTGCGCTTTGAGGCCAGAGTTTGTGAACCCCATCGATGCCATTGTGGTAAGGATCATCTAGGCCGCCAAGGTTTGTCATGTGTAAGAAGTGCTGGCCGCTTATATCATGGTGCGCTAAATTACTTTATCCGTCGGGCCCTCACTACCGTATCAATTCCAGCAACTCTAGAGCCGTGCGGTTTGTTGAGGGACGACGGAAAAAGGCCGGATGGTGCCCTAAGGTGGCTTCTTCCGATGCCTTGGACTTTGGGACGAACTCTGGTGTGGAATGCGACGTGTGTCGACATTTTTGCCGCAGGGCCGGTAAAGACTGTCACCCGTCAGTTAGGAACTGGAGAGGTTGGAATTATTTTAAAATCGGTTTTTGTCCCCGACTTTGGTGTGGTTCTTTTTTTTTATACAATATAGGCTTGCGTTTGGCCACAATCACGCCTGATGGAAAGCGAGGATGAGGCCTACGATGGAGCACGTTTGCCTAGTAAATGCTCATTCACCCTGGACTTAGTGTTCACCCTGGTTCTTAATAAGAACCATTGTTGAAACTAATAGTTTCAACAATTTAAGCAAAAAACAACTAAAAGCTCACATCCAAATTCTATATTCGTATATTTTAACTTAATTCTAACATTACACGTTTCCAATTTAAAAAATGTCGAAATTTGACTTACTTGGAGATTGTTCATGAGATAAAAGTCAGTGAACAGCAACATGATTTAGATGTGCATTTACAGACTTACAGAAGTCGATGATGTTTTTCTTGCTTTTATTACCTGCAACAAAAAGTTAAATAAGTATACATTGAAACGGACAGGAAGTTTGAACTTTAGACCCCGACGATATTCTATTGACCTGGTAAAAAACGAGACAAAAATAACATATTTCAACTATGACATAACACGTATTTAATAAAACAACAAACCAAATCATCGAATCCGATGCTAATTAATGATTTGACATTCATTTAACATACATTATAAATTAACATAAAAACAAGTTGTTTTAGCAAACCTGTCTAGTTTCGTCACTCATTCGTACTTATATCATAAACACAAAAATTTTGTCTGTTTTTACCTAACATTTTTACGCATCCGCTAAACCGATTTCTCTGAAATTAAATTTGACTCGCATCTCTGAATAAAGACTATAACCTAACCAACAAGATAGTATACTTATAAAAGAAAGAAAGCATCCAAAATCCGAGAAAAAAATCTGCCCCGGCAGGGAATCGAACCCGGGACCTCAAGCTTCGTAGCCTAGTTCTCTAACCACTTGGCCATCTGGTTGTCATGCTAATGTGTTACGCGTGCAAACCCGCGGTTAAACACAAGTGCGTAATAAACGAAGATTGTATTGGTCAAACTAGAACCTGTGTTAGGTTCATTCTAATTAGAGATGTGCGTATTTACGTTACCAGGTTTTGATACTAGGTATTGCCTTGCAAGTATATCTACCAGGTACCGACCCGATATAAGTACTACTACGTCGGACTCGAACGTCGAACGAATCGAATGTATTTTTGTGCAGATTGTGCTTTTTTTTATTCTAATGGATGACAAACGAGCATGTGGGTCTCCTGATGGTAAGAGATCACCACCACCCATAAACATCTGCAACACCAGGGGTATTGCAGATGCGTTGCCAACCTAGAGGCCTAAGATGGGATACCTCAAGTGCCAGTAATTTCACCGGCTGTGCTTATATGTGAAATAAATACTTTCAAAGTATTTTACGTCTTGATTGGAATATTTTGAATCTTATCTGTATAACAACAAGGTTTAATAAAGTTTAATTTAATCTTGCAAGGAAGCAAGTATTATTCGACTCGTTGCGTTGGACAGAAAATACTTTGAAAGTATTTTGATACCTGGTTTCTGTACCTGGTATGAGAGGGTAGACGTACTTTTAAGCCCTGGTACGCGATTTAGCAAGTAAAACCCATGCCTAATTCTAATTCTACTCATAACTAGTTATATTATTAATTTGTGACATTTAGTATCATAGCGACCTTCCGTGCAGGATACGCATGTATTATTAAACTACGATTTAACATAATTATATGACGATGGTTATAATTATGTTGACACTATTCTGTATTTCCGTACAATTTCAACTCATAGTTATATATTTAAGGTAGTATGGATTGTAGTGTGGATTGATGGCAAAAAATACACAGATGAGTAAAAATACACAGATAAGTATTTTTTTTTTATAATTTTATATTTTGTTTTTTAACATAGATGCATTTATATGCAATGTCTTTAAAAATTAAGCGTTTTAAGTATTGCTTACCTTGGACCGATTGCATAGTCGACCAAGAAAGTGCTTTACCAATTTTAATGACAGTTTCTACTTCAGAAATAAATAGGTATTGGCGGGCTATTTTCCGGACCTCGACGTCTAAGTGCGCCTATTTTGCTTCAGAAATAAAACAATAAGTCGGATTGTCGTAATTTGTGAGTGAAAATAGGCTTTCACATTTTAAACGCTACATAGAACATTAAACCTTAGGGTGGTAAAGGAATTTCTTGGTCGACGATACATTACAATTTCTTGTAAAAACTCCAGTAACGATATTGAAACCTTTACATAAACATTTGTATGTTTAATATATAATTTTATTAAACCAAAATTCTCATTTTTTTGAAAATTTGCCTTATGTACTCGTAAGAAAGGTGGACGGACCCTCTTTATTAACATATAGCTGTATAACATAGACCGTCCGAGACCAAAACAAAGCCCCTTCGTGATAAACGACGTTATTAAGCGATAAGGGAGCTTTATTACGTGTGAAACAGCCATTATAAACTGATAAATTAGATAAATGAAGCCTTGTTTGAGGTTCTTTAGAGGGAGTGTTGTTCCCTTTTTTATTCCTATCTTGCTTGTATCAGAAATAACTGCTTCAAGCCCAAACACCGACATAGGCGTGGTATAAATTGGTCTAAGGTAAAGAACCTTAAAAATTAGGCATGTAATTTTTGTTGTCAGCTGTCATCCATCATTTCGGCCTATGTACGTCCCAAGGGCATAGGTCTCCTTTCGGAATAAGAGAGCTTGAGCCGCAATTTCCACGCGGGCTTAGTGCAGATTGGGAACTTCCAACACAACGTTGAATTACATGGGAATATCAATAACGATAATTTCGTCATTATAATCATCATGTCAACTTTAGGACATTCACTGTTACACATAGGTCTCCCTCATATATAGGCCTAGGTGGTTGGCCTTGTGGTATGGCCTATGGTCTCTCAAGCAGGCGATCGTGGGTTTATTAATTTAAACCCAGCTCGCATCTGTAAGTTTTTCGAAAATCATGTGTTAAATTACATTCCAAATTTACCACGAACGACCACAAACCTGCAAAGCAATTCTACTGTGTGATGTGATGTTCCCCATCCACATTAAGCCCGCGTGGGTACTATGGGCCAAGCCCACTTATTCTAAGAGGCATGTGGGCCAATCAACTATTTTACCGACACTTTGGGCGTCTCCTGCGTTACCAAAATTGTCACTGGCGTTACCAAAAAATCGTACTTCCAACAAGATATTTCACGGTTTAATAGGTTGAACTAACGTAGGATGGCATGTGTTCATGTACACCATCTTTTAAATTATAGAAAAAACATGTTTACTTACAAAAATCTGCAATTGTTTGAAAAATGTCGCGGACAGATTAGTGTCGGTAAAAAAGTTGATTGGCCCATGTACCCAGCAGTGGGACGTAATAAGGGCTGGGATTGGTCATTCTCTAACACAATTGGAATCACTATTGTTTCACTACTCCTTTCAGTCACACGGTATAAGACGAGGGTAGAAAGAGATGGAGAACGATCACAATAACGTAAAGGATCGCTTACGTCAGCGGGTTAAGCCGAGTTTAGGTAAACTTGGAAGAAAAATCATGCAAGTTGCGTTACATTGCGAGGCTGTAAATGCGCATTCTTGTTATATTAGGACGATGCCTTAGACAATACGGCCTCTACCCCATACGATTAATTTCGTTCAATAATACCTATAGTCAAGTACCTACCTCAAAAGACTTTTATCACACACAAAAGGATAAACACGGTCAGCGCCAATTCCTCTTTAAACAAACCTCTGTTCAAACAAAGTAGCTAAGTTAGCAAAAAAACTGCGACGCGATGGTTGTTGAGTCTACCTGGAGTTTCTTGGAATTGAACTTCCGAAAGATTAAGTGTGATTGAGTGGCGAAAGACATGCACACTTTATAAGTCTGGCTGCTGGCTCGTGCTAAGGCACCGACTTCAAACTGGTTGAAAAATATTTTCATTTTTTTTTATCTTTTCCTTTTTAACTTGCAATTGACAAAATTTCATTTTTTTAACACCTTTAAATTACTACAGGAATCGAAAGAGTTTTGCTTCCTGAACATGGGAAAATATTTATTATAAGTACTATTTTATTTTTCCATATTTAAAAAAATACAAAAAATTTAAAAAAATATATATCTGTATTTGCCAAAACTACCACAGAATGGATTGGGTATGTTTCCTTTGCCCTTTTCACTAGAAAAAGGAGCTGTCATAATTTTGACAACGTCTACGTCAGATTTACGTGATCTTTTTTTTAAACAGAGACAAGACAAAAGTAATGGATCTACTGTGTGGTAGTTTTGGAGTTATGCCCTTTTAGAATAAGCACAGCTTAAAAAAAATCGTAGCGAAATTTTAAAAATATTGGCGTCTTTCTCTTTCCAAACAGAGTACAAAGAACTAATCAAATTAAAGTCTTAGAAATATGAAATCTTGTCAATTAGTTCTACAGACAGCTCGTCTCCCGGTCCGCGGACGCCATTCGAGAACCTTCTGACCCCATCGGCCATCAGTCCTGCGAGCAATGTGCCCGGGCCACTTACTACTTCAGTTTTGCAATTCTTCGCAATATTTTTCGAAAAATATGGAAGTTGAAGTGGCAATGAGCGGGCCACATCGCTCGAAGAACACATAACCGTTGGGGGAGAAAGAAATATTTATTTATTAATTTATTTATAATTACTATTATAAACAGGTTTTAAACAAAACAAATCGACAAACCCAAATAATAATAATATGTAAAAAATGCTTGTGGAATTTTGAAAATATTTCTTTTAACGAAAATTTATTTCTTGCAACTGACCGTATCCTAACGCCATGGTGGTCCCCCATGATCCAATTTAAAACCATTATCTGGCATTAGTCACATCATTATGGGATGTTCGGGCCACTGAACGCAAAACGGTATCGATCGAGATCATTATGGTATTTGCATACTAATAACCCGCTCTGGACCCTCCCAGATGGACTATAAAGTATAAGTACCTGGGCGACCGAGCTTTGCTTGGGTTAAAACTCGATAATAAGCGTTTTCTAGAGATAAGACCAAGCTAAATAGATTTTTCATCCCCGAAAACCACTAAGTATTCCATACATTAAAGGATTACAATGGTACTAGCTTATGCCCGCGACTACGTCTGCGCGTACCTAGGTTATCGCGCGGTGGCGCCTTCTACCGGAATAAAAAGTATCCTATGTTGATGCTTGGGGCTTAAACTATCTCTATAACAAATTTCATCAAAGTCGGTTCAGCGGTTTCGGCGTGAAAGCGTAACAGACAGACAGACAGAGTTACTTCCGCATTTATAATATTAGTAGGGATTGGATAGATAGATAGATAGATGTAAAGCTGATTTGTGTTCGTTGCATATTTTTAAGCAGTAGATGCGCATAGCGTGTAAGGGCATTTTTAGATAAAAGTGTATCCTGTACTTTTTTTAAACCTAATCAATTTTGGATTATTTTTGTAAATTTGTCAATGTGTAATTGAAACATTTATACTACACAGTCACTAATAAGATATGTACCTAAACTCTTTATTGTACAAAATAAGTAAAACAAACGCGAAAAAAAATTAAATATACGTATAAAGGCGAACTTACTTATCCCTTTAATGGATCTCTACCAGTCAACCTATATAATAGATAATTAAAACAAAGCGGGTACATTTTTTTCTGAAAACCTCCGTAAAATCTTGATTCCTAAAAATCAGTTTATCTGTTGAATTAAAAAAAATATCCGTCTCGTTCTAATTCGTTGAATGCCCCGAATTAGAAAGAGGCGGTGGATGGCCGGAAGACCTGGCCTGAAGGGCTACTCCGAAACACAACGTTCGAAGTTCGTGTCGTGCGATCCCTCTCGCTCTCGTATTAAATAGTATAAGTGTGAGAGGGACCGCACGACGCGAACTTCGAACTTTGTGTTTCGGAGTAGCCCTTCTGGGTGTTCCAATTTATTACTTGGAATAGCAATGAAATTGCCAAAAGCCTAACAACGGCATATGGTCCAGTAACAATAAGGGCGCGTGTCCATCACCTGCCGCCCGCGCACCTTTGCTGAGCGTAAAGCGAGGGAAGTGTAGGGTGGACATGGCTCACGAGTTTTGTGGGACTTTCCCGTACCTAAAAACTAACTAACTTGGCTCAGCGACCCAAGGAGGGTCTTAGCCTCCGAAACGAGAGCCATGCCATCTGTCCCGATCGTGCGCAGCCTCTTGCCAGTCGTCGACTTGAAGACGTCGCAGATCCGCCTGTACACTGTCCTCCTAGCGGTACCTGGGTACCTAAAAACTAGCACCATTAAAACTGGTATCCTAACTTTTCACAACTCGCGATTTTCAAATGTTTCATTTGTAAAACTTTTTTATTTCCTAACTCAAGATTTTCAAAACCAAAAAATATCTCAGTATATTTTTTTTATCCGGCTTATACAATAAATGGAAAGGTATGTAAGTCTTTTTCTTTATTTATTTATTTGTTTGTTTGTTACGTCTAGACCAATGAACCAATTTAGATGAAATTCGGTATACCATATAGTTTGCGTCCCGGCATAATATAGTGTGCGTTTGGTTACATAGGATAGTTCTTATCCCGGATAGTTGCATAGTTCCCGCGGAATAGAGAAATCCCAATTCTACGCGAACGGAGTCGCGGAGAACGGCTAGTGGTTTTATAGAACACAATTAGGTTTATTTAGTGGCTTTATAAAACGATCATGAGTTGGGAAAAGACAGAGAAGTCCTGTAAAAACTTATTAGAAAACTGGCAAAGAAGTTAGCAATAGGTAGGTACTCTTAGGTTAATTAAATTCCGAGATTATAGGAATTGTGTGATACGTAATCTCAAAAGTTCAATAGAATATAAAAACTTTAATAAGTACCTATAGAAACGTTTTTTTGCTACTATACTATACATAAATCGAATATACATAAAATTAAGATATTCGTGATCCAAGAAACAAACTTTTAATTTTAACAAAATTATTTAAACAATCCGACAAAATGTTCTTATTATAGGTCAAGGGGAGACAAGTCTTGTAAATATCCCAATTGTTGGTCATCTCAATATTCATTGTAACATCATGAATAGCTTTACCATTGCTTTAACGTACGTACTCTTTGTAAGTCCAAACCACTTGGAGGTATTCGAGGTAAGCTTCAAAGAGTTTCGAAAGGCACAAACAAAAGTTATTCATGGGCTGATTTATTCAATTTCTTTGTCTCTATTGTGAACTTTAAAAAAAATAAACGTCATGTGTCCAAAACTACCTTATACGGCAAACTTACGTAACAATAAATACCGGAGTTGTTTGATGACTTTCAATGCTCAATACGGACATTCATTAAAAAAAAAAATTTTTTTTTACTTTCAATTATTTACAATACCAACCAAACTACTTTTTAAAATCTAGCTTAATCACAATCCCTTCTTATCTAATCAAGCGCATGAATGCTACTCTACAATAAAAAAAAACTGACCCTAAACCCTTTTTTTTTTAAATTTAGGACGCCGGTTCGATATTTGGCGCCTCGCAAAAATGTTAAGGCCTATTAAAAGGCAGTTTACACTCTCACCAAAAGAGACATAAAAAAAAATATCGAATTGATAGACCTCTTACTTTTAAGTCGGTTAGTTGCACTAAAACGGAAGTCCAATATCACTAGCAATTCTAACAAAAAATCATATAAGCAAGACTTTGTTTTCAAATTGTGCGCACTTTACTTTCTTCTTCTTCTCTTTTAAAATATGGCTTTCTGTCCTAATTAATAGGACAATTTCGCCAGTGTCAAAGTACTCTCTTTGAGAGGGACTTTGTACGGTGATTGTAGTTTTTGCAACTTCATAGTAAAATTCCAGAAACCACGTGCGTGGAGACAACCTGCGCATTAAAAAATGTCAGACACGAGAGCAATATAGAATTTTGTGATCACTGTTCACTGTTAAGGTTAATCGCCGCATAAAACACTATCAAAATTATACTTCAACTAGCCAAAGAAGCAGAAATATCAAAATTAGATATTGTCTATCGAATCCAACACTTTACTTTGTTTATTTTGTTCTGATGACATTAGGAAAGTAAGAAGGAAATACGTCATAATTTTTCATTTAATAAATATACACGTTAAATAAAAAAGGTACCGGATGATACCATCTCAATAAATTTAGGCGAGAGTCTCCATCCGCCTTTAACTTTACCGAATTCCAAATTTAAAACATCTACTTAAAAACCAAAAAAAGACATTCATTTTCGGCCAGGTACACATCAAACCAAAGAATCCGAACAAAAAGGAACAACGCGCGGTTTCTTTTGTATCTCAAACAGTGCACGAAACGGTCGAACTTCAGTGTATCGGCCATTTTGGAAACAATACACTGTCAACAATGTTATTTACGCCTCAAAAAAAGAAAAACACACGATAATCGCATTTAAAACGAAAGGTTTAAGTCACTTTTGAAATTGGCTGTATGTCAGATAGATTTGTCAATTTGGTCTTATCTTGGGAATAAGTATCGCTAAAATGACAGTAAAACAGTGATGGCTTTTTTATGTTTTAGTCAACGGTTGTTAAAAGGTTAGTGTTTACGATTTTAAAAGTATCTCATTGGAGAAAAAACTGTAGATCAATCAGCTTAAATTGATACTTAAAAAAAAAAAACAGAAACCATCGACGTTCTTTTGTGAAAATTGATGTTTTTTTATAAGTAGTTATAGTTATAGAAAAGTCGAATAACCCGCGATATTTTTATTTAAAAGTTCGGTTCAAAAATAATTGAACCAATTGTAATGAAACATACCTATTTAAGAACTAACTACCGCAAAAAAAAACTCTCTTTCAAGAAAACCGCGTTGAAATCTGTCCATCCATTTGAGAGCTACAATGCCACAGACAGACAGACAAACAGTAGACATTGGCAATAAACTTATAAGAGTGAAGGCAAAGAGCGTTATTTTTTGAATCGTGATTTTTGCCACATTTGGTTTTATACAAAAGGTCCAGAGTCCGTATCACCTAGCGTTATTGACGCTCGTGCGTTTTGGCATGTCCCATAGGTAGCCAATTTCGAGAGAGTGAATACGTAGGTACATATACTCCAATCCAATAGAATCTGACAATCCTGTAGACACTTCCAGCCTACTAATATGAACACCGGGCTGCCTAAGGCTTTGTGATGTGACTATTATTATTTTTTGATTCCTTTTAGATGATAATTGCAACAACAGGGACATATGTAATCAAGCGTGCCCACGTTAGGGTGCGTTAAATGCGTAGAAAATTGTCAGATTCTATTGAATTGTACTTTAGTTCATAGTGAGCACGAGAAGTACAACAGCAAATTCAGTCTCAACTATAACTTAACTATAAGGGTTCTAAAACGGTTAAAGTTACAAAGGTTGACACAAAAAACAATAATTCCGTAGTAAACAAAAGAAATATGAATTTGAAATGGATACGGTAATTTTATGGTTCAACTTATGAACCACAGGTGGGGCCCATAAATGTGGCCCCTTATAAGACAATGATATAGACCCCAGATTGCATATATTAGTTTTTATAGCTACAAATTGGTCGGGTTGTATTTTTATTTATGTTGAATTTTTTAAGAGAATTGTAGCTATGTTATATACTTATTGCTGGACTCAGAAATGACGATTATTTTGTAATGGATACTTAACTTCTACATTAAATTTGCAAAACATAGTGAAAAGCCAGCTTAACTACGACTCTTCATAGATAATTTTCATCGAAACGCGTTCAATAATTTAAAAGATATTGAAATTTTTATAAAAATATCGGGGCCTATTCAACTTCTGTAATGATGCAGTTTTTTTCCTTTAAATAAATCTATCACAAAAAACAACTTGACTATAATGTACATACATAACCTATCTTTTCTTTATCATCATCCTAGCCTATATAACATCCCACTGCTGAACCCAGGAATCCTCTCAGAATAAGAGGGCTTGGGTCGTAGTTCCCACTCGGACCCACTGCAAATTGCGAACTTCAATTCCAATTGAATTACTTCGCAGTTTTGTACAGGTTCTCCTTCAACGTGAAGCTGCTTTCTGTATTTTACTGCACGTAAATTTTTCCATTACAACTTAATCCATATTAAAAAAAATCCTAAACTAGCAAACAACTGCCGAAAACCGTTAGGCAAACAGCTGCTTGCGAATCAATAGATAAAGATCACCGCATTGATCAGTATCCAATTTCCGATATTTAATACTGAATGATATTAAATGCATTACCAATATTACCATATTGAGACGAAATCTGGTATAAAAATCCTAAGAGCATCCTTAAAACTATGGTAGAGAGATGGGATTCTTTCATCTTTACAGACCATGCAAGAATTCAAATTCAAATTAATTTATTTCACTTGATTTCAGGTACAAAAGGATTACATAAATAGGAATGTTGATACCACCAATCAACTGACGTACTTTTTATGAGCTGTCAAAACACAATCTCCCATAGAGTTTCAATTTGTTCGCCAACTCAATCTATTTATTTGTTTTAAAGCAACAAAAAAATCTAAGTGTAATCTAAATGTTTTTCTTTCTTTCTTTCTTTCTTTCTTTAATTTTACAGTAAATCGAAAATTAATCTGGATTTCAGGGCTAAAATAAAGCGTTTTTTTACTGGAGTCGTGCCTTCGAATTGTTTTTTAATGGCGTCAACATCCCTATTGCATTGAGTTTCACTAAAATCCACAAAAGAAATAGAAAAGCGGAAAAACGGCAACTTAAATCTAAGTACAATTTAGAAAATCCAAAACGAGTCAGTAAAAAATAAAAATAAAAAGTGATGGGAGGTGCAATTATAACTCTAATATAGCTACAAATAGTTAAAATAAAATAATAGCAGAACTACTTCACCGTTTTGAAAAATTATTGTAATCCTACTAATATTATAAATGTGAAAGTTTGTGAGTGAGTGAGGATGTGAGTGAGTGAGGATGTGAGTGAGGATGTGAGTAAGTATGTTTGTTACTTCTTCACGCTAAAACGGCTGGACGGATTTGGATGAAATTTGGCAAAAAGTTAGTTTATGACTTGGATTAAAACATAGGATACTTTTTATCCCGATATTCCCACGGGATAGGGATGAAATCTTGAAATAACAACCGCTAGGCTTAGAGTCATGAAATTTGGTATGTAGGTAGCTGGACGTTTGGAATTACACAAGGGCTACTTTTTATCCCACGGGATAGGGATAAAATCTTGAACTAATAACCACTGGGCTTAGAGTCATGAAATTTGCTGTGTAGGTAGTTGGCCATCTGGAATAATACATAGGCCACTTTTTGACCCAATATTCCCACGGGATACCTAGGGATAAAATCTAGAAATAACAACCGCTGTGCTTAGAGCCATGAAATTTAGTATGTCGGTAGCTGGACCTCTGGAATAATAGATAGGCTACTTTCTATCTCGATATTCCCACGGGATAGGGATAAAATCTTGAAATAATAACCGCTGGGCTTAGAGTCATAAAATTTGGAATGTAGGTAGCCGATGGTCTGGAATAACACATAAGCGACTTTTTGACCCGATATTCCCACGGGATACCTAGGGATGACATCTCGAAATAACAACCACTGGGCGTAGAGCCATGAAATTCGGTGTGTAGGTAGCTGGACCCTTGAAATAACACATAGGATATTTTTTATCTCGATATTCCCACGGGATAGGAATAAAATCTTGAAATAATAACCGCTTGGCTTAGAGTCATGAAATTTGGTAGGTGTGTAGGTAGCTGGACGTCTGGAATAACACAAAGATAACTTTTTGACCCGATATTCCCACGGAATACCTAGGGATGACATCTCGAAATAACAACCACTGGGCGTAGAGCCATGAAATTCGGTGTGTAGGTAGCTGAACCCTTGAAATAACACAGGCTATTTTTTATCTCGACATTCCCACGGGATAGGAATAAAATCTTCAAATAATAACCGCTTGGCTTAGAGTCATGAAATTTGGTAGCTGTGTAGGTAGCTGGACGTCTGGAATAACACAAAGATAACTTTTTGACCCGATATTCCCATGGGATACCTAAGGAACAAATCTCGAAATAACAACCTCTGGGCTTAGAACCATGGAATTCGGTATGTAGGTTGCTGGACCTCTGAAATAACACATATTTTCTATCTTGACATTTCCACGGGATAGGGATAAAATCTTGAAATAATAACCGCTGGGCTAAGAGTCATGAAATTTGGTATGAAGGTAACTCGATGTCTAAAATAACACATACGCTACTTTTTATCCAGATATTCTCACGGGATAGTTTTGTAACTAAGGGACCGCATACGTCCCTGTATTATTATTATTTCATATTTTTGTCGGCATAGTTTATTCAAATTCAAATTCAAAAACATTTATTTGTAAGAATACAGTAAAACCTACCTACCTACCTACCTATATATCCTACTTACCTTTATATCCGTGCAAAATTACAGCTTTCTAGCATTGATAGTCCCTGATCTGACAGACAGACATGCTGAAACTATAAGGGTTCCGTTTTTGCCATTTTGGCTCCGGAACCCTAAAAATGACGTGTAAAAGTGCCCGTTGCGGCCTATTTACTGAATAAATGATTTGAATTTGGATAGGAAAAATTATTGAAATTTCAACACTGGGTTTAGACTCTTGAATTTTGTACAGCTATTCACAACACAACCTCAATGAAGGAAGACCACGATATAGATTTTGGAAATTGCAAAGGGAATTTGGTAAAATCCCGAAAATTTCAAGTGCAACTACCAGACCGATTAGTTTACGCGTGCGAAGCCGCGGGTAAAAGCTAGTGCATCCATAAAAGTCTTGGCTAAACGTAAATTTATTTATAAACAAACAAATAACAATTGAATAACTAACACGTAAAAATGCACCTCCCATCACTTATTTTAATTTTGAACATAATTATTTTGTTACTACACTTGTTTTGTACGTGTTTTGTACTTAGTTTGTTATGTACCGCGCTTTACGAAATTATTGATTTTTGTTTTTACTCACTTCATTATTATTTATATGCATACTTAAATCCCTGGTGATATTTAGCTGCTATGTTTACCTGTAAACAATACAATAATTAAATACAATGTTAAATAAAAGCTTGTACTCCCTATTTATCACAGTTATCTGTTTGTTTGAAATGTGTTTTAAGTATAATTGCATTGTTAAAGTTTTAGTACAGATCCCTAATTTTTTCTAGTAATAAATATAGCCTATCTTACTCAGGGATAATGTAGTATTCTAATGGTGAAAGAATCTTTGAAATCGGTACAGTAATTTTAGAATTTATTCGTAACAAACATCCAAAAATACGAATCTTTCCTCTTTATAATTATTAGTATAGAAGATATAAATAAAAAGCGAGGAAATGCTGCCAGCATCTTTGGGTCCATGCCGCGGGGAGTTCCATTTACTAATTTTTTCTAGGTTATAGTTTAGGACGACCAGATGGCCCAGTGGTTAGAGCACCTGACTACGAAGCTTGAGGTCCCGGGTTCGAATCCCGGCCGGGGCAGATCTTTGTATGAATAATACGAATGTTTTTTCTCGGGTCTTGGATGTTTAATATGTATTTAAGTATGTATTTATCTATATAAGTATGTTTATCCGTTGCCTAGTGTCCATAACACAAGCTTTGCTAAGCTTACTTTGGGACTAGGTCAATTGGTGTGAATTGTCCCGTGATATTTTATTAATTAGTTTTATTTTACTTTTAGTTTTTAATTTAGTTTGTAATATTTAGTATTATTTCTGCGTTTTGATCTATATCTAGAATGAATAAAAGGCCTTGTAATAAAAAGTGATACGTACATATGTATGTACATATTATACAACGTAAGCCGGTCCTATGTTCATAATTAAGTATTCTGTTCTTCCAGTCACGTGCTATCGATTTAAAGAAAAAACTGATGACAAATCGTGACGTCACGCAATGTGGTGCCCATCTGCCGAATTTACATTGTTTCTATTAAATGCCCGAGCACAAAATTGTAATGGAAAAATTACTCCTTTCTGAGCCCCTGGGAAGGCAGGGAGAGGCCATGTTGTGGAGTTGAACTTTTATATTTTATTAACTTGTAGGATCTAAGGCTTATTATGAAGTCAATGATTATATCATGGACAGGGATATTTGGAAATAATTCCGATCCGCATTAGCGATCCCTTCAAATAGCGGACTTACTGTGTAAAAAATAAAATTGTGTTAAATGTATAAATAAGTTAAATAAAATTGTGTTAAATGTATAGTATACATATAGATATCATTTATAATTATTTATAAATATTGTGAATCTGTTTTTCAAAAAAAAATACCTCGTTGAGTTTCTTGCCGGATTCTTCTCAACAGAGGTTTTTTCCGAACCGGTGGTAGAATTTTTTGACGTTCATAAGTGCTTGTTATAGCCTAAATTAAATAAAGAGATTTTGACTTTGACTTTGATGTGCAAAGCCCTCATACTAAACGACATACTAGTATTAACGGAAAAATTACTGATTTATGATTAAATACTTCAGAAACGTCTCCCATTTCTGTTTTTACTTACCTACTGTGTTTTTGTTGTAGATTAAAGAAGATCATGAAAATTTAATTTTAAGTTTTGTATATTATAAAACTTTAATGTGTTTTAGTACAAATAGTTATACAATTGTTGTGATGTAGTGTGATTTTTTTTCAATAAATGTTGTAAGTTTGAGTTTAGATATACATTAATTTAATTTTGAAAATATTTTTTTATATTCATCTAATAAAATAATTTACAATACTAAAATAATCCTGAGAAGGAAATCTACTCGGGATTTGGATCACTGTCCCGAGAGTTAAAGACGCTTCCCTCATTTTTACGAGACATTTGATCTCGCAGAAAACAAAGCCTATATGACCCATATTCCTAACCGCCAAATATTTAGGGCACGTATTACAAAAAAAAACTAAAACGTAAACTCATAAATTATTTAGTTTACCACATCCACGCGTGTTCGAACAAACTTGTATTTGCACGTGGCGAAATCTTAGAACTATCCCTTTTCTTACCAAATCCTCGTCTAATCCCCAAGCAGCGCTGTACTTAGCCGCACAGATAACTTTGTGATGTATATAATAGAACATTGTGTAAGTCTGGGTTTTACACAATGAAATCATAAATCCGGTGAATTATTGCACTCAATTTGATTATCGTTTCGTGGCTTAGAGTTTCTAGAACTAAGTATAATGTCAATAGTATTGTAAAACAGTGTTGAAAGGAGCTTTGGAATTAGAATTACAAGTAACATTCCAGTATCTACAATCACAGACGTTTAAATGACTATTATTAAATGTATGAATGCGAGTGAAAGTTAGGTTTCTAAAAGGATACAAAACCTAATAAGTACCTACCTAGTGATTGTTAAGTAAGATTGCGAAAGTTTGTGTATGTGGATAAAAATTATAGGACAGATTTGGATGTGGTATGCCGGTTTTTTTTTTTTTTAATTTATTAAGGCAACAAACAGTCACATATTTAAACATTTGCATTTAAGACATGATAAGGTATAGACCTGGAGTGCCATAACAGTAATAAAGTATACATCAGTAAACAGGAATGGTAGATGCGATAAAATGGCATCGCATTGGAGGTAGAAACAGGTACAATACGAGTAATAAGCCTTATACGCTGAAAAGCAGTTAACCATTATTGTAGAGTTAGACAAGAAAATTGGAAAATTGTATAAAACTGCGTGCGATTACTTAGCATTTAGATGACAGATTACACGGTTCTTGAAATTAATACAGTTTCTTTGGACAAGAATATCAACACACAAATTTTTATTCGACTGGATGGCAAACGAGCAAGTTGGTCTCCAGATGGTAAGAGATCACCACAGCCCATTAACATCTGTAACGCCAGGGTGCAGATGCGCTGCCTACCTAGAGGCCTAAGATACCTCAAGTGCCAGTAATTTCACCGGCTATCTTACTCTCCACGCCGAAACAACAGTGCAAGCGCTGCTGCTTCACGGCAGGAACACATTATAGTCTATTTTTATATTAAATATGCATTGTAGGTACATCTTGAACATGAAACTACCGTGCGACTCACTCATATTAAATGTTATTGTAACGGATAACTCACGTCTTAAATCGAGTTTAGCTCGACATGAAGAAGGGCTACGAAATAGCCTGAAACATGTCAAGCTAAACTCGATTTAAGACGTGACTTATCCGTTATAATATCATTTAATATTGTAACATCGTTAAAAAAACAACCGAGTCGGTGGTATTTTTTAAACATTCATAAGTTTTAAATATTTACATGGACACACACAAACCTTCGCATTCGTTTATCGTTACCAACAAACTGAGTATTAGTTACATCATATTGCCAAAAGCTGTATTCCATTGGCGCCATGGTGACGGCATCGGGCGCCATGGCAACCATTGAAGGCCATGGTGACAATATTTTTAGATACCAGTTGTATGGGAGATGTATGAGTCATGTAATGGGGAAGATCAACTCGAAGCGTGGCGTTAGATGTTGGTGATTAATTATTATTTACTAGTTGTTACCGACACCGATATAACTCGAAGAATATTTATTAAGTACTAGCTTTTGCCCGCGTGGTATTCGGTTATCGCGCGCTGTTCCCTCGGGAACTGTGCATTTTTCCGGGATAAAAAGTAGCCTATGTCACTCTCGGGCCCCTAAACTATCTCTATGCCAAAAATCACGTCTATCCATCGCTCCGTTACGGCGTGAAAGACGGACAAACATACAAACACACTTTCAATAAATAAATTAATTAAAATAAATTAAATTACTTTTAATAATCAGTTAACCTGTTAGGTTTGATAGCTGTTGTTTAAATTACATTCTTGTGTTTAAATTACAACAAAAAGTTAAACTAATAAGATAATATGCAGTTAGTTACTTAGTTGGTAAGTTTACATCCTAACTCCTGTTATGTGACAAGCAACTTTTTTTAACCGTGTTATAAATGGACTTGAATTACATTCCTGTTAAAACACTGTTATTACACAAGAAAGACATATTATTATAACAATTTCCTCTTTAACTTCTATAATCAAAGGGACTTGTCCCTTAAACTACACAAACATGGTCACCCTAATAACTAGAGAGGGGAAAATTCGGTGAAATTAGGCCGAATCTGTTTGCAGAACATCACTAAGCTTAGGGGAGGCGGTAGTCGGTGAATTACTTGAAGTTTGGTTTAGCTTCCCCTACGGCAGAGGCACTCAAACTGTTCGTCGCGACGCCCTAGAGCGTAAACTTATGTTTT
This sequence comes from Choristoneura rosaceana, assembly GCA_037349165.1. Lineage (NCBI taxonomy): Eukaryota > Metazoa > Arthropoda > Insecta > Lepidoptera > Tortricidae > Choristoneura > Choristoneura rosaceana. The sequence goes on from JAZBNJ010000007.1 coordinate 1,886,459, forward strand.
CTTTCAAAAGGGCATCGCAAAAGTCACAATCTGTAAAAGGAGTAGCAGTATTAAAAAGTTTGAGAATCCCTGCTCTATGGAATAAATTACGGTGTTTATTCGCTTGAGGGTATTTTTCTTGTTTTTTTATGGCTTTCCATCATCATCATCATCAGCATACTCATTGGGGGAGGCCTATATCCAAACAGTGGCTACTCCAGTCCCCTAATGAGTATTTATTAGTACCTATGGCCCAGTAGTAGCACGTATGTAGGCCAAAGATATATGCTGGAGGTAATTTCAAAGTTATATTGTGTTTAATTTAATTCTTATAATCTTTTAGTTATAGTTTAGTTTTAATTTATTTTGCTATGTATAAATGTGATACGCAATTAATGAATAAATAAAATAAAATATTTGTAGTTGTAATTTCTAAGTACATGCTCAGTTATTTTTGATCTCCTAGTCAACTACCATGTTTATCATAACACCATAGAACTTTTTCATACTGACATTTACGTCTGTCCATAAGTATTTGTTAAACACAATTAAAAATTTTACTACGATAAAGTTGCTCAGCCTTAACCAAGCAAAGCTTAAGCAAGCAAATTATTCGACTGGATGGCAAACGAGCAAGCGAGTCACCTGATGGTAAGAGATCAACTCCGCTCATAAACAACGTTGCCAACCTAGAGGCCTAAGATGGGATACCTCAAGTGCCAGTAATTTCATCGGCTGTCTTACACTCTACGCCGAAAAACAACAGTGCTAGCACTGCTGCTTCACGGCAGGATTAGCGAGCAACATGGTGGTAGCAATCCGGACGGACCTTGCACAAGGTCCTACCACCTGCAGAAGAACTTAGAGAACCACTATCCCAGGGACGCTACTACGAGATCCGAAAATCGAAGTTCGTATAGTGCCATCCCTCTCACTCTCGTATTAAATAGTATAAGCGTAAGCGGGACGGTAACATGGAGTTCGAATTTTGCACTTTGTGGTACAAGGCCTTCCCCCACCTTACAACAACTACCTATACCCAAAACGTGTTTCCTCGAACATGAAGTCATCATTCAAAAAATAGGTTACACTCCAACATGTTCCGTCTCGCTTTAACAACAGTAATTGCTGAGTGTGTCCCACTCTACCGTCCCAAATTCCGGCACGTACGAGAAACATTGTCCATTCACGGTAAGTTTAAAAAGTATAGTTAGTTTATTGATAGAGGTTCCGTCGTTTCCGTTCGAGTTTGGAGACGGGCTTTTTTTTTAAACAGAAACATTTACCGAATTCAAATTATGTGAACGATTGTAATAACGATTGTAATACGAAATTTAAGAGACGATTTCGGCAGTAGGTATCTAGACATTAGATAGTAGGTAACAAACAAAAAGTACAATAACTTTCTGTAAAAAAATCGCTTTGAAAACAACATTTCTTACTGTCTATAAAATTCCAAACAAAACTCAATTTCCTTTCTGTGGCTACATAAGTAATTTAATAAATTGTCTTATATACCTAAGTAATGTAATGAGAAAGAAATAAATGATTTTAATTTCATACAAAAAAATCCTTACTAAATTTCGAGTTGATGGCCAGTTGAAGAGTTCCTTCCTCGACTGACAAAGACAGTCTATCTTAACTAAATAAAGGCAAATTCTTCATCTCTCTTTTCCCAAAACTAAACCCACGAAGTCGTACCATGTCGTTAGTATCTATCATACAAAATCTTACATAAAATATATTATGTGTATGTGTGAGTATTTAAAAAATATCTTGATGGTTAAAAACCGCATCAAATTACGTTGAAACAATTTATAGTTTGACCACGAGGAAAAAGCCACAAAAAGATATAGGTAACTAAGTAATATATTTCGGTACCATATTACGATTACTATAATTATTATTAAACTAGCTTTTGCCCGCGGCTCCGCCCGCGTGGTATTCGGTTATCGCGTGCTGTTCCCTCGGGCACTGTGATTTTTCGGGGATAAAAAGTAGCCTATGTCACTCTCGGGCCCATAAACTATCTCTATGCCAAAAATGACGTCGATCCGTCGCTCCATTACGGCGTGAAAGACGGACAAACATAAAAACACACTTTCATATTTATAATATTAGTATGGATTAATTTCATTCACATTGTAGCGGCCGTGGTTATTAACTGACTCCTTGTTCCAAAACTACTAGTTATTAAATTAAATGTAATTAATCGAAAAAGAATCGGAAAAGTTGAAAATATGTTTTTTTTCCTACAAAAGAACCCTAACATTTATGTGTTCCTGGTAAATACAGCTATTTGCCTAAATTTGGCGCGATTGTTTTCAGTTACGATTATTGCCATCTATAGTTAAACGCAAACTGAATATTTATAGCTCTATTATACGACACATGGCGCTATAACAGTCGTAAAAAAGCTTTAAAATAACGCCTGTTGAATAAGAAAGCGAAAACTCGTACAGTTGATATCAGAAGAAGCTGACACGGTGATAAAAAGGCGGAAAATTTTATTGTAGGAGTAAGTAAGAGCGTGAATTGGAGATGTCTTCAGATATAAACCTTCTCATAACCCACATCTGACGACCGAATGGCTAAGTGGTTAGAGAACCTGACTACGAAGCTTGAGGTCCCGGGTTCGAATCCCGGCCGGGGCAGATATTTGTATGAATAGGTAATACGAATGTTTGTTCTGGGGTCTTGGATGTTTAATATTCTGCGAATCGTTACTCGGCCAAACGTCTGGGAATCGGGGTTTTGTTCAGTTGTTTGGTATTAATTACAACGATCCGTTACTTTTAACAATTTTTCTATATATTTTATAAATACAGATAATTTCAACGTATAATTAATTTTACAGACGACTGAAATACGCCGTTCCTAAGTTTCAAAATGCGATAACTCAAAATGTTACTATGTTCTTTACGTTCTTACGTGTATCTTTCAACTGTTAAAAAAATGATAAAGCACTTATTCGGTCGACTGTACATACAAATATCTACATTGAGTATTGAGTGTGTCAGGTTATTTTTGGCAATATAGTGTGAAAAGGGCGTATTATCTCAAAACCCCTAATAAATGTGAGATGAGTTGAATTTCGCATTTCATAAAAGTCAAATTACTCAAGAGGTTTTTTTTAATTAGAAAGTTACCAAAAGTATTAACTTTCATTAACGGCTTCTTGAGCTTTTCATATCATAAACCAGAGTTACTTTATTATAGGAGATTTTGAGGCTACTTTGCTAGATTTGAAATGGTTATAAAAATATCGCGGGATCGCAGTAGATGCGGAAAGCACAAGACCGGTCTGAGTGGAGAGCCTCGGGGGAGCCCTACGTCCAGCAGTGGACGTCTTTCGGCTGACATGATGATGATGATGATGATGATAAAAATATTCATTGCTCGATTGAGCAAATGAAGTAAAAAGTTAGCTAATTTAGGTAATTTTGTGAATAGGAGCTTGTGTTATGCTTCCAGAGGCCTTATTGCCTAACGTTTCTGACACTCACGATCGCAATAAAATGAATTTTTTTGTATGCGAAATATGTCATTTGATTGCGATCACGAGTGTCAAAAACATAAGGCAATACGGCCTCAGGTTGAGACACAAATAGTTTCTCTATTTAAAGACTAGATGGCGCTAGGGCTGGCTACAGCTAATCTACAAAACACACCGAACCAAAAATATATCCATAATACATAACCCTTTACGTAGCTCCGTGGCCCAAAAATACCTACTTAACTATTCTAATGAGTCAGTTGAGAATCGATGAATACCATGAATAGAGATGACTCGATATATTTCAACAATAGATCGATTTTGAGTCGCGCTCCATTGAACCGACAATCGATTCATGGAGACTACTCCATTTACATAACTATGAGAAGTTATTTTTTTGGAGCGATTGTTAAAATTAGGTGATAATAGGACATATTAAAATATATTTGAGTGTGTCTACAACCTAGCAACAATAGTTGGATACATCAATAGTGGAATATATAAAAGTACGTATCTAATTACATAAATTTTAAAACAATAATGGACATAATATACAAAAAATATTTAACATAATAAAATTTTCTCATAATTTATCAACTTGTCAGGATTACACGAACGAAACAGTTTGTCTAATTAATAGTTCCTTCGAACCTTATATACATAGATTTTATGACTTTATGTCATAGAATAACTATTATGTATTCCCTAGCCTATTTCTAAGTAACTCGTGTAAAAGATTTCTGGAATTTAAAGTTTATTTAAACTTTATTTCACAGGATCTTAGGTACAATGAGATCTAAAAAATATCCTAAAAATAACTTAACTAAACTTACCTACATAAAATTTAAAAAAACTTACAACGCTGCCAGCATCTCCGGGACCTTGCCTAAGGGGTACTCTTTAGACAATTTGTTTTAGTTTTAGGTTAAAAAAAATTACGTAGGTATATCAAACGATCATTCGACTAAAAATTACAATCAAAAAATTGAGCGATACAAAGAACAGCGCTATTTTGAATTAAATACGACAACACTCAATTCCTGAATGCATTTAATTTCCCGCTATTGCTCTAACTCGGCTGGAATAGGTAGGTACTAAATAACCTACTACACTTACTTATTATACTTTCTAAATAAACACGTTAAACCGTATATAGGAAAACATAAAATAAATCAGTGTTATCTAAAATCTAAAATAACAATATAGCATTTTCATTTTCACAAAACGCAGGAAAAAAGCAATAAAAAAAGTTAACAATGCTCTATGGTCGAAACGGGTTCGTTTATTTTTAAACTATTCAAATTTGGAATTCGAACGTCGGCTGCCAGTTTCAAGTGTGTGAAGTCGTAACTAGCATGATCAACTCACTTTCATTGATAAATAAAATATTAAAGATTCTTACTAAATATCAAAATTAAATAATTTCAGTTATTTCGTGAAAATTTTCACATTTTAAATTACCGCATGAGGTACAAATACCTGACACGCACTTCGCCTTTTTGTGTGTTGTGTGTACGTGTGTCGCTGTCATGGTTCTTTAATTAGTCGCCGGAAATATTTTTCCGAAATGATTCATTTCCAAACTGTTTCATATGGATAAACCTCAGGGTTGTTATTATTTTATTAAACTAACCTGACCTAGATAGGGTTCCACAAGAAAATCAGTCAGTTAGATATCCTATAAGATTCTATAGGATATCCTAAACAGTTAACAGTTTAAAAAAAAATCATCCATTTGAAAAAATTGGAAAATCAATCAACGAACTAAAAACTTCCCACACCCACGACCTTAAGAAGCTCCTCCGAAAAATAACGCTTGAGCCTGATTCAATCAATAACAAACGAATTATTTGTGAAAAATGTTTTCGGCAATAAGTCAGGATCATCATTATTCTGTACTAGTTTATGCCCGCGACTTCGTCTGCGCGGACCTAGGTTATCGCGCGGTGGCGTCCTCTGCCGGAATAAAAGGTATCCTATGTTGCTCCTTGGGGTTCAAACTATCTCTATACCAAATTTCATCAAAATCGGTTCAGCGGTTTCGACGTGAAAGCGTAACAGACAGACAGATAGACAGACAGAGTTACTTTCGCATTTATTATAATACGAGCTTATGCCCGCGACTTAGTCTGCGCGGATCTAGGTTATCGCGCGGTGGCATCCTCTACCGAAATAAAAGGTATCCTATGTTGATCTTCGGGGCTCAAACTATCTCTATACCAAATTTCATAGAAATCGATTCAGTGGTTTCGACGTGAAATCGTAACAGATAGATAGACAGACAGAGTTACTTTCGCATTTATAATATTAGTAGGGATTCTAATGTAACTATTCTGTAGTTCGTAGCGAGCATGCTAGCCTTTAAAAATTATGGCCGACTTCCTACGTCGCGATACAGTGCGCCTGCGCTTCAAACGAAACGAGTTGCTTTTAGGAATTACATTAATTCGGTAACGAATTGTAACACGTGTATTTGTGGGTCGATGAACTTAAGTGTCCAATATTATGTGTGTTAATTATATATTGTAATTTTATGGAATAAGGGGCAAAGACGATTCATAAACGATGGGCCTCATAAGGAAGCTCAAAGTCACTCAAAGGGCTATGGAGAGGGCTATGCTCGGGGTTTCTCTGCGAGATAGAATCAGAAATGATGATATCCGCAGTAGAACTAAGGTTACTGACATAGCCCGAAGAATTGCGAAACTGAAGTGGCAGTGGGCGGGGCACATTGCACGCAGGACTGATGGCCGATGGGGTCAGAAGGTTCTCGAATGGCGTCCGCGGACCGGGAGACGAGCTGTCGGTAGGCCTCCAACAAGATGGAGCGACAACCTGGCTAAGATCGCGGGATTGCGGTGGATGCGAAAAGCACAAGACCAGTCTGAGTGGAGAGCCTTGGGGGAGGCCTATGTCCAGCAGTGGACGTCTTTCGGCTGACATGATGATGATGAACGATGTTAAAAACCGTTTCGTCTCTTCTTTAGGGGCAATTCCAGAAATAGTGGCACCTTAACCTGTCATTTAGTTTTTGAATAGAAACTATGCTCAATTTATCGTTTTCAGAAAAAATAAAAATGTTCACAGATGAAAACCAATCGAATACACAAAGGCAAGGCATTTTTATTAAATTTCAATCTATCACTTTAATAAAAAAAAATGGATAGTGCCAGTTTTTACTGTAACCTGTCTTGTCCAAACGCGACACTCTTCGAGTTTTAGTTGTTTAGTTTATTCGTATACGATTTGATGTTAAAAAAATATAGCGCTATATGATAACAGGAATATAACTTTATCAAAAATATGTTGCACGGATTTTATATATCATTTTCAAATAACAATATCCACGCCCGAAATTTGTCCAGCGATATTTTCACTGTTACCTGTGTGTTCACAGTACAGCGTCTCACTCACACAGAAATAATATTTGTAGACCATAATTTGCGGCAAAACATTCCGTTAGTATCCATCTAATCGCCAAGCAGAGCATTCGCGGCTGTACGAACATAGTTTTGTGGTGACAAGTGATCGAAGGCAGGAATCTGGAGTTTGTAACGTGTATGTTAACTTTAACTTGTCGTGATTATTAGACGATATTGATATGGGACGTTTTTTACTTATCTAATTAAAATGTTCTATATACTCATATCTGATTGTACTGAGAGTGAGGCATTCATATTATTAACGGTTTTTAAGTAATCGTCTAGTATACCTACTTTTCACTGTAACCTGTGTCACTTTCACTTGTAATCAATATACAGGTTAAAGTGACTCTTGGCAGGTTAAAGTAATAAATAATTTTGAGTGGCATTTACGAGTTCGCTATTCGGGTATCTTAGTGCCTAAAGATGTTGATGTGCCAACTTGTTCATTTGGCGATTTTTAACAGCTGCAATATGTTCCTTGTCCCTCTCAGTTATTGTTCTTTTCGTTTGTCCGGTGTAGGAACTTCCGCAACTACAATCAATCTTATAAACACCCGGTGTTTGGAAGGGATCGACATCCTTAGGTGTCCTAATATGCCTCGCGACTTTGGACAAAAGTGTGTACACTACCTTGATGGAATACTTGCCTACAACGGCTCCCCGTTACTCCTTTCACATAAGACATATACGCAGGTTGTCTAGCGACATCAGGATGTTTGGTTCTACGTTTCCTTCTGGGCTGACATTTAGTCACCACATATCCGTTACACTTTATTACCTTCTGAACATATCTCAACTCCCTATTTTGCAATGAACTCGCAAAGGATGAGATGTCTGGGATGGTGGTGAGACGATGTATTCAGAAACCTATCTATGTATGAATGGAATTAAGATATGCAATAAACTGTTCCACTTCAGGTTTCCCACCTTTCATAACGCATAAAACATCATCGACGTACCGCTTCAACAATTTTACATTCCACGCTGGTAGATCTATTAAAGTCTCATAATGTTCCATCCAGATATTGACTATTACCGATGTCACGCGACTATCGATAACAATGCCATCAATCTGTAGGTAGGACTCTTACATAATATCATTCTCATATAACTTCCCCCGAATTATCTCATAGCATTCTTTAAGAAAAACACTGGTGAAAAGCGACGCCACATCAAAACTCACCACAACGTCGTCTTCTGGTTCCAACTTAATGCTGCTGAGAATTTCTACAAAATGGCGAGAATCCTTAACATAAGATGACGTTTTCCCCACAAGCGGTCACAAAAACGATGCTACGTGTTTCGCAAGTTAGGAGAACCCATTTGACTTACGATACTTAGGCCTTAAAGAGACGCTCGTCTTGTGCACCTTCGGCAAATCATATAACTTCGGCGGCTGCGCGTTCTTCGGCTTGTAAAGGCTCAAAATCATTACCGTCAAACACATCCTTTAGTATGACAACAGTCATTATACGGCGCGTGATTCTGGCCGTAGGGTTGTACGACACTGGCTTATAGACCTGATCGACATCCAACAAATTAATTATTTTACTCTCGTAATCATTAGAGTCCATCACAATAGCGGCATTACCCTTGTTCGCTTAAGTACGAAAAACCTCCTGGTTCTTCCAAATATTACTTAAAGCCAAACGCTCTTCCGCAGTGACATTGTTTTACGGTAAACTGGCCTTTCTTAAAATAACCGCAACATCTTGCCTTAGGACATCGGCGTCACTCGAAGTCACTTTATTGTGCATAATTACTTATTCCATGCTACTGATTAAGGTTCTATAAGGAGTTCGTTTCGGTGTCAAAGCATAATTCAACCCCTTCGCCTCTTGATATATACTCTTTTGCACAAAATCTGTAAAATTTAACTTTAACCTGTAATCTTTTCTCTATTAACCTGCGCCATGTAACTTTAACCTGTATCTCCAAAATTTCAACACGCCACAATTTCTGTATTTTTATGAATTTTGCGGTGCCCTTAACAAATATGCCCGAATTGAAATATTTAAAAAATATTTTTCAAACTAAGTTGGCAAAACTGACCCATTTTTTTTCGACAAAAAACTTTAACCTGCCGGTGCCACTATTTCTGGAATTGCCCTTAGGCGATCGGGTAATAAAAATAAAATTAAATGTTTTATTTTGGCACAGAACCATGAGTGTCAGAATCCTTCTCAAACTTGGATTTTTAATGGAACTCTAAATTCAACACTTTTCCCATAGCCTTGCGATTTGCTCAACGATACGTTTTCTCATTGAATCTTGTAATGTATGATAATTGCCAAAGCACGACCTGTTACATATACTAGCGAATATTATATAGCACGGTTACTCAAAAATCGACCTTATGATGAACAACGCAAGAATGATATTGGTTTCTGTTTACTCAACGTCCATGTATTATAGGGTAGGTAGATGTAAATTATTGGAATAAACATTTAATTAACCATTATTGCGAAATAGGTACGACAGGCATTTGGAACACCTGAAAGTTACCTAACGGTTTTCTTTAATAACTACGTAAGTACTTAAAGTTAGAAGTCTCATTCAAGAGGCTACCAACATGATCGTTTTCATATTTTCGTGATTCATTTATGCAAATTGCTACTCCGTGTTAATCACTGTTTTGATCACCAATCAAGTTTATAACATGACACACCTCTACTATATCGGATAAAGATTATCATCCACATATAACCAACCATTTATAGTGTAACATAATAATTAAAAGAGATTGTGTTGTTGATGCCAACAAAACCTGCTACTGAGTCCATACTAATATTATAAATACGAAAGTGTGTTTATATGTTTGTGTGTTTGTCCGTCTTTCACGGAGCGGCGGATCGTCGTGATTTTTGGCATAGAGATAGTTTATGGGCCCGAGAGGGAAAAGGGGTACTTTTTATGCCGGAAAAATGCACAGTTCTTGAGGGAACAGCGCGCGATAACCGAATACCACGCGGGCGGAGCCGCGCGCAAAAGCTAGTAATATTATAAATGCGAAAGTATTTCTGTCTGTTGTTTCGTTACGTTTAAAACGCTGAAATTATTTTGAAACATTTTCGTAGGAAGTTTGAAACAGTTTCGTTTTTATCCCGGAAAATTGCATGCTAAACGAATTCTGGGCAGACCAAGTCGCAGGCAAAAACTAAACTTTTCTTGCTCCATTAGTTTAGTAAATCAACGTGATTCAATAAAAAAAAATTACAGTCTGTTTCTCTGCTCACTGATACATTTTATCTGATGGATTTATGTATGTGATGCCATCTCTATTTATTCGTATTAAACCAACAGAGACGGCGTCACATTTATTTGTGATTTTATATTAATCAATAAGCGTGAAACACTTGATAAATTTGGTTTCGTGCCACCCGAGCCAGTACGGCGAGGGTGGATAGACACGTCGAGGGGAAAATGGGTTTAATGCTCGAGTTTTACTAATAAAACTAATAATTGATTTTCAGTTTTATATAAATAAAAAAATATTTTAAAAAATATGTTAAAGCTTCTTTGTTTGTGGCTGTTTACACCTGATTGCCTTGGTCTTAGACGAAGATTTTACTTTATGCACTAGATCATATAAATACATTTTATGTCCCCTAGATCCAGCATAAACATCAACTATACGAGCATGAGAAGTGAAAAATATTTTTCTAATACATGAAAGTTAGTACGAGTAGTCAAGAAAACATTAAGATAGAAACTTTCTTGCATACCAAGTAACAAATCAATAACTATTGGATTACCATTAACAAATTTTCACCTTTAAAAAAAGTGAAAAATTAATAACATTACATTTTCAAGTATCAAAGACTAAAATTATAGTTCGCTCAGGGCTGGGGCTAACGACCTATTGACAGTTGTGATTTATTTACCCATTTAGCTGACACGCTCGCCGATTAGAAAGCCTAGTAAAATCAACGGTGGTATGTGAGGTTCTCAAATTGAACTTATCTTGATACTTGATGCAGTTTTAAGGTTTTAATGGAAGTAGAGAGTAGTAGTAGAAGCTAGGTACGCACCTGATTTCCACCTGTCTCTAGCCCTCATTGGAGCGCTTTGAAGCCCTTTCAAATGTAACAGTCATCTTGACATTTGTAACAAAACTACCCACGCGACATTTAATTGACATTGGCGCGCTTGGAATAGCAGGAGACGGAAAAAGAAACAGAAAGTCAAAAGGAAGTGATATTCCACAAACATTATGCTGGGACATTTGTTTTGCTTGGAATGGCGTGGAAACAGGGTTGTCACTCTCGCCACTTAGATATTTTAATTTAAAAAAAATATATTTTTTTTAATCTGTGGTTGCGTAGTGGTTTGACCTATTGCTTCTCAAGCAGATGTATGGGCTCGAGCTAAGACCCTCTGAGTTTTTCGGAATATAGATACCTATGTGTGAAGTTACATGGGATAGTTTTTATCCCGGAAAATTGCATAGTTCCCGGGGGATACCGATAAACGAAATCTACACGCACGTGTATCGAATATGTGGAAATAAATGTTTCCCTCTCTATATATATACTTCGTTTTTTTTTAGCGTTAGAAAGAAGGTCAGCAATCTTGATGTGTATTTTTATTGAAAAACACTTTTTAAAAAGAAGTCATAGCAAATATGTAACAACTAACAAGGACATAATAATATGATCATTTACATGCGTTTGTTATCTTAAGTATTTATAAATATTGTAAATCTGTTTTTTTTTTTAAAACAATACCTCGTTGAGTTTCTTGACGGATTCTTCTCAACAGAGGTTTTTTCTGAACCGATGGTTGATTTTTTTGACGTTCATAAGTGCTTGTTATAGCCTAAATTGAATAAAGAGATTTTGAATTTGACTTTGACTTTGAAGTAATAAGTACTGATTTTTAAAACTTTTTTCAGTAAAAAGACTCGTCAAGATTGCTTACTCTTTTTCTAATGCTAAAAAACGATTTATAAATGTGTCTATTTCTCTCTGCAACCAACCCAACGATTTGCCAGAAATTCGGATCAATTTTACAACGTCGGGGACGTTGAGACAACCCTAGGCGATCTATATTAAGTCGTCGTGATTATTATAAATCCGTTTCGTCGCAGTAGGGTGGCGTCCACTAACGTCGTCACCCGATTCTGCCTGCATAAAATATAAGGAAGCAAGCTGAGATTGTTCTTGGAAACGTTTTACATCTTTATTACTAACTAGTGTTCACCCGCGGCTTCGCACACGTAAATCATTAGATCCAGCAGCTGAATTGAAATTTCGGGATTTTCGAAAAATTCCTGTGGGAATTCCCGAAAATTAAATCGTGATTTTCATTGACGGTACATTAAAAACAATCGTGTCAAATTTCATGACTCTAAGCCCAGTGGTTGTTGTTTCGAGATTTTATCCCTATCTCGTGGGAATATCGAAATAAAAAGTAGCGTATGTTTTATTCCAGATGGCCAGCTATCTACATACCAAATTTCATCCAAATCCGTCCAGCCGTTTTAGCGTGAAGGAGTAACAAACATACTCACTCATTTACAAACTTTTTATTTTCACCCGTAACAAAATTTGTTATTTGTTTGTTGTTTGTTGTGTTGTTTTTGTTTGTTGTTGTCGAATATTTAATAACCGATATTCAAATCGATAGCGATAAATGGAATCTTCGCAGTTGTCGTGAGTAACAGCCGGTACTTTATATTACTTACCATTAGTAACAGTCATTAGCTCAACACATATTTAATTCATGAGATTAGTCAGTCATCAATCGGTAACGCATAGTTACTGTTATGTTACATACTACATATACAGGAGGATCTGCAAATATAACGTAACTAAACGAAGCATAACCTAACCAAACCAACAAAAAGTTGGAAAACCCCCGACTTTGTCACTTTAAAGTTCAATATCTCAAAAACGGCTGAACCGATTTTCATTAAACATATCTAAACCATCGCTAGGAAACCTGCTATTAAAAAAACCGCATTCAAATCGGTCCACCCGAATAAGAGCTACGGTGCCACAGACAGACACACAGACAGACACACTCAACCTTTTAACACCCCTCTTTTTCCCTCGGGAACTGTACATTTTTCCGGGATAAAAAGTACCCTATGTCACTCTCGGTCCCATAAACTATCTCTATGCCAAAAATCACGTCGATCCGTTGCTCCGTTACGGTGTGAAAGACGGACAAACACACAAACATACAAACACACTTTCGCATTTATAATATTAGTAAATGGATTAAGGTCAAAGTCAAATTTTATATTTTTCAATTCAACTACTAATTTGTGCGCAGTCACATGTGAATGCTATATAAAAACAAAAAATAATATCTTATTACGCCTTCGATTCATCCCATAAACATACAATACGATCAGTCAGTTTGTCAACAAATCAACTCCAATGATCATCAACGATTCGGTTCCGCGTTCCCGGGCAATTGCTTTTATTGGACGTAGGTATTGAATAATCAACTGATTCTCATCAACAAATAAGAGGTAACAAAATCGGAATATGTGTTACTAGCTTATACCCGCGACTTCGTCTGCGCGGATTATCAGTGGCGCCCTCTACCGAAATAAAAGGTATCCTATGTTGATCCTTGGGATTCAAACTACCTATATACCAAATTTCATCAAAATTGGCTTAGTGATTTCGACGTCAAAGCGTAACGAGTCTAGATGTCCAGCAATCTACATATCAAATTTCATCTAAATCCGTTCGCCCGTTTTTTTCCGAAGGAGTAACAAATATACACAAACACACACACACCCCCACACACACAAACTTTTGCATTTAAATATTAGTACATTATGTTATTTCGATATGGGACTACATTTTTCAAATATGGAACGTTGTAACATTGTTGTTGTGTGTAGTACAAGTAACGTCAACTTATCTACAAGTCTTTTAGTAAAGTTTTTCACCTATATATCTGTTATCCTCCACGATACTATGAAACTAAACAACGTTTTAACGATGCCAATCACGTAAGTAAATAATTATTGTTAATTCTAACCACTGGGTTCCACGGAAATGCACGTTACGTGACTAATCCATCCATCCATACTAATATTATAAATGCGAAAGTGTGTTTGTGTGTTTGTTCGTCTTTCACGCCGTAACGGAGCGACGGATCGACTATATTTTTGGCATAGAGATAGTTTATGGATCCAAGAGTGACATAGGCTACTTTTTATCCCGGAAAATGTACAGTTTCCGAGGGAACAGCGCGCGATAACCGAATACCACGCAGGCGGTGCCGCGGGCAAAAGCTAGTATTAGATAAATAACTTCCCATTAAATTAATGTAAGTGTTATTTCAATAATTAATTGGTAATATAACTACATGCCACATTCTGATAATGGGTATAAATTGTCCCATGATATTATTTATATCTTTATTCTTTCTTCAATATTTTTTCCAAGGCTACAGGAAAACTACTTACAGCAAGATTGAGTCACTTGTCTTTAATGAATAGAACTACGCACTGCATTCTTATTCGCAAACAAAGTTGTTTAAATAGAAACAATGACAATAAAACGATACTGAGAAAACATTAGCATAATACATGTGTTCTCTTCTTAAGGTCTAACATTACACCGTACCATGACCGTAAATCATGTCAGGCGAAAGACGTCCACTGCTGGACATAGGCCCCCAAGGCTCTCCACTCAGACCGGTCTTGTGCTTTTCGCATCCACCGCGATCCCACGATCTTAGCCAGGTCGTCGCTCCATCTTGTTGGAGGCCTACCGGCAGCTCGTCTCCCGGTCCACGGACGCCATTAGAGAACCTTTTGACCCCATCGGCCAGCAGTCCTGCGACCAATGTGACCCGCCCACTGCCACTTCAGTTTCGCAATTTTTCGGGCTATGTCAGTAACCTTAGTTCTACTGCGGATATCATCACTTCTGATTCTATACCGCAGAGAAACCCCGAGCATAGCCCTCTCCATAGCCCTTTGAGTGACTTTGAGCTTCCTCATGAGGCCCATCGTTAGCGCCCAATTCTCAGATCCGATCAAGATGATCGTAATGTGTCGATCAATTCTTTGTATTGAAAAGTGTCTAAAGACTAAAGTCTTCGACCAGTTTATGTTGCCAGTGATGACATAAGGCGCTGAGATATGATAGGTCAGTATTTGGCAAAAACATAAAACATTACCTATACTAGAACTTACATAAATTATGCACCCTGGTAGGGTAAAGCCACAATTGTTATGTATGAAATTATAAATTCTATTACACAATTAAAAGTTAGATATCCTACATACCTGCCTAAAAACTACTTAAAAATAATAGTTTGCGCAAAGTTATAGCACGATAATAATACATGTAGATGCTCAGAGTCACGCAACGAGCTATAGACAGAGCTATGCTAGGAGTTTCTTTGCGCGAAAGAATCCAGAATACGGAAATTCGTCGAAGAACTAAGTCACTGACATAGCTGAAAAAATATGCAAGTTGAAGTGGTAATGGGCGGGCCACAACGCTTGAAGAACAGATAACCGTTGGGGGAGAAAAGTCTTCGAGTGACCATGATCCGGAAGACGAAGCGTTGTCAGGCCTCCCACCAGGTGGACTGACGATACCGTGAGAGTGCCTTTGTACAGCAGTGGACGTCTTCCGGCTGATGATGATGATGATGATGATGATTCAAATTAAGAGCAGCAACTAATATTTATTCGTTTTGAGCCCTTTCAAGCGACAATTGCCTTTCCGTGACCATTCTATTCCTCCCTTCTACCGGCTCACCCCATTTCCACAAGCACCCAACATACCCGCAGAAAACAATATTGATATATCACCAAAATGTTTGTTTCTGTCAATTTGTTTGCGAAAGCCGAATTGCACCCACATACTGCACGTGCCTATTATCCAATATAACCAATATTTCATCAATTACAAAATTAAATGCCAGGCTAATATAAGCTTTAACTTCTTGCTTTTAAAGATTGCTATGAGCTTGATGAACAGCAAAAGCAATTAATAAATTAGTTTCATGGTTTGAATAAAAGATTTTGAACGCTATTTTCATGGAAATAAGGATGGAGGTAGTGGAAATATACTTTAAACGGTACTCGATCAAGCTGTCAGTTGCTTTCATAAGGGTTGGAATTAGGAATTACGTTGGAAAGAGACAACATGATGACTCATTGAACCCTATAGGCCTATACAGTTGTACCTAGGAAATACAGAAAATAATATAAGACATCCTCAAGATTAGCAATAGATTGGTAATTACATTATTGCAGTGCCCTTACAGGGTTAGAATTTACAGATTGCCCATTGAGTTTTCAATTGAAAACGAAATACTTTTAAGGATTTTGCTTTACTTATTCTTCTTCTGACGATGCGATGGTTACTTTTTTTTGCACTCCATAGTATTTACCTGAAACCAAAATAAACGCAATTAATAAAAATTTCGCCCGTTTTGAACTATGCAGATAAGAGGCTACTGTCTACCCGGTATGTTATCTTTGCGAGTTACCTTATTGTACTGATATGTGGTGCTCAATAACGAATATTTCGTCACTACTTAAAAAAACTCGTATCTCAAAATGGATAATTTTTCCGACTGAACTTTGTGAACATTACGTCAAGGTTCAATTTTGTTGACATATTGATTTTAGGTACGAGGTTTTTTCAAAGTAGTGACGATTTGTATCGTATTGTATACCTGCTACACACTGCTACACTCGAATCCCAAACACCAAATTTTAAAAGAAACCCCCGATCCCTCCTAGACCTAATCAATAGGGCTAACTCTATTGTTCGATCTAGCAAACCGTTAAGGCACGTTCGGAAGTAGTTTAATGGTTTTTTTTAATAAAATTACGTCAATTTTTATGAGACTCAGATATCGTTTACCTTTTCATGCCCGAATTGCATTTGCCCGAATTCCACTTGCCATACCAACGTTTGCCATAAAATATAAAGAACCGTGCCGTTTTCAGGATTTTTTAAAAATTTCATCATATAGAATGCAGTAGGTTAGGTTAGTTTAATTTCAACTTTGAAGAAATTACTTTCTTATCTGAGGGATAAGATTGATAAGACCACAGTAAATTATTTTAAGTCAGTTTTTAAACCATAATTTTTATTTTTCACTTAGATATGACGTCTTACACCGACTTACCCTATACATATAAATTCCGTAGGCGCTCCGCTTTGACACGAAAAAAAAAGGTATCTATGCATGTCAAACTAGTACCAACGGTCAACGGTATTATGTCCAAAATATATTCTCAAATGAGCTACTTGTAACTAAAATATTTAAGTAAAAGATGCCGTTATCCGGGGTCACTGCGGTTGGCCCTTCCATTCAAAGTGCTTCGCCGAGAGCCCTTGAGACTTTAAATACCGACGCGCTTATGTTTATTGGAAACACTTTAGTCCAAGTTCCCATCATCATCATGTTAGCTGTAGGATGTCCACTGTTGGACACAGGGCTCCCACAAACGGTCTGGATCCATCGTGAAACTGCGGCTTTTTTGGAAAAAATCGCAAGTGGATTCAGACAAAAGCGTCCAAACTCCGGTGGCTTGGGCACCTGGAAAGGCTGGGTGAGGATCGAGCCGTAAAGAGAGCTTACTTGGGACGACCGAGTGTTAAAGTTGGTCGTCCCTGGTACCGCTGGAGGGGGGAGCGTCAAAGTTTGCATACGCTTCGCTAGTCATACCGTAATTTTTGTCCGAATCATCGTTTGTCATAATTTTTTTAAGTTTTAAATAGTCATCCTATAGTAAACTATAGGTTGGGTTAGGTTTGTTTTATAACAATTATTGGATTCAGAGAAGAAAGAATTATGACAAACGATACGCGAGCGAGCCGATACGGATCCGCTGGAGGGGCTAAGTCCTGAAAGATCCTTTGGATCTCAGGGTCGAAGGCTGGCAAGAGCTGGCTCAAGATCGTAAAAGCGTGGCGCAATCTAGTGTTGGAAGCCAAGACACACTTTGCGCCAGCGCCCTGATAAGTAAGTAAATTTCTCAAATGGAGACCGCGGATCGGCAAGTGCAGCGTAGGACGTCCACCGACGAGATGGACTGGTGACCTGGTTAAAGCCGCGGGTTCATGGTGGATGGATACCGCTTTCGGTCGAAGCAACTGGAGGTCTATGGAGGAGGCTTATGTTCAACAGCACTTTTTTTTTTTAATTATTTTATCTGATGGGGAAATGATCACCGCTGCCCACGAGTACCAATGACTCAAGGAGAGTCATTCGTCCTTTGCCGGACTTTTAAGAAAGTAAAAACCTTTTTCAGAATATAGATGATGGATATAGATAGATTCTCTTGTAGCAATTTGTCAACAGTCTTATATTATTGGTATCGTTCTAACGAATTACGCTGACATTTAATCTTAACCTCTTCCAATGTTGTTTTATTATTCAAGCAACTTCTCCTCACCGTATTCTTAACTTGTTACTAGCAAGTAGACACTTGAAGCACTTGGCAATTGCCGACTTACCTAACGAATACTTAAAACATTTACAACTTAATAGTAACCTCACAACAACATAGGTGCGGCGAGCTATTCTCTGTCCATTGCGTGCTCGACAGACGCATACAACATTGGCCACCTGGTAGAACACGTGATGAACAGAAAAGTAACTCGCTGCGTCGGTAAAAGGCAGCCTTTTGTCGGTCGTAAATTTGAGGCCTAAGCCATTGACATAAATATAAATATTAAATATGGCAGATTATTAAGAAATATGCTCTGTTTTGTCGTCTATTTGATAGGATTTTTCGATACCACCATTTACTTTAACTCGCTATCCATCTGTTGACCTGTTTATATTGCTATTTTATTTATGTTAGAACTTTATGTATTCAATTCTATTGTGTAGTTACATCATTTGTATTTTTTTTTGTTTGTTCTTGTTTTCTGTTTCTGTTTCCGCCACCTATTTTTGTTCGACATAAGTTCTTGTACTCAAATGGTTGTCTAGAAGAGATCGCTTTTAAGCGATAAGACGGCTTATTGTCTACCCTGAATTGAAGTGTTTATATTATAAGTTTTTTGTACTGATTTATGTTGTGCAATAAAGAATATTTGTTTTGTATTGTATTGTATTGTTGACCATGGCAGCCAAGGGGTTTTCTGAAACACGAGGATAACGGGAACATCATCATTTCGATCTATATACGTCCCACTGCACAGGTCTCCTCTCAGAACTAAGAGAGGGCTTGGGCTAGTTCCCACACGGGCCAAACGCGGATTGGGAATTCCACACACAAATATTTAATTTCTTCCCAGTGTGCAGCAGGATTTCCCATGATGTTTTCCTTCACCGTAATAACCATGACGTAGGAATTTCATTATCATCGTCATACCAGCCTATATATGTCCCACTGCTGGGCACAGGCCTCCTCTCACAACGAGAGGAGGTAGGTATTTGCTACTTTTTAGCTCGGTATCCTCACGGGATCGAGTTAAATTTATAATTAGAGACATGAAATCCCGCGTACATTTTGTTTGTTTGTACAACATTGTGGAATTCTCACACAAAATTTATTGGAAATCTCACACTTTTACGCCTTGGTTTTTGCGTGTGAAGCCGCGGGGAAATTCTAGTACCTATCAACCTTTCGTAAAAAAAAATCTAAGCGGTGGTAAAAACCCCATCAAAATCCATTGCGCCGTTTAAGAGTACTTAGCAAATACACAGACAGACGCGGCAAACGACTGCTTTAGACTACGTAGAAATAGAAGTAACATGATCCTAACACTTTTATTTTATCTAAATTAGTATACTAACATTTGATAAAATCCGCGACAATTCCCAGTAACTCTGTACAAACATTCTTATCGCATTCGAGCGGATGCGGGTTTTTTGCAGCTTTAGAGAAGGTAAAAAGATTAACTGTGATATTGTGGCTGTCTGTCTATATAACCCTTTGACCCTCGCTGTGTCGTTTCTGGTGCAAAGGTTTTGACCATTGCGGTTCAACGGGGCAAAGTGGCAATTGTTTTTTGGGACCTTTGCGCCTGGTATAACCTGGGCGGGCTATTAAACTGATTTTGTTAGGGTAATATATTATTTTTATTATTTAAGAACTGTACATAAAATAACATAAAACTCTAAATTAACAGTTAAAAAGAAGATAAAGAGAACTTAGCTAAGAAACCATAAACATACCTAGGTACATTTTAATTTAAAAAAATACCATATCCGTGCCAAAATTCACGTCAAACTATTTAATCACTAGAAGTGGCTGATTTTCGACTTGCAAATTTAACTTATGTTATACCAGGTATGGACAGAAATATGAGCAAATAATCCATATACTAATATTATAAATGCGAAAGTGTGTTTGTGTGTTTGTCCGTCTTTCACGCCGTAACGGAGCAAGGGATCGACGTGATTTTTGGCATAAAGATAGTTTATGGGCCCGAAAGTGACATAGACTTTTTATTCCGGAAAAATGCACAGTTCCCGAGGGAACAGCGCGCGATAACCGAATACCACGCGGGCGGAGCCGCGGGCAAAAGCTAGGAAAAATATATATCATACTCCTCAAACTGAACAACATTAGTTCAGCGACTTTTAAAAATAATTCGTTTTTTTAATTTTTATTACACTTTTAAATTTATTCGAAGAAGCAATGTAAAACAAAATGCTTGATGCTTCTAGCGTGACAGGCGCCGTCAGTTGTGAGTTGTTTTCTAGGATGGCGTAAATTGATAGCAGTATTGAATTTGTATGAAAAAAGAATAAATCACAGACTATTATTTTAAAAGTGCCTGAACTAATGTTGTTTAGTTTGATGAGGAAGATCTACGTTTTAATTTTTGTATGTACGAACAATGCCAGTCAAATAAAAGCATGTTAAAAACAAGAATGAGTTTTACTTTGTAACACCGCAGTAACATATTATAACACACTGATCGCATAAAACCATAAAAAAACCATTCAACACTCTGACATAAACAAAAAAGCATCACCAAGACTTAGCATAAACAATCCAGTAATATTAGAATTCTTTCCCACGACAAAAGCTGCAGCCGTCTCTTGCACGCTTACCAAACCGTGATTAGAGAGAGAAAGACGGACCTTAATAAGTATAGTAGCAGTCATTCATACTAATTTAGGATGTTCAACTCGTTTTTATCATTTAAAATCATGCGGGTAATGGAAATTTTGACCACTTAACATGTGAAAGGGGACGTTTTTCGAATAGGGCAGCGATACGTGTCAATATTATCATATTAATATATGTACTAGCTTTTGCCCGCGGCTCCGCCCGCGTGGTATTCGGTTATCGCGCGATGTCCCCTCAGGAATTGTGCATTTTTCCGGGATAAAAATAGCCTATGTCACTCTCGGGCCTATAACTATCTCTATGCCAAAAATCATGTCGATCCGCCGCTCTTTTACGGCGTGAAAGCATAACAAATAAACAAACAAACAAATATATATATTATAATAATAATAATAATAATTATTTATTTCATAAGCCTCTTACAAAAGTAATAACAAAAAACAAAAAACATTAGTAATATAAGGGCCTATTATATTTTTGACACGTTGCTATAACGGTCATGGTATGACGGTGTCATGGGTACCTTCAATTAATTAATGTACTTATTCGCCCTAACCGGTGGTAAATTATTCCGACATCCATTTCATTCAAGTTAATTGTGAATCACTAATTAGTTTGCCAGTGACTAGAGCGTTTAGCTGTTGTCGGGATTACTATTATGAATTACTAGCTTACTCGTTTATCAGCCGAAACTTTCATAATCATAAGTCTATCTGTCAATAAAGTCGTCTACATAAGTGTCGAACTCTCGCTGTGGGACCCCTGTCAAAACATCCCCTAGGTCTAATTGGCTTGCGATAGGCATTGGGGTAGCGTATCTTTATTTTTATTGCCATCGGTTGTAGTCGTTCTATTGATTAGATATGGTTACTTCACCCTCAAAGCAATCGTATTCTCTCAGGTCTCAATTTCACAACACCGAAGATGATAATCATCTTTTTTTGTGTACAATCGTTAATTTTTTTCCACAGGATATAATACAGGGTCTTCCGTACAACTGTGTAAAGTCAAGGGCAAAAATATTGCACTTTAGTGCCTTGTCACTTTAACCACTGATAGTTTATATATGGCAGTTCAAATGTAACGAAAATAGACAAGGTACTAAAGTGTAAACATATTTTTGCCCTAGACTGTACTTAGGAATTTAAGGAAGTGATCCACTGAAATAGGAAGAGTTACAATCCTAAACGAGAGAGAGAGAGAGTGTGAACAACCTGTTTAACCGTCTGTTACACTGGGACCTATTAGACCAAGATGATGATGTTAAGCAGTATCATCATTATCATCATCATCAGCCGGAAGACGTCCACTGCTGGACAAAGGCCACCCCCTTAGAACGCCATAATTAACGACAACTCGCCACTTGCATCCACTGGTTTTCCGGCTTTCCGCAACTCCCACGATGTCGTCAGTCCACCTGGTGGGAGGCCTGCCAACGCTTCGTCTTCCGGTTCGTGGTCGCCACTTGAGAAGTTTTCTCCCCCAACGGTTATCTGTTCTTCGAGCGATGTGGCCCGCCCATTGCCACTTCAATTTGCATATTTTTCCAGCTATGTCAGTGACTTTAGATCTTCGACGAATTTCCGTATTCCGGATTCTATCGCACAAAGAAACTCCCAGCATAGCTCTCTCCATAGCTCGCAGTAAGCAGTAGACGCGACGCCGACTTTCAAAAGAATCAAAAGAATGTAGGTAATGCTATAATTATATTTTACAGTGTTAATCACAGAGAAATAGAACTGCGTTTTAAAAACACATAGTATCTTAAACTAAGTTAAAAATTACTACTTAAATCGAAATGAGGTAAAAAATTACTTATTGCGGTGAGACTGAAAAATATTACCTAATGGATTTACCTTATTCTAAATTTGCGGTTGATTATTATAATTGGCTTCGGTTTGTGGTTTAGTTAGGCAATACCAACTACCTACTTCAAATACGATTGGGGGAATTCAAAAATTAAACTTTTGTAGGTTATTGCGGTTTATGTCACTAAGACTGGGCACGTTCAAAATCAAAATCAAAATGTCTTTATTGCGGTTATGGATAATAAAGTTGATAGACAAATACATAAAGAAGCGCCATGTCCTGCCTACTAGAGGCGTACAATTTTTGCACACTACTTAAAATACGATAAGAATAAAATTAAAATAATGAACTATGCGATCCGCATTGGGCCCGCGTGGGAACTATGGCCCAAGCTCTCTTGTTTTAAGAGGAGGCCTGTGCCCAGCAGTGGGACGTATATAGGCTGGGATGAGAATGAACTATGAACTCGTCATTTGAATATAAGATAAAATATCTCAAATTCAATAAAAACACATTAGAGAAAAAAAACAATAATTTTAAATATCAAGTAAAATTCAAACTAAATGTCAATAAAATAATAAAGGATGGTTAAGATCGCGAGACCACGGTGGATGCAAAAAGCACAAGACCGGTCTGAGTGGAGAGCCTTGGGGATTGGGGAGGCCTATGTCCAGCAGTGGACGTCTATCGACTAACATGATGATCATGATGATGAAAATAATAAAATTACTTAACTAATCCATTAACAGTATCATACATAAAAAAAATCATATAAACTATAAAAACAATTGGCAGCTAGTCAATTGAAAATTAGTTATATTCTTAAAAGTTAAAAGAGTGCAGTTTTAGCACACATGCAGTTGCAATAGAATTAGATATTTTGTAGTTATATCTCGTGGGACGCACCCATATAATCTAAATTTAACATTTACTTTACTAACAGAATAGCCGATCATTAAAGTTCGAGTCGGACTCGTGCATGAAGGATTCCGTACCATTTATACAACATTACGTCACTACTTTAAAAAAACTCGTATCTCAAAATAGATCATTTTTCCGAGTGCACTTTATGACCATTACGTCAAGGTTCAATTTTGTTCACGTATTGATTTGGGATACGAGATTTTTTCAAAGTAGTGACGATTAGACATTAGCAAAAAAATGACAAAAAAACAAGGTTGCTGTATGGGGGAGCCCCTCTTAAATATTTATTTTATTCTGTTTTTAGTATTTGTTGTTATAGCGGCCACAGTACTACATAATCTGTGAAAATTTCAAGTGTCTAACTATTATGACTTAAACATGGAGCCCTGTGACAGACAGCAGAGTCTCAGAAATTGGGTTCCTTTGGCACCCCTTGGGTAAGGAACCCTAAAAAGCTAGTTAGTTATTTTTATTTCGTTTCGTGTAGTTTACACGACACACAATCACTCACACACTAAGCAGCATAGAAGCAAGGCAAAATATTGTTGATCATATGAACAATATTCGTACGTAGCATAACTTTACAAATATGTATACAGATGTGTACTCGTAGGTTATTTTGTGTGTATCTTTCGATTGTCGTCTTAAGTATTAGTCATGGTAATAAGCCAATATATCATCGTCATTCATCATTCTTTGTAATAAGGGTTGTCACAAAAAAATTTGAATGTTTTGCAAATAAATAATAAATAGTAACCCGACTACGAAGCTTGAGGTTCCGGGTTCAATTCCCGTGTCGGGGCAGATATTTCGCTGGCCGAATGTAACAGTGGCACAAGTCAAAATATTGAAATTTCGAGAAAAAGCACACCAAAGTTTTGATAACTGGACTTATACAAGAATTGTATATTGATATATGTGATGTATATTGTATTGTGTTTAATAAATATTATTACAATACAAAAGTAATTGAAACCAAAAAAAAAAAAAAAATACGAATTTTTGTTCTCGAGTCTTGAGTGTTTAATATTGTTATTGAAGTATGTATCTATCTATATAATTGTATTTATCCGTTGCTTAAATTAGTACCCATAACACAAGCTTTGCTAAGCTTACTCTGGGACTAGGTCAATTGGTGTGAATTGTCCCGTGATATTTATTTATTTTTTATTTAGGCTATAACAAGCACTTACAAGTATGAATGTCAATAAATCTACCAGTGGTTCACTAAAAACTTTGATGAGAAGAACCCGGCAAGACCGTAGGCCGTGGGTTCGAACTCGGGGTTGCATCTGTATTTACTTATTTATTTATGTAGTATACTTGTTTCGTCGCTGTACCCAAGAGTTTTGACAACCCTAGGAAACCCCTAACGTTAGCTTGTGGGGTCACAAAAGTCTCCAACTTACCCCGAAATCCGAAACTAAGGGTGAATTTTTCTGGAATTGTGCTGATTCACAGTGCAAGAATGCAGTGCGTGACTGAAATGCAACATGCGTAATGTATGTACATGCAACATGCGCCACACAGGGTGATGTTTTTAGCGGATAAGCCAAGTAAAGTATTGATAATTTTTCAAGTCAGGTCAAGTATTGATATATATTTTTTGTTTTTATGTATTTTTATTCTGTTTTTTATTTAATTTGCGAAGCGTGAATAAAATATTCCTATTTCTATAAGCCTGTATAAAGTTAATATAAAAATTGTTATTTTCCCGCGACTCCATTTGTGAAGAATTCGTTTACCTCTATCCCGCGGGAACTATGCAATTTTAATCTGTTTAAAAAAAAAATTATAATAAAAAAAATTGCTTTAAGATCATTTTTCGGGATAAAAGTATCTCAATTCCTTTCTCGGGCATTAAACTACCTATATATTAAATTTCATTTGAATAGGTTTAGCGGTTTTGACGTCACAAACAAACTGAGGTTCACAACCTGATGAGGTTACAAACAAACAGACTTACAAACATCCGCATTTATAATATTTTTGACATTTTCACTTGAAAGTTCAATATCTTAAAAACAGCTGAACCAATTTGTCTAAAAACCATCGCTAGAAAAATTCCTTTCGAATAAAAAAACCGCATTCAAATCGGTTCACCCGTTTAAGAGCTACGGTGTCACAGACAGACACAGCGGTCGAACTTAACACGCCTTTTTTGCGTCGGGGGTTAAAAATAGCGGCAAAAACTTAACAACGAAATAAAGACAGAAGAGATTTCGATTGAACTCAGCTAAAAACCATTGCAGTTAAACTAACTATTAACAAACCGCGCTTTAACTACGAGTTTAACTTCCGCACCAGATGCACCCTTTTTTAACCGCCGCCCGTTGACCGTAAACGATTTGACAGCGTTGACAGATTACCCCCTTAAAAAACTTAATTTGACTGTCAAAATCTAAATCAGTCCGTAAACATAATACCATAGACGTCATAGAGGTGTTAAAAATGTGTTAAAAAAATGTTGGATGTGGTGCCTTTGATAAACGGTAGCGATATGTTATAATTAGCCATACTAATCGATGGAGCGACGACCTGGTTTAGATCGCGGGATCGCGGTGGATGCGAAAAGCACAAGACCGGTCTGAGTGGAGAGCCTTGGGGGAGGCCTATGTCCAGCAGTGGACGTCTTTCGGCAGACATGATGATGATGAGCCATGCTAACTTCCTGCCTTCCTTAAAAAAGTCTTAAATTATTAAGATATTCGTTAAAATGTTTTGATCTTTAAATGATCTTTCTGTGAGTCATCTAATGAACAATGACTCTTATGGCTAAGATAGGTTTTTGGAGTCTTTGTATTTTTTATTTCAACTTCAAATTTTGTTACTTTTACGATCATCCCGTAAAATCCACATCGAAAATACAAACTGAAACATAGATGCCAAAAAAAAAACAGATAAAGAAACCAGCGCTGGGCTGCTTAAGTGACTAAATAAGAAACAAACAAGCTGAGATGTGGTGCATAGGAGAAATTTGTGACTGTACTCCTGTCCAGTGGTAGTGTAGCAGTATAGCAAGCAGCACGGAATGCCGAGGACGTGGGTTCGATTCCCAACGCTGGTCTCTTTTTCTGATATTTCTGTGCATCTATGTTTCAGTTTGTATTTTCGATGTAGAGTCCACATTTGGCGTCGGAAAAATATGGAGAAAATCTTTCTTTTCTGTTATAGCAGACAAACGAGCAGACGGTTCACCTAATGTTAAGTGATTACCGTCGCCCATAGACATCCGCAGCACCATCAGGACTGCAGATGCGTTGCCGACCATGCAAGAAATGGTACACTCGCTTTTTGAAGGTAGCCATATCGTAATGAGTTCAAACTGTTCCATAAATGACACGTGCGTGGTTAGAAGGAACGCTTATCTTCCCGCTGACTCTTCTAACTTGATATCAACTATGGTTCGCACCCCTTGCCTCGTTTACTATGTAGTGTGAAAGATGGGGGCGCACGTTCGTCATGGGCTTTATGAGTTTATGGGCTTCGTTAAGACAATGTTTATTACCACAATACAATAATGTAACTTTGGAGTGCAATGACACATACTTTCTTATGCGTTGTCTTTTTATACTTTCTACTATTTGTTGTGAATAAATCTATTTTCTTTCTTTCTGTTAATGCTCTTGAGAACAATAATTTCTTAGTAATAATAAAGAACACTTGGACCGTATTTCCCACGAGGGCCCAGTGTGGATTGGGACCTTCACACATACCATAAATATTGGTACCGTCCCCCCTCCCCTCCCCAACTACGCTACGCCACTGCATATATCGTACAGTCAAAGGAAAAATATGATATGATATGATATGATCATGAAATTCCTAGGCATATCATGAAACGCCGCCATATCGCTTCTGGCACTTCGCCGGTCGCTGCCGCGGCACGCTCGCTTCGCTCGCTCGGCTCGTGTGTGGTGGTCACAATTCATACTAACCACTCCTCGCTTCGCTCGTCCTACCTAAATTTTTCTTTTTTTCAGCATGTCACGATGTGCCCGGTATAAAGCTAGGAATATCAACGAATGCGTTCCTCTAATCGATCAGCCGTATTGTTTCTCAGGCACATCGTGATATGCCTGGCCAATTTTTAGGCATATCATGAAATGGCGCCATTTCATGATGTCACTAGGAATTTCGTGATCATATTTATTTTTGCCCTTGTCTGTACATATGTATAATACACGTCTAAAATAAATATAGGCAATGGGATAGTGGACTGACATTTAATTTTTTACCATCCCGCTAAATACTGGTGTATGTAACATATCCTAGTTTATCATGTGGCATGTAATGTAACACTAGGTTTCCGTGTCACTGTAACTCTATAAAATTCGCAATTACGCGAAACGACCTCGGATACGGAGTCTCATTGATTGGCATTGGCCTTGTTGTATGCATTCCACTATTCATCGATAAGGATGTTACAAATACAATATTATACTAACTTATACTATTCGGTTTTTTCCTTGTAATGTATTTTTCTGTGTATCGAATATCCTTCCATACTTAATATTATAAATGCGAAAGTGTGCGTGTTTGTGTGTATGTTTGTCCGTCTTTCACGTAAAAAGTAGTGACGGATCGACGTGATTTTTGGCATAGAGATAGTGGCCAGAGAGTGGCATAGGCTACTTTTTATCCCGGAAAAATGCAGTTCCCGAGGGAACAGCGCGCGATAACCGAATACCACGCGGGCGGAGCCGCGGGCAAAAGCTAGTCAACATATATATAATTAGCTGATGTAATGCTTATCTGATGATGTATTGCTGTTATGATTTATCGCTTATTATTTCTGGTGTACAATAAAGAGTATTTGTATTGTATTGTATTGTAATGTTCCGGAAGACAAGTTCTGTGTATTCTGTCATCAGACGATATCAACGTAAAACCTGACTTTGGAAACTTTTGCAGTTTTTATTAAGAAATGTAGCAACCCTGTATTACTGAACGCACCTCAATTTATCCCTATTCAAGTCAATCTGTAAGCTAATTGATGTCACATTGGTAAGTGAATTCGGGAGAACCTTGAAGTGCCCGGTTGTAGTCATCAATTGATTGCAAAAATTATTCTGTTTTAATTGGTCTGATTTTTCAATGCTGGATTCATTCTGCTTGGTTGCTGAATATAAAAGTAAGCCATAATTATACCAGATTGTAGTGAAATAGTGTTCTTCATTTTTTAGCATTAGAAATAGCCGAAAAAAATGTTAATGTGTTATTGAAATATACAAGTATCACATCATCATCCCAGCCTACACACGTCCCACTGCTGGGCACAGGCCTCCTCTCAGAATGAGAGGGCTTGGGCCGTAGTTCCCTAGCGGCCCCAGTGCAGATTGAGAATTTTACACACACCAATAAATAACAAAATATGTATATGTACTCATAAAATAACAGCAAGGAACAGAAAATAGCAATTAAAATATGTAATGGCGTAGTCATTGTAAATGTTATGATTTTATGTGTATGGGTACTAGGAAAAGTAATTAACTTTTAGAACCCTTTTTCGTTGAAAATACAGATTAAGATGGTTTACCTTATTTTTATTGCTAAAAATCATAAGTATAGTTTTGATGAGAACAAACACAAAACAAAAAAATCTCAATTGTTAATTCGGAAAAATATTATCACCAAATGATTTTGTTTACCCAACTTATATATTCATATTACAAAAATAAAATAACCTCACAAAATTAAACTTATTGATTTTCACTGTAGACAAAGTCAACTTATTTTTTGTACAGTAACCATAAAAACGGGTCTAACTCGACATATTTTATTTATGGATAAATAATCAATTAACACACCCGATCAATCAAAACTTAACAACGACTGAAGCGTTAAACACTTGAAATCGATCATTCATGCCTCGAGCGTAAAATTACCCCAAGCTTTGTTTACAAAAAAACCGTAAGGGTTATTGTACGAGCTTTAAAAACAAATGTTGAGTTCAAACTACATTCTTGCATGTACACATGCGCTTTTTGTATTTTTTAACTGAGATGTAAGAATAAGTCCGTGCCGTGCCCGGTTTTAGAATAAGACAAACCAATCTTTCCACATCATCATCATCATCATATTCATCGTCATTTCAGCCCAAAGACATCCACTGCTGAACATAGGCCTCTCCCAAGTCTCTCCACTCAGACCGGTCTTGCGCTTTCCGCATCCACCGCGATCCCGCGATCTTAACCAGGTCGTCGCTCCATCTTGTTGGCTGCCTATCGACAGCTCGTCTCTCGGTCCACGGACGCCATTCGAGAACCTCGTCATCTTAGTCCTCGCCTACCTACTACCTAGCCCTAGGTGACTACTGATGACGATGATTTATCTACCACGTGTCTAAGTACGACCACTTCCATTCGTGCATTCGGTATTTTTATTTATTAAGCGGAATATTTTAATAAACTAAAAACCTTCGACCCCTGACTATGAACCCCAGTGCTCTAATCCCGACCCCCATTTTTTCAAACTCCCCTTCCATAAATATAAAAGTTATGATCACATTATATCATACACACACAACTCATTGATTTAAAAATTCAGCCGTTTCACAGTTTGCCGTAATTTTTTTTAGACTACGGCACAGCTGGGTAGTAATTTTAAAAAAATATTGGCGTTATTTTCGTGCATTCGTAATAATGTAATAATGCATTTGCAATATTTCGAGTAGCGTTCCTGACACATATAACCGAATGAGTAACTTGTTTTAATGTTCCTGTTTTAGTTTTTAACTCCACGAAAAAGAGGTGTTATAAGTTTATCTGTCTGTCTGTCTTTGGCATCATAGCTTTCAAACGGATGGACGTTCATTGCGGTTTTTTACGTAAAAGCGTAAAAAAAAATTGTGGTAGTGTTTAGCTGCTTCATTAAAATTGGTTCAGCTGTTTTGAAGATATTGTCCTTAGAAATGACAACGACGAGTTTGTCAACTTTTCAAAGTTGGTTAAATTAGTATTGTCGCTACCTCAGTAGCCTGATACCGTAATAACTCGACTCTCACAGATTTCGTTCACGTTACACAAAAAAAAACAACCACGCCAATTTTTTTTTAACAAAATATATTTTTTAACTCCAGTGAAGTTAAGTGATTAAGAAAGCTCGTTAAACTAGAACAGTGTATATTTTTAGAGAATAAAAAAAGAAAATTTGAATGTATAATATGAAATTACTTAAGTAACTGCTATAAATTGTAAATTGTCTCTGGTCTCCGCGATACGGGCCGAGTCTAGAAAAAAAAAAGTGCGGAGTCCACCGATGAATCTAAATTGTAACCTTGTTATATTTCAAATAAATTATTTTCTTTAATATTCTTTAAAAACCTAAAAATGCTTTAACTCAAACCTTGCCCATAAATATTGACTTTTCGAAGAAAGGTCTTTATCGAAACGATTTTCCATGGAACCCTAAAAGCTCTTGAAGC
The DNA here is from genome assembly GCA_037349165.1 of Choristoneura rosaceana. Taxonomy (NCBI): domain Eukaryota; kingdom Metazoa; phylum Arthropoda; class Insecta; order Lepidoptera; family Tortricidae; genus Choristoneura; species Choristoneura rosaceana. Next base: position 1,917,553 of record JAZBNJ010000007.1, read on the forward strand.
TATGTTAATAACGGCTCTACCAAGAACAATAGAATAACTCAGTTCCCCTCTTGGCGCAGACAGAAATAGCTCCAGCCTGCAGGTTTGTGGGGCATTGGAGCGCTGGGCTTTACACTTCCATCGAAAATACAAACTGAAATGTAGATGCACAGAAAAACCAGAAAAATAAGACTGGAAATCGAACCCAGGTCCTCGGCATTCCGTGCCGCGTGCTATACCACTACACCACCGCTGGCCAACAGACACGAATTTCTCCTACGCACCACATATCTCAAAAAAAACAATCTAATAAAGATTCCAAAAAACAATCTTAATTAACACTTCCCTAAAGAGGCTATTTCCATCCGCTTTTCCCCCAAATGTTTTTGTCCCACTATGATTTTTTATTGAAGCTTATTTTCACAATCGCGCTTTCTCCCAATTTCAATCGACACAGAAACAGTGTCGATATAGCTCCGCGCGCGCGGAGCTCCTACTTTTGTGTCGTTTTGGCTCTTCGGGGAGTAAATTTAAAATAACCTAAGCCTTCCTATGTTTTTGGGAAAAAATGCAATTGTTAAAATAAACTTCAGTAAAAAAAGCTTACTGTGAAAAAAAACATTTGGAAAAAAATGCGGATGGAAATTTTGATACTAGTATAAAGAACCTGGTAAGTTTTTTTTTTTCAATAAAAAGACACGTCAAGATGCTTTACCCTTTTTTAGCACTAAACTCTTAATCTATTGCTAAATAAAAAACTCATCCCTTTAAAAAGCCTTGCAAAGCGTCCCCGTAACGTTGCATCATTAATAACTCTGCACGCGCCATTAACTAGATCGCTACTTAAGTTAAAACAACACACCCTGCGATTTAATGACGCGATAACTTAATGGTGTTGTGACAAATGTAAAATCATAATTAAAACAATATTTGTATTACGTATTGTGGCTTTGATTAAAAACAATTTTTTTGTAATTATTAGTTATACTTACTATCAAGATGACAACTATTGGGACATTGACCAGCACTCGGACGTTAACATGCTGATGCCCAAATAGATGACACTCTGCTGTCACTTCTATTGCTAATGAAATAAAATTACAGATGACAACTACTAAGACAGTGACCGGCACTCGGACGTTAACATGCCGATGCCCAATAGATGACACCTTGCCGTCACCTGTGTTTCAAATGCAAGAAAATTTCAGATAATAATTACTGGGACAGTGACCAGTACTCGGACGTAAGCCTTACATGAATATACATGTTGGTGGCCGATCGTAAAATCCGCCAGATCACGAAATTCCTAGGCACATCATAAATTGACGCCATTTCATGATATGCCTTGTAATTTCATGATCTGACTAAACTAGCCAAATCGTGAAATGGCTGCGTTTCATGATATGCCTAGGAATTTCATGATCTGCCTAATAGGCAAATCGTTAAACGGTGAGTTTTGAACGATATGGCGGATGTCCCTTAGCCGAAATTCATGAAATGGCGCCATTTCACGATATTCGTGATCTGGCGAATTTTACGATCGGCCGCCGACATACACAACTATTTAGATAAAAAAAGATTCTTATATAAATCGCACAGTTATTATTTTAAAAGCAAGCTCGTTTTCATTATTATTCATTTAACACATGCTAACTACGTTGTTTATATTTCTTCGATGCGCCTAATTTATATTCGAAAACGGCCCCAGTAATTCAACATTTTATGCATAATTAATGTTTAACTAATATTGTTTCAACCTTCAAGTTTTTTCCGTATTTACGACAGCTATTATTTTATTTAGCTACCTATTAGAAGCCTCATTTTTATTTGATACTAGCTTTTGCCCGCGGCTTCGCTCGCGTTAAATTTGGGTCAGTTCGTTCGTTGAACGTACATATTGCCGTAAGTTTTCTGATTCAGTTGGTACTCGTACCTTTAAAATCGTCTTTACTCTTTTTATTGGGATTTTCGGAAAATATTCGGAACAATTTTTACCTGTTAGTATTATCTAGCTGCATGCAAAATTTTAAGTCTCTAATATTTATAATTACGGAGTTAGGGACACATTGAAGCGAAAATATAAATCTCATTTATTCCCTATCCCGTGGTAATTTGGATAAATCCTAAAAATGTTATCCAGCGCGATCCCGCGATCTTAACCAGGTCGCTCCATCTCGTTGGAGGCCTACCAACAGCTTGTCTCCCGGTCCACGGACCACATATATGAGACGCAATTAATAGACGGCACCTTAGGTATAAACAACTTCATCATCATCATCTCAGCCGTAGGACGTCCACTGTTGGACCCCCCATAGACTTCCAGTTGCTTCGGTTGGCAGCGCTATGCTTGGAACTATGCTTGGGGTTTCTCTACGGGATCGAATCAGAAATGAGGAGATACGTAGAAGAACAAGGGTCACCGACATAGCCAAGCGGATTAACTCGTTGAAGTGGCAATGAGCGGGCCATATAGCACGGAGAGCAGATAAACAACTTATGCTGCAGAAATTATTCTATTTTTATCGCGGCTCGTTATCATTTCTCAGGTTATCTGCCAAATATTTACAAAAAAACTGCGAACTATCTCACCCGAGGAATGTTATCAAGCTTTTCCCGTGAGCCCCGCTGCGTGCGCGCAATATTTGAGCTTTCTCAACGTGGTTACGTAATAGTCAGAGTGTGTTACTATAGATCTTTTCTAGCCCTACTAGGTATAGTAAAATGTTATAAGTAAAACGTTAAAGATGGATCACTCAGTAACAGGCTAGATGACTAAAAAAAACTGTTTAGTCCGTCAGGTGGATAATTTAAAAATATTGTGCACATATTTTTTCTTTTGTTTGACAAACAAAAATGACGAAGATACAGTGCTCAGAAGTTTCGAGTGACGTCACTATATGGTACGATTTTTACCTTATAGTGACGTCACAAGCCCCCACTCCGGAAGTTTGATGATGAAATAGAAATAAAAGTTTGGACAGTCATTTGATTCGGGATTGTTTCTCACTCGCTTCTCGCCAGACTCGTGGTAGCTTCGTAAACGGTTATCAGTCCCGAAATGCATGATAACGGCATATAATCTTCTTCCGCATTACCGCTAAGCTTATGACATTTTAGATGCTGTTGTTTACTGAGAGTGATAAGAGGTAATTTGTGACAGTGATAGCGATATTATCAACGAAAAAAACAGGTAATTAAAACATTTCTCTTGGCCTTCTTGGTCTATGTACAAGAAAAATCGTGCAAGTTGCATTACGTTGCGAGACTGTAAAACGAGTGAGAAGTGGACAACTGAGCGCCGCAATGTAAAGCCCCAATAGGGAATATTACCACAGTATATAAAAGCTAAAGCAGTAGTCAATAGTGTTTTGCCGGTTTATTTTGTCAGAAAAGTCCGTATGTATCTTGCTATCTCAGTTACCTTCAGTAAACTTCAGTAAGCTAGAGCAGAAAGCAAGATAAAATACGATGTCTAAATATTATTCAATACGTCATGTGTAACGCCGAGAAAAATGCGCTCACTATTAGATCTGATATTGTTACGCTATGGCTCCTGTAGGTTTTTACGTCGCTGTAGTGTTGACAAATCTGACTCAATCAGAGAGCTGTGCTTATCAGTCATACGTTATCAATCTCAAGAAGGTACTTCTTGAGATAGCAGCGAGAAATCAAGAGTAAGGCATTTGTTTCGTAGTTCTAAACGACTTCGAAAAGAAGGGTTTTTATGAAAAGGCTCAGAGGAGAAGAAAATGTGAAATTAAACAAATATTAAACGATAGGTTGATAGAGAGCACTGACAAGGCCAATTTCCGGACAAAGATGTTTTACAAAGGTACTTTTTTATTAAAAAATAACACACAAGAAAGAGTTTGCAACATCGGTATCGAAAGAAAGAAAGATTTATTTTGGCTCCATAAGTACCACCTAAGACTAAGACTAAAACTAGCACTAAAACTATATTACTTGGTGACACGACAGGATACCAAAAAGGGTCTCCACTCAGCATGTGTTGCCGCACATTATGTGCAGTAACGCTGGTTTTCTGAGCCCAAATCGATCGATATACACTATGTCCTAAAATGTGTACTATAATATCATAAATGCGAAAATTTGTGAGTACTATGTGTAAATCACAGATATAAATTACACTAGATAACGCAAACACTAAATCTATATGAAAACCAACCGTGTCACTGTTTTATATCTACTGTGACGTCTCAAGAGCGAATCTGATATTTGTGGTGTAAATTGTGTTGCTGTTGTTTGTATATAAATTCCCGCGGAACTTTAGTAAAATCCCGGAATTTTTACTCAACAGCCGGTTCAAAAGATGGTTAACGTATGCAAAGCAGAGGGTAAAGTCTAGTTGATTTATATTTTCATTCCTTTTTGACATTTAAGATTATTAAAACAAAACATATAGGTACGTAAATGTTGTTTGAACGTAATCTCTCACTTACTGCATGGCAAATTATCTATGTGTCGATACTATAATGAACAAAGGTAATATCTAATATAAATAATTCAACGATGAAAAATGATTTGCAAATGATGCGAATATTGAGTGAGCCAAAATGCTCCCATACTGCTAACAATAGCTCATCATTCATTCATTCAATCAATGAGTGAACGTTATTGTTCACGGTCTAGGTATCGGTCAAGGCCAATTTTATAATAGAATGAGGTTATTTACATACTAGTTTTTGTTAGTTTAGGTTTAGATTAATGTTTTTATCGAGTATAATAAAAATCGCGTCAAAAAACTCGGCTCTAAATGACTCTACCATAGTTTGTGCTGTATTAACGTAGGTTTTTTTTACCTCTACGATTGTTTTTAAAACAATTTTTGCCAAGTTAGAACGGTCTTTTTTGGTAGTAACAAATAGTTTTTCCTAAAAAATAAATTTCATAAGTAATATTTTATAAAAGCTTTGTAGTTACTTAGATTATTTTTGAGATGTTTTTTCTTCAATTGTAACTTCTATTTATCTATTCTAAAACGAATCAATAAGGCAAGTGAAAGAGCTGCTGTGACCTATTTACAGTAAAAACGTTTTGACATTATTTTATATACAATAGTACCCTGGATGATTTTCGCATTTATGATGTTAGTAAGAGATTGGTAGAGTTAGAATTAAGCAAACCTTGCAACCTCATCAAAACTAACCATGACGTTAGTTTACATCAGTATGTATGTATGGAAATAGTGTTACGAAAAAGTGAAACATACAACACACAGCCATAGTTATTTTAACAGATATTACAGAAACCGCAATAAAAAAAGAAAAATGGCCTAAACAAACACGACTGCCAATGTTTATAATAATTTACCTATTCTTTTATGATATTTATATAAGAAATAAACAAAATCTCGCCAAGCAACATTCTTTAAAACTGGTTTATTTTGTAACGGACGCCGATTCAAATTATTCTGTGACCGAAACCTTATAAAGCTGCCAAACTTATTCAATACTGGTGGCGAAAACTGGAACTAATATACGAACGTACAATTTAACGTCTGTCATTACAAACAGCGCCACCTCGACTGCCGCAAAATAAATTTGTACTATCGAATGAATGAATGATTGATGATCGAATGTAATCAATTGAAATGATGTATTGTTTTCTAATGATTTAATCATATAGGTTACGCAATTTTTCCACGGTTTATTTTTAGCTTATTGAGGTCGGTGTGATGCGTATGAAAGCGTGTGGCTTCTGCCCGGTAGGACTTTGGTCTTTAGATTTAGACGAGATTTTTTATGTGACATCTAGTGATGACAGATACAGCAAAGCTTGTGTACAGTCACCAACACCAATATCTGAGACAACAAGCGTGCATAAATAATCTGATACGAATCTATTTCTAGGGACGGAAAAGCGTGTCAGATATTTTTGCAAGCTCCGCTTTGGCACATACTGGTGACTGTACCTACTATTTTTTATTTTGTTAATCAAACAAAAAAAAATACAAAGATGAAATGTTTAACGTTTTCCATATACGCGACTACTTCATAGATAAGCACCGCATATTAATTAAGTTAACTTAAAAAAACTTAATTGCAGTAAATGATGTCTTAATTAATAACAACGCGCTCGAAATATCCAAAGTGCTGTAGTAAAATTTTTATAATGAGCCCAATTAAAATTCTTTTCGCCCTAAATATAAGTAATGGAATAAAGCCCCTATTATAGTACACGTAAAAACTACATTTAGGTTTATAGCACACTTATAAAAAAATTATACATCTAGCGACGTAAGTCATGTCTGTTACTATTCATTATTATAGCCTCTATTACTAAGCATTAAGGTTGTCAATTAACTTTACGATAGACAACAAAAATACACAAAAATCGCGTGTATTCAGATAGTTCACTCTCCCTTTGCACCGTGTACGATGCAATGGATGCGGCATATGCCCTGCTGGGCCAACAGTTGGGGTCTAAAGCCCACGCCTAGTGGGAAGACCCCTGTGGATTGTTTCAATTAACGCAAAAAAGGACCTAGATTGCGTGAGGCACCCTTGTACATTACAAACCTTAAACGATTCAATCTATATATATAAAAGAAAGTCGTGTTAGTTACACCACTTATAACTCAAGAACGGCAGAACAGATTTGGCTGAAAATTGGTAGGGAGGTAGCTTAGAGCCAGGAGACGGACATAGGATACTTTTTATCCCGATATTCCCACGGGATAGGGATAAAATCTTGAAATAACAACCGCTGGGCTTGGAGTCATTAAATTTGGTATGTAGGTAGGTGGACGTCTGGAATTACTCATAGGCGACTTTTTGACCCGATATTCCCACGGGATACCTAGGGATGAAATCTCGAAATAACAACCACTGGGACTAGAGCCATGAAATTCGGTATGTAGGTAGCTCGACCAATGAAATAATACATATGCTATTTTTTAACCCGATATTCCCACGGGATAGGGATATAATCTTGAAATAATAACCGCTACGCTTAGCGACATGAAATTTGGTATATAGGTAGTTGGCCGTCTAGAATAACACATAGGCCACTTTTTGGCCCAATATTCCCACGGGATACCTAGGGATAAAATCTAGAAATAACAACCGCTGTGCTTAGAGCCATGAAATTTAGTATGTAGGTAGCTGGACCTCTGGAATAATAGATAGGCTACTTTTTATCTCGATATTCCCACGGGATAGGGATAAAATCTTGAAATAATAACCGCTGGGCTAAGAGTCATGAAATTTGGTATGAAGGTAACTCGATGTCTAGAATAACACATACGCTACTTTTTATCCGGATATTCTCACGGGATAGTTTTGAACTATTTTGAAAACAAATGACTTTCTGCCAAGTACCTATCATGCGGCGCATTCTTCTTGGCAATGATGGTCTTTCCGAAAGCGCTGGTAGTTTAAAAAATGACGTATAAAAGTGCCCATTGCGGCCTATTTACTGAATAAATGATTTGAATTTGGATAGGCAACATTTTTGAAATTTCAGCACTGGGTTTAGAGTCTTGAATTTTGTACAGCTATTCACAACACAACCTCAATGAAGGAAGACCACGATATAAATTTTGGAAATTGCCAGGGGAATTTTTTAAAATCCTGAAAATTTCAAGTGCAACTAACTACCAGACCGATTAGTTTACGCGTGCGAAGCCGCGGGTAAAAGCTAGTTCATGATATAAGTCAGGTACGGATGGCTTAGTGGTTAGAGAACCTGACTACGAAGCTTGAGGTCCCGGGTTCGATTCCCGTGTCGGGGCAGATATTTGTATGAAAAATACGAATGTTTGTTCTCGGGTCTTGGGTGTTTAATATGTATTTAAGTGTGTATCTATCTATATAATTATGTTTATCCGTTGCTTAGTACCCATAACACAAGCGTTGCTAAGCTTGCTTTGGGACTAGGTCAATTGGTGTGAATTGTCCTGTGATGTTTATTATTATTATTATTCAAATGCCTCACTCACGAAAGTCTTAGTAATATTATCCTTTACTTGTAAAAATAAATAAAGTAAAAAAAAAGTATAACACTTAATTGGTAATTTAAAGTAAAATATTCGATGTAATCCTACTTTTTTTTAATAATGTGTCCCACTGCCGGGCATAAGCGTTTCTTATTCCACTGGTCTCTACTTTTGGCCAGCTCTTGCCACCACCGATTACCGATCACCGGTCATCACCGTTTGGGTTCTGTCGGGTTATCTTTGACCTCAATCTACAACTTTCGACATTGCATTCGTAAATTCCAAAAACAATAGACATTATGCATAATTAGGGGCTTTTTCACCATACATTGATTAGTGTTAACTGACGGTTATGTGATGCCGTCTCTATTTGTTTTGTCCGAACAAATGGAGACGGCATCACATTTAAACGTCAGTAAACACTAATCGCTGGATGGTGAAACAGCCCCTTAGCACAGTATATATAATAAGCTAAAGCAGTAGGGAAGCTACGAACAAATCGATCGAAACGAACACGCTCACACAGACTGCAGTACTACAGTACCGCGAGACCCCCTTATAGGCCGTGTAGAGCGCGCGTCTATGTACTGCTTTAGCTTCTATATATTATATACTGTGCCCTTAACGTTATTTTGCCAAGAAATTGACATTTACAATGTTCTAAAAGTCCTGCAATAAAACAAGAAAATAATTGATTTTCTTATGAAAATTCCGGAAAATAATTTACATAAAAAAATATGTTATCACCATCATAACAGAGACCCAAATTTCATGTAATAAACACCGATCGTATTGTTCCACATTTTATTTCAGTGAGTGTATGACTAACGTTGGCACACTGCCTATGTTTTGATATTTTCAAGATTAGAAATTCGCGAGTGCAAAACTAAACATAAGTTTTTTGTAGATCATTAGATACAAAACGCAAGGACGCGATATTTCGCATCCGGCATTAGCTGCAGAATATAAATACCTAGAAGCGGTAATTATTTTCAAATCTTGCAAGCCCACAATAACGGGGCGACCGAGTTGCTTGAATTTTTTTCGATTAATCATGTTTTCTTGTAAAATTCAGTTTCACGTGAAGGAGTAACAATGAAAAATTCCTATGGCAATAGGCTACACCACAAAAAAACTGTTTAGTCCGTCAGGTGGATAATTTATAAATATTGTGCTCAGAAGTTTCGAGTGACGTCACTATATGGTACGATTTTTACCTTATAGTGACGTCACCAGCCATCACTCCGAAAGTTTGATGATCTATACCTTTGTCGATTATTAATAAATAAATAAACCAAAAAATTCGTGTTCCGTATTTTTCCATAATCTAACTGTATGTCGGACTAAATAGAATGATGTATTTTTAACCCAGTCGTCATCCCTATTCTCAAAAAAAATGTTTTTTTGTCTTCATTGACGTCGCAGTAATAACTTGGACAATTTTTGTTGAAGGTCTCAACCAAGCTTTAAGCCGCGCCACGCCACGTCGTGCGACACACGTTTCTATCTGCACCTGACCATCCTTACTATTATAAAGGGGAAAGTGAGTTTGTTTGTTTGTTTGTTACGCTTTCACGCCGAAACGGAGCGACGGATCGTCATGATTTTTGGCATAGAGATAGTTTATGGACCCGAGAGTGACATAGGCTACTTTTTATCCCGGAAAAATGAACAGTTCCCGAGGGAACATTGGACGATAACCGAATACCACGCGGGCGGAGCCGCAGGAAAAAGCTAGTAAAAATATATTGAACTGATTAGTACTGAAACGAGGGCGTATGCAAGCGTGGCATGGCGTCGAATTTAAAATAGTAGGTATATCCGCACCTTTACAGTTATTTCTAACTTAACTTTTTGCCACGCACATCGTCATAATATGTAAATTCGATTTGCCTCATCCAATGTTGACTTGCCGCGGTGTAGCCAATCTGATAATGTAGCATTAATGAATTGATCGCGGTTCTTAACCTCAGGTGTGACCAGTGATTTAGAAGCTTCTTGATAAACAGAATTAAATAAAGTACCCATTATGGTTGGCATTATGGCTGGGCGAAAATAATTAACGATAACCTTTATGCAAATATACAGATATCTAATAGATACGGTGTAAAAATGCAACATTAGGATAGGATTTGCTTTTCTTATAATTTAGGTAGTGAAATAAAAAAAACTTGATAGACTTTTCTAAAGTAACAGTGCGTTAATTTACAACCGTGCGGGGTTTTTTTGCAACGCTAATAAAATTTGATATGTAATTTTTGTGAATTTCCAAGATTCCGAAATTAGCTGACTTATTCATAAGATGTGTGACTCATAAAATAAATCAGATTTAAAAAAAAAAGATTCTGAGATTTCAATTCAATTACTAGATCAAATGGTTGTTATTATTATTATTATTCCCCTAGATGACATGACGATGACGGCCTTAAGGCTTGGGCCAATGTCAGTTACGATGACAGGGTTGCGGTTGATTCTGCAGAGCGCCAACAGTTCGCTTCACCAAGCTTCGCTCAAACGCTTCTCCTACTGTATTTACTACTACATTTTCGCAAATAAATGTTCTTATTGTTATTCTTAATCAGTCAAATGGTTTCTGAGTGCGAATTACGAAGTCTAATTGGCAATTTAAAAAGTATTTTATAAGCTATTTTTTATAACTTCATTTCGCATATTTATTTTTTAATTTTGATCCACTTCTAGTCGTTTTTGATTTATTTCCACTTACATATGTTATAAGGAGTCTTAGTTTATTCGTTCCAGCTCTTTTACACATGAAGTAGTTTTAGCGGTACATTTTTTGCTCCTAAACATCAATCACTTCTCAGCTAAAAAACGCGAAACAAGTTGACAAACTTCCCAATACTATTTGACTAACGGCACACAAAACTACAAAAACGGAAAACACCTCTAAAAAGCTAACGGTTCGATAATCGTTTGAGCGTTCCAAAAAAACGCCTAAACCCAGACAGCTGTCATATTGACAGCCGGATTTGGCGCGCGTTTTGACAGCTATTGTCACCGACACTGGCAATTACGTGTTGAAGCTTGTATAAGAGTAAAAAATGTTGTAAAAAGTGCCTCCATTTTAGGTAACTGTAATCGGGCAGTAATCGGTGAACGATTTAAATTTTTTGTTCGATAGCTTTTATTACTTATACTCGTAGTTTGGTATTCGACTTGTTACAAGCGATTAAATATATTCTTGAAACTTAAATATTTTACTGTGTTTTTTTTTTATACTACTGGAAGGCAAACGACCGTTGGTTTTTTGTCGGGAAGCGGCGGTGGCCCACTGTACGTGCATTTCTTTATTGACCCTGAAAAAAAGTTTGTTTTTTGAAGTGTAAGCGTCAAGGCTCGGATACCGGTTAAATTTCCAAACCGTTATCATGTACTTGGCGCAAAACATTTTAATTTATTTATTTTTAATTCTACTGGAAGGCAAACGAGCAAGTGGGTCTCCTGGTGGTAAGAGATCACCACCGCCCATAAACATTTGCAACACCAGGGGTATTGCAGATGCGTTGCCAACCTAGAGGCCTAAGTTCGAATACCTCAAGTGCCAGTAATTTCACCGGCTGTCTTACTCTCCGCGCCGAAACACAACAGTGCAAGCACTGCTGCTTCACGGCAGGATTAGCGAGCAAGATGGTGGTAGCAATCCGGGCGGACCTTGCACAAGGTCCTACCACCTGCAAATTCACCTGCTTGCCTGCTGCACCTGTAGATTCAAAACTTAAATAAAGCCCCTCTTCCATATATAATTGCACGGAATTCATATGGAACTCATGTAATTTTCAGAGTTCCGTAGTGCAAGAAAAGCTTTGGAGTGCCCGTTCGTCCGTCCTTCTGCGGCTTTGCTAGTGCTAGAAAACTGTAATTTTACATGAGTAAATACTTTGTAAAGAACTTCGGTAGATTAGGTACTCTTTTTGTTGTTTTTGTTTGGAGTCAAAGCTTGCAAGGTCGAATCGACTCGAAATTAGATAACCCAACATGGTATAAGTGGAATGACAATGCAAGTATAGTCAACAAAAAGTATAGTCAGCAAAAAACTACTTATATTAAAAGTTCTTTTTGAACAGTTTAAACAGCCTTTGAATATTAACAGTTATTTATTATAACTACTACAACACCTAGGAGTTCCAGGCTAGGGCTTTATTACGCTTACGTTTGAGCCACACTGCATTGCAATGGCCATGATCACGAGTAAACAAATGGTATCGTAGGTAAAGCCACTATTTTTTTAACAGAAACTTATACAATATTCGTCTCGGCGCCGAATATAATTTCATCCCTTTCGGTGTCGAGACCCTTAGTCCTTGGGGCCCAGGCGCACTAAGCCTCTTCAATGAAATTTCGAAGAGGCTTATTCGATGCCACCGGTGACCGAAGAGCTGGCAGCTACCTCGCTCAAAGAATTAGCCTAGGATTCAACGAGGAAATGCTGCCAGCATCTTCGGCACAATGCCGCAGGGGCCTTTTTTAGATATAAATAGTTTAGTTTTTAGTATAGTTTTTAATTTAGTTTGTGATATTTAGTATTATTTCTGCGTTTCGATTTATTTCTATCTTAATAAAAACTTCTACCTTAAGTTAGAATAACCATATTCGTTTTTAGACATACCTGAACATTGTGAGACGACAGCTACCAGCAAGAACGCCAGGCAAACAGAAAACCTCCTTAATTCCATTGTGACACGATATATTTTCAGTCAACACTTAAAATAATCTCACTACTAGGCACTTAGGAGTAACTTCCAAAAATTCACTTTGACACTTCACTTAAGGCACTTTCTCGATTTCAGGCACTTATAAGTCGAAAAGCTGAAAAAAAAAAAAAAAATTAGAAAATATATTTTTATTGTCATTTTATGTGCATATTTCAATACTGAAACGGGGTTTTATCATGTGTAATAAATACATATATGCTCCCCTGTTAAGGCAGTAAGCGATATAAAGAAAGCACTAGCAGTTATTCATACCATCTATTGCAGAATGTCTTAAACTATAAAATGGTATAAATAACCCAAAAGTGCTTTAAGATGGCCACTGGTCCCGTTTCAGTATTTCAATAAAATTTAACAAAGAAATACGTTTCGATTCCATTATATGAAAACTGTGCATTTTGTGTTCACGGTTACCCCCTACTTTTAACAAATTTCGGACAAACAAGAAAATATGGTCACATGCCTAAAATTCATACAAAAGGTTTGACACCTAGAGAGACCCTATTAATAAGCCACCGCTGTCCGTTCTGTTATACATTTTTTCAATTTTGACAGTGGAAGCATTCTACACTTCCGCTGAACGTAGTTAGTGTTTAGTTTTGTAACTAAGGGACCCCATCCCTGTATTATTATAATTTTGTAAAAAAAATCTCTTTAATTGTATACTGTAGTTTTCAAGTATTTTATTTGTAATTATTTTATTATGAAAAAATTACTTTCTCCAAGTTTCTTGCGGCGCATTCTTTTTGGCAATGATGGTCTTTCCGAAAGGCTTGGTAGTAAAAAAAATGACGTGTAAAAGTGCCCATTGCGGCCTATTTACTGAATAAATGATTTGAATTTGAATTTGACATATTAATATGGTATATTGTACGGAACCCTTTATAGATACTCTACGCGATATTTCGACTCCCACTTGGCAATTTTTTACTGGTGTACCCTGAAACTTTGATGAGGGAAAAGTGTGCCGTTGACACCGAAAGGTTGGAAACGCCTGTAATAACAATATTTTAATGTCGCTCGTTCTATGATGTCATTTTCTATGATGTCATTTGTATTCAATTAATGTTAACGTTACGGTGTCAGGAACTCTCTAATTACGTTAGTTCCGTAATTAAAAATGTTAATGAGGCCCGTACATCATTGGAAAATAATTTAATTAATACTTCATGCCATGAGTAGGTACATTAAATGTTAATGTAATGTCATATCGCAGCAATGGCTATACCTAAACTAGAAGAAATCCTCCATCATCGTCATCACCCGGAAAACAACATAAGCCGCCCCTTAGAACGCCACGATGAACGACAACTTGCCACTTGCATCCACAATTTGCCAATAACTCTCGCTATGTCGATGATTTCGTTTCCAATCCATTATACAACTATACAATTTTCTGGGATAAAACCTATCCTATGTCCTTCCCTGGGACTCAAACTATATATTTCTACGCATATAAGCATGAAGATGTAACTGGCAATTACTTTAACTATAATATTAGTGTAAAGATAAGGATATAGATGCAGTGTTTTTTTTTTATTCGACTGGAAGGCAAACGAGCAAGTGAGTCTCCTGGTGGTAAGAGATCACCACCGCCCATTAACATCTGCTACACCAGGGGTATTGCAGTTGCGTTGCCAACCTAGAGGCCTTAGATGGGATGCCTCAAGTGCCAGTAATTTCACCGGCTGTCTTACTCTCCAAGCCGAAACACAACAGTGCAAGCACTGCTGCTTCACGGCAGGATTAGCGAGCAAGATGGTGGTAGCAATCCGGGCGGACCTTACACAAGGTTCTACCACCTGCAAAAAGTGTCTCTTAGTTTTATAAAATAACTAAAGCTCAAGTTTTCTCCCTCTCTTTCTCTCTGACAGTAACAGACCAGTGCCCAGTAATAAGACACAATTATACGTACTAAAACAAGCATAAAACCAACTCCATGGTTAAAAAGAGCGACTAGACTGAACCTCTATCACCCCGAATTTAATAACCTTTAGTTTTACTGTCAGCTGTAAAAACCATTTCCATCTGACGGAACCTATTTGCGAAATAGCCTGAAGGGTCATATACTTTGTTTTATCGAGGTCGTGACATAAAATATTTTAAAAGGATACGGTATGTAAATATTGCTAGCTATGAAAAAGCAAATGGAACACTTAACGTCAAGGAAGCAGTGGAAATATTTTTTATGAGGGTAAGTGAGTCCCATGGATATCTGTAATGAACGAGTACAAGTACTTTTGGCAGCCTAAAGATAGCAGAACTATAAAAGGAATATAGAAGTATATTATGTGTGTTTGCTTCCAGATTCCGCTTCTCTTTTCATTAATACGTTTTTTTTTTTTCATTTTTCCATAAGTTTAATTCATTACTAAAAACTAATCCTCTTAAAACCACTTAAATAAAACAACTATTAATTTTTCAAAAGAAATCGACTACTCTAGAACTCTGTTAATAATAAGGTTAAAACTTCAACGATCGGGACCCATTCAAAATTATAACCATCTAACATTCATTCGTTTTGGAATCCTGTGCTATTCAGATAGTTTTGACAAATCACATGATATCTTATATGTTGAAAACTGCCCAGTCGTTAAAGCTACGTTAAAGAATAAGAAATATAAATCCCTACTTACACATAAACCTACGAGTTAGTTCGATAAACATAATCCTCATTTGGGCAGTGGCGTAAACAGTGTAGTCAACATAGTATGTTTACAAGCCTATTAGGACATAGCGCTGTGCTTTATCTGCCCAACGTGCCTCGGCTGACCTATTAGCGGCTATCACTATGTAGAAGTTTGTAAAGGCCATTAGGTCACTCTTACAATATCAATGCACTAGAATGCAATGTAGATGCAATCTATTTTAGACCATAGGTAAAGTCAGAGGCCATATTGTCTAAGCACTTGGGTCACAAACGTTTCTTTCAGTCATACTTAACCTAAACAAATTATAAAAGTTAAAAAGACGAGCTATGGAGAAGGCTATGTTCGGTATTTCTCGAACGCATTGAATCACAGATACGTAAAAGATCGAGGGTCACCGACATACCCAGGCGAATCAACTAGTTAAAGCGGCAATTGGCAGCAGGACATTATAGCACGGAGAACAGATGGCCGCTGGGGCCGAAAAGTTCGCGAATGGAGACCGCGGATTGGCAAGCGCAGTATAGAACGTCCACCAACGAGATGGAGAGATTACCTGGTTAAAATCGCTAGGTTACGGTGGATGCAGGCCGTTTGCAACCGAAGTAACTGGAGGTCTGTAGGAGAGGCCTATATCCAACAGTGAACGTCCTACGGCTGTTATGACGGTCCCAATTCCAGTTTACCATATCCAATCTGACCTTACACAAGTCCCACATAAACAATCCGTATCCTATATCCTTTCACAAGAACGTACACTTCAAAGAGTATGGAAGGAAGCGACTAAACCAATAAATCTATGCTATTTATATCTGGAACATAAGTACGCGTTTCCTGGTTGCCCAGGGCTATTAAAAGACGATCTAAGTGGGCTTGTATTGAATCGTATCGATTATAAGACCGCCCATAATTCTTTCGACATCATTATTATTATATACCTCGTTTGTTTTATCTTCTTAGACCTAAATACTATAGATACTAGAAGCGGGCACACACGATAGCTTCCTCAAAACCATTTTAGAAAGGAAGATTTAGAGGAAGATGTCGACCAAGGATGACATCGATGTAATAAGGGAGAAAGTCGGCGTCGCGTCGTTTCAAGAGCTCAAGAAGATGACTCATAGAAGAGATGAGTGGAAAATACTCCACCGACAAGAGTGTAACTTTAGTTTCAAAAAGAAGAGAAAGAAGGAAAATCGTTTATCTGTATATTTGATTTGAAAGAGTAACACGATGGAATAATTAACTGACAGACGACACACACTAAACTAAACCACTGAAGCTTGAGACCTGAAATTTCCTATAAGATGACCATTCAAAATTTTCAGAAACATTTAAGGTTTCAGTGGGGAAAAAATTACAAACGATTTTTCGGACAAAAATTGCAGTACCTATCACGAATTGTATGCAAACTTTGCCGTTCCCGTATTTGGGATTTCAACCAGTCCAAAGAGTAGAGACACGTTGTATAAGCTTATTTACGATGTATATATATGGACGATATGATATACATATGCACCGCAGCTTTCTGTAATATTCTTAACATCAATGAAGTGTTCTTTATAAGACTGGTATCTCCGGATATTCCCAGTAATCAATTATACATCAGGAAACATTCATCGAAAGTTTAACTAGTCAATTTCCTTAATACAACTTCACTTCAAAACAGGATTTCTAATAAGCCAACTACAAAACTGAACCCAATAATTATACTAATAACTTTAAACTAAGTACATATTCATAAAAATGCAGCGGCCTTGCTACACAAGAGGTTTCTTCTTTACATAATAAAATTATTCATCCAGACCAATCGTATTTATATAATAATAATAATAATAATAATGTCATTTATTTCAGATTATTATCCATAGTTTGTTAGTGTTTGTTTGTTGTATACTTTATCCTAATAAAATGCAAAAGTTTTGTGTGTTTGTCGCTCTTTCACGCCAAAACCAATGGATGGATCCGAGGCCGTATTGCCTAACGTTTCTGACAATGTGATTTTTTTGCCGTTTTTTGCTAATGTCTAATGAATGTTGTATACATGGTAAGGAACCTTTCGTGCACTTCGTGTCTAAAATTAATGCAAAGCACACTGAACAAACTGCAAGGTGTTGCATTCGAAGACAGCTACCTCTCGCCTCTTTCACTGGGTTGACTAACGAAAATGGTCACTACGTTACTAGGGCCACTATAAGATTTGAAATTCGAACTTCGTGTCGTACCGTCCTGCTCACTCTCGTATTAAATCATATTAGCGTGAACGGGACTGTACGATATGAATTTCGATTTCGTAGTATAAGGCTTGCCTACTTATATTTCTTCCGAAGCACGCACTTAGTAAAAGCGAATCTCGTCCAAGACGAGTTTTATGATTATTGATGTACAGACCAGTCGCGCTTGGTTCCCGTGAGAGGTTCTACATTAACATATTTACAATTATTGCACAGTTGGTTAATTTTTATGTTTCGTTTATCGTAAAAACTGTTACATGTTTTGAAAGAGCTATAGCCACTTGGTGTGACACGGTTAGATCTCTCTTTAAATTCATCATCATCATCATCATCATATCAGCCACAGGACGTCCAATGTTGGACATAGGCCTCCCCCATAGACCTCCAGTTAAGAAGCGGCCTGTATCCACCGTGAACCCGCGACTTTAACCAGATCATCCGTCCGCTGCGCTTGCACTCTTTAAATTACTGTACACTTAAACTAGTTCGCTAATGTTGTTCGGAATTCAAAACAAACGGTTTTCTTTTTCATTTGAATCTTCAGGAAAATGAAGAAAATCAAAGAGTCCCGAGCGCCAGTATCATTCGATGTCTGGTTGTACTGTTATCTATCTATTTTTAATCGAAATGTGATTTAAAACAATGGGTTTTACATGGGGCCTAACAACCACAGGGTTTAGATTTTTTGATAATTTATCAGGCGTTTGCTTTGGGTGTTTCTTACAGTTGCAGTGTGGAGGTGGAAGAGCTGCATGACGACTGCATGAATTGGCTAATAGAATAGAATGTAACAGTCACAAATTGATTTGTAAAATTTAATACCGTCTTAGTACAGTCAGCGTCAGAAGTAGCTGCACGCTTTGTAGTTTGTCGTTTTTCAGCTATACGTACGTAACGCCATGCAAGTGATAAATGTGTTAATGCGACAGAGTAATAGAGTGACCAGGTGCTTTTGACGCTGACTGTACATGCAGACTATAAATATGGAAGAGCGGTGCCACCTGACACAGGCTTTATCAAGCTTAAAAGGAGGCTCCAGCCATTAAACAATGTTCTATGGAAATTGTTATTGAAAATAAAGTATTTTGATTTGTTTTTTTTATTTTGTTTGGTTGCATAAACCTAGTTATCATAAGGTCACGGGATTATTTTGAGTTTAGAATTTTATCAATTCATTTGGAAAATACATATTATACTTGTATAAAGTTCAATAGAAAAGAGAGGAGTCGAAATAACTTGTAAAGCACATATTCACAGACTACGATTCAGTCAGTCGGATTCAGAAACAGACTCACAATTTATTGCAAGTATAGAATTTCCAGCTGCTTATATTGGACTTTGTTTTCCAATCGTTACAATGTCTGTTAGAACGGTAGTAGCAAGTCTTTACTTTCACCTAACAGCAATTTTGTTTAAGTGCATGGAGCTGAACAATTTACTTTATCAAATGTGGGCAAATTATAGGTTAAGTTCTGCACCGATAAGACTAGGTTCTTCTTTCTTAAATCTTTTATAATTATTTGTTATTAAAGATTCTTATAGATAAACGATTTTTTACATACATAATTAATTAGCAGTATAATTTTAAAAGCTATCTTCAAATTTAGCAAGTTGAATTTCATTCTAAGTGATCGAATTAACTAGTATTTCGATAAAAATAACATTATACTTTTTTCAGGTCGTATTGTCGCTAGGCCGATTTTTTTTTCGTGGGACACTTGACACATTTGATTTTTGTAAGAGTGTACTGTGCTTAGTTTTTATTTTGTAACGGCCACGGAACCCTACATTGAGCAAGGCCCGACTTGCTCTTAGCCGGTCTTTATTTATCGTCTTCGTCCATGTCTTGTGTCATGTCCAGCCATTACGTAGCCGCTATCGCATAAATTTGTGTTAACGGAAATGCATTATCAATTCCTACTTTTATATCGCTCATACTTGACATAAGTGCATTTATGAGATTATCTGATGCATGAAACGCATTTTTAATCGTTGCACATTGAGGTCGATCATGATACGGTGGTTTATAAGCCTGTGCATAATAATTTAGTTTTGTAAAGGACATAATCATTACTTCATGTTATTTAAGACTAAGGTCAACCAGCCGCAAACAAATGGCTCGGTGGAACGTATCGTCGAAACAATCATTAATGCAAGTATTTTTGCTGTCGTTATTTGACAAGGTATTTTAGCATAAATCAACCGTAGGACGTCCACTGTTGAATATAAGCCCCCCCCCCCCCCCCCATATACCGATTAGCTTCGGTTTAAAGCGGCCTGCGTCCACCGTGAACCTGCTTTAACCAGCAGCTTTTGGAAAACTCCGCAACGTATTTTCGTCCAAAATTCCTTACTGCCTTAAGACGAAATTTTTCAAGTGAAATGTAAAATTTCTTTAACCATAACCATGTGTATTGCCAGTGATAACATATGGTTCCGAAGTGTGATGCTTCACTTACAGGCCTTACAAATAGTTACCACAATGACATCGGATTTAAATAGGTATATACGAATAAGTATACCACACTAGTAAATTCTAACACTGGAGTTGAGGTCAACCAGTCGGCTGGCATTAGAAGAAGTAAAGCTACAAGTCGTTCATTATCTGATCTTTATTTCTTTAATTGACGGAGTTTTGATGAAATACTTATTTAGACCCCTTCATCAAGCGGGCAGTTCGTTGGCTACCTAACATTATTTATATGCAATATCAATAAAAATAAAAATTAAACTAAATTTTCAGATAATTTTTGGAGTTCCCTTAAAGCTCTACGGGCGATATAGTGGAGGAGTTATAGGACAACACCAATATTTTCGACATTAAAAGATGAGACTTGGCACACTTGTTCCTTAGGTGGACCAGAGTGGAAAACGCCCGGGAGCCAGCGGGAGCCACCCTGCAGGGGGGGAGGGGGAGGGGGTAAAGTTTACTTACTCCGCGCGTACTGTTGGTCGTAATAACTGCTAATTTATTGCTACTATGGCAAGTTGGGTATCATTTTCGGATAAATAAAGGATGGCCGATCATTATCCGAAACAAAAAAAACACCTTTACATACAAAAAAATTAAATTACGGCCGATAATTGAAAATTTTATGAAAAAAATTTTTTTTCCTGTAACGATATATCTCGAACGAATACCGATATTGGCAAAAAAAAAATGTTTCAAGAAAGCCACATTCATACAGATTCCAAAAATATAAGCTTTATTGGAAGTATTTTATAAAACTTGCGTATAAAAAATGTTATACACATCGCGGCAGTGGCATACTTAAAGAAATCTTAGATTAATAACATCAACAAAGACTACTTTTATAGGTTGCTAGGGTCATGTACAACTAAATACAGTCTATTTAGATAGAATAAAGCTCAATGTAAATGTCATCATCATCATCATCATCTCATCTCAAGCCTCTCTCAACCAATTTGGTGTAGGCCTGCTTCAGCTTTCTCCAGGTTGCTTTATTCTGAGCCGTCTGCATCCAGTTACTGCCTACAACTCTCCCGATATCATCACTCCAATGCATTTGAGGTCTTCCAACCGGTCTCTTGCAACCCCACGGCCTCCATTCCAGTAAAGCCTTGCATCACGAGTCTGTTTTTCGGGAAACGTGACCAGCCCATTGCCACTTTAGCTTGGCTACCCGCTTTGTAATATCGGAAACTTTGCTTTGTTTCCTCAACCAGTACTTAGACTTCCGATCTCGTGATGTTTACTCCCACCAGCCTACGCTCCATAGCCCTTTGAGTGACTACTAACCTCTGGAGAATGGATTTGGTTGTCACCTAAGTTTCCGCTCCATACGTGAGGACTGGTAAGATGCACTGGTTAAATATACGTGCTTTTTGACGACTGGTAAGGTTCATTCTGAAAGCAAAGCTCTAGTCCAACCTCGCGAAGGCTGCCCAGCTCAGACGTACTCTCCTGCCAATTTATGTTTCCTGGTTCTCCTTTCCCATTTTGATCTCTTGACCTAACTAAATTTTCTTTCGTTCTTTCTTTCTTTACAATCAAGTAAGTATGGTTCTATTTAAATTTATAACTGAGCTGAACCTGATGACGATTGCAAGTAACACAGAGATTTGTTACTAAACAAACTTTTATATTTAAAATACTATCTTATAAATATATTGTTTATTATATTATGTACATTTTCCCCCGCTGTCGCACAATAAGTTGCCGCTGGAAACACACCTCGAACCACCGCAACTCTTTTTGCATCTGCATCGAATCATTTCCAAGCATGCATCGGCAGCTACTGGTAAGCCTGTCCAAGCAGATCGCCAGCTGTCACCGGCTTTGGTCCATTCCCAATCAGATGAATCAGGAAGATTTTGCGTCGGTGAAATCAGACCCCATACATAGACAGCTTAGAACACTGCTCGCAGGAAATGCTGATACAGAGCAGCTTTCGTTAGTGGTAAATTTTCCAGTTGGCGGTTTCTTTTTTGTAAACAGATGCTTTCGGGCTTCCTTTACAGTAGAACCATACTTACTTGATTGTACATACAAATTCACTGTAATTAAAAAGCATTACATTTACATTAACTAAGCTAGCAAAGTTGTTAAATAGGTGCCTCTTGGTGGGTAAAATCCCGAAGAACTGGGAAAATGCAGTGGTTGTCCTGCTCTACAAAAAGGGGTGTAAGGCGGATTTGAACAATTATAAACCCATTACTTTGCTCTCGCAGACTTAAAAACTCTTTTCTAAGGTCTTCCCTAGCCGCCTTACACGGAAGTTGAACTTTTATCAGCCATACAAGCAAGCCGGGCTTAAACGGGGCTACAGTACATTAGATCATATTCTGACCATGAGAGTGCTAATCGAAAAATCTACAGAATACCAAAATTAAATACCCTTGTGGGTGGCTTTCATAGATTTAAAAAAAAGCCTTCGATAGCGTAGAAACTTGGGCAGTTTCAGAGGCCCTTAATAACGCCAGCATATGTAGACCATCGCTACTCCAATATCTTAGACTGCATCTATAAAGACGCAACTGTAAAGGTAGCTATTCCTCAGCACACTAGGCCGATTAAAATCAGAAGAAGGATCCGGCAGGGAGACCCAATCTTACCTAAACTGTTTACTCTGGTTCTGGAGGACATCTTTAAGAAACTTGATTGGGAGAGCAAAGGGCTTTCGATAGCGGGTGCAGGGTTATCGAATCTCCTGTTCGCAGATGACATAGTGCTGTTCGCTGAAGACCCAGAGGAGCTGCAGATTATTGTCAATGAACTACATAACGCATCTTATGAAAGAGGGCTGGAGATGAACCTAAGCAAAACTAAGATCATGACAAATGATCCCACAAGTACCACAATAGTTAGCGTCAACGGTGCACCGCTGGAGCGGGTCGAAAAGTATGTTTAGTTAGGTCAAGAGATCAAAATGGGAAAGGAGAACCAAGGAAACATAAATTCGCAGGAGAGTAGGTACGTTTGGGCTGGGCAGGCCTTCGCGAGGTTGGACTTTGCTTTCAGAATGAACCTTACCAGTCGTCAAAAAGCACGTATATTTAACCAGTGCATCTTACCAGTCCTCACGTTTGGAGCGGAAACTTGGGTGACAACCAAATCCATTCTCCAGAGGTTAATAGTCACTCAAAGGGCTATGGAGCGTAGGCTGGTGGGAGTAACATCACGAGATCGGAAGTCTAACTACTGGTTGAGGAAACAAAGCAAAGTTTCCGATATTACAAAACAGGTAGCCAAGCTGAAGTGGCAATGGGCTGGTCACGTTTCCCGAAAAACAGACTCGTGGTGCAAGGCTTTACTGGAATGGAGGCCGTGGGGTTGCAAGAGACCGGTTGGAAGACCTCAAATGCGTTGGAGGGATGATATCGGGAGAGTTGTAGGCAGTAACTGGATGCGGACGGCTCAGAATAAAGCAACCTGGAGAAAGCTGAAGGAGGCCTACACCAAATTGGTTGAGAGAGGCTTGAGATGAGATGATGATGATGATGATGACATTTACATTGAGCTTTGTTCTATCTAAATAGACTGTATTTCGTTGTACATGACCCTAGCAACTAGCAACCTATAAAAGTAGTCTTTGTTGATGTTATTAATCTAAGATTTCTTTAAGTATGCTACTGCCACGATGTGTATAATATTTTTTATACGCAAGTTTTATAAAATACTTCCAATAAAGCTTATATTTTTGGAATCTGTATGAATGTGGCTTTCTTGACACATTTTTCTTTTGCCAATATCGGTATTCGTTCGAGATATATCGTAACAGGAAAAAAAAATTTTTTCATAAAATTTTCAATTATCGGCCGTAATTTAGTTTTTTTGTATGTAAAGGTGTTTTTTTTGTTTCGGATAATGATCGGCCATCCTTTATTTATCCGAAAATGATACCCAACTTGCCATAGTAGCAATAAATTAGCAGTTATTACGACCAACAGTACGCGCGGAGTAAGTAAACTTTACCCCCTCCCCCTCCCCCCCTGCAGGGTGGCTCCCGCTGGCTCCCGGGCGTTTTCCACTCTGGTCCACCTAAGGAACAAGTGTGCCAAGTCTCATCCTTTAATGTCAAAAATATTGGTTCCCATACATTGAGTGGCCATAACTCCTCCACTAATAGTCTTTACCGGTCCGGATAACACCGACATGGAAATACTGGCCCTGTTTTTTGTGTACACGTCCATAGAAACTGATAGGAGCTTCTATGGACGTGTACACGAAAAACAGGGCCGGTATTTCCATGTCGGTATTATCCGGGCCGGTAAAGACCATCACCCAGCTCTACAACGCCTGGACTTTTTTTTCTTTTTGTTGAGGTTTTGAACACTCCAGGTGATCATATCAGCCTCATGGGTTCTTACTCATTATCCTTACGCAAAGGACATATTTAAAAAATGGTAAATGCAAATGGCTTTGTCAGATGTTGGCTCTGAGAGCCAACAATTGACTTCGCCATTGTGCATGGGGCCCAAACCCCCAAGGACCCTTCTCCTCAAGTCTGAGTTCCGAGCACATTCCAACAACAAACAAATGCCTGGACTTGGATAGTTTTTTGCGCATCATTAAATGTTAGGTACCAAACTGCCCGCTAGATAACGGGGTATATTATTACGCGGACCCGCGTAGTTAAGCACATAGTGAGTGTACATAGAATGATGTCAGAGTGGCCTCTAGTTATTTACTGGCAAAACACAGTCAAGGGCGGACTAAACCAGTGCCATAGAGTAAGTAAAGTCCGTTCATTAGATGACAAAGTTATCGAAGGGGACAGATTCACAAGGCCGAAAAGGCTATTGGCGCAGAATATCCAACAAGTAGCATAATATAGAATAGAATAGAATCAAGAAGAAGAATAGAATCATCATATTTGAGAACCTAACTCTCTTGTCGGTGGAGTAATCGCTATTCCAAACGCCTCTTTGAGCTCCTAATGTGACATTACATTGACTTTCTCTTTGGCTTAATCCATAACCGCACGTCTCGGTCTTCCCCTGCCTTTCTCGCCCTCTATTTTTATTTTTATGTAACTATCATGTCATATCAGGTGCCCCAGCATAAGTCCTCTTCTATTCTCAATCTTTCTCAACAGTAGTCTCTTGTCGCCTACCAAATAGTTGTAAATCTTGCAAGTTAAATTTGACCCATTTCTAACGGTCGGTTTGACTTGAAATTTGGCATTCTTGTGTGAATCTGGTGACAATACAATAATCTAATAATGACAACCCACCAGGCAATCTCGCACCGTAGGATCGTTCAGGGAGGGTTTGAAGAAGATGTGGCTCACACCTTCTCCGTAAATTTTAAAAACTATTAGTATTGTTATTATTTTTGCTTATTGTATTGGTACATATTATTTATAGTTTGTTTGGATATGCATATATTTGTATGTAGTAGTGTATTTTTATGTTAGGTTTATTTGTAGATTTGTGTATTTTATTATTTAAAGCAATGTATTGTAGCTTCCACTATGTTAATTATTAAACTCACTTTTTGTCTGTCCCTGACTGAATGCTCCTCTCATCCACTCAAAGGTTGACTGGAAGAGATCCCTTAAAGGGATAAGTTCGCCTTTGTACATATTTGTTTTTTGTCAATTGTGTTTTACTTGTTTTGTACAATAAAGAGTTTACATACATACATACATACATACAACCTGGTGGTCCGACCAGGATCATCTCCGCAGGACGGAATTCCTCAACCGTCAATGGCTTCTTATAATTTGGTATGGAAATATAATTTGGATGATAATGCAGTTACAGTCAACAAAAAATATAGTCAACAAAAAGGCTTGAAAGTATCAATATGAAATTTTTGAAAAAAACTTTTTTTTTCTCAGTTTCCATTAAAAACTCTATGGTGCAAATCAAACTACAGGTTTACCACGGCTTTTAAATAAAAAATACGATAATATTGGACTCACCATCTAAACTTCTCATATCCGATAAGAATTCCTAGTAATAACCGAAAGCCATCATTTCTCTACACTGTAGCTGTTTAATAAAACCAATATTTGGTCGACACAATTCACCAACAATACGCCTAATTCCATGTCAATAGAGGTTCTTCACGAACTTTATGACAGAAGGGTGGTCGGTAATAATTATTTATGACTCTATGGATCATAAATCTTAATGCTCGGTGCTTAGTTGGGGGATTTGGGCTTGAAATTTTTAATTTGTTCGACTATCATAAATACGTTGGGAATAGAAGGCCTAGACGAACGTACCACGAACTAAAAGAATTTCCTTGCTCACCCGCGATCTTAAGATAGGCAAGCTTATGCAAAATATGCGTGTTCATGCAGTTTCTCCATCTCCACACTGTAAGAACACACACAAATTACATAAACCCATCTATCACCACCACTACATCACACTGACGCATTTAGAACTCAACCAGAGCTCATCTTCAGAGTAACACAACCGTACACCATGCTACCAGGTGTTAGTGTTAGTGTCTAACAACTGGTAGCATGGTGTACGGTTGTATTACTAAAGTTACGCCTGATTCAATAAATTATTTAAGAACGTACCACGATCAAATCGGGGATATTCTGAAGAAAGGTCGGGTCAGGAGTACTCTAAACCGACGTGCATGCATGAAAAGATTGATGAATGTAGAGGAAGCGAGAGTTGTATGCCAGAATCGTAGCAGTAGCAAGTGGAAGGATGTAGTCTCTGCCTACCCCGTTGGGAAAGAGGCGTGATTTTATGTTTTTATGTATGTGTATCAGAAGTAATCGAGTCTAAGTTTCCTACTTAGTCGCGATTTTAAATGGCTCTACCTTTGAACATTAATAAAACTACTCAATTATAATTATGATAATCCTACTAATATTATAAATGTCAAAGTTTGTGAGTGAGTGAGTATGTTTGCTACTTCTTCACGCTGAAACGGCTAGACGGATTTTAGATGAAATTTAGTTCATAACCTGGATTAAAACATAGCCTAATTTTTATTCCGATATTCCCACGGGATAGGGATAAAATCTCATAAATAACCGCTGAGCTTGGAGTCATGAAATTTGACCATGATTGTTTTTAATGTAACGTCAATGAAAACGATTTCATTTTCAGGAATTCCCACGGGAATTTTTGAAAATCACCGAAGTTCAATTCAGCTGCTGAACCTGATTTACAAGTGCGAAGCCGTGGGTAAACACTAGTATGTTTATAAGTTTCTAATACATGCGAAATAATCATCAACATTGTATCAATAACAGTACCAACCTTGTTTCAAAGTCTAGATTTATCAGACGATGTCTGCATCTAGAAATGCATTCACATTTCAATTAAACGGGACCTAAAGTACATTTCTGTCGTCATTGTGAAATATAAGGTCCCCAGGGTTCACTGGAGCAAACTCTCCGATAAGATAAGTCCGCCATTAAGTTGATTTATTGTTCAATGAAGATACTTGTAACTAAAGTAGTTGTATGTTTGTATGTTGCAATGATTAATATTTTCTATTTTTAGTAAACCTCTATTGTTTTTATGTTATTCATACATGTTTATGTTAATCTTATCTAATAAATACCTACCTTATACAACCAATTCTTGTATACATTATTAGGGTTCCAGAGCCAAAATGGCAAAAATAAACCCTTATAGTTTCGTCAAGTCCGTCTGTCTGTCTGTCTGTCCGTCCGTCTGTATGTCACAGGCATTTTACTGGAAAACTACAAGATGTAGTACAGAGATTGGAGTACAGATGTCTTGTCAAAGCCGCTATTTAGTTTTGTAGTTAGTTTACAAAAATAAATATTTATAGGGGGGGCACTCCATACACGTAACAGAAGTTGAAAAAAAAAATAACTCGCATCAACGTGTGGCACATATTTCGACAGCTCTGTTGAAAAGATAGTAAGGTTTCTCAAACACTTTTTTGATTAAGTGTAGATTTCCGGAAAGAATCGCTCCCAAATTAGAAAAAATCGTATCCCCCCCTCTATCTAGTAAACATTTTGTCCAAAAAATATGGAAAGGTAACGCTTCATAAATTCATTCATCGAAAATTGGTTTCAACATGATCGGATACCGTTTTTGAGTTATTGAGAAAAAAATGCGCTTCTCAACAAAAGGACGTAACGTAGGTAAGTGCCGTGAAGATACGCTCTTTTCCTAGTAATTATTTATTCATAGGGTAATAGATTTTAAGACTGTAGTAAGTGTTTTGATTATGTTATAACGCACATAATCTTACTTGATTTTTTTCGTAATGGCTACGGAACCCTACCTTGGGCGTGTCCGACACGCTCTTGGCCGGTTTTATATATTCACAGACAGATTTTGCGGTAAAGAAAGCAGTTTAGTAAGCCGAATGTAACCTTGCAAAATTATTTTAAATTACGCCTTTATCGTATCGGGCTTAGGAAAAACACTGAAAGGGCATTTATCAGTATATTTTTCTAAACAAGTCAGAAGTTATCCACATGTTTTATTGAATAGCGAAGCCGATATGCAATCGTTTAGCAATTCCGGTGATAAAATGTTATTATTCCATTTTTTTGCCATAATTATACGTTGTCAATATGGTCACTGGAAATTTATCATAAATTCGCCTAATCTTAATTAGAAATTTTAATATTATAAATGCAAAAGTTTGTTAATCCCTATCCCTACTAATATTATAAATGCGAAAGTAACTCTGTCTGTCTGTCTGTCTGTTAAACTTTCACGTCGAAAACACTGAACCGATTTTGACGAAATTTGGTATATAGGAAAGATTTTGATGAAACATGTCTAAGAAACATCGCAAGAAAACCAGCTTCCAAATAAAAAAACTGCATTCAAATCGGTCCACCCGTCTAAGAACTACAATGCCACAGACAGACACCCACAGATACACATAGCGATCAAACCTATAACACCCCTCTTTTTGCGTAGGGGGTTAAAAACAAATCCAATCTAATCTATTCGACAGTTTAAGTCTTCCGCTAACTAATGAATTAGTAAGTAAGAATTTTAAGGAAATGCATTACAATACTTTAATCGCATTAAAATGCAGTATATCTGCGCTGGAAAGTGGAAAAGTTTGTACACGCGAAGAAAATACCTACAGAATATGGGTCAGTGTGTCTGGACAAGTTAAACAAACAGTACAAACAACTGCAATGTAAACAGTAAACACTCGCTGTCGCACGCGGGCTGAATGTAGACTGAATGTTATGACAATATTTTAAAAATGTAAGGTTTTACATGCTATATAGCATAGCCCAATAGATGAACAGCCTATTATCATAAATATTATCGTTCGTGACATAAAATTACAGATGACAACTATTGAGACCGGGTACTGCCTTTTCGCAACGTAGCGTTTGGCAACCTGTTTCATTTCACAACTTTTTATTTTGCAAACTCTAAAATTGTAAATATTTCAAGATTTCAGGGCCATCGTGTAGAATCCTTTAGGTTAAGTAAGTAGGTTACTTTTATAAAAATCCTGAAATATTTACAGTTTCAGAAATATTGAGCAGTTGGGGAATGAAAAGTTGATTAAAGTTGGCGCTGTACATTCTCCATCCATACAAATAATTTACGCCGTCGCTATCGAGTACGGTCACTGTAAACTCATGGTAGTTGTACAGCACTCGATCGCCTTCCATTCCAAGGAAGTTTATAAAGTTGTGAAATTTCTACATAAGTACGGAAAGTTCTCAAAAATATAATTTCAGGAAACAACGAAAGCATTCCAAGTGCTCATACATAACATACTTATGGCCACTTGCTGGAAACACATAAATCTCGAGTTAGCGTTAAGCTTAGTTTAGTAGTGTCGAAATGTATGGAACTGTCAAGCTTAAACCAGGTTTCACTACTAAATCTAGATTTATTTCTACCTGCAAGGCGGTCTTATACGTTAAACATCCTTTTCGTCGGGATTTAAAAGCTTTCGTTCTCGTTTTAATTTGTCCTAGTCAAAGTACTTACAAATGTTTGTGCAATGGACTATCAGGTTACCTTAACGTGGGTGAGTGACGCACCGATAAGCTATCAGAGCTTGTGTGTATGAAATGGATGAGGATTTGCATGGAAACTCTAGTTGATAGGCTGACAAATTGATGTGAGTCGTCAGTACGATACCAATTATTTTCACTATCACTCAGAAAAGTATCTTTCCCTCCCTGACGAGAGGGATCAAAGTGTAACGTTTCTGTAAACGCTTTTCTAATGATTTTTGCAAATGCAATTTTTTGAAGTTGATGATTGTAAAACCAAGCTATTTTATATGCTGGTTGCTCTTTAGTTATATTTAAAAAAAAATCTAGTTTCTTAATGCTCGGTGTGAAAAGTTGTATCTATAGGCCACTCGAGAGCAAAATTATTTTCATCTTGGGCGTTAACATTTGAATCTTTCGCTGCATTCTGAATTCAATGTAACCGCCCTTGCCGTGAATATATCATTTTGCTCCCTTGTGACACAAATAACTAGGTATTGATGCAAGAACCCACCCTACGCAAAAGTCATAAAACAATAATTTAATGAATCAGGCGTTACTTTGCGGAGGTCCATATCAATGAAATAAAAGAATTTCCTTGCTCACCCGCGACCTTACGATAGCTAAGTTTAATGCAAAAAATGCGTGTTCATGCAGTTCCTCCGCCTCCACACTGTAAGAACACACACAAATTACACAAACCCATCTATCACCACCACCACATCACACTCACGCGTTTCGAACTCAACCAGAGCTCATCTTTAGAGTAACAGAACCGTACACCATGCTACTAGTTGTTAGTTGTTGGTCAAAACTGGTAGCATGGTGTACGGTAAACAGATTCAATCAAAATTTAATACTGATAAATACGTTATGTTAGTTTTAACGCGGTCACTCACGACATAACTATGATTTGTATGAACCACACCTCTCCCAGGGTATCAATGTAAAAACTGTCGAAAAACCAGCTCCATAATGTAATGCAGTGACCGGAGTAACGACTACAACCGGGCCCGGGGTATCGACCGGTATCGGGAATCTTTATTGATCGGTTCCCCGAACCGACTCGATCAATGGTTTTCATTAATTTTAATACTTCAATGTACATAACGGAGATTTTTTTACTTTTTTTGCTGGCTTTATATTTGTCGATTATATTCGTATTTTGGCCTCCCACTTAGGACTGGCAATATGGCGAGAGTCGCGGGCAACCAGTGGAGGCAAGTGACGAGTTGTTGTTCATTGTGGCGTTCTAAGGGCTCTCCCTTCTCCCTCCCTCTGCTCAACTAACCTAACCAACAAAAAGTTGGAAAGCCCCGATTTTGTCCATTCAAAGTATAATATCTCAAAAACTGCTGAATCGATTTTAATGAAACATGTTTAAAAACTATCGCTACAGAACCTGATTTCAAATAAAAAAGATCGCATTCAAATCGGTCCACCCGTTTAAGAGCTACGGTGCCACAGACAAACACACAGACAGACTGACACATAGCGTTCAAACTTATAACACCCCTCTTTTAGCGTCAGGGATTAAAAAAGGAGGTGTGTAACTTATTACACACACACATACTAACTATAAACACAATTGAAATAATGATGATTTTTTTATACCGAAAGAAATACATATTTTTAACCAACTTCAAAAAAAGGAGGAGGTTATCAAAAAAAAATTAAATAATAGATTTTGAATAGATTTTTATAAATAAATCCATAGTATCCTTACAGATTACAAATATTAAATAAAAGTTTATAAAAAGAGCGTACATTCGACATAGATGTCCACAAGTGTCAACAGTACTTATCTGAATAACCGAGTTTGATAAAATTCTGATGGGATCAACTTTGACATATTATCAATCAAAATCCGACACATTTTCCAAAGTAATCACAGCAAACATACTAAGATTATAAATGCGAAAGTGTGTTTGTATGTTTGTTTGTCCGTCTTTCACGCCGTAACGGAGCGACGGATCGACATGATTTTTGGCATAGAGATAGTTTATGGGCCCGAGAGTGACATAGGCTACTTTTATCCCGGAAAAATGCAGTCTCCGAGGGAACAGCGCGCGATAACCGAATACCACGCGGGCGGAATGCGGGCAAAATTGATTATAAAAAACTTATACCCTGACACGTGATTAAGTTAACTGTTCTTAGATTTTAAAGGTTAAGTCTTCGAATCTCCTGTTACTTACACTCAACACAAGAAATCCGTTATAAAATTGCTGTCATCAGTGTTTCGATTGTTCCATTGCCATTTACGACTAAAGTACCAACATAATCGACGATTTTAACCGGCTTTTGAATTGTTTTCTGATGACAATCCGCTTCAGACGACTATATGACAGGTTTTTTTTTAATTTTATTTAATTTGTTGCCAGATAAAGTCCAATTTGGAACGAAAGCGACTGTTCAGAGTTTTTAAATTGCAGTTATTTGTAATGGCAACACCGTTGATATTTTTATTGGGGTGTATTTTTTGCGAAAAGGACTCCATAATTTTGTTATGTCGTAAGTATTTCACTCAAATTATGATCAATTTTGTATTGTACGAATAGTTGGCATCGGGGTGTCATCAAATGGGCATTGGTGTGTCTAGCACTCGGACGTTTATGTTGTTATAAGTTTATGTTATAAGTTTGACCGCTATGTGTCTGGTATGCTTGTGTCTGTCTGTGGCAACGTAGCTCTTGAACGGGTTGACCGATTTGAATGCGGTTGTTTTTTTTTTAAATCAGGTTGTCTAGCAATGGTTCTTAGACATATTTCATCAAAAGAAGTTTAGCCGTTTTTGAGATATTGAACTTTGAAGTGACAAATTCGGGGGCTTTTCAACTTTATTTTGGTTAGGTTACGTATTGAATTGTTCGAATCCATATACTAATATAATAAATGCGAAAGTGTGTGTGTTTGTATGTTTGTATGTTTTCCGTCTTTCACGCCGTAACGGAGCGCCGGATAGACGTGATTTTTGGCATAGAGATAATTTATGGTCCCGAGAGTGACATATGCTACTTTTTACCCCGGAAAAATGCACAGTTCCCGAGGGAACAGCGCGCGATAACCGAATACCCCGCGGGCAAAAGCTAGTAGATACATATTTTTGCACTTTACTATACTAAACTCTAAATGATCAATACATATGCGTCATGTCTGTTCTATGTCAGTGCTGGACATTGATATACTTTTATAATGTTTACGCCGACATATTCAGTTACAAAAACATATCTGACAACGTAAAAAGATCTGTCTTTTCAAGGACTTTAGTGATAGTTTGTTTATCACCAGTATTTTAAAACAATAACCTAATAACATCACGTGTTTTACCTACTAAGCTGTTATGTAGATCTGTTTATACACGCAGGCTCGCCCCTCCCTAGCAATATGTTAGTACTAATAAAACTCAACTTTAATGATATTTACTTTTTTGATAAGTCCGCCTTTACCTCGTGCGACTCAATGTGCAATATAATGTAGGTACAGTCACCATTATTAATATCTGCCACAGCGGATCGTGCAAAAATATCTGACACGTCCTTCCGGCCCTAGAAATAGAGTCGTATCAGATATTTATGCACGCTTGTTGTGTCAGATATTGGTGCTGGTGACTGTACTATAACTACTGTGCACAATATTGTTAAAACGAGTGTTTGGTTCGCCAACAAATTGTTTTGCAATTTGCCGAAATACTGCTTATGGTAAAATGTGTATAATAATATTTTACAATAAATAAAAAAATATATATTTTACCAAAATTTTAACAATAATTTAAATATATATATATATTAATTTATTTATATTTTTTATTTTAATTTTTTTTTGTATGTACATTGCTGTTATAAATAAATTATTTTCTTTCTTTCTTTCTTTCAAAACGACTGATAATGCATTCGTAATAAATGCTTATTTATAGTATCATCATTTGTTCACACATCCTTATGACATTACAGAATGAAAGGGCTAGAACCCGCGTCATAACTTATTAAAAAAAAAAACTCCAACTTTTTAATCTCCGCGCCAGCTGACGGTCGTGAGAATTTAGCGGTTGGTAACCTTGAAATTCAATACAATATAATACAATATCGCTATTTAGCAAACATTAGGGGAAGTGACTAGATAATGTAATGCAATACCTTAAAAAAGTGTGAAGTGCAAGTTAAGATCTGACCTTTGGGTTCCGTGCCTACTCAAAATAATGTTAATCTGTAAATCATAAATGATAAATCATTTATTTGTTTAAGTACAAGAATTTAGTTTTTTTACAACGAAAGGTGGGTAAATTAAATATATTAAGTCCAATACATTCTGCTTAGCCTAAGCATGTAAACATTTAGACAGCATGCGTTTACCTAACTGCTGAAACTATATTATTGTTATTATCATTATTTGTCCATAGTTGTTTATTTATACAAATTAAAAAAAAACTTCAAAAAGTTACTACAAATGTCAGATTGATAGTAACAAATCCAAATACAAATTTATTTTTCACTTTAAATTTTTTCAACTAAAAGATTGTCTAGAATAACTTATGATGTTGAATATTTATTTATAAATTTAATCTTAACTTCATGCATTAAATTTAGGCTTCAAAACAACGCAATATCCGCAACAGGCTTCGTCAACCGAACAAATTGTAGATCCGCAACAGGCTTCGTCAACAAAACAAATTGTAAATCCGCAACATGCTTCGTCATTAGTCTAACCTAACTTAACCTAAACCCCAAAGCAATCCCCTGACCGATGCAAACCAGACCCAAAAGTACCATAAATACTTGCCGCATTGCCCCGCTGAATCGCTAAAGATATATGCTGCACCAATAACAAATAACAAACAAACAAACACAAACAAATAACACATTGCAGTAACAAATTGGTTAAGTTAGTAAAATAATATTGATCACCCTAGCAAAAACTTGTAACGATGTAAATATGTCAAGCACCCATAGACTTCTAGTGCAGTCTGCAGTATTTGATGTTCATTAGTGTCGTCTCGTTCTATCTTTGTTTGGACTGTTATTGACTGCATAACCGAAAAACATAGCCACACTCTTTTAAGATTGCCACTACATCATACGGAATTCAATACAACACAATATCCGCGCGCGCCCGGGTTTAAAATAGGACAGAGGGCTACTCCAAAATTTGAAGATCGAAGTTCGTGTCGTTCCGTCCCTCTGACACTTATACTATTTAATACGAGAGTGAGAGAGATGGTACGATACTAATTTCGATTTTCGAATTTCGGAATAGGCTCTCAGAACCATTTCTTCCCGTAGTTATCGGAAAAGGATCGAAACTTCGACTAATGCGTGCTATACGTGTGCGAAGTCATTATAAATGTCTTGACCGGGTTATTAAGAAAATAGGAACATTAGAATAGGTGTTTTTCAACGAAAATACAAACTGCAACATGGATGCACAGGAAAAAAAAAACAGAAAAAGAGACCAGCGCTGGAAATCGAACCCAGGTCCTCAGCATTCCGTGCTGCGTGCTATACCCACTACTGGATAGCTAGAAGTCTAGACACAAATTTCTCCCATGCACCACTCATTTCGGCCTGCTTTTTTTTCCTTTTTTTTAACCACTTTATTTTTCAGTTCGTATCTTCGTTGGATTTCACGGTATTACCGTAAAAGTAACAAATTTGGAGTTGAAATAAAAAATACAAAATGACTCCAAAAACCAATCTTAATTTAGGTGTTTTTGATTAATCTAGAATATTTAAGCGGACTTAGAGAGCAAGATAAGTTCAATGGAACACTATTTTTTTTTATTCGACTGGAAGGCAAACGAGCATCTCCTGCTGGTAAGGTTTTTCATCGACAAGCGCGGGACCCTAATCATAGTTAAAGGTGTGATGGCTTCTTGTATTCAGAATGGGGTTAGCTGAATGATAATGAGAGAATGGGTGAATGGATGAATGGAGATGCTAAATCATTCGCTAATGACATACTTACAGACGAGATTAGGAAGCCAAAGTCGCCATTGATTAAAAAAAGAAGCCACTAAATCATTTCATTGAACTTGCTTTTATCACAATTAGCTACTAGCTTTTGCACGCGGCTCCGAAAAAAGTGTGTTTGTATGTTTGTGTGTTTGTCCGTCTTTCACGCCGTAACGGAGCGAGCGATTTTTGGCATAAAGATATTTTATGAGCCCGAGAGTGATATGGGCTACTTTTTATCCCGAAAAATTCACAGTTCCCCAGGGAACAGCGCGCGATAACCGAATACCACGCGAGCGGAGCCGCGGGCAAAAGCTAGTACATACATATACTCGAAAAAAATAATCCTCCTTCGGGAAATCGAGTAAATAGTTCAAACTGTCATTTGGCTTTGATCCTGTTTTATTTTATTGGAGAAAATCTTTGCTTTCATTTCCATTATTTAAAGATTAAAACTATGAGTTAGAATTACCATTTCTAATATTCAGAATATCCCACGAATGCGATTAGGCATATTGCCAAGGCAATAAAATATATTCTTAAACTAAATAAATAAGAAGAAAAAAGATATCACTAAGCGCTACAAGAATGAAAATTATGCCCATCATTTTACTTCGTTAGATAACTCACGTCAAATCGAGTTTAGCTGGACATGTTTCGGGTTATTTCGTAGCCCTTCTTCAAGGGAGCACGTGACTCGGCGGCTGCCGCAACTCGCGCACTACGCCAACCACCATCGCGAACCGTGCTCCCTTGAAGAAGGGTTACGAAATAGCCCGAAACGTGTCGAGCTAAACTCAATTTAAGACGTGATCCGTTATAATATCGATTAATATGAGTGAGTCTCATGGTAGTTTCATGTTCGTTTATGTGTTTCATGTCTGTGTTTGTATTATAAGTTTTTTGTACTGTTTTATGGTGTGCAAGAATATGTATTTGTATTGTTCGTATATAAATCTTGCTTTTATGAAAATTTACACTTTCTTTTGCGCTCAAATCAGAGGCCTTATTGCCTAACGTTTCTGACACTCGCGATCGCAATAAAATGACAGCATTTGTATGCGAAAAATGTCATTTGATTGCGATCGCGAGTGTCAAAAACATTAGGCAATACGGCCTCTGGTGTATAAAATATTAATAAAATTATGGTCCTTCTATACGGCAGTAAAGTACCTCTTAAGTCCTCGATACATAAATATACACTTCTTATGACAAGTTGAAATATTGCCCGAAGCTCTCGAGAAAAGCATTCTACTTAATGTGGGAACGATACTTCTGGTTATGATTAAAATTTGTAAATTAACTTTGTTGAGCAAAATTTAACACTAATTGATCCTATACTGAGTAAACTTGTGGGGTACAATAGGCTAGATGACTAAAAAAAACTGTTTAGTCCGTCAGGTGGATAATTTAAAAATATTGTGCAAATATTTTTTCTTTTGTTTGACAAACAAAAAATGACGAGGATACAGCGCTTAGAAGTTTCGAGTGACGTCACTTTAAGGTACAATTTTTACCATATAGTGACGTCACAAGCCCCCACTCTGGAAGTTTGATGATCTATCTATACCTTTGTCGATTTACCAAAAAATACGTGTCCCATATTTTTTCATAATCTAACTGTCGGACTAAATAGAATTATATATTTTTAACCCAGTCGTCATCCCTGTTGTTGACACAATTTAATAAAAAATACGTATTATATTTTTAAGTTTTCCTTGTCCTTTGACATATTTATTTACTACCATCATGAATTTTCAAAATGTTCAAATCAACACCTTATCTTACGCGCAGGCACGACTTTATAGAAAAGTCTATCCGCCTGTGCCCCTGTGCTCCAATTATGGGACTTGTGACATCGAACTCTTTCATAACTGACATAAAGTAAAGAACTCATCTGTACATAAAACAAAAAGTTTTTCTACATTTTATTTCAACAATTTGTCGGCATAATGGCTACATAAAATATGCCCATGCTAAATTACAGCTTTCTGGCACTAATACTCTTACCCCTTTATTCATAAAC
The DNA here is from genome assembly GCA_037349165.1 of Choristoneura rosaceana. Taxonomy (NCBI): domain Eukaryota; kingdom Metazoa; phylum Arthropoda; class Insecta; order Lepidoptera; family Tortricidae; genus Choristoneura; species Choristoneura rosaceana. Next base: position 1,955,482 of record JAZBNJ010000007.1, read on the forward strand.
GACAATCAAACCTATTTTAGTTAAAATGCCGCTAAAATTCGTTTGTCCTTATCTGTCACTTCGACATTTGTATTTGTTAGAAAGGGACAAAGCATTTGTTAGTTAACATAGGCTTGTTAAGTTTTATGAATAAGGGGGTAAGTCGCGGACGGGCGAACAGACAGCAGGGCTACTCCGAAATTCGAAACTTGAAGTTCGTGTCGTGCGGTCCCTCTCGCTCTCGTATTAAATAGTATAAGTGTCAGAAGGACCGCACGTCACGTACTTCGAGTTTCGAGTTTCGGTGTAGCCCTGCAGACATAGCAAAACTATTTAAAGAGTTCGGTTTTTGCCATTTTGGCTATGGAATCCTTACCCGATTAGCACATTGACTTTGGAAGTGAAATTAGTCTGAAATTTGAAAATTGTTCGACCTAGCGTAAAAACGTAAATATTTGTAACGCACGCTTAAAATTATCTACACTATGCCTTATCGATGGTTACAAGACATTTCGAGTTGGTGTTAACACCAATAACCTAGAAACATCTACATACTCATACATATTTATGGTGATAAGCTATCATTGCGTAAGTTATCAGCACACGATAGGAGCGATCGATATATCCAAATACGATACAATTTTTTTTGTAACAAACTTGCGAGTTTGACATCTGCTATTGACAAATAAAGTAAATAGCAAATAGTCTTGATCCTTTTCGACATCATCAAAATAATGTTTTTCTTATCTGTAAATCGTGTATTATTTTAAGTTTCATGTCGAAATAACGTTATATCTATGTCTAAATATGTCTAAATGTTGACGTATTGATGAAGTCCGCACAAAAACCTATGAAGCAATGCAATGTTGCGTAGTCCCCGGTTAGCACTGGGCTCGCGTGGGAACTACGGCCCAAGCCCTCACATTCTGAGAGGAGGCTTGTGCCCAGTAGTGGACCTAACTAACTTAAAAAAGTTGAAAAACCCTCGACATTGTCATAAAGCTTATAATAACTTATCAATAACTGCTTATCCGATTTAAATGAAACATAACAGACTGGCCAGCGAAAGCTGTCCGTGCATTTTTTACGAAGCTTTAATCTGGTATCATTTTTGAGACTGTCAAAATTGACGTATTGTCATTCTAGCCCGGCTAAGATAATTTTGATATTTGGTCTATAAGAAATAAATACGATACAATACAACGACTCTTTTTTGTAAACCAGAAATAGTAAGCGATAGGCATAGAAAGCAGGTAGGTAGGGTAGGTAGGTTTTCTTTTCAATATTATTTTTACTTTATATAACTTTTTCCGTAATAAATTTATTTCTATTTTATGTATTTTTTGAGGAAAGATAAATTGTGTTTTGTTGAACTCAATCTCCTACCATCCTCAAAATGCAAAAATGTTATAAGATTGTTAGAATCGAAATGTTCGAAGATATATTCAATGCCAAACTGGTCAAAATGGTTCAAAAATGTATGCGTCTGGACTGTACATAAATGGGCACTGACATAGGTAATATTCATTCAAAAAATCAAGGTATGGTATCCCTGTATTAACAAGGAGAAGTACACACTGACTGCCTATCCATAAATCATTTCGTTTTATACATTAAATTTCAAATTTTATTTCACAATTATCAAAACTGTTTAATCCTTGTTAGTACAGGGTTACCATAACTAGTTTTTTTTTTTAATTTCGCGGTAATATCTCAGTATCACGTTTCGATGGCCAGACTCTAACTCGTTTGGATTGTGACCCCGCAATGTATCGCTACTGTGAATAATGTGAACCGGGCATAAAGTCTGTCGACAATAAGGTGTAAGCTTATTGATGTATCCGGACTATATTCTTAATTTCAGACGACCGACGTGGTATTTATAAATTGAAACTGTGTCATAAGAGAAGAACAGCTAAACACACATTAACAGCCGAACTTGACCTTCGCACGGCATTCGCGATAACTATGCAAATTGTATGTTCATTCATTACGCTTCATTATCATAATACTTTTTTTCTTGTCTTTTATACTAGCGTCACCTTCAACTAAATAGAAATAATTGTCTGTATACTTAAATTTTGATTTAAAAAATTACCTTGTTTTTTTTTAAAGTGTGTCACTAGCCGAAACTACAATGTGCACTGGTCACAAATATACAGTATTTATATTTTTTTTTTATGTTTCGCTGGCCAGTTACTATGGACAGAGAGATGCGAAGGTCACGAGGGGAGGCCTTTGTCCAGCAGCGAGACACAAATAAGAGAAAAAGAAATGTTTTATGTCGGTACAGGAAAATTAGATGCGGGTAGTTCAAAAAACTTGCGCGCTCAAATTACACTTCAGTTACTCGCGACCATGGCCACTGCAATGTGATCGAAACGTCGAAGTGGTTTTAGAAATAAATAGTTGGTGATTAAATCTCGAAATGTATTACGAGTAGTTATATTAGTTATGTAATATTTTTCAAAAAGATGTAACACGTGGTTTCCTCTTCGCCAATGTAAAAAATGAAATCTAGAAATTGGTTGTCTGGAATAGATCGCTTTTTAGCGATAAGACCGCCTATTGTCTACCTGATTTTTTTTTATTTTTGTAATGTGTCTGTACTGTTTCTGGTGGTTAATAAAGAATATTTGTATTTTATTGTAAATAAATAGGTACCATGGAACAATTTTTACGTCGAGGCAATCCATAAAGTACGTCACACCAATTTTGACCATTTTTACCCTAATCCTATAGATAATAGACAGCCTGAAACAACCAATTTAAAGCCTTGAAACTTAGCAGACTTGTTCCTTGAAGATCATAGACAGAAAGAAAGGATTTTCGATAAAGAACTAGTTTTTTATTTAGTTTCCACTTCGGCAAGGTATTTGTCAATTAGTGATTTTAAACAACCTACTTGAATACTACCTACGTGAAATAAAGCTTATCATTTTTATAGCTTAATATAACCAGTGTAGTTTTAGACAGGTGAAATTATGGCAAATTAAATTATGGAAAACTAATGCATTCGCCATACACTGTAAATGAACTTTTCCGACTCGAAAATGGCTTCTAAATTGTTATGAAATGGAAAAAAAGGTTTTCTAAAATGGATAGAGAGCCAATTTTTATTTTTTTAAAAAGGAAGTCAGTTATTGTCGACAACATTTCCACAAAATTTTTCTTTCGTAGGAGGTAATTTCTGGAGTTTAAAAAAAAAATCTTTTTCAGGAATAAAAAGCGACTCTATGTCAAATTAATGTAAAATTACAAGTTTCCCGTCAGACAGAGATAGTCGCGAGCAACAGTTAGTTCACTTGTGTTCAAGGTAACTTTAAAATATGCGATTTCAGCGGGAAAACAAAACCTAGCGCAGCGAGCTACTGACGAAACCGTATTCGAGCTCTAGAGAAATTTAGAGTCAGCTTCGTGCTGCACCACAAAAATAACTAAACCCTTACCGCTCCTGAGTTATTTTAGAATTTGCTATAAAAGCAGACAAACCCACATGTCTCAACTTTACTCCGAGTATAAATAACTCCTGAACTCACAAAATGCACAGTTCAAAAAAAAACAAAACCACAGACACTTTCACTGGCACGGGATTTGAAATTTTCGAATGACACAACGCTTTATTTTAAAATTGGAACGAAACGCATTCTTATTTCGAATTAAAATTTGGGTAGGGACGTACCGAGACGCGACCGGTAACGCTCGCTAACTCCACTGAACTGAGGAGGTTTCTATTTCGCGTTCGCGTTCGCTATCACATCTCTAGCTTTACTGTTTGCGTGTGTGCTCGCTAGTGTTGGGCAAGATAAGATTTCATATCGATAACATGTAATATAATAATTACTCTTAGTCAAGTACAATTCTGGTATTACCGTAATTATAACAGAAGTTTTATGAACTTAGATATCTTTTTATCATCGCTGCAGAGATACAGGGATTCATTACGGAATTTGATCTTTGATTCCTTGTCTATAGTTTAAAGTTAAAGTATTAACATTTTTTTTATTTTTCTCTAGATTAGATAGCTTGTTTTTCTTAGATACTTAAGATATGTACCTAATTAAATATTGTAGGTTAAACTGTTTTGTTTTGCGCTTAAATTAGTTATAGTTTATTTTATAATTAATGGAACTATGGTTCTTAAGTACATATTATCTATGTTGCTGCATTGAAATGAAACCATTTGTTTACTAGATAAATTGAATAATTATAAAGAGCTCTTTGCAAAATAAAGGAATAAACATTTTTTTTTTTTTTTTGTTAAGCTATGTTTTAAAAATCCCATAACATCTAACACTGATTAGAAAAAACTGTAAGCGTGTTAATACTATCTACATATATTACTTATTTGTGTTTAAGATTCGTAATTTAAATAATTGTATTGTATCGGAAATTTACTTACAAGTAATAGATTATCTAAAAAGCATCAAATCAAGCTACCCAGTATGTTTGCCGTTAGGATCAAACTAAAAGAAATAAAAATATATGTATGTGAAGCAATGAACGGTATAGGTACTATTTCATTTCAACTTCAGAAACTCTACCATAAGCCTTATTTATCTTTAGAACTAGAATAAAGATAAAACATATTTTTTACTTGTTAAACTTAATTGGTGACTACTCTTACTTATACAATACAACGATGATGAGAGCATGTTAAATACCACTTAATAGACAATACAGAAAATAAATCCAATAGAGATATTTTATTGGTAGTATCATCTCATCGCTTGAAAGCCTTTTCATCGATATTCATCGAATTATATTTCTTGTTTTTATTATTGTTCAGTACCTATTTATATGTAATTTAACTGCAGTTATCGAAAACATTTAAATTCGATTTCATAGCTGTAGTAGAGTAGATACTATAAATTATTTTCATATCTACTAGTAAACAAAATAGCATACGTCACATAAGTTAAAGTACGTTCTTCTAATTATTTTAAGTATTAATCATCACGATGTGAAATATCGATATCGACGTATCAACGTCGATATCGATATGATGCAAGTATCAACTTGCATCGCCCATCCCTATTTCAAAACATCACGATCTCGTGTTAACACGATGACGCCGCACACACATTCAAACGTTAAGCTTTTAAGCTCACGGATAACTTTTGCAAAGTAAACCTTACTAGTATGAAAATAAGAAACATATTGGCATAGTAACCGTTAATTCAGTGTTACGCTCACTTAAGTTTGTTGATGAGAAATGGTGTGAAAAAAAATGTTTATTTGTCGCCGATGTCTTTTTGTTTAAGTTTTTTAGAGTTTTTAAGAAAGGTAGAGTGCATTAATCCGCTGTACTATAAAGTGTCTTAAAATTGTAATATCAGAAAAATATTGACACGTTTTTTTTTCTTTTTTCAATTAAACAAATAAATATGAATATTACAGCCAGCTAAAGACGTCACTCCCGTGCGGCGCTTTTTTACCAGTGTGACGTCACATTCCCCACTCCGGAACTTTGACTTTGACTGGATTGAAAACGAGCAAGTGGATCTCCTGATGATAAGAGATCACCACCGCCCATAAACATCTGCAACACCAGGGGTATAGCAGATGCGTTGCCAACCTAGAGGCCTAAGATGGGATACCTCACGTGCCAGTATTTCACCGGCTGTCTTACTCTCCACGCTAAAACATAACAGTGCAAGCACTGCTGCTTCACGGCAGGATTAGCGAGCAAGATGGTGGTAGCTATCCGGGCGGACCTTGCACAAGGTCCTACCACCTGCACCTGTGTAATTCTTTGCTTAATTGATAAAAAAAAACATTAGTACGTTTTTAATATTTTCTGATAATCTAGATCAAAGACGAAATAAAAAAAATACACAGAAAATTACCCAATAAGAGATGTCCGTGTTTAAGTAAATAAATGTTTCACTTAACCTTCGCAACTCGGTGCACAAAATAAATAACATAAAGGTCCTAATGTTCGACACGCTGATGCCCAATAGATGACACTCTACTGTCACCTCCATTGCTAATGCTAACAGCGCCGACCCTGGGATAAAGCGAGAGGAACGATCTAGGCGCCAGATGAAAAAGCGCCATTTTCCAGTTTCCAGTCCAAAATAAAAAAGGCGCCTTTTGAGAGGCATAGAAGCGGTGTAGACTTCGCTCTAACTTGATCAGGGACTGGAACCGGCGCTGATTGGTTATGACATAAAATTAAAGATGTCAATTATTGGGACAGTGTCGAGCACTCGTACGTTAACCGTATAGAGTATATGTACCTACTCTAACTTGATCAAGGACTGGAGCAGGCGCTGATTGGTTATAACATAAAATTACAGATGTCAATTATTGGGACAATGACGAGCACTCGTACGTTAACCATACTTTATTTCTTTTTGTATGTCTGGATATCAATGACCATTTTATTTTTTTATTGCATTATATATTTTTTAATTTTACCTACCTAAAATTTTACCTAAGTACCTACCTATACATCCAATACGACTACTTCTAGGGCCAGTAGGTTGTGTCAGATATTTTTGCGCGCTCCGCTGTGGAAGATATTAATGGTGACTCTGCAATATGATGTCGATAATAATACGTAAATAATGAGGGTTTTCAAGGAGGCGAAATATCGCTAGATGGCGTTAGTATCGTGAGGTCCGTTTGACGTTTGCTCGTGATTGGTTAAATAACTTTTTTTTTGAGATTATGGCTTGGTAACGAGACCTATAAGCCAAGTATTTTTTTTAGAAATCCTTGATTTTCACTTTGATCACTTGAATTCACTTATTTCACTCTATTTTCCCAATTGTGTTTTTGATGTATTTGTAGAGCTAGGCCAGTGAGTCGGCGGGAGGATTCTTCAGCTTGATTTATTTCGCTAGCAAGTATCAATCTGTCCAGTGCATAGCTATGACATTTGAAGATAATATGGTCTTAGTCTCCAACGGCGTTATTGTACGCAGAACAAATATGGTTTAAATAACTAAATGAGCCAATCGCAAGCAAACGTCAAACGGACCTCACGGTACTAACGCCATCTAGCAATATTTCGCCTTTGTGAAAACCCTCATTATATTCGAATAAAAGTAGAATTTAAAGCTTGAAAAGGGGACGGTAAGGACAAAGCTCTGTGAGCATAATTTATACATGTTTCATCATCATCATCATCACGTCAGCCGAAAGATGTCCTGCTGGACATAGGCCTCCCCCCAAGGCTCTCCACTCAGACCGGTCTTGTGCTTTCCGCATCCACCGCGATCCCGCGATCTTAACCAGGTCGTCGCTCCATCTTGTTGGAGGCCTACCGACAGCTTGTCTCCCGGTCCGCGGACGCCATTCGAGAACCTTTTGACCCCATCGGCCATCAGTCCTGCGAGCAATGTGCCCCGCCCACTGCCACTTCAGTTTCGCAATTCTTCGGGCTATATCAGTAACTTTAGTTCTACTGCATACATGTTTAATTTAATATAACTTTATTATTAAGTCATAAAATAGTGTCATCTCTTGAATTATGTTTTGCGCTGTAGCTCTTCTTAAATAGATTATTCGACCACATTCGTGATTATTAGCAATAGAGATGAAGCAATGCGCTGCACTTTTAGAACTTCTGACTGTATGCGGTTGCAGTTATGTCATGCTGTGTCATGATACATTGAAATAAATAAACTAAGATTTTACTATAGTTGCAAAATTAATTATGAATATTTCAACGAAGACGTTTTCGTTACTTCATTTGTTTTGAACATGAGACTACCGTGAGATTCACTCATATAAGCCATATTAAATGATATTGTAACGGATAACTCACGTCTTAAATCTAGTTTAGCTCTACATATTTCGAGCTATTTCGTAGCCCTTCTTCAAGGGAGCACGCGACTCGGCTGCCGCAACACGCGCACACAAATAACCCGAAACGGCTAAACTGGATTTAAGACGTGAGTTATCCGTTACAATAACATTTAATACTTCACTTCTTGTATAGAAAAGTCAAACCAATTTCGATATTTTTTCACGTAAGTTACTACTTTTTTTTATTAATCACTGAAGCTAATTTACTTGATGACATCACACTTAGTTTAAATAAATTTTATTAAATCAGGTGTTACTTTGCGGAGCTCCATATCAATGAACTGAAACAAAGCAATTGCAGAGCAAAGTGAAGGTTTAATCTAGTTTTGCCACATCAATGTTTTCATTTTAATTTTTAACTTTTAATTTTTGATACCGTTCTTATAATTGTGCTCTAATTATCACATTTTTAATAATAATGGACATTGTAATTTTATTTATTTTTTATTTTTTTTCTTATTTTAGTGTGTTTTAATTATTAATTCTGAAATTCTTATGGCTATTTAGTTGTAGGTTTTAACATAATTTATTTCAATGTATAAATATAGACGTAGCGGTAACAAAATCTTAATTAAACTACTGTTAATCTGTTTCACATTCGCAGACTATCAAGTTACAGGCTCAGCCTAGTTTGGAGTCTGACGGAAAATTTTATCATTATGTAATAAGTATTTTTGCCAAATAAATAAATATCAAATATTTACCTATACTCGCTCCGTTGAGTTATTTCCACTAGACCTTTCCCGATCAAGAATCTCAGGTGGATTTTGGAAACTTATGCCTATTATTATTGTTTGTAAATATAATTATTTTTTGAAACGATCCCTCAAGTGTTCTCTGTGCTCAAGTGATACAAAGTTGCCCAGTTTGACAAAACCCTGTTACAGTAGGTCAAAGTTGTTATACTAAGAATTATACTCATATGTCTGGTGTCATCTTCAAGATGGCTGACTTTACTTGAGTGCAGTTTCTTAGAACTACGTCTAAGATAAAGCTAGAGCTTGTGTCATTTATAGATTATTCGTATGTCTATTTCACACTTAGTTTAACCAGTTAATTACATAGGTCGAGATAATATCGCCGCAATTAGCGGGAAATTAGGTCCCGCTGATGGTCTCGGTAACGAATATTTATGTTTATGTTGTTCTGTGATTATGCAACAGTCTCGCTTCTTGACCTTTGACGTTTCCTGTTCCTGTAGCGTGCAGGATGATTTGGGAGAGGTGAGGACCAACCCTACTAATTTCAGTTAGTGTTGAGCCACTTGCTACTGTTCGCAATTTGACCGTATACCTAATGCTATTCTGCTTTAATAATGAAAATATTTACTACACTAGCTTTTGCCCGCGGCTGCGCCCGCGTGGTATTCGGTTATCGCGCGCTGTTCCCTCGAGAACTGTGCATTTTTCCGGGATAAAAAGTAGCCTATGTCACCCTCGGGCCCATAAACTATCTCTATGCCAAAAATTACGTCGAGCCGTCGCTCCGTTACGATCTGAAAGACGGATAAACACACAAACACACTTTCGCATTTATAATATTAGTAGCTTTTGCCCGCGACTTCGCCCGCGTGGTATTCGGTTATCGCGCGCTGTTCCCTCGGGAACTGTGCATTTTTCCGGGATAAAATGTTGCCTATGTCACTCTCGAGCCATAAACTATCTCTATGACAAAAATCACGTCGATTTGTCGCTCCGTTACGGCGTGAAAGACGGATAAACACTCAAACACACTTTCGCATTTATATTATTAGTATGGAAGTACATCATCCTCATCATGATCATCAGCCGGAAGACGTCCACTGCTGAACAAAAGCCTCCCCCTAGAACAATGACTTTATTATTATGTATTAGTGTGTACCTATATATTTATGAATTTTTGAGTTAATTTAAATTTGTGTTCTTTGACCTTTTCATTGTACTTGTAGTGTCTACTCTTGTGTCTGATATCCTGTCAAACGTTCAAAGGTTAACTGGAAGAGATCCCTTTAAGGGATAAGCTCGCCTTTGTACATCTTATTATCCTGTGTTCTGTTATTATCATGTGTTTTTATGTACAATAAAGAGTTTTACAATACAATACAATGACGACAACTCGCCACTGTATCGGTTGCCCGCAACTCTCCCGATGCGTCAGTCTATACCTGGGAGGCCTGCCAACGCTTCGCCTTCCGGTTTTCAGGGCTTTAGGGCGAAAATAAAGCGTTTTTACTAGAGTCATGCCTTGGAATTATTTTTTAATGGCGTCAACATCTCTATTGTCATAATCACGTCATGATACAGGAAGCCCTGTTTTTTGACTATTTATTTTACATGTCGTTTCTAATTGTCACATCGCGCACGTATCGTACGGGACAGTGTACTCGATACATTGTCTCTGACTCACTATTTGTCTATGGTGACTCCACACAGCCGAAAATTGGGTGGACTTTCCATCAAAATGTTGCTAGTGCGAATCGGACTTTTCATTTCAAAGCTCAATATCTCAAAAATGACTGAACCGATGTTAATGAAACATATCTAAGAAACATCGCTAAAAACTCTGATTTTAAATTAAAAAAAAAAACACATTCAAGTCGGTCCACCCGTTTAACAGCTACGGTGCCACAGACAGACACACATATCTGTCAAACTTATAACACCCCTCTTTTTGCGTCCGGGGTTATAGCAAGAGTGCAAGTCATAAAAAATCTGTCACATCTCATTCTCCCATTGTTGAAGTGAGGATGAAAATGGCGGCCAAATGAAAGAATAAAAATTACTTTTTGTAAGTAATCTTAATCGGAGTACAGGGGGAAGTCCAAGAGGCTTATAACTAAGGTGCTTTCCTTTTTATATCCATACTATATAATTTTACTATTTAATATTATAAATGCGAAAGTAACTCTGTCTGTCTGTCTGTCTGTCTTTCTGTCTGTTACGCTTTCACGCCAAAACCGCTGAACCGATTTAGATGAAATTTGGTACAGAGATAGAATAGACCTTGGGAAAGAACATAGGCTATCTTTTATCGCGAAAAAGAGGCTTTAAGGGGTTAAAATAGGGGGTGAAAGTTTATATGGTGGAAGTTCGTCGCCGTCGAAGATAAAACTATGAAACTTGGTATTTAGGCATTAATTATACTATCCATATCCATACTAATATTATAAATGTCAAAGTGTTTGTATAATCAATACATCTACATGTTTGCTAATTGTAATGACTACTTGAATCGAACAGTATAAAATAGTTTTATGTACGGGCCAGATGGCGCTGTAATAACTATTTATGTTAACGCTTTAACACCCATCTCACCAAAGCATGGCCTCCCTCCACAATCGTTTAGCGAATTCAGTACCCGAATAGTGACATCAAGTCGGAAGTCGTAAATTCTCGACTTCAAAGCGGCCACTTGTTAGACTTTATGACTAAGTCTTTTAGGCTAGACTGAAACCTATATTTGTTGGCCGCAGATTTCACTTTAACCACGCTTTCACATGCCTGCTCGTATCATAAAGAATTTCGTAACGATTGGACACGACATTATAGTTATGTAGCTATCGGTGAACAACTAAGAAATGTTGAAAAGACCCAGACATTTTTTTCAAAGATTACACACACACGTACGCAGGCACGCACGCTACTTTTATCAATTTTTGGTTTGAGGTTTGACAAAAACCCAAAAGTTCAAAGTTTGTCCAAAGGCAATCAATTCAATCTAATTGATCAAGTCAATTTAATTGATCCAAATCGATTAAATAAATATCATGGGACAATTTAATGTTTTTTTTTTATTGGAAGCTATAACTCATATAGATAAAGATACTTAATGTGTATAATTTAAACACCCAAGACTCTAGAACGAACACTCGTATTATTGCCGACCGGAGATAGTAACCAGGACCTCAAACTTCGTAGTCAGGACTAACGTTAACTCAGGTTTGGTACTAGTCGAATAAGTAAACCATTTGTGTATGACAACCGCTCGTCCACTTTTGCTGCCGCCTCTACTTAACTGAGAATATATCGATCTGAGACGTGCGGGCGCTAACGATGGGCCTCATGAGGAAGCTCAAAGTCACTCAAAGGGCTATGGAGAGGGCTATGCTTGGGGTTTCTCTGCGGGATAGAGTCAGAAATGATGATATCCGCGCTAGAACTAAGGTTACTGACATATCCCGAAGAATTGCGAAACTGAAGTGGCAGTGGGAGGGGCACATTGCTCGCAGGACTGATGGCCGATGGGGTCAAAATGTTCTCGAATGGCGTCCGCGGACCGGGAGACGAGCTGTCGGTAGGCCTCCAACAAGATGGAGCGACGACCTGGTTAAGAGCGCGGGATCGCGGTGGATGCGAAAAGCACAAGACCGGTCTGAGTAGAGAGCCTTGGGGGAGGCCTATGTCCAGCAGTGGACGTCTTTCGGCTGACATGATGATGATGATGACCTTCATTTTCATACCTCCATCCAGCATTAGTGAAAGGCCAGTTCCACTTTTATCTGTTAAGCTCCTGTTATTTCATGAAATACGTGCTGCCCTCTCTGTTTAATTAAACAGAATTAACAGAGACAGCATCTATGTCTATCATTTAATGTTACCAGGGTGTTTTTTCGAGCGTTCCAACCGTCTCATTTTTCTGGACACTTTTATGTAAAAATGACCGAATATTCTGATACTTACAGTTTTTTAGGTATCTATCTGGTAGAAATACAGGAACACTAACCAATAATTGTAAAAACGACATCAAAATCTAGAGCCAATTCGTAAAAAAAGTGACCAGATAAATAAGGTGGTTGAAACGCTCGAATAAAATGCCCACCAGGAACTTTGGAACACGTTAACTAACGTCATGGAATTAACGAACGAAATTCGCGTGAGGACTGAGGACACTTTGACATGCGCCATTTTGATCACAAGTACATATTTTATTGCGCATTAAGTCCTAAAATATCAGTCTAGAACCAGGTTTACGACCTAGGAACGTGAGGTTTTAGTCCTAACCGCGTGTAAGGAAGTAGCTGCCAATGATAAAGCTAGCGGTACTCATGTGACGTAAGTTTTTTTTTAAATGGCTTAAAATCGACATTAGAATAATAAAATTGATTCCAAACTAGCCTTCACCCACGTCTTTACCAACTGCTGGATATAATATCCAGCAGTTGTATTGAAATTCCGGTTTTAATTACCATGGGAATTCCCAAATTTTCTTATATTTCACGGTTTTTATTTACATTGTAGGAACACCTTTTTTTTGGCATTAGAAAAAGGGTAAACAATAATGACGATTATTTTTATTGAAAAGCGTTTTAAAAAAAGTAGTTAATATTACTTATGATTCGAAAAGCATGTAAGTAAAAGATCCTAACAAATTTTCATTATTATGTTTTTGCTAATTATTACATACTTAATATATTCTATTTGCTGTGACTTATTTTTAACCGACTTCAAAAAAGGAGGATGTTTTATGTGCCATACATACATACATACAATCACGCCTCTTTCCCAACGGGGTAGGCAGAGACTACATCCTTCCACTTGCTACGATTGTGGAATACAACTCTCGCTTCCTCTACATTCATCAATCTTTTCATGCATGCACGTCGGTTTAGAGTACTCCTGACCTTATTGCCTAACGTTTCTGACACTCGCGATCGCAATCAAATTTTGTATGCGAAATATGTCATTTGATTGCGATCACGAGTGTCAGAAACATTAGACAATACCACAGAATAGATAATAGTACAACCTTTCTTCAGAATAATGTCCCAATTCTATGTGCCTATGTTTGTATTTTTTTCAAAAGTTTTTTTCAATAAAAAGACACGTTAAAATCGCTTACCTTCTTTCTAATGCTAAAAACACGAAGTATGTGTATAATGCGGCTACTGCTTTATTGTTTTCATAAATAATAATAGGTACAGCTAACCAGCAGTCCATTTGTGTGTCTGTCAGTTTTATTACTTTCTTAGTCTGACTCAATAAAAAATAATTATCTGCAAAATTAATGTTTGTTTGAAACTATAAATTTGAACGGTATTTACATGAGCTCGAACAGTACCAACGTAGAAATCTTTCAAGTGACAGTGACAGTGACAGCAGTCAGCTGGTAGGATAATTCGTTGACATCACTGAGTCAATACTCACTGAGTTCATTCATTTGTTTTTAAAGTTCCAAACAATTGGACTTTGCTCTTTTGTTTGTAATAACTTTTAAGTTCCGTTAAAATTATAAATTCGAGTTAATATTCGTCAATAGCACCTTAAATATGACCTCGTTAATGAAAACAATTGTTTTTAATCAGCGCAGAATAACAGCAAGTAACGCGAAAGTTTGATCTAATGAAGTGTGTGATATTGTTTCCTATCGCAGTTTGTTTTACACTGTTCTTATGTTTTTAGATGTACTGCGATCGTTCTCAACGGCCAGTGAGATACCTAAATATGATACTTTAGCTGTGTCGGAGCCGAAAAAACATGTTTTTCACGTGGAGTTAAATAGACCGAAAAAATTAAATGCATTCAACCATGCAATGTGGCTGTAAGTATCAGAGGTGAAGATCAAAAAAAGTTGAACCACTTTTAAGTGCCATTTCACCATACTTATTGGAAAAAGTTCTGTTGTGGCATGATAATTACCCACATAAAGGTATCATGCGTCCCCTTGCAGTTGCCAACTCCCCCCCCCCCCCCAAATATTCTAAAAAAGTTGCCAAATATAAAGCAACCAAACCAGTCCTAAGTCGAAATGAATTAACCGATTCCCATAAATCCCTTCGATTCATAGTTTTCTCACTTTCCATCCAACTTGCCCCCCCCCCCCTGGCCCGTCGCCCTTGAATTTCTGATCACAATAGAAAACTTTCATACTAGGTACAGTCAAGGGCAAAAATATGTATACACTTCAATACCTTGTCTATTTTCATCATATATGAACTGTCGCAGAAACAAGATACTAAATTGTATACATATTTTTGCCCTTGACTGTACCTACATAATTTTAACCAGGTACCAGTATCTCCAACTTTTTGAATTCCATCCATTAATGTTTACCATCATTAAGAAATGGCATTTAAATGGCTATTAAAATATGGCTATATGATTGTGGCACTTAATATTGTAGAAGTTTTCATGTACATTGCAATTTTTCTTTATAATAATAATAATCTAACTAGGTTACGGAACCTTAAAAAGAAAAGTAGATATCAATTATTGTTTCTTGACAGTGTTGGGTAGATATGCCATTAGTAAAGTGACCAGACGTCCCGTTTCGAACGGGACTGTCCCTTTTTTTGATTACGAGTCCCGGTGTCCCCAAAATGAAAACCGGGACTCGAAATTGTCCCGTTTTCAAAAGTCGCGCAAAAATTCAGTTCTAAAGGTGATGTTGGTAACTAAGGTGGACATAAAAAAACGTGCCAAGAGTTTCATTCTTACTTAAAAGCATCACCAGCTGTTTCAAAGCAAATTTGTTCCTCTGATAAATAGAACTAAACATTTTGAATATATTTTTTTTTAATTTTGACTACAATAACAGATAACTTTTTCTAAATAAATGTCTTTAAAAAGTTTTTTTTTTTCATTGATTATCTGTTAATTGACCTAAATGAACTAATGTCCCGTTCTGAATCCAGAAAAAAATGGTCACGTTAGCCATTAGTATTGTGATGTTAAGGTATTGCTTGCGGTATTGATTGTTCATTTAGCTATTTAACCAATCACAAACGTGACGCAAACTAGCCTGTTATGGAAACCCTAATGAGGGCTATCGCATATGAATTTGCAAGGATTCCTAGTTGACTACGGAACCCTAAAAATGGGTTATTAGTTATTTAATTAACTTGTATAATTTGTTTGCTTGTGTTCCAGAGAGCTGACGCATTGTTTCGAGGCGTTGAGCGAAAACCGCGCGTGCCGAGTCGTAGTATTGTCGGCACAGGGCAAACATTTCACAGCGGGTATGTCTACAAGTCTTTTGCTGGTGGTAGGTCCGCCCGGATTGCTACCACCATCTTATTCTGAGAGAAAGCTTGTGCTCAGCAGTGGGACTTATAAATGCCGGGATGATGATGTTGATCACACACACGCACACGCTCACGCACGTACACACACACACACACACGCGCACACGCACACGCACACGCACACGCACACAACACACACACACACACACAGACACGCACGCACGCACACACAATTTTGTATATAAGTACTTACTTGTTGTTATCATAACTCATAAACAAATTTGTATGTACAACATAGTAGGTATAGTTAGTTAGTTTGTAATTATTGATAGATTTTTTTGTAAAGGAAGAGTGGGGTCTCCTGACACAGGTATTTTTTACTTACTATACTCCATTTATTTTAACATTTGAAACTTAACGGTGAAATTTGCACACGTATTTAAATGAAACAACGAAACTATTTAAAATTGTGTTAACATCTATAGTAAAAATATAATAAATACTGCTAATGTACCTACATGTGGGTATTTTTAGTCAAATTGTGTTCGAAATACCGAGAAACGTGTGTTACAATTTGGCCGTTAATTCAAATGTTACTTAAATTAAATGGAGTATAGGAGATTCCAACCTTTATACCACGAACCATGTACTTTTAACATAATAATTTTTATTTTTTTTCATTTTCATCCATTTCGGTTTCCAGGCATTGACTTGAACAGTTTTATGGAGAAGGCCAGCGACGCCAGCGAGTTCGAGGAGATCGCCAGGAAAGTGCGGTTCATGAACAAACTCATTCGGACATATCAGGTAAGCCCAATGACATAGGACGCACATTGCCGAACAAAATCCCCTTCAAAGAATGTCAGAACTATTGATTTGTTTGCGTGACAAATAAAATCATCTCACACAGAATAATTAAAATAATACGAGACGAAATTTGAACCACTAGGTTCAAATTTACGGGCGGCTTTACTCTATTACGGGCGAATTTCGCTAGCGGCAAAACTCCACAACGCTTGACACTTGACAACAACGCCAACGTACTGAGAAAAAAGAAGGCCACTTTTACCAAAGTGGCAGGCGAGCATTCTACCAACCTATCTACCTACTATCGACCTACCGATCGACCTATCGACCAACCTATCGACCTAACCTATCCCGGTGATCTGAACCAGTGATTTTAGGCCAGTGATTCAAAATGGCGCTCATTTGGCTCGGACATATTTGGGCGCGCGATTGTGAATCTACAGGTATAGGTAAGCCGGAGAAGCCGTAGTGGCCTAGTGGTTTGACCTATAGCCTCTCAAGCCGGGGTCGGTCGTGGGTTCAAATCCCGGCTCGCACCTCTGAGTTTTTCGAAATTCATGTGCGCAATTTACCACGAGCTTTGCGGTGAAGGAAAACATCGTGAGGAAACCTGGACAAACCTGCGAAGCAATTCAATGGTGCGTGTGAAGTTCCCAATCCGCACTGGGCCCGCGTGGGAACTATGGCCCAAGCCCTCTCATTCCGAGAGGAGGCCTGTGCCCAGCAGTAGGACGTATGTATATAGGCTGAGATGATGATGATGATGATGAGGTAAGCCAGCCGAAACCTTTGGGCACGTCATAGAAAAAGTAAATAAATCTAAAAACCGGCCAAGAGCGTGTCGGACACGCCCAATAGAACCCTAGCCATTACGTAAAAATTAAGTAATATTTTTCTAAGGATTTCGTATTTTGTACGGAATATTCCAAGTTTAGGTATATTTTTTATACCTTCGGCTGCTATTTGGTCTTAAACTACTAATAATTCTCAAGAAAACTAAGCTGTTATAGTTTTCCCTTGTAAGTTTGATATACTGACTACCATCCTGAATTTTTTCAAATTGTTCCATCCACCGTTTAGATTTTAGAGGGGGGATTTGCATTTTAAAGTTACCCCTGGTGTTGCAGATTTTTATGGGCGGTGGTGATCTGTAACCATTAGGAGACCCACTTGCTCGTTTGCCATCCAGTCGTATAAAATCCCTACTAATATTATAAATGCGAAAGTAACTCTGTCTGTCTGTCTGTCTGTTACGCTTTCACGTCGAAACAGCTGAACCGATTTTGATGAAATTTGGTATAGACATAGTTTAAGCCCCAAGGATCAACATAGGATACTTTTTATTCCGATAGAGGGCGCCACCGCGTGATAACCTAGGTCCGCGCAGACGAAGTCGCGGGCATAAGCTAGTAAAAAATAAATAAAAAAACATGTCGATCTAAACTCGATATAAGACGTGAGTTATTAGTAGGAATATTTTCTCTCTCTTTTCAGGACGGTATAACAGCGTTGGAGAAATGCGTGAAACCTATTATTGCCGTCTCACACAGCGCGTGCGTCGGCGCGGGAGTGGATCTCGTCACAGCCGCGGACATGAGGTGAGGGGGGGAAGGGTGGAAATAGGTAGTTCTACGACTGACATCGGTTTCCTGTCGCTTACACTGAAAAAATGAGTCAGGTAAAAAAGAAAGAAAAGAAAAGAAAAGAATAAATTTATTTACCTGAATTCGGCACAACAAAAATAAGTAAATAAAATTACGGCTAAAAAACAGACAATCTTAAATATTAGGCATCAAAAGAGAAAATGAATAAACATTGTGCCGAAAGAAGTAAAAAGGGCCATACTCAGCGTATTGCTACAGCAAGCCGCAGCGCTGGTTTTCAGTATGACCCTAGGTAGAATGGAAGGATTTTATAAAAAGACTAGCTTTTGCTCGCGTGGAATTCGGTTATTGAAAAGAAAGAAAGAAAAAAAGAGCACACAAGACAACAATACTATTTGGTACAAATAAACAACACCAAGGTATGTGTTATTGCGATTGTGAATCGGACACTGGCTCAGCATAATGCTGAAGCGTTAATAACCTAACCAACAAAAAGTTGGAAAACCCCGACTTTGTCACTTTAAAGTTCAATATCTCATAAACGGTTGAACCGATTTTGATGAAACATGTCTAAGAACCATCGCTAAAAAACCTGCTATCAAATAAAAAAAACCCGCATACAAATCGGCCCACCCGTTTAAGAGCTACGGTGCCACAGACAGACAGACAGACAGACACACAGACACACAGCGGTCAAACTTATAACACCCCTCTTTTTACGTCGGGGGTTAAAAAGAAAGAAAGAAAAAAAGAAAACACAAGACAACAATACTATTTGGTACAAATAAACAACACAAAGGTATGTGTCATTGCGATTGTGAATCGGACACTGGCTCAGCATAATACTGAAGCGTTAAAACACCCCAGCGCTAATTTTCAGCCAGCACCGTCGGCAACCCTCTGAGCGTTATAAAGACACACTATAATACAAACCATTAACTACATAAGACTACATAAATAAATAGATAATTTGCAAACTATTGCGCGCCGTCGGGAACTGTGCATTTTTCCGGGATAAAAAGTAGCTTATGTCACTCTCTGGCCCATAAACTATCTTTATTCCAAAAATCACGTCGATCCGTCGCTCAGTTTCGACGTGAAAGACAAACAAACATACACACACACTTTCACATTTATAAAAAAAGTCCGCCGAATTTGCATACGTTTTGCAAAGGTATTTTTATTCAAAGTCAAAGTCAAAATCTCTTTATTCAATTTAGGCTATGATAAGCACTTATGAATGTCAAAAAATCTACCACCGGTTCGGAAAAAAACCTCTGTTGAGAGGAATCCGGCAAGAAACTCAACGAGGTATTTTTAAAAAAAAAAACAGATTCACAATATTTATAATGATATCTATGTACTATACATTACAAGTATTTAACACAATTTTATTTTTAACACAGTAGGTTCACTGTTTGAAGGGATCGCTAGTGCGGATCGGAATTATTTCCAAATATCCCTGTCCATGATATAATCGTTAACTTTATAATTAAACGTTAACTTTATTGTATTTGTTTCACAGATATTGCACAGAAGATTGTTGGTTCCAAGTGAAGGAAGTCGACATCGGGTTAGCAGCCGACGTTGGCACTTTACAAAGGTTACCCAAGGTAAGTGACATGCCTCCTTGTTCCACGTGCATAGCCATCACTAGAAGGGGCCAAATGGCCACGCAAAGAACATGTCTAAGAGAAGTTTCCCTGCCGGCCGCGCGGCCGCGTTAGGTATTCGTTTGGGATCAGTGTTGCCAACCCTACTGTTTTAACAGTAGATTTACTGTTTTTAACATGACAACACTGTTTTCTCTTTTAGTACGATTTTCTACTGTTTTTTGATAGTTTATGCGTGTATCCGAATTTTATAGACTCGCGCGTCGTCGGTCGGTTTACATAAGTAAATACAAAATCCAAAATAAACGAATGTTACGCATTAAAATTTGATGCTACCGAAAATTATATGAAATTTTTTAATCAAAAGATGTATGATTTTAACAAAAACAATGAAACAGAAAATGTTGAGGCTAGAGAAATACACAACAATGAATAATGTTTGTAATTTTGAGTACACCTATTTTTAATAAATAATTTATATAATTGTTTTTTTTTTCAATAATATACCTTATAATTATTATAACTTTACATAAATTGTGATAATTAAAGAAGTACTACTGGTAGTGCTGCAGTAGTTTCATTAACTATACATCTATATAACTAATTCTATGTCCCAATTGAAAGGTTTTTGAGACAGTAGATTAAATGTTTTGAAAATGTTATTTTACTGTTTTCTACTGCTTTTTTAAGATTGATCTGCTGCTTTTCTATTCACTGGGGTTGGCAACACTGTTTGGGATATTGCTGTCTTTCTTCTGTCTGTCTTCGAAACTCTTCAAGGGAGCACGCGACTCGGCGGCTGCCGCAACACGCGCACTACGCGCCACCGCTCTGCTCGCGCGACTCAAAACCCGAAACATATCGAGCTAAACTTTATAAATAAATAAATAATAAATAAATATCACGGGACAATTCACACCAATTGACCTAGTCCCAAAGTAAGCTTAGCAAAGCTTGTGTTATGGGTACTAAGCACCGGATAAACATAATTGTATAGATAGATACATACTTAAATACATATTAAATACCCAAGACCCGAGAACAAACATTCGTATTTTTCATACAAATATCTGCCCCGACACGGGAATCGAACCCGGGACCTCAAGCTTCGTAGTCAGGGTCTCTAACCACTAGGCCATCTGGTCGTCTAAGCTCTATTTAAGACGTGAGTTATCCGTTACCATATCATTTAATATCAGTACTTTATTGTTCACAGGTGATCGGCAACTCATCGGTGGCTCGCGAACTCTGCTACACGGCGAGAAAATTAGAAGCCAAAGAAGCACTGGCGCTAGGTCTCGTCGGCAAAGTGTACAAAGACAGAGACACGTTAGTACAAACAACGTTTCCCCTTTTATGAACCCCCAACGCAAAAAAGAGGGGTTTTTTTATTTATTTTATTTTTTATTCGACTAGAAGGCAAACGAGCAAGTCGGTCTCCTGGTGGTAAGAGATCACCACCGCCCATAAACATCTGCAATACGAGGGGTATTGCAGATGCGTTGCCATGTCAACCTAGAGGCCTAAGTTGGAATACCTCAAGTGCCAGTAATTTCACCAGCTGTCTTACTCTCCGCGACGAAACACAACAGTGCAAGCACTGCTGCTTCACGGCAGGCGGCGGGGTGTTATAAGTTTGACCGCTATATGTTTGTCTGTGGCACCGTAGTTCTTAAACGGGTGGACCGATTTGAACGCGGTTTTTTATTTGAAATCAGGTTTCGAAAATGGGTCTTAGACATGTTTTATCAAAACCGGGTTCGATTCCCAAACTGAGTAATTTTTTTTTTGTAAATGTCGTATAGTTTGTCTTTCCCATTCTGACCGATATGAATGTTACATCCTATATAATAAAATTCATAATATTATAAATGCGAAAGTGTGTGTGTTTGTATGTTTGTCCGTCTTACACGCTGTAACGGAACGACGGACCGACGTGATTTTTGGCATAGAAATAGTTTATGGGCCCGAGAGTGACATAGGCTACTTTTTATCCCGGAAAATGCACAGTTCCCGAGGGAACAGCGCGCGATAACCGAATGCCACGCGGGCGGAGTCGCTGGCATAACCATATAAAACTTAACTATAAACTAACTAACTAACTTAAAAACTTAATACCTACTAAATTAAATCTAAAAAAGGCCCCCGTGGCATGGTGCCCAAGAGGCTGACAGCATTCCCTCGTTGAATGGCGATGGCGATTCTTATATTAATTAATTAGCTTTTGCCCGCGGCTCCGCCCGCGTGGTATTCGGTTATCGCGCGCTGTTCCCTCGGGATCTGTGCATTTTTCCAGGATAAAAAGTAGCCTATATAACTCTCGGGCCCATAAACTATCTATCTCCATGCCAAAAATCACGTCGATCCGTCGCTCCGTTACGGCGTGAAAAACGGACAAACATACAGACATACAAACACACTTTGACATTTATAATATTAGTATGGATATGGATAGTATATTAAATGCCTAAATGCCAAGTTTCATAGTTTTATCTTCGACAGCGACGAACTTCCACCATATAAACTTTCACCCCCTATTTTAACCCCTTAAAGCCTCTTTTTCGCGATAAAAGATAGCCTATGTCCTTTCCCAAGGTCTATTCTATCTCTGTACCAAATTTCATCCAAATCGGTTCAGCGGTTTTGGCGTGAAAGCGTAACAGACAGACAGACAGACAGAGTCACTTTCGCATTTAAAATATTAGTATGGATTTATTATTTCAAACCTAACTTTGTGTTGTCAGAGCTCTAACGGCGGTACTAGAGTTGGCTGAAACCATCGCGCTGAAGAGTCCTGTGGCCGTTCAGACCACAAAGCAGAGCTTAGTGTACTCCCAAAGCAGGACCAATGATGAGGGGTTAGAACATATTGTGAGTATATACTATATCCTAGGTGTCTTTTTATGACTTCAATCCCACTATAGTACTTTTCGGATAGACGGGTACGGTGACACTTGCGTTTTTTCACAGGTGTTACACAGGCTTTAAATGTCCTTAAACGCGCCTTTGTATCGAGTAGGGCAAATTTAGTATACTAATTAAAAATATATAATTTTATTCCGGAAAATTGCATAGGTCCCGTGCGATAGCGATAAGTGATATCTACGCAGACAGAGGCGCAGTTAAAGGCGATGATGGGCAACGAACGTCTGTAATTTGAGCCAATTTTGTCTTTTGAAAACTTTTTAACCTTTTTAACCCTTTTTTCCGAACAAAACGGGATTACGCAATACTGTGGTTGCTCGATATTTTTATAGTACTGTTTTAAGATGTATTAAATATGATTTTAATCTAAACTTTGTTGTCACGCCCGTTATAACAGACTTTTAAAAACCTCACGCAACAGTGGCGCCATCTAGTGAGATAAAAAACGATAGCCCTCATTGCTTCGCAGGTTTATGCAGGTTTCCTCACGATGTTTTCCTTCACCGCCAAGCTCGTGGTAAATTTCAAATTTAATTCCGCACATGAATTTCGAAAAACTCAAGAGGTGCGAGCCGAGGTTTGAACCCACGACCGAGGCGATAGGTCAAACCACTAGGCCACCAGCCACCACGGCTCTAAGCTAAAAAGCTAAGTCTGCAACGGAATAATTGGCAACACTATTTTAACGTCAAATCACGTACATAATAATGCGTTACATTAGCAGTGTTACCATATTATTCTCTGCAGATTTAGCTTGACCAGGCTTCTACGGACCGAGCTCTCTCATTCTGTGAGGAGGCCTGTGCCCACTAGTGGGACGTATATAATATAGTCTGGGATGATGATAAGCCCGCAACTTCGTCAAGAATTCATTTATCTCTGTCCCGCGTGAACTATATGCAATTTTCCAAGATGAAAAATACCTAACGTTCCGTGAATGGAAACTATCTTTACCAAATTTTATCTAAATCGTTAACCGACTAGCAGATAGAAGCGGTTACTTTATAGTTATTTGTAGTTTTTTTATTCGTACTTGCCCCCCTAATTTTTTGTATTAACTATCATCGAATCGAAGCAAATTAAGTGAGTATTTGCCCCACTTAATTCAAAATTCAAATCATTTATTCAGCAAATAGGCCGCAATGGGCACTTTTACACGTCATTTTTTTAATCTACCACCGGTTCGGAAAAAACCTCTGTTGAGAAGAATCCGGCAAGAAACTCAACGAGGTATTTTTTTTTTAAAAACAGATTCACAATATTTATAAATGATATCTATGTAGGTACTATACATTACAAGTATTTAACACAATTTTATTTTTAACACAGTAGGTTCACTATTTGAAGGGATCGCTAGTGCGGATCGGAATTATTTCCAAATATCCCTGTCCATGATATAATCGTTAACTTTTGCTTCGATACAATATTTTTACCAAACAAACAAAAATAAATCGTCACTACTTTGAAAAAATCTCGTATCTCAAAACAATACGTCAAACAAATTTGACCCTTAAAACAATGTTCATTAAGTTCACTCAGAATGATCATCGATTTTGAGATACCAGCTTTTTTCAAAGTAGTGCCGAAATATTAAGCAGTCACCAAGTAAGTTCATAAAAGCTTTTTTTTTTTTCAGCGTTATTTGAATCAAGCGATGCTGCTTAGCGAAGATTTAAGCAAATCTGCAGTCGCTGCCATATCTAAGGAACAAGCTGAATTCGAAAACTATTAAGACAAAAAAATGCCTATAAGTATTTATACAAAGTTATATTTTTTGTGTATACTAAGTTACTGACAATAAAGTACCTACAGATTTTTATAAATTTACGTGTGTTTTATTTAAACTTACTTTGCATTATTTAAAATACAAATAGTATTTTTATTATTAATCTACCCTATAAAAGACCTAAACAGAAAATGGCTGCTATTATGTATTTGGAATCTCTACGAAATCGCTTACGTCACGAACGGAATGTACGTCACTGCAACGGTACTAACAAAGAAAATCAGGTAACCTAGTTTATGGAGGCTTGCTTTACGCTTGCTGCGAATGACCTACCCCAAAATAGCGCATCTATAAATAGACATCTGGGCCCACACTGCCTGTGAATGGTGCAACTGCAAATAGGCCGCGGTGCAATGATATGACCTATTTATTTTTGAATGGCTATCGCATGAACGGGGATGGGCCCCGTCGAGCCCTCCATTCAGTAAGCCTCTGGCGTGACCTACTTTGTGTTATTCGCCTGTGCGCCTTCGAAGCGAACGTGTGTCGCACAATTTCACGTATATTCCGACAAACCCGGCTCCGGGAACCATCGACAGTAATAAATAATTAATTGTCTCTATAACAGTGCTGGGGTTATTATTCAAAAAAGTATTTCTTCATTCACATCGTTAAAAATCAACCGGCGGTGCGCTCATTCAAAAACGCCGCGGAAAATATTCGTCAAGGTGGAAAAGTGACGTCATTGGCTCGCGTACAGTGCACTGTGCTGTGATTGGCTAAAATTGTGTAGGAGGTGTGACGCGCCAATCCGGTAGCGGAGGTCGGCGCCCGTGCGCGAACACCGCGCCACCTGTCGCGCGCTCACACCGCTTTCATTGAATAACCGGGACTGTTTTCTTGACGCAAGCGTACTGAGGCCCAACAAAGGGCCGAAATAAGAACGGTTCGCAAGTGAATCTGATGTATTTATGTCATAAAAATGGTGAAATCTGTGATGTGGCGAGTAGAAAGTAGGATATTCGACGTGTCGAATCATGACCGAGGCATCTGAAAAGTAAGTTGCGTCTCCATATCTCAGCTTTTGTGAATTGTGCTGCGCCCTAGCTGCTAGGGAGGGCCTAACCCCGGCCATTTTTCGTAGCTGTCGGGGTGTATGAGCCGATTAGGGGTACTTTCCTGGGCCCTAGACCCTCCTTGTAGTCTCGGCCTTAGCTAATGAACACATTATAGGAGTACTATGCATGTTGGATTAGGTACATGAAAGTACGACCGACGCCCTTAGGTCACCCTGTGTGTACTGTATAGCTATAATCAATGAGACTCGTTCATTCACAATACAAGTCCTCTCTTCGGGGTCATTTGCAGCTAGCTTGCGAGCTATTTCCTGAATGAAATTATTTTACCGCCCGTTGTTTCGACTCGTCCGATAATTTATTGAGCCAGTGCGATTTTTCCGCGAAAAAAACTTGACGGATTAACTCTGGTAAAGCGTAATAAAAAAAATTAAACAATGGGTTTTTTATAGTGATCGTTTTAGGACATTGAAGGACTATTTATACGTCATAGTCTTAATTAAGATGTGTGGCTCCATTGTTTTAACTACGCGACTCGACCAGCCAGCAATTTAGATTATTCATCCTCATCCCACACTAAAAATGGTTGACCTGTAAAAAACGAATTATAATGGTTGGCAAAAATCATTAAAAAAAAAACAAGCTACTAAGATAAAATAAGTTGATCACTATTGATTGAAATGAAATCAAAACTAAATTAATGTTATCTAAAATTATTCTTAAGTCACATAAAGTAACAAATTTTTAGTACATAGAATTACAAACTAACATAAATTCTTCATTTTATTGAACAAAGAGCCTTTAAAAAATATTCACTTAAAACTCTATATTTCTGAGCCTTTTACCATCCCAGTTCAGTTTTGTTGTCAGTTCTCAGTAATTTTTATGTTTTACTTTACTTTCCATTACTGATATTATGTATATTATATACCTACAATTATACCTACTTATTAAATAATGTAGTATTAAAGAACAGAACAGGAAATTATCCTTCCTACCATGAAACTGTTTTCTAACAGAAAATAAAAATATGTATTTGGCATATTTGGTGAACAGCTGTTCACTGAAAACCAGCGCTGTGGTTCCGTACCTCAGCATAGCTGAGCTGCCAGCCCTTTCGGCTATAAGTTACCTTGATTAAGCTAATTTATATTATGAACCTGATTGATATTATGTTTCGTACTAAAGTTAATGTAGCTAAATTGCAGAATAAACTTTTTCTTTTTTTTTTTCTTTTTTTTATTAGGTATCATTCAAAACATTTATCTATGGCATCCAGTACCTCCTACCAACACTAAACTTACTAATTCTGCCAGGAAATAGTCAGTCTTAGCTGTTGTGGAAAGATAAACCACTGCTAGCCTAATTTGCTGTGGAACCTTTTCACAGGAATCATTTCAGTGGCTTAATTTATGAATACAATGATGGCTTACTGAGACAACGTTGTTCTGCAGATTGTGGGATTACGTTATTGCAGAAACATCTAAAAACTCGCCTGACTTGAAAATAATGATGGTATAGATTTTTAATAGGATAGCGATAAACAAATTCTATGCAGATGGAGCTGTGGGCAACAGGCTAATATAATAATAATTTACTTTACACACACACAAACACACTCAAATAAAATTGTGATCTAAATGTTCAAGTTTACTGTTGTATGGTCACTCCACTTTTATATCCTGCTAAAATGTTTATAGTTCTATACTTCAATGTTCTTCACAATCTTTTTTTTTTAATCTAGTATTTTAACGAGGCCAAATGTGACTATGTCAGCCTCAGGAAAAGCTTCAGATATATACACCACACTATGGACAGATATTGCACTCTCCCTTCCACTGAAACCACGTCGTATTTATCTATTCATATAAGTATGTTTATCTGTTACCTAAATTTGTACTACAAGCTTTGCTTAATTTGGGACTAGGTCAATTGGTGTCAAGGTTCCCATGATATTTTTTTTTTATTTAATTTTTTAGGAAGTTTTTACCTGGCTGCCAAAAGGCTTTTTTAAAATTGAAACTTTATTATCTTGAATCCAAAAAATAATATATTTTAAGTTATACAGGATTTTTTTATTAAAATGGGTACCAATTTATTTTTTATTTTTTATCCTAGTAAGCCCCCGAAGGACTGAAAGGCAGAACTATTTGAGAGCCTTAACATTTAAAAAAAAATGGGGTTTTCGTTCCAATAGCCTAAATAGTTTCAAGTGTAGCTTGGGGGCTACTTATAAGGTATGCCTTGCCTTGCCATGCATCAAGAAACGAGACGAGCCTTTAAAAGGGCTATTCCTGATTGTACCTAGTTCATTGATATGGTCCTCCAGACTCCTCCAGTCACCACAAAGTAACAACTAAATTGATCAGTTTGATTTTTTTAATGGCTTTCACTGTCGCCGTGGAAGCAAGACGTATTTTGCCAATATAACATTATTATTTTTAAACTATGGTTTTGGTATTTTGACTATGTATTTTGCCAATGTCGGCGTAGAGACATTTAAAATTTTATTGATAAAAGAAACTAAATAATATAAATATTAAACATAACAAAAGGCAAAAGTATCCAAATACAGGGGTCTAGGCACCGAATATGACTTTGTCCCATTCGGTGTCGAGACCCTTGGTCCGTGGGGTCCTAGTGCCTTAAAACTTTTTAAGGAAATTTCTAAAAGGTTAGTAGACGTCACAGGTGACCGAAGAGCTGGCAGCTTCCTCGGACAAAGAATTAGCCTAGCTATTCAAAGAGGAAACGCTGCCAGCATCTTCGGGACCTTGCCTAAGGGGTACTCTTTGGACACTTTGTTTTAGTTTTAGGTTAAATTTTTATTTTATTTTAAGTTTTTGTAGAGACATTACACACGTGAGGAGAATGTTCGGTTTATGAAATTTTGATCTTGAGGAAGAAACAGACGGGAGACCTAAAACAAATAACATATGTTATCCATGGAAGGCACAAAGACTACAAAGACGAGTACATTTTTTTTGAAATCTTAGGGTATTGGAAGAGTGTTAAGCATGCTAGCATAAAGGGAAGAGTAATGCAGCAATTTAATGGTGAATTTAAGATTGGTTTTTAGTCTTTGTGTATTTTATCGTAAAAGTACCTACTTACTTAACAAAATTTGGAGTTGAAATAAAAAATACATAAAGACTCTAAAAACCAATCTTAGTTTGATTGCTTAGTAGCGGCATCTCTTGTCCGGGTGAGCGGTTAGTTCCAATTAAATGTTTGAAAGTTTCTCGATGGGGGGCTAAAAACATATACCTATCTGTAGTGTGGTGTATATAAATGAGGCTCCCCGTGAGGCTGACATTTGGTGTACTAAAGCCTCGTTAAAATACTAGATTAAAAAAATAATACCGACATGGAAATACCGGCCCTGTTTTTCGTGTACACGATTTATATTTTTTATGAGTGTAGGCCACTTTATATTTCCGCCGCCCCATGTACTATCGAGTGCAACGCTGCCTTTCCCCCCTTAGGTCGCAATTTGTTTGCGCTCTTAGAAAGCTCCGGTCCCCGCCTAGAAACGACAAGCACCAATAGAAATTCGACACTACTACAAAAGATTTTTTTTTGCAGGTTAAAATATGTTTTTTTTACGTACATTTGTGACCAATACAAAACATAGTTTCTTAAACTTAACTGTGCTAGTATACCAAATAGAGTTCAAATTACGTTACAAATTTAGTCAAAAAACTGACCAGATGTTGTGACCATAGTCCAGACCATGCTAGACAAAAAAATTTGCCCAAATCCATAAAAAATGGTCCTTTCTTAATTATGAGAGCTGATTGGTTTACTTAATAAGGGGCGGGGCAAGCAAAATTTCTGGTTGCAAGGGATTTTGTCGAAAAAGGGGAAAGGCAGCGCTGCACATGATGGTAGGTACTTGTTGGACTTTATCCTCTGAAATCGAGTGAGCGTCTGAGCGTCCTCTGATATTTGCCGCCCTAGGACGCTGCCGCCCCTGGGCCGCGGCCTATATGGCCTATTGACAAATCCAGGACTGTACACGCCCATAGAAGCTCCTGTCGATTTCTCCATAGAAATTGATGGGCGTGTACACAAACAGGGCCGGTATTTACATGTCGGTGTTATCCGGGCCGGGAAAAAGTGTCATTCAAACGGTCCTCACGATACTAACGCCATCTACCGATTTGTATTGTCTCAATGTTTGGTATTGTCTTAATGTTTTGTATTGTCTTAATGTTTTGTGCTGTCTCAATGTCTGTGTATGTCTATTTTAGGTACGCAACAAGCACTTCACGGCATCCAACGTTTGGAAACTGTTTCTAAAAACTGGTCAAACACAATATACACTTTTGCTGTTGTCAGGAGTCATTGGCAGTAGTGGTTGCTAACCTAAAGCAACTGGTTGCCAAAAAGAAAAAAAGTTGAAGTTGAACCTTAATTTCCTCACGCGTTGATGTCACGTTCCAGTGTCTACTTGGTGCGAGTGCGAGCGCAGGTGATGTGTCGGGACGAGGGCACGGGCGGCTGGCTGGCGCTCGGCGGGGGCGGGCTGGCCGACGTCATGGTCGGAAAGCGGCAACCCGCAGGTCAGTACCAGCTGCAAACAGGTGGGAGGACGAGGGACGGGCGGCTGGCTGGCGCTCGGCGGGGGGGGAGCCGACGTTATGGTCGGCAAGCGGCACCCCGCAGGTCAGTACCAGCTGCAAACAGGTGGGGGACGAGGGACGGGCGGCTGACTGGCGCTCGGAGGAGGCTGGCTGATGTCATGGTCGGAAAGCGGCAACCCGCAGGTCAGTACCAGCTGCAAACAGGTGGGGGGACGAGGGACGGGCGGCTGGCTGGTGCTCGGAGGAGGCTGGCTGATGTCATGGTCGGCAACGGCACCCCGCAGGTCAGTACCAGCTGCAAACAGGTGGGGGGACGAGGGACGGGCGGCTGGCTGGCGCTCGGAGGAGGCTGGCTGATGTCATGGTCGGAAAGCGGCAACCCGCAGGTCAGTACCAGCTGCAAACAGGTGGGGGGACGAGGGACGGGCGGCTGGCTGGCGCTCGGAGGAGGCTGGCTGATGTCATGGTCGGCAACGGCACCCCGCAGGTCAGTACCAGCTGCAAACAGGTGGGGGGACGAGGGACGGGCGGCTGGCTGGTGCTCGGAGGAGGCTGGCTGATGTCATGGTCGGCAACGGCACCCCGCAGGTCAGTACCAGCTGCAAACAGGTGGGGGGACGAGGGACGGGCGGCTGGCTGGCGCTCGGAGGAGGCTGGCTGATGTCATGGTCGGAAAGCGGCAACCCGCAGGTCAGTACCAGCTGCAAACAGGTGGGGGGACGAGGGACGGGCGGCTGGCTGGCGCTCGGAGGAGGCTGGCTGATGTCATGGTCGGCAACGGCACCCCGCAGGTCAGTACCAGCTGCAAACAGGTGTGGGAGGGACGGGCGGCTGGCGGCGCTCGGCGGGGGGGGGCAGCCGACGTTATGGTCGGCAAGCGGCAACCCGCAGGTCAGTACCAGCTGCAAACAGGTGTGGGAGGGACGGGCGGCTGGCTGGCGCTCGGAGGGGGGGAGCCGACGTTATGGTCGGAAAGCGGCAACCCGCAGGTCAGTACCAGCTGCAAACAGGTGGGGGGACGAGGGACGGGCGGCTGGCTAGCTCTCGGAAGGTGGGAGCCCACGTTATGGTCGGCAAGCGGCACCCCGCAGGTCAGTACCAGCTGCAAACAATCTACCAAGCAGAAACATCTTAGTACCAGGCCTCTGCAGTTAAATACCAGGCTGAAACAAATTGGCACCAGGTCGAAACAGGTCAGTACCAAGCCCCATAGATCAGCAGGATTCAGATCACGCACACAAGAACTTCAAAGGGCAAAAATTCAGGTGGTCCGGCCAGGACCGTCTCCATAGGATGGAATGGAACTCTTCAACGGTTAATGGCATCGACTTGAAATTTGATAATTGAACCTACGGTCGACGATATGTAGTTTGGGTGACTATAGGTACAATTACAGTCAACAAAAAGCACAGTAATCAAAAAAACTTCATCATCATCATCATCTCAGCCTATATACGTCCCACTGCTGGGCACAGGCCTCCTCTCGGAATGAGAGGGCTTGGGCCATAGTTCCCACGCGGGCCCAGTGCGGATTGGGAACTTCACACGCACCATTGAATTGCTTCGCAGGTTTGTGCAGATTTCCTCAACAAAAAACTTATTACTCTTTAATTCATCATAATTTGAAGAGAAGGTATAGCACGCGGCACGGAATGCCGAGGACCTGGGTTCGATTCCCAGTGCTGGTCTTATTTTTCTGGTTTTTCTGTGCATCTATATTTTTTGTTTCTATTTTCAATTTAGGTTTTACGGGATGACCGTAAAAGTAAAAATTTGGAATTAAAATAAAAAATATTCCAAAAAACCAATCTTAATTTGAAGATAAAGTTGGTAGGGCAGAGCCGGATAAAGCCAGCGCGGGGCCTGTAGCAAATTTTACCATGGGGCCCTTGATTTGCTTCAAGTTTATAGTATAAGTAAAATATTATATTTAAGTCGATCATATTGATACCATCTCTTTCTTTGGCGGTGTTTTGTGTCGTTTTTGTTCTATTTACATTAATTTAGAAAAAAAAACATGCTTCTATCTGAATTGACGTTTTTTACGATCAGAAAGCATTGGTCAGCGGGGCCCCTAGATGCGCGGGGCCCGTAGCATTTGCTACTCTTGCTATATGCCTAATCCGCCACTGTGGCAGGGGACTGTTCAAATTTTGCCAATTAGTGGAGAAATACCCATCTAGTGTTGCCCTAGACCCAGAGTCATGATAACCAGGGCCCCCCCCGGATCTGCCCTTAGATATTGTATGTACCATGTCGTTGCAGGTGGGGACAGTAACGGCGACACGTCATCTTCGTCCGTAATCGCACCGACACATGACTACTACATAAACGGGAAACGAATCAGCGACGGCATGGTGAGTATTAAGAGTCTTAGTCTTCGTTCCATTCTCCATACAAACGTAGTCCCGGTCTCATTTGAAAACTAGGCAACAGAAGTAGATGAAATTTTGTAAGTATAGACTAGACGCAATTATCTATGCCTGTGGTTTTTCAGATTTTCATATAAATGTGTAATATCAGAATTACAGGAGCTCAAAATTTGACCAAAAAAAAAGATGTCAACTTTGCACGAGAATACAGACTATTAAAGCATTTTTACAAAAATGGAAAAAACCACAGGCATAGAAAATATAATGAAGATCTTGATTTTAAATATCATTGATTTCTGTGCTATACTTTTCGTATAATATGAGGACGAATCCCAAAAATTCATCCGCCCAAATCTTGAAAAGCCTACAGCTATCTCGATATACATTAGCGGGTAGCGGAGAAGCGGGAGGGGATGTGCATGGGGGGGACGGCTGCGAGCGCTTATGTCACGAGCGATAAAGACAGCTATATCCCAAACGAATACCTAACGCGACCGCGCGGCGCCGGCATGGAAACTTCACTTAAGCGCTTATTAAGTACTAGATATCCTGGCAGATTAATTCTACCAAGGATGTATACAAATATAAAAAGAAAAAACAGTTACGCCATGTGCATTAAAATTTATAATAATTTACCGGAGTCTATTAAAGTACTCCCATTGAGACCCTTTAGAAATCAACTGTTCCGTTGACTTGTCGGAAAGTGTTTTTACTCACTGAAGGCATATTTTAACAAAATGGAGATGTTTATATTTAAGGCATGTTTATTGTAAAGATTGCATGCCACATGTTTGAAACTAGAATAAGTTTAACATCATAATCGTACCCACAACATTTAGTGCAAATAAAATATATTTCTATTTCTGTTTCTATTTCTATAGGGATGGGCCGAATATTTATATTCGGTATTTAGCAGGTTTAGCGAATATTCGTATTCAATCAAGAACGTCATTCGTTACGCAGGTGGTCCTCGAGTGCACGATAAAGAAGGACTTCCAGTACAACAAAGTGATGCCCACGTTCCACCACTGGGTGACGGACGAGAAGCGTTTCGGACTGACGTTCCAGACGGCCGCGGACGCGCGCGCCTTCGACAAAGGCGTCCGCACAGCCATCGAGGAGCTGCTGGACGGTGAGTCTTAACCCCGGGGTGTCCAGAGGCCGTCTGCAGGCTATACGGGGGCATTGGGGCACAGACACCTGGGCAGTGCCGGATTTATATTTTTCAAGAGTGTAGGCCACTTTATATTTCCGCCGCCCCATGTACTTGTTGGACTTTATCTTCTGAAATCGAGTGAGCGTCCTCTGAAATTTGCCGCCCTAGAGCCGCGTATCCATTAGAGCAGCCTCAGGCCGAGCAGCCTCGACTTGAGGCTGCTCGGCCTGAGGCATAGGCCCGAGGCACGTTGCGGATCAAGCTGAGGCGACACGCCTCATCGTGATCCGCGAGCCAGTTTAAAGCAAACACGCGATGGCACCAGACGCGCGTAGAGTAGCTGCTGCTTTAATTGTCATTAGCATCATTAAAAAAAAGAGAAAGCAACAAAAAGCTATACAAAAGAGTACAATTACTCGTATAATTTAATTAATTTAATTGCTGATTCGTTGTCCATTGCGACCCGAGGCAACACGCACGTCTCCATCAAAGGCACGGCTCAGACTGAGGCTCCTTTGAGCACGGCCAAAAAACCGACAAAATATGGCTCGGCTCGCGGCGCCGAATTTGCCTCGTGTCGAGGCGCGCCTCAGGTAGAGGCAGCGTCTCCACTTGCGCGGCCTCGGAGCGAGGCAGCCGCTCGGCCCGAGGCTGCCTCTAGTGGATACACGGCTTAGGACGCTGCCGCCCCTGGGCCGCGGCCTATTGACAAATCCAGGACTGCACTTGGGTAGGGCCCTTTTGGATTTTTTTTCCTTTTGTTTTTAGTATCTCATCATCTCTGCCGTAGGACGTCCACTGTTAGACATAGGCCTCCCCCATAGACCTCCAGTTGCTTCGGTTGGCAGCAGCCTGCATCCACCGTAAACCCGCGGCTTTAACCAGGTCATCCGTCCATCTCGTTGGTGGACGTCCTACGTTTTTAGTATCTGCCTAATCTGTTTTAGTTTAGTATCTAGTATAAGTCCATCCAAATTAGTGTAAGCCATCTTGCTCGCTAATCCAGCCGTGAAGTGCTTGCACTGTCGTGTTTCGGCGCGGAGAGTAAGACAGCCGATGAAATTACTGACACTTGAGGTATTCCAACTTAAGTCTCTAGGTTGGCAACGCATCTGCAATACCCCTGGTGTTGCAGATGTTTATGGGCGATGGTGATCTCTTACCACCAGGAGACCCACTTGCTCGTTTTCCTTACAATCGGATTAAAAAAAAATCCTTTCGGGGCCCCATGGACTGGGAGCCCTGAGCACGGGCCCCGCCATTATGGTAAAGACGATATTACAGCCTTGCGGAAACCGAGGAGCACAGAAGATTTAAATTAGTATTATAAATATGAGCTTACATTTTTTTTCTTCACAACAATGTAATTGAACATTAGATTTTTTAAATAAACAGTTGCATGCCAATTAGGCTATGCAATTACTGGTCAAATCTGATTACCGGTAAATTACCGACTAAAGTAAGCCAGTACCGGTTAGCCGGTAAATTACCGGTTTTAGGTTTATTGATTCTAAAACTTGTAAAGTTGTAAAATTGTGTATATTTTTAAGTGATATGCTAAGACTATGCTATGCTAATCAATTAAATGAAGACTATTTTGAAAAATAGTTAAAAATTTAAAAGTTACAAGACTAAAATAATAAAATCAAAATCACTGAACTCGCTCAAAGTCGTGAATGTGAGAAAGTGTTAATTCTAGTTATTAATTCTTCTTCTGTGCCGGTTTTAGGTTTATTTTACCGGTAATTTACCGGCTCTTTATACATGCCGGTTAACCGGTTAGCATTCCCTAATGCCAATACGGTATTTCACTATTTTGTATATGTTTTATAAATTAAAACTACACAATGCCTGTTATCGAAAAGAGAAACAATTTTTAAGCTACCTTAAAAATAACAAAGTTATAAAGGTTTGAAATTCAAGATTAGACAGAGAAAGACATACTGGCATGTGACGTCACCCGCCAGTACCGCCGTACTTGCTGCATAGAGAAAAGCGTCTGAGAAAGAGACAGGTATATAAATTTTTCAAAACATCACTAAACCCAAGTGGCTAAAATGAGCAACCAGCATAGAAAATGGCGTGGCGTTACAATTATCAACTTGAAAAAATTGCATTTGCAAAAAAACAATTAAAAAGCCTTGAATAGAAAAGTGGTTTTTCCCTCTCGTCAGGGAGGAAAAGTTACTTTTCTGAATGAGAGGTGTGAAAAAAACATTAAATCAATCATCATGGGGACCCTGCCACAAACAGATCTTTTAGACGTAGTATTCTTTTTGTAATAAGTTTCATTGTTATTGTTAGTTAATATATCTTAGGTTAGTTCTTTTTTAGGTATGTAAACTTATAATTGTACATAATGCAATTTATTAATAATCATCTTTTACTTGCCAATGTATAAATTGTAATTTAAACATTAATTTATCTAATGTGCTCTCTTCCTTGCTTCCGTATACTGGATTCCTACACGGTAAGTATAAGTATATGAGTCTATATACATATATAACGCGGTACTATACCATAATCTAATTTAAAAACTACAACATTGCGTCATCTAACATCAAAATCTGTTATCTGAAAAAAAAAGTACGTTGATTTAAGAAAATAATTGGGTTTTGGGTAATATCGTTACTTAGATTCAAGCAAGTTAATGGGCATCTGGGGGCACGGCAGTGCCCCCGCCAAGTCGAGCGCGAAGCAAACACTGCCGTACCATCCTTTACTGGAACCATTTCGCCGCATTTTCAGGCCCCTATTTGAGAACCTCTGGATAAGACATGAACGCAGAAATTTTCGTCATCCAGTAAGCTATAATCACATACTAAAAATCCAAAATTTCAAGTCTGTAGGTCATTTAGTTCCGAAGTTAAGCAAAAGCAAAGATTCGCATTTATGACACTCACTCATGATCATCAAAATAGAACTAGCACTTCCCATAAACTCAGAGAGCTGAAATTTGATACAGAGTTAGGGTTTAATGGCCACATAAAGGGAAAACTATAAAAACTAGAATAATCGAAGATATGGAGTACATGAAAAAAAAAACTAATGAAGTTTTGAAATGATTTCATGTGTCAAATAAGAAAATCCAATATAATAAATCAATAAGCCCACGTTTCTACAAATAGAAGTGAAATCCCACCAAAAACATTCTGTAAAAAAACTAGCCAAGTCTCGATGGAGCTGCTTGTTTATCTCTAAAAAAATAAATCTAGACAAAGTCGTGCCAAGTCTAAGGTTCCTTACTGCGATTTCTTTATTATTATAGTTAATGTTGTGTGACTTGGCCGTTGACTTGTACCCACTAACGTATAAAGAATGTTCAGTCTAGTCTTATCCAGAGTCCCACCAAAAACATTCTGTAAAAAACCAGCCAAGTCTCGATGGAGCTGCTTGTTTATCTCTAAAAAGAAATTAAACATAAAGTGGCGACTCGGCTTTTAATGCCTTACGGTTGTGACGTAGTAAGGGGAAAAGTTGTAGTTTGTTTGTTTGTCTTCAACGATTATTATGTTTCAGGTATGGGCGGGGCGTGGCCTTCGCTGCACGCGTACAAAAAACACAATCCAGCCCCGAAAGAGGACGATGAGGAACAAAACATATTCGAGGTTAGTTTGATTTAAAAATAAAAATAAATACTCATCATGATACAATTAACCTAGTCCCAAACTAAGCAAAGCTTGTACAATGGGCACTAGGCAACGTATAAACATACTTATATAGATAAATACATACTTAAAAACATATTAAACATCCAAGACCCGAGAACAAACATTCGTACCTATTATTCATACAAATATCTGCCCCGGCCGGGATTCGAACCCGCGACCTCAAGCTTCGTAGTCAGGTTTTCTAACCACTCGGCCATCCGGTCGGTATAAATGCGAAAGTGTGTATTTGTATGTTTGTCCGTCTTTCACGTCGAAACGGAGCGACGGATCGACGTGATTTTTGTACAAAGAGAAAGCTTATGGGCCGCATCTACTTTTTATCTCGGAAAAATGAAAGTGCAAAATGCTGCCGAGGTAACAGTGCGCGATAACCAAATTACACGCAGGGAAAAGCTAGTTATCGCGTAATTGCAGTATCTTTAGCCCACTATCCCACGCTACCAACTAGCCTGTTATTACCTCATGCACTGTTGTGTTTCGGCGTGGAGAGTAAGACAGCCGGTGAAATTACTGGCACTTGAGGTATTCCAACTTAGGCCTCTAGGTTGGCAACGCATCTGCAATACCCCTGGTGTTACAGATGTTTATGGACAGTGGTGTTCTCTTACCACCAGGAGACCCACTTGCTCGTTTGCCTTCCAGTCTGAATTAAAAAAAGGGAGCGCTCCGATGTCTTTCAATCGGTCAAATGAACTAGTTCGGTCTTCGGTCCTCGTTCTATCGTCTATCGCTCACTCACTCCCACTCCCAGCTCCCAATGCTCGCTCCCATACCGTTTTAGCTCCGACTCCGACCGATCGCAGCTAAGGAGCGCGGACCGGGAGCGGGACCGAGACCGATTAAGATCGTTTACGAGACACTAGTTCCTGTCGGTCCGCGATGGGAATTCATTCTTTTTAGTTCTTAGTTCAGGACTGACTCAAGCCTATTATTATTATTTATTATTATTATTTATAATGCACAGGCAGCTTATAGCTGATGCGTGCATATCATTGTTCACTTGTGTTTGTGTTATTGTCTTCAAAGTACTCGTACTTATCAAGTCTGTTTTTAAAAGAGTTCACTGAGGGTGCACTGATCACTGTCTCGGGCAAACTGTTCCACTGTTTCACGATGCGGTTGCCCAGGAAATGCCGCCTGGGGTTGCTTTTACTTATGGTGTATGGTTACTAACTGTTTAACCATCCTCAGTGTCTGAACCTCCCGTCGGACTCCCGCTCGAGCTCGGAGAACTCGACCGCCAGCCGGCCGCGCCACGACCTCACGCAGACGCCCATCCTCGCCGCCATCACGCTGCCCCGACACCACCCTGGTAACGTATCACCTGTGTTACACGTGAGACACCAACCGCTACACATGAGACATCCTCCGTACATTGCATATGAGACATCCACCATACACATCAAACATCCACCATACACATCAAACATCCACCATTCGTTACACATGAGACACTCAAGACGCATTACTCATTTGATATCCACCATACGTTACACATGAGACACTCCAGACGCATTACTCATAAGATATTCACCATAGGTTACACACATGAGACACTCCAGACGCATTACTCATATGATATTCACCATAGATTACACATGAGACACTCAAGACGCATTACTCATATAATATCCACCATACGTTACACATAAGACATTCAAGACGCATTACTCATATGATATCCACCATAGGTTACACATGAGACACTCAAGACGCATTACTCATTTGATATCCACCATACGTTACACATGAGACACTCCAGACGCATTACTCATATGATATTCACCATAGGTTACACACATGAGACACTCCAGACGCATTACTCATATGATATCCACCATACGTTACACATGAGACACTCAAGACTCATTACTCATATGATATCCACCATACGTTACACATGAGACACTCAAGACTCATTACTCATATGATATCCACCATACGTTACTCATGAGACACTCAAGACTCATTACTTATATAATATCCACCATACGTTACTCATGAGACAGTCAAGATTACTCATTTGATATCCGCCATACATTACACATGAGACACACAAGACTCATTACTCATATGATATCCACCATACGTTACACATGAGACACTTAAGACGCATTACTCATATGACATCCATCATCATCTCATATGATATCAATCATATGAGGTTATACACGACGTGAATCTACCATTCACCGCACACCACAGATATCCACCACTCATCACGCAAGCTATATATAAAACATAAAATATCATGCAAGACATTTAGTTAAATTCGCAAACCTCTATAATATTGCGTAATTTTGTTTTATTTAATAATAAATAAAAAGTAAAAATATTTTTTTTACGTTTTTGTAAGTATATATATGATAAATTTCAAATGTAACTACTCACATAAATTTGGAAAAACTCAGAGGTGCGAGCCGGGGTTTGAACCCACGATCCTCTGCTTGAGAGGCCATAGGTTAAACCACTTGGCCACCACGGCTTTTGTTTTAGTTTTATCGAATTCTGTTTTCAGACAATTTGAAGTCGTACGAGATTCAGTATGAAGACAAGATGGCCGACGAATCCGACCCCGAGCGCTGTCCGTACGTCCACCTGTCAGCCGTAAGTAATTTTCCGATCAAGCGCGAGATGGTTCCGATAGTTTAAAAAAATGTCTTAAATTTGCAGGTGGTAGGACCTTGTGCAAGGTCCGCACGGATTGCTACCACCATCTTGCTCGCTAATCCTGCCGTGAAGCAGCAGTGCTTACACTGTTGTGTTTCGGCGTGGAGAGTAAGACAGCCGGTGAAATTACTGGCGCTTGAGGTATCCCATCTTAGGCCTCTAGTTTGGTTGGTGTATATGGACGGTGGTGATCTCTTACCATCAGGAGACTCACATGTTAGTTTGCCATCCAGTCGAATAAAAAAATAAAAATAAAAACAACATGAGGAGTTTTGTGACTTTTTTTTTTCATACACTGTATGGGCGTTACAAAACGGAATCATAAAATTTGTATGAAAAAATGAAATACATTTAAAAAAAAGGTGCACTTTTTTTAAAAACGCTCATTTAACACAACTATTTATGGACAATAGCCTATATTATAACATTTACAAGTCCAGTTACATGTAATAAAATTACTCCCGTTTTAATTACAGGTACATGAATACACGTACCCGCAAGTAGGGGCGGGCGGCATGATCAGTTCAGAAAAGTCTTCACCCAACACCAAACCACCATTACTGCAACGAGATTCTGGTAATAATCATCAATTTAGAAAATTAGATTTTACCTACCAAATGATTGTTTTTATTGTTCATCATCCCAGCCTATATACGTCCCACCGATGGGCACAGCCCTCCTCTCAGAATGAGAGGGCTTGGGCCATAGTTTCCACGCGGGCCCAGTGCGGATTGGGAACTTCACACGCACCATTGAATTGCTTCTCAGGTTTGTGCAGGTTTCCTCACGATGTTTTCCTTCACCGCAAAGCTCGTGGTAAATTTCAAATGTAATTCCGCACATGAATTTCGAAAAACTCAGAGGTGCGAGCCGGGGTTTGAACCCACGACCCTCTACTTGAGAGGCGATAGGTCAAACCACTAGGCCACCACGGCTTCAAATAGATGTCACGGGTTTTTATTATTCAAAACCGGTTAATCTGACAAGAACTTTATGGAAATGTTCCCTTAAAAACCGGTTTAAAAATAACGGTTTCGCGAACGAAACTGAAATGAAACGGTTTTGCGCCAAGTACATGATAACGGTTTGGAAATTTAACCGGTATCCGAGCCTTGACGCTTACACTTCAAAAAACAAACTTTATTTTCAGGGTCAATAAAGAAATGCACGTACAGTGGGCCCCCGCCGCTTCCCGACAAAAAACCAACGGAAACCTTCCAAGCGAGATTAAAATGCAGGTATGTACAGTGTCACTGGTACAAGGTAAATAAGGCTAGGGTCATAAAAGTGTAAGGTGGAACGAAACGTAATGAGTGAAAGAGACAGAATGAGAGAAATACTGACG
This sequence comes from Choristoneura rosaceana, assembly GCA_037349165.1. Classification (NCBI taxonomy): domain Eukaryota; kingdom Metazoa; phylum Arthropoda; class Insecta; order Lepidoptera; family Tortricidae; genus Choristoneura; species Choristoneura rosaceana. Next base: position 1,996,769 of record JAZBNJ010000007.1, read on the forward strand.
AATGAGCGAGATGCAAGATTGTTGCGACTGGGGGATGTATGAGAGTGATAGAAATAAGGTTTTTAGTTTGTAAGAACGAGGCACCAATAAAAAGATCAGGGCGGAATCTGAGTTTCAATCCTTACAAAAGCACTACGGCGTTACAAGCTAGGGGCGTTTTTAGGGTTCCGGAGCCGAAATGGCAAAAACGGAACCCTTATAGTTTCGCCATGTCTGTCTGCCCTTCCGCGGCTTTCCTCAGGGACTATCAATGCTAGAAAGCTGTTATTTTGCACTAATTTATATATATGTACAGTCAGGTGCAGAGAAAGGGTACCCTCCTTTAACGGCGGTAGTATGGATACCGCCGTTAAAGGGGGGTACCTTTTCTCTGCAGCTGACTGTACACTATGCCGACCAAAATGGTACAATACAAATTTCAAAAAGTCTTTTGGAGTACCTCCCATAGACGTAAGGTGGGGGTGATTTTTTTTTTCTCATCCAATCTTTTAGTGTGGGTAATCGTTGGACAGGTCTTTTAAAACCACTAGGGGGTTGCTAAAATTATTCTAATTGTAATGAAACCCGCGTAGATCGCCCAAAAACGGTGAAATTTGACATTTCGGAGACCTCTCGCTACACTAGCGCCTCTAGCGGCTAACTTATACGTTATTAAACGAACCTCACGGTATTTCGCTTGTAACCCTAATAGGGAAAATTACTGCAATTTTCTGCCGTCAGAGTGCAGCACTAGCACAAACCGTAAACAGTTTTTGCGATTCGATTTGTGGCATTCGAACATGGCGGATGTAGACAATATCTAATTATGCTATTCCTGTTTCTTTGGCTAGTTGAAGTATAATTTTGATAGTGTTTTATGCGGCGATTAACCTTAACAGTGAACAGTGATCACAAAATTCTATATTGCTCTCGTGTCTGACATTTTTTAATGCGCAAGTTGTTTCCACGTGGTTTCTGGAATTTTACTATCAAGTTACAAAAACTACAATCACCGTACAACTTTGCCTCTCAATGAGAACACTTAGACACTGGCGGAATCGTCCTATTAATTATGACATTTATGACAGAAAATCCATATTTTAAAAGATAAGAAAATATAAAGAGAACTGACGTTGTCATGGAGGTTTGCGCTAGTGTCGCCCCCTGCGTAGAGCTTTGCGTAATATTCCCTATTGTATGTGATACATAACTTTTATCTACTCTCATATCGAAATATTCGAATTATAAAATTCAAAACGAGTTTATATTTACATACTTTTTTAAACACAATACCGAAATATTAAAAAAAACTCATTTCAACACTTTTCTTCTAGCAAAATAATGTTATAATATAATTTTTTAAACCATTACGATACAGGGCAAATCCAAAAAGTTTATATCAAAAAGTTTTGATTCTAATTTTCACTTGTCTGTGGCAGTGCCCGCTTTAGCGCATGCGTGCACAATGCACATGCGCAGTGACGTACTGGGTTTTAGCGGCTTTAGCGCCATTTTCGATTCATTAGTGTCGTTTTGTTTTACAAATTTTCGTTCGTGGGAAAAATTAGTTTTTGCTTAAAGTTGTCTGATATCAGTGAATGCGAAGAAAATTTGACTCTGCCCGATATTTTAGATGCGGGGAAGGAAATGACTCATAATTTACCAGCAAAGTGAAGGTCCTAGTATAAGTTCTGGTTGCAATGCAGGTAACACTCGATGGTTCTTGAACACATGATAGAGGATTTAATATATGAACGTAGATAAAATATTGTATGCAACTGTACGTAATTAGGCCTTAAAACACTCGTGTGACCCTTTTATGAAACTCGGCTACGCCTCGTTTCATGAAACCACACTCGTGTTACAAGGACCCCTATTACGTTACAGTTTCATAAATAGCTATTATTTGACAGGCATTGTCACGAGTGGTATTTGGAGAGCGCGAACCGTCCCGGCGCGTGCGAGTTCGCGCCGGACGCGTGCCGCGCATGCGTCGACGCTGTCTCCTGCATCAAATGCGCGCAGGTAACCCTTAAACCGAGTTTAGACTTGCAAGAATCGTGCAAGCTGCATTACATTGCGGCGAACGATTGACTACAAACTCATATCGAAAATACAAACTGAAATATAGATGCCAGAAAACACCAGAAAAATAAGGCCAGCGCTGGGAATCGAACCCAGGTCCTCGGCATTACGTGCCGCGTGCTATACCGCTACACCACCGCTGACATCCTTCTTCCTTCATCCTTGGTCTTACTTTTCTGGTTTTTCTGTGCATCTATATTTCAGACGAAGCGTTGGCAGGCCTCCCACCAGGTGGACTGACGATATCGTGAGAGTTGCGGGAAACCGGTGGATGCAAGTGTCGAGTTGTCGTTCATTATGGCGTTCTAAGGGGGAGGCCTTTGTCCAGCAGTGGACGTCTTCCGGCTGATGATGATGATGTTGATGATATTTCAGATTGTATTTTCGAATTGGAGCTTCATTTGCCTCGTCTCGCTCCGCTCAGCTGTGTCCACCAGAGCGGTGCTGCGCGAAGATAGATAAATGAAGCGTTTCTATTGGTTCATGACCAATATATTTTGACGACCAGATGGCAAAGTGGTTAAAGAATCTGACTACGAAGCTTGAGGTTCCAGGTTCGATTCCCGGCCGGGGCAGATATTTGTTTGAATAATACGTATGTTTGTTCGCGGGTCTTGGATTTTTAATATGTATTTAAGTATGTATCACACACAAACATCATGCCCATATTCCCAAATGGGGTAGGCAGAGCACACGAAACGTTACCGCTTCGGAGCCACTTAGCAATGTTAGGTTAAGATTAAGGGTGGGTAAGTTTGTATTTATCTATGTAAGTATTTTTATCCGTTGCCTAGTGTCCACTGTACAAGCTTTGCTTAGTTTGGGACTAGGTCAATTTGGTGTCAAATGTCCCATGATGTTTATCATTATTATTATTATTTTATATTCCTCGCTCATCTCTGATGGAAACGCCCCAGTTGCCCCCCTCCGTCCCCCCTTTAAACCGACACTGCAGATAAGAGTAACCAATTCATTTAATTTTATACTAGCTCTCTTAAGCTTACGACAGTTTTCTACTAACCCTAGTGCAGGCAAACATGTTACAAAGAATTTAGTAAAATATTGTATCTATTGTTTATTGTTTGCTAACCCTTCTTAAGTGTATTTACTAATATATTATGTGTCTTTTGTTACACGAAATAAATGATTTGAAAAATTGTTATTTTGTACTAATATTTAATATGTCTGTCTGTCAGTGTATGCTGTACCACTGCATGTCGGACGCAGAGGGAGACTTCGCCGTGCACCCGTGCGCCTGCGCCGCGCCGGACGACGCATGCGCCAAGCGGTCAGTACGGGAGGACACAGACACACACATACACACACACACACACACACACACGGTTCTCTATCGTTTGCCCGAATTTCATATGTTATAATGTATCGTTTTCCATAATTTTCATATGCCATATATATTTTTTTCTGAAATAATATTTTCTTCAGAGTTGATATTTAACTAACCTAACCTAATGTTAACTGAAAAACATAAAAACTTTTTATAAATTCTGATCAGTCATACCTACACTTAAGTAACAAAACATCCATACTATTATTATAAATGCGAAAGTGTGTTTGTATGTTTGGGTGTTTGTCCGTCTTTCACGCCATAACGGAGCGACTGATCGACGTGATTTTTGGCATAGAGATAGTTTATGGGCCCGAGAGTGACATAGGCTACTTTTTATCCCGGAAAAGTGCACAGTTCCCGAAGGAACAGCGCGCGATGACCGAATACCACGCGGGCGGAGCCGCGGGCAAAAGCTATTATTGATATATATCAATCATAAAAAATTATTTGATATGTAGCCCTTTCAGACCGACGCCGAAACTGCACGGATTTGTTGCAAACAAAAAGTGACCTATACCTAAATTATGGGTGTAGATTACAAATCTGATGTGACTTTTCCATTTTCCGGCCGCCATTTTGGAGAAAATTGACACAGCCAATTGTATCAAGGCGGCCCTTACATTTGTACAACACAATTGTGCGGGCGCACAATTGTATAGCGCGGGGCCTAAATTGTAGTTGGCAGGCGCACAGTTGTATCAAAGCGGGCTGAACTTTTACGGATTGAAGAAAATAATAATGAGAAATTCATAATAAAAATAACATTTATTAATCTCTTAATATGCAAAGTATTAAAACAGACATGTAGTATTGATTTGTCGCAAGAGCAAACTTTTTGAATAATTTTGGTGTGAAATATTGCTCAAGTCTTAGGCTGGTATTTTGACGGGTTGTGATTGAGCCGGCGTTTCTCCTGATACAGTTTTTGAATTTGATTGCTTTTTCTTTCATCTGAAGTTAAACAAGCGGCACGTCGTCATCGCTGTCAGACGAAGAAGAAGCTAACTGACCGACACCACTCGGGCTCGGAATTGCTATATTCTGATCAGTTTAACCATCGCTACCGTGTTTTTTCTAAGCCGTTTAGGACGTCCCATATCTCGCTGCCTTTTAAAGTACGCGGCATTGTTGTTAATCTTGACAAAACGAGAAATTACATGTAGTAGTGTAACAGATTGTTAGTACATTACGGGACGACTCAATACAATTGTGATCTAAAAATCCGTTACGATATAAAACACGTTTAAACGGTATTTACTAGCAATAATATCGCATAAAATTATAGACAATTTATCCATTTTTATGATTTGAACTACATAAAAACAGAAAAATAACAAAAAGATTTAAATTTTCTACTTAAATTGATCAAAAGCGGAGAATCGTAATAGCACCAAACTGCACAAGTCAAAACTTGTAGGCCGACAGACCAATGCGCAAAATTTAGTTGCAAGGTATAGGAACGTTTCCCGCACAATCGTGCCATGCGGGGCCCATTCAGAACAACGCGTTAGTTTCGACATAAAATTCAACCTAGTAAACCGCACAATTGTATTGACTGGTTCTGAAAGGGATATATCCATTGATATACTCGTATATCCTCGATCCCTGGTATTTACTAACACGGTTATTGTTATAGGTGGGTGGGTATAACACTCCTAAGTCTGTTGGTGCCGTGTCTCTGTTGCTACGTGCCTCTCCGTTGCGCGCACCGCGCCGCGCGCGCCGCGCACCGCGCCGGCGGCCACCACGCCCCCGCACACTAACACCGGAATCCACGCCCCACAACACTTAGTGAGACGGGCAGAATGCGCTCACAACACTTAGTGAGCGGAACAGAATGTGGCCACTGGCGGGACGCTCACTTCATTAAACACACGCGGATGACACGCTCGTGATCGTCACTAATACCCACTTCGAGTATCGTTCGGATGTCCATGGCATTCTGCCACGCTCACTACTTAGAAATTTAAATGACGGTACACGCAGCTTGTGGTAGCTGTACGTCTTTAAACCAAGTGGATAGCCATAGAATTGCGTTGTGTGACACAGTTCACAGTTTAGCTGTGACTCACGAGTGAACGCGATTGACTCTGGATGAATTTGTGTGACACTAAAACGCGGGTCGCATTAATTAGTGTGACACACGGTGTAGATTAGCTACAGACTTTGTAGGAAATGTAACTCGACCGCTAACTAGTGTCACCGTCAATGAAGTGAGTGAAGTGCGCGGGACAGAATGCTTTGCACGCACTATTTGTGTGAAACAACGTACGACAGCTATATGGCGGAAGTGAGGTATTCAGGTGGTTTTACTACTCTTGCATTAAAAAATGAATTAAGGCACTTCATCCTGCCTGAACTTGAAAGAACACTGGGGTTTTTTCGTAAACGTGCAAGACTTTTAGACAGTGTTAACAGTGAAACGAAGGCGAAAGTGTCAGTATTTTAATAATTGCGTTTGATTGTACAATGGAATGGAACAGAATGCAACACAGAATTTAGTAATAATTACAGTAGAGACGCGATCAAACCGAAGAGCAAAACTGTAATTATTACTAATTGAGTAACATAGAATGGCAAAGTTCAAGTTTTTGATACGATCATATTATTCAAATCATTAAATGTGTCTTTTAATGTATGAATGTGTTTCAAGATAAAATTTGTTGTTTCTTAGATGCACATGGATAATTTAATGATGTGTTACAGATTGTTATGTACGTCAGTTTTAAACAGCACATTTTTTTTTTTCAACTGTCAATGGTTGATTAAAAAGTGTTGTCATATTTAAATGAATGTTGCAACTCTATAAAATGTTAAATTATTTAGCATTTTAATATTGATTGGTATTCGCCATGGTTATTAATGTAAATGTATACTTATTGAAGTGTATTGTGCCATTCGATTTAATGTAATATAGTTTTAGCTTATGAGAGTCTTTCATAGAAATAAAGTTTTCAGTATCTGTTTTATTTGAAAGTACAAAAGTATACTCGTTATTATGACTTTTGACGCAGTTTTGTTATTGTTAGGTGAAAAGTAAAGGCATTTTTAAAGGGGTTTTAGTAAAAGTAAATCTATAAAAGACTGTCATATGTTTATAAATATGAGGGTGTAATGCATTACCGGCCCGGATAATACCGACATGTAAATACCAGCCCTGTTTTTCGTGTACACGCCCATAGAAGCTCCTGTCAGTTTCTATGGGCGTGTACACAAAAAACAGGGCCGGTATTTCCATGTCGGTATTATCCGGGCCGGTAATGCATTACACCCAAATATGCGGTTACTTGTCAGATTGCAGTTGTCTCTCTTACATTTTGTATAGTTAAGTCTTCCATGACTGGTTGATATTTTAGCTATCCATTGTTATTTTCACATGTTAGATCTGTTGACAATCTCACTTTATTTTAAGTTGGGTAAGTTTTTCTGATGGATTCGGATGAACAAATCACATAAAAATAATTAAAAAAGTTGTTTTAACGAAATTTATGTCTTTTTGACAAAACCAAGTGTCAAAGTGACAATGACAAACGAATGTTGGCACAAGCTTAAATGTCAAATAAATAATCAATATTACGGGACACTTGACACCAATTGACCCAATCCAAAAGTAAGCAAAGCTTGTCGTTATGGGTACTAGGCAACGAATAAACATGATAAAATAGATAGACACATACTTAAATACATATTAAACACAAATATCTGCCCTAACCGGGGATCAAACCCGGGACCTCAAGCTTTGTAGTCAGATTCTCTAACCACTGGACTATCCGGTCTTTTGTTTTGATGATGTAAATAATTTTAACTATGTCAAAATTGTATTGGAAATGCAAAATGGGAAACTTGTCAGATTAAATTAAATTGGACGTATCTTTTGTTGAATTAAGATTCTGACTGACGCACTAACTGGTGTCAGAATGTAAGTCAGTGACGCACTAACTGGTGTCAGTGTTGTTTTTATCTGTATACATAATGGTCATTGCTTCGTCTGGAATTCTATAATGTTATAAAATGTTAATTGTTAAACTCCTTAAAAACTAATGCACGAATTCTATCGTACAAAAACGTATTTAATGGTACTTGTAAGTGAAAATTATTTTTAGCATGTCAGGATTCAACAAAGGAGCTATACAAACTGTATGTTCTATCTAAAGACAAGATAAACATTGAAAAAACACCCCTTTTACCTTTTTTTTTTTTCAAAAAACGAATGCACGTTTAACCGTTGCTTTTAACCCCTAAGGAAAAAAGGGGGTGTTATATTTAACTTGTACATATTTCGGTTTGAGGCAACGTAGCTTTTATGTTTTTTTTTAATCAAATTATGTATATTTATTTATGGGATATGTAGTTTTTAACTTTTAGCTTTTTAACTAAAATCGCTTTAGTTTTGTTTAAGATGTTTTTCGTCAATGCTTTTGCAATTACTTTTTATTACGGGTATAGGTTACCGGCTCGGTAATTTTCATCTTTTTGACTTCAATAATAATTTCGATTCGTCTCAAATCTTTTGACATTGTCATGAATATTTTGCCATTATAGTATACGATACTGATTAGATATCTGACGATTAACGGACTGTCTCACCATCCATTGATTAGGGTTAACTGACGGTTAAATGTGATGTCGTCTCCGTCTATTCGAACAAAACAAATAGAGACGGCATCACATTTAACCGTCAGTTAATACTAATCAATGGATGGTGAAACAGCCCTTGTTCAATCGTCATACATACAAAAAAGTAATCTTGGATTATTTAGTTGTTCGTAGTTTTTATTTCAACATTAAAAATTAAAGTGGACTAAGTCGAGTTAATACGTTATTCGCCAGTATTGGCTTAGAACTAATTTTGTATGACGTAGGTAAATAATTTTACCGTATTGATAAATGCGATTACATGTTTTTACGCACTATATTTTTCTCGCAATTCAAGTAAACTTCAGCTATACTATGAAGTATTTTAGCGCTGACAGCGAATCAGCGAGTAATGTCACTTTAAACAACAAATTATTAGTGTTAAATTAAGAATTTATAAAATGAAAAACGTCTGTCACTATAAAACCGCGATTTGAATAGGATTTAAAGATCTGCCATTTCATATACATTTTGTCGTAAGTATAAGGGATATTTCGTATTCGTGGAAGAATGATGCAAGTCGCATCGATCAATGAAAATTGGTGAGATCTGTCATCCACTCTGAGCACGGTTTAATTATATAGCGACCCGTAGAGACTAGCTCATATTGTTACTTGAGTTATGAGTCATAACTTATGACTTGAGTATGATATCAGGAAGCAGTTTCACGGACACAATGAGATCATTATAATTAACATACAATAAATATGTGACGTATATTATAGATAAATGGTGAGTTTCAAGTGTATTGAACAGATGTCTTTTTTTAACTCGCGTCGCGGCAAGAACGATCGCTCCCCGGTTGCTTTGTCGTCAGTATTATGACGCCTTAGTTGTTCTAGCATCTAGCAGCACGCGTCCTTCTGTCACGCTTTGGCGATGTTTCTACTGTTTATAAAAAGACACGTCAAATCGTAACAAAAGGCGCGATGTGCTGCATCAAGTAATTTTTGTATATTTATGTTTTATGTATCATGATGATGATGAGACAAAAATTACATCTAAAAGTCACAAGATACGAGGAAGAAAGACTTAAGTCTGACTTGCATCCTTCTTCCTCGAATAATGTAATTTTTTATGTAATTTTTGTTTGAATGATATAAAAAACTTTAGTGGTAAATGTCGATACCTATCTTAAATATGGCCAGTTGTTCCATAACTTATGTGTTATACTTCTTATGAAGAGAAGTCGTCAAGTATATGGATGTTTCGTGGGCATACAGATTATAATAATAAGTAAATTTAATATCTTAAATATAATCACGCATTCATAATTTCTGTACGAATAAAGAATTTCTAGTCTGAAAGTTTGTTATGCTTCTAACTTATTTGTTTACTCATTCCGTTTAGAAAGAAATGACCAAATGTTTTTGTATATTTATAAAAGTAAGATACCGGGACGAGTTGCGGGAGAGCGGGCGCAGTCGCTCGCTGAAAAATACAACAAACAAACAAACAAATAGGAACGATGTGTAAAAAATTTAAAGCCCTCTGGCCTCCATGATATTAGGGCTCAATCCTGGAGGCTCTGACGATTTTAAATTTTGTCGCGAACGCGATCCAACCTTTTGTGTATTCGTTGGATCGTTTCCGTGAAAATTTCAGGAGCAAAAACAAACTAAGTAATAGATACGCTGTTTTTCCAAGGCAGTCGGCGACTCCCCGCGATACTGCATCTCGCTCGCTCACTAATTGTTATTCCGCATAAGTTTTAAATATAACATTGTATCGTAAGTAAATGTATTAAGTGTTTAAATTATAATAAGAATTGTATTTTAACTGTTTTTAAATATTAACAGTTATCACGAAGAACAATTTAATTTTCAGCTAGAAATATAAAGAGACTATTTAATATAGTTTTTATTTTATTTCTAAGTATAAGGCTACCTAATAAATTAAATATCAATGTTATGTGTTTCACGTAAGCATGATTACAAATTTGATTAAACCAAAGTTACGTAATTTAATAAATACTTTGAACCGGTGCGGTTGGAAAGGAAATAAATGTAATTGGAATATTGAAATAAATTATCGTACATACTCGCGCCTTTTTATTAAATACCACTAACTAAAGTACAATTCAATAGAATCCGACAATTTTCTAGACATTTAAGACACCCTACGTGAGCACACTTGATTATACATGTCCCTGTTGTTGTGATTATCATCTAGAAGGAATCAAAAAAAAATAATAGTCACATCACGAAGCCCTAGGCAGCCCGGTGTTCATATTAGTAGGCTGAAAGTGTCTACAGGATTGTCAGATTCTATTGAATTGGAGTTTACAACATCCAAGCCTCCTCATTCTGCGAGGAGGCTGATGATGTCAAGGGTCGGAAAAAACGCCCGTCATTTTGAAAACAACCCGTTCCGTGCAGTAGAGACAAATAAATTTTGGAAAGTAAAATAAATTTATGAAAATTAAGTACCTAATAATATTTTTTTGAAGTCTACTGTACGAAACAGGGTTGTTTTCAAAATGACGCGTTTTTACGACCCTTGAATGATCATCATCAGAACGTCCACTGTTAAACGAAAACTCTTTTAGAACGTCATCTTGCCCATGTATGTACCAATGACAAAAAACGCTGCAAAAACGTTGAATATTTGCCCTCGGATATTTATGCACGCTTTTTTGTGTCAGATATTGGTGCTACTGTACCTACCTCGGTGAGCGACCGACCTAAATCCGATATGATGCATATTTCGAATTAATTTCAACCACACAGTAAGGAGCAGTGCTATGTATCTCTTCAAATAACTAGACCTACAGTACCTAGTTAATTGAATTAGTGCGTAAACACTCAGGTATGCTATGTTTCCGGTTTTACCTGGATTGGATTTGTCTTATATTGATGGGAATGGAAGTCCAAAGAAGCGCGTCAAACTTGTTCGTAAAACTTATTTCAGGGTATAATGTAGCGACTCCTAGCGCCATCTAGTGAACAAGCGCGATGTAGAACATGGTTGGAGTTTCTATCGTTGTTCACTGGATGGCTCTAGGAGTCGCTACAAATTCAATTACGAGTACTTATAACATTACTAGCTTTTGCCCGCGGCTCCGCCCGCGCGGTATTCGGTTATCGCGCGCGGCGCTGTTCCCTCGGGAACTGCATTTTTCCGGGATAAAAAGTAGCCTATGTCACTCTCGGGCCAATAAACTATCTCTATGCCAAAAATCACGTCGATCCGTGGCTCCGTTACGGCGTGAAAGAGGGACAAACACACAAACACTTTCGCATTTATAATATTAGTATGGATTATTTTCGGTTTTGTAACGTACCTTTTAAAAAAACCTCTCAGGACCAATTTCCTGCTATAATCCCTACGTGCGTCTAAGAGTCTAGGAGATCATAAAACTACACAGGGCAATTAAAAAAAAGAATAAGGCAGTGCAGAACTATTTAATGAAACTGTGATAGCCACGAATATTGTTTTTGTCCTTAGCTTTATCGATGAGCTGCAGCACAATCCTCGTCAGATCTCCAATCCCATCGGCCAGCCCAAACATAGACTTAAGTAACACTTCCATCACGTTAAACTCATATATCTTTCCATCTAAAGCAGCTAGTATATAAATAGCAGCATCAACACTATATGCGCTAGGGCGTTCTCTCATTGAAAACTCCTTTTTCTCTCCCGTCCCATTAGAATATAAGATATAAAGATCCCCATCTGCTATAAACGGAACACTTTTATCCATCAAAAAAGCAGGCCTTAGAAGTTTGATTTCGGTAAAGTCATCCATAAGATTTGTTGTCAGTTCTATCAGCGATCCATCGGATCTAAGAACGCGAGGCCAAAATTCACCACAAGCTATATAATATATGTTGTTAGATGTATCCAGAACGAATTCAGAAGCGCATGCCACTGATGGAACCCTCGACTTTTTGCTACCATTAGCTTCTATCTTAAAAAGTTGATTTTCATTCGTTAAAATATAAATGGCGTCTGTCCCGTTAGCTTTTTGCAACTGTCTTATATCGTCGTTGAAAAGACCGTATTTCTTAGCTGAAAGCGAGTCCGGATCGTATATGTATATACCGTTCTTCGTTCCAAAGTATATAGAAGTATCAGAGCTGAAATCTGAAGTAGTATCCCTACCTCCTTCTATGATTTCATAGGCGGATAAGCCTTGGAGAACGTAGATGCAGCTGCCCCCTTCTAACTTAGGGTCTGATACTGTGAAGAAAACGTTCGGTATTTCTGATGACTCATGAAGCATGCTGATGTTGCTGTCAGCGGGAACGATGATGCTGGTGATGTTGAAGTCGGATGCGAAGATTATTTGCTCCGGTTGGAAGAGCTTTTGTGTCGCGTGAGACAGCACTGCGGAGAAAACTAGACACGCTGCTGTGAGGGTCAACGTTGCAGACATTGCGGCACTGGAAACAAATTTTTGAAATCCATTTTAATGATTACAACATAAGTAAAAATTAAAAAAAATAAAAAATAAAAATACAAAAAAGTAAAAATTTGGAATTGAAATAAAAAATACAAAAAGATTCCAAAAAAACAATGTCCGGGTGAACGGTTAGTTCCGAAGGAGATATTGAAAGCTTCTTGTTGACAGTTAGACAATATAGATGGCGCTAGGTCACTGCTTAAGTGGCGAAGTAAACAGGCTGAGATATGTGATGCATAGGGAAATTCGTGTCTGTGCCGTTGACCAGCAGTGGTGTAGCGGTATAGCACTCGGCACGGAATGCCGAGGACCTGGGTTCGATTCACAGTGTTAGTCTTATTTTTCTGGTTTTTTTGTACATCTATGTTTCGGTTTGTATTTTCAATTTACAACACTAAGATTTATTTTAATTATTTGTATGTGGCAACATTGCTCTCTTGGCTTCCAATAATACACGCAAGCACGACAAATTTGTTTTATTCAGTTTTTAATATAATAACCACAGCCAGAATCCTTCTAACAAGTGATTTGTTATGGTGCCACTTGTAAACCGTGGTGGCCTAATAACCTATGGCCTCTTAACTTAAGCGGAGGATCGTGGCTTCAAACCCGGGCTTGCATCCCAGGTTTTTGGAAATTTATGTGCGTGTGCATTTGAAAATTTTCAGGAGCTTTACGGTGAAGGAAAACAGAAAACCTGCATACACCGGTAAAAAACTTGAACGATGTATTCCGTATGATTTTCGTGGCCACATTTTTGTTGACATGTTAGAAGATTCTGTTACAGTTTCCAGGTTATCTAGGTAATAGGTATCTGACGTGTTATTTTTTTTTTTTTTATTCGACTGGATGGCAAACGAGCGAGTTGGTGTCCTGATGGTAAGAGATCACCACCGCCCATAAACATCTGCAGCACCAGGGGTATTGCAGATGCGTTGCCAACCTAAAGGCCTAAGATGGGATACCTCAAGCGCCAGTAACTTCACCGGCTGTCTTACTCTCCACATCGAAACGCAACAGTGCAAACACTGCTGCTTCACGGCAGGATTAGCGAGCAAGATGGTGGTAGCAATCCGGGCGGACCTTGCACAAGGTCCTACCACCTGCTAAGTTAATTTTGTTGTTTTAAATAAGTCATTATAGCTAAATTAACAAGCATAGGCCGCTGGTAGTTATGCGATGGGCCGATGATATAACTCGCTTTCCTCACGCTATCGGCGTCATCCAGTAATGCGTGAAACACTCTGAAGGCGCACGTGCGCATTGTCTAACGACACGTCTATGAGCAATACGAAAATCGAAGTTGGTATCTTACCGTCCCTCTCACTCTCGTATTAAATAGTATAAGCGTCAGAGGGACGGCGAGATACGAAGTTAGAATAAGGTCTGAAATTCGAAAATCGAAGTTCGTATTGTACCGTCCCTCTACTCTCGTATTAAATAATATAAGCGTCAGAGGGACGGCGAGATACGAAGTTGGAATAAGGTCTGAATTTCGGAAATCGAAGTTCGTATTGTACCGTCCCTCTACTCTCGTATTAAATAGTATAAGCGTCAGAGGGATGGAACGACACGAACTTCAATTTTCGAATTTCGTAGTAGCCGACTGGCGCTGACCCTACCTACGAATTGCAGTATTCGAAGTTCTCGCTAAACAGTTGGCTCGAATTGCTTAAAAAACATAATGACAATACACATAATGTATCTACTTATTTACTGAACGATACACACAACATAAACATATAGTAGGTGGTACGATTGTACCACCTACTATATGTTTATGTTGGGTTATGTTGTGCTGATTAGCAACAAAGATATGAACAGAGCCAAAGTAGTACTCTATAGCTATTCGATGCTATTTTCTTATTCAATCCATTAAATGTATTTTGATGTGTTTCGAATATGTGTAAATAAATGTTTCTCTCCCTCTCTCTCAAAGTGCAAAAAATATGTATACACTATACACACGACCTTAATGTTCAAGCCATAAAGTTCTGTATACTTACATAGTTGTAGCACTTCAAATGTATGTATATTTTTGTTGCTGACCGTAAAGTACCTAACATATCTGCAAGGGCAAGGCTACCACGAAATTCGCGAAGTTCGTATCGTACCGTCCCGCCTATGCTTATGTCATTTAATACGAGAGTGAGAGGGACGGCACGATACGAACTTCGAATTTCGTGTTTCGGAGTAGCCCTTCTGAGCTAAGCTGTGCATGGACGGATCATCAGACGGACATGTCGAAACTAAAAGGTTTCTTTGTAGTCGATATAAAACTTACACTTTTAAATAAAGTATGATATTCTTACGTTCTCACTTTTCGCGCCAATTTGAAACGTCAAAATTGCCACCTCACTCTCTAGGGATGTACGTCACTTTAAGTGATGTGCTATTGTACGGTACAATCGGTGGTATTGACGAATTTAGACTATACGAGAATTAGGACCACGGAAACAAAAGTTAATCCTTAATATGTAATATAATTACTAAATAATTAGCGTTACTCCTTTCCCTATCCATCACTGCCAGCAAGAAAAACAATTAGAAATAGACAAATCACTTTATCATACTTAAAAAAATAGTTATAAAATCTTTCATGCTATAATGGGCACGCTCAATTATAATCTATTTCCTTCCTTTTTACCCAGATATATAGCAGTTAGCAGAGTGTAAAGTTTACCAAAGCAATCAGTGCAGCCCATACAACCCGCCGAATTCGGTCCTATTTAATATATTAATTTATTGATAAGGTAATTTGTTCTATATTGATAATAGTTGAATGACCTTTTTGTATATTACATGTAGTTTTTTCGTGATATATCTCAGTCAAGTGAGTTCTGTGCTGAGTTGAAGTCGTCAATTTGTAAGTTATGGTGATAAACTTTAGATAATTATTTTTACATTTTTGAAATTATTGAAATTAACAATTTCTTTGCCTGGGTGCCCTGTATCGGAGAAAAAAGTCATTCTATTAACGGCGCTTCGTAAAGCCAGTGTTATTCCAATATATAATATATTATGTTACTCGAATTAAATAAATTATTATTATTAATAATAATAATATTTTTAATGACGCCACTTATTTAAATGAAATCTGAACGGGAAAACGGGAAATTCCAATTTTTATTGTAGTGAATTTTCTAATGACAAATTACAAATGGCGTAATACTTTTATTCGACCAAAATAAATTGACAAAAGAACTCGTAAAATCTTAAACCAGATGACTAAACAACTAAAATTAGACAAAGTTGAAGACTAACTAAATTATATTTTTAGTTAACATTAATTGTAATTTTCTTAACTATTATTTATTATCTTACGGCGATGACACACTAAAACAAAAAAAAATCGAATGCAATTAATCGAAAACTAGCGGAACAAAGTAAATTCGAAATATATAAATGAAAAATCCCCTGGGTCTGTCTAAAATATAAAGGAATGTATGAGGTCCCTTAAAGAAGAACTCTACTACTCTACATCCTAAAATATCAGATGTGGTCTCTACCGATCATGACAAAATTTAAATAAACTATATAGTGTATTTAAATAATCTACGTAGGTAAAGAGATAATGTAAAATACTTCCACCGTCAAAGCAACAACAACTTTGACAAACTTTGATCAATCTGGATTTAGCGTCGGTACATTCTATCGGTCTATAATTTTCATAAAAAAATACTCTTACCACCACTTAGTTATTTTAATTATTATTGCTGAGAGAATTCCTATCCAATCGTTATATAGTTATTACATTTATTCTGCAGCCGTAAAACCCCATTTAAAGGTTGAACAATGAAATTTCAATACAAAAGTAATCAAACATTTTTAATTATTTTCGAATAGGCCAAATAATGGCAAATCAAAAACCATAAACATTTTTTTTTCACTTAACATTTTACGTTGTGTGGTGATTGAAAAAAAAAGTTTTTTTTACTTGATATATTTCACATTTACCATTCGATTTTACTTCAGAAATAAAATATTTTGCTATAGACCACAAAGATGCTGATAATTCTATTACGCGCACCACATATTTCAGTCATTTGCTTGGTACAATTTATTTATCTGTCTAACGATAACTCTCTGACCTCATGAACCATTCACTGTGTTCCAGATAAACAATGCTGCTACTACTGTTGTTCATATCATCAGTTTTTGCTGACAACTGCTCCCACGTCTACGACAGCCAACACTACACCAGAACATCAGTATTAACCATAAAAGGCTTACCGACAAACTTGGTATTCAACCCAAATAACAACGACCTCCATTTCACTCTAATCGATCTCGATTCTCTGCAAAACGATGATGTCCAAACCAAAATGGATCAATACATACTTAGAAATGGAGAACCTATCAAAATAGAGAATATTAACGGACAGGCGGCTGCTGTTGACGCAAATAATGATAAAGTATACATAGGCACTGATGCTGGCTTGCACGCACTCAATAAAACAGACCAACCTAACTTCGTCAGTCTAAAAGATGAAGACATCGTTCAACTGTACAAACCTAATCACGGTGATGACTTATACGTAGTCATATTTCCCAACAACGAAGTATACACAGTTAACTTGAAGAAAAACGAAAAGCGAAGAGTTCAGCACGTGCCCTGTGCCTTCATCATTGCTGTTGATGCTGACGACAATATATTTTATGAATGCGATTCGAAATACGTCAAAGTTTTACTCAAAGGGTTCCATGAGCCTATAGAATTTGTTGGTATCGCTAAAAATGCTGCTAGAGCGATAGCTATCGATGAAACTGATCGAGTTGTTTTAGCGTCGAACGATGGTCTGTATCATTTGAAAGCAGACAGTTTGATTCCTAAGAAACTGATGGACTTAGAGTTTGTTCCGTCCGGCATTGCATTCAATGGAGAAGATTTCTATTTGTCTACGAATGGTATCGTTTACAAGTATAGCGCCGAACAATGTAATAAATAAATGGATTATAAATTAAAAAATATTGTATTTTATTTATTTAATGAACTAAAAGAATTTAACTTTGTCAACTTTTCAGATCAATCTTAATTGAAAAATTCTAAGCAACTAGATCAGTCAGTGTCCATATCAGTGGCGTAGGGTAGGATTGAGGCGCATCCGGGTGACACTTTTAGAGGGCGGCAAATTTTTATAGTAAATAATACTGAATAGTTATTTTTCGTATTTTTGTCGCACCTACGTTTGGGACCGATTAAAATGAACATGAAATTTTTCATTACTTATAGGTACGTATGACACGAAATAGGGGAATTCTCTTTTTATGAACACCATAATGTTGGCTGTTCTTGCAAATAAAAACTTTCTTTTTTTAATTAAAATATTTAAATGGCAGATACTCATGCTACGCCATCGGCCCAGTCGAGATCAAAAGCACTCGTATCTTTCTTTACACTACTACCTTGTCGCTGTCACTTCATGTTTGAACTTTTGTACAGTATTGTCAGATGGCATACAGTGACAAGGTCCTAAAGTGTAAAGATATATTTGAACTCGACTGTCCAAATTCTGCTAAAATATTCCACATAAATTTTAACCTAATTACCATCTATTACTATCTGTGGACACAGTTCCGCCCCAAATCGAGCAAAACAAAGGCACGGCCTTAACGTACTTTTCTCGAAGCCATTCAGGCTATTTTCAAAAGTAATACAAAATGTCGAATACCTACAGGACTTAAACCAGTCTTTCCCAAAGTGGGCGCCCCCTTATGGGCGCTAGAGGTCTAGTGGGGGGCGGTAGAGGAGCCCAGAAAAAGGCTTCACCTTTGTGCCTTCATTAGGCGAAACTAATATGATATTGAGGTTTTTAAGGTGAAAAAATGGGGTGTGCTACAAAATAACTAATTTTCAAAGTGGACTTTGACGAAATAAGTTTGGGAACCTCTGACTTAGACTCTTGCCTTAAATAGGATACGAAAGGTTAACCTCTTCAATTAAGTTACATCCCGATGACACCGATAGGTGCTAAGTATCTACTACAATTTTTAAGTAGTTATAGTTTTTTTTTATTTAAGTAGTGCTTTAGGATATCATGTAAATAGTTTTAATTTTAATATCCATAAAAAAGTTCTGAATGAGATGAAATTAAGATCAGAGCAACTATAGCTAGATATCTATTTACTTAATTCTAAAATCTAAATTTACCCCGAACGTTTTAGGTATAAATAAAAATTTACCCTTTATTCTGGTTAATCAGATCCTTTTCGTGTCATTCATTATAGATACGAGTATATAAGGTAAACGTGCGAGTGTTCGTCACTGTACCAAGTGTACCAATGCTAATATTTAATTTTATGGTCATTAGCAAAAGAGGTGACAGCAGGGTGTCATCTATTAGGCATTAGTTGTCGAGCACTCATACATCTTATTTTTCGTGTTTTATATTAGTTTTTATCACTGACCTGAAACAGGAGCCCTATAAACTTATATCGAACTGTTATGAATTCCTAGTGACTATTTTATTAAACACAATCACCTGATTTGGTACCTCCTCCCTCGAAAGGTCATCGAAGAGTGGATGTCGTATTGTAAAGGATATAATAGACGAAAACATTTATTTCTATTAGATCATTTAATTGTTAGACTAATTGACATCATGCACTTTATTATTTTTATACAGGCTGCTCTTAAAAGCGCGTCCTAAATTTTTTGGACGGATCAAATGAAATACAATCTCATCGTCGTCAAAGACGTCCATGGCTGGACAAAATGGAACTCTTATATAGGAGCACTATGTTGACCGTGTGTCTCTTTTTCTCAGGAACGCGGGGCCGCATCAAAATTTTATATTAATATCAAATACCTACTCAGGTTTGATATAAATACCTAATAGCTCTTGAAAAAGTGAAAAAAAAAATCTTTAAATTAACGTCAGTAAAAAAATATACAATCCTGTACCTAAGTACCTGAAAAACCTGTACTTAAGGCACTTCCAGTTGTCTGGCATCGATGGTCTTTACAATACCACCTGCAATATAAAAAAGTGACCAAAGGAATTAAATAATTAGAAATAAGTAAAAACATTTTTAGTTATTCGCAAAAAAATGCAAAACCTAGACATGACACGATAGACAATAAAAAAAAACTTTTACAAAATCGCAAAGCGGAAAGAAGCCCTTTACAGCTTGCAGCCATTTGCCTATACGCCTCAACATAATGCTGAGTCGGCGACCGTTTCGCTTTTGCGGAGACATATAACATCGTATAGGTACTTAATGTACTATTTTTATGTAATTTTTTGGTTTATTATACTAACATACTATGTAAGTACCTTTATAACAACAACTAATATGGATCTCATGATCTAAAAAAACGGTTTTTATTTTTATTTATTTTATTTTCTTTGTGTGTTTTCTGTAATAGTGAATACGAGTAAGTAAAATGTCTTCTATCTTTTTGTCTTTTTTACTTGCGAAATAACCGTTTTGCTTTTTTTTTGATCGCACAAGCCACCCTGTACATGCGCGATGCAGTTCCCTGTCTAAATATTATTGCTCGCGTCCGTCACCCGACGCTCCGGCTGGTATAAATGTTTTAAAAAGAAGCCCGGACACGCCAGCGGAGTCGCAGACGCAGCGAGCACAGGTATGATCTATTTTTATTTCTTTTTTTTTTGCACACAAAATGGCCGACGGCGATGGGGAGAGCCCTGAGGCTTGACCGCTGAGTTCGCCCCCTTGGGTGGTGACAGGGTTGAATTTAATTTAAATAAAATAATTCAGAAAAATCTTTGTAGGATCTCCAGATTTTTTTTGGGACATCCCTTAACTAATAAAGAATTTGCCGACACGGTTAATAAATTAAAAACTGCGCAATAGCCGCCATTAAACGTCATTGTTTTGAAAAAAAAAATGGTGTTCTGCGGTAACAAACGAAAAAAAATAGCAAATTGAAAATCTGCTTATTTAAATGACTTAAAAATTAAGTCTGATTTTCGCACACTTTTCTAACCTTTTTTTTTACGTGACCTAATAACAAATCTGCGAATGGGGACATGCAGAAAACAAATGCTTTACTATGTACCTAGGTATAGGTAGTTTTAGATGATAATTAATTAATAATGAAATTGTTTTGTAATTGAATAGTTTATTAACTTTTCAACTATTAATAACATGTATGTTTAGATATTTTACACATAATATTTATGTTTAAAGTATCTTAATAGGTAACTAAACCCTTAGGTAGTTTTAATTATATTGTCTGCTTGTCAGAGGACAAGGCTTAACTTTGTATGTCTGTAAATAAATAGTTGGAACGCCTTTAAATGCTCTCAATGTAAATTAAACCCATATTACTTTACCAGCCGTTATAAAATCAAATTTCAGACTTGTCATGAACCAGCAACGATCGCAGTTACTTCATTTAATTTTCAAATAAAAAACAATATTTTATGTGTAAAGGCTGATTAGAAAAACGATGTGGATTATTTCGAAATTTTTAGGGCGGCAATTTTTAAACAAACTTACCTTCATACTATTTTAAAGATATGTACTTACCTAAGTCTAATGATGAATTACGCGTATGCTAAATCATCATAATAACAAGAATGTAAATGATTAAGTTTTTCCAAAACGGTAAACTTTTGGACTAAGGTAAGTTTGCTTAATAAGAATTACTTAAATGGTCTACCGATTGCCTGTCCTGTATTGATCGACATCGGACTTTTAGCTCATCCTGCATAAATTGTTATGGAAAATTACCTACGCTTTAAGTAACATGTTTATTTTTGTTTCCTGAGAAAGGAGGATGCGTCCGGATGTGCGAGTCCCCAAGCGAGAGACCAGACGAATATCATAGGTAAGCTTTTTCCATGACTGTATTCACTACGGATTCAGATTCAAAAGGTTGTGGTTCAGTTGTAGCTAAAATAAATACTAAAATTGTGACTAAAAGTGTTTTTTCTACTGTCCCTTCTACTTGAAATGTGCTCATTCTAAAGGTTGTCTAATACTAATTCTTTGTAAATTAGACTGGTCATTTTAAAGTGAGTTTTGACGCGTCAAGGACTTCTAACAACTTAGTTTAGTGCTAGGTTATCTCAAATTCTGGCTAGCTCTGGATATCTCGGTTTTTAGACAGCTTAGTTTTGATTTAGGTTGTCTTGTTAGTCATTTTAATTTCGGGCGATAGATTAGCTAAGTCAGTCGTTTTTGGTTAAACATTATTCTACAACCGCTAGAGTCTGATTGAATAGTGACGGATTCAAGTCATGAAAAAGCTTTCCTTGCATTTGTCTAATCGTTTTCGGCGTTCTGTTCCTAATTTCTCATGCTCTATTTTTTACATTCCAGAGCCCGTTCACAATGCGTTTCCTAAAGGACAGCTTTGGCTCCGTTCTACCTATCATGATACTCTTCCACGTCCATCGTGCGGAGAAATGCGACAGACTCAAGATTGGCAACGAGTTCTTCAAGAGGCAACTCATCGCCACCATCGACGGCTATGCCACCGGAATCGTCGTCGACCCTCGCACCGACAACATATTTTTCATCCTCCACAAAAGAAACTACACTAAAGGCATCCATGTTCTAAAGCACGGTGCTTTAGGTATCAAGGAATTACCTGTCGCAGACGACCTGATAGGACAATGTGTAGCTATAGACGTGCCTAACAATGTCATCTACGTAGGCACAAATCAAGGCTTAGTGACGTATGATTATCCAAACAGCGAAATCTCCGCGGAGAGACCTATCGGCGACGATGACGTGAGAAACATCTTTATTGACAAAACGGACAATCAAATGTATATAGCAACTGGGAGTAACCATGAGATACTCAGGTTCATGAATGGTTCGGCCGCTGTTAAGAGATATGAAAGGATACCTAAAGCCTACAGTTTTGTGTTAGACGCTAAAGGCAATGCGTTCTACGAATACGTCGATGGAAGATTGTACTTTTTCTCTGTAGATTTGTATGAACCTATCCAGTACAAGGGTTTCACAAGAGAGCTGAAGTATATTCTCCGAATAAACAATCACGACGAAGCTATAGTAGCTGTCAAAGGATCTCTATTCAGGCTCTTTACTAAGAGCATTTTGCCCGTCAAAATTGGCCAGCTTGGCTTCAAGATCACCGGGATGGCGTATGATAATAAAAATAACATAATCATCGGTACTAAAGGTAAAATCTACAGATACAAACCCATCGATACCAATGATCCGTGCCCGGCTGATGATTATTTTATGAGTACTATCTAATTTTATTTATTATTTATAAGTCTATTTTAAGTCTCGTCTATATTTAGTATATTTAACTGTATAGTAAGAAATTAAAGATAAATTGTATTTTTGTGTTTTATTTCATACTAGTTTATGCTTGCAACTTCCAATCCCTCGGAAACTGACCCTATACCACGAAGAGTAAAACTCGAACTTCGTATGTTGCCGTCCCGCTGACGCTTATGTCATTTGATGCGCGAGTGAAAGAGACGGTGCGATACGAACTTCCCCTCTCTTGCCCCTCTGCAATTTTTTGGGATAAATAGTGTCTTATACCTACTCTTCCCAGGATCTCAAATTATTTTCAAACAAATTTCATCTAAATCATTTCTGCGACTGCTTTCGTATTTATATTTAGTAAGGATATATGCAGTATGCGATCATATCGACCTCGGTGGCAGACTTAAATAAATAAAATCATTATTGCCATAACACACTCGAAGACGACAAAACAATAACGGATTCAAGACAATAGAGACAAGAAAAATAAATACGAACTAGGCAGGCTACGTTCTGACTAGGGCACTATTCTCACCCTGGCTTGTATCAAAACATTTAACGCTGTTTGTTTTAGGTCTTAAGAATTTTCTATCCCGTGGGAATTTCAAACTCGCTTCTTTGAGCCGCTCAATGATACTCAGGTATGTTTGCAATTAGCTCGTCAGTACTATTCTGCTTTTCGCATCCACCGCGATCCCGCGGTCTTAACCAGGTCGTCGCTCCGTCTTGTTGGAGGCCTACCGACAGCTCGTCTCCCGGACAAGACCGGTCTGAGTGGAGAGCCTTGGGAGAGGCCTATGTCCAGCAGCGGACGTCTTTCGGCTGACATGATGATGATGAGTAGGTACTATTCTGTGCTCCAGTTTAAGTTGTGCGTTGTCAATCATTAAGAATCAGTAGAGTGGCCGAGGGCTCCCAAACCGTCACGCCCAACTGTATAGCAGTTTAGTTTTTAGATCAAAGTCAAAAAGTCAAAGTAATAATCTCTTTATTCAATTTAGGCTATGATAAGCACATATGAACGTCAAAAAATCTACCACCGGTTCGGAAAAAACCTCTGTTGAGAAGAATCCGGCAAGAAACTCAACGAGATTTTTTTTTTTAAACAGATTCACAATATTTATAAATGATATCTAAATTATCTATTTTGAGCTACGAGTTTTTTTTTTAAGTAGTGACGATATATTTCATTACAAAAGCGTCGCGAATGAAATAAGATTAGTTTAATAAAGACTGGGAAACTGGGTTGTGTGATGATAAATATTGTACAATATTTGATATAGCTACATCTTGATTGTAAGAAATTGTAGAAGTTATAAGAAAGCATTGTTTTATAAAATAAACCTAACCTAACTCATATGAATATGATTCTTTAAACATAAAACTGTTTAAGTGTTCAGTTTACTTCTTGAATGAATCGAATTATTTTAATCAGCAGAATCTATGCTCATTAAAATAGATGAATCTCGCATGCGTGGGGTTAAATCTACATTTGATTTACACTACAGTTACCATTGTAAATGCTAAAGTTTGTGAGAGCGTCCGTTTGATTGTAAACCTGATTTGTATTGTTTTGTATTTTTTTTGTATTATAAAACTCTTTATCGTACATAAAAATACATGAAAATAACAGAACACAGGATAATAAGATATACAAAGGCGAACTTATCCCTTAAAGGGTTCTCTTCCAAAGGGGTTTCTTCTTTTTTAATTTTCATTCAATTTTTTTTATGGAATAATCGGGAAAACTAACAAAATCGCAACGTTGCCAGCTAAGTAGGTATAAACGTTAAATAGAATAAGCGTTAGACGGACGAAACGACAAGGACTTCGATTTTCGAATTTCGTACATAGTAGCCCCGCACTACGTTCCGTTCGGTGCGAAAGTGTCACACTTATGCAAAACTACGTTGCTATGGCCGTCCTTCCGCTTCCGGATCAGTGCCTCTATTATATTTTAATGCTAGTTTTGACATAATCTTTAGCGGTCGCGTCAAAACGTCTAGCGGTGAGCGAACTGACAGCGCCTCTAGCGCATATCGACAGCAAACTTTTCTCATAGTATTTCACACTGACTGTACTTGTATTCAAAGAAAACTTTTTTTTTTACTTCCAAAAGAAACGAAGTTGCATTTTTTTTTCTTTATTTGTCTTTTTACGATTATTAAAAAAAATGGTTTATACATTTTATGGTATTCCTTCAAATTTTATAATGTATACCACATTCGCTGGAAAGAAACCTTTAATAAATACTTAGCTCTCTTCCCCGTAGTCGGTTGAAAAAAAATAGAAGCTTAGCTCAGAGAATAATGTTAAAAGAAATGTAGGTAAGTACTTTATGGTACCTTCAATTGTTTACTGGTTAAGAGTTATGGCATCGTTTTGTTTAACCACTTGAACAATAGTTAACTCACAAACTTTGATAATGAACTAGTAAAAAGTCCAAAACATGTCACTATTTCTTGTGCTGTTTGTGTTGGAGGAGGGGAGTTTTTGCTTTTTACAACATAATATATATGTCGCACCGATGTAGCTGGGCCACGGTGCTGACGGAGAAACAAGGTCTTTCTTTTTTTCTTTAAAACTGTATTGAATTTTTTTTTTATAAAAGCTTATAAATAAAGTTTCCGTACTGTCCTGGGAGGGGTATAAAATGACTCTACCATTGTGTGCGGTCTCCAAAAATGTGTATTTCCCCCAACTTTCCCAATTTCGTAACACGCCTCGGTTTACAAGAGTTATTGACTTACTTTAGCTCGAGTTTAGCTTAGACACTTATAAGTTTGACAGATTTCTACAAAATTATCAAGTGTGTTGTGGATTATCTAATTTTTTCGGCATAATGACGGGCCATAGTAAATAATGCTTAGTCATGTAATTTAATACGTGCCCATCGTCCAAAATCAAGTCAAAACGTTAAAGTAAATGTACCTAAAATTTTCACAGATGACATATTATGGGTTCAAATTGGAATCTCTAGCTAAACAAGGGGTGCGTCCGGCGAGATACATTTTTTCTAATTTCATTTTATATAACCTTATTAGGTATAATATACGTTTTAACCAAATGCATACCTATTTTTATGAAAATTATACTGATTGAAGTGTGTGTTGTCCATCTTTCACGCCGTAACGGAGCGACGGATCGACGTGATTTTTGGCATAGAGCTAGTTTATGGGCCCGAGAGTGACATAGGCTACTTTTTACTGTGGAGAAATGCACAGTTCCCAAGGGAAAAGCGGACGATTACCGAATACCACGCCGGCGGAGTCGCGGGCAAAAGCTAGTTGTTTAATATAAGTAATTTGTTGCTATGTCTCGTATTTAACTATTATCTCATAAATAAGATGCATCTTGCCAAAACGTACTGCGGAGGAAAAAAACCCATGTAGGATAACTTTTTTATTCCTCTAATAGTTATGCCTGATTTTTTTACGTTAAAATACCTGGTCGACCGAATTTCGCTTCCCGGGCTAAAACTAAAACAGCTACATATTTTCTAAGGATAGGACCAAGCTGCATAGAGTTTGCTCCAAAAACCCGCACATAGTCAATTTCTTCTAATATTTTCATAGAGATCAGAGATGTTTTAGTTGTCACCAATAAAAAGTATGAAAGAAGTACACGTAATTTAATTAGGTATTTTAGGCGCACGACGTCGCGTGCTAAAACTAGTAGGTACTTTAAAATACTTGTAACAAAATAACGAACGATGTGATTTTTATAAAAAAATTATAACAATTTATTCACAGGAATCGATTTTTCGTATATACATTCCGTTAGATGACGTTTCAATCAATAAAAAAATATTATAAAAAAATGTAAACAAAAAAATAAAGAATTTTATACTTGAAAAAGAAAGCAGAAAACATAATTGTGAGGTAAAACGAAGAATAATATAATTGACAAAAAATACAAAAAGTGATTGGGCTCGTCCGGGATTTGAACCCGGGACCTCTCGCACCCTAAGCGAAAATCATACCCCTAGACCAACGAGCCGGGTGACTAAACGGTCGAAATAGATGTATACCTTCTACAATACAGTTTAACAAACGTCATCAGTTTACAATGTTCTATTGAATTATAATGATAGTACAAATCCAGTGGATTTGTTTGATAATAATAATTTATGATCGGTTTGTAAAAATGTCTTGATAATTACATAAGCGTCAATTTAATAAGTACTTCCCACTAATAATATACTTAAATGAGAAAGTTTGTAAGTCTGTTTGTGTGTTACCTCATCACATCTAAACCGATGAATCGATTTAGGTGAAGATGAATTTCAGTATATAGATAGTTTAAGTCCCGGGGAAAGACAGGATAGGTTCAAGAAAAAATACATAGTTTCCGCGGGATAGCGATAAAAAGCATTCTACACGGACGGAGTCGCGGGCAACAGCTAGTTTAGTCAAGTGAAGTACCGCCATAACGTTTATTTGCGAGACACAATCCATAATAATATTATAAATGCGAAAGTCTGTGTTGGTTTGTATGTTTGTCCGTCAATTTTTGGCATAGAGATAGTTTATCCCTTTAATGCACAGCGTTGTTTTAAAACGACATCAAAAATAAAAAAATCCTGTTGCTATACTGTTAATTAAAGTGGCAAATAGATTTGACTTTGTTAGTCCTGTATTCTTTGAAATTTACGAGGCATCAAAGCCATTGCTCCTGCGCACCGAATTTGTCACTTAGTGGCAAAATGGCACTGACATGTCGCGCAACCCCAGGAGGCAGGGTAAGAATGAATAATTTAAAAATATTTTCTCTATATTATTGTGTATTCCACTAACCAAAATGCATTTATGAATGTCTAAGCTATGTTTTACAACGATTACTTTTGCATTTTGCACTAATACTGAGACGCTAACACGCTGTAAACATCGATGTTGTTTTAAAACGACATTGCGAAGCACTGAGAAAATCACTCTCACGCGCTTATGTGGTTTTAAAACCACAGTGTGCATTCACCAATCACTATGATAGGCTAACTTATATTTTTTTATCTGACTAATTTTTGATAATATTTGTATAAATTTCACACGAAAACACAAGCCGAAACATGAATGCACAGAAAAACCAGAAAAAATAGACCAGCGCTGGGAATCGAACCCAGGTCCTCAGCATTCCGTGCTGCGTGCTATTCCCCTACACCACCACTGGACTGGTGGTGGTGTAGGGGAATAGCACGCAGCACGGAATGCTGAGGACCTGGGTTCGATTCCCAGCGCTGGTCTATTTTTTCTGGTTTTTCTGTGCATTCATGTTTCGGCTTGTGTTTTCGTGTGAAATTTATATAAACTTTCACGGGATGACCGTAAAAGAAACAAAAATTTGGAGTTGAAATAAAAAATACAAAAAGACTCCAAATCGTAATCTTGATAATATTTGTATTAAAAGGGCACTTTACTTCCGAAATTATAAATTTTTTTTTTTCTTCCTCATGGTTTTGGAATTGGTTGTGTTTTGCATGTTTTTTTGCTTGCTTGCTTCAGTTAGGTAAGGGTAAAATAGGAACGCATTGCAAAAATAATGGCTCTTCTGCCATCAGAAAATGCAGTTTCGTTGGACAGCAGTAGCTCTTCGGATGAAGAAGTTGACATTCCACAACACACATCAACTCAAATGCCTCCTATCATACAAAACGTCTCAAATGCAAGCCTCGAACCAGGTTCCATAGCGTCATCCTTAGAGAGATTTAACTTATTAGATGGTTCAGATGAAGAGCATGATCAGGCGTAAGCCTCAAGCTGCAACATTTCGAATATTCAGTGCATTCCTGCGACCCCCGTCATCACGCAATTGCTTCAAGATTCCAACCCTCTAACACCATTACCTCAACTTCACTCTTTGTCTTCGATACTGTCACCGCATCCCTCTCCAGCGCAGCAAACTAGGTCCAAACACAAAGCCATTATAGCTCCCATTCCAAAGCAAAAGAAGAACAAGAAATATGTTCCAGAACCACTGAGTTTCGACTGGAGTTGGACAAAGTTCAAGCAACGAGCTGAAGTAGAAGCTGTCACATTTCGACACCATATGATCCAGCCTGAAAATCACCTAGTGATTATTTTTTAACTCTTTTCACGGGAAATATAACGCATATGATTGCCGGCGAGACGAACTTGTACTCTGTAGGTACAGACAAGTGAAACCAACAAAAAAAGACATCCACGAAAAAAACTCCACTGAAAAAGTTCAGATTCCAAATTGCCGCTGAACTACTGAAAGACAACAGGACAAAAAGTATCAACCAGCATTTTAATGTACCCCAGATTGAGATCCGGACTCCTGCAGCCCCAAGACCTCCAATCGGTGTCAGATACGGTATTGGACATTTCCCTGGATTTACAAGTATTCAAGGCAGATGTAAATATTCAGTAGGTGGCTACACGAAGATACAGTATGTCAAATGCCATGCGGCTGTGTTTTACCCCAAAAAAAAATGTTTTTATAATTTTCATGGAATTCATTAAAAGCTTTTGTTATATTTTAATATCTATTGTTTTACTCGTATCCTGCACGGTGTGGTTTTTAAACAACACATAAGAATAAATCTTGTTTTGGTGAAAGTTGGGCATTGTGGTTTAAAAACAACATACGTTATTTCCACAAATATGCATATTAGATTTTTTTTTTGCATTTTTTTAGGCCTCTTTGTATCCTAAATAACCCGGTTTTCTACTTCAACTGGTAAAAATGTAAAAAAAAATGTGCTGAGCATTAAAGGGTTATGAACTTTTATCCCAAAAAAATGCAGTTCCCGAGGGAACAGAAGGGCTACTCCGAAACACGAAATTCGAAGTTCGCATTACCGTCCCTCTCACTCTTGTATTAAATAACATTAGCGTAGGCGGGACGGTACGATACAAACTTCGATTTTCGAATTTCGTGGTAGCCTTGCAGTGCGTGATAACCGAATATCACGCGGGCGGAGCCGCGGACAAAAGCTAGTCTTATACGTGGTCTTATAATCTTCCTCAAATCAACAGTTCACGGAGTAAAAAAGTAAATTGTTGTATGACGTAACAGCGATGCGCCCGCGCCACTTCTTGCGATCCTATCTCCATTGCCATGGGATAATTTCACTTTTCATACAAAAGATTGCATCAGAGCCGACAACGTGGAATAAATTTTACTCATGTCAACTGAATTGGGGATAAAGTGCTTATTTAATCTTAATTTATCTGTGTAATCATTATCTTTTTTATTACTCAACTACGGGCAAAGCCAAAAGGAAAGGGATTTTTGGCGGTCTGTATGTTTGTATTTACGTATGTTTCACTGATAGCGTCTAGACTACTCGTCCGATTTTAATAAATAAGGTGTCAATCGATTCCGAATGTCATAAGATACCTTTTTATGAAAAAAAAATTGGTCAGTTTCGACATAATTGGACAGTGATTAGTAAATACAAACACACTGAGTAACAGAGTAAACATGCGAGACCCTTTATGGTATCCTGTCGTGTCACCAAGTAATATAGTTTTAGTGGTAGTTTTAGTCTTAGTCTTAGGTGGTACTTATGGAACCAAAATAAATCTTTTTAGGGTTCCGGAGCCAAAATGGCAAAAACGGAACCCTTATAGTTTCGCCATGTCTGTCTGTCTGTCCGTCCGCGGCTTTGCTCAGAGACTATCAATGCTAGAAAGCTGTAATTTTGCACGGATATATAAGTAAACTATGCCGACAAAATAGTACAATTAAAAATTCAAAAATAATTTTTTTTAGGGTACCTCCCATAGACGTAAAGTGGCGGTGATTTTTTTTTTCTCATCCAACCCTATAGTGTGGGATATCGTTGGATAGGTATTTTAAAATAATTAGGGGTTTGGTAAAACGATTTTTCGATTCAGTCATTTGTTTGCGAAATATTCAACTTTAAAGTGAAAATTTTCTTTAAAATCGAGCGTCCCCCTAAACTAAACCGGTGGGTGGAAAAATTTCAAAAAATTCAGGATGGTAGTCAGTATATCAAACTTCCAAGGAAAACTATAGCGGTTAAGTTTGCTTGAGAATTATTAGTAGTTTATGAGTAAATAGCAGCGTAAGGTATAAAATATACCTAAACTTGAAAGATTCCGTAGAAAATTCGAAATCCTTAGAAAAATATTACTTAATTTTTTCGTAATGGCTACGGAATCCTATTTTGGGCGTGTCCGACACGCTCTTGGCCGGTTTTTTTCTTTCTTTCTGATACGTAATAGTATAAAGAAGATCTTTTATATGTGTGTACTTAGGTATCAAGTATAAAGTAGATGAATATCGATTTTTTTATAATTTATTCGAACAAAAGTAACGTTGACAAATTGAAAAGAAATCTGTTCCAGATTGACTTATTTTTTATTTTTGTGAATAAGATCACTCTGTTGTCCGTCCGTGTACAAATCTGAAAAAATCAACTGTTCCTTCATAAAGTAGTATAACAATTTATCGTCAAATAAAGACACTTAGTTGAGGAAAGGTTAAATGAATAAGATGACATAATAAACAACTTTATTTAAAAGCAATCTCGGACAAAATCGTTAGCGGATAAATCACAGCAAATTATCATCGTTCTAATGAAAGCTCAACCTTCGACCGCATCGTTAGCCATCTTCAATCAAAGCACAACTCATCGCAATGTTTTACAACCACTGCTGCTTTTCTATCGAACCTGTTACATTGTCCTTGAAGAAAGCGTCAATGGTTACCGCAAATCAGACTCTTTAAAAGTTTACCACCACGCACGTCGGTTTAAAACGAAAAACATTCCCTTTCAACCTGCCAGTTCGAAGTTTGAGTTCGTTCGTACGCCACGTTTATTTTTAAATTGTTTTTGTGCGATGGTGTGATATTAACAGCCAGGATTTTACTAGTATTTTTTTTTATTTAGTGTAAGGTGTGTTTGAATTTTTGGATATTGGGTTAGGTTTTTAAGAAAAACGTTGTTTCTTCGGAACCTAAGGATTTGTTAAGATGCGTAAGTATTTTATATATTACTTTAAAACATATTTTAACTAGAATATTGTATACGTCTCGTGCGTATTCATTTTATTTACTTTAAAAGCTACTTTTAATGTCACATTAGTTAACAAGAATGACCTTTCTTTGATCATTCTCTATGCAATGTGCAATACTTATTAGCAATTCTAAACTGACAGTCAAATCGTGATCAAGCTCAATTTAAGATAATATCATGCAGTTAATAAGGACATATTATCACGTTTAGTTATTTTTATAAATAAAGGTATTGAGTGTCAAAAGTTAAACCGGAAAATTTGACTGACTTTAAAATAAAATTGCGTAAAGATTTTTTGAAGAGAAAATACGTTTCCTCGTGGTAAAGCATTTTTCTAAAATAATAAACTCAATTAGTTTATGCGTGTTTATTACTTATTTATTTTTTATATTGCCATTAATTCACGTTGACCTAATTAATTTCATAAGTTAGATAAAAAACTACTTAGTGCCTTGTATTCTGACCATGGTCCCATTGTCTCAAAAGCAAGCGCCGCAAAATCGTGATTGCTTATTATAGCAGAATATTTGTGGCAAACAAGTGCCAGAAAACGCTTGTATTTTCAAAAACGTATATACCTACATATTTAAATAAAATAATATTAAGTAAAAGATCAAAGAGAACTTATAAGCAGAATTTTATTTGCGTGTATTTTTCATACTTACTTGGTTTCTCTCGTTTTTACGCAAATAAAGAAAACGCTCCTCATTTTGTGTTACGAAATTACACAAGTACCTAGTTGGTTAAGTTAAACAGTTTTACCTTTATTATTAAGTGCGATTGCACTAAATGGCGGTGACTACGCGCGGGTTAAGGACATCCGCACTCAACAAGGCTGTTGACTTTCCTTTAGTTATGTCATTGGAGACATCCTTCCTTTGACTTCCTAAACGACCGGAACGATTTTTTGTATGTACTTAATACTGACATGTTTGTGTCTATTATTTGTCTAGTGTTCATCATCATCATCATGTCAGCCGAAAGACGTCCACTGCTGGACATAGGCCTTACCCAAGGCTCTCCACTCAGACCGGTCTTGTGCTTTTCGCATCCACCGCGATCCCGCGATCTTAGCCAGGTGTCGTAGTGTTAGTGGGTATTATTACGTGGTAGACGCCTAGTTAATAGTTTAATCACGCAAAAAATGGCCGCCTATAATATTGCTTGTCTTGAAAAAATTTCATACCTCTTTTTTGTACCTCTGTTTTCTGCACTGCTTTGCTCACTATATTGTGGTGCACAATAAAGAGGCATTGTGTTTATTGTGTTCTATCCCGGTCTCCCAACAAATCCGGGCATGAACCTCTGAGTTCTTTCGGCATCTCTGTGCGGATTTCACATTTAAAAATCTCCATATTACCATTGATGCTGCGCTCCAATGTTCCCCTTCACTGTAAGAATAAGATTGTGAAAATATCTGCACACACTTGCGAAGAAATTCAACGTTGTTTGCGAAGATGCCTATTCGCACTAGACCCGCATGGGAACTACAACCCAAACTGTCTCATTCTGATGATGATGCATGGAAGTCAACGTGACATTTGCAGTAAAAAGGTTCTACCCAGTCTGGTCCATGTGAACACACTTGTGTGAAATTTAACATTGGTAGGTGTAAAGTTTACTTGGACGAAAGTGCAAACTTGTGTCAGAGTATTCTCACGTTGTGCAAAGGTGGCACTCCATTTCGTTTTGAAAACAAATTTCGATCATTTCTCACCTGTCGTTTCTTAAAGCCCAAGTCGAGGCAATCATATGTGAAAAAGCCTGAAGCCTTTTGTAGGCTCTGACCAACATAGTATCTGCTAGTCGCTAGCCGTTAATAGAATTAAAGATAAATATAATATTTTAAGTTTGATGTCGAAATAAAGTTATGTCTATGTCTATGTCTATGTCTAAATAAATAACCATGAATAATTGTATATAGTTACTTAATACGAATTAGAATAAGCATTATGACCAATCAAAGACTATGACTATATGTTCTGGCAATAAACATATTTGAATTTGAATTTGAATTTAAAGCCACTTGGCCTTAAGAAAAGTGAATCAAACATTTTTCGCAAAACATAACAATACACGAACGTATGTAGTACTCATGAATTAACCATGTCGCGGATACTGGCTGAATACATAATCCCATAGCCCGATTTGAAATTTAAAACGAGAGAAACTCAATCCTGATTGGTCGAGCGCACCGGAAGAATTGGCGCCAAAATATACGTTCCGTTATGTCATATTGCGTAATTTGACGTGTCATCCGCTGAATATCATTGAAACGGAACGTTTTAATCCTATTGAATTGATTACGGTCTATAATGAGTACCAGTGGGTTAATTACATTAATGTTTAGCTAAATGGCTTTTTTTATATTCGCTTTAAATTTATGTCTCCTATTCTGCAACTACACATGCAAGATGTCTGTGCGTAGGTTGCCATATAAAAAAACTAGCTTTTACCCGCGGCTTCGCTCCGCCTCTGACATCCCCTAAAATTCCTGACATTTCTTGTAACAAAGTTTTGGCATAGCTTTGGCGTAAATAGTTACAAGACTTTTAAACAAAAAATTGATTGATACCTCTTTAGGTGTGATTTATCCTATATACAAAATTGTTCTGTAATAAATATTTCTGGTTTTGTTTACTACCTGCTAATTAAAATTATCATTTCATTAATTAAAATTATGTAAACTTTATAATAATAAATGTATCATGCCGCATATCATTTAAATATGTCACACAAACTTTAAAGGTTACCTACAAATTTTTATTTTAGAAAATTTATTTGAATACGGGATGGTCATGTTCGAGGTAGATTTTTTTTTTTGCTTATAGAGGCCGTGATTGTGGTGAAACGCAGGCCTATTCTTTTTTGTGTGTAAAAAAAGATGTTGTTAAATTTAGTTAACGGCCGTATCCATACTAATATTATAAATGCGAAAGTGTGTGGGTTTTTATGTTTGTGTGTATGTTTGTCCGTCTTTCACGTCGAAACGGAGCGGCGGATCGACGCGATTTTTGGCATAGAGATAGTTTATGGACCCGAGAGTGACATTGGCTACTTTTTATCCCGGAAAAATGCACAGTTCCCGAGGGAACAGCGATAACCGAATTGTACGCGGGAGAAGCCGCGGTCAAAAGCTAGTAATTAATAATTGTTATAAGTTATTAGATTATAAGGGCCGGGACGTGCAATAGTTATTTGTTATGCAAGGCTGGAAAGTGACTGTTTGGCGCGAGTGCATATATTGAAACCCGAGCAAGCGAAGGATTCTAGGATTGAACCACGAGCGAAGCGAGTGGTTCAAATGAAGAATCCTGAGCGCAGTCGAGGGTTTCAAAGGCACGAGACGCTAAACAACTTTACAGCCGAGCGAAACACACAATTTTTCACCTCACTACAGCGAGAAAATGGCAAATGGAAGAAAAACTGTGCAAGTAGTTTTAATAAGTCAGCTTTATTATCCACTTATCAAACATTTTTCCAAAAATCCAAATCCAAAATCCAAAAAATAATCCAAAATTCCAAATCGATATAACGGTATTACAGTGGGTACGTACATAGAGTTATTATTTTGAAAAGGATTGCATGGCATAAGTATCGAGGTGTACTAAAAATTAAAAGTAAAATTACAAAATAAATGTTTAGTAATAAGAATAAAATAACAGATTAATTAACAGATTTAAATATTAGGTACTTCAACAAAAAAATGTATGACGAACTTTCTTTGTGAACACGTCAATATTCAACGTTTTCTTCCTCAACCTCGTATTTACCCGAATTGTATACAACAAATAAAAACTCTATCATATTTAACATAAAGATGATTTTATAGCAATTTTGTGGCCAGATACGAGGTTGTGAAAGTAAGCGGTCGATGTATTTTCAAGGGGGCAGCCGTTCACGATAACGTTCGAATTTCAAAAACTCTTTCCAGCCTAGAGGATAAAAAGCTACTTTCCACGCAGATTTCGAAGGATAAAGAAAGCATTTTCGAGCTAGTGAGGTGAAATAGTTATTTAGTTACCTAGTTCAGAAAAATACATATTTCCCGCGGAACGACTGCAAGGAATTCTAAGCAAACAAAGTCGCGGAAATATTCTTGTTGAGATTAATCATGTTGTCTAATAAGGAAATGACAATGTGTTGTTAAAATGCAATTAAAATATGTACAGTGTTTTGTTTGTTCGTTTTTTGCTGGTTTGATATAAGATACGTCGCCTGAGGCCACGAATTCACATACATAAAATAACAGACTTATTTTTTACGGGGTCGAGTAAATTATCTGTTGTACTATCATCATATTGACAGCTGAAAGATGTCCACTGCTGGACATAGGCCTCCCCCAAACCTTGGGGGGAAAATGCCTTAGACGCCACGCTTGGCAGGCGGGTTAGCGACCGCAGTTTTATCCGATGGTTCGCGGAGGACGCTGCTGCCCATCCTCCGGTTTATCCCTTAGTCGCCTCTGTTCTACTAGCCGTACTGCCTGTTGTACTAGCCATAGCTTTATTAACCCCCGATGCAAAAAAAGGGGTGTTATAAGTGACCCCTATGTGTTTCTGTCTGTGGCACCGTTCGGGTGATTTGACCGATTTGAATGCGGTTTTATTTCTTTCTATTCTTTCTATTCCTAAAGATGGTTCTTAAACATGTTTCATCAAAATTATTTTAGCTGTTTTTGAGATATTGAACTTTAAAGTGACAAAGTCGGAGGTATTCCAACTTTTTGTTGTTTAGATAGCGTAGCTTAACGTGTCTATAGACTTAGAGAATTAATATGTACCTATATATTGGCATGATTCAAACCTTTTAAATAGAACATAAAAAGCCGTTATA
This sequence comes from Choristoneura rosaceana, assembly GCA_037349165.1. Taxonomy (NCBI): domain Eukaryota; kingdom Metazoa; phylum Arthropoda; class Insecta; order Lepidoptera; family Tortricidae; genus Choristoneura; species Choristoneura rosaceana. The sequence goes on from JAZBNJ010000007.1 coordinate 2,033,285, forward strand.
ACCTAATGTTTGACATGTAGCTTTCAAACAGAGTATCGTGGGTTCAAATCCAGAAGTTCACCTCTGCAATTTTTAGCATTTATTTTATTGGTACAAATGTGAAAAAAAAAATCTTAAAAATAACAACTAAAATACTAAATATGACAAACTAAATTAAAACTATATTAAAAACTAAACTATATCTAAAAAAGGCCCCTGCGGCATTTTTAGCATTAGATTTAAACGTGCAATTTATTTGTATGACTGTGGCCAAAAATAGTGATACCAAATTGTAACCACCTATGTTTTCATATAAAGATAAGTACATTTGACTTTGACTTTGTGTTTTTCGAAATTCATATGCGACATTACAATTTCAATATACCACAAGCTTCACGGTGAAGGGAAACATCGTGAGAAAACAGTGCAAACTTACGAATTCAATGGTGAGTGTGGAAGTTCCCAATCTGGGTCCGCGTCGAACCCAATCCCTTTCATTCTAAGAAGAGGCCTGTGCACAGCTGTGGAACATATACAGGCCGTATTTAGAAAGAAAGAAAGAAAAAATTTATTCGTGACAAAATAAAATAAATAAAAAACAAAAAACAAAATATAGTTCCCAAATCAGCAATGTGCAATTTATATACCGTATGAAATAAAAGTCTGTTTCACTGTCATAATTTTAAGTAGTTTTATGTGGTGTTGGTGCCTTCTACCATCTGAAACAGTTCGAGTGGGTGTGGCAAGATCTTAATACATAATAAACCTTATTAAACAGGAACATACAACACCCAGCGCTCGATAAGACCCGATACTAATTTTATGTTTCGACACGTCCGTTCACTTCTGTAGGGCGCTGGTTCATTTCTCAGTTGAATTCGGAAACCATTGCATTGAATAGAGACCATATTCATGTGCGAAATAACATTAGACCACGAGCTTCACGGTGAAGGAAAATATTGTGGGGGTGTGCACAAATTTGCGAAGGAATTCAATGGTGTGTGTGATGTTCCCATCCGCACTGGGTTCGCGTGGGAAATACGGCCCAAGCCCTCTCATTTTGAGAGGAGGCCTGTGCGCAGCAGTGGGTGGCTGAGATGGTGACTATAGCCAAGTGTAGATTATAATAGTCGTGGGTCGTTGTCGAATTTTTTGACAACGAAACGCAACCGTTTTCTCTAGAATGATAACTAGTCCTCGAAACGGTCCTCGTTCGCAACTGGTTTCATTGTATGGGGACGGGCAACGGAAGACGACGCACAGGACGATCGAACGAGAGAAACGTAAACTCATCTCGTCGACGTTCGTCTCGAAGACGAGTGAAGTGGAATGGTTGCGGAAGAAATGGTTGCGAGACGAACGAAACACCAAAAAATAAGTTGTCTTACACGATATTCGACTATATTGTTGTAAAAATAAAGTTTATTTTATTATATCAAAGACCAAAACGAAATGAACGAGCAACGACGTCGCAATGATCTCATTACGTTCTAGGCTCTATGGATATAGACTTTAAGTACAAATTCGCGTCAAACAATGCGAGAACTAGTTGCGCGACGAAGACTGCTTTAGAACGAAACGTAAAACGGTCCTATCGTCGCGGAACACAAAACGGTCTTTTAAAACGGTTCGTCTTTGCAACGTCCATCACTAGATTATAATATCTCTATCTCCGCCCTCGTGGTATTCGGTTATCGCGCGCTGTTCCCTCGGGAACAGTGCATTTTTCCGGGATAAAAAGTAGCCTATGTCACTCTCGGGCCCATAAACTATCTCTATGCCAAAAATCACGTCGATCCGTCGCTCCGTTGCGATGTGAAAGACTGACAAACACACAAAAACACACATTTTCGCATTCATAATATTAGTATGGATTGTTTGTACGATTTACTGTTAATCGCTAAGATTACCTCGACATTTCGACCACGTCACAGCGGCAGCGGCCATGATCTCCACGTTTCGGCTTCATAAATAATCGTGATTAACCCGTCGATCGCCCTGCGTGCCACAAAGGCGCGTATTCTAAGTACTCGTGATTAAGTAGTCAATTTTTGTTACTAGTTTCGATCACCCTTTAACATAGGGTACTAGTTCAAAATTACCCAAAAAAGTCGTTGGTCGCACGACGGGTTAATATTTGTTCTTCTTCTTCTTCTTCTCAGCTTTCTTCTACCAAATTCTTGGTGTAGGCCTCCTTCAACCTCTTTCACTCCGATCTATTTATTTTGGGTAGTTAGAGTCCAGTTGCTGCCCACCACCTTTTTATATCATCATTCCACCTCATTTGCGGTCTGCCCACTGGTCTTTTCTGTTCCCGTGGCCTCCAATTCAGAACAACTCTACACCACGAATCGGTTTTTCTGGCAATATGTTCCACCCATTGCCATTTGAGCTTCGCTATCCTTCTACCAATGTGTCGGCGACTTTGCTTTCTGAGCCATTTGTTAGTTTTCCTGTCCCTCCTTGTCCAACCAGTTTCTCTCAATTGCTCTTTGGGCAACTTAGAGCTTTTCAACCACAGCATTCGTTGTTACCCAAGTTTCTGCTCCGTAAGTTAGAACCGGTAGCGGTAGCCCTACGGTAGTTGGTTAACATTTAGTAATCCCTATTATTTTTATTAGTTCTTAGTTAGTTTTATTGCGGCTTCGCGCGCCTAAACTATTCGATCCGTAGTTACAATTGAAATTACGGGATTCCATGCGGGCTTGTGTTCTAGGATGGCGTACATTGATTGCATTATTTAATTAATTTGTATGAAAAAAAAGGCTGAACTAGGTAACTTTGTTTATTTTAACGTGTAAAATCTATGTTACCTACCTAAATAATTCAAATTCAAAATTCAAAGTTATTTATTAAGGTTGCTAAAAGTACAATGTTTTACAATGGTTGGCACCTCTTTTTAAGTATAAAATACCTGTGCTAAGAGGCACCTTCTGTAGTAAAAGGTAAATTACAAATTGTACCAATTAATATTATTTTCTGTTATTAGTTAGTTAGATACATACATTTATATTTTTTTTAATAACCAAATCAATGACATGCATAGCTTATATACTAATATAATTATTCATATGAATATTTAAAATTCGACTTCTAATCTCATGCACACTGAGATTTCAAGGTTCTGTATTGTACCTAAAGCATCTAAGTATTGTATTGATAAATCTTTAGTGTATTTTAAATACATGAAATTTTTTACTTAACTAGAGTTTTTTTTGGGTTATCGCCTTTTGCCTTAAGAGCGCAAAATAGTCCAGTAATTGAGACGACTATTTAAAGCCGTTGACAGTTGACATAACTTTTTTTACAGCTCATATAACTGCCTAATTACCTACGTTTCTATTGTTAAAAAATCCCACCAATTTCTGTAATAATTTGTCGCGATAACAATCCTAAAATTTGGACATTGTTAAAATTAAAACGACTTATTCTTCTAAATTAATTTATGTCAACCTTGCCCCAATTAAATCGAACAAAATGACGGCAAAACCCACGAAAGCCGTGTGAATGTTTGTGTGTAACAAAGGTAGCGAACCATTGACACATGGTATTGACCTCTCGCGTGATCTCACTCTCTCATTTGTTGATCTTTATCGATGACTGAACCCACAGAACTTGTAATTATACAAACGTTATCGTGTGTGTTTACTTCTAGAATCGATGTCTTCACTTTATCGCGTATATTTAAGTTTTTTCTTCATACATTTTAGTAATTTATGGTATTTCACACGAAAACACAAGCTGAAACATGGACGCATAGAAAAACCAGAAAAAGTCTATAGTCTAGTCCAGCGCTATATATCTAGATATATCTATAGATTTCACGGGATTACCGTAAAAGTAACAAAAAAAATTATTTGTTATTTTTGTTGACCTCCACAAGGGAGGGGAGGCCTTTGCCCAGCAGTGGGACACTATACAGACTATGTAAAAAAAAAAATTTTTTTTGTTGAGGCTTTGAACACTCCAGGTGATCATGTCAACCTCTCATTTCCCTACACAAGGGACATATCAAAGAAGTGATATATGTATATTGCTTTGTCGGATGCTGGCTCTGACAGCCAACAATTGACCTGGCCATTGTGCATGGGGCCCAAACCTCTCAAGAACCCTTCTCCTCAAGTCTGAGTTCCGAGCACAATATTCTAACAACAAATGGGAGAAGTCTTCTACCTTTTGGCAAATCTCACACACGTCCACCCATCCATCTTATATATCTCTTTCGTAATTTTGGCTAGGTACATATTATACTACATAAAGTACCTATATTTTTTTATTCCCCTTGAAATAGGAAATTAGGTTTCTTATGGTATTTTAACAAAGGTTAAGCCGTGGTCATACCTAAGTTAAATTAGTAGGAGGTACGTATATCTTTGTGTGTACATTTAATTTCAAACAGCCATATACTTAAATACAAATATCCAATAATCTTAGATTGCAAACATGAAGTAGATATGTACACACGTACACCTTTTAAATAAACAGGTTTAGAAGCTAAGGTGGGACGGACGGACGAACACACGACTGGTCTCCGCAGGTGGCCGCGTCAGTGAAAGTGATCATGGTCATTGAGCCTGTACTGTCGGAGGGAAAATACAATTTACCCTGACATTATTTATAAATTCAATTGCAAAGTTAACGTAACATAGGTACACTTATCAAAAGTGCCTCTAAGGATATTTTTATCTTTAAACAGTTTTTAATATTTTAATATAGTCATAATTACTACCTAGGGTCAAAACATCTGTCCAGGGATTATAAAGTAGGTACCTAACCTACCTCTCCCGAGACTTTTTTGATAGGTATGTGAATAAAACTTATAAAAAGCGTACTTAAGTAGATGATTATAATCGATTTCAGGCAATTTGTATATGAACGTATATCACTGATTGGTATAAAATAATTCATATACAAAAGTAACGCATTGGGGTAGGTACCATAACTTACGTAAAGCATAACTTACGTAAAGTTTGAAAAGAATAATACTTAGACAAAATACATAATGGCACTTTGACATAACGTATCTTCCAAGAAGACGTCAACTTTACACGATCAAAAAAGTTCATCTGATATTAGTTTCACCAAAAGTTACGTTAAGTATTTCAAATGATCATTATGTATTTTATTCATATTCTTTTAACTTTATGTATTTTAAAATGTTCCCATTGCGTTGACTCTATAATCACAAAATGCTTTTTAAGTACCTAACTACCAATAACAAAATTGTTCAATAACCACAACAATAATTGCAATTGCATAAACGTAATTAGGTAACCGTGTTAATTATAACAACAAGTAATTAATTTACAAGAATTGTGTTTATATATTTATTCGTAAATGTAATCGAAATCAAAGATAAATTGCTGTTTAAACACTTTTCACCACAACTGTACCTACAAGAGTGAACTTGAATGACGTGTGTTTTTTTTACATAATGAAATTATACGGTCCATTGCCTCATTAATCATGTAACACGATCATACATACATACATATAATTCTGGGTCATAAGCCTGTGAAAGCTACTTTGGTCGAAACGTTAATTATGTAATAGCATATCGAGTTGACCTTCCTTCCGGATTATGTCATTAAAATATGGATTTGTATTATAAGATGGTAAGGTAAATTATGGCATAACTTAAGAAACCGTGATGACCGACATGTTTATTTAACGCTTTTCAATCAAAAGATGCATAAGTTTTTGTTAAAAAAATACCTACAATCTTTTTTGTTGGCTGCACTTGTAAAACGTCTCAATTCAAAATTCCCACAAAATCGTATGTAATTATTCCGATTTGACCACTCAATACTCTATAATATTATTTCCAATGTACTTACACACTTTTGTACTTATACCTAATATTTAATAAAGTTTCATTGCCATTTTCAGGTACGATGCTGCTACCAAAAATAATAGCAACTGTACTCTTAATAATACCTGTAAGTATATCAAAGTCGGCCAAAACCAGCGCACGTCCGGTGCATGAAGTCGTCAACGAACAAGCCCGCATTGACGACAAAGTCAAGGTCAGCAGCCCGGGCCACCTGCCTTACGGCAACCCTCTAGCTGGCAACTCCCAGCAAAATGCCAAGCTCCATGCCCAGAACCAACAAGCAATGTTCAACGCAGAAAGAGTGAGGCAACACAGAGCACAGCTACAGCGATGGACCAAAGCACCCATCCGCATGGACAGCTACATGAAAGCTTACCACGAATCGCAAGAAAGCCACCAGCTAGCAGTAGAACAGCAACAAGCCAGAGCAAGCGATGCCAAGGTTGTAGCCACCACTCCTAAAACTAGAAGACAGGAAAGAAGAGAAAAGGTTGAAAGAGTAAGAATACAAAGTCCGGAACCAACTAAAATCACTAAAGCCGATGCAATTGTTAAAGAAAGAAGCAGAAATCACAGATCGCATGGCTCTTTGGATTATTACCAACAACTAGAACCTAAGAGATACCAGACAGTACTCGTCTCGCCAGCACCAACATACGATCAAGGAGTTACAATCAAACCTAACGGTAACGTTGGTTTGTCTCATTACCAAACTTCACACGAAAGCAATCTGTACACAGAAGCTATCCCTAGCAACACAAAATATGTCTATCCGAAGCATTACAGCCAAATGCAGGAATATCACTCCGCTCAGGACATCGAAACGTTAAAATCTATGTTGAAGAAGAATCCTAACGATCAGCTCTCAGATTTGAATGCCCTAATAATATCCGCAAAGCAGAATAAGGAAGAAGAAGAACAAAAAAGCAATCTTGAAACACCGATTGATTTGTATTTCTATCTAAAGGATTCGCCTAGACCGACTCTTGCCCAGCAGTATGACTACACCAAATACGCACAAATACCGCACTACGCCAGTGCGTACATGCCAGAACCTGCTAAAGACCACAAACCGATCACTGAAGAAGTAGACGACATCGAAGACCCTAATAAAATAAATAAGCTAAGAACCTACGCACCGCAAGCAGTACAAACACAAGCGCTTCAAGAATCTCAAGACACAACAACAACTAAAAGTAACAATTATTATAAAGTAGAAGTGGCCAGTCAGACTATCAGTACGGGACACAAAGCGCAGTATAAAGAGCCTGATTATTATGTAAATGAAGACCCGGCACAACCCAGTTATGCTAACTATCAAGCGCTACAATATGCACCTACACCTGCGCACCGTGGTAAAGACGAAGGAGACCAAAGCGAGAGGTATCTTCACCACAACGCGCAGCACACAGGCGTCCAACATCTAACTGGAGACGGCACAGGAGTATCAGCATACGGCGATGACAGTGTAAGTAATCAACTTCCCAAAGTAGTTAATAATCGAAAACGAAGGTCTACACTTGATACTAATCCTTTCTTAATCCCTGGTGACACTAATTCTTCTGTCAGCTCGAACAACACTGCTGCTCCTCAAGCAGAGTCTCTCATAAGACTTAATCCCTTAGGAAGAAAGCGTTTTAACGAAATGTCCACATTTTTAGTGACCCCTAAATTCCCGATAGGAGAAGCCACAGACTACATATACGATGATTACGAGGATAATATTAGAACGCGACAGCACCCATTAAGACAGAACCAAAGAGACGCGTATTACGAGGACGATTACGACTACGGTGACGACTTTTCTGACTACGATTATGAACCCAAACAAAAACATTCTTTCAGTAGCTACGCGCCGAATAATGGCTATAGTAATCAAAATTTTAATCATTTAAAAAAAAGATTCCCTGAAGTCCCGCAGTACGGTGTTCCTGAAACTTCGTATGGGACGCCTTTAACTTTTGACACTTCGGCGTCCTATAGCCAAGGTTATGACGGAAGCGCTGCCCACCATATTGGAATTTCTCACGGTCACAAGTCCCCAAGCGAACATCTCTACGTCCTCTCAGAAACACAACTGAAGAGCCTCATAGGCCACCACAACTTGAACATAGAGCATCTCGACATATTCCAAACGGCGTCGTCTAAAAAGAAGCATAAGCGACCATCGTTTAGAAAGTTTAAGAGGCGCTTTCCTCCCGCCCATAGACAGAGTAAGATTAAAAAAACTTTGCATAAAATACAACAAATAACGGGGCACTAATTTAGGTATTAATCAAAGTTTTAGAGCACCTAATGTAAAGATTACTTAAGTATACAAAAAGTTCGTGATTCTTTACACAGCCCAGTTAATACAACAACACCATTATGATAACCGGGTGCCCCTTATTTTGCATAACATTCATTGTCCTAATATGATTTTGCATAACAGATTTGGCATAGCATAATTGTGCATAACAGCGAACTTGCATAGTTATAAAAAAGCATGACACTTATTCAGCATAATAATTAATCCGCATAATTGAAATATTCATAGCTACTTTACATTATTAATTATAACTTAAACTGTTATAAAATGAATGTATACGCCATTATATATTAACAAATAAAATTCACGATTTCATTAAAATAATCATTTTATGTTTAAACTCTTTTATACTTATGAAAATAAATGTTATGCTAATTAAATTTATTCCAATCCACATTATCCGCATTTACATTATGCGAATTAATGTTATGCAAATTAATAATTATGCGAAATAACATTATGCCAATTTCAATTAGGACAATTAATTTAGGCGAATAAATATAGATACCTACATGATAATCAACTCACCTTCTTATTGGCTAAGAGGGTGAATCGTGTGTTTTTAATACACAAGTAATCGTCATTTTGCCAAACTACGTACATCGAAATTAATTATACTTAAAATCGGCCTTAATAAAAAAAAAAACTTAGGTAGGTAGTTTATACTTGTCATACATATAACCAAACTGTGGTTCCTGCAAAAAATACTGTAGCGATAAAAATCTAACAATGACGCACGCGTAAGACTTAATCTTTATACTTAAAAGACTATACTATTTATTTTATGGGGTAGGTTTAAGGGTAGATGGATGTTATTTATTTAGTTCGCGCTTTAAACCCAACTATTAAATTATATAAAATAAAATAAAAATTGTTCGCTTTATTATCTATGATTAAATGTTGATATGGATATTGTTGGCTCAAACTTATACAAGACCTTAAATTATTGTTGCTTTTATTTATAATCGACATGACATTATATAATTTACGATTAGAATAATGTTAGATACAAAGAAAACTTTTACCTCTTAATGTTACGAGTGTACTAATTAAGAAGTTAGTATTCATTTTTTTTAATTTAGTATTTAAAAAAATAAATTATTCATTATTTTGAAACTTGAGTATAATTTGTATGTGTTGTATAATTAATAAAGATGAGATTATGTACACTATTAATTTATTTTATGACCCAAATGCTCTAAAATATTTAATCTAAATGACACGATTAAAAATTTTAGAGGAAAATAATGAGATTTAAGTGTTACTAAAATATTGATTATTGATGTATTGATCAAACTCTTTGTTTTGCTTTAATATTTATTAAAAATAAAAAAGTATTAAGTAGTTACGGAATACAGATATACATAGGTAGATTTGCAATAAAATATAAGTTTATACAAAACTTTTTTAAACTAAAATTAACAAAACAATACAAAATACGATTTATAAAACCAATTGTTATAAAATGTGTAAATAAGATTTATTAAAGCAGAATTTCAATGCTAGTTCTTTGAAATTTTGATTGTTTTATAATTTTGCATTGAAACAGTAGGTTTCATTATTTTTTGACTCAATAATAACAGCATATAAGAACCAGTAAGATTTTAAGAACAATTAGCTGATTAGAAACGAATTCTTATTTTGAAATCGATACTAATCGATAATTTAACATTATAAAATATAAGTAGGTAGGTAATTAAAAAAAACATACAATTTAGCACATACAAGTAAAAAAAAAATATAAAACTAATATAAGTATAGTTTTAAACATAATCACTAAAATTTTGTAACTCAACCAGGTAAAAGGGAACTCAACATTTTCGGAGTTACTAGCATCAGGAGGGCTACTACAAAACTCGAAACTCGTAGTTCGTACCGTGCCATCCCTCTCGCTCTCGTATTAAATACACAACTTCGAGTTTCGAGTTTCGTAGTAGCCCTGCTGAATCCTTCATTCTATCAAACTCGATCGATTACGGCGAAAGGCTAACGTACCCTTATTTCAGCAATTTATTTTACTCCTTATTTTACAGCTCCACTACGCAGCAAACTACGAATTTGGCTACCGAGTGCGGGATCACAAAAGCGGGAACGATTTCGGGCACCAGGAGGCCAAGAGCGGTGGTAAAACAAACGGGGCCTACCACGTCCTCCTACCAGACGGTAGGATGCAGAAGGTTCGGTATTCCGCCGGTCCTGAGGGCTTCCATGCTGATATATCGTATGATCACTTACAGTACAAACATTGAGGTACAGTGGCGTAAATACCGGAGGGCTAGAAGGGCTCAGAGGGCCCCTCGATCTCTGACTTAAAAACTATAAATTGAACTAGTGAAATTTCTCCCAAAATTCGAATATTCGGAATACGGAACAAACGATTTTAAGCAGTTCAGTTGAGGCCCTAGTTTATTTATTGCTCCAGGGCCTTTGGTTACCTAGCTACGCCATTGTTGAGATGCCTATATTTTATAGACCTAACCTTTTTTGTCTTTAGTAAGGTAAACGTTCGAGTGCTCGACACGTTATTGCTAATACACGATATCTTGCTTTCATCTCTATTACTAATGTCATAAGATTAATGATGCCAACTATTGGGACAGTGACGAGCACTCGTACGTTTACATTATCTGAAAAATGTTTGAGAAAAAATTCAACAATTATTTATATGATTCAATATTGTTCTAACATTTTTAATTTACTTAGGGCGTGCGTTAATCTTATGTAAAAAAATCTCTATTCAGTCTAAAAAGTTAATAATTTAAGATTTATCACATATAAGCCTTCTTTGTCTGAATATCATTGAAAAAAAAATACAAGTAAACATTGGAACATAGAACCTCCTCCTTTTTTGAAGCCGGTTAAATAATAAGAACAAGAAATTAACATTTAAGCGTTAGAACTCAAATTTTCAAAGTTTTCTGAAAATTACTTGAAAACTTTTGTGATACAATTTCATTAATTTTAATGTTATTAGCATACTTAGGACATTAGTACAAAATGAAACAAAACAATAACGATTTATTTATTAACAATACACACTAACACAATTTTATATTTAACAATTATTTATAGGTACGTAAAATAGTAGTGCTTAAATTAAGCTGAATGCACTTCAGTCGGAGTCCAGCGCGCGAATGACACTAAAGAAAATGGCGTCAAAATTTATACTTATACTTTTCCCGCCAAAACCTTAGACCGGCAAATAATATGTGCAAGTTATTTTGTGAAAAGAGAAATCAGTGTGAAAGTAAGTGAGGCTTTTATGGTGTGCATTACTTGTACGCCATTTCATCGCTTACACAGAGGTATTACATAAATGTTACACTATTTACGTAATATAATTATGATGAGATTGTGCTTCCGCATATTATCTGCCCTAACAATAACGTTAATTGGGATAACGATTTGAAGTACAAAGCAGTTGGACACATAATCTTGTAAATGTTTTATTCAAAGAGTTTTACAATTGTGTAGCTAGATAAAATTTGATTTGATTAAGCAATGACAGATACATCTTCGAAAACGAAGAAAGTTCTTCAAATCAAGATCTTGAATCTACCTGAATAATTCCTAATATTAAAGAAGATATTTTTTATTGCTCATTTTATTCGTACAAACCTTGTTAGAAGGTATATACAATGTTTTAAACTTTCGTTATTTTCACTTATAATTAATTACCACAATCGGAATTCGCGACTTGTCACGCTAACAAACAAGTACTTAATAACTACCGCGACGTTTCGACCACATTACAAAGGCCGTGGTCACCAGTGGCTTGTTAGTAGGGCTTCATAGCCCGCCGTAGTAAAGGTAACTGGCTGTTTAATTTGCAGTGTTTCGCAAATGCAGGCCACTGCAAAGTAAGATCCCATTGAATTGATGACAAGACTCTCCTTTTCTATTGCAATGAGGGCTATCGTTTTTTCTCTCACTAGATGGCGCCACTGTTGCGTGAGGTTTTTAAAAGTCTGTTATAACGGCCGTGAAAACAAAGTTTAGATTAAAATCATATTTAATACATCGTAAAACCGTACCATAAACATATCTAGCAACCACAGTATTGCATAACCCCGTCTTGTTCGGAAAAAAGGGAGGACAAAAGTTTTCAAACGACAAAACTGTCTCAAATTACAGACGTTCATTGCCCCTTATCGCATAATTGCCATAATTAATTTCAGATAATGCAAAATACTCACAAAATTATTCTAATTATAAATAAACCCGCGTAGCTCACCCAAAAACTATGAGATTTGACATTTCGTTGACCTCACGCTACACTAGCGCCTCTAGCGGAAAATTCATTCGCGATAGCCCCCATTGGGGTGCATGAGTACCTAAAGGAAATCGTTCATGATCCGCTATTTACAGATCATAGACAACGGTGCCAACATCACCACCATTTATTTCACAGATTACGTAACCAATTCCAATTCGAAAAGAAACTTAATCGATTCCAAAATTCAAATTCGTTACGTTATTATCCGTCCGAGAATTTTGAAGGCATATTAAAAATTTGAACACGATCGTAACACGAGAGAAATAAATAATCGTCTGACCACAATTAAAAACCACGGAAGTGTGGTTTAACATAGTGCAAGTGGTCTTTAGGTCCATTAGATTTAACTTCAGTACTACTTATATAGTGTACTGGTACAGTAGGTGGCTGTTCGCAACGTCCACTCTGTTTTAAAGATTTACGGAGTAATTTGCGGCTATGAGTTTAGTTTCTCTTGAGCCATAAGGCCTATTAGGTATACTTAACGTGAGAAAATCCGTCCATTAAAATAAGAAATTATGTCACGAAAACTTTCAATAGGTTATCTAACGGTCTTTTTAAAAATGACCTGCGGTGAAGAGATTGGGGATACTCTCTCACTCGTCTATTTAAGGTTCTTTTCGAGTATTTTGTTGCTAAGTAGTTTTGCTCTGTATTATTATTAAACAAAATGGTGTACTTACCTGTCACGTATCTATTCTATACATTGATCGGTGTTCAAACTGTAGCGAGTCAAAGATATAGTTACTCTAACTTTTGAATAGGTAACTAATACTACTGTATACCTTTACATGTGTGTTCGTTCACATAAACTTACTCGTAGGTACATATGCTGAAATAATGCGGATCAATTTTATAACTTTGTATAGGTAATGTTAGCGTGAAAATAAAAGACATTTGACAAGGTTTGAAAACTAGCTAAGTAAAAGTAAAAATAGAAGATCATAAAAGTGTGTACCTACAATATTTTAAAATAAAGAGTAGAGAAATGATGAAAATTTAGGGGCGGTTTCACCATCCACTGATTAGTGTTAACTGACGGTTAAATATGATGCCGTCTCCGTCTAATCGAACAAAACAAATAGAGACGGAATCATATTTAACCGTCAGTTAACACTAATCAATGGTTGGTGAAACAGCCCCTTAAAATTTATTTTAAATACATTTTAACTGCTCAAATATAGCAGTTATATATATAGCTATAGCTAGTGCCACGAGAGATAAGGTCACGCACATAAACATAGGAACATGTCGCGTTATTCATTTCATTCATTCTCCTTTTATGCAATCTGATATTTTTGTAGCCGTGTGTGCATTCACTTCAACTCTCGTGGCACTACCTTTACCTACTAAGAAAATGGCGTCCGCGTTTAAACGTGCATTGTGCAAACAGATTGTTCATTATCTTGCCTAAATTAATTATATTCTTCTAAGTACTTTAGTTCGATTTTGGTCTATGTCAAAAAATATTTGGGTGGATCAACTATGCCTTGCTATTATTCTGTCCCGTCAGCCAGGGGACAAAAGTAGTACAGTTTAATAGAAAAAATGTTGTGTCACATTATACTAATATGCTTGTTAGATGACCAGTAATAGAAGGCCTAAAACGACCACAAAAATGCATTTTTGGTAAATTTTAATCCTATAAACTTACGGTTTAAAGAGTGACTCAGGAGACCGTAACTACAGCAATGTAGCAAGAAAAAGTTGATCGACTCATTTAATTCAAAATTTAACACACAGCATAATAAAATTTTGTCTAAGAACGAATTATATTGTATATTTCTATACCTATTAAATTTTTAATACGTTATTTATTATTTAACACACTAATTTATAACTAGAAAGCTTGAAATATTTTTAAATTTGCCATTTATCGTTATTTATTAAAATATTTTATGGCGAGTAGTTGCTAGTCGTTTTTGGAGAATAGATACATTCGAGGACAATGAAAACTGGTCAGATTCTGCAGATCCAATCAGATTTCATTGATATTCTGTTAAACATATTTACAAAAAGAAAATAAAACCTAATTTTATAATCGGGTATTGTGCAATATTTATATACAAATTTATTTTAATTGGGTCATGTGCAATTTTTGTAAACGAAATAAATTACCATTTTTATAAATTTTAAATTGACGCGGTGAGGTTGCTCGCTTAATATGTGCCTTATTTATAAATTAATTTAAGTGTTTTTGTTAATGAAATATAAAGAATTTAAAACACAGCGTCTTTTGTTTTGTAAATCTTATAATTATAAGATTCAACCAACCAACCCCAACTGAGTTCATGGAATAATTTTCAAAGAGCTTATGATTTTAAAGTGGCTCAAAAAGGCTGTAGGTAGCCCCTTTTCTAAAATTTTTACACCTTTTTTGAAAACTAAAAATAAATTTAGACTCTTTTCTATTTGAACAAAAATTCACCAATATTCTTTGGTCAAGGGCCATATATATGTATAATCATAGTAAAAGTGTATAATGTCCTTGACTAAAGAAAAGATCCTTGCTTTGGTATAAGTACAGTAAAAACAAAAAAAAATACGCAAATTATTGCACAAGTTGTCATTTCTTTTATTTCTCTTTATTTATTCTTTATTCGACTGGATGGCATACGAGCAAGTGGGTCTCCTGATGGTAAGAGATCACCACCGCCCATATACCCCTGGTGTTGCAGATGCGTTGCCAACCTAGAGACCTAAGATGGGATACCTCAAGTGACAATAATTTCACCGGCAGTCTTACTCTCCACGCCGAAACACAACAGTGCAAGCACTGCTGTTTCACGGCAGGATTAGCGAGCAAGATGGTGGTAGCAATCCGGGCGAACCTTACACAAGGTCCTACCACCTGCAAAACTTCTTTTATTTCTCGTAGCAAGGTAGATTGATTGTAGTTTGCAGTTCATTCAATAAAACATTCGTGTGTGTACATATATATTTATTTCGGATAAAGGAGTATTTAATTAATACTTTCATGTATTCCACATCCATTCGAGTCAGATACGACACAGGGCCTATAAGTTAGTTTGTCTTAATATCTGAACACATAAGTACTTACTATACATTGTCATTTTAAAAAGAACAGCCAACAATATTAGAAAACCGTTAAAATAACACATTACATACCGGGTGTGGCCTGTAATATAAGCAAAAAATTAAAACATAAATCATACTCCTCGAACTGAACAACATTAGTTCAGCGAATTTTAAAAATAATTATTTTTTTATTTTTTATTACACTTTTAAGTTTATTCGCAGAAGAAATGTAAAGCAAAATGCTTGATGTTTGTAGCGTGGCAGGCGACGTCAGTTGTGTTCTAGGATGGCGTACATTGATGGCAGTATTTAATTTGTATGAAAAAAGGAAAATTCAAAGACTCCATTATTTTTAAAAGTAGCTGAACTAATGTTGTTCAGTTTAACGAGGACGATCTATGTTTTAATTTTTTGGTCGTATTACAGGCCACACCCGGTATACAAATAGCAAAGTGCAGTCAACTGCAAAAATATGGATTTATCTGACCCTTCAAAAATATGTACCACTAGCCGTTACCCGCGACTCCGTCCGCGTAGGATTCCGTTTTTTACTATCCCGCGGAAACTAATCAATTTTCCAGGACACAAACTATCCTATGTCCTTCCCCGGGACGCAAACTATCTGTATACCGAATTTCATCTGAATCGGTTCAGGCAGCGGTTTAGACGTGATGGAGTAACAAATAAACAAACAGACTTACAAACTTAGTAGGATAGACTCTTATTACGGCGTAATAAGGCCGTGGTAACATATTTTTGAGGAGTTCGAATAGATACATTTTTGCATTTGACTATACTTCGACTTTACCCACAATATAGTCAAGGCTAAATGTATACTGGTCGGTTTTCAGGCCTTACAAATTACATATTTAAATACTAGTCGATAGAAAATAGAGACACTTAAGTTTAATTGGTAAAATTTTATCAAAATTGAATTTAATGAAAAGCATTTGTTTTGTGTTGTTATTTTAATAAAACCATGTTTATACTTATACTCCATTTCAATAGAATTTGACAATCCTGTAGACACTTCCAGCCTACTAATATGAACACCGGGCTGCCTAAGGCTTTGTGATGTGACTATTATTCTTTTTTCATTCCTTTTAGATGATAATCACAACAACAGGGACATATATAATCAAGCGTGCCCACGTTAGGGTGTGTTAAATGTGTAGGAAATTGACAGATTCTATTCAGTGTCAGATTTTACAAGGAATGTTATAAAGCAATACATCTATTAATATTTTCACTTTACCAATTAAACTGACGTGGATCCTATTTTATTTTGAGTAGTACAGAACCCGACCAGTTTTTACTGCTAATGATAATAGTGTATGAATGTTCACGTAAATCGTGCATAGTTTGGCGTATTTAAAAAAAAATGTATTCTACAGTTTGTTTGATAACCAAGAAAATTAATATTACTCGATAAATACAAGTTACAGTGTGCTTATAGAATCTGACTATAATAATGCAAGTGTAACGTAAATAAACAATATTGTGTAGGTACAATTAACAGCAGAAGTGGATGAGAAGGTGCTCAAAATCCACACACGACTACTGCCAAGGTAATAAGAGTGTTTAGATCATTTTGAGTACCACAACCGCTCATCTACGAGTGCTGTTGAGTGTACACCGTTGTTTTAATGATATCCGTTAACTTCAACATATGGCGGCGTTCACTGTTAGAAACTAACTGGTAATAAGTTTTTGGCACAGTAATTTTAAAGGTCAAAATGTAAAAGGTACAAACTCATTCTCATGTCGCTGTTTGACTCAAAAACACTTTAATTTACGAACTTTGCAATAGTTAATATTGCCACACAAATTAAGAAACTTTAACGTTGTTTTACCGCGGATATTAATAAGCTATAACTTAAGCGGTAGCGCAAAATCGGTTCAAAATCGGTTCAATGGTTTCGACGTGAAAGCGTAACAGACAGACAGACAGACAGAGTTACTTTCGCATTTATAATATTAGTAGGGATTTTCATTCATTATATTTTAAACAGTAAGAATTAGGCCACTAATGTCTTAGAGAAACCACTTGTCGAATGCTACCTTAAAGTTAACGGAAATCAAAATAAACTTGTATATATTTGTTCAACAGTGTCAAAAGTTGACTATAGAAATGTTAAACATTATTACGGTATTCTCAAAAACAAGGATACAACAAGAACTCAATATTGGATACGAAATTAATTTTTCGCCCCTTAAAAACACTACCTATTTAATATTGCTTATTTCAAAATAACTATAATAAACCCTTTATATGTGTTAATTTAAGAATTTTTATTATTTACAAACATAAAAAATCTGACACGGCACGAATATAATTTTCCTCGTTTTAAAATTCTTATAATCAATCTTAAATACCACATACCTAAATAATAAAATAACGAAAAAGCTCATGCTTTTTCAGCATGCAAATTTATTGCGGTTTTGTAGCAGAAAAACGAATTTTTACTGAAACTGTTTCCACAAATGCGCTCTTATAACTACAAATAGAATTCTAAACAGTTCAATATAAAAGCAACATGCATTTAAAAATTATAAAAATTATAACACAGTTATAACTATGACAATGAAAATTTAGACCATACACTCACTTATCCATAATTTATTGCGTCATACAGGGCTTTTAGTATATATCTTAAATATAGGTATTTATACTAAAATAACATAGCATGCATTATACAGTATAAAGGGGTACGTGTGTGTACGCATATGTGTAATCAAAATTCACATACGAATATTGATTATTTGGTAATAATCAAAAAAATCTGACAGTAACTAGTACCTAGGCGGAATTTAAAACATCGAATCTTAATACTGTTTAAAGTAATTAAGTATTATTCAACACAATATACCTTTCCATGTTCTGTCATATCCATAATAAAAGTAGTTGGTACAGAAACTATCGAAGAAAATCGAAAATCAAAAATCGAAACTAATCCGACCGTTCGCGCGTTTCCTGATAATCGTACGAGTAAGCTGAACCGTTTAATTTTGCAGCTTTTTCAAATGTCTCACGAGAGCTTAAGTTTCATTATATTTACCAGTTGCTTCTTAGACCATTTGGTACTCAGACCAGTTGCTTCTTAGACCACTTGGTACTCAGACCAGTTGGTTCTTAGACCACTTGCTACTCCGACCAGTTGCTTCTTATAGACCACTTGCTACTCAGACCAGTTGCTTTTTAGACCACTTGTTACTTATACCAGCTGCTTTTTAGACAAAATTAAACTTTAGCGAATAGAGCGCCGGCCTATTTTTTAAGCAAGTATCCTTCACAAGAATAATACAGAAATTAAATGAATCCAATTGGTCTCATCTAAACACGGACCAGGCCAACTCTAGCTTGTCTGGAAATTGAAGCCAACGTTACCAACTTCGTCTAAAACTTGTTTAACATCAATATGGTGACATCGATAGAGTATTTCCGGTCCCCGACTATGTAAACATACTTACAATGAAAAATTTCACAAATCACAACATAATAATATTGCTTTTAAAAATAGTTTCCTAATCTAGATTTTTTCTTGATATCTTTTAGGGTTTCTTTAATGACAACAGAAACAATAGAACGTTCGAGTTTGCTCTCTATATTTTTCGAGAAGTTTTCATCTTAGGAACCCTTAAAGTAGCTTCTGTTTTTCCGATTGAACTTTTGGTTCCCATTTCGACCAAAACTTGAACACAAACTGAAACTCACTTTGCTTCAACTCTATTAACCAATTTTATGCTTTGGCCCGGATCAGAATAAAATATAAGGCTATCTTTTTGCATTTCATCACTTCTTTAAAAAAAAACTCGTAGCTCAAAATAGATGATTTTTCTGGGCGAACTTTTTTTTTTAGGTTCAATTTTGTTGACCTATTGATTTTATACGAGATTTTTCCAAACTAGTGACGATTTTTATTGTAATCCGCGTCATATCGCGTCAGACTAGCGTCGGCCGCAAGGTTGACATCATGCTGAGTTGGGACCATTCCGTGACAAGATTTGCATTGTATTGTATTGTAACTCTTTATTGTTATGATGATTTCCTTTTTTTTTTCTTCCTGTTTAATTTGTGAACTCTATTAACCAATTGTATGATTTGGCCCGGATCAGACTAAAACGTAAGGCTAGCTAAAACGTAGCTCAAAATAGATAATTTTTCTGAGTGAACTTTATAGACATCAAGGTTCAATTTTGTTGACTTGTTGATTTTAGATACGAGATTTTTTCATATTGACAATTTTTATTTTAATCCGCGTCATATTTCAAACAAAGAAAGCTACCTTTGTTGCACTCCTTCGAAAACTTAATCAACCTTTTGTTTCTTCGCGTCCGATCCATCGTCAACGCACGTGGCGGTACGTTTGAGCTTGCTCTCTATATTCTTGGACAGGTTGGTGAGATGTCGTATCTCGCTGGTGATCCCTCGTATCTTGGCGAGGGAGGACTGTGCGCGGGCGACGGGCCCGCGGCTGGTAGAGGGGCCCGCGCGGGGCTCCAACTTGGCCCGGGGGGGCTCGTCTGCGGAGAGGCTGGGGAGCTTGATGACGGGCATCCGGGGCTTCATGTTCGGGAGGACTGTGGACAGTAAATAAGTAAATATCATGGGATTATTTCTCTGGTTTTTCTGTGCATCTATGTTTCAGTTTGTATTATCAATTTAGGTTTTACGGGATGACCGTAAAAGTAACAAAAATTTGGAATTGAAATAAAAAATCCAAAAAAAATCCAAAATACAAATCTTAATTTGATTGCTTGGTAACGATATCTCTTGTCCGGGTGAGCGGTTAGTTCCAAAGGAATGCCGAAAGTTTCTCGATGAAGGCTACGGCATAGATGTCGCTAGCGTCACTGCTTAAGTGGCTAAATAAGAAACAAACAGGCTGAGATATGCGGTGCACAGGGGAAATTCGTGTCTGTACCGTTGTCCAGCGGTGGTGTAGCGGTATAGCACGCGGCACGGAATGCCGAGGACCTGGTTTCGATTCCCAGCGCTGGTCTTATTTTTCTGGTTTTTCTGTGCATCCATATTTCAGTTTGTATTTTCAATTTATCATGGGACAGTAGGGCTACCGTTTTTACGCTCACCAGTTGGCGCCACTGTAGACAAAGGTACTGCCTGAAGTATAGTGGTTATATAGTTTGTTATTATGGGCATGAAAAAAAATTACATTTAAATTACATTTTGACGACCGGATGGCTAAGTGGTTAGAGAACCTGACTACGAAGCTTGAGGTCCCGGGTTCGAATCCCGGCCGGGGCAGATATTTGTTTGAATAATACGAATGTTTGTTCTCGGGTCTTGGATGTTTATTATGTATTTAAGTATTTATTTATCTATATAAGTATGTTTATCCGTTTCCTAGTACCCATAGTACAAACTTTGCTTAGTTTGGGACTAGGTCAATTGGTGTCAAGTGTCCCATGATGTTTATTTATTTATTTATTTAAATCGTCCACTTTTCTTTATGCAGGTAGGACCTTGTGCAAGGTCCGCCCGGATTGCTACCACCATCTTGCTCGCTAATCTTGCCGTGAAGCAGCAGTATTTACACTGTTGCGTGTCGGCGTGGAGAGTAAGACAGCCGGTGAAATCACTGGCACTTGAGGTATCCCATCCTAGGCCTCTAGGTTGGCAACGCATCTGAAATACCCCTGGTGTTGCAGGTGTCAATGGGCGGCGGTAATCTCTTACCATCAGGAGACCCACTTGCTCGTTTACCATCTAGTCGAATAAAAAAAATAATTTTGGACATGGGCTGTCTTTTCGTCGTGGTGGACGTCCTACGCTGCGTTTAAATTGATGGGAGCATATCTATCACCACCATCACACTAACACCGACGCGTTTCGAACTAAACCAGAGGTCATCTTCAGAACCTTCCATACTACCAGATGTTAGTGGATGACTGTACTCACGTGCGTTGTGGGTTCTCTTGGAGGTGCCGATGGGGAGCACGGAGAGGTCCAGCTTGATCTGGCTGCCGAAGTGACGGAGCGGCTGCGCCGGCGGGGACGCGCTGCCCACCGCTGGGGAAAACAATTGTAGTGTACACAGGAATGTATAGTTGGGTATAGCGGTACATCACCGAGATATCTTAACTATACAAGCCGACACGTCAGTGCTTCCTGACCGGTTAGGACATTCACACGTGTCTCGCCAATAAATAACTAGTGTATGAATCCTGGCCTTTGATTCCATAGCCGCCGATCTAATCACCCTAAACAATCATCATCATCATCTCAGCCCATGTCCCAATTATTTTTGTTATTATTTATTGTTATTGCTTTGGGAGTGCCTACCTACTATTTTGCTACGTCTTGCTTCCACGGCAAGAGTGAAAGCCTTTTAAGCTTTCGTGATTCTCACTCATAGTCAAATACCTTAACGGGACTTATCACGCTATTTGATACAATTATTATTTACCTCAACGTTTCGGCAACATTACAGTTGCCGTGGTCACGAGTAGACTGAAGTGTAGGGTGTCAAGTCCGCCTAGCAGCGCGAGTTCTTCGAACTACCCGCACGTACCGGCACTTGTATCACGAACTACCCGCACTTGGTCATTTTTATTAGTCACCCCATCACACCGACACACAACACTAACAACGTCCGATCGTCCCTCTGAACATTCATCCCGACGCCGACACTTATTAATAACAGGATTCCACGAAGATGAAAGCTTATACCCATCGTCGAGGTAAATAATAATTGTATCAAATAGCGTGATAAGTCCCGTTAAGGTACAATACAATACAAATACAAATATTCTTTATTGCACACCATAAAGCAGTACAAAAACTTAAATATAGACACAGATACAGGGTAGACAATAGGCGGTCTTATCGCTTAAAAGCGATCTCTTCCAGACAACCATTTGGGTACAAGAAATTATGTGTTACAAAAATAGGTAAGGTATTTGACTAAGAATGAAAGCCATTAAAAAAAAAACTTGTCTCAGCTTACCTGCTTTGACTTTCACGCCGACTGCCTGGTTGGTGTGCGTCAGCTCGCTGTAACGCACGTCGCACTCTTCTATGCGTTTCTTGAGCTCCGCTAAACAATAATACATTATTTATTACAAGCTATTGCACACATGTGAAAAAATTATTTCTCGCGCAAAAATCTATTTTAAATTGTGTTAAATAATAGTATATAGATATCATTTATAAATTTTGTGAATCTGTTTTTAAAAAAAAAAATACCTCGTCGAGTTTCTTGCCGGATTCTTCTCAACGGAGGTTTTTTCCGAACCGGTGGTAAATTTTTTGACGTTCATAAGTGCTTATTGTAGCCTAAATTGAATAGAGATTTTGACTTTGACTTTGACTTCGCTATCCGGTAACTATACACCCAAAGGTTGACTGGAAGAGATCCCTTAAATGGATAAGTTCGCCTTTGTACATATCTGGTTTTTTTGGTCAATTTTGTTTTAATTATTTTGTACAATAAAGAGTTTACATGTAATACATACTTACATACATACATACAAACTATACAATTTTCCAGAAGATAAACTAGCCTATGTCCTTGAGTCTTCGAGGTCTTCAGCGAGCTTTGTGGGAAGAGGTTACAAACGGAAAGACTGGTCTGTTTAAGCGTGAACTACTCACCAATTTTCGCATTTATAATATTAGTAGATGGGTGGATCAACTATTTCTTGTTGTTATTATTATTCTGTCCCGTCAGCGAGGGGACAAAAGTAGTAAAGTTTAATAAAATAAATGTGTCGCATTATACTAACATACTTACTTATTAATGACCAATAGAAAGGGCTACTACCACAAAAATGCATGTTTGGCATATTTTAATACTAAAAAAAGGGTGACTCAGGAGACCGTAACTATAGCAACTGGCGACAAGAGGGTATTTCCACGAGCGTCCCAACCGCTGTCAGTCCCTAGCTGTTTATATTAAGAAGTAAATAATTCATATGCATTGATTTTTGTATTGAAAGAAGCTATTTAGGTCATAATTAAAAAACAATCTGAATTCCAATTCTTAAAATCTCTGGCAAGGGACTGACAGCGGTTGGGACGCTTGTGGAAATACCCAAGAACAAGTTGATCCATCCAGAATAAAGGCCATTGACATGTCAAATTTGAGTTTTTTTTTTCAAATAAAACTTTGAAACTGAGTTCTGAGAAAAAATAGTTCTGAAAAATATATTGATATACTTACCAATAGCAGCGTCTTGCGCCTTCTGCTTCCTCGTCAGATCCCTAACAAGCGTTCGCTGTCTGATGGCTATCTTTCTATACTCCAACATCTGAAAATAGTAAGGAATTATTATAATAAGAGTAGCCCTCATTTATCACAAGTGAGACAGTAAGTTTGTGCTTCTTTAACTGCTGAACTGTTGAATCCTAAATTGCCATTAAAATTTTCATACGTCATATTATTATTAGAAGACCAGAATAACTAATAATTAAATTAAATTACTGATGTCTATTATCCCGAAAAAAATAATTGTACCCGCTGTTAATTCGGCTAGTTAAAATTCTTAGTATCAAGCTTTATAGAATAGAATAGAATAGAATAGAATAGAATAGAATAGAATAGAACCACTAAAATATACCACTAAACTGTTTATTTTATTCGAATATAAAACTCTCTTATGTCGTAATTTCAACACTTTGAAATACCGCACGTAAACAACGTTATAGTTTGGCAGTTAATAGACAGAAGACATTTAAATTTACTGTTACCAGTGCAAATTAGTTCTATTAGTTTTCCGCAATATGGCGAGGTTTAACCTATTTTTAATACACGACAAAAAGGTAAAAAAAAAACGTGGGACTCACTCGTTTATGGTACTTCTTGTACTGCGTGGCGAGGTATAATGACAGTTTGGCGTTCAGAATGGAGCGACGGCGCAGCGACAACACCTCTTGACGCATCGCCAGTGGCGCGAATACGGCTGCAATAAATAAATAAATAAATATCATGGGACACTTGACACCAATTGACCTAGTCCCAAACTAAGCAAAGCTTATTCAGTTCTGTCAGCCAGGGGACAAAAGTAGTACAGTTTAATAGAAGAAATGTTGTGTCACATTATACTTACATCCTTATTAGATGAACAGTAATCCGTTGCCTAGTTCCCATAATCCATAATGGGAACTAGGCAACGGATAAACATACTTATATAAATAAATAAAACAATGCAATAAAATAAATAAACAATGCAACACACAACAAACATAAACAATAAACAGACTTATATAGATAAATAAATAAAACAATGCAATAACATAAATGAGCAATGTAATAAAATATGTAAAATATACTAAAAAGTAAAGTTAAATGGGTCGATCAACTTTTTCTTGCCACTCATTGCTATAGTTACGGTCTCCTGGGTCACTTTTTAAAGCGTAAGTTTATAGGATTAAAATTTACCAAAAATGCATTTTTGTGGTCGTTTTAAGCCCCTTCTATTACTGGTCATCTAATAAGCATGTTAGTATAATATGACACATTTCTTCTATTAAACTGTACTACTTTTGTCCCCTGGCTGACGGGACTGAATAACAGCAAGAAATAGTTGATGATCCACCCAAATATACTACCGATGTAGCGAATAATGTTTTTTTTTCGTGATGACTTTTCCGACTTTTTCGAACTTTTCCGACAAAATACGATGGTATTTACGATGGTATAAGGGTTCCGTTTTTGCCATTTTGGCTACAAAACCCTAAAAAGTACCAAGCGTTTCTAAATTTTTCAGCCATTCCCCATTATCTGTCTATGGTTGTGTACCGTGCTGTGTCCTTTGCGGCGGCGGCTCGTCGCCCGCTCGCAGCCGCTGGCGCAGCGCGGGCGAGATCTTGTCGTCAAAGTGTTCGATGGCCATGCTGGAAATATCCCGGAGTTCCTGGAGCACTTCATGCGCGCGCGGCGGGGACTTCTGCGTCTCAGCTATGTGTAATACGCGCCTTATCTCGTCTATTACCTGGTGAAGTTTTTGTTAAAAATTAACCCCCTTATTCATAAAACTTAACAAGCCTATGTTAACTAACAAATGCTTTGTCCCTTTCTAACAAATACAAATGTCGAAGTGACAGATAAGGACAAACGAATTTTAGCGGCATTTTAACTAAAATAGGTATGATTGTCGTTTATGAATAAGGGGGTAATTCTTCCTTATAATCCCACTAGCTTTTGCCCGAGGCTCCACCCGCGCGGTATCCTTTTTTTATTTATGGTATAGGGGGAAAATGAGCAGACGGATCGCCTGATGGTGAGCGATTACCGTCGCCCATGTACACCTGAAACACCAGAAGTCACAAGTGCGTTGCCGGTCTTTAAGGTAGGAGGTAAGATATTCGAATATCACGCGCTGTTCCCTCGAGCACTGCATTTTTCCGGGATAAAAAGTAGCCTATGTCACTATCGGGCCCAAAAACTATCTCTATGCCAAAAATCATGTCGATCCGTCACTCCGTTACGACGTGAAAGACGGACAAACACACAAACATACAAACACACACACACTTTCGCATTTATAATTGGATTTCTACAAAATCAAGATGAAATTCAGAAATCTCTACCACTACATTTAAATTTACAGGCATGAAATTTAACACTAAACAAGGTAGAGGTGATTTAGCGACCACATGCATTGATTTGTAAACTCAACCTTATTGCGTTAGCAATAAGTTACAATATTAATTGTAATTATTGAAAACACTACTAGCTTTAAAAATATCCTTTGCCAGGTATGTACTCGATAGCTGTTTTTATTTCTGTGGTAGTAAGCACCAATAACTGGCAAGGACGTTTTTTGTGCAAAAAAAAAATTTTTTTCTTGGGAATTTTCGTTGTCCTTTTTGCGAGATCCCGCAATTCCAATTACAACTAACCACATTAACGGTTAAAAAAGGAAGTTTTAAAAATTAAATTTTTAAGTTATTTTTGAAACGTTCCGCTAAGCTAAAAACAAAGTCTCATGTCATTCACCTTTCCTGGTATAAAACAGCATATCCCTGTATCAATGAATTTCGAGTACGTCATGTTCAGCATCGATATGCGAGTCTCTATCGACGTTAGGATGTCGCAGTGGCGTGCCAAAGGATGATATCTGAAATAGACAAATTTATGTTAAAGTAGCGTGCCGCCTTAACAACTCGATTCCCACTGGATAGCCCAATTTTTAGGGTTTCGTAGCCAAAATGGTAAAAAGGGAACACCTATAGTTTCGCTATGTCCCTCTGTCTGTCCGTTCGCGGCTTTGGTCAGGGAGTATAAATGCTAGAAAGCTGTAATTTTGCTCAAAGATATATATAAACTATGCTGACAAAATGGTACAATAGTATATTCAAGTCAATTAGTGGTTTTAAAAGACCTATCCAACGATACCCCACACTACAAGATTGTATGAGAAAAAAAAATCACCCCCACTTGACGTCTATGGGAGGTACTCCAAAAAAAATTTTATTTTTTATTTAATTTTTATTTTTTATTGTACCATTTTGTCGGTATAGTTGACATTATATACATTCGTGTAAATTTACAGCTTTCTAGCATTGATAGTCCCTGAGGAAAGCCGCGAACGGACGGACTGACAGACAGACAGACAGACAGACATGGCGAAACTATAAGGGTTCCGTTTTTGCTATTTTGGCTCCGGAACCCTAAAAAGATGATTATTAATAAAAATCTAAATAAAACTAAGATTGTTATAATAAAATAATACGTTAATATGTATAATTAATCAGGTCTTTACTGTGAGAAATTAAACAAGTTTTTTGTTTTAATCAAGTTAAATTCAGTTTTATCCAACATTCAGCCGAATATTCATATTCGGTGAAACCCATGTAGCCCATCTCTAGTTTTTAGTTTACATACCTGCGTTCAGACTCCCTGCGCGGCAGCTGAGATTTGACGCTCTTGAGCGTTTGGGCGTGGCGACGCTCGATCATAAGGAAGCCCCGATTCAGCATCCTCATCGACAGCTCATTGAATAACTTACACACCTGAAAATTTAACATGATAAGAATAAGAATAAGAATAAGAATAAGAATAATTTATTTGTCAAACATAGGTACAGATGTAAAGATGATAAAAATAAAATATAACCCTGTATGTTTTGCCACATGGCGTACAAAATTTCAGTTTTTTTTTTTCTACGATGCATGCAAATATTTTTAACAGTAAAAATAATTAGGTACAGATCAAATGTCAATATTAAACCTAAAGACTTAACCTCAGATAATTAAATAAAAATAAAAATTACAAATTGCCCTTATTACTAAGAAAATCGACTGTGCAGTAAAACATTCTATTTAACAGCCAATCATTGATAGCTTTTTTAAAGTTCACATTATCGTATGTCTTA
Source organism: Choristoneura rosaceana (assembly GCA_037349165.1). NCBI lineage: Eukaryota > Metazoa > Arthropoda > Insecta > Lepidoptera > Tortricidae > Choristoneura > Choristoneura rosaceana. Next base: position 2,061,059 of record JAZBNJ010000007.1, read on the forward strand.
AATATGTCAGGAATATTATTGAAATTTTTTATTGCCATTACATAAATACTATTTCTATAAAAGGCGGACTGGTTTCGATAGACATAAGAAATCTTTTCGTTGTTTCGGAAATTTCGGTTATATTTTGCATATCGCTCAAAGAGTTCGGAATGTTTTTTCACAAACATAGCCACTTCTTTAATGTATAAGCAGGGAAGTGGCAATATCCTATACCTAGCAAAAAGAGGTCTACACGAGTCTCTGGGTTTTACCACTTATAGCTCTGATCATAGGAGTTAACCTGACGCGCAACCAAAATTTATTTGGGTTGTTTTAGATTTGTCCAATTTTAAAAGGTGCTTGAAAGTAGTCACCAGAATAAGGACATCAGTCGGGTATTTGGATGGTATGGGCTCGTTCAATGGAGGTGTAAATGTAATTCTCAGGCGACCGCATTCAGAAGAAGCAACGCGAATTTACAGATTCATTGGACGGGCTTTTGCATCCAGAGACGTGGCTTCAGTGCAAGGGAAAGTGTAACATTGGTAGTGTGGTGTATGTGACTGAGGCTCCCCATGAGGCTGACATAGTCACATTTGGTGTATAAAACTCTTGTTAAAATACTAGATTAAAAAACAAAAACTGGCAAATCACTAATAGTTTTTCATGAACCATGGTTTATATATACTTATATGTAGTTTTCTGGAATAATGGATGTACAGCCAAGGAAACTGAATCCAAAGGTATCAGGGTAGAACCTTTTCATGCTCAATTTCCAGGGAGAGAAACTGATGCCGGTGATATCATTATGATGCAAATTGTCATATAGGGTGTTTTCATAAAATATACACAACATATTAAATAAAATAGTGACATTTATAAGTACTGGCATTCTCAAGTGTCAATAAAATAATCATTAACTAAAGAGGCTAATAAGTTGTTAGAGATTATCTATTCCTAGATAAGAACACTCTGTATGAACTTGACGTCACATGGCTGTCACGGGCATCAAATTTTCGCACCCTTCCAACTTTGCTATGATTTCTTTGGCATCTGAATTGGACATCACATGACATTAGTGGCGCAAAGGTAAAGGTAAAAACAGCAGAACCTTAGTGGTATTGTCTCATTACTCATTAGTATGATATCATCATCATCATCATCCTAGCCTATGTCCCACTGCTGGGCACAGGCCTCTTCACTGAATGAAAGGGCTTGGGCCGTAGTTCCTATACATTTTGGTGTAAAATTCAAAAAAGCTTGTAATTATTATTTTTATATACTAAGTCATTATTTGTCATGTGGTTCAAAACACTGACTAAAATATGTTGGGACTAGATCATATATATAAATGAGTCAGATTATTTCTCTGCAACCAGCAATTTTATCAAGTTTGGCATTATTTAAATTTAAAATACAATATATTGCTGACAGTTTTATTATTGAATATTGCAGGATCTAAATAATAAAATACTTACTTCAAAATATAAATTTGCTTTAAATAAAACTGTATTGAAAATCAAACTCAATGCTAAATGAAAAAAAGAGAAAATGGCACATGCTTGAAGCATATAAATACTAGTCGCGCAGTTACCCATATAAGTTATTAAATAAAGGAAAACTTACCACTCGATTCTTCGCTATTTCATCGTACGACAAATACGAGAGAATATGTTCAATCATAACGACGGGAAGACTCAATAAATCCATTGTGAATGTGTATAAAATTAACACCAACTAATAAAATAATATTTAATAATTTAGCTCAAGCTAAAGAAAACACGTTAACGCATCGCGTAAATGCGAGAATGCGAGACAAGTTAATTCTTCCATCCCAATCTAGAATAATTTTTGTTTGATAACATTGGCAGTGCCTTGCTCACTCACTGCTATTTTTAGCGTTAGGTTGGTGCATCCACAGTAATTAAAAAAACACTTATATCAACTAATCATTAACGCTGAGTAGGTTATTATCATACCGATGCGAGATTGTAACCTTTACTTTTGTTATTAAATTATCTAGAGAGAAGAAAATGAGATGAAAAGCAGCACTTTGACTTGACTTGACATTTACGCAGAGTGCGTTCTTGTATGAACTGTTTGAGCTACTAATTCATTTTCGTATAGATCCTTTTATATCATTTTAGCAAACTCAACTTTAAGTTTGAGGAAGTAAGTTTTATTTAGAAAAAAATAATCGAATGTCACTCAGCCGCGTTATTTCGTAAAGAGTTTTCATACGCAACGGAAACAAAAATAATGAATGAATGAACTCGGTGACGTGAGGCAAGCGGAGAACAAAGATGGAACAAATAAAGCAGTGGCAGAACAAAGCATTTGGTTGGGTTTGGGTAGCATAAGTACCTAACAGACAATAGTAGATTGTACAACGAGAGCATAAAACGAGCCATTTTACCCAGATGTTCATATATGGATGACACGTCGAGGGGGAAAAAGGGTTTAATCTTTGATTATTTATCTCTAAATACGCAAAGGGTTTAATGCTCGAGTTTTAAACCCTGCTTTTCACTTCGATGACGAGGAAATGAAATAGCAACAGTGGAAACGATTGTTCACTTACTATGTACTTACCTTTTATTGTTTATGCATTAGTATATAATTGTATATTTTTAATATTATTGATCTATTTTGATACTTTTTAATAAAAAATAGTAAAATTAATATGTGTAATACTACTAATTTTAAGACTGAATTATTACTCTACTAATTTGAATAAAAACACGTACAAACTTCTTTGTTTGTGGCTGTTTACACCTGATTGCCTTGGTCTTAGATAAAGATTTTATTTTATGCACTAGAGCATAAAAAGTAATTTTATGTCGCCTTAAAATTGTTTTTTTTTTTATTTATTTATCTTCAATGTTTTTTTTTATGTAATAGCTGACAAACGAGCAGACGGTTCTGTTAAGTGATTACCGTCGCCCATAGACATCCGCAGCACCATCATGACTGCAGATGCGTTGCCGGCCTATTGATTCTTGATCATCCCATTAACCACGGAAAACGCTTTTTGGGCAAACCACAGGTACCACAAAGTTCAAAATTCGATCTTCTTGTCGTGCCGTCCCGCTCGCGCTAAAATTATTTAAGCGAACAAGTGAGCGAGATATTACCTGCAATACGAACTTCGATTTTCGTAGTAGCCCCCAATTGTCTTCTCGTATCGACTTTACATCTGTTTAGCGAAGGTGAAAAAGAAAAACAGAATAACACCAAATATTTTAATAAATTATCAACATAAAATTTTAACTGAACGACGGGAGATCACAGTGTTTCTTCTTAACATGAAAACGTAACGACGTATTATATTTTGTGGCAAACGGACAGAACTCGCATTTAAACCTCTTCACTGCGGAATGCTTATACTTATGTTGCACCAAGTTTGCTGGCAATATAGTAGCATAGTCACACTGATCACAAGAGTATCGCTTTTTCCCTGTAACATGAGCTTCTTCGTGATACCTTAGTATGTATTTATTCATAGTCTGGAACGGGCATTGCGTGCATTGCAACTTTACACCTTGATCGACATGCTTCTTTTTATGCTTAGTCATAGCATCTTCGTAGAACGACTTGAATCTACAACCCGGGTATTCACAGTGTATCGTTGAAGCGTTCTTGTGCCGTAACATGTGCTGTGTCATACTAGCTTTGATTGTGGTTTTAAACTCACAGTATTTGCAATCCATGACTGTGTCGGGTGTGTGCTCCTGCTTTATATGTTTGGGTAGGTCATTTGATGGCAAGATTTGGCCGCAAATCTGACACTGAGTGTCTTGAGCATTGTAGTGATTCTGCTCATAATGTACCCTAAGTTGCTCAAATACTAGGTAACTTTCCGGGCACTTAGTGCACTGGAATACCTCCTTAATGTCACCGTCTTCTTTCTTGATTTCAACCATAGGAATGTCAGAGTCTTGTAGTTTTATTGGATGAGCAGTGTGAACATGACGACTGAGCTCAAACTCATCTGGAAAAGTATGTGTGCATTGATCACATTTCTGCTCACTAGTAATGGTCTGACTTGGCCCTGGATGTTTGAACAAAATATGGCGCCGGTAACTCTCCTTGGCTTTAAATACTTTAAAGCAGAATCTACATGTGTACGAAACTTTTAAATGCACTCTCAACAAATGAGGTTTCAACTGGCGCTTATCATGGAAACCTTCGTTACAAATGTTACAAAATACAGTCTTAGGGGTGTCTATTTTGTGGGTACACCGCAAGTGTTTACCTAGGCCGGCTTGGGACGCAAATATTAGGCCGCAAATGGAGCATTCCCGGATCACTTTTATATGGGAATGGTTTAAATACATCTCTCTCGTTCCAAACTGCTTATTGCATACTTCACAGTGAGCTCCGTTATCGTGTTTCCTTCGCACGTGACGTTTCAGACTCTCAATTTTGTCATAAGACAGGTTGCAAATCATGCATTTTAATCTGAAATCTTCTTTCAGAGCATTATGCTTCCTTCTCATGTGTAATTTTAAAAAGTTTAACGATGAAAAGACTAGTGGGCATTGATTGCACAATATCTCCCCTGTTTCTTTGTTCACACAGCTTTCTAAAGCTTCTTGGGTGATACTATCTTCTTGGACTCCATCTTCATTGATCCTGTGTTTTCTTTGCACGTGTCTGGCGTAGGTCTCTCGTCTTGTAAAGACCTTCGGGCAAAATGGGCAGTTGAACCATTGATTTGTAGCAGGTTTGGCAACTTTGGAATGCTTCCTTTGTACATGGACAATCAGACTTCTATACTTATCATAGGTCAGTCCACATTCTTGGCACTCATGGCGGAAAGTATCCTCGAACAAGCCATGCTTTCTTCGCATATGCATCCTCAACCTAGTCATGCCTTTGAAGACCAGTGCACAGATTTCGCAAGTCCTTTCTTCCCTATCGTCTGCAGATGAATTAGGGCCATGTTTTCTCTTAATGTGAGCTACTAGACTGTTTTTCATTTCGTAAGCCATACCGCAATAGTCGCAAATGTGTTTGAAACTCTTCCTGTATACTGGGTGCTTTCGTTTTTGGTGCATTCGTAGCGTTTTTTGACTCTGGAAGACTAGGTGGCATATCTTGCAGACATGGTTTGGAGCAGCTTCGATGCCTGTGGTTTGGCTGTATCCAAGGACTGTTTTGTCGTTGACAACACTTTCAAATGTGAGGATGACAGCTTCATGGTTCTGCTGCTCAATCTTCACTTCTGGTTCTTGACTGTCCTCACTATGGGGACCTTCGAGCAGCAGGCCGCCATTTTCAGAAAACTGGAAAACAAAACATAATCCATATACTAATCCATACTAATATTATAAATTACAATAAGTCCTTTATAAAGGACTCTGGGCGTTAGGAGGTTATAAATGCGAAAGTGTGTGCGTTTGTACGTTTATGTGTCTTTCAGGTCGAAACAGAGAGACGGATCGACGTGATTTTTGGCATAGAGATAGTTTATGTGCTCGAGAGTGACAAAGGCTCCTTTTTATTCGGGAAAAATGCATAGTTCCCAAGGGAACAGCGCGCGACAACCGCATACCACGCGGGCGGAGCCGCGTGCAAAAGTTAATAGGTACAAATTAAAAATGTGAGTTTGCGTGTTTGTATGGAGCAACGGATCGACGTGATTTTTGGCATAGAGATACTAGTTTATTTATGGGCCGTAGTGTTTATAGTGGCTCGTTGCTACAAATCTGGTCACGTGACACTTACAGGTCAGAATCCTTTTACACACCCTTTGGAACTATCCGCTCACCAGGGACAAGAGATGTCGCTATTAAGCAATCAAATCAAGATTACTATTTGGAGTCTTTTTATATTTTTTATTTCAACTCCAAATTTTCGTTTCTTTTACGGTCATCCCGTGAAAGTCTATATATTTCATTTTTATTTATAGGTTTCTCGTTGAGAACTTAGAACATAGATGGCGTTAGTATCGCTGCTAAAGTGACTATGAAAAGGATGCAAGTTGAAATCCCCTTCAAAGAATGTCAGAACTATTGATTTGTTTGCGTGACAAATAAAATCATCTCACACAAAATAATTAAAATAATACGAGACGAAATTTGAACCTAGTCTTTACTCTATTACGGGCGAATTTCGCTAGCGGCAAAACTCCACAACGCTTGACACTTTGACAACAACGTACTGAGAAAAAAGAAGGCCAACTTTTACCAAAGTGGCAGGCGAGCATTCTACCAACCTATCTACCTACTATCGACCTACCGATCGACCTATCGACCTAACCTATCCCGGTGATCTGAACCAGTGATTTTAGGCCAGTGATTCAAAGTGGCGCTCATTTGGCTCGGACATATTTCGGCGCGCGATTGTGAATCTACAGGTATAATTCATCAAAGCTGGTGAGCGGAGTTTCAAAGGGTGTGTAAAAGGTTTCTCGTTGAGAAATTACAACAGATGGCATTAGTGTCGCTGCTTAAGTGACTATGAAAATAATGCAAGTTGAAATATTGGTGCATGGGAAAAATTCGGAACCGAGCGATAAAGCAGAAAATATTGAGCTACTGCTGTATGAGCCTGTATGCAATCGCTCGTCGCTATAAATCTGGTCACGTGGTATATAACAATAAAGCTGAAAATGTTGAGCTTCAAAATGGGAAGTAGCAATGTGTTGACATTGATAAACCCATTTTTGGTACTTGTAAACAAACGACATTTTAGTCAATTTTCAAATAAACACTGTCATTTTTTTTCAAGCAACCGCCATGTTGACGCTGATCGACGCGGCGATTTGACGCTACTTTTTTGAGTCGCGGGAAATTCAAAATGGGATCACGTGACCAGATTTATCGCTGGAAACGAGCGACTATACCACGCGCCATATAAATCTGTCTAAAAGTTCATTACTTAATACTCAGTTTTGACACATTTTTGAGATAGGTAAATTTTTTGCGACTACTATACTCCCGGATTGTGTTCGAATAGCTTAACGGTATAGTTCCAAATCCATTACCTATTGGAAATACCTTTGTAGTTTTTATGGTACTAGTCGTGGCAATGAACTTTTAGGCAAAGTTAGGCGGCGAAAGGTATAGCGATTACCGATTTGAGTCGCGGGAAATTCGAAATGGGGTCACGTGACCAGATTTATCGCTGGAAACGAGCGTCGAGCGACTGCATAGGGCCGCGCCTTGAAGCAGTATCTTGAGGGGGTAACCTGTGGCGCGCGATAACCGAATTCCATGCGGACGAAGCCGCAGGCAAAACCTAGTAATGAAAAAGTGATGTTTACTTGAAAAAAAAAATCATGGTCAAATTCTAGTGATAGCCAAATAAATTTTCCTATTTTAAATTTTCCAATTGTCTACCCTGAATCTGTGTTTGTATTATAAGTTTTTTTTGTACTGCTTTATGGTGTGCAATAAAGAATATTTGTATTGTATTGTTGTATTGTATTTTATCATAGAAGTAGGTAGGTGTATTCATTTTATTGAAATCAGTGATCTTAGAAAAATATCTAGGTACAGTCAAGGGCAAAGATATCGACACGGCCAAAGTTGCAAAAATATGTATACACGACACGGCCTTAATGTTAAGTGCATAAAGTAGTGTATGCAATGACATTTAAACCAGGACGCACATTGCCGAACAAAATCTCCTTCAAAGAATGTCAGAACTATTGATTTGTTTGCGTGACAAATAAAATCATCTCACACAAAATAATTAAAATAATACGAGACGAAATTTGAACCTAGTCTTTACTCTATTACGGGCGAATTTCGCTAGCGGCAAAACTCCACAACGCTTGACACTTGAAAACAACGTACTGAGAAAAAAGAAGGCCAATTTTACCAAAGTGGCAGGCGAGCATTCCACCAACCTATCTACCTACTATCGACCTACCGATCGACCTATCGACCAACCTATCGACCTAACCTATCCCGGTGATCTGAACCAGTGATTTTAGGCCAGTGATTACCTCTGGCGCTCATTTGGCTCCGACATATTTGGGCGCGCGATTGTGAATCTGCAGGTATAATTCATCAAAGCGTGTATGCATATTTTTGGAACTTTGGCCACGTCGATATCTTTGCCTTTGACTTTACAATTGCCCTAGACCCAGCTCAGGGCCCAGGGAGAGGGGTATGACTCTGCTTTATAGGTATTTTTATAACACCATGTATTGCTCCAGTGCATTAGGTAAAAATATTCAAGTAAATGCTGAACTTACATCATTAAAATCTAATTCCACTTCTATATTTTCCACCTTGATAGTAACCTCAGGGTCAAGACTTGGCACAGGATCATAATCAGCATCATCAAAAGCTTTGATCACTTCAACCGGCGCTTTCTCTTCTATATCCTTAAAAGGATCCTCTTGTCTATGCTTCTTTTTTTTCTTTTTCTTCTTTTTTAATTCATACACCATCGGCTCATCTGGCAGAAAGGAGGTGGGATCCTTTCGCTCCTCATTTTCTACTTTTATTTTGATTTTGTCTATATCAGGTTTTACATCTTCTAGTTTAATATTTTCTTTCTTTATTGACATAATTGATTATTTATCTGAAAATTAAAATATGAACAATTAAAGGGGTTTTCCAACTCATCAAAAAATTTACTATATTATAAACGCGAAATCCCTACTTATTTATATTATAAACGCGAAAGTAACTCTCTCTCTGTTACGCTTTCATGTTGAAACCGCTGAACCGATTTTGATGAAATTTGGTATATAAGTAGTTTAAACCTCAAGGATGAACATAGGATACCTTTTATTCCGGTAGAGGGCGCCACCGCGCGATAACCTAGTCGCGGGCATAAGCTAGTAATACTATATGTAGGACAGAGACATAGATATATTAACCCCTGGTATGCAACACAGATCCATGACAAATTTAAGGCTAGGTATCTTTTTTTTTAATTTATTTAAATCAGCAAATTTGTACTTATTAAAACAGATTAGACTATATAGAATGCAGTACTTTTTAAGTTCCCGCATATTGTCACTACTTTGAAAAAAATCTTGTATCTAAAATAATAAGTCAACAAAATTGAACCTTAACATAATGTTCATAAAGTTCACTCAGAAAATTATCTATTTTGAGATATGAGTATTTTTAAAAGTAGTGACGATATGAGGGGTTAGGTTAGATTTAACCTTGTAAGTACTTGGGTACTACCTACTTCATAAACATTTGAGCAGAATTATCATGGCATTTTTGCTACCACCATCTTGCTTGCTAATCCTGCTGTGAAGCAGCAGTGCTTGCAGTTGTTTCAGTGTGGAGAGTAAGACAGCCAGTGAAATGACTGGCACTTGAGGTATCCCATCTTAAGCCTCTAGGTTGGCAACGCATCTGCAATACCCCTGGTGTTGCAGATGTTTATGGGTGTGGGTGATCTCTCACCATCAGGAGACCCACTTGCCCATTTGTCATCCAGTCAAATAGAAAAAGTTCTACATAACATGATAAGTTCATGACAATCTAATTTAAAGTCTAATATATCCACAAAATTAGGTAGAGTTGGTGAGAAGTCACTATGACAGGTCAAAAAAAATGCAATGAAATTTCTGCTCTCTATTCATAAACTACAAATCAATTGTAAGAATGCTGAAGAAAAAAAAATAAGAAAATTAAATTACCAAATATACCTAGTACAAATTGGAGTATAGATGTAGTAAATAGCTTTTATTGAGGCAAGGAAAAATCAATCTTATGTCAATGCCATAGGCTTCACCATGGAAAACTTTTCTCACTTTAGCTATACAAATTGTTCAATGAAACAAGAACTTTAAATTTATTGAAATAATTTCCAAAATCATAAAACAGAATTCTTGGCTTTGTCTGTAGAACTATGTATAGTAAAGAAGGTCAGGACTTAGAAAGATAAAAAATGTGTTATAAGCATATTATAAAGTATTTAAAGTTAACTGTTATGCTAGATAATAGCATGTCTAGTGATACAAAATCAAGGGACATACAAAACTAACTTTTTTTTGCTAAAATCAGTGGGAAAGATTACGATCCCGTTAGCATGGCGCGCTATGAGAAATTGATTATTAAGTCCAATTCAATAATATTAATCATCTAAGATAACTGTTATAAATAGTTCTTCATTCCAAGTGTATAATATTTTATATACCAAAGTAAAATACTTCAAATGATAATGTAGATAAAGTTACAAAAACCAAATACGACCACGTCACTCCATAAGAACTTACTTATCTCTCCTTTATATTATACATCCTTCATTTCACGAAAACAAACTTCGGTTTTTAACATTTAAACATATTTATAATTATTAAACTAATAAAATAGCATATAACCTAACTAATATATGAACTACGTTCCACCACGAGCCGACACCTTAGAGCTAAAAATCAATAACTTTCTAATATAATAGGTAAATTAATGAAAAATGGCCAAAATGGCCTTTTTGTTTGCGATTATTGACGTTTTTCAAGAATGCATGACGTTTGCCGGTCGGTGTTGCAAGCACAATAACAATATATTAATTTACCACCTTATTCTAAATACCGCCTTTATGTAAATATTACAGTATACAAAAAAAAAGTTTACTACCTGCCTATTTATGGTTAAATAAGTAAGTATGATGATTGGAATAACAAAGTAGTGTAATAAATTCGTAATGTAGGCTCTTTCAGGTAGGTAATTAAATCATTTTTCACTATTTGGGCGGCCACAATATACGCTCGGAATTCCGTTTCGGAATTTAGATTTAAAATTTTGATTTTGCGTTCCTTAAAATACATCACACGCGCACGTCTGTTTCAATTGCGAACGTACGGGCACAGAATAAGTAATAGTACTGTACGGGCCACCATGCGAATTCCGAATTAGAGAAATGTTCAAACGGAAAACTACTGCCTGAAGTACCTACGTACTTCTTATGTTCCAAAAGTTAAAGCTAGAGTGAAAGCACATTCAATTAAGCTAAATCATTCTTCATATGTACTATAAAGTACTTATTATGGGTTTTTATCAATGTAAGTATTATATTTGGTGCAATTATGCACGATTGTAATTGTCGTTGTTGACCTGTATGCCCGTTTCCAAGTCCTCTCGTAAGTACTAAACGGCTCGATCAATTTTGATAAATGATATCACTAAACCGAGTTTAGACTTGCAAGAAAAATTGTGCAAGTTGCATTACATTACGAAGCCGTAAAGCCAACGAGTTTGTAGCGGTCAGTCGAACACCGTAATGTAATGCAACTTGCACGATTTTTCTTGCAAGTCTAAACTCCGCTTTAGATTCTTCTTCTTGATAACACGGGTGCATACATGGAATAGTTTTTTCTATTCCGTGGGTGCACAAAAATTCAAAAATTCTAAAAGTATGAAATGAAAATAAATTAAGAAATAAAAGCTTCTGCGTAAGAAAACTTAACAGATAAAACTAAAAAAAAAATGATTTTTTTTCTGTACTAATAAGTAAATACCTAAGGGCAGCTACATACATTCGGAAATCCGTTTGGAATCTCGTTATTTTGTTAAAATATTCTCCATCTTCATGTGCAAATTTGATAGATCATTTCAGAAAAAAGAGACTTCCACAATTTTTCTTTTCACACTCGTTATTTAATAGGCATCTTAGAGTATACATAATAGGCATGCAATGTAGATCTACATAGATTGGGTAGAATATCAGTCTGATCTTATGATTATATATTTTACCATAAAAGTGGGGAAAAAATACAGCATGGCAACATTTTCTTAAGGCATTGAATTGAGGCGTTTTTTATTTCTTTTGAAGCAGAAAACGATTTATGAATTCATAATTACATACAACAGTTTTCATAATTAAGAAAACTGTTGAGTTTCTTGAGAGGATCTATCTAAGGATCTAAACATTATTTATAAGATAATTTTATTAACCCGTAACGCCTCTGCTGGGCTACTACGAAGTTCATATCGTAACGTCACTCTTGCTCTTGTATTAAATAGTATAAGTGTAAGAGGAGCCGCACGACACGCACTTCGAGTTTCGGGTAGCCCTCTGGGACGCTTGACTGGTTAACTATAAATCATCGAAATAGTAAGTACCTGGAATGTGCACTGTGCAGGAATCACGGTCCGACTTTTTGCCGATAGAGATAGCTACCACAGGGTTATTTTATCTCACTCTATTAGTATGACCATAATTTTATGCAATTAATGAGACATTCCTTCCTCCTAGTACTTCTTTGTCAGAAAAATATACTAAGTAGCAATAACCAGAATTTTTATTACTTGTATACCAAGTCCTTATGATACGGCTGGTAGAGACTAGAGCAAATAAATTTTAGATTTGTACGTCGGTGCTAGTAACATAAGTATTCACTTTCCTATAGGTAAAACTTATGATATTGGCAAAACCGGTATTGACATTGTATAATACCGGTATTTCGATATTGATCTCTAAATACCAATTATTTTGTTATTGTGCTGAATTGTCTATGCTTTTAGAATTTGTATTTATTTGTCATTGTCATTTAGTGCATTAAAACCTGAATCCAGGTTTTGTCTTTCATTCCAATTTAATGCACTAAATATATAAAATGGACAAATATTTACGTCCAGAGAGGTTCGACGTGGACCCGTCGCAGAATAGCTCGAAAGAATGGGAACATTGGAGGAGAACTTTTTCAAATTTTCTTGCGTCCCAAGCGCCGCCCGCAACTGATCAGGTCAAACTTACGTTACTCATAAATCACGTATCGCCCAACGTATATTCTCACATAAGTGAATGTACTACGTACGATCAAGCCCTGAACCTCTTAAACAGTCTTTACATAAAACCTACAAATATTCTATACGCACGTCACGCGCTCGCTATTCGTAAGCAAAATAGCAACGAAACTGTAGACACGTACATGCAAGCCCTAAAGCATTTAGCCAAAGACTGCAATTTTGCAAGCGTGGATAGTGAGACCAACCGAGACGACAATATTCGAGACGCATTTATTTCTGGCATCTCATCTAACAAAATAAGGGAAAGACTTCTCGAGAACCTTTCTTTAACATTAGACGAGGCTCACAATAAGGCGCGATCGCTAGAAATGGCTGAAATTAATACTCAAAACTACAATTTTGTCCCTATCAATGCCCTCACTGAAAATAAAGAATCTAACACACGCAACCCTGTTCCCAGTGGACATGATTCCGCGGCTACCTCTACCTTCCAAAGACGCAAATGTTTTTTCTGCGGTGGCCGCGTCCACCCACGTAAGACGTGTCCAGCGTTCGACGTGACTTGCCAACTCTGCAACAAGAAGGGACACTTCGCCAGTGTCTGCCGAAGCAAGACGCCGACCAGTGCTGCTACCGACAACCAGGACAGTATCAACGCCTGTATTATCGCTGCGTCGCCTTCGTCGTTAAAGAAAGCCACCGTCCCTGTCTACCTAAAAGGTATTAAAGCTGAGGCGCTTCTCGACACAGGTAGCTCCTCGAGCTTTATCAATTATGATTTCTTTCGGCTTTGTAATCTAAAGAAAAGGCCAAGTCAACAAACTGTATACATGGCATCACTGAATCATACTACACAAATTGAAGGGCAAACGTGTCAGACAATCACCCTTGGCAAAAACATTTATGATAATGTTGACTTATTAGTCATGAAAAATCTTTGTGCCGACATCATCATAGGGCACGACGTCCTTACGAAACATTCTACGCTTGAGTTCGCATTCGGAGGTACAAAAGAGCCGCTTGTTGTATGCAATGTTGCCGAAGCAGCGGTCCCTGCCGTGAAATTGTTTGCCAATGTTACTCCTCAATGCAAGCCAATCGCCGTCAAGTCACGAAGACATAGCGAAGACGATCGCCGCTTTATCGAAGAGGAAATAAAAAATCTCCTGAATCAAAACATTATTGAAGAGAGTCGATCGCCATGGCGAGCTCAGGTTCTTATTACGAAAAACACAAACCACAAGAAACGTCTTGTTATTGACTACTCACAAACTATAAATAGATATACAGAACTGGACGCGTATCCATTACCAAACATAGAAGAACTGGTATCGAAGGTATCCAAATATTCTGTCTTTAGCGCTATCGACTTAAAAAGCGCGTACCATCAAGTCCCAATTTTAGCAGAAGAGAGACAGTATACTGCCTTCGAGGCTGCTGGAAACCTATACCAATTTCGTCGTATCCCATTTGGGGTCACAAACGGAGTTTCTAGCTTCCAAAGAACGATTGACTGGCTTATTCGAAAAGAGCAATTATCAGGTACATTCGCATATCTTGATGATATTACCATCTGCGGAAAGACACACGAAGAACATGATGACAATTTACGAAAATTCATAGCAGCAGCAAGAAAATATAATCTAACCCTAAACGAATCAAAGTCTATATTTAAACAAAATTCTATTAATATCTTGGGTTATTCCATCAGTAACAACACAATCAAACCAGACAGCGACAGACTTAAGCCTCTTTTAGACCTGCCACCGCCACACGACCTTCCTAGCATGCGAAGAGTACTAGGCATGTTCGCCCACTATTCCAAATGGATTCCAAGCTTCTCAGAAAAAATCCACAAGCTCGCAAACTCTACAAAATTCCCATTGGATGATCATTTAATTCAAGATTTTAAAAATCTAAAGTCTAACGTACTAAAATCTTGTATTCATGCCATAGATGATAAAATACCGTTTACAGTTTGTGATAATAGCCTCCTTGCGTCTTCTAAGGAGTCTTGTAAATAATCTTATTGTCCATGATGTCTGACATTGTCTGTCGCTATGTCATTCTATCAACAACTATGTTTCTTTACCATGCACTATTTTATTATTGAATAAAGCCAATATTCTATTTGGTCTTGTCTAATCCTGTATCAATTTATTCAATAATAATTTTTTTTGCGCCGCCAAAATGACTGAAGGAAAAGAAAACTCAGTTATCTCACGCTATTTACGCCCCGAACGGTTTGACGTGGAACCGTCGATGATAGGTTCAGACCTCAAATGGGCCCATTGGAAATATTCATTCGAGAATTTCATCGCACGGGAAGCCGCCTCAGCAGATAAAATACTTAAGTACCAACTTCTTGTCAATCATATCTCTCCGCCAATTTACAACATTATTCAAGCAAAGACCTCGTACGACGAAGCCATCAAAACGCTAAATGATGCCTATGAAAAGCGTCAAAACACCACCCTAGCACGACATATTCTAATTTCAAGGAAACAACAGCCGGGCGAGTCAGTAGCTGAGTATTCGAGAGCCCTAAACGTACTCGCTCGTGACTGCAAATTCACAGATGTCACTGCGGCTGATTACCAAAACGATGTCGTACGTTTAGCTTTCATTGCCGGGGTATCATCGCAGAAAATTAAACAAAGACTTCTAGAAAACTCAACTGACACTCTGGATAAAACCTTGAACCTGGCTTTGTCTCTAGAATCCGCTGAAAGCACTTCGCAACTACTTACAGTGTTACCTTCTACATCTGCTCATGCTAATGCTGCCTCTGAGGCTCCAGAACACGCGCTGATGAACAATTTAGCAGCTACAAACGCTCCAAGCAGATCTCGACCTGATTCTTATCCTAACCAAACCAGACGACGATGTTTCTTCTGTGGTGGCAGTAATCTTCATCAGCGAAACAGATGTCCCGCCTATAACGCCGAATGTCAGCTTTGTTCCAAGAAGGGGCATTTCGCAAGTGTATGTCGTAGTTCTGGGCCCAACCCACGATCTGCTAATGCTATCTCTACAGACGACGAACAATCTCAACCTCAATCTACTTACTCTAACTTGTCTAACATCTCCGCCGCTGCTCCTGCAAGCCTAAGAAAAGCAACTATACCTATTACAGTCAACGAACATCGTGCTGATGCTCTTCTCGACACTGGTAGCTCAATTAGCTTTATAGACAAAAACCTAGCTCGAATAATCAACCTCAAACAAAAGCCCTGCAAGCAAGCAATTACTCTAGCATCACTCAATAATGTCTCTCATGTCGACGGTCTATGCTATGCAACAATTCAGATTGGTGAACACAAGTATCAACACCAACCACTACTCATCATCAACGATCTATGCGCGGATATCATCATCGGGCATGATGTCCTCGGGAAGCACTCGTCGCTCGTACTTCAATTTGGGGGAGACAAACAACCTCTCAAAGTCTGCAATGTTTTAGAAGCGTCAGTCCCGCCAGCATCAGTTTTCACCAACCTCTCGCCAAACATAAAGCCTATAGCTATACGCTCAAGACGGCATTCTCAAGAAGATCAAGACTTTATATCAAATGAAATAAACAACCTACTTAAGGACAAAGTAATCGAGCCCAGTATCTCGCCATGGAGGGCACAAGTACTCGTTGCCGGCGGAGGCCATCACCGTAAGCGCCTCGTCATCGACTACTCGCAAACAATCAACAGATTTACTGACCTAGACGCTTACCCCCTCCCAAGCATTGATTCTATCATAACTAAAGTGGCAAAATACAACGTTTACAGTCAAATCGATCTGAAAAGTGCTTACCACCAAGTTCCAATCTTACCGAAAGAAAAAGTTTACACTGCATTCGAAGCTTGTGGTAATCTCTACCAGTTTACAAGAATACCGTTCGGCGTAACGAATGGAGTGGCGGCTTTTCAAAGAACCTTGCAATACATAATTGACACTGAAAAACTTAAAGGTACCTTCGCTTACCTTGATGACGTAACTGTCTGCGGTAAGAACAAACCCGACCATGACAAAAATCTTGAAATGTTCATGAAGGCCGCTGAAAAATACAAACTAACCTTAAACATGAACAAATGCACATTTGAATCAGAATCAATCAACTTGCTTGGATATACTATCGCCCACAACGTTATAAAGCCTGACAAGTCTCGATTGGAACCACTAACGAACCTTCCGATCCCCACCGATACTGCTACACTGAAGAGAGCGCTTGGTCTCTTCGCCCACTATTCAAAGTGGGTCGACAACTTTTCTACGAAAATCAGACCTTTAATCGATGTCACTTTTCCATTATCTCAAGAAGCTATCACTGCCTTTCAAAAGCTTAAAACTGATATATCGAAATCAGCATTAGCAGGAATCGACGACAGTGAAATATTTTCAGTTGAGACAGACGCTTCCGATTTCGCCATCGCAGCGACCCTGTCACAAAAGGGTCGTCCTGTCGCATTCTTCTCTCGTTCTCTCAACGATTCCGAGAAAAGGCAACCTTCGATTGAGAAAGAGGCCTGCGCCATAGTCGAAGCTTTGCGTAAATGGAGACATTTCCTGATAGCAAGACATTTCTTACTCATCACAGATCAGCAATCTGTCGCATACATGTTCAATCAAACACATTCTAACAAAATAAAGAACGAAAAGATCGAAAGGTGGCGATTAGAACTTTCGTGCTTCAAATATGATATAGTCTACCGACCTGGGAAACATAACTTCGCCGCTGACGCACTTTCACGAGTATGCATGCAAATAAGTACTGCCGCTTCTAACTCTAAACTAGTGGAACTACACCGGAATCTCTGCCATCCAGGAGTCACGCGCATGGTTCATTGGGTCAGATCGAAGAACCTACCATACTCCGTAGAGGATGTAAAACGAATGACGGCCGCTTGCCCAACCTGTGCGGAAATAAAACCGCGTTACATGAAACATCAAGGACATCTTATCAAAGCGACAGCCGCATTTGAAAGATTAAACATTGATTTTAAGGGACCAATACCATCTAGCACCCAGAACCGATACATACTGACAATAATTGATGAGTTTAGTCGATTTCCCTTTGCTTATGCGTGTAAGGATGTATCTTCAAGAACGGTAATCAATTGTCTCGAAGACTTGTTCTCCATTTTTGGTACTCCAGCATACATCCACTCCGACAGGGGTACATCTTTCTTATCGGACGAACTTAGACAATTCTTGTCTTCTCTCGGGATATCATGCAGCCGCACTACACCTTACAATCCCCAGGGTAATGGACAGGTTGAAAAGCTCAACGGCACACTGTGGCGAACGATCCAACTAAACCTCAAATCAAATAATGAAGATATAATTAACTGGGAAAAGGCACTGCTACCGGCGTTGCACTCTATACGATCTCTCTTGTGTACGAGCACTAACACAACGCCGCATGAGCGCATGTTTAATCACCCACGCCGTTCGCAAAATGGACAATCCTTGCCGACTTGGCTACATTCGCCTGGACCGGTGTTTATGAAAAGGCACGTAAGAAGCTCCAAGTATGACCCCGCTGTACAGGAAGTCCAATTGTTGCAGAGTAACCCAGAATACTCTTTTATAAGACTGCCTGATGGGCGAGAGACAACAGTCTCCAATAGATCGTTAGCTCCAGCACCACGAGCTGTTGACGATGACTTTTCAGATGACGAAATTGACGATAATCAATCCGAAGAAATCTCTGCCATTCAAGACCCGCCTGCCAACATAGACCCCGATGCAGGAATCAGCCAGCTTCGGCGTTCGGGCAGAGATCGCAGACCTCCAGCCTTCATGCATGATTACGTCTCTTCGTAGAGGGGGCGAATGTGATAATAGCCTCCTTGCGTCTTCTAAGGAGTCTTGTAAATAATCTTATTGTCCATGATGTCTGACATTGTCTGTCGCTATGTCATTCTATCAACAACTATGTTTCTTTACCATGCACTATTTTATTATTGAATAAAGCCAATATTCTATTTGGTCTTGTCTAATCCTGTATCACAGTTGAAACTGATGCATCGGAGCACTCTATAGCTGCTACCTTATCACAAGCGGGCAGACCTGTCGCTTTCTATTCAAGAACACTCAACAAATGCGAACAAAACCATTCTGCAATTGAAAAAGAAGCATACGCGATTGTAGAATCGTTAAAGAAATGGCGGCACTTCCTCATAGGAAGACTTTTTCGTTTAATTACGGATCAACGATCAGTCTCTTTTATGTTCAACGCGCGACATCAAAGTAAAATAAAAAACGAGAAAATTCAGCGTTGGCGATTAGAATTGGCTCCATATAAATACGAAATTTCCTATAGACCAGGAAAAGACAATCATGCCGCTGATGCTCTATCACGTGTTTGCGCCAGCACAGAAAGAACAACCAGACTACTATCTCTACACGAATCCCTATGTCACCCAGGTGTGACAAGGATGGCCCACTGGATTCGATCGAAAAACTTACCTTATTCAGTAGAAGATATCAGAAACATGACTAAAGCCTGTCGTGCTTGTGCAGAAATAAAGCCGAAGTTTTTTAAAACCAGCACGCAAAATAAACTCATTAAAGCAACAGCTCCATTCGAACGACTTAGCATCGATTTTAAAGGGCCAGTTCCCTCAAAAACAAATAACAAATATATCCTCACAGTAATTGACGAGTATTCACGATTCCCATTTGCTTTTCCATGCTCTGATTTGAGTGCGAGGACTGTTGTTAAGCATCTAAACAATCTTTTCACCATATTTGGGATGCCAGCATATGTGCATTCAGATCGTGGAACATCATTCTTGTCATCGGAAGTCACAGACTTTTTACATAATAGAGGCATAGCTACAAGCCACACGACGCCCTATAACCCTCAGGGTAATGGCCAGGTGGAGAAACTGAACTCTACGCTTTGGCGAACGGTACAATTAGCTTTGAAAACAAAGAACCTACCAGTAGAAAACTGGGAAGATGTCCTACCCCAGTCGTTACATTCGATACGCTCTCTTTTATGCACAAGTACAAACTGTACGCCTCATGAACGAATGTTTGCATACTCTAGAAGATCAGCAAATGGTGATTCCATACCAACATGGTTAACGAGCTCTGGTCACGTTCTTATGAGGCGATTTAATCGCAATAATAAATACCAGCCCATCGTGGAGGAGGTTGAAGTACTTCATACAAACCCCACATATTCTCATGTCCGCCTTCAAGATGGACGGGAAACCACTATCTCAAATCGGCACCTAGCGCCCTTGGGCCAAAACGGCGAAGAGATCAGAGAACAGAACGACACTTTCACCGACTATGAACTTGATAATAATAATCAACAATCTGAACTATCACTGTCGCCGCCATTGCCACCTATACCATCACCATCATCATCATCATCACCATCATCCCAACAGATGACGCAGCCTGTGCCAGACCAAGGCAGCCCTCAGACTCCGCAGCGCAGAGTGAACAACGAGCCCACGATCGCCGGGCCTGAGACTCCTGCCGCGACGGAACCAGCGCCTCCAGAGCCACGTAGATCCAGCAGGATGCGCTCTACTCCAAAGTACCTACTGGACTACCTGTGGGGGGGATGAATGTGCTGAATTGTCTATGCTTTTAGAATTTGTTTTTATTTGTCATTGTCATTTAGTGCATTAAAACCTGAATCCAGGTTTTGTCTTTCATTCCAGTTATTAAATAGAGTCGCAACACTCAAAAGTTGCAAGTCACAAATGCATTAATACTTATTTCATCAAAATAATTAATCACAAATTCATACAACTACAGAATATAAACCAAATAAAATAAACTTAAAACTACAGTAAACGTACAAACTAACTAACTAAAACCTAACCTAAAACCCACCACTCCGCGTCGTACCCGGCTCAAAGGTGCCCATAATGCCGGCCGCATTACCCCGCTGAATGGCCAGCGCTACCTGCTGAACCAGGTACGACCCGGAGAATATATACTTATTTCATTATTATAATCTTAGAAATTTTTGAAATAATCTTAGCTACCTACTCGTACTTAAGATTGTCGGAACCGGAAAGGTTTTGGAAGTGCGAAACTCATTCATTTTACTTTAGTAATACGAATATCGAAAAAATACCAAAAACCGAAATATCGGTATTTGAATTTTCGGTATTGAAAAAATACCGATATTGCAAAAAACGACCGATATTAGATGCTCTATCATTTAGGTTAATAAATGAATGAAGACTAAGTGACAATATATATATATATATATATAATTATATACTATTATTTACTTATTCATTATTTATTAACTTTACCAGCGTCTTCGCACGCGTAAACTGAATCGATCTGGTAGTTATAATTGAAATTTTCGGGATTTTTCCACATTCCCCTGGAAATTTTCAAAATTTATAATAATAATATAATATAATATAATATAATATAATATAATATAATATAATATAATATAATGTAGAAGGATTATTATTTTATGCATGTATGTATAATTCGTATTAGACAATACGTATGATGGATATAAAATATTATATTGTAAGAAATATTACATATTAGCCATTTGAATAACATCATGAATGCGCTATCTTACTGTTTGGTGTGGCCATTGAGAAATTAATAAAACCTACCATCAAGTTAAAATTAGCTCCTGTAAAAAGATCTAAAGCTTATTTCCTTAAAAAAATATTAAATCGTGTAATTATTGCTTATTATAAATGTATACATTTTATTCAATATTTTTAAAAGACAACGCTCACCAAACTAAAATTTACTAATTATTTATTATTTATTTTCTGGCAATACTTAGAGAGGGACACACTGACTCCGTCCTTGCTATTTCACCCGGACCGGAGCCCATTAGTTCTTATGCCAATGTCTTTTAGGTCGGTTTTTGCTCGTCTGTTTTTGGAGTGTTCATTCCAGAGTACTTACTATTTCGATGCTATAAATATATTTGAGTTGGAACTTGGAAATAATACAAAAAGGTTTGGAAAAACGTCTTAAAAATGTCACATGCTTTGATGGAAATGACGAAAAACCTACGATAATTTTCCAACCTCCGCATTTGTTTACTTATTACATTTTCAAGCAATGAATTAATATAAACACAATGTTTAAAGCGGTTTTTAAACGCTATATTCTGAGTCAGAACTTAAAAGTATTCAGAGCACCGAATCCTTCGTACATCAGGCGAATACACTTAACTCCTGGTGAATTACATTACCATTTATATCCGAAACTCTCCTTAAATTTGTTTCTAAACCACTAATTTTTAAAGTTTATTTGCAGGTCTGAAGCATGGCGAATACGAATGGCAAGATCCTAAATCTGAAGACGAAGTGTAAGTATCATAATTATTGTGTAACTATTTAATAAATTAGAGCTAGAAATCTTGCAAAAAATATGCATCAATAAGTGTAAAATTATTAGTAATTCTGTGTTATTTATTCTTTTCTAGTGTAAATATTGTTTATGTAACTAAAGATGGTAAAAAACATCCAGTGAGAGGTAAAGTTGGAGACAATGTACTGTATTTAGCTCATCGATATGGAATTGAAATGGAAGGTATGTTCTATTTATATACTTACACAGTATATTTTTTCTGAATGATCCCTCCATATAATACTAAAAGTCATCATCATCATTTCGGCCCTAATACATTCCACTACTCACAGAATGAGATAATTAGTTTCATTTGCCATGCAAATTGGTTTATATTAAGCGCCGTTCGCAAGACCCGCATTTTTTTGCTGATTTGGGACCATTTCATGACACTACTTTCATACTTTTTTAATATTTGTTTTTGTTATGCTACGCTACTTTGTCACGAATAAGTTATTTCTATCTCTATTTCTATTAATCTTATATGCTTCAGGTGCGTGTGAAGCATCACTGGCATGTACAACCTGTCATGTGTATGTAAATGACAAGTTCCTCGACCAGCTGCCACCTTCAGAAGAGAAAGAAGATGACTTACTAGACATGGCACCGTTTCTAAAGGAAAATTCTAGATTAGGTAAGTATCATTAAAACAAATCCATACTACTTAATATTATAAATCCGAAAGTGTGTTTGTGTGTTTGTCCGTCTTTCACGCCGTAACGGAGCGACGGATCGACATGATTTTTGGCATAGAGATAGTTTATGGGCCCGAGAGTGACATAGGCTACTTTTTAGGAAAAATGCACAGTTCTCGAGGGAACAGCTCACGATAACCGAATACCGCGCGGGCGGAGCCGCGGGCAAAAGCTAGTAGTTTTATAGAATAAAATAAAAACTTTTTAATTTTTTTTGTTGTGAGAGGGAAGCAAACGAGCAAGTGGGTTAACTGATACTTAGTTTAACTTAAAATTTTCTTATATTTTCAGGTTGTCAAATAACTCTAACCAAGGATTTAGAAGGCATGGAATTGCAACTTCCAAAAGCGACTCGAAACTTTTATGTGGACGGACATAAGCCCACACCCCACTGATGAGTAGAAAACAAAATAAGTTGGTAAATTTACAATCAGTTGGTTCGTCTTTGAAAATACTCATGTTTACATAATTTTTGGCAACTCGTTTAAAATTAGAATGATATTTTAAATCGATTCACATTACTCTTGTGAACCTAGAGTTAGATCGTTAGTACAGTCAAAGAAAATGAATCGCATACAGTTATAGCTCATTAAATAATAATATCACTGTAATAGGCAAAGCCTTTTTATTTTCGTTAAAAGCTTAATGGGACCTCCACATTACTGCATGAGTAAACTGTGCTGTGATCAAAGAATTCACCTTAGATTTTAAAGTGTGTGCATCAATGGCCAGTCCAGTTGTTTTGATCTGCCCCTTGTTCAGGAACTGAGCGAGCACCCATGAGGCTGACATGATGAGGTGGTGTTCAAAGTCTCAACTAAGATAATGAAAAAAAAAAGTGTGCGTGAGACATTCTAAAATTTGTAAAGAAATTCGAACTTCGTGTGGTACCGTCCGTCTCATTTTAGAATTAAATTCTATCAGCGTGAGCGGGACGGCATATGAAATTCGAATTTTGAACGAGTTAGTTCGCGTACTTTAGATCGGCAGGCAGAAAACGGCAAATTCTTGTAATGTCTTTAGATAAATTGGATATTTTGTACCCATTTTTTTTCAGCAATCAAGAAGAAATCAACTGAGTTCACGCGTAAACATATTAAATTAGAATATTACTATTTTAATTTACCGTCGGAAGAGAGAGTTGAAAATTAGCAATGGATTTGTTACTTGATCACGGGCAGCGCGTTATTGCACGATTGTAACGTCCCATAACGTACAATTTTATGTTCTGTTGTTATATTGTTAATTAATGTAAGATATCTTGTACAAAAGTAGGTTAGTGAATAAAAAAATCCAAACAGATACAATTTTTTATTTCGTTGTTGCGAGTTAGCGACATCTAGTGAGCAAATTCAACATTTTGCTTCGCGCTATCGAAATATCTCGACTTGGATGCATAAGTATTTTTTATTATTATTGCTTTTACAAGTCTGTGCGATTTTGTTACGCCGATGATGTTGGGGCAGATGGCATGCTCTCGTTTCGGAGGCCAAGACCCTCTTTGGGTCGCTGTGCCAATTTAGTTAGTTTAGTTAGTTATTGCTTTTACAATATGAAGTGTTGACAAACGCTACAGAAACCTGTTTAAGGTTTATATGAGACGCGAATGTACCGCAGCATAATTTAAAAAATATATATGCTAAGGATTACCTATACCTCTATCCATCCATCCATAGCAGCCCTTAGTTCGTCCGTCTTCGGACATAGGCCTCCTCTCCATTTCTCCACGCCTGGCGATCGACAGCCATACGCATCCAACCTCCACCCGCCTGTCGGCAGATGTCGTCCTTCCACCGCATTGGTGGTCTCCCCCTACTGCGAGTGTTTTCACGGGGTCTCCACTCGAGTGTTCTCCTCGCCCAACGATCGTGGTTCATTCTGGCAATGTGCCCTGCCCACCTCCACTTATTCCTCTCGATATCTTCCACCACATCTCGAACTTTTGTGACTCGTCTGATCCACTCATTTCTTTTCCGATGCATGATAGTTATCCCGAGCATTGACCTCTCCATTGCTCTCTGTGCAACACGGAGTTTCTCTGCAGACTTCTCTGTCAGTGTGGTGGTTTCCATTCCATAAGTGAAGACGGGCAAGATACACTGGTTGAAGATTTTGGTTTTTAGGTGCTGGTGAATCTTCCTTGACTGAAGGACTGACTTATTTGCACCGAAGGCCGCCCACGCCTGCGCGATCCGACGTTCTATTTCGGCCACTTGGTCCTCAGAACCAAGCGTAATCCTGTGCCCGAGATACACATAGCTGTTAACGACCTCGAAAGGCAAGCGGTATGTTAGTCATGATTTTTGTTTTGGTGGCGTTCATCTTCAGACCAATTTTTAACGATTCTCGTTGTAACTCATCAATCATGACCACCATGTCGCCGACGTTGTCCGTAATCAGTGCGATGTCATCCGCGAACCTTAGGTGGCTTAATCTCTCTCCATCGACTACCAAGCCCTTACTGTTCCAGTCTAATCCCCTGAAGACGTTCTCAAGAGCGGCGTTGAACAGTTTTGGCGATATGGTGTCTCCTTGTCGTACACCCCTCTCTAGTTTAAATGGCTTTGTTACCTATACCTATACCTATTTAATACAGCTTCTAACTCTCATTGTCCAATGTAATATCCTGTTGCGCTTTTTCTTAGTTTGCCTTTTTTTTCTCTAGATTCAAGAGTGTTCTTTAACACCCGTTTATCAAATTGAAAGGTACTTAAAATAAATAAATACTGTAATTAAAATCAATAAAATAATTCATCAATAGTAAAGTCATTTTACTAGACAGGCCTGTCTAGTCACTTTACTGCAATAATGAGTCACTGTAGATAAATTAATTATTTTCTTGCGTTCCTTTCAGCTTATGGCCTCAGCCCTAACATCTACCTGGTGAGAGATTTCATATCAACATTCTCTACATTACATAGTTTACTCTTAAATTGTTCCTATCATGGCTTTCAATGTGTACCTTTAAGGATTGTCTATAGACGGTCTTGTATGTACACCTATCACAATATAGTATGTTTTGTTCAGGATAATGTTTCAATTGATGACTTTTTAGCGCCGATTTGGCCGCACAGCGATAGCTGCAATCAGTATAATCACAAGCATATGGTTTGTAATTAGTGTGTATGCGCACATGAATTTTCAAATTGGGTGAATAGTTTGTAGAATAATCACAGAAGTCGCACTTTAGTGTTTTTTCCTGCAAATGGGTATTTTTGTGCTGTCTGTAATGAGATAGTTTTCTAGTTCGATATCCACAAGTAAGGCAGGAGTATGTCTTTGTTTTCGGTGTGTTCTGGTGTTCGTGATACAGATGTTGTGTCATTTCTTGGTCATTGTTAAACGTTGCAAGGCACACTTGACAGGAGCGGAGCAGGTTTTCTGAATGTTCTTTAACATGTTCTTTTAAACTTGCTAGTAATTTGAACCGTTGCTTGCATATGTGGCATTTTATTTTACGGTTTCTTTTGTTGTTTTTGATGATGTTTTTCAAAGCGTTTGCGTTCTCAGGATGTTTGGTCTTCACATGGTGTCGTACTGTTTGTATCGTTGAGTATGTGAGGTCACAGAATTTACACACATACTTCCCAGACTCATCTATTTCCTTGTACCATGTTGCTTGTGTTTCTGGAAAGTTCTGAAATAATAAAAGGTTCAATAAGTTTTGAGACCTGAGGCCATATTGTTTAACATGCAGACGGTCATGGTCATATTTGCCACACATAGCTGTATATACCGTGTGACAGTACAAAGTAGTAATAAAAAGATTGACCATTCTTTTTTTTGACAGCACAGATGGCAGCCATTCTTTCTCTAGATGTGCACTCAGTCTCAGTGCAGTGTCGCTTTTGCATGAAAAAAAAAGTGGTATGGTTAAATTGAGAATGACCGAGACATCAGTTTCACCACTGCCCAACTTAAAATATCAGAAATCAATCAGAGATTAGTAAAACGGGTTCTTAAATTCATGATAGATTCTTTTTAGTGTTCAAACTGTTTTATTGAAACATACTGTGTTTATTAAAATACATAGCAGGAAAAGTGTTTCATGAATTCGGCCATTGAGTCTTCCAATGAGGTTGGAATAGTCACACAGACGGACATATGCCCTGAAAAAAAAAAAACAACAAAAAAGACGGCCCTGACTAAAAGGCTCCTTTTGATAACAGGAAAGTGTAAAAGACTCAAGACAAGACTACTACTACATAAGTCCTAAGTCTATGTATGTTATTACTATTAATGTATAGTTTATCTAGATATACCTTACATAAAGTTTATAAGTTTTCCTACTTCTTACTGTGGTCAAATAAAATAGCATAAGATGTAAATGTGTTAATTAATGTACTTAACTAATTTTAAAATTGCTACGCCCCAACAGGGCATCATTTTTTATATTCTTTGTAAAAGGTGTTGCAATAAAATAAATACTGAATACTGAAAAAACAAACTTGCGTGCAAAAGCTACTATTGAAATTTGATACTTACACAATCCAAGTCTTCTAGCTCTAAGTCACAGATAGAAGAATGTGAGCTGAATATTGGCGAATTATCGTAACAAGCCTGGTCCTTATCCTGAAAAAATATTTACAAATAATTTAAAAAATGACCAAAAATTCCAAAATGGGCAAAAAGTAGGGCATTAAAAGTTCTTCGGCGGTATGCTCTATGAATAAGCAGAATTCGAGCTAGGGACAAATAAAATAAATTAAACTTACTCTAGCCTGAGTATCTAGAGTATTGTTGTGAATTAGGACGTCATAGTTTGTGATCGAATTTGCACCAATTTTCTCACATAAAGGATCCGTTTCAAAGGACTCGTTATATTCTATCTTTATTTCTTCTTCATCCAAATGTTCGCTCATGTTAAAACACTTCACTGTGTCACTGGAAATTCACAAACAAAAATTCTTGCCATAAATTAACGCTAACAGGCTAACAGCTGTTTAGTACCTGACAGATAAGTTCATTGAACTCAATGCCGATCCGTTCCATGCAAACCATTGATGCAAAAAGTTTAATGTTACGTATAAATTACAAAATAAGCCCAAAGGAATTTACAAAGTGCTTTTTGTTTAATATCTGCATAAAGAATTTTGCTACAATCGTACAGAAAATTTAATTAGGATAAAACATCATGAATTTTATTATTTGTGGCAACATAAAAGTCGCGCCGTCGCCGTCCGCAGTTCATTCGCGTCGTTCGTTCATGCTTCCATTCGTTCAATTCAATCAGTTCAGTCTGCCCGCGACCGTCGTTTTGAGCAGTGGCTTACAGAGTTCTGTAGTACAGAAACGCGTTTCGGTGTGATTTGTGTTTTGTTTTGTGGTGCACGATGGCTTACAACGGAAGTGGTGGCAAGAGACTGTGCACAGGAACCGACCTCGACGTGGAAAGGGTAAGTTTTACGTTAGAGCGCCGATTGTCACGCTCATATCACCGTCGACTGTAGCGTTTAGTCGAAAATGGCCGAGTTTAGCACTACGTTTCGTGTATCATGTTTTGTATTATCAGATCGGAACGCGTTCGTATTTCTTTACAAAATAGACTGATAAACGTTGATTAGGTTACAGTGAATATTATTTAGTTGTTTGTTTAACAACATTCGCACGCATGTTCCATTGTTGATTTTGTAAAATTTGAGGTTACATCGGACTCGGATGAGAGACGAACTCGGTGGTTTTTCGCTTACATTTTTGTGGTGGTTTTTATTTTAGTGCGTGAAGCGTCTGGATTTTCACGTGGCGTGCGTTGCTAGTTTTTTTCCTTTGGTTTGTACGGAAATAGCCGCTTGCGAGGTGCTGTCAATTAATCTGACAGGGTAGACGGAGCTCGGTCATTACGTTGGGAGACGGCATTGTTATTTCTTGACATTCTACGCTGACACTGGAATTATATTGAGAAAATTTCGTCGTAAAATTGTACGGTTTGCGTGAATTTCTAATAAGGATTCTGACCTGGCTGTGGCTGAGTCAGCTTCAATCGGACAATCATCATGATAGGTAATAAGTATGACAAGTCATCTTCAGCGTCTATTAAAAATACAATAAAAACATTTTAATAAAAAAAAACAAGTAGGTAATATATGGATCAACTAGCTTTTTCCCGCGGCTCCGCCCGCATGGTATTCGGTTATCGCGCGCTGTTCCCTCGGGAACTGTGCATTTTCCGGGATAAAAAGTAGCCTATGTTACTCTCGAGCCCATAAACTATTTCTATGCCAAAAATCACGTCGATCCGTCGCTCCGTTACGGCGTGAAAGACGGACAAACACACAAACACACTTTCGTATTTATAATATTAGTATGGATTATTTTTAATTAAATTGTGTTTAAATCTTTGTAAGTTGCCTTCACTTACACTAATTAGAAATAAAAACAACTTCAAGCATGATTTTTTTTTATCATCATTATTTTTTGACCTTATTTATTCGCAGCCAGGAAAGTACCTACTTACCTAAAATATTTTTTTTAGTTACACATGAATATACACTACACTATACTATTAACTTAACATTAAAGTCGCGACTACACACGTAACATTCGTAATTTTTACCGTATCCATATCTTTGTTTGTAATTGACTGTACAAGTAGCATTTCGTCTTATTGCTATCGATACCCTATTCTTTAATTCATAGCTATTCGTATACATAAATTTCTCGTGTCACTGAACTCTCTCGAAAAGACAATAGATACCTACCTACCTCAAACCGAATTGTGTGTTCAAAAGGACCTTTCGAATCAAAAAAAATCACAATCGTTATGACGTTATTACATGCGTTTTAATGCTAATTCCACTTACGTATCAATAAGTACAGTCGGCTACATTAATATCTGCCACAGTGGAGCGTGCAAAAATATCTGACACGTCCTACCGGCGCCAGTAATAGAGTCGTGTCAGATATGCACGCTTTGTGTCAGATATTGGTGCTGGTGACTGTACCTACCATTTTTTCGACCCGCGTATTGAGAATAACAATATTAACACTTTAAACGAAGCAATCTCCTGGACAATGAACTTGAGGTGGGGACGATAAAAATGCATAATAATATGAACTCTGCATTTTATCGTGTTTGCAATACTGTAAGTAATACCTACGCATGTGGGTATAATTTCGAAAATACAAATTGATACATGGATGCACAGAAAAACAAGAAAAAAAAGAGACCAGTGTTGGGAATAGGGATGTTGACACCACCAAATCAACTGACGTACTTTTTATGAGCTGTCAAAACACAATTCTCCCATAGTTTCAATGGCAATAGCGACTTATGACGTCATTATCCGCCAACTCAATCAACTAACTATTTTTTTTTAAGCAACAAAAAATCTAATTTTACAGTAAATCGAAAATTAATCTGGTTTTCAGGGCTAAAATAAATAGTTTTTTTAACTGGAGTTGTGCCTTCGAATTATTTTTTAATGGCGTCAACATCCCGATCGAACCCAGGTCCTTAGCATTCCGTGCTGCGGGACCCCCCCCCCCCCCACACTAGGTACCACTGGACAGGGGCAGGAGTACAGACTCAAATTTCTCCTATGCACACATATCTCAGATTGCTTTTCTACTATGCTACTTAAGCAGCAGCACTAGCGGCATCTATGTTTCGCTCTCGTCGAGACGTTACATTCTTTCGGAACTAACCGCTCACCCAGACAAGAGATGTCGCTAGTAAGCAATCAAATTATGATTAATGAAAGAATGTAACGTCTCTCGATGAGAGGTGTAATTTCATTTAAAGTCGTACCTAATAAAAACAACTTTTGATACGCATCGAATTATTAACTTTACTGGATATGGTACTTGACAACAACAACCAATTAACTTACTTTTAATTAACTGTCAAAACATAAATCCCCTTAAAATTTCGTATTGAAATGATGAGCTCTGACAGTGACTTCACTTATTTGCTGACTTAGTTTATCTGTTTAAAGCAACTAATAAAAATATAATTTTACAAGTATTTATCCGTCATTCAAAGTTAAAATATCACTTTTATGGGGCTTGAGTCTTGGAATTATTGTCTAAAATTATCAACTACCTTATTGTCTTGTAGTCGAAGAAACTTAATTGCGTATCTGGGTAATTTTTCAGTCTAAGAGGCTGTTTCACCATCCATTGATTAGTGTTAACTGATGGTTAAACGTGATGCCGTCTCTATTTCTTTTGTTCGAATAGACAGAGACGGTATCACATTTAACCGCCAGTTAACACTGATCAATGGATGTTGAAACAGACCCTAAATGTCATATTATATTCCATATATCTGCCAAAGGAACTATCGTGAAATTTATTGTGAAAACGTTCCGATTAAGTTTGTTGGACTGTACTTTGACATTTCGTCGTTTACTTTTAGCATTTGTATGTTGGCGCTTGTCAGTACATTCACCTTCACAAATATCTGACGAAATAAAGCGTCCTTAAATGTCAGATACGGACTCAACGTGTCAGATATTTTTGTAGGCTCGACCGTGGCAGATATTAATACACGGCGAAACATGCGTTACGTCGGCCGGCAGTAAAAAAGGGCACTACGAAATTCGAAAATCAAAGTTCGTATCGTACTGTCCCTCTCACTCCTGTTTAATAATATACGCGTCAGCGTGACGGCAAGATACGAAGTTCGAATTTTGCACTCCGTAGTAAGGGCCGGTTCTTATTTTTTTTTTAATACGCGAATCTAATTCAAAGTTGCGTGGACGCTAAGCAGATTCCAGCAGGCAGTAGAGCGACTAGCGTGTTCTCTATTCAATGCATGTGTTGCCAGGGGGCTGCTATAAGCTAAAGCAGTATGGAAGCTACGAACAAATCGATCGAAGCGAACACACTCACACAGACGCAGGTGGTAGGACCTTGTGCATGGTCCGTCCGGATTGCTACCACCATCTTGCTCGCTAATCCTGCCGTGAAGCAGCAGTGCTTGCAATGTTGTATTTCGGCGCGGAGAGTAAGACAACCGGTTAAATTACTGGCACTGGAGGTATTCCAACTTAGGCCTCTAGGTTAGCAACGCATCTGTAATACCCCTGGTGTTGCAGATGTTTATGGGCGGTGGTGATCTCTTACCTCCAGGAGACCTACTTGCTCGTTTGCCTTCCAGTCAAATAAAAAAAAAAAAAAAAAAAAGGTGCGGTCTACACTGCCTCTAAGGGGGTCTCGCGATATATATACTGTGACGCCTTTGAAAGGCCGATATATACGAGTATTTACTTTTTTTTTTCAATACAACAACGTTATAATAGAATTTCATCATCATCATCATCCCAGCCTATATACGTCCCACTGCTGGGCACAGGCCTCCTCTAAGAATAATATAATTTGCTCGAAACAAAACCCGTAAGCCAGTATCTTAATCATATTTATAGGGTAAATCGTCAATAACTGGCCATCTTTCCATTTCCAAAAAAGGCCCAAGTTGTGTGCCCCAGGGCCCGCATGTCCTAAGAAGGCCCTCCAGTCATCTGCCTGCTGACGTCCAGTTCGCAACCCAAGAAACCACCAAGCGGGCTAGACTTCGTCTATGAAGAAGCTGGTCTAAGTAGCACGTAGTCTAAGAAGCAATTGATCTAAGTAGCAAGTTACCAGCGTTGGCCTACACGGCCAACACAATGCTGAGCTGCGACCGTTTCGTGCTTTCACTTATTGTTTTTTGTTTTTATGTATTTTTACTATGTGAAGCATGAATAAATTGATTTCTATTCTATTCTATTCTATTCAAGTTGTCTAAGAAGCAACTGGTCTAGATTAAGTAGCAAGTTTTCTAAGAAGCAACTGATCTTAGTACTTAGGATGTGGTCTAAGAAGCAACTGGCCTAATCTAAGTAGCAAGTTGTCTAAGAAGAAACTGATCTAAGTAGCAAGTGGTCTAAGAAGCAACTGGTCTAGTTTAAGTAGCAAGTTGTCTAAGAAGCAACTGATCTTAGCAGCAAGTGGTCTAAGAAGCAAATGACCTAGTCTAAGTAGCAAGTTGTCTAAGAAGTAACTGATCCAAGTAGCAAGTTGTCTAAGAAGCAACTGATCTAAGTAGCAAGTGGTCTAAAAAGCAGCCGGTCCCAACCTGTTCGTTGACTTTGGGTCATAAAATTATCGATGAACAGAGACCGACCAGACATTCGGGGAACTTTTTGGACCATTGGCTTCTTAGACCAGTTGCTTCTTAGAGCGTTTGCTACTTAGACCAACTATTTTTTAGACGGAGTGATACTAACCTGATATGCACAAAGTACCTACATGCATTTGAATTTATCTAAAACCTCATTTCGCTCGTAGCTTGTACGATAAATACAGTGCCAGTTGCGGTGCATTGCCGTTGATGGTGGAAATGAAACTAAACATGCATCAAAGCTCGGAACCGGTTTATAAAATAGCGCTAAATAAATACCGGTTTATTTCGGCTTAACTCCAAACTTTCATA
Source organism: Choristoneura rosaceana (assembly GCA_037349165.1). Lineage (NCBI taxonomy): Eukaryota > Metazoa > Arthropoda > Insecta > Lepidoptera > Tortricidae > Choristoneura > Choristoneura rosaceana. Next base: position 2,094,184 of record JAZBNJ010000007.1, read on the forward strand.
AGAACGCTATCGTTTTTAAGAACTTAACTATAACCTGAATAAACCGGTTTATTCGACGAGTGTTAGCTGGCCTGCCGCCGGCGGGCGGCGACGTTTATCCTGCGCCGGAATAAACCGGTTTTTATTGTTCTAAATCGGTTTATCTGACAAGAACTTTATGGAAATGTTCCCTTAAAAACCGGTTTAAAAATAACGGTTTCGCGAACGAAACCAAAATGAATAGGTTTTGCGCCAAGTACATGATAACGGTTTGCAAATTAAACCATTTCGTGCGACTTGTAAACAAATCTTTAAAAGGTATCAGATTTTAAGCGAAATATTTAATACTTATAAATAATTTACGGAAAGTTTCCTAAATAAATACGGCATCGGCCCGTGTTCTAGTTAGTTCAAGTTTTTATGGATCGTAAAAAAATACGTAAATCACTGCTTCCAGTAGCTGAAGTGTTTAAGTGGTTTTTAGTTTATTGTAGGTTATTTTAACGCTGTGTGTTTTTAATTTATTCGATAAAATCTTTATAACTTTGATCATATTTAATAGTTAAGTATGGAAAATTATAGGGAATATGGCATGGAGGTCATGGAACACAAATTTACTGGCACAAAAATTCGTCTTTCAAGCTCAATTTATGCTGGGCCATATAATGTATTAACTCATTTGTTGAAATTAGCCTTATTAAATTTGGGATGTTTACTCAGGCCATGAGGGATATTCCGGGTGTCAAAAAGCTTTAGAGTTACTTCCATTAATAATTATCTCAATGTTAGCTGTTAATTATTCTCTTCTTAACAAAATAACGGTTAATATTAATACTTTGAATCAGATGTTCCTTCATGCAAAATTATTAAGTGATCCTCATAAATTAGCATAGCTAACTTACCTCATCATCATGTCAGCCGAAAGACGTCCACTGCTGGACATAGGCCTCCCCCAAGGCTCTCCACTCAAACCGGTCTTGTGCTTTTCGCATCCACCGTGATCCCGCGATCTTAACCGGGTCGTCGCTCCATCTTGTTGGAGGCCTACCGACAGCTCGTCTCCCGGTCCGCGGACGCTACTCGAGAACCTTACCTACTTACAAATAATAGCCATTGTAGCATAGTGGTTTGGAAAACCCGTGGTGGTCTAGTTGTTTGACTGATGGCTTCGTAAGCAGAGGTACGCGTGTGATTCCGGTTTCGCACCTCTTAAGTTTTCCAGTCCACGGTCAGTTTACGGTCCACTATAAGAGTGTTGCAGTACGGGAGGAATGGCAACGGATTGTAAAGCTTGCCACCACCCCTGATGTGACCACGACCACTCTGCCAAGAGTGTGACGACCAAGAAAAAGAGTTTTCCAGAATGTATGTGCAAAATTTGAAATTAGCACGAGCTTTTCGGTGAAGGACATGGCGAGGCAACCTGCACGTACCTGCGAGGTAATTGTGTGTGCGAAGTTCCCAATCCACACTAGGCAGCGTGGGAACTACAACTCCAAGTCCTGTCGTTCCGAAAGTAGGCCTGACCCAAGACTGAGAAGTAAATATTGGCTGAGATGGTAAAGAAAGACTCCAATTTGATTACCTATAGCCGAGACGATACGAATTCTATTTTTGACATATTGATTTGGACTATTTCTGGAGTACACACATATCCACATGTTGGTTAGACTGAGAACGTTCGAATTTGGCTTCATTTAAGATCAGATCAGACTCAATGGGGTTTTCTTTTGAAGCTGGAGTTTTTGGGCCATTTTAGCTTTCTCAGTATGCTATTTAAGAATAGAATAGAACCCTGATTTCTTTTGCCATTGAACTGCCCTGCCGTGCGTATTAACCATACGTCTGGTGTAAGGCATCATTGTCTGACGTACTCGGATCCACAATCTTTTTACCATTTCTTTCTGCCTCACGATATAGGACGAGGGTAGAAAGAGATAGTGCGATGATGAGCTCCCGAGCGAGACTCGTCATTTTATACTGGAATGTCCTTCGTGTTGCTGCAGATGTATAAGTTCACTAGACCAATTAATAGATAACTATTTTCGAACGCACAAAGACATTTTTAGAGTTCCTCCAAATGACGAGCAGCTGTCCCTATTAATTTCGATCAAAAGCTTGACACTAAAAACATCCCAAATAATTTACCACGCATCAAACGTCCACGACGCGCCAAATTAATTAAATCTCGACTTTCCCGTTGACAATATAGAGAGCAGTTCGGTTGGCGATAGGCTTGAAATTTTAAAAATAAAAAAGCAGCGTCTATGGATTGAAGGAAGACTTAGCATAGACAATAAAGATGTGATTTAAAACGGGCGCGTGACGCTGTGCTGAGGTGGAATTTGATTGTTTATGGTCGGACAAGTGTCGGCCTAATTGATTTCGGTTTTAGACTAGAGTGCCGGGTTCACATCAAAGCGGGAGTGATTAATTAATTGGTGCAATGCATTATGTATGAACCCGCTGTGCATGCCGATCTTAGGTTTTCCCGGAAGGGCTACATATGGTCATTGCGACGACTGTTAGGTTAGATATTAAGGCATACTGTGTTTCGTTTAATAATAAATACTTAAATTCAAGGAAAGTTGAAGAGTTGCAGGGATAAAGAAGCAGCAGAAGGAGTATCAATAAATGGCCAGGGTTTTTAATATTAAAAATATAAACAAAGTTTTACAATTTATCCACGATCACGTCTGTCGCTATTCCGCGGCACTTTGCCTTTTTTTCCAAGATAAATAAGTTAGAGCAGTTCGGTTGGCGATAGGCTTGAAATTTTAAAAATAAAAAAGCAGCGTCTATGGAAGACTTAGCATAGACAATAAAGATGTGATTTAAAACGGGCGCGTGACGCTGTGCTGAGGTGGAATTTGATTGTTTATGGTCGGACAAGTGTCGGCCTAATTAATTTCGGTTTTAGACTAGAGTGCCGGGTTCACATCAAAGCGGGAGTGATTAATTAATTGGTGCAATGCATTATGTATGAACCCGCTGTGCATGCCGATCTTAGGTTTTCCCGGAAGGGCTACATATGGTCATTGCGACGACTGTTAGGTTAGATATTAAGGCATACTGTGTTTCGTTTAATAATAAATACTTAAATTCAAGGAAAGTTGAAGAGTTGCAGGGATAAAGAAGCAGCAGAAGGAGTATCAATAAATGGCCAGGGTTTTTAATATTAAAAATATAAACAAAGTTTTACAATTTATCCACGATCACGTCTGTCGCTATTCCGCGGCACTTTGCCTTTTTTTCCAAGATAAATAAGTTGCCTCAAACTATTTTGTGCAAAAAATCATATCGTTCCGTTGCGTCCTTTGCGGCGGACAAACGAACAGTTTTATTTGTATAATATTCGCAAGGATTGGTCACTTCAGAGCATAGTAGTTCCATGTATGAGAGTCCACGTTTTTTAAAGCGGAGGTATGATCATTTGATTCTTCAGAAACTAAGAAACTTTGTCCATGGAGCGGCTGAGTCGCGGTGACTTAGCGACTTCCAAAAGTTTAATATATGTATATATTGCTAGCTTTTGCCCGGGGCTCCGCCCGCATGGTATTCGGTTATCGCGCGCTGTTCCCTCGGGAACTGTCAATTTTTCCGGGATAAAAAGTAGCCTATGTCGTCACTCTCGGGCCCATAAACTATCTTTATGCCAAAAATCACGTCGATCCGTCGCTCCGTTAAGGCGTGAAAGACGGACAAACATTTGTAATATTATTAGTATATTAGTATTAGTAAGTATGGATAGAGACTTACATCAAACTACTCTGTTTTATGTCTCACCATCATCGTATCAGCCTGAAGTTGTCCGACGCTGAAGGCTTTCCACAAGGATCGGTTTTTTGCCAAAGTCATCGAACGACGGCTAAGAACTGGAAGATGAAGCGTTGGCAGGCCTCCCAAAACCGATGCTTCTGCCCTACTATCATGTATTATTCACGCTGATAATGTCACTTTGTACCAAATGCTGTTACCACTAATACATTATTAAATCACTAACTAACCAGCTTTTACTAGATTAGGTTTGTATTATGCGTAATGAACAACTAATGAACGATGACTGGAGCATATAATATAGGTACTAGGTACCTACTCGTATTAGGCAATTAATTTTACTGTGTATATTAGGAACTGAAGTCCGAAAGAAGACAGTTAAAAGAAAGAAAGAATCCATATTAATATTATAAATGCGCAAGTGTGCGTGTTTGTATGTTTGTCCGTCTTTCACGTCGAAATGGAGCGACGGATCGACGTGATTTTTAACATAGAGATAGTTTATGGGACGAAAAATGACGTCACGGCAGGATTAGCGAGCAAGATGGTGGTAGCAATCCGGGCGAACCTTGCACAAGACGTTGTTGTTGGACGTTTGCTCGTGACTCGTGATTGGCCAAATAACTGAATGAGCCAATCGCAGGCAAACGTCAAACGGACCTCACAATACTAACGCCATCTAGCGATATTTTCTGTGAAAACCCTCATTCATTCAAACCGCCTCAGCTAGCGTAGATCCTTAGATTCAAAACTTGACCGGCCCGGACGCAGATGCTCAACAAATGGCAATAATTACTTGTGAATTGGCACAAAACTTTGACTATTTGGCCATTAATCATGGCGGCATCGCCGAGACAACTGTTACCGCGAGTCGGGCGACTCGGATCGATTTTGCATTACCGTTCCGGTTTAATTATGGGAATTTCAAATTAGAGCGTTGCGAGTGGTTAAACAGGAATAGGGTGGGTGTCTTTGGGTTTAATTTAATTTTAACTTCGGTTAAAACCTAAAGCTGTGTGTTCAGCAAAAGTACTAACTTATTACTAATAATTTAAAAACATGTTGGTCTTATAAAAAACACTATGAAATATATCATAACAAAGTGGATTAAAAATATGTCCGTACATTAAAACAACGAGCTGTCGGTAGGCCTCCAACAAGATGGAGCGACGACCTGGCTAAGATCGCGGGATCGCGGTGGATGCGAAAAGCACAAGACCGGTCTAAGTGGAGAGCCTTGGGGGAGGCCTATGTCCAGCAGTGGACGTCTTTCGGCTGATATGATGATGATGATGATGATGACATTAAAACAATAAAAATTACATAAAAAATACACGGATGTATGGGGTCTTAATCCACCAAAGATGAGCGAGGAATATGTTGGTCATAAACCAAAAGAAACTCTTTTTTTACCTACCTATCCTCCGCCAATCTGTTTCCACTAGAGATGCGCTGATAAAGGTAAATAAAAATTTCATATTTAATACAAGCCTTTGCCCGCGGCTTCGCCAGCGTGGAATTCGGTTATCGCGCGCTGTTCCCTGGAGAACTGTCCATTTTTCTGGGATAAAAAGTAGTCTATGTCACTCTCTGGCCAATAAAATGTATGCTATCAGTTCTTCTCACTTCAACTCTCGTTGCACTGTCTTATAACTGCTAGGGAAGTGTGAAAATGTTTGCCAAATCCATGACGCATATTTCACGATCAATGAACAATTTAATGAATTATAAGTGCCTTTTGAATTGGAACACTTTTATTTACGATTATTTTAGTAGCGTTCATATTTTAGCACGTAGGGTTGACGTTTGCCCGCCTTTTACAGAAGTGTGTCGTATGATTTAGAAACAACACAGCATTAGTTCTAGTAAAAATATGAAAGACCCAACTTTACGGCACAAGGAGTTCATACGAATACAAATAAAACTGCAATGCTCTACTGTCTAGATGCTAAATAACAACAGTTAAAACTTTTCGGGACCTCTCCATAGATACTGTGTCCATAGCATATCCCTACTAATATTATAAATGCGAAAGTAACTCTGTCTGTCTGTCTGTCTGTTACGCTTTCACGTCGAAACCACTGAACCGATTTGGATGAAATTTGGTATATTGGTAGTTTGAACCCCAAGGATCAACATAGGATACCTTTTATTCCGCTAGAGGGCGCCACCGCGCGATAACCTAGATCCGCGCAGACGGAGTCGCGGGCATAAGCTAGTTATCTATGTATTTCTGAGTACATTACAAATACAAATTAAAATTGTGTGTGTCTGTTTGTGTGTGTCTAGACGGGTACCAATAGCGACTCCAGCATGAAAACTTATAAACCAAACATGATTTACGCTTAGATTTAAGGCCTCTCTGCTCTCTCTCGAATAGCTGACATTGGAAAAGCGACCGCCAAACTTAAATGGGACTGGGCCGGGCATGTCTGCCGGATGCACCCACAAAGATGGGCGCACAAAGCCACATGGTGGGTACCGCATGACGGGCACCGACGGCAAGGCAGGCCGAGGCGGAGATGGCGAGATGACCTGGACGAGGAACTGAGTGAATGCCCAAATATAGCTCTGGATAAGGAGACGGAAGTCGAGCGGAAAAATCGGTTAAATACAAAAATGTGCTTCAAAAAGGATTAGCATAGTTCGAAAATAAATAAAATCTATGAAAACCTAAAAGCTTTCGCAGTAGCAAGGAGAGGCGAATTAATGTCGAACTGAGTTTTGAAAGGAGTGAACTATAAACTATTAAACAACCACTTTGCTCACCTGCGACCTTGCAGTATAGCCACGTCTGTACATACAACAAATGTGCATTCATTCAGCTCCACGGTCTCCACACTGTGAGAACACACACATATCACACGCACCCAACTATCTCCACTACGCTACGGTGACGCGTTTCGAACTTAATCAGAGTTCATCTTCAGAGCGACACTACCGTTCACCATGCTACCAGATTTTAGTTACCATCTAAAAAAAATCGTGATTCTGAAAGGAATTAAAAAAGATTTTATTTTTATTCAGCTAAATCTGTAGTGCTAACCCTAGCACACCTAAATCAATAGACTCGAGCAAAAGCAGATGTTCATACAAAAACTCCGCAAAACAAACATCAGCTGACCTCCCCACCCACAGACGGGCAATTATAATATATGGCTTATCCGAATATTCGATCAATGCACTTTCGAAGGTCGATAGATCATTCATGCGCTCATTGTTTCGAGAAACAGACGATAGATGGCGTTAATATACAAACATTACGAAACGAACCAGCGATAGAAAACAAACACTTTTTTTTTCTATTTGTGTTATTTACTCAGACGAAGCATTCGATGTATAAATACGATATGTGAATGAATTTGTGATATGTTATTTTTCATCGTAATATTTTAGCGAATCGAGAGTCGGAAAATACGATTATTTTTTCTTTTTTCGATACGTTTGAGCTCCAAAATAGCGTGCGGTAATATTTTTCAGTCTCATCCTTGTAAACTTTGTGTTTATGGTTATGCATAAAATTACTTTCTTTGCGCTAGTGCATAAAGTTCCTTTAGGTAGGTAATCTTCATCTAAGACAAAGGCAATCGGCCACCGAAAGCCATGACCAAAAAAGTTATAAATTTCAACGACTATAATGTTCATATCATAATGTGACATTATGCATAAAGGTGTACACGGGTTATGTTGTAGGTACGTCAATTAAACGGCGTCACGTTGGTTATGTGTATAACACTAAAAATGTATTTTCTGTCAGAAAGTTTTACAGAATCATACCTACAAACAATTTTTTCGTTTCTCATGCTCGTAAAGTTCGTTTTTATGCTCTAGTGCATTAAGTAAAATCTTCTTTTAATATCAGAGTAATCAGGCCTGAATAGCCACAAACAAAAAGTTTCAATGTATTTTTTTTTCAATTATTGATTTTTATAATACTAAAAATCAATCAAATAAATAAAAAAACTAAATATTTATAATTAACAAGTAAGTGAACAACGTTTCCTCTTTTGTTATTTCATCTCCTCGCAATCGAAGTGAAAAGCAGTGTGTAGGACTCGAGCATTAAACCTATTTTCCCCTCGGCGTGTCCCGGCTCGGGTGGCGTCTCGGGTTAAATGGTTCGTTTTATGCTCTTGCTGTACAATCTACTATTTTACATCTCTACAATACGTTGAGAAAACCTTGGCTTACTGGTGATATTTGGTAATTCGGTAATACTGCTTTATAATCTTACACTGAGCTCACTGCACTTTCTCATAGTGTGATCTGAGTAAGACCATAACGAAATATCACCGAATTGCCAAGTATCAACACGGTAAACAATGGTTTGCCCTATAGATAACTAATAGCAGACCACAGCTGTGTCGTGGCAGCAAATAGATCACTTGTCCGGATAACCGCTGTGACGCAGAATTACTATTTGACATGTTTGATTATGAGATCATTTGACGACTTAATGATACGAGTCGAAGAGTGTACCACATTTGTTCAAACAATGACGTTTGTGGAATCTAACGATTGTATTGTGTTAGGTTAGGACTTACTGGAATTGATAGGAAAGGTAATTATGATCTACGTGCTATAGTAAACATGTCTTAATACATATATTATTATGATTAGGGATAAGTACCGGTTTTGGCCACCTTAAGCCCATTTTTTGCAGTCATATATAGAAAGTTATAGTATTAAAATAATATGTTTAGTGAGTACGTACTGTACTACTGGTAGCCTTTGAATATGTAATCCTGAAAAGGACTGTTGCACTGTTGTCACTAGTGTTTGTTAACACTTCAAACCAACAAGGGCGTAACTGCAATCTGCCAATGGCTGGCCAATAGCGTTAATAGACCGACGGGACACGCCTCTTGGCATGTGCGGCGTATGAGTCAGTCGGAAACGTCTCGTGACAGACAGCTGAGAGGAAAAATCTAGCGTTTGTTTTCGTTTGAAGCGTTGATGACCGGTAGGAGTATGGATTCGAGCGTTACTTTGTGTATGGTGAGGTCCATGTTTGAAATATTATGAATAAGCTTGATTTGCTTCTCCGCGAAGTAGTGCCATCAAATTATGCAAAATATTAATACTAAGGGACGCTGTTTCACCACTTTCCGATGCACCATCAGCGGATGTTGACTCTCCGACCGTTGGTCGAAGAATGAGCTCGCTCGGAACGGTTGGCCCTTGAAGTATCCCAGAGGACCAAATCAAGTTTATTTATTAATTTTACACTGGTGGTCGCGATGGCTGCGTGCGACAAAAAATATTGGCCATTGGTGTTACCCCGTGGCGTTGAAAGAAAGGACTTGCTTATCCTCGCGCCAACATCGCTGAATTGCCACGGGTTTAGAATAATGCGTAATAGTGATAGAAGTGGGACACTACACTACATAGGCTTAAAAAAATTATACGTATCAACAATGCAATACAATAACTCTTTATTGCACACCAACATATAGCAAACAATTACAGAAAACAGGTATATACACAGAGACTTTGTGAGGTAAGCAATAGGCGGCCTTATCGCTTCAGAGCAACCTTATAACCCGTTTTTAACCGTATCAACCTTACCTGCCTCCTAATTTTTCTCTCTGTGTACTTGTTTCTGTATCGGTTGCTATTTGTGGTGTACAATACAGAGTATTTGTATTGTATTGTAATCAATCAGTCGCTAACCAATTAGTAGTACAAACGTACGTAGTATTATGTCTAAAACACTAAGCGATATTGTTCCTTTATAAACCGCTCTTAGTTTGCTTATTGTTTATACAGTAGTTCGTTAACAGATGGAGACGGATTGCGTTCGTTTGTCTTTGATGTTTGATCGTCTAATTGATTTCGGAGATCAGTTTTACTCGGTTTACCGTTCACATAACAAGCAGTGCGGTTAGGAAACTAAGTGCTTAGAAATAACTACCATACAGCACCAGGGTAGCACATTTCGGCTGCGTTTCCATCAGAGATGCGCGAGGATGTGTTTGTTATGAACCAATAGCTTCGTTTACCTAATCTCGCACAGCACAGCTCTAGAGGAAACAGCTTGGCGGAGCGAGGGTAGGTAAATGAAGCGTTTCTATTGGTTCATAACAGACACCTTTTATTGCATACCACTGGTGGAAATGTAGCCTTAAATCGGTCAGTATGGGCATGTTTGTAACTAAAATTACATACAAATTAAATTATGTTAAGGATTCGCAGTAGAACTAAGGTTACCGACATAGCCCGAAGAATTGCGAAACTGAATTGGCAGTGGGCGGGGCACATTGCTCGCAGGACTGATGGCCGATGGGGTCAAAAGGTTCTCGAATGGCGTCCGTGGACCGGGGGACGAGCTGTCGATAGGCCTCCCTCAAGATGAAGCGACGACCTGGTTAAGATCGAGGCATCGCGGTGGATGCTAAAAGCACAAGACCGGTCTGAGTGGAGAGCCTTGGGGGAGGCCTATGTCCAGCAGTGGACGTCTTTCGGCTGACGTGATGATGTTAATGATAATGATTTTCTTTAGCCATACCGATGGGTTGAAAAGAAAGTTCTACTATATCGTTCGATAGGCTATTATGATAATCAGATATTTAAAGCTTAATATTTGGTCGGCTTGCAATTAGTGAATTTATTTATTCAATCCATCAGTTTATTTGTGAACTGTTTTCCCCGTGATTAATGAGTTTGTTTTTCTTTCGTCTTAATAAAACCGGTTTCCGCCCAAGCGGCTGAAAACGTCTGAAACAACGCCTTATTATGTTCGCTATTTATTGGAGAGCATTAAAAAGGCGAAGGCATTTTTTGGACGGTTTGTTTGATTTTTTAAAACCTCTTTGATTTATATTCATTGCTTAAAAATATAAAAGACAGCGATGTTTCCTCATATTGCCGGATATCGGAACTCGGAAGTGTTGACTTTCTGCCAAGTTTCTCGCGGCGCATTCTTCTTTGTAATGATGGTCTTTCCGAAAGCGCTGGTAGTTTAAAAAAATGACGTGTAAATGTGCCTATTGTGGCCTATTTACTGAATAAATGATTTGAATTTGTTGTGTCGGAATGATGAGGTGCCGAAAAACATGCAAGAGGGGTAGTTTGAAAGGGGTTCAAACAACGTAGATAATACGATACCCTATCTATACTTTAGTTAGTCTATTCGTGGCCACGGTCGCTGCAATATGGTCAAAACGAAGTAATTTTTGCTGCTTATCGTCATGGTCCCTTTGTGGTATGCTACTTGACATTATAAATGCGAAAATTTGTGAGTGAGTATGTTTGTTACTTCTTCACGCTGAAACGGCTGGATGGATTTAGATGGAATTTGGTATATAGCTGCACATCTGGAATATAACATAGGCTACTTTTTATTCCGATTTCCTACGGGATAGGGATAAAATCTCGAAACAACAACCGCTGGGCTTAGAGTCATGAAAATTGACATGATTGTTTTTAATGTAACGTCAATGAAAACCACGATAATTTTCGGGAATTCCCATGGAAATTTAAAAAAATTCCGAATTTTCAATTCAGCTGCTGTGTCTAGTAAGTAAGTTATAATTATAAGTAAGACACTTAAATGTCATAATGATTATCAATATATGAGTATGAGTATTTAATCTTCTCCTACTGCAGAAATCACCTTTTAGTATTAGATATTCTTAGGTATAATCTGACACATGCGCAATGAAATATGTATTTAATGTTACAATAACTATTTCAGCCCGGCCGATTGATTACTCTGGTATGTTGGTATCAATATAAATGCGCGCCAAAAGCAATATTCACTAATAAATATAGATAGCGATTGAGAGGTCTGCGTAGCGTCAGCATACCAGGTCAATGAAATATAAAGCACTAGGGGATAGTGATGTTACTATTGTTCATACTCACATCACTATTGGCGAATATCTATGGACATTATTAGCTCTAGTTGTGTATAAAGCTGTAAAGCGAATACGCCTATATGTAATACTCGAATTCGGTTATCGCGTGCTATTTCTTCGGGAACTGTGCATTTTTGTAGGATAAGTAGTAGCCTATGTCACTCTCTGGCCCATAAACTATCTCTATGCCAAAAATCACGTCGATCCGTCGCTCCGTTTCGAGGTGAAAGACGGACAAACATACACAATCATACAAACACACACACTTACGCATTTATAATATTAGTATGGATGGTGCACAATGAGTTAATTCATGCTCATCATTCTGAAATTTTTGGAGTGATGAACTTAAAATCATTGTAAGCAGTGGTTGGATAAGGGATCTAGTGGCGAAACGTGGAAGAAGACCTAAAGACCGGAATCGTTCGTATCCCGCGGGAGCGTTGGATTTCTCGGAATAATCAGAATCTTAAGTTAATCGGGTGTGAACATTGCAGCTATTAAACGCAGGTCTGACGCGAGGTAGGTAAACGCTTTGTTAGGGAACGAAGAGCAACAAGGTATTTAAGAACTACGTAGTTCATTGATATGGACCTCCGCAAAGTCAACGCCTCAATCTGAATTGTAGTCCAGTTTACAAACAGTGAAAAAAAAAATTATGTTGAATATGCGTATCTTCATACGCATTCACATTGATAAATAATATCGTACATCACTATCGAGCACCATAATGTATCCGTTGCATAATTAATCTCTACTAATGCTTTGTAATCTACAAAGGATCTATATATAGCATCGATTTTTCATACTTAATGGGCACTCTGTTTCTTGATCATCAATAAGTGCTGATAAATCAGAAGTCATACATTATATTAACTACAATGTAGAGTTGCGAAACGTTAGAGTGGGTAGCAGCGCTCTATATGTATAAGTGCAGGTTAATTTAATTCTATATGACATCTATATGTATTCAAACTCATGTTGAACATTTAATTGTCTTTTATCTTTTAAGTATGAACTCCAGACTCTAGCTCTGCGGTGCGAAAGGAGCACACTATTTTTCCAGGAAAGGAAGTTCCGTTTTCGCAACAAGAAACTGTTTTGTGGATGTATTTTATCGTCTTTCTTTTCTAGACATTGTTATCTTCTCTGTTTAATTGGAATACGAGAAAAGAACTTAACGTTTAATCATCCATTAATATGTTATTGTTGTCTTAGAGCGCAGGTCAACTTTTTGTTACAACTGCTTGCAATGTTGTGTTTCGGCGTGGAGAGTAAGACAGCCGGTGAAATTACTGGCACTTCAGGTATCCCATCTTAAGCCTCTAGTTTGGCAACGCATCTGCAATACCCCTGGTGTTGCAGATGTTTATGGGCGGTGGTGATTACCATCAAGTCGAAAAAAATAAAAAAACTATGATTTTTACATAATACGCCGCCGCCAAAAACGTGATTTACACAAATTGTAAATTCTAAAAGCTTCTTTCGTACGAAGTCACGGGCGTAGCTTATGCACAGAAGTACGTGTCTGAAGCTAGTGAACGCAAACATTTCGACCGCTGTGCAAACTCGCATTCTGAATTAGATTATGCTAAGCGCTTCGTTCCAGGCCAGCGCAGCTTAAGTCAGCGGCGGTACTGCAAATAAACCGTCAGCTTTGTGAAGCCTAGGATCGCTGGTAGGGAAATTTAAAGGTAGGTATTTAAGTTGTAAAACCTAGTGTAGGTAGGATGGTTCGATATTTTGACAAAGCTAAACTGAAAACTATATTAGTAGTTTTCCTACAGTCGCAATGTTTTGCTTCTGCTATTTCAGTAATCCAATTCATTGTTATCAGTCATAAGACGTCCACAATTGAACATAGGTTTTCATTGTGGTTTACCACCACAGTATATATATGTCGGCGGCCGATCGTAAAATCCGCCAGGTCACGAAATTCCTAGGCACATCATGAAATGGCGCCATATCGTTCGTATCGTGTTATCGTTTTGTATGCCCTACGGGCCAACATGGTGATGTAATATTTATACTTGAGATCTGTGCCTATGTACAATTTTACCCGTGTTGAACAAATAAAATATCTGTATTTGTCTTTGTATCGTTTCGGGCACTTCGCGTGAAATGGCGCCATTTCACGATATGCCTAGAAATTTCGTGAACTGGCAGATTTTACGATCGGCCGCCGACATATCTATCGTCGTTTGATGCTTTCATATCGCTGATTATTGTTGCCAGGCGTCCTCGCCTTCCTCCACTACCAACCAAAATTATAAAGCAGCGGTTGGAATTACCAGTGAACTAACTTATCCTAAGTCAGTTACGACAAACCACGAGGTCAAGGATTTACGACGAACCCTTACATATAGTGATGTAACTATTATGCTAGCCGGTTTTATACGCGGCTGTGCCAGTTGTGCTAGTAGGTTTTATTAGTTCGTCACTATACTATAACGTCTGCAACTTTGTATGCTCAAGGATATAAGCATTTGGGTAATTGTTGGCTTTGTGTATTTCGTGTTTGTTTGTTGCTCTTTTTGTATTAAGAGTGGGTTGTGCATGTTGTGATTGAGGAGTCTTGGTTTTTATGTTGAAGGTTTTTCGAACGGTATAAAGTAAGGCAAGATGATAATAGCGAACTAATAAGTTTTGGTAAATTTGACTTTAAATGCAACTTTTATGTTGATATTAGTTGTATATCATCCAACTAACCATATTTAGGCAGGTGGTAGGACCATGTGCAAGGTCCGCCCGGATTGCTACCACCATCTTGCTCGCTAATCCTGCCGTGAAGCAGCAGTGCTTCCACTGTTGTGTTTCGGCGTGGAGAGTAAGACAGCCGGTGAAGTGACTGGCACTTGAGGTATCCCATCTTAGACCTCTAGATTGGCAACGCATTTGCAATACCCCTGGTGTTGCAGATGTTTATGGGCGGTGGTGATCTCTTACCATCAGGAGACCCACTTGCTCGTTTGCCATCCAGTCGTAAATTTCAAGTCAATACCACCTTTTTAATCATAGCAGCACTATAGTTATACTATGAAAATTTAGGTGTCTATTTTGGCTAGCTATATTTGTTATTACCTTTTGCCTGGTATTTCGTCTGCCAATAATTTTTTTACCATCGCTGTCCCGCAGGCATTTGTAATTTGTAAACAGTTACTATGTTAATATCCTTCCCAGGGTTTTAAACTATCTCAATTCAATACTGTAAGGCCGCCTATTGCTTACCTTGTAATTTTCTGTGTACCTGTTTTCTGTATCGCTTATTATTTCTGGTGTACAATAAAGAGTATTTGTATTGTATTGTATTGTACTGTGACCATAAGTACTATTGAATCATTAAAATATACTGTCTATTTCAGTTCAAAAGATACCGCCTGGGACGGAATGACAGACAGGTAGCGTACATTCACCTGCAGTCTGCCACGGCGGAGCGTGCAAAAATATCTGACACGTTCTGCCGGCCATAGAAATAGAGTCGTGTCAGATATTTATGCACGTGTTGTGTCAGATAATAATAATAATAGCTATCCATGCTGTAATCGGCAACGGCGACCCTAGCCACTTAATTACGAGCGTGAGCTCTAATGTGGCTGGCAAAGCCAAACTTGTGTGTCAGATACTGTGCTGGTGACTGTATCCGTCCCTGCGGGGCTACTACGATATTCGTAAATCAAAGTTCGTGTCGTTCCGTCTCTCTAACACTTATACTGTTTAATACAAGAGTAAGAGGGATGGTACAATACGAACTTCGATTTTCAGTGTTAAAGCACTTCCAGTAAAGGAGTCTTCTAGTGACTTTATAGGAGTCAGTGTTTTATATCTGTGTTTCGGTTGCTATGACTTGTTATTCTTTGATTGTTAGTTTGTCTTGAATATTATATTTTTCCCTCAACAAATGCATTTACTTTAATATGGTAGCAGAGCGCAAAAATAGCATTTGAAGCTTAAACCGGATAACGGTATATTCTTTCAAAGAGTGCGGAACAGTCAAATCGAACGAAAATGGGTTCAAACATTAAATTCGAGATTGGACGACTCGAAGGTAGTACCAACTGGCAAACCTGGAAATACAAAGTTTCGTTGCTATTGCGGAGCATACCAGGTACGCTAGATGTAATCCAAGGTATAGCGACAAAGCCTGATCCGCCTGCGGCAACGGCGTCATCTGAGGAATTGTTAAAGTATAAGACTGATTCGGACACGTATCAAAGTCTCGACAGTCATGCATTACTTATCCTTACGACCAACATGACCGAAGAAACCTTAAACAAGGTAATTCGATGTGGAACGTCGAAAGATATGTGGACAGAGCTACATCGTCTTTATGATGGGGCAAAGGAAGATCGAAGCTATGAACTTTGCATGAGATTTTTCCGCTTTCAACTTGAAGATAATGATATGGCAAGTCACATCTCGACACTTAAAAACATATGGTACGACTTAAACAAGGAAATTGATGGAAATGATCTCCCGGAAATGCTGTTAATATGCAAAATCTTGGACACTCTTCCAGATAAATATTTTAACTTTAAGTCTAGCTGGTTGTTGATGAATAAGAGTGATCGAAATATCGAAAATTTGACGACCCAGTTGTGTGCTCACGAAAGAGCTTTAACGAGTGGATGTAAGGACAACATCGAAGAGGCTCTAGTGCTGAGATCAAAAGGAAAAAGTAATGATAAATTTAAGAAAAGAAAATGCAATTATTGTAAAGAGGGATTCCACAAGGTCACATCATGTCAGAAGTGGATTGCGGATGGCAGACCTCCAAAGCCTTCCAAGCAAGCTGCGAACATTGCGATGTTGACAAGCCTGGCTCTAGCATGCGACAATCAAACCACTGATAAAGACACTTGGTATGTCGATAACGGTGCGACCAGTCACTTTACGAATAGAAGAGACATATTCCAATCTTTTGAAAACTTCGGAGAATCGCGTAATGTATTGACGGCGAATGGAGAGGTGATCGAATGCATAGGAAAAGGCTCTATTGAAATAGAAGCTGACATAAAAGGTCATAAGGAGCTAATAACCTTAACAGACGTATGGTACGTTCCAAGCATCAAGAGAAATTTATTTTCTGTGCTAGCCGCGCAAGATACGCTAAAGAATAGCATCTTTCAGTCAAATGCTCAGTCATGCAAGATAAGTATTGATGGCAAAGTTGTTTTAATCGGAAATCGTGACAAGTATGGCGGTTTGTACAAACTTAATGTCAAAACACTTATGCCAGAACTTGAGATTAACCAATTGACGACGTCACAAAATCTTCAACTCTACCATAAACGCCTAGGACACCAGAATAAGAGACATGTAGCAAAGCTGATACAAAGAGAACTAGGAGTAAGTCTAGACTCAAGTTCCACAGATATCTGTGAAGGCTGCGTCTTTGGCAAGACACATAGGCAAAAGTTCGGAGAGAGACCAAGAGCTACAAAATCTGGAGAACAAATTAGCGCAGACGTATGTGGACCATTCCCATTCTCGATTTCAAAGTGCAGATACTACGTTCTGTTTAAAGATAACTACTCGAAATATCGATGGATCTACTTTCTGAGACACAAGTCTGAAGTTCACGCATGCTTGAAAGACTTTCTTGCTGAAGCTAAAACTTGTGGACACGTCATACAGGAGTTACTCAGCGATAATGGAGGAGAGTTCGACAACGAACAAGTACGAAATACTTTGAGACAATTCGGGGTAAGACAAAGATTTACCATGCCTTATACACCTCAACAGAACGGTTCTTCTGAACGCGAAAATCGTACGGTTGTGGAAATGACAAGAGCACTAATGCATGCTCATGATGAGATACCAAAAGGTTTATGGGCTGAGATATCCAAAGCTTCAGTCTACATACTGAATAGAACGGGACCTACTCCAATAGAAGGAAAGTCACCGCACGAACTTTGGTACGGTAAGAAGCCAAGAATAAATCACCTGAAAATTATTGGTAGTCATTGCTACGTGCATGTTCCAAAAGAAAAGAGATCAAGTAAGTTAGACAGGAAGGCTGAAAGAGGAATACTTATCGGATATGATGGTGATAAAGGATATCGTGTATTTGATGTGAAGAATCTCAAATTAATCAGATCACGAGATATTGTTGTTGATGAGATATCTTTGCTAGAAAAAAAGAAGACTGATACAACTTCAAAAATACCTGAACCTGATACAAACATCTACGAGCTACCTGTTCTTCCAACAAATTCTCCAACTTTTTATGAAGAACATCATCCACAAGCACAATCAGAGACAAACGATAGTGTTGAAGAGTATGAGTCATTTGAAGAAGATGAACCAGTTGGAAATAATATAGATCCCAATGTTATGACACGACAAAACGTAGATTTGCCAGTGCAAGGCGAGCGTCAACTACGTGATCGAAGCCGGATTAAACCTCCACAAAGATTTAGTTTCGATCATTTCATTAACGAGGCTATATCCATTCCTGAACCATCTTCATATCGAGAAGTCTTACACAATCCTGAAAAAGATAAATGGATCGAAGCGATGGACAAAGAAATGCAATCCTTAAAAGAAAATCAAACGTGGGAATTAACTAACCTGCCTAAGAATCGGAAAGCATTACCTTGCAAATGGATATTTAAAATTAAAAGAAATCCTGATGGTACAGTCGACAAATACAAAGCACGTTTAGTTGCTGTTGGCTACAATCAAAAGAAAGGTATTGACTATGACCAGACATTTAGTCCAGTTGCAAAAATGAGTACCATAAGACTTCTGTTAAGTATTGCTGCAAATGAAGGATTAGCGCTTAGACAGTTTGACGTTTCTACAGCTTTTCTATACGGTACTGTCAAAGAAGAAATTTATATGCGACAACCAGATGGCTTTGATGACAGAACAGGCCGAGTATGCAAGCTGAAAAGAAGTCTATATGGACTTAAACAGGCACCTAAATGCTGGAATGAGTGCATTCATGATTTTCTTCTAGAATCTGGTTTTATACAGAGTGAAGCTGATCCCTGTGTCTATGTCCGAGAACGTGGACAGAATAAGATACTAATTGGGCTCTATGTTGATGACGGTCTGTTGGCTGCATCAGATGAGAAAGAGGCAGACGATTTCATACAAAATGAATTGAAAGGTCGGTTTAAAATAACGACAAAAATGCCGTCTTATTTCCTTGGGCTTGAAATAGAACAAAACAATGAAGGTATTAAGGTTCATCAAGCTGCTTACACTCAAAAATTGCTAGACAAGTTCGGGATGAGTAACTGCAAAGCTGTTGGGACACCCATTATAAAATGCGAAAAGGAAATGGAGAAAGAAGAATGTCCTGATCAACCGCTAAATTTTCCATACCGACAAGCTGTTGGATCTCTAGCTTATCTTATGGTTGCAACGAGACCAGATATAGCTTATGCAGTTGGAGTGGTATCAAGAAGCCTAGATAACCCTACCAAAACTAATATTCAACAAGTAAAGAGAATCTTTAGATACTTGAGAGGAACTGTCGATACAGGACTCGAGTATAAAAAAGGCGAAAGTCGTCTTATATGCTACAGTGATGCAGATCACGGTGGTGACGATACAAGCGGATGCTCTACGAGTGGAGTATTATGCATGTATGCTGGATCGGCCATATCCTGGCGAAGTTCCAAGCAAAGCACAGTTGCACTGTCTTCTACCGAAGCGGAGATAGTAGCGGCCAGTGAAGCAAGTCGAGAGATTATTTGGCTGAAAAGGTTGTTACAAGATCTAAAAGTAAATATCGACACGCCTACTTTGCGAATTGATAATGAATCTGCAATTAAACTAGCATACAACCCTCCATCGGTACAGCACCGAAAGACTAAGCATATAAAAATAAAACACTTCTATGTCAGACAGTGTGTATCCGAAAATGATATAGTCATTGAACAAGTACCGACAGCAGAACAATTGGCTGATATATTCACGAAGCCTCTGTACAAGCCAAAATTGACTAAGCTCTGTGAACAGTTTGGCTTGAAAAAGGCAAGGGAATGTTAAAGCACTTCCAGTAAAGGAGTCTTCTAGTGACTTTATAGGAGTCAGTGTTTTATATCTGTGTTTCGGTTGCTATGACTTGTTATTCTTTGATTGTTAGTTTGTCTTGAATATTATATTTTTCCCTCAACAAATGCATTTACTTTAATATTCAGCAGCAGTAAAAAACGTTGCCACTCTTCAAGAGTTTATCTTAGATTTGTTTGTCCGCGCCAAATTAAACTCTGACCAATTAGTTGTATAAATTTAGTCTCTTTGAAACATAAAACTTGTTATTGCCTGCTAACGGGCCGTTATAACTCCTAAAGACATTATTCGCGGTCGGTGCTTCCCTTGAGGTGTTAAATTATGTGATGACTCACCGTTGATGTGATGGATATAGCGCTTTTGCTGAGCTAACTTCATTGGACGGTAGTTTATTTGGTCTGGTTTTTAACCCCCGACGCAAAAAGAGGGGCGTTATAAGTTTGACCGCTATGTGTGTCTGTATGTCTGTCTGTGGCACCGTAGCTCTTAAACGGGTAGACCGATTTGAATGTGGTTTTTTTACTTGAAAGCTGGTTTTCTAGCGATGGTTCTTAGACATTTTTTATCAAAATCGGTTCAGCCGTTTTTGAGATATTGAACTTTGTAGTGACAAAGTGGGGGTTTACCAACTTTTTGTTGGTTAGGTTATATTTGTAGAAGAATGCGGCAGGCCCTTGTGCTGGTCTCCTACATTTTATCCAATTTAATGAGCTGATACTGTGAGCATCTGATTGGTTGGGGTCACTAGTAGAGCGATTAGGTCGCAATTGGCACATCGCGTAAAGGCGGCGTTGTGAATATGCTTTATTACAGAAAACTGAAAACGCTAAGTGACTACATCATAATGTGGACCATGAGCCGTGTGGTCATTTTGCGATCTATTCATTCTATTTGTGACCCAAAAAGTTGGGAAAGAGCTGGTTTATTTAATCAATCAGATTCGGCTATATTCTTAGTACTAGTAGTTGAATAGAGTAGAGTATAGGTCGTATCTACCTTTTTAAATGAGCCATTTACCAGTAATGACGGTATTGCAAGTGTTAGTTATCAGTTTCAAACAGAATGACTCTCTTGATTGTTTGTCTTGTTGGTTCCATTAAAAGGTTTAGATTTCCTATGACTTTGGTCCGCTTATAACGCGTCGAACCATTTGATCAAGACGAAACCACGTGTCAGGGCTGTAGTGTCCGCTCCAATTCCCAACAGTTAACCGTTTTATTTTTATATAAATACAGTTTATTGTTACAAGCTTCAATAACAAGTCGTCCTTCCACGTTTCCGTCTGTCAGTTGGTAACGAAATCTTGCCAGCTAAACTTGAGTCTACTTCCCGTGTGATGTTTCAAATATGTAACTGTTATAACCGATGTTCTTTTATCGTTCTTTCGTAATGGATAGATCAGAGGTCATGTTGTCTAACGGGCTGATGTTCGCCATCGCATTCACAATATCTTTATACAGAAAGAAGTGGCAATAGGAACGATTGTGATTCTAGTGTGTTAAACAATAAGGGCTTAGGTGTCTCCTGATAAGGATAGTTAGAACTGACCAACGGTATTCTGGAGTCACGTCAATTTTAAATTAAAAAATCTGTTTTAGTATTGTTAACTTACATGTTTATTAATGTATTATTTATTTTGTTTCAGGTAATAAGAATATAGTTGCCGTTCAATTTCCACGAAGGAAATTGCATTTTTCTTCATAACGCTAATTAATAAGAAATGGAATTCGCTCGTATCGTCTGTATTTTCCGATCAGTGTCTCCATAATCATGCAGGAAACGTGTTTTAGTAGTGGGTTTTTATAGATCAAAATTTGAGAACTGTACGGTAGTGCGGAACCCTTGTGCTGTTTGTGAGAGTGCTTGGGTCTGTAGTTACCGTGCGCTAGTGCGGCAACTTCACACATACTGTTTATAGAAATGCTTTGCAGGCTATGCCGATTCCCTCATAATGTTTTCCTTCATCGAAAACACAATGTTAAAAATACGGTCTCGATCCCCTGAGAGGCCCTTGGTCAACAGCTATGGCTTTTTTCCATCACCTATACACGAATTTACAAAACATCATCGTTAAATCTATTTCTCTCTGTTGTCTGCGTATCGTGAGGCATGCCTGTCGGAATTCTCCACTGGCTTCAATCAAGTGCCCGGCGGCGGACTCCGGCGATGACAGTGACATATTGCATGCCGGCACATTGTGCTGTCAAACAGTGCTTGCAGCTGTAATGTAACACTTGTTAGGTTAGGTTGGATGAGTCAACATTATGGACGCGTACTTTAGTGTTAGTGCTTTCCAATTCTACATAATTCCTACCGGGTCGCCTAGATTTTTTTACGCCAGTGAAGACAATAATGAGGCAATAGCAAAATAGACGTAGGAATTACCAGTGAACTGAGCTCAACTGAAGTTGTAACGGAAAGTCTGAACAATTTGTAACAAAACTGAGCCCTAATGTTTCCAGTTCCAGAATTTTCTCATCATATTTTTTCCAATTTCATAGCAAGTTTATTGCGGTACCTAAATTTAATTTTGATTTTCACCCTCATCATAATTCATCGGCACAGAATTTGGCCCACTCTACATACAAAACTACCTATTTTTGTATTTGAGGGCCAGATTTTTTGCCGCTCATCTATAGTTGTGACTAACAGCGAGGTGTTGCATCAAAAGACATGCCTAACCCACGCTTCTCTTATTTTCCGGGCCACTTGCTGAGCTCTCAAGGTTTGACGTTAGTGTTTTCAGTCTTTAAATTATTTTTTGTTTTACACTGGTACATTCGGGCGTTAGGAATGGTTATATCATAAATCCGTAATTCTTGTTTGGTCACGGTGCGCGTGCGCCGTCCGAATGCCGACGCGGTCGGATGGCCGGGTCACGTGTTGCTGAACGGTCTGTAACACGATATATGGAGAAAGTGGTGAAAGTGTTTGACGGTAATGATTGTGATTAAGAATTTCAGCTACGCAGTAGGGGCATCCTTTTCAACTGCCTATCATCATCATCATCATCATCATCTCAGCCGTAGGACGTCCACTGTTGGACATAGGCCTCCCGCATAGACCTCTAGTTGTTTCGGTTGGCAGCGGCCTGCATCCACCGTGAACCCGCCTGAACTACCTATATGCATCCCTAATGCTAAGCGCTGGAGGCCAGTGCTCAGAAGTGATCTAAAGGGGGGCAAGCGGGGCATTTGCACAGAGCAGCAAAAATGAGGGGAGTCAAAATTGACTTATTACAGTGTCCGAACAGGCAGTGTCAAATTATCTTTGTCCTGAGCCCTGGCCATGCCAAGCTCCTCTCAGAATGACAGGGTTTAGGATGCAGTTTCCGTGAGGACCCAGGGAGAATTAGGAGCTTCACGCGAACCATATTTCTTCGTAAGTTCTTCGCTCTTGCGACACTAATGTCAGAACAGGTGTCCAACGGACCTCGCGATGCTAGAGCCAACTAGCTTGTCACTAAAACCTTAATTCCGAACAGTGCGCTGTCAACTCTTGCCATAGGAAATCATCGACGTAGGTACATCACTCATCGCTGTAGAGGTTTTAATAGTTAGAAGTTGTTTCGCGACATTGCCTGTTATTAGTGGGCGTCAATTGCACCGTAGATTGTTTACTTTGGAGTGCAACTGGTATGCGGCTACGGCCCAGCGGTTTAATGCGTTGATTTATGATCCATGATGTTGATATGTTATGTTTTATTGCCATACCGACAGTTTCGAAGTGCGAAACTGACGAATTAAAAAAAAAATAGAGAAATTTTCAAGTATACTAGGCCACCACAGAAGCGTGTCGTACTGACATTTTCAACGTCATTCGATAAATTTATAATGTTACAGAAAAACTAAATTCTTTACTATTATAAGGTGGCATCATGGCATGGTGGTCCAGGAATCAAATTGTTTGACAGTACCTAGGAACCGGGTGAAGTTTTTTCAGTATGTATCATTTCATTACGAATTTGTTTTCACACAATCACTGACTCAGTTTTGGCAAACAGTGCGATGCTACCAAGATAACAATAACACCAACAACAACAATCCAGATCTCTGAAACAGTGAACGGTTTTGAGAGCTTACATAACGTGGACACATCCAGTCCATTAAAGGCTAGAAGAAATTTATTGATGAAAATATATAGGTAAATTTAAAAGCAGTGACAGTCTCTGAGCGAAGCCGCGGACGGACAGACAGACAGACAAACAGACATGGCGAAACTAAAAGGGTTCCGTTTTTGCCATTTTGGCTATGGAACCGTAAAAATAAGAATAATTTTACATGAAATAGCGGGCTATCAGCAAATCTGAGAAATCCCGCAAAATTTAGGAATCATATCAAGAGCATTTAGAGGGTTACAAAAATTCAAGAATAGATGATATTTTAACGATTTGCTTTACTTTCCCAGTGACTGTGATGATCAGGGAAATGTGAAGTTATTAAGGGAAAATCAGGGATATTTTGCAGTGGCCAACCAGCGTAAGTCGTAGGGACGTCAGCCATGATTAATAGGACCGAAAGCAAACTGTCCGTATCGAACCGACGTTATTATTTCACCACGTTTTATTGCCGCTAGAAACAGCTGTTTCTCGTCGCGTAATGTCAAATGTCGGCCCAGTATGCGCCCGGGCGCTGTGATGTCATAAAAATAATTTATGATCGAAGATTGAAATTTTAGAAGCCTGTAAACGACTATTTGATCACCGGCTCGTGCTCTAGTCTATTTTTAAACCTATTTGCGAGTTAGTCCAGATGCTTTGTTTTATTACATCATATTCTAATCCCGCTATCCATTGCATATTAATATTATATTTAAACTCTGGGTTTTATTACCTTTTTACGCTTAAACCGCTTGACTGCTTTGGACGAAACTTTGGTTTGGGATTGGGGCTATTTGGGATCCCGGGACTGGGATGAATTTTATGAGGGAAAATTGAATATTTCTCTTCTCATTTTTTGTATTTTTTTGTCTTAAAAAAATCCAAACTGTTTATCGGTGTCCTGCAAATTCCTATCTCCTAAAAATAGCCTAATTTGCCTTGTCACATTTTTTTACGAATTGGCTGTAGATTTTGAGGTCGTTTCCGATTATTTCGTTTACAGAAAGTGTCCAGGAAAATAACCTAACCAAGAAGAAGTTGGGAAACCTCCGACTTTGTCACTTTAAAGTACAATATCTCAAAAATGGCTGAACCGATTCTGATGAAACATATCTAGAAAAAAAAACCATCGCCAGAAAACCTGCTATCAAAAAAAAAACGCATTCAAATCGGTCCATCCGTTTAAGAGCTACGGTGCCACAGACAGACACACATAGCGATCAAACTTATAACACCCCTCTTTTTGCGTCGGGGGTTAAATACTGTTGAAACGCTCGAATAATCGCTCTTAAAAGCTTTTATCAAAATTTAATTTCTTAACAATACTTTTTCGGTTTACTGGGTGACCTTAGCCTCTGGACGAATACTACTGGTTTAGCAAGATATTTAAAACCAAACTGCAAAGTATCATAACAATCAGTCCAATATTTACCGAAAAACTAACGGTTTTGAAAGTATCACTTTGGAGCAGCTTGTGTATTTGGATGATCTGATTTCATAGATTTTTTTTTGTCTAGGTAACTAAAGCTATTGTAAGATATTGCTAAGTACTGCTGGTAAGTGGTGCTGGCTGAAAATCAGCGCTGGGGCGTTATCAACGTCTCAGCATCGTGCTGAGCCAGTGTCCGATTTACAACCGCAATGAAACTTAGGTATCTTACTACCTATCTATGCTGTCACTTCTTCCTTGTCTATGGTTTAAAAAAAAAAGATTTTTTTTTTAATATTTCTTCGTCTGACTGGGGCAAAGGAACTGGATCATGGCATACATATTTACCGTCTGGGCTCCACAGAAAACCAGCGTTGCTGCACATAATGTGCGGCAACACATGCTGAGTGGAGACCCTTTTTGGTGTCCTGTCGTGTCACTATGTATTTAATATAATTATAGTGCTAGTTTTAATCTTAGTCTTAGGTGGTACTTCTGGAGCCAAAATAAATTTTTCTTTCTTTCTTTCTTTCTTTCTTTCTTTCTTTCGCACTTAATAATATTGTTATGTCTTGTGTAGGGTTGTCTATTGCTGTGTTGTGAATAAATGTATTTCTTTCTTTCTTTCTTTAAGTATCAGTCTTATCCGTGGTTTCATTATTTGTCCAGAGGCTAAGGTCACCTTGTATGTTAGTTGTAACGTAGAGGGATGGTCTGCACCGAAGTGGCAAGCGGGCTGCGTGCGACAATGTCGTGCGAGCGCCCTATTCCGCCCTAATGGTCCACTTCCCGCAACAATCCCCCGACGCGACAACTAAATTAATACTGTTTAATATGCTTCGATGCGACGCTCGCGTCACGCTATGTTGTTTATTAATTTATAATTAGGCGATGCTACTTAAAGTTTTCTTCACCTTTTTAGGGTTCCGTAGCCAAAGTGGCAAAAACGGAACCCTTTTCGTTTAGTTAGTTTCGTCAAGTCTGTCTGTCTTTCCGGCCGCGGCTTTGCTCAGGGACTATCAATGCTAGAAAGCTGTTATTTTGCACGAATAATTTTTTTTTAGGGTACCTCCCATACACGAAAAGTGGTATTTTTTTTTTTCTCATCCAACCTTGTAGTGTGGGGTGTCGTTGGATAGATCTTTTAAAACCATTACCAAACCACAAACACACTTTTGCATTTATATAACTAAGTATGGATTATCATTGAGCTTCGACGCAGTCAACCTTGTGCAAGGTCCGCCCGGATTGCTACCACCATCTTGCTCGCTAATCCTGCTGTGAAGCAGCAGTGCTTGCACTGTTGTGTTTCGGCGCGGAGAGTAAGACAGCCGGCGAAATTACTGGCACTTGAGGTATTCCAACTTAGGCCTCTAGGTTGGCAACGCATCTGCAATACCCCTGGTGTTGCAGATGTTTATGGGTGGTGGTGATCTCTTACCACCAGGAGACCCACTTGTTCGTTTGCCTTCCAGTAGAATAAAAAAAAGGCGGGTGAAATGCGTTTGACCCGGTGTATGACACTGTTTTAACTTGATTCTCTTCGCAAATGACGAGTCATCAGTCACGGTTGTCCGAGGCTGTCACTGTCGTCTTTGATTTATTCCCGTATTGCTGCCGCAGAACACTTACAACAGGAGTTCACTTTTCTGCCAGTTTTCTTTTGGTGGCTTTGTTTAAGTAGAGACGGTCGTTTCAAAATTTGTTATGTCCCTACCCTACGAAATAGGAGAAATGTACTTAATAAAATGACAAATATTTTTTCCTTAGTTTGTTTCAAGTTTTTCAATGTGCAATATTTTTTGCTCATTCCTTAGAGAGATAAATTATATCTACTGTCTTCTGTCTCACTCATTACCATATTTAATTTGAGATTTTTTATCAGAAAACGTTCTCTTCAGGACAGATTTTTATCAATTTTCTTTCAAACGGTTTTACCATAATATCTAAAGCAAATTAAACTATTTCATTTCGAACACTCGAAGGGCCCAGTCTGTAAATTAGCGCTGGACCTCGATGTCCAGCACATACTGAGACTGGGTCCCATGGTAAGTTCAGTTTTTTTTTTAATTTACAAATATTTTTATTATTTTCTGTTTTACTTTTTTGGTGGCAATAAAGATTTTTGAAGAATTGCGAAACTGAAGTGGCAGTGGGCGGGGCACATTGCACGCAGGACTGATGGCCGATGGGGTCAGAAAGTTCTCGAATGGCGTCCGCGGACCGGGAGACGAGCTGTCGGTAGGCCTCCAACAAGATGGAGTGACGACCTGGCTAAGATCGCGGGATCGCGGTGGATGCGAAAAGCACAAGACCGGTCTGAGTGGAGAGCCTTGGGGGAGGCCTATGTCCAGCAGTGGACGTCTTTCGGCTGACATGATGATGATGATGAAAGATTTTTGAATTTGAATTTGAAAATATTCGATTCGGCACTCGTAGTGTGATCATTGTTCGCGATCTGTGTTGGCGAAACGCGCATTGCCTACTCCTGTGGCTGCTGCCTTCATGGTCGAGGACAGTTTATTACCGTCACCATTGTGACCCATAGCCGATTGCGTTTTACACGCGTTAACTAGGCTGAGTATACTTCGGATTCGGATGCCACTTACACATTCTAGGATGAATAGGATTTTATGTATGGCCTTACGTAATCCATACTTCCATACTAATATTATAAATGCGAAAGTGTGTGTGTTTGTCCGTTTTTTACGGCGAAACGGAGCGACGGATCGAGCTCGGTGTAATGATTGGGAATTTTCATGGGAATTTTGTAAAATCCAGGAATTTTATTTCGATTGCGGAACTGATGGTTCGTGTAAAAGTTGGTGAGGAATAAATTTCATCCTTAATTAATAATTTGATGCTAATTTAAAATAGCCCTTTTTTTAATTAAAACACCGTGATTGACCCCTGATTCTAAGGCCAAAGGTGTATATCAATGGTTCAATAACATCCTATTCACTCTAGCCTTGAAGAGCCTTAGATTGTATTTTTTTTACATAGCATTTTTCCCCCGATTACCCAAGAAGAGGAAGGCTTATTGAAACAGAGAGCAGAACGAGCAAGTGAATCAATCAGCTTTGTCCTTCGTCTATTCGCTGAGTGGCTACATATCTTCGCTTAATGGCCAAAAAAGATCCTTGAACCTTAACACCATGAAGGCACTCTTTGACAGAACATAACTTACAACATCCCGAAAGAGTCCTTTCATAAATCCCGCTAAGTAATTACTCGTTTATTATAGAGCGCTATTGCGTCCCGTTATTTACATAGCCTTCTGTGAATCCACTCTGAAGTTATCTAATTATGGTATAGTTTTTGTAGTCGATATTGTGTGGAAAATGGCGGCGGTGCGCATGGACTGGGAAACTGCGCAGTTTTCGAAACCAATATAATAGTATAAGAACCACACAAATCATCATTATCATATATTTTAGACCCTCAGTGCGCAGTCGCACCTGGATCGTAGGTTAATGTTAGCGCGGCGCGAAGGTGCCACGGTACGTTTTCGATCTAACGTGGCAGTCAATCCCCTTGCCTGTCCCGTGGGAGACCGGGGTTCGACTCGCCGCCGAAGCGCCACGTTACAAGCCTATATAGCTCTTTTCGGTGTAGTAATCGCTATTATGTATGCCTCTTTGTCAATTCTTTGAGCTCCTAAATTTCCGTACAAGTACGTAGTCGATACGCAGCAATAATAAGACACTGCTGGTTTCTATATGTATTGATATGTAATACTTTCCGTAGCTAGCGACACGTTGCCTTCTTAGGATTACATAGAAATCATAAGCTGTTGCGTGTTGTTGACTATATGCATACTGACTATATATGTATATACTTGCAAGTTACCTACTTGCAAAAGTAGGAGGACTTGGAAAAACATCAAGTAGGGCAGAAGTACGGGTTTTGCCCACCTTAAGCCCGTTTTTGGCCAGTTCACATTTGCAGTCATATATAAAAAGTTATAGTATTAAAATAATGTTTAGTGACTTTTCAAAAGTTTATACTGAAACGAGTAAAGTTCATAATAATTAATTACTATAACATTATTTTAAACGTATATTTAAACAATAAATGGCCATAAAAAGTACAGTGGCCACAAACAGTACTTCTGCCCTAGTTCCGTTTACGTCGTCGTGACGAGCGTTTACATCAAAATTGTTCCCGCTGTAGACGATGTAAGCTGTGTTTATTACAAACAGCTAATTGGCTTTTACATCAACATTGTGTGAGGGGGAAAGGGGACAATATCGACGTAAGTTACCATATGAACCTTGGTTAAGTAGGTACTAGGTTTTAGGTAGCGTTGTAAGAGTCTTCGTGGTGTAATTGAATTAGGATGTGTTTTAACCCTCCCGACCCCGACCCGTTTAGCGTGGGTATATGTCTGTCTTGGCATCGTAGCTCCCAAACAGATATAGCACTAAAATCAAAATTTGAATTCGTAGTTATGCTGTATTAACTTGTGTAAAAATAGGTAGAGCCTACATTAGATTTTTTACATGCACATTTTTCCAAACTGAAATAGTAATTTCCTAAAATAAATTTTTTTATTAATCGTGAGGCAAAAACATCTCTTGCTCTCCACAAATCCCGGTCTGGCACAATTTCAGGCCCATCCCTTGCATGCACGTTGAAATCTTCCCACTATCGAAGAACAACCAGCAGCAATAAGGCAGATTAAGGAGAAAAAGTAAAAGTCCAACTTTAAGAAAGACAAGGCAGCCTTAAATCGTGTGCATGCACGTTATCCATTTGAGATTAGATATTGCCTTCTACAACGTGTTGGCATGGCAGAAACAGTTTTGAAGTAACCTCACATTGCCTTAACTCTCACTTCTAATTCTTCTTCTTCTCTTTTAAAATATGGCTTTTCTGTCCTAATTAATAGGACAATTTCGCCAGTGTCTAAATATTCTCTTTGAGAGGCAACGTTGTACGGTGATTGTAGTTTTTGTAAATTGATAGTCAAATTCCAGAAACCACGTGGAGACAACTTGCGCATTAAAAAATGTCAGACACGAGAGCAATATAGAATTTTGTGATCACTGTTATACTTCAACTAGCCAAAGAAACAGAAATAGCAATATTAGATATTGTCTACATCCGCCATGTTCGAATGCCACAAATCGAATCGTCACTTCTAATTGTAACACTGTAAAGCCGACAAAGACCGAGCGCCTACTAGACCACTAGGCATTGTTAATAAACCCTAGCCTACCGTTACCAAATACCCTTATTTTCCACAAATTGTATGAAGGGTTAAAGTTAAAATATACTTCCTTCGTGCCGTAACCATAAAAAATAACGACCGCCGCTCAGCGAAGTCTAAAGCGACGCTAAATTCAATTTGTTATACACATTATTTTAATCATTATGAGGTCTGGGATCGGTGCTCAAATAAGCTTAGAGACCTTATATTCAATTATCATTTTTCAAGGAGCTGTGCCGGTATTCTAGGTGTTCGAAATGCTGATAGAGGCGGAAAGAATGCCAAATTCAAGTGGATTGGGCGATATGTCGGCTGAAGGCATCCGGATCGTCGGAAAATATTGCCTCCAATTAGGTGCCATGCGATGGGCACCAGAAAATAGCAGAACAATTTTAGTACGTTTCAATCTAAAATGGCAAGATTTTGCGCAGGATTGAGACGGGTGGAAAGAATAGGACTCCTTACCCAACAGTGGAACACTTAATTGGCTATAATAGACTGAAATGGTGGGTGAACAATGGAATGGTGCTATAATCCCTTTAATACCCACCCGGTTTGTCAATTGTTTTTAACGTGGCATCAATGATGACAGGCGAAGCTTGTGTATTAACTGCGAAGTGTTGCATCGGGACCAGAAGACTTAATTTATTTTTGTTGCCCAAACCAAATCGGCGACCATATACCCCATTATCGCGGTGAGATGAGGTTTTGTGGAGCTTGTTGCCCACTAAAGTCCCTGGATATTTCACCCTCGCCGCCTAGATTTAACAGTATAACCCGCTAGATGTCCAAGAGGGCTGTCTATTTCCTGGACCCCTTATCTCAGGAATAACGTGCTGGAAACGTTTGACATGTTATTCTCGTTGTGGGTTCAGCTCTTATGGGTCACGAAAGACCCCGTGTCCTCAGCTAGGTAGGTTAATTAAGGTAGTACTCGTGCTTCACTATTTTTGGATCGAGTGAAGTTCAATGTACTCGTATCGAGTATTAAACCACTTAAATTAAAAGAACACTTAATAAACTACATAGTTATATTTTTACCCTACCTCAAAAGGGCGATATTCAGCCGTATTATACTTTACCTTGTTACCTACCCACCAATATGAAATGGTGATCTGACAGAAATAAACGACGATGGTGGGTGAACTGGGCTACTTAATTGAAAGGCTGGCCTTTGCATGCAGTTGACAGAAAATAGTGGAAGTTTGTTTGTTTGTTTGTTTGTTTGTTTATACTTATAACAACTTCACCATCGTGTATACCATAATCATGCAATAAAGATATTATTATTATTATTACTCTTTATGACTTTGAGAAAAGTATGGTACGGCCGTGCCTTTTGTTTTGTTTTGCTCGACTTGGCGGGGGCACTGCCGTGCCCTCAGATTGTACAAAAGGAAAAACAATAAGGTTACATGATAAAAAAAGTAGTAGTAAAGTAAATGGGGGAGGCCTGTACTCAACCAGCATTGGGACGGAATAGGCTAACAATATAGTAATAGCTATGCCTTAGATCAAAAATTTGTTAATTTCAGACAACCCTATCTGGCTCTATTATCGCTTGCCGTGAGTGAGCGTACATAGTGTAGCTCTAGCCTTACCCTGTAACGTCTATTAAGAATCACAATTACTAAATACTACTGGCTTCGGCTTATCATCACCGCGCAGGCGCGTGGGTGTTAACCACTTACACATTACGACGTGTCGCGCCCGTTTATACGTACACGTGATTGCCTACAGTGTGAGTATGCTTTTCGAGAGATTCGGTTGGTTATTTTGACGAATTCCCTCTTTAGAAGGAGCTAGTGCGTCGCAGAAGAATTTGAATGATATTGAATATTAATGAAATTATATTGGGGCGGGGAGTTTTCACAATGAATGGTAGGTTTGCGTACAGGTTTTCGCAAGTAATGGCATATTTGGATGGAGTACAAAATGATAGTTAGGAAGAATAATTGTGTTAATTAATTAAATTAACGTAATTATTCTTCCACCACATACATGGCGCCAAAGTGACCTAGTTCCAAAGAAAGCACAGCTTGTGTTATGGGTAGGTACCAGGCAACGGATAAACATACATAAATACATACTACTTGTTTCGAGAACAAACTAGGAGAGTCGCCTAAAGACGATAAAATAATTAAGGCGATAGAAGTATTATTTTGTAAATAGCTATTATAAAACGTGGAAAATATACTGGACTGATGTTGACCTAAATTATCAGTAAAACAAACGTAGACATTGAATATTTGCAGAGAATAAAGGCTACTAGAAACGTAATGAACAGATTCTCAAAAACTAGCGTAGATTAGATGCGGTATGGCGATTCAAAAAATATTTTCTGGGGCAACCTTTATTATCACTTTTCTATTTTCCGGAAAGGACCCTGAACCGAAGGCCAGACAATGACAGATGACACTGTCAAAGTTGCTTGACGATGACTGATGCGAGCCGCGATATAACTCGCGATGCATCAAAGTGTAATAGAAAAAAGGGATGGTCGTTTGTAGCTTACTATGTTGTGAAAGAGAAAGTGTATGAGTAGTTTGAGTAGCACAGATTTAATAACAAGATGTGGCGCTAGCAAAAAACGCATATGGCTCGAAAGCTGTATGTTTAAATGATATTGACCCGGATAACTCATGTCTTAAATCGAGTTTACCTCGACTGTTTCGGGCTAATCCGTAGCCTTTCTTAGGAGCAACGCGAATGAATCGCGCGAGCAAAGCGGTGGCGCGCAGTGCGCGTGTTGCAGCAGCCGTCGAGTCGCGTTGCTCCTAAGAAGGAGGGCTACGCAAGACTAGTTTATGGGCCCGAGAGTGACATAGGCTACTTTTTATCCCGGAAAATGCACAATTCCCGAGGGAACAGCGCGCGATAACCGAACACCACGCGGGCGGAGCCGCGGGCAAAAGCTAGTCATTTAATATGAGTGAGTATCACAGTAGTTTCATGTTCAAGCTATGTATTTGTTTCCCTAGGTCTATCGAAAGTAACTGATACGGGTTGGCGTCACCATGCTTGTGACAATCTCAATTATTATGTTCTTGTGTCACAAATTATCAACCCCTTTTAAAAGTAAAGTGCGACCTAATTCATGGGTAGTCTCTCATTGCAGACTACCCGCTTCGCAAGACGGAAAAATGAAGCTCTATAATCAAAAGCACTTCATCTCCTTTCTGTTTTTACTTCACCTTCCGTGTATAAATTCTGTGTGCTTACTGTTAATAATAATATAGATACCTACATAATGTCCGAAATAAATGACATCATTTCATTTATCAGCACCTTTAACCGAAATGCGAATGGCTGCCCCGAGGCAACGCAATCGTCTACATAACTACGTGAAGAATTCATGTCCGAAAAGCTCGAAGTGTCCGAAACTGTGAGTATCCGCCGCCTGAAATTCCCCGCCCATCACTCTATTCCCTAGTACAGTTTTAGCCGAGCATTTGCGCTCGTTTGTCATTTTAATGTCCACTCCGATGCCTGTCCGTCTAACGTGACGTTTCTATCCTCCAGGGGGCTATTCTCGTGATGGCGGACAGTTTTTGGTGGCGGTCGATATTTTGGATGAGTTTTTGTTCTAGAAAACACGCACACGTTATTTAGATATTACTGAGGAACTGTATGAGGTTTCGAATAAGTTAAGTTGTATTCGTTGACCTATCTGTATTTTTTGGGTTTATATAATTACTAGCTTTTGCCCGCGGCTCCGCCCGCGTGGTATTCGGTTATCGCGCGCTGTTCCCTCGGGAACTGTGCATTTTCCGGGATAAAAAGTAGCCTATGTCACTCTCGGGCCCATAAACTATCTCTACGCTAAAAATCATGTCGATCCGTCGCTCCGTTGCGGCGTAAAAGACGGACTAACACACAACATACAAACACACACACTTTCGCATTTATAATATTGGTAAGGATAACTTAGTTTATTGCTAGTTGCTGCTAGAGGCGCTGGATATTGAATGGTCAGATTAGTTACTCTCAACTTGTTATTGTTTCATAGCTATACGATACAACGTAATGATTCTTTGTTGAATACTAACACAAAGTAAGCAGGACAGAAAACACAGCTATATATCCAAGGTAATCAATAGGCAACCTTTACTGTAGCAAATATTCAAAGTAGCGTTTTAATTTCCCCACTTTAACACTTAAGTGATTATTTTATTTTATTACATAAGATAAATTTAATCTATAGGGAAAAAAAGTGGAGACAAATGCTATAAAAATATTTACTGTGTAATAAAAAGGTTTAGAAACAGAACTAATTGCTCTGTCTATTTGCTCGTTCATTGAGACAACAACTTATTCATGTAATTTTCTATGTCAACAAAAGGGACGGAAAAACGAACGTTATTTTCCCTTGTGAGTGCATGACAACGACAATATCAAACGAAAAGTTTCATATCCGTACTTGAAGTCATGGGCTCATACCGTAACATAAGTAGTCTTTTTGTTCTTTTAAGTACCTGATTGGTAATTACTCACTTTCAAGCAATTCTGTCATTAATTTATTCACGCATTTGTTCAATTAATTTATTCGTACATGCCTCATCGTCAGATCATCATCATCTCAGCCGTAGGACGTCCACTTTTGGACATAGGCCTCCCCCATAGACCTACAGTTCATTCGGTTGGCAGCGGCTTGCATCCACCGTTAACCCGCGGCTTTTACCAGGTCATCCGTCCATCTCGGTGGTGGACGTCCAACGCTGAGCTTGCCGATTCGCGGCAATGGCATTCTTTCACTCATTTATTTATTTTGTGCCATGCGAAGCATTCAGATTTGGAAAAGACGGCCCTTTTTCCAACTTTTGGCCAACTAGCTCTCATTTCACATTTGTATTAAAATTACAGACATGTTATTGTTTTAACTTTTATCAGTGTATGCACTCATAACAATGACATGGCGTAACATGAATACGTTAACAGCTCTATTTATGACTTTGCATATTATAGCTCCTATATAGGAATGGAATCCAATGCGACAGTGTTACTCTTAATGGGTTCGTAGTGTCATATAATAGGAGTAATAATAAAATGAAATCCTTACTAAATATAATATTATAAATGCGAAAATATGTCAATCTGTCTTTTACCTCTCTTAACGCTTAAACTTCTGAACTGATTTAAACTAATTTTGGTATGGAGATAGTTTTATATCCTCGGAAAATTGCATAGTTTCCACGGGATAGCAATGAGCGAATTTCTCAGACGGAGTCGTGAGCAAAAATTAAAATAATGTGAAACTTAGTCACTATAATAATTTGTGCTACAAACTTTGTGGCACTATCACATGCAAACTGTTGCATAGCTTTTTATTAAAATTAGCATAGAAATAGGTCCTAACTCAGAGACTGTTTTAGTATTACACTACAGAAAATTCCGCAATTACAGTTAATATACTGTACCTACTATTTTCATGTGTGTTTTCCTGTATTTTTTTTTTGTTTATTTGTGTAAATTTTGCTGTGTTATACGTGTCTCTTGTGTTAGTCAGTAAGTGTCTTCTTTCTTTTTTGTTTTCTTTCTTTCAGTTCCTACAGGTTATAATTAAACAACTCGTAGGTCATTGTAACTCTTGTTTACGTAGATGACATAGCAACGGCTATGTTGACACTTTGAAAGAAAGAAAACATTTATTCGCGACAAACATTAAGAACAATGGATAAAAATAAAATACAGAAAAAATATATAGTTATGCATGTCGCGAAATGGTCCCAAATCTAGCAATCTGCCGGTCACTTGTTACTACTGTTTATTTATTATAATTTTCTCCGTCATAAACGTGGCCCAGATATGCATTTTTAGACCAAAATACTGTATCTGTGAGTGTAAATATATTTTGTGCTGACTTGCAACAGTGACAAATGCCAAAGTCACCGCGCGGCCAAAAATATAACGCTTTCATCGAATTAATTTGTCATAACGTAAATATTTTGGGTGTATCTATAATTAGTCCCCTTGTCGTGGGTGGGATGTCACCCTGATAATTAAAGTTAAAATACTGTCACAAACTATGACGATGACGGTTACATAATTTGAGATGTTTTAAATTTGGTACCATTTTGTCAAGAATTTTATAGGTATGCGTTGTCGACGCGCGTTGACAGCACGTTTTTCTTGCCTTTAGCAGCCATGCAACTCGCATGCGTACCGCCTTTATATCGATACCTACTAATGAAGTCAAAGTCAAAATATCACAAGCACTTATGAATGTCAAAAAAATCTACTACCGGTTCGGAAAAACCTCTGTTGAGAAGAATCCGGCAAGAAACTCAACGAGGTACATAATATTTGTGCGTCGAGGGCGCAATTAAAAAACGCAATGTGCAAAGGCCCTGAGATGACATGTACGGTCTCGAATGAATTTATTGTAAGTAATGTCAAAATATTGTTGGTATTATGATTGTATTATTTTTAATTTTAGAACTCTGACATCCTATTTCTAACTAACTAACTAAATTGGCACAGCGACCCAAAGAGGGTCTTGGCCTCCGAAACGAGAGCATGCCATCTGCCCCGATCGTGCGCAGCCTCTTGCCAGTCGTCGACTTCAAGGCGTCGCAGATCCTATTTCTGATAAAAAGTAATTCAATCGCAATTAATTAATTAAATTACTTACATTATCATTTTAAGACTGTAACTAACATGAAGTGTATGGGACTAGAGCCTGAAATAAACGTTAAATTATTATTATTATAATTATAAAATTACATGAACTTAAAAGTCTTTCACAGAATAAATTTTTTATTTTATGTAGACCGCGTATAAACTTCACGTTTTTGGACCACCGGATGGGCAAGTGGTTTGAGAACTTCATTACGAAGCTTGAGGTTCCGGGTTCGAATCCCGGCCGGGGCAGATATTTGTATGAATAATACGAATGTTTGTTCTCAGGTCTTGCGTGTTTAATATTTTTTTATTTATAAATAAGTATGTTTATCCATTGCGTAGTAAGTAATTCGCTAATACTCCGACAAACTAAATAGAAAAACTTTACATTTACGAAGATAAAATAAAACAAAAAGCAGAAATAATACTAAATATTACGAACTAAATTAAAAACTAAGCTATATTTAATAAACGGCCCCTGCGGCATTGTGCCGAAGATGCTGGCAGCATTTCCTCATTGAATCGCAAGGCTAATTCTTTGAGCGAGGTAGCTGCCAGCTCTTCGGTCACCGGTGGCATCTATAAGCCTCTTCGAAAGCTTTGCTTAGTTTGGGACTAGGTCAATTGGTGTCAAGTGTCCCATGATAATTGATTTATTATTTTATTCGTGAACTGATCTGTAGTTACAAATTAATTTAATTGTATGATTGATACGATCGAACTACTTTTGTTGATTGAGCCGCGTGGTTTTCATGCGTATTGATCAGGGGCCGAAACAGGTCAGTAAAGTCAGTAAAAGTCAGTATTTTTAGACCTGGTCAGTAAAAGTCAGTATTTTTGAAAATCGGTCAGTATTGTCAGTATTTTTCCAAACTCAATAATTTTTTTGGTTTTCCTTTGCTGTTGGCCAATCCTACATTTTCAATTTGCCCAGTGATGATATCTGATGGCTGCTTTGGATGCTCTATATATGTGGATGATCTACGTATAAATTGAAGCATCACATGACTTCAAAAAAATAGCAAAAAATCGTAGATAAGAAGAAAAAAACACTTATAACAAACTTTTTTAAGAAAACTTAATTTTAAATGTTATGTTTATTTTAATGGAACTTCTCTGTACTTTTTTTTCTTCCTCATAGTCATTTGATTTATTTGTGTGATTTTGTTATGTCGATGTCTTAATACCTATCTATTTATTATTTATTGTTCACTATATAATTTTGCATGAATGCGCACTTGTAATACAATAACAATTACTAACAATAGAAAAAGCTTTTTAACACAATAAAAAGGCGGTGCTGGTTGGCTATGGGGATGGTGGAGGCCAATAACTGAAAATAAGCTTTTTATTTCACACCGTTCACCCGAAAAACGGTTTGGAAATGGTCAGTATTTGGTCAGTATTTTTGAATTTTTGGTCAGTAAAATCAGTATTTTCGACCATGGAACTTGTTTCGGCCCCTGGTATTGATTGAAACTGAGGTTTTTAGCACAAAGTAATTTACGGAATCAATAAAAAGATAACTTCATGGAAGAGGCCTGTGGGCAAGAGAACCAGAGGCAGACCGGCAGAGAGATGGCTCGATGAAATTTTAAAAGCAACAGGAAAAAATTGGTCTGATAAAGCAAATGACAGATCTATGTGGAGAAAAATGGAGGAGGCCTTTACTCTATATAGAGGTCCTTGATAATTCAAAAAGAAAAGCATGTTTAAAAAAAATAAATAAATTCGAATTATAAATTGCATGATCATAAATCTAATTACTATTTTAATTTAAATGTATTAAGGAAATAAAAGGCTTTATTATTATTATTAATTTACGGGATATACTTGTTTATGTGTGCAAGAATAAAAGCTTGTAATTAGTGTATAATTGTGTGATTACGACGAAATGTGTCTATTCTTGTCTGTGTTTACATTTGTGTGACGATTTTGCTTATGTAATTGTTTGTAGAAACATAAACAAATGTTGCCACCAGCGCACGCAAGCATTTATTTTTTTATTCTTATGCAATGCAGTATGTATTATTGTAGCGTACAATCCTAACTTATCTTTAATGCGAAAATGAGTGTTTGTGTGTTTGTTATGCTTCTACGCTTAAAGTTATCAACCGATTTAGCAAAGACAAAGAATACTTCTTATCCCGAGATATTGTGTAGTTCCTCCGGGATTTCTATCAACAAAATGTTAACAAGTCACTGGTCAACTAAGACTCCATCATTTGGCAAACATTTCAATCAGATTTGAACAATATTAATCTTAATTTCTTAATCCACCTCTAATTGAAAAGCTACTCTAAATAGCTAAAGGATGAGTCCCTTAAGGGATTTAGGACTGAACCTCTAATAATACTAAAGCCCTGCCTATTCCCTATGGGCGGTTCTAATAGGGATGATGACTGGGTTAAAAATATATCATTCTATTTATTCCGACAGTTCGATTATGGAAAAACATGGGACACGTATTTTTTGGTTTATCTATTTATTAAAAATCGACAAAGATATAGATCATCAAACTTCCGAAGTGGGGGCTTGTGAAATCACTATAAAGTAAAAATCGTACCATATAGCGACGTCACTTGAAACTTCTAAGCAATGTATCCTCGTCATTTTTTTTTTTGTCAAACAAAAGAAGAAATATGTGCACAATATTTTTAAATTATCCACCTGACGGACTAAATCGTTTTTTTAGTCATCTAGCCTATTACAGAATTAAAGTAGAGGAATAAAATCATAAAATCGTCCAGCAGTTCTTTTTTATTCGACTGGAAGGCAAACGAGCAAGTGGGTCTCCTGATGGTAAGAGATTACCACCGCCCATAAACATCTTCAGCACTAGGGTTATTGCAGATGCGTTGCCAACTTAGAGGCCCAAGATGGGATACCTCAAGTGCCAGTAATTTCACAGCCTGTCTTACTCTCCACGCCGAAACACAACAGTGCAAGTACTGCTGCTTCACGGCAGGATTAGCGAGTAAGATGGTGGTAGCAATCCGGGCGGACCTTGCACAAGGCCCCACCATCTGCAAAAAGTGCTACTTGTAGCTCTATAGGTGTATAGGGTAGTTAAATTGAAATGAGCTATAAACTAATATTCCCCGATATTCGCGAGCACAAAGGCCACTACTACAATTAAGCTTAATGATTGGCTGAAATTTCAGCGCTCTGATTGGTCAAAATATGACCGCAGCAGACTGGGATCTGTACAGGCGGAATTTGAGTTTTGGTAATATTAAATTGTAATTGTGTGCTAATAGAATTTAGGTCTGATTTTAAGTTATTTAGTGATATTTCCTCCAAGAAGGCGACGTACTCGTAGATATAGTCCAGAGGTTCCCAGACGTATTTCGTCTAACGTCCATTTTGAAAACAATTTATTTTGTAGCGCCCTAAAAACCTGAATAACATATTAGTCTCGCCTAATGAAGGCACAAAGGTGAAGATTTTTTCTGGGCCTCATATCGCCTCCCTCTAGGCCTCCAGTGCCCACAAAGGGGCGTTGCCCACATTGGGTAGCTGGTAGTTTAAAAAAAATGACGTGTAAAAGTGCCCATTGCGGTCTATTTACTGATTTGAATTTGAATTTGGGAAAGACTGCTATTTAGCCCAAAGACAGAGTCAGAACTCAGCTGCTTCTCGTCAACTTGTATCTAGTTTCTAGCTCTACTCGCTTCTCGTTCATCGTCGGCGGGGCTAGGAGGCCACTACGAAATTCAAAAATCAAAGTTCGTGTCATACCGTCCCTCTCACTCTCGTATTAAATAATATTAGCGTTAGCGGGACGGCAAGATACGAAGTTCGAATTTTCCACTTCGTAGTATAGGGGCTAGTACCGAAAACAAAAACGAAACGCAATTATTACGCTCCAGAACAGTAAAGTGTTCCGTGTTGTAAGAAACTTAAAGGTATACCTACACCTACATCCTGCCCTGTGCAAACGCGTGGCAACCCTTCGGACCAAGGTAAATATATCCCCAAATCCTGTATTGACTTATCAAACACATTAACTATTTATTTGTACGCAAGAACGCAATGAATTGTATGCTGATGCGTATAAATCTCTATTTTAGTGCGGGGAGAAATCAGAGTGCTGTTTGTAAACTGGATCTGACACGTTCTAGGAAGCTATGTAGAGCGAGTACTTAAGAGAAGTCTCTTCGTACCATTCTCCATACAAACGTAGTCCCGAGGCCTTATTGCCTAACGTTTCTGACACTCGCGATCGCAATAAAATGACAGCTTTTGTATGCGAAATATGTCATTTGATTGCGATCACGAGTGTCAAAAACATTAGGCAATACGGCCTCCGGTCTCAATTGAAAACTTGGCAACAGAAGTAGATGAATTTTTGTAAGTATGGACTAGACGTAATTATCTATGCATGTGGTTTTTCAGATTTTCATATAAATGAGTAATATCAGAATTGCAGGAGCTCAAAGTCGATAACAAAAAAAGATGTCAACTTTGCACGAGAATTACAGATTATTAAAGCATTTTTACAAAAATCGGAAAAACCACAGGCATAGAAAATATAAGGAAGATCTTGATTGTAAAATGTCATTGATTTCTGTGCTGTACTTTTCGTATAAGATGAGGACAACGAAACCCAAAATTTAACCGCCCAAATCTTGAAAAGCCTACAGCTATCTTGATACTCGTACATTAGCGGGAAGTGGAGAAGCGGGAGGGGATGTGCATGGGGGAGATGGCCGCGAGCGCTTATGCCACGAGCGATAAAGACAGCAATATCCCAAACGAATACCTAACGCGGCCGCGCGGTCGGCAAGGAAACTTCTCTTAAAAAATAATAAAAAGATTATTAACGCCTTTCCTGCCGATGACGTGGCGTATAAAAATATTTTATTTATAAAAGGAAAATATAAAAAAAAATAATCCCGCTTCCGCTCTGGGTTAAAAAAAGCCTGTCGCGTGGAAGCCTTGAGAGAATCGAATTATAAATGTATATTGCGTAAAAGGAAAAAAGCTATATTTATTTAAGTACTAGATTATGCCCGCGACATCGTCTGCGCGGACCTAGGTTATCGCGCGGTGGCGCCCTCTACCGGAATAAAAAGTATCCTATGTTGATCCTTGGGGCTTAAACTATTTCCATACCAAATTTCATCAAAATCGGTTCAGCGGTTTCGACGTGAAAGTGTAACAGACAGACAGAGTTACTTTCGCATTTATAATATTAGTAGGGATAATAGCAGCTGGATTATGTATTAACTGTCACGGGCTCATGCCTACGATTAGCATTTATTATTTATGTAAATTATAAAAAAGTTCCGACGACATACCGCAAGAATTTTATATTAGTATCTGCAACTTTACTGAAACATGGCCCATTTCGACGATCTTCAACTTTTTACCTTGCTCCTTCGATACCACACGTGCGAGATAGCTATGTCTGTGCAGCACATAGTTGTCATGTAAAGCCAGCCCACTTCCACTTCTACATAAATCGAACATAACTCACTCAGACTCAACTATCACAAAAGTCGGGGGTTTTCCAACTTTTTGTTGGATAGGTTATTGTGTTAATATACCTAACCGACAAAAAGCTAGAAAACCCCGACTTTGTCACTTCAAAGTTCAATATGTCAAAAACGGCTGAACCGATGTTGATAAAACGTGTCTAAGAACCATCGCTAGAAAACCTGCTTTCAACAGTCTACTCGTTTAAGAGCTACGGTGCCACAGACAGACACACATAGCGGTCAAACTTATAAAACCCTTCTTTTTGCGTCGGGAGTTAAAAATAAATTGAAATTATTGCCTATTTAATTATTATGTATTGTTTTATTATATTTGTAAACTCATTTCTCAGGCAATCACATTACGAATGACGCCTTCTCATTATAAAGCATAAGTTACGAGCGAGAGGGCGATAAAACATCGTCCCGCGTTATACACGGGCACATCACTATAAGTATGTGACAGAAATAGTACGACCTTTCTCAGGTATTCGACCTGATGTTTATTAATAGGTAACGTGAGCGATTGCTAGTAGACGAGTTGGATGTCGGATTTCGATCTGTGTGTTTGTGTGTTTGTCCGTCTTTCACGCTGTAACGGAGCGACGGATCGACGTGATTTTTAGCATAGAGATAGTTT
Organism: Choristoneura rosaceana; assembly: GCA_037349165.1. Classification (NCBI taxonomy): domain Eukaryota; kingdom Metazoa; phylum Arthropoda; class Insecta; order Lepidoptera; family Tortricidae; genus Choristoneura; species Choristoneura rosaceana. The sequence goes on from JAZBNJ010000007.1 coordinate 2,137,305, forward strand.
GTGGGCCCGAGAATGACATAGGGTACTTTTTATCCCGGAAAAATGCACAGTTCCCAAGGGAACAGCGCGTGATAACCGAATAGCACGCGGGCGGAGCCGCGGGCAAAAGCTAGTACTTAGATAAAGTGGACGTTTTCAGAAAAAAGTTGTTGAAGTTACTATTTTTTGATTTGGATGAAATTTAGAAATAGAAATAGAAATATATTTATTCATGCTTCGCATAATAAAACAGAATAAAAATACATAAACACAAAAAACAATATGCGAAAGTACGAAACGGTCGCAGCTTAGCATAGTGTTGGCCGTGTAGGCCAACGAAGAAAGAAACGAGAAATTTCGTTTTTTTACTCGGAATCGGAAGCGCTTTCGATTTTTATTAGAAGAAAAAAAGTGGGATTTTGTCCCAATCCCGTGGGAAAGTTTGGATAAAAAGTAGCCTAGGTGTTATTCCAGATGTTCAAGTATCTACATACAAGCACCGAGCGGGTCGTTTTAATCATTCTAAACAATTAACTTACCGAGTAACATGTTCAAAGTTTTGGAACTTCAATGTTCCTCAATGCGGATCCCGATTTCGAATCCGAGGTCTATATATTTCTAGCTCCGCCTGACTGATGGACGGACAGCATCGATTTTTTTTTCTAAAGCAACATTGCTTTGATTTAACTAGTCTTCTTATCCGAGTTTTCCTGATCGATATCTGTTCGAGATATCGCCTTTTTTATTCTAGTTTTAATTGGAAAAAGCGCTGCGCTAAGTCTGACTGAAACGAAACGCTGCCTACGAAGGCATTGGGTATGGTCTGCGCGCGCAATTAGTGTCAATTTGAACTCGCCAGAAGAAGGCACATTTTATTTCAACATTTTTATTAATTAAATTCAAACCGAATACTTCAAGAGATTTTTTAGTTGTGCTGTGTACGCACGGAGTACACAAAATAATATTGTAAACAATATTACGTGTGACTTTTTTAAGACATTTAGATTTGACCTAAGCCTGGACTGCACTGCTGAAAACTTTCCACGGGTTCGCTATCGTAGAGGAAAGGCATGATGAGTCTTTTGTAATTAATCTGGAATGATAAAGGCAGTATTAACCGAACGCCCATCTTTCTGTGTCTAGTTTTTTTGGTTATTCTAAACAGTTTCTCCTCATACAGTCCATTTGCTTCCAAAACTTTTCTTTAACTGGTTCCGTGACGCCACAATATCCTTTCTTATTATTATGTCCTTGTATGTATGTGTTTACCTCAGAATATTTTACAGCATAATGTCGGCCATGTTTCATTTTACGGTATAATTTAATTACCACACTCCATTATACCATTTTCCCTTTTAACGTTCGGTTATGACCCAAATTAAAGGGATAACATCATTTATATAGAATAACCGCGGCAATAAAGCCCCGCTCGAAGTGCTTGTGGCATTGACAGAAAGTTAATTTTGGTGTGATCAGTCGGAACGGTCTCTTGCTGTACCCCCGGGAAGTACTTTGCTATGGGTTGGTGTTCCTAAATGTTTTTCCGGCACGAATATTGAACACTGAAAGCAAAACTAAATTATATTTACAATTTTGATAATTAGTTGCTCATAAAATTTGTTCTGTTAATAACCTCGGTACCGGAGGGTAATTAACGAAGCTTAACTTCCATTTAAGTTGAAGTGCCAATGGGCGGGAGATAGCTCGAAGAACAGGACTGTTGGGGGAGGAAAGTTTTCGAGTGGCGACCATGAAACGGAAGACAGCTTTGGCTGACCTAGGTGGACTGATGACGTTGCGAGATTTACGAGAAAGCGTTGGATGCAAGTAGTTGTTATAGTAAATTATATTGACCCGGATACCTCCCGCCTTAAATCGAGTTTAGCTCGACATGTTTCGAGCTAATCCGTAGCACTTCCTCCTCGGAGCAACGCGATTCTAGGTAACTAGGTTAGGTTTGTTTTATAACAATTCTGAAAAGTAAATGGTTTCAGAGAAATAACCTAACTAACAAAAAGCTGGAAAACCCCCGATTTGTCACTTTAAAGTTCAATATCTCAAAAATGGCTGAACCGATTTTGATGAAACATGTCTAAGAACCATTGCTAGAAAACCTGCTATCAAATAAAAGAACCGCATTCAAATAGGTCCACCCGTTTAAGAGCTACGGTGCCACAGACACACAGACACTCATAGCGGTCAAACTTATTGCACCCCTCTTTTTGCGTCGGGGGTTAAAAAAGAATTACCTATATATATGTCAAACATTAGTTACATTATGACTTACAAGTGATCAGTGTATATTCTCTAAAAGCTGTACCATGGCGGGTAATGCATGCAAATTTTCGCAAACTGCTTTGTTTATCCACGGTATTGTGAGTTGTCACTCAGAGCAGGTATTCCCTCGTGTGGTCCCATTGCAATCCTCTTAAAGTGTTTGCTTTTGAGAGCTTTGTTTACCAATCGTGCGGCGTATTTCACTTTGGTAGTGCAGAATGTTGCGAATCAAATGGAATAAAGGGGGTTAATGAGAATACGTGAAAACGACGATACGTGGTTTCGTCGACCGGCAGCATGTAAATAAATAAATAAATAAATAAATAAATATCATGGGACACTTGACACCAATGCTGATATGCGGGATGCTGAGCTTGAGCCTATTGCCACATATTGTCATATATATTTTTGTATGTCTTTTTTATGTTTTATTTGTTGTGTTTCTGTCAGTTATGTTCATTGTAGTTTTTTTTTGTGGCAATAAATGTCTTTTTATTTTTTTATTTTTTTTATTTAAAAGGAGTAGTCATACATAACAGTATATTAGTATTAGGGAAAATGAAAAAAAAAAAAAAATGAAACTATCTTGGGACCCAACGTATCTAAGTACAGTGGGGATAGGATAACCTTCGTCAGTTATTAAACTGATTCCTGTACAAAGTCATAGACTCTTAGTACGTTTTGAAACCAAAGTTAAGTAGACAAGTGTTCGTCATAATAATATGACGTAAATGAAGAATTCAGCAAAATCCCGCTATTTCTATTCAACTGCCAGATCCAGGGCCGGATTTAGAGGTCTGGAGACCTTCTGGCAACAAAGGAGTAAAGGCCAAAACTATTTTCCAAATAATATGAGGGCCTTTGAAGTGAACTGAATAAATGAATAGTTGTTTAGTAGTGCTTACTCTTCAGAATTAAAAAAAAACCTAGTCTCATTGTGGGGCCCCTCTTTTGTGGAGGTCTCCGTGTTGTAGCTCCGGTCGCCCTCCCCTAAATCCGGCCCTGGCCAGATCTAATATTATGCGTTCGAAGCCACGGCAAAAGACTATTACAAACATTAATAAATATTGTGAATCTGTTTAAAAAAAAAAATACCTCGTTGAGTTTCTTGCCGGATTCTTCTCAACAGAGGTTTTTTTCCGAACCGGTGGTAGATTAAAAAAATGACGTGTAAAAGTGCCCATTGCGGCCTATTTGCTGAATAAATGATTTGAATTTTGAATTTTGAATTACTATTACAAAAAAGTTAAATACTTATGTTATAAACTGGCACTACTAGCACAGGCAGCGAGTGATCATAGAAGGAAAAGAAAAAGAAGAAAGAAACAGTACCACCACCAAACACAAAAAACAATAATATATTACTATAGGTACAAGCATAATTTCAATAACAGCAAAAATAAGCAATCATAACACTTAAACGAATTATTCGGTAGGTAGTTATTTCATGTATTAATCACGATAATTTCAGGAATCATTACATCGCGTTGCGCACCCGACTGCTTTCCTGCGGTTTTCCTGCAATCTGCGCTTGAGGGGTGGGGTAACTCGAACCGGTGCGGGGCGGAGCGGGGCCATTCTGTACTTTAGTACTATTATATAATAGTATATTCTGTGGTAATGCCGTCTCAGTCTATTCGAACAAAATAAATAGAGACGGCATCACATTTAACCTTCAGTTAGTCTCGTTAAGTAGTTTTTTTTACAAACTTTTCTTTAGCTTGCCCTGTTCTGTTTGTTTACTTGTTTCTTTATTTATTTGCTTCCAGTAGTCCGACTGATTTGAAATTTGGCATACTAGTGTAAATTTGGTGACAACATTTATGTAATAATCTGATAGTGAGTGACATCGTGGTGGTCCTGCCAAGATCTTCTCCGCAGGAGGAAAGTCCTCAATAGTTCCCACTAGAAATTTGATACGGCTATACATATAGTTTAAATGACAATGCAACTACAGTCCACGAAAAGTACAGTCAGCAAAAAAACTTTTCTTAAAAAAATATCTTTTAAAACTAAACCTATTTCTTTTACACTGCGACATCAGGTTACTTCAGTATTTACAACGCAAACTAAAATAACTAGTTCCGAGTGAATTCCATTTAGACATCTCCAGGGAGCCAAAGCGTCTGAGAAAATACTGCCTACAAATACATCTGCTTCTGAACTGGCCAAGCAAATGGATTGAAATCTATTCCCAGTAACGATCGGAATAACTTGTCTGACTGTCTGAAAAGGCTATTTTTGAGGAGCGTATGCATCTGACCTCTTTCTGGAGGTTGCTTGGGACGTGTGATATTTCATACTCTTTTAAAGCTATCTCCTCGTGAGCCCTCGCGTAATTTATAGAGGACTAAATGACAGTAAGAATAACGGTCAAATGTACTTAATTTTCAATTTTGAAGTAGTAAAACGTCTAGGACTAGGTAGCGGTCGCAGCGGAAGACCAGCGTTGGCCTACACGGCCAACACTATGCTGAGCTGCGACCGTTTCGTGCTTTCGCATATTGTTTTTTTTTTGTTTTTATGTATTTTTATTCGGTTTTTTATTTAATGTGCGAAGCGTGAATAAAATATTTTTATTCTATTCTATAATACGTCTCTTAGAAAAAGTTGAGGCTCAGGTCAGGATACCTTGGGTCTTCCACTTGCAAATTATATGGTATTAAAGAAGCAATTCTGTACTGGGCCCCTGTATAAGTTTTTTTTAATGGAAATCGAATAATGTTTCCATGATTAGTCGTTGTTCAAAGTATACCGCGTCAAAGGCGTTTGACTAAAAAAATCGGATGAAAACGTGTTTGCTCAATGAAGCCCTACCAGCCGCTGAAATGATTCCGAAATACTACAGATACTGAAATAATACCGATGCGTAGAATTTTTTGCTTTATTTAGGGGCTTCACCACCTATTGATTAATATTATTTGACGGATAAATGTGATGCCGTCCCCGTCTCTTCGAACAAAACAAAAAAGAAACAACATCACATTTATCCGTTAGATAAATTTAATCTACGAATGGTGAAATAGGGGGTTAAATTACATAACTATAAAACTAGGTCTAATTAAAGGCTAGTTTAGAGCAGAATATCGTGGCCTCTTCCTCGTATTAACCAGAATATGCTGCATAGCCAATGCGTTATGTCCGTGAAAATTAAAATTTTCCGTCCTCAATTTGACACCAAATGAGTGGGTTAAGAAGACACGGTTGGAAATGGAACAGGTGATAGTAAACGTAGCCAAAGGGAAACACCACAAATAACACTATGGAAATATTTTGTTGGAAAATGTGAAAACGAACGCATACTTCCTTCATTGTCATGTCGGCCTATATACATGTCTCACTCCTGGGCACATAAATCTTCAAAATAAGAGGGTAGGTACGTCCAGGCCTACTGCCGATTGGGAACTCTAACACACAATGACTGTGCTTCAGAAATAATACCAACTCACTATACTGAAGACAGTCAAAGAGATTACATTACCTAACTATAGTTTGGGCTCTTTGATCATTTCATAATACATTATATTGTGTTCTTATTTCACTTCACCTTTCACGATACCTCGACATTTCACCATTAACGCCAACAAATGTATCGGGGGAGACAAAAAATAAATGTCCCACAACGATATATCATTTTCCGGGACGGTGTACCTTGCTGGGAGGCGAGATAAGTGGGCATCGCTGATTTATCGCTGTAATGGGTGTTATTGGTTAAACTTGTGTGGCTCTGTGTACAATCGAAGACGGCGCTAGCCATTGAAGAACAAAGAGAAATTGTCTTTGGTCATCTGGCCAACTTGAAAATGGAACATCGACAACGCGAAATTTTAAAGCCAAGCAGAAAATGCAAATTCCAAATATAAATCAATAATCAACGTGGAAAATTTTCCATTCTGAATATCGTCTTAAATCGTGTTAAAAAAAATGTATGTCCCGAAGTATTAAATCGTAAATCAGTCATTTTTCCGTTAATATACTTTGGCGTTTGGTATGAGGCTTTGTACAGTTGCGTTCATAAAATTGTGAGCAAAAATTTGATCAAAAATATCTGAACACGCTTCTACGCCGTTGACAATAGAGTCGTGTTCAGATATTTTTGATAAAACTTTTACTCACAAGTTTATGGACTCGACTGTACGTAGGTTAGAAATACCCTAATCTAGACGTTGTATTCATCTTTGTCCGAAGGGTAGACACGTCGTACTTATGTAACAAATTGTATTAAAGTCTCAGGCTACTTTAAGTTCTGATTACCAATTTCGCTTCACCTAATTATATGAAATATTTTATTGACACACGTTTTTTCGTGATATGGAAACGGCTGTGCAAATAAAATTTATTCGTCTGGTTCAAAGCAAATATGATAATTATACACGCCCGTGTATTGTTCAGTTCGCCGCTTCTCTTCGTTAGCGCGTTTACGTTTCATTGAAAATTAAAAAAAACCGGCTGCTGTACGTGTTTGGTCACGCGTAGTATAAGGTTTTGATCGGCTATTACTTGTTAAAAGGTAAAGCCTTAATAGGCTGTGATAGTTTTATTTTTAAATTCATTATAAATACACATATATGCAATCATGAATTTTTATTTTAAATAAGGGGACCCTATAAAGACGGTTATATTAATAAATGTGCTGACAGAACCTTTTCTTTCGAATTGTTTTTGATAGGCTCATAATTAATCATCATCATGTCAGCCGAAACACGTCCACTGCTGGACATAGGTCTCATAGGCTTCATAGGTTTCATAGGCTCTCCACTCAGACCGGTCTTGTGCGTTCCGCATCCAACGCGATCCCGCGATCTTAACCAGGTCTTCGCTCCATCTTGTTGGAGGCCTACCGACAACTTGTATCTCGTTCCGCGGACGCCATTCGAGAACCTTCTGACCCCATCGGCCATCTGTCCTGCGAGCAATGGAAATTATCGATGTTATCACATTATAGAAGCATACTTAGTCGGCCTTGTGATCTGTAATCGGATAATAGTGGTTGATTACGCTGGAGGTGGGGAAATTAAATGAACTGAAATGGAGATAGAGGAGGGGTTGTTTTGTATCATATTAGGTACTTTATAGTCTGTGAAGCTGTGTATGGACTTGGCCGCGGCAAACCATCGAACATTGGCTCCCGCGTTTGCCGCGCACTGCACTATGGATACTTTGCCGTCACGGGTAGCAATTTGAACAATAAGTACACAGGTTTGCCGCGCTCAAATAATGCACGCAGCTTTGTTGCTTTAACTCCGAGGAACTTGTTGCTAAAGCTATTTAATGCCTCTGATGCATGTGTTTCCAGCGCGGATCAGAAATGTTCGTTGAATTTTGATTTAAGAACCTAGCTTTAGCGTGCAGTGATTACATTTGCTGGAATGCTTTGAAGGATTAATACGAGAATCAAACTATATTTGAATAGGAAATGTTGATCCGTGGATTTAGTTCAAGGAAGGAGAAGGCAGTAAATATGGGAGTTGCGATAGATGACCTCATTATTGGCGTTAGTCGATAGCCAAGGAATGCAGATTCAGAGAGACCTGCACACGTGATTTTTTCTTTACATACACACAATCACGCGTCGTTCCCAACGAAGGGGTCTTCTTCTTAGTCGTGTTCTTCAGTTCTGAAGGTCGTGCCCGTCTTGATAAGCCTTTACGGATGCGTTGACCAACTGCTTATCCACACCAACTCTGTCATCGGCCTGTTTCAGAGCTCGGAGAGCCATCGGGTTGGCGATCATCCCCCTGGTCTTTTCGAACGAAGGGGTAGGCAGAGACTATTCGTTTCCACCTGCTACAATCTTGATACCCGTCTTTCGCTACCTCAACGGTCATTAGTCTTTTCAATACTTGCTCGCCAGTTTCGGGTATACCTAATCTCCTATCCTTATCCCTATCCCCAGTCAATTGGTCCGACAAGCGGGTATCCAAGTGCAGGTTAGAGAACGCGACTAAGAAGCTTGAGGGCCTGCGTTCGATCCCCGGTCACAAGGCTTACTACAAGCTTTGCTTAGTTTGCGACTAGGTCAATTGGTGTCAATTGTCTCATGATATTTATTTATTTTATTTATTAATCTGGTCAAGAAGCTCTTGGTCTCCCGCTTCCAACCATTCTGTACACTACAACTTTTTCGTTTTGGAAAAAAAATCTTATTTATATTTCTGCTTAGTAACAGTTGCTTTAAGTACTTCACTGCGCGTCGATCGGCACGCGTGGGCGCGTGATTCGGCTCTATCGAATGCGTTCATCGTTTGTTTATTTGCGCGCGCGCACGATCACTCGCCGGTATTTATAGTAAACATGGAACTATTATGTTTTGTTGATACGTTACAGATGTGTTGTTTAAGTGTTCTGCGTACATTTGATATGTATCAATCAGGGGAAATGGTATTACATATTAATCATGTTTTGTGTCTTTAAGATTTGTTTTGTTGGCGTCGATGGTCTTTGGAGCGGTATATCATTTATCTTCTTCTGACATACGGCCTTTTCTGTAAATTTTCATTGCTGTAGTATAGTATAATGTTCAAGGGGGAGGCTTTTATTTATAGGTGGAGTCTTCCGGCTGATAGCGATGATGACGACCCTCTACTTCAGTGGCAACAGGTTTTGACCTAGTGGTTTGCCTCTAGGCTGCTACTGCTTCAGTCATACACTTCCAGATTTTTAGTCTTACAGTAGAGTTGAAGTTTGGTATTGTAGTTTAAACTACCATGGACATACAGTCAGCAAAAACTTTTTTTTTTTGTTGCAAAACTGAAGTCATTCACATTTCGTTGTCAAAACTATAAGTACAACCGCCTTTCCTGCCTTCGCTTTTCTGTCTTTCTTGTCCGCCTTTGTACAAGTATCTCATGGTTTGTCAATTGTGTTTTGTTTCTTTTCTTTTGTACAATAAAGAGTTAGAAACATACTAAACAATTATGTAATTGAATTACTGAGTAAGTGTTGAGACCAAAGATGGCGAAGTTGTGAACTTAAATTTTCCAGGTCACACCGTTTTAGTCTCTCTTCTTAAATTTAAGAGCTATGCTCTTGTCGGTGGAGTAGTCGCCACTCCGCACGGTCTTCGGCCAGCTGTTTGACTTCCTGATACGACACGACACCCACCCTTTCCTTCACCTGGTTAAAATAGGTCAATCTTACTAAATAGAAATAGAAATATTTATTGACCATGTAACATACATTACATTATGTTACTGGAGACCATAAATTCCCGAAGGGGAAATATGATAGGACACTTGATACGACACGACAATTTATTTCTTAACCTACTGGAAGGCAAAATAGAACGAAAACGAGGTAGAGGAAGGCCATTTTAGAAATGTCCAAAAATGATCGCACAACCGCATCTTTCCGGCCCACACTAGCGCAGTATTTTAAATAAAAATCGTTCAATTCGCGACCCAATTCCCATCGGTCTGGGTTCTCGCAGACATTCTATTCCCGATGACGAACCAATAAAGTTGCAGCTTAAACTGTTTTAGTATTAATCACGAGGTTTATGGCACTTCTTTGTGGCACTAAAATAAACCGCCCACGTCTGGCGTCCGGGAAAAAAAAAGACGTTAGTCGGCCGACACTGACACATGCTCGGTGATTCGGTTTCGAATTTAGTGCTAATAATTAGAGTTACTCTTTAAGTGTTAAAGAATTTAAGCTGCAAGGGATTAAATATAGATGACGTTAAAGCTTCACGGTGTAACAATCGTGATCTGTAACCTGTGACAGAGACACGAATCTGTTTGCGCTTTAGATTCGGTTCTGTTGAACTTGATTTGTTATGTTTGAGGCCCCGTTAACAAAGCATCGTCTAGGTACACAAAACATCACATATCTCGACCTATAGACGTCCCACTGTTAGGTACATCTGGGCTACTACGAAACTCGATAATCGAAGTTCGTATCGTATCGTCTCGCTGACGCTTATATTATTTAATACGAGAGTGAGAGGGACGGTACGATACGAACTTCGATTTTCGAGCTTCGTAGTAGCCCTGCTGATCTTTTCTCAGTGCTTAGGCCGTAGTTCCCGTATTGGGGACTTACCAAATTTATATGCGAAATGACATTTGCTATTTAATGAGCTTTACGGCGAAGGGAAACCCGCACTAAACCTGCGAAGTAATTTGATGGTATGTTTAAGTTCTCTATCTGCTATGGGCCTGTGTGGAAATTAAGGCCTAAACCAATTCAGTCTGAGAGAAGGCCTGTTTTTGCAGTAGGACGTAAACAGGTCTAGATGACCTGTAATCTAGCTTCATACGATAATCTAATCCGTCAGGCCGTTTTAGCATGAATTAGTAACAAACATACACACCGACAAACTGTGGCATACCTAATCAAGTAAGAATTTAATGCATCATAAACGTTCTCGCAAAGCCCAGATATTTAAATGAAGTAGAAAAGCATCGTAATACTCCAATTTAATAACCATAAACGATATAAACTAAATCACGTAAATAAATCCTCAGCAAGCATCGTGTCAATTTGTCGTTCAACATTCAAAACTACAGTAATAAACTGTCTCGAGAAGCGTAAATTACTCTAACGCCGGCAAATCTCTTCAAATAATAAGACGTCATTATCCAGTAATAATACTGTTCGTTGGAATCACGTACTAAACGTCCACCGTACGACATTTACTGTTGCAGTACAAACAAAACTCGATATTGAACAGCTACACAATTCGCCAGGGATCTACTACACTGAAATATGTAGCTGAATCTTAGCGAGCTTATACTAAAGAAGATTCAGTTGAGAATCGATTGTGATCCTCGATCCGCGCGCGGAATCAAAGTTTATTTTAACTAACAATCGCGTTATTACCGATTAAGAGCGTTAAACGTGGTTGCGGGAGCTCAGAAATTTACATTTATGGCGCCGGCGTTCGGGCAATTAAGAAACGATAAAAAATGTTTGAAGATCGTGGACTTGTTAGCTTGTGAGCTTGCGTTCTGAGTAAAAATAGAATTGGTCGCTCGTGCTTCTTTCGAGACATTGCAGTCATCGTAAACATCGATATCAGCCGTAGGACATCCATGTTGGACATAGGGCTCCCACATAAAACTGCGATGTAATGCGCTGCGAATTGCTGTGATACGATTTTGTGCGGCAAATTAAGCGTTAGTGCTGGTCATCATACCTAATATTATATGACGCGATGCAAATCAGATCGGAAGTTTTTGCGATGCGTCCTGCGAGCTCGCAGATTTTTGCAATGCGATGCGAATTCGCAGTTTTGTGTGGGAGCCCATAGGCCTCAGCCATAGAATTCCAGTTGCTTCGGTTGGAAGTGTCCTGTATCTACTGTGAACCCGCGCTTTGACCAGGTCATTAGTCCATCTCGTTGGTGATCCTATTACATCAATTGAATTGAAATTCCGAGACTTTATGAAATTCCCATGGGAATTCCCGAAAGTTACATTGTGGTTTTCATTGACGTTAGTTTTTAATTTTAAAGACGATGCTTAATTTCGTGACGCTAAACCCTGCGCTTGCCGAATTGCTATCTCCATTCGATTCGGTCATTGCAGTACGAACATGATAAATTTTCATCCAGAGACCTTACAATAAAGTAAAAAAAAAATGTTTTTTTTTAACCACGGATCTACCCAGTCTCAAGTTATAGGATACTTCCAAAGAGAAACAGAACGTTCGCTTCTACAACTAACAGATGGCCACATCACTCACTAACACAATCAATTATATCCTAATGAGATTTTTTCCTTTAAAAACCGGCCAAGAGCGTGTCGGACACGCCCGAAGTAGGGTTCCGTAGCCATTACGTAAAAATTAAGTAATATTTTTCTAAGGATTTCTTATTTTGTTCGAAATATTATAAGTTTAGGTATATTGTATACCTTAGGCTGCTGTTTACTCTTAAACTACTATAATTCTCAAAAAAACTTGAACGTTATAGTTTTCCTTTCAAGTTTCGTATACTTACTACCATCCTGATTTTTTTTTAATTTTTCCACCGGTGGGGTTTAGATTTTAGAGGGGAAGGGACGCTCTATTTTAATGAAAATTTGCATTTTAGAGTTGAATATTTTTCAAACAAATCACTGAACCACTTTACGTCTATGGGAGGTACCTACTCTAAAAAAGCTTTGTCGGCATAGTTTACATATAATATAGCCCCTGAGAAAAGCCGCGGACAGACAGGCAGACACGGCGAAACTATATAAGGGTTCCGCTTTTGCCATTTTGGCTACGGAACCCTAAAAATTAAGGTGAACGCTTTAAGCGTCGATTGTTACGACTTTGCTAATTCGATCGACCGAGAGCTGGCTTCTTGGATTGTGTATAACAAACGGATCGTAAAATTAAGGCGAAAATAGCTGCCGTGACCTTGTGCGTACGATCGGATAATGGTCATTGGTCACCTCTCCGTCTCGCACCGTAAGGTAAGGTAGGTTACTTTGGCGCTATAGGGTAACTGACCATTGAAGGGTACTTGACCAGGGTCCATTATTACTTTTGAAATTATAGCACACTAGCTTTTGCCCGCGGCTCCGCCCGCGCGGTATTCGGTTATCGCGCGCTGTTCCCTCGGGAACTGTGCATTTTTCCGGGATAAAAAGTAGCCTATGTCACTCTTGGGCTTATAAACTATCTCTATGCCAAAAATCACGTCGATCTGTCGCTCCGTTACGGCGTGAAAGAGGGACAAACATATAAACATACAAACACACAAACGCACTTTCGCATTTATAATATTAGTATGGATTAATGTATGTTTTCAGTTGACCACCCACGTTTTTGTATTTTTAATTAAACTCTAATTTATTGGACTGAATTAGTAGTGAAAACTTGAATATTAACTTTTTTGCAATTAAATAATTAAAGTTTCTTTCTAAATCCCTTTTTTAGATTTTTAGCGGCAGTAAACACTTTAAATCTTTCAAGGATACTATAAATAGTTATGAGACAGAAAAGATGACTCTCGTTGCGGATCGAGAATGCGTAGGCATTCTAGGTGATAACAATGATTTTCTTTGATCCGTACCTGATGTAAATGAGTTTGGCGAAGCGACGCGATATCGTAAAATAGAACTTTCGACACATCATAAAAATACTTAGATTCTAACTGCGTTGGCTGCGTTTCCACCAGAGATGTGCGAGGATGCGTTGTGAATGATGTGCTTTTTAGCATCATCATTATGTCAGCCGAAAGACGTCCACTGCTGATCATAGGCCTCCCCCAAGACTCTCCACTCAGACCGGTCTTGTGCTTTCCGCATCCAGGGCTACTGCGAAACTCGAAGTTCGTGTCGTACCGACTACCGTCCCTCTCGCTCTCGTATTAAACAGTAGGTTGCAGTGCAAGTTAAAACTTGTATTAGTTTGTATGTACTGTATTTGTTGTATGTATAGCATTCTTTTGTTTACAAATAAAGATTTTTACTTACTTACATACTTACTTAGTATAAATCATTGTATAAATAAGTGTCAGAGGGACCGTACGAATTTCGAGTTACGAGTTTCGTAGGAGTCCGATGGATGCGGGTGCCGTAGGACCGGTCATTGTGGCGTTCATTAGGCCTCTTATGTCCAGCAGTGGACGTCTTTAAGCTGAAGATGATGATGATTCGTATATTGTAAACACGGGCTTTGTCACTGTGCTGGGAACTCGAACTAGCCCGGACGACGCTGCCCTTTACCCAAAAGTTAAGTTCTCGTCCTTTAACTTAGTTCCGACCTAAATCCACGTTCAGGGTATCAGGGTCCTTGATAAAGTACTAGCTTATGTAAAGAAAACATCAGTTGGGGGTTGCCAACTTTTGGTAATAATGACGTTCAATAGAAATGTAAATTTTGTTTTGTTTTGTTGTTTAATCTGCGTCGTTTTTTCGGAAATAAACTAAGTATGTATTTGTTATGAATGCGTTTTCAAACAAAAGTGTACCTTTTTCAAAATGTATTTGATTTTTTCTTACAAGTTCTATGAGGTACTTTTGTTATTATACCTAGTGTATAAAAAAACGTCGTAAAACTTTCTTTTCAATTTAGGTTATAACAGTGTTTTTCAACTTATGGGTCGCGACCCCTCCTTAGTCACAAAATAAAATAAGAAGAAGTAACGGTATAGGGGGGTCGCGAAATATTCCTTCATACTAAAGGGGCTGTCATGAAAAAGGTTGAAAAACACTTGGCTATAACAAGCACCTTATAAATGTCAAAATAAGTACAACCGGTTCGGTAAATCTCTTTGCAAATTTTTGATCGGAGTACCGAACCTTTTACATGGAATTACGTAATATTAATAATGTGTGGTAACCACAAAAAGTAGATATAATGGCACAGTCCAATAAAAATGAAATAACACATGTAAACAACATACCACTAATGAAACATGGTGATTCCTACATGAATGGAGCAGTGAATCATTGGTGACAAACCGTGTGATTTATAGAAACAGACTAAAATATGTCGCGGCACGTGTCCGATGTCAAGGAACACCTGCGGGGCGTTAGGGCGCGCGAGCACTGCGCGATTGTAAACACGTGTTTATGGCACGTTACGAGTATAGGTAGTGCCACCAGAGTAGAGGTCACGCTGGAACATGCCATGTAATGACAGCGGGAATTTGATATTCACTCATCAATTCATTTGTGCAATCAGTTCTTATGATAGCTGTGTGTGATCATTCACTTCAACTCTGGCACTACGTTCAGCAACAGGTCATATTCAACGAGCTAAGGAGAGAGCTATATGCTTGGGGTTTCTCTACTAGATCTAATCCGAAATGAGGAGATACGTAGAATAACGAGGGTCACCGGTTTAAACCGGTTTAAATTAGTTCGGTACAGTGACAATGAGCAGGCCATATAGCACGGAGAACAGATGAAGGTTGGGACCGAAAAGTTCTCTAATGGAGACTGCGGATCGGCAAGCGCAGCGTAGGACGTCCATCAACGGAACGGACGGATGACTTGAGTAAAGCGGTTCTCAGTGGATGCAGGCTGCTTTCAACCGAAGCAACTGTGAAGAGGAGGCCTATAGTCAACACTGGACGTCCTGCGCATGAAAACACGAAATAATTCCCACGCTCTCCGCCCATCGCCCCGCCACCCGCTTAAAGATCAAAAGTACAAAATGAGTCGTGGAGAATAAGCTAAGTGGAACTAAATACAATAATTTACCCCAGTTTGCTTAGATATTTTTAACTTTGCTTCTCCGCTACCTAATTCCTAATTATCTACTAAGTTCACAATTGTTTTTGAAAGAAAGGAAGAAAGAAAATACGCTATAAAAACAGACACAGAACAAATATAAGACATACATGACGCTAAATAGGTCCCCACTCAGCATAATGCCACGGCAAGCCATGGCGCTGATTTTCAGTGAGTAGGTACGTTATCTAAAAACTAACTTAAAACAAAAATTAAAAAAAAAAAACTTATTATTAAATTGCATGGCACACCGGCTTAAACAGTTCGATCGTGTGTACTTGAATTGTTTTAAGTCACCGCCAAAACTATTCTTTAAAATGTTTGTAGTAATTTTCTTCGACAATTAAAAGAAAGAAAGAAAGAAAATACATTTATTCACAACACAAGACACAACAATAGCATTAAGTACAAATAGACATAGGAAATTATGCGTCAATTCGTTAGAACCGAAAAATAATCTGCTACAAATTCATTCACACGTTTATTTGGTTTCAAAAATACTGCAATACACACGACACGTATTTATTTATACGACCTCGTGCCCTCTGAACAGCATACGGCAATAAATCTTACAGACAGTCGCTTGGTTATTGAAAAAAAAAAATCGCACTCGTTTTGTGTACCTAATACGCAATAACGCACCTGGCCCCCGGCCAACACTGGATATTGTGCATATTGCGATCGCGTCCAGCCGTGCATGCTGCGAACGGGAATGCAGGACGGACAAACAAACATCTTTGTTAATAAACACCTAATAATTTAAACGCTACATTAGCCTTCGCGACAATAGATTTATTTAGTTGAAGGTGTTGATGTAAACCGTTTTGGTTAGGCCGCATTATATGTCACTTTATGCTTCTATCACGTGTGTACTAAACTCCGTTCTAAGGTACTTATCACACGCGATACGTTTTTCATAAAACGATTTCCCTTCCTTGTCCTTATCTCTGAATGCACTTGTTTTAGTGCCTGTGTTGATGGGCAAAGTTTTTGTGCTACAGTGGACAAGCTAATCGGCCTGCTCATTGGTCCAAAGGAGCAGTAACAGCGAAGCTGAAGCTTTTTAGCGTCATTTGTATGTCTTGTATTTGTTCTATGTTTGTTTTTATGGCGTTAAATAAATGTAATTTCATTCTTTCTTTTCTTTCAATAACGAATTTCGATGCGGAACGATTTGAAGCAGCTCTTTAATAGTTCCAACTGGAAATATCTTTGCCTCAATACTCTCAATAGGTTCTCAATACTGGCTGGCATTAATTAAAGTTAGTTCGGTTAACTGGGGCGTTTTGTTTCGGGAAACTTCCCATTTGCCGCTTTCTTCGTACTCGTAACGCGAGTCATAGGCATGAGCGGGAGATGAAGATTTAACTGTAGTCAGTTCTATTAGGTAGTAAGTCTTTTTGGAATAGTGAATCTTCAAAGAACTAAACATTTTTTTGCTGATCGGAAGACATCGCAAAGTCTGAAGAAAATATGTTAAAGTCAAATCTTGAGTTGAATTACACCATTACGAAAATGCACCCTCTACACACCCAACTACGTACAGATCTGATTGACTTGTTCGATAAGTTAGAAGATACAAGGGGCTAAGTCCTAAATCTTAAATGTAAACGTAAAAATTATATCGATTAGGTAATACGATTTTTTATTGACCTTCCTTACAAGTCAGAACAAAGAAATATAAACTTTGTGAAGTCCATAATTCTCTTAGAACCTTTGATTTCAATGACTCTGTTGCAAATATGACAAGTAAACATTTATTGTCATTTTAATTGACTGACAACTAGGTACCTTCTAGTAAAGTGAGTCCAAGAGATTTTATAACCTACTGTTCCCATTCTTACGTCCTCTACTGCCCTAACTTTTCAAGCATCTTGAAACTTGTTCCACGCTACGGCCAACTTTTCAGATCTTATTGTTGAACGCTATGCCTGGCTTATTGGCATTCGAGCCGGCACACAACTTTGTTAAAATCTATATTCGTTCCTAGAATATATGATTAACGAAATTAACAGGAAACCAGGTAGTAATTTTAAGCTAGGAAGTCTTTAATGGCCACTGAAGGGGTAAGGGTGGGTGAAATCGATACCCACTGTCCATCCTTTGCACAGTCATACAAAAAGGAAAGAAATGTCATAACTTTGTAAGGTTAATTATCACCAAACACTAGATTATACGGTTGCGATATTAGCCTATATAAATGTCATAGTGACATGGCCTTGGGTACACTCGAGATGTATAATGATTGTAACAATAAAGCGTTGTGTAATGTTATGACCGCCGTTAGGTGTGTTGTTTGCGGGACCCCTATGTGTTCACTACTGTAATTGAGTCATGCATATACCAGATGGATCATTTAATTTAGTTCAGGCATGTTTATAATATAATGTGAACATAATGCACGGCTAGGCATTTTTCCTACTTGTACCTATTTCTGAGCGATGCGAGTGAATCACACCTGATCTTTTTGAAAGAGACCTAATGTTTTACTAAGATTAAGAACGATCCTGAATTTATTTATACTATTTATCAATAAAAAATTGCAGTTTTACAGTGGCAATACAACCAAAGCGCTGTATAATTCTAGATGTATGTTAGAATCACATAACCTTTTAGGGTTTTCTATCCTTCTTGCTCCTAGTTGGCTTCGAAAATGGCCCGTCGTTTTCATTTCATTTCAGTTCATTTCACATAGTTTAATTGTAATAAAGTCTTGTTAGAAAAAAAAGGTGTCCTTTTAGAAGCATCTTTAGAACATGACATTCGCAAGACTTGTCTCCGTGCACCGACGTACTTAATATAGACGTCTTAAAAATAGAACTCGCAGCTCTCGGGCAAATGAAGCGCTATTATTTCATGCGAGTGCTTAGTGCGACCAGAGCTGTGGAGATACGTGCAGTAAATAAGACTTAGCTGCAGCACGAGGCTTATGTATGATATAGTCATGTTTAAGACCCTTTGAAGCGAGAATGTTAAGCGGTTCGTGAATCGTTTAGCATGATAGTTTTAGCTTACGCAATACCTTACTGTTTTTGGTGATCAATAAAGAATATTTGTATTCGGTTCAGTCTAGTTTTTTCTATTCCGTGGGTTCAGTCATTTATTGCTTTAAAGAATTCCATGCAATACAATATAGTTCAATTCAGAGAATTACACTAATACAAAATTTCAAAAAGTATTCATTCTATTCTAATTTCTCATTATAAGTCACTACACTGGACATCCTTTTCACTTCTCATAAATGTTATTAATAATGCCAAAAGAGGTACAATTATAATTTACAAAATCTTTGACTTATTGCATTGTATTGTACCTTGCGTAACTTAGGTATCTTGTGTTTGGAAATGTTATTGTAACCTTTTTGGCTAGCGCAGTGTAGGAGGGCGTTTTAAAAAAAAAGTGTACCCTTTCTTGTTTTGAAATTTCGGAAAAAATATGATGTTTCCTACTCAGAATCAAGAGCACAATCGATTCCGATAGTTTAAAAAAATGTCCCCAAAAAACAGTTTTGCGAAGTTTTTTTTCATAGACTTAGTAGGGCGTGACAAAACTGACTCATACAAATTTGTATGAAAAACTGGGGACATTTTTTTAAACGATCGGAATCGATTGTGCTCTTCTGAGTAGGAAAAACCATATTTTTTCCAAAATTTCAAAAAACGTAAAGGGTACACTTTTCCTTTAAAACACCCAGGATTTCCACCAACAAGGTGGTCCGGACCTGCTGGTAAAAGCCTCTGGTTCATGCAGGCATGTTAATGTGTGAGTGTTTGAATGAATTAAAGTAATGTAAAAATAAACAAATAAATGCCACAGCCAAAGAATAAAGGTCCAATTCTAAGAATATAAATGTTTTTCCTAAAATTATTTCCAATGCGGGCGAAGCCGCGGTTTGTTTAAAACAATAAGACTGGTCGATTTTACAGTCTCTACATCTCCGTTTCTATCCAAGTGCAGCCTTGACGATCGGCGCCATCTGTGTTTACTTAACACCGCATTTGTTATCTGGCCGACAACAGCACACTGCGCTTTTGTGTGATACTGTCCGAGCAAATAATTGCTTTCTTTGAATAATTGTTTAATTGCCAATGAATTTCGACAGCCAATGTCATAGCATTGTTTCGATTTGAATTGTTCCATGTGCAATTTGCGTCACACGGCGATTCGTGTTGGTTGAACATGTGTTTTTGTAATTTTTTATAGTCTTAAAGTACAGTTCCCACTTTATTCGCCCATAGAACTCTAATTGTTCATACTTTTTTTGGCGGAACCCTAGCTGGTCTAACACACTTGAAATCACAATATATACTGTGGCCACAGGCTGTATTTTCAAAGGCGTAAGCGCTCGCGATCACATTCGCCATTCCCTTTTTTCTACTAACATCCCATAAAGTTTGACGTAAAGATTATGGTGAAAAGAACTGTGGTACCGTATGCCTTACTATTTATTTAGCTGAAGATACAGCGGTATCCCTGGTAATGAGCCTGCATCTTAATATCAGAGAAGAAACAACCTAATAAATTACAATTTTTCGATACAATACCAATTCAACAGACATAAAAGTGAGCCTAACTGGTTGCATTATATCATAAATATCAATAACTACGCAGTAAATCGTGCCGTACGATATTCAGCAATGAACGGCGTACGATATACCATATTTATTATATTTGGAGGCTATTCTATATTCACGACGTGGCGACTGGCGACGAACAATGTGTTCATATTTTCTCGTACGTACGTTAATTTCGTGAGCTTTTATTTAACTCACTACACTTTGCCAATTTGTCTTTAAATCTTGCTAGTGAAATTAATTCGCTTCAAGTGGGCTAAATGACTTTAACTGTAAGTGTACTGTTACTTTCTTCTTTGTTTTTTATAAGGTTTAATGTCACTTATAATATTCATACAGTCACGTGCATAAATATTTTCCACAGCGAGCGTGTAAAAATATCTGACACATCCACCTAGCCCTAGAAATAGAGTCGTATCAGCACTGCCGTGTCAGGCCTAAGTAACGTATCTCCAAAAAAGTCGATTCGAGAAAAACGCGATCAAAGTTTTTGTTTATCCACATCTCATTGCTCGTTTACTAATGAAGTTTAAAATTTGAAATTTACGTAGTAGGTTAGAAATATTATTGTGACTATGTATTTTTAATTTTAACACTGTGCCACAAATCAAATTAAAAAAAAAAAAGGTTTTTAACTTTACACGGCGTTACTTTCCATACAAAGTTCTGTAACGCAAAGTTGCGTATCTGCATATACGTTAGTTAAGCGTGACTATGCTCTTTTTAATACCTAAAACTGTGTAATGGCTATGACCTGTATCTTTACATACAGCAAATGAGCTCAAAAATATTTTTGGAAAATTGGAACCATGAAGCAGAACATTAAGCAAATTAATAGTGGGTAGGCTATTTTATCTAGTCCCGTTATTTTATTTTATAGATATACAAATATGTTAGAAAGTTAATAATAGGTTAAGTGTAAGCTAGAAAATTGTTTATTGCCTTTAATCACAGCAACAGGATTTCTATTTGTTCTTAATTTGCTGATGAACTATCTCTCGTGGTAACATATCATTGTCATTTTCTTGAAACCGGGCCTTAATATCGTAGTAAATACTGACCGTGTTAGTATTTGTATTGCGATTGGTGTCCGAAGTCTTCTGTCGCTTAGATAACTGCATTGTTTTTCCTTAGATCACTCATTGTTTTTCACAATAAAATACACTCGGGCATTAAAAAAACTATAGTTAAAACAAAAACCGTGACAACTCCATATGAAACGTGCGAGATTCCTGTCTAAACTAAATAATTCCTAGTGTTTACGCACAGGTTCATTCGTGTTTGTAACGCCAATCTCACGTACCTATCAAGAGATACCGCAGTTAGGCGACATTCGTAGTTCGATTCTGCGGGTGAGTTCTGTATGACCTATCTAACGTATTTGAAATACGGGAGATATCCGTTACAAGTGCGTACAAAAATCCCAGATACGTTAGTTCGGCTATCGTTGTTTTTATTGAATTATAGCTTAAAATGAAAATCTCCGATATGTATCAGATAATATAGCATCATAAATTACGATTTAGCACTGTTAAGCGTAACTAACGTATCTCAACTTACGTTACTTAGGCCAGACACGGCAGAGCAGGGCTACTACGAAACTCGAAACTCGAATCGTACCGTCACCCTCGCTCTCGTATTACATAGAATAAGTGTCAGAGGGACCGCACTCCGCACGACACGAACTTCGAGTTTCGTAGTAGCCCTGCAGATATTTATGAACGCTTTGTTGTGTCAGGTACTGGTGACTATACTCTTCAAATCTTGGTCAGATTTAACTCGCTTCGTATTCTTAAAATATGGTACAGATTTGCCTATAAATCTGCAAAAAAACTCGTCCCAAATTGATTTTGTAACAAAAACTTAATATACTTTTTAAACCGGAATCCGAAATCCTCCCGTAATCATGGCGCACCTCATATTAAATGATATTGTAACGGATAACTCACGTCTTAAATCTAGTTTAGTTCGACATGTTACCATGTGTATGTGACTGCGGCAGCCGCCGAGTCGCGTGCTCCTTTGAAAAAAGGCTACGAAATAGCCCGAAACATGTCCAGCTAAACTCGATTTAAGACGTGAGTTATCCGTTACAATATCATTTAATATGAGTGTGTCTCACGGTAGTTTCATGTTCACGGCGCACCTCAACTGTGCCCAAACATCGAGCTTCTTTAGAGTCAAGGTATAATAAATCATAAAATTAGTAATGAACGCGATTCTAAAGCAATGTGTCGGAATCCGTAGGTTGAAGGTTGTATAAGTCGACATAGTTTATTCGTTCGGAAAACCGTACACCACTAAAATGGCCGCCTCTAATGCTCTTTGAGTTGACAAGGCAGTAAATTGTAATAGCTTGCCCGCTATTTACGGCTCTCTCAAAATCTGCCAGCGTTTATGGCCCCCTGGTCCTCGTGATATATTTTAATACCATCTTTAATGATTTGCTAAAGGGGGTATGTTTTATTCTGTACGATAAATATGCTGCAAGACTAGCGGATTGTTTTATGTGCGCGACTAAATATGTATTGTTTTTTGTTTCAGGTATGTTTTTGTTGTAAATTTCAACTAAAAGGAGAAAGATTTTTCTTTTGTAGTACCGTGTTGGTGGTCAATAAGAAAAAGCTTATGGTGAGTAGAAACTAGAATTATTATATTCTATTGAATTTAGAATGAATGTGAACAAAAGCGCATGCAACAATTTTAACAAAGATTAGAGGTTACCTTGCGGTTTGAGCGCGCCATCTCTTTCTCAAGCGATACTTTTAAGCTGAAACCATAACAACAACATGCTAAAAACGCGGAGCTTAGCGCATAGTGCGTACGCAGCCTAAATGCATTGCAACAGCCAACCCTTTTCTGCATTTAGCCAAAGTCCTACTGGAAAATAAATCCCAAATTCATCAACGACTAGGTATCTTTTTTTTTCTTATATCTACGAAGTATTTTTAGAAGTTTTTTAATCGAGTTAAGTAGAATATCGACGTATCGGAAGCCGCAAATCGAAAAGTATTTGGTACTAACACTTCGCGCCCCGTTCTGATAAAAGTTAGCGTGTAATACAATCAGTAGCGCCGGATAGTTTGCAAGAGGCTGTAAATAGAAAAATAACGGCACCCTCAAGGTACTGGGAGGAATACCCGCCAATCTGCTAATGTATCCGGTACAGTCGGCGCGGTAAAAGTTGATGTTTACGCGTGCCGTTTCCGAACAAAGTTGAGTGTGATGAATATTTGCTGTGGAACCGTGTTGCATACTCGTAGTAAGTTTTGAAGGGATTAAGAAAAATGCCCATTTTGCTGTAGTTTAATATGATTTTGATATTTGATGTACTGTACAGTCAACTACAAAGAGATCGATACGACCAAAGTTACAAAAAAATCTAAAACCCGACTGCCAAAACTATAAGGAAGAGAATAAGTCTAGTAGGTTAGAACTCTATTAAGTAGCTAATTAAAAGTTCAACAGTCGGGACCCATTACTAATTATTATTATATAGACTATGACGAATCCAATACCACTTATGTTAAAATACAAGTTTAATATTATGCGACTTTGTATCAAAAATAGCGCCAACTATACACAAAAGTGGTAAACAGTAAGTTTACTTTCGCCACTTAGTTGATGAGAGTAAGTTTCAATAACTTTTTGAATAGAGTGGGACTCTTTACCTTACTTTTTTTAACTGAAAGAAACTATGTTTTAGTCGTGCTTAGATACTAACTACGATCTACGATGACACAGCGATCCCAAATGAACCTTGATAATTAGTACCTAATTTGGTTGGAAATTACTTGAAAGATGAAGGGAAAATGTAATTCGTGTTGAATAATTCTAATCTGCTGAAAGAATAAGGATCCCTTATCGTTATAGCAATTCCGAGGCTCGCTATCACCCAAATCATAATATTTATTCCTTGTAAAAAACCTAATAAAATGTCCCTTTTACAGTCCTGATAAGGGGCTATGTTCGAGTAAAGCTGCCTTATTGCTATTATTACATAAACAGTTTTATTTTTACACCAACTTTCAGTTCCAGGTTAACGGAACTGGATTTTACGGCGTGTAAAGTTAAAGAGTTTAATTTAAACTTTACGAGTGTTTACTTTGATGCTTTGTTTGGAGTTTACAAGATTGATGCGTTGTTAATTAAAGTGTGGACGTTCAAAGGTGGAGAGCAGGGTGGTCCGTGACATACTAAGTCCGTTATTCTTTCAGTCATATCACAATAGTAACAACCAGTACCACTACCATGAGTTTACAGTGACCGTACTCATAGCGACGGCGTAAATTATTTGTATGGCGAATTGTGCAGCGCCTCTACAAATAATTTACGCCGTCGGTATCGAGTACGGTCACTGTAAACTCATGGTACTAGTTTTTCGCGCCACAAAAACTATACAGATAAAATTTTCTCTTGGCAGTCACATTTGCAGAGAGATCAAACAGCGGTCAATTAACTCAACAGTGCAGCGAGCGGTGCGAGTAATCGTATACTTACTAACATACCTGTATCATTACCATGAGTTTACAGTGACCGTACTCGATAGCGACGGCGTAAATTATTTGTATGGCGAATTGTACAGCGCCTCTACAAATAATTTACGCCGTCGCTATCAAGTACGGTCACTGTAAACACATGGTAGTGGTGTACGTACATTATAGCCCAGCAACAAAACTGTCCTAAACTCGCTTGTCCCTGTTCGCCAACGCGCATCTAGTTTGTAGCATTGATCTGCGTTTCCACCAGAGATGTGCGAGGAGTGTTTTCCATGAATCAATAGATACTCTTCGTTTACCTATCTTCGCACAGCACCGCTCTGTGGAAACAGCTGAAGGGAGTGAGGGCAGATACATGAAGCGTTCCTGTTGCTTCATGAAAAACAGATTCCTCGCAACACATCCTCCGTCATCCTCGCACATCTCTGCTGGTTGAAACGCAGCCAGCTCTCGTCTCTCTCTCTATGCTTGTGATGCGACACAATACAAGCCGTCACTCTGCATCAGATAAATGTGAGCGCAACCATATAAAATAAAATGTATGCGCCACTTAGTTGATGAGAGTAAGTTTCAATAACTTTTTGAATAGAGCAGGACTCTTTACTAGCTAAAAATGTGAAGATTGGGTGTTTTAGTTTTTTTTTTTTACTGAATACCTAATACTATGTTTTTAGTCGTGCTTAGATACTTACTACGATCTATGATGACAGCGATCCCAAATGAACCTTGATAATTAGTACCTAATTTGGTTGCAAATTACTTGAAAGATGAAGGGAAAATGTAATTCGTGTTGTATAATTCTAATCTACTGAAAGAATAAGGATCCCTTATCGTTATAGCAATTCCGAGGCTCGCTATCACCGAAATCATAATATTTATTCCTTGTAAAAAACCTAATAAAATGTCCCTTTTATAGTCCCGATAAGGGGCTATGTTCGAGTAAAGCTGCCTTATTGCTATTATTACATAAACAGTTTTATTTTTACACCAACTTTCAGTTCCAGGTTTACGGAACTGGATTTTACGGCGTGTAAAGTTAAAGAGTTTAATTTAAACTTTACGAGTGTTTACTTTGGTGCTTTGTTTGGAGTTTACAAGATTGATGCGTTGTTAATTAAAGTGTGGACGTTCAAAGGTGGAGAGCAGGTGGTCCGTGACATACTAAGTCCGTGATTCTTTCAGTCATATCACAATAGTAACAACCAGTACCACTACCATGAGTTTACAGAGACCGTACTCGATAGCGACGGCGTAAATTATTTGTATGGAGAATTGTACAGCGCCTCTACAAATAATTTACGCCGTCGCTATCGAGTACGGTCACTGTAAACTCATTGTACTAGTTTTTTGCGCCACAAAAGCTATACAGATGAAATTCTCTCTTGGCAGTCACATTTGACACAGAGAGATCAAACAGCGGTCAATTGACTCAACAGTGCAGCGAGCGGTGCGAGTAATCGTATACTTACTAACATACCTGTATCATTACCATGAGTTTACAGTGACCGTACTCGATAGCGACTGCGTAAATTATTTGTATGGAGAATTGTACAGCGCCTCTACAAATAATTTACGCCGTCGCTATCAAGTACGGTCACTGTAAGCTCATGGTTGTGTTGTACGTACATTTGTAGCCCAGCAACAAAACTGTCCTAAACTCGCTTTTCCCTGTTCGCCAACGCGCATCTAATTTGTAGCATTGATCTGCGTTTCCACCAGAGATGTGCGGGGGTGTGTTTTTCATGAATTAAGATACGCTTCGTTTACCTATCCTCGCACAACACCGCTCTAGTGGAAACAGCTGAGGGGAGTGAGGGCAGATACATGAAGCGTTCCTGTTGCTTCATGAAAAGCAGATTCCTCGCAACACAATCTCCGTCATCCTCGCATATCTCTGGTTGAAACGCAGCCAGCTCTCGTCTCTCTCTCTCTCTCTCTCTATGTTTGTGATGTGACACAGCACAATCCGTCACAACACTTTACATCAGATAACCGATACCGTTCCGATGCGTCACGACAGAACACGACAGATAAATGT
Source organism: Choristoneura rosaceana (assembly GCA_037349165.1). Classification (NCBI taxonomy): domain Eukaryota; kingdom Metazoa; phylum Arthropoda; class Insecta; order Lepidoptera; family Tortricidae; genus Choristoneura; species Choristoneura rosaceana. The sequence goes on from JAZBNJ010000007.1 coordinate 2,163,844, forward strand.
GTAACGGGCTTTTCTCGCTTTTCATTTATCGTCGGTAATACGACAAGCGCCTTTTACCACGTAGTGTACTACATTAGGTTAACAATTGAATTCCGACATTCCTAAATTCCGTGCTCCATGTTCCTGCCACTTAAACGTTTATAAGCACTTGTACCGTTTATGCTGCGGTTAAATTTTCAGTTAGACGTTCGCTGAGCGCCGTTCCGATGTTTACGAGATTATTTACGATATCGTTTGTACTTTATTAATGCGTATGTTTAAACAGTCTTTTAGGTCTAGGACACTAGCGAAGCGTGTCAATAGAGCTTTACCTATCGCTGCTTTAATTTGATAGTGACACGATCCCAAATAAAGGGAGCGTTAAAATTTAATTTTAATTGAATAGTGACATAATTTCAAAATTATATTGCCCTGGAATTTTGAGTTGTGTTGTGTTGTGTTACTAGGTATCAAATTAAAGCAGCGCTATGTACATGGTTAGTTTTGTGTTACTATTTATAGGACTACGTGATTCTTGATCCAACGTTGAACGTTTTGACAGTAGGTGTCATAGTAAATTCCCTTATCAAGCTATGCGATGCCAGTATGATTTTTTAAATAATGTTTTAAACTATCCCGATTCTTATTCATAACTTGATAACTCATATTTATCGTGGCAACCTTTTGAGCGCCACGTGTGCCAAAGGGTCAATGTCGGCATTACGTGGCGTCTATGGAGCGATTTTCCGAATTTTTTTTCGTCGTATATGGTCGACCGTGGCGTTCAAAGGATAATCATAAATTGCGTCGACGTTTCGTGACCACGGCCGCTGCAATCTGTTCGAAACGTCATTTAGCAATGTCCGTGATCAAAACCCGGTATTGTTTAATATTGTACTTTAATCTGTTTATTAAATAAAATAAAATAAATATTTAAGCGGGGATCCTATACAAGAAACCCGCAAGAAACTTGGCAGGATGTCATTTTTGTTAGGTTATCTATTCTTCCTCGGTAACAATACCGCGGGATAAATCTATAAGTATTTGTATAAATAAATAAATAAATATCACGGGTGAATTTTCACATTAATTGACCTAATTCCAAAGTAAGCAAGCTTAGCAAAGCTTGTGTGATGGATGGGTACTAAGCAACGGATAAATATAATTGTATGAATTATAAGTAGTTGTTGCTCGCGACTCTGTCTGCGAATTCGAAATTACCGATGACCACAGGGCTGTTGCATTTCTCGCCCAACGTATTTGGAACACGATCCAGCGAGGAAATGCAGCCAACCTTATGCTCTTCCGCAGGGACAAGACTTGGGGGAATTGTATATCTATTTAAGTTATTTTTGAGATAATTTATTATAAGTACTTTAATTTGTATCTTCATAATCCTTTTGTTAATGAAATAAGACCTTACTAAATCGTTTGTTTGCCCCTCACCCACGTATCAATGTCATCGAAAACGTTGGATCCATTTCCGATATTCCCGAAATAAATATACAAGGATTACTCGTTTAAAGATATTAAATTGAAGGCTTACGGTGCCAGATAAACAACCGTTCGGCCGAGAACATGCCCCTGGTTCGTTATTAAATTCCATCGTGAAATATTGGCGGAGTGGACGTTTTGATTATAGCTTGCAACGCTGCGCAGCGCTCGGAACTGAACGCGTGCGTGCGGTTTCTGTTGCACCAGGCGACGTTACAACAATAGATGCTCACCGAGGTTCAGCTGAAAACCAGCGCTGCAGCTCTGGTTACAGGGCTACGGCACATGCTGAGCTGAGTCCTTTTGGCATCACACTACAGCAAAACGTCTCAAATTGTTCTCTCTTCTCCTATTTATGTTTTTATTGTTTTTGCTGTGATGTAGTGTGTTTTTTATTGTCAATAAGTATTGTGAGTTTGAGTTTGAGATGCATAAATACATGCGAAACAACTAGTGTTTTTTTTATTCCACTGGATGGCAAACGAGCAAGTGAATCGCCTGATGTTAAGAGATCACCACCGCCCATAAACATCTGCAACACCAGGGGTATTGATGCGTTGCCAACCTAGAGGCCTAAGATGGGATTCCTCAAGTGCCAGTTATTTCACCGGCTGTTTTACTCTCCACGCCGAAACACAGCAGTGCAAGCACTGCTGCTTTACGGCAGGATTAGCGAGCAAGATGGTGGTAGCAATCCGGACGGACCTTGCACAAGGTCCTACCACCTCTGCAATTTACCTCAAATATATCTCAAATCCAGTTACTGCCTGCAACTCTCCCGATATCATCCCACCAAAGCATTTGAGGTCTTCCAACCGGTCACCTCAACCTGGAGAAAGCTGAAGGAGGCCTACACCAAATTGGTTGAGAGAGGCTTGAGATGATGATGATGATGATGATATCTCAAATACTAAAAAGGCAATGCACTATACATATTTAAACGGCTCTGCCAAACTGCGTAACAGTATTGTATTGTATTGTATTGTAACTCTTTATTGTACATATAAAACATATAAAATTTACAATTTAGAAGAGAAAGACATGTACAAAGGCACAGTAATACAACAACAACAACAACAACAACAGTTACGGTAATATAGTAAGTGAAAATTATGTCTATACTCTCTATACGTGATTTTTTTATTTTTGTAATGTCTCTGTACTGCTTTTGGTGATCAATAAAGAATATTTGTATTGTATTGTATGCTCAACGGCACAGAATTTGGCCCACTTTACATAGAAAATTTGCCTTTTAGTATGTTATTCGTAACTCCTACTAATTTCGTTAAATTCGTCATACTTCATACTATTTCGTAAATCTTATCTAGATTGGGGGACGTGTCCGACGCGCTCTAATAAGATTTCTTATTAAAGAAAAACATCCAAATCTTTTAACAGTCTCAAAAAAAACTAATAAAAAGTTAAATTATATTGACCGGATTACTCACGTCTTAAATCGAGTTTAGCTCGACATGTTTCGGGTTATTTCGAAACCCTTCATCACTGGAGCACGCGACTCGGCGGCTGCCGCAACACGCGCACTACGCGCCACCGCTCTGATCGCGCGACTGTCCGACGACAAATCCGTCGGGTGAGTAATCCGGTCAATATAATTTAATATGAGTGAGTGGTAGTTTCATAATAAAAAGTTACCCAATAAACTTATCGATCTTACATTTTCGTTCCGTCACTGGCTTCCTAAAGTTAATTCATAAATCCTTTTAAAATATCAAAACGTACATAACTTTTAGAACCGTATCTCGCGCCAGTAAAAGCGTGTAAGTACAAAATTAATAATTTGAACTTCGCCGCGGTGAAGTTGTAAAAGCTCTCAAATTATTGCAACTCAATATTGCATCTCGAGGGTGAAGCGGCATAAAGAATTAATTAATAACTAAATGAATTTTCCTGCGGTAAATTGTGTTAGCCGACAAACGAATGCCCGCTTGGGACCTCGCTTGTTACTCTGTTTTACGGGGACGTGAAATTTTATATTTTAGATTGGATGGACGGGATTTTGTTTTTTATGAGTTGGCGGTGTTTACCCTGTGAGTCAATTTTGAATAACTGGTCGTTAACTTAATCTATACCTAGATTGTTTCCAAATAAAAAGTTCATAATACTTTAGTGTCAATGAGACTACTGAAAATTATCAACAAGATTGCAGTGACTTGAAGATTGATAAATGTACTTGTAATAAGTTTTTGTTAAAAATTACATTTTTAATACAAGCTTTTTTACTGACTGTACTTGCATTGTCACCCAAGCTACATTTCCGCACCAAATCCCACAATTCCCACTTGCTCGTTCGCCTTCCAGTCGAACAAAAAAAAAATCAGTACTCGAGAATTCTCGAGTTCCAAATTTAAATGCACCAGAATTTCCTTCTCATGGCTTAGAAAGTATCTCTGTATTTTTACTTAAACTCGTTCAGCGGTTTACGCGTAAAGAGGTAACGGACATGCAGAGGATGAACACGAAGTTTTTTGTGCCTTAAACAAAAACTAAACAACAAAGAAGCGATATTTGTAGATGTATAAAAACTGAACATTTTGTTTTTATCATTGGTTTTAACAAAAGAGGTGATTACGCTGTGGTTAAACTACTTACCTCTACTATTCATAGTTAAGACCACAAAGCAAATAGGTACATAACATCAAGACGATTATTAAAACGAAATAAAACAAGTACCTGAAAAAGATTATTAATAATGACCTCTTTTCCTCAGTTTATATTATGATTTAATTATTTACACTTCACATTCATAATGACGTAGGTATCGTCCTTTACTGCTGTGATTTTTTATACAGCTGTGAGTTTAAGTGCTGATTGAAAATTATTTAGGTAATTCAGAAAAAAAAAACATATTATATATGTTTTTATAAAAGTACATAAAAACATATATAATGTACTTTTATAAAAAGTTAGTTCATTGGGACATAGGTGAAATTCGACTCACTCTGACAGTGTTTAAAATCCAGAGCTCTGCGTACGATTATAAGATTTCCTAGGGACTCTTGCCCCTCCAATTTATGATGAAATTTTTGACGCATTATTCGCAGTTTTAGTATAGATATTATTATATTATAACCCCCTTATTCATAAAACTTAACAAGCCTATGTTAACTAACAAATGCTTTGTCCCTTTCTAACAAATACAGATGTCGAAGTGACAGATAAGGACAAACGAATTTTAGCGGCATTTTAACTAAAATAGGTTTAATTGTCGTTTATGAATAAGGGGGTAACTAATTAAAGTTATTTGTCATACAGAAAATACTGTTTTTTAACAGTAATATCACGTAAAACTTTTTATACGCACGGCCTCTTAAAACTACAGTTTAGTAGCAATTTCATTAAACCATAAATTACCTACTCATTTGAATGGACTAATAAAGGTGTAACTTAATTTACCCGTCACTCGACCAGACCGATCCAGAGTTGCTGTGTAAACATTTCTGATCATTAGTTCCCGCACATTCATAAGAGCAGAGGACGTCCCGCGAGCGACTCTTTATGAGTCACAGGAGCAAAGAGAATAAATTGGATTTAGGCCAAAACTGCAGCCGTACGGTACTGGATGGGACTTGGTTGAGCGTAGTTTAAAGCCAACGCCAGAACCAAGTGCAAGAACGGGCTCTAAATTTTTTGGCATTTCTCGTATCGCATATTAAACTTAAACAAACAAACTCAAACTCACAATATTTATTGACAACAAAAAATACAAATCACAGCAAAAATAGTAAAAATATAAAATAGGAGAAGAGAGAACAATTAGAGACGTTGTGCTGTAGGATGCCAAAAGGACTCAGCTCAGCATGTGCCGTAGCGTGTGTGCGTATGTTATAGTTTGGCATAATTTTTATTTTACGCGAAGTAATTATTCTGCTAATAATTTATGCTGAGTGAGTTTGGGCAAATAAGATTAGGTATGCTAGATGAGAGGTAGGTACTGTTAACTCGCTTCTCTATGCCGGAGAATTTTCAAAAATTTGCTTTTTTCTGAGGGCATCTCTATGATTCTCAAGCTATATAGTTACTATAGTTTTTTATTTTTAGGCTCTGCGTTGTATTTCTGTCTCTCTCAGACACTAAAAAGTTTTATTTTAATGCTATTTGACGGAAATCACTATTAGTTCTGTGACGGAATAAATACATAGTAAAGTCCGATGCACTGCCCGGCTCTTTCATGAGACACTGGCTATCTTTGCACGCACCTATCCCTCCATTCCAACGGCTCATTGAATTTTATTTTTTAGAAATTTAATTTATTAATTTTAAAATCAATTTTTACTTTCATTTTAAACTGTTGACATTTTACTGTAATTATACTAACAATAGATTGATAAGTTATTTGTATGCTTTTTAAGTAGTAAGAAAATGGATGTAATTATCTGAATAAATTCATTAAATTATTACTATTATTATTAAAGTTTATTTCATTTTGTACATTTGTTCTTTGCGAGCGTGTACAGCTTTATCGTAACCTAATTAATTGTTGAAAAAAAAATTTTTTTTAATTCATTGTTTCCTTTGGTGTATTTCTTCATAAAGTTTCCACTTTTAAAAAACATATCCAGAACACAAAGCTCCTCGCGAGCTCGCTGTTCGTTTTTTGAAAATACTAAAAATGCATTTAATAAAAATGAGAGTGGTGTTCTTGACGTCGGTCGTTGGAGGTTACCTCAAATTGGGCTTGATTCAACTTCAGCATGGTATAGAATAGAGGTAATTTTGTTTGCGCAAACGCTAATTTTAGTACGCATAAAAGTGTTTATTCAGTTAGTCGACGGCGTCGCCTCTTGAATTAAGAATTTATTAAAAGAGGCCGGTGATTGTACCAAACGCCAAAACTACCGTATAACGGCTAAACCTATAGTGTCTTTTTCAACCTCAACATTGGTGGAATCATCGATAGTATCTATGGAGCTATATTCTTTTTTAAATTGAATTGAAATTGAACGCGACTGTTTTTACTTTACCAGTACCAGTAACAGAATTTGAACCTACAACCCTCTGCTTGAGAGGCCACTGGTCAAACCACTAGGCAACCACGGTTACAGGCCACCATTAAACGTTAGTAAACAATACACATACATACATAAAATCACGCCTCTTTCCCAACGGGATAGGCAGAGACTACATCCTTCCACTTGCCACAATTCTGGCATACAACTCTCGCTTCCTCTACATTCATCAATCTTTTCATACACGCACGTCGGTTTAGAGTACTCCTGACCCGACCTTTCTTCAAGAATGTCCCCGATTTGATCGTGGTACGTTCGTCTAGGCCTTCCTCTCCCAACAAACAATACACGCAAACAAGTAAACAACCAAACAAACAATGGGTGCAGAAAATGTAGGAAATAAGCAATTCGTGCAAGTATATAAGTTTCTTGTTTATAGACCTCTGTCCAGTAGCCTCTGAGCAGCACCCTTGTATTCCGGCGGCTGATTCGATAACTTGCTCATAAATAAGAAGCGTTTCGTGCCGAGACTTGGAATGCTCACTAACATGGTGATCTTTGATAAAGTTATCTTTCAATGTACTGTGTTTTGTGTAAAGGCTGCACAGGTATTGACGGCTTTTCTGGTCTCGTTCTCACGTACGCAAGAGCTTCGACAAGAAAATGACATTCCACTATCCCACTAATATAGTAAGTGTGAAAGTTTGTAAGTTTGTTTGTTAGGTGTTTAAGTGACCATTCTGTGAAGATTGGGTTTCTGGGGTCTTTTTTTTTATTTCAACTCCAAATTTTGTTTCTTTTACGGCCATCCCAAACTCATATTGAAAATACAAACTGAAACATAGATGTACAGAAAAACCAGAAAAAGAGACCAGCGGTGGAAATCGAACCCAGGTTCTCGGCATTCCGTGCCGCGTGCTGTACCGTTACACCACCACTGGACAGGAATACAGACACGAATTTCACCTATGCGCCACATATCTCCGCTTGTTTGTTTTTTATTTAGTCACTTTTTTGATTACACAGTTTTTTGGTTAGTAGCGGCAGTAGCGACATCTATGCTGTAGCCCTCATCGAGAAACTTTCAGCACTCCATTGGAACTTACCGCTCATCCGGACAAGAGATGTCGTTATTAAGCAATCAAATTAAGATTGTTTTTTGGAGTCTGGACCATTCTGTAAGTCCCGTATGTTTTCTGTGGGATTTTTTTATAAATTCTAATAAATTCTTTAAACAACTGTGGATGAGACTAGCACAGTACCTGGCAAAGTGGCGTGAAAATGAAGAGGCCTTTACCCAGCAGTGGGTGGATTTGGGCTGATTTCATTTGATTGATTGATCATATAGTAATATAACGAAGCAAACTGTCGGGGGTTTTTAAAGTTTTCGAGTTGCTTAAGGTTTTCTTTTCATATCACCCTTTGATTACATACCCCTTAATTAATAAAGTGACATGAACTAAGGTTTTAATCATAGATAATAGAAGTTCTAGCGCCGAATTTACGAGACTCGTTTTTGAATTAACGACCTCGTCCGAAACTAAGATCTTAATTAAAGTTTTTTTACGACAACTTTATGGCTGTTTTAACCGTGATGTCGGACGTGCAATCAGATAATGGAGAGCGTGGCAATTATGATGATCATTAAAATTATATAGCGCCGTGTTATATTATGATTATGGCGGTGGCAGGACGGCATTACCAATTTTACATGGTTCTAAGTCCGTCACCTTATGACGCCTGACGACATCGTGGGAGTTGTGGGCAACCGGTGGATGCAAGAGAGTTGTCGGTCATTGTGGTAAGAGAGGTCGTCTTCACGTGGTGGTGATGATTATAGTTAAAAATAAAAAGCAAAATTAAAAATTTTGAAAAAACCCACGACGGTTCCTAATAGAAAAAGGGTTAAATATTTTTTATTAACATCCCCCGACTAAAAGTGATTACAAACGCAAAAACATTCGTCGGGGGCTGCCACTACCTGCACCGAAATGAACTTATATTTGCAATTGTATGAATTTGTGATGAATTATAATTGTGTGGGGAATGTACTACTTTATGAGGGAAATATATTCATGGTAGTTGTCTTAACATTATAACTGAAATAACATTAGATTACTAATATTGTGTAGTTGTATGAATTTGTGATTAATTAAAATTGGATAGTTTGTAGTACGTAGCTTTTCTTAACATTTTAATTTAAATGTGACAGAGAGATAGTAATGGCAGCCCCCGACGGATGTTTTTGCGTTTGTAATCACTTTTAGTCGGGGGATGTTAATAAAAATTATTTAACCCTTTTTCTATTAGGAACCGTCGTGGGTTTTTCAAAATTTTTAATTTTGCTTTTTATTTTAAAATTTTTAAAGAAATAATTCATCTCACCAAAACATTTTATGTAAAATCAGAGGCTAATATTCACAACACTTACTAACAACCTCATAAATAACGCTTAAATTTTAAAAAGGTTTTCAAACGCCAGGAAAAGCCAAGTGGCTGCATGAGGCTGCGTTTCCTCCAGAGATGTGCGAGATTGTGTTGCGAGGAATGTGTTTTTCATGAACCAGTAGAAACGCTTCATTTCCCTATCCTTGCACTCATCTCTGGTGGATGCTGAGCGGAGGGAAGTTATGTTTCTATTGGTTCATAAAAAACACATTCCTTGCAACAAATCCTCGCACATCCCTGGTGGAAACGGAGCCTGAGCCCTGACTTTATTAGCCTTGATTTAAAAAGTACAGCTTGGCCGTTCATTCTCGTAGATCTATTCCATGACATTATCTAACTCTCAATTTTTTACCATACTCGTATTGGTCAGACTTTCTGATAGACCTACTTACGGTAGGAAATTACTTCACTGGTCTTAATTGACATGTCATACGAACAGATTTAAATATGAAACGGCCAAGTCATACAAAATTTTAGCTTTCTTGAAACTCTAGGGAAGAGGAGACAACCCTAGCTACAGCATCAGGTGTTGTATAGGCATAATGTATTGTCATTGCAATTGAATAATCGTGCAAAGTTTTATGTATTTGTGCTATTAACCATCGAGGAGTTCCTTTGTGGGAAGACGATCCTAGCTGCAATATCAAGTTGTGTCTATTCTATCGTACAAACACAGTGCCAATAAAATTTAATAGGTAAATATGTTAAGTTCCGCGCCTGTGCCGTAGACTATTGAAGAGTTTCTTTGTGTGGAGACGATCCTGGCTACATAACCAGGATGTCACTGCCAGATTATTGTATTATTACAAGATTTACATTAGTGTGCCAAAATTCAAGACAATACGATATCTAAAAGTGTGGCAAATTTAACTTGCATACAAACATGCATACAAACATACATATGACATGTATATTATTTACATAGGTACCTACATATATTGCAGGTCAAATAAAAGCTAGTGTTAAGACGAAACGGTGTGAAAATAGTTAGTTAGTGCCCCGTCTTCTTTTTCGTTTATCTTGGCGGAGGCACTGCCGTGCGCCCTCCTTGATATACATATGAACGCCTTTCTAAAACTATTACAGACAGTCATTAAACCCCTTAAAGAGACCCATAACAAAGACAGTCAAATATTTCTAGATAAAAATGGAAAAATGTTTACTGTAGCGCCCCCTTGCGGGTTAATACTACAACACCTATCTAAGAACCATCTTAGATAAACATCAAATCCATTACGGAAAACCACATCAAAAACAGTCAATCCATTCTGAAGATAATTGGGAACATTCGATGGTCTTTTTTCGAGTGAAAAATGATTACTGTAGCGCCCCCTAGCGGACAAACGCTATAACACCTATCTAAGAACCACCGTCGATAAATTACGAAGCCATTACAGAAAACCGCATCTAAATCAGTCAAACCGTTCTGGAGATAAACGTGAACATTCGTTTGCGCACAAACAAACAAACAAACAAACAAACAAACAAACAAACAACCTCTCACCCTAAACGCATATACCTTCTCCGTTCCGTCGTGGGTAAAAATATGTCGTTACACGTTTATGATTGAATCACAGGAATCGCAATGCTAATAGATAACAGATAGACAACTACAAAAGAATGTTATACGAGGTCCATTTTCCTTTTGCCATACGGAACCCTAATAACTCTTTGTACCCTTTTTTTTATTCGACTGGACGGCAAACGAGCAAGTGGGTCTCCTGATGGTAAGAGATGACCAACGCCCATAAACATCTGCAACACCAGGGTATTGCAGATGCGTTGCCAACGTAGAGACCTAAGATGGGATACCTCAAGTGCCAGTAATTTCACAGGCATACATAAGTTAAAAACATGGTTGATAGACTCTTTCCATACAAAAAATTGCTAGTTTAGTCAGTACCTATTAGTTTTGTATAATGTGATGTACTTACTGTAATTATTGTGCACAATATTGTTAAAACGAGTGTTTGATTCGCCAACAAACTGTTTTGTAATTTGGCGAAATACTACTTATGGTTAAATGTGTATAATGATATTTTACAATAAATAAATAAAAAACAATTGCAACATTGTCACACTAAGCAGTCATTGTACTATTTAAGGAAACTACTGGAACATTTATTGTGAAAAGGTTGTATTGTGGGTTGATCTTATAATATCCTACTCCCTAAGAACACTACGCGTTTCTTCATCGCTACATGCCAATAAAAAGCAAAACATGCGCTTCAAATACAAAGGCCACAGTTAGGTACGTAGGTGTAATAGGCATACCAATTTTGCATTGCAAATTGTAAATCCAGCTAACCTAGCAAAAGACTAACAAATCCCCTAGACACCTGAATTGAAGTTTGAAGAGCTGTCCTAATTATTTTAATAAACACTAACATTCAAGTGCACCGCGAGCACGGTTGGCGTAGTGATGTACCGGAGCCGGATAACCGGATATATGTATCCGTTATAGGACGTTAGGGTCTTTACACAAGAAATAAAAGTTGTAAGACCGTCCCTTTCTTTATTTTCATTTTACTTTGTACAGTCGACGTCACGGATATGTTTACAATTTAATCTTCCAAAAATATCTTTACGTTTAAGCATGTTGACATTCAAGGTGACAAATATTTTGTTTACGAAACTCATGACAAGTTCATCTTTTCAATCAATGCTTCATATTTATGTTTACTACTTTTGTCTCATACAATACTTTCTGAACTTTGTGACAATATTGGTTTACACTACACCTTGAATGTCAACATGCTTAAACGTAAAGATATTTTTGGAAGATTCAATTGTAAACACATCCGTGATGTCGACTGTACTAATTATACAAGCGTTCCTCTCGAATCCAAAAAGCAAGTAAGGTACCCCTTTATACAAACATAGATATGATAGCTGTACTCTGATTACCCGCTTTATTTTAATTTGTATATACACATATATACGCATTATGTTTTGATACAGTTATGTGGAAGAAAAAAGCCGTAGTTAGGAAGCTTCGTATATGTTTTTTTTAAACAAATGAATATTGTTTAAGACTAGTCTCGGAGAATATTGTAATTTTTAGCAGAACTGCATTTACTGTAAAAAAAGGGAATGATGCAAATAAATAAGATAGTTGAAGCAATAATTTGCATATTCTCGGCCACACGTGCGGCTAAGCAAGAAGTGAATCTAGAAACCAATTCGTATCCGTATCCGTTGATATACATTTTTAATGATTCGTCACATCACTAGTTGGCAGGTGTTCAGCATTCTCGCACACTCTACATTAGCTTTGACTATTCACACATAATTAAATGGGATACGGTTCCAACTACTTTGTATTTAAAATTTGTGGCTTTGGAAGACTTTGGAGCATTAGTTTTTAGTTTATGGAAACACGTGGGAACAAACTGAGGTGCTTTTTCGGTCAAGGTCTAGTCTAATTAACTGGTAAATAATGGTGTGTGTTCTATATTTGAAGAGACTTATTTAAGTGTAACAGTACCATGCATTATATTATGAAGGTGAGCTTTAATTGAAAAAGACTTAGTCAAAGTTTTGGTATAACATTTTTCGATCAATTTTAAAAAGTTTCAGAAAGTTTTTATATTGCATTGTTTTTTATATTAATGGAGGGCAAACAAGCAGATTACCTGATTGAAAGGAATGACCGCCGGCCGCCCGTGATATAAATAAAAATATAATAAATAAATCATTATCATGGGACACTACTTGACACCAATTGATCTATGTAGTCCCAAACTAAGCAAAGCTTGTAGTGGATACTAGACAACGGATAAACATACTTATATGGATAAAATAACTAAATACATATTGGACCCGATTCTACAGCGGCCGCTAAAATTCCTAATTTTATTTAGACGTCGCTAAATCACTTTGCTATTCTATGAGCACCTGTCATAATCAAATGACATCGCTAATTTAATCTGAAGTTTCTTATTTTAGCCGGTCTATTCAATTTAGGTTTAGCTGCTTAAATGCTATTCTTTGCATGTCCATTTTAAGCGAAAGTCAAGCTAAATTGGCTAATTTTAGCGGCGACTAAAATAGTCCCATTTAAAATAAGGTTTCGAAAAGTCAAGTTGTGCTGGATCAATTCCATGCGTATTTCATAATTGCAGACATGCAAGACATCGCTTTTAAGCGATAAGACTGCCTGTGTCTGCCATACTTTTTAGTATTTTTGTTAATTCACTGTACTGATTTGTGGTGTGCAATAAAAATATTTGTATTGTATCGTACTGTATCATCCATTAGAAATATTTAAAAGTTTTGAGTGCCCTGAGCTTTTTTTTGCCCATGGCAGCTACCAAACTGCTGTGGGAGAAATTAGTATTCTAGCTCAAAGCCAACCAACCATAAGCCGCAGTCTGGCAGCTGTTTGTACTATAACAATCGAAAGATTGACCCCACTGTGGATCAAGTTCCCAGTGACTAGACTGGAGAAAGAGAGGGCAATGCAGGAGTTTCAGACCCATTTTGGAATGCCATATACACTGGGTGCGGTAGATGCGAGTCACATCCCTATACATAAACCCCCAAATAACCACCCACGAGCCCCAGGTAACATTTTCTTTAACAGAAAAGGGTTCTATAGCATTAATAGTCAAGTGGTGTGCGACACCATTGGTCGGATCACCAGCGTTAACCCAAATTTTCCTGGCTCAACCCATGATGCTGCTGTTTGGAGGAGCAGCAATATGCACCAGCACCTTGAAGGCCAATATGTTCAGCACCAAGCTATGGAGTGGCTTCTTGGAGACAAAGGCTACCCACTTCTCCCGTAGCTGATGACTCCTCATCCTGACCCAGTTGCCGAGTCACCGGAGGCAAGATTTAATAAGAGCCATGCACAGGAGAGAGGGGTCATAGAGATGAAGGTACTTTAGGGGTTTGAAAAATAAATTTAGATGCCTTCATCGCCACCGTACCTACTCTGCATTACAGCCCAGAAAAAGCTGATTAAAACAAAGTGAACTTCATTATAGTCTTTTATTACAGCTAGGTAGGTTACATTCTTTCACATTATAGTTATTATACGAGAACATTAATTTCTGTTCCGCGAGCTGAAGTATAAGAAAACAGAATTCATAATATTAAGTGACGTTCGCCCTAAGTATGTCTTCAACGCATTAAGAGAAGTCTCTTCGTTCAATTCTCCATACCTACAAACGTAGTCCTGGTCTCATTTGAAAACTAGGTAATAGAAATAGATGAAGGTTTGTAAGAATGGACTACACGTCATTATCTATGCCTGTGGTTTTTCAGATTTTCATATAAATGTGTAATATCAGAATTACAGGAGCTCAAAAGTTGACAAAAAAAACATGTCAACTTTGCACAAGAATTACAGACTAATAAAGCATTTTTACAAAAATCGAAAAACCACAGGCATCCATACTAATATCATAAATGCGAAAGTGTGTTTGTATGTTTGTCCGTCTTTCACGCCGTAACGGAGCGACGGATCGACGTGATTTTTGGCACATAGATAGTTTATAGGCCCGAAAGTGACATAGGCTACTTTTTATCCCGGAAAAATGCACAGTTCCCCAGGGAACAGCGCGTGATAACCGAATACCACGCGGGCGGAGCCGCGGGCAAAAGCTAGTAGAAAAAATGATGAATATATGTATCGATTGTAAAATATCAATGATTTCTGTGCTATGCTTTTCATATAATATGAAGACAACGAAACGCAAAATTCAACCGCCCAAATCTTGAAAAGCCTACAGCTATCTCGATATAAATTACGGACGTCCTTGCGGAAGACATGGGGGGACGGCTGCGAGCGGTTATGTCACGAGCGATAAAGACAGCAACATCCCAAACGAATACCTAACGCGGCCGCGCGACCGGCAGTGACACTTTTCTTAAAGGGCTACACGAGGTTTTCATCAATTTTTGACAAGTTTTGAATCGTATCTCCTACTTTTGCACCACAGATAGAATTATAAATCAAACGGCGACTGATGGCTGGGCAGCAACTGATGTCTCTTCTATAACTGGTGGTGGCAGCCCAAGTATTTCCACAGCAGGTGTCGGTGTTAGATTTTCCACGGGAGCAGACTTAAACAAAACGACAAGTAGTTCAGTTAATTATTTTCGACATTACTACAACTAAAGAAAGGTCTAGAGCCCCAATGGTCTCGTACAGCCCGGTTTCAAAGGTGTTTCCTTCCAAGGACCATAAATCTGTGGACAGAGTTGCCTGTTGAGGTTTTCCCTGGTGATATCTTTGGTATTACAAACGTACTCGTACATAGGTGTTCATTAGTTTTATTAATCACTAGCTTTTACCCGCGGCTTCGCACGCGTAAACTATTCGGTCTTTATCCCTAGGTATCCCGTGGGAATATCGGGTCAAAAAGTCGCTTATGAATTATTCCAGACATCCAGCTACCTCTACATACCAAATTCCATGAGTCTAATCACAGCGGTTATTATTTCAAGATTTTATCCCTATCCCGTGGGAATATCGGGGTAAAAAATAGCCTATGTGTTATTCCAAAGGTCCAGCTACCTACACACCAAATTTCATGACTCTAAGCGCAGTGGTTGTTATTTCAAGGTGTTATCCCTAGGTATCCCGTGGGAATATCGGGTCAAAAAGTCGCTTATGTATTATTTCAGACGTCCAGCTGCCTACGTACTAAATTTCATGGCTCTAAGCCCAGGAGTTGTTATTTCGAGATTTTATCCCTATCCCGTAGGAATATCGGGATAAAAAGTATCCTATGTTTTAATCCAAGTTATAAACTAACTTTTTTCCAAATTTTATCAAAATCCGTCCAGCCGTTTCAGCGTGAAGAAGTAACAACCATACTCAGTCAGTCACTCACTCACTCACTCACAAACTTCCACATTTATAATATTAGTAGGAAGTAGGATAGTAGGACTAGCTTTTACCAGCGGCTTCGCACGCGTAAACTAATCGGTCTGGTTGCAATTGAAATTTTCGGGATTTTACAAAATTCCCCTGGAAATTTCCAAAATTTATATCGTGGTCTTCCTTCATTGAGGTTGTGTTGTAAATAGCTGTACAAAATTCAAGACTCTAAACCCAATGCTGAAATTTCTAAATTTTTCCCTATCTAAATTCAAATCATTTATTCAGTAAATAGGCCGCAATGGGCACTTTTACACGTCATTTTTTTAAACTACCGGCGCTTTTGGAAAGACCATTGTTGCCAAGAAGAATGCACCGCAAGAAACTTGACAGAAAGTCTTTTTTTTAATACTTAAAAACTACAGTATACCATTAAAGAAAAAAATATAAAATAATAATAATACAGTATGCGGTAGGCGGTCCCTTAATTACAAAACTATCTCGTGGGAATATCCGGATAAAAATTAGCGTATGTGCTATTCTAGACATCCAGCTAACTTCATACCTAATTTCATGACTCTGAGCCCAGCGGTTATTATTTCAAGATTTTATCCCTATCCCGTGGAATTAGCGATGTGAAAAATAGCCTATGTGTTATTCCAGAAATCCAGCTATCTACATACCAAATTTCATGGCTCTAAGCCCAGTGGTTGTTATTTTGAGATCTTATCCCTCAAAAGTCGCTTATGTGTTATTCCAGACCTCCAGCTATCTACATACCAAATTTCATGGCTCTAAGCCCAGCGGTTGTTATTTTGATATCTTATCCCTCAAAAGTCGCTTATGTGTTATTCCAGACCTCCAGCTATCTACATACCAAATTTCATGGCTCTAAGCCCAGCGGTTGTTATTTTGATATCTTATCCCTCAAAAGTCGCTTATGTGTTATTCCAGACCTCCAGCTATCTACATACCAAATTTCATGGCTCTAAGCCCAGTGGTTGTTATTTTGAGATCTTATCCCTCAAAAGTCGTTTATGTGTTATTCCAGACCTCCAGCTATCTACATACCAAATTTCATGGCTCTAAGCCCAGTGGTTGTTATTTTGAGATCTTATCCCTCAAAAGTCGTTTATGTGTTATTCCAGACCTCCAGCTATCTACATACTAAATTTCATGGCTCTAAGCCCAGCGGTTGTTATTTTGAGATCTTATCCCTCAAAAGTCGCTTATGTGTTATTCCAGACCTCCAGCTATCTACATACCAAATTTCATGGCTTTAAGCCCAGTGATTGTTATTTTGAGATCTTATCCCTCAAAAGTCGCTTATGTGTTATTCCAGACCTCCAGCTATCTACATACCAAATTTCATGGCTCTAAGCCCAGTGGTTGTTATTTTGAGATCTTATCCCTCAAAAGTCGCTTATGTGTTATTCCAGACCTCCAGCTATCTACATACCAAATTTAATGGCTCTAAGCCCAGTGGTTGTTATTTTGAGATCTTATCCCTCAAAAGTCGCTTATGTGTTATTCCAGACCTCCAGCTATCTACATACCAAATTTCATGGCTCTAAGCCCAGTGGTTGTTATTTTGAGATCTTATCCCTCAAAAGTCGTTTATGTGTTATTCCAGACCTCCAGCTATCTACATACCAAATTTCATGGCTCTAAGCTCAGCGGTTGTTATTTCGAGATTTTATCCCTATCCCGTGGGAATATCGGGATAAAAGTATCCTATGTTTTAATCCAGGTTATAAACTAACTTTTTACCAATTTTTTTTTAAGTATTTTACTGGAAGGCGAACGAGCAAATGGGTCTCCTGGTGGTACCTAAGAGATCACCACCGCCCATAAACATCTAATTTCATCTAAATCCGTTCAGCCGTTTCGGTGTGAACAAGTAACAAACATACTCACTCACTCACTCACAAACTTTCACATTTATAATATTAGTAGGACTAGCTTTTGCCCGCGGCTTCGCTCGTGTGAATCATAAGCATTTTCTAAGAAGCAAGCAAGCATGCAAGCAATACCTAATGCAAGTATGCAAGCACATGCAAGCAAGCAAGCATGCAATCAAGCACGCATCAAGCAAGCATGATAGATAGATAGATATATCTGGAATCTCCATATTGGTAAATCCACCCACTGAAGCTGTTCTTACAACCTCCAAAACCTTGAGTTCGGTGTCTGTCAGTGGGCGGATTACTGCAGGACCTCCACCAGTGCCTTGGGTTTGTTCTCAACATTTTCTATATTTAGATTTCACTTTTTGTGCCCACTGCGACCAAATCTGCAATCATGAAGGAATTTTAAAACATCATGTAATTTGAAATATGTAGAATATCTTCTGAAGGCGTATGATCTCCGGCATCTTTGCAAGCAAGCATGCAATCAAGCAAGCAAGCAAGCATAACTAAAGTTATTTACACTTTGTCAAAATAAGGATGTGTGACTGTAAGGATATACAGTCCTGTAATAGACAGACGGACAGCGGAGCCCTAATAATAGAGTTGCCCACCGATTCATCCGCGAATAATTCTATTATCGCGCGCCCGCGGAAACTGCTATTTTCAGGGATAAAAACTATCCTATGTATATACTTCCCAGGGTCTCAAACTATCTCCATTCCAAATTTTATCTAAATCTGTCCAGCGGTTTAAGCTTGAAAGCGTAACAGACAGACAGAGTTACCTTCACATTTATGCCCGCGGCTACGTCTGCGCGGATCTAGGTTATCGCGCGGTGGCGCCCTCTACCGCACGCAATAAAAGGTATCCTATGTGGATCCTTGGGGTTCAAACTACCTATTTACCAAATTTCATCAAAATCGGTTCAATGGTTTCGACCTGAAAGCATAACAGACAGACAGACAGAGTTACTTTTGCATTTATAATATTAGTAGGGACTAGCTTTTGCCGGCAACTTCGTCCGCGCAGAGATGAAATTTATGGTCAACTCCCGTTGCAAGCTCTAGTCTATCTACGTACTAAATTTCATCCAAATCGGTTCAGGATTTTAGCGTGAAAGCGTAACAGACAGACAGACAGAGTTACTTTCGCATTTATAATACTAATAATAAAATAATTATTAAAATAATTATTAGTAGGTATTTCTTATCAAGTGCCTAAATACAAAGTTTCACGGTGTCATCTTCGATACTGACGAACTTCCATAAAAACCTTCATCCCCTTATTTCAACACCTCCAAGCCTTTTTTTTCCTGTACTTAAATTAAAAAAAAAATTCCCAAGGTCTAATCTATCATGTACTAAATTTCATCCAAATCGGTTTAGTAGTTTTGGCATGAAAGCGTAACAGACAGACAGACAGAGTTTCTTTCGCTTTACATTTTACTAGCTTTTGCCCGCGGCTCCGCCCGCGTGGTATTCTGTTATCGTGCGCTGTTCCCTCGGGAACTGTGCATTTTTCCGGGATAAAAAGTAACCTATGTCACTCTCTGGCCCATAAACTATCTCTATGTCAAAAATCACGTCGATCGTCGAAAGACGGACAAACACACGAACACACTTTCGCATTTATAATTTTAGTATGGAGTATGGATTAGTATGGATTTACATAAATATGTATTACCCTCCTCCTATAAAGTATGTTCCTCTATCACAGAGTCACCTGTTACGGGCTCTAGATGTTGGTAGGAAAATAGTTTAATTTAATATCTTCGCACTCAAAATCAAAATCAAAATATATATTTGCACGGGTATTAGAGAGATATTTCTCATATTTTCTGTCTATTATTCGGCCACCATACTAACAGCTAACACAATTAATCCCATAAAGATTGCTCCCAGGTTTGTTCTTGTTCCAAGCGTGCAAGCTAAAATCAACCTTAAGTTGATAAACCTTTTCATTCCAACAATACTTACGCTCTGCCACTTCGCCACGGTCCTTCGACAGCCATGTCCATTTAGAGTGATAGTTAGGGCCGCCCAGAAAGCTGCCATTTGGGGGCTTGCTATAATCATATCTCCTGTAAAGATAGGTACACAGTTATTTTATAAGTATATACATGTGTCATCCTCGTAATGTTCACATCCTGTCGTTGCTTTTTAATGTCTTTTTTAATCCACAGTCCCATTTCTATCTTTCTGAAAGATTTAGTTACTTGGCTGCTGGGTCCGGGAACCAGTTGCGGTCGGGTGATAATCTTTTAACTTGCTTTTCCAGACACCAAGTCCAAATCCTGGTCCAGGTCCTTCTCCATGCGTGCTGTCGGTTTGTGAAATCGGTTTCCAAGTGAAATCAGGTGGTCGCAGTCGGTCGCCAGCCTACGGAGTCGCTTAAAGGAGTACTGGCTTGACAGTTCTCCTTAAAAGATGTTATGTGTTCTCTGCTTTGTGTGTATATGTATGGAGTGTATGTAGTTTATTACAAAACGGGTAATATTCCGAGGCTCTTACAACAGAATCTGCAGCTACTTTCATGGACCTTATCTGATTATTTTGGCAGTTTCAGTTTCAGTGCAGCGGATGTGGTGAGACGTTGCCGTTACGGTGCCGAAACGATATTTGCGCCTATACTCTACAAAAGTAATAGTGCAGTCGTCAGAGCAACGCAATGATGCGTCACGTAAATAGTTATTCCAGTTTAGGAGTCTAAGATGCGCCAGCTAGATCGAGCTCGATGCACGCAAAATTGAGTCCCATGTGACTGTTATTTTCATCTCCAATCGTTGTGATTTTCACCTTTTGTCACCTTAGTAAATAAACATGCTTACCTTTCGCTAAACCCAAACTAGAGTGCAGGTGCTCCACGACGGAATCCTGCTGGATTTTATTTATTCGTTTTCGCGACATTTCTTCTTCTCTTTTAAAATATGGCTTTCTGTCCTTATTAGGACAATTTCGCCAGTGTCAAGGTACTCTCTTTGAGAGGGACGTTGTTCGGTAGTTGTAGTTTTTGCAACTTGATAGTAAAATTCCAGAAACCACGTAGAGACAACTTGCGCATTAAAAAATGTCAGACACGAGAGCAATATAGAATTTTGTGATCACTGTTCACTGTTAAGGTTAATCGCCGCATAAAACACTATCAAAATTATACTTCAACTAGCCAAAGAAACAGAAATAGCAAAATTATACATTGACTACGTTCGCCATATTCGAATGCCACAAATCGAATCCCTTCGCGACATTTAAATTTAAATCAAATGACATGGACAGAAGCAGACAGAAGCCTTTTTTTTAAATGTTGCCAACTTAAATTTTAGTAAATTATTTGAGAAAATCCTATACTTTTTACAGATTTCATTAATTCATTCGCTCACTTATTTTTTCCAAGTAGCAACACACTCAATTCAATTTAGACATTTTAGAATACGGATAAAATCCGGCTAAATTTAGTCAGCGTGACTTTCTGGAATAGCACTTGTTAAATCCGCCATCTAAATGTCAATTAAAATTTAGAAAATTTAGATTTAGACAATTTAGCTGACGTGCGCGTAGAATCGCATCCATTAAACATCCAAGACCCGAGAACAAACATTCGTATTATTCATACAAATATCTGCCCCGGCCGGGAATCGAACCCCCGAGACTTCAAGCTTCGTAGTCAAGTTCTCTAACCACTTGCCCATCCGATCGTCATATGCTGTGTTCGTAGTACGAACTTCGTACATTGACGTAATTTACCTACATAATACTTACAAATTAATAAAAAAAAAATGTACAATTTACTGTGTGACTGTGTGGAGTACAAAGTTTTAAATTATTATCGTCACCTGTAATATGAATTAACGTAACCGCCAAAATGACGATATTGAGTTGTGTATACAGTTTGACTGCAAATTTGATGATCTGTCGATTGCTGTTATTAAAATTTCGATATCTTGAAAAAAATGTCAGTTACGTTAACCGAAATCAGACCATTTTTTTTCACTTTACCATATTTTTTTAATGTATGGCACATTTTTCATAAGTTACTTATTATTAGGTTAACGTAACGACGAATTTGTGATTGTGTATTAATGTATTGACCAAAGATGAAGAAAAGTCATTCATGTAAGACGTGTCTGTTTGAAAATGACTCTTACATTACTCATTTTGTGGAATAATATAACTGATTGGTAGTACTTATGCCTCTTACATTATTATTTGTCCTCTCAGTTTTCGAGTGTTGGAGGTTACATTAAATTTGTATATTTATTTTTGACGGACCTGGTCCTTACGTTAATTCACTTATTGGGGACTTCCCGTCTATCTCTTTCCTTTTGAAGCTGTAATCCATAAGTAAAAGCGGGACATCCATACATTTGTGTGTGGGAAGCAATAAATACAACAGTGTGCCTCTGTTATATGATTTGGTGGTGTGATCGATATCATTAGCCAGTTCGTTTGAATAAGTCGTAACATGACAAGACCACGTGCCATTGTTATGCATACATACAGTGATAAAGATGAACGAGTTAAGTGGATTCGTGTAAAAAAGAGCTTTAAAAACTGAGGGAAGTTGCAAAAAGGTAAGTAGCATAAAATTTATAATTGTTATCACCTAAAAAGGGAGTCGAATGCTATACTGATCGTTGCCGGTGTCTAGTTTATGTACGGCTACATGACAACTTACCAAACTTTTGCGCTTAAAGTGATGCCCTATTAAGGAATTTGAAATGAACTGTTTATTATGTACGTTTTATTTATTAATTATTAAGACTTAAATGTCTCTTTAAATGGTTAGTGGACACGATTGTTTTGTTTCTGTTGAACAAAGTTACTACCTCTATAATGTTAATGACATAATAAAATGTATCAATTTAATTTTCAGAAAACGAAAGACAGAAATTAAAGATGGTATTAATAAAGACAGTGATGTTGTGGAGGATAGTGACGCTGACATACCCCCGATAATTTCAAGCAGGAAAGGAAAGAGAAACGGGAAAGGTCGGTCTAATGCACGGGTCGTAACGAGTAAGTCGTCGAATGATTCTCTGCAAAAACGTTAATGTGCAACGATTGCTAATTTCCACAAAAAAGTACATGGACCATAAAAAGCTCTGTGACGATGAGGTGATACCTAAACAATACGTGCAAGATTATTTACAGCTGCTTTACGTGGACAAAACTGATTCTTTAGACAACACACACACATACATGCATGATGAAGTTCCAACACTTCCAACTAATCATGGTGAAAGTGAGGAAGTTGATGAAAGAAATACAGTAAATAAAAAAGAAGCCGTACAAAAAGCAAGGAATCAGACAAAAAAGGACAAGGAAAAAGGGAACGCTGAAGGAGTAGTTAAAGCCATCGGCACTGTTGAAAAAGGGAAAGGAAAAGTAAAGCGAGGAAAAGCACTAAAGAAAAGTACCAAATAGAACAGATAGCTAGATGTTTTTTGTCAACCTCAGGTAAAAGTTACTATTGATTAAGAGAGGTAAGTCTTTTCGATTATGATACTAAGTTGTGAAGTTTATAATTTAATTAAAACTGTTTTTTGTTTCGATTAAAAGCAAAGCGAGGATAAGTAGCAAAAAGAATAGAAAGATAGGTATTCTATTGTGAAAATTAAAAGCAAAGTCAAGAAAAGCAGTAAAGAAAAGTAGCAAGTAGCAAAGAAATTAGGTGTTTTCTTATGTTAATTAAAAGCAAAGCTAGGAAAAGCAGTAAAGGAAATTAGCAAATAGGATAGAAAGCTAGGTGTTTATTGTTGATTTCAGGTAAAAATTACTACTTATTGACATCTAAAGAGGATTAAGTCTTTTTATTACACTGTTGTAAAGTTTTTAATACACTATTATAACTATCTAAAATGGTTTTATTATAACTGTTCTCTTGTACACGAAGATAAACAATAAAGAAAAGTACCAAATATTACAGAAAGCAAGGTGTTTTTGTCGATCTTAGATAAAAGTAACTACTTATTGACATTTAAAGCGGTTCAAGTCTTTTTTTTATACTAAGTTGAAAAGTTTTTAGTACAACCATTAAACTGTTTAGTATTTAAAACCTGTTTTATTCATAACTTACAACCCTGCCATAAATTAAGTAAAAGAGTTTTTTTTAAATATCAGACTTTATTACAAGTTAATAAGGTTGGAATTGGTATAAATACCTCTTTATAATGTAAGTCCACATTTTGAAAAAGTGAGTGCCTTACGTTATTTTATTTTCATTTTTTGTGTCTTACCTTAAACTGATCTTAATTTTTTTTAATACATATTAATGCAACCACCCATAAAAAATAAAAAATTAACGTAACCGCCATACGATTTTCTAAACTATAATAACTGTCTATATAAGGCCCCATTTATCTGAAAGATCTCACCAATATAAGATAAAAGCTATAAACATAATTCCAATAGGATATGTACATAAAAAGTTACAACACTTTTTCTAATTTGAAAATTACTTTTTGGCCTCTCCTGAAAATTCGCCATTTGGTGGTTACGTTAATTCATATTACAGGTGACGTTATGATTCGGCCTGAAAGTGCTACGTCTGTTATAGTAAGTGTGAAATTATGACGATACATATAACTAGCGGCATGCTTGCCTTTCCACGACGGATTCAAAGATATATTTAAAAAAAAAATAAGCTGTTTTTCCTAATTTTAAAGTTGAACGTTTCATTAAAGCCCTAGTCAAATCATTCCATTTACTAGCAAATATTTCAAATATTACTCAACTAGTTATTTTGATAAACGGAATTCCCAGTAATAATTATATCTCAATTCGCAGAGGCATTTTACAAATCTGTCTACTGTTAGTGAAGATACATAAAGAGCCTAAACAATCGACAACAAAATGACGATGTCAGTTAATTCTCATTTACAATGAACGCGCCCCATCCCATGGAGCGAAGGGTGAACCTATATTGTTAACAAGATTCCGTACAATCGACAATTTACTATAGGGTTGTCGCAGAAATAGTGGGAAGTTATTAGTTTACCCCTAGTATGGTCATGCTGGCTGGGTAACAATTGAAATATGAGAAAATTTAATCTGGAAATGTTACAATAAGGCTGGAGACTTGAATATCTAACAAGGGCAATAGCTAGAGCGGGAGGGGGGGGGGCAGGGGGTTGAATGCGTGGTAGTTAACTTCTGTACCAACCAACATAGTGACATAATCTGTCCCTCTCAAGTAGAAGTGATAACTACTCAAATCGAATAAAAAGTAAAAACAGAAATCTGAAATCAACAGTTTGAGAAGGCCGAATGTTTCAGACTGCGCCTCTCCTTTGCGCGTGTTTCAACTGTTTGGCTTGACGAAGTTTGATTCCATTTTGCGCGTGGGTTTATAGGTTTCACTCTGTCGTCCGTATAATTCCGTCTTTAGTTTTCATTTGGCCTCCGAGTATAGTCACCTGCAATAATGTCTGCCACAGCGGAGCGTACAAAATTATCTGGCACGTCGTTTTGATCCCTAGAAATTAAATAGTCTTTTTATTTTTTTGTGTCAGATATTGGTGTTGATGACTGAACCGTTTATTTCCTGAAGTGTTTGTTACAGCATGTTTCGTTATAAATTCCCTTGCCAAACAATGCGATGTCACTAAAATGGTATACGGTGGATCACGATTCAATGATTTCTAAAATCACTTACACGTCGTGCTATTCGTGCATCTTTTCACGGCCGCCAAACTTCTATTATAGTGTCACAAAACCCGCATAATATTTACTACAATCGAACATACGCGATCATAACTCCAGATCCTAGTTAGTCATTGAATTAGTTAAACATTCTCCCATTAAGCACTTTGGCAACCCTGATTAACAAGCTCTCAGGTCATACCATTTGAATAATTTATAACGAATTAATTCAACTGAATACCTCATACCTAATGTCGTGAATAAATGTTTCTCTTAGGAATTTAGGGATTCCCTTTGGCAGCGAATTTTTAGTTATTTTTGGAATAGATATCGCTATTTTTATTCAGAGCTATAGTGAAGCGAACAGAGCGTTAGATCATTGTATCGCTTCGATACGTTATTGCTTTGATCGTGCTCTTTTGTTTTTATTATTGACGTGTAATGATAAATTATAACAATGGGTAATGTACTGAGTTGACTCTGCGATTCTCACTCATAATCAAAATACCACAACGGGACTTATGACGCTATTTTACACAAGTAATATTTACCTCGACGTTTCGACAACATTACAGTTGCCGTGGTCACGAGTAGACTGTGTGATGGGGTGACTAATAAAAATGACCAAGTGCGGGTAGTTCGTGATACGAGTGCCGGTACTATTAGTGATCAAGTGCGGGTAGTTCGAAGAACTCGCGCTGCTAGGCGGACTTGACACCCCACACTTCAGTCTACTCGTGACCACGGCAACTGTAATGTTGCCGAAACGTCGAGGTAAATATTACTTGTGTAAAATAGCGTGATAAGTCCCGTTGTGGTATTTTGACTTTGACTCTGCGGGTTTTATATTTTGCTAAACCAGAAAAGATACAACTACGCGTCAGGCGAATCAAACTTGGCTCCTAGACATTCTGTGTTGTGTGCGCACCACATACCTAAAGGTTAGCTTTAAATTTATTAGGGCCAATTTCTGAAGCGTACCTCTTCCTTTTCTAGTTTTTTTTTTTACGGTTTAAATAACAAAAATATTTTTTTTTGTTTAATCATCCGCGAAAATGTTTCTTATTAATTTTATGGCCGTCTAAAACATACTATTTCGATATTTATTTTCAGTAGGTACTCGGCTCCACTTTTAGCCTCAGCTCTCTTGACGGGACATGTATTATATTGGTTCTAACTGAGCCATACGCCTCCTTATCTCTGGTTCTAACTAGAGCAATAAGTCTGTCGCTACACGGGAGTGGGGTTACCACACGTCTGCATTTGTCCGGACATGGCCGGATTGGATCCCTTCGATTTGGTTACTCGTACCTACATGTTTATTTGTTCCTTATTTTTGGCAACGAGTACAGATTAATACTTAACTAAATATAACTATTAGAAAAAATAACTCTTTTGATATACACGGCAAATGTTTGTTCATGATTTTTGAAATGTCGCCTTATTTAATGCATTTTATTAGGTTACATGCAATACAATACAAATGACTCTATTGTACACCACAAATAACATTCGATACAGAAAACAGGTACACAGAGAGAACATTGCTTAGTAAACAATAAGCGGCCTTTTAGCTTAAAAGCGATCTCTGCCAGTCAACATTTTTTTGCGGAAAGAAGTCAGGACTAGATTACAGCTGCTGGTGCATCAGCAGCAGATCAGAATATTAAAACGCAACAAAAATACGTCTTCACATGCATACACGTCTAAAATAAATATAGGCAGTGGGATAAACAGCAACATATAAATAAACCCGAATGCTCGTTTGCCCCTCTTATAAATATAAAAAAAACTAGGTTAGTTTAATAAAAAGTCTGAAAAGATTATTGTTTCGGACAATAGACTTTTACGGTTTTTGAAAGAAAAGAAAGAAAGAAAGAAATCATTTATTCGTGACAAAGTAGCATGAAATGGTCCCAAATCAGCAAAAATTGCCGGTCTTGCGAGCGGCAATTTGGTTGGAGCGGGATTTTGGTTGGGTACTTTTCAATTTGTCCGGATTTTTTGCTTACTTATTGAAAAAACATATCCTAGCTCTTTTGGAATGTCCCGCTTTTTGCCAGCGAACTGGTAACCCTGTACGGGAGCCACAAAACAGTCATAAAAGCGGTTAGTACGCGATATTAAATTCCTTTGTCGCCGTTATCCCGCCATATTAGATGCACACGAGACTTGCAAGTCTGACTTAGACGAGCGACCGTCGTTAGCTCGCGTATCTGCACTATCTTGTACGAGTAGATAACAGTGGCGTGGAGTGAACAGTTTTATTATACCTGGGCCGGGCGGTGGGGACGTATATGTCGGCGGCCGATCGTAAAATCAGCCAGATCACGAAATTCCTAGGCATATCGTCAAAAAGCCCCTAAAACCTAATTTCTATATCTATATCTTCTTTGGTCTATTAAAGAAAAACCAAAGAAGATGTAGGTAGCCAGTTAAATCCCGCGTGAGGTCACGCCGTGCGACACTAACAAGGCACTTCATCTTTATCTGTCTATCTAATCTAATAGCTTTAAACGAGCAATTCTTATATATGTGTATATATATATACATATACTTATATGTGTATGGGTAGCGACGACGACGACGTTCAAAAATCTTTAACTATTCATAGTTTTTTTTTTGTAATTTTTATATTTTTGTTTTGTGTAATTTTAATTTTACAACGCATTGGTGTTTAACTGTAATGCTGTATTTTTTTTGTTTCGAATAAATAAATAAATAAATGTGTCATCATCATCATTCCAGCCTATATACGTCCCACTGCTGGGCACAGGCCTCCTCTCAGAACATGAGGGTCAAATAAATGAAGAGAAATGAATGAGGGGAAATAAATGTGTATACATATTTTTTTTTTCGGGATCTGGGAAAGGGCTCCAAAGATTTCGATGCAATTTGGTATGTGGGGATAACAAATCGATCTAACTTGGTCTTATATCTGGGAAGACGCATTATCGAGTTCTAGCCCGAGCAAAGCTCGGTCGCCCAGGTGCTTATTTTTATTTTAATAACAAAAGTAACAATCTAATTCTTACAGCGAGTGAAACTGCGCGGCCAAACTAGCTTGCTCCTGAATACTTAAAAATAATCTGTTGTTGCACCAAAACATTGACCGCTAAACATGTTTGTTTAGGTTGGCGAGCCAAATTGTGCATTTCGGTGGAATCGGTCATCTATACCCACGTGTTACGGTGTTTGTAAACACGCCCTCGTCTGGAATGTTCCGTTTGGTGCATAATGAAGTACCTAACAGATGCAGTGCCCGTTCGGAGCTAATTAGAGTCGGTATGCGGTATTTGGTTTGAATCGGTACGTTGAGTTTTTTTGGTTCGTTTTGTTTTACCCCTTTGATGTTGGTAATACGCACGAAGTAGTATGTATGTGTGTGTGTATGTAAACTCTTTATTGCACATAAAATAAAAATACAAAAACACAGAGAGAAGAAAGGCGAGCTTATCCCTAAAAAGGGATCACTTCCAGCGATCCTAGTTAAGAGAAGACAATCCATACTAATATTATAAATGCGAAAGTGTGTTTGTATGTTTGTGTGTGTGTGTATGTTTGTGTGTTTGTCCGTCTTTCACGCCGTAACGGAGCGACGGATCGACGTGATTTTTGGCGTAGAGATAGTTTATGGGCCTGAGAGTGACATAGGCTACTTTTTATCCCTGAAAAATGCACAGTACCTGAGGGAACAGCGCGCGATAACCGAATAACACGCGGGCGGAGCCGCGGGCAAAAGCTAGTTGCACATAAAAATAAAAATACAAAAACACGGAGAGGAGAACAAAGGCGAGTTTATTCCTAAAGGGATCTCTTCCAGCTAACCTAGTTAAGAGAAGACAATTTATTATAATAGAGGATAAGCAGACTGTTAAAATTACGTGCGGGAAATTAAAAAAAAAAGAAAAACAGGAATACTCAAAATATTTACATTAAAACCAACATACTTAAGTAAAACACATTACAAAAGCGGACACAGTCTCGCCTCAGGTGTCAGTGTCCAGCCATGATTTCTTTAACCTCTCCCTGAACGAGGCCGCAGACGGAGATTCCCTTAGGAACAAGGGTAAATCGTTCCACAGCTTGACGGAATGGATAGTGAAAGATTTAGCATAAGAGCGCGCACTGGTAGGCGGGAACGCAAGTGTAGGTTTGGAACTCGACCGCAAACGGTGTCCGCTTCCAATGGCCATGTAGTTAAATCTTTCAGATAGGTAAGAAATAAATAAATAAATATCATGGGACACTTGACACCAATTGAACTAGTTCCAAACTAAGCAAAGCTTGTACTATGGATACTAGAAGGAGAAGAAGGGTTAAACAGGACATTATAAAGAAGGCAAGTAGTGTAGGGATTGACTTAAGTTTTTTTTATGCTATTCTTCTGCCATTTCGAAGTGTAAATGTACAGTGATCTGCATTAATATTTGCCACAGCGGAGAGTGCGAAAATATCTGACACGACCAAAGATCCAACCGACACAAATATGTGATGTGTAGCATTTTGCCCGCGGCTCCGCCCGCGTGGTATTCTGTTATCGCGCGCTGTTCCCTCGGGAACTGTACATTTTTCCGGGATACAAAGTAGCTCATGTCACTCTTTGGCCATAAACTATCTCTATGCTGATCGATGTCGATCCGACGCTCCGTTACGGCGTGAAAGACGGACAGACACTAAAAACTCACTTTCGCATTTATAACATTAGTATGGATATAGTATTAGTATGGATTTATCGGATAGTTAAAGAATACTACTTTCTTTCATAATCAATTAATTTCTGAATGAAATATTCTGGATAAATTGCAACCTAGCGATTTTGCAAGTTCTGCAAGCATGCATTAAATATCTTCACTGGACGACTATTATCCATTTGTGACGTCGTATAATTCTAATGTGCCTTGGAAAGAAAAAGGTCTAATAATTGTATCAGAAGGTATTAAGAGCACACCCTGCCTTTTTCCTCCCACGTGATCTGATTACCAAGTTTTTCCTTTCAGTGGACGACGATCTCGTCTCGTGTTGAACTGTAAATTGTATCAATGGATTTATTTCGATACATTCATCGTTATCATCATTCAGCTGTAAGACGTCCATTGCTGGAATTGACCCCCCATAGACCTGAAACCCATGCCCACTGGTCCCGGTAGGTAGAAGGGGAAATTCAAAATAGACTGCTAAAATCATTACTCTTCTTTTGGCGTTGCCTAGTCGAGTAAAAGGCCAAGTACGATGCAAATGCAGACGGGTATTGAGTAATTTTTCATTTTATAATTTACTAGCTTCGCCCGCGTGATATTCGCTTATCGCGCGCTGTTCCCTCGGGAACTGTGCATTTTCCGGGATAATAAAAAGTAACCCATGACACTCTCGGGCCCATAAACTATCTCTATGCCAAAAATCACGTCGATCCGCCGCTCCGTTACGACGTAAAAGACAACAAACATACAAACACAGACACTTTCGCATTTATAATATTAAGCATGGATTAGGTAGAACATTTCTGAAAAGGAACTGTACTCATTTTCAATTTTACTTTTTTATCCTGTAGCAAGTTCAGTAGAAAACGCAAGTCTTTTTCAAAAATTAATTACGAGCCGCCTTTCTTGGCATGTAGCCCTAACGAATTCTATGAAATGCAGCGTCAGACATATCAGAGTAGCGGATATATAACCCGTATTCCTTAGCTGATAGGGTCTAGTTTCAGCTCGTGACCGGTTAATATGCACCTCTATGTGTGACGTGATAGAGTGGAGTGTTAGTGAGGTGTTGGTTCAATAGTTCACTAATTAGGGAGGCTATGTGCAACGCTCTTGATTGGGAATGACGCAGCAACTAAGATGTGTTGTATGCAATATGTTAGGGTAGAGCAAGATATGCTAAGGGCGGACCATTCGGCAGTTTAGGACTACAATGAGAAACGATCACGATTAAAAGGAACGCATTTTGAATTATCCACTTCTTTAAATGACCATCTCATTTGATCGAAAAATAGTGCAATATCCTCGCACAGCACATATCTGGTAGAAGCAGCCTTAATCTGGGCATGGCATTTGTCGCTTCTCTCACAATTGTACAAGAGTTCTTGAGTGGAGACCACGGATCGGCAAACGTAGCGTAGGACGTCCTCAGACTCGGTGGTGCGATGATCTTCGCAAAGTGGCAGGCAAGAGCTGGATGAGAGTGGCCGAGGATCGTGCTCAGTGGCGTGCCATGGGAGAGGACAGCAGTGGACGAACATAGGCTGATGATGATGATGATGATGATTCCTATAAATGGGGCAACATTGTCGGCTTTTCTTGTCTACATCATTCTCTATTAAGTATTAGAAAGTTTGATTAAACAAAATTACATACATAAATCAAATCATTTCAATAAGAGCAGCGTGTTTTACAGAATTAGCTCTTAAATCTTCAATGTCCCCGACTCGTATGAAGGCTCCATATCGACCTTTCGTTCGCCCTGAACCCATTTGGGCTTAAGCCGGAGTAATCTCGGTAGAAATTCGAAATCAAATTGACTAGAGGCTGCTCCAGGATTAATAACCCTGAGGGTTGCAAATTGCAACCCTTGCTGGATTGTTTGAGGATGTATACGTGCTCTGGAAGCGACCTTGAGGATGCTAAGTATTTTTTTTCTTATTTAGGTAATTAATACTTACAGTATTATTATTAGTCTATTGTTAGATGCGCCGTAAAATTCAAAACCGGTCAAGAGCGTGTCGGATACGCCCAAGATAGAGTTCCGTAGCTGTTGCGAAGAAATCAATACTAATGCGAAAGTGTGTTTGTATGTTTGTGTGTTTGTCCGTCTTTCGCGCCGTAACGGAGCGACGGATCGACGTGATTTTTGGCACAGAGATAGTTTATGGGCCCGAGAGTGACATAGGCTACTTTTTATCCCAGAATAATGCACAGTTCCCGAGGGAACAGCGTGCGATAACCGAATACCACGCGGGTGGAGCCGCGGGCAAAAGCTAGTCTAGTAATATTTTTCTATTTTGTATTTTGTGGGGAATCTTCCAAGTTTATCTTGAGTTTAGTTTATGTTTACGTTTTATGCAATGTTTGTTTACAGCTGTGGACATTCACGAAGTAACGCCTGTCACTCTGAAAGTCACTTATTTATCTTTGTGTCTCAAATTTATCCTACACTTTCCTGGTGTGATGTCGTTTTGAGAATTTGAAAATAAGGGGGCATATCGCCGCTGAATAAGCATTCTAAATACTGGAGATAGAAAACATTACTGGATGAAAACATTTATTTTCCTCATAAATTAACTTTTATCTAATCTTTTGTATTTAGAATTGAGAGTGGTACAGTTAGCAGCAGATGTTCGTTTCTAGTGGTCAAAATTATCTAAAAGCTCTCTTAGAAGCATAGCAATAGAGTCGTGTGTAGATCATTTCTAACACTGTAACCGCTTTCCTACTAATGCTGAGCAGAGTACCCTTCCAGGTAAAAAAGGTCGCTGCTGTAAAACTGCGCTCAAACCCCTTCCAGCGTTGTAGTACCATAACCAATTAATTAGTTTATGACGCGGATCGTAACGTGTCTGTCTACGTCACGTAAGCGTCACGATCTTGTGCATGATTCGCAAATATTCGTTACAAGAATATAAAACTTAAGATTCCATTGAAGACTTATCGCTTATCGCATGATAAGAACGCCCTCCATTTGTCTTGATCATGGTTGTACTAATATTATAAATGCGAAAGTTTGTTAGTACGTTACGTGCGTGTGTTACTCCTTCACGGTTAAAGGGCTTGACAGATTTATATGAAACTTGGTACGGAGAGAGCTGGAGTCTATAATTCCGTATTTGCTTTATTCGGTGATGATCAGAATTCTTCACAATTTAGACGTGGATTATTATAGTACTATACTATTATTCTGTGCTATTATACTACACGATTCTATTTGGACCCCACAATCTGACATATGACACTGGCTGTAAGCGTCATCCTTGTATGTTATTCTTGTTTTGCAACGAACATTGACAGTTAGTAGCCAGTGACAGTTTAAAATTTAACCACAGATAAAAAAGAAAAGAATGCTAGAGCTTAACCTACGCATACAGATCTAATCTATGAAATACCTAGGCATTGGTGGGGCAGAACTAGATTTAACTATGACGTCAACCAATAATTAATTTAAAAAAATTGTGGAATGTATCAAAAAATCTCGAAATTGGTTTTTAATAATTGTCTTATAAAAAAAAGCGTTAGCGTTTTGTTAGACAATTTCAATTGGTATAAATTGTCTATTGATACTATTGATAGTTTTATTTGAATTCACTATCGAATCTCGAGGCACTGTTAGACCTTGCTTTTGTAATATTTAATATTCCACAATTCCCAGCTTTATTATTATTAAGCTTCTATATTACCTAGTAAAATGCATTACAGCGAGCTCCCGAGTGCAATTTGGTATGACGTTATTCATTTCAAGCACCGACCTAAGTCTGTATGCCAATCACGTAAACTACGTCTATTCTTGGAGGGTCTAATTGAATTTCAGTCGTTTTGAATTGATTAAGATTGCAAGGGTCTTTGAAGATGTATGTAAAAGAACATGTGAAACGAGTCTGATTTAATCTTAGTTTATTTTGTATTATGCCAGAAGCATGTCATTGATTTAAGAA
This sequence comes from Choristoneura rosaceana, assembly GCA_037349165.1. NCBI lineage: Eukaryota > Metazoa > Arthropoda > Insecta > Lepidoptera > Tortricidae > Choristoneura > Choristoneura rosaceana. The sequence goes on from JAZBNJ010000007.1 coordinate 2,197,755, forward strand.
CGAGGGTCACCGACATACCCAAGCTAGGTAATTATCTCGTTGAAGTGGCAATGGGCGGGCAAGCTTATAAAATCACGGAGAATAGATGGCAGATATTATTATTAATAAAAAAAAATCGCATAGAGGTATACGATATTTAGGCACACATTATCCATGGGTGTTAGTAAATAAAAGTCAAATACTATATGTATAATAAAATAAAACAATATAACAATCCAATTACATATGAGTAGGGCCCGGAATTTGGCCATATGAAACAATACCAAACCAAACAGGATCAATTACTGGTTAAAGCCACAGGTTTTACGGTGAATACAAACCGCTTCCAACTCAACAAACTGAAGGTCTAGGGAGATGGTACGTCCAATAGTGTACCTACATCCTACAGCTGACAGGATGATGATAAAGACGATATTTTCCTCGCCACCTCTAAATGAGACTCGATGCTGTATGCCTACAATGCTGATAGTATAAATCTCGACTGGCGCTACTATTCTTATTCCCAAATGAAACTTGACATGCTTTTCGAAAGCCGAACACTTATCTCGCTTGGAACCCTCGCCGCCTCTCCCTGGGGGCACGGGAATTTAACTATGGCCCCTTTCGACTATCTCCGGGTTCTGGTCGTGGAAGAAATTTCATTTCCACTGATTTCTATCGGAGGTAAAATGGGAACAGCTTTTTTATCACTTTGAATAACTTGTGCCGTTGAAATGGAAGTAGTGGTGATAATGTGGTACGATTGTTATGAAAACGTTTTGAAGATACGACATTGTGTAAGTTTTTTTTTATTTGATCTCAATAGACACGCCTCTTGACAGATAGTCACTGGGAAGAGAATACTTGGAGTGGCGAATGCGAACCGGAAGACGATGCGTTGGCATAACTCGCACCGGCAGGGCTACTACGAAACTCGAAACCTTCGAAGTTCGTGTCGTGCGGTCCCTCTGCCACTTATAGTATTTTGTACGAGAGCGAGAGGGATGGTACGATACGAACTCCGAGTTTCGAGTTTCGTCGTAGCCCTGCAGGATTGACTTCGTAGGAGTTGTGCTAGCAGCCGGTGGAAGCGATTGGCGAGTGGTCGTTCATTGTGGTGTTTTTTTTTTGTTTTATTTGACTGGATGGCAAACGAGCGAGTGGGTCTCCAGATGGCAAGAGATCACCACCCCCTATAAACATCTGCAACACGGGTATTGCAGACGCGTTGCCAACCTAGAGGCCTAAGATGGGATACCTCAAGTGCCAGTAATTTCACCGGCTGTCTTACTCTCCACGCCGAAACAGTGCAATTGCTGTTTCACGGCAGAATTAGCGAGCAAGATGATGGTAGCAATCCGGGCGGACCTTGCACAAGGTCCTGCCACCTGCAAAATGCAAAATGCTGGTGTACTAAGGAGGAGGCTTTTGTTCAACAGTGGACGTCTTCAGGCTGATGATGATTGAATCGCGACTCTTTATATTCATGCTTATAAATACTGTGACTGCTGTGACTGTAAATTTTCAAATTCAAATTAAAATATTTATTGATAGGTTGTCAGTTAGTATACATAGGTTCTTATTGTTACATTTAGTACGTCACAATCTGCCAGGGTCCAGCATACAATATTACATGTACAATATGCAATATTAACCTTACAAACTAAGTACAAAGAGTAGATTTGCAACTAAAAATAAAATTTACTACAAAAAAGATTAAGACAATATCAAAGAGTGAGTGAGCTATAGGTAAAAAAAAATCTGGATCAAAATGATTGAATTCTAGAATTAAATGCAAAATAATAGCAATTGTAGTATTGTCAATAATTCAATAATAATAATTCACAATAATTTAGGTACTCAAATTAATATTTTTCTTTTTCAGGTAAGCTTTGAATGTTATTTGGCTACACATCATTCGCGTACTGCGATCTTCAAGCTGATCATGTGAGTATGTAAAAATATGGTAAAAATATCTCGAATGCCCTTTCATGTATAACTAAAGATCGACGATTCGACGATTTGTTTTTGTGCCGAAATACGTCTCGAGAGCGTTCGCGTGGTCGTCAAATCTAACCACTTCTCAACGAGCAATTCTTATATATTTTTTTACTACTATTTACTAGCTGTTGCCCGCGACTCCGTCTACATTGAAGTATGAAAAAAATAGTATCGATTCTGTCTGCGAAGAATTCGTTTATCACTATCACGCAGGCACTATTTATTTATTTATTTATCTATTTATTCCAATAAAAAATTACAGCATTACACTTAAACACCAATGCGCTGTAAAATTAAAATTATACAAAACAAAAAGATATAAAATAAGTACATTTAAAAAAAACTATGAATAGTTAGGGATTTTTGAACTATGTCATGTTTCGGGATAAAACTATTCTATTGTGTCCTTTCAAGCCGAGGTGGCCTAGTGGTTTGACCTATCGCCTCTCAAACAGAGGATCGTGGGTTCAAACCCCGGCTCACCCTCTGAGTTTTTCCAAATTCATGTGCGGCATCATTTGAAATTTACCACGGGCTTTGCGGTGAAGGAAAACATCGTTCCCAGTCCGCACTGGGCCCGCGTGGGAACTATGGCCCAAGCCCTCTTGTTCTGAGAGGAGGCCTGTGCCCAGCAGTGGGACGTATATATGCTGGGATGATGATGATGATGTACTTTCTAGAGTCTCAAACTAGCACCATACCAAATATTATTAAACATAATTCTACCGCATGTGTGCCTAAATAAATTGACAAATGACAATCGGAGTTCAGCAATAGCCGCAGCGGTCAGGCAATATACTTTTTTCACACAAGTTCTCGTCCATTGCTTAGTTCCTTTTATGGCTAAACTGGTATGGTTTGCCAAAAGCCATGTAAGGACGCTGCTCATGGCAATACTCATTTTTCACAACCCTTCATAACAATGTTAATACGTCACTCTGTTGCCATGTAAACATACCCACCTTAAAACTATTAAGTACTTGTGCCCGCGATCCCTCCTTAATAGGGTCTCGTGTCCCTTATATTAAGGGTTGGTTAGAGTGAGACACGCTGTGAGCTGAAGCGTGTTTGTGAGTCTCTAAATTCAAATTAGGGAACCGCGGATTCGCTTACGTTTACCACTAAATCGCGGTTTTGAAATTCCGGAATTTTAGTTAATTCTTATTCCATCCTCAACCTAATTGTTTAGGGAACTCCGTAAGTGTAAAGAAAACCCGATCAACAATTCTTGTGTTAAGCTTGAAACATACATATATATACGAGTACTAACTTAGTTTCATCGGGCAGTCGCTCGAGCAGAGCGGTGGCGCGTAGAAGCGTGTTGCGGCAGCCGCCGAGTCGCGTGTTCCTTTGAAGAAGGGCTACGAAATAGCCCGAAACATGTCGAGCCAAACTTGATTTAAGACTTGAGTTATCCGTTACAATATCATTTAATATAAACGTCAAACGTCAATTGGACCTTACGGGTGACAGTCTTTCCCGGCCTTGTACACACTTGGAATCTCTATCTTTTCGCCACTTCTTTCTGTCACACTGTATAAGACGAGGGTAGAAAAAGATGGTGTATGCGATAGACATCCGGGATAAATGACGTCACGGTGCCTTCACCGTGACTCGCCGTCAAAAGGTGTCACTGTGACTTCTCACAAAACGACAACGTTACAAAATCACATACGTTCCTACTGTACCTAGCGCCTAGCACAGTCTCTGTTACTCAAATCACGACGCTGTAGATCGCTGTGACTGTAACTCGGCTTTGATCAGGCTCAGACGAGAGGGTTCGGTGTGACAAAAATACCGTCATAATAGCACCGTGACAATATCATATGGTAACAGAGGGGTGACATATCACAAATATCATGCAGTGACACGAGTAATAGGCGTGACAAAGTCACGGTGACTTTTTTGGAACGGGTTCGTCAGTTACTGATATCAAAAATGTAACCCTTTTCCCCATGTCTAGCATGCGATGGCAAACGTCAGCGCGTTAGACAATAAGGCCGCTGAACCTGACAGTGTACGGAGCACTCCTTGTTGTGCTTAGATCCGTAATAAACGCAAAGAGTCACTTATTTAGAGGCTTGCAGTTAATGCCAGTAAAGTGTATACATCTAACTATTTCCCGCTACCCTCATCACAGGGTCCACCCTCGTTGACGCACCTTTAGGGGTTTAAAGTAATTTTACCACATTGTCTTGGCCGCTGTACAGATGTGGTGACACTTTATGATACGGGATTCATTAGATTTTGGGTCGTCTTGAGCTTTATGTGTCGGCTTACGTTTTACCTGGTACTATCGGCGGATTGTCCGTTATAGCCTTTTTGTGTCATCAACGCGATGATAATCATCATCGTCTTCATCATCGTTTCGGCCTATATAAGTACGTCCAGTAATTAAACACATAAATCTCTAGTTAGCGTTAAGCTCAGTTTAGTAGTGTATGTATGGAACTGTCAAGCTTAAGCCTGGTTTAACTACTAAATCTAGATTTATTTTTTCCTGCAAGACGGCCGAAGTATTTGTCGCATAAAATATAATGCACTTATAAAAAAGGCTCTACGAATAAAACAGGGCAAGTTGAAAACCTAATGTAATTTCGCACAAAACCAACCTCTCCCTTCATCTCTCACTTCCCGAGATAGTGTTTCTGGAGCGGTACAGCTTAAGGATCTTTAAAAAAAATAGCCTCTCAACGCACCTCTGATACCCCTCGTGTAGGTATCTTTGGGCGGTAGTTTATATGCCTCCCAACAGGCGACCCGCATGCTCGTTCGGCCCCTCTTGTATAAAAAAAAACTTAAATTTGACTTGAATCCACGATCCTCTGCTCAAGAAGGCTACCAAGATTATTGTGCCAATGTATAAATGGAGTGCTACCCGAAGCCACCAATAAATAAAATACTCATACTCATACATCGCTTCGTTATACATCGTCCGCAGCTCATTGCTACCGGTGGGAAGCGTGTAGCGGCGATTGTCTCCATAGTACTATTTAGTATTCTACGGCGAAACCCAAACATGTCCAACTCGTCTTCAAGATTACAAGCGCCAGCCATTATCTCGGCAGCCATTTTAAGTGGCCGTTATAGCAGCCTCCAACTCAACTCTAACTAACTCTTCTTCAACTCTAACTAATTCTTCTTTAACTCTTCTTTTTTTTTAACTCTTCTTCATCTTAGTGTTAATATGCATGTCTTCGCTAAAATATTAATATCATTAGCATTAGAATAAATCAAATACTGTAAACAATTAAGTAATGTGATTTGATCGCGGCGCGCCAACAAACTGGTCACTCCAGTTTGGCGCATTTATTGTAATGTGTAAATTGTAATTGTTTATACCTATGAATAAATAATTTCTATCTATCTATCTATCGACCTTTTGCGTGATAATCGGGTGGCAGGAGGAACGCTTGCGATTAGCTATTGGTGATTATTGCTACAGGGCTGTTATCGACAGTAACACCTGTTTTTAAAAAATATGTAATTTTTCTACTTGTCATTTGTTAATAAAATTATATAATACTAGATGTTACCCGATACTTTTTATCGCGAGACTTCGGGGACAATTCTTTCTTTCATTACACAGCCTTGGCCTAAAGTATTGATCACCTATAACTTGACCTATACTTTCTATGGCAATCGATTTAGTGGGTACTGTATTGTGTGAAACTCTTTGGTAACCGTTCAATTAATACTAGCAACTAAGTTCGATATTTGAATAGGATTATTACAGCGAACGGTCACCATAGAGTGTTAATAAAAAGAACTGGTATTCGAGCTGCCAATGAAGTGGAATATAATTCGGATCACGTTAAATAAAGGTCTTTGATGAAAATTAGGGCTTTAACAGCGTAGTGGACCGTCTGTCCAATACAGTACTGTAATGGACAGGCGGTCCACTATCCTTATATTTCCTATTTAAATCAAAGACATACGCTTAAATGGAATTTTAATTATAATCAACTTTGTTAGCAGCTCTAATACAAGTCCCTCTAAAACTCCATGGCGCCCGTTCGCTGTAATAATATTCAAAAATTGAACTAAGTTGCCAGTTCTAATTGAACGAGCACCAAGGAGTTTCACATAGTACAGTACCTTACCTAGTTAAGGTGTGAAAGCGGTCCAACAAACGAACTCAATTTTTTTTTTATTCGACTGGATGGCGAACGAGCAAGTGGGTCTCCTGATGGTAAGAGATCACCACCGCCCATAAACATCTGCAACACCAGAGGTATTGCAGATGCGTTGCCGACCTAGAGGCCTAAGATGGGATACCTCAAGTGCCAGTAATATCACCGGCTGTCTTACTTATTGATGGCAAAGATGTAACATTTTTTTGTTTGGGATTCGGAACTACTTCTGCAACGGCTATAAGTATCTTACTTGTATGTATGTACTCTTGGAGTGTGTTAATCAAGGCTCGGAACCGGTTTATAAAATAGCGGTAAATACCGGTTTATTTCGGTTTAACTCTGAACTTTCATAAGAACGCGAACGTTTTTAAGAACTTAACTGTAACCTAAATAAACCGGTTTATTCGACGAGTGACAGCCGGCCGGCGGGCGGCGACGTTTATCCTGCGCCAAAATATACCGGTTTTTACTGTTCTAAACCGGTTAATCTGACAAGAAATTTATGGAAATGTTCCCTCAAAAACCGTTTTAAAAATAACGGTTTCGCGAACGAAACCAAAATGAAAAGGTTTTGCGCCAAGTACATGATAACGGTTTGGAAATTTAACCGGTATCCGAGCTTTGGTGTTAATAAAGTCGACTATTGTTCGCCGACTAGAACTGAACATCTTTTATTTTTCATCTGACTCGCGAAGTTGGCTCATTACCACCGAGACAAGAAAAAGGTGGCGCCGAGAGCGCCCTCCGAACAGAAAAGGGCTTTTGCCAGGTGGCAATTGATGAGTGCGCCCTTTTTTTGCAACCCCCAGAACAGGCGATCGTATGTGGCTTCTCGGTAATTAGGCTGGTTGAGGTTTCTTGGACGATATTTTGGCTTTTGCCTACTGAATGTGTCTTTGTTTTTTTATTCGACTGGATGGCAAACGAGCAAGTAGTTCTCCTGATGGTAAGAGATCGCTACCGCTCATAAACATCTACAAGACCAGGGGTATTTCAGTTGCGTTGCCGACCTAGAGGTCTAACATACTTCAAGTGCCAGAAATTTCACCGGCTGTCTTACTCTCCACTTCGAAACACAACAGTGCAAGCGCCACCAGCGCTTTCGGAAAGACCATCATTGCCAAGAAGAATGCGCCGCAAGAAACTTAGCAGAAAAAATTTTTTCATAATAAAATAATTACAAATAAAATACTTTAGAACTACAGTATACAATTACAGTGCAAGCACTGCTGCTTCACGGCAGGATTAGCGAGTAAGATGATAGTAGCAATCTGGGTGGACATTGCACAAGGTCCTGCCATTTATTGAAATTTCTACGAGATGTTCTTCCGCATGCTTATCTTACTATGCGAAGTGGTAGGGTTGCATACGGCCGGCTCTTAGGCCAGCTAGAGTCCCCTTGGGGCCCGTTGGTTACGGAACCTCAAAAAAATAACAACAGAAACTCGTCACTCTAAATTAGCATACGATCCGCATGAAGCGGACCCTGTTACCATACGGATATTTTATAGCGGCCCGCCCGATGCTTATCTCGTAAAGTTAAGACAATCGGCTCCCGTTGTGTGTGTTAAACTTGGGCGATAAGCGGGTGTGGTTTGATGTTACGGCACGAATACGTCACGGGACGGTTGCGGTGACGTACGACCGGCAGTGCGGCGTAAAACACTTTTTTGAAATGTCTTCTTTCCCAAAAGGTGAACTTAGGTGGTTTATTAAAGCATGTACTCTCTGGAATAGTTAACTTTCTCTGAAAGTGCATATTTCGAATTGTTTATCACATGCTTTCTTTCAATACACATTTAATTTTCCATGTCCTATTGTATTTATTACTGTTGTTCTTTAAAATTCCGCGTTGAATTACGATGTGTGTTGAAAAAAAAAACAGTTTCGGAAGATATTTTGGAGCATGTACAGTCAGCTGCAGAGAAAGGGTACCCCCCTGTAATGGCGGTAGTATGGATACCGCCGTTACAGGGGGGTACCTTTTCTCTGCAGCTGACTGTACAAGTAAAGCGGTACGTAGCCTAACCACGTGATACTTTGTCACTGTCACTTATTTGAAATAGTTGAAACTGCCTCGGTATTGTTGTTTACCGCGTTAAAGTACAAAAGGTCTCAGCTATTTTCAATTGTACATTTTCGAAAAGTATTTACATCGTATTTTTGAATGCACTGCTGCTTAGGGACAGGATCAACGAGTGAAATGGCAACCAATCGGACCTTTCACATGGTCCTTCTCCTTCTCGTGTTAGTCTTCTTGTTAGTTGTGTCCTCCATGAATCACTTTCTGGACTATCGCTCTCAATCCGACATGATCGGCAGCGTGTATGCCTTAGTGGACGTTTGTATTCGTGTTAGGTGGATAGATAGCTAAATAGAATCTTTATTCAAAACAGCATACAAAGCTCAAAGTACAATAGAAAATATACAATAATACCTTTTAACTTAAAACTAGTACCAAAATAAAGTTCACGTGTTATTCTTCAAATGAGAGCCCTGCGACGATGTCTAGAATAGGCGCTGACTCAGCATATACTGCAGTAACCTGCAATGCTGATATTCTGTCAGAAACCCGTGGTGTTTGCTGTACAAGGCAATCAGTATGTGCCTCTTTAATTATTCCATATGAAGGATTTACTTCTAAAGAAGAGACAAACAATGTTGCCGGGGATCTGATCTGTCCAGCGCATGGAGCTGCTACCTCTTAGTCTCTTGCCCTGAACCTTCCCTGTCATTCCTTGCCGCAACACTGTGCCGAGTGAGGCCCTATTTATACTATTCGATGTTCAACATGTTTTATCGAATATGTGTCAATATATCTCTCTATCTCTCTCTCTCTCATTAGGAGTTTTACACTCACAAATTGTTTTACGATCGCACAATATAAACTGGCATCATTTCCAGCGTACATCAACCCTTACGCCCTTATCTGAGGGACTTACCCGCATGTCCGCAAAGTGGATAAAGGGTTGGGGGGAAAGAATAATCTAGATGCTTGGAGGGAGCTGCTATCTTCATTATGGCTTAGTTTCTTTGACTGAACGTGGATACTCGTAGTGCGTAAAAAGGGAAGTGGGATGGAATGTAGGTTCAAATTGGTTTTATGTTGTCATTTGCTTTACACCTATTTTAGCGATAGGCCGCGGCTACATGAAATCGCTCGACGCTCGTTTCCGGTGATCATCATCATCATAGTCATGGGACACTTCACACCAATTGACCTAGTCCCAAACTAAGCAAAGCTTGTACTCCGTTGCCTAGTATCCATAGATACTAGGCAACGGATAAACATACTCATACAGATAAATACACACTTAAATACATATTGAACATTCAAGACTCTTTCGTGTTATTCATACTTAAAAATATCTGCCCCGGCCGGGAATTGAATCCGGGACCTCAAGCTTCGTAGTCGATTCTCAAAACAGTTGGCCATCCGGCCAAAATGTCCCTAGCTGTATGTAGCTTTAGCCTACTAACCTAACCTAAACTCTTCAATTTCGGCAAAAACACTGTTATTTTTTTTTTCATTCAATCCAATTTTATTTGTACCACTGCCACAACTGGCAGTAAATGAGATTAAGAAATCAGCTTCCAAGGCCAAGATCATTCCTGCAAGAAGCCATCTGGTCGCTGCTGCTCCACGCGACGACTTGACGCTACTTTTTTGAGTCACGGGAAATTCAAAATCACCTTCAAAATGGGGTCATGTGGCCAGATTTCTCGCTGCAATCGGTCGCTCGAGACGTGGGCATTCACAAAAAGGAATTCTTATAGTGACGTCATGGACGTTTCCGACTCAACATACAAACATAATGCAAGAAAGTTTCAATATGTATTACAACTTACAAGTAATAACTAAGTAGTTTATCCTAATTAACTCTCATGTTTAATAACGCAATACCGAAAACTAATGGTCTGTTTGCACAAAACATTACCGTAATCTGGTTAAGTTTAACTAGTTGCAACCGCAGTTACAGAGCGAGCTTCGCAACTAACCGCCTAACGCGTAAGCGGGGATTAAGGTTTAACTGACGTGGATGAACCCTGAACGTGACGTAATTTTACTATAATTATCATAGTTTCGTGTGAATGAGGTTTGCCGGGTAAAGTACCTAAATGAGTGTGATTCTAAAATAAATGTGGTAACGAAAAGGATGAGGAGAGATGACAATCTTTGTGAAGATTCATAATGTCAGTCGAAAGACGTCCACTGCTGGACATAGGCCTCCCCAATCCCCAAGGCTCTCCACTCAGACCGGCCTTGTGCTTTTCGCATCCACCGCGATCCCGCGATCTTAACCAGGACGTCGCTCCATATTGTTGGAGGCCTACCGACAGCTCGTCTCCCAGTCCGCGGCATTCGAGAACCTTTTGACCCCATCGGCCATCAGTCCTGCGAGCAATGTGCCCCGCACACTGTCACTTCAGCTTCTCAATTCTTCGGGCTATGTATGTATATGTGAAGATTACAGATGGTCAACTCATATTGCGTGGACTATATCAAAAACAAACATGTGTTAGAAAGAGCCGGCTATAGCGGCAGAGCCACGTCCACTAAAGACTGATAGCTAATTCGCACTATTGTGCCCGCGTCGCTGTTACCCGACCGCAATAACATTAAACTGACCGCTAACTGTCTGCACACATTCAAAATTACCGGCTAAACACACACGACGGTAATCGAATTAGGGGGGGGGGGGCTGTCGCACTGAATGCGTTATGCGGTCCGGTCAAAACCATCCGGACCCGCATCGTGTGTGAACTGTTTTGTTTTTATTTCCCGACGCAAAAGGGGTTCTATTAGTTTGACTGCTGTGTGTGTCTGTCTGTGGCACCGTAGCGCTTGAACGGGTGGATCGATTTGAATGCAGTTTTTTTAATTGAAAGTAGATTTTCTAGCGATGGTACTTTGTATACCTTGTTACACATTTTATGTGTGTACGTAGATTCGTACAACATAATATGGTATGCTATACAAAATGAACTATCAACAATTACTTTGCTGAAGCCGCGATCTTACTATAGCTACGTTTGTCATGCTCCTCCACCCCTACACCTTAAGACTAAAGCCGAGTTTAGACTTGCAAGAAAAATCGTGCAAGTTGCATTAAATTGCGGCGCTCGATTGACCTACTACAAACTCGTTGGCTTATTACAAGCCTCGCAATGTAATGCAATTTGCACGATTTTTCTTGCAAGTCTAAACTCTGTTTAAGAAAGAACACACGCAAATCACACAAACCCAACCTCACCCACCACTATCACGCTACACTGACACGTTTCGAACTCGCCCAGAGTTCATTCCCACAGCAACATAACCGTTCACCATACTACCATAGTACGAACGCAGATTATACGCTTTGAGAATGAACTCTGATTCAAAGTCAAAGCGAGTGTACAAGCACTTATGAACGTCAAATAAATCTACCACCGATTCGGAAAAACCTCTGTTGTGAAGAATCCGTCAAGAAACTCAACGAGGTATTTTTTTTAAACAGATTCACAATATTAATATGCAATATCTATATACTATTGAGTTCAAAACGCGTCAGACTATGCTACCAGATGTCAGAACTAAAGAAACGAATGAAGATTTTATGCTTCTTCTAACCACTAGATTACAATTTCAATATTTGTATATATTAAAACAGTAATCGTAAATGGAAATAAAGGGAGACCCCACGCGTCGGCAGTGACCCCTGGAGCCCCCACAAAGACCCCACAGCGACCCCACGCCGGGGTCAAGTCCGAATCACGTCTTCGCTCGTTATTAGCCTCATTACATCTTGACGGTTTGTTTTGGTTGGCTTTTGTTTTTCTTAAGAGACATCCATTTTGTTATCCGGGAGGGTAGTAATAAAAATTCATTTCGCCTTTTGAAAACATGACGGGTGGCTATAGAGATACGAATTAGGTTATTAGCCTGCATTTCATAAGTATCTGCTTCATTCAAAGTCAAAGTCAAAATCTCTTTATCCAATTTAGGCTATGACAAGCACTTATGAATGTCAAAAAATCTACCACCGGTTCGGAAAAAACCTCTGTTGAGAAGAATCCGGCAAGAAACTAGAGGTATTTAAAAAAAAACAGATTCACAATATTTATAAATGATATCTATATACACAACAATACATTACAAGTATTTAACACAATTTTATTTTTAACACAGTAGGTTCACTATTTGAAGGGATCGCTAATGCGGATCGGAATTATTTCCAAATATCCCTGTCCATGATATAATCACTGCCTTTATAATCTATCAGCTATATTATTATCTATCAGCCGTAAGATATCCGTTGTGGGACATATTCGTAGTTAGGTAAGCTTCCCACGTGGACCTTCAGCTGTTTTGGTTTTTTTATTTTTATTTATTTTTTATTCGACTGGATGGCAAACTAACAAGTGGGTCTCCTGATGGTAAGAGATCACCATCGCCCATAAACATCCGCAACACCAGGGGTATTGCAGATGCGTTGCCAACCTAGAGGCCTGAGATGGGATACCTCAAGTGCCAGTAATTTCACCGGCTGTCTTACTCTCTACGCCGAACACAACAGCCACACAGGCTTAGCGAGCAAGATGGTGGTAGCAATCCTGGCGGACCTTGCACAAGGTCTTTACCACCTGCTGTCGGTTGGAAGCCACCTGCATCCACCGTTAATCCTTTATTAAATTTGAGAAAAAACCATGGTGGCCTAGTGATTTGACCTATGGCCTTTCAAGCGGAAGGATTGTGGGTTCAAACCCAGCTTCGCATCTCTGAGTTCACACACGAACATTGCAAGTTAAATATGTGTCCAAAAAAAAACTTAAACTGGTGTCATCCATACACTATCGGAATCGATTGTCAGTAAGACTAGTTTATAAAGTTAACCAACTCCGACTTTTGCTAAACTTTTGAACATGTTAACTTGTTTTATATGTTACAACTTTCAAACTGCAACTTTCCCTTCAAAGAGTTCGCTGGAATTGCTGTAAAACTTTTTCAGTGGCAGTATTGATTTCTTAAAAAAAGACTGATAGTTCAAACTCAATTGGAAACATTTTTACTTGTCGATTGTATATAGTGGTACGTAAATTTTATAAATTAATGTCGGTGAAAATACATCAATTCAATTCAAATCATTTATTTGATGTAACAAAGACACATAATATATTAGTAAATACACTTAAGAAGGGGTTAGTAACTTATACACATATATACTTACTAGCTTTTGCCGGCGGCTCCGTCTGCGTGGTATTCGGTTGTCGCGCGCTGTTCCCTCGGGAACTGTGCATTTTTCCGGGATAAAAAGTAGCCTATGCCACTCTCGGGTCCATAAACTATCTCTATGCCAAATATCACGTCGATAATCGCCCCGTTACGGCGTGAAAGACGGACAAACATACTAACTCACTTTCGCATTTATAATATTAGTATGGTGTTCGTTGTGCCAATACAGTTACTTTAAAGAATTCAAGTCCGAATGAATAAAATGTTTCCTCCGAAGACACACTAAAGAGTTAAAAATCATCATCATCATCATCTCAGTCGTAGGACGTCCACTGTTGGACATAGGCATCCCCACAGACCTCCAGTCGCTTCGGTTGGCAGCGGCCTGTATCCACCGTGAACCCGCGGCTACAACCAAAAAAATCTTTGAGTTAAAAACAATCGTCGCAATATTTTACGCACTAGATTCTAGTAACAACTTAATCTCAGTTGAATGCTTTAAGCGTATGCGTTCCCGTATTATGGGGCAACACTCGACAAATTTAATATAACAAAAGGCAAATACAAGGCACAAATGCCAATGATTCGCAGGATTTATTGCCCTCTTGCCTCGTCGTCTTTTATATCACCGAATATCTGACATTCTTCACAGCTACACCCTCAGTCGTTGAATACGGGGGGGTTGTTTCGCGAAAACAGACTTAAAGTACGTGGAATCAGAGTTCAGTGTTAATGTAAAAAAAATTAGGTGCTATGCCAATGGATGCGTAATGAGAGAAACTATTCGTCCACAAGGGATGCTGGTTTGACGTGACAGGCGCGTATTAAAAATATGTATGTCATTATTTGATCTATATATTTTTTATGAAAGAAAGAAAATAATTTAATAAGAGTTAGGCCACTAGTTTCTTGGACTTATTAATATAATTTTACCTGTTGAATGGTAACTTGAAGTCAGCTAAAATCTAAAATAACAAGGTGTAGTCACCCTCAGTTCCCCCAGTCCCCGTCCCTGTCTGTATCTCAGACGCCCGGCCGTCTTCACATTTACGCCATAATTGGTAAATAAACAAAATTGAGCTCAACTAATGACCGTACATTTTTCCTCCAGAGTTAATCTCGCCTGTGATTCTCCGAAGAGCCGCTGAAACTGCAATCTGTCTGCGTTAAAATCAGCTAGGAAATATAATTTGTGCCATTTTTCCTTTAGATATGACGTCGGCATTTGTTTTTTAATGGCGCTTATTAATCTTGATAAATATTTAGCGGGACGCTTTGCGAGTTCTGTTTTTTGCTTTAATTTAATTGGTTGCTAATTGGTTGATCTCGGCTGTAGTTTTAATTGTTACTCACTACATGTTTCATAGAACGCAGTCGCAAGTAAGGGCACTTTTATAAATACCTACAAATGTATGCGGAACCTTCTGTGCGTAACTCCGGCTCGCGCTTGTCCGGTTATGATTCAAATCTATTCTACGTCAGTGTAGTACATGGAAATCGTACCGAAAAAGAAGTGTTGCCTTGCATCAAATGAGGTAGTTCTAATTTTTATATGAGTTGGTAGTGGTGAATTTGGTTATGTCAAATCCAAGTTTTCCACCTCGAAAGCCTTCCGGATCATTGTCAAATACTTGAAAATTCATTAAAATTTAGTAGTTTTTTCCGTTTTTGACAATTTTTACCACCAAGGACTTACGTTACGACAAAAGTCGCTAAGGACTATTTTAAGAAGACTAAATTTCCAATCAAATGAAACTAATTTTATTTCGGTAGTTTAAATAGTTTCCATGATACTGCTATTCAAAAGTTTGCGAAAATTCCAAAAAATTTAATATTACAGTTTTTTTTAGTTTTCGACCATTTTTACCCCTAAAGAGTGGGCTTATGCGAAAAGTTACTGTGCAGGTATTAAAGTCCATTAAATGCCTAACAAAATGAGATCAACTATGTCAACTTATACCTGATAGTTCCTGAGACACAGTTGTTCAAAGTAGTTCAGATAAGTAAACAATTATGTACTATAAGGGTTTACAAAATCAAGTACGTCCTGTTAGTGAAATAATTATAATTACTTATATTGCTTATTTCACTAACAGAGTGTACTTCATTTTGCAAACCCTTCTATACTCCATTTAATTTAAGATTTGAATTAACGGTCAAAGTGTAACACGCGTTTCTCGGTATTTCGAACACAAATTGACTAAAAACACCTAGATGTACATTTATTAGCGGTATTTATTATATTTTTACTATAGAAGTTAACACAATTTTAAATACTTTCATTGTTTCATTTAAAAACGTGTGCAAATTTCACCGTTAAGTTTCAAATGTTAAAATAAATGGAGTATAGTAAATACTTGTTTACTTACCTCAACCACTTTGAACAGCTGTGTCTCAGGAACTCTCAGGTTTAAGTTGACAAAGTTAGTCTCATTTTGTTAATAATTTAATGGACTTTAATAACTACAAAGTAACTTTTCGCATAAGCCCACTCTTTAGGGGTAAAAATCGTTAAAAACTGAAAAAAGCTGTAATATTTCCTTTATTTGGAAATTGCGCAAACTGTTCAATAGCCGTATCATAGCGGTATTTATTATATGTTTAGTATAGAAGTTAACACAATTTTATGTAGTTTCATTGTTTCATTTAAAAACGTGAGTAAATATCACCGTTCAGTTTCAAATGTTAAAATAAATGGAGTATAGTACATAATTGCTTGCTTACCTCAACCACTTTGAACAGCTGTGTCTCAGGAACTCTCAGGTTTAAGTTGACAAAGTTAGTCTCATTTTGTTAATAATTTAATGGACTTTAATAACTACAAAGTAACTTTTCGCATCAGCTCACTCTTTATGGGCAAAAATTGTTAAAAACTGAAAAAACTGTAATATTTCCTTTATTTGGAAATTGCGCCAACTGTTCAATGGCCGTATCATAGCGGTATTTATTATATGTTAAGTATAGAAGTTAACATAATTTTATGTAGTTTCATTGTTTCATTTAAAAACGTGTGTAAATTTCACCGTTCAGTTTCAAATGTTAAAATAAATGGAGTATAGTACATAATTGCTTGCTTACCTCAACCACTTTGAACAGCTGTGTCTCAGGAACTCTCAGGTCTAAGTTGACAAAATTGGTCACATTTTGTTAATAATTTAGTGGACTTTAATAACTACAAAGTAACGTTTCGCATAAGCCCACTCTTTAGGGGTAAAAATGGTCGAAAACTAAAAAAAACTGTAATATTTCCTTTTTTTGGAAATTGCGCAAACTTTTCAATAGCCGTATCATAGAAACTATTTGACCTACCAAAACCAAATTAGTTTTATTTGATTGCAAATTTAGTCTACTTAATATTGTTCTTAGTGACTTTGGCCGTAACGTAAGCCCTTGGTGGTAAAAATTGTCAAAAACGGAAAAAACTACTAAATTTTAATGAATTTTCAAGTATTTGACAATGATCCGGAAGGCTTTCGAGGTGGAAAACTTGGATTTGACATAACCAATTTCACCACTACCAACTCATATAAAAATTAGAACTACCTCATTTGATGCAAGGTAAAAAGTACCAATTCCATGTACTAGTGAGACTCTTTGTCTTTCGCGGTCGAGTCATAAATGTCTGGACGTAGCTTATTGCTAAACTATGGTAATTAAAGTTTGATCATTATTGCTTACAAACTTCATCATGACAATACTTTGAATTGAATTATGACAGTCAGATAGACAAAGTTGTACTGGATAAAACTTGGACGCCGTGATAAAAGATTTATTTTTGAAATTGTTAATGTGATAATGAACTGTTATTAATTCTGATTTTCGATTTGAAACTTTTGATAATAATAATATGAATGTGCAAAACAGACAGGTTATATGAAAAAAAAAATATATATATATATTTCGCATGTTTTTTTACTTTGTATACTAGCTTTTGCCCGCGGCTCCGCCTGCGTGGCATTCGGTTATCGCGCGCTGTTCCCTCGGGAACTGTGTATTTTCCGGGATAAAAAGTAGCCTATGTCACTCTCGGGCCCATAAACTATCTCTATGCCAAAAATCACGTCGATCCATCGCTCCGTTACGGCGTGAAAGACGGAAAAACACACTAACACACTTTCGCATTTATAATATTAGTATGGATTTGTTTATTTGTTTCAAATCATCCGACTTAACTTTGATCCACTTCCAGTCGTCGGATAAACCTGAAATTTGATATAAGTACCTACAGGACATTATCAGACGCTTCATTGCTACAAATAACATACAAATACAAATGCAATTAATGCTGGAATCGCGACACGAATTTTCATATGCGATTCGTTAATGAGCGAATAAAAAATACCTAAAATATTATATCTCTCCGGGTCCAGTTATAAATACGAGAGACAGTTTAATGTAACGCGACAACTTCGGTACGAGCGCTCGTAACTCGACTCACACCTCCGGCCGCAGTGAGTTGTATGCAATTACCGTCATAATTATTGTCCGATTAATAATGGACGAATGGATATGTTAGCGCGTTCGTAAAATGCTATTTAAGTGTGTATTTTGGACGTGGTTTATGTTCGGTGGCGTTAAAAGATCAGTAGTGCTATGCTTGCGTTGCTTGATTAACACTAATGGCTTGTCTTCTCATGTTTTATGATGTCGTTTGTATGTAAGATTAAGCATAAAGGCTCAGGTTGTCATGTAGAAAAAAGATGCTTTGATGATTCAAGGTTAGACTAATAATTTAAAAAAAAAATCAAATTCTGCAGTATCCTCGTACCTGAGTTCTTTGCGTCACCAACCAACCACCAATGAGATGGACGTACGACTTGGTACAGCCGCGGGATTAAGGTGGATGCAGGCAGCTTCCAAACGAAGCAACTGGAGGTCCATGGAGGAGGCCTGTGTGCAACAGTGGACGTCCTACGGCACATTTTTTTTTATTCGACTGGATGGCAAACGAACAAGTGACAGATCACAAGCTTATTAGATTAATCGCAGTTTTTTTTACCCTGTAGCTATATATCTAATGCTTAATTGGTCTTAACTGGTCTTGTCATTCTTGTCATATCCGTCGAATAACCGATGACCGGGGTAAGAGTTCTCGAGTGGTGACCGCAACCCCGCAAGCGTAGTGAAGGGCGCTTTCCAGCCAGGTAGAGTGGCGATCTGCGAAAGGTAGCTGGACGAATATTCAGCGTTTTTGCAGCGTTTTTTGTCATTGGTGTTTTCGCAGGCGTTATTAAAAGGGGTGATGCCCCGTGTTGATTTTTATGAAAAGTTACAACAACACCGTTACGAATTTAGCGTGATTAAAATTCTTGTGACTTGTCTTTCCGTTGTGCTATATAGACGTGGGACGCTAATGAGTAATGGCGTTTGACCGCGCGGTCAAAACGCTCGAATATTTGCCTAGCTACGTGCACCAAACGTGACGAGAACATGAAGGTTATTGTATTGTATTGTGATGAAGAAACCCATACCTAACAAGTGATGTTTATTAAAATTAATATGCAGTAGCGTTGATAAGATTAAAAAAATATTTTCGCGTACACTGAACAATGCTCTGAAAATATACTTGAAATACTTATAACTCATTTTTATTAACACGACCCATTGTGTAATTTGGCAAAGATCCAATTAAAAAAAAATTAAAACCTCCAGCGACAAAACCTAACGACCCCACTTACACAATACACCATGGAAACTCGACTCGTTAGCCGAAAAAAAAAGCGCCGGTGTGCGCCTAATTTTTACATTTTATTAAACCCCTTTTGTAATTTAGATTTATAAAGTGACAGTGTCGGGGGGCCGGAAGGGACAGGCTGATTTGTTGCTTATGTGTGGGGGGCGTAATCAAATTTGCGTACGGATTCTAATAAAGATGTGTATTTGAAGATGTGCCTCTGTTAGGTTAATTTTATTTAGAGAACTTTCCCTGCCGGGCCGCGCGGCCGCGTCAGGTATTTGTTTGGGATATTGCTGTCTTTATCGCTCGTGACATAAGAGCTCGCAGCTGTCCCCCCCCATGCACATCCCCTCCCGTTTCTCCGCTTCCCGCTAATGTATATCGAGATAGCTGTACGCTTTTCAAGATTTGGGCGGTTGAATTTTGGGTTTCGTTGTCCTCATATTATACGAAAAGTATAGCACAGAAATCGATGATATTTTACAACCAAGATCTTCATTGTAGAGCCTTAAGGGAGGCCTATGTCCAGCAGTGGACGTCTTTCGGCTGACATGATGATGATGAAGATCTTCATTATTGGTGTTCCCTGCTTTCGGTCTGTGATCTTATGGTGTCGAATAGTCTCACATTGTTTGCGTTCTTACTTTTCCGTTAAGGTGACATTGTGATAGTAGATAAGTGCATTGGCGTTAGATAATCAAGTAAATGAGATCAGGGGAGAAGGGACCGTTAAGCTGTGTGCTGAGAGGTGGGATAAGATGTGTTTTGTAAGGATTAGTAGCGGAAATACAATAAAAAAGTACGGGTGCGTTGTTATTGCTTTGTATTGCTTGGTCAATCTTAAGCTGTTTGTTTCAAACGGACGTGGAAATGGTTTAATATAATATAGTTTTATTTCCAGGTGTTTTAAAAGCACTAGTTTAAGGGAGGAGTTGAACAAACATCCTAACCCGTAGGTACACGTCATGCGCCGTCAAACTAGCTCTGCCACATGTACATGACGTCAGATATTGATGATTCTGTACATTCGTGCATTACCTGTAATGCATGGACGTATCGATCCATGGCAGTGGCGAAAGCGAGGGATAGTTAAAGTGTTAATAAATAAAATCTTGTAAAATTGTTGAGAAAATAGCGTGCAAAAGACTGAAATGTGAAGTCAGTGCACCATTTAAAGTATTTTGAATGAATTATTAATTTCATCATCATCATCATGACAGCCGAAAGACGTCCACTGCTGGACATATAGGCCTCCCCAAGGCTCTCCACTCAGACCGGTCTTGTGCTTTTCGCATCCACCGCGATCCCCCGATCTTAGCCAGGTCGTAGCTCCATCTTGTTGGAGGCCTACCGACCGCTCGTCTCCCGGTCCGCGGACGCCATTATTAATTTAAAAATAAATTATTTTGATGATTAAGAAGTATCCCCCAAATCCCATAGGAACCAATTATTAATTAGCTTTTGCCCCCATCTAGCCCTTATTTGTTACACACACAAGCCTTTGAAACTACAATTAAACGCAGGAAACAGCGCGTTTTCCGCTGTGTCCCGACAGGGGCCCAGGCTAATCTCATTCGTGCTCAAGATAGCGTTACTACTGAATAAGTTTTTGTGGAAATATAATTTTTATAAATTTTATTTTTCGAACAAGGGTCACCGACATAGCCAAGCGAATTAGCTCGTGGAAGTGGCAATGAGCGGGCCATATAACTAACACGGAGACCGCGGGTTGGCAAGCGCAGCGTAGGACGTCCACCAACGAGATGGACGGATGATCTGATTAAAGTCCCGGGTTACGGTGGATGCAGGCCGATGATGATGATGATAACGATGAATTTTTAACACAAACCTTTTTTTGCTGGTAAAATTTTTTGTTACGATCGACTGAAAGGGAATAAAATTTCAATCGCCAGATTAAAAGACAAAGTGCCCGACAAAAAGTGACATACGGAAAAATCAGATTACATAGTAACAAGGGGGTGCTAAGCGACCGTCGTATACTATTAGGTACTTAACTACGCACAACAGGTGCGTAAAGCGTACATTTTCGTGTGGTAACACGGAACGTGAGAGAAGTATGAGTTAGATATGTCGACGGATGGAATACCTTGCAGTTAGGCCATAACCTTTGTTAAACTTGCCATTGCTGACGCCACTTAAAAAAAATTAGGTATAAAGACGATTTAGTCCTAAGGTAGTAAGGTAATTTATTCATTCACATCGATGAGAACTTAATACCTACTAAAAACGTAGAAAATCCGGACGTTAATGGAGATGTTAGACGCCACTGGCGTACAGGATTTATGTTACTTTACTTTATCACTAGCTGACTCTATTATACCTCACCAACCCTAACAAACCGTTCCTGAATAAACTTAATTTGGTTGTGCTCGTCCCCGGGGAGCGGTGGCAATGGAAAACGACCCTTTTTAACTTTCCCACCGCCCGGCCGTGTTGTCATAAGTCCGACAAATGAGTTCTACCGCCCGGCAAACGTAGCGTTGCGGCTGCCATTCGCATAATAGCTTGTAATAACTTTATTTTCAAAGGAGTGACGATTCATTTTGTTACGTGAAACGCCTTAATTTGCTCCGTAAGGGGTCACTTGCCATGTTCACATAGTTGCAAGTTAGGCTCATTACATGGCCACTCTGCCAGTGTACCATATTTAGGCGCGATGCGGTGCTTTGAGCTTTGCAAGGGATAGTGTTGATTTCTATTAGTGGAGGAATTTTTAAGTCGTTTCAGTACTTCGTTCTATCCTACTTGATATTATTATTGAGAAAGTCAGTGCAGAAGTTTTAATTATGCAATAAAGTGTGATGTGAAGCACTTAAGATGAAATTTAATTTATGGAGATGATGAGAGATAGAGATGTTTGTTTATTATTACTACCCTCTGGAAGAAAGAAATCGAAAAAGGATAGTCGAATTTCATTTCTTATTTCGGTACTCTGATAACTTTTTGATATTTTCAAATCCTGATTAGAGTATCTGAAAAACTTTTTCGTTTTAAAAATTCTTATTATACTTTTTAGCAAAGGCCCGTTTATTCCTAAACGCTTTATAAAATCCATTCCATCGAAAACAAATTCCAATATAATCGAATTTCTCTTTCTCTTTCCGGCTAACTACGATGTCAAAACATCGGCTTAAAGAGATAAAGCCGTAAACCAAAATTCCATCAAAAGGTTCTCGTCTTTTGTCGCATTTAGCGGTAATGAGTTCTATTCACGCGCTCGCTCTGTCATTAGTACCGTTCACACCGAAACTCGAACTGGCCTATTGGACGTCTGCCTATGTGAATCTTATAAAGGATTTCCTATAACTTCGTCTGTGTCCCGTGGGAACTAAGCGATTATTCAGGGTAAAATCTATCCTATGTCCTAACCCTCAGACTTTAACTAAACCCCCTTGAAAAAAAACGGGCACCTATGGTAGAAAGTAAGCTTTCATGCACATAAAATACAAAAACCATAGGTGCCCGTTTTTTTTTGCAAGGGGGTTTATAAACTATTTTACATTATAATTATAGAAAGTATATTATTACATTGACACATTTTAATATGACTGATTGTTGATATATTTTAAATTTTATTCACATTTGATAAGGTAATTTAATTTTGGCTGACATTTAATTGTTTCCGAATTTGGATATTTGGATTTGGATATTTTTTGTTTGTATACGCAGCTACCGATCCTTTTGTGAATTTCTTGTTACCTAATGTGTTTATTGTTTTTTTTTTAAAGCAGGTAACTAAAAATCTACGTAAGTGGGTAGTTCTCACGAAATCCCGAAATTCTTGTCCTACAAGCTTTCACAAAAATGTAGTAAATTTATAGGGGCAAGTATTGTTTTCCTGCAATAAACATCACCGTCGCTAAGCGTATCAGTTATAATTTCTAAGTCATAAGTGTAAATAAAAAAATTGAGTATATAATAATGCCGTTAAAATCATTCCCTCACTGTGTCCCAACTCCCACTTTCAAATACTTTTAAATTTGCAAATAAGAAGATAATAAAGTTAAAGCGATGAAAGTTTAATTATCCTTTTCTAAGAACAATGGATTTATGAATGGCTTCTTTATTAGGATAATAAAACTAAAAGAAAATAAAAAATATGTATAAAACCATGTGTCCAAAAGAATTAAATCATTCCCCCACAACTTTACTAACAGTTAATTTATGAACACATTTTGATTCAAACGTGAATGCTACCGTTTGTTTTTGATAGCTGCCAACACTGTAATTTTACCAATATGGCAAATTGTTTGTTTACGCGTTTGAGGTTTTGTTAAAAAAAGGTAGAATACATAATTTTTTAAAATTACATTTGTGTTCGTCATTACCTCACGTCCTAAAAAAAGAAAGGGTGAGTACTTTCCCAATTATTAATTGCATGATGAAGTAGGATTTAGGGAGTAGTTTACTTCCACAAATAACCTTGTTTAAAGCATGTCCGTGTCACTTGTTTTTTTTAATTTATGCTTCGTTTCGTCATTCCCTCATCGTCATTCCCTCATATATATTTACAGTGAGGGAATGATGACATAAGGAGTTAATGATTTTGACTGGGTTGCGATTCTTTTTTACTGTCGTTTGTTGTAGCAAACCCTTGAATTTAACTCTATCTTCTTGTTTCAGAGCAAATAATGGCAATAAAAAGAAAATCAGTAAAGAGGAAGCTAAATTAAAAAAAAAGGGAAATGATAGGAAGCGAAGAGAAAAAAATTAAATCAGACCCTACATACATATGTACCTGAAAAAGAAAGAGAAAGGCCAAGTAAAACCGATTTCAAACATGAGTTCCAGAGTGAGAAGGGTTTAAAGGAAAACCTGGAAAACCTGGAAATATTATTTTGTCAAGTTTTTGCTTATTTTTTTTAGGAAAGACTGTTATTAACTTTGAGACCGATTAAGTTAAAAGGAAGGTTTATTTCTGAGTTATTTTTTAAGAAAGTAAAGATTTTTTGTTGATTTTTCATAGGTACTGCCATTATGATTAAGTGTCATAGCAATTTAACTTAGTTGTTATTTATTTGTGGCATCTGCAGACTGCAATAAATTTGTGATTTTCTGGAGAATAGTTCCTGATAATGTTAAGTGATATATTTTATTATTCAATACAAAATATATAACGAAATAATTATGAATTTTTCTTTTGAAAACTTTATAATTACTTACAAAAATCATTCCCTCACTTTATTTTTTTTCAACAGCCGTATAACTCTTAAAAAAAACGCTTATTTTGGGGACCACTATTTTTCTGAAATCGAGTGTTATGACTACTACAAAGTCCATATGAAAAAAAACATAAATAACTAGAATATTTTTAATTTTATTGTCTTAACCGAATTTCGGGATTTCGTGAGAACTACCCAAGTAGTGTTATTTATGTACTTATTTATTTAGGAACTGCAGACGACCGATGTAAATGCTACGATGTGCTCGTAGGCGCTTCTACGAAAACTCCGTAGCACGTAGCGATGGAGAACGCATTCGGGCGCTGTTTGAGTTGAATTCTAAAACAACCTATGTCAATAAACTATGCCGGACGAGTTGTAGACCAAGATAGCCACCTAGTGGACGCCCACCAACTCGAAAAAGCGATGGCAGACCTAGAAATGAATGGTGGGGTGAACTGAACCAGTACGGAAAGCAGTAAGGAAGCTACGAACAAATCGATCGAAACGAATACACTCACACAGACCTACTAGTGCTACTGCACAGTACCGCGAGACCCCCTTAGAGGCCGTGTAGAGCGCGCGTCTGTGTGAGTTTATTCGTTTTGATCGTAGCTTCATAGCTTCCGTAATGCTTTAGCTTACGTATGTACTGTGACTGAACTGCCTCTTGAAGGACAGGCCCTTGTATCCAGTGGACACAGAGTAGTGGTATTGGTAGGAGGCCTTTATTCAGCAGTGGGAGAGAATAGCCTTAAAACAATAATAATAAGCGTTTTGCGGGTGGTAGGACCTTGTGCAAGGTCCGCCCGGATTGCTGCCACCATCTTGCTCGCTAATCCCGCTGTGAAGCAGCAGTGCTTGCACTGTTGTCTTTCGGCGCGGAGAGTTATACAGCCGGTGAAATTACTGACACTTGATGTATTCCATCTCAGGCCTCTAGGTTGGCAACGCATCTGCAATACCCCTGGTGTTTACCTTGCTTCTGCAAAGTACACCTGACTCGTGAATCAGTTAATTATAACATAAACGAAGCTTTTATTTTATTGGACTAACTTGTCATATAAAGCTACGCGGTGCATGTAGCTCGTGACATTAATGTCGGAATTAATATCGTATTGCACATGTTTATTTTCTGTGTAATGAAGTGGTGACAGGAATTTATAAATTCATAGTTCAATTATACAGAGTGATTTAATGAAACTTGAAATTTTACAACTGTTTTCCATGCAGGGTATCCTTCAATGTTGGAACTGAGAATGCTAAGGCCGCTTATACACGTCCGTTGTTTTCATGCACATTTTCGAATGGCTAAACCTTATTTGATCCCGGTGTATGTTGCCGCAGCGAGCGAATTCAAATTAAAAATGTAAGCGTCTCATTAATGCAAAGAGGCTGATAATAACCTGTCTTATATTAAAAACTGTATCAACATTAATGGATGCACTGCGCAGGACCTTATTTTCTTCCAAATTAACCATAGACTATTCGCATATGGAACGCCATAAAAACCTCAAACGCGCCAAGCCGAAATCAATGTTCCGCCGTTTCGAATAGAGCTGAATTTATATTGGCTAGTTACAGGATGCTATAAGGCGCCAGTCAGGCGTGAAATTCAAATAAGGAACGATTTAAAGATGAGCTCTTAAGGGGGAGTTCGCTGGAGTCGTATGGGATTTAAGGTGCTTTAGATTGGATGGATAGTGAATGGTTTGATTGCCTTTCCGAGTTTAGTGCGTATTTTGTTACCAGCAGGAATTGACGCTGAAAGGGTTAATGTCAGTGTTTCAGCGGCTTTTTCAGGGTTTTGGCCGGATTTAGGAAGTATCGAGATTTTATACATAAATTAGGGTCTTGTGAAAGTGTGCTTGTTTACACATTGTTTATCCACACACGCCCACGCACGCACACTAAGAAACAATTATATTTATCATTTAGTGTTGGCGCTTAAATTAAGACCTAATGTGCAATTTATTGAGATTTTATCGTTTTTTTTTCCGTTGTGTGTTTTTTTATGTAGAGAGTAATCTCTGATACAATTGCTATTTACAACTAAATAAACTATTCCTATGTAACATTGCCTACTTTTTATCACGATATATCTACAAGGATAGAAATAATAGTAACACCATTAAACACAAAGCTGATTAGTGCAGGGAAAAGAAAATAAGTTAAAAATCTTTATTATTTAAGATTTTATAATTAAGGAGTGCGAAGGGAAGCCCCTGTAATAAGAAAAAGTAAATTAAAAAAGTACAGATAAACAGGAAAAATCGGGAAATCGTGATTCGATTGATCGAAAAAAATACTACGTCACTTGATTGGTGATGTCATCATCCTTATTGGTGAATGCAGTCAAGCATGACCGCATAATACGGCTTCAGCTTACCTCGGTTAAGAAGGCTTGTTCTTGCTCTTCATTCGGTCAATTGAACTAGTTCAGTCTTTTAGTCAGAGAATAAATAAATAAATATCACGGGACAATTCACACCAATTGACCTAGTCCCAAAGTAAGCTTAAGTAATGAATAGGAAAAGGAAGGAAAGGAAATGGACTGTAATTGAGGTGATAACTTGTCTTGTTGCAATTATTTTTCTAATTTATATTTGATTTTCCTTTCGCACTTAGGTTTTATTGTAATAGAAGCTTCGCTAGTTGTCTCTTTTGCACCGAGTCGTCGTAACACGAGTCAGAACAGACGCGTTTAGCGAAGAATGACGAGGAGAGCCGACCCCTAAATGAAACGGGATAGTGCTGGGCAAAGAACGAATGAACTAAAAGACCGATGATCTTATTGTGGGATCGCGCGATCGCACAAAATGAACAAGTTCCTTTCGGTCAGTGTAGGGAAGTGCGCTGAAAAAAAAGGATAGCTGAACTAATTTGGCTACTTGACGTTTAGCCAAAATTTACTATTTAGGAACCAAAATAAATTGCAAAAGTGGTTTTGTAAGACTTCATCTATCTTTTAGCTGTAAGTAGGCTTTAGTTTTGTAGTCACTCAAGGTACAAATTGTTACAAGTAACAATTTTTTTTGTTACTGTTAGCAACCCTTTTTTTTTTCAGTGTAATGCTGCATTATTTTCCTCTGAAAACAAACATTGGTTCTAGCACCTTTTTCTGGGAAACCTTAAACGGATATTTGTAGGTTGCTTTTTATGTCCACCCAAAACGAACGATTCTCATATGAATGTGAGATCTTTAATTCATAAGCGTCTCCATCCCCGACATAAAACGGTGTGAGAGTATTAGGCATCTTCGGAGCGATGTGGAAGCGAGGTTCGAGTCGAGCTTTCGTCTCACTCTTTCACTGTAATGCCTCTTAAACTCTTAATATACTCAATTAACACAAAATTCGGCCCTTTATACAAAATTACCGATTCTGCATACATTTGAGGACCAGAATTTTTGCCTCACAGTATTTTTAAAAGTACGTTTAGACCGATATAGTTCTAGAGGCAAAGGCTACCTTCTCTTAAAGGATCTTAATCAGTCAACCTTGGAGTATTTAAGTGAGAGATGCATTTATATCGGGTCTGACAAAGAGTAAGATTTAATGTGAAATTAGTGAAATCTAAAGTTATCCGTTGTCTGTACATAGATTTTGCAGGTGGTAGGACCGTGTGCAAGGTCCGCCCGGATTGCTACCACCATCTTGCTCGCTAATCCTGCCGTGGAACAGCAGTGCTTGCACTGTTGTGTTTCGGCGCGGAGGGTAAGACAGCCGGTGAAATTACTGGCATTTGAGGTATTCCACCGTAGGCCGTTGTGTTGCAGAGGTTTATGGGCGGTGGTGATCTCTTACCATCAAGATACCCACTTGCTCGTTTGCCATCCAGTCGAATTAAAAAAAAAACAACTTGAGGTCCATGTGGGAAGCTTACCTAACTATGTCCAACAATAGACTGTAGATGTAGGGACTATTACTGTAGAGGCCGGGAAGTAGGGGTTGCTGGCCACCCCGCGTTCCGGCCGAGGCTTTTATAGTGCTTTTCTCAAGCATGACATGAAATAAAAAAAAAAACTAGGAATGAAGCTGGTGTGGTGACTGCAGACACGGTGGTGCTGGCGGTGGGTGCGCGCCGTGCCGCAGCGAGCGTTGAAACAAAAGATGGTCGCATTCGGCCGAGGCCGGGAAATTTGTATGAAATCTCTTTGCTGGCCGCTAGAGTAACCGAACCGCGCGCAGGCAGGCAAGCCGCAACGCCTGCAGCGCGATACTTCCCGGCCTATTACTTGTAACACAACGTGAATATTTCATGTCATGTCTGCGAAAAATCTCTATTTAATGTTTTACTGTCGGTAAGAGTGAAATAAAAACTTGGTCTCCGCTCTCCTTGGACTGTCGAATAGGCGCTAGGCCGATGTGTGCTCAGATTTTATGACGCCTTGTATCTCTGTGCGTTAATGAAGGTATCTTTATTGCCTCGACAATATTTCACTTGCTCGCAAATGTACGCAAATGAGTTGGAAATGCTCTTACTTTAAAGTATGAAACGGTAAAAATAAACTTTTTTTTAAGTAAACAAATGTTTGTTTTTTATTAAGAATAGATAATCAACTAATTAGTAACTGAAATTAGCTCCATTGTTGCCTGTCACAAAACATGTTCACCATGCTGGCTGCTGCCCGCCACTACGTTTGCGAAGAATTCGTTGATCTCTATCCCGCGGAAACTGCAATTTTCTGGGATAAAAACTATCCTATGTTTTTCCCCGGAACTCAAGCTATCTGTACACCGAATTCCATCTAAATCGGTTCAGTGGTTTAGACGTAAAGAGGTAACAAACCAACAAACAACAAACTCGCATTTATAATTATTAGCGGGATATCCATACAAATATTATAAATGCGAAAGTGTGTTTGTATATTTGTGTGTTTGTCCGTCTTTCACGCCGCAACCTCTGTTTGGTTCGCTGACGGATCGACGTGATTTTTGGCATAGAGATAGTTTATGAGCCCGAGAGTGACAAAGGCTACTTTTTATCCCGGAAAAATGCACAGTTCCCAAAGGAACAGCGCGCGATAACCGAATACCATGCGGGCGGAGCCGCGGGCAAAAGCTAGTACTAATGTAACTTTACTCGCAAGGATGGATTCATTTCTAGATAATTTAATAACCCCACATGGAAACAATGTCACCAATCAATAATGTTAATTATCACTGGCTTATTAATAATGCTTACGCAAACGGGGGTGTAAATTTGAAACGTGATTTTGGTAATTGCCGCCCTCTCTGTCACTCATAAGCTACTCTCTTGAATAAATTAACTTACTTGGAATTGGAATATATTTCATGTTCTAGGAAAAACATGATCAATCTCGAATAAGTTTTGATAGGTTGAGGACATGTCGTACTTTTTTATTAGATTGACGTTCTGATAAAAGGAATGAAGGCTTTTAGTGTGTTTTTCGTCTGCTAATGGTTTTCCATTGTTATCGTAAGATCTCGTTACTTACATGTTTTGGTAATCAGAATTTATGTCGGTTGAATGTGGTTTGATCTTTCTTTCTTTCAATAGATACTCAATAAAAAGCACTACAGACGATAGAGGTACATTTGAACGATCATGATTCATGACCCTGGGTGGAACTTTTTAATAATCTTTTTTTTCAATAAAATATAGGCTTGAGTTTGTCCACAATCACGCCTGATGGAAACGAGGATGAGGCCTACGATGGAGCACGCTTGTCTAGTAAATGCTCATTCACCGTGGACTTGAAAGCGGCCAAATTGTAGTGTTCAGGAAACACAGTCGCAGGCAGGGAATTCCACTCTTTTGCTGTGCGGTTGATGAAGGAAGAGCGAAAACGCTTTGTGCGGATTTTTGGAATACTGACAACGTAAGGGTCGAGTCCCCGCCTACTTCTGGTCGACCTGTGGAAGAAAGGAGCAGGTGGAATAAGGTCGTGCAATTTCGAGGCACATTCTCCAAAATGTAGGCTGTAGAATACCGACAGATCAATTTCACTATGATTTCCTTGAAAAAAGTATTAGATGTCAATATGACATTAGTAGCACAAAAGTCCACCCTGCGTTATGATTCAATTTGTTCGACTGTACATAGAGAAAAAAAACAACATAAAGCAATAGGCCGAATAGGCGATCCTATTTTTGGTTAATTAAGAACTCTTATCCTGTTTTACCATGAATAATTTAATTAATCATCTTAACTCTCGATTTTCTATTAACCCTTTTTTTATATGAGCCATTTTCTATGTCCCACTGCTGGGCAAAGGCCTTAAATTGACAAAATTGAAAAAAAGTTCATGATTCAAACTTAAACGTTACCTTGTAGTTCAAACGATTTTTTTAAACAGTATAATAAACAGTACATTAAAGTATATATTAAGAAGTGTTCTATCAGACAACATTTATAATTTTCATTCAATTTTAATGGAATAATCGAGAAAAACTAACAAAAATGCAACGTTGCCAGCTCAACAGATATAAACGCTTTTATGATCTCTACACCGTATAATGCCATGAACGTAATAGGAGCGTGTCAGACGGTATTTCCAATGGAATGTCAAGCGCATACATGACACGCGACGGCGACGTTTTGTTACCGAAACGTGCTAGAGAGAAAGGGCATAGTCTCATACTTTTTGATTTTTTTAGTCGTTCACTCTTGACAAAGTGGTCGTGGTCATGCTTCGGTCGTTCAATTCCTGTGCCACTGCTGCTCTCGCGACGCGTCGCCAAGTAGCCCGATGTCTAGTAGAGTGGAAGCAATCGTTTATATTAGAGTGCGTCAGATTTGATGAGGTTTGTCCACCGTGTCGGAGAGCGCCCGCGAGATCTTTTGCCCTCGACTTTCCCCTGCACCACAAGCCGTTCCATGGAGTCCTCATTACGGGTGATGTGTCCAAAGGACTTGAGGATTCGTATTTGCACAGTTGACGATAATTTCTCTTGAGGATCGAAACGAACTTTTTGATACAAAGAATACAATTTTGCCTGACACGTTGCTTTGACCATCATGGTATGTAGGTACGTTGTAATGTGTAAAGACCTTTAGGCTTAAAATTTTCCTCCCACGGGCATGGTAAGCCTGTAAGGAGGGTTACATTATTTATCAAACCTACTAATAAGGTTACATCCGAGGCTGGTATTTAGATTCCGGCCCGGTACGGAAGCGAATTGGAGAGTAACTAAATTAGATCGCGACCCGAATAACGTTCCACCCATTTGCGTGGCGGCGGTGTCGCCGTGCCGCGGCAGCGGGACAATGCTAACTGTATTTTTCAAAATTACAATACAATACAATACAATTACTCTTTATTGTACACCAGAAATAAGCGATACAGAAAACAGGTACACAGAAAAAATTACAAGGTAAGCAATAGGCGGCCTTATCGCTTAAGAGCGATCTCTTCCAGGCAACCTTTTTACAGAAAGAAGGAAGGACTAGTTTACAGCAGGTGGTGCATTAACAGTAGATCAGAAAATTAAAAAGCAACAAAAACACACGTCTAAATACACGTCTAAAATAAATAAAGGCAATGGGATAAACAGTCACATATAAATAAACGAATAAATAAATAAACTAGGATAAAGGCTAGGATATTACCTTTGTAATAAACTTTTTTTACTGACTGTACTTTTT
This sequence comes from Choristoneura rosaceana, assembly GCA_037349165.1. NCBI lineage: Eukaryota > Metazoa > Arthropoda > Insecta > Lepidoptera > Tortricidae > Choristoneura > Choristoneura rosaceana. The sequence continues at coordinate 2,229,558 of JAZBNJ010000007.1, forward strand.
CGTCGAGTTAACTGTTATGTTATATATGTTAAATGTTATGCTTAAAGTTTGAGCTGAATACGGCATCTAGGGGTAGGTCAAACTCATCTTCAAAGATGGGTAGATTTCTCAAAGTTGGACCACCTTAAAATAATAGTTAGGGAGTTAATCATATAAAACTATGTTAAAAACTATTTAAATCTGGTATGGCGTGTCACGCTAAGGACGTTGACGTAGCTTCAGAAACATAGCCCAACTAGCTTTTGCCCGCGACTCCGCCCGCGTGGTATTCGGTTATCGCGCGCTGTTCCCTCGGGAACTGTGCATTTTTCCGGGATAAAAAGTAGCCTATGTCACTCTTTGGCTCATAAACTATCCCTATGCCAAAAATCATGTCGATCCGTCGCTCCGTTACGGCGTGAAAGAGGGACAAACATACAAACATACAAACACACTTTCGCATTTATAATATTAGTATGGATGACAATCTGAAGGCAACTCCGTTTCGTGAGAGCTTTGTGCTTATCTCTCATAACTTGTTCTACTTGCTCATTGAATATTCATACACTCGTGTCTTATTGCGTTTGTTGAGCGCCGAGCATCATAGTTAGTTGTTTGTTGCAATTAATTCTGTTGTCATAGTTAATGTCGCACGCTCCCTGTCTTGCTAATTTCAGATTTATTGTAGCCGGGTTTAAAGGGTGATGTGATTGGGCGCTTAAGGTTACGCTTCTATGCGTGCGGACTCTCAGAGAATTTATAGATTGATACATAGATAAAAAAGTTTATTTGGTAGGTACTGCAAACACACATTTTAATCAAGATAGATACAGGTACAAAACATCAGTCCAGACTTAAAAGTAAACAGATAGAAAATAGGGGAAGGACATATAAGATAGATTTTATCCCGGAAATTTTTATTGTTCCAGCGGGATAGTGAAAACAGAATTCTACGCGGACGGAGTCGCGGTAAACAGGCTAGTGATAACTAACAGGCAGTCTGATGCATTCACCGTCGTTAATATGTTTTTTTTTTCATAAAACTGATCGTGATTGACCCCTATCTTACCTGATGTAAAGCCGATGAGGTCAATTTAATTGTTATAAAAAAAATTATATTAAAATTACTAGCTTTTGCCCGCAGCTCCGCCCGCGTGGAATTCGGTTATCGCGCGCTGTTCCCTCGGGAACTGTGCATTTTCCGGAATAAAAAGTAGTCTATGTCACTCTCGGGCCCATAAACTATCTCTGTGCCAAAAATAACGTCGATCCGTCGCTCCGTTACGTGCGTGAAAGACGGACAAACACACAAACACACTGTAGCATTTATAATGTTAGTATGGATACGTAAAATGCCTACTATCGACTTTCAGTATCTCAATTAGATATACAATATGTCTCCACAACCAATAAAGTCGCGCCAAGAATCCATTGCGACATATTTAAAGGAATTGAACAATAATTTCCATGACATAAACCTGGCGCAATAACCTGTTTAGTACTAGACGTATAAGTCTCTGTTATCTATAAGTAACTTATTTTATCTGTACCTTGAATAACCTGTTTTGCAAAAATATGTCGCAATAAACTCTATTTCAAATAACCCAACGAGATATAAGTCTCTTATCAGATAAGTAATAAGCCATACACGATAAATATTGTGTCACAAACAAGTTTCTTATATAAATCAGATTAGCGTGTCAAATTCAAATTTTTTATCAGATTTCTTATCATAAACATGCAAAATATTTTAGTATTTGTGTAAATATTGAAAAACTGAGGCAATTGTCAAAATCTGTGTGAAATTCCGATAGCATATCTTTAGATTAAGAGTTGTCCGGATATTGCAGATAATTATGACGTAACTGTCTGCTGTGACGTCACTGTTGTGAAACTTTATCATAGCGATATGACATCACTGTGACGTAGATGATGACGAAATGGACATGCCCACTAGATTTTCGTGAATGAAATATCTAAATTATCAAAACGATCTCATGATCTGTTGTGAAATCGGGCGACTACAATTGTAATCTTATCATTCAAAATTATAAAAAAAAAACTTGAAAGACTCTCCTTAGAAGGTGTTTTTCTTCAAATATAAATGTGACTAAATGGGAAGCAAAAAAAAATCAGAGGAGTTTTAAGGGAAATGAGAACCTCCCGTTTTATAGAGCCGATTAGCCTTAACCCCTCGCCCGCATTAGAAATAGCTTGATGCCGTCTTAGCTGAACTGTTGTGTATTATGCCCGTGCATTTTTTAAATATTACAACGACAACAGTTTACTTACACGATTCTTGTTGTCATGGCAACGCAATAAATAAATGTTTTGGAGGACAACGTTTGCTCGTGCAACGCCATCTACTGATTACAAAAATTTAACACGTCCTCACGACATCTTGAGAGCTAAGGTACGTGACCATTTTTGGACAGTGCCCTCAATGTGTCAATTCGGCACAACAAAAATAAATAAAATAAATGTCGAAATAAAGTTATGTCTATGTCTACAGCTAAAAAACAGACTATCTTATATATTAGGCACCAAGAAAGAAAATAAAATAAACATTGTGCCGAAAGAAGTAAAAAGGGCCATACTCAGCGTATTGCTACAGCAAGCCGCAGCGCTGGTTTTCAGTATGACCCTTTTTAATTGCAGTTCTATTGCAATCGTCTGTAGAATAAAGCAAACTGCTCGCTGATTGCGATTATATATAAGAGGTCGGCAGTAGGTTTTTTTTACATAAAAAATATATAAATCTTTTATGTTACGGTCCTTTTCGCCGTGTATGGAAATATACTGAGCTGTACTATGATAAATTACTAAATATAGAAGCAGATTGATAAGGATGAGTAAAATGAAAATGTATTTGCACTATTTCGTCTACAAGAGTTGTTTCCATTCATAAAATATTTGAATAGGTAGCTATACTTACTCGTGGTAACAGGTACTAAAAACTTGGGTTATCTCTATTTATTGCCTTATCATTTAATATCTTTTGTTTATGCATGTAGTTCATATTAATGACATCATACGTTTTATTTCACAATCTGTGTATCATTTCTGAACGACATACACGATATAGAATTATGGAGTTAGGTTGTTATGTAATGTATTATGTAATTCTTCTTTAAATATTTTGTTCACATAAATATTAGTTTTGGGTTCCGTGGACGTTACGAAGCCATACTTATGTTGATCATTTAATTTTAAGCTAAGATAGAGTTTAAGCTGTGTTTATTGTGTTGTTTTTGAAATTTACTTTAATATTTAATTTAATTTTTAACGTAACGTAAATTAAGTTTTTTAGCTCAGTTAAGGCCGGACAACATGATCATTACTATTATTATGAAACATTTAAATTTTTTTTAGTTTGTGCAATTTTTAGATATTTTTACGTTCTAAATGAAATAAATTTGACGGCACAAATTAATTACCAGACTATTTAGAAACGGCGAATTATTGCATTAAATGACATTTATAAGTTAGAATTACGTAAAAAAAATTAACGGTTTTTTTTTTCTTACCCACAAAAGTTTGTTTTTTTGTAAACCTTCCGGTGTCGGTTGGATTTCTCAAAAGAGTACCTACTTGAAAAATAAAATGATAAATTAATATAGGTATGAAGAATTCAAATATTTAATTTAGATACTGAACCCTAATTATCTTAACGGTCATTTGTCGGTTACTACCAACGCCATCATTGTTTATTTATATAAAGATTAATATGTTATGGTTCAGATATAAACAGTAAAAACTATACAATTAATTAGGACAGATGTGTCAATTGATTTTAATCATGTTTTCATGGTGTTTTTATGTGTTATAGTTTTAAAACAATTACTTATACCTACTGCTATAAAGTGCCCATAAAATTGCGATACTGTGTGACCTTTGATATATATTTTTTAATGTGTTTATTATAATGTAGACAGTTTCTATTAATGAAATATAACTTTTTAACGTTTTGTCTTTAGATGAGTTAATCCATGCCATAAGCCTTTCTACGCTCGAACTCTTGTTTTAACGACGTCTACCATTGATAAAAATCCGCAATTAAAGAATTTCCATATTATAATTATAACGAATACACAGAGCCTAGCGTATCTGTGACATATCTGTGCCGCACGCCCATTTTTTTTAAACCAATAGGCTACAAGACTCCGGCGCTCTTGCCTACGCTGCCGAATTTACTATAAAAAAAGTTACGAAATACATAACGTTCCAGTGATCGGGCTGATAGCGCGAATTTTGGACGCGCGCATTCTAAACACAAATCGCGAAGTGTAGCTGGCCAGTGTGAAAAAAATGTGTGTTTACAAATGTAAACTTTAAAAAAGTTTTTTATTTTTAATTTTTTGTTTTTGTTTCTTATCTATACCTTATGTCTGTGTTGTGTTTTTCGTACAGTAAATTTGATTCACTAGACTTGTACTTTGCGAGTTTTCAATGTGAACGACCGAGGCCATATTTGGTACGGTGAAATTTAAATTTATGTGATTGTGACAATGTTTAGTGAACATTAAGCGATCTGAAAATTAAATGGAATGTTCCCGAGTAGAGTCTTTAGGAAGGTAAGTTACTCTCTGATCTTTCAAAATTAGTAAATTTTTTATGATAAAACACAACTATGCTATGTATGCATTTGAATTACTTTTAGAAGTATGTGAAATTCAAAATATTGTCAATCTAAACTTGAATGAAATGGTAGGTACACTACAGGTAGGAGAATATATATTTTAAGTTAATATCAGTGTTAGTTCGCAAATATTTTGTATATTTATTTTGCCTTCTTCTTAAAGAGCTATTTTACTCGGCATGTTTTCAACATATTTAAATAATAATTAAGAATATTATTCTTTTAAATAAAAGAAGAATTTTCCTAATCGGTGCGTAACTTACCAAGTTTTAATTCACAAACATTAAAAAAATACAATCGAATTAAGAACCTCCACTCTTTTCGAAGTCGGTTAAAATAGTTCGATCTCAATCCAGGTAAATTTTCTAAGTTGCAAGTCAGTAAGATCAGGCTTCTTTTCGTACCCGTCGCTCTCCAGATGTAGGCCTAAATCGATGGCCTGTCTATACCGACGGACGTCGTGAACTATACGTTCATCTATTTGTTATATGTCAGGTACAATATCTTTCTTTACTTTTACCGCGAATTTGAGGTTTTTAAGAATAGTAGATAAAATCAAAACAATACCTAGGTAGACTGATACAAAGCATTTACTGTATGTAGGTGACTTATTATCAGGCGGCGTCTTCGATTGCCTTCAGGCGTGTTTGTAGTCAAAAACAAACATTTCGGCTTGTACAGAAATTAGAAATAAACTATTTTAATTATTATTAGGTACAATCGGACTGACATGCGACTAAAGTATTGCTTGAGTTACATCGACGTTTTTGATCACATTGCAACGGCCGTGGCAGGAGTTGTAATAACAATGAGTCAAAATTGGGAAAGTTTAAAGCTAGATACATGGTGTTAAAAGGCTTCTGTACGATAATAATATTAATAACCCACATTAGGGTTACTGTTGTGTTGATTACGATACAAGTGGGAAAAAAAATTGAGAATGAAAATAAAATGTTTTGTATGGAGGTCAAGTCTTCTTCTGACTCAACTTCCATAGGAAAGTTGATTTTAATCCTAGGTTTTTTTTTTGAACATCATGTAATTTCATGTAAAATAAACTATTGACTTGGTAATAATAACTTTAAATAAATAGAACCACGTGGTAATTTGTCACACTCTTGTAGCAGATGAGGACAAAAGTAAATAAATTTTCATAATGCACTTGCTTGTAATTGCAGTCACAACACAACTTTAATCTACAGTAAATTTCGTAGTAACATTTTAAACGACAGATTTTCCATCGGATACGGTTATTCTTGGAGAAAGTTATAAATCATTGACATAAAATGAACAAATCTAAATCGTTAAATGAAAACTGCAACATGCAACACTCGGATGTTGCGGACTTACGGCCATCTAATAATATCGTGGCGTTCAGTTTTAGCACGAGCAGGGTTGCCATCGGCCATTTTGTTTTTTAATATTTTTTCCCATTGCAAATAAAACAGATTTATGTCTTTCTTTGGCATCGGTGTTCCAAAACGGACCATTTTAGACGAGATTGTGTTGCATGGAAAGCTAGTTTTATTGTGATGGTTTTTGGTTAAACGGTTCGTGGTTAAAAAAATAGTTAGTGACACCAGCCACGTACGTATCAGGTTGTCCCCAGGATATAGATCTTCTCTAGCTGCTGCCATTCTCCTTTATAGCTCGCATCATTTCGAAACCCTTTAAGTAGATCATCCTCCCACTTCTTTTATTGCCTTCCTCTAGTTATTTTACCATCCCTGAGGTATCCATAGTTTTTGGCTGGCTGTTTTATGGAAATTTTGGAGGTAATGAAAAATGTCGGGAGGTTCCCAACATTTCTAAGTTGTGGTTGTAGCTTTTGTATGCGAAATCTGTCGTTTGATTGCGATCGCGAGCGTCAGAAACGTTTAAAATATAAATATTCACCAAACAAATATCGAATTTAAAAAATATTTTTACAAATTGTAAATTGATTGCCTTTACTAATTAATGGTGGTACTACTAATGAAAGAAACACACAAAAGGGCTCTTTTATATTTTCTTATAAATTTATATTGTGGTAACCCTTGCTACGGCCATAAATCAAGAATACCTTCACGCCCATCGCAATTAAATGTGTATTCGTCCATTTGGTCCTATTTAATGCGACATTATTTTGCAATTTCACATATGACGGGGAACTGTGTAAATAATATGGTTATTTCTGTCGAGTATTCCATTACCATTTTTTAGATCGAGTGATGGGGTTCAGTCATCATCCCAGCCTATATACGTCCCACTGCTGGGCACAGGCCTCCTCTCAGAATGAGAGGGCTTGGGCCATAGTTCCCACGCGGGCCCAGTGCGCATTGAGAACTTCACACGCACCATTGAATTGCTTCGCAGGTTTGTGCAGGTTTCCTTACGATGTTTTCCTTCACCGCAAAGCTCGTGGTAAATTTCAAATGTAATGCCGCACATGTATTTCGAAAAACTCAGAGGTGCGAGCCGGGGTTTGAACCCACGACCCCCTGCTTGAGAGGCGATAGGTCAAACCACTAGGCCACCACGGCTTCTACTTTCTTTCACGGTTTCTTCTTGGGGTTCAGTAAATGAACAAAATAAAATTGTTAAAATGTTATTGCTTGTTCTACGGACTCTTTTTGCTCCAGCTCAAAATCTTAGTTTTAGTTTAAATTACATTAATTATAACACAAAAGAAAATAAAGGCTATTTGAGTTACATTAGTAAAATGAAAATAAATAATTCATTTACTTTTTATCAGAATACATTAAATTTAATAAAAGTATTTGCTATATTTAAAATATATTTTAGACAAAGAACGTTGTAGAAAATTGTAGTGCTTTTCTTAAAAGTTGTTTTACGCCTTTTGAGAAAAGCAACAAACAATAAATAAATAAAAATGTAATCGACATTACGTCTCATCTCATATCAGCTTATTTACGTCCCACTGCTGGGCACAGGCCTCTCAGAATGAGACTGCTTGGGCCATAGTTCCGATGCATGCGGACTCGTTTAGATTGGGAACTTACACACACAATTGAATTGCATCGCAGTTTTGTGAAGATTTCCTCAGAATGTTTTGTCTACCGTAATATTTTTGGATTAACTAAACAAGAAAAGATCGCTTTACATTGATATATAAATTTATTCACAACACAAGATAACAGTACTATTTGGTACAAATAATTATTAATGTAGGATTTAATTCAAAATGTTGTACCTAAAACTAAAATAAAAGTAACTAATAACTAAACTATAACCTAGAAAAAAATAGTAATTTGAATTAATAATTTTACATTGAGATTATTTTATATGTTATATCAAACCCATTTTCCCTATGGTGACGCAACGGTGCAAAACTTGTAACCTATGGCGAAATAGTAAGGTCAACAAACTGCCGGGGCGATCGTAGCGGCGCATGAATAGTTGGCTTGAGTCATCGTGATTACAATTACTACAGTAATTTAGGAGTGTGACTCAATCCGTGCGTGCACTTTTTTTCTCGCCTTGTGCAATTTTGCATGATAACGTAAAGGAGCACGTGGGACCACGAAAAAGTTTCGTCCCACCTGTGGGACATCGCAGTGGGACCACGGTTCCGGAGAGGTAGATACAAGGTGTTAATTTAATAACTGAACGCCAGACGTGCAAAATTTTTTTTCGTTTGAAGTTGATTGATTGGATTCATTTTCGAATAATTATGTTTATTCTTATTTCTTCGCTTATTCGCGGAAACTTAGCGATTTTTGTATTTGTGGCTCATTGCTAACTAATCCCTACTTATGTATAATCATAAATGCGAATGTAACGCTGTCTTGTCTGTCTGTCTATTACGCTTTCACGTCGAAACCACTGAACCGAATTTAATGAAATTTGGTATATAGGTAGTTTGGACCCCAAGGATCAACATAGGATACCTTTTATTCCAGTAGAGGGCGCCACCGCGCGATAACCTAGATCCGCGCAGACGAAATCGCGGGCATAAGCTAGTACTTATAGAATATTAGAAAAAAAAAAAACTAGAATTTCTTGTGCTGTGACCTAGACGTATTGCTTTTGTAATGTTTTGAAGGCGCCCTTCCTTCGTCCATTACATTTTGCTGATTTCGATGAAATCTGCACTCGTGTAAATTTAGCAGACGCGACAGAACGTTCGTCGCGCGCACCGAGCCCTATTCCCGCCGATCATATTGTCGTAAAACCTCTCACGCTCGGGTTGAAATCGGATCGCAATACGCTCCCCCTTGTAATACATACGTTGCGTTTTTACGCCATATCGTTTGAAAGAACGTCGTGAAGGATGCTATGGGATGTTTTCGAAAAACTTGGTTGTAATTTAAAGCTTAGATCTGTAATAAAAATCGTGCAAGTTGCTTTACAGTGAGAGGTCGTAAAGCGGAGTTTGTAGTGGTCAATTGAACGCCGCAATGTAATGCAATTTGCACGATTTTTGTTGCAGATCTAAAACTGAGTTTTACAGTTAAGCGGCACTTCTGTAATTTTTTTGTTATCTCTTTGAGTTGTTTCTCTTAATGAACTAAAATAATTTCCTTGCTCGCCCGCGGCCTTACGATAGCTGAGCTTATGCGAAATATGCGTGTTCATGCAGTTCCTCCAACTCCACACTGTAAGAACACACACAAACTACACAAACCCATCTATCACCACCACCACATCACACTGACGCGTTTCGAACTCAACCAGAGCTCAACTTCAGAGTAACACAACCGTACATCATGCTACCAGTTGTTAGACCATCATTGATGTGGACCTCCGCAAAGTAACGCCTGATTCAATAAATTGTTTCTCTTAACCAACTTAAAACATCTTTTTTATTTTTTTTTTTATTCCGTAGACATTAGTTGTATGTTATTCAAAAAAACAACTGCACTTTTCCCATAGCTACAACTTCAGCGGGTACGGGTAGTCTGAATTCTGCGTGCTATTCCTAGTGCTTTATTACTGTCACGTTATCGTCAGGGGTCGTGTTATTTCCGTACTCTTATTTCCCTTAGTAAACGGGAAATTAAAAATTCCACGGGAATTGTGTATACTTGAGAGAAATGTGAAAAATAAAGTTGGGTGAATCCACGAGCGTCTCAACCGCTATCAGACCCTTGCCTGAGATTTTAAGAATTGGAAGGCAAATTGTTTTTTAATTATGACGTAAATAGCTTCTGTACTCAGGCCGGATCTATTTCAATACAAAAATCAATGCATATGAATTATTTACTTCTTAATATAAACAGCTAGGGACTGACAGCAGTTGAGACGCTCGTGGATGCACTCAGTTGTGTTATACTTGTGATGTATCCATACTAATATTGTAAATGCGAAAGTGTGTTTGTGTGTTTGTCTGTCTTTCACGCCGTAACGGAGCGACGGATCGACGTGATTTTTAGCATAGAGGTAGTTTATGGGCCCGAGAGTGTCATAGGCTACTTTTTATCCCAGAAAAATGCACAGTTCCCGAGGGAACAGCGTACGATAACCGAATACCACACGGGCGGAGCCGCGGGCAAAAGCTAGTAGTATATAGCTATAATTTATTAAATATTGTGAATCTGTTTAAAAAAATACCTCGTTCAGTTTCTTGCCGGATTCTTCTCAACAGAGGTTTTTTCCGAACCGGTGGTAGACGTTTTTGACGTTCATAAGTGCTTGTTATAGCCTAAATTGAATGAAGAGATTTTGACTTTGTCATGTTCATTTATATAATTCCTCCGCAAATGGTATTGCTTTCAGCTTTTTGTCCCCGACCCATAAAGCTACACTTGATCCTTTTCTTGCGTTACTAACTTGTTGTTCCCTTTGTCCACAGAGTAATGGCAACAATTACATGGCGGGCGAGCCGCGACGCAAACGCGAGCCGCCGGCTCGGCCGAACCACATCCTGCTGTATACCATCATCAACCCCGCCTATCCCATCACTGTGGTAAGTAATACGCCATAGTAATCTTACCTTGAGAATGAGAAAATTGATAAAATTAGGAGAATCAGCCAAATTTATCAACCATTGATCACTTTGGTTCGGTTGAGTCTTTCAACTATGTTATGTTACGGAGTGTATCGGTGAGTTGGATAGTGTCACAATTTTGGTGAAGTACAAATTTTTCAATACAATGTGAACTTTAAAGTAATGTGAGTATTTTTTTTAATCACAAAACTTAGAATTCTGGCCTCGGTCTGTAGACGTTTGTAATACTACAAGCAAAATAAAAATTAAATGCTAATGCAATGGTAAATTTTAATTAACTCCTTAACGTAATAAGGTAACAAAGTAATTGTTAGTTTACTTGCTTTATACAAAGTATTCTTTTTTTGCATTATTTAACAGCATTTATTTATACAAACTGGGGCGATACTTTAATCTACAACTAGCTCTACACACTCAAGTAAATAAACAAGTTGCACATATATGACTATAAGCAAAAACTCTTTAAAAGTAAATAGCTCGTCGAGCAAACGTTTCTCCTGATAAAGACATAAAAAGTATACGAAATAAAACTGCGCTCGGAGTTCTGCTTCACCTTACGCTCACTTAAAACGGTCGGTCGGTGTTTACACATGTCTCATTGTTGCAGCAGCAACAGGGGGGGGGGGGGACTTATTTACCTTTTTTGAAAAACCGACGGGCGTTTTATGGCAAAGCGACGCCCGTGGTCAGGACAGGGCCGAGATAAACAAACAACGCTTTTTTTGAAACACCGCTTTAGAGGAGGAAGGTGTGTTTTTGGTTGCATTGCCATCTAAACCAGCCCCTGTAGGATCAGTTTGTTGTTCATCTATCGCGTGAAAATATCAAACTGAAATTAAAGTCAAATACTTAATTACAATCTTGGATTTTTTGACAGATAGCGACTCCGTGGGTTCTAACACTGCTTATGCGAAAAAACATAATAAATAGCTCTGTGTTACAAATCGACGTCATTTTTACGTCATCCGTACTAAAAGTTCACTCCCGGTTACTATTAACTCTATGGATATGTAGCCTGAAATAAATGTTTATCAATTTCAATTGAATGAACCAGAAATTCATTATCATCATCATCGTAGGACGTCCATTGTTAGTCATAGCCCTCCCCCATGGACATAAACCTTCCACTCCCCTATCCCTAGGCTACCTAGAGATAAGTATGTTTTAATACTAAACCCACTGATAGTTAATTCATTGTTTATGGAGTAAAATGTTTCCTTGGGGTTACAAAGAGGACCCAGCGGGGCTACTACGAAACTTGAAGTTCGTATCATACCGTCCCTCTCGCTTACGTATTGTTACGTTCGTGGGGTGGGTTCGTGATTGAAAAGCACTTTTAACACCGATGAATAAGAGTAGGATTTATTTTCACACTGTTACTTAACTTTACAAAACACTTAAAAACAGTTCACAGTAATTTCGCACTCAAAAACTCACTTACAAGTCGCTTTGATTCTCTTCGATGTTTATCGCTCGGTATCGCATTCGAAACTGTCTCCGCCGCAACCTCGCCCGGCTTATATACCCCCGGTGAATCGGTCCACAAAGTTCGAGAACAGTCCAGCTAGGACGTCATACCTACATCTCGAATGTTCCTGAAACGAGTAGAGTGTCTGTCTCTTTCATGTGCTATCTCTCTCACACAGTTACTAGAATGTTCCGGAAACAGGATCATCAGTCTGTTTCTCTCACACATATAGGCTATCCTTGTCACACACCTTCTCGAATGTTCTCAGTATAGCTGTCTCTTTCTAATCGTGCTATCTCTTTCACTCCTATTGAAAATTTCGCCATATACTGAAATGTAGTTCAAAGGCCCATAAGGGGTCCTGAAAACGCCTGAAAACGGGTTTTCAGGTTATGGCGTCATCGGATAGAGGGTGGCCTGAAACGGACTGAAAACATGTTTCAGGCGCCTGAAAACGACGGTAACTTGGGTGAAATTTTGATAAACTAATATGTGATAGAGCGTCCTCTGAAACGGCCTGAAACAGTATTCCAGCCTGCTGAAAACGCCTCCAATGGGTCGAAAAGCACGATTAAACCTTACCCACCGCCGTAACAGTATTAAACAGTATATGTGTCAGAGGGACCGCACGACACGAACTTCGAATTTCGTAGTAGCCCTGCAGAGATACATACATCGAGTATTTCCAAATATACTTAAATAAAGTTACAGTGGTCCAATGGAATCTTGATTCGGATGCGAAGTTAGGAATTGGATTTAAGATAAAGGGACGTCACGCGGAAGAATTTCCCATTTTAACTTAACGGTCAAGTCCTAAAGGACGATGCGTGCTATAACTACTACGTGTCGGGGGGGTTACTAAGAAATTTGAATATCGAAGGTCGTATCGTACCGTCCTTCTCACTCTCATATGAAATAATATAAGCTTCAGCAGGACAGCAAGATTATTAATTTCGTGGTATTATTTATTATAGGGTCTGAGTGGAAGTACGAGGCCGGTTAGTGGCCCTTAAAATAAACCATATTCTGTACTAATGCGAAGATTAGTGGGCATTGTATACGTAGCAATATTTTTTCTGATTTTTGAAATTATGTATAAAAGGTTGTATGTTTGTTTTGAACTTGAATTTTACAGTCCTAAAAAACAGTATCCGAAGTGTTTTGTTTTCGTTTCAACTAAGGTCGCGAGTGAACAAAGTAATTGTTTGTAGTCCATTCATACCTCCACGCACTCTTGACAAAAAAAGCCTTGCCAGACAGAGACAGACAACGAAGTGATCGTGTGAGGGTTCCTTTTTCCCTTTCGAGCCATGAAACCCTGAAAAGATTAAATCCACATAAAAAGCGAAAAAAGCGCCTTGAACAAGTTAAACTGAAATCTTCGGATCAAGTTCCCGGCGAGTCTATTAAAAACCATTCAACTCCGAACAAAGAACTGGTATAAAACGTATTTAATACAAATGAATGCTGTAAGAGTTCGAGAGTTATGAAAGTGATATAAAAACTTGTGAGCCGCGGCTCATGGCTGGTGGTAACGTGTCGTGTAATGTCACTTTGAATGGCTCACGTTCTTTGACTGACGTTTGCAGGTTATACGCTAAAGTTAAAGTTATGGGATGTGAATGAATCTTTATTTTCGTTTCAACAGGGTTGACTCTAAAAGACTCCAGGGATCGGCAAACGTAGCGTAGGACGCCCTCAGACTCGGTGGTGCGATGATCTTCGCAGGGTGGCTGGCAAAAGCTGGATGAGAGTGGCCGAGGATGGTGCTCAGTGGCGTGCCATGGGAGAGGCCTATGTCCAGCAGTGGACGAACATAGGCTGATGATGATGATGATGATGATTACTCGAAAAGTAGTTCAAGTACCCGTCCCGGCTTTCCTCGGTCACTTGACATTTTTCAGGCCAATTTCCCAAAAACTATAACATAGGTATAAATCTTCCGTGATGAACAACTCATTTAAAGCCATCGCTTAAAAGATCTAAGGGCGGTTTCAGACTGGAGTTTTTTTGGCATAAGCGCTTACACGCGCTCTACATTAAATCGAACACGCGTGTATGTGCTCATTCCAGTTTTTTCTCGTGCTCGTGTTTGGTTTAAAGGACATGTTCTCGCTCGCGCTTATTCGTATAAGCTTGTATGTGCGTCAACGCTTGACGAAAACAACTTTCAAAAACGAGCTTATACGCGCATATAAAACGCTTGTCTGAAACCGCCCTAAGCGTACAGGCCGCGGGAGTTGACTTTATATGAAAGATTAGCTTTTGCCCGCGGCTCTGCCCGCGTGGTATTCGGTTATCGCGCGTTGTTCCCCCGGGAACTGTGCATTTTTCGGGGATAAAAAGTAGCCTCTGTCACTCTCGGGCCTATAAGCTATATCTATGCCAAAAATCACGTCGATTCGTCGCTCCGTTGCGGCGTGAAAGACGGACAATCACACAAACACACTTTCGCATTTATAATATTTAGTATGGATTAAGTAAAGAAATAATTAATAATATTGTGTGCTGTGTGTCTTTTGTGAAAGTAAATAAATGTCTTATTCCTTTCTACCTTAAACGTCATGAAGTCGTTTCTAATCAAAAGTCTTCGTTATAAAAACAAGCAAAACAACCGAGCTACCTACCACAATACAGCGCGCCACAAAGCGTGACAATCCCCATCTCAAACTCTGGCCCGGCGGACACTTCACAAAATGCATTCTAGTGTGGACGGAACACAATTTCAAGTTTGCATTGGGAAAGTTCCCGTGTATTTCACATTTCACGCCCTATGAAGCCGTAGGTTGCCGATAAAAGTTTGCGAGTCTCGCCTGTCCGCCGTTCGAGGATCAAGTTCGAATGGGATTTTGTTGCCGTAAGTTGGGATCACAGTGCAGGGTATTACACGCGCCATTTTATACCAGCGTATTGTCTACCTAAAGTTCTCGAATGGAGGCCGCGGATCGGCAAGCGCAGCGTGGGCCGTCCACTAACGAGATGGAAGGATGACTTGGTTAGAGCCGCGGGTTCTCGGTAGATGCAGGCCGCTGCCAACCGAAGCAGCTGGAGTCCATCAGTGGACGTCCTTCGGCTGAGATGATGATTATTGTCTAACGCCCGAGCTCCCGTGATCGCATTAGCTATCTCTTTCTACCCTCAACCCCGTGTGAGAGAAAAAATATAAAACTTTGTGATTTCGGGTACGTTAGACCATGAGGCCTTTAGTCGCTGCTTCGCTCGCGCAAACTGTTAACCGTAAAGTCCAGTTAAGACCTGCAAGAAAAATCGTTCTAGTTGCGCTATAATCACCATCATCATCAGCCGGAAGACGTCCACTGCTGAGCTGAACAAGGCCTCCCCCTCCCCCTTAGAAGGCCACAATGAACGACAACTCGCCACTTGCATCCACCATTTCCCGCTACTCTGCACGATGCCGTCAGTCCACATGTTGGGAAGCCTGCCAATGCTTCGTCTTCCGGTTCGTGGTCGCCACTCGAGGACTTTTCTCCCCCAACGGTTATTCTCTGTTCTTCGAGCGATGTGCACCACTAGCTAAAGTCTAGTGTGTTACCTTCTTTAAGCTAATGTGTATGAATTATAAATTTTACTTACGGATTTAATAAAACTACATACATAGATAGATAGAATCTTTATTCAAAACAGCATACAAAGCTCAAAGTACAATAGAAAATATACAATAATACCTTTTAACTTAAAACTAGTACCAAAATAATGATTACGATTTGGAGTCTTTTTGCTGGTCTATTTTTCTGGTTTTTCTGTGCATTCATGTTTCGGCTTGTGTTTTCGTGTGAAATATTTACCAAAATAAAGTTCACGTGATATTCTTTAAATGCATACATGAATAAGAACATGTAAAATGTTATTTTAATTCTTATTTTTTTAAACATTTAGACTTATGCCACCAGTGTCTTGAAGAAATTAAAAATAACACATTATGTTACTTGCTGATGTCTAAATAAACGGCATACCGTTTATTCGGTGATACCATTATGTTTACAGTCAATTTCAACTTTCCCCAAACTCAATGCCACGTTAATACGTTCCGCCGAAACTCAGCGGAATTTCCAGCGTCGAGACGAGGTAATTTGTCACTGAATACGCTAACTCGGCTGTACAGTCAGCCTCGATAAAAATATAAACATGTACGTAGTAAATTTTGCTACAGATTTTTTTTTGCTTAAGGTACTGTTGGTAATTTTTGTTGACACTATTTACATTGTCATTCAAACTACATGCATGTCCATGCCAAATTACAAGTCAATTCGATCATTATCATTAGTAATAAGAAATCACGTTGATTCTTCTCAGAGAAATTGGCTTTGTTCCCATGTTGAAGAACGCATCCCAAGAACGCATGTTGCCGAGTTTTAGTCCGAGCGAAGATCGGTTGCCCACGAACTTATACGCCTTACGAATATTGCAAGTTGATTAGAAAGCTGAGATTTTGAGTGTTCCATAACATGAGCCCTAACATAAGTATGTACTTTTATACGCAACTAGTATGAAAAAGTGGATATACAAGTTAGGGAACCGACCGATACCTACCAGGGGCGTAGCGGCAGATATTTCCGTGGTAAAGCCGAAGCAAAGATCGCTGTAATTTTTCATATATACTAAATCTCCTGTTGTCCTATCTATCTATATATATAAAAGGCAAACCTGACTCACTGGGTTATATATCAACGCACAGCCCAATCCACTGGGCCTAGAAACTTGAAATTTGGTACAGAGGTTCCTTTTATGATGTAAGTGAGCACTAAGAAAGGATTTTTAGAATTTCATCCCCTAAGGGGGTGAAATGGGGGGGTAAAGCTTATATGCAATTTTGTCATTTTTGGATTTAGAAGTATGAAAATAGGTGTATAAGTTCTTGATTACAATTTAAAATGATCTGTCTAGATGAAATGGATAAAATACCCCCCTAAAGGGGTAAAATGGGGGGGTAAAGTTTATATGGAAATTTTCTCATTTCTGGACTTAGAAGTATGAAAATAGGTATATACGTTCTCGATTACAATTAAAAATTATCTGTGTAAGCGAAATGGATAAAATTTCCCCCTAAAAGTGTAAAATGGGGGGATAAAGTATGTATGGAAATTTTCTCATTTCTGGAATTAGATCTATGAAAATAAGTATATAGGTTCTCGATTACAATCAAAAATTATCTAAGTATATGAAATGGATAAAATTCCCCCCTAATGGGGTAAAATGGGGGGGGGGTGGTAAAGTTTGTATGGAAATTTTCCCATTTCTGGACTTAATACTATGAAAATAGGTGTATAAGTTCTCGATTACAATTAAAAATTATTTTTGTAAGCAAAATAGATAAAATTCCCCCCTAAAAGTGTAAAATGGGGGGGTAAAGTTTGTATGGAAATTTTCTCATTTCTGGAATTAGATCTATGAAAATAGGTATATAAGTTCTCGATTACAATCAAAAATTATCTGAGTATATGAAATGGATAAAATTCCCTCCTAATGGGGTAAAATGGGGCGGGGGGTAAAGTTTGTATGGAAATTTTCCCATTTCTGGACTTAGAACTATGAAAATAGGTGTTTAAGTTCTCGATTATAATTAAAAATTATCTGTCCAGATGAAATGGATAAAATTCCCCCCCTAAAGGGATAAAATGGAGGGTAAAGATTATATGGAAATTTTCTCATTTCTGGACTTAGAAGTATGAAAATAGGTATACAAGTTCTCGATTACAAGTTAAAATTATCTGTGTAGGTGAAATAGATAAAATTATCCCCTAAAGGTGTAAAATGGGGGGTAAAGATTATATGGCAATTGTCTCATTTCTGGATTTAGATATATGAAAAATATAGGTATACAAGTTTTCGATTACAATTAAAAACTATCTATGTAGGTGAAATGGATAAAATTACCCCTAAAAGGGTAAAATGGGGGGTGAAGTTTGTATTGAAATTTTCTGATTTCTGGATTTAGCAGTATGAAAATTGCTATTAGGTAAGTATACATATACCTATTGGTATTAAGGGTCCTGATAATAAATAAAAATTATCTCCAAAGGCAAAGATAAAGAAAAAAGAAGTAGCTTTCGACTTATTAGGGGGGAGTTTTTATGAGACTTCCTTATTTCTACACTAAAAATATGGCTGGTCACCATTTAAAATGATCCGTATGGTGTTGACGACTTCAATAAGGGAGGGGGTTTTTCATACAATATGGAGGTTAATTAAATAAAACATGTAGCCTGATAACTAAAGTACACGCGGACGAAGTCGCGGGCAAAAGCTAGTTTTGTACATATTAGGCAAGCCAGTGGGAATGGGGTTCTAAAGACGCTTGGTATCACCATCATCATCTCAGCCGTAGGACGTCCACTGTTGGATATAGGCCTCCCCCATAGACCTCCAGTTGCTTCGGTTGGTAGCGGCCTGCATTCACCGTGAACCCGCGGCTTTAAGCAGGTCATCCGTCCGTCTCGTATGTGCAACAGTGGAAAGCTAAGGCTGAGATGATGATGATATTAAATTCAATAAGTATTATTCCAGTTGACTGTACATACATTTGGCTCGAAATGTTCTACATCGATCACCCTTCGATATACCTTCGAGTTGTAAGCAGCCATGATATGTACATGATGCTTTTGATTGCCATCTTTTATGTAAATGAGCAAAATAATGAATCTAACTAAACGCTGTTATTTACGTGATGTAGGAAATCGAAATCGTTTTAATGATTTATGATTTGAAATGGTTACCTAAATCGTATGGAACACTCCGGTAGAAGATTTAATCACTATTATCACGGTTTAAGTGTTACGCCTACGCTATTATTGAAATCAGAAATGCCAACAAATTCCATTTTATTCCTATCTAGCTTTTGCCCGCGGCATCGTCCGCGTGGAATTCGGTTATCGCGCGCTGTTTCCTCGGGAACTGTGCATATTTCCGGGATAAAAGTAGCCTATGTCAGTCTTTGGCCTATAAACTGTCTCTATGCCAAAAATCACGTCGATCCGTCACTCCGTTTCGACGTAAAAAAGGCTCCCTAGTTGAAGTCGGTTTTATTTTGCTGTCATTATAAGTATTTATTTAAAAATGCTCTTTTTGAGAGCATTTTAAACATCCAAGACGCACACTTCTATAAAAATTGATGTACAATATTTGTGATACAGTTATCATGAGCAACATAATCTTTATAATACATTTTCCCAAGCATAAACTCTGCTCAACGTGGCAGAAATATCAAGTACAACACATACTCCTTACACAATATGAAATCCCGTGCTAGAATCCTGCTACGCTTTCTATAAATATATATCCTGATTACGCTGGCAGTATGTTATTTGTCGAAGAAAACCTGGTGTCACTTTGTTCGTGACAAATCATAGAAATTTCAGAGACGATTTTGCTCTCGTAGTTTCACATAGTTTAATTTGTGAAATAGCTATTTCTTTAAGAGTGCCTAGCACCATCCTCGAAGACGCGTGATTTTGTCAAAATTCAAGTTCAACCTATTAAACCCTGAAATATCTTGTTGGAAGTACGATTTTTTGGTAACACAGGAGACGCCCAAAGTGTCGGTAAAATAGTTGATTGGACCAGATTACGCGCAATTGCGTTATTCCGAATTTGAGGTTCCGTTCGAAAATACGTCAATTAAATTCTTGAACTCTGGTCATTTTACTATTAATAATCCCTACGGTATCATCATTACTTTTGTTTCCCCAACATGTTACTATTTCTCCTTACAAATCGTAGCCACTTAGACTTTCCTGCATGCCGTAACAAAGCTAGCAAATGTCGTATTTTCTCAATGACTTGTTACAAGCTTTGCTATGTTTTCTACGTAATTTCCTGTTGGTGCTTATTCGAGGAAAGCGAGACGATGTTATAGAATCTATCTATAATATAGATCAATACGGAATCGCCAGGAAAATACGATCGTGATTTGTAAATCATTGTATTCTGAAGTTACAGGGATTTTTAAATTTCCGTGTGCAATTCGTCGAGCTTCGGGATGAAAATGATTGTCATAATTGAAAACATTCTATTAACCTCTATAGAAGAAGGGGTATTATATGTAAACATAGACATAACTTTATTCGACATGAAAAGGTACACTGACTCTTAAAGTAATATGCTTCTATCTACACAAATTACGAAAAACATACATAATATTAACAATGATTTATTTAGATTTTTATTAAAATTCAACTTCAAGTAGAAATCTAAAAAGTAACAAGTTGGCAAAGTATTTACATTTATAATAATAAAATATGTATAAAGTAAGAAAAATAACACAAACCAGAATATGGTTGTGAGCAAAAATTTTATCAAAAATATTTGAACACACATTTTCACATATACTCAACTCGTCCGTTCTATCAGCAAATACATCATAATTAAACTCTTCAGTATTGAAAAATTCAGTACATGTAGAACACATGTACTGTATGTTCAATGCACATAATGTCGAAAAGGAACTTGACTCAGCATTACGCTACAGTATATTTTTGGATTCTGCCTGTTTGCCAGTCGGTAACATCGTCGCGCCACATTGGATGAATGATGTGTGTGAATTTCCCAATTTACTCTGCGACCGCGTGGAAACTATAGGTCAAGCCCTCTCGTTTTGAAAGGAGGTCTAAGTCCAGCTGTTACACATATATGGGCTGCATGATGCTTATTTTCTGAATTTTTTGCAGATGAAAAACAAGTGACGCAAATATCAAATATAGCAATACTTATATAGATATTTATAAATGATTCATCATCTCATCATCTCAGCCTATATACGTCCCACTGCTGGGCTCAGGCCTCCTCTCGGAATGAGAGGGGGGTTATAAATGATTACCTAAAAGATTTCCGTGGGATTATAAGTATTTTATTTTACCCGATATAAAATTGAGATCCAATTAGCTCCTTCGGTTTTTTTGGGTAGAATTTTTACTCATTGACGTCACCTTAAATTCGTTTTTAGAATTGCCGTAGGCGTCAAAATGTTTACCATTTCCAGATGATATTGCTTGCTTTGCCAATAAGATGTAAAAAGTTTCCATTAACCAAAATAGATGTTTTTATGCAACAGGCACTTTATTAAAATGTTCATAGTGATTCGCAGCTGATATTCAATGGAGGTAAAATCATTTTTCCGTCCATTAAAGTGCTCTTTGTGTAATTTACTTCAAAGACTCCTGGTGGTGAGTAAACATGGGGTTTTATATTCAGTTTATTTTTTTAGTACGTAAGAAACAATATAAAGTTACTAATAAATAGATATACTAAGATAGTTTTGTCTCCTAAGTAGCTAAATTCTGGGAAGAGTGATCGTGATCGTCGGACATGGAGTAGTAGTGAACCTACATAATCATGGTACCATGAGCCCAATAAGTGGTCTATCAATTTTTAAACAAGTTCCTATCAAATGAATATGTCGCTAAAGTCGAACTTTCAAGTTGACAGATACGTATATCGGCATTATTGTTTTTTGACATGCGAACGATTATTAACTTCAGAGTAGTAGACCACATATTTAGCTGATGGATTCGATTTGTGGCATTCGAACATGGCGGATGTAGACAATATTTAATTTTGCTATTTCTGTTTCTTTGGCTAGTTAAAGTATAATTTTGATAGTGTTTTATGCGGCGATTAACATTAACAGTGAACAGTGATCACTAAATTCAATATTGCTCTCGTGTCTGACATTTTTTAATGCGCAAGTTGTCTCCACGTGGTTTCTGTAATTTTACTATCAAGTTACAAAAACTACAATCACCGTACAACGTTGCCTCTCGAAAGAGAATACTGTGACACTGGCGAAATTGTCTTATTAATTAGGACAGAAGCCATATTTTAAAAGAGAAGAAGAAGATTTAGCTGATGGTACAATCACGCCAGATAAAATTAATAAATTTTCATACAACGCAATATCAGTTTGACGTTGATGATTCGATGTTGAAGATGACAGTGTTAAAAGTTGAATTATAGATGAAAAATTTGACATAAAACCATAAACTTATTTTAAATTGAATGCATCACCTAAAGATTATTTCGAGACCGCTCGCTGTCACATTTTCTCGCTGTTGACTATCAATTTCGCTGACGCGTTACCAAGATGCCGTCTTGAATAATTCATGCAGTGTTTATTTGTTTATGCGATGTGTTGGCAAGTGCATTTTTATATGGACGCTGTTTATTTCTTAGTGCGAGAGAATGCGACTTTATAAAAGTTCGCGCGACGTTTGGGTGCCGAATGCATTGCTGAAATGGGAGTATTTAAGTTTCATTTGACTCACCGGGAAATGTCTTGGTGTTATTGCACTAGCTGTTGCCTGCGATCGTTCGTTCGTTTATCTTCCGCATGAACTAATATGCAATTTTTCAGGATAAAAATTAACTATCTATTAAGTTCGCTATTCCATATTAAATTCCCATTAATTTGATATTTTCTTCACTTAATTTTTTTCACTTCTCATGCTCGTAAAGTTCGTTTTTGTGCTGAATCTAGGCGACATAAAATTAATTTGCATAAAGTGAAATCTTCGTCTAATCTAAACCAAGGTGATCAGGTGTTGACAGCCTCAAACAATGAAGTTTCTATATATTTTTTATTTCATGTAAAACTAAAAAACAGTCATATCTATCAAAATAAATCAATAAAACTAAAAATTTATAAAATTATAGCAATCTATGAAAAATAAAAAGTTTTCGGTCCTGTCGTGTCACGAAACTAAACCAAAGAACTGTGTAAATTTCCGGGGAAAATAGTAGATTGTTCTACAAGAGCATAAAACGAGCCATTTTACCCAAGATGTTCATATAGCCACCCGAGCCAGTACGAGGGAAAATGGGTTTAATGCTCAAGTTTTACACTCTGCTTTTTACTTCGATTGCAAGGAGATGAAACAACAACAGTTTAGATGTTTTTCACTTACTCGGTACCTTTTATTTTTCATGCATTTGCTATATAATTATAAATTTTGGCTTTTTATATTTATTTTAATTAATTTTTAGTTTTATATAAATAAATAAATATATAGAAACTTTTTTGTTTGTGGCTGTTGACACCTAATTGCCTTGGTTTTAGACGAAGATTTTACTTCACGAACAACGTCACAAAAAGTAATTTTATGTCGCCTAGAAACAGCATAAATACCAACTTTACGAGCAAGAGAAGTGATAGTTTAATTTGTTAATAAAATTAGTGGATTTGTCGCCTGCGGGGCGCAAGCCGATATCTTTGGTGGTAAACGGCCATACTGCCAGCACTATTAGAAATTCTACTCTACGGTCACATACATCACTTGTGATGTGAAGACTTCGCTTATCTCCAAGGCCGTGTACACACGATCATCAGTCAGTCATAAACACGGAGCGATGTGTCCGGACGTCCGCTGGATAAGCTAACGCCGCTCTAACGCGCCGTCGAAGCCTTATCTGCATGTAAGGAGGCACTAAGACTCCATCGTGACACACTCGAGGGCTGTGAACGATGTGAAAGATAAAGAAAGTAACACATTGTCAGCCGCTGGCGTATAATGTCAAGCTTTGTACCACAGATTATATATAATAGAGTGGCGTAGCGAGAGACATGGGTAATCTCAACTCCGACAAAGGATTTTAAACATACCGTGAGACTCACTCATATTAAATGATGTGGTAACGGATAACTCACGTAAAAATGTGGGTACTTGTGCGCCTGTGTTAGTTGCGTCCGACAGTCGCGCGAGTAGAGCGGTGGCGCGTGCGCGTGTTGCGGCAGCCGCCGAGTCGCGTGCTCCTTAGAAGAAGGGTTTCGAAATAACCCGAAACATGTCGAGCTAAACTCGATTTAAGACGTGAGTTATCCGTTACCATATCATTTAATCCGACAAAGGATGTTATTTACTAAATCCAGGTCCGCTAGCGGTACCGAATCCGCTTATTGAATCCGACCCCTTCATTGACTCCGGTTCTTTCGAGCGATTATTAGTTGTACCACTGAGCTGTATAGCACCAAAAACGCCATATTGTAGAATCTCGAACAATAACAACAGAAGGGCTACCGAAAAACAAAATTAAAAGTTCGTGTCGTGCGGTCCTTCTGACACTTATACTATTTAATACAAGAGCGAGAGGGATCGCATGACACGAACTTCGAATTTTGTGTTTCGGAGTAGCCCTTCAGGGCATCTTTGGCGCTGCGCGCTCGGCCTCGCTTTCAACTCGCCCGAAAATCACTAGTGTGTTACCACCCTAAGGGTCACACAACCACTATACCTTGACGAGTTCTTATGTAAAGCCTAGTTTAGACTTGCAAACAACAATCATGCAAGCTGCATTACATTGAGGCGCTCGATTGACCACTTTAAAGTCATTTGCTTTATGGAATCTCAATGTAAGCCAAGGTAAGATGTAGGCTCAATGTAAGGATCTCGAGTGGCGTCCGCGGACCGGGAGACGAGCTGTCGGTAGGCCTCCAACAAGATGGAGCGACGACCTGGTTAAGATTGCGTGATCGCGGTGGATGCGAAAAGCACAAGACCGGTCTGAGTGGAGAGCCTTGGGGAAGGCCTATGTCCAGCAGTGGACGTCTTTCGGCTGACATGATGATGATGATGATGAATATAAACCAACTTGCACGATTTTTCTTGCTAATCTGAAGTCGCAAGGAGCCTCTGCTGACTTTATTAATGTATTTGATTGGTGCAGCAAATACTGTGAAGATATACCGCCTTGCATCCTTGTAGTATTTTCATATCACTCTATGGTGTTGATTGTTTGTCATTGTCATTGTGTATAAAATAATAGATTGAAGTTGTTACTTAATGCAAACCTTATCCGTTTTATTTAAAATAAACTTAACATGGTAGCAGAGCGTGAAATTTAAAACAAATAAATACACTCCGTGTACATTCAGTGTTATTTAAAAATGTCGAGCGCAAAAATCGACCCTCTTACAAGAGAAAATTATGACACCTGGGTTATACAAGCGGAGGCCATACTTATACGGCATAAGCTATGGAAATTTATTGAAAATCCCGTCACCGCGGATTCAAGCACAACGGATAAGGAAGGAGACCGACAAGCCAGGTCAGAGCTTATTCTCATAATATCTCCATCGGAGTTAAAGCAAATAAAACATTGCAAAACTGCCAAAGAGTTATGGGATAAACTCAAAAGTACATACGCCAGCACGGGGCTTGCTAGAAAAGCGTCCCTATTGAAGCAACTCATCCTTACAAAATTAGAAGGGAATGACGTCATAACCCATCTCAACAAATTTATGGATAATGTTGACAAGCTGGCTGACATGGATATACGTATAAATGAGGATTTGCTTACCATCATCATGCTTTATAGTCTTCCATCGGAGTACGAAAATTTTAGGGTTGCAATCGAAACGCGCGACCAACTTCCGTCTCCTGATGATCTGAAAATCAAAATTATTGAAGAGTGTGAAGCACGACACAATAGAAAAAGCACATCAAATGATGAACCTGAATCCTCACACCTAGAAGAAGCTTTGTACGTCTCATGCAAAATCTGCAAAAGAAGAGGTAACATCTTTAAACGAAAAACACATAAATTATGCACAGACTGCTGGAAGAAAAATAAAGACGCATCAATGAACAAAAACAAATATAAGACAAATTTTGTTTCGCAGTGCCTTCTGGCTCGAAAAGGACAGTCTAAGAATCCTGAATGGGTCCTAGACAGCGGTTGTACATCGCATATATCTAATCAACGAGACATGTTCAAGAATATAGAGAGTTTATCTAGAAAACTTAACTTCGCCACTGAAGAACACACAGCAGAGATTAAAGGCAAAGGCACAGTCTCATTTTTTACGAAAAACAGCAATGGTTTGGCACTCACTCACTTGCGAGACACTTTGTACGTACCTAGCCTGAACGTAAACCTGATGTCTGTCAGCAAGATTACTGAGGCTGGTTGCGCTGTTCTCTTCACCAAAAATAAAGCGACAGTTACAAATCCTAAAGATGGAATAACTCTAACTGCATTTAAACACACTGATGGTCTCTACTATATCAAACCAGAGAAACATGAACGAGTCAATCTGGCCAATGATAAAGATGTCGCAGTTCCAATTCAAGAAAAGTCGAACTCGTCAAGCATAAACGACTGGCACCGAAAACTTGGTCACATGAACGCCAAAGATCTGAAACTTGCACTCAAAAACGAGAATTTAATTGGGTTGAACTTTGATGCCTCAGAAACCTTAGCAGAGTGTGAAACCTGCATTCAAGCGAAACTGCATCGAGTACCAGCTCCTCGTGCAAATTCATCTGAACGCACAACTGAATGCTTAGAAATTGTTCACAGCGACGTGTGTGGACCTATCAAAACGCCCACCGTACGAGGAAACAAATATTTCGTTACTTTTATTGACGACTACAGCCGATATTGTCGAGTATACTTCATGGCAAACAAGAACGAAATAACCACTCACTTGCTTTCGGTAACTAGAGCTACCAACTTTGACAACCTACAAATTGCTTCTGGTAGCCAGAGCTACCAGACGACCTTTATACGATTTTTGATTTTTAATCTGTGAAAAGCCCTTTCGGAGCGGTTTAAACTGTGTCCTAAACATACCCAAATAAGATAGCAACACATTAAAAAATTGGCAGCCAACATTATAGAACAAAAATATTTTTAAATAGCTGTCGTTCTCAACTTGGTGAAAGAGTGAAGTTGCGGAAAAGTGAACAGTGATTTAAAAATGCCGTAAGTATTCAAATTTATATTTTACTATGAAAAGTATACATCAAACGATTCTGTGTTTATCTGTCTATCAGATTATAGCTATATTTCAGTCCCAATTAATAATTATGAATTATAATCTCACTTCAAAGTAGTTAAGACAGAGATTTTTTCGGTGACTTGCGATTGAAATGGCCAACATTTTGAAGGAAATAGAATATTTCTTGTAATATTCTAGTGATTAAAACAGCTTAAGTATTAAGTTTCATAAATAAACATAAAATCATTAACATCTATGACTTATTTATACAGGATTAGCGAATAAAACAAGTAACGGTCCATGTAAGTACGGGCACGGGTGATGGTAGCTGTAGCTGCCAAAAGCAATTTAGCCAACTGCTCGTTTTGAATTTGTAAGGCATGGAGCACACCAGACGCGCTGCGATCGCGTTTGGTACATTTTGTGATTTGTTCCTACTAATGTTAACAATGGTGTCAGACTAATCCCGGTGTTTCGCTTTTTTAATATATGTATGTTTTATGTATTAAATTATGTGGTCCTATCAAATCTCGAATGTTCAAAGAGTAAGTATAGGTATTTTGTAGGGATAAAAAAATGACTTAATTCTTTAATAAAATAAACTAAAATTACAACCAACCTTTTACAGATTAAAGAATATTATATATCTATAAAAAAGTGGTGTTACATTATAATTCGAATACTGCTGGATTGATTTTCATGGCTTTTAATTTATTATATTATTCTCCGCCTAGAATAGCGGAATAAATATATATTTCTTACTAGCTGACCCGGCAAACTTCGTACTGCCTAATTTTTTTTCATATTTACTCACCTTTTAAACCTTCCCTGGACTTCCACAAATAATTCAAAACATAAATTAACCAAATCGGTCCACCCGTTCTAGTTTTAGCGAGACTAACGAACAGCAATTGATATATATATGAATGTATTATTATAAAACTTGAAAAAAAAAAATTGGCCATAAAATATATATCTTATATATATATATATATATATATATATATATATATATATATACATATAAGATATATATATATATATATATATATATATATATATATATATATATACATATATATATATACATATAAGATATATATTTTATGGCCAATTTTTTTTTTTCAAGTTTTATAATAATACATTTCCACCTTTCTACCGGGATGGGAACTGGGACGAGAACAAGAAAGGAAACGAGAACAATAAATAATTAAAATCGTAAGCAATATTTACTAAAAAAAATTAGAAAGCACAACAACGCTTGCTGGGTCAGCTAATTATTTCATAAAATATTTTTTTTAAGTAAATGAGCTCAACTAATTGAGGCTGCTTATGTTTACTCATCTATTTAACAAGTGTATTCTTCATTGCATGTTTTTTAACTAATTTACTACTATTGTTCATTTAATTCGACTGTGTTGGCTAATTAGTTGATAACTTTTAATAATCTAAAAATACATACCATAATATAACCGTAAGTTTTGCAGAGTGACCAGTTTTTTTAGTAGGTTACGTTAACAGCAACCATGGGGTAGAACAAAGTATATTTGACAAAAAATATACTCTTGGCGGTTTTTACGTAACCATGGTATTATATATATTATATAAATTGGGGAAATAGTAAAAAGACTGTTATTTACTCTTCTGCTATATGAATCAAGTACTGCTCTTCGGGTTCTTCATTTATATCTATGACGACTGCGGGGCTCTTAACAAATTTTACATTTGCTCGGAAAACAGTTAAGATTGCATTTAAAGCATCTTTTGATTGGCGGAAAAGCAGTGCATGAGGTGTGTTTTTGTGCATGGGGTTTTATTTTTATGTAGGCTATTTTATATGATTTAAACAGACCAATTAAATCAAAAAATAACGAAGAACAAAGACCACGCGGTCGTGGACGAGGACGTGCGCGAGGGCGAGGACGCGGGCGAGGACAGGGAAAGGGCTTAGCTCAGCCCAGAGAACTATTTCCTCCTGAGCAAAGTTCATCTCCAAGCCCACCATCACCGGTTCCGGGTCCTAGTTCCAGGTTAATTTAATTATTTACTTATACCTACCTACAGATTACCATGTCGTCACTACTTCCGAAAAACCTTGTAGCAACCTGATTTCAATAAATTAGACACGGCGGGAACTTGTATGTAAATAATATTTACAAATATTTTTTTTTTTTAGATCATATGAAGAAGAAAAGGCGGTGATTTTAAAACGGATCGCCGAAACAAAAAAAAGGTTAAACGCTATTCCGACGGAGACCCGTAATACCTATGTAGCCAAGAAAAGGGAGAAGCAGCTGGAGAGGTTCTTGCTGCCAGACGCCCCTCCTCGCAAGCAGACGAGGTGAGACATCTAAAACCACAGTTATACATATGTATTACCATTGCGGTATACACTGAAGTAACTGTATTAAAATATAACAATTATGTTTTAGGAAACAGTCGCCCAATAGAACCGAATGCCGGTTAATGCCTGGGTCTCCGGCGACACCTCCAGCTCGGAAGCTTATGCCGTGGGAGATAATGTAAGATGTTTGTATATGACATCGTATAATTGTAACTCCGCGAGAATATAAATCGCGCGCGAGATTATAAACGGATTGGTTAGCTTACGTTAGATTACAATCTCGCGCGTTAGATTATGGGTATGTTTTGGTTTGTATTTTCAATTTATAAACCTATGGGTGTTTACAATCTTATGGTGACATAAGGTATATATACAATGGGCTGCAGAATTGGTTGACCAATTTATTACTGAATTTATTTATAAATAATTGACCATGCATTTGTGCAGCCCATAATAAATTAATTAAATTGCTTTCATAATGCTTTTTACGTCACCCTAGGCCGTAATTGGAATTTGTCAGTGGGCAGACTCACTAGGAGAAAATCTCACTTCCTGGCCGAGGCAAGACGCAACTTTAGATCAACCGCGGGCGGTAACTAGTAAAGAATCCGATCCGAAGGGAACCACAAACACAGACATATACTAATTCACCGCCCTAGGTATGGTAATGTACTATAATCAATTCACGTTTACATATTTTGCCTACAGAGAAGATGACCCTGCCTGCGATGGATTGGCGACTACGCCTCGCCATCAAAAGCTCGAGCCAGAATGTGATACCCCAACTAGGTGATTTTTAGATGCTGTTTTATTGTTTTGTTAACAACTTTTCAAAAATACAAACTTCATGCGTTTTTTAACTTTTGCAGCGTTTTAAGTTTCGATAGTGCCGTGGAAGTCCCGGGCTTCTCACCCCTGCGAGTTGACTGGACTACAGGCAATCTGAGTATGTTGTGTTTACTCTGACCCTAGTGAACAATTCTCGATTTTTTATGATCAATGCTAATTTTGATTTGTATTTCAGGGAAACAAACACCCGTCACACCGGCAACACACAGGTCCCAAAAACCGGCCCCTTCAAAGGCAGATTCAAATGCAAGTAAGTGCACGCAAATACACGAGTATTATTTCCTTGACATATCGATTTCTTATGATTTTTCTAATTTTGAATTGTATTTCAGGGAACAAAACGCCCGTCAAACTCCCACCGTCCACGCTAAAGACACAAAAACCTGGCCCTTCAAAAGAAAATGTTATTCCAAGTAAGTGTCAATTTCCTTTGCATATTCACTGATTTAGGGAGATGGGGTGAACAATATTAAAATAATACCCAGCTAAAAAAACTAATTATTTAGTAATATTATTTTCTGTTTCAGATATTATTAAAAAGGACACCAAAACTAAACATAACAAAAAAGAAGTGATTACTGGACCAGGTATGTTACAAACATAATTTATTTATCAGACTGTTTATGTGATATTTTTCATCATTATTATTTGCTTTATTCATGTTCAATTTGATACTCGGTTTTTTTACTAAAATCACAATCACACAGTGACGGATACATAATACAAAAGAAACATTATTAAAGGTAAACCAAAAATATATGACTATTGTCAAGAGGGCGCTATTGTTCTTATTTATATGGCAATAGTTCAGTATAGTTGGAATAATGACATCTTGACTTGTCTACAACGTTTACCTGTTATTAGCTCTGATGTTAATTTGGAAAGGTTTTGTAGTTCATTACCCAAACTTTTTTTTAGTAGATTATTATAAACATTATTTACAATGTTCCGTTGTTGACTACGAATCGTTTTGGGCATTTTTGTTATTGTTCAAAGAAATCGCCAAAGTGACACTGACAATAATTAAAATTATTGACAGTCAAAGAAATGAGTTCCAATGAAATTCCGCAACATGGCGAGTAGTCATATATTTCTGGTCAGGCTTTAAAAGCGAAATATAAAATACATACATATGTTTAATACATACATACATAAAATCACGCCTCTTTCCTTACATACATGAGTGTTGGTACTAGCACCCCTCTATGCACAGCCAGACGAGCTCTTTTGGAGATTTTCTGGCTATTCATAAAGGTGTGTAATGCTCCATTCACTATGTTATCAGCCTTTACTCTCCTTTCAATATCACTTTCACACCTTCGATCCCTAGTAAGCATCGATCCCAGGTACACAAATTCATTCACTTGCTCCAAGTTTTCGTCACCAATCCGGACACACACTTCCGTTACGTTTTCTTCCTTTTCAAATACCATAACTTTCGTCTTTTTTACGTCGTGTTTGTTTCGTCGTTTTGTCGAAATATAAAATTATTTGTAAAAACACATTTGGAGTTCATAATGGTGTTTTTTTTATCATTTATTGTTATATTTGATATTGAACATAATCAAGTAGCTTGTTAAATTTTTAGATTACGGAACCAAGAGAGCCGAGGAGATTTTTGAGGGCTGGTGCCAAACATTGCAGGGTGAAAGTGACGAAGACGAGGAAGATGATGTTGGTGATATTGTTGATAAGCAAACTCCCGTCGACATCACATGCGAAGAGTCCGCTATATTGCCACCAAATTTAGCCGAAGACGTTCGCCAGTGGCTGGAAGACGAAGACGCAGACGCTGACAAGACCATAACGACCATGCTACCGATCGACCATCTGACATTTGACTGGACATGCGACCATACATCATTTAAAGGCCAGCGTGAGATATTTACAGCTACACCTGGACCCACATTTGATTTAGATGACACCACGACCCCACTTGATATATTCCGTAAAATCTTCGACGATCACCTCCTAGATCTAATAGTAACACAGACGAACAAGCACTCCAACTTACTAATTGACCAAATAACAACTGAACACTCTAGACTCATTAAGTGGGAAAACACCGACAGAGAGGAGATACTCATTTTCCTTGCTATACTCATTTTGCAAGGGTTAGCCCCACTTAATGTCGAGTCCGACTACTTCAAGGAGAATGGGTATCTCACCCTGAAATATTTTAAAAACCTCATGACATATAACCGATTTACTCTACTGAAACGAATGACACATTTTTCTGATAATATGACTGACCTGACGGGACTGACATGTGCCCAGAAAAAGCTTCGGAAGATACAGCCTGTACTTGACCACTTGAATGAAAAATTCGGCAAGCTGTATATTCCGAAGCAAAACATAGCCATAGACGAATCACTCCTCAAATGGCACGGTCGGCTCTCCTTTGCACAAAAAATCGCTACAAAAGCTGCGAAAGTTGGCGTAAAAAGTTACGAGTTGTGCGAGTCTGACACGGGCTATTTGTGGAGCTTTTTCGTCTACACAGGAAAGGACGGGAAGACTACTGACGGCATAGACAGACAGGACAAAAATGACCAGCCCGACAGTGACTTGACTGACGAACCTGTGGCAACTTCTGCGTCTTCGATGCCTCCACCTCCTACGAACGCCACTGCACAGATTGTGCAGAGCCTGGCAAAGCCTTTGCTGGGGTTGGGGTACACGTTAATAATGGACAATTTTTATAATTCGCCATTATTAGCGCGGTACCTCAAATCCCAAAAGACCGATTGCTTTGGGACACTGCGGGTAAACCGCGAATTTGTACCAGAGGCAATTAAGTCTCTCGCAAAAACGGAGATGCGGATCGGAGAACTTGTCCAGACCTTTTCAAGGGATGTGAGCATCGTTTTGTGGCGTGACACAAATATAGTGGCCATGATTTCGACTTTCCACGGAGGTGAGGTGGGTGGAAAGGAGAAATACGGCCGCTATAAGTACAAGCCCCAAGCTGTACTCGACTACAACATTTCAATGGGCGGCGTGGATAGGAAAGATCAATTGCTATCTGCGCACCCCATTGAAAGGTCGAAAAATATGGCTTGGTACAAAAAAGTTTTCCGTCGACTTTTAAATGTGTCGATCCATAATGCGTTCGTCATATTTAAAAGCCGAAACACAAACACCACAAATCGGGCATTTCGACGACGCTTGGCCGATGAAATGATTGCAGCATATTTGCCACCTCGAGTAAATTGCAATCCCCTTGTGAAAACACAAGCAATTATACAGTCACCAGGAGGACAAAAAAGACCCATACTCCAAGGTAACCATTTCATCGGCCAAGGGCCGTCGAAAAATGCTCGATGCCACTGGTGCAGGAAGTCTCGCTCGAAATATATCTGTAAGCAATGTGAGGTGACACTTTGCTTAGAGATATGTTTTGAGGAGTACCATACCAAATATTAGGGTGCCGTTCAAGTTCTACAAACTTCTTGCATATTTTCATTTAACTACTGACAAAATTCATAATAAACAATTTGCATAAAAACAAAATTCATAATTGTAATATACATTACATTTAACTAACAGAACAGTCAATAATCATACTGAAATTAGTCATAATGTTATGAACATAAGGTATAATATTACTAGGTATAGTTACGTTTAAATTTGGCATAATTACAAAAAATCATAACAACATTTAAACTAATAATTGGCAACATTTTATGTGGCAAATGATTATGAAGCAAATGATTTACTTAGGCAAATTACAAATCGTCAAATGTCATTTGGGCAAATATAAACTTTGCAGAATTGGTTTTCTAATGTCTCGGCGAAAATTATTTCGAAATTTTATCAAGTGGTCGAAAAATCTTAACTTTACCAATTTCACCTTAATTAGTGTATAGATATCATACTAGTACTAGTACTAGTGTATAGATATTGTAAATCTGTTTTAAAAATATATATATCTCGTTGAGTATCTTGCCGGATTCTTCTGAACCGAGGTTTTTCCGAGCCGGTGGTAGATTTTTTTGACATTCATAAGTGCTTGTTATAGACGGAGAGCGGACTGCAAAATTTCGTACCTACTTGATACCGCGATGAACTGTACAATGGTTTCCCATAAAACTGATGCTAAGTCCGAATTAAATAGTCTGCCATGGCGGAACTTGCCGAAAGTACCAAAAAAATAGCCACTTCCGGTGCGAAAAAAGGGGTGTCATTTTACCCATCTGATACTGAAATAGTAGTCATGGCATCAGTTAGGAATTTACTGGTAGGTACAGAAAAGCGAAATATGTCATTATTTTTTTTGCCGGAAGTGCTCGGCAGACGCTCTCAAAGGTGACCATCAGGACCCCTAAATATACCCATCTAATACCAGCATGAAACCAATTCCAGACGGTAGGTATGAACCCTCATTCCCAGAATATATAAGTCTGCCAGGGCTATTCCTGCCGAAACACCTTGACATACGAGTTTATGTGAGCAACCTATACTCCACTCAATATAGATATTTCAATTTCCATTAATCCAACAAAGCTGAATTTTGTTGGAGACCTTGGGTACACCATTAGAAATAAAGTGTCAAAAGTCCCCATTGATCCAATGTGTGCAAAAAGTTATTTGGGATCAAAGTTCAAAATTTTGGGTTATTTGTTTTTTTTTTTTCGAAAATGGTAAGTTTTATCAAGAAGTACCCCGAGACAAAAATTATAGATCTTAAAATTATCTACAAAAATGATATTTATACTTTTTTTTGTAAGAATTACCATTCCCGAGATATCACGATTCTAAAAGTTGAAGAAGTCACGTTCCACATGATAGCACATTTATGCCACATATACCTATAGGGTGACTGGGTAATTCGACCTATTTCATGAAAGGGGTTATTCTAGAGCTTATTTGCAATGTTTTTGGCCAGTAAACCAGGGATTGAAAACCCTCATTTCCGGAATATATAACTCTGCCAAGGCTTTTTCTGCCGAAACACCTTGACATGCGAGATTATTATTTATTTATG
Source organism: Choristoneura rosaceana (assembly GCA_037349165.1). Lineage (NCBI taxonomy): Eukaryota > Metazoa > Arthropoda > Insecta > Lepidoptera > Tortricidae > Choristoneura > Choristoneura rosaceana. Next base: position 2,264,502 of record JAZBNJ010000007.1, read on the forward strand.
TATTTGAATTTTTATGTATTTATTTATTTATGTATTTGAATTTTTATGATTTATTACTTATGTATTTGAATTTTTATGTATTTATTTATTTATGTATTCTAATTTTTATGACTTATTTATTTATTTTTGTATTATGTGCTTATTATTTGTAGTGTACAATAAAGAGTCATTGTGTTGTATTTTAGGTGTGTTTGGTTGTGTTTAATGAAACACCTTAATTGATTGTATAGAAGTAGAAGAAGAAATTTATTTACAGAAAAATTTTATATAAGAAAAGTAAACAAAGTGCAACTAGTGTAGGGTTCACGGAGGATATAAAAGATCCATCGGATCGCCGCGCTCTCGCTAAATGAGCTACGCAACGCTCGGCTACCACGATTTCGATAAAAAATTTCGATAAGGTTTTCAGGGATGACAAATCGATCTATCTTGCTCTTGTTTCTGGAAACACGCTTATTATCGAGTTTAAGCCCGAGCCGAATTTCTGAGACGAAAGCGTGTTTCCAGAAACAAGAGCAAGATAGATCGATTTGTCATCCCTGAAAACCTTATCGATTTTTTTTATCGAAATCGTGGTCGCCGAGCTTTACGTAGCTCATTTAGCGAGAGCGCGGCGATCCGATGGCTCTTTTATATTCTCCGTGAACCTTAAACTAGTTGCACTTTGTTTACTTTTCATATATAATTTTTTTCTGTAAATAAATTTCTTCTTCTACTTCTATACAATCAATTAAGGTGTTTCATTCAACACAACCAAACACACCTAAAATACAACACAATGACTATTTATTGTGTACCAGAAATAGTAAGCACATAATCTCGCATGTCAAGGTGTTTCGGCAGAAAAAGCCTTGGCAGAGTTATATATTCTGGAAATGAGGGTTTTCAATCCCTGGTTTACTGGCCAAAAACATTGCAAATAAGCTCTAGAATAACCCCTTTCATGAAATAGGTCGAATTACCCAGTCACCCTATAGGTATATGTGGCATAAATGTGCTATCATGTGGAACGTGACTTCTTCAACTTTTAGAATCGTGATATCTCGGGAATGGTAATTCTTACAAAAAAAAGTATGAATATCATTTTTGTAGATAATTTTAAGATCTATAATTTATAATTTTTGTCTCGGGGTACTTCTTGATAAAACTTACAATTTTCGAAAAAAAAACAAATAACCTAAAATTTTGAACTTTGATCCCAAATAACTTTTTGCACACATTGGATCAATGGGGACTTTTGACACTATTTCTAATGGTGTACCCAAGGTCTCCACCAAAATTCAGCTTTGTTGGATTTATGTAAATTGAAATATCTATATTGAGCGGAGTAGAGGTTACTCACATAAACTCGTATGTCAAGGTGTTTTGGCAGGAATAGCCCTGGCAGACTTATATATTCTGGGAATGAGGGTTCATACCTACCGTCTGGAATTGGTTTCATGCTGGTATCAATTGGGTATATTTAGGGGTCCTGATGGTCACCTTTGAGAGCGTCTGCCGAGCACTTCCGGCAAAAAAAAGACATATTTCGCTTTTCTGTGCCTACCAGTAAATTCCTAACTGATGCCATGACTATTGTTTCAGTATCAAATGGGTAAAATGACACCCCTTTTTTCGCACCGGAAGTGGCAATTTTTTTGGTACTTTCGGCAAGTTCCGCTGTGGCAGACTATTAAATTCGGACTTAGCATCAGTTTTATGGGAAACCATTGTACATTTCATCGCGGTATCAAGTAGGTACGAAATTTTGCAGTCCGCTCTCCGGCTATTATAGCCTAAATTGAATAAAGATATTTTGACTTTGACTTTGAAACGAGAGAGCCGCTGAGGTATATATCATAATCATGCATTATATCTAAAGTTTTTATAAAAAAGTACATTATGCGTTTTCAATGGTATACAAAATGACTATTATATAACTTGTTTACTATGTAATGACATATTATGCAAATTGACTTATTATTTTCGAAATTATGCAATTTGTTTTTATGTAAGTTCATTATTTCTATACATTAAAATTATGATATTCGTATTATGCAAAATGGAAATTCGCCAATTGTTTTTATGCAAATCATTACACATCCAAAATATCTGCTACAGAGATCTGCTGCAGACATCGAATCAATTTTTATCTTGCAAAAGAGAGCAATTAGAGCGATTTATAATTTGAAGACGTGTGAATCTTTAAGATCTTTTTTTAAGGAAACTGGTATCCTAACCCTGCCGTCGCTTTATGTTTTTGAAATAATCATGTACGTTAGGAAGAACATATGTGATTTTCCCACTAACGTCGATAAGCCAAAGGCTACTAGAAACACAGGAAAGCTTAAAGTTCCATCTTACAGACTGGCTAAAACCAAAAAGTCGTTTTTGGGAAATTGCATACGTTTTTATAATAAAATTCCAAAAAATATTACTAAAGAAACTGATACAAAATTTAAATCTACTGTCAAAAAGACGTTAATATCTAAAGCTTATTATAAAGTCAATGATTATATCATGGACACTGGACAAGGATATTTGGAAATAACTCCGATCCGCATTAACGATCCCTTCAAATAGCGAACCTACTATGTTAAAAATAAAATTGTGTTAAATACTTGTAATGTATAGTATATAGATATCATTTATAAATATTGTGAATCTGTTTTTAAAAAAAAAAAATACCTCTTTGATTTTCTTGTCGGATTCTTCTCAACAGAGGTTTTTTCCGAACAGGTGGTAGATTTTTTGACGGTCATAAGTGCTTGTTATAGCCTTAATTGAATAAAAAAAAATTGACTTTGTCTTTGAATATTAGGACTAAGATTGTACAAAAAATATTAAGGTCGATTTTTATTCAAGAAATACTTTTTAATTTCTACTCTTTTTTGCCAGACTATACATACATTTATAATCATTAATTTGGTATCTGGTTATTTGTTGTCTGGTAAAGAATGCCTCTAGGCCGCCTTTTGTAAGTTAAGTTTTTTCTATTGTGCAATAAAGATTAAGTAAATAAATTAAAATTTGTCATGTAAAAATACAATAATTACAACCACATTCGATCTTTTTTATCCACTGCCTAACAGCAAGTTTGCTAAAACCTCTTTTAATGCCTATCCTAATATCCTTTTATGCCTATAATAATAACTTTATTTTATCATTTATATTTAAAAATACAGTCTAACGTAGAACCACCTTATTTTTTTAAAAGTCTGAATAAATTACGACTGCATAACTGTTAAAGACTCGAACATAAAGTAAATGAAAAGAGGTAAAACATTTGCAAATATTAAGTTATCTACATTAAACTATATAAAGACCGTAATACTTAAAATAACATATGTTCAATTCTAAAACACTGCATAGACCCGGTGGCGCCCGTTGTGTTCCGACCCTAACGGGCCGCCATGTTTGTTTGTTTGCTTTCGGCCGGCAGTTGAGCAGGTGTCGCGGCACGTGTTGAGTTTTTCGCGTAACGGCTTTGTTTATTTACCTTAAAATCTGTGATTCTATGTAATAATGGTTTACTTTGTGTAATTGTGGTTTCCTAGGTACAGACTGTGATTTATAATGTGTTTGTGTCGTGTGATATTGTGGTTTTAAGGGTTTTTAGTTCGGCTGAAAACCGAAACTTCGGTGGTACGTACATAATTTTTGTTATTTAGACTCATAGAACCGTAATTTACGTGATTATTGCAAAATATATCCATTCTTATTTTATGATTATTAGTTGCTCTTTCTTATTAGAACTATATTTTGGTTCTTGACTTTCTAAATTAGCCACAAATAAATCACGATTCAAAGAAACAATTTCGCCCCGTCTTGCGTTACGTACCTAAAAATGAAATGATGTTTACTATACAATTTTATATGAATACTTATACTGTATTTGGCATCAAATGAAAGAACAATTAGTGTACTTTTTTTTAAATGTAATCAAAAAGGGTGTTATCGCTTTAGTTTTTTTTCTAAAAATGCATTTCTGCTTGAAGTCTTCAATTTTATCAGTGTGTCAGTTTTACGCATTTTTTATATTTTTTTTCAGTATTGTAATCCATAAAAATAAGTAATTACGTCGAATCTTTGTTTAATTGGCTTTTTTGTGTAAAATAAACATAGCAAATGGTCAAGTAGAAGCCAAGTTATGAATTTTTCAATAAAACACGGCATCTCGCGGAAAGTTTGCACAAATGACAGAGCAATATAGGCCACCATTTTTAAAATCCAAAAGCAAGTGAGTGGGTATTAGAGAAGTTCAAAGAGTTTAAAGAAATGGCGGAAACACACACTGGAAACAAAATTAAATTCTTACAATCAGATAATGGCACCGAATATGTGAACAAAAACTTTGATGCATACCTAAAACGATGCGGGATACAGCGAAGATTAACCGCACCATACACGCCAAATCAAAATGGGATATCAGAACGCAAAAACCGTACGCTCGTCGAGAAAGCACGAGCTATACTGATCGAAGCAAGGGCACCATTAAAACTATGGGCAGAAGCGATAGTAACTGCAAACTATTTGTCAAACAGATCGATAAATAGCGCCATTCAAAACGAAACCCCTTTTGAACGATGGGTTGGCAGGAAGCCTTGCATAAATCATTTATACGTGTTCGGAAGCAAAACATATGTCTTAATAAAAGGAACTAAAACTCACAAATTTGCTCCCAAAGCAATCCCAGGCATGTTCGCGGGTTACTCTGAAACGGCGAAAGCATTTCGAATCTTTATTCCCTCTAAAAACAGTATCGTAACATCAAAAGACGTGAGAGTTATGAAGACTATGTTCTATGATGAACTTGACAAGAATGGAATCTCCAATTTATTCGATGAGTCCCTAAATCCTAAAGAAACGCCATCGAAACAAGCATCAAACAAGCAAGTGGTTGTCACTTTTGACGATGAAGATCAGTCTGACAGAGATAGTGTAACAAGCGATCATAATGATTATTTTAATGATACGTTACTGCAAAACGAAAATGACAGCTCAGATGCGCACCAAGTGGACCCAGTAAATACTGAGAGCGATTATGAGTCATTTTCCAGCTCTCCCAATGCTTCTAATGCTGACATACAGATGCAAGATCATGATACTGATGAAAACGCCACTGCTCAAACGATGTCATTGAGAAACAGGTCAGAAATTAAAGCTCCAAAGCACTTTGATGACTATATTATGGCAGCAGTTGAAGAAATCGAAAAACTTTATAAGCCAAAAGAGCCTGCATCATTCAAAGAAGCGATGGACTCGCCTGACAAAAGCAGGTGGCAACAAGCCATGCTCAGCGAAATCAACTCTCTGAACGAGAATAAAACATGGGATCTAGTCGAGCTACCTAAAGGACGAAAAGCTCTTCCTTCCAAATGGGTTTACAAAGTCAAAATGAATCCTGATGGAACTGTAGAGAGATTTAAAGCCAGGATGGTTATTAAGGGTTACTCTCAAAAACTTGGAGTAGACTATGACAAAACATTTAGCCCTGTGGTTCGCCTGAGTACTGTACGCACAATTCTTGCTATTGCTGCTAAAGAAAACTTAAAACTTTGCCAATTCGATGTTTCAACAGCCTTTCTGTATGGTGCAGTACAGGAAGAAATTTACATGAAACAACCCGAAGGCTATCAAGATGGCACAAAACGTGTCTGCAAACTAAATCGAAGTCTTTATGGACTCAAACAGGCTCCGCGTTGTTGGAATACCTGTATCGCTGAATTTTTAGAAAACTCTGGATTCCAACACAGCGAAGCTGATCCCTGCTTATATGTCAGAATCAAAGGACAAGCAAAAGTCTTCATCGGGCTTTATGTCGACGACGGACTCGTTGCGTATAACTCAACTGCAACAGGAGACGAGTTTATTCAAGAACTGAAAGCCAGATTCAAAATAACCACTAAACCTGTTTCTTATTTCCTCGGAATGGAAATAAACGTGCGCAACGATAAGACTATCACACTGTCTCAAAAGACCTACACAAAGAAAGTTTTAGAGAAATACGGGATGTCTTACTGCAACTCAGCTCCAACACCTATAATGAAAGATATCAATTTGGAGGAGCAGGAGGAAGAGGAAGTCATTACTAACTTTCCATATAGACAAGCCGTAGGTGCTTTGGCATATCTGTCAGTGGGCACAAGGCCAGACATTTCATATGCAGTAGGTGTAGCCTCAAGGAACCTTGGTACGCCTGCAAGAAAAGATGTTATGTTGGTTAAACGGATCTTTCGATATCTGAAAGGAACTATGGACAAAGGCCTTACCTTTACTAAAAAGTCACCTTCACACTTAGTCTGCTACAGCGACGCAGATCATGCCGGTGACCAGACAACAGGAAGATCAACGACTGGATTCGTGTGCTTGTACTCTGGAGCCGCAATTAGCTGGCGAAGTCAGAAGCAAGCAACTGTCTCGATGTCATCGACTGAGGCAGAAATAATAGCAGCCAGTGAAACTGCTCAAGAGATATTGTGGTTGGATCGCCTGCTAAACGGCCTAGTACAATCGGAGAAGCCTGTACTATACTTAGACAACGAGTCAGCACTTAAACTTGCACATAATCCACAATATGAATACCACAAACGCACGAAACACATAAAACTGAAGCATTTCTTTGTGAGAGAATGTGTCAATGATGGACATCTATCAGTCAAACACGTATCCTCGGCACAGCAGTTGGCCGACATGCTTACGAAGCCCTTGTACGGCCCCAGATTAAATGAGCTAAGCTCAAGCATAGGCTTAAAGAATTTAATATGATCAAATTCTTCAAACTACCGGGGATGTGAAGATATACCGCCTTGCATCCTTGTAGTATTTTCATATCACTCTATGGTGTTGATTGTTTGTCATTGTCATTGTGTATAAAATAATAGATTGAAGTTGTTACTTAATGCAAACCTTATCCGTTTTATTTAAAATAAACTTAACAAATACTGACTGCAGTAGCGTTGTATCGAGTGTCACGCACAAAGTTGTCAAGATATTGGTAAAGGTATTCTTTGCTCGTGACGTTTTCTAGAGAGTACAGTGTTGCCACCTCAGATATTTTCTTTACCCTAACGCTATGCGAAATTAGCACTTTCATTTATTTTTACCCTAACCTTTTTTTAAATAAAAGCGAACCAAATAAATGCGTTTTATTAATAAACTAATAGTTAAACTACTACACCGTTTTCAAACATTCTTGGAATGCATCCATAATAGTCTTGACTTCTATGCCATCTGCAGTATTTTTTTCCTGAAACCTTCCTTTTTATTCGAAAATTTTTACCCTAAAAATACCCCAAATAATTTTCTATCCCAACATATACCCTAAATTTGGGGTAAATTACCCTAAGGTGTGGACACAGAGTGCGTATGAAATAAAAGCACATTCAAGGATATCCATACGTCTGTGATCTCGATAATCCGCAACTTGTGCGAGTTGCGGGATCATATCCGGCCCCACTCGGGAACTTTGCTCATATTTACCGATCCCTCTGTACTTGGGTTTAGTTTGGGTCGTAACATGTTGATATTTGCCGATAAAGGTAATCGTTGGACGGAGTTATTACCCTCTGGGTTGACTTAGTGAAACTTGCGGGGTGATTCAGTACGTGCGGTTGGGATGGGCGTTAAAAATGCAGCTGATTGATAACTGGACCAATCAACTTTTTTACCGACATTTTGGGCGTCTCCTGGCATTAGCAAAATTGTCTCTGGCGTTACCAAAAAATCGTACTTCCAAAATGAAATGAAATGATTTTTATTTGCGGAATATGGGTTATAAAGGATGTTATGTCATTACTAATTAACTCAGCCATATTCTACTTAATTAAGCATGCAAACTTTAGCAGGTATTTAAAGGTTCCAACAAGATATTTAAAGGTTTAAGAGCGTGCATACAAAAAGTTGGCCATTCGGTGATTTTGAGGTTTTTCAAACGCCTTATTAATGTCTAAATGCTTACATTTTTTCAGAAAAAACTAGTGTAACGTATGGACAAACTCTTACTTTGATGCATAGCGGTAATTTTAATTTGTTTCCATCAGCGATTTTTTTTTTACCAAATTATTTCGTAGGTGAGGTTTTCCGAAAATACGCGTCAGAGCTGACTTTCATGCGAAATAATGCCATTATAACCCACCACAGACGATGTAAATTTAATATTTTATAATAGAACATATAGTCTTTTAATGCATAGTGATGTCATATGTATCAAAATACAAGCTATTATTATTCAAATACCATTCTACAAAATGTCTAAATCGGTCTATTTAATATTTTTTTTTCTCATTTATTAGAATGTATTTACCAATAAAACAATTTTATTATATATCTACAGGTAATGTTTAGTCTGTAATATTTTTTTCAGCGCTTAATAATAGCTCATTTAATTTTGACAATTTTCTAAACTTCGGTCCGAAATCGATTATATAACCCCGCGCGTCAATAGTTACGATTCAGAAAGCGCCGGGCTCTCCCAAGGAACGGACGTATCGCTCTGCGCTCTCAGAAAGGTTAACAACCTTAACCAACCATTACTGTAAACATTCGATAGTTATAGCGCATCCGCAATTGCTTGATACTTGAAAGTAATTTTACCTGTTAAAATTAAATGTTTTAATTTTTTGCAATTTTCACTCAAACTTATACGGGTATATAAATTTTACATTTCACAAGCATTTTGTATAACTTGCCTTATTAGTATTATATGTATGTTAGTGTTTAAGCACCTATTGGTCAAACTTTGGTAGCTAAATTTGGCCCACTTCTCGATTTTCGATTGAGCTGAAACTTTGCATGGATGTGTGAATTAAATGACAATGTAATATTACTATGACATGAAGCTGATCTGATGATGGAGCTGGAAGGTGACCATAAGAACTCTGTAATAAAACGACATAACCCTATCGAGCTTGGGCTCATTAGATTTTTCTTGAGGAGTACTTTGGTTCTAAGTGGCAACAAAGGGACAAAGGTACAGTCAGCAAAAAAATATTGTCTGTTAATTTTTAAATCTAGGTAACTAAAAGTTGTTAAAGTTTTCATTTACCTTGCCCTGTTGTATACATGTTAGCATGATAGTGAGTTAGTATATAAAGTAAATAAAAGCTAGTTGTACAGTAAAAATCTTATACTTAATTTCAGATATGGGCAATAAACGAAAATATAAATTTAACACTATTTTTTGTTCCAAGATGCTGGATGACATTTCAAGTCCGGAAATCGTCATGGATGTTGTTTTCGACTAATTTGGCAGCGCTAAATGCGAATTTCATTATTTTTTGGATCCAAGATGGCGGATGACTTTCGTGGCAGGAAATCGATATGGGTGTCGTTTTTGACTAATTTAGCTGCGTTCGGCGTAAATATAACATTATTTTTTGCTCCAAGATGGCAGATGACATTTCAAGACCGGAAATCGTCATGGATGTCGTTTCCGACTAATTTCTTCTTCTTCTTCTCTTTTAAAATATGGCTTTCTGTCTTATTTAATAGGACAATTTCGCCAGTGTCAAAGTACTCTCTTTGAGAGGGACGTTGTACGGTGATTGTAGTTTTTGCAACTTGATAGTAAAATTCCAGAAACCACGTGGAAACAACTTGCGCATTAAAAAATGTCAGACACGAGAGCAATATAGAATTTTGTGATCACTGTCCACTGTTAAAGTTAATCGCCGCATAAAACACTATCAAAATTATACTTTAACTAGCCAAAGAAACAGAAATAGCAAAATTATATATTTTCTACATCCGCCATGTTCGAATGCCACAAATCGAATCAGCGTAAATCTAACATTATTTTTTGTTCCAAGATGGCGGATGACATTTCAAGACCGGAAATCGTCATGGATGTCGTTTCCGACTAATTTTGCAGCGCTAAATACGAATCCGTCATTATTTTTTGGATCCAAGATGGCGGATAATATTTCATGGCAGAAAAGCGTTATGGATGTCCTTTTTCCTAAGTTGGCAGCGATAAATGCGTTTAGACATTAATTTTTTAGATCCGAGATAGTGGAATGAACATCTTGGATCCTAAAAATAGTGTTAGATTAGTCGAAAACAACATCCATGACAATTTCCGACCTTGAAATTGAAATGTCATCCGCCATCTTGGAACAAAAAATGATGTTAGATTTACGCTGAACGCTGCTAAATTAGTCAAAAACGGCACCCATATCGCTTTTCTGCCACAAAATGTCATCCGCCATCTTGGATCCAAAAAAATATGACAGATTCGCATTTAGCGCTGGCAAATTAGTCAAAAACGACACCCATGACATTTTCTTTCCTCGAAATGTCATCCGCCGTCTTGGATCCAAAAAATAATGACAGATTCACATTTAGCGCTGCCAAATTAGTCCAAAATGACACCTATGGCATTTTATTGGTTCGATATGTCATCGGCCATCCTATATCCAAAATATATTGTCAAATTCCCATTTAAGGCTGCCAAATTAGTCTAAAATGACATTCATGTCGATTCCCGGCCTTGAAATGTCATCCGCCATCTTGATTCCAAAAGTAATGACATATTCTTGATAAAGTTTTCGTGAAAAAGTTTTTCGCGATTAAGTACTGACACGATAAAAACAGGACCCTACTACTAAGACTCCATTGTCCTTGACTGGCACTAGGCTGTTGGTATCTCATGAACCGTGATAGCTAGACGGTTGAAATTTTCACACATGACGTATTTCTGTTATCGCTATAACAACAAATATTAAAAACAATAAAATAAATACTTAAGGAGGGCTCCCATACAACAAACGTTTTTTTTTGACGTAATAACGAAAACGGTATTTGACAACTCCTGTATTTGTTGTCTTAAATATTGATATGAAAATATGAGCAATGATGAACTAAAATAATTTCTTTGCTCATCCGCGACCTTACGATAGCTAAGTTTATGTAAGATATGCGTGTTCATGCAGTTCCTCCACCTCCACACTGTAAGAACACACAAATCACTCGAAACCATCTATTACCGTCACCACACTACATCAACCCGTTTCGAACTCAACAAGAGCTCATCTTCAGAGCAACACAACCGTACACCATGCTACCAGATGTTAGACAACGTGGATGTTGTGTTGCTGTTGTGTGTGTGTTGTGAGTCTAACATCTGGTAGCATTATGAGCAATGATGATGAGATATTTAGCTATTTACTAAGTACTGCGTGCCCTCACACAATATACCTACTATCATTATGTGCGCGAAACATTGAAACTAAGTAAATGTTTTGTGCGCACTGAAAAATTAATTTTTTATTACTAACTTTTTTTACTGACTGTACATTATTATCCATTGTTAACATCTAGGGCCAAAGTACATTTCGAGACGAATCAAACGAACCCAAAGTCGATGTGGTTATAGGGATTTATTACAGAGTTCCTATGGCCACCTTCCAGCTTTTTCATCAGATCAAAGTCATCATAACAATATTGCATTGTCATCTATTCTGATTTACACACGTATGTAAAATTCTCACTCAATCTAAAAAAAATAAACGCACATTTAGTCAAGTTTAGCTTCCAAAATGTAATCCATAAGTACTTACTAATTAACTAACGTACTAACAGGGCAAGATAAAAAAGAACTTGAAACAAAATACATTATTTTGTTAAAAAATTAAAATATTTATATGACAACAAAACTTAAGTTTACTACGGTGGAAAATGTACAATGATCAAGTTGTGTCGCCAGCGCCACATCGCACGCACACATCAAACCGTGGTAGTGTGCGGGCGAATCACACCGCCCGAGCAGGAGATCGCGCAAGTGACGAGTTGGGACAAAATGTATGCGCGCTCTTAATAGGTTGAACTTACGTAGGATGGCATGGCATGTATTCATGTACGTACACCATCTATTTAATTACAGAAAAAACATGCTTATTTACAAAAATTTGCGATTGTTTGAAAAATTTCGCGGACAGATTAGTGTCGGTAAAAAAGTTGATTGGCCCAACTATCAATTTCATCATCATCGTCATATCAGCCGCAAGGTGTCCTTTGTTGGACGTAGGCTTCCTCCAGTTGCTTCAGTTGAAAGTGGCCCGCATCCACCGTGAAACCACGGCTTCAACCAGATCATCTTGTCCATCTCTTTAGTGGACGTCCTACGTTGCGCTTGCTAACCCACGTCTTCGTTCGTCAACTTTTCGGCTCCTACAGCCATTTCTTCTCCGAGCTATATGCTCTGCTCATTGCCACTTCAACGATGCAATTGGTGTGGCTATTTCGGTGACCCTCATTCTTCTTCGTATCTCCTCATTTCTAATCACTAGCATTGCTATCAATTTAGCACTATACAATACAAATGAATTCGGGACATACTCTCTTTATATATTGTAACGGATAACTCACGTCCTAATTCGACATGTCGAGCTAAACTCGATTTAAGACGTGAGTTATCCGTTACAATATCATTTAATATGAGTGAGCCTCACGGTGGTTTCATGTTCAAAATTGGTGTAGTGTAGTTTGGCACTTTGCTTTCATAATACTTGATGTTGGCGAACAGAGTCTCTCCCAAGTTCCAGTCCCTGTATTTTCTCGGTTATTGAAAACAGTATGACAGACAAGGGTCGCTTTTCTATGACTTGACAAAGTTTGGTAACTACATGCACGATGTTACCCGTTATTAGTTACTAGACTTACTAGCTGTTGCTTCCTTCGTCTATGTCACGGGGAACTTTTTACTTTGTTTCGTAATACATTTTTTTAATTATGAGAGGGAGGCAAATGAGCAAACAACTCAAGGAGAGTCTCTGGTCTGTAGTCGGCGCTTTTAAAGTACAAACCCTTTTCTTGAAAGCCCCAGATGTTTTATCACAATTGGACTTAGTTATGCAAACAAAAACCAACTTACAATGCAAAAAGTTACTAAAATGCACCTTATAGCAACTCGATAGAGTGGATTTTAGTAATTGTGGGTTGATTCCTGCCTGGTTCCCACCTCAGATTTTTTTTTACCCTAAAGCTACGCTAAATTACCCAAAATGAGGCACTTTTATTTATTTTTTACCCTAAAAATTTTTGAAATAAAGAAAAGTAAATAAATGCGATTTATTAATAAATAATAATAATAAATTAATTATTATTAATTTATTTATTATTAATTTTTGTTTCTTTTATTTGTTTAATTTTTGTCGCCTTCCGTGAAGTCGCCAAGCGGTCGCAGCGGAAGACCAGCGTTGGCTTACACGGCCAACACTATGCTGAGCTGCGACCGTTTCGTGCCTTCGCATATTGTATATTTTTTTGTTTTCATGTTTTTTTGCCCTGTTATTTTTTATGTGCGAAGCGTGAATAAAAATATTTCTATTTCTATTTCTAATAGCTAAACTACTACACCGTTTCGAAACATTCTTGGAATTCTTCCATAATAGTCTTGGCTTCTATGTAGCTGCAGTATTTTTTTTCTTGAAATCGTACATTCGATTCGAAAACTTTTACCCTAAAAAATACCCAAAGAATTTTTCTACCCCAAAAAATACCCTTAACCCGTAAAAATACCCTAAACTGGTTCCTGTTTGCATCTACGTCTAATTGTCAAATTTTTTTGTAATTGATTTTGTTGTTCTACTTGCTTATTCAATAAAACCTGCTTCTCAAGCTTCATTTGAAGTAATAGTTATTGTTGGCACTTTAAGTGCTACGTGGTATCTACGAGCTGCTACGTCGTAGCAACGTAGCGAGCTCGTAGCAACGCGCGCCTGTATCGTCGTAGAGTGTAGTCGATTGGATGGAAGAGCGAGGTTTGTTAGTGGGTAATTCGTATTATACGAAAATACAAAAATGTTTTAAAAAAAAACCATAGTGGTTTTACACAAAAGTGGTTAAATGTTTTGATGATTGCTCTTTTCGTCTTTAATGAATTCGAAAAATAGTTGTAATGACGTTGTATATTGTATAGAAAAACTTGTGAAACATTAATTTGTAAGGATTTACGTGTTCAAATAGCTATCGTAAAACTTTCCATTTAATTAAGTGCTTCACTTAAAAGGAGGATTCAACACTAGTTTTAACACAAAAGTTGAAAATAAATAGTTTTGAATTTTTTTTGAATTTTTGAATTAATACAAAGTTTTCGTGTCACAAAGTCAAAAGATTTTCAAACGCTGCCTAATATCCAAGTATATTATAGGCACGGTAGAGACAAGCGGCACTGTTACCTGCTAAAGTAAACTCAGCTGTTATTACAACAAATAACCGTTAGCCGGATATTAGTTCAATGTTCGGTGCACGAGCACTCATTAGTGGCGCTGATGCCATATCTAGATGACGCAGGCGAGCATTAGGTCCCCCTGGACCGTACCCCTGTACGGTTTCGGTATCGTAACTTAACTAGTGGTGCGACGGTTATTTGCTAGCGGAGGTATGAGAAGGAAGTTTAGCAAGGAATTCCATTGAAAAAAAAACTGGCTAAGGGTGTGATTCCTCTTTAAAATATTTTGGTGCTTTGTGTTTTCAACCATTTCTTAAGTTTTTTTTTATTTGAGCAAGTAGGTCTCCTGATGGTAAGAGATCTCCACCGAACGTAAACATCTGCAACATCAGTGCTATTACAAATACAAGTATTTATTTAGGGGTAAAACAATTTTTTTTTTTCATTCCTCCGCCATTTTTTTTTTCGCAGACGCCATATTGAAATATCATATAGCCTATGTCACTCCGACAGTTAAGATGAATCCAATGTTACCTCATATGTTAAAATCCGTCTAGCCGTTTAGGCTGCAACGAGGACCAAAGAAATGGACATACATACCCACATACATACATACATACGCTCGAAAAGCATAACCCTCCTTCAGGCAGTCGGGTAAAAAGAAGATCAACCAAAATCACCGCATAAACTCTTACGTCTTCATCTCCGCTAAACCAAATGATCAAGTGTCAACCCTGCACAAAGCCGGATCATCTCGCCGAGATAGCCGACACGGGCATAGGCTTGTCGAATAAATATCGATACATCGATATATCGATATTTTCAATTCAATATGTTTGAGCCTATAAAGTTGGATGGAGTATTTTGTATTGAAATGGGAAGTATTTCGCCACCCATCCAACCTCCGCGCACGTCCTGCTCTATGACGAATCCTATAGAGCAGATAAAAAGAAAGAAGTCGGCTGTCAACTGCGACAGCAGTGCTTCGCTACGTATTTTCCACCAAGATCTTTAATTATTGTAAAACCATCTGAAGACCTCAGCTGAAGACTGAATCATACAAGACCGCATGCAGCAGTAACGCTATCAAATCTTCTGGAGTTAAGGGTGAGTGAATTACCATCTTTTCAATCGAAGTATATCCATCCGCCTTTATAGGTAAACCTACGGAGTGTTTTAGGCCAACCTACTACAGTCCATTCAACCGCGCAAATATTTTTGGCCTTCGAGCCGCACTCTTAGTAGATTTTCCTAATTTTCGGACTTCTTTCAAAATTGTCATCCCCCATAATTTATGTAATTATTCCCTTTAACTCCATTTTATACCTATAAGCCACTGAGGCCTGGGTTCTACCGCATATTATATACCTATAAGCCACTGAGGCTTGGGTTCTACCGCATATTAATATCCCCGCATACTATACTATTTTCCCGCATTCAATATTTTCAATTTCATTCATTTATTATTTCAAAATAAACCGCTTTGAAATTGTGCTTACAGACACGTCATTGTAATACGACCACGAGTAAAAGTTCGCAGTGCGCGACATATTATATTCCGTCTCGCTTACACCTATGGCCATGTCATGTTTGTTCTTTCTGCCCGCAACATATTAGTCAAATTATAAACTTTTTAATTTAGTAGCATTGTTGTGTTCCATTCTGTGTTCGAATTTGTAACATTGTGTTCGATTTTTGAATAAAAATGGAAAACAAAATTTCACTTTTGTCAAGCAAACGTGATTCGTATTTTCAACGTATTCAAAGCATTTACGATTCTATTCCCAAGTCAAAACGGGATAAAATTGCTTTGTTTTTAATGCAAGCTGCAAACATTCAACATTTGCGTGATGAGTTTGTTGAACTTAATGATTCGATTCATGCGTGTCATTTGGAACTGGATCCAAAGTATGAACCCAAATATGAATTATTGTGGCACTTTGATGACATGTTCTATGCAATTAAATCAGTATTTAAGAAGTTAAGCGATTCAGATGATACCGCCGCTAGTGCAGCAGCAAGTGCGGCGTCCGCTTTCAAGTTACCGCGCATTGATATTCCTGACTTTGACGGGGACATACAAAAGTTTCCTTTGTTCATAGAGTCATTTCGCACGATTGTACATAACAACCCCGCTTTAGGAGACTCAGAGCGCATTCATTACTTGATTTCAAAATTGAAGGGAAAAGCTCAGTCAATTTGCGTAGGTATTGCACCTACCCCTGATAACTACAGGGTGTTGTATGAAACCTTAGTCGACAAATACGAAGACAAACGTGCTATCACTATTTCCTATTTGGAAAACATTCTAAATTTGAAACCGTTAAGTGCTGGTAAAGCAAACGCAGCAAATTTAGAAACTTACATTGATCAGTTTTCAACGTCAGTTGCTGCTTTACGTCAGCTGAATATCAAAGAAATGTCTGACTTCATATTTGTACATTTGGCACTGCGTAAGTTAGATAGCGAAACTTCCAAGGCTTTTGAAATGTCTCTTAAAAACAATGACAAGTTTCCTAAATACGATGATTTCGTAAAGTTTATCCGCGATCAAACTAAAATATTACAACGCACTACTGCAATCGCGTCACCGTCGCATCCGCACGCCGGCAACCACGCTCAGCGCAGCCAGCCGTTCCCCGCGCCCCGCACGCATTTTGCTCAGAATAAAATGCAAACTTTTCTTGTAAATAATAATAATGAAAATCCTATTCGCGTTTGCAGTTACTGCAACAGTAACAAGCACTTCAATTTATATCAATGCGAACCTTTTCTCAGATTGACGCCGATTGAAAAATATAATGTAATTAAAAAGTGCAATGGTTGTGTGAATTGTTTAAGTGTCCGTCATACACTTTCTACATGCAAGTCGAATACCACATGCAAATATTGCAACAAGGCTCACCATACCCAACTATGCCGCAACGCTTTAGATCATCCTAATGCATCTAAGCAGGGTGATTCTAATTTTAAAAATGGACATTCTTATAATGTCAATAAAGGTCAGTTTCGACCTCCCGCGCCGCTCCCTGTTAATCAACCCGCGTCTTCGCCCGCAACCGCCGCCGCCGCGCCGCCAGCGCGCCCGCACGCCGCCGCGTCGCCGTCTTCGGTTCCGCACGCTCCCGCAGTCGCTGCTCCTGACTATACACGCACTAACAATAGTGATGTAGGTTTCTCAGGCACTGCTACTAGCAATCAAGATTCGTTCAAGACAGTGTTATTAGGAACTGCAATTGTTCAGGTTTTAGATGCCTTTGGCAATCGCCGCGATTTAAGAGTCCTAGTCGACATGGGCTCTCAGAATCACTTTATCACCTCGCGTTGTTTACGGACATTAGGGTTAAAACTATCGCCTGATGATAAAAATATTTCGGTACACGGTATAGGAGAAAGTTCCCAGTCCATAAAAGGAACATCGAACCTAACGCTGTTCTCACGATTTGATGAGTCGTTTTCGTTTGACTTGCAAGCGTTGGTTATTGACAAAATATCTGGTAATTTGCCTGCTTGTGAAATAAATACCGCGTGCTTAGATTATTTGAAAGATATTCCGTTTAGTGACAGTCATTGGTACATGCCGGGTAAAATCGACTTACTGCTGGGTGCTGAAGATTTCGTCAAATGTATTATGAAGAATAATCGCATTATTGGCCCACCTGGTTTACCCGATGCAATTGAGACTGTTTTTGGATATGTCATTTCTGGTTCCGCTTATACTACAGGTGTTCAATCATCGTCTGTACAAACTTTCTTCACCGCGACTGACAAAGTTGATATTCTTTTATCAAAATTTTGGGAGATTGAGGAGGTTCCCATTCGCAAACATCTGTTCGCTGACGATAAGGCTTGTGAACAGATTTATTCACAGCAGACTACTAGGGATGATCTTGGCCGCTATGTTGTTCCTCTGCCGTTTTGCCGTGATCCATGTGATTTGGGCGATTCATTACCTACTGCGATGTGTAGATATAAATCTTTAGAAAGAAGATTTAAACAAAATAATTTTATTCATCAACAATATGATGAAATCATCCGCGATTATTTACAAAAAGATTACATATCTTTAGTGAAGGACTTGGAAAGTAATCCCAGTGCTTATATTATACCGCATCATCCTGTTATTAAGGAAGACAGGCTGACAACTAAAGTACGCATTGTTCTAGATACTAGTGCATCTACTTCTACTGACATATCATTAAATGATTGTCTGTATACTGGACCAAATCTGCAATCACATTTACTCGCGATTATCTTCGATTTTCGCTTATTTCTAGTTGCTATAACCGCTGACATACGTCAAATGTACTTAAGAATCTTGGTTTCTCCCGAGTTTCACCGCTATCTTCGTATGATATACCGCTTTTCCAATGAGAGTGAACCGCAAATTTATGAATTTAACCGCGTTTGTTTTGGACTTAAATGCAGTCCATACCTTGCAATGCGCACGGTCAAGCAACTTTTATTAGACGAAGGTCCGTCTTTTCCTGCCGCTGCATCAGTTGCATCTCGCAATTTATATACAGACGATTCAGGATCATCTGTTAGGAATAAATCTACTGCTATTGAGCTTTCGCGCGATTTGATTGCTTTATTCTTAATGGCCACCTTAGAATTAGTTACATTCTCAGGCAACTCACGTTCTTTACTTGAGTATTTATCAAAGGAAAATCGCTCTTCCGCTGTTGGAGACATCGCTGATGATATTGATTTTAAATTCTTTGGCTTACGTTGGTGTTCAGTTGCAGACCAATTCTTTATATTTGTAAATTTAGACCCGCATAACGTTGCGACAAAGCATACAACATTATTCACACTTGCTAGAATGTGTTTTATGGTAATTATCGCAACACTAATCATTTTATTCACGAATATATTGAGAAATACCCTCTGGTTATTGAAACTGAATTGGGATTTACGATTTTCAGAGCATATTCATGCACATTGTTTTTAGTTCAAATTGAGCTACCGCTTTTTTGCTTTTCCTATTTACTTTCAATTATTCATATAAAATGTTAACAGTTTTAACGCAAATAGAATCTGTTCTTAATTCGCTTCCTTTGACTATATTAAATGCTGATCCATTAGAGTCTACCGCTTTAACACCTTCACATTTTTTAACATTAAATCCAGTAAATTCATTACATATAATGTTGATGTATCAAGTTTGTCATTGAACTTGGTAAAACGGAAATATCTTCTTGATAATATTATCCAATCGTTTTGGAAACGATGGAAGTTGAATATTTACATACGCTCCAGATGAGACAGAAATGGAATACCGCGTCTAATCCCATAACTAAAGGCACAATTGTCATATTTAATATTAATAATGTATCTCCTCTTAAATGGCCATTAGGTGTAATTGACGACGTCTTTCCAGGTAAAGATGGAGTTATTCGTGTTGTGTCTGTACGCACAAATTCGGGTGTCTATCAAAGACCCGTGGTAAAGGTTTCTCCCTTACCATTACAATAAGTTTTATTTTATTTTCTTTCATGCCACAATGATTGCTTCTTGTGGTATAATTTCAAGTCAATTTTATTTTTCTTTTCTTTCATGCTCTTTGTTCATTTAGAAGAACAAAGAGATCTTTGTCCTTCTAGGCGGGGGGAATGTTTGAGCCTATAAAGTTGGATGGAGTATTTTGTATTGAAATGGGAAGTATTTCGCCACCCATCCAACCTCCGCGCACGTCCTGCTCTATGACGAATCCTATAGAGCAGATAAAAAGAAAGAAGTCGGCTGTCAACTGCGACAGCAGTGCTTCGCTACGTATTTTCCACCAAGATCTTTAATTATTGTAAAACCATCTGAAGACCTCAGCTGAAGACTGAATCATACAAGACCGCATGCAGCAGTAACGCTATCAAATCTTCTGGAGTTAAGGGTGAGTGAATTACCATCTTTTCAATCGAAGTATATCCATCCGCCTTTATAGGTAAACCTACGGAGTGTTTTAGGCCAACCTACTACAGTCCATTCAACCGCGCAAATACAATATATCGATATTTTTGGGCGATATATTTCGTAATGATATATCGATATGTCGATAGAAAATATCCAGTATGGAAAATTGTATCGAAAACGATATTTTTTTAATTCTATTATTTATTCTTTTAGTGCCATAGCACTGAAGTCGCTGAAATCTGAATCTGTAGAAGATAGGAACGAACGAAAAAAAAGAACTATATTGTCTATGACTGTTGAGTATTATGTTTTGTTACGTTCCATGCATTGACATCTGAATTTCTTGCATGTATATTAAACACTGGAGACGTTAATTGCACTATTTTACTAATGAAATTTACTTTAGTGAGTACTTATTGAGATTTAATCGATATATTCATATATCGATATTTTTCCTTTGATATATCGACGCTAATATTGATATTTTAATAAATATCGATATAGCGATTTTTTTTTTCATTTTCGACATCCCTATCATGGGCATCGGGTTAACGATGAGCGATGCGGCGGCGCACGTGTTGAAAGAGCAGACGTTACCGGTTATGGGCGGATATGACCGGTTATCTAAGCGGTGCACGGTGGTGTATCGGGAGGGTGTAAAAGTGACGTGTTGGAGTGTTAGTTTACATGATAAGTGCTCTCGGCGAAGTTTTGGATTGTTCGATGTAATACATTTAATTTGTCTATTAGGATTTCTTTTTCGCTTTTATCCCTACTAATCCTACTTCCTACTAATATTATAAATGTGAAAGTTTGTGAGTGAGTGAGGATGTGAGTGAGTGAGGATGTGAGTGAGGATGTGAGTAAGTATGTTTGTTACTTCTTCACGCTAAAACGGCTGGACGGATTTGGATGAAATTTGGCAAAAAGTTAGTTTATGACCTGGATTAAAACATAGGATACTTTTTATCCCGATATTCCCACGGGATAGGGATGAAATCTTGAAATAACAACCGCTGGGCTTAGAGTCATGAAATTTGGTATGTAGGTAGCTGGACGTTTGGAATAACACAAGGGCTACTTTTTATCCCACGGGATAGGGATAAAATCTTGAACTAATAACCACTGGGCTTAGAGTCATGAAATTTGGTATGTAGGTAGTTGGCCGTCTGGAATAACACATAGGCCAGTTTTTGACCCAATATTCCCACGGGATACCTAGGGATAAAATCTAGAAATAACGACCGCTGTGCTTAGAGCCATGAAATTTAGTATGTCGGTAGCTGGACCTCTGGAATAATAGATAGGCTACTTTCTATCTCGATATTCCCACGGGATAGGGATAAAATCTTGAAATAATAACCGCTGGGCTTAGAGTCATAAAATTTGGAATGTGGGTAGCCGAAGGTCTGGAATAACACATAAGCGACTTTTTGACCCGATATTCCCACGGGATACCTAGGGATGAAATCTCTAAATAACAACCACTGGGCTTAGAGCCATGAAATTCGGTGTGTAGGTAGCTGGACCTTTGAAATAACACATAGGCTATTTTTTATCTCGATATTCCCACGGGATAGGAATAAAATCTTGAAATAATAACCGCTTGGCTTAGAGTCATGAAATTTGGTAGGTGTGTAGGTAGCTGGACGTCTGGAATAACACAAAGATGACTTTTTAACCCGATATTCCCACGGGATACCTAAGGAAAAAATCTCGAAATAACAACCACTGGGTTTAGAACCATGAAATTCGGTATGTAGGTTGCTGGACCTCTGAAATAATACATATTTTCTATCTCGATATTTCCACGGGATAGGGATCAAATCTTGAAATAATAACCGCTGGGCTACGAGTCACGAAATTTGGTATGAAGGTAACTCGATGTCTAAAATAACACATACGCTACTTTTTATCCAGATATTCTCACGGGATAGTTTTGTAACTAAGGGAGCGCATACGTCCCTGTATTATTATTATTTTATATTTTTGTCGGCATAGTTTATTCAAATTCAAATTCAAAAACATTTATTTGTAAGAATACAGTAAAACCTACCTACCTACCTATATATCCTACTTACCTATATATCCGTGCAAAATTACAGTTTTCTAGCATTGATAGTCCCTGATCTGACAGACAGACATGCTGAAACTATAAGGGTTCCGTTTTTGCCATTTTGGCTCCGGAACCCTAAAAATAACGTGTAAAAGTGCCCGTTGCGGCCTATTTACTGAATAAGTAAATGATTTGAATTTGGATAGGGAAAATTTTTGAAATTTCAGCACTGGGTTTAGAGTCTTGAATTTTGTACAGCTATTCACAACACAACCTCAATGAAGGAAGACCACGATATAAATTTTGGAAATTGCAAGGGGAATTTGGTAAAATCCCGAAAATTTCAAGTGCAACTACCAGACCGATTAGTTTACGCGTGCGAAGCCGCGGGTAAAAGCTAGTATTATAAATGCGAAAGTAACTGTCTGTCTGTCTGTTACGCTTTTACGTCGAAACCACCGAACCGATTTTGATGAAATTTGGTATATAGGTAGTTTGAACCCCAAGGATCAACATAGGGTACCTTTTATTCCGGTAGAGGGCGCCACCGCGCGATAGCCTGGATCCGCGCAGACGAAGTCGCGGGCCTAAGCTAGTTCTATGTATTTTGGTGTGACACTGAAGACCACATAAATAATTTGTGTCAAACTTTTGCATCTCTGTGTTACAAAAACTGGACTTTTGAATAAAGACTACGCGAAAATGCTCTGACGAGACCTTTACTAACTTTTTGAGTGATGACAATCGACATTCACAGTTTTTTGATAAAATATACAGTCAGCGAGAAAATCGACAGATTTGACTTATTTTTTAATGCCAATCGGTCCCATTTCTATTAAGGATTAAAACACTCTTTGAGACTAACTAAGTTTTGAGTACTAGAACACCCACAAATCAAAGAAAACTTTTTCCATACATTTGGTAGGGTACTAATTTGCAAAGTGAAACTTTCGCGTGTTGTTTTTTTACGAATATGAATCCTTTATGCTTAAAGAAAATTAAACAGTGTGTACAACTAAAAATTGAACACCCTGTATAATGACACGCAAAAAATTGGCGGCCATCCCGGAAATGCAGACAATGACTTTTCTATTCATCTTAGTTTTAGTTCCGTGGTTCCGCACATCTCTGCTCAGCTTTTACACGCATCCCTAAAATTATTTTTGATCATGAAACTACCGTGAGACTCACTCATATTAAATGACATTGTAATGGATAACTCACATCTTAAATCGAGTTAGCTCGACATGTTTCGGGCTATTTCGAAACCCTTCATCTATGGAGCACGCGACTCGGCGGCTGCCGCAACACGCGCACTACGCGCCTCCGCTCTGCTCGCGCGACTGACGGATTTCGAAATATCCCGAAACATGTCGAGCTAAACTGTATTTAAGACTTGATTTATCCGTTACAATATCATTTAATACCCAGCCCAGCAGTGGCAGTGGGACGTGTATAGGCTGAGATGATGATGATGATCATTTAATACAATTATTTTTCTAAAAAAAAAGCATTTCACGCGGTATCCATGTACAGTTTTGACGTTTTACCCGTTTCCATTTACTCGCTGGCTGTCAATCAGCCGCGCTCTGCTGTCGGACTGTCAAACGGCACGCCGGACACCGTTATGACAGGCGCTGTCAATTTCCTATGGCCGGAAGTGAAAGGGGATGTTATTTTTTCATAGCGCTATTTCGGTTTTGCGGTTTAAGATGGCAACAATACAGTTTGTGAATAGGGATGTTGGCGCCATTAAAAAATAATTCTAAGACACTTCAGTAAAAAAACGCTTTATTTTAGCCCTGAAAAACGGATTAATTTTCGATTTACTGTAAAATTAGATTTTATTTTGCTTTAAAACAAATAAATAGTTGATTGAGTTGGCGAACAAATAGCGACTAATGATAAGTCGCTATTGCCATTGAAACTCTATGGGAGAATTGTGTTTTGACAGCTCATAAAAAGTACGTCGGTTGATTGGCGGTGTCAACATCCCTATTATCAACTAAACAAAGTTTTTAATTAGGTATGTTACTTGTTAGCGTTGTATTAGGGTGCAGAACTTGCGTATTTCACACATCATCACCTTATAATATATAATGTGGTTCAAGTGGTCCAACTGTCGAAGTAATTATTACTCGTTGTTAGCGTGATGAGTAAAGCGCGGATGTTGGATGCAATATAGTGACGAAAGCATAAGATGGATAAGACTTTTATCAAACTTCGATTAATGGTTTTGTATAAAAATTAATGTATACAAATTTGAGTGATGATGATAATAATGGTGAAGTAGATGTAAAGAGGTCATTTTCCCTACGTAAGTGGATAGCGAACTATAAAAAGAATGCACTGAAAATATTAAAGAAAGAAAGAAAATACATTTATTCAAATAGATATGTCATAAAACAAACATAGGACAAATAAAAACATACATGACGCTAAATAGGTCCCCACTCAGCATAATGCCATGGCAAATATATTTAACTGAAAATATATTTAATTAGAGAACATACGATGATTTACTACAACAATAAAATTATGTAACTATTTTTCAATTATATTCTCTTTTTTAAACCAGTTGTAGTCATATCCATATTATGTATTGCTCGACATGATTTTGACGTAAATTGCATCCGTCATCCGCCCACTGGAGATAAGTCCCGATTATGGTAGAACTTATCAATATTACTGTCCCACTGCTGAACAAAAGCCTCTTCTCCTGAACTCGACGTCACCCTATCCAATAATCATAATCATAATCATATCCAAAGCAATATCCTGCCACTCGTTCAGTTCCTCTTCCATGCTTTTGCTGTCCCGCCATCTCCGTCTCGGCTGGCCCGGCTGATATAATATTTAGACAGGCCTATTTGAGTCAATCATAATTATCGCGTCTGACTGTCTCAGGCGGCCTGTCAATGGAACAATTAGATTTCATGACGTTAATCATAATTATGAGGTTAACAGTGTTATGGTTTTGATTATGATTTAGGTAGCATTGTACGTATACTAATTTAGAATCAATGCTGTGTGATTGGCCTTATTAGACTGTGTGGTTTCCTTTGTGATGTTATTGATACTTAAAGAAAGAAAGAAAGAAGATATTTATTCACTAGCACGGAAGACACACATATACAGCAAAATTTACACAAATAAACTAAAAATAATAATAATTAATGTAATTATCTAACCGCATCGGACCACAGGAATTCGATTTGTAAGATTTCATGCGTTAAGGCATATCATGTAAGTAAAATAAATTAACTAACTTTGCACTCATTATCGCGTTAAATGGCTTGCGAACCCTTGTTACTACTGTTAAACAGTATTTTTCATAAAATTTAAAAAGTAACTACATAGATACTAATCGAAACTTAAATTGCCACAAGACATGTTCTTATTGGCCTTCTTGGTTGACAAATTTGTAATAGTCTAGTGTTGGAAGTTGGGGGTGTCCATAGACTATTCAATTAGTTACCGCTTTCACACGTTTGCTGGCTTGTTAAAAAAAACTCTAGACAATCGCAAAAAAAAAAACAAAAGGCTGTTAACATTTTATTCGCAATACTTCTTGTCTTTCCGCCTAATTGGTTTTAATAGCAACATTTATTTCTGATAGCGGTTATCGCTCGCCCGTTCGTTGCTCGACAGTTAATGAGCAGATTGGTTAATGATAACCGACTCTGGTGTACTCACAATAATTAACGGACGGGAAAGTCACTGCACTGGTGAGGGTTAAAACCCAGAAAAATAGTGAGCCATTGGCACTTGTGATTGTTGATCAAGAAGTGGGGAATTTTGTTTTTGATAAGCCTTTAATGCACTGCCACTGCCATCATAGTTTTAATCATCATTCCAGCCTATTTTATGTCCCACTGCTGGGCACAGGCCTCTCCGAATGAGAAGGCTTGGGCTGTAGTTCCTTCGTGGGCCCAGTGGGGAACCATTGAATTACTTCACGGTTTTGTACATTTTTCACGATTTTTTCCTTCACCGTAAAGCTCGTGATGAATTTCAAATGATACCTCACACATGAATTTGGAAAAACTCAGAGGTGCGGGCCGGGGTTTGAACCCTCGATCCTCTGTTTGAGAGGCGATAGGTCAAACCGCTAGGCCACCACGGCTTATAGTTTTATAAATGTAGGAAATTTCAAGGCAAGACTTGATTAAATTAAATTAAATAAAATAAGTAATTAAATTTGTAATATGTCTTCGTTGTACTATGTGTTGTGGCAATAAATGATATCTTATCTTATCTTATTACATTGTCAGGCGTAGCTTGCTGAGACTTTTCAACGTTTTCTATTAAAAACGATAGTAATATAATTCACACTGGAGCGCTTTTAAACGCGGCGATTTTTTAACTGACTTATACATTGGTATGGTAGTGTCTAATCAAACTTAAAATAGGCTTTTCAAGAGTGATTATTCGAGCGTTACAACCGTCTCCTTTATCTGGTCACATTTTGAACGAATTGGCTGTGGATTATGATGTCGTTTTTACGATTATTTGTTAGAGTTCCTGTGTTCCTACTAGATAACTAAAAAACTGTATCAGGATTCCCGGCCATTTTTACAGAAAAGTGACCCGGTTGAAACGCTCGAATAATCGTCCTGAAGTGACATTTTATATCCGTAAGGCACTTGTCCCACCGGCGGCTACAAACTATTAGCGAGTAAAACTGTAAACTACAAACGAGTGGGCGAGAGGCGAGAAGCGAGTATAGTTTTGCTAGTTTAGACGCTCGGCTATAAGCGAGTATTTGCGTGCGACGGGCGATTACTCGCTGCACTAGCTCAGCTAGAGTATCGTTGAGCTACTTTATAGTCGATAGCTTATCGCTGCGGTCAACTAGTAGACAGTGGTCCCACCGCCAGCTATCGGCGAGCTCGGCGGTCAACTAGTAAAATTCTGTACTAGAAACAGTTGACAATCGGCGGGCGGCTAGTAAACAATTCTATGGAATTATCGCTTACTCGCCGGGCGGTGGCAGAGTGTCCTCGCCGGCAGTGTGAACAGCCAGCTATGAACTATAAAAATATAACTCTCTATTTTATGTACACGGAAGCGATTATCTTTTGTTCGTTTCTTGGGCTAGAAAATAGCCGATAACTCATAGCTTACTAGCTCGCGGTGGGACCAGTGCCTATAGTTCCGAACCAGTGACCCGCGGAACATCAGTACTCCGCAAGAGCTAAAATAAGGTCTGCGAAAGTTAAACTTCCAACGAAAGTAACTTTGAAAGTTTTATGACTAAGTAAATTATATGTTTTGATTAAAGTTTGTTTTTGAATTGGTAGCTTTGGTTTCTGTGTAACCTAGTTTTCATCACTTATATACGTCCCGCGATTGAGTTGGGGGGGGGGGGGGGGGGGGGGTGTTGAGTATTTTTCATGTTTAGCCAGTTAAAAACCCGTCACTATTCGGAATGTTTACAAAATTTACTAAAAATAAAAAGTCGGTGGGGCTATCTCCAACAGTGGACGTCCTATGCACTACGCGTTTGGCTGATATGATAATGACGAAAAAGTCGATTAATATCTGTATATTTCCAAGTTCTTAAACAAAAGCTAGTAAGCCCCTAATTAACCCACAAACGTAGGATTAAGTCCGCTGTTGAATTATTAACGAAAATTGGATTCGAAATTACCAACAGTAATGCCTATTAACGAGTTATGAAATTCATCCATTATTAGCTTTATTAAACCATATTATTTACGAGGCCTAACCAAAAATAATAAGGAATAACACTCCGTGAAATGTAAACAGATGAGATGAGCTTTGAATTCAATAAAAATCAAGTCACTAAGCCGTTTATAGGAGACATTTTACTTTGAAATAAAATTGTCGGACCGTGCGTTTTTCAACTTTTAAGAGTTCTTTCGTAGTTCTGATATAGAACTTTAGTATTTTCCGGTACGACAGTCCCTTCATCTGCGACTTAGAGTAAGGACTGTTATTATATAGGTAACAGGTAAAATATCGCATGAATACGTCTCAAGCTGACGTCAGGCTTCCTCTCAGGATGAAAGGATTTGTGCTGTATCCATTGGTGCGTCAATTTCAAACAATTCAAAACATAAACTACAAGAAACTCAAAGACCTCAACTCACGATCCTTATCCAATTTATTTGCTAAGTCATCATCATCATCAGAAATTACAGTAATTGCTTATTTTATAGTTTTTTCGAGGCTAGCGGATCATCGTAACCGTCGTGTAAACCTAGCATAAGTTATGGGAGACTACAGGTCAAATAACTAAGGCTTTCACGTATTTTTGTCGTATGCGTATTTATGTATCATCAGCCAAATATGTGGTCTACCACCTTAAAGTTGACAATCGTTTGCATTTCATAAAACAATAATGCCAATAGACGTGTCTGTCAACTTGAAAGTTCGACTTTAGCGACATATTCACTTGATAGGCACTTGTTTAAACATTGTTAGACCACACTCATTTGGTTGATGGTATAAGATGTACTTAATTTATAAATGTAATTTGTTAAATTTTAAACTCCTTTTAAAACGAGCAGGTTTAATTAAATTGTATGGGGTTGGGACAACTGAGACGCTTCAAGCGATTATATATATTTGACCCCGTTAAGAGCGTTTATATACCTGCTGAGCTAGCAACGAACTGGCAATTTAATGAAAATTAAAAATGTGTTCTGATAGAACACTTCTTAATATATAAGTTCATTATCTAGTCCAATAATTATTCGCTATAAACTTTTATTTTCTTTAAAAACTGCACGTAACTTCAATTCATTTTGAAAGAATATAAAAGTCTATAGAATAGAATAGAACACCCAATTGCTCGTTTGCCTTCCAGTCGAATAAAAAAAAATAGAATAGAAGAAAAAATATTTATTTTTGAACAACTACGAGTACAACAATACAGTTAAGCGAATAATTATTGGAGTCACACATAAACTTATATTATTAAGAAGTGTTCTATCAGACCACATGTTTAATTTTCATTATTTTTTTATACAATAAAAGAGAAAAGCTAACAAAAGTGATACGTTGTAGGTTTAAAAACGCTCTTAAGTGTACCAAAATTGTGAAATAAACACAGACAACCCAACTAGCAAATCATGTCGTAAAAAAGGCAACATTACGTTTCTATTTCAGCTATTGGTCGTAAGATAGATCTGTAAAATGTCGAAAGAAAGGTCTGTGCACGTTCTCTCAACGCGATTTGGGCACACTTCTTTCAGCTTTAAGTGCTGTAAATATCGTAAGAGTATCGTATGAATAGCCAAATAATTGAAAGAATATAGAGTAATCACAACTCCAATGCTATATAGTTCTATGATAGACATCAGTTTGCCATTATTCCACACATAAGCCTTATACAAGCCGGTATATATTATCTCTTTCATTCGACTTATTTATCGTAAAATAGCAACGCGGTTGCAATCACCCGACTTTTTGGTCGTGATAGCGCAAGCAAACGGCAAATTAATTTATTGGAGCAACAGAAAATATAAGTAAAAGTATTTTGCTCATTGATGTTATATTTTATACCACCCATAATGATTTTTAGGTAACTCTTGACACTAGATCGTAGGTCGTACTTTCATGTGCGGAATAAAATTTTTCGTGTACATTTCTTAAATTTTCGTTAATATTTTCATGGGCCGCAAGATTTTTCAGTAGAAAATTAGTGAGAAATCATATTAATTTAAAAGTTAAAATTAATTCGCCATTATATCATCTCACTCGTCATCCTAAAGCATTCACTCGGCTTTTTAGTGGAAAAATAGAATTGAGAATTCCTTTTTACGACTTTAGCAGCGGCATTTTGTATTAGTTTAGAGGTCTATAGTGGTGAATGTTAAACCATTATCATTTTATCTTTTATAGGTGATAGTAAAATGGTGGTTTACTTGGATGTGGACAAATTCTTAAATAAAGTGATTTAAAGCAGCTTATGGAATCGAAATGGCCTTGGAAAGAGATGCTTCAAAAATGTCATGTTCAGTAGAATCGTGAATATTTTCTAATACTGAACCCTCGTTAAAATTATTTGATGGCACTTCACCCGTAGCTGAACCCGATGTAGCAATTGTACGATGAATCCTACGAGTGTACAATTTATTAATTTTCCGTCGGAAACCACCACTTCTTTTATTTTATTTTTTCCATTTGTTATAATGCATTTTAAATTAAAGTAAAGCAAAGCGGTTTTTATTGTTACGTGCTGTAAAAGATTTCAAATAACGTTTATCCCATTATTACGCTGTGTGATAGCCGTTAAATAATATTTACCACCTTGGGCTCTGTAACAGATTAATTTAAAGCGTTTTCTCAACTTCAATATTCACGTCGAAAGAAAATCTTGCAGACAACTATTATATGACATTAAGTGCTATAAAAGTAACTGAAATGCCATTTTGTCGAATAAACCACTTTTACTCAGCAATTGTGCTGTAATAATTGAATGTCGAAATATGGTGCTATAAAAGTTAGTTTGACAACAAATTAGCAATTTGGTTACATTTATACAACCGTCATAAGACATACGGCCACAAGAAGGTGATCGAGAGATATCTTTATACAGCTATCGAGTAAATGCGATATGAGTGTGTCGAGAGCACGTTTACTAGACAAGTTTATGCAGCAAAAAAGCATTCGATGCTAAACAATCCAGAGAGTTGCTTTTAAACGGCTTTTTGATAATGACAGATCTTTCACACGAGTGTCTTTCGACTTAAGGTTGTAAGAGAGAAGCTTATACGGTTTAATTTGCTAGTTGGGAACCTATATTAAATCCAATCAAATAAACAAAGATGCATGAACGAAGGTGAGCTTGTCTTATTCACCGACCCATCGTTATTTTATCCTCGTAAGTCCTGACTTTTTTTTATCAAAGACCGAAGCGAGAATTCCAAGTTTTGTGATTTTGAAAATGACTTACATTTTAAAGTTCGTATTTCATTGAAAATTTTGTACTCCAAGTACATTCGGCGGTTATTCTTACAATTGATTTGGACTTTGTGAAGTACACGGGGACTTACGAGGTTATACGTATCGCTCGAATAGCTCAGGGTCCAGTGGTAAGAGAATAACTACGAAAGTTAAGGTCTTGGGCTCCCTTTTGCTTATTACGTCTGTAACCGTTGCGGGACAAATGCCTCTACTGCTTCCTTCGACATGTCTACCACACCATAAGCTTCTTTCAATAAAATTACACATATACATGATAATGTATTTATAAAGGATCTATGAGAAATTGCACCCATATTCGGCACCGATATTGAGTTAATCAAATTATTTCTTGCAGCTTGAAATTAAGACGCAAAACAATTGAACGCTAGAACCTCGCCTCTTCCATACCTTTCGTCGTTCACAAACCATTATCAAGGTAAAATTGGAAGAAAGCAATTAGTTAGGGGCGGCGCTACAAATAACTGCAACCCCGCCGGTGCGGTAGGCAAACCCAGGTGACAACCCTGGCGCGGGAGCTAACCGCTCGACACGTCTATTTATTTTGCTTAATTTTTTTTTAGTTACTCCGCAAACATCACCTGACCGCCTCTTGTCTTACTTTTTAACTCACTAAGTATACTCGATTCGTGAATCAGAATCGTTTATTGTTAATCGTTCGTTTGGGGTGTTCAATTGCGAATATTAATTTTGTATTGTGTTGCAAAAACTAAATTGGACAGGAAATTTCATTAAACTTACCCGGTAAAGTTATGAACAGCGCGACATTGTTGGTGACAAATTGTGCTCATTAGTTGGCGTGATTAATATCATTGGGTCGGGATTATTATTTTACAGTAAACTGCAGTTTTTACTGTACTTTATTCTCTTAGAGTTTCATATTTGACATTATGTAGTAATAAGGATAAGCAATCAATAGTACTGCGTACAACATGACCATTCTCCGCGCCACATCGGTACCGTTTTCTCCCATAAGTCTTTGAGGCTGCAATATACAGAGATCTTTACGAAAAATTTAGACCCGCAGAGATCTTTTGTGTATAATATTATTACCGAAAAATTTGGCCAGCTCCCTGTCTAAGATGCCTTCACCTCTCGCAATCGTTAATTGGGACCGTTCAGTTCTTTGATTGAACATTTGAGTCTCGCAGCTATTTGAAGGGATTCGGCAAATTGTATTCTACGTCAGCATTCTATGTTGACGACCTTGTTTACTTTTTATGGAGGATGGACCTTGTTTATGTTAGTTTAAATAATTGATTGATTCAAATATTACTTGGCTTAGTCCCATATCAATGAGTTGGATTACTAATGTATGGCCAAAAAACTTTTCCCAAAGTATCACATCCCAAAAAATTTTACCCAAATTATCATTTGGCAAAAAAACTTATCGCAAATTTACAGTTAACAAATTTTTATTTGGCAAATTATTGTTTCGCAAATAATTACTTGGTCATGTTTCATATTGCCAAGTAATATTTGGTAAAATGTATCGTTAGGCATAATGTACTCTTCCCAAAATATTGCATGACATAATAACCTACTATTCTGGGAACAGTTTGTTTCTGTGGAGGGGCGCAGTTCTAACCTAACCTAACCTATTTTTTTGACAGCAGTTCGTTTTTGCGGGGGACGCAGTTTTAACCTATAATCTGGCCTACTTTTCTGTAACAGTCCGTTTTCTGTGGGGGACGCAGTCTAACCTCATCTACTTTTCTGATAGCAGTTCGTTTCTGTGGAAGACGCAGTTGTAACATAAGCTACTTTTCTGGTAGCAGTTGGTTTTTGTGGTTGGTTTGTGCGAAATGTCATTTTGAACAAACATTTTTTTGGAATACAATATTTGCCAATATAAAACGTTTGCTTAATAAACGTTTGTCGTAATAAAATTTGACAAATTAAAATTATGCCAAATGATAATTTGACTAAATGAATAAAATGCGAAATGTAAATAAGCCAAAGATTCGTTTGGGAAATGAAACTATTGCGATAAGTTTTTTGGGAAGTGAAATTTGGCGAAAAATATTTTGGCGAAACGGCAGTACACCCAATGAGTTACAATATTTTTGCTTTTTGGAGCCAGGTAAAATACTGTAGTTTATGATAGTTTTATTGATAGGTAAGTATAAATATGTTTAATCGTACAAACTAAGCGTGCAAATCTTGTAAGCTTTGCATTACTCGTATCGCTTTGTATTATTTTTTTATTTTCTGCCACTAAGCATCACTAGAAACGCGCTGACAATTATCCCGTAGTATGTTATTTGTCATTTTCCTGCTAAAAACTAATACAAGAAGCTAACCGAGCTAAAAAGTAACCGAGGGTCACCGATGGTGCTGCCTGAAAATCAGCGCTGGGGTGTATTAACGCTTTATATCCTGAGCCAGTGTCCGATTCGCAACAGCAATGACACATTCTGTCCTTATTGTTGTCTATTAGTACTTAATAATTCTGTCGTGTCTTTTGTATTCTGTTGTTGAGAATATATGTATTTTCCTTCTTTCTAAAAGTTTTCAGGTGGTAGGACCTTAAGCAAGGTCCGCGCGGATTGCTACCACAATCTTGCTCGCTAATCCTGCCGTGAAGCAGCAGTGCTTGCACTGTTGTGTATCAGCGTGGAGAGTAAGACAGCCGGTGAAATTACTGGCACTTGAGGTATCCCATCTTAGGCCTCTACTAGGTTGGCAACGCATCTGCAATACCCCTGGTGTTGCAGATGTCTATGGGCGGTGGTGATCTTTTACCACCAGGAGACCCACTTGCTCGTTTGCCATCCAGTCTAATAAAAAATATATATAAAAAAAAGTTGATTGAAATCTCCAAGGGCGCATGACTATTATTGAATCATTTGACTTCTTTTCCGTGGCCTTGTTAACCCAACTAATCACGCATTTAGCTCCTAAAAGTGTCACCTTTCTAAATGCTCTCGCGCAGCATCCCTCATCGGTTAATTTACCCGAGGGGGCTCTTTATTGCTCACGTGTGGGGGGAGTCATTTATATTAGGTGTCGGGTTAGGCTCGGAGAATGGAGTGTCTTTGGGTTTATTGCATATGGTTGAGATCGCTGTATGAATATTTAGTATTGCATGAAAATACTGTGAGTACAAAGGTGTTCCAAACTATATGGAACATGAAAAGATTGTTTATGGTATTTTTTATTCTTTTTCTGTCCTTCAAATGAAATGTGTTTGTTATAACTCTAAATTGATCCGTTCAATAAACGTGATTTGATTTTCTATAAAACTAAATTTTCTTTATTTGTTCCGCATATTCAATCAGTGTCCATGGCACTAGGTCAATCAATAACCAAGTATCGTGCAGAAAATTTAAAAGTGGTCCTTCGAGCCGGATCTGAACCAGCGACCTATACGGACAGCTTAATGGGGGCATCCGAATTACGTTAACTGAAAAGTGGGAGTTGGTCAGAATTTGCCTATTTGATTTTATGCATGATCATAAAAAATATGAAGTTAAATAAAAGGTTGTGGATAATTTGTAAGAAAGCTACGAAATACGAAAGTACGATTCAGTTTAATAATTACCACGTTAAAATTCAAACTTTCGCAAAATAAAAACAGAACAGTTGAAACAATTTTCCCGCAAACCCATTTCTGTTAATAAGTAAGTTTAACTTATTAAAACGAAGTTAAAAAGTTAGTCTCGCCAGTTGCGATGGAGTTTAGAAGTGTTATTTTGCAATTAGCAGCGGTACCTTTGATGTTTTATCACAATATTTGGACTTCGTGTGTGATTTCAATCATTATATCATTTATCGGCATTGTTCAGTTCAATGAGCATACAATAAAAACTGTTACTCTTTATTATAAACGTTACTTATATGAAACAGAATCATAATCATCTCAGCCGATGTGTGCCTCACTGCAGAGCACTGGCCTCCTCTCAGAAAAAGAGGGCTTGGGCTGCAGCTCCTACTTGGGCCCTGCCGCCATACTGCCACACAACTACTATACAACAACATTATAGTAATATTTCAATAGAATCTGACAATTTTCTACACATTTAAGACACCCTACTGTGAGCACACTTGATTATGTATATATGTCCTGTTTTTGTGATTATTATCTAAAAGGAATCAAAAAAGAATAATAGTCAATCACAAAGCCTTAGGCAGCCCGGTGCTCATATTAGTAGGCTGGAAGTGTCTACAGGATCGTCAGATTCTATTGAAATGGAGTTTAGAGGAGTTCTTTTAACCTACGATTTCGTGGCCCCATCGGAATATTCTTGCTCTTTCCGTTGCGCGTATCTTTAATATAAAGGATGTTTTATTTTAAACACCTCTATATATTTAAGGCTGTAACGTCTCACGGTTCGCGTCGCGTAAACTCTGCGTTTAATGAACTTTGCGTAGAATATATGTCATTTTTCGTAAAAGATAAATTTTGTTTGATAATTTATTGCGATTGTTTCACTTGTTTCAGGTAAGTTCGTGTGAGGGTGACATAAGAAACTTTGGAGTATATGTTAATGGACGTATACGTAAGTCAGTATAGGTATCACACTAATGAAAGTGTTATGTGTAACACACATGTATCCGTCGTGTGTTTCTTGTACGTTACAGTGTGACCGTCTTCAAATCGAGGGTGAATGAGCGTTTTAGTTACTTGGTTCTCCACATTAGGCTAAGTCTTCACTTTCTTCTTGCGTGATTTTGGTTAAACGCGAACCTATATGGAATTAAAAAGATATCTTTGATGGCGAACGATTTTGAAAAATATATTAAGAACGCGGCTAAGTCTAAAAGTTTTTTACAAACTCCATTTTTAGCTCTTAAAAAGTTGATGCACTTAAGTCAATTGTCGTGTCTTTTTTGAAATTTCTATTCTCCAATGTAGCTCGCTTAGTAGATGTTTTTATAAAGGTTATTTTCCACTTTGTTCTGCTTTCCGCCAACCATTGTATTTATAACTAATTATATG
Source organism: Choristoneura rosaceana (assembly GCA_037349165.1). NCBI lineage: Eukaryota > Metazoa > Arthropoda > Insecta > Lepidoptera > Tortricidae > Choristoneura > Choristoneura rosaceana. The sequence goes on from JAZBNJ010000007.1 coordinate 2,300,514, forward strand.
TTATGTAATAAACAATCTATTACATGTACGGTCACGAGGGTTAATTTGAAGAAAGAAAGAAAGAAAATACATTTATTCACAACACAAGACAACAAATTTAAGATCCATTTTTAAATTCAATAAAATGAACGAAATAAAGAACAACTTTAACTTAATTTAAAAATAAACATGGGTCATTTACCTACTCCCGGGAATCGAGATCTTCTAGTTCACAAATTTATGAAATTGAGAAAAAACTGAAATTGCGACGAATTGTCAAGAATTGTTAAAGAAAATCAGGCTATTTCTCCGAACTGATAATGTTTCATCTGGCAACCCTAGCAGAAGCCTTATGCATAAAAAACCTATTTGCTTCTTAATAAACAAGGCGTCTGTAAACCCTGAAGAAATATTTTACGGCGCTCACCGTCTGTTTATTAAAGGAATCGAGATGAAAGGTGTTCCTGCTTATTTTGCATGGATGCCGAAAAGTTTTGATATTAGCTCGTGATCAATTTATTTTATGAATATATTAAGTAGGTTTTTTTTATTTTTTCAATCGAACTTTTGTCAGGACTATTTTAAACTTCTCTACCCACGTCGTGTTATACCATGATCGTAAAAAGCAGGCAAAAACGTATTCTTTGTATTGGAAAGTATGAGACTAAATAAGTAGGTCCCAGTGGCGAGGGGTGAGATTTTCGAGTAGGCAACCCGGAGCAAAAAACGCCTACCTCAAAAGCAATGTTTCAAGAAACTTCATGATTACTGTACATTTCACATCTCTCATCATATACGTCTCGTAAAACAATATACGTGGTACTGTTTAACACAATGTGAAGGACGAGCTACCACATGAGGGGCTTAACCTTTGGCACATCTGTGGTGGAAAAACAGCTTAAGAATGAGATAAAGCACTCTTAGCAACTAGTCAGGAGTAAAATAAGATCCTGAGAAAAACCCATACAACTTACCGCCTTTGAAACTGAAACCTTTTAAAGCTGTCTCCTTTCTACTTCGCAAGAGGTAATAAAAGCCGATGTACAAAGCTGCCAACTTATCATAAGAACTTAAGTTTGCAAGTTAGTGCAGCGCCGACATTGCAACACACTGGCTCTTCGTCTGGCGAGCAAGCTGAGCAATTATAATTGTGTAACGAACACTAAAAGCCAGTAGGTTATAGGTTTCTTAAACGCACTTTTTTGCCGCCATTGTATTATTTATCTGTATTATTCAAATTCTAAGTGGGTCGGATCATTAAGATTTAAGTTAAACCTTAATGAAAAGACGCTGTATATTGTTAAAGACAAGGAGAGAGAAGGGGATGAGAGAATTGGACCGAGATGAGTGGCGAGCAATGCAGTGTGACTACTCAGCATTGGGTGGCTATGGGCTGAAGAAGAGATTGTTAGAAAAACTTATCAATTCGTTTTGTGTAGCTCTATGTCAATTATAAACCGTTTTTTTTTTGTTGGAATGGGAATGCTTCCAATTAGGTTTCATTGCTTGTGGATTTTTAGTCATCTACCTCACATACATTATACCGATTGGGCTTGTATCACTCCTACTGTCCCATTGAGGCAACGACTTCAAATTAGTAAACAATTTCAGGTTTTTTTAATTCGATTAAGTTTTTTTTTTATTTGCTTATGTGTCGGTCGATCCTCTCCAATCAAACCAAGCTTTTTATTTCCTACTTCAAATTGCGTCGTGTAGAAGACTTTTAACTTTTACTAGCAGCCCTTTCTTATCGTGATGCACCGTGCCTTAGTCTAGATAAGTTGGCGACCCACTTCCAGTAGTAAGAAAGTTCCACGAGCGATTAAGTTCGAATGTAATTTGATGGTCATGCTTTGCTGGATCACTTTACGGACAATGTTGCACGTGTTTTATTGTAGCTGTGGTTCTTTAGAAATAGAGACGAATTAAGTTTATATTTTTGGCTGAAACTTTATTTTTGTTAAAAAAAAAAATTAGGTCTGCTATTAAAATATCAATAAGTCGATTGGTGCAGTAAAGTTTTGGACATTCTTATTCTCAATTTTATGATAGGTATAGGTACACGAAATATGTGTATTATGTGGGTACTGGATTTCGGGGTCTGTATAGGATAGTCGAGCATTTTTTTGTCTTTAGTCTAATGGTTGTAAATTTAAAATATACTAAAACCATGAAAATTATAAAATGAACCCAACCTTCTATTCTAAGTAGCTCATGCGTAAAAGATTTTTTAAGTAGTTGCAGTTTCAACTGAAGAAAAATTAGGAAATTGCCAATCAACTTTTATACCGACACTATTTTGTCCGCGACATTTTTCAAACAATTGCAGATTTTTGTAAGTAAACATGTTTTTTTCTGTAATTTAATAGATGGTGTACATGAAATACATGCCATCCTACGTAGGTTCAACCTATTGAACCGTGAAATATCTTGTAAGAAGTAAGATTTTTTGGTAACGCCAAAGACAATTTTTGCAACGCAGGAGACGCCCAAAGTGTCGGTAAAATAGTTGATTGGCCCAAATATATTCGACGATACGAAGAGCACCGCTGATTATAAATACACCTGTCACCACATTCTTCCTTCCGTACAGACTTTATAAACATTAGAAGCAGTTAAGTTTGTCCTTAAGTCATTTACCTTTAGAAAATCAAGGCGAATACCAATGTCTCATCAGCGTACCAATAAATATGTCAACACCGAATTTACATTAGCCGAAATCGCTGAAATTCCCCGCTGCTAATTATTGCCGCCAGCAGAAATAGCTCGTCGTATTTGACACGAAAACGTCATGTGTCATATTTGACGCGCGAGATTGACGGTATCCCGACCTGCCAGGATTGTGGCTATTTTTAACGTATTGTGGCATAGTTTCTGTATTGTTTCGGTGATTGGTTGAATGATTTAAAAGTCTGGCGCGTAGTTAGAAGATCATCATCATCATCATGTCAGCCGAAAGACGTCCACTGCTGGACATAGGCCTCCCCTAAGGCTCTCCACTCAATACCGGTCTTGTGCTTTTCGCATCCACCGCGATTCCGCGATCTTAACCAGGTCGTCGCTCCATCTTGTAGAAGGCCTACCGACAGCTCGTCTCCCGGTCCGCGGATGCCATTCGAGAACCTTTTGACCCCATCGGCCATCAGTCCTGCCTTTAGAAGATGCGAAGAGCAATTCCGATGTGTGTGAATACATTGGGTAGATTGCCCAAAGATTGATGAATGAAATGAATGATTGGACACGTATTTTCAGGGTACCGTACCTCAAAAGGAAAAAAAAACGGAACCCTATTACTAAAGACTTCGTTGTCCGTCCGTCTATACGTCTCTGTAACTAGGCTGTATCTCATGAACCGTGGAAGCTAGATAGTTCAAATTTTCACAGATTATGTATTTCTGTTGACGCTGTAACAAAAAAATATTAAAAACTCCCATACAACGAATGTGACTTTTTTTGCGTTTTTTGCTCGATATAACGGCAACAGGTAAACGCTTGAAATATTCATAGAATATTTAGTCGTATATTCACTTTAAAAATAAATGAAAATAAAGTTGATATTGGAGGGGGAGCTCTCATACAACAAACGTGTTTGTTTTGCTAATGTATGTGCTATGCTAACGTTGTATAGATATGGTACGGAACCCTTCGTGCGCGAGTCCGATTCGCACTTGACCGGTTTTTTATTATAAAAAAAATAATAAAAAAAACAATTATTTCAGACAATTAAATCCATAATTTGTAATTATGTTAACGTACCAAATTTCAAAACCATTTAGTTATGAATTAATTTAGTACCTATATCGACGGACGTATAGAAAGCGGGGGTTTGGTGATAGGGTTAGGTCGGCACCCTTTAGCTACGGAACCTTTAAAAAATAAGAAGCATTCGAACGCTCTTACGGTCTAAATTTAGTATTCGTTTTAGTGACCTAACTCAATAACTCTGACGGTGTCTGCTTTACAAATGTGTCATTACATTGGCACGAAACACTTCCGTTATGAACGGGGCCATTAGACAAGCAGCGTAACGTCACCTAAATCAGCATCGCGATTTAAAGTTTAATTATGTTGAGATACTCTTCTCTTTACAGTCGGTGAAATTTTCGCTTAAAATTGCGCTTATTTTGACGTCACATACATTTTTTTATTCGACTGGATGGCAAACGAGCAAGGGGTCTCCTGACGGTAAGAGATCACTACCGCCCATAAATACCTACCAGCCTAGAGGCCTAAGATGGGATACCTCAAGTGCCAGTATTTCACCGGCTGTCTTACTCTCCACGCCGAAACAACAGTTCAAGCACTGCTGCTTCACGGCAGGATTAGCGAGCAGGATGGTGGTAGCAATCGGGTGGACCTTGCACAAGGTCCTACCACTTGCACATTGTTACCAAATCACGTTTAGTGTATACACGTTAGAGGTTTACAACCTTTCGAGTTTTCTTAAATATAAACTAGTTTTTCTTTCGAACAACTTTATTTATTTATTATTTACCAGTTAAAACTAGTTACGCAGCATATAATTTTATTTATTCGAAAAATACCATGGTCTAATATTCAATTTTACCTGTCAACATTTATCAACTTGGAAACCCTTCAACTGGGGTCCCCCACTTAACTTCCGCTACGCTTACAAAGAGAATGGCAGAAGCAGTTGCATTGTTTTAACTTTTTTAAATTATGAATGTACGGCGTCGGGAACACAATTGTTTATTCGCGATTATTAAATCAGACTGTAAAGTTTGAAACCTTTGAAACTTCGTAATGTGGTTTGAATTGAACAGACCTTTTTTGAATTAGGATCAAGAGTTTCTAAATTCAAATTCAACATGTTTATTGCAAGGTCATGAGTTATTACATAGATGTTAAATCAGTATATGTTTTGTTATCAGTGCACATCATGTCTTGTCTCGGAGAGACGTGCAATTGTCTATTTAATACATTAATCAATTAACAATAATTCATTCAATTATACTCCCGAGTTATAAAATACCCAAATAATATCAAATAATAACATAGCATTCATCTACATTAACTCGAGGGCATATGGCCTAACAATTATTTAGTACTAAACCCTGATTTTTTTGGCCGTAGAATTCTGACATTTGTTGGTATTACCAGAGGAAAAAACGTTCCTCAGATATGTGGTGAGAAATGCGAAGAAAAATAAATGTAGAACGTAAATCTTGCACCTGAAATACAATGATTTACAATCATTTTTGTATATTGTTTGTTAAAATATACTTGGTTTAATTTTAAATTGCACAATTTAGACATAATAAATAATATATGTATTTTCTGTGGAAAAAAAAACTCAATGTCGGTATCACTTTGACGATAATCGTGTATTACAAACCTTTGGACTAATTTTATACTTTTAAATTTAATCAACATGCCATATATGTAGTAAACGTAATTCCTTTATTAAAAAATCTTGGAAAAATAAAACGCCCAAGCCATGTCATGACTGTCATGTGTCATTCGTTCGGCTTTTAGTTTGTGACTTGGTGCTCGAATGTGTTTTCTCTCCTTATCCCGTGTTATTTTTGCTGTTTTTGTTGATTTTACTGTTACTAGTCCGTTGAGTTTTTGTTTTATTGTTACGTTTTTGTTTTCTGTTGCCTGTTACTGTTACGTTGTTTTAACTAAAGAAGATGGACGCTGAACCAGGCCCGTCGCAACAACAGGATTCGGATTTCCGTTCTCCTAAAAAGAAAAGGCCGCGTGGTGTTTTTTCTCGGAACGAGAAAACCATGATTGTAAATGTATATAAAGGCATTATTGAGACTTGGCCACAATCGGAAGATTGGAGTGCAACGCATTGTTCCAAGAAAACGGCTGAGCTGACGGGAGTATCCCTAGCCAGTGTTTATAATATATTGAAAGAATATAAAGTAAACAAAGACTTTAAGAAGCCAAAAAAACCGGCAACACGACCGTCGTTCAAAGACAAATTTGATGAATTCACACTGTCGACAATAAGAAGAAAAGTTCATCAATTTTTCTTTAGAAATGAAATGCCAACAATTGCAAAGGTAATTTACTCACCTCTAAACTTGTTTTTTTTTTCAGATTAGAATTAACGGTCAAACTATCACACATGTTTTTCAGGAATTCGAAGGTGATGAAAGTGAAGAGTGAAAAGATGAAAATATTAGTCTAATAGCCCTAATTGCTGTTAGTTATTACGTTTTAAAAACAAAAGTAAACACAATTGACAGCAATGCCTTCAGTTTAATTAAAAATGTGTGCGAATGCGGCTGTTACATTTCTAATCTGAAAAAAAAACGAAGTACAAGCTTATCCATTATTTTAATAAAGCTACATTTCACATCTTTTATAAGTATTAATATTGGATATTGTCTATTGCAGATTCATAAAGAGCTATGTGAAGATGACACCATGCCCAAGATGTCTAAATCAACAGTGCGAAACATCTTGAAACATCTGAAATTTAAATATGCAAGCCGCAAACGACGCAGTGGCCTCATAGATAGGCATGATATTACGCTATGGAGGCAAAAATACTTACTACAGATAAAACAATATCGGAAGGATGGTAGATTTATTTACTACCAAGATGAAACTTGGGTAAATGAAGGCAAGTATCAATCGAACTTCATTTAATATGTTGTCTATAATGCAAAGTAATAAGAATTAAACTGGTACGAAACACAGAAGAATGGAATTGCTATGGTAATGATCATATTTGTATAGTGGTTCTGCATTATGGCTCGGTTAGGCGGAGGCTAGATTGGATTATTGGATATCTATATTTCTGAATCCAACTATGTTAAATAATTTATATCTTATATGTATAATGTTCAAAGCAATATTTTTATGTTTTTAATGAGTTTAGCAATTACTTTTTTTTTATTAATTGTTGTTTTACTATTATATTAGGTACTATCAAGTTTTTTATCAAGCCCACGTTTCTACAAAAAGAAGTGAAATCCCACCAAAAACATTCTGTAAAAAACTAGCCAAGTCTCGATGGAGCTGCTTGTTTATCTCTAAAAAGTAATGAAATCTAGACAAAGTCGTGCCAAGCTTAAGGTTCCTTACTGCGATTTCTTTATTATTATAATTAATGTTGTGTGACTTGGCTGTTGACTGGTACCCACTAACATATAAAAAAAATAAATAATAAGACTTAAGACTTTCTAAACATTCTTTATAAGTGAGTGGGTACAAGTCAACGGCTAAGTCACACAACATTAACTATAATAATAAAGAAATAACAGTAAGGAACCTTAGGCTTGGCACGACTTTGTCTAGATTTCATTACTTTTTAGAGATAAACAACCAGCTCCATCGAGACTTGGCTAGTTTTTTACAGAATGTTTTTGGTGGGATGTCTTTGTCTACATGTTTTTGCATGTTATTTGTCCTTGTAATTAAGAACTTTTTTTTTTCTAGGTCATACTGTAAATAAAACGTGGGTAGATACCAACGTGCAGTCATCACGTCAAGCATTTATAGAGGGCCTGACTACAGGACTCAAGAACCCAACAGGAAAAGGACGACGATTGATAATCAGTCATATTGGTAGTGAAGAAGGTTTTCTCGATGGAGGCTTATTGGTGTTCGAAGCCAAAAAAGGAACAGATGATTACCACAAAGAGATGACCGCTGAAGTATTTGAGGAGTGGTTTAGGGGCATATTACCCAAATTAAAACCCAATTCTGTAGTGGTCTTAGACAATGCCCCTTACCACTCCAGAAAACTAGAACGAACACCAATAACTTCTTGGAGGAAGGCAGATATTCAAGCCTGGCTTAAATCAAAAAACTTAAATTTTGAACAAAACATGACCAAAGCACTCTTGCTAGAAATTGTGAGACGTGAAAAAAGTAAATTCAATAAATGTTGCGTGGATGAGATGGCGTTAGAAAAAGGTATCACTGTACTTCGCTTACCCCCGTACCACTGTGAGCTCAACCCGATTGAGTTAATTTGGGCTCAGGTAAAAGGCCATGTAGCCAGAAATAATAAAAGTTTTAAAATGGCTGAAGTAAAAGAATTGTTACTCCAAGGAGTAAATAAAATTACTGCGACAGAATGGCAAGGTTGTATATCACATACAATAAAAGAAGAAGACAAATTATGCAACCTTGACCATTTAATAGATGGTGTCTGCGATAAATTTGTGATACAGGTCGAGGAAAGTGATGACAGTGACAGCTCTTTTTATACAGATGATGATGATGATTCTGATGATAATAAATAAAAGGTTTTCACAATTTATGTTTTATTTATTTCTAGTACCTTAATAAAATTGACTTGTAGTGTTCAACTTAGAAGTACTGTTCTCTATTTCGCCTATTGCTTTAAACATGAAATTTTCCATACTCGCAGAAAAATAGAATTATTAAAAAAATAACGAGCTTTATTTCATACATTACAAAGCCCTTTTTATCCTTCTTTACTTCTTTCTTTCGTGACCATATTATTAACTTACGTACCTATAGTACCTACACCTCTCATCGTAATTATTGTAATGAGTTTTTTTTTTTGACATCTTTCTGCCTTTTTGATAATAGTAAGTCGGCCAACAACGGCCTAACAACAAGTTTGATTTAATGAGGTCAGTCTGCCAATAATAAGTCCAGAGAAAAAGGTTCCTTACCCCTGAAACGTCAAATTATGACAGCTGTCAGAATTCTACGGCGAAAAAAATCAGGGTTTAGTATTCAATGCCAACACTGTTAGGTCAATCGGGACGACTGTCAAAGAACGTTTTCTGTCCATCTGCACAATAAATAAATTAGATAGATTTCTAATTGTCAAAGAAACAAAAACACATGCTACAAGTAGAATTGTCTCGGCACAGCTACGAAAAGACGAGATGGACTGATGACCAGGTTAAAGACAAGGGTTCAAGGTGGATGTTGATGATGGGGATGCAAACCGCTTCCAACCGAAGCTACTGGAAATTTTAAGGGGGAAGTCTATGTCCAACAGTGGACGTCCTACGGTTTGGCGAATAATATCAATATTATCATACATTTTAAGTCAAATAATTAATTTAATATATCCATGATGTTTTAGACCGGGAGACGAGCCGTCGGTAGGCTTCCAACAAGATGGAGCGACGACCTGGTTAAGATCGCGGGATCGCGGTGGATGCGAAAAGCACAAGACCGGTTTGAGTGGAGAGCCTTGGGGGGGTCCAGCAGTGGACGTCTTTCGGCTGACATGATTATGATGATGTTTTATTGACTAGGTATTAACATGCAGCTCAGAGGCTTACCGACAGCTCGTCTCAAAGTCCGCGGACCCCATTCGAGAACCTTCTGACCCCATCAACCATATCAGTCCTGCGAGCAATGTGCCCCGCCCACTGCCACTTCAGTTTTGCAATTCTTCGAGCTATGTCGGTATCGGTACCCTTAGTTCTACTGCGGATATCATCATTGCTGATTCTATCCCGCAGAGAAACCCCGAGCATAGCCCTCTCCCTCTATATCCCTCTCAGTGCCTTTGAGCTTTCTCATGAGGCACATCGGTAGCGCCCACGTCTCAGATCAGTATGTCATCACCAAGTAAATTAAATTAATTAATTTTGCAAAAAAAGAGGTGCAGCTAAACCGAAATTAATTTTCTTTATCATTTTTAAACGAGATCCTCCCTTAAATAACCGATAATGTAGCAATTCCGTTAATGGCCATAGTCAATATTCCCGGCCGATAACGGTACGGTAATTCGCCGGCTTTTTCATTCCGGTAATCGCTCTCGGCGGTTACCGTCGCTACGGATATTTGCATGGCGAACGCGTCGCGTTTTTACTGATAGTTGTTGTTTTACCGGATATGGTGCTGAATGTTTAATCCTTTTTAATCCCTTAACAGGTATAGCGGATGCTAAATAGTAGATGGATGATTGCGTTTTGTTTTTAATTCCCAACGCAAAAAGAGGGGTGTTAGAAGTTGACCGCTGTGTGTCTGTGAGCTCTTAACGGGTGACTTCTTGCTACACTAGCGCCTCTAGCGACGAATTCATACGCGATAGCCCTCGTTGACCCGATACATGCCTACGCCTAATACATAATACATAATGCTCCCTGCTTAGATGTCATAGGTACCTAAGATGAACCGATATCCGCTGGATTACACGAGTTCTTGAACTGACACCACGATTTGGTCAGCTTTCAAGGACTCTCATCGAATATGTAGAAGGATGATTTCCTAAACGTTCCTGGCAGAAGCTGTACCACTACCATGAGTTTACAGTGACCGTACTTGATAGCGACGACGTAAATTATTTGTAGAGGCGCTGTACAATTCTCCATACAAATAATTTACGCCGTCGCTGTCGAATACGGTCACTGTAAACTCATGGTAGTGGTACTGGACGCGACTCGCCATAGACAGGCTGAAATAGGGACGCCTATGGGCAGTAGTGAACGAACGAATTCAACTACATAAAACTTTCCAACCGTGTCGAAGGAACATCGAAGCGACTGATAAATTCGTCATATATTTAAAAAAAGAATTGAATTCTCCCATTAAATAACCGCTCATTCTTAATTTTGTCTGTCTTTTTTCCCTTTCCCGCCCACACGCCGCGGCATTGCAATCTGAGCCGTATCCCCTGGGAACAAGAGTCGCGGGTGACGCGTGTACATGTCTGTATCGTTCGCGATCTCACTGATGTGTGAAGAGCATGTAATGGCTGTGAAATAGATTCCTTTGATCTGTCGCGTGACCGTTCGTGTTTTGTTTTTTAATTAGTTTTTTTTTTACGGAAAAAGGTTTTTTGATGTTATTAGTTGACTTGTGTCTACACTGCTCGGGAACGAAGGGATCAAATGCTTATGAGGACTTGATTCACACAAGAAATACTATTACGTACGAAATACTAATGAGGGAAAAGCAAACTACATTCAATAGGTACTATGGCTTAAAAAAATAGGATTGAAATCGATTGGCGCTCAATAGTGTCAAGGGCAAAAATATGTATACACTTTAGTACCTTGTCTATTTTCGTCATATTTGAACTGCCATATACGAACTGTCACAGTGGTTAAAGTGACAAGGTACTAAAGTGTATACATATATTTGCCCTTGACTGTACGTTTGACAAAACAATATGCCTGTCGTTAGAAAATAAAGATCCAGGCTCGTTTTTTGAAAATCTCTCAGTTTGAATTATTGTTCCTACTCCTTCTGGGTTTGTGCTGGGATCGTGGTCTGCTTATGTGCAAAATGTCATCTAGGTACGCGTGCAGCAGTTTTCGGTTCACTTAACTATAAACCAACTAACATAGACGTATTAATAATTGCAATGAGACCTGTTCATTCGCTTTGTTCCGCCCACGTCCGGGTGTGATCTCGATCAACGAGAGGAAACGTACTCTCGAACGGGCATTCACTTTCCACTCGAGATACAGATAGCTTGCATCGTTTCGTACTGACGGCACACACTTGATTACATTCCATTCAATGCAATTGAACTGATTGTTATGTGAACGAGCGGAATGAATGGACTTGACTTGTTAGTTTGCTGAAGAAACTGAGGAAGAAGGAAATAGCTCGATGGAGTATGGTTGCAATTTTTATTAAAAAGATTTTATTTGACATGCATCAGTCACTGGTGTCGCTTCGAAATTTGCCAATAATTTTTTACTAACTTCTGGGTATTCGATTGAGCTGAATGAAACTTGGTATACTTATGTAAAACCGGGTGACAATATAATAATCTGTTAGTGAAATCCTGATGGTATGGCCAGGATTGTGTCTGCAGGATGGAACTCTTCAACGGTTAATGGCATCGACTACTTACTTGATACGGATATGTAGTTTGGATGATAATGTAATCGGTAAAAAGTGGTCGGCAAATAATCTAGTTTTAAAAATTAAATTTTGATCAAAAATGTATACTTACTTAATAACGCTTTTGTTTAATTTGCAATGTAGTAAACATACAATGTTTAGGGGCAATTTAGCGTGAATTTCACCTATTTTCAGTGATCGGATTGGCTTGTAATTTGTTACGGACATACAACGTAGCTTAGAATACACAATGAATGAATGAAACAATTGATTTGAGATGCAAGCCCATATGTGAAAAATCGATAAATAAAAATGTCGTAATAAATTGAATCACATTCTGATTAAATTAAATTAAAAGCAACAATGCTAGTGTGTATGTAATAAAGCTTGCATCAAAATTGAAATATTTACTAAAAAATATTTTACTATTAAAAGTTAAAGTAAAAAATATTCACGACCACGCGCTGCTCTCTTACTTAATTAAAACAAATTGTTAAATATCCATCCGAAAGAACTGGCCATAAATAATTCATCACAGGGCCGACACAGTATTTCATCAAATTACGCCTAATCAAGTTACCATTCGTTCATTCGTTCTTTCGTTCGCGCCGCTCGTTCATTCCGTTCTTCCCCTCGACCGCTCGGTGCAAACTTATTTCACGTTTACTTTGCTATTTCTTTATCTTGATATTTTTCCTCATGCCCGCTCTGAATGACAATGGATCTCGGCTAAATAGAAATATTAGGCCCGCGACAATCTGCCTCTGGATCGTTTTATTGCATGTTTTGTTTACGAAAATGTGTTGACAGACTTGGGATGACAAGTTACATAAATACATGAGGAATTGTAGCTTCAGACGTCTTGAAAGCAAACATGAAGAACTGAGCTCTGCCCTCATAAGGCAGTATAAAAAAAAAACACCGAGTTATTTGTACCATCAAGTAGCCTGAAACATTCTCTATCAGATGAACTAAGCAAATTGGCCGTATCTGTGTAGACATGTTCAAAAACCCCTGATGTTATGATTGCGAAGATAAAATAAATGTTATGATTATGACGTATTTCCAAAATGACCTACAGTTTATAATGATTGAAACAGGTTAGACGGTGCCGTCAACAAACTCATTCCGGCGAAAACAACTCGAATTATGTTTGAAACTTCCCTTTACGAAATTACAATCATTTGTATGGCTGCTAATTGAATACGTCCCTCCGTCGCCCGGTCTGTTTATAAACACAGAAACCTTTAGTATTGCTTTATTAATATAAACTTTATCATTTTAGTTTAGTGGATTGATTTGAATCTATATATATAAAAGGCAAACCTGACTCACTGGGTTATACATATATCAACGCACAGCCCAAACTGCTGGGCCTAGAAACTTGAAATTTGGTACAGAGGTTCTTTTTATGATGTAAGTGGGCACTAAGAAAGGATTTTTGGAAATTCATCCCCTAAGGGGGTGAAATGGGGGGGGGGGGTGAAGGTTATATGGAATTTCCTCATTTCTGGACAAAGATGTATGAAAATTGCTGTATAAGTTCTCGATTATAATTAAAAATTATCTGTCTAGGTGAAATGGATAAAATTCCCCCCAAAAGGGGTAAAATGGGGGGTAAAGTCTGTATGGACATTTTCTCATTTCTGGACTTAGAAGTATGAAAATAGGTATATAAGGTATATAACGGCATTATCCTATGGGGAAACAGCACTGATATTCAGGATATATTTATTTTACAAAAAAGATTTATACGGATACTCGCCAATATTAAGAGTCCGGAAAGTTGCAAGCCGCATTTTATAAAACTTGAAATTTTAACACTGACATCCTTATATATCTTTGAGATTTGCAAACACGTTAGGAAATACCCGCAGTTTTATACAAAGCAAAAAGACAAAACAAGACGCTTTGAAACAAGATTTAAAAACAATTTAGTTACTCTGACTGGATCGAAACTAAAATTACACAAATCATCTCCAAACTCGATGGCAATAAAAATTTATAATAAAATAAGTGACCAATTAAAAAATGAGGAAGATGATATTAAATTTAACAAACTACTGAAACAATTCTTGATAAAGAAAAGTTATTACTCGCTTGAAGAATATTTTAAAGAATAATTAACACAGAACCTACCTAAACCTACCTACCTAATCATTCATTGACACATCATTAAAGATAAGACTATATGATACTAATATTAAATATATGAAATCGTCCTGACATACCTATAGCATAATATTCACTAATAATTACTGACATACGAGTATTGCATGACTACAATTATTAATGTTACTGTTATTGTTTTTTAACTATTCTTTTCTATTTTGATTTTGTATTAAATATTGCCACAACTTTAATTAATTCTAAGATACCAATTTATTGTTTTGGAAACTCTCTCTCTCTTAAAAATGCTGCGCCCTTCCGGGTTTCATAATGTTAATGTTAGTGCTACATTGTACTTTTGACATGTGAATTGCATTTAATAAATAAATAAAATAAATAAGTTCTCGATTACAATGAAAAATTATTTGTTTAGGTGAAATTAATAAAATTCCGCCCTAAAGGGGTAAAATGGAGGGGGGGGGGGGTAAAGTTGCCCTGATAACTAAAGTAACGCGGACGAAGTCGCGGGCAAAAGCTAGTTTTTAATATAATTTGCCCAATGTTACTCTTTGTTACCTACATAACGAGTACCATCAGCCAAATAAGTGGTCTATCAATTTTTAAACAAGTTCCTATCAAATGAATGAATATGTCGCTCAAGTCGAATTTTCAATTTGAAAAACATATCAATAGACATTAATGTTTTGTGACGTATTTAGAAACATAGCCATTTTTTGACTTTAAAAAAATTGCAAACAAAGTTTTGTGCCACAAAGAAATCACTTCATGAATATGTAAGTAAGGTCAACAATGAATAGACTCCCACATAAAAAGTAGCAAATTAATAAAAGAAAAAATGTTTATTTTTCGTATAAAAAAAATTACAATTACCATATGTGAATATATCCGTAGTACGAGTATAAGTTTTGCTTAGTTTGGGGTTAGGTCAATTGGTGTAATTTGTCTCAAAATATTATAATTATTAATGTTAGAGCATTTTACGTCAAAAATTGTATGTATGTGGAAAGTGATGCTCGTCATGAAAAAAAACTTTAAGGGGCTTCCAAACGGGCCATATTTTACTAATTTATTGAATCAGGCTTTACTTTGCGGAGGTCCATATCAATGAACTAAAAGAATTTCCTTGCTCACCCTCAAGGCAGGTCGGAGGGTCGTATAAGGTCGCGGGTGAGTAAGGAAATTCTTTTAGTTCATATTTTACTACAATTTGTGGCCAGCAACTATGGCCGTCCTTCTCTGACACCGTACGCTAGGGCAAGATGCAAATAATGGCCGACTACAAATTGCAGTAAAATGTAAAGATAAAGACTAACTAGACTAACTGTAAAGATTTCAGTTCAATTAAAATTTTCCCGTAGCAATGCACTCTAGCAATCGAAATCGGCACACTTCACACAAAAAACCAATATAAAATGATTAAAAAAAAAACGAGAGCAGCGTAAACAAGAAATCCGGAAAGTAAAATATTTACAAGTTCACGCTTCGGTGTGCTGCGGCCAATGTTTGCCCAACAGACCGGTGCCGCGAACGTTTGCCCAACTGTTTGCTGAAACGATTCGTAATCTACCCCCTGTTACCCCTGTTACCCTGGCGGGTGGTAGCTTAATTTCTTTTTCACTGAAGCGACTAAAATGTGTACACACGGATACTTTAAGACATTATATTATTAGTAAAAGACTATGTCGCCTATGGAGTTCACGTCCCTAGTTAGGAAGCAAATTGTTACTTAGACCGCCTTGCAGGTAAAAATAAATCTAGATTTAGTAGTTAAACCTGGCGTAAGTTTGACAGGTCCGTACATTTTGTCACTGATAAACTAAGCTTAACGCTAACTCGAGATTTATGTGTTTCCAGCAAGTAGCCATTAGTTATTATATACGATACACATTCTCATGTTCATGTTAGTTTTCTGCCTGTAAAGGTATCCACAGTCTTTTTAAAGTAATGTCACATTTTTAAATTATTACTTTATTAGTTATTACCTTATTCCTGAGGTTAGTAATATGTAATAATAACCTGTGGTAACTTTGCTGGTTGGTTTATTAGCCATATTATACCGTTTGTATACAAATAAACATTAAAACATAGAGCCAGTCTGCTTTAAGGGAGATCGATTCTTCAATAAATGTGCCTAAAGCATGACAACAAAAAATATCTTAACGGCCTTCATTGACCTAAGGCAATAAACATTAAGGTGTTTTTGCTGAAGGAACTGTGCCACGTGTGTTGAGTTTGAATCATTAACTTGCCCACATATAAATATGAATCAGTCGGACAGAGAGAAATTGTGAATACTATGAAATGAAAAGTGTGCGCGCGAAAGGCCTAAGGTCTGAATTCTGACTAGCTGCAAGGAATCTCCAAATCGAGATGACATCTCGATGGCACCGTTGACTCGGTCGATTAGACGTAGCGTGCAATTGATGGCATTGTTCGTCATGCCCCATTAATACAGCATTGGGCGGTCATTTCATGCATTATACGCTGTTCTGTGCTGTGGGTCACATTTCGAACTGGAGTATCCTCCAAATTTTACTCCACCGTTATCTGCAGAAATGAAGAAGCTGTTAATGATGGGGCGGATAGTGGCTCTTGTAAGTAAGTAAGTAAGTAAGTAAATCTTTATTTGCTAGAATACGTTTACAAGATCTTAGATAATTAAATGATTTTGATTGAATGATGTCTACGCAATGATCGTCATCTCGGTCCATATTCCCACTACTGAGCAATAGTCTCCTCTCAGAACAAGAGAACTTGGGGCTGAAGTACCCGTTCGGGCCCAGTGCGGTTGGGGAAATCGACAAAAACCAGGTTCGCTGGTGAATGCAGGTTTCACAAGATGTTTCCCTTCGCTGAAAATGGTGAATTTGAAATGTGTGCGAGTTGGGGTTTGATTGAATCCGTGATTATCTGCGTGGGAATAGTTGTATCTCTCTCAGTTTTCATTGCATCGTTACTAGCAGAAGGGCAGTGGCCGATACATCTAAAGGGCGCACTGTAGCCCTTTCCATACGCAGTACTATCAGATATTCTGCGAAACATCTAACGGCAGCATCTCCAAGTTCTGAGAGCCCCCATCGTCATAAAAACTGTTACGACACGCAGTAGAAGGTTGACAGACGAGCGCTGTCAATCTGTCGCGCGCAGCGTCCGTGTATATTGTATGAGACAAAGTTTATGGTGCTGGGGGGGAGCCGGATCAACTCACAGAGACGGATTCGACAATATGACGAATCACGCGGTACAATGCCAAAGGTGAAGTCGATTTGTTTCCTTTTGTTTGTTTTTGCTTAAAAAGTTACTTTTGATCTTAGCTACATGCAGACAGTCTCAAATGTGTTGATTATATTTCTCTGAGCGGTCTCTTGTAGTATGAAAAAAAAACTGTGGAATATTTAACTATTGGTTGCCTTGTGTTTTGTCCTATGGCCTCTTAAGCAAAGGATCGTGGGTTCAAACTCGTGCTCCCATTGCAAGTTGGTCATTCACGTGCAAATTTTATTTTACTACCGAGCCTTACGGTAAAAGTGAATATCTTGAGCTGCACAAACCTGCGAAGCAATTCAATATAGTATTTGCAATGTTAAGTTTCCAATCTGCACAATTCGTTTGGTAATTATAGCCGAAGCCCTTAAGAAGGTACTACCCTGCAATGGGACGTATAATAGGTCATCTTTTGTACTATTAACAAACGTTAGTGTACGTTTATAATGTAGCAAATTTGGACCCCCTCGCTAAAAGCGTGCACGCCTCTTTTTTAATGCGCGTTAATAAATCGTCCCCCCACTTCCGATGTTTTCCGCCATATTTGATATAATGTCATCGTTTTATCACCCGACTCCGGCCCTAGACGCGTGCACACGTAAATATCGCACGCGGGCGTAAAATATAGCGAGCGCTTTGTCCCTCGTTTGCATAATAGACCCCCGGGCCTAAGTGATTTTTCTGCACTTAAAATAAATGAACATGCCTATAATATGTTAGATATAACATTTATAACATACGTTTATACGAACGCAATATAGCGATATTTAGGTGTTTTTCATTTGAAATTTGCCTCCGCATTAATTTTGCAATCTATTGCTTAGCGTTCCGTATTTTAAACGCTAATCTCAAGCAGCAAAAACAAACAGTTCGTCAAATAAGAATATAGCAATATACGCCTGCTCTTTAACAACCTTAGTTTAGGTTAGGTTTTTGATTGGATTTCTTCTGCGTAAAGTAACGACCGAATCAAGCAACTGTTCTTGACGTAAATGTTTTATTTTGCTACTAATTCTACACCAGATTGAAGTCAAAACATTGAATACATCGTCGATTCGCTTTGCATAACGAATGGCTAGCAGAACAATCTATCTCCGCCCGTTCCACAGTTATTTACAACTTCTAAAATTCCCGTCTGACAAACCGCGAACCGTTCATTCACAACAAACAGCTGTTTCCGCCGCCGGCACGCGCTGGCGATCATTCAATCATTCACTTTATCATTCGTTCAATCCATTCACTAATTAAATAAACTCGGAAACTACGCATTGATTGTCCGATATAAAATGTGTTCTTTATTGAACTGTTAACTGTATTTTTAGTAAGAATAAGGTCGGTTTTCATTCGAAGCTTAATACAATCAGCTGTGTTTTGTGCTATTCAATTCTACGGCTTATCATGTTAATGTTAGGGTAGATTTTACTTTGATTATGCGAAGCGGAATAAGCCAATACTGTGAGCGTGAATTTATGTAAAACAGTTTCTTTGTGAGCTTGTAACGATTGTAATTTTCATATTATAATTTAATTTGGCTAAACGGCCGCTATTGTGTTGGCGAGTGTTTTGTGGTTGAACTATCGCGTTAAACTCTTGTAGTGTGTTCAGTGATGCTTATCTGAAAAGCGGTTGTACCTATACATGAGTAGAGTTAGTCGGCGACCTTGCGGTTTTTCGATTTCAATGGGGATCGTAGATTCGCGAGTAGTACACAATAGTTTGGGTTGGGAACGCTGTATCATTTACCTTTGCATCTTTGTCAAAGAGCGATGGAACGAAGCATTCTAAATATAAAAAGGAAAGATAGGAAACGAAGCACGGATATAAGGAAGATAACAAATGTAATAGATGCCTTAGAACATTGTAAGAAATTAAAGTGGAAATGGGCTGGTCACGTGGCACGTATGAACAAAAGTAAATGGACAAACAAAGTAACTACATGGATAGGGCCAAATAACAAACGAAACAGAGGACGACCAAAAGAAAGATGGATAGATGAGATAAATAGAATAGCCGGCAAGAACTGGATTCGAAAGGCAGAAGATAGAGTTAAATGGATGGGCATGGAGGAGGCCTTTACTCGTAGAGAGGTCCTTAATAATAATATAAATTGAACATTTTTAAATAAAAAATAATAATAATAATAAATAAATAAATAAAATATATATATAAGTACAAATATTAAAATGATGCATGACATAAAATTATTATAAAATTGCTATGAGAATAATATGAAATGTTATGAAATTATTGTTAAATTATTATTGTCTGAATTATGGTTATTAAGGAATAAATGAGGCTTTATTATTATTATTATGGGTAAGATTGTGTTGCCCAAAGCAATTAAAAAAAATAATTGAAAAACATGGTAAAGGTTGCCAGGAGGAGACCGCTCTGAAGTGATAAGGCTTATTAATATACTTACTTGTGCTTTCTGTACTACTCACTATGTGTTGGTGTTCAATAAAGAGTCTTTTTATTGTATTATTGTAATGGTATGGGTGAAGTCCCAATCCGCACTGAGCCCGCGTGGGAACTACGCCCCAAGCCCTCTTATCTGATAGAAAGCCTGTGGCCAGCAGTGGAACGTATAAAAGGTTGGGAAGATGAAGGCAATTTATAGCGAAGCTACGTCAGTACAGTATACATTTCGAATCATATCTCCCTCTCAATAACATATTAAATAATATAAGCATGAGCGGGACGGCAAGATATATACGAAGTTCGAATTTTGCACTCAGGGCCTGATCATATATCATTCCACTTTTTCTTTTCTTATCTCATTACAACAGGGAAGCGCTGCTTCACTTTCTTCGCCGCGCTCGACGGAACATTGGCGCGTGCGCAGACACTTCCCGGTCACGGCATTTCTAGGTGTTGCCAGATGTAAATAATGTGGCATCGGGTAAACGCGAAAGCTACTAGTACTTTATTATTACAGGGGTCGGAAAAACGCCCGTTATTTTGAAAACTTTACCCTGTTCCGTACAGTAGAGTTCCTTATATTAATAAAAAATATTATTAGGTATTCAATTTTTATAAATTTATTATACTTACCAAAATTTATTTGTCTCTACTGCACGGAACTGGGTTATGTTTTCAAAATAACGGCCGTTTTTCCGACCCTTGATTATTATTGTTACAGCTTTGTTTTCCACTTAACAGTTCTTCAAAATATACATCTAAAGGTAAACATATTTCTTTGTTTTTGTTACACGTAAACGTAACGTAACGTGTTGGCCAATGATAGGTAAAAACCTCATCTTTTCTTGTCCACCTTTCCATGTCTTTGGCCGTATGCATTCAACTTATTCCTTCTGTGGTTATTATTTCATCGGCCCATCTATTCGTCTGTCTTCCCACATTTCTTCCATTTAGTTGGTTGGTGAGTCCATCTCTTATCATTGTACCTTGACAAGAGCCCTTCCCAGTTCCACTTCAGCAAAAAAAACTTACATTAGAAGAATTTTAAGAAAAACCTTTACTGAACTGTTTACGGAACCCTTCATGTACGAGTCCGACTCGCACTTGACCAATTTTAATTTTTTTTGGGCGGATTCCACGTACTCAGTACTCGTAAAATAAACTACCGAGGTTTCAAAATGTTTTAACGCAAGTTCAAAATGTGAGAGACATTAACATTTACTTTCATCTTTCTACTCTCTCTTACTTCTCTCTCCTAATAATTACTATTAAAAGTATTAAACATCCCAAGTTTTCAGCAAAATTGCATGCGGGTATTAAACGCGTTCTCTTCAAAGTCGTTTACGCTCTGTAATCAGGGAAGTAGTTGCGAAGTTTCCCGCTAGTGGATTAAAGCGCAAGTTTCCAAACGCTGGCAAGTTTTTTGCAGGTGCTGCTGCCCGGAAGTTTCGGGAGCCATGAGTTTAAACTAAAACGCTTACTCATTTGTCTTGGAAAAGATGTCCTTTAAACATGCTTTTACGCTGTTTCCAAAAAGAATTCAAGCGAATATAGCTTTTCATCATCATCATCATTAGAAGATGTCCAATGCTGAACAATGGCCCTCCTCTTAGACCGCCACAATGAACGACAACTCGCCACTTGCATCCACCGGTTTCCCGCAACTCTCACAATGTCGTCAGTCCACCTGGTAGGAGGCCTGCCAAGTTGCCAACGCCTCGTTTTCCGGTTCGTAGTCGCCACTCGAGAGCTTTTCTACCCCAACGGTTATCTGTTCTTCGAGCGATATGGTCTGCCCATTGGCACTTCAACTTGCGTATTTTTCAGTTCAAATCTTGCAAATAGTTGGATCTACTACTTGTGTAAATTTTGGCATACTTAAGTTAATCTGGTGACGATACAATAATCTGGCACAAACATCCTGCTAGTCCAGCCAGGATCGTCTCTGCAGGAAGGAACTTCTCAACAGTTTGAGTGAACAACAGTAAATGTAGTTTGGGTGACAATGCAAGTACAGTCTACAAAAAGTACAATCAGCAAAAACTTTTATCAATTTTTTTTATTTTTTTTACAAAAACTTAATTCAATCATTAATGTATTTAGGGACCCTATGGATATTATTAAATTAATTCAGAAATGTTAAAACACGAATCGTCCGCTCTCGTAGACGTAGACTTATACCTATCGCTAAAGGTGGTTGTTTTTAAAAAGAAATACCAAGTAGAATTTTTAGACGATGAGTTTAGGTTCGGTTGGAAAAACATTGCGCCATGTCAAATAGTCATTATGTATTTTATCCATTAGCCTTTTCAAACTTTGTATAATTTGATACGTACCCTACCCGTCTCTGCTGCACTAAATTGGGTTATGTTTGTCGGCCGTTATTCCAATTAACCCACCATGGTACAAATTGGCTTATAAAGTATAAGCCTTCTAAAAAAATAACAAGTCTACAATTCTACATTTATGTTTAAATACCCTCCGCAACACAGGAAATTGTCTTAAAGACGTAACACCCAGACGACACTGAGGTAAATATTATTGTCTCTCTCTTAGGAGCTTATCAAGTGGCGTGCGAGGGAGACAGCGCTAAGCTTATTAAAGAGATCGGATCACGTGTTGACATAGGACGCTTGACTCTCGGTTCATGAGGTTTACCTTTTCAGACGGAGGGTTTTTTTTCCCGAGTAATGGGAATGTGTATTAAGGACCTTAGGGGTGGCTCTAGTTGCTCTGTTCGGGATAGCTATTCGGACGTCCTGACTGAAATCCTCACATCACTCTAGAAGTCTTGACATTTCTTGTAACAGAGCTTTGACGTAGGTTGAAGGACGTGTGGGCGCGGCGCTGCGGTATCTGTACTGTATCGTAGATCTACGCTTCCTTTTCCTTCGCCGGACTCTGTAGCCCCCTCCCCGCCACCAATTTTTTTCTCTGATGTCATTTCTAAAAATCCGGACACATGGCAAATGGAAAGTCGGGCCGCAATCCTGATAAAGGGTCAAAAATCTGGACGTGAGCTGTCGGTAGGCCTCCAACAAGATGGAGTGACGACCTGGCTAAGGTCGCGGGATCGCGGTGGATGCGAAAAGCACAAGACCGGTCTGAGTGGAGAGCCTTGGGGGAGGCCTATGTCCAACAGTGGACGTCTTTCGGCTGACATGATGAGCATACAAATCCTGACGTTTGGCAACTCTAAGCTCAAGACGTTTTGATGCATGTACATGCAAAATTTTATTTAAATGTCACATTTGCGCTTGACCGCTTCGTACAAGTTAAATCGAAACGTGTCGCGTCAATTGTTTCGTCTGTCCAATGACATTTAAACGTCTGTCCTCACAATTGGGTTACGTGTTTGAAGAGGACACGTGTGATGAATTTAGCTTTAATTTAGGTCGGAATGGGTTTGGGAAACGATATTTAACTTCCTGTACGCAGTTACGTATTCGTACGTGTTACTCGCGCCTGGTTAGGTCTAGGTTGATATGGAGATCGTAACAACGATGGAACTACTCGAATGAATTCGTACGTTGGTACTTGTTAAGAAAATAACCTAACCAACAAAAAGTTGGAAAACCCCCGACTTTGTCGCTTTAAAGTTCAATATCTCATAAACGGCTGAACCGATTTTGATGAAACATGTCTAAGAACCATCGCTAGAAAACCTGCTATCAAATAAAAAACCGCATTCAAATCGGTCCACCCATTTAAGAGCTACGGTGCCACAGAGAGACACATAGACACACATACAGACACACAGACAGACACACATAGCGGTCAAACTTATAACACCCCCCTTTTTGCATCGGGCGTTGAAATACAATGTGGTACACGTCTATTTAAGCGCAATTCTAAATATTCCTGCGCTTAAAGACGCCCAGGTTGGAACTCGTCCTTGCTTTGACTTACATGATAAAACTTATCCCAAAAACCTGTTCGTCTCACCTCTAGTAATGTTTAGTAGCTCAATCTACACTTATTGTGTGCATTCTCAACTGGCCACCATTGGCGTATTCACACTTAAAACACGATCCAAACACAACGGTCACTGTATCACTCCGCTCACTCGAAGGCTGTCATGACGCGTCGAAATGCGTCAAAACATATCGGAAGCTCGTTATAATATTCGCGATAAACATGGTCTGATATGTAGTATAATATCATTGATGCCGAAAGCGCTGGTAGTTTAAAAAAATGACGTGTAAAAGTGCCCATTGCGGCCTATTTGCTGAATAAATGATTTGAATTTGAATTTTGAATTTGAATTTGATGCATTTTCCTTGTCTCCGCTCAACTCCAATGGAAACAAACCCTGTCATTATGCGTGTCCACGTAAGTACGAATAAAAACTACTAAACTTGAACTAACAGTGTCACCCTAAAGCACCGGTAACATTTTTATTTGCTCCCCCCAAAATTTCACTATTCACCGCTTCTATGAACCGCTATAAAACTATCTCCCCGTAGTAACTGCTCGAGTATAAAAACCGCCGTAAAAACTGAACCCGTATAAATCCGAGTGGAAACGCTAGAGACGGGAAAACCTTGGTCTGCGACGATAATTATCATGGGACAGCGAATGTTTTTTGACAGGCGAAATATTCCTATATACGTTTGTATTGAAATTTTCGTTTGACGTTACAGTCTTAGCTTGCCAAACAAACAAATGGGTCGTAAATGTCTTCTTCTCTTTTAAAATATGGCTTTCTGTCCTAATTAATAGGACAATTTCGCCAGTGTTAAAGTACTCTCTTTGAGAGGGACGTTGTTCGATGATTGTAGTTTTTGCAACTTAAAAATAAAATAATAAATATCATGGGACACTTGACACCAATTGACCTAGTCCCAAACTAAGCAAAGCTTGTACTATGGGTACTAGGCAACGGATAAACATACTTATATAGATAAATAAATACTTAAATACATATTAAACATCCAAGACCCGAGAACAAACATTCGTATTATTCATACAAATATCTGCCCCGGCCGGGATTCGAACCCGGGACCTCAAGCTTCGTAGTCAGGTTCTCTAACCACTTAGCCATCCGGTCGTCAACTTGATAGTAAAATTCCAGAAACCACGTGGAGACAACTTGCGCATTAAAAAATGTCAGACACGAGAACAATATAGAATTTTGTGATCACTGTTCAAAATCAAAATTATACTTCAACTAGCCAAAAAAACAGAAATAGCAAAATTAGATATTATCTACATCCGCCATGTTCGAATGCTACAAATCGAATCGACGTAAATGTCAAAGTTGTTAAATGGATCTCGCGATACTGACGCTAATCAACCTGTCACAGAAATTGTCATTGGCAGCAGTTGACCTAGTCTCACTCAAAGTAAGTAAAACTTTAGGAAAACACACAAGTACTTTACCTTTTGCTATGACAGTTTTAGATTAGCATGCCTGACTAACATTCGCCAAATAATTAAAAATCTTTTCACCCACTTTTTAATACCGCCATATTAGTTTTACTTAACTGTTTACCGAAGTCACTTATAGTGCTCAGATTACTATGCAACAATCGAGTGCCGTCTACAGAAAGAATGTATAAAAAACTAATTATTCTCTAATGATGAATTTGGCATGTGCGATAGACAAATTGAAGCCGATGATGATACTTATGGATTATATTGGTTATACGTTGTAAAGCCAACATTACCCCTCCCTACACCACGCCGCGAGACAAAGAAGTCGGGACCACCTCATTGTGGTACGACAGGACGGGGCATGATCGGGAGACTGATAAAAGTTTTAGGGTTTCTTTATCTAAAAATGTTATTCAGTTTATCAGTGCCAAATGCGCTGCACAAAGAATTTTGCACAAAAAATTATTTGCACTCCAGAGTTACATAGCGTGTACGTACAGACAGCACTTTTGTACTTAGTCGTTTTACAGCAATGTATGTACTTAACCACACAAATTTGACAAATGTGTTTAAACGACAAAGTATAAAAAAGTGATTCGCTCATTTTGACGCTGATACATAACAAGGTAAATACCGTGTGTATCTTGTAATAACCGACTGAATATTCCTATTTTTTTTATAATTAACAGTTCAGTAATTACATTCAGACTGTAATATTCCTTGTGTTCGGAGATTTTTGACATAAAGTACTAGTGTGAATCCGCCCTTAAGTAAGATAATTATGTAATTCAGATGATAGCAATATTAGGTTAACAAAAAGTAACAGTTAACAAAAAAGTACATTCGGCAGCAGCATAACTCTCCTTTGGGCAGTCGGGTAAAAATAAGCTTGTTTTGAAAATGAAATTATTAATGAAACATACAAAGGTTAAATGATTGAATGCAATTATGCACTACCTAGATTAGAATAATTCTGACTCGCTAGGTTTTAACTTTTTAACGATTCACATGAAATCATTATAAATTCAGTCATAAACCTCAAGAATCATTGCGAATCGAGTGCAAAATGACGTCGTCGTAAATAAGTTGTGGAAAATGATCCGCGTCATGCGATCAGCTCGTTCGTGGATATTAATATATCCTTAGCATGCGTTAGCACGTACCTAATAAAGAGAGGTGGTTTCGAGTACGTTGTCTTAACGGTAACATAAAAAAATCCAATATTGCAAAAGCGACCCTGGCCCGAAGGGTAGGGTTGGTTCGCACGAGTTTCTGCCCGAATTTTTGGAAATAACCCTTCAGAGTCCATTTTAGCGGATCGTTTTTTTTAACCACGCTTGATTTCCGAATTGCGCTGACCTCTTTCTACCTTGATTTCCGTTGCGTTATGTTTGTAGTTCACTGTCCCGAATTCAACTTTTTAAATATATTATTTGCGTTCGTTGCTTTGTCTCATGACCATAATTTTGTACCGTGTGATGTTCAGTTTGAAGAAGAACATTTCGCGGAAACTTTTGTTGCGTCTCTCTTTCTCTCTCTCTCTCTCTCTCATATTAAATGAATGAAACCGATACCATTCTAACGCTCCACTTGTTCGACTTGTTTCAAAGTGCAATAGTATTTTTCAAAGTATTAAAAAATCCATAGGTACTTAGGTATATTATAAATGCGAAAGTGTGTTTGTATGTTTGTGTGTTTGTCCGTCTTTCACGCCGTAACGGAGCGACGGATCAACGTGATTTTTGGCATAGAGATAGTTTATGTGCCCGAGAGTGACATAGGCTAATTTTTATCCCGGAAACATGCACAGTTCCCGAGGGAACAGCGCGCACAGACTTTGAAAAATATACGACTTCGAGCGGACACTTTTGGAAACTTTTAGGTACATTACTGTAACCTTAACAATAGTTTGTTGTCTCTAACTAAGTAATAGGAGCGAGGGCGTTACAACTCTAAGCGTAAGCAGGAGATGCAAGATAATACCTTTACCTAAAGGCGTTGAAAAGTGTTTTTTGCTTTGTCAGTTGGTAACCCTGCCCAAGATACCATTCGGGTCACGCCCCGATGTTTGCGGGCTCGTATGATTGAAATCTCTCGTTTAATAATGTCGGTTAAGTGCCGTTCCGGCTGTAGCTACTGAAGTGACAGTATGCTAGTTTACAACAGGCAAAGCAGGTATGCCACGAAAGTCTCGTCTAAAAGTGTAAATTAGACCAAATTATTGGGGGGGCGGTACTAAGTAATTCGAAAATCAAAGTTCGTGTAGTATCGCCCCTCTCACTCTCTTTATATGAGCGTCAGCGGGACAGTAAGATATTTTTGATGTTCGAATTTTGCACTTCGTAGTATTAGGGCCTGTGACGATAATGAAACTAAAGTCTGGTCGCGGAGCACGAAGAATTTCGTACAATGACCTTTCACTATGTGTCTCTGTTGCTCGTACGTAAATATTTAGCGTTGCGTTCGCACAGATGAATTTGTACGAATGCGACGTCAAATATTCGCGAGTGACAGAGACAAGTAGTGGAGGTCATTGCGCGAGATTCTTCGTGTTTCGCGTATTGATGCTTTCTGACGGCAATGCTCTATTAGGACACCTAGGTAGCGCAACAAGTCAGTCAGTCATTTTGAGCACGTGTAGACATGATTTTTATTTTTTTTATGACATGACTTCTGTTTTTATTAGAATATATCGCACTTTTTAATATATATATATATATATATTTTTTTTTTTAAGGAATACGAATCAAAACCAGAACTTTTAAAGACTTGCTTTAAATTGAGTTTGTGTATTTCCAATCTTGACGTCGATTTTATCACATTCCTCCCAAACCTTGTCTCGGACTGCACCTTTTTCCGGGCGAATGCATTTCGTAGCGCCCCTATGCGAAAAGGGTACCGGAAAAGGTCAGTCAGTGCTATTCGTTTTGCCTTTTATTTCGATGTAAATTTTCCTTGATATCCAGTTTTTTCGGAGCGTCTGGCTGTTTAACGGTCTCTTCACATTACACCGTCATACCATGGCCGTAATAGTAACAGTAATGAGGAGATACGAAGAAGAACAAAGGTCACTGACATAGCCAAGCGAATTAGCCGGTTGAAGTAGCAATGGGCAGGACATATAGCACGGAGAACAGATGGCCATTTTGGGGCCGAAAACTTCTCGAGTGGAGACGTAAACGCAGCGTAGGACGTCCAACGAGATGGACGGATGACCTGGTTAAAGCCAATCAAGATCTAAAAAAAAATCTCAAAGTAAACTTTTTGAAATAAAAAACGTTCTTGAATACTCCAATACCGATATTTTTTCGATCATGGTTATAAAGGCTGGATAAATGGATGGATGTGTCCGCTGAATGAATCCAGAGAGATAAGTTTAAATTGCTGCTTGCATTGGGTAAAAAATAGAAAATACTCTTGGGTGTCAAAGTTTTTCTTTCCATACTGCTTCAGCTCAGCGCTGTTGGAGGCAAAGATTGTTTTCTCTTTTGTTGACTTTCGCGGTGCGTGACGCGGAGCTCCTCTCACATATTAATTCGCTTCGTTTTATTTTATAAGCCTCTTTTAAACTTTGTGGTTGTGCTCGTAATTACTGCGATCCTTTTGTCGGAGCGGAAATTGAAAGTGTTTTAGATAAAGATATTATTGACATTGAAAACTTGGGTGTTTTGGTTTACAATACAAGTTTTAACTAGTTTTAGATTAATTCATAGATTTAACAAATATCATTTAACGACTGGCGGAGGGCTATGTCCAACATGGATAACATAGGCTAATTCTCTCCTAAAGAAAAAGAAAGAGAAAGTTGGTAAAGGAAGAGGAAGACCAGCGCCGTTCGCAAGACTGGCAGATTGCTGATTTGGGACCATTTCGTGACGTATGTCTTTATTTTGTTTTTTTTTCTCTATTTCATTTTTATTCATTGTTTGTCACGAATAAATGTTTTCTTTCTTTCTTTTCTCTCTCAAGTGTTATTACTTTTTGGTAACAGGGAGTTTTTTTAACGCTTACCTAATCAAAAAATTCTGGTGGCAAGTTGTTAAAATGCAAAAAAATCGTATTTTAGTGTATTTTGGATAATCGCTGTGGATTTCCAGTATAATTGTTTGTGAAATAATCCGCTGTCTATAATTACTTCTATAGATACGTCTGATTGTGCTTGTTCAAATTGCCATTTTTTGCGGCACTCTCTTCCAACCACAACAAGAAACAACAGTTACCACGCTTTCTCTATTGTTACACTTAAGACATGCAAAAGTACTTTATTAACACATCTCACTGTCGCACTATACGTTCCCTTGAACATTTTCGTGACAGCCAAGTCTTAGAATCCGTACGTAAATGTTTTCCCAAATAACCTTATTAAGTAACGAAAACCTCAGGTTGTAATTAAACGTACGGGTATGCTGTGTTAATTGTGTAAACGTATTTAGTTGGATTGAACTGTCGAGTGGTTGGAGACGGGTGCGGTCGCGGTGGTGAGGCGAGGCCGATTGTGCTAGTGTCAACGCCGCGAGACACCTGCGCTCATGTATATGTGGCCGATCGTAAAATTTGCCAGATCAAGAAATTCCTGGGCATATCGAGAAATGCCTTAAAGTTGGCCAGACTTATCACGATGTGCCTGAAAAATAATACGGCAGATCGATTAGCGCAATGCATTCGTTTATATTCCTAGCTCTCTCATATGCCGAAAAAAAAATTTTTTTGGTAAGACGAGCGAAGCGAGGCGTTGTTAGTATGAATTGTGACCATAACGCACGAGCCGAGCGAGCGAAGCGAGCGTGCCGCGGGAGCGGCCGTCAAAGTGCCAGTACTGATATGGCAGCGTTTCATGATATGCCTAGGAATTTAATGATCTGCCTAACGTCACTAGGCGAATCGTTAAACGGTGAGTTTTGAACGATATGGCTGATGTCCCTTAGCCAATTCTTGACACGGCGTCATTTCACGATGTGTCTAGGAAATTCGTGATCTTGAAAATTCTAGGAAGTTCGTGATACAGATTCGGGAAATCTGTAAATAGCACACAGCTCAGCTGTAAATAGTCCAACGATGTGTACCTATGAGGTTCCCAATCTGGATTGGACCCGATTGAGAGCTGTAGTCCAAGCTCTATCATTCTAAGAGGACGCCTGTGCTCAACATTGGGACGTATATAACTCAGAGATGGATGGATACTTGAACGAAAGTTGAACCTTCGATGATCACAATTTCGGGTTGGCGACGGGCCGGATAGGCTTGTCAAAAATATTCTAATAATCGCGTTACCTGCCGAGACCCTTGTCAGGGGCAGGCCTGCGGTGACACGCTGTAAAATTAATATTTTCGATAGTTTCCATACCAGACGCTTGTCAGCTTTGATAAGGATAACAATTTAGTCAGTCCACGTGCACATGTATTTATCATGTCGGCCGTAGGACGTACGCTGTTCAGGTCTTCCCCATAGAATCTTCCACCCGGCCTTCATCCACCGTGAACCCGCGGTTTTAACCAGGTCATTCGTCCTACGCTGTGCTTGCCGATTCGTGATCAGCATTCGAGAACTTGGTACTCGAATGGCGTCCGCGGACCGGGAGACGAGCTGTCAGTAGGCCTCCAACAAGATGGAGCGACGACCTGGCTAAAATCGCGGGATCGCGGTGGATGCGAAAAGCACAAGACCGGTCTGAGCGGAGAGCCTTGGGGGAGGCCTATGTCCAGGAGTGGACGTCTTTCGGCTGACATGATGATGATGATTCGAGAACTACTCGACCCAACGGCCATGTGCCTGCTCTCTGGTACTTCAACGAGCTAATTCACTTAGTACGCTTATTCGTCGACTTTTCTGATACGGTCCCGAGTAAAAACTAGTAAATTAAAAATTATACTAAACAAAATGAATATTAAATATATTGACCCGTACAACTCACGTCTTAAATCGCGTTTAGCTCGACATGTTGTGTATAAGTGAGCCTCACGATAGTTTCATGTTCAAAATAACAAAATGAATCTCGTGAAATCGCACTATTTATTACATGTGCTCTAATATTAGACACGGCAATCTACGAACGACTGAAACACTTAATCAATTAACATGTGCCACTAACTAAAACTTTACAAATTAGCTGTCGCCATTAACAACTTGTGGAATTAATATTAGTTTAATACACAATAAAACACAGTCTGTGCGTCAGCCGGTTATTCGCAGGTCGAGTTTGGATAACGATTGTAGCTCAAGTTAAATTAGTTTTGATATTAGCTACAAAGTTTTGTGGGTCGTTCCGCTTGCTACCCTTGAGTATTTTAAGAGAAGATACTGGAATATTTATTACTAGTTTTTTCCCGCGGCTCCGCCTGCGTGGTATTCGGTTATCGCGCGCTGTTCCCTCGGGAACTGTGCATTTTTCCGGGATAAAAAGTAGCCTATGTCACTCTCGGGTCCTTAAACTATCTCTATGCCAAAAATCACGTCGATCCGTCGCTCCGTTACGGCGTGAAAGACGAACAAACACACAAACACACTTTCGCATTTATAATATTAGTATGGATGGATGGATGAGGCAAGAAGAACTCACAGGTGCAAGCACGGGTTAAACTCACGATGCTCTGCTTAGGTTAGGCTGTGTTTCCACCAGACATGTGCGAGGAATGTGTTTTTCATGAACCAACCAATCGAAACGCTTTGTTTACTTATCCACGTTTGGGCCCATCTGCACTTTCGTCACGTGGGATAAGGATGAATCATGGGACAGTTGTATGTAAAAATAAAAATGTGACGATCTAGTTGACGATTTAAAACGTCCATATCTGTTTTTTTTAAGATATCTGTTTAAAAAAACTTGCACTTCTCGGTTTGTCAAACAATGAAGATATATTTCAAGAAATAAAAAACATACTTGCATATTCCCTATTGCCTCAGTTTGCCTTGTGAAATTGTACTCTAAAGCAAAGAGCAGCCTTTGAGCTTTGCCCAGCTTATCCCGCTGGGCCGGAGTGGCGATAATGGCTTGGGATGTTAGTCTTTGAAAGGATTAGCGCCTGGACAATATGGTAACGTCCTGGTATTAAGTCTCACCTCACAGCCTGATACTACACGTGACCGAAGCCCATTGAGTGCATTTACTGTTCATTACTCTGTCGATACGCTCACCAGTGCCCTTAGTGTAAGTTTTCAGTTAGAAAATACGTCTCGATCGCGTTCGCGTTGAAGTCTCAATTTGTATGGAAGCTTTCCATTCTGGAAACGTTCCGCTTGTGGCGCTGTTCGTGTTTCCATACAAATTGAGATTTTAACGCGAACGCGATCGAGACGTATTTTGCAACCGAAAACTTACACTAAGGGCACTGGTCGCGAGTTATTAGCGACACACACACGCGTATACGCTTCGGGGACAAGCGCGTGTACGTACAGATGCGATTTTGTTTTATTCGAGCACGTATAAGCGCCAGCGAGAACATGTCCTTTCAGACCACCGTTTTATACGCGCGTATAAGCTCGTTTTTGGATTTGCGTGTAAGCGAAACGACCGTATGCGTGCAGAAAAAACGCTAGTCTGAAACCGCCTACATTTCACGTGAACGCATAGGAGTGAGCGCGTAGACGTGTATTCGGCTTAATCTAGGGCGCGTGTAAGCGCGTATGCCAAAAACGACCATTTACGCGCGGAAAAAACTCTAGTCTTGAACCGCCCTTACAAAATCGCTCACCCACTCTGCTCTGTTGATTGCACGCGGTCATAGCTGTGGTAGATTTTTCAGTGTCATTGCAGTCATTATTCTATAATACCTACCTTAATACAGAAACAGGTTGCTTAAAGGGCTAAGTTAGCATGTTTCACAATGTACGAGTATATACGTACAGCAATGCATTTTTTATTTATTTATTTATAGGTAATTATTTATTTTTAAGATTATTCTTTCGAATTGGGTACGACCCTGAAAGGTGTTATTCTCGTGCAGTAACAAGATTTCAAAACGGGCTATGCTTCTGCTTTAGTTTCGGAAGTTGTGCAAAGTTTCGAGTTCTACTTAATATTTCATGCAAACTTGACATGATTATTCATTTTAAATATTTTATAGTCAACGGATCTGTCTTCATTATAAATATTGTAAGTGAAAAGAAAGAGAGAAAGAAAACATTGAAGCGATAAGCCCGCCTATTGCTTACCTTGGGGAATCTCCATAAACCTGCGTTTTTTGTACTCCTTACCGTGTGATGGTGTTCACTAAAGACTTACTGTGTTTTCGTGACATTACAAAGAATAAAATAGACAATTAAAATTACGTATCACGGTCACGAAACGGTCCCAAATTAGCATAATACCGCCCTGGCGGACGGCGCTGGTCTTCCTTTGGGACCATCAGTGGATTGATATTGATATACTGAATTTCCTCCTTTTTATTAAGTCGGTTGATTGTCTTTTTAAGTTTTACTCTTTCTGTTACAGGTATGTACCCATGCTGATCCTGTTTAGTAATTTACGTATGTATAATCAAAATTTCGTATGTATTTAACAGAACCCAAGTGAGTAGAACAATATACGATTACAACACTTCAGTACAAGAAAACTTCCATTTGTAAATGTTTTTATTTTCACGTCTGATTTCCGTGATCATCGTCAGCCGGAAAACATCCACTGTTGAACAAAGCCCTCCCTGTTAGAACCTGCATCCACCGGTTGCCCGCAACTCTTACGATGTCAGTCCACTCAGTCTTCCGATTCGTGGTCGCTACTCAAAACTCTTCTCCCCCAACGGTTCTTCGAGCAGTGTTGATGCTCAACGTGCATAGATGCAGTTTTAAATAGGGATGGGCCGAAATTCGTTTTATATTCGGTTTAACCGAATTTCGGCAGCTTAAGCCTAACTTCGGTATTCGGCCGAAATTCGGTTTAAATGCAGAACATTAGGCACTAGAAAAAAAGAACTTACTTGTACCATTTCGACTGAAATTAATAGTACATAATGTGTCAAAATATGCAATAAAAATGAAATAAGCTTACCTATTCTTTTTTAATTAATATTTTGCTTACAATTCGTGGATTGAATAAAAAAAGTGTTTTTCAATTTTCACAAAAAACTTAAACATTGAGAAACATTAAGTATTTTTAATTATTAAAGGGTATCAAATTCAGCGATAAAATTTAACAATATCTTCTTATCTTTCTACTCGTATTTAAAACTAATTAGAGGAAATTTATTGAATCGAAGTTCGGCCGAAATTCGGCCGATTTTTTAATTTTACTGAATGTTCGGCCGAAGTTCGTATTCGGTTCAAAGCACATCCCATAGGCCCATCTCTAGTTTGAAGTGCTGAATCATTAGTTCTGAAACTGGAAAGTGCATCGTATCTGCGTTGCTCGCGGCACCACGAAAAGCGGTCGGGGCCGGGGCAAGATCTAACTTGTCCAAGTGCTAAAGATTTAGAATCGCTGTCGCGGCTTGTGGCAGTTTGAGCAACCCTGAGATAGTTCGTCTGAGGCTGAGGCTGATATATGATTGGTATGACTATCGGCATCGATGTTCTTATTTCTAACCATCAAAAACTAGCACAAATAGAATCTGTCATTTTAGGCATGTCGAAGGTATGTTTAGACTACCGGTTTCTTTTATTTTTTGCATTCACGGACCACTTTCACAATTTAAACAATTCCATGGACCCCTGTAACTAATATTTTTGAAAGTTTCCTGGTAAATATATGTATGTACTTACAGAACAGACTGACCCACTGCGGACCCCCTGATACACATGCTATGGACCCTAAAGCGTTGCGTGGATGGGCCAATCAACTTTTTTACCGACACTGGGTGTCTCCTGCGTTACCAAAATTGTCTCTGGTGTTACCAAAAAATCATATTTCCAACAAGATATTTCACGGTTTAACAGGTTGAACTTACGCAGGATGGCATGTATTCATGCTCACCATCTAATAAATTAGAAAAAAATATGTTTACTTACAAAAATCTGCAATTGTTTGAAAAATTTCGCGAACAGATTAGTGTCGGTAAAAAAGTTGATTGGCCCGGACCTCATTTAAAAAAATCGGCCAAGAGCATCTCGGACACGCCCAAGACAGGGTTCCGTAGCCATGATGAAAAATCAAGTAATATTATGTACGTTATAACACAATTAAAACACTTACTACAGTCTTAAAACTTATTACCAGAAAAAGAGCGTATCTTTACGGCACCTACGTCCTTTTGTTGAAAAGCGCAGTTTTTCGGCAATAACTCAAAAACGGTATATCCGATCATGTTGAAACCAATTGTCGTTGAAAGTATTTATTAAGCGTTACACTTCCATATTTTTTGGACAAACGGTTTACAAGATAAGAAGAAGAAGTAGATGGCAATGGGCTCAGGCTCAGCATAACCTGCGAGCAAAAGAAACCTGCAGAGCTGATCCCGAGTGCCTTAAAAAAAACAAGTCTATTAGTCTGTAACTCTGTTAAGTGACTTAAACTTCAGTAGTCGGTACCCATTCGAAAACGTGATCGGCTCAACAAAAAAACCCACTCTGTTGTAGTATTGTCCGTTAATTTGATATCCAGTTGATGATTAGCGATTTAGGTCACTAGGCCGTGGAACAGTTTCCACGAATGCACGTGGCATTTTGTAATGCCAGGGGTTCACAATATACGTTGTGTATATTAGTGACTCACTGAAATTAGAAACCGAATTTCGGTCACCGTTTTAGTTTCAGCCGAAACCGTAATAGAAACTTAATTCTAGAGCGATTGTAGTATTGTTTTTTTTTAAGTTGCGTTCATGGTTTTTTTAATGTGTTTGTCTACTATTGAACAAATGTTGCCACGCCACTTGGATCCACAAACTGAAGGACTAAATGCATTTTTTGTGGCCACTGTCCTATTAGTAAATACGCGGGTGATGGAGCCACTACACGATGCCGATAACTCCCAGACGGCTCACGCCTACGAACTCAGTTTCGGTTTCGATCCTATACTTGAAACGTTTAGGTAATTAACTAAATGTAAACAAATTTCAATGCGAAGCAATTCAATGGTGCGTGTGAAGTTCCCAATCCGCACTGGGCCCGTGTGGTAACTATGGCCCAAGCCCTCTCATTCCGAGAGAAGGCACAGGCCTAGCAGTGGGACGTATATAGGCTGGGATGAAACAAACTTCAGCTGCCAGATTTGGTACATTCAAGGATTTTAAACATTTTACTTATTTAAACATTGTAATACAAACTAGAAGTGTAATTACAATACATAAAGGTAAATGTTTAGATAGTTTAGTGGGGGGCTTTCAATATTTGAGACGCCATGTGACGTTGTTTTGTTTACAATTTAGTTAAATACCTATCCAAACCAAGTATAGTGGCAGATGAAACCAAAACTCGAATTTTAGCCGAAACTCTCCAACGCCGAAACCGAAAGTGCGGTCGTGCAAAAGAATGGAGTATAAATAATCTGCAGCAATACATTGCGCGGTTTGATGGTCCACCACATCATGCCTACGACGCTAACGCCGCCATTTATTGCTACGTGGATGTTTTTATACCAAAATGGCTTTATGCCGGGGGTTCGGGGAAAAATGTTAAATGTCAATTTGGGATAATTAAAACGTGCGCGCCGACGTTGTAAAGTTGTGAGTGCTTATTGCGGTAAGTGGAAGTTATTTTTAACTAGGTTTCATGTGCAATGCTTCCGGGAATTTTATGAGCACAAGAATTTTGCATGGGTAATTTTGTGAAAAACTAGACAAGGAAAGCAGAGGACAGGAAAGCACGGAGACAACTGGAGGTGGCCTATATCCGGAAAGAGGCCTTAACTTTTAAGTAAGACTGATTTAGAATGTGTACAGTTAATGAAATACGCATAGTTATTTTGTTTGAATATTTTATGTTAATATCCTTCCTTACTTATGTCATGAATGCGAAAGTTACTCTGTCTCTCGGTCTGTTACCTCTTAAGTGCTGAACCGGTTTAGATGGAATTTTGCTTTGGATAGTTTTTATCCCGAAAGATTGAGTAGCTCCTGCGAGATTGCGTTGACCGAATTATTCGACAGATACTTTTGCAATATATCACACTATGTCATAACAATATCTGCTGATTAAGTAATTATGCCGTTTATTAAGGAAAGGTATCACAATGACTTAGTGTCCCATTAATGAGGTGCCTGTCACATATTTTTTATGAGACGAAGACCGTGATAAATGTAAGAGAAGTCTCTTCGTTCCATTCACCATATAAACACTAATCATCTCATCATCCGGTCTCATTTTTCAACTAGGCAACAGAAGTAGATGAAATTTTGTAAGTATGGACTAGACGTACCTAATTATCTATGCCTGTGGTTTTTCAGATTTTCATAATAAATGTGTAATATCAGATTTACAGGAGCTGAAAAGTCGACGAAAAAAAGATGTCAACTTTGCACGAGAATTACAGACTATTAAAGCATTTATGCAAAAATCAAAAAAACCACAGGGATAGAAAATTTAATGGAGATAGATAATATAGGTTATAGAT
Organism: Choristoneura rosaceana; assembly: GCA_037349165.1. Taxonomy (NCBI): domain Eukaryota; kingdom Metazoa; phylum Arthropoda; class Insecta; order Lepidoptera; family Tortricidae; genus Choristoneura; species Choristoneura rosaceana. The sequence continues at coordinate 2,337,938 of JAZBNJ010000007.1, forward strand.
ATTATTTAAAAAATATAGGTATTTTATCTTAGTTTTCTAAACTAATAAATTTACAGATTTTGACAAACCTTTTATATTCCAGTTATTTATCGAGTGAAAACCAACTATTTGATACAGCCGCGGGTGACAATTGCTTCGAAATAAATTTAAATCTTAAGTGGATAACAAACCCTCCGCTATCACACTAAACTATCTGTAATTAACCGCATGTATTCTCAACTAATTTGTGTTATCCCATTCACTATCGGGATACACAATAATCAGGAGCAAATCCGGATACACGACCGTTTCTAATAAATTTCTAAATTCCCGTCCGATTATGAGCAATTTAAGCCTTGGGCTAAACACGTATCTTCTATTTCTATGGCGATTAATTCTGTCTATAGATAAAGCTCTATGGATAAAGCTAGTTCTAGGTAGATTCATTCACGATGACGCGTGCCGTGGTTCTTATTACAATGTCATTAATGGCTAATTTTGCCAAAATCACACGTCTTCGTGGATGGCACTAGGTATACTGGGTCGAATCCCGATGGCTTCATATACTTGTATGATGAATACGCATAATGCTATTGTCTACTCGAGTCAGCTTCTAAGTCGCTACTTTCTTGCCAGATTAGTGGTATATTATTCGTATTATTAAGATAAGTGCTAGATTTTTTGACGTTCATAAGTGCTTGTCATACATAGCCTAAATAGAACAAAGAGACTGACTTTGATCCCTCCCACTAATAGCATGCGAAAGTTTGTAAGTCTGTTTGTATGTTTGTTACTTCATCACGTCTAAACTATCGTCACTATTGAACCGATTGAGACGAAATTCAGTATACAGATAGTTTGAGACCCGGAGAAGGACATAGGATAGTGTTTATTCCGGAAAATTTCATATTTCCCGCGGGATAGCGATAAAAGAATTCTACGCGGACGGAGTCACTGGTAACGGCTAGTTATTTATCAGTTGTCAGGTACCCGAAGTACAAACTGTGCTTAGTTCGGAACTAAGTCACATACATACATACTTACTCGTAAAATCACGCCTCTTTCCCAACGGGGTAGGCAGAGACTACATCCTTCCATTTGCTACGATTTTGGCATACAACTCGCGCTTCCTCTACATTCATCAATCTTTTCATCATTTTTGTTTTGTTCACAAAGTCAATTGTGTAAATTTCGGGTTTACTTTGCGTACTTCAATATCATTGAAATAAAACGGTAATTTATTCATAAAGACATCCAGTTACGAAAATCGTTCAGCTGTTTGCGAAGTGATAAGGTAAAATCTGTCTAACCTACCTAACGCTCGCCCTACGTAACCTAACTGTGTTTTCTATATTGCTTACTGTACTGTGTATTAGTTTTCAATAATACTTATTGTAAAAGGTTGCAGTGCCATAATATTAAATTACCTAATTATTTTGTAGCAATAGCGTTTTATATCATATAAGTATATAACACATAGCTTTATGGGACGAGGTATAAAAGATTCAGCAACCTATAGTACTGGATCTCTTGCGTACTTTGCTTGGCGCTCCCGGAAATTACTCATTTCCGTGCTCACTTTCTACCTTGGAAAGAAACACGGCCAGAAGGTGCGTGATTTGTATGATGGGAATTACGATAAGAGATGTGTAGCTCGCGAGTTCAGTCGAACCGTCATCATCATCAGCCGGGAAGACGTCCACTGCTGAAAAAAAAAGCCTCCTTAGAACGCCACATTGAATGACAGTTTGCCACTTACGTCCACCGGTTGCTCGCAACTCTCACGATGTCGTCTGGTCATTATAGGCTAGACGACTGTAAAAAACTGTTTAGTCCGTTAGGTGGACAATTTAAAAATATTGTGCACATATTTTTTCTTTTGTTTGACAAACAAAAACTAACGAGGATACAGTGCTTAGAAGTTTCGAGTGACGCCACTATATGGTACGATTCTTACCTTATAGTGACGTCACAAGCACCCACTCCGGAAGTTTGACGATCTATACCTTTGTCGATTTTTAATAAATAGATAAACCAAAAAATACGTGTCCCATATTTTTCCATAATCTAACTGTCGGACTAAATAGAATGATATATTTTTAACCCAGTCGTCATCCCTATTATCAATATTTATCGTAAACAACCCAACCGAAACTAATAAAACACTTAACGGTTAATTTGAAACCACAATTCAACGCCACTATTAAGAGATAACAAAATAGTGGTAAAATTGAATATTATTTGCATTTCATGAGCACGAGTTAAAACCACTTGGATGCTATTATGAAATAACACCGTTAATGCAATGATACGAAGTTAATTATAAATAAAGTTGGCGTTTCTGTGATTGTTGAACAATAATAGGAAATATAAAGAAATCCCCAGTTATTAATATGAGTTAAAGACGGTCCTGCAAGCGTGAAGCTTCAAATTCCCACTGCTATTATGGAATCTTTTTTCAAAATTATTGTCTTTGTAGTTTTCATATCGTAGCTCTTTTCCACAGTAGTTGACATCAAATAACAACCACAATTATATTTAAAAAGACAAGCGGAGAAAAAGCTTCTTGATACAAAAAAAAAACTACAATTAGTTCAGAGGTATCATTATCGTCCTAAAATTTACCACTGCTAAAAATCCATACTAATATTATAAATGCGAAAGTGTGTGTTTGTATGTATGTTTGTTCGTTTTTCACGTCGAAACGGAGCGACGGATCGACGTGATTTTTTGGCATAGAGATAGTTTATGGGCCAGAGAGCGACATAGGCTACTTTTTAACCTATATATACTTATAATCTTCTATTTCACTCTGCGTGTATTATAATGCCGTAGTAACCAAATTATTCATATAGATATGAACACGGAAAGCAAGCTATCGAAAGCGATCGCACGACCAATATGTATTCCGGCATTTACAACATATTTTGAACTTTGGGCTCATGTTTTCCTACCACCTGTCCGTACAACGTCCAATAAATCCGTGTATGTTCTGACCCAATTCGAGCTTCGATTCAATTGAAAATTCACCGACACACTCCGTGACACAAAACTCTGTGCGAGGACAATTTATGAGAGATCCTATCGTTTTCTACAAAGGTTGATAACGGGACACCTCGTTGCTAGGGGCCTCGAGACATCCGTCCTTATTCAAAGTCATAGTCAAAATATCTTTATTCAATTTAGGCTATAACAAGCACTGTGAATGTCGAAAAAACTAGCACCGGTTCAGAAAAACCTCTGTTGAGAAGAATCCGGCAAGAAACTCAACGATGTGTATATATTTTTATATTTTTAAACAGATTGAGATTGATGCATATTCCATGGGGCGTACGGAAACAAAATTATTAGCTTATACTTTCAATGTATGAAGTAAATGCTTCTTAAAAAAAATTCAAATCCTCACACAGGATTTGAAAATGTTATATGACGGATAATGTTTTATGTATATTACATTTATTGGTATTTGACATGTTCTAAGTATCTTAACCGTCTAGGCAGGCAACGCAAAATACAATTCAATTACAATACAATACAATGACTCTTTATTGTACATCACCACCATCCATTATTGTACCTACCTATGTTCTAGCAAATAAAGTTTGATTATTGATTATTAATCACAAGTTGCAAGCGATACAGAAACAAGTACACAGAGAAAAATTACAAGGTAAGGTTACATACAATAGGCGCACTTGCTGATTCTCGCGCTACTTCATAGAAAAAAAAACCTTCGCCCTTCTTCATAATCATCAAATCAGCAGTAGGACGTCCACTGTTGGACATAGGCCCCCCGATAGACCTCCAAATGTTTCGGTTGGAAGCGGCCTGCATCCACCGTGAACCCATGGCTAGTTGGTGGACGTCCTACGCTGCGCTTGCCGATCCATAGTCCATCTTCCTATCACCATCTTCGCGGCATTTCAAATACCGGTCTATTTGATTATAATAACAATTCTTAATTACATAGGACATAATATCAGCAACTGCGTCGAAATATCAGACCCTATTCATACTACGAAGTGCAAAATTCGAATTCGTATCTTGCCGTCCCGCTGACGGTAATATTATTTAATACCAGAGTGAAAGGGACGGTATGACACGAACTTCTATTTTCGAATTTCGTGGTAGTTCCACTGGAGCTGATTAAACGTAATAAATCACGGTCCAGATCCGGTAACAAATACGTCTAGTTATTTATATCGGGACCACAAGTCAGTTGATGAAGACACAGAATCTACTTTGTTATGCGCAGTCGGTCAAAGGTTGAACCCACAAAATCTAACCTCACGCACAGACAATAGCATAACTCAACCGGTGACAGCCTGTGAATTATTCAGAGCGATCAACAAGTTGAAATGTTTATCGTATAAAATGTGGGGAACGACAGTTTTCAGCTGGACGAATAGGCATGGGAGAGCTACAACGTTATTTTGAACCCCTGACGCAAAACTGACGTGTTATAAGTGTGAAGTTGGACGCTAAAATGTATATCTGTCTGTCTGTCTATCTGTCTGTAGTTCTCAAACGTATGGACCGATTTCAATGCGGTTTTTTTTAAATTGTGGCTTCAAAAACATACGCGTTACGGTTTCTGGTTTTTAAACGCCGATGCAAAAAGAGGGGGTGGTATAAATTTGACGTGCATGTGTGTCCGTGGCATCATAGCTCCCTAACGGTGATGGAATTTAATTTATAATGCTATATAGTTTAAGCGTTTATGAGATATTGAACTTTGAAAGTATAGTCTCAAAGACTTTCCACTTTTCTACGTATTTTTATGTTCTATGGTTATTGACTGAATATATGTATAGGTACTCAAGTAAGACATTATTTCATCCCCCTTCGAACTCATTACCAGCAGTCGTAATGGGGGCATCTCAGATATATCTGAAGATTATTCGAATGGCAGGGGGAGTTAGTCTGATTGATGATTAACGGGTCAATCGTGATCGTGGATTGATTACAAACATACATCATTACCGTATTCAGTATTCAATGAACAATCGTTAAATGCTCCGATACAATGAATATTATTTTTAGGAGAACTCAATTCTTATAATACTTTTTTCCTTAGATATTCCATCAAAAAATGTTGTTTTCTAGATAGAAAGTCGTCAATGTAGATGTCAAGTTGCCCGATTGTGTTTTGGGAGATCTTAATGATGACACTCTGTGTCTCTGATACCTTAAAAGATTCTTGCATAGCTCTTATTGTATTAACTAAAACTTTTATTACTTCTTAAAGATTAAGGACATTAATAGCGTGGATGCCTTTTACAGAAGTATTTAATGCATTTTGTTTGCCATTTAATTGACTAAGAAAAACATTACATTAAGATCCTAGGCCCCCAAGAACTTTGCTGTGTCAGAAATAAATTATATATGGAATAATGTGTTTTTAATATCTTAAGCCAGCGCCGGCCCTCGAGTGTAGCAAGAGGAGTGGTCGCTTTAGAAGCTAGATAGCAAGGAGCGCCATTTTTCAGTTTCCAGTGCAAAATAAAATTATGTTGGCGCCCTTTGAGAAGCGCGGAAACGGTGTAGATAATTTCACTCTACCTTTATACCAAGGGCTAAAGCCGGCGTTGTTTAAAGTAAGTAACTAGTAAGTATAATAAGTAAGAAGGAACCTCACGCATTCTACGTGAAAACCTTATCTATATCATCAAGAACAGTGATTGTTGAACCCACTGAACTTGAGTCGACGCACGCATAGACGCTTTGTTGCTCTTTTAATTTATTTATTTCTTGTTTACTTACAATTAAATCTATTTTTATTTCTTCATTTTATTTACATTTGGATAATTTAAGTAGGTATATTTATGTATTATTCCGTGAGTCATAGACGGTTCTGACAGAATATCAGCGCTGCAGGAGTTAAACGCCTCTGCATAATGCTGTGTCAGCGGCCGTTTCACTTTTGCGGAGTCACACAAAATTGTTTCAAGTATTTCTTTTCTGTTTTATTTGTGTTCACTGATGAGTGTTATTTTATTTTTTTAACTTTCTTGTATTTGTGTGTCTTTGTGAATGTAAATAAATGTCTTCTTTCTTTTTTTCTTTCTTTATGGACGAACGTTTCATTAGTGAATCTTTTTCGCTGAAACCCCGACTGCAAAAATATCACGTAAAAACAAGAGCTTCAAGAGATCAAGAAGCGACTCGTAGCCGCGGGCAAGCTGACTTACTTCTGAGCCACGGCTGTGAGCGACAAGCGGCGCGGCGAGCGATTTTTGAATACAATGTAATATGTTGACAGTGTTCACTGTGCAATGGACAGTTTCTACAATTATTCTACCCCTTTCGAATCCACTCAAGTATGAAAAGAATTACGACACTGGACTTTATATAAAAGCTCAAAATTCAAATGCAAGAGTTATGACGGTGGACCTTATGTATAATCCATGTCAAATTCAAATGTAATTAATCTGCACGATCGTAACGGCTGGGTTCAAAAGGGCTACCGTATTTTTACAATGGTTTTCAATAACTATTGTCGGTATTAAGTCACATTTTAAAGTACAACTGAATTTCGGTCAGGCTTTAACCATAGTTCCGCTGTTGATCACGAAAGTCTTGATGCGATTAAAGTACGATCTGTAACTGTCGGCCCGGAGTGAAAATAATGTAGGTACGTGATATAAATAATGTACGTGAAATAGTGTACCTGATAGTGAAATTCCTTTAGTAATTGCTATAAAGGTTTGGATTATCAGATCAGCTATTATTGTCCCGGATCGTACATTTATCGCTCCTGAATTCTGTCGCTTAATTTAGCCGTGCCACGCGGTTCAAACTTGTAGAATTTAATAGGAGAGTAAAGAGTAGAGATTAGCTAAGCGAAAAAACCGAGCGAAATTTATCGTTAAATTCACAAAGGAAAATGAAGGGTACTTATTTATTAAGAGGGACGGTGTTATGGAAAATATGAATTTAAAGCCGCGTTTAGACTAGCAAGAAAAATCGTGAAAGTTGCATTACATTGCGAGACCGTAAAGCCAACGAGTTTGTAGTGGTCAATCGAGCGCCGCAATGTAAGGCAACTTGCACGATGTTTCTTGCAAATCTAAATTGGTCTTAACTCTCTGGCGCTCGTGAACGCATTCATCATCTCTTGCTAGCCTCTTCGTTACCGTTTGGCAGAAAGAAGTGGTGAAACAGATTGTGACTGCGAGTGTGTTAGACAATAAGGCCTCTGAAGAGCAATAGTCAGCACAGTATATATAAGATCAAGCAGTATGGAAGCTACGAAACTACGATCGAAACGAACGCACTCACACAGATGCCCGCTCGCGCGCTCTACACGGGGGTCTCGCGGTACCTACTGCAGTACCGCGAGTCCCCTCAGAGGCCGTGAAGAGCGCGCGTCTGTGTGAGTATGTTCGTTTTGATCGATTTGTTCGTAGCTTCCATACTGCTTTAACTTATTTATATATATACTTACTGTGTAGTCAGGTTGGCACTTGCGACACACTGACGTTTGAAAATTTGAACGCGAAGTATTCACAAGAGTTCATCTTGGTCGCTAACTAGAAGTCTGTCAGCCGCTCACACAGGCACCCCGCGTGCGCCATTTACCACGAAAGCAGGCCAAAGCGTATAAGACCAGGCAAAGCGCGCCCCGCGGCACATGCAAATGAGGTGCTGGCCCAACGTTTGTCGCCAACGTTTGGCAAAACGTTGCAAGCGCCGATTTGAACAAACGTTGGACGACCTTGAGATGTTAAAGGGTGATGAGTTGGCGATTTATGTGGTATGAAAATGATCGTAGGTATATTATATATATTACTGATATCACGAAAGTTTATTAAGATGTAAGGGATCGCTGTTTTAGTTGTTCTTGCATGTAAAAATATACTTTGATGCAATTAGCAGTGTCCCCACCTTAGGGTAATTTACACTAAATTTAGGGTATTTTTACGCGTTTATGTTAATTTTTTGGGGTAGAAAATTACTTAGGGTATTTTTTAGGGTAAGTTTTCGAAAAAAATGTACAATTTCAAGAAAAAAATACTGCAGCTGACATAAAAGCCAAGACTGTTATGGATGCATTCCAAGAATGTTTCGAAACGGTATAGTAGTTTTGCTATTAGTTTATTAATGATGATGATGTGATCCTGTTATCCCTCACTAGAGACATAGGGCTTGTAGAAGAGTTTTTCATTTGGCTCAATCTTGCGCGGCTTCTTCCAGCTCTTCCCAGCCGAGACCAATTTATTAATAAATGGCAAAAACTTTATGGGTAAAAAATAAATAAAAGGGTAATATAATTTAGGGTAATTTAGAGTAGGTAGGTGGAAACCCTGGCAATTAGGTACAAAGTGGACTAACACATTATGATACTTTTTACTCCGGAGATCAGCGTAGTTGGCGCGCCGTGGGATTGTGATAAACGAATCTTCGTAGTCGTGGGGAAAAGCTAGCCATTTTATAAATAGCTGAAAAAGAATTTAGTAGTAAACATCAATGAAACAGTTTGTTGCAAAGTTTGTTCTTATTAAATTTTCCGTTTATTCGCCTCATAGAACTTTGCAGAACTTTTCTGGTAAGGTAAGATTATCTTTTTATTTTTTACTAGCTGGTGCCCACGGCTTCGCCCCCGGTGTAGTTTAAATAAATAAAAATATCATGGGACACTTGACACCAATTGACCTAGTCCAAAACTAAGCAAAGCTTGTACTATGGACACTAGGCAACGGATAAACATACTTAAATATAGATAAATAAATACTTTAATACATATTAAACAGCGATTCGTATTATTCATAAAAATATCTGCCCCGGCCGGGATTCGAACCCGGGACCTCAAGATTCGTAAACAGGGTCTCTAACCACTTAGCCACCCGGTCGTCAGTTTTTTTTAATTTTCTAAATCTTTTGTAAGAACCTTCTCCTGACAATAGCAAACATAACAAAAAAAATAACGAAATCGGTCCAGCCGTTCACGCGTGATGCCGTGACCAAGGAAAATAGGGATTAATTTTTATATATTGTAGACTAGCTTTTGCCTGTGGCTTCGCCCGCGTGATATTCGGTTATCGCACGCTGTTCCCTCGGGAACTGTGCATTTTTCCGGGATAAAAAGTAGCCTATGTCACTCTCTGGCCCATAAACTATCTCTATGCCAAAAATCGCGTCGATCCGTCGCTCCGTCACGGCGTGAAAGACGGACGGATTTAGGGCCTAACGGCATTGAAAAATGCTACCACTTTTTTATAAATAAAACCTCGTCAGTTTCTTATATTTTCGTATTTGATATATGCACCTAAGGCATATTAACAGCAAAATTTAAAATTATCTTTCACATTTAAAATTGATATTGTTGTAACCTACATTTAGTAATTTAATCTGCACGGCTTTAACGTACCTATTAGTATAATTTTACGTTTCAATTATAACTTTGGTATCAGTTTTATACGGGTGTTTATTAACACAATTTAGGTAATACCGAGTTAAACTAAGCTCGTGTTATCGTGTTAAGATTAGGGCTCCGTGTTACAACCGGTACCGTTCGTCGACTCGCGTTATCGGCTTGCATCGCGTCTGTTAACTCTATGAACGCACCGACAACGGTCACTTCCTTAGGGCGGCACATCAACAGGTGATTTGCATTTGTTTCACAAGGTCACCCCTATAAGAACAGATATTTTCGTATGTCTTATATACTCAGGGACAAATTTAGAGGAACGCATAAAAAAGTTATCATGACGCGTACTTAATGCTTGACCAGGAAAAATAGAAAAAAAAAATCCACTTTATTATGCGTTCCTCTAAATTTGTCCTTGGGTCTGACTTTCCCATACTGACCGATATGAACGCTACACTCTGTATACTAGATTATCTCTAAGGTATCGATCGCGCGTGAGATAGACACCGCTGTATCCCAAATCAATTGACATGATCATGATAAATCGTGTCCCATATTGGTACAACTAACTAACTAATTTGGCTCAGGGACCCAAAGAGGGTCTTGGCCTCCGAAACGAGAGCTTGCCATCTGTCCCGATCGTGCGCAGCCTCTTGCCAGTCGTCGACTTGAAGACGTCGCAAATCCACCTGGACACTGTCCTCCCAGCGGTACCTGGGTCGCCCGACCGGGAGGCGACCAGTCGGCCATCCCACGTACGCTTTCTATACATCTCTCATCGGTACAAAATACTGTTTATTTATTTTTGAATATTTTTCTTGCTTAACCTGTTTATATGATGTTCCGAAATCCCCGGAAATATTATACATTTGACGGAGAAGGGGCGGTAGAAGGGTAGTCCAGATACAGTCAGGGATGGCTTCTTCATCTAACATCGTAATGGGCGACATTCGGAGATTGAGAAAGACGACAAAGTTAATCAAATCAACACTTTTAATCAGCAAACACTATCAGTAGGTACAAGGTAACGTGGACAGTTCCGAAGTCAGTCTATGCGTCCAGTCTCCAGCGCAGCCAGCCAGAGAATGTCAGGTGAGAATGGCAGGTCAATCAGTCCAGTGTGACGTCACGGAGGGATCGACCAATCATAATTAATAAACCGCGCGCTGCGCTACCGTTAAATATCTGTACTCATGACCGTGCTGTCTCCGACACATTAATATTGTAGGATTTACAAAATTAAACAGTTTCCGTGATAATTTTAACACCCCACATTAACCCGCAAGATCGGAATCGCCACTGTAACACCCTATTTAGACTATAACACCGACAATCTACCCTCCCGCGTTTAGTTCACAAAAAAACCGGCCCAATTTGTCGCGGCGGTCATTAGCGGGCTATTATGCCGTGAATAATTCCGTGTTGACGCCTGGCGCGTGACGCGTGACATTTGACGCGTAATGACATGAAAAACTTAAAGTTCTGTGGTGAGGGTCAGGTGAGGCGTCATAGAGGTGCGTGAAAAACAAATGATACACGAGCTTTAGAGCCGATGGATTCGACTAACTACCAGCCGGCAAATCGCCGAACGATGTTAGTAGCAGTCGCAGAGAAAAAATTGCGTAAGTGTATCATAAAGTTTCAAGCTAAACTTGTGAATAGGATAAGCATTATGTTCGAAAAAGTCCGGACTACACATGTATCATATTTTTTCGGAGTTTTTTATTGATGATTGATTATAGGTAAGTTAGCAACGGTGCGATTAGTTTCGATCTTTTGGGAATATCTTCTTCATATTGAAGTGCGTATGTAGTATGTATGTTAAAAAAAATTCAACATGTCTCACAAGGGGTTAATAGACATAATAATAGCAAAAGTATGAGGGCGAATCTAAAAGCCGGACTTGATTTTTTTTACAAAATTTAAAATAAGTGATTTTGGTTCAAAATATGTTAACAATGATACCGGGCGAGCATCTCTCCCACTTTCGCTGTAGTACCTATGCTATAATGTATTCAGCTTTTTGTCTGAACGTTTCTGATTTTTAAAAGTAAATCCTACCTACAAAACATTATGCATGGTATTTAGCTTACGCCCACGCTTCGCACTTACAATAAAAGTCCCTAAAATTTCTACTCAGTGGTGACCCTGACAGCTTTCACAGGGGATTTCCTAGAGAATTTGTTTTTAAATTCGTGTCAACTTGTTGATAGCAGGGCTGCCTCTGAATAATTCAGGTGCCCTTGACCTGCGAGTCGTTGAGCTAGGTGGACAGAGTGAAAAATGATCTCGCTGTTTAAGTAGCTAGAGTGCTACTACGAAGATTTCTGTGTTTTTTTGTTATCGTTTTAAATACAATTTTTTAAATGTTGTATATTGGAACTGACATGTTCATTATCTTTTGATCAAAGTTCCATAATAAATTAAAAATAAAAAAAAATGTCGTATGTTTGTTACTTTTTTACGCTTAGGGTCTCCCCACATCCGTGGACGCGGATTCGGCGAAAGCAAATAAAAAAAAAGATTTACGGCCACGCAATGAGAGCTAAAAAGGGACGGTTCGGCTGCTACGAAACTCGAAGTTCGTGTCGTGCGGTCCCTCTCGCTCTTGTATCAAAAAGTATAAGTGTCAGAGGGACCGCGCGACACGAACTTCGAATTTCGAGTTTCGGAGTACCTCTGCTGTCCTCGGCTATGCGCAATGGCGCTCAGTGAACTGGTATAGGCTTAAGGGCTACTCCGAACACAAAATTCGAAGTTCGTATCGTGCCGTCCCTCTCACTCTCGTATTAAATAACATAAGCGTAGGCGGAACGGTACGATACGAACTTCGATTATCGAATTTCGTGGTAGCCTTGCTGATGATTGGACGTCCCACTTGGGATGATAATTTTAATTTTAGCCTTTACTTTTAAATTATAAATGTGATTCCAAGAGACTACTACAAAGGACATAATGCCGCAGACGTTCAAAGGATCCCAGGCCAGCGGACCAATCAAACTTGATGTAAATCAGTGTCGGGAAACGTCAAAGTCAAACAAGAAGCGAAAACAGCAGTCTCTCTGCCAATTAGCAGATTGTCTGATAGCGAACATTATCGAGTTGCCGAAGAAATTAACCGGATCAATTTGAATAAATAAATATTGTGACGAGCCAAGCAAGGCTTCTTTGGGTTATACGAAGTGTAATAAATGCCAGACAGAATCTAATGTTCGAGGAAGTTCTCGGCGAGCATGTTCTCCGTGTTTTCTTCGGTCAAAATCTTTTTTATGTGTTGTTATTGGAAATAAAGCTACAGTGCCGACAAAAACATAAAGCCTCACTGTACTTGATAAAAATAACATACTCAACTCATATCTCATACATGCTCAATACAGTAAAGAGAAGAGTACATTCGGTGATTTAACCGAATATTCAGCCGAATACGAATATTCGATAAACCTGCCGAATATGCCGAATACCGAATATAAAACGAATATTCAGCCCATCCCTAATCTTAATATTTTTTTGTTTAATAGTTATTTCAATTTCATTTTATTGTGAAGAATCCAGGTAATATACAAAATCCATCAAGGTTTAATTTACAAAAGAACAAATACGTATCCAATATTTTCTGATATTGTAACTGACGAAGTAATTAGATTTTTATGACACTAACCCATTAAACAGATTGCCTTCGCTAGTTGGAGAAACACTGTAAGAAACATGAAGAGTTAGATTACTAAATGGTTTGAATGTCTCGAGACAAAAGACTGTCTTCACGCCTCGTCTAACCGCCTCGTGAAGCGAGTGGCCCTCGAGAAAGGCTCCTTTAATGCTATGCCGAACTACCGCTTGTGGCTGGTGTAGGGTTGGCATTTGTTGAAAAACGGTAATTGACAAGGTGTTAATTAATATACTGAAAAACTCAGACGCCCCCGGTAATTTCAAAAAATGTTCTTATGTTTCTTTAAGTTATTTATTTTTCAGCGATTTCTGACTACACTCATAGCTCAGTGCTTGCACTGTTGTGTTTTGGCGTGGAAAGTAAGACAGCCGGTGAAATTACTGGCACTTGAGGTATCCCATCTTAGGCCTCTAGGTTGCCAACGTATCTGCAATACCCCATATGTTGCAGATGTCTTTGGGCGGTGGCGATCTCTTACCACCAGGAGACCCACTTACTCGTTTGCCTTCCAGTCGAATAAAAAAAAATAATTTGTACTCACTTCGCTATTATCAAAAAAAAATTGAATTGACGAAAACGGGCAGTACTAAATTTAAATAGCTTCACTAAAACACTTAATTGTCGGGTTGCATTTGTAATTTTAGACTGGGAACAATAATAATGGGATTTAAAAAAAAAACACCCACATGTACACATCTATCGATTCTGCTCCACAATCTGAGCAAACTGCTTTGAAGTTTTCAAGCATTTAATTAGCAACTTGTATAAGAGATGAATTTAGAATAGTGTAGTGCCATGCAGTTGACTGTTGGTACGTGGTAGGTACGTGTACTTGAGCAACGCATCAGTGAAAAAAATCTCAGATACATAGATAAATAATTAATAAATAACACGGGATAATTTACACTAATAAATCTAGTCCATCTGTACTCAAACTGCGGCCTTTATCACCCCGTTTTATTGGAAGGCGAGCGTCACACTCGCTACGCCCCCCGTCCGCGCGTGTTGGAAAGGTTTTGAATGACAGTCGGGTTGGCAACCCTATGTTCTCTGGCAGATGCACATCGAAGTTAGTTATCTAACGATCCTACCCTCGTGTCACGTATTTCCTGGGTTGAACTCACGGTTGCATCGGAGGTTACACGTCCTACTTTCCGAGAGGGTCGTTGTAACCCCGTGAATTAAGTTCATTTTATCTTTAAGCTACTAAATTACTCTGTTACTTTTTCTTTGTACGCGAGAATTTTAATTTTAATGTAAACTTGCCATATACATTGGCAAATTGTCCTCCAATGGATATACCATATCGTCGGCCTAAATCGTTAACCTGCTAAGTCCGCTTTTGAGCGGAAAATTTTAATGTGATATTATGATTCAAAACAAAAACAGTGAATGGTCTTCTTCTTCTCTTTTAAAATATGGCTTCTGTCCTAATTAATAGGACAATTTCGCCAGTGTCTAAGTATTCTCTTTCGAGAGGCAACGTTGTACGGTGATTGTAGTTTTTGTAACTTGATAGTAAAATTCCAGAAACCACGTGGAGACAACTTGCGCATTAAAAAATGTCAGACACGACACGAGAGCAATATAGAATTTTGTGATCACTGTTCACTGTTAAGGTTAATCGCCGCATGAAACACTATCAAAATTATACTTCAACTAGCCAAAGAAACAGAAATAGCAAAATTAGATATTGTCTACATGCGCCATGTTCAAATCGAGTCCCAGTGAATGGTCTTTTATTTTCACGAGTTATGGTATTTATAATGTTCATAAAAAGTTCCATAAAATTATGATCAATTTTAGTTTAGTTTTAGTTTTGAATAACCAAGCTTAACAAGCACTTCTGAATAAGAAAGTATGATGGATGACAATAAATTACCAAAAAAAAAATCAAGCCTTCGTGTTCACTAAGACAGAATCACATAACAGAATGCCAGAATGACAACTTGCTGAACTTGTTCATCTTCTTCTTCTTAGCCTTCCTTTACGAAACTCTTGGTGTAGGCTTCTTGCAACCGCTTCTAATTCGATCTACTTCAATCGGCGAGGGTCATTCATTTGTGGTTTGCCGACTGATATGTCTTTCAATTCTCTATGTAGGATTTTAGATTAGATAAACTGCCCTCCTCCACTCTTCACCATACGACGATTTTTATTCCTCTTAATAAAATACGAAAGCAAATTCAATCGGATATCCGGCAAGTCCGTACGGATTAGAAACAATTACGCCGGCCGAGATTCCAATCAGTTTCTTTAAACCAGTGATTCCCAACCGGTTGGCCCGCGCACCACCAAATTTTTTATACATTTCACCTAAGTCTTGCTCCTGCGGAAGAGTGCTCATGAGGATGGCTGCATTGCCGCGCTGGATTGTAATTCCAAAAAATCTTGTTTTTTTTTCGGAAAAATAGGTGGGTCAATCAACTTTTTCACTTGTTGTTTTTGTCACTCGTTGCTATAGTTATGGTCTCCTGAGTCACTCTTTAAATCGTAAGTTTATAGGATTAAAATACGATGTTGTTAGTGTTGTGTGCTACCCTAAATTTGATAGTGACAATAAAAATGACGATGAAAATGTGGGTAGTTGTGCGCCTGAGTTAGTTTCGTCGGACAGTCGCGCGATCAGAGCGGTGGCGCGTAGTGCGCGTGTTGCGGCAGCCGCCGAGTCGCGTGCTCCAGTGATGAAGGGTTTCGAAATAACCCGAAACATGTCGAGCTAAACTCGATTTAAGACGTGAGTAATCCGATCAATATCTTTTAATAGGATTAAAATATACTAAACATACAGTTTTGTGGTAGTTTTAAGCCCTTTTTATGATTAGTTATCTAATAAGCATAGTATAATAATAGTAGTATAGTATAATGTGACACAACATTTTTTCTAACAAACTGTACCTACTTTGTCCCCTCGCTGACGGTCCAGAATTAGAACATGAAATAGTTGATCCACCCAGGTAAAATTTAGTGCTAATCGATTACTATCATGTGAGATAGAGGTCAATCGCTTGTCAGTTTATAATTCCTATTCCTGAACTTTGCTCCTGTTGTCTTTGATCGAAAAAAAAAGTGTAGTTCCCACAAAGTCGCACTCAAGTAAATACACAAATACACTTCGAAAAGATTGGTAATCACTGCTTTAAACGGATCGACGGCCCTTCGACGATAATCTCGACGCAGAGCCCTTCGAGCAGGATTAAATCGCACGTGGATGGGGCGTGAGGGGGGCGAGGGGAGAGGGGTAATGAGGGGACATATAAAGTGATACAATGACATTTTGTGATTTATTAAGAACTAACGGAATGACTACATGTGCTTTGTAAATTTCCTGTTTAAAAAGTTGTGCCGATTCAGGTTGTTTATTTTTACATTCATGTTGGGAGATTTCGTAAGGATTGTAAAATTTTCTAGAGCTAGTTGTCCGTACTTCAAACTGAAGTCAAACGAGATAAATGGTGGGTTAAGTAAAGGAGCTACAAATTGGAATATGGCGCTGGCAGTTTGCGGGCGGACCGGCGGACGTGGGGTTGCATTATTTGATGCGATGGTGGCGTTTCTTCTCAATTTTACAACACTTTTAACTTTTAGTGATTGTGGTCAATTCGTGCAACTTATTTTAGTGGATGCCGATTTGTTCTAAATTGTGTGCTGTTTCATAAGCCGTATCAACAACTGTATTTCACATTGATGCATACGGGGCCCATGTCTTAAGCACGCAAATTCCGAAAGTCTGACGTATTCGTTAACATGAAGTTACTAAATTTTTAATAAGTTTCGATGCTAATTTGTTTATGTTTCAACCGAAGGCTAAATTTACTGTCTAGAGGTGCGATCAAACTGCTGCTTAAAAACGGTGACGGCACAGAATCGAAGTGACGCATCGTATGGGCACCGTTTTTATTGCTCTCCACTCTCACACCCCATTTTAAGCAGAGGTTAAAATACGCAAACGTACGCACTGCGATTCCGTGCCGTCACCGTTTTTTAAGCAGCGGTTTGGTCACACCTTAATGCGCTCGGAATCACAATCGCATTAATATCTTTCTATTAAAAGGTATACGGTGAGAGTAGTTAGAAATGGATAAAGAATACGATCACGAGCGCCCGCTCGCTGAACAGCACGGTCCCGAGTCCTATCCTCGTGCGGCCTAATGTGCAATAGAATGTAACTAAGTTCAAGCGAATTAGGAATCTATGATAATGTAACAAAGTATAAATTCTTTTGTTTTTCTATCGTTTTACACCATGGCAGTTTGACGGCAATTTGACTTTATTCTTGAAACAGTTAGATTCTAATTGCGTTGTCAATTTTTTTTTTCAAAATATTTAACGGTGGGCTTCAGGAGGCTATATTCAATTCGACCCCGGCATGCGCTGAGTTGGATCTGCATATCCCTATAAGCTAGTGTCAGCCCGCTTCCCGCTTGCGCCTAAGCCCGGCCTAAACCATCAGGCTTGCCTCGGATATGCAGTGCGCCGGACCGACGTCTGCTAGCTTGGTACCCGCTACGGTCAAGTTTCCAAACTAAACTTAGCGTTGAATTTGCTTAAAATTATTGTTGTTATACTCGTGCTGGCGGTTCTGTTCTACTGGAATGCCTTGTTTTGAATAGACGCAGGCATTATCTGCTACGAGTAGAGCTAGTTGTATAGGGTAATATTTTTTCATCTCTCCTGTTTGGAAAGTTTAATTTTCATGGGTAGATAGTCGGGTGTTTAATTTTTCGGCTAGCCACGGAGTCGAAGATAATTGAGTTACGTCAATGACACTGTTTTTTCATGTTTCGGCATGGCCATCTAGATGCACGTCGTGACCAACTCGATTTTTTTTATAGTCGGCCGTTTCAAGTGGCCGTCGAAAAGGTTCCGTTGGAGGTTGGATATAAGTAATTTCAATTTAATTTTTTTTTTGTAGAATTATTTAATTAATTGTTTACTTTCCTCACAAAAAAAAGTAGTGTGTCTAACTCGGGTGAAATCACCCATTTCCCCTCGAACTATTGGCGCTCGAACGAAGTGAGAAATAATAATATCTCCGGTGAAATGGGTCCCTTTCCACCCTTGGTTATCAATCTACTATTCATCACACTTGCTCGTGAACAGTGTCGTAACATGCAGGCTATCTTGGTTGAAACCCCCCGACTGAAACCCTCGACCTCTTGTCATGAAATCAAGGTCGGTAAATGAGTCATTGCCCGTACTGCACGCACGTCATGCAGGCAGCTGCGGGAGGGGGAGGGGCGGTTCGGGGATCCAAGAGCGCAGCCAGCGTTATAGGTAATTTTTGTAAAAAATATCCCTAATAATAATATTATAAATGCGAAAGTAACTCTGTCTGTCTGTA
The DNA here is from genome assembly GCA_037349165.1 of Choristoneura rosaceana. Lineage (NCBI taxonomy): Eukaryota > Metazoa > Arthropoda > Insecta > Lepidoptera > Tortricidae > Choristoneura > Choristoneura rosaceana. The sequence continues at coordinate 2,356,298 of JAZBNJ010000007.1, forward strand.
ACGCTTTCACGTCGAAACCACTGAAACGATTTTGATGAAATTTGGTATACAGGTAGTTTGAACCCCAAGGCTCAACATAGGATACCTTTTATTCCGCGCGATAGCGTAGATTCACGCAGACGAAGTTGCGAGCATAAGCTAGTTAATTTATATTTTTTCTTTTCCAAATATACAATTTTACTCGCAAATGTGATGGAAAACATTGTATGTCGCACGGGCGAAACTAGAACTACGAACATCGACTCTTCGATTTCGGGCTTCTAATAGACTCTCGTTCGTAATTCCTTATTTACTGCGCTTAAGACACACTGTATTATTACAGTAAATTCGATCGAAGTTCTGACTGTGCTGTTAAGTAGAAGTAACATGCCTATTTTTAGTCATAAGGAACTCTTTTAACACTATGTACAAACTGTCTCTTTCTCGAATTGTACACTTTACCAACCATACGTGTATTTGCTCAATAAATGCAGTTTTCCGAATTGTACCTACACGTTTGTGATACGGTCGTTTTTGTAAATGGTGTTAAGAACTAAGGCTCTTCTGAAAAAATGTACCCATCAACAAGTGCTCTTCAAGTGCGCAATGACGCATAATTTCCTATGTGTTGTTTATTTGTACTTAATGCTATTGTTGTGTCTTGTGTTGTGAATAAAATGTATTTTCTTTCTTTCTTTCTCTTTTATTGATGGTGTCCTTTCCAAGAAAGTGAAACTTTTAAAGAAGAACACCTAAGCATGTTTAGAAAAGAAAATCATCATCATCATGTCAGCCGAAAGACGTCCACTGCTGGACATAGGCCTCCCCCAAGGCTCTCCACTCAGACCGGTCTTGTGCTTTTCGCATCCACCGCGCTCCCGCGATCTTAAAAAAGAAAAGAAAATGCATTTCGTTAATGAGCTCATAATTCAATTACAGATACACAAACAATCGGGTTAGCGTCTCCAGCGGTCGCAGCTCAAAAGATAATTGCGGTATAATTGGGCGAGTTAAAAATTAAATGTGAAGTTAATCCCAGTGTACAGTGCCCACGGGAAATACCCGGCAAAAACTGTGGCCCGTCACGTTGGATTACGGACGGTACAGTTAGCCAGGTAAATAAGTTAAAAACAAGTCCAGAGTATGAGGGGATGTATGATCTAGAATGTTTAAGATGTTGGGGTCAGCTTGAACACCATGTCAAGGTGTTTCTCAGGAATTTTTATTTATGACTATACTAGTTTTTGCCCGCGGCTTCGTCCGCGTAAAATTCCGTTATCGCGCGCTGTTTCCTCGGGAACTGTGCATTTTTTCAGGATAAAAGTAGCCTATGTCACTCTCTGGCACAGAAACTATGTTTACGCCAAAAATCACGTCATTTCCTCGCTCCGTTTCGACGTGAAAGACGGACAAACACAAACACACTGACTTTCACATTTACAATAATAAGTAGGTAGGTACTTATGGATTTTCCGCGACTTCACCCGCTAAGAATCCGTTTATCGCTATCCCTCGGGAGCTATGCAATTTTTCGGGATAAAAACTATCCTATATCCTACGCAGAGTCTCAAACTCTACATTATCTAATAAATCGATTCAGTAATTTAAAATAAATGCAATCAACTATCTTTCTAGATGAAAAATATCATACAATAATAATGGGGTGTCTGACGTTTTCAGTTACTTTATTTAATTGTATTATTTAAATGTATATCATCATCATCATCATGTCAGCTGAAAGACGTCCACTGCTGGACATAAGCCTCCACCAAGGCTCTCCACTCAGAGCGGTCTTGTGCTTTCCGCATCCACCGTGATCCCGCGATCTTAAGCCTTGTATATAACTACTGTTATTTGTATGTGGGATTGTACAGGAACGTAATTTAAACGCGACTATCTTAGTTTAATCCCTGAATAATATCAGCATAATACAATCCACTTTCCGCATACGACTGTACCGGTTACACCAAGTTTGGTATAAATTCTGCCCCCAAGAGATCATCGGTTTTAATTTGAAAGTTGAATGAAAATGATATACGTGAAACTTTTTAAAACACGGTTGGGTCCGCGCGGGCGGGTAGATATTTCAATTTAAACTTTGAATTTTGATACTGACGTTTCATTAAATCTGTTTTTTTTTTTGTGTTTATGTGTGAGGGAAGCTTCTTGATGACAATAAATAATAGAGAGCTAGCTTTTAATTAGAAGTTGGGCTCACGTAATTACGTGCACTTTCAACAAACTTACACGTGAATATCGAAAATAAAAATTGAAACATAGATGCACAGAAAACCCAGAAAAAGAGACCAGCGCTGGGAATCGAACCCAGGTCCTCAGCATTCCGTGCTGCGTGCTATACCTCTACACCACTGATGATTGTTGCATAAGCATATTTAGCTATCATTAGGTCGCGTGTGAGCAAACTGTTTCAGTTCAGGGATAGAATTACCTGTGAATTTTACAATATGGACGTCTGCTGTACCCGGGTGCATTATTACAAACAGCACGCTGGGGGGTGTTCAGGGGATGAATCTTAATTATTAGTCCACCGGGTGCCATCCCGATCCTAACACAGTAAGTCCATGGGGGCTTGTTTGACTACCCGCTAATATGCAGTGCAGTGCCAGTGATATTGATGTACGACTGCATTGCAATTACGATACCTGGGGGTTTTAAAAAAAGTGTCCCCTTTTTTTTAATTTTGGAAAAAATATGGTTTTTCCTACTCAGAATCAAGAGCACAATCGATACCGATAGTTTAAAAAAAATTCCCAAAAAAAAATGTAATTTTTTAAACGATCGGAATGGACTGTGCTCTTGATTCTGAGTAGGAAAAACCATGTTTTTTCCGAAATGAAAGAAAAAGAAAGGGTACACTTTTTTTTTTTAATTTTTGTTGGACACTTGGGTTAAGAAATGTTACCTAAATCAACATAATTAAAATATGAACAAGAGGGTTATTACAAGTTTCAGCGTTGTTGCTTATTAAAATACAGCCGCCAGTGTTATTTTCCAAACTTCTCCCCCTCTAAAGGTAATCAAACGTCCTATTTATTAGAAAGTATATTCATCATTTGATTACTTTTCCCTCTCCGTCAAAGCGGAGTTATTTCCCTCAACGCTTCAACTCGCAAAACGAATATAAGTTGGTAATCGGATTGCTTTTTCATATAAGAGTGTTGTAAATAACTAAAAAAGAGAATCGAAGTTGGGCCCCTCGGCGCTGATGGAACTTGTTGCTTAGAATAATAGATTATTATGGCTTCTCACTGCTGAGCATTTGGAGGTTTCAGTCAAAAATACCACAAACGGGACTTCTTAGTCTATTCGTGACCACGGCTACTGTAATGTGGTAGGAACGTCGAGGTAAATATTACTCACGTAATTTTGCGTGATAAACTTATAATCCCGTTTGTGGTATTTTTTTTTATTTTTTTTTATTTATTTATTTTTCAATAATAAAATAATAAGAAAGATAGCATATTTAGGACATGTATTAAGGCATGAGCGTTATCATTTACTCCAAACAATAATGATGGGAAAAATTGAGGGGAAAAGACGCGTCGGAAGAAGAATGAAATCGTGGCTCCGAAACATTAGAGAGTGGACCGGTATCGCCAGTGTGGAAGAACTGTTTTCTCTGGCAAGAGACAAGGATAGATAGATATGCGGAGCTGACAGCCAACCTCCAGTAGTGGAGAGGCACCTCAAGAAGAAGAACAAGAATAAAATAACAGCATTACAGTTAGAAATGGTGAATGTGTTACATAGATATCGTGTTGCTGTTGCGTACGAAGGTCATAGTTTAAAAAGTTGACATTAATACATAGTTAACCTTATTATTATATAATTTGATGGATAACGACGACAATCTGTCCGTCAGTCGGCTAGGAACAATTGATATTGATTCACCGCTGCACGCTTCTTATGGGTAAGGGCACGCTTTTAATGCAGCGGGCAGTCAAATCTGGTTTTTATTAGGCACTTCGCTACAGACGAGAAACATTTATTTACTGATCACGGTGCCCTTCATCTAGTAGCTAATATGTTTAGTCCAGTGGTGGGCAAATTTTCTTGATAGAAGGCCAAAGAGTGACGTATCTCAGAGGAGAGCCAAAATTATTTTATTTTGAATTTTTTAATCACCTCACCTGTACTACACGCCTAGTCTAGCTGACTCCTTTACCCGTGCATTTATTACTTATTCTATTTTCCATTAAGTACAGGGCGAACAGGGGCGAACAAAATAATATTATTTGTCGCGGGTACTATTAATTTGAAAGATACTTCGGCGGGCCGGTTTAAATGATTTGGCGGGCCGGAGTTGGCCCGCGGGCCGTTCTTTCCCCATCACTGGTCTAGTCCAAGGTAGAATACATAACTTACAAAATTATTCTTTATTGAACACCACTTGAAACGAAAATCGTCAATATGCTGAAGATAGGAATATTTACCGTAAGAAAACGTTTGATTATTTAAAAAAAACTGCATTTGAAGATTTTGAAAACACACATACATATAATAATAAATTAATTAATATTGCCAATCCGCATTGGGCCCGCGTGGGAACTATGGCCCAAGCCCTCTCGTTCTGAGAGGAGGCCTGTGCCCAGCAGTGGGACGTATATAGGCTGGGATGAATTAATATTGTTTTGTGGGTCAAATCTTGAAAGTCCAATGAGTAGTCCTGTATACATAGATATATCAGAAATCATCTTTTTTTTTTAATCTCATTTATTTTATAAGCCATTAATCAGAAAATTTTTGTATTTAACACAAATTTAATTAAGATTAATCGCTCGTAGCTTATGCCGCGCCCCGGCGCCGCCCGCGGCACGCACGCGCTGGTGCCAGCCCGTGCCGCTCTACCGTACTCTTCTTTATAGCTATATTAACATTTTACAAGCATCGCTTTTATAAGTTGCCGGCATTTTTAATATACTTTGAAAAGATAGAACACCCTTGTTCATAAATGATCACTAAAACTATACGAGTCAAAAATGTTTTTTTAGAATACCTATTATTACACATACACGCAATTGTAAGTACTTGTCTCAATTGTCTAGCAGATTGTGTTAGCAGAGGTAGGCCTAAAAGAAGGTGGCGGGACGATTTGGAGCGATTCCAGCCGGACTGGCAACAGCCGAAGACAGAGACGAGTGGAAGGAGAAAGGGGAGGCCTTTGCCCAGCTGTGGGACACTATGTAGGCTATTTAAAAAAAATCTATCTGAGAATAAATCGTCATTGAAGTCCATTTTTTATATTTTTGAGACAAATTATCATTCATTATTATTATTCGATTGTGTTGACTTGCCTACATCTTTCTTCCATGTATTGTGCGACTCTCATCTGCGATTTCTGCCTCGAATATAAAAAAAATCTTTATAGGCTGGCGATAAAATGTAGTCAACTCTGAATTTGTTCAAATGCTACCTTTTATAACAAAAAGTATAAAACTTGCAAAATTTACAGCCCTACATTCACCAAGCACAGCCGGCCACTAAAACGTGTGCACCAATTAATTTCAATTTTGTAATCCACTCTCTCGAAATGTAAAGCTTGCGCTGGAATCCCGCGAGAGCGCGAAAAGGCAGGTAATTGGTATTATATTCTGGTGGTTGTTTTAAATCGAGATAAACGGAGTGCAATGAGAGAAGTTTTGCGAAATGATATTGTTTTTGAAGGGAAAATGTGTGCTGCTACTGGGTTGCGACTATGTAAAATTTATTGCATGTCTGATTGTTGCTGTTGCGTTGGGATGCAACGAAATAAATTATGAATTGTTTCAAAACAAAAAAGAAATAAAGAAAATACATTTATTTAACGCCATAAAAACAGAAGTAGAACAAATACTAGACATACATGACGCTAAACAGGTCCCCACTCAGCATAATGCCACGGCAAGCCGTGGCGCTGATTTTCAGGGAAAAATATACAATTTAAAACCTAAGAATAGCTATGTGACTCTTTTGAATGAAAGCGGGCATAAAAGTGGTAAAGCAAAAAATTAATACAAATTTCAAACTCACAACATTTATTGACAACAAAAACACACTACATCGCAGCAAAATACAGTAAAAATATAAATATAAAAATATCTTTGCAGTGCTGCGTCGGAAAAAAGTAGTTGTATAACCCATTTAACTTCAGCTTTTATTACTATTCTTATACTTAATTCTATTTTGATTTGATGAGACAGGTATATTGCGTGCGTGCTTATTAGTTCACGCTTAAATGACGTGAATTCCGCTTTTGTACTTGTATTTTTCTTTCGAAACGAAGTTACCAACATTTGAGTTAGTATTTTATTATATTTATTTGTTTTTGCAATGTGATGTATAACTTTCAGTGTCTGCACATGCACGCCCCATGACGTCGTACTCTGTATTTGACATTATTGTTACCTCTCTCGCACACGCAGCCATAAACAGTATAAAAGCGGTGATAGTCTCGGCTTCCTTTTCGTGTGTATGTATGACACTGTGTGCACACTGGCACAGTGTAGCGGCTACGCCATAGGTCGTTTTTGAATAAAACATTTTTTTTTATGAAATAACGGTCGAAGTCCGAGTGGTTAGATGCCCTGACTACGAAGCTTGACGTCCCGCGTTCGATCCCCGCTCGGAGCACGTATTTGTATGAGAAATAGATAACTATCTATTTAGGTTATCCATTAATATGGCGTGCCATCGTATCAACTCGGTTCCTGCCAGGTTGCCTATTTTTTAATAATGATGCCAACAGAGCTTACTTACATTAGCTGCTAATTTGGCTTCCGAAGACATATCTTACTCAAACATAATAATATCTCACTCTCCGAGCCTACCGAAAATATTCAGTCCCAGTTACCACACACTATATCTTTCCGACCGCTCGACCGCCAATGTGTCAAATATAGGTTTATTAAACGTCAACATCTGGCTTCGATGAACGCCCCCCCCCCCCCCCCCCCTGGGCCCGCAGGCGCTATGGCAACGGTCGGCTGTAAACAAACTACATACATAAATACAAAAACAATACAATATAAAATATTCTTTTTTAACGCCCGACGCAAAAAGAGGGGTGTTATATTATAAGTTTGACCGCTGTGTGTCTTTTTGTCTCTTAAACGGGTGGACCGATTTGAATGCGGTTTTTTTTTATTTGAAAGAAGGTTTTCTAGCGATGGTTCTTTTTAGAAGCTTTATTAAGCCTGGCCTGGTGTCTGTGCTGCCAATACTTAAAATTTACGAGTTGGAATCTACTTGTAGTGGTCGAATTGACTGGGAATTTAGTTTTTATTTATAGTTTGTTTGTTTATACTCTTTATTGTACAAAAAGGAAATACAAAAATATCACACAAAAGACAGTTCTAAGTACAAAGGCGGACTTATCCCTGAAGGGATCTCTGCCAGTCAACCTTCGAGTGGTAGAGAAGAGCAATCGAAAGTATATAGTTTAGGTTTCACTGTGTCACCAAACATAATTTATACTAAAGCCGAGAAACGAGCATGCGTTTCTGATGGTAAGTAATCGCAGCTCCGGTTGGGCACTTACAGCACATTTGGTGGTTGGGAAGTAAACGTCATAAATAACATTAGTTTAGTATATTTATGTATCATTCCGTGAGTCACACACGGTTCTGACAGAATATCAGCGCTGAAGGCGTCTAACGCCTCAGCATTATGCTGAGTCAGCGGCCGTTTCACTTTTGCGGGGACACACAAAATCGTGTATTTTTATTTTGATATTTCCTTTTTGTTTTGTTTGTGTTTGTTGTCTATTGTTGTTTTTTTTTTTGTTGTATTTGTGTGTCTTTGTGAATGTGAATAAATGTCTTTCTTCTTCTTCTAAATAAGTGATTTTTGTACCTTGTCACTTTAACGTCATGCTTGAAAACCCATACGTATAACAACTGAAAGCGATAAGGTACAGAAATGATCACCTATTTGTATCGGTACAATCGGTACACTGAAAACTACTTTTTAAAATTACTAATTATCCTTTGAGCTTTAGGGAACTATGCAGTTTAACGGAAGTAAAAGGGTCTTATATCCATTATATCCAGTTCTTACAAAGTTTTTTAAAATTATGGTAAATATAAAATGTAATGTCAAAATTAATTTCGAAAAATACAAACATTGTGATCCAGATTCGTACTCAATCCTACGCGAGCGAGGGCATAGATTAACATTCTATTTTCTCAATTGCTTTTTTTTTCGGTATGTTGAAATTTATTTGTGCGGGGGAGAGCCGGCCACAAAGGGTAGTAGTCAATAAATCAATATCGGACGTGTCGTTAAACGGCCGCTTCCGCTATCGCCCCGGCTGCCCCGGGGCGTTCGGGATACGGCCGGGAACAAGCGTGTAACTATGATTTTTTTATATTCAACATGGCCCTTGTTCGATGAAGAATGTCGATATTGGGGTTGGTAGGTTTTACTAGGCAGGGGTTGGATTAAAATGAGAACAATTTGTTTTTGTGTTAGATAAGGATAGTCTGTCCATTTCTAACTCGTAAATAGACGAATGGAAATTTAATAATAAAAAACCGGTCAAATGGGAGTCGAACTCGCGCACCGAGGGTTCCATACTTACTTTACATCTCTAAATTATAGGAAACTGTTCATTACAGTCGCTAACTGACAAATTACTTATTAACTTTAAATCTTTTGCCCAAGACCGACTTACGCTGAACATTTAGCCAGTGTAGTTTAAGATTCGTATGTTTAAACGTTCATCAATTCATGATCATCATTAACCGAGACTAAAATGACAAAAATGAAAAATAACAAAATGTGTTTATTCTTTCTCTGTACTTAATGTTACTTTTATTCGGTAGATATTCAAAATAAATGTTCTGGATGTAAATGTCACCCGGTATAACGTGACAACTTGACTGAATATGTAACTTTTCGGAGCTTGCAGCAGTCAGTTTCAATCCTGAGCTAACTTGCCCCGGCTTCTGCGATCCGCACAAAACCGTAAATATCCGGTTTGAACCAGTTTCGCCCGCGGGCGGCTGGGGAGATAATGATTAGGGGAACTTCCCTTTGACGGGAGAAAATGGTTTTTTTTCTTGTTAACCGAGATGATATTAATACTCTAGTGATTAAGGAGTTTAAAGGGTTTGTTATTGAAGTTAATTATACTTATCTTAAAAAGCTGAGTGAGAGGAAAACTTCAATGATATACTTTATCGAAGTCTGTTTAGAAGTGTCTTTTTGATTTACTTTGCTGTTCTTACTTACATATTGCAGAGCAGAGTATAAAGACTGTCATACAGTCGTCATTAGATATGTTGTAGCGGTTGAGGTGCTTAAGTATATAGCTTTTAGTTATATATGATATGTTCATAGATATATATTATTATTACCGCAAAGTAACGTCTGTTTTAAAATTATTTTAGTTTAAAGTTAACAATCGAACGCAGCATGCATGCAACTTGCATGATTTTGCTTGCAGGTCTAAGCTTTACGTACGAGCATAACAAGTTTTTTTTATTTATTTTGTAGTGTGTCCCACAGCTAAGCAAAAGCTTCTCTTTTTTCTTCCACTCGTCCCTGCTTCACCCCGAATCGTGCCAGTGTGGCTGGAAAAGGTCTTAAAGTAACACCATCTCCTCCCCCTTCCTCCTAAGAAGGTCTGCCTCTGCTCCGTTGCCCGTCGCATGCAACCCAATCGCTGATAACTTTGGCCTAGCGACCAGAGGCCGTATTGCATAATGCTGGCACTTCACTTGGCATATTCGCAGAAAAATTTGCGTGTGTGAAAGAGATGCACTATATCGTTGCTAGCGTGAGTGACGAAGATGTCCTTAACGCAACGCGAATACGCAATGCCAAGTGAAGTGCCACCATAACGTTTCTGACGCTCGCGATCGCAATCAAATGACAGTTTTTGTATGCGGAATCTATCATTTGATTGCGATAGCGAGCGTCAGAAACGTCAGGCAATACGGCCCCAGGATGCATACGGCAGACGTGTCCCGCCCAGTCCCAATTCAACTGGGCGGTCTTCATCCCCACTTCTACAATTTGATTTCTGGAGCGCAGGGCAGTGTTACTGATTCTATCGATTGAATACTGCGCTCCATAGCAAAGTTAAATGAAAGTTAGTAAAAACACTCTCATCTCGATTGCTTAATGCAGACATTGTGCTCGCTGTGAAACGGCAGAGATTTCCATAGTTATCGGGCGCCACGTAATGTGCGCATGCACCGATCAAAAAATATTCACGTTCACACCGTCGTGCTATGCAATTGCTCGTCGAGGCGCAAGTTTAGGGAGGTAGAGGGGTTCTCTAATGTTTCACCGAAAATATTTGTCCCGAATTACCGATTTCCTAACTTTCAAAGGGATTTTTTTTGATATTGTAAAATTTCAGGATTATTACAAAACGAGCGGGATAGTCCTGAAATATGCTCTGAATAGTTTACGATTTCAGAAAAAAAGGTCCGTCCATATGAAACACTTGGGAAATTAATCTTTTGTAAAATATATTTTATGCGAAAAGCCAGGATTCTCAGTTTTAACTCGGTCTCAAATTCGGTGCACTAATGTGTAACCAAACATTTTTTTACAAATGTTTCCTTTCACAAATACTTCATTTGGCCAAATGCTAAATTCTGAATTTGGACGAACGATTTTTTTTCTATAATATTTAATTAATCAGGGTATATTTCAGGACTATCCTGTAGAACCCTGTAGATTAGGTTAGGTTAGGTTAGTATTTTAACAAACCTGAAATGCTAACAGTTTCAAATAAAAAATTCAGAAATATACTTTCGGCGAAAAATTAAAAAACCGTTGAGCTATTTCGCTTTTATAAATCTTCAAATACATCTAACCGCTTTTCACTTGGCTCGCGTCACGAAACCGCGGTTTTTCCGCAAAACTTTCACTCTTCCCACGTGTTCGTACCGTTTCATTATAAACCGATTTACCCATCTCTATTACCGCGCTCAAGCTAAAGCCAACCTTCGGCGTATCGCCATAAAACCCAATAACAAATAGCAAATAATATTTCTTACACAGCCACGCGATTGCCTTTAAAAGGATTTGAATCTTGAAGGTTTTTAGAAAGAGTTGATATTGCGGTGACAAGAAAATCTTAATACGGAAATGATTTTCTGCGAACGTTGCTCTTTTGTTATCTGAGATGATGATTAAATTTATGTTGTTATGAAACTCGAAGATGATTAGGATTGTTAACGGGAAACGTTTACTGGTATACTTCGATTTTCAATGGGGAATTAGATTATTTTAGATTATTTATTAATATTAATATTATGAATCTCGTTGAGTTTCTTGCTGGATTCTTCTCAACAGAGGTTTTTTCCGAACCGATGGTAGATTTTTTTGACGTTCATAAGTGCTTGTTATATATCTTTATTCAATTTAATATTTTGACTTTGACTTTGACTTTTCGCTATTACTCACGCTCTTGAAACATCGCAGCTTTTTTTACAACAAAAATAAATTACCTGATCATTACCGATATCCATAATGCTGCAGCCAGACTTGCAAACGGAACCTTTAAAATAGGCATTTTTGTAATAATTTCAATTTTACTGCGATAGATTCGTTGTAATTGTATTATTTTTAAGCTGTTTCTTAAAAATGAAAATTATCGGCGGATACCGGTGGTAAAAGCGGTATTGTTGGTACGATTTCAAGCCCTAATATCAACCCCAATACCGGTTTATATCGCTTTTTGTAGATACTCTTGAAATTTATGGTATCTTCCCGAAATAAATGAATTTATTTATTAATACGTAATAAATAAATTTATTTATTTCGGGCAACTTGGCCCATACAGTAAATACCTTACAGACTAACATACATATTTATTTATAATCAATAATATTTAAAACTAGTGACAAAACAGCGTGACCCCGTTGAGTCACTGACCCTGACGTCGCATTTATCTTTGAAAATATCTGAACACGCACTATGGGATCAATAATATGATCGATTTTTAATATTTATGAGCCCGTACTTAGTTATGTTCATGATTTTAACCTCTGTTCCGAACACACACCCCCGCCGTCTGTACTGCACTTAGGGTTGCCACCCGTACTTTATAATAAAGTATTGTACGTTGTTTCAGGTAATTGTACTTTATACTTTATGAGTTCAATAAAGTACGCGAAATACTTTATCTCGTATGGTTTGACTTCCTGGGCTTTTTAAAAGTTAAATCGTACCTGAGTATTTTTTCGTTAAAACGAAATTTATAGATTGGTGCTGAATCGATGTCGCCCTCGCGAGCGCCATATCATAAATTGTACTTTATTTTGATACTATGTACTTTTTTTTCTGACCAATGTACTTTAACTGTACAAAAAAAAGGTGGCAACCCTAACTGCACTTGAGCGAATGTAACCGAGTTCGCTATATACAGGTAGTTCTCTAGAAGGGGTTGTTAATCACCGGGCGGGCACTCAGTCCCGGAATTAAGCCGTTCGATTACCTACTGACCGCACCCTGTATACCGGCCGTAGATACTGGCACAGAATATCTAACAACCGTACGTACTGACCACTATGTTAGTAGTTTATGTATTGTATAAATATTGCATGTATGTATTTGTATAGTTATATCATTTGTATTTATTTTAATATTATTGATTTTTTGTTTCTTTTTATTTTTTGTTTCTGTTTCCGCCACCTATTTTTGTTACAAATAAATTTCATGTTCCCAAATGGTTGTCTGGAAGAGATCGCTTTTAAGCGATATGACCGCCTATTGTCTACCCTAAATCTGTGTTTGTATTTTAAGTTTTTTCTTGTACTGCTTTATGGTGTGCAATAAAGAATATTTGTATTGAATTGTTTGTATTGTATATAGTAACACTAGCTTATGCCCGCGACTTCGTCTGCGCGGATGTAGATTATCGCGCGGTGGCGCCCTCTACCAGAATAAAAAGTATCCTATGTTGATCCTTGGGGTTCAAACTATCTCTATGCCGAATTTCATCAAAATCGGTTCAGCGGTTTCGACGTGAAAGCGTAACAGACAGACAGACAGACAGACAGAGTTGCTTTCGCATCTAAAATATTATACTAGGGATTAGTAGGGATATTAGTAGGGATGGAGCGAATATTTTCTATTGGCCAGCCACAACGCAAGTTTTATTGTTTTAGGTTGGCAGAACACTAAATTACAATACAATGACTCTTCTATTACCGTCCGTCGCCCATGGACACCTGCAACACCAGAAGAGTCCCAAGTGCGGGGTTTTTATTTAATTAGGTATTTATTGAATCAGGCATTACTTTGCGGAGGTCCATGTCAGTGAACTAAAACAATTACTTACTTTTCTCACCCGCGACCTTAGCAACATTTATGCATTTGTCGATCCTTATTTTGATTGCTCTTCTCTACACTCTAAGGTTGATTGGCAGCGATCCCTTCAGGGATAAGTCCGCATTTGTACTTAACACTTTTTTTGTAACCTTTTTGTACAATAAAGAGTATAAACAAACAAACAAACATAACCACGCGCAACTATAATCCCTGAGCCAGACTTCAAATTTGAAGTAAAAATGTAAATAACTATTAACCCCGAATGAAGAATTTCTATTATTTCTATTATTTATTTCTATTTCGCCTCGCTAGAGACAGGGAGAAATATTCAGAACTGACTGCCAACCTTCGCTAGTCGGAGAGGCATTTTAAGAAGAAGAAGAAGAATTTCTATTAGGCATTTAAACAATACCAAATCGATCGATGTGACCAGCAGTGGGACGTTATAGGCTGGGATGATATTGATGATGAAATCGATGGGTCTCTAACTCAACCTCGTATATGAAATTAAAAAAAAATCGAATAATAATTTCAGATACACGTCCTAAAATAGATTCCTACCTACCCCTACCCCAATTATTATAATACGGTATTAACAATAGATCGATATTCTATTCCTTAAAAAAAATATTATAATTATCCCATAAAATTTCATATACAAGATTGAGTCAGAGCTGTTTTTTTTTTTTTTTTTATTCGACTGGACGGCAAACGAGCAAGTGGGTCTCCTGATGGTAAGAGATCACCACCGCCCATAAACATCTGCAACAACAGGGGTATTGCAGATGCGTTGCCAACCTAGAGGCCTAAGATGGAATACGCCTCCACGCCGAAACACAACAGTGCAAGCACTGCTGCTTCACGACAGGATTAGCGAGCAAGATGGTGGTAGCAATCCGGGCGGACCTTGCACAAGGTCATACCACCTGCAAAACTACCTGCACCTGCACCTGCACCTGCAGCTGTCAGAGATTCATCGAAATTTAGTTTGATTTAGTTGCAGTAAGACAAAAAACACTATAAATTACAATACAATACAAATACTCTTTATTGTACACCAGAAATAGTAAGCGATACAGAAAACAGGTACACAGAGAAAATATAAATATAGATATTGAAACTATACTGCCGGCTTAAGGAGAAAAACCATAAGTGACATTTTTTTGCAAAATTGACTTTTCACCACCCTCGTACTCAGTTTTTTTTCCTGAGTACGAGGCTGGTGAAAAGTAAATTTTGCAAAAAATTTCACTTATGGTTTTTCTCCTTAAGGCGGCAGTATAAATCTTTATTATTCGAACGGTTGCACTGTAGTGTATCGTCTGTGGTCCGAGTCTGGGGCATCCAGGACGCAAATGCAGCCATGTGTTTTAAATGGCCTCTCGGTGCGTAATTAATCAAACGAACCGTATTTTAGTTACTATAGAACTACCTAAACTATCTCTATCTAACTTGTTCCGCTATATATCTAAACTTGATTTGATTTGTAGTGAAGAAGCGAGGTAAAATAGTAAAAATAGTGTAGTTTTTTTTAAATATGGAAGCGAAATGACACTTGGAATCAACCAAATGTTTCGCTACGGTTTCTTTATCTTCGCGTAGACGTCCCGAGGTGGTATCTCGAGAACCATGTGAGAAATTTACACATAATGTACATTTTTGTTGACGCTAAAAGAGCAAATAATAAAAATTTAGTTTAATTAAAAGTTTTTATAAAATAAAAGCATATCCCCATACAATAAAAGACAGACTTATTTATTCTGTCTGAAATTAATTATTTTAATAGTAAAACTACGTCACATTTTTACGTTTTGTTTTCGATATGCTAATGACAAGATCTACTCCTATTTAATATTTTTGTCAACTACTTATTCACCAATGCACTAAAATAGAGTCTTATTTGGGCGTGTTAATATTTCCTTTCTTAGTTCCAACCACTAAAATATTACTTTTAACTCAACGCCATAGCACCATGTATCCCCATGCCTGCCCCGTTTAGATTGGGGCACAGGTCACTCGCCACAAACACCACCATCTTGGCCACTTCCTCGGCTTCAATCGCCTTTCTTGTAGGCATATCCCTTGCCACGAAATCCAACATAATATTAGCGGTGTCCTTCTCTATCGCCAAGTTCGACAATATGTTCGTCTTTGTCAGTCCAGGCTGGACAGAGTTGACTCGTATACCTTCCGTCGCTAGCTCAATAGCCGCTGATTTTGTAAACCTATCCAAACCAGCTTTCGCTATAGCATAAGGCAGAAATCCGTGTCGCACCCGCGTGAACATGGCTCCTATGATATTGATAACGTTGCCTTTGGTCTTCGTCAAATGTGGTACGCATAGATGCGTAAGCTTGTAAGGCACTCTAAGATTCAAATTCATGATTTCGTCGTAAACATCTATGTTTTCGTCCAGCAAAGAACTGATCAACATCTTGCCCGCGCAGTTCACTAGTACATCTATCCGACCGAAGGCTTCCATCGTCTTTGAGACGATGGTCTCACAGCTGTTTGGTTCCGTCAGGTCTAGACGTAGCGCTAGCATTGGGTTCCCTTTAGCTGCTTCGCATGATGCTTTTATATCAGAAAGGCGTTCTGGGTTGGTCCCTATCAGTGTTACCTTGGCGCCTTGCTTCGCGAAGAGCAGTGCTGATGCTGCGCCAATCCCTGAGCTAGCGCCGGTCACTATTACAACTTTATTGGTGAAGTCCATTATGATTCGCATCCGAAGCTACACTGGCTGATACGCGAAAGTGAATTCTGATAAGAGTACCGGTGTGTGCGTGTTTGATAACAGTATCAGATGTTATGGCTACGTGTCCCAACGTTGCTTGATATATGGAATATCGTACTGCTAAGCAAAGACATCCTTTTATTTCTGCCAGAAGCGGGTATGTCAGTTGCATGCCCCTGGCATCCCTATTTCATGTGTATTTTGGGTCGTTGCGGGTGCATTCATCAAATGTGACCAGCTCAGCCACATAATCACATTTTTGTTTGGCCATCTTAGCTATTCTTAAAAGGCCGGCAGCGGGCCAATGACTCCTGTACTTGGTTTGGATAGGTACTAACTAAATGTAAAGAAAACAACGTCAATTGGCGTCTTAAATATTGAATTTGCCTCATCAAACTATCTAAACACACACACAATTATCTCACATTTCTGAACTTTCAGATGTGGTACGAATGAGCTTTGAAAAATACCATTTCAAATGTATATTTCACAAGGAATCAGTAAATTATTAATCTTACGAGCTTATTGGCCCATGTAACAAGCTATTCCAAACCTAAAGTTAAGAAATACCCAAAAAGGACTAAGTAAAAACAACTATCTGCGGCCTAAAATGACAAAACACTACTATGTGTGTCCTGTTTCGCGTATGTAGCCCCCGAAATGGGATTCTCTGTTTATTTAACGCGATGGCCGCCGTTCCCTTGGTTATTTGCCGACCGTTTGATAGGTTTTATGCATGTGAAAAACAGTCCTCGGTTTTGTTACGTTGAGTTTTTTTCTTGGCAATCTTATAAAGATGGCTGTGAGACAAATTGTCAGCCTTTATGCGAAATTCCAGCTATCTACATAGGTCTAAGAGTTTGAGTCCAGCATTGATGAGTTGATCAGTCAGAAATTTTCCTTTTAACACGTTTATATACGAGTAAGTTACTTTTAATCAACAAAATGTTATCATATGTAGTGCAATTTTAATCGAGTTCCGATAAAAATGTGACAATCAAGAAGTGTTCTTAAAAAAAGGTTTTCGAAACAAAATTTTTCGTGCTACCGCAGACTTACAATTTCAAGTTGGTCAACTGAATTGCACTGTATACCAATACAGCCATATAACCCGAAGAACCAATAACCGTTGGGGTAGACCAGTTCTGAAGTGGAGACCACGGATCGGAAAACGTAGCGTAGGACGTCCTCAGACTCGGTGGAGCGATTTCGCAGGGTGGCTGGCAAGAGCTGGATGAGAGTGGCCGATGATCGCGCTTAGTGGCGTGCCATGGGAGAGGCCTATGTCCAGCAGTGGACGAACATAGGCTGATGATGATGATGACGAGTAATTTAGTTGGACAAAATGTGGGGACTATCATAAAGTTACTGGTCTTTGTGCAAAGTGCAATTTAGTTGGCCAACTTGAAAATTTCAAGTCTGTGGGCCCACTAAAAGTCAGATTTTTCTTCTGGAAACTGACGGCAAAGTAAGCTAGAAACTTTGAAGCTGTCTTAGTAGATTACTTTAAAGTAGGTATTAAAATAAGCTTGATTTATTAAGGAACAAGCGAGCTCCGTGCTCCGAATTAATTATGGTCTGTTTATCTGTTTGTACGGCGTTAACAACCCCGTTATCTAGCGAACGCGGTGCTAAAAATGAGGGATACCATTAATTTCAGTTTAAGTTTCCAGATATTCCGAGTTTTGGTGATGTAGAGTTAAGTTACTTGTTTATCTCTGGCCAGTGACAGTTGTACTACACGTTTTGCCCCATTCCCCGTATAGTGTGACAATATGAGATAGATTCTAACCATTATAAGTAAGTACTTATAAAAACCACGTCAAATGTTGATAAAAATAATTTGAAAGTTAATGTGAGTTAAGTGAACGGAAGACCGGGTAAAGCCGAAAAGTCAAAGTGAATTGCGTGCATTGAGTAGGCGGCGGGATAGGCAGAGGTAGTGCCATGGTGGATGGAGTTTAGCCTTATAATATGCGCCTCGCGCTTTTACTTCACGTGACATTTCTATATATTTTTTTACGTGAAGCTGACCGTGATTGACCCCCATCTCAACTGATGTTAAGCGCAGATGAGCCCAAAGGTGTATCTCACCGGTTCAGTAACAGCCTCACTCTAGCCTTGAAGAGCCCTAGATTATTAGATTTTCTTATTATTTCTTTGAGGGTACGTATCTCATGGAATGTTAAAATACCGAATGTATTAAAATATCGAATGGGTCATAATATCGAAAAGGTATTTCTCTCTTATGACTGTATTTTTTTAAAATGTTATAAGTCTAACCTAACCTAACCTAAGGGGTTCTATACGATGCCGTTTTAAAGAATCCTGATAAGTTTACGGTTTCAGAAAATAAACCTTTCGATATTATGACCCATTCGATATTTTAATATATTCGATATGTTAACATTCGATATTCAGATGCGTTCCCTTCTTTGATCGTAAGTAACGTACGTACGGTACGTACAAACTAACATAAAACCTAATAAATTACGCTGTAGTTATTTTTAGCTCGTATAGCGATTAATAGTGCTTCGCACTATTAGTCTTTATCATGTCTCACGGATATAATTATATTACACTGTGTTATCAAAGTAAACGCACACACTGGCCGCTATCGGAAGTGTTTGTGTGCGTGATTAGCTTTATAGGTTGCAGGTGATAGGACCTTGTGCAAGGATTGCCAAGGATGCCCGGATTGCTACCACCATCTTGCTCGCTAATCTTGGCGTGAAGCAGCAGTGTTTGCACTGTTGTGTATCGGCGTGGACAGTAAGACAGCCGGTGAAATTACTGGCACTTGAGGTATCCCATCTTAGGCCTCTAGGTTGGCAATATAGAATAGAATAGAATAGAAAAACGTTTATTCACACATTTCACAAATTACATAAATAAATACACAAAATAAACAAGTATAAAGAAATGACATTATTTGTGAAATCGCGAAACGGTCTCAGCTCAGCATAGTGTTGGCCGTAGAGGCCTATATATCTGCAATACCCCTGGTGTTGCAGATGTTTATGGGCGGTGGTGATCTCTTACCATCAGGAGACCCTTGCACGTTTGCCGTCCAGTCGAAATCGTGCAAGTTGCATTACATTGCGGCGCTCGATTGACCACTGTAAGCTCGTTACCTCTGCGGCCTCGCAATGTAGCAACTTGCAAGATTTTACTTGCAAATCTAAACTCGTCTTTAGACAATGCGGCCTCTGCCGGGCTACTCTGAAATTCGAAAATCCAAGTTCGCGTCGTTCCGTCCCTCTGACACTTATACTATTTAATACGAGAGTGAGAGGGACGGTATGATACTAACTTCGAATTTCGGAGTGGCCCTCAGCAGGGCTACTACGAAATTCGAAGTTCGTATCGCACCGTCCCTCTCGCTCTCGTATTATATAGTATAAGTGACAGAGAGAGCGCTCGACACGAACTTCGAGTTTCGTAGTAGCCCTGCTGTTCTATTAAAGCGGAGCAGCACAAAGGCGTGTTGAATCCAATTAATCATACTAATTAAAATAGACGATGTAGTAAATTTCGGGAAGTATTCAAACTTTTCTCACTTGTCACTTTTTATGTCATTTAATTTCTATTAAATACTATAATTAACCTCTTGGAATACTGTTGTTACGTTTTAGGAAGTCGCCTTTTTGCCTACTCAATAATTGCAACGTGTATGAGAATCGCGAAAATTGCTATCAGAAAAAGACCGGTCTGAGTGGAGACCCTTGGGAGGCCTATGTCCAGCAGTGGATGTCTTTCGGCTGACATGGTGATGATGATGATCACCGGCTCCGGTTGCGAGACTCAGAGTACATTATCACTTCGTTATTCATACAGAGTTAGGGTGAAGCCAGACGTGCATAATTTTTCGAGTCGCGATCGTGATTCGCGTAATTTCTGCATTCGGTTTTATACAAAAGTCCAATTAGGGCCACGGCCACGAAGCTACTGAAAATGAGGGGTACACTACATAAATACGAAAAACTAAATTCCGAAAGTCGGAATCACGAATTTCAATTTCCGTATTAGCGATGTCATTTCGGAATATTATAGTATTCGGGCCAATAACGTTTCGTGGTATTCATTCTTCGGAGTTAAAATAATCGGATATAAAAAATCGATGTTTAGAAATTCGGATAAATCAATTTCGTGTGTTATATGTGATCGGTATTATATGTCTTAGGAATTGTGAAAATAGGAGTTTTGAAAATCGGAATAAAATATTTCGGAGTATTTGAGTGTTTCCCAAAATGAGACACATATATATACATATTACACAGTACACATTGTATAAAAACAAAATTACGCGACCGAAAATACGCGACTCTCAACTCAAAATTACGCTCGTTTCGCTTCGCCCTTAAGAAGGTACGCGAAATATCGTGCTACTTTGAACTGGCGACTTAACTTATTGAACTCCGTGCTACGATTCGATCTTATTGCCGTGTTATGTTCACTCTCATTATAACAGTTATGCTCCGATAAACATGCTTGTTAAATGTTCTCAAGAGGGCTTGTTGCATCCTCGTAATAAGCTGTTTACAGTTTTGTTGTGTTTGAAAAAGCCTTCTTTGATTGGAAGGTTTTTTTGACACGGTCCTTATTATGTATGTAATGGAATCTTTGAGCATCATCATCATAGTCATCATCTTATCAGCCATATTGTTATAGTGACTTGTTGTTGTAGGACTACTTGTCCTCGCCTATCTCTGGTGGAAATGTTGTAAATTGTTATTTTTTCACTGTTACAGGTAAGTTCGAGATAAGGAATCTCCTGAGACACGTGGGGCATGGTCGAAACAGGTTTATCAATAGAATTAATAAACAATATGAATATTATGGAACGATCTACATCAAAGCTGATGAAGCCCAAGAAGTGTTAGTAATAGGTGTCTAGAATTAGCGGCTAAGTCTTTTGAATTTTGTGTATCCCAAGGGAATATCGAGATTAAAAGTAGACTTAGTGTTGCTTCATTCATCCATCTAAACATATACCAAATTTCTTCCAAATCCATCCGGCCGTTTCAGCGCGAAGCAGTGGCAAAATAAATACGCAGACACGTGATTCTAAAACTAAGTAGTAGATTAGAGATTAGATTAATACCTATTAGATTAATGTGCCTACAGACAACACCCAACATAAACTAATCGAAATTTGAGAGGCAATGAGCAGGCCACATTGCTCGAAGAACAGATAACCGTTGATTGAGAAAAGTCCTCGAGTGGCGACCACGAACCGGAAGACGAAGCGTTCTACCTGGTGTACTGTCGAGACGACATCGTGAGAGTTGCGGGCAACCGGTGGATGCAAGTGGTGAGTTGTTTTTCACTATGGCGTTCGAACGGAGAGGCCTTTGTTCAGCAGTGGACGTCTTCTGGCTGATGATGATAAATCCTTGAGGAACATAGAGGTGGCTGGTTATTTTTTTATTCTACACGAACGAAGTCATTGAATAAATCTAGTCTATCCTAACTGCGTTCCATTCACCCTTTACCTTTGGTTTCATTTAAGCGATTATTGAATTTCTCAAACCTATTGTTTAAAAATGCTTTGTTTCTTAAAAACCCTTTTCAGAAATTGGAGCATTTTTCTTTTTATCAGAAATTTTTAAAATGCCTTTTGAATGTACGTTTAAACGAGTTCATTTGAAAGAGTTTTTTTTTCAATGGAGTACCCAAAAACGAAGGCGATTGGATCGGTACAGCAGCGGTAGAAATTTGCGTAATTCAATCAAATCTAATGCTTTTTTTCCACTGTTGCACTGTTTAAAAATAAATTGAAGCGTCAATTACAACAAGTTACTATACTGGGTGATTCCTGGGTCATGAGCAGGAGTGAACGGGGTGATGAGGACATTCACACTGAGCAACTTCTACTATGGGATAGCCCCGAAATCACGAAAAAAAAAAACCATCTAATCAAGGGATAATCGATCGCTAACTATCCGAAATGTATGGAATAACAGATTTTTTTCTGCCATTTCGTGGCTGGTCCCATAGTAAAAGTTGCTCAGTGTGAATGTCCTCATCACTCCGTTCACTCCTGCTCATGACCCAGGAATCACCCAGTATTGATAATAAGTGATAAAAACACATATTTATTGATAAAAGAAACTAAATAATATACACACTGAATATTAAACATTACTTTGAAACTTTTTAAGAAAATTTCTAAAAGATTAGTAGACGTCACAGGTGACCGAAGAGCTGGCAGCTTCCTCGTACAAATAATTAGCCTAGCTATTCAAAGAGGAAACGCTGCCAGCATCTTCGGGACCTTGCCTAAGGGGTACTCTTTGGACAATTTGTGTTAGTTTTAGGTTAAATTTTCATTTTATTATAAGTGATTGTTAACCTATGTCAAATCAACCGTCAATTTTCTTCTTAAACTCGTAAGGCCCATTGTCAACTTTTACTAATTGACATTAAGTTTGAAATCCTAATAATCGAAAATTGACGTCGGCCTCAGGGGAGTTAATAAAATTTCTGCAACGTATGTATTTAATTTTGCTACTGTAGAAATGAAGTTTATCAGCTTTTTTGACCATGGTTATTTACCAGGGATCGTAAAATGCGAACAAAGTCGATTCAAATAACGTATGACAATTTATGACACAATAAGCATGGAACAAAGAAACAATCTTTTCCTCCGATTTCTGGTATAACAAGCGGCAAAGATATAGGTGGGTACATTAGACAAATAACAATTGAGGTTCTAGTCGTTATTCTAAAGTCAGGTTAAAAAGGGGAGCAGCGATTCCTTTGTTTCAGGATAAAGCCCAGTGTTTCCCAGAACCGCCTTCTGGCTTCGGCCAACATTGCCACGTAATTCTGCCGTTATGTGCGCGGTTTTATTTTTAATTCAATTAAAACTGCAAGCCAAACTAGACCTAGCCGCCCACAGAACTAGTTCTAAAGCTTCTTCTAAAACCGCATTTCCCTCTGTTTCTTACGTCTGCCAGCGAAACAATGCACAGCTACAATTGAAGCCGGTGCAGTGCGTTGCAAACAAAAGTGTACCAATCGACCTAATGGAGTGGAGCAGATAAGCTTGCCAGTGTAGGCCGTCATAGCTCAGTTCTTTTGTACACTGCTGGCCGACAATACTGGTGCACAAGTTGAATAAATAGTGACGTTGTTTTGGTTTCAATTTGTTTTTTATTAGTATTGTACAAACGACTGAGTTAAGTCTTATCTTTGTTTACATTTTCTGTAGCTCAAAGGAGGTTTCCACGTATAGTCACTGCACTGCACGAATTTTAGAGCTTGTTCATACAGACCCATAATAAAACAAAGTCGTCACACAAATGCAAAAACGCACATAAATAAATATTCCCATGACAACAGCAGAATACTAAATATACAATAGGCGATCTGATTTTTCTCGCCGCAGATACCTATAATCGTCTAGACTTTTATGTAGACTTTGAAAATGCGTCAGGGTTGTCACAAAATAAGATTGAAAAAAAAATCATATTTTTTTCTGACAACGTTGACTGTAGCTATGACTCTACTTCTATTGCTGTCCTGGCTGCATATCCATACCAAAATTATTTTAATCCGATAATTAACATTGGGTGAAATTCAACTGGCAAGATTTAAATTTATTATTATTTTTGTATTAATTGTTTTAATTACTGCAGCTGTACAATTATCTCCGTACAATCCTTTGTTGATATATTATAGAACACAAACAAAAAACCGTCGCAACACGACTTACCTCTTTCATTATTTACACCCACAATAACGTCATACGTTACCCTCATAAATTCTATGTTTATCCTTGATTTGTGTCTTCGCGGAATAAAGACAAAGCACTCTCCTCGCGATATTTATTTGTGTACCATTTCGCGCGGTCGCCTGTGTACCAGTATTTGTAGTCAGTTTCAAATCGCGATGATTCGTTTGATGTGTTGTTTCGTGGAGGTTTTATTTGCACGTAGGTTTTTTTAAGGGGCGACCAAATTGTATGGGATTATCAATTGGTCGTACAAGAGTAAACAATTTTTTTTTGCTCTCTAGTTAGGGACTTGAAGGCAAAAATGTTTTTGAGTTAGTATGTATCCTGTAATATACCTATGATTTTTTAAGAGTTATCGTCATCATCATCATCATCATCTCAGCCGTAGGACGTCCACTGCTGGGCACAGGCCTCCACTCAGAATGAGAGTGCTTGGGCCATAGTTCACTTCAGACTGGTAGAAAAATATTTTCATGGTTTTTGTAGTCGGTTCAATTTTTGTTATAATTTTTTTATCGTATTTTATGATTGATTATGAAAGATTTTAACCGCGGCATAAACTTGGCATGTCATTACAACAATGACTGTCGAACCGTACGTAGCTACGAGTATTGAGTGGGATAATTCCCCGTTTGATGGACAGACAGACGGACGCGAAGGCTCGACGTGCGTAATTACGGCGCGCCTCAGATGGACAATGCAAACATCAATTATTCCATAATGCTTCTGGTCATTTGTGTGTCAAATGTGGGTTTTTTATTGTCTTTGTGTTGTGTTTTTTGATCATTTGCCCATTTTTGTAAGTGCGTCCTACCTGTGAGCTATATTTATTGAACCGACTGCTGCAGAAAGTTCTCAATTGGGTTGTATATTTTTACCTGACTGCGAAGCCCAGTTGTTAATGAACAATTTAACCATGTACCAACTCGTACTTCCCGTTTAGTACTCATATTTATATTCGAAGGAAAATTCCACAGCTCAAGTAGTAGAAAGAGAGATGTACTCCATATTGAGTCCGATAAAAGCGAATCTTTAGACTTATATTAAATCATATTGTAACGGATAACTCACGTCTTCAATCGACTTTAGCTCGACATGTTTCGGGCTATTTCGTAGCCCTTCACAGGAGCACGCGACTATACCACAACAACAACAATACCATTTAATATGAGTGAGTCTCACGGTAGTTTCATGTTCAAAATCTTTAGACTTGTTTATTATTTTGGCTGGAAAAACCAAATTTTGTTTTTTATTTCCAATGGTGCCGTACAGGGCGCGCAATGTAATTAACTGGTGGATATATAGTAAGACGTTTGGCATCCAGGTATTCTAAGCTATGAGAAGACTAAGGTTTAAATGTTATATTAAAAAAAAATTAAGACTAGATTCTTACCATCGCATAGTTCCAACCTAAACAATATTCCGATATAGCCTTTCTCATGTTATCCAATAGAGAGGTAATACGTTCAGAAATAGACTCCAATCGATACTGCAATACGATGTGTGTACGTTTTATGGCTTATGCTTATATGATAATGCTTGATATGATAATGCTTTATGACATTGTCCTGTGTTCTAGTTACATTTTCTGCCGGCTCGGAGGAATTTCAGGTGGCACAAACGCACATGCGTATTAAAACTTGCAAAATTCTGACAACGGCGCGGCACTTATGTCAGAAGAATGTGTTTATATGATATATTTTGAGCTCAGATGTCATGTTTATGCAAAAAAGTGGGAGGTGTACGGACCATGCCATTATGCACGCACTACCTTATTATTTTTGTTGACTATCGTTTGAAAGTAACTTAATCTGAGAAAAGGTCTGTACCTTTTTAGCTGATATGAAAAACACATTTTATAAAAATTGCTGACAGTCCTAAGCCTGTATAAAGTATAAGGGAAGTTTTTACTCTGTATTTAATGTAAGTTAAAAATAAAAAAAAATTAAGTGTAAAGACTGAAACTTGGAATTCGATAGTTGGATATTCGTAAAACTATTAAAACTAGTACGATGTAACGCAATCACGGGAGCGCATTTACGGGAACCATTTTGTTTACGCAATGAGTCAATTGAGTTATGTACTCGTAGATACTCGTGGACCTAGTCTTTGGATCTAGTCTTTTTGTTGACGCGTACTCGCAATACTCAGTCCACGTTTTGCCTAGTACGTCTCACCTCTAATAGATACCAGAGACAGTCGTTAATATTTTGTGACCCAACTGTTCTTTAAAAACGTTAAGCGTTCCGAAAAGGGTCATATTATATAAAACAACCCAGGATGGTACACGGAAACGGGATGTTACATTAAACCTCACTTTATTCAGTGAACGTGTCTCCAAATAAAAAAAGACGTTAAATATGTATTTCCCTTTCAGCTGTTGCTTGTCCTTTTCGATTTCCTATAAATAATATCGTCGGCCATTGTTATTCAAATGAGCAGGACTCGAACTGAGAGATGTTTCGATATTTTTCACTTGGACGAGGTATTAACATATTTTGGCGGGCAATCCCGAGGGACGAGATTTTATTTTTTGAAACTGTAAACTATTCAGGGTATATTTCAGGACTTTCCTGTGGAACCATCTAGGTTATTTTCATAATAATTAGAAAGCAAATTGAAAATAGAAACTGAAATGTAGATGCACAGAAAAACCAGAAAAATAAGACCAGCGCTGGGAATCGAACCCAGGTCCTATACCGCTACACCACCGCTGGACAACGGTACAGGCACGAATTTCTTTTATGCACCACATATCTCAGCTTGTTTGTTTTTTATTTAGCCACTTAAGCAGTGACACACAAGCGATATCTATGCCGTAGCCCTCATCGAGAAACTTTCGGCACTCCATCGGAACTAACCGCTCACCCGGAGAAGAGATGTCGTTATTCAAGTAACAAAAATGTGGAATTGAAATAAAAAATACAAAAAGATTCCAAAAAAACAATCTTAATTAAAAATCACTTAAATTAAAAAAAAAATCCTACATTAAACAGTTGGGAAATGAGTCATTTGGGAAAAATAATTTTCGGAAAAAACTAGAGAGTCACATAGACACTGTTTTTTGGATATACATACTGCCTATGACCCATCGTAGAATAGAATGTTCCCTCGGTAAGTCTCACACACAATGAATTCCTTTCTCAAGCAATGCGATGTCGCTATGACTGTTTCTACGATAAGGTGGATCATCATGATTCAGTTGGCTCGATAGTACTTTTTTTGTGAAATAATCTTTAAAAATTTGCAAGTTGATAGTGAAATGTTATGATGTTTTATTGTTTATGTGAGAGTTACACAAAATATCTGTTGAATCCCGGCCAGCGTCCCTTTTCTCGCGACAGACTCGCCAGCAGGAATACCGACACCGCACAGCTATCAAAATCCAATAACTCTTCCCGCTTGACACGCGCCGATTGATTTACAACTTTATTACGAATACACTACGTCCCAGTATTCAATGACACGCTCAACGGGCCTGTCACTGTTGGAGTATAGCCAGGCCACCATCCAGTATAACGTGACCTTTGATTCGTAGGAAATTTTGTTGCGACGATGTTATGAAAGAGATCTGGATAAATTGGTTTGTGCACCGATTGAATTTAGTTAGTACTCGATTTTCTAATATTATTCCAAATTTAATGTCAACTTATGCTTGATTTGTGCGTCGTATTGCTAATGTTTCGATGTTTTGAAAGCAATTTCGCTGGCAACTTTGATCTTTGTTTATTGGCTGAGTTATGAAATTGATTCGGGATTCGTAATGTTTACTCGAAATTATTTTACTTTGGTGGAGTGTTTTGTGGACTTTGGTGGGAGGTTTGCGTGCGATCGTTTTTACGTTGTGACTTATTGGATGTATTTTTTATGTTAAAATGAATAAATAAATATCATGTTACATAATTATTATGAAGAAATTATGAAATTATGAAATTAATTTATTTGCTAAGAATACAGTATTCAAATGGATGTTATTATTGTTTGTCCAGTACTCAGTCATGTATTCAGCCCACATACAGGCGTGCAAATATTTAGATTAAAATTGAAAATTACACAAAATATAAATTAACCGGTCAAAAATAATTAAAATAATATACAATTTTACAAATTATCTAATTTTACATGTCTCGAGAAAATATTTCACGCTTTAAAAACATTCGTCAAGAAGCCAGCTATTTAATTTGCTTTTAAATAAATTCCCCTGAAGAGATCGTATCTCTTCGGGTACTCTGTTATATAAATCTATGCACATATTAAAGATATTGCGCTTATAAATTACTTTGCAACATCGCGGTTTTAGTAGAAGGTTCCTCCCTTTCAGTCTCGTCTCTCTTTGCGTAGCTTTCCCTCGCTTTCGGAAATGATACAAATGAGTGTGCACAAAAACGCACACCTCCCTTATGTACAAGCATGGCAAAGGAAGAATTCGTAATTTCTTGAATAAGGGAACACAACTATCATCTAGTCTCGCGTTGCAAATAACTCTGATGCATTTTTGCAAGAGTCTTCGTTGTAGAAAAATAATAGCATCTATAAGTCGGGTACAGACGTTTGATTTGAATTCGTAACCTTTTGTTTCATAATCATGAGTTACTAAAGGCTTGTCACAATTTACAGTTTTTATCTTCTTCTTCTCTTTTAAAATATGGCTTTTCTGTCCTAATTAATAGGACAATTTCGCTAGTGTCTAACTATTCTCATTGAGAGGCATGTTGTACGGTGATTGTAGTTTTTGTAAACCACGTGGAGACAACTTGCGCATTAAAAAAATTCAGACACGAGAGCAATATAGAATTTTGTGATCACTGTTCACTGTTAAAGTTAATCGCCGCATAAAACACTATCAAAATTATACTTCAATTAGCCAAAGAAACAGAAGTAGCAAAATTAGATATTGTCTGCATCCGCCATGTTCGAATGCCACAAATCGAATCCAGTTTTTATCTTAACTGTGTGAGAATTAACTGACAAGTCTCTCGTTCATTTTAAAATCTATGCATTTGATACCTTTTACTGATGAATCAATTAATTGTTGACCTTAATCTACTGATCATCGTTATGAAAACAAGTGTAATAATTACATTAATTGATTCTCTATCGTTTACCCGAATAATTTCATGTGCAAGGGTCGGAAAAACCCCCGTCATTTTGAAAACATAACCCTGTTCCGTGCAGTAGAGACAAATAAATTTTGGTAAGTATAATAAATTTATAAAAATTAAATATGTTACCTAATAATATTTTTTTATTATATAAGGGAGTCTCTACTTTAAGGAACAGGGTTATGTTTTCAAAATGACGGGCGTTTTTCCGACCCTTGATCATGTGCAATAACCTTTTTTCCATAAATTTCATTTATTATTATAAAAAGTGTTTTATTTGAGAAACAGTATATTTTTCGGTACTTCCTAATATTAAACTGGCCTTATCTATCCTTCTGTATTCATAAAGTACTTTAGATGGCATTTCGAATCCTGAAAGCGAAATTCCGACGAAGAAGTTACTAAAAACGAAGTTACTTATATGCACATGCATTATGCTCAAATTTCTTAATTGCAATTAGACTTTTCAAACCTAATTACATGTTTGTTTATACTCTTTATTGTACAAAAAGGAAATACATATATGTATCATTATTTTATAAGATTCAAGCTGCTTTTTTATTGCGTAGAACAGAAAACATTTTCGGCGGTCTCGCGAACAAATCGTCCCGCCAAACGCGTATTTATAGCGTTAAACACCTAACGAACTAACCTTACCTATACTCGTGAGTGTTGACGACGCACCGAATTCCTACGCACATATAAACAGGGATTAAGCTGACAATAACATCGGCAGATGTACGCGGCAATTGACGGCGACTATTTGGAGCGAGGGCGTGCGCTGATCGCGCTACAGATGACGACGTATCGCTATGATTTGGCGGGCTTACGGCTAGTCACAATTTACTATTACTATATCATTTTTCATGAGTCTTAGAGTCGCGCAACGAGCGGCGGGGCTCCTAGTATCTTTGCGCGATAAAAAATCGGCAAAGAATCAAAGTCACCGACATAGCTCGAGGAATTTGTAGGTTAAAGTGGCAATGGACGGTTGTCTATTGTTTGACCGAAAGTTATATGCCATAATTTCATTATCCCGAACTCCACATGCCCGAAACTTCATTTGCTCGAATGTTTCGTTTACCAGAAAATTTATTTGATATATTCTTATTTTCCCGAAACTTTGATGCCATAACGATACGAATGCAATACGTATTATTTTCCATATTATTAAGTGCAATAATGTCATTTATTAGAATATTCAAACGCCATACCAAATATTGTTTCTTTCTGAATTTATCGTGGCTACGTACGAGCGCGGAGCTCCTATTCCGCGTAGTTGAGATGTTGGTTTCTATTACTAATCTATCTATTATCTTTATTATCCGGGCTGTTATAAAAAAAAACCTAACATCGAAGGCTAAGGCGGGAGCTACGCTGCGCTTCGCTCCCGCCTTAGCCTTCTGAACCTAACCTATCCGAGTCGCTTCTGCTCCGAACCGTCTAGCTCGCTCGCTTCGCTCGCTCGCACAAATCAAATGTCACATTTCTAACCTAACCTAATCTATGTGCTTAAAATTTACCTGATTCAAAGGCTTGTTTGACGTATGGGATTTATCAGTATATCCTCTTGACGTCCAAATGATATTATGGCATGTGATACTTATGGATTACAATGATTATGAAAAATGAAATTATTGAAAGTAACTTTATAGGAAACAAAGATTCTGCCATTTGATTAATATGGTAAAAATGAGTAGTGATAATGAATTTATAGGAAACAAAATTATGACGTTTGTATATTATAGCACATGAAATTCGTGCAAATGAAGTTCGGTCAAGTAAAGTGATACCGGCAATGGACATTGCTTGAAGAACTATTTATTTATTTCATAAAATTTACACTGCATTACAGATATACACCCGATTCACCGTAAGACTAAGAAAAGAACAAATTAAAATTAGAATTTTACTAGTAAACTAACAAGACAAGACATAACTCACATAACGCTCGATTTCGTTTTATTCATCTCCTCACAAAACCTGCATTCACTGGAAACTGCCGACAGTTTCCCAGCTAGCAGGTCAAGAACTATAATTTATAATGTAATTGCTGTCATTTGATTTCTCAATGGAGTACCAGTTATAATGTCTAATGTCTATATTATCAGAATCATATTTTGCTGAAACATTAAGCTTACCTACAGTAAATGACCTATTAAAAATGGCAATGATACATATAAATGTCGTTGTTTAATACAGAATTTATTCAATTTCCCCCGCGTCCGTTATCGGCTCGCAAGTGAGCGGGCGGAAATTTAAACTTTTCGCCAACTACCCGCCTGTCACTATGCACGCTGTGGTTTGTTAGTGGCAAGGGTAGCATTGCTGATTTCACTTTGACCTTTGTTACAGACTTTATACAGGGTAGCCCATATATTGTATGCCCGGTATGTTAGTGGATAGGATAGATTCCATTGTTTTTTTAGTAGATACTGTTTTAATTTTAATTTTAATTTTGACTATTGTTCTTATTATTGTTGTATTAATTTTTAATTTAGAACTGACAATTATTATAGGACTGTAACTAACATAATGTGTATGGGACTAGAGCCTGAAACAAACCTTTAATTATTATTATTGTTATATAATATCTGAAACTATAGAACGAAGACAGATCTATTATATGTTTTGTACTGATAGATTTTAGTGACTGTATTACAGAAATGCCTCCTCTCTGTCTTAAATAATATCAATAACGAGGAAATAAGATAAAAATAGAATAATAGATAGCCTTAAATTTTGCTACAAGTGCCAAAGCGTACGAAAGGTTAGCGGATATGTTAAATTCGTTGCCTCTGGTTTTTATATTGAAAGATATCAATGATATGACTAGGTAGTCAAGTACAGTCACGATCGATAATTTGGGACCTACTTAAGATCGAATATCTGTCATTTTGTATGAAAATTCAAAGTATTTTTTCACGAGTTGGTTTCCAAGTGAACGATCGTGAATGTACGTAGGTATTAATGGGATAATCACTAACATGAGATAAATTTATCGGGAGACAAACATAGAATTGCATAAACTCCAACCCAAATACGACGAATCTTTCTACTCAGCAAGGCTACTACGAAACTCGAAACTCGTGTAGTGCGGTCCCTCTGACACTTTGTGTACTATTTAAGAGCGAGAGGGACGGTACGACACGAACTTTGGTTTTCGAATTTCGGAGTAGGCCCTATGGCTGTATCTTAATTACGCTCAGTGGGACATCCGCGACGTTTATGATTAGTGATAGTCGTTACGCTTTACTGCCAGACATTCCGGTAACTTCGGTGAAATTAGGGGTGCGGATGGATATCACGGTGGAGCATTTGGAGATGATTAGAGGGGTGGTTTGGTTGCTACATGCGGAGTTGTGATGTAGATGTGTGTGGTAGCGTTGATTGATATAGCAGAAGTAATTGGGTGAATGGAAATGATATGGGAGTGAGAACTTGTGTAAGAAAGGTTTTCTCTTTTTATAAAAGTCAGCTAATGACTCCCGCAGTCACAGGTGGCCATCGGCGTTTGCACAATTAGATGTCTCGCGTGTTCTTTGGTCCACTAGGAAGTGAAAAAAACTCTTGTGAAGACTGAATGAACGACAGGCACTTAAAATAAATCCTTTTAAACTTCGCGATTTTCAAGAGTCACTATTGACTGCTACTCTTGACCATGGTCACTGTTGTAAGGCTGAAACAATGCAAATACGCGAATTTTGGCGATAAGTTGTCGCGTTTAAGCCGGGAGTAATAACTATGATGTACTTAACATGCTCTTTTAGATGATTGATTGAGTCCAGAGTTAAAAGAAAAGATCTTACTCTGAACTGTCTCTTTGCAATCTTTTAATTCCGCAACCAAACTCACTTGAAGATAATGCTAGGGGCTGAGGTGAGCTTATATAATACGTTAATCGTCATTTCTTCTCTGTGCCACTTGCACGTGCCATTTGTCTGTCCACAAGGAAATTCAGTCTACACAAGACAGTTACAATGTAGATCGTTATATCAGTCTTGTAGATCATTCGTTTAACTCTCAGCGCGCCGCATGCCTCACGAGCCTAGGGTTTAGTTAAAATTAGACTAATGATTGCCACTAATCATCACCGGGTGACTGGTTAAATTAGCAATAATCAAAAATAATGATAGGTTGGTGCGGTGTGGTGGTTGTACGAATTTATGCTTTGCGGTTTTGGTTGCAGCGTGCATCGCAGCGTCAGTTTGCGATGATGGTTTCATAGCTGAAGCAAATGTGACGTGTGGATCAGAGCGTGTTAAAATATGGAGGCGATGACTATGCGTACTCAAAGGAACATTTAAGACTGTTGAGATCAGAAGAGCTGACTCCACCAAGGCTGTTATGTAGAGGAGCTGTTTGTGTTGTGTTATTTTACTTGTTTTGTGGGGAATTTCCTTCGATAGCAAAAGAGAAATGCAGACACTCGCCGAAGTTTCAGGAACGCTGCTCTTGGGGGCCCCCGGTGTTTGGTCGTCTACAGCCGTTTTATCTGGAGTTGTACACTGATTTCTGGATGGTGCTAGGTTTTTTGAGAATTGCGGTGACGCCGGCGGCAGCACACGGCGGTAGGGCGGTTTTTCGAAGAGAATAAAATTTGATGCTGGCAGCACTGTTTTAGAGGTGCTGCGTTATGTTCTTTCTTTTTTAAAAGGCTTTTGGTTCGTATCTACATTCAAACTTGCTATCGATTCAGCTGAATTAAAATTAGTTAGAAACAAATGAACACCTTCTGCTAGCTAGCTAGACGGTAGTTCTCCCCGAACTGCCAAACTTTTTTCGTAATGCCAATGATCACGGAGGTTGTGCACATCATCTACTAGAGGCCTAAGACGGAATACCTCAAGTGGCAGTAATTTCAACGGCTGTCTTACTCTCCACGCCGAAACACAACAGTGCAAGCATTGCTGCTTCACGGCAGGATTAGCGAGCAAGGTGGTGGTAGCGATCCGGGCGGACCTTGTCCTACCACCACCTTTCACTATAAGTTTGTTGACTTCCGTGACAGTGGTTGTCTCAAAGTAATATGAATGATTGATTCGCCGCGCGTTTAATCCCAAACATTACTTCCACTCGTCTTACTCAAAGTTGCCTAGCGAAAATCGGACCATGCCACTGTTAGACACGTCGAGTCGTGGACTCGACACCTCTGGCATCGACTGTCCCGCCCATTACAGTCATGAGTCAGCCAGAAACACTATTGTCTCCTTTTGCATTGTATTTTAAGAGTGCGCGAGTGCCAAGCCGCGGACAGGGCGTCAGTTAATATTAGCATAAATAACCGAGGCTTAAGACTTAATTGTTGGGATGAGTTAATTATGATGTTTGCAAGCTTTCGTTTATCTTTTGTTGCGGATCTAATCTTTTTTATTAGGATTTTGACTACTTGTAACGAACTGATTGACTTGAAATTTGGTACAACAACAATTCTATCATGTTTCTCCGCTACTTACTACACGTGCGTGTTATTTTCGAGTGTAGCTCTTATAATGAACGCGTAGAGAATTCGAAACGCGGCATTTGGTGTGTTAGGTATTTGTGTTGTCTAATGTGGAAGAGGAGAGGTTGAGGTTCTGTACTAACATGCAGAACATATGCGTCTCGCACAAACATAGCTAATGGAAAAGCTAGTCAGAAATATTGTAGTATGCATTATGCAGTTAGTTGTATGGCACAGATACAGATAAGATTGAAGTATTTTGTTTTAGGCCCAGCTCCCTTCCCGCCTTCCCCCTCTATCCTCCTCCTCTTTAGGCCAGCAACAATACAATACAATACAATAGCTTTTTATTGCACACCAATACAGTAAGCAGTACAAAAAACACAGGTATATACATAGAGATTTTCTAAGTTAAGCAATAAACCCGCAACGTACCCGCATTCCTAATAATGCTGTAGGTGTCCATGGGTGGCGATGATCGCTTACTATTAGGTGACCCGCATGTTCGTTTGCCAGCTATTTGAAAAAAAAATATTAAGGAAAGTGATTTTTTTGATTACTAAGCTAACTTTATTATTAAGCACAAATTAAAAATCTTTTTTTTAACTAATTGTCTTTTTAGTAGACATTTTTTTCGAAAACTTCCACATGCATAGGCCAGCTGTAGTTATGAATACGTAATAAATAATATGAGACGACGAGATGGACGGATGACCTGGTTAAAGCCGCGGGTTCACGGTGGATGCAGGCCGCTGCCAACCGAAGCAACTGGAGGTCTATGGGGGAATAGGCCTCCCCCATAGACCTCCAGTTGCTTCCAGCAGTGGACGTCCTACGGCTGAGATGATAATGATGATGAATAAATAATATATCGGATTTAGCGTCAATAATCGTAAACAAAACAAAGTCGTACGAAGCACGTCCGTAGCGTGGAAAGATTATTGGAGCTGTTGCCATGTCGACGCGTAATTACAAATCTAATTAGGCCGTGATCCGGCTACGGGGTTTCCTCATCGTGGGATATAATATGTAGCTTTGTTATATGTACCTATATATATATATATCGTGCGTGTAGCATCTGCTCTATAAATAAAAGAGTATCGTAGGGCAGGGCAGCTTAAATCACTGGAAACTGGGACTGGACTGCACTGTTGTGTTTCGGCGCGGAGAGTAAGACAGCCGGTGAAATTACTGGCACTTGAGGTATTCCAACTTAGGCCTCTAGGTTGGCAACGCATCTGCAATACCCCTGGTGTGTTTATGGGCGGTGGTGATCTCTTACCACCAGGAGACTCACGTGCTCGTTTGCCTTCCAGTCGAATAAAAAAAAAAGCTAGAGATTTTTTTGTAATTCCCACGGGAATCCCTTCCGTCTTTCTTCTTTCTGTAAAAAGGTTGACTGGAAGAGATCGCTCTTAAGCGATAAGGCCCATATTGCTTACCTTGTAATTTTTATGTGTTTTCTGTATCGCTTACTATTTCTGGTGTACAATAAAGAGTATTTGTATTGTATTGTATTGACATATTTATTAATTACCGTGTGCAGCTGTTGTGGACTAGTGGTTTGACCTACCGCCTCTCTAGCAGAGGATCCTGGGCTCAAACCCCGGATTGCACCTCTGAGCCTTTCAAAATTCATGTGCGAAGTTACATTTCAGATTTACCACGAGCTTTACGAAGGAAATTATCGTGAGAAAAGATGAACAAACCTGCGAAGCAATTCAATGGTGTATGTGAAGTTCCCAATCCACACTGGGCTCGCATGGGAACCACGACCCACGTCATTTTATTCTGAGAGAAGAGTGTTATTTCAGCATTGGTCTATTTAGTCATGCAAAGTTATAAAATTCGCATAGAACTAAATAGTGGTAGAAATGCTTGAAACTCTCATTAATAAAAAATACGAGTATCATATAAAACGGTGTTTCAAAAATGTCGCTTGGTCAAAATTTAACCAATCAGCGCGCAGTATTCTTGCTCTGGTTCCGTGATGTCCAATGATGAGCCGTACATTCCAGGGTTGTTGCTGATGCAGGTTTTACTATATCAGCGGATGCATCAGCTGATGCTGATTTTCTCAGACCAATATCAGCGGATGCTGATACTGATATTAATAAATTACTTCAATAAATCATACCCTACTAGGAAATTAATAGTAAAACAATAAAAGGCAATTTATACATCAAGAAAACATTTTCAACTAATTGTTGACATAACAATCAAATGAGGGAACAAGTGACAGCTTTTATAACTGTCTGTGATTGGTCGAAACTTCCACGTGCCTCGCGGTAAGTCCCGCCTTCAACAAACACGTATCGACTTGAATATCAGCATTAAAAATCAGCATCGATTGTTGCTGATGCTGATGCGGATGCTGATATAAAAAAACCATGCTGATTATCCGCGGATGCTGATGCTGATGCTGATATTCGCAACAACCCTGGTACATTCCAGTCCAATGGGTTGGCAGAGCGTCGCGACTCAATAAACCGACTTTTGTTTCCGTGACGCTTTTGGCAGCACTGTGCTACAGTAATAGATTAGAGACGTGGAATAATCATACAACTCTACTCCTATAGTTTTACATATGCCGAGTGTCTTTATAATTGAGTTGGGCAGCAGTATGTTAGTATGTCCGATTAATTTTCACGTGCTGATTGATTTAATAATATCTGATATAACAATATTAAAAAACGGCAAGAAGAGTCGTTCACGAGTTTACAGAAAATAATCCGTAAATCTAAATTGATTTTTAATGATCACAAAAATAAAGGATTAATCCACGTTTTTTATGAGCTGTTTTTCTCATTATAACTCATAATACTTGCCTACTCATAGCTTAAAACCTTTTTTCACTTTTTATCCCAAAGTAGATAAATTAAGAAACTGTTGAAAGTTAAAAATTAACTTAAAAATTAAGTCACCATGTTTACGTTACTCAATAAGCTGTGTTTATTGTGTTGTGGTGATAAAGTTTTTTATCTAATAATATGTTTTTGCTTGTTCCAGGTAAGCTTTCTCCACCGCTGTCTATATCAAACAATCACACAAAAATATACTCATTCGACTGTGAACCTCCGTCTGCATAATAACGAAGGTAAAGGTATTTAACACACGAGTCAGCGGCGACACGGTCGTAAATCAAAAGCGTCCGAGTGACACTGCAGAATTATTGCTTCCCTCGCCAACTGACAAATAGAGCGTTTTGCGAGCGGTGTGGTGCTTTTAATGCTGGGGTATCTGCGGCTCAAAATTATGTTTTTCAGGGTATAATTAACGCTTGAAGAGAAACTCGAAGCTTACTGACGCTTACTGAACTGCTAATGAACGGAATTCGCTCCCATTGTCTGTATTTCCGTATAAATACAAGCCAGGGCTCTTACAGGCCAATAGGCTGTTACCAGTAAGATACACCTTTGGCCTCATCTGCTGTTTTTATCAGGTGAGATAGGGGTCAATCACGGGACAGTTTATGTAAAAAAAGCTTCAGTTTTTAAACTATCTCGCGTTTAAAAAACTCTTTGACTTTTCGCAGTCAAAGATTATCTATCTTTAGGAACAAATACGCAGTCATGACTGACATGTTTCATTTACAACTACTGTTTGCTATATTTCATATTCTCTACTTAAGTCAAAAGCAATTTTTAATATTTCTAAAACACTGCACACTACAATCGGGTTGTTATTTACGGAGGTTACACAAAAAGAAAACTTTTACTTTCACACTTTTATTATCTTTATTTTTTTACTGTGCTATGCACGCTTCACTACTTTTGTCGATTTTAGTCACTGCGACATTCAACTCAAAGTCGTCCACTTCTGTCTAAGAGTCCAACCACGAATGTTATGAATAACATACATAACAGCAAAGCAAGATTCCACAATGCTAGATAGCTTGTGGCCTATTCTAATTCATGGATGAATTCACTTTTTGTCTTTTTATCTTTACAGTTTTAATCATGCCATGCTTGCTCCACCATCTATGGTTAAATTAGAACCGTTTAAATTTTGAAACACGTCACTTGCCGCCAAACATACCAGTATCGCTACTTCCTTCGGATCTATAGTCGTTCCGTTCGGCATCTGTTCTGCGATATTCCTAAAAACCTGAGGCAACATCGCTTCTTCTATGTTAAAGTTCTTCAGTATGTTCGTCCTTGTCACGCCTGGGTTGATTATGTTTATTCTCACTCCCTCTGTCGCGAGCTCTGGGGCAGCGTATTCCGTAAACTTTTCCAAAGCTGACTTCGATATGACGTAGGGCAAGAATCCTGGGCGATATCGCTTCACGGTAGACAATCCAACGTTAACTACGTTCCCTTTGGTCTTGACCAAGTGTGGTAACGCTAGTTGTGTCAAATGGTACGGCACTCGTATATGAAGCTTCATCAACTCGTCGAAAGTTTCCATGCATTCGTCGAACATTGAAGATATTTTTAACTGACCGGCGCAATTCAATAAAACGTCAATTTTACCATAAATTTCAACTGTTTTGCCTATGACTATCTCGCAGCTTCCTGGCCTTATTAAATCTAGTAATAGACACAGGGGCACCAATCCCTTTTTTGCTTGACACTCGTTTGCTGTTTGCATGAGCTTCTCTTCGTTGCGACCGACGAGGCAGAGCAGCGCGCCATGTGCAGCAAACAGTTTAGCACTCTCTGCACCAATTCCCGAACTCGCTCCTGTTACTATGACGACTTTGTTTATGAAATCGTAATCCATTTTGTTTTATATCTTCAATTTGAATGGAATTAACATTTATTTCATTAGTTGTATCACCTTCAAACTTTGTTTCTTATTTTGATTGATCTACATTTGTTTTTGTTTTCGCTTTTCTGGGATATAATTTGAAACGAATCACAAAATATACGACCGTCTGTTACAGTTTTAGTTAATATACTGGCATTATGTTGTGTTTTGCCGGTATTGGCGTTATCATTCCGTGTCGGAGTTATCGACTTTCAAGGTTCTTGTATGTTATCAGGCAGTGTTATAATATGATATCTAATGACTCAAGCAGTTGTTTTTCAATCTGAAAAGAAGTATAATTGCAGAAGTGCAATTATAAATATATTGTTAAGAAAAAGCATCCATCATTGTTTAGTTTAGTATAGTTTAGTCACTCATCATCGTGACTGTCAGGGATGAATGCGATGCCTTTCCAGACTTTGCATGGCAACATAAGACCACAAGCCAAATAATAGGAGGATGCGAACGAAGAGTTAACTCAGAGTTGGTGTCTCTTGGCTACCTTCTTCAACAACGTCTTTAACCACTATTCATCTGTCAGCACCTTTCGATCACCCAGAATCCCAGTCCAATGAGACCCAATAAATAAGATCGCTATCATTTATTGTAACATGTTAGATATAATAATCACCATCTACTGGTGAAATTTTACTAAAATAGATTTTTATCACCCCTCTTTTAATCACACCTGGTTTTGCTGCAGGTGGCATAATTATTTTTACATAGCCTGTATTGCAATTTATGTTATACATTAGCCAATAAACCACGTACCGTCTATTACATTTATCGGCAAATGATTTTACGGTATTTACTATTATCCTTACTATCATCGTGTAAATACCTTTATCAACGGGTACGAGATAATGTTTTTCTTTATCAAGGTAATTAGTAATCCCACACCTTTAAATGTTTTTCTGGTTTACAAATTGTGAAGGTCTCACACTCACAGTCGTAAAGGTAGAATTTCGCGTACTATAATTTCTTGTAGCTCGGAAACCATCATCATCAGTTAATTATCGTCAGCAAAAAAGGTTATTTTTTTGATTTGATGAGAAAATTGAGGTTTTCGCTAGCTTTTATGAAGCTAAATTTGATCCACTTTCAGTAGTCGTATTGGCTTGAAATTGGGCATACTTATGTAATTCTGGTGACAATACAATAATCTGGCAGTGACGTCCCGGACGGTCCAGCAATGGTAGTCTCCGAAGGATGGAACTCTTCAATGGTTAATGGCATCAATGTGAAATATGGTAGGGAAATATGGTTTAGATGACAATGTATACTTAAATCACTGTCAGCAAAAAAGCTTGTGTTAAAAATGTATTTTTTTTTAACAAAAACTTATTATTAACTGTAATCTCCAGAGTCACAATATTTACACTGTCCAGAAATCGGATCCCGACAACAAACAGCCATGACACTTAATTTTCCTGCTTTTCGTTCCCTCCAATTCGTCCGCCGGGACATAATTTAATAAAACATAATAGAGGCGAACCGGAAAGTAGAAATCGGGAATAAATCTGTCAATAAATTGTGGAAGAGCTGTCATCGGACTATTCTGTTTCGAATAAATCCTGATTTATTGCAGTTCGGTACGCTGGAAATACGAGATAAGATGCTTTGACACGGGCGACTGCAGAAAATATTAGATTCCCTAAGAATAGCTGCCGATATGCGATCATGGTTCTAACTGATATATTGCATTATGATGCTCTGGAATGCGCGATTGTGGAACAATGCAATTTGTTTACTTTGTTGGAATATTATTTTTGAAAATACTATTTGACTCACGGATGCTTTTGGCATTTTCACAAACTGCATTATAAGGAGCTTATTCATTAGTAATATAGCTAAAATTGAAGCGGTGTCAGATTAATTCCTGTTTTAAATTATAACGATTCAATTTAGCAATGGGCAACTATTCGAGCGTTTTGACCGCGCGGTCAAACGTCATTAGTGTCCCACGTTTATATAGCACAACGGCAAGACAAGTCACAAGAATTTCAATCACGCTAAATTCAGTATCGGTGTTGTTTTAATTTTTCATAAAAAAACAACACTGGGCATCACCCCTTTTAATAACGCCTGCGAAGACAAGACACCAATGACAAAAAAAAAACGCTGCAAAAACGCTGAATATTCTCCCCAATACGAAATGTTAACTTCTCTTTAGTAATAAAAATGACAACATTGTCAGGATGTTGTTGAAGCTAGTTGCATTCAGATTTTTAAATTAATAAAATAATTTGCGAGAGCGTATGATAGCAACTAAACCC
The DNA here is from genome assembly GCA_037349165.1 of Choristoneura rosaceana. Taxonomy (NCBI): domain Eukaryota; kingdom Metazoa; phylum Arthropoda; class Insecta; order Lepidoptera; family Tortricidae; genus Choristoneura; species Choristoneura rosaceana. Next base: position 2,397,615 of record JAZBNJ010000007.1, read on the forward strand.
CCATCGTCACTTGGGAAATCTCTTTTTGCAAACGAAGCTTAAGTCCATTTTACTACTATGTGTACTCATACTGTAATTTTAACAATGGTGGTGAAGTTTGTTACTATATACATATAAATGCATTTTTAGGGTTCCGTACCCAAAGGGTAAAAACGGACACTCTATTACTAAGATCTTACCAGGCTGTGTGTCTCATGAACCGTGACAATTAAAAAGTGGAAATTTTCACAGATTATGTATATTTGTTACCTTGTAATTTTCTCTGTGTACCTGTTTTCTGTATCGCTTACTATTTCTGGTGTACAATAAAGAGTAATAAGTTCTTACTTATTACTCTTTATTGTACACCACGTACTCTGTATTGTATTGAGTAAGAGTTTTGTAATTGTGGCCGCTATAACAACAAATACTAGTAATAGAGTAAAATAAATATTTAAACGGGGCTCCCATGCGACAGACGTGATGTTTTTGTCGTATTTTGCTAATGTCTAATGAATGTTACATAGATGGTACGGAACCCTTCGTGCGCGAGTCCGACTCGCACTTGGCCGGTTTTTTTATATCGAAATTGATTCTATACACGTAACTGACACGTGTGTTTTAAATAAATTCGCGTGGTCATTGTAGGTGCAGACGGACTGGCAAGATATCCCGCTAATTGCAAATCATGCCCTTCGAGGATTGAAAACATAAGCCGGATGTTACCAAGTGTTGCCTAATGATTTCCTAAAATGGAACATATCCTTTATTTACAGTTTGTATGTTTGTCCGTCTTTCACATCAAAACGGATCGACGGATCGACGTGATTTTTGGCATACAGATAGTTCATGGGCCAGGCAGTGACGTAGGCTACTTTTTATCCCGGAAAAATGCACAGATTTCGAAGGGCGCGCGATAGCCGAATTCCACGCGGTTGAAGTCGCGGGCAAAGTTAGTAATGTCATAAATTTAACAGATAAATCTGACGTCACTTTAGTGTGTGATTATCATACTAATAAATTAATAGGTATTATAAATGCGAAAATTTGCGTGTTTATTATACTGGTGTGTTTTGAACGATTTAAATGAAGACCAATATGTAATTTTTGGGAATTGCCACGCACGGGACTTTAGTAAAGTATTCTAAATTTTAGCTCAACTTCAAGACCTATAATAGTTCACGCGTAAAGTCGCGGGTATAGGCTTTTTTAAGTATAGTAGAGTTGAATACATGTAGTAAGGTAATCGGATAATCACCGTGACTCGGCTAGTTCACGCGTAAAGTCGCGGGTATAGGCTTGTTTATGTATAGTAGAGATGAATACATGTAGTAAGGTAATCGGATAATCACCGTGACTCGGCAGAACGCCCGCCACTTGATCACTAACGCATCGGACATGTAATTGCCAAACCGGTCCGTGTTTACGCTCGGAGAGGAAAATACAACTTAATAACCTTGACTCTGTCGACGGACAGACAGTTAGTCGCTGGGTGCGAACCGCGTCGGTCACGCCATGGACTTAGACTTCACTGGCAAAGTCGTTATTACCACCGGCGCCAGCTCTGGTATCGGTGCTGCTACCGCCAAACTCTTCGCCGCTCACGGAGCCTTACTTACAATCATAGGAAGAAACGAGGCAAAACTACTCGCTATTGCAAAAGCCTGCGAAGAAGCCAAAGGCAACAGACCCCTGTGTTTACTCTTGGATTTGACAGACCCGAACAGCTGTGAGGAAATCGTTAGGAAAACAGTTGAAACGTTCGGCCGAATCGATGTATTGATCAACTGCGCGGGGAAGTTATGCTGCACGTCGCTTTTTGACAATTCAATGGTCATCTTCGATGAATTAATCGCTTTGAATCTACGTGTACCTTACAATCTCACGCAACAATGTTTACGGTATCTAGTAAAAACCAAAGGCAACATCGTGAATGTGTTCAGTGCACCAATGAGAACGCGACCTGGGATCATTGCCTGCGCTATGATCAGGGATGCATTGGAAAGATTCACTAAAGCTAGTGCAATAGAACTAGCGACCGAAGGTGTCAGAATGAACGCGGTGAGACCGGGAATAACGAGAACTAACTATTTCTCTAATATTAACTTCGACGAGGAAACCATGAATGATACCTATGATCTACTCGCGAAGACACTTCCCAACAGGTCTGTTATTGAGCCCGAGGAGATAGCGAAAATGATATTGTTTACTGCCAGTGACACTTTACCTAATTTGAATTCTTCCAATTTGATCGTTGACGGTTCAGCATCGCAATTTTGAAAGTATTTGATTTGATTGTGACATTTTCTGATGTGCAAAATGTGGAAATTCAACTTTTTATCTTAAAATAACAATGGACTGTTATTTTTAATAATGACATAATTGTTGTTTAAATATAAAACTTAACACAAGGAAAACTCGTTGTGAATGTACTGTGTTACTAACTATTATTAAACAGCAAGAATCGTCATACGCATTCTTTATTTACCTGCACATTTAATGACACTTGTTTGAACATTATGTTTGACCTTCATGGTGTTTTAGTTATATATCACACGGAACAAAAACAGGGACAATATATTTGATGAGGGTCTGCTACTTGGACGTATCTATTATGTTATATTTAGAATCATTGACCTTGAGTTGGGTTTTGTGCTTATTATGTCGTATGCGAGTTTTACAAAAAGCCGTGATGTAACTATCAAATATATAGATACGGTGGCCGCAAGATAAGTGTAAATAAATGGTCGTATCAGTGTTTGCTGTTACACGATTGGTGGCAGACGTGTGTGTTAAATGATAAGTCGTCGTAATAATTTAGTAAATCGATGGATTTCACCGGCAAAGTTGTCGTTTTGACAGGCGCGAGTTCTGGCATCGGCGCTGTGACAGCCAAACTGTTCGCCGCACATGGTGCAACGTTAACTCTTATTGGAAGAAACGAAACGAGACTCCTGGACGTCGCCAATGCCTGTGAAAAGGCTCAAGGAAAGAAACCTCTATGGCTTCTACTCGACCTAACAGCAAATCACAGCTGCGAAATAATAGCAACGAAAACAGTGGAAACGTTTGGAAGGATAGATGTGTTAGTGAACTGTGCGGGAAAAATAGGAATAACATCGTTATTCGATGCTACTATGGAGGGTTTCGATGAATTATTCGCCATTAATCTACGTGTGCCTTACGAACTGACCCAAAAATGTCTACCTCATCTAGTGAAGACTAAAGGTAATGTTGTAAACGTGTACGCCGCTCCCATGCGCGTTAGACCAGGTTTCCTAGCGCTAGGCATGATTGCAGATGCTCTGGAGAGATTCACTAAATCTAGTGCGGTAGAATTAGCTCCCGAAGGAGTCAAAATGAATGCAGTGCGACCGGGACATACAAGAACAAGATTTTTGGAAAATATTAACGTTGATGATGAAGACTTTGACGATACTCTTGAAGTTTTGGCTCAGATGGTCCCAAATAGGAAAATAATAGAGCCAGAGGAAGTAGCCAGGATGATTTTGCTGGCTGCCAGTGAAATGTTTCCAAATTTGAACGCAGCTAGTTTAGTGGTTGATGGCGGAGGTTCTGTTGCATAGTGACTTTAAAAGAGATGAGGATATTGTAGAAAAAATCTTTGATAACTCGGTTATGTTACTTGAATAGTGTGACTATAGTATTTAGTTGTATTGTGTAAGAAATGTTTGTTTAGAATTGTAGATCCCCGGTTAATGTTGTAGATTTGATATGACATTTTCATAATGTTTTTTCGGCACTGCATGATTCGGCATTTAATGTTTAAAAGATACGGAGTATAAGTATCGTTTTTCTTAGCGATGTTTCAGTAGTTTAGAAGAGATATCACAAGCCTTATCTTTAAACGTAGTAAATTATACGCAGTCTTCGTACCAGCGTGACAAGAGACAGTCGTTGTGACAGAAATATTAAATTGTAATGGATTTCACCGGGAAAGTTGTGATCGTGACGGGTGCAAGCTCAGGGATTGGTGCAGCGACGGCCAAAATGTTCGCTGCATATGGGGCGTCCCTGACTATAGTAGGGAGAAACGAAGAAAGACTCCTGGCGGTCTCCAAAGAGTGCGCAGCATATTCAGGCAAACTACCGCTGTGCCTTCTCTTAGATCTTACAGAAAAAACCAGCTGCACACAAATTGCAGCAAAAACAGTCGAAATCTTCGGAAAGATTGATGTTTTGATAAATTGTGCGGGAGGTATCGCACCGACATCAATGTTTGACTTGACCATGGATAACTTTGACGAGTTATTCGCTTTGAATGTTCGCGCTCCGTACGAACTGACGCAGAAATGCTTATCTCAACTGATCAAGACTAAGGGCCATGTTGTTAATGTATTTAGAGCACCGTTGCGAGTCCGCCCCGGGCTTGTAGTGCTGGCCATGCTCGCTGATGCAATGGAAACCTTTACCAGATCAAGTGCTGTAGAACTCGCGACTGAAGGAGTCAAAATGAACGCTGTGCGACCAGGATATACCAGAACAAACTACTTGGCCAATCTGAACGTTGATGTTGACGAGACCCTTGAAATGATGTCCGATTTCTTACCAAATAAAACAGTTATAGAACCCGAAGAGATAGCTAAGACTATAGTGTTTATTGCTAGCGGGACTCTTCCCAATTTGAACGCTGCTAGTGTTGTTGTTGATGGTGCCGCTTCTGTTGCGTGTAAAGTGGCGTCGTCATACGTAGAAGTGATTAAAATAGGTGGTAAATAGTTTAGTCTTATTTCTAATAATGTTAGCGTTAGCTTTCGTTCCTCCTTTATTGATTTGGATCTCAATTCTTTCCATAAAACCATTCAGTTGTATGAACAGATAAGTTTTTTTTCTGATTTACGTTTCCGTGTTCATTATCTTTATTTTTTATTGTTATCTTTAGAGTAACTGTTTCCATTTGATCGTATTGTAACTGATAAGCGCATTTTATCATAAAATAAGTAATAAACACGTTTACTTAGTATTATTTTTTGTGTTGATTTATTCTTTACATTTAAAAGGTTGTCTGCCCGTCCATGCCTACTAACTAACTAACAGAGCCAACTGTCAGAAAGTTTTAGAACTAAGTAGGTATAAATCGTTTTTCTTAAGATGGATACATTTAACTAATTTTTTTTATAATCTACAGACACTCTTAAATTTAAGAAATTTTAAATTTCAATTTGTCGACTTTCGTAGGTGAAACAAATTATAAAATTGACAACTGCTGTCGTCTCGAAAATTAAATGATGATATCAAGTATTCAGGGTGAAATATTGAACGTAGATGAAAATTAGTGTTTCATTTATTGTATATTTATTTATATATACTTATTGAAAATTTTCAGCCTATTTTCGACAAATGGATTAATGCATTATATTCTCCAGCATTTACTGAGCATGAAACACTAATTTTGATTCTTCTTCGCTTTGATGCTTCTATCGCCTATTATGAGGGCGTTTTAAGAAAAACGTGTACCTTTTCTTTCAAAATGTATTTAATTTTTTAACCGGCTTCAAAAAAACGCTGGTACCGAATACATGAATAAAATGTCGCAAAAATGTCAATTTTTAAACCATCGGAATCCATTGTGTTTTTAATTCCGAGTAAAACTATACATTTAAAAAAAAATTGCTTTTTGTGAAAATGCTCATAAATCATTATTTCAAAACGCTTTAAAGTTAAATTTCTCAAAATAATGGCTTACTTTTAACAGAACAAAGCGGTTTGTACAACACCACATTTCAGTGAAATTGAAAAGAACTAAATACTAAAAAATAGACAAAAGAGCGTGAATGTGTTGATGAAAAACGTACAACCATTGTCTACTATTATTTGAATTGCAACGGTTGGCTCAGGCAATTCAAGCTTTATTAAAACGGTGTAAATTTGAATGTACAATGAAAGATTTGAATGAATATGGCTGCAATCTTACGGGATTTGGGGGAATATTAATATTAATGTTGGAGTGTAAATAATGACGCAACAGTAAATAAATGTTGCTCGCGGTTTTCGCTGCGTATGACGTCGAAGTAAACAACGGAATGAACGCATACGATTGTGAAATCAAAGTGACATAAATGGCCACTTAAGTTAAGAGTACATAACCTACTTAATTACACATGTATAAGTATTAGCTGTCGCAGAATAGAACAGAGATTCGCCGTCCTTATCTCTCAAATGGTAAACTGCTAAATAGAGAAAAGGAAATCACGCTAGTACAGTAGAGTAGACTTCACATTGGACGACACACTAGTAGAGAATAATTTGATGATACTTTGCTCTCCAAAATAACTTTATTTGTCGTTAGTGAACAATGATAACGTTATTTTTATTTGTCCGAAATTTAATACAATTACTTTTTTTGCTTCGTAACACGCATTGTAGGGTTATACACGCATTGTAGAAATGTAGAGTTCCATACTAATATGACGTAAATATCGAAGTTTTGATCGACTGTTTACTCGATAACTTGTAATGCCTACCAATCTGTGGCAGTTTTCTTTTTCCTACGGAACCCTAAAAAGCAGTATGTTTTGTTATAATTATAAAAGGTGATATTATAGTCATCACTATTTTAGCACTACGAATCATAATGAGATAAGCCATACTAAAATAACAAAACACAGATACCGCAGTCGACAAACCAACGTAATCTATAGCGGTCGCGTATGTTGTTATATAGTTTAAAACAAACCGATGGATTTCACTGGCAGAGTGGTGATTGTGACGGGTGCTAGTTCAGGAATCGGAGCGAGTGCTAGTTGCCTTTTCGCAGCCAGTGGAGCCTTCCTAAGTTTAGTGGGAAGGAATGAACTAAGATTGCGTGAAGTTGCAAAAGTTTGCGCGGCGTGCAAAGGTCACGAGCCTCTGTGTCTCCAATATGACTTAAGAACTCCGAATAGTTGCGAGGAGTTGGTGAAGAGGACAGTGGAAAATTACGGTCAGATCGACGTTCTAGTGAACTGTGCTGGTACTTTAGCACCCTCTTCATTGTTTGACAGTTCCATGCACAGTTTCGACGACTTGTTCTTATTGAATCTGCGGGTGCCGTATCAGCTGACCCAACTGTGTTTGCCTTACTTGGTGAAAACCAAAGGCAATGTCGTCAACGTAATGGGTGCTCCTATACGACCGCGTCCAGGTTTTGTGCCTTGTGCCATGATAACCGATGCTCTGGCTAGGTTCACAGCTTCAAGCGCTGTGGAGTTAGCACCTGAAGGTGTTAAAATGAATTCTGTTCAACCTGGTTACACAAGAACTAATTATCTTGCTAATATCAACGTGGACGTTAACTCGACACTGAATCTGCTGGCGGAGTGCGTGCCAAGTAAAAAGATAATTGAGCCCGATGAAATAGCGAAGATGATTGTGCTTGCGGCGAGTGGTATATTCCCGAATCTGAACTCTGCTAATTTGGTTGTGGACAGCGCTGCTTCTGCGTATTAGGGAACTGTCAAAAGACATAATGTTAAAAAGAATAAGGGGCGAAATACATAACGATCATTTGAGATAGTATAATTACCGGTAAAATTATCAATTGGGTAAGCTTTTTTGATAGTGTAATCTGCAAGTTGATTTAGGTGACTTACTTACCGAGCTGACTCAGCGACTTCAACTGGTTCTTGGCCAAACCAGTAACTGTTTATGATAGATAAGATTTATTTATAACGATTCTGTTATATCAAAAAATGGCCGTTATGTGTTTTGTCCATCATTATTTTAAAACTTTGTATGATTTTATTTATACTTCATCATTATACTTACTCTGAGTATATTTAGAATATTCGCGGATCAAAGTGAAAACGAAAATTGGAACGAAAGTGAAACGTGAAATGCAATGAATTTTGTGAAATGAATGTAGTGACTGACAGGCGCCATTATATCAAATGATATTGTAACAGATAACTCACGTCTTAAATCGAGATTAGAAGGAGCATGTGACCTTACTTAGATTTATAAAACAGGAAGCGTGATTCCAAGAAGCCTTAAACAATCACGGTTTTTTGCTAATCTTGATGTAAATAACTGTTAAAAAGAACTAGTTTAAAGGCTAATAATAATAATAATAAAACGTTTAAAACAGGCAACATGGCCCATATAATAAATACTTTACCGACTAACATAAATAAAAACCAAATTAGGTAAACTAAAATAGTGTTTTTTTTTTTACTAAAATTGCGTCTTGGTGTTAAGTTTTTGTGGTATCTTCTCTTTAAAATAAGCATAAAAATATTATTATTTTCGATATAGTATGAAAATATTATGATTATTTTTCCTTGGAAGGCATAAAAAGGTAAAATATTGAAAGACCCACGACAGTATCTCGAATCCATATTATCTTGAAAACAAATCCATTGAATTGAGTGACATAATTGACTGCTATGTTTTAACGATGTTGTTATTTAACTGTATCAATATTGTTGTTTAACTGTATCAGAAAGTTTCTGCGCCTACATTATTGCTTTAATAAGTATTTGCCATATCAATTCCTTTTAATTGGGAAAATTTATCTAAAGATATGTTACGTCGGTGACTAACTATACTATGGGCTGATAATGTTATTATGATATTATGTAATATATTCTTGATGTAAGTAATTTATAAAGTATATAATATCATACCTATTTATATGAGAACTGAACGTTATTTAATTCCGAATAAAGTCTTTTAATTACACTGTAAATACCCATTAGAAATAAACAAACATGATCTTCAATATAAGTTTTTTTTTCGGAGGGTAAGGTTGGAGTTAATAAGGTCGTTAAATAAATACCAAATCAAGATTACTTTTTGGAGTCTCTGTATTTTTTATTTCAACTCCAAATTTTTTGTTACTTCTACGGTCATCCCGTGAAATCTATATATTTTACACGAAAATACAAGCTGAAACATGGATGCACAGAAAAACCAGAAAAATATACCAGCGCTGGGAATCGAACCAAGGTCCTCATCCAAACCGTGCTGCGTGCTATTCCCCTACACCACCACTGGACTTGCCTTGGTGTTTTCGTGTGAAATATATAAATACCACAACAGTCACGGTCACAAATTCGTCACCAAGATGTCAAAAATATCTATACAATACACCTTTATGCCACTAAATAAGGTCGATGTATACTTTTTTTTCGCTATATCCTATACCCTCGACTATGTCCTGTGCAGAACAGTTATTTTTGCGCCTAATACCTTATCTTTGGAAAAATGCACAGCTCGGTCGCAAGTACTACTTTGTTAATCACTCGAGGGAGCTTATCTTATTATTACACCACCGATGACCACTTATCGCCTTCGGCCACTGACGGCATGTAGAAAATGCAGTTAGTCTGCAGCTGCTTTTACTTACTCGCATTAACCATGCAAGAACGTTTTAAAGCTAGAAAATTTAAAAAGTAACTTTCGGACATTTGCATGAAAATGATGCCTTTGTAAGAGTTTTAATGCAAGGAAATGGGAGACGTTTTGTGTCGAGAAGCGGGGGGTAGAGTTGGCGGAGTTTCTTTTTACCGCCACTAAGAACTTAAAGGGAATTTTAAATTAAGAATTACTGAAGCAATCTCCGTGGTTGAGAATGTTCTTAATGTAGCTTTAAGTGGATGTGGATTAACGTTAGGGTCGAAATTAGTCAAGTGGTTTTGGGATCATGTGAAAAGTTCGTTCGGATAGCTGCCACCATCTTCTTCCGATAGCGATAGGATGCTTCCGGCATAGAGTGAATCAGCTAGTGAAATTACATATGGTTGATACACGAGATGTTATATCTTAGTCCTTATGGCTGGGCGGCTGGGAAAGCATTTGCAATCTTCCGATGATGCAGGTTTCCAAGTGTAGTGAAGTGCGGTGTATGGTTTAGGCAATATATATTTTTTTATTGTCAAAATGCTTGTCTGAGCAGAATTAGGCTACTCTATTAGGTTAGGTTTGAGGTATTTTTTTAAGGAATTTTATATCCATTAGTATATATAAATCGTACTCCATATACTTAGGAACAGTAAAATTGCGGTAAGTTGTTTTGTCTAATGATTTTAAAAAATATATAAGTTTATTTATTTATTTCAAGGAGAGCCAAGAGAAGCAAGTATATACAAAAAAAATTTTAAAAAATAGTTGGGACTATGGTACTTTAGGTTTTTTTGTCCCATCAGGGTATTGCCTGGCGAATCTGATGATGAAGGTGAACCCTCCCCCTTTAAAGTTACCCTACGACCTACTTTCGTACAATACGTGCTTACCTCGAGACAGTCTTTCACCGCTTTTATGATTTCCCCTCGTTTTTGTTTCGAAGGAAACCATTATAATTAATTATGTAACGTCGCTACGATTGTTTTGCGCCGTTTGATGTTAATTTGGTGGATCGGAGCGGGGGGGGGGGAGGTGTTGGGGCGTTTATTACACGGGTAATTAGATCGCTGAGTTTTATTGTGGTCGGTTGTTTGATGAGAAGTGGCTGACGCACGTTTGTTATAAGATGTTAAAAGAATGTCGGCGGGAAATTAGTTTTGACAGCGAATTCCGAGAACACCACGCTTTGTAAATATATAATAGTTACCTACTTTTTTTTTAATTATCCTATATAGTGTCCCACTGCTGGGCAAAGGCCTCAACTTTCTCCTTCCACTCGTCTCTGGCTTCGGCAATTTTTTTTTATTGTAGTGGAAGGCAAACGAGCAAGTTGGAATCGCTCCTAATCGTCCCGCCACCTTCTTTTAGGCCTACCTCTGCTCCGTTACCTACTATTGTCCCTTTTTACCCGATTATTTTATTTTTTCTCATGTCGTCTCGTCACGAATGTTTGCTTTCTTTCTTATTATCTATGCCAACGTGAACAGCAGGCTATGCATATAGCAAACTCACGCTAGGCTGAATATTTCTTCATAGTCAGACATGCCTAGATTCCTTTGAATGCTAAACCTAGAGCGTTCCGATCGGCTGGCAACCAAAGGCGCGGTCGGTCGGAACGCTAGATCTTTTGCTTCGCTGCTCGCCACAGCTCCCTTGTTTCCTTTATTAATCCTGATAATCAGAACGAGCAAGAAACCCTTTGTGGCAGATGCAGAAAATGCTAGCTAGGTACATATTATAGTCGAGTGGACCTTACGCGCGGGTTCGCAGTTGTATCGAAACTTTATTAAATTCCCATGGGAATTCCCTAGACCAAAATATGGTCCGCTAACGCTTTCCAATTTCGCAGCCCATTGATTAAAGGTTATTTTCAGATTTATTCACTTTATTTTTCTTGTATGTAGTGGTCTCTGGTCAAGTGAAGGTTGGGAACCACTGTCCCAGACGAACTAAAAAAATCTCAAATGAATAAATAAATGAGTCTAACATATGGTAGCATGGTGTACGGTTGTGTTGCTCTGAAGATCAGCTCTGGTTGAGTTCGGAACGTGTCAGTGTAGTATGGTGATGGTGGTAGACGGGTTTTGAGCGATTTGTGTGTTCTTTCAGTGGAGGTGGAGGAACTGCATGAACACGCATATCTATATCTTGCATAAACTTAGCTGTGATAAGGTCGCGGGTGAGGGAAGAAATTCTTTTAGTTATTGATATGAACCTCCGCAAAGTAGGTAGGTACCGCCTGATTCAATAAAATGTTTTCTTGCTTGACCGATCATTAAATTTAGTTTTGTACTAACTAACATTTTGTACTATGTAAAATGTGCATTACATTTTCATTTCCTAAAACTAAAATAATTATTTGTACTGGCAATCTATAGTCAAAATTCGCATATAAATCAAGAACAATCTATCGATCGTAGGGTCTGCCGCACACTATCAAGATTAATCGGGGCTACCACAATGGCTTCCTTAGGGCGGCCGCACACTAACGGATTTATGTTTCCTAGCTGTCACGCAAATGGACAACCAGCTTTATGCGCACACGCGTGCTGATTTAACTCGTCCGGTTAACTTCCTGTTGGACACGGTTTATGCTAATGGTAATCTACCCTGTGAATATTATCTACTAATTAACTGGTTAGATCGGATTGTTAAAAGCTCGCTTCGTTAAATGCTACGACTAGAGGTTGTATTTGGGGACTCGTACAAAGCCCGCCTTCGCCTTCTTATCAAAATGTGCAGTGTATTGGTTTCAGAGTTCCAGATTTTTCTTTCTACGGTTGTGCTAATTGTAAGTTTCTGCATCGAAATATCTAAAAATATCTCCCGTTTTGATCCCCGACAACAATACTACGGACATATCTATTTAATGATTGTGTTTGATTTCGAATTTTACTGGTTGGAGGAGAGCGGGGTATTTGATATATATTTCGGACGTACAGACAGCAAAGTGATCCTGTAAGGGTTTCCTTTATACCCGACTGCGAAGAAGGAGGGTTATGTGTTTGCCTCGTATGTACGTATGTATGTATGTCTATTCCTATGTCCGCTCGTAACTACTCAACGGCTGAATCAATTTTGATAAATGATACGTCATTGGATTCGTCTTGAGGACGCGAGTGACACTGGGTATATGAAATTCTTAAAAAATCAAAATGGCGGATTTTTGGCGACAAATTGTAAGTTTTAAAAAATTTTTTTTGTTCAAATCTTTCGAGTGGGATATCAAATGAAAGGTAATAATTAGCCCATTCTAAATATATATAGGTTATAATAGTTTTAATCAACCATTTTCACAGAATTTTAAAAAAAGTGAGAAATAAAACAATAAATTAAAAAAATTGAAAAACCCGACTGCCATAAAAATACTTAAAAGAAGAAAACAAGTCTAGTGGGCTAGAACCCTGTTTAGTAGCTATCTTAAAGTTCTACAGTCGGGACCCATTTAAATCGTGACGCTCAAAACTTCTTACCTAATGGGTCCCGACTGTTGAACTTTAAGATAGCTACTAAACAGAGTTCTAGCCCACTAGACTTGTTTTCTTCTTTTGAGTATTTTTATGGCAGTCGGGTTTTTAATTTTTTTAATTTATTGTTTTTAACAAGAGAAATGCAAGAGTTTTATTCGTATAGTTTAATTATTATAATATGTCAATACTACGATTTCGTTTGACAATTTTAAAACAAGAGTAATTTTCCACTCTAATTTGAAAAATCCGAGTTTCTAACCGCTAGGCGGCACGGCTTCTCTCAACAAAACGATCGTACTGCTTTAATCATAAAAATCATACGGGAAAAGTGTCATCTCAATCACCAAGCTGAAGCTCAATCGTGAAAATCTTTAGAGCTCGTCGATGGGAACTTTTTATATATCTCTTTCTGAGTGCCGTCGAATCGTCTGTCCCACTCGTCGAGGAGCCCTCCCTCGAGTGTTACAGCGGGCACGATCAAAGCGTCCCCGGAGTACTCAGAAGTGCCCGGCGGTATTTAAGTGCCGTCGAACTCTGGGCAGGTATTCCGCTGAAATTGGCGAATATGAATCGTGCTAGATTTTGGCCGCGATTTCGTCTACCAAGAATACGTTGGTCGCAATACAGATCACAGAAAGACCCTGCTTACTCGTAATAGCGACATCTCTTGTTGCGCCGTTGTGGGTGGGAGGTATTGTTAGGTGCAATGAGGTGGGGGTAGGACTTATCCGAAAATGCAGGCAACGTGCTACATATTGATAGAATTTTTTTCACAGTATTTCAAAATATTGATTGACACTTTCTATCTGTCCGAATAATCGAAGATGTTTTTAATTCGTATGATTTGTATATATTTGTGCCCCTAAACAAGATGTTTTATACGTTGTATCTGATACGTTACGTCGTGCCTGTGTGAAACCTTAGGGAGCGCTCAGTCATGTCTTTCTCACCTTATTTCTATCTTGCACGATGTTTGGTTTCCATTCTACGTCTTCGCGATTCGTATTATTATGTTGCTTAGTAGCATGTTTATATTTTTTTATATTTATATTTATATTAACATAAAAAAAATGGAAAATTACTTCCAGAAATAAATTGCTGTGTGGAAATTGAAACTTGTAACAAACGATACATTCAGGCTGACAGCCTATTGATGCGTATCTTTTTAACAATCACTTTCGTGTGCTGAATTACAATTTTATACTTTACATTCGTGGCAGTGGTGTTTATTTGAAGACTACGCAAAGTGACGTCTGGATTAATAATTAATTCTCATACTTCCCTCCGTTACGTCGGATTCCAAAATAAATTGGCTCATCAGACAATTAACGAACTCGATCAAAATTTATTTTTATTTTTAATCAGGAACCCCTCCGTTTCAGAGCTCTTTGGCTATTGCCCAAGCTTGTAATGAATTTACGAGAAGCAACTTTACCATCGCGGATTGTTTCCAACTTGTATTCTGACGCCAACTGGGTTTCAATGATTAATCACTTACTCTTATCAGGCCGGGAAGCGAGCTGACTTTTCGACAGATTCAACGATTTTAATGGTAGCACTAAACTGAACATCTGTTAATACTGCTTACAATTCCTTAGTTCCCGGATAAAACTTAAGGTTTTGATGAAAGCCCACAAGTCAAATTCCCTATCACTAAGATGCCGTGGATTTTTACATGAGTCATTAGGAATTTTAGGAATTCATGTGTAAGGTATTTTTCGTTCTCCATTAGTTTTTCGGTGAAGGAAAATTTGACAGTATGTAGCACATGGTTTATGTGGATCGTGTCGATAGATTTGGAATGCTGTGATATTGATTTCACGCGCAATCGAATCATATAAACCTGACTATAGATTATTTTAGATATATTCTTTTATACAGCGTGTATTTTTGATTCTAACTCAAACTTTAAGGTTAGTTAGTTAGTGAAGGCCCTAATAATCACATTTTATTATGTTTCAGTATTATTTTCCTTACAAAATTAATTAGCACGCAATGTATCACTACGTGATACTGCTTTGTTTTTATTTAATACGTCGCACTTATTGACGTTACAGCTGTCACAGAACGTTTCTCTCTCGTATCAAATTATTGCTGCTCGAAAATATTTCAAAAATTAATTAAGATCCGGTGGTTAATTTTAAATTAACCATTTTTTTTTTTTTGATATCGGTTCACAGCACTTAAATCTCCGTCTGGTTACAGTTTGAGGTAGTATCAACAATACAGGCTGTATAAGCTAACATGAAATGTGATTAAAATCAGAGCAGTTCTAGTCAGTTCATGTTAACCCGACAAAGGTGGTTTTACCCCACCACTCAACTTACCCTACAGAAAATATTCGTTGGCTTGTTCGCACGTTCGTGCCAGCGAAACCGTACGTAGCAACGGACCGCCGTCCAATTCATCATAGCGGACGCGTATTGTCGATACGTCCGTCGATCGATGCCGCAATTTCCCCCGAACGCCTTGACGCGTCGTCCGATCGTTTTGCTACGGTACGGGCTACTGATTCAACATACGAATACGAATCAAGCTGGTTTACTTTTTATCTCAAAAAAGACACGAGTTTTTTTTACATATAACTGACCCGTGTCGAATGTGTTTTCATAGTAGGTACGGGGTTTGGGGTAATTTGCCACGCTGTCAACATCATCATCGTCGTCGTCGTCAGCCGAAAAAATCCACTGTTGGATTTTCCCATAAAAAAATAATAATAATGAATAATAACAATATATCGACTAACACTAGATTAAATAAGACTAATACGAGAAAGGTATGAATTTTTTGATCTGAAATAAGGTCTTTTTTTTATAAAGATTTATCGGGGAATTGCGCTGTAATCACCACGCTTTGCGATCGGATTGGCGATTGCAAAACGTTAATTTTGCGTACGACAGTGTCCCCACCTTAGGATATTTTACACTAAATTCAGGGTATTTTTACAAGTTTAGGGTATTTTTAGGGTAAAAAACTATTTAGAATATTTTTTGGGTAAAAGTTTTCGAATTAAATGTAATATTTCGAGAAAAAAGTTACTGCAGATGACATAGAAGCTATTACGAGTGCATTCCAAGGATGTTTTGAAACGGTGTAGTAGTTTAACTATTAGTTTATCAATAAATTGCATTTATTTGCTTCGTTTTTTTATTTTAGGGTAAAAAAGCCAGTGTCACACTGTTTAGGTTTTGCGCCCACCCCCCAGGAGGAGAAGTGAAACAAAATAATGTGATCAAACTAATTTATTTAACCCGAAAATCTAGCTCAACGGTATTAAATTTAAAAAATTACAAAAGGTGGGTAAATTTAAATTTCGGGTGTGGTCCGACACTAGTACGCAAGATAACGGGAAATACAATTCCTATTATTCTTTTCACTAGCACTTTCCTGCACTGTAGCCGAAGATGAAGAAGGGCGCTGGTCCGTGGGTGTAGGGTACGACACCCCAACGGCGGGCCGTCGCTCTGGCCGAAGTGGAGGAAATGACCTCCCTAATTTAGGGATTTTTATGGTGCCTAATTTAGGGTAATTTCGCGTAGCGCATGGGTAAAAAAAAAATCTAAGGTAGCAACACTGGCGTATGATTCAAGCAGCTTAAATCGTACAGGAAGTATTGATTTACGTGTTTCCTTGTACCGGTATCGATATCGTCAAGAGAAAGAGCACGGCTGTTTGACACGCTAATTTGTTCTTGTTCATTATTTAGACGACCAGATGGCCTAATGGTTAGAGACTGACTACGAAGCTTGAGGTCCCGGGTTCGATTCCCGTGTCGGGGCAGATATATGTATGAAAAATACGAATGTTTGTTCTCGGGTCTTGGGTGTTTAATATGTATTTAAGTATGTATCTATCTATATAATTATGTTTATCCGTTGCTTAGTACCCATAACACAAGCTTTGCTAAGCTTACTTTGGGACTAGGTCAATTGGTGTGAATTGTCCCGTGATATTTATTTATTATTATCACCTAAGCAAAGGAAGAGCGGGAAGTCCTAACACAGGCACTGTAAGCCTAAAGGGAGGTCCTAGAAACTGTTATTTATAAGCCTGCTTGTAAAAGTAAAATTTCCTTATGACTTGTTAAGAAATGTGTCAGCAGTGTTTAAACAGTTCCAGCGTAGCATACCCAGAAGGGCTACTCCGAAACACAAAATTCGAAGTTCGTATCGTACCATCCCTTTCACTCTCGTATTAAATAACATAAGCGTAGGCGGGACAGTACGATACGGACTTCGATTTTCGAATTTCGTGGTAGCCTTGCTGTGCCTGTCGGACGTTTATTGTTTCGAATTAGGTTCTAATCTAAACTAATTCCCGGCTCGGATTACTAAGGCTTTGTTCGCATTATGTTCTTCATTTGCTATAGTTTGAAGCTTTATTACATTTGAATAACAATTTATCATTGTCCACGAATACGGTACTTCGAAATTGATGTTTGCGTGGAACAAATAGGTATATGAATTATCGCTTCCGTCGCCATATTGGCTTGAATTTGGTATACATACGTAAGTTGGATGACAATCCAGGTAGAGTCAACAAAAAGTAAAGTCAGCAATAACAGCTTGGATTTAAAATTAAAATTTTGAACAGAAACGTATTTTTCACTTACATCACTATCCAAGATTTTTTTAGTTAAAAGTATTTATAAGTATTTTAAACTTTCGACGGCGACTTCTCTAAGGCTTTCATAATTCAGCCCATTCTGAGTGAGTGGGACGAATAAAAAAGTCGAAAGGGTATTAAAGTTGGCGGCGTGAGGTGGCGAGGTCACGCAATTAAAATCCTTTGTACAAATTTTATTAATGGTGGAAATGGAAAAGCAATTTAAAAAAAAGTGGTCGTTGATGCGCATTTGTATTTATGTAAACACTTTACTGTACAGAAATAGAGAAAGATACACGAACGAAGGTGAATTTACAGCATTGTGGAGGCATTTGATAGAGATGCCGGTCTAGATAATCTATACTATTTAAGTTCCTGGCATACTGTTTTATTCATAGCGTTTTTTTTTCTAAATTCACCGTATTGCTTAACAAGTTCGATTTATGAACATTCCACTGTTGGCCACAGCCTATTATGCGACTGAGAACCAAAAACGTATAAGTCCATAGACGTCACGCAGCCCCGTAGGGAATACTTTTTTTTTTTATAAAAAATAGGCTGACGTTTGGCCTCAATCTAGCTTGATGGAAGTCGAAGATGAGGCCTAGTCCCTAAGAGGGCGCGCAAAACCAACTACCAACCAACTTTTTGTTGGTTAGGACTTACCCGTTATGTAATTTATTTATTTGTTAAAGCACACAAGTAGAGGCAAATTTGGATTATATTTATAATTAAGATTAAAACTATTAAATGTAGTGAGTATAGTCCATTATTCCATTAGGTATAGTTCCGGTAACCACACGATTTCGTGTTTAATTCGTTAGTTTGAGGGCCGTTTCAGTATTTGTTTTCACGAACTGCGTATAAATACTAAGTAAAAATACTAGCTGCGGGATATTTCATGTCGGGGTGGCGATGGACGGGCCACATCGCCCGAAGAACAGATAACCGTGGGGGAAACAAGTTCTCGAGTGGCGACCGCAAACCGAAAGACGAAGGGTTGGCAGGCCTCCCATCAGGTGGCCTGACGACATCGTGAGACTTGCGGGTAATCCCGGTAAATGCAAGTGGCAAGTTGTCGTTTATTGTGGCGTTCTAAGGGAGAGGCCTTGTTTGTTCATCAGTGGAGGTCTTCCTGCTGATGATGATGATGTCGGGGTATATTATCATTATATTATATTATTGTTAGACTATTCTATCCCGTGCCGTAGTGACTAGTGGTTTGACCTATCGCTTTTCAAGCAGAGTACCGTGGGTTCAAGCCCCGCTCGCACCTCTGAGTTCTAAATTCATGTGCGAAATTATATTCGAAATTTTACACGAGCTTTGCGGTGAAGGAAAACATTGTGATGTGTGTGAAGTTCCCAATCCGCACTGGGCCCGCGTGGGAATTTCGGCCCAAGCTCTCTCAGTCTGAGAGGAGGCCTGTGCCCAGCAATGGGACGTTATAGGTTGGGATGATGATTCTGTCCCGTCGCTGAGCGAAGGCCTCCCCCCGATACTTCCACTGCTCTGTCTACTGCAACAAGGGCCAGTCCTTCAAGAAGTAGCCCAGTTTATCCCGCCATCGGTGTCTATGTCTGCCAGGTCGCCTTCGAGCTACCGAGTATTAAGTGTAATCCCTACTAATATAATAAATGTGAAAGTAACTCTGTCTGTCTGTCTGTCTGTTACGCTTTCACGTCGAAACCGCTGAACCGATTTTGATGAAATTTGGTATAGGGACAGTTTAAGCCCCAAGGATCAACATAGGATACTTTTGATTCCGGTAGAGGGCGCCACCGCGTGATAACCTACGAAGTCGCGGGCATAAGCTAGTACTAAATACTTAGTATTTATACTCCTCCGAATATCTGTCACAGCTACTTCAATAATCCGGTTTATTTATCGGGAGTTTCTACAGTTTTGCGGTGCCGGATCCTTATTGCGGTTTCCTGATCTGCGATTTGGCACTGAGTTAGGGCGATACTTAGGCTGATGCGGGTTCGAGTCCCGCCCGGCTAATGTATGTCGCGACTTTGCTAAGTAGCCCCCGGTTACTGTCACTTAAGTGATTAACGGGAATGTTGGTTTTAAAAGCTTTTTTTTAGGGGACGTATCTTTTTCTGTGTTTTTTTTTTTTACTGGAAGGCAAACGAGTAAGTTGGTCTCCTGGTGGTAAGAGATCACCACCGCCCATAAACATCTGCAACACCAGGGGTATTGCAGATGCGTTGCCAACCTAGAGGCCTAAGTTGGAATA
This sequence comes from Choristoneura rosaceana, assembly GCA_037349165.1. Classification (NCBI taxonomy): domain Eukaryota; kingdom Metazoa; phylum Arthropoda; class Insecta; order Lepidoptera; family Tortricidae; genus Choristoneura; species Choristoneura rosaceana. The sequence goes on from JAZBNJ010000007.1 coordinate 2,417,253, forward strand.
CCTCAAGTGCTAGCAATTTCACCGGCTGTCTTACTCTCCGCGCCGAAACACAACAGTGCAAGCACTGCTGCTTCACGGCAGGATTAGCGAGCAAGATGGTAGTAGCAATCCGGGCGGACCTTGCACAAGGTCCTACCACCTGCACCTGTGTAAATATTGTAAGCTTTAGCTTCAGTTTCTAGCGAGACGTGTGTGTACTGAGTATATAAGTACCCTTTACTTTAAACTCCTGAGATATATAGTTCTGTCATAGAGCTTTAACTCAGGAGCCGTTATAGATAGACAACGGCAATGTACGAACATACATACACAATAGTAGATTGTACAAGAAGAGCATATAACGAGCCATTTTACCTAAGACGTTCATATAGCCACCCGAGCCGGTATGGCGAGGGTGGATAGACACGCCGAGGGGAAAATGGGTTTAATGCTCGAGTTTTACACTACTTTTCACCTCGATGGCGAGGAAACAAAATAGCAACAGTGGAAACAATTGTTCACTTACTATGTACATTTTATTTTTCATGCAATACTATATAATTATTGCCTGGAAGAGATCGGTCTGAAGCGATAAGGCCGCCTATTGCTTACCTCAGAACCTTACCTGTTTTCTGTATTTTTTTATTTTTTTTTATTCGACTGGAAGGCAAACGAGCAAGTGGGTCTCCTGGTGGTAAGAGATCACCACCGCCCATAAACATTTGCAACACCAGGGGTATTGCAGATGCGTTGCCAACCTAGAGGCCTAAGATGGAATACCTCAAGTGCCAGTAATTTCACCGGCTGTCTTACTCTCCGCGCCGAAACACAACAGTGCAAGCACTGCTGCTTCACTGTAAGATTAGCGAGCAAGATGGTGGTAGCAATCCGGGCGGACCTTGGACAAGGTCCTACCACCTGCAAAATGCCTTGCTATATGTAGGTGTGCAATAAATAGCTATTGTATTGTATTGTATTGGTCGTTTACGGAATCATCGGTGCTCGAGTCCGACTAGCACTTGATCGAGTTTCTCAATCGTGTGCATTGAGAAACTCGATCAAGTGCTAGTCGGATTGTAAATACTCGGATTTTAAATACTCCTAAGCTGTCCCAAGATTTTCGCTCGCTCTCCCAGATCGCGGCAAAAGTGCCCTTAAAGTTAATATATATTTTACGGGAGCCTTTTAAAAAATATTCTCTTAGCCCAAAGATGAAAGGTGAAAAAAGCTCGCTTATCTCCTGTCATTCACTTTTATCACAACTTTTTTTTCCATAATTCTGTTACCGTGAAACGTCTGAACTTGCTTTATTCTTTTTACGCCGCGGAGGTGTTTAGGAAAGTTGTATTGTCAAGAAGTCTTTTGATACATTCCGGGGATTTAGCAGCTTAGCGAGCTTAAAGCTGATCTAGCAGATGAATTGAAATAGCGGAATTTCGCAAAACTTTCCATGGAAAAAAATTACGATGTAAATTTTGTAAATTTTGCGCAAAATCAGCTGCGACAAGTTTCTTCTCTCAAATAATAGAGGTTGAAATTTTTGAGACAATATCAACATTACGTAAATACGTCCCACTGCTTTCAGGCCTCTTTCGACTGCCATCCTACTAATATTATAAATTTGAAAGTTTGTGAGTGAGTGAGTGAGTGAGTATGTTACTTCTTCACGCTGAAACGGTTTAACGGATTTGGATGTAATTTGGCAAAAAGTTAGTTTACAACATAGAATACTTTTTATCCCGATATTTCCACGGGATAGGGATAAAATCTTGAAATAACAACCGCTAGGCTTAGAGTCGTGAAATTTGGCATGGTTGTTATAATTTAACGTCAGTAAAAACTACGATGTAGTTTTAGGGAATTCCCACGAGAATTTAATAAAATCCCGGAATTTTTATCAGTACTGCTGTATCTAATGATTTACGTGTGCGAAGCTGCGGGTAAATGCTAGTAATCTTATAAGTCATAATTATTGTTAGTCATAATTTTTTTCCCGCTGAAACCGTACCTACATTTTCCATTAATTTTTAAATGGTCATCCTATAAAACTCTACCGGTTAGGTTAGGTTTGTTTTATAACAATTCTGAAAAAATAAATGGTTTCAGAGAGGTTATGTCAAACATTAAATTATTACAAATAATACATTATGACTAAAAATTTTCTACCAGTCGGTATAGACCTCTCCTTTATTAATAAGAGCTTGACCCGTAGTTCCCACATAAGCCCACTGCCGGTTGGCAAATTCACACGCACGCCATTAATGTAATTCTTATTAAGTACTATGTATACTTACGAGAAATTTGCTGCGCCCTAACCTGTTTTACATCTTGAATCTAATTTATACTATGTAACGACGCATTGCACCTGCATTAATACACACACAGCGGATTAAAAAATATCTGACTGTCCTACCGAACCTAGAAGTAGAGTCGTATCAGATATTTATGCACGCTTTGTTGTGTCAGATATTGTTGCTGGTGACTGTACCTTCTTGTACGGTGATGCCGTGAGCGTTTTTCCTTGCGACGTAGGCAGCGTGAGTGTGAAATTAAATCTTGCGGTTGCCATGTAACCTCGAACACTCATTATGGCGTAATGAATTACAGCGGTTACGCTATTACCGTCTGACGGCTTTCAAAATGAGTTGACTTTGTGTTTTTCTTGATTATTCACTGTTATAAGACTGTTATTATGAAGTCTGAGTTCGCGACTAATCAAAAAGCCGTTTATAACTAGGAGAGTAGTTAGCTTTACCTAAGAATAAGAATAACTTTTATTGATCTGAAAATGACCACTATTGCAATATACCAGATGTGGTGAGCACCAAACTAGGCTGAGCCTGTATCTTGGCACTCAACTGAGTCGGCTTACAAATCTATCAATTTTATTTATTACACTATAGCTTATAGGTTTTGAACTTACAAAAATGTTATTATTAATGAATATAAAACACACATTTGTGTTAGAGGGAAAAAAGAGAGAGGCGTGGATTACGAAGTGAGCGTAGCGAAAATTATAAGAATAGTATGTCACGAGGTTTTCTTTGACTTATAAAACATTCTCTTTGACTGTCATGAAGGTGCATTAAGTAAGAAAAGGTTTTTCAAAAGAACAGGCTAATTAAAATTTCCACGACAGCGAAACCTTTAGTAGTTACTAACTGTGTAACACGAATTGACAAGTCTGAAAACAATACCGACGACTGCGCCCGCTTTGTGTCAAGCGACACCGTAATGCGTGCATTAGCGACTGCACTTGGATATCAAGCATCTAATGCAATTATGTAGCGCAGGCGTTGTTGACACGGAATATTGTATGTTGAAAATAGCCCGAATGGCTTCGAGAAAAGTATGGTACGGCCGTGCCTTTGTTTTGTTTTGCTCGACTTGGCGGGGCCACTGCCGTGCACCCAGATTATCTTTCAGTAAGTTGTTATTAGCTTTAGAACGAAGTTTGTTTACACATTAAAAAAAATCTGGTATATTTTTAATACTAGCGATTTTGCTGACAATAATTTTAATTATTTTTAGCTAATCCGATTACCTACTATAAATTTTGATGTATTTGTAATTAAATACATTTTCGAAATATGTAACATAACACAGGTTCAAAGCGTATTTTTTTTATTATACAAAAAGTCTTCGCTTTCGTATTCTCTCTTTACTTGACTCTCGGCACAGGGCGGCCACGCCATACAAAATTCGTGTTCTGGAATCTACATAGGCACGACGACGTCTGTACACGCGTCAATGTGTGCGTAAGTGACACAGGGCTGACTATCGCAAAACCCTAGTACCATAGGGTATGTAGGTATGGCTTAGATGTGTAAATAAATGTAATCGTTAATCATATATTTTTATTTAAACCTACATAAAATGTGTCTGTCTATGTATTTAAGCATTATTGTTTTAAATTACCTACAATAAGTATTTCACTACAAACTAAAAACGAATTATTCGGTACCTAAGTAGTTATTTCATGACTTTCATGTATTTATCGCGATACTTCTAGAAAGCATTATTTATTTACAAAAGGAAGTAGGTAGGGTAGGTAAGTGTACAATATTTCTCGCGCGCCCACTGACAAGTTGGCGCTTGCTCGCGAACTCACCGTCACCGATCTAGCACCGAACAATGAACTGAGGGCCTACTCCGACGTTCGAAAATCGAAGTTCGTATGCTACCGTCTCTCTCGCTCTCGTATGAAACAGTATAAATGTCAGAGGGAACGAACGACATGAACTTCGATTTTCGTATTTCGTAGTAGCCTTGCTGCGGCGCGCGGATTTCACAGAAAATTATGTGACTTTGTACGAGGGGCAAATTGTTAGAATATGATTGATTTTCGAGTTCCCTAGTTACCTAATACCTACATTGTACATGTTGCTAATTAAAGTTGGTTACCTACCTCTTTTCGTCCTTCGGAAATCGAAAAAAACTCCTTTCCTTTTCTTTGGCTGTTGACAAACACCCATACAATGCACAGTATACCACCATTTCGCAAAATTATTGCTCCCGAAAGTCCCGAGCTTAGTGCCGTGCGGCCGACATACATCGCGTCGCGCGCCCGACTGCTATCCGTCAGATTTCCGTCAGGCTACGCTTGAGGGGTGGGGTAACTCGAACCGGTGCGGGGCGGAGCGTGGCCATTCTGTACGTTAGTACTATTATATATTCTGTGCTCTCGGTTTATTTGTCGCTAACGCAAAAGATATCGGCGCCGCGATTGGGTCTTGTTTGTCCAATCGCGCGTCAGGATTTGAATATCGAACATTTCAAATTCAAATCCGCAACCGTCGGGTTATAGTAGGGTGCAACGATCGTTCTATTGTCAGTTAGAATTTAGGTACGGGCTTACACAGATATTACATGTATTTACCAGTACCAAGGTAAAAATTCACACAGTGGTATCATCTTTTATGGTTTTATGTTTAGCATAGTTTTGTGCATCCCTCCTTGCAGTAACTTTTGTCAAATTGTTTCCGAATACCGTTTTAAAACTCGAACACATATGTAAACATGAATGAACTTCATGAACCATTAAACTCCAAAATAACTGAAAGTTTTAGTGGCTCCGAAGCGGTAACGTACGTTTCGTGTGCTCTGCTTACCCCATTTGGGAACACAGGCGTGATGTTTGTGTGTTTAGTACTTCGTCACAATGGATAACGATACTCAGTTTACTATGTTCCAAATAGCTGAAAGTCAGGGCGCTAATTAAGTTTTAGTTACTTCTTACAAGCGTTTCATTTTGTTCATATTGCAATGTACGTGTGTAGTTTCCATGATAGTTTGTTTAAATAGATCAAATTTTGCCACCCAAATTATTTGACCCATTTTCTGTGGTCAGATTGAAAAATTTGGTACAAATACTTTTATGTAAGTCGAATGACAGTGCAAATACAGACAAGAAATAGTGCTACAGTCAGCAAAAAAGCTGTTGACTATTAATTTTACAAAAATTTGTGCAGCAGTTAGGTATTCTAGGGAAATTTGTACCAGTATTATTGAGCTAGTTTCTAACATCCTTAAGGCTCATTTGAATATGAAATACGGCAGTTATTGACAGATGTAATGGGACGATGTCACGGCAATGTCATTATGAAATCGGGCGATAGCTTCGTAGAAATATCTTCTTTGTGGTGATCGAGACTAAGTTGATATTGCAACTAAAGGAAGATGCGACATTGAGAAATCAATCGATATCAATAAAAATACAAAACTTGAAAGCTGGAAATATGGCTGGTAAAATATAACATAGATTTAATGTTAGTTACTGGCTTTAATTAAGTTCTCAGGCAGATAGTAGGTACATGGATTCGAGTCCAGCATACGCGCTCCATAGATCATTTCAGAATTTCATTTCAAATTCCCCATATGCTTTGAGGTTTAGAAAAAAAAACTGGTCAAGTGCGTGTCGGACACAAATCAAAAATTCAAATTCAAATTTAATAATTATCATAGGTACTAAACAAATGAAGAAAGAAATGATCGAGCGCTTCTCGCCAATAAACGTTATATTTTGGTGAACAACACTACGTAAATGTAATGCATGTTGAATTGTTTTAAGTTAAGTAATTAAAAAAAAAAAAAGTATTTTTTTTCTATAGATTTTGAATTTTGAACTGAACTTTCTAAGTAGGTATATTTCATATGTTAGATTAATGATTTTAAATGGCATATCCAAATTATCCAACCAGGTCAAAGTCATCCACTCAAAGGTTGACTGGTAGAGATCCCTTAAAAGGATAAGTGCGCCGTTGTACATGAACCCCCTTGCAAAAAAACGGGCACCTAAGGTTTTTGCATTTTATGTTCATGAAAGCTTATTTTCTAAGCTTCAATGCCTGAAAATCTGAAAAACCGTAGGTGCCCTATTTTTTTGCAAGGGGGTTTATACTTATCTCAAAGTCTGTCAATTGTGTTTGTTACTTATTTTGTACAATAAAGAGTTTACAGGCATACATACATTCATACTGCAAGTTAGACGAGAAAATAAAATCACCCCCACTTTACGTCTGTTGGAGTTACCTTAGAATGTTTTTTTTTTTTTAAGTTTTATAGTTCCACTTTTTTGGCATATATATTGCTATACAAACATATATCCGTGCAAAATTACAGCTTTTTAGCACTAAGCAAAGCCATGGACGAATAGACAGAGAGACACGGCGATATTATATAGCGAGTTCCGTCATTCATTTTGACTAAAAAACCATAAAAAGGAACCGCCCAATGTATCTTCTTGTGAGAGGATGCCTAGCAATGGCACGTACATCGAATCAATTTTTATCTTGCAAAAGAGAGCAGTTAGAGCAATTTATAATTTGAAGACGCGTGAATCTTTAAGATCATTTTTAAGGAAACTGGTATCCTAACCCTGCCGTCGCTTTATGTTTTTGAAATAATCATGTACGTTAGGAAGAACATATGTGATTTTCCCACTAACGTCGATAAGCCAAAGGCTACTAGAAACACAGGGAAGCTTAAAGTACCATCTTACAGACTGGCTAAAACCAAAAAGTCGTTTTTGGGAAGTTGCATACGTTTTTATAATAAAATTCCAAAAAATATTACTGAAGAAACTGATACAAAATTTAAATCTACTGTCAAAAAGACATTAATATCTAAGGCTTATTATAAAGTTAACGATTATATCATGGACAGGGATATTTGGAAATAATTCCGATCCGCACTAGCGATCCCTTCAAATAGTGAACCTACTGTGTTAAAAATAAAATTGTGTTAAATACTTGTAATGTATAGTACATAGATATCATTTATAAATATTGTGAATCTGTTTTAAAAAAAAAAAACCTCGTTGATTTTCTTGCCGGATTCTTCTCAACAGAGGTTTTTTTCCGAACCGGTGGTAGATTAAAAAAATGACGTGTAAAAGTGCCCATTGCGGCCTATTTGCTGAATAAATGATTTGAATTTGAATTTGAATACATTTAGTCCTACACAGCTCTGAGATGTGAATAAATATTTCTACATATTTACGTGTTTGAACTAGAACATTTTCATAGCATACAGCTTGAAAATATTTCGCCTTGGGTTCCATTCAAACGTCCATTTTGACGGCAGCTCGATATTGCCGGGGCTGCCGGTAACGTGTGACGTCACCACCGGACTTATTGCAGTCGGGCAATGCTATAACACACCATACTGTACAGTCGGAGTAAAACAAGATTCGTCACCCTAAGATCTATTTTCCATTGCTCAGTATGAGCGCTCATCTGCTTTACCGATTGAGTAGAACATACTGCGTCAACCTGTCAACCTGATAAACATGATCAGGTGACCATAGCAACCCTACCACTACACCTTGGCACTGACAAACACTGACAATTAAATGGAACAATATTTGATTGAAACTTTTACAAAGTTGTTTATTAAAAAGGTTAGTATTGATATGAAACTAGATATGTTGGAGGTGTATACTATTTTTTTACCCTTGTTATAATTTCAAGTAACTATAATTTGATATGCACTTGTCTACTAAGTACTTTGGTTTCAAAACGTACTATGACTTTGTAAAGTAATCAATTTAATAACTGACGAAGGTTCTTCTACCCCCGCGATACAGGGGGATTGGTTATCGAATTACATTATTTTTGAGGGGCTAAAGTAAAACTCATTTGCAAGAAAAAAGGTCATGTAGTACTCAGTCCGAAAATTAATAGTTTTAGACATTTTTTTTTTATTAAACAAGAGGAAACTAGCGTGCGGGTCATTCCATGGGAAGCAGTCACATGTTGAGTATTCAAGACTTTTTACGTAAATTAGGAAAAAAAAAACTCTTCAATCGTTTCATAATTCTTTGTGTATTTTTTGATGGATAAAAATGTCGACAGTTTTATTTCTTGGCAAATAAGTTGAAACGCAACGCTATATTTTATTTTATCATATACAAGACAGTAATTAACTAAAAAAACATTAATTATGCCACCTAGTGCACTAAATTAGGCTAAAAGGTTTAAAAAATAGTTTGAAAATTATGAGACGATGAAAAATTCAACTCGGTGTATAAAAAAATCTTAGGAACATTTAAAGCGTACACTTGAAATTATTTCATGTAAGGATTCTCAGAAATGACGGGCAGCGTTTATTATTATTTTCTTTACAAATTTTCTTGCAAATGGAGATCACTGGGGGCGACCTATGTCCAACAGTAGACGTCATACGGACTGATATGACGATGGTGATGACAAATTTGCCTAATAATTACTGTAATTAAACGAACCAATCGCTTTCGGTAATAAAAAATAATCATCTCCCAACATTCCAATCACAGCCGGTGATTTACATGCAGTGCCATCGTTCGCGATTCCCGATTGCATTACATTTAAATGCACCCGAGTTAAGTCGACCGTGCGATTCCATTGTGGCTCTGTTGTGCGGTCGTGGCATGCCGTAACACGCCATAATACCCTGACAGTGATAGATGACACGGTATTAAGCGTTTCTGCTAATTGATAAGGGATTGACGGTTAAGAGTTCAGGTGTTTCAGTACAATAATACCACCAATCAACTGAACGTACTTTTTATGAGCGTTCGGGCATGGCGGACGTAGACAATATCTTATGATTAGACATAATTTTGATATTTCTGCTTCTTTGGCTAGTTGAAGTATAATTTTGATAGTTTTTTATGCGGCGATTAACCTTAACAGTGAACAGTGATCACAAAATTCTATATTGCTCTCGTGTCTGACATTTTTTAATGCGCAAATTGTCTCCACGTGGTTTTTTTACTATCAAGTTGCAAAAACTACAATCACCGTACAACGTCCCTCTCAAAGAGAGTACTTTGACACTGGCGAAATTGTCATAATTAGGACAGAAAGCCATATTTTAAAAGAGAAGAAGAGTTTCAATAGCAATAGCGACTTATGTCGTCATTATCCGCCAATAAAATTTTACAGTAAATCGAAAATTAGCCTGGTTTTTAGGGCTAAAATAAAGCGTTTTTTACTGGAGTTGTGCCTTAGAATTATTTTTTAATGGCGTCATCATCCCTATTGCCCTTATGTTCCGATTGACTCGGCAACCCTTGATACTGCAAGATTTATTGCTGTGCAGTAATTAAACGTCGGGCAATAACATTCTCGTTTTGCGTTTCGTTCGAGTTCGCGCTGCGTTGTAACTTATTGATTGGACATACCTCTAGTTTCGGGGAGGCAAATTTTAAACTATTATATATGCATACTAATTACTAATTCGTACTAAATAAATATAAATGTATAAATGCGAAAGTGTGTGTTTGTATGTTTATGTGTTTGTCAGTCTTTCACGTCGTAACGGAGGGACGGATTGACGTGATTTTTGGCATAGAAATAGTTTATGGGTCCTAGAGTGACATCTGTAGGCTACTTTTTATCTCGGAAAAATGCACAGTTCTCGAGGTAAGCGCGCGATAACCGTATACCACGCGGGCGGAGCCGCGGGCAAAAGCTAGTTTTTCCATAAATTTCTTTACAAGTGTCGAAAAGTTAAAACTGGCGTGCAAGTCCGACTCGCGCGCCGAGGGATCCGCATAGCGATCATAGAAATCAGATTAGCTTGAGATTCGCGACGGATTTTTAGTTTAGGTGGTAGATTGTTTGACGTTCATAAGTGCTTGTCATAGCCTAAATTGAATAAAGAGATTTTGACTTTGACTTTAGATGACAGTCAACATTTTTTTTATCATGAGTTATTTTTTAATACAAACTTATTTTTACCCGACCGCCCGAAGGAGCGTAGTTTAATATGTATCTTTGTAGAGAGAGACATTCTGGTACGAAACTAACATGATACGGCCGACGTAGTTCCACTCCAAGATTAGACATTTATACTTTAAAGTGCTTCGTTGCTGCCACTACACTAAGCCCCGGTACAGACTACGGAAAGATACTGAAGCTGATTATCTTGCCTTTTGCCTTACTGACGTCCGTCTGTCTGGCCGAGGCCTTATTTATTCAACGTTGGAATTATGGCTTTAATCTTTGGATTTTGCTGTGCATTCTTGGTCTTAGATAATTTGTTGTTTTGTGAGATTTACACAGGCAAATGTAAAACGGGATGTTGCCTTTTGAATTTATAAAGGTTCAGAGAATTTATAATTTCTAGGGCGAGGTGCAGTGGGTAATTTTCAAATTTTTTAACATTCCTCGATCCACTGTATGTAAAGTTAGTACTAGAAATGGATGATTGATGACGGTTCTAGAACTCAAAATGATTTACACAGTCTTACGATGAAATCGTGTATAATAGGTATCTCTATTGTTTTTTAATGTAAGAGGTGCCAAACGAGCATGCGTGTCACTGATGGGAGGCTATCACCGCCGTCCGTAGATGGCCGCAGCTACAGGTGTACTGCCGGCCTGTTGCATATAAAAAAGCTACCAGCAATTATATTATATTTGTAGTTTAAATTAGTCGTGTTTGAGAAATTTCTTTTTCATTTATGGCACGCCGCTAACGCTCGAGGCTACAGCACCATCTAGCTTTAGAAATCATCACAGTGATAGTAGGTATAGGCAGTGCCACGAGATTTGAAATGAATGATTACACACACAGCTACAAAATGCACAAAAGGAGAATGAATGGAATAAATGAGTAAATGTCGAAATCCAGCTCTCATTACACGATATGTTCTTGTGTGCGTTATCTCTACTCTGGTGGCACTACCTATTCGAATATGTCAATAGCCCGATCCTCCCAATGAGATGAATCTAACGATCATTTTATTATCGAAGGGACCCATATCCAGAATGTAAGGTATCCAATTTTTATTCTTACGTCGGCCATCTTAAGATTTAATTTTGTTTTCACGTGCACGAGACATCGGCCCTCGTAAGGCCCACCGGTACCTTAGATAAGGTTTTCCGCGAAGGATCTACCAGGGACGATAGCTGGTACCCTTGTCAAATAATCTGTGTTCGTTTTTTTTCGCTTTGACCTCGTCCTAGGTCGGGGTCGAGTTTGTTCAGTCCCTGGGTTCGGAGGTTTTTAAAACTTGGTATATTAACATCAATGAACTAAAATAATATCTTTGCGCAACCGCGACCTGATGTTTGCTAAATTTATGCAAGATATGCGTGTTCATGCAGTTCCTCCACCTCCGCACTGTAAGAATACACACAAATCACACAAACCCATCTATCACCACCACTACAATACACTGACACGTTTCGAACCCCAGGATGTACAGTAGACCGTAATTACCGTGAGTTTGATGCAGTTGCATGCATCATCATCTCGAGTACACTTAATCATGAGGCATGTTAGATGTTACAATGGGTCTAACATTGTGAACAGTGTGTTGAGTTCGAAACGTGTCGGTTTTTTTTTTGATGGGTAATAGTTGCATTTGTGTGATTTGTGTGTGTTCTTACAGTGTAGAGGTGGATGATCTGGATGAACACATTTCTTGCATAAACATAGCTATCATAAGGTCACAGTTGAGCTAAGTAACTGTTTTAACAAAAACTTTTTTCTGTCCACAGGTAAGTCGCAGTAAGCAGAATATAGCAGTTCGTAAGTGTGTTATAACAACTCGGCCGGGGCCCGCGATATTGGAACGAGCGCACGGTCGAGACAGTTTCATAAATTAATATGAAAGTAAACTTAAATGAAGATAAGCATTCCTCGGTGCGCGTGCCCATTGTGAGGCGACGCGATTAATTTTCATAAGCTTCGAAACAAAGCATTAAGTTTAATTTAAGTGGTTCTTTTTTAACATTAAATGGTGAAATTTGCACATGTTTTAAGTACAACGAAGGTGTAATGATTTGATTGACTCAGTTTTGCTCGAAGTTCTTTTTATTTTTACTAAAATCTGAAAGCACGCGTTTTCTCAGGGATCAGACCCAAACTAAAACGATTGATCGCTCCCGAAATATTCCACTTGGCAAAATTCATAGAGATCATTAGAGACGATATGTTGATTAAAATCTTATCATGTTGATAGTATTATTTCACTTAAGCCTTTGGGTGTTGCTTTCGTAATTTTGTTATTTACAATTACCGTAAACTTTTGTTTCATGAGATACGTTTGTGCATAGCTCTTTATGTTAATTTACTGCTTCGACACAAGCATAGTGCTTTACTTGTTCTAAATTAGTTTATTTAACTCAAAGATAAATACTAATCTAATACTAATTTCCTTACCAAAACTCATGGACGGTCTGTCAATTAGTCATATCAGATTACGATACCGTCTGACAATGGACAACAGCCCTGTTTTCTATCTTCAGCGAGATTTTAATTAAATCCCCACTACAGAGCTTGTGCACGCAGAACACAATCTTGCTCGCAACTTGGAGGGTCCACTTTACCCTGTACTAGTACATAATAATGAAAGGCTTGATCTAACTTAGTTCGGCGAATTTATTCCTTCTGACGATTTATGTCTTTTGTCTTTGGTATTTCCTCATTATGAGAGTTATGTTTCTGCGGAGGGCTATTTGATGCTTTGTTGTGAGGATTTAATTTTCTATGTTAATTATAAAATGGTCATTAGGCGGTTCGTTGATAGCCTTAGAGTTCAGTTTGAGGTGGAAATCGTTTTCGGGTTTTTAATTAAATTTGTGGCGTGCCTAATTAAAAATAATAGTGTTCAAATTAAAGTCACGAATGTTGCATTATTTTGCTTTAAGAAACTAACTGCTCTTAGGGATGGTATTTTTTTTTACAAAAAATACACAAAAAACACAAAACACACAAACAAAAAATACAAAAATTACACACCTCGAATTCATTTAATACCACGGAGTTTGAAGTAACAGACTTAAAAAATGCAACCGAATTAAGAACCTCCTTTTTGATGTCGTTTAAAAAAGTACAAACGTTTTGTTCAGACAATAAAAACGAAGTCTAATTTCGTCCACTCGAATTAAACAGACTCATCTACGTTACAGCTTGCACTTCAGCAGAGGCATCACCGCTAACGAAATGCGGGACGCTCGTCTGTAATGCGACGGTCTAATCCAGCTGGAGTTAATTGAACGTGCACACGGGCTAGGTCCAAATGCAAGCGTTGTAATGTACTGTACACTCTACTGTAACAGTACATGGAAGGAACAGTTGTCTTGCTTCTTTGCGGTGGTACGGTTGTTAACCTCCAACGCAAAAAGAGGGGTGTTCTAAGTTTGATACCAATGTTTGTCTGTCTGTCTGTGGCGTAGTAACTCTCAGAGGGATGGGCCGATTTCGATGCGCTTTTTTTAGATGAAAGCGAGTTTCCATGCTTATCTAAATATGTTTCATTAGTATCGGTTCTGCCATTTTTTAATGTTTATTTATTTAACACTAGCTTATGCCTGCGACTTCGTCTGCGCGGATCTAGGTTATCGCGCGGTGGCGCCCTCTATCGGAATAAAAGGTATCCTATGTTGATCCATGGGGGTCAAACTACTTATATACCAAATTTTATCAAAATCGGTTCAGTGGTTTCGACGTGAAAGCGTATCAGACAGACAGACAGAGTTACTTTATATTGAACATTGAAATGACAAATGAGAAGGTTTTACATTTTTGTAAGTTTCAAGAGACGCACAACAGAATTTTATTGTTTTGGATTCGATGAAACTCTTTGATGGCAATGCAGTGATTAATTTTCGTATCCAGAGCCTTCGACACCGCAGTAAAGTTGGATATATACTACAGGCTACCTGCATTCGATTAGCCTTTCGTACTGTCCGTCAATTGTTTACTATGTAAGCATGTCCATGCCCAACGTATCTTAGGGCATCGTGTCGTTGGCTCTCAAACTAGCAATCCCATATTATGCGGAGCTTCATCGCGTCAAAGCTCACAATAATTGAATCGAGCTTTAACCCTATTGTAATGAAAATGGTTTTTTTGTCTTCCAAAATTTAGAAATGCTCTGTTTTGTTGGTATTTTTCGATGAAATTGGAGGATTTCAATTTATTACAGATCTCAGTCTAATTCGGTCTTTTGTTACATAGTTTATAAGAATTTGTAAGTTGATGCGGCAATGGATTGGCCGTATGGCTCGAAGAACAGATAACCGTTGCAGAAGAAAGGTTTTCGAGTGTTTACAACGCTCACGCCTACATGGCCCGACGACATAGCAAGAACTCCGGGCCTTTGAATAAATAAAAACCGTTTATTTCAGACCATGAGATGCATATTTGGTGTTAGTTATAAAGGTACTTACATAGTATGTTAGTAGAAATTGTTAACTAAAACTAAGACACAAAAAAAATAGGTGTGGCTGTCTTGGGTATATAAGTATCAAGGTTTTAATATCCTATTAGTCCCTTCCAATCACAACCCCCCACCCAATTCTTCACGAGCGGACAATCAAGGCGTTCCGCCAATACTTTGTTTAACAGTTTTCCGGCTGATGGTGATTGTTAAATACCCTTTTGCATAGTCCCTAAGAGCCTTTGCTTAAAGTACTTAAATATAAGTATATTGTATACCTCAGCAGCTATCTACGTTCGATGAATCTGAAAAATATAACAGAGTTTTGCTGCGGCACAAAAAAAGGATAATTAATCAACTCCCTGTCGCCTGGCCTGCAGATGATGGGCGTGTCTAATTATCGTGCGATTCGAGAATAATACATCCCCGCACAGTTACTCGCCATATACTTTCGCGAGATCCCTTGGAAGGTTGTACGTGACTTTGAAAATTGCGTCTTATGATGCGGTACGTGCGGTTCATTATGTTTCTACACGAAAGAGTTAGATACGAGCTTTGAAAAATAAACAGCGTTGTTTTTATTTTAACCAAATTACCTTTGCTGCTGATATTCGCGTTGTCTGACAAAGATTTTCGTTAAACTAGTAGTAGGATCTTGGTTAGATGTTTCGCTGGCAGCAAATTTAAATTTGTATGTAGCCCTTTTGCAATTTGCCGATGTTATATTTTTTTCTCTTATTTCCTTAGGGCGGTCGGTTTTTTTTTATAAAGGAACGTTTTGGTGGCCATCTGTTTAGCAAAGTTTTCGGCTGTAGCTTCCATCTCATTTACAAGATAAGTTGTTGGTTGCATCTGTTTTGTTTCATTGAAATGTACTGAAAATAAAGTAGATTAAAAATTTGTCTGTTTTTTTCGTTTTTCCTTGTTAAATCATTATAATAATGGGTACTAGTGAACTTGGTACTACTACTGATAGTGACATTGATACACAATGAGAATGCTTCAACCCAGCCAGCCGGCAGCCTACACAATCTTTTGCGCGGGTTTTGTTTTTATATTCTTTTCTGATAGTTGTATTGAAAGAACAAACAACGTTACAATAATAAGACAAACTATAACTTAACCAACAAAAAGTTGGATAACCCCCGACTTTGTCACTAAAGTTCAATATCTCAAAAATGGCTGAACCGATTTTGATGAAACATGTCTACGAACCATCGCTAGAAAACCTGCTTTCAAATAAAAAACGCGTTCAAATCGGTACATCCGTTTAAGAGCTACGTTGTCATAGACAGACACACATAGCGGTCAAACTTATAACACCCCTCTTTTTGCGTCGGGGTTAAAAAAATCATTTTGCAGGTGGTAGGACCTCGTGCAAGGTCCGCCCGGATTGCTACCACCATCTTACTCGCTAATCCTGCCGTGAAGCAGCAGTGCTTGCACTGTTGTGTTTCGGCGTGGAGAGTTGACAGCCGGTGAAATTACTGGCACTTGAGGTATCCCATCTTAGGCCTCTACATTGACAACGCATCTGCAATCCCCCTGGTGTTGCAGGTGTCTATGGGCGGTGATCTCTCACCATCAGGAGACCCGCTTGCTCGTTTGCCATCCAGTCGAATAAAAAAATAATAATTTACTTCTTTGACTCTGATGAACTTTTGTTATTGGATAGGGATTCTGAATGTAACCAAACGGTTTCGCCTTGCCGAGAACACCGAGAACAAACTGATATTATTATATGCTGAGCTGACCGACGATCTTTTCCAGTTGGAGGGACTGCCAAAAGTGCACAGCAAGGCTACCACGAAATTCGAAAATCGAAGTTCGTATCATACCGTCCCGCCTACGCTTATGTTATTTAATACGAGAGTGAGAAGGACAGTACGGTACGAACTTCGAATTTTGTGTTTCGGAGTAGCCCTTCAGACGTAGTAAATAGTCGACCGAAGTTATTATAAACAATCAATTATATATTTTTTTTTAATAGCTTATCATGTGTCCCACTGCAGAGCAAAAGCGTCCCCTTTCTTATTCCACTCGTCTCTACTGTTGGCCAGCTCTTGCCAATCTGACTGGAATCTGTCCAAGTCGTCCCGCCATCTCCTCCGCGGTCTGCCTCTGCTCTGGTGCCCGTCGCATGGAACCCAATCGGTGATTACTTTGGCCCAGCGATCCGGATGCATGCGGCAGATGTGTCCCGCTCAGTCCCATTTTAATTTGGCGGTCTTCATTCCCATATCGACAATTTGAGTTCTGGAGCGCAGATCAGATAAACAATCAATTATCTATATAGTAAAATAAATAACAATACACAAACGTGCCGCGTTGCGTTTCGCCGAAACGTCGCGGTTAACGGACCGCTTTTACTGCTGACATGCGCGACGTTAACTCCAGTTTATTGTGTTGTCATTATGTTTATTGCGACGTTTAGTTAATAGTTATAGGCTGCGTTAAAGATATACTGAGTTTTCTTGGAACTAGAACAACCAATGTTTATGTAGGTGAGACATAGGTGTTCCCAGTGTGGGCATGTTATGACTTTCGAGACTAAATTAATCACAACAAACAATGTGATTAATTTAGTACGACTGAAAAAGAGTTTATTGGTACAAATATGGAACAATGAAATAAAAAATATCCTAAAAATAACTTACCTAACTAAAATACTAAATATTACAAACTAAATTAAAACTATATTAAAAACTAAACTATATCTAAAAAAGGCACCTGCGGCATTGTCCATGTTATTCATTTTAATATTTTGTATTTTTGTGTTTTTTTTTTTAACTGTAACCATATCTTAATGTCGTATAGATAATGGTACAGAATATATTAAGTGTGAAATGCCAATACGGCTGTTCGTTGGGTTGGGTACTTAAGCTAATTGAGAGAGCACGATGAATGCGAACTTTTCCGATAAAATACGATGAAAAAACCATTTCGCATTACATCTGTAAAAATATCTGGGCGTTTTCAAAAAAAGTGTACCTACCTTTTTTTTATTTAAGAAAAAAAAAATTTTTTTCCTACTCAGAATCAAGAGCACAATCAATTCCGGCCGTATAAAAAAAAACAAGTACACTTTTTTTTTAAAACTCCGATTTAATCGTCATCTCTTCAGTTAATTCTCTTCTGTCCACATAGACGTGAGTAAAGAGGCTTACGTTTGTCACCCTTCGGTTACGGAACCCTAAAAAACAATGTAACAGCATAAGAATCACCTTGTTAACGGCGCCTCCGAGTCCATCGTTTTTATTTTGATTGTGGCATTCGGTTTCATTTGCGCTGAAATATAAAAAGTAATGTCTTAATTTTGTATAAATACGTTTTGGCGGCCAACTCGGCCGGCCATATTGCTTTATATGGCGTCGACATACAATGTGCAGACAGGGCATGATGATATTGTGGTTTGAAATAAAATAACATAACCTTAAAAATTTCATTTCAAACACAATTTCAAGTCGATGCTATTAACCATTGAAGAGTTCCGTCCTGCGGAGACGATCCTGCCCGGACTACCAGGATGATACTGAACATGATGAGGATGGCAAGCTGACAGCCCTCCCCTGTCTTAGGTGGCTTATGTCCAACAGTGTACGTTCTACGGCTGACATGATGATATTTGTATGTTAAGAGACGTTTCCCTGCCAGCCGCGCTGCCGCGTTATGTATTCGTTTGGGATATTGTTGTCTTTATAGCTCGTGAAATAAGCGCTCGCAGCCGTCCCCCCCATGCACATCTCCTCCCACTTCTCCGCTTTCCGCTAATGTATATCGAGATAGCTGTAGGCTTTTCAACATTTGGGCGGTTGAATTTTGAGTTCCGTTGTCCTCATATTATACGAAAAGTATAGCACAGAAATCAATGATATTTTACAATCAAGATCTTCATTATATTTTCTATGCCTGTGGTTTTTCGATTTTTGTAAAAATGCTTTAATAGTCTGTAATTCTCGTGAAAAGTTGACATCTTTTTTTTGTCGACTTTTGAGCTCCTGTAATTTCCTTTCTAGCGCGTCTTCAGCCTACAAGTTCAATTACTGCCAGTTCCTGTGGTCCAACGTTCTCTATTGTTATTGCGGTTCATAACGGAAACATGCTCCCTTTTTGCTTATTGCTCTTTTTATAACAACGGAGATAACATCCTTGGATATATTTGGCGGGATTTGTTGTTCCACTTTCTTGTTTACCGGAGGATATGTGAATGGTTGAATTGGCCACTTTTCTTTTTGTGGAGGACCTTTTTATACTTAATTGTTTTGTATTAGGTATTAGTTTTTGTTAAAAAGAATGCTTAGGTAAGTAAAGCCAGTTGAGTTGTGTCTTGTGGTCAGCGTCTTAAGCAACTTTTTTCATAACATATATCTTTGATTGTATTTCTTGTTTCACTTTTGTGGCACAAGAAAGTGAAACAACAAATACCGCTAAATATATAGTATAGGTAATGCGTTTTATATAATTATATAAATAAAATTGCATTCAATTTTTGTTGTGGTTTAGGTGAAATACGCCCGACGGTTGTCGGGAAAACTCGTACGATCCAACCAAACGTTTCTAAAGTGAATTCAGCTGCGAATTCACATAAGTCCTAATCCGTCGACGGCCGAAACGTATAGCTGACTGTCGTAAAAACTCGTCCAAGGGAACTAAATGTAAACTAAAACTACTTAACTAAATAACTTAAATGAAGGGAGCGCGTGCACTCCCAAACCGAGGATGTCTTCATCATTCTCGCTGTAACGGGTGAGGTCGTATGCTACCCCAAATCCTTGTAATTTTTATCTTTTATCCACATATTACTTACTAGCTTTTGCCCGCGGCTTCGCCCGCATGGAATTCGGTTATCACGCGCTGTTCCCTCCGGAACTGCATTTTTCCGGGATAAAAAATCACGTCAATCCGTTTCGACGTGAAAGACAAAAACATAGACACAAACATACAAACACACACACAAACTTACGCCTTTATAATATTAGTATGGATTTACCTACTTCATGTTGCCAGCTATTAGGTAAATAATAGTTAAAAGATTCGTTATGTAACTTTTGTTTCAAACAAAAACCTTTCTGCCAAGTTGTTTGCGGCACGTTATCTCTGCAATGATGATTATTTCCCAAAAGAGTAGGTAGTAGTATAAAAAATATTATAGTAAAAGAACTCTGTGCGACCTTACAGAAATAGAATTCATACTATGCAGGAGTGGTTAAAAAAAACGTTAAAATCAATAAAAATTGACAGATGTAAAAGTTTGTCTTTCTATCTTTGATTGAATTCAAGCTTATTGCTACAAACATTAGTGTGATATATCATTTATCAGAGTGATCCTTGCACAAGTGCTAATAAAAAGTTTATTTACGTAATATTACATTCAATTTGAGCATGTGCTAAATGATGAATGACTTTAATGTTTCCCGAGATTGCTACGTAAAAAGCTTTTTGCCTTTACGATGTTCCGTATTTCTTCCGTACATACTTTATCTGTCTATAGATTTATGTTGTGTTTTTAAACCATTACTATTAAAAGGTTATTCACCCAGAACAGAACCCAATACACCCAACAGTTACTAGTATAGTCGAACAGACCGTAGTAAGACTGGTAGGCTATGGTCTATTTTTTTATTCCGTAAAATTTTGACATTTCTTAGTGTTCATCATCATCATCATCATGTCAGCCGAAAGACGTCCACTGCTGGATGCTTTTCGCATCCACCGCGATCCCGCGATCTTAACCAGGTCGTCGCTCCATCATGATAGAGGCCTACCGACAGCTCGTCTCCCGGTCCGTGAACGCCATTCGAGAACCTTTCGACCCCATCGGCCATCAGTTTTCTTAGTGTTACGAGGCAAAAAATATTTCCCGAAATTATAACGAGATAAAACAAAAACTAGGAAATAGAAAGCATAAATTCCTTGCTATACATATTAAAAATTGACATAGAGTACCTACAAATCATTAATTAATACGTAGTTAGAATAATTTTGGATCGAACAATTAAGACGTCTAGTTTGAAATAAATAAAAAACAAGAATTTTACGCGGCTTCATTATATTTTTGAAAGGGGAATTGTAGGTAGATGATTGTTAATGCATGTGGGTAGATTAGCAGTTCTAATAAACCAGTCTGAATCTAGCAACTGTGTTTGACTTACGTCCTCCTGGTATTAAACACTTCCAACCTTAAAACATTACACATATGTACACAATTACCAGCATTCGCTCCCCGTATTGATTCTTGCCGCCAATTGACTGGACTTGAGAGCCATTAACCGGGCTCGGCTCGCACTGCATCGAGTTTTGCATCAAATTTGTCTATCATTATCGATTATACTTGTAATCTTTAAATAACATTGTAAATCTCTTGAAAAAATACATTATTCGTTGAATTTCTTGCCGGATTCTTCTCAACAGAGGCTTTTTGCGAACCGCTGGTAGTTTTTTTTTGACACTCATGAGTGCTGTCATAGTCTAAATTGAATTAAGATATTTTAACTTTGACTTTGATTATGGAATGGAATATAGTACAGGTAACGATAGGTACTCTTACAGCTTATCGGTCGTTCTGTCTTCTAACTACTGAAATAAGAGAGGCAGTGACAAAGATAATAGAAAAGTTGATAAGTGGGCCAATCAACTTTTTTACCGACACTAATCTGTCCGCGACATTTTTCAAACAATTGCAGATTTTTGTGAGTAAACGTGTTTTTTCTGTAATTTAATAGATGGTGTACATGAATACATGCCCATCCAATGTTAATTCAATCTATTAAACCATGAAATATCTTGTCGGAAGTACTACTTTTTGGTGACGCCAGAGACAATTTTGGTAACGCAGGAGACGCCCAAAGTGTCGGTAAAATAGTTGATTGGCCCACGTATCCGTTTTTGTCTTCTCGCTTTGGTGATTCAATTTTGCAAAATAAATGTCCGTTGCGTATGCAAGACCTAGTTGATCTTGCACAAATCCAAGTGGTTATAAACTCGCATACTGTACGTGGACGACATTGTTGCTAACGTGCTACTAAACGTCACCCGAACTGATTTACCGACCATGCCGGCTCAAGTCAAGTACATAATCAATAAACTTGCCATTCAGATCTTAATAAATGAGACAGCGCTTAGTTATTTTCATTCCGTGATTTGTACAGTCACCGCACCTGTATCTGGCACAACAAAGCGTTCATAAATATCTGATACGACTCTTTTTCTAGGGCCGGTAGGACGTGTCAGATATTTTTGCACGCTCCGCTGTGGCAGATATTAATATAGGTGACTGTACGTAAATCATCATCATCAACATGTCAGCCGAAAGACGTCCACTGCTGGACATTGGCCTCCCCCAAGGCTCTCCACTCAGACCGGTCTTCTGCTTTTCGCATCCACCGCGATCCCGCGATCTTAACCAGGTCGTCGCTCCATCTTGTTGGAGGCCTACCGGCAGCTCGTACTGTACGTAAACCTTCATCATCATCCCAGCCTATATACGTCCCACTGCTGGGCACAGGCCTCCTCTCAGAATGAGAGGGCTTGGGCCATACGCTGTTGGGCTGTACGTAAATGCTGTGATCTAATCTTAATTTCAGCGTTAGAAAAGTTAAATGTTTGTTTTATTCCGCGTTTACATCATTTTAGTTTTGAACTTGGCGTGGTTTGGAAAGGTTTTTGTATTAAGTATATTTCTATGAATACGGTCATTTTAATAAAAATTTGGATGTCTGGAAATTAAAAGGAATTTTTTAAAAGAATCTCGCTGAATTTTTTGTCAATTTAGTCTCAACAGACGCTTTTTATAGGCTAAATTGAATGAAGATATTTTTGCCTTTGACTTTAAATTTGTAAATTGCTACAATTCTTGAAGGTGAATTTAGCCTTGTCGATCTTGCTTGCTTCCAATTTGAACTCTCAAATGTCCCTTTTAATTCTAGAGTTTTTACGAATTTTTTCCACAACGAAAACGGCCGTAGCGTTTAATGCTTACAGATGTCAAGGAACACGTAATCCTGGCCCAAGTCGCGGTTCAGCAGCTGACAGATGTAAGCCGGATGATCCGTTCACGATGACGTTACGGTGCCGAGATGACAGTTCACAGGTAGAGGGGATTTCGGGATGGAACGTTATAAACGCGGAAGTGACTCGAAGTGGGTTTCTCCTGTTGCTGATGTTATCTTGTTTCCGGAACATACTTCGTTCACTTTGGATTCGATAACGTATGTTCTAAAGGGTCCCAAAAATAAGAATGCACTTCTCGTTGCATTGGTCTTTATTAGCAAGGCCTACTTGCTTGCTACTTGAATGCTACGATGAAACGTCATCAATCTTACACCAGAAATAGTAAACAGGTACACGCAGAGAGAAAATTACAAGATATGCAATAGACGGCCGCCCTGAGCTGATTACTTGTTTTATTTAACTTGCAATGTATGTATGTACCTAATTTGTTCGGGTGGAATCTTTGAACTCAATTTTGAAGTAGATATCTTCAACTGATTGCTTCCCCTTATTTCTAACCCCCGATGCAAAAAGAGGGATGTGATAAGTTTGACCGCTATGTGTTTCCGGCTGTGTGTCTGTCTGTCTGTGGCAACGTAGTTCTTAAACGGGTGGACCGATTTCAATGAGGTTTTTTTATTTGAGAGCAGGTTTTCTAGCGATGGTTCTAAGACATGTTTTATCAAAATCGGTTTAGCCATTTTTGAGATATTGAACTTTGAAGTGACAAAGTCGGATGTTTTCCAACTTTTTGTTGATTAGTTCATCTCTACTAATATTATAAATGCGAAAGTAACTCTTGTCTGTCAATTTTGATGAAATTTGGTATAGAATAGAGATAGTTTAAGCCCCAAGGATCAACATAGGATACTTTTTATTCCGGTAGAGAGCGCCACCGCGCGATAACCTAGGTCTGCGCAGACGAAATAGCGGGCATAAGCTAGTTGAGAATAAAAGTGCGTGGTGCCTTTAGACTTTAAAGCCATATTTATAAAATAAAAATATAAAAATGAAGTCTGTGTAAAAACCGTACCTTCTTTCTTCAGTAACCCTACACTCGCAAGTGTCAGTATGTCACGCCCGTCAGGCGAAGTGCATGTTGCACACAGCTTCCGAGTAAATTATTCCATGTAGCATATTGCAATGCAATCCAGCGAGCGTGAACACTAGAAAACGATAACGCTTCTGAGAAAAGTTTTGTTAAACCTTTTATATGAGACTTTTTTGCTAACTGTACTTTTGTTTGCTGTTCTTGCGGTTTCATCGTACCTAGTTTCAAGTCGATGTCATTAACTGTTGAAGAACTCCGTCCTGCGGAGGCTATTCTGACTGAACCACCAGAGTTTCACTACCAGAGTATAGTATTTTTCAGTGACGGATTAGCCACGTAGCAAGAGTAGCAAATGCTACGGGCCCCGCGGACCAATGCCTTCGGATCGTAAAAAACGTAAATTTAGATGTATTTCTTTTCTAAATCAATGTAAATACAATACTGCCATCACAAAACCAAAACAAACCGCCGCCAAAGAAAGAGATGGTATCAAAATGATCGACTATTACATTTTACTTATACTATGAACTTGAAGCAAATCAAAGGCCCCATGATAAAATTTGCTACAGGCCCCGCGATGGCTTAATCCGGCTCTGGTATTTTTGCCAAATGTCAGCCCAAAATGGTTTGAAAATTTTGAAACCATGACTTACAAATAAAAGCTTGTAAAAAAAGCCGTAGTGACGTAGTGATTTTCACGCACTCTCAAACAAAGGACTGTTGGTTCAGACACGGGCAACCACTGAGTTTTTTTATGTGCGAAATTACATTTCTTTCCCATGAGTTTTCAACAACACAAGAAATCCACATGTGATTAGCAGTTGTATAGTGTGCATGAACTTGCCAATCCGCACTAATGCTCAAACTCTTTCATTCTAAGTGGACGCTTGTGCCCAGCCATGGAACGTATAAAGGCCGGAGATGAGAAATTAACATTTCTATTCGTCTTATTTCTAGTTCTGCATAAAAACTGTAACTTTTTTGTTCGGTACTACTAAGTAAATATGTGTGGACTTTTAAGACCGCGGACTGTACCTCATTCACAATGCTACAAGTTACAATTTACAAGCGGTAGTCTTTGTTTAACCGTATGCATTGAAAGGAGACTAACTGCTTGTAAGTTTTTTTTTTATTCGACTGGATGAAAAACGAGCAAGTCGGTTTCCTGATGGTAAGAGATCACCACCGCCCATAAACATCTGCAACACCAGGGGTATTGTAGATGCGTTGCCAACCTAGAGGCCTAAATACCTTAAGTGCCAGTAATTTCACCGGCTGTCTTACTCTCCACGCCGAAACACAACAGTGCAAGCACTGCTGCTTCACGGCAGGATTAGCGAGCAAGATGGTGGTAGCAATCCGGGCGAACCTTGCACAAGGTTCTACCACCTGCAAAAAAGTTTTAACTTGTAACTTCATGACATAAGCCACGGACGCTACGCTAACAGACTGCGGAACGTATTTTTTATTCATTGCGTGGCAGAGACTTGCTGCTCAGCAGTTACCTTGCAACACACGCAATGAACAGGGACCGCTGGTGTCCTATTAAGTGTGCACGTTGCTTTTCCCGTCATTCACATCGTGAGTGTGAATTATTCCACACAGCATATTGCAAAATTGCAATCTAGCGAGCGTGTGCGCTTTGCCGTGTGACAGGACCCCGGGAGGCTGGGGAAGGTGTCTTGGTGCACTGACTGTGCACTGTGCAAGTTACAGGCTTGCTCCGTTTTGCTTTGGTAATTTTAGAGTGCATTATTTGAAGGGTCCACGAAAAGAACATGTCTAGTCACCTAAGCAACTTTTTGAGTTAAAGCGGTTTGAAAGTTAGTCATCACGAACAATTACTATTACTACGGTAACCATTTCTTTAAAATTTAAATAGTAGATTGATAACCAAGTTTGGAAAGTGACCCATTTCACCCGAGATATTTCTGGCAAATGTCATTGACGTAACTCAATTATCTTCGATGTCGTGGCTAGCCGAAAAATTAAAAAAAATTACTTTCCACCCTAGAGGAGAAAACGCAATTTTCCACCCGGCTATCTACCCATGAAAATTAAACTTTCCGAACAGGAGTGATGAAAAAAATATTTGTAATGTTTTCAGATTATTTAATTCATTTCATTTCATTTCAATGATAAGTCTTAGTAATTTGTGAGCTCTACATTTTGAGATTTAAATCTAAATTAAAAAAAAGGTGACTAGATATGTTCTTTCCGTGGACCCTTCATTTATTCACGGTTAAATTATTCGCGAAGAGCCTATTCGCATAAAAATATTTATTAGAATAATGCCCATCTTTGTCACCGCTAACGGTGTCCATAGCAATCACAGAATAAGATTGCGGATGAAAATTGAGGACCATTTTGTCAACGAAACCAATATGTACTTACATACCTAACTAATCCATTGAATAGAGTAATTTGAGTGCATTTCTAGAGGATAGTTCGACTGACGCACTGCGATTATCGCTTATAAGTTTTTATCTACTCTCGCATCGTAATATTCGAATTATAAAATTCAAAACGAGTTTATATTTACATACTTTTTAAACACAATACCGAAATATTAAAAAAAAAATACTTTATAACACTTCTCTTCTAACAAAATAATGTTATAATATAATTTTTTAAACCATTACGATACAGGGCAAATCCAAAAAGTTTATACCAACAAGTTTTGATTCCAATATTCACTTGTCTGTGGCAGTGCCTGCTTTAGCGCATGCGCGCACATCCCGCACATGCGCAGTGATGTACTGGTTTTACCGCCATTCCGTTCATAGGTTGTCATTCTGTTGTACGAATTTTCGTGAGAAAATTTTGTTTTTGCTTAAAAATGTCTGATATCATTGAATGCGAAGAAGATTTGACTCCGCCCGATATTTTAGATTCGGCGAAGGAATGACTCATAATTTACCAGCAAAGTGAAGGTCCTAGTATAAGTTCTGGTTGCATGCAATGCAGGTAATTAATTCTCAATGTTTTTGAACACATGATAGAGGATTTAATATATGAACGTAGATAAAATATTGTATGCAACTGTACGCAATTAGGCCTTATAACACTCGTGTGACCCTTTTATGAAACTCGGCTACGCCTCGTTTCATGAAACCACACTCGTATTAAAAGGACCCCTATTGCGATACAGTTGCATAAATAGCTATTATGTGCTTATTGTCGACAGTTTGGTCTGTACTTTAATAACAAGCAATGCAGGAATAAGTAAAAACAAAATTATTACGTATGCTGGATATAGGCCGTCTTCTCTCCACAACGATAGCCCTTGTGTTACTTGCTTTCCTCAACAAGTTTTCCCACATATCGATTAAAGAAGAATTCACTTTATTTTCACCTTACTGTCACGTTTTTTCCATATATTTTTGTAATAAAGTTTCTTTGTAACGGAATCCTGTAATTTAGACCACACGTCGTCTCCAAGACTGTTATTGTTCTCGAGACAGCGTGAGAACAAAGATCAGCCTCGGCGTTGCACTGTTTAGTATTATACGTCGGCGCATGATCTTGCTGGGATTGTGGACTGTTTTCATTATGTAAGAGGTTACATAGGGATTACAGGTGAAATATAAGGTATAATGAATTTCCTAAGGGAAAAGTCGGATCTCTATCGGAGTGGGAGGCCACCTGAAGTGTCTATCAATTATTGTTTTAAATAAGCGACATTTTCATATCATTATCATCATTATCAGTCTACAGCAGTCCACTGCTGGACATAGGCCTCTTCCACGGCGCGTCATAACATAACACGCTGTCTTCAGCCCCTCGCATCCATCCGCCGCCAGCAACTCTCTTAAGGTCCTCCACCGTGCCTCAGGGCTACGTTTTCCCGTCCATGGTCTGTCACGTCATGACGTCACGTAATGGTCCATTCGAGGACTCCTCTGCTCCATCGTTCATCGGTCCTGCGATAGACGTGGCCAGCCCAACGCCACTTCAGCGAACCAATTCTCAGAGAAACGTCGGTGACTTTCGTTCTTTGTCTTATAATGTGATTTCGGATTTTATCCTTCAAAGAAACCCCTAACTTTGCTCTCTTCATAGCTCACTGAGCGACCTTGAATTTGTGGATTATAGCCCCGCGCTAAAGATAGTTAAATAGTTTGATATAAGGGCCAATCAACTTTTTTACCGACACTAATCTGTACGCGACATTTTTCAAACTATTGCAGATTTTTGTAAGTACATAGGTAAACACGTTTTTTCTGTAATTTAATAGATGGTGTACATGAATACATGCCGTCCTACGTAAGTTCAACCTATTAAATCGTGAAATATCTTGTTGGAAGTACGGTTTTTTGATTACACCAGAGACTATTTCGGTAATGCAGGAGACGCCCAAAGTGTCGGTAAAATAGTTGATTGGCCCTCAACGCCTTTTGGCTTAGGAGGGCAGTATATGTCTCACTCACTAGAGGACTTGACCTATCTTGTAGGGGGTGTTGCTAAAGATTTTAATGAGCAGATGATGAATGGGCCACTATCATTTATCAGCGGGCACAAAGGCGCCGGTAATCGAGTGCGAACGAGCGCTGATTGATGACGGCGCTCTGATCGGGTGGAAGTCTTGTGCAGGGTTGCCAGAACATATTGCGCGTGACAATATTAAATGAAAGTTGATATCCTGATCTCACGTGTTAAATCGAATTTGGCTCGACATGTTTCAGGCTAATTTGTAGCCCTTGTTCAAGGAGCAGCGCGACTTGGCGGCTGCTGCGACATACTCACTGTGGGCCACCGCTCTGCTCGCGCGAACGATTGCTAGTTATTAGCCCGAAACATGTCGAGCTAAACTCGATTTAAGACGTGACTTACCCGGATTGACTTTCATTTAATAAAACACATGCTTTAAATTTTTTTAGGGTTATTTTGCTAAAGGTACTATTTTTAACTCGCTTATATTGGCTTCAATTGTAATTATGTAGACCTACCTATATATCCTTCTTTCTATTGTGCTAAGGGTATTGGGCTGAAATATGTTGTGCATGGGAGAAATATGTGTCTAGACTCCTGTCCAGTGGTGGTGTAGGGGTATGGGACGCAGCACGGAATGCTGAGGACCGGGGTTCGATTACCAGCGCTGGTCTCTTTTTCTGGGTTTTTCCTGTGTATCCATATTAGTTTGTATTTTTGTTGGATTTCACGGGATGTCCGTAAATGTAACGAATTTGGAGTTGTTTGGGCTTAACCCGAGATTTGATAGCTAGTTTTATATTGGTCGTCATTTTAGTAACTTGGTGCAACTTGCTCTCAGTATAATAACTGTAATGTAGTAAATCATCCCAGCCTATATACGTCCCACTGCTGGGCACAGGCTTCCTCTCAGGGCTTGGGCCATAGTTCCCCACGCGGGCCTAGTGAGGATTGGGAACTTCATACGCACCATTGAATTTCTTCGCAGGTTTGTGCAGGTTTCCTCACGATGTTTTCCTTCACCGCAAAGCTCGTGGTAAATTTCAAATGTAATTCCACACATGGATTTCGAAAAACTGAGAGGTGCGAGCGGTTTGAATCCACGACCCTCTGCTTGAGAGGCGATAGGTCAAACCCCTAGGCCGCCACGGCTTTTTTCGATGAAGTAAAATAACTTGTAAAATCTCGATTCAGTGGTAAAATCATTCCCGATCGCGCGACAGCCCTGCTCACTGTCCGTGGGGAGAAAAATACAAATCGCAGAGTTGTTAACGTGGCCCCGGATACCGACCGTGATCGTGAAGCCGCGCCCGGGCCGGCCCGCTTTTCGCACCGTCATACGTTCGTGCTAATGCTGGCCAATCGGTACAGAATGTCTTGTTGTACTCAGAGCCGGATTAAGACATAGCGGGGCCTGTAGCAAATTTTATCATAGGGCCTTTGATTTGCTTCAAGTTCATAGTATAAGTAAAATGTTATAGTCGATCATTTTGATACATCTCTTTCTTTGGCGGCGGTTTGTTTTGGTTTTGTGGTGGCAGTATTGTACTTACATTGCTTTAGAAAAGAAATACATCTAAATTTACTTTTTACGATCAGAAGGCATTGATCCGCGGGGCCCCTAGACGCGCGGGGCCCGTAGCATTTGCTACTCTCGCTACGTGGCTAATCCGCCACTGGTTGTACTTCGTACGGAATGGTAAGGTAAACGTCCGAGTGCGAGAGACGATAATCCCCTATAGACGATACCCTGTTGTCATCTGTATTGCTAATAATCCTTTCCTGACTATTAAAAAGGGGAAAGTGAGTTTGTTTGTTTGTTACGCTTTCACGCCGTAACGGAGCGACGGATCGTCGTGATTTTTGGCATTGAGATAGTTTATGGTCCCGAGAGTGACATAGGCTACTTTTTATCCCGGAAAAATGCACAGGTCCCGAGGGAACAGCGCGCGATAACCGAATACCACGCGGGCGGAGTCGCGGGCAAAAGCTAGTAATGACATAAGATTGAATATGCTAAGTAATGGGACAGTGACGAGCACCTGTACGTTTACCTTAGCTCCTAACGTTTTGACAAGATGCTGGAATCGATTCGGTCGATAAGCACAGTCAAACCCTATCGTCATTCATTGAGTTCAGTTTTACACGATGAAAGTTGACGGGATTAAAATTTATTTTTTTAGTTTTATACCAAAATAATAATATACGTTTAAGTGTTAATTGGTGTTTATTATAACGAAAAGAAAAACTGTGTAGATTTTTTTTTGTTCTTTCGGGATTCAAGAATATTTAAAGTGTTGATCTGAAACATTCATGGCCTGGAATGGTAAAAAAGTAAATGTCACCGTACCCAAGCTATTTGAAAACGATTATAGGTGCAGCCCGCTTGCAACCGCAGCCACTGTATGTATGGGGGGATCGTCCAACAGTGGACGTCTTACGGCTGATATGATTTTGATGATGAATGATGATGAATAAATAGGTAGCAGTCATGCTATGTAGTATATTGTGTTGCGCCATGCATGGTTTAAGAATAAGGCGGAATTAGTCCTTCAAGTGGTTGAGGCAACTAAAGGGTTTAATGTCAGAATTGCAGCAGTGCTCTCCGTTGCCGACTATTTAAAAGCTCCGACCTCCAACACTAAAACTGCGGTATCGAAGATGAGGAAAAAAGGACTTGAATTTTGTCTGGTGACTTATTAAGCTAACATGCATCAGTTACCGTAGAATAATTGCCTTTTAGTCATGGCGGTCGATAAAATTATTCTTGCCAGTATAAATCGCTCGATATTCCGAATAGATTACCGCAGTTAGCGAGAAAATGTCCTTTGTCTGATTCTAGCTAAATGGACGTTCAAATTGACTTACTCGCGATGAGAATTATCAATTCGCTCCCCTAACTTAATATTTTTATAATTGACGATTTCTCCTTCTAAGTTGCTTCTCTCTTCACAGAGCGATTGTGGCTGGCGGTTGACAATTAGGCACCTTCATGACGACTTTCTTGAGGAAATAGTGATAGTTTACTCTTGCCGTCCACACTTCCACACCTCAAGAACCTTGTTCCCCCAACGGCAATGTGTTCTTCGAGCGATGTGGTCTGCCCAATGCCCATTGCAAATTTAACTTATATGTCTTCGTCAGCTCTCGCGAACTTACTTTATGAAGAACAAATTAATACCAACAATGACGGCCAAATGAACTTTATAAAGCACAAATTGTTCATTTAAAAATTACTTTTGAGTACGTTGAAATCTCTACTTCCCTACTTAATATATGCGAAAGTCTAACCCCTTTATTCATAAAACTTAACAAGCCTATGTTAACTAACAAATGCTTTAAGTAGTAAGTAAGTAGTAGTAGTGTATGCGAAAGTTTAAGTAGTCTCTCTGTCTATCTGTCTGTCTGTCTGTTACGCTTTCACGTCGAAACCACTTATGCCCGCTACTCAGTCTGCACAGAATTCGTTTATCGCTCTCTCGCACAAAATAAAAATGTTTCTCAAGCCATTTCGACGTTTAATTGTTGACGACGCTTGGCTGAAATTTTAAAAAGAAGTCGTATAATCGAAATCCCGAATCGGTGCGAATTTTATTTATTGGAATAACGAAACGAATTTATAGCATTGAGCTGTTTATTTTTCTTATTTACGACGTGTTTACTGCATCTTGACAAATTACATTTCGATGGGTAGCTGTAAAGCTAGATTTAAATATGATAATAAATCAAATCGCTTTAAATATAAGATATATTTCATAATCGGCTTTTCATCCTGAAATATTACTGTGATCGAAATAAATAGGACTATTTAAACCGACGTGATACATGAAAATGGCAAAGTCTTCCGATTAAAGTCTGTTTATTTATTTTTTATTTGATTTCGCCAATGTTGATACAAAACAATAAGTAGTACAATACAATGACTTTATTGAACGTTATACATATAGTACAGAAAACAGAGGCACACTTGAACCAACTGAATCGTGACCCTCTGTGGAACTTTCGTAGAACCTTTTCGTGGAAAACGTCAATGACATACCATTTCTTGACAAGGGAATTTATTAACTTTTTTATGGTATACTGTGAGAACGTTTTACAGTGGGTCAGGAATCAAATAGTTTAACTGTACTAGAGAAAGTTTTCCGAGGAAAGCAACAGACGGCTTTGTCGCTTCAGAGCGATCTCTTCTAGACAAATTTTGCAATAGAAAGAAGTAAGAAATAGATGACGATGTCGATGTTTTTATCAAAAAGTTG
The DNA here is from genome assembly GCA_037349165.1 of Choristoneura rosaceana. NCBI lineage: Eukaryota > Metazoa > Arthropoda > Insecta > Lepidoptera > Tortricidae > Choristoneura > Choristoneura rosaceana. The sequence continues at coordinate 2,449,615 of JAZBNJ010000007.1, forward strand.
TATAGTGTTATCTAACCTAACAACCTAACCATATTCTCAAATGGCTATTTGTTAATTATTAAATCATTGGTGCACCGGCCCAAACGCTTTCCTCCCCCTCGTTTTATCAGGCGCGCGCCCCGACCTATTGCCATTGTGTAAGACTGTCATTGTCCTCTTATGTCAAGTCATTGAAATAAAGCCCCGATTCTATCTGCATCCTTATTAAATTGATAGAATGATAATAACCCAATTAAATATTCCATTCTGTACCCAAACAGAACTTGTTAACAAAACATTGCGGAGCGCAGTCAAAACAAACATTGTACTACTGTGGGTATTTAATGGGGAACAGGGCACATAGTGTAATCAGTACGTAAAACGGAATATTTAATCGTAACATCTCAGAGAGTCGTCACTAAAGCCCCATTTAGATTATGCAAGGACTTGCATGCAAGTTGCATTACATCGCAGACTATTGAGGGACAATGAATACAGTTGATCAAACAAATACCGCAATGTAGTGAAACTTGCATGCAAGTTCTCGCATAGTCTAAATGGGGCTTACCCGCTCAGGGCAAGTCAGAATATCTTATTCAATTTAGGCTATAATAAGCACGTATGAATGTCAAAAAATGTACTGCAGGTGCGGAAAAATCTTTCGAAGAAACTCAATGCACCCAACGGATTCGGTTTTGCTGTTGGAATTTTGCGCATTTCAGGGATATGCCAATTGGTTCGGTTGTTCCAGAAATCACAGTCCTCACACACGAACTAGCGAAGTTTACCTACTTTTTTATTATGTTAGTAGCTAGGCTTTTTTATACTAGGACTTGGTATATTTACGTTATTTACAAGGGATAGCATTTTGTCGCAAGCTGAAACGTAGACGTCACGTTTTGCGCTAGCTCGATCAAAAAATTTCGGTACTTTTTGCAAGGGTATTCAGATTAATTTACCCAATCAAAATATTATGATTAAATTTTGTGATATTTAGTTATTTGCTCCAATTTACATACTGTTTTCAACCTGTCGTCTGTATTATTTAAACGCCGGTAGTTCTTTCGAATGATGCCCGGTTTGATTAACGTCTGACGTTTTGTTTATGTTTCAGTTAAAAAAAGCAATTTGTACAACATGGCGGATGAGTTAGTGGGTTTTGATGGCTGGTGTGGAATAGTATTTTTCATTCATGCGCGCTTTTTTTAGTTTCGCGTGGGACGTTGTAAAATGCACTCGTTGTGATGTTCGTTTGCATTATTATAGTTTTTCGAAATCTTTTATTTATGTGTATGGGAGGACTATGTCCAACAATGGACGTCCTGGGGCAGAGGAATAATGATGATTCGTTTGTATTTTAATAACTGGCCCGTTTAAAATCTTACGTCGAATTTTACTTTACTTTAAATTTCATAAAGATACAGAGATAGAATTTAAATGTAAGTTCAGTCAACAAAAGGTACCTACGGCCAGCCAAAAACCTAATAAAAAAAAGAAAGAAAACATTTTTATTCTTATCATGGTAAGAATGGATAAGAATATAAAAATATATTATATAGTAATATTAAAAATTATGTTATTTTGACCAAAACTTTAGTACTAACTTTGATGTGCTGTTCTAAATTCTAATCTTGTTTTGCCAGGTTGCTAACTGTACCAGCACACAATATCTGACACAACAAAAAATAAATATCTGACACAACTCTATTTATACGGCCGGTAGGACGTGTCAGATATTTGTGCACGCTTCACTTTGGTAGATATTAATGCAGGTGACTGTACCTACCTATATAGATAACTAGCTTTAGCCCGCGGCTCCGCCCTCGTGGTATTCGGTTATCGCGCGCCGTTCCCTCGGGAACTGTGCATTTTCCAAGGATAAAAAGTAGCCTATATCATTCTCGGGCCCATAAACTGTCTCTATGCTAAAAATCACGTGAAGGGGGCACGTCACGTCGTCGATCCGTGGCTCCGTTACGGCGTGAAAGATGGACAAACACACAAAATACAAAACACACTTTCGCATTTATAATGTTAGTATGGATTTTTAGAGAACTGAATAAAATAAATGACGTATACAGTACGTACGTACGTCGTTCGTTTTGTTTCGGAACGGCCGTGTGCTCACTGTAGCTTTGACACAAGTTACCATCTTGTGTTGCGTTTGTGACCGTTGCATTAAAAACAATAGAGCCCTTAAGAAGACCATTGACCCGTTGAGATAAAAGACACTAAAGCTCTAAACCCATCGTACAAGAAACAGAGCCTGCGTGTAAATCGCGCGCTCGAACGGCGCTGTAAAAAGCGCTCAAAGCGACCGAAATAGCTTACAATTAAAGCGCCCTCTTTTGGCCGACGCTAAGCAGACACGGACGGCCCAAGGGACGAGCGATTGTTGTTTATGGTTATTATTTCGGGGCCAGAGAAACTGTTGTGCTTATAAATATATGAGTTTGGCTTTTATCGAGATTGTTGTAGCTGACAGCGGCGGATCTTATATAAACTTTATAAAGGTTTATTATGATTAAGGGTCGGAAAACCCTGAAAAAAATACAACCATAACCCTGTTCCGTGCAGTAGAGACAAATAAATATTGGTAACCTAATAATATTTTTATTAATATAAGGAAGTCTCTACTGTACGGAACAGGGTTTTATGTTTTCAAAATGACGGGCGTTTTTCTGAAGAAGATTATAATTGAAGGTAGAATGTGTTTTTGATAAGAAAAGGAACTCACTTCATCAAAACGTCATTCTAGTTATGTCCGACCTGCTGCGATGCTGTGGCCTTTCTTCTACTTAAAAAAAATTAAAGCATTTTGTGCATATTATGCGTTTAAGAAAAAAAAGCACCTCATAAAAGTCATGAATGACGCATTCTCTTTGGTTAATTTAATTTCACATGCAGCAGACGATGGCTTTTGATTGGTCCAATTGTCGTTTCAGCACGCCTGGAATGAAATTCTGAAATGTAATCTAAAAAGTCGTATCGTACTATGAAATGCATTTATTATTGATACGACCTGTTAGCGTAATGTGTTACATTGTTGTCGTGTTTTGCGAGCCACAAATGAGTCAGCTGTTAAATGTACATTATATAGGCAGTTTTGTCTACTAGATTTTGGTTATCTATGGCCACATTTTCGAGAAGTTTTTTTTGTTACTCAGAAAACTACCTAATAGGGATGTTGACGCCATTAAAAAATAATTCGAAGGCACAACTCCAGTAAAAAATCGCTTTATTTTAGCCCTGAAAACTAGATTAATTTTCGATTTACTGTAAAATTTTATTTTTGTTGCTTTAAAACAAATAAATAGTTAGTTGATTAAGTTGGCGGATAGTGACGTCATAAATTCGCTATTGCCATTGAAACTCTATGGCAGAATTGTGTTTTGATAGCTCATAAAAAGGACGTCAGTTGATTGGTGGTGTCAACATCCCTATTGTGTTTGTATTGCTTTATAATATTATCCTGTTGTATTCTTGGTTGCTCTGAAAACCAGCGCCATGACTGAAGAAATTCAGAAATCGGCATTTGCTGAGTGGCATCCATTTTGGTGCTTTGTTAACTACTGTTTCGTTTAGATTAAGATTTCATGTACAAACTTTTTAACACCAAATAAATCTATTCTATTCTATTCTATTGTATCGGCCGTTCGCTCGCCGCTTGCGCCGCGCCGTGCAATCGAGCCGCATCGCATTCCCGGACAAATAATCCGGTCGATGCCAAGAATCGATCACCGACACGCTTCCGGGAGCGGGACCTGATTAACTAGTTCTAATCAGCGACGCGTACGTTCTGGCACTGGACTTTATTCATGAACTATTGTTTAGCTTATATTAATTTCCAATTAAATTCTAGTGATGCTATAGATGCACTGGCATCGCTTAAAGCGTTACGGGTGTCTATGGACAGTGGTGATCACTTAACATCAGGTGACCCACTAGTTCGTTTGTCTGGCCTCTCTAACATAAAAAAAATATATATATGACTTTCTGCCAAGTTTCTTGCGGCGCATTCTTCTTGACAATGATGGTCTTTCCGAAAACGCTGGTAGTTTTAAAAAATGACGTGTAAAAGTGCCCATTGCGGCATATTTACTGAATAAATGATTTGGATTTGAATTTGATTTGTAGCCTGGTGGATGCAAGAGGCGAGTTGTCGTTCATTGCCGCATTTTATCATCAGTGGACGTGGACGTCTTTCGGATGATGATGATGATGTTGAAATAAAACCCATTATAGTATTAAACCAGTATCAATGACAAACTACTAAGTGTTTCAGCTCCTTTTGAGTTTAACTGTACCTACGTAAAGAACTTGTCCGTTTCATGATGGACAACTATTTGCATTGTGGACAGAATGCATTGAAAATATTTTTTGATCGAAATATCCATACTTTCTATGATTCCGCTAACAAAACGGACACATCCATACAATATTTTGGGAACACATCTGGAGACCCTGTTTTTCCAGCTCGCAATCATGGACTGAAAATTCACTGAAAATCAGCGCCACGGCTTGCCGTTGCATTATGCTGAGTGGGGACCTATTTAGCGTCGTGTATGTCTTGTATTTGTTCTTTGTTTTTTTTTCTTTTTCGTTCTTTTTTATGGCGTTAAATAAATGTATTTTCTTTCTTTCTTTCTATGGACTGAGTGTTCCTTCCAAATTTTGTTGAAATCGGAGAGATTCTATTCTATTCTATTCTAATGTTCGGTTTAATAGTTTTTCATTGAGGCACCACTACTAAGCCACTGTTTTGAAATCTCGGCTACTATCTCTCTTCTTGAGCTTAATTCTCAAGTCCCAACGGACTGACAGCTGAGATACATGACGCCTCGCTCGACCAATCGCAGTGATGCTTAAGGAAAATGTATTAACACCTCGACCCCCTTAGGGACTGCTCGTTCGTGTAATGACAATCGCTCAGCGATCGATCTGGCCGTTTATTATTAAAGAGCCTTCTCTTCGAAAGACCGCTGCTTTTCTACGGTTAGTACCTAGAAACAGCATTTTGTAACCTAACCTGCCTTTCCACATGTGTTTCTATTTATCGCCTAATACATAGAGCAGGAAAACTATTTTATTTATTGACGTCCCGCTTCAATACCGCGCGAACGACCGACAGGTGCTGCACTGTGAATAAAAAATGAAAATGGCCGCAATCCATCCCCGCAGGCATACCCATTCAACTAGGGATGCCGTGTACAAAATTTGTACAAATCTATAAAGTTACATGAAAAGCCTAAAAAAGAACATGGTATTTGGCCGCATTCGGGGAGCGACATCTGCCACCGCCATAATATGGCCGCCGCAGTAAACGGACAGACTAAACTCCATTTCAATAGAATCGGACAATCCTGTTTCCAGCCTACTAATATGAACACCGGGCTACCTAAGGCTTTGTGATGTGATGAATAGTGACGATCATTTTTTTGTTATTCCTTTTAGATGATAATCACAACAGAGATATGTTTAATCACGTTAGGGTGTCTTAAATGTGTAGAAAATTGTCAGATTCTATTTAATTAAATGTACTTTAATGTAAAGGCGACAGTCGTTCGCCGAAGTAAGTATGTAGTTAGAAACAAATTCTGCGACCGCATTAGGTGAACGACGCAGTGTAATTGCCGCTTAATGCTCTATGTATATATATGCCAACCCTAGCGGCTCTGTGTCGAACGCGCCGTCTGTTGTTTTTGTATACATTCGACGACGATTCCGCGGATTGCGCCCATTCATTGTGTTTCGATGTTTCGAGAAGTTAACAGTCACTCTGTTGTGTTCATTTGTTGAACGCATTTTAAATATGGGACCGTTTTTCACAATGTTTTTTTGTTTAAATTCGCCATTTAGCGGTAGTATTTTTAGAGTAATTTAATTTGGGGTTTGCGATCACTTTGAAATGCATTCGCTGTCGACATTTTGATTCGAACTCAAACATCTCACTTACACTTAATATTATAAATGTGAAAGTGTGTTTGTATGTTTGTGTGTTTGTGTTTGTCCGTCTTTCACGCCGTAACAGAGCGACGGATCGACGTGATTTTTGACATAGAGATAGTTTATGGGCCCGAGAGTGACATAGGCTACTTTTTATACCGGAAAAATGCACAGTTCCCGAGGGAACAGCGCGCGATAACCGAATACCACGCGGGCGGAGCCGCGGGTAAAAGCTAGACTACCTATAAATGTAAGTGATTCGCACTCATAACTAAAATTTCTTGGGATTTAAATCACGAACAATTTAATTGCTAATATTACCTCTCCACATATTAAATGATATTGACCGGATTACTCACGTCTTAAATCGAGTTTAGCTGGACATGTTTCGGGTTATTTCGAAACCCTTGATCACTGGAGCACGCGACTCGGCGGCTCGGCTCGTGCTCCAGTGATGAAGGGTTTCGAAATAACCCGAAACATGTCGAGCTAAACGCGATTTAAGACGTGAGTAATCCGGTCAATATCATTTAATATGAGTGAGTCTCACGGTAGTTTCATGATCAAAATTACCTCTACACCTTTACGTTTCGACTACATTGCATTTGCCGTAATTACGAGTCGACGGAACTGTTGAGTAAAGCGCATTCATTCAGCCGTTTGAGTTTTTTGAACTACCCGCATTTGTTTTTCTTATACACAATCACTTCCTCACAAAACAATAACGCACGATTTATCCGAAGATACATCTAGATGCCCACATTATATTGTCTATCGCCGGGTTCCGTGAGCTTATCCATCATCCCGGTTAAATTTATATTTCTTTATTTCAACCGCTTCAAAAAGAAAAAGAAAAACATTCGTGACATTTGACAAAACAAAGAAAAAGCAAAACGGAAATCGAGATAAATTTTGTCACGAAATGATCCCGACCCAACTCAGCATGATGGTCAACTTTGCGGCCGACGCTGGTCTTCCGTTGGAAACATACGCACCAATTTTGTTGTATGTAGTAATGACGTTCAGTGGATAGGATTTTGGGATTGTAAACCTCGATCTAATGATTTGGTCCAGATTCAATACAAGCGTTCATACTGGTTGCAGTATAATGCACCGGAAGGATATTTAGTAAGACACTAGGAGAATAACCTAACCAACAAAAAGTTCGAAAACCCCCGACTTTGTCACTTTAAAGCTCAATATCTCAAAAACCGCTGAACCGATTTTGATAAAACATATCTAAGAACCATCGCTAGAAAACCTGCTATCAAATAAAAAAAACCGCATTCAAATCGGTCTACCCGTTTAAGAGCTATGGTGCCACAGACAGACACACAGGCACACATACCAGTCAAACTTATAACACCCCTCTTTTTGCGTCGGGGGTTAAAAAATATTCACAGTGCATGAATGAAATCTATTACGCGTTCGAGACACTGGGTGATAGTTAGCAGAATGCTTATACATACGTTCACGGTGTCGCGACACGACTCAACATTGCATTAGAGTAGTGTCTGACATGTTCACCGTAATGGTCAGCATACACGACGACACTACCTATAATATACGGAGCACACACTGAGATCGTACAGTCCATGTGTACTCGTACACGCTGTAATGTATGTCTCAATTTGCAACGCGATATTCGTTTACGATTGATATAAACATACTCGTAATAATAAACGGCGTAATAAATTTCTAACAAAACATGTTAGTTTTGTTGTTGCGTGTATAGTGTATTTTTAACCGACATAAAAAAGGAGGATGTCAATAATTCGGCGGTTTTTGTGTTTGTTATCTCAGAACTCCGTCATTTACGTATGATTTCGAAGTGAAATCTTTTCGTTGGAATGGAAACTTCCAATTAGATCATGTTGTCCGTCATCTAGATCATGAAATTTAATACCAATTTGAAAGGCGATTCAGTAGCTCAGGACGAGGCAGCTAGAGCGGACCTATAATCCTCTACCTTACCTAATAAATTTACCATGTTTTTGGGTTTCCATTACCTCCTGCTTACTCGTGCTGAAGCGCATTTTAACTGCAGATAAAAAAATATTTTCATGGTTTATTGTAGTCGGTTAAATTTTTTGTAACAATTTAGCAGACTAAAGCAGAGTAGGTATTTGTTAATAGGGTGTTCTAAAAGTGTTTTTTTATTTTATTTTCAGGTAAGTCGACATCAAGAATCACGATACTGATTTAGGTGGTCTACATATCGTCGCCCGTTCGTAAATTCTTCATATACAATATTTCCGGGTAAGCTATAGCTAATAAATTGCTTAGCTCTGATGAAAATAAGACTAGCTACTTACTACCAGTACTTTAATGCCGGCGGATGTCGTTCTTCCATCTGGTGGTTTTTCCTCTATTGCGAGTGTTGATGCGTAGCTGGCCCTTTGAGAAATGAGGGGTGAGACTCTTTCCCGGCCCGGATAACACCGACATGGAAATACCGGCCCTGTTTTTTGTGTACACGCCCATAGAAACTGACAGGAGCTTCTATGGGCGTGTACACAAAAAACAGGGTCGGTATTTCCATGTCGGTATTATCCGGGCCGGGAAAGAGTGTCACCCGAAAGGAGTAGGCTCGTTTTTGAAGGTCCCCAAGTTGTACCCGACTGGAAATACTCGCGCTGCAAGTTGATATACAAAAGTTTTCACCGTGGTAAAAAGTTTCGCGAGAAATGACCTGTGGTATGGTGATTTTCCTCTGGCGAGGCGAGACGACACGAGTCGAGACGAGAATTGAAATTTGTATGCATTCTCGCGCGCCCGCCGTGAGCCGCCGGCCGTCCTAGAAATTTCCATTTTCGTCTCGTTTCGTCTCGTCCCGCCTCGCCGGTGAAAAATCTCTGCCAGCAGGTGGTGAGGGAACGCACTTACATCATGTCAGCCGAAAGACGTCCACTGGTGGACATAGGCCTCCCCCAAGGCTCTCCACTCAGACCGGCCTTGTGCTTCTCGCATCCACCGTAATCCCGCGATCTTAGCCAGGTCGTCGCTCCATCTTGTTGGAGGCCTACCGACAGCTCGTCTCCCGGTCCGCGGACGCCATTCGAGAACCTTTTGACCCCATCGGCCAGCAGTCCTGCGAGCAATGTGCCCCGCCCCCTGCCACTTCAGTTTCGCAATTCTTCGGGCTATGTCAGTAACCTTACTTACTTACATATATAGGCTAGAAATTATGAAATCTTATAAAAAACCTGCCTCGAGTCTCTACAACGAACATGTTCGCAGGCCGTGTCAAAAATTCAAGAATCCCCGAAACCTGCCTATACCTACCAGGTACACCTGAACGCATCCGCCGTTAAAAATTCATACTGCCCTTGTGGTTGTTAGGGGTACATAAGGGGGGAAGGGGGGACTCGTTTATTTAACGAAGTTACGCGGTTTCGTTTCGGTTTGTGCGCTGCTTTATTTAACAAGGTTTGGGTCAGTTTTTGTTTTGAAGAGTGCTCGGAAAGACGGGGTCGATGGAATATTTCTTTGGGAGTTACTGGTTGGTGTATTGAATTACTCCAATTCTTTGTATGTGAGAAGTTTGATATTGATTGGCCATTGTTCCGTTTGTAATGTAAGTAAAAAGTTTATAGTATATCGAAATAAATTGAAATATAGCTCAGACAACGGAGAAAAATTCATTGATTTCTGATTTTCCGATAAACATCCGGATTTGCAAAATGGTACCTTTATGCCATTATATAATTTGACCTGCCTTATTCTCTTTCCGTCCAAGTAATTTTTCTTTTGTTGCGAAATTACGTTTGTATTATTTTAAAATGAGCTCTTCGGTATAGTAAAACATCATGGACCTGCGAAGCATGCATGTCGTGTGTGAAGTTCCCCATCCGCGTTGGGCCCGCGTGGGAACTGCAGTCTTAACCTTCTCATTCTGAGACCAAAAACTAGAGGTCACTATGTTTTTGATCAGCAAACTACTTGCTGGTTTTCATTTATTTAATTAACACGTTGTGATCGTGATACTTTTTTTGTGCTCGTTACATCCGATATGATCGTTGTAATTATACTTGGTTTGGATAGGTTTTTAACTAAATGTAAACAAACTTCACCTTCCAGATTGGGTACCTACATTCAAGGTTTTTATACATTTAACTTGTCTATCATTGTAATACAAACTAGACTGATGTATTGCAATACAGAAATGTTAATGTTTAGATAGTTTAATGGGGGAGTTTCAATGTTTAAGACACCAATTGACGTTGTTTTGTTTACATTTAGCTAAACACCTACTCAAACCAAGTATAGTGTCGCTATAAAGATTTATAGCCACCACTCCGCATCATGCCATGGCCGTAATAGGATCGTGTCAGGAACGGAATGTCAAGCGCATACATGACACGCGACGGCGACCGGTTGGTTACGAAACGTGCTAGTGGGCACAGTCTCAAACTTTTCAATACAAAGAATATTTTTGCCTTACGGTCATGGTGTGGTACGATGTTATGGGTAGACACCACAGCTTTGACTATCGGTTTTGGTAGGCCGCATTCTATACGATTATACACTATCAGTATTATTTATTCAGCGGCAACAAGCGGGGGTATTCTCCCGGTCCCGCAGCGTACATTATTCCCGCACAATCTTGTAGCGTGAGCCGTGACCATTCATTATTTAGCTCAGATTTGCTCGCAATTCGATACGAGGTGCTTATAAGTAAAAGTAAACAAAGTATCAACGCGTCATACGCACAGCTTTATGATAATTAACTCGCTTTTACCCGTGGCTTCGCTCGCGTGAACCATAATCATTTCGAAGAGGCAAGCCATCAAGCAAGCATGCAAGTGAGCATACAAGCAAGCATATAAGCAAGCATGCAAGCAAGCATGCAAGCAAGCATGCAAGTAACTATCTAATCAAGCTTGCAAGTGAGCATGTAATTTTGTAAGAAATAGTGCCAGTAAGTATGCATTCAAGCATGCAAGTAACTATCTAAGCAAGCTTGCAAGTGAGCATGTAATTTTGTAACAAATAGTGCCAGCAAGTATGCAAGCAAGCATGCAAGAAAGAATGCAAGCAAGCAAGCAAGCATGCAAGCAATAATACAAGCAAGCAGAATTAGTACGCCAGTGGTGGTAGTGAAAATCAGTTCATCATTATCAACATCATAAACGTAAATAAATTATAAGTGACCAAGACATAAATAAATAAATTACCACAAATGAAATGCTTCTGATTGAAGTGCTTCATCTTTGTAAATTTTCGTTTGATTGACAGAAAAAAATGTGTCCCATATTTTCTGATAATCTGACCTAACAGACAGACCGACCTTCCAAGCAATTCAATGGTGTATGTGAAGTTCCCAACCCGCGCTGGGCCCGCGTGGGAACTAAGTGGAGGCCTGTGCCCAGCAATTGGACTAAATACATTTTTTTAACCCAGGAATATATCCAATTGCAGTATTATGTTAGTAAAATTTAATACGTAAACACAATTAACACGAACACGATTACGTGGGAAATCCGACTGGCGCGGGATAGCTGGTCCCCGGGGGATAAGGGCAAGGGATTTACTGCGGCGGGCGTTATTGCATGTTTATTTTATGCCCTTGCATTGTGGAGAAGGCGAAGTGAAATGGAGAAACTTACGCGCCGCTACGAAAGCTACTTGGAGCTACCTATTGTGGTTCAGTAATGTTTGGCTAAAACATTTCGTTTACAAATGATTCGTTTTGGTTCACTGATGTCTAACCAAAACATTTTTGTACGGTCTGTTCCCTAATGTGTTTCATAGGCCAATCAACTATTTTACCCACACTGGGCGTCTCCTGCGTTACCAAAAAATCGTACTTTCAATGAGATATTTCACGGTTTAATAGGTTGAACTTACGTAGCATGGCATGTATTCAAGTGCACCGTCTATTAAATTACAGAAAAAAACATGTTTACTTACAAAAATCTGCAATTAATCGCGGACAGATTACTGTAGGTAAAAAAATTGATTGGCCCTCATACTAGTTGCATAGAAAAGTGGATACTTATGTATGTTACAGTACCTACTCTACAATTATTAATTTCCCAGCTGTTTTATATGGACGAACGATTTTTTTAATGCAAAACAAACAATAGCCTAGACGACTAAAAAAACTGTATAGTCCATCAGACGGATAATTTAAAAATATTGTGCACATATTTTTTCTTTTGTTTGACAAACAAAAAATGACGAAGATACAGTGCTTAGAAGTTTTGAGTGACGTCACTATATGGTACGATTTTTACCTTATAGTGACGTCACAAGCTTCCACTCCGGAAGTTTGATGATCTATACCTTTGTCGATCTTTAATAAATAGATAAACCAAAAAATACCTGTCCCATATTTTTCGATAATCTAACTGTCGGACTAAATATCAGTCGTCATCCCTATTGCATACTAAATAAATAGTATAAGACATACTTATATAGAGATAAGATAATATATTATTTAAACCTAAAACTGACTTCAAAACTTAATCGCGGATATCTCCCTACATTTACAAAAAGCTCAAAAATAAACCAATCAAATGTAACCACCAGCAACATTATAACGTTGCTATGAAAGCTTTTCCGGAGCTCGCAGAGCTTACACGTACAGGGGACGTGCCAAAGCTGCATAAGCTGAGGACCAACGGTCACTTGAACAAACTTTTCACTTGCGCGCGCCTGCAACTTTCAGTAAAAGCTCGCTGACGTAAAACATCTATCTTGGAACAGTTAAGTTTAAAAAAAAAATGTTAATTTAAATCTAGCTAAAAGAGCAATTGCGACCATCCATTTCGTGTAAAGTGTGTTTGTCCATTTTTCACGCCGTAAGGGAGCGACGGATCGATGTGATTTTTGGCATAGCGGTATTATAGTTTATGGGCCCGAGAGTGACATAGTCTACTTTTTATCCGCCCGCGTGGTATTCGGTTATCGCGCACTGTTCCCTAGGGAACTGTGCATGTTTCCAGGATAAAAAGTAGCCTATGTCACTCTCGGGCCCATATATCTCTATGCCAAAAATCACGTCGATCCGTCGCTCCGTTACGGCGTGAAAGACGGACAAACAAACAAATTTTCTGACTACCATCTATTATACTATCTTCTCGTAATTACTTTAATGGAAGAGATCCCTTTGTAGGGATAAGGTCGCCTTTGTTCTCTTCTCTGTGTTTTTGTTTTTTATTTTTATGTGTACCTAATAAAGAGTTTACATGTTTACATACATACATAGTAGGATAGTAGGATCTTGTTTATTTTTAGTCATGTGTCGCACACTTCACATTTTGTCAGTGTGTCAGTTAGCGAGCACATAGTACACTCAGCGGCGTCTCAAAGGCTGTATTAATGTTGTAAGAGCCGGAAGTTGCCATTAGCTGCGAATAGGCCCGCGCGGCAAATGGGCCTCCGCAGCTTAGCTTGAAAAGCGCACTACGTAACTAAACGCTTCCGCTCCGCCCTCCCGACGCCTGAGCTTAATACAGCGCGGTCAAATTAAAAAAGAAGAAGGATTTGTTTGGGTAAAATTCGACACTAATTATGTAAACATCCATACTCCATACTAATCCACTAATCTTATTTAATTCTTTCCATCTAATGTATTTTTATGTGTATCTCTCTCTCTCTCTCTCTCTAATATTATAAATGCGAAAGTGTGTTTGTGTGTTTGACCGTCTTTCACGCCGTAATGGAGCGACGGATCAACGTGATTTTTGGCATAGTTTGTGGGCCCAAGAGTGACATAGGCTAGTTTTTATCCCGGAAAAATGCACTGTTCCAAGGAACAGCGCGCGATAACCGAATACCACGCGGGCGGAGCCGCGGGTAAAAGCTAGTAATAGAATAAATTAAACAGTAAGGTCGAATACTCGTGGCTCGAGTCGAGCTTTTTCGCACTTGTGTTGTTCGGTCAAGTTCGCAGGCACAAGTTCGCAGAGCTTTGGAACTTCCCGTACGACTATCTGGTCCAGTGTAGGGTAATTTTACATTGTTTACATTTTATAATTCATAGGTTTCCTATAATCGATAGATATCGATTGATAATTCAAAGTCGAAAGTCAAAGTCAAAATCTCTTTATATCAATTTAGGCTATAACAAGCACTTATTAACGTCAAAAAAATCTCTCACCGGTTCGGAAAAAAACTCTGCTGAGAAGAAACTCAACGAGGTTTTTTTTTAAACAGATTCTCAATATTTATAAATGATATTTATGAATTTTATTTTCGGAGAGTGGGATTAGTCAGTTTCTGTATATTTTCTTAAATTACTTCAAAATACTTATCTTAAAATAATAAAAGTATTTGAAATCCTCACACTAAGCCCTAAAAATGTCCCCATGTTCTTCTTCTCTTTTAAAATATGGCTTGAAATGTCTCCATGTTCATAATTCATTTATTTACCTACGTTACACGTTCGTCTTTGGATCACCTTATTACATTACATACGCGTATAAATTTTCAACTCAATTGTTTCTGTAGTAAAATTTTGAAATTAGCTGCAAGATGCTTAAATTAAAACAAGAATATTGAAAATACCTACATTGGCTCCCTTATGTTTTTTAACAAACCGAAACAGTTTATTGGACCAAGTGTATTATCTCCCAACAAATCGCTACGGGTTTCATGTATTCACATATTAAAAATGCAAAGCGCGAAGGCGGAATACCTTGCCGGGTGAAATTTTTCGGACTGGCCATACAATTTTTCCGCTCGGCCCTTGTGAATTTTGAATGGTTCAGTAATGGAGCCGGGCAGTTCTTCGATGTATTAGTGGACTCGCTGGGAACATAATTACTGTGTGTTTGTTGTAAGTTACTGTAACATCCTCATTTACGTCGGTGTTTTTATTTTAGGCTGGTAACTTTTTGATTTTGTTGGCGGGCGTGTGGTATGGTTGATTGCTTTTATTTTTTATTTATCACTAGCTAATGTCCCGCGGGAGCTTCACGTCCTAGAAAAAGTAGTTTGTTAATCAGGTGTAGTCTTTGCTCTAAGGGTGTAGGTAGTGTACCTTTTTATTGACAGACCTTGGGTACCTATAGCTATGGCATTCACTTTGTTTGGGTGTTTGCTCAGTTAGTAATTAACAACTCAAACTTTGATACATACACCTAATACAGCTGTTACGTAGTGCGAAACGAGTCGGTATTTTTTGTGGTGTTTGTGACAGTTAGGCCTGTGTGACTAGACATATCAATTGTTTGATGTGCAAGATAACAGGTTCTGTACGTTAACGTATTATTTAGGTATACAAGCGTTTTTTAAATAGAATGATACATCATTCAGAAAATATTTCATTCGTTCACAAAAATATTTCGGCACTATTAAAATAAAATAAATGTGTTATTTATCATTATTTCACGGAATGACAGTTGGCGCTGTCCATTAACTGTTGAATGGTAGACATCCCGCGGTCTACCAGATCTAATTAATAAGGTTTTTTCCATTCTATTTTGTCGGAAAATTTCGAATTTATCTTGCCTTCTCAATTAGCTGCAGTAAAATTCAATAAGCAGGATAAATACGAGATTTCCCAGCAAAATACGATCGCAAATATTATCCACTACATGTGAAATAAATGTGAAAGTTTGTGAGTGAGTAAGTATGTTTATTACTTCTTCACGCTGAAACGGCTGGACGGATTTGGATGAAATTTGGCAAAAAGTTAGTTTATAACCTGGATTAAAAACATAGGATACTTTTTATCCCGATATCACAACGGGATAAGGATAGAATCTCTACATAACAACCGGCTGGGCTTACAGTTATGAAATTTAGTAAATATGTAGGTAGCTGGACGTCTGGAATGACACATAGGCTCTTTTTTATCCCGATTTTCCCACGGGATAGGGATAAAGTCTCGAACTAATAACCGCTGGGCTTAGTGTCATGAAAATTGGTATGTAGATAGCTGAACATCTGGAATAAAAGATAGCTTACTTACCACGGGTAAACACCGGTATGCAATAAACTCGTGATTCATTTGAAAATTTCATTACTAAGTTTTGCTATTTTAAACAAAGCAACAGGGAAAAGAATTGCTGTACGCATTCCTTGCACCAAATCCTTAGATAGCGTACCTGTTTTCAGAGGTTTAAATATTCAACAAAAGATGTAATTTATTACCTAGAAAACTAGAG
The DNA here is from genome assembly GCA_037349165.1 of Choristoneura rosaceana. Lineage (NCBI taxonomy): Eukaryota > Metazoa > Arthropoda > Insecta > Lepidoptera > Tortricidae > Choristoneura > Choristoneura rosaceana. The sequence goes on from JAZBNJ010000007.1 coordinate 2,465,658, forward strand.
ACTGGAATGAGAGCTCTCTACGCTTCTGAATAAGTGCAGGTGCAAACGTTGCATTGCAAATAATGCGCTTTGCATCCCGCTCGGTGCATAAGAAAGATCCCAGCTACTTGCATAAAGAAAGCAATTTTAATTGTTTAATGCGGGTAGTTTGGGTGTTTTAATGTGTACTGCTGGCCTTAGTGATACTCAAATAATGTTGAAATGTTTTTTTCTTTAAATTAATTATTATGCTGTTCCCTGCATTTTTCCGGGATAAAAAGTAGCCTATGTCACTCTCGGGCCCATAAACTGTCTTTATGCCAAAAATCACGTCGATCCGTCGCTCCGTTATGGCGTGAAAGACGGACAAACACACAAACACACACTTTCGCATTTATAATATTAGTATGGATGTGTCTACTACTATAATTATTCGTGATACACTTTTATATCAACAATTTTTTGAGAATACTAATATTATAAATGCGAAAGTGTGTTTGTATGTTTGTCCGTCTTTCACGCCGTAACGAAGCGATAGATCGACGTGATCTTTGGCATAGTGATAGTTTATGGGCCTGAGAGTGACATAGGCTACTTTTTATCCCGGCAAAATGCACAGTTCCCGAGGGAACAGCGCGCGATAACCGAATACCACGCGGGCAAAAGCTAGTACTCATATCTATGCATAATACACACAATAAAGCCATGAAAATAAAAGGAAAAAGAAAGCCGGTCAGCGTTTGATGTGTACCAATTAAAAGTTTACTTGAAAGGCAAACACAGAACTTGACAAAAAGGAAATTAATATCGCGCTCGATACGCGTCTTCCGGGTTTTGATTAAAACGTACTTTCTGGACGACCTACTTATATTTTTGCGGCAACGGTTTGACGAAACGTACAACTTTGATTTTAATATTACCTACTTAGCTCTCGTAAATATGATTATTTCATAAAACTGCAAAAAATTACGATTATAAGTCAGTATTTTGCCTAGACGATACCGTCGTGAACACACTCACCATGGTCTTCCGAAAAGACCGAAACTGGTCGGATTGTTTCTAAATTTTAATCGTGAGGGGAACCACTTATTTTTTTAGTTCAATGCATCTATTTTTTAACTTCAGGTGTTCACAATACAATAACACATAGTAAGTAAGCAGTACAGATAACACAGGTGCATTTGGAGATCTACCAAGATAAGCAATAGGCGGCGTTATCACTTCAAAGCGATCTCTTCCAGATACATTCTTCATTTAAATATTTTATAAAGTATATCTTTGTGTCAACTTAGTATTAGTTCAATTACTTAAGTAACTGCTATATTGTAAATTGTCTTTGGTCTCCGCGATACAGGCCCAGAGTCTATTGCGGAGTCCGCCGATGAATCTAAATTGTAACCTTGCTATATTTCAAATAAATTATTTTCTTTCTTTCTTTCATATAGATATCTTAACATTTGAATGAAATAAATCGAACATACAATAATGAAATAGCTCGAAACAAATACAAGCTGTCACACAATAAACAAACACTCAAGCAGCAAATGCAACATCGAAACTGTCTGTGCAAACACGAAGCTCGCAACTTTCCATTTTATCATCACAGGAAACCAGCCAATGGCTGTTCGCCACCGTTTAACATGCGGAAACCGAGTTTTGAACTCTATTGGTGCGCTCACGCAAAGTTATGTTTAATAAACTCCATAGTGTTTGACTTTAGAATGCAACGAGCTTGCTTGCGTGGATTGACCTTATTGATACATATTTATTTATTGCATACTCTCATCTCTAGCGCAGATATTGTTAGTGTTTAGTTTTGTAACTAAGGGACCCCATACTTTGTATTATTATCATTACCGTACCGTATACTGTAGTTTTTAAGCATTTTATTTGTAATAGCTTTTGCCTGCGGCTTCGCCCGCGTGGAATTCGGTTATCGCGCGCTATTTTACAACCCTTTAGAGGGAAATTTTATCTATTTCACCTACACAGATAATTTTTAATTGTAATCGGGAACTTAGACACCTATTTTCATACTTCTAAATCCAGAAAATAGAAAATTTCCATACAAACTTTACCCCCCATTTTACCCCTTTAGGGGAAAATTTTTAACCGACTTCAAAAAAAGGAGGAGGTTATCAATTCGGTTGTATTTTTTTTTTTTAAATGTTTGTTACCTCAGAACTCCGTCATTTATGAACTGATTTGAAAAAAAATTTTTGCTTTCGTCTAGGAATGCTTTCAATTAGGTCCCATAAGCACCAAATCAGGATCTGATGATTGGATCTTAAGGAAATCGAGGGAACTCTTCAAATGTTGTAGGGACACCTATGGTAATTTTGATATATTTAGTAGTAACTCGAGCATATGCTCTTTAAAATCATCATTTGGTGAAGTGGAACTGATGATGAAGACCACAGTTAACCATCGGAGTTACTACACAATAAAAAGTATTTCATGGGTTGAATTTCAATTGCTTTAACACAGTTGCTAAGCAATTTATGCTCCTCGGAACGGATATGGTGAAATGGAATGGGTGGTGAAGCACCAGGACTCCTCAATAATGAACGTCTCTGCATCGGAAAAAGCAATTTTTCATAAAAGGTGACGAGCAGTTGACATTAAACTATTGTATCTTAGATGTTTTACACTAAAATGCGTGAAAAAAAAATTTTATAACAAAAAATAGAACCGACTACAAAAAAACCATGAAAATAATTTTCTACCAGCCTGAAGTCGGTGCCTCAGCACGAGCCAGCAGGAGTGATTGAAGCCATTTACTCGTATAGTTGTAGGTGAGGTAGACGATTATAGGTCCACTCCTGCTGGCTCGTGCTGAGGCACCGACTTCAGGCTGGTAGAAAATTATTTTCATGGTTTTTTTGTAGTCGGTTCTATTTTTTGTTATAAATTTTTATCCATTTCACCTACACAGATAATTTTTAATGGTAATCGAAAACTTATACACCTATTTTCATACTTCTAAGTCCAGAAATGAGAAAGTTCCATATAAGCTTCACCTCCCATTTCACCCCCTTAGGGGATGAATTTCTAAAAATCCTTTCTTAGTGCTCACTTACATCATAAAAAGAATCTCTGTACCAAATTTCAAGTTTCTAGGCCCAGCGGTTTGGGCTGTGCGTTGATATATAACCCAGTGAGTCAGGTTTGCCTTTTATATATATAGATTATTTTATTTTGAAAAAAAAAAAAACTTTCTGCCAAGTTTCTTGCGGCGCATTCTTCTTGGCATCGGTGGTCTTCCCGAAAGCGCTGGTAGTTTAAAAAATTACTTGTTAAGTGCCCATTTACTGAATAAATTATTTAAATTTAAAGAAAGAAAGAAAGAAAGAAAATACATTTATTCACAACACAAGACAACAATACTATTTGGTACAAATAAACAACACAAAGGTATGTGTCATTGCGATTGTGAATCGGACACTGGCTCAGCATAATGCTGAAGAGTTAGTATTTAGCTGCGGCCGGTACAACTCCCACTGTTCCCACACGGGCACAGGACTCCTCTCAGATTGATAATTATTTTTTTTCAACGCGGGCCCAGTTCCTTCTCCGTAAGAGCCTTTGCACTTTTGTTAAACGTCGACGCGCGGTTTTTCGATGCTCTCAGGCTTTTCTAAAATTTCTAAAATTTTCATTGATCCAGTGTACTTAATTGAATATATGTTAAAGCTAAAATCAACTTGTCTTGTTTGACAAAAGGTTTCAAATTGTGATACTCATTTGACGTGCGCCTTACGAGGTTTGCAAAACGTCTGGCCGCTAGTTTGAAGATTAGCTGAACTCACGCCGCGGCTCCCGCGCCAAATTGCTTTTTAACTTGACTCGTGAAGCAATCCGTCATGCGCGACACATTCACTTTGCTTGGCTACAATTAACCGGGAGCCGACGGCAAAATTCGCCTTTTAAATCCTGACGCAAAAATGGCGGTAAAATAATTGATCGATGCGGTGCTCTATATAAGGGTAGTTCTCACGAAATCCCGAAATTCGGTTAAGACAACAAAATTAAAAATATTCTTGTTATTTATGTTGTTTTTCATATGGACTTTGTAGTAGTCATAACACTCGATTTCAGAAAAATAGTGGTCCCCAAAATAAGCGTTTTTTTTAAGAGTTATACGGCTGTTGAAAAAAAGTAAAGTGAGGGAATGATTTTTGTAAGCAATTATAAAGTTTTCAAAATAAAAATTCATAAGTATTTCGTTATATATTTTGTATTGAATAATAAAATATATCACTTAACATTATCAGGAACTATTGTCCAGAAAATCACAAATTTATTGCAGTCTGCAGATGCCACAAATAAATAACAACTAAGTTAAATTGCTATGACACTTAATCATAATGGCAGTACCTATGAAAAATCAACAAAAAATCTTTACTTTCTTAAAAAATAACTCAGAAATAAACCTTCCTTTTAACTTAATCGGTCTCAAAGTTAATAACAGTCTTTCCTAAAAAAAATAAGCAAAAACTTGACAAAATAATATTTCCAGGTTTTCCAGGTTTTCCTTTTAACCCTTCTCGCTCTGGAACTCATGTTTGAAATCGGTTTTACTTGGCCTTTCTCTTTCTTTTTCAGGTATATATATGTAGGGTCTGGTTTAATTTTTTTCTCTTCTCTTCCTATCATTTCCCTTTTTTTTAATTTAGCTTCCTCTTCACTGATTTTCTTTTTATTGCCATTATTTGCTCTGAAACAAGAAGATAGAGTTAAATTCAAGGGTTTGCTACAACAAACGACAGTAAAAAAGAATCGCAACCCAGTCAAAATCATTAACTCCTTATGTCATCATTCCCTCACTGTAAATATATATGAGGGAATGACGATGAGGGAATGACGAAACGAAGCATAAATTAAAAAAAACAAGTGACACGGACATGCTTTAAACAAGGTTATTTGTGGAAGTAAACAACTCCCTAAATCCTACTTCATCATGCAATTAATGATTGGGAAAGTACTCACCCTTTCTTTTTTTAGGACGTGAGGTAATGACGAACACAAATGTAATTTTAGAAAATTATGTATTCTACCTTTTTTTAACAAAACCTCAAACGCGTAAACAAACAATTTGCCATATTGGTAAAATTACAGTGTTGCCAGCTATCAAAAACAAACGGTAGCATTTACGTTTGAATCAAACTGTGTTCATAAATTAACTGTTAGTAAAGTTGTGAGGGAATGATTTAATTTTTTTGGACACATGGTTTTATACATATTTTTTATTTTCTTTTAGTTTTGTTATCCTAATAAAGAAGCCATTCATAAATCCATTGTTCTTAGAAAAGGATAATTAAACTTTCATCGCTTTTACTTTATTATCTTCTTATTTGCAAATTTAAAAGTATTTGAAAGTGGAAGTTGGGACACAGTGAGGGAATGATTTTAACGGCATTATTATATACTCCATTTTTTTATTTACACTTATGACTTAGAAATTATAACTGATACGCTTAGCGACGGTGATGTTTATTGCAGGAAAACAATACTTGCCCCTATAAATTTACTACATTTTTGTGAAAGCTTGTAGGACAAGAATTTCGGGATTTCGTGAGAACTACCCATAAATGAACTGCACTAATTTATGTTACCTCTCCGCCACAGATATAGATTATACTAGATAACGCAATCACCTCGAACTGTATGAAAACCAATCGTGTCACTTTTTTATATCTACTGTGATGTCTCAAGATCGAATTAGCGATGTGAATTCCCCGATGTCCGCGCAAAATCGATTCAAATGCGCCGCCCGCCCGCGCCGTGGGGCTCGAGTCAGTCACTAGTCATGATTAGTCAGTTAGTGGTCAGTCCTTGTATGGGGCCAACTTCGACGTTTGGTCGGGGTCGGACACGCGCAGTAGAAGCATTTGCGTAATTTAGTGTAAGCTATATTTGTGTTCTATGCTAACAAATCCGCTAAAAGAGAGTAAGTAATCTATTTATTTTATTCGAGAAATTAATGTAGAGTGTAGTTTATTATTAAGGTAATATTGTATGATTTTTACAAGCTTTTTACGTTACCACTTATTTATTTTTTCGTTTAAAATCTCCATCCACCATCCATTTTTGTAATTTTTAACAGAAACTTATTCTTGCCTCAGCTCCTGGTTCATGTAGAGGCGATCTATCGTCTTGAAGTTATTTTAAGTTGCCGGGCGTCAGTATGAAGTTCCAGCGTGATGTATTGGCCACGACGCGAGTAACTAGTGGATAATAATGTGCTTCTGAGATGCCAAGAAAAATGGCAAAATCCAAACTGAGCTTCACTTGTTTGAGCACTGAAACGTCGAGGGTAAATGAACATGTTTTTCGCGCGCGAAACTTCTGTTTCAGAATTTGAATAAGTACTAGCTCATTGCATGTTTCTCCGCAAAATCCTTCGTTATTTTTTTGTTTATATCGTGAAATAAACTTTTATGTATTTTGCCTAAGACTACTAGTTTCTCGAGGTTGTCTGACTCCCTTCGAGCGATATTGCCAAAATAGACGATATGGCCAAGTACTCTTGGCGTCTCCTGCGTTACCAAAATTGTCTCTGGCGTTACCAAAGAATCGTACTTCCAATAAGATATTTCACGGTTTAATAGTAAACTTACGTAGGATGGCATGTATTCATGTACACCATCTATTAAATTACAGAAAAAACATGTTTGCCTACTTACAAAAATCTGCAATTGTTTGAAAAATGTCGCGGACAGATTAGTGTCGGTAAAAAAGTTGATTGGCCCGTGTAGCAGTTCGTGTACAATCTGGTTCTGACATTCAGCTGGTCAAGAATGGATGTGTTGGTTCTCTTTGCAGTCCACTGTATGCGTAGCATCCTCCTCCAACACAACATCTCAAACGGTTCGATCTTTTTCCGGTCAGCCGCACGAATAGACCACGATTCAGAGCCATACAGAAAGATCGAGAAGACCAGAGATCGCACCATTCTCATTCTTTGTGGTATTATATGTAGCTGCTTCTGTTTTGCCAAACTACATTTATACAAACAACGAATTAAAGTTTATCTCAATAATTTAATACCTACAAACGAAGCTTAAGCTTTTCATCCAATAACGTGGCGCGCACGTATTCAACCTTTGTTTAGTCCTTGACAGTTCATATGACGCACTTTACACTGAATTCAAAAGCAATAATCATTCCCGACAACATCACAAGGCGCTAACAATAACGAAAGGACCATTATATAAGTATTCGAAGCCAACAGTTAGTTTTTATGGCAACTCCGCCAACTCGGATAAAACTCGCAACGAGGCGGGGCTTGAGATAGCACTCGAATGAGATTGTATCTCATTAGAAAGAGAGTTGGTAATTGTGTTTCATTGTTTCATAGTTTCAAAGCTGGAATTGTAGCGTTGTAGAAATATAACAATTTCTGAGTTTTGCTGCTATGATGAATTGATGACGTGTCCGTTTCTATGAACACTTTTCGGTATTTTATTGGTGAAAATGTTGTGGCATTGAGATGCAATATATTTGTATGTCATCATCATCATCATGTCAGCCGAAAGACGTCCACTGCTGGACATAGGCCTCCCCTAAGGCTCTCCGCTCAGACCGGTCTTATGCTTTTCGCATCCAATGCGATCCCGCGATCTTAACCAGGTCGTCGCTCCATCTTGTTGGAGGCCTACCGACAGCTCGTCTCCTGGTCCGCGGACGCCATTCAAGAACCTTTTGACCCCATCGGCCATCAGTCTTACGAGCAATGTGCCCCGCCCACTGCCACTTCAGTTTCGCGTTTATTTGTATGTGTGCTTGCTGAATAGCAAGGTTAAAAGTAAGGATTTCTATTGTATCTTAGACCTCTGCCAGTAAGTCTTTTAAGCAGTAGTCTCACCGGTGACAATTAACGAGAAGCTAGCAGAGCTAGAAACAAGACAATGGTTGGCGAGCACCGAGTATACGAAGGTGACAGGCGATTACTCCTACTGGAGATTAAAATGACCGCTATCTGTTCTCTTGACGGGAATTCTGACAGCCAAGCGACCATCGCTGGGCTAATTTTACCCTTGATAGCTCTTAGCGCTGTCCGGGACTAAACATATTGAAGAAGATGCAGGTGGTAGGACCTTGCAGGTGGAAGGTCCACCCGGATTGCTACCACCATCTTGCTCGCTAATCCTGCCGTGAAGCAGCAAAACTTGCACTGTTGTATTTCGGCGTGGAGAGTAAGACAGCCCGTGAAATTACTGGCACTTGAGGTATCCCATCTTAGGCCTCTAAGGTTGGCAACTCATCTGCAATCCCCCTGGTATTGCAGGTGTCTATGGACGGCGGTGATCTCTTACCATCAGGAGACCCACTTGCTCGTTTACCATCCAGTCGAATAAAAAAAAAAGATTGCCCTAACCAATATACAGGATGATCACATCCTCTTAAAAACTCAGTCGGTAGCCTCGGCAATCGTTTTTGATACCCATATAACAGATCATCTTCCGACTGCTCTATTCATTGATAATAAAACCTGTCAGAGCAAACGTAGTAATAGAACCTTTTCTCGAATAAACTTTGCAGCTGTTGAAAAGGAAATTGGTGAATCGGATTTTGGATCGGTTATGAACGAACAGGATGCAAATAGGGCTGCTGATCATCTCATCACAATAATTCAAAAAATCGTTAGCAGGCATACTCGGATCTGTAAAACTAAAAATAAAACTCGACTCCTGAAGCCGTGGATTACAACTGGTCTTTTGCGCTGCATCCGCAACAGGGATAGCATGCACCGTAAACTTCAAGAAAACCCTGAAAATCTTACTCTTTTAGTCACTTACAAAAGGTACCGCAATTTCTGCAACGCACTACTCAAAAAGACTAAGAAAGAGTTCGAAGAGGCAGAATTCTTAAAAGCGAAGAATAACCCTAAAGCCACTTGGGACGTCATTAATGCCGTCTCTGGTAGAATTTGTTACAAGCAATCGCCCGAGGCACTACTGGAGAAGTCTCATGACAAAATAAGCTCTGTGAATATAGTAAATGACTATTTTGTCAACATAGGGCAGGATATGGCTTCAAGAATTACAACACAGCCTGATCCCTACATTCCCCTCTCTGTATCTCAATCTCAGAGTAATTCTATTGGAGTTCCTCCTATTGGTGAAGCAGAAATTCAAACAATTATCATGTCTTTAAAACGTGACTGTGCAGCAGGTTGGGATGGTATATCGACTGCAGTTGTCAAACAGTCTTGCAATATTCTAGTACCTCCTATCACTCATGTCTGCAATCTGTCATTGGCGAATGGTGTCTTTCCTAGGGCCTTTAAGAGAGCCATGGTTGTACCTATCTACAAGAGTGGGGATGTGGATTGCCTCACGAACTATAGACCGATATCTATACTTACTACCTTTTCGAAAATATTGGAGAAAGTTTTAAGTAACTACCTGACGAATTTCTTAGAGAAATACAACATCTTATCAAATTGCCAGTATGGTTTTAGGAGAGGTTTATCAACTGTGGACGCTGTTTCCAACCTTAGTGGGTGTGTTGCGGATCTGTTGGACAAAAAGAAAAAGTGCTATGGTATTTTCCTCGACTTATCCAAAGCGTTTGACACGGTTTCTATCCCCATTCTTGTCTCGAAGTTGTTTGGTGTCGGTGTAAGAGGTGCAGCTCTCGATATTTTCGCTGACTATCTCTCAGATCGTTCACAGTCTGTTCGGATCGGTGCCTACGTGAGCGACGAGAGGCTCATTACTTGTGGTGTGCCCCAAGGCAGCCTCTTAGGCCCAACTTTATTCTTGATATATATCAACGATCTCTTCAACGTAGCATTGCCAAATTGTAGGGTCTTTGCTTATGCCGATGACACGGCGCTGGTTGCGTCCGGGGATACTTGGGAAAGTGCTAAAACTAGTGCAGAGCTTTCTCTGTGGACTGTAGGAAAATGGCTCGCTAGGAATTTACTCTCGTTAAATGTCCAAAAAACCAACATTTTACGTTTCTATCTACCGCATTCTCCTGAACCCCCTGATTGGACTGGCTCTGTCATTGCCCATGCCTGTGATGATCCTCGCTTGGGATGCGGCTGCTCTGCTCTTGAGCGCACCATAAGCGTTAAGTATTTGGGGGTCTACGTTGATGAGCAGCTCAGCTGGCGCCCCCAGGTGAGCGCATTGACGGGGAGGGTTAGGAAACTTATTTTTATATTCAAAAACCTACGGTACTCTGCTGACTTGGACGTTATGAAAACCGTATACACTGCGCTATGTGAGTCAATCCTGTCCTATTGCATTCCGGTTTGGGGTAGCTGTTATAAAACTCTGAACCTTGGCCTGGAGAGGGCTCAAAGAGCTGTTCTCAAGGTCATGAATTTTAAGCGTCGTGACTACGCAACTTCTAAACTGTATGCCGAGTGCCGTGTCTTGTCTGTCCGAAAGCTGTACATTTTGCGTACTGTTTTACGACGTCACTCTATGTTACCTTTTGTGGCGGACATGAGTCAATCTCGTCGCGGACCTCTTGTGTGTCCTCGGGTCTTATACCGGACTAAATGTGCTCGGCGTCAGTATGATGCAATGAGTTGCAGGCTTTACAATGCAATCCACAAAATTAATCCTATTTACAGCCTGAGTAAATTTGAAGTGAAAAACAAACTGACAGCATGGCTCCTAGAATTGGACTATGATCAAGTCGAAGCTTATGTTTCTGTATGAACTATGAACTCGGTTGACTCCGTTTGCTATTGTTGTTGTTGTTGGTTTTGAGACTCAAAATTGTAGTTATATTAGTATTATTATTTTCTTGTTACTTTTATTATTATTACTATTTTTTTACTTTTTTTTTTTGCTATCTAAAATTTAGGCGTAGCAATTTTTATGATGCCTTAAGTGCATGGATGCGTGTGGTCGGCCACTAACTCCTATAATACAAGTTTTTACTTAGCTTAGGAGTTAGAGGGTAAACTGATGTGTGAACATTGTACCTACACCTAAATATTTGTTGTTGTACTTTTTTTTTTATATGCAATAAATTATTATTATTATTATTATTATTATTATTATTATACACGTCAGCCTCACCCCAGACTGCAGTTCCGATCCTTCAATACCTTGTTTGTCAATTCCCCGTCGCGTCGTCGCCATCGTGTCTTATCGCCGTGGCACTAAAAAGCATGCTTTACAGCATGCCTCGGGTGCCAGGCACTGCGAGCGGTGGCACGAACGTTTCTATATCGATTAACAATAAAAATAGCTCGTCTAGACAGACAAAGCGTCGCCGGGGCACGCCACGGGACGACAAACGGTTCGGGATGTTTCACGCTTTTCCCTTAAAATAGCTTTTGCCCGCAATTTCTTGAACGGTGGGAAGTTTCATGTTTGCGGGATAAAATATCGTCACTACTTTGACAAAAGCCCGTATCTTAAAATCGATAATTTTAAAGAGTGAACTTTATGAACATTGTTTCAAGAGTCAATTTTGTTGACGTATTAATTTGAGATACGAGATTTTTTCAAAGTAGTCACGATATAGCCTATGGCGCTCGCTGATGAAGAATCCTATGGGTGGGAGATTTTTTTAAATCGGTTTTAAGACATTCTTTATCGTTAGTTTAGATGTATAATATAGTTTTATGAGGACTGTGGTTGGCCTGTAGTTATTCATAGTGGCGTTCTAAGGAGGAGATATCTGTTTAGCAGTGGACGTCTTCAATCTGATGATTATGCAGACAAAATGCACATATTAATATTAGATTACTATGTATGGTGGTTGTGATATAATATTTGAAAAGGTGAGTGCGCTAATTTCAATCTGTTATAGTTTTCTTAGGGTTTTAAACGTATTATAAGCCTTAGTTACTGAGCTCTCATGTCCGTCCGAGATAAGGATATTAATTTAATTTAGCTCAGGCCGGGTATTATATCCCTGCCCTATCAAAGCATTCACGTGGATTACTTGTGAAAATGTATGTTACTATAAAGGTCCTTTCACAGATTCACTGCATTATCTTCAAAATGAAACAGGATGGCACCACGTGTATTACTTGAAATCATAAATCTGGTTTCTCGAAATGTAACATCATATTAAAGTATAAATTTAGTTTTATTTTTGGAATAATAGTTTTTATTGTCAATAATTAATAGGTTCATAATAAATTAGCATACGTCCGCCGTCCTGGCAGTCAGTGTAACTCCATATTATAATGACATCATGTACGAAGTGGTACATATTTCTTAAAGTAGCTACAAAATGTACATTTTGAGAATATATTTTTTGTATAGTTGTTTTTTTATTTAAATGAATAAATGAAGCAGTTTATTCTGCTAGAAAAAGGCTAATTGTAAAGTTATGTACGCCCGCCATTCTGACTTTCACTAAATTAGCTACTTATCTTTATTAAAAAACCTGTAACAATAAAGACAATTAAGCTCGTATACTCTAATTGCGAGATGTTACATCCGATGGAAGCTTATATCTATCTCAGACTGGCCTTGTTTTTTGGGTTGTCAAACGAAAATTTTCACTCCACACGACAAAAAGCTTAGTAGTCTATAATCTTTGATCTGTTTAGTCAACGTCATCGAGCACTGACCTTGCGCGTGGCAATAAGAATAACCGCGTGACTAACTATAATTAATCATTGAATTTTGGCGGCATTCTGTCCGGTCGCGTCGCTTGTGTCGTGTTCGAAGTGCGGAAAGTATACATAAAGGTACATTGCAGACTTCTGTCGCTAAGTTACATCAGTAGTTTCGCAGCCCCGCAATGTACAGTCAGCTGCAGAGAAAAGGTACCCCCTATAACGGCGGTATCCGTACTACCGCCATTACAGAGGGGGTACCCTTTCTCTGCAGCTGAATGTACGTAATAAAATGCATAGTCATCATCATCATCAATTCAGCCGAAAGACGTCCACTGCAGGACATAGGACTCCCCCAAGGCTCTCCACTCAGACCGGCCTTGTGCTTCTCGCATCCACCGTGATCCCGCGATCTTAACCAGGTCGTCGCTCCATCTTGTTGGAGGCCTACCGACAGCTCGTCTCCCGGTCCGCGGACGCCATTCGAGAACCTTCTGACCCCATCGGCCATCAGTCCTGCGTGCAATGTGCCCCGCCGACTGCCACGGATAAGTGCATATATTTAATTTTTTGTCAGTTGTGTTTGTTTATTACTTATTTTGTACAATAAAGAGTTTACATACATACATAGGTACAAAACTTTTATTTTGTACTAACCGTTACCCGCGACTCCGTCCGCGCAAAATACGTTTATCGCTATCCCGCGGGAACTATGAAATTTTCCGGGATAAAAAGATTCCTACTGTGTCCTTCTCTGGGATTCCGACTATCTGTATACCGCATTGCAGTTCAGTGGTTTAGACGTGATGAAGTAACAAACAGACTTACAAACTTTCGCATTTATAACATTAGTGGGAAGTAAATAGCAAATGAATCTTTTACATATCACTTTTATACTACCAGCGCTTTTGGAAAACCATCATTGCCAAGACGAATGCGCCGCAAGAATTTTGGCAGCAAGTCATTTTTTTCAGAACAAAATATATAATTACAATTATCTCGACTATTAAAGCTAAACAAAGTAGGTAAATAAAGAAGATATTTTTATAGAATAAAAATAAAAGTCCTACTCGATATTCTGAGCTTCATCTACCTAATCCACTGTTGCAAAGGACCATGCGAATCACCTTTACCGCCATTTATTACAATTTATGAGCTTAAGGGGGAGAGGCACGTTAACATGCATTAGTTTTGTGTTTTATTACGTTTCTGTACTACATTTGTTCTTCTGAGGGAAAGGTAAAGAAATTCAACGATCCCGAACGGAAACCCTGCTGTTTTGGTGATTTAAGCTTCTACCAACGAATTGTTTTCCTTTAAAACGTACGTGTACGTTTTATCAGTTTATTATACTAGATGGCAAACGAGCAAGTGGATCTCGTGATGGTAAGAGATCACCACCGCCCATAAACATTTGCAACACCAGGGGTATTGCAGATGCGTTGCCAACCTAGAGGCCTAAGATGGGATACCTCAAGTGCCAGTAATTTCACCGGCTGTCTTACTCTCCACGCCGCGGAACACAACGGTGCAAGCACTGCTGTTTCACGGCAGGATTAGCTAGCAAGATTGTGGTAGCAATCCGGTCGGACCTTGCACAAGGTTCTACCACCTGCAAGAGAGTTGAACCTGAGTTGTACGAGACCGTTAATCCGCTACTTTTGATTGTGCGAGTGTGCGTTGGAAATTACAATAAAATGATCCCGACTCGTCAACATATCTGTAGGACGTCCACTGTTGAATATAGGCCTCCCCCATAAAAGTCCAGTTGCTTCGGTTGGAAGCGGCCTGCTTTAACCAGGGCATCCGTGTGTCTCGTTGGTGGACGTCCTACACTCTGCGCTTGCAGATTCGCGGTCTCCACTCGAGAACTTTTCGGCCCCAGCGGCCATCTGTTCTCCGTGCTATATGGCGCCCATTGCCACTTCAACGAGCTAATTCGCTTGGCTATGTCGGTGACTGTCGTTCTTCTATATCTCCTCATTTCTGATCCCATCTAAAATCTAAGTTTGTGCAAAATATCGGTCGCGGGTGAGCAAAGAAATTCTTTTAGTTCATTGACATGGATCTCTGCAAAATAACGCCTGATTCAATAAATCACTATTATGGTGTACAGTACAATAAAGAGTCATTGTATTGTATTGTAATCTCGATCACTGGCGTACCCCATTGGTTACCGACTTTTGACGATCGGTGGGCATTGCTAAATACGAACTGTTAATGCTATAAATAAAACGAGCGCGTCATTCTGCCAATTTTATCACAAAAACCCATAGAGCAATGGAAAAAAATAGTTTTTGTCATTATGTATTTCATTTAAACTAACATTTTGTTGCTGGTTTTTTCGGATACGAAGAATTCATTAATCGCTATCCCGTGGGAATTATGATGTATTCCGGAATAATAACCTAACTGAGAAAAATAAAAAAACCGCCGACCCGACATTAAATGAATGAAAATAATTGATTTCATATTCTTTCACAGCTTGTTTGCATATAGCCCTGCCAAAACTGTTTGTATAGTGTTTTGTTTGTCTGTTTCTGTTGTTTTGTCATTTCAAAGATCAATATCTCAAAAATTGCTTGATTGATTTTAAAAAAACCGCATCAGAATCGGTGTACCCATTTGAGAGCCACGATGGCATACACAGACAGGCAGACTTTGGCGTCAAACTTAACGCCCCTCTTTTTGCGTCAGGGGTTAAAAGTAATCCTCTGGTTATAAAATGTTTGCTGAATTTTATCAAAATTATTTTAGCGCGTTTGTAAAATAATTAGGACAAACATAATCCTCCTTCCAGAAATCGGGTAAAAAAGCGGCAATTTGTAATTTTTATTTCAGCAAGATTTTTGCTTGGATCTTGCTCAGCTCTTCATAATGATGCGTAAACCATCATGACTAGGGTTACCACCCGTACTCTTAAATAGAGTATTGTCCTCTTTTTCATGTAGGCGTACTTTATAATCTACGACACCAATAAATTACGCTAAAATACTCTATTTACGTAAAACTTATTCTTACTGGCTCGTTACTGGTTATGAGTACTTATGAGACTAAATAAACTGGTATCCACAGCCACCAAATTTTGGCGATACTCTTTTTTTATTCTGTGTACTTTATTTTTGTCCTTCCAAAATGAAAAAAATACTTTATTCGCCCTAAAAAAAGGTGGCAACCCTAATCATGACGTAGGTAGAATATGAATCATGGAGTAAATAAAAATGTAGTAAAATTCTAAAAGCGAAACAATTCATTCGTTTTATTGAAACTGACGTCTGGCACAGATGGTCACTTTCCGGGCGAGCGAGCGGAGCGAAAAGATGCGTGTCGCGAAATATTAAATTGTCATATTTTTTTTTATGTCCTACGGTTTATTAACAGCTATTTTATTATTCGGCATAGGAAAGTTTATTTGAATTTATTAAATACGTTTTTCCACTGAAGTAAATATAAATAGAATCTTCGTGCAACTTTTTTTCATCATTTTTCTTGATTTTGAACATAAAACTACCGTGAGACTCGCTCATATTAAATATGTTGACCCGGATAACTCCGAAGAAGAAGCAAAACGGAGAAGGACTACGGATTAGCCTGAAACATGTCGAGCTAAACTCGATTTAAAACGTAAGTTATCTAGGTCAATATATTTAATATTTTTATGATTTTAAATGCATAGATTCTGAGAGGAGGCCTGTGCCCAGCAGTGGGACGTATATAGGCTGGGATGATGATGATGATGAAATGCATAGAGGTAAGTACAGTAAAAATACTTTCAAAGGAACTGAATTATGGTTTATCTACACCCATATCACAAGTTCTATGTATAGGTATATATATAGGCGTTCAAAAACCGTTAATAATGAATGACCAGCATTAAATAACCGATTTTTAATCCCGAACTCAAAACGAGGGGTGTTATAAGTTTGATCGTGTATGTGTGTGTGCCTGTCTGTCTGTGGCAATATTAAAATAATAATAAAATAATGAATACATATTAAAAAATTGTATGCAAGTATTGCAAGTTGTAAGTTATTAGGCCTTAAAACACTCATGTGATCCTTTTATGAACCACACTCGTGTTTTAAGGCCGTTCCCTGAGCCAAATACGCAAAACTAGCCCAAGAATAATGCTACTTTTCTACGAAACGTTGATATTTGTAGACTTGGGAAAAATATATATCATTCTTGATTATATTATCTTGTCAAAGACAGCTTTCGATACACGATTCATCACACTTCGCTCGATACAATTAATTCCCAAAGTAACCTCCAACGCGAATTTTTAAAAGAACTTTACTTGTTTTTTTACTACGTGACACTATGAAACAAAAAATAGAGAAAAATCTATCATAACTTAAATAGTCCTTTGACAGCTTCCGAATTTCAATAATTTGAGGCAATATTTTTAAATTAAATAAAAATCGACAAATTCTATCGTAAAAAGAAATTGACTTACGGCCTGCAGTGTCTATCTCCGTCATTCTTTCGAAATGTGACAGTGACCGCTGAGCGCTCGTGCTAGACGGACATGTACTAAGTTTCCCCAAAAAAATACAAGATTTTATTTCATTTGCCTTGCAAATATATTATTGTAGTGTTACTAGTAAAAACTGTGTTGAGTGTCCTACTGATATACCACCGTGTGCGTGTGTATTATGGGTAACAAACAATTGAATAAGAAGGAAAAATCTCGAAAGACAACTCATAAGATTCTAAAAAACGATGGAACTAACGTAAGTAAAAAATATATTTATTAAACAGTGACAATAGTATTTATTTCGTTATTTATAATAAAACTATTAATTTGCAAATTTAATTTTCTGTGAACAAACCAGAACAAACATTACAATCATGAATATGCATATAGTTCAGAATTTCACGCACCACAGGAAAGCCTCGGTGGCGTAGTGGTTTCACCGATAGGATATATAAGTAGTAGGCGACCTTGATCAGTCAAATGTGGCGAGAGTTCGAATCACAACTGATAACTAAGCTTTTTGCTTTTTTATTTTTAGGTAAAAGAGAAAATTTGATATTTTTGAAGCCGAACAAAATACAAAATCTTCGGACTACATCGAGTGAGTATAATTAAATTACTTGATTTATGCTGTTTTATCCCTAGCTACGTAAAACAATACAAAACAATTTAGGTATCTTTATTTACAGACTGCAAACGGTGCAAATTTTTGCAGGTGGTAGGACCTTGTGCAAGGTACGCCCGGATTGCTACCACCATCTTGATCGCTAATCCTGCCGTGAAGCAGCAGTGCTTGCACTGTTGTGTTTCGGCGCGGAGAGTAAGACAGCCGGTGAAATTACTGGCACTTGAGGTATTCCAACTTAGGCCTCTAGCACAGAATATATAATAGTACTAACGTACCTCTAGGTTGGCAACGCATCTGCAATACCCCTGATGTTGCAGATGTTTATGGGCGGTGGTGATCTCTTACCACCAGGAGACCCACTTCCTCGTTTGCCTTCCAGTCGAATAAAAAAAAAATGGTAACTTAATCTCCGATTTTATAAACCGCTGGCACCTGTAGCGAGTAAGTTCTAATCTCCAATAGACTTTATTTATCCTTATAAATATAAAAATACCAACCTACCTAGGTCGCATGTAAATTCGTGCGTTGCGATAAATACCTTACTACCCACAGCGGCGCGTACCTATGAAAAGAATGGTCGCGTGACCTTAGTTTTTTTTTATTCGACTAGAAGGCAAACGAGCAAGTGGGTCTCCCGGTGGTAAGAGATCACCACCGCCCATAAACATCTGCAACATCAGGGGTATTGCAGATGCGTTGCCAACCTGGAGGCCTAAGTTGGAATACCTCAAGTGCCAGTAATTTCACCGGCTGTCTTACTCTCCGCGCTGAAACACAACAGTGCAAGCACTGCTGCTTTACGGCAGGAGTAGCGATCAAGATGGTGGTAGCAATCCGGGTGGCCCTTGCACAAGGTCCTACTACCTGCAAGTTAGATATAGGGAATTAAAAAACCGGTGAGAACTAAAAACTGGTTAATAACTACATCGACGGATACAAAACCGGTTAACCGGTTTTTTGCAAACTGTTTAAGATTGAAGTATTAGATGATAATTTTACTATTATTGGTTGTTATTGATGTTAACGGCGTATTTTGTGAGATTTAAATATACTCTCTACTAATAAGGGAAGGTGGGTTACAGTGGATCATGGGTAACAGTGGTCCAGTTGAATGAAGTTTTAACTCATTTATTTATTAAATTGTTTAATAGTCTTTTATCACAAGTAAAAAAACAAAGCTAGCCCACTAATATAAAATCACGATGTAAAACAAAAATCGGTTAAAATTCAGTGTAATCAAGTGTAATCAGTTAAAATCAGTGAAATCGTAAAATTATATGATAGAGTTTCATATCCATTATGCCATTGACTCTCACGAGATCACCAACTTTATCACCCGAAAAACATCCCCAGACCATAACTGATCAGTGACCCAGTCCGCCACTGTTGGCACACGCGTAGCTTTGCCTTTCGTTCGCCTTCTTGTTGTCGAATATATTTGACGATGTCTCCCCCCAAAAATGCAATTTCGATTCGTCGTAAAATAAAACTTTTGACCACTGCTCAGGCGTCCAATCTTTGTATTTTTGTATCTTTGTCCTATTATTCAGAGAATAATATTATCCTTTATATTAAATACATAGCTAGAATAACATTGTTTTAACTTCGCGTACCAGATTTGTGTCTAGGGAATGCAAACCGGGTAACAAACCGGTCAAAACCGGTTTTTTATAATTTTCGGCAGTTATTAACCAAATTAGAAATAGTCCTTAAGTATGTGTAAATTGCCTAAAATAGATACCCCAGAATAATCTTCAGACTAGAAAACGACGAATATAGCGTGGAAACGTTTTTTTTTTTAAACAAGAATACACACTCGTATTTCTTCGTGTAGTGGACAACAAGAAGTTGGTTCATCTTTTTAATTAAATTTCGTCATCAATATGCTGATAAAACATACGAGCCAAAAGGAAAAATTACATTGCTGAAGCTACAATACCGGTCAAAAGTTTAAGTTCATTCTGTGAAATAAGGTTTTCATATTAAATTATACTGATATTAAAATATAGCATATACTTTGAATTTATACGTTTCATTAGGCCCATGACTACCTAGTAAGAAAATAAATACTTATTCGAGGAATTGTTCTATTATAAATATAATATTTTCTCTTTTTCCTATGAAATTTTATAAATTCCGCAATTATTAAAAATAGGTCCTCAAAGTTGATCTGAGTGTCGAAACTCGTGCTCTTAATGTAGGTCTGTCCAATGAAGGCTTCACGAGTTCACGACACGAAAAATTGTTGAAAAATGAAGGTTTCCCAAACTGCTGTCATAAGTGCTTTGAAACGAAAACGTGATTTTAATTCCAGTCGATTTCGTTTAGGTACGCCAAGTCACGTCAAAAAGCGAAAACAATTTTATTTAAGCCCAGAGCAAACGCCAACAAACTCGAACTGCTAAAGAAATTCGCGAAGAACTCAACGCCATAATCAGTCAGTATCCGTTTCGATGGTGGTGGAAGTATGTTACGTAAACAGAATATGGGTAAAAGATTGTAATGGGCTCAAAAATACAGAGATTGAACGCCTGAGCAGTGGTCTAAAGTTTTATTTTACGACGAATCGAAATTGCAATTTTTCGGGGGAGACATCGTCAAATATATTCGACGACAAGAAGGCGAACCAAAGGCAAAACTATGCGTGATGCCAACAGTGGAGAACTGGATCACTGATCAATTATAGTCTGGAGATGTTTTGCGGGTGATAAGGTTGGTGATTTCGTGAGAGTCAATGGCATAATGGATATGAAACTCTATCATAACATTTTGCAACTTCACGCTTTTCCATCCGAAAAACGAATTTTAACTGATATTTTTTTTACATTGTGATTCCGTTATTATGTGATTTGTGCGGTTTCCATACAGGTTAGGTTTGTTTTTACTTACTTGTAATAAGAGGCTATTAAATAATTTTGTAAATAAATGAGTTAAAACTTCATTCAACCGGAATCACAAAAATTTCATTTATTTAGAACTTAAATATGTACTTTTTTACTTACTAGGTGCCCGATGGGAACACACAAATACTCCCAAAATATTAAATTCCGAATTCGCTAATTCCGATTTTCACAATTCCTAAGACATATAATTCCGATTACTTAAAAACATGTATATCATTTTTCCGAATTTCAAAATATCGATTTTTTATATCCAATTTTTAAAACTCCGAAGAATTAAAAACACGAAATGTTATTGGCCTGAAGTACAGTATTCCGATTACCAAATTTCCGAAATGACATCGCCAATTCGGAAATATGACATTCGGCAAAATAAACTGCGTGGTTTTAATAAGCGGAAACTTGAATTTCGAATCTTGAATAAATATCAATTAATTTAGGTAACTTGAACTGCATAGGATAGGTTAGGTTAGAATTGCGTCAAAGCGCGAAGCGCCTTAACTGCGCGGAATAGGAGCTCCGTGATGCAGAAATCCATCGAACTTGTAACACATTGCTGAAAATGAATAACAGTTATTACTTTTTTAGACCAATCTAACCTACCTAACCTATTCATAGCTTACGTTTAGAAGTCGGGATTTATTATTGATCGGTGTAATGTTACTCGGAATTTTTAAAATCGGTATTTTAGTAATTGGAATTCGTATTTTTGACATTTCGGATTATTATTGAGTCGAACTTCTTATTGTTCGATGTATTAAAATTCGGAAATTTGAAAACCGTAATTTAAAAAATGACGATATGTTTAAGTTTCGGATTTATAAAAAATCGGAATAGTCATAGTAGGACTTTAAAAACATTCGGAATTATAAAAATCGGTATTTTGAAGTTCGTGATTCCGACTTTCGGAATTTCTTAATTCTTCTTTTTCTGAATTTCTTTCGGTATTTATGTAGTGTACCCGTGCCCTATACACCGCAACATTACCTCTCGTTTCGATGCTGAGACGATGACTAGTTTGGCAAGCGGGGGCGTAAGAGCAACAACTTCGAATCCACTCACGGGCATGCTTGTAATACACATAAAATTATACCAAAAGATCCACTGTTACCCATGATCCACTGTAACCCACCTTCCTCTATTAATACAGAGTATATTTAAATAATTATTTAAATCTCACAAAATACGCCGTTAACACCAATAGCAACCAAGAATAGTAAAATTATCGTTTTCAAATAGTTTGCAAAAAAACTGCTAAAAACCGGTTAACCAGTTTCGAATCCCTCAATACGGTTATTAACCGATTTTTGGTTTTTACTGGTTTTTTCATTCTCTATTTGCGTCGTAAATTGATTAATCACAAAGTTCTTATAATCTATCGTGCAGGGCTTACTTCTGTTTCTCTCGTTAGTTCTTTGCCACCGGTGCTTTATACGTATGTCCATAACAAATTGTAAATGCTAACACATTTAATATATCGCTGCTTATCTAAAATAAGTCACTATTGCAAAATACTACGTTTTCGTACTAACTGTAAAACTGCGTAGAGAATAAGCTAAACTTTGTCGTGAATAAGACACCCAAGTCGCTACTTCAAAAAATGACCCCATGGCAGCAATGGGCCGTTATGTGATTGGTTGGAACTTGACACTATTTTATCGTTAAGAGCGGCCGAATGCCAGTTGCGCCGCGGCTTTTGGCAACTTCACTGGTGAACAACGGCACATCGCGAAATAACCCGCGGGTCGTTGCTTATTGTTTATGCAATAATGCTACATCGCAAAATACAGCCATCTTTACGATAAGGGAAGCTAATTATTTGTGCTTTTTTTTCTGCAATAGTGTAACATTACGAAGTGAAACATTCTTCACGAAAAAAGTAAGTATACTACTTATGTCATATGTAGAATTTAGCCTATATTTACGAAACGGAAAACGATTTTTTATTGGTAACATTTAGAAATATGCCATATTGTTAGTTGGTTTCAGAGATGATTAGCAATAAAAACTTCAAGTGGCAGAGCAAAAGAAGAAAGGTCTTCTCGGATTTATTAATGAGAATCCCGGACATCAGCCTGTAAGAGATAAGGATGGCCCAGAAACAGCTTAAGAACAATAAGAGCTTCTGAAGGCGGGGAGATCCCCGGTCATTAAAATCCTTCAGAGGATCTTTAATTCCGTCTTTTCAAAGGTACAATGCCAAAAGCATGGAACAAGATCGTTGTGGTGTTGTTCTTCAAGTAGGGCGATAACACCTTATTGAAGAACTACAGGCCAATCTCGCTGTTGAGTCATGTTTATAAGCTGTTTTCCAGGGTCATAGTAAATCGTCTTCCAACCACCCGAACAAGCCGGGTTGTGGAAAGGCTGTAGTACTGTAGATCACATAAGTACACGCTGCAGCAGGTCAATCAGAAGAAAGAAGAGTAAAACTTGTCTAGACATTAGTGGGCTATGATATGACTGATTCGATCGAAACATGGGCAGTGCTTGAGTCTCTCCAGTGATGCCATATGACTATCAGTATATCGAAATGTTGAAGTATTTGTATAGAAACGCTACTATGTCGGTCGGAGCACAGGAATAGAGTTTCAAGGCGATTCCCTTGAAAATCTCCAAAACTGTTTACTGCCGCTCTGAAAAACGCCTTCAAGCTGGCTGGCTGGAATCGAAAGAACTAGGCATCAATGTCAACGGCGAACACATTATGCACCTTCGGTTTTCCGAAGATATTCTGGTCACGGCAAAGTCGATGGAAGAACTCAGCACGATATTCGATGGCTTCAATTGAGTCTCCCAATGGGTAGGCCTCAAAATGAACATGGACAAGACGAAGGTCATGTCGAATCTCCGTGTGGTGACTGCCCCTGTTATGGTTGAGAGTTCGGTTCTTGGAAGTTGTCGACACGTATATCTAGGACAAACTGCCCAATTAAGTAGGTTCAACTTCGAAAAGGTGCTCAATCGTCGAATCCAACTCAGATGGGCAGCGTTTGTGAAACCCTCAGATCCTTAAGACGAAAGTTTTTAACCCCAGTGTGAGATGGCATATTGGCCTTTTAAATAGGCTCAGAGTTGCTTAGCGAGCTATGGAAAGAGCTATTCTCGGAGCTTCTTTACGGGATTGAATCAGAAATGAGGAGATACTTAGAAGAACGAGGGTAACCAACATAGCCAAGCGAATTAGCTCGTTGAAGTGGCAATGGGCCGGCCATAAAGCACGGAGAACAGATGGTCATTGGCACTGAAAAGTTCTCGAATGAAGACAGCGAATCGATAAGCGCAGCATAGAACGTCCACCAACGAGATAGACGGATGACCTGGTTAAGGCCGCGGGTTCACGGTGGAATCGGATGCAGGCCACTTCTAACCGAAGCAACTGGAAATCTATAGGGGAGGCCTATGTCCAACAGTGGACCTCCTACGGCTGATATGATAATAATATTTCAGTCAATGTTATCCCACAGGAACACTACCGGTTTTAAAGTTATCCTATATCCGAGAAGATTTTGTTCATATAAGGATAATTTGACTTTGATAGGTAACAAGTTTTACAATTATTATGTTTTGTTTTTGAAGTACTCAATTTTTTATTCTGAAGTGTATAAAATACACTAAAAACTCTTTAGTACGGTACATAATTATAAATCTCGTGATAATAATGTGATTTTATATGCTTGAATAGATGTTGTATTATGATAAAGGGACATTAATGAAGATAGTTGAAAGTATCGCAAACGTTAATGTGCAATTAAAAACAAAATGTATCATCTTCTCCGACGTCGGAAGTCGTGTTCAGACCTTGTTGACAATAATTTTAATGAAAATTTTGTGCACAATACAAGATGGGCCGTTGTTAAAGATAAATTTATGTTATATTTTGTCTGATACGACATTATTCGTGATAAAATTTACTTTATCACATGACTTAAACACAAATAGGTCGTTATTTGTCATACATTCTTGTATTATTGTGTAAGCATTACGACTTGTGACTTTCTTGCTCATAATAAAATTAAAAATATTAAGACTTAACTCGAAGTGGTCACTGTTTTTATTATTTTATTGATATAAAGATGTACCATTTCATTATAATTTTATACTACAGCTATTCTTGATTAACCAAGGGACTGAATAGCACATAGAAGAATGTATTTAAGTTTATTTTAATACGAGATATTTTGAAATTAAATTTGTTTTATTTTCAAATCGCTCTACTGAAAAAAGTTCGATTTTGAGTTGGGCCGTTTTAATTGATAAGCAGCGATATTTTCAGTTACAAATATCGTTCGATGTGGAAGAAGAGGTTCCAGACAAAACAGTTGATCGAAGAATTGTCGCAGTTATTAGTATTTTTTTTTACAAAATTACAATTTATTTGCAATCATGGACCCTTAGAATGCGGTATTCAAAAGAATGCAGTTTGTTGGAGAAGTACCTAAAAACATGGGCTAACATCAAAATTTATGTTTCGGTGTATAAACAATATTGTTTTTGAAATAAGAGTTGACTTCATTAAAATGAATATTTAATTTACACTGTGCTCTATTTTATTACTTCAATTTAACTTTAACGCCATCTATGCGATCCAGCATGCTTTTTTCGGTCTAGTAATACGTTTTACAAATCAGTGTCCTGTTAGTTCAGTTGAGTCGCCACTTCTTACGTGGCGCTGTTGTATCGGCAATAATCGGCAATGTATCGAGGGGCGGGACGGCTGGCGCGGGGGAGGGGCTCGATTTTAGAATTCGTTTGGGTACGGGAACGGCCTTAAGGACCCCTATTACGTAACACTTGCAAAAAATACTATTTAAGCAACACGTTTAATTTATTCGATCTCTTTTTTCTCTTTCTGTTCCTTTTAGTAACGAGGAACACAGTGATAAAGCATGAGGTGATGATGACCAAACGAACTGTTTGGACTATCTGTCATCGTCAAACGAAATTTTATAAAATTAAGCCTTGTACATTTATCAAAACTGTCAAAATGATGAGATTAGACTAACACAAAAACTAAAACAAACTCGTCGCAAGAACTACGAGAGAGAACATCTACAATTTAGTAATAAAAAAGACTATAACCACAAATTTAACATTACAAGTTGTTAACTTTACAAACGCGTTACGATCAATCAAAATTTAACCGTATCTTTATGACAGTAAACTTGTCGTCTGACGCATTATCTTTTTGAATAAATAAATAGCAAAAACTAAACAAATTACCTCTGGCCACGACACGTGCCCGCCGTGTCAAAGATTTACGTAAAAATACAACAGAAAAAGAAAAAAAAGCACATTCGAATACGAACTATAACATGTTGCCAGCAAAGTCGTAAATAAAATACAACCCAACCATGACTTACTACCTTTTCACATGTGATTGAGCGAAACGTCGGTATTAAAACATTACCATCGTGAACACATGTATTTTAAATCAGGCACAGTCTTAGTGCACTTGTCTGACAAGAAATATTCCGAAAATACACTCTAATCTCTTGGAATTAAGCATTCACAGCATTTGGCAGGTGACATCTTAACGTGGGCGCGTAATGCATTTACGAATAACACAACGGCCACTTTCTCAATCTCCTTTCGATCTGAGATTCGTGACTGCAAAAAGTACTTTAGCGTACGCAGAATAGAGATGCAATTTTGAGATATGTGAAAAGAAGATACGAGGTTTGTGTAGTAAGGTGATATTTGATTTACTCTAGATAGAGCTAGGTTTTGACGGAGGAAATGTTATATTAAATCTAGAGCGATTTACGATAGTGACACTAGCAGACATTTGACACAGAACTGATTTACATCTGGTCAACTAACATCTAAGACAAGTCTAAACTTTTCATGTACGTAATTACATTTCAAACAAAATATGTAGTAGAAGCTGTGGTGGCCTAGTGGTTTGACCTATCGCCTCTCAAGTAGAGGGTCGTGGGTTCAAACCCCGGCTCGCACCTCTGAGTTTTTCGAAATTCATGTGCGGAATTACATTTGAAATTTACCACGAGCTTGGCGGTGAAGGAAAACATCGTGAGGAAACCTGCACAAACCTGTGAAGCAATTCAATGGTGCGTGTGAAGTTCCCAATCCGCACCGGGCCCGCGTGGGAACTATGGTCCAAGCCCTCTCATTCTGAAAGGAGGCCTGTGCCCAGCAGTGGGACGTATATAGGCTGGGATGATGATGATGATGTAGTTAAAATGAGAATAAAAGCCACAAATCGAACACAAGCCAAGGAGCATATACACCGTTTCATGCATTTCTTGAGAAATAATAACGTCACCTTCATAATATATAATTAATGTGTCCACTCCAATAATTATTCGTGATAGACTTTTATATTCTTTAAAAAACGAATTAACGGTTTTTAAAGAAAATAAGTCTGTAACGAATTATCATTGGATACACATTACGCACATTAAGATATATGTTAGGAACAGTTCTATCAGACCACATTTTTAATTTTTATTCAATTTTTATGGAATAATCGAGAAAAACTAACAAAAATGCAACGTTTCCAGCTCAGCAGGTATAGAACGCAGAAAATTTATGAGCATTTTCTATTTTTCAAGTACCCGCGATTTTTCTCAGTAAAATTGGAAGCTAGAGCAAACTTACCGAAACAAGATTAATTAGGTATTTACGCCAGATGGGATGTGATAAATCTTTCAGTGTTAGCTCTTCGAGCTAGCGCAGGTGAAGGCGAAAAAAATTGGCAAGCGCGAGTCGCTGGTATAAGAGGATTCTGTACGTGATTTTAATTGACGAACTTTGATAATAAATTATGAAACCATCCTTTTTTTTTAACACCCGACGCAAAATAAGGGGTGTTATTAGTTCGACCGCTATGTGTGTCTGTATGTGGCGCGGTAGCTCTTAAACGGGTGGACCGATTTGAATGCGGTTTTCTTTATTTGATAGCAGATTTTCTAGCAATGGTTCTTAGACATGTTTCATCAAAATCGGCTCAGCCGTTTCTGAGATATTGAACTTTAAAGTGACAAAGTCGGGGGTTGTCCAACTTTTGTTGGTTAGGTTATTTCTACGGTTTTCTCGTTCTGTTTGCTATGTGTATGTATGTATGTTTGACTACACCGCATCCAGCTTTATACATATTCATCAAACTCAAACAAACTCAAACTCACAATATTTATTGACAACAAAAACACACTAAATCACAGCAAAAACAGTAAAAACATAAATAGGAGAAGAGAGAACAATTAGAGACGTTGTGTTGTAGTGTGATGCCAAAAGGATCATAAAAACTACTCTACATAGAGTTGACTAGAGAAGATAGACATGCCATGTCTGACCGGTATTAAAATCATGGAGGTCCAGTTTATTTAACGCGTAACGATCGTATATTAGTTAGCTGACCTTTCAAAACTTTATCCACAACATAACCGACCCGGTTGAAAGCCGGTTTATTTCGCCCGACAATAAAATACGGTACCCTGCCTGCCGTCCGGTGGCTGTGTCCGGACTGGATTATCCTTCCGATCTCTGACCGTTCCTAACGGATTATAGCTTTAAGGTTTTAACGTGTTTTCGATCCCTACTAAATAGAGAATAATTTTCACGACCTATTGTAACAGATGCTTGCTTATGGGCTAGTTCAGAATGGGTTTTGATAGGAATATAGAGTCTTAAATATTTAATCGAACCATATTTGTAACTGGGTAAATATGTGAGTGTTTTTGACCGCTCTCAAGATATTTTTTGTTTTGAATTGTTAATTAGTTTCAGTATAAATGTAAATGTTTTAATGAACTAAAATAATTTCTTTGCTCACCCGCGACCTTAAGATAGCTAAGTCTATGCAAATTATGCGTGTTCATGCAGTTCCTCCACCTCCACACTGTACGAACACACACAAATTACACAAACCACAATTATTTTAGTTCATTGATATGGACCTCCGCAAAGTAACGCCTGATTCAATAAATTAAGTAAATGTTTTAGTATTTTAGTCGTTATGTCGTTTCTTTAATACATTGTGATATACGTGCCGAAACGGCTATAACGAAAAAAAAAACTAAATTACTTAACTAAATACTAATCCATGTATTCACCATTATCGCCCGTTCCAACTTCTCAAAACTATTTCTGAGAAACTATACAACTTTTACATGTCTATTCGCAATGGTCTCTTCTATCAAATAACGTATTAGATGTAGTAATGAAATCTCACCCTGTCTCGTACGGAGCGGAGGTCCCGGGAGACTTGCACGATACTGAATGGATGGCGACCAAAGTTACAGCCGAAATACTGAAGATCAAGATGAGACGGTTTTCGGGATAGCAGCAGAATATCGTCACTACTCTGAAAAAAGCCCGTATCTTAAAATCGATAATTTTACTAAGTGAACTTTATGTACATTATTTTAAGAGTCAACTTTGTTGACATATTGATTTTAGATACGAGATTTTTTCAAAGTAGTGACGATATATATCATCATGTTCTCCCGGATGCAGCCAGGCTAGAATAACTTGAATGATACTGACTTAAATCATGATTTTTATTTCATGTTTCAAAAATCAATGATTTCGATCAAAATTTCATTTCATTTTCATTTCTTTTTTTTTCATTTTCATTTAATTTCAAATCGGAAAAAGGAATTTCTAACAAAAAAAAAGCTGGAAGGATATCAATCAACTGCAGTAATAATTAAATTTCGAGTCGAACTCGAAATTCAAATCGTTTTTTTTAGCTGATGGTCTATCTATATGACATTTAACTTATTTTGGCGGTTTTGCCAGCACTATTCCACCTAAATAAAAATGTTTTCCCGACAAAAATTTGCGTTAAGATCGCAAAACCAATACGTAGAGGTAAATTTTTTTTTTTTATTGATTTGTTTGCATTTCTTCTAAAAAAAAAACATGAGTTAGTAATGAACTAAAATGATTTCTTTGCTCACCCGCGACCTTAAGATAGCTAAGTCTATGCAAATTATGCGTGTTCATGCAGTTCCTCCACCTCCACACTGTAAGAACACACACAAATTACACAAACCCATCTATCACCACCACCACAACACACTGACGCGTTTCGAACTCAACCAGAGCTCATCTTCAGAGTGACACAACCGTACACCATGCTACCAGTTGTTAGACTAACAAACCACCACCACTGTTTTAATTTGCCAAACAAAACAAAAAACTACCCGCAAAATATTAATAAATTTTAACTATGCTACAAAACTACCTTGATTTT
The DNA here is from genome assembly GCA_037349165.1 of Choristoneura rosaceana. NCBI lineage: Eukaryota > Metazoa > Arthropoda > Insecta > Lepidoptera > Tortricidae > Choristoneura > Choristoneura rosaceana. The sequence continues at coordinate 2,495,409 of JAZBNJ010000007.1, forward strand.
TTAATTTTTATTTATTTTTAGTCAAGGCATGTTTTACTAACTATCGTTGCTAAAATTAGACCCAAGCCGTAGCAAGGGAGATGAGCAAATAAATTTAGTGTCATCTCCCTTGCTACGGCTTGGGTCTAATTTTAGCAACGATAGTTAGTAAAACATGCCTTGACTAAAAATAAATAAAAATTAAAAAATCAAGGTAGTTTTGTAGCATAGTTAAAATTTATTAATATTTTGCGGGTAGTTTTTTGTTTTGTTTGGCAAATTAAAACAGTGGTGGTGGTTTGTTAGTCTAACAACTGGTAGCATGGTGTACGGTTGTGTCACTCTGAAGATGAGCTCTGGTTGAGTTCGAAACGCGTCAGTGTGTTGTGGTGGTGGTGATAGATGGGTTTGTGTAATTTGTGTGTGTTCTTACAGTGTGGAGGTGGAGGAACTGCATGAACACGCATAATTTGCATAGACTTAGCTATCTTAAGGTCGCGGGTGAGCAAAGAAATCATTTTAGTTCATTGATATGGACCTCCGCAAAGTAACGCCTGATTCAATAAATTATGAGTTAGTAAGTGAAGGTTGAATTCAAGTTCATACTTTAACAAACCGTTTTACATCGGCTCGTGCTTAACTACATATACTCATAAACGCTCGTTAATTATTAACATGGTAATTCGTCGCGTGCCGCCCGAACCGTAATTTAAGACTGGATAATGGCAGCCATTATTAATTAATAATTAACGGGCAGGCTGATCAGGTGTATTGGATGCGGTATAAGCGTTACCTTAGTGATGGGTTCAGCTTTGAAGGCTTTGAAGGATGTTGATACAGTCACCAGCAAAAATAGACACAACAAAATGCGCATAAATATCTGATATGACTTTATTTCTATGGCCGGTAGGACGTGGCAGATGTTTTTACACGTCTTTTTTTTTCAAAAAGGGGCGGAGCTGTACAACTTAGCTGAGAACAAACAAAACTAGATATTCATTTATTATGGTACTCAGTATTTTGGCTTATTCTATGTGTGTTTTGACCTTCGAAACTATTCTCTCTACCACATCAACACCTGGCGAATCCACCTGTGTGTACGATTTAGAAATGAAGTGTTTGTGTGACAAACACCTAAAATTGAAATTTAATGTTTCACGGTTAATTAAATAACGCATAATTTTCTGCGATCGTAATTCTAGTAGACGTTTCGGAGATAGAAATAACGATCTACTTCTCATAGAAATTATGTCAGATTTTAATAATATAATTAATCAAATCAAGATTTGTTAGAGTGGTTATAATAGTTCTCTCTTTTTTTTATTTAATTTTGTACTTATTCATTTAAGTAACTACGAGTAAGATTTAAGAGTATCGAAAGTTAATATTAAATAAACATGTTTTTTGTTACAGGTAATAATTTCTTCACCTCTTGGTAGCTCGGCTGAGCGTAAGTTAATATAATAATAAAAGATTGGTTAACAGAACAATTCCTCCGATAAATTTAAAAATGGAATAAGAGAAAAAAAATGCAAAAAGATTTACCACTCCAGGCCCCGACGAGATTCGAACTCGTGATCTCCTGTTTACTAGACAGGCGCTTTAACCAACTAAGCCACGGCGCCGATGACGAAGCGGGCGAAAATATCGACAAAGTTCTACGATACAAAGGTGATACTGATAAACCATTCTTGTAGGTGTAGGTGTTGTAGGCACATTCAGTAGACATGAGCATTATCTTTGTATCGATAATTACGTATAATTTGATAAATAATAATAGATTATTCTTTCTCTCTTTGAATGGCACATCAAATGTGGCGTTATAAATTGATATTATTGTTAAACATAATCCTCTTTGTGACTTACTCGGGTTTATTCTGATGTGATTGGAGTTGTGCTTTATACTTCTTCTAGATGTTGTCGCTTTAACTTGCGTTGAATCCAATTGAATTCTCCGGGATAAAAAGTATCTTATCTTTCTCCAGAGTCCTGTTCCTGTGTACCAAAATGCATTATAATTATTTCAGCAGTATAGTCGTCCAAACATAACAGACAGACAGGTACGAGTTATTGTCGCATTTATTATTATGATATCTTGATTATTTAGAGTAAAAAAACCGAGTGCGAGTTGGTCTCGCGCACGAAGGGTTCCGTACCATCTGTACAACATTAAATAGACATTAGCAAAAAACTGCAAAAAATTCACGTTTGTTGTGTGGGAGCCCCCTTAAATATTTATTTTATTCGGTTTTTAGTATTTGTTGTTATAGCCAGTCTCGCGCAACTTAGAACAAAAAAACTTTTGTATGGAATCTGCATGGCAAACCATTACCATAATATAAACTAAAACCTCAGTACAGTTTAGCTGTCAGGTCAACTGTCATGAGTGTCATTGCTTAGCTTGTGATTGTGACTCGCATACTTTATTCGTTAATTTCTTTAGATTTCTATTTAAGTTCGTCTTAATTGTTTTCTAAAGTAGGCACGTGACTGACGTAAACATATTTTGTGAAATTAGCACCGAAAAGACGATTTATAACGTGTGAAATTTGTGGAAATCGAACAAGTCGACATAATCACGAAAAAAGGATTTTTATGGCAAAATTTCCCTTTGACGAGAACCGGTAAGTATTGTCTTAGATACTTTTAGCTATATTTTGTAGGAGCAAGTTAAATAAACAAAGGGAAATAGATATTTAATATCCTTATCATTGTCCACTAGGGATGTGTACTACAACTATCGATGACTGTAGGCTTATTTGTTTATCAGTGCAACTAATATTACTTTACATAAGAAGAAGAAAGATCGGAACTTTATGACAACTTGCATGCAATATGACTATAATTATAGGCATTTTCAAACTTCCGATATTTCAATGCAGTTGAAAATATCTTGATCATGGGTAGACAAGACACACACAGCCTGGATAAATTATTGAGTTTAGTGATTACATAACATTTTAACCGTAAGTTAAAAAAATAAATACCTCTGTTTTAACGATAAAATGTTTTCAGATGCAGGGCACAAACTAGTGGGAAAAGAAGATTTGGTGAATGTTTCCATAAAAAAATTACATGTATTAAAATACATACGTGAAGATAGAAGAAAGAAAGAAAGAAAGAAAGAAAGAAAGAAAGAAAGAAAACATTTATTCGTGACAAAAAAATACCTAAATAAAAAACAAAAAAAAACAAAAAAATAGCTATGCATGTCACGAAATGGTCCCAAATCAGCAATCTGCCGTTCTCGCGAACGGCGCTGTTCTTCCTTTGGGACCATCTGGCCATCATACATTAGAAATTAGACATAAAAATACAGTGAAACCGACAAAATATATATATATAAAATTCCACTTAAAAAAATAAAAATAAAACTAGATATAAATCTACCTACTAAGAGAAGACATAGGCACAGGCCAGTCTCCTTTACCCATTGACATCCATGTACCTTGCGGCATAGATGTCAATGCCTTTGCCTTCCGAACAAAATGAAAAGAATGAGAATAGACAAAATTAAAAAAAAAAAAAAAAAAAAACAAACCAAAACAATAAAACAACATGCGATTCGCCATGAGGCCACCACGCTTATTCGTTTGTAATACAAAAAGTTGACTTACATCAATCTGATTCAGTGATAAATAATAATTAGTGATAATTATACAAAGCAAATAATTAGATGCGAGTGTCATTGGGTGGTCAACACCACAAGATCACTTTGAAAACAGGGCTTTGAATAAAATAAAGGAAATCAATAGAAAACTTATATTTTATTTTGGGTCCACACCTAAATCCAATACTATGTGTAGGTATACGACTTAAGTGTGGACTCGATCTTAACCTAAATTTGATTACAAAAATTGTTGACCTAAGCCTGTATTTCAACCCTCACCATTTTATCGATATCGATAAAAAGCGCAAACGTTTAGCATGCTGCACTATTTAAATCTGTTATGTTGGTAGTATTGTTTTTTGGCGTTAAACGGATCTTTGGCTTGGCGTACATTTTGGTAATGGTTTGCCATGCAGACTCAATACAAACTCGATTCCATTCGCTAGTATGGGAGTCCCGCCTCTTAAAACGTAGTGGTTATATTCTCTTTGGTTATAGCGGCCACAGTTATATATAAATCTGTGAAAATTTCATATAACTGTCACGGTTCATGAGATACAGCCTGGTGACAGACGGACGGACAGCGAAGTCTCAGTAATAGGTTTCCGTTTTTACGCTTTGGGTACGGAACTCTTAAAAGGTTTTCACAGATTGTATCACGGATTGTATTATAATGACTAAGCTGTTTTGCTAGGTATTCAATATTCATGCATGTACTGACAATGGCAAAAATATGTATACACTTTAGTACCTTGTCTATTTTAGTCATATTTGAACTGCCATATATGAACTGTCACAGTGGTTAAAGTGACAAGGTACTAAAGTGTATACATATTTTTGCCCTTGACTGTATTGTACGTATGTAAGTTGTTTTAAAATTTTACTAGTCGAATTTCACTTCCCGTGCTTCTAATATTATACTTAACTCTCGTGAATCACGATTAATATAACTACAAAATTAAAAACTTCAACTCACGGTTATATATGTTAGTCAGGAACGGTCTGACTAGTTTCGAACATTTCAGAACATCTTCAAGACCGAATGTGATCCTTATGTGGAATAGAATCGCAGCCACTGCGTGAGCGTGACGGCAAGCAAAAAAGCGCTAGCTGCGTCTTCTCTGATTTATATCATGACGTCATCAGCTTGAATTTATGATATTTTTTACGTCTGTACTATATATTGCTCTATGTTTTTCACAGCGAATATTTCATCGAGCGCCTTCAGGGCCGTACGTATTTAATTATTAGTATAAATAGTCCCTCGGGAGAGAATTAAACGCGAAACGCGACAAATATAACCGGCCCATTAATTACCTAGATAAATTGCCTCTTTGTACGCGCCAGCGAGTATTTTACAAGTATCGGAACAGGTATGAATATTATGTAGTATTTTTAGTCACTTATTTTTCCCCTTTAGAAGTATTATTTGGTTCAAATAGAAACACTACAACAAAGTATTCATTCGAATACGTGCCGTGCCTGGTTTTATAATATGACTGATATTTAGACGACCGGATGGCCAAGTGGTTAGAGAACCACTGACTACAAAGCTCGAGGATCCGGGTTCGATTCCCAGCCGGGCCAGATATTTGAATGAATAATACGAATGTTTGTTCTCGGGTCTTGGATGTTTAATATGTATTTATCTATATAAGTATGTTTATCCGTTGCCTAGTAATAGTACAAGCTTTGCTTAGTTTGGGACTATTGACTTTTTGACTATTGGTTGCATTTTGTCAGAAAATACTTAGTATTAAATACTCCGTCGCATATTCGTTTCGTACCACCCTAAAGTACTGAGATGACAAATAAAAAGTGTCGAGTGCGGGGTGATTTATGTTGTTTTCGTTAGAACTCGTTAGTTTTAAGTACATTTTACACATTGCCTTATTGTAATTCAAGATATATTTTGTCCTATTTATTATACTAGCCTTTACCTGCGGTTTTGCACGCGTAAACTAAATATTAAGTCTAGCATTTTACATGAAATTCCGGAATTTCGCAAAAAACCTGCGGGATATCCCAAAAATTACGTAGTAAATTTCATTAGCGTTGCATAAAAATAAACCACGTCGATGCATGTCTCTAATCTTAGCGGTTATAATTTAACTCACTAAAGTTACATTAGAAAAGTGTAAGTACATATTAAATGAACTTATTGACCGGAATAACTCACGTCTTAAATCGAGTTTAGCTCGACTTGTTTCAGGCTAATTAGTAGCCCTTCCTCCTCGGAGCAACGCTGATGGAACGTTGATGGATGTCGAGCTAAACTCGATTTAAGACGTGAGTTATACGTCAATATATGTAATATGAGCGAGTCTCACGGTATTTTTATGTTTTGAACAAAAGGTTAAAAACAAAAGCCATCTCTAGTCAGAAATGGTTTGTGGATATTTCTAATGCAGTTTAAAGCGCACGTGACCATAATTCCAATACCGAATGTGCACCGCACAGATATAGATTACACTAGATAACGCAAACACCTCAATCTGTATGAAAACCAACCGTGTCACTTTTTTATATCTGCTGTGACGTCTCAAGAGCCAATTAGCGATGTGAATTCCCCGATGTCCGCGCAAAATGGATTCAAATGCGCCCCGCCGTGAGGCTCGAGTCAGTCACTAGTCATGATTAGTCAGTTAGCGGTCAGTCTTTGTATGCGCCCAACCCCGACGTTTGGTTGGGGTTCGGACACGCGAAGTAGATGCATTTGCGTAATCTAGTGTAGTATATATCTGTGGTACACCGCACCCTGCTTCCGATGCACGCACGCGATCCCGCCGAGCCACTTGTTGGAATTGGAATCTCGTACCGGGTTCATATTAGATTTTTCTCGGTTCTTAGGGTTCAACGGGAAAAGGAAAGAACGGAAGCTTTTAGGGTCACTCGCACCTGTCTGTCTGTTTGTCATAGCCAGTTTGTTTGATAGAGTTGAAAATTGGTATGTGTGACAATTTTTATATCATCATCATCGGCCGGAATACTTCCACTCTAGAATATTGAAGACCTTAGAGTAAACAGAAGACAGTTGACCATTCCTCAAACCCATATTACCGAAACTGACATGAGAACTACCAGCTCTCAAATAAAAAGACATCAACATGAGTACACCTAAAAGAAAGAAATACAGTACACAAATGCAATATCAGAATTCAGAACACTTCGTTTTTTTTTTCAAGTCGGTTAAAAATTCTACACGCAATACAAACATCATACCTGTGTACCAAATGGGGTAGGCAGAGCACACGAAACGTTACCGCTTCGGAGCCACTTTTAGCAATTCTAGGTTTTAATTTTGATAAAAACGGTATAATAGTGAAATGTTGCTAGCCTGTCGCCTACGCTATACCTTAACCTATATCTTCAGTCACTTAGTCTTACATCCACGGAAAAAATGGAAAGGTGTAATTCCAACCCGACACAAAGAAAAAAAGAAAAAATTTAATTGCCAACAGTACAAACAATACCAGACAACAATATAAACAATACAAGATAAAACACAACACATTTCTATGAAAAAACAAGTCTCTACAAGGTGACCTTAGCCTCTGGACAAATAATGAAACCTTGGATAAGACTGATACTTAGCAATATCTTAAAATAGTTACTTGCTTAATTAGACAAGAAAAAAAATCTATGAAATCAGATCATCCAAATACGCAGGCTGCTCCAAAGTGTTACTTACATAGAAAATCGTTAGTTTTTCGGTAAATATTGGACTGATTGTTATGATACTTTGCAGTTTGGTTTTAAATATCTTGCTAAGCCAGTAGTATTCGTATTTGTCCAGAGGCTAAGGTCACCCATTATAAATTATCGGAAAACCTATACCTAAGTCTAGGGCATTTAAAGTACTCGTAACTTTGAAAATTTTCGTAATGTCTACGAATATACGGAACTCCCTCTATGCATATGCAAGTTTGATTTGCACTTATCGGTTTTTCCCGAGCGTACGGTATGTACACTCGAACTACCTACTTAGCCTCTGTGAGCTCGGCTGCTGTCGTGTTTCCGAACGCGTCTTAGTATTAATTTTATTATACACGGCTTAAGGTATCATGAAGCCACAAATAAAGGCTTAATCCAGTCTAATTTGACTTTGCACTGAGTATTTCAGTGCCGGATTTCTTGCCATATTCCATAGCCTGTATTTTTGATACTACCTCAAACTTTAAGGTTAGTTAGTGAAGGTTCTAATTATCACATTATATCATGTTTTGGTAAAAAAATATATATTATTTTCCTTGTAAAATTCATTAGCTCGCAAAGTATCACTACGTGATACTACTTTGTTTTTGTTCAAAACGTCGCAATTGTTGACGTGACAGCTGTCACAGAACGCTTCTCTCTCGCATCAAATTATTGTACGCATTACATTTTGTTGATCGAGAATATTTCAAAAATTAATTAAGCTCTGGTAGTTAATTCTAAATTAAAATTTTGATTTGATATCGTTTCGCACTTAAATCTTCGTCTAGTTACAGTTTGAGGTAGTATCAAAAATACACGCTATATATCTTTATAAATAAATCATTATCATCATCATCATCATCATCATCAGCCGGAAGACGTCCACCGCTGCTAAATAAATAAATCATTAATATTAGGTATTATTATTATTATAATATTATTATTCAAGTGTCCCATGATATTTATTATTTATTTATTATTTATGGGACTTTTGATATCAACAGACCTAAACCCAAACTAAGCAAAGCTTGTACTATGGATACTAGGCAACGGATAAACATAACTTATATAGATAAATAAATACTTAAATACATATTAAACTAAACCACCAAGACCTGAGAACAAACATTCGTATTATTCAAACAAATATCTGCCTCGGCCGGGAAACGAACCCGGGGCCTCAAGCTTCGTAGTGAGGTTCTCTAACCACTTGGCCATCTAGTCGTCAAACGAACAATTCTTGCGTGTTTATTTAACTGTATGACTATGAGTTCATGATTTCTTATTTGTTCAAAAATTTTTTTTAGTTTCAGATATTTATTCCGTTTCCTGTACTTAATCAAATTTAATTAGTTAAATTTCAACTAAGTACGTGGGGGTAGGAAAACCTTCGTCAGTTATTAAATTGATTTCTTTACAAAGTCTTGCGTATCAAATTATGGTTACTTGACATGATAACAAGGGTCAAAATAATATACACCTCTAACATATATCTAGTTTCATATCAATACAAAACCTTTTTAATAAACAACTTCGTAAAAGTTTCAATCAAATAATGTTCTATTTAATTGTCAGTGCCAAGGTGTAGTTGTAGGGTTGCTATGGTCACCTTATGTTTAGCAGGTTGACAGGTTGACGCAGTATGTCCTACGTCCTACTCAATCGGTAAAGCAGATTAGCGCTCATACTGAGCAAAGGAAAAATAGATTTTAGGGTGACGAACCTTTTTTTTGCTCCGACTGATGTACAGTGGTCGAACCATAAACAAAAAATAATCTGAACCGCCATGGAATGAATTCAGTTGCTTTAGTTAAACAGCTCTATTTTTATGATAAGCCCATTTTCGTAATAGTTTCTTAGAAAAACACAGTAGAGGCAAAATTCGAATAGTCCAGTGTTGCCACTCGAACACACTTTTCCCTGTCAAAAACATCAGATAATCAACGCTGGCAATCTCCGAAACAATTGAAGTTGCAGTAAAACAATACTCTACCTTAAAGTTGTAACATAGGATCTATTTTAGCTCGCATAATTTGATAGTCACTCTCGTCGCTGTCATTCAATTTGGATCCGAGTGTTGGCGAATAAAGCCGAATGAAGCCGAATGCAATTTCTTTGACCCGTTGCAGGTTAAGTGAATAGAGGCGGGATTGGAAATTTTATAGTGCGTTTTTTTTTTCGTTTTAGAAGTGCCAGTGTGCGAGTAGCGTGCCCAATATTTGACAATATGTATTTTTTTTTTAACTTGTGTAGTAAATCATTGCCCGCAAACCGGCGTCTGGTAAGGGGGCAGGGGTGAATACTGTTTTTTATTAGTGCTATACAGGGTGTGTTTGACCATGGGGCTTTAAATTCAAGGTTCGATTCTACTCGCATAACTGAGCTACTTTTGTTTTCTAACATTTTCAAATAACTTGAATTTTGATAATTTATTTTTATTATTAAAAGATAAAAAAAAATCAATTCGGTTCATAAATAACGGAGTTCTGAGGTAACAAACATAATTTTTTTTATTACCGTCTCCTTTAATGAAGTCTGTTAAAAAAATTGTTAGATAAAACTCAAATTAATAGCGGACTTATTTTTTAAAATGTTTCAGTGTCATAAGTCATTCACTCATTTAAGTCACAGGTCATAGCCACCCTGTATTTTGTGCTATTATATACTCCGTGCGCAGGTGTCATCGGCGTTGCAAGTTGCAATTCCCCACGTTACTGACAAAAGCGAGTGTTCTGACTCAATTTGCTCAGATTGTAGCTAGCACATAGAGAGAATTGCTTCAGACCAAAGGAGGCAAAGCTTTAGTGGTGGATTTATCATTTTTATAAAACAAACTAATCAGCCCTTGGATCAAACCAAAATATAAGTTCGACTTCCAGTGTTCGTATATCGGTAGTTGTACGAGCGTCTCAACCGCTATTAGTTTCCTCTCGCTTAAATTTAGGGTTGCCAACTATACTGTTAAAAACAGTATTAATATTATTTTTTACAACATTATACTTTTTACTGTTGAAAAAAAATAAAGTATGCAAAATACTGTTTTCAGTATCAAATTGCACACGCTAAGTCAGTGCAACTTACCTATTCACAGATTTACTAAAAAATAGCTTCTTTACTATTTAACTTTAGATACTATTGCTGAATTGATTACCTGTGGGAGGGCTACAAATTTTTCTTTACATTTTAAAACAAAAAAAACACTGTTCATTGTTCTAAAATACTATTCATGTTTCTGAATACCGTTCATTTTTTCTCAGTCCTAAATGTGTACTTATTTCTTGTAAAAAAGTTGGCATCCCTACTTATAATGCAGTATTGAGTCAGATGGAATGGAAAGATTTTATAAAAGAAAGAAAGAAAATACATTTATTCACAACACAAGACAACAATACAATACTATTAAAACGATATGGTGTGCATGCGATACAATTACAATTCATTAAAATGACCTGCTTACGGTTTCTCGTTTCTCCAATACGAGTACATGCATAGTAAGCTGTCGGTAGGCCTCCAACAAGATGGAGCGATGACCTGGTTAAGATCGCGGGATCGCGGTGGATGCGAAAAGCACAAGACCGGTCTGAGTGGAGAGCCTTGGGGGAGGCCTATGTCCAGAAGGGCTACTCCGAAACAAGACGTTCGAAGTTCGTGTCGTGCGATCCCTCTCGCTCTCGTATTAATAGTATAAGTGTGAGAGGGACCGCACGACACGAACTTCGAACGTTATGTTTCGGAGTAGCCCTTCAGCAGTGGACGTCTTTCGGCTGACTGATGATGATGATAGTTGTATATTAGTAGTATATAAGTGCAGAGTACTAGCTTCGTGCAAGGACACACAATATACACCTATAACTATATCCGGCGGGTGCGTGCGTAACGGTGCCAGCCGACATGCACACATTTAAGCGGCGCGATGTACTTTTGTTCATAGTGAGCCTACTTATTCTCTTTTACTATGATATATTATTATGCGACAGGAAACTGATAACGGTTGAAATTCTCTTAGAACTACCTTAATAACGTCGTCAGAAATCATATTAACGAAGCGATATCTGAATGCCACCAGCTATCATCCCCCTTAATATACCCAAAACTGAATCTCACGGCGCCGTCAAACATTTAATTACATCCGAACAGCTAGCGTAACCGAGCGTAAAGCTGTCGGAAGTTAACTGTTAGTTAAGTCTGGGGTTAGTCTTGCATATTCAGATGCGATGTCTCGTTACCCGTGACGGCATTGTGCTGGGGTACGGGTCGCCACGCGAGAATATTGGCCAGCAAGGCTACCACGAAATTCGAAAATCGAAGTTCGTATCGTACCGTCCCGCCTACGCTTATGTTATTTAATACGAGAGTGAGAGGGACGGTACGATACGAACTTCGAATTTCGTGTTTCGGAGTAGCCCTTCAGGTCTCGGGGTGAATGAGGACGCTGCTGTAATAATAAGGAATTTTATATTTTTTCCTGTTTTCACGTAACACCTACATGAAATGTATGTTTTACTAGCTTTTGCCCGCGGCTCCGCCCGCGTGGTATTCGATTATCGCGTGCTGTTCCCTCGGGAACTGTGCATTTTTTCGGAATAAAAAGTAGCTGTCACTCTCGGGCCCATAAACTATCTTTATGCAAAAAATCACCACGATCCGTCGCTCCGTTACGGCGTGAAAGCGTAACAAACAAACAAACTCATTTTCCCCTTTATAATGGTAAGGATGGTGAAACTCACACCACGGATACGGAATGATAAGAAATTAATTTTGATTCCCGACTACAGCTTATACTTTCTGTTTTTTTTTTGCTGTGTTCCAGTTTAACACAACCGAAAAAATAAGTAGTATAAAATAGAGAAAATACAATACAATACAAATACTCTTTATTGTACACCAGAAATAATAAGTAATAAGTAACTGTTCAATTGTTGTTTTCTTTGTTGCAGGACGTGATACACACAATCAGCTCACCCCACGGCCAGGTCCAGAGGATCGTCGTGTTCAAGAAGAATGGCGTGCAAGCCATGGTTGAATATCCTTTGCAATAGAATTTACAATTATTATTCAGCGGTGGAACACAGGTGCCATTGCAATCGTATTCACAATTGCGATGTTACACGCGATATGCTCGTTTGATACATCGGTGAATATCTTTGCATGAAAGACGCTTAAAATCAACCGTTTTGCCATCTACTACTCTTTGTAATGTAGCCGAAATAACTAGTAAATAGCTACTTAGCAGTAAAGGCTTAAAAACTTGTCATCAATTATTAGCATAGCAAGGCCAAATTACGAACAGTAGCGAATGGCTCAACAGGAAAAATAATTTTACTGGCCGAAGATATTTAGCCAACTTGTAGAATGGTCCTTATGACGATTACATAGGTACAGTTTGATTCATGTCTTAATAACTGTTTTATTTATACTAAAATTTCTACCTTGTTCGCGTCATTATTTCGTAATTTTTCAATGACCCCTTTAAAACGAAAATGCAATTACTAATATTTAACAAGCGCTTGAAATAAGCTTACAATAGTTACACATAGTTTCGTGAAAAAGAAGCTAATTTTTATAAACCGTCAGTCAACAGTTCCGATCAACTAAATTAGTTAAACGAATTTATGAATTCTCTCACAAAATCATTGTAGACGTCAAAACATGTCACTCACGCGGTCGGGACTGTTCGGCCGCCCTCGGCAATGTTCGGCGATGGTCGGCCCTAGGTATCCGATTGAAGTTTTATTGAAAACAGAACGGTTGTAAAAGTGAAAGATGTATATTTTTCCGTGGTTTCGGGTGCGGTGGCGGTGTGAGCGACATTTATACACCAAAATAATGCATGTTTTTTATTCTTGTGTGCTTGGTTTTAAACTTATTCTAGAGTAGAGTAGAACGACGTATAAACGACGACATTTTAATTATTTTTTTTTACATTTATGAGGACTTTGAATTCTGAAATGGTAAAAATCATGTGAGAGAAATGGGTTATAATAAATACTACAAGATAATTCTATATATACTTAAGTTTTCTGTATTTACTACTTAGTATGAGTAAAGTTAAATAAAAAGGCATTGTATTGTATCGTAATTTGTCGAATAAAGTTTTATTCGAGACACACCACTCGTCTAACGACATTTCGTCACTACTTTTAAAAAAACTTGTATCTCAAAATGGATAATTTTTCTGAGTGCACTTTATGACCATTACGTCTAGGTTCAATTTTGTTGACGTATTGATTTGAGATACGAGATTTTTTCAAACTAGTGACGATTTGCGACTCCTGAGCCAAATATTTTTGGGCCATCTAATAGCTGACGCTGATAGCGCTGACATAGTCGCATTTGGTATACTAAAGTCTTGTTAAAATACTAGATTTAAAAAAATAGCTCATTATAAACGCTGTCACTGTGCCCCCAGGTCACGTTCAGTGATGTCGCCCTCATTTCATGATCGTAAAAAGTTAAAACAATAAACATTTATTTCAGTAGTACCCTAATTTCTTTGAGCTTCCTAACTTGTGAACTTTTGAATGCGAGCTGTGGTTTTGGAGTTTTTTAGTGCTGCCTTCGCGTGTTTTTTACAACACAGCAAGGCCAACGACCTAGTAGATCAAGACCTTGCTGTTTAACGCACGTGGAATCGTAATCGTTTCACCGCTTCAGTCTGTCACATGGTGTAGGATGAGGGCAGAAAGAGACAGTGAAGCCCCGCGCGTTTGACAATACGCCTAAATTGAAAATACAAACTGAAATATAGATGCACAGAAAAACCAGAAAAATAAGACCAGCACTGGGAATCGAACCCAGGTCCTCGGTATTCCGTGCCGCGAGCTATACCGCTACACTACTGCTGGAATCCAGCATTCCCAGTGCTGGTCTTATTTTTCTGGTTTTTCTGTGCATCTATATTTCAGTTTGTATTTTCAATTTAGGTTTTAGGGGATGACCGTAAAAGTAAAAATTTGGAATTGAAATAAAAAAAAATACAAAAAACCAATCTTGACAATACGCCCTCTTATAGTAAAGTGAGAGGGCCCTCTCATTCTGAGTGGAGGCCTGTGCCCAGCAGTGGGACGTATATAGGCTGGGACGACGACGACGATAGTAAAGTGGGATCCCACTTAACTCCATCGATTCAAGGACTAAACCTAAAAAGGTTCTTTATTAAAAGTGACGAATAAAAACTTATAGAGAGTAGGTACTTATGCACAAAAAAGTGTTTATAACAGGAGATGACAATCTAACGCCCCCTTCTCCCTCTGCCAGCAAATTAGAGCCAATGACAAATCTGGTCTGGTCTGCTCTGGTGTCTACCGAAGATGCGTTAGGAGACAATTGGAATTTTGGCGTACAAAATTTGAATTATTGTCTCACCTCACCGGTGGAAAAGGACATAAAGACTCTTATAAAATTAAACCATGCTGGGGCCACACTAGCGGCTAACGTCAATGCAATTAGTGTGATAATTATTGCGATAATTTTTAACGCGCTAAAGTGAGTGGCTACACTTGAACGTTCAACGTGAATGCCCGTGTACCGCCACTTGAGCTATCCTAACGCCAAACGGCAATGTTAATGCCGTTGTCAAATTATCGCGTTAAGTTGTGGCTACACTTACGGTTAACGTCCATTATCGCGATAATTAATGGCATTTCTCGTTAATGTGGCCCCAGCATGATGGAGATCTGTGATTTAACGTTGCAATTGCTCTACGGGTCAATGAACCTTGGGAAAGTCAGGTTACAGTTTCAGACGAAACAGACACGGAAACTGCGGTTGTGGGGCCCGAGAGCCGAACCGGCCGCCGGAAAACCGAAGCCGAACTCGCTCTCCGAAAACAAACTTGGTACTGACGGTGGACGACGAAACTTTATTTAGAACAACGCTAATCATAACGTATATACGAACAGCAGCAACAATTTAAAGAAAGGAAATATTTATTCGTGACGTTATGGAATAATAAAATAAAAAACCGGCCAAGAGTGTGTCGGACACGCCCAAAATAGGGTTCCGTAGCCATTACGAAAAAATTGAGTAATATTTTTCTAAGGATTTCGTATTATAAACGGAATCTTCCAAGTTTAGGTATATTTTATACCTTACGCTGCTGCTATTTACTCATAAACTACTAATAATTCTCAAGCAAACTTAGCCGTTATATTTTCCTTGGAAGTTTGATATACTGACTACCATCCTGAATTTTTTCAAATTTTTCCACCCACCGGTTTAGATTTTAGAGGGGGGGGACGCTCGATTTTAATGAAAATTTGCACTTTAAAGTTGAATATTTCGCAAACCAATGACTGAATCGAAAAATCGTTTTAGCAAACCCGTAATGGTTTTAAAATACCTATCCAACGATACCCCACACTATAGGGTTGGATGAGAAAAAAAAAAACACCGCCACTTTACGTCTATGGAAGGTACCCTAAAAAAAATTGTTTTTGAATTTTTAATTGTACTGTTTTGTCGGCAAAGTTTACTTATATATCCGTGCAAAATTACAGCTTTCTAGCATTGACAATCCCTGAGCAAAGCCGCGGACGGACAGACAGACAGACGGACAGACAGACAGACAGACATGGCGAAACTATAAGGGTTCCGTTTTTGCCATTTTGGCTCCGGAACCCTAAAAATGTGCTTATTATGCTGAGCCAGTGTCCGATTCACAACCGCAATGACACATACTTTCCTACATGTTGTCTATTTGTACTTAATACTATTGTTATGTCTTGTGTTGTGAATAAATGTATTTTCTTTCTTTCTTTTCTTTCATATTGCGAAATGGTCCCTGATTAGCGAACTGCCGGTGAGAACGGCACTGATCTCTCTTATGTCAGTGTTTTCTGAAGTTATCTTTTCAAACGAATTTATAAATGAAAGAATTCATCATCATCATCATGTCAGCCGAAAGACTTCCACTGCTGGACATAGGCCTCCCCCAAGGCTCTCCACTCAGACCGGTCTTGTGCTTTTCGCATCCACCGCGATCCCGCGATCTTAGCCAGGTCGTCGCTCCATCTTGTTGGAGGCCTACCGACAGCTCGTCTCCCGGTCCGCGGACGCCATTCGAGAACCTTCTGACCCCATCGGCCATGAGTCCTGCGTGCAATGTGCCCCGCCCACTGCCACTTCAGTTTTGCAATTCTTCGGGCTATGTCAGTAACCTTAGTTCTACTGCGGATATCATCATTTCTGATTGTATCCCGCAGAGAAACCCCGAGCAATGAAGGAATTATAATTTTAAAATGCAGCAGCTCCCGTTCTTACTATTTTCGTCATATCTACAGAACAAGCGGCCAAAACTCTCATCGTCCAATATAGTCCAGATCTATAAAAAGTACGTAAAATGCCTAAGTATCTTTTTTATTCCAATATGTGTCAACATCATAACAGTTGAGAAGATTTTTGAAAAATATGATCGCACTCAAAAATAATGAACTTACTCAGACAGAGGCATCGTCACTCATAATTAATAAGGCCGTAAATTACCGCAGCACGTCCGCCATCGTCGGCGGCCGTTTAATGACTGCGTCGTAAACGTCAAGTGTCAGCGCAGGCGCATAGCCGCTGCGGCTGTTAAAAGTGCAAGCGATTAAATAGAAGTCGACGCTTGTGCTGCTACGAAATTTGAAAATCGAAGTTCGTATCGTACCGTTCCTTTCACTCTCGTATTAAACAATATTGACGTCAGCGGGACGGCAACATACGAAGTTCGAATTTTGTACTTCGTATGTTGAATAGCACTAATAATATAGTGCCCGTTGCTAAAAAGAACACTAGAGGCACTAGATGAGCTTTTTTTTGATCAAATTTCGCGACTTTACCAGGTCATCCGTCCATCTCGTTGGTGGACGTCCTACGCTGCGCTTGCCGATCCGCGGTCTTCATTCGCGAACCTTCGCCACCAGTGACCATCTGTTCAGTAATGAGACAAGTAGAGTGAGCCTAACAGATGGTTAGCAAAAATGTAGAGATCTTAGAAACTGTCAAGAAATGCAAGCTGCAGTACTTTGATCATACAATGCGCATAAATGATAAATACGATCTACCTAATCAAACTCGTCATGTAAGGTCGAATCCAGGGAAGGCGACCGAAGAAGGAGGCGTACTTCGTGGCTTGAAAAATTCCGGACATGGTTCAACCTTAGCACAAGTTCTCTGTTCCGAGATGCTGTGTCAAAGACAAGGATATCACTAATGATAGCCGACCTCCGGTAGGAGATGGCACCTAAAGAATAAGAAGATAAGTATGCCAGAGATAATAAGGAGACTATACTATATAAAGCCCCAGATCAAGTGCTTTTATCACACCGAAGATTAACTTGATCGCCGTCGCGTCCAGCACGTTAGGATTTCTTATTTATAAAACTTCCTCGACAACTCGGGATTAGGCATTCACTCTCATAATTTAAACTATTTTATTGCCCGCCACACGTGCTTTTATATGTCTTTGACTCATTTTGAGTGGTACGCTTGTCATCATCGTTAGATCGTTTTTTAGAACACGTAAAAACGACCCTGCCTGTTAAATGGTAAGGTGTTGATTTCATTACAGTAGTGAAATGAGATGCGAGTTTGCGAAGGCGAGGAAGTCTATTTGATAGCCCCTCTGTACTAATGAAGCCAAGGCTATTTTGACAATAGTTCGAAAATACTCGAATCGTTCGCAGTCGCTAGTTACAATACAATACAATGACTCATTATTGTACACCACAAATAGTAAGCGATACACAAACAGGTACACAGAGAGAAAATTACAAGGAATATTACTTTTTTTATTAAGTAGTTACTGCTTGATTAAATTAAAACTGAAATTCGGTTACCGACAAAACAGCCCTTTAAAGTGTCCAGAAAAACCTTCGTTAATGATCTTTGAAGACTTAATTAATGAATTATACTCTAGCTTAAATATTAATCATGTAAAGTCTGTACTAAACCCAATGTTGATTGTATATTAAGCCGAGTTTACTTGCAAGAAAAATCATGCAAGTTGCATTACGTTGCGTGGCCGTAAAGCCAACGAGTTTGTAGTGGTCAATCAAGCACCGCAATGTAATGCAACTTGCGCTATATTTCTTGCAAGTCTAAACTCCGCTTTACAGTCGCATGGCGCTGCAACAACTCGATTTCTACCCGATTATTTACTTTCTTTTACCTGACATCAGTAATGATAAGTACCGAGTAAGTTTGTGTACATAACTGAGAGGTGTTCCATCCGACTACTTACTAGACTCGCGCTTCTCACATACCCCGGGTTGCCTAACGAAACCACACACCAGTGCCAGGTTTAGCACTTCCAGCGCCCTGGGCGAGATTTCCTCGGCGCTCCAATTTTTGAGAATTTTCTAGAAGTTACAGGCTTCAAGCGCCCCTTTAAGTCCGGCGCTCTAGGCGGACTCCCCACCGCGCCCTACGCTAAAGCCGCTACTGCCACAAACACTACTGTCCACTACAATCATCGAAATAGGACTACGTAGTGAAACGGGTCCATGTCGGCTCACGTACATATACACATTGAAAGTCCGAATGTATTTTTTGTCAGAATGATCGTTTGTCATAACTCTTTTTTCTCTGAATCCAATGATTGTTTAGAATTCTTATAAAATAAACCTAACCTAACCTATAGTTTTCTATAGGATGACCAAATAACATTTTTAGAAAAATAATTATAAGGTTTCAGTGCGAGAAAAAATCGGACAAACGATGATTCGGATAAAAAAAATACGGTATTAATAGCGAAGAGTGTGCGAACTTTAGCACTCCCTAGAGAAACAAATATGTCGAAGCATATAGACTATAAAATCATGCAATCCCTTTATTTTGACTGAAGTTTAAATTAAGGTAAAAATATGCTTTTTGTAGCTATTGCCCACGACTTCGTGTCCGATCGGTCGCCCGCGTGAACTGTAAAATTTTCTGGAGTATAAACTATACTTTTCAGGGTCGCAAACTATCTCCATACCGAATATTATAATATTCGGAAGGACCAGTGGAACAATAAGTATATACTGATGTATAATTTAAAAAAATCCGCTAATTGTATCTAAAAAACTGGGATGTTCCTTTGGCCATTTTATAATCCGCGGTTATGTGACAGTCGCCATCGCAACAATATTCATAAACTGACTTCTAAATACTAGCTTCACCAACTCGACAGTTCTAATAAACACCTAATTATTTAACTTTTATAGTTTTACATTTAATGTGTAATCGGTACGGCACGTAGGCCCTTTCGGGAACGGTATCGCCGAGTAATGTATGCGTGAGTCAGAGAAGCAAAAATAAACAAACAGACTAAGCGACTCTGACGATTTACGGCAACAGTTGGCGGTGAAAAAACGCGGCTGGCCGCTGTTACACCGTCGTGTAATGTACGAGACCGCGGGAACGTTCGCGTGTGGAGTGACTAATATTCGTGGGAATTTATTGAACTATCTATCTTAAACAGATTTGAGGTGTTAAATAATTCAAGATGTTAAATGATTCAAGAGAGGAAGCTTGTTTCTAGCTGCTTCGAACGGACTGACTCTTTGTAATACATAATTTTATTTGATCATAAATCGTGGGTAATTGTTTAGTAATTCTTTGTAGTTCATTGATATGGACCTCTGAAGAGTAACGCCCGATTCAGTCAATTATTTATTTGTTTTTTATTAATTAGGTAAATACTAATGAGCTGACTAAGATTAATAAAAACAAACTGAAACTGAGATGGTGTTATTGTCGAAATAAATACGTAGCAAACAGTACAAGAGCTTGCGTACCACAGGAGTGTTGTAAAAAGAGCAAAGACCTTGGGTCCAAATTAATAATAATAAACGAGTCTAGACAATTATTCCAACGCCGACGGTTACCGAGAATCATTTCAATGCGTGAAGTACGTGTAGTAATTCACGCGGGCAGTGTGAATACTCAGCGATCAACGATAATACTTATATTTATAATTTCTTATTGCCACGGGATCAATGTGTAAGCGTTTTTCATGTTATTTTTATTGTATTTCTGTTCTTCAAAATTCTGAGTTTATGTGATTTTAATTTGTTTTTTGAAGTAGACTACAGTTCCGCAAACTGTAAAATTTCAGAAATTACATTTCGGGAAATGTACGTTTTTATAAGTGCACCCATTATGAAAGTACTTGGAACTGGGTAGATTGTTTTAAGAAATATCAGATGCCCCGGAAGTGTGTTTCGAGAAGGTGAAGAACTATAAGTTCACAGATGGATATAAAAAAAGTAAAAAATAAATGACCATCCGCTCGTTATGGTGTGATGCCATCACTCGAAATGCGAAGGTCGTTCCGTAGCATCGACCCGGCAGACCGAAAGAAATGCGCTTATAGAATACCATACGTACGTTACGTACCATTTAACATGATGTATTAACAAATTATGCAATAAATTAGTTTCTTCTGACCGCCACTGACGTTGCGGATGCAAATTGTTTTCTGGTTGATATTGAGATATTAGATCGTGACTTGAGTAATGTTGTACAAGTAGTTTTTTGTTAGTAAATGTCATGTTTCTTTTAGTTACAGCTCAAAGTCGCACGTTATTGAGACAAGAAATATCATCTTTTCTAAGATAGATAAGAAATATCATCTTTTGAATTGTAAGAGAATGTCATAGAATTTTAAACTGACTTTGACAAAAGACACGAGATCAATTGACATTTTAAACTAGCTTATGCCCGCTTCGCTCCTTTTGGATGAATAAAAAAAGTAATAGAAGTATTTTGTTATCATTCCGTGATAATTTCGAATTTGTCTGTGATTCAATTACTTAGTCACTTAGTCAGTAACGTACCGTTGCTCTTTTATACCCTTACAAAGAATCTTAGACAATATCCGATAAATATATACGCCATCAAGTTTAATAGATAATTGGCTGACATTAATTTCGTGAGGATCAGGAAAAAATATAAAGAAAGAAAGAAATATTTATTTTTGGCTCCATAAGTACCACCTAAGACTAACACTAAAACTAGCACTAAAACTATATTACTTGGTGACACGATAGGATACCAAAAAGGGTCTCCACTCAGCATGTGTTGCCGCACATTATGTGCAGTAACGCTGGTTTTCTGTGGAGCCCAAACGGTAAATATGTATGCATGAGCCAGTTCCTTTGCCCCAGTCAGAGGAAGAAAAAAAATCCATTCTTAATGACTGTCAATGTATGTCTGCCAAATTTTAAATCTCTGGCACCAGTGTTTTGGACTGTGCGCTGTCTATCGGGCGTCGCGTTACAAAATATGTTTACTGTTTAATGTCTAGATCATAGATAATCTATCCAGACCATTAGTCTAATGAATTTGGCCATCCTAGAATCTAGATCGTACGCAAATTAAGTTTTTTTATAGGCCCACTCGAAGCATTAATCTTAAATGTTTTATGATGGATCGTGTTGATTCAACAACAGATTTATTACATCTCTGAGATGAGACTCTTAAATTAAATATAATAAAATAGCATCTCTCAGTCGGGAGACTTATGGCTTCGCGCCGTGAATTTACGTCTTCACTAACCGTTCTTTCATTTCACTCGTTGAAAGGTTGTTTCATTTATTTTTCTCTCGATCGTTTGCTTTAGTTTATATTTTGTTTTTACTGATAGATCACATTTTTGAAGTCTTTTTGTATTTTTTATTTCAACTCCAAATTTTTGTTAGGTACTTTTACGTTTTGTTTTTATTTGTTTTTTTTTTTTTAATGTAAATCTTAATTTGATTGCTTAATAGCGACAGCTCTTGTCCCTGGTGAGCGGATAGTTCCGAGGGGAATGTTTGATGTATCTCGATGAGAAAGTAATAACATAGATGGCGTTAGTGTCGCTATTAAAGTGACTAATGAAAAGAATGCAAGTTGAAATGTTGGTGCATAGGAGAAATTCGTGTCTAGTCTCCTGTCCAGTGGTGGTGTAGGGGAATAGCACGTAGCATGGATTGCTGAGGACCTGGGTTCGATTCCCAGTGCGTGTCTATTTTTCTGGTTTTTCTGTGCCTCCTATGTTTCGTATGTTTCAGCTTGTGTTTTCGTGTGAAATATATTTACTGATGAACTGAGCGGGTATAAGTAGTTTTTTGTCTCTGTCTATGTACATATTTATATCAGTACAATAAAACCTACATTGAGGACATTTTGAGATGAGATTTGTACATGAAAAGGGCTCTGCTAACACTGAACTATACTTGGTTTCGATAGGTATTTAACTAAATGTAAACAAACTTCAGCTGTCAGATTTGGTACATTGAAGGATTTAAACATTTTACTTTTCTATATTTGTAATACAAACTAGACTAGTGTATTTCAATGCAGAAATGTAAACTTTTAGATAGTTTAATGGGGTAGGACCTCGTGCAAGGTCCGCCCGGATTGCTACCACCATCTTGCTCTCTAATCCTACCGTGAAGCAGCAGTGCTTGCACTGTTGTGTTTCGGCGTGGAGAGTAAGACAGCCGGTAAAATTACTGGCACGTGAGGTATCCCATCTTAGGCCTCTAGGTTGGCAAGGCATCTGCAATCCCCCTGGTGTTGCAAGTGTCTATGGGCGGTGGTGATCTCTTACCATCGGGAGACCCACTTGCTCGTTTGCCATCCAGTTGAATAAAAAACAACCTCTCACCCTAAACGCATATACCTTCTCCGTTCCGTCGTGGGTAAAAAGGGGGAATTTCAATAGTTAAGACACCGATTGACATTGTTTTAAATAATTTATTGAATCAGGCGTTACTTTGCGGAGGTCCATATCAATGAACTAAAATAATTTCTTTGCTCACCCGCGACCTTAAGATAGCTAAGTCTATGCAAATTATGCGTGTTCATGCAGTTCCTCCACCTCCACACTGTACGAACACACACAAATTACACAAACCCATCTATCACCACCACCACAACTCACTGACGCGTTTCGAACTCAACCAGAGCTCATCCTCAGAGTGACACAACCGTACACCATGCTACCAGTTGTTAGACTAACAAACCACCACCACTGTTTTAATTTGTCAAGCAAAACAAAAAACTACCCGCAAAATATTAATAAATTTTAAATGTGATATAAAACTACCTTGATTTTTTAATTTTATTTATTTATTGTCAAGGCATGTTTTAATAACTACCGTTGCTAAAATTAGACCCAAGCCGTAGCAAGGGAGATGACACTAAATTTATTTGCTCATTAATAATAGACCCCATACTATTGTACCTAATTATCTCCATACATTCTAACACATCAAGACGAAACCCCTTGTCACAGTAATGTAACACTTCATACGAATCTGAGTCCGATATTGAATGATTTAATTCCAACAGATGCTTGGCAAAATTAGATCTATCAGGATGCCCGTTCCTATATGCCGATACATGCTCCTTAAACCTAGTATTAAAACTGCGCCCGGTCTGACCTAAAATTTATTAATATTTTGCGGGTAGTTTTTTGTTTTGCTTGACAAATTAAAACAGTGGTGGTGGTTTGTTAGTCTAACAACTGGTAGCATGGTGTACGGTTGTGTCACTCTGAGGATGAGCTCTGGTTGAGTTCGAAACGCGTCAGTGAGTTGTGGTGGTGGTGATAGATGGGTTTGTGTAATTTGTGTGTGTTCGTACAGTGTGGAGGTGGAGGAACTGCATGAACACGCATAATTTGCATAGACTTAGCTATCTTAAGGTCGCGGGTGAGCAAAGAAATTATTTTAGTTCATTGACATTGTTTTGTTAACATTTAGTTAAATACCTGTCACAACCATTTTTTTTTTCTTTTCGTTAAAGTAGTCGTTACAAATATCACAGACATATTATCTAGTTATCCGTAATTCTTATTCACTTGAACTACCAATCTTTTCAGCAGTAGCTATCGTTTAATCCGACATGTTCCAGCCATCTGGTGCCTCTCTTAAACTCATTTCGTTCAATCGGTCAAGCGCGAGACGGATTGTGACCACAGGTTAATTTTTAAATTTCTACAAATAGCAGCTATATGTATGAAAGACACAAACTCTTTCTTTGGTGATGCAGTCTGCTCTTTATAGGTGTATCCTTTATGGTGATCCTTAAATTTAATCAATCAGTTAATCAATAAGCTTCTGTTTCCTGAACTCTTAAGGGTTTTATTCAAAGTATACTTGTAATATTTATAGTATTATATACAGGGTGTCTCATTTAGATCCGTCAGTATGGGAAAGTCTTAAACTATGACGACATACGAAGACATACGAAGAACTGTTCTTAGGAACCATGTCATCGATTTTAGTAACAAAAATAACTGCATTTAAACATTAAAAAAAACTTGTACTCAGTTCGGGAATTAAACCGGGACGATTTAAAAAATAAAACTTACTTTATTAGAAATTGTGAAAAACAATGCATTTTATTCATTTTAGATATCGTGTTTCATTGTAACATTTATTGCTTATAACCTACACTATCGATATCAAGTAACGTAAGTGTTATTTTTCAAAACAACCAGTTCGATTCCCGTTTTGACTAGTTAAGTACAAGGTTTTTTTTTATTTAATCTATGAATGCAGTTTTTCTTGTTACTAAAATCAATGACATGGTTCCTAAGAACAGATGTTCGTATGTCTTATAGTTTCAGACTTTCCCATACTGATCGATTTAAATGAGACACCCTGTATATAATATATATCCCCCCTTAAAGTTTGAGACTGGATTTATCTCATCCTGCGAAGTACTCAAAAAGAGTGAAGCTAAATAATTATTGATATGAATACCCTAGAGATGATAAAAGGACAAGAGAAAGGCAGGGCAAGAGATGGGAGAATGAGATCCATAAACCACGTTACATCAATTTTAATAATTTTTATAGTTCCATGTTTTTGATGGGTTCAGTTCTACGGCAAGTCAAAATACTACGCTTCATTGTCCGTTTGTTGGCAAACATTGAACCTTTGCTTGTTTTTCAATGTCATAAATTGCCTAATAAAATTTCTAATATTATTAGGGTTTCGCTCCATTCCCGCTGGACCCCAAAAGCGTGGACCCATCACCCGACGCCCGTCCAATAACGGGACTATAGATTTTCAATAAGGAACTTCGCAAAAATGAAAAGTTAAACGGTAATATAATATGTAAAACGGGAGATTTCGATGAAATAATTTAGCATATTCTTTGGCTGTGGATTTATTCAAATGAGTTTAAGTTTTGGACTGCGGTTAGGGAGAGGTGGCGTCTGGTGTAAGGCGCGGAGGGACTAAAGGCGGGCACAATTCTTAAGTTTTTTTTGGATAGATTTTTTAAACTGTTATAAGGAATATGAGCTCCATACTAATAAAATGGCAAAGACTCGCTGCCCGTGGTACCATACAAGGCTCGGATAATGGTTAAATTTCCAAACCGTTATCATGTACTTGGCTCAAAACCTTTTCATTTTGGTTTCGTTCGCGAAACCGTTATTTTTAAGGGAACATTTCCATAAAGTTCTTGTCAGATTAACCGGTTTAGAACAATAAAAACCGGTTTATTCCGGCATAGGATAAACGTCGCCACCCGTCGCCGCCCGGCCAGCTGTCACTCGTCGAATAAACCAATATTTACCGCTATTTTATAAACCGGTTCCAAGCCTTAGTAGCATATTTATTTTCCCTAAAAAAGCGTATTATTGGTGTCGCCATCGATAAATCGAGTGCGTAAAAGAGCTACGCGAGGTTGAAATTTTAGAATATGCTGAATATGTTACGTGTCTCTACGTGTCTCTGTTAGAATTCCTTTTGAGAAATTTCATACAGAAAATTTTCATTGGAAATTATTTGATTAGATGAATATATAAAAAAATGTTTTTACCATAAAATTAATTTCTATGTCACGAAGTATTAAATCTTAAATCAATTATTTGTCTCCCAGAACGTAATGTTTTTATAATGTATTCGTAATGTATTTCGGTCCCAGAACGTAATGTTTTTTTCAATGCATTTGATTTTTAGAAACTTCTGTTCGTTAAAACAACCACAAAATATGTTAAAGGATCAAACTAATTACAATCGCTCGCACTGCCGCTCCGCCTTCATCCTAATTTTCTGAAATGACGTTCGACACTGCTCAAAACTTAGCACAGCTAATTCAGCACTCTGATCCCCTCGCCTTACGATCGGTATTCCAACGACACGACCGACCACGCCCGAGTGGCAGCGATTTGAATAATAACAATGTCCCGGCTTAATAACAGTTTTTATGTCCCTTTAGTAATCTTATTGAGATTATATTGTGAGATTTGTTCGCTGCTTCTAGAAAATTGAGTTTTTATTTGGAACGCTTCATTTGATCACTGTTTGACTTAAGTTTAGGGTTTAATTTGATAGTCTTTCTGTCTGCGTTTAAAAAAATGTTTATTTTTTGTTTCATGTTCAGTTTTTACTATTTAAATTAATAGAGGATTAATGAAGGGATTATGAGCATTTATAAATTAAATGAACTAACGTTTCCATACAGTCCAGGTCAAAAATATTTTTTCTATTTAGTACCTTGTCACTATATGCCTTCTGACAAATTTATACAACAGTGCGCACACAAAGTGATAGCGACAATGTAGGAAAGATAAACAAACACGTCTTTGAACTCTACTGTAATTTATAGGTCTATACTAATATTGTATATTTTATCGTAAATATATTTTTGACTTAAAAAAACACATTTTCATGTGAATTTTTGTCATGTTTTTAGAATAACGTCACTACTTTAAAAAAAACTCGTATCTCAAAATAGTAAATTTTTCTTAGTGAACTTTATGAACTTTTTATCAAGGTTCAATTTTGCTGACATATTGATTTTAGATACTAGATTTTTTCAAAGTAGTGACGATATGTTTGGTTTACTATGTCGTGTAGGTACCTCCATTGTAATATACACCTTAACCCATTGCCACAAGTTTGAAAGTGTAGAGTCGGCGACGCGAGCGAAGGACGCTCTTCACGGCTGCGACATATACTCAGGATGTTGCACGCTGAAAATTGAATATGCTAAGGTAAGTGTACTATTAAGAAACTTGTATAGTAGTCGACTTCTTATATTTCTGAGCAAAAGTGTTTATCAAAAAATATGTGATTACGACACTATTCTAACGGCGCAGAAGCGTAGGTATATAGATGGTTTTGATTGAATTTTTGTCCAGAAATAAAAGAATTTGACCTATCTTTGGTATTATCCTTATATCACCGTTGTTATGTGTCTTTTTTCTTTGCTCTGGGTTGTTTTAACTAGAACGCAATACAAAAAACAACAAAAAGAAATGCTGGGGCCGGGCATCGAACCTAGGTTTTTTTTTATTCGACTGGATGGCAAACGAGCTAGTGGGTCTCCTGATGGTAAGAGATTACCGCCGCCCATAGACACCTGCAACACCAGGAGGATTGCAGGTGCATTGCCAACCTAGAGGCCTAAGATGGGATACCTCAAGTGCCAGTAATTTCACCGGCTGTTTTACTCTCCACGCCGAAACACAACAGTGTAAGCACTGCTGCTTCACGGTAGGATTAGCGAGCAAGATGGTGGTAGCAATCCGGGCGGACCTTGCACAAGGTCCTACCACCTGCAAGGTGTTCATCAATGCAAGCTAAACCACAGAATAGATAATAGTACAAGTAGCTAAACCTACAATACTAACCGGAGCATTATTCTCCGAACTGTCTGACTAAAATTCTCACGCCACGTGACTAGTGTATGTATGTCTGTCAGTAGAGACGTCGAAATCAAGGGTTGGTAACTGATAACGGGCACTCTGCAAACACCGCCGCCACTTACCGTCGCGGTGTACGGTTACTGACGGATGGACAAACATACCCGGGCCGGCGTTATACACCTACAACGGCGTCTTTGAAGTATTGATGTGATGACAATGAAGGTTAGAAAGTGTATTAAAAAAATAACCTGGTTTCAAGAAACTTTTTTTCAATTCTTTATTACAAAACATTTAAGTTTGTCTCAATAACAGAATACAGTTTATACCTAAACAAAATATAATACTATATAAGCTACTAGCTTTTGCCCGCGGCTCCGCCCGCGTGGTATTCGGTTATCGCGCGCTGTTCCCTCGGGAACAGTGCGTTTTTCCGGGATAAAAAGTAGCCTATGTCACTCTCGAGCGCATAAACTATCTCTATGCCAAAAATCACGTCGATCCATCGCCCCGTTATGGCGTGAAAGACGGACAAACATACCAACACACAAACATACAAACACACTTTCGCATTTATAATATTAGTAAGTATGGATAGTATAGTATGGATTTGAAATTTACCACCAGCTTTACGACGAAGTTAAAAATCGTGGCCAAACTGCGAAGCAATTCAACGCTGTGCCTAAGGTTTTCTAATCAGCACTGGAACGGGAACTACAAGCCAAAAGCCCTCTTATTCTGAAAAAGCCCAGCCATGGGACGTCCAGCAGTAAAAATGGATCACAATATGGGAATTTCAATTCAACAGTCGGATCCAATGGGTCTCGCGAGCAAAGCCAAAAAAAAAAGTAAAAAGTAAAATTTCTTAATTCAATTTAGGCTATAACAAGCACTTATGAACGTCAAAAAAATCTACCACCGGTTCGGAAAAACCTCTGTTGAGTAGAATCCGGCAAGAAACTCAGCGAGGTATTTTTTTCTATTTTTTTTAAACTGATTCACAATATTACTAAATGATATCTATACTATATACATCACAAGTATTTAACACAACTTTATTTTTAACTCAGTAGGTTCGCTATTTGAAGGGATCGCTAATGCGGATCGGAATTATTTCCAAATATCCCTGTCCATGTCTTAATCATTGACTTTATTATAAGCCTTCGATGCCGCGGCTAAAGAGCTACTTATTTAAAAATAAAACAGTAAGAAGCCATTAAAAACGCTTACATTCTGCCTTCATTTTTGCGATTTTCTGTGAAACCATTCTAATTGATCGAAGGATTCCATAAAAAATATAAAAATATTCTATTATTAGAATAACATTGGAATATTATTGGATTCGTTGGTTGCTACGGCGTAGACGAAGCGTAGGCATCGAAGCAACGCCTACGGGCGTAGCGGTGCTACGACAGTTCGTAGCGTACTTGTAGCGTGCGTTATACCCCTTTATAAGGCCCCATTTATTGGAGCATACTACCACAGAATCAAAAGCAGCTATCGAATACATATCCGGCAAAGGATATTTTTAAAGCTAGTAGTATTTTCAATAATTACAATGAATATTGTAACTTATTACTAAAACAATAAGGTTGAATTTCTAAATCAATGCATGTGGTCGCTAAATCGCCTCTGCCTTATAAAGGGATACTTTCCAAGTCCAGAGTAGCCAAGAGGTCCCTTGACTTGCCTATAATTCTTTTTCCTGATTTCACTTTGCCTAACTTTTACTATAGTGAATAGTTTGTCTAGAGTCAATTTGTATAATTTCATTATTCATGATTTTTATTTTGTCGAATTTTCATTTTTACTAAATGATTATTTGCATAACTCTTGTTTGGTCGATTATTATTTAATCGAAAACTAACTTAGTCGATTTTTATCGCATGGCAGCGGCCGGAAGCGCCAGAACCGACTTTAATAATAATAATAATTGTTACTTTGCTTTATAATAATATTTAACTTTTTAGATTAACTAACGTTAACGGAATGTATTCGGATTAGTGATGGGCCGAATGTAGAATGGACCGAATTCGAACTTCGGCCGAACATTCGGCATTAAACAACATCGAATACGAAGTTCGGCCGAACTTCGGTTGACATTCCCGCGCTTTTCTCCAAAGCGGCAGAAGGGCTACTCCGAAACACAACGTTCGAAGTTCGTGTCGTGCGGTCCCTCTCACACTTATACTATTTAATACGAGAGCGAGAGGGATCGCACGACACGAACTTCGAACGTTGTGTTTCGGAGTAGCCCTTCTGGTCATGACTTGTTTACGCGATCACTTGCAACTTGTTGTTATGTTGTTGCAATGAGCGTACCTACCTTTTCTTTTTTTTATTAATGTCCAGACAGACAGTCTCT
Organism: Choristoneura rosaceana; assembly: GCA_037349165.1. NCBI lineage: Eukaryota > Metazoa > Arthropoda > Insecta > Lepidoptera > Tortricidae > Choristoneura > Choristoneura rosaceana. The sequence continues at coordinate 2,525,676 of JAZBNJ010000007.1, forward strand.
TATTTTTCTTATTCTTATGCTAATTATAATTTGCTTAAAGTTAATTTCCAATATTAAAACGGCTACTAATGATTGTACCTACCATTCTATTTTTTTATTCATGTCCATACAGAAAGTCTCTTATGTTTATTTTTCTTATTCTTATGCTAATTATAAAGAAAAGAACTGATTATGATTAAAAATAAATAAACGATCTCTATTACATACCTATTTGTGACTTTTTATTTACTTAATTCTGACTCCGAAAGAAATGTAAAAGTAAAAAATAGTTTCTAAAAAGCTTATGAAACTAGAACTACATTTTATTCTTTTGACTCGTCCAGTCATGTAGTATGATGATGAAGTGACGAATTTCGGCCGAAGTTCGGCATTATAAACCGAATTTCGGCCGAATGCCGAAGTTCGGTAAAACCTGCCGAAGTTCGGTTTAACCGAATGTAAAACGAATTTCGGCCCATCCCTAATTCGGATTAACCGTGATTTGAGTAAATAAAATTATGCGACATGTATGTTAGACAAAATATAATTAGGACAGTCAAACATTATACGAAATAAGTTTATACGAAATGAAAATTAAGTCATTAATAATTAAGCGAACTAAAATTATTTAAATTAAGTTGTATACAAAATTACTCTTACTAAAATGAAAATTAGGTAAATTGAAACATTAGTTTATATAAAATTAAGCAAACTGAAAATAGGCGAAAAGTTGTTGGGCAAAACGAGGTACAACCTGGCTAAGATAACTAAATAGCTCTCATTCTGACAGAACACCTGTACCTAACAGTGGGACATGTATGGGCTGCGATGACAATTGTACTCAAAAATACTAACCACATTTAAAAAATCCTGAGACAGCGTTCAGTCCAACCAACTGAAGCATCTACTTGGAGTGTTTCAGGTCAATTTTAAAACTTTTTGTAGATACGGTACCCTATTTGCACCTCGTCACCAACAATATGGCCGTTGTAAAGTTACAAAGCCCTCGTTCCTATAACAACGCGTGTAAAGCGTGTATTCAGCTTAAAATGCTCGCTAAACGGCCATCTTTTGTCGCCATTACAGAATACAATGAACGTCACGTTTGCTGACATCAATCATGTTTTGGCTGGGGAGTATCAATGGAAGCTTTTTGTTGTAGCTTGAAGCTCGGTAGCTTGGTTTTTTAATGAGTTTCATAAAAAAAAATGCTGCTGATAATGTTTTTTTGTTGTATTTTAATTCTGTCGACTGTATAAATACCGGTTAAAGTTGATTAGACTGGTAGAAATGAGTGAAAATTTAGTTGAAATAAATAAATTCTTCTTACGTTTTTATTCAATAACTATGTGGCAAGAAAACATTTTTATTACTAAGCTTTTTGCTGGCAGTGTTTTTTTGTTGATTGTGCTTACGTTTTCATCTGACTTACAAGTGTAGGTGCACCTTTGTATAGTCTATTCGACCACTTGAAGTGGTAAAAATGAAATTCTTAGGTTTTAACCCAACTACATCTACAGACAGAACAAGTTTAATAAAATCTCGTAAAAAGATAGTTATATAACGGACAATTTACGTCTGAAATCCAATTTAGCTCGACATGTTTCGGGCTATTTCGTAACCCTTCTACAAAGGAGCACGCGACTACGGGCACTACGCGCTACCGCTCTAAGCCGCCACCGCGTAAGGGCTATGAAATAGCCCGAAACATGTCGAGGTAAACTCGATTTAAGGCGTGAGTTATCCGTTACAATATCATTTAATATGAGTAAGTCTCACGGTAGTTTCATGTTCAGAAAAGATAGTTCCCGAGGGCTCGTGCAAAACTAATTATTGATATGACTTTTTAATCGTATTTAATTACCTACTCGTAATTATGTTTGAGGAAAAACAACTGAAATTGCGACAAATTCTCTGATTTTTTTAAATAATTCGAGTTCTATTTGTTTATGCGGAGATCCGTATCAATGAAGTACATTGCATTATTAATTTTATGATTAAAATTCGGGTTTTAATAAAATAAATAATAATAAATATCATGGGACACTTGACACCAATTGACCTAGTCCCAAACTAAGCAAAGCTTGTACTATGGGTACTAGGCAACGGATAAACATACTTATATAGATAAATAAATTCTTAAATACATATTAAACATCCAAGACCCGAGAACAAACATTCGTACGTTCGCGTCGTTCGCATTCGTTTATTTATTTATTTGTTCTGCGTACCTTGAATTTTTGGTCGTCTCGTGATCATGGCGCATGCAACTGTGCCGAAACATCGTGCTTCTTTAAAATCAAGCTCCGCGGAACAAAACCCGAATTCAAATCATAAAATTAGTAATTTTAGTTCCAGATGAATTCAAATTCAAAATTCAAATCATTTATTCAGTAAATAGGCCGCAATTGGCACTTTTACACGTCATTTTTTAAACTACCAGCGCTTTCGGAAAGACCATCATTGCCAAGAAGAATGCGCCGCAAGAAACTTGGCAGAAAGTAATTTTTTCAAAATAAAAGAATTGCCCAGCAGTGGGACACAAAAATAGGCTAAAAAAAAAAAAAAAAAAAAAGTATTACAAATAAAATACTTAAAAACTACAGTAATTAATTAAACCAAAAAAAATTACAAAAAAATAATAATAATACAGGGATGTATGGGGTCCCTTAGTTACAAAACTAAACACTATAAAAACTATATCTACGTTAAGCGGAAGTGTAGAATGCTTCCACCGTCATAATTAAAAAATAATACTTAATAATAAAAAATATTCTGAAACTAACAAAGGTTTTTAAAAAGGTACAGGTCTTACCCTGACTCCGAAACGATATATTAAGGTATGTAACACGGCCCCTGGTTTGTCCATTGTGATGTTAACCTGCGCACCGCGGGTCATCGGCTCGGCTCCATAGAGCCCTAACAAATGAGGGTTCCCTGTCGAACAAGGGTACGACTTGAGGTGGTACCAGTGGAGGTTATTTAGGATACGCGTTGCTTGTATAAAACTGGCCTAACTTAAGAATTTCGGTTATCTCTACAAGGCTTTACAAGGGATTTGAATACTTTTTTTTTAGTTATAACCGATCCGTGTGACCGACACGCACACACAGACACACAGCCTTAAACTTTCACGTTCATTAGTAGGAGAATTTTAGGGTAGCACAAATTGGTATAAAGCCTATAACGGACCGCCCGTGGTAACGGGTTTTATGTTTCAAAGAGACTAAATTTAAACAATTTTTTTTAACAATTATTAATTCATTGATCAGAGTTTATAATCCTACCTGCTACGGAGAAAAACAAATCAAGGTTGTAACAACAAGCGTTAATAAATAGCTTTACATACTGGGGCCACTTTGAGGGTAAATTTGATGATTTAAAAATAAAATTGCCACTGCCCACCCTTGTCTCTTGGGTCTAAAATTTAGAAAAAAAAATACAAAAACAGTTTTATACCTACTTACACATAATAGAAAAAAAGTTATAAAAGCACGTACGAATTTTCCGTATTGTCTACAAAAGTACAGAACTCTCTCTATACGAATTTAACTCGCACTTGTCTTTTTTTTTTCTTGTGCATCTCTGACACAGGCGCAGCGCGGTCACGGCGTCGCCGAAACGTTTTATTTCCTTTTTAATCGGAAGTTAACCGCGCTCGTGATTCTTCTTCCGTCCAATTTTTCGCCGTCCTACTTAATAACCAGTTTAGAGAGCGGGATGGCACGAATTGTCGCTTTTTTTTCATACACGTGCATGTCAATTAGGTAGTAAGATAGTAGTGGGTTGTTTTCACTGAAACACTTGTCTGTAGACGAGTCTTTAAAAAAACTGGACAAGCTCGAGTTTGAATTGGACTCGAAAAGTTTTTTATCACGTTGCGTTACAAAGTACTTCAGTCCCTTGTACATTTTATCACAGAAAACTAATTGAAAACTGTGTTTGAAAGCTCGTAAGTCATAAAAAGTACGTCATTTGATTGATTGTTATTATCCGTATTGCAGGAAGGACGAAAATGTAAAATTAGCACAGAATAAGTTATTGCAATTAGTCAGAGATTTCTTTATCGAAATAGACAAATAATGTTATGTTCTTGTTATAAGCTAAATAGCTCTTTAGGTCGCTCCATTGTACCTGTATTACGGCATTAAGGTTCCCTAATAAATAAATGGTTCTCGAACAATCGACAAAGACCCGAAACCCTGATGTCAACATCTTTCAAACAAAAGCGCAAATCGTCGTAATCCCCAAACAATAAGGACATTTCGACTTGCCCAATCATAATAACCCCGTCTATGAACTATTGGGACGCGGAATGGGAGTTGGAGTTCGATTGGCGAACGATAATAGGCCCCTGTCGAAACTTGCTCGAGTGAGGTAATGCTCTTTAGATGAGTTCTACTTGGGGCTGAGAAGTGTCGGTGCCGGGATATTTTGTATTGTTCGTTTGTTTTAATCAAATTTATCATAATGTTAGAAAGAGACTGATAGAACGGTGGAGCACACTTTTTTATAAGATAGCAAGGAAAACGAGCAACTAATAACCATCTGATGGTAAAAGCTTTTCTACCTACTTAGCACTTCTTTTAGTGTGTGTATTAATCATCATCATCTCAGCCTATATACGCCCCACTGCTGGGCACAGGCCTCCTCTCGGAATGAGAGGGCTTGGGCCATAGTTCCCACGCGGGCCCAGTGCGGATTGGGAACTTCACACGCACCATTGAATTGCTTCGCAGGTTTGTGCAGGTTTCCTCACGATGTTTTCCTTCACCGTAAAGCTCGTGGTAAATTGCGCACATGAATTTCGAAAAACTGAGAGGTGCGAGCCGGGATTTGAACCCACGACCCTCTGCCTGAGAGGCGATAGGTCAAACCACTAGGCCACCACGGCTTTCTTAGTGTGTATTATTTTTGAATATACTTTTTGTACGTAATGAGTATAAACGTAAAAACAAACCGCTAGCCCTAAACACATACTACCAGAGAGGTGTGTTGCTAACCTAAAGGACTAAGATGGAATGTCTTATGCGGCCATTTCACCCTTTATCTCGTAGTATAACAGTGCACGTGCTGTATTTAAAACTTAAAACGTTGTAGGGTTAACTTTGATCCCGATTCTTGAAACAGAGGACTTATAACATTTGGTATCACAACCGTTTTCACCAGTCCTTTCTGACACACGGTGTAGGACGAGGTAGAAAGAGATGGGATAAAAGTGCTCGCGCACCCGAGCTTTAGACACTACGGATACAGTTTTTTTGGCAAATCTTACTGGCATTGTAAACGTGAAAGTTTAGTGTTGATATTATTATATGAATATATGTATGTAGGTAGTGGACTAAGCAAAATATACAAGATAGAGTAAAATGGAGAAAAAACATTGAATAGGCCAAGAACCACAAAGTATTGTAGTACTGCAAAAGAGTGAGAGAGAGATGGGAACTGTGTTTCCTACTTTTCGAGCCAAAATTACTGATACGGATTTTAATGCAATTTTGACACATAGTAGCTTAATATGAGCTCTGGTTGAGTTCGAAACGCGTCAGTGTGATGTGGTGGTGGTGATAGATGGGTTTGTGTAATTTGTGTGTGTTCTTACAGTGTGGAGGTGGAGGAACTGCAAGAACACGCATATTTTGCATGAGCTTAACTATCGTAAGGTCGCGAGTGAGCAAGGAAATTCTTTTAGTTCACAGATAGTTTACTTCTCGAATTTAGATAAAACTGCCTTGAATGCACGCTTTCAATATCAAGTGAATAACGTAGCGTGGCGCAGTGTAATAATTTGTAGCAGATGATCCGGGGTAAAAAATGCTCGAGCCCCAAGCGGCACCGTTCAGGGCCGTTCTTTTCGATCTATTAATCGACGTTCAGTCCAAGTTTTAACGGGACAGATAGTGTTTAAAGTTTCACAGACTTCGGTAATGGGTGCGGTCGCTTCCCTGGAAGATGCCGAATTAGGTTTTATTGGATATTTAATTGGATAGTTAAGTTTTGTGCCAGTGTGCTTGCATTTTCAACTGACTTCAAAGGAGGAGGTTCTCAATTCGTCTGTTTTTTTTTGTGTGTTTGTTACGCGATAACTCTGCCAACCATCCATTTTGCAGCATCAGAAAAAGCAATCTTTCGTAAAAGGTGTCGAACAGTCGATATTAAACTATTGTATCTTAGATGATTAACACTAAAAAGCGTGAATAAAAAAATAACAAAAAATTTAACCGACTACAAAAAACAAATTTCAAAGGATTTTTTATACGTAAGCGAGATTCCTCCCTTTGGTTTTTAGCTATGCATAAAATCGGTTCATCCATTTTTGTAACATTGAACTTTGAAAGGACCATGTCAAGTGTTTCTCAATACCCGTTTAAAACCCCGTTGGGGGTTGCGTTAAAGTCCTCTTATAAAGACCGGATTTCACTAAAAGACAATAAATAGCCTCTAACATGTCTCGACTTGATTTCAAGTGCTTTAACTATTAAAACCGTATCATGTCACGCGTCACATCAAGCCCTCCATTCTCGTGTGGAGCTGACGGTGCTTGTACTAAAGAGCTATTGCGGCTCGAGTGCTAAAGCGTCCTGTTATACGATGCTTGTGTAGCTACGTGTCACGCGGTAGTTGTACTGGTGACGTTTATACGATTTAAAGGGCTTTTTGTAGCGAAATAGTTATTGTGCAAAATGTGTAATATAATCTTCATCATCGTTTTCTTATCTCGGTCTATGTGCCGTCCCATTGTAGGGCACAGGCCTTCTCTCAGAACGAGAGTGCTTGGGGATCCACTATCAGTTATCGGATTGAATTGTGGTACATAATGTAGGTTGGATAACAATGCAAGTTTAGTCAACAAAAAGTTACAGTCAGAAAAATCTTGCTTTAAAAATTAAAATTTGAACGACTTATTTTGAGATAAAGCAAACGAGCACTTGAGACAACTGATAGTGAGTGATTACCGGTTCTTGCTGAAACGTAATACCAGAGACGAGATTTTTTAAAACTATTTTTAAATAATTTCTGTGAATTTCGTGTCAAACAACAGTTATACTCCAATTCAATAGAATCTAACAATCCTGTAGACACTTCCAGCCTTCTAATATGAACACCGGGCTGCCTAAGGCTTTGTGATGTGAGTATTATTCTTTTTTCATTCCTGTTAGATAATTGCAACAACAGGGACATATATAATCAAGCGTGCCCACGTCAGGGTGTGTTAAATGTGTAGAAAATTGTTAGATTCTATTGAATTGTACTTTAGAGGTATTCATTTAACCTCTAGAAGGACATGCTTGCGTGACGGTATTAAATGCACTAAACTTGTTTACCATTAACGTTTTGTAGAGATTATTGTTACTAATGCTGCCGTGCTCGAACTAAAAGACGGCTAAGTGACATTTTGGCCAAAATTGACTTTTTGATACAGATCGAAAGAGAAAAAAAAGCCGCGTCGATGAGTCTAAGCCATCTCAATTTTGGCTAAATGTCACTTAGCCGTCTTTTAGTTCGAGCACGGCAGAATGGTGTTTATTTTTAGCTTCAAAAATTTGTGTTTTTCGCTGTTAGGTTTAATTTCAAAAGCTATGTTTTTAAAAAAAATAAAAAATGATGAAAAGGTGTATCCAATCCACTGGTTTAAAAACAGCCTATTCACTCAAGCCTTGAAGAACCCTTGGTTGTATCGCTTTAAAAATACAGAAGACGAGAATTCCATTTCCTAGCAATCCGCATCAGGAAAGAAAGCGTACCGCTTCGCTTTGCTGTTTTATTTTCGTAATATCGTTTGTGTCCAACTGATATATTTTCCACACACGCAATACCAACGGCGTAAACCGCTAACACATGTAACTAAGGCCTGTCCACGCGGCGCATACAACCGCAACTCATATATTACACGCGCGTCGGGGTATTCCACAGCTCTATACGATTCCATGTAGCGAACTTTGAACTTAACACTTTTGTAAATAGAGTTTAATTGTGAGTGAACTAAAAATGAGATTTCTGACGTTGTTGTGTTGTGGTGTCACTGTTAATGGCTATGCGACTGGAAAAAATAAACTGGAGTATTTTAATGGGTCGTAATTTTATTTATTTAGATATATATAGCGCTGTTACAACGTTTTGCAGCCATTTGAAAACATATGTGCATTTATGGCATTGAAGAAGCAGCGCGGCAGCTGCCAGCGAATTTATATTTATAATTATCCGTAGAGATTTTAGGATTTATTTCAATGAACACATGTGGTGTGCATCTCTATTGAATTAAATAAAAAGTAAATAACGTTTTAAACTTTCGTGATTCTTACTCATAGTCAAAATACCACAACGGGACTTATCACGCTATTTTACACAAGTAATATTTACCTCGACGTTTCGAAAAGTATATAAATAAATAAATATCATGGGTTACTTGACACCAATTGACCTAGTCCCAAACTAAGCAAAGCTTGTACTATGGATCGGATAAACATACTTTTATAGGTACATACTTAAATACGTATTAAACATCCAAGACCCGAGAACAAACATTCATTCATTTTTGTATTATTCCTACAAATATCTGTCTCGGCGGGGAATCGAGCCCGGGACCTCAAGCTTCGTAGTCAGGTTCTCTAACCACTGGGCCATCCGGTCGTCTAAGCAAATCGGAAAGACCTCTGTTGAGAAGGATCCGGCAAGAAATTCAACGAGGTATATTCGATTGGAAGCGGCCTGTATCCACCGTGAACCCGCGCTTTAATCAGGTCATCCGTCCATCTCGTTCCATCTCGTCCATTCGAGAAATTTTCGTACTCTGAAAGGCTACTCCGAAACACAACGTTCGAAGTTCGTGTCGTGCGATCCCTCTCGCTCTCGTATTAAATAGTATAAGTGTGAGAGGGACCGCACGACACGAACTTCGAACGCTGTGTTTCGGAGTAGCCCTTCTGAACTTTCCGTGTCGTATTTTTTTTTTTAATAATTAAAAATATCTAAATGCGAAAGCAATATCCATACACTTTCGCGTCCGTCACTCGGCTGGAAATATTTTAGTGACAACCCGACACAGTCTCATTCCCACTCGTGTGTGTATGAATAATACATGAACTGACATACTAAAATTATTATTTTGATGGAAACCTCCGCCTTACCCGGATTCCGTGAGGGAAATGTTGATGTCAGTGATGGGACTGTGGGACTGCCGACTACGACTAAATGTCGATTAGTCGTACGGTTAGTCGAAATTTAATTGCGACTTCGTCCGCGAAGACTTCGTTTAGTCGTTTATCGCTGTGTCATGAGAAAAATACGATTTCCCGAGAAAAAAAGTGTATTTTGTGTTGATGTATTGTATGTGTGTTTTAAACTATCTATGTGCCAGGGAGGGGAGGGACAAGTCCGTCAACCATTTAACCATCATTCAGACTTTTACGTTTATTTTATTTATTATTATTTAGTTTACGATAATTTTGTCGTCAATAATTTTCGAGTCTCATGCTCTTGTTGATTCCATAGCTCTGTGAACACATTTTTTAACCCCCGACGCAAAAAGAGGGGTGTTATAAGTTTGACCGCTATGTGTGTCTGTCTGTGGCACCGTAGATCTTAAACGGATGGACCGATTTTAATGCGGTTTTTTTTATTTGATAGCATGTTTTCTAGCGAGGGTTCTTAGACATGTTTCATTAAAATCGTTTCAGTCATTTTTGAGATATTGAACTTTAAAGTGACAAAGTCGGGGGTTTTCCAACTTTTTTACAGAACCCTACAATGCGCATGGCCACTCATTTGTAATTTCATAGATCTGTAAAACACGTTCTTATTACGCGTAAATGATATCAACAGTTCTGATATCTTCTTCGATATCCATAAATACTTATACGAAATATTTTGTCGATTTCTTCGACTATGCGATTACAGTCCCATCTCTACCTAAAATCAAACTGGGAAACGTCTGTAACATATATTATGTCATGTCGACGGGCAATGCGTTCATTGATTTAAATGCGGGTTTTTGTGATAAACATATTGATGGAGAACTTTTTATGCATGTCTGGCAAGATTTATTGGTATGTATATTTTAACTAAATCCGTTGCCGGGAATTTCGTAGGCTTCCTTTCTCGTAGTGACTTATTTATTGCAGTTTTGTATTATTGAACTAATTTTGGTATCGATTCAGTTACTGGGCGTTTTCAAAAAAAAGTGTACCTTTTACGTTTTTTTGAAATTTTGGAAAAGGTATGGTTTTTCCTACTCAGAATCAACAGCACAATCAATCTCGATCGTAAAAAAAATGTCCCCAGTTTTTCATACAAATTTTTATGAGTCAGTTTTGTCACGCCCATCTAAGTGTATGAAAAAATTGTCGGAAAAATGAAATTTTTTTGGGGACATTTTTTTAAACTATCGGAATCGATTCTGAGTAGTAAAAACCATATTTTTTTCCAAAATTACAAAAAAAAGAAAGGGTACACTTTTTTTGAAAACGCCCTTCTCCACAAAATATAGACTGCGTCAGGTGTTTGCCAACACACAGTATCTCTTTATCATATTATAGAATAAAACAATAATGCAATATGCAGGTGGTAGGACCTTGTGCAAGGTCCGCCCGGATTGCTACCACCATCTTGCTCGCTAATCCTGCCGTGAAGCAGTAGTGCTTGCACTGTTGTGTTTCGGCGTGGAGAGTAAGACAGCCGGTGAAATTACTGGCACTTGAGGTATTCCATCTTAGGCCTCTAGGTTGGCAACGCATCTGCAATACCCCTGGTGTTGCCGATGTTTATGGGCAGTGGTGATCTCTTACCACCAGGAGACCCACTTGCTCGTTTGCCTTCCAGTCGTATAAAAAAAATATATATAAAAAAAAAAGTTCTCGTGTGACGGCGGAATAACTTTGACATAAAGGCGTAATAGTAATTGTCGTCAGGTAATAAGGCACTTTAATTTCTTTACCTGATTTAGGAACTGAACCCCCTTAGTACTTTGTCACTTTCGCTAATTTAAACCGTTTCAAGTTGCTTGCGTATTTTTTGCATTTACGATAGTATAATTCATAACTACGTTTTAAGATGTATGTACGGTCAAAAGCGTATATATTAATACGTTACCAAGACGTCAAAAATATCTATACACCTTTATGCCACTAAACACAAGTGCGATGTATACATAATTTTGACGCTATGGCTGTATATTTTTTAATTCGACTGTACTTCGCAATTAGCTTGTTTCTGGCACACGAACCCGTTAAATTACACGCCGCAGTGACTACGTACCTAAAATGCATTGCCGGGATGCGTTTTTCATCTGTTTGTCATAGGTTTGGCAAGAGTGCGGCACGACTGGCGCCGTCGTAGGAACCGACTACGTTCCACTGGCTTAATGATAGGACTAATGTTCTTATCATCTCTGTATATGTATGTACGTCTCACTGCGCGACACTGGCTTCAGAAAAGAAAAGGCTTATGCTGTAATCCCCACGCGGGCCCAATGCGGATAGGAAGTTCATACAAAACATAATTAGAGAAAAAAAAAAACAAGTCGTAAACGTTTATTCTGCAAATATTTAGGTCGTAAAACACTCTTTTACATCTAACTTTTTTAAACTATAGGCTTGAATTTCTTCGCAGGCGTTTGAATCGCAATATTTTCCTTCACATTAAAGGACCTCGGACCTAAATTATTGAAAATGTGGTTTCAGTTAAATATCCTGAGATTTTGATATGTTATAGATTTCAAAGTCCTGAACAAAAGTCTGTAATGATGCTACTTCTGTTTCAGAGTCCCTTTCAGAGTTTAGTTTTTTAGAGACTCTTGTTCAAGACTTTGACATCTACATATCAAAATCTCAGGATATTTCACTGAAACCACATTTTTCATATAAAGATTGGTTTTTGGAAATTTTTGTATTTTTTTATTTCAATTCCAAATTTTTGTTACTTTTACGGTCACCCCGTAAAACCTATATCGAAAAAACTAACTGAAATTAGATGCACAGAAAAACCAGAAAAATAAGACCAGCTCTGGGAATCGAACCCTGTTCCTCGGCATTCCGTGCCGCGTGCTATACCGCTACGCCACCGCTGGACTACGGAACAGACACGAATTACTCCTACGCACCTCATATCTCAACTTGTTTGTTTTCTTATTTAGCCACTTAAGCACCTGACCTGGGTTCGATTCCCAGCGCTGGTCTTATTTTTCTGGTTTTCTGTTCATCTATTATTTCAGTTTGTATTTTCGATACATTTTTCATACTTTAGGTCCGGAGTCCTGTTTTCGTTGAACAGAGACAAGATTGTATGAGTAAATATTTGTCACATAACAGAGAGCTGTGTAAACAGGTCATTCATCTAAAAATTTTCCAAAGGAAATCAAAGTATAAATATTCGGCGTTGAATTATTCCGCGCGATTCTGCGTTCCGGCGCAAAATGTGATCGCTGCGAAAGCTTTCAACTTTCAACGAATTATCCCGCGCCGGACGTTGTCCGACGTTAATCGATTCGTTTAAAAATGACGTCGTTTAAAGAGGTTCTATATCGGTTTTTACCGTCTGACGGCACGTTAATAGGTTTCCAATAAAACTGCCTCATCTGATTGGGATTGGATTGGTGTCGGCGTTTCGGGGTGAACTGCGAAATTGTGGCTTTTAATTAAACTTGGGGATAATTTCCTTCATTATAGACAGCTGATACCTATAAAATACCTATAAAAAGCATGGGTTCTTAACTTTTAACCAAAATGCGGCCGTCGACGTCAACTCATCGTGAGGAAAGATGCACACACGTGCGATGGAATTTAATGTTATGTGTGAAGACCCCTATCTAACTACTGTGAACTAAGTACGGCCCAGAGCTCTTTTCTCTCAGACTGATTGCATTCTGAAAGGAGGCTTGTTCCTTGCAGTGTTGAGCCGAGATGACACGATTTAGATATATCACGGGACAAAATTCACACCAATTGACCTAGTCCCAAAGTAAGCTTAGCAAAGCTTGTGTTATGTGTACTAAGCAACGGATAAATATAATTATATAGGTAGATGATACATACTTAAATACATATTAAACGCCCACGACCCGAGAACAAACATTCGTATTATTCATACAAAAATCTGCCCCGACACGGGAATCGAACCCGGGACCTCAAGCTTCGTAGTCAGGTTTTCTAAACACTAGGCCATCTGGTCGTCTAAAACTAGATACTGAAAAATATTGCTACACGGATTTCATCGCGCATAAGTATTATATGCACGCTACTCTTCTAAACGTGTGCTGAGAGTGCTAGCGGGTTATAAAAGTTTTCTATATTCACTCTCAGCGGAGTTTCTAGTCAGGGCTTGAACTTTTGCCCGTTTTGAATAGGACTGGCGAGTTTTTGAAATATATGTTGACGATGTTTTTGGAAGCCGCGAAAATGAAAAAATATTTATGCAATAAAGTTTTATGATGGTGGTTAATAGGTTTACATAATTATTATGATAAGTACTAAGGTTTATAATGTACTAGCGGCGCTTCCCGGCTTCGCGCGTGTGTAATTTTTGGGAAATGGATCTGAAATATGGGAAGCGTTTAAGACTATATATCTTTTTTTGAAAATTATACCCGTGCGAAGCGTGGGACCCGTGGGTCGCTATTTGATAGTAAATTTGTTAATAATAAATAAGTAAGTAATTAATTTTCCCTTTTTTGTTTTAGCCCGAAAGATTGAACGTGTTCAAGAACGACCAAGACAGCTGGGATTACACATGTAAGTGTTTCATTTATTCAAAATACATTCTTGTTTCTTTTAAAGCATTTATTGTACTTACTTAACTGTAAAAAAATATATATTTTTTCAATTTTATCTTGGAAAGTACAATATTTGCTTACTGCCCTTTTTCTTAGTGTGCGAAAAAATTTGCAAGGCTGTTTGAAGTATACAAAAATAGTGTCACGAAATACATTATGAAAGTAGAAAAAAGTATGTAATTCTCGTCATTACATTTTTTTCGCACAAGTGAATTTTTAAATAATGTTTGTGCCTTTAGTATGCATGTGGATTTAGTTAACAAATGTTTACATACATTTACATTGGCATTTGTTTTACATATATAACTTAATTGAGCTTGTGTTTGCAACGGTTTAATATACATAACTCCATGTAAATACATACTTAAATTAAATTACTACTTATATTACTTAGACCAATGTTAAATGCAAGCTCAATAGTTACACGTATTTTACTTGACATTTTTACACAATTTGACCTATTGTAACATTGGCATATTGTATTAAAAAAATAACGTTTATAACAACCAATTCTCCGGCTTTACGCACTTAGTTGAAAAAACATGACAGATACATACTTACTAAGAAAGATACAGGTTGGGAAGTGGACAAGTTCGGAAAGATAAAATTAAGGAAGTGGCCAAAGTCGAAAGGAGGGATAATATGATAATTTGAAACCGTTAATTAATACCTGTTTCTGAGACAACTCTTAACTAAATATTTAAGGTTAACCCCAAGCCATGGAAAATGTTATGTCGTCGTATTTTGTTTGAATACTTATAATTATCATGCTTTCTTAATTAGCTTACTGAACTTAAGCTAATTGAGACAGCAAGATAAATACGAACGTACTTATCCAATAAATTACGATGGAAATACATTATTCACCAGATTCGTATTCGTGTGCGTCATCATCATGTCAGCCGAAAGACGTCCACTGCTGGCCATAGGCCTCCCCCAAGGCTCTCCACTCAGACCGGTCTTGTGCTTTTCGCATCCACCGCGATCCTGCGATCTGAACCAGGTCGTCTCTCCATCTTGTTGGAGTCCTACCGACAGCTCGTCTCCCGGTCCGCGGACGCCATTCGCGAACCTTTTGATACCATCGGCTATCAGTCCTGCGAGCAATGTGTCCCGCCCACTGCCACTTCAGTTTCGCAATTCTTATCATCATTTCTTATTCTATCCCGCAGAGAAATCCCGAGCATAGCCCATTTGAGTCACTTTGAGCTTCCTCATGAGGCCCATCGCTAGCGCCCACGTCTCAGATCCGTATTTCATCACTGGCAACACACACTGGTCAAAGATTTCGTGTGCGTGTTTCGTATTAATGTGATAGTTTTTTTTTTGCACGAGTTCGTTGAAACTTGAGAAACTTTGTTGAAACGCTAAAATAAGCTGAAGACAACTCTCGTCGCGAGTGCCCTGTGAATGCATATGTAATAATAAATTTCCACGTTTAATATAAAGTTAGTATCGGTGGCAATTTTAAGCGTAGACGTCCGGACAAAAAGCTTCCGCCGTAGACGAGTTTTTTAACTTCACAAAGGCACCTAAAGCATTTGCGAGCACTTGAAATGTTTCCATTCCTTTCGGAATTTAATATTATTATTGTTACTTATGAATTTTTAGAGTGGCTCGTTTGTATGGGACTGGGAAGCGGCGCGGCGTTGTGTTTTGTCCTTTTTTTCTGCTCATGATTGTCGACAAAGCTTTGTTGGAACGCGCTGCGTGCGTTTAAAAAATACTACCGTCGTTTTTATAACGGGTCGCATTTTAATAAACAGTTTTTAAATAAATGTTGGCTATTTTGGTAACCATTTTAGTGTAATGTCGTGACGTGATTAAATGGTCTTTTTATTGGCGGTAGCAAAACAGTGTATTTTATAATTAAAATATGCAATGTTCTCGAATAGTTGAACGAGCGAAGCATGTTAGAGCGTACCTATTGATTTGTAATAATGTAAAGCTGAGTTTAGACTTACAAGAAAAATCGTGCAAATTGAATTACGAGTACATTGCGAGTCTAAACTCGGCTTAAGACTCGAACTTGATTCTTCTCTAAACGTAGACTAAACTGAAATAGTTCAATCACGGGCCTGCTTTACGTCAACACCATCACCATCATCCCAGCCTATTTACGTCCCATGGATGGGCACAGGTCTCTTCCCAGAATGAGGGCTTTGACCGTAGTTCCTACACGGGCCCTGTGCGGATTGGGAACTTCACACACACCATTACTATTAGCTTGTTAGTTTTATAAAAAAAAACTGAACTTTGAAAGTCTTATGAATTGAAACTCTCGGTAGGTTACTAATAACAGCATCACAGCCGATAAAACACTCAATTCATAAAAGTCACGTGCCTTTAATCTCGATTTTTTTACGTCCCTGCTTCTAGAGTAGGGTTACCATCCGTTCGGATTTGTCCGGACTTTGGCGTACCCTCTTGCTTCACTTTGACCGAGTTCTCGACGGTTTCCTTAAGGCTGTTTAATTGTAAGACTTAAGTACTTTAACCTGGAAATGACACCTGCTGCTCGCTACTGTTATATATATATAATACAGGATGGAAAAAATAATGGGCGCTTGTAAAATGCTTTAATTTCTTTATTTACTTAGCTCATTTTACTTAGAAGAAACATTATTTCATTATTATAAACAAAACTGATGAAAGATTTTCTAAATATCTCTCTTTCTCTCTTAAAATGGCTGGTAAGCAATTGTGACACTATTATTATTGTAATATTGTTGACTATAATGTAAGTTACCGACATATTTATGTATATCCATTTGTATATAATTGTAAGCCCGCAACGTACGAGTATAGTTGTTGATACCTACTTTTTGCCAAATTTCGTCTTTACGCGCCTTACAAGTCCTTCCCTTAAACTACTTCCATAATGTTAAGAATGTTGAGAAATTACAATACAATACAATACAAAGACTTTATTGAACACCGGAGTAAGCGATACAAGAGATACATAGAGAAAAAAATTACAAGGTAAGCAATAGGCGGCCTTACTTTAAGTTGGAAAACGTAACAAAAATGCCGTCATGCAAAAAATGCTTTTTGTAACAAAAATACTCCGTACTTTTTCCAATTAAAAAATTGGTTACCTTAGTCCGGAGGAAGTCGTGCCCGCCGCGGAAATTGCGAATCTCGAACTCACCTCCCGGCAGACTGTCTTTGGCTTAATGGAAGCCTGGGTACTGCAGTAATGAGATCTGACGGACACTAAGGATGTACTGGCGATTTAAGACGTGGCTTTTTACAAGCTCCCTTCCATTTCGTTTGTTTGCCTCGAGTCAAAGTTAAAGTCCAAGCACTTTGTCAAAGAAAATCTACCACCGGTTAGAAAAAATCTCAAATTATATTTTGCCTGATTTAAAAAATTTAATGAATGATCCAAGTGATTTTGGCCAACTTCGGCTCCTAATTCGATTAACGGGATCCTTTCGACTGGCATAATTTTATAAGTCATGTCATAATGTACCTAATGATTGTCATAATTATTGTTAGTCATATTTTTTTCCGCTTATATCGTACATTTTTAGGGTTCCGTACCCAAAGGGTGCCAACGGGACCCTATTACTGAGACTCCGCTGTCTGTCTGTCTGTCTGTCTGTCTGTCTGTCTGTCTGTCTGTCTGTCTGTCTGTCTGTCTGTCTGTCTGTCTGTCTGTCTGTCTGTCCGTCTGTCACGGGGCTCTATCTCTTGAGCCGTAATAGCTAGGCACTTGAAATTTTCACAGATTATGTATTACAGTGGCCGCTACAACAACAAATACTAAAAATAAAATAAAGTTAAAAATTAAGGGGGGTCTTCATACAATAAACGTGTTTCATTCAGCGGTTTTTGGTTGCTAGGCTGCTAAGATTCGGCCGTCAGTTGCTAGGGGCAACGCGAGTGACCCTATGTTGTTTTTAATGTTTAACTACTTATTCATTTGTGATTTTATTAGCGCTATTTTATAAAACCTTCGATAGTATAATAATTATCTCTAAGGCCGTGGTTTATTTTTGTGTGCAGCATTAAGACTAAATAACAATTTATGATCCACAAACCTCCGACACACACTACACACACTTCACAAAATCCGACTTCAATAAAGCACTCACAGCCGCTATGTTTAATGTTTTTTACACTAAAAAATGTCCGTTGTAATTTATACTAAGTAACAATATTTATTTACAAGGTCAAAATTTAAAATCAGGTTATGATTAATTCACTAATAATAATAAATACGCGCCGTGCGTCGGCCGAAATTACCGCGCTAATATTTTTTTTTAAATTGTACATTTTTTTCTGGCGCGAGCATGGCATAAGTCTGAAGCGCTATTCAGCCTACTACAGGGCGACAGCCAAAGAGGATGAGAATTTAAAATTATTATTTATTCAAAATACTTGCACCTAGTCCTAGTGCTTACATTTTGGTGACATGTTTTTATTAACTAGTAATGTAACTAGTTGTTTGTTGGGGTGGAATTAATATTTCAACTTAAATTGGAAGTGGCTATCTTCAACCGATTTAGCTGAAATTTTTGCGTGCATGTTTTTTTTTATTCGACTGGAAGGCAAACGAGCAAGTGGGTCTCCTGGTGGTAAGAGATCACCACCGCCCATAAGCATCTGCAACATCAGGGGTAATGCAGATGCGTTGCCAACCTAAGGCCTAAGTTGGAATACCTCAAGTTCCAGTAATTTCACCGGCTGTCTTACTCTGCTGAAACACGACAGTGCAAGCACTGCTGCTTCACGGCAGGATTAGCGAGCAAGATGGTGGTAGCAATCCGGGCGGACCTTGCACAAGGTCCTACCACCTGCAGGATGACATGTGTATAAATCCGATGGCAATGCAATATTATTATGACGTAGAGCTGATCTGATGATGAAATTAGACGTTGGCCATAGGAACTCTGTAATAAAACGACACGACCGCATCGTACGGAACCCTACATGCGCGAGTCGTTCGCACTCGCACTTGACCGATTTTTCATAATTTTCTGTAGCACTCTATAGGTTAGGTTAGGTTTGTTTTATAACAATTCTGAAAAATAAATAGTTTCAGAGAAAAAAATATTATGACAAACATTACATTAAGACAAACATTACATGTACACTAGGCTTAGGACTTAAGCCCATTTTTGCTACGACCGATCATCCGTATTGACGGCTCGCAAATACATCGTCCACGTAATTATAATCAGTGGCAGCAGACGGGACCTACGCTCGTCGCGTTTAGCGTCGAGGTCGTCTTTGCGCTGTTCCTCGAACTCGCGAACCTTCCCCTCCACAATCCTGCGCATTTAAGCCGCTGTGTTGCTAAATCTTTCCATCGAGCGAGATGGCTCGACACGATTAAAGTGTATGAAGCAAAATTGTGCTCTATGAAATTAAAACAAAAAATTACCGAACCATTAAAACGCCTTCAGGAGCCGCTGCTGCAATCTGAAAAAAATCCGCTAAGTGCCAAACGTTGATGCACTTTGCATAAATTTGCACTTTTTCACGGTGGACACGGAATATAAATCAGTTATTGTCGACCATTTCTGATTGGTCCTTCCCTTACTAACATTGGACACTGTTTCATTCTAAATCTCGAAGGCAGACAGAGATGTGGTGGCTCAGAGATAGCTGGTCAGTAATGCATTCTACAGTACGTAATAATTCATCTGAATTCCCAATGCATTGAGTCTTTTCGTAGAGAATTGGGTTACTACTAGTGGAATCTGGTTATCCAACAGTGCCTGTTGCGATGTGCATTTGCATTCGGCAAATGAATATTCCATTACATGAATGGATTTATTCCTTTGATTGGACGAGCTGTTTACATTCTTCTGTGCGAGCGAATCAGGGGAATGAAAAATTCTATGCGGATGCGGTTTGGAAATTCTTTAAACGTACCCAATGTAATCAGAATTTCTGATACTGCGTAGCAACAATTAAAAAAATTACAGTTAAAATTAGTAAAATTCGTGAAAGAAAATCAGTCATTAAATGCTGAAGTTACTCATTACTCGATGCATTTGGAAACTGTCGTTAAGTGTGTTACAGATCTCATTTTCGGCTTCGGCATCTACTTTTGCGTTCTGATTAGTGGTGTTTTCATCATCATTATCATCCCAGCCTATATACGTCCTGCGCACTGCTGGGCACAGGCCTCCTCTCAGAATAGTGGTGGTTTGATGTCATAGTAATGTGAAAATGTAGCCAATTAAATATTTTTGTGTATTCTTAAGAAGTCTTCCTCATAGTCAAGCTCATATCGGGTGTGGCCTGTAATACGAGCAAAATATTTAAACTTAGATCGTCCTCGTCAAACTAAACAACATTAGTTAAGCGGCTTTTAAAAATAATGCAGTCTTTGAATTTTCCTTTTTTCATACAAATTAAATAGGTAATGCTATCAATGTACGCCATCCTAGAACCCTCGTCGTCTGTCACACTACAAACATCAAGTATTTTGCTTTACATTGCTTCTTCGAATAAACTTAAAAATTTATAAAAATTAAAAAACCTATTTAAAAAGTTGCTGATCATTTGTTCAGTTTGAGGAGTAATGACTTATGTTTTAAATATTTGCTCATATTACAGGCCAAACCCGTTATCGTGAATATAGTATGGTGTACTGTGTTGTGTTTAACCTCGAACGCCCCTCTTTCCTTAATTTTGCCATTAATTCTTCTAAAAATATTATGTTGTTCTACATATATGATCAAATTACATATTCATATTTTAATTGACAACGTTGTAAGAAAATAATTGACTCGAGTTGAAATCCAACAAGTTAACTTTTAAGTAGCTACAAAGCTCGCGAACGCATACAGCAATACTTTGCTTTACCTTTTTGCTCGGCGTTGTAAAACAAAGTTTTTTGTCGCTTCATCACCTCGATAAATAAAGGCATTATATATCTTGGCGAAGTTTTGATTTACCTGTCTACGGTTGCCGAACATGGCTGGGGTCCAAGGAACGTTGGCGCCAACACTGATCTTCAGACCCGTATGTTGTTAAATAGATCGTATGGCAAGGGTTCCTTTGTTTGTAGAACCACTTGTATCTCAGATTTACTGCATGTGTACAAAATGACCATAATTCTCCGGTATCGGTGTCCACCCCGCAGGCGTCAATTGATTGTTCTCACCAAGTATAACTAAGCCGGTGGAGAAATAGCATGTATTTAGCATGCCGTTCTCATCCAATGTCACACTCGTATTGTTAAGTGATTGGTTAGACTGTGACACCTTGAAGTTTTTACGTTTGATTGCCTTTCATCTATAAATATCGTGGAAGACTTGACTTTAATAGCTTCGGTTGGCAGTCCACCGTGAATCAGCGGCTTTGACCAGGCCATCCGTCCATCTCGTTGATGCCCTACGCTTGGCTTGCCGCGGTCTCCACTCGAGAACTTTTCGGCCCCAACGGCCGTCTCTTCTTCGCGCTATATTGCCTGGCCATTGCCACTCATCCTCTACCATTTGACAGAAACGAATGGAGAATGGTTGGTGATTCTGATTGTGTATACGAGGGTCAAACTGAAAGTTCTTAGAAAATCAAAAACTGAGCAAACTAGCAAGTTATTAGTTTTATTATATCTTTTCAAAATAGTGTCCATTCACATCAATACACCGCTGCATCCGATGGAACCACTGAGAAAAGCACTTAGCCCAGTCATCCTTAGGGGTCTCTTCGACGGCCTTTTGAAACGCACCCACTGCTTCCTCGGTGTTCATAAAAAGTTTTCCTCGAAGTTTTTCTTTTATTTTCGGGAATAAATAAAAATCGCAAGGTGCGAGGTCGGGGCTATACGGCGGGTGACCCAGTAATTCCACGTTTGACGTCACTAAATAGTCGATTGTTCGCCTGGCGGTGTGCGACGAGGCGTTGTCGTGGTGAAGAAGGATCCTACTTCGAGGTCGCTTCTCCCGAACTTTTTCCAATACAAGTGGCAAACAATTGTTAGTGTACCACTCTGCAGTAACTGTTTTTTGATCCTCTAAAGCAATTGTCGCATAGTGACCTGTCCTTCCGAAGAACGAGGCCACCATCTTTTTTCCCACGCTTCGACCTCTCTTCACTTTAGTTGGCAACTCCTCGAAAGGAAACACCCATTGAGCAGACTGTCTCTTGGTTTCTGGATCATAACAGTAAACCCAGCTTTCGGCACCCGTAAGTATGTCGAAAACAGCATTTGAGTCACCTCCGTTAAATCTTTCAATCATTTCACGGCACCAATCAACCCGACGGAGTTTTTGGGCCTCGGTCAAATTATGAGGTATCCACCTCGCACAAAGCTTCCTGACCGCTAAATGTTCATGGAGGATTTTATGCACTTGACTCATACCGATGCCTAAGCTTGTCCGAATCTGCTGATACGTCACTCTTTTGTCAGTCTCTATCATACGCTGCACAACACTGATGTTATTTTCAGTCGTCGCCGTAGAAGGCCGTCCCTCACGCAGATCGTCGGTGAGATTAGTGCGACCACGTTTAAACTCATTAAACCAGTTGTAAATGGTCGCACGAGACGGAGCTTCATCATGAAAGGCCAATCGAAGTCTATCATAGCTTTCTTGTTGACTTAAATGACATCGAAAGTCATAAAAAATCATTGCACGAAAATTTTCGCGAGTTAAATTCATGTTGACGTGACACAGACAATTTTCAATTTGCCGCCAAATCGTAAAACTAATGACAAATGAATGAAATACATACTCAATAATATTGGCAAAGAGTTCCATTTTCAAAATTTAAACTTACTTTTTTATTATATTGTTTACAAGTGGCCAGTTCTAAAAACTTTCAGTGTCGCCCTCGTAATAAAACGACCTGTTCCCATCGTACATATTTTGGCTGTGGTATATGAAGCGTCCTAGCTCCTAGAAATATCTAAACAGCTTTGCAATGCCATCGGGCTCACTTATATCTAAATCCACCCACACCGATATATCCGTTAGCGAATACTGAATCCATTTGGTGTCTCTATCTTTATGTTTGGTTATTTTTATTACACTGCGCTCAATACATTCAGTTCAGTCGTTTGTACTCCGTATTTATGTATTATACGAATTGGCTTGCATTTTATTCGGATATCGTTTCGATAAAGTTGGCGCCCATAATGGGGCTCTATTTGCCTATTTGTTTTGAGCTTAACCCGTCAAGCGTCAAACCTCCTGTAGCCAAATACACCTGTAATGTCCCATACAAACGAGAAATCTCCGATTTCGCGCGGAATTAGGTTATTTTTCCAACTTTCGGAATAATTATATGTAATGTGTTATATATCATTACAAAGCTGGATAAATGACGTGTTCTATACAGTGTCATTAATAAACTGAACTTACTTGTGGTAATAAATATGATTTTTTTCCTATCCATGTCGGCATACTTTTCTCTCTCCGTCTCAACATATTTACAATTTGCACCAAATTTATAATCACATATCACATTACACATACACTACCATGTAACTACTTAGTTTACGCGTCGATTAAAGTAAATTTTAACACATGAAATCATATAATTACTTCACTACAAATATTTATTTACGTTGTCGATAAACAAACACCTGTAGCGAGCCGGCCTCCCGCGAAACTGTCATGGCCGCCATACTGCGAGTACTGTTGTGCATAAAATTGCCAACTCTGTGGATTATTTATTTTTTACGTTTGTTTACGATGAGATTAAAATAAAGTTTTAATATTCGTAGGTATCTTATACAACTACGACAAAGTGTAATAATGGGTGTTAGTTGCTAGTAAAAAGAGTTAAATCATGAATTTAGTGTATTTTATTCACGGCGTAATATGTATCGTTTTATTACATTATGATAATTATGACTAGTTTGTTTATATTTCTATACAATGGATTGCCGTATTAATATAAGGTTAGACAGATTTTTCACGATACATAACTTTAGTTGCGTTACAAATAAAATATTTAGTTTTGTTGCTTCTGAGGTATATTCAGGTAAATTGACGATTATCCGAACTTATTTAGAGTTTTAAGTTATTTAGAGTTGTAGGTGAAAATATGGGTTTCTTACTTGAATTGAGTATTGCTTATAATTTTGAGAGCATTCTATGTACCCATTTTGGATAAGAAAAGTTATATTATTCTCATAACGGAAAAAAAAAACATAACGTTACCTAAGTTATGAAACTGTTTATGAACTACGCGCTGTTACCGTCGCCTGTCGCTACTGTTGTAAGAAAGAAAATGAAATCGAGGATGTAATATAATGTTTATGTCTTTGCTTTTACTAAGTATCTCATGTTGTCACCGTCTTGGGAACGGTGTTGGACCATCAATGTTGTGAGCAATGTAACAAATGGACCTCACGAGACAGGCTCAGCCTAGTGTGATGGTCATAGGTAAACCTTTGTTTTGTATTACTTTCAAGCAAATAAACTACATTTTATTTTTATTTTATTTATTAAATGGTCTGTAACGTTGTCATGAATACCGGTACAGAATAACGTTTTACATATGGATGTTTACAAAAATAACATAACTGACTATACTGGTTGACACTTACAGAGGAACATTGTCAGTCCAAGGAGGTGTCAACACTTATAGTCAGTTATATTGTTTTTGTAAACTTCCCTTCATAATAACATAATATCAGATTACACGTCGTATTAGATACAACGTTATAAAAAAAGCGCTATTCAAAACGTTTTATTCAAAAAAGTTATACGGTAATATTCGTTACAAGGTAATATAAAATGGGAGCGCAAAGGTCGGTATAACAACTTTTGACATGTTTTCACTAGATATAACGATTAAGAGATGTAATGCACTTTTGATACAACAACTATTTATATAACACTCGTGTGGTATAAGTTCGTGCAATATAATTTTACAAATACAAAAACATTTATTTGTTCAACATAGGTCAATAATAGGTTTTGTTCAATATAATGCTCAATGAGTATAATAAACTATTGATATAATTTGGAATATCGACGAGCGAAGCAAGCGAAGTGCTAGAACAGACTTTTAATTATATCCCATTTATACTATAATATCATAAGTTCATTATATCAGGTAAACTATTATATCAAAAGTTTATTATACGACTTTAGTGGTTATATCCTATGAAATTATATCAAATGTTGTTATATCCAGTAAAAATATGTCAAAAGTTGTTATACCGATCACTACACACCCGCTTGGATGGCTCTTGCTCAAGCCCACATGGACAGTATATTAGGATTACAATAAAAATCAAGAATGTAAAAATTTGTTTTATTTACAATACAATACAATACAAATATTCTTTATTGAAAAAAAAAATAGAATTAACAAAACAACAAAAAACAAACTTATAACTAATCACCGTCTCCCCCCGTCACGGGACTAAACTAAACCTAGGTCAATTCCGAAAAATTGTTTTTTCCGTACGGACAAACAATATTTCGAAATTGACATAGGTTACACAATCAAGCCATATCAGGAAGTGGCAAGCAGACTACAAAGAGCTGGAGGAACGTTCCGCAACATCCCCAGTGGCCTACCTACAGCGATGTATGGATATCGGCAGGTGCAAAGGCATTTACATACCGATAGGAAAGTTCAAACAGCTTAGAATAAGTAAAATTATTGCTGAATTAAAGAAACAAACATACACACGCTACACGAAAAAAATTACTCTCCTGCCCATATTGAGAGCTTTAGAATTCTGTCTAATACTAACTGATACGGCAAAGTAAATATTTGGTTTTACAACGCCATACTGGTTGACAATTGTCCTGTTCACGGAAAGAAGATTGTTGGTAACGTTGGGTGAAAAAATCAAACATGTTCACGCCGCAATCAAATCTCGCTTTTATGCGCCGCATACATTCATCCCTAGTATAATGATAAAAAAAGAACATTCTCTTTTCAATTACGTCGCCTGCTCTTACGAGTAACGATGTTTCTGCCGGTGAGTTGTTGGAGAGAGTGCCAAGCTGTCCAACAAGCATCATCACACAGAAACTCATTGCATAGCTTGCATATCAAAGAGACTTTCTTTTGTTTATCATTCCGAAGGCAGATGTGACAATACCCCCGATTCGCACTGCCCGGAATAATTTTTGGAACGTGTAATTGACTCCAATCCAGCCTCAAGATTTCGGGAGCAGCCGCTCGAGTTTCTTGCGGTGGGGGGGGCTGGGGTATTATCATCGCAAGAGAATTAACGAGCTGTTCACGAAAGTCTCGATGCGTCAGTCGAGGTCTACCACGCCGTTCCAATGATTCCGTCAACATGATGAAGGCATTAAGCACACTGACGTTCAGCAATCTCTTAAATATTTTCATATACCACTTCACGCATCTCTTTCTTTCCAACAAATACATTGAGAGCTTTTGATCTTTAAGATCAACACCTCCCATTGTATTGTTGTAATCTCGTACAGCAATAGGCTTTACGAGATCTTTCCCTGCCTTTCTGCCCACGAAGGTTTCGGCAGTGTGGTAAGTGGAAATCATGTTCACCATTTTGGAGTCCTTCCATGCAATGCATGAAACGTCTCCACAATGACGAGCGATGATTGTCCCTTTCGGCACACTTTTCGGAGCCTTCGCGATGTCGACCGGAACATGTTTGCGATTTGGACGCAATGTTCCCAAACAATCAAACCCTAAACTTTTCAGGTACCTAGCCAACGCTGGACAATTATAAAAATTATCCATAGTGACTAGATGCCCTCGATGTTCCAGGCCTTTCAGTAAATCGAGTACTACTTGAGTACTCTTGCCCGCCAAGTCAGTACTAGGAGCGATCTCATTATCGTGCCCAGAATTCTTTCCCGTGTAGATAATAAACTTCCATAAATAGCCAGTCCTCGATTCACATAGTTCATAAGATTTTATGCCAAAACGTGCAGCCTTGGACCTTATCGCTTGAACCCAGGACAAGCGCCCCTTGTATAAAGTCAAAGACTCATCTATAGCAATATCTTGCTTTAAGTTATATAAATTTGGAAATTTTGAGTTTAGATAGCGGAGGACTGGGGTAATCTTCGCTAATTTCGCCGAGTACATGACTCCTTCGCTATGTGGCAAACTCTGACTCGCATCAGAATTGTCCGCAAAGTGAATGAATTTGTTTAGCAAAATATAGCGATTGTACGGCATGACTTTCCTGAACATGGGCGTTTCCAGTAAGCCACTCGTTTTCCAATATTCATTCTGAGATGTTCGGTGACCAGACCCCATCAATATATAGATGGCAAAAAATACGTACATCTCATCTACATTAGTGTTTACCCACCGATGTAGACGAGATGAATCTGTCAATGTCCCTGCCGATTTTTTCTCGTTGATCACCTGTTTAGCGTACCTATTGGTTTCCAGCACGATATGCTCCATGATGTCTCTACTCCAAATATCAGTAAAGGCATCATGTGGCGTATCATAATCTTTAATAGGCCCAGGAGCAGGACCCGAAAAATCTTCGGGCATACCTCTGAACGTATCAAAGTTACTCTGCCAGGTAAAATCAACAGACACGTTAGTCAGGCGAACAACAGCTTCATCCATTGCCGTTGATACTCTATTGAGAATGGTACGCTCACGCTCATTCAACTCTTCGTCATCCGGAATGTCCCGAGCCATACCAGCGTTGGCAGTGGATTCCTCGAAATCAAACTCATCGTCGAAATCAGAGTCAAATTCACTACCCACGTGGCCAATCTGTGCAGATCGCCCGCATGTTTGGCGCATCCCTGACGTAGATGGCTGTACATCTATGACGCCAGAAGCAACCATTGACGTGTCTTGGGGATCGCTAGGCCTAGCCTGTATTACAGGCTCAAGCCTAGAGATCTCCGACATAGTATCAATGTCTGCATCTGGAGGCACTGGCGTTCTGCAAGAATGGGGTATAGGTTCGTGAGATTCTGGCAGCTCAACTAACCATTTTCTGATATGGTCCGACCTACTTATGACTAAATCCTCCCCCTCTTCTTCGTCCAGCTCCAACTGGTCCACCCGTTCAGCGAATGAGAATCTACAAAAAAAAAACAATACACTAAGCATCACAATATGCGAGATGCATTGCAATTGCATACTATATTAGTCTTTCTTCTCTAATGTTGTGCTAACTCAATAAGTGTTTGCACAGCGTATTCGGGCAGGGGAAAGTTAACACAGCGAATAATATTTCTACCACAAGAGATTTTCCATCTCTTTTAGCTCTCAGAGTTAGAAGTGGTAAATACAATATTCCACTTACTGTATGGTGTTCTGGAGACTATCTTTGAGGGGGAGCGCTCGTAAGGACCCCCTGGGAGTTCGCGTCACTTCTATTTCATCTCCGACGCGGAGTGAACCCCCAGGGGTCCTGTTCACCATCCTTGCCTGAGGTCTAGAAAAAAGAAAAACACTAAAATATTCCAATTTCTGATGTAAACATTCTAGAAAGGAAGAAATAAGTACACTGAATACTTACAGCCGCGGTCGCCAAACTTTCGGCGCCTCCTCTACTGGCTGCCGAAAAGGGCCGTCTAGAGCCTGCTCCAGGCAGCGGCGAGCTCTGGATGTTGGCGCCGGAGTGACCGATCGCGATCGCGATCTCGACCTTGATCGAGACCGCGACCGCGACCGCGCCATGGATGCCCTGGCTCTTGCGATTCTAAAAATAATCATTATATTTAATTTGATCTCATCATTACTTTCCATCAGGTAAGGCTGAGGTCAAACGCAGACCCATTTCCAATAAAAAAAATCTAATTGTTCACCGTGACATGAGGGCATTTTATAAGCATGTCGCGTACAAAGGCACATTGACAACAGACTGCTTGACAGAAATACCTGATTTTTGCGATAAAAAATAACTCGTTGTAAAAAATAACTCGTAAAGTAGGTACTACAAAATGTTATAACCACTTTTGTTATAGAAAATTGAATTCATGAAATGTGGCGTTTGTATAGTACGGGGCACACGCATGACAGCAAATGTATCCAAGTATGATTAACTTCGAACTCATTCGTACTTAGTTGAGAATATAAGGGGCCATCCATACATTAAGTCACACTATTTTAGGGTATTTTAGACCCCCCCCCCCTGAAAACTGTGACGTAATTTATGGATGTCCCGTAATATTACTAGCTGTTGCCAATGCCTGGTTATCGCGCGGCATCCCGCGGAAACTATGCAATTTTACGGGATAAAAAGTAGCTTATGTCACTCTTCTGTCGCTTCGTTGCAACTTGACAAAAGGACAAACAAATACACAAACACACTATAACATTTATAAGATTAGTATGGATGCCAAAATGTATAATGTAGGTATATAATTATTGTCTACAAACGTAACTTGAACTATAGAAGTACCTATTTGAAGTCACACGGAAATAACAATCTAAAACTTTCACTATAATGATAAATACTGAAAATCTTATTCAGCTGACAAAATAATTCTATAAGTACCCAAATATTGAACACAAACAATACCAACAATAATATTTTCTCACTAACTACGGAACTACGTATCTACTAAGAAATGGCAATAATACTGCTTCATATTTACATGTATGAAAATATATAACTCTACAATGTATTTGAACAACTAATATTGTTACAATGAACACGATTTTATTTCAAGAGGTTTGCTACCTTTATATTGACTTTGTGTGTGAAGTTTTGTGCGCAACTGTACCTCACCGCCAAATTTTCTAGGAATTGAGCACTGATTGACAAAAACCAAGAATGAATCAAAATATATAAGATTTTTCTACAATGTAACAAGTTAAATAAGTTTTTGAGTAAATTTTCTACAAAACAATGGTATTCGCGAAACAATTCAGGCAAAGTTATGTTAGAAAACGATGTAAATAAGCCAGCGCCATTGAAAATTATTGCGTCATCCAAAAGTTTCACAGTTTTTTCACTGGGAAATTCTATCGTGTTCCTAAAGTACTATCAAAAATTAAAACCTTTATTAGATTGCCAGTAATTTGATATATAATACATAATATAAACACTTACCTTTTAAAAGATTTCGACATATTTACACAAACACTTGTTGCCGGTTTTCCGTCCGAAATTTGACTAATTGTCAAAATGGCTGACCGAATGGATCATTTTTCAAGTTTAAATTTTTTGCAATGTAAATCCTCGTTTCCCATTGGTTAAAATATCAGATTTAGGTGCTGCAATAGCTATGGTTGGTTAGTAAAATATAAACATCTCGACAAATCAGGTGTAAGAACGGAAAAAAATTTGTCCAATCGGCTGAGATTGCTGTAGACACATGGTGTCTACAGGGCGCTACTGGTACAAGAAGTCTGTAGACTAACGTGTGTCTACAGGACGCTCGACGGGTTAAATTGTGGATCGAAGTGTAAATTGCTCTGTATCCATACTAATATTATAAACGCGAAAGTGTGTTTGTATGTTTGTATGTTTGTCCCTCTTTCACGCCGTAACGGAGCGACGGATCGACGTGATTTTTGGCATAGAGATAGTTTATGGGCCCGAGAGTGACGTAGGCTTCTTTTTATCCCGAAAAAATGCACAGTTCCCGAGGGAACAGCGCGCGATAACCGAATACCGCGCGGGCGGACCCGAGGGCAAAAGCTAGTAATATATATTTTTATGGCATAGGGGGCAAACGAGCAGATGTAGGATACGAGTATGATTGGTTATGATTAAGTACGGATTACTCATTATGAAATATTTTTTATTGACATTGTTTTTAAAGATAAAAGTATAAAATTATATGCAATGGCCCCTGAAACAATTTAATATGAAAATTTTCAGCGGATTATGATTCAAGATGAATTTAACCTTTTTGACGATTTAACCTTTCAATATCGACCAATTTATGTATGATATTAATGCGATATGTAATCAAATTCCTGAAAAATATTAACATTGGTGTTTAGTCTAATCAAGCCAATCATCTGTTGAAATAAGATACAGTGTATATTTTGTTATTGAATTACATCCTCACGATTACATTAGAAGCTTTAGTGCATTTGCATTTGAGCCCACAAGAGCACGCCCCAGAGTGAAATTAAAACGTTACTTAAAATTCATAACGCGTCCAGGTAGATATAATTTGGCAACATTAGACAACGGAAGTCTAAAGCTTAAAGCTCCTTTGAGATTCACGAGGGGCCGTTGAGAGAGCTTTCTGGAATTATTCCAAAGACAACGGGCACTTGAAAGCTCGAAGCTTCCACTTGTAAGTCGGCAATGTAAGTATTATCGCCCTCGTAACCTATTAGCTGTTATTGTTATTAAGTTTTCAACTCTAGTTCAAAGAATACATATTATATGTTGTGCGCGCGTATGTCGGAGGTTGGCAAGTGCCTGGTGTGTGGTGTGTGGAGGAAAACCCGTGGAAGATATCGAAAAACAACTAAAGAAAAACTTATAGTATCTTCCGTTTCGTGAATCCGTGTCGTGCCCCATTTTAGAATAAGACGGAAGGATCCGTGACGATGTTTGGACGTTTGGATGTTTGTTACTCAGTCATGCAATAACAGCTGAACGGATTTACATGAAACTTAGCGTACATATTGGGAGGATGCGAAATACTAGGTGGGGGTAACGAAATCTATCGCAGTGCTCATAGTGGCCAAAAGTACATCTGTCACACTCATATGAATCTGTCATTAATAAAGCAATTTGTGTAGACTTAACTGCCAAATTTTAGTAATAGATGTTTGTCTTCTTGAATTATTGAACAAAGTCCCTGTTTTGTTCTTAATCCCTCTACATCCCGGACGTGTCCAGCAGATACCAATAATTTTCCTTTGGATCTTGAGGACACTTATACTATTTAATACAAGAGCGAGAGGGACGGTACGATACGAACTTCGAGTTTCGAGTTTCGTAGTAGCCCTGCAGTGACTCTTCATTGGTGATCACTTATCATCAGCGACGCATAATCCCTTGTCGCATGAAAATGCCTAAACACTACTAACTTTCAATCATATAATTTTAAAATTAATTATAAAAGACCTACCCCCAGTACTCGCTTTAGACACTTCGGTCGGGTGGCAATCTCCATACAATGAAGAGGTCAGACGGCAAACCTGCGATGTGCAATTTCCTCAGTGGGGGGGAGGTTTCCGTCCATTAGAGGGGAGGTTTTTTTAATGAAAGTAGGTTACCATTTTTGACAGGATTGATGGGACGGTGAAAGATGATAAGTGCCGTTCGTATACGAGTGTCAAAAGATATTTTGAGATAGTGAAACAAACTCGAAGCGATGTTTACTTTATGCTCTGCATGAGCTTAGGCTGAAACCAACCTTGGTCGTCTACGGCTCGGTAGTTTACTAACTTTTTAATGAATATTGTTATAGCAATAAGCCGATTGTCACATTGCTTTGTAAGTCATCCATACTAATATAATAAATGCGAAAGTGTGTTTGTGTGTTTGTCCGTCTTTCACGCCATAACGGAGCGACGGATCGACGTGATTTTAGGCATAGAGATAGTATATAAGATTTTTTTGAATTTGAATTTGAATTTATATGGGCCCTAGAGTTACTTTTACATGCATAAGCTACTTTTTAACCCGGAAAAATGCATAGTTCCCGAGGGAACAGCGCGCGATAACCGAATACCACGCGGGCGGAGCCGCGGGCAAAAGCTAGTAATATATAATGTTTCAGGCATAGGTATATAGCTGACTTTGAACCATATACTTATGATAGTATTTTTTTTTTGTCTAGCTTACATTCTATTATTTCTTTTATATCTTTAATGCCATCAATGTTTCAGAGGGGTTACTACGAAACTCGAAAATCGAAGTTCGTGTCGTTCTGTCACTCTGACACTTACACTTCTACTATTTAGTACGAGAACGAGAGAGACTGTACGATACAAACTGCAATTCCCAAACTTCGGAGTAGGCCCTCAGAACAAGGTATCATATTGTTAACCTTCTGTATTTATTTTTAAATTAGTAGTTAAGTTATTATTTAATTATTGCGTGTGTCGCTCAGCCAAGAATATACATGTGTTTGTATATTTATGTCGAACTTTCATTTCGCAATAATGTAAATTGATAAACAGAAACATGACTGATTCAAAAGGCCAATATCCAATTGCGAATTCTGACAATCAGATCGCTCTACCCGTGGCGCAGCGACTGGAAACAACGCTTGCACAAAGCGAGCATTAACTGTAGAAAATATGACAATGTCTTGCTTCCGTATCGCAATCGGGGGAGCGGAAATGCCGATACTTGCCGATACGTTGTTCGACGAGGCCTACGGAGATCGCTGCCTTTTATTGGAGAACGCGCGTTTTTTTGAGTGGTATTTTAGATAATTTTCTTGTCCCGTTGAAGTAGACTGCTGTGCAAAAGCTTCCTTTGCTTTTGTCTATTTGTTAGTGTTGAGGGTATGCTGCTGTCACTACTTTTGATATGCGTTGCAGCTATCTCATCATCCCCTTTTGGGCGTACCTTCGCTTCGGTAGTCACCTATCTCTTCTGAGACGGACACTTGACAGAGTGTTCGCGTGGTCTTCGTCTCTGTTGGCCACTTGACGAGCACATTCTACTACAGGGATCTTGGTGACAGTTTTGATGGTGTCTGATAATAGGATTGATGATCGACCATTTGGTCTATCGCCTTCAACTCTTACTCTCATGAGTCTCCCTATGGGGTCCAATAATTGTATAGATAAAATTTTGCATCAAACCCTGGAAAATTTCTATAAACAAAGGAAATTATGTGGTTTTTGGAAGGCAATGACTGCTTGTTTTTAACCCCCGACGCAAAAAGAGGGGTGTTAAAAGTTTTACCGCTATGTGTGTCTGTGTGTCTGTCTGTCTGTCTGTCTGTGGCACCGTAGCTCTTAAACGGGTGGACCGATTTGATTTTTTATTTGATAGCAGGTTTTCTAGCGATGGTTCTTAGACATGTTTCATCAAAATCGGTTAAGCCGTTTTTGAGATATTGAACTTTAAAGTGACAAATTCGGGGGTTTTCCAACTTTTTGTTGGTCAGGTTATTAAGCATTTCTCATGGCATTATCATTGTAAGCGTCAAGCGCGTGGTCTCTTTTCTCTGTGCCAGATATCACGCCCGGGGCGAACATAGAACGACGGGTCTCACAGCCTCTACCCAATAGAATGTTCAAGGGGAAAAAAGGAATTGTAAACACGGCTCTGAAATGGCTCGGAGTAAATTATGACAAGTATATTTTCCATCTTGATTTGGAAGACAATTGTTGAAGCGAGAAAACTAACAAAAAGAGTAAAAAAGTTCACGTTTTGCCTCAAGCTTTAAAATTTATAAAAAAAAGTTTAGTTTTATGGATTCGTGGTTAAACCCCTGTGACCTTCATTCCTGGTCCCCATATCGATTCGAGTAACTTTTCTCCTAAAAAACACTTATAATTATTGACCAAAATATTATAGTGAAATGCTTAGGAAAAAACTTAGATGCTGCTGATTT
Organism: Choristoneura rosaceana; assembly: GCA_037349165.1. Lineage (NCBI taxonomy): Eukaryota > Metazoa > Arthropoda > Insecta > Lepidoptera > Tortricidae > Choristoneura > Choristoneura rosaceana. The sequence continues at coordinate 2,559,816 of JAZBNJ010000007.1, forward strand.
CAGTTCCAGGTAAAATGGAACGTTTTTCACTTTGAATTACCATTTTACACGTTTTTGAATTACCATTGCCTCCAATGCTATTTGAAAATTTGAGTACCTAAAATAATATATATCGCTATGTGATTTCGTTCATGCAACCCCTTCCTAAATTATTAAATTAACAAACGACATTCGTTAGCATAATTTGCTAAGTCCCTAAATATACGAAAACCAAACATAGAGGCAGTTGTGAAGTATTAGCATTTCATTCACATCACGAAAGTACATGAGCATAAACGACAAAGATGATGGAAAAACTAGAAAAGATAGGTGTTTTGTTATATTATTTAAACATGCTTGCATACGAGCTTTGTCCTTGTAACAAAACTTTCTACCCCGTAAGAATTAAAAAAAACCGTATTTGTTAATTGCCTACATTGTAAATAAGAAAGAAGGAAAGAAAACCATTTATTTGTGACTAGTTTTAAAAGAAAAGAAAAACACGGGGAAAAACGATCCCAAGTCAGGAAAAGACTGGCCTTGCTACCGATATTGCTCTTCCGGTACCGTAAATGGAACTTGTATGTGAAATAGGTACGAACATCCCTGCATGCAGGTCCATTGTTCTGTTCATTGCGACGGTATTTTAGGCTGAAATATCTGCTCAGAAATCAGGTGCACATGATATCAGTCTTTGATTCCTTACAATACTCGAGACGATGTGGTTGTAGATAGATGCGACGTCTTACACCCTACCTGAATTCAATACCGGCTTCATTGTTCAGTATATCCTACGCTGAGCTGAGCCACGCTTTTGTCATTGAAACCGAGCTCTAAGCATTCCATTTCACACGTGTGGCACTGGGTTAGAGAGCGACCTTGTATATGTTGACGATATTATGTAGGTGACGAATATCGGTGTTCAAATTATTCGCTGGAAGTGTATACAGGATTGTCAGATTTTATTGAAATGGAGTTTAGACACGAGTGCCACTACCACGATAGTTTTTTGTGCATAAGCCATAGTTGACAACTCTCGAACGACCGCCGAGCGTAGGTATGAAAAGTGAAGTACATACATGTGATTGGCTTATATACCTACCTATCTATTTTGTGCCCAGGCAGTGTATTCCACTCCTCAGCTGTCCGGAAACTTTGGGACGAGCGAAAATGATGTGTGCGTATTACACACATTTTTTCCCCCTACCTATCAAAGGTCTTCTAGTAAAGATCTACGATGTGGAAAGAAGGCTACGCTAAGGAAAGAGCTTTTGTTTTTGGATAACTCTTTAAATAAAAACTTTTTGACACTGTATTTGGGGTATTTTTCTGATTTTTTTTTTATTATCAACACGCATTTATAAAGAGTTTTGTGTAAACCTTTCAGTCAATTAATTCAATCAAGCGTCATATTGCAGATTGCCATGAAATCCATTATCTTGCCACTCTGCAACCTTCCTTTTCCATTTATCTTTAATCGTAGCTTTACTTATATTTTTTCCATTAGTTGCGAATGCTCCGATTATCATCGTAATCCCCCGACAAAAAAGGCTTTCATTTTCCTCAGACCTTGTTTACCTTTAGCAAAAAGCCATCTAGGTCCCCAGCAGAGCGACCTATTAACTTCCTTTACGCGGTTTGAAAGGATCCTTTGAAATCTGTACTACTTCCAGGCAGGTGTGCTGCTTGTCGGTTACATTTCGTGTGCGCGGAGCGAAACGAAAAAACGTTGTACGTCACGCGACTCGTCGGCTCGCTGAAATATTCATAAATAAACTCTGCCATCAAAAAAAAGAAACGAAACCACACTCTATTCCAATACAACTGACAGCCAAATTCATTTAACCGCAACTTGCAACTCACCCTGGGATTGCTGTCGAAGTAACTTTGACTTTATTAGCTCTGCTTCTAGCTGTTTTTCTTTTGATGTAGTCTACTCTGTGTCCTTTCCAACCGTACGTCGTCGGGCTGGTCTATCCGATTACAAATTAAATGAATCGTAATGAAGTGCTACTACCCTGGTAGCGCTGAAATGCTTGCGGACGGATCGCTGATTTCGTTACTGCCTTCCGAACGCTAAATCTTTAATGTCGACCCCCTTTTTTGCTGGACTAATATTTTCCTTTTGAATGTTTAAATTAAACTGAATGAGCTTTACATAAGTTGAAATTCGTGAGCTTTTAGTGGCGCCCAACATGGGGTTCTCGAATCATTGAATTAGTTCTTGATTAGAGATGAATATTATAATACATAAATTAGTAAAAAAAACAGATCAACTCTTTTAATCGATTTTGAGTCTTTCGAAATCCTTTGGGTTTGAATCGCATCGATGTCCGAGGTTCTTATTTTGTTTTAACGAACTGTAATATTAGCGTCTATTTACCAAAATCTATTATGATATAAATATTAATTTATCAGTAAGAAGCACCATTTATGCTCACTGACTTCGATATAAGGGAATAAGAAATACCGGCACACCCCAGAAAACTCTTGTCTTATGCTAATAAATACCAGAAAGTAGTCTTGTTTATCTGCTTTATGACTGTAGCGGAAACAAGAAACGCTATTTTCTTGATTACATCTAAACTTTTAGGCTGGGTTACATTCGTGGTCGGAGTGTACGACACGTGCCGTGTTAACAACAACATGGGGCTGGCTAATACAAATAGAACGTTTTACTATGTACGTTGGGACTTGTTCATTCCGCTACACATGAGATTTTTTCGTAGACGAACTCGGAATATCTTTGTGGCGTTTAGGTGTAAGTAAATTGAATGAGAGGCTGTCAAGTACAAGACATACGTAAGAATCGTATGTTTATTAGTTTTGGTTAGTGCTTGAAAATATTTTTAATATGATATTAACCTCGATCCTGAGTTAGAGAGGTCTTTGTCCAGCCGTGGGAAGAAGCCATGGTGGGCTAGTGGTTTGACCTATCGCCTCTCAAGCAGAGGGTCGTGGGTTCAAAACCCAGCTCGCACCTCTGAGTTATTCGAAATTATGTGCGGAATTACATTTGAAATTTACCACGAGCTTTGCGGTGAAGGAAAACATCGTGAGGAAACCTACACAAACCTGCGAAGCAATTCATTGTTGCGTGTGAAGATTCCAATCCAAGTATCTTAAAGTTTGTTCATGGTATTTATTTCTTTCCCTTTGTAAAATATAGTTTATATACTACAAATTTTTGTTGTTCTGACTAAAAAAACATTGCCGAAAACGCGACCACTCGTCATGTTTTAGTTAAATCAAATCACCCGAGGAAGTTCTAACCGAAGTTCGGTTGTAATGTATGGAAGCCGAAACGTGCCACGTATTTCTACTAAGGTGTTGCTAGTAATAGAAGCAGCATTACAGGTGTAATCACGCTGAAATTCGGTTGCGTATTTCGACACTCTATCAATAATAATAATCTTACTAACGTATAAAATAAGTGAATACGCAAATTAATGTGAACTTAATTATATTTTCAGCGAGTGGCGCCATTTTTTAAATGCTAATCATTCCTCCTGGCTGTGTGTAGCTCGATGTTAGTATTCATAGTGTTGGCCGGTCCGTAGCGCCGGTATTGAACGCGACTACCCTCAATATTTATTCAATTATATGTAAAAACCCCTTTTCTTTGTTATTCGTGCCGTCTGCCTTGTTTGCCACTCGACCCGGTTTGCATTTTGTTGTTACGAAACACTTTAATTGTGGGTTTTGGTATAAACGCTTCTGTGGGGGATAAAGCCACTTTGCATTTGAGGAAATTGCTTGTTATATTTATTTACAGGTTATTTACGAGTGGTGATTGAGACGGGAGGTGATTTTCCTTTAAGGGAGAAGTATTTTAAGGATTATAACGTACAAATTGGTCGCAATTAGAACCTAATGTAAAGTGCTCTTAATTTTTTTATTTATTACCTAAAAATCGTAACTGAGTGATTGATTACCGCACTGCATTAATGTTATTAACACTTGGTGTATGTTTAATTATCAAAAGTGCCAGTAAGTTAAACGTTACTCGAATTGAGTAAATAATCAACCTACCCGCAAAATAATCAAACATTCTGCGGTCAGTGCGCATCAAAAAATGAACGCTTTGTCCATCGTCTCGTTTTACTCTTTTGAGTTACAAAGACAGCATTCGCGCTCTAGTTACTTAAAAAAACATTCTCATACCGAAAGGGGAGATAAAAAAGTCGGCTTTATTTGGCGCCCACCTTGGGGCTGGCAACATTGCTCGAAAAAAATGCCTCCATTTATAATGAACAGGGAGCCTCATTAAAAGTTTTAATGAAACAACAACCTTCGGTGACAACGTCATTATTTTTAAGGTATTTACTCGTGTTTGGAGGCTTCGACGGTTGTTTTGTGCTTTGAAGTTTGGAGTTTAAACGCAGTTTAGTCTCTTTTGTCGGGTTTTGGAGTTGTAATGTAGCTTATCTTTGTTTTTTTTTGTGTATTTAATACTCTTTTCAATTGTAACGATTTCACGGCCTGTTTGTACAGTTAAGGACATAAATGTATATCATCACTGCTTTGAAATAATCTCGTATCTAAAATCAATATGTGAACAAAATTGAACCTTGAGATAATGTTCATAAAGATCACTTAGAAAAATTATCTATTGTGAGGTAAGAGTTTTTTTTTTAATTAATGACGATAACAAAACTTCAAAAATATCTATACACCTTTGTGCCACTAACTTTAAGGTCCTTATATACATATATTTGACGCTGTGACCGTATATATATTTTTAACACGTTCGTACATCATAACAATTTTCCGTATATTTGCATACCTGTCTTGAAATTTAATACGATTATTGATTAGCTTTCAACACGATGTATTGTTGAGTACCTACTTATTCATCCAATTAGTTACGAATACCTTTATTAAATTGTTCTCAAGTTACTCTTAGCGTGCTTAGCTATTTTTGGTGTTTTACTTCTCTTTTCAAGAGTCGACGACGGCAACTACTGGAGAGTAAACATCGAGAGCTTAAGGCCTCCGCTTAACAAAAGTGAAATTATTAATGATTCAAATTAGTTCATGGGTCTAGAATAACCTTAGCTAGTCATGTAAAGCATTTACTGATAGTTATATCAAAAATATCATATTAGCAGATACTAAATATCGTTTAGCAGTCTCAGCTATTCACCTATCAACAAAGGACATAAAGGGAAAGAAACCATGCCCCCACGATTCCCATCTTCACTTATGTTGCGTGAAGCTCTCGTACAAAATATCATATCTCCAGACTTAGGAGTAAATATTTTGAGATTTCTAGAGACACAAATGGCGATACTCGTACCATTGGAAAATCGAGATAAGGTGTAGCATATGTGTTACTAATAGAGATCCAGCTATCTGCGTACTGAATTCCAATCAGCTCAATTCAGCTGCGTGAAATAGGTTCAGCAGACTCACTCACTAACGTATCCATACAATACAAAGAGAATTAGATTTCTCTGGAAAAATTTAACAATCTTCTCCAAACATTATCCAACGTTAACGTCTGCTGCTATTGCCTTTTACAGTTCCCTTTTATGTTTTGTTTTTCATTTTGTTTCCACATCGACCGCTGTAGAACACGCTGTATTTAGCTTATTCATGAACCGTCGATTGCTCGCCTCATCTGATTCTCTATTTATATTCATAGTTATAGTAGGGGGGGTATCTTCTGTTCAAGATTTTGTAATGCTCATTTTGTTATGCAAAGGTAAATACAAATTGTCAATGTGTTCCCTGCAAAGAATATTAACCATCTTCAATGTGGTACTGTAGAAATTTACGAAATTTTTAAGTTAATGCCGATGTTTGGACTGTTATAATGTTTCGTGATGCAAGCCCGACTAGTGGTGTTCAAAATGCAGTCAATCATCGGGTTGCGGGGTACGGCGGGCGGTAGCAATCGCTGTCGGTGGCCATTTTGTTGTTAAGTTTAAATTTTAACAACTGTCAAAAATTTTTACTTCTTTATTTCGTATTTTGTTTTTGTCTTACCATTAATAGCATTCTTAAATGTGACACTTACCGTCTCTTTCTAATTTCTTTGTCCTTTTTGTTTTATATGTGCCATTGATAAAATGTAGCGCATCTCCAACTTTTATTTTTGTATTCAATTTATTTCAAGCTTTCAGAGCGATAAGTTATTTCAAATAAACTCCAATGTCGTCGCAGTGAGATGCGACACAACACCAACGCGACAGCCGATCCAATTTAATGTAAAACTCTCTACAGGAGATATTCGTCGTACGATGCAAAAATATAGTGTCTGAAGTCAGTAGTTAGTGTACGGACGTCGTTGCTGGTATTAGTTGATAGTTATTCTCATTTAGGTATCATCAGGTGATGCACTTGTTTGTCACCTTACATAAACAGAGTTTTTTTTTACAATTTCATTTTTGAATCAATCAATCAAATCAGCCCAAATCTATCCACTGCTGTGTAAAGGTCTCTTAATTTTGACGCCACTTGGTCCGGTCCTGCGCCAGTCTTATCGACAGTTTACCAACCGACTGCCAGCCTTTTTTGCTGACTGATTGCAATTTCTTCTTATCTACATCTCTGCACAACATATATAGTTAAAATGATCACTATACTTGGTTTGGATAGGTATTTAACTAAATGTAAACGCAACAACGTCAATTGGTGTCTTAAATATTGAAATTCCCCTATTAAACTATCTAAACATTTACGTTTCTGTATTGAAATACACTAGTCTAGTTTGTATTACAATGATAGATAAAAATAAGTAAAATGTTTAAAATCCTTGAATGTACCTAATCTGGATGCTGAAGTTTGTTTACAATTGGGATGTCCCAATTTTTTACAAAGTATAATAAATCGAAAACCATTTGGAGAAATAGGCTTTGTGAAGCGTTTTCAGAAATCAGATTCCAAAAATATGATAATCTGAATTAAATAAATAAAATTTAAGTAATGACCTTCATTTGACCCCTGCAGTGTTACGTCACAAATGCAGGTCTAAAGGAAAGTCTACACTTTAAAGCAAATTGACAGTTTGAAATGTTGCTGTCCTGCTTATAATAGCAAAGAGTGACAAAGATGGAAATTTAATCACATGATGCGCATTCGGCTTTAAACAGTTGTCATTTTATCGTAAAGTCCGAAATGTATACGAGTATTACCAATGTATTTTCACAAATAAAAGTATTAAATAACTACGTTAAAAGTGAATATAAAAGAATTTAAATATCAGATTTTAATAAAAAATATGTATTTACTATCACACCATTAAACAAACCTACGAATAATCGAAGCTAAAAGAGGAGAAATAAATGAAACTATTTGTCATGGTTCATTTAGGACCGTGCCGTCCTTGTATGATTGTTGACTGTCACTTGACTTTCAGTAATGCCACAGATTATTTTATGTACAAACTGAATTTTTCTAGGCAATGGAACGTGGCTGTCTCACTGTGACGTCATCCAGCTTATTTCGTAAAAAAATTATAAAAAATTAAATACTCATCCAAATTCAAAATCGATGAAAAAGGTATCTTAAAATATCCTATTCTTTCCAAAAATAAGATAAAAACTATATGTTATTTTTTTTGGGACATCCCAATTAGTTAAATACCTATCCAACCCAAGTATAGAGTGGGTGAAACTAATTCAATTTTCAAGGTTTGAAAATATTTACTGTTATTGAGTACAAATGCAAAATTGACACTCGAAATTATATCATAATCAAAAAGAAAACTGTCCATCCTTAATATAGTCAAAAATGCCAGAAAATTTGGTATAAGTGAATTTATGTAGACTGAGAAAAAAATACCATTTCTAAAATACGTTTCTGTCTCGATTCAGACTAAATAAGCACGCAAATATTATTTGTGTATTGAATATTGCGTAATTTTGCTCCTAACTTACAACAGTCATAATTAAATTCCAACTTAATTCATTTACAACGACTCGATTACATTTTGTCAAAATTCATTTTGGAAGCTAGAAATGGACCAAATTCGAAATATAATTCATGTGAACGATTTTCCATTGACTTTTTCTAACTTGCAATATTAATAATATTTCTACCATTTGTACTGAATGACTGTAAATTTTAAAAAACACATTCATAAATAATTTTCAAGTTAGATAAAGCCTTGCAAAAATAAAGAAAAAATACTGTCATCATGTAAATGTGTATCTCGAGCATTACAATGCGGCAGTCTATAACATACATAACTTGCGCAATGAAAAGGTATTTCCATGTGAGTGTTTACATCCGGACACGCCGGTTGCTAGCGTCCGGCGAAAGCCCGGATGTCCGGTTGAACTGCTTTCCTACACCGTCACAGTCTTTGGCCTATATTTGAATGAGGGATGTTCGCAAGCGGTAGGGAGGTGTTTTGTTACAGATGTAAAATAGGGAAATGAAAAAACGGTTTATTTCTCCTGAAAACATGTTTGGACGACCGGATGGCCGAGTGGTTAGAGAACTTGAAGCTTGAGGTCCCGGGTTCGAATCCCGGCCGGGGCTGATATTTGTATGAATAATACGAATGTTTGTTCTCGGGTCTTGGATGTTTAATTATGTATTTAAGTATGTATTTATCTATATAAGTATGTTTATTCGTTGCCTAGTACCCATAGTACAAGCTTTGCTTAGTTTGGGATTAGGTCAATTGGTGTTAAGTGTCCCATGATATTTATTTATTTATTATTATTATTTATTATGTTACATACCTACAAAAATAATAGTAAATGGTGCCACTTCGCAGCTCACTCACTTTCATATTTTGCCTTTCGTCCAAATTTCGTCATAAGTTTTTCACTTATTTGATTCCGTATACGTTTGTTTGTTATTTACTTGTTTGTTTGCTTCAAATTGCGCAAGTTTATTTTGACCTAATTCCAACTTTTGACTTCAAACAAACACCATGATTTTTGATATTTTGGACTAGGTAATGTGTAATAACTTCGAAAATGTTTAGCTTTTTCCATTTAGTCCAACTTATTGTAAATAATAACTTTACGGAATCTTCTCATTTTCGCACTCGAGATACTTTTCGAAGGCCTCGCACGTGATAATACCCCTTCTCATCAATAACTCAAATCACTCGGATATACATCTACTATCCAATAAAAGGGGCAACTCGATAGCGTACATTGATGGTGTACGATATAATGCCGACGCGTGGTAAACATCGATGTTTACCGCTCTATATATCGATGATTTTTGGGTAGGAACGTCGATATGTCGACACATGTTGCATTCAGCCAAAGTAGAAAGTTGGAGTTGAATGTTAGAATATTTATAATATGTTGTCTTCTTACAATACTTGTCTAGTGTATGTCGTGTGAGACAGGAAAATCTCTGAAGAAAATATTAACAGATGAATTAAAATCTACGTGACTAAGTGGATGGATGGATATGGATGAAAAGGAATATCGAATGTTATACTGAAATAAAGAAAACATATCTATTTATTTCCCCTTAACGTTTGTTCTTGCTCTTAACAGTTTATTTCATTGAATACTTGCGTAACTTCTTCTGTATTCCGTGACGCGTTCCTGTGTTAAACTAGAGCCTGTGTTACTTGCTGATCATATAATATATCAGGGAGTGTAAGATTTTTTATTCGATCAAGAAATTAATAAATTGTTATGTTTATCCATTACAAGCAAAACAATCAAATCTTCTCTCTCTTCATTACATTACTTTCCATTTAGATGTCTTGATTCTCCACGATAAATATTATTTTAAATGAAAACATCGATATTTTTTTACTAGCACATCACTAAACGTCAATGGGTACGCTCAATCTGAGATCGAAACCGAGCCGCCGACAAATGGCGGAATTCGTCAGTGTAGGTTTACAATTGACTGAAGGGAATTTTCAGATTTATTAGATGAGGGAAAAAACGTGCTCGAGACGCTCAGGTTCTTATCAGGGCTTTATAAACAATAAGACTATAGGGAATGCTCGTTGCTGGATAGATACGATCTTTCTGAATTGAGAGTGAATTGACAATAAGCGCAACCTAAATACTTGGCTCCTACGCTAGGTCACAAGACAGATAAGCTATGTACAAGGAAGCTTCCCTCCTCCAATTGGACAACTTGCACATAGACACATTATCCCACAAATCAAATCACAAACACTACATTCAATTTCAACACGTTTCGAACGAGCGAAATTGGTTTTGCTGTCAAAATTAACTCTAGATTGGTGTAGGTATTTATTTTATGTTAGTTACGGGATGTAGATCGACTACTTTTGAGTTTTCGTCCCGATCCGTCGACGCAGTTGCATGCATCATGCTCCAAAAACCTTCGTGAAGGTGGTTAATGGACGCTTTCTTGTAGGAAATATCGATACTTATCTCTATGAATATCAATCGGAATTTTAGAGGCAAGCAGCATAAAACTCTAAGACGTGGTATTGGCTCGATAAATGGCATTTCAAGCAAAGGGTCAGTGGAGCAAGCCCGGACCTCTGTGTTTATGTGTGTGCGAAATTGTATTTGAAAATTGTCTGTGGATTTTTCGGCGAAGGAAAACATCTAGACTAAAAATTGTATAAATCTGCAAGGCAATCCTGTGGTGCATGTGAAGTTCCTAATCCAGCATGGGGCAAAACACAAGCCTTACTTTGAGGAGGTTCCGTCTGAGCCGAGCAATGATATAATGAATGATATCCTACCGCCGGCGGTGGCACTACTGCTTTGACCCCGATACTTTAAAATAAGTTTTGGTTTTGGTAATTTCATTTTTAAAACAAGCTTTTTTTGCTAACTGTACTTTTTGTTGACTACATTTGCATACCAAATTTCAACTCGATGCCATTAACCGTTGAAGTGTTCTATCCTGTGGAGACGATCCTGGCCGGACTACCAGGATGTCACTACCAGATTATTATTGTATTGTCACGCAATTTATGTATTTGAAGTCAATCCAACTACAGGAAGTTGGTCGAATTTAACTTGTAAGATTTGATTACAGACTGACTACGGGACTGGTGAAACTAAATAAAAGCTTGTACAAAAAGTTGGAAAACCCTCGACTTTGTCACTTCAAAGTTCAATATTTAAATTCAAATTCAAATCATTTATTCAATGGCCGCAATGGGCACTTTTACACGTCATTTTTTTATACTACCAAAAACGGCTAAAAAACTAAAAAACGGCTGAACCGATTTTGATGAAACATATCTAAGATCCATCGCTAGAAAACCTGTTATCAAAGTAAAAAAAACACATTCAAATCGGTCCATCCGTTTAAGAGCTACGGTGCCACAGACAGACACACATAGCGGTCAAACTTATAACACCCCCTTTTTGCGTGGGGGTTAAAAATGGCCAAATTCTCACGCGCTCTCAGCTCAGTCCGTCGGGCTCAAACAGCAGGGTTCCGTGTCCGTACGTTATGCAATTTGCGAGGGCCCGCGGGACGCCATCAATCGTTTACGATCCCGTCGCCACTCGATACGACGATGGCTTTAGCTGCCCCTCAGGTGGAATTTTTAAGGCTGGTGATGTAGAACATGCAATATGTTATTTAGGGAGAAGCCTTGATAACCTAGTTGTTTGACCTTTGGCTTTTCAAGCAGAGTAACGTTGGGTCAACTCGCGCTCGCAATTCTTGAGTTTTTCGGAATTGTTGTGCGAGATCACACATGAAACTTACTTAAGCGGCATTCACATATTTTATCTGCCGATATCTGTCGATTTTGCTCTATTCTAGACGTTTTCACTCGTTTCGTATGCGTATAAGGATTTTTTGTATCGTTCCTTTGAACATTGTTATTGTCTATAGTGTCTGACAGGGGTTGAACATGCTACGCACGGGCCCGTCCTTGATCAGTTCAGAAGGTAGAGGCACACGTAGGTACCTAAATAAGAATTTTTGTTCAACTGTCACTTCACCGTGTTACGTTTAAATTTTTTGGCAACCTGTAATTTTCTGCAAAAGTTTCAAGTAACATGAGTTTTTTTAACGAATCGGAAAGCCAGCTAGTGTATCTGTGTGGCAGACAGACGAACACGTGAATGACAGCAATAGGGTTCCATTTGGACCCTTCGGGTACGGAACCCTATATAAAACGAAAAGATTTTCAGTTCGCCGGAATAAATAAAAATGACAATCATGTTATTCAGATTAAAGAGATAGTAGTGATAGTCACGTGCCCTAATTTATATGTCTGTACATATCGAAGTCCATGTCCTACATAGCGAAGGGCTCCTCCCCCCTTACACCCCCCCATCAGTCATAGTCCGTCGTAAGGGCCACATGTATCCAATTTCGGAAATATGCCTCTCCCACGCCCGACCCCATATCCGTTCTTTTACCGTATTGATGGTACGCAGGAATCTACCTGCGAAAGGATATGCCGTGTAGAATAAGAATATCAAGGTTTTGATGTGTGTCATCGTTGCCGCTGTCTATAAATAAATAAAAAATAAGTCTTAGCCTTAGAAAACTTTTTTAATAATGTACCCCTTTGTGACAATAGCCTGATTTTTCGATACTTCTACTTGTTGGGAACATTTTAAAATTAATTTCATCACCACATCACGGCCAACGACTAAGCTTCTACCAACACTTTCATTCATTCCACTGCGCGTGAGTAACACCTATGCAATAGCGACTTTGACAGGCGTCTATCTTTCGTTATCCTGATGAGGCCGTATTGCCTAACGTTTCTGATGCTCGTGATTGCAATCAATTGACAGTTTTTGTGCGAAATCTGTCATTTGATTGCGATCGCGAGCGCCAGAAACTTAAAGCAATACCGCCTCTGGTTACCTAACCGTATACGTATTAAGTAGGTACATCTCGCAGCGTTGAGCTTTAGAAGCTTCACATATATTACATTTAACATAATTTAGCATTCACCTTAGCTGAAATAACTTAACAATTCTCAATGTTTTACTACTAGTTGTGTTAGTGCTCATGTGTGTAACCAACATTCAAATTTTACTTTTATTCAATGTTGCATATTTTCAGACCTGCATGAAATATTAGATTCCATATTAGATTTTAGGTATTAGATTCTATTCCATGTAATAAGTAAAATAAACAAGTAACAAGGAATATGTTTCTATAGATTGACCTTGTGAACAATTAAACAGGCACTGTAGAACCAGTGGAATCGTGCCCCATTGTAGTAGCTTTTCTCAATAAAATGTCGTTAAAATCTCGGAATCCTCCACATGGAAAATCATCATGACGTTTACTATGAGAACGTTCTAAGACGAATCGAGTCAGGATTCAAAAGGTCCGATTACACAGTGAAAAACTATCCAAGTCATATGACCATGATTTATTATTGTTACATATGGTGGGTTTTGGTAAGAGTGGATTTATTGGATTAATACATTAATTAAGTTGATCAACAACAGATTTTCCTTTTGTCGAATTATTTTCTTCACATGAATTTTCTGATTATTACTAAAGAATAGGAAATGCAAATGAGACATTGAATTTGTTGTTGATTAATTATCCTTACGCTTGACTATTATTTTGCCTTGGCCGCTTATATTTATACTCTAATACAGATCGATACAAATATCGAAGTATTTAATAATATTTGTTGTCATGACAATGATATTTCTGTCGATCTAGTAGTTGGTTTACATAGCTCTTCTTATCCACAACAGTGTGACTAAAAACATACAGATGTACACGAAGAAGAAAAAGGTTGACCACCGTATAGTTTATAGTACGGTAGATTCCAGCCTGAGGGAAACAAGGTACTGTTAACCAACAGAGGTATAGTGGTGAACCTTTTTTGCTACTACCACTACAATCGATATTAATGATTTTATTATTTTTAATCTTCCATGCACATATAAAACTAAAGACAAACACACTCTTGTAAATGGTGCAAACGACAACAATGAGAAGAACAGAGAACATCATGACCATGAAGCTGCAGAAAGCACAGAACAGCAAAACAATACAGAAAACAAAGCAGTAACACAACACAAAAATGATCCAGCTACACAATTGTATGATATGGAACGAATGATTGGGTTATTATTTTGACTGTTTATATATCGTTCTATTTTTGTAGCTTTAATTAAAATTGGCATGCACAGTTGAAGCTAAAGCAAGAGAAACGCAACAAACGGGTTAAAGAGTGTGTTCGTCTTTTATATGTGCAGGGAAGTGACGGGGCATGTCATCGCCGTGAACGGAAACACTAGTTGCTACGGTGAGTTTTATGTTGATGTCTTTTATTTTAAGTTTGTCAATAGCCTTTTTAACATCTGTTTTATCTTATTTGCATGAGATGGAACTGCTCTTGTCTTTGCTTTGTTTAAAATGTCTAAATAGTTTTTTTGCTGTTATGTTGCCAGCTCTACGTTTAAGTTCGTTGTTGATAACATCATCCTAATAGGTAGTTTTTATTAGTGTGTTATAGTTCACTAGCCCAAGGTACTACAAGATGTTGCCATGAAAATGAAAAAAAAAACTCTTTTTTTTTAACAATGATCAGATCAATTTTAACTTTATCACTAATAGACGTTTTGTCTTAGACCATCTGTCCTCACGCAAATCCTGTGAGAAATTGTTAATTGTATTAAACGTTATTAATGCTACGGCTATTGGTAAACTTTATATCATGTTATTTACTATCATATAAATAATTTTTGTTTTAAGATTTTAGTAATCCTTTATTTGCAACATAATTCCGTGTAAAACTTAAAAACATTAGAATTGGCTCGTAATATAGTGACAATGTTTTGATTCAATTGTTCTTTGATATTCTGAATAGTTGCAAACTTTTAAATATGGCATAAATTAATTCGATTCACTGTATTGGAAATTTTTCTAGGTCTCTTCAGATTGTTAACGCCATTGTTAAATTGTAAAGCTAATCTGAATTTCGTCACTACTTTTAAAAAAACCTCGTAGCTCAAAATAGATAATTTTTGCGAGTGAACTTTATGGACATTATATCAGGGTTAAATTTTGTTGACATATTGATTTTAGATACGAGATTTTTTCAAAGTAGTGACGATTTATTCCGTTGTATGGAGATCACTTATACACTATTGTTTCTGAGGGATACATCGTCTTTTGGCGTTAAAAAGGTTACAATTTCCTTTACATTTAATTATTGTCCTGATAATTTATTTGCGGAACGGGCTTTGACAAGTGGAAGTTCTAGACTACTTATTATTTTTTTATGTCAAAGCAAAGTTAAATGTGTAAAAAAAATAACTAAAAATGGAAACGACTTCAAAAACCTTGAGAATATTTTTGTACTACTTTGAATTCGGTGCCTCGGCACGAGCCAGCATGAGTGGAACTAATAGTCGTCTACCTCATGCACCTACATATGTATTCGGTTTTAATCACTTCTCCTGGCTCGTGCTGATTTTTTGATAACATTTTTTTTAAAAGTAGCCTATGTTACTCTCGGGTCCATAAACTATCTCTATGCCAAAAACCACCCGTGAAAGACGACAAACATACACACTTTCGCATTTATAATATTAATATCTAGGGATATACTCGTATAAAGATGGATGGGGGGGAGACCTAAAGTTGATGTCCTAAGGCTGATAATGTTGATGAGGGATTTTTGGAAGTAGGTATGAATTTAGATCATTGTGTAAGCCTATTTTGTTTTAAGTTTAGTTTATCCTTAAATCTTAATCCTATTAGTGTTGTTAAACAAAGACTTCGGCTTGGAATCGTGACGAGAAACCGTAAGCGATGGAATCCGATTACGGGTCCAATCGGGGCTCTAATGCAATATTAACATTATACGTAATTTAATTCAAAGACAATTCGTCCTTTGCTGTTCTAGTAGTGACACTATGTTTACCTAGAATTTCACTTATTATAAGCTTTTGACTGTGTTTAAATTGCAATGTTTGTCATCATTATCATCTCAGCCTATATACGTCCCACTGCTGGGCACAGGCCTCCTCTCAGAATGAGAGGGCTTGGGCCATAGTTCCCACGCGGGCCCAGTGCGGATTGGGAACTTCACACGCACCGTTGAATTGCTTCTCAGGTTTGTGCAGGTTTCCTCACGATGTTTTCCTTCACCGCAAAGCTCGTGGTAAATTTCAAATGTAATTCCGCACATGAATTCGAAAAACTCAGAGGTGCGAGCCGGGGTTTGAACCCACGACCCTCTACTTGAGAGGCGATAGGTCAAACCACTAGGCCACCACGGCTTTTTCAATGCAATGTTTGTGTTTACCGTTAATTACCTATCGAAAATACAAACTGAAACAGATGCACAGAAAATACCGGAAAAAGATACCAGCGCTGGGAATCGAACCCAGGTCCTCAGCATTCCGTGCTGCGTGCTATACCTCTACACCACCACTGGACGCATGCTGAGGACCTTGGTTCGATTCCCAGCGCTGGTCTCTTTTTCTAGTTTTTCTGTGCATCTGTTTCAGTTTGTATTTTCGATATGGATTTACGGGATGACCGTAAAAGTAACAAACACCAATCTTAATTCGTCAATTACAGAGTTAAAAAAATATTTATTCAAAATTTAGTCAACGTCTTTAAAAATACTATAATTACTATTAAAAAAATATCGACTTTCACACTTAAACACAGATTTGAACAGATCTACTCAGCAACTATACAACTCCCACAGCTGGGCACAGGCTTTCTCTCAGAATCTCAGGGCTTGGACTGTCACAGGCGAGTCTAGTGCCTAATCTACTGATTAAAATTGGTAGTTTATTTCTTTTAATCATAAATGCGTCATTATTTAATCATCTAAACTAGAAAACACAAGCCGAAACACGAATGCACAGAAAAACCAGAAAAAATAGACCAGCGCTGGGAATCGAACCCAGGTCCTCAGCATTCCATGCTGCGTGCTATTCCCCTACACCACCGCTGGACAGGAGACTAGACACGAATTTTTCCTATGCACCAATATTTCAACTTGAATTCTTTTCATAGTCACTTTAGCAGCGACACTAACGCCATCTATGAATTACTTTCTCAACGAGAAACATTTGTCACTCCCATCGAAACTATCCGCTTACCATGGACAAGAGATGTCGCTATTAAGCAATCAAATCAAATTTCGTGTGAAATATACTTATAAACTTTCACGGGATGACCGTAAAAGAAACAAAAATTTGAAATTGAAATAAAAAATACAAAAAGACTCCAAATAGTAATCTTGATCTAAACTAGACTTTTCTAATAATAGCTATAAACTATACACAAAGTTAACTCCATCGTTGAACCCATTTTGTTCTAACAACCCACTTTATTCCAGCAAATTCTCTCTTTTGACAAAGTCGCATTAACTTTATTGCTATTCCTAATAAGTTAGCGCTGGACTCCAACCTCTGCTGAATCCACCCAGATATATATGAGACAGATTTTATTTGTTTGTTTGAACTTTACATAAATTCGTTGCTCTTTTGGCATCGGATATGTGCTGCTTGCCATCGGCTTGGCTGAGCCAAGAAGCATTGTAAATGTGTTAATTTTCTACGCTATTAGCAATGGGACTAGGCATCGAAACATATCCCTGCCTCGGGATGATTGAATAAATAATTATCTTCTCTTTCTCTCTATTTAAATAAGAATGCTCTTGTCGGTAGTGTAAGTGCCACTCCGCACGGTCTTTGGCCAGCTGTTTGACTTCCTGATACGACGCGACACCCACCCTTTCCTTCACCTGGTTGAAATAGGTTGAAACCCCCAATTAGTCACTTTAAAGTTTAATATTTCAAAAACGTCTTAACCGATTTTGATGAAATATTTCTAAGAACCATCGCTAGAAAACCTGCTATCAAATAAAATAAACCGCATTCAATTCGCTCCACCCGTTTAAGAACTACGGTACCACAGACACACAGACAGACATAATAGCGGTCAAACTTATAACACCCCTCTTTTTGCGTCGGTGGTTAAAAATATTGTACAAGCCGATGGTAATAGGGTTCTATGAACGCTTCACCACTTCTAAATACTGTCGTAATTGTTGTGGAGGCCTCATGACTTAATATTTTTTTAAACTCCTACGCAAAAAGAGGGGCGTTATAAGTTTGATCGCTATGTGTGTCTGTCTGTGGCACTGTAGCTTTTAAACAGGTGGACCGATTTGAATGCGGTTTTTTTAATTGAAAGCAGGTTTTCTAGCGATGGTTCTTAGACATTTTTTATGAAAATCGGTTCAGCCGTTTTTGAGATATTGAACTTTGAAGTGATAAAGTCGGGGGTTTTCCAACTTTTTATTGTTTAGGTTCCTATGCATATTTTCTTATTGTCGTTTTTATTTTCGATTGCAAACTCTTATTGTTATGCTGAGTACATCGAATACTAATAACTAGGCGTATTGAGTCTCGTTCGTTCTCTGCGAACTGAGGAAAAAAGCCAAAAATCATACAATAAGTAACTCGGTCAGTCTTAACTTAATTAAAAAGTACAACAATAAAATTGTTTTAGCAGAACTCCGACTCGACTGCAGAAAAGTGACCCAATTCTGGAGGTAACCACCAAATCGCTCACCGAAACTTTGCCGACCTACAATAACTTGTTGAAATTTAAGTGCCACTTCTCCCCCCTTTATTCGAGCGGCGTGTTTGAATATAATTTCTACAATCCCCCCACCCCTAATGCTATGTAATAATAAGCGTGAATTCGGACTTTTTGAATTACGGACGCGTTGCCAGGAATTTTAGTTACGCTTTATGTTGGTGCTACGTAAATTAGTTACGTGCGGAATTAATTCAAAGAGGTTCTTTCTTATTTTAATGGTTTTCGAAGAGTGCTTGTTCCGAATGGGAATGGTGCTGGGAAGTGGAGATAAAGATTATTTGCCTAAATGGTTACACACACAAACCACAGATAAAGATTACACTAGATTACGCAAATGTATCTACTTGGCGTGTCCGAACCCCGAACGTCGGGGTTGGCTCCATACAAAGTCTGACCGCTGACTGGCTTAATCATGACTAGTGACTCGAGGCCCATGGTCAATTGTATAAAAGATGAAATAGAAAAAAATTAAAAATTTTGAAAAAACCCACGACGGTTCTTAGTGGAAAAAGGGTTAAATAATTTTTATGAACATCCCCCGACTAAAAGTGATTACAAACGCAAAAACATCCGTCGGGGGCTGCCATTACCTGCCCCAAAATGAACTTGTATTTTGCAATTGTATGAATTTGCGATGAATTATAATTGTGTGGGGAATGTACTTACCTACTTTATGGGACAAAGATATTTATGGTAGTTTTTTTTAGATTGTAACTGAAATAGAACAGCATTAAATTAGGAACTAATATTTTGTAGTTGTATGAATTTGTGATTAATCAAAATTGTATTTGGAATGCACTATGAGAGAAAGATAAGTAGTTATGTTTGTAGTTTAGTTTTCGTAACATTTTAATTGAAATATAATAGAGAGATGGTAATGGCAGCCCCCGACGGATGTTTTTGCGTTTGTAATCACTTTTAGTCGGGGGATGTTCATAAAAATTATTTAACCCTTTTTCCACTAAGAACCGTCGTGGGTTTTTTCAAAATTTTTAATTTTATTTTTTATTTTAAACTTTTTAAAGAATTAATTAATCTGACCAAAACATTTTATGTAAAATTAGAGGCTAATATTCACAACACTTACTAATAAGCTCATAAATAACACATAAGTTTTAAAAAGGTTTTCAAACGCTAGGAAAATCAGGTTGCGTTTCAACAAGAGATTTGCGAGGAATGTGTTTTTCATGAACCAATAGAAACTCATCCGGAAGCTGAGCGGAGCGAAGCGAGGTAAATGAAATGTTTCTATTGAGTTCATAAAAAACACTTCCCTTGCAATACATCCTCGCACATCTCTGGTGGAAACGAAGCCTGATCCCTGACTAATCTTGATTTAAAAAGTATAATTAGGCATTATAGATCTATTCCATGACATTATCTAACACTCAATTTCTTACCATACTCGTATCGGTCAGACTTTCTGATAGACCTACTTACGATAGGAAATTACCTACTTCACGGGTCCTACAATACATACATACTCGTACGACCAATACATGACATACGACCAGATTTAAATATGAAATGACCAAGTTTTATTGTATTTGTGCTATCAACCATCGAGGAGTTCCTTTGTGGGAACACGACCCTAGCTGCAACATCAAGTTGTGTCTATTCTATCATATAAACACATTGCTAATAAAATTTAATAGGTAATTCTGTTAAGTTCAACGCCTGTGCCGTAAACTATTTAAGAGTTTCTTTCTGTGGAGACGATCCTGGCTGCGCAACCAGGATGTCACTACCAGATTATTGTATTGTCACCAGATTTACATAAGTATGCTAAATTTAAAGTCAGTGCGATAACTGAAAGTGTGTAAAATTTAACTAGCAAGACCCTAACAACATACAAACATACATATGGTGTATACTGTACATAGGTACCTAAATACATATCAGGTCAAATAAAAGCTAATATCAAGACGAAACAGTGTTAAAAAAGTTGGTAGTGCCCCGTCTTATTTTTTATTTGTCTTGGCGGGGGCACTGCCGTGCGCCCACCTTTATTTATACATAATGAACGTATTTCTAAAACTATTACAGACAGTCATCGAACCCTTAAAGAGACCCACATCAAAGACAATCAAACATTTCTAGAGATAAATGGAAAAATGTTTACTGTAGCGCCCCCTTGCGGGTTAATGCTATAACACCTATCTAAGAACCATCTTAGACAAACATCAAATCCATTACGGAAAACCACATCAAAAACATTCAATCCATTCTGAAGATATGTGCGAACATTCGATGGTCATTTTTCCAGAGAAAAATGATTACTGTAGCGCCCCCTAGCGGATAAACGCCATAACACCTATCTAAGAACCACCGTCGATAAATTACGGAGCCATTACAGAAAACCGCATCTAAATTGGTCAAACCGTTCTGGAGATAAATGTGAACATTCGTTTTGCGCACAAACAAACAAACAACCTCTCACCCTAAACGCATATACCTTCTCCGTTCCGTCGTGGGTAAAAAATATTTTTATCTTGGGAATGTTATTTAATCGGTTTCAAAATTGGCGCCTAATTAATTCAAATTTCAAGTTACTTTTTTATTACCAAGTTTCAACTGGAATTGACTGTTAAATCCGTTTTAACATAAACTTTTCCGGTTTATTCTGAATATTATGATAATTGCTCAGCCAATTTCTTAGCAAATCCGACGCGGCTCAGGAAAAAATATATCCCACCAAAAACATTACATGTAAAAAGCTGCAAGTCTCGCAACGCAATGCAGTTCTTGTAATGCTAAAAAGGTTTGAGATGCAATGTTATACCAAGTCGGTTATTTTTGTCAGTACCGGGGGGTTTCCATAGAACTCGATTTTCACCACCTTGCTTATTTTAAAACCATAGAAAAAACAGTTTATAGTTCTCAAATAAAGAGTAAACCAAATTATTTTTTAAACACATAAATGACTTGGCCATCGCAAGGCTACATAATGACATAAGAATTATAATCATCAACGTCAGCTATTTAAAGTAATTATAATTAAAGATAGCGTTAGCCCCAGCCTTGCAGTTTGAGTGATACACATAATACGAGAATGACTAAAGGTTGAGTGCGATGGCCAAGTCATTATGTGTTTAAAAAATAATTTGGTTTACTTTTTATTTGAGAACTATAAACTGTATTTTTCTATGGTTTTAAAATAAGCAAGTTGGTGAAAATCGAGTTCTATGGAAACCCCCCGGTACTGACAAAAATAACCGACTTGGTATAACATTGCATCTCAAACCTTTTTAGCATTACAAGAACTGCATTGCGTTGCGAGACTTGCAGCTTTTTACATGTAATGTTTTTGGTGGGATTTCATCACTTTTTGTAGGCAGTTCCTTTTTTTTTTCGAGTACTACTTCTTGTAATAACGCATTACTATCTTCATTTGTTCATCCTTCCTTGTCCATCGTCCATCCTCGTCTATCGTCCATCGTCCATTCTCGTCCATCGTCCATTCTCGTTCATCGTCCATCGTCCACTATCGTCCATCGTCCATCCTTGTCCATCGTATGCCATTCATCGTCTATCCTCGTCCACTATCCATCATTCATTCTCGTCTATCGTCCACCGTCCATCGTCTATCCTCGGTTATCGTCCATCGTCCATCCTCGTCCATCGTCTACAGTCCATCGTCCGTACCGACGGTCGTCGTCGTCGTCGTCGTCGTCGTCGTCGTCGTCGGCGTCGTCGTCGTCGTCGGTCGTCGTCCGTCGTCCATCGTCGCCCATCGTTGAACTTCCGTCGTCCGTCTACCGTCTGTCGGCCATCGTACATCGTCCATCGTCCACTCTCCATCATCCGTCGTCGATCGTCGGTCATCGTCCGTCATTCGTCGTCCGTTGTCTTGTCCGTCGTCGGTCGTCGTCTTTTGTCCGTCGTCGCCATCGTCTATCGTTCGTTGTCCGTCGTCTGTCGGCGTTCGTCGTTTGTCGTCGTCCGTCGTCTGTCATCGTCCCTTGTCCGTCATCGTCTGTCGTCGAACTTCCCTCGTCAGTCATCGTCTGTCATCCGTCGTCGAACTTCCGTCGTCATCTATCGTCTTTCGTCGGTCGTTCGTCTTTCGCCTGTCTAACTTCCGTCATCCGTCGTCGTCCGTCGTTTTCTGTCGTCCGTCGTCGTCCGTCGTTCATCCTCCACCATCCATCGTCCGCATTGGGCTCGCGTGGGAACTAAGGCCCAAGCCCTCTTATTCTGAGAGGAGGCTTGTGCCCAGCAGTGGGACGCATATAGGCTGGTAGGCTGGGATGATGATAATGATGATGATTATGATGCATCGTCCGTCGCCCATCGTCCATCGTCCAACGTCCATTTTCTACCCATCGTCCATCGACCATTATCCATTGTCCATCATCCATATTCCAATTTCCATCGTCCATCCTCGCGTCCACTCGCATCGCACACACATTCACAAACAAACGAACTTTGGTACTTATTACATTAGTAAGATAAACAATTTCATTTTAACCCTTAATACTCAGGTATTAAGACTCAACATTAATACGTATACAATACGACTACGTTCAATAAAGTCATTGCTGTGTAACTTTGTAATCGCTAGTATTTATATGGGATACAAACTTACTTGTGCAGTTTGTATAACTTTGAAACGTGACTGAAATTGCAACATTTTGGATTTTTCTGTGACCATGTACGCTAAAAACTAACTATGTTTAAAATTTGGAGCTTGTGGGTCTGCTAGAAGTACCTTAGAATTATGATGATCAAAAGTCAGTGTGTAGGTATGTCAGTGACAAAACCGGGGAACTTTAACATGTGATAGTTCTTAATCTACGTGTTCAAACTGAATGTTATTGATAATATATCTAAGTCCCATTAGGCCCTATAGGTAACTGAAAATTCAGGGTTCTAGCTTTAGCCATAACAAAAATACAGGGTGTTGAAAATAGCCTGAATGGCTTCGAGAAAAGTATGGTACGGCCGTGCCTTTGTTTTTTTTTGCTCGACTTGGCGGGGGCACTGCCGTGCCCCCAGATTTACAATTCATCATTCTTTTTCATGGATTGGAGTGATCAATTTCAATCTAAGCCGATTCGATGTCTTCAATTACTGGTTATGTATATTTGTTTTTCGCTGTTTTATATTCTGATGTGTTGAATGAAAAGGTAAAGATAATTCAGATTCAGATCATATATGTTGACCTGGATAACTCGCGTCTTAAATCGAGTTTAGCCCGACTGTTTCGGGCTAAACCGTGGACCTTCCTCTTCGGAGCAAAGCGACTCGGTCGCTGCTGCAACACGCGCACTGCGCGCCGCCCCTCTGCTCGAAGAGGAAGGGCTACGGATTAGCCCGAAACATATCGGGCTAAACTCGATTTAAGACGTGAGTTGTCCGGGTCTATAGTGAGTCACGGTAGTTTCATGTTCAAAATTGGAAATAAAACCTAATAGATTCTAGTCAATCTCACACACGATGGATTTCATTCTTGAATGACTTGAAATTTTACAGTTCAAGTTATTGGGAAATATGCTAAAAGGTACGATCCCAATCAATCAAATCAGCTGACATACGCCCACTGCTAAGCCAACGGCCTAAAGGTCACAGCTCATTAGAGCCAGCCGGTACCCGACCAAAACCGCCACGATTTTCGGCGTCCACTCGTTGTCGACAGACGGTCAGAGTGGACCTCGCGCGGTCCACGAATTTCCTAGTAGTCACTATGGCCGCGAGTCTGTCACCAAGTGTTCCACTCGCAGTGGCAACCTCGCGCGAATGTATACGGAGTTTATGTAGTGAGCGCATACCCATACAAAATCCATATTATTATGAAGAATACTAACCGCTCGAAGCGAGGCGGTGCTGGACGGGTGACGGGTGGCTATAATAAGCTGTGACCTTTACACTTACTCTTCTTGCACTAACTTAGGTACGAACCGAACTTGTTTTGGAAATTTCATAACAATTTCGCGCAGTCGCACAACTCCTCTCCTTCTACACATGTACGAGGGTCAAACTGAAAGTTCTTAGAAAATCAAAAACTGAGCAAACTAGCAAGTTATTAGTTTTATTATATCTTTTCAAAATAGTGTCCATTCACATCAATACACCGCTGCATCCGATGGAACCACTGAGAAAAGCACTTAGCCCAGTCGTTCTTAGGGGTCTCTTCGACGGCCTTTTGAAACGCACCCACTGCTTCCTCGGTGTTCATAAAAAGTTTTCCTCGAAGTTTTTCTTTTATTTTCGGGAATAAATAAAAATCGCAAGGTGCGAGGTCGGGGCTATACGGCGGGTGACCCAATAATTCCACGTTTGACGTCACTAAATAGTCGATCGTTCGCCTGGCGGTGTGCGACGAGGCGTTGTCGTGGTGAAGAAGGATCCTACTTCGAGGTCGCTTCTCCCGAACTTTTTCCAATACAAGTGGCAAACAATTGTTAGTGTACCACTCTGCAGTAACTGTTTTTTGATCCTCTAAAGCAATTGTCGCA
The DNA here is from genome assembly GCA_037349165.1 of Choristoneura rosaceana. Classification (NCBI taxonomy): domain Eukaryota; kingdom Metazoa; phylum Arthropoda; class Insecta; order Lepidoptera; family Tortricidae; genus Choristoneura; species Choristoneura rosaceana. Next base: position 2,584,751 of record JAZBNJ010000007.1, read on the forward strand.
TAGTGACCTGTCCTTCCGAAGAACGAGGCCACCATCTTTTTTCCCACGCTTCGACCTCTCTTCACTTTAGTTGGCAACTCCACGAAAGGAAACACCCATTGAGCAGACTGTCTCTTGGTTTCTGGATCATAACAGTAAACCCAGCTTTCGTCACCCGTAAGTATGTCGAAAACAGCATTTGAGTCACCTCCGTTAAATCTTTCAATCATTTCACGGCACCAATCAACCCGACGGAGTTTTTGGGCCTCGGTCAAATTATGAGGTATCCACCTCGCACAAAGCTTCCTGACCGCTAAATGTTCATGGAGGATTTTATGCACTTGACTCATACCGATGCCTAAGCTTGTCCGAATCTGCTGATACGTCACTCTTTTGTCAGTCTCTATCATACGCTGCACAACACTGATGTTATTTTCAGTCGTCGCCGTAGAAGGCCGTCCCTCACGCAGATCGTCGGTGAGATTAGTGCGACCACGTTTAAACTCATTAAACCAGTTGTAAACGGTCGCACGAGATGGAGCTTCATCATGAAAGGCCAATCGAAGTCTATCATAGCTTTCTTGTTGACTTAAATGACATCGAAAGTCATAAAAAATCATTGCACGAAAATTTTCGCGAGTTAAATTCATGTTGACGTGACACAGACAATTTTCAATTTGCCGCCAAATCGTAAAACTAATGACAAATGAATGAAATACATACTCAATAATATTGGCAAAGAGTTCCATTTTCAAAATTTAAACTTACTTTTTTATTATATTGTTTACAAGTGGCCAGTTCTAAAAACTTTCAGTGTCGCCCTCGTATTTACTAACAATATCTATTGTACTGTACCTAACCATAATATAGATGATTATGATAATTAATTACCTAAGTATCTGAAATAAGTTTTGTAGTACGACAAGGCAGTTATGCTGCGCTCCCGCCTTTATTTAAAACTCCGTGGCTCACGCCGCGGCTTGGTCAATGCGCGGTCCAATCAGCGCCGCTGTTACTCGTTCGCCGCCTGCGCGCGCATATCGCTATGCCCCCGCGCCTCGAAAAACTAACGCAACGCGTCCGCGCCAGTCCGCTTGCCGCTCCCGCCGCGTGACGTAAGACTTTTACTGGCATTTTTCGTCCTTTAAGCAACGTTTTGTATCTGTATGTTTTTTGTGTACCTGTAAAGTGAATATTACAGTGCGTTGTGAACAGTATACGTTTTTTTAATTCTCGCTCCCACTCACTTCACACAACGACTACACTGGCGCTCCAACTAGCGGCCACGCCTATACTTCCGCGAATTAAGTACAGGATAGTGCGCGAATCCTAAGAAAAACTCAGTTTGTGTAGTGAAGTGAACTATTAATATTAAGTGACAATGCCACGTCGTAAAAGTAGAAACGCTCACGAAGACGAGGACGACGCGTCGGACTCCGGGGCTGCCTCGCCGTTGTCAGGGCAACTGTCTTCGTTTCTGTCGGCGTTCGCCAGGGCTCAGGCGGAGTCAAACCGCCAACTGGTCGAGACCCTCTTGGCCGCGTCGACTTCGAACTCCCGAGACAACAGCAGCGGCGTCGCGTCGCCGCCGCCATCTAGTACGGCGCCTAACGGAAATTTTGCGAAATGCACCGCGCGATTCAACGGCTGTCGGGGGGACCCTGAAATACTCGAGGCATTCATCGATAGCATCGAGATGTATAAAGAATGTACGACAGTCACAGACGAGCACGCGCTACGAGGACTTCGCATGCTGCTGGAAGGGGACGCAGCAGTGTGGTGGCGAGGGGTCCGATCTTCGGTCTCGACCTGGAAGGAGGCAATAGCCAGGCTGCGAGCCATGTACGGCGTGCCCCGGCCACCACACAAAATCTTTAGAGACATATTCGCAGCCGACCAAGGAAAGGAACGAGCCGAAGTATTTATCGGGCGTGTTCGGGCGTCCATCGCCAAGCTGCCATACGTTTGCCCTGATGCAATGCAGATTGACATGGTTTATGGACTCCTAAACGCCCGCATCCGTGAGAGAGTCACACGAGAGTCTGTGTCAAACTTAGACGAGCTACTGGAAAAGGCCAGGAATGTCGAAGACTCGCTCACAGACTTAACGCCATCGCCTAGCAACAGTACGATTACCGATACGGCACGAGCGCACGGTCAGGGATTTGCGCGCGCGGCACGCGCGCCTTCTCGCGCCGCGCCTGGTCGCGCCGCGCCGCCGGCCCCCGGCCCCGCGGCAGCCGCCGCGCCTCGGTTCACGGACTCCGCCGTGCAGCAAAACGCTAGCGCCGGCGCGCATCGCTCCGACGCCGACGCCGCGTTTGCGCGCGAAACGCCTGGTGGATCTCAGGTGGTAAGCGCTTCAACGGCGCACTCTGTTAAGCCAGGTAAACTCTTTTGTGTTTATTGCCGTAAACCGGGACATTTGCGTAGTGATTGCATAATAGTACATTATGATACAAGTGTGCTATGTTGGTCATTACACTCGAGTCGGTTTTTAAGCCTGAGCCGAAGGCGAAGGCTTAATGGAGACGAAAAGTGTAATGACCAATGCTCACGTGTTTCATACGACGTTTTTCAACACACTTGCGAGGAAAAGTAAATAAAAGTTCACATTTATTTAAAAACTTTAACAAACAGAAACCCATTTAAAAGATGGCGGCCGTAATTTTTTTTTTTCGCGCGCTCAGCGCTGCATGCGCGCGCAAGTCTGAGATAAGGGCACCGGCAAAGTAGCTAATCAGCCACATATTTATAAATTTTGAAATTGGGTATTTATAGTTAAAAATACACCGTCAAATTATAAATACCAACAAGCTAACAAGCAGTTTCATGAAATTCTTTAATTATTTATCACATTTTGAATTGAATTTTATATTTACGCAAATAACTACTTAGCTGTTTTCGAAACATTAATACTTCTTGCTAATATTTAAAAAGATATGTAATGAAAAGGCACTAGTGCGATAATGTAATGTAAAAGGCACGGCATGGGTAATATTCTGCATTATCAGTGTAAATACGCTGTAATAAGACCTACTTTACGAGCAGGTGTGTTGAAAAAATTAAAGCTAAAAGTGATCCGACCGCGATTGTGTGTTACGGGTGTGGCGCCAAAGGCGTAATTCGTGCGAACTGCGATACATGTAATAGTTGTAACAAAGAATCGTTCTTTTCGTGTAATTTCGAAACAAATAATGTCATTTACGATACGAAAAATCAATATTTGCCTCCCAGTTGTAATGTGTCAAGTACTGTGTCAAGTACTGTGTCTCATCAGAATAACATTCTGCCTGATTCAAAGCGTTTTTTCGTGCAAAGTGACGCTATAGATAACTCGTCGCAGAATGATATTCTGATCGACTCTAATTTTGACTCGACAACGAGTGTGTTAGCACAGAATAATGATTTGACAAATGATTGTGTAGCAAAGAGTATGTTTTCGCAGAATGGCATTTCGGGGAATAATAATGTGTCAAAGAGTAAATTTCCACAGAATGGCACCTCGGTAAAATCTAACGTGTCAAAGATTAAGTTGCCTCAGAGAGGCCATCTTTCGAAAAATATGACATCAAAGAGTAAATTGCCCCAGAATGTTATTCTGCCTAATAATGTCGATTGTGATCTTGATATTTTTTCGAATGATTTTAAAAGCGGTAATGAGTTGCGAGCGGATCGGATGCGTACCGACGGTCGACCGATTTTAGATATCGAAGTTTGCGGTCATTTCGGTACCGGTTTAATTGATACGGCGGCTAAGCGCAGCATTGCCGGCTCGTCTCTTTACGCGTTACTGTCCAAGATGGACTATCCATTTCAAAGTGCGGATATGACAGTTAAACTTGCGGACGGTATTTTACGCGACATTAAAGTTAAACTTGCAGACGTTGAAGTTAAGCTTGAAGGTTCCGTCATACCTATTACGTTCGTCATATTCCCGGACTCGACTAACAACGAAACGCTGTTAGGAATCGATTTCTTGCGCAAGGCTCGATTAGTTTTGGATATCCCCGCCAATACGTGGTTTATGGTGGATCGACCTCAGGACGTTCACCCTCTTCGCTGTGAGACCTCACGTAATTACGTCGGTTGCTCATCTGCTGACGTTCTTCGGGCTGATGAAGGTTCGATGTTATCAGCGCAAGACAGGGGCACCCTTTGTGCAATTTTGCAGGAGTATGAAGACATCTTCGGAAAAGGGGGAGGTCCGACACCCTTTGCGGAACATCACATCGAGACGGGGGATCATCGGCCCATAGCTGTGCCGCCATACAGACTAACGCCCGCCAAGAAAAACATCATGGAGGCTGAGATTAACAAGATGTTGGAGGATGGAGTCATCGAGGAATGTGAGTCGGCCTGGGCTGCACCAGCTCTTTTGGTACCTAAGAAAGACGGTACTTTTCGATTCTGCGTAGACTACCGAAAGTTAAACTCGATCACCAAACCCGATTCGTACCCATTACCGGTCATTGACGATTTGCTACAGTATACAGGTAGAAGCTGTTTTATGAGCACCATTGATTTGCGCTCCGGGTACTGGCAGGTCGCTGTTAAGGAGGAGGACCAGGACAAGACAGCTTTTGTGTCACCTTTTGGCGTTCACAGATTTAAGCGCATGCCGTTCGGGCTGCGTAACGCACCGGCCACCTTTCAGCGTCTTATCGATCGATTTCGTTCTGGAGCTTCCCTCAAGGGAGTGACACTTCTGGGTTACATTGATGATCTCATCGTCATATCAGAAAGTTTTTCTCAGCACTTGCAGGACTTGCGCGCTGTCTTTGACCGTCTTCGCGTATTCAACTTGCGAGCTAATCGCGCTAAATGTGTATTTGCTAGGGAAAGCGTAAAATATCTTGGACATGTCATCACGCCTACTGGCATTTCACCCGATCCTGAGAAGATCAGCGCCATCTCCAACATGAGTGAACCCGCATCAGTGAAGCACCTTAAATCCTTCTTACAGACGTGCTCGTGGTTCAGGAAGTTCGTTCCAGGTTTCGCACAGGTGGCCCAGCCGTTGACTATGCTTACCAAAAAAGATCAGCCATGGCTCTGGGGAGAAGCTCAGGTTAACGCGTTCAATGACTTAAAACGGTTACTTACCTCGGCTCCAATCCTGATTCAGCCCAATTACAACCTTCCATTCATTCTCAGGACCGACGCGAGCAACTATGCTCTAGGAGCAGCTATACTGCAGGGGGAGACACATCGCGAGGAACGTCCTATCGAGTATGCCAGCCGTCTGCTAACGCCCGCCGAGCGAAACTACTCCACTACGGAGCGAGAAGCTCTGGCCGTGGTGTGGGCAGTAGAGAAGTTCCGCGGGTACATCGATGGACATCCCGTAAAGGTGGCCAGTGACCATCAACCCCTGAAATGGCTACTGACAGTAAAGTCGCCTACTGGCAGGTTAGTCCGCTGGGCAATGAAACTTCAATCGTTCGACTTGCAAGTGGATTATACGCCGGGAAAGGCTAATGTCATCGCCGATACGCTCAGCCGACCACCGTGTGAAGAAGATTCACGTGCGTCTTGCGAAGTCTGCACGGTTATTGTCGATACTCCACGCTGGGATGCTGCCTCTCTTCGTGAGAAACAGATTGCAGATCCTGAGCTGTCAAAGATCATTAAGGGCCTGGAAGGAAAAGAAGAAGTAGAAATGTGTAGATGGACGGAAAGGGGATATCACATGAACACGGGTGTATTATACCGTTACTCACCTGATGTTGACCAAGAAGAACCGCAACTGGTTGTGCCGGAGGATCTGCGAAAAGAGATTATGGCGGAAAATCACGATGCTCCAACGGCTGGTCATGGAGGTATAGAACGTACCTTGCATCGCATCTCTTCCAGATATTATTTTCCTGGTATGCGTCGCTATGTCACAGATTACCTCAAGACTTGCATTGAATGCCAGCGTTACAAGCCCTCGAATGAGAAACCGAGCGGGTTGATCCAGACTCCAGTTCCAGCGCAACGGTTCGAGGTATTAGCTGTGGACTTGTTCGGACCTTTACCTAAGGGGCCTAACGGTGAAAGATGGGTGTTGATCGTGGAAGACACTGCGAGTAAGTGGGTCGAGCTTTTTGCCCTTGTTGAAGCCACTGCTGAAGCTTGCGCGAAGACTTTGATCGACGAAGTTTTTCTGCGTTTCGGAGTTCCCAGGCGTGTTATTTCTGACAACGGTGTCCAATTCGTTGCCGACGTGATGCAGAAAGCTATGTACACCCTGAATGTGAAGCAAAATCTGATCCCTTTATACCACGCTGAAGCCAATCCCGTTGAAAGAAAAAATAGAGACCTCAAGGTACAGCTAGCTATTCTTGTGGAAGGACATCATCACCAATGGGCAGAGGTACTACCTTTTATTCGGTTTGCATTGAATACATCGCTCACTAAGTCCACCCAGCAGACTCCAGCCTACCTGACCTTTGCTCGAGAGTTACGATCTCCATTAGCTGCGCAAACTGACCTCCGAGCGGTAATAATGGCCGAAAATTATGTTCCTCAGATAACTCCTTATCTGCTTCGACTTGCTGATGCGCTTCAATCCAGCAGAGAAACCATTGAGCGACAACAAGATGTTCGAAAAGCTGCCAAAGATAAAAGTCGTCAAACGGGCGACTTGTTAGAGGGTGACCTAGTTTTGATGAAGACGCACACTCTCAGCAACGCTTCTAAAGGTGTGAGCTCAAAATTGATGCCGAGACGTGATGGGCCTTATATTATAAAACAAAAGGTCAGTCCCACGACGTATCTTTTAGCTTTTCCAGATAAGCCCGATGAAGTTATCGGAAAGTATCATATTTCAGATTTGAAGAGGTATCATGGCCGAGAGGGTGAAAGTCTTGAGGTTCCCGAACCTGTTGCACCTGTTAGACGTCGAGGCCGGCCTCGCAAAGCTAGGGATATTGTTTTGTTTGACCATTAGTGAGGACACTCCTGTGGTCAAAAGGGGGAGTATGTAGTACGACAAGGCAGTTATGCTGCGCTCCCGCCTTTATTTAAAACTCCGTGGCTCACGCCGCGGCTTGGTCAATGCGCGGTCCAATCAGCGCCGCTGTTACTCGTTCGCCGCCTGCGCGCGCATATCGCTATGCCCCCGCGCCTCGAAAAACTAACGCGTCCGCGCCAGTCCGCTTGCCGCTCCCGCCGCGTGACGTAAGACTTTTACTGGCATTTTTCGTCCTTTAAGCAACGTTTTGTATCTGTATGTTTTTTGTGTACCTGTAAAGTGAATATTACAGTGCGTTGTGAACAGTATACGTTTTTTTAATTCTCGCTCCCACTCACTTCACACAACGACTACAGTTTTTATTATTATATCCGCGTTCAACTAGAAATTTTTCGGTAATCTCCGGCTATTTGTTAGGATTTTTAAAATTTTTGTAGTGACTGTCAAGATCCTAATTACTTACAGTTATTTCACATCGAATTATTTCATTGATACCTATGTATGTTAATTGAAGTGCCGCGTATTCCTTATTTTTACCACGAATTTTACATAAAACAAGTCATAAATTTTTCAAATCATTCTATTGTTGTGCCATTTTGTTCGTATTTGAACCTCGATTACAGTCTCTAACAGCATTAGCTTACAACATTAAATTTCTAAGTCCATTAATTAAAGCAATACGTTGATGATACTCAAACGGTAGCCTTAATTTAGACGGTCGATATTGCGGTAGTGAATTAATTATTTGTATTCCCTGTATACCTTAATAACTACAGACCATTACTGACTGTTCATTTTACGGAGTATCGTGAAGATTGAACGCGGTAAAACAATATCTATAAGTATCTCAATATCAATATTGAAAAATATTAGACTGACTGACTCATCAACGCCTAGTTCAAATCCTTGGAATTAAAATTCTTTAATTTCGACTTTAAATGCTTAAACGATCGACTGTTTAGCTGATTAAGTTCAACTTAACGGTCCGCTCTATGTTGATGATGGTTTAGACAAACATACCAACACAATCAACTATCAATGGACCCATGAGTACGCCTAGTTTAGTGGACGTGTACTCCTATAATAACCCATTGTTATGCTAATCTAACATGGGAACAGATAACTGGAAGGTAAATTAGTTTTCAGCAGGATAATGATTAACTAAAGAAAAAAAATAAAGATAAAGAGTTATTGTATTGTATTGTATTGTAACTGTCAATTTTCGTATAAACATCCATGATTATTTTGGCTTTTGTTCTTATGGTTCTGTTAATATGTAAAAAACGTAAAAAAATAACTTCACCTCTCCTTCTTTACAAGTGTAACCTACTCTCTAAAATCGTGTTTTGTTTTTTTTTAGAAGTTTTGTTTGTCTACTTTCGTTTCGTGATTCATATTTTATACGCCCATGCAAAATGACAGTTTTCAGATTTAGCATGGAGACTCTAACTGTTAGAGTCACTAGACTTAGTGACTAGATTCTTAGAGTCTCCATGCTAAGACACAGACGAATGGACCTGGCGAAACTGATTCTTTGTAGAGCTACGGAACTCTAAAAATACATGCTCAAGGGCCTTTTACTGCCACTGTTTACGTATGCCCTTTCGTTTTAGAGCAGGTTTGCAGTTGTGCTTTTTGAACTAAAGCCCAGTTTAGACCTTCAAGAACAATCGTGCAAGTTGCATTACATCGCGAGGCCGTAAAGCGAACTAGCTCAAAATGGTCGATCGAGTGCCACGAGCTAATGAAACTTGCACGATTTTTCTTACCTAGAATTTGAAGCTGGGTTTTACGACGGCAGTTGCAAGATTAACTTTAGTTTTCTACATAGACGACCGGATGGCCAAGTGTTTAGAGAACCTGACTACGAAGCTTGAGGTCCTGGGTTCGATTCCCGGCCGCGGCAGATATTTGTGTGAATAATACGAATGTTTGTTCTCGGGTCTTGGATGTTTAATATGTATTTAAGTATGTATTTATCTATATAAGTATGTTTATCCGTTGCCTAGTATCCACAGTACAAGCTTTGCTTAGTTTGGGACTAGGTAAATGTGTCGCTCTGAAGCGATAAGGCCGCCTATTGCTTACTTCAGAAAGTCTCTGTGTATATACCTGTTTTCTGTAATTGTTTGCTATATGTTGGTGTGCAATAAAGAGTTATTGTATTGTATGGGTGTCAAGTATCCCATGATATTTATTTATTTTATCCTTGTCTCCAGTGAACGAGGATGTGCAGCCAGTGCAGAGGAGCGCGCCGCTTCTTCAGTCGCCGCAGTACACCGGAGGGAGGCCACAACCTTACAGTGAGTTGTGTTTTTTTTTCCTTGTTACACTCGACCCCTACGATGACCCCCTCGACCCCCTATGATGCCATAAACTTTTTTGACCCAACGGGTAAAATTGGTACTACTGTCGCAAGCCACACAGTGAGTCATCAGCCTTACTGTCTAAGACTCTTCGAATCACAATCGTTTTCGTGATTTTCACTCGTAGTCAAAATATAACCATTCCTTCCGTCGTAAGTACTTTGTGATGTCTCTAAAGCTGGCTATGCTTTTTTCTAGTACCATAATTTACTAGAAAGAAAAATAAAAGATACTTACTATACAATATGTATATTTCCGCGTATAATTTCTTAGGTAAACTAAACATCAACTTGTCATGTAATTGCTTAAAAAGCACACGTTAACAACCACCGCTGCGGTTCAGCGGTTGCTTTAATAATATACTATTATCGACTTGTGGAGTACACGAACGATGTAGGCCGAATACTACAATATTTAGGTCCAACTCGGGGCGATGCCTTTGTAGAAGTGCGATATTTATGTTGGAATGAAGCTAATTATGTTTTGATGAGATCGCACCAAATCTATATCTGAAAAGAACACACTACCCAAATAAAGCACCAAGATTCTCTGGTAGAGACTTAAAATTTGACAGAACGCGTCAGTGTAGTGTAGTGTGGTGATAGTAGGGTTTGTGTTATTTGTGTGCGTATAAATTTAAAAAAAAGCTGTGAAAACACGTGTGCTGATTGATGTGCGAAATCGTGTTGTCATGGATTGTAGAAGGGAATCCACTCGATAACCTTTCTAAGATTCCCGTTAATACTTCTATGGCATAAACTGGTAAATGGGTTGGCAGTTGGCAGTAACGTATCTAGAATACGAAACGAGCATTAGGAGCAATTATAGAGTTACGACGAACTGCCGATCGGTCACGCGATATAATGTCAATAGTCGCGGCGCGGGCTTGGTCGATACGGGGGAACGACGCGGGGCAAGTGTGTCTATGTTGGTGTTTGGTGGCACTTGTACGGCTGTGGATGACTTTACGTGCCTCATTTAGTCGCTTTCGTTACTCGTATAAAATGATACTGAGGTGATGATGATGAGGTTGCCTGGAAGAGATCGCTCTTAAGCGATAAGGCCGCCTATTGCTTACATTGTAATTTTCTCTGTGTACCTGTTTTCTGTATCGCTTTTTATTTCTGGTGTACAATAAAGAGTATTTGTATTGTATTGTATGATATGTCATCAACATACAAACTTTGAACTGTCACCTTTCTAATTTGTCCACGCTTCTTTATGGTCTACATGCAAGATCCATGCTGCGTTCAATGGCTCGCTTGCAAACCTTCGGACTTCAGAGTTTCATTAAGGACTTCTCGAAGTATTGGCCCTTATAAACATTGAGTTAGTTTCTTGAATACCACTATTAATGTTTTTGAGTTTTTTATTATTAGTGTAATACAATGACAATAATGCTCCAATACCTATATGGACTAGGGTTGCCACCTTTTTTTAGGGCGAATAAAGTATTTTTTCATTTTGGAAGGACAAAAATAAAGTACACAGAATAAAAAATGAAGTAATTAAAAAAACTAAAAAACCCGACTGCGGTGTAAAAAATACAAAGTTTAAATGATTTCAATCATTACATTCTTCAAAGAACTAAAAAGCACAAAATAAGCAAATCACTAAGGACTTCATTACATTTCCTAACGTTGTGTATGCTGTTAAGGTTGATTAAGAGGTTTTACTAAAGAAGATAGATATAAACGTAATCAGACAATTCCATCCTCGCCCTTTTCCACCTTTCCCAGTAGTTTACACTATCATGAATATACTGAACTGAGAATGAAAATATGACAAATTAAGCATGCCAACATTGAGAACCAAGTTTCGTAGCAGGCGGGACCCATTTGTAAATTATAAATCGAAAGAAAATTAATGGGTCCCGCCTGCTACGAAACTTGGTTCTCAATGTTGGCATGCTTAATTTGTCATATTTTCATTCTCAGTTCAGTATATTCATGATAGTGTAAACTACTGGGAAAGGTGGAAAAGGGCGAGGATGGAATTGTCTGATTACGTTTATATCTATCTTCTTTAGTAAAACCTCTTAATCAACCTTAACAGCATACACAACGTTAGGAAATGTAATGAAGTCCTTAGTGATTTGCTTATTTTGTGCTTTTTAGTTCTTTGAAGAATGTAATGATTGAAATCATTTAAACTTTGTATTTTTTACACCGCAGTCGGGTTTTTTAGTTTTTTTAATTACTTCATTTTATTTCTTGCTTTTTAGTATAGAACTACGAAAAATATGTAAGTGCTTTGTTTTGAACTAAGGTGTATTATTTGGAGCTAGTTCAAGATTTCGCAAACGATTTAATTCTTGTAATGAATTGTGGTCATGAGGGTTATTTAAAAGTTTTCTTGGATCTAGTGCACTAATGGCTAAGCCTTCAAGCGTCCTCACTCGACTTAGGGCTACATAGGCTTGGCCTTTGGCGAATAAATTAGTGCTTAGATCCACCACAGCTCTATCCAATGTTGTACCCTGTAGTTTGTGTATTGTTACTGCCCAACATAATATAAGAGGGAGCATGCGCCGTTCTACCTTTCCTTGACCACGTAAAGCGTCAAACTCTACAGTCGTTGGTTGTATTTTTACACCAATACCTGGAGCATTATCCAGCATTGTAGAATCGTCAAATTCGATGTATACTGCACTTGGTAATTCTCCAGACTCCAACTGATCTCTACGCAATGCTGACCATTCAATTTTTCTTACCACACCCATGGCTCCGTTGACAAGCCCTCTGTTGATATTAATATTCCTCCGCAGCATGACTCGAGACCCTACTCCGATTCTAATTGTTGACAGTATTCCTCCAGTTTTGTTGGGATCATCCGGTATGAAAATTTGTTTTGGTTTTTGTCCATAAGTTTTTGCTTCCATTGATGTATCGACTGCGTCTATTGTAAATATCCTTGTCTGTTTTTCTAATTCATCGGTCATGCTCGTGTTATATGAAAGTACTTGTCTAGTGGTAGGAAAAATTCTGATGGCTTCACCGTCATCAAACTGTCCTGTTAAAGGAACTCTGCGACTATCGAGAACCTCCAATTGTTGCATAGTCAATTCTCCCACTCGTAAACTATTAAGTATATCAATGAAAGTCGTTTCTCCAGCTTGTCGCATGTTCTGCGGTAACTCACAGAAACTAAACAATTGCCATAAGTTAATTTCAGCAGATAATGTTTGCGGTTGTTTAAAACAGTAGGCTCCACCTGTTGTTTTTGAAACGGGGGGCAACTGCATCAGGTCTCCAAATAAGAGAACATTGACATTCCCAAATGGTTGTTGGTTACACTTAAGTTGCTGAAGCCGTAGGTGGATATTTCGTAGTGATAAGTATGGAACCATAGAAACTTCATCTATTATCAACCAATTAATATGATGCCATTTTTGTCGCTCTCTTTCCAATCGCTCTCCCGTCAAGAGTCGAAGAGGCATAGGTTTTCCTTTTTCTATGGGAAGTGCAAATGTGGAATGGATTGTACTTCCTCCTATCAACCTAGCAGCAACGCCCGTTGGTGCTGTAACTGAAACTGCCTTGTGATGATCATGTTGAGTGATGCGTCGGATGTGTTCCACAATCAATTTAAGTGTGAAAGTTTTCCCTGTGCCTGCTCCTCCGGTTATAAAAACACGCAAAGGCTCGTTTTCGGCAGTATTCGATGAAAGTTTATTTGAGATTCTTTTGAAAAGTTGACGTTGCTGCAAATTAAGGGATAAAATAGCCGACTCGTACTGTTGATCTGTCATCCCACTATTAGCATCCGAATAGTCTGCTTCCTCTATCAGTACGTGGGCTTCTTCTGCTAAAATACCTCTGAGGTCAAAAGTTCGGTTGTTATGTTCAGAGCGATTGTCCTGATTGATTACTGCAGTCATGTTTTCTGCAACAATACGGCTAATGGCATGCTGGATCTCATTTTCCCATCGACACATAGTCTCAGCGTCATAACCCTCCTGTACAGGTCTCAGCAAATGTTTCTTGTTATAAAACGCATCTCTTGCTGTTTCAAAGCCTTCCATTAATTCAGCCTCATCTCTGAAAGGAATGTGTGTAACGAGTAGAGAGTAATAATATGATTCCGGGTCAGATGCTGCGGTGAAGTAGCGGGTCCGTAAAATAGCAGGACGACTTCGTTTTTTCATCCGTCCCATATTGTCCAGTAATGTGATAAACTGTGTTCGTACGGGAGCGGTACTAGCTTCTCCGTCGTCACGGTCGTATGCGTCGAGATCCTGGTCTTCGTCAGTTCCATCTGTAAATCTTACCGCTTCATACCATACAGCAAATTCTCCGATACTTAAATGTTCCAAATTGCGTGGCCTGCTAACATATCTGTCAAATATATTTTTATATGGTTCCGATTGTTCTGGTGATTCACATTGAAGCATGCGATATCGTAGTTCTGGTTTACATGTGTTAACGAACACGCATTTTCTCGAACTATCTCTTAATTTCAGATGACAAAGGCGATACGCGCACTCACAAGCAGATACTTGTCTGTGTGTTAATATTGCACTTTGCATTGCAAATATTTGATTATTAAAATTGCCTCCTTTTTCTTGTATGCGACGGATAGCATCTCTTATGGCTTGGGATACTTCAGTTGGTTCAGATTTTGAAATATATTTAGAAATATAATACGCAATTCCTAAAGCTGAACAACACGGTTGTATGTCAATATTTCCTTGCCACATTTTTAGAATCCTAGGATTATAGTTATTAATGAAAGCTTCTGTATCTTTGCGTTTTAATAAATAAAATCTTCCCCCATTCCTGACAGCCTGATCATCACCTAAAATTTGTGTTGCATCAGTAGCAAGTCTTGGAAAGCTAAATCTGCAATACTTTCCATTTTTGAAGCAAGTGTGGGTATGTTTGTGTGTTTGAAGTCGTTCTACTAAATCTTTCAATTCTTGGTCATCATCAGGCAGCTCACACGTTACGACTTGGTCAAGCATCTGAATACCTTCTGGTGTATCAAATGAGGGCATATCATCACACCATACGACCATATGTACGTGAGGGCTGCCTCGCAACTGAAATTCAATACGCCACCATAAGTCCACTATCGGTCTTCCTAATATAGGTTCGTGTTGTTTTTTCAAATGTGCAAGAAATACCTGCAGTCGGAACATAAATTGCCTACATAGCGTTATAGGATACGATTCGACTAAACGAAGTTTTTCTGCGAACGTCAAATTTTCTACACTTGTATCCGGTTGACCATCTGTGATTAATAAAGCTTTAAGAATGTCGGCCCAATTCAGGTCATTGCAGGATAATGTGAGGTACCAATGTGGTGGCCCTAAATTTTTAACCATGGCCAACAAGTCAGTATATGCTTTATGCCAATAAGATTGTGTGCCTCTTATATTTCGCATCACTAAATGTACGCTTTGCACTAAATCCCTCACTTCAGCACCATCTTGTCGCAGTCTTGCACAAACCGAGACATTTTGCTGTGCTTTGAATATTTCCACAGTAGACAAAGCATAAAACAGATACTCATTTGACTGGAATCGCCTCTCGTTACTCATCACTCGAGCTTGGTAGTAGTCCAAAGGTGTTATTGGTACCTGGCGTACTTCACGAAATCCGTTTCTACCATCTGGGAAGAGCTTTATCCAAGCAAGTTCTTCAGCTCTTTGCTCATTGAAAATGCTAACAGGTGGAGCTGTTTTTCGTCTAAGTTGGACTATAGGAATAGGTTCATTATCAATTATTGGACTTTCCAAAACATCGTTCATACTTGGCGCGAGTGTATCTATTTGCATAAGTCCAGTGGTAACAATTTCGCCTTCACGTACACCTTGAAATATATCTGATTCACAAGTGAAGGTAAGTGAACAGTTTTTGTGCTGTGCAGCTTGTAAGTCAGTATTTGTCGAAGTATCAAGCCCGTTATTTGTATTAGGTACAACCGAACTTTTGATAGCAGTTAAAGAATACTGTAAATCGCTTTTATTTCGCACACCCAAAACAATATAAAGATGTCTACATAACAATGCTCTTGTTGAAAATTTCATCAACATTGAAGCGCCTTTATCACCAGCAATAAAGCCCTTTGGGCCTCGAGAATGCGAATCAAACAGATAATAATTATCGTTAGCTTTCATGATTGCTACGGAAACTTTAGTTTGACATGTCAGTACTCCATGATTAAATTCATTGAAAAAATATTCAACGCCCGATTCAAGATCTCTATAGTATCCTGGTGGGATTTCAGATGGTAATAAGGGATTAATTATGCCTACTACAGTATCTACTTCTATTTCTAGATTAAATTGAACATTAGCTACAGATATTATTGGAACCAGTTCTTCCGTGTTTAGCATGTCTGGTTCGTAGTCGAGATGTGATAAGCATTCAATAAAATAGTTGTTTCCAGCCAATAACACGCGATCCAAGTCTTCTGGACTCCATTCCAATAGTGACTTATAAGCCGAATATGCAATGGCTGTCGCAGCATTTGCAGTACATTGCCGGCCTTTCGACTCACCGAACCGTTCATTGGCTTGGTGAAACGTTCCACGTAAGATACTTTTCTCACTATCTATATCTCTAAAAAACCTTTGTGGAATTTGGTTACCTATAAGTTGGTTTTCCGGTTGTGCACCTATTTCTTCTTGTGTAATAATATTTGCCAAGCCCCCTGTATTCAGCTCGTCACGAGTTCTATTTAATTCTATTCTTATATTACTGTATAGATTATTGTTCGCCACTAACCACTCTAATCCCTTCTGAACTTTGTCTAAATCAATACAATATCTTCTGGTACTTGACACATTTTCTAAGGACTCTGCTACTATTATGAGCCCCGTGTTAGCCAATGAAATAGGAAGCTGTTCCGCAATCTCTTCTACTTGCTGGGCAAACAAAATAGCTTGACCTTTAAAACCTTGCTGACCGAATCGTCCCCCCAAACGCACTAACTTAATAAACGGTTTTAGACGAGAAATCAGTCTTATTTCAATTTCGTTCAAGTTAACCAGTTCTTCTGGTACTGGGCAAACTGTCATATTATTCCAAAAAGCGGTCGGTGGTGTTTTGTTTTTTGAAATATAATTCACACATCGGTTGCAGCAAATAATTCGGTCTGGTTTGTCCTCGGGTATTAACGGTTTGTTATGTGTTTCTACAGAACGAGATTGCTTTTTAAATAGTAGTTTGTTACAAATATAACATATCACATCAGTAAACTGCAATATTGTGTCTTGAAATGTAGAATCTTCTACGAATAATCTCCTTCGGCAACTGTAATTTCTCATCTCAGTTAACCGCTGTTCACAGGTTGAAGGGGATTCATTTAGACGACGTAATGTAGCGTTGACGCGCAGTTTACTTAGTCTGGCTTCCCGAGAAGATGTTGATTCTATGCTACGCATTTGAGACGCGTGTACCCTCATTTGAGTCAATCGCTCATCTCGAGATATCTGTGACTCATTTGCGCGCACCTCAGACGCATGAATCCTCATTTGAGTCAATCGCTCATCTCGAGATATCTGTGACTCATTTGCACGCATCTCAGACGCATGAACTCTCATTTGAGTCAATCGCTCATCTCGAGATATCTGTGACTCGTTTGCGCGCATCTCATATGCATGAACTCTCATTTGAGTCAATCTTACCTCTCGAGACACTTGTGACTCATTGAGACGGTCCATACTTTTATTATGTCTTCTTATTGTGAGTCTCTTTTCTTTTATAAAACAATGTTCGCGATTTTGTTTCTGAAGTTGTCTTTCACTTTTTTCACGAATTAATTCTCTTTTTTTTTCTGGCGACAATTGTGAGTAATACTGTGCATATTTTTCTTTATTAATCTGTAGCCTTTTTATTTTAGTTTTTGGTGACTCGATCTTTCTTTTGTAAGCTTTACAACGGGCCCCTTTAGTTTTTTTTGACAGAGCCATTTTTAACTATATATAATATTCGAATATAAAAATATAACAATAACTGTCTAATGACAAATTATAAAGTAGTGTTTTATTGGTTATTTGGTGATATAAATTGCGCGGGAAAGCACAGTTTTATCTATTGATAGGTAGGTGTAGTTTACTCCTCTTCGTTACCGAGTACTCAACGACACAATGACAAACTCAGTATCCACTAGCGCAGTAAACAACATAAGCCCGAAATCATAATTGTAGCATTAAGTGCTAACGCTAACAGGAGCTCCTCCGGTACAGCAGCAAAGCATAAACAACTTACGCACACAACGACACAGGTAATATATATTATGCGTCGGTGCAGCACACCCCGAGCGATCAAGACCTTATAAACGCACCGCCGCCGCAGGACCAGTCATTCCTTTCACCGCGGCGAGCCGCGACGGACTCTTAATATATGGTGACCAGTTAGAATTGGAATTAGAATCGTTTGTTGCTAGTCAAATTACCATTTAAAGGTGGAAATATAATAATCAACTAGTACACATGTGACGCCCTGCAAGGGCATGGCAACATAAATGTAAATATTCAAGGACTAGGGCTTCGTATTACACTCAGGACCAAATTTAGAGGAACGCAAAAATAAGTGGAACATTTTTTGTTTTTTTTTTCTGGTCAAGCAAGCAAGTCAGCGTCATGCTAACTTTTTTATGCGTTCCTCTAAATTTTTCCCTGAGTATGTTATACAATTCTAAACGGTTCTAACAAATAAATATCATTACATAGTCATTTTAGTATGGGAGGTTTAGCCAGTAATGCAGGTACATTGTTACCGCCTTCACTACGTTGAGGTGTATACTTCCAGCTTATTTTATTATTTTTTGATCACACTTGCTCGTAATCAATGTCGTAACATGCGGGCTACCTTTGTTGCTAAATTGGTTCAGTGTTTTCGACGTGAAAGCGTAATAGACTTTCGTTAGGAATTCCTTATTTACCGCCCTTAAGACACAATGTACTATTATACTATTTGTATCTTAGTAGGTACTTCTTTTCCACATGGGTTTCATAGAGAAAATTATTGTACCTACAATGATATCTAGTAGTTGGCATATTTACCTCCCTACCGTTGTTTGAATGAATTGATTGCCAATTTATTCGTCCAAACTAAACTTAATCATATGACTTGTATATATATTTGTAATCTCTCTTTAAACCCCTTCATTTTGATACCCTACTCGAAAGGATTGAATAAAAAAAATTTTTTGAAGACTCACAATTTGACGCCAAAAATCCGCAATTTTAATTTTTCAAGAAATTCATGTACCCAGTGTCACTCGCGTCATCAAGACGAATCCAATGACGTATCATTTGTCAAAATCGGTTCAGCCGTTGAGTAGTTACGAGAGGACATAGGAATAGACATACATACATACATACATACATACGCGTCAAACACATAACCCTCCTTCTTCGCAGTCGGGTAAAAATAGAGTATCGCCAAAATTTGGTGGCTGTGGATACCAGTTTATTTAGTCTCATAAGTACTCATAACCAGTAACGAGCCAGTAAGAATAAGTTTTACGTAAATAGAGTATTTTAGCGTACTTTATTGGTGTCGTAGATTATAAAGTACGCCTACATGAAAAAGAGGACAATACTCTATTTTAGAGTACGGGTGGTAACCCTAATATGGACCGATGTTCAAATTGTGCGTCGGGAAAGTCGTGAATGTACATTTTGAGTCACACGGATTCTGATCTGATTATGAGAGAATAGAAATGTTGACGAAGCTATCCTGAACTATTTGTTATGTATGTGCTTTCTTTACTAAAACACCTAAAGCAAAGTTTCAATCTAGCTACTTAAACAGTTATTAATTACTGTGACATAAATCAAATGAAAATCCAATTAACCACAAGCTAAATTCCTGAACTGCCAAAATCTTAAGCACCGCGCTAACTTAGTTGGCGTCGTCTTGAGACATAGTGCACTCTACAGAACTAATTATAAAGGGAATTAAATGTTGTGTATTTCCCAAACATTATGTACCCATTTAATATTTCCAAAATAAGAATACAATTATCTAGAAAAGGGGGTGAAATCCCAACAAAATCATGTAAAAAACTTGCAGAGTTTCGATAGAGCTAATTTGCTTATAAAAATTAATGAAATCTCATGAACAGCTAAGACTAGATATTAACATAGTTATAAAAAGAAGATTTGGCTTAAATCTGGCCTTTTGTGGGATTTCATGACTCAGTACTCAGTACAATTATTTATTACTCTTCTCTTGTTAGCATAAACACAACTAAAAAACTAAAATGCGTAACAGGAACGACGACAATTCTACAGTAGTTTTAACGGCACAGTAGATGACTGTTCTGTGGATAAGACGGAGAATTGATGATGTAAGGATGTGGACGAGTTCGGAAGGTGACAATATACGAGTAGAAATGTCAGAACCAGGATAGTGTCCACTCCGCAAATAGGACAAGTTTAGAAGGTGACGAAATAGGACTAGGACGAAATCCTCCTGAGCCCTTGATCGTATTAGCGCCTTGAACAAGGTTCCGAGGATTTAAAGTTTTGCTAACTTCTATTCTAGCGTATCCGCTTAAGACAAATCGATAGTCGGGGCTCGAATCGATAGTCGAAATGAAACTATACCGAGCGCAGTTCGAAACGGAACGGACAGGTCTGTTGCAAACTAAACGAATGCATTATTGAAAGCTCTTTGGAAGCAAAGTTTGGAGCTTTAAGCCTGCCAACAGCAAACATTCGTTAGCAGACTAAAATGCACTGGATTGTGGGAGATTTGGCAAAACTGATGTATTTAATGTCATTGTTTTGAGTAAATAGGTATAAGAGTTATTGATTCCCTCTGCGTGCTTCAAATAACGTAGTCGTTGCATTCCAATAGAAAGATATTATACTTTCGGCTGATTTTAATGTTTAACTTCAGCAGGGTTCACACAAATCTACGTTGCGGGGAATTAATATTGTATAACATTCTATCTCATCTCACATGACGAAATGACTAAAAATAAGGGAACACTAATAATTACTGCTACGAAACGCTAGCCTATAATTAACTGAATCAGATAGGGTTGGTCCTGTCTATCTCCGTCTAGTGTATCCAAAGATAAAACGATGACATATTTAAATAATCCACAAGTTTCACAAAGTTTGTCCAAATTCGGCTTAGAAATTTCCGCATCTTATCACAATAATAAAAACCTTTTTTTTTAAGAAGTAAAGCGCCGTCTTCGTGAGAAAGGTGTAGACTCCCGCTCAGGGTCGTTTCTGGTGCAAAGGTTGTCCATCACGGTTCAACAGGGCACGTCTTTGGCACCTTTCCGCCGGGTGTGATGCGAGACAAGTTAAATAAACCAGACTGACTATATTTCTATTGCATTTACTTGACCTTTTTCTATAACCTGTAATGTGTCACGGAACACAGATTTTTACTAAGATAAATAAAAACAGAAGCAAAACAAAACTAGCGTAGCGCGTCTGAATTCATTCACTCTGCCGCCGTTATTGACGTTTTCGACCATCTTTTATGCATGAAATATGCCCACGACTCGGAAATTTATAGATCCAACGCGGCGGATGATTAATTCAAATAATTTAATAGCCGTTCTAAATGGAAATTGCCTGGTACAAATTCATGGCAGGTGAGGGAGCGAACGAGCTCCGTATACGTATTTTTAACTGACAAGTAATGACCTAATAATGTGTCACGCGGTTGGTTTTTGGATTCCCCTGTGTTGCAAGAGTACAAAAAAATAATTTAAATATGTCGTTTCGTTCTGTAATACTTCTTTAGTTGCCTCTATGGTAAACTAATTTACTTACAGTTGTACGGCGCTAAGCGTTAATTTCCTATAATTGATTCAGCAAGTTAGGTTAGGTTCGTAAAGGCAAGTTAGTCACTTGACAGGCCGGTCTTGTTTGTGCTTTCCGCATCCACCGCGATCCCGCGATCATAACCAGGTCGTCGCTCCATCTTGTTGGAGGCCTACCGACAGCTCGTCTCCCGGTCCGCGGACGCCATTACCTTCTGACCCCATCGTCCATCAGTCCTGCGAGCAATGTGCCCTGCCCACTGCCACTTCAATTTCTCAATTCTTCGGGCTATGTTAGTAACCTTAGTTCTACTGTGGATATCATCATTTCTGATTCTATCCCGCAGAGAAACCCCGAGCATGGCCTTCTCCATAGCCCTTTGAGTGACTTTGAGTCCTCATGAGACCCATCGTTAGCGCCCACTTCTCAGATCCGTCTGTCATCACTGGCAACACACACTGGTCAAAGACTTTTGACTTCAAACACTGCGGTAATTTGGATAATGGGTAATTACCCGCCAGGTTGGAAACCGCAACAATAACGCTATTGGACATGTTCTCAATCAAGGAAACAACTTGAGTGTCGTTCCGAAGATACGTCCGTCCCACCAACAGCCATATTCCCGGCAAGTTAGGTTTTATTACATCCTACGGTACTGGAGTGACGGAATTGGATATAAAGCCGAACGATGCGCCGTGTAACGAATAAACGTTCCGAATTACGATCCTGCGCATGCCGGACGGACAGGGTTGCCACACCCGATATTAAAGTTACCAATTTCCAGTTTACCAGTTTCAATTTACCAATTTACCAGTTTCAATTTCAATTTCAATTTATTGTGAAGAATCCAGGTGTACAGCACCAACAACAGGTTACTAGCTGAAAGAAAGAAAGAAAGAAAATACATTTATTTAACGCCATAAAACAAACATAGAAATAAACATAGAACAAATAAAGACATACATGATGCTAAATAGGCAAGCCGTGGCGCTGATTTTCAGTGAGGACCTTATCTAAAAACTAACTTAAAATAATAATCTTAATAGTAAAATAAAAATACTTATTTGGGTGAAAAAACTGGGATGTACAATTTTTTTTTAACTAGTCTAGTATAAGTGTCCCACTGCTGGGCAATGGCCTCTCCTCTTCATTTTTACACCTAGTTTGGCGCAATATCAGGACGGAAAATAAACTAGGGGGCTGTTTCACCATCCATTGATTAGTGTTACCTGACGGTAAATATGATGCCGTCTTCGTCTATTCGAACAAAACAAATAGAGACGGCATCACATTTAATCGTCAGTTAACACTAATTTATTGAATCAGGCGTTACTTTGTGGAGGTCCATATCAATGAACTAAAATAATTTCAAGGTAAGGTTTGTAAGGTCGCGGGTGAGCAAAGAAATTCTTTTAGTTCGTCAGTTAACACTAATCAATGGATGGTGAAACAGCTCCTAAATATGTGTTCTTGTTCCTCCACGTCCACGCTATAAGTGCCCACACAAATCACACGAACCCCACTATCACAACCACCACACTTTACTGACGCGTTTCTAACTCAAACAATGGGGCTACTACGAAACTCGAAAATCGAAGTTCGTATCATACCGTCCCTCTCACTCTCATATTAAATAATATAAGCGTCAGCGGGACGGTACGATACGAACGTCGATTTTCGAGTTTCGTAGTAGCCCAGCAGAGTATTCACAGAAAGGAACAAAAAAAAACCCGTATCAAAATCAATTAGTCCATTCCTTTGTGGGCTATGATACTAACTAACAGACAGGTAATGGCGTCAATCGTATATCACCCGACTTTTTGCTCCGGAGGTTAAATATGTTTGGATTTTTTTTTTACTTATAGACGAATTTAGATGAAATTTGATACTATTGGTAGGTACGTAGATAGATTGGCGCATGGCGTCTGGAATAACACATAGGCTACTTTTTATCCCGATAATCCCACGGGGTCTTGAAATTTCAACCGCTGGGTTTAGGGTTTTGAAATGTTGAGGAATTTTTTAAGATCGCGGAATTTCAATTGTAACTACTGGATCGAATAGTTAACGCGTACGAAGCGTGTAAACTCTAGTATTATAATAATCTTGACATCTTACATTGGGTATTTCTAATTATTTGATTTTCGCTCATGTACTCTAAGATGGCTTACATAGTCTTATCTTAGCTGGAAATATTTTGACGGGACGAAAGTACACCGTCCACTTAATTGGGCCAATCAACTATTTTACCGACACTTTGGGCGTCTCCTGCGTTACCAAAATTGTCTCTGGGGTTACCAAAAAGTTGTACTTCCAACAAGATATTTATTATTATACGGTTTAATTGGTTGAACTTGTAGGATGGCATGTATTCATGTAGGTACACCATCTATTAAACTACTTACAAAAATCTGCAATTGTTTGATAAATGTCGCGGACAGATTAGTGACGGTAAAAAAGTTGATTGGCCCAATGAGGGCTATCGTTTTTTCTCTCACTAGATGGCGCCACTGTTGCGTGAGGTTTTTAAAAGTCTGTTATAACGGGCGTGAAAACAAAGTTTAGATTAAAATCATATTTAATACATCGTAAAACAGTACCATAGTACCATAGCTAACACCTGGAAGAGATTCTGGTCGCTAAGTGAAATAATGAAAAACAAAGAGATGCCGATGACTGAGAAGCGCAAAGTGTTCAATACCTGTATCCTGCCATGTCTGACATACGCATGCCAAACTTGGGCCTTAACAGAGCAACAACAAAATAAAATCAATGTATGTCAAAACGGAATAGAGAGAAGTGTATTGGGCGTAAGGAGAAGAGATAGAATTCAGTTGAAAAAGTTAAAGAGAAAGACTAAATTCAAAAAAGTTCAAACTGTATGTAGGAAATTGAAATTTTGTTGGACGGGACATATGTTGAGGGAAAAGAGAGAAAAGTGGACTAGAATAGTAACTGAATGGTACCCTAGAGACAGCAGAAGAAGCAGAGGTAGACAGTTTAAAAGATGGGAAGACGATTTTAAGAAAGTAGTAGGCCCAATATGGTTACGCACGGCAAAGGATAGAAGCAAGTGGAAAGCCTTAGAGGAGGCCTTTGTCGAAAGACAAGCTGTTAAGAGGGGAGGATCGACCGAATGCCGAGAAGGAGATTTATTAATAAAGTAGTATAAGTTAATTATTTTCTTACCTCTTTTGTAACTCACACTAATTATTGTTAAAATAAGTTAAAAGCAAACAGCAATAAAGGCTTATTTTATTTTATTTTTATTTTATTATTTTTAAAACAGTACCATAAACATATCGAGCAACCACAGTATTGCATAATCCCGTTTTGTTCGGAAAAAAGGGAGGACAAAAGTTTTCGAAAGACAAAACTGTCTCAAATTACAGACGTTCATTGCCCCTTATCGCATAATTGCCATAATTAATTTCAGGTAATGCAAAATATACACAAAATTATTCTAATTGCAAATAAACCCGCGTAGCTCACCCAAAAACTATGAGATTTGACATTTCGTTGACCTCACGCTACACTAGCGCCTCTAGCGGAAAATTCATTCGCGATAGCCCCCATTATAATGAATGGCAGCAGGAAATCTTAACAGAAATGTAAAACGTTCCATTTTCGAATGACTAGCAGCCCTAACCGGAACGGCGATTATTTTTATTTGCAAAAACACTCGGTGCGCCGTAACGGCGGGAATGGGACAGGTCGCAGCGACACCAGTCCCGTCACAAGTTTGGATCTAGATCCGTTCCGTTACACTTTAACCGTTTATTTTGACAGCCACGCCATTGTGCAGTCTGTTTGGAGTAACTAGAATCGACACTTTGGACGATTTTTTCCCCGAGAGCTTTGTAGAGTTTTATACTTCAAAAAATAGATAGAATCCGGAATACGGAAATTCGTCGAAGAACTAAAGTCACTGACATAACTGGAAAAATATGCAAATTGAAGTGGCAATGGGCGGGCCACATCGCTCGAAGAACAGATAATCGTTGGGGGAGAAAAGTCCTCGAGTGGCGACCACGAACCGGAAGACGAAGCGTTGGCTGGCCTCCCACCAGGTGGACTGACGACATTGTGAGAGTGGTGGGCAACCGGTGGATGCAAGTGGCGAGTTGTCGTTCATTATGGCGTTCTAAGGGGGAGGCCTTTGTCCAGCAGTGGACGTTTATCGAATGATGATGATGATGTGATGACTTCAAAAAAGCAAAAATGATTCGTATTTAAAAATGTCGCCAGAGTCACGTCTTTCGCTGTCATCGAAATCAATGTTCGAAGAATTTAAATACTCAAACAGTTAAAAAAAATATTAAAGGTGACTAAACTAAAAAGTACTGGCCGGAAAATTAATGGTGGCTAGTTATAAATATGTGAGGCGCCCGCGCTTCACGCGACACCGACGGCTCGATGAATTTTTAAGGACGGCAACACTGGCCTCACAGGGTTGCTAGTTGCAGTCACAGTCCACGAAATTAGGGGTGTTTTCCATATTTTAAACATCCATTGTATGGATCTGCTGTGAAACAATCTTCGTCCGTGTTCAGTAATGAGCTAACACACTTGCAAATCAATTCGTATTTATAATACTGAGTAAATGAGACTAACAACTGGTAGCACGGTGTACGCTTGTGTTACTCTGAAGATGAGCTCCGGGTGAGTTCGAAACGCGTCAGTGTGATGTGGTGGTAGTGAAAGATGGGTTTGTGTAATTTGTGTGTGTTCTTACAGTGTTGAGGTGGAGGAACTGTATGAACACGCATATTTTGCATAAGCTTAGCTATCGTAAGGTCGCGGGTGAGCAAGGAAATTCTTTTAGTTCATTGATATGGACCTCCGCAAAGTAACGCCTTATTCAATAAATTATTTAGACATTTATGAACTCGTCATGTGGCTTGAGATGAACAATTATTTTTTCTCTTCGATTCTCTATCCCGAGGCCGTATTGCCTAATGTTTTTGACACTCGTGATCGCAATCAAATGACATATTTCGCATATAAAAGCTGTCATTTTATTACGATCGCGAGTGTCAGAAACGTTAGGCAATAAGGCCTCCGGTCTATAATATTCCGGTCCACTATCTAATCTGCCCGTTACCCGTATTCAAATCATTTGTTAGACAAGCCTGCTTCATCTTAAGCTACCATGATGAAAGAAAGAAAGAAAGAAAATTTACTCAACGCCATAAAGCAAACATAGAAACAAACATAGAACGAATAAAGACATACATGACGCTAAATAGGTCCCCACTCAGCATAATGCCACGGAAAGCCGTGGCGCTGATTTTCAGTGAGGACTTTGAGCTTGATGGTCAAGCGCAACACTATTTCTGTATAAAAAAGTTGTTAGTATCACGCTTCGCTAGCAGCCCTGTGCCCACGCCTATTGCCGGTGCGCCGCGTGCGGCGAACGGACGCATTCAACCCTTTGACAAGTCTGAAAGGGCGACCCAGTTCCGAGTGCAGCTTTTTTAGTGGGAAGCGCCGCATAGCTTTTATATACGCCTAAACGCTTTTCGACTATGTGGGGAATATGGAGCACAGTATATACCTCTATATAAGCTAAAACAGTACGGAGCTACGAAGCTACGATCGAAACGAACACACACAGACGCGCGCTCTACACGGCCTCTGAGGGGGTCTCGCGGTACTTCAGCTTCGTAGCTTCGATAGAGCTTTAGATTATATGTACATACTAGCTTTTGTCCGCGGCTCCGCCCGCGTGGTATTCGGTTATCGCGCTGTTCCCTCGGGAACTGTGCATTTTTCTGGGATAAAAAGTAGCCTATGTCACTCTCGGGCCCATAAACTACCTCTATGCCAAAAATCACGTCGATCCGTCGCTCCGTTAGGGCGTGAAAGAGGGACAAACATACAAACACACTTTCGCATTTATAATATTAGTATGGATATATACTGTATCTGAAGGTTTTAAGCTGGTGTTGCTTTGGTTAGCTGACAGTTTACTATAGGTAGTGCCACAGCTACAGAAGAATTGACTGCATAAAAGAAGTATGAACCCTGCTGTCATTACATGGCATGTTCTTGTTCTCGTGGCTTCGTCAACTCTGGTGTCTACAGTAGAATAGTTATTGGGCTAAAGCATCAGGTATGGGCAGTTCGCTTCTTGTGGAACTTTTGTTACGCACGGGAAAATTTGGGTCTATTCAGACTAGTTCCATTATTAATTCCATC
Organism: Choristoneura rosaceana; assembly: GCA_037349165.1. NCBI lineage: Eukaryota > Metazoa > Arthropoda > Insecta > Lepidoptera > Tortricidae > Choristoneura > Choristoneura rosaceana. Next base: position 2,612,001 of record JAZBNJ010000007.1, read on the forward strand.
AATGGAATCAAAATTTGGAATCAGCTTGCAGCGCCTGCGGTATTCCCTAACCCATACAACTTGGGGTAACCGGTACTCATGGCTCAAGATGCCGGCAACGCATCCGTAACTCAGCTTTTTATTTATGGATGAGGTGACCATCAGGTGACCCGCCTACTCGTTTTCCCACTGTCATATAAAACATTGACTTTTTTTTTCAAGTATGTTGCCGTTGCATCGACGACCGAATACTGTTTTTATATCAATTAAGCGCCCGCTTCAATGAAAAGTCGTTGCAACGGCTTCGTCGAAATTAAACTCGAGCATTCGCCCTCAAACGCTCCCAATTATTCATTCCGCCCTAAACGCAGTGTAATTTATACGAACACAAATGACTGTAATCCCTCCGAATCCGCGAACAAACTTGCGTTTTAATTTGAACACGGGAGCGGAGTCGAATTGTGGCGCCACTGTCGGCCGTTTGAAGTTTTCCCGGGTGTGCCAGTTTTTTTTTTTTTCATGTTTCGGTCGTGCTGTCTGATTTTGACGGTGCTATTTGACCTGTATCTAATAGATAGAAAGACACTCTCATGGCCTTACCAAGAAAAATATTAGTATTATCTAGGACAACAGCTCTCTATATTGCCAAGTGCCAACGAAGTAGTTTTGACTCCAGCTCTGCAGTGTGTAAGGGTAAATCACCATATTCCCGAGAAATTTGTTTTCACTACTGTTACTAGTACTCACTCACCCAATCACCACGACCACTCTGTTAAAGGTGTAGCAACTTATAAGAGAAAACAAAAGCTAAAATTAACGCAAAAAATTACACAACAATATAGCCCTCGGAGTCTCGGAGTGAAGTGTTTTTTATGACCGAAATTGAAACCTAAACCGAAATTCGGTTTCAGAATACTTCGGTTACAAATACTAAAGTCGGTCGGACTCTAGCTGGTAGCTTGTTTACAGTAAGGCTCTTTAAATGAGGCGTTGTTTTTGCGTTGTCGACATGGAAACCAATTAACGGAGGGACGACAAGCTTTTAAACAATTAAGGACTTGATACACTGAATATGCGATAGCGGTTGCTTTCTATCGCTTTGAAATTATTCATAACTCGAATTGTAAGTTCTAGTCATAAAGTTTAGATAGAGTTTATAACAATGCCTTCGCGTTTGTCTCAAATACTATGATAACTTAGCTGTGGTAGTTTTAAATTGTATCCTTCGAACCAGAGGGTCGTGGGTTATTATTATTATCAATATTACTCTGCAGGTTGTTCCATGGTCTACTATATTCCTTAATTCTTATCTCATATTACTTAATTAAAATGGAATTGAACTGGTCATGTCTGCCGAATGACATCGCAACAAGGGGTGCAAATCACTGCTACGATAACTACCGCGGGATGGCAATCCAAGGCAAGCGAAGGTACACCGAAGAAAAATGGCGGGACGACTTCAACGTATTCGTCATTTGATATAGAGTAATAGGTGCACGCTCTGTAGACAGGTATCTGTTGACGATTGGCGGAAACAAGGGGAGGCTTTTGCCTTTGTTTCTAAAAAAGTTTCCACACTCCAGCTGCCCAGCATACAAAAATGTCTCAATGGATTTGGATGACATTTGGCACACAACTAGTCTGTAACCTGAATTAATATGGGATATTTTACTGTCGTGGAAAATCGCTTACTTCAAGTGAGATAACGCTAATTCTTCGCAGATGAAGTCGCGACATTTTGTAGACAGTACAAAAATGCTAACTTATTTTCTTGCATCATTTATTATTAACGTATCGCATCGCTCTCCGTGTACCTAATCTTATTTATGATTGGCGTAAACAGTAACTAGTCATAATGGGCTGTATATTGAACTAAAATATTGTATGCTATGGCTGCCTCCCATGCTTCCGTGCGTATAATTAATTCCATGTAATTCGTATGGGCTCACACGGGAAATTCAATATGCAAGCGAAATGCTGCGTGAATGAATTGGTAAGGATAAAATCAATATTCGTTTAGGTACGGCGTACACGTACAGCGTAGAAAAATTAATAAATGAAAAAAGAACACGCCGTTGCGTGGCCATATAAGACGAGATTAGAAAAAGGCCTTACTATACTTTATATTTCATCATCATCATGTCAGCCGAAAGACGTCCACTGCTGGACATAGGCCTCCTCCAAGGCTCTCCACTCAGACCGGTCTTGTGCTTTTCGCATCCACCGCGATCCCGCTATCTTATATAACCAGGTCGTCGCTCCATCTTGTTGGAGGCCTACCGAAAGCTCGTCTTCCGGTCCGCGGACGCCATTCAAGAACCTTTTGACCCCATCGGCCATCAGTCCTGCGAGCAATGTGTCCCGCCCACTGCCACTTCAGTTTCACAATTCTTTGTACTTTGTATTAGTAACAATTTCATCCAAAAAAAATAACGCTACCTATTTATTTACATTTATATCGATACACAGGAAAAAATACATTTGGAAGGAAAAACATGGAATAGTATTCATTGGGTCCCACTCAACATAATATTACGGCAAGCCGCAACCCTGTTTTTCAGTTGAACCCATACTGTCGATTACTCCAAAATGTTTGCTCTGCTTTAGCATAATTCTGGACCACGCACACGTTACAAAGCGAACTGCCAGGATTTTTTGTTCCAGTTTCTACTTGCCTGTAGTGCGAACAATGCGGACGGGATTACTCGTAATAGTTCAATATTCTTTAACTAAAAATAAACAACATATTACAAAATCGTATCGCGCCTGAGAAAACCTAAACCTTTCTGTTTTTCCTTTTGTACAAAAAAGAGTATAAACAAACAAACAAACAAAAGTACAGGGAATAAAAAATCTTATCACATTAACCAAATGGAACCTTCACAAGCAAGACAGACCATGTTATACACTACAAGAATCACAGAAACACGTCCGCCACTTTGGAAAAATAACAAGGACTATAATGTTGCACGTTTTTTTCACTAGAGGCGCTCTGTGCGAAATGGACGCCATTGATTTTAGCTGACTCGTGACGCCATCTATATCTTTAATATGGACAACGAGCAGAGTGGTGAGGGTGTCCCCGATTTACACCAAAGTGTTAAACTTGTACGACGACGTGTCGACAGATCCACCGCAGGCGCTGAGCAACAGATCGACCAATGAGGACACGTGCAGCCAACACAGCCAGAATTCCTGTGATCACACGCAGAATGGTTTGTATAGATGTCGTTATGGTTGCTCGCTGAATGACGGATGCAAATATTGTGCTTGGAAAAAAAATTATGTCCTATTGTGTTGCAATCGCACCAATGTGTGTTCAAACTAAGATAGGAGGTTTAAGGAGTGGGCATGTTTCATTCTCAATGTAACCAATTTGATAAGCGTCTATACTATAAACCTACACATAATAAATAACAAAGACAAAACAATATTTGCTATCCATCGTGGTGCGGAAGCAACGGCGTAAACTGAACCACTAACTGTTGACTCAGAACACGAATAGTATCCTGCGTATGTAGACGACAGCATGGTGTAACGTTTTGTGTAACATACTTAGTGCTAGCATATAAGATGTTTTGTGTGCTAGAACTAACTTAGTGTGTATCTTGTAGCTTAAGATAGGGAGGTTGAGATTTTACACACGCGTTTTTCGACTAGTTATTTTGAACAGTTAGCGGATTGGTATCTTTAAACCTTTGCTAACTCAAGTTGGTGATCATGAAAACGTGTTTGTAGTATTTCTGAGCTCGAATCTATTCGTCATATTAGTTATTTATCTTTGTAATTACTATAAGGAACTGTCAGCATGTATAAAAAACTATCTGTCTGTTTAGATACAGCACGACTAAACATAAGAATTTCTTTGTCATAATCATAACATCTATCTGATAACATAATAAAAACATTCGGTATTTCATATTCTGCATTGAAATTTGAACGTAGTGCTCAGAATTAGACACATAACAATAACTATCAAACTGATGTATGTAATGGGTCTTCTTTTTCTGAAGCATGCTGTGTTTTTTCTTTAACAAGTATCGTATACTAAGGTTAAAAACATAACCTTCTCCGTTTGCGTTTTCGAGAACTAAACATATTCTTAAAATATGATACATATTTACAAAACATTTTAACTACTGAACTATTTTCCTACAATATCTTACCTAATACATAATTTATATACTACTTATCTCTTACAATAAGATACAATTATTCCTACTATACTTTATTGTATTTTATTAACATCGACATTACCTATTGTACCAATACATTAACAGCATTTTATACAATAAAAACAATTTTATACCACTACAGACTTTCATTTATCGGAAAACCCTGGATACCTTCGCTTCGCATGTTTTGTTTATTTTATTTTAACGTTTTTTTTTACTGAGATATGAGCACGTTGTTTTTGCATTTTGTTAGCTATCCCCATTATGATTGTTCTTAAAACATTTTTATTTTAATTTTAATTGATAGATTAAAATTACTTTTAAATGATGTTGGATGCAGTTGAGATTACTAATTCCATAGAATTAATAAGAGAAATAGAAATGTTATGGCATATTTCGATGTCGCCACTTTGTCGTCTTTCCTTCTTTGAATTCACACATTTTGTCTTTGCATTGGTTTTACTAAAGTGTTATTTATACTCAGCAATGAAATGTAATTCTTTTATCCCACAATCTGTGTACCTATAACCTAGTTTTAAACACACAAAGGGGAATAAATATGGCCACATAGGCGCTTCACGCTTTAAGCCCGCGAAACATTAATTTCTATTCTTGTTATAAAAAATATCCTAAAAATAACTTAACTAAAATACTAAATAAGTATTACAAACTAAATTAAAACTATTTTAAAAACTAAACTATATCTAAAAAAGGCTTGTTATTAGCTCTGTGACTTTAAACTGTTTGTAAATACTTCAATTGGTATTAGGAACTATCCGTTTATGAAATTATGATTTCACAATTATATCCCGAATGGCCGAATCTGAAGCGGGATTATAGTTGGAGGCAGTCGGAGAAGTAAAGAAAAAAAAACTTTTTTTTTTTTTTCAGATATGGAATTCGGTAGCGGAGGCCCCCCTCCGCCCGGCATGATGAAGGATCGGCACGGTCCACCGCCTCCGCACCATCCGGTAAATATTACTGATTTTAAACCCTTTCCAAATTAGAAGTGTGGCGAATGACAGATTCACAACCCAATTGTAAGTATTGTAGGTTGATGACAATATTGGGTTAGTATCAAGTGGTCAAAAACGCAAGTGGTCAACAGCATCAACTCGCCCAAAAATCATTTGGGTAAATTTGCAGATAGTCGAATACGTAAGTGGTCTATGAAGCAACTCGTCAGAAATCAACCGGACAAATAAGTAGTTTGTCCAAGATGTAACCGGTCTCTTTAGCTACTTGTCTTAAGATCATCTAGACGAATTCGCAAATAGGTTAAAAAGTATTTGGCCAATAAAGCAACTCGACACAAATTTTAGCTAACATGACTGCTTAAATATACTTAGGTTAGGTTAGGTTAGTATTTTGTCAAGGCGCGAAGCGCCTTAACTAGGCGGAATAGGAGCTCCGCAAAGCGTCGTTAAATTCATATGAATATTTGCTTTCCCGACATAAAATTGGTGTTACATTAAGTATGCGAAAGTAACTTTCTGCACATGCATTTATGACGAGTTGCTTTGTTCGCGACCAGCTATTTAGACCACATGCATTTATGACGAGTTGCTTTGTTCGCGATCAGCTATTTAGACCACATGTATTTATGACGAGTTGATAATATGACAGAAGACGAAATAATTTTGTGACGAGTTGCTTCATTGACCGATTTGTATTCGACTATCTGCAAATTTACCCAAATGATTTTTGGGCCAATTGATGCTGTTGACCACTTGCGTTTTTGACCACTTGATACTAACCCACAATATTGAACAATAAGAGAGAGGGACAGAGAGAGAGAAACATTACACATACACACACATTTATTTACACATATTCGATACACTAAAAAATACATGCAATCGAAAGAAAAAGAAAACATCGAATAGTATAAAGTGGGCCCCACTCAGCATAATGCTACGGCAAGCCGCAACGCTGTTTTTCAGTGGGACCCACAACAACTCTCGATATTGGCCGTATAAAGAAATTAAACTTTTCTTCTCTTTCTTATAAAAGATGGGCATGATTTCAACCTTCGACTTGTATAAAAATGAAATGTTTAGTACGAAAATGCATGCATGCTTTCTCGAAACATTATGATCAGTCACATACTTAAAATTCACGTTGTATAATGTTTAAAACTCATGATATAAGTGATCATAATTTTTACTTTCAGCGCGACGGACGCGGCTACGGCCCAGAAGGCTACGGCGGCGAGGGCTTTGTCCCTCCCCCTCCCATGCACCACCCCTCTATGCCACCGCAAAATCAGGTAGTTCATCTACTATAGCGTAATTAACAATAACTGTTTTTTTGTGCTTCTGTAATCTTGATTGTGTGTGTTTGCAGCCGGTGAAATTACTGGCACTTGAGGTATTCCAACTTAGGCCTCTAGGTTGGCAATGCATCTGCAATACCCCTTGTGTTGCAGATGTTTATGGGCGGTGGTGATCTCTTACTATCAGGAGACCCACTTGCTCGTTTGCCTTCCAGTCGAATAAAAAAAAAAGATCACGGAGCGGAAGGAGTACTGCTTCCGATACACTGATCGTGATGATGATGATGATTTGTCACCAGGGTGGTCCACCGCAGCAGGGTGCAGTGATGATGGTGTACGGACTGGATCCGCAGACTGCGAATGCTGATCGACTCTTCAACTTGTGCTGCCTCTACGGGAACGTTGTCAGAGTAAGTTCTTCTTCTTTTCTAACAATTACTTACAAAAAGGCAACCCAAAAATCCGAATTGGCTTTTTTCTTCTTATAGTCACGCGTTTAGCTCAGTCTTTTAGTATTAGAAAGCATTAATTTGAAATGGGTGTACATATTTTTAGGGTTGGGTGTCGTTGAAATTTGCAGGTCTCATGAATCAGTTTTTTTCTCAGTGATACTTATATATTCGTTTATGAAATATTCAGATGTTTATAAGTACTCATAAAGTGCTTTTTTTTTGTCAGTATCGAGTGTCCCGAGTAAAGTTTTTGTTATTGAAAATAAAAATAATCACAGCCACTTAAATAAGTATCTATAAGTTACCGAGTAACAGTCGATATAAAATTAACATTAAATATTACTTGTTTTCATGCTTATCACAGATAAAGTTCCTGAAGACGAAAGAGGGTACAGCGATGGTGCAGATGGGGGATGGAGTCTCGGTGGAGAGATGCGTCCAAAACCTGAACAACGTGACGGTCGGGGATTACACGCTGACACTGGCGTGAGTATTCCTTCCTACTATTCGCACCTAGCGTTGTTGAATTAGTTTTAGTATGGTTGGAGACTGAAAATCATCGGTAGGTATCGTTGTTTCTCACTCCCATTTGTACTCAATTAATTTGTAATCAGTAATCAATCTTTATTTGGGCCAATCAACTATTTTACCGACACTTTGGTCGTCTCCTGCGCTACCAAAATTGTCCCCGGCGTTACCAAAAAATCGTAGTTCCGATAAGATGATTCACGTTTAATAGGTTGAACTTACGTAGGATGGCAAGTATTCATATACACCATCTATTAAATTACAGAAAAAACATGTTTACTTACAAAAATCTGCGATTGTTTGAAATATGTCGCGGACAGATTAGTGTCGGTAAAAAAATTGATTGGCCCATTTGCTCAAGTTCATGTTTAACGGCGCTATTACATATTTTGTCGCAAAGACATGTAAATATAAACCAGCGTTGTATTGCTTAAAATATTTTATTAAACAATGTAATTGAAATATTCTTGAACTAACTTTTGCCCGCGGCTCCGCCCGCGTGGTATTCGGTTATCGCGCGCTGTTCCCTCGGGAACTGTGCATTTTTCCGGGATAAAAAGTAGCCTATGTCACTCTCGGGACCATAAACTATCTCTACGAGTATGCCAAAAATCACGTCGATCCGTCGCTCCGTTATTGCGTAAAAGACGGAAAAACACACAAACATACAAACACTTTCGCATTTATAATATGAAGTATAGATGGATTGAATAATAGACTCTAGACGTCAACAATTTATACAATTCATTTTTACTCCTAAACTGTACCTTACTACTTGTAATGTTGGAAGTTATGTTTTTTTTAACTTGTCGTCATGAATTTCCATTTCCAGTTTCTCGAAGCAAGCGTACTTATCCGAGGTGATGAACCCGTACCCCCTCCCGGACAAGTCGCCGTCGTTCAAGGACTATGTGGGCAACAAAAATAACCGGTTCCTCACGCCCGCCTCCATACACAAGAACAGGATACAGCCGCCTTCTAAGGTAATACATATTTTAAGGATATTCTTTCTTTTATTTTTCTCAAATAATCAGAATACATTTTTTAAACAAATTATCTGCCAAACTGCATGGCAGTTTGTTGGCAGAAAAAATTAGCTCTCTAACACTTATTAATTAGTTCTTAATCTAAATCCTTAAAACTAAATACATGCATTTATAAGGCATGCAAGGGGATGCCCCGAAGGCACATTAGCTCCACATCCGCCAGGTCATGCACTGTATCACATCTATATAGGTATTATAAATTTAACATCCATTTATTTTACATTTATTTTAAGATACATTTTTTATTTTATTTTTATTTTTTATTATGGCTTTCACCGTTGCTTTTTTAGCAAGATTTTGCCAATGTCGATGTGAAGACATTACACACATGAGGAGACTGTTCGGTTGAAATAATTTTGATTTCGGGGGGGAGGAACAGACTGGAAACCTAAAACAAATACCAATGGTTATGGACGGTACACTGACAATAACAAGACGAAACAGATGAAACGATTTTTTTTATTCAATTTAGGCTATAACAAGCACTTTATGAACGTCAAAAAAAATCTACTACCGGTTCGGAAAAAACCTCTGTTGAGAAGAATCCGGCAAGAAATTCAATGAGGTTTTTTTAAAAAAAAAAAAAGATTCTCAATATTTATAAATGATATCTATATACTATACATCACAAGTATTTAACACAACTTTATTTTTAACACAGTAGGTTCGCTATTTGAAGGGATCGCTAATGCGGATCGGAATTATTTCCAAATATCCATGTCCATGATTTATTGACTTTATAATAAAGCCTTAGATATTAACGTCTTCTTGACAGTAGGTTTGAATTACAAACGTCAAACGAACCTCACGATACTAACGCCATTTAGCGATATTTCACCTATGTGAAAACCCTCATTCAATACGTAAATCGAACTATAATGTAATGGTGGTGTTGATTGTGGTTGCAGGTGCTGCATTTCTTCAACACGCCGCCGGACGTGTCGGACGAACAGCTGCTCCAGGTGTTCGAGGACTACGGCGTGGCGCCGCCGCACACCATCTCCAAGTTCCCGCTTAAGTCGGAGAGGTCAGTGGGATTTCAAACTCAAACTCACAATATTTATTGACAACAAAACACACTAAATCACAGCAAAAACAGTAAAAACATAGGTAAAAAATAGCATATTTGCAGTGTGACCAACATTAACATCTACGTACTAGAGACTAGACTGCTTGTTTCTTACATCAAATCGGCGCACAAAATCAGTTCACTATAGCGTTTTAAACTTTCGTGATTCTCACTCATAGTCAAAATACCATCAATGGGACTTTATCACGCTAACAGACACATGCAATATTTACCTCGACGTTTCGGCGACATTGCAGTCGCCGTAGACTAAAGTGTGAGGTGTTAAGTGTGCCTAGCAGCACGAGTTCTTCGAACTACCCGCACTTGATCACTAATAGTACCGGCACTCGTATCACGAACTACCCGCACTTGGTCATTTTTATTTGTCACCCTATCACACCGACACACAACACTAACAACGTCCGATCCTCCCTCCGAACATATTGCTTGTGATTTAACGTGATAAGTCCCGTTGGTGGTATTTTGACTATCAGTTCACTATAGTTTGTCGACGTCCGTGACAGGGGTTGTGTCAAAGTAATATTAATGATTGATGCGCCGCGCGTTTTGTTCCAAACGGCCAGTCTAGTGCTGTAAAGTACATAGATGTCGATGGTGACCAATAACTACAAAATTACGATGTGACGAACTAAATCTACCCGTGACGGGTTGAAACAAATAATGTTGCTTTTGGCGTATGACCGGTTAGAACAAAATTTTGGTGTGACGAGTTGATGCTTGGCGTTTTTCAAAAAAGAAATTGTACCCGTTCTTTTTTTTTAATTTGGAAAAATTATGGTTTTTCCTACTCAGAAGTACTCAGAATATACTACAATCGATTCCGATCGTTTCAAAAAATGTCCTCATTTTTAAATGGTATGATCTCATTCGATTCAGCGTAAAAAAGTACATAGAAAATGACACCTCACTCGCCTAGTTTGCAAAATTTGTACCTGCTCATACCCCCAGGGAGGGTGTACCCCTAAATGATAGGACTCGGCAGATCCTTATTTCTAGTGCCAAGATAAACTTATAAACAATGTTTTTTTGATTGAACTATTTAGTAAATAAGGTCGCGGATGAGCAAAGTTGTTGTTTTAGTTCATTGATATGGACCTCAGAAAAGTGGCGTAACTATAAGGTGGCAGGGCTGGCAAAATGCCACGGGCCCCCGACCCAAGAGGGCCCCGGCCCAACAGGCCGCGAGCTCAGAAATATTTTTTTAACATTGTACCTGAGGTATTCCAACTTAGGCCTCTAGGTTGGCAACGCATCTGCAACACCCCTAGTGGTGGAGATGTTTATGGGTGGTGGTGATTTCTTACCACCAGGAGACCCACTTGCTCGTTTTCCATCCAGTCGAATAAAAAAAAACCTGAGTATTTTATTTTGCTGACGTATTTTATTTTACTGACGATTTTTACTGATGGGGCCCCATGAAAAGAATTTGCCACGGGCTCTAGATGGTATAGTTACGCTACTGGCACTTTATAAAACATAAGTCTAAATTATGGCTTGAATGCATTATTCGACGCGGAACTGATCGGAAAACCTTCGTAATTCCTTTATTTATGGCTTTGGGCATCATTAACCCCTACTAATCTTTGGATAGAGGGTGCCTTCACGATGTTTACAGACAGAAAGCTCAGGATAGGGAAGAATGGCGGAAGAAAGGGCACGCCTTTGCACAGCAGTGGGACATATTACAGACTGTATATAAAAATGAGTTCATGTGTGATGTGTGTGAGGACGATGGGTTCAAACCTGGCACATCAGAGTTTTTCGGAATTCATGTGCGAAATTGCATTTGAAATTGACCACGAGCTTTACCTGCAGTGTAATTCAATGGTGTATGTGAAATTCCCGATCCGCACTCATTCTGAGAGAAGGCCTGATGGATGATGATGAATAAAATGTGTATTTCAGGTCGTCTTCGGGTCTGATGGAGTTCCAGAACATCTCGCAGTCGGTGATGGCCATTATGGCGTGCAATCACGCGACTATCCAGCACCCAGGTATATAGCACTATATAGCAGACTATCTAATATCTAATATGTAGTTATAATTTAGTAGAAAGAATGGTCTTTATCCACTCGCTTGCTTCGAATTCTGAGTTGAACTCTATTAATATAACAATAAGAGCGTTGACTCTACTAACTCTAGTTACCAAAAGCAAGTGAGTGGTTATCCCCCCTGGACGCTAGTCAGCGGTTCCTAACTCTATTGGCGCCTTTTGGCTTCACTTGTAACCAGTGATCGGCATCGGGTCGCGAGGGGGGAGCAGGGAGGGGCAGCTGCCCCCCATAGAGATTCTAAAAAAGTTGCCGATTATAATATAGCAACCAAACCAGTCTTAGCCGCCTGAAGCCCACCATATAAATATTAAAAAAAAAATTGACAAAGCAATTAGAATCTAATTATTTAGAGAATAAAGTCAAACTGCTGTCAAACTGCCGTGGTGTAAAACAATAGAAAAACAAAAGAATTTTTACTTTGTTACATTGTCATAGATTCCTAATTCCCTTGAACTTATTGTATACATTATATTGCACATTAGACCACATGAGGCTAAGTCTTTGATTTGACTTGCTTGATCGATCAATCCTGTACGTCGAAACCGAAACTCTGAATTCACCAATTCCAATAAAAACCTACAATTCATAGGTACTTTTCTCATTGTCTATATCAACTGGGCCATCGGCAGGCGGCGCCCTTGTTGATCAATATGTAATGGAATCTTCCAACTTGATTTTCACCCTCTTTTTTATTGTTGTTTATTACTTCGTTTATTATTAGATGAAGGGTAAACAATCTTGACGAGTCTTTTTATTGGAAAACAAAAGTGTAAATGATCATTATATCCTTGCTAATAGGGATGATGACGCCATTAAAAAATAATTCGAAGGCACAACCCCAGTAAAAAAACGCTTTATTTTAGCCCTGAAAACCAGATTAATTTTCGATTTCCTGTAAAATTAGATTTTTTGTTGCTTTAAAACAAAGAAACAGTTATTGAGTTTGATTGAGTTGCCGGATAATGACATAATTCGCTATTGCCATTGAAACTCTATGGGAGAATCGTGTTTTGACAGCTCATGAAAAGTACGTCAGTTGATTGGTGGTGTCAACATCCCTATTGTTACATATTTGCTGTGATTTATTTTTCAAAAGTGTTTTTTTTTTTCAATAAAAAGACACGCCAAGATCGCTTACCCTCTTTCTACCTATGCTAAAAAAAAGTAGCGATATGATATGAAACTTGGTAATTTAATTGTGAATAGATCTGATGACAATGCCATAAAATGTTTTAACTTATGAACTGCCTAACGTTTCCAGGTGCGAAGTTCCCGTTTGTTATGAAGCTGTGCTTCTCTTCGTCGCGACAAATCGGCCAGGGCAAGGGGCAGCCGAAAAAGGATAACCAGGGCCAGGACTCGAACCCGCGGCAGAACAACGGCATGCCCGACGACTACTAGTAAGAGTTTGTTACATACATAGACATAAAAATTGTGTAAAGAGTGTTTCAAAAAAAGACATGTAAAGTATGACGTCGGACCAAAGTTAAGACGATCGGAGAGTTTCGTTTCAACAGTTGTAATGTGCCGTGCGATCTTTTTTTTAAATGTTTATTGTTGATAGATTTTAGTAGGGTGTCTGTCGTTCGCTGGGTGACACAAATGTTATTTAACGACCCTTTGACTTGTAAAGGAAGCGTCATCTTCATCTCATCAGTCGTAGAACGTCCACTGTTAGACATAGGCCTCCCCCATAGACCTCCAGTTGCTTCGGTTGGAAGCGGCCTGCATCCACCGTGAACCGGCGACTTTAACCGGATCATCCGTCTATCTCGTTGGTGGACGTCCTGCGCTGCGCTTGCCGCAAAGTTTGTAAAGGAATATAGAAGAGGAACCACCTTTTAAACGTTCACTGACCGATGTAACAAAACAAAACGAAATTCGATGAAAACTTTTTATCGTCTTGATAGTCTTATTCTAACAACCCGACGGAGTGTGGACTTAAAAGAGGTTATCACCCAAAAAAAGGTGTCAGAAAAGTGACGAAGACTACGTTTGTGATGTTTGAATTATACTTTAATTTATTGAATGAACGATTCCTCAGCCTGGCACTAAAAGTAAAGAGGGTCTTGTATAAGAGGGCATAATGCGTCTATTTTGATTTTTACTTTGTGTCACCCAATGTGCGATGGAATAAATTTATGTTGTATCGAGTTTTCTATTGAATTGTAAATTTCTAATGTATGTAGCTGTTAAATTTTAATGGGAAGTGAATAATATGTTTTTCCAGCACAAATTTAAATAGTTGTTGTATTATTTTTAAAAATTTTAGTCAAATTTACTATGTTATAGGTTGAAGTTGAAGCTGTTGTTTCTTTAATAAAGGCCTAAATTGATAGTCGCAAACAAAATGACATTCTATTTATATATTTATGTTAAATTTTTAAACAAGTTGCCGATATTCTCTGAGAAGTTTTAATTTTAAAAATATTATTATGTGGCCATTTTTGACTGAATATTTACCCATTCTTGTCGATTTTAATGAATTTTAACTTAAAAGAAAGTGTTGATAAAGATTTAATATTTTAACCTTTTTAAAGTAGGGACCATAGAATGAAATATGATCATCCCTATACTTGCTTGTAAATGATAAAAAAAAAAAAAAATGCTTCAAAATGAAACAAATACAACCAAAACTTTGATCTAAGATCCCTATAAACAATTATGTGATTTTGTTTGATGTGTTTGCTTACTTATTTTGTACAATAAAGAGTTTACATACCTACACAACATTTACAATAAGAAAGTATTTCCAATATCTAAAGTAACATCCAATAAAGTTTAAAATCCTTTTGTTCATTAACTCACGCAGTTTTGTAATTAAAAATAATAACTATCACTGGGACATTCAATTGAAAAAAAAAATACATATTTTAACTGTTTCACTTCTCTCGGCCTCAAAAATTACAAAATATTTTGATTTATCGTTAATCATAAGGCAAGCAAATACATAGGGATGTGAAATTTTCAACATATTTCTTCTTCGTTATTTTGACGAAATATATCTATTCTTCTATATTGTATACAGACTTTCGTAAATTCGTGATTCAGATTTTACCTCTTCGTTTTGTTTTTTCTAGAAAAAATAAAAACTTTGACACTAGAGCATTTGACCATTTTGTATGATGCATTTCATAAATTGCTTAAAATACGCTTTAGTTCCTACTCTGTCTGTTCTAAGCCAAATAATAAGCCAAAGTTAATAAAAAAGTATTAGAATAAAATAATGTTACCATACATATAGAAAAATGAGAAATGTAAATAAAAAAAGCTGAATCATATTATTTTGCAACAGCTTCGCAAATACTTGCGAAGCAAGAATATACATTCAAGAACTCAAGTGTCACGATCGAAAAAAAAACATTTTTAAAAATATTAAAATCATTAGAGTGAATTATATTGCATCATTTGAACTTGTTACGCATATTGTATTGTACGTAATAATGGAATGACATATCTTTCTTGGATAGACATCTCGTGGTCAATTTAAAAATAGGAACGCCTGTATATATTTTTTAAGTGTATATTGTATCTGGAAAACAATATAATGTATCAATGTACAGTGCACGGCAGCCATATATTTTGTGAGATAAATTCACTGAAATGCTTTCTGAAGCTTTATATGATAAGTATAGATTTGTACTTAACGCTGAGCTAGTGATAGGGGTATTATTACTGTAGAATAGGCGAAAAAGCTCTTGGCTGTCCGTCAAATCTGCGGAGCAATTGTCGAACGCTGTAAGACACATTTTACAGGTAACTAATGGTTGACATTTGTAAAATGAGTCATATTTTAGTACATTTCACTATTTTTATTTACAAGCGATTAATCTTTAAATTATATTAATTATATTTATTATTACTTAGTAGGTAGTAGTTAGACACTTAGATTTTATAAATAACGATTTTCTTGCACTTGTTCTGATGACAACCACAAAATTTATTACTTATTTTAACTAGTACCAATGTTTTAGGCACGTTTCACAATTGCTCGGCTGAATATGTCAATTTTTAAGGTCTACTTTAATGATTTATTGGTACTGTACTGGATGCTGTTTTACACGACTATCTTTTTCACCGTAAAAAGGTAGTTGTGTAAAAAAAATTCAGAAAATGAGACATTCAGTTACATATAGTACATGAAATGAGTTCGATAAAATTGTAACAAATAAATAAAGATTGTTTTGCCTGAATACACGATTTAATATTTTACTTGCGGCATTCTAGTACAGTGTCTAAATCGGTTATGGCAATATTTATTGAATTTGCTTTGAAATCAACATATCACAATGACAAATAAAATAATATTTCGGAGTAGGTATTGTGTAACACTACATGTCTATTATAAATTATAACCTTCTACATGTCTTTAAAACAAATTCACTCGCCATATTTTTGTTCCTTTTTAATTTGTTTTCTCTTACATACAATACGGTCTGACTTAAAATGAAACATTCACTGACACAGTGTTTTATGGAAATTTTCTTCCTGATGAGCAGGTGTCCTTAAAAAAAAACCAAAAGTCACAATTTTAATCGGATTTGTAAATTTCACATGAGTGTAGTGATTTTTGTTCGTAAAATTTCACCTAATTATTTTAAGTTCTGACCGTAGCTGGTAATACCCTCAAATTCACATTTTGAACGTATTTTGTTTCTAGTTAATGGCGACGACGGCGCACACACATTAACACATATCAAGACGGAGCCACTCACACACACAGCCACACAACGAGAGCGGGGACTGGGTTGCCATATGCAATGAAAATATACCCAAAAACACACGAGTTACCACAGGGTGATTCCTCATGATAATGGCAACATCGATATAATTCCTTTACTTTTTACGTGATCTAGATCACTCCTAATAAAGACATTAACAGATAGTTTATTAATATAATTTTAGACACATACAAATTTTTCATGTTTTTAACACATTACAATTCCATTTATATTTATCTTTTCTTTGGTTTTTCTGAATGGAAGACGCTCCTTTGAATGCATTATGCTTTTCTATACTAGTTTATCTTAGTTATAGATTGTTTAGATATTAGTTAAGTAATATTCCCATTTTATTTGAGTAATGTTAGAATTAGTTTTACATTCTGTGCGGTGCCATTTTCAAACACTCGTCGGTGTACATTTTATTAGTCACAAGTATAGTATGACTATAAATTAACAATTATAATTTAAAATTTAGGTTTCTTTTGAGTTTTGAGGATGGTACTGTTTTCTTTTTCCCGTTTTTAGTAATGAATAGCAAGCAGATTAGAATTTAAATTTGTGTAAATTTATTTGAAAATAATTAGTATTTTCATTTTTTTATTCGCAAATTTTCCTATCCCATCCCTTTGGCGTAGATTTTTGAGGATGCGCTTGTATTTACGAAAATGTAGATTTTTCCAAACTTTGGTTGTTTGTAACATGACAGTTGTGAAAATGTACAAGAAATAAAAAAAAATGTTATGCTATAAGGTAGTCGATTGAGTTTTATTGTTTTTCTTTATAATAGTGATGTAGGGTCATGACTGGACTGTGCATGTTTCTTCATTTATTTTTGCATGAGTTTCGTGAAGTTAAAACAAAATAGAACTCAATTTGTTTGTGAACACATGATTTGACACGTTTATTCTAAAATTAAAGAACCAAAAAAATATTTAAATGTAAGAAATAGTTTAGCACTCTCTAGGCTAGTAGTAAGTGTCATTGCAATGTCAATTATATTCGATTAGTGGAAAAATATGACAGTACGGATTTTCTATAAATTTTTCTTAATAATCGAAAGAAAAAAACAAAAACAATAGTGTCGATTCGATTACAATTTGGAAGCCTGCATAAGGATGCCCTAGATTTAGGTCCTTGGTATGAGACACCATGCTGTTTCGTTTGTGTTCTTATCTTAAGCGTAGATGTGCGTACGGTGTGTCGCTCCCGCACTGCTGTTCACGTGTCAACTTTATAAAAGACATTATTTTCCCCCCTGATTCGTACGAACAGCGTTGCGGGAAGCATAATAATAGAGTACTCTAAATAGCTGATTAAAAATTATAATAACATTTAAAAATCAGTGTTTATCAGGTAAATAGATGCATATCTTTTTCTCTAGAAATATTTTCAAATGAAAAACTAAATGTTCTAGCGTAGGCCCTGGATGTCGTGGTAGCTTTTGTGTTAATGTACAGAGAAATAATACACAGTTAAAAGGTGTCGATGGTTTATTGATGTTCTTGGAATAAATGTATTGTGCGATTGGAACTAGATACCCCGTCAGTCTATGTTAGTAAATTAGTCGAGTAGAAGGTAGTGCCTACACTAGGCTGTTCGCTGGCGACACATGGGTACGGTCGGTTCCCTAACTTATGTATCCACTTTTTCATACTAAGTGTATGGAAAAGTGGATACTTATGTTAGGGCACCGACTGTACATTCATTTGCCTTGTTGGTAAATCGTCAATATATATTCATCTACTCCATTATTTTACTAACATAGCTCGAATCAGCCTCAACTGACACTGTTCAACTTGTTCACGACTAAGACAATGAAATTAACAAACTTATAGAGAAGCATTCAATGAAATATTAACAAAATATTTCGCTCTATAATAGTTAATAACATTGTCTTAAATGTTTGTTCGTTATAAGTGTTACACATTGACATAACAATGAAGCCAAATGCAGATCGACTCTCCAAAAATAAACACAAGAAACAGCACTTGCATACATGTTAAGGTATATAATGTAAACATTTTAATTTAGTTTCTTTCAAATATTTTTAGACTCGGCATTGGATCTAGGTACTTGTAGCTACATGGTTAACATTAAATACATGTCAACACAACAAATTATTCTTTCATTTCAACACAACCACTGCAATCATTTCAGTAATCCTCGTACAAGACACACATTCATATCATAATCCATTCAAATTGGCCACATGCACTTTTCAGGCCTCTTTAGATGATAGCTTAGGTACCGCACTACCGCACGTTTGTCTCGTATTTCTTAATTTACTCCTGGCATTGTAGTACTTTGAATTAATATAGTAAAATTGTTCATAAAAAATAAAACATTCTATTTCACTGTTTACGTAAAGATTAAGCCAATATTGGAAAGTTTTCCTTACTTTTTTGCATATAATATTCATAAGATAAATAAGTATTGAAAGCGTTTTTGTTAATCTCTATCAAAATGGCTTCAGTTAAGTAACAATTGCGACAGAAGATAAATATCATACAAACTCAGTATTAAATCTCATGTTCACCTCATACAGTAGATAATTCGTACACATCTTGCATCAAATCTAATCATTTATTTCAGCTTTTACCAAGAAATCTGCTGTGATATTGAAGCTCTTATTTATTACAGAAATAAATTTACGGCGTACTTAATTAAATAATGAATAATATTCGTCTTCGTCCTTTTCCATCCAATCTACCTTCCCAATTTACTTGCCATTGAATTAATATTATAATACGTTATTGCTCAACTCTTCACACATAGTATTATTTAATACACTTTACCAAATAAATACACCAACTTCATAACCACACGAGTTGGATAAAAATCTAAGCATAATTTAATTGTTTTGCACCGTTATGCGAATTATTAAATTTAAATAAATTTACTAGATAAATAAATATTTATAAAGAAATTACGAGAAGAATCATGTCGATATGTAAATAGTAAGTACAAGTTGTTTCTGTTTGTTCAATTAAAGTTATATTATTTCTAGTGTAATTGATAAGTGCATTAAACATAGGTTTGCACTTGAGGCGCGAAATGTAAATTGTATAGAAATAAATAATGTTTTTGACTGAAATGCATATTATTTTATTGATACTTCAATGCTTATGGACAAAATCAAGAAAGAAAACTCACTTTAATTTCATCCGATTGAAATAAAAGTTCCGCTAATTCCGCTTCGTTTGCGTCGAACGACATGAAGTCCTTATTGAGGCACAAGTTGGAAAATCCCGCCGTTTTGATCTGACACTGTCACTACGACAGAGCTGAGTATCATCCCTGCACCAAAAAAAACTACTGCCACAGAATAGCGAATGAATGCGAAAAAATATCCGTAACTGAAAACAATGAGAACTGTCAAGCAGAACAATATTAGAAATTGTAATACCCTGTAAAATACAAAAAAACCGGCCAAGAGCGTGTCGGACACGCCCAAAATAGGGTTCCGTAGCCATTACGAAAAAATTAAGTAATATTTTTCTAAGGATTTTGTATTTTATACAGAATCTTCCAAGCTTAGGTATATTTTATACCTTACGCTGCTATTTACTCATAAACTACTAATAATTCTCAAGCAAACTTAGCCGTTATAGTTTTCCTTGGAAGTTTGATATACTGACTACCATCCTGAATTTTTTCAAATTTTTCCACCCACCAGTTTAGATTTTAGAGGGGGGGGGGATAGGGTTGCCAACTATACTGTTAAAAACAGTATTATACTGTTTTTCACTACATTATACTTTTTACTGTTGAACTAAAATAAAGTATGTAAAATACTGTTTTCAGTATCGACATTGCCTATCACCAAGCACACGCTAAGTCAGTAAGTACAGCATAGTGACGATAGTGGTGGTTCCGAACGAATTTACTAATGTAAATAAATAAAAATTTAGTAGGTACCTTACCTTAATTTTAGTTTTGATTCTGATGAGGTCTATGAGGCTTTTAAAAATAAAACTAAATTGATAAATTATGCGAGAAACACCCAAAAATTTGTCTTTAAAACTTGAAAAAAAAAATACTGTTCATTTTTCTAAAATACTGTTTATTTTCCTTCTCAGACAAAAATATACTTTATTTCTTGCAAAAAAAGTTGGCATCCCTAGGGGGGGACGCTCGATTTGAATGAAAATTTGCACTTTAAAGTTGAATATTTCGCAAACATATTACTGAATCGAAAAATCGTTTGAGAAAACCCCTAATGGTTTTAAAATACCTATCCAACGATACCCCACACTATAGGGTTGGATGAGAAAAAAAAATCACCGCCACTTTACGTCTATGGGAGGTACCCTAAAAAAAATTGATTTTGAATTTTTAATTGTACTATTTTGTATAGTTTAGGCATAGTTTACCTATATATCCGTGCAAAATTACAGCTTTCTAGCATTGATAGTCCCTGAGCAAAGCCGCGGACGGACAGACAGACGGACAGACAGACAGACAGACATGGCGAAACTATAAGGGTTCCGTTTTTGCCATTTTGGCTCCAGAACCCTAAAAAAATCTGTCACCGGCACAGAATAGTATTTAATAACACGTTTGGGCCCAGTGACACAACATCGTCTGTGACTTTTTAGTTCTTACTCCAGCCAGTGACATGTAAGTATTTGTTTGTTTGACATTTCTCGCTTTTTCCGAGTGTATTAATTCATCCAGTGTATGCAGAGTACGTCAGTAAGTACTATTATATATTCTATGCCTACAGTATGGGGTCAGATTACATAGTCACTGATATTTATAGACAGACATAAAAAATCAAGATTTTCAGACTTTTCTAGTTGGTTGAGTTATAATACTTATCACATTTCATGATTCTGATTCTGAGTTCACGGGAAGTACCCTGGAAGTTTTGATTCTCTTGCGAGTTTCGAAAATTGCGGAAATTTGCAGTATAAACGGTTGTATCTTTTGATTGCGTTGGCTTAGAAGTTTGATTTTTTCACAACTTAAAGGGACACTCAGTAGACCTCAGTCCAAAGACTAAAGTCCTCAGTGTTTGATATAAATTTCAGCTTGATACCTCTACGCGTTTCCGAGAAAAAGGGTCTTGACAGACAGGCAGATGGACAAAAAGTGATCCTATAACGGTTCCGCTTTTTCCTTTTGAGGTACGGAACCCAAATGGAATTGACATGTCAATGTCAACATATTGGACAGGTTAAAAATATTGGTCAAATACTTAACAGACACACATCTACACACATGCGCACAAACATTCGTTCGTGTTATGCATTGTACGTATGAAATGTTTTTTTCTCTATTTATTGTTTCCATAGCATAGTAAATTAAATTACAACAAAGGTACTACTGATACTACTAACTACACAATATAACTTATTATGACAAAAATGCTTAAAACAAATTTCATGAAGCAAAGCTCATTTTATTTATGTTTAAAAAAAAATACGGCTGCTATTTCAAGCCCTATTAATTTTTAAAAACACCTACGTCGTAATAGAAAACACACTTATTTTTGCTTCGACAACAACGCTCACGAGGACGTGGTGAAATTTGGAACTAATCATAAAGTACGTACGTAATGGTGGCTGCTTGCGTTAGGCAATCATTGCTGACAACTTATATAGCCAAATATTTCCGAAAACCTATAGAAACTAACTAAATCCCATGGAAACTGGATAAATTCGTCAGGTAATGTGTTTTCTTATGTTTTTATTAGCTTTCATTACTTTTTTAAAAATAATTAATGGAACTGATACAAAATGGCGGCTATAAAATGTCGTGTTATTTTACGGAGACGGAGATCTTTCATGTATTGTATGTTGTACGTAAGATGGTTTTTATTCCTAAGGTGGCAATAGATTTAAATAAAACTCAAGTTTGTTTACAAATTCAAAGCGAGTTGTCAATAGATCCTAATTTTTACTTTACATAACTCCTATATCTCGTACAGTTGTAAGTACATGCCTTCTTTTGCATACTTTGCGTTGGTCTGTTTATTTAACTAATCCGTAATATACGTTACCATTAGATATAGAGGTCCAGAGTTATGTAGGACTAGCTTGAATAGATCAACATTACTTGACTACCACTGTAATAAATTGAAAGCAAACCTAGGAAAATACAGCATGAATAACAATTTGTACCTATTGTAATGCAATTAAGTAATTAATTCTATGGTTATCTTTATTTTAATTTAAAGGAGTCCTGATATAAGACTTATACAACCACAAAAGAATAAAAACAAGTATACAACTACCTCATTTACTTTCCAGAATGAACCGTATTGCAAATTGCTTCATTTGCAATGCCAGCACGGGAGCTCGGAACACAATCAATCTCATACAGGATACCGTAAGTTTGGTTTTGTATTTATAACCGATTTATATTTATACATATGTTGATGACACAATAACCCAATAATTACTGAGTGGTTAGAGAATCTGACCCTGATGAGGTCTAGATGTTAGTATGGTCAAGGACTTTAATTCATGCTGCGCCACCATGGAACCTTTTCAAAGGAAAAGTTGTTATGATTTTCATTGTTAATTAATGTGATGTCACTATGATGTTTACTGTGCAAAGGTTCCGTGGTGACCCATGAATTAAAGTCCTTGGCTGTATGACTAATACAAATGTTTGTTTCGACTGGGTGTTAAAGGTATTTATTTATTTGTAAGTTTGTTTTCCAGCTTTGGTAAGTATGTTTTTGTATGACACACCATGCAGGAGGCCTATATCCACAAATGGACATCCCAATAAATATCAGTTATATTGTAACAAAACAAAATGAATTTTAATAAATAAATCAAATATATATTAATGCATGGAACATTATTATTGGAATAAATGGCTTTATTATTATTATGTTTTTCGGTTGCCAGTATCCATAGCACAGGCTTTGTTTATGGGTCAATTGGTGTAAGTTGTCCTCTAGTGGGTACTTAGTCCTATACCTTAAATTCAGTGACTGGTCTGAAATTTAACTACTATTCACCATGAATATATTATAAGTATCTGGACTGATGGCCGATGGGGTCAAAAGGTTCTCGAATGGCGTCTGCAGACCAGAAGGCGAGCTGTTGGTAGGCCTCCAAGAAGATGGAGCGACACCTGGTTAAGATCGCGGGGTCGCGGTGGATGTGAAAAGCACAAGACCGGTCCGAGTAGAGAGCCTTGGGGGCCTAGGTCCAGCAGTGGACGTCTTTCGGCTGACATGATGTACCAGACCAATGAGCACTGAGGGGCAAGCATGAGAATATTTACCGAATGGGCTTCTGAGGGACCAGACCCAAGAGTTGGGGGGGATGACCTGAGTACTTTTCATCTCGATTGGCAGGTGCATACTCAAAGTGCTTTTGGGTATTTCCACGAGCGTCCCAACCGCTGTCAGTCCCTAGCTGTTTATATTAAGAAGTAAATAATTCATATGCATTGATTTTTGTATTGAAATAGATTCTGGCCTGAGTACAGAAGCTATTTACGTCATAATTAAAAAACAATTTCCCTTCCAATTCTTAAAATCTCAGGCAAGGGACTGACAGCGGTTGGGACGCTCGTGGAAATACCCTTTTCTGTTTTATCAAGTAAACCTTATTTCACATGTACTGTTACAGAGTAACCTCCAGTCGGGCAAGAAACTGCTAGACATTGTGAGTGAGATCGCAGAAAAACCTTTGCGAGAGGAAGACATACATTCCACCGTTATATGCAAGAAATGTAGCCAAACTTGCAAGGAGTATGACGATCTACAAGTAAGGTGAGGTGATCTAGTTGTTTATAACGACATTGAAGGAATGACAACATTTGTATAACCAGTATTATTTTGGTTTGTTTGTGTTGGAAAATATTTTATAACCAGTGTTATTTTAGTTAAGTCTGTTTGTGCTGGGATTTTTTTCTTCTTTGTTACATCTGATATGTCACTATAAACACAGCATTGGCTCATTGGGGGCTTGACGTCTCCCGTTGTTGAGGATCAGCCTGCGTCGTCAGAATAATTTTTATCTAGAATAAGAAGATAAAACAGAATTATTTAGAATAATACTTATCTTATTGTTTTTTTTTATTGTATATCTTTTTTCTATACATCACTGTTGGCTACTGATTGACGGGCTATTGTGCTGTTGTCAGTGTGCTTAAATCTAGACATTGGAACTTTTCTATTGTTAATAAATAATAATAAATAAGTGAATCCACAACCATTCTGTTAAAAGTAGTTAAAGAAGTCTAGAAATTACAAATGCGCCTTTCTTGTTTCAGGTTAAAGCATATCAAAACAGAGCTACACGGACAGATAAACAAGACAAATGAGAGTCCCATAAAGAATGAAGCGAAAAAAGTGGTGCTGCCGGCGTCTAAGCTCCACCCGCTGCCTCCAGACTTTGTCCTCAATGTAGGACGTCTTCCCATTAGCAGCAATGTGCTGGTGCCATTGAAGAACAAGGTATTTGTTAATAGTATATGAAAAGACTAGTTTTTGCCCGCGACTTCGTCTGCGAGGATCTAGGTCGCGCGGTGGTGCCCTCTACCGGAATAAAAGGTATCCTATGTTGATCCTTGGGGCTCAAACTACCTATATACCAAATTTCATCAAAATCGGTTCAGTGGTCTCGACGTCAAAGCGTAACTGACAGACAGACAGACAATTACTTTCGCATTTATAATATTAGTAGGGATAAGTGCCTCAATAACTTATCGATGAGTTAAACCTCTGTGTGAGATTTGCCAGAAGTCATGACTTGTCCCATTTGTTATTGGAATGTTTTCGGAACTCAGACTTAAGGAGAAGGGTCCTTGGAGGTTTGGGCCCCATGCACAATGGCCAGGTCAATTGTTGGCTTTTAGAGCCAACATCTGACAAAGCCATTTGCATTTACCACTTTTTTAATATGTCGTAAGGAAAATGAGCAAGCACCCATGAGGCTGACATGATCACCTGGAGTGTTCAAAGCCTCAACAAAAATAAGAAAAAAAAAACTTATTATTAAGGCTTATCCAATGCTCTGCCCAAAACCTTTCTTGTCTAGAAAGCTAGCTGAAGTTTTGCTTGTTCTCTTTATAGTCTTTATAATATAGACAAGGATAGAGGATAAAGAAGGATCAGTATTTCCCAAATTTGACTTTTCTTATACAACAAAGATAGTTTTTGTCCCGAACATTTGCAAAATTCCGGACAGCTAAACACATTCGTAGATTAAATTCAAATGTGCTAAATTCTAGTTAAAACTTACTTGATTTTTATTGCAGGTTTAAACTGGGCTTTAGGCTTAAATTTTCAATTGGACCCACTTTCAATAATATGAATAAGATAAGGATAGGATAGGGTTAGGTTGGTGTAAAATTTAATATGAATAGGATTTCCAAAAATTCGTTTTTCTGTCTCTAATTCCTTAACAATTATTTTCAGACCACAACGACCATACCTTCCACACTAAACCTGAAAGTGACCGTTGGTTCGTCAGTCCTCACCCAAAGCATAAAGACGACGACAGCTCTAGCACAAAACATAGTTATTCAGAGCGCCGAAACAAACCAAGCGGACTCGGAAGACCTAATATTTGAGGAGTCAAGCCTCCACAAAGACTTTATGACGTCAGTTGTGCTGCAGAGGCTGACTGATGGAGAAACTCCCAATGATCAGCAGATGGAGATTGATGAAGGTAAGTTTAAGACATACACACACACAGCCCGAAGAATTGCGAAACTGAAGTGGCAGTGGGCGGGGCACATTGCACGCAGGACTGATGGCCGATGGGGTCAGAAGTTTCTCGAATGGCGTCCGCGGACCGGGAGACGAGCTGTCGGTGCCTCCAACAAGATGGAGCGACGACCTGGCTAAGATCGCGGGATCGCGGTGGATGCGAAAAGCACAAGACTGGTCTGAGTGGAGAGTCTTGGGGGAGGCCTATGTCCAGCAGTGGACGTCTTTCGGCTGACATGATGATGATGATGAAGTTTAAGACAGCGAAGGCGACAGTGATTGCTTTGTAAACAGTGGTGCAGAGTTTTTTGAAATTGATGTCAATACTTTTTTTAATGGTCTTTCCGAAAGCGCTGGTTTAAAAAAATGACCTATAAAAAGTGCCCATTGCGGCCATTTAGTGAATAAATGATTTGAATTTGAATTTGATTGGCCCCTATCCCACCTGATTTTTAATGCAGATGAGGCCAAAGGTGTATCTCACTAGTTC
Source organism: Choristoneura rosaceana (assembly GCA_037349165.1). Taxonomy (NCBI): domain Eukaryota; kingdom Metazoa; phylum Arthropoda; class Insecta; order Lepidoptera; family Tortricidae; genus Choristoneura; species Choristoneura rosaceana. Next base: position 2,638,496 of record JAZBNJ010000007.1, read on the forward strand.
AGTAACAGCCTTTTCATCATAGGTTGTATGTATCCGGAAATACAGACAGTAGATGACAGATCTTGACAGGTCTTGACAGATTAACAGATGGATAACAAAAACATCCTATGGAGATTCAGATTAAGAAACATTTATTGTGCTTTCAGATTGCTCGTATGCTATTGTAGCTGAGGAGGATGCAGATGGTGCAAGTGAAGATACCCAAAAGGTACTAGTTATTATCCATACGAATATTATAAATGCGAAAGTGTGTGTTTGTCCGTCTTTCACGCCGTAACGGAGCGACGGATCGACGTGATTTTTGCCATAGAGATAGTTTATGGGCCCGAGAGTGAAGCAGGCTACTTTTTATCCCGGAAAAATGCACAGTAAAGTTCCCGAGGGAACAGCGCGCGATAACCGAATACCACGCGGGCGGAGCCGCGGGCAAAAGCTAGTATTAATTATAATTGCGAAAGTTTGTAAGTCTGTATGTTTGTTTGTTACCTACCTCTTCTCGTCTTACCCGCTGAACCGATTTAGGTAAAATTTGGTATACATATAGTACAAGTCTCGGGGAAGGACATAGAATAGTTTTTATCCCGGAAAAATGCACAGTTCCCGAAGAAACAGCGCGCGATTACCGAATACAACGCCGGCGGAGTCGCGGGCAAAAGCTAGTAGGTACAGATCGCGTCAGAGAAAAGGAACCCCCCTTTGGTAATGACATCAAAGCGTTCAATATTTTTGTCACGTTACGTAGGAAGCCAGTTGGTCTAGTGGATAGATAGTTGGCTTCGACCTGCCTCGTCATACTAAGGTTCTCAGTTCAAGCCCCTGCGGCTTGAGATCTTTTTGTTTTTCTTTTTTGTTTTTATTAATCATCTGCCGTTGATTAATATTAGAGATCTTTGTTAAAGTAGGCATGAGGTATAAAAAAAGATAGGCATGTTGCAAACGCAATATTTGTTTATTTATCCATAGATTTCTGGGTCAGTATAGGTATACAGTTTTCAATCTGTGTTAAAATATGATTATTTACTTAGATTTTGAATTCAACTAAATTTACTAATAGAACACTTGCTTTCGCATACATCATATTAATTTATAAAAACAACACTTATTTTAGACTGTTAACATTAATTGTCGCTGTGATTACTGAGAAAAAACCAACATGCTTAACTGTTGTAGTATAGCAATTTACATCTTTCTCTTTTATCACAGTTTCTGATAACCTTTTTGACACAACACATTAAAAACAATACCTATGTGAGGTCAGATGGTGCATCATTAACAAATGACTCGTCAACAAGGGTAATTTGACTGATCATAATAAAGGTCTGTTTAGTATTGATCAACTACGAAATAACAATAATAGGAATTATAACACTTAATAGGAATTTTAACACTTGCTCTTTCGTTCTAATGCTGTTTTATTGGTTAGTAATTAATGTTCCTTTTAGTAACGGAGAGGATAGCTCTCACTGTCTTTTACTTCTTGAAGCCGTGTTTTCATGCTCGAAACCACTTTGAAACATGTATCACTATTACACAACAGTTCCCATGTTTCATTTACCTCATTATCCAAATTCTTTTTAGATCTTATCTCACTGGAGTCCCAATTCAATACCATCTGACCCCACAAGTTTTCTATTGGATTTAGGTCCAGACTTTTAGTCAGCCATTCAAACACCGTTATGTTTTTTTGGTAATTTAGCCAGTCTCTGACGATTTTGGACTTATGCACTGAAGAATTATCGTGAACCAGGTAAATTTGTCCTTCAGGATAAGCCACACGCACTGACGGCAGCATTACGTCCTTTAACACTTCAAGATATCGCTCACTGTTCATGCGGCCGCCTATTTCCACTAGCTCGCCTGGTCCCATTGAAGATATACATCCCCAGTAGGTAACCTAAAACATTCAAACCTTTTAAAATATGTTGCAACATGGTGATCTAAGAAAACTTCAAAATAATATTAAATACACGCCTTGAACGTATACCTACTTAATATTATAAATGCGAAAGTAACTCTGTCTGTCTGTCTGTCAGTCTGTCTGTCTGTCTGTCAGTTACGCTTTAACGTTAAAACCGCTGAACCAATTTTGATGAAATTTGGTATAGAGATAGCTTAAGCCCCAAGGATCAACATAGGATACTTTTTGTTCCAGTAGAGGGCGCCACCGCGAGATAACCTAGGTCCGCGCAGGCGAAGTCGCGGGCATATTTTTTTTTTTTTTATTCGACTGGAAGGCAAACGAGCAAGTGGGTCTCCTGGTGGTAAGAGATCACCACCGCCCATAAACATCTGCAACACCAGGGGTATTGCAGATGCGTTGCCAACCTAGAGGCCTAAGTTGGAATACCTCAAGTGCCTGTAATTTCACCGGCTGTCTTACTCTCCGCGCTGAAACACAACAGTGCAAGCACTGCTGCTTCACGGCAGGATTAGCGAGCAAGATGGTGGTAGCAATCCGGGCGGACCTTGCACAAGATCCTACCACCTGCAGATATGCAGATATGCTAGTAATATTATAAATGCGAAAATAACTCTGTCTGTCGGTCTGTCTGCCTGTCTGTTACGCTTTCACGTCGAAACCGCTGAACTGAATTTGATGAAATTTGGTATAGAGATAGTTTAAGCCCTAAGGATCAACATAGAATACTTTTTATTCAGGTAGAGGACGCCACCGCGCAATAACCTAGGTCCGCGCAGACACCGTCGCGGGCATAAGCTAGTTTTAAATAAATGTGTTAATTACACAAAAATTGTAAAAAGATTTTATTAGTATTTACCTAGTGTTGATCGCCTGCTTGTTCTGAGATCTAACACGTCGTTGGGGGTATACCTCTCCCCGCTCCCCACTTCATCTCCACAAAATTTTTCGGCCATCCATGTCCGACTTAAAGCACTTTTCGTCCGTAAATATAACTATTTCGTTTTCCCAGTCGAAATTTAAGTAACGAGTGGCAAAGTTTACTCTGTTGGTGCGGTGATCGTCAGTACGCTTAATTTTTCTGGCCGGATTATAATTATGGATATTCGCCGCGTGTAGATGATATCGTCGAACTGTTCTGAGAGACACCCAAAAGTTTCAGATCACATTTCACATAACCCGTCGCTTGATACCTTTGCTTTGTAGGTATCGATCTGTTTTTCTCTGTATAAAAGAAAACAATAATATTAGAAATACATACAAGAAAAGTGCAATTGGTCAGAAATATTTCAACAATAAATATTATTATTTCAAACTTACCGTTACGTTCATATCCCGTGCTATTTTCTTTATAAAATATGTTATTTTTGTTCCCAGAGAACAACAATTATAGCCTTCAAAAAAGTTGTTAATCGAAATAATAAAAGCTTTTCGTGAACTTAATAAATCGGACAATATAATAACGTGGAGATATTCACACAAGGAGATCGACACGAAACGTAACGATTTGTAAATTTCGTTAAAAATAAATACCCTCAGGTTAGTAAATGGGACTCATAAAGTGTATTATCCTACATTCAACCTTAAGTAGCAGTTTAATACAACAGTCTTCGATAATTCTCTTAAGTTACAATAAGGTAGTGCAACAATCGGCAATAAACGTAATCTATCTGTTCATATCTATACGCATTAGCTAGAACAGAATGCAAAGATTAAGTAAATATCTGCCACCCTCAAAGTCTGAATACGAAAAACAAAGTTAGAACTCAGTATATCTATAGTCGCTGCTTCTTTGAAAGTCGCTATTTACTGTGCGATAAGGTTGTCTTTGCTTTGGCGCTTGGTGCATATCTACTGAATACTAATGACAATGGCACGCAAACGCAACTAGCAACTATTAATTTTACAACCAACGTCAGGTATTGAAATGGCCTAGCGGCAATTCGAAGAGTTCGACCTGTGCGCTGCTCGCAATGAACCGAGTTCGATTCCGAGGATTTCGATGGGGGAAATTTGTTACATTTAAAAAAGAGATATTTTTGATAGTTGTCATTCACCGCTTGGTGAAAATGGACTGTGAATGTGAATGTAACTTGCAATGCGAGTATTGAATGTTATAAGAATTATGAGTTGATGTCCGCTCGTGGAATAACAATAAAACAATAAAATTGTTACCTACACAATTCGGATCGTATTCGAATATTATTACTAAGGTTCTCTTGTCTCACTCACACCACCGAAGATCGTATCAATTCAAATGTGGTTAAAAAAAATATAAATGATCAATTTTTTTTTCAACTTATTTAAATGATCAGAAAAATACTACAAAAAAATAAATAAACCAAAAACATAAATAAAACAAAAAGTGGATTTGAACCCGAGCCCTCCCTTTAATGCACTTGTCTCAGAGCTCGCGATAGTTAACCGCAGGGCCAGACTGATCTGTCACGTGTCACACAGAGGGGTTCCTTTTCTCTGACGCGATCTGCATACAAACGCACACTTTCGCATTTATAACATTAGTATGGATTTAATTTATTCACGAATATGAAAATTAAAATAAAAAAAAATATTGGTTTAAATAAATGGTATATATTGTTACAAGAACAAGGTTGGGGCCACCTTTTAAGCAAAACAATGCTTGTGTCAGAGGAATATAAACCATGGCAACAACCTACACTAAAAATTTGATTGACCCAAATAACGTGTCTGTGATAATATTTCAGAAGTCCGACGCGAACATGTTCGATGTGAGTCTGCTATCGTCGCTAGACGACAGCCAGGACGGTGGCGGGCGCGACCAGTTCGTGCTGGGCAAGCTCGAGATACTGAGCGAGAGGGAAGACGAGGACGACGACGAGCGTAAGTGCCGAAGACGATTTAGACTAGTTTTTGCCGTTAGGGGCCATCCATAAAGTACGTCACACCTATTTTGACCATTTTAGAAAACCCCCGGCCCCGCTGTCACTCGAATTGCCGTGAAAATTGCAGTGATTTCGTTCCTCTGTCACAAATCGCTTGACCCCCCCCAAATATGTGACGTACTACAACGTACTAACCCCTTACAGGTCGAGCTCAAAAATATCTACCACTTTATGGATAAGGTTCACAAGCGTTTTGCCCGCCCGTTCCAGTGTGTTATCAATATTGATGCATACGATAACTATTTGCGTCAACTCCGATACAAGTAGTTTATCTTTGAAGTGAAATATTCATCCTTATATTAGTAGAAACGGGCCATCGTAATAAGGCCGTGGTAACACATCTTTGACTAGTTCGAATAGATACATACTTTTGCGGACTACCTACATGATAACCGTTTTGATTATGTTTCGACCATGTTGCAGAGACGATCGTGATGTCGGACGATAACTACTTACGCGTAGTGGGGGGCCGACGGCTCATGTACGGCGAGCGGCTCGAGCTGCTGCCCGACGGGACCGACGCGGACCAGCCCGACGCGCAAGGTACACTACACACACTCTGACTCTAACCGACTACAGGAAGGTTACACTCACTTGTTTGACCGACCACAACTAGGTTACATTCACTTGTTTGACCGACCACAGGAAGGTTACACTCATTGTTTGACCGACCACAACTAGGTTACATTCACTTGTTTGACCGACCACAGGAAGGTTACACTCACTTGTTTGACCGACCACAACTAGGTTACATTCACTTGTTTGACCGACCACAGGAAGGTTACACTCACTTGTTTGACCGACCACAACTAGGTTACACTCACTTGTTTGACCGACCACAGGAAGGTTACACTCACTTGTTTGACCGACCACAACTAGGTTACACTCACTTGTTTGACCGACCACAGGAAGGTTACACTCACTTGTTTGACCGACCACAACTAGGTTACACTCACTTGTTTGACCGACCACAGGAAGGTTACACTCACTTGTTTGACCGACCACAACTAGGTTACACTCACTTGTTTGACCGACCACAGGAAGGTTACACTCACTTGTTTGACCGACCACAACTAGGTTACACTCACTTGTTTGACCGACCACAGGAAGGTTACACTCACTTGTTTGACCGACCACAACTAGGTTACACTCACTTGTTTGACCGACCACAGGAAGGTTACACTCACTTGTTTGACCGACCACAACTAGGTTACATTCACTTGTTTGACCGACCACAGGAAGGTTACACTCACTTGTTTGACCGACCACAACTAGGTTACACTCACTTGTTTGACCGACCACAGGAAGGTTACACTCACTTGTTTGACCGACCACAACTAGGTTACACTCACTTGTTTGACCGACCACAGGAAGGTTACACTCACTTGTTTGACCGACCACAACTAGGTTACATTCACTTGTTTGACCGACCACAGGAAGGTTACACTCACTTGTTTGACCGACCACAACTAGGTTACACTCACTTGTTTGACCGACCACAGGAAGGTTACACTCACTTGTTTGACCGACCACAGGAAGGTTACACTCACTTGTTTGACGGACCACAGGAAGGTCACACTTACTTGTTTGACTGACCACAGGAAGGTTACACTCACTTATTTGACCAACCAGAGCAACGTTACACTCACTTATTTGACGAACCAGAGCAAGGTTACACTCACTTAATTGACCGACCAGGGCAAGGTTACGCTTGCTTATTTATTTATTTAATAATAATAATAATAATATATTTCTTTATTTAGGAATCAGTCCCATTATCACACATTATTTTGCTTTGTTTGAAGTCAAAAGTCTTTGACCAGTGTGTGTTGCCAGTGATGACATACGGATCTGAGACGTGGGCGCTAACGATGGGCCTCATGAGGAAGCTCAAAGTCACTCAAAGGGCTATGGCTCTCCATAGCCCTTAGCCCCTTAGGGTTTCTCTGCGGTATAGAATCAGAAATTATGATATCCGCAGTAGAACTAAGGTTGCCTTACATAGCCCGAACAATTGCGAAACTGAAGTAGCAGTGGGCAGGGCACATTGCTCGCAGGACTGATGGCCGATGGGGTCAAAAGGTTCTCGAATGGCGTCCGCGGACCGGGAGACGAGCTGTCGGTAGGCCTCCAACAAGATGGAGCGATGGCCTGGTTAAGATCGCGGGACCGCGGTGTATGCGAAAAGCACAAGACCGGTCTGAGTGGAGAGCCTTGGGGGAAGCCTATGTCCAGTAGTGGACGTCTTTCGGCTGACATGATGCTGATGATGACATTATTTTGCATAAATTTTACATAAATTTGTGTAAAATATTTGACCAACCAGAGCGAGTTGTTACACTCACTTATTTGATTATTTGACACCGAGAGAGCAAGGTTACACTCATTTATTTGACCGACCAGAGCAAGGTTACACACACTTATTTGACCGACCAGAGAAGGTACTCTCGCATTAACCAACCACACTATAGAGTGGAAACCGTAACTCAAACGAAAAAAAAAAACGAAATCTTTATAGCAAGATCAGTCAGTCAAAATATCTTTGTTCAGTTTAGGCTTATATACAACAAAGAACAGTAAATAATGATTGAAATAACAAATAATAAGAAAAGTCTTAAGATTTTGAATGACAATGCCCATCTAAAATGACCGCAGTTGTTTTAGTACGAGGAGCATAGTCCGAAATTGGCCAGTCCATGGAATATTTGTTTTACTTTATTGTTTTTTTTATTACTGGCGTCATCCTAGACATACATGGATTGTATAATATTTTCAGACGACGAGGACTCGCAGATAGAATTGCAAGTTTCAGGTGACGAGGAGACCGCTAACGCTATCATAGCGGCTGCGAGAGAACAAGGTAACTTGTGTATCTTTATTTTAAATTTTTATGTGCAATGCAATATTATAAAGTTTTCATACATATATAAATAAAAGAATCTTTTTTATTCTATATTGTATGTGATAAAAACACTTTTGTTTTTAGGCGGGGCTTTTATTAAGGTGGAGTCGGGAGAGATGTATCGGGTGAAGTCGGTGCAGAGCAAGGCCAAAGATGATGACAACGAATTTACTGACCACGTACGTATTGTATTTGTCACAGAATCTTTTTACAATCTGTCTTAGAATTATATCTATATAATAATGCCCGCAGCTCCGCCTGCGTGGTATTCGGTTATCGCGCGCTGTTCCCTCGGGAACTGCATTTTCCGCGATAAAAGGTAGTCTATGTCACTCTTGGGCCCATAAACTATCTCTATGCCAAAAATCACGTCGATCCGTTGCTCTAGCTCGAAGTCGGTGACTCAGCACGACCCAGCAGGAGTGATTGAAACCCATTGTATGTAGGTGAAATAGACGCCTATTGTTCCACTCCTGTTGGCTCGTGCTGAGGCACCGACTTCGAGCTAGTAGGTACCTAGAAAAATATTTTCAAGGGTTTTGTAGTCGGTTCCACTTTTTGTAATTTTTTTTTATTATTTGGAGTCTGTTTTACTTTTTTGTTAAAAAAAAATATAAATTGGATCGAAATACAATATAGAAGCTGCTCGGCATGTCAATCATAATCCGAATCATAATGGGGCGACGTTTGAGAGAAAAGGGCAACGACCCCCGCTCAGGGTCTTGGTTAGTTCAGCAGGTCTCCATTGCTATTCAGCGGGGCAACGCCGCGGGTGTAATGGGGACCTTTGGGTCGGGCAGGGCTCTGGGCGGGGATTGTATATGTTAAAATTTGCTATGTTTTTTTTGTTTATATGTATAGTTTATAAGGTTTGACGATTCTAAATGTTGTATATGTATGAAATATGTATGGTTTCAGTTGCAGATTGTAGTAAAAGAAGACGATGGGTCTTTCAAATGCATGTTGTGCCAAAAGAACAGGAACAAAGGTAAAATTCATGAAATTCACGACGTATTTTATGTGAATTGCTATTGGAATTCAGTGAATCCCGGAATTTCATCCAACTCTTTCTCGCTAATCCTGCCGTGAAGCAGCAGTGCTTGTACTGTTGTGTTTTGGCGTGGAGAGTAAGACAGCCGGTGAAATTACTGGCACTTGAGGCATCCCATCTTAGGTTGGCGACGCATCTGCAATACCCCTGGTGTTGCGGATGTTTATGGGCGGTGGTGATCTCTTACCATCATGAGAGCCACTTGCTCGTTTGCCATCCAGTAGATTAAAAAAAAAACTGTTGGTTTTAAAGAGAGATCATCATTTTCTAAAATATTCAAGTCCCAGATAATCAGTTTTCTAAAATATCTAAATCTGAGAAGATATGGTAAACCCCATAGCATCCAAAATCTATTAGACAAATTTTTAAATACCTAATAAAATTAATAAATAACACCAAATTCTGGAAGATCCGTTTTCTAAGATATCCAACTACGAGAAGATACGTTTCCCAAGACCCCTTAACATTATTCAACAAATATCTGCCCCGGCCGGGAATCGAACCCGGGACCTCAAGCTTCGTAGTCAGATTCCCCAACAACTTGGCCATCCGGTCAAGTAAATAGCTGTTGGTTGATAAATTGATAAGTGATAACTGTATTATTTTAAATAAAACATTATATTCTGATGGCTTCAGGTTTTATTTATATCTCAAATTTATTATTTAATATTTTAGTAATTGTACAAATGGTGGTGTCGAGGATGCCGCGAGGCTAAGAGGAAGTGGCAGGTCAAGTGACAGCTGTCATAGAGATGGGGTTTGACACAAAGATGACAGCTAGTGGTGTACTACGTTATTACAATAACTGTTGGTTTGCAGGGTCCCGCGTGACGCGCTTCACGGGCGACGCGGAGTTCATAATGCGGCACATGCGGCTGACGCACGACGCGCGCGTCTACATCTGTCGCACGTGCGGCCTGGCGCTGCGCCGGCGCGACCACTACATCGCGCACGTCGGTCAGTGACTCAGTGACACATCATCGGTACACATCATCGGTACCGCGCCTTAACAAGGCTAATAGGTTTATAACACCAAATTCTATAGGTTCGTTCCGGATGACGAGTTAACTCGTCTTGTGCGATGTGCTCTCAGATCCGGTAGACGAGTAAACTAGTATATTTCACACGAAAACACAAGCCGAAACATGAATGCACAGAAAAACCAGTAAAATAGACCAGCGCTGGGAATCGAACCCGGGTCCTCAGCATTCCGTGCTGCGTGCTATTCCCCTACACCACCACTGGACAGGAGACTAGACACGAATTTTTCCTATGCACCCATATTTCAACTTGAATTCTTTCATTAGTCACTTTAGCAGCGACACTAACGCCATCTATGATCTACGTTCGCAACGAGAAACATTCACGGGATGACCTTAATAGAAACAAAAAATTTGGAGTTGAAATAAAAAATACAAAAAGACTCCAAATCGTAATCTTGAGTAAACTCGTCTTAAAAAAATTTACATTACATATTCAATATGGAAAACTGGGTAGATTTTGTGTATGGCTTTGCCGGAACGAAAGGGTTAATAAGCTACTTTAAGTTACTTATCCCTTCAGGGATAAGTCCGCCTTTGTACTTACAACTTCTTTTTGTGTGATATTTTTGTATTTCCTTTTTGTACAATAAAGAGTATAAACAAACAAACAAACAAACTTTTCCGAATAAATGTATTTTCTTTCTAATAGGAACAGTCAGTTCGAAAAAAAAGTTTAATGTTACTTTACTACACTTTTTTGATGCGAAGTTAATGAGTTTTTAATCAGCCGGTTCAAAATTATTTTCTAAACTAGCTTTAGCTTAGCCCGCGTGGAAACCTATTATCGCGCGCTGTTCCCTAAGGAACTGCATTTTCCGGGATAAAAAGTAGCCTATACCACTCTCTGGCCCATAAACTTCGGTCAAGCAAGACAAGCATTTATAATATTAGTATATCTATTTTCTGCGTCCTAAATACTGAAAACACCATAGAAATTTAAGACCTGTCCAGTTTTGTTTATTTATTTATTGTTTTTTTTTTTCAGCTCAACACGCGAAAGAGAATGCCGGCCAGGATAAGAGCAAATTACACGAATGCAATATTTGCAACAAGAAATACAGGTACAAATAAATTGAAGAGTTGCAATCAAAACCGTTATAACGACATGTATCATCAGCCAAACAAGTGGTCTATCAATTTTTAAACAAGTTTCTATTAAATGAATATGTCGATAAAGTCGAACTTTCATGTTGACAGATACGTCTATTGGCAATACTGTTTTGTGACATGCTAACGATTATCAACTTTAGGGTGGTAGATCACATATTTGGCTGATGGTACACATAACAACATATTAGGTGTAACATCAAAAAAATACCAAAGCAATTTTTATATCTATTCAGCCATCATCTACCTTATTGTTAGAGGTATAAAGGTGTACTTATAGATATTTTTCACACCTTAGTAACGTATATTTCGTCACTACTTTGAAAAAATCTCGTATCTAAAATAAGTCAACAAAATTGAACCTTGCCATAATGTTCATAAAGTTCCTCAGAAAATTATGTATTTTGAGATACGAGTATTTTTAAAAGTAGTGACTATTTATGCCCTTTGTATACTTAATTTCAATGACACGCTGGTAATAACGATCAAGTTTTGGGTCTATACTGACTGGTCGAAATTTTTTAATCATAATGTAATGTTTTTTTTTTCTCTGAAACCATTTATTTTTCAGAATTGTTATAAAACAAACCTAACCTAACCTATAGACACAGTATATATATAAGCTAAAGCAGTATGGAAGCTATGAAGCTACAATCGACTCTACTTCAGCGAAACGAAGTTGTAAACTTGAATTAATTGACTGAAAGTAAGTAAACCTTTTTTTTTTTTTAGTTCTAAAACTCTTCTAGTGGAGCACATGAATCTTCACAACGGGCAGCGTCCCTACACGTGCCACATCTGCCACAAGAGCTTCGCGTCAAAGTATACACACCAGTCCCATCTGAAGACGCATCTGGTAAGCAATCGCTTGAAATTTATTTTACTAGCTTTTGCCCGCCGCTTTGTCTGCGCGGACCTAGGTTATCGCGCGGTGGCGCCCTCTACCGGAATAAAAGGTATCCTAAAAAAGCTCAAACAAATACCGACTTATTTCTATTTAAGTGCTTCAATGCCAAGTTTCATGGTTTTATTTTCGACAGTGACGAATTTCCACCATATAAACTTTCACCCCCTATTTCAACCCCTTAAAGCCTCTTTTTCGCGATAAAAGATAGCCTATGTTCTTTCCCAAGGCATATTCTATCTCTGTACCAAATTTCATGAAAATCGGTTCAGCGGTTTTGGCGTGAAAGCGTAACAGACAGACAGACAGACAGACAGAGTTACTTTCGCATTTATAATATTAGTAGGGATTGTATAACTCTTTATTGTTGTTGCTTTCTTTCTTGTTGTTTCTGTTGTTTTTTTGTTTGTTTCTTTATTGTCTTTGTTGTATTTTTTATTAAAAAAATTAATCGTACATTTTTATGGATAATTTTTGTGTCAAAATGGAAAAAGTTTTTGGTCTTCACCCATAATGGGATCACTCGCTTTTACCGCAAAAACGCTTACGATATATTTAATCAGTAATGTGCTAGCCATAGTTCAGCTTCACGGCAGGATTAGCAAGCAAGATGGTGGTAGCAATCCGGGCGGACCTTGCACAAGGTCCTACCACCTGCTGATTGCGATTGCGAGTATCAAAAGCGTTTGCCTAACGCTTACCATACGACCACTGATTCACATAAGTTCGTTTGTAAAAAAAAAGTTGTTTATTCTGGCCAAATGTAAACAAATTGTCCCTGAATGTGCGTTGTGTTCGCAGGACCGTCCCCGCCCGTTCAAATGCGAAGAGTGCGGGAAGTGTTTCTTCACGCTGCAGAACCTGAATCAGCATCTCAAGACCCACTCCGGGATCAAGGAGTTTGAGTGTAGCGTTTGCGGTCAGTATAGTAATATTACTTACGGAATACGGAAATTCGTCGAAGAACTAAAGTCACTGACATAGCTGGAAAAATATGCAAGTTGAAGTGGCAATGGGCGGGCCACATCACAAGAACAGATAACCGTTAGGGGAGAAAAGTCCTCGAGTGGCGACCACGTACCGGAAGACGCGTTGGCAGGCCTCCCACCAGGTGGACTGACATCGTGAGAGTTACGGGAAACCGGTGGATGCAAGTGGCGAGTTGTCGTTCATTGTGGCGTTGTAAGGGGGAGGCCTTTGTCCAGCAGTGGACGTCTTTCGGCTGATGATGATGATAGTAATATTACTTAACTTTTATTTATTTATTAAATGCACAGATATAGGTTACACTAGATTACGCAAATGCATCTACTTCGCGTGTTCGAACCCCGACCAAACGTCGGGGTTGGCCCCTTACAAAGACTGACCGCTAATTAACTAGTCATGACTAGTGACCGACTCGAGCCCCACGGCGCGGGCGGGCGGCGCATTTGAATCGATTTCGCGCGGACGCCGGGGAATTCACATCGCTAATTCGCTCTTGAGATGTCACAGTAGATATAAAAAAGTGAAACTGTGTTTTCGTACAGATTGAGGCGTTTGCGTTATCTAGTGTAATCTTTATCTGTGATTGAATGCAATTCATATGTCAATGAGTACACTTACATTATGAAACCCGGAAGGGCGCAGCATTCTTAAGAGAGAGAGAGAGGGAGTTTTCTAAACAATAAATTGGAATATTAAGTAGAATGGAATGAAAATTAAAATAGAAAAGAATAATGAAATTTCCCCTATGCATCACATATCTCAGCTTTGTTTGTTTCTTATACAGCCACTTAGCAGAGTTAGCAGTGATACTAGCACGAGGCACGGAATGCCGAGGACTTGGGTTCGATTCCCAGTGTTGGTCTTATTTTTCTGGTTTTTATGTGCATCTATATATTTCTGTTTGTATTTTCAATTTATAGTGATTACTTTTGACAGGCAAAGCGTTTGGAACGCAGCACAACTTGGAGATGCATGGCGTAGTGCATTCTGGGCAGAAGCCGTTCGTCTGTGGTGTCTGCGGGAAAGCTTTCGCGCGCCGCGCTGAGGTCAAAGACCATATGCGGATACACACTGGTAGAGTACCCCATCTTGTAACATACTAGACTACATACGGCTTAGCACGCGTACCTGGGCGTTTTTAGAAATAGTTGTCGAAATGACTTTTTTTTAGATTTGGATGAAATTTCGTTTCCCTACTCAGAATCAGGAGCACTTTCCCCTTGTTCTCCGTACATAATCAACTTCCATTACCAGGACTGGGAGAGGACAAATAATTCCTACTCCAAAACCGGATTAGGAGGTTCCGCTCCTCCCTACCGGAGTGGTTTTACAATTTAGCAGATACAGTATTATAATAGTACAAATTTTATACTAATACACTATACAGTAACACATACCTGTATAGATATTTTTGCCCTCGACTGTACTATCCAATTGTTGTCAGGCGAGCGGCCGTTCGCGTGCGACGTGTGCGGCGCGACGTTCTCGCAGCGCTCCAACCTGCACTCGCACAAGCGCGCCACGCACTACGACGACAAGCGGTACAGGTGCGACCAGTGCCCCAAGCGGTTCAAGCGGCGCAGGTAAACGATAAATAGCTTTAGTCTTACTAAAAATAACTTTAGTCATAGTTAAAATGTCTTTAGTCACGAGTCAAAGTAAAAATATCTTTATCATCATCATCATCATCTCAGCCTGTATACGTCCCACTGCTGGGCAAAGGCCTCCTCTCGGAATAAGAGGGCTTGGGTCATAGTTCCCACGCGGGCCCAGTGCGGATTGGGAACTTCACACGCACCATTGAATTGCTTCGCAGGTTTGTGCGGGTTTCCTCACGATGTTTTCCTTCACCGCAAAGCTCGTGGTAAATTGCGCACATGAATTTCGAAAAACTCAGAGGTGCGAACCGCGATTTGAACCCACGACCTTCAGCTTGAGAGGCGATAGGTCAAACCACTAGGCCACCACGGCTTCAAACCTATTTTAGTTAAAATGCTGCTAAAATTCGTTTGTCCTTATACAAATACAATACAAATACTCTTTATTGTACACCAGAAAATATCTGTCACTATATATATGTCTATCTAATCTGTCACTTCGACATTTGTATTTGTTAGAAAGGGACAAAGCATTTGTTAGTTAACATAGGCTTGTTAAGTTTTATGAATAAGGGGGTTAATATCTTTAGTCATAGATAAAATATCGTTAGTCATAGTCAAAATATCTTTAGTCACGAGTCAAAGTCAAAATATCTTTATACTCTTAATTCAATAGGATCTGACAATCTTATAGACACTTCCAGCCTACTAATATGAACACCGGGCTGCCTAAGGCTTTGTGATGTCGAGTGCTATTATTCTTTTTTGATTCCTTTTAGGATGATAATTGCAACAACAGGGACATGTATAATCAAGCGTGCCCACGTTAGGGTGTGTTATATATGTAGAAAATTGTCAGATTCTATTGAATTGTACTTTAGTCAGAGTCAAATCAAAATATCTTAAGTCAAAGTCATTCATAAGAGTCAAATCAAAAGTGACGATGTCTTTAGTCAAAGTCAGTAATATATTTAGCCAAAGTCAAATTATCTTAAGTGCAAGTCGAAATATAAATATCTCTAGTCTTAAGTCAAAATATAAATATCTCTAGTCTTAAGTCAAAATATCTGAAGTCAATGTCAAAATACTTGAAGTCAAAGTCAAAATGTCTTTAGTAGTTACTTTAAAGTATAACAAGCAGAGAAAAACCTCTTTTTAGAAGAATCCGGCAAGAAAATCAACGAAGTATCAGATATTTTTCTAAACATATTTACAATTAAATTGTCCCTTGCGTAGGAAAAATGAGCGAGCACATGAGGCTGACATGATCACCTGGAGTGTTCAAAGCTTCAACAAAAAGAAGAAAAAACTTTGGCCGTAATGATATCTTTGTAATCCCTACTAATATTATAAATGCGAAAGTAACTGTCTGTCTGTTACGCTTTCACGTCGAAACCACTAAACCGATTTTAATGAAATTTGGCATATAGGTAGTTTGAACCCCAAGGATCAACATATGATATCTTTTATTCCGGTAGAGGGCGCCACCGCGCGATAAAGTAGATCTGTGTAGACGAAGTCGCGGGCAAAAGCTAGTTAACTATACAAGAATAGTCGATCGGTCCTCATCTACGTTTCACCTCTCATTCCAGACTACTAGACTACCATATAAAGGCGTCCCACACCGGGGAGCGCCCCTTGAAATGCGAGGTCTGCCAAGCCACGTTCGTGTACCCCGAACACTACAAGAAACACATCAGGATACACAGCGGCGAGAAACCCTATGTCTGTGAGGTTGGTTGCAATTATAACTTTATAATTTATAACTATTAAAGAAAGAGAGAAGAAAGAAAGTACATACATTTATTTAACGCCATAAAAGAGCCAATCAACTTTTTTACCGACACTAATCTGTCCACGACATTTTTCAAACAATTGCAGATTTTTGTAAGTAAACATGATTTTTCTGTAATAGATGGTGTACATGAATCCATGCCATCCTACGTAAGTTCAACCTATTAAGTCGTGAAATACGATTTTTTGGTAACGTCAGAGACAATTTTGGTAACGCAGGAGACGCCCAGAGTGTCGGTAAAATAGTTGATTCACCCAAAAACAAACATAGAATAAATACAAGACATACATGACGCTAAATAGATACCCACTCAGCGTAATGCAGGTGGTAGGAACTTGTGCAAGGTCCGCCCGGTTTGCTACCACCATCTTGCTCGCTAATCCTGCTGTGAAGCAGCTGTGCTTGCACTGTTGTGTTTGGCGTGTAGAGTAAGACAGCCGGTAAAATTACTGGCACTTTAGGTATTCCATCTTAGGCCTCTAGGTTGGCAACGCTAGCCTCTAGATATTTATGGGTGGTGGTGATCTCTTACCACCAGGAGACCCACATGCTCGTTTGCTTCCGGTCGCATAAAACAAATAATGCCACGGCAAGCCGTGGCGCTGATTTTTAGTGAGGACCTTATTAGGAGCGTGTATACGTGCTGAGTTGGCGACGTTACATTTTTGTTACTTTTCTCTCGTTTATTCCATAAAAATTGAATGAAAATTAAAAATGCGGTCTGTTAGAACTGTTTTTTTTTTAATGTGTCTACTGCAATAGTTATTCGTGATATACTTTTATATTATTTAATTAAAAACGAACAAGTGTAATGGTTTATTCAATTTTTATGGAATAATCGAGAAAAACTAACAAAAATGCAACGTTGAGCTTTTAGGGATCTAAAAATAATTATACAACTCAAAATCAAAATGTTAATAGGCTGCAAATGGCTCTGCGTCTTTTTAAGATCCCTTGCGTTTTTTTTATGTAATAGCAGACAAACGAGCAGATTGATTACCGTCGCCCATAGATATCCGCAGCACCATCAGGACTGCAGATGCGTTGCCGGCCTTGCAAGAAATGGTACACTCGCTTTTTGAAGGTAGCCATATCGTAATGAGTCGGAAAAACCTCGGCCGCCAAACTGTTGCCAAAAGAAAAACGGGACTTCAAGTTTCATAGTCAGTTAACTAATGCTTTATGTTCGTCAGGTGTGCGGCAAGTCGTTCAACTCGCGCGACAACCGCAACACGCACCGTTTCGTGCACAGCGACAAGAAGCCGTACGAGTGCCTCGTCTGCGGCGCGGGCTACATGCGGAAACAGCTGCTCTACACGCATATGAATACCAGCGTGAGTACAAGCTACGATATAAGGTGCCGCCACATGCGAGCCGCTCGACGGTCGTTTCCAGCGACAAATATGGTCAAGGGTTCTCGTTGTTTACGCATATTTTTTTATGTCATAATTCTTTTTATCACGGGACAATTCACACCCATTGACCTAATCCCAAAGTAAGCTTAGCAAAGCTTGTATTATGGGTACTAAGCAACGGATAAATATACGTAACTAGCTTTTGCCCGCGGCTCCGCCCGCTTGGTATTCGGTTATCGCGCGTTGTTCCCTTGGGAACTGTGCATTTTTCCGGGATAAAAAGTAGCCTATGTCACTCTCGGGCCCATAAACTATCTCTATGCCAAAAATCACGTCGATCCGTCGCTCCGTTACGGCGTGAAAGAGGGACAAACATACAAACATACAAACACACAAACACACAAACATACAAACACACTTTCGCATTTATAATATTAGTATGGATTATATAGATAGATACAATAGAATCCGAAATACGGAAATTCGTCGAAGAACTAAAGTCTATAGCTGGAAAAATATGCAAATTGAAGTGGCAATGGGCGAGCCACATCGCTCGAAGAACAGATAACCGTTGGGGGGGAAAAGTCCTCGAGTGGCGACCACGAACCGGAAGACGAAGCGTTGGCAGGCCTCCCACCAGGTGGACTGACGACATCGTGAGAATTGCGGGAAACCGGTGGATGCAAGTGGCGAGTTGTCGTTCATTATGGCGTTCTAAGGGGGAGGCCTTTGTCCAGCAGTGGACGTCTTTCGGCTGATGATGATGATGATGAGATAGATACATACTTAAATACATATTAAACACCCAAGACCCGAGAGCAAACATTCGTATTTTTCATACAAATATCTGCCCCGACACGGCAATCGAACCCGGGACCTCAAACTTCGTAGTCAGGTTCACCACTAAGCCATCTGGACGTCTAACTGCTAAATTCTATTTTGCGTAATCTGTTTACGCATTGCCTATTTATTTGCATTGGCTATTTATTTTTATTTGTATTAGTGTATTTATGCCGAAACTGTTTTCGCATAACAGTTTACGTAGAATTAACTTACGCATAGCCAATGTAAGCCGAATGGGTTTTACGCATAATTTGTGAATTCCGAATATTGTTTAGGCAGAAATTACTTACGCATAAATTAGTTACGGAGAAAGTTACTTTCGCATACTTAATGTAACTTAAAAAGACTGAGGCGAAATCGAGGGACTATTCCGCCTACATACTTATCTAACCTAACATACAGTTGAGCAATCAAGTTACCTGGGTTTTACTTTATTGCGGGGGCTCCGCCCTCCAGCCCCCCTCTACTGTTTCGCCTATCTAAGTATCAAACATTTTCTTTTTCAAAAACCTTCGTAGGGATTGTGTTTGTTTTTTACATGCGGGGGCTCTGCCTTGTTCCTGATATTACTATGTTACAAATGTTTTTAATGATTATTTTATACTAGAAATTCAAATGAATAAAAGTGTAAGCAATTAGCATGGTTGATGTTAATTTTGCAGGGACATCTGGCTGAGTCGATTGTGGTGAACCAGCCCCGCGTCACCATACAGAGGATAGCCAACAACGCGCCCGGAGACAACGTGAGTAAAATCGTGCGGTCGAGTTAATCAAAGGGTTAGATTGGGCGCGCTCACACACACACGCACATACACACAACCAGACACGCGCACGCGCGCGCGCGCGTGCACACAAATTCGAAATCATTTATTCTGTAAATAGGCCGAAATGGGCACTTTTACACGTATTTTTTTACTACCAGCGTTTTTGGAAAGACCATCATTGTCAAGAAGAATGCGCCGCAAGAATCTTGGCAGAAAGTATTTTTATTTTCAAAATAAATAACCAATATATCCTTTAGCGTCATGTATGTGTCCTCACTGAAAATCAGCGCCACGGCTTGCCGTGGCATTATGCTGAGTGGGGACCTATTTAGCGTCATGTATGTCTTTATTTGTTCCTTGTTTGTTTTATGGCGTTAAATAAATGTATTTCCTTTCTTTTTTTTTCTTTTCTTTCTTTCTTTATAAATCGACAGCCTGAATTTTCGCAATTCGAGAATGTGAAGATATACACAAAAAAAAATTGTCAGAAAAAGGCAAGATAAGCGTTATGCTAAAAGTACATTATGACAAATATTACATTACGACTTGAAAAAAATATGCTACTACATACGCACTCGTTGTAAACTTCAAATGAGTTGCGAGCACAGCTCATGTTGAGCATTAAATTATCTTTTATCTTTTTTTTATCTTTATCTAGTTTTGAATAATCTCTGTTTGTTACAGGTGTATGAATCGACAGAGGAGTTGGAATTAGAAGCAGAAGGCGAGAAGGCCGATGGTGCGTATAGAAGTTTTCATATACATACATAGTAATAGAATATCATAGTATCCTCCTTTTCATCTATACTGGTGGTTCTTTGACCTGTAGTCCTCACCAGTGTGTTTTATAAGTTTTTGAAGTTTTTGCTTTTATGATAAATGTTTATTTACTGCTTTAAAAAAGAGAGAATAAAAAATAATCATAACACGAAACCACTTTTTGCAGAAAACGAAGGCACCGTGATAATAGGAGATAAGAAATATATTCTACAGAAAGGGCTGAAGGATTCGCTGAATCTGGTTGCGGATACCGATGATATTTTAACTTGTAAGTAATCCAACTACAATTAACGGATAACTCACGTATAGTTAGTGGTTTCTTATAGTTTTTTTTTTCTTCATTTTATTTGCTTACGTATGGATTAGTGGTTTATTTATTATATTTGTGTATCGTTCCGTGAGTCACAGACGCTTCTGGCAGAAAATCAGCGCTGCTTAGGAATTATTACGGGATTTCACAGAATTCCCCTGGGAAATCCCAAAATTTATATCGTGATCTTCATTGAGGTTGTGTTAAGAACAACTGTACAAAATTTCATGACGCTAAACCCAGCGGTTAAAATTTCAGGATTTTATCCCTATCCCGTAGGAATATCGAGATGCCTATGTGTTATTCCAGAGTTATGAGTGAGTCATGTGTTTATTGTTTCGGTATGTAGCTTCCTACATACCGATTTTAATAACTCTAACTCAGCGGTTTTATTTCAAGATTTTATCCTTATCCCGTGGGAATATCAGAATAAAAAGAGAAGCCTAGGTTTTATTCCAGATGTCCAGCTATCTACATACCAAATTTCATCCAAATCCGTCCAGCTCTTTCAGCGCGCAGGAGTAACAGACATACTCACTCACTCACTCATTCACAAACTTTCGCATTTATAATATCAGTAGGATCACGGCACCATTTGTCATTTGGCGTACAATATATTGTATTGTATTGTATTGTATCAATATTTCTAATAATTAGAATAGAAGTATGATTAATTACTGTACTATATTTTCAGATAATTTGGAGGGAGCGTTAAAGACTGAAGGTAGCTACATTGATAACGTTACTACTGAACCACAGGAAGAGGGAGCACAGGTTAGTGTACATGTATTATTTACTCTGACGCCCGGATGGCCAATGGCCAAGTGGTTAGAGAACCTGACTACGAAGCCTAAGGTTCTGGGTACGAATCCCGGCCGGGGCAGATATTTGTATGAATAATACGAATGTTTGTTCTCGGGTCTTGGGTGTTATGTATTTATATCTATATAAGTATGTTTATCCGTTGCCTAGTGGCCATAGTACAAGCTTTGCTTAGTTTGGGACTAGGTAAATTGCTGTCAAGTGTCCCATGATATTTATATTATTTACTAGCTTTTGTGCGCGGCTCCGCCCGCGTGGTATTCGGTTTTCGCGCGCTATTCCCTCGGGAACTGATTTTTTTCGGGATAAAAAGTAGCCTATATCACTCTCGGGCCCATAAACTATCTCTATGCCAAAAATCACGTCGATCCGTCGCTCCGTTACGGCATGAAAGACGGACAAACACACAAACACACTTTCTCATTTATAATATTAGTATGGATTTATTTATTACTAATCTGGCCTAACGGACCTATATTAATCTGAACTGGTTAACGAAAGTAGGGATAAACGCTGTGCGTATGTTTACATTTTTATCTGAGGACACAACTGTTATCTTTAAAAAAATATAATTTAGAGTGCAAAGAATTAAACATACTCGTTGATTCTCGCTGAAACGAAGTTATTCGAGTATTACGTATGCCCCAAGGGGAGTGAAATAAACGTATTTAAAAAAAGAAAGAAAGGTTTGAAGACTAAGTATCTTTCATAAAAAAAGATAATTATTCAATTCTGATGGAAACATTGGCAAGTTATCTTGGTTCCTTTGACCCGAAAGATTTGACGCTGACCCGAGTTCAGGAGCTGCTGATTATCAAAATCAAAATCATCATTTTCTTTTTTCTTTTAGTTATTTATGATGTACTGAAATTTTAACTTTTGACTTTAATTTGGATCTGAACTTTTAATTTTTGATGCCGTTCTTATATAATTGTGCTGTAATTATCAAATTTTTAATAATAATGGACATTGTAATTTTATTATTTACTTATTTTAGTGCAATTTTTAATTATTAATTCTGAAATTATAATGGATATTTAGTTGTAGTTTTTAACATAATTTATTTCAATGTATAAATATAGGCGTAGCGGTAACAAATTTTAATTAACTTATTGTTAATCTGTCTTCACATTCGCAGACTACCAAGTTACAGGCTCAGCCTAGTTTGGTGTCTGACGGAAAATTGTAACATTATTGTAATAAGTATTTTTGCCAAATAAATAAATATCAAATATTTATGGGCACTTTTACACGTCATTTTTTAAGAAGAATGCGCCGCAAGAAATTTGGCAGAAAGTCTTTTTTTCATAATAAAATAATCTTATAATATAAAAATGAATCGCAAAATGTGTTGGTAAGCGCATAACTCGGGAACGACTGGTCCGATTTCGCTAATTCTTTTTTTATTGTGTTTGTTACTGTCAGGAGAAGGTTTTTATGGAAGACAATACATAAAAAATACAACGGGGGCGAAGCCGCGGGCAACAGCTAGTTACAAATAAAATACTTAAAAACTACAGTATACAATTAAAGAAAAAAAAATACAAAATAAGATTAATACAGGGATGTATGGGGTCCCTTAGTTGAAAAACTAAACACTAACTATATCTTACGTTCAGCATTGACAATTTGAATAACAAGTATGTTTATTTCTTCTTTTCAGATATTAGACGAGAGCGGAGGAATAGTGCGGGTAGTGCAGATAACTTTACCCGACGGAAACAACGGATGGGTCGCCATTAACCCGTGAACAACGCGTCCATTGCTGGGCGGAACTGTCAGGAGAGCTATGGGCTAGGGCGGACCAGGCATGCCAGTGGTGGCGGGGAAAAAAATCGGTTACGCCAGAAATCAATGAGAGAAAAACATAAGACTCGTTTGAATTTGAAATTGTGACAATCTTTTTAGATTTTTTACCTATTTTAACTAACACTAAGCTAATTAGTAATTGCTTTTAGCCCAAAAACATTAAATGACCACCAAATTATAATTCAATTCCAGGGAAAAAATCGGTTACGCCAGAAATGGATGAGAAAAAAAAATAACTCATTTTAATTTGAAATTGTGACAAATCTTTTTAGATTTTTTACCTGTTTAATTAACACTAAGCTAATTAGTAATTGCTTTTAGCCCGAAAACATTAAATGACCACCAAATTATAATTCCGTTTTGGCACAGAATAGATAATAGTACAAGTACAGAAGTCTCTCTGTTTTGATTTTCACAAATGCCGCCTTTTTATGTGCCTACATAATTATTATTAACAAACGGACCGCACGCGAGCAGCCGACATTGAGCTCTCTGGCGCCGCGTGAAGGTCGACATTACTCCACACCTTGTCAGATATTCCGAAAATAGGGTTGTCAATACTTTAATAGAATACCTATTATACTATCAGATTTATGCTGTTTATAATATTTACTTAGCGGTTGCACTTTTATTTATTCTATGGCGCAGGGTCGAATATTATGTAAGAATAAGCTAGGTAACAGTCTAGTCCAGCGCAACTATGCTTAGTGACTCTCGTTGCGAGACGTCACCCGTCACTTTCTCACAGTAGTGCACAGAAAGAGACAGGTAATATGTACATCTCATGCGAGAAATAGTCACATGTTACAGTGTTGCTTCAATACGCTACGCAAGGTACACATGCAGAAACTGTTATACCTACCTATTAGGTAAATGAATACGGAACATATAAATCAGTTTACACAGGTATACACGACACGTGATTTTCTTTTGATGTAGGTATGGATTATATGTATATGTAGCTACCTACCACCTATTTTAAATAAGTATATGATATAAAACATTTGTGTGTATATTTATTAATTATTGTTATAGATTTAGGTACCATGACAGTAGATATAAATGAATAATGAATACCGTACCTTTCACTATCTTTCTCACTTGCCGGAACCGAGAAAAACTGACAATTACTATTTTTTTCATTGTTCCGACAATCGGCTGCAATGCAGTATTTTTTTGGATACAGATTGCCAATTAAAATTATGACACGCGTTTGTGACGTAAATTTATTGAGTCGTACTGCGTAAGAGGCGCGCGCGTGCGCCACGGGTCAGTGCGCGGCAACCACTGAATCGCCTCAACGTTGGGGAGGCCCGGTACGCACTTTTAGCTCGGCGGCGGAATGGCGTAGTGACACCCCCCTGGTTTTGGTTTAAAATAATCAACTTTTTAAGTACAACTATTGAACTCAATTACGGAGTTAATTGATTTTACCTTTTGGTGTACCTAATAGTAGATTCTACAACAAGAGCATAGAACGCGCCATTTTACACGAGCCGTTTATATCCAACCGAGCCACAAGCGAGGGTCGATATTTGAGTCGAGGGTAAAATTATTCTTATGAACAAGTTATACACTCTGCTTTCCACTTATATTGCGAGGAAATCAAACTGCAACAGTGGAAACAAATATTCATTTACTAGGTGCCTTTCATTTTTCATGCATTGACTTATTCGTATTGCCTGTGTAGTTTTGTTAACTTATTAATGTAAATCACGAATTAATAAAAAAAAGAAAACATTTTACGCTTTTTTTGTTTGTCTGTTGGGGCGTGATTGCCTGGGTCTTAGACGAAAGTTTTACTTTATACGCTAGAGCATGAAAAGTAACTTAATGTCTCATATAATCAGCATAATTATGATGTTCACGAGCATGAGAAGTGAACAAAAAATCTAGTCGTTAATGCATATTAATTCTGGGTCAAGTGTTTTGCCTGATGCATTTTCATGAATATTTATATTGGGTCTGTCTTTTTGTCGAGACATTATTCCCAAATTTTTCATTTGTTAAACTGTTTTATTTCCCAACCTACGAATTTCTCTGAAACCATTTCGCCCCTTTAAAACCAAAGTGAAGTAATGTGTTTTTTCTCATTTTAAAATTCAACCAGATAGTGTTTTAAAGTTCAATTTGGAAATGTGAATTTATAAAATTGTTTCACTTTAGTATTAAAGGTGCGATTTATTTATTTATTAATATAATTAAGATTTACAGACTTGTAGTTTGAACCAAAGCTCTTACAATGCTAATACCTAATTAGTTAAAAAACAAAAAGAAACCCAAAAACTATTAACAATATAAATTACAAGACGTCTATATTTTATTATACATAAGGAAATAAGGGAATATTTTTTCGGAACTTTTATAACACCGACCTAACCTTCTACGTTTAAAACCATAAAAAATACACTGAGTTTTTTTGTTTCGGAGTTTGGCAAATTAAACGTTTGGGAATAATATTTCTGCGAAAGGGCAGAATACCATTTTTATTTTGGTTTTATCATATCACTTCACAGTTTAACCCTTTACCAGGCCCCGAAGAACCAGCGTGTTTTAATGCGTACATTATATGCTGTTGCAACCGTATTGAACGCCTTGTAAAAAATGTATTTATGAAAGTCGGAGATCTTCCTTTAAACCAGAAATAAAAATGTGGGTTACGGTTATCCCATCGCCTGTCTAAGTAATGAACTGTCATACTAGATTTTGTCTTATTATATTCTTGATCAGGCCAAGGGATATATTCCACCCACATCTTATATCGGTTATAACAGTCAAGGTTTAACTCCAAATTTCCTACGAAACATTATATCAATCGCTGAAAACATTATTTTATGATTTTCATTCATGACACGCTTTTAAATCCAATAATATATCTTTAGCAGCCGTTTAAATCCACTTGACCAGTGATGTTAGTGGTCTGTTTACAAATTCGACCACTTTTTACTGAAGAAGAAATTCTTCAGGGAAAGTATTTATAAGGAGATTTCATAGCTAGGTACATGAATTCGCTCTAGGTTGAACACAAAAACTGTTTTATTACTTACGTGAGTTTTTATGACATGGCAAGACAATTTACCGGGCCAAGGGAAAAATAGCTCCCACACAGTTAAACTCTAATAAGGCTATGGGATAATGTCAACCCACATCCTAATTCTGGTCATACACAATAATGCATGAATATTTAGCAATGTTTACGATTACATAAGCTTTCAATACTCAAAATCTACAAAATATCAAAAAATTGTTCGACCTATGTACTTCTGTTTCATAGAAATTATGGAAAGTGTGCGAATTTCTCCGTAGTTTACTGAAATTAGCGTTCAAGTGAATTTAAATGGCTGCCAAGGATATATTACGCAATTTAGAAGCGTGTTGTGAATGAAGATCATAAAATAATATTTTCAGGGATTGACAAAATATTTTGTAGGTGGTTCGGAGTTAAAACCTGACTACGGTAACCGATATAAGATGTGGGTGGAATATATCCCTAGGCCTGGTAAAGGGTTAAGAAACCCTCATTGCCACATTTGCCATGCTGGGAATTGCATTCATCCAGGCCTATTCAAATCACTCCTTGTTTGCAATAAAAAAATGTACCTATTTATACTTAATATATTTATTTGTAAATTGTAAATACTTGTAAAAAATAAACTGTAAATAAAAATCTGTTTTCAAAATAAAATGTTTTATTTATAACAGGTATAAAGATTTAAGTGCCAAAAAGCGGTAAAATTGATTTAAGTGAGTATGTAGTGTAATTGCAATAAAAATGAGTTTGAAGAGTACCTGAAACAAAATAAAGAA
The DNA here is from genome assembly GCA_037349165.1 of Choristoneura rosaceana. Taxonomy (NCBI): domain Eukaryota; kingdom Metazoa; phylum Arthropoda; class Insecta; order Lepidoptera; family Tortricidae; genus Choristoneura; species Choristoneura rosaceana. The sequence goes on from JAZBNJ010000007.1 coordinate 2,665,215, forward strand.
GATTAAAAAAGTGCAACATTTAATCTAGAATATATGCAACCCAGTATCTATAAGTGATTTATTTATTTATTCATTTAATTACAACCATGGTATTATAATCTGATGTGTGATTTCTCTGCCTTTACTTATTGTATTAATTGTAAGTTTCTCGGTGTATTGGTTTATACTGTAATGCCGTGCAAATGTATTTTAATAATAAATAAATAAGTAAATAAATATGTAGAACTAGCTTATGCCCGTGACTTCGTCTGCGCGGATCTAGGTTATCGCGCGGTGGCGACCTCTACCGGAATAAAAGGTATCCTATGTTGATCCTTAGGGTTCAAACTATCTACATACCAAATTTCATCAAAATCGCTTCAGTGGTTTCGACGTGAAAGCGTAACAGACAGACAGAGTTACTTTCGCATTTATAATATTAGTAGGGATAAGACGGAATCATCATCAATTCAGCCGTAGGACGTCCACTGTTGGACATAGGCCTCCCCCATAGACCTACAGTCGCTTCGGTTGGTAGCGGCCTGCATCCACTGTGAGCCCAGATTCACGATAGACAGGGAATAGAAATTAAATGTCTAATATTTTTGACGTAAAAAGCAACACTTCAAATAATTTTCTCGGTACATTTTATTAGCTCTTTAATCAGTCACTTTCTACTACTTCATGTTGCGAGACTACAACCCGAAGCTCTCTCATTCTGAGAGGACGACTGTTGCTATCCGTGGAATACAAAGTACACACAAAAAAAAAAGTTTTTTTTTTTTTTTTAGTAAATTAGGCAAAGTTCTGCGCAGAGGGCGACACTAGTGTAAACCCGTTCTCTTTATATTTTATCGCCATGACAGATGACCAAAGAGTATTATACCGTGAAATCATTATATATTTATTAGTAACTAAACAATATCCCCCTTATTCATAAAACTTAACAAGCCTATGTTAACTAACAAAATGCTTTGTCCCTTTCTAACAAATACAAATGTCGAAGTGACAGATAAGGACAAACGAATTTTAGCGGCATTTTAACTAAAATAGGTTTGATTGTCGTTTATGAATAAGGGGGTATGATATTTTACATCGATAGTAACGATAGTGCTATATTTACAAAAACTTAATTTAAATAATATGATATTATGATACTCAAAAAAACTGTTTATCGATTTGTGCTAGTGCTGCACTCTGACGGGAGAAAAATTCAGCAATATATTCCCTATTAGGGTGACGCTCGTTCCCAGCCCGAATAACACCGACCCGACATGGAAATACCGGCCCTGTTCTTTGTGTACACGCCCATAGAAACTGACAGGTAAGGTCCGACCGAGATCTCGGTCTCGGTCTCGGTCTCGGCAAATCTCGGCCAAAAATCGAGCCGAGATCTCGGTCTCGGTCTCGGCCAAAAACAGCCGAGATTCTCGGCCGCGGCCGAGACTCCACGGCGGCACTGAATTTTAATATTAGCGCGCGGTTTACCACGGTGTTCGCGGTGGCACGAGCTTTATTTGGGATTTTGATTGGTCACCTCACCCAGACTCGCGTGTGTGGTACCTAACCTACTTGCTCACTGACACCCGCTAGCAAGAGTAACAAGTGACAGCTCGTTCATTTCTTTTCGATAACGATTGTTATTGTTAATATAATACTTTAGTTTGATTTACGTGATATAATTAATTAAGTTTGTTTGTAGGACCCGGTGGAACGTTTAATTAAACCACAATAAAAAAAAATTGCCCTTCATAACGCGTATTTTTAGGGTTCCGTAGCCAACTAGGAACCCTTATAGTTTCGTCACGTCTGTCCGTCCGTCCGTCTGTCTGTATGTCTATCCGCGGCTAAGCTCAGAGACCATTAGTACTAGAAAGCTGTCATTTGGCATGAATATACATATTATTAGGTACATATCAGTCACGCCGACAGTGGTTAAATAAAAAATAATTTTTTTAGGGTACCTCCCATAGACGTAAAGTGGGGGTGAATTTTATTCTATACTCAAACTCAAAAAACTCAAACTCACAACATTTATTGACAACAAAAATACTAACCGTATAGTATGAAGTATCGTTGGATAGGTTTTTTAAAATCATTTTTGGTCGCTAGGACGATTTTTCGATTCAGTGATCTGTTTGCGAAATATTCAACTTGAAAATCAAGCGTCGGGTGGAAAAAATTGTTGTTGTTGATTTTTAGAAATATATGGCGCTGTCCATTGGAGGACAATTTTGCCAGTGTCTAGTAGGTTTTGCCGTTGAACGGTAAATAAAATTCTAGAAAACGAAATTTGAGACATAATGGTGAAAAATTTAAAAAAAAAAACAAGATCGCGTATGTAGAGTCATACACGATGACGCGTGCCGTGGTTCTTATTACAATGTCATTAGGTACCTAATGTCTAATTTTGTCAAAAAAAGATTGCTTTAGAAATAGCAGTAGTTTAAGAGTAAATAGAAGCCTAAGATATAAAACATACCTAAACTTAGAAAATTCCGTACACAATACGAAATTCTTACAAAAATACTGCTTGGTTTTTCGTAATGGCTATGGAACCCTATCTTGGGCGTGTTCGACATGCTTTAGTCGGTTTTTTAGAAAATAAAATGAAAATATAGAAAAAAAACCACTTATTTTTTGTGTCTCGGTCTCGGTCTCGGTCTCGGCCGAGAATATATTTTTTTCTCGGTCTCGGTCTCGGTCTCGGCCGAGATTAAAAAAGCAGTCTCGGTCGGACCTTACTGACAGGAGCTTCTATGGGCGTGTACACGAAAAACAGGGTCGGGATTTCCAAGTCGGTATTATCCGGGCCGGGAAAGAGTCACCCCCCTATTTTAATAACGGTTTGGTAGTTAAAAGATTAAATAAATAAAAATAAAAATATTTTCTTAGATTAAAAGCTATGACCACAAATACCTACAACGTGAAACGCAATAAAATTTGAATATTTCGAAGTATTAATGCGCTGTGAGCATTTTCGGCGACACAGTTTTCGGTACAAACCGGGACATGACATATCGTCACTACTTTGAAAAAATCTATCTCAAATCAATACAACAAAATTGAACCTTGACGCTATAGTCATAAAGTGCACTCAGAAAAATTATCCATTTTGAGATAAGAGTTTTTTTAAAAGAAGTGGCGATATCCTCTTGTTTGTTACTATTTGAAAGTTTTTTTTTTATATAAGAGGGTGCAAACGAGCAGACGGGTCACCTGATGGAGAGCGATCACCGTCGCCCATGGACACCTGCAACACGAGGGGAATCACAAGTGCGTTGCCGACCCTTTAAGGAATTGGACTCGTTTTTTAAAGATCCTTAAGTTGTAACGCTCCGGAAATGTTGCCGCAGTAAGCTGATTCCATATCTTCGTCGTGCGAGGGAAGAAGTTTCGCTTAAAACGCACGCAAGTTATCGTTCTACTCACGTCGGAGTCACCAGAATGCGCCCTCCTCGGGGCACGTGAGGCCCATGCAGGCCCCGCAGTAGTGCGAGCACGGACGGTCCGCTATCTTCAAGGGTTCCGCCTTCGCGCAGAACTGGATCACGCTGCAATAAAACCACATTTTTACAAGGTTTTATTTAGTATATTTCACACGAAAACACAAGCCGAAACATGAATGCACAGAAAAACCAGAAAAATAGACCAGCGCTGGGAATCGAACCCAGGTCCTCAGCATTCCGTGCTGAAAATTTGGAGTTGAAATAAAAAAATAGAAAAAGACTCCAAATAGTAATCTTGGTTTTATTTAGGTTTACCTGTCCCGGTGTCTGTATGTAATCAAATCTTGCAAATTAAATTAGATCAAATTTCAGTAGTCTGTCTTAAAATATGGCATACTTATGTAAATAGGGATGTTGACGCCATTAAAAATAATTCGAAGGCACTACTCCAGTAAAAAAACGCTTTATTTTAGCACTGAAAATCAAATTAATTTTCTATTTACTGTAAAATTTGATTTTTTGTTGCTTTAAAACGAATAAATAGTTGATTGAGTTAGCGAACAAATAGCGACTTATGACGTCATAACTCGATATTGCCATTGAAACTATGGGAGACTTGTGTTTTGACAGCTCATAAAAAGTACGTCAGTTGATTGGTGGGGTCAACATCCCTATTGCATGACAACACAATAATCTGATCGCAGGACGGAACTCTTAAACTCGAAATTTGGTATGTAAATGTAGTTTAGGTGACAATGCAAGGACCAAAAAAAGCTTGTGTTAAAAAGAAAATATTACCAAAAACTTATTCTAAACTATTTGACGTTTAAGGACCTATAGCTGATGCGGTTTGCACGGAGCCTATTGAAAAACAGTATGAGTAGCGCTAACTGCGCGCGTCGCATGCATAGGATTGTACAGTCAATCGATTTGCTTCTTGGGCCATCATTGAATCTTATCATGGTAAATAATTTTGTTTTTCTATTTCATTATTTATCGAATGACGCTAGCATGATGACATCATTACGGCTTAGGAATCATATTCGTTGACTATACCTGCAGCCGCACAAGCTAGCGTATGCCCTAATAGTTTCTAAGCTAGACAGACGTACATGGGGAAACCATTAGGTTTTCGTTTTTGCCATTTTGGCTACGGAACCCTGATGAGACGCTATAGAAAAAAAAATCTCCAGAGTGCAAAATAAGGATGATAACCTGTGATATATTGAGCATTTTGCGGAGAAGGTATTTTTGACACACGCAGTTGCGGAGTGGATGTAATTTTTTTAATAAAATATGTCATTATTATACGAATAAGTAGACAATATTCATATTTAATTATTTATTTATTTTAGGACAGCAAATAGCTCGAAATAATGCATAGTAAAAAAAGTCAAAAATATTACAATAGCTACAACAGTTTCCACTATTAATAAGATATGTTGCTTGCTGCTCAGGCAAGACAAAAAAACTAAATATAAAGCATAATACCGCCTTATTCTATTAAGGCAATTGAACAAAACTATTATAGGATTATTATTATACACTTATACTACTTAATTCAAATTAATTAATACAGAGATTTATCGACAGTGATTCAATTGATAACATTACGCTTTTCCTTTTGTGACAAAAATCAAAAATATCACGTAAGTAATTCTTTTATAATACAAAATTACTGTGATACCGTGATTTGGATGGACAGAGTTGTGAATTAATTTTTGGTCATTAAAATTAAATGTGGTAAGTAAAATTTAGTCAAAAAGTGTGTTTTATTTTGGTTGTTTGGTTTGGGTTTGTCTACTTCATGTTTAGTTGTAATTTTACTGTAAAACAAAAAGATAAAGCTAGTATAATAATAATAATAATAATCATTTATTTCAAGTAACATGACTCATACAAAAAAGAAAAATAATACAGGTCATAGAAACCGAAATACACTTGATTAATAATAATAATAATATGTTAGTAACAGAGAGGTCCTTATACAACTAAGATAGTATAGACATTATTTAAATGCATTTTGGTCCAGTGCATAATGGTTTCTTTAATAATAGTAAACATGTATAATTGTTCTTGTATAGTAATAAATTAGATATCGTTTTCAGATCGAAATAAATATCATTTTAAAGACCGGGTTTGTGAGTCTCCAATATTATATTTCAACCACAAACCGTTTTAAAAGGAAAATTGTTGGTATCTGCTAGATATGTTCGGGATATAGAGGAATTAAGAACAAAACCGGGACTGTGTTCAATAATTCAAGCTCGCATTATAACACAAACATCTATTACTAAAATTAGGTAGTTAAGTCTGAACAAATTGCTTTGTTAATGACAGATTCATATGAGTATGACAGATGACCGAACCTGCATTATTTCTACTTTTGGCCACTATGAGCGCTGCGATAGGTTTCATTACCCCCACCTAGTACTTCGCACCCAGCCAATGCACATGGCTATAGAGTTTTGTCTTTCGGATATTCACACTAGGGACCCACAGATACAGATTACATTAGATTACGCAAATGCATCTACTTCGCGTGTCCGAACCCCGACCAAACGTCGGGGTTGGCCCCATACAAAGACTGACCGCTAACTGACTAATCATGACAATACTCCATTTATTTTAACATTTGAAACTTAACGGTAAAATTTGCACACGTTTTTAAATGAAAAAACGAAACCATTTAAAATTGTGTTAACTTCTATACTAAAAACATAGTAAGTACGGCTAATAAATGTACCTGTAGGTATTTTTAGTCCAATTGTGACCGAAATACTGAGAAACATGTGTTAAGATTTGATCGTTAATTCAAACCTTAAATTAAATGGAGTAATAGTGACTGACTCGAGCCCCACGGCGCGGGCGGGCGGCGCATTTGAATCGATTTTGCGCGGACATCTGGATATTCACATCGCTAATTCGCTCTTGAGACGTCACAGCAGATATAAAAAAGTGACACGGTTGGTTTTCATACAGATTGAGGTGTTTCCGTTATCTAGTGTAATCAATATCTGTGGCGACCCTTTCTCGTTAATCAAACTAGTACAGCCACATTATAAGGGCATTTAAACCCTTTGAAAATCAAGTTTCCATTCTCGCGATCCCGAACGATCAGCTTTGGCTCTTCATAAAACTCACTAACCACATTCTGTTGGGCCACAATAGAATTCTTCAATTCCGCATACTCCATGATAGCTGCGACATCTAAAGCCCAGTAATGGTGTTCCTTATATTTTTCCGCGTAATAAGCCGCTACAACCCCATGTAACTTAGCTTCGTAATTCAATTCAGTCCTGGCAACCACCTTAGTGGCATGTAACTCAGACATTATAGACTTACCAGGCTGCAACGTTATGTTCAAAAAGCAACCATTACCAAACGGTACTGCCTCAGTTTTCTCCAAATCCTCGTACAAATTAGTATGAAGGTTCATTTCTAAAGACTTATATTTAACAGCTAAAGTCATTTTAGTATTGTCGGACACGGTCAGCTCAGCACCTGTACTCCAAGTTATTGACACTTTGTTTTCAACTGAACGACTCATAGCAACGTTCACAACAATATCAACTGCTTCTAAGTTCTCGAACGCTTGGTGCGCGATAACTTCGTGTTTTGTTGCTACGTTTACTAGTTTTCCTTCATTAGCTGTGATGGTTCTAGATACTTGTTGCCATTGGTAAGTCTCGTACACGTTTTCGGGTGTAGGACTGTGAAAGTAGACGTCGGTGGGTCGTTTTCCGAAGTATAATTCGGCGCCGTCCTTCACGCTTTGGTCGGAGAGGCCGAAGGAGGAGCGTTCTTTGTCTGATATGATGTCAACGGCGCGACCCGTGAAGGAGACGTGGACGCCTTTTGAGTCTGTGCGCTGATTTGAGCCTATGTTGATATCGAAGCGAGCGTTTACCAAAGGCAGCAGCAGTACCAACCTATACGCCATCTCGAAGTACAACAGAATAATGACACTTAGTTGATCTAATATGAATAATGCAATATTTTGTTTACTGAACTTACAATGTCTGTTCAAATTAATACCAAATTTCAAGCCTAATCATATAGGGTGGCTCATTTAGATCGGTCAGTATGGGCAAGTCTGAAATTGTAAGACATACGAAGAACTGTTCTTAGGAACCATGCCATCGATTTTAGCAACAAGAAAAACTGCATTTTAGTAACAAAATTTGTACTAAACTAAGTTCGGGAATAGAACCAGGTCGTTTTGAAAAAATAAAACTTACATTATTGAATAATATGAAATACAATGCAGTTTTCATTCTAGATAAAGTGCTTTGTAGTAAAATTTATTGCTTATGATCTACCGATATCCAAATAGAAATAATGTATGTTTTATTTTTCAAAACGACCAGGTTCGATTCCCGAAATTATTTTTTTAATGTATGAATGAAGTTTGTCTTGTTATTAAGATCCATGACATGGTTCCTAAGAACAGATCTTCGTATGTCTTACAGTATCAGACTTGCCCATACTGACCGATCTAAATGAGCCACCCTATATAGTGATTAGGCTTGAAATTTGGTATTAATTTGAACAGACATTGTAAGTTCAGTAAACAAAATATTGCATTATTCATATTAGATCAAATAAGTAATGCTATTTATAATTATATTCGCTTATTTCTCCTCCATATTGATAATAATATATAAAAACTTTCAGTCCAGTTCCAACATCGCATTAACGTTAAATAGATGTAAAAAAACTGTATCGATATTTAAATGTTATGATTAACGAGTTTATTGAAATTGATGATTATAAATGAAAGAAATATGAAAACCAGAATTATGAGTACAAACATATCTTAGTGACAACGTTATGAATTACGATATTCTGATAAGTGTCTATTATGACCTCAGTTGGTAGGAGTACAAATTTATGACAAATAAAATTATGAAGTAAAAAATTCGGAAGAGTGATGATTCTGGTTACAAATCGGTAGCAGGAAAAAAAATCGGAGGATCAATTTTATGCGAGTCAATATGGACCCAAAATTTACCTGTCTAAACGCTAAAAGCTGCTGAATGACGCAGCAAAATAAATGCTAAGTGTATCTAATATACGTTGTTATAGACGCGCTAATCAAACAGAAATATCCCAAACTTTATCTATCCGTAACGAAATAATCGTCAAAGCATAAAATTAATATCATTTTGCCTCCGTAAAATCGGAATGAACATAAATGTTTTAATTAACTGATAAAGTCTTATCAGAATGGTTTCAAATACGAATAGAAGTGAGTCTTCAGGGAAATGCAATTGCGAGGGAAGTCGTTAAGTTGTGCATTTAGTTTTGTGATTGCTTTTTTTGGAGTCTTTTTGTATGTACTATTTCAACTCCAAATTTTTTACTTTTACGGCTATCCCTTTAAAACCATATCGAAAATAAAAAATACAAAAATACTCCAAAAAACCCTATCATAATTTGATCTACATATTCTAATTATTTTTTAATGGCGTCATGATCCCTATTGTTTTTTTCTTACCCGTAATCGCCCTTCCTCATCCAGTCGGGGTCTATCTTGCTGATAGCTTCGAACTTGCCCTTGGGCAGGCCGCAGATCAGATCGGCCTTGACGGTCCGCAGAGCAAGGATCGGCGCCGGGATGAAACCTGACAAGACAAACACAACCAGTAATAAATTAGATTATTTATTTAGCCGTTACCCGCGACTCCGTCCGCGCTGAAGCTATCACGCGGGAACTACGCCATTTTTCGGGATAAAAACTATCCTATGTCCTTCTCCGGGACCTAAGGTATCTGTATACCGAATTTCATCTGCATCGGTCCAGCGGTTTAGACCTGATGAAGTAACAAACAAACAAACAGACTCACAAACTTTTGCATTTATAATATTAGTGAGAATCCTTACTATTATAAAGGGAAAAGTGAGTTTGTTTGTTACGCTTTCACGCCGTAACGGAGCGACGGATCGTCGTGATTTTTGGCATAGAGATAGTTTATAGTCCCGAGAGTGACATAGGCTGTTTTTTATCCTGGAAAAATGCACAGTTCCCGAGGGAACAGCGCGCGATAACTTAATACCACGCGGGCGGAGCCGCGGGCAAAAGCTAGTAAAATATAAAAGTGAATAGATCGGCCTTTTGGGGGCCACCTGAGGGCACTTTTTTTTTATTCGACTGGATGGCACAGGAACAAGTGGGTCTCCTGATGGTAAAGAAAGAAAGAAAGACATTTATTCACATTCACAAAGACACACAAATACAACAAAAAAAAAAAAAAAAAACAACAATAGACAACAAACACAAACAAACCAAAAAGGAAATATCAAAATAAAAATACAGGATTTTGTGTGTCCCCGCAAAAGTGAAACGGCCGCTGACTCAGCATAATGCTGAGGCGTTAGACGCCTTCAGCGCTGATATTCTGTCAGAACCGTCTGTGACTACATAAATATACTAAACTAATGTGTAAATAAAATTAAGAAATACAGTAGATTAAATTTTAAGGGAACAAGATATAAATAAATAAATTATAATAAACCATAAGTAAAAAACAAGGGACAAATAAGTAATAACAGGAGGGAGTAATACGTAATAACAGGCTGGCGTACTCAAAGTGCTGGTTTAGTGAAATGATTTTTGGAGCGTCAACAAGTATTCCTTCAGCTTGCGCTTGAAGGTGTACCCACTAGACGCTCCTTGGACCTATCCATTCCTACTCCTAAGGAGGAATGTCATTCCAGCACTTGGACGCCGCGAACTTAAAACTTCCGCGAAATGCTGCAGTCCGATGTTTAGGCACAAGAACCATTTGAGTCTTGCGCTCACTCTTCGACCAAACCATTTTATTGTGGAGGTATAATGGGGTCCTATACCGTCTCACACCGAACAGCAGAGTGGCGAGGTGCATGCGCCTGCGTGCAGGCATGTTCAGCAGGTTAGCGGCGTTCAAATACGGAGTGACGTGGGAGCGGGGAGGGATACGGAAACAAAAACGAGCGCATGCGTTCTGCACTCGCTGTAAAAGTCTCTTAGAACGGCCGACAATGCAGCCGTCATAAACAACATCGCAATAGTTTAATCTGGACAATATAAGCGATTCACAAAGGTCAACACGCAAATTGACACTAAGGTAATCGCGTATATTGTACAGAATCTTGAGGCGGTAGAAGCAGTTACTCACAACTTTTAAAATGTGGTTGGTGGTGTGGTGGTGGGTAAGAGATCACCATCGCCCATAAACAACTGCAACACCAGGGGTATTCCAGATGCGTTGAAGGTCCTCATCATCATCATCATGCCAGCCGAAAGACGTCCACTGCTGGACATAGGCCTCCCCCAAGGCTCTCCACTCAGACCGGTATTGTGCTTTTCGCATCCACCGCGATCCCGCGATCTTAGCCAGGTCGTCGCTCCATCTTGTTGGAGGCCTACCGACAGCTCGTCTCCCGGTCCGCGGACGCCATTCGAGAACCTTCTGACCCCATCGGCCATCAGTGCTGCGTGCAAAAGAAGGCTGTGTGTTGAAGGTCCTACCACCTGCAAAAAGTATAACGGTAAAGACGGTATTACGGGTCAGTTACGAACCTTGCAGTGACGGTTCGAACCCGGCGACGGGGCTGCAGTTCCTCTCCCCCAGCAGCTTGCGGTAGTTGAGGTCTCCTTTGAACATGACCGCGCACGCGAACTGCAACTTGCGGTACATCCAGTAGTCGTAGCGTTTCATGTCCTTGTAGCAGTGGGGGGAGGTCCAGAAGTCGTCGCACTAACGAACAAATAAAGAATAAGGGTAAGAGGGGTGAGCGGTTAGTTCCGATGGAGTGCCGAAAAGTTTCTCGATGAGAGCTACGGCGTAGATGTCGCTAGTGTCGCTGCTTAAGTGGATAAATAAGAAACAAACAATAAACATATGTGTAAAGATAAAGATGTGTGTGTAAAGATATGTGGTGCATAGGAGAAATTCATGTCGGTACCGTTGTCCAGCGGTGGTGTAGCGGTATAGCACGCGGCATGGAATGCCAGCGCTGGTCTTATTTTCTGGTTTTTCTGTGCATCTATATTTCAGTTTGTATTTTTCATAAAAATAAATAAAATCGTTTATTTGTTCAACACAGGTACATGAGGTCTTATAGGTGAAAGGTTTTGTATCACTATGTCGGGCCGTAAGGCGTACACATTATAAGGTCAGTTAACTATAAGACACCTGTAGCTCTTTTTAACTAATTTAACTATTTACTCGTAAATATTCATTTATTGTATAGAATGCTTCTTTAAATAAAAACTTTTAGAGTAAGGGTCCAACCTCCTAAGTCCTCGCGTACTTTAAAAAGGACTAATTAACGCTAAGAATAACAGCCGAATGTACTTTACAAAGTACAAATTGTTAATTGAAAAAATAATTCTAAGAATTTTGATATAATATCCAAAATAACAAAGCAGGTCAACCACGTCTAGGTTAAAAATCGAGTGCGATTTTATGAAACGAGGCGCAGCCATTTCTAAACTGTCAATTGTGTGTGTATTGTATAGTTTAGCTGTCAAGTGTCAAGCGTTGTGGAGTTTTGCTGCTAGCGAAATTCGACTGTAAGGAAGTAAAGACTAGGTTCAAATTTTGTCACGTATTCTTTCGATTCGTTTGTGTGGTGGGATCAGTTCTCTACGTACACGTAAATATTTTTTTAATTGTAGAGTATGGCTGCTAGCTAGCTAGCTAAATTCAACTGTGATTTAGTAGAGACAAGGTTCAAATTTCACGTATTTTTTTAATTAATTTGTGTAGGTAATGATTTTATTTGTTACGCAAACAAATAAATGGTTCGGACATTCTTTGAAGGAGATTTTGTTCGGAAATCTGTATCTACAGGTATAAGTGTCATTAAAGCTTTAACCCGAGCATCAGGTGAGATATGGTCACTCATGAGTGGGTTTTACGTAGAAAAAAAAAGGGTAGATGTTCTCACCATGACGACGAATGTACCATCAGCGACGAACTGCTTCCACTGCTCGCCGAGCTTCCGCAGACCTTCGGAGGTGATGTTGCGCGGAGGCTCGGGCTCCGGTGGCGGCTGGCCCTCCGCCGCTGAAACGTAAACGTGGACGGAACATGACGTCATCATTCGTTTACTGTTATTACCCACGACGGAACGGAGAAGGTACATGCGTTTAGGGTGAGAGGTTGTTTGTTTCTTTGTTTGTGCGCAAACGAATGTTTCCATTTATCTCCAGAACGGTTTGACTGATTTAGATGCGGTTTTCTGTAATGGCTTTGTGGTTTACTAGCTTTTGACGGCGGCTCCGCCCGCGTGGTATTCGGTTATCGCGCGTGGTTCCCTCGGGAACTGTGCATTCTTCCGGGATAAAAAGTAGCCTATGTCACTCTCGGGCCCATAAACTATCTCTATGGCAAAAATCACGTCGATCCGTCCCTCCGTTATAGCGTGAAAGACGGACAAACATACAAACACAGTTTCGCATTTATGATATTAGTATGGATATCAATCCAATTTATATAAAATGTAAACACCGATTTTATCAAAATTCTTGTAAAAACACCCAGTGGGACGTATCAATAACACATTCATTTATAATTAGTGTATTTAAAGTAAACGTATAATAACTTTTTTCACCAAAATTCACTTGATTTCAATATTTAATTTTCATTTGAAAAATCTTCGTCAAAATCTGACGTTGTTTCTTGAATGAAACATGGATATAATCTGTAGTAGCATAGACTAGCGCAGAGATGGTGGAATTTTTTTTTGTCTGTAACTGTGTCTTTGTGAATGTGAATAAATGTCTTTCTTTCTTCATTCTTTCTTAAAAATCGATTATCTATCCCGAGCGAGAACTTGTTTGAAATTATTTTATTGCTTTTTATTTTCAATTGTAACATTTTGTGACATTTTAATCTTTTGTGTATTCTTGACAATTTCAGTATAAATTCTCATAACTTTGACATGTACGAATTATGATGTAGTTTTATACTGAATGAATATTAATCTAATCTTAATTTCTGGTTTTCTGATTTTTCTTTGCATCCAAATATCAGTTTGTAATTTCGATATGTGTAGCTCGTTGGTAACTTTCCATCTCGTGAGTCACTTATTAAAGCCCTCTCATTCCGAGAGGCCTCTGCCCAGCAGTGGGACGTGTATGGGCTGGGATGATGACCAATACTAACGTGGTTTGGGTTCCGGCGCCGGCACCGTTCTGCTGTACGACGAACTGGCGCAGGCGTTGATGACAAATCTAAAACAAACAAATTCATTAATAACTAGCTTTTGCCCGCGGCTCCGCCCGCGTGGTATTCGGTTATCGCGCGCTGTTCCTTTGGGAACTGTGCATTTTTCCAGGATAAAAAGTAGCCTATGTCACTTTCGGGACTATAAACTATCTCTATGCCAAAAATCACGACGATCCGTCGCTCCGTTACGGCGTGAAAGCGTAACAAACAAATAAACAAACAAACAAACTCACTTTCCACTTTATAATAATAGTAAGGAAGGACTAGAGTTTAACCGCGGCTTCGCACGCGTCAACTATTCGATCTGGTAGTTACAATTAAAATTCCGGGATTTTGCAATATTCTCCTGGGAATTCCCCAAATTTTATACCGTGGTCTTCATTGAGGTCGTGTTAAGAACAACTGTTCAAAATTTCAAGACTTTAGCCTAGCAGAAGAAATTTCAAGATTTTATCCCTATCCCGTGGGAATATCGGGATAAAAAGTAGCCTATGTGTTATTCCAGACGTCCAGCTATCTACATACCAAATTTCATGACTCAAAGCATAGCCGTGCTATTTCGAGATTTTATCCTTATCCTCCTAACGTCCAGAATCCTTTCTAACCACTGACGTGCTTGGAGCAACTACGGTTGCCAAATATATTTTAGCAAAATGCTTCTGGCAACTGGCGTATATTATATGCCCCGCACGCTAGCGATCGGATACGAGTATCAAGATCGGTAAGTATGAAAGAAAGAAAAAAATATTTTTAGTCAAATACCTTAACGGGACTTATCACACTATTTGATACAATTATTATTTACCTCGACGTTTCAGCAACATTTCAGTTACCGTGGTCACGAGTAGACTGAAGTGTAGGGTGTCAAGGCCGCCTAGCAGCGCGAGTTCTTCGAACTACCCGCACTTGATCACTAATAGTACCGGCACTTGTATCACGAACTACCCGCACTTGGTCATTTTTATTAGTCACCCCATCACACCGACACACAACACTAACAACGTCCGATCGTCCCTCTGAACATTCATCCCGACGCCGACACTTATTAATAACAGGATTCCACGAAGATGAAAGCTTATACCCATCGTCCCTTAAATCCGTCGTCATCGTCGTCGTGATAAGTCCCGTTAAGGTATTTGACTATGAGTGAGAATCACGAAAGTTTAAAACGTTATAAAATTTATTTTGGCTCCATAAGTACCACCTAAGACTAAGACTAAAACTAGCACTACCACTACCTACTACTACCACCACTACTACTACTACCACCACTACTACTACTAGGACTACTAGTATGGACATGTTTTGATACTGTATCACGATACGAAGTTATGATTTGATACGCGATACGCCTTGATCGCTCTCGAAGCGATTTTTCCCCGATCGTCAAAGGGGATACAGATAGCGTCCACGCTTAATGATACAGCGTTCTGATACGATACACTGCAAATACTTACGTAAAGTCGTCCGGTGTCACGTCCGAAACGAACCACGGGTACTTTTTAACGTGGAATCTGACCTGAAAATAAAAATGTGCTTTTTATAAAACCTTATTTTACACTGAGCTATCATATGTAGCTTGAAAAACTGAAGCAAAAACGAATAAATGGTGAAACTAAAGTATTTAGTCACTATATTTTTAGGATTGTGTAGTAGCAGATCCCTTGAACAAACTTACTAATATTATAATTGTATGTTTGTGTGTTTGTTGCCCCTAAACGCTAAAACGGCTTGGCTGATTTGGATGAAATTTGGTATGAACATAACTGGAATTCTGGAAAAACATACAGGCTATTGTTTTTCCCGATATTTCCAAGGGATCAGGAAAAAATCTCAAAATTGCACCCGGTAGAATTACAGACAAAAATTTACACGGAGTTTACAATGTTAATGAAATCAACTTTGTAATTTTTGTATATTTGTATTTGACTTTTCTTATTTTATTTTTAAATAAGTTTGTATTTCTACAGTACTTCAGGACAGAGGTTTGCTAAAAGTGGCTCCGAAGCGGTAACGTTTCGTGTGCTCTGCCTACCCCATTTGGGAATATAAGCGTGATGTGTGTGTATGTGAAAAATGTTTCCAATAAATCCATACTAATATTATAAATGCGAAAGTGTGTTTATATGTTTGTATGTTTGTCCGTCTTTCACACCGTAACGGAGCGACGGATCGACGTGATTTTTGGCATAGAGATAGTTTATGGGCCCGAGAGTGACATTGGCTGCTTTTTATCCCGGAAAAATGCATAGTTCCCGAACAGCGCGTGATAATCGAATACCACGCGGGCCGAGCCGCGGGCAAAAGCTAGTGCTACTATAAAAATAAAAATTATAAAATGAAAACACTCGGGACACACGGGTGTATACAAGCTCACTTGTAATGACTGCAGTAAGGTATATATAGGTCAGACCGGGCGCAGTTTTAATACTAGGTTTAAAGAGCATGTATCGGCATATAGGAACGAACATCCTGATAGATCTAATTTTGCCAAGCATCTGTTAGAATTAAATCATTCAATATCAGACTCAGATTCGTATGAAGTGTTGCATTACTGTGATAAGGGGTTTCGTCTCGACGTGTTAGAATGTATGGAGATAATTAGGTACAATAGTATGGGGTCTATTATTAATGAGCAAATAAATTTAGTGTCATCTCCCTTGCTACGGCTTGGGTCTAATTTTAGCAACGATAGTTAGTAAAACATGCCTTGACTAAAAATAAATAAAAATTAAAAAATCAAGGTAGTTTTGTAGCATAGTTAAAATTTATTAATATTTTGCGGGTAGTTTTTTGTTTTGTTTGGCAAATTAAAACAGTGGTTGTGGTTTGTTAGTCTAACAACTGGTAGCATGGTGTACGGTTGTGTCACTCTGAAGATGAGCTCTGGTTGAGTTCGAAACGCGTCAGTGTGTTGTGGTGGTGGTGATAGATGGGTTTGTGTAATTTGTGTGTGTTCTTACAGTGTGGAGGTGGAGGAACTGCATGAACACGCATAATTTGCATAGACTTAGCTATCTTAAGGTCGCGGGTGAGCAAAGAAATCATTTTAGTTCATTGATATGGACCTCCGCAAAGTAACGCCTGATTCAATAAATTATTTGAAAACACTCCGTCCAAAAGATCTGCGTGTGGCAGAGTTCCCATGATCCTGGCCACATTACCTCTTTGGACCGCAATAAATTGTATTTCTACAGTACTTTAGGACAGAACAATGTTTCCAATGATATACAAAATAAACTTACCTTTTCAACGATCTTTTGAGCGACCAGGAAATGCGCTACACACAAATCGGTGAACAATTCATAGCCCGCATTGTCGCATACGATATCTGTAAAACAAATAAAATAATACTATCAAAAGTGTTTTGGGACTCCAAGGCCCCGAGGTTTAGCTCCGTCGTCAGGGCTGCCATGGACAGAAGCCGATGGAAACAAATAATCCTATCCAAATGTAGACCGCCCGTTGATGACCACGATCCTCAGTCATGAGGGAACGACTGGAATGGAATGGATGGATCAAAAGTGTGAGTGAGCCAAGCTCAAGAGCAGTCTTGTGGGGGCTAGAGGGGGACGGTAAGGGGCCAGAAAAAATCTTCACCTTCGTGCCTTCATTAGGCGAGAGTAATAGTTTCTTGAGGTTTTTAAGCTTACCGGTTTTATTTTTCAAAACCGGGTTCGATTTCCGAACTAGGTAGAAGTTTTTTTTTAATGTATGAATGCAGTTTTTCTTGTTACTAAAATCGATGACATGGTTCCTAAGAACAGATCTTCGTATGTTTTTTTTACTCGATTGGATGGCAAACGAACAAGTGGTGCTAAGAGATCACCACCGCCCATAAACATCTGCAACACCAGGGGTATTGCAGATGCGTTAACAACCTAGATATGGGATACCTCAAGTGCCAGTAATTTCACCGGCTGTCTTACTCTCCACGCCGAAACACAACAGTGCAAGCACTGCTGCTTCACGGCAGGATTAGCGAGCAAGATTGGTAGCAATCCGGGCGGACCTTGCACAAGGTCCTACCACCTGCCACCTAGTTTCAGACATTCCCATACTGACCAATCTAAATAAGCCACCCTGTATAGTTTGGCAGGGTCCATATCGGCTCACATACTTAAAGTGAAGTCCGAATGTAATTTGTCAGAACGATCGTTTGTCATAACTCTTTTTTCACTGAATCCAATAATTATTCAGAATTCTTATAAAACAAACCTAACCTAACCTATAGTACTCTATAGGTGACCATTTAATAATTAAAAAAAACTGTTAGGTTTCAGTGGGAAAAAAAATCGGATAAACGATGATTCGGACAAAAATTACGGTATGACTAGCGAAGAGTATGCGAACATTGGCGCTCCCAGTTTGGCATGTAGTTAAACTGGGTGTAACTATTGTACGACCTGGTCAATGCTCGACCGATTTTGTACGACCTGATAATTCAATCACATGTCACTTGGAATACGGGTCGAGCTGTACCGATAATGTTCGCGGTGCTATTGGACAACCTGATATTGTACGATCTAATAATCCGACCACACTTTTGCAATTGGTTCTCACGATTGATCATTTGTTTTTCGTGTACACCGAATATTAATAAATTTAGTAGAAAATAAAACTTAATTTGGTCCTGGCGCTTAGCCGGCCGCTACCGCGGCACGCTCGCTACGCTCGCTCGGCTCGCGCATCGTGGTCACAAATTGAACCTAACACAACCTAACACAAATCTATCTATATAGTCATTCGATTCGATTGGATTCCGATCATAACGACGTACAATAACAGGTCGAGCATTAACAGGTCGAGCAAAAATTTGGACACCCTAATAATGCACGACCTAATATTGTCCGACTTGATAATTCAAATCCAAAATGCGTTCATATTATTAGGTCGTACAGTGATGGCTGAGCAGTACAGGGTCGAGCATTACTGGTCCCCGTTAAACTCACCGAAGAACACGGCGCTGGGCACGCACACCTTGGCGGGGCAGGGCACGGGCGGCGGGGGCTCCTCGCCCTCGGGCGGCGGCTCGGGCGCGGGCGGCGGCGCCGGCTTGCCCTTGCCTTTGCCAGCGGCTGCGGCGGCGGCCGCGGCCGCGGCGGCTTCTAACTGCGCCTGCGAACAGGTTTATACATGAAATTGAATGAAATTGTTTATTCAAAATAAAATATTTGTTTACATATAAAAAGGTTAGTAAGCACTGAAATTACGTCTAGGTTTTAGTAAACAATAAACCGATATACTAGGTACACTTTTGACTTAATATAATACAAATGTTTACATCTAACTAAATAGAACACTGAGTACCTAAACTAAACATAATACAATATCATTCTAATTCAAAAATAACTTAAATGCCTAAACTAGGACACTGAAGTAGCCTGTATCTTAGGCAAATAAAAATATGGGCTTAAAACATAACATAAATGATAGTAACAATTTATTTCATCGTGTTTCGCAAATATACAAGTGAAAAATTAAGCTATACAACTATCATAAGCAGGTTTTCAGTTTCCTCATAAGACATGTATTTTATGTTAGCTAATGGTTCGCCGACAATTTTTTACGTAGATTATTGATTGGCAGACCATGTTTCGCCGACCGCAATTGACCGCAATTTGCCAGCTTGAGGCCTTATTGTTTAACACACTTGGAATCGAAATCATTGTCACCACTTCTTTTTGTTACATTGTATATGATGAGGGTAGAAAGAGATGGTGAAGACGATCGCGAACGTCAGCGCGTTAGATAATACATTGGCCAATTTAATTCAATTTTTTTTTCTCTTTATTGGGGAAAACCACTAAGAATTCTCGAAAGTATAGCTCCATCGATACTATCGAGTAACGATACGCCAATGAATTTAATAATAATAATTGTTATTGTCATAACTGTGTCGTTTACATGTATAGTTTGAGGCATCCTAGTAAATAAGTTAACTTGTAGCAGAAGACCCCGCTCTTCCAAAAAGTAGAACATTACGGTACGCTATTTGAATTTCTAGCTAATACTACCGAGCTGATTCTAATCTTACAAAGAATTTTAGAAAATAGAAAATAAATAAAGAATATTAACCGCATCCATGCATATTCTAGTTTGGTTCGCTTTGGCCAGCCTGTGGCAACTGCACTTGCACTTAAAAGTCGTATTCTGAAAATTTAACACAAATATTTAAGCAAAGATATATATTCAGGGGCGGATACTTAAAGGCTTTTTGGGCTGCAGCCCAGGGCCCCGTGGATACAGAGGGCCCCCAACCTGAACTGAAAACAATAGACGATATTGTCAATAATAAAAATTATCTAGAATGGAAAAAAATCCGATCATGAGGTTTGAGTAATTAGGTAGGGCCCCTAAAGAGTATTAGCTCAGGGCCCCACAAATACAAGATACACCCCTGTATATATTTTTTTATTTGGCAGAATTGAGTGGCTGAAAGAAGAGAGAAGCTTTAGCATTTTTAGGAAACTCAATAGTTACAAAAAAAACACCTTGCTGTGAAAAATTTGTCTGAAATCAACCGATTTTTCGCTATCGGTTATTTAACGGATTGGTTCATTTGGGTCCATATCGGCTCGCATACTTATCGAAAGTCCGAATGTAATTTTTATCAAAACGATCGTTTCTCATAACTCTTTTTTCTCTGAATCCAATGATTGTTTAGAATTCTCATAAAATAAACATAACCTAACCTACAGTTTTCTATAGGATGACCATTTAAAATTTTTAGAAAAATATAGTTTCAGTGGGAAAAAAATTCGGACAAACGATGATTCGGACCAAGATTACGGTATGACTAGCGAAGAGTATGCGAACTTTTGCGCTCCCGGTTCATACCTTAACCGAGTAAAAAAAAATCAAGTGATCTGGAAAAATTTGCATTGCAAATATTTTTTTCCATTCTGTCATTATTCTCGTAATTCCAACTTCGTGTCGTGCCGTCCCGCTCACGCTAACAGCATTAATAAAAGAGTGACAGGGACAGTACGTTACGAATTTCAAACAATATAGCTTCGATTTTAACTTAGTAAGTGATTGATGAGGTGTGAGTTTTTTTACGATGTTATACTCACATTGGCTATCAATTTCGCCATATTTTCTGCTTTCACAACGACCTGGTCCGCTATTTTGCCAGAATCATCCACTAATATCTGAAATAATCCAAAATAAAATAAATGTCATGACACACTTGACACCAAAAAAAGAATGCAGCAACCGTAAACAGTTTTTTAATGCCCGTAGGATGCCATAATCATAATATCATATTATTTCAATTATTGGAAATATAGCTCTATCGGTAGGTATTATCGATGTAAATATCATGTTATTTTGTTACTAATCCCAAGTCCCTACTAATATTATAAATGCGACAGTAACTCTGTCTGTCTGTTACGCTTTCACGTCGAAACCGCAGAACTGATTTTGAACTCCAAGGATCAACATGGGATACCTTTTATTGCGCTAGAGGGGGCCACCGTGCGATAACCTAGATCCGCGCAGACGCAGTCGTGGGCATAAGCTAGTAAGTAATAAGTATGTCATGATTCATCATGGCGACAAACTATGAAGAGAACTGTCGCTGTCATGGCGGTGCCCGCGACTTCGTCTGCGCGGATCTAGGTTATCGCGCGGTGGCGCCATCTACCGGAATAAAAGGTATCCTTTGTTGATCCTTGGGGTTCAAACTACCTATATACCAAATTTCATCCAAATCGGTTCAGTGGTTTCGACGTGAAAGCGTAACAGACAGACAGACAGACAGATAGAGTTACTTTCGCATTTATTAATAATAGCTTTTGCCCGCGACTCCGTCCGCGTTGAATAGTTATTTTGGGAAGTATTTTTGCTGCCTTCTATATAAAATTTCATCCCCTATTTCACCCCCTCACAGGTCGAATTTTCAAAAACGCTCGAACTGATATCTACTTTATTTCTTATTAACTGCCTAAATATCAAGTTTCATGGTTTATGTTTAAAAATTACGAACTTCCATATAAACTTTCATCCCCTATTTCACCCCCTCACAGGTCGAATTTTCAAAAACGCTCGCACAGATATCTACTTATTTCTTGTTAACTGCCTAAATGTCAAGTTTCATGGTTTTATCTTTAAAAATGGCGAACTTCCATATAAACTTTCATCCCCTATTTTAACCCCTTCAAGCTTTTTTTTCGGAATGAAAGGTAGCCTATGTTCTTTCCCAAGGTCTAGTCTATCTCTGTACCAAATTTCATCAAAATCGGTTCAGCGGTTTAGGCGTGAAAGCGTAACAGACAGACAGACAGAGTTACTTTCGCATTGATAATATTAGTATGGATATAAATATTCCCTTTTAGCGAGTCGTGGGCGAACAGACCACAACATAGTTACATATGTATATTATATTATATAACTACTTGTATTTTTACCTTATCCTTGTACTCTATAATGAGCTGAAACGGGTCCATGGCCGGCGGCGGCGGCACGTTCTCCAATTTGGTGGCGCTCTTCCCCGCGGCGTCTTTGGGGGGCTCGGGAGGGGGCTTGGGGGCGCTCGGGGTGGTGGGGGACGGCGGGGGGGAGGGCGGGGGGAGCCCCACTTGCTCGCCGAGGCTGAGGGACAGGTCGCACTTGTTGGACCACAGGCAGATCTGAAAATAAAAGTAGTGTATAATATTTATTTATGCAACTGTATCGTAACAGGGGTCCTTAAAACACGAGACCAGAGGCAGATCTGAAAATAAAAGTAGTGTATAAAAGTTATTTAACTGTATCGTAATAGGGGTCCTTAAAACACGAGTGTGGTTTTATGAAACGAGGCGTAGCCAAGTTTCATATTAGGGTCATAGGAGTGTTTTAAGGCCTATTACGTACACTTGAATACAATATTTTATCCACATCCATATATTAAATCCTCTATCGTGCGTTCAAGAACCATTGAGAATGATCTGCATTAACTCTAACTAGGTAGGTATGTCTGAACCTGACCTGACCTGACCTACGCCTGCTCACCGCGCACCGCCCCGGTGCTGTAATGATGTATGAAATCTCATTACGCTACAGATATCAGTATCGTAATGACCATTACGATACTGCCGTGTTCATAATATAATCCAATGTCGTAATGCTGGTTCAATCTATTATTTTTGAACGCACAATGGATTTACTATATGGATGTAGATAAAAGTTATAATAATTATTTTTATGTAGTAATTTTAATGTTTTTAAAGCCACAAAATAAAGTTATGTTACATAGTTTACAAATTATCCTATTTATGAAGTCTTGTGAAGTTAATAGTGTGTAATCTTTGCAGCTGTCTGGGGGTCACTGACGGTGCTGGCTGAAAATCAGTGGTGGGGTGTCTTAAGACTCCAGCATTATGCTGAGCCAGTGTCCGATTCACAACCGCAATGACACATACTATCCTTCGTCGTTGTTGCGTCTAGATCCCTGGTACAAGTTGTAGGGGTAATCTACACTAGATGGTCCCTTCAATAATATGCGAACTGTATGAAAGAGTGTAATGACAAAAACTGGAATTATAATACAAGTGTAAGCGCGGCGCGTACATAGATGATAGCAGCGTACGGTTGGCTTGGCCCTAACAGTCGTGTTGTCTATTTTCTTCTTACTATAGTTGTATCTTGTGTTGTCAATAAACGTATCTTCTTTCTTTCTTCAAAAATAAATGGCGGTGATCATCTCCCAGATGTTTTGCCAATGATGACATATGGATCCGAGACGTGGTGCTTCACTATAGGGCCTAAAATAGGCTCCGAGTTCCTCAGCGAGCTATGGAAAGAGCTGTGTTCGGGGTTTCGTTATGCCTTCTCTACATATTGACGGATGCGTCGGCAGATTGTATCTGCGGATGCGTCCGCCGAGGTGTAGAGGGTGGTTTTTGCTTGTCTGTGGTAGGTATTTAACGTCGGCCGATGCATCTGCCACTCATCCGTTTGGTGTCGGTTTTTCGACACGGATCAAAGGGTGACAGCGCGAACGCAACGCGCCTGTCCACACGTCTGCCGATGTGTGGACGGATCGCAATTTATCCGAAGATATGGTTGCAGATCCATCTGCCGACGCATCCGTCGATATGTAGAGGAGGCATTACAGGATCGAATCAGAAATTAAGAGATACGCAGAAGAACGAGAGTCACTGACATAGACAAGCGAATTAGCCGGTAGAAGTAGTAAGGGCAGGCCATATATTATGGAGAACAGAAGATAGCGGATCGGCAAGCGCAGCGTAGGACGTCCACCAACGAGATGGACGGATGACCTAGTTAAAGCCGCGAGTTCACGGTAGATGCAGGCCGCTTCCAACCGAAGCAACTGGGAGTCAATGGTCCAACAGTGGACGTCCTACGGCTGAGATGATGATGATGATGATGAATTACTTTAGTACGACTAACCTTGAGTAGGGTGATAAAGTCAGCTTTCCTTTTGTCCTTGTCACTCGCGTCCAGCATGGTTACGACTTTCTCTGCAACCACGCACATCGCTTCTTCGCCGGTTTTGAAAGATTGCTCCTTCTGAGCATCGAAAGCATCGAATTTACCAAGTGCTTTCCTGAAACCATCAAAAAATAAAAAAATCTAAACTTTTATTCTATAAGTAGACCGCATAGGCACAAAATTCAGATAGTTGATTAGAATTCAATCTCCATACAAGTGCGCTCGAGCTGTGTGCGTTGCTAGACACTGCTCACGGACACGATATCTCGGCCCGATTGGGACCAGTGCGAGCGCGAGTGGCATTCGCTTGAGACACGCGTCTGTGAACTTTTTCGTGCAATTATAGAGCAACAAAAAAGTTATTATAACTGTTCATTGTTCGGTTGTTTAAATTAAACAATCGTGAATTTCGCCAATAATGAAATCGTCGCAAGATAGTTTCGTTTCGGTTTAAGAGGATGTACCACCGGCAGTTTCTCCATACAAACGTAATCCTCATTTTCCTCCCTGGATAATTACATTAAAGCAACAACTTTTTTTTTTCAAAAAATCTATACTTGCATCTGCCGTGCTTGTATGTTTTGGTTTTTTTTCGATAATTCGTATATTTTAAGAATTAGAGACCCTCGAAAACTCCAAATAATTCGCTATTTCCAGTTCCTCAATCAGAGGTTTCGTAAACAAATCCCACAAATGTAGAAGAAAAACAGAAAACATACAAGCATCTGGGAAACCCTCAATAAAACTAAAAACCTAGTGAAAGAAAAATTAAAATCGGTTCAGTTTTGGAAGCCTATTTTTCAAAATCGCTCGCCCGTGGGATGTCCTCTTAAGGTATGGTCACTTTTTGTGTGGAATTTGTTCTGAGTTACGCTTCCCGACTTATTATTTATTGGTAGATCATAATTGATGTTTCTGGTGCGGTCGTATTCTGCTTGAGATGCGATTGAGATGCCCAATGGATATACATTATGCACTAGCTTCACGCAACGAGCTATGGAGAGAGCTATGCTTGGAGTTTCTTTGCGCGATAGAATCCGGAATACGGAAATTCGTCGAAGAACTAAAGTCACTGACATAGCTGGAAAAATATTCAAGTTGAAGTGGCAATGGGCAGGCATATCGCTCGAAGAACAGGTAGCCATTGGGGGAGAAAAGTCCTCGAGTGGCGACCACGAACCGGAAGACGAAGCGTTGGCAGGCCTCCCACCAGGTGGACTGACATCGTGAGAGTTACGGGTAACCGGTGGATGCAAGTGGCGAGTTGTCGTTCATTGTGGCGTTCTAAGGAGGAGGCCTTTGTCCAGCAGTGGATGCCTTCCGGCTGATGATGATGATGATGCACTAGCTTTATTGAATCAGGCGTTACTTTGCGGAGGTCCATATCAATGAACTAAAAGAATTTCCTTGCTCACCCGCGATCTTACACGATAGCTAAGCTTATAGCAAAGTAAGCTTATGTAAAGTAGTCTAACAACTGGCAGCATGGTCTACGGTTGTGCTACTCTGAAGATGAGCTCTGGTTGAGTTCGAAATGCGTCAGTGTTTTGTGGTGGTGGTGATAGGTGGTTTTATGTAATTTGTGTGTGTTCTTACAGTGTGGAGGTGGAGGAACTGCATGAACACGCATATTTTGCATAAGCTCAGCTATCGTAAGGTCGCGGGTGAGCAAGGAAATTCTTTTAGTTCAATGCACTAGCTTGTACACTCACGTTTGGTCGCACGCATCCTGTATCCTACGATATACGTAGCACTCTGAGAACACCCAGGTATTGGTGAAGTAGTGGGGGGTATCGCAAGCCTCGATCCACTCGTTCCACTTCGCCGCGTCATCGGTCTTCCCTTTGAGGGGGGTGTACTTTTTGTTCGTCACCAAATCGTTCTTCAGTTTGGACACTTGCTCTATGAAGTTTCTTGTGTCTTCATCGGACTGTAATAGAGAATTTTTGAACACAAATTTTCTCGTGAATAACTCAAGGTGCTACAAAATTGGGACACAGTATATTATATAAGCTAAAGCAGTATGGAAGCTACGAACAAATCGATCGAAACGAACACACTCACACAGACGCGCGCTCTACAAGGCCTCTGAGGGGGTCTCGCGGTACCGCAGACTAGGCTAGCTTCCATACTGCTTTAGCTTATATATATACGAGGGTCAAACTGAAAGTTCTTAGAAAATCAAAAACTGAGCAAACTAGCAAGTTATTAGTTTTATTATATCTTTTCAAAATAGTGTCCATTCACATCAATACACCGCTGCATCCGATGGAACCACTGAGAAAAGCACTTAGCCCACTCGTCCTTAGGGGTCTCTTCGACGGCCTTTTGAAACGCACCCACTGCTTTCTCGGTGTTCATAAAAAGTTTTCCTCGAAGTTTTTCTTTTGTTTTCGGGAATAAATAAAAATCGCAAGGTGCGAGGTCGGGGCTATACGGCGGGTGACCCAGTAATTCCACGTCTGACGTCACTAAATAGTCGATCGTTCGCCTGGCGGTGTGCGACGAGGCGTTGTCGTGGTGAAGAAGGATCCTACTTCGAGGTCGCTTCTCCCGAACTTTTTCCAATACAAGTGGCAAACAATTGTTAGTGTACCACTCTGCAGTAACTGTTTTTTGATCATCTAAAACAATTGTCGCATAGTGACCTGTCCTTCCGAAGAACGAGGCCACCATCTTTTTTCCCACGCTTCGACCTCTCTTCACTTTAGTTGGCAACTCCTCGAAAGGAAACACCCATTGAGCAGACTGTCTCTTGGTTTCTGGATCATAACAGTAAACCCAGCTTTCGTCACCCGTAAGTATGTCGAAAACAGCATTTGAGTCACCTCCGTTAAATCTTTGAATCATTTCACGGCACCAATCAACCCGACGGAGTTTTTGGGCCTCGGTCAAATTATGAGGTATCCACCTCGCACAAAGCTTCCTGACCGCTAAATGTTCATGGAGGATTTTATGCACTTGACTCATACCGATGCCTAAGCTTGTCCGAATCTGCTGATACGTCACTCTTTTGTCAGTCTCTATCATACGCTGCACAACACTGATGTTATTTTCAGTCGTCGCCGTAGAAGGCCGTCCCTCACGCAGATCGTCGGTGAGATTAGTGCGACCACGTTTAAACTCATTAAACCAGTTGTAAATGGTCGCACGAGATGGGGCTTCATCATGAAAGGCCAATCGAAGTCTATCATAGCTTTCTTGTTGACTTAAATGACATCGAAAGTCATAAAAAATCATTGCACGAAAATTTTCGCGAGTTAAATTCATGTTGACGTGACGCAGACAATTTTCAATTTGCCGCCAAATCATAAAACAAATGACAAATGAATGAAATACATACTCAATAATATTGGCAAAGAGTTCCATTTTCAAAATTTAAACTTACTTTTTTATTATATTGTTTACAAGTGGCCAGTTCTAAAAACTTTCAGTGTCGCCCTCGTATACTGTGACTGGGAGATATAACGAATAACGTAAAAATTCAAACAAAATTATCCCACTGTCATTCATAAAGAAAAGAATAAATTGATTTGACAAAAAACGGCATAAGAAAAATAAATTACAAATTCAAAAATAAAACAATTTTATATTAAATAGGAAAAAAGAAAAGAAACATTGCGCCGAAATGAGCAAAAAGAGCCATACTCAGGGTTTTGCCACGGTAAGCTGCAACGCTGGCAAAAATAGGATGCATTTGTACTTGACAAAAAATTAATTAAATTAATTTACCAAGTAAGACTTAGAATGTCGGGTCAACCTATACTCAAATAACAAAAAAAACTATAGGTACAAAAAAAATATTCAAAATTTACTATTTTAAAAATTATTGTACAGCAAAATACAAAGATATTGATACTGCCTAAGTCTAAGTTACAAAAAATATTTATCGATATGTGTGTTAAGTTCGATTTTTTTTAAGTATTTTTTTATGGCAAGTCAAACAAGACAAGTGACCACCTACGGTTTCACCTTTTTGCATGTTTTTAATTTTATTTTATTTCTATTTAAAACACTAAATAAACATGTTTCTTGCTTACAAAATAAGACTTGCGAGAACATTAGTTTTAATTTAATTTAATAGTAATTTTATCAATAAGTAGATTTTTTGTGCATTAAAAATTTAAAGCTATTTAAATGTTTTTAATCATCCAAATAAGAGTATTTAAATATTAATAAACAATAATAATAATAAATTTATTGAATGAATTAAATATTTATTGAATTTATTTAATTCCATTTTCATTAATAATAATATAAATACTAACCGCTTTATGCTTTGATTTGATTTTGCTTCCTTCCCTTGAAACATAATCTATTACTTTGGTTAAAATCACAGGCAGTCGTTCCTTCAATGAATAATACGCAAAACTCCTGAAACAAAAAAAAAATTGTCAAAAGATGTTTAGCACGTAAGAAAATTTATAATTACAATATAAATAAAAAAATAAAAAGATACAAAAAGGAGCCGCCCGAACAGGGACTTGAACCCTGGACCCTTGGATTAAAAGTCCAATGCTCTACCGACTGAGCTATCCGGGCTCTGGCGGTGTTGACGAAATTGCCGATTGCATTGCGTAAGCGTCTCAGACTAGCATGAGTCACGACATATAGTGAAAATCTTGATAAGCAACAGTGTACTTTATGTTTATGGCCATAAAGTTAGAGTTTGAATGTCAATTGTTTAATAATTAATAATTAGAAAAATAACTTTAAAAGACTACTGAAACAGTAGTGACAAATAAATAAATTAAAAATTGTTTTTATTTCCAAATAATTATCATCCCAGTTTTTTTTTGCAGTAAAATACATTATATTGCATATCTTGTATTATGTAAGTTTGAAAACCTATAATAATATGAGTATAAAGTACAATTAGACATTTAAGTAAAACAAATAGTGCAATGTTTGCATAGATAGACACAATTCTAGTAGAGTAAATACCATTTGCAGCTAAATAAACACAAAATGACATGTGTATGCTATCAGGAATTATCTTTTCTACAAGACATAAGTGGATTCTTAATTAATAACATTTAATATGACATTATTGTTATAATTTTTTTTTATCATAAAACATAAATTTTATCTGTAGCATTCTAAACGCTTTGGTGTTGTACTGTAAGCCTAAAATGTAAACTGTTATAAATAAATAAATAAATTTACGGGCTGTTTCACCACCCATTGATTAATTTTATTTGACAGATAAATGTGATGCCGTCTCCGTCTATTCGAACAAAACAAACAGAGACAGCATTACATGTATTATCTGGTGGCCTAGTGGTTTGACCTATCGCCTAACAGAGGTCAAACATTATTTTGCAAATATATACACAATCATTTAATATTTTTTTACTATCCATCCATCCTCCCCAGCCTATATACATCCCACTGCTGGGCAGAGGCCTCTTCTCAGAACAAGAACGCACTAATACCACAAACGGGAACTTATCACGCTATTTTGACTATGAATGAGCATCACGAAAGTTTAAAACGTTATAAGAACGCACTAGTTATTGAATTGCTATGCAGGCTTGTGCAGGTTTCCTCACAATGTTTTCCTACACCGGAAAGCCCGCGGTAATTTTCAAATGTAATTCTGCACATGAATTTTGAAAAACTCAGCGGGTTTGAACCTATGACCCTCTGTTCGACAGGCACTAGGTCAAACCATTAGGCCACCACGGCTCCATATAGAAATAAATTTACAGTATTAGAGCTTGTCTAAACTAAAACGACGTGTCCCTCAACTAAATCAGTTGATTATGGCTACACAAACAGCAAATCTTACAATAAACTGCCAGAGTCTAACGGGGAACAAAATTACCAATAACAAACATTTAATTTTGTGTTTGCTGCTTATATTTTAAATTGGCTCATGTGCGTAAATGCGTTGGTAGGGCGTGTCATTTCTAATTAATACCACTATCCAAACATTATCAAATTAATTACAACCAGTAACGGCATTAGGATAGGGAGCAGTGGGGCGACCGCCCAAGGCGCCGGCCTTAAAGGGCGCCTGAAGCCTTTATTTCTAGAAAATTCCCAAAAGTTGGGTGGGAATCGTGCCCAGGACGATGGAAGTGCAAAAACCAGCACTATTAACAACCACAAAAAAATTGGGATTGTATCACAAGTAATTATTTTTAACCATTAGGGTTATGGGGAAAGTGTAAGTAAATAAAATACTGGCAATAAAACAATTTTAAAATGCTTTTAGATTTTTAATTTTGTTGAAGCAGAATCCAATTAGAATTTTTGACAGATGTGAAATAAAAAAAAAACAATCAATAGAAACCAAATGACGTCACAATTAAAAAAAAACACTTACTTTTTAAAAGTCCCCTGTAGTTGCAAGTTTATCGGTGTAGTTGTATCCAAAAACGGTTCTGGTTTCTCTACCTTTATGAATGGACCCCCATATATAAAATCAGGTTTCTGACAATTTTCATAGTACTCGTCTACGTTTTCCTGGACTATTCTGGATGCTATGCTAGTACGTGATAACCTTACGGAGGTCTGAGATAGTTGAGGAGGGGTTTTCGGTATACTGGTTTGACTTTTCTTCGTATCGGTAGGATCGCTCTTGATCGAAGTTTGACTTCTGGGTTGACTCATTTTTATTGTAATTTAACACATTTAAATCATGCCATAACCAAATAGATGTGTTGCTGTTGAATTTTGTTTTGTGAATGTGGAAGTTTGAATAGACTAGAACTGCGCCGATTTTGTATGAAGAAACATTTTGATTTTTGATTTGTTATTGACATTGACAGTTGTGACATTGACGTGACATTTGCAGAGTGAAGTGTTTAAAAAGAGAGCTACACTGAAAAGTTTGAGAGCTGGCTATAAAGTATTCTACATATTTTTGAGTGGTTCTATCTAATATAATAGGTTGTACAAACTGAATCACACCTACCAGGTGGAATCTTTGTTTTACTAATGTCATGTTGATATCCCATACACTTGCCGATGAAATCATAGCAAAATTGATTACGAAAAGGTTCCATCCTGCTCATATTCAACCACCACGCGTTTTTCGTCTGCTTAAATATTAGGCTGCGTATCCACCAGAGATGTGAGAGGAATGTGTCATGACATGAACCACGACCTTTGAATTTCGTAATGCTGTGAGCGAGGACAGGCACAGAAGAAGTAATATGTAGTACAAGTAGATAGGTAAATTAAGCGTTTCTAGGGATAAGTTCATGTCAAACACATTCCTCCACATCAGTGGTGGAAACACAGACTTACTGTCGTTCAAAATTGTAAGGGTATGCGCGCACGACTGCACGAGCAACTTTTGTCTCTGCGACTACTTTGTCTCTCACATCAAGTCTATCGGGAGTCGCACCCACAGATATAGATTACACGAGATAACGCAAACACCGCAATCTGTATGAAAACCAACCGTGTCACTTTTTTATATCTGCTGGGACGTCTCAAGAGCGAATTAGCGATGTGAATTCCCCGATGTCCGCAGAAAAACCGATTCAAATGCACCGCCCGCCCGCGCCGTGGGGCTCGAGTCAGTCACTAGTCATGATTAGTCAGTCAGCGGTCTGCCTTTGTATGGGGCCAACCCCGACGTTTGGTCGAGGTTCGGACACGCGAAGTAGATGCATTTGCGTAATCTAGTAATCTATATCTGTGGTCGCATCGCTACGTGCGCACTACTAACTAACCCATAGACTCGATGTGAGACAAAATAGTCGCGTAGACAAAAGTTGCTCGTGCGTGCGTACCCTAATTAGAATGGTACTTACATCCCAAAGATACCACACATATCCACATTTCTCGGTGTCACTATGTTCATTACCGGCAAATTTTCAGTGTCTACAGGCCAATCATAGGCCGCCATTTTTACCACTTTTCACTAAATAAAAAAAAAGAAACAGTTTGTACGTCAGATTATACCGACAGAAATAAACGTATGAAACGTTTTAGCTGCAGACTAAAAATAGTTGGTTTGGCCTCATTCCTAACTTCCGATTTGTACTGGTCAATTTAGTTTGGGATTTTGATTTATTTTGTATGAAATAATGCCAAATTGGCTGTTAGCTATAATTTTGCCATGCTTTTAATTTGGCACAGAAATTCAAGGCAGTGTTAATCATATTGGGCTTTGGGTGAGAAAAAATGCTAGTAAACAATATTATATATAAATATATTATATGTATATAATATATATTACTAGCTTATGCCCACGACTTCGTCTGCGTGGATCTAGGTAATCGCGCGGTGGCGCCCTCTACCAGAATAAAAGGTATCCTATGTTGAAAACCGACTTATTTCTTATTAAGTAATATCATATAAGTATCATGTAAGTATTATCATATAAGTGCTTCAATGCCAAGTTTCATGGTCATTTTCGACAGCGACGAACTTTCACCCCCCTTAAAGCCTATTTTTCGCGATAAAAGATAGCCTATGTTCTTTCCTAAGGTCTATTCTATCTCTGTACCAAATTTCATCAAAATCGGTTTAGCGGTTTTGGCGTGAAAGCGTAACAGACAGGAAGACAGACAAACTCTACCTACATGCAAGTCATCTTTTATGTTTTTTACATCAGAGTAGCTTTAATGTGTTGAGCAACTAACAAATAAAAATCATAGTCAAGGGTTAGTTCAAAATAAAAAAATGTTAGTTTTAATAAATATATTTAAAAAAATCATGAAGTAGAGAAATACAAACATGCAGGTATATTTCGTACACAATGTACTCAAAAAAGTTAGTTCAAATCTTTCTATACCAAAGGAGAATGGTAATTAAATTACATAAAATATGAAAGTGCGATAGAAAATACATTACAAGCTGTTATGTTGCTCATAGAGTTATGAAAAGTACCACTAAATGACCACTAACCTAACGAGGCCTTATTGCCTAACGTTTCTGACAATCGCGATCGCAATAAAATGACAGCTTTTGTATGCGAAATATGTCATTTGATTGCGATCGCGAGTGTCAAAAACATTAGGCAATACGGCCTCAGTAGCATTACATTATATTTAATTTACCGTGCTGCATATTTAATAAGGACTTAATCGATCTACGCCACTGTACAAATCCATAGATCGATACAGCCAAAGTTACAAAATTGTGTCCGCGGCTAGTAGTGGTGGCCGTTAACATGCGTACACAATAAGGTATCGTAGGGGAGGTAAGGGACGCGCGGGGCGGGCGCGACTGTCAAATTAACCGTCAAATTAACTTCAGTGTCACGGAATGCATACATATTATTGAAGACACAATCGATGCACTAACATAAGTATTTCCACACAACTACATAGTATATTAAGTTTGGGAATCGACCAA
Source organism: Choristoneura rosaceana (assembly GCA_037349165.1). Lineage (NCBI taxonomy): Eukaryota > Metazoa > Arthropoda > Insecta > Lepidoptera > Tortricidae > Choristoneura > Choristoneura rosaceana. Next base: position 2,698,621 of record JAZBNJ010000007.1, read on the forward strand.
ATACATTTTTGCAGCTTTGTAATCGATTGATTGGATCAAATGAATCGTATGTATTCGTATGGACCTTTTCCCAAACAACATTGCATATGGCCGTATTGACTGACGTTTGTGACGCTCGCGATCGCAATCAAATGACAGTTTTTATATGCGAAATATGTCATTTGATTGCGATCGCGAGCGTCAGAAACGTTAGGCAATACAGCCTCAGGAGTCAAATGGTTCAATACAATATAAGGCTACTGGGAAGTCTTGTATCATGAAAAAGGTCTCACTGAGATTAAAAAAAAAACATGCCACAAAATTAGTTCCAATTTCTCTCATTGTTTTCACCTTGAGTGATGTTTAAGAATATACCACACAATATTATATTATATTAGTTAGTACGCATAAATGCATTATCAATTTGTATCTTAGAAACTAGACATTTAACCCAAAGTTAAAACATGCTTAAATAATTAATATTACAATAATTAAAATAAATTCACCACAAGCTCCCAATAAAATTGTCAAAACAAAAAAGAATTCTGAATTATAATTAGAAGTATCTATAAATCAACATTAAAACTAACAATTCCAAATTATTTGAATCATTTCATAGTCCCAAAGTTTAATTTCATTAGATATTTCTACAGAGATGTGTATGATGGTTTTCATGGAGGCAAAATATCGCTAGATGGCGTTGTATCGTGAGGTACGTTTGACGTTTGCTCGTGATTGGCTAAAAACTAAATGAGCCGATTGGCTCACGAGCAAACGTCAAACAGACCTCACGATACTAACGGCATCTAGCGATGTTTCGCCTCCGTGAAAACCCTCATTAGGCGATTTTAATTAGTCATCATCAACGAATAAAACACGAGTTTTTGTGTTCAATTAATTGAAATAAATACACATGCAAGAGTTTAAAAACAGATATCATTAGGATTTTTGTTACATAATGAAATTTCTGTCAAAACATATTATTTAGAAAATTTCCCAAAGCAATAATAATTAATTGCAATTATTAAAATTAACAACATTCTCGAATCAAGTTTAAATGGAAACTAAATATCATTAAACTATTATATCAGTATAGGCGGTTGTTTCTCTCGTTTTAAAACTAATAATAATCATTATAAATTGTAAATTAATGGCATTGGCAGATGTATTAAAAATAGTTAATTCTATAGTTGTACGGTATTATCAGTTTGTTAAAATTAACCCATGTTCGTCAATATATTTATAATCAAACCTATAATAGCTTATCAATCAATTATAATAACGTTAAAAAGTTATAAACTTACTACTAAATCAAGGCACAGTTACTGTCACAAGCCAACAGATGGAGCTACTTACCAAGTGCAATTTTTACACTGCAAGTGAGTCGGTACTTTAAATGCTGATCTCCAAGTCATAATATAAATTGCATACAGCTGTCAAGTGATAAAACGATATAAAAAAATCAATAAAAAGCTAGGTAAATCTGTAAAAATGCACGATTTTTATGAATTGTCAATAAAAATATCGAAACCGTTGATAGATGGTCAAAGTCATAATTTTTATGCATGATTTTTAATTAAAGATGGTCGATAAGCATGATAAAACTTGTGTTAAGTCAAAAATAAAAGATATGAATAAAATAAAAAAGAGATCACGTTTATATTGAGCATATTTGGACTACCAAAAATCGTAGTTGTCAGCTAACTTTTTGACTATACCACGAGCCATATAAATCTGCCTATTTTTTTTTAATAATGTTTGATGCATTTTTGACATACATTTTTTATGCGACACCTTTACATTACTCCCGGATTATTGGAAAACCTTTATAGTTTGTGTGGTATAAGTCGTGGCAATGAACTTTTAGGCAAAGTTAGGCGGCAGAAGGTATAAATATTAAAAATAGGAATATAGGAATTAGGAATATGAAAAATGTGTTACAAAACATGGGCAAACTTAACCAAAGTCACCCAAACAAGTCATCGAAAGCTTAAAAAGTTTCCCGGCAACTATAGTAGCCAAAATAAACAAAAAAAATACTTATTTACAACATTGTTCCCGTATTCAAGACTTCACGTAAAAACGTAATATGTCTTAACTAAACCAAGTGACAAGCAGACAAATAAAAACAGTGATTTAGCTTTATAGTGAAAGAAAAAGTATAATTTAATCAGTATCCGACCGATTATTCGTCAGTTTAGTTGTTGAATTACGGTTTCGGTTGAAGATTTGTAGATGCTGAAAGTAACTCTGAAAGGCTACTCCGAAACACAAAATTCGAAGTTCGTGTCGTGCGATCCCTCTCGCTCTCGTATTAAATAGTATAAGTGTCAGAGGGACCGCACGACACGAACTTGGAATTTTGTGTTTCGAGGTAGTCCTTCAGGACTTCCGTCGGGTGTTCGGAAGTAATTATCGCAAGTTTAAAAAATATACACTGGAAAAGCCAAGAAAGTGTCGGTTTCGGCCGAAACTGACGTTCAAACAGAAATTCAGTTTCATGATACATTCTCGTTTCTGTTAATATTTTAAAGTTCACAATGTCTTTAAGGAAATTACTTTAGAAGTCAATCAGCAAATAAGTTATAATAAAATTGTACCTTATCTTCCACAGGAGCAACAAACGAGTGCAACCATGTTAGTATTACATGTCCTAAGGCTGTATTGCTTTAACGATTCTGACGCTCATGATCGCAATCAAATGACAGTTTTTGTATGCGAAATCTGTCATTTGATTACGATCGCGAGGGTCAGAAACGTTAGGCAATACAATACGGCCTCTGTTTTGCCTAAGCAGATACACTAATTACAAGGTTTTAATACCAAGTTTAGACACAGTATATATATAAGCTAAAGCAGTAGGGAAGCTACGAACAAATCTATCGAAACGAACACACTGCAGTACCGCGAGACCCCCTTAGAGGCCGTGTAGAGCGCGCGTCTGTGTGAGTGTGTTCGTTTCGATCAATTTATTTGTAGCTGCCCCTACTGCTAGTTTACTGGTTTAGACCTGCAAGTTAAATAATGCAAGTTGCTTTAGTCTAGCTACATATCAAGCGGGCGTAAACGACTTTAAAGAGTTTAAGGCCGCATTTCCTCCAGAGATGATAGGGGAATGTGTATTTCGTGAATCAATCGAAACGCTTCTTTTACCTATCCTCGCTCACAGCTCTAGTGAAACAGTAGAGGATAGGTAAAAGAAGCTTTTCTATTGGTTCATGGAAAACACGCTCCGCGTATCACATCCTCGCACATCTAGTGGAAACAGCCTACGCAGTTAGTTACGCAACTTACATGATATTTCTTGCAAGTCTGGACTTTAGATATAGTTACCCCATGGGTTAGTACCGCCTTCTACCATTGCTCTTGATGCGAGTGTTTTTAAGCGTGATAGTAGTAGATTTGAGAGGCATACCGTTGTTGCTACTGCGAAGAACTGGGCAGTATGTGCTGAAATAGAAAAGAAATTACATATTAGAATTATCTGCTGTCCGTGACTCCGTCCGCGCGTTAGTCGCGTGGGAATTGTGCAATTTTCCGGGTTAAAAACTATCCCATCTCCTCCCTCGGGAACTGTGCATTTTTCGGGATAAAAAGTACATAAGCCTATGTCAAAATCACGTTGACCCGTCGTTCCGTTTCGACGTGAAAGACGGACAAACATACAAACAAAGACACACATTTCACATTTATAATATTAGTCATCATCATCATCATCATGTTAGCCGAAAGACGTCCACTGCTGGACATAGGCCTCCCCAAAGGCTCTCCACTCAGACCGGTCTTGTGCTTTTCGCATCCACCGGGATCCCGCGATCTTAACCAGGTCGTCGCTTCATCTTGTTGGAGGCCTACCGACAGCTCATCTCCCGGTCCGCGGACGCCATAATATTAGTATGGATGTATAATTGGTTAAGTATTATTGTTTGCTTCTGTCTGTCAAAGCAAATTTGGTTATCTTAAATACATTAAAAATTCCACGTTACTCCGCGCAAACTTTGCAATTTATCCAGGGCCAAAAGTTTCTTCATTCTTTCTAGGGTCCCAGACTTGATCTATACCAAATTTTATCTATATCGATTCAGTAGTTTGAGCGTGACTAAAGACAAACAGATACAGTTGCATTTTTTTTATTCAACTGGATGGCAAACGAGCAAGTGGGTCTCCTAATGGTAAGAGATGACCACAATAATAGTAATAAAATGATGTAATTTTTCTTACAATAACTGATTACCAATGAATAGTAATTAATAGTAAGAAATACGTACATGGTGTGAGCTTGGTCCCCCGACACGCCGCAAGTAGAGCAAACATGGGACCGCAGAATGGGGCACGTCACTATATTCTTGTTACCCCTCTTCTCCTTCACTGTATGGGTCATATACACCAATGGGGTCTCTCCATTCTTGCGGCAAAAAGTACACATCTTCTGCACCCCATCTTGGAATTTAGATGTAGTCGCCCCTGAATTTCTAGGCGAACTTGCCCCGAAGTTAGGTGAGGTGGCCCCATAGTTGAAAGGAGTTGTGTATCTTGGTGGGGTAAACATACCGAAGTTTGAAGTGGGGGAGCTTTGGGAGATGGTAGGGGTGGGTGACAGGTTGGAGTATAATGAAGGCGTTTTGACAGGCGTTCTTAAGTCTAACCCTCGGTTTTCCCCAGGGAAGAGTTCATAGAAGACATTTTTGTCAGTGCTCTTAGATTCAATTGATATGGTCGGGGTTGGAATCTCAGGATTATTCCAATGGGTTATAGGGGACATGCATCCAAATCTTTGTTCAAAATGAAGGGATTCCGGAGATTGTTCCAGTGGTCTTTGCTCGGACGAACCCAAAATCTTTCTGCCAACTATAGGTCTTCGGACTGTAAAAGGTGCTTCGTTTACAGACCTAGGGGTTTCTGGTTTGTATTCTGATCGGTGTAGACAGGGCTGGTTGTAGGAAAGTTCTGGGAATGATTCTGGGGAGTAGGAATCGGTTGAGCTTGATGAATAGTTTGGTGTTGGCTGGCTGTATGATGACTGGAAACTAGCTGTGCTTGGTGCGTGGATATCTAGAAAAAAAAAACGTAAGCATAAATAAAATGTGTTGTAATTGAAGTGAGAAAACTTTTTCCATATCAGTCTTTACGACATTGACATAAGATTGATTTTGACTTGAAATCAAATGACAGAATTCTCATACTTAAACTGTCATTTGATTGCGATTGTGAGCGTTAGAAATAGGCAATACAGCCTCGGGTTCCAATTGCATAACAAAGTACAAGCTAATAGTAACAATTTTGTGTTGAAATTTATAGCTTGTCCTTTATAATGCAATTGGGCCCAGATGAATGCCCAGTCAATACCATTGGATCAAAGCAGAAAGCTTAAAGTGATAGCCGACTGATAGTGTTTTCAAAAAAGTGTACACTTTTTAATTTCAGAAAAAAAAAAAGTTTTTCCTCCTCGAGAATCAAGACAAGAGCACAATCGATTCCGAGTAGGAAAAACCATATTATTTCCAAAATTTCAAAAAAAAAAGGAAATGGTACACTGAACAACAAACAAACCAAACAATTAATATACCTCATTCCCACAGGATAGTCATTTATAAGCCACAAGAACAAATACAAAGATGCTGAATAAAAAAAACTCTATTTTAAAAGGAGTGGCAGAGGAAAAGAGAGCCTTTTGCCCAGCAGTGGGACATATCACAAGCTAAAAAAGTAGTAAAAATATCTATTATTATTTATCTAAAGATAAAAAAAAATAGTAAAAAGTATCAGTAATTGACAATTAAGAGCGCGATTTAATTGGTATCTCTGGGTGCGATAGTTAGTCAGGAAGAGCGAAAATCACAACAATCACAACATTCGTATTCTTCCTAGTCGACTTATGTATTAGGTAAATTGTATTGTATAGTAAATATTGTAGTTAATGAATACATACTGAAGCAGACGATTTTAAATACGCAAAGTTACTCCAGCTAGATTAAATAAATATAAAAAGTCTGTATGCTACGCGAAGTCCTTTGGCGAAATTAATCTAAATGTATGTACATACAAACAAAATAATAGGTAGGTACTATGATTTAGTAAACTATCAAACGGCTAATTAGTTTTGTCGTAGGTCTGTATGCAAATTACGTTAATCGAAAGCAGTAAACATCCCGAATGAAAAGTAAAAAATGGGTTCGTCAATGTTAGTTATGCGAAGCAAGCTATTGCCTTGCTTCCTTGCTTGCTGTAAAGCCGCATCTACTTTCAGTTTCAGACAAAGCTTGTCGCTATGCTGATCTAATTTCACAACACGAATAATGAAACCACTCACTTGTTTCAGACGAATTCAGGAACAGTCTGTTCAACTCCATCATATAATCCACCATGCTTTTAGATGGCTGCATTTTGCTGAAAAAATCACATCCTCGGTTTAAACACACCACACGCACCCATTATACGATTAAGTTTATTAATTAAGTATTAAACAAACGAAATAATAAGTAAATTCCTTTTAACAATGCTAAGTTTGTAATCTACTTCACGAATTCTACGAAAACTTTTCATTTGACGGAAAGACAGGAGGAAATAACTGAGTCAATTCAGTTTCTCATTTAATTAATTGTAATATAAATTAGAATTATTTACAAAATCGGAATAGTTAATAATGTCAAAAGATTTATTATGGAAAAAGAGATATTGTTAAAGTTGTTTTTTAACTTCAAGTGAAAGAGTTGGTTGGTTCGCGGTAAATTCAAAACCTTTGCTTTTGCTTTTATTTCTAGTATAGTTATAAATAAGTTTCAATAAAACAAGAGCAAGTCAAAAATAAAGTAAATTCAGCACACATTTGAACACCATGGAAAAGAAGTTACATTAGATTATGATTCTCAAAAACAAAATATTTAGCATCTTACCAAAAATATTTTTGTTTTTTATTCCATGAAATCACAACAGACAAGAACTTTTTTGTAAATACTTAGCCCAGAGCGGCCGAGCCCAGTTATTCAATCACAATCGCAACCTTACTCCATGAGCATTCACTATTAAATGAAAATAAATATTGCAAACTCCGCCTCTCTCAAAGAAAATGCCGACACTTGCGGCTTGTTTCAAAGGGTGCCGACAATATTTCGGCACGTGCAGAAACGACCAATAGCTTTTGAGCTCTCGTCTAGTAAGAATTACTTTCTAATGAAAGGTCAAACCGTTTGGACGTGCTAGTAAGACTACTCCGCAATAGATGGCGTTTTATGCATATGTAAGCAACTAAATACTAAATAAAGCAGTTGTTTGTAATTTTTATAAACAAAAGCTGTGTATAGTGTTTTTATTGAAATATTTCAGGAAAAATACAAATTAAATTTTATTATTACTAGTCGGTTCATAAGTGTTAATGTGAAAACAAAACATGTTCAAAACTTCTCCTATTTGCTCAAAGATGGCGCTGTAAGTTCAAATGAAAGTCAAGGCTTTTGTTGGAACGGCTTTTGTTTCATCATCATCATCCCAGCTTATATACGTCCCACTGCTGGGCACAGGACTCCTCTCAGAGTTCCCACGCGCGCCCAGTGCGGATTGGGAACTTCACACACACCATTGAATTGCTTCGCCGGTTTGTGCAGGTTTCCTCACGATGTTTTCCTTCACCTTTTGCTTTTGTTTGAATGTTAGAAATTTTCTTTGCAAAGCAAAAAAGCATGTTAACTAACTCGAAGTTCATATCGTACCGTCGTCCCTCTCGCTCTCGTATTAAATAATAAAAGTGTCAGAGGGATCGCACGACACGAATTTCGAGTTTCGTAGTAGCCCTGCTGAAACGAAGACGCTTAACGCCATCGATATATATATGTACTTACTAGATATCGCGATCCGAACACTCGTTGTGTTCCACTGCTTTGCACCTTGCACTGTGCAAAGGACTTTAGTATGACTTTGACATTCATGAGCGGCGGACGAACTAGTTTTTGATTGAGACTCCGAATGTAGGCGTGAACCTGCACGTAAGTAACAATTCACTACTCAAGTAAGTAAAATTACATCTCGTTCAAGTGATTACGCAACTATTAATATTGTAATACCACAATAAAAACATTTTTTAAAATAAGACGTCACGCCATCTTACAATCATAGACTAAAAACGTGCAGACGTTCCGTTCCCATTCAGAATTGGTAATTCAGTAAATTGTGACTGAACATAAATGACAATTCGTTTAATTGCTTTATTTATACCCGGTTTGATATTTTGAATATTTATTTAATGTTCTTTCTTTTTGGTCTAAATAATATTTTTTTTTTTTTCTAAAATATCTATTTTGCATCTGAGCATTATAATTACGTTTTGTAGGTAAAATAGCTGTGTCATGTCTGCGGTTTATAATCTATATAGCGATGATGTCTTGTGACAGTCCGGTATTTGAACATATTGTTGACATGAACGTGCCTGTCCATAGAGTATAAGTCAATGCTTAACGCTTTGCTAGCGCTTCGCTCGGTCAAATACAGAGATGAAATGAAAGATTAATTACTTGATTTATAAAATTTATTTTCTTAAAAAATAATACTGGTACAAAAGTCTTAAATTACTATTATTATAAAATACTGGTAACGTATCCTGGTAATACTTATTAGTTACGTCTGACATAAGAGAAGAGCTACTACGAAATTTGAAAATCGAAGTTCGTATCGTACCGTCCCTCTCACTCTCATATTAAATATATAAGCGTCAGCAGGACGGTACGATACGAACTTTGATTTTCCAGTTTCGGAGTAGACCCTCAGTTTCATTGGTCGATAATCAAGCCAATGCGGGGTACGGGAGATTCCTATAACGTATGCCATATCATACATATCACACTTGCGATTTGCGGGCGAGTTGAAAGCGAGGAGAGCGTGCGGCGCAGAATGATTTCGCTACGTAACTCTAGGGCTACCACGAAACTCTACACTCGAAGTTCCTGTCGTGCGGTCTCTCTCGCTCTCGTATTTAAATAGTATAATTGTCAGAGGAACCGCACGACACGAACTTCGAGTTTCGTGGTAGCCCTGCTGGGATGCCATATACCGATGATACAGATTTTCCCGCGAGTATGCAGCGAATTCGTTGCGCGCTCGCGACGAAATCGTTACGCACTCGCGGCGAATTTATTACGCGCTCGCTTTCAACTCGCTCGCAAATCTCAACGCAAGTGTGTAAGGCCCTTATAATCGCTATGCATCTGCGGGGATGTAGAAATCGCTTTAGGGACGCCATTATGGTAACTGACACATAATTTTCTTTACGAGTAATTCCAATTTCATTTAATATTTTGCTTTTAGCCTTTTGCATAGGTAATTACTTAAATTCTTTTGTTCCTCTGTTAACATATTTTTAATATATTTTTAAAGTTGCATTTAATAGTGTATTCTCACACACGTCCTGTGTCATTACAATATTTAAACTATCTTTGTACATGGTAACATTTGGCTAGGCATCAGTGGAACCCTGGGGGTCCGTAGGCGGTGGACGGTCGGCCCCCGCTGCCTTGGAACCCTGTCAAGGAGCCGCTAAAACCCGAAGGGTAGTTATATCCTCCTGAAATAAAAAAAGGGTTAAAAAAGTTTCTAAATGGGCATTTTCACTTTTAATGGCGTTTTTTTCAGAAGGTGATTCTGGTTTCTCCTTAGGCAGAATCACGAGCACTGAAAATAGAAATAGAAATAGAAATAGAATAGAATTCTATTTCTATTTCTATTTCGAATCACGAGCACTGGTGATTTTGATGAAGAAAAAATGTACCCAATATTTTAAATTTAGCCCTGATTGTGCCTGTATGATTGCAATAATCTGATCGTCTTCAAATCTGCCGTGCTCCACAGTGGCGGATTAACAAATTTTCCGCCAGTAGGCTATTACATTTTTGCCGCCGCTACATTGACCCTACATTGAGTGTCCTCTGAAATCTGCCACCCCTAGGCCGCGGCCTATACGGTCTATTTATAAATCCAGGACTGGTACTCCATCTTAGTACCTACACACCTTACTTAGCTTATCATCAGGCGCAAAGAGAAGGGTGTTTGCTATGTTTGACACCAATGTTTATATGTCTGTGGCTGTGGCATTGCATCTCTCAAACAGATGGACCGATTTCAATGCTGTTGTTTTTATGTAAAAGCCAATTTCCTTGCGATGTTTCGCAGCTAATATGTTTGATGATTGGTCCAGGCGTTTTTGATACATTGACCTTTGAAATGACGATGTCGGAATTCTTTTATTTCTAACTATACTGCTATTACCTTGGTTGGTCTGGGGTTGCCTGACCGGCTCGGGGTATCTTGCCTCTCCCTCATACCGCACGTCCGCGTGGAAGCCAGTCTGCCAGTCAGCATGGTACGTCACTGCAATAAGGATGTTGACACCATTAAAAAATAATTCGAAGTATTTCGAAGACACGATTTCAGTAAAAAAAGCTGGTTAAACCAGGTTAAGTTTCGATTAACTGCAAAATTAGATTTTTTGTTGCTTTAAAACCTAGTCAGTAGTCACTAATATTTATTACAACACTAGTTTTTGCCCGCGGCTCGCGCGCGCTGTTCCCTCGGGAACTGTGCATTTTTCCGGGATAAAAAGTAGCCTATGTCACTCTCGGGCCCATAAACTATGTCTATGCCAAAAAATCGCGTCGATCCGTCGCTCCGTTACGGCGTGAAAGACGGACGAACATACAAACACACTTTCGCATTTGTAATAAGTATTATTAGTATGGATTTGAATATTGTCTATCGCGGGTCGATTTAACTTAGATGACGGGTTATCAAGGGCCGGATTAAATCTTGTCCCGGGCTGCTATTTCCTCATCACTGAATGTCAGTCAGTAGTCACTAGTAGTTATTACAATCCATAATAATATTATAAATGCGAAAGTGTGTTTGTATGTTTGTGTTTGTCCGTCTTTCACGCCGTAACGGAGCGACGGATCGACGTGATTTTTGGCATAGAGATAGTTTATAATAATAATAATAAATAATAAATATCATGGGACACTTGACACCGATTGACCTAGTCCCAAACTAAGCAAAGCTTGTACTATGGGTACTAGGCAACGGATATTATACTTATATAGATAAAGAAATACTTAAATACATATTAAACATCCAAGACCCGAGAACAAACATTCGTATTATTTATACAAATATCTGCCCCGGCCGGGATTCGAACCCGAGAGTGACATAGGCTACTTTTTATCCCGTAAAAATGCACAGTTCCCGAGGGAACAGCGCGCGATAACTGAATTCCACGCGGGCGGAGCCGCGGGCAAAAGATAGTATTTGTATATTACCAATCTGCGTCCGTCCGTCGGGCAGTTGCACTCTGTACTCCCCTCGCACGACGTTCCCGTCGGAGCTCTCCCTTCGGTCGTAGTCGTTGCCAGACTGAGCATCCTTAACGGAGTACCCGAATTCATAGGACTTCGGCTGCAACAAACAATAAGTAGAATCATGGGCTACCAACTCATACAAGATATATTTAGTACTAAAAAACGGCAATAGATGGCACTACCATTAACATCTGTAAAGTATAAAATGTAAATAAGCCGAATTAAGTAGAAATATGTGACGTTATCTATGAAAAGGGACCTTATTGTCGGTTCTAGTTTCCGAGATAATCACCTTTAAAGTAAAATGTCGAAAAAAAACATATTTTCTTTTTTTACTCCATTATAATAAGCAGTCTCTAAATTGTAATTTGACAAAGACACAGGTTTTTAAATCGATTTTTATGGGTTAAAAATATCCCTCAAAGTTTAGTGAGAAAGGGACCTAACTGTCGGTGTGTCTGTCGTATGCTTTCTGTGTGAGCTGTATCGGTTTTTGAAGACATGACGGTACTTGTCGGCGGGGCACGCGACGCGGCGGCGCATATCAAAGGATTTGCTGTCTCTTTCTGACTCGGGTATCGGCTCTGTCCACTCGCTCACTCGCTGCGCACCCGCGTGCACAATTCGTTTCGTTCGTCAGTTGCTGTTTGTATTTACGTGCGGAAAGTGTTAGTGGGTACCTGCTGAGTATTTCGGATCGAAAAGTCTATCCCATTCCTGCACCAACGCGTTTTTGAGCTCGCGAAGCGTCATTGAAGGAGGTACTCGTTGCCTTACTCGTCGTCCAAGCTCGTCCCAGGCATGCTCGATCGGGTTGAGATCCGGGCTCCGGGCCGGCCATTCCATGCGGCGAATACCTACCGATATCGTCCAGGTAGTCTTGTACTACACGAGCAGTATGGGGACGGGCATTGTCATGCATGAAAATAGCATTTTCACCGAGTCTTGCCATAAATGGACCGACGTGTGCATTAAGGATTTCTTCCACGTATCTTACGCCATTTAGAGTACCGTTTTCGATCAGTACTAGCTCTGTTCGGCTTTCTACAGAAATCCCAGCCCACACGAGTACCGAACCGCCACCGTACGCAACCTTTTCTGCAATGCAGGCTTGCATGAATCGTTCTCTTGGCCTTCTGTACACCTTCACCCTTCCGTCGTGTTGATACAGCATAAACTTTGATTCGTCTGAGAATCAAATTTATTTTACTCAGCTAGGTGCATTACTTTTCGAAATATTACAACTTATTATAGTGACCCGAAAGTTTTGCTCTCGAGTGTATTTGCCTAATTTCATTGCAGTAAGATAGGTACATTTTCAAAAACTGGCCACCCATAAATTGACGCATTGTATGATGAGTTCAGTTATGAAGACATTTACCCCAATTTGTATCTTTAGAGGTTTACAGCTCGTTGATTTATAATTATATTATTAGTAAGATTCTTTAAACAGAGTGACAAATTATAATTAATAGTTAGAACTACAACATTTATCTTATTTTTGAATCCTTGTTTTAACTTTGTTACTAAAAATTTTACATCCGACAATAAGGTCCCTTTTTAAATAAGTGCATACTTTAATGTTAACGGAGACAATTTACAGGTTTTTAGTATAAGTTTAGTTTCTAAAGTGATCTAAAATTAATATTATCTAATTTCATCAAAAGTTTTATAGTTGTTTTCATATGATATCACTAAATGTTTTATTACCGACGATAAGGTCCCTTTTAAAAAACGTGTAGTGATTGTACCAGCTTTTTACTAAACTTTAACTTGAATTTTGAGACTGAAAAAAGGTACTTTTTAAATAGAAGTTTGTATGTTTGATCTCATTTGGCTATGCTTTAGCGTAGTGAATATATATTTTTGTTGATTTTGACTGATTAAGTAATTAGAAAACTAGAAAGTTATTTTTGTTAAAATTGTTTTTTTTTTTTATAATAAACAATGTTGATTTATATCAGAGTTATTTTTATTTAGTTACGAATTATTCGAATTATATCCTCCTCCTATAAAATCCAATGAAAAACATACTATAAATGTAATATTTAGCAAAAACCCATCTACCGCACTTTCATTACTTTGTTCACTTTGGCGTGGTAAATAACAGGAATACAGGTATGCAATTATAGAATTGTACATCAATTCTAAAAGACCATATAGTCTATTCATCAAATAACATGCTATCTATGTAACCTCCTACAATAACATACTTTTTTTGGGTGTAGAAGTTTGAATTCAATTTTCTCATAATCACCTTTTACGACTTTTGGGTTTTAACAATTTAAAAAAAAAAATCTATTAGACATATACGCATGTTTTTTACATGGTTCGATAGCTTAATGTATGTAGATTATGAGGACACTAATAACTCAATACCGACAGTAAGGTCCCTTCACGCTGATAACGCCACATATTGATATTAAAATAAAGAATAGCATATTTTATAAACACAACTTCACATCAACTTTATTTCAACTCCTTAATTTGAAGATAAGAAACATCATAAATAATAAATTGAGAATACGAAAGTATAGGCTACATGTGACTACGTTTCAGCTATGAGGTTTTCGTAGTAGTTTGCAAAAGTAACGCTAGATGGCGTAAAACCGGTATGCGCATGCAGCGGGCTACTATGTAATTCGAAACACGAAGTTCGTGTCGTGCGGTCTCTTTCGCTCTCGTAATAAATAGTATAAGTGTCAGAGGGACCGCACGACACGAACTTCGAGTTTCGATTTTCAGAGTAGCCTGCCTATGTGCTGAAGGGCTACTCCGAAACACGACGTTCGAAGTTCGTATCGTGCGATCTCTCTCACACTTATACTATTTAATACGTGAGCGAGAGGGATCGCACGACACGAACTTCAAGTTTCGTAGTAGAGTAGTGACGATATGTAGTTTTAATTTTTTTTTTATTCGACTGGAAGGCAAACGAGTAAGTGGGTCTCCTGGTGGTAAGAGATCACCGACGCCCGTAAACATCTGCAACATCAGGGGTATTGCAGATGCGTTGCCAACCTAGAGGCCTAAGTTGGAATACCTCAAGTGCCAGTAATTTCACCGGCTGTCTTACTCTCCGCGCCGAAACACAACAGTGCAAGCACTGCTGCTTCCCGGCAGGATTAGCGAGCAAGATGGTGGTAGCAATCCGGGCGGACCTTGCACAAGGTCCTACCACCTGCTATTATGCGATTATGCAATTATAGTATATAAATATAAGTGTTGTGTAGTGTATATACTTGGTTTGGTGTTTTTCAAAATCCTCTAATATCTCAGAAACGGTGCGTCCTAGCTCAAAAATAGCCAAATTTTCAACCCCCTCCCAAGCCCATCCCCTACGGGACTACCCCGGACCCAACCCCAAAATTTCATCCCCCCCCCCCACTTTTAGCACATTGACCAGCCTAACCAGACCCCTGATCCAAGGGTAGCAAAAACTTCCAGGGCCTATAGCTCCGGAACGGGGCTACTCCGAAACACGACGTTCGAAGTTCGTATCGTGCGATCTCTCTCACACTTATACTCGCATCTAGGTTGGCAACGCATCTGCAATACCCCTGATGTTGCAGATGTTTACGGGCGTCGGTGATCTCTTACCACCAGGAGACCCACTTGCTCGTTTGCCTTCCAGTCGAATAAAAAAAAAATTAAAACTACATATCGTCACTACTCTACTACGAAACTTGAAGTTCGTGTCGTGCGGTCCCTCTGACACTTAAACTATTTAATACGAGAGCGAGAGGGACGGTACGATACGAACTTTGAGTTTCGTAGTATAGCCCTAAGCTGTAGATAATCTATAAACTAAAATGGCTGACAGCGTTTTCAGCAGATTACGAATAGGTTTGGATCTACGAAACCTCGATTGCTTACGCACTGACCAGCGGCCGTGAGTAGGTTATATAACGTAGCGCCATCTACCAACCCTGTCATGTCCTAGTCAAGCTATATATTGGGCTAACAAGCGACACCCGTATCATTAGTGTCTCGCTAGATGGCATATAGGTATCGTGTTATTTGTGTTCTCAGTGGTGCCTTCTATTGTAAAATAAAGAAAAGAAAAATAGCCAGTTGTATAGCCAGTATTAGGGTGATACCGTTTGCTTGTACTAGGTGGTGTCTCTGTATATTATGTTCTCTGTGGTAGAATCCATGACCCGCGGCGTCTTTTGGTCCGAAATTCCTCAGTGGCTTAAGACGAAAGTCTACAAGCATTATCTTCGCATTTATAATATTACTAGCATTATGCTTGCAACTTCGTTGGTGGCGCCCTCTACCGGAATAAAAGGTAAGTATCCTATGTTGATCTAAATTTGAAATGACTTTCTGCCAAGTTTCTTGCGGCGCATTCTTGTTGGCAATGATGGTCTTTCCAAAAGCGCTGGTAGTTTAAAAAAAATGACGTGTAAAAGTGCCGATTGCGGCCTATTTAGTGAATAAATGATTTGAATTTGAATTTGATCCTTGGGGTTCAAATTACCTATGTACCAAATTTCATCAAAATCGGTTCAGTGGTTTCGACGTGAAAGCGTAACAGACAGACAGTATATATATGTGTATTTATTTATATATATATATATATAAATTAATTAATTAATTTTTTATTTTTTTGAATTAATTTTTGAGCATGTTTGTCTAGCTAGGAGCTAGCTATATATGTACAGGGTGTCCCAAAACTAGCACGTCACAGTGACACCAGAGGTAGGCCAGCTCAAGAGGACTCTAACCAACCTAACATGACCCCAGTAAAAGTTGCACGGTTTTCGAGTTATTAACGAAATAAAGATTTTTGGGGATACTCCCCTTTGTCCTGACATTTTTAGTACCAGCATCGACTTGGAAAGCTCTTAATAACAGTTTTTTATGTGTATCGAATCACGAATAGCTACTTCAGAAGTACAAAGTGTTATTTTGGCAGTAACTACCGTAAAATGCTGAAAATAACTTCATTAATCTTGATTTAAGTTGTCTCAAAAATATGAATTTCAACTTTAACCATCTGCCATGAAAAAAAATTACTAGAAACGAAACAAACAAATAACGTCAATAAATTGGGCATGTCATGCAGATTCAGAAATGGTATGACACATGTATCTTATTGCAACAACATTAGGCATTCTTACCACTTTAGCGAAGCCCTATCAAACCAATTTAAAACTGGAGCTCCGAAAGCAGTCCCTGCTAGTGGTACAAAAATACTGTGTACAGCGGTGGCTCATCTATTATCTGATGCAATTATTTTCCCAAATGCACGAAGGCTAAATAATGTTTGTCTCCCTTTTCAAGGCTAGGACCGGATCCTAAAGAACCGGGTATAACATAAATAAAAAAATTGTAAAATCGCCTACTTTGTCACTTCAAAGTTCAATATTTCAAAAGCGGCTGAAACGATTTTGATAGGACATGTCTTAGAACCATCGCTAGAAAACCTGCTTTCAAATAAAAAAACGCATTCAAATCGGTTTACGCGTTTAAGAGCTACAGTGGCACAGACAGACACGCAGACAGACAGACAGACAGATATAGCGTTCAAACTTATAACACCCCTCTTTTTGCGTGGGTGGTTAAAAACAGGTTTATCTTTCATTCATGTATTGGAATAAATTTTCTTCACAATAAATGTTCAAATTGTCTCCCATGGACTCTGATGCACAAAAAACATCGTTTAATAAAATTTGCAATCCATAATAATAAGGATGCATAAGAAGGATTTTATGCAAACGATATAATAAGAGTCCAGGCAGCAGTCAACATGTGCGTCGGAGTAGCAGCTCAATGATAATCTTCAAAGGGATCAATTTTCCGTACTAACTAATAAAGTACCAAAACTTAAGACCCGGGTATAATTTTGTCCCAGTCGCTGTGGAGATGGCAGGTCCATGGTGTTCCGAAGCAAAGACGTTCGTGAGGGTTTTGAGGTTGTGGATGCGCGAAAGGGGTTGTGATCCTAGGTCGGGCTCGGACTTGGTTCAACGAACATTAAGTTCACTCAAAAAGTCATCGATTTTGAGGTACGAGCTTTTTTCAAAGTAGCGTCGTTATTATTTATGAGATGATGCTACCAGATATTTAGTAGCATTGAGAATGATTGTGTCGCTTTGAAGATGAGCTCTGTTTGAGTTCGAAACGGTCGGTGTAGTATGGTGGTGGTGATAGATGGATTTGTGTGATTGGTGTGTATTTTTGCAGTGTGGAGGAGGAGGAACTGAATGAACACAGATTTCTAGTATAAACGTAGCTATCATAAGGTCGATGGTGAGCAAAGTAGGTGACTGTTTCAGTGCATTGATATGAACCTCGGCAAAGTAACGCCTGATTCAATAAATTAGTAATGTAACATGTTTTTACTTAATAGTGACGGCTTGCGGCATCAGCAAAGTGATAATAATGCCCAAAGTTATTGCAGTAAGATACATCTGTCATACCATTTCTGAATCTGCATGACATGCCTCATTTATTGACGTTCTTTGTTTGTTTCGTTTCTAGTAATTTTTTTTCATGGCAGATGGTTAAAGTTGAAATTCATGTTTTTGAGACACCTTAAATCAAGATTAATGAAGTTATTTTCAGCATTTTACGGTAGTTACTGCCAAAATAACACTTTGTACTTCTGAAGTAACTATTCGTGATTCGATACACATAAAAAACTGTTATTAAGAGCTTTCCAAGTCGATGCTGGTACTAAAAATGTCAAGACAAAGGGGAGTATCCCCAAAAATCTTTATTTCGTTAATAACTCGAAAACCGTGCAACTTTTACTGGGGTCATGTTAGGTTGGTTAGAGTCCTCTTGAGCTGGCCTACCTCTGGTGTCACTGTGACGTGCTAGTTTTGGGACACCCTGTATATATAGTAGGATATCAAGGACAATATATATACACTAGCTGACCCGGCAAACTTCGTACCGCCTCATTTTTTTTTCATATTTACTCACCTTTTAAACCTTCCCTGGACTTCCACAAATAATTCAAAACAAAAATTAGCCAAATCGGTCCAGCCGTTCTCGAGTTTTAGCGAGACTAACGAACAGCAATTGATTTTTATATATATAGAAGAAAGATATAATAAACTATACTTAGTCTTATGCCTAACATGATCAAAATCGGGATGGCCCATCTGTTTAAAGGTGTTGGTTAAACCCATAAGAGGAAAATGTTAATTTTATAAGATAGCGAAGCAACCAGTTCCAAACAACCAGTTCGTTGAGGAAAACGTAATTTAGAATAGAAACATTCGTGGAGCCGCTGTCGTTATTGTTATTCATTATCATCATCATCATCGTCGTCATGTCTGCCGTAGGACGTCCATTATTGGACATAGGCTTCTCTCATCACCCAATATATTTGTCTCATTGTAGACTTCTCCGGAAAAGAATTGAGTTGAGATCAATATGTATAAGTAGGTATCAAATTATTTCGCTTGGAATGTAATGCAAGTTCAAGAGTTGACTTGGCTAGTTTTTTTAACAAAATACAATTTTTTAGAAAAGTAAACATGAAAAGTAATAATAATTATATGAAATGAAATGAATGAAACGAAATGAAATAATTTATTTTGCTTTAGACATGGTAATAAGACATGGTTTTATAAATGCGCTAAGGTGCAGTGACGTCAAAGCATTGGCATGCAAGTTAATATGCAAGTTATTAAATTTATTTATTTATTTATTTAAACAACTCACTAAAAAGACAATTAATTTTGTAATATAAGTAAATAACCTAAATTGGATAATAGTTATTAAGTTATAGATCAATGTGATAATTTCAATTATATAGTCTGTACTCTGTACCTTCCTAAAGTCTAGTCAAGTCAATTTTTTTACTTATTATTTTATATATTATTCTAAACAGGAAATTATAGCAGAGCGCTAAACTCAAAAAATATAAATTATTTAGCGTTATTTTTATGGTATGAACTGAACTAGCTTTTGTCTGTGACTTCGTCTGCAGAGAATTCTACATGTGAATGTCATGGGTTATGGTCATGGTCAAGTTAAGTACATAAATAAATACGTTACTTAAACCTCCCATAAAAAGCCTGGCTGCCGGTAACACCGTATATATTTACATAATATAAACGAAAGACTCTATGGTTTCTTCTGTTCTTCTATTCTTGTAATGTTTTTATTTTATACAAATATGCCTTGCAGTCCAGTCATTAATAAGGCGCTGCTCAAACAAGTCATTTACAAAATACAAAATGAGAAAAAAAACTACCACATTTACTCAAATATTTTAAATTTTAAAAAGATAGTGAAGTGTTTTTAATTTGTGAGTTTTTTTATTTCGTATTAAAACGCATTAAAAAAACATAGCTATAATACAGGTAAATATATACTTTTTGCACAGTTAATGATTTGATGAAAAAAAATCTTTGTTCAATGAGTCGTATTTCATACCAGTATTTTAATATTATTTTTTTACATTTCTACTGTTCGGAATATTATTATTATTCCGTTTAGTGGCGGAACATAACAGCAACAATAGGGCAGAAATACCGTTTGTGGCCACTATACCGTTAATGGGCATTTAGTGTTTAAATATAGGTACGTTTGAAATAAAATTATACTTTTGAAAACTCACTAAAAATGTTGTATTAATACTATAACTTTTTATATACTTATTAATTCAAATGTCAACTTTTTTTTATTTGACTGGATGGCAAACGAGCAAGTGAGTCTCCTGATGGTGAGAGATCACCACCGCCCATAGACACCTGCACACCAAATTATTCACCAAAAATACAGTAGGCAGTAAGATAGTCGTATTATGACAACAAAGATATTACATGTATTGTAAAAGTACCGCTTTTGGCCACCTTAAGACCGCTTTTAGCAAGGTTTTAGCCAGTTCGCAGGTGGTAGGACCTCGTGCAAGGTCCGCCCGGATTGCTACCACCATCTTGCTCGCTAATCCTGCCGTGAAGCAGCAGTGCTTGCACTGTTGTGTTTCGGCGCGGAGAGTAAGACAGCCGGTGAATTACTGGCTCTTGAGGTATTCCAACTTAGGCCTCTAGGTTGGCAACGCATCTGCAATACCCCTGGTGTTGCAGATGTTTATGGGCGGTGGTGATCTCTTACCACCAGGAGACCCACTTGCTCATTTGCCTTCCAGTCATATTTAAAAAAAAGCCTCGCCTCAACTGTCAGTAGAAAGAGATAATTTTCTAATAGAGAGAGAGAGAGAAACATTTATTTATTTATTAATACATACTTCTTTTTGTTATTTCAGATCAACATGAAACTACTACTAATCATGTCCTGTGTGATAACCACCAATGCTGGTGTTACAAGTCGTGATACAATTTGCCATGGTTCAGAGATAAATGGAGTTATGTACACTAAAGAAATACTTGTAACAGGTCTAGACAGACCCTATTTACTAAGCACTGACAACAGCACTGTTTATTTCAGCTATAGTTATAAAGTTAATAATTCAGAATATTATACATCAGCGAAAGTTGATCTAAACACTAAAGAATTTACACACATAAATGGCGTAAATTACGGATTCGCTCATTGTGTTACTGATAACGGTGATGTTTATATAGGAGGGAGCGATGGTGTTTATGAATATAATAAAGTCAATAACACAGCTAAAATATACACCGCTGAAGGCGTTGATGTATGGACGGTGTTCTTCAAAGACGTTCTGTATTATACTGATTCAGCAAATGTCTATACAGTAGTAGACCGAAAACCAAGGAAATTTGAAGATATAAAACAAAATCGAATAAGATATTTCACAATAGACAATGATGAAAATATTTTTTATGCAAATTATTTAGGTTTGTTTCGACAGAAAAAAGGTTCTAAAGATGTTGTGTATTACAAAGACACGAGAGGTATATCTTTAAGAGGTTTAGCGACTGATTTAAATGGTGATGTTTATGTTGCAGTCGAGGATGGTATTTATGTTGTTAATAAGTTGACAAATGAGTTGAAGATACATTTTAAGGCTGATAATGTTTTTGGTGTAACGTTTGATGATAAAAATAACATTGTATACTCTGATCTTTTTGGTGTATATAAGCTTAGACCGACTAGATATGACGAATGTATTTAAAGTAATACACTGAATTTTTGCCATATGATTGGAATTTAATTACATTACAATAGTTTATTGAGGTGCAATGTAATCTTTCCGAAAGCGTTAGTGTAAAAAAGAGGCATGTATAAAAATTATACATATTTTATAAGAAAAAAATTAACTAAAATAATATGTATAGTAGGCTGACAAAATAGTATAATAAACATTTAAAAAATTTTTTTTTTTAGAGACGAGTGGCGGTGTTTTTTTTTCTCATCCAACCTTTTAGTGTGGGGTATCGTTGGATAGGTTTTTTAAAATAATTACGGGGTTGCTAAAACGATTTTTCCATTCAGTGAATTGTTTGCAAAATATTCAACTTCAAAGTGCAAATTTTCATAAAAATCGAGCGTCCCCCCCTCTAAAATCTAAACCGGTGGGTGAAAAAATTTGAAAAAATTCGGAATAGTAGTAAGTATGTCAAACTTACAAGGAAAACTATAACGGTTAAGATTTCTTGACAATTATTAGTAGTTTAAGACCCACTTGCAGGTAAAAATAAATCTAGATTTAGTTGTTAAGCCTGGCTTAAGCTTGATAATTCCATACATTTAGACACTACTAAACTAAGCTTGACGCTAACTCGAGATTTATGTGTTTCCAGCAAGTGGGCATAAGAGTAAATAGCAGTGAAGGTATAAAATACAACTAAACTTGGAATATTCCGTACAAAATACGAAATCCTTAGAAAAATATTACTTAATTTTTTCGTAATTTCTGCGGAACCCTATTTCGGGCGTGTCCGGCACGCTCTTGGCAGGTTTTGTCAGTTAATATTTAATTGAATAATTTACCTTATTTGTCGTATCGTACTATTTGTTTGATATAGATAACCTCTTGCGGGTCATTTTGCGTGGATTCGACAAGGGACAAGAGTAGAGTCGCTTTTTATGTTATTATTATTCAGAAAATTATTTAAAAATATTTGATTGAAAATTCGGATAAATGACGGCATAAGATTAAGGATATTTAATTTTTATAATTACTTAAACAATTGCTCTGATTTTGAATATTATGTGCGTACCAGTATAATGTAAAACTCAGAATTCTATGCCAGTGTACATAATAATTATAGTTAAAAAACTATAAAATATTTTGTTGGCAAACTAAACTCGCATTCCACTCGCATTAATTATTCCAGGAATCCATCTTTAGTCAAAATACAGAGTAATGGCTACTTGCTGGAAATACGCAAACGCACGCTGGAAATCCCGAGATAGTGTTAAGATAGTTTAATAGTGTCAAAATTTATGGAATTATCAATCTTAAGCCAGGTTTAACTACTAAATCTAGATTTATTTTCTCCTGCAAGACGGCCTAAGACTTTTATAACAAAGCTAAACACGGCTTAGGTGAAATCATTTTTCTTTTGGTTTTTCAGTACCGGCCCGACTACTAGCTATCATCATCAGATCTTTCTAGAAGTTTGTTAAATAGCTTAAAATTCCACAGTAGGGATCCCTGTAAAGCATAACCAGCTCAGGAATTCCCAGTTTTTTATTACCCGACTATGCGAAGGAGGGTTATGTATTTTTTTTTATTTTCTTTCGAAAGTTGTAGTTTGCGAGCAAAAGTGCTATAACATAAATGACTGTCATATATTTGGAATGGGCTAATTATTAGGGGTAAGTAATGAAAGATATAAGAACTTATACTATAATATTCAGATTATATACGCTCATATTGTATAAGCTTGTTTTGTATACAGTTCAAGGTGTATAACGAACGTTTGATATAATATCAAAATATCTATTTTTGTTAAGCATAACGTTTTTTAAGTATAATATCAATGTATATAACCATCGTTATGTATAACGTTCATAATATCTCACATTTATAATGTATACTATACAATACATCTAACATCATAATGCATAATGCTCGTATAAAATAACCGCCTGAGATTATTTTCCTCGCTGCTATAAAAAAAAACCTAACACCGAAGGCTAAGGCGGGAGCTACGCTCCGCTTCGCTCCCGCCTTAGCCTTCTGAACCTAACCTATCCGAGTCGCTTCTGCTCCGAACCGTCTTGCTCGCTCGCTTCGCTCGCTCGCACAAATTTATTTTGTATATCATAAAGATAGTATATACTATGATCGATATACGTTATGCATGTTATATAAACTGAATTTAGAGTATTTGAATGTTATATAAAAAAACTTTATACAAAATGAGTATTAGTTTAATTAACTGTTATTCCTAATAAAAATATTGATTTTGATGTTATAGCAAACGTTCATTATATCTTTTGAACGTTATTAATATGAAATTATATATTATGTAGTTATATCTCGTGAGACGCACCCAATTATTAGCGTTCAATTGATACATATAGGGGCTGTTTCACCATCCTTTGATTAGTGTTCGAACAAAACAAATAGAGACGGAATCACATTTAACCGTTAGTTAACACTAATCAATGGACATCCTCATATTGTTACAATTAAACTATTTGGTTTTATTTAGCGGTGGTGTAGGGGTTATAGCACGCAGCAAGGATTGCTGAGGACCTGGGTTCGATTCCCAACGCTGGGCCCTTTGCTGGTTTTTCTGCGCATCCATGTCTCAGTGTGTATTTTCGATATGTTTCACGTGATACCCGTAGAAGTAACAAATTTGGAGTTGAAATAAAAAAAATACAAAAATACTCCAATAAACCAATCATAATTTTATTTTTAAGATAAAAAAAAATAAAACATAAAAAGATGAAAGATAATTTAATGTTCAACATGAGTTTGAATAGTTTGAATAGATGGCATATAGAATTATATTAGTCCTTCATGTTGTGCCTTTCGACGTACATTTATTTTTATACTAATTATAATATATTTATTATTATAATATATATAACCAGTCCATTAAATTTATAATTGCAAGAAATTCGAATAAAATAAAACAAAATAAAGTAAAATGTCATCATCAATCAAAATAAAAATTGAGTGTGGATATATAAGTATTTTATGTTTAGGATAGTTTTATTTAATTTAATGTTTTTCTTATTGTAGTAAATTATAGAACGAGAGGTAATTATAATTAAACAAGAGATGACATATTAAGAGCGTTTATACCTGCAAAACTGGCAATTTGGCATTTTTGTTAGTTTTTCTCGATTATTCCATAAAAAAAATATTTTAAAATTGATAATGGCGACTCCATGGATTATTCTGTTCCATGTGATAGTGGCGGAGTATCTCATGCAATACTGTAGTAGTTTAGAAGACAGAGCAGCGACTGTACTGGTAAGTTAACGAAATCATTTCATAATTTATAATTAAGTTACACATTCAAAATTTGCGCAAAAAGCCGTGGTGGCCTAGTGGTTTAACTTATCGCCTCTCGAGCAGAGGATCGCCGGTTCAAATCCCGGCTTGCACTGAGTTTTTCGAAATTCATGTGCGAAATTAAAATTATACATGTGAAATTTACCATTACATGTGAGATTTACGGTGAAGGAAAACATCATGAGGAAACCTGCACACACCTGCGAAGCAATTAAATGCTGTGTGATGTGTGTGAAGTTCCCAATCCGCACTGGGCCCGCGTGGGAACTACGGCCCAAGCCTTCTTATTCTGAAAGGAGGCCTGTGCCCAGCAGTGGGACGTATATAGGCTGGGGTGGTACTTTCCAACTTGGCCAGTTATTATCATCATCATCATCCGAGCCTAAGTCTCACATCAATCAGCTGGGCAAAGGCCTCATTTCGAAATGAGAGGGCTTGCGTCGTAGTTCCCACGCGGGCCCAGTGCGGGTTGGGAACTTCACACACATCATTCAACTGCTTCGCAGGATGTGCAGGTTTCCTCACAATGATTTCTTTCACCGCACATGAATATTGAAAGACTCAGAGGTGCGAACCGGGATTCGAAGGCCATAGGTCCAAATGGCTTTTTCTCTATTGACTACAGCCATATAATGTTACTAGTGTTTACCCGCGGCTTCGCACGCGTAAATCATTACACACAGTTCCCGTGGGAATTCCCTAAAATTACATCATGGCTTTCATTGACGTTACATTAAAAACAATCATCTGCAATACACCCCTGGTGTTGCAGATGTTTATGGGCGGTGGTGATCTCTTACCATCAGGAGACCCACTTGCTCGTTCGCCATCCAGTCGAATAAAAAAAAAATGGTCGAATTTCATGACTAAGCCCAGCAGTTATTAGTTCGAGATTTTATCCCTATCCCGTGGGAACATCGGGATAAAAAGTAGCCTATGTATTATTTCAAACTTCCAGCTACTTATATACCAAATTTCATGACTCTAAGCCCAGCGATTGTTATTTAGAGATTTTATCCCTATCCCGTGGGAATATCGGGACAAAAAGTATTCTATGTTTTAATCCAGGTTATAAACCAACTTTTGAACAAATTTCATTCAAATCCGTCCAGTCGTTTCAGTGTGAAGAAGTAACAAACATACTCACAAACTTTCGCCTACATTGGTGTGTATTATAGTGTGTCTTTATAACGCTCAGAGGGTTGCCTACTACTATTATCACTACTACTATTGCTTAATGAGCATATACATAAATTTTGCATGCCAGATGCTGGAGAAATGAGTGCGACCAAATTATTTATAAGACCATTGTATACACCACATTTTATGCGAAATAAAGTAATTTGAATTTGAATTTTTGAATTTTTACGGTGCTGGCTGAAAATCAACGCTGGGGTGTTTTTAACGCTTCAGCATTATGTTGAGCCAGTGTCCGATTCACAGTCGCAATGACACATACCTTTGTGTTGTTTATTTGTACCAAATAGTATTGTTGTCTTGTGTTGTGAATAAATGTATTTTCTTTCTTTCTTTTACGTTGTTTCACATTTCAGAAACATGAAGCTGCTATTCCTCCTGTCTTGTCTCATAGTCGTCCAAGCTGGCGTCAGGAGACGAAACGCGCCCTGCGAGGGCCCCGTCATCAATAACATCCACTACAGCAATGAGACCCTCAAAACCGACCTCGATAGACCCTACCTACTAACTGTCGACAGAACTACCAACACACTTTACTTCAGCTACACTACAAACAAAGATGACGACACATTTAAATCAGCTAAAATTGACATCAACACGAAAGAATTTTCTGATATTAATGGAGTCCCTAACGGTTTTACTCAAAGTGTGGACGCAAAAACAAGTGATGTGTACATAGGAGGGAGCGAAGGTGTATATAAATACAACAAGAACAGCAACAAAGCTGAATTCTTCATAGCGAACGACGTTGACATTTGGTTGCTGTATTTCAAAGACGCTTTGTATTTCTCCGAATATCCTTCGCAGTTTCTTTTCACTGTTGTTGATGGCAATGTAACCAGATTCAAAGATCTTGAAGACACTAAAGTCGATAATTTTGTAATTGACAATGATGAAAATATGTTCTTTACTAATTATTCTGGTTTGTACAGTCAAAAGAAAGATACTAAAGATGCTGTGTATTACGAAGATAGTGCAGACGTGTCTATCAGAGGACTAACTACAGATGGTAAGGGTAATGTTTACGCTTGCGTCCAAAATGGAATCTATGCTGTAAATAAAGATAAACATGTTTTAGAGAAAATTTATACCATTGATGACGCTTTCGGCGTAGCGTTTGATGACAATGACAACTTGATATACGCTGACGCAAAGTCTCTAGTCAGGCTTAAGAAGAGTGACGATCAAGACTGTGATAAAACTGATCATACCGATCATACCGAATAAATTAATTTTAATTTAAAGGACTTTAATTTACCATCCAGTTCTAAAGTCAAGCACACTGGTCCGACGATGATTTGATATAATGTATATTTTTTTGAAATTGATGATTTAGGGGAAGTTGAGTGGTTGAGTAAAAGAACCTTTGTTGGGATTACTTATCTTCTTCCTTTACTGCATGATCTCTAACTGAACTCAAACCGCACTATAACTGAACTATATTACATTATATGCTAGCTATACATGTGAGATCTAGATATGTATTACTACATTCCAACCAAATCAATGGACACGATTCAGATAAATCATGTGCCAACCTACCTACCTACTTACATACATATAAAAACAAAAATAACTAACCTAATAATTATAATCCAACGTCACAAAATACAATATACAAACACTAACCTAGTCAAATAACTCGCCCCTTGCCATTCCCTAACATAACGCTCCTAACCTAATATGTATTAAATACATATTAAACATCAACAACTTACAGACGCACATTCATATTTTTCACACAAAATGTCTGCAAGGATCGAACCTGGGACCTTAAGCTTCGTTGTCCGGTATTCTAACCACTAGGCTATCCTGTTCATGTCGTCAAAGTACATTGTATTTATTTCATCGCTCACCCAAGCACCTACTTCACCTTTCGACCATGACGCTAAAATATTATCGCTATGAAAATCCCAAATAACCTAACGTGTTGTTTATTAAGCGTGACGGTCAGCGCGTATACCGCATCCTATCATATCATCAACATTTACAACCCAGCTATTATTTATATTAGCACAGAGACCAATTTCGGAACACACCAACCTTATCATTAGTAAATTTAAGTTGGTTAATAGTCCAGATAAAACAGATGGAAATATAAACACAGAGACACCAGTTGTTCACGTGAACTGCGACGGTTTATACGTAGTAAATAATGAAGCTAATATTGCTGTTCCTAGTTTGTATTGAGGCGAAGTTGACGATATTCATCTCTGATGATCCAGTCCAACAGATAGGCTCGCGCTTCTACAAGAAAATACTGTTGACAAACAAGTATCAAGATCCTAAAGAACTGTCCTATGATTCGGCGAGCAGAAATCTGTTCTTTTCACACATGGACGATGATTTGCAAAACTCAGGACGAGCTTATGTTAATGTTATAACCAAGAATAATAAGAAAATTGATGGGATATCTAGAAATAAAGCTACTGCGGTGGATGCGGACACCAGTGATGTTTTTTTTGGATCTGAGGATGGTTTATATGAATACAACGCAGTGTCCAATAGCGCTACTCTAATAGGTTTGTACAATGTAAACATTTTGAAGCTAGTAATTCGCAATAATGAAATGTATCTTATAGACGCCAATAATCACATGATTTATAAAGTAAAAAATCACAGCAAAACCGTAAAAGTTGGCGAGTGGAAGACTGTCATGGAGTTTGAAGTTGATTATAAAAGAAATATACATTTTGTTAATATGTGTGGGCTATTTTGTGTGCCTGAGGGAAGTGATGTTGCTGTTAAAAACACGGTATTGCCTTTAGTTTACCATTTTATAAGCGACGAGAAGAAAACTTTTGGAGTAACTTTGGATGGTATTTATGAAATTGATTGCAATAATGGTACAGCAGTAAAGGTAGCTAATATAGATTTCTACTTAAGAAGCATTACGTTTGGTGACTACGGTGATATCTATTACTCAACCGATGATAGCATTTACAGATTGAAACCTATAAATTCTTATGTGCTTTATAATATTAATAAAAAGAACTAAAACATGACTTGAACAAATGATCTCCATTGTAAGAAATCCAGCGAATTGAATCTGATTGAAGTTAACTAGCTAATAAATATTTATTGTGATAGAAAAGAAAGGAGTTTTGTTTTATTTATCCCTGGAAATTGGTGACTTCTTCACACGGTTGTCAAAATTCAGTCATATCGAAAAATTGATGGCCGTTGGGGGCAATGTGTTCTTGCTGGAAGGAGGAAGCGTGCAGGTGCGTTTTTACTACATCACGCATATACATGCGTTAAACTACCAGCGCTCTCTTTAAGAGGAGGCTGTGCCCAGCAGTTGGATGTATATAGGCTATTAGGCTAGCATGACTGACTGATGACTGAAGATTACTATCTATAATATCAGCCATATTGTTATTTCCCTGCCTTTTTTCTTTATGCATTAAAAAGAAGAAAGTTTTTTAACTGGTAAGAAGTGAAAGACTTACGACTTCGTGGTCGTGGCCGTGATCGTGTCCGTGGCTGTGGCCGTCGTGGTCTTCGTACTGGCCGCCGAAGGAGCTCGCTGGGAGGTAGCTCTCACTAGGGGCCCCGAAACCTGTAAACGTCATGCCAGAGATTACAGAATCAAAGCAATCAAACCTTTATTGTAATTTTCTCTTTAATTGTTTACTGTAGTTTTTAAGTATTTTATTTGTAATTATATTATTTTGAAAAAATGACTTTCTGCCAAGTTGCGGCGCATTATTCTTGGCAATGATGGTCTTTCCGAAAGCGCTGGTATTTAGTTTAAAAAAAATGACGTGTAAAAGTGCCCATTGCGGCCTATTTACTGAATAAATGATTTGAATTTGAATTTGATAAATACTAACAGTGAAAAAAAGTTCATGGGTACAATATCAACGTCTGGTTACTTTTTGTGTTATAAAAAAAAAATACACGTTAGGTAGGTACCTGTGCTAGGCGGTAGGTAGCTGTTGCTTGGAGTGTTATATCCCGAGTTCTGGTAGGTGTTGCTGCCTCTGTAGTTGTACCGCACCGGAGGCTCGCAGCTGGCCAGGGTTGCCAGCAACAACAGATTTAATACCTGAAAAAAGTATTATCATGTACAGTCACCTGCAAATATCAGCCGCAGCGGGGCGTGCAATCTAACGCGTCCTATCAGCCCGAGAAATAGAGTTTTGTAAATGATTTTATTTATAAACAAACAAATAATATATACAATAATAAACAGAAAACTATAACGGTGGTTTAAGAGTAAATAGCAACCTAAAGTATAATATATACCAGAACTTGGAATATTCCGTATAAAATACGAAATCCTTACAAAAATATCACTTAATTTTTAATTAAGAACTGACACGATAGTGGATTTGGTGCGCAAGTAATGTAATTTTCGTCATCGTCGAGTTGACAAAAATGTGTCCGTTATTGGCCTTAGAATTGTTTAAAATTGTATTCCAAAAGTCGCCAGATAAACTAACGGCTAAACCATTTTTGTCCTCAAAACTTTTGGTCGCTAAGACTTAAGCAAAAGTCGCTAGTTCTAGCGACAAAGTCGCTAAATTGGCAACACTGCCTGCACCTGAGATGATGATTATGATGAACCATAGAACATAGACTGCAATGTAATGTCCAAGAAACCTAGATCGTTAAACGTTGCGTAAAAGCATGGGAGCAAAGTTAAATTACAAATTGTTGTGGGAATGAAGACGTGTTTATTACTGCGGAAAAAGATCCAAAGCTAACATTAGCTGAGGAAACTACAACATTAAGCTATCATTTGATATTAAGGTTGCGTTTCCACCAATAACGTGCGAGGATGTGTTGCGAGGAATGTTTTTCATGAACCAATAGAACCGCTAGATTTCAAGAATAAGTTGACGAATTACTTACAAGGTCTTACTTATAAAAAATAAGTAATTAGTTTTAAAAAATTTATCACACTTGCGAAATGTTTGATGTTTGTAGCGTGACAGGCCACGTCAGTTGTGTTCTAAGATGGCGTACATTGATAGCAGTATTTTTTTTTTGTATTTAATTTGTTATTTAATTTAAAAAAAAAGGAAATTCGAACATGGCGGATGTAGATAATATCTAATTTTGCTATTTCTGTTTTTTTGGCTAGTTGAAGTACCTCTATAATTCTGATAGTGTTTTATGCGGCGATTTAACCTTAACAGTGAATAGTGATCACAAAATTCTATATTGCTCTCGTCTCATTTTTTAATGCGCAAGTTGCCTCCACGTGGTTTCTGGAATTTTGGATTCTGGAATGCAAAAACTACAATCACCGTACAACGTTCTCAAAGAGAGTACTTTGACACTGGCGAAATTGTCCTATTAATAAGGACAGAAAGCCATATTTTAAAAGAGGAGAAGAAGGGTGGTAGACCACATATTTTATTTTTAAAAGTCCCTGAACTAATGTTGTTTAGTTTGACGAGTACGATCTATGTTTTAATTATTTGCTCGTATTACAGGTCACACCCGTTATTAGTATTATAGTAGTATTATATTAGTATTATAAGTTATATTGAGTAGTAGTGGGCGATATATATCGATATTTCAAAAAATATCGATACATGTACGCAATATATCGAATCAATCCGATACTATCGAATCATCAAGTATCGAATGTCATATCGATATATTTTATCCGATATATAAAATATCGTCATTACGATATAATCTTGTCACATTCAAATTTTTTCTTTATATCTACTTAAATTCTCTAAGACTTATTCCTTTAAATCTACAAAATTGGCATACTTCCGAATACATTGCACAAATGCTCACTAAAACATGTGAAGAGTGGGGATTTAATACTGATAAAGTCACAGCAGTAGTAACTGATAATGCTGCAAATATAGTGAAGGCTATCGAAATTGCATTTGGGAAAAAAAACATCCCTTGCTTTGCGCACACACTTAATTTAGTAGCTCAAAATATTTTGGGAATTCCGGAATTACAGCAAATATTAACGAAAGTAAAAAATGTTGTTACTTTTTTTAAACAAAGTTGTGTAGCAAGTGACGAATTGCGTAAAGCAGTTAAAGCTGACACAAAATTGATTCAGTTGATTTGTTTCTTCTCTCTAAAGTGTTTTTACTCATAATTAACCTGATCCCTATTTAATATTATAGACTAGTTAAATACAAGTAATATCGATAGTAGATATTTTTAAAATATCGATATATTTGTTCGATATATCGCAAACTATCGATATTACATTACGATATGTTATATCGAAAAATAATCGATATATCTTTTCATGACCATCCCTAATATTGAGTCAACCGGTGAATTTGTCTGCTTATTTATGTCACTGGCCAAATATAATTAAATAAAGCCCTATTGTGTTTAATTAACAACTAAAACACAGCAGTTGCTTAACTACCAGCATGAACGCGATATAGGTGCCGATAAACATATGAAGTGAAAGTTTGCCCGTTTGCATTGTTTTTGCCCACCAAAATAATCGTCAATAGAAAATTGCTTGGTCATTTCCTATATTCTGAAAATGTGTACCATCAGCAAAAAAAGTGGTCTATTTTGGGATGTGTACGTCAAAAGAAAAAGAACTTTTACTTTTTTTATAGCGATTGAGCTTTTAATTCTGCCCTTCTAAGTAAAAGGCGCTATTTAAAAAAAAAGGTTTTCTGTCATTTACTTACACCACGTGATGCAGAATGTTTTAAGCTACACAATAGTATTAATAACTCAAAAGTTTTTTTTTTTTAGATATTGCAAGGATATTGCCCTTTGGCTTAGGATGGCAGAATTCTACTTTTCGAGTACTTAAATAATGCTCGTTTTGATATTTTCACGGGATAAAGAACTAGCTTTTTCAGTGTCCCCACCTTAGGGCAATTTACCCTAAATTTTGGGTATTTTTACGCGTTTATGGTATTTTTGGGGGAGAAATTTTTTGGGTATTTTTTAGGGTAAAAGTTTTCGATTAAAATGTACTATTTCAAGAACAAATACTGCAGCTGACATAGAAACCAAGACTATTATGAATGCATTCCAAGAATATTTCGAAACGGTGTAGTAGTTCAGCTATTAGTTTATTAATAAATCGCATTTATTTACTTGGTTTTAATTTCAAAAAATTTTAGTGAAAAAATAAATAAAAGTGCCTAATTTAGGGTAATTTGCGCAGCGTTAGCGTAAAAAAAATATCTGAGGTGGCAACACTGAGCTTTTTTATGCACCCACATGAAAAAAACCGCGGGATAAAACTAGTATACATCTGATAAAGATAAATTCTCTAGTGAAACCAAACAGTTCTCGAGATGGACAGAAAGACAAAGGTCCTCTCATTTCCATAGATTACTTACTGCAATTTAATTGGTACGACAGTACAAGTGAATATATTCCTTGTCAGAATGAATTAGAGTTGAGTATGGTCGTGGTTGTTGCATACAATAGTTCTATTGTAGTATTATCTGTGTTATATTTAGTGTTGGCTTGCATGGAAATGTAGTTTAGGTATTTATTGCATTTTGTAAGGCATTTCTGTATGTACTTAAGCACTTTATTGTATAAAAATAAACAATTACAAAATTATTTTCGTAAATAAAATTCACGACGTCAAATAAGAATTTAATTTAAAAATTATGATAACAATGATTAAAAGTGAAATTGAAAATACAAACTGAAATATAGATGCACAAAAAAACCAGAAAAATACGACCAGCACTGGGAATCGAACCCAGGTTCCTAGTGCTGGTCTTATTTTTCTGGTTTTTCTGTGCAACTATATTTCAAAATATAATCATCTATATTTCAAACCAATCTTAATTTGATTGCTTAATATTGATTCGTTGATGGTTTATTTCATAAAATACTTTAAATGGAAAGAATAAAAATAACATCTAATCAACTAACTAAAACTATAATAACTTAATAATGATATCTCTTGTCCGGGTGAGCGGTTAGTTCCAATGGAATGCCGAAAGTTTCTCGATGAGGGCTACGGTATAGATGTCGCTAGCGTCACTGCTTAAGTGGCTATATAAGAAACAAAGAATCTGAGATATGTGGTGCATAGGGGAAATTCGTGCCTGTACCGTTGTCCAGCAGTGGTGTAGCGTTAAAGCACGCGGCACGGAAATGCCGAGGACCTGGGTTCGATTCCCAGTGCTGGTCTTATTTTTCTGGTTTTTCTGTGCAACTATATTTCAGTTTGTATTTTCAATTTAGGTTTTACGGGATGACCGTAAAAGTAAAATTTTGGAATTGCAATACAAAATACAAAAAGATTCCAAAAAAACAATCTTAATTAAAAGTGCAATCATGAAAATAAAATTAAAATGACATTTTCGGTAGCTTTAGAAAATGGGAAAGTAAATCATGGTTGAAACTGGACTAACTAGTTTTTATGAGAATCTCCCAAAATGGACCCACTTGCTCGTTTGCCTTCCAGTCTAATAAAAAAAAATTACGTTCAATATTTGATTCCCCCCTCCTCATTGTTAGTAAAACTAAGCAGAACTCCAAGGTGCTAGTCCGGACTTGAACCCACGATTTTCTTCTTGAGAGGCTATAGGCCACCATGGCTAAATTTACTGTAAAATTGAAATATTCAGAACCATGTAAACCCCTCTTAAGCAATAGGCTCCATAAGTGCAGTATCAAAGTACCTGAGTACTTACATCTAGACCATTGCATCAAAACATTATGTAGAATGCAGCTCGCTACGTTTATCTAGGTCACAAAATAGGGCATCTAATATAACCACTACTTGTAGCTGTCATGTCTACACTTGATATGGACTGTGAAATAAGGTGTGTTCCATAATATACCACTATTCACGTAGAGAGAGTTTGGACGACCTGATGGCCTAGTGGTCAGAGAACCTGACTATGAAGCTTGAGGTCCGGGGTTCGATTCCCGGCCGAGGCAGATATTTGTATAATAATACGAATGTTTGTTCTCGGGTCTTGGGTGTTTAATATGTATTTATCTATATGTATAATGTTTATCCGTTGCCTAGTGTCCATAGCTTAGCTTAGTTTGGAACTAGGTCAATTATTTTCGAGTGTCCCAGATATTTATTTGATTATTTATATTTGTTACTAACAAATTTTGTGATCCCATGTTGACATCTATAGACTTTAAACGCCTGATATCATCAGATCAGTCTTATCCATGGTTTTATTATTTGTCCAGAGGCTAAGGTCACCTTGTAGAAAAAAATACCGTTATTTATTACGACAACAAAATTATCTAACTATTTTTCAACTATGTTCTCTTTTTTGAACCAATTGTAGTCATATCCATATTATGTGTATATCGTTCGACATGATTTTGACGTAAATTGCATCCGTCGTCCGCCCACTGGATAACACTAATCAATGGATGGTGAAACAGCCCCTTAAAGTTTTTGACCTTAATTGTTTTTTTTGTGATAGACAGCAATCGGAACCATAGTGACAAGGTCTCGTTGGCACTTAAATACGGAACCCTAAAACCGATTAGTTAGCACGCCACATTCACATCCGATATAGCGTTACGCCATGCCCCACATACATATATATGTTATTATGGCAATTGAGCGAAACATAATGACTGCTTAAATATGCGTGCGGTTAGATATAATATGAGTCCAATGTCATATGTATGACGTAATGTGAAATTTAGAATATATTCGTACTGTATGTTATGTACCATATCACCCAAATATGTTGTCTACCACCCTTCTTCTTCTCTTTTAAAATATGGCTTTGTCCTAATTAATGGGACCATTTTGCCAGTGTCAAAGTACTCTTTGAGAGGGACGTTGTACGGTGATTGTAGTTTTTGCAACTTTGTAGTAAAATTCCAGAAACCACGTGGAAACAATTTGCGCATTAAAAAATGTCAGACACGAGAGCAATATAGAATTTTGTGTTCACTGCTCACTGTTAAGGTTAATCGCCGCATAAAACACTATCAAAATTATACTTCAACTAGCCAAAGAAACTGAAATAGCAAAATTAGATATTGTCTACATCCGCCATGTTCGAATGCTACAAATCGAATCCGTCTACCACCCTAAAGTTGATAATCGTTTGCATGTCATTAAACAATAATGCCAATAGACGTGTCTGTCAACTTGAAAGTTCGACTTTAGCGACGTATTCATTTGATAGGAACTTGTTTAAAAATTGATAGACCACTTATTTGGCTGATAGTACCTACTAACTGACTGTTGCTTGCAACTTTGTATCCTGAGGGAAGTATCGCGTCGATCTGTCGCTCAGTTTCGACGTAAAAGACGGACAAACATAAAAACACACACACTTTCGCATTGTCAGTGAGATTGCCAATTCCGTTATGTGTTTTTTTTTTTGATATATGGGTTTTGCATTTAATTTAAAAGCCATATGTGCCAAAATCCATATATGAAAAAAATGCACATAACGATATTGGCAATCTCACCAACGTATAATATTAGTATGGATACTTAGCTCAACAAGCGTATCGTACACGCCTTGCATGTTAAGTACGTTGTTGTCATAATCTAAATTCGCTACTGGTAATAAAAACTAAATCAAATTCAAATTACCGACGCAAAAATACTTTGCAAATTAAGTATGCAATTGAAACTACATAATGTTTCAGATTGTTGCTGTTGTGTATAATTGGTAAGGCCCGGGATTTTGCGTACGGATATTTGACAGATTTTAAGGAGAGACCACCGCTTTTTTTCTATTTTATCGATAGTAAAATTAACAATGGAATAGACTTTGAATACGAAATCGACAACTGTTAATTAAGTTGTAACTGGATTTACTAGAGACTAATTATTTTGCAATAGGTAAATAATATATTTTATTAAAAAATTAAAAACCAATATAAATCTAAAAATCTAAGACGCTGTGCGAGAAAGCTGCCAGCCCCCTTGTCTCCGGTGGTGTCGACCAGTCACTTTGCCAGTTGTAACTTTAATACATAATTGTAATAATTGGAATAACCAATTAACGAAATCATAAACGTTTTTACCTCCTAGTCGCAAACGCTGTATAAAGGCTTTGTTATTAGAACATTATTTGTCTGTATGTTATCTAAGCTTTATTATGTCACTTTGAAACTTAC
Organism: Choristoneura rosaceana; assembly: GCA_037349165.1. Lineage (NCBI taxonomy): Eukaryota > Metazoa > Arthropoda > Insecta > Lepidoptera > Tortricidae > Choristoneura > Choristoneura rosaceana. Next base: position 2,735,551 of record JAZBNJ010000007.1, read on the forward strand.
CTTTTGCTTTGCCTTTATTTATTGACTATTTAATTTAAATTAATGTTTTGACATGTACTTACTTTGTAGTGACACATTGCGACTGTCGATTTGTTATTAGTCTGAAAAAAAAGTAAGATTGTTATTAGGTACAATTATTTAGGTACACGTTATAAATAAGTGATCACTTTTGTACATTTTTTTTATTCGACTTGATGGAAAACGAGCATGTGGGTCTCCTGATGGTAAGAGATCACCACAGCTCATAAACATCTGCAACACCAGGGGTATTGCAGATGCATTTCCAACCTAGAGGCCTAAGATGGGATACCTCAAGCGCCAGTAATTTCACCGGCTGTCTTACTCTCCACGCCGAAACACAACAGCACATTTGTCTTTTTAACGTCATGTTCGGAAAGCCATACGAAATTGTCTATATACCAAATGAAAGCGACAAGGTACAAAAGTGATCACTTATTTATTACGTTGACTGTACATTAATTTTCATCTTTCTGATTTATAAACTTAAGTATACATTTGCATTGATCTAACATATTATTGCTTTCGTTTCTCCTGTATTTTCGTTTCAGCCACCTACTTTGACTTTTTTTACTACTTTTTAAGGTTTCAGTCAAAATGGCAAAAACCAAACCCTTATAGTTTCGCCACGTCTATCTGTCTGTCTGTCCGTCCGCGGCCATGCTCAGAGACTATCAGTGCTAGAAATCTGCAATTTTGTACGTATATTTTCATTAAAGTCGAGCGTCCCCCCCTCTACTCTCTACAAATAAATATTTGAAAAAATTGGGTGGAAAAAATTGAAAAAATTCAAGATGGTAGTAAGTACCTACCTATATCAAATTTACCAGTAAAATTATAACGGCTAAGATTGCTTGAGAATTAGTAGTAGTTTAAGAGTAAATGGGCGTTTAAAAAAAAAACCTAATTTTTTAAATTTTGGAAAAAAATATAGTTTTTCCTACTCAGAATCAAGAGCACAATCGATTCCGAACGTTTAAAAAAATGTCCCCAGTTTTTCATACAAAATTTTATGAGTCAGTTTTGTCACGCCCATACTGATTGTATGAAAAAAAACGTCGCAAAACTGAAATTTTTTTTGGGGATTTTTTTTAAACTATCGGAATCGATTGCGCTCTTTATTCTGAGTAGGAAAAACCATATTTTTCCAAAATTTCAAAAAAAAAATAAAGATTACACTTATTTTTTCAAAAGGCCCAAATAGCAGCCTATGGTATAAAATAATTACTTACGTATACTTGGAAGATTCCGTACACAACACGAAATCCTTAGAAAAATATTACTTGATTTTTTTGTAATGGCTACGGAACCCTATTTTTTCGTGTCCGACACGCTCTTGGCCGGTTTTTTCGTAATCATTAGGTTAAGTTGCTTATCACATTTTCAAAATATAACAGAGTTTTATGCAAGTAATTCTAACACGTCTAATTAGAGCAGTGACGGGGCAAAGACGTCGTTTAGCACCTCGATATTATGACATTTGCGAGTTGTTACACTTTGACGCGACCACGCGATGCACTGCATAACTGTTACGAGACTTATGTGATTATTACTCTAGGTGTAATTCAAATTAAGTAAGATTACTATTTGGAGTCTTTTTGTATTTTTTATTTCAACTCCAAACGTTAGTGTCGCTGCTAAAGTGACTATGAAAAGAATTCAAGTTGAAATATTGGTGCATAGGAAAAATTCGTGTCTAGTCTCCTGTCTAGCGGTGGTGTAGGGGAATAGCACGCAGCACGGAATGCTGAGGACCTCGGTTCGATTCCCAGCGCTTGTCTATTTTTCTGTGCATTCATATTTCGGCTTGTGTTTTCGTGTGAAATATATCAAATGAAGTACTTAGTTAGGAAATCATTAAAACTTGCTCATTAAATTCACTAAATATCTCACTAACATCCTTACTATTGTAAAGGGGAAAGTGTGTTTGTATGTTTGTGTGTTTGTCCGTCTTTCACGCCGTAACGGAGCGACGGATCATCGTGATTTTTGGCATAGAGATAGTTTATGGTCCCGAGAGTGACATAGGCTACTTTTTATCCCGGAAAAATGCACAGTACCCGAGGGAACAGCGCGCGATAACCGAATACCACGCGGGCGGAGCCGCGGGCAAAAGCTAGAAAGAGAAAATTTGTAAGTCTGTTTGTTTGTTACCTCTTCACGTCTAACCACAAAACTGATTAAGATGAAATTCGGCATACCGATAGTTTGAGTTCCGGCGAAGGACATAGGATAGTTTTTATCCCGGAAAATTGCATAGTTCCCGCGGGATAGAGATAAAAGAATTCTACGCGGACGGAGTCGCGGGTAATGGCTAGTTGGAACATAAATGACGAAGACCGGAATAGCAAAGTAGTTAGAGTAACTAATAAGTTTGATTCCCCGTCTGGGCAGATATTTGTATGAGAAATACGAATCTTTGCCCTCGATCTCCATTCTTGGGTGTTTTACAATGTGTTTAAGTATGTCTTTATTTAAGTACTAGTTTTTGCCCGCGGCTCCGCCCGCTTGGTATTCGGTTATCGCGCTGTTCCCTCGGGAACTGTGCATTTTCTGGGATAAAAAGTAGCTTGTGTCATTCTCTGGCCCATAAACTATCTCTATGCCAAAAGTCACGTCGATCCGTCGCTCCGTTTCGACGTGAAAGACGGACAAACATACACACAAACACACACACACACTTTCGTATTTATAATATTAGTACGGATTAGTATGGATGTTTATCCATTGCTTTAGTATCCATAACACAAGCTACTCGTATATGATATTTTTATTTATTTCTATGTACTACGAGTAGTCTATGTGTTATTTCAGACGTCCTATTTAAGTATATGCCAAATTTTGTTCAAATCGTAGAGCTGTTTTAGTGTGATTGAGTATCACACCAGTGCACGCACATTCGCATTTTAATATTAGTAGGATTTGGCAAATAGTGCGACAAACGAGCAAGCGAATCACTGATGGTAAGTTAGCACCCATCACACTCACAACTAGTCACAACAAGAGAATTAGCAGATGTGTTGCCGCCTTTTATTTGTTTTGTTGAATTTCTTGCCCCATTATTCTAAACATAGGTTTCTCCTAACCGGTGGTAGTTTCTTCCACATTCAAAAGTGTTTTTCATTGCTTAAATTAAATAAACCTGCTGACTTTTGTCTTTTTTTTGGAAGATAGAGTGCCCAAGACCTAGACAAAATTCACCAATTATGATTTTATTAAAGTTTTACTTCATATAATTTTTAAAAATGGTTGAACTTGGGCTTTTAGTGTTTCCTCTGGTAATTTTTAAGTGAGATATATTTTAATTTTCTTTTGTTTAAGTTATTTATTCACTAAATATCTAATTTGTTCCTCATTTAGTACATTTTGGTGTTTAAAATGCAGTCCGTCTATACCGGCCCTAAGACTGCTAAGACTATTGAACTGCCTATTGAATATTATTATTATTATTTTTATTTGAATTATTGTAGTATTTTTACGTATAATATAGTATTAATATACTTATATTTTTGTACTTATAAAAATATAATTATATTTGATTTTTTTCATTTTATTTTTTAATAACTTGACGAAGCATGTAGCTGAATAACTTTGTTTTTAATTAGTCTTCTTTTAATAAATATTTCGACAGTTCATATGTGTGTATGATAAACAATTAAGTCCTAAGAAAAGTAACATGTTTTAAATTTATTTAATTTTCAGTATAATATACACAAATGTATCCTAAGAAATCTATACCTTAAATAATAATAAATAGGAACTCATGTCATTAATTTCTAAATATATAATTTATACGTCAAATAATTTACACTCATTAAAAATTTCTTATAAACCACACACGTAAAATCACGTAAATGAAAACCAACCTTTAAAAACAAAACACCACGGAGCAAATAACTTTTTAAATAATTCGAAATTGGAACACCACCGTTTCGCGCGCAAAGTTTCGGTCGCGTTCACAAACTACGCGTTCTAGTTTACATCTGCAACTGATATAGTTTGGCTGAATGATGTTTTATATAGTGCAATCAGAGGAGGGCTATTGTGTTTTGGCTTTATTTTAGCGGCCTCGAACGGACTATAACAGGGCTTTTAAAGCATCTTCTTATTGTATATTATTTTTTTCTATGCTAATTTTTGTCCTTGGAGATAAATAGCTTAAGGTTTTCTTGTGTTTAAAGTATTTACTACTTACTTAAGTTTGTATTCTTTGAAATCGCTTACCGGTTAGCTTTTTTATGCTAGCGCTTTTTTTAAATGGTTTTTCCGAAAACGCTGGTAATCAAAGTGAGATAATATATAAAAGAGCCTTAGTTACTTGCAAAATAATCGTTTTGATTTTGATTTTGCTTAAACATGTTTAATTACTTTATATATTTGACTATTTCTAGGGTCCTTAGATATTTTTTATATTTAAATATTATTATGATTTATTTTGATAATTACACAAAAAGTAACCATAAGTAAAGCGTAACTAAATATAAACTAAATAAATACCTAACTTAAATTAAATCTAAAAAAGGCCCCGTGGCATGGTGCCCAAGGGGCTGGCAGCATTCCGTCATTGAATGGCGATGGCGATTCGTTGAGAGAGATAGCTGCCAGCCCTATTTGGTCTCCAGTAGAGTTGAGAATTCTTTTAATTATGTAGTTTTACATTTTGTTAAATAATCGGATATATCGGATCCGCAGAAGAACTAAGGTAACTGACATAGCCCGAAGAATTGCAAAACTGAAGTGGCAGTGGGCGGGCATTGCTCGCAGGACTGATGCCCGATGGGGTCAGAAGGTTCACGAATGGCGTCCGCGGACCGGGAGACGAGCTGTCGGTAGGCCTCCAACAAGATGGAGCGACGACCTGGTTAAGATCGCGGGATCGCGGTGGATGCGAAAAGTGGTCTGAGTGGAGAGCCTTGGGGGAGGCCTATGTTCAGCTTTCGGCTGACATGATGGTGATGAATCGGAAATAAATAGTTTTGCAACAAAAATCGATTCGTATTTCGGTAACTTGGAAATGTTAGTTACTAGGTAATGGATGCGATTCTACGCGCACGTCGGCTAAATTGTCTAAATCTAAATTTTCTAAATTTTAATTGACATTTAGACGGCTGATTTAACAAGTGCTATTCCAGAAAGTCACACTGACCGGCTAGATAGATCGGCTAAAATAAGAAACGTCAGATTAAATTAGCGTTGTCATTTGATTATGACAGGTGCTCATAGAATAGCAAAGTGATTTAGCGACGTCTAAATAAAATTAGGAATTTTAGCGGCCGCTGTAGAATCGGGTCCAGTATGTAGCGTAGAGCCCTTATAAAACAATTAACAGTAGATTAATTGTAAACAAGTGCGTAAACGCGACGTTTTGATTTGAATACCTAGTTTAGGAGTGCTGATAGATTAATGCACTTTTGTAGTAATGCTCATTAAAAGTCAAAGTCAAAGCCAAAATATCTTTGTTCAATTTAGGCTATAACAAGCACCTATGAACGTTAAAAATATTACCACAGGTTCGGAAAAACTTCTGTCGAGAAAAATCCGCCAAGAAATTATGTGTATTTAATTTTTCAGAAGCAGTAATCGTTGAATTTCTACCGAAAAAGTTTCGCTGTCGACATGTTCTTTTTTACTACTCCGTTATTATAGTTGAAGATTTTTATCTCAGAACAACGAACTTATGAGTAGGCAGCTTCTACCTTTGTATTTTACAGTCAGCAACAAAAGCCAAAGTCAAAATCTCTTTATTCAATTTAGGCTTTAGCAAGCACTTATGAACGTCAAAAAAAATCTACCACCGGTTCGGAAAAACCTCTGTTGAGAAGAATCCGGCAAGAAACTCAACGAGGTATTTTTTTTTTTAAGAACAGATTCATAATATTTATAAATGATATCTATAAATGAATATACACCCAAAGTGCAAAAATATGTATACACTACTTTAATAAAGTCATGTACCTATACATATTTTTGGCATTTCAAACGTATGTAAGGTATTCTGGCAAAACAGAATAAGTGCAAAATAAAAAAAAATAGTTACATACATAGGCGTAGGTACATAATTTTTTCTGCTTTATCTATCTAGCTAAACCGTATAAGTAAATAAATATTGTACACTTATCCGGTTCTGTCACAATACCTTCAGTATATTTTTGTTGTTGACTGTACAGTCACCTGCATTAATAATCTGCCACATTGGAGCGTGCAAAAATATCTGACACGTTCTATCGGCCCTAGAAATAGAATCGTCAGGTATTTATCCACGCTTCGTTGTGTCAGATATTTGTGTATGTGACTGTACCAGATTCGAAGAATAAAATGTAATTGTTATTATTTAGCATGAAATACTACATAAATTGCTACTAGTTTTTGTGGTTCATTGAACTCAGCGCTTAACGTACGTATACTCCATTTATTTTGCACACGTTTTTAAATGGAACCACGAAACTATTCAAAATAGTGTTAACTTCTGTAATAAAAACATATTAAATACCGCTAATAAATGTATATGTAGATATTTTGAATCCATTTGTGTTCGAAATACCAAGAAACGTGACCGTTAATTCAAAACTTAAATTAAATGGAGTATAGTTGTTGTACAGCCAAAGTGTTGGAGCAATAATCTTCTTTAGAAAACAATGAAAATGGAACTACATTTTTTTATAAGAAATTGATGCAATGTTCAAGCATTTTACGATAACATTTTGACAGTTTAAGGTCACACTCACTCATATTAAATGGTATGGTAACGGATAACTCACGTCTTAAACGAGTTTAGCTCGACATGTTTCGTGAGTTATCCGTTACCATATCATTTAATATGAGAGAGTCTCGCGGTAGTTTCATGTTTAAAATCACACTCAGGTTATTCTTTACTCTTACACAAATTTTACATTTTAACTCAGTACATATTGGGTACATCAGCTTTATCCTTTATACTAATATGCAATTTATTGACAAATGAAACTAAATAATATAAACACTGAATATTAAACATAACTTTCTAACAATAACTTAAAATAAAATAAAAATTTAACCTAAAACTAAAACGAATTGTCCAAAGAGTACCCCTTAGGCAAGGTCCCGAAGATGCCGGCAGGGTTTCCTCTTTGACTCAGTTGTATGTAATATCATCATCCCAGCCTATATACGTACTTCTGCTGGCCACAGGCCTGCCCTCAGAATGAAAGGACTTAGGCCGTAGTTCCCACGCGAGCCCAGAGTAGATTGGGAATTTCACACACACCATTGAATTGCTGTACGTAAACCTCATGATAAATTTCAAATGTAAATTCACACGAGAGTATCGAATACCTTTTTATTTATTTTTTACGCTAAATTTTTTTAAAATAAAAACAAAGTAAATAAATGCGAAGTCACTCAAAGGGCTATGGAGCGTAGGCTGGTGGGAGTAACATTACGAGATCGGAAAACTAACAACTGGTTGAGGAAACAAAGCAGAGTTTCCGACATTATAAAGCGGGTAGCCAAGCTGAAGTGGCAATGGGCTGGTCACGTTGCCCGCAAAACAGACTCGTGGTGCAAGGCTTTACTGGAATGGAGGCCGTGGGGGTGCAAAAGACCGGTTGGAAGACCTCAAATGCGTTGGAGGGATGATATCGGGAGAGTTGCAGGCAGTAACTGGATGCAGACGGCTCAGAATAGAGCAACCTGGAGAAAGCTGAAGGAGGCCTACACCAAATTGGTTGAGAGAGGCTTGAGATGATGATGATGATGATGCATTCATAATAGCTTCTATGTCAGTTGCAGTATTTTTTCTTGAAATCGCACATTTTATTCGAAAACTTTTACCCTAAAAAATAACCTAAGTATTTTTCTAACCTAAAAATACCCTAAACGCGTCAAATACCCTAAATTTAGGGTAAATTACCCTAAGCCTCCTACACCCTCCTTCTCCTCTCCTGTTTACCTTACACTGCGTATGCGTCGCCCTCTTACGAGTATATAACACTCTATTAAATTCTCATTGATGTCGTCCACTATACCCCAATTCAATAGAATCTGACAATCCTGTAAACACTTCCAGCGTACTAATGTGAACACCGTGCTGCCTAGGGCTTTGTGATTTGTGATGTGACTATTATTCTTTTTTGATTCCTTTTAGATGATAATTGCAACAACAGGGACATATATAATCAAGCGTGCCCACGTTAGGGTGTGTTAAATGTGTAGAAAATTGTCAGATACTATTGAATTGTACTTTAATGCAGGTAAAATTATTTTCGCGGTCAAACACATAAACAACTATTTAACTAATTTTGGGTCATCGTTCATCACAAATTACCACGCTTATTTCATTTTCTAGATTTTTTACCGTACGTGCAAAAATATCTGACACGTCCTTCCGGCCCAAGAAATAGAGTCGTATCAGATATTTATGCACGCTTGTTGTGTTAGTTATTGGTGCGGGTGACTGTAGGTACAACTGCAACCTGTACTTGACACTGGCAAAATTATCCTCCAATGGCCAGAGACATATATTTAAAAGAAACAACAACTATTTGTGGACCCATGTCCTTTTAGATTAAACGCTTATTTAAAACAGTTTCCGCCAAAACTAGAATCAGGAACACATTAGCCTCATGGTCAAAATGTGGTCAAAATAATACTAACGATTCAGGAGCTACATGCGTTGCGAATAATTATTGCATATTGTGTTGAATGGTAACAACTGATTTACTGTCCTTGTGATTTAATAGTATATTTTATGGTTTAATAAAGTAGTGCGCAGGTAATTTGTGATTGTAGGTATGTGTATAAAGTTTCTATTTATCAGTGGGAGGAGCGAATAAATCATCTCTCATTCTGTGAAGAGGCCTGTGTCCAGCACTCCGTATGTTGATGTAGAAGTCCGGTATTACCACAGAATAAGTAATAGTACTACCGTAGTATTACTTGGAACATCTTGTTTATACAGCGTGTATTTTTGATACTACCTCAAACTTTAAGGGCAGTTAGTGAAGGCCCTAATAATCACATTTTATTATGTTTTAAGAAAATTAGACTTACTATTTTCTTTACAAAATTAATTAGCACGCAATGAATACGCGATATTACTTTGTTTTCATTCAAAACGTCGTACCAGTCTCGCGCAACTTAGAACAAAAAAACTTTTGTATGGAATCTGCATGGCAAACCATTACCATAATATAATATAAACTAAAACCTCAGTACAGTTTAGCCATAGTAAAAGGATAATCCTTTTACTATGGTTTAGCTGTCAGGTCAACTGTCATGAGTGTCATGTCAGGCATGTTGCTTACATTGATGTATATGTACTTACTAGATTACGCCATCCGAACACTCATTGTGTTCCACTGCTTTGCACCTTGCACTGTGCAAAGGACTTTAGTATGACTTTGACATTCATGAGCGGCGGACGAACTAGTTTTTGATTGAGACTCCGAATATAGGCGTGAACCTGCACGTAAGTAACAATTCACTACTCAAGTAAGTAAAATTACATCTTGTACAAGTGATTAAGCAACTAATAATATTGTAATACCACAATAAAAACATTTTTTTAAATAAAACGTAACGCATCGAAGGTTATAAAGTCGTTGACATTACGCCATCTTACAATCATAGACTAAAACGTGCAGACGTTCCCATTCAGAATTGGTTGTAGGTAAAAAATTGTGACTAAACATGAATGACAATTCGTTTAATTGCTTTATTTATACCTGTCATTCTTTTTCCATGTACTAATTTTTATGAACGTCAATATGTCACGCGATACGCATTTTAGTAATAGTTGAAGTATGGTTGAAGTATAAAGTACTACATCCAGTCCTTTCCCTGATCCCTGTAGGAGATGACGTCGTGCGTTTTTCGCTACTGTAAAAACACGGCAAAAAATGACAGCGAAGGTGTCAGTTTTCATAGGTAAGTTTATAGTTAGAGGTAAATGTGTAAGTATAGGTTTTTGTTGTTTTTTTATTGTATATTATATACACCTACATAGTAAAAATATTATTATAATCACTAATGTTCACATTATTACTAAAATGAACTTACTATGAACAAAACATGATTGAGTTTTAAAATGAGAACATTTTGAATTGTGTCAGTTTCATTCTAAAGGTTTCAATCACATTTCTAGTGCTTCAGCTTTTTTTCAAAACCTCATTCACTATCTGCCTATTTATTAAGATAATTTCTTTCAATTGATTAAAAAAATGCAGTTAAAAGTTTCCGTTTTTTTTTCGAAAATATCTATTTTGCGAGATGCAAAATGATTACGTTTTGTAGGTAAAATAGCTGTGTCACGTCTGCGGTGTATAATCTATATAGCGTTGACGTCTTGTGACAGTTCGGTATTTGAACATATTGTTGACATGAACGTGCGGGTCCATTAGGTCAATGGTTGCTTAGCTTGTGATTGTGACTCGCATACTTTATTCGTTAATTTCTTTAGATTTCTATTTAAGTTCGTCTTAATTGTTTTCTAAAGTAGTGACACGTGACTGACGTAAACATATTTTGTGAAATTGGCACCGAAAAGACGATTTATAACGTGTGAAATTTGTGGAAATGGAACAAGTCGACATAATCACGAAAAAAGGATTTTTATGGCAAAATTTCCCTTTGACGAGAACCGGTAAGTATTGTCTTAGATACTTTTAGCTATATTTTGTAGCAGCAAGTTAAATAAACAAAGGGAAATAGATATTTAATATCCTTATCATTGTCCACTAGGGATGTGTACTACAACTATCGATAACTGTAGGCTTATTTGTTTATCAGTGCAACTAATATTACTTTACATAAGAAGAAGAAAGATCGGAACTTTATGACAACTTGCATGCAATATGACCATAATTATAGGCATTTTCAAACTTCCGATATTTCAATGCAGTTGAAAATATCTTGATCATGGGTAGACAAGACACACACGGCCTGGATAAATTATTGAGTTTAGTGATTACATAACATTTTAACCGTAAATTAAAAAAATAAATACCTCTGTTTTAACGATAAAATGTTTTCAGATGCAGGGCACAAACTAGTGGGAAAAGAAGATTTGGTGAATGTTTCCATAAAGAAATTACATGTATTAAAATACATACGTGAAATTCACTTTGAAAACAGGGCTTTGAAAAAAATAAAGGAAATCAATAGAAAACTTGTATTTTATTTTGGGTCCACACCTAAATCCAATACTATGTGTAGGTATACGACTTAAGTGTGGACTCGATCTTAACCTAAATTTGATTACAAAAATTGTTGACCTAAGCCTGTATTTCAACCCTCACCATTTTATCGATATCGATAAAAAGCGCAAACGTTTAGCATGCTGCACTATTTAAATCTGTTATGTTGGTAGTATTGTTTTTTGGCGTTAAACGGATCTTACACACACACATACATACACGCGTAGGCGTACATTTTGGTAATGGTTTGCCATGCAGACTCAATACAAACTCGATTCCATTCGCTAGTATGGGAGTCCCGCCTCTTAAAACGTAGTGGTTATATTCTCTTTGCGTCGTACGTGTTGACGTGACAGCTGTCACAGAACGGTTCTCTCTGGTATCAAATTATTGTATGCATTGTTGCTTGAAAATATTTCAAAAATTAATTACGCTCTGTTAGTTAATTCTAAATTTGTTTTGTAATCAGTTCACATCACTTAAATCTTCGTCTAGTTACAGTTTGAGGTAGTATCAAAAATACACGCTGTATACGGCTGTGTGTGTAAATCTGTGGTCTTTGTACGAAGCAAATTGCAAAAAAAAACTAAATCTATGGTGTTCTCATCTTTAATTGCACCAGAGTTAAGCCAGAGTTACATGAACTTGCTCTAAAGAATCTATGGCTCTATGCAAATTATATTGTCTATGTTTTCGAGAAAGCTTCAAGGGCACTCCCACGATCTAATTATAAGCTAAACGGTTCGAAAATTATTGCTTGTTAGTTAGCTAACTAAGTATTTATTGCTTGGGTATTGTGAACTGGTTTAAAGGGCCCCATATACAGTACGTCTGTATGATCGATATGATGACAATCGTGTAAAGAGCCCATACACTGTAGATTCATCGTTACGATGAATCGAAAAAAAATCGAGATATTTGTCACTATTTAAACCTATGCTTCTTCGTCTCTTTTAAAATATGTCTTTCTGTCCTTATTAGGACAATTTCGCCAGTGTCAAAGTACTCTCTTTGTTCGGTAGTTGTAGTTTTTGCAACTTGATATTAAAATTCCAGAAACCACGTGGAGACAGCTTGCGCATTAAAAAATGTCAGACACGAGAGCAATATAGAATTTTGTGATCACTGTTCACTGTTAAGGTTAATCGCCGCATAAAACACTATCAAAATTATACTTCAACTAGCCAAAGAAACAGAAATAGCAAAATTAGATATTGTCTACATCCGGCATGTTCGAATGCCACAAATCGAATCCTATGCTTAAGGAGCACTATCTGTCATCTTGCAATAATTAGCTTTATGACAATTTGTTTATTATTTGTGGCTGTTTTATCTCCCTGCCTATATTTATTTAAGACGTATATTCGTTCGTAGATGTATTTTTGTTACGTTTTAATTTTACTGATCTACTTTTGATGAACCACCTGTTGTAAATTAGTCCTTCCTTCTTTCTGTAAAAAGGTTGCCTGGAAGAGATCGCTCTTAAGCGATAAGGCCGCCTATTGCTTACATTGTATTTTTTTTCTCTGTGTATCTGTTTTCTGTATCGCTTACTATTTCTGGTGTACAATAAAGAGTATTTGTATTGTATTGTATTGTACGATATTCATGATTGAATGGGATTTTCTTGAGTCTGAGAGATGAGTCTTGGATGAAGTAAATCGTTGACGATCTTGACATACACTATTGATTCGTCCTTTCGATCGGTCTGAAGCGACGGATCGTACAGACGAATCGTACCGTGTATGGGGCCCTTAAGACTAATGACGGTTTCATCCAGGGATGTTATGGATATATAACGACCGGATGGCCCAGTGGTTAGAGAACCTGACTACGAAGCATGAGGTCTCGGTTTCGAATCTCGATATTTGTATGAATAATACGAATGTTTGTTCTCGGGTTTTGGATATTTAATATGTATTTAAGTATGTACTTATCTATACAATAAGTATGTATAGTACATAGATATCATTTATAAATATTGTGAATCTGTTTTTTTAAAAAAAAAAAACCTCGTTGAGTTTCTTGCCGGATTCTTCTCAACAGAGGTTTTTTTCCGAACCGGTGGTAGATTAAAAAAATGACGTGTAAAAGTGCCCATTGCGGCCTATTTGCTGAATAAATGATTTGAATTTGAATTATGTTTATCCGTTGTCTAGTGTTCATAACACAAGCAATAATTGGTGTCAAGTGCCTTGTACAGTCACCAGCACCAATATCTGACACAACATGCGTGCATAAATATCTGATACGACTCTATTTCTAGGGCCAGAAGGACGTGTCAGATATTTTTGCACGCTCCGCTGTGGCAGATATTAATGCTAGTGACTGTACTTTATTATGCAATTGGGCCTAGGATGTCACTGTCAGATTATTACATTGTCACCAGATTTACATTAGTATGCCCATCTTCAAGTCAATCCGAGCACTGAAAGGGTCTAAGTTTGTTTCCAAGATTTGACCCGTTACACAAACAAGTTAACAAGTAAATTTTTTTTTATTCGACTGGTTGGCAAACGAACAAGTGGGTCTCCTGATGTCTCCTGATGGTGAGAGATCACCACCGCCCATAGACATCTGCAACACCAGGTGTTGCAGATGCGTTGCCAACCTAGAGGCCTAAGATGGGATACCTCAAGTGCCAATAATTTCACCGGCTGTCTTACTCTCCACACCGAAACGCAACAGTGCAGGCACTGCTGCTTCACGGCGCGAGGTCCTACCACCAGCAGTTAAATAAAATCTTAAAACGCATCAATTTATAAATTACACTATCAGGGCGCTTTTTAAAACCCGGGACGCTTCTTGAAACTATTCGGGACATCACAGGACACCAAAAAGGATATGTCCTGAGAAAGAGAAAACGGGCAGATGACAACCCTATGCCAACGGGAAGTAGGTATCCTAGATATAATTCCCACGGTGTACGTATCATTCCCACGGAACGTGCGAGTTTCGCATTTGTCTTGATGTGAATTTGTAGAAACGTAATATGCTGTTTCGTGTACAGTTTTAGAATAATATGGACTCATCTCTATAAGCCGTAATGGCTTAGTAGAGCCGTGGTGGCCTAGTGGTCTGACCTATCGCCTCTCAAGCTGAGGGACGTGGATTCAAATCCCGGCTCGCACCTCTGAGTTTTTCGAAATTCATGTGCGGAATTACATTTGAAATTTAGTGAGGAAACCTGCACAACCCTGAGAAGCAATTCAATGGTGCGTGTGAAGTTCCTAATCCGCACAGGGTCCGCGTGGGAACTACGGCCCAAGCCCTCTCATTCTGAGAGGAGGCCTGTGCCCAGGAGTAGGACGTATATAGGCTGGGATGATGATGATGATGATGATCTCTATGGGCTCTTGTGTTACCAGGTCCTCAAACGTAATAGCCGGACAGATCAGCCAGTTTGACCGGACTTTTGGGCAAAAAGGCTGGTCATTAAGGGCTAGCCCGAAGCTACGAACGCGTCAAAAAAAAATTTTTTTTTTCGTTATTAATGGTAGCATGTACAGTCACCAGCACCAATATCTGATGCAACAAGCGTGCATAAATATCTTATATGACGTATTGGTGTCTATTATATATATTATGTATATTCTGTTATATGACGTGTTGATTGACGTGTCAGATATTGAAAATACAAACCGAAACATGATGCACAGAAAAACCAGAAAAATAAGACTAACACTGGGAATCGAACCCAGGTCCTCGCCATTCTGTGCCGCGTGCTATACCGCTACACCACTGCTGGTCATCTATGTTTCGGTTTGTATTTTCAATTTAGGTTTCACGGGATGACCGTAAAAGTAAAAATTTGGAATTGAAATAAAATATACAAAAAGATTCCAAAAAATCAATCATAGTGTCAGATATTTTTGCACGCTTGTTGCATCAGATATTGGTGCTGGTGACTGTACTTCCCCATGTTATAAACTCTATACCTAATTTCATCTTAATCGGTTCAGTAGTTAAATCGTGAAGAAGAAACAGGCAGGCGGATCGACGGACAGGCAGTCTGAGTTACTTACTTATGCAATTTGTAATATTAAGCAGGGATTTTGTTTCTTAAATAGTATATACTTCTTTTTTGTTTCGATTGTTAATTTCTTGTTTCCTTTTAACCCGGGTACCTAACGGTGTTGTATACTTGGCAAGTGGGTGAATAATAGTTATTATAATTACGTTTATGTACTAATGTTTTTCAAAGTCATAAAATATATAATATGTTTCATAGTTTACAAGTTATCTATTTATGTAGTCTTATGTAGGTATAGTAATAAAACTATAGTACCTATATCTTTGTAGCGGTCCGAGGTTCACCAACGGTGCTGGCTGAAAATCAGCGCTGAGGTGTTTATTATTAACGCTTCAGCATTATGCTGAGCCAGTGTCCGATTCACAACCGCAATGAAGCATAATTTCCTATGTGTTGTATATTTGTACTTAATGCCATTGTTGTGTCTTGTGTTGTGAATAAATGTATTTTCTTTCTTTCTTTCTTTCTTTCTTCTATATTTTTCAAAAATTTTTTGGCAAAAATTTTGTATGCAATGTCTACGGTTATTATCATTTTTATTTTTATGAACTTATAGTCACTGGTCAGTTGTAAGAAGCCTAACAAAGGCCAGACAGGCCGGACACCGTTTAATTTGGCCGGACAAGCAATGACAAAGCGTAACTATGTCCGGCTTTACCCGGACACCTGGCAACCCTATGAGCTGTCGATGTCATAAAAGGGATTTGCAGGGCTACTACGAATTTCGAAAATCGAAAATCGTGTCGTTCGATCCTTATTATACAACTAGCTTTTCGCGTCCGCGTGGTATTCGGTTATCGCGCGCTGTTCCCTCGGGAACTGTGCATTTTTCCGGGATTAAAAAGTAGCCTATGTCACTCTCGGGTCCAACTATCTCTGTGCCAAAAATCAGGTCGATCCGTCGCTCCGTTACGACGTGAAAGACGGACAAATATACAAACACATTTTTGCATTTATAATATTAGTATGGATTTTTTCATAATGGCTACGGAACCGTATCTTAGGCGTGTCCGACACGCTCTTGGCCGGTTTTTCAAATTTGAACTTAGAACATGAAACCAACTGCCGTTATAGTACTTGAGTGAAATAAAAGCATGAGCTTTAACGAGCAATGCAACAGTTCTTGGGGTTATTGAGCAATCGGCATTTGGTATCGAACTTGATTGATTATGGGAACCGGTAGGTGGCGCGCAACCTTTTCTTGACGTGCACTTTATTTGTATTTGTGGCTACTTTTAAATGTAAAATACGAAATCTAATAAAAATACAATGGAGTTAACGCATTGATATTGATTTTATTGATATTGAGTCTATTGATATTGATATTGTATTAGTTTATTGTTTATTTATTGTTTTGTATTAGTGTGTACTCATATAAGTATGTGTAGGTATTTATTTCTTTATTTTTGATGTACTGTTTAGGCTAATTTAAAATTTTCGGTCCTTTTATCATTCCATTGTAGTGTCTACTCTTGTTTCTGTTGTCCTTTCAATCGTTCAAAGGTTAACTGGAAGAGATCCCTTTAAGGGACAGGTTCGCCTTTGTACATCTCTTTCTCTTGTAAATTGTAAATTTCATATGTTTTATATTATGTACAATAAAGAGTTACAATACAATACAATACAACGCAAATTAAAATAAATGTTCATTTTGAATAAAATAATTTTAAATGTATTTTTTCTTCTTCTTTGCATGTTCGATGATACAGAAGTTAGCTGTGGTTACCTACAATTAGATAAACATATCTACCTGGAATGTCTTCTAACTACTTGATATTTATGTTTTTGCATGATATATTATTATGCAACAACAATGTTTATTATGCAACATTTAATTAAAAATACACTGTCACTGGCTAGCTATAATTACTAACATAGTCTTAAGGATAATACTAACAAAATTTTGGATCAAGTTGTCTGAATAAATAAATTATTATTATTATTATCTGTTGCTGATCCTTAATAAATAAATAAAAGCTTTTTGCTGACTGCACTTGCGTTGTCATCCTGATCTAGATATTATTATGGTATTTATGGTGGTCGACTGGAAATGGGTCAAATTAACTTGCATGATTTGAAGCAAACAAGTAAATATACTAAATATAATAAATAAATGCTTGTAAAAAAACAAGGTAAACAGCTTCTACATCATAAAAGGAACTTTGCGACAGAAATTCAGTTTTCTCAAAGGCAGTCAAAGAACGCGTTGATTGGTCAAGCAATCTTTTTTTTTTATCTTACTTTAAACACATTTTTTTGTGTATCAATAAGATGACATTATTAATAATGAGTTAGTAATAATTATTTAGTTACTAGTAAAAGTATTGCTTTAGAATTGATCGAACGATACTTTCACACGAAGAAAATCTCCAGTTACACTTTTTCACTCCAGTTGATTATATTTTTCAAGCAGGTACAACGAGTAAGTCTATTATAGATACATAAATATATTGCAAAACACACATTGAAATAAATAAAAGCTCTGATATCACCGGCATAAATCTAACTAAAACAAATGGAATATTACACAGCACTCTTCACCGGTGGCTAAGCCACTTAATCACCCAAATTCACTTAACACTTCACGAGTGCAAACAAAAGACTGCACAAATTACCTAAACAATTAGTAAACTAAAAATCAATGACAGCATCCGTTCATCCCATAGAACTATTTACCCACTCTAATAGAAATGGCGTCATTATATTTATTTCGATAATCGACGTCTTCCATTTTTAGTTTCTCTTGCCATCAATGAGCACACGTCTTTCTTGTCTTCATTTGTAGGTTTTAGTTTTTTTACTTTTTTAGGGTTCCCTCCTTACCTACAGGATGCCAACGGAACACTAATTACGCCCACAGGGCTCTATCTCTCGTTTCTCAAGCCGTAATAGTTAGACATGTGACGAGTCAAGAGGTATCTTGTATCGTCCAGCTCACAAATATATGTAGAATAAAAAATAAATCATCATTATCATCATCATCTCGGCTGTAGGACGTCCACTGTAGGGCATGGGCCTCCCCCATGGACCACCGGATGCCTCGGATGGCAGCGGCCTGCATCCGCCGTGAACCCGCGGGTTTAACTAGGTCACCCGTCTAATTGGGTAAATAAATAAAGTTAAATGAATAAATAATAAATAGATAAATAAATGGTTCTCTGGGGCTTTACTACGTCTAAATACGAATGTTATTATCCGAAGTAAATAGTCTTATTTAGCATAGGGAAATCTTACTTTAATTAATCACAAACAAATATTTTGATTCAGGTCAATGTAATACTTTTGATGCTAATACGGTAAAACTCTTAGGCTATCGCTCCCTTGCGCACTACTAAAACTTGGAAAGAACCTTTGTTTCCATTCATCGTTTAATGTTTCAATTAATATGTCTATCTCATTATGAATCTTAAGAACTCTATTTCCGTCGCGTTCCAGCATTTTCATTAATAAAACCGGTAGTACTCTTACTAGGCTCTGTTCTCCTGGTGGATCGTATGGTACAATTTACTTAAATGAAGGTGATTTTGGATTATAACAAATTACGAACAGATAGCTATGAAAGAAGAAAAGAAGGTGACGACAAATCGGATATCTCTTTTACACACTATTTAAAGTCAACGTTAGTTTCATTCATTATGTAGAATTGTATTATCCGTCTTTATCCAAATCTTACAAGACATATTGCTTTCGCACTCTTTACTATTCCATTCAATCTGTAGTACTTTTCATTCGTTGTACGTAGTTATGGAACATATGTTTGTCTCGCTCTGACCCTCACAACCTTTGTTATTGCACCCTAAGGATTTAGTAAAACCTTGTAGTACTCCTGCTAGGTGATGCGTTCCTGGTGGCTCTCATCGTGGGAGATCCAGCTGAAGCGCATGCATGAAGGCGCATAGGGCCCGGGGGGTTTCGTAGTTTGTGTTCTCGTATACTCTTGATGACTCCTATTACCCTGGTAGACTGAAGCGTAAGGAAAGCGTTAAACACAAGAGATGAAGTTATTCATGCAACATTATGAGACGTAGGAATATATGTAAATATTGGTATCGCAGGTGAACCCATCGGATTCGTAGTAGGTTTTGTGATAGAAAATCCAACAGTGTACGCGGGTTTATGGGTTACATCAGGCGTAGTAGTTGATGTTGTCCAAGGAAGATGGTGATGCAAAAGGTATGCGTGGAAACTCATGCACATAAATTAATTTTGAAGTAGCTGATACCTTACTGGTCCAAGAAGATGAAAACGCGGTAGTATGCATAAGTAAGTAGGACATGGTAGTTGCAAAACTCGCTGCTGTCAGTATAAGAGCGTAGATCATATGAGACATAGGAATAGGCTAGATAAGAGGAAACTGAGGAATGGGAATAAACGCCGCTCAATGAGAAGAACGTTGTATAACTAAAAAAAAGGGACTGACTGATTAAGCTTCGTTGTTTCGCGAGACGTCTCTATCTATGTAACAAGGTGGGTGGTAGGAAAGGGAGTTGTGTATATAGACGTCGCTATAACTAGAGGATCTCATGAAGCAGGAAGCTAAGGTGTAGATATAAACGCCGCTTTCGGGTAAAGCTCCTTAGGCGTTTCTATCTCCCTAGTAGATTAAAACCTAGTTACGTGAGCAGCAGGATATGATGTACTAGACATATAAACAGCTGATGTTGTTTAAATGGCTCGTGTGGTAGGAAACGATATTATATTTGTAAAAGCATAGACTGCGTGAAGCACGTTATGTGAATCGCCGCAGTGTCCGTAGTGGGATGAATAGAAGGAAACAGGGGAGTGGGTATTGAGACCACTGCCTTGTAAAGACACCGCATAACTAGAAGGAGAGCTGATTAATTATGCACCGTAGTTTCACGAGTCGTATTTCATGAGGCGACGCTGTCTTTGTAGCAAGACATATATTTTATATAGTCAGAGATGGAGTTATGTATGTAGGCACCGCTGTTACAAAAGTATCCAATTGAGCGGGAAATCGAGATGTATGTATGGACGTCGCTTCTGTTTGAAACTTCCTAGGCGTTTCTACTTCCCTAGTAGTTCGAAACGCAACTACGTACGCAAAGGCTCGTGGTGTACGAAATTGATGAATCTCTGTTATTGTTTAAATAGCTCGTGTTGTAGGAAAGGTGGTTGTATTCGTAAAGACTTGGATCGCGATAGTCTCTGTAATAGGTCGGACAATAGGAGGCGGAGGAGTTGGTACGGACATTACTGTCTTGGGAGCATGCTGCATAACTAGAAGAGGAACTGACCGATTTAGCTTCAAAGTCTGATGAATCGCGGTTCACGAGACGTCTGTGTAGCAAGATGTAGCTAAGATCTATATATAGTAGTAAAAGGAGATGTGTATGTAGACGCTATTAATGCTAGAGTGTCCTATGAAGTAGGAAGTTGAGATGTAGTTATAAACGTCGCTTTCGGGAGAAGCTTCTTAGGCGTTCCTATCTCCCTAGTAGTTCAAAATATAGTTACGTGTGCAAAGGCTTATGTTGTGCGAACCATATGAACTGCTGTTATCATACAAATAGGTTATGTAGTGGGGAATGCGGTTGTATTCGAAAAAACTTAGGCCGCGCGAGACGCATTACGTGAAACGCAGCAGTTTCTGTAATAGGTAAAGGAATAGGAGGTAGAGGAGTTGGTACTGACACCGCTGCCTTGTAAGCATACAGTATAGTTAGAAATAGGCGAGTTCGATTAAGCTTCATAGGTTCATGAATCGCGCTTCACGAGTCGTCACTGTCTTTGTAACAATACATGTAGTAGGAGGTGGAGTTGTGAACGTTGACATCGTAATAACTAATGTATCCTATTAAGCAGGAGACTGGGATGTATGTATAGGCGTCATACTTGCTTGAAAATCCTTAGGCGTTTCTGCCTCCCTAGTAGGTTCAGTTGCAGTTAATTGAACAAAGGCTTATATTGTACAAGGTACAGGAACTGCAGTTGTCGGATAAATAGTTAATCTAGTAGGAAATGCAGTTGCGGTGTTAAAAGCATTAGTTTCACTGGATATATGAATCGTCGCTGCCTCTGTAGCGGTAGGAGATATAGTTGGCGTTTGGATAGCTCGAAACGGGATACTCGGGACACCACTATCTCTGTTGTAGGTAGAATGATAGGAAACAGAGATGGTTGTTTAGGCGGGGATGTTGTTTGAAACACATAGCATGAGACACTGGAGTCTCGATAATATTTCGTATGATAGGAAGTGGAGATATATGCGTAAACACCGTTATCTCATAGTACTTAACTGTAGCAGGAGACCTGGCTAAGTATCTAGACCCAGATCTTACTTGGAATCGTTTAGGCGTCCTTGATTACGTAGTAGCTCGAAGCACAGCCATAGGCGCAAGAGCTTGGGTTGTAGGAAACCCTAGGGCCGCTGCGGTCCTAGTAATAGCACATGTGATAGGAAATGCATTTGCATTCGGAGAAGTTCCAGGTTTGCAAAGTACTTGAAATGTTACTGACTTTGTAGTAAAAGGAGATGTGGATGACGATCAAATAGCTTGAAACGTGCTACTCGGGACACCACTGTCTATGTAGTAGTCCGAACGTTAGGTAATGGAGAAGGAGACTTAAGCATTTCAGACTCTCGAATCGCAAAGTATGAGACACCGATATGTCAGTGGAAGGATAGATAGTAGGAAATGTATAAGTGTGTGAAGATGCCGTTGACTCGTGATACTTCACAATGGTAGGAAACTTAGTTGTATGTAGAAATGCAGGAATTACTTGGAACCCTTTGGACGTTTCTGTCTCCTTGGTAGTTGTAGACACAGATGTAGTCGCAAAGGCTCGGTATGTAGGAAACTCTTGGGGCGCTGCTGTCTTTGTAATAACTCATATGGTAGGAAATGCAAGTGCATCCGTAGGAACGCTGGTTTCACAAAATACTTGACGTGCCGCTAACTCTGAAGAAATAGGAAGTGTAGCAGATGATCTAGTAGCTCGAAACAGGCAGCCCGGGACGCCATTGTTTCCGTAGTAGAGCGATCACTAGAAAATGGAGGTATTTACTTAAGCTTTCCTAACACTTGAAATGCATAGCGTAAAGCGCCGTTGATCCTGAAGTAGGACGTGTAGTAGGAAGTGGAGATGTGAGCGTAGCAGTTGCTGCCTCGTAGTACTTCGTTATTATAGGAGATTTGGCAATAAGTATCAACACAGGTATTACATGAAAATTCTTAGGCGTTCATGTCTCCCTAGTGGGCTAAGACACAGATAAAGGCGCAAAAGCTAAGCTAGTAGGAAATCGTTGGGTCGCTGTTATGATTGTAATAGCTCATAGGGTAGAAAATGCAGTTGCGTTCGTAGAAACAGGAGTCGTGCAAGACGTGCGAGACTTAGCTGAAACAGTATGCGGAAGGGCTCGAGGTGTACGGAAACTAGGAAACGCAGGTAGCTGGAGGCGCAGCAGTATTAAGAAAACCTTGTGTCGTCGCTAGTGTCTTAGTGGCTAGAGTAGTAGGAAGCACTCGAGACGCAAGGAACGTAAGAATCTGGACAGTTTCTGTAGACGCCGCAGATGGGGCTATAGGTGGAGTAGTCGCTATCGCATTCAAAAAACTATAAATAGGGCTGCGTTAGTAGGAACAGGGATATTCAGTATTGGGTTCTTTCAAGTGAAGGTTGTTACGCTGCTGGGTAAAATATTTACGCGATTTTCTTTGTTATAATTTATTTGTAATGAATCTGGCGAGGTGGTAGTAGGGGCCGATGTCGCTGGGGTATACCCCACGCGTTTTGTTTCGGTCCTATTGCTATTAATTCTCCAGATTCCTTTTCTGTGATTGTGAACAAGCTGGCGGGGTGGTAGTGAAGTTCCGATGTCGCTGGGGTTTACTCCACGCGTTTTGTTTCGGTTCTTTTGCTATTAGCCTTCCAGAACTTGATAATTTGTGGGATCAGACCGATTGATAATCGCTTGAAAGTAGGGACTGTACGGGACGAGGTTCCCGGCCTCTAAACCTGATACCTAACGGTGATATACGAAAGTTTAGAGGTATAACGTCCTTCGGGACGGGACGGAATTGAGGAGAACGATTCCGCGTCTGACTATAGTCGCCAATTCTGGCGGTCAGGCTATCTTCTCCCCGGCGCGTACCCGGGCACCGTGTATCCGCAGGGTCGGTGCACGTGAGTCCGGTGGTGCTGGACCCCCCTCTATATATGTATATATTCGCACAACTATCTCTCCGCCCTACTCCACTCGCATCCCTGACTTCGGTCGCGGGTGGGGTTATTACACATGGCGTAGGAATTAGGTATTAGGTACACTAGAGGATGCCACCTCGATCCCTTAGTTAGTTAGCTAGCAGTTTTCCCTGTCATTCCGGAAAACTTTGAACATTACACACCACGCAATTAAAAATAAATGTGAGGTGCATGCCACCTCCAGTTTTGAAAAGTAAGTATTACATATTAGCTTAGGGCCTAGGTAGATCGATACAAAGTTAGATTTTCTTATAGTTTTAGGGTTTTCTGGTTAATCTGCGTTGAAGTTAGGTAGGTCACTATGGATAGATTGTTAAGACGTTTAGGTTTGATAGGATATATTGGGTTTACGGTACTAGGACATCAGGATCTATAGGCGGAGTTCGTTAGGATTTGTTGATATATCGTTTAAGCTATTGAGCTGCTGGTTTATAGAGTATTAGAGGTTACTGTTAGGTTTCCTTTTTATAGGATATGAAGGTTGGGACCTGTTCGGGAATTAATGACCGTTTGAACTGGCCATTCAGACGAGCATTGATTTCTAAGCTTGGACCTGACAAAGCCGGCATTAACTAATCATAATCTAGTTCAATTTAATCTTAAGGAGCGCTTAGGGACGTCGTAAAGAAAAATATGAAAAGAAAAAAAATAAAAAAAAATATATAACACAATTCTGTGTCTACAGTTGGTACAATTATAAATTATCCACTATCCATCCTCCACTCAACAATTCTTGACATTTATGTTTTATATTTGGTCGAAGCTAGGCATGTAGCAAAGTTCTATTCTTGACAGGGGAACGCTAATCATGTACTGAGGGCTGGACTAAATAATTCATAAGTGTGTAATTTATCTGCTGTTGTCAGATTCGTTCAATGATAAAGTATTTGTAACAATTCTTAGAAGTGGGTAGCTTATATTGTACTTGACTAAGTAGACGGGGAGACCATTACCTCCATCCAGTAGATATTAAGTTGGTTGGTGTTCTGATATTCTATGGTAAATACCAGGAATTCATATATAGTGAGTAGAAACTATATAAACTTGTAAAATCTAACAACTGTTTAAAATGAAAATGATAAGAATACCCAGGTTAATATTTATCATCCGGTCTATAAACGGTTGGAGGTAAGGGGGGGAAAATAATATAAATATTTTAACACTAATCTACATTAACTTCAAGTCCTTTTTAACTAAAACACTACAATTGTAGGGAGAATTTAATTCCAATGAAATCCTATAATTTGCAGGGTCACCTTAGCTGTCGCATTCTAGTTATAGTAGGAGTTGAACTAGCACCTATTATTATTATGTTGAAAGAAAACAAAATTATGGTATGCTTGCAAATAACTCGGGTAAATAGATATTATGGGTACACCATTTGTGGTTTCATACTTTACCTAGGAACAATCATTAGCCTTGTAAATGAGTTAAGCATGTTATTCTTAAAGAATTATTAAAATTGAAGACAAGTATTGTTAAGACCGACAGAGTTTTGCTGTACTAATTATTTGCTACAACTTTACTTAATTACTTAACTACCAACTCTCAACTCAATAACAATTCCTTCACTTAGGTGGTTGAACAAGGCGGTAGAGATCATTATTGAATTAGAACATTAGCCAATCAGTCTTCACTAGTCACTGAACGTACTGCGGTTACTAGGACGGACACAATGAAGGGTCAATCATCTTATTTAATCACTAGACAACCACTAGACGATCACAAGGCCAAATTTCATCATCACGCTATCATATAGTAGGTTTCATAAGTTCAAGTATATAGGTAGGCTGCACATAGGTAGGTAGTAGCTTTTGAGCTTAGGAGCTTTTGATTAATCTTCGGGAGCTTTCAGGAGCTTTGAGCTTTTCTAGGTGCTTTAGTGAACTTTTAATAGGTAGAGTAGAAATAGTTTAGGTTTTATTAGGGCAAAGAAAAGCACTTCCGGGGGGGGTTAGTTACAGTGATAATCCGTGACCAGGATATATATCTAATTATAATTTAATTTATTTAGCAACAGGTTCACTTGAATCATACAGTTAAAATTTTGTAATTATTATTTAAAAAAATATAAGGACTTATTTTTAGATTTTATTAATTCATTCGATCTCTCATAGGTAGGCAAACATTAAGTAGGGTTTTTAAAATAGCTAGGGAATGCCCAGCGGTTGATTTCCTAGGAAAACAATCGTTGGGCCAGTGTTTCCGTGGAGTGGAAGTGACAGTGAAGATTGGTAGGTTATCATTTAAAGTTATAAACTATAGGGCAGGCAATTAACATAGATAAGGGAAATAACATAATGCACAATTACAGAATACATTTTTTTTACTTGAATTAGTTACATAAATGCTTAAAACTAAACCTTTTTCTTACGCTACAGGTGTTATCCATTTTGTCTTATGACTAAAGTTCCATCACTGTGTTTTCCACTTTTATCTGCTTGTTGTCCAGATTTCATCACTAAGTTTTCAATTCTATTCACTTAAATCACGGTTCATTCGTTGTTTACTTATAATTCATAGTTTTATTACACTACATTTTCATTCCGTTGCGCCGCCTTTTATCACTCTTATTTTATACTTTGAAATGAATAGGCAATGTCTGAGGTAATCACAATAGTCGCTAGGTTATTCTGCATTGGTATTAGTTGAAATTCATTACTTATCTACTTTAAATTGAAAAAATTATAACGTTAAGTTACTTTATAAAACAGGTTCTCGTAAAATTACAATGGCAGGTGTATGGTTTTAATTCCCGAAAGAAAACAATACTGAAAAGGGTTTGAGGCCATACAACCGAGCGGGAGTATTTCTGTCAAATAAAAGCGAAATTTAACATTATCTAATTAGGCAGAAAAACTTTACTTAATTAATAGTTTTATCGTTAGAAGTTTTAAATTGAATGGTTTCTACTATTACTCATAACTTAAATCTTCGGTCGATTCGATTTATTTATATTTTTTTTGAAAATCTAGTTGAACAATTTCTGACAAATTTTATTTTGGTTACTTAAACATTGTGAAAGCTAGTTAGATTTATATAAACAAAAGCCAATCAACATCTTGACACCTAAAATTAATTTTAATTTGATCATGAACATTCGGAGTTACCTGTTAAAATAATTATAATTCGGAATAATTATTGAAAAAAAAAAAGAGAGAAGTAACGGAAGAAAATTGATTAGGAATAGATTTTAATACGTAGAAAAAAAAAAAAAAAAAAAACAACAACTATTTTTGATTATATACCGCGTCAGTGGCAAACAGGCATGCGGCTCGTCTGATGTTAAGCAATTTTCACCACCTAGGAACACTTGCAACACCCTAATTATCATTTGTAGTTATTTCAGTAGTGTCGTTTTATTCAGTCTCATCATGGTTGTAGTTGAAGTTAATATTGTAATCCTTACCTGTATTAGATTAAAACCAAATGTGAGATTATGCGGTCTAGTCATGGGGGTGTGAACTAGTCTTAAGCGTTAAGCTGTTACAGTCTGTTTCAGTTGCATTTGAAAATATCAGGCTAGTAAATTCATGATTGTTTTTTTTTTGCTTTAATCAATTCCTTGTTTGGTTGATGAAATAGGTATGTGATTATGGTATATTATTACATTCGTCATCATGATCTGATTATCAATTATTATATGTAGGTATTTTATTGAGAACTAAATTTATATTTTTTTTCTTTTGTAATTATCGTGCAACAAAGAATAATAGCAATGCGTTTTTTTTTTGTACTTAGCAGTTGTAGTATAAAAAAAAGGGAAACCCAAATTTTAATTTCTAGATTTCGTATTTTATAATCACTTGAGTTTTGATTAAATGATAAAATTGAATTGGGCTGTGATAAGTTTTGCTTTAATACGATCTCACCCAGCTATTCATGGCCAAACCTCCTAAATGTAACAAATAGTACTGAGTTGTATGTAAATAGAAGTATGTACACGGTGCCAGTAGTTTTACCGACTTAAGCAGGGTAACATTAGGTTGTTTATGGCAAGAATAACTACAATCTTCTTTATTGTTCACGCGTTGTGAAAAGCATTTTTAACGTACATAGTGGGGGTGAACCAATCAGCGTGCCGCATTCAGCTTTATGTTTCGTAGACAAGTGAAACGGAACGGACTGTAACGCCACTTTTATAGTACTCATAATAACCTTTCCTTGAATGTTAGTTGAGGCTTCTTAACGTAAAATAGAAAAATAGATAGGGGTTACACATGACGATATAATTACGTATCTTATACCAATAGAGTTATTTCGGAAATAAAGGTAGGGAGGAAACCACGTACAGTTGGTGACTAATTATTTGAATCGGGATTAATGGCGATATATTAGCATGAGTCGGGACGTTGTAGGTTACGAACGGATGGACCGATTTTGATGCGGTTTTCTAGTGATTAAGGTTTTGGGTAGGAAGTACAAAAGGTTAGGGCTGAATGTGAAATTATTTGTATAAGGTGAAATTGAGGGACCTTTTAAAGATCAAAATTTAGGGAATTTCTTTTACGTGGAAACTTCTTTTACGATGGAAACGTTGCTAATTAATTTTCTAATATTTAAGTCGGGTTAAATAATAGGAATAAAAGTTTCGATTCGTATTACACAAAAAAACATATCAACTCATTTAAACATAACTTCGGCCACGGAGATTTAAATTTAGATTTTCTATTTTATACAGTTTTAGTCTCGTTTAGAAAAAATATTAGTGAAATGGAAGCAAGAAAAGTGACCATGGTGTGTACTCGAGGAGCACGCAAACGGGTACCTCCTCCAGAACCGCTAGAACCGGAAATAATCATAGAATCAGAACCAGAGATTACAGCTCCGATTGAGCAAGAACCTAGGTGTACACCACCACCTGCGAAGCGTCGGAAGGTCCAGACAAGGATTGTAACTCGGACCAGCGGATTGAATAGTGCTAGACAGTTTAAGCTATTTATGGACACTTCTAATAGGCTGGCTTCGAGGATTGACGATTTGAGTGCCGAGATAAAGAAAATGAGTTCATCACAAGAAGACAGACCAGAGAGCTCTCATGCTGCAGAGAATCGCCAGAACACAGCATGGGACCAAGAGAACGAGCAAAGACCCATGGAGCAAATTGCAAATGCCAATACATCGCAAATAGTACACGACTTAGATCAAACCTCGGAGTTGAGTCGAAGTGTAGTATACAATGTTCGCAATGTAAATTTAGAAAAGCCAAAATTTGGAGATAGAAATACCGACCCGATAACATTCTTAGAAGATCTCGAGAATTACCTAAAGAGGGCAACCAAGGAAGGAAAGGACCTTGACTTGGTACTAGAATGTTTGGTCGACGGGGCAAGGGATTGGGCTAGAATATATAAGGAAAGATGGACAGGAATTGAGGATTTTAAAGCAGACTTCCTCGCGACATATTGGGGAGAGAACGAGCAAAATGAATTAAGAAGGAGCGTGGCAAGCGGATACTGGGATCGTCAGAAATCGCCATCCATGCTTAGTTATTTTCTTAAATTAGTGGGCAGAGCACGGAAGCTAACATATAAACTACCAGAGAAACAGTTGATTTCTGATATTGTTCGTCATTACCCTAAATATGTTCAGCAAGGATTAATAACCTCCAAAGTTTGTACAGTGATAGAAGCGGCTGAGTATCTTAGAGCCATAGATGACGTAAATAAGCAAGCTCTTCCAAATACCAACGGCTCGACTGCAACAAATCAAAACAAAAGTTTAGACAAAAGGAAGAAAGAACTCCATCAAAATTATCAAAAATGGCAGAGACCCGAAGCTAATCAAAAGGCGCGCCAGGCGACAGTGAATCTAACGGAACAAGAAGATCAAGACAATCAACGTGGGCTAGGCGATCAAGGTTTAAACTAGACGAAGCTGAAAACCCTGTCTCCGAATCAGCTTCAGTTATAGGGGACAAAATATTACGTATGATGAGACGAATGGGATGGGAACCGGGGCAAGGATTAGGCAAAAATAAGAATGGGATTAGGAAACCTTTGAAAGCTAGAGGTATAGGTAATAACAGTAAGTCGGGGATAGACTACCAGGAGGAATATATATGTCGGGATACGTTGATAACACAAATAGTGGATACTATAAAACTAAAGGTAGAACAAACTTGTTTGGAAATCTCGGTATCACCATTGGTGGACTCAGTATTTGAGGAAAATGAGCCCGAGGACAATGAAGAGATAGGTTGTAAATCAGAATTAATTGTAAAAATTTTTGATTATGATATAATAGGGTTATTAGATACTGGTAGTGATATAACTTGTATTTCAGAAGAGTTCTGGAAGGCACTTAAAAAGCGCTACCCAGAAATTCCGGTCATGCCTGTTAAACCATTTCATATAAATACCGCGGTAGGACACAAAAGTATGGATATACGACATATAGGATTATTGCCTGTTAAGATAGGGGAAACGGAGTATGATATAGGGTTTCTTATAGTGCCAGGGCTTTCAAGACCATTGATATTGGGGTTTGACTGGATGCAAACTAACAAAATAATAATTTCACTAGAAGAAACTAGGAGGGGAATTATTATTAAAAAAGGAGGTGATAGCGAGATAATAAATTTTTTCGATCGAAGTATTGAACGAGGGTCAACGAATAATACTGAAATTAACCTAGATGTCGAGAAAAGCGAGCATAAGAAAATAGGTGTGGACGTAAAGACTGGGGTAGTGTTGCGGCAACAGGATAGGGTGGCTTTTGAAAAATTGATCGAAAAACATAAAAGCTTATTTTCCTCAGAACTAGGTAGAGCTAACTGTTATGAACATATAATCACGATGGGAACGGATGTACCATTGGTTAAGAAAACTTATCCAGTGCCCTACGCTTATCGGGAGAAAGTAGAAGAAAAATTAAGAGAAATGGAAAATCTAGGTATTATAAGTAGGTCGTCAACTCCCTATTGTAGCCCTTTAACGTTTACATTGAAAAGGGACGGGTCTATCAGGGTCTTATTGGATGCAAGAGAGATAAACAAGTACATGGTGTCAGAGACAGAAAAACCACCTGTACAGTTGGACGTATTAAATTCATTTCATGGGGCAAAATTTATAAGCGTTATTGATTTAAATAATGCCTATTTTCAGATACCTATTTCTGAGGAGAGTAAGAAATATACGGGGTTCACATTTAATGGAAAATCATATGTATATAATGTGTTACCTCAGGGGTTGAAAACGTCGGTAGGAAGTTTCAGCAGAGCAATGGATAAAATATTGGGATTTGAAGTTAGGGATTATTGTGTAAATTACTTAGATGATTTGGCAATCATTACAACAGGGACATTACAAGAACACTTGCATCATATTGATGTAGTTTTAAATAAATTATCGCAGGCAGGTTTGACTTGCAATTTGAAAAAGTGTGAGTTTTTATGCGAGGAGGTCAGAATGCTTGGTTATATTATTTCAACGAAAGGTATAAAAACGGATCCAGAAAAGATAGAGTCAATCCAGAAATTCCCAAAACCAAAAAAATTTAAACAATTGAGGGCCTTCTTAGGGCTTTGTAACTTTTACAGAAGGTTTATTCCACAATATAGTATACATACTCAACCTTTATATAATCTTTTAAAGAAGGGAAAAGTCTGGCAATGGGGTGACCTAGAACAACAGACATTTGAGAAGATAAAAGGGTTATTTATATCTACTATACAGCTACACCATCCAGATTTTGACAAAACATATTATCTACAAACTGATTGCTCGGGAGTAGGGTTAGCGGGTATATTATACCAACTCGATGATAATGGTGAAACGAAAATCTTAGGATTTCATAGTAAAGCTCTCAAAGGAGCTCAATTAAATTGGACAGTGACTGAGCAGGAGTTTTATTCTGTGATATGTTGCCTAGAGAAATTTGAAACTTATTTAAGGGGTTCAAAAGTAATCATTCAGACGGATCATAAAGCCTTGACGTTTGTCAAAACCTGGAAATTATATAATGCGAGGGTCACCCGTTGGGTAAACTACTTAGAAAATTTCGATTATGAAGTACGACATATTAAGGGTAAAGATAATGTGGGCGCTGACATATTATCACGCTACCCGCCAGAGACTGACCTGTTGCAAGAAGAGAAAGTTAGATTACCAGAAATTTTATACACGGAGGGCAGGGCAAATAAAGAACTAATCAAAGCTCTTAGGGAAATGCCGAAACTTCAAAGTGAGGATAAGGAAATTAAGAGAATTTTGGACGATATTAAGACTAATAACGTTTGGCCAGATAGGTTAGGTAGAATAGCGGGTAAATGTGTAATTAAAGATGATATTTTATATTTCCAACGTGAAAAGACAAAAAATTTAGTGCTTTATTTGCCGGGCATTTTAAGGAATGAAATAATTCGACAGGTTCATATAGAAATGGGTCATCAGGGGGCCTACAAAGTGATCAAATACATTCGCGATAGATTTTACTGGGTAGGGATTACAAAACAAGTAAAGCAAATTATAAGAGTTTGTCATGATTGCCAAATTACCAAAAACAATACGGTGAGCCATGTAGGGCCTTGTCAACCTATTATTACACAGGAGATCGGTGAGATTGTAATGGTAGACCTGTACGGGCCATTACCGACCGGGAAATTTGGTATGAATTATATCCTGGTAGTACAAGACTCTTTCAGTAAGTTTGTGAAATTTTATGAACTTCGAAGAGCGACAGCAGTGTCAGTTTTAGGAAAAGTAAAGAAATTTTTTGAAATAATTAAACCTAAGGCAATACTATCTGATAATGGTAAACAATTCTCCAATAAACTTTGGCAAGAAAAAATGAAGGAATTAGATATTAAAGTACTGTATACTAGTGTCAGAAATCCGCGCCCTAACATTGTCGAACGGTGCAACAAGGAGATAGGTAGGTTATTCCGAACTTACTGTAGAAATAATCATACAAGCTGGGTTACTATATTACCAACACTAGAAAAATTGTATAATAATACATTCCATGAGAGCACCGGATTCACACCCTGCGAAATAATGTATGGTGAGACGACCCGTTTATCGTTTGATAGCGAGTTAGGTTTATGTGATGAAAAATTAGACGTAGAATGGGTGCGAAATAGAGTCAAAAGTAATTTACGAAAAGCAGGTGAAAACCGTCAATATAAATTCAATCAAAATTTTCGACTAATTCAATTCCAAATAGGGGATTTAGTAAAAATAAAAAAATTAAATAAATCAGATGCCGCGAAAAAGCTCACAAAGAAGTTTGAACCGTTGTATGAAGGGCCATACGTTGTTGCGGCAATTCCTTATCAGAATGTATATATTTTAGTTGATCCCAAAACTAATAAGATTAGAGGAAAATTTAATACAATACATTTATCTAAGTATTATAAGTAAAGTCGTACATTAGGTCACCCTCGAAGCTGGTTCGGAGGACAGGGAACAGGAAGATTTGTGTATTAGGTATTATTTAATCAGTTGGTTTTAAGGTTTTAAGTAATTATTAGATAAGTAGTTAATAAGCATTAGATTAGTGTTTCAACACGTAACTAGATTAGATTATAGTAATAGATGTAAGAATCACTATAATTAAGTGTTAAGTGTTACTTAATTCAATTCAAAATATGAGCGACAGTAAAAATATTATCCTACGAGACTACCGCAATTGAAGGACAGACGGTTAGGTGTAAGTTCCAAAGGTATTTGTGAAAAGTACTAAGTGAAATATACTAATTGCAATTAGAAAGTTTGCTAATGTTGTAAAAAAAAATCGAAATATTATTTCTACATACTAGTTACCTAGTACTAAAAAAATAATCTGTGAATTAGGTACCGCAAATATTCTGAAGCTATGTTAGCATAAAATTTCGTAAATACGTGGTAAGACTAGTTTGTGAACAACTACCTTTCCTTTCGAATCACAAGCTGCATAAAAATCACTCTCGGATTGGAGTATTGAATTAGTACAGAAGTAAAATTTGAAATATTACCTACGAGGATAAAACGAATATCCAGGAGTAGCAATATTAAGTGAAATAGAAAATTAATATTGAACATAGTAGGTACCTGAGTAGAGTAGTCAAGATGTGGGTATGTTGCACTGGCGTTTTGAATGCAGCACAGAGCGTGGATGAAAGGAAGGAGAGTTGTGAAAAAGAAATAAGGTGAGAAATTGTATTAAATTAAGCTGTTATAATTGTTAACTCTATGTATTAACTACATAGAGTAAGGATGATCGAAACAAATAAAGCTAGATTTGCATTATATAGACTCAGTTGGGTAAGGGAAAGGCTCTTTTATGATTATCAAAACTCCTATGATATAATGTTTAGGTCCCACACAACACAGCAATAAATTCTAGATTAGAGTGAGAAAACATTTTTCATTACATAAGAAAGGAGTAGACAATAATCATGGAAGGAGGGGAGTGTTGGCGGCCTTTCTTTAGGTAGGTAGGGATTAGTAAATATCAAATAAATAAAACGCTATTTAGAAAATAGTATCAAATATAATTATTTTTTTTTTTCACCAATCAAAGCAAATATGAAAAAGAAAAAATAAAAAATAAAATAAAATAATATTTTTTTTTATTCCGGGCGGACCCAGGCAGCCTGAAAAAGAAAAAAATAAAGAAGAAACGCTTATGT
The DNA here is from genome assembly GCA_037349165.1 of Choristoneura rosaceana. Lineage (NCBI taxonomy): Eukaryota > Metazoa > Arthropoda > Insecta > Lepidoptera > Tortricidae > Choristoneura > Choristoneura rosaceana. The sequence continues at coordinate 2,769,611 of JAZBNJ010000007.1, forward strand.
AATTATAATGATAAAATTCACTCAGTGATAAAATGAATAATACACCAATAGCTATGACAAAAGAAAAAAAAACTAAGTTAGCTTGATGCTATCTTTGTTACTTGGAGATGTAATGTAATGGCCACAGAAAATTTTATTCTGAGAAGAGAGACAAAAATGTCTAATCGTTAGTGTAACAAATAGATAGCGCCCCGTAAACAACGAGCCAATCGTATAGGGGTTCTGGTGAAGGGTCCAGTATAAAAAAATTGGATATAAATTCATAAGGGAAATCATCATCATCCCAGCTCGTATGCATCTGCTTCGCGGATTTGTGCAGGTTTCCTCACGTTTTTTTTTGTTCTTCCACAGCAAAGCTCGTGGAGCATCGCGGGAGTGAATTCATATATGGGTTTCAAGGAATTCGGGGGTGCGGGCCGGGGATTGAACCCGTGGCCTTTGCTTGAGAGGCATTGGATCGAACCAATAGACCACCGCGATTTAAGAAAAAAAGATAAAGTAATGGAAACGGCAGAGATAGAATAGCCAGTAACAATTTACCTGTAATAAGGCCAAAATGTCGTCCGGGCTAAACACTATTGCATCCGGAAGAGGATCTGTTTGGCATTCTGCCGAAACAGATCCGGGCGTGGCTGGCTGGTCTACTTCCGGCTGGAAACAGTAGAGTACATGTTAAAATTTCAATGTAATATTTATGTGCAATAATATTGTAACTACACGCGCGCTGTCGCGTTGCTCCGAATATTGTAACTAATCATATATGATTAAGAGAATATAAACTTGTAAATCAGAACTAGACCAGTGCTTGAGGCATGAAGATTGGGAATAGGACGAAAGTATATTAAGCATTAATTAATTATTAAGAAATGTACTATTGATAATTGAGAGAATAGTACAAAACTCACGAGTATTTGCTAAATTGGTAGAAATAAGGAATGGCGTACAAGGAGCTGCATTAGGTGATAAAAAATATTGGAAAGGAACTTACTACGCCATTTGCAGGAGCGGCCAGAGGTGGAGCCTCTATTAGGAGGGCCGGGGGGGTATCGGCCTGGTGTATATCAAATTGTGGCTGAAATAATAATGGAGGTACAGCTGAATTATTTTGTGAACTATAGGAGGGAAGTAAGAAAGGGAACATTGATAGTTACTTACTTGACCGTACATCTCGTCTAGCTCGTCGATGATGATTAGATCAGGTTCAGGTGTGGAGGCGCGGGTTTCGGCCCGGGGAGGATCGATCTCTGGCTAAAATAATAATGGAGATACAGCTGAATTATTTTGTGAACTATAGGAGGGAAGTAAGAAAGGGAACATTGATAGTTACTTACTTGACCGTACATCTCGTCTAGCTCGTCGATGATGATTAGATCAGGTTCAGGTGTGGAGGCGCGGGTTTCGGCCCGGGGAGGATCGATCTCTGGCTAAAATAATAATGGAGATACAGCTGAATTATTTTGTGAACTATAAGAAAATAAGTAAGAAAGGAGACATTGATAGTTACTTACTTGATCAAACATTTCATCGAGCTCGTCGATGTCTTCAATGTTGATCAGATCAGGTGTGGGGGCGCGGGAGTTTGGCTCTCTACCAGGCTGTGCTAGCTAGAGAGAAAAAGATGGAAGAGACAATAAATGTACTGATTAGGGAACGGGACAAATTAAATTACATAACACAAATGCCTACTGAAAACGATAAAAAAAAATTGTTACTTACGCGGTCTGCACGGCGGCGGGCCCGCCTCAGAACAGCCTGGTAGTTTCGGACCTTGCGTTTAACGTCCGCCATACCCAAAGCTTCCGCGCCCAAGTTATTTAAGCGGATCAGTAGTTGGTTTAGTGATCGACGCTTGATCGTTCTATCTCTGAAGTTTAGATTTTGATTGTCGAATAGGCAAGGAAAATCAGCAATGCACCTATTGAAATCCATCACGGGAATTTTAAGAAATATGTTTTGAAGAATTGAAATTAGTGTGTGAGCGTGCGTGGTTGAGGAAAATTTTTGAATTGCGAAGGGACGCGTTCGATTGTTGAGAAAAGATTTAAATTTCGAACACTAGAAGCACGCTCGGTTGATGAAAAAAAAAAAAAAAAAAAAAATATTTTAAATTTCGAATCTTGCAAGAACTAAGGGTGCGCCTAGGATATTTATATGGATGAAATTAATAAAACAAAAATAAGGGAGAAAGATACATTCTATCGGTTTGGTAATATTAGTTTAGTTTATGTATAGGTTTAGTTAGGCAATTATAATTTTAGCTTACCTTTATGTACCAATGTTAAATAATTATTTCCATTCCATCTAAAATAGCAGAAGTATCAAAATTTTAATATTTTGTTATAGTTTTAAGTTTATTTATAAATATTTAATTTATTATTAACCAAAATTTAGTAATGATGCATGGGTAAATGACAGTGAACCATTTTAAAGCTTCATGAAGTTTGGATATCAAGCAGTGTGCATGATGTATTTATTATTATTTAGTAAATACGTACAGAGATATGAGTTGCATTTGTGAATTGGTAGCGTTGATAGTCTATTAGTAGGAGTAGGATGACACAGGGCCTAAGTTAAATAAAACACAAAAGGTAAGAAGTTAAAACTTTATTCATAATATTAAAAGTATTCACATAGGAATTAGTAAAATATTGTATCTATTGTAATCTAGCATTGAAATTATTGAATAAAATTAGTTGGGTTAGTGTGTTAATATTATCTCATTGAATATTACCCACGTCCTGAATGATGCGCTAAGGGAAATGCAATTTTTTTTATGCGCAACCATAAGAGTGGTTTTTAGTTAAAGTCTTAGAATTATAAAATCTGTAGAATTGATTTTCTTTTGAATTAAGTTAAATATTCAGTTGGAAATTTCCAATTTAGTATGAGCTAATTTATGGCACGGTGGGTAATCCGCAGGAGGATTGGACTACATATTGACCGGGTTAGGAAAGGTCAAAGTATATAGCTGTTGTTATGCTAGGAAATTCAAATTTGCTTTTGCCATGTTCTTGATTACTGTAGTCGCATCTAATTCATTGAAAGGATATCTTGACAATAAATATTGATTTTGGGTACAATTCTATGTACATATTATATATTCCCAAATAACATTCTGCTATAGTGAGAGTATGAACAAATTTCTTTTAAGTTAGGTATGCAGTTACTGGTATAATCTGGCAAGAATTCTTCAAGTTATGAGTTCCATGCTGCTATGTGATAATTATCTCAATTACTGAAGTTATCTGTAACAATAATACAAACAGATTTATATAAGAATGAACCAGTCTAAACAGAAAAACAGATATAGGGGGGCAGACGATTTAAACCTGGGATAAACTTAATGGGTTGAAATTTATGAAAGAGCCAAAGCAACTTACCTACAGTGTACGGGTGCTCCTTATTTTCCCACATTTACAGTGTTATACTTAGTAAAAGCAATCAAGTGCTAGTACTTGGGAATGTCCATGTCTTGTTGGTTGTTTTATTCAATAAACTTCAAGTTTGAAATAAATTGTTCACAGGGAAACTGGGTTGAACTTGATGATTAGGTATTTTAAATATAATGAAAGCAGTGATTCAGATAAGGTTGTTGCATTTCACATCGCTATTTAGACTCAATCTATGAGTTCATACATCCTTCCCTTCATACTATTTTTACAACTAAAGAGAGGACGAATCATTGAGCTCGGAGTTGCGGCATTCCGGTTTACAGGCGGTTTCTCGTACGTCGCAATATCGCTACGGAAGTCCTCATTTCGCGATAATCAAAACAAGAAACACTCGGATAATGTTGTTAATAGTTCAAAACAAATGGAAACTTCACTCAAACCGAGCGAAATAGGAACAAAACAATTGACAATTGGCTCGGTGGGTTTTTTTCTTTTCACTCTTCCCTTTTCCTTGTCCATAGACAATTTAGACATGAAACTATTTCGGATCTCAAAATAATAATAAAAAAAAAGTAATTAATGTTCTAAAGGAACGATATACCTAAGGAACAAGGTCAGCACATTGATTAGAATACCCATTAGCTAATTTAATATTAATCACGATCAGTTTGTTTTTTATTTTTACAAGTAAGCAATTTATCATCCATCAGCAGGGCCACCACGAAATTCGGGGGGGGCGTCGAGATTCGTATCGTGCCGTCCCGCTTACGCTTATGTTATTTAACACTAGAGTGAAAGAAACGATGCGATGCGAGCTTCGAGTTTTGTGTTATGGAATAGACCTCCAGTTACGAGAGTGTAAGCGTTTTCACTTGGTTTAGTCCGATATTGGTATCGGATAAATCGGATCGGACACTAGTGCAAGTAAGATTATATTTCAAATTTGTGTTTAGTTATTTATTGTAGCAGTATAAAAGTAGAAACATCGCTTTAGCAACCCAGTAGTGGTTTCGGAGGATCTAACCAGCAATAATTTACGTTATTAAAATGAATTATTTATAAGGAATCACAGATAGGGAGCTGATACATAGGGTTAAAAAAAAAAAAAATAATAATAATAATAATAATAAAAATGTTAATTAAGTTATTGTTCGTAAATGAAATTTATTTTGCTCTTTAGAATTACGCCAAAGGGATCATACTTGTATATACAGAGCAAAGGTGAGGTAAAAGTAGTATGTTGTCATGACTGAGGGATAATAATGATTCTATTGGAAAAAAATAAAATAAAGTCTTATCATTAGGGGGAATGTATATTAATCCTTAATTTGGATAATAATCATTCTACTTGGGCACTACATGAGTTTAACAGATTAGAGTTCAGATCTCGTAAGGTGTCGTCTCATTGACGCTTACGTTGGTTGGTACGCGAGTGAAAGGGACGGATAGCGTAGAATGATAGGCACAGGCTGTTATTGCGTTTAGTTAATCATCCAACAATGTCTGTGATCACTTTCATATGGTAATAAAAGAATTAGGTTGATAAAAATTAAATAAAAAATTATTAAAACGCGATGAGTAGTGCGAAGTGCTAATTAGTAAATCAAGTATCTGAAACAAATATAATTACATAATTTTTCTTTTTTTGATAGTTGATTGACACTTCCGTAGAAGCAGATACGGAACGTGTCAGATGTCAGATGACAGTCCTTTGAGGGTTTTAATTAGCGAGAATAGCGAGATGTTTATTTACTTGTTTTAATGTGGGTTGGGTTATTGTTGAACGGAGAGAGCAAATTTTAATTATTTTCCATTAGCCATAGCTTTAATGTAGATAACTTACATCTGAGTGACTCTAGGGATTGGTGATTTGTTATAGTGCGGGTGAAAGAGAGGTTGAGGAAGGATGAAATGAGAGTGTTTTGGTTTCATAATCATTTGACTTGACGAACTAGAAGAGAGACTTGACATCATAGCATTGAAAGAGGCTATAACAAATTCAACAATTCTGAGGTTAACAAAGATGGTTTATGGGCACCTTACCCCTGATACAGCACATAAACAATGGATTTTCTTGAGCGAATGGTGGTAGGTTAAGTCAGAATTGACATCAGCATATTAAGGCTGGCACCAGAAAATTCATCACTGTACCAGAGCGCCCAAGCAGATGCTAGGGTGCAAATGCTAACTCGTCCTACACTAAACATTCCCCAAAAGACTGGTGGCTATTGTACTGGATGGGTATCTGGGTTGGACTGTTGGTTAATGGGGGTTTATGGTCCATGATGACAGGATACCGTACTTTATGTACACTGATGCTTCGCGCTCAACCATCCGGCTTTGGAGGAGGTTGCATTGGCAGTTCCATTTTCGGTCGACAGGCGGATGCAAGACTGGGATGGAGGGGTTGATGTAATGCTATTAGAGCTGATTGATTCACAACCAATTCCTCTATCAGAAGCTCCCTCGTGGTGCGATGAATGATCCATAACTAATCGGTCAAATGTACCTGCATATTTGTCTAGTTACCTTAGTCAGCTTATTTTGGCATTATTACTCACCACACACCAATTTACAATCATGGGAAAGGTGCTTATAAATTGAGAGATTTATAAATTATAAAAATATTGAAAAAAAAGGGGAGTGAAACTCCATATATTTGTGAAAGAATTAATGAAATGTTTTTTCCAGTTCAGCAGTTATCCACTTGCAAAAACATTTGGGGGTGATTGTGACGAGTCAAGAGGTATCTTGTATCGTCCAGCTCACAAATATATGTAGAATAAAAAATAAATCATCATTATCATCATCATCTCGGCTGTAGGACGTCCACTGTAGGGCATGGGCCTCCCCCATGGACCACCGGATGCCTCGGATGGCAGCGGCCTGCATCCGCCGTGAACCCGCGGGTTTAACTAGGTCACCCGTCTAATTGGGTAAATAAATAAAGTTAAATGAATAAATAATAAATAGATAAATAAATGGTTCTCTGGGGCTTTACTACGTCTAAATACGAATGTTATTATCCGAAGTAAATAGTCTTATTTAGCATAGGGAAATCTTACTTTAATTAATCACAAACAAATATTTTGATTCAGGTCAATGTAATACTTTTGATGCTAATACGGTAAAACTCTTAGGCTATCGCTCCCTTGCGCACTACTAAAACTTGGAAAGAACCTTTGTTTCCATTCATCGTTTAATGTTTCAATTAATATGTCTATCTCATTATGAATCTTAAGAACTCTATTTCCGTCGCGTTCCAGCATTTTCATTAATAAAACCGGTAGTACTCTTACTAGGCTCTGTTCTCCTGGTGGATCGTATGGTACAATTTACTTAAATGAAGGTGATTTTGGATTATAACAAATTACGAACAGATAGCTATGAAAGAAGAAAAGAAGGTGACGACAAATCGGATATCTCTTTTACACACTATTTAAAGTCAACGTTAGTTTCATTCATTATGTAGAATTGTATTATCCGTCTTTATCCAAATCTTACAAGACATATTGCTTTCGCACTCTTTACTATTCCATTCAATCTGTAGTACTTTTCATTCGTTGTACGTAGTTATGGAACATATGTTTGTCTCGCTCTGACCCTCACAACCTTTGTTATTGCACCCTAAGGATTTAGTAAAACCTTGTAGTACTCCTGCTAGGTGATGCGTTCCTGGTGGCTCTCATCGTGGGAGATCCAGCTGAAGCGCATGCATGAAGGCGCATAGGGCCCGGGGGGTTTCGTAGTTTGTGTTCTCGTATACTCTTGATGACTCCTATTACCCTGGTAGACTGAAGCGTAAGGAAAGCGTTAAACACAAGAGATGAAGTTATTCATGCAACATTATGAGACGTAGGAATATATGTAAATATTGGTATCGCAGGTGAACCCATCGGATTCGTAGTAGGTTTTGTGATAGAAAATCCAACAGTGTACGCGGGTTTATGGGTTACATCAGGCGTAGTAGTTGATGTTGTCCAAGGAAGATGGTGATGCAAAAGGTATGCGTGGAAACTCATGCACATAAATTAATTTTGAAGTAGCTGATACCTTACTGGTCCAAGAAGATGAAAACGCGGTAGTATGCATAAGTAAGTAGGACATGGTAGTTGCAAAACTCGCTGCTGTCAGTATAAGAGCGTAGATCATATGAGACATAGGAATAGGCTAGATAAGAGGAAACTGAGGAATGGGAATAAACGCCGCTCAATGAGAAGAACGTTGTATAACTAAAAAAAAGGGACTGACTGATTAAGCTTCGTTGTTTCGCGAGACGTCTCTATCTATGTAACAAGGTGGGTGGTAGGAAAGGGAGTTGTGTATATAGACGTCGCTATAACTAGAGGATCTCATGAAGCAGGAAGCTAAGGTGTAGATATAAACGCCGCTTTCGGGTAAAGCTCCTTAGGCGTTTCTATCTCCCTAGTAGATTAAAACCTAGTTACGTGAGCAGCAGGATATGATGTACTAGACATATAAACAGCTGATGTTGTTTAAATGGCTCGTGTGGTAGGAAACGATATTATATTTGTAAAAGCATAGACTGCGTGAAGCACGTTATGTGAATCGCCGCAGTGTCCGTAGTGGGATGAATAGAAGGAAACAGGGGAGTGGGTATTGAGACCACTGCCTTGTAAAGACACCGCATAACTAGAAGGAGAGCTGATTAATTATGCACCGTAGTTTCACGAGTCGTATTTCATGAGGCGACGCTGTCTTTGTAGCAAGACATATATTTTATATAGTCAGAGATGGAGTTATGTATGTAGGCACCGCTGTTACAAAAGTATCCAATTGAGCGGGAAATCGAGATGTATGTATGGACGTCGCTTCTGTTTGAAACTTCCTAGGCGTTTCTACTTCCCTAGTAGTTCGAAACGCAACTACGTACGCAAAGGCTCGTGGTGTACGAAATTGATGAATCTCTGTTATTGTTTAAATAGCTCGTGTTGTAGGAAAGGTGGTTGTATTCGTAAAGACTTGGATCGCGATAGTCTCTGTAATAGGTCGGACAATAGGAGGCGGAGGAGTTGGTACGGACATTACTGTCTTGGGAGCATGCTGCATAACTAGAAGAGGAACTGACCGATTTAGCTTCAAAGTCTGATGAATCGCGGTTCACGAGACGTCTGTGTAGCAAGATGTAGCTAAGATCTATATATAGTAGTAAAAGGAGATGTGTATGTAGACGCTATTAATGCTAGAGTGTCCTATGAAGTAGGAAGTTGAGATGTAGTTATAAACGTCGCTTTCGGGAGAAGCTTCTTAGGCGTTCCTATCTCCCTAGTAGTTCAAAATATAGTTACGTGTGCAAAGGCTTATGTTGTGCGAACCATATGAACTGCTGTTATCATACAAATAGGTTATGTAGTGGGGAATGCGGTTGTATTCGAAAAAACTTAGGCCGCGCGAGACGCATTACGTGAAACGCAGCAGTTTCTGTAATAGGTAAAGGAATAGGAGGTAGAGGAGTTGGTACTGACACCGCTGCCTTGTAAGCATACAGTATAGTTAGAAATAGGCGAGTTCGATTAAGCTTCATAGGTTCATGAATCGCGCTTCACGAGTCGTCACTGTCTTTGTAACAATACATGTAGTAGGAGGTGGAGTTGTGAACGTTGACATCGTAATAACTAATGTATCCTATTAAGCAGGAGACTGGGATGTATGTATAGGCGTCATACTTGCTTGAAAATCCTTAGGCGTTTCTGCCTCCCTAGTAGGTTCAGTTGCAGTTAATTGAACAAAGGCTTATATTGTACAAGGTACAGGAACTGCAGTTGTCGGATAAATAGTTAATCTAGTAGGAAATGCAGTTGCGGTGTTAAAAGCATTAGTTTCACTGGATATATGAATCGTCGCTGCCTCTGTAGCGGTAGGAGATATAGTTGGCGTTTGGATAGCTCGAAACGGGATACTCGGGACACCACTATCTCTGTTGTAGGTAGAATGATAGGAAACAGAGATGGTTGTTTAGGCGGGGATGTTGTTTGAAACACATAGCATGAGACACTGGAGTCTCGATAATATTTCGTATGATAGGAAGTGGAGATATATGCGTAAACACCGTTATCTCATAGTACTTAACTGTAGCAGGAGACCTGGCTAAGTATCTAGACCCAGATCTTACTTGGAATCGTTTAGGCGTCCTTGATTACGTAGTAGCTCGAAGCACAGCCATAGGCGCAAGAGCTTGGGTTGTAGGAAACCCTAGGGCCGCTGCGGTCCTAGTAATAGCACATGTGATAGGAAATGCATTTGCATTCGGAGAAGTTCCAGGTTTGCAAAGTACTTGAAATGTTACTGACTTTGTAGTAAAAGGAGATGTGGATGACGATCAAATAGCTTGAAACGTGCTACTCGGGACACCACTGTCTATGTAGTAGTCCGAACGTTAGGTAATGGAGAAGGAGACTTAAGCATTTCAGACTCTCGAATCGCAAAGTATGAGACACCGATATGTCAGTGGAAGGATAGATAGTAGGAAATGTATAAGTGTGTGAAGATGCCGTTGACTCGTGATACTTCACAATGGTAGGAAACTTAGTTGTATGTAGAAATGCAGGAATTACTTGGAACCCTTTGGACGTTTCTGTCTCCTTGGTAGTTGTAGACACAGATGTAGTCGCAAAGGCTCGGTATGTAGGAAACTCTTGGGGCGCTGCTGTCTTTGTAATAACTCATATGGTAGGAAATGCAAGTGCATCCGTAGGAACGCTGGTTTCACAAAATACTTGACGTGCCGCTAACTCTGAAGAAATAGGAAGTGTAGCAGATGATCTAGTAGCTCGAAACAGGCAGCCCGGGACGCCATTGTTTCCGTAGTAGAGCGATCACTAGAAAATGGAGGTATTTACTTAAGCTTTCCTAACACTTGAAATGCATAGCGTAAAGCGCCGTTGATCCTGAAGTAGGACGTGTAGTAGGAAGTGGAGATGTGAGCGTAGCAGTTGCTGCCTCGTAGTACTTCGTTATTATAGGAGATTTGGCAATAAGTATCAACACAGGTATTACATGAAAATTCTTAGGCGTTCATGTCTCCCTAGTGGGCTAAGACACAGATAAAGGCGCAAAAGCTAAGCTAGTAGGAAATCGTTGGGTCGCTGTTATGATTGTAATAGCTCATAGGGTAGAAAATGCAGTTGCGTTCGTAGAAACAGGAGTCGTGCAAGACGTGCGAGACTTAGCTGAAACAGTATGCGGAAGGGCTCGAGGTGTACGGAAACTAGGAAACGCAGGTAGCTGGAGGCGCAGCAGTATTAAGAAAACCTTGTGTCGTCGCTAGTGTCTTAGTGGCTAGAGTAGTAGGAAGCACTCGAGACGCAAGGAACGTAAGAATCTGGACAGTTTCTGTAGACGCCGCAGATGGGGCTATAGGTGGAGTAGTCGCTATCGCATTCAAAAAACTATAAATAGGGCTGCGTTAGTAGGAACAGGGATATTCAGTATTGGGTTCTTTCAAGTGAAGGTTGTTACGCTGCTGGGTAAAATATTTACGCGATTTTCTTTGTTATAATTTATTTGTAATGAATCTGGCGAGGTGGTAGTAGGGGCCGATGTCGCTGGGGTATACCCCACGCGTTTTGTTTCGGTCCTATTGCTATTAATTCTCCAGATTCCTTTTCTGTGATTGTGAACAAGCTGGCGGGGTGGTAGTGAAGTTCCGATGTCGCTGGGGTTTACTCCACGCGTTTTGTTTCGGTTCTTTTGCTATTAGCCTTCCAGAACTTGATAATTTGTGGGATCAGACCGATTGATAATCGCTTGAAAGTAGGGACTGTACGGGACGAGGTTCCCGGCCTCTAAACCTGATACCTAACGGTGATATACGAAAGTTTAGAGGTATAACGTCCTTCGGGACGGGACGGAATTGAGGAGAACGATTCCGCGTCTGACTATAGTCGCCAATTCTGGCGGTCAGGCTATCTTCTCCCCGGCGCGTACCCGGGCACCGTGTATCCGCAGGGTCGGTGCACGTGAGTCCGGTGGTGCTGGACCCCCCTCTATATATGTATATATTCGCACAACTATCTCTCCGCCCTACTCCACTCGCATCCCTGACTTCGGTCGCGGGTGGGGTTATTACACATGGCGTAGGAATTAGGTATTAGGTACACTAGAGGATGCCACCTCGATCCCTTAGTTAGTTAGCTAGCAGTTTTCCCTGTCATTCCGGAAAACTTTGAACATTACACACCACGCAATTAAAAATAAATGTGAGGTGCATGCCACCTCCAGTTTTGAAAAGTAAGTATTACATATTAGCTTAGGGCCTAGGTAGATCGATACAAAGTTAGATTTTCTTATAGTTTTAGGGTTTTCTGGTTAATCTGCGTTGAAGTTAGGTAGGTCACTATGGATAGATTGTTAAGACGTTTAGGTTTGATAGGATATATTGGGTTTACGGTACTAGGACATCAGGATCTATAGGCGGAGTTCGTTAGGATTTGTTGATATATCGTTTAAGCTATTGAGCTGCTGGTTTATAGAGTATTAGAGGTTACTGTTAGGTTTCCTTTTTATAGGATATGAAGGTTGGGACCTGTTCGGGAATTAATGACCGTTTGAACTGGCCATTCAGACGAGCATTGATTTCTAAGCTTGGACCTGACAAAGCCGGCATTAACTAATCATAATCTAGTTCAATTTAATCTTAAGGAGCGCTTAGGGACGTCGTAAAGAAAAATATGAAAAGAAAAAAAATAAAAAAAAATATATAACACAATTCTGTGTCTACAGTTGGTACAATTATAAATTATCCACTATCCATCCTCCACTCAACAATTCTTGACATTTATGTTTTATATTTGGTCGAAGCTAGGCATGTAGCAAAGTTCTATTCTTGACAGGGGAACGCTAATCATGTACTGAGGGCTGGACTAAATAATTCATAAGTGTGTAATTTATCTGCTGTTGTCAGATTCGTTCAATGATAAAGTATTTGTAACAATTCTTAGAAGTGGGTAGCTTATATTGTACTTGACTAAGTAGACGGGGAGACCATTACCTCCATCCAGTAGATATTAAGTTGGTTGGTGTTCTGATATTCTATGGTAAATACCAGGAATTCATATATAGTGAGTAGAAACTATATAAACTTGTAAAATCTAACAACTGTTTAAAATGAAAATGATAAGAATACCCAGGTTAATATTTATCATCCGGTCTATAAACGGTTGGAGGTAAGGGGGGGAAAATAATATAAATATTTTAACACTAATCTACATTAACTTCAAGTCCTTTTTAACTAAAACACTACAATTGTAGGGAGAATTTAATTCCAATGAAATCCTATAATTTGCAGGGTCACCTTAGCTGTCGCATTCTAGTTATAGTAGGAGTTGAACTAGCACCTATTATTATTATGTTGAAAGAAAACAAAATTATGGTATGCTTGCAAATAACTCGGGTAAATAGATATTATGGGTACACCATTTGTGGTTTCATACTTTACCTAGGAACAATCATTAGCCTTGTAAATGAGTTAAGCATGTTATTCTTAAAGAATTATTAAAATTGAAGACAAGTATTGTTAAGACCGACAGAGTTTTGCTGTACTAATTATTTGCTACAACTTTACTTAATTACTTAACTACCAACTCTCAACTCAATAACAATTCCTTCACTTAGGTGGTTGAACAAGGCGGTAGAGATCATTATTGAATTAGAACATTAGCCAATCAGTCTTCACTAGTCACTGAACGTACTGCGGTTACTAGGACGGACACAATGAAGGGTCAATCATCTTATTTAATCACTAGACAACCACTAGACGATCACAAGGCCAAATTACATCATCACGCTATCATATAGTAGGTTTCATAAGTTCAAGTATATAGGTAGGCTGCACATAGGTAGGTAGTAGCTTTTGAGCTTAGGAGCTTTTGATTAATCTTCGGGAGCTTTCAGGAGCTTTGAGCTTTTCTAGGTGCTTTAGTGAACTTTTAATAGGTAGAGTAGAAATAGTTTAGGTTTTATTAGGGCAAAGAAAAGCACTTCCGGGGGGGGTTAGTTACAGACACTTGAAATTTTCACAGATTATGTACATACTCGTATTGTATTACTGTGGCCGTTATAACAACAAATACTAAACATTTTTTTTTTATTTTTTTTTATTTGACTGGATGGCAAACGAGCAAGTGGGTCTCCTGATGGTAAGAGATCACCACCGCCCATAGACATCTGCAACACCAGGGGGATTGCAGATGCGTTGCCAACCTAGAGGCCTAAGATGGTATACCTGAAGTGCCTGTAATTTCACCGGCTGTCTTACTCTCCACGCCGAAACACAACAGTGCAAGCAATGATGTTTCACGGCAGGATTAGCGAGCAAGATGGTGGTAGCAATCCGGGCGGACCTTGCACAAGGTCCTACCACCTGCAAAATAGAATAAAATAAACTAATAAGGGGGCTCATATAAAACAATCGTGGTTTTGTTGCCGTTTTTTGCTTGACATTTATGACGGCAACAGCTAGACGCTTGATATATTCACTGAATATTTAGTTGTAAGTATAATCATTTTAAAAATACATAATTAAATTTAAATAAAATAAATAATCCCATGCAACAAACTCGTTTTTTTTGCCATTTTTTTGCTATATAGATCAACTAACTTTTCGTTTTATTATTAGCTCTATGGCTCTCCCTGAACTTAATCTTATAAAATTAATAATAAGCAAGGTTGTGCGCCTCTGCCTCTTCTAGTGCAAGGTCGGGTTGCCTTTTGATCTGGTATGGAATTATCGAATTAGTTATTATTATTATTACGATCACGATTTAGCCGAGTAGTCATTAAAATCTCCAAAATTTTCACCGCACTCAGAATTCCAAATTAAAAGTTTAGTTTCATTAATTTTTTTTTGTTCTCAATTTTTTTGTATTATTTTTAAAGTTTCCCGTTAGAAATTATTATTAACAATTTCCTTAGCTGGTGAATATTGTTAAAAATAAATAAATAAATATCATGGGACACCTGACACCAATTGACCTAGTCCCAAACTAAGCAAAGCTTGTACTATGGATACTAGGCAACGGATAAACATACTTATATAGATAAATAAATACTTAAACACATATTAAACATCCAAGACCCGAGAACAAACATTCGTATTATTCATACAAATATCTGCCCCGGCCGGGATTCGAACCCGGGACCTCTTTGTAGTCAGGTTCTCTAACCACTTAGCCATCCGGTCGTCAACCACGCATCTAGCCTCCGCTAAAGGGGCCGGTCTTAAAATCAGCGCTGGGTGCATGCTGCCATGTGTCCAGCATTCGCTGAGATTGATACCCAGCATCGCTACCACGAAATTCTAAAATCGAAGTTCGTATCGTACCGTCCCGCCTACGCTTATGTTATTTAATACGAGAGTGAGAGGGATAGTACGATACGAACATCGAATTTCGTGTTTCGGAGTAGACCTTCATTGCCGGAACATAGCTGGTTTATTTATTACCAAAATTTTGATCTTGTACCGAATTTGATTGACACTCAATGCAACTAAGTGTCTAATTATGTGGTGGCAATAAATGTTTTTTTTTATCACGGAATGGTGAGGATCTGGGTTCGAACCCGGACTTCACTTTTTTCTGTATTTTTTCTTTTCAATGTAAAGACATAATTAAATGGAAAAGAAATTCACACTGTTACTACGTACGCATTGCAGTAAATCTCATCATGTTTGCGTACGAGTGGGTACTTTGCCCTGCGACTATATTTATAAATTGTTGTATATTATTCTTTTTTACTGTATTTTTTTAACAAATTGAATGCTCCTTTTTTGAAGTCGGCTTAAATGTTATTTGATCAGTAGTTAAAGTTATTTTCGTTGAAATGTGTTAACTATTGTTATTTTTGCCATACATTTTAACTATTAGTTAGTTTAAATAATGATCAAACAACAGGCCCTAAGTAGGTATACTTACTAATAGTTACTAGGGCATTTCTATCTACCATTGTACCCTAAGTTTAAAATATTGTATGAATGTCCGTTTTTTTACGAATTTTTCTTAATAATTTTCGTAGGTAACAAAACGGACACATCCATACAATATTTTGGGGACACATCTGGAGACCCTGTTTTTCCAGCTGATATCATGGACTGAGGCTACCTCTCAAATTTTGTTGAAATCGGAGAGATAAACTTAGGGCAGGTAATAGATCTGCCCACTAACCAGTTGTCTATGTTTTATAGGTCGAAATACTTTATGCGACCTCATTTCACGCATCATGAGTACACTATCCACATAACATCATGTCAAAACAATTACATAATTTAATTTTATCTCCATTTTGTAAAACAAACAAGCAAACGAGGCGTAACGCGGGAAAGTCTGTACGCATCGTAATAGAAAAAAATTACATTACGAAAATGGAACGTTGCGGTTTTCGAATTAAGAAATTAAACGTTCCATAGATGCGTCGGTTATTTCTTTATTTCCTCGTCGCACGAAATGGGCTAAGCCTTGGTTTAATACCGAGTTTAGCCACAGACAAATTAAGCTTTTTTTTAAACTTGAGGTTTTTGTGATGATATTTAATAGTATTTAATTGATCCATTCGTTACGCGTGCCGATAAGAAGAAAACTGGCCAAGTTCCGAACAAATACAAATACAAATATTCTTTATTGATCACCAAAAACATTACAGAGACATCTCAAAAACTAAAATTCAGGTAAACAAATTTGTATTATGTCTTGTCTATGAATATTCAGTGTCAACTGAAGTAAGCAGACTAAGTACTTACTTAGATACCTACACCCGTATTTATAAACGAGTCATAACTTTACTTGCTAAGTAAATGCTTAAGTAAAGAAAATGGTGACTATTACTTGGCTAAACAATCTAACATTTGACAGTTCAAATTTCAAGCAAAAGCTCAACTATAGAATAAAAGTCGTTCCTTGAGTAACTACTTTTACTCAAGTAATGGCCTTTACTTCTCTACAAATAAGAGTGCTACCTACTTTGAAAAATGCCTGTATAACATTTAATGGAGATGAAACGACCTTCTAGCTGCACAAAACACCTAATTCACTACGATCCAATTACTAATAAGCAGTAATTCATTAATTTTCGTACTTAAAATTACGAAAGACACGTTTTTATTGCTACAAGAGCGTCCAGCGTAATGAGAGCTCCGGAGTACAAATAAATTAACGTCATTCATCAAATGCATGGGTCAAGTTATTGTGGTTTTGTTTTTATCGTGGGTAGAAATGAAAAAAACTAGCCAAGTTTTTTAAATTGATAGACAGGTGTTACTTTTGCAGTAGTATAGAAATATTCGTTAGTCAGCCATTACTTTTTTTTTCATTAATGACTAGCTCCTAAGATACGAATGCAATTTCTTCACTTTTAGCCATTGAAGTCTTAATAATGTGTAATAACAATGCGCTAATTTTTCAGAAAACTAAGATTCATTTATTGTTAGTAGCTTATTTAAATTATAAGAATAGGATTTCTTTGTAGTAACTATTATATCACTATTATATATGTAAAAAATATTAAATACCTATCTGATAACCTAAGAGTTGTTTTGTTTTTCAACTTTAGTTCCAAAACAATTATTACTAAGAAAACATTTAGAATAACATCAGTACTTATTACAATTTAATGTCATTTTCAGTGTTATCACATTTCATGAAGAAATCATATAAAAAAAAACTTGGCTCATTTTTCACCCGTACATTTTCTCTTTGATTTTACTATGCCTTCCCCATACATGGTAATCGAGAACAAAGCAACTAGATTACTGGTACCATCTCTCCCAAGGACCAATGGCGCACGACGTTCGAATTTCAAACAATATAGCGCGCGAAATGTTGAAATTTTAAATAACGACTTGTTTTTGTTTTTTAGGTAGCGTTTGATTAGGTTTTTTATGGCCAGTACACATGCGAACTTGGAAGTGAATGAATTTGTGATATTATGCAAAAAGAACTTACTGTTTATTTGCAGTCTGGGCTGGGTGCCATTATGCGAAAGTGTGTTTGTATGTTCGTGTTTTTTCCGTCTTTCACGCCGTAACGGAGCGACGAATCGTCGTGATTTTTGGCATAGAGATAGTTTATGAGCCCTAGAGTGACAATAGGCTACTTTTTATCCCGAAAAATGCACAGTTCCCGAGGGAACAGCGCGCGATAACCGAATACCACGCGAGCGGAGCCCCGGGCAAAATCTAGGCTAGTAAACCTTCCTAGGATTCTTATTTATCCTAAGTAAATCGAATAAAGGTATATTTTGTAACACAGGGATTGCTTGAGTATTTAAAGAAAATCAAGATTTTTCAGAGATACGTAAAGATAAGATAACGCTAACTAAATGCAAATTAGTTGCATAATGAAGATGTTCATCTGTGCTTTTGTCCATTGTTAGGCGACATTGTACAATTCTCTGTCTTTGGAAGAGAATTCCCGTTTTTTAGGGTTCCGGAGTCAGAATGGCAAAAAACGGAACCCTTATAGTTTCGCCATGTCTGTCTGTCTGTCCGTCCGCGGCTTTGCTCAAAGACTATCAATGCTAGAAAGCTGTAATTTTGCACGAGTATATATGTAAACTGTGCTGATAAAATTGTAGGTACAATAAAAAATTTAAAAAAAGTTTTTTAGAGTGTCTCCCATAGACGTAAAGTGGGGTTGATTTTTTTTTCTCATCCATTCTTGTAGTGTGGGGTATCGTTGGATAGGTCTTTTGAAATTATTACGGGGTTGCTAAAACGATTTTTCGATTCAGTGATATTTTTGCAAAATATTCAACTTTAAAGTGCAAATGTTCATTAAAATCGAGCTTCCCACCCTCTAAAGACGGACAAACACACAAACACACTTTCGCATTTATAAATTTTATAATATTAAGTATGGATTAAAGACGTACCGTGGAAACAAATTGTAACTTTTAAGTGAATTTAATTATTACTTTGTGCTTAGCCGTCTACACGGAAGAGTGAGGAAATTCGACGAGCTTGGTAGAGCAGCCGCCAAGTTCTGTTAGTGCAAGTATTAATTGGAACTGGGCAGGGCATGTGGCACGCCGAATGGATAACCGCTGGGCCCATAGAATGTTGGTGTGAAGACCACGGACCACAAAAAGAAGTATAGGCAGACCCCAGATGAGGTGGTCGGTGACATAAAGAGCTACGCCGGACCCTACTGGCTCAGGAAGACGGAGAATAGGACGGAGTGGAGGAGATTAGGAGAGGGTTACATCCAGCAGTGGATAGATAAAGCCTGAAAAAGAAGAAGAAGAAAAGAGTACTAAAACAAAGAGCCTCTCTGTTGGGCGAAAGTTGACTAATTTCAAATTGGATCTTTGATATTAGTACCTATATCAATATATTCAAAATTTTATTCTTAATGTAAGAAAAATTAAGAACCTATAATACTTACTTGCCAAATGTGTTTTGTTTCTCTTCTTTTGTACAATAAAGAGTTTACATACATACTTGTTATTCCGCAACCATTTTGGTTCATTGATATGAACCTCTGGAAAATAATGCGTGAATCAATAAATCGTTAAAAACCAACGCAAAATGTTACATCTACTTTATTACCACAAGAATTTTCTTATGACGTAGTATTAAAAATTTAGTAATGAGTATGTACTTAATAATAATATAAGACTTATACTATATAGTATACTATAAGTATTTATATATTAATTGCACGGATACAGGATATTTAAGAGGGATAAATTTGTTTGGTTTGTCTCATCTTTGGCCTATATACATCCCAATGCTGGGCACAAGTTTCTTTTCAGAACATTTTTTTCGCAGGCGTGTGCATCCTCACGACGTCTGCCTTTACTGAGTTCATAATAAATTTCAAATATATTCTCGCAAATGAATTCCGAAAAAAATATAGATATCAGTGCCAACCCGGGTTCGAGCTCACCACTCTATCGTTTTATATTTAGTAGTTTTAAAATTAAAGATACGAAAAATAAATTAAACATTAGAACTTGGCCCATCCTAACTGCAATTCTCTTTTGGATTAAGATTGCTTCTAAATGCTAGTTGCATTTTTTTCCCACAGTTTTCCTTTCGATTGCTATCTTGAATTACACGTATGGGAAAAACAATGGGAAATTCTTTTAACTTTTGCAACGTTCCGATATACATCTTCTGTACTTATTTCATTAAAAACTTCTAATGTTTTGGCCAGTGATCATCCATAAGACGTCCACAATTAAACAACTCCCCCTTAGAACGCCACAATGAACGACACTCGCCACTTGAATCCACCGATTGCCCGTTTTTTTCTTAATATTTTTCGTAACTAAACGGACACACCTACCATATTTTGGGGACACATCTGTGCCCTTAGTGTAAGTTTCCGGTTACAAAATACGTCTCGATCGCGTTCGCGTTAATATCTCAATTTGTATGGAAACACGAACATCGCAAACGTTCCGCTGTTCGTGTTTCCATACAAATTGAGATTTTAACGCGAACGCGATCGAGACGTATTTTGTAATCGAAAAAATACACTAGGGGTACTGGAGACCCCGTTTTTCCAGCTCGCAATCATGGACTGAGTCTACCTTCCAAATTTTGTTGAAATCGGGGAGATAAACTCAGAGTACAACGGTAGATAGTAATGCCCTATTGCAAGATTCGACCCAAAAAACAACAAACAGGGTGACTTAAATAAAATCTTGTAAAAACATTACCTGACTAACTTAAACTTAAGTGACCATTGAACTCAAGGTCGATAATCAAGTTTATAATAGCAAACTCAAAGAAAACGTAGGCGTAGTCACGAAGTAAGCAATTAGAGAGAATTCAGATTCTTTGTTTGTTATCGTACCTTTTCCGTTGCATCGCCTAAAGCCTAAAGCTCGGCACTTAAGTATTGAGATCATGCGATCGGATTGCTACAGCGCCAAAGAGTAAACGATTATACAGAATTGCCTTTTTGAAATGGCGGACTTTGAAATGGTATCAAAAACTATGGTAGTCAGATTCTATGTCTACGGATTCTTGTAGTCGTCATCTTTACTCTTGTGGAATTAGTAATAGAAGAAAATAGGGGCTATATAAGTTTTACTGAAGAATTTTGTGAACGAAAATGTTATCACAAAACTTGAATGAACCTGGGAATTAATTGTGAATTCAAGGCATGTGAGAAATTCCCAGTCCATACTGGGCGAGTGACAGCTTATGCCTTATTATGAGAAGGGTCTGTACCCAATAGTGGGATATAAATAAATTGGCCGTAAATAGTAGTAGCGTTGTATGAAATTATTCGGAGCGAAAAAAATCTACAAATATGATAGTTCATGATGTGAAGTGAGTGAAGAATGAAAAATGTGGGCGAGTGGTTAAAATTTAGGCAACCCAATGGGAATAGAGTTGTTATAGGGCCACGCCACTGGTAATAAGCTCGAGAGAGTCGTCTGCTACTGTAGGTCAACCCAATACCTTCATTTTGCTACCACATCCCTGATACTCGTATTTATAACCTTCAAGCTTTCAAGAAAAGACCGTACTCTTACCTACCGGCAATGCACTTGTGATTCTTCTGGTATTGCAGGTGTCCATGGGCGACGGTAATCGCTTACCATCAGGCGATCCGTCTGCCGTTTGCCCCCTATACCATAAAAAAAATCTCTCATTCTCTGGCTAATCTCTCACGTAACTATACTTGCCTACCGTGACCACTCTACTCTCCATTAGTCTGTGGCGATCCAAGACATAATGTAGAGCAAGGTCGTCGTAATTATTAACCGATTGTATGGATCTTCGGAGTAGATCCAAGTCAAAAGCTTTTAGAGAGAATTTTCTATGTCTGATCTCTTCGAGTAATTATCAATTTTTATCACTAGAAACCAAGTAGAAACTGTAAAAAGTAAGTGCTCTGCAATTACGTATATATGTATACAAGATGAATCAAATTTTGAAGTTGAACTTTTTTCAAAAAAATTGTAGTTTTGTGGAATGAAAAACTTCGTATTCATATGTGCCGTTGAGGCTATCAATTGGTATAAAAACTATTATCATTTGAACAAGATGTATTAACAAGTATTAAATACAAAAAAAAATAGAAATAGAAATAGAAATAGAAATATTTTTATTCGGGCTTCGCACTTAAAATAGTACAGGGCAAATGAAAACAAAAAAGAAATACAATATGCGAAGGCACGAAACTGTCGCAGCTCAGCATAGTGTTGGCCGTGTAAGCCAACGCTGGTCTTCCGCTTAACTAACTATTTAACTAAAATAACTTACATCAATAAAAAAGTTACGAACGTTTTAAATACGGGATTTCGGGAATTTTGACAAACAATATTAAAAAAAGCATATTTCCAAAAC
This sequence comes from Choristoneura rosaceana, assembly GCA_037349165.1. Taxonomy (NCBI): domain Eukaryota; kingdom Metazoa; phylum Arthropoda; class Insecta; order Lepidoptera; family Tortricidae; genus Choristoneura; species Choristoneura rosaceana. Next base: position 2,791,319 of record JAZBNJ010000007.1, read on the forward strand.
CGTGACCTATATAGGGCCCATGGTCCAAGGGTGAAAACATAGCAAATGACCCCAACAATATCCCAAAAAAATGGACTACTTTATTACAAAAGTAAAGAAAAACAAACTGGTATATAGGGAAAAACAACCTTCAAACAGATATCGTCACTGCTTTAAAAAATCTCGGATCTCAAATCAATACGTCAAAATTGACTCTCGAAATAATGTTCATAAAGTACACTCAGTAAAATTATCGATTATGATACGGGCTTTTTTCAAAGTAGTGACGATATCTTTCATTACTTGCTCCAATACGTATAATAACACACAAAAGGTTTATTGTTTTTACATGTATCCGATGCTGTCATATGTGAATTTTAACAGCACAAAACCAAATTACAAACTGCACAAAGCGAAATCCTTATGCAATACAATTTAGAGTTCAATTTACAATTTCTAAAGCATGCTTTTAAATGCAAATAATGTGCATTGTGTAGCAATGTATATCTATTGTTCTACAGGTGTATGTCGATTGCATCTGAAGAGGTTGTATAGCTGTCAAATGGAAACGATAATGGTGACATGCGATATGGTTCTAAGATCGGTCAAGGTTGAATTTGAACTTCTATTGTTTTTTGTTATAGTTTGGGCACTTTGTCTGCATCTACATTGACAGTAGACACGCCTGTATAGATGATCTTATGGATATGGATGTGACGGACAAGTTTTATAGTAATTACCTCTATTTATTTACTGTCAATAAACGTAAGCTGCAGTATTTTGGTCACATAATGCGTAATGATAAATACGACCTACTTCAACTCATCATGCAAGGGAAAATCGAAAGCGACCGCCCGGAAGAAGGCGTACTTCGTGGCTGAAATATCTCCGGACATGGTTCAACCTTAGCACGAGATCCCTGTTCCGAGCTGCTGTGTCGAAGATCACGATAGCACTAATGATAGCCGACCGCCGGTAGGAGATGGCACCTAAAGAAGAAGAGAAGAAGAGATTTATAGAGCAAGATACAAGGACCCCCAGAAAAAAACACGAAATTTCACATCAAACGATTTAATGTCACTAAAAAAAAATCACACGCAGTCTTGATCGACGCTAGGTTTCAACCTAAATATGGCTGTCTCATTAGAATAAATAAAATCATTATCACCATCAAACGTTACGCCATACGAATAAAATACATCCACAAGTTTCTCCAAGTATTGCTTCTTTCGATTTACCAGAAAAATACCATTGTCAGTTGAAGCGTGCACATCACCTAAATTGCTAATGCTAAGAGCACTTATGTACATATCTTTAGTCCCTTCGTAATACACAGCATCTTTGGTGTCTTTCTTCTGTCTAAACAAACCAGAGTTATTCGTGAAATACAAATAATCATAATCATCAATAACAAAATTCTTAGCCTTAGTTTCTTCAAGGTCTCTCAGTCTATAAACTAACCCATCAACGATTTTATACAAAAACTGCGTTGGATATTCCGAAAAATAAATAACATCTTTAGAAAACAGCTTCCATATAACTGTTCCATTAGCACCGTACAATTCAGCTTTGTTAGTAAGCTTATCATATTTATATACCCCATCACTTCCACCAATGAACACATCATTGGAATTTACATCCACGGTTTGCACGAATCCATTGCGGACACCTTCGATATCTTCAAATACATTGGTGTTCAGATTGATTTTAGCTGATCTTACTGTGTAGTTTTCTATATCAGGGCAGTAGCTGAAGAATAAACTAGTCGTGCTGTGATCATAGGCCAAAGAACGTGGGTAGTATATGCCGTTTTTAAGAACTATTTTGGAGTAATGAACGTTGTTGATAATTGGTCCTTCGCAGTGCTTTCGGAAGTCACACGTGGTTGTTTGTATGGCGATGATGCAGAAGAGGGCTTGCAGAAGATTCATGTTCATCTGAAATATATTATTATGAAGTTATTAGCCTGTACAAATACAAATACAAATGTTCTTTTTTGATCACCAAAAACAGTACAGACATCACAAAAAAAAAACAGGTAGACAATAGGCGGTCTTATCGCTAAAAAGCGATCTCTTCCAGTCAACCAATTTCAGAGAAATTAATAAATACGAACACACTAATGTAGCACTAATGTACCTTTATTACTTAGTAGCAGCAGAAGTAGTAGTAAAACTAGGAGTAGTATAAGTACAAAAAGAAAATAAAGATAGATGGCTCGTGCTTGCGAAAAAAAGCGGTGGTATTCTGGTGTTTTTTAACCTATGGCCCCACAAGCAGAGCACATGAGTTCTTAGAAATTCGTGTTGGTAAAAATGAACAACGAGTTTACTGATAAAATGATTGCGAGCAGTGCACACTTGCGAAGCAGTTCAATAGTGTAAGTGTGGAGTTCTAGATCCACACAGGGGGCTACTGCGAAATTCGAGAATCGATGTTCGTATCGTACCGTCCCTCTCACTCTCGTGTTGAATAACATAAGCGTCAGCGGGACGGCAATAGACGAAAATCGGATTATGCACTTCGTAGTATAGGAACTATGACCTAAGCCTAATTCTAACAGGAGGAACCCACCGGTGGGACGTTTAGGCTGAGATTATGTATGTACGTAAACTCTTTATTGTACAAAAAAGTAACAAACACAATTGACAGACATTGAGATATATAAATACAAAGGCGAACTTATCCCTTTAAGGGATCTCTGCCAATCAACCTTTGAGTGGATGAGAGGAGCATTCAGTCAGGGACAGAGAAAAAGTGAGTTTAAAAGTTCAAAATAGCTAAAAGCTACAATACAATGCTTTAAATAATATAATACACAAATCTATAATAGAGACCTAACATAATATGAATAATATAAAAAAATACAATGAACAAAAAAAGGATGTTTTCAAAATTTAAGAACAAGAAGATGTTGATTATAATGGTGATTTCCACTCACATGTTTGGGTTGAACTATTCGAACTTGATACTCTAAAAGCACTTCACTGTAACAAGAGCAGATTTTTAATACGTGTCTAATATAAAAAAAAAAAAAAAAAAAATAAATAAACAAAATATTGGCTAAGCTACACTATCTGCGCACCAAATGGTGCTACGCTGTCATGGATACTAGGTCAAGAGTAACTCTTATTTGTATAACAAATAATAAAAAGATATCATTAAAAAGTAGAGATGCGCCGAGTACAACTTTTACCGAGTAATCGGGTACCAAGTATACTCGGTTCAAAGTTTCTCAAACCGAGTACTCGGCCGAGTTACTCGGTTCAGTTTTGGGGCGCGGAAATAATAGGTTTAGAGACAGGTTCGCTCGGCGCTACCAGCCACCGCGAGCGAATCTCGCGGGAATCCTCGCCTTTTCCCCCGCAAATCCCGCAGTTGTCGTATAATATACTCGTCATTGGAACTGAGTTATTCGGCCGAGTACGAGTATTATAAAAACTGCCGAATACACCGAGTACCGAGTAGTAATCGAGTACGGCCCATCTCTATTAAAAAGTAACATAGACGGTGTAGAGTAGTGTTTTTATTTTATTTACATTCCTCAAATTGACAATGTGTGGATGAAAAACGCTAAACTCAAGTCCCGTCCACAACTCTCGTATTAGGTGTTCGGCCTTTGGGCACGCCAAAAAGGAGATGGCTGGCTGCGTTTGATTTAGACCGTTTTGATCCAAATCGATTGGTTTTGCGAAGGATCGATGGATGGAAAGGATAACGGAGGTCTATAAGAAGCTCTGACGAAAGCTCGCTAAAGGCCAATGTGTTATTTAGTTTTTCTTTTGTTTTTCAATATACCTGTTGGCTTCAATTGTATGAACAAGGAATGAAAAAATAAAAATATTGCCTATAATGTAGAGATATTTCAAATTCAAATTCAAAAATTTATTTCGGACCTAAAAATCCATAGTGTTAGTTTACAAGTAAGTACTTTAGTATAGGTATGCGGCATTATAGTATAATGCCGCAAAAACATTTTATGCAAAGATTTTATGTATTGTCAAGAGAAAGCGAGAGACAAACTAATGTCACTAAATACTTGTATTCATATACTATGCTAATGTGATCAACATCAGTTTAAAAAGCGTTTAGGAGTACTTATTGAGTCAAGACAAAAACTGTATCATTAGGCGATTCCATTCATGGCGTCGTGCAAAGATAAAATATGTCAAAGGTTATCCTTATCTAAGAACTGTACGGCTAGCACAATTACCCATGCTTATGCCGCTATGTGCGTCCTTTTCTAATTAATCTGATAAGAAAGAGATGCATGAGCATAGGTACGGTCAAGTGCAAAATATGTATCTATACGAACCATATGCTTACTAATAAATCATTTTGACTTTGACTTTGACTTTGAACCACTCAAAAATGTTACCACGGCCTTATTACGTCGGTATAAGTGTCGGTAGTACAGTCAGCTACAAAAGTAGCGCATAATTTTTTTACTCTGTCGCATTAAAACATTTGTCACTCTGCATGACGTTACGTACGTGGTGTAAAGCGACAAAGTACATAAGGCACTGGTCCCACCGCGAGCTAGTAAGCTACGAGCTATCGGCTATTTTCTAGCCCAAGAAACGAACAAAAGATAATCGCTTCCGTGTACCTAAAAGAGAAAGCTATATTTTTATAGTTCATAGCTGGCTGTTCACACTGCCGGCGAGGATACTATCCCACCGCCCGGCGAGTAAGCGATAATTCCATAGAATTGTTTACTAGCCGCCCGCCGATTGTCATCTGTTTCTAGTACAGAATTTTACTAGTTGACCGCCGAGCTCGCCGATAGCTGGCGGTGGGACCACTGTTTACTAGTTGACCGCAGCGATAAGCTATCGACTATAAAACTAGCTCAACGGTACTCGCCGAAGCCTGCTTGGCGATCAGAGCGATCATTCTATAAAAAACTCATCCATTTTTACAAGAAATACTCGCACGAAGACGGCTACTTGACATTGACAGCTGTTTATATTTTATCATGACAGTAAAATTCATAAGTGGACAGGATGAATCAACTTGAAAGAGAAGTAAGCCAATAACGAGTTTGCAAACCATAGGTACGTTACAAAAGTTGCCTGGAAGAGATCGCTCTTAAGCCATAAGGCCGCCTATTGCTTACCTTGTAATTTTCTCTGTGTACCTGTTTTCTGTATCGCTTATTATTTCTGGTGTACAATAAAGAGTATTTGTATTGTATTGTATTGTTACATCACAAATTAAAAAAAAAAGAGTCCAGTATGTTACGCAAACGGTGTAAACAGGCTTATGATACTTAGAACTTACAAAACTCTGATGTCTAGGATTTTCTGATATTTTTTACCTATATCCATAAAATATTTTTACATTTGCAGTGGAATCACAAACTTTACATTCAAACTTACTTTTTGGTTACTTGTAACTTTACTGTCAAACAAGTCTGTCAGTAAAAAAGAACAAAGAAAACTATAGGTATCCTTTTCTATAGCAGAAGGAAGGAAAGGAGTATGTATATTTCCTGGCTGCTCCCAAACGGATTTCAAAGCCGTATCGAACGTTACAAAGATAAATTTCCTATGTAAATTAAACTTTTTAATATGACCCGGGACACGTGTCTGTAGTAAAGATTGTGGAGTAGGAGAACAATATAGACATCCAAATTAGCCAAATAGTTTTTATCTCACATACTTGTCCCTATAGTAACAATCGTAACATCATCATCATCATCATCATCATCTCAGCCCACAGCAGTCCACTGCTGGGCATAAGCCTCCCCCAAGGCACGCCACAAAACCCGGTCTTCCGTTTTCTGCATCCAGTCGCTTCCCGCCCTCCTGCAAAGTTTTTATTTGCTCTTCTTTGCTCTTTAGTGAATAAAATGCAACTTTGCTCACTGTTTTTGAAGAATAAAACAGCTCTTTCCGAGCTAGTGTGGTGAAAATGTATTTTCAAATTCAAATCATTTATTCAGTAAATAGGCCGCAATGGGCACTTTTACACGTCATTTTTTTTAAACTACCAGCGCTTTTGGAAAGACCATCATTGCCAAGAAGAATGCGCCGCAAGAAACTTGGCAGAAAGTCATTTTTTCAAAATAAAATAATTACAAATAAAATACTTAAAAACTACAATAAACAAATAAACAAAAAATTACAAAAAAAAAAATTAAATAATAATACAGGGATGTATGGGGTCCCTTAGTTACAAAATTAAACACTAACACACTAACTATATTCGACCTCGACTGTACATCGTATAGGTCATTGGCGAATAGCCCCCCGGCTGAGCTACTGCAGCGAGTAATCGCCCGTCGCACGCAAACACTCGCTTATAGCCGAGCGTCTAAACTAGCAAAACTATACTCGCTTCTCGCCTCTCGCCCACTCGTTTGTAGTTTATAGTTTTACTCGCTAATAGTTTGTAGCCGCCGGTGGGACCAGTGCCCAAGTGGATAGCTACTTTTGATGCTGACCGTGGGCCAATCAACTTTTTTACCGACACTAATCTGTCCGCGAATTTTTTCAAACAATTGCAGATTTTTGTAAGTAAACATGTTTTTTTCTGTAATTTAATCGATTGTGTACATGAACACATGCCATCCTACGTAAGTTCAACCTATTAAATCGTGAAATATCTTGTTGGAAGTACGATTTTTTGGTAACGCCAGAAACAATTTTGATAACGCAGGAGACGCCCAAAGTGTCAGTAAAAAAGTGGATTTGGCCTCGTACATATTTTTACGCTTCATTGTACTTATTTAAATTTGAAGGTCAGAAACAAACATTTTTTTAAATTAAACTCTATTCTTTATGCTGGTACAGATGAATAAACCAACTTTTTGGTTTTTGATAGGTTTTTGACATATATTATACACAATAATAAACCGAGTTAATAATAAATATTGGAAGCTCATATAATAAATATTTTCATCATATTTTTATTGAAATGATAATAGTTTCCTGGGTGAGGAGGGGATTAATGGAAATAATGAAGGTAAGGGTATGTACTATGTACTTAACAGTGGCGGGGCGTCCGTAATATGTTATATATTATATAGAACTCTATCCCAATCGGTTTGCCCAATATTTACAAAAAAGGACAACAGGACATTACGATTTATGATAGACTATCGTTTACCTGCTACTTCGCACGCGCAAATAATTAGATGCAGTAGTTAGTTGAATTTAAATTCCGGTATTTTATTAAATTCTCGTGAGAATTCTCTAAAATTGCCAATCAACTCATTCATGTATTGCAGTAAGAAAACAACATATATTTGTAAGCAGTACAGAAAAACACAGGTATATGGAGATTTACCAAGGTAAGCAACGTTAAAGTAAAGTTTGTTTTCTAGCGTTCGATGAGCACGAGGCATTTGTATCACAAAAAGAAGCCATACTGTTACGTGCTGCTGTTGATTTTCATTTTCATCGTTTCGGCTATAATGACTTGTCGGTTGAAAAGACAGATATTTGCTGAGATTAATTTGGAAAACACTCATAAGTAAGTCATAATAATTAAGTTATTGAGCGCCGGTGCTGAGGCAGCACAAGAAGTGCTGTGGCGCGCTCTATATTTGGTTTGGATAGGTTGTAGTTCAACGATTTTTAACATTTTACTTATCTATCATTGTAATACAAACAATTGGAATTCCAATAAAAAAATATATGAAAGGATCGTAAAATTCTTGAATTTACACAAAAAGTAATAAGTAGCACTCGAATAAATAATAGGGTTATTTTATTAAGCGTTTTTCCGTAAAAAGACGTCAAAATCAAAGGCAGAACCAGCTCTATACCCTTGGGTTAACTACATAAGTTTAAGAATCTTATTTTTTTTTAATTTGACTGGAAGGAAAACGAGCAAGTGGGTCTCCTGATGGTAAGATATCACCACCGCCCATAAACATCTGGAACAGCAGGGGTATTGCAGATGCGTTGCCAACCTAGAGGCCTGGGATGGAATACCTCAAGTGCCAGTAATTTCACCGGCTGTCTTACTCTCCGCGCCGAAACAACAGTGCAAGCACTGCTTCACGGCAGGATTAGCGAGCAAGATGGTGGTAGCTTGCATTAAGGTCCTACTACCTGCAAAAATTTGTTTCAGAATGCTCCAAGTAGACCTTGAGTACAGCGTATTCATGAATAAAGGCAAAGGCTGCGCGATACCTAGATTACATCCATTCGATAAAGACCTAATGGAATTAGAAAAAGATTTGCCTGCCGCCACCTGCTCCGGGAACAACTGGGTGGAATGTTACGTAAGAATCATTTTTGTCATAGACAAAATTGATTATGCTTATTTATAGTCTTGAAAATTGTCACTGAGTACCTATGCCTTGCCTTCTGACAATTTTATACAAAAGTTTAAAAATAAACTAACAGCGATAATGTACCCTACCCAACTGTAACTCAAAGTCACTCAGAGGGCTATGGAGAGGTCTATGCTTGGGGTTTCTCAGCGGGATAGAATCAGAAATGATGATATCCGAAGTAGAACTAAGGTTACCGACACAGCCCGAAGAATTGCGAAACTGAAGTGGCAGTGGGCGGGACACATTGCTCGCAGGACTGATGGCCGATGGGGTCAGAAGGTTCTCGAATGGCGTCCGAAGGACGGGAGACGATCTGTCGGTAGGGCTCCAACAAGATGGAGCGACGACCTGATTTCGGGCTAGCGGTAGATGCGGAAAGCACAAGACCGGTCTGAGTGGAGAGCCTATGTCCAGCAGTGGACGTCTTTCGGCTGGCATGATGATGATGTTCCCAACTGCAATATTTATTTTATTTTTTTAGAGCATAAATTAAGAGCTTTATTTATTTTTCACTGTTATTCTTTTTAACCATAGAAAAAGAGGGACCGATGAACTGAACTTGTGCAGACAAAACTGACATCTTGAACATAAAACTACCATGAGACTCACTCATATTAAATATATTGAACAACTCACGTCTTAAATCGAGTTTAGCTCGACATGTTTCGGGCTAATCTGTAGCCCTTCCTCCTCCTCCTCCTCTTCTTCTTCCTCCTCGGAGTGCGTGTATTGCAGCAGCCGCCGAGTCGCGTTGCTCCGAGGAGGAAGGGCTACGGATTAGCCCGAAACATGTCGAGCTAAACTCGATTTAGCACGTGAGTTATCCGGGTCAATATATTTAATAAAACTGACATCTGTTAATATGCAGTTTTTTTTCATTGTAGCTGGAAGAATGTTTTGTTATACCGTCGATTCGCAAAAAGCTAAAAGACTTGTTCTGCGAATACCGCGACATAGTGTATGTCAAGGATTTGGAGCACCGCCTGGGGCCTTCGACGAAACTGAGAGCTGATCAAAAATATATATTGAAAGTTACTGACCATGTACATGTGGCGTGCTCAGGGTTGTCCCGTCAAAGGTATAAAGGTTGTTACTATACTATAGAGAAAGAGTGACGAGCTAACTGTTGGTTGAGGACGAATTAAGCCTTCAATAACACACGCGCATGCACGCACAAAACCAGCTTAACTAGGATATATTTATATTTCTTGTTCTTTATTCCTTTAATCATTATCAGCTCATCTTCTTCTTCTTCTTCTTCTTCTTCTTCTTCTTATATATAAAAATCAATTGCTGTTCGTTAGTCTCGCTAAAACTCGAGAACGGCTGGACCGATTTGGCTAATTTTTGTTTTGAATTATTTGTGGAAGTCCAGGGAAGGTTTAAAAGGTGAGTAAATATGAAAAAAGAGGCGGTACGAAGTTTGCCGGGTCAGCTAGTAACAAAATAAAAATCTACTTAACGGTAACAAAATCAGCAAAAAACTGAGAAAACTCAAAAACGCATCACCTACCGCGAGAGCAAGACAGTTGAAAGACAGAAACTTAGAAATCCAGATTTGACACATTGTAACGGGTGTGTTTCATCACCCAGACATCAGAGGGTGCTGTCGTCTATGAAAACAGGTGGCGTTTTAAGTATGCCCCCTTTGGTACTGAGGCTGATTGATGGATGACCTAGCATGACCAGAAAGTTATCGAGAAAAAACGATGGGAAAGGATTATTTATCTTTTCTTTCTAGCCTTACTCCTATAAAATGGTCAGGCTACAAGACCGGGTTTCGTCGTGTGCCTATTAAACAACGACCCTGCTGCGGTCCTCGTCTCAATGTAATGATGCTGTGCTTCCACTCCATGTCGAAGAATGGCTTCATTAGAAAGATGCCCAGGAGTTACGCTGCGCTTAAGGAAATGGGAGCTTTGCTCCTGAACGGGTACGGTTATCGTCGTTATCTTTTTGAATTCCTCCATAGACAATGCTTTTTTTTTAAATTCCACTGGATGGAAAACGAGCAGGTGGGTCTCTTGATGGTAAGACATCACCACCGCCCATAGACACTTGCAACACCAGGCAGGGGGATTGCAGATGCATTGCCAACCCGGAGGCTTAAGATGGGATAAATAAAAAAAAATAGTTTGTAAGCAACAAAAAAAAATATTTAGGACTACAAAACGAATGAAGGATAACTACAAAACTAAAAATGAAATGACAATAACAGGAATTATAGGAAGTAACTGACCCGGCGGTGGCTTATCTGGCGGTGTCATGATGATTCTCAGATATTATTTTTTCTCCTTCAGATACAATATCGTTGGAGAGGGGAGCTCTGCTGCGCTGTTTCCCATTCTCACGGGCAAAACACATTTGGAGTTTCCAGAAATCAGAAAACGGTTCACTAAGAATTTTATCGACGAGAAAAGCTTCATATTCCATGATTTGTCCAAAATGGGGTGAGATGAAATATATGTTGTTCTACCAGGAGAGTGGAAGAAGGAAAGGAAGAAAGATACATTTATGCGGTTCCATTAGCACCATCTAAGATTAACAAGTAGTAAGATAATAGGAGTAATAAGACTAAGGGGCAGTTTCACTATCCATTCATTACTGTTACCTGACGGTTAAATGTGATGCCGTCTCTATTTTTTTGTTCAAATAGAAGGAAACGGCATCACATTTAACACCATGGATGGTGAAACAGCCCCTAAAACTAACAACTCCTCCACTCGACTCAGCATGTGTTGAGCCCAAACGTTGAACCATGGAAGACTTTTATAAGTGATCATGATTTTTGAAGGTCAATGGTAGTAGGAGTGGTAAATTCTTAAAGGCCATAAATTGTAGAAATCAATACAAAAACGTTGTAACATCCCTACGAGTAAATGTCGCACAAAGGGCTTTCGCTCGTCCTTTATTATCTGGACAGCAGGGCTATTACGAAACTCGAAACTCGAAGTTCGTGTCGTGCGGTCCCTCTGACACTTATACTATTTAATACGAGAGCGAGAGGAACGGTACGATATAAACTTCGAATTTCGAGTTTCGTAGTAGGCCTGCAGCTTAGGAGTGGAATGCCGTGCTTGCGTCTGTTTTCCCTGATCGCTACAATCTGGCCGTCTTCAAATCTAGGATGAATGGGCATTTCTTAGGCAATCATGCTCCATTTTAAGTCTATTTCTGTAAAAAGCACCCTGGTTTTGATAGTGTAATTTGTCTTTTCTATAGGTACCGTACGGCATTTTTCGATGACTCGCGACCGGTCGGCACTTTCCAGAGCAAGTTCAATGGGTTTCAGGACCAACCGACCGACCACTACTTGCTGCCCTTGATACGGGAATTTGTCAATAATTCTGACGGAAATTATACTTTCTGTATGCAAAGCATACCATTTTTTGGAATCATGCTGAACATTACCCATCAAGTAAGCTATTTTAGACTTCTTCTGAGAACTGTAGGCTTATCTTGGTACATTAGGATTGCCAGATAACAATTAGAAAAAGGAGGGCAGATGCCTTAAAAAAGGGGGTTAATTTTCCAATAAAAGCAGGACATTTAAAACTAAACCAGTTTTTTCAATAGTATTGGCTGAGATGCTAATTTAAACAAGAAAATATTCTTCCACAAATAAAATAATTATGATAATCTTTTTAGTATAACAGTGAGAGTTTCTTGCCAGTCAAAATATCGCTAGATGGCATTAGTACCGAGAGCTTTTATTCACATGTAGGTATTCCACCAATCATTAACGATCCGTCATCTCCATTAGAGAACTTTTCGGCCCCAACGGCAATCTGTTCTCCGTGCCAGACCACTAGGTTACCAGTACCATGACTTTTCCCACCTTATTTCATAAAAAAATGATGTAATATTTGTTGTATAGTCTATGGTCACCTGCGTTTCGTTTATAAAGCAGCGTTCAAATAAATAAATCATTACTTGATCTACCATCTACAGCAAACGGTTGTTTTACTGCATCCTCCAATCATTTAAATATAAACTCCCTAAACCCGCGTCTAATACATGGTGTCAGAAGTGGCCCATGGTGTTAAAAGTAACCCATGTTGTCAGAGTGCCGAGAAATAGTCTGAAGTCAAGAAATATTACAAGTCTGAAGAAAAATTGAAGAAGTCAAGAAAGAAAAAATACAGTCAAAATGGGAGAAAAGGTACATAATGTTATTTTAGCTAATAATCTGAAACCTCTATGCTTATCTAAAGATAATGGAGGAAAAGACTGTGCTAATTCCGAAAAATGGAAGCTGTGGAAACAAAAATTCCTAATTTATTTCGAAGCAAATGACATAGAAAAAGTACCAGAGTCAAAACAAATCGCTATATTCCTTAATGCAATAGGCGATGAAGGTCTGCAAATATTTAACTCTTTCAATGTCGAGTCCAAAGATGAAACTTTAACGTCCATTTTGAAAAAATTTGATTTAAAATTTAACGAATATAAAAATGTAACGGTCGAAAGATACAATTTTTTCACCCGTTACCAAGAACAAAACGAGTCTCTAGATGAATATGTGACTTATTTAAATAATTTGTCGTCAAGTTGCAAATTCGAAGCATTAAAAGAGTCTCTAGTCAAAGATATGTTCATAATTGGCATTAAAGACAGTCAAATAAAAGAAAAACTTCTTCAAAAAGAATTTAAAGATGTTAACGAAGCAGTCGAAGCAGCTAAAACAATCGAATTATCATGCCAGAGATCAAAAAAGCTTGGAAATAAAGAAAATGATCTTCAAGTACAAGCCATTTCAAAAAGAAGTCATATTAGTAGAAGCTCAACACCGACGAGACATAAATCAAGACATAATTTCGACAGCCAGCGAAAATATAGAAACAATAGTCAAAGTCAAGAAAGAAGAACCAACAATTTCTTTTCAGGCAATTTCAGGTCAAACAGTAGTTCAAGAGGCAACAAAACAGTCTGTAAAAGATGTGGTCAGCAACACAGAATAAAATGTCCAGCTCAAGGAAAAATATGTTCCATCTGCAAGAAACCAAACCACTTCGCGGCATATTGTTACTTCAGCGACAGAAACAAAAACAATAAAAATGTAAGTTCTATAAATACCAGTAATTTGAATTTGAATGAAACTGACATTTTAAATTTAACCGACATTTCTGATAATGATAATTTTTCTAATGATTTTGTAATTAATTCAATAAATAATAATAGCCAAAATAATTGTAATTCATCTAATTGGAAAATAAATATTAATTTCTTTGACCATAAAATTAACTGTCAAATTGACACTGGAGCTGACATCAATGTAATTTCTTTGGAAACATTATATCATTTAGAGAACATTTGTAACATTAAAATTCCTATAAAAAAGACAAAATATAGAATATTTACATTTTCAGGTCAACTTATAGAAAATGTGGGTAGTGTCGCATTAGCATGTACTTTTGATAACGGTCAAAAAGTGAATATTAATTTTATAGTGGTAAATTGTAAATGTGCTACTATATTAGGCTGGAAGACTTGTGAGGAATGTGGCATCGTGAAAAGAATGTTTAAATTAACGAACACACCGATTATTAACCAGAACCAAAGGTCAGTACAAACAATTATCGAAAATTATTCTGATACTTTCGAAGGGTTAGGATGTTTACCATTCGAAGCGCATTTAGAGATAGATAATAGCATCACTCCAAAAGTCTGCCCAGTTCGCCGAATTCCATACGCATTGCACCCAAAACTAAAGTCAGAGCTAGACAGAATGGAAAAATTGCAAGTCATTCAAAAGGTAACTAAACCAACTAATTGGGTTAACGCTATAGTTCCTGTAGAAAAACCTAACGGTCAATTACGCATTTGTTTAGACCCAAGAAATTTAAATAAAGCTATTAAAAGACCTCATTTTCCATATCCTACTTTAGATGATTTACGCTCAAAGGTTGCTGGTGCTGCAATATTTTCAAAATTAGATGCGAATTCAGGCTATTGGATGATTAAACTTGATTCAGAGAGTAGTGACCTATGTACATTCAATACTCAATTTGGTAGGTACAAATTTCTACGTCTACCTTATGGCATAAACTCGAGTGGTGAAATTTTTCATCGAGTCATGACAGATTTATTTGGTGAATTACCTGGTGTTTTAATTTTCGTAGATGACATACTAGTTTATGGCTCAAACCAAGCAGAACACGACGCTAGGTTAGAAAATGTTCTTAAAAAGGCTAGAGAAATTAATTTAAAATTCAATAAGTCAAAATGTAAATTTAATAAGACCGAAGTTTCTTATGTAGGGCATATTTTTAATAAAAATGGCATATCGGCAGATTCTTCAAAAATAGAAGCTATAATGAAAATGCCGAAGCCGGAGAATGTCAAAGATCTCCAACGATTTCTCGGTATGGTAAATTACTTAGGTTCATATATTCCTAATTTGGCTCATGAAACAAGTTTACTGAGAGATCTACTTAAAAAACAAAATATTTGGCAGTGGACACTAAACCATGATAAGCAATTTGTAAATTTGAAGAAATTAATTTGTCAGTCACCTGTCTTGGTCCACTATGATGTAAATAAGCCAGTTAGAATGTCAGTCGATGCAAGTCAGAAAGCAGTTGGGGCAGTCATTCTCCATGGGAAAAACCCCATAGCTTATTCATCAAAGTCTTTAACAAAAACTCAAGAAAATTACGCGCAAATAGAGAAAGAATTGTATGCAATTGTTTTCGGATGTAAAAAATTTCATCAATATATCTATGGCAAAACAATACAGGTCGAAACGGATCATCAACCTTTGATCACACTGTTTAAAAAGCCACTTTCAGATGTGCCAGCAAGACTTCAAAGAATGATGATCACGTTACAATCATATGACCTAATTGTCTCATATACAAAAGGAACTGAAATGTATATCTCAGATACTTTGTCTAGAGCGCCTGTCATTAATACCGAGGTAGAGAAATTAGATTTGGATGAATTTGAAAACAATATTATTTGTCAGGTAAGGTTGTTGACTTCAAATTTGGCAATAAGTGAGGGTAGGTTACAGCAAATTGTGTCTCATACAAAGTCAGATAAAATCTTACAAAAATTAAAAGAATATCATAAAATAGGATGGCCTAATAGTAAACAACATTGTGATCCTTTAACCCTGCCATATTGGAATATTCGAGATGAAATTCATGTAGTTGATGAAATAGTCTTCAAAAACCAATCAGTAATCATTCCAAAGTCAATGCGGTCAGAAATATTACAGCAGTTACACGAGGGTCATATGGGCATGGAAAAAACTAAAAATTTAGCCCGTGGTATTGTATTTTGGCCTAATATTTATAATGACATAGAAATGAAAATCAGACAATGTGAGACTTGTATGACACACAGTGCAAATAAAACGAAGGAAACTTTATTAACTCATGAACAACCAGTATTGCCATGGCAAAAGGTAGCAACAGATTTGTTTGAATACAATAATAAAAAATATTTGCTAGTCGTTGATTATTATTCTAACTACATTGAAATAGCTCAGTTAAATACAGATAGTAGAAGTCAAACAATAATAACACAATTGAAGTCTATTTTTGCCCGTCATGGAATTCCAGTACAATTGGTAAGCGACGGAGGTCCGCCGTACAGTTCCAATGAATTTCATAATTTCATGAAGGACTGGGATATTGAACACATAATGTCTAGTCCTCATTTGTCAAGGTCGAACGGACTCGCAGAAATTTCTGTGAAAATAATAAAAAACATATTAAAAAAATGTGAACATTCAGGCACAGATATTTATACAGGTTTGCTACAGTATAGGACAACACCTAGAGGTAATTTAAAGTCACCATCTGAATTACTCATGTCAAGAAAGTTAAGAACAAAATTACCCATAAAAACTAGTCAGTTAAAACCTAAAATAGTAAAATTTTCTGATCATTTCAAAAATAAGACTGAAATGATAGAAAAAAGTAAATCTTACTATAATAAAAATGCTAAAATGTGTCATGATTTTCAGCTTAATGATGAAGTATTTTTTAAGAAAAACCCCAAAGATCTGACATGGTCTAAAGGTTATATTTTGTCTAAGACTAAATTTCCTAGGTCATATATAGTAAAAAATGAAAATGGTGTAACATACCGAAGAAATTCTCAACATATTAAGTTGTTTAAGTCAAATATGTCAAATATGTCAAACCTTAATAGTCACAAGCCATATTCCAATCAGTCAAGCCGAGTAGTTACAAACAAAAATAACAAGTCAAGTTTTACTGAAAAGTCAAAAGGTCAAAGTCCAAATAAAAGTCAAAAATGTCTAAAAGAGGATGATGCAATGAAATATTATTACATTCCAGAGTATATTGTGAATGCTCAAAACCAAGTATCAAGTAACAATTGTAGTCAAAATTGTTCAAAAACAAACTCCATAAATGAAACATTTATGTCAATGGAGTCAAGTCGGTCAAGTGCAGATAGTCCATCTAATAAAAGCAATGTATCACAAAATAAGAACAATGAAAATAATATGTCAAATATTTCAGATATTGTAAGTCCCTTGTCAAGTTTATGTAATGATGGGGATATAATATTGTCTCCATTGTTTGTCGAAATGAATGAGAACAATCAAGATACAGAATTCTTGAATGAAAATCAAATAGTCATGTGTCAGTCCGATAGTCAGTCAGAATCAAGTAATAATGTTCAAAACTTACCAGAAATGTTAGACATTGCAATTGGTAGCAATACACCTGAAATAAGATACAGTTCTAGAGGTAGATTGCTGAAGAAAACAAATAGATTGGACTTGTAAATAATTTATTATTGTAAAATTACATATTTAGACATAGCATATAATTGTAAATAAATTGGAAATTAATTGTATTGTATTATTATGTATTCGACATTTTATTGTGATTATTTATTGTTATGGTATTGTATTAACGGATTAATTAATTAATAATTTTAAGGCATGTTATTTATTCTGTAAAATTAAATATTGTCAACTGTCAATGTGTCGAAATGTCAAGTGTCAGATTTATTTATTTTTTAAAGAAAGGGCATGTTGTATAGTCTATGGTCACCTGCGTTTCGTTTATAAAGCAGCGTTCAAATAAATAAATCATTACTTGATCTACCATCTACAGCAAACGGTTGTTTTACTGCATCCTCCAATCATTTAAATATAAACTCCCTAAACCCGCGTCTAATACAATATTTAGGTATAAATATAATTTCAGTTTGCCCAGTTGACTGGGAACCGTGTCTCCTTCACGTTCATCTCAGATGTTGGCCAAGACGACTTCGATATGCGCTCCGCAGTAGACCAAGACTTCACCTTCTTCCTTCGCCGCAGTCAGCAAGGAGGGAAGCTGAAGGAGACTGTACTTTTTATCATGGGTGACCATGGACCGAGGTACCATCAGCCAAATGTGGTCACACCCTAAAGCTAATTATTGTTTCTATGTTAGTTGTTAATTGGCCCTTTATAAAGTACACGAGGACTCAAGAGGTTAGAGAGATCTGTGCAAGATAATAACTTAAGTATCAGTGAATTACAAAGTATCACCAATAAGCCCTCTCATTCTGAGAGTAGGCCTGTGCCCAGCAGTGGGACGTATATAGGCTGGGATGATGACGATGATGACCAATAAGCTAAGGCTTGACCTATATGCCTTAGTTTCCTAGTTTCCTCGACTGTAGACGACAAAAACCGTACAGAAAAAATGCCATTCTATACCATGGAGATAATCAACTTTTTCTCGATTTGAACAGCTCGTCACCAATCCGTGATACGCCTCAAGGCAAGTTCGAAGAACGTATGCCCTTAATGGCCATAGTCGTGCCAGATAGTCTGAAGATCAGTAGGCCGGATGGTGCGGCAGCGTTGGCTGCCAACGTTGACGTTCTGACCACGCCGTTTGATATCCACTCCACGCTGACAGATCTCCTGGGAATAGGAGACCTGAGGAACCGGTATAAGGTGCCTGGAGCTGAAGTGGAGAGGGGAAGGACGCTGCTGCAAGTTGTGAGTGTACAAATGTCAAACGGGTAATCAAGAATAAGGATAAGTAAACATTTCTGGAGCGTTAAATTCTCAAGCAAAGTTGCAAATAAATTCCATTACGCTACGTCCAGCCATTGGCGACTTAGATTTGACTACTTATAGCAATCAGGTTTTATTTACGTTTGAAACTGTTCGAGCAAAAATGTACTTATCGAAAAATAGAAAGTGACATTTTACCTAAATATAACAATATTCTCATTAATTTACTTAAGGGCAACTGTTTGAACGTAGAACGAACACGTTTCAAATTTCAAATTCTTCTTCTGAATTCTTAAGTTTTTTACCTATTACCAAACGTTGAATTTGTGCTTACTCTACGATTTTCAAATTTTGAAGCTAAACTCGATTTAAGACGTGTATTATCCGTCACAATATAATTTACTCAACGATATTTATTATTGTTATATTTCTGGATCGCCCCGTCGAGGTCGTGCGGTGAGGCGGGGGTTCTCCCGCACTGGTGCGCGTGCGGCTCCTGGCAGACCCTCGACCCCCGCAACCCCCTGTGTCAGGAGATCGGCGAAGTGGTGGCTGACCATATCAATGGGATTACAAATGAGTGGAGGTATTTTGCGATAAATTGTCAGGTGTAAAGGAATAGATGAGGGTCGGGCGAGGAAAAAAGCAATGGGGATGGGTGAGGACCAAAAAGTTGCACAAAGCTGTGTTAGCAGGTACGTAATTATAATTTCCATTAACTTTTTCCATTGTGACACGAAAATTAATCATACATTTGTTTGTATGGATAATTTTCGTGTCACAATGGAAAAAGTTAATGGAAATTAAAACTACCTGCTAACTTGTACACCGTTAAACTGTGTTACAAGGTAAGTAGTTTTAATTTCCATTAACTTTTTTCATTGTGACACGAAAATTATCCATACAAATGTATGATTAATTTCCGTGTCACAATGGAAAGAGTTAATGGAAATTAAAACTACCTGCTAACGCAGCTTTAACGGTGGGCAACTTTTTAGTCTTTACCCATATAAAGACTATATTACCTCGTATTGAGTCGAGCGTTACGTTGTTAAAAACTAATATTGTAGTTTTGTATACATTGTCGTTTTTTTTTCTCGTATTTCAGTTAAAAGTAGTGTTTAACGCGAGACTAAACAACCATAATGCCAGTAGAACTATAGCCACCCATCGCTCTGAGTGGCTCTGATCAGGTGGGTAAACATCTTGTGTCATTACATTAATAGCTTGTCTTAGTCCCTCGTTAAACAATCTACTACTATCTACTATTGCTTAAACTGAAAACTGGAATTCAAGACCACAAAATCTACGACAGATATGTCATTGTCAAATCTATCAATGTCACTTCTGTCACTGTCAAATAAACTGTTCAGGTTTCGCCAACCTTTTTTAACAGTGATCACAAAATTCTATATTGCTCTCGTGTCCGACATTTTTTAATACACAAGTTGTCTCCGCGTGGTTTCTGGAATTTTGCTATCAAGTTGCAAAAACTACAATCACCGTACAACGTGAAGAAGAAGAATATATTTATCTTTGATTTAACTGACATTGGCCCAAGCCTTAAGGCCGCCATTGAGGGGAATAATAATAACCTTTTTTAATTTGATTTCTTGTATTGTTATTAAATAAGGATTTTGTGAAAAAAAAAATACTAACTTATTTTCAACTCTCAACTAACATGACACTGAGACAATTTTATACTAAGGAACATAAACAGGAAGAGGTTGCGATGTTCTACCACAGTGTAGTTCTAAATATTTATTTTATTCCGTTTTTTTCGTATTTGTTGATAACAACATGTAACATAACGACCATAAGGCCGCAACAGAATACATTATCTTTGAAAATTTCAACTGCCATGGTTTAGATACAGCCTAATGACAGACGGACAACTGAGTCTTAGTAATAGGTTTTATCCATTGGGTGCGGAACTCTAAAAACAGCGCTCTAATTTTAGTCTAGCACTTATATACATACATAATACGAGACAAATGCTCTATATTAGTTTGATTTTATCTTAATTGTAAATAATTGCACCAAATGTTATGAATACCTGAAGAAATACAAGCACAATACCAGTTTTTCAACCAAAAATTACGAAATGTTTAAGTTTTTATTCAGGCGTCTATTATTTATGTAAAAGTAAGTAAACAAAATTACTTCTTTAAATTATAGAATCGAAATTACTAATAAAAAGAATATTCTGTCGTGTGTTTAAAAAAAAGGAATGTACTATTGTACACACATCTTATTTCAGTGGCAACATTGTAGTAGATTTTGTGGTCTTGAATTCCAGTTTTTAGGTTAGTTTGGGACTAGGTCAATTGGTGTCAAGTGTCCCATGATATTTATTATTATTATTATTACTATTTCTTTTTCAACAGGCACCTGTGCGCAATTCAGAAGTTACAGTCAGTAACATACGTACTTCGGCAGAGTTCAGGGGACTACCAGAACAAAACGTTCAGCTATTACTACCAAACCAAGGTTATACTTTTTTTGTCCTATAAATTCTATCTATCCTAGTCCAAGTCAACTCCCGGCCTATAAAATGACTGCGAGTTGTTACGCAAGAAATCCGCTAGATGTCGGAAGTAGTCTTGTTGCCTGTACTAGATGGCGCTGCACGCCAAAGCTAACTTGACGAACGAGGAAAGAGGACTGAGGAGTTGGAACGTGAAAGGTCATCCAGGTAGGGGACGCTTTTGCCAATTTCAGTAATCGCTTCCTGGTAGGCAATACTTTGGCAATTCTGCAGAACTATCCGCTAGAACATCCTCAATGGTATATCAGGCCCATGATATTTTATTTATTTCTTTGTTTTAGATCACCATGACCCCAGGGCGATCAGTATTTGAGGCAACCCTCAGGCATTTCGTGAAGAGTGATTTCTTTGCGATCTCTGAACATGATATCTCGAGGGTGAACTCGTAAGTTTTTCTAAGGGCTAAAATACGTTGAAATAGGAGCTCCGCTAAGTGGAGCCGTACCGTTTCATATTAGTGTGAGCAGTGTCACTTTGATGCCTCATCATTATAATCATATCAGCCATAGGTTCATAAACTAGTGAGATTTTTTTTTATCAAAAATATCGAACACACTTCTACGCCGTTAACAATTGAGTCGTGTTCAGATATTTTTTATAAAATTTTTGCTCACAAGTAATGAACTCGACTGCAGAACGCCCAACGTTGGACATGTCTATAAGCTTAGGTTAGCTGGAAGAGATCCCTTCTTAGGGATAAGCTCGCCTTTGTTCTCCTCTCTGAGTTCATGTATTTTTATTTTTTTATGTGCAATAAAGAGTTTACATACATACATACATACATACATAAGCGAAAACGAGAAAAAAATCTCTCGTTTAAATCGACCCACCTATAATATACTCAGCGGCAAAAAATTGGCCCAGCCTTCATACAAAATTGCCGATTCTGCTTTTGTGGGCCAGATTTTTTGCCGCTCAGTGTATTTTGGAAGCAAAAAATATAGATGAAACATAAGATGGTTAATGCCATAGCTATTATTTAAGTATTTTAATTATTTTTAAACTACTAATCACTTAGCTTTTTTTTAATTTGGCTATCACGCGCTGTTCCCTCGGGAACTGTGCATTTTTCTGGGATAAAAAGTGGCCTATGTCACTCTCAGACCCATAAACTATCTCTATGCCAAAAATCACGTTGATCCGCCGCTCCGTTTCGACGTAAAAGACGGACAAACATACAAACACACACACTTTCACATTTATTATATTAGTATGCATTGTTACAGGTACGTTAACGACTCAAAGTGTGTCACAAATGAAGACGAGCACATAAAAAAGTTCTGTTACTGTAAAAATAATTCACCCAATTCACTGAAATCACTATTTTTTTCAATGAGTTAATTATATAAATAAAGTCTGTATATCGAAGAAATGAGTTGAAAATACAAACCGAAACATAGATGCGAAGCACAGAAAAACCAGAAAAATAAAACCAACACTGGGAATCGAACCCAGGTCCTCGGCATTCCGTGCCGCGTGCTGTACCGCTACACCACTGCTGGTCCACGGCATAGACACGAATTTCCCTATGCATCACATATCTCAGCTTGTTTACTTCGTCCCTTAAGCAGTAACCTAGCGCCATCTATATTGTCTAACTCTCAACGAGAAGCCTTCAATATCTCCTTCGGAACTAACCGTTCACCCGGACAAGAGATGTCGCTATTAAGCAATCAAATTATGATTGGTTTTTTGGAATCTTTTTGTATTTTTTATTTCAATTCCAATTATTTTACTTTTACGGTCGAAGAAATGACGTTTGTGTGAAAGAGAAAAATAATCAGGTTTAAAAATCTCCATACATACAGGGATACAGTGCTTAGAGTGTAGATTTACCCTACGTTTCATCACCCATTAATTAAATTTATTTGATGGATAATAAATGTGATGCCGTCTCTGTTTGTTTTGTTTAAATAGACGGAGACGGCATCACAGTTATCCGTCGCATAGACAAGCAGCTTCATGGAGAACAACTAAAAATACGAGTATTTATTTCAAAATACACTTTCTGCTCTAGACAAGTAGTTATATCAATAAACTATTTTATCTTATATTTCCGTTCCCTCTGGCCACGTGGTCCTACTGCCTTTGTCCTACCGATCGGACCACATGAACTTTTTTTTCCGGTTGGTTCGATTAACTAATCGGACTATTGAATCTATCATTTTCGTAGACCCCGTGGTCCTACCAATCGAACCACGTGAACTTTGAATTTCCTGTTGGTTCGATTAACTAATCGGACTATAGAAACTTGCGTTTTCTTAGACCACATGGTCCTACTAATCGGACCACGCGTTCTAGACATGAGTAACGTGACTTGCATACTGCGTATTAGGTGACCTTCTTAAGAAATAATATAATAAAGACAATGTCAAATGTTAATGTCAATAGATATCTGTCACGGACATTATTCCTGCTTTTCTCGAGGCGAGAGATTGAAAGATTTGTATTATCCATATTACTATTTATCGTCTGGTCGGACAAAGCATGGATGCAGATAATGATGAACCAGAGTTATTATACATAAAACGCAAAGGTGGCTTGGTGTTGCTGTACAAATTACTACTTATGATTTATGATGACTAGCTAATGTCACATTATTATGACATACAATTGAAATATCTGTTAGTTAATTTATATCTTAAGAAAAAGAGTTCATGTGGTCCGATCGGTAGGACGAAGCGGAATTACAATTCCTTGTAATCCGATTAATCGAACTAATTGAAAAAAAAAGTTCATGTAGTCCGATCGGTAGGACGAAGCGGAATTACAAATCCTTGTAATCCGATTAATCGAACCAACCGGAAAAAAAAGTTCATGTGGTCCGATCGGTAGGACAAAGGCAGTAGGACCACGTGGCCAGAGGGTTTCCGTTTATTTTAAACTGAGGAATGTGTGGTTGAGGGTACAATAGAATACAAAGGCTTTGTTCGAAAGGTGGGCTGTTAAAGAAATCGGGACATCCCAAAAAATTAACATTATACGAGTATTGAAAATACAAACTGAAATATAGATGCACAGAAAAACCAAAAAAAATAAGACCAGCACTGGGAATCGAACCCAGGTCCTCGGCATTCCGTGCCGCATGCTATACCGCTACACCGCTGCTGGACAACGGTACAGACACGAATTTTCCCTATGCACCACATATCTCAGCTTGTTTGTTACTTATATAGCCACTTCAGCAGTGACGCTAGCGACATGTGTACCCTGTAGTGTAGCCCTCATCTGGTCTTATTTTTCTGGTTTTTCTGTGCATCTATATTTCAGTTTGTATTTTCAATTTAGGTTTTAATGGAAGACCGTAAAAATAAAAATTTGGAATTGAAATAAAAAATACCAAAAGATTCCAAAAAAAAAAACTTACTACGTATACGAGTACTTATTATATAACGCAACGTTTGCCGAGACGCGTAATCCAAAACCCATCCAAATAAAATCAAAAATGTTTTGCTCCAAATTTTATTGATTCGGATAGTAGATAAGTATAATAAATAACGTCTTATTGTCTATACTGCTAGCGACAGTAACAAAATTTTCTGAGAGCCTGATGCTTGGATGTGAGACAGGCTGATTCGTTGGCATACCTGAAAACAGCAATTTTATTCATAAGTAACCTCATCATCCCAGCCTATATACGTCCCACTGCTGGGCACAGGCCTCCTCTCAGAACAAGAGGGCTTGGGCCATTGTTCCCACGCGGGGCCAGTGCGGATTGAGAACTTCACACGCGCCATTGAATTGCTTCTCTTATTGTTTGGATGTGTCCGTTTTGTTACGAATTTCTCTTAATATTTTTCGTAACAAAACGGACACATCCATACAATATTTTGGGGACTCATCTGGAGACCCTATTTTTCCAGCTGGGAATCATGGATTGAGTCTACCTCCCAAATTTTGTTGAAATCGGAGAGATAAACTCAGGGTACAACGATCTACCGTCCTATATAATGTATAAGAAATGGTCATCTCTTGTGGAAACGCAGTCTCGCTGAAAATAATAGTTCAAAATCCCTCCAAAATTGTGCTAGAGTAGGAATAACTAGTGTCTGTTTTTTATTGTAAATTCACACTGGATTTTTAGCGAAATTCCGGAATTTCAATTTAACTTCTACTAGACTGTTGCCCACGACTTTGTCCGCGGAGATTTTCCGGGATAAAAACTATCCTTTGTTCCCCGGGACTTAAATTATCTGTATTCCAAATTTCATCTAAATCATAGTCAAAATACTACAAACGGGACTTATCACGCTATTATTAACAAGTAATATTTACCTCGACGTTTCAGCAACATTGCAGTTGCCGTGGTCACGAGTAGACGTTTCATCTAAATCACTTCAGCGGTTTAGATTGATGAGGTAACAAACAAACAAATAGGCTTACAAACTTTCGCATTTATAAGTGAGATTATTATCGTTTACAACTTACGAGTTCAGTCTCGATATGTCTTGCTCGGCGGCCGCAAAGTAATCTAATTTAGTATAATACCTCACGGTTGCCTCGAACACAGCATCACCAGGATCCATTATTACCTGTGAAAACGGTTTGTCAATACCCACCTTTAAAACAAAAATGACATAATTGGGTCCGCATAATTTTTGGAAGTTATAATGTAATTTTTTGTCATCATTTTTTTCCCGCCGCGGCCGACACCGTAAATTCCGATGCTGGCAGAATACACTGAATTAACACTTTTTAGTAACTTCTATTGTGGACATTTCTATTTAAAGTTGTACTTTAAGCTTATCTCTCCGATTTCAACAAAATTTGGGAGGTAGACTCAGTCCATGATTGCGAGCTGGATAAACAGGGTCTCCAGATGTGTCCCCAAAACATTGTATGGATGTGTCCGTTTTGTTACGATATTTTTTAAATAATTTTTGTAACAAAACGGACACATACATCTGGAAACCCTGTTTTTATAGCTCGGAATCATGAACTGAGTCTACCTCCCAAATTTTGTTTAAATCGGGGAAATAAACTCATGGTAGGTACAACTAGAAATGCCCTTATAATAATATATTAATATATTCTCAGAAATATATCTTTGAGTTTTCCTTTCTAGTTTAGGTTAGCTTGAAAAGATCCCTTTTAGGGATAAGTTCGCCTTTGTACTCTTTTGGTTTGTTGTTTTCTTTTTGTATTACTTTGTGTTTTATGTGCAATAAAGTATTTACATACATACATACATGATTGATTGATTGATTCCATCCCACTATTTTAAACTTTTGATTTATTTTCCAAACAAATTCAATGCTATGAAGAGTAATCAATGAATTACCTTTGCTTTGTAATACTTGCTCCTTGACACGACCCATTGATCAATTTTTAGCTCACGTTCCTCGTCACTATTTTTCGTGTCCGGCAATAGTCTCTGCACACGCTCTATTACATTTAGCGTCCGTGGTTGGCAATGTTTTCTGTTGTGAGAGAGAAAACATCATCATTAAGGAACACAACGACAAAGACAGCTATAGCTCCACGCTTACATTCAGCTTCCGTGGCAGGCAATACTTTCTGTTGTGAGAGAGAAAACATCATCATTAAGGAACACCACGACAAAGACAGCTATAGCTCCACGCTTACATTCAGCTTCCGCGGCAGGCAATGCTTTCTGTTGTGAGAGAGAAAACTGATCATCAAAGAACACGACGACAGAGACAGTTATAGCCCCTGTAGTCCCGTCTCGTAGCCAGATTTGGTTTACCTAGTGCCACGAGAGTTGAAGTGAACACACACACACAGCTACAAAAAGAACTGATGGCACAGAGTGCCGCTGGTTTTATTACTTCCATTCCAGCGCCCTGGGTGAAATTTTCACGGCGCGCCCAATTTTTAGAAATGTTCCAATAAGTATAGGCTTCGCTTAATGAACGAGAAAATAAAGTGGTGCCTGCAGGCTCTGCAGGGGGAAAACAAGCATGCTGGTCACCTGATGGTAACCACTGCCAAAAGAGGGGAATAACAGGGGCTTCCGGAACTTTAAGAGATCGATAGGCTCATTTTTAAAGATCCCTAAAGCTGTACCGGGCCGGAAACACTGCCCCAGGAAGCTGGTTCCTTATTCCGTCGTGTTCCGGCGGTTCCGCGGCACCATGCCGCAGATGAATGCGACGTCGGGGACGGTGACTCAACGGGGTCACGCCGTTTTGTCACCTAATTAGTTTTAAGTATTATTAATTATAAATATGTATGTTAGTCTGTAAGGTTTTTATTGTATGGGCCAAGTTGCCCGAAATAAATAAATTGATTATTATTATTATTATTATATTTGTGACAAGCAAAGTATCTTACCTTAATTCAGCAGTAGCGTCATTGATATAGTTAGCCAGCAAGGTGCCGATTTCCTTGTGCAGGGGGTCGTGGCGATCCAGGGGTTGCCAGGCGGCGCACGTGCACCAGTGCGGCATGACCCCCGCCTCGCCGCACGACCGCGACACGGGGATCCAAAAATATATAACAAACATCAGCCAGTGGATGTATCTATAACCTTAGAGTTTTAAGGTATCTGCCCACCACCAAATCATCAAGAGCGTCTCTATTGTCACGGTATATATATAAGCTAAAGCAGTATGGAAGCTACGAAGAAATTGATCGAAACGAACAACTCACACAGGTGCGCGCTCTACACGGCCTCTAAGGGGGTCTCGCGGTACTGCAGTACATTCCATAGCTTTGAAGCTTCCATACGGTTTTAGCTTATATATATATATATATATACTGTGCTATTGTTTTGTTCGAATAGACGGAGACAGCATCACATTTAACCATCAATTAACACTAATCAATGGATGCATGGTGACACAGCTCTAAGTGTTATACCTGGTTTTCGAGCAGAAACATTCAACAAACACTCACAGGTTGCAGCAGTGTCAGTCCTCTCTCCATATCGGCACCAGGCACTACATACTGCTTCCTCTTGTCTTCAATACCCAAGACATCCGTCAGCGTCGAGTGGACATCGAACGGCGTGGTCAGAACGTCAAGGTTGGCTGCCATCGCCGTCGTAGCATCAGGTCTGGTCTGCTTCAGACGATCTGGCAACACTATTGCCATCAGAGGCAAATGGTCTTCCAGGGTCAGTTGGGGTACTTCACGGAGTGATGAGAAGCTGTAAACGATTTGAATCAGCCGTTACTTTGCTAAGGTCCACGCATTTGAATGAATCGCGACTCGATCTTCTTCCGATATAATTTGCTGTTTGCTTGCAACAGTAAGTAAATCCTTTCCTATTGTATTTTCTCGGGAGCGCTCGTATTTTTCATGCTAAATCAGTCAGAACCAGTATCCACCAGGACAGAATAGGGGAACTTCCCCTACTATTTAAAAAAAATCATAATCGATACAGAGTGGTTAACACCTCAGGTAAGATTTTTATTCGATTTTTTTTACATTCTTTACGTAATTTGACTGTGGGGGTTGTAACATCTCCATGTGATACATTCAAGCTTGTGAATGATATTGGAATTGTCAAGTAAGTGTTCACACCTTGTTCCATGGGCTCCCATGACAAAGAGCATTGTTTTCTTCATGTGTTTGCTTTTGTGGAAGCGATGTAGAAAATTTGCCAAGTCCGCGTCGGCCGCGGAAGCCATGTTGAACTCGTCGTGATTGACGTCCGTGATGAACGTGAAAGAGAATCTGGGCCCGTTCAATCTGGTGAACTGTCAAAACATGGGAAAGAGGAAGTAGAAGAAAAAAACCGGGTAAGAGGGTTCCGTACACGTTTCTAGGTTTGTAAGTACACAGGAATCATGCCTTGAAGATATTTCTCGCTTTTTCCGTGTGATGTAAGAGAGCTAGCTACTCTTAAGCAAAATGTACGCAGTGTGGGGTCAGATTATATTGGTCATTGATATTTAGAGACAGACATAAAAAATCAAGATTTTCAGAATTTCTAGTTGGTTTGTTATAATAGCTACCTTCATACCAAATTTCAATATTCTGACTTCACGGAAAGTATGCACCGTTGGTTTTGATTCCCTGGAGAGTTTCGAAAATTTGCGGATATTTTTGTAGCATAAACAGCTGCATCTTTTGATGGAGTTGGTTTGGAATTTTGATTTTTTCACACCTCCAAGGGACAGTAGACCTCAGGTATTTGATGTAAAATTCAGCTTTCCCGAGAAAAAGGGTCTTGACAGGTAGACAGATAGACAGACAAAAAGTGATCCTATAAGGGTTCAGTTTTTTTCCTTTTGAGGTACGGCCCTAAAAAGGAAAAAGGTTGTGGGACGCGTTCGAATGACTTTGTTAATAACTGGTAATTACCTGATGAGTGAGGTTCAACAACAGCCTGTAAAGCGGCATGTCTCCGAAGCAGAAGTTCCTGGTGTTTGCTCTAGTCTTCCCATACACTGAGTGCAGCAGAAGCAGCAGGTGATGGTCCGTCGGTAGACTTTGTGAGTCGAAAGTCGCTTTGAAGGTCCCATGAACCGGGGAATCTCCGAAATACGCTGTACGGTAGCTGATGAGAGTGCGTAACGTCAGCTTAGACTCTTATTCCTTATATCTTACTTACTTAATACTTATAATGACTAAATAAAATGCCGGTGAAATTACTGGCGCTTGAGGTATTATCTGAGGTACTATATGAGGTATTATCTAGGTTGGCAACGCATCTGCAATACCCCTGGTGTTGCAGATGTTTATGGGCGGTGGTGATCTCTTACCACCAGGAGAGCCACTTGCTCGTTTGCCTTCCAGTCTAATAAAAAAATACTAGCTTTTGGCTGCGGCTTCGTCCGCGTGGAATTCGCTTATCGCGCGCTGTTTTCTCCGGAACTGTGCAGTTTTCCGGAATAAAAAGTTGCTTATGTCACTCTCTGGCCCATAAACTGTCTCTATGCTAAAATTCACGTTGATCCGTGGCTCCGTTATGATGTGAAAGACAGACAAACATACAAACACACACACACACACACAAACACACACACGCTTTTCCATTTATAATATTAGTTTAGTATGGATTAGGTAATAAATAAAATCAAATATTACACCTTGGCTAATAATTCGGACTACCAAATTCAAGAAATAATGAGCGAAACCCTCAACATTTTTATTTCAAAGTTAAATATCTAAAATTGCATGTTATAACAGCTTTCGATTTGAAAAAAAAATGCCACTAAATCGGCCCATCCTTTGGGAGATATAATGTCACCGACACACACACACACACACACACACACGAATAGCCCTCTTGCGTCGAGGGTTAAAAGAACTCGAAATAACAGAGAAAGAGATATTGATCTTACCCCATTTTGAACAATTGGTGGAGAATACAGTCCTTCGCGTCAAAGAACTCGGTGGAGCGCGTAATGTTCATCTCGTCCCCCACAAAAATAGGAAAGAGAGCACCTGAGGTCCCGTCTCCGACTATATTGTATCTGTTGGATAGAATCTGCATATTATTAACAACTGCAGGGCTACTCCGAAACTCGAAGTTCGTGTCGTGCGGTCCCTCTCGCTCTCGTATCAAATAGTATAAGTGTCAGAGGGACCGCACGACACGAACTTCGAGTTTCAGGAGTTTCGGAGTAGACCTGCTGGCCTACGCTAGCTGACGCGTCTTGGACGGAGCAATCTTGCATGTAGACTTGAGCGGGTGGATAAAATAAATTAACATCTTACCCGTTTAATATAAACGCTCCCATTTTCTTAAGAGTAGCGAGACTCGCGGGCATTTTCCTGGTGAAGCTGTTCTTGGACATAGCACGGAAGCATAGCATTGCGACGTTGAGGCGAGGGCCGCGGGAGGAGCGCTTGCGCAGGTGTACGCGCCGTAAGCCCGCTTTAAAGCCTGACCATTTGAACTGAGGCCCTGGGCTGCAGAAAGAGTAGAAGACATCAGCTGTGAACGCACTAGGACAAAATTTAGGGGCGAGTACCACGAGCTATAGAGTCGCGGAGGCCTGGTGGTTTGTTTTTGAAGCTGAACCCTAAGGGCCAGATGAAGCGCTTTATGAGGAGATGGAGATGTGTAGTTGGGAAAAATCTGTAATGGACGACTGAGGGCCCATAAGGGTCAGGTTCTCACCGGCTAAAAACCCGTCTCCACGTCCCCAACTCCCTGGGGTTTGTTACGGGAAGGAGGGGATTGGAGTAGTTTCTTCTCTACCCACGTCTTGTTTCGGTTATTTTGTGGGAGAGCCGGGAAAGTTAGGTTACGTGGGTGAGTTTTTTTTGTTGATCCTCACTGGTTTCTTCCTCGACAAACCTTCGTAGTCAGCACGCCTTAGTGGTTTAATCCAAAGTTTCCCAGGCAGAAGACCAGGGATTGCAATTGAAGTGTGAAAACATTTGGAATTCACTGTGACCTTCACGATGAAAGAAAACCTGCAAGAACCTGAAGGGAACCTATGGGTCAAACCATGGATGTAGATATAGAGAGAGAGCGTGCACCCTCGGGACTGGAGGCCAAAGACGGACTACCTCTTCCTACACTATTAGTCTACTCCTGGCCTAGTCTTCTACCTTTTAACAAACTTGGAGTAGTGACATAGACGTACTGAAGCCGGTTGGTGCCAATACAAGCCACGTGGACGAAGTCGCTCTTTCTCAGTCTATATATCTGACCGTCGTTCAGCGTTCTAGCCGGGCCCAGATGTAGCGTCGTGTTACCGCCGACATATACTATGTCGCGGTACACGCAGCTTACGTCTTTTAAGTCATCTTGAACAGTTTTAGCGACGGAGCATTTGTCAAACTGTAAAAAAAAGAAAAGACCGTTAAACCTATCAATAACAATAATGAAATCACTTATTTCGAGCATCATGGCCCATACAATAAATACCTTATAGGCTAACATATATCCATACTAATATTATAAATGCGAAAGTGTGTTTGTATGTTAATGTGTTTGTGTATTTGTATGTTTGTCCGTCTTTCACGCCGGAACGGAGCGATGGATCGACGTGATTTTTGGCATAGAGATAGTTTATGGGCCCGAGAGTGATATAGGCTACTTTTTATCCCGAAAAAATGCACAGTTCTCGAGGGAACAATGCGCAATAACCGAATATGGTAGATTAAAAAAATGACGTGTAAAAGTGCCCATTGCGGCCTATTTGCTGAATAAATGATTTGAATTTTAATTGAATTTGAATACCGCGCGGGTGGAGCCGCAGGCAAAAGCTAGTAATTAATAAAACCAAAATTAAATAGGTAGCTGGTTTATAGTTCCCTGACTGAAGTTGCATTCTTCAGCGGCATGTAGCACGGTGAACAGATGTCCGTTGTGGTCGAACAGTTCTCGAATGGAGACCGAGGATCGGCAAGCGCAGCGTAGGAGGTCCACCAACGAGATGGATGGATGGACCTGGTTAAAATCACTTACGGATGCATGCAAGGGAACGCTATAGTAAAATGTTCGTCAAAAATGTAACTAGAAGACCTACCTGTTAGAGAACCTGACTACGAAGCTTGAGGTCCTGGGTTTGATTTCTGGCCGGGGCAATTATTTGTATGTAAGTATACTTAATACGAGCCGAGGTTACCGACATAGCCCGAAGAATTGCCTTAGGGGATTTACGTCTAAAAACTGATTTGTTTCACTCAATCTGAACTCCTAGGGTCCTCTAAGTCTACACTGACAGTGTATACTCAAGCTTATCAGCACATCTAGGTGTAGATGGTATCAAAAACTTACGATACATTCCACCCAGTCCTTCCCCTCACAGACACCTGCGGGCAACTTCTTTTCATTAATCAACACATCCTCGTCAAACGGATCTAGTTTAGGCATGATGCAACCTTTGCCTTTATTCTCCAATACGTTGTTTCTTAGGTCTTCTTGCATCGCCCTAAAAAGACCTTTTATTTTTAATATAGCTTCATCAGAGCTCCAGGAAGTTAAGGATGTGCAGCCGGGTTTTTTTAGCCGGCGAGAGTCCAGTAGGATCTCACGATAACAGTCAGATACGTTATTGGACTAATCTGATTTGGGTCCGTTTCGTTATAGTCAGTTACTTTTTAACCGGAATCGCTAATAGTCCGATCATTTATTTAACAGAATCGTTTTTTGACAGGCCTGTTTATTGCCAGATCTTTTTTGCCAAAGCCTATTCGCCATGTTGCGTCTAAGTCAGAAACGTCTCTCGTCAGATAGTCTCTTCAGATCTTATTATTCGCTAGATTCGTAACTGACAGTTCAAATATCAGTCCAATAGCGTATCTAATCGTCATCGTGAAATTCGTCCGGCACTCTCTGGCCCCTCCCTTTCCAGTCGTCCTTATAAAGCACCTACTTAATATAAAATGTAAAAACTAAAAACAAGTTTTTAAAAGCAAGAACCTAGTCTCTTTGGCGCTTAAGGCGAAACAACCTCTGGCAAATGTCATCCGACCAACGAGCCGGTGATTTGCGGGTTGGCAATTGATGACCTGTGATTGCTGCCTTCAATTCCTTTTCTGGCTTTTTTGATGTATTCTAGCTTGGGTATGATTAAAATAAACGGCTTTGTTATCGATGAGCAAAAACAAGACCAGAAAAACTATCCGTGAATGTTTATTAGGTTCTGATGTTGTAAGTATACGTTGATGACATACTGGTATAGAAAGTCGAAATCACTTCTTATATTATCCACCATATTCAGCCTCCGTATATAATTGATTGTTAAGATAGATGTGACCACCATTACTGCCACGTATATGTAGAGGTTCTGAAAATAATATCATTAGGGGGCGTTCTTTCAGTCCAGTTGACGAATTCTCGAAAACTCGAAGTTCGTGTCGAGCTGTTCCTCTGACACTTATACTATTTAATACGAGAGCGAGAAGGACGGTACGACACGAACTTCGAGTTTCGAGTTTCGTAGTAGTAGCCCTGCTGTTTATGACTTTGCCGATGTGAAAGGGCAATTTTAAAGTTAAATACAGGAAGCGAATGAATCTATTTTTGGATAGTTCAGTAGTAAGTTAGTTCCTACATCTCCATTTCACTAACGGACATCCAGGCGGAGGGTGCGTCTTCAACCTTATATAAGTAGTAAACAGGTTAGCTTATCTGTCATAAGTCGTATGAACTGCTAAGGAATGGAATTCGCTCCTGTCGTTTGCATTTCCGGACAGAAAAACCTAGGGCTCTTCGAGGCTAGAGCCTAGAGTCCAAAGTGTAGTCAGCATTGGGAGCCCAAAGCTGCGAAGTAGCTCAAATATGCTTTGTGTCGATAAACATAAATATATGGCTTACGTTTTTCAGCGCTTTGAGTAATGCCTTTGAGCTTTTCATTTAGTGCGGTAATATTGTTCTTTTCTAAAGACACGAACGGCCACCGCCACAATTTATTTTCTGACACTTTGTCAGTCAATAGTTTGACAGACAATATTCGAAAGCCACTTTGTTAGTCATTTCGCTTGTCAAATCGACAGAAGTGTTTTTTTGATTTATTAAGGTGGAATCAGACGGATAATTTTCGTACACTTTTGCATCTAGACTTTTCTCGTTTACTTTTCTTGACTTTTCTCTAGTGAACGTTTGTCCGAGTGAACCATCTGATATTTGCGTTGGATAAAATGCCTATGGATGTCCATTTATATTTTTAGATAGTAATAAAAAAGTTTGTACTTAAGTAAATTTACATGCTTAATGGATTTCTGAATAATGAAATCTAAGATAGATAAGAAAAAAATGCCCTAATATGCTTTTCATGAATTGAATTGAACGTGATGTTTTTTTAAGATCTATTAGACACTGCACAATCTAAAATAATTATAATAAAATATTATATGGATGTGTCCGTTTTGTTTTGTTTTAGTAATTTTCGTAACAAAACGGACACATCCATACAATATTTTGCAATCTGGAGACCCTGTTTTTTTTACAGATCAGAATCATGGACTGGGTCTACCTCCCAAATTTTGTTCAAATCGGAGACAAACTCAGGGCAGGTACAGTCACCAGCACAAATATTTATCACAAGAAAGCGTGCATAAATATCTGATGCTCTATTTCTAGGGCTGGTTGGACGTGTCAGGTGTTTTTGTACGCTCCACTGGGGAAAATACTGGGTGATTTCGGGGTCATGAGCAGGAGGGAAAGGGGTGATGGGGACATTCACACAGAGCAACTTTTACTATGGGACCAGCCAACAAATGCCAAAAAAAATCTGCTATTCCATACATTTCGGATAGTTAGCGATCGATTATTTCTTGATTATATTATATTATAGATGGTTTTTTTTCGCGATTTCAGGGCTGCTCCCATAGTAAAAGTTGCTCAGTGTGAATGTCCCCATCACCCTGTTCAATCCTACTCATGACCCCGAAATCACCCAGTATTAATGCAGTTGATTGTACCTACAACTTTTAATAGAAATGCCCAAAATTGTGCCGTGACTGTTCGCCTTTACAAATAAAATAAATAAAACAACATTCCATGCAATATAATTTTATTGTTATAAATCGAGCACATAGTTAAGCCCTTTTTACTATCACTTTCTTACTTACAATAACAAAACAGCCCTAAGTGAGGAGCAGATTGCCAAACACACCAAGCCTCGTTGCCATACCTGTAAAATAATTTAGAAGGCATTTTTATAGTAAATTGCGTTTTAAGGGCGGTAAATAAGGAATTACGAACGAGAGTCTATTAGAAGCCCGAAGTCGAAGACTGTAATAATGCTTTTACATTCTAAGTAGGTTTAAATAAATAGAAAAGATTAACGATTATATTTATTTGCACATAATATCTAAGCCGTTGTGACAATGTGAAAGGATAAGGTAGGGTACTCATGGCTTGACAACGGATCAGTTTGAAGCAGGAGCCGAAACTCGCGGGGCTCGGTAGTGCGTAGGCAATCGACAGCCGTTCACAACACCAGATTGTCCTTAATGCCGGTCACTCTTCTTCGAACGCAAGAGGCGGCGCGCGCGCGTCGTGATTGATTGTCTCCAGTCCGCACACTGACGCCTCGAGGCGGTCGAGCGAAATCATAGCCGTTCGTTTTCACAGGAGGAGGGTAGTTGGGAATTACACATTGTCACACCGTATACCTAATATAAGTACTTACCTTTAAATATCGACCTTGAGCTTCATGACAAGAAAATACGGGCAATAATATGGCTCATTTACCGACCACGTGAAATCGAAGTTAGTTTATACTTACTCAGTTACCCTAGAAATGTCATTTACAGATATCAGATAGCGATTTTCTTCCCTCAGATAAATAACGACACCCTCGAAGATCCCTTTCCCTGGACTCGTTACAATCTGAAAACCACAAATTAATGATTTGAGGCGGGTCGCCTGATGGCGAAAGCCGCTGGCAGGGTCGCAGAAGGAAGAAGTAAGTTTTGCAGGTGGTAGGACCTTGTGCAAGGTCCGCCCGGATTGCTACCACCATCTTGCTTGCTAATCCTGCCGTGAAGCACCAGTGCTTTGACTGTTGTGTTTCGGCGTGGAGAATAAGACAGCCGGTGAAATTACTGGCACCTGAGGTATTCCATCTGAGGCCTCTAGGTTGGCAACGCATCTGCAATACCCCTGGTGTTGCAGATGTTTATGAGCGGTGGTGATCTCTTACCACCAGGAGACCCACTTGCTCGTTTGTCTTCCAGTGGAATAAAAAAAAGCCACAAGCGTTCCTGTGGCCCTGTCGCTATGCGGCGAGGCGGAAATTCCGGGGTAGGGGTACTGCAGTCGCGAGACCCCTTTAGAGGCCGTGTAAAGCGTGCGTCTGTGTGAGTGTGTTCGTTTCGATCGATTTGTTCGTAGCTTCTATACTGCTTAAGCTTATCTATACTGTGGAACCACTCAGATATTGTATCGTTGCTGGTGGCTGTTGGTAACGGAGAAGCAAGCTCAAAATACTGTGGTTTAATGATATTATCGAAATTTTACTTGGTTACCTTAGCCTGGTAGTAGTCGCTGGATAATTTGATATACTCTTCTTCCGACTTTGCCTTGCGATGTTCCGAGCTGGTCACTTTCTGCGTCACCCACTCGATGCTAGTCAGCTTGCGGACGCGGCAAAGTGTACTGCAAATGGAATATATTAGGGGACACCCGACAACAAAATTTGCCATGTACGAATCCCGTGGACAACGCGTGGCTAAATAAGAAACAAACAAGCTGAGATATGTGGTGCAGGGGAAACTCGTGTCTGTATCGTTGTCCAGCGGTGGTGTAGCGGTAGGTATAGCATGCGGCACGGAATGCCGAGGACCTGGGTTCGAATTCCACAGTGCTGGTCTTATTTTTCTGGTTTTTCTGTGCATCTATATTTCAGTATGTATTTTCAACTACACTAAGGGTACAGGACCAGGCTTTGAGGGCCGTAAGTAGAGATGAAACGGATAGTGGTTTGGCCGGATACCGGATACCGGATATTCGGCGGGACCGTTGGCCGGATATCCGGGCGCCGGATATTCGGCCTAGTTTTACGTACAATTAAATTAAGCTAATTCGAACATGCGCATGACACTCCGTGCAGGTTGCAACTTGTAGAGTATAATTGGGTAAGTAAAGTTTTTTGGAGAGGTGCAAATTATATTTTTTTTCGACAGTCGACGTCTTTGTAATCGAGGAACTGCAGCTCTTTTATTTTTATTCCCTATTATTAATTAGAAATATTTTTTAAGTGGTCGACATGACGTTTGTGCGATTTAATGGCAGATAAGCTTCGTGCCTTGAACTAGCTTAGAATTAAAAAAAAAACTACATCAACTCTCACTTTTGACATTGTCAAATAATAATACCGCGGTTCTGTTTACTTGCGTTTCCGTGTAATCAGTGTTAGTAGTATGTTTTTCATGTTTATTTCAACAACCTCAGCATAACCTCCGGACTTTCGATATTGCCGCACTTCTCCTAGACCTTTGCACGATATTTGGACTACGATTTCAGCTACTTTCGACGACTTAGACACTGCTACTTGGACAACGTTTTTCAGCTTTCACCCCCGCCCTGACTTGGATTGCTACACGAGTACATACAATGAATTTGGATGATCCCCAAAGCATTGCAGAGGAAATGGAGTATTACAGGGATGTACTCCAATGCTTTGTGCCGTCGTGTAAGAAATTTAGACGGGACTATCCAAAGTCACTGTATTTGAGCATACCAAAGCCTTTACAAGCGACTTTGTGCCAAGCTTTACACATCAATTGCCCGAAACGGAACTTATATGTTTGTGAGAAACGTATCAATGTGAGTGTATTGCAGTTTATGTTGTCCATATTTAGGTTTTATGATTATGAGTCGTTCTCAATTATTATTTTTTGCGGCTATTTCGTCATATTCTTTTTTTTTTCGAGAAATACACATATTTCTAAATGTTTTTATTATATTTACAGATTGAGGAAGATTGCTACAAAAGCAAATCTGGCAATTTACGCCTAAAAGACTGCAAACTTGATATTTACCAAAAAATATGATGAGATTGTAAGTATCAGCTAGGTGTCTTATGTTATAATTTAAATACAGACACAATCAGTCAAATGACCCGCCCTGCACCATACCAGGTGCAAAGTTGTACAACGCCCAATATTTGTACAAAAAAAAACTATGGTTAGAAAAAATATAGTGAAAATAAAATAATAAACATATTTAAAGATTAAGACCCTTTATACTGTAGATTTAAAGTATTTTATTTGTAACCATTTTATTTTGAAAAACAAAATGACTGCCAAGTTTCTTGTGGCGCATTCTTCTTGACAATGATTACCCATTGCGGCCTATTTACTGAATAAAATTATTTTGAATGTTTAAAACAATATAAAAGCTAGTAGTTATTATAAAGGGCTGGTGTGTAAAATTAATTTAATTTTGTGTTTTTTTTTTCCAGTGTGATTCTTCGACTCAGACCCAAATCATGTATTCAAACAAAGCTGTTTTGGTGAAACCATCAGTAAAATGTGTAGCCTGTTCAACTAATATTAAAGTCTCATATATCACCGAAAAAATCATGCCAAGCATGCCGTCATCTTCAACTGCAAGTCGTTCAACAACACCATCTTGTCCTCAAGCCCTTCATCAATAAGCTCAACCAGACGTGACATAATAAAACTACAATAACTTTTGCTTTGTTTTATTTTGAAATGTACAAATTATCCATTGGTTTTTATAAATATTATAGGTTTCTTTGACTGTACCAGTACTGTACAGTCAGAAAAAAAAGCTTGTAATTATAATTTATGGGCAAGATTGGCAAGACAGAAATAATTGGAAAGAACTGAAGGAGGCATCTTGCTCGCTAATCCTGCTGTGGATCAGCAGTGCTTGCACTGTTGTGTTCCAGCGTGGAGAGTAAGACCGGCAGTGAAATTACTGGCACTAGAGGTATCCCATCTTAGGCCTCTAGGTTGGCAACGCATCTGCAATACCCCAATAGCATTCAGTGTTCCTTCTTTTAATTTCTTCATATTCTACTGCACTTTCAATATAACCACCACTTGATCACCTAAAATGCAATGAAAAAAATTATAATACAAGATCTTTTGGTCAGACTATACCAAGGGGCCACCATAATGTTCATTAGAATGTTTATGTAATTCCCCAGTACGTACATGAGTGTCTTCACACCTCTAATTTCAGCAACATTGTGCTTATCGTTCGTGTGGAAATATTCCAAGATCAGGAACATATCCATGAGTGGCAAGTTTCTAGAATCAGCTCGTACAAATTCGCTCATTCTGTGATCAATAGCGAAACCTAAGTAATAAACAAAACAGTCCAAAAGTCAGGGCGGGGGTCGTCGTGAAAGAAGAAAAACGTTGTCCAAGTAGCAGTGCCTATGTTGTCGAAAGTAGCTGAAATCATAGTCCAAATGTCGTGCAAAGGTCGAGGAGAAGTGCGGCAATATCGAAAGTCCGCAGGTTACGCTGAGGTAGTTGAAATAAACATGAAAAACACTACTAACACTGATTACACGGAAACGCAAGTAAACAAACAGAACCGCGGTATTATTTTTTGACAATGTCAAAAGTGACAGTAATGACGTAGTTTTTTTTAATTCTAAGCTAGTTCAAGGCACGAAGCTTATCTGCCATTAAATCGCACAAACGTCATGTCGACCACTTAAAAAAATATTTCTAATTAATAATAGGGAATAAAAATAAAAGAGCTGCAGTTTCTCGATTACAAAGACGTCGACTGTCGAAAAAAAATATAATTTGCACCTCTCCAAAAAACTTTACTTACCCAATTAATAACTTAGGGGGCTGTTTCACCAGCCATTGATTATTTTTAACTGATGGATAAATATGATTGAATAGACACGAGACGGTATCACATTTATCCGTCAGTAAAAATTCATCGAAACATGCCCTTAGAATAATAAACTGATGTGTGTAAATTCATAAATAAATATCAGTTTTTGTTAATCATAACTATAAGTTTTTTGCCATCCGGTATCCGGCTGGATATTACGCCACTATCCGGTATTCGGCCGAATAGTAAAATAGTGGCCGGATAGGCCGGATACCGGATAGTGGCCGGATATCCGTTGCATCTCTGACGACCGGATGGCCAAGTGGTTAGAGAACCTGACTACGAAGCCTGAGGTCCCGGGTTCGAATCCCGGCCGGGGCAAATATTTGTATGATGAATACGAATGTTTGTTCTCGGGTCTTGGATGTTTAATATGTATTTAAGTATGTATTTATCTATATAAGTATGTTTATCCGTTGCTTAGTACTCATAACACAAGCTTTGCTAAGCTTACTTTGGGGCTAGGTCAATTGGTGTGAATTGTCCCGTGATATTTATTTATTTATTTATTTATCTCTAGCCGTAAGTACTCGAGAGTACCTCTCGGCGCTAGTGATGTTGTTGATATACTGGAGCAGCGCGCGCGCCGCGCGTCGGTACTGCGGCATGAAACGCGGCAGCGGCCGCCACGACGCGCATGCGCAGTAGTGCGCCACCACGCCCGCCTCGCCGCACGACCTTAGCGGCGGTATCTGCGCATATGTCAGCCGTAGGACGTCCACTGTTGAATATTAGCCTCCCCCTCCCTCCAGTTGCTTCGGTTGAAAAGGAGCGTTCAAGTAAGTATTACGTACTGAACGCAATTTGGGGGAAGGGGGGGTCTTGTAAAACGATACGATGCGTTACAGGGGCGGGAAGGGGTGGCTCAAACAACGCGTTACGTCACAGTTTTTTTGTAACAAGCAGGATACTATAATGTCCTCAAAAGTGGGAAATTCGCATCATCAGTTGTTGTTCTTGGCTTGTAAATGCTCTCATGCGGAGTTTCTAGTGTGACTGTGCCAAAAAGTGTTAACTTACTTCGGAGTACGGCTAAAGAAAAGCTAAGTAAATAAATGATCATTTTGGTGCTACGAACAAATAATAATTTGGTGTGTGACTCCGTGAAAACCGCCTCAGCTAACGTAGACCCTAGGATTTATCAGAAATAAGTGAAATAGGCCTTTCAGTTACCACTCACGGGTTCTAATAAACTCATCCCCCTTGGCAGATCAGATCCTTTTATGGTGAACCTGTTCCTCATCTCTCCAGCTCCCAAGACATCCAGCAGCGTCGTGTGAATATCGAAGGGAGTTGTCAGGACATTGGCGTTGTCCACCAAAGCTTTCAGAGCATCTGGTCTATTTCTAACAAGTTCTGGAGGCAACCGTATCGCCATGAATGGGAGAAGTTCCTCCAACTTTCCCTGGAAGGTGGTTTCACGGATTGAATTGTACCTAGATTTGAACAGAAAAAGATAAGGTAAGATAATGATTTATTTACCGAAATTAAGATTACACAGTCATATAGATATACAAAATACAATAATAATCGCCATACCACTTATGAACTAAAGTTGAACTGGTTCACACTCTAGGTCGAGCCTGTATCGTGTGAGCCCTACAAATAACCAGAGGAGTAGTAACTAACAATCTTCGATTTTAAGAGTAGAGTTTAAGGAATGTTGAACGAATTTATAGTACAGTCACCTGCATATTAATATCTGTCACAGCGTCCCGTGAAATAGAGTTGTATCACATAATAATAATAGATTAGATATAGAACAATATAGTACTTAACTCTTTAGAAATACTTTTCACTACGGCCACCATCTGGTCCAAACATTTGTCAATCTTCCTTGATATTTTTGAAAGATCACCTGGTACCATGGTCGCCCATGACCATCAGCATGGTGTCTCCCCGATCTTCGAAATCCCTGAGCAGGTCTACCAACTCGTCGTCCGCTGTGGTGATCATGTTGAAGTCATCATGGCTGATATCTCCGATGAATGTGAACGAAAAATGCAAGCCGTCGAGGTCGTAGAACTAAAAACATCTCAAAATATTTAAACGAGAAATTCTTATATCAAACTCAAACTCGCAAACTCGTTGACATATGTGTATTGCCTGTCCTGACCTACGGTGCGCAAACATGGACTTTGACTGAGAATCAGAAATCCAGACTGAAGATTTGCCAACGAGCTATGGAGCGCAGCATATTAGGGGTAAAAAGGACTGATCGTATCCGGAATACCACATTGCGCTCCAAGACTCGAATAGCTGATGTTGGAAAAGCGACCGCAAAACTTAAATGGGACTGGGCCAGGCATGTCTGCCGGATGCACCCACAAAGATGGGCGCACAAAGCCACATGGTGGGTACCGCATGACGGGCACCGACGGCAAGGCAGGCCGAGGCGGAGATGGCGAGATGACCTGGACGCGGAACAGAGTGATTGGCCAAATATAGCTCTGGATAGGGAGACGTGGAAGTCAAGAGGAGAGGCCTTTGCCCAGCAGTGGGACAAAGTTATAGGCTAAATATAATAATAGTAATAATTCTTATATACTACTTAAATATCATACGGTACAGCGTGCGACGAGGAGCGAAGGGAGGAGTGGTAAGAAACTTAGGAAGACCTGTGACCACACAGGTATATGGTTCTAAAAGTGATAATAATAAAAAAGAGTAACGTAGAAACATTTAGTTTGACAAAAAAGCTCTATTGTGGCCAAGACATAAGTGCTTTAAAATTAATGCGATTTTCTTCTAAATCGGCTGGTAAAATATGCGTATAAAATCATTACAAAATTACATGAAAAGAAAGAATAATTGAAATAGCGTTCGGCAAAAATGCCAAAAAAATTGCAAGTATAAAATCGTCACTACTTAAAAAAGAAACTCGTAAGTATCTCAAAATAGATCATTTTTCCGAGTGAACATTATGTCAAGGTTCAATTTTGTTGACATAATTATTGATTTTAGATACGAGATTTTTTCAAAGTACTGACGAAACGCTTTTAAGAAAGCGATCACGCGATCTAACGAATTTGTCACACCTGGCGCGTCAGGTTAAACATCATAGCGTACTGCGGAGTATCCCCGATGCAGTACCGTCCCTTGACACCGTGCCACCACTTGCGGCCACCTTCTGTCTCCAGCATGAGCATCGAGCGAAGGTAGTGGTCTGCCGGCTGCCGTTCGAAACCGTTGAAACGGGTTTGAAAGGTGCCAATCCACGGCATGTTCTCGAAGTAGGCCGTGCGATATCTGGAAGCGACAGTAGTATAAGGGTCCATCGGCTCTATGTGATGTGAGCAGGCTTGAGTCGGTCCTGAACTAAGAACTAAAAAGAATGAATTCCCATCGCGGACCGAAAAGAACTAGTTCCTCGTAAACGATCTTAATCGGTCTCGGTCCCGCTCCCGGTCCACGCTCCTTAGCTTCGATCGGTCGGAGTCGGAGCTAAAACGGTATGGGAGCGAGCATTGGGAGCGGGAGTGAGTGAACGAGGAAACGAATAAAGAGCGGAGCTAAATAAACTCGCTCCCCGATCTTAAACATTGCTTCGGTCGGAGCCGCTCCTCGGAGCTAAAGGAGCTAAAGGAACTAAAAGACCGAACTAGTTCATTTGACCGATTGACCGAGATTGGAGCGCTCCCTTTAAAGACCGAGCGGGCGCAACTCTAGCCTGTTGTATTTACAAGTTTGTGACTGTAAGTTAAAGGCTGACCAGAATTATAAAGAAACCTCAATATTGCGGAAAACCAATAGAACTAATTTCTTACACTGGTAACAATAAATTCAAATGTCAATTGCCTATTACTGTCAAAGTTTAACATTGTTTGCGCGTCGTATTTTACGGTACGGTTTTGGTGTGAAAAAATCATGACTTGCAAAACTTATGACAAACAGACATTATGGCTTATAAAAATTATGCGATTAGACACGCACCTATTTTTCGTTACATTGTTTCGTTTAAAAAAACTTTAGCTAACTTACCCCAAAGTAGAAGCTACGTGAAACAACAATATCTTTTCGTCTATGAATTCCTTGGACAGCATTTTCCTATATTCCTTGTGTTCCAGAGGGTTTTTTCCGGTGAGTAGAGGGAACAAGGCAGCGGTAGTGCCATCGCCAAGGATATTGTACCTTGGTTAGAGAACAAAACATGCTATTTTAGCATCGACATCTATGTATGGTGAAGAAGTAACAAACACAGTAACTAAACACTATGTTTCGCATTTGTAATATACCTACACACATTTATAATGTATATCGAAAATACAAACTAAAACAGAGATGCACTGATAAACCAGAAATAGAGACAGCGCTGGGAATCGAACCCAGGTTGTCAGCATTCCGTGCTGCGTGCCATACCCCTACACTAACACTGGAAAGGAGTACAGATACGAATTTCTCCTATGCATCACATATCTCAGCTTGTTTGTTTCTTATTTAGTCATTTAAGCAGCGACACTAGCGACATCTATGTTGTAGCTCTCATCGAGAAACTTTCAACACTCCATTGGAGCTAACCGCTCACTCGGACGAGAGATGTCGCTATCAAGCAATCAAATTAAAAATATGGTACCGCAGCACGGAATGCTGAAGGACCTGGATTCGATTCCCAGCGCTGGTTTCTTTTTCTGTTTTTTTTTTTTTGTGCATCTATGTTTCAGTTTGTATTTTCGATA
The DNA here is from genome assembly GCA_037349165.1 of Choristoneura rosaceana. Classification (NCBI taxonomy): domain Eukaryota; kingdom Metazoa; phylum Arthropoda; class Insecta; order Lepidoptera; family Tortricidae; genus Choristoneura; species Choristoneura rosaceana. The sequence goes on from JAZBNJ010000007.1 coordinate 2,836,019, forward strand.
TGGATTTAACGGGATGAGCGTCAAAGTAACAAAATTTGGAGTTGAAATAAAAAATACAAAAGACTCCAAAAACTTATCTTAATTTAACACAGTATACATATAATTATATAAGCTAAAGCAGTATGGAAGCTACGAACAAATCTATCGAAACGAACACACTCACACAGACGCGCGCTCTACACGGCCTCTAAGGGGGTCTCGCGGTACTGCAGTAGCTTCGTAGCTTCCATACTGCTTTAGCGTGTATATATACTGTGACTCGGTACTAAGGTCGTGTATATTTTTTATTCTTTATCTCTTTATATAAGTACATACTTATTCATCACCACAGCCTTTAACTCTCTAGTTAACAAGTCATAGGACTTGGGCATTCTTCGGACGAAGCCGCCATGCGACGTGGAGTCGAAAACGACGATCAGCACGTTGAAGGGGTTGCTCGGGGGTCGCAGCCTAGCCATGGGCAGGAGTTGGAGAGTCGGGGTCGCTGGGGGCTTTGGGAGGGGGCGGAACCCCGCCTTGTAACCGAACCAGCGCGATGGAACGAGTCTGAATTGTAATAAATAATAAGGATTATAAAGTCACACCAATTTTGACCATTTTCAACTCCCTCGATTCAGTTTCTTCAACTGTACCTGTTACCAGCACCAATATCAGCATATAAATGGTTCTCTATCGTTTGGCCGAATTTCATATGTCCGAATGTATCGTTTTCTAGAATTTTCATTTGCCATAAATTAATAAAAGTTATTTCTGAAAATGCAATTTTTTTCAGAGTTGATATTAAACTAAACTTAACCTACTGCATTCTATGTAAGTATATGATGATATTAAAAAAAATATTTTACGGCAAACGTTGGCATGTCAACTATGGCAAGTGAAATTCGGGCAAATGAAATTCGGCAAGTAAAGGTAAACTGAATCGCGTGACCAGGAACCTTGACGCTGCAAATAAGTAGGTATCATGTTTCTGAACAAACAAATCTTCGGGAATCTGGACTGTGAAAAGGTTCCAGCATGGTACACGGTTTAGTTCCCTCTATAAGTAAATAGAAGAACAACAAACAATCATCTAAGTGTAGTGGCTGAGAATCGAACCTAGTTTTTTTATAAGCCAGCAGGGATATACCTATTATACCTAGGTTTTGTATTATAGGTGTTGGTCTAACCTAGTAGGGTTTCATAAACTTTTTGCAGTCACGGACCACTTTTACTTTTTCAATTCCACGGACCTCGGTCAATTTTTTTTAAAATTTCTTTTAAACAAATATCTTTACCGACTGACCTACTGCGGACCCCTGATACACATGCTACGGACCCCTAAGGAGGTTTTAAGAAACTCTGAGTCTAGACTGACGATAGGGTTGACAGATGATCGGGAATCGTCTGGATTCTAAGTGAAAAGCTAGGTACGAATAAATGTGAACAGTATTGTTATGTTCTTTTATCAGTAAATAAACATTCTCTAACACTAATAGTAGGCAGGTAAGGTACACGTGAGCACTTAAAATTGATGAGAATATTGCTTCATTATTTTTGGTAGGCGCAAACTGCGCGGTTAATAGTAGAACCTAACCTTTACTTACTTACATCACAAGTATTTAACACCACTTTATTTTTAACACAGTAGGTTCGCTATTTGAAGGGATCGCCAATGCGGATCGGAATTAATCCATGATACCTATACTTAATCATTAACTTTATTTAATACGCCTCGGATATTAAGTAAATGTCTCCTTGACAATAAATCTGATTTTGTATCCGTTTCATTTGTAATTTTTTTTTGGAATTTTATTATAAAAACGTACGCAATTTGGTTTTAGCCAGTCTGTAAGATGAGCTTTAAGCTTTGCTGTGGTGAAAGCATTCTAAATTCCGAATCAAATGGTTATGATAAGCAACGGCTATGGTAAGCAAAGCTTTAACTAAAACCCCTGCAAAAATCTTTCAAACTCAAACTCACAAACAACATTTATTGACAACAAAAACACACTACATCACAACAAAAACACAGTATAAACATAAATATGAGAAGAGAGAACAATTAGAGACGTTGTGCTGTAGTGTGATGCCAAAAGGACTCAGCTCAGCATGTGCCGTAGCCCTTTAATCAGAGCTGCAGCGCTGGTTTTCAGCTGAACCCCGGTAAGTACTTCCCGGTCTTCGAAGGGGTACTTACTGGATGACGACGATGATAGGTAAATGAATACACAAACCCCTCATAGCTGGTGCACGCCACTTTGACATGGTCGCTCGCTTCTAGCTTGTAAACCCCGCTCCCGTACACTTTCTTTGGCGGGCCAAGTTTCGTCGTGAAGTCGTCCACATACAATATGTCTTTGTATATGCAGAAAACATCTTTCTTTGCAAGCAGTATTTCCTTGATTACTCTGCATTCGTGAAGCTGAAAATATTATAGCTTGAAACCCTTTTAAAACAAAGGTAAGTACCTACCTAGGTACTATGTGTGAGGTAAGAAGTTAGGAACCTAAACAAGTAAGTACTTACTTACCTGCTACTTATGTTTTTCAAATATTTTTTGCTAAGTGTGCTTTTGACTATATACATGAACTTGCAAAATTCAATAATTAAATCGCAAGTTAAGCTTTGTTAACACCTAAATAAATAATAAGTAGGTATAAGGTACCTAAGTAAAGCACGATGAATACTCCTTGGTAATACATGAGTACAATAATGTAAACAATAAATTACATAGTCGTAGTTGAATACATGTGTGATAAATAACGCATAATAAAATAAACTTTTTACACATCAAAAATATAATAAAAAAACGGCAGAACAGATAATAAACCTCGCGGTCGCCAAACGGAGCGCCTAGCGACCTCTTTCGGTTCATGTTCCGAATCGTATAGATACAGAGTGATACAGAGTAGTACCGCTACTCGGCAACAGAGAGCGCTGTAATCTTATGCACATATTACTTGCAAAATCAACATTTACTTATTTTATTTACATAAGTATATAACTCACTACCTTAAAAAAATGTCGCTTAGTCAATTTCTCCTTTTAAGCGTCGAATGTAATGTACCTATAATACTAACATAGCATTGAACCCAGTCCCTCCCTTCGCAAACCACTTTAGGCAGATCCCTGCTGAACTGCAGCACTTCAGCCGCGAAGGGGTCCAGGGGGGGTGGATCGCAGCCACTGCTCTTGTCGTGGAGAACGCTGATCTCCAACTCTTGCAGCAACAGTGCGTTTAAATAGCTATACGAGAAATGAAACTCATTTGTATAGGGGCGTTTTAAAAAAAAAAGTACCTTTTCCGGTTTTTTAATTTTTGTAAAATATATGGTTTTTCCTACTCAGAATCAAGAGCACAATCGATTCCGATCGTTTAAATTTTTTATTTTTTTATATATTTCTCATAGGTATTACATACACTTACTTAATGTACATATCCACTCGCCAAACTGATATTACAGTTTGTTGGCGAGAATGCGCTCTTTACAATTTAATTATATGTATGTAACTACCTATTTATTTAAGCATGCATCTAAACAAAAACAAAACAAAAGTTACAACATATACAGAGATGTGGATATTTTTGCAAAAATTTACCCTAAGGCAGTTTTTGCAAAAGAATCCTTTTGAGAGTATTTTTAACTTTCCTTAAGCTACACTGGTTTCCTTCTCTTAGCCACTCATCTTTCTTTCTTTTCTTTGGAACTAATGTCCCCAGTTTTTCATACAATTTTTTATTGAGTCAGTTTTGTCACGCCCATACTGAATGTATGAAAAAAACGTCGCAAAAATGTAATTTTTTTTGGGGAAGTTTTTTTAAACTATCGGCATCGATTGTGCTCTTGATTCTGAGTAGGAAAAACCATCATCATCTCATCATCATCTCAGCCTATATACGTCCCACTGCTGGGCACAGGCCTCCTCTCGAAATGAGAGGGCTGAGGAAAAACCACATATTTTCCAAAATTTCAAAAGAAAGGGAAAGGGTAGGTACTTACACTTTTTTTTTGAAACGCCCATAGAGATAGTTCGCCTTTGTACATCTTATTATCCTGTGATCTGCTATTTTCATGTGTTTTTATATGTACAATAAAGAGTTTTACAATAAAATACAACTTTTCCTACTCAGAATCAAGAACACAATCGATTCCGATCGTTTAAAAATCTGGGGTCCTAGTGAAAAGGGAGTTAAGTCTGCAAAAATTACACAGCTATTTTCTATTTTATGTGTATAGGGGTTTAAGTCGAAATCAGCTGTTCTACAGAATTAACCCCTTTTTCACTAGGTCCCCAGAAATGTCCCCATTAAAAAAAAAAACCATTTCCAAAATTTCAAATCATTGAAATCGGACGAGCCGTCTTGATGTTATGGTGCCACATACGTAATACAAACATACTTAGCCTGCTAAAATCATTACTCTTCCTTTGGCACTGCCTTTGTCGAGTAAAAAAGAAAGGGTACACTTTTTTTTGAAAACGCTCTAATGCGGATGCTCCGCTGTTGCGGATGCGGATGCCAATATCCGCAACACCCCTTAGTTACCTGTTATTTAAATTCGCAGGTGCGAACTGTGAGTATTCATCTTCATATTTTATTAACAAGATTCCCCAAATGCACAAGGCAGTTAACGCAATTAACGCAATCCGGAGTTTCTGGGTGCGAAGCTGCCATTTTACTACTTTAAATTGCTGAAATCAAGATAAATTAAAATACATTAATTACATACTTTAATACCTACCATACCTTAATTAATTACAAGACCGGTCTGAGTGGAGAGCCTTGGGGGAGGCGTATGTCCAGCAGTGGACGTCTTTCGGCTGACATGATGATGATGAATTACATACAGCTACCTAGTAGAAGGTTAAACAAGTGAGTTTTTGATGGGTCTCTTACGTGTCACTTCAATGTTATCGTCAAGTCTGTTAATTTGACCTTTAAAAATTGCTCTTAAGTTATAATATGGAGGCCTGTGCCCAGCAGTGCGACGATATAGGCTGGGAGTTGGGACGACGAGTCGGACCATTTGATTTCTGACTCACCGTAGGACGTTCTCACATTAAGTGTCATAGTAAATTCCCTTGTCAAGCAATGCGAGTCGCTATAACTTTTTCTATGAAAATGTTCCACAGTGGGTCACGATTCAGTTGGTTCGAGTGTAAATAAATCCATATCCATATTAACAGTATAAATGCGAAAGTGTGTTTGTATGTTTGTCCGTCGTTCACGCCGTAACGGAGCGACGGATTGACGTGATTTTTGGCATAGAGATAGTTTATGGGCCCGAGAGTGACATAGGCTACTTTTTATCCCGAAAAAATGCACAGTTCCCGAGGGATGAGCGCGCGATAACCGAATTCCACGCGGGCGGAGCCGCGGGCAAAAGCTAGTTGTTAAATATGTATTTAGGTACTGTGACTTATTTTTCAAAAGTGTTTTTCAATAAAAAGAGAAAGAAATTCCCAATCCGCACTGGGCTTTCGTGGGGACTACCAAGCCCTCTCATTCTGAGAGGAAGCCTGTGGGACGTATATATGCCGAGATGAATGGAGACAATTACCTTGCTAATATGTTGCAAAGACATAGTTTTCAGTATCCGTGACGATTTTAAACTATTTATTTGATTCATTCTCATAGCTTATAGCTTTTGCGCTATCTCGAAATGACAAAGTGACAGAAAGGCGCGTAGACATCGCGCAGAGGATAAAAAAGTAGAAAAAGTTTTACTGTCGTGGGTCTTAAAAAGTATAGTTTATGATGCCTGCACTGGTGTAGTAGGGTTTTACGTCCACGTGCAGGCTTTTTAATATAGGTTTAAGTGGTCTTAACTCCTGTTAGATCCATACAAGAACTCTCAGTTTAAGCCTTAAATCGAGATTTACAAAAGCATACAAAACGTCCTTATGGCTGCAGGGGGCAATATTTACATTATTTTGTTCTTAGTATTGGTTGTTATAGCGGCCACAGTAATACATAATTGTGAAAATTTCACAGTGTTTGTCAATATTACGACTCGAGTAACAGCGGAGTCTTAGTAATAAGGTTCCGTTGGCATCCTTTGGCTACGGAACCCTAAAAGGTGGCTTCTGGTGGCCCTGGTCTGAGGGCTACTACGAAACTCGAAACTTAAAGTTCTTATCGTACCGTCCCTCTCGCTCTCGTATTAAATATTATAAATATTATAAACAAGCTTCAACCGATGGGAGCCCTAAAATCGTTGGGTTTCTTAAACTTTTTGCAGTCACGGACCACTTTCAACAGTTCCAAGGACCCCTGTCAATTTTTTTTTCTGGAAATTTCCTAGTAAACCTTTATACAGTCCGTGAGATTTTAAAAAAACCTTCGGATTTTAGAAGCATGCTTCGGGTATTGACGATGACACGCGATCGTGATACGCGGTTCTGTTCTGTTATCAACTTGCAAAACTTTTCAAAGTTACCGTAAAAAGTTATGTAAAGAATAACCATCAGTACAAAATGAACCTTACTATAATAATATTACGCTTCTTTATCTTTTTCTAATTTTAATACAATATGACTTTTTGTCATGATACAAATAAAACAAAATCAGCATTTTCGAATTCTTCCATCGTCAATTTAAATTGAGAACACCCCGCCTCAACACAGTACTTTTGTTTGGAATTATATAGAGCTGTTGTTATACTGTATCTACTTCTCTTGGGTACGTCAAATGAATTTTTTTGGTCTGCTTTCGTTTTATATTTTTTTTAATGCACTTTTCTAAATCCCCGTTGCTTCTATAACACGGTCTAGTACCTTATTAAAATATTTACGACCACTTTTTTCTTAAAAAATTCAACTTATATACAAAATATTTATAAATACATTGTAATCAATTTCCAGTGATTGGCTATTTACAGACATACCCTGCTTAAGTTGACTCGCCATGGAAATCAATTTCCGAAAAATAACAAACTACCTAAATAAATATATGCAATTGGTGGTTTTAACTGCTCTATATACTTCAATGAAAACACAACGAGTGCACTCTACGCGTGATGGGTTGCTACTGAGTCAAAAAGACAATTGTCATTTTTTACTAACGAATTCTTCCGATTTCCCCCGAAACCCGAAGGGTTTTCTAAAAGCTCACGGATTGTACATCATACTCTCATCTGTGGACTGACCTACTGTGTGACCTACTCTACGTTAGAGGTACCATTTTGTTTTAATAAAAAAACAGTTCGATTGTATCTAATTGATAGTATTTTAAATGGATTTTATAATTAGCAATTTAGTTTTAGGACAAAATTACAATTAGGTAGTCGCTTTTTGATTGTTTTAGCCATTTAATTTTAAACTACCTAATTTAAATGATTTATTACTGTTTAATTTTTTTTTATGTACATTACTTGATTGAAGTAGATTTATTAAATCGTTGAGTAATTTTAATTTGGAATTTCATTCATAAAAATCATATAAAAAAGAAAGCTAATATAAACATGAAATAATCTTAGGTCTAGCAAGTAAAATTTAGTTTAGTCTATGCTAGGTTACAAGCGTAATCTGTGTTTTGTGTTTACCTTAATTGCATCATCATTCATCAACCTCCGACGCAAAAAGAGGGTTGTTATAAGTTTGACCGCTATGTGTATCTGTCTGTCTCTGTTTCTGTCTGTAGCACCGTAGCTCTTAAACGGGTGAAAACCGGTGGCAAAAGCTATGCAAAAGTAGCTCAGTTTGTTTGTCTGTCGGTCTGCCTGCCTGTTACTTCTTCACGCTTCACCACTGAACCGATTTAGATGAAATTTGGTACTGAGTACGTTGCGAAGGGGGTGCTAGTCCTTCATAATTGGGGCGTCCGGCCGCTTTAGCCCAAGAGTCCGGCCAAACTGCTTGGTCTGTCCGGCTATTACGTTTGAGGACCAGTACCCTTATTGTAAGTTTTCGGTTACAAAATACGTCTCTATCGCGTTTCCGTGAAAATCTCAATTTATATGGAAACACAAACATCGCAAACGTTCCGCTAGTGGCGCTGTTCGTGTTTCCATACAAATTGAGATTTTAACGCGAACGCGGTCGAGACGTATTTTGGAACTGAAAACTTACACTAAGGGTCAGTGGCGGATTTACAAATTTGCCGCCAGTAGGCTATTAAATTTTTGCCGCCCCTACATTGACCCTACATTGACTGTCCTCTGAAATCTGCCGCCTCTAGGACGCTGCCGCCCCTAGGCCACGGCCTATACGGCCTATTTATAAATCCAGGACTGCTAAGGGTACTGGCAACTAGAGATGAAACGGATAGTGGTTTGGCCGGATACCGGATACCGGATATTCGGCGGGACCGTTGGCCAGATAGCCGGATATTCGGCCTAGTTTTAAGGCTCCTCTACACAATCGGCCATGATGGGCGATTACAGGCGATCACGATTGTGTGGAGGGCTTAATTGTCAACAGTTGGCCATGATCGGCGACGATCGCGCGTAATCGCCATTCTGTCGGTTTTTTGGGCAAACATCAAAGGAAATTGCGGCAATGATTGTGCGCGTGCCCACACGATCGTCCATCATTCAGTTCGAATTACCTTGTTCTGTTTCGATGTATGGTAAGCATCCACCATCTTCTCCGCCTCCACTTCTTTTTCACGATCCGTTTATTAACGATATTTATACGCTAATTACTTAAATAAATAGCCGAAGCTGCTACTGTTTCGGCATCCATCTCGGGCGGCTGACAATTAACAAATGTGCCACGCACGATTGTGTGGGCAGTAGCAAAGGGATAGTGACAATCGTCGCCCATTGTATGATCGCCCATCATGGTCGATTGTGTAGAGGAGCCATTACGTACAATTAAATTAAGCTGATTCGAACATGCGCATGACACTCCGTGCAGGTTGCAACTTGCAACTTTTAGAGTATAATTAATTAACTTAGGTGCCCATAATGCGGCCGGCATTATGGGCACCTTTGAGCCGGGTACGACGCGGAACGGTGGGTTTTAGGTTAGGTTTTAGTTAGTTTGTAAGTGTTCAATAGTTTTAAGTTTATTTTATTTTGTTATTAATAAATCATTCTTGCATTAAATAAATATATTAAAGATTAGTGATTAGGTAGGATTTTATTTTTATTTTTATTTTGACTTTGTTTAGTTTAATTTAGTTCCTACAATTTGTTATGATTTCATGTAAAATATATTAACTAATTTAAAATAAAAAAAAATTAACTTAGGGGCTGTTTCACCAGCCACTGATTAATTTTAACTGACGAACAAATATGACTGAATAGACGCGAGACGGTATCACATTTATCCGTCATTTAAAATTCATCGAAACATGCCCTTAGAATAATAAACTGATGTCAATAATTGATAAATTCAAATAATAAATATCAGTTTTTAATCATATCTATAAGTTTTTTACCGTCCAGTATCCGGCCGGATAGTACGCAACTATCCGGTATTCGGCCGAATAGTAAAATAGTGGCCGGATAGGCCGGATACCGGATACTGGCCGGATATCCGTTGCATATCTACTGGCAACTCTAAGTGCACCGATTCACCCTTGGACGTAAAGCGTCACGGCGAATGCTTTATAAAGCCACGTTCCACGCCTTTGCGTTAAGTGACAAAAATAATTATATAACCACAGTGGCCTTGAGGTGACAAAGAGACTGTTATACAATAAGACTAAGTCGGTCACGTTCGAGGTTGTTCGGGTCACAAATAAAGCACTCGTTTTTTGTTAAGTCAGCTAAGCTTGGATTGCTGTATTGGATCTGGCAAACACATCGCATGCTGAGAACGATAGTGGCTTAAAAAACCGTCCAAGAGCGAGACGGACTCGCGTACGAAAGGCAGATAGTCATAGTCTCAAAGCAATAATAAAACAGAGTTCATTCCAAGGGCCAAAGTTACCCTTCAGGGCCAAAGTACCCCGACCTCACGGTACGCGAGGTCTTATGAGATTTAGTAACTAACTGTAAGTACCTTGTCTTTTATATAAACATTATTACCTACTTTGTTTATTTATATAAACACTAGCTTTTGTCCGCGGTTCCACCCGCGTGGTATTCGGTTATCGCGCGCTGTTCCCTCGGAAACTGTGCATTATGTCATTCTCGGGTCCATAAACTATCTCTATGTAAAAAAATCACGTCGATCCGTCGCTTACGGCGTGAAAGACGGACAAACATACAAACACACAAACATAAAAACACACTTTCGCATTTATAATATTAGTACGGATTTTCTTTCATCCTTTATATTTTAACCGGAAATTTAAAGCAGATAAAACTGAGAAATTTTACAATAAACGCCAATCATTATTTACACGAATGTAATTTTGGTTTAGTTTAAGTCACCTTACCACATGCTGGAGACGTCCTTTTTTTGGACCATCTACCTGTATTCATGCATAATAATTTATGATTTTGTGTAGCTGTATTACTGTAGTTGTTCAAAAATAAATATTTTCCATTTTATTCTATTCTAATCGTATCACTCCAAAAAAAAGAATAAAAAAAAACTTAAAATAAATACTACTCAATACCCGTCCGCATCGTACTTGGCCCAAACGTACCATTACCCCAGCGGCATTGCCCCGATGTAATTCTCGACCGACACCACACGGCAAACTATCTACTATGTATGTAATTAATATATTAAATCGTCACTACTTTGAAAAAATCTCGTATCCAAAACCAATATGTCAACAAAATTTAAATTTGACGTAATGTCTATAACAGGACTTCCCAACGAGGGGGCACGCCCCCCTAGGAAGGCGTAGAGAAATCTTAAGGGGGGGTGTCGTACATAATAATAATATGTAAGATTACATTTCCAAAAAAAAAATAACGAGTAGGTAAATAAGGAATATGCATGTGATTCAAATATAAGTGAATTCTTTTTTTAGAGCCTTTATGGCTAAATAAAGACACCTTTAACATTTTTTTTTGTTGAAAGTTACCTAAGGGGGGCATGAAGATATTATTTTTTGCTCGGGGAGGCTCCGCGAAATAAAGGTTGGGAAAGCCTGGTCTATAAAGTTCACTCAGGAAAATTATCTACTTTAAGCTACGACTTTTATTTTAAAGTAGTGACGAAATTTTTCTTGATTTCAGCAATTTAAAGTAGTGAAATGGCAGCTTCGCACCCAGAAACTCCGGATTGCGTTAATTGCGTTAACTGCCTTGTGCATTTGGGGAATCTTGTTAATAAAATACGAAGATGAATACTCCCAGTTCGCACCCGCGAATTTAAATAACAGGTAACACTAAGGGGTGTTGCGGATATTGGCATCCGCATCCGCAACAGCGGAGCATCCGCATTAGAGCGTTTTCAAAAAAAAAGTGTACCCTTTCTTTTTTACTCGACTACGGCAAAGCCAAAGGAAGAGTAATGATTTTAGCAGGCTAAGTATGTTTGTATTTACGTATGTGGCACCATAACATCAAGACGGCTCGTCCGATTTCAATAATTTGAAAAATTGGAAATGGAAGATTTTTTTTTAAATGGGGACATTTTTTTAAACGATGGGAATCTATTGTGCTCTTGATTCTGAGTAGGAAATGTTGTATTGTATTGTAAAACTCTTTATTGTAAATAAAAACACATGAAAATTACAGAACACAGGATAATAAGATGTATAGGCGAACTATCTCTATGGGCGTTTTAAAAAAAAAGTGTACCTACCTACCCTTTCTTTTTTTTGTAATTTTGGAAAAAATATGGTTGTACCTAAAACTCAGTAGGTACACTACTCAGAATCAAGAACACAATCGATTCCGATAGTTTAAAAAAACTTCCCCAAAAAAAATTACATTTTTGCGATGTTTTTTTCATACATTCAGTATGGGCGTGACAAAACTGACTCATAAAAATTTGTATGAAAAACTGAGGACATTTTTTAAACGATCGTAATCAATTGTGCTCTTAATTCTGAGTAGGAAAAACCATATTTTTTCCAAAATTAAAAAAAAACGGAAAAGGTATTTTTTTTAAAACGCCCTAGACAAATGAGTTTCATTTCTCGTAGCTATTTAAACGCACTGTTGCTGCAAGAGTTGGAAATAAGCGTTCTCCACGACAAGAGCAGTGGCTGCGATCCACCCCCCCTGGACCCCTTCGCTGCTGAAGTGCTGCAGTTCAGCAGGGATCTGCCTAAAGTGGTTTGCGAAGGGAGGGACTGGGTTCAATGCTATGTTAGTATTATAGGTACATTACATTCGACGCTTAAAAGGAGAAATTGACTAAGCGATATTTTTTAAGGTAGTGAGTTATATACTTATGTAAATACAAACAACCTCTCACCCTAAACGCATATACCTTCTCCGTTCCGTCGTGGGTAAAAAACTCCTGACTAGATAAATTCGATTTACTGTAAAATTAGATTTTTCGTAACTTTAAAACAAATAAATAGTTAGTTGATTGAGTTGCCGGATAGTGACGTCATAATTAACAAGTTTTGAACAATAATAATAATAATGTATAATAATAATAATAAATCGACTAACACTAGTTTTTGTAAGACCATTTCTACTAACAAAAAATATGGACTTTTGTTTTGGTCTGAAATAAAGTATTTTTATTTTATTTTTTTTATAAGTCGCTATTGTCATTGAAACTCTATAGGAAAATTGTGTTTTGACAGCTCATAAAAAGTACGTCAGTTGATTGGTGGTGTCAACACCCCTATTGATATTTTTATATAGAAGATATGGGTAAAAAACTTGACAATATGGTCTGTTGTATCTAGTAGTGCACATGGTCTAAGAGCCGGGGAAGATCGACCTTCACCCTATCGATAACCAGGTGACCCATAGGTAATTTTTATTAAATAATATTTATTCACAAACACGCCTATGATAGCTTGCCTATCGAAATGTGTTTGTTTCTATTTTTAATGAGGATGTTGACACCACCAATCAACTGACGTACTTTTTATGAGCAGTCAAAACACAATGGGGATGATGACGCCATTCAAAAATAATTTGAAGGCACAACTCCAGTAAAAAAACGCTTTATTTTAGCCCTGAAAACTAGATAAATTCGATTTACTGTAAAATTAGATTTTTCGTAACTTTAAAACAAATAAATAGTTAGTTGATTGAGTTGCCGGATAGTGACATCATAAGTCGCTATTGTCATTGAAACTCTATAGGAAAATTGTGTTTTGACAGCTCATAAAAAGTACGTCAGTTGATTGGCGGTTTCAACACCCCTATTGATATTTTTATATAGAAGATATGGGTAAAAAACTTGACAATATGGTCTGTTGTATGTAGTAGTGCACATGGTCTAAGAGCCGGTAAAGATCGACCTGCACCCACCCGATAACCAGGTGACCCATAGGTAATTTTTATTAAATAATATTTATTCACAAACACGCCTATGATAGCTTGCCTATCGAAATGTTGTTGTGGCTATTTTTAATGAGGATGTTGACACCACCAATCAACTGACGTACTTTTTATGAGCTGTCAAAACACAATTCTCTCATAGAATTTCAATGGCAATAGCGACTTATGACTTATGAATTTTTTTTACTGGAGTCGTGCCTTCGAATTATTTTTTAATAGCGTCAACATCCCTATTCTATTAATTTTAGTATTTTTTGTTAATACTTCACTCTTTTGATGACGGGATTTTTTTTCACCACTGATAGTTTTTAATATGCCTTGGTAGGTTTATTAAAAACTATACTTACTTTTGTTCATGGCTACCTGGCAAGCGGATATGAACAGGTTAGTCTCTTAACCAAATCTAGGTAACTACAACGATCTGATAACCAACCAGCCAATATTTAATTAAAGAAGTGCAAAAGCGCCTGGTTGACACTACTGGAGATCAAAGGGCTGGCAACTATCTCTCTCAACGAATCGCCATCGCCATTCAACGAGGGAATGCTGCCAGCCTCTTGGGCACCATGCCACGGGGGGGGGGGGGGCCTTTTTTAGATTTAATTTAGTAGATGTTAAGTTTTTTAGTTAGGTAGTTAGTTTATAGTTAAGTTTTATATGGTTACTTTTCTTAAATTCTTGTATTAACCAGAAAGATTTAATAACAAAATTAATCATAGGCTTGCCTTCAAAAACCGCTCACGAAATATCATTGCCAGGCTTCAAAGAACAACGGAACTGATAATTGGGACTTAAGTCATTTTTCGAATATGGAACGAGGACTTAATTCTTATCTCTGTAAACCAAATAACTAATATTAAGAGTAATAAAAATGTTAATGTGTGTGCTTCCTACAGAATATGAGCTATAATGTTTCTACTAACTAAAATTTTACAATATAATACAATACAAGTACTTACTCTTTATTGTACTCCAGAAATAGTAAGCGATACAGAAAACAGGTACACAGAGAAAATTACAAGGTAAGAGCGATGTCTTTCAGGCAACTTTTACTTTATGCGCTAAAGCGTAGAGTCTGTGGTACTTAGAGTAAAGGCCGTCACAGACTACGCAGATGCGGTAAGATATCTGCATCTGCGCAGATATCTGTCCATATCGCTCCCTATACAATTCAATGAGCCAAAACACACTGCGCAGATAACTTATATTTTATCGTCAAGCATCTGCGGGCACCGACATATATCGACAGATGTCACAGATTATCATCTGTTGATCTGCGTATAACATCTGCCGCTACAAATATGGTACAGATTTTATCTGCAGATAGATACAGGTTGATGTGATAAAATAGGCTTGGGTAAAAAAAAATCGATAGATCAAAAAATGTGTGCCTTGTGCACGGTCCGCCCGGATTGCTACCACCATCTTGCTCGCTAATCCTGCCGTGAGATGCGATACGATGCGATGCGATGCGATACAATGCGATGAGATGCGATGCGATGCGGTGCGATGCGATACGATGCTATACGATACGATGCGATGCGGTGCGATACGATGCGATGCGATGCGATGCGATGCGATAAGATGCGATACGATACGATGCGATGCGATCCAATGCTATGCGATGCGGTGCGATACGATGCGATGCGATGCGGTGCGGTGCGATGCGATACGATTCTATGCTATGCGATGCGATGCGGTGCGATGCGATACGATGCGATGCGATGCGATGCGGTGCGATATGATGCGATGCTTTACGATCCTATGCTATGCGATGCCATGCGATGCGATGCAATGCGGTGCGATGCGATGCGATGCGATGCGATGCGATGCGATACGATGCGATGCGATGCGATTCGATTCGATGCGATGCGATACGATGCGATGCTATGCGATGCCATGCGATGCGATGCGATGCGATACGATGCGATGTGGTGCGATGCGATGCGATGCGGTACGATGCGATGCGATGCGATACGATGCGATGCGATGCGATGCGATGCGATGCGATGCGATGCGATGCGATACGATGCGATGCGATGCGATGCGATACGATGCGATGCGATACGATGCGATGCGGTGCGATACGATGCGATGCGATGCGATGCGGTGCGATGCGATACGATGCTATGCGATACGATGCGATGCGATACGATGCGATGCGATGCGATGCGATGCGGTGCGATGCGATGCGATGCGATGCGGTGCGATGCGATACGATGCTATACGATACGATGCGATGCGGTGCGATACGATGCGATGCGATGCGATGCGATGCGGTGCGATGCGATGCGATGCGATGCGATGCGATGTAATGCGATGGATGGATGGATGAAATATTTCTCACATTGTTGCGATGCGATGCGATGCGATACGATGCGATGCGATGCGATGCGATGCGGTGCGATGCGGTGCGATGCGATGCGATACATAGTCAGAATCGTCATCTGACGAGCTGTCTAGTAAATATAAAAGAGAAAACATCCTGTATAAAGAATCCGCACCAAAAAACACGTCTACTCAGTTTGAAGGATTTGGACTGAATGTATGCGTCTCGTATATTATCACATCTGCGTAGTGTGTGATAGCTTCAGATCATTACGTTTTTATCTGCAGATAAAATATTACCGCATCTGCGTAGTCTGTGACAGCCTTAATTTCATGCATTCAACATAAATACCTACGAACTTTATTGCATGACAAGTGAAATAGCAGTTTATTTTTTATTCGACTGGAAGGCAAACGAGAAAGTGGGTCTTCTGGTGGTGAGAGATCACCACCGCCCATAAACATATGCAATACCAGGGGTATTGCAGATGCGTTGCCAACCTAGAGGCCTAAGTTGGAATACCTCAAGTGCCAGTAATTTCACCGCAAATTGTACAAAGAGAGTGTAAAACGAGCCATATCCTAGGCGTTCATATAGCTCGAGCCGGTACGACGACACAACAACAAACAAAGCCAACAAACAACAGCCACAAACAAAGAAGTTTATATTATACTAGCTGTTGCCCGCGACTCCGTCCGCGTAGTAGTATGAAAAATAGATGTTGGCCGATTCTCAGACCTACTCAATATGCTCACAAAATTTCATGAGAATCGGTCAAGCCGTTTCGGAGGAGTACGGGAACGAACATTGTGACACGAGAATTTTATATATAAGGTAAACTTGACACCTGATTACCTTGGTCTTAGACGAAGATTTTATTTTATGCACTAGTACATAAAAAGTCATTTTATGCCGGCTAGATTCAGCATAAACACGAACTTTACGAGCATGAGTAGTGCAAAAGTAATTTTAAACGTCGCTTCGATCCGCATATCAATACCAACTTTACGAGCATTAGAAGTGAAAAATATGTTATTGCCGCATCATTGTAGTTACTGATTTGTGGTATTATTGTTATTATTTTGGCTTCTAGAAAAGTTTCCGTGGTCGGGGGCCAGCTAATCACGTACGGGTTATCAATCAACTTTTTTTTCTTTCTTATCTATTTTAACGAAGGTTTTCTAATACGAGTAGATAATATTTTACATCCACTTGGTGATTTGTTTCACTATATGTAAAGATAGAGTAAGTATATGTCTAGAACCCAACTGACGTCGCCTGTCACGCTACAAACATCAAGCGTTTTGCTTTACATTGCTTCTTTGAATAAATTTAAAAGTGGAATAAAAATTAAAAAACATTTTTTTTAAAATCACTGAATTAATGTTGTTCAGTATGATATATGTTTTAATTTTTTGCTCATATTACAGGGAATTTATTTCGCATTAAAACCTTATATTTTTCTAAATATTTTAAATGATCATCCTATAGAAAACTATAGGTTAGGTTAGGTTTATTTTATAAGAATTCTAAACAATCATTAGATTCAGAGAAAAAAGAGTCATGACAAACGATCATTCTGACAAAAATTAGGTACATTCGGACTTTCAATCAGTATGAAAATAAAATTATGTTAAATACATGTATAATGTATAGTATATAGATATCATCTATAAATATTGTGAATCTGTTTAAAAAAAATACCTCGTTGAGTTTCTTGCCGGATTCTTCTCAACAGAGGTTTTTTCCGAACTGGTGGTAGATTTTTAGACGTTCATAAAGTGCTTGTGCCTAAATTAATAATAATAATAAAAATAATAATAATTTATTCAGAAAAATTTGCGGTACAATTTTAAAATAAAGATCTATCTTTTGATAAAATCTACTTAACAATTGAATAAAGAGATTTTGACTTTGACTTGACTTTGACTTATGCGAGCCGATATGGACCCATTTTAAAATTTGGCCGATAATTATACAAAATTCATTTATTTATCTTTGCTCCTCATGTAAAACGTTTTGTGGACTGGATAGTAAGCAACTTTTGTTTGCTTGAAGCAATTAATAGATTGTGCAGGCTTCGCATGATTTACACATTCCTAAGAATGTTTTTGTATTCCCTGACACGTGACTGGCATCGAATTATATCTAGTTCACAGAATATACAAGTATAGTCCGCATTCACAAAGTTCTATTTTATAACTAACTAGCTTGTGCCCGCGACTTCGCCTGCGCGGACCTAGGTTATCGCGCGGTGGTGCCCTCTACCGGAATAAAAAGTACCCTTTGTTCATCCTTGGGGCTTATACTATCTCTATACCAAATTTCATCAAAATCGGTTCAGCGGTTTCGACGTGAAAGCGTAACAGACAGACAGACAGAGTTACTTTCGCATTTATAATATTAGTAGGGAATAGTAGGGATGATTGGTTTTTGGAATCTACGCATATTTGTATTTTTTATTTCAACTCCAAATTCTTTTTTTCTTCGACAGGATGGTAAACGAGCAAGTGGGTCTCCTGATGGTAAGAGATTACCACCGCCTATAGACACCTGCAACACCAGGGAGATTGCAGATGCCTTGCCAGCCTAGAGGCCTAAGATGGGATACCTCAAGTGCCAGTAATTTCACCGGTTCTTACTCTCCACGCATAAACACAACAGTGCAAGCACTGCTATTTCACGGCAGGATTAGCGAGCAAGATGCTGGTAGCAATCCGGGCAGTCCTTGTATAAGGTCCTACCACCTGCATCTGCTACAGATTTTAAGATTTAAAAATTAATTTTATCATAACCAACGGCGCTCGAAGCTCGCAATGACTTAATTAATGCAGAGACATTAATGTAGGTTCTAGAAAAATATCATTACCTATTATTATTTGCTACATTATTACCATATGTCTTACTTCTCAAATTATTACACTAAAATTTGAATTATTAGGATCAAAATGATTCCAATTATTTAAATTAATAAAATAATCATTAATAGCATTAGCCATATCAACTCCATCTTTCACATTATTATTATTATTATTATATTTTTAATATTTGAGGCTCTTATTCTATTTCCTACTTTGCGATTTATTATTTTCTACATGGCTTTACATTTGGTATGTGATCTGATTAAATAATCATCATTTTAATTTCGTCGAAGCGCTAAACAATACAAACCTTTACAATATTTACAGGAAATTTGTTTCTTTTCTTTACTTTTATTTAAATAATACTTAAATCTAAGTTTTCTTTTAGTTTTACAACTCTGTTTAAGGTCTTTCGTTATCCATTTACTATTATTTCCCCTACTTGATATCCTTGATATAAATTCAGGAAAACCATTCCCAATAAACAATACCATCAAATCGTGAAATACGTCAAAGAGCTTATCAGTATCATTTTCTACTAAAACCTCACGAAAGCTGAGACATTTAATATCATTAACAAATTTATGCATATTCTCTTCACTAAAATCACGTTTATGAGTATACCACGATTCAATGTTTACGGGTTTATTTATTTTTATTTTAATGTATTGAGCACTATCGTGGTCAGATAAAAATGATTGCTTTAATCTGTAATTCTCGTGCAAAGTTGACATCTTTTTTTTGTCGACATTTGAGCTCCTGTAAATCTGATATTACACATTTATATGAAAATCTGAAATACCACAGGCATAGATAATTACGTCTAGTCCATACTTACAAAATTTCATTTACTTCTGTTGCCTAGTTTTCAAATGAGACCGCGACTACGTTTGTATGGAGAATGGAAAGAAGAGACTTCTCTTCATGCCTCCTCTACATATCGACGGATGCGTCGGCAGATTGTATCTGCGGATGCGTCCGCCGAGGTGTAGAGGGTGGTTTTTGCTTGTCTGTGGTAGGGTAGGTATTTAACGTCGGCCGATGCATCTGCCACTCATCCGTTTGGTGTCGGTTTTTCGACACGGATCAAAGGGTGACAGCGCGAACGCAACGCGCCTGTCCACACGTCTGCCGATGTGTGGACGGATCGCAATTTATCCGAAGATATGGTTGCGGATCCATCTGCCGACGCATCCGTCGATATGTAGAGGAGGCATCATCCATTATCGTGTAATATGGCCCTACGAAGTACGTAGAACGCAGCGCAACAAACCATGCAAACCATGCGCACAACATGTCTGCCATTTGTTTATGATTTATACATAACGCAACGTAAAACACAAATACAATCGTTAGATAGTTGGCCTAAAAATGATAAGTTAGTCTAACAAAACAGAAAAAAGAAAAGGAAAGAAGACGTGACGTGAACATTATGTAGAAATTATTTCACACAGTTGGGTTCTTCTTTAGATTTCGTTAAAAAATCTATGTTAAAGTCCTCACATATTACAAGATTACATTTTTTGTTTTCTAGTTATGATATGAAGCCATATATTAAGATTATTTAAACTCCAAATTTGGAGTTCTATATGTGGAAATTCATCGAAGAACTAAAGCTATATACATATAGCTCGAAAAATATGTAAATTGAAGTGGCAATGGGCAGGCCACATCGTTCGAAGCGTACTATTATATATTCTGCGCTCGAAGAAAAAATAACCGTTGGGGGAGAAAAGACCTCGAGTGGCGACCACGAACCGGTAGACCTTCGGCGAACCTTCCACGAACCGGTAGACCGTTGGCAGGTCTCCCACCAGGTGGACTGACGACATCGTGAGAGTTGCGGAAAACCGGTGGATGTCAGTGGCGAGTTGTCGTTCATTGTGACGTTCCAAGGGCCTTTGTCCAGCAGTGGACGTCTTCCGGCTGATGATGATGATATAAAAAATGGTTTACGTACTGGATACGATTTCAGTCTTCCGATTTCACCATTTAAAAATTGTTCTATCGGAGATCGGATTTGAGTCGTTGCAGTGCCCTTAAAAATACTTAAAATTTTCCATGCGGGGCGGAATAAAAAGTAAAAAATATACCTACTTTAGCAAGCAAAGGCTAAGGCTAAGCACTATCTTAACACAAGTTGCAAAACGGCGCTACACGTGTATAGTTAACAACTTTAAAAATGCCACCACCAAACCCGTAACCTTCTACAATGGCCACACATTTGTCCCTCTACCAACGGCACGGGTAACTTTGTAAGTTAGCAATGTTATCTACTTTGTTATAAAAGTTCATTGTAACATATATTTTAATAATAAACAGACGAAAAGTAAAACTTTTTGTTTTAAGGAGATTACTTAAATAAATAAAATTATTCTACTGATTGTACCGAAATATTGAAGAATTGGCTTGTTTGTATGTTTGTCACAAAGTACTTAATTTTTAACCCCCGACACAAAAACGGGCGTCATAAGTTTGACGCCAATGTCTGTCTGTCCGTCTGTCGCATCGTAGCTCTTAAACGGATGGACTGATTTCCATGCAATTTTCGTAAATGCGAGTTTTCTTGCTGTGATTCTTAGCTATACCGCTATACTTAATTTAATTTAGAATTAGAAACCACAATAACATTATATTGCGTCTGGTTAACTATTTCTTACCTAGCAAATAGTCCAATACAATAGTCTGGGAGCCGCAAAATAAATTTGTTTTAATGCCACTTTATTTGCGTGTCGTCAATTGTTATTCTAGTACAAATTGTAAAGAGATTACAGTTCACGAGCCGCGATATAATGTTGCTGTGGTTTCTAATTCTAAATTAAATGAAGTACACTCGTATGTTTCATTCAAATCGATTCCCCTGTTTTTGAGATATTGGTCTTTAAAATAACTTACCCCCTTATTCATAAACGACAGTCAAACCTATTTTAGTTAAAATGCCGCTAAAATTCGTTTGTCCTTATCTGTCACTTTGACATTTGTATTTGTTAGAAAGGGACAAAGCATTTGTTAGTTAACATAGGCTTGTTAAGTTTTATGAATAAGGGGGAATGTCTCCGGGGTTATTCTGCAAACAAATATTCAAACATTTTCTTTCAACCTTGTTCTGACAATAAAATTACAAAACAAAAACAAACAACAAAAAATGCTATACTTGGTTCGGATAGGTATTTGACTAGTTGTAAACAAACTTCAGCTGTCAGATTTACTTGCTCGTTTGCCATCCAGTCGAATAAAAAAAAAAAGATTTGGCACATTCAAAAAAGTGCGTCAGTTGATTGGTGGTGTCAACATCCCAGCCGCAGGGGTTGTGGACACGTTTGGGCCAAGTAGGTAGACAAAAAATTTTGCCCAAATCCATAAAAAATGGTCCTTTCTTAATTATGAGAGCTGATTGGTTTACTTAATAAGGGGCGGGGCAAGCTAAATTTCTGGTTGCAAGGGATTTTGTCGAAAAAGGGGAAAGGCAGCGCTGCACATGATGGTACAATGCGGACCGGTATCGGTAGTTTTATTTTATTTTATTATTTCATTTATTATTATTTTTTCGTAGATTTTGATAATAAGTATTTTTTATTTTTTTTTAGTATTTAAAAAAAATTATATGTTTGTTAACATTGTATTTTTATGACAGATAAATAAAGGTTTAAAGTATTAGGTATTGATTTATGTTCATTTGTACAGTGCGTTTTGATTTGTTGTTGTATTAATAAATAGATTAATAAAACTAAATGTTTATAATTATATTAGCCATCCATCCATCCCAGCCTATATACGGCTCAGTGCTGGTCACAGGCCTCCTCTCAGAACAAGAGGGCTTGGGCCATAGTTCTCACGCGGGCCCAGTGCGGATTGGGAACTTCACACGCACCATTGAATTGCTTCGCAGGTTTTGCAAGGAACATTTTGTGAGGAATTATATCAGCAACGCAAGAAAAATAAAAGTCAGAATAATTTTTGAAATTATTTTTAAAATTTTGTTTTATGGTCTGCTCGCAACTCTTGGTCGGTGTATTTTTTACTGTTATGGTATCTAGTTGTACGAATAAATCTCGTAGTGATAACATTTGTTAAATACGAGCACCTATCTTAATGTTTAGATCGTTTTACAAAGTGATCACGACGAGATTGGTCGTGACTTTTTACTCCGTGTACGAATAAACTTGGTTTAAACTAGGGTTGTCACTTTATTGAACAAAAAAAATTGCATTTTTTCACTTAAAAATATAGTGACATTTTGATAATTGAAAAAATATATATTACATACCGCCGAAGCCGTGAAGCCGTGGTGCCTAGTGGTTTGACCTATCGCCTCTCAAGCAGAGGGTCGTGGGTTCAAACCACTGCTTGCACACAAACCTGCGAAGCAATTCAATGGTGCGTGTGAAGTTCCCAATCCGCACTGGGCCCGCGTGGGAACTATGGCCCAAGCCCTCTGGATCTGAGAGAAGGCCTGTGCCCAGCAGTGATATAGATGGAGAGCGGACCGCACAATTTCGTACCTACTTGATACCGCGATGAAATGTACAATGGTTTCCCATAAAACTGCTGCTTTGTCCGAATTTAATAGTCTGCCACGGCGGAGTTTGCTGAAAGTAGGTACCAAAAAAATAGTCACTTCCGGTGCGAAAAAAGGGGTGTCATTTTACCCATTTGATACTGACATAATAGGCCTGGCAATAGGGAATACAATGTTATGGTTGAAATTCATATATAAGCATTATGTTTAAAAATAAATGTAGCGGACATTCATTATTCGTTTTGTGGCGAAAACCTCGGCCTCACCCATATAAACCCCGTTAAAACTAAGTTTTTCTATACACTGCAAGAATTTATCAATATTTTCATCACTATAGTCTCTGTTTATTATGTACTAGCTTTTGCCCGCGACTTCGTCTGCGTAGATTTCGATATTTACAAAATACTCCATAGTACAGGGGAACCTTTAGTCGAACCATTTGAGCTCCGGGTACTGCCTTTTCGCAACTTTTCATTTCGCAACTCTACATACTACACAACTGTAAATATTTCAGGATTTATTTTAGGGCCATCGTGTAGATTAGTTTTATAAAAATCATGAAATATTTACAGTTTCAGAAATTCAGAAATATTAAACAGTTGGGAAATGAAAAGTGGTCAAATGAACCAGGTTGCCAAACGTTTTTCGCCGAAACATTAGTAAACAACAAAGTTGTGTAGTTTCTGGTGTACAATAAAGAGCATTTGTATTGTATTGTATCGTAAACCTTTGAGTCCGGATCACAGTTGAATTTTACCAAAGAGTCATGATAAATTCCCTTGTAAAACAGTGCGATGTCACTATGATGGTTTACTAATGTTTCGGCGAAAATTATTTAGCAAATTATTAGCTCCCAAACTATTTAACCCATATTTTTATTTAGGCGAAATTTTATTTCCCAACTCAAAGTTTCGCACTGATATCATTTCCCAACTAATCATTTGATAAATTATTATTATGCAAATTATTACCTGGGATTTTTATGTTGAATGTCATTAAACCTACTTTCCTACTGACAGGTTATACTGGCTGCTATAAAAAAACCTGACATCGCTCCCGCCTTAGCCTTCTGAACATAAACTATCCAAGTCGCTTCTGCTCCGAACCGTCTTGCTCGCTCGCTTCGCTCGCTCGCACCAATTTTGAAGTAATACTTTGTAACATAAAAATTGCTAAAATGTTATTTACTTAACAATTTGTTATTTGTCTAAGCCAATCATTTGCTACATAATTATTTGCCACATAAAAGTGTGACGAAGTAAAATTTTGCAATTTAAAAATGTTGCGAAATATGAAAAATGCGAAGTATAGTTATGCCAACGATTGGTTTTCCAAATGAAACTTCGGCGAAAGATTGGTTGCTAAGTGAAATTTGGCGAAACATATTTCGCCGAAAAGGCAGTACCTTAGCCTTCGATGTTAGGTTTTTTTATAGCAGCCAGTATAACCTGTCAGTAGGAAAGTAGGTTTAATGACATTCAACATGTTGCTAAGTTAAGGTATGCCAATCAATACATTTTGACCAAAATATTAATGACATCTTAAAAAAATCCCAGGTAATAATTTGCATAATAATAATTTATCAAATGATTAGTTGACAAATGATATCAGTGCGAAATGTTGAGTTGGGAAATAACATTTGGCCTAAATAAAAATATGGGATAAATAGTTTGGGAGCTAATAATTTGCTAAATAATTTTCGCCGAAACATTAGTAAACGGGTAGATTGAAATGCCCATAATATGTATCATATACGCAAGAAATAAAATTTTACATTCTTAAAGGCGAGCCCCAAATCGTTTGACATTTACTCCGCAAATACAAAGAATTTTTTTTTTCAAAATACCCACCCTCCAGAGCCATTATTAAGTGCTTAAAATATATGATATAATTACGATTAGGTAGAATTCATGACATAGTGGATTCATAATTTTGTATTATATCGTAATAAAATAATATTAAATAAGTACGCAATTATATGTGTGTTGATATACATTACGTAACTATGTAAACTCATTCATTCTTCATTACTTAATGTTTACAAAGTGCTCCAAAAGATGGCGCTGCAATGTGTGGCAATTAATTTAACTATCGTTTAATTTTGTTCATCATCATTTAAAATATTCAATTAAATGTGTTGATATCCGTACCCCCTCTTCTAAATTTCTATATTTAGCAAAATCCTTACTCAGCGGCTTAATCATGTCACAACGTTATTAATTTCAGCGCCATCTGTTAGTATAGCGGGGTACTCGATAGTCATAGCACGAATAAAGGGTTGAATTTTTATAGTCTAAGGGTTGAATTTTGATAGCCTATAATATAGCCGGGGATTTTCTCGACAGATTAGTAAAGTTTGCACCGAAATCCGTTCAGCCGTTCTCACGTGATGCCCGTACAAAAAAACGACAAACAGATAAACAGATAAACAGATAAACAGACAAACAGACAAACAGACAAAAATTCTAAAAACTGTTGGAACGTGTTCTGTTATCGATTCTAAGTATCCCCAGCTAACTTTTTTTCAAATATCTTCCATGTACAGACTTTCGACCCTCTTCAGCTTTATTATATGTATAGATGTACAGACTTTCGACCCTCTTCAGCTTTATTATATGTATAGATAGATGTACAGACTTTCGACCCTCTTCAGCTTTATTATATGTATAGATGTTACCAGTGTTCAAGTACGCAAGTTTTTTGAACGGGACACGTGATCCGAAAGACCAAAGTAAAGCACTTAAAATTTAATTTTTGTCACGTTGTAAATAATGGTATCAATGCAGGTGTTGCTGCCCAACTCCACTCCAACTCTATCTGTCTGTCTGTCCGTCCGTCCGCGGCTTTGCTCAGGTACTATCAATGCTAGAAAGCTGTAATTTTGCACGAATATTCGCTGGCCGAGTGTAACAGTGGCACAAGTCAAAATATTGAAGCCAATTTAATATGCTCATATTATTTGTATAAGTCCAGTTGTGAAAACTTTGGTGTGCTTTTTATCGAAATTTCAAAATTTTGACTTGTGCCACTGTTACACTCGGCCAGCGAATACAGGGTAAAATCTAATACGTGATACAAAATTAGTATTTCGTGCTCAGTTAATGCTGGGTAATATAATGCATTAACTCTTCTTGAAATAAGTCCGTTGAAATTTCCAGTTTCCATACATTGTTCATGATTTCTTATTTCAATAATGTATAGAAACCACATTTTTTTTCAGACTTATTTCAAGAAAAGAGTTAATGCATTATATTACCCAGCATTAACTGAGCACGAAACACTAATTTTGTATCACGTATTAGATTTCACCCTGTATGTAAACCATGCCGACAAAATGGTATAATAAAAATTTCTAAAAAATGTTATAGTGACATCGCATGCTTGACATGGGATTTTAATATGACAATTACTTACTGTGAGAACGTTCTACGTGGGTCAGAAATTAAATGGTTCAAATATTCTTACACATTTCATCATCATCATCATCAGCCTATGGTCGTCCACTGCTGGACATAGGCCTCTCCCATGGCACGCCACCGAGCACGATCCTCGGCCACTCTCATCCAGCTTACACATTTATTGTTATTCATTTTGTTTTGCACTTTTCCGTCACAAACTTATTTGTGCTGATTCCGGTCCAACACATTAGGTGCAAAGATATGAAGGTGTTGGCTGAAAATCAGCGCTGTAGTAGGCAGCACATACTTACTGCAGCATAATGCTGAGTCAATTCCTTTTCGACATCATGAAATGTTTTTCTTTTCTGTAAATTATGTATTATTTTAAGTTTGATGTCGAAATAAAGTTATGTCTATGTCTATATATGTCAACCAACGACAAGACTAAGTATATTTAGGAATAACGTGTATTGCATGGCTGTTAGACTATTTAATAAGCTGCCCAGAGATTTTCGTGACATGAACATAAATAATTTTAAGAAAATGATCCACCAATGGTTATTAAAAAAATGTTTTTATTCAGTCAGTGAATTTTTGAGTGATGATAGTTTTTAGTATACGTTTAGTAAGTGACTATATTTTTGCAAGCCGGAAACGGCAGAACATTATGCACCTAGTTTATTTCGTAAGACCTGATAATATGTAATACATGTTTGGTAATGAATTATTTCATTTAATTTCATTTCGTTTAGGGCGCGCTCTACTCATAGTTAAAATATAAAGAGCACAATAATTGATTTTGTGATTTAAAAAATGCTATAATTCTTAGTGTGCCTATAGTACATTACTGTAGAGGCCGGGAAGTAGGGGATTACCGGCCAAGCGTAGCAAGGCCGTATAGGGATACGAATACGAGGTCGGCAACCCCACGTTCTGGCCGAGGCTTATACAGTGCTTTTCTCTAACATGACATGAAATATAATTAAAAAACAAGAAATAAAGCTGGCGGGACGCTGGTCCTGGTCGCCCTGTTGTGTGGCTGCTGGCGCGGCGGCTGCGGGGCGACTGGTGCTGGCGGTGGGCGCAGGCCGTGTCGCAGAGCGCGCGTTGAAACAAAAGACTGTCACATTGCCGGCCAGCGGCCGAAAAAATTGTATGAAATCTCTTTGCAGGCCGCTAGAGTGACCGCACCGGCAGCGAGCCGCAGCGCCTGCAGCGCGATACTTTCCTGACCTATTATTATTATTATTAGTATTTGTAATACCTACAACATAGTCAAAATACCACCAACGGGACTTGTCACGCTAACACACAAGTAATATTTACCTCGACGTTACGTCGATAAACGTCGAGGTAAATATTACGTGTGTGTGGTCACTGGGCCGTGGTCACGAGTAGACTGAAGTGTGGGGTGTCAAGTCTGCCTAGCAGCGCGAGTCCCTCGAACTACCCGCACTTGGTCACTAATAGTACCGGCACTCTTATCACGAACTACCCGCACTAAGTCATTTTTATTTGTCACCCTATTATACCGATATACAACATCAACAACGTCACGAAAAACGAGAACGTCACGAGAATCACGAAAGTTTAAAACGTTATATTGTAACACAACGTCAATATTTCATGTCATGTTTGAGAAAAAAATATGTTTCCTTTTTCATGCAGTAAAACTGATTATAAATATACACAATACCAGTATTGGTGTCAACCCTAGTTTAAACAATGAAAGGTAGTGAAATTCGGCTAATGTATAATGTCATATTTTATGTATAGTTTATACATAATACCCTATGCTGTGTATGTCTCTACTCTACACATACACTCAAGGAATTTAATTCATAGGCCACCATGGAACCTTTTCAAAGGAAAAGTACTTACGACTTTCCTTGTTAATTAATGCGATGTCACTATGACGTTTACTGTGAAATGGTTCCATGGTGGCCAATGAATTAAACTGCTTGACCGTAAACAGCAGTTACATTTCTGCGATTCCTTTTAGATTTTTAGTATTTCATGTAACACCTGTGTACTGTATGTACAAATGTAAATATATGTATAAACTATACAAATAAAATTGCTAGGTATATCTAAAAACTTGAAAATTTGTACAATGTAATTTTTGGGAATTCTCATATTAATTTAAGTAAATCCAAAAATTAAAATTCAACTGACGGATCACGAAGTAACACTACAATGGATGAAAAGCAAGGACTATGTCTTCGGTCGATAAAAAAATCAAAATCATTTATTTCAGAGCCAAAATCGCAAAGATAACTTAACGACCCAACCCCTAAAAATACAAAAAAGGATTTTACAAGTTTCTACAGAAATTTTCTACGCCCATCTCAAATACTTTAGTCTAAAATCTAAATAAAAAAAATATCTAAAAGCTCTCGACAAATATCCCACTATTAATTTTGAAGATAAAGTCGCGAGCTAAAGCTAGTCTCATATAAAACGTGTTCATGATATCCTAAATCACGTTTTTGTACGTGTGTGTATGATAACAACGTTTTTTCTAAACAATACGGCTAAAATAAAATTAACTTGGCAACAAAAGAATTGAAAGCTTGACAACGCAATCATTTTAAACATTACAGATATCTAATTCGGTAGGTACCTACACGCATTAGAAAACATACCTATGTTTTTTTATGTGTTTTTTAGTATCCGATTCACAACCGCAATGACACATTCTATGCTTCGTGTTGTCTATTTGTACTTTAATATTGTTGTGTCTTATGTTGTGAGTAAATTTATTGTGTTTATGGTAACATATTATTATACGAGTGAAATTAAAAAAAATATCCTAAAAATAACTTAACTAAACTGACTTAAATAAAATAAAAAACTTATGTAGGTACATGAAATAAAAATAGAACCTAAGTAAGTAAATGTATTTTCTCTCAATCTCATTTGAAGTTTGTGACTTAATTGCAACAAAGTGTAAATAATCTATACCCTAAATACTTACAGTAATACAACTTCAAATACTACTTTCTACTAAACAAACATGAATAGAACGGGTTGATTACAGTATTTCTAATTCAAAATTCAAAATTTCAGTTTCAGTATTTGTAATTTTCTTCGTGTACCTGTTTTCTGTATCGCTTACTATTATCTGGTGTACAATAAAGAGTATTTGGATTGTATTGTATTGTATTTCGAACCTCTGTACAAAGCCTTGGTTTGAACCAAGGGCCAATCTGATCTACGATTCAATACCGCGGGGCACATTAATTTTATTTTGACAATAATTTAATTTGTATATTCATCTATTATGGTGTTCTAGTGCATATTTTTGAATACAATTAGAAAACTAAAAATAAAGTAAACTAAAATTACAAAGTAAAAATGTTGTCAAGATTTTCTGCCATAGGCATTGAACCGAAGACACTGGCAGTATTATCTCTCTGAACTGTTATTCCTAATATCTGCGAGAGGCAGTGCCAGCCCTGGAGTCACCTGAGATCAAAACCAGAAGAGATGATACATCAAACAATCCTATGCTATATCCTATTAATATTATAAATGTGAAAGTTTGTGAGTGAGTGAGATGTTTGTTACGTCTTCACGCTGAAATGGCTAGACGAATTTGAATTAAATTTGGCAAAAAGTTAGTTTATGACCTGGATTAAAACATAGGATACTTTTTATCCCGATATCTCCACGGGATAGGGAAAAAATATCTAAATAACCGCTGGGCTTAGAGACATGAAATTTGGCATAGGTGTTTTGCTTTAAGGAAACTGAAAACCACGATGTAATTTCAGGGAATTCTCACGGGAATTTCGATTCAGCTGCTGGATCCAATGATTTACGTGTGCGAAGCCGCGGGTAAACACTAGTGACTAAATATAGTGTAAGTTGTATTAGACTAAACAAACAATTATTTTGAATCGGGGTCAGAATTGTCACTGGAAAAACCGGCCAAGAGCGTGTCGGACATGCCCAAAGTAGGGTTCCGTAGCCATTACGAAAAAAATAAGTAATATTTTTCTAAGGATTAGGAAACCATTAGGGGTTTGCTAGAACGATTTTTCGATTCAGTAATTTGTTTGCGAAATATTCAACTTTAAAGTGCAAATTTTCATTAAAATCGAGCGTTCCCCCCCCCCCCCCTCTCTAAAATCTAAACCGTAGGGTGGAAAAAATTGAAAAAATTCAGGATGGTAGTCAGTATATCAAAATTTAAAGGAAAACTATAACGGCTAAGTTTGCTTGAGAATTATTAGTAGTTTATGAGTAAATAGCAGTGTAAGGTATAAAATATACCTAAACTTGGAAGATTCCGTATAAAATACCTAATAATCCTTAGAAAAATATTACTTAATTTTTTCGTAATGGCTACGGAACCCTATTTTGGGCGTGTCCGACACGCTCTTAGCCGGTTTATTTTATAATAATCAGTAATTGTAATAAGTCTTGTGTATAATAAGTTTGTAATTATTTGTATTAGTCTTCGTTGTACTATGAATGTGTTGTGGAAATAAATAATCTCTTATCTTAAATGATATCTTTAAGTATTCTTTTAATTTTCGTTGGAAACCCCTAAACAGCCAACACGGTGCTTGTGAATGGAGGATTTTAAGTCGTGGAAATAACCTCAAAATGACAACAAAAATAATAAAAAACACGATTTAAGTTCGTGAAACATAATTAATGATTCATCATCATCATCATCCCCGCCTATATACGTCCCACAGCTGAGCACAGGCCTCCTCTCGGAATGAGAGGGCTTAATTAATGAATCAATGCTTAAGAATTAAGGCTAAATTAATGACTACGAATATGAATCTATTCAATTATATTAAGGATTAATTCATTTTATTATGAACATTCCAATTAGGTTTAAAATGGTTTTCAATTTTTAAACTCTTGGCTAAATATCCAAGCTTTTAAAGCGTCACTTCATAAACAATAAAAGAAAAGAAAAACCACACAATTCTTTTTTCGCTATTTGAATTTTTAACAGATGGCTTGACCATTAGACGAGCGTACGTTTTAAAAAGTAATATTGTAATTTTGAACAAAACATTACTTTTTTTTCCTCGCATTCAAAGTGAAAATAGAGTGTTTAACGCGAGAATAAGCAACCATAATGCCCCTCGAATGCTCGGGTGGCTAAACATCTCGTATCATTATGATTTGTTTTAGTCCCTTGTTGAACAATCTACTGTTATTTTTCCATACTTCCATCCATTTTACAGGATCTTACTCTAAGACAATAGTGTAGCTGATTTTACAATTTTAATTAAGACAATCAATTTTTTTTATTTGTGGTTCAATTATAATATGTTTTATAAAATGTTGTCAACATAGGCGTACGAATTTTGTTTTCTTTTTTATATAATTTTGCTCCCGAGTGGCTCATACAACTTTTCACACCGAGCATTAAGGAACTTAAAAAAAATATCTAAATATTAAGAACAACCAGCACAGAAAATGGCGTGGATTTACAATTATCAACTTCAAAAAATGATATTTGCAATAAAACACTTAGAAAAGCCTTGAACAGAAAAGTTGCACTTTGCTCCCTCTCATCAGGGAGGAAATGTTACTATTCTGAAGGAGAGGTGTGAAAACTATATTTTTTTAATACTTATTAAAATTTCAATATTTTTCCCACTTCTACCGTACGTGAGTTAATTTTTTGTACAAAATTTTTTTAACGCCGTGTAGAAAATTCTCAGATATTTTGAGACTATCTGTGAGATCCTGTAATTGGCTATGTGTCACTATTTTCATAATCATATTGTTTTATAAGCTGTTGGTTTTCCTTCAAATAAATAAATAAACAACTCAGCTCGGGAATCAAACTAGAATGTTTTGAAAAATAAAACTTACATTATAAAAGAATATGAAATACAATGCATTTTATTCATTCAAGATATATCGTACTTCATAATAACATTTACTGCTGATGACCTGCACTATCGATATCGAAATAAAAAAAAATAGATAAGTATGTTTTATTTTTCAAAATTATCAGGTTCGATTCCCGAACTGAGTTAGTTTTTTTTTGTAAATGTATGAATGCAGTTTTTCTTCTTATTAAAATCGAAGACATGGTTCCTAAGAACACCAGCGCCGCGCCTTCGAAACAGTCGTACATACCACAATAGTTTCAGACTTTCCCATACTGATCGATATGAATGTAACATCCTGTATACTACCAAATTAGTTATTTTCACAGTATTCCTTATCTACATCTGATACATTAACTAAAAATTTCCTCAGGAAACTTACCTGCTTTTAATTCTCGTAAAAGTTTCCAAGAACTTCTTGAAACTTTTCTTATTTTTGAGAATACTCTGCAAGTTATACGATGATATAAAGGAAGTATCTACGCGTAAGTAAGATTTCAATTACCTACTAAATTGAAAAATCTGTTGCAATAAATCAGTAATATTTCATAATATCACAAAATAATACGTATATTATTAATGACCACCCATCATCATTAGATATGATAACATACCATATTCAAAACTAAAATATAAAACTTTTGTGACAAGGTTCACAGTCGCGCAACGTTTCACTTAAAATAATTTTTGATGTCGCTGCTGTAAAAGGAATTTTATACAATTCTGCTCAGTTAAGGAATTGAAACTAAGTATATAAATACATTTTTACTAAGACAAGCCATTTGTGTTCTAGCTACGGCCTCAGTCGCTCGCTTTTTTAGCGTTAAAAAAAAACTTATCAGCATTTTTTTCTCCTTACAGCCACGCGATTGCCTTGGCCGTAGCACCAAACAGGTTGAACAGTCGCATAACTGCTCTGTGCTACTCGACGCACTGTCAAAGTGACGTTTGAAAGCGCGCGAAACGGTTATAATTCGCGCTATATTTTCAAATTTGTTTTTTTTTTATTGAACTCTGTGTGTGAACATGAAGGAATTAGCGGTTGCCGTTTCCAGCCAGTGCTCCGACGGCAATGGAGTCATTGTTGCAAAGAACGGAAAGAAATCGGAGAACGGTGAGTTTTTTTTTTATCTCTGGCCAATATGCTTTCATGAAACATTTATATTGTGAAGTGACGAAGTTATTATTTTTCATGTCTACAAATGTTCATATATCAACATTTACGCATCTACGCAAATAGATACCTTATTACATATTTCCTCAAGGTATTATTCTAGTTACATCGCAAGAAAATGATATACATTTTTTTTTAATAAGTAATTGAATTGAGTAGGCAATGGTCAGCCCCAATTCGTGTTTGATAACCACTTTTAATAGTAGGTATTTCTAGTGAATTGTAAACTTTGCAATTAAAATTGCAATTATGACGCTACGGCGCTGTCGTTTTACAAAGTTAGAATGTCGATTGCATATTTAAGTTGCCAGAGTCATTTAATCCTAATCCTAAAGCCCTGTTTAGACTTGCTAGAAAAATAGTAAAGCTTGCATTACATTAGGTACGTGGCGGTCAAGCGAACGTGTTCAAAACGTTCAATCAAATGCCGCAGTTACCACGCGGCTCGCCCGATTATTCTTGTAACATACCTAAAAGGGCTGTAAAAAAAAACTGTTTACTTCTTTTCAAATTTACAAAAGAATAATAATAATAATTATTAGTACAATCTTTTTATTTTAAGATTATATTACTAATTAATAGATCTAACTTGGCAATTTATACTGTTTCTTACAGTTTCTTTCTATACATTAAATATTTATAAGTAATTAATCAATATTTGTTAGTAGGTACTTTTTACAATATTCTCAGCTTGTGTTGGCTTGTCCGATATACATTTTATGGTATCATGAGGGTGGCAGGTAGTTTGACCACACTCTTTTGCCATATTGATTTCTACACTTAGGTATTTGTAAAGTCACTAATTGTAATTTATTCATAGCAAATGTATGATTAAGTACAAACTATTATCGGACTAACCCAACTGGACATAATAACCCATTATATTAAATTGCAATGTAAACTTATAGCACTTTGGGCCGGCTTATACTTTGCGGTTTTAACAAGGTCGAGTGATATGACTAAATTTATTTTAATACAATGACTTTAATTAATGATGATAGTAACAACTAAGTATTTGTGTTCTTGAATCTGAACTCCTTTAACTAAAACATACCGCGTGCCTCTACCAAGGGCCTCTACCCTCTTGATATAGATTAATACAACGGGTGAATAGGATATTTCTAATCTATGTACAATGTAACAAATTAAATCATTAACCAGGGTGGAACCTTTTAATAATCAATATTTATTATTTACTAGCTTTTGCCCGTGGCTTCGCCCGCGTGGAATTCGGTTATCGTGCGCTGCTCCCTCGTGAACTGTGCATTTTTCCGGGATAAAAAGTAACCTATGTCACTCTCTAGCCCATAAATTATCTCTATGCCAAAAATCACGTCGATCTGGCACATACAAACACACACATTTATAGTATTAGTATGGATTTATTCAGAAACAATACATAGCATTGTTGAACATAAAATTATTGAAAATTAAGAATTAAAATTACCTACTTACATTATTTAAAAAAACACAATTAGTAGCAATAGCAGCGACTTGGGTGATATTTGTAAATATAGATTTTTAGGATTAGAGTAAGTTAGTTTTAGTTCTTTTTTTATTTATTTCTGTTAATTATTGTATATATTATTTGTTTGTTGTAAATTTGAATACAGCGTGTATTTTTAATACTACCTCAAACTTTAAGGGCAGTTAGTGAAGGCCCTAATAATCACATTTTATTATGTTTTAGTAAAAAATTTAGACTTATTATTTTCCTTACAAAGTTAATTAGCACGCAATGTATCGTTACGCGATACTACTTTGTTTTTATTCAAAACGTAGCACTTGTTGACGTGACAGCTGTCACAGAACGCTTCTCTCTTCTTGTACGCATTACATTGCAGCTCGAAAATATTTCAAAAATTAATTACGCTCTGTTAGTTAATTCTAAATTAACAATCTGTTTTGATATCGGTTTACGTCACTTAAATTTTCGTCTGGTTACAGTTTGAGGTAGTATTAAAAATACACGCTGTATATTAGTTAGTCTTCAAGGAATATTACTGCAATTTTATTCCATCAGAGTGCAGCACACCACACCATATGTTTATGTTTTATGTTTTTTGAGTATCTTAAATGTCCGTAGGATGCCGTAATGTCATATTATTTCAATTAAAATTTTGGAAATATTGCTCTATCTCTACTATCGATGTAAATATCATTTATTTTGTTACTTATATTTCATGATTTCTAAAGGTATTAATACTTTTTGGTCATGGCGACAAAATACAATGAGAACTGAACTGACGTTGTCATTTAATTTTTTTTTTTTTAATATTCAAAATATAAGTATAATAGGTTAATATTTGGCTTAATAGCCAATGTTTTTGTACGCCAACTGGCAAAAAATACTGAAAAACGGAAAAAATTTAACATATCTGTATTTATGCAGCCATAACCTATGTTTCACAAATAAAACACTTTTGACTTTGACTTTGACTTTGACATAGCGGTTTCTTTACGGTTTGTGTTAGTGTCGCCCTCTGCACAGAGCTTTGCCTAATATGCCCTATTCCACGACTTCCTCTCAAGGATTTCCTTGACCAAAGTATGAGATGTCAACATGACATTAGTAGCACAAAGGTTCCACCCTGGGTCATGATTCAATTTATTCGAATGTACAAAGCATCAAACGCCACGTCATGTATTCACGATTTCTATATACATTTTTAATTTTTTCTTCAATTTGATGCTGTAGTTTTTAAGTATTTTGTTTGCAATTATTTTATTTTGAAAAAAATGACTTTCTGACAAGTTTCTTGTGGCGCATTCTTCTTGGCAACGATGGTCTTTCCGAAAGCGCAGGTAGTTTAAAAAAATACGACCATAAGACTTATTTTCTTCCTTTTAGTTTCGGCAGTCGGCTTTTTTATGTTTTATTTTGCAATTTTTCGATATTTATGTGAAAATGGTAGATTAAAAGTATTATAATCCGTATATATTTTAAACGGGCTAATTATTAGCTTTCATTTGATACCCATATTGTTACAATTTTTTTTTTATTCCTCCGCCATATTTTTTTCGCAGACGCCATATTGAAATATTATGTAGCTTATGTCACTCCGACAGTTATGACTCATATGTTAAAATCCGTCTAGCGGTTTAGGCTGCAGCGAGGACCAAAGAAATGGATATAAATACCAACATACATACATATATGTCTCTGAACTGTCTCGAAAAACATAACCCTCCTTCGGGCACTCGGGTAATAAATGAGCCAATCGCAAGAAAGATTGAAACGTCAAACGGACCTTTCGACACTAACGCCATCTAGCGACATTTAAGTTAAGAAACCCTCATTCAAATAAAAGATCCTAAAAAATATTCAAAATCAAAATTAAAATCATTTATTCAGTAAATAGGCCGCAATGGACACTTTTACACGTCATTTTTTTTAAACTACCAGCGCGTTCGGAAAGACCATCATTGCCAAGAAGAATGCGCCGCAAGAAACTTGGCAGAAAGTATTTTTTTCATAATGAAATAATTACAAATATTTTATATAGTAATATAAGTATTTTGCTTAAAAACTACAGTATATGATTAAAGAAATTACAGGGTTTAAAGTCAAATTTACTCAACCATGTTGTATAACCGATTTCTCGGTAATTTTATAACTGTAATTAATTTATGAAGCTAATTAATGAATCCGTTAAATATCCATCACAATTACAAGCAATTAATTATAATATGATTTGAAATGAATTAACACGTATGTAAATCAACAATTGAATTTTTTTAAAATCAGTTACGTAATACTATATTACCGGCAAACGTTGTTTTTTGCTATATAAACTATGAAAGCTTGCCATTTGTCGTAGAAAGTTAAATCTTGATTTAGTTTTAAACCAGTTCAGTGGTTTTAAAATGTAACAGACAGTTAACTGTCATCAAATAAGTTTTTTTTTAAATCCCAACCTTAATTTTATTCAAAATCCTTACTACTATAAAGGGGAAAGTGAGTTTGTTTGTTTGTTACGCTTTCACGCCGTAACGGAGCGACGGATCGTCGTAATTTTTGGCATAAAGATAGTTCATGGTCCCGAGAGTGACATAGGCTACTTTTTATCCCGAAAAATGCATATTTCCCGAGGGAACAGAGCGCGATAACCGAATACCACGCCGCGGGCAAAAGCTAGCATGTTTATAATTATAAGAATAATTGTTTCTTTGAAACAGCGCGGACCATTGCAACACAATATGCTTCGTTATAATGCTACAGTTTGTGCATTTAGCTACCGGAAGCCCGCCTCAATGCCAAGGGTATACTAAGGTCTTTAAACTAGGTCATGATAATTAGACATTACGAGTACTAGCAACATATACTATCATAATACATTAGTCTGTTCGTATTTATTAATTTATCAGAAATTGGTTGTCTGGAAGAGATCGCTTGTTAGCGATAAGACCGCCTATTGTCTCATAAATCATTTATTTGCATAAAAACATGGTACATATTTTGAAGTTAGAAAAAAAAGAGAGTTTCACATGTTTTTGTCACTATGTGACGTACAAATTTTAGTTAACAAATAAGGATATGTTTTAATCTTAATATTTAATTAATAATTTTAGTAACAACGCCCAATCTACCTGAACCACGCCCAGTCTACCTGAACTTTTTATTTTTGAAATTACTCTGTACTGTTTTTGGTGATCAATAAAGAATATTCGTATTGTATTGTATTGTAATACATCAAGGACAGTTATCACGGCACAAAAGTATCAAAAAAAAACGTCGTCAAAGATTCATAAGGTCAACTTGGTAAACCTTTTTTTGGCAAATTTAATGAGTTCCTATTGCAAATTTGGGCCAATCAACTTTTTTACCGACACTAATCTGTCCGCGAGATTTTTCAAACAATTGCAGATATTTGTGAGTAAACGTGTTTTTTCTGTAATTTAATAGATGGTGTACATGAATACATGCCATCCTATGTAAGTTCAACCTATTAAACCGTGAAATATCTTGTTGGAAGTACGACTTTTTGGCAACGCCAGAGACAATTTTGGTAACGCAGGAGACGCCCAAAGTGTCGGTAAAATAGTTGATTGGCCCATTTACTACGAGCTTTAATGTGAAGGTAAACATTGTGTGGAAACCTGCACAAAACCTACGAAGCAATTTAATGGTGTGTGAAGTTCCCAATCTGCACTGGGCCTGAGTGGTAACTACGGCCCAGCTGTGGGTCGTATACACGCTGGGATGATGATGATGAATTTATTATATTTTTATTAGATTACTTAAAAAAACAATATAACACAATATAAATATTTTTTATTGCACACTACAAATCAGTAAAAAAATGTTATATGGACTAAAAATGCAGGCAGACAAATTTGCGGGAGCCTTTATACCTGTTGAGCTGGCAACGTTGTATTTTTGTTAGTTTTTAACCCCTGAAGCAAAAAGAGGGGTGTTATAAGTTTGACCGCTATGTGTGTCTGTGTGTCTGTCTGTGCCACTGTAGCTCTTAAATGGGTGGACTTATTTGAATGCAGTTTTTTTATTTGATAGCAAATTTTCTAGTGATGGTTCTTAGACATGTTTCATCAAAATCGGTTCAGCTGTTTTTGAGATATTGAACTTTAAAGTGACAAAGTCGGAGTTTTCCACATTTTGTTGGTTAGGTTAGTTTTCTATTATTCCATAAAAAATTAATGAAAATTAAAAATGTCTGATAGAACACTTCTTTATATATAAGTTAATGTGTCTACTCCAATAATTATTCGTTATAGACTTTAATTTTCTTTAAAAACCATGAGACTACCGTTAGAATCACTCATATTAAATGATATTGTAACGGATAACTCACGTCTTAAATCGAGTTTAGCTCGACATGTTTCGGGTAATTTCGAAACCCTTCATCACTGGAGCACGCGACTCGGCGGCTGCCGCAACACGCGCACTCTTTAAAAACCGTTTTCACTTCTCATGCTCTAAAAGTGGGTCAATATAGCCTTACGAGACGGGAGTAAAGTGAGCACTTTACTCCCTAGGGAGTAAAAGTAATTAATTTTTTAATTTACTTCGAGTGACTTAGATAAACTCAAACAGCCAGTTACTTGCAAAAAATAAGTTTGTGTGTGGACCATTTTAATGACGAAAATGTTACGTTCTTAGTCTACGTGGTCTTAGTTCTTGCTTATTCCGCATAGAAGGTGGCGCCATTCTATTTTTCCGTTTGTGTATGGACCATTTCATCGATGCAATTTTGCTATGTCTGTGTCTTGGAAAAAAATACTTACCGCGAAAACTTTGACATTGTTGTAGAGCGTAAATCGTAAACGATTAAAATAAATTGATTATTCTCACAAAATTTCGTCAAGTGATAACGAAAATTATGATGTCGAGCAATCAAGGGAAATAATAATAAGAGCAAAAGACATAATTGTTATTTTTCTGTCGCCGAAATCTAGAAAGATTTATTTTTATTTTTTGATTTAATCTTTTTATACCAAACTGACTATTTTTTTCTCGCAATCGAAGTGAAAAATAGAGTTTTCACCACAAGACTAAAAGTCAATACAAACCCTCGGATAAATAGCCACCCTCGCTAAAGCTCGGGTGGCTAACAGCCTCGGGTATGTATTGGCTTATTTTAGTCTCTCGATAAAAAAAATACTATTATAAACATCATTAATTCGTTTTTAAAGAATCTCTTCAACGGTTAATAGCATCGACTTGAAATTTTGTATGCAAATGCCTATGCAAATGTAGTTTGGGTGCTAATACAAGTTAAATCGAAAAAAAGTACAGTCAGCTAAAAAAACTTATTAACAAAAAGCTGACTATTCGCTAATTGGATGCCAATGACATTAACAATGATAAATGGTAATTTACTGTAATGTAATCTATTTTATATTTAAAGCACATAACTGCAGTATACCTATATACCTAGCTTGGCACATTTCTGTAACCCTTGTCAGCTTTAAAATAATGCCGTGGTGTTGCAATTGATGAAACAAAAGTATTTCATTCACAATTAGGCATTTCTAATTTGTATTATAATACAAGACAGAAACCATGACGAGAGTTGCCTTTAGTATAGCTCTACAATTTGTTTACTACTAGCTATTGAGCGCGCCTCAATTTGCGAAGAATTCGTTTATCGCGACCCTGTTGAAACTGTGCAATTTTCTGGGATAAAACTATCCTATGGTCTTTCCTAGAGTTTCAAAGTATGTCCATATCAAATTTCATCTAAATTGGTTCAGTGATTTAAGCATAAAGACGTCACACAGGACTGCAGCACAGTATCCATACTATTATAAATGCGAAAGTGTGTTTGTATGTTGGTGTGTTTGTCCGTCTTTCACGCCGTAACGGAGCGACGGATCGCCGTGATTTTTGGCCGTGTAGAGCGCGCATCTGTTGAGTGTGTTCGTTTTGATTGTAGCTTCGTAGCTTCCGTACTGCTTTAGCTTATTATATACTAGCTTTTGACCGCGGCTCCACCCGCGTGGTATTCGGTTATCGCGCGCTGTTTTTCGTGCGCGCGGTGCGCTGTGTTTCCGGGATAAAAGTAGCCTATGTCACTCTCGGGACCATAAACTATCTCTTTGCCAAAAATCACGACGATCCGTCGCTCCGTTACGGCGTAAAAGAGTAACAAACAAACAAACTCACTTTCCCCTTTATAATAGTACTAGCTTTTGTCCGCGGCTCCGCCCGCGTGGTATTCGGTTATCGCTCGCTGTTCCCTCGGGAACTGTGCATTTTCTCGGGATAAAAAAGTAGCCTGTGTCACTCTCGGGCCCATAAAATATATCTATGCCAAAAATTACGTCGACCCGTCGCTCCGTTACGGCGTGAAAGACGGACAAATATACAAACAC
The DNA here is from genome assembly GCA_037349165.1 of Choristoneura rosaceana. Taxonomy (NCBI): domain Eukaryota; kingdom Metazoa; phylum Arthropoda; class Insecta; order Lepidoptera; family Tortricidae; genus Choristoneura; species Choristoneura rosaceana. The sequence goes on from JAZBNJ010000007.1 coordinate 2,877,307, forward strand.
ACAAACATACTATTACAAACACACTTTCCCATTTATAATATTAGTATGGAAGTATGTATTAAATCACGAAATGGTCTCAAATCACTGACAAAGATAGCGATGATAAAGACGATGACTTTGTTGTATCAAGTGACAGACGCCATGTTATATTATTACATCACCGGTGCATTACCTTGCAAGTTCTGTTAACCTCCACATGGTCTAGTTAACACGAGGCTGCCAATTAACGTGACGCAAAAACAATACTGTTCTGAGCTTCATTCATTCACAATATAAGGCCTTATTGCCTAACGTTTCTGACACTCGCGATCGCAATAAAATGACAGCTTTTGTATGCGAAATATGTCATTTGATTGCGATCACGAGTGTCAAAAACATTAGGCAATACGGCCTTAGAACATTAAGGGGCTGCTTCATCATCCATTGATTAATAGTGATGTTGACGCCATTAAAAAATTATTTGAACGCACGACTCCAGTAAAAAAGCGCTTTATTTTAGCCCTGAAAACCAGATGAATTTTCGATTTAATATAAAATTAGATTTTTTGTTGCTTTAAAACAGAAGGTCCGCCCGGATTGCTACCACCATCTTGCTCGCTAATCCTGCCGTGAAGCAGCAGTGCTTGTACTGTTGTGTTTCGGCGCGGAGAGTAAGACAGCCGGTGAAATTACTGGCACTTGAGGTATTCGAACTTAGGCCTCTAGGTTGGCAACGCATCTGCAATACCCCTGGTGTTGCAAATGTTTATGGGCGGTGGTGATCTCTTACCACCAGGAGACCCACTTGCTCGTTTGCCTTCCAGTAGTATAAAAAAAAAAACAGATAAATAGTTAGTTGATTGAGTTGGCGAACAAATAGCGAATTATGACGTCATCGCCATTGAAACTCTATGGGAGAATTGTGTTTTGACAGCTTATAAAAAGTACGTCAGTTGATTGGTGGTGTCAACATCCCTATTATACTTGACGGATAAATGTGATACCGCCTCCGTTTTCTATTCAAACAATTCAGATTTATTGTCAAGAAGACCTTAATATCTAAGGAATGTGATTACATTATCATGGACACGGATATTTGGAAATAATTCCGATCCGCATTAACGATCCCTTCAAATAGCGAACCTACTGTGTTAAAAATAAAGTTGTGTTAAATACTTGTGATGTATATTATATTATCATTGAATAATATTGTAAATTTGTTTTAAAAAATATATTTAACACGTTGAGTTTCTTGCCACATTGTTCTCAACAGAGGTTTTTCCGAACCGGTGGTAGATTATTTGACATTCATGTGCTTGTTATAGCCTAAATTGAATAAAGATATTTTAAATAATTTATTGAATCAGGCGTTACTTTGCGGAGGTCCATATCAAACACACATATTTTGTATAAGCTTAGCTATCGTAAGGTCGCAGGTGAGCAAGGAAATTCTTTTAGTTCATTAAAGATATTTTGACTTCGACTTTGACTTTTCTGCGACGGGGCTTAAGATCGTTGTGATCACTTTTACAGCAGCCTGTACTGTAGTTTTCTTCCTAGAAAGTGTATCAATTATAAGGAAACCAGAAGGTGACAGTGACAGCGGTGCCGGTATCTGGTTACTATATCAAGTTATGCGAAATTCGACCCTAGCGGTAGGCCGAAACCGCATTTAGCAAATAGGTCACAAACGCAGTATTGGCGACTTTATTATTCTAACTGACTATGCATGACTTACGGCGGTGAGTGTTTTACAAGCTTTTATTTGTGCAATGCAATGTATGTAGATAATACAATGACCTATAATGTAGAGGTCTATAATGTGGGATGGCGGGAGCTCGCCTTTTATAGGCAGGAGTTGAGCAAGACAGGAGAGGCCTTTGCACTGCAGAGGGACACAAAAATTGGTTAGAAAAAAAAAATGTAATACAATAATCGGAAGTGACATCCAGTGCCCTTAGTGTAAGTTTTCGGTTAAAAAATACGTCTCGATCGCGTTCGCGTTAAAATCTCAATTTGTATGGAAACACAAACAGCGCCTCTAGCGGATCGTGTTTCCATACAAATTGAGATCTTAGCGCGAACGCGATCGAGATGTATTTTCTAACCGAAAACTTACACTAAGGGTACTGATGGTACAGCCAGAATCATTTCCGCAGGAGAAAACTCCTCATGGTTACTGATATCGACCTGAAATTTGGTACGGAAATTTAGTTTGGATGACATTGCAACCAACAAAAAGTACAGTCACCAAAAAATCTTGTATGTTTTTTTTACAAAAGCTTATTCAAATACATGACGTAATGGCGTTTTATGGTTTACGTAGCGCTCTAACCAATAGACAGACACGGATAGTTAAAAAAAAGTTATTAAATTAGGCTGGATTTAATCTAAGTTTTATTTATCACTTTAGCCTCGTGCCTACATCCTTCTTTTGGGAAGGACATAGGAAATAATTATAATTGGACACTGATGGCCTTTGTAAAGTAGGTACATAGTGAAAAAGTAGTAGGAAAAGCCGGAGATTTTTTCCTCTATTTTTTCTGATCATCTTTAGGTCTAAGCAATATAATTTGAAAGTTTAAAAAAAATATTCCAAAAATGTACCTTAGGTAGGCAGGAGGTTAAATGTTTTTATGAAATCGTTGTGTTTTGATCATGAAACTACCGTGAGACTCACTCATATTAAATGATATTGACCGGATTACTCACGTCTTAAATCGACTTCAGTCGCGCGATCAGAGCGGTGGCGCGTAGTGCGCGTGTTGCGGCAGCCGCCGAGTCTCGTGCTCCAGTGATGAAGGGTTTCGAAATAACCCGAAACATATCGAGCTAAACTCGATTTAAGACGTGAGTAATCCGGTCAATATCATTTAATATAAATCGTTGTGTTTCTATTTTTAAAGTCATGACAAACGACATATATAGCGCTCCTTATTGAAACCTTAAAAGCTTTTAAAAGGCGTCCATCGGGCGGCGTAAGAGGCTCTCGAGTCCAACTCAATGCCACAATGGAGCTTTAAGCTCTAGAATTCTTCTGAGTGAAATTAAACCCCTGATGTTTGAGTTTCAAGACTCTCAAGCACCGAATATCGAATAGTTTAAGAGTACAAATTAAATACGTAAATGCTTTGTTAGCCATTTATGTTAGAAAAAAAAGATACACAAAATACCATTTGAGACCTGGGCTTTGTTACTAAAGAAGGACTAAATATCAAAAATAATATCATCATCATCATCATCCGGGTTAGACCCTATCCCATCTACTCGGGGTCGGCCTTCCTTGTCCGCAATTTCCACTTCGCACGGTCACGTGCAAAAATAATATCAAAAATAATATCTACGTTCATAAAAAGTTTGCTTGCCGACACACTTCTTGCTTATCCGACTGGAAGGCAAACGAGCAAGTGGGTTTCCTGGTGGTAATAAATCATCACCGCCCATAAACATCTGCAACACCAGGGGTATTGCAGATGCGTTGCCACCTAGAGGCCTAAGTTGGAATACCTCAAGTGCCAGCAATTTCACCGGCTGTCTTACTCTCCGCGCCGAAACATATCAGTGCAAGCACTGCTGCTTCACGGCAATATTAGCGAGCAAGATGGTGGTAGAAATCCGGGCGGACCTTGCACAAGGTCCTACCACCTGCCTACGTCTATTTCGCCGAAGAAATTTCGCCTTCACGAGCTTCTTCAGTTATGGCTGCACTTTAAATTATATTTATCAACTTATTTTTAAATAATCACCAGATTTACGAAATTATAGTCAAATATATGAAATAATCACCAAATTTATAAAATAAGCATCAAATTTGTTAAATTGTCATAAAAATTATGAAACGCACACTAAAATTATGAAATGATCACTGAATTTATGAAATGATCGGCAAATTTATGATGTGATCACTAAATTTTCTTAATGATCACAACATACTGTGCATTAGGGCAAACTTTACAGTTTTCTATGATTCTCTGTATTAACCAAAATAAAATAACTCATAGGAATTCACATGTTTCCCAGAAAACTTATCTCATAAATTAACTTAACAATCTTTGACGTTAATGTCACATGTCAACAACCTAACGATCGTATTTTTCCTGCTTTCTCAAAACCCAAGGCACTTTAGGTTTTACCTGTACCCAGTAACTTCCCTTTATGAGTCATTTGGTAAAGTCTTACAAGCAGTGTGCCATTTTATGCGTTTGCGTTACATTGCTGTGTTTAATCGATCTTATCCAAATCCACGGCTTCACAGACAGCCAGCAATCTAACACCATATCGGGTCCATATCGCTTGGCATAATTATTGAAAGTCATAATGTAATGTTTGTAACAATGTATTGTTTGACATAATTTTTTTTCTCTAAATGCATTAATTGTTCAGAATTAATCCTGACATAACCTGTAGATTTCTAAAGGATGAACATTTTTTTATATAAGAGGGGGAAAACGAGCATGCGGGTCACCTGATGTGTTGCAACTACCGCCGCCCACGGTCACCTGTCAACACGAGGGGTATCACAGAGATATCACTTTGAGAGACTTATAGGCTCGTTTTTAAAATCTGAAAAATGTATTATTGGGCAGGTTCTTTTTGAAAAACATTCAATTATAACTTTTAAAACTTATGCGACTAGAAATGCACCCTATTTCTTGTGTTAAACCACATTTCAATTATTTTTTTGAATATTTAGCTCCATCGATATGTCGATGTGATGATTTCGCCATGTAGAGATCGAATAAGACTATCGATTTTAATTAGCCGTTGCTTTTTTGCGTTGCTTAATTTAAAATAAATAATAATAAAGCTTTGTTCATTTCCTGAATAACCATAATTAGGAAAATAATAATTTAACAACAAGTTCATAACAATTTCATATTATTCTCATAGCAATTTTATAATTTCGACCGTATATAATAATAATTGAACATTTTTTTTTAAATAATGATTCAAATATTAATGACGTGGAATTATTATAAAATTTAAAATAAATATTTGACACCATTTGTAAAACCCTTGTGGATTTTTTTTTTACTTGATGGCTGGATCGTTGAACATGTGTAGTTGACAAAAAGGTCATTTTAAAAATGGCTAAGAGCTTCTTTTTTATGACAAGACCGTTCTATAACATTTTGACGTTAATTTTCATTATACACGGGCGACATTTTTTAAGTTACTTGGAGAGAGTACCTCTCAAAATGTCGAAGTTAGAAAATTCTACTGAAATTGTACATTAAATTATAAAAAAAAACCGAAATTGCGTTTAAAGAATAGAAAATACAATTGCCAGTTCTAGAATTGGAGCGAGTAAAATACAAAATAACACCCTAGTTGTCTTATCTTAACACACCACTCTAATGACATTAGGTAATTAAATAAATAGAGGTAATGAAGTTTATCATAAGAATAAAAAATCTCTCTAACGTACCTAGTAAATAAAAGTTTTTTTTTACTAAATATAAAAGACAACTAAAGTATTTTTTTCTAAGTCTTATTTAGTGCAGTTCAGAATAGTGTTTTCCCTTCGGATAGCATTAAGTTTTCCTAATAAAAAAAAATCATTTTGAAATAATGATATTTTCTAAGTACTTATATGGTAAATAGGTAGGTAGGTTGCGCTAATTAGAACTTTATTGCGACTGCCATAGCTCTCTAATTCAGAACAAACGCTAATTAATAACAAAAAATCTGTACACAAATGATTTTAGACGCAAATTTTCCTTTAAATACAGTTGATTTTCACATGAAAATACTTTACTTAAATGATACGCGCGACCAACAGTGGTTTTGCACTCGTATTGCTTAGAGACTACAGTACAATTTAGAATGGAAAACCCACTTTGACAGGTCGATCGATTCACACAAGCGCATTGGCAACTTGTACAAAATTCATCTGTTGCATTGCCGCCGTTCAGTCAGCCACAGAGAAGGACGGTGTCAACGCGTCCGCCATTTTGTTTGTCAAATTAATTTTCGATCCCGCGCTCCGTAAGTTCACTGCGTTCGGTCTTCTCGGATTGCTTGAGAAAAAAAAATTGTGTGCGTTTAAAAAGTTTGTTCTTTGGAATTAGTTTGTGAGTATTGATTGGGTTTTCGACTTCTAAAGGGTTTTTGAAATTTGATTTTGTGTGTGTGTTTGATACGGTTGTCCTTGTTATCGATTTTGATGATAATTCTTGTATTTACTGTAATAAAAAAATTGGGTATAAAAGACCATGAAGAACCAAAACGTTAACTACTAGGTTGTTGCTCGCTACTTCGTCTGCTTATTACTCTACAATAGCGCCACCTATTGGGTCTAAAATTATCCCATTTTTCAAATTGGAACAAACCATACACATTTCTGAAATTTTATTGAAATCAATCGTTGGGTTCCGAAGTTTTGCGCATGGCACGTGTATTTTAAATTCTACATAAAAGCATTATTTACTAGCTAGTAAACACATGAATTAAAAATGTCAGTAAATAAATCATGTCTCTACCTTCGGAACAATGATGATTTAGATCGTGTTGATTGTTCTATTTCTGACATAAATGTACAAAGCCTCATAATAATTGCTACAGTATTAATTAACGGAAAAATGACTGATTTTATTTATATTCATCTACCTAATCCAATAATTTACATTATTAGAACATTCCTGACAAGGAATTGTACTCGAGGTTTATGGGTAAAGTCTCAGTTTTATGTGTAAGACATTATAACCGAAAACAATAAAAACCTCACGTTAAAACTGGCTAATTTTATAGCAATGCACGAATTTAACTGTTTCGAACAACAGTTTAACGGTCGTGATTTAAAGTCGTGGAAAAATTCACTTTTCGTGCATAATTACGACTTTCAACTTCAACTTTTTTTGTTTTTGTCAATCGGTCTGACGAATCTCCTAACTCATGATCCTTGCTTATATTGACATTACATTCATTTGTTTTTATCTGTCACTTTGACATATATTTTGCTTGGCGCTGTCATCGTTCACCATTACCTCTCATATTTCGATTTTTAGAATTTTTTACCGAATCTCAACATTATGCACTTAGACACTGGTAAAATTGCTGTGTGTTAGACAGAGCCGCCATGCTTTTTCCTAGCTTTTATTTAGCGCCCTGTTTGGTTTTTTGTTGTTGTTGGGTCAAATCTTGCAAGTTTAGTTTGACCCACAGCCAGTGGGCAGATCGGCTTAAAATTTAGCATGAATAATATGGAGAAAAACGCAGGCAATGACCGTATAATAAATATAGATGGTTTGTGAGACCCTGAGCAGAACATTATGATAGTTTTCCCTAAAAACTGTAGTTCCTGGGATAAACGTATTAAATTCCTGTCAAACAATGTCGTGGACACGAACTAGTTTCTTAGTTTTACAGCTTACAAGTTAGACTAATTATTTATTTAATCCATACTAATATTATAAATGCGAAAGTGTGTTTGTATGTTTGTGTGTTTGTGTGTTTGTATGTTTGTCCCTCTTTCACGCCGTAACGGAGCGACGGATCGACGTGATTTTTGGCATAGAGATAGTTTATGGGCCCGAGAGTGCCATAGGCTACTTTTTATCCCGGAAAAATGCACAGTTCCCGAGGGAACAGCGCGCGATAACCGAATACCACGCGGGCGGAGCCGCGGGCAAAAGCTAGTTAGTACATAAATAAGCATCGACATACTAATCCACTTTGATAACAAATCAATTAGTTATGTTTTAATTAATTTACATCACTACTTCATCTCAGCCAATAGATAACATCAATGTTGTCAAGTTTCTCTATGGGCAATACTCGTCATTTATGAGCGTGGGCAAACTTTACAAATAATTCATTTAACGCTAATCTATTAAATTTTCAAGGATAAAAAACAATTCTCTGTTCTTTCCAGGGTGTTAAACTATGTCCATGCCAAATTTCACCATGATCGGTTCATTTTAGCGTGCTAGAGTAACAAACAAACAAACTTACATTGACATTTCTAATATTAGTTAGAAGTTAGAAAAAGTCTTGGCCTGTCGTTTGCAATAATAATTTAATTTAAATCGTTAGATCTTACTAAATTTTTATGGAAATTACAAAAGTTTCTTTGTGTTACTTTTATTTTATGTTGTCTGGAAGACATGCGTGCGAAATTACATAATTCTAGACTTAACGGTTGAAATTTCGGAATTTTGCATGCTCATATTGCGATTTTACCATTCCGTGTTAATATCGGAATAAAAGCTGAGCCAATCTACATTTTTTGTGTGTTATGTTAGATAACCTGGCACCCCATATCAATCAACTATTCGTTTTTAACTTTCAAACACAATTATTTCTGTATTATTTTATTCGACTGGATGGCAAACGAGCAAGTGGGTCTCTTGGTAATAGGAGATCACCACCATCCATAAACATCTGCTGGGGTATTGCAGATGCGTTGCCAATCTAGAGGCCTAGCTTGTTATACCTCAAGTACCAGTAATTTCACTAGCTGTCTTACTCTTCACGCCGAAACACAACAGTGCAAGCACTACTGCTTAGCGGCAGGATTAGCGAGCAAGATGGTGGTAACAATTCGGACGGGCCTTGCACAAGGCCCTACCACCTGCTAAACCTTTATACCTAGTTACGCTTTATAGATGAAACAAAAGGCATATCATGTACAAATAAATATGAATATGTCTCTATATACATTTTTTTGTATTAATTTGTGGTGGGCAATAAAGAATATTTGTACTGTATTGTATGTTGCAAGTTGCAACACATTTAATTTTTTACCCACGGCGGAACGGAGAAGGTATATTTAACTATTCAAATTGTGAGTGATTTGCAAAAACATAAAAACTTTTGTAAAATGTACCTTTATTTATCATTTGACATTTGTGTGGTTTATTTTGCCATTAAGGAAACTGCTGCAGGAAAACTTTGGACAGGTTTACAAAATAATTAAGGAAAATCTTCTTTACTTAACTCTAATCACAGTAATGACTTAGTGTTCGCCGAACAAAACAAATGCTACGTAATTGTACCCACATTTTATGGTAATTTGGAAGCAATATTTTTGTTACCTTACCGGGTGTTCGAATATTTTCAACTGGGGAAAAGTGATTTACAGCTTACAAGTAAGAGGGACATTTGATTACGCAAGGACAATTTTGCCCACCCCCTGATCTAACACTAGCTGGGCTGAGGATAGACTATCTAAAGTGCCATTTCTTAGCACTTGGTGTAGGCCAAGTGTGGAAAAGGATATTCTGATGGCGGTGTGCAGCAGTGGCGTGGCACCATAACAACGCCATCGGATTGCTCAATTAATTATGTGCCGTCGTCGTGAAAAGTAACAGTATTAACGATCTAAAATAATTTCTTTGTTCACCCGCGACCATATGATAGAGCTACGTTTATGCAAGAACGGAAGATATGCGTGTTTATATTTTTAATGCAAGCTTTTTGCTGACTGTGTAATGTAGATTGTGTTCAGTCTTTGGATGTTTATATTTATTTACATTCGGATGTTTGTATGTACTTGCATTGTCATCCAATTTAAAGTTTTTGTTACATTATGTTACCAAATTTCAAGTCACTCTAAACACTGAAAGCGAGTCAAAGGGTCAAAATTAACTAACAAGATTTGACCTAATTGCAACAACAACAGGGCTAGTTTAATAAAAGCTTGTAAAAAGCAGAGATTTGCTACCTACGTAGATTGAAACGTTTTTTTCTGTGTTACCAGCAGCCAGCTTTTTTTAAGGGAGGTTACACTAAAAAAAAGATTAGGTAAAGTAACAAAAAAAATGTTGCTTGTAATATTACTTGAGTGACTACAAAACTAAGGCCTATTAGTAGCTAAAATTTAGATGATGTCTTACAAAATTGTTTTGTAATATTAGCATAATTTTGGTTCCTAATTAGTAAATTTTGGCTAAATTTAAACAAACGTCAAGAAGCCAAACTAGTTCAGCTATCCTTTTCTTTTCAGTGTAAAGTAACGTTTTTGCCAAATGCTACAAAAAATGCAAAAATAATAAAAAAGAAAGAGTTTTCAAATACCCAAAACTTAAGCCTAATTCAAATCAAACTAGAACTAAAGGTAAGGACATGCGTTCACTTTTAAGGCAAGGACACATAACTCGTTATAATCATGCCTGTTTATCGAACGGTTCTCCACTCGCATTGAATACACATACAATAAGATTTATTTCCATTTTCGAAAAAAAAAAACAATAGGGCCAGGTAATTATGGCCCATTATTACGTTAAATCAGTATTTATCTTTTTTTATCCCGTTAGTGTCGGTACAAAAATTTTGGTGACCACCTACGTACCTCTCTTTTAAGTGAATTGTATTTTTAACCGTTTAATACAAATATCGAATAACCATACACTATTATGATGTGTGTGTATTTATTAAAAAACGGTGACGCCTTGGGAGTTGTCATCCATAAGTCCAATTCAATATATTTTGTAACATTTTTTAATTTTTAGAAGGTTGGTAGGATATTTTGCTGTTGACTGCTTATTAATGACCAGCAAAATCGTAAATACCTTTAAAATAACACCAAGCAAATACAAAAAAAAAACACAAGAAAAACCTAAAAACTTGTGAACGTTTTTCCAAGCTTGCCTAACTACAAAAAGAAATAAGGTCATATCAAAGATAAACATTGCACAAGAAACAGCAGCACTTTTTTTCCTATTAAATAATCGTTTTATAATGACGATGGATTGACGATCTTTTTCCATTCATCACTCGCTAGCCGCCAAATTTAATTTTAACATTACCAATGGCGCTGACTTGTTAGAAAACAGTGAATTTTGCTTGAATTACACTGCTAGTTCCTAATTTGGCTACCCGCACCAATAACTTTGTTGCTGGCTGAATGAATGACATTGCAACTAAGGATTTCATGGAAAAAAATTGTGCTCTATTGTCTTTGGTAGGTTAATGGCGGCAATTTTAACTGGAAAAATACTAATTAATTATAATTTTTATGATGAGACTCTTGTATCAGTTGATTGTAATTGAATGGATATACCTATGGTAAAACTCATTAATAGGTACATCGAGGCATTATCTACCGTAAGGTCGGGGTATTTTATTTAACCTAATGGATGGTAATTTTGGCCCGCATGAATTCTAATAAAAAATAGAAGAATATATGTATAAGAAGAACGTAGGCTGACGGCTAAAGCAAATTGTATTATTATGACAATTATTTCAATGTAGGTGTGATCGAGTTAATTCCAATGGCCAAAGTTACCATTCAATGTCAACTTTGCCCAGCTTTATTATACTAAACTTGCAGACACGACACCTGCTCTCACATAGTTATAGGTAGAGAGACAAAATTAATTAAAGCAAATTGTATTATTATGACAATTATTTCAATGTAGGTGTGATCGAGTTAATTCCAATGGCCAAAGTTACCATTCAATGTCAACTTTGCCCAGCTTTATTATACTAAACTTGCAGACACGACACGTGCTCTCACATAGTTATAGGTAGAGAGACAAAATTAATTAAAGCAAATTGTATTATTATGACAATCATTTCAATGTAGGTGTGATTGAGTTAATTCCAATGGCCAAAGTTACCATTCAATGTCAACTTTGCCCAGCTTTATTATACTAAATTTGCAGTTACGTGCTCTCACATATAGGTAGAGAGACAAAGTTAATTAAAGCAAATTGTATTATTATGACAATTATTTCAATGTAGGTGTGATCGAGTTAATCCAATGACCAAAGTTACCATTCAATGTCAACTTTGCCCAGCTTTATTATACAAACTTGCAATTACGTGCTCTCACATATAGGTAGAGAGACAAAATGCTCATTGAATGTCTTAGTATTTGGAAGAATATGAACTGTAGATATTTATTATTATTTGCCGAATGAACAGTTTTAAGAAAACTCGAGTAACTTTTTAACTTTTAAGCAAAACTTCGTCTGTTTGTTTGTTAGGAAGTATTAGAGAAGCGAATAGTGCGGCTTTTTATTAGATTCTACCTGTTTCGTTTATTGAATAGAATAAGTGGCCAGTGCGTAATAGTCAGCGTGATGGATGAAGATGAGGTATAATCTGACTAGCCAAAGATTCACGTCGAGTGGCTAGTATATATACATGTATATACATGTAGCTTGGATGACGATGCAAGTAATGTGAGAAAAAAAAGTGTGTACCTGTTAATAATATTTTCTTAACTGAACAAAACTACCATCCACTGCTGGGCACAAGCCTCCTCTCAGAACAAGAGGGCTTGGGCCATAGTTCCCACGCGGCACAGTGCGGATTCGGAACTTCACACGCACCACTGAATTGCTTCGCAGGTATGTGCAGGTTTCCACACGATGTTTTCCTTCACTCCAAAGCTGAGGTGGCCTTGTGGTTTGACCTATCGCCTCTCAAGCAGAGGGTCGTGGGTTCAAACCCCAGCTCGCACCTTTGAGTTTTTCGAAATTCATGTGTAGAATTACATTTGAAATTTACCACGAACAAAACTACATATTCCAAAAAAATATTTTACTTATTTCCATAAAGCGAGTTCTTCGAAATTGTTGAGAAATTCTTTGTTTGGATAATTCATGCGTCCGAGGGATTTCTTCGGTGATTATAAATCGTTTTATTAACAACTGGAACTGCTACTAAAATTAAAACGAAAGTAAAAGTTGTTGACAGTTGACAGTCCGCTTTCGATCTCCGTCAATTAATGCTTTCTTTTCACATGTTTTTGTCATTTATATCTTAAACAAGGCAAAAGTATGCTGTTAAAAGTACATAATTATAATGTAGAATATGGATCAGTGGCCATAAATTTAGTAGCGTTGTAAATAAACACAGATTGGTGAGCATGAAACGCCAGTGTTGCCATGCGTGGAGCGCTTGACTGGGTCCGACACGACATGGAAACTGACAGGAGCTTCTATGGGCGTGTACACAAAAAACAGGGTCGGTATTTCCATGTCGGCGTTATACGGGCCGGGAAAGAGTGTCACCAGCGGGAAAGAGTGGCTTTATCATATATTTTTTTTAATTTAGCTTATTTGGCCCACCGCCTGGGCAGTTGCTTCCCATTTTTCTTACCACCCGTATCGATGCATATTTGCAAAATTTGCAGCTTTAATTCACCCATCGATATTTTTATTACTTTTTTATTAAGTAATAGAAATATATAAGTACAGTCAGAAAAAAAAGCTTGAGTCAAAAAGTTTTTTTAACAAAAACTTATATCCTTACCGACACAATATTGCATAACATAAATACGCGATTAAATAACTACCGGAAATCACCTGACCTTGTCAGAACACAACCTCTACTTTCACAATGTCGGTCAACGGTCCTACAAGGCGACTTATTGACCTCACTCCGACCGGTTACTGTGTTTATCCGGATTAAAATACTTAGAGCTTATACAATTGCACCATATTTAATTTGTGAACTCAGAATAGGCTTGAGTCGGTCCTGAACTAAGAACTAAAAAGAATGAATTCCCATTGCGGACCGAAAAGAACTAGTTCCTCGTAAACGATCTTAATCGGTCTCGGTCCCGCTCCCGGTCCGCGCTCCTTAGCTTCGATCGGTCGGAGTCGGAGCTAAAACAATAGGGTAATTTGAGCTTAGGTTCTAATGCACCGGAAGGAAACGGTATGGGAGCGAGCATTGGGAGCGGGAGTGAGTGAGCGATAGATGATTGAACGAGGAAACGAATAAAGAGCGGAGGTAAATAAACTCGCTCCCCGATCTTAAACATTGTTTCGGTCGGAGCCGCTCCTCGGAGCTAAAGGAACTAAAGGAACTAAAAGACCGAACTAGTTCATTTGACCGATTGACCGAGATCGGAGCGCTCCCTTTAAAGACCGAGCGGGCGCAACTCTAACTCAGAACAAGATGACACGTGCTAGACGGGTACGTCTGCGCGGCACGTATACATATGGCTTCATATGCTTTCACTATAACCTCCTGATTCCTCGCGTACTTTATAAAGGACCAATTAACACAAAATAATGGCCGAATGTACTTAATAAAGTACCTACCTCCGATAGACGTAAAGTGGGGGTGTTTTTTTCTTCTCATCAAGGGTATCGTTGGATAGGTCTTTTAAAACCACTAGGGGGTTGCTAAAGTGATTTTTCGAATCAGTAATTTGTTTGCAAAATATTTAAATTTAAAGTGCAAATTTCCATTAAAATCGAGCCCTCTAAAATCTAAACCGGTGGGTAGAAAAAATTGGAAAAATTGAGGATGGTAGTAAGTAGGTATATTATATCAAACTTACAATGAAAACCTATAACGGTTTTTCTTCAGAATTATTAGTACTTAGTTTAAATATAAATAGTGGCTACTATAAAATATACCTAAACATGGAATATTCCGTAAAAATACGAAATCCTTAGAAAAATAAGACTTAATTTTTTCGTAATGGCTACGGAACCCTATTTCGGGCGTGTCCGCCACGCTCTTGGCCGGTTTTTCTTGTTGGTCAGGTTATAATCATCAAATCATTATGTAATACTAACAATCATCATGTCAGCCGAAAGACGTCCATTGCTGGACATATCCTCCCCCAAGGCTCTCCACTTAGACCGGTCTTGTGCTTTTCGCATCCACCGCGATCCCGCGATCTTAGCCAGGTCGTCGCTCCATCTTGTTGGAGGCCTACCGACAGCTCGTCTCCCGGTCCGCGGACGCCATTCGGGAACCTTTTGACCCCATCGGCCATCAGTCCTGCGTGCAATGTGCCCCGCCCACTGCCACTTCAGTTTCGCAATTCTTCGGGCTATGTCAGTAACCTTAGTTCTACTGCGGATATCATCATTTCTGATTCTATCCCGCAATACTAACAATGGATCCGAGTAATCTGAGTAAATAAATTATTATTATTACTCAACCGTGATCTACTTCGGAAGGATATGAGACCACATTTATTTACAAAGTATAGCAGAGGTCAGTCACTATGTTACAATGTACTTAACTAGTCTTTAAACACGGCTTCGCACACATAACATTAACCATTGATCTAAAATCCATACTAATATTACAAATGCGAAAGTGTGATTATATGTTCGTGTGTTTGTCCGTCTTTCACGCCGTAACGGAGCGACGGATCGACGTGATTTTTGGCATAGGGATAGTTTATGGGCCCAAGAGTGACATGGGCTACTTTTATTCCGGAAAAATGCACAGTTCCCGAGGGAACAGCGCGATAACCGAATACCATGCGGGCGGAGCCGCGGGCAAAAGCTAGTGGTATATTTATATTATCCAAAAGAAAATAGGGATTACGTGAGTTTCATTGATAAAACGAAAATACTATAAATAGGGTGTGGCCTGTAATACGAGCAAAAAATTGAAACGTAGATCTTCCTCGTCAAACTGAACAACATTAGTTCAGCGACTTTTAAAAATAATGGAGTCTTTGAATTTTCCTTTTTTGATACAAATTGAATACTGCGGTCAATGTACGCCATCCTAGAACACAACTGACGTCGCCTGTCACGCTACAAACATCAAGCATTTTGCTTTACATTGCTTCTTCGAATAAACTTTAGCCCTGATAACCAGATAAATTTTCGATTTACTGTAAAATTAGATTTTTTGTTGCTTTTAAACAAATAAATAGTTAGTTTGAGTTGGCGAACAAATAGCGACTTATGACGTCATAAATCGCTATTGCCATTGAAACTTTATGGGAGAATTGTGTTTTGACAGCTCTTTTTTTTATTCTACTGGATGGCAAACGAGCAAGTGGGTCTCCTGGTGTTAAGAGATCACCACCGCCTATAAACATCTGCAACACCAGGGGTATTGCAGATGCGTTGCCAACCTAGAGGCCTAAGTTGGAATACCTCAAGTGCCAGTAATTTCACCGGCTGTCTTACTCTCCACGCCGAAACACAACTGTGCAAGCACTGCTGCTTCACGGCAGGATTAGCGAGCAAGATGGTGGTAGCAATCCGAGCGGACCTTGCACAAAGTCCTACTACCTGCAACAGTTCATAAAAACTACGTCAGTTGATTGGTGCATGGTGTCAACATCCCTATTCTTTGTAACATTATTTTGTTTAATTTTAAATTCAACTATTAAACGATTAAATGTAAGTGGCGCTTATTTTCTTTCGTCTAGTTTAATATTATTATACTAAACTAGCGTTTGCCCGCGGCTTCGCACGCCTAAATAATTAAATACAGCAATTGAATTAGAATTCCGGGATTTCATTAAATTCTAGTGGAAATTTACGTTAAATTAAAACATCCTTGCCAAATTTTATGACTCTACTCAGCGTTATTTCGAAATTTTCTTCCGTTCCCGTGGGAACATCGGGATAAAAAGTAGCCTATGTGTTATTCCAGATGTTCAGCTATTTTTTATTTGCACTGTAGAGGTTATTAGAGGTCAAATTATTTTCCAATTTAGTCTTGGCACTGCACCGACCGTTGCTGGGGTCGCAATCATACCAAACACTCTCCGTTTCGCTTGTCATCGTGTCTAATTTTTAGGAAACTAAATATTTAGTAAGACTGTATAGTAGCTTCCACTATTTCGCACCTTGAGAATCAAACCGTGACCAAATGAAAAATATGTCGGCTGCAATATTTAATTATGTCTTAAAGTCATTATAGTGTCATTTTTGAGACAAGACAAATTTTCTTTAATGACGGTTTGATCTCAAGATGCGATTTTTGACTCTTAAAACTCACTCCTTGTCGGACCCAACAGTTACTCCTCTCATTTACTCAAAAGCTGACTGGTAGCAGTGTTGCCAACCATGCGATAATTATCGTAAATATACGATAGTTTTATGTCTTATACGATATAAAATAATAGCAGGGTATCGCACGATAATTTTACTATTTTATACGATAATTTATTAAATATTACGATATTTTTGAGAACTTAATGTAGAGTGAACAATGTGAGCATAAAAGGGAACGCAGCATCCATCGATTACTACGAATTAAGCTACGAAATTACGAATTCAATCAACATGAACACTACCACCAACATAATCAACAACAAAAAAGAAGAGCAAGAGGACTCAGTAGTCTGAGAAGTTTCGAGTTTCATAGTAGCCCTGCTGTGGAAGACTTATACCTACACACAAATTTAAGTAGAAGTTCTTAAAAAAAGTTTATTTTTAATAATAATACTAGGGTTTGCCCGCGGCTCCGCTCGCGTGGTATTCGGTTATCGCGCGCTGTTCCCTTAGGGAAATGTGCATTTTTCCGGGATAAAAAGTAGCCTATGTCACTCTCGGGCCCATGAGCTATCTTTATGCCAAAAATCACGTCAATCCCTCGCTCCGTTACGGCGTGAAAGACGGACAAACACACAAACACACTTTCGCATATAATATTAGTATACATTTTAGACTTACCATACTTTGCTCTTCCTTTTTACATACTCAAAATAATAGGTTATCTTAAACGAACCCGACATTTTCATATATTACATGAATAAATGTATGCGATAAAAATACGATAATTTTGTGTGTGATTTGGGATAATTTTGGAATTGCAGGTTGGCAACACTGACTGGTAGAGACCCCTTATACATAGGGAATGTAGAAGAAGAAGAAGAAGATTGGTTTATTTTCCAACATGAACAATACAGGATAGGCACACAGAATACAAATAAACAATAAAATAATATACTTATATGTTTGCCAGTCCCTTGCACTGTGTGACAAAAGGAACAGGCTCACCTTATGCTGTGCTTGCTCAGAAGCTGCCAGCGCTGGTTTTCAGCCTGCCCCCGTTGACTAAGGCTAGCTAGAATGGCTTACATAGCAGGTAGATTGGCACGCAAGTAAAAAAATTAAATGGAAAAAAAAATGAATTAATGAATAATTTAAGTCCGCCTTTGTACAAGGATCTCAAATTGTGTGTTTTTTTTACAATAAAGAGTTACATAAAGATGCAGTTTAATATTCAGCAGCACAAAATAAATACGCACCGCTGTTCATACAAAATTACCGATTCTGCATACATTTGAAGGCCATATTTTTTGCCGCTCATTACAATATCAATAATATCATACGAGTATCATAAATGTAATAGCTTATGTGTGTGTGCGTGCGCGCATGCACGCGCGCGCGTGTGTGTCTGTATATACATGTGTTCCCAGTAAAATAGATTTTGATGAATTTGGTATATTAATGAAGATTTGTGAACTTATGGTACTGGACGTCTGGAATAAAATGAGTATAGCCTCTTTTTATACCGATATTTCCACGAAATCCATCTAAATCCCCAAAATTTTGACCGCTAAGTTTCGAGATATAAAATTTTGCACGGGTTTTCGACATACAACGTAAATGGCAAGGTCGCCATGTAATGTGGGGCGATGGGAGACAAGTAATAGTCACAGGTGCTGAGTAAATACTGTGTATATTATCAAGCCTTAGGTCTAACTTATAGTCTAAGTAGTATATGTTGGGAGAGTGTGTGTGTGAGGCGCAACTCACACCAACTCACACTACACAGCTTACTGCGGCAAGATTCCCGGAGCGTTACAACTTGGGGATCTTTAAAAAACGGGCCTAACAATTCCTAAAAGGGTCGGCAACGCACCTGTGATTGCCCTCGTGTTGCCTGTGTCCATGGGCGACGGTGATCGCTCTCCATCAGGTGACCCGTCTGCTCGTTTGCCCCCTCTCATAAAAAGAAATGAATAATAGAAGACCTGATAAAGATTTTTGTAAAATCCATGAATGTCATTTCGACTGCCAAATCAATAGCTTGAGCGAAGCCGCGGCGAAAAGCTATTTCATTACATTCCGTTTATTTTTTTTGAATCCAATTGGATCCATTACAAAAAAAAAACACGTCTTAGAGACACATTTTCTACTAAAGATTCTTGTTAGTCTTTGTAAGAACACAGTATTGTGTGAATTTTTGTGCCACGTAAATTAAAATTGCAATTTTTTTGCATTTAACGTATTATTTCATCATTCTGTTGTACTATTTAGACGAATTATTAAACGGACATAAACTTTGCAAAAATCTCAACAACTTATACCTACAATATCTAATCTTTGTACCACATTGAAAATTGTAATCTTTGACTGGTCAAATGTCTCTAACAGTCAAATGTCAATATTATAACAGACACACGGAAACTTTATCATTGGTATTAATTAAGAAGAAAACAATATTATCGCTTCTCATGGACATACGATAACCCCCAGTCGTCTGACAAATTGGCTTTAAAATGTTGCTCAGTGACACTCCGATAACCAACAAACGCACACACACATGATCAAAACTAAAATTCCAACAGCATTTAAACGCAACCTGCCAGTAACACTCGAGCAATCCGTTAACACCGTTCTTTTTTTATAAAAAAAGAAAGAAATTAAAAAGAAAACTTTCTAGGTTTATGAAATGGCCAGTATGAACGGAAAGGACTCAGATCAGCCCATTGTGCCACCTTCTTCCTTGATACGACGCGTTAGTTCCAAATCAATAAGAAATTCAATATCTGAGGACAAAGAAAATGGAGATGTGCCGAAGTCGTTTGCGTCCAAATATAAGAACACGCCTGAAGCGTTGAAAAATTTCCACATGAGTGAAGCAGATAGCGAACTCGAGGTTCCTGGGACTCCTATGACGCCAAGAACATCCACAACACCTGGTTCGTATATATATAATAAGCACCGACCGATTTATTTTCACTTTTCGGGAAGGGCTATGTCCAAAAGTGGACGTCCTAAGACTGATATGCTAATCATGTTTTTATATAATTTTTGAACTACCTCTTTTTAGAGTTTCGTAGTCAACTAGGAACTCTTACAATTTCGCCATGTCTGTCCGTCTGTCTGTCCGTCCGCGGCTAACTTCACAGATCGTTAGCGCTAGAAAGCTGTTATATAGGTACCAATTGGCATTATCACTTGTTTTTACAATGTGATCTAATTCCAAAACCATTTCGAGGAATAGGTTTTTTAAATCATTTTATAACATTTTAGTTAAAAAATACTTAATGATCGTGTGTACCTATATTTACAAAATAACGTTTGACCTTTGTTTGACTTTCATCGTAAATAAAAGTTTTGTAACTAAACCACCTAATCATATCACTGCCAGGTGACAGAAGACACTACGTTTTTTTTAATATTTGTGACGGGCAAAGATAAACGCAGTTTTTAACGGTATGGCAACACTGGTTAAGAATATGATTCCGGTAACTTATAAATAGGATAAAAAATTTAAAACCCATCTAAAATCAAAATCCTTCAAATAGGTGTCTTAAATTCGCCTATTTCATGAAAAAAAAAATATATAGTTATTTTGAGATCAATGTAAACTTTTAGACCAGGAATGTTATAAAAAATTATATCTGTTTTCTTTTACGTATTACGTTTCTTTCATAAATCATTAATATAGCCAATTCAGTAGTTGTCAAATTTCGCACGTGTTAGAGTAGGTAGGGCAGAAGTACCGTTTGTGGCCACTGTACCGTTTATGGCCATTTGTTGTTAAATATACGTTTGAAATAATAAATAAACAAATCATACAAACTTTATTCGTTTCAGTAGGTATAAAGAAATAATAAAAGAAGTTTCAATAATATTTGTATTGTATTGTGTATAAACTTTTGAAAACTCATTAAACGTATTATTTTGATACAGGATTTTTTTATATATGACTTCAAATGTCGCCTGGCCAAAAACGGTCTTAAGGTGGCCAAAACCGGTACTTCTGCCCTATGTAAGTACACCACTTTTGCCATACACATCAGTGACATCGAGTAAACATTTATTATAATACTAGCTTTTGCCCGCGGCTCCGCCCGCGTGGTATTCGGTTATCGCGCGCTGTTCCCTCGGGAACTGTACATTTTTGCGGGATAAAAAGTAGCTTATGTCACTCTCGGGCCCATAAACTATCTCTATGCCAAAAATCACGTCGATCCGTCGCTCCGTTACGGCGTGAAAGAGGGACAAACATACAAACACACAAACATACAAACACACTTTCGCATTTATAATATTAGTATGGATGGATGGAGAACTAGCTTATGCCCGCGACTTCGTCTGCGCGGACCTAGGTTATCGTGCGGTGGCGCCCTCTATCGGAATAAAAAGTATCCTATGTTGATCCTTGGGGCTTAAACTATCTCTATACCAAATTTCATCAAAATCGGTTCAGCGGTTTCGACGTGAAAGCGTAACAGACAGACAGAGTTACTTTCGGATTTATAATATTAGTAGGGATGTGGAAAAGCGACAGGCAATTCGGTGGGAATCAAGTTGTTAAAAAATGAAGAATAAGATTAAATTATAACAGTTCTGGTACATTAAGTGCAAAGTTCTGTATTATTTTGACCATAAAAGTCTGTAAGTACACAGAGCAACAACCTTGTGCCTCCGGTATACTGTAACTTGTTGCTGGTATTGCATAATACTTTAGGCATTCCGTACGTTAGTTGTATCCTTTATATTTAGGTCAGTCAAGTTGTTGTGTTAGTTACTCGTCACGTTCTTGTGGTCAAGTTACTGTAACATGCCTGGAAACGAAGGTAAAAATACGATTCTGTTAAAAAAACCTTTTTTTTATATGATATTTTTTTGCTGAATGCAATTTTTGCTGTCTGTACTTACATTGTCATACAACTTACATACATATCAAATTTCAAGTCATTTCGACCACTGAAAGTGGGCAAAATGGACTTGTAAGATTTGATCCAACCAAAAAACAACAACAAACTGGGCAAAGTAAAAACAGCTTGTAAAATGCGCATTGTTTTGAGTAAGACATCCGGTTGTGTTTTGTTTTTGTCAGGTTTACAGTCTGAATCGAATAGCGTCCATATTGGATTGTATCAAAATGTTAGTCATATTTTTGATAGGCATAACTACTACTCGTGTCATCTAATATTATAAATGCGAAAGTGTGTTTGTATGTTTGTGTGTTTGTCCGTCTTTCACGCCGTAACGGAGCGACGGATCGACGTAATTTTTGGCATACAGATAGTTTATGGGCACGAGAGTGACATAGGCTACTTTTTATCGCGGAATAATGTACAGTTCCCGAGGAAACAGCGCGCGCTAACCGAATACCACGCGGGCGGAGCCGCGGGCAAAAGCTAGTAACATAATATTATATTATTATGCATAATTGACAAAAGTCAGATTTAGGTCCTATATAGATTATGTTTTTTCTTTGAGGCATGAAACTCAAAAAAAAAAAACAAGTCCGATAATGATTGAATCTGAATTTTATTAAATTAAGCACTTGCATGTTTATTTGCTTTGTACGTCGACTTATTATTAAAGTTAGCGTTTTATTATTATTGTTAGCGTATGTGAAAGAAAATAGCCAGCAACTCGTGTTTCATAATGTGTGTGTAGTCATCAAAAAATAAGCTTAAATGAGCCTATAGTCATAAGCTTGCTCGTTAGCAGAGAATAAAATGTATGTCACACGGGTACTGGAATTACGAAAATCGACTCATTAAAGCCCTCGTTCCACTTCGGGCTTCTTATAAACTCTCGTTAGTAATTCCTTATTTGCCGCCCTTAAGACACAATGTGCTATTTTTATTTTTTTATGCATTCATCGTGTATTTTTGATACTACCTCAAACTTTAAGGGTAGTTAGCGAAGGCACTTACGTTTTATTATGCTTTAGTAAAAAAATTAGACTTATTATTTTCCTTACAAAATTAATTAGCACACAATGTATCACTTCATGATCATCATCATCATCCCAGCCTATATACGTCCCACTGCTGGGCACAGGCCTCCTCTCAGAACAAGAGGGCTTGGGCCATAGTTCCCACGCGGGCCCAGTGCGAAAAAGGAACTTCACACGCACCATTGAATTACTGTGCAAACCTGCGAAGGTTTGTGCTCACGATGTTTTCCTTCACCGCAAAGCTCGTGGTAAATTTCAAATGTAATTCCGCACATGAATTTCGAAAAACTCAGAGGTGCGAGCCGGGGTTTGAAACCACGACCCTCTGCTTGAGAGACGATAGGTCATTCCACTAAGCCACCACGACTTTTTGATATGGTGGAAGCCTATGTCCAGCAGTGGACGTCTTTCGGCTGACTTGATGATGATGATGATGATGAGGTAAATATTAATTACCTTAATCTCTACTGAGTAGGTATAATATAAATAGGTAATGTTTTTAGAAAAAGTATCATTCATTATCTTAATAGACTGTTTACTGTAAGTACGCGGTTTACCCTAATGCAAGTACCTATTACCTAGCCCTATTGTGAGAATAAATATTTATTGTTATTATGATTATACTTCAAGTACACGTGCCGTTGATGTGGATATCATTTTTAGGGTTCCGTAGCCAAAATGGCAAAAACGGAACTATAAGAGTTTCGCCATGTCTGTCTGTCCGTCCGGGGCTTTGTTCAGGGACTATCAACGCTAGAAATCTGTAATTTTGCACGAATATTTATGTAAACTATGCCGACACACACATATGGTACAATAAAAAATAAAACTAAATTTTGTTAGGGTATCTCCCATAGACGTAAAAAGTGTTTTTTTCTCGTCCCATCTTGTAGTATGGGGTATCGTTGGATAGGTCTTTTAAAGGATGGTAGTAGGTATTTGGTAGGTATATCAAATTTACAAGGAAAACTGTAACGGTTAAGTTTCCTTGAGAATTATTAGTAGTTTAAGAGTAAATAACAGCCTAAGGTATAAAATATACCTAAATTTGGAAGATTCCGTATAAAATACGAAATCCTTAGAACAATATCACTTAATTTTTTCGTAATGGCTACGGAACCCTATTTTGGGCGTGTCCAACACGCTCTTGGCCGGTTTTTTAACCAATTGTATTCATATCCATATTACGTACAGTCAGCTGCAGAGAAAGGGTACCCCCCTGTAATGGCGGTAGTATGGATACCGCCGTTACAGGGGGGTACCTTTTCTCTGCAGCTGACTGTACCTATATGCGTTCGACATGATTTTGACATAAATTACATCTCTCATCAGCCCATTGCATGGACGGATACAGGTACACAACTCTACCCCACATTCTCCCCTATTACTACTACTAGCCTATTACTATTAGCTTTTACTATCCTAAAACCTACCTAAAATTCAATGATAGGTACTTGGTTTTATTAATAAATTACAAACCTGGAAGACAGATTTACAATATTATTAATTTATCATTATTAACTAACTTAAATTTATCATTATTTTATAAGGCAAACACGTCGTCAAGTGATGTCGCTGGCATGGACCCTAGAACGCAGGCCGCATTACCTCTTTGAATAGCAATCCCTATTCTCAATGATGTATTTTATTGTTGTCAAAATGTTAAGAAAACCAATTTTTGTTCGCAGGCCATGAGAACTGCACATTCCACCATGACTTGGAGTTGGACCACAGACCACCCACCAGAGAGGCTCTGCTTCCTGACATGGCCAGCTCTTACAGACTGCTGCTCACAGGTATTCCTCTTCTTCTTCTTCTCTTTTAAAATATGGCTTTCTGTCCTAATTAATAGGACAATTTCGCCAGTGTCAAAGTACTCTCTTTGAGAGGGACGTTGTACGGTGATTGTAGTTTTTGCAACTTGATAGTAAAATTCCAGAAACCACGTGGAAACAACTGCTGGGGTCCTAGTGAAAAAGGGGTTAAGTCTGCAGAAATTACACAGCTATTTTCTATTTTATGTGTATAGGGGTTTAAGTCGAAATCAGCTGTACGACTTCTGCAGAATTAACCCCTTTTTCACTAGGTCCCCAGCTTGCGCATTAAAAAATGTCAGACACGAGAGCAATACAGAATTTTGTGATCACTGTTAAGGTTTATCGGCGCATAAAACACTATCAAAATTATACTTCAACTAGCCAAAGAAACAGAAATAGCAAAATTAGATATTGTTTACATCCGCCATGTTCGAATGCTACAAATCGAATCCCAGGTATTCCTCATGATGATGATTATCATGATACCGATATCGGATACGATAATGCGAAAACGCTCTAACGAGATGGACGGATCACCGGGTTTACTCCGCCTGCTCACGGTGGATGCAACAGGGTTACTTCCGAAATTCCTATGTAGGATGTAATCTCTAAAACTAACTCAGCCAATACCAAGCCAATCCTCAGCCAATTCTTTCACCAATAGAAACATAGGCTGCTTTTTATCTGGGAAAATTCTAGATTCCCGCGAGATAGAAATAGGTGAAATCAACTTCGGGGCTGATTTTAAAAATACTTTCACTAATAGAAAACTGAGTATATGGACACTGTCTCTGATAAGCCTGTGTTTCCACCAGAGGCGAAACATCTCACTCACCACTTCACTCACTCACTCTCTCACTCTGTCGATCACTTCTGTCGTGGCAGACACGAAAGAAGTTTGCAGAGGCAACACGCCAAAATTCGTTTGAAACATACGCATCGCCTAATGATGATTGATATTGTAACTTAGTGTGGAACGCGCTTTATTCTTCATGTAATTATTATTCTCATGTATTTTTCAGGATTGGGCGAGGACCCAGACAGGCAGGGGCTGCTCAAGACGCCAGAACGCGCCGCCAAAGCCATGCTCTTCTTCACGAAGGGATACGACCAGAGTCTTGAGGGTATGAAGACCTTTATTCAAAGATTCAGAAGTGTAGATACGCTCTTACCATTCTTTCGCCGTGACGAAATGTGTCAATTCCGAAATGAGTGAACTCACGAAATCATGATAGAGAAAGTAGTGTAGGCAATTACTGTAAGATAGAATGAGATAGTGTTACTTTCCGGATACGGAACCTGGAAACTAATATTATAAATGCGAAACTGTGCGTTTGTATGTACGTCCGTCTTTGACACCGCAACGACATGATTTTTGGTATAGAGATAGTTTTATCGGCCCGAGAGTGACTAACCTACTTTTATCCCGAAAAAATGCAGTGCTTGGACTGTTGTGTTTTGGCGTGGAGAGTAAGCCAGCCGGTGAAATTACTGGCACTTGAGGTATCCCATCTTAGGTCTCTAGATTGGCAACGCATCTGCAATACCCCTGGTGTTGCAGATGTTTATGGGCGGTGGTGATCTCTTACCATCAGGAGACCCACTGGCTCGTTTGCCATCCAATCGAGTAAAAAAAAATAGGAACGTTTCAGGAACGGAATTTTAAGCGCATACATGACACGCGACAGCGGTGGTTGGTGATAGTGAGGTAACGTGATAGTGGGCACAGGCTCATACTTTTCAATACAAAGAATATATTTTTAACTTAATTCATTAAAAAAATGTGACCACAAAAATTGATCGCGGGATCGCGGTGGAACACACAAGACCGGCTTGGAGGAGGCCTATGTCCAGCAGTGGACGTCTTTCGGCTGACATGATGATGATGGTGATGACGAAATTGAGGCGGTTGAAACGCTCGAGTAATAGCCCTCTCACATCTTCCTTCTTGTGTTGTAGAAGTACTAAATGAGGCGATATTCGACGAAGACACAGATGAAATGGTGGTCGTCAAGGACATAGAGATGTTCTCCATGTGCGAGCACCATCTCGTGCCGTTCTACGGAAAGGTCTCCATTGGGTACCTGCCTCAGGGCAAGATCCTGGGTCTCAGCAAGCTGGCTAGGTAAGACACTAACATCCCACTAAGTGTAGCGACTCCTAGCGCCATCTAGTGAACAACGATAGAAACTCCGACAATGTTCTACATCGCGCTATCGAAGTTTCTCAAGGCGGTAGATATACAAGTTCCGATGCTCTGCCTTCGCACTTCGGTCCCCAGGCATGCTTGGAGAGATATCTCTATTGAAGCCGCCCCTTACATCTCTTGTTTCTGTTGTCCTTTCAATCGTTCAAAGGTTAACTGGAAGAGATCCCTTTAAGGGATAAGTTCGCCTTTGTACATGTCTTTCTCTTCTAAATTGTAAATTTCATATGTGTTATATGTACAATAAAGAGTTACAATACAATACAATACAATACATTGGTGTATCGGCCGGGAATCGAACCCCGGTCTCTCGCGTGACAAGCGGGGATACTTACCTACCACTATACTACCGAAGACGTCAGGGTCACCAATGTGGGTGGAGGCTCCAATAGAGAGATTTCTCTCCAGGCAGGTGTTATGCCTGGGGACCGAAGTCTGAAGGAAGAGCGTTGGAACTTGTATACATGCGACCGCGTTGAGAAACTTCGATATCGTGATGTCGGAGTTTCTATAGTTGTTCACTAGATGGCGCTAGGAGTCGATCAAACCGAAGTTCCGGCTTAACGGAAACGGAATCGGAGCTCCGTAACATCCCTGGTCTAGATCATCAGCCCGTCAGTCTGAAAGGGTTACTCGGTAATTCTATCTGTAAGGTAATAGGAACGTATGGGCGCGAAAGAGACAGAATGCGTGCGTTTAATTGATGGAAGACAGAGAGGTATGCACAGTGAGCTTGATCGATGAATGAAAGGGAAGATTAGTTTACTATAGGAGTGTAGCGTGTGTAGGAAAGAGAAGGGTGATTTAAGAAATAAAGCATTATGGCAAATCCCGTGTTTGATTTCTTACATGGCGCTGCGGACAGGATGCATTTAGACCTGAATGATGAACTGACGCTAGAATGAGGAGTAACCGATGTCTACATGCTTTGACGAATTATACCTGTAGATTCGCAATCGCGCGTCCAAATATGTCCGAGGCAAATGAGCGCCACTTTGGTAATCACTGGCCTAAAATCACTGGTTCAGATCACCGGGATAGGTTAGGTCGATAGGTTGGTCGATAGGTCGATCGGTAGGTCGATAGTAGGTAGATAGGTTGGTAGAATGCTCGCCTGCCCCTTTGGTAAAAGTGGCCTTCTTTTTTCTCAGTACGTTGTTGTCAAGTGTCAAGCGTTGTGGAGTTTTGCCGCTAGCGAAATTCGCCCGTAATAGAGTAAAGACTAGGTTCAAATTTCGTCTCGTATTATTTTAATTATTTTGTGTGAGATGATTTTATTTGTCACGCAAACAAATCAATTGTTCTGACATTCTTTGAAGGGGATTTTGTTCGGCAATGTGCGTCCTGGTTTAAATGTCATCGTCTACATGTATGTTTACAGAATAGTGGAGATTTACTCTCGTCGACTGCAAGTTCAGGAGAGACTGACCAAACAGATCGCTATCGCCGTGACGCAGGCCGTGCGGCCCGCGGGCGTCGCTGTCGTCATCGAAGGAGTGTAAGTACCCGACCAGACACCAGAAGTACCACACCCAAGGGCCATTTTTTTATTTTTTGTTCGACTGGATGGCAAACGAGCAAATGGGTCCTGATGGTAAGATCACCACCGCCTATAAACATCTGTAACACCAGGGGTATTGCAAATGGGTTGCAAACCTAGAGACCTAAGATTGTATACCTCAAGTGCCAGTAATTTCACTGGCTTTCTTACTCTCCACGCTGAAACACAACAGTGCAAGCACTGCTGCTTCACGGCAGGATTAGCGAGCAAGATGGTGGTAGCGATCTGGACGGAGCTTGCACAAGGTCCTACCACCTGCAATTTTGCGATTTCATCGGCATAGTTGCTACTAATCCACATGATGTATCCGTGCAAAATTACAGCTTTCTAGCATTAATATTCATGAGCAAGCGGACCAACAGACAGACATGTCGAAACTAAAAGCTTTCCGTTTTTGCCATTTTGATTACGAAACTCTAGAAAACGGGTCAGTGTGAATTAAACCCACATGGGTTAACCCTGGCTAGTCAAGTCTCTGAAATCGCTCATATATTCCCAAATTTCATCATCATCATCATCATGTCAGCCGAAAGACTTCCACTGCTGGACATAGGCCTCCCCCAAAGCTCTCCACTCAGACCGGTCTTGTGCTTTTCGCATCCCCCGCGATCTTAGCCAGGTCGTCGCTCCATCTTGTTGGAGGCCTACCGACAGCTCGTCTCCCGATCCGCGAACGCCATTCGAGAATCTTCTGACCCCATCGGCCATCAGTCCTGCGTTCCCAAATTTAACTATCGTTTATTATGTCCCCCACAGCCACATGTGCATGGTGATGCGAGGAGTCCAGAAGATCAACAGCAAGACGGTCACCTCCACCATGCTGGGAGTCTTCCGCGACGACCCGAAGACCAGGGAGGAGTTCCTAAACCTGGTGCACTCCAAGTGAGCTGGCTACACTCCGTACATGTCCAGGATAGGCGGCTGAAAAACCATTTTTAAGCAGATAAATTAGTACCACCCCTATTTTAAACACAAGAGCTCTTTGTTAAAACATTTTGAACTGAGCTCATCCAATTTAGACTACAATGCGATTGTGTAGTTAACCACAAATTAAGACAACGAAAGTAAAAGAATAGAATAGAATAGAAATATGTTTATTCAGCCAACACATCATGACAAAAAATGAGAAAATACATTTACAAAATGATAAAGAATAGGTAGAAAAACAAACAAATATAAACAAAAAAATGGTATCCACTCAGCGGTGCCGTTGGCACAACTAGCGTAGCGTAAAAGCAAATTATAACCGCCTTGGAAGGTTAACTTAGATAGTAGATAGATAAACAATTATAACAACAAATGCTATACCCTACCAGGGTTCATGTTAACTTTAAGAGCTTATGTTACATGTATGCAATAAATAAAAATAAATAAAATAAATAAACTTAGATTATCGACTCCTTCTTTAGACAATATACTATAAAATACACTAACCTAGTGGCAAGCAAAGGTTTTTTGCATTTTACAACTGCCCGACACTCAAAGAAGTGTTGAATACGCTATTTTCCTCTTAGGACATTTTAAACCTACTCTAAAAGGAATTAAATTCAACACATATGAAATATACTTTTAAACCTTTCCCGTAAGTGGTTGGCGGTTTCAGGAACAACAGGATGATACAAGTAGGACTGTATAGATTCAATGCCATTGTGAAAATATGAGCTTAGTTCAAAATGTTTAAACTACATACACTTAAACACGATACAATGCCGAGTCCTTTAGCTTAATTATGGGATTACAATGGAACCTTGCATTCAAAACCCCATGGTCACAAGGCCTTTGCATTTTCATTTGATATTGTGATGACAAATTTCAAGTTTCTTTTTTTTATTTCATTGCAGTAACCGTAAAATGTTAATTTTCAGAGACGTTCTCAGAAAGCGTCTTTAAAAAACTTTAGTAAAATGGTTATTTAGCCGTCTATAAGGGTAATTTATGTGTCTTGCTTAGCTCAAATTTTAATAGTTGGTTTATAATTTGATAAACTCAGTGCTTTCAAAACAAAGAATATGCGACAGTTTTACTAAAGTCTTCGCTCATGAATAAGTATGTTATTTACATTTATTTCATTGTCAGTTTTCTAGAAAACAACAGGGTTTTGGCGTTTTAATATTTTCGACGTCATATTAAAAGATAATCAAAAGTAGTTAAGGGCCAAAATAAGTTTGTTAATTGATTTTTTTTGTTACTTTTATTCCTTTGTAATCATTTTGTAATATTTAATCAGTTGACAGTATTTAAAAGCATAACAGGATTTGTAACTGCCTTAGATATATGATATATGTGATTTTGCATATTTTATTTAGTTGAATTTGTTTTAAATGTATTTTTATAAGACATATACTTTTTGAATATTTTTAATAAAAAGAATTACTTATATATGATAATAATATACATTGATTCATGGGAAATATGATAATAAAATTGCCCAATTATCATGTTTTCCAAGTTATGAAGTTAAAAATAGTTTTTTTGGTTACCTAATTAAATTTTTTTAAACCTATAATATAGTGGACCAATCAATTACAAAATATTTTTAAATTTTAACAAAAATCTTTTAAAATTTTATTGATAAAAGAAACTAAATAATATAAATATTAAACATAACATTCTAACAATAACTTAAAATAAAATAAAAATTTAACCTAAAACTAAAACAAAGTGTCCAAAGAGTACCCCTTAGGCAAGGTCCCGAAGATGCTGGCAGCGTTTCCTCTTTGAATAGCTAGGCTAATTCTTTGTCCGAGGAAGCTGCCAGCTCACAAAAATCTTAAGCAATCTGATGGCTGATGCTTGACATTTTTGAAAATAAACAAATAATTTCGATGTTTTATTTTCGATTTTTATACTCATATTATGCCAATGTTGTTGCCTTAAAATTTTAAATGTAATAAATAATTTTTGATATTTTATATTATACCTATATAAAATGTTATTTGAAAAGTATTTTGATTTAAATAATAAAGGTTTTATTTTAAGTTGATGCGATGTGTTTTTTTCTTTACTCCCTTTATATTCGAAAGAGACAATAACAATTCTGAAAGTAAAAGAAATTAAGTACATGTAAATGAAGATGCAAGTAGGTACAAAGTGTTATTTAAGTAACTGAACACCAGAAAGTAGTTTGTTCAGTGTAATGTATTAAATTAAAAGTCGCAATTAATTAACGGACTTTATTTTCATTAAGGTTGTGTTAAAAACAACTGTAAAAAATTTCATGACTGAACCCAGCCGTTGAAATTTCAAGATCTTATCCCTGTCCCGTGGGAATGTCAGAATAAAAAGTAGCCTATGTGCAGACGCCCAGATACTTACATATCAAAGTTCATAGCTCTAAGCCCAGCGGTTGTTATTTCGAGATTTTATCCCTATGCCGTGGGAACCTAGCCTATGTGTTATTCCAGACGTCCAGCTATCTATGTCAGCGATTTTAGCGTGAAGGAGTAACAAACATACACACACACACTTTTTTTACTTAAAATTTCATTCTTGAGATACTCTTGCTGATAGTAGGTAATTATTGCTTTTTTTTTTATTCGACTGGATGGCAAATGAGCAAGTGGGTCTCCTGATGGTAAGAGCCAACCGCCCACAAACATCTGCAACACCTGTATACTGTAGATGCGATGCCAACCTAAGATGGGATACCTGAAGTGCCAGTAATTTCACCGGCTGTCTCATTCTCCACGCCGAAACACAACAGTGCAAGCACTGCTGCTTCACAGCAGGATTAGCGAGCAAGATGGTGGTAGCAATCCGGACGGACCTTGCACAAGGTCCTACCAACTGCTTTGTCTGAGCTCTACACATAGATACCTTCGGTCGAGATAACTTTTGATAGGAAGTACATCCTGGAAAATTTTGATATTCAGGCAAGTAGTGCCAATGTATAGTCCATTCTGTGAAAAAAATATAGAGGTGTAACTACTTCACAAATACTCGTACCTGAGCTAACCTAACTTAAAGGTGACTGAAATAAATCCTGAAATATTTACAGTTTCAGGGCCTCTTTCACCACTTGTCGACTAACTTTAGGTATATTTAGGTGCTGAGATACCATAGTAGTTAATATTTTAGTTCGATACTAAAAAATAAAAGATACCTGATAGAAAGTAAAAGATACCTGTATGTACAACTACTCAGTTATATGTTTATGTTAAATGTGTTAAATTTTTATTTTTATTGTTTAAATGTAGATATCTACATATTGTTTATTAGCGTTTTTTATAGATTTTGTAGCTCATACTAAATTTGTTACATTTTTGCATGCCTATGAGGCAGATCATAGTGTAGTTATATATTTATTATTATTATATATATAACTTGTTAACTGTGGTCTTGCAATAAAAATATTTCATTTCATTTCATTTCATATCAGGTAAAAGTAATGCCGTCTTTGTTTATTCGGACAAAACAAACAGAGATAGCATCACTGATATCCGTCACTTAAAGTTTATTCGACACGTGGTGAAATAGGTCATTAGAGTCTACTCTCGTGGCACTTAAAAGCTGACAACACTTACTACCATCGACTTCTATGTATATGTCGGCGGCCGATCGTAAAATCCGCCAGATCACGAAATTCCTAGGCATATCGTGAACTGGCGCCATTTCATGAATTGGCTACTTGACAGTCCGACGATACCATGGTATCCAAAACCAAAATGCTCCCTACCGTGGATACTTTAGTGTCGTAAAGTATGTCGTAAAATTATGTCATAAAATTATGGACACACAGCGCATTTTCGTCCGTCAATAAAAAACGCCGGACGGTTTAAGGCATATTGGTCGCGCGCTCCGGACTGTCAAGTGGTTAAAGGACATCCGCCATATCGTTCAAAACTCACCGTTTGACGATTTGCCTAGAGACGTTTAGGCAGATCATGAAATTCCTAGGCATATCATGAAACGCCGCCATTTCATGATTAGGCTAGTTTAGGCAGATGTATGTTTATCCATTGCCTTGTCTCCATAGTACAAGCTTTACTTAGTTTGGGACTAGGTCAATTGGTGTCAAGTGTCCTATGACATTTTTTTTAATTTATCTGCGCTACCACAGTATATAAATACATGTATTTTTTTTATTGACGACCGGATGGCCTAGTGGTTATAGAACCTGACTACGAAGCTTGAGGTCCCGGTATCGAATCCCGACCGGGGCAGATATTTGTATGAATAATACATATATTTATGTACTGTGGCGCTACTATACTGGATAGGCACCGTCTTGCCTTATCGACTATTTTTTTTTTTTCAGAGCAAATAGTGAGGCGCTTACCAGTCTTCTGGGATTCAGCTACCGTGAAGCTAAAAGTCGCTCACACCTCTGAGAAAGGAAAGAAAGAAAAGAAATGAAAGAAGCCAAAACGTAGGACCACATAATTTATTTACCATAATATTATGAGAAAACTATTAAAACGACTGTTTACTAACTTTTAGGGGCTGGATCACCATCCATTAATTAGTGTCTACTGACGGTTAATTAAATGTGATGCTAGGATTAGATTTGTAGCATTCGAACATGGCGGATGGAGACGATGTCTAATTTTGGTAATTTCTGCTTCTTTGGCTAGTTGAAGTATAATTTTGATAGTGTTTTATGCGGCGATTAACCTTAACAGTGAACAGTGATCACAAAATTCGATATTGCTCTCGTGTCTGACATTTTTTAATGTGCAAGTTGTCTCCGCGTGGTTTCTGGAATTTTGCTATCAAGTTGCAAAAACTACAACTACCGATCAACGTCCCTCTCAAAGAGAGTACTTTGACACTGGCGAAATTGTCCTAATAAGTACAGAAAGCCATATTTTAAAAGAGAAGAAGAAATGTGATGCTTATTTACTTTGTTCGAATAGACGGAGACGGCATCGCATTTAACCATTAGTCGACACTAATCAATGGATGGTGAAACAGCCTCTTAGTCTTTAATTTGGCTGCATAATACTCCTGAAGCCCACCATATAAATATTTTCAAAAAAAATTGGCAAAGCAAATTATACTCCAATTCAATAGAATCTGACAATCCTGTAGGCACTTCCAGCCTACTAATATGAACACCGGACTGCCTAAGGCTTTGTGATGTGACTATTATTCTTTTTTGATTTCTTTTAGATGATAATTGCAACAACAGGGACATATATAATCAAGTGTGCCCACGTTAGGGTGTGTTAATTGTGTAGAAAATTGTCACATTCTATTGAATAGTACTTTAGAATCTAATTGTTTCGAGAATAAAGTCAAATTCCGTTAAACTGCCATGGTGTAAAACAATAGAAAAACAAAAGAATTTTTACTTTGTTACATTGTCATAGAGTACTAATTCCCTTGAACTTATTGTGTACATTCTATTGCACATTAGGCCGCACGAGGAGCAACTACATGTACAAAAAATACAATGTTACGATATAAATATACGATATATATACGATATATATATATATATATGTATATATGTACGTCTATACCTAAGCGATGCTGTTCGAATGCATTTCCACCAGAGATGAGCAAGGAGCGTAAGCATGTGGCCTACAGTATGTGGTCTATGTTATCCCCCTTCTTAATAAACACCACCACCACGCTCCAGTTCCATGCTTTTGGCGTTGTATCTTCAAGGTAGGGATGTCAAAAATAAAATAAAAAATCGTTATACGATATATCAATATTTATTAAAATGTCGATATTAGCGTCGATATATTAAAGGAAAAATATCGATATATCGATTAAATCTCAATAAACACTCACTAAAGTATTTTACCAGTATCAGTGTTTAATATACATGCAACAAATTCAGATGTCAATGCATGCAACGTAACAAAACATAATACTCAACAGTCATAGACAATATAGTTCTTTTTTTTCGTTCGTTCCTATCTTCTACAGTTTCAGATTTCAGCGACTTCAGTGCCATTAGAATTAAAAAAATATCGTTTTCGATACAATTTTCGATACTGCATATTTTCTATCGATATATCATTACGAAATATATCGCCCAAAAATATCGATATATTGAATTAAAAATATCGATATATTTATTCGACAAGCCTACTTCAAGGAAGACGGACTTGAAGAGCTTCTAACGGACTTTAAGAACCGGTGATCCACTCGCCTTCAAAAGGTCTGACGTGATTTCGACCACTCC
This sequence comes from Choristoneura rosaceana, assembly GCA_037349165.1. Taxonomy (NCBI): domain Eukaryota; kingdom Metazoa; phylum Arthropoda; class Insecta; order Lepidoptera; family Tortricidae; genus Choristoneura; species Choristoneura rosaceana. The sequence goes on from JAZBNJ010000007.1 coordinate 2,912,613, forward strand.
TGGCACCTTGTTGTTCTTAAGCTCTTTATGGGCCATTTTGGGGTGTAGTTATGTTTTATTCTTTATTTACTTTTATGTGTAAGGAGTATTTCTAGACAGCGGTGTGAAAAATCTACATATTTCAATGCTTTTTTGATATATACTTATTTCGGTAAAAAAACGATTTTAGTTCTGATTTACTGGTAATTTACCGGCCCATTAAACACACCGGTTAACCGGTTGCATTCTTTAGCAAGGAAGCGTTGCGAGGAAACTTGAAATTTGGCACACATATTTCTTGAGGATCATAGGGATCCCCTAAGAAGGGGGGAAGAAGGTTCAAAGTTTGTTTGTATGTCCGTTATTTTTGGAGCTAGAACTTTGAAACTTTGTTTAAAGGGTTTTAATAAGAAATATAAAGATTTTTTTTAACAAAAAAGTAAAACCAACTCCAAAAAAATAAAAAAAACAACAAAAAATGGAACCGACTACAAAACCCTTGAAGATATTTTTCTAGGTACCTACTAGCTCGAAGTCGGTGCCTCAGCACGAGCCAGCAGGAGTGGAACAGTCGTCTACCTCACCTACATACTATGGGTTTCTCTTTAGAACCTCCTCCTTTTTTTAAGTCGGTTAAAAATAAACACGTTATTCAGCGATTTTGGGTTGAACGTTTATATTGGAACTATGATCGTTTTGAAGTTGGTGCGTTCCAGAAACTTATTTGGGCTAAATTTAATATTAATACTTATATAAAATTGTTTGTCCTGACTGATTCATCATGGCCCAGCCGAAACTACTGGAGCCAGAAACTTGAAATTTGGCAGGCATATATCATGAGGGTCATAAAGGTCCCCTAAGAAGGGATTTTTTGAAATTCGATCGTGACTTGAGAAGATATTCATATAAACACACATGACAAAACACTGATGACAAAACTGTAAGAGGACAAAAATTTAGACGGAGTTACCGGATATACAGACAGACAGAAAGTGACTTTGTTTTAGGTATACTAGGTATGTATGTATGCTTCTTGATATAAATCTACTGACTCGGAGTCAAATGTCAAGAGTATAATATATCTACCTACATATTACTATCAAATTCAGTCATCTGTGTTGTTCTAAAGCAATAACACTCATAATCGGGTAAGTATATGTCTTTGAATTATATATACCTATACGTATATTTTTGTACAAGCTCTTTGATGGTACGTGAATTATACGGCGTGTATTTTGTTATGACCACAAATTTGAGGATTGCTAGTTAAGGTCCTAAATTTACCTACTTTTTTTCGCATAACCAATGTAACCCGAATGGGCTTTACGCATAATTTGTGAATTCCGAATATTGTTTAGGCAGAAAATTACTTACGCATAAATTAGTTACGCAGAAAGTTACTTTCGCATACTTAATGTAACATCAATTTTATGTCTGGAAAGCAAATATTCATATGAATTTAACGATTCTGAAACGAAGTCGACGGAGCTCCGCTTCGCGGAGGTCCTATTCCGCCTGTTAAGGCGCTTCGCGCCTTGACAAAATACTAACCTAATCTAACCTATAGGTGAGCAATCATGTATAACATTTTTCTAGTCATAAATAGTAATTAGGTAACTTGTTTTCGAACATAGATTTGGACAGGATTTTGGCCTATCAAAATTTGGCTAAATTACATATATGCTAAACAAGATTATGCATAATAAAATTCGGCCATGTTAATAATATGCTTAAATAAATTCGGCTAAACCATTATTCGGCTTATACAGAATTATGCCGAACTAAATTTCGGCAAGTTTAAGATATGCGTAATCAGTTTCGGACATTAAAAAGTATGCCAAATAGAGGGCACCCGTTTTTACTATAGAAGTTACCATAATTTTAAATATTTTCGTTGTTTCTTTTAAAAACGTGTGATTTTTTTTTAAATAAATGGAGTATAATATATTTTTCTATAAAAAGTCGCACTTGCTGACGTAACAGCTGTCTCAGGGGGGCTACGATGAAATTCAAGAACCGAAGTTCGTATCGTGCCATCCCTCTCACTCTCGTATTAAATAATATAAGCGGCAGCGGGACGGCAAGATGTTAAGTTCGTATTTTGCACTTTGTAGCATAGGGTATATTATTATTATTGTACACTCACCAGCAATTAATATCTGCCACAGCGGAGCGTGCAAAAATATCTGACACGTCCTTCCGGCCCTAGAAATAAAGTCGTATCAGATATTTATGCACGCCTGTTGTGTCAGATAATTATTGGTGCTAACTGTAATATACTACGACACGATATGCCCAAGCCCTCTCATTCTGAGAGGAGGCCTGTGCCAATAGGCTGGGATGACAATGATGATGATGATATGAATGATAAACATACCAAATTATTTGAAACCCTGGAAATTTCCAAATGTCTCGAGCTAGATAACGCTTTGGAAACAGTTATCAGGATAACTTTTGTAATTTTGAAGTCTGTTTTTTGTCTGTAAGATAAAAGTTTCTTGAATGTAAATAAATGGCGGAATTATAAGTAGATGCATGCATGAAAAGATTGATGAATGTAGAAGAAGCGAGAGTTGTATGCCAGAATCGTAGCAAGTGGAAGGATGTAGTCTCTGCCTACCCCGTTGGGAAAGAGGCGTGATTTTTAACCGACTTCAAAAAAAGGAGGAGGTTATCAATTCGGTTGTATGTTTTTTTTTTTTTTTTTTTTTTTTTTTATTTTTTTTTATGTTTGTTACCTCAGAACTCCGTCGTTTGTGAACCGATTTGAAAATTTTTTTTTGCGATCGTCTAGGAATGCTTTCAATTAGGTCCCATAAGCACCAAATCAGGATCTGATGATTGGATCCTAAGGAAATCGAGGGAACTCTTCAAATGTTGTAGGGACACCTGTGGTAATATGGATATATTTTGCAGTAACTCGTGCATTTGCTCTTGAAAATCATAATTTGGTGAAGTGGAACTGATGATGAAGACCACATTTGACCAACAGAGCTACTACTCAATAACAAGTACTTCACGGGTTGAATTTCAATTACTTTAACACAGTTGATAAGCAATTTATGCTCGTCGTAATGCATATGGTAAAATGGAATGGGTGGTGAAGCACCAGGACTCCTCAATAATGAACGTCTCTGCATCAGAAAAAGCAATCTTTCGTAAAAGGTGTCAAGCAGTTGACATTAAGCTATTGTATTTTAGATTATTAACACTAAAAAGCGTGAAAAAAAAATTTTATAACAAAAAATTGAACCGACTACAAAAAAACATGAAAATAATTTTCTACCAGTCTGAAGAGGGAACTATGGCCCAAGCCCTCTCATTCTGAGTGGAGGCCTGTGCCCAGCAGTGGGACGTATATAGGCTGGGACGAAACTGAAGTCGGTGCCTCAGTACGAGACAGCAGGAGTGATTGAAGTCTAATATATAAAGTATGGGTTTGTATATGGGTATGTATAAGGTATGTAGGTGAAGAAGACGACTATAGGTCCACTCCTGCTGGCTCGTGCTGAGGCACCGACTTCAGTTTCGTCCCAGCCTATATACGTCCCACTGCTGGGCACAGGCCTCCACTCAGAATGAGAGGGCTTGGGCCATAGTTCCCTCTTCAGACTGGTAGAAAATTATTTTCATGTTTTTTTGTAGTCGGTTCAATTTTTTGTTATAAATTTTTTTATATATGTATGTATGTATAAGTAGATGATGAACAGAATATATAATACTTAAACGAATACTGCAATAGGAACAACTCTTGGCTACTGTAGACGACTTCGATAACAAGCTCATTTGATATAGTAATTATAATTTTTACTTTTATGTTTTAACCCTTAATTATTGTTGTTATTTTTAAATTTAATTCTAATTTAACATTGTAATTCTATTTTTATCTGACATTTTATTGTAATTTTCTTTTATCATTTAGACGACCAGATGGCCTAGGGGTTAGAGAACCTGACTACGAAGCTTGAGGTCCCGGGTTCGATTCCCGTGTCGGGGCACTGTTTCAACGAATGTTTGTTCTTGGGTCTTGGGTGTTCCGCTCGCCCGTCCGGCGTCAAATTTGACAACAACTCCAAGACTGGTACCAGGACACTCAGTTCATGCGGTGACAAGCAACGCTTGTCATACAGTTTGTAGGCTGATATTAATTCCATGTAATTTATTTCACAGCATCATGGGCTTGCCAGTAATCCTGTCGGCTGTGCTGTCTTTTCTGCTGGCTGCCAGTACCACCGCTGCACCTGCCAGCAGTGCGCACAGCGTGGTGATCACCCGAAAATTCTTCCCTGATTCCAACATCAGATATACCAGCCAACATGACATAGTCGATCTACTCGTCCCTCTCAACAATATCAACTTCAGTGACGATAACGACGATGACTCAGAAAAAGAAAGAAAAAAAAATGTCACTATTTTCTTCACTGAAGCCGACATTGATAGCAACGGTGACATACAGTATAAAGGTCTCAATGTCTACCATAAAGGTAAAGCCACAAAAGTTTTAGAAAATGGTCGAGACGCAACAGCATTCAACGATGACAGTAAAAATGTTTACATAGGAGCAACAGATGGCATTTACATTTACGAAGATGGAGCTACTAAGAAATATGGTGGATTGTCTGACAGCATAATTCAAATTGAAGCTGATAATAAAACTGGCACTGTTTATTTCTTGAATGAAGATCATCAGTTATTCTCTGTTGGTGATGAAGGTAATGCAAAGAATAAAGTAGAGGGTGTTAAAGATGTAAAACAGTTCGTTGTTGATTATAGTAGTAACATTTTTTACGTTGATTCTAACAATCAGTTGCATGTTTTCAACCAAGATGGTGTAAAGAAGTTTGAAGATTTGCCAAAAGATTCTATGGTGAAACTAGTGAGGCCGACGTTAACTCAAGATAAAGGAGCTGACGCTATTATTGGTAAAAAAGTCTACTCAGTGGTACCGAATGCTACATTATTTCCAATTCCGGTAACGGTTGAAGTACAAACAACTGCGAATGCACCTGATGCAGGCTTTCTGCAATATTATGCGTTGGATAAGAAGATTTATGAATACAAACTTAATCAATTGGTGACAAACTTTAAAGAGTTAAAAGATTTCTTTAATGGCAAGAAGAACGTAATTTATAGCAACCAAAACAGTCACTAAACCAGCTATGAAATCTAGGATTCTTTTTAGGAATTGATCAGAAGATATCAGAGCAATCGGATAAATCAATAAAGATACTGCACACTTACAAGTTTTTTTTACTTTTAATAATACTTTTTTTTTATAACAAGTTTTATACCCTGTTTCCACCAGCTGTTTCCAACAGAGCTGTGCTGTGCCAGGATAGGTAAACAAGCCAAGGATTTCTATTGGTTCATGAAAAACACATTCCTCGCACATCTCTGATGGAAACTCAGCCTATTTAACATCATCACTTATTAACAAAAACTGTTGCCAAATCGTGCCATAGCCATATATCATCTATCTAATTTTTGGTTCTGACTGAATCATTATCGCCCAGCTGAAACTACTGGAGCCAGAAACTTGAAATTTGGCACACGTTTTTCTCAAGAGCCCTAGAGATCTACTAAATAGGTGAGAAGAAGTTTCAAAGTTTGTTTGTATGTTCGTCATTTTTGAAGCTAGAACTTTGAAACATTTCCAAAGGGTCTTAATACATACTAATAGATAGTTCATGGGCCAAAGAGTGATAAAGACTACTTTTTATCCCAGAAAAATGCACAGTTCCCGAGGGACCAGCGCGCGATAACCGATTCTACGCGGGCGAAGCCGCGGGCAAAAGCTAGTAAGAAATAAAATAAAAACGTATTTCAGCGATTTTAGAAATTTTACTCTTAAAAGGGTCAAAAAGGCGTTTAAATTTTGTATGGAACTATGACCGTTTATGAAGTTGGTGCGTTCAAGAAACTTATTTGGGCTAAATTTAATATTTATATTTATATAAAATTGTTCGTTTTGATTGATTCATCATGGCCCAGCCGAAACTACTAGAGTCAGAAACTTGAAATTAGGCAGACATATTTCATGAGGTTCATAAAGATCCCCTAAGAAGGGATTTTTAGAAATACGACCGTGACTTCGTGAAGCAAGAAGATATTTGTATAAAATATAGAGGTATCTAACCGATGACAAAACTGTAGGAGGACAAAAATTTAGACGGAGTTACTGGATATACAGACAGACAGAAAGTGACTTTGTTTTAGGTATACTAGGTATGTATGTATGCTTCTTGATAAATATAAATCTAATGACTCGGAGTCAAATGTCAAGAGTATAATATACCTACATATTACTATCTAATTCAGTCATCTGTGTTGTTCTAAAGCAATAACACTCATAATCGGGTAAGTATATGTCTTCAAATTATATATACCTATACATATATTTTTCTACAAGCTCTTTGATGGTAGGTGAATTATACGGCGTGTATTTTGTTATGACCATAAATCTACATTACTTTCAAAAACTTACAAAAAAATTTTTTTTCATTATACAATAATTTAGCATGCAATGTATCACTACATTGTCACTATATAGGTGTGTACACGCCGTGAGCTTTTAAAAAAAACCTTTGGATTTTAGAAGCACGCTTCTGGTATTGACGATAACATACGATGGTGATATGCGGTTCTGTTCTGTTATCAACTTGCAAAACTTTTCATAATTAACGTAAAAAGTTATGTAAAGAATAACCATCAGTACAAAATAAACCTTGCTGTAATAAAATATGATTCTTTATCTTTTTCCAATTTTAATACAACATGACTTTTAGTCATGATACAAATAAAACAAAATCGGCATTTTTGAATTCTTCCATTGTTAATTTAAATTTTAAATTGAGAACACCCCGCTTTAACACACTACTTTTATTTGGAAGTATATAGAGCTGTGTTATACTGTATCTTCTTCTCTTGAGTATGTCAAATTAATTTTTTGGTCTGCTTTTGTTTAATATTTCTTTAATGTACTTTTCGAAATGCTCGTTGCTTCTTTATTTAACTCGGTCTTGTACCTTATTAAAATATTTAAGATCAACCAAAATCAAAATGGTACAATCAATTAATAAATTACAAATTAAATTAAAACCTAAATGAAAAATTAATAAAGGAAAAAAAACAAAATATCAAAAACCAAAAAAATAATAAAATTAAAAAAAAACAAAAGGAATAAATCATAAAATAAACTAAACTAAAAACTACTCAACAGCCGTCCGCATTGTACTTGGCCCAAACGTACCCATTACCCCAGCGGCATTGCCCCGTTGTATGGCCAACGAGACCCGCTGGACCAAGTACGATCCGGAACGGGGGTCACCTCCTCTGTCCCTCATCCTGCGCCCCAACTCCCCAACCAACGACCTGGCGTCCACCCCCCAAGGGCCAGCCGTCTCGACCGCAAATGGCACAAACAAAGATCAACACTTTTCTTACAACTTTCAACTTCTTTACAAAATATTTATACCTAAGATACATTACAAACAATTTCCCGTAATTGGCTATTTACAGAAAACCTTGTTTAACCCTTAACCAGGCAATGTACTATATAGGACCACATTATGTTAGATTTTTTTTAACGAGCAATGTGTTCCTGAGGACCACAATATGTCAAACACTCATAGACAACAAATATTTTTAGTGATTTATCAATATTTGCGTGTGACGGATCGCAAATAAGAAAATTAAAAAAAAAAAAGTTTCGATATTTGAAACTTTTTGCAAACAAGGACTGTTTTTGTAGCGCACTGTGCAGTTAATTGACGAAAATGTGGAAAAAGAATCCAGTAAGTATTGTTTGTTGTTTTTAAGCATATATTTGAGAGTTTTTACGTTCTCTGAATGCATTTTATGTTTCATAACAAATGTTTTTGTACTTGTAATGATTATTTGAATTATGTGGTCCATATATGATCATTGTCCGATGCGCATTCAAATTTGTCGGGAGGTATATTGATGAGGCTTTTTGTTTTTCCGCCTCGACCGCTGAAAGACAGGGATATCCAATGAATATTACAAAGAATGGCCTCATCAAAAGATAAAGATACCAACGAGGATGATTTTCAAATAGATTTTTTGACAATATTACCCACAGGCTAGATGAATGGCAAAGTATTCCTAAAGATGACTTACTCGACGTATTCTCTATTGAGCCTGTGACTGAACTGATCAAAGAAGTCAACATATACAATCTCAGGACTTGGGTTTTGAAGGGACACACCTCAGCTGCAAGCTGATATCATTTCTACTGGTCCAGTTTCAGCACTGAGCAACACAAACATTTCAATATTAGAAAATGAAGCAAATAATCCACTATCTGACATAGATTCCTCGCTTCCAGTTGCTCCACCACCATCTACCTCAATTACACCACCATCTTCTTCAATTTTACCACCAATAACACCATGTTCACCAATTGCACCACCATCTCACCCACTAAATAAAGCTGTCACGTTTCTTCAAAAACTTCAAAATGTGGGGCAAGGTACTCATATGGACCACATGTTTTTTACTTGGCCATACAAGGGACTCACAGGGACCACAAGGTTTTTTTTCTTTAATAATAAGTAAAAAAAAATAAAAAAAATATGATTTACTTGCTTTTGCTATATATAAACTAATTCCTAAATTTCATAAACTTTACTCAATAAAACCCTCGTTGCCTGGTTAAGGGTTAAGTTGACTCACCATGGAAATCAATTCCCGAAAAATAACAAACTACCTAAATAATTGTGTAAGTGGTGGTTTTAACTGCTCTATATAAATCAATGAAAACACAACGAGTGCACTCTTCGCGTGGTGGGTTGCTTCTAAGTCAAAAAGAAAATTGTCATTTTTCACTAACGAATCCTTCCGATTTCTCACGAAACCCGAAGGTTTTTCTAAGAGCTCACGGATTGTAAGTATATTTTTCTATAAAACGTCGCACTTGCTGACATAACAGCTGTCGCAGGGGGGCTACTATGAAATTCGAGAACCGAAGTTCGTATCGTGATGTCCCTCTCACTCTCGTGTTAAATAATAAAAGCGTCAGTGGGACGGCAAGATATGAAGTTCGCATTTTGCACTTTGTAATATACTACGACACGATATGCCCAAGCCCCCTCATTCTGAGAGGAGGCCTGTGCCAACAGTGGGACGTATACATATAGGCTGGGATGACGATGATGATGATGATATTAATGATAAGCATACCAAATTATTTGAACCCCTGGAAATTTCCACATGTCTCGAGCTAGATAACGCTTTGGAAACATTTATCAGGATAACCTTTGTAATTTTGAACTCTGTTTTTTGTCTGTGAGATAAAAAGTTTCTTGAATGTAAATAAATGGCGGAATTATAAGTAGATCCATGCATGAAAAGATTGATGAATGTAGAAGAAGCGAGAGTTGTATGCCAGAATCGTAGCAAGTGGAAGGATATAGTCTCTGCCTACCCCGTTGGGAAAGAGGCGTGATTTTATGTATGTATGTATGTATAAGTAGATGATGAACAGAATAATACTTAAACGAATACTGCAATAGGAACAACTCTTGGCTACTGTAGACGACTTCGTTAACAAGCTCATTTGATATAGTAATTATAATTTTTACTTTTATGTTTTAACCCTTAATTATTGTTATTTTTAAATTTAATTCTAATTTGACATTGTAATTCTATTTTTATCTGACATTTTATTGTAATTTTCTTTTATAATTTAGACGACGAGATGGCCTAGGGGTTAGAGAACCTGACTACGAAGCTTGAGGTCCCGGGTTCGATTCCCGTGTCGGGGGTGTACTGCCGTTTCGTCAAAATATTTTTCGCCAAATTTCACTTCCCAAAAAACTTATCGCAACAGTTTCATTTCCCAAACGAATCTTTGGCATATTTACATTTCGCATTTTATTCATTTGGTCAAATTATCATTATGCATAATTTTAGTTTGTCAAATTTTATTACGACAAACGTTTACTAAGCAAACGTTTTATATTGGCAAATATTGTATCCAAAAAAAATGATTGTTCAAAATGACATTTCGCACAAACCAACTGCTACCAGAAAAGTAGCTTATGTTAGAACTGCGTCTTCTTCAGAAACGAACTGCTATCAGAAAAGTAGATGAGGTTAGACTGCGTCCCCCACAGAAAACGGACTGCTACCAAAAAAATAGGTTAGATTATCGGTTAAAACTGCGTCCCCCGCAAAAACGAACTGCTATCAAAAAAGTAGGTTAGGTTAGGTTAGAACTGCGCCCCTCCACAGAAACGAACTGTTCCCAGAAAAGTAAGTTATTATGTCATGCGATATTTTGGGAAGAGTACATTATGCCAAACGATACATTTGACCAAATATTACTTGGCAATATGAAACATGACTAAGTCATTATTTGCGAAACAATAATTTGCCAAATAAAAATTTATTAACTGTAAATATGCGATAAGTTTTTTTGCCAAATGATTTTTTGCCAAATGATAATTTGGGTAAAATTTTTTGGGATGTGATACTTTGGGAAAAGTTTTTTGGCCATACATTAGTAATCCCGTGTCGGGGCACTGTGTCAACGAATGTTTGTTCTTGGGTCTTGGGTGTTCCGCTCGCCCGTCCGGCGTCAAATTTGACAACAACTCCAAGACTGGTACCAGGACACTCAGTTCATGCGGTGACAAGCAACGCCTGTCATACAGTTTGTAGGCTGATATTAATTCTATGTAATTTATTTCACAGCATCATGGGCTTGCCAGTAATCCTGTCGGCTGTGCTGTCTTTTCTGCTGGCTGCCAGTACCACCGCTGCACCTGCCAGCAGTGCGCACAGCGTGGTGATCACCCGAAAATTCTTCCCTGATTCCAACATCAGATATACCAGCCAACATGACATAGTCGATCTACTCGTCCCTCTCAACAATATCAACTTCAGTGACGATAACGACGATGACTCAGAAAAAGAAAGAAAAAAAAATGTCACTATTTTCTTCACTGAAGCCGACATTGATAGCAACGGTGACATACAGTATAAAGGTCTCAATGTCTACCATACAGGTAAAGCCACAAAAGTTTTAGAAAATGGTCGAGACGCAACAGCATTCAACGATGACAGTAAAAATGTTTATATAGGAGCAACAGACGGCATTTATATTTACGAAGATGGAGCTACTAAGAAATATGGTGGATTATCTGACAGCATAATTCAAATTGAAGCTGATAATAAAACTGGCACTGTTTATTTCTTGACTGAAGATCATCAGTTATTCTCTGTTGGCGATGAAGGTAATGCAAAGAATAAAGTAGAGGGTGTTCAAGATGTAAAACAGTTCGTTGTTGATTATAGTAGTAACATTTTTTACGTTGATTCTAACAATCAGTTGCATGTTTTCAACCAAGATGGTGTAAAGAAGTTTGAAGATTTGCCAAAAGATTCTACGGTGAAACTAGTGAGGCCGACGTTAACTCAAGATAAAGGAGCTTCCGCTATTATTGGTAAAAAAGTCTACTTAATGGAACCGAATGCTACATTATCTCCAACTCCAGTAACGGTTGAAGTACTAACAACTGCAAGTGCACCTGATGCAGGTTGTTCCGTTTTCGCAAAAGTAATTTGTTTTGTTGACATAGCAACATTTAGAAATGTCAGTTAACTGTCATATTTTAGTACCGTAGAAACTCGTCTCTCTCTCGTACGAATCGTGTCGTTGAACTGTCGTGTCGCTGTCGAAGTTTGTTCTAGTTGAAGAAAGTTATTTGTGTGCCTTGTGGAGTCAGGAGGATCCTGCGGCTGCTTCGTGTATAGTCAGGTAGCAGGTAACCCAGGACTGAAAGGTAAGACTGGCCAGCTCGAGGAAGTCCAGTGGCCCTGTACCTGAACAGCTGCTGAGTCTACGCAGCGCTAAGCAGGGTGAGTGTCCTTCTGAGTCACACAAGGCTATTTCTGCCGTTTATAGATACAGTCCACGATTAAAAAACCTCTCACAAACAACTCGAGCTAATAGATCAGAACACCTCAGATCTGCAACATTTTGGTCCATCGATCCGTATCTTGAAGAGGCGATCTATGGTAATTGTAAATCTCGCGTTAAATTTGGTAATTGTTTCTAGTAAATTCCATTAATTTTGGTGTATAATTTGTCGTTTTTCGTTATAATTTTTTTCGTCCACCAAATTGTAGGGTATGCCTAGAATCCTTTGTTCGAAATTCCAGATCTTAAGTGCGGAATTAATTTGTGTCGGATATCAATGTAATTGAATTATTGGTAATTTAAATTGTTGAATTAAATTAATTAATATTGTTTTTTAATAATAAATTTATAAAATATAAATTTATTTTTGTAATTAATAGTTTGTTGTTAGAGCGGAACATTGTTGCAAATCTTCCGTGTAACGAAACGCATTAGTTAATCTGTAGTGTCAAATCCGTTAAACGTCATACGTCAAACGTCACTTGAATCTGACAGATTAATAATATTGCGGTGTTGATCACCCTTGTCGTATGATATTTTTTGGCTTTTAGTTTGTTAATTGTTGAAAATGAGTAGCCACGGTGATGATGAATTTGAGCCCCCAGCTGTTGATGTTTTTAGAGTACAGCGGGACTACATAATTATGCGTTTGGAGCACATTGAAAGTTCGGAATTAGTCGGTTATATTGAACAAGATTTTAAGGATATTGAGAACGATTTTCATGCTGCTCAACTTAAGATTTTGCGTCCTCTAAACCTTGAACAACGTTCCGCGGAGTACGAAGTGACTAAAATGTTTGAAATGCGGCTGCAATCTGTGAAAAGTAGACTTAGACAGGCGAATAAAACGGAGTCAAAACCTGCGGTCTCGAATGATTCCTCGAACCTAGCTAAGTTGCCTAAAATTACGATCAAACCTTTCGATGGCAAACTTGAGAACTGGGTGTCTTTCAAAGAATTATTTGATTCCTTGATTCATAATAGGAATATACCGAATGTCGAAAAATTGCATTATTTGTTGATATGTGTTCAGGGTTTTGCTTATGATCTAATTAAAACGTTTCCATTGTCAGGTGACAGTTATGTCAGTGCATATGAAACCTTGTCTAAGTACTATAATAAAAAAAGACAGATTGCAATAACTTATTATGAAAAGCTGCTCTATTGTGAATCGGTTAAAAGCAAAGGTGATTTGGATAGGGTCTCTCGGGTATTTAATGAGAACTTGAGTATATTGTCAAAGTTTAATTTGCCCGATAAGAATTTTATGCTGTTTCATTTGTTGTGGTTGAAATTGGATATTGCAACACGAGAAGCATTTGAGTTGCAACTTGCTTCTGAAATTGACATCCCTAAATTTGAAGATTTGCAAGATTTTATTGAAAAGAGAAGTAGGGCATTGGAGAATTCAAGTATTAGGTTGAATGTAGTTCAAAGTAAACCGGTCATTAAAAACAAGTCTTCGTTCGCGGTGCCATCGGCACCGGTGTCTGTTTGTCCAATGTGTGCTGCGGAACATGAGTTGGAAAAGTGCCCGAGGTTTATTGAACTGTCCGCAGTTGAGAGGTTCTCGGTAATAAAGGAGAAGGGGTTGTGTATGTTGTGTCTGTGTCCATTTCATATTGTAAGGAATTGTGAATCTGCTTCTTGTTGTGCTGAATGTAACTATCGTCACCACACTTTGTTACATTTCCCAAAGTGTGCTGGCACGGCAAACAATTCGCCATCTAGTTCTCAGTCGACAAGCTTATCAGTTACTGGTTATGCCACTCAGGTCTTGTTTTCAACTGCGGTGGTTCACATAAGAAACAGTCAAGGAAAATTGGTTCCAATCCGTGCTCTTCTTGATTCTGGTAGTGCTTGTAATTTTATTACAAAAAGGGCTGCAAACCGGCTTGGATTACGTATAAATAACTGTCGGCAATCGGTGAACGGCATTGGTCCAACATCAGCGTTGACACTTGGGTCTGTTGTTTGTGATATCTTTCCATCTAAAGGAGATTGTTTGAATAAGCTTTCTTTGGAGGCATTCGTTTTAGCTCGTATTTGTTCAGATATGCCATCTGAGAAATTTGATACTTCAACCTGGGATCACATAAGGAATTTGGATCTTGCTGATCCTCATTTCTATGAACCAGGACCTGTCGATATGCTGGTTAGTGTCGGCTTTCTCGCGTCGGCGCTCCAGCCTGGTCTTGCAAAAGGCGAAGCAGGTCAGCCCATTGCTGTCAGCACTATTTTCGGCTGGATAGTAATGGGTGAGTGTGCTCCTAGTGTTAATTCTTTTGGTTGTCGCACTCCTTGTGTCAATGTCGTTACCAAGGATTGCTTTCTCGTCTCTAGTTTGTCTTTGGACAACAATATTAAACGGTTTTGGGAGATAGAAAGTGTAGTCGAAACTCCTAAATCGGTCAGTTTGTCGAAAAATGACTTATTGTGTGAAAGTTCTATGGAGGCGTCGTATCGTCGAAGCCCGGAGGGAAGGATGATCGTCCCACTGACATTCAGTAATCCTCAGGAGAGGCCCAGTTTTTTAAATTCTCGTGAGATAGCTCTAAAGCGGCTTCAGGGTTTGGAGAAGAAATTCCGTATAAATCCTCAATTTCGTACAGCTTATGTTAACTTTATGGATGACTACAAAAATTGTGGTCATATGGAAGAAGTGGAACCTCCATCATCAAGCGAAGGTAGCTTTTACTACGTGCCCCATCATGGAGTATTGCGACCTGACTCTGTCTCTACCCCTCTGCGTACTGTGTTCGATGCAAGTGCTAAGGACGGCAGAGGAAACTCTTTGAATGATGCATTGTTACCGGGCCCAAAATTGCAGAAGAATATTTTCGACTTATTAATCCGTTTTCGCTGGCACGCTGTCGTGTTTACTGGGGATATTAAGCAGATGTATCGCCAGTTTCTCGTTGACACTAAAGATTGTGACTATCAGCGCATCTTGTGGCGACCATCTCCAGAAGAACCAGTGAAGGATTTTCGCTTGCTCACAGTCACATATGGCGTGTCCTGTGCTCCATATCAGGCTTTATGGTGTATCTTGAGACTGGCAAGGGAGTTTTCTTCAACTGCTCCTCTTGGTTCGGCGGTCCTGGATAGAGATACGTACGTAGATGACATCGTGTCGGGCGCGGACTCGGTGGAAAATGCTATCCGTATTCGACAAGAGTTAATGCACATTTTATCGTCGGCACACCTTCATTTGCGGAAATGGACCTCGAACAACCCACGTTTCTTAAGTGAATTGTCGGATTCTGATTTGTATTCAGAACAGTTTCGCAACTTTGAGGATGTCCATGACGTCTCGTTGAAGATTTTGGGTCTATTGTGGTTACCTAAGTCGGACACATTTTCGTTTAGGACGGCGTCACTGGATGGGCGATGTACAAAACGATCCATCCTTTCTGATATCGCTCGGATCTTTGACCCGCTGGGACTTCTCTCGCCTGTTGTATTTCTCGCAAAATACTTGATGCAACTTTTGTGGCTGTCAGGTGTTCGCTGGGATGATGACGTACCTAAATGTATCGCTGAAGAGTGGATTAAATTTAAATCGCAGCTGCCATCGTTGTGCTCACTTTCCATCCCTCGTAGAATGGTAGATTCGTTTAAAGACATTCAGTTTCATGGATTTTGTGATGCATCGGAGCGTGGCTTTTGTGCTGTATTGTATTGTCGTGTTGTAACCAACAACAATGAAATTATCGTGCGTCTTTGTTGTGCAAAGTCGAAAGTAGCACCGCTGCGTAAACTTTCAATTCCTCGTTTGGAACTGCAAGCAGCTGTTCTACTATCGGAGCTTATGATGTCAGTGTCTCATGCTCTAAAGAGTTTCCACGAGATTGTCGCTGTGCATGCTTGGTCGGACTCCACTGTCGCTCTCACATGGATTAAATCATGTCCTTCAAGGTGGAAGACTTTTGTTGCTAACCGGACTGCTTCGATTCAAGAAAAGATTGCTCCTGATTCTTGGCACCATGTTTCTACCACGGACAACCCAGCGGACTATGGCTCTCGAGGTTTGCTCCCAGCTGATTTGGTGCAATGCCAGTCGTGGTGGGCGGGTCCCTCATGGTTGTCGCGTCCTGAAGATCACTGGCCACGACATGCAGTTGGAGTTGACGGATCAGCTTTCGAGGAAGAAAAGGTTTTGACCTTATTTAGCGCCATGAATTCTGACTTCGTCGATCAAATTTTATTTCGGTTTTCGTCGTTTCGTCGTATCGTGAATGTTTTATCGTATTGTTTTCGTTATCTACATAATCTGAGGAATCCTAATACAAAAAAAATCGGCTTAGCTCTCTCATCTGACGAAGTAAATTGCGTTATTCGGTTTTTAGTAAAACACGTCCAAGAATGTGTATTCTCGACTGAAATCCGAATTACAAAAAAAGGTTCAACTAACTCGCTCCCTAAAGCTCTTCGTAAACTATGTCCATTTGTTGATGAGGATGGTTTATTAAGGGTGGGCGGTCGGCTCTGTCATAGTCTCAACATGAGCTATGAAAAGAAGCATCCCTTGTTGCTGCCTCGCGATCATAGATTAACTTCGCTGATAATCGAAGAGTATCATCATCGCTTCATGCATCCTGGTTTGCAAACTTTGCAAAACCTTATCGCTCAGGAATTCTGGATTTTGTCGTCAAAGCGAGCTATTCGTTCGGTAATATCGTCATGCGTCAAATGTTTTCGCGTCCGTCCACGGGTGACCCCATCACCTCTCATGGGGGATTTGCCGTCGTTTCGTATTAGTCAGTTAAAGCCATTTTCATCAGCCGCGGTCGATTACGCTGGACCTTTTAACGTCTCGTTAAGGCGTGCTAGAGGTAGTAAATCGTACAAGGCTTACATATGCGTCTTCGTGTGTACTGCCACAAAGGCAGTACATTTAGAGCTTGTCTCGGAACTAACGTCTGAAGCCTATCTCGCGGCGCTTCGTCGTTTCATTGCTCGTCGTGGTCGTTGTTCTCGATTGATATCTGATCAAGGTACAAATTTTGTTGGTGCAAGCAACATTCTTAAACATCTGATGTCTGAAGCTTCACAGTCAGAGCACATTGAATTTGTATTCAACCCTCCTGGTAGCCCGCATTTTTCAGGCTTAGTAGAGTCGGGCGTCAAATCAGTTAAGACTCATTTGTTGCGAGTTATTGGTTTGCAGCGTCTCACATTCGAAGAATTCTATACTTTGCTAACTCAAATAGAGGCGCTTCTCAATTCGCGTCCACTATCTCCTCTAAGCTCAGACCCTAATGACTTTTCCGTGTTGACTCCGGGTCATTTTTTAACATTAGAGCCCTTGACTATTCTCCCTGAACCGAATTTGTCCGATGTCAACGTTGGTCCCCTCCATCGATGGAGACTCTTGCAGAAAATGCACCAAGACTTCTGGCGTAAGTGGCACCTCGAATATCTACATACACTTCATCAACGCAAGAAATGGTCTAACCAAGAGCAGAATCTTACCGTAGGAACTATGGTTCTCATTATCAATGAGCAGTCGAGCCCTTTGAAATGGAATTTGGGCAGAATAATTCAGTTGCACCCGGGTGGCGATGGCATTTCTCGCGTCGTAACTGTCCGTACTGCAAACGGAGAATGCAGGCGCCCAGTGGTAAAGCTCTGCTGCCTACCACTGGCTAATTAGTTCTATAACGTGTTCTTATCGTATTTCGTTGGTTTGCTGGTTTGGACTCAACACGTTGTCGGCTTCGGTTGAGTCCAGACTAGCAAGCCATCCTTATTAATGTACAATTTGTGTTGTTGTCGTTTGTTAGATCGAAAATACCTTGTATTTTGGTGGGCGGAATGTTCCGTTTTCGCAAAAGTAATTTGTTTTGTTGACATAGCAACATTTAGAAATGTCAGTTAACTGTCATATTTTAGTACCGTAGAAACTCGTCTCTCTCTCGTACGAATCGTGTCGTTGAACTGTCGTGTCGCTGTCGAAGTTTGTTCTAGTTGAAGAAAGTTATTTGTGTGCCTTGTGGAGTCAGGAGGATCCTGCGGCTGCTTCGTGTATAGTCAGGTAGCAGGTAACCCAGGACTGAAAGGTAAGACTGGCCAGCTCGAGGAAGTCCAGTGGCCCTGTACCTGAACAGCTGCTGAGTCTACGCAGCGCTAAGCAGGGTGAGTGTCCTTCTGAGTCACACAAGGCTATTTCTGCCGTTTATAGATACAGTCCACGATTAAAAAACCTCTCACAAACAACTCGAGCTAATAGATCAGAACACCTCAGATCTGCAACACAGGTTTTCTGCAATATTATGCGTTGGATAAGAAGATTTATGATTACAAACTTAGTCAACATGTGACAAACTTTAAAGATTTAAAAGATTTCTACAATGGCAAGAAGAACGGAATTTATAGCAACCAAAACAGTCACTAAACCAGCTATGAAATCTAGGATTCCCTTTAGGAATTGATCAGAAGATATCAGAGCAATCGGATGAATCAATAAAGATACTGCACACTTACAAGTTTTTTTTACTTTTAATAATATTTTTTTATATCAAGTTTTATACCCTGTTTCCACCAGAGCTGTGCTGTGCCAGGATAGGTAAACAATAGGCTTGAGTTGGTCCTGAACTAAGAACTAAAAAGAAAGAATTCCCATCGCGGACCGAAAAGTATTAGTTCCTCGTAAACGATCTAAATCGGTCTGGGTCCCGCTCCCGGTTCGCGCTCTTTAGCTTCGGTAGGTCGGAGTCGGAGCTGAAATGGTATGGGAGCGAGAGCAAGCATTGGGAGCTGTTTCGGTCGGAGCCGCTCCTCGGAGCTAAAGGAACTAAAGGAACTAAAAGACGGAACTAGTTCATTTGACCGATTGACCGAGATCGGAGCGCTCCCTTTGAATACCGAGCGGGCGCAACTCTAATAAACAAGCCAAGGGTTTCT
Organism: Choristoneura rosaceana; assembly: GCA_037349165.1. Lineage (NCBI taxonomy): Eukaryota > Metazoa > Arthropoda > Insecta > Lepidoptera > Tortricidae > Choristoneura > Choristoneura rosaceana. The sequence goes on from JAZBNJ010000007.1 coordinate 2,931,442, forward strand.
ATTGGTATGGTTCATGAAAAACACATTCCTCGCACGTCTCTGGTGGAAACTCAGCCTATTTAACATCATCACTTAGTAACAAAAACTGTTGCCAAACCGTGCCCATATTATCTAGCTATTTTTTGTTCTGACTGAGTCATTATCGCCCAGTTGAAACTACTAGAGCCAGAAACTTGAAATTTGGCACACATATTTTTCTCAAGAGCCATAGAGATCCACTAAGAATGTGAGAAGTTTCAAAGTTTGTTTGTATGTTCGTCATTTTTGAAGCTAGAATTTTAAAATATTTTCAAAGGGTCTTAATCCATACTCATATTATAAATGTGAAAGTGTGTGTGTTTGTAAGTTTGTGTGTTTGTATGTTCGTCCATCTTTCAATCCCAGAAAAATGCACAGTTCCCTAGGGACCAGCGCCCGATTAGGGAATTATACGTGGGCGTAGCCGCGGGCAAAAGCTAGTAAGAAATAAAATAAACACGCATTTCAGCGATTTTAGAAATTCTACCCTTAAGGGTTTGAGAGTTTGTATGGAACTTTGATCGTTTATGAAGTTGGTGCGTTCCAGAAACTTATTTGGGCTAAATTTAATTTTAATACTTAATTAAAATTGTTTGTCCTGACTGATTCATCATGGTCCAGCCGAAACTACTGGAGCCAGAAACTTGAAATTTGGCAGACATATTTCATGAGGGTCATAAAGATCCCCTAAGAAGGGATTTTTGGAAATTCGACCGTGACTTCGTGAAGCAAGAAGATATTTATATAAAAAATATATCTAACCGATGACAAAACTGTAGGAGGACAAAAATTTAGACGAAGTTACCGGATATACAGACAGACAGAAAGTGACTTTGTTTTAGGTATACTTCTAGATATGTATGTATGCTTCTTGATATAAATCTACTGACTCGGAGTCAAATGTCAAGAGTATAATATAACTACCTACATATTACTATCAAATTCAGTCATCTGTGTTGTTCTAAAGCAATAACACTCATAATCGGGTAAGTATATGTCTTTGAATTATATATACCTATACATATATTTTTGTACAAGCTCTTTGATGGTACGTGAATTATACGGCGTGTATTTTGTTATGACCACAAAATTTGAGGATTGCTAGTTAAGGTCCTAAATTTACCTACTTTTTTTCGCATAACCAATGTAACCCGAATGGGCTTTACGCATAATTTGTGAATTCCGAATATTGTTTAGGCAGAAAATTACTTACGCATAAATTAGTTACGCAGAAAGTTACTTTCGCATACTTAATGTAACATCAATTTTATGTCTGGAAAGCAAATATTCATATGAATTTAACGATTCTGAAACGAAGTCGACGGAGCTCCGCTTCGCGGAGGTCCTATTCCGCCTGTTAAGGCGCTTCGCGCCTTGACAAAATACTAACCTAATCTAACCTATAGGTGAGCAATCATGTATAACATTTTTCTAGTCATAAATAGTAATTAGGTAACTTGTTTTCGAACATAGATTTGGACAGGATTTTGGCCTATCAAAATTTGGCTAAATTACATATATGCTAAACAAGATTATGCATAATAAAATTCGGCCATGTTAATAATATGCTTAAATAAATTCGGCTAAACCATTATTCGGCTTATACAGAATTATGCCGAACTAAATTTCGGCAAGTTTAAGATTCGGCGTAAATAAATTATGCGAAACCTGTTATGCGTAATCAGTTTCGGACATTAAAAAGTATGCCAAATAGAGGGCACCCGTTTTTACTATAGAAGTTACCATAATTTTAAATATTTTCGTTGTTTCTTTTAAAAACGTGTGATTTTTTTTTAAATAAATGGAGTATAATATATTTTTCTATAAAAAGTCGCACTTGCTGACGTAACAGCTGTCTCAGGGGGGCTACGATGAAATTCAAGAACCGAAGTTCGTATCGTGCCATCCCTCTCACTCTCGTATTAAATAATATAAGCGGCAGCGGGACGGCAAGATGTTAAGTTCGTATTTTGCACTTTGTAGCATAGGGTATATTATTATTATTGTACACTCACCAGCAATTAATATCTGCCACAGCGGAGCGTGCAAAAATATCTGACACGTCCTTCCGGCCCTAGAAATAGAGTCGTATCAGATATTTATGCACGCCTGTTGTGTCAGATAATTATTGGTGCTAACTGTAATATACTACGACACGATATGCCCAAGCCCTCTCATTCTGAGAGGAGGCCTGTGCCAATAGGCTGGGATGACAATGATGATGATGATATTAATGATAAACATACCAAATTATTTGAAACCCTGGAAATTTCCAAATGTCTCGAGCTAGATAACGCTTTGGAAACAGTTATCAGGATAACTTTTGTAATTTTGAAGTCTGTTTTTTGTCTGTAAGATAAAAGTTTCTTGAATGTAAATAAATGGCGGAATTATAAGTAGATGCATGCATGAAAAGATTGATGAATGTAGAAGAAGCGAGAGTTGTATGCCAGAATCGTAGCAAGTGGAAGGATGTAGTCTCTGCCTACCCCGTTGGGAAAGAGGCGTGATTTTATATATGTATGTATGTATAAGTAGATGATGAACAGAATATATAATACTTAAACGAATACTGCAATAGGAACAACTCTTGGCTACTGTAGACGACTTCGATAACAAGCTCATTTGATATAGTAATTATAATTTTTACTTTTATGTTTTAACCCTTAATTATTGTTGTTATTTTTAAATTTAATTCTAATTTAACATTGTAATTCTATTTTTATCTGACATTTTATTGTAATTTTCTTTTATCATTTAGACGACCAGATGGCCTAGGGGTTAGAGAACCTGACTACGAAGCTTGAGGTCCCGGGTTCGATTCCCGTGTCGGGGCACTGTTTCAACGAATGTTTGTTCTTGGGTCTTTGGTGTTCCGCTCGCCCGTCCGGCGTCAAATTTGACAACAACTCCAAGACTGGTACCAGGACACTCAGTTCATGCGGTGACAAGCAACGCCTGTCATACAGTTTGTAGGCTGATATTAATTCCATGTAATTTATTTCACAGCATCATGGGCTTGCCAGTAATCCTGTCGGCTGTGCTGTCTTTTCTGCTGGCTGCCAGTACCACCGCTGCACCTGCCAGCAGTGCGCACAGCGTGGTGATCACCCGAAAATTCTTCCCTGATTCCAACATCAGATATACCAGCCAACATGACATAGTCGATCTACTCGTCCCTCTCAACAATATCAACTTCAGTGACGATAACGACGATGACTCAGAAAAAGAAAGAAAAAAAAATGTCACTATTTTCTTCACTGAAGCCGACATTGATAGCAACGGTGACATACAGTATAAAGGTCTCAATGTCTACCATAAAGGTAAAGCCACAAAAGTTTTAGAAAATGGTCGAGACGCAACAGCATTCAACGATGACAGTAAAAATGTTTACATAGGAGCAACAGACGGCATTCATATTTACGAAGATGGAGCTACTAAGAAATATGGTGGATTATCTGACAGCATAATTCAAATTGAAGCTGATAATAAAACTGGCACTGTTTATATCTTGACTGAAGATCATCAGTTATTCTCTGTTGGCGATGAAGGTAGTGCAAAGAATAAAGTAGAGGGTGTTCAAGATGTAAAACAGTTCGTTGTTGATTATAGTAGTAACATTTTTTACGTTGATTCTAACAATCAGTTGCATGTTTTCAACCAAGATGGTGTAAAGAAGTTTGAAGATTTGCCAAAAGATTCTACGGTGAAACTAGTGAGGCCGACGTTAACTCAAGATAAAGGAGCTTCCGCTATTATTGGTAAAAAAGTCTACTTAATGGAACCGAATGCTACATTATCTCCAACTCCAGTAACGGTTGAAGTACTAACAACTGCGAGTGCACCTGATGCAGGTTTTCTGCAATATTATGCGTTGGATAAGAAGATTTATGATTACAAACTTAGTCAACATGTGACAAACTTTAAAGATTTAAAAGATTTCTACAATGGCAAGAAGAACGGAATTTATAGCAACCAAAACAGTCACTAAACCAGCTATGAAATCTAGGATTCCCTTTAGGAATTGATCAGAAGATATCAGAGCAATCGGATGAATCAATAAAGATACTGCACACTTACAAGTTTTTTTTTGCTGTTAATATTTTTTTTTTATATCAAGTTTTATACCCTGTTTCCACTAGAGCTTGAGTCGGTCCTGAACTAAGAACTAAAAAGAAAGAATTCCCATCGCGGACCGAAAAGAATTAGTTCCTCGTAAACGATCTTAATCGGTCTGGGTCACGCTCCCGGTCCGCGTTCTTTAGCTTCGGTCGGTCGGAGTCGGAGCTGAAATGGTATGAGAGCGAGGGCGAGCATTGGGAGCTGGAAGTGGGAGTGTGTTTCGATCGGAGCCGCTCGTCGGAGCTAAAGGAACTAAAAGACCGAACTAGTTCATTTGACGTATTGACCGAGATCGGAGCGCTCCCTTTGAATACCGATCGGGCGCAACTCTAATAAACAAGCCAAGGGTTTCTATTGGTATGGTTCATGAAAAACACATTCCTCGCACGTCTCTGGTGGAAACTCAGCCTATTTAACATCATCACTTATTAACAAAAACTGTTGCCAAACCGTGCCCATATTATCTAGCTATTTTTTGTTCTGACTGAGTCATTATCGCCCAGTTGAAACTACTGGAGCCAGAAACTTGAAATTTGGCACACATATTTTTCAAGAGCCATAGAGATCCACTAAGAAGGTGAGAAGTTTCAAAGTTTGTTTGTATGTTCGTCATTTTTGAAGCTAGAATTTTAAAATATTTTCAAAGGGTCTTAATCCATACTAATATTATAAATGCGAAAGTGTGTGTGTTTGTAAGTTTGTGTGTTTGTAAGTTTGTGTGTTTGTATGTTCGTCCATCTTTCAATCCCAGAAAAATGCACAGTTCCCTAGGGACCAGCGCCCGATTAGCGAATTATACGTGGGTGAAGCCGCGGGCAAAAGCTAGTAAGAAATAAAATAAACACGCATTTCTACGATTTTAGATTGAGAGTTTGTATGGAACTATGATCTATGATATGAAAAATCTATCTAACCGATGACAAAACTGTAGGAGGACAAAAATTTAGACGGAGTACGGGATATACAGACAGACAAAAAGTGACTTTGTTTTAGTTATACTAGGTATGTAGGTATGTATGCTTCTTGATATAAATCTACTACCTCGGAGTCAAATGTCAAGAATATAATATACATACCTACATATTACTATCAAATTCAGTCATCTGAGTCGTTCTAAAGCAATAACACTCATAATCGGGTAAGTATATGTCTTCAAATTATATATATACTTACATATATTTTTATACAAGCTCTTTGATAGTACGTGAATGATACGGCGTGTATTTTGTTATGACCACAAATTTGAGGATTGCTAGTTAAGGTCCTAAATTTACCTACTTTTTTTCGCATAACCAATGTAACCCGGATGGGCTTTACGCATAATTTGTGAATTCCGAATATTGTTTAGGCAGAAAATTACTTACGCATAAATTAGTTACGCAGAAAGTTACTTTCGCATACTTAATGTAACATCAATTTTATGTCTGGAAAGCAAATATTCATATGAATTTAACGATTCTGAAGCGAAGTCGACGGAGCTCCGCTTCGCGGAGCTCCTATTCCGCCTGTTAAGGCGCTTCGCGCCTTGACAAAATACTAACCTAATCTAACCTATAGGTGAGCAATCATGTATAACATTTTTCTAGTTATAAATAGTAATTAGGTAACTTGTTTTCGAACATAGATTTGGACAGGATTTCGGCCTATTAAAATTCGGCTAAATTACATATATGCTAAACAAGATTATGCATAATAAAATTCGGCCATGTTAATAATATGCTTAAATAAATCCGACTAAACCATTATTCGGCTTATACAGAATTATGCCGAACTAAATTTCGGCAAGTTTAAGATTCGGCGTAAATAAATTATGCGAAACCTGTTATGCGTAATCAGTTTCGGACATTAAAAAGTATGCGAAATAAAGGGCACCCGTTTTTACTAAGAAGTTACCATAATTTTAAATAAGTTCGTTGTTTCTTTTAAAAACGTGATTTTTTTTTAAATAAATGGAGTATAATATGTTTTTCTATAAAACGTCGCACTTGCTGACGTAACAGCTGTCTCAGGGGGGCTACGATGAAATTCAAGAACCGAAGTTCGTATCGTGCCATCCCTCTCACTCTCGTATTAAATAATATAAGCGGCAGCGGGACGGCAAGATGTTAAGTTCGTATTTTGCACTTTGTAGTATAGGGTATATTATTGTACACTCACCAGCAATTAATATCTGCCACAGCGGAGCGTGCAAAAATATCTGACACGTCCTTCCGGCCCTAGAAATAGAGTCGTATCAGATATTTATGCACGCCTGTTGTGTCAGATATTTGTGCTAACTGTAATATACTACGACACGATATGCCCAAGCCCCCTCATTCTGAGAGGAGGCCTGTGCCAACAGTGAAACGTACATAGGCTGGGATGACAATGATGATGATGATATGAATGATAAAAATACCAAATTATTTGAAACCCTGGAAATTTCCAAATGTCTCGAGCTAGATAACGCTTTGGAAACAGTTATCAGGATAACCTTTGTAATTTTGAACTCTGTTTTTTGTCTGTGAGATAAAAGTTTCTTGAATGTAAATAAATGGCGGAAAATTATAAGTAGATGATGAACAGAATAATACTTAAAGGAATACTGCAATAGGAACAACTCTTGGCTACTGTAGACGACTTCGATAACAAGCTCATTTGATATAGTAATTATAATTTTTACTTTTATGTTTTTACCTTTAATTATTGTTATTATTTTTAAATTTAATTTTAATTTGACATTGTAATTCAATTTTTAGCTGACATTTTATTGTAATTTTCTATTATCATTTAGACGAACAGATGGCCTAGTGGTTAGAGAACCTACGAAGCTTGAGGTCCCGGGTTCGATTCCCGTGTCGGGGCACTGTTTCAACGAATGTTTGTTCTTGGGTCTAGGGTGTTTAATATGTATTTAAGTATGTATCTATCTATATAATTATATTTATCCGTTGCTTAGTACCCATAACACAAGCTTTATTGGTGTGAATTGTCCCGTGATATTTATTTCTATATTATTATTTTTTGTACCGGCCTGGAGACGAGCTGTCGGTAGGCCTCCAACAAGATGGAGCGACGACCTGGCTAAGATCGCGGGATCGCGGTGGATGCGAAAAGCACAAGACCGGTCTGAGTGGAGAGCCTTGGGGAGGCCTATGTAAAGCAGTGGACGTCTTTCGGCTGATATGATGATGATGATTTTTTTGTATACAATTTGACGATCCTTTTGTGAATATCTTATAATTATCTTACATGTATTTATAATGCATTTTTTCATAAGAAAATAAATGAATCTAATGTAAGTAATCTAATCATTCCGGCCTCAATTTAGTCCATCATTCTGGTTTTCTATTATTCACATCCATAATAAAGTAGTAATATAATCTTGTTAACGATACATTCGAAGCTTATTACACAACAAAATAACATTTTGGCCGCCGCGTCCGCTCGCCCGTCCGGCGTCAAATTTGACAACAACTCCAAGACTGGTACCAGGACACTCAGTTCATGCGGTGACAAGCAACGCCTGTCATACAGTTTGTAGGCTGAAAATGACGATATTAATTCCATGTAATTTATTTCACAGCATCATGGGCTTGCCAGTAATCCTGTCGGCTGTGCTGTCTTTTCTGCTGGCTGCCAGTACCACCGCTGCACCTGCCAGAAGTGCGCACAGCGTGGTGATCACCCGAAAATTCTTCCCTGATTCCGACATCAGATATACCAGCCAACATGACATAGTCGATCTACTCGTCCCTCTCAACAATATCAACTTCAGTGACGATAACGACGATGACTCAGAAAAAGAAAGAAAAAAAAATGTCACTATTTTCTTCACTGAAGCCGACATTGATAGCAACGGTGACAGACAGTATAAAGGTCTCAATGTCTACCATAAAGGTAAAGCCACAAAAGTTTTAGAAAATGGTCGAGACGCAACAGCATTCAACGATGACAGTAAAAAAGTTTACATAGGAGCAACAGATGGCATTTATATTTACGAAGATGGAGCTACTAAGAAATATGGTGGATTATCTGACAGCATAATTCAAATTGAAGCTGATAATAAAACTGGCACTGTTTATTTCTTGACTGAAGATCATCAGTTATTCTCTGTTGGTGATGAAGGTAATGCAAAGAATAAAGTAGAGGGTGTTCAAGATGTAAAACAGTTCGTTGTTGATTATAGTAGTAACATTTTTTACGTTGATTCTATCAATCAGTTGCATGTTTTCAACCAAGATGGTGTAAAGAAGTTTGAAGATTTGCCAAAAGATTCTACGGTGAAACTAGCGAGGCCGACGTTAACTCAAGATAAAGGAGCTTCCGCTATTATTGGTAAAAAAGTCTACTTAATGGAACCGAATGCTACATTATCTCCAACTCCGGTAACGGTTGAAGTACCAACAACTGCGAGAGCACCTGATGCAGGCTTTCTGCAATATTATGCGTTGGATAAGAAGATTTATGAATACAAACTTAATCAATTTGTGACAAACTTTAAAGAGTTAAAAGATTTCTATAATGGCAAGAAAAACGTAATTTATAGCAACCAAAACAGTCACTAAACCAGCTATGAAATCTAAGATTTCCTTTAGGAATTGGTCAGAAGCTATCAGAGCAATCGGATAAATCAATAAAGATACTGCACACTTACAAGTTTTTTTATTACTTTTAATAATTTATTGGAATAAAATATACATGAATTACTATATGCTATAAACTAACTACCTAATTTAAAAACTTATTAATAACCTACCAAATTAAATCTAAAAAAGGCCCCCGTGGCATGGTGCCCAAGAGGCTGGCAGCATTCCCTCGTTGAATGGCGATGGCGATTCGTTGAGAGACATAGCTGCCAGCCCTTAGGTCTCCAGTAGTGTCGACCAGGCGGTTTTGTATTCCTCTGATTAAATTTTGTGCGCCGGGACTCCAAGGACCTAATATAGTATATTTTTTATCGAGGGACTAAAATAAGCCAATATATACCCGAGGTGGTTAGACACCCGAGCTTTAGCGAGGGTGTCTATTTATCCGAGGGTTTATATTGACTTTTAGTCTCGCGGTGAAAACTCTATTTTTCACTTCGATTGCGAGAAAAAATAGTCAGTTTAGTACAAAAGGATATAATAAAAAAATAAAAATAAATCTTTCTAGATTTCGGCGGCAAAAAATTATCAATTATGTCTTTTGCTCTTTGCTCGACATCATAATTTTCACTATTACTTGATGGCATTGTGAGAATAATCATTTTTATTTTAATCGTTTACGATTTACGCTTTACAACAATTTCAAAGTTTTTACGGTAAGTATTTTTTTCCAACCAGACACAGATATAACAAAATGGCATCGGCAAAATGGTCCATACACAAACGAAAAAATAGAATGGCGCCACCTTCTATGCGGAAAAAGCATAGAAATAAGACCACGTAGACTAAGAACGTAACATTTGCGTCAAGAAAATGGTCCACACACAATCTTATTTTTTGCAAGTAACTGGCTGTTTGAGTTTATCTATGTCACTCGAAGTAAATTAAAAAATTAATTACTTTTACTCCCTAGGGACTATAGTACTCACTTTACTCCCGCCTTGTAAGGCTATATTGACCTACTTTTAGAGCATGAGAAGTGTAAATACTTTTTTTTATAACAAGTTTTATACCCTGTTTCCACCAAAGCTGTGCTGTGCCAGGATAGGTAAACAAGCTAAGCATTTTTATTGGTTCATGAAAAACACATTCCTCGCACGTCTCTGATGGAAACTCAGCCTATTTAACATCATCACTTATTAACAAAAACTGTTGCCAAACCGTGCCGTGCTGTACCCATATTATCTAACTATATTTTGTCCGACTGAGTCATTACCGCCCAGTTGAAACTACTGGAGCCAGAAACTTGAAATTTGGCACACATATTTCTCAAGAGCCATAGAGATCCACTAAGAAGGTGAGAAGAAGTTTCAAAGTTTGTTTGTGTCGTCATTTTTGAAGCTAGAACTTTGAAATATTTTCAAAGGGTCTTAATCCATACTAATATTATAAATGCGAAAGTGTGTTTGTATGTTCGTCCGTCTTTCACGTCGAAACGGAACGACGGATCGACGTGATTTTTAGCATAGATAGTTTATGGGCCAGAGAGTTTTATAGAATTTTATATATAAGTATTATAACTTTTTAAACTTTCGTGATTCTCACTCATAGTCAAAATACCACAAATGGGACTTATCACGCTATTTTACACAAGTAACATTTACCTCGACGTTTCGGCAACGTTGCAGTTGCCGTGGTCATGAGTAGACTGCAAGGTTGCCGAAACGTCGAGGTAAATATTACTTGTGTAAAAATAGCGTGCTAAGTCCCGTTTGTGGTATTTTGACTATATAAGTATTTAAATTAAATTTAGCCTAAATAAATTTTTGAAACACACCATCTTCATAAACGATCATAGTTCCATACAAACTCTCAAACCCTTTTTTAACCTTTTAAGGGTAGAGTTTCTAAAATCTCTGAGATGCGTGTTTATTTTATTTCTTACTAGCTTTTGCCCGCGACTTCGCCCGCGTATTATTCGGTTATCGCGCGCGGTTCCCTCGAGAACTGTGCATTTTTCCGGGATAAAAAGTAGCCTATGTCACTCTCGGGCCCATGAAATATCTCTATGCCAAAAATCACGTCGATCCGTCGCTCCGTTATGGTGTGAAAGACGGACAAACATACAAACACACTTTCGCAATTATAATATTAGTATTAGTATGGAAGTATGGATTATTATAGATGTATGTATAAAACAAAATTATCTAACCAATAACAAAAAACTGTATTCAGGACAAAAATTTAGAAGGAGTTACCGGATATACAGACAGACAGAAAGTGACTTTTGTTTTAGGTAAGTATACTAGGTATGTATCTTCCTGATATAAATCCACTGACTCGGAGTCAAATGTCAAGAATATAATATACCTACCTACATAATACTATCAAATTCAGTCATCTGTGTTGTTCTAAAGCAATAACACTCATAATCGGGTAAGTATTTATCTTCAAATATCCATACTAATATTAAAAAATGTGAAAGTGTGTTTGTGTGTTTGTATGTTTGTCCCTCTTTCACGTAGACACGGAGCGAGGGATCAACGTGGTTTTTGGCATAGAGATAGTTTATGGGCCAGAGAGTGACATGGGCTACTTTTTATCCTGAAACAATGCACAGTTCCCGAAGGAGCGCGCGATAACCGAATCCAATGCGGGCCCAGCCGCGGGCAAAAGCTAGTATAAGTATATTTTTGGGCAATTCCAAAAATAGTGGCACCTTAACCTGTCATTTAGTTTTTGAATAGAAACTATGCTCAATTTATCGTTTTCAGAAAAAATAAAAATGTTCACAGGTAAAAACCAATCGAATACACAAAGGCCAGGCATTTTCATTAAATTTCAATCTATCAGTTTAATAAAAAAAAATAGATAGTGCCAGTTTTTACTGTAACCTGTCTTGTCCAAACGCGACACCCTTCGAGTTTTAGTTGTTTAGTTTATTCGTATACGATTTTATGTTAAAAAAATATAGCGCTATATGACAACAGGAATATAACTTTATCAAAAATATGTTGCACGGACTTTTTATATCATTTTCAAATAACAATATCCACGTCCGAAATTTGTCCAGCGATATTTTCACTATTACCTGTGTGTTCACAGTACAGCATCTCACTCACACAGAAATTACATTTGTAGACCATAATTTGCGGCAAAACATTCCGTCAGTATCCATCTAATCCCCAAGCAGAGCGTTCGCGGTCGTACGAACATAGTTTTGTGGCGACAAGTGATCGAAGGCCGGAATCTGGAGTTTGTAACGTGTACGTTAACTTTAACTTGTGATTATTAGACGATATTGATATGGGACGTTTTTTACTTATCTAATTAAAATGTTCTATATACTCATATCTGATTGTACTGAGAGTAAGAAATTCATATTATTAACGGTTTTTAAGTAATCGTCTAGTATACCTACTTTTCACTGTAACCTGTGTCACTTTCACTTGTAATCAATATACAGGTTAAAGTGACTCTTGGCAGGTTAAAGTAATAAATAATTTTGAGTGGCATTTTCGAATTCGCTATTCGGGTATCTTAGTACCTAAAGTTGTTGATATGCTGACTTGTTCACTTGGTGATTTTTAACAACTGCAATATGTTCCTTGTCCCTCTCAATTATTGTTCTTTTCGTCTGTCCGATATAGGAACTTCCGCAACTACAATCAATCTTATAAACACCCGGTGTTTGGAAGGGATCGACATCCTTAGGTGTCCTAATATGCCTCGCGACTTTGGACAAAGCTAGTAGTGTACACTACCTTGATGGAATACTTGCTCCCCGTTACTCCTTTCACATAAGACATATACGCAGGTTGTCTAGCTACATCAGGACGTTTGGTTCTACGTTTCCTTCTGGGCTGCCATTTAGTCACCACATATCCGTTACACTTTATTACCTTCTGAACATATCTCAACTCGTCCTCAGTCACAGAAATCAAATGCCCTATTTTGCAATGAACTCGCAAAGGATGAGATGTCTGGGATGGTGGTGAGACGATGCATTCAGAAACCTATCTATGTATGAATGGAATTAAGATATGCAATAAACTGTTCCACTTCAGATTTCCCACCTTTCATAACGCATAAAACATCATCGACGTACCGCTTCAACAATTTTACATTCCACGCTTGTAGATCTATTAAAGTCTCATAATTTTCCATCCAGATATTGACTATTACCGATGTCACGAGACTATCCATAACAATGCTATCAATCTGTAGGTAGGACTCTTACATAATATCATTCTCATATAACTTCCCCCGAATTATCTCATAGCATTCTTTAAGAAAGACACTGGTGAAAAGCGACGCCACATCAAAACTCACCACAACGTCGTCTTCTGGTTCCAACTTAATGCTGCTGCAAATTTCTACAAAATGGCGAGAATCCTTAACATAAGATGACGTTTTCCCCACAAGCGGTCACAACATCGATGCTACGTGTTTCGCAAGTTAGGAGAAGCCATTTGACTTACGATACTTAGGCCTTAAAGACACGCCCCTCTTGTGCACCTTCGGCAAACCATATAACTTCGGCGGCTGCGCGTTCTTCGGCTTGTAAAGGCTCAAAATCATCACCGTTAAACACATCCTTTAGTATGACAACAGTCCTTAGACGGCGCGTGATTCTGGCCGTAGGGTTGTACGACACTGGCTTATAGACCTAATCGACATCCAACAAATTAATTAGATTAGAGTCCATCACAACGGCGGCATTACCCTTGTTCGCTTAAGTACGAAAAACCTCCTGGTTCTTTCAAATATTACTTAAAGCCAAACGCTCTTCCGTAGTGACATTATTTTACGATAAACTGGCCCTTCTTAAAATAACCGTAACATCTTGCCTTAGGACATCGGCGTTACTCGAAGTCACTTTATTGTGCATAATTACTTATTCCATGCTACTGATTACGGTTCCATAAGGAGTTCGTTTCGGTGTAAAAGCATAATTCAACCCCTTCGCCTCTTGATACATACTATTTTGCACAAAATCTGTAAAATTTTACTTTAACCTGTAATCTTTTCTCTACTAACCTGCGCAATGTAACTTTAACCTGTATCTCCAAAATTTCAACACGCCACAATTTCTGTATTTTTATGAATTTTGCGGTGCCCTTTACAAATATGCCCCAATTGAAATATTTAAAAAATATTTGTCATACTAAGTTGGTAAAACTGACCCATTTTTTTTCGACAAAAAACTTTAACCTGCCGGTGCCACTATTTCTGGAATTGCCCTTTTATGCAAACTCTTTAATAGTACGTTAATTACACGGCGTGTATTTTTGTTATGACCACAAATTCGAGGTTCGAAGAAAGAAAGAAAGAAAATAATTGATTTTTAACAACAGTTTGGTAGGTCCTAAATAAACACACTTTCACGGTACTGACAGAATACCAGCGCTGCCGGCGTCTAACGCCTCAGCATTATGCTGAGTCAGCGGCCGTTTCACTTTTGCGGGGACACACAAAATCGTATATTTTTATTTTCGTATTTCCTTTGGAACCAACTTTGAAATAATAGAAATACAGTAAAAATTCATCAAAGTCAGAGTGGTCCATAAAACAAAACTAGGCGTTGATATACAAAAATAAAAACAGATTACACCTACGTATTTATTTATTTATTTATTTCCTTTATGTTTTATTTGTGTTTGCTGTCTATTGTTTTTTTTTGTTGTTGTTGTATTTGTGTGTCTTTGTGAATGTGAATAAATGTCTTTCTTTCTTCTTTCTTTCTTTCTTCACATATTATTTTACTAAAAAAATGAAACTCAGAAATTACACTCATAATTTGCAGTTGTCAGTTGCGCTTCGCATTTTCACGAGAAATGTAACTGTTGGCAAGACGGCCAGTATTAAAATTATCTAAATAGTATGAATGAAACCTCGCCAAAACCTGTAATCAGTGTATGTGTCGGCGGCCGATCGTAAAATCCGCCAGATCACGAAATTCCTAGGCATATCGTGAAATGGCGCCATTTCATGAATTGGCTAAGGGACATCCGCCATATCGTTCAAAACTCACCGTTTGACGATTTGCCTGGTGACGTTTAGGCAGATCATGAAAATCCTAGGCATATCATGAAACGCCGCCATTTCATGATTTGGCTAGTTTAGGCAGATCATGAAATTCTTAGGCATATCGTGAAATGGCGCCATTTCATGAATTGGCTAAGGGATATCCGCCATATCGTTTAAAACTCACCGTTTGACGATTTGCCTGGTGACGTTTAGGCAGATCATGAAAATCCTAGGCATATCATGAAACGCCGCCATTTCATGATTTGGCTAGTTTAGGCAGATCATGAAATTCCTAGGCATATCGTGAAATGGCGCCATTTCATGAATTGGCTAAGGGACATCCGCCATATCGTTTAAAACTCACCGTTTGACGATTTGCCTGGTGACGTTTAGGCAGATCATGAAAATCCTAGGCATATCATGAAACGCCGCCATTTCATGATTTGGCTAGTTTAGGCAGATCATGAAATTCCTAGGCATATCATGAAATGCCGGCAAATCGTTTCTGGCACTTCGCCGGCCGCTGCCGCGGCACGCTCGCTTCGCTCGCTCGGCTCGTGCGTAGTAGTCACAATTCATACTAACCACTCCTCGCTTCGCTCGTCGTACCTATTTTTTTCTTTTTTTCAGCATATCACGATATGCCCGGTATAAAGCTAGGAATATCGTCGAATGCGTTGCTCTAATCGATCTGCCGTATTGTTTCTCAGGCATATCACGATATGCCTGGACAACTTTTAGGCATATCATGAAATGGCGCCATTTCATGATGTGCCTAGGAATTTCGTGATCTGGCTGATTTTACGATCGGCCGCCGACATATGCATTCATTAAATTTGGGGGCTTCTTCACCATCCATGGAATAATTTTATTTGACGGATAAATGTGATGCTATCTCCGTCTGATCGAACAAAACAGACAGAAACGGCTTCGCATTTATCCGCCAGATAAATTTAATCAATGAATGGTGAAACAGGGGGTTAGATTAGGGCCTATAGACTAGGCACAATCTGATTTAAAGGATGCATCATCAATTCTACTCTCGATTCAGACCAAGCTATTCTCTGTTTGACCTACAGCGACTTATTCTTTATCCGTAGCCTACAGCCTCTTGAGCAGAAGATCGTGGGTTCAAGCCCCGGCTCGCACCTCGAGTTTTTCGAAATTCATGTATTAAATTACATTTCAAATATACCACGACTTTTACGGTCAGGGAAATAATCACGAGGAAATTGTACAAAACTGTGAAACAATTCAAAAGTGTGTCTGAAGTTACGAATCAGTCCAAGCACCCTCATTCTGAGAGGAGGCCTGTGCCCAGCAGTAGGACGTATACTCGTATAGACTGGGATGACGATAATGGTGATAATATTGATGATAAACATACCAAATTTTTGAACCCCTGGAAACTTCCAAAAGTTTCGAGTTACATAACTCTTTGGAACCATTTATCAGGATAACCTTTGTTATTCTGAACTTTGTCAGTTCGTCTGTAAGATAAAGCTTGTTAAATGTAAATAAATGGCGGGATTGCAAATAGATAATGAACATACTTAAATCATAGGTATCATACTTAAACGAATACTGCAATAAGAACGGCACAAAAAATAGCCCTTCAGGTTGCACATCCTGGTGTCAGTTCAGTACATCATTCTGGTTTTCTATTTTTAGAAATAGAAATAGGAAATATGTATTTCACACTTCGCAAATAACACAAAAACACAAAACAAAACAACAACAAAAACATTATATAGTAGATATTTGCGAAATCGCAAAGGGGTCTCAGCTAAGCATAGTGTTGGCCTAGAAGTTTGCATAGAAGGCAACGCTTGTCTTCCGCTGTGACCACTTGGCGACTCACATCCATATTAAAATAACATATTATTACTGACGACACATTCGAAGCGCATTCCAGAACAAAATAACAATATGGCCGCCGCGTTAGCTCGCCCGTCCGGCATCACGTTTGACAAGAACTGCATGGTACCATGACACTCAGTTCGCGCGGTAACAAGCAACGCCCGTCACACAGTTAGCGATAATTAAGCGACAGTCGCTATTCAGAGATGATATCGTAGACATTGTAAGCTGAAAATGACGATATTAATTCCATGTCATTTATTTCACAGCATCATGGGCTTGCCAGTAATCCTGACCGCTGTGCTGCTGCTGGCTGCCAGTACCACCGCTGCACCTGCCAGCAGTAAGGATAGCCTGGTGATCACCCGAAAATTCTTCCCTGACTCCAACGTCAAATATACCAGCCAGCATGATATTGTCAACCTACTCGTCCCTCTCAATAAAATCAATTTCGATGACGACGATGACTCAGATGAAGAAGGAGACAATAATGTCACTGTTTTCTTCACTGAAGCCGACATTGATAACAACGGTGACAGACAATACAAAGGTCTCAATATCTACCTTAATGGCAAAGCCACAAAAGTTTTAGAAAATGGACGAGACGCAACAGCATTCAACGATGACACTAAAAAAGTTTACATAGGAGCAACAGATGGCATTTATATTTACGAAGATGGAGCTACTAAAAAATATGGTGCATTATCTGACAGCATAATTCAAATTGAAGCTGATAATCAAACAGCTACTATTTATTTCTTGACTGAAGATCATCAGTTATTCTCTGTTGATGATGAAGGTAATGCAAAGAATAAAGTAGAGGGTGTTAAAGATGTGAAAGAGTTCGTTGTTGATTATAGTAGTAACATTTATTACTATGATACTAATGAACAGCTGTATGTTTTCAACGAAGATGGTGTAAAGAAGTTTGAAGATGTGCCAAAATATTCTACGGTGAAACTAGTCAGGCCGATGTTTTCACTAGATGAAGGAGCTGCCGCTGTTATTGGTAATAAAGTCTACTTCGTTAACCCGAATGCTACATTATCTCTAACTCCGATAACTTTAGAAGTGGCACCAACTGCGTATGCACCTGATGCAACCTTACTGCAATATTATGCGTTGGACAAGAAGATTTATGAATACAATGCCATGGATCTACGGATTACGTCAAACTTGAAAGATTTAAAAGATTATTTAGATGACAAGAAGGACGAAATTAATAAAATTGCTACCAAATCTAGGAGTGCCTTTGGGGCGTGATTAGAAAAGATGATCAATCGAATAAATCAATAAAGATACTGCACACTTACAAGTTGTTTTATTTTAACAATACTTGTATTTTTATATCACAGGTTTTATCTGGCAGCTTTACATTCATGGAGGAACAAACAATTGGCTATAAGTAAAAAACTTAAGATGATGTAGTAGTGAACAGAATCGATATGGGACTTAATTCATTTTTCGAATATGGAATGCCGACTTATCTATACGGACACGTTACTAGTTAGAACAGGTCATCATTTTGAGTTATTTTACCTATAATTCTCTTTCGCTTCTTAGTGCGTCTCTATGATTCCCAATCATCATCGTCATGTCAGCTGAAATACGTCCACTGCTGGACATAGGCCTCCCCCAAGGCTCTCTTCAGACCAGTCTTGTGCTTTCCGTATCCTCCGCGATCCCGCGATCTTAACCAGGTCGTCGCTCCATCTTGTTGGAGGCACCAACAACTCCGCGGACGCCATTCGCACACCTTCTGACGCCATCAGCCATCAGTCCTGCGAGCAATGCGCCCCGCCCACTGCCACAATTTCGCAATCCTTCGAACTACAAATTGTTCGGTAAACATAGTTCTACACTGCGGATGATTCGAAAACACTGTCAAAGACTAACATGATACCAAGTCGAACCGTATAAATAAATAATATATAAAAAAAACTGGCAGCTTCTATCAATACAAATAAAGAAGAATAATTCTTGCTATGTCATGTCGCCTTTCGTTTTTTAGTGACGTTTACAATAAGATTTTTATATATATTTTATTGTGATTTTAAATCATGTTTTCTACTTATTTATATGCACGTTATTGAAGTTATTTTTTTAAACGTTAATTATGTGCATTAATTAGTTGTGTAAAGGTAAGGTTGAAAAAACATATTTTACTTTATTTTTCTTTGTCGCATTTCGGTCTGGCATAGAGGCAAATCCGCCAGGGATTTTGCTAAAAAGCACTCCATCTTGGCCTTCTAAGTTGACAATCATATCTCGGAAAACTTTCAAGCAATAGGAAGCCTTAATTTTCAACACATTCAGTTTAGTCGTTTTGAAGCAAATTGGCTGTGACAGTCGGACAGATAGACGTGCGAATCATCCTATAACGGTTACGTTTTTTAGGGTGCCGTACCCAAAGGGTGCCAACGGAACCCTATTGCTGAGACTCCGCTGCTTGTCTGTCTGTCCATCCGTCTGTCACAGGGCTCTATCTCTTGAGTCGTAATAGTTAGACACTTGAAATTTTTACAGATTACGTATTGCTGTGGCCGTTATAACAAAAAATACTAAAAACAGAATAAAATTAGTATTTAAGGGGGCTTACCATACAACAAACGTGATTGTTTTGGCGTTTTTTTGCTTGATAATAAAAACGGCGAAAGATCGACGCTTGACATATGTCACTTTAAAAATAAATAATTAAAATAAATATTTAATGGGGCTCCCATACGACAAATTTGTTTTTTTGCTAATGTCTAATTTTGTAGGTATAGGTAATGGTTCTGTACCCTTAGTGTAAGTTTTCGGTTACAAAATTCGATCGCGTTCGGGACTAGGTCAATTGGTGTGAATTGTCCCGTGATATTTATTTATTATTTATTTTTATTTTTTATCATCCAAAGCATTATTATTTCATTTTATTAGGTATATAAAGTGTCCCAAACTGTAATAGAAAAAAAAACATTCCTACAAAAATGTAATGAACGAGATGGAAAATTTATAAAACATTTTTTCTTGTATGAGGTTCGAATATAGAAACGATTCTGAGTGAGATACGCCTAAAACATTTTTCTGGAAAAAAAAAAGCTAAAGGCGCATATTTTCTGCAAATGACCCAATTCTAGTTTTGTAACACACTAATTCCAAAACCGCTTTTCAGTAAAGTATAAAACTCCGAGAAATGTCGTCGGAAGGGGGTTACGCGATCAGAGCGACGGGCGCCGAGGCCAGAAACTATAACTTTGTAGCCGCTAGAGGGCCTCAGAAGACCACAAAGTAAGGATGGATTGGTATTTAAAAAAAAAACCAGAATAGGGATAATGACGCCATCCATACTATCCATATAATATTATAAATGCGAAAGTAACTCTGTCTGTCTGTCTGTCTGTCTGTCTGTATGTTACGCTTTCACGCCAAAACCGCTGAACCGATTTGGATGAAATTTGGTACAGAGATAGAATAGACCTTGGGAAAGGACATAGGCTACTTTTTATCCCGATATTCCCACGGGATAGGGATAAAATCTCGAAATAAGAACCTCTGGGCTTAGAGTCATGAAATTTGGTATGTAGGTAGTTGGACGTATGGAATAACACATAGGTGACTTTTTGACCCGATATTCCCACGGGATAACTAGGGATAAGATCTCGAAATAACAACCGCTGGGCTTAGAGCCATAAAATTTAGTATGTAGGTATCTGGACCTCTGGAATAACACGAAGGCTACTTTTTATCCTGATATTCCCACGGGATAGGGATAAAATTTCGAAATAAGAACCTCTGGGCTTAGAGTCATGAAATTTGGTATGTAGGTAGTTGGACGTATGGAATAACACATAGGTGACTTTTTGACCCAATATTCCCACGGGATAACTAGGGATAAGATCTCGAAATAACAACCGCTGGGCTTAGAGCCATAAAATTTAGTATGTAGATAGCTGGACCTCTGGAATAACACGAAGGCTACTTTTTATCCTGATATTCCCACGGGATAGGGATAAAATTTCGAAATAAGAACCTCTGGGCTTAGAGTCATGAAATTTGGTATATAGGTAGTTGGACGTATGGAATAACACATAGGTGACTTTTTGACCCAATATTCCCACGGGATAACTAGGGATAAGATCTCGAAATAACAACCGCTGGGCTTAGAGCCATAAAATTTAGTATATAGGTAGCTGGACCTCTGGAATAACACGAAAGCTACTTTTTATCCTGATATTCCCACGGGATAGGGATAAAATTTCGAAATAATAACCGCTGGGCTTAGAGTCATGAAATTTGATATGTAGGGAGCTGCACGTCTGAAATAATACATAAGCGTTTTTTTGACCCGAAATTCCCACGGGATATCAAAGGATAAAATCTCGAAGTAACAACCACTGGGCTTAGAGCCATGAAATTTAGTGTGTAGGTAGCTGAACCTCTGGAATAACACATAGGCTATTTTTTACCCCGATATTCCCACGGGATAGAAATAAATTTTTGAAATAATAACCGCTGGGCTAAAAGTCATGAAATTTGGTATGTAGGTAGCTGCACGTCTGGAATAACACATACGCTATTTTTTATCCCTATACTCCCACGGGATATTTCAATTGCCACTACCAGACCGATTAGTTTACGCGTGCGAAGCCGCGGGTAAAAGCTAGTTAAAAAATAATTCGAAGGTACAACTCCAGTAAAAACACGCTTTGTTTTAGCCCTGAAAACCAGATTAATTTTCGATTTAGGTGAAATTACATTTTTGTTGCTTTAAAACAAATAAGTAGTTAGTTGATTGAGTTGCCAGATAGTGACGTCATAATTCGCTATTGCCATTGAAACTCTATGGGAGAATTTTGTTTTGGCAGCTCATAATTGGTTGTGGTGTCAACATCCCTATTGGGTAACATGATACCTTAAGCTGCCTATCTACTGCAGGGCTACTATGAAACTCGAAACTCGAAGTTCGTGTCGTGCGGTCCCTCTCGCTCTCGTATTAAATAGTGTAATCAGAGGGACCGCACGACACGAACCTTGAGTTTCGAGTTTCGTGGTAGCCCTGCTGGAACTGAGCGCAGAGGGCCTGCTCCGAAATTCGAAAATCAAAGTTCGTACCGTCCCTCTCACTCTGGTATTAAATCTACGAACAATACTGCAGTGGAACTGCGATGACAAATGTATGGGCAGTCGGCAGTTGGCAGTTACGTTGCTGTTGGAATGCACTACGTCTGCACAGGCCCTAATATGTACTATGCTACCCTGGCTTCTCTATTTCATTTGTTAGTCCTTTACCTCAAAAGCACAAATTCCTTGTAGCGATATACCGAATCGCATTTCGCCTCGAACTAACAAGATTTCAATATAATCTTCTACTTGACGCAATTTTTAGTGTAGCCTTTTACATTAGTAAAATTAATTTGTAGCATCTCATTCTTCGTGTAGTATTTTACCCATGACGCATTTCGCCGCGATCGATGTTTGCCTGGGACTTTAATTAATTTGTCACGTTAAGTGATGTTTGCACTAAAATACACTAATACACGACCAAGGTGAAATGCGACTAAAACTAATAGCGACTAAAAAAACACGATTGAGACACAATGCGATACTTTAATGCACGATCGAGGTGAAATGCGACTAAAATTTATATCGACAATAAAATAATAAAAGAAAAAAAAGAATAATAAAAGATTGTGACACAACGCTATAATTAAAAATAGAATCGAGGTGAAATGCGATTCGGTGAATCTTTACAAGGAATTTATTATTTTGAGGTAAAGAACTAACAAATACTCTATTTCAGTGTGATAGAATCAATTGGGCATCTAGTGAAGAGCTGTTTGGGTGGAGGTGTGGTGGCAATACACGAGTCATACAAGCACTGCGGTCTCTGGACCGCTCTTTTCCTCAACATCTTCCTGGGTGCTTTTGTCGGATATTGCATGCATGTAAGCTATACATACTGGGTGACCTTAGCCTCTGGACAAATTCTAATACTACTGGCTTGGCAAGATATTTAAAACCAAACTGCAAAGTATTGTAACAATCACTCCAATATAATAACGAAAAATTAACGGTTTCCAATGTATCACTTTGGAGCAGCCTGTGTATTTGGATGCTCTGATTTCATAGATTTTTTTTCTTGTCTAATCCTTACTATTATAAAGGGGAAAGTGACTTTGTTTGTTTGTTTGTTACGCTTTCACGCCGTAACGGAGCGACGGATCGTCGTGATTTTTGGTATAAAGATAGGTTATGGTGCCGGGACCTGGCTACTTTTTATCCCGGAAAAATACACAGTTCCCAAGGGAACAGCGCGCGATAACCGAATACCACGCGGGCGGAGCTGCGGGCAAAAGCTAGTTAAGCAAATAAGTATTTTGAGATATTGCTAAGTATCAGTCTTATCCTTGGTTTCATTATTTGTCCAGAAGCTAAGGTGACCTTGTATATCATTTAATCACTTTCTAGGGGTTATTCATTACTTTCTAGGGATTGCAGTACTGGTACCGGTATTTTTTGGGGATGAACTGAGGTGGAGACGAGCGGAGTGGAGAGACGAGCAAAGATCGACCAATCATATTAGTTGAATCCACATCTCGTCTCCCCCTCATTATCATCAGACAGTAGGGATTGGTCGATCCGTACACGTCTCCTCTCCTCTCCGCTAGTCTCTGCATCAGTAGAGCTGTAGTTAAGGAGGCGTTTCCACCAAAGATGTTTGAGGATGTGTTGCGAGAAATGTGTTTTTCATGGACCAATAGAAACGCTTCATTTACCTATCCTCGCATAGCACTTCTCTAGTAGAAACAGCTGAGTGGAGCGAGGTGTGGTAAATGAAGCGTTCCTATTGGTTAATGCACCGTCAAACTAGCTCTGCCACGTCTACGTGTTGACGATTCTGTACATTCGTTGCATTACCTGTAATGCATGGACGTATCGATCCATGACAGTGGCGGAAGCGAGGGACAGTTCATCATCATCATCATCATGTCAGCCGAAAGACGTCCACTGCTGGACATAGGCCTGCCCCAAGGCTCTCCACTCAGACCAGTCTTGTGCTTTTCGCATCCACCCGCGATCTTAACGAGGTCGTCGCTTCATCTTGTTGGAGGCCTACCGACAGCTCGTCTCCCAGTCCGCGGACGCCATTTGAGAACCTTTTGACCCCATCGGGCATCAGTCAGGGACAGTTAGTGTTAAATAAATAATTGAAAGTTTTCCCCGCCAGATATTAGTGACATCGGCACAGACAATGTATGGGAGGCTGCAACAATCCAAAATGTCCTACCCTGACTTGGCGGAAGCCACTTTAGCTGCTGGACCCTTTAAGAGTCTTAGACCTTACCACAAATGCTTCAGGTAACTTTACCGTAATCCTTATTATACTTCCCATTGACGTAGTAGGGGTGATTTTTTTTTCTCATCCAATTTTGTAGCGATAGGTCTTTTAAAACTATTGAGGGATTGCTAAAGCGATTTTTCGATTAAGTGACGTGTTTGCAAAATATTCAACTTTAAAGTGCAAATTTTCATTAAAATCGAGTGTCCCCTCCCCCCACTCTAAAATCAAAACGGGTGGGTGAAAAATTTTGAAAAAATTCAGGATGGTAGTAAGTATATCAAACTTTCAAGGAGAACTATAACGGCTAAGTTCGCTTGAGAATTATTAGTAGTAGAGTAAATAGCAGCGTAAGGTATAAAATATATCTAAACTTGGAAGATTCCGTATAAAATACGAAAACCTTAGAAAAATATTACTTAATTTTTTTCGTAATGGCTACGGAACCCTATTCCTGTCGTGTCCGACACGGTCTTGGTCGGTTTTTTTACATTTTAAAAGTTGACTGGAATGCCGACTAAAATCAGACCATGTCATCCATACCTTTGATTCCTTAACCAAATAAATAATTTCATATTTTTTTTGTAATGGCTGCGAAACCCTATTTTGGGGGGGGGGGGTCGACATGCTCTTCGCCGGTTTTTTAATTAATTCTTTTAATTAACTTAATCAGGTACTGCGTCGACGTGACTATAGGTCTGGATCTGTTTGGCTCGTGCTGCGTATACGCAGTGATCATGGCGCGTTCCATCATGCAGCTCATAGAGGGCGCCAACTGGATCGCGAAGCAGGACAACTACTCCGTCCGCTACTATATCGCTATCCTCGTCATTCCCTGCGTGCTGTTGTGCATGATCACTTCGCTCAAATACTTGGCACCGTTTTCTATAGTTGCTGATGTTTTTATAGGTAAGTGCGACCAATAATTCTAAATGTTTATAATCCAAGTAAGCAACGCAGAGTCGCGGAGTCAAGCAACGACCTATGGAGAGAGCTATGCTTGGAGTTTCTTTGAGCGATAGAATCCGGGATACGGAAAATCGTCGAAGAACTAAAGTCACTGACATAGCTGGAAAAATATGCAAATTGAAGTTGCAATGGGCAGGCCACATCGCTCGAAGAACTGTAACGTTGGGGGAGAAAAGTCGTCGAGTGGCGACCACGAACCGGAAGACGAAGCGTTGGCAGGCCTCCCACCAGGTGGACTGACGACATCGTGAGAGTTGCGGGAAACCGGTGGATGCAAGTGGCGAGTTGTCGTTCATTGTGGCGTTCTAAGGGGGAGGCCTTTGTCCAGCAGTGGACGTCTTCCGGCTGATGATGATGATGATGATGATGATAATCCCGTATTGCGATTCCGTTTCGTTGACTATAATATGGGACAATCATCTATCAACCATACCTGGGTATGTATGGGTAAGTAATTATTTGTAAAACAATAATTTGCCAAAATAAAATTTATTAACTGTAAAATTGCGATTAAGTTTTTTTGCCAAATGATAATTTGAGTAAAATATTTTGGGAAATGATACTTTGGGAAAAGTTTTTTGCCCATACTTTAGTAATCCCTCCGTTTTAGGCGAAGTTATGTTACAAGTGAAGCTAGTATAACCGTCAATAATTGGTTCCAGTAACGATTGCGGTCTCAACTGTGATTTACGGTATACAAGCTGCGTCGAGGCCGCTTATGGAGGTCCCCGCTTATAAAAGTCTAGGGGGGGTGCTGGAGTACATAGGCGTGTGCGTGTTTAGCATGGAAGGGGTGGGGGTGTCTTTGCCTATCGAGAATCATATGACGAACCCGCATCACTTCTATTTGGTGTTACTTGGAGGTAAGTAAATTAACTACCATCATGACAATGCGAGTTGAAATTAGGTTAAATGCCACTTGAAGAATTTAACCTAAAAATAATTAGGTTAAAATTTTAATGTAAAAATTGGTATTTTTTTTTAAATATGGCCAAATGCGTGTCCGAGGCGCACGAGGTGACACACCGAGGGTTCCGTATACTTTTATTTGAACACATTTAAATATAGTCAAGTGCAAAAATATCTCAGCTATACAACAAAATCTTAAATGTTGTATTTACCAAATTTCACGTTTTTAGGTCAATGGAAATTAAAAGAATCCTGTTTTTTCAATTTTTTTTTTAAACATCCAGGTATTTTATCTATTTAAGATCTCTGAACAACGATAGGTATTTCATTCGACGAGGGGACAACCAATTTCGCGGCCCCATTTGTCTCTATGGGAGCCCTTAAAACGATAGAGTGTAAATTAAGACATTAATTAAGAGCTGATGGCCGTTGGCGCCAATATGTTCTTGACTGGTAACCTTGTACCGGAAGATATAGCATAGACAGGCCTTGTACAAACTGGACCAGTGGCCTGGTGAAGGTCGTAGAAGATCATTTTCGTGTACAGATGTCCCTTTATTTATTTTTTTCACTTTTAGAAAGTATATAGCTTTTCCTACTCAGAATCAAGAGCAAAATTGATTCCGATAGTTGAAAAAAATTACCCCAATTTTTCATACAGAATTTTATGAGTCAGTTTTGTTACGCCCATACTAAGTGTATGAAAAAAACGTAACAAAACTGTCATTTTTTTGGGGTCATTTTTTTAAACTACTTATCGGAATCGATATTGTGCGCTTAATTGACGACCGGATGGCTAAGTGGTTAGAGAACCTGACTACGAAGCTTGAGGTCCCGGGTTCGAATCCCGGCCGGGGCAGATTTTTGTATGAATAATGCGAATGTTTGTTCTCGGGTCTTGGATGTTTAATATGTATTTAAGTATTTATTTATCTATATAAGTATGTTTATCCGTTGCCTAGTATCCATAGTACCTACAAGCTTTGCTTAGTTTGGGACTAGGTCAATTGGTGTCATTTGTCCCATGATATTAAAAAAAAAAACTGAGTAGGAAAAGCCATATTTTTTCTAAAAGTGAAAAAAACGGACATGTACGTGAGAATGCCCAGCTAAGTCCGATGAGACCGGTTAAGTGCCGTTCTTTTGGAAAGGTTCAGCACTAGCAGAACGTCTTCCAGCAGTTCCAGCTGACCACTTTGATGATGATCTTCGTACAGGTATGTCCGTGGTGACTGGTATCGTGATGGTCATCGGTTTCTTCGGTTACTACGGCTTCGGAGAGCAAGCCAGGTCCCCCATCACCCTGAACTACCCTTGGGCGCCGTAAGTAATCAAATCACTTACGTTTTTAACCTTTTGTGGCGCTCAAAAGGTTAAAAATGCAAAACGCGACAGCTGAAAATAGCGTCTTAGACGCCACGTCGGTGCGGCGGCCGACCGGAAAATCCGCCAGATCACGAAATTCCTAGGCATATCGTGAAATGGCGCCATTTCATGGGCTAAGGAACATCCGCCATATCGTTCAAAATTCACCTTTTAACGATTTGCCTAGCGACGTTTAGGCAGATCACGAAATTCCTTGGCATATTTCATGATTTGGCCAGTTTAGGCAGATTATAAAATTACTAAGCATATCATGAAATTCCGTCATATCGGTTCTAGCACTTCGCCGGCCGCTGCCGCGGCACGCTCGCTTCGCTCGCTCGGCTCGTGCGTAATGGTCACAATTCATACTAACCACTCCTCGCTTCGCTCGTCGTACCTATTTTTTCCTTTCTTTCGGCATATCACGATATGCCCGGTATAAAGCTAGGAATATCGTCGAATGCGTTGTTCTAATCGATCTGCCGTATTGTTTCTCAGGCACATCGTGATATGCCTGGACAACTTTTAAGCATATCATGAAATGGCGTTGTGCCTAGGAATTTCGTGATCTGGCGGATTTTACGATCGGCCGCCGACATATCATTTAATTAATTTCTAGGGGTTATTCATTAGTTTTTAGGGATTGTAGTACTGGTACCGGTATTTTTTTTGGGAATGAGTCGCCTAAGGCTGCGGCTTCACTGAGGTAGAGACGAGCAAGTGGGTCTTCTGACGGTAAGAGATCACCACCGCCCATAAACATCTGCAACACCAACGGTATTGCAGATGCGTTGCCAACCTAGTAGAGGCCTAAGATGGAATACCTCAAGTGCCAGTAATTTCACCGGCCGTCGTAACTCTCCACGCCAAAGCACAACAGTGCATTGCTGCTTCACGGCAGGAATAGCGAGCAGGATGGTGGTAGCAATCCGGTCCTTGCACAAGGTCCTACCTGCGCCTACATTCAATTTTACTTATCGGCAGGTTCCCCATAGCACTGAAGGCGTTCATGGTGCTCGTGATATACGTGACGTTTGCTCTCAACTTCTGGGTGCCCTTTGACCTGGTGTGGTACTACCTGAAGCAGAAGCACCCAGAGAACAAGTACTGGTTCTGGGAGAGAGTCTACAGAGCCATATTTGTGGTTGTGATTGTTGGTATCGCCGTTATTTTCCCGAGTGTATCCAGCTTCATGGGATTGGTTAGTAGACAGACTTTAAAGAAATTTAACATGTCTTAGGGCGAAGGAAAGCATCGTGAGGAAATCTGCACACGTCTGAGACATGCTGCTCAAAAGTAAGGGCCACGTAGTTTTATTGGTAAAATGAAAATACTGATTTATATATTTTTATAACATTCCTTGCCCAAAAATGGTTTTCATAATACTACATAACACAACTTTTCACTCAATTCAAACGTACCTACCTAATTAGATAAAAAATTATTTATTTATCACCACATCAAAAAAATCTAAAAAATCTCATCGGGGTTCTGCTGAAAACCAGCGCTGGTGCTCTGATTACTGGGTTACGGCATTTGCTGAGCTGAGTCCTTTTGGCATCACACTACAGCACAACGTCTCTAATTGTTCTCTCTTCTCCTATTTAGGTATGTTTATACTGTTTTTGTTGTGATGTAGTGTGTTTTTGTTGTCAATAAATGTTGTGAGTTTGAGTTTGAAAACGGAAACGTATTTTTAGTTTAATTATACCGGTGAAAATTAAGTGGCCTTTATTTTCTATATTAATATAGTATACTTAGCTTATTTAGTTTACGACGCGACAACCTATATTAAAGTCCAATATATCGATATCATTTAGGTAGAGTCGATAATTGAGAACTCACATTTGCGACCAAAATTCCAGGCTCTGATTATTAGGTACTAACTTTTGCCCGCAGCTTCGCCCGCGTAGAATTCGGTTATCGCGCGCTGTTCCCTCGGGAACTGTGCATTTTTTCGGGATAAAAAGTAGCCTTTGTCACTCTCTGGCCCATAAACTATCTCTATGCCAAAAATCACGTCGCCCCGTCGCTACGTTACGGCGTGAAAGACGGACAAACATACAAACACACTTTTGCGTTTATAATATTAGTATGGATTGTCAAGAGGGCGCTATTGTTACAATACAATACAATACAAATATTCTTTATTGCATTCTTTATTGTTCTTATTTATATGGCAATAGTTCAGTATAGTTGGAACAATGACATCTTGACTTGTCTACAACGTTTACCTGTTAGCTCTGATGTTAATTTGGAAAGGTTTTGTAGTGAAACACTTTCATTCCCCAAGCGTATTTTTTTCCAGTAGTTTATTATAAACATTATTTACAGTAATCGTTGTTGAACGAATCGTTTTGGGCATTTTTGTTATTGTTCAAAGAAACCGCCACAGTGACACTGACAATCATAAAAATTATTGCCAGTGTAAGAAATTAGTTCCAATGAAATTCCGCAACATGGCGAGTAGTCGTATATTTCTGGTCAGGCCTAACCAGAGCCGGATTAAGTCAGCGCGGGGCCTGTAGCAAATTTTATCATGGGGGGGCCCTTGATTTGCTTCAAGTTTATAGTATAAGTAAAATATTATATTTAAGGCGATCATATTGATACCATCTCTTTCTTTGGCGGTGTTTTGTGTTGGTTTTGTTCTATTTACATTAATTTAGAAAAAAAAACATGCTTCTATCTGAATTGACGTTTTTTACGATCAGAAAGCATTGGTCAGCGGGGCCCCTAGATGCGCGGGGCCCGTAGCATTTGCTACTCTTGCTATATGCCTAATCCGCCACTGGGCCTAACATCTAATTTTCTGCCAACAGCTCGGTTCCTTCTGCCTCTCCAACATGGGCTTCATCTTCCCCGCTTTTATCCAGCTGGCGATCGAGTGGGAAGACCCGGGTCTGGGCTTCATGAAATGGAGAATGATCCGGTTCCTAGTGATCACTATCTTCGGCATAGGCCTGTGTATCATGGGCACGTATTTAAACGCAAAGAACATGATCAAGGCCGTGATCAACCCCGACGATGCCGATCAAGAATAGAATACATTATATGAAGGGTCCACGGAAAGAACATGTCTAGTCGCGTAAGCAAATTTTCAGTTTTAGCGGTTTGAAAGTCGTCACGAACAATTACTACGGTTAATTAACATTAATGTTGTTTTGTATTGTTTTGTATTATTTGAAAATTATTATTGAAGTATTTAAATTAAATCTGTTATATTACAATTTATTTTAAAAACTAAACTTATTCTAGTGTGTTTAATACAGTTTACTAAGATAGAAATACATCAAAAAGCATTAACATTAACATTAATTGTTTAAAAGTGAAAAATTGTTATTTTATATTCAATGGTAACTCATAGTACTTGGCGAGCTCTACATTTTCAGATTAAAATCTCAATTTTAAAAAGAGGTGACTAGACATATTCTTTCCGTAGACCCTTCATATCGCATTTTTATCAATGCATTAGGTTTTATACGATATTGTTGAACAGTTTGGATAATATTGGTATTTTGTGTCGTATTTAAAATTTTCTTTAAGGGAGATTTTTAAAAATTAAATTGTGATTGTTTAAAATTCCGTCCACGTGCTTTTGAAGTCTGTGATTTGAAACTGTAATAAATTGTAACGCTTCCTCTATTACTATGAGTTTTCTTTAGATTGACTGAGTGCAGAATCGACAATGGAGAATTGAAATCACCAGCCCGTTCACTTTGTATGTGAATTTTTACCCGACTACGGCAAAGCCAAAAAGGAAGGGTACAACTTGTCATGTTGACATCATCCTTTGCCAATAAATAATCATGAAATCATAGCAAAATTAATTATGAAAAGGTTCCATCCTGGCAAGTGATTCAGTTTCAATTAAGATTGGTTTTTTCGAATCTTTTTGTATTTTTTATTTCAATTCCAAATTTTTACTTTTACGGTCATCCCGTAAAACCTAAATTGAAAATACAAACTGTAATATAGATGCACAGAGAAACCAGAAAAATAAGACCAGCACTGGGAATCGAACCCAGGTCCTCGGCATTCCGTGCCGCGTGCTATACCGCTACTCCACTGAACAAGCTGAGATATGTGATGCATAGGGGAAATTCGTGTCTGTACCGTTGTCCAGCAGATATACATTTGTGGATTTACGATGGTAAAAAAAGGCAAAAATTATGTAAATGCTTTATTTACTTGGTTAATTCATACTGTGACCTTATTAACTAAAATAATTGGTTTCAGCCGTTTCATTGTACATAGATAATACGTACATTTCATAAGCCTGCATAAGTATACCATTCTAGCAAATTAGTAAAGGTTTCCGCTCACTAGACCGTATCATACTTGGATCACCACCGTTGTTCATGCACGTCCTAGAGTCGGCCCTTCACAGACACATCATTTATTGAATTTGTCTAAAATATGATTCGCTTAATCTATTATATTTCTTAATTTTATTTCCACATAAGTTTAGTATATTTATGTATCATTCTGTGAGTCACAGACGGTTCTGACAGAATATCAGCGTTGCAGGCGTCTAACGCCTCAGCATTATGCTGAGTTAGCGGCCGTTTAATTTTTTCGGGGACACACAAAATCATGTATTTTATTTTGGTATTTCCGTTTTGTTTGTGTTTGCTGTCTATTATTTTTTTTTCTGTTGTATTTGTGTGTCTTTGTGAATGTGAATAAATGTATTTCTTTCTTTCTTCTTAAGGGCCAATGCTAGCTGACACGGTTTACACTGAGTGGGTGGACGCCTGTTGACAATAGTATGAGCAGCGCTAACTACGTGCGTCGCGTACCGTGCAAACGTGCCAGCTAGAGTAGGCCCTAAAGACAACTCCATATCCATAGCTCCATCTACAGCGTGTCTTTTTGATACTACCTGAAACTGTAACCAAACGAAGATTTAAGGGCTGTGAATCGGTATCAAAACAAATCGTTAATTAAAAATTAACTACCAGAGCGTAATAAAATTTTCAAAAATTTTTCACGCAGCTATGTAATGCTTACAATAATTTGATACGAGACAGAAACGTTCTGTGACAGCTGTCACGTCAATAAGTGCGACGTTTTGAATAAAAACAAAGCAGTATCATGTAGTGATCATTGCGCGCTAATAAATTTTGTAAGGAAAATAATAAGTATTTTTTTTACTAGAACATAATAAAATGTGATTATTAGGGCCTTCACTAACTACCCTTAATGTTGGAGGTAGTATCAAAAATACACGCTGTATAACTAAAGAATATAAAACTATAATTAATGCATGAACCTGTGTTCTCACTGTGATTGTTGTCCGCCGGGACGATTACGGTCGTGTACGATACGATTTAGTGGACTAGGACCCTTAGTATCCAATTCCGCCATAACTCTGAAGGCGGAATTATTCTTTAGTCAATAGGAAATATTACGCAAAGCTCTGCGTAGGGGGCGACACTAGCGCAAACCCCCATGACGTTAGTTCTCTTGAAACTTTATCGCAATGACAGATCATGACCAGAGTATTAGTAACAAAATAACATGATATCGATAGTAAAGACAGAGCTATAGCTCCAAGAATTTTATTGAGGTAATATGATATTACTACGGGCATTGAAGATACTCCAAAAACTGTTCACGGTTTGTGCTAGAGCTGCACCCTGGTGAAAGAAAATGGCAGTAATATTCCCTATTTGACTAAGCTCTCTCCGAAAGTGTAAGTACTAAAAGTTGACCAACGTAGTGTTAATGTAGCTTAATGTAATTAAAAGTGTACCGTATGATTTTAGAGTTCCATACCTCTAGGAAAAAAAATAGGATCACGCTATAAACACGCGTTATTAAATTAAAATAGGTAATTTGACATTCTTTCTCTCTAGAGTCGTAAAATTTGCTATAGAAAGGTCTTACAGCACAAGTAAAGGAAAAAAATCCCATATCATTATTTATTTTGGTTTGATAGCATTAGAAATAAGGCAAACAATCTTGAGAAATCGAGTGACAATCGTTTTTTATAAAACCACAACAGCACGACTATGCGACATCAACTTGTCGTTATTTATCTTATTAATGTATCTTTCAATAAAAATTTGTTAACCTTGTTTGAAATGCTAAAACACTGAAATAGAAAGATCGCAAAAATACTTTACGCGATTACGAATTTACAGCACCGAGTATATCGATATTATATTGAAGTGTAAAGTTTGAAGTTTCAACTTTTGTATGTTTATTAGGTACGGAACTTTCGGTTCGCGAGTCCGACTCGGCCTTGACCGGTATTTTTAATCGAGCAATGTAAAGTTGCCTATATAACGCTAATATGGTAACATTATTTTAATTACTTCATCAAGCTTGCTCGCAATATTAGCTAAGCACTTAATTTGCATTTAATCTAATTATAAATCGTTACAATTGACTTTGTGTATATTAAAAATATTTATTACAATTGTACAATATAACACATGTTATTCGTTATTCAGTCTCTTACAAGGCACATAAAAAAACCTTGTATATAAAAGCTGCCATATATATAATATAATTGTACAAAATTGGCACAATTTATTGTCGTCGGTAACAATTTCATGAAAATGTTTTATCAATATTTTTATAACCTAAAAATACTGTGATTCCTTATTCGTATTATCGAAAGTATTCGATTTTTATTACATGATTCGATAGCATTAAGACGTACTTAATTATCAATATAATATATCTACCAAACGTATTTATAAAAAATCACACGCATTCCAAATTAATGGTTCATTAGAAAATACTAAAGTGGTATCTTGACAAATGCCACTCTTTACAATTTCATAACTACTTCGTTAGAAAAGTGTTTTAGATTTTTTTAGAACACAAAAATTAGAGAAATACACACCACGTCTTAACGGATCATAAGTATTACTACCATAGTGCACCTTCTTCTAAAAAACTCAATCGTAACTCCATAACGTATTCTATAAGCCCTCTGCACGTTTTTGCCATAGCTATAATCGATCAAGAAGAGATATTTTACAAATGAATGTACAATCTGTTAGTCATAATGTATTGTTTGTCATAATATAATGTTTGACATAACTCTTTTTTTCTCTAAAACCATTTATTTTATAACATAGAGTTCTAAAGGATGACCATTTAAAAAATTATGAAAAAAGTATGGTATCAGCAGGAAAAAAATTATGACTAACAATAATTATGACAAACATTATGACTTATAAAATTATAGCAGTCAAAAGGATCCCATAGTTATTTATATTCAAGGCTAGACTGAATAGGCTGTTAATAGACCAGTGAATTATACCTTAAGTTGGATGAGGCAGAATAGGCCTCATCTGTACTGTCCATCAGGTTCCATTTACTGTCAAAAAGTGACAGTTTTCTGATGTTCCCAAAAAAAACAAAGGACTTATTTAGCCGACTGTACAATTAAAAATCGGAAGCCATTTTCTTTATAACTGTTTCTTTTTAACTTAAAAAACTTTATGGACAATCGGAACAACTAAATCGTGATCCACTGTTGAAAAATCACGTAAAAAAAGACATAATTATGACTTCGCATTGCTTGACAAAGTTCATTATGACACTTACTGTACGTTCTACGGTGGTTCAGAAATCAAATGGTTCGAGTGTACTAGCTAGGTTATATAAGCAAACAGTTTTTCGAGACTCCTCCCGCCATCTTGACCCAAAGTGCCGAGCTAACACCAAAGTAGCTAAATCCTCCCAAAGCCTATCGCCTACGAGTGTATCAGTTCCTTAGCTGCTAAAAGTCTCAGTCTAAATAATCAGTATACCCTTGAGCACCGGTGAAGACCACGTCTATCCATATTCTTGCGGCTTCCCCTGAAGGTGCCATGAGGTAGTAGCGACGCTGGCGGGTCTTCACTATGAAGGTGGTCTGTGGGCTTGGGGATTTGGACGTGTTACCGTGGTCTAGGTACACCTCTTCTATAACCTGGAATGGAAAATTATTGAAGGTTGGTAGGTAGTCATTTATGATGACGCGTGTCGTGGTTCTTATTACAATGTTATTAATGTCTAATTTTGTCAAAATCACTCGTCTTAGTGGATGGCATCGTGGATTTTTACTTAGCATTTTTGTAAGTCGTGGCCAATGGTTGCCTAGAGGTTTGACCTAGCCTCTAAAGGGTCGGGGGTTTGATGCCAGGCTCGCATCTCTGCCATACTTAAGGTAAAAAAGGGTTAACCCCGACTAACTAGTCGACTAGAAATGATTGAGCGAAATTTTGAAATTTACCATAAACTTTACGGCGAAGGAAACATCGTGAGGGAACCTAGACACTTACGAAGAAATACTTTGTAGGCCCGCGTGGAAACATAGTCCAAGCCCTTTCATCCTGAGTGCCCAGCAGTGGGACATAATAATACAGAGGCGAAAGATTCGTTTTTTACCTGGAAGTAAGCGCCGCCGCGAGGCTTCCTCTCACTCTTGTCCCAGTAATACACGAACGTTTTAGATTCCCGGTCAAAGACGAACCATCTGTAAATAATTCGATAAAGTTAGAAGTCTGTTACGATGTGATAATAAAATGTGATAAGGTGTAAATACCTGAAACCGTAAATTATGAAACATATTTTCGCAAATGTACTCTTTCATAATTCCTTATAACAAAGTACTATATAAGGAATTATGAAAGAGTTCATTTGCGAAAATATTGTTCATAATTTACGGTTTCAAAAATGTCTACCTAAGCAAAAAAATCCTATTTAAATATTTTATTTCATTCTGAAATAGTTAATGTTTCAGCACACAATGTTTTTGAAATAAATCCTGAACAGTTCCCAATCTCAGAATAAAATACATTTGGCCAAATTAAACATTTGTGAAACGAATAATTTGTAGAAAAAATTTTGGCGAAATAAAAGAATACCAAAAAACGGGAACTGAATATTCGATGAACCATTATTATTGCAATAATACACTAGCAGCTCTTAGAGCTGATGCGTGTACATCACTACACTTCTGTTTTTAGTCTTTCTTTTTCAAGTGTTTGTCTAGTCTATTTTTAAAACTGTTCACTGAATGTGCACTTATCACATCTTATTCAAAGTCAAAGTCAAAATCTCATTTTTCAATTTAGGCTATGATAAGCACTTATGAACGTCAAAAAATCTACCACCGGTTCGGAAAAAACCTCTGTTGAGAAGAATCCGGCAAGAAACTCAACGAGGTATTTTTTTTTTTAAAACAGATTCTCAATATTTATGAATGATATCTATATACTATACATTACAAGTATTTACTGTCGATGTTATATGATATTCGATGAAAAGTCTGTCGACAATGGTGCACCCACCTCTTAGACCACGTGTGGAATTTGGCTCCCAGCTTGTGCAGATAGCCGCGACAGGCGCTGGCGCTCACTGTCACGTGGGGGCACAGCTCAATCTGATGCCCTGCAATAAATAAACAATCATCAATATAACTATCAGAATCATTGTATCAGTGGCGATCATCATCATGTCAGCTGAAAGACGTCTGCTGCTGGACATATATCTCCCCTAAACCGTAAACCTCCATATAAATATCTTCGGTATGGTTTTTTGCTCTTGTCAAAGTCAGCTGTTCAAATTTGTGGCGGCCATTTTGTGACTTAGCAGGGAGATAAAGGAGGGTCTACGGTCCACTAACTTTAGCAGGTCCTTTATCGACTGATTAGCGCTAACAGACGTTTATGAATCACGTTTTTTAGCATTGGGCCATTAAGGAGGCTCTAACTTTTTATGAATCCGCTTGGACACTGACCTCCCAGCGGTACCTGGGTCGCCCAACCGGGCGGCGACCAGTCGGTCGTCCCACGTACGCTCTCTTGGGAGCCCGATCCTCTCCCATTCGTAGTAGGTGGCCGAACCAGCGAAGTCTGTGCGATTTTGTTACGCCGATGATGTTGGGTTCAGCCACCAGCTCCTGGATCTCTATGTTCTTACGGATCCTCAACGTGCCGTCGTCTCTCTTGACAGGTCCCAGGATCTTACGCAAGACCTTCCTTTCCGCTACAAGGAGCTGGGAGGACAGTGTCCAAGCGGATCTGCGACGCCTTGAAGTCGACGACTGGAAAGAGGCTGCGCACGATCGGGGCAGGTGGCATGCTCTCGTTTCGGACCCTCTTTGGGTCGCTGTGCCAATTTAGTTAGTTAGTTAGTTAACTTTTTATGAATAAGGCTGCTATTGTTTACTCACCGGCGGACTCGACGTGTCGTCGCAAGTCGAAGTCGTCTCTGTCGACGGGCAGGTAGCGTGTGAGCGGCCGCTGCGACTCGCTGTAGGGGGCCACGCCGCGGCGCGTCCGCCGCGGGCCGCTCGCCAGGGACACTGCAAATAAACACTAGCCTTTAGCAAACGTTTAACCACTTTTTCAGGGTTCCGTAGCCAAAATGGCAAAAACGGAACCCTTATTCGCAATGTCTGTCTGTCCGTCCGGCCGCGGCATTGCTCAGACTATCAATGCTAGAAAGCTGTAATTTTGCACGAATGTATTATGTCGACAAAATGGTAGAATAAAAAATAAAAAATAATTTTTTTTTGGAGTAACTCCCATAAACCTAGGAGTGATTTTTTTTTCTCATCCAACCTTGTAGTGTGGGGCATCGTGGGATAGGTCTTGATGCCATTATTGACTGTTACATAGTTTATTTCATTTATTTAACTTTTACTGATGTTATTACGAGTTACAAGGTAACAAAGACTACTTACTGATGTTGTTAGGAGTTGAAAGGTAACAAAGACTACTTACTGATGTTGTTACGAGTCGAAAGGTAACAAAGACTACTGACTGATGTTGTTACGAGTTGAAAGGTAACAAAGACTACTCACTGAAGTCGTTACGAGTTGAAAGGTAACAAAGACTACTTACTGATGTTGTTACGAGTTGAAAGGTAACAAAGACTACTGACTGATGTTGTTACGAGTTGAAAGGTAACAAAGACTACTAACTGATGTTTTTACGAGTTGAAAGGTAACAAAGACTACTTACTGATATTGTTACGAGTCGAAAGGTAAAAAAGACTACTTATTGATGTTGTTACGAGTTGAAAGGTAACAAAGACTACTAACTGATGTTGTTACGAGTTGAAAGGTAACAAAGACTACTTACTGATATTGTCGCGGCTGAAGTCTGACGCGAGGCTGAGCGGCCGGCTGTCATCGCTGCGTTTCTCATCTTCAGTCGACTCTGTGCGCGAATTGCGGACCTGAAGCTAAAGAGACAAGACTTTTAATAAATTGGTTAGTGTCGTTGGTTATGAGATGGAGGAAAACGAGCAAGCGGACGATGTCACCGTCCATGAACCTCAAGGAAGTCTCCTTGTCTGAAGTCGCCATCGGAAGTCGCTGGTCTGTTGCCGGCCTATAAAGAAAGTATAAGCCCCGTTTTTTAAAAAGCTCCGATTTCATGTTTAGAAACACTGCTGACGGACGTTGATTCCACAATTTTATTGTACGGTCATTGTACTGTCGCATTAAAACATCTATCGATTCCCCGAATTTCATATGCTATAATGTACCGTTTTCCATAATTTTCATTTGTCATAAGTCATAAAGTACCTAATTAATCACTGAAATAGTAGTTTCTTCAGAGTTGATATTAAACTAACTTAACCTAATTACTGCATCCTATAAGATAGGTAACATTTAAAAAATCCCGAAAACAGCACGGTTCTATATATTTTATGGCAAACGTTGGTATGGCAAGTGAAATTCAGGGAAGTAAAAGTATACGGGCTGTAAAGCGATAAAGTACGATACGATAAAGTATAGTAGTAGCGTTTTCACCAGAGATGTGCGAGGAAACTGTTTTTTACTTAGTGTTTAAAACCAAACATATAGTGTGTAGACAGCTTTATTTATTTTAAGCTGGCAACACTCTCTTCTTGCTAAGACTTGCACGGCGAACACACGTTTCCCGAAATTAATTTGTAAAAAAGTTCAATAAACTTTCAGTGTACAAAATTTTCTACGCATTTTGATTCCTACACTTAGTGTGCGAAGAGCGAATAAAATAATTCTATTCTTTTTTACTTATAGAGTTGGTGACGATGGAATGCTAGGATATTCTAAGTGTAACATACTCACAAGTTCTGGTTTAGGTGTTACGCCGATTCCCCAATTAGATGCCTTCACAAATGTAAGCCACATAGACATAATGTCCTTGAACTCAGTTCAGTATTTATTTTTTAACACTACCAATGCGTTGACTGACTTATGTGAATGTAAGTGAAAGTAATTACTTAAGTAGGTTATTTGGTCGGACGCATATTTTAGTGGTGAAATATTTTTTTGTAATTCGGATTGCTTTTGTTTATCTTCAGAATGTAAGAGCAACAATAAATCAAAATATAGGATACTAGCTTTTGCCCGCGGCTCCGCCCGCGCGGTATTCGGCTATCGCGCGCTGTTCCCTCGGGAACTGTGCATTTTCCGGGATAAAAAGTAGCCTTTGTCACTCTCGGGCCCATAAACTATCTCTATGCCAAAAATTACGTCGATCCGTCGCTCCGTTACGGCGTGAAAGACGGACAAACATACAAACATTTTCGCATTTATAATATTAGTATGGATTTTACTTCATTGGGAAACGTGTCAGAGTGGTTTTAATTTAAGTAATTTACGTTGAAATTTTGATTGTGTTGCAGCCATGTACAGTAAGTGAAGTGTAATCTGAATGGCTATTTTTTAGGACTTTGTCATCCTACAATAATATCATGTTATGCTTCGAAATTTATTCATAAGTATCCATACTAATATTACAAATGCGAAAGTGTGTTTGTCTGTCTTTCACGCCGTAACAGAGCGACGGATCGACGTGATTTTTGGCATAGAGATAGTTTTAGTTAGAGTAGATTTTTATTTTTTATTAGATTTTAGATAGTTAGAGTGACATAGGCTACTTTTTACCCCGGAAAAATGCACAATTCTCGAGGGAACAGCGCGCGATAACCGAATAGCACGCGGGCGGAGTCGCGGGCAAAAGCTAGTATAAGTAAATATTTTCGTATTTAATATCAATGAACTGAACAAATATTCAATGTTTGCATTGGTTATAAAGTAAATACGTTGAGACGGCCCGTCTGCCTGACAGATTCGGAAATAATACGTCCCACGCGAATTCCCCGGCCGATGACAGTATCTTTTGACGATTTACGAATACCAGAGGCATTTGGAGTGTTAAGTGTTCTTTTACGGGGTGACGAAATAGAGCGGCTCATAGTTTCTATAGAAAGCTGAATAAATACTTAATTTTGTGAGGAATAAGTAGGTTTTTTTTTAAAGTAAATCTTACAGTAATTATTAATTTTACTTTATTCTAATACGCATCAAAAGTTACTATTAAAAGTAATTTTATTATGTGGTATATAAACCCCCTTGCGAAAAAATAGGTCACCTATGGTTTTTCAGATTTTCAGGCATTAAATAAATAAATAAATATCATGAGACACTTGACACCAATTGACCCAGTCCCAAACTAAGCAAAGCTTGTACTATGGGTAAAAGGCAACGGATAAACATACTTATATAGATAAATAAATACTTAAATACATATCAAACATCCAAGACCCAAAAACTGAAGCATTGAAGTTGAGAAAGTAAGCTTGCACATAAAATACAAAAACCATAGGTGACCATTTTTTTGCAAGGGGGTTTATTTTGAATGTCATCATCATTATTACCGGTCTGAGATCCTTTGAGATTTTGAATTAAATTCTGAATATTTCAGGACGCACCTGAGTGCTTACTTTGAATCGAAATATTTCAACCCCTAAACGGTTAGTTTGTGGTTGATAAATGCGTCTAAATAAATACTTAAAAACATGTCTAGTCTGCATTAAAAATCAAAAATTGCAATGAAAAACTATTACAAAATTATTTTA
Source organism: Choristoneura rosaceana (assembly GCA_037349165.1). NCBI lineage: Eukaryota > Metazoa > Arthropoda > Insecta > Lepidoptera > Tortricidae > Choristoneura > Choristoneura rosaceana. Next base: position 2,972,473 of record JAZBNJ010000007.1, read on the forward strand.
TGTTATGTACAATTGTTCTTTTAATGCCGTAAAATTTGCTTCTTGATCAATTTCATTATTTAATAAATATGTCTTACAACACAAAAATCTTTCACCACTGAAACTTTAACTTTCAAAGATTTTAAATCCGTTGTCAATTTTTTTTACTAACTATTGTGATGTAATAAAATAACACGTCACTTATTTTTCAACCTCGTAACTTTTATTTCGGCAATCACGTGAATTTACCTAAACAATTTTACAAAAAAAGACACTATTTTGAACTAAAAACTCAATCGGTTGTCAATTTTCGCGCCAATGAAGTTTTTTTTTTAATTTCCGCCGCGCCCTTGACTGTGGCCCAGACCGTAAGCGCTGTCAGCCGGCTACGCACTGCGATATTACACGCTCTAAATTAAAACGGTTTATTCTTGTGCCACTAAACGGTGGGCGGGTACTGAATGGTGATGTTTACGTGTTTAATGAATTGTCGATGAGTGTTCAGTCTTTAGAGTAAATTAGATTATTTTAGGCTTTTCGTAATACACGTGGGATGGTTGTCTCATTAGTGCTAAACAAAGGCCAATAAAATGTAATTTATATCCTGTTGCGTTTTGCAGGTGGTAGGACCTTGTGCAAGGTCCGCCCGGATTGCTACCACCATCACCAATTGCAAGACCAGCATTTTTTGCTGACTTGGGACCATTTCGTGACAACAATTTCGTACTTTTCAATATCTTTTTTTGTTATGCTTTGCATATACTTTGTCACGAATAAATGATTTCTTTCTTTCTTTCTTTCATCTTGCTCGCTAATCCTGCCGTGAAGCAGCAGTGCTTGCACTGTTGTGTTTCGGCGAGGAGAGTAAGACAGCCGGTGAAATTACTGGCACCTGAGGCATCCCATCTTAGGCCTCTAGGTTGGCAACGCATTTGCAATACCCCTGGTGTTGCAGATGTTTATGGGAGATGGTGATCTCTTACCATCAGGAGACCCACTTGCTCGTTTGCCATCCAGTCGCATAAAAAAAGGAAAAAAAATCTGCACGAGCACATTTTTTTTTAAATACAAGTAGGTAGACCTTCGCGTTTTTTGCTCACAGCCAGCCAGGTATTTTGTTACGACAACACGTTGTGTTTAAATTTGTTTTTTGAGTCATGAAAAACGAGAAACATGTAGGTGGAACTATTGTACGAAATACATTGCTAGTCGAAAAAAGTTCAGAAATAATTACGATCTGGTAGTTAATCCTTGACTTAATTTTTTTTTTCCATATCGCTTCGCAGGATTTACTGTCATTTGGTGCTAATAAAAAATGGACAACTCTAAATTATACCACAGAATAAATAATAGTACAAGTACCACTAAAGCTAAAAGCAAAGGACTGTGTTACTGTTCGTGTTTTTTTTATTCGACTGGATCACCACCGCCCATAAACATATTTGCAACACCAGGGATATTGCAGATGCGTTGTCAACCTAGAGGCCCAAGATGGGATACCTCAAGTGCCAGTAATTTCACCGGCTGTCTTACTCTCCACGCCGAAACACAACAGTGCACTGCTGCTTCGCGGCAGGATTAGCGAGCAAGATGGTTTTTATTCAAAAATTCAAAACAAAATCAAAATTACTTATTTGATACAGTGGCAGTACAAGTGCATTACTTTGGTTACAGGTTGGATAAACATTTATTTCAGACTTATTTCCTACTTAAGGTGTTATACTTAGATATTACTTATTTAATACTATTCCACTGCTAGCGATTTTGATTAGCCATTTACTTGTGCCACCTACACTAGGCTAAGCCTATTTCGCAGGATGGCACGACAGATAGTTTGCCAGGTAACTGTTAAGCGCTAGAGAATAAACAAATTAAAAAACAAAAAAGAGAAGGTGACGTTATCAACCAGGAAAAATAAAAGAAAAAATAACAAAACAGTCTTACATATTCTATTTTATAAAAAAAAACATTCAGTATTTATTATACCTACAGCAGTAGTCACGGATTATGTAGCTTTACGCAGAAGGCCGATAAAGGCGATAAGATAGTATGCCAATTCATTTGTTATGATCGATAACCTACGACTACACCAGTACTGAGGATTAGCAAATACTGTACCTAGCTATCTATCTGGCTTCATCATCCATCGGTACACAACAATGGGCTCCGTAGCAAAATTTCGAAAATCGAAAATTAAAAATACAAACTGAAATAAAGATGCACAGAAAAACCAGAAAAATAAGACCAGCACTGGGAATCGAACCCAGGTCCTCGGCATTCCGTGCCGCGTGCTATACCGCTACACCACTGCTGGACAACGGTACAGACACGAATTTCCCCTATGCACTACATATCTCAGCTTGTTTGTTACTTATATAGCCACTTAAGCAAAATATCTACGTACAGTTGTAATAAGAATCACGGCACGCGTCATCGTGAATGATATAGATATATTACGACCCTTTTCCGCGACAAGGCGTTTTTAATTTATTTACGTCGAAACGGCCTTCACAACAACACCTACTGTGCGTAAACTATGCAGTATACAATATTTATTGCTCGACACCGCTGTTGTCGCAATTTTTCTTTAATGCATATAATTATCTTTCCGGGACTTGTTGACGAGCTGTTGTTGCACGAAGGAACGAAACATTTCCATGACTCTAATCTATAATAAACCCCCTTGCAAAAAACGGGTACCTATGGTTTATGTATTTTATGTGCATAAAAGCTTACTTTCTAAGCTTCAATGCCTAAAAATCTGAAAAACCATAGGTGCCCGTTCTTTTAGCAAGGGGGTTTATATAAACACAATGCTCGGAAAAGCAAAACGGATTCGATTCGACGTCGATTGTCGGAAAAATTCGCTCCCTCAATTTTAATAAAAATTTGCACTTTACAGTTGAATATTTTGCAATCAAATCACTAAATCGAAAAATAGTCTTAGCAACCCCCTAGTAGTTTTAAAATACCTATCCAACTATACCCCACACTACACTAAATTGGATGAAAAAAAAAATCACCACACTTTACGTCTATGGAAGGTACTCCAAAAAAAATTTTGTTTTGAATTTTTTATTGTACCATTTTGTCGGCATTGTTTACCTATATATCCGTGCAAAATTACAGCTTTCTAGCATTGATAGTCCCTGAGCAAAGCCGCGGACGGACAGACAGACGGACAGACAGACAGACATAGCGAAATTATAAGGGTTCCGTTTTTGCCATTTTGGCATGAATCAGCTCAGTTTCAAGCCGTGGTGGCCTAGTGGTTTGACCTATCGCCTCTCAAGTAGAGGGTCGTGGGTTCAAACCCCGGCTCGCACCTCGGAGTTTTTCGAAATTCATGTGCGGAATTGCATTTGAAATTTACCACGAGCTTTGCGGTGAAGGAAAACATCGTGAGGAAACCTGCACAAACTTGAGAAGCAATTCAATGGTGCGTGTGAAGTTCCCAATCCGCATTGGGCCCGCGTGGGAACTATAGCCCAAGCCCTCTTGTTCTGAGAGGAGGCCTGTGCCCAGCAGTGGGACGTATATAGGCTGGGATGATGATGATGAGCTCAGTTCCATTTGAGTTTCGCGATGTCTTTATCGTCCACGGTGCAAGTTTTGGTTTCACAAAATATCTAATAATACCAATGTTACTTGTTTCCCCTCTTAGTGAGATGTATATTTATGTAATTTTTAATAGCCCGCGCGTCTTGTGTCTATTTGTACGCTGTGACGTTTGCGCGGCGCTATGCTTTTGTTGTCTAAATATATCAGGTGATAACTTGGGAAATGTATGTTTTGAAAAACATATTATAAGGGCAATTTTTGGTCGCCATCCGTGAAGTCGCCAAATGGTCGCAGCGGAAGACCAGCGTTGGCCTACATGGCCAACACTATGCTGAGCTGCGACCGTTTCGTGCTTTCGCATATTTTTTTTATGTAATTTTATTGTTTTTATTTTAAGGTGTGAATGGCATGAATAAATATATTTCTATTTCTATTTCTATTTACTGTTACCGGAGATAATAGTAATAGGGATGATGACACCATTAAAAAGTAATTCGAAGGCACAACTCCAGTAAAAAAACGCTTTAATTATTTTCGATTACCAGATTAATTTTCGATTTACTGAAAAAATCGATTTTTTGTTGCTTTAAAACAAATATATAGTTAGTTGATTGAGTTGCCGGATAGTGACGTCATAATCCGCTATTGCCATTGAAACTCTATGGGAGAATTGTGTTTTGACAGCTCATAAAAAGTACGTCAGTTGATTGGTGGTGTCAACATCCCCATTAGAGTCAAATAATGCGAAAACAGTGGAGTACATAATATATGTCACGTTTGCGAGAAAGATCACATAAAATTCCAATTGAAATTATTGAAAGTTCGAAAATGTTTGTCATTTTTTATACCATAACATTCACTAATCATAAAGTCTCTATTATGACACCAAAATATTAAAACTCAGTATATGAGTAATTATAAACCCCCTTGCAAAAAAAAACGGGCACCTACGGTTTTTGTATTTTATGTGCATGAAAGCTTACTTTCTAAGCTTCAATGCGTAAAAATCTGAAAAACCATAGGTGCCCGTTTTTTTTGCAAGGGGGTTTATTTCTATTACCATAGATATTGTGTTTTTATTGAAATGCTTCATTATATACAAATATTGAAATATATCTGAGCACAGTTATTTAAACTTCAAAATATACATTTCCATCTCCTATTTCGTTATTTCTGTCACGCGGCATCTTGAATGCATTTGTTGTTTCCGGCGTGCAGACGGACGCATTCATTTTATTAGTAGACAATTTGACTATTCTGGCTCTTTTGAGGATGCACTTTGACAGGAAGTTTCTGTTGTACCGTCAATCTTGCCTTAGGACTTATGATGGCGACTATAAATAATATCATCTATATAAATAAAAATAAATCGCGATACAACAAATGTGATTTCTTTGCCGTTTTTTGCTCGATATTAATAAAGGCAACAAGTAGACATTTAAAATATTCACAGAATAGTTAGTTGTATACTTAATCACTTAAAAAAAAAACATAACTTTAAAAGACCCATAATAATAACGGTTATAAGGCACATTATCTAGCAAATAAACCATTTCATTTCATTTCAAAAATAAATAATTAAATTAAAATAAAACAAGTATGGGGGGCTCCCACATAACAATCTTGTTTTTTTTTGTATAGATATTAAGATAATGCAGCATGCGGCGAACGACCCAGTGTAATTGCCGGTTAATATTAACACAAGTGCACTAGTATAAAACTTACCTCTTCAATCGATGATGACATGAATCCAGAACTGAAACAAGAAATAATACAATTAAAATCACGTGTAGAATGAAATTTGAAATAAAAGATTCAAAATTCAAAAAATTCAAAAATTCAAAATTATTTATTTTCAACTTTTGTGTTAAAACTAGTGTTGAATCCTCCTATTAAGTGAAAGACCTAAGTATGTACATGTTCATACATGTGAATCTAATCACATCATGTTAGAATTGTTATAATATTTAAGTAGAAACATCAATTTTCCCGCTTTTTCCGTTCCTAATCTATTCTGTTCCTGACTTGAGAATGTACAAATCCAAAGATAAAAAGACTCTTTCCAATGCTACTGATACTTAATGCGTCATACAAATAACTGTCACAAAATTGGCATTCGTATGTATTTTGTTTTTGCGTATCTTCATCTTTGTTCGTATTGTCGCCACACTGTTGAATTAGGATACATATGACAGTCGTGTGTATGTAATAAATAAATAAATAAAATAAATAAAAAAAATTGAGTAACTTCGAGTTTTTTCTTCAAAAAATCGAAAAAATCAAGAGTTTGTAGATTTTTGAAAAAAAAAAAAGATTTTTGATCTCTTTCTCTCTTCTTTTTTTTTCAGAGGACTCATGAACATGCATCACTGTTTTTTCGGAATTTACTTCCGAAATTACAGTGCTTAAGGGAATACATCGCGAGGAAACCTGCCCGCACCTGCGAAGAAATTAGAAGTGCGTGTGAAGATCCTAAGCTCTCTCATTCTGGGAGGTGGCAGTGGAACAGATATAAGCAGATGATATAGATAATGTAGGTACACTCACCAGCAAATAAACTTGCTTCCTTTGTGTTTGCTTTTCGACATCGTGGCTTATTAAAGTTAACACATACACGCAAGCGACTTTACTAGTCAACTCTTTATTGTTCCTACAGACTCAAACTGTCATACAAAACACACAACTAAACATAACCCAATGAGTTCTGGCCTGTCATTCGTTTTCTGGCAGGGAAAACGTATGACCATCTCCTGTCATATAAATACAATACAATACAAAGACTCTTTATTGTACACCAGAAATAGTAAGCGATACAGAAAACAGAGAGAAAAGTACAGTAAGTATACGTAGTAGTAGTACACGATTCTTCGTATTCTGCCGTCGTAACGAAGAACGTAATAATAGCTAGTACTAATTTAACTTTGATTGAATAAATAGGCTATAGGATTCGATTTGTCGCATTCGAACATGACGGATGTAGACAATATTTAATTTTGCTATTTCTGTTTCTTTGGCTAGTTGAAGTATAATTTTGATAGTGTTTTATGCGGCGATTAACCTTAACAGTGAACAGTGACCACGAAATTCAATATTGCTCTCGTGTCTGATATTTTTTAATGCGCAAGTTGTCTCCACGTGGTTTCTGGAATTTTACTATCAAGTTACAAAAACTACAATCACCGTACAACGTTGCCTCTCGAAAGAGAATACTTTGACACTGGCGAAATTGTCTTATTAATTAGGACAGAAGCCATATTTTAAAAGAGAAGAAGAAATAGGCTATATATGTGCTGTGCATATCTATATAAATAAATAAATATCATGGGACACTTGACACCAATTGACCTAGTCCCAAACTAAACAAGGCTTGTACTATGGACACTAGGCAACGGATAAACATACTTAAATATAGATAAATAAATACTTAAATACATATTAAACATCCAAGACACGAAAACAAACATTCGTATTATTCATACAAATATCAGCCCCGGCCGGGATTCGAACCCGGGACCTCAAGCTTCGTAGTCAGGATTTTATTTTACTTTATTGGAAGGCAAACTATAAAAAACTCCAACTCAATAGAATCTAACAATCCTGTAGACACTTCCAACCTTCTAATATGAACACTGGGCTGCCTAAGGCTTTGTGATGTGACTATTATTCTTTTTTGATTCCTTTTAGATGATAATTGCAACAACAGGGACATATATAACCGAGTGTGCCCACGTTAGGGTGTGTTAAGTGTGTAGAAAATTGTTAGATTCTATTGAATTGTACTTTAATCACTAGGCTATGCGATCGTCTAAGTGTAATAGGTTGATGAAAATCTAATTTTCACGTTTTTCGCCATTATTTTCTTCGTCACGAGGCGCGAGGGCAGTATCACGCACTCACTGTATTGCACTACTTGTAACTGTTAACATTTTCTATTGTCTACACTTCGCCGATAAAGAACGTGAGCTAGAGCGAGTAGCAAAAACATATGTGGACTCAATTGGAGTAGAGGATGTTTATGAATGCGATGACACTGCGCGAGTACAGGGTGCTCCGGTTTGATTCTATTTCACTTTGAAGCTGATAGTTTAAAAAAAATTACGTGTAAAAGTGCCCATTGCGGCCTATTTACTGAATAAATGATTTGAATTTGAATTTGCAATGGTTTTTCATAGATTTTTCACATTAACTGACGCGTAACGCTGAATACATTATTATTTTTTTTTTATTCGACTGGAAGGTAAACGAGCAAGTGGGTCTCCTAGTGGTAAGAGATCACCACCGCCCATAAACATCTGCAACACCAGGGGTATTGCAGATGCGTTGCCAACCTAGAGGCCTAAGTTGGAATACCTCAAGTGCCAGTAATTTCACCGGCTGTCTTACTCTCCGCGCCGAAACAACAGTGCAATCACTGCTGCTTCACGCCAGGATTAGCGAGCAAGATGGTGGTAGCAATCCAACATTACCTATTAATCTTGAAAAAAAAAATCACATGATGCACAAGGCATTTTTGATGCAAGTCAAGTCAAAATATTTTTACTCAATCTAGGCTATAACAAGTACTTATGAAAGTAAAAAAAAACTGTCAATAATGAGAATATAAGTTACATGTAAAAAGTTGCAACCTATTTATGATGTTCCATTCAAATAAGTTGATAGACTAGTCTTTAATAGGAATTATTTGAAGTGTGCCGATCTCTTTAAGAGTCAATCTTTCGAACAAAGCCATTGTATTCTATTGTGCCCTCAACCGCATAATAACCACTTAAAAATGAATGGAAATATAATTATTATACTTATAAGTTTTCATGATTATTTTATTAAAGTTTATTTTTATTTTGACAAATCGAAATAATTCTTTGGAAAGGAAAATACAAAATTCAAAAGTAATAGGTAAATAAAGAAACTCTGTTATGCGTAGTCGAGAGTAAATCGCTGTAAGCACACAGATAATTAGTTAAAATTTGACGACCGGATGGCTAAGTGGTTAGAGACCCTGACTACGAAGCTTGAGGTCCCGGGTTCGAATCCCGGCCGGGGCAGATATTTGTATGAATAATACAAATGTTTATTCTCGTGTCTTGGATGTTTAATATGTATTTATTTATCTATATGTAAGTATGTTTATCCGTTGCCTAGTATCCATAGTACAAGCTTTGCTTAGTTTGGGACTAGGTCAATTGGTGTCAAGTGTCCATTGATATTTATTATTATTTATATTACTTAATAAATATAACATTGAGTAATTTATCAAGTCTTCACTATCGAGTGAACTGTCACTTATTGAAGTTATCATTAGTGAACACCCTGTACACGCCTGTCCTCATACGGGGTCGACCTAAATCGGTTACGGAGCGACCATATTAATTTGTCGCCGACAGATTGAATGGACTATAGGTATGCTCAAGCTCAAATTGAGAACAGTAATATAAAATATCTGTTCGATAAATTCATTTTATAGGCATACATATTATATTATTACTAGCTTTTGCCCGCGGCTCCGCCCGCGTGGTATTCGGTTATGGCGCGTAAAAAAAAGTAGCCTATGTCACTCTCGGGCCCATAAACTATCTCTATGCCAAAAAAACACGTCGATCCGTCGCTCCGTTACGGCGTGACAGACGGACAAACACACAAACATAGAAACACACTTGCGCATTTATAATATTAGTGTGGATGTTTTATTTTTTAATTTTTTCTCTGTGTATCTGTTCTCTGTATCGCTTATTGTTTCTAGTGTATTATAAAGAGTTTGTATTGTACTTCGATAAAAAACTCGTAACTAAAATCAATACGTCAACAATATTGAACCTTGATTAAAATCGTTTTTGCAACCTTCTAATGGTTTTAAAAGACCTATCCAACGACACCCCACACTACAAGGTTGGATGAGAAAAAAAATACCCCACTTTACGTCTATGGGAGGTACGCTAAAAAATTTTTTTTTTAAATTTTTTTATTGTACTATTTTGTCGGCATAGTTTATATATATATTCGTGCAAAATTACAGCTTTCTAGCATTGATAGTCCCTGAGCAAAGCCGCAGACGGACAGAGAGAAATACGTAGCCATTTTGGCTGGCTACGGAACCCTAAAAAAGGTTCTGGGTCGATAAATTTGGATCCTACATTGACCGTACCCTCCAGTATCAAAAAGTTACACTTGTACACTTGGATAACTATTTGTATGTCACTATGTAACTGCGCGTTTGTTTGGTCCGGTGCCCGCGACGCAACTGACTTATCTTATCAACGCGATAAACACACACAGTGACACAGTTATTGGCTTGGGCATGATTCAGATTACCGGCGATTTCTGCTTACAATGAAAATTTTTCGCAAAATATCGGGTGTGGCCTGTATATGAGCAAATAAAAACATTGCTCGCAGGACTGATGGCTGATGGGGTCAAAAGGTTCTTGAATGGCGTCCGCGGACCGGGAGACGAGCTGTCGGCAGGCCTCCAACAAGATGGAGCGACGACCTGGTTAAGATCGCGGGATCGCGGTGGATGCGAAAAGCACAAGACCGGTCTGAGTGGAGAGCCTTGGGAGGCCTATGTCCAGCAGTGGACGTCTTTCAGCTGACATGATGATGATGCTAAATTAAAACATAGATCATACTCTTCAAACTGAACAACATCTTGGCAGACAAACAGACAAATAGCGAAGTGATTTCATAAACCTTTTTCCTTCTTTCACCTTTGGTCGATTTTTTTTTCTCCGAATGATTGCTTCGTCGAATTTATATTTCACTGAAAACACGTCAGAGACTTACCTCTCATCAAATATATTGGTGACGTTCAAGCTGTCATCCTGCAGACTGACGTCACAAGGTGCGTCCACGTCGCCGCTGTCCACGGACTTGGCCTGTTCACTGCGCGTGCGCTGGTCCCATAACTTCTTGGTCTCGTCTTGCACTCGCCGTTTCAGTTCGGATATTTTCTCTCGTTCGTTTTCTATCATCTGACATCCTGTTAAATAAGGATAAGGATATTATTTGCTTTAATAAGCAGCAGAACACGCTGCTCAAAGAAATGTAAGATTCTATAAAATAAAGTTAGATTATACGTGAAATTCGGCGCGGTCTTTCAAGATATATTTTTAAGCTGACTTCGATGGCTTCCCATTACCTTGTTTTTCGATATTTATAAAACAAAAATAAAAAAATACAGTATTTATGGAGGCAATTCTCGCCTCTCTCTTTCTCTCGATATTTTTTGACATATGTATAGCTGTGAGTCAACAAAATATTGAAAACTTCTGTAGCTCCAATCGGCTGGAAAGCCTGTGTGACAGATGGGCGGATAAACACACAGACACGTGAATGACAGCCATGTGACCCCATCGTATACGGAACCCTAAGAATATCAGAATTTCAAAAAACATACCTTGTTCCTCAAGCATTTCCATCCTCTTCCTCTCGATCTCCATCAAACTATCGAGTGTGCGTTTCCCCAAAGAATTCATATCAGTATCACTTGATAGAATAGGCGCATCCATCGTGACCTTCGATATTCTATCAATATCATCTTGGGACGGTATCTTACCAGAATCAGATATCCTAGTAAATTCTCTAATACTAGGTTCATCACCACAGCTCTTTCTATGGAAAATTCTACGTGCTTTGTCATCAAATGTTACATTGTGACCTTTCTGATTCGGTTCGGATTCATCTTCCTCTTTTATATTATCTTCCTTCATCAGTTTATCGGGAGATAAGGACTTCGATTTGTATTTGTTATCAACGTTGATAGGCTTAGCGTTTTTGACATAACGACTTTTAGGTTCAGCCTCCTCTTTGATTTCTACTTTGACATCCCTAGATTTTTTCCCAAATGAATCTTTTTTAATTATTTTACCTAACGCAGCAAACGTCGGTATTTTAGATGACGACGCGCTCTTGACCGGACCGTTTTTGTCTTTTTTACTCTTGGAATGCCTCAAACTATTAAACCTATCTAATGAAACATCGTTTTCAATACTATCATTATTGTAAAACATGTTTTCGTTCAAACTCTGCGACATGACGTCAACTTTTTCTTTCTTCTTGTCCTTGCCCTTCCTTTTAAGTGAATCGAAATTCCGCTCCCAAAATCCTTTCTTCTCTTTCGAAGTCGAAGACTTAGACGGACTTTCGTTTTCATCATCTATGACATCGGTTATAACTCTCCTTTCTATATCGACAATCATGGATTGTGACATTTGATCGATAGAGTTAAATTTGTCTTTTAGTTCATTGGTGTGTTCTTCAAATTGCGTCACTTTGGTGTCTAGGTCATCACTGTCGCTGCTCTGTGGGGAGTAACCGAACTCACCGGATTTAGCTCTTGTCTGATCTGTGAAGAACGCACTATCCGGTGACTGCGTTCTTTCGAGATCATTCAGCCTTGCTACAAGCGGTTTCAGCTCCTTCTCTACAGCTTGTAGTTTAACTGTTAATTCTTCTACCTGATTAAGTAGTCTCACGTATTCCGCTTGAAGGATCTTCGTTTCGTCTAAAGCTGATGTTAAGTTGCTATTGGCTTCTGATTTCAGTGTTAGAATCCTAGTCTTCTGCGCTTCTATTTTCTTTGATAGCAGCATCAGTTCGTTTTGCAGATCTTCGCGATTTGCCAGCCTGCGAAAATTAATGTTGCTTTATTACGACGATTCTGTTCAATGATTTCATGTTCCAAGTTCTTTTTGACTAACGTATGATTTGGGAAATCTAAAGGACATAATAGTGAACAAAATCTAGTTTAAATTGGGATGAAATTAGCTTAAATTAATAACATTGTACTTAATTTAGACTAATCTCGTATTTTTAATATACGAATCCTTTTATAGGTATTAAAAATATAATTGTAAAAACATAATAAACTCTAGGTCTTACAACTCAGATTCTTCCTCCAAATGCTGGAACTCCAGATCCTCGTATATTTTGGACTCGTTGTCCAAGATATCCCGGGCGTTCTGAAGTTCCTCGAGAGTCGCTGTCTCCTCTTTAAGATCGTTTTCTATCCTACGAACATTACAAAAAGTTGCAGTAGAAACATAAATAGAATACAAATATTCTTTTTCATCTCTCCTGTTCGGAAAGTTTAATTTTCATGGGTAGATAGCCGGGTGGAAAATTGCGTTTTCTTCTCTAGGGTGGAAAATAATTTTTTTTTTATTTTTCGGCTAGCCATGACATCGAAGATGATTGAGTCACGTCAATGTATTTTTTTTTCACGTTTCGGCATGGCCATCTAGATGCACGTCGTGACCAACTCGATTTTTTTTTTATAATCGGCCATGGCAAGTGGCCAGTCGAAAAGGTACCGTTGAAGGTTGGATAGGTATAAGTAAATTCAATTTATTATTATTCTCGTTTTTTTGTAGTATTTTAGTTTCCTCACAGTCGTAATGAAAAGTAGAATGTCTAACTCGGGTGAAATAACCCATTTCCCCTCGAACTATTGGCGCTCTCACTTCGTTCGAGCGCCAGAAATATCTCGGGTGAAATGGGTCACTTTCCACTCTTGGTTATCAATCTACTATACCATATGTTTTTACTTTGTGGAGAGCCTTGGAGGAGGCCTATGTCCAGCAGTGGGCGTTTTTCGGCTGACATGATGATGATGATGTTTTACCATATCTTGATCACGTATCGTCAAAATAACACTTTTTCGTAAGAACTTTTCAAATATTAACAATATACCTAGTTCTGTACATGATCATCATCGTCATCATCAGCCAGAAGATGTCCATTGCTATACAGAGACGCCTTTTGCACAAGGGGGCATATTGTGGCTTTAGAACGCCCCAATTAAGAATAACTCGCCACCGGTTGCAGGCACCACTCACGATGTCGTCTGTCCACTTGGTAGGTGACCTATTAACTCGTCATCTTTCGGTTCACGGTCGCCAAGACCTTTCTCCCCCAACGGTACATGATTATGATCACTGTCACTGGCTTAAGAAAACGGAACTAACCTTTCAACTTTCATGGTGGCGATGTCCACTCTTTCCCGCATGTCATTTTGTCTCGCTTCCTGTTTCTCTTTCAACTGCGTGATCTCTTCTTCTATCTTCTTCGCTTGTTCCGCCAGCTCTGTCTTCTTCCTCTGTTCTATGTTCAGTATTGCGATCTCAGAGTCGTACTCACCTTTTATTAAAGCTTTCTCCATTTCAAGCTAAAACAAAAAAAAAGTCAAGTTATCTTTTCCGGATATTTTTTTGCTCGTTTTTTTTTTATTCGACTGGATGGCTAACGAGCAAGTGGGTCTCCTGATGGTAAGAAATCACCACCGCCCATAAACCCTGCAACACCAGGGTTATTGCAGATGCTTAGCCAACCTAGAGGCCTAAGATGGGATACCTTAAGTGCCAATAATTTCACCGGCCGTCTTACTCTCCACGCCGAAACACAACAGTGCAAGCACTGCTGCTTCGCGGCAGGATTAGCGAGCAAGATGGTGGTAGCAATCCGGGCGGACCTTGCGAAAGGTCCTACCACCTGTAACATTTGACGAGATAATTGGGCTGATGAAAAGTCCTGTAATGCTTAATTAGTACTTTTTTACTCAGGTCCTTTCCAAAACGTTCTTTCTATCCCATGAGGAAAATATAAAACACATAAACTACATTAGTCAATAAGTGATTATGTATTACTAACAAAATGGACTGAAAAGTCTGAATAAATATTATTATTATTATAAAATTACTAGTAGCATATGGATGCAGTATATAAGCAACGGATAAACATACTTATATAGATAAATACATACATATACAACATCCAAGACCCGAGAACAAACATTCGTATTATTCATATAAATATCTGCCCCGGCCGGGAATAGAGCCCGGGAGTCGGAACCTCAAGCTTCGTAGTCAGGTTCTCTAACCACTGGCCATACGGTCGTCATCGTTCAAGTCCCTACTACTAGTCCCTACTACCCCCTGATAGTGGATCAAAGTAGAGCATATTTTATTGTAATTGATTTAATCACACTAGTGTCTCTTCTTAAAGCTCTTTTTATTTCTTATTTTCTTATACTTTCACTATATTTAAAAAAAAAAGCCAAAAAACACCCATACATACCTACAGATCGAAAATACAAATTGAGACATGGATGCACAGAAAAACCAGAAAGAGACCAGCGCTGGGAATCGAACCCAGGTCCTCAGCAATCCGTGCTGCGTGCTATAACCCCTACACCACCGCTGAATAGGAATCTAGACACGAAATTTTCCTACGCACACATATCTCAGGTTGCTTTTTTTCTACTAAGCTACTCAAGCAGCAGCACTTTCTTTGTATTTTCGATATGGTTTCACGGGATACCCGTAAAAGTAACGAATTTGAAATTGAAATAAAAAATACAAAGACTCCAAAAAACCAAGCATACCTACAGATATCAGGATGAAAGAACACAAACACAAAACACTTCGAGTTCACACTTATTTTATATGCACTTTATTTTTTAGAGAAATATACTCCAAGTCACTACTATAAAATGCACAAACGCGTACTGCCAGGGCAAAGTTATGAAAAGAATTAAAAAAATATTTCCGAAGAGGCCAATATAACTGACATAATGTGGTGGGAAGTTCTAAATGTGTACAAAAATACCACTTAATGACTTATTTAACGTAATAGGTAAAATCTACGCAGTTAATGATTATATTGGAAATTTTAATGAGATCCATCAAACAATTAAGAAGTTCGTGTCTGGTTCGTTTCGTATTGATTTATTAATTAGTAATTTTACCTGCGGCTTCGCGCACGTAAATGAATAGAACCAGATTGAATTGAAATTACGGGATTTTCCTAAAACATCATGGGAATGCCCGACAATACGGTATTCGACAACAACTCCTGAATTTACAATGTCTTATATATTACTAAAGTCTTTGACCAGTGTGTGTTGCCAGTCATGACATACGGATCTGAGACGTGGGCGCTAACGATGGGCCTCATAAGGAAGCTCAAAGTCACTCAAAAGGCTATGGAGAGGGCTATGCTCGGGGTTTCTCTGCGGGATAGAATCAGAAATGATGATATCCGCAGTAGAACTAAGGTTACTGACATAGCCCGAAGAATTGTGAAACTGAAGTGGCAGTAGGCGGGGCACATGCACGCAGGACTGATGGCCGATGGAGTCAGAAGGTTTTCGAATGGCGTCCGCGGACCGGGAGGCGAGCTGTCGGTAGGCCTCCAACAAGATGGAGCGACGACCTGGCTAAGATCGCGGGATCGCGGTGGATGCGAAAAGCACAAGACCGGTCTAAGTGGAGAGCCTTGGGGGAGGCCTATGTCCAGCAGTGGACGTCTTTCGGCTGACATGATGATGATGATGATGATATATTACTATAAAAATATAGATAAACTATAAAGGAAAGGAGGGACCTTTCGATCTCCTGTACAGTTTTTCAAAGTAAGCACTTATGTACCTACTGGTCATGTCATTGGTTAGTAAATCTATATCTGATTGAATGTAGAATTCGGCCATATCTTTAGCGGAGAAAGTACTTTTAGTCAATTTAAACTAATTATCTCGCAATTTTGTACTGTTTCTTGCGAGAAAAAAATACGGGATATTATCCGAAACCAAGTGAGGATTGGATAAGATTTGGTGAGATTCGACTCGAACACCAAAGACTCAAGGCGTGCTAATTCTTGCCTTACTTTACTTAGGAATCAGCAAACTTACCTCTCGCAAAATATCGTCTTCCTGCGACCTTATTTCTGTCATCTTGCATTTGAGCTCATGTATTTCCGCAACCAATTTCTTTCTTTCCTCCTTCAACCTATCATATTTCGCTTTCATTTCATCCATATTAATATCCAGAGTACTATCAATCGAATCCGCTTCAAAGTCTATCTTCTTCATATCATCTTGTATCTGCCTTATCATTTTCTCTCTCTTAGACTGTTCTAGGTCTTTTTCGAATTCTTCTAACTCCGGTATATCAGCCATGAGTTCTTTTTTCACGTCATCAAAACTTTGATTTTTTGTTAACGTCTTTTCTTCCGTTTCAAATACTTCGTTTTCCGAAGCATTTGAATTTTGACGTTGTACAGTTTCTTCTTTGTCTGTTACTATTTTAGAATGTCTTTGTTCTATATCATTTGTTACATCAGAATCATCTATCATTGGTATGTCTTCTTCAAGACTTAATTGCTTCTCAATGCCAGCAAATTTCTCATTACCTTTACTATCCGAAGTATTATTTTCAGTTACATTATTATTTGCATTGTTTGGAATATTAAAATTAGGTTTTTTAGAATTATCGACCGGTGGTGGCGTAGGGAAAACGAAGTATTGGGGTGATGGCAGGTTCTTGTGAGCAAACGTGGTCTTTATTCTAGTTCTAGGACTTTGGGAGTTAGGTGATTTAGGCTTGAGATTACCTCGGTTGTAGTATACATTTTCGTACGGGCTTCCTAGAAATAAAAAAAGTTTTCAGTTACTGTTTAATTCAATCAGTTATTTATATTTTATAGGGATAAGATGTAATACTTCTTTATTCCTCCACAAGATTTTCTTTATTCAAATAAACTTTAAATACCTTTCTAGATTTGTTTTTTGTCAATACTAACATTAAGTGTTATTCTGAATTCATGATTTTTGAGTATTTACAAAAACTAGATTTCAAATGCGCTATCGGAACTGTAATTTTACAAATTACTTCACCAAACACTTCAGCTCCATCTATACGCGCTATGTTCTTATACTACACGACTACAAATTGATCGCCCAAGGCGAGAGATGGCGCTAGAATATAAAAATTCCAAAGTTAGATTCGGCTTTGCACTCGTAAATTATTTGTTCCAGTAGCGGGATTGAAATTCGGGAATTTTACTAAATTTCAATGGGAATTCCCAAAAATAACATAAGTAGTAGATTTCATAGCCTATATCGTGACTACTTTGAAAAAATCTCGTATCTCATATTAATACGTCAACAAAATTGTCTCTTAAAAATAATGTTCATAAAGTTCACTCAGTAAAATTATCAATATTAAGATACGGGCTTTTTTCAAAGTACCTAGTGACAAGATGTATGTTATTCCAGTCGTCAAGCTACATACCAATGTTCGTCCAGCCGTATTAGCGTGAAGGAGTAACAAACAAACACACACATACAAACTTTCACTTTATTATGGGCGATACATACCTATGGGCGACCCCGTTTTAGGGTCGTGCAGCTTCCGAATCAACACGGGGCTGGATAGTTCGTCTTCAAACACTGGTATACCGATCTCATCCATCCGTCCGAAGCTCTGGATCTTCACCTCAGGAGTGAGGGGTTCTGGTAACGAAGCGTCCATGTTCTCATAGCTGGACAGGTTCCTTTGTATCGGGAGGGATTTACTCATAGGAGTGTTGTTGTGACTAGTTTCGAATCTGGAAGCAAAAGGTAATCATCATCATTATCATCCTCATCATCTTCTTCATCATCATCATCCTCATCATCATCATTATCATCCTCACCATCATCATCATCAACATCCCAACCTATATACGTCCGACTGCTGAGCACAGGCCTCCTCTCAGAATGAAAGGGCTTGGGCTTGGGTATTTATCTTATGATGTTTTTGTTTTCTCACTTGCTAGACCACTTGGCTACTCAGACCAGCAATTTTTTAGACGAATTGAATACACCGCCGTGGGACCCTGTATGTACTTACTTGTAATATCCCTCGCTGGTCTGTACAAAGTTAGGGTTGTTCAACACCACGCTCCTTGGTAAAGACCCGTTGGTTATGATCTTGTTGTGAGGCCTTTTCTCCGTCGGCGTTATTGGTAATCCTAAAACAGATATTAATCAAAGCTCATCATCATCATCAACACCACCACCATCATCATCATCATCAACACCACCATCATCATCAACAACATCATCATCATCATCATCATCACCACCATCATCATCATCATCACCACTACCATTATCATTATCATCATCATCATCATCACCACCACCACCATCATCATCATAATCATCACCCTCACCACCACCATCAACATTATCATTATCACCACCATCATCATCATTATTATCACTGAACGGCTAAGAAATGGTATAAGCTCCCGTCGTCTGTATTTCCGGACAAATACAATCTGTTAGCTTGAACTTGAGCTTGGCTGTTACTGTACCAGTAAGATACGTCTTTGGCATCATCTGCATTTAACATCAGGTGATATAGCGCTCAATCATTGTCGGTTTTATGTAAAAAAAATCATCACCACCATTATTATCATCATCATCACCATCATTCATAATCATCACCATCATGTAAATATAAAATAGGCCCTTTTTTGTGCAATAATGGTGTTGAAAGTGCGCCTTCTAACGCATCGACTTGAAACTTGGTACGAACGTAGTTTGTTTGAAAAATCTTGTAATTAAATGTTTCTTTTTAGTTATAGTCTTTTTCTCGCGAGTGAGTGAGACAGAGAATGAGAGAGAGAGAGAGGGAGAGATAATTATTTATTCATAGTTCGTTCTCTTGTTTTTTTGTTGTCGACGAAATATATGCATTTGAATATTTTTAAATGTTATTTACACATATTCCATAACCATACATACAAAAAATTTGGAGTGTATAATTATTCCAGATTGAAAAATACATCTCACACAAAGATAGAATGAGACAGACAGACAGATAGCGGAGGATTGGCAATAGTGAACGCTCTGTGGAAGAAATTCTAAAATCTAGAGCAAATCATTACCTAGAAAATTACCTGAAGCGATCTGTCTCTCATACTCCGCACACATGTTCAGTATCTCTTCGAGCCGCGCTGTCTCAGCTTCTTTCTGCTTCTCTTCTTTTATCCTATCCTGGTACGCCTGGAACAAAACGGGAGAGAATGAATATTCGAGCGGTCACCATCATCATCAGTCATCATCATCAGCGGTCATCATCACCAAAGCCTATATACGTCACACCGTCGTTCCAGTACCAACGATGCTGGCTGAAAATCAGCGCTGGGGTGTTTATTATTAACGCTTCAGCATTATGCTGAGCCAGTGTCCGATTCACAACCGCAATGACACATACTTTCTTACGTGTTGTCTATTTGTACCTAATACTACTGTTGTGTCTTGTGCTGTGTTGTGAATAAACAAATAAATGTATTTTCTTTCTTTCTTTCTTTCTTTCTTTCCATGCGGGCCCAGTGTGCATTGAATTATTTCGCTTTATTTTTAATCAGGTATGTACGAGTATGTACAAGAACTGTTTATGGCAACATATTTTTATCTCATTTGACATTGTTTAAAATTACGACGAAAAATAAGTAACTGAAAAAACAAGAATATGACCTGTTGTATGTATGTATGTTGTCCGTATAGGTCGACGTTCCATATTCGAAAAATGGCTTAAGTCCCACACTGATGTCTATATTCTGTGCACTACTTACTACTACAAGTACAACAGGTCATCTTTTGAAGTTTTTTACCTAGGTCTTATTATATTTCATTCTTTACGATGTCAGGCCTTTCACGCTACAGTTTGAACATCAACCAATGCAATGTAAGAAAAACTTTTACATAAACTAAATACAGATAATACTAGCCTATGTAACTTACCATGCCGCAAAAAAGTTTATCAATTTTTCTTATTATATTGTTATATATCTCATTTCTTATATAAAATTGATTATAATTATTACACTTCATGTCATTTCCGACTAAAATCACATTGCTATTCTGTATGCCTTGTTTTCCTTTATCAGAAATCACGTCCGATATTTTGTTCATAACACTTTTTAATTCTTCATAAGAATTCTTTATTTCTGTTTCAAGTTTAATAATTTTCCCATCAATACTGTTTTCATGATCTCTTGTTTCTTTGACATAATGATTCGTTAATATAGTGTTAATAGTCTTGTATATTTTAATATCGTTCCGCAATTTGTTGACGACATCGAGCTTGTCGTTAACAGAGTTCGTTATATCGATTATTTTATCGATTTTCTCTTCGTCGTTCTTCTTATCGATAGTCGATTTCAAATCTTTCAAGGCCAACGTGTTTTTCTTTAGATTCCTTACGAACAATCTCACTAGGCGCTTGTGCGACAACTTCTTTTGAGGCACTGTCATTTTGTAAACACAAAAAATATTTTCAGTAATATTTTCTTGTTTCTTCTTGCAGTTAAAGTCGTCTGGTTTTAACACCACCTTTTTAAATTCGCGTTAGTTTTTAATTTGTCTGTGACACTACACCGCTCGGTAGCACAGCAAAACAAAAACTATTCGAAAGATGAAATCGATATCCGACATTGGCCACAAGTGTCGAGTTTCATCAATGTTCCATACACTTTTTTTACTGTACACGCTTGGCTAGTCACTTATGTTTAAAAGAGCACTTTTAATTTTATTTACTTCCGTCCTTCTGTTCCGTCGTTCTTAACACTGTCGTTTTACACTGTAGGCATTATTTGTCTATGATACGAAAATAACCAAGATAATATAATATGTAGATGACGTTTTTAATCGCCAAATCATATAAGAGGCTTAGTTTTAGCGTTTGTTTGTGTCAACTGCCTATACTTAGACCAGTAGACCAGCGAAAAACCGCGTAAATTGCTTTACATTGCGAGATCGTAAAGCGAATGATTTTAAGAGGTCGATCGAACGACGCAATGTATTGGGACTTGTAAGTTGGTAACAAACTACAGAGGCTTTAGGCGTAGGCAACGTCAGCCCCGGCCTACAGCCTCGCGGTCTCAGGGGCCTCGCTCCTCGAAAGTTTCTTGATGTTTTTGCTAATTTAAAAATTCGCCATCTATTTTTTTTTTATTCCACTGGATGACAAACGAGCAATCCTGATTGTAAGAGATCACCACCGCCCATAGACACTTGCAACACCAGGCAGAGGGATTGCAGATGCGTTGCCAACCTAAGAGGCTTAAGATGGGATACCTCAAGGGCCAGTAGTTTCACCGGTTGTCTTACTCTCCACGCCGAAACACAACAGTGCAAGCACTGCTGCTTCACGGCAGGATTAACGAACAAGATGGTGGTAGCAATCCGGGCGGACCTTGCACAAGCTCCTACCACTCACAAAAATCTAATGTGTGGTAACTACTAACCAATTTACAATTTGAAACTACATCCTGGCTTTTCACCGAAATTTTTTCCCAGATGATTCATTTCCCCTGTTTTATATGGACGAACGATTTTTTTTTTCTGAATCTGTAAACTATTCACAATATATTTCACAGGTCACTAATAATATACCGCAGCTAGGGGCAAAAATTTGAATTTGAGGTGTCATCATCCATCATCATCCCAGCCTATATGCGTTCCACTGCTGGGCACAGTCCTCCTCTCAGAATGAGAGGGCTTGGGCCATAGTTCCCACGCGGGCCCAGTGCGTATTCGAAACTTCACACGCACCATTGAATTGCTTCGCAGGTTGTGCAGGTTTCCTCACGATGTGAATTTGAGGTGTACCATCAGCTAAATATGTGGTCTACCACCCTAAAGTTGATAATCGTTTGCATGTCATAAAACAATAACGCCAATAGACGTGTCTGTCAACTGGAAAGTTCGGCTTTAGTGACAAATTAATTTGGTAGTATAGGAACTTGTTTAAAAATTGATAGACCACTTATTTAGCTAATGGTACCTATGATTTACTCCCATTACTGAGGAATGCGACACAAGGAGGAAAACCTACGATTTGGGGGGTCATGTCCCATATAACCCCCCACCCCCTCCCTTCGGACCGCGCCTAATTTTTCAGGGCTATCCCTGTAGGATAGGATAGTTTTATAACATTCCTTAAGTGCTTATAATTAAAAAAATCGTTCGTATATGAAACAGTTGTGAAACGATTCACTTATTATTTTCTGGCAAAAATTATAGAACCCAATAAACACTTCATCTTGGTTATTTCGTAGCACTAAACATCGTATTATCACAGAAAAACCCATTTTAGTACTTAAAAAACTCATTTCACGCATTTTTTTCATATCATCAAGTTAAAATCACATCATTTGAACACTAACACTTTTGTTAATTTTTTTTAAACCACGCAAGGCCCAATGTACTGGATGAAGGACAATCTACTTGAGTGACACTAAATTTCAAATTATTACAATGTAATAGTAAAATTCACAAAACCGCATAACTCACGTCTTAAACATGTCGACGCGTTTCGGGCTAAACCGTAGCCCTTCCACATGCCACGGCGGCATTGTCGAGCTAACTTGATTTAAGACGTGGGTAATTTAGTTTAATTCACTGAGTTAATCACACGGTAGTTTTATGTTTATATTATAAAGTAAGTATGACTTGAGTCATGCGAGGTTAACTTTTTTTTTTATAATTCACACTACACTGGATGACGACTGACTGCCGCAATGACTTCTGCAGCTTGCTTATCACTACGCACATTGTTATCAGTTGATAACATTGTTTCTTTAATTTAGGTATGAATGGCAATCAACAGGTATTTAGTTTATATAATTTATTATATTTCCGGTTTAGCGTCTTAATTTAAATTTAAACTTCACTGTTATTCGGTAATGGCACTGGCTATTAAAATATTATTTTAAGTTATTATCAACATATCAATCCTACTGACATATAAATACACTTTAGCCCCGGCTAAAAATGAATTGAATTACAGGACTAAATTCCTAAAATATAAGGACGATACCCCCTTATTCATAAAACTTAACAAGCCTATGTTAACTAACAAATGCTTTGTCCCTTTCTAACAAATACAAAAGTCGAAGTGACAGATAAGGACAAACGAATTTTAGCGGCATTTTAACTAAAATAGGTTTGATTGTCGTTTATGAATAAGGGGGTATATTATTATTCCTAAAATAGAGGGCACTAGCCAAGAACAGTGACGTACCTCAGCCTAATGATGTGACGTGTTAATTTCGCTTGCAATCAGTAGATGGCGTTGTTTAAGTGAACGTTGTCCTTTCAAGTTGTTACCGTAACCTTTTTTCAGGCCAAACTCTAGACCAGTGGTCGTCAAATTGCGGCCCGTGGGCGGTATTTGTGCGGCCCGCGACAAAGCAAATTATTTCAATAGTCAACTAGGTACAGTGCGTCTATTTCCCTTCGGCCACTTTGGAAACCGAAGGTTCGAAACCAGTTTAGAAAACAGTATTATTTTTCTTTTTCTGAAACCTAGTTTCGAACGAAGAAAAAAAATCTGTTTTCGAAACTTTTATCTCATACAAAATATAGAATCTTCTTTTGAAATTCATTCACAAATTTAAATATGTAAGTATACAATCTTATTTTTACAATCGCGTTTTTTTCCCAATTTTAATCGACACAAAAACATAGGTAGGTTTAGGTTATGTCAGTCAAGTTTACATCGGCCCGAAGGGCCAAAACTATACAAAAGTAGGAGCTCCGCGTAAGCCGTCAACAATGTGTCTGTGTCGATTCTGATTGGAAGGAAACGCTACTGTGAAAATAAGCTTCAGCAAAAAACCAGATCACCGAACCTAGTTTAATGCAAGAACAAAAAGTGTTCGTTCGTAACTGGTTTCGTATAAGAACAAAATAGTTTTCGTTCACAACTCGTTTCGAACAAGACCGAATAAGTTTCCTTCCGCAACTGGTTACGAAACTCCGGTTACGTACACGGCCGAAGGGTCTATTTTCCAATAAATATTCAAATGAAAAACATGTATGAGTACTATTTTAAATTTCCTTGAATGCGAATTAAATAACGAAATGAACCGAATACGTATAAGTGGGCATATACTCTGCGGCCCGGTGCTGATGCATGGTCCTGTGTGGCCCTTGGCCAGAAAAGTGTGACGACCGCTGCTCTAGACATTTATTTATTGCGTTGCCATGGTAACAAGAATCATGTAAGTAAACTGCTGTCGTTGAATAGAATACATCAAAAATTGCACGGACTAATGCGAGAGAAGCCGGGGGTTAAGGCTATGCTAAATAAAACTGCTGTGTTATTATTCATCCATGAAATAAAACTAGTTACCTCGCTAGTCTGCAACTACTCATATAAGACAGCTACATCCGTGCGATATGTATATTTTATGCAAAAAAATGTCAGGCACTGAAGACACAGACACAAGATAAGATCCTTTGGAACACAAACACGTTTTCACAAAACACTTGTTTTTAATCAACTAAGATTAAATGACTAAAATCCAAACATGTATTTAACTTCTCTTGCAAACTATTTAAAGAAAGAAAGAATAAATTGTATTTATTTGCTAAAATTCAGCACAAAAAAAAAATCACAATTAAAAATAAGACAACCTTATATTTAATATTACGCGTCGAATTTTGAGAACTCTTCGCTTTCGAAGGAGGTGAGAAAATGGTTTATCTTATAATTACTTGTTGTGCAAGATTCATTGTTTACAGATTAGGTTTGGGAATGTAGGGCAGCGATAAGGGAACGATAGCGAACCTTTTTTTTAAATTAATGAGTTTGCTATTCAATTATTTTAGGCGTTTAATCTTTATTAAGGCTTACATACATACAAACATCACGCCTGTATTCCCAGATGGGGTAGGCAGAGCACACAAAACGTTACCGCTTCGGAGCCACTTTTAGCAATTTTAGGTTTTAAGTTTGACAAAAACGGTACAATAGTGACAGGTTGCTAGCCTGTCGCCTACGGTATACCTTAACCTATATCCTCAGTCGCCTCTTACGACATCCACGGAAGAAATGGAGAGGTGTAATTCTAACCCGACACCACACGGGTATTAAGGCTTAAGTCGTTGAAAATACAAATCTAAGTTTTTTCGAGTCTTGCATTTGGTACCATGGTTAAAGATTACGTTGCACTAAGGATGAACTCGGGTTGAGTATGAAACGCGTCAGTCTAGTGTGGTGGTGGTGATAGTTGGGTTTGTGTGATTTTTGTGTGTTCTTTCTCACAGTGTGGTGGTGGAGGATCAGAAGCCGCAGATGAGCAAAGTAAGCGTTTTTGTTGAAAAACCGCATCAAAATCGGCTCATCCGTGTTGGTGCTATGATGCCACAGACATACACAAATACACATAGCTGTGTTTTGCAGGTGGTAGGACCTTGTGCAAGGTCCGCCCGGATTGCTACCAACATCTTGCTAATCCTGCCGTGAATCAGCAGTGCTTGCACTGTTGTGTTTCGGCGCGGAGTGTAAGACAGCCTCCAGGTTGGCAACGCATCTGCAATACCCTTGGTGTTGCAGATGTTTATGGGCGGTGGTGATCTCTTACCATCAGGAGACCCACTTGCTCGTTTGCCTTCCAGTCGACCAAAAAAAAAGCTAAGCCAAACTTATAACATCCTTTTTGCTTTGGGGGTAAAAAAGGACGATACATACCTTAATCCTTCTGCTCTCAGCATCGTAACTTCTGTCATACGTGTTGGCGTAAACTGGAGAATACTGCGGATTCCTGTCAAACGCAGGCGATGGCAAACATGGCTTCTTCCCATTACTAAACTCCACTTTCCCATACTCTTTACCCTCATTCTTAGCCGCAAGATTGCTCTTACACTCATAGTTCTTCTCTTCACACGCATTATTAATTTTACCGTAAATATTATCAGTTTTTATCTCATCATTATTAACTTTCTTCAATTTGAACTCGCTTCTTGTATTCTCGTCGAAATTCCGCACGATATCGTCTATTTTAGTTTTGTTTCGTATAGCGACGTTCGCATAAGACCGGTTCCTTTCTACTGCATTGTTGTCGTTAAGTACTATAATTTTTTGGTCAGTTTTCCTCATGTAGTTAGGGACGTTTCGGCCCCCTAGCACGTCTTTCGCTGGAGTGTTGACTGTCAAAGAATTTGAGCTGAATACCTTCGGCGATATCTCGTTATCGTTGGACGTATAGAATTGGCTTTTTCCTATCTTCTGCTGTTTCGCGTAGTATTCAAATTTTGATACTTTGGCCATGATGCTTGACATTTTCGGCTTGCCCTCTTGCTCTGAATCAGATTCGGATTGGTAAGGCTTTTTGGGGGCGACTGGGGGTTTCTTTTTGGCTATTTCATTGAGGGTAATGTCTAGTTCCTGGTCGAGTTGGGTGAGGGCGCTGTCTTTGTATATTTTCTGTATGTTGGCATTCTGGTAACATTGGTTCGGGTCTTGGTGGTAACCTGTTGACAAAAAACCGTCAAATGAACATCAGATTAAGGGGCTGTTTCACCATCCATTGATTAGTGTTAACTGACAGTTAAATGTGATGCCGTCTCCGACTATCCGAACAAAACAAATAGAGACGGCATCATATTTAACCGTCAGTTAACACTAATCAATGGATGGTGAAACAGCTACTAAGAGTTTTCTAGTCATTGGGATATGTAGCTGCATATCTTACATTTATATCAATTTATGTATTATGAGCGGAAAGAAGCGTAGCGTGATGTATGAACGTGTGTAAGGGATAACATGAGATGCGAGTGTATGAGAGTGTGTGTGTGACTGTGTGCCGGTTACTTCTACACGCCATTAACTAATATGCAAGCTACTGATCTGTTTTACAGGCATCTGTATTCCCGGCTTAATGGTTTGATCTACCAACCTACACCTTTTGATTGGTCAGCAGCGTGCAAGAAATGGGGTGATAAACTGGCCATAACTGGGATAAATAGGTCAAGATGAATACTTGAGTAGATGGCCGTTGGGGCCGAAAAGTTCTCGAGTGGAGGCCGCGGATCGGCAAGCGCAGCGTGGGACGTCCACCAACGAGATAGACGGATGACCTGGTTAAAGCCGCGGGTTCACGGTGGATGCAGGCTGCTAACCGAAGCAACTGGAGGTCTATGGGGGAGGCCTATGTCCAAGAGTGGACGTCCTACGGCTGAGATGATGATGATGAATACTTGAATGACCACGTCAGATGTCATGACGTGATGTGGATTTGACGACCGGATGGCCAAGTGGTTAGAGAACCTGACTACGAAGCCTGAGGTCCCGGGTTCGAATCCCGGCCGGGGCAAATATTTGTATGATGAATACGAATGTTTGTTCTAGGGTCTTGGATGTTTAATATGTATTTTAAGTATTTATTTATCTATATAAGTATGTTTATCTGTTGCTTAGTACCCATAACACAAGCTTTGCTAAGCTTACTTTGGGGTTAGGTCAATTGGTGTGAATTGTCCCGTGATATTATTATTATTATACCAGTTTGCCCGCACTGCTCGTTCGGCTGGTACTGCGCGGGCGCCATGGACACGTGGGCCGAAGGCAGCACTGACTTCATCAGCTTGGCTTCCTCGGGGTGGTTGAAGCGGAGGTAGTTGGAACGGCCTATGGTCAGCATGCTGCCTGCAAAAGGAAAAAAAAAGATGTAAGATACGACGACCGGATGGCCCAGTGGTTAGAGCACCTGACTACGAAGCTTGAGGTCCCGGGTTCGAATCCCGGCCGGGGCAGATATTTGTATGAATAATACGAATGTTTGTTCTCGGGTCTTGGATGTTTAATATGTATTTAAGTATGTATTTATCTATATAAGTATGTTTATCCGTTGCCTAGTGTCCATAACACATGCTTTGCTAAGCTTACTTTGGGACTAGGTCAATTGGTGTGAATTGTCCCGTGATATTTATTATTTATTTCATTTACTTAAGATAAATAAGCCGCAGCCGAACTGGCAACAATTTGCCGAAGCCAGAGACGAGTGGAAGGAGAAAGGGGAGGCCTTTGCTCAGCATTGGGACACTATATAGGCTAATAAAAAAAAAAAGATAAATAGGTCTATATATTTCACACGAAAACACAAGCTGAAACATGGACGCACGGAAAAACCAGAAAAATAGACCAGCGCTGGGAATAGAACCCAGGTCCTCAGCAATCCGTGCTGCGTGCTATTCCCCTACAACACCGCTGGTCACGGGATGATCGTAAAAGTAGCAAAAATTTGGAGTTGAAATAAAAAATACAAAAAAGTTTCCAAAAAGTAAATTTCATAAATTTAGCGTTTAGCGACAAAAGATTTGCAAGTTAAATTGAAAATAACCGGACTTGGATTCGGTATAATGAGGCCATGATACGTAATGAACGTAATGATATGAATGAATGAATGAATGTTGTTCGATACCGATACAGCGCCATCTATAGTTCATCTGCTGAACTAGATAGCTTGCTAATTAATAAAAATGATCGATGCCCCTTGACATTCATGAACCTCAGTAGTTCCAAATAAAAACACAAATTTGGTGGCGCTAGTATCGCGCATCTATATAAATAAGGTTTTAAGTTTGTTTGTCTCTGTTCCATTGCAATCGGCTTCGAAGTAAAAAGTCCAAAAATTCAACCGATCTCTCATTTCGGGCACCCAATTTTACAAATGTCATGTAATGAATTCAGAGTCACAGTCGTTTACACCACTTCTCTACGTCAGACGTTACAGGCAGAAAGTATACAGCAGTGGCAGGAGTATACAGCCTGGTTAATGCTGTGGGTTCACAGTAGACGCAGGCCTTATCCAGCCGAAGAAACTGGAGGTCCATGAGGGAGGCCTAGTCCAACAGTGGACACCCTACGGATAACGTAGTGTAGTCTGTGTATATTGAGAATAGTAGATCGCACAGTCTGATAGGTAAACAACAGAAGTTGGCTCTCATCTCGTGGAACATTGGACCACGCACAGCTGCTGCTGGTGCTCGGGCAGGAGTTGGTAGGACGCTGTGACAGGCAGAGGCAAAAGCAGTACCCTGCATGTGTGTCAGCTGGAAGTCGTGCCAGGGTGCGGTCGCAAAACACAGATAGTTCAGAGATCAATCTCCATACAAGTGCGCTCGGGCAACGCACACATAGACACTGCTCGCGGACACGATATCTTTGGTACCAAAGAGGTGTCTGGGTGCGGTAGACGGAGGCGGCTCTGTCCAGCTGCCAGCTCTCATAAAGCAATACCTTGCGAGAGCCGCGTGGGCTTATCCACTGGCACAGCGTCGAGGAGTGTACAGCCCCGCGCCGGGTACAGCGTCACGACCCCGTGGGAGTTCTCCACGCGGCAGTGCAGCGGCGCCACGCCCGTAGCACGGAGAACAGATGGCTGTTGGGGCTGAAAAGTTCCGCAAGGAGACTGCAGCGTATGACGTTCTCCAACGAGATGAACGGATCTGGTTAATGCCGCGGGTTCACGGTGGATGCAGGTAGCTTCCAACCAAAGAAACTGGAGGTCTGTGAGGGAGGCCTAGTTCAACAGTTAATGTCCTTCGGTTGCTATGATGAGAAAGGTAGATTTCACAGAGTCTGGTCAGTGGATTAACAACAGACGTTGGCTCTTATTGTGCTATAAAATTAAAGCAATACCTTGCGAGAGCCGCGTGGGCTTATCCACTGGCACAGCGTCCAGGAGTGTACACCCCCGCGCCGGGTACAGCGTCACGACCCCGTGGGAGTTCTCCACGCGGCAGTGCAGCGGCGCCACGCCGGTGCCCACCACGTATATGTCGCATGTGGGGTCCGAGCCGATGGTGACGCGTCCTGGAAATTGAAATAGGAATTCGTAAAAAAAAATACAAGCGCTTTGAGTTGAAGCCGCGGGTTCACGGCGAATGTAGGCCGCTTCCAACTGAAGTACTGAAGTGTTTTTATTTAATTAGTTTTATATTTCTTCTTTTATTTGTTAAATTTTTTTTTTTGGTCGCCTTCCGTGAAGTCGGCAAGCGGTCGCAGCGGAAGACCAGCGTTGGCCTACACGGCCAACACTATGCTGAGCTGCGACCGTTTCGTGCTTTCGCATATTGCTTTTTGTTTTTGTTTTATGTATTTATATTCTGTTCTATTATGCGAAGCATGAATATAGTAGATTGATAACCAAGGTTGGAAAGTGACCCATTTCACCCGAGATATTCCTGGCGCTCGAACGAAGTGAGAGCGCCAATAGTTCGAGGGGAAATGGGTTATTTCACCCGAGTTAGACACTCTACTTTTCATTTAAACTAAAATACTACAAAAAAACGAGAATAATAATAAATATAAATTACTTATATCTATCCAACCTCTAACGGTACCTTTTCGACTGGCCACTTGCCATGGCCGACTATGAAAAAAAAATCGAGTTGGTCACGACGTGCATCTAGATGGCCATGCCGAAACGTGAAAAAAAATGACATTATCTTCGATACGTAACTCAATTATCTTCGATGTCGTGGCTAGCCGAAAAATTTTAAAAAAATTACTTTCCACCCTAGAGGAGAAAACGCAATTTTCCACCCGGCTATCTACCCATGAAAATTAAACTTTCCGAACAGGAGAGATGAAAAATATATTTCTATTCTATTCTAAGTAACTGGCAGTGCCTTACGTGTAGTTTAAAGAATAACACAGCATGGGGCGATTCGATACTACGGGGCTGTTTCACCATCCATGGATTAGTGTTAACTGACGGTTAAATTTAATGCCGTCTGCGTCTATTCAAACAAAACAAATTGAGACGGCATCACATTTAACCGTCAGTTAACACTAATCAATGGATGGTGAAACAGTCCCTAAGTTTCGAATAAGTTATAGAGTAGGGATATTTTGTATGAACAGGCAAGAGAAGCTCTTGGGAGCAAAATACGCATTTTTATTGAAAGCATATTTTAGGATTTCATTGACCTTAACTTAAACCACCGATTCTCAGCGTGCGCGCGCATTGAAGGCTTTCAGGGGAGTAGTATTTTAGTACGCTAAAATAATTATAAGGTACTAGTTTTTGCCCGCGGCTCCGCCCGCGTGGTATTCGGTTATCGTGCGCTATTCCCTCGGGAACTGTGCATTTTTCCGGGATAAAAAATAGCCTATGTCACTCTCGGGCCCATAAACTATCTCTATGCCAAAAATCACGTCGATTCGTCGCTCCGTTACGGAGTGAAAGACGGACAAATAAAGAAACATAGAAACACACGGCGTGAAGTTTGTCCGTACAAACACACTTTCCCATTTATAATTATTAGTACGGATTAGTAAGTAAAATAAAAAGGAGAGGGTTTTGGAAAATTGGACGTGAGAAAAATTAGTTTCAGAACGTGCGGCCTAAACTTAAGGTGTTACCACACCAATCGATCGATGATCGATAAATTGGTGTGGTACCCTTAACCTACTACCTTACCCTTACTTCTGCTCATACCTTGTTTGATGGGATGAAGGGTGACCGCTGTGCTCAGGCGGCCTGTCCCGAGGCTCACCAAATGGGGTGTGTTGGTCGCCACTCTGTAATAATTAACAAGTACAATTTAGAACATTTCAAATGAGGTTTGCCTTTTCCCGAATTTCACATTTCCGTTATTCTCATTTGTAATGTTAAATATTTCTTTATTACTTTTCTGAATCATACTTTTTAATGTAAGCTCAATATATTTAAATGAAATTATAAAGAGGCGCGTCCAAAATCAAGAGGAAAATTCTGAGCTGGCAACACCGACGGTCTAAAAATATATGGTTACATATATATGCAATCGTGATGTTAACGATAAATACATATTTTTACACTGAATACATAGGGATGTTGACGCTATTACAAAGTAATTCGAAGGCACGACTCCAGCAAAAAAACGCTTTATTTTAGCCCTGAAAACTGGATTTTTTGATGCTTTAAAACAAATAAATAGTTAGTTGATTGAGTTGGCGAACAAATAGCGAGTTATGACGTCAGAAGTCACTATTACCATTGACACTCTATGGGAGAATTGTGTTTTGACAGCTCATAAAAAGTACGTCAGTTGATTGGTGGTGTCAACCACACTATTAAGTATCTAATCGATCAATCAATGGTTGACACAGCTTTAAGTATTTTTTAAAGTTTTTAGATGACTTTGTTTAATCTTTACGAAAAACTTTTTACCCAAAACTCTATAAGATGTGTAGCACGTGGTATTTCCTACCAATGTTTATTTACATCGGCATAATTGTTCCCGCACAGGAAACCGCTATTCTGGGTGCGCGTGAGTTGACGTTTGACGCGCCCCTTTGGACTCATAAGGCATACAAAGCAATTCCATCCTTGACGACCGGATGGCTAAGTGGTTAGAGAACCTGACTACGAAGCTTGAGGTCCCGGGTTCGAATCCCGGCCGAGCCAGATATTTGTATGAATAATACGAATGTTTGTTCTCGGGTCTTGGATGTTTAATATGTATTTAAGTATTTATTTATCTATATTTAAGTATGTTTATCCGTTGCCTATATAGTGTCCATAGTCCAAGCTTTGCTTAGTTTGGGACGGTCCCATGATAATTATTTATTTATTATCCTTACTCGTCAGTACTGTCACTTAAAATGGCGTCACTAGAGTACAATATGTCAGATTTGAGTTGCACGAAATGGAAAACGTCGTGGTAGTGGTTTATCTCTTTTTCAGAGTCTCAAGCTATCCGAATACGAAATTTCATCTAAATCGGTTCAGCGGTTTAAACATAAAAAGGTAACAGACAGACAGTTTTATTTTTGCATCTTACAGTATGTCAAAGTTTGTTAATTTTATATTGTTTTTTTCTTTTGTACAACAAAAAGTTTACTTACATACATACATTTTATTTTAGTAAGGATTTTGCTTTCCATTTAGCTAAGAGGTCCGTCGACGGGAACGAACATGACGGATAAAGTGAAGAAGTTTTTATTAAAAAAATATCTATAATTCAAACTTGTTTTGCTATCTACCCGTACTTTTGTTGAATATGCATACCATCCAAACCACAATACAATACAATACAAATACTCTTTATTGTACACCAGAAATAATAAGCGATACAGAAAACAGGTACACAGAAAAAATTACAAGGTAAGCAATAGGCGGCCTTATCGCTTAAGAGCGATCTCTTCCAGGCAACCACATTTCCGTACTTAATTTCAAGAAGTTTCATTAACCGTTGAGCAAGTTCCGTCCTCAATACTCAATACTTTATTGCTCTTCTACAATGTATGATTACAGGTCTCCTGTGATGGTCCTGCGCAGATCTTGACACCGGTCCACCAGAATTTCATTACCATGTCATTGTATTATCACCAGATTTACACAAGTATGTAAAAAAAGCTCAATCCCATGCCAGGAAGCAATCGAAAAAAGGTTTGCAAATTTTGAGGCCACATACATTCTGAAGTTAAATGAAAGCTTGTTTTGTAACCCGGGGGTTATAAAACAAGCTTTCAAACCCCCCCACGCAAAAAGAGGGGTGTTATAAGTTTGACCTATGCGTGTCTGTCTGTCTGTGGCACCGTATCTCTTAAACGGGTGGACTGATTTAAATGCGGATTTTTTTTATTTTAATCAGGTTTTCGAGCGATATTTATATTGATTTATCTATATTTAAGTATGTTTATCCGTTGCCTAGTGTTCATAGTACAAGCTTTGCTTAATTTGGGACTAGGTCAATTGGTGCCAAGTGTCCCATGATATTTATTTATTATTATTTCTTAGAAATGTTTCATCAAAATCGGTTGACACGTTTTTGAGATATTGAACTTTGAAGTGACAATGTTTTCCAACTTTTCACTGGTTAGGTTATCCCCTGTGCGTGTGGTATAGAGAAAGATCGACTTAAAACCTAAAATAGTTTACGACGCTTGGAATGCGTTAAGAACAGACAGACGGATAAATAACAACACCATTAGTGTCAGGTTTGTCTGTTGAAAACGCAAGTTTACGTTGCAGTAACAATAGTTTCCAATACTCTTCCTATCTTGGGATCCGCCAGCGGACCCCTAAGAGCTTAGGAATAAAAACCAGCCAAGAGCGTGTCGGACATGCCCAAGATAGAGTTCCGTAGCCAATATGAAAAAAACCAAGTAATATTAGGTGCGTTATAACACAATTAAAACATTTACTACAATCTTAACATCTATTATCAAAAAAGAGCGTATCTTCACGGCACTTACGTCCTTTTGTTGAGAAGCGCAGTTTTTCGGCAATATTTAACTCGAAAACGGTAGATCCGATCATATTGAAACCAATTTTCGTTGAAATTTATTAAGCGTTTCCATATTTTTTGGACAAACGGTTTACAAGATAGGGGGGGACACAATTTTTGCTACTTTGAGAGCGATTATTTCCGGAAATCTGCACTTAATCAAAAAGTTTTTGAGAAACTTTACTATCTTTTCAAAAGAGCTGTCGAACTATGTGCCACACGTTGAGGCGAGTTAAAAATTTTTTTTTCTCAATCTGTTACGGAGTGCCCGCCTTATAAATATTTATTTTTGTAATTTAACTACAAAACTAAATAACGGCTTTGACAAGACATTTGTACTCCAAATTTCATTGCTATACATCTTGTAGTTTTCGAGTAAAATGCCCGTGACATACGGATGGACGGACGGACGGACGGGCTGACAGACAGACAGACAGATTTATATTTGACACATACTGTCACTTTAGTCTTGGTTTAATAAACAGAGTATAGTCACAGTATATTTATAAGCTTAAGCAGTAGCGAAGCTACGAAGCTACGATCGAAACGACACACTCACACAGACGCGCGCTCTACACGGCCTCTGAGGGGGTCAGAGGCTGTCTAGAGCACGCGTCTGTGTGAGTGTGTTCCTTTCGATCGATTTGTTCGTAGCTTCCATACTGCTTTAGCTTATATATATACTGTGGTATAGTAGTAGCAGGCGTTTTGCACGGAGTGTCCGTTCACTGGTAGAACAAATTAGCACCCATTTAGCAATGCGTATAGCATTACACTACACAGTGTCGTATGTCCTAGGTATCGAATGATCAGGATCGACTTGCAACTGGTTGTAACTGGATATGATTGGGAACTCTTAAGTGGTGTGGGCTGTATCGAGCGAAGTAATGACAAATAGGTCTAGCTGTGATACGTACGTACTAGCTTTAGCCCGCGGCTTTGTTTGCGTGGAATTCGGTTATCGCGCGATGTTCCCTCGGGAACTGTGTATTTTTCCGGGATGAAAAGTAGCCTATGTCACTCTCTGGCTCGTAAACTATCTCTATGCCAAAAATCATGTCGATCCGTCGCTCCGTTTCGATGTGAAAGACGCACAAACATACGAACACACAAACACAATTTTCGCAATTATAATATTAGTATGGAAGTATGGAGTGTTTTGACAAAATACAATTGACAAACTTAGCAATACTTGTACAAAGGAGGACTTATCCCTTTATGAGATCTCTAGCAGTCAACCTTTGAGTGGACGAGAGGAGCAAAGTAGTATAAAGTTGTAGTAGTTTCGCTTCTATCGTAAGGTCATAACACTAACCGTAATAAATTAATCATCCCAGCCTATTTTCGTCCCACTGCTGGGCACAGGCCTCCTTTCAGAATGAGAGCGCTTGGGCCGTAATTCATAATTTAAAAAATCGAAAAACTCAATAGGCGCGGGTCGGGCTTTGAACCCACGATCCTCTGCTTGACAGGCGATAGGTTAAACCACGAGGCCACCACGGCTAAATTAATAACCTGTTTATTTAATCTGACTGAATTAATACTGTGTAATGTGTCAATAATGTCGAATAAAAATGTGACACACTCATGTTTTAGATAATTCAATTTGACAATCATTAATTCAATGATAAGGACTTTAGTCAGATAAACATCAAAATCACTAAGTGGTGTTTAATGAGACATCTAAGTCAGTGACCGATATGTTGTATCAGATCATAGAACCCTACGAATAAATATTCTCTGGAAGCGTAACTGAGCCCGAAAAATCATTCCGCGGAATACCTACCGCGACGGGAGGGGTTTAAAATTCTGCGACCCTTATTGTCTACTTATTTTTTTCTTAATTTAAATGATACAGAGAAAATGACACTTTATTCCTTTAAAATAGGTAATTTTGTATGTAAAGTGGGCCACATTTTGTGCCTCTCAGTCAACCAGTCAATTACTTCATGTCAACCACTAAGTTTTAATTAAATTGTCAATAAGGTCTAATAATTTATTTCATTGAGCTACTCGTAGGCGAATTCGTTTTTGATATATCGTGATTTATGTTAGTGACCCGAAATTTTTGCTCTCGAGTGTAGAATATCTATTAGCCAACCTTGGTAAGAAGATACTCGTAGTCCGACAATATTTAAAAGCGATTCAAACACTCAAAGTGTCCCTACGAGGCGCATAACTGTGAAACGATGACTTCACTTTATTAGCATAACGCCTTATCGGCTTCGTGGTAATCGACTTTATCTGGGCTGCGGTCTGTGGGATCCTCTGGAATTTGTATACTATCGAATATAGAAAACACTAGCTTTTGCCCGCGGCTCCGCCCCTCAGGAACTGCGCATTTTTCCGGGATAAAAAGTAGCCTATGTCACTCTCGGGCCCATAAACTATCTCTATGCCAAAAATCACGTCGATGCGTCGCTCCGTTACGACGTGAAAGACGGACAAACATACAAACACGCAAACATACAAACACATTTTCGCATTTATAATATTAGTATGGATTTCTGCTGGAGCAGTCGAATTCTAGTTTGATTTTTAACCCCCGACGCAAAAAGAGGGATATGGGATATGTGTGTATCCGTGTGTCTGTCTGCCTGTCCGTCTGTGACACCATAGCTCTTAACCGGGTGGACCGATTTCAGCGAGCTTTTTTTATTTGAAAGCAGGTTTTCTAGCGATACAATACAATACAAAGACTCTTTATTGTACCCAAGAAATATTAAGCGATACAGAAAACAGATACACTGAGAAAAAATTTACAAGGTATTCAATAGCAATAGTAGCCTTATCGCTAGCGACGATTCTTAGAAATGTTTTTATTAAAATCGGGTCAGCCGTTTTTGAGATATTAAACTTTGAAGTGATAAAGTCGGGGTTTTTCCAACTTTTTTATTGGTTAGGTTATAAATAATATATATATCACGGAAGCCAACACCAATTGACCTAGTCACAAAGTAACCAAAGCTTGTGTTATGGGTGCTAAGGCAGTGGATAAACGTAGACACATACTTAAATACATATTAAACACCCAAGTCAAAGTCAAAATCTCTTTATTCAATTTAGGCTATGATAAGCACTTATGAACGTCAAAAAATCTACCACCGGTTCGGAAAAAACCTCTGTTGAGAAGAATCCGGCAAGAAACTCAACGAGGTATTTTTTTTTAAAAACAGATTCACAATATTTATAAATGATATCTATATACTATACATTACAAGTATTTAACACAATTTTATTTTTAACACAGTAGGTTCACTATTTGAAGGGATCGCTAGTGCGGAACGGAATTACCAAGACTTGAGAACATACATATGTTTCATAAAAATCGTCCTCGTAGAGCGTAAAGTGACTAAGTCGTATTTTGCTGTTTTGATGGGACATGGTGTAATATTAATTGATTAAGAATATCATAAAGGTAAGTCAGTTTAATGTGATTGTAATATTTAGCTTTTGATTATATAGTCAAAGTATTTAGCTATAAGATAAAATTTATTCATTATATAAAAGCCGCCCTCTTGTACTTATAAATGTTGCTGTGCCCAACAGGGTCCATGATGATCACATAATTTCCTTGTAACATCTGTAACCATACATTGTGGAAAAGCAATAAAATATTGAGTATTGAGTATTGATAAAGTTATAATCTCAAAACAGCAAAATACGATTTAGTGACTTTTAGTTCTACAGCAGGACTTCCCAACCAGGGGGCACGCCCCCCTAGGGAGGCGTAGAGAAATGTTAGGGGGGGCGTCGGACGTAATATGTAAGATTTTTTAATTAATAGCGCACTATCACTTGTCCAATATGTATACTAACATAGTTATAAGTTAATTACTAATAGGTAATGTATGGATCTTTGTTGTCTGAATAAATAAATGAATTATTATTATTATCATTTCCACAAAAAAAATTAACGAGTACTAAATAAGAAATATGCATGTGATTCAAATATAAGTGAATTTACCTAAGGGGGAGGCATGAAATAGTAGATTGTACAACAAGAGCATAAAACGAGCCATTTTACCCGAGGCGTTCATATAGCCACCCGAGCCGGTACGGCGAGGGTGGATAGACACGTCGAGGGGAAAATGGGTTTGATGCTCGAATTTTACACTCTGCTTTTCACTTCGATGGCGAGGAAATGAAATAGCAACAGCGGAAACAATGATGTACCTTTTATTTTTCATGCGTTATTATAATAATTCCATTATTTTAATTTTACTGTTTTTTATGATTGATTTGATTGATTTTTAGTTTTATATAAATTAAAAAATATTTAAAAAATTTAAAGAAACTTTTTTGTTTGTGGCTGTTGACACCTGATTACATTGGTCTTGAGTTCGTATTAGACGAAGATTTTATTTTATGCACTAGAGCATAATAAGTCATTTTATGTCGCCTAGTACAGCATAAACACGAACTTTACGAGCATGAGAAGTGAAAATATTATTTTTGGCTCGGGGAGGCTCGGCGAAATAAAAGGTTGGGAAAGCCCGTAGAGGAAATACCTCCTTCGACCGGGGATCGAACCCGGGACCTCAAGTAAGCTTCATAGTCAGGTCGTCTAAGCTGGGTCATCCATTCGTCTTTAACCGGTTTCTCTGTCTATTAATAAACAACCTCAGTACTTAGTTATATTCGCGTAAACATGTTTATTAGGTACATATTTTTCTATTAACAAAAGTATTTTTCCTCATTCTAGCTGTCATAAATACTACGCAAATGAATGGCGGTTTTGAGGATTTTTGTATATTTCATCTTGCATAAATTGCAAAATGCAGATTGAGTTAAAATAGGTAGGTACAGTCAGCAATAAAGATACCAATCTGTATTCGTATCTTTGGCTGTACAAAGTGCCAAAAAATGTATACACGACCTTAATATTCAGGCAATAAAGTCATGTATACATATTTTTGGCACTTTGGCTGTATTCGTATCTTTGTTGCTGACTGTACCTGTAGGTTGCCTGGAAGAGATCGCTCTTAAGCGATAAGGTCGCCTATTGCTTACCTTGTAATTTTATCTCTGTACCTGTTTTCTGTATCGCTTATTATTTCTGGTGTATAATAAAGAGTATTTGTATTGTATTGTATTGTACCTGTCATCTGCCTACTTACGCATATAATGAGTTAAGTATTGTGTAAATGTTCATACTGTATGGCAATGATGGTTTTTAAAACAGGCTAGTTGGCTATTATGAGTCCATCCATATGAGTTTGACAACTTTAGCATTTGTGTCACTTATTGGTCAAATAACTAAATCAACCAATCGCAAGACCTCTCTAGTGCCATCCACGAAGACGCATGATTTTGTCAAAATTAGACCTTAATGGCATTGTAATAAGAACCACGACACGCGTCATGTGAATGACTCTACCTATAACATAACAATTCTGGAAAAAATAAAATACCCTTTCAAAAATAAAACATTTTATGACAAATCAAAATGATAACAAATGGAACATTTCGTCACTAGATACTTTGAAAAAATCTCGTATCTAAAATTATTATATTTTCTATTTTGAGGTAAGAGTTTTTTTTTAAGTAGCGACGATTTGGAACTTTACTTTTATTGCAGTCAATATAGACCCTTCTTACGATTAATAATCAGTCAGTTTAGGTAATATAGTAGAGCGTCTCTAGCTATGTTATCTGTTATAAATTATAGACGGTACTAGTGCCGTATACTTAGATAGAAAGGCGGTAGAAAGAGACGGTGTTCGCCATTGTGATTGCGAGCGCGTAAGTGCTAGTTTAGATTTACAGCTAAAGCGCTTATTTACCCGACTATACGCACATGAGTCAGGGGACATATCGCACTTTCTCGAGCGAGAGTGGGTAGATAAAAGAGAGTAGCTATTTTGGGAGAAGAAATCATGGCATACATTACTAGCATGATTCATTACTTCACCTTTTAGTGTTAGCAAAACTTGGCGAAGATAGGCGAATTATTTGAAATTCTTCTAAGTAAAATGCATTCAAATCCCATTTCTGGCAAAGAATACAAATTTTACAGATTAAAATAAATAATAGAAAAAGATAGCCTTAAATTTGGCACACATACAAACAGGTATTTGCAGGTGGTAGGACCTTGTGCAAGGTCCGCCCGGATTGCTACCACCATCTTGTTCACTAATCCTGCCGTGAAGCAGCAGTGCTTGCACTGTTGTGTTTCGGCGTGGAGAGTAAGATAGCCGGTGAAATTGCTGGCGCTTGAGGCCCCATCTTAGGCCTCTAGGTTCGCAACGCATCTGCAATACCCCTGGTGTTGCAGATGTTTATGGGCGGTGACCTCTTACCATCATCAGTCGAATAAAAAAAAATTCATGTCTGTATCTATCCGCTGTTTTTTTTTTATTCGACTGGCAGGCAAACGAGCAAGTGGGTCTCCTGGTGGTAAGAGATCACCACCGCCCATAAACATCTGCAACACCAGGGGCATTGCAGATGCATTGCCAACCTAGAGGCCTAAGATGGAATACCTCAAGTGGCAGTAATTTCACTGGCTGTCTCACTCTCCACTCCGAAACACAACAGTGGAAGCACTGCTGCTTCACGGCAGGATTAGCGAGCAAGATGGTGGTAGCAATCCGGGCGGACCTTGCACATGGTCCTACCACCTGCAAAACCTTTTACTCGTATTATATGTTCCAGTTTCTGATTCGATCTGTTCTTCGAACACCCAGAATACTGCGCTCCATTGCTCATTGGCAAACCTTGAGCATGGACTTTTGAGCTTGAAATAATTTATTGAATCAGGCGCTACTTTGCGGAGGTCCATATCAATGAACTAAAAGATCTTTTAAAGGTCTAAGGTTTTAAGGTTTAGGTTTCTAAAGGTCTTTTAGTTCATTTTGAGCTTCAGTCACCCGGACCGATGGGTACGAATCGTAACCACATAGGATCCGAGGAATACGCATAGGAGCAGAGGCAGACCCAAGAGGAGATGGCGGGACGACCTGAGCGCTTTTCAGCTCGATTGGCAGGAGCATGCCCAGGACAGGGAAGAGTGGGGGAAGAAAGGGGAGGCCTTTGCCCAGCAGTGGGACATAATACAGGCTACATAAAAAATGTTCCAGAAATTATGCTGTAATGCAGCTTCGATGTGATTACGTGGCAACTTTTTTGTGCTTAATTGTACCAGGGTGGAACCTTTGTGCTACCAATGTCATGTTGATTTCTTTTATCAAGGAAGTCATAGAGAAAAGGTTCCACGCAGGATGCAGTTTATTCGACTGCGTCAGATCTATTGGGGCGGAGTTCAAAACTTTGGATCATAATAAAACGGTAAGTAGCCACACTCCTCTCATAAACGAAATGTTACATATAACAACTTTTTGAAATCCCATTGATGTAGAAATGTATATAAAAAAATTACAGTGAAAGATCAAAAAATACTCCAGATTAGTCACCCGATATAAAAATAGTTTGTAATATGAATCACGCCTGAAACCGCGTCATTATAAAATTGGAAGCGAAATAAAATAAAACACCGTGGAACTATCACTCGCTTCACGCTACTCGATTGTCCAAAGACTATAAAATTAACACAGACAGTGCGTATGTACTATACAACCGCGCAGCTTTAGCGTGCCGTCTGTCTCCCTTTAAAGTCTCGCTTGAGAAAGAGACGGCACGCTAAAAATACACGGTTAGCCGCATAGCGTACGTAGTCTCAGTCACACCGAGACGGGACGATGTATTTTTCAGTAAAAAAAAAAAAGACTAACATACATAATAATTTAATTAAAAAAAAAAAACAATATTTAAAACTAACATTTATTAACT
Source organism: Choristoneura rosaceana (assembly GCA_037349165.1). Taxonomy (NCBI): domain Eukaryota; kingdom Metazoa; phylum Arthropoda; class Insecta; order Lepidoptera; family Tortricidae; genus Choristoneura; species Choristoneura rosaceana. Next base: position 3,014,635 of record JAZBNJ010000007.1, read on the forward strand.
AAAACTAAGTTTAAACTATTATTATTATGTTTTATGAACAATTATTTTACAAGGGGTGAAATTTTTAGGGGTATATAGAAAGATTGTTTTGCTGTTCGGTCTCCCCTGGGTCCGTCATCTGTTGAGGTGTGCGATGGTGAGGCTGACGTGAGTGTGGGTTGTACTGTTATATTCTCTGCCGATGAGGTTAGTGGGGTAATACGGGGCATGCAACGCGGTAAGTCGCCTGGGCACGACGGCCTTAGCGTCGAGCACCTTAGGTACGCTGGTGAGCGCCTGCCGCAGATATTGGCGATGTTTTATACTCTATGCCTTCGACATTCGTATCTGCCTGAGTCACTGATGAGAACAATTGTTGTACCGATTACGAAAAACAAAAATGGAGACGTGTCTGATATTACCAACTACCGCCCCATCTCACTTGCCACTATACTGGCTAAGGTTCTTGACAGTTTGCTTAATGATCAGTTAAATAAACATACAAAAATACATGACACACAGTTCGGATTTCGGCCTGGACTATCAACTGAGAGTGCCATTTTCTGTCTTAAGCAAACTGTTAAGTACTACACGAACAGAAGGACCCCGGTGTATGCGTGTTTTCTGGATTTGTCAAAAGCATTTGACCTAGCTGACTACAATATATTATGGAAAAAGCTAAGAAACACAAGTATGCCGAGGGAATGCATTTCTCTGTTTAGATTCTGGTATCAGAATCAAGTGAATATGGTGAGGTGGATCGACTCTCTGTCTGACGAATACAGGCTTGAGTGTGGAGTAAGGCAGGGGGGACTGTCGTCGCCAGGACTTTTTAATTTGTATGTTAATCAGTTGATCGAGGAGCTTAGTGGCGCGCATGTCGGTTGTCATATAGACGGAACGTGCGTAAATAATATCAGTTATGCTGATGACATGGTGCTGCTGGGTCCCTCGATCGGATCGATTAGAAGGTTGGTGGCCATTTGTGAGCAGTATGCGGAAACGCATGGGCTTAAGTACAACTCTAAAAAGAGTGAAGTGCTCATTTTTAGGGCTAATAAATGTGACCTTACTAATGTGCCTTCGGTTGTGCTTGCTGGATCTGTGTTGCGGGTGGTTAACAAGTTTAAGTACTTGGGTCACATTATCACCGATGATCTGAAAGATGATTATGATGTGGATAGGGAGCGCAGGGCGTTGGCGGTGAGGAGTAATGTCCTGGCCCGCAGATTTGCTCGCTGTTCGGATGAGGTAAAAGTGACTCTTTTCAAGGCTTACTGTACCTCTTTTTACTCCAGCGGTCTGTGGTGTCGGTACACGAAACAAGCCTACAACGCCTTGCGTGTACAGTACAACAACGCCTTCAGGATGCTGTTGGGGCTACCGCGCCACTGCAGCGCGTCTGGAATGTTTGCTGCTGCCCGAACGGATGGCTTTCATGCTATCATGCGGAAGAAGGCCGCCTCTCTTCTCAATCGTGTGCGCGGTAGCAGCAACGGCATCTTGAGGACGCTTGCTAAGCGTTATGACGGTCCCCTCGTATGCCATATGGTGAGGAAGGCTATAGGTGCCACTAGCTGATAGTTATAGTTATCTTTTTAAGTCTTTACTAACATAGAATTTTAAGCATTATTGTACACACTAACCAAAATACTTATATAGATGATTGTAAAAAATTATCTGAAATAAAAATTTATTATTATTATTATTATTATTATATAAAAAATATCGGAAACTAGAATCCATACTAATATTATAAATGGGAAAGTGTGTTTGTATGTTTGTGTGTTTGTATGTTTGTCCGTCTTTCACGCCGTAACGGAGCGACGTATCGACGTGATTTTTGGCATAGAGATAGATCATGGGCCCGAGAGTGACATAGGCCACTTTTTATCCCGAAAAAATGCACAGTTCCCGAGGGAACAGCGCGCGATAACTGAATTCCACGCGGGCGGAGCCGCGGGCAAAAGCTATTATGTCATAATTCTCTCAATGCAGTGCAGAACGTCTCCTCGCGTGTAGGTATGAACTGGAATAATAATTATAATTACATGTATACTATGTATTACAAACGTCATATTTTCGTATATCTTGTCGTCAACTTATCTAGACTTCAGACTACAACACAGTATAGCACAGCGTTACTGAACCTTGAGTCGCGACCCGAATTCGTAAATGCGAAACAAATGAAATGCGAAACAGATTATACGCATAACAGATGAAATAAATGCCAAGCAGATGAACTTAGCACAACCCAATTCGTGCCAATACCTTGTACTATTACTTATTCTGTGCCAATACTTTAATACTAAAGAGACGACGCTCCTGTGCAGAATATTGGTGACTGGCTGCGACAAGGCCTCCTTTCTTGTGTACATATACGTTCAGTTATTAACTCTGTAGTTGAATCCGGTAAAATCCGTCTGACAGAGCTCATAAAGTCAGTTGCTCTGTCAGATTGGTTACCATCATCGTTTCCTTCTTATCAAGATTTTCATTTCCTTATTACAGTTTAAAACTAATTGCGATTATTGAATTTCATTTAGTTCGTCAACATTTTGGTTCATTCATTCATTTCTGGCCAATAAACATCCCACTGTTGGGCACAGGCCCAATGCGAATTATGTGACCTTCACACACCATTACATTGCATCGCAAGTGTACACAAAATAATTACTCGGGTACGCATCTGAATATCGAAAGTTAAAATATCGAATGTATTAAAATATCGAATGGGTCATAATATCGAAAGGTTTATTTTCTGAAACTGGAAACTGATTAAAACAGCATCGTATAGAACCCCTTAGGTTAGGTTAGGTTAGATTTAAAACAATCTAAAAAAATACAGTCTTAACAGAAATACCTTTTCCATATTATGATCCATTCGATATTTTAATACATTCGGTATTTTAACATTCGATATTCAGATACGTAGCCAAATTATAACTACGTACCTGCTAACACAGCTTTAACGGTGTACAACTTTTTGGTCCTCACCCATCCCCTTTGGTTTTTTCCTATACCTAGTTTCCTCCAATTCAAGGTCGTTATTCAAGAAGTGTGCCGGCGTTCGTAAACAGATTTGTGAGCTCTATACTACGATGCCCAAAATTCGTCTTCAAACAAAATCTTGTCATCCCGCTGACGTTAATATTAGATATTTAATACGAGAGTGAGCGGGATGGCACGATACGAACTTCGATTTTCGAATTTTGTAGTAGCCGCAGCTTTCGCGTCTGTTATCGCTGATCTTTGACCGCTCCCAAGAATAAACGGCTGGTAGTGCGTCGACCCCAGTTGCATCAATTTAGCTTAATTGTTACTGCATTCGGTGGAACTGTTTATTTAGTCGGCTAAACAGATTAGAACAGGCGAAGCGTTGTTGTAAAAAAAACGCTAGCTCCATAATTTCTTAAATACTACCACAACAACTAGCACAAGACCGGTCTGAGCGGAGAGCCTTGGGGGAGGCCTATGTCTAGCAGTGGACGTCTTTCGGCTGACATGATGATGATGATGATGATGATTCTTAAATACTAGCTGTTCCCCGCGACTCCGTATGGATGGAATTTCTTTATCGCTATCCCGCGGGAACTGTGCAATTTTCCGGGATAACAAATATCCTATGTCCTTGGCCGGGATTCAAACTATCAGTATACCAAATTTCATCTAATTCGGTTCAGCACCCGTGGCTTCACTCGCCTAAAACCAAATAAATACAAATGAATTGCCAAATTTTTACTACTAGCATAGTATACGATATGTTATATAGTTTGCAAGCGCGTGTTTGTGCATGAGTGTGAGAGCGTATACTGCTTTATCAGGCTATAACAGCTGGTTGGATTTGGATTACAGCCTGGATATAATTATGTCTAAGTAATGAGAGTATTATCAACTGTAATATCACACTGCCTCGTAATGCCTCACCATACATAACACGGATAAAACAAGCGTCATTCTAAACATTATCGGTGTGTTCGGTTCGATCGCTTAGTACGCAAGCAAGAGTCTTTCGTGTCTCGTTCTAACTTCAGCGCAATGAAAGAAATGATAGTAATGCTGACGATGTTACAGAAAATACATAAGCCATCTTATATATGATATAGCATTACATTACATAAAATACAAAGCACCGTTGCGTATCTTTTCTAAATTAACACTGTGTAATTTGTTTTTTTTTTTTTTATTCGACTGGAAGGCAAACGAGCAAGTGGGCATTTGTATTGTATCCCGAAAAATACAGGCAACGATTGTCCATTCCATTCCATACTAACTGTAATATTATAAATGAAAAAGTGTGTTTGTATGCTTGTCCGTCTTTCACGTCAAAACTGAGCGACGGATCGATGTGATTTTTGGCATAGATAGTTTATGGGCGAGACGCACACAATTGCCGCGTGTACAAACGTCGTCGCGGTCGTGCCTACGTAGATTCAAGAAAGCGTATTTTGTACGGCGTGGCTGCCGTGTGGCTGTGCTGAGCTAGGATAGGTAAATGAACAGTTTCCAATAGTTCATGACAAACATTCCTCGCAAGGCATCCTCGCACCTCTCCGGTGAAAAAGCAGCCACATGACAGCGCACCCACGAAAAGCCAAGCGGTTTTTCATAAAACCGTTCCCGCTTCAAAGGTAAGTTATGATTTCTGAATAGTTTATTTTACTAAGCACTTCTTTTGATGTGTTGAAAAACGACTTCCTCCCAATGTTTATGGGTTGAGTAATACGCGTGTAATGTTGCATGTACGGCTGTTACCGAACGTGTCTGTGGTCAGGAATACAGCATACAGCACGATTCTAGAGTCCAGATCAAGGCTAACTCTTACCATATTAAATGATATTGTAACGGATAACTCACGTCTTAAATCGAGTTTAGCTAGACATGTTTCGGGTTATTTCGAATTTCATCATTGGAGCACGCGACTCGGCGGCTGCCGCAACACGCGCACTACGCGCCACCGCTCTGCTCGAAACTCTATTTAAGACGTGAGTTATCCGTTACAATAGAATTTAATATGAGTGAGTCTCACGGTAGTTTCATGATGAAAACTAACTATCCTATCCTATTTAGGGGCTGTTTCACTGTATCCTAAAAAATACTATCCTATTTAGGGGCTGTTTCACCAACCACTGATTGATTTTATTTGACGGATAAATGTGATGCCGTCTCCGTCTATTCGAACAAAACAAACAGAGACTGCATCACATTTATCCTTCAGATATATTTAAACAATGGATGGTGAGCCAGGGAGTTTAACAGTTCGGTTATCAGAAAATATTGGACACGTGTATTTTTGCTTGACAATATAATCACCGCGTCCACATGTCCGCCCGGCCGCAAGTTTGACAAGAACTGCATGCCTCGTACACCAGCACCAATATCTGACACAACAAGCGTGCATAAATATCTGGTACGACTTTATTTCTAGGACCGGAAAGACTGCTATGCATGATGCTGTGACAGATATTAATGCTGGTGACTGTACCCCAGTACGAACGGTGATTAGTAACATCCATCATATACATATACATCACATACATAAAATCACGCCTCTTTCCAAGGGACTACATCCTTCCACTTGCTACGATCCTGGCATACAACTCTTGCTTCCTCTACATTCATCAATCTTTTCATGCATGCAAGCCGGTTTAGAGTACTCCTGACCCGACCTTTCTTCAGAATGTCCCCGATTTGATCGTGGTACGTTCGTCTAGGCTTTCCTCTCCCAACGTTCCCATCATATAGTTTAGGATAATTAAACGACACTTCCTAATAAGTTAACATTATATTGATCAACTCGTCAAGAACTCCTTACGGATTGTAAGCACCTACTACCTAATAGCAATGTCTCACAATTGCCAGTCATGTTGGCTATGTGATTTGTTTACGTAAAATCCAATAAGTACAGCAGAAGGTTATTTCTAGAAACCCTATGAAGACGTTGGCTGATCACGTCAAACAATAATAAGTAGATTAGTTCTGTACTATGGTTTTTCTTATTATTTATAAATAACCACCATTTTTTCAAGGGCTAGATGCAGGACCAGACAATGTGGCGTTCTTTGGGGGAGGCCTATATAACAGTGGACTAAGGACTGACGGTAATAATTCAAAGCGAGCCACACACTCGACGAGTGACATGAGAACTGGCGAGGAAAAGCGGCAGAGACGTATAGTTGGTACTATACATTTCTGCCACTCAGAGCTCTTTTGACGTGCGTTGACACAAGTCAACTAGCTAGTGCCGGCTAGTGGAGGGGATACGTTGGCGCATCTGTCAACTCTAACAAGCCAATGGCGTGACGGCCGCGCGCGCGCTCGTACGCCCCCTCCCGCGTACCTTGCTCCGCCGCCAATTTGGTCCCCATTTCGCTCACTGCGCAGGTATATCGCCAGGAGCTCTTTTTAAGTTGATTTGTAGCTACGTCACTCATCATGAGTTAACTTCTTATACCTACTCCTTACAAGTGTTACTCGATCAAAATTTTCACTCGAATACGAATTTAACAAATTCACTCGAGTGACTCATACGATGAGCAGTGCAAGGAGCGTAGTTTTGAACAGGGGATACCCATGAGTTCAGCACCATAATGTCAGCTGGACAACTCTGTAGAACATAGGAGCTGAGCCTGCCTTAAAAACTCCACAACGGTATATAGCACCTTCTGTTCCGTTATCTATGACCACACAAATCATACTAATATAGGTGAAGAACTTAAAAAAAATCATTCCGTAGGTATAAACCAAAACGTTAACGCCGCGCGGGATTTGTCGATTCTCTTCGTTTTCCTGAAGATTCAAATGAGAAAGAAAAAGAAAACCGATCTTACGTCGTAACGTGTCTCATCAAAATACAAACAAAATTTGCGTGCAGTTCGAAAATAATACTGGTGGGGGGCGGATAGAAGTCATTCCACACTAGAAATGACGATATTCTATATATCAGATATTTTACGACCATAGATTTTATACTGTGCCTTCTGTTTCCTGCAAGCTCTCAATGGAATCTATATAAAACTCGTTTTATTAGACATTAGTATAATCAATGAACGCAATCGTCATGAATATTTATCAATATCAACGTATCAACACGAAGTTTTTCCGGTTATTTTAAAGTTCAAGGTCACGGGTGTTCTTAATCTATATTATATAGCTTCTAAGTTATTCATAAAAAAAAGCTTTTCTACGATTATAGATATATTTGTTACGAATTTATTAAAGCATACTCGACTTACATACTCGTAATGAATCAGCAGCCAAATATGTCGTCTACCACCCTAAAGTTGATAATCGTTTGCATGTCATAATTTTATGTTTTAACAGGGTACGCATCTGAAATCGAAAGTTAAAATATCGAATGGGTCATAATATCGAAAGGTTTATTTTCTGAAACAGAAAACTTTTCAGGATTGTTTAAGACGGCATCGTATAGAACCCCTTAGGTTAGGTAAAGTTAGGTTAGATTTGTAACAATCTAAAAAAATACGTCTTAACAAAAATACCTTTTCGATATTATGACCCATTCGATATTTTAACATTCGATATTCAGATACGTAACCCATAAAACAATAATGCCAATAGACGTGTCTGTCAACTTGAAAGTTCGACTTTAGCGACATATTCGTTTGACACGAACTGTTTTAAAAATTAATAAACCACTTATTTGGCTAATATTACATCATTTAGTTGAAGAATCTGATCATAATCTAGTGTTTCTAAGACTTATTGGGCCAAAATCAACTATCACGTTCGTAGGATCAGGTAACAGTAACACTGCTAGACCTCGAGACGAGATACCTACAGGTTCAGCCTAGTTTGGGGTCTGACGGAAATTCCAGTGTAAATAGATAAGCCAAGTAATTACAAATAAATTTATTATTATTATTAGAAAGAAAGAAAGAAAAACATTTATTCGTGACAAACAAACATTAAGAACAATGGATAAAAAAAAAGAAAAAAAATAACAAAATATGTCACGAAATGGTCCCAAATCAGCAATCTGCCGGTCTTGCGAACGGCGCTGCCTGGTCTTCCTTTTAAAAGTACAAAGTTCGAGACCCTCTGCCCTTGATTAACCCAAACCTTGGCATCTAAAACTAACGAGCATTTTCTTTATGGTCAAAGCAAGATTACAATGGCAGAAATTGTGTATGTCTGTTCAACAATGCCATTTTTCAAGGTTGCGTTACGTAAACACTGTCATACCTACATCTGTCGCTTTCAAAAGTAGACCAGTCGCAATTAGAGGACACTCCATACTAAGTACGCGCTATTGCTACTATATTGACGACTTCTGTGCAATTGCCGTGTGTTTAGTGCAATGCAATCATCAAAATATATGGCGCTTCTAAAGTCCTAACCAGGACATGTAACCCAGTTGGGGGAGAAAAATCCTCGAGTGGCGACCACGAACCGGAAGACGAAGCGTTTGGCAGGCCTCCCACTAGGTCAATGGTTCCCAACCAATGGTCCGTGGACCACCAGTGGTCCGCAGAAACCAAAATATGGTCCGCAAACGCTTTAAAATTTCGCGGCCCATTGATTTTTGGATTGATTCACTTTATTTTTCTTGTAAGTAGTGGTCTCAACCAACAACAAAGAAATCAGAGTGGTCCCTGGTCAAGAGCAGGTTGGGAACCACTGCACTAGGTGGAATGACGACATCGTGAGAGTCGCGGGAAACTGATGGACTAGAGGCAAGATGGGTGTACTGTCGTTTGGTCAAAATATTTTTCAATAAAAAATGGTTTTTGGAGTCTTTTCGTATTTTTTATTTCAACTCCAAATTGTGTTACTTTTACGGTCATCCGTTATCCCGTAAAATCCATATCGAAAATACCAACTGAAACATAGATGCACAGAAAAACTAGAAAAAGAGACCAGCGCTGGGAATCGAACCCAGGTTTTCAGCATTCCGTGCTGCGTGCTATATATACCTCTACACCACCACTGGACAGGAGTACAGACACAAATTACTCCTATGCACCACATATCTCAGCTTGTTGGTTTTCTTAGCGACATCTACGTTGTAGCCCTCATCGAGAAACTTTCAACACTCCATTGGAAGTTGGAACTAACCGCTCACCCGGACAAGTGACCAATTTTAATTTGATTGCTTAATAGCGACATCCCTAAGGTATAGCCCTGAGGACCTTCGATTCCCAGCGCTGGTCTCTTTTTCTGGTTTTTCTGTGAAAAATGTTCCAAAATATTTTTCGTGAAATTCCATCTCCCAAGAAATTTTGTAAGTAGTTATAGTATCAGAGTCCTTTACAAAGTTATTTTCAAGGTTATTAAATAATTACGGTTATTTGAGCTTTAACATTCAAAGGAAGGTCCTAACCTCATTAATTGTATAGAAACGTTTATAGTACTTACCTTCACCTTAAGAACCGGCCATCTGTTGATCGAGCTCATTACGTCCAATACGATTACAATATAAGTTTATATTAACTATACTTCATACAGTACTAGCATTAATATCTGCCACAGCGGAACATGCAAAAATATCTGCCAGATCCTTCCGGCCCCAGAAGTAGAGTCGTATCAGATATTTATGCACGCATGTTGTCAGATATTGGTGCTGGTGACTGTACCTATAGGGATTCCGTGATTCCGTGCCGTCGAACGAAAATTATCAAAATTCGAATAGACAAATCGAAACGGATGGATTAGGACTGATTAAACCAACCGCTATCGCGCCGCCGGTCGCCATAGGCACTGAAATGAAGATCGATTCTATTGAGCCAGAAGACGTCCACTGCCTAAAGTGGGAAAGTCCTGAAGAGATGGTAAATGCGATCGCGAACGTCGCGGTAGACAACACGTCTCTTATTTCCATTAAGAGTTGCGACGATAGGGATGATGACGCCATTAAAAAATAATTGACAACATTTCATATTTCTAAGACTATAATTTGATTCGTTCTCTGTATTCTGCTTAGAAACAGAAAGACGCTGATATTTTTAAAATTTCGCTACGATTTTTAATTAATTTATTTCAATTTTTTTAAGATGTGCTTATTCGAAAAGGGCTTAACTCCAAAACTACGATATAATAGATACATTACTTTTGTCCAGTCTCTATTAAAAAAAAGATCACGTAAATCATGCGTAAATCTGAAGTAGACGTTGTCAAAATTATGACAGCTCCTTTTTCTGGTGCAAACGGCAAAGGGAACATATCTATTCTGTCGTAGTATTGGCAAATTCAGATACATTTTTTTATTATTTTGTATTTATTTAAATATGGAGAAATAAATCATAATAAATATTTTGCCATGTTCAGGAGGCAAAACTCTTTCGATTCCTGTAGTAATTTACAGGTGTTGAAAAAATGAAATCTTGTCAATTGGAAGGCACAACTCCAGTAAAAAAACGCTTTATTTTAGCCCTGAAAACCAGATTAATTTTTGATTTACTGTAAAATTAGATTTTTTGTTGCTTTAAAACAAATAAATAGTTAGTTGATTGAGTTGCCGGATAGTGGCGTCATAATTCGCTATTGCCATTGAAACTCTATGAGGGAATTGTGTTGTGACAGATCATAAAAAGTACTTACGTCAGTTGATTGGTGGTGTCAACATCCCTATTGGCGTTCCTTCAGTGTGGACGATTTTTTGTTTTGTTTTTGCTATAGTACGTATTAAAGAAGCGCAAACCGTTCAACGCTCATCATCGCCAAGGTCAGTCTTGTACAATTACGTGTAATAGCAAGTCATTTGTGCAAGCAAGAAGTAAAAAACACAAATCACTGACGGAAGCTTTTATCAACGTAAGTATGCCATTTTTTTAAATATAGCTCAACTCAATCGATATCTGCTATCGATGATATTCCCAATGTCAAGGTTAAAGAAGATACTATCGGTTTAATTGTTTCAGTAGTTTTTGGGATTCACATGGGAATTTTGCAAACTCTCGGGATTTCACTTCGACTGCCAGATCTACTGGTTTATGCGAGCAAAGCTAGGGGTATAGACTATCTACTTTGTAAATTTGAGGATTGGAATGCTTGAAGTTGATATTCGGATTGTAAAGTTTCACCGTTCGCTGCTTAGGGAGGGTGGGCAACGGAGCGAAAAATTAGTGGTGATTGCGATCTTACTTTGGAAATCGTGAAAATCATTTCCCGAATAGAAATTCTGATCAGATTAAAACATAAAGCAGGCAGATGCGTTCACACTGCAACCATTTATGACTGGAGAAAGCTTTGGGTTTTGATTTTGGATTATGGCCACCGCGACTGGTCGTCCGCCCGGCTCCTTGACAACAACTGCATGCCTCGTAAGACGAAACTCAGAACGCATCGTAATAAACGACAAATCTTCATACATTTTGCGATAGCCAAGCGACAGTCGCCATTCATTCAGAGACCTTATCAGAACAGGCTTTGGAGAACGGTCTTTCGACGTATTGATCCTGCCCTCCACGACTTGTTTTCTTGCTGTTTCTGAAGAAGCCAGCATTGAGCCTTAAGCCTAATTCAAATCTGCAAGAGAAATTCTACAAGTTGCTTCATTTACCACGACTTACAAACATGTTGCCTTGCAATGTCATCAATTTGCAGGATTTTTCTTGTAGGTCTAAACCGGGCTGTACATCATTGCTGGGAGACCATTATGATAGACATATACACACACAATACTATTAGATATAGTGTGATTAAAGTAATAGTTGAGTGCGGAGTAACAATTGTTGTTTGCCCACAGTTTGCCGTCTCGGTCTGCTTAGCGGATCGCAAATCGGGTTTACTGTTAAATTCTAGTCTGTCTCACACATGGTAATCGCACGCATACTTTTCTTGACGTCGAGTTTAGATAAATTTCACACGAAAACACAAGCCGAAACATGAATGCACAGAAATACCAGAAAAAATAGACCAGCGCTGGGAATCGAACCCAGGTCCTCAGCATTCCGTGCTGCGTGCTATTCCCCTACACCACCACTGGACAGGAGACTAAAAAATTTGGAGTTGAAATAAAAAAAATACAAAAAGACTCCAAATCGTAATCTTGTCGAGTTTAGACTTACATTGTTTAGTATTAGGTACATCGCTGCGCGCAATTAGCCAATTAGCTATCGCCCCTTTAAAAATAAAAGGAAATAATTCTATTTTTCTTCATTTTTAAATTCAACCAGATTGTGTTTTATTTAAAGTTGATTTGGGAACTGTGAATTTATAACATTGTTTCACTTTAGTTTTAAAGGTGCGCTATTTCCATTCTGCGTCCAGAAGCCAGCAATAGAACCTAATAGGTATGAATGAAGATGAATTTTAACAGTCGTCGACATAGTGTCCACGTCCGTAACATCTAAACGACTTTCTCATGGCACTTCATAAATTAATGACTTTAAATTTATGGCTGTTCGAGTTATTGTAATTGGGCATAAATTGTGATTTACTGGAGCGGAATTAGGGACACTTTCGAAATTAGGTTATTTGTTAACAAGACATAATTGGTGAATTTGTTTGCTGTCCAAAATATGTAGGAGCAGTCATGTCATCATCCATTACATCATTAGGGAATGAATGGAAGATCCGCGGGCTTTTTATATGTATAAAAAGCAAGAAGCTAACTGGCTGACTGATTCTCTAACTAATCGATCAAACACGCAAGGCAAGAAACATTAAATTTCGCCCAAATATTACTTGACAAGAAAACTGTTATTTAAGGGGGTAAAATAGGGGATGAAAGTTTGTATAAGGAATTTCAGGAACTCCTATGGAATAGAGATTTAGGCTACCTTTTGCATTTCCTAGGAGACAAAACCGCGGGAACAAGTTAGAATTCACTACTCAGAAGTAAGTTAAACTGTGTAATTGCTGAAAAATATATATCCTTTAAGCTTTTAACGATCCCGGCATGAAAACTGACGCCGAATTTTTCCAATGAGGAAATGACAGTCACTCGTTACGTAACGCACCATCATTGGAGACACCCGGCGTGATGCGAGATGGCGGAGGCCTAATTTAGATTGACGCCATGACGCCGTTAACCCAGTCTTCGGTAGATTGGATCATTGGCCAGGCTGCGATGATTATGATTAATGTTGTAAGAATGTCTTCCTGAAGGGATAGAGGGCAATGATTCATAAAATCGTTACGATGTTGGAACTCCTTCAGGTGGAACGCACGTGTGTGTTTACATTATTGGGAAATAGGACACCACCAATTAACAGACTGATGTGCTTTTTATGACCTGTCAAAATGTCAATCTGCCACAAATGTGGATATGAAAATAGAAGACTGTGACTGTGACGTAATTTCTTTGCCAACTGAATCGACTACAATCTAAAATTCAAATTTTGCTGTTTTTTTTAAGATCATGTTTTCAGGACTAAAATAAAGTTTCTTTATTATTTAGAGTCGCGTCTTGAAATAATCGTTTAATGTTATCAAATACCCTGGTATAAAGTCATGAAAATGGGTAAAGGGCCGGCAGGAAATAAAGGGAATCGTTGGCGATGCTTGTTTCCACATGATCGAATAACGCAACTACTTTCCGAACATCTGATTGTCGCTTGTTGAATTGAAATTCGTTTTGTAGCTTAGATTGCAGTTTCCCAAAATCAACTTGTTCGGGGCGAACCAGGAGTTCTTTACATCGAAAGGAAAAACATTGTACTCTTACTCTGTTGTCTGTCTGCCTTATGCTGCTTTATACTGTTTTAGCTAGAAACCAAATCTAACTTCACAGAACTAGGGAATAAATGTCCAGAAATCGGTGAGGCCAAACGAGAATTTTTGAGTTGTGGCTGTAAGTCGCGTATTTTCGGTCGTGTCGTAGTTTTGGTCTCATGCAAAAGTCCTATTTGTGTCTGTTTGTGTGTTTATTTATGTGTAACTCGCTTTTCATCGCCGTGTGGCAAAAACTGAACTTTTGTATCACAACTCAAAAAATTACGTTCGTTTGGTATCACCCTATTTGTACTTATCAGCATTTTGACAGCGTCATTTGTAATCGTTACCATTCCAGCAAATATAGTTATAAGAAACGGACGACAGCACCGCTGTTGAATCTTTTTAGATCAAACTTGTTGCGACTTGTCCTTCCGCTGTAGTAATAGCCGTGGGTGGGTAATGATGTTTGACCCGAACGGCCATCATCCTTCTTTGATTGCTAGTTTCTAATCTTAAAATTAGCAGCTCGGATATAAGAAATTGTTTATACAAAGCAACAACAAGGTACAAAATAACATTCATAGCCGAACAGGCTGTCCACTCAACCATGCTGAGGTACGGAACCACAGCGCTGATTTTCAGCTGCAGCCAAAATAATATACTTGATAAAAAGGGGGAAAAAATCAACATATCTATCTATTTGACGCCTTAAAATATGTAACAGTTTTATATTAGGTGCTGTCTGATAGAGATTCTGTAAAGGGATAAATTCGCCTTAGTACATGATAGCTAGAAAGATTTACACCATGAAGAAATTGAAGAACTAACCTCAAAGCACTGCCTTGCTCCCTGACATCGACTCCATTGATGACGTCCTCGCTCCTCGCCTGCAGGCCCGACATCGTCCACCAATAAGGAACGTCGGCGGCACGCTGCGCCAATCAGGAGCGGTTACGTCGCACCGCAGCCAATCGGAGCGTGTGACGTCATCACGGCCATTCTGGAAAGACGGTTAGTTTTGATTTGAATGAGAATTTATCTGTATTAAGAGTATGTGGTAAGATGTTTAAAATTAAATACGGGATAGTCATTTTTCGAATAAGGGGCGTGGATTTATTTAGATACGGACTTGTAACTACTACAATACAACAGGAAATTTACTGAAGTTTTTCACCTATATACATATGATTTAATACTACAAGTTTTTTTTTGTCCCGTAAGTAGTGATAGTGACAAACTTAAGAGGGATATAGATGGGCAGGGCATGTCAACTAAATATAGAAAAAACCTCAATAAAAGTCAACCGTTTTTGAGGAAATTCGATTTCACCCTAATATTTTGACTTCTGACATTCGGAATTGATAATTTTTTGCATTTATTTTTCTAGCAAAATATTTTGAGGTTGTGCTATCAGATGCAAACACCATTAAAAAAAATGCATTTTTTTATTTCTATAAAATTTTGCCGCTTCTGAAAATTCAGGATTCAGGAAAATTTTAATGAATTCTAAAGAAAATGGTGAGACATTTATTAAAGTTGTATATTATATTTAGCAGATGAATTGCCCACCTATGTCACCTACTTACGGGACATCCCACATGTTTCATTTAGAAATGAATCTCATTTCTCCATCAATTCACGGATACAGAATAGAAGCCCAAATTCGTCATTCCGGTTCAATCGCAAAGCTCTTTTAAATTCAAGTCATTAAGGAGTCATATAAGGAGCAGGAAGTAAATCATCGCCAGCTTAGCGGATAACTATTACAAACGGTTATATAACGGTTGTGTAACTGTAACTTATTGTCTTAGTCGACCTACGACTAAGTTCGGCTTAAGTAGGTGAGCGGATCTTTCTTAAGTTGCTTTTAAATCGCTACTGTTAGACAACTGTTTATGTTCTAGCCTGCACCCGCGGCTTCGCATGTGTATTATCCGGCAGTTGAAAACAAATTCAGGAATTTACAAAAGTTCCCATGGGTCTGGTACTGGGATGTGTCCCTGGTGACAGTCAACTAATGTAACTGGAACTGGCGTCACTGAAAATCAGCGTCGCGAAATCATCTTGAGATCTTTTAGCGAGACATAGCTGAGTGGCGGCCATTTTGGCTGGTAGGAATAGGAATGGATGTGTGTATTAAGTCAGTGTTTCTGTATGTGTATCTATTTTATCAGCCAATAAACCATTCAAATACAATTACAAATAACTTTATTTCGCTTGAAATACGGTACTAGAGGTGTTAATTAAAAGACAATATTGGTTCACATATATCACCATCATCTGGCATGCAAAATGTCATAAATTACAATTATTATTCCAATTCCAATTATTATTTCTTATCCTTGAATTTCCAAAAAAAACCTTCGTAGCCTTCAATTACGTTGCTGGAATAAAAACATTTGAAAAAATCCAACTGCACATCGATGTCGATTGATGTTCAAAGCGGAACGCGTCAATACTTAAATCTTTCCAGGACTTTGGTCTGTTCAAATACTGGACGAAATATTTCAGATTCTTTTGCACTAGTTCAGCGCACCTACTATTCGGACCGATTAGAATGTTTTGAGCATGTTTTCTATTATCGGGGAATTCCCTTTCTACAATACTGATATCTTAGTTTTTTTTAAAACATAAACAAGAGAGTGACAAATTTTTCTTCCGCGCCGGGCGGCTAATACCTACGGTAGGCCACTGGTTTGTTCGTCCCCGAAATCCCCCACACAACTCAAAGATGGTCCAAAATTGTTTGTACGAAACATTATGCTTTACCACAGTCCATATATATATATAAACTAAAGCAGTATAGAAGCTACGAACAATCGATCGAAACGAACACGCTCACACAGACTCGCGCTCTACACGGCCTCTAAGGGGTCTCAGTACCGCGAGACCCCCTTAGAGACCGTGTAGAGCGCGCGTCTGTGTGAGTGTATTCGTTTCGATCGATTGTTCGTAACTTCCATACTGATTTAGCTTATATATGTTGTATATACTGTGGCATTACCGAACTAGATCTAAATAGTTGCATAACATCAAACACGAGCGAGGCCCATCTATGCTAATCAAATTACAGGTCATTTAGCAGCTCTACCGACCCAATTTTCATGATAAATGCATGTTACAATACTTACACAAAATTAATAGAGTGATTGCCACAGTTAAATAATACCAAGACACAAATCTAGGTATATATGTAATTAAGATTGGTTTTTTGGAATGTTTTTGTATTTTTTATTTCAAGTTTCTCGATGAGGGCTACGGAATAGATGTCGCTAGCGTCACTGCTTAAGTGGCTAAAATAAGAAACAAAAACCGGCCAAGAGCGTGTCGGACATGCCCAAAATAGGGTTCCGGAGCCATTACGAAAAAATTAAGTAATATTTTTCTAAGGATTTCGTACTTTATACGGAATCTTCGAAGTATAGGTATATTTTATACCTTACGCTGCTATTTACTCATAAACTACTAATAATTCTCAAGCAAACTTAGCCGCTATAGTTTTCCTTGGAAGTCTAATATACTGACTACCATCCTGAATTTTTTCAAATTTTTCCACCCACCGGTTTAGATTTTAGAGGGGGGGGGACGCTCGATTTTAATGAAAATTTGCAGTTTAAAGTTGAATATTTCGCAAACAAATGACTGAATCGAAAAATCGTTTTAGCAAACCCCTAATGGTTTTAAAATACCTATCCAACGATACCCCACACTATAGGGTTGGATGAGAAAAAAAAAATCACCGCCACTTTACGTCTATGGGAGGTACCCTAAAAAAAATTGTTTTTGAATTTTTTATTGTACTGTTTTGTCGGCATAGTTTACTTATATATTCGTGCAAAATTACAGCTTTCTAACATTGAAAGTCTCTGAGCAAAGCCGCGGACGGACAGACAGACAGACAGACAGACAGACAGACGGATAGACAGACAGACAGACAGACATGGCGAAACTATAAGGGTTCCGTTTTTGCCATTTTGGCTCCGGAACCCTAAAAAGAAACAAGTTGAGATATGTGGTGCATAGCGGAAATTCGTGTCTGTACCGTTGTCCAGCAGTGGTGTGGCGGTATAGCACGCGGCAGTGCTGGTCTTATTTTTCTGGTTTTTCTGTATTTTCAATTTACAACTCTATAGGTTATTTTTAACTGCCGTGAACTTAGAGAACATTTAACATACAGGACAAATTAAGTTAATTTCTCTTAAGACACTAAGTTTTACTGTTAAGAAAATAATTAAGAATTAAGCAGGGTAATTGTTTAATTTATATTTCTTTCGTGACAGAAAAGTGCTCTTAATTCATACACACATCACATATTTAGCAAAAGAAGGTAAAAAAATGTTTTTTCATGTCACTATTGTGCCAAGTTTGTGCATTTAACAATGAATGGTATTTTTATCTATACTAATATTATAAATGCGAAAGTGTGTTTATATGTTTGTGTGTTTGTATTTTTGTGTGTTTGTGAGTTTGTGTGTTTGTATGTTTGTCCGTCTTTCACGCCGGATCGACGCGATTTTTGGCATAGAGATAGTTTATGGGCCCGAGAGTGACATAGGCTACTTTTTATCCCGGAAAATGCACAGTTCCCGAGGGAACAGCGCGCGATAACCGAATACCACGCGGGCAGAGTCGCGGCAAAAAGCTAGTTTAAATATAAAAATTATCACAGGCAAGTAGAACTATTTGTACGGTACTAGATCCGATTTCTGTCATCCGATTTCACAATAAAAACAGTTTTACGACAACTCCGAACCGTATTATCACTGTTTCAGATCGTTGCAGTGCGAAACCGCTCTTAGCCGCATTTTAGCAAATATCCAGTAGAGTTACATTTGCAAATTGTTTTGATTAAACGGCCTTGGCTAGACTCATAAATTATGCAACAGAGATAGTTCATAGTCATAGCTTTGCTGAGCGAAATAAATAACAGATTCTAAATATAACCATGCATTAGAGTAGATACATTATACAATTTGGCGAATGAGTCTTAGAAACTTATTTGATGCCAAATTTCCATAATTTTTCAATTACTATTGCAACGATACCACTTAGAAACAATAGAAAAATACAGCTGGGAGGTAAATGCGAAACTTGTGACAGTTTGTTACTACTTTACGCCAAAACGGTTGAACAGTGTTGGTATGTTGTCGTCTGGAGTAACAAATAAATAATAAATAAATAATAATAATAATAATCTTTATTTATCTTTCATAAAATACAATTTTAACAAACTTATGGGCTAAACTTATTATAAAGGGACAAATAACACACATTACCCTGAACTAGGAAAATTCCTGTATCTCAGGTGTAGATGTAGAAGGGCTTATTAATCAAACTTAAATATCTAATCACATGCAAATTATAAATAAGCTAAGTCTCACATTTTCCTTATACTTAGTTACAAAACCTATCTCGTTGTTCATGTCATGGCATTACTATCCGCCATTGACTATTAACAACCAAATTAAAATAAATATTGTTTAAAATACGGCATAGTGTAGTAAAATTGTGTATTCATTCGATAGTCAAAAATCATTGTTTTATAAACAAGCTATTACCTCATGCGATAACAATAATACGATTACGCTTAGAATAGTACTAGGTCTGAGTAGGATGATCTCAATAATGGATCTAGAGGTACACAATAGGGATGTTGACACCACCAATCAACTGACGTACTTTTTATGAGCTGTCAAAACACAATTCTCCCATAGAGTTTCAATGGCAATAGCGAATTATGACGTCATTATCCGGCAACTCAATCAACTAACTATTTATTTGTTTTAAAGCAACAAAAAATCTAATTTTACAGTAAATCGAAAATTTATCTGGTTTTCAGGGCTAAAATAAAGCGTTTTTTTACTGGAGTTGTGCCTTCGAATTATTTTTTAATGGCGTCATCATCTCTATTAGGTGTTTGATAAAATCTGAATATATTCTATGTTATTTATTATTGTAAGCCTATTCTGTCACTGCTGAGCAAAGGCCTCCGCCCGATGCTTAAACTGCTCTCTGTCTACTGCATACGGACTAATCCTTCAAGAAGAAAAAAGAAAATAAGAAGAAGAAAATAAAAGAAGAGAGAGAAGTCCAGACCAGAGGCCTATTGCCTCACGTTTCGGACGCTCGCGATCGCAATCAAATGACAGATTTCGCATACAAAAATTGTAATTTGATTGCGATCGCGAGCGTCAGAAGCTTTAGACAATTCTGTTCATCCCGCCATCGGCGTCTAGATCTAGTACCCTTAGTGTAGGTTTTCGGTTACAAAATACGTCTCGATCGCGTTCGCGTTAAAATCTCAATTTGTTTGGAAACACGAACAGCGCCTCTAGCGGAACGTTTGCGATGTTCGTGTTTCCATATAAATTAAGATTTGAACGCGAACGCGATCGAGACGTACCTATTTTGTAACCGAAAACTTACACTAAGGGCACTGCTAAAACTTTGTGAACCAATACCAAATAAATGATTTGTATTTGTTTGTAATACCGAAAATTGGACCAAACTGCCAAACTGCTTGTGCCAAATTGTTAAAATTTTTAGTGAACAAAGCATATTATACGGTTAATGAGTTTTTGTCAGAATGCAATTAATTAATGGTAACTTGTGCAGTTCCGTGGTGGTAGCCCATTATTAGTTAAGATTTTGTATGCCCTACGGCCCAACATGGTGATTTAATATTTATACTTAAGATCTGTGCCTATGTACAATTTTTACCCGTGTTGAATAGTGCATGAATACCGGTATTCGATAATACCGAAAAACCGGAATATCGGAGCAAAATTCCGATATTGGCAAAACCGGTATTGACATTGTATAATACCGGTATTTCGATATTGATCTCTAAATACCAAATATTTTGTTATTAAATAGAGTATTACAGTCGCAACACTCAAAAGTTGCAAGTCACAAATGCATTAATACTTATTTAATCTTAGACATTTTTCAAATAATCTTAGCTAACTACACGTAATTAAGATTGTCGGAACCGGAAAGGTTTTGGAAGTACGAAACTCATTCATTTTACTTTAATATTACGAATATCGAAAAAATACCGAAATACCGGTATTTGAATTTTCGGTATCGAAAAAATACCGGTATTGCAAAAAACGTCCGATATTAGATGCTCTAGTGTTGAACAAATATACTATTTGTATTTGTATTTGGATATTTTTTTGCCTAGCAAATATGGCCACTGTTGCGAAAGCAGACAGAACAAAGTGAAACCGAGTCCACAACACTATATATACAAACAATAGGTATAGCTTATCTGTAATTTAAATACGTTTTAAAATGTAAACAGTCGGCTATCCTCGCTTTGACGTCTGTGACAGTTCTGCTAGAGAGCGGGATGCATGCACAGGGGAAAGGCGACAGCGATAACGTAAATCGACTTTTGAAAGGGGAAATTGACTAAGCGACCTTTTTTTCGTTATTACATGTTTGGAATCAATAAAATTTACTGATACCAAACATGTGTGTATATAAATATAAATAAATATCACGGGACAATTCACACCAATTGACCTAACCCCAAAGTAAGCTTATCAAAGCTTGTGTTATGGGTACTAAGCAACGGATAAACATTCTTAAATAGATAAATACATACTTAAATACATATTAAACATCCAAGACCCGAGAACAAACATTCGTATTCATCATACAAATATTTGCCCCGGCCGGGATTCGAACCCGGGACCTCAGGCTTCGTAGTCAGGTTCTCTAACCACTTGGCCGTCCGGTCGTCATATACAGGGTGGATTTTGACGAGGGATCTTTACGAAACAGGCAGATAGTTCAACCTCAGCACTATATTTCTCCCATAGAAACTATGGAAATATATGTTACCGTTTTCAAGTTATAGCCTTTTAAACATTCATACCAAAAACTACTTTGTGCCAACCCTAAACAGATGGCTGGGTCAATGTTCTTACTTGTAAACAATCTTTAGACGTCAGGATATTACATTAATATTTTGCCATTTGTCCATTCTTAGAGGTCTGCGTGCAACGCTAAAAAAAACGCTGCAGGATTTGCAGAGGTGATTGTCTCTGGAGTATTTATGTAATTTCTTAGTTAATAATTCTAACCACAACAAATAACTCACATGATATGACATGGCACTGACATTCACTTGAATGTACTCAACCGTCATAAACAATTAAAGAAGATAGTAACCTCTTTCATCATAAATAAAATGTCTCTGTTTACCTACCTAAAATGATAAAAAGGTTTTATTTCGTTAACTTGCTTCAGCAAATTATTTTGGAATGAATTGAAATTGTTCCCCAGTTAATCAGCAATTCATTCAATAGGCTGTCCTTTTTTTATTTCGGTTATCGTGAAAAAATTTAATACTCAACATTATTTGACGGATATTGCACTAAAGTTGTAGTAATAGGTTGTCATTCGCCGAGCCGAGATAGAATCAACGCATTTTTTACAACTATCGAAACTCTTTGCATGATTGAAAATCGATCATAAGCATATCATTAATGTGATGTTTGAAATGAAATGACATTTAAGTTCATTTTATTTACTTAACATGAAAATGCGTCTGTTAGATGCACGTGGATATTTAAATTTGCTCATGTTATACGCGAGCTGAAATTATAATGCGGCTGAAGCTTTACGACGTTACAGGGAAACATCCACAACCACACCCAACAGGTCGTAGGGCAATTTTACGTGCTTTTGATCGTGTCGCCAACTATCAGCCCGTTGTACCAAGAACAGCTCAGAACGATCAACGTGGAGGACCCGTTATTCGTCTTGAGGCTAGACTTGAAGAAAGAATACTGCGGTATTTTGAGCGGAATCCAAGAAAAAGTTCGAGATCAGCTGGTCGACATTTCGAAATAAGTCATACCGCAGTACTAAAAGTTCTTAAACGTGCCCGCCTTCACCCTTATAACGGAGGAACATTTGAACACCGTATGTAAAAATTGTAATAAAGTAACTGATAATCGTATTTTTGCATTTTATTTGATTTATTTGACTTTATGTACTACATTTTTACATCAGTACGATGACAACAACTCTCGGAAATAAACGTAATATCCCGAGTTTTCCCGACGACGACTCCTTAATCTAGCCATCGTGTCGTTATGTGCGGATGCAATTATAGGGTTATCACCACAGTTAAAAATTAGTGAATTTTGTGTTTTTTTTTTTACTTTGTTTAAGCTTCTAAACATTATAAATCGACTGTGTATCACTTAAACAATGAAATATTTCCGCAAAGATCCCTCGTCGACATCCTCCCTGTATAACTCACTACCTTGAAAAAATGTCGCTTAGTCAATTTCTCCTTTCAAGCGTCGATATAATGTAGTAGAAATAGGAATGAATTTTATGCTTATAGCAATGAAATTAAGGAGGTTATACCTAACCAACCAATTTGAAATGAACCTGCGTAATTTTGCTTATAAGCAGGGTGCATTTTTTCACAGATACGGCTGTTTATAGACATAATAAATGTTGTGAGTTTGCGAATATTGTGACAAACCTTCAAACTCCCGGTGAGCGAATCCGACTGGCACTTGCACGTTTTAATTATTAGTAAGTACTAACTTTCCCTTATATTAAAATACCAGGGTCTCGGCCCAGCATATAATTTCGTTGCTGTCGGATTTGAGACCCTGGGTCCTTGGGGTCCCGCCCGGCGCACAAAATTTAATCAGAGAAATACAAAAGCGCCTGGTCGACACTACTGGAGACCAAAGGGCTGGCAGCTATCTCTCTCAACGAATCGCCATCGCCATTCAACGAGGGAATGCTGCCAGCCTCTTGGGCACCATTGGGTGAATCTTACCCTACGTATACAACACAACGGGGGCCTTTTTTAGATTTAATTTAGTAGGTTATTAAGTTTTCAAGTTAGGTAGTTAGTTTATAGTTAAATTTTATGTGGTTATTTTATTTTAAATTCATGTATATTTTATTCCAATAAATAATGAAAATAATTTTAATAATTTTTATGTGTATGTGTGTGATTGATATTGTATTGTGTTTAATAAAATCCTAGTCCCACATAAATAATGAATAATTTTATATTAACTTTCCCTGCAACACTACTGTTTTTATTTTATATTTACTTCCGATAAAGACTCGCTTCCGCCCGTGACCTGGGGCGGTTACGTGATATGAACGACAATATCTTGCGGTAATTCAGAGTTTAGCGGTTTTCCCATTTAGTCGCGCCGATTGCGCGGCGTTCTAACATTGTAAGTTTCATGTTTGGATTGAGGTTTACCCGTTTGTTTATAATGATCTTGTGTTATAGATTAAACCTAGAACCGTTTATAAATGCTTTTGGTAACTAGAGTTACCTGTCAACGCTCTTATTTGTCATATTAATAAAGTTCAACTCAAAATTTGAAGCAAGTGAGTGGTTTGTGTGTGTTTGTTAAGTACTATTTCTCGCTAAAACAGTTGGACTGATTTGGATGGAATTTGAAAGAAACAAAGTCTTGCAAACGGCGCTGATCTTCATACGTTGAAAAAAAAAATTGGTACTTACATACATTTTTGTATGGAAAAAAAAATCTTTTAGTCTAGTTTCTTGCAGCGCCTTCATCTTGGCAATGATGGTCTTTCCGAAAGCGCTGGTAGTGTAAAAAGTGACATGTACCTAAAAGAGTTCTTTGCAGCCTATTTACTTACAGAATAAACATTTTGATTTTGAATATAATTAACAAATAAGTACCTAGTTACACAATACATCCATCCATACTAATATTACAAATGCGAAAGTGTGTGTCTGTATGTTTGTCCGTCTTTCACGCCGTAACGGATCGACAGATTGAAGTAATTTTAGAGATAGTTTATGGGCCCAAAAGTGACATAGGCTACTTTTTATCCCGGAAAATGCAGTTCCCGAGGGAATAGCGCGCGATAACCGAATACCACGCGGGCGGAGCCGCGGGCAAAAGCTAATAGTGTTATAATTACGGTTACTATAGATGATTATCTCATAAATCACGATCTGCATTCTCTTTGTATTTGAACTCACGAACATACTATTCCGCTAAAGATCCTACTTCGTTCGTACAATTCATGTATTTCCTAATTACATGATTGTTCTTACAAATTAATTAATTATCTATGGCATAGTTTGACCTTAGAACAATCGTGGGCATAGTGGGTCAATGTTACATCACCTACGTTTATGAGTGTTGTAGGTAGAGACAGGCAAACATATTGAGGTCAGTGCACTAATTGTACGGCCGAATTTTAGAATGCGTAGGATTAGATTGTTTTTTGATTATCAGTCAGGTCAGGATGTTGATGTTATCTGTTTATGAGTTACGTCAAAATAGGTTTTCGTTTAATAATATTGTAATACTAGACTTTATCCGTGGCTTTGCACGCGTAACTAATTAGATGTAGCAGTTGAATTGTAATTCTAGTAGGCATTTCCAAAAATTAAATAGAAAATTTATAATGGTTATATAAAAAATGAATCGCAAAAATTTATATTTATCTTAGCGATTGAAATTACAGTTTTATCCTGATCCCGTAAGAATATCGGAATAAAAAGTAAGTAGTAGTTTGTAGTATTAGTATTTGTAGACTGGTCATTTGAGATAAATCATTCAGTATCGTTGTGTAATTTTTCGCCGAGAATATTTTCTATTTTATTATGGCCGAATTTTTTTTGGAACTGTAATTGCTTCAGAATTTTTATAAAACTAACCTAACCTATCAGAAAGTCAAACAGCTGGCCGAAGACCGTGCGGAGTGGCGATTACTCCACCGACAAGAGCATAGCTCTTAAATTTAAGAAGAAGAAGAACCTAACCTAGCCTATAGTGTTTCACAAAATAGTCCTGAAATATATCCTAAATAGTTTAGGTACAGTTTCAGAAAAAATCGTTCGGTGCATATGAAATAATTTAAAAAACGAATTATTTGACAAAAATATTTCCTGTGAAAAACCAAGTTTCCACGATTAGAATCAAAATTGTATTGTATTTTTTTTTATTTGTGTGTCTTTGTGAATGTGAATAAATGTCTCTCTTCTTCTTCTTCTTCAAAATGTTATATTGAGTCCAGTATGGTAAAGATAAAGAGACAAATAAAAAAAGTAAGTGTCATGCTGTTGTTCCGAGTTGAGCCCACGACCTCGTTTTGGCAATTCGTTACATTACACGGAAATAACGAATTCAATGACATTGCTACTTTTTTGGTATCCTTGTTTATGGGTAAAAGATTAGCCAAAAGCGAGAAATTATCGCGCACCGAAGAGTTCCTTAAAGCCGCAATTTGTGTATTATAGGGCTAAGACGAATTTATCCCTACTAATATTATAAATGTGAAAGTAACTCTGTCTGTCTGTCTGTCTGTCTGTTACGCTTTTACATCGAAACCGCTGAATCGATATTGATGAAATTTGGTATAGAGATAGTTTAAGCCCCAAAGATCAACATAGGATACTTTTTATTCTGGTAGAGGGCGCCACCGCGCGATAACCTAGGTCCGCGCAGACAAAGTCGCGGGCATAAGCTAGTAACTTATAAAAATAAGTATTTATTACAAGTGTAAGTAACAAAAGTAATAAAGAAAAAGGAAAATGGAAAAAAATATTTAGTGCGGAGTAATCACCCTCGGCTCCGGTCCCTTGAGTTTGAATACTTTTCTGAATAAGTAATTCAAAAGCGATGCATTCTGATTTATGCAAATTATGCACCAAGATCCAATACAACCGAGTGGAGTGACAAAGAAATTGTCCAGGTCATTCCTCCACACCATATCGGGAAATCCTGTTTCGAACAAGGCCAGGCTGCCGGATTTTACTATCAGTGTGGCCTTTTTGGCATAATCTCGTCTCATGCATAGTATTGTTTGGCACAATGATCATATCAACGCTGCAGCTCTGATTAAAGGGCTACGGCACATGCTGAACTGAGTCCTTTTGGCATCACACTACAGCACAACGTCTCTAATTGTTCTCTCTTCTCCTATTTATGTTTACACTGTGTTTTTGTTGTGATGTAGTGTGTTTTTGTTGTCAATAAATGTTGTGAGTTTGAGTTTCAACGAAACTCATATCGCATAACCACGCACGAAACTCAAATCACATAATCTTGTTTGGCCTAAAACCTTGGTCGTGTGAGTAAGGGTGTAAGTACTGTGTGAGGTCCACAGATCTAATCTAACCAACTATGCTGCTAGCTCGTTTCTTTGTGAGCTCAAAGTTCTAACCTAACCTTCTTTTATGCTAGTACTTCGTTTTTGTGTGGGGTTTTCTTGGCGAAGTAGCAAGATAGTTTCTTTATGAGAAATTATGCTCAATGTCTCTTATGCCAAGTTCATTTCATGAAGTTTATTCTGGTAAAACTATGCGATGCGCATTATGCTAAATGAGTTTTGGGCAAATAAGATTATGCCAGATAACAGGTACCTCTTCGCACCATATCGGGAAACCCATTTACGCAGTATAAAAAGCCAGGCTTCCAGATTTTATTGTCGCCGTAAATAGCAGATGGCTATTAAAGAAGGCACTGGTGGGTGTTTTCTTGGCTATAAAAAAGCAGTTTTTCGTAAACCCCAATTGCTGAAGTTTCCGCACAAATTGCAAAGCTTCTCTTCATCTTCAAAAAACCGGAATGCTAAGTAATGGAATCCGCTTCCATTGTATCTTTTTCCCAATAAATACCATTTCCGGCGATACAAGGAAGGCCAGAGTGAATAGGGGTTACTGAACCAGTAAACAGCATCTTCGGCTTTATCTGCAGAGACTTAAAACTTTTTACTATTGCATATGAATTTCAATAAAGTGAGTGGCGAGCCTTTGTCCAGCAATGGACGTCTTTCGGCTGACATGAGATTGATGAATTTCAAAGGTATATACTAAAGGTGTATATACCTTCGTCCCTCCGCGCTATAGCTGTTTTTAGGGTTCCGTAGCCAAATTGCAAAAACGGGACCCTTATAGTTTCGCCATGTCTGTCTGTCCTAGGTCCTACCACTTGCAAAACTGTGTGTACTGCTCCTTTTCTCTACTGTGCTATTAGACATAAATTGACGACACTGGAACGGCTGCGCTCACATCACGTTCTAACCATTGTTACGAGCCCTAAGGTTACAGTTAACGCAAGGGCCACATGCCACATACTAACCTCATTCGTCCATTCGGTATCGCAACAGAACAATAGATTGAAAATGGCCGAGTCATTGGATTCAATAGTGATCTGCGTGCGGCACAGGGGGTAAGCTGAAAGCTAGTAACGGCGTAAAGTTAAAAGTTGTAAGTTTTGTGTCGATTTTCCCCTATAGTTAATCCTTATCCTTACTATTATAAAGGGGAAAGTTTTTTTTTTTTTTTTTTGTTTGTTACGCTTTCACGCCGTAACGGAGCGACGGATCGTCGTGATTTTTGGCATAAAGATAGTTTATGGTCCCGGGAGTGATATAGGCTACTTTTTATCCCGGAAAAACGCACAGTTCCCGAGGGAACAGCGCGCGATAACCGAATTCCACGCGGGCGGAGCCGCGGGCAAAAGCTAGTATGCAATAAAACGTCACAAAACTGAGAATATTTAACTTTTCCTTAACTATGCCGTTGCTAGATACATTTTATAGTAAAAATGCCCTTTACAGCGAATGCTCTGAAATTTATAGTTTCCTAGACACAAACACAATGCTGGCCGGCGGGGCATGCCACCGGACGCTTTTGAAATGGGAATGTTGAAACCTTGAAACCTTTTTATTTGACGATGAATTTAATATTGACATATTGTTGTAATACCCGACAAGGGATTTGTATGACATTTACTTTTTAAAACGTTCTATCTACGGCCCGCGTGGGAACTATGGCCCAAGCCCTCTCGTTCTGAGAGGAGGCCTGTGCCCAGCAGTGGGACGTATGTACGAGGGGCGTTCAATAAATTCTCGGTATTGATATATTTTAAACTTCTTCCGTTATTTTTTTAATGCTCGTCGTTAAGTATCTTTCATTGACAGTATAAAAAAGTAAAATTCAAACTGGTAACTTCTTTTGTTTCTTTGTAACAGCAGAATAAAGGTGATCACTGTGAACGATTTTGCAATGTTGGAAAAATTAGAGCACCGAGCCGTGATAAAATTCTTGACAAAACAGGGGAAAAATCAAAAGACCATAAAAGATGAAATGGATTCTGTTTACGGCGAGTCTGCTCCTTCTTTATCTATGATACACAAGTGGTCTAGTGAATTTAAGCGTGGGAGGGAGAGCATCAAAGACGACCTGGAGCTGGTCGGCCAAACGGGGCTATTTCACCAAAAAATGTCAATAAAGTGGAAAAAATAATATTAGAAGATGGTCGAGTGAAGGTGAAATCTATAGCACAAAGGACCAATCTTTCTATTGGTACTATGCATGATATTATACATGACCACCGCAATATGTCAAAAGTAAGTACAAAATAGGTGCCGCGAATGCTGTCACCACTTTAGAAAAATACGCGTGTAGCTTGTTGTTCCGACTTTATGGAGATGTGCGGTGATAATCCTGATGAGATACTTCAAAGAACTGTTACCGGAGATGAAACCTGGGTTCATCATTATGATCCTGAGAGCAAGCAAGAATCCATGCAGTAGCACACTAAAGGACCACCTCATCCCAAGAAGTTCAAGGTCATGCCTTCAGCTGGTAAGGTCATGGCCACCATATTCTGAGATTGTGAGGGAATATTGCTGATCGATTTTAAATCAAAGGCTGTAGATATTACCGGGGAGTACTACGCTAACATTCTACGCCAATTAGGGGAGGCAATCGAAGAAAAGAGGAGAGGAAAGTTAAGCAACGGAGTTCTGCTACTGCATCACAACGCCCCGGTGCAAAGTGCTCGTATTTCCAAGGCCGCTGCTCTTGAATCTGGGTTCGAAAGTATTACTCATCCACTGTATAGTCCAGATTTAACCCCTAGCAACTTCTTTTTGTTTCCCAATCTCAAAAAAGATCTTCAAGGAAACCGATTTTCTGACGATGAAGCGCTGAAGGCAGCAGTTCAGGAGAATTTTGACACCCAAGACGAAAAATATTTTTAAGAGGATTAAAAAAAAAAAACGACCGATCTAATAAGTGTATAAACGTAAGGGAGGAACATATTGAAAAATAAAAAAACTCACTTTCACTTTCTTTTGTTTTCATTACTATACCGAGAATTTATTGAACGCCCCTCGTAGGTTGAGATGATGGTGAAGGGATTTTTATGACTTTTACTTTTTAAAACGTTCTGCGCTGAGGCACGATCCAAATTATTCGATAGTTCATAAACTGGCACATGCCTTTTGGAAGTTGTTGAAAATTTCCATTAATTTGTTGGCATTTAGCTGAAGTAGCGTTAAATATGTTTTTTAATGAACGGGTGAAAAGCGGTCATTTTTACTCTAAACTGCTGTGCAGACCTACAAAGCCGCAGTAAGCCCTCCTAGTTTTTAACTTAATTTTTATTCTTTTTTGTTCTAGCAGCAACATACATATACATTCTGTGTAAATTTTAACAACAGACTGGTCGAGAAGGATCGCAAAAGCAGCGACCGCCGTCACAGTATATAATATAAGCTAAAGCAGTATGGAAGCTACCAAATCGATCGCCCTCTGCACAGCCTAAGGGGGTCTCGCGACTGCAGTACCGCGAGACCCCCTTGGAGGCCGTGTAAAGCGCGCGTCTGTGTGAGTATGTTCGTTTCGATGGATTTGTTCGTAGCTTCCATACTGCTTTAGCTTATACCTATATATACGGTGCCGCGCTGATGGACGCCACATGACCACAGCCGCTTTTAACTTGTGCCATACAACACCCCGCATTAGAAAGTGTCTGGCATTAACAATATGGGTAATTTCGTCAATTTAAACATTGTACCGTGCCTCCTTCAATAAACATAATACTTGGTCATTGTAATAAAATACTTGGTTACGTGGAGAGATCGTGTTGGCTCTGTCTGTATTGTCTTATTTCTTTATACCTCTTTCCATTACTTAATACGAGTCATTATCATCATCCCAGCCTATATACGTCCCACTGTTTGGCACATGCCTCCTCTCAGAATGAGAGTATAACCGTCAATTAACACTAAGTTTCAAATTCTAACAATCGAAATTTGACTTGGGCCTTACGAGGATATTACCATGAAAAAATAAGGTGACTAGTTTCATCTTGTTTCGAAACACAAATGTAAAACCAGGTTAGCAAAGTTACAGCATTGTTTGTCATATAATCTTATCAACGTAAACTAATACTGCGATAACAGTTCGTGTCTCTCATCTCTGTACTCTGGAGATCTGTTTACGTTACCTAGTTGATCTAGTTACCTAGTTACCTAGTTGACTGGATCAGATTATTAAGGACTCAAAGCAGGGAGCGCCAGGGAGTTGACTTAAGGACGTTTATACCTGCTGAGCTAGCAACGTTGCATTTTTGTTAGTTTTTCTCGATTATTCCTTAAAAATTTAATGAAAATTAAAAATGTTGTCTGATAGAACACTTCTTAATACATGTATAAGTTAATGTGTCTACTCCAATAATTCTTCGTGATAGACTTTTATATTCTTCAAAAACGAATTAATGTTTATGAACGGTTTTTAAAGAAAATAAAAGTCTGTACCGAATAATTATTGGAGTAGACACATTCACTTATATTTAAGAAGTGTTCTATCAGACAACATTTTTAATTTTCATTAAATTTTTATGGAATAATCGAGAAAACTAACAAAAATTGATCCGACTACAAAAATCATGAAAATAGAAAATAAAAGCAAGTATAAGCTAACCTACATTAAGTACCTGTTTTTCAGTTAAAAAAACTTCGTTTAAAAAGCAGCTGGTCTAAATAACAAGTGCTGTAAGAAGCAACTTGTCTAACTGGCAAGTAAGTAGTCTAAAAAGTTACCCGAATGTTTGGTTAGATCTAGACCGACTGCCCCAAACTGTTATGTCACATATTTTAAATTGAAGTATGTTCTTTCGAACACACATCATGTAGGCAGCCAGTCATGTCCTACAGTATCTCACATGGTGTCCCCTTGGTTGCGCAAAGCTTCATACATTTTGATGGTAGCAGCGACTGGTTGCGCCGCCATGGTGTCCCGGTGAAATATAGCCCTAAGACAAGACTGAGGGACTGACGGCCCAGACTAATGAAAATTAAATGTTGCCAGTAACATTCCTCAATCTGATGTAAATGATAGAAAACCAGAATGGATTAAACTGACGCCAAATCTGGCGTGTAACCGAAGTCTGTCTTATTACTCTATGAGAGCTTGCATATCTCAATTCCTAGTAGCGACTCGAGGCACTATGAGCTCCATTTCAGTTCCTTGAACCGATGAAACGGCAGTTATTTTTAAACGCGGGATGTTCTACGTATTTATTATTCGCGCGCCCCGTATGGCCTGGCATGATTTACTTTCAACTTAATTAGAATTATAGGTAACTGGCAACATTGAAATTTTATGATAACGCATCTGCCACATTGCTCCGATTTGCGTACTGAAATCAAAACAAATATCTATCTCGTATTATGTGTATCATCCTTTTGAGAACTAGGCCACTGCGGCAATGATTGAATAACATTAACAGAGTACCATCGTCAAAAAGAAAGACAGTTTATGGTCTAACCCTTTTCAAGCTTTTGCAAAGGTGTTTGAAACACTTTAATATTTTTCACTTGGTAACACGGACCAACACTTAGCTCCCTTTCGAATTACGAAAACATAATTAATCATACCACGAAGATGTACCTATGCGATTGTAACAAAACATAATTTATGTATCAACGCAATGCTCTTACCAATAGTTACGTATATTAGGAATGTAACTGGTTTACTAACTAACCCTACGATACTATTAAAATTTAATGCAATACTTATTAACTGCATACTTTGGATTAGCTTGAACATTTGCTAACCTAAACCCAACTGTACTCTCCTTGCTAGAAGGTTGAATTTAACTAGCGCTAGAAATTTTTCAATTAGTGGTAAACATTCTAATCGTACGAAGAAGCGCGATTAAAAATGATAAAAATTGTCTTTGGTGCGTAAGAATATCCCAAGTGTTTTGTTTTTTCTGAGATGCGTGGTTTCCAGCCAGCTTGATTTATTATAAAAAGTTTTTTATAGTCATCGAAACGTCATATTCGTTCTTTTTAAGGTTTTTGATGCAAGCAAAATCGTGTGTTCGTTAATTTTAGAAATCTTCCGCTAGAATTTAATAACGACAAAAGTCTTGGTTGTAATGTAGTTGTAGATTTAGATAATTATAAGCAAGATTTAGTACGTATACCTTTGCAAGGCCGCATTGCATAGCAAAGTAAGGAGTAACAGGACAATTTTGTCGATGACATCATGGATCTAAGCACTTAAACCGCAATTTCAAAAGCACTATTGTGTTGTGCGTATAAACTTGTTGTCAATACAACAGACCGCAATATGTAGACCTGCACTATATAGTTTTACTGTGTAGTTTTAGGTACTTATGTATATGGAAGAATAAAATATCTCGTTCCAATACGCTAATAAAATATACTGCAATATGCTAGAACGGTAACTTGGCTTGTTGAGGTGTTGGTTTGTGTGTCTATGCTAATAGGGGATAATCTGCACTACCATATAAAGATTTTAATAGATCACAGATAAGGAACTAATCTATCTTAGATGAACAGAATATACTATTCATCTCGGGAATGGTTTTCTAGATGATTTGTGTTTTTTTTTTATTATTGTTGATTACTACAAAGATTCCACTTCCAGAAGTAGATAATACTTGCCTACTTGACACGGCTTTTCTCTGCCATAAACAGTTAACTTTTGCTAGTTTCACATAAATTATTTGAATTTTCGTGACAATTCATTTTTGGAACAGAACATAACAGTATTGTCTGTGGTTGTCGCTGGCTGGCTGGCCGCATCGAATCGGCCGTTTCCCAGGCGAACAAACGATGTTCCGCGGACAAATTTTGAATTTCGTAATTCGAACGTGACTGCACGCGCGTTTTCGGCGACGGTTACATAATATTGATTGAGAGGTAAAATGCGTTTAAAAAAAAAAGAAAAACGCTGCTATGCCGATTAACCCATGCTCAGAGATGTCATTTAACTTAAATGTGGCAGTGGCAGATACAATATTATAAGTTTCTATAAAAAAAAAAGAAGTACTATTTTATACATTCTGTTTATCTTTTACATTGAATGTATGCACGCCCTTGTCAAAGTAGGTATGTATCTAAACCTAAGTTAACATTGATATTTTCGAAGTAGATAACTAATCTCCTAAGCACATTAGTAGCATACCTATATCATAACAGTTTTTTTAAGAAACTCTGTCACTGTCGTCTCTTGGACAACGGGACAGAAAAACAAACAAGAAAAAGTTGATCGACCCATATAGTCAGCAGCAGTTGATAAGCAGTTACGATGTTCAAAAGGACCTCAACACTCTTGTTAACTTGGCAGTAGAGTCGTGCACTTATAGTGTGGCCTGTAATATGAGCAAATAATTAAAACAGATCATACTCGTCACACTGAAGAACATTTTAGTTCAGCGACTTTCAAACATAATTAGTTTTTTATTTTTATTTTTATTACACTTTTAATTTTATTCGAAGGAATCCATTGATGTTTGTAGCGTGACAGGCGACGTCACTTGTGTTCTAGGAAAGCGTACATTGACAGCAGTATTTAATTTGTATCAAAAAAAGGAAAATTCGAAGACTGCATTATTTTTAAAAGTCGCTGAACTAATGTTGTTCAGATTGACGAGGACGATCTATGTTTTAATTTTATGCTCGCAGTAGGCCACACCCGGTAGATCATTTTGGGGACCGTAACCGCTCATCCACTTCGGCTGCTGACTGTACGATGCAAAAAAACACTGGATCTGTAAATCTTTGTCTACTAAACATTACTGGCCACACTCGCCTGTTTCTTCGTACTACAATACAATACAATACAATAACTCTTTATTGCACACCAAAATATAGTAAAAAAATACTACGTACTGTGATTCTACCGTATTATATTGTAGACCCATTTACGATGTTAACGACTTCTCACGCAACCGCTGACATCTTCATAGCCCCAACACATGTGGAATTGGGGCGGCTGCAGGATGCGTCGGCGCACAAATTTAATTATAGCCACTTGCATGACAGACTATGAAAAACCGCCTTACCCGCTCACCCAGTCCATTTGCTTTAGGTGGAATTGGAAAGCACCGGTGCCAGAACGTCCCAAAAGGGACGATTTTCGTCTCTTTAGACATTGCAACGTCCCTTCGATGTCCGTTAATATATACCGTCCCTTTTTAAATAGCTATCCAGAATAATTTACTATTTTAATAGGTACTTCAATTCATTACTCATTACAAAAAATAATGTGTTTCGTTTCATTCATCTAAGTAAGTAGATGAGTGAAATAAAACGGAAGAAAAGCGCAGCGAGCCGGTTTTTTTTTTTTTTTTGGTTGTGTGCTTTAAAAATACAACTATAATATAGGTTTTTTTTCCATTCAACCATAAAAAAAATCATATTATTTCTCCAGCGTCCTTTTTGTCCAAAAATCGTCCCATTTCAGATAGGGAATAGTCCGAAACTCGACGCAGGTACTGGTAACACTGTTGGAAAGTTTTGAGGTGGTATCACGATGGCGATACCATGATGAGCGTCTGCCGGGTCTTCTCAACAGCAGGGCTGCTACGAAATTCGAAGTTCTTGTCGTTCGGTCACTCTGACACTTATACCATTTAATACGAGAGCGAGAGAGACGGTACGATACGAACTTTTCGAACTTCGGAGTAGGCTTCGGAGTAGGCCCTCTGGTTTCTCCGAATCGGTGGTTTTTTTTTGAGATTCATGAGTGCTCGTTATAGCCTAAATTGATCAAAATTGACGTCAAAAACGCATTTAATTCGGTGAATAGGGATACCTTGTTAACGGAAATTAAACACCACGTCCCGGAAATATACAATTATCTGCTCCTCAGCTACGCTGACCCAACAAAATTATTGTATCGTTCTAATGAACTATCCTCAGAAGTAGGTTGTCAACAAGGTGATCCCCTTGGGCCTGCAATTTTTAGTTTAGCGATTAATCCAATAATCCAAAATTTAAATTCAAAATTTAACGTATGGTATTTGGACGACGGAACTCTAGGAGGTGATGTGGATACTGTGCTTTCAGACCTTTTCACAATCAAAAATAAATTTGAAAAAATCGGCTTGGAGCTTAATTTTACCAAATGCGAACTCTTTGTAAATAATTGTAATCTAAATATAAATGATATAAAAAATAAATTCAATATTCTGGCTCCAAACATAAAACTAGTTAACAGTAATTCCCTTTGCCTCTTAGGTTCCCCAATTTTTGAAGAATCTATTCCGGAATACATTGATAATTCTATTACTAAATTTCAAAATTATACTGACCGTCTCCTTGAAATTAGTCCACATTATGCACTTTGCATTTTAAAATTGGGGATGTCTATTTTTTTGCAATGTACAGTAAATCGAAAACCATTTCGAGATAAATGCTTTTTAACTCTGTTTCTGTAGTTATTTAATTTTAATATAACGTAATGAATTTATTATTTAACAAATAAGCAATGACCTTCATTTGACATTGGTGTAAATTACGTGACCGGTCCAAATCGTACTTTATTATGTGTGGTTAGAATTCTTCACAATTTACGCGTGGATTGTACTACGGAGTTTGATTTAGACCGGCCGGCTATACATCTGGCACTGACAGTGCCGGTAAAGTGTCATTACTGTCAATTGTCATTCTTGCTTGTTTTGCGACGAATATTGTATTGAGATGAATCAAAGTAAAATACCCTGGCTGTGTTTATACCGGATTCGGATAAGCTTCTCTGAATGAATTGTACCTTTCTTTAACACGGACGCCGATCATTCTGCACTTACGACAACCTACGCATCCCTTTGGAAACAACTTGGCTTGGCCCCGGATACCGATCTTTCTGCACGTACGATAACCAACGCTTCCCTTTGAAAACTACTTGGCTTGGCCCCGGACACCGATCTAACTTTCTGCACTAACGACAACCTACGCTTCCCTTTGAAAACAACTGGCTTAGCCACGGACACCGATCTTTCTGCACTTACTACAACCTATGCTTCCCTTTGAAAACAAATAAGAAAATACATATGCTCTGAGTTAATTATGAACAGGACTATATAGATGAGCTTGTCAAAAAGTCCATAGACTTCTAGGAGTAATACATATTTCCAAAACTATTGGCAAGTGCTCTATCCTAGATTAAGTGAAAGCCTGTTCTGTTATATTAATAAAACAGGGACAAAGTATCCTAAAAAGTATGTTCTATTTTCATTTTGCTAGAATAAATAGCCTCTTCAAAACTTATAATATTACTTTTTTCATAACTTAACTGAAAGAGATCCTATTAAAGGACAATTTCACCCTTCTACAGTCAAATCTACTGGATCGTAACCCACTGTGAAAGGAATCTTTTCACTGAAAATATCAGTGACATTGCATTGCTTGACAAAGAAAAATCAACATGACTATTACTTTGAAAATGTTCTATGATGGGTCAGACAACAAAAGGTTCGACTGTAGACAGGGAAACTGAATTACGTACCAGAGTAGAACCTTTTCACAATCAATTTGCAGGTATTTTTTAACACAGATGTATGGAATGTCAACATGACATTTGCAACGATAAGGTTCCACTCTGATACGTGATTGATTGTACATTTGTTTCTCTTGCCCCGACACGGGAATCGAACCCGGGACCTCAAGCTTCATAATCAGGGTCTCTGACCACTTATAGGCCATCTGGGCCCTATTGCATAATAAAATACAAGCTAATAGTATTAGCGATTTTGTATTGAAATTCACTAATATTATTAGCTTGTACTTTATTATGCAATTGGGCCCTGGTTGTTAAAATGCTATGCCTGAAAAAAGTTAACTAGACAAGGTGATACTGAAGAAAATATAATGCGAGTAGTTTAAAGATTGAAAGTACAATAAAACTATTTTGGCTGTTTATTCACTTTTTATTATTTCATTTTGCAAATTAATCAAACCACATGCTATTACAACAATATGGTTCATGTAACTTACATGTTTATGGTTTATGACAGAATGGGGTTTTAAAAACCTAAACTCTGAGACTTGCTATTACTTTTGTCATTATTACTTCTGCTTTACTAGGCTTGATACCAAAGTACACACTATTGATGTTGAAGTTGTTTGCACTGGCACAATATTTTTTCGTCTTTTGCAACATTTATTGTATTTATCCGACTAGGAACTATTTTGCGAGAACGAACTTCAGATGGTTTTGAGAGTACATTATCTTGCAGAAAAAGTCTTCGGAGTTCTGATGTTTCATGCTGTAAAAATAATTTATGATTAAAATAGGTAAAGAATGGTCAACATGCTTTGAAGATCTTGGGAGAGAGTGATAGAGATGTTTTTAGAAATTTAAATTAACTGAGATTGAGGATACAACTACCTACAAAAAAAAGGTCTTTAGTTAGCACTTGGCTAAGATAACAATTTCAAATATATTGTAAATAATACCTGTGATGATCCAGGGATTTCAACACCTGTTGTAGGTTTATTACTAATACTGCTTGACCTACATGCCACGGAGGCTTGCTGTAGATTTTAGTTTGGGCCGTCCTTTCCTTAACTTCCAGTATTGGTAATTTTCTAAATCTTCTTCCAGCTATAAAAAAAAAACAAAATATAGATTCATGGTACAGAAGCCTAACAGGATGAAAACTAAATTACATGGGTACATAAAAAACTGCATTATTTACTTTACCTCTTTATTATATTAGTATAGAAATGTAAACTGAACCCAATCTAAAACAATTAATTATCTATAAACCTCCCCTGTGGCATGGACCCAGAGTGCTGGTGAAATTTCCTCACTATGCAGCAATATTATGTTATGTGAGAAAACAGCAAGCACATTATTCTAATTTTTATTATTAAAATAATACTATACCATTTTCTAAAGTTGGTATTTTGTGACTCATATACAAAATCATTAATTAAGTATGTAATATCTGGAATTCTCGGCCCTTTTTACTGCACTACAACACAAATAACATGACTCAAGTTTCATGTATGATAGGTAGTGCATCTTCTACAAATACGACAATAGTTATATTCGAAGGTTAGTGAAAATGAAAAAAATTTAATACTTACATTTAGATGATCTTCACAGCAATAATACTGGCGTTTTGAATCGACATCGATATCTAATTATAACACCATAGCCTTTTCAAGTTCTTGTTTACGTGCACAAAAACTTTTTGCTATTACGATTAGTGTTATTCATCTCGGTATCCAGAGGCAAGTTTTCAGTCCAAGGTACTAGCACAGGTCGACGAGTATATTAGGGTAATCGGAATCCAGGGAAAAGCAGTTTAGCGCGTTATACGATAAAACATTACGAACGACGAGGATGGAACGGATTGACATTGACAATAGTGAAAGTTGGTTGACACTAAGCTTGACCACAGATAAAAAATAAATAAAAAAAGAGGGTGCTAAACATATGGCAAAGTCATGAACCAATCAACCATGTGGTAGCACTTTATCAAACTATGACGTCATCAACCAAAATAGTTTCAATAATTAATTTTGATAAAAGTAGCGAACTAAATGAAAAAATATTGAAATTAGTTTCTTATAATTGACTATTCTATACAAAAAAAATATAAAAACCATGTGTAATTTTTTTTAGACATCCCCAATTCTGTCTTTTCGTCCCAAAATTTATGTATGTGCTCCGTTGCTGTCCCTTTTGGAATCACCAAAACGTTTTAGCACCAGTGGACGACTTAATTAAAACAAGTTTAGATGCAATCCTTAATATACAGCTGAAGGAGCAATCTTGGACTCAAGCATCCCTGCCCATCCGTTACGGTGGTTTAGGGATTCGCAAAATTTCTGGCGTCGCTTTACCAGCTTTTCTATCTTCTGTGCATAGTTCAGCAAATCTCATAAGTAAAATTTTAAGGGCATTCCCTTCAAACTTTGAGATTGCTGGCTTGGCAGAAGCTAGAAATGCTTTCTTAATTGCTTGCCCAGGTCAAAATTTTCCGGTTTCTTTAAATTCCCAGAGGAGCTGGGATGACATTTTTTGCAAAATTACATATGACAATCTCTTGAGTTGCAGTACAGGTTCGGAACGTGCCAGGCTTCTGGCTGTGGGAACGCACGAGGCCGGCTACTGGCTTCACGCTTTCCCATCGTCAAATACGGGAACATTTCTTGAGCCTGACACGCTTCGAATTGTAACCTGTCTACGGCTCGGGGTTTCGGTCTGCGTTCCCCATAAGTGCCCCTGTGGCAATGACGTCGACCAGCTAGGACATCACGGACTCTCTTGCCAAAAGAGTGCAGGCCGCTTCTCCAGACATGCTGCACTTAATGACATAATACGCCGGTCCCTTGCCACCGCCAACGTGCCTTCGTTGCTTGAGCCCGCAGGTATTGCAAGAGACGATGGTAAGAGACCGGATGGTATGAGCCTGATTCCATGGAAGATGGGTCGTGTGCTTGTGTGGGACGCCACTTGTTCTGACACGCTGGCTCCTTCCCATCTCCATGGAACCTGCAACAGAGCCGGTGCAGCATCCGAAGCGGCTGAAAAGGCAAAAGTATCCAAATACAGGGGTCTAGGCACCGAATATGACTTTGTCCCATTCGGTGTCGAGACCCTTGGTCCGTGGGGTCCTAGTGCCTTAAAACTTTTTAAGGAAATTTCTAAAAGGTTAGTAGACGTCACAGGTGACCGAAGAGCTGGCAGCTTCCTCGGACAAAGAATTAGCCTAGCTATTCAAAGAGGAAACGCTGCCAGCATCTTCGGGACCTTGCCTAAGGGGTACTCTTTGGACACTTTGTTTTAGTTTTAGGTTAAATTTTTATTTTATTTTAAGTTATTGTTAGAATTGCACGCAGGACTGATGGCCGATGGGGTCAGAAGG
The DNA here is from genome assembly GCA_037349165.1 of Choristoneura rosaceana. NCBI lineage: Eukaryota > Metazoa > Arthropoda > Insecta > Lepidoptera > Tortricidae > Choristoneura > Choristoneura rosaceana. The sequence goes on from JAZBNJ010000007.1 coordinate 3,055,209, forward strand.
TTCTCGAATGGCGTCCGCGGACCGGGAAACGAGCTGTCGGTAGGCCTCCAACAAGATGGAGCGACGACCTGGCTAAGATCGCGGGATCGCGGTGGATGCGAAAAGCACAAGACCGGTCTAAGTGGAGAGCCTTGGGGGAGGCCTATGTCCAGCAGTGGACGTCTTTCGGCTGATATGATGATGATGATTGTTAGAATGTTATGTTTAATATTTATATTATTTAGTTTCTTTTATCAATAAAGCGACTTAGCCTAAATTGAATAAATATTATTTTGATTTTGAGTTGACATTGACTTTGATGATAAATAAGTTTCAACCATGTCAAGTTAGAACATGGTTTGATAGGATTCGATTTGTGGCATTCGAACATGGAGGATGTGAACAATGTTCAATTTTGCTATTTCTGTTTCTTTGGCTAGTTGAAGTATAATTTTGATAGTGTTTTATGCGGCGATTAACCTTAACAGTGAACAGTGATCGCAATATTCAATATTGCTCTCGTGTCTGACATTTTTTAATGCGCAAGTCGTCTCCACGTGGTTTCTGGAATTTTGCTATCAAGTTGCAAAAACTACAATCACCGTACAACGTTGCCTCTCGAAAGAGAATACTTTGACATTGGCGAAATTGTCTTATTAATTAGGACAGAAGCCATATTTAAAAAAAAGAATAAGAATAAGAACATGGTTTGATAGCTTGGGGATTTAGAAGTTAGCTTTGATTGAAAATGACGTCATCGTGAATACAATTGATATTATTTTGTCTTATGTCTCATTGGACCCGCGTGGCAACTACAGCAGTCTTTCTGAGATGAGGTTTGTGCTGTGCACAAGCTAGACATGATGATGATATTGTTTATCTTATCAATCACAGTTTGATCTCTTTTCACATTTTGTTTTATTATCACATGATAATGTAGAAGGAACTGCAAATTGTGGTTTTTAATAAAGTAAGTAATTGGGATTGGTTTTTGGATTCTTTTTGTATTTTTTATTTCAACTCTAAATTTTGTTACTTTTACTTTATGGTCATCCCGTAAAATCCACACGGAACGGAACAGTGTAGCAGGTTAGCTATTAGTTTATTAATAAATTGCATTTATTTGCTGTTGTTATTAAAAAAAAAATAAAGTAAAAAAAAATTTACAGTGTCTAATTCTGGGGCCCTAGTGAAAAAGAGGTTAATTCTGCAGAAGTTGAACACATAAAATAAAAAAATAGCTGCGTAAGTTCTGCAGAATTAACCCCTTTTTCACAAGGGTCCCAGAATTTAGGGTAATTTCGCGTAGCATTAGGGTAAAAAAAATATCTGAGGTGGCAACAGTGTCTTTAACTATGAAACTACCTGATTATATTCAAAAATATATGCGTCACTAACTGATAAAAAAACAGAATTTCCAATTTTGTTTATTTGTATGGAAATCTAGACAGCAACGAGGAACCTACATCTACTGGGAATTAATCTTGCGCAACATTGTGTATTATAAACTGCGAGCACAACACTATTTGTAATGCAAATAGGAAATTCATGCATTACCGATTTCAGGAAGACGTGTTCGCAAACTTGTTATATTTCAACCAGTATGTAGGAAATTAGGTAACGTATGGACAGAGATAAATTGCATTTATAAGTAGTTGTTGAAGGAAGTTTTAACTGTTTTTGAATAAGGGAGCGTTGAAGTATTATGTAATATAATATGGGGGTGGATGCTTTGTAAGACGTAGCGATGCGTTACAGGGGCGGTAGGGGGTTCGAACAATGCGTTCCATCACATTTTTTTTTATAAAGGTTCATACTAAACATAAATTGTATTGACATGAAATAATTGATTGATAAAGATAAACTAATGTATAATTAATAATTATAAGTAAGTGACTAACATTCTATACCCGAACAGGGTTTCATGTACTGACCATCTGTGTAATGACCATCTTTGTAAATGAACATGAATTTGAATGAATAAATGAATATGAATACTATAATGTCCTTAAAAGTGGGAGATTCACATCGTCAGTTCTTGTACTCGCCCACAAATGCCCTCAGTCTTGCCTTGTCAGTGCAACTGCGGCAAATATATTAATTATAATAATTAAATAAATATAACGGGACACCAATTGGCCTAGTTCCAAACAAAGTGAAGCTTGTACTAAGGAGACTAATAAAGCAAGGGGTAAACATACTTATATAGCTTTGAGTATTTATGTAGCTTAATACTCAAAGTTATAGATAGATATTACATCCATAATAATTTTATAATTGCCAAAGTGTGTGTTTGTATGTTTGTCCGTCTTTCACATCAAAACGGAGTGGCGGGTCAACTTGATTTTTGGCACTGAGATAGTTTATGGGCCACATAGACTACTTTTTATCCCGGACAAACGTTTTTATTAATGATTGTTATCAAAGCCTTTATCTGTTCAATATAATATCATGATACAATTCGTAGAACCTTTTTAAATAACTTGGCCGTGAATTGTTCAGTTTTGTATGATATCAATTCAAGATAATCAGTTCTGAGAGTTGACTGATAACTTTCAAATAAATAGATACTATCTTGTAAATAAATTTTACTGGACCATTATACATATAAACAAAAAAACAATAAATAATTATGTTGGTTCAAAAGCAAAGAACAATAAAACATATTTTAAGTCAAGAAAACAAGGACATAGTTTAGCAAAAACATTATTCCAAACCTCAACAATTCGTTTTTTGATTTTGGAACTACTTTCAATGCTTTGGAACATTTTTGCTAAAATAGATCCTACACCTAGATTGCTATACTATTGAGAGGTGTCCATAATGCTGGCTGTGTTTCCTGTTTATATCGCAATGCCAATATAGTCAACTGTATCGTCGACTGTGGAAATAACCAAAATGGTAAGATTGAATAAAGATAAGAGCCTTTTACCCAGCTGGAGGACACAAAATAGATGTACTGTTTATAGTAGCTATGCCACATTCAAGTTTCTCTTAAAAGGTACCTTTAAAGTATGTGTGTGATTGTTTTTATTTTTTCAAACTTCAACAAAACTTCACTTGAAGTTAAGATAAATTAACACTTTTTCACTTAGAATTATTGAAGTAAACATTATACCAATCTAAATAATGTTTATATCAACACAAAAACTATTTCTTAAATAGGTACCTTTCCTTGCGGTTTTTGTAACAGTAGTCAAAGCAAAGAATGTTTGATTTTAATTAAACCTAAGTACACAACATCTTTGAATTTGGAAATAGTTTTTGACAGTTGTTTTTTTTATCGCCTTTTTCTTCTGTGACTAAAGGTGTTCAAGTTTAAACTGCCTTAACTTGTATCGGGGTCAATCTTCAGAGCAAAAAAAGTTTCGCAAGATATCTATCAAATAAGGTTAAATCAACTCAAGACTGCCTTGCCCGTCCATAACTTTATACTTATTTACATAACTAACGAACAGGTATAACTACGCCTTAAAAACATAAATACTCACATGGTTTCAAATAAGAATACTGGCCAGTTGGTTCAGCACAGACACCAACAAAATAAACACAAAAAAAGAACCGAGACTTCAAGATGACAATCACTAAAAGTAAAACTTTATTTCAATCGATATCACAAACAAATTCACAACACTGTTTGTTCGGTTTGGTTACGAGTATTAGTATGGGCTGGAATTAAAAGTCGATAAAGTTTTGTTAATTAGAAACGTAAATAAACAAAACAAACGAAACACACGAAACCCATTGGATGACTAACACAACTGACTGACAAGAGTGAGTGAGTAAATTAAACCTGCCTGACTGACTGAGCGAAGGAAACTTCAACTTCAACACATTTCGATGACTTCAACAAATACTGAAAGATAACAAGGAATGACTTTTAAGCTTGGTTCGTTCGATCCGTTCAATTGACATTTAGACATTAGGTGTCAGAATAATTGTCAAAGTCAAAGAGTCTATTCCTACGTTGTTTGGCAGTTGCATACGCTCCGTTTCAGACTTCACATACACAGGTGAATAAAAAATTATTGTTGTTCTGATAGATGTGCATGCAGACTAATGTAATGAGAAACTAATCTAGGTACAACGTAATAGATGAGCAGGCACTTACAAACCTATTTAGATATAAGGTATCTGACGTGATATGACCTATTTCTGTAACCTCCTTCCTTGACTCCTGCTTCTATATCTATAATCATTGTCAAGATAAATGCCGAAGGTACAATTTTATGCTTATTAAAACCTAGATATTACAACAGGTTTCCTCATTATTTCAGTATCAGTTTCAGTTTACACTTCAACTTTTTTTCCTGCATTTCCTTTTTTAAAGGAATGACAAAACTTAAATAATTTTCAAATCATTTTCAACGACGACTATTTTCTTGAAGTACCTAAATTATACTGTGACTTACTCGTACCAATAATGCTACAGTAATGGGTGTACCTAATGGGGTCTTTGTCTGCGTGGTTACACAGTGGGTTGCTATGAGAACGGCTTGACAATTAGTACAAACGTACCACGGAACGTTTTTAATACGTGGAAATATCTCGAAAGCTGCCAGCTTAAAAAATAAAACCGGAATCTTAAAATCAGTGTTTATGAAACAGTCATCAGTGTTTGTGTGGAGAGTTCTTATTTAAAAAATAAATAATAAAATGAAACAAATCAATATGTCTTAATTGTTTATTTGAAACAAGACATAAAAATCATCCATGTCTATCTACACAATCTAAAGACAATACTGATATAGAGTTATTTATATTAAACGAGAAAATTCGAAGCCTATGTTATTTTATTTAGTTCTCGTAGCCAATGTTTTAAATAAAAGTGGTGGTGGTCTCGGTTTCGTATTTAGTGATGGTTCTTTGAGGGCCTGAAAACAAAAAAAAGGTATGTATGAGTTTTGCGCCATATCCTCCTAAGCCCTCCCTTTAACAGGTTTCAGGATAGGTACAGTCTAAAATAACAGGATAAAGTCAGGCTTTAGGATACTCGTATTGTAAAAAAAAAAAAATGGAAAAACACCAAGAATAACGGCCGAAAGTACTTTCTAAAGTAAATGTTCATTGAATAAAGAATTTTGAAATAAAAAATTTTTGGCTGTAGCGGTTCGTTACCTGAATTTAGGAGAAAATCTCCGTCTTCTGGCTTCGTTGTTTTCAACCTTCTTTTCCTCTTCCGTTGGTTCCTGGGGACAACATGAAAACGTTTTAGGATTCTTTTAGTATTTACATGGAATATTTATTATTAGCCGTGGTGGCCTAGTGGTTTGACCTATCGCCTCTCAAGCTGAGGGTCGTGGGTTCAAATCCCGGCTCGCACCTCTGAGTTTTTCGGAATTCATGTGCGCAATTTACCACGAGCTTTGCGGTGAAGGAAAACATCGTGAGAAAACCTGCACAAACCTGCGAAGCAATTCAATGGTGCGTGTGAAGTTCCCAATCCGCACTGGGCCCGCGTGAGAACTATGGCCCAAGCCCTCTCATTCCGAGAGGAGGCCTGTGCCCAGCAGTGGGACGTATATAGGCTGGGATGATGATTTATTATTAGAGCCTGCGTGCAAATGCACTTCTCAGCCCTCCATCGGTATCGGTGTGGTGGATACCCTGCAGGCCACAGTTGACTGTATTTTGAGGGTTAATCAGGTGCGCTTAGTCTAAGCATACCTACATACATATTGAAATGGAGTTTAGTGCACAGACGTACGTAGACGAACGGGCAGCAGAGCGACCGCAAAGTAGTGACTAGAGGGTCTATCTATTGGGTATCGTTCCTGACACTATGATCACAATCAAATGAGAGATTTCGCATAAAAAAACTGTCATTTGATTGTAATCGCGAGTGCCAGAAACTAACGTTTCTGACATTGGCAATTGGCCCTGTAGTAGGTCTATAAATAGAACCGAAAAAAACTTTTATTATTTTGTGTGGTTTGGTTAGGACACGCAATGATCAGATCAGAGAAAGCACTCGCCCGCCCCTATGCTTGCTGGCGGCCAGTTAGTGGCCTTATGTCATTTAATAGTGTGTGTGAAAGACCTTTTCAGATGATGATGATAATATAAATTACCTGGACTACGGCTCCGGATTTCAGCAGCTCATCAGCCTGGGGCGGTCCGTACTCCCTGAAGCCAGGAGGTCCGTATTCCAAGAAACCTTCAGGCACTTCCGCCGTTCTGGAAACCAAATAAAAAAGAGATTCAGAACTGCTAGATTGCTGTGGATTCTCGTCTTTCCCAGCCCCCAACTTACTGATAATTCTTAATAAATTCAATAGAAGTCCAAGTGAATGTACACTTGGTTAGTATTAAATTAAAATATTAAAACACAGAATCTCTTTCCCAGCCCCCAACTTACTGATGATAATTCTTAATGAATTCAATACAAGTCCAAGTGAATGTACACTTGGTTAGTATTAAATTAAAATACTGAAACACAGAATCTCACAGAGCTTGTCACAAAGGCTGTGACGTTGAGATAGTAGGGTTTTCAATTAGTGTCTTGATACGAGTACTCTTCATTAGCTGCACTCCCTATCTATACCGTCCTACTATACATGAAGTATTTAAGAATATTTTAATCCCAATTTAGTTAATAGTTCATAACCATCAACAGATATGACTCACCCCAAGACCTGTACGGATTTCACCTCAACTGCTTCCTCATTCTGAACCTGTAACATGATGAAATAATTTTTAATTATTCTGACATTACTTAACTTCACTATTTATAAATGGAAATATTATTGATCAAAATCAGTTTCCTTGATTTACCTGTTGAGCTTTAATTTCATTTTCTAAATTAACTAGCGCCTCAGCAACCTCTTTCACGCCTTCTTCCACAGTCCTCACTTCAGCAACCTCAGCAACTTGACTGACTTCTTGAACTTGACTGACTTGTTCGACTTGGCTTGATTCGACATTACTATCAACCACTGCTTCTGTGACTTCAACTGAAACAACAGCTTCAGCAGCAGTGGTTGTTTCTATGGTTTCTGTAGTTGCTTCTTGGGCTTCTACGGTTTCTTCGTTAGCAACATCAATAGCTCTGCCTCCGAAAACGGCTGCTTCAAGCGCTGCGGTGGTATTTTCTTCAACTGCTTCTGTCACTTCAGACTTCTCCTCTGCGGTTACTGAAATATGTTTTTTAATTATAAACATTTAATTGCACATTTTCTTCACATTATTGAATTAATTGTTTGAGTCTGGCCATTCTATGCGGAAACACTGCTAGTTTCTCAACTGAGATTTAGAAAGATACCTATATATTTTATTTTTAAATGTAAATTAGTTGTTTTTCGTTCGAATTCATATATATAAAATTCTTGCTCAACTTGCTTATGTTTTCAATTTATATGTCTATGTACTGGCTTTCCTTACCTTCAACAGCCTCCACAATAGCCTCAGTAACGGCTTCAGTTTCAGTTTTCACTTCTGCTTCACCAACTACTTCTTCAACAGCCTTAACTTCGCTGACTTCCCTTACTTCTCCACCCACATCTCCAGCGACTTTCGCTATTACTGCAAAGGCTTGCTCAGTGACGGCATCAGGGAGAGATTGGCTAGTCAGGTCTTGAGAAACTTCGGCTACCTTAGGAGGTCCATATTCACGAAGAGCATCAGATCCAGAAGCTTCTGATTCTTGTAATATTGTCTCCTTTAAAGGGTTGTCGGCTGGTTTCTGTGACCATAAATGTTTGTTACAAAACTGGATATCCTACTCATTAGTGACCCTAACGACGTAGATAGCGGAACCTCTGTTGTTCGAATCATGATATTCAGTAATATCAGTAAGTACTTATCTATCTACATCGTGCTTTTCTTGATTTGCATTAATTTATGATTGGTTTTTTGGAATCTTTTGGTATTTTTTTAAGTAACAAACAAGCCGAGATATGTGGTGCATAGGGAAAATTCGTGTCTGTACCGTTGTCCAGCAGTGGTGTAGCGGTATAGCACGCGGAACGGAATGCCGAGAACCTGGGTTCGATTCCCAGTGCTGGTCTTATTTTTCTGGTTTTTCTGTGCATCTATATTTCAGTTTGTATTTTCAATTAAGGTTTTACGGGATGACCGTAAAAGTAAAAATTTGGAATTGAAATAATAAAATACAAAAAGATTCCAAAAAACCAATCTTAATTTGATTGCTTAATAACGATATCTCTTGTCCGGGTGAGCGATTAGTTCCAAAGGAATGCCGAAAGCAACCTGCCGAACTTCCACGGCGCTCCCAACTTTTTGGAATTTTCTAATGATCTCCGCTCTCTACCCTTAACCCTAACACCGCTACTACTTATTAGAGAGAAAGAGTTGATCTGCTTATTACCTGAACCTCTGAAGGCAAATAGAAAGCGGGTCCTTGCGGTCTCCACCCGCTGGGCAGGTAGGGTCCAGATCCCAAGCCTGACACTGAGGCCACTGCGAAGATTACTAAAGCAAGGACCTAAAAAAAAGTTAACGAGTCTGAATATAGAGCAAATACTTTTAAAATTGAAATAAACTTTACTGTATAACTGTGTTTGTAAAAATTGATGGCAATGTCTGAACTGAACTCATGAAAAAAAAGAAGAAAAAAAAGAAAAAAACGGAAAAAGTAAGAACTAAAGCTAAGCTGCACTTTTTTCGATGTGTTCTATTAGCAGTCTAATTTAGAAAAAAAAACTTAGCGGGAAAACCGTAGAAATAAAAACAAAAATCGAAAACTAAACTCCGATTTTTTGTGTTCCTTGGTAACTGTTAGTTGTGTCCAATTATGGCTATCATTTTTTGTCTTTCTAAATGGCGCCACTGTTCCGGAGGTTTATAAGTGTGGCTTTCAAAGTATGTTATTACGGGCGTGAAAACAAAGTTTAGATTAAAATCATATTTAATACACTTTAAAACCGCACCATAAAAATATTAAGCAACCACAGTATTGCGTAGTCCCGTTTTGTTCGATAAAAAAGGGAGGACAAAAGTTTCCGAAAGACAAAACTGTCTTAAAACACAGACATTCATTGCCCCGTAACGCATAATTGCCATAATTAATTTCAGGTAATGCAAAATATTCACAAAATTATTCTAATTATAAAGATAGGTACTTTTTAACCGACTTCAAAAAAGGAGGAGGTTCTTAATTCGACTGTATGTTTTTGTTTTCACGTTTAAAAAAAAGATAATCTCACTGATACTGGATATAGTAGGCTTTATCTAACTGAATCCGATAGGGTTGGTCCTGCTTGTCTCCCAAATCACCCATTGCGTCCCTTTATGCTTTTAGGGCCCGCTTGGGAACTACGGTCCAAGCCCTCAAATTCTGAGAGGAGGCCTGTGCCCAGTAGTGGGACAATATTTTATGCACGAACGACATAAGCAATAATTAAAAAAATCGATAACGGACTTCAATCAACAATTGATCGAAGATAACGGATCACAGTTTATGCGGATACTAAACACTTAAATAGGGTAACACTGAATTTCACTTTTAAAGCTATCTACACTTTAAAAAGCTAAATCACCTTCATTCTGCTATTTGCTGTACTGAGATCTTCGGTTGAACGCTATGAATGATGCTGGATCATCGATTCATACCGTTTTTATATCGATCGTCTTTACTCAGCAGAGTAAAAAAACCGAAGGCTATACACGACAAATATTTGAAAATATTTAATTAGTATTTGATCTGATTATGCAATTATTAATGCGAATTTATCCAAGTCACCAATAAGATGTGATCTTTGATTTCTTACAAACTGTCTTACACCCACGGTCTGTTTAATTTTGGTAGCATCCTACAATGAGCTTTAAACAACCAATTTAGGTTGAACCCTGTTCCTTAATCAACGCACCTAATAAAGTATCTACGTATTTTGGTTTGATTCGACCAAATTAAAATTGAGCTCTTATTTGTATGAAGCTGTAAGGGATTCAGGTGTATGTTTATTTTGGTCAATGCAAGGTCAGGGTTACATGCGTAATCAGTTTCCGATTAAACCTAAGTAGTGCTTGTTTTAGATCGTCGAGGCCTACACTTATTCAAAAAACCGACCAAATAGGTACCATTCAGACATATAGGTAAGTGGTCTATCAATTTTTAAACAAGATCCTATCAAATATGTCGCTAAAGCTGAACTTTCAAGTTGACAGACACGTCTATTGGCATTATTGTTTTATGACATGCAAACGATTATCAACTTTGACAAGTATCTAACGAAATTACATTAATTACATTACATTACATTAATTTGGAGGCCTAGGAATCCGGTCAACCAGTAGCCTGGCACTCCCTGCTTTTCTGTCTTCCTTTAATAGCACGCTCACCATCATCAGCGGTATTCTTAGACTTACCTCAGCCTCTGATGTTCAGGTGTCGTGTTTAAAGGATGCAGAAACAGCTTGGAGGAATTGTAATCCAGGTGAGTGTTTGCCGTCAGAGAAATCTAGTCAGGCCGCCTGGGATACGATTAATATTAAAATGAATCACAAGCGGCTACTAGAGGATTGCTCTGACCCGGGTGAACGAGCCAGAATATTGGCGGTATCCGAACGGGAATCAGGTCATTGGCTGCACGCGCTCCCCTCCCGTACCCTAGGAACTGTTCTGGATCCCTCTTCACTGCGAATTGCAATCTGTCTTCGCTTGGGCATTAAAATCTGCGAAACACACCTTTGTTGCCGTTGCGGTCAGACAGTGGACACTTTGGGTCGGCATGGTCTTTTTTGTCAGCAGAGTGTGGGTCGCTTTTTTAGGCACGCCACTCTTAATGATATTATCCGACGGGCTCTCTCCACTGCCTCTGTGCCCACAACATTGGAACCTTCGGGTCTCTCTGCCACCGACGGAAAGAGGCCCGATGGTTGTACTTTAGTGCCTTGGTGTCTGGGCTGCCCCTTAGCGTGGGACGTCACCTGTGTAGATACATTGGCTCCGTCCCACGTTAACGGTTCTGCACGGAAGCCTGGGTCCGCCGCAGAGCAGGCCCAAACTATTAAGTGTCGCAAATATGCATTTCTGTCCAACAATTACATATTTGCGGCACTTGCAATTGAAACTTTGGGCCCATGGTCGTCCGACACCAAAAAGTTTGTTAAAGAAGTGTCGGACAAGCTCTTCGGCGTCTCAGGGGACCGTAGGGCCGGTAGCTTCTTTGCCCAGCGCCTAAGTTTGGCTGTGCAAAGAGGCAATGCGGCCTCCGTCCTGGGGACAATGCCCCAAGTGGGCGATCTACAGGGCTTTTTTTATTTGTAATTTATAAGTTTTGTAAGTAATTTCTTTGGTTATTTTATAGTCTTATTTAAATAAAATTAGTTAAATTACATTGGAAATTTACAAGGTTCTTACGGTGAAAAAACAAAAACAGCCAAGGGCGAGTCGGATTTGCAACAGCAAAAAACTGCAAAAAATCATGTTTGTTGTATTTGTAGCCCTCCTAAAATATTTAAATATTCTGTTTTTAGTAATATTTGTTGTTATAGCGACCACAGTTATACATAATTTGTGAAAATTTCAACCGTCTAACTATCACGGTTCATGAGATACCTACAGCCTGGTGACAGAGAGATGACAAAGCAAAACCTGATTTAAGATTTTTTTTATTTGATTAAGGTATTTCAATTAATGTTTGTTGAGAAATCAATCTGCATGTTCTTAAGTAAAGCATGGTGGCTAAAAAAAAATATTTATCACCATCATCATCTACCGAAAGAGGTACTGTTTGAACAAAGGCCTTCCCGTTAGAAGGCCATCATCATCTCAGCCTATATACGTCCCACTGCTGGGCACTGGCCTCCTCTCAGAATGAGAGGGCTAGGGCCGTAGTTCCCACGCGGGCCTAGTGCGGATTGGGAATTTCACACACACCATTGAATCGCTTCGCAGGTTTGTGTAGGTTTCCTCACGATGTTTTCCTTCACCGTAAAACTCGTGGTAAATTTCAAATGTGATTTCGTACATGAATTTCAGTTCAGCCGATGTGAGTCCGGCACTGCTGATTCCTCCCTTCCCAGTCTTCTCCATTCCTATATAAAGCACCTCGCATAAAATTTAAAAACTGGAAACAAGTAAATATAGTAAAGTAAGGACATAGTGTCCTGATAGAGCGACTCAACCTCGAAAAAAAAAACACTAATTAGGGAGTTTCTCATCTGAGGGGGCTACTAGGTACGAAATTCAAAAATCGAAGTTGGTGTCGACCATCCCTCTCTCACTCATTCAAAGCGTCAGCGGGATGGCAAGATACGAAGTCCGAATTTTGCATTTCGTAGTATAGGACCTGTTTACACTAGAGTTCTTTATTTATAACAATATAAAATATTTTTTTAAAACAGATTTACAATATTATTAATGTATAATATTATTAACTAACTTAATATCTATTTATCGTTATTTTATAAGGCAAACACGTCGTCAAGAGATGTTGCTGGCATGGACCCTAGAACGCAGGCCGCATTACCTCTTTGAATAGCAATCCCTATTCTTTGCGCGAGGTAACCGCCAGCTCTAGAGTCCCCCGAGGCCAAAACTAACCTCCTAGACAAGTCTTTTAAGACTTTTTTCGTGTCTGTTGACCACGGTCCCATCGTTTCTGCTAAGCCGGGATAGGTAAATGATGCGCTTCAAAGTCAATTCAGGCTATAACAAGCACTTATGTATTTCAAAAAAAATCTACCAACTGTTCGGAAAAACCTCTGTTGAGAAGAATCCGGTAAGAAATTCAACGAGGTATATATTTTTTTAAACAGATTTTCAATATCATTAAAGCCTAACTTCCATACTAATATTATGCGAAAGTGTGTTTGTGTGTTTGTATGTTTGTGTGTCTGTCCGTCTTTCACGCGGTAACGGAGCGACGGATCGAGGTCATTTTTGGCATAGAGATAGTTTATGGGCCCGAGAGTGACATAGGCTACTTTTTATCCCGGAAAAATGCCCAGTTCCCGAGGGAACAGCGCGCGAGAACCGAATACCACGTGGGCGGAGCCGCGGGCAAAAGCTAGTGATATCTATACAACACAGTTTCTGTTTAATTGATTAATGACAGACGTTCCTAGAACGCATCCTCGCACATCTCTGGTGGAACCGCAGCCCTACTCTTGGGCCCGATATAGCATAGGGTAGGTCTTAACCCAGTATACTGACTAACATACATGGTAAACCCCATGACGTTCAAACCGGCCAGACGGTCTTGTATACAAATATTTGATGATTTTACGCTCAAACACGGAATTGTTTGACATCAATTTGCTCTTATTATGGACGTGATTGCTTTCTGGTTTAAGGGTTCCGTCTTATAAACAAATTTTCATCATCATCATCATCCCAGCCTATATACGTCCCACTGCTGGGCACAGGCCTCCTCTCAGATCTAGGGGGTTTGGGCCATAGTTCCCACGCGGGCCCAGTGCGGATTGGGAACTTCACACGCACCACTGAATTTCTTCGCAGGTTTGTGGAGGTTTCCTCACGATGTTTTCTTTCACCGCAAAGCTCGTGGTAAATTTCAAATTTAATTCCGCACATGAATTTCGAAAAACTCAGAGGTGTAAGCCGAGTTTGAACCCACGACCCTCTGCTTGAGAGGCGATAGGTCAAACCACTAGGCCACCACGGCTTTTTTACCACCCACCCACGGTTTTTTTTTAACAAATTTTGCCGATTAGAAATAGACATGAAAAAGGAATGAAACTCTTTAATTCTCAATTTCAAGGGATTTCAATAATTTTCAACCTTATAAAATATGGATCTTGAACTAAAATAACTTAACCATAAAAATTTAATTTTTAATAAAATATTTTTTTGCTGACTGCACTTTTTGTTGACTGTACTTGCATTGCCACCCAAACCACATTTGCATACCAAATTTCAAGTCGATGCTGTTAACCACCGACTACCAGAATGGCTACTCCGAAACACAAAATACGAAGTTCGTGTCGTGCGGTCCCTCTCGCTCTCGTATTAAATAGTATAAGTGTCAGAGGGACCGCACGACACGAACTTCGAATTTTGTGTTTAGGAGTAGCCCTTCAGGATGTCACTACGATTTTTTTTTGTTTTTTGACAAAACGGAAATGTGTGTTACGCGTTTTGTAGTTAGGAACCCTAAATTAATCATTGTTTGAATAACAATAAAGACAAAAGCCTTAGTTTAAACGATGTCGCCTAATTTTAAACAAAAAACCGCGAGAACACGTTCACAACGTTTTATGAATTTAAATAAGTTTGTACTACTCATCATCATCATCTCATCAGCTATAGGACGTCCAATGCATCTACCGTGCGGCTTTAAGAGCGTTTATGCCTGCAGAGCTGGCGACGTTGCATTTTTTAACCGACTTCAAAAAAAGGAGGAGGTTTCTATCCGGTTGTATGTTTTTTTTTTTAATGTTTGTTACCTCAGAACTCCGTCATTTATGAACCGATTTGAAATTTTTTTTTGCGTTCGTCTAGGAATGCTTACCATTAGGTTCCATAAGCACCAAATCAGGATCTGATGGTTGGATCCTAAGGAAATCGAGAGAACTCTTCAAATGTTGTAGGGAAACCTATGGTAATTTTGACATATTTAGTAGTAACTCGTGCATTTGCTCTTGAAAATCATTAATTGGTGAAGTGGAACTGATGATGAAGACCACGGTTGACCATCGGATTTACTACTCAATAACAAGTATATTATACAGGGTGGCCCATTTATATCGGTCAGAATGGGAAAGTCTGAAACTATACGACATACGAAAATTTCTCCTTAGGAACCTAGGAGTGGACCTATAGTCATCTATCTCAACTACGCACTTTATATTGGGCTTCAATCACTCCTGCTGACTCGTGCTGAGGCACCGACCGACTTCATACTGGTAGAAAATTATTTTCATGATTTTTGTAGTCGGATCAATTTTTGTTAGTTTTCTCGATTATTCCATAAAAATTGAATGAAAATTAAAAATGTGGTCTGATAGAATTGTTCGTAATATAAAAGTTAATGTGCCTACGCCAATTATTATGCGTGATATCCTACACATACTTTTTTTTTAAAACCGTTAATAAACTATTTACTTTATATATGAAAATTCAACTTACGGACAAAGTAAGTAAGTTGAAGAAAATAAAGGAAAAAAGTAAGTGAAAAAATAAATTTTATTTGAGTATTTACCTAATCACAAAAAAAAACAGCTTGCCCGCGACATACAATAAACCATAATATAATAATAAGTAAATAATATTTTTGTGTTTTTCTCACAGATGCGCTTAAAAATATTTGTACTTGCTCTCGCTAAATCAAAATGAGACTTAAGACGATGAGCCTAAAATCCAATTTGAGTCAGTAGCCATTGGAGCGGCCGTTTCCATGGTTACCGTGACCGCCATTTCCCAAACTGTCATGGCCGCTGCGAGCGTTGGCGGCATTCGAATCGTAACCGCCAGCGCGGCCAGTCGCATCGGTATCTTCGTACGAAATATGGGGTTTGAATCCACGTTCGTCGGCTTCGTAGCTCACAGTCTGATGATAAAAGATAAAAAAAGGTTAGTTGGCTCAATAATGATAAGTTTATTGGAGTTCTTATTGCGCTAGTTAATAAAAAAAGTAAAAGAAACCAAAAAAAATAGTTGACGTTCGAAAAGTGATGCAATTAAGAGATATTCCGTTGCGTATGGGTAATTTTCATGTCTTAGCGGAAATTTTTAATAATTAATAAATCACGGGATAAAACACACTATTATGTAAATACAGCTAAGTATCATCATAAATAGTAATGCGCATTTAACTTAGTAGGTAAACAATTGGCTGAGGTATCTACCTACGTCTGAAGAAGTTGTAGAGATGATGTGATGATTAATTTTAAAGACACAAATGAACGACTTTTTAATGACAGATGACTGACAGTCGTGATCAATGAACAGTGAATGAACGAAATGTGGCAAGCTTCCTACCTGCTTTCTGCCATCAGGCAACACAACATGGTACTCCCCCTGAGCCCTCTCTTCCTGCCTCTCCTCGTGATGTCCAAAATCGGTGCCCTCTTGGAAATCGTTCACCATATACCCGAAGTTGTAGTTGGCTGGCTCCTGCACAGAATTAAGCATAAGTACTCACTAGGGTACAGATTTAGTACTTATACTTATTCTGTGTACTGAAGCATGAGGTGGTATGAAGAGATGGATTAGTTCAAGAACAGCTTGGTTGTCTTTACGCTGTCCTTTTGGTACAATGACATTAATATCTCTTATCTGAATAATACTACGAGTACTAAGAAAGTTAAAATGGCTAATAATGATGTAAATTGTGATGAAACTGAATTGTGTTTCCTGAACGATGACTGGATGATTTTTGGATGGAATCATGCTGACAATGACGAAGACAAAGATTTCGTTGATAAAACACTCCGTGCTTTTATTTCTAGTGATGAGTGATAACTAAATATAGGTTTTTCAAGTTTTTCGTATTCAAAAAAAGGTAAATATTGAACCAGAAGTTTATCGATGCCCGTGCTACAAAAATATAGGAAAAGATGACTTTTTAATTCATATCCTATCGAACTGTGCATAACATACTTAACACAACTAAATTTGATACTTAATTTTAGTCAAATTGAAATCCAATACAGAGTTTTATTTTCTGGCATAATGTTATGCTTAATATCGAACTCCATACGTCCATCTCGCTTTGGAATTACTTCCCTGTTTAGAAGTTTTGTAAGAAGAAAATGGCTTCAGAGTGCTGATGTCACCATTCACTAAACACCCAAGTTTGTCGGAACTGTTTATCTATTCCATAATGTCGATTTTATTTTTCACTAGACGATTACAAAAGGCAGTAAGGACATGCTTTTAAAATAGCTGGCAGCATTATTTGTTCCTTGCAATGAATGAATGAAAAAAAAGTTCATTCAACATACGCATAACCCACCACACCTTGCCTGATACCTGTTGCCTAATGCACTCAGAGCTGGCCGAGTGCATAACCATGGCCAAATTTAATGGTTTAACTAGGGATGATAATGATAAATCAGTCACTCCGCATTTTGCCCCTAGTGCTCTCTTTGTCAAGTTAAAGTAAACAAAACTTACCCCACTAGCCTCCTCAAGCGCATTACGACCAAAGGCAGCAGCGTTGTGGTCATACCCTTGCTCCTGGCCGAACCTGGCTTGCGGTCCCTGACCATGGCCATGAGAACCGTGACCGCCGAGGCCACCGCCGAGACCGCTCCTGAAATGAAAGAGATAGTAGATCAAATAGTTGTCTGCTGTCTAGCAACGTAGTAGTAGCAACATTGCAAGATTAGCGATTCCTAACGCGATCTAGTGAGCACAAATAGAAACTCCTGCATTGCGGCATCCAGGTTTTTTATTCAACATTGCTGAACTCAGGAATTAAACGCGATTATACCTCATTTCATGATGCATGTGCATGACCCATTTATAAGTACTCACACCAAACCTAGCTTTGGCATAAATAAACGACGAAGTTTCCTAAAGCAGTTTCTAATCGGAAAAATAATTTTATATGCAAAAAAGGAAAATTCTAAAATTAACGAAGTTTTTGTTATTTGCATTTCGTAGTATATGTAGGGCATGAAACGATTTTACCTGGAATAATGTTATATTACTTAAATTACCTATTGTATCTAGTAGACAGTAGTAGAGCACAGAACTGATGGAGCTTAAGTCAGTTTTTTAATTTGGGACGTAATTTGCTTATACGGACACGTTACTACTACATACAAAAGGTAATTTACTTAAGTTTTTCACCCATGCTTCGATTTCTTACCTAGCAAAACCATTGCCATGCTGTCCACCGAGCGGGCTCCCGTGGGACCCACCACCATGGCCACCGTGACCAAAGTCCTGGCCTTGGCTCCTCGCCGCCACCACTTGAGGACCACCTCCCAGACCACCCTGGGGACCGCCGCTGGGGTATCCTCCGCTGCGGCCGGCTGGAGGGGGCAGGTAGCTGGAAGAGGTTTGTTTGAAGTTCAGGAAAGTTGGTTTGACGTAAATATATCCAGCATGAAGAACGTCTACCATATTGATCCGAAACATGGGAGGAATCAGCAAATAGAACTGTTAGCGGTGGTTACTCGTCGCCTTAGGGGCCAAAGACACTCCTTGATCGGGAAAGAGGTCCAGGTTTACTTGTTTTTAGTTTTTATATGAGGTGCTTTGTAAGAGATGAAGGCGTACAGTCGGGAAAATCCATTATGGACGACTGGAAAAAGAGGAACAAGACAATGCCGGATTATCAGTGACTAAAATCCCGCTGCACGGTCCATTTCCCAGGAGCTTATATGAGAAAGACAGAGTTGAAGGAGTTTTTTTGTCTACCCATAGAGTTTATCTTCAGCCTTACTGGAAAACCTGGGGAAGGGGTAGACTCTGCGGGGCACTCAGGTCAGTATTTCTTGATAATCCCCATTGGTTTCTTCCTTGATCAAACCTAGCCCTTTCACTTACAGTTTTAAGCTTTTTTAGGGGGTTACCTGTTAGATGGGGGTGGCTCCGCGAGGGCGATGGCCACGAGGAAAGCGGTCGCTATGATGGTCTGAAATTCACAATATCATAATGTATAACTCATCCAGGCGTAATTGATGGAGGCCCTGCTTTCTGTTGGTAGTGGAGACGTAAAGTTAAAGGTTATATCTGTTGTGGTTATACTTTGTAAGCCCCCGTAATAAACAATACAGAAAACAGACACTACAAAAAAATTACGGGGCAAGCAGGACCACTGCTGCCACTGCTGAGATAAAATTGAAATAAAGTCAAGTATAGCCATGGTGGCCATGATTTAATCTACAATTTTTCACGTAATCTTAAACATGGAAACAGAAAAAACTTTCAATGCAGTGGGATCAGAGGCATGCTTTTAAATACAAGTTTTTAAACTATTAGATTGTTTGATGGGGTCTTGACTAACTAAGTAACTTGCAAGTATAATTTTACACAGTTCTTCGGAAAATTTGGTGCGGATGTAGTTTGGGTGACAGTGCACGTAAGTACATTAGACAAAAAGCTTGTAGTAGAAGTTATTTCTAACATTTAAGTATCTGGAAGCTTGATTAGTTAATTTGTAGTAATTAAGATTATACTTCAATGCAAATGGTAATAATTTGTAATTTTAATTTTTGAAGCTTTAACGGGCTACTTTAAAATAGGTAAATGTTGTTTATGAAACAAACGTAACAAATGAAACTGTACCTTCATGTTTGTCCAATTGTCAAGATGTCACAAGTGTGAATGTACTATCGTCATAGTTGCCTCAGCTTTTATATGACCACTTAAGCTCAAAGAAGGGGTTGAAAAATTACATGCAATTAGATATGAAAAGAACTCTCAAGGTACGGTGGATTAGACGCGCAGGGAAAGGCGTGGAGTCGTATTTGTTCGTTTAAATTAATTTCAGTGCGTTGAATTGAAATGGTAATAGTTACATTTCAAAATAAAGTGTACTCATAGAATAATATTACTACTACTTAGTCCACTGATGGAACATTTACCTCCTGGTTCACCATCCATTGATTAAATTATTTTATTTTATGATTTATTAAATAATTTAAGGATGGGTTATACTTGCTTAATCACGCACCAGGGCTTAAAAGTACGAATTTTTTGGCATAGAGGTAGGTTATGGGCCAGAGAGTGACAGGCTACTTTTTACCCCGGGAAAATGCACAGCTCCCGAGGGAATAGTGGGGGTTTAGTGAAAAATCCATTTTTTCATCAGCCTTTGTTGAAAAAGGAGTGATTGTAAATATATAATAACTAGCTTTTCGTCGCGGCTTTGCCCGCGTGGGAAATTACAGATGCGTTGCCAACCTAGAGGCCTAAGATGGGATACCGCAAGTGCCAGTAATTTCACCGGCTGTCTTACTCTCCACGCCGAAACACAACAGTGCAAGCACTGCTGCTTCACGGCAGAATTAGCGAGCAAGATGGTGGTAGCAATCCGGGCGGACCTTGCACAAGGTCCTACCACCAGCAGTATGGATTAAGTCTCATCATATTATAATTATTACTCAATAAAATTAAATAAAGCTCGTCGTGTAAAGTTTTTGCAAATGTCTACTCCACGCCCGTCGCTGTCCGCACAAGGATGCGCGGCCGCAGCTTCCTAAGTCTCGTTTTGTAACGCGACCTTACCCTGATTGTCGCGCGATGACGCGAGAGCATTGACACGTCACATGGCTATCAGGTGCCATGAACAGTTCCGTGGTATATGGTCTGTGACGTCACCAGCCCACCCGGCTTCTACTAAAAAGTATTTGGTAAAAAAAATAATTTTATAATAATCCAAATAGTAATCTTTTCGTTTTTTTGTTGACTACTTTTTGTTAACCGACAAAGTCAAAATATATTTATTCAATTTAGGATATAACAAGCACTTATGAACGTCAAAAAATCTACCACTGGTTCGGAAAAACCTCTGCTAAGAAGAATCCGGCAAGAAACTCACTGAGGTATTTTTTTTGACTGTACTTTTATTACGAAAATACAAACTGAAATATATAGATGCACAGAAAAACCAGAAAAATAAGACCAGCACCGCTATTTCCGATATTTTCGATATGGTTTTACGGGATGACCGTAAAAGTAACAAAATTTGGAGTTGAAATAAAAAAATACAAAAAGATTTTTAAAAATCAATCTTAATGTACTTGTACTGTCACCCAAACTACATTTGCATACCAAATTTCAAGTCATATGCCATTAATCATTGAAGAGCTCCGTCCTGTGGAGACAATCCTGGCTGAACTAGCAGTCATATAATGTCACTACCAATTATTTTATTTTTATTTATCCATACTAATATTATAAATGCGAAAGTGTGTGTGTTTGTATGTTTCTGTGTTTGTCCGTCTTTCACGCCGAAACGGAGCGTCGGATCGACGTAATTTTTGGCATAGAGATAGTTTATGGGCCCGAGAGAGACATAGGCTACTTTTTATCCCGGAAAAAAGCACAGTTCCCGAGGGAACAGCGCGCGATAACCGAATATCACGCGGGCGGAGCTGCGGGTAAAAGCTAATATTCAAAATCCAACTCTTGTAAGTTGGTCAAATTTAACTTTCAAGATTTGATTACAGACAGACAGACAAACAGACAACAGGACAGGTGATACTAAATAAAAACTTGTAGAACCGGCCAAGAGCGTATCGGACACGATAGGGTTCCGTAGCCGTTACGAAAAATCCTTGCATACTTACCTGATTTTAACAATTTCATTGGTAGTCCAGCCAGGATCGTCTCCACAGGAGTCAACAGTTAATACCAGGACGTCACTGCTGGATTATTGTATTGTCACGCGATTTACATAAGTATACCAAATTTTAAGTCAATCTGACTACTGGAAGTTGGTCAAATTTAACTTTTAAGATTTGATTTCAGACAGACAGACAACGAGACAGGTGAAACTAAATAAAAGCTACTGGAGACCAAAGGGCTGGCAGCTATCTCTCTCAACGAATCGCCATCGCCATTCAACGAGGGAATGCTGCCAGCCTCTTGGGCACCATGCCACGGGGGCCTTTTTTAGATTTAATTTAGTAGGTATTAAGTTTTTAAGTTAGGTAGTTAGTTTAAAGTTAAGTTTTATATGGTTATTTTTTCTAAAATTCTTGTATTTCAAGTTAAACAATAAATCTAAATTGGTATTCGTCAAATGAATCATGCAATAAAAGCTTATTTATTTTTATTCGACTGGATGGCAAGCGAGCAAGCGGGTCTCCTGATTGTAACAGATTACCACCTGCAACACTAGGGGGATTTTTTTGCAGGGGGATTGCTTTTAAAAATAGTTTACATCCTATTCTCAGACCCACCGATACACAAAAAAAAAAACATAAAATCGGGCAAGCCGTTAGAAGGAGTTTGATCACAAACATTTTTGACCCGAGAATTTTGTATATTAATAAAAAAAAATATTATTAGAAGACGGTGATTATTATATTTAAAAAATACAATTAACGTGCATTAATATTTAATAAATGATTATTAATAGTAAAATTTAATATGTTTACATAACGATATACTTTTATTTAATTATTAGCTTTCGCCCGCGGCTCCGCCCGCGTGGTATTCGGTTATCGCGTGCTGTTCCCTTGGGAACTGTGCATTTTTCCAGGATAAAAAGCCTATGTCACTCGGGCCAAAATGCCAAAATGCTCTATGCCAAAAATCACGTCGATCCGTCGCTCTGTTACGATGTGAAAGACGGACAAACATACAAACATGCAAACACACAAATTTATAATATTAGTATGGATAAATTGTATATTATTAGAAGAAGGGTGATTATTATACTTAAAACTACAATTAACGTGCGTAAATGTTTAATAAATGATTATTATTTCTCTTTATTTAGTATGTAAGGTAAGAGTGCGTAAAGTTGTCTTATTTTGAATTGTTTTTTTTGCTGTGCCGAATTTTGGCAAATACTTAAATTAATTATGTCTTTCTTATTTTCAAGCTTTAGCCTAATGCGCTGACTGTACATGCGCGCTTGTGTTGCTACGTTTTTCTGCGAAATATTATTTTATTAGGTACATGTTTTGATACCAAGTTTTTTACAGAATGTTTTTGGTGGGACTCTGGATAAGACTAGACTGAACATTCTTTATACGTTAGTGGGTACAAGTCAACGGCCAAGTCACAGAACATTAACTATAATAATAAAGAAATTGCAGTAAGGAACCTTAGACTTGGCACGACTTTGTCTGGATTTCATTACTTTTTAGAGATAAACAAGCAGCTCCATCGAGACTTGGCTAGTTTTTTACAGAATGTTTTAGTGGGATTTCACTTCTTTTTGTAGAAACGTGAGCTTATTGATTTATTTTATTATATTTTCTTATTTGACACCGTTTTATTCATTAACTAACTAACTAAACATGACTAAACTAACTAAATTGGCACAGCGACCCAAAGAGGGTCTTGGCCTCCGAAACCAGAGCATGCCATCTGCCCCGATCGTGCGCAGCCTCTATTAGTTAGTCTGTTAGTTAGTTTATTAGTTAGTTAGTGGTATTAGTTTTATTCATTCGTTTTTTTTTTCATGTACTCCAGATCTTCGATTATCCTAGTTTTTATAGTTTTCCCTTTATGTGGCCATTGAACCCTAATTCTATACCAAATTTCAGCTCTCTTGAGTTTATTTTGATGATTATGAGTGAATGAGTGTCATAAATGCGTAACTTTGCTTTCGCTTAACTTCGGAACTAAATGACCTAGAGACTTGACATTTTGGATTTTAATTATGTGATTATAGCTTACTGGATGACGACATTTCTGTGTTCTGGTCTTATCCAGAGGTTCTCAAATAGGGGCCTGAAAATGCGGCGAAATGGTTCCGGTAAAGGATGGTACGGCAGTGTTTGCTTCGCGCTCGACTTGGCGGAGGCACTACCGTGCCCCCAGTTTCATGAATGTTAGATCGAAAGTGGCTTAAGTATGTGTCGGATCATTTTTAAACACAAAATTGAATATTGAAGTGAAATTGCAGCGAGATTTCATTGTGCAAGTGTATGTGCTAAGCGTACTTTAGTCGTATTTCTTATTTCCACCCTGAAGACACAATGTAACAAGATTGGTTTTTTGGAAACTTTTTGGTATTTTTTATTTCAATTCCAAATTTTTGTTACTTTCATCTAATGACATTGTAACGGATAACTCACGTCTTAAATCGAGTTTAGCTCGACATGTTTCGGGTTATTTCGAAACCTTTCATCACTGGAGCACGCGCTGGATGTCGAGCTAAACTCGACGTGAGTTATCCGTTACAATATCATTTAATATGAGTGAGTCTCAAGGTAGTTTTGTTACTTTTGCGGTAATCCCGTAAAACCTATATTGAAAGTACAAACTGAAATATAGATGCACAGAAAAACCAGAAAAATAAGACCAGCGCTGGGATGGTCTTATTTTTTTGGTTTTTCTGTGCATCTATATTTCAGTTTGTATTTTCAATACAATGAAACAGGTTAAGTACCTGTTTTTCTATGTTCGATTGTCAATATTTATTTATTTATTTATTTATGTATTTGGGCACAAATATTAAGAATTTTCTTCGCGTTTTATACAATGTGTCAGGTTTAAATTCCTAATGGCTATTGGCTGTACTTGATGAATTAAATATGTAGAACCAATGCTACGAGTAGTTGTGTTTTAGGGTGTTACAAATTAAAGTATTAAAAAGACAAAAGTAACGTAGGTAATAAACATTTATTTGCACTAATTATCACTACATCACAAGCGTAACTTAAAAACTATGAGGTACATTTTTTTATACATTTTTTAAAAATTTGCTACAAAATAATAAATAGTTGAGTATTTCGCTACCGTTTCATCCGTTCTCACCGTCGAAGTTAATCCGTTGTCTTTGGCCATATAATCCAGATAGCAAAGACAAGATCGAAAAACCTTTTTTTTTCAACTTTCAAGAATATTACAGTTAGACACACAATCGGGTTCCTTCACGCACGAATTCAATTTATTTACCTCGTCATTTCGGTCTTATGTACAGGTACCTTTTTATTGCAATGATTGTTCGAAGTAATAAAGCCTTAAAGTTGATAAAACATTTACATCTTGCATGGGGTCCCATTATCATTCGTGTTCATAGCCCGAGATCGGTTGAATAGAAGTTCTCAAACCCCTCTAATCCTCTCCTCCCCATAGTAAATTCCAAGGAATTTTATTCGGCGAGAGTCCACTATCTGGAACCTTCCCAGTCGTTCATAATGGATTTTTGGATTCGTGTAAAATTTTAAAATACCAAAGTGAACAAAAGCAACGACATAGTGTTTTTGACCATGAAGGCGATCTTCTCAAAAAAAGAGAAGTTCCGCCTTCCAAGCGGCCTGTCTGGCAGCTCGTCTTTTCCCTGGTAAGCCGTAAAAGCTACTACAGTAATAATCAGTTCTACATAAAAGTCTACGACTACTTTTCACTTTATGTCATTAACAATAGCTGCCAGCAGTGTGTAATCTATTAAGGCTTTAACATGTCAAACACTGTGATATTCTTTTATACCTTCCAGATCCCAAACAGCTTTACTGCCAATAGGATTTTTCGATCTTTAACCTTTAGAACTTGTCCAACGCGTGTCTCAATCGCTTCCACCATCATTCTTAAACCAAATCAATCAAATCAGCCCACATCCACCCACTGCTGAGTAAAGGCCTCCTGATTTTCACACCACTTTTCCCAGTTCGGTCCACACCAAACGACTGCAAGATGTCATTCGACCATTAGGCCAACCATTTTTCTATCAAACAATAAAGATGGTAGATAATTTCGTGGCACACGCGTTTTACAATAAGGCTTCTGCATTGGCGTAGATGGTTGATGTCAACCTTCATCGCATCAGTCGTGGCATCATCCTTATACGCCAATGTGCTTCTGGATCATGTCTAGGTCGTTTAGTAAGGTCCATCCCCTGACCGGCTGAGGTCGGCTGCATTGTCATCGTAGCCACCAGCCCTGGCTGAGGGGTCAGCGGGCTCCACGGAGATCCTGGGCTTGAAGCCACGCTCGTCAGCTTCGTATTCTACCACCTGGAAGGAGGAAGGTATTTAATATGTAAGTAAACTCTTTATTGTACAAATAAAAGAAACAAAACACTATTGACAAACTTTGAAAGGTGTTTGAGGGGTTTGGAAGGTGTTGGTTAAGTGAGTGAGACTGATTAAAAGTTCATTTTGTAAATATACCTAAAGGGTAAGCGTAAGTACAGGGTCATCAAATTAATTTGAATATTTCACTAAATAGTTGGACAAGTTTGACTGAATACTTGTAAAACTTTTTTCAAAGGTTTCAATTGACGACTATGATTCCTTGGTCGACGTTTGAATTATCAAAGACCTATGAATCGCCATGCAAAATTTTTATACTGTTCAGGTTTTTAATAAGCCAACAACCTTTTCAACATCTTTAAACGTCGCGGTAATTTTTAGCAATATTATAAAAGGCTTAAATCTAAGTGGTGTAAAATCGTGGTGTTCTAGTGGTTTGTCTCAAGCAGAGGATCGTGTACGAACTTTACGATGAAGGCATACATGCATGAGGCAACCTGCAAACACCTGCGAACTATAATTCAATGGTGTATATGGAATTCCCAATCTGCACAAGGCTCGCTTGGGAACTGCGTCCCAAGCCTTCACATTATGAGGCGTGTGCCCAGCAGTGGGACAGCCTGGAATGAAGATCGATGATGCTTAAGTCCCACCTAAGTGGAAGTCTAAATAATGGTTTGGTCTCTTAAGTCATCAGGGCATCATAAGGGCGCCCAAGATACAGGCACTGCTTAGTTTGAGGCCCGCTGACACTTTATTTTACGCTACAAGCTTTTCATTTAATTTCAAGTAGAGTGAGATTGGTGGGGGTGAAACCGCTCAGTTTTTTTGGAAATTTCCCATGCCCAGTATCAGATTTATTAAGGTATATACTGTGATACTGTGAACATGTCTTACCTGTTTGGTGCCATCAGGCAGGACAACGAAGTAGCTGCCTTCTGCCCGGTTCTCCTGCCGAGTTTCTGTGTGTCCAAAGTCGCTGCCGGATTCAAAGTCATTGACTTTGTACGAGAAGTCGTAGTTCGCAGGTTCCTGAAATAATACCGGATTAGTTGTATCTTTATATTTGAGTGGCCATTGACTTTTTCCGCATGGACCCCGCCACAAAAGAGGCCAGCAGGGCTACTACGAAACTCGAAACTCGAAGTTCGTGTCGTGCGGTCCCTCTGACACTTACTATTTAGTATGAGAGCGAGAGGGATGGTACGATACGAACTTCGAGTTTCGAGTTTTGTAGTAGCCCTGCTGGGGAAGACCCAAGAAACGGTGGAAAGACTGTAAAAGAAGATCTCAGGCTCATAGGCAATAGAACATCGTGGAGAGAGATAGAACAAAATTTGGGGTATTGATACTTGGCTCATTTAAAAGATCTCTAAGTTATTTTGGTCCCGGAATGTGGAACCGGGAAGCTGGTGGATGTGTGTGAGGTTCCCAATCTACACTAGGCTCGCGTGGGAAGTACGGCCCAAGCCCTCTCATTCTGGGAGAAGTCTGTGCCCTTCAGTGAGAAGTAGTTATTTAGGCCGAGATGATGAAGTCGAACTTCTAGATATCACGGTTTTTTTGCGAGAAATAGTAGGACCTGCGTGATCCTGGATTGGAATTTCTAATCGCTAGGCCCTAGTGAAAAAGGGGTTAATTCTGCAGAAGTTGAACAGCTGACTTCGACTGAGACCCCTATACATATAAAATAGAAAATAGCGGCGTAAAATCTGCAGACATAACCCCATTTTCACTAGTCCCAATATCGTAAGCAAAAAAATATTGGAAAACTCCAGACTTAGTCACTTCAAATTTCAATATATCAAAAACGGCTAAACCGATTTTGATGAAACATGTCTAAGAACCATCGCTAGAAAACCTGATTTGAAATAAAAAGAACCGCATTCAAATCGGTCCACCCGTTTAAGAGCTAAGGAGCGACAAACATACACACAGACACACATAGCGGTCAAACTTAGAACACCCCTCTTTTTGCGTCAGGGGTAATAAAAAAAGAAGTGGAATTACCTGGTTAAGGAGCTCATCCAAAGCTTCCTTGGCGTATCCGTATCCTTGGTTGGAGAGGGCGTCGTATTGCTCAGGGACACCGTATTGGTCTGAGGGCATGGAGTCCCGGACTGAAGGAGCGCCGTATTTGGAGGAAGGTGACGACCTGGAAATATGAAAGTTCACGAGTGAATATGAATCAAAAGTCAAAGGCAAACGTTTTTAAGACATATTTATTTGGTTCGGGAAAAACTCATATGACTGTAATTTATATTCATTACAGTACTTATTATGATTAATTGCTAATGTATTTCTTACTTTTATATTAAATAAATTTCAGTAAGGTTTTAGTGCAAGGGAGAGCGTGAAATCAGTCTGTAGGAGTATCTCCATGAGGCTGACATAGTTACATTTGGTGTGATAAAATATCCTTGTTATATCCTTGTTAAAATATTGGGAAAAAAATCTTATTTTTCTGTGGAGATAAAGAGTTTTCGTTAGGAAAACCAACTATTTCGATTTTTCTGTTTTTTTTCGATTTTACAGATTTTTTTTCAGTCACTTTTTCCAATTTAAGTAGCAGAGATTATAGAGCGCTGAGATCCACGAGAACATCACAGTTGCTTCATGTTATTGTTAAAACACTTGTACTTAGTCCTCTTTTGATATTTTTTTTTACATGAAAACTGACCCGTGATTAACTCCTATCTCACCCTATGAAAAAAGGTGCAGAAGAGGCCAAAGGTGTATCTTACAGGTGGACTCATAATGAAATGATATCAAACTTGCTGGGTACTTATCAAGAACAGATATCTGACAGTTAAAGAACTTACCTGGCAGAAGCAAAGGATGATGCAAAGGCTCCAGTCTTCAGGCCGGCGGCGCGGCTGGTCGGTGCTCCATACTCCTGGGACAGGCTTCGCTCAGCAGGAGCTCCATAGGTATCAGACAGGCGCTGGCTGGGAGAGTACGACGAAGCACCCTTAAAACCTTGGGAGTAGGAGTCAGAACCAGAACTCCTAGCGCTAGGAGCGCCATATTGAGTAGACAGAGAACGAGATGCCGGGTAAGACGAAGATGAAGAGCTTCGGGCGTGGCTTTTACCAAAAGATTTGAAAGAGTTTCTAGCAGAGTACCCTTGATTAGACCTGGCGGAAGGAGCGCCGTATTCTTGAGAAAGCGAGTTCGAACGGAAAGAACTACGAGAACTAGGAGCGCCGTATTTCTGAGAAGGAGAGCGAGCTGACGCGTAATCAGTTCCGAAGCTTCTAGCAGCAGGCGCTCCGTACTCTTCAGAAGGAGCTGAACGGAAATCAGGAAGACCGTACTGAGCGGACGGCGAAGACCTTTCCAGAGGGGCACCGTAAGAATCCGAGGGGCTGCTTCTTTGACTAGGTACACCATATTCTTGTGAAAGACCGCTTCTTAGACCAGGCGCTCCGTATTCTTGAGAAAGACCGTGAGAGAAATCTTGAGATCTAGCGCTTGGGGCGCCATAGGTCTGGGATAAACCACGCGCGCTGGGTGGCCCGTATTCTTCTGAGGGACTGTTTCTAAAACCTGGTGCCCCATACTCTGTGGATAAGCCTCGAGCTGAAGGGACTCCATATTCTTGTGATAAAGCTCTAGCGTTTGGTGCTCCGTATTCTTGCGAGAGTCCTCGAGCGCTGGGGGCTCCATATTCTTGGGACAGAGAACGGCCGCTGAAGCGCGAAGGTGGGCCGTATTCGGTGGACGGGGAGCGGCCGAAATCTGAGCCGTGGTGATCTTGGTGGTCGTGGCCATGGTCGTGATGGTCGTGACCTGATCGCGCTGCTGCGTAGCCATCGCTGAAAGGAAAAAACAAATTGTGAATATTTTGGCGATGTACCTACATGTGATGTACCAGCATTAAGGTCTGCCATGCGGAGCGAGTAAAAATATCTGACACGTGCATTGGTAGGCTACCAACCTTAAAAATAGAATCGTATCAAATATGTATGTAAACTCTTTATTGTACAAAATAAGTAAGCAAACGCAATTGACAAACATTGAGATATATGTGTACAGGCGAACTTATGCCTTTAACGGATCTCTACAAGTCAATTTTTACGTGGAGCATTCAGTTCAGGGACAAAAAAAGAAAATAACGGGTATATTAAAACAGATATATTTTATGCGCGCTTTGTTCTATGAGATATTGGTCCTGGTAACATGCGAAAAATAAATAGTGAAATATTTATTTTATGAATTGGTGCTTGTCGATCTTTCGTTACCTTTTTGCCTTTTTGTGGCAAATCGGTCATATTTTTATATTGTCACTATAATAATGGTGCCTATACTTAAGACTATAATAAAGAATTTAATTTCATTCGTGATGTTTTGCAATTAACTTTAACGCAGGTGTTTTTATGTCGTCCTGGTTCCTCAGCTTTAGTATAAAACCATAGACTACCTATATTGATTGGTCAAAAAATTAGCCCGCTGGTTAAATTATCAAAAAATATTGAAAACGTATTTATTCTCTTGGCAACCTAGACAGAAAAAATAATGATAATATATCCCGATAAAGTTTTGTGTGGTGCGCCTATATTTTTCACTTGGACGTGGTGTCACACACGTTACTCCCACTCGGGAACGACGCGCCTAATAAACTTTAAAATGTTTGTTTACGTAATTGAGGAAAGAAAAAATACGTTTTCGCATTGTCTGAGAACTAACTGACAAACTAAATACATAGGTTTTTTTTGTAGTCAGGAATCTACCCAATTATGATGACGTACGTTTGCACTGATCGTCGATTTGATTACTTAGAGTTTTAGTTTTGTAACAACTAAGGGACCCCATACATCCCTGTAATGTCATTTTTTTCTTTAATTTTATACTGTAGTTTTTAAGTTATTTTATTTGTAAATACTCGTACTATGATTATTTATTTTGAAAAAATGACTTTCTGTCAAGTTTTCCTGCGGCACATTCTTCTTGGCTTCTTGGATGGTCTTTCCGAAAGAGCTGGTAGCTTAAAAAATACGTAAAAGTGCCCATTGCGGCATATTTACAGAATAAACGATTTCAATTTGAGTATCTTGATGGTCATGTTGGCTCTACTTACCCGACAGGTGGTTCGGCCACGGCTAGCGACAGTAAACAAACCAAAGGTATGAATGCCTGAAACAAAATATTCAAATTGTAAAGTAATCTCCACTCGTGTCCTTTCCGGACTTCACTAACTTTTTCATAAAAGTTTAATGATTGATTGACAAGGTTGGTTTTCATAAAAATTGAGGTGTTTGCGTTATCTAGTGTAATCTAAATCTGTGGGGCAGACGCTACGAAAAATCGTAAAGCTGAGTTTAGACTTGCAAGAAAAATCGTGCAAGTTGCATTACATTGCGAGGCCAAAGCCAACGAGTTTGTAGTGGTCAATCGAGCGCCGCAATGTAATGCAACTTCGGGTGTGTTCCCACTAGTTCTATTGACAGTACTATAATAGGGTTCTAAAATAGTACTGTCAATAAAACTAGTGGGAACACATCGTAACTTGCACGATTTTTCTTGCAAGTCTAAACTTTTAGTCGAGTTTAAGGATTTAAATGAAATTTGCTATTTATACCGGTGGATCTTGTGAATAGCACATAGCTTTTTGCTATGTAATAAATAGTAGATCTTCATCATCAAGATACTCGTAACATACACAATGAGGGCTACCGCTTTTTGTCTTACTAGATGGCGCCAATGTTGCGTGAGGTTTTTAAGTGTGGCTTTCAAAGTTTATTTCAAAGCTTTTGAAAACAAAGTTTATATTAAAATCATATTTAATACACCTTAAAACCATACCATAAAAATATAGAGCAACCAAAGTGTTAATTAACTAAAAGAATTTCCTTGCTCACCCGTGACCTTAATTAATTCTTTTAGTTCATTGATATGGACCTCCACAAAGTAACGCCTGATTCAATAAATTATTAAAAATGTTAATTGTGTAGTCCCGTTTTGTTCGGAAAAAAGGGAGGACAAAAGTTTCCGAAAGACAGTTTCAAAACACAGACTTTCATTGCCCCGTAACGCATATTTGACATAATTAATTTCAGGTAGGTAATGCAAAATATTCATAAAATTATTCTAATTATAAATAAACCCGCGTAACTCACCCAAAAACTATGAGATTTGACATTTCGGAGACCTCACGCTCACGCTACACTAGCGCCTCTAGCGGCTAATTCATACGCGATAGAACTCATTTATTAGCAACTGTTCTGTAAATAGTACGAAAACTTTCAGATGATTTTATAATGAAATAGGCAGATAATGTGAATAAAACTATTTGAAGTTAACTGTAATCGCGAACATTAACGTCTGTTGGTTGACTGTGGAACTCTATCATATTAGTTCTTTAACAGTTGGAAAATGTATTAATAATTATTTAAATTTTTACCTTCATGTTGGCTGGTCTGAGATCAATTTGATTTATATCTGAAAACAAAAAAAAACAATTAATTTGATATATGCAATAATTCAGCTTATAATATAAACTAGCTATTGCCCGCGGCTCCGCCCACGTGGTATTCGGTTATCGCGCGCCGTTCCCTCGGGAACTGTGCATTTTTCCGGGATAAAAAGCAACCTATGTCACTCTCGGGCCTATAAACTATATCTATGCCAAAAATCACGTCGATTCGTCGCTCCGTTACGGCGTGAAAGACGGACAAACATACAAACACCCACACAGGGCTATGTACAAAAAACAATGTAAGATTGATGACAAACAAATACTTTTTCATTCATTCATTCGCATTCATAATATTAGAATGGATTTCACGTACTCATAACTAGGTACGTACGCATAACTTGGAAAAATTAAAGGATTTCATTATTTAAATCTCATCGTTAATCACGAAAATCTAGATTTAATAAGGGTTTCTAAAAAAATAACAATGTTGACTTTTAATCACGTGTATTTTAGAGCACATCAAGAATTTATGGGTTTAAAAGAGTACAAATAATGATGGTAGTAGAGCAATTTAACGATGGGCTCTATGACAGACCAATATTTAATTATCCTTATTAATACCCATAATATTTTTTAAATTGAATTTTACTTGACGCTTTCGATGAACTGGTTTTTGAAATGCTCTACTTTAAGTTATTGGTAATTTAGTATTTTTCAAATGCTCTACTTTAAGTATGTATTGGTAATTTAATATTTTTGAAATGCTCTTCTTTAAGTATGTGTTTTTAATTTAGTATTTTTGAAATGCTCTACTTTAAGTATGTATTGGTAATTCAGTATTATTAGAATGCTCTACTTTAAGTATGTATCGGTAATTTAGTATTTTTGAAATGCTCTACTTTAAGTATGTATTGATGATTTAGGTAGTATTTTTGAAATGCTCTACTTTAGGTATGTATTGGTGATTTAGTATTTTTGAAATGCTCTACTTTAAGTATGTATTGGTGATTTAGTATTTTTGAAATGCTCTGCTTTAAGTATGTATGGTAATTTAGTATTTTTCATCACGACTACCACCTATGCTCGTCTTGTAGTTCTCACGCGGCGATGCGGATTGGCGCAACTACTCGCACCAATAAATTTCTTGGCAGGTATGCAGGTTTCCTTACCAAGTTTTCTTTCACCGTCAAGCTCATGGTAAGCAAACGTAATTTCACACAAATACAAAAATAAATACTCTTAATAACCCAAACTCTTATACACACAATCCTCTGCTTAAAAAATATCAACACAGCCAAAACTACAAGAATATGTAGGTATACAGGATTGTTTTTTTTTTGGAACATTTTCATATTTTTTATTTCAATTCCAAATTTTTGTTACTTTTAGGTTTTTTTTTCTCTGCTTAAGTCGCTAAATAAGAAACAAACAAGCTGAGATATGTGGTGCATAGTGGAAATTCGTGTCTGTACCGTTGTCTAGCGGTGGTGTAGCGGTATAGCACGCGGCACGGAATGCCGAGGACCTGGGTTCGATTCCCAGCGCTGGTCTTATTTTTCTGGTTTTTCAGTGCATCTATATTTAAGTTTGTATTTTCAATGTATACAGGACTTTATGCACTAAACATTAAGGACGTGTTTGCATATTTTTCTAACTTCGGCTGTGTCGATATCTTAGCACTTGACTGTACCACGACTATTTTATAGATTTTCACGAACTTCTTGATATATTTACACGAAAAATAATATTTTTCTTATGATATTTGAACATGAACACGAGAAACAATTTTCGTGGAGCATTATACACTTTTATACACAATAATTCTTCGATGTTTCAAACTAAACAATCTCACTTAACATGTACCACTTTTCTTTACCTACCTATTGCTTTCGTTTGTATACAACACGTGGAACACAACTATCGAATGTGTCAATCTGAACTCACATCGCCTATTTATACTACGAACCATACAATACCCAAAACCACCACACACAATGCGTTTTTGAAACACAAAATCATCCCATCATCAGCTTTAAGACATCGTGTTAAGATTCTCTCATCGCGCATGCAAAAGCAAATCAAGTTCTAACAATGACAAAAAGGTATCGTTCAGATGCGTTTTTGAAACTTGAAACTGTTGGAATTTGGTGTTTGTGGCTTTGGTATTTAGGTTGTGATTTAGTTTTTTCTATGTATGTTGCGGTTGTAGTGAAGAAGAGTATAGTTAGGACCTTCATGGCGACACAGCAATGATACGGACCATCAAATATATGAAGCTGAATCGATTTAGTTTATTTGATACAAATAAACTAGCGAATCTGTCAGCTGAAGACCTTGCGACTGCATGGCTACTAGGAAATCGAAAATCGAAGTAAAACGAACCATCTTTCTCACTCTCGTATTAAATAGTTTAAGTGTCAGAGGGCGGAACGACACGAACTTCGATTTTAGAATTTACCTAAGCGTTCTGTTAAGCATTCAACCCTTGACTGCCATTTTGAAAAAAAATGATCGTTTCGTCATTGCTGCAAAATTAATAATGTTAGGTAGACTTTATTACTTGATCAGCATGTTTCAGAAAAAAAAAACAAATTAATATTTTATAATGAGACATATTTGAATAAAATTACAGAAATTTAACGGCTCAAATCACGATTATAAGTCAAGAACGGTCCAACTAGTTTCGATCGTTTTGGAAGATCTTTTTCATAGGTGAAAATAAAATCTACAATTGCGCCGATTCTCAAGGATTTTTGGAGCAATTCGGACTTTTCCTCCTGACTTTTATATAATACTTAGTTACTTGTTCGTTATTTGAATACATTTTTAAAGAAAGATAAAAAAAATTGCTACAAAAAAACATACTTATTATATTTTATTTATTTTGCTGATTCTCTGAATACGCATTTCTTGCGCATCATGGCGTAGAAGCAGTTCGAAAACAACAATGCGTTATTATATGGCTGGATCAACTTGCTGTTATTCTGTCCCGTCAGCCAGGGGACAAAAGTAGTACAGTTTAATAAAAGAAATGTTGTGCCCCATTATACTAAAATGCTTATTACATGACCAGTAATACGAGTAGAAGGGACTTAAAACGACCACAAAAATGCATGTTTGGTAAATTTTAATCCTATAAACTTACGGTTTAAAGAGTGACTCAAGAGACCGTAACTATAGCAACGAGTGGCAAGAAAAAGTTGATCGACCCATATTGTAAACGTAGAGCGTTGCCTCTACTGGTGGGTCATATGTTCTGCTCGATACGAGAATATTCTCGAAAGACGCAAAATTTAAAATATGATACGAAACAACTAAAATTGAAATCGAAAATACAAACTGAAATATAGATACACAGAAAAACCAGAAAAATATAAGCAGCGCTATGGGAATCGAACCCAGGTCCTCAGCAATCCGTGCTGCGTGCTATTCCCCTACACCGCCGCTGGACCAGCCGCACAACCGCCACCATCACCGTGGAATTCAGTTATCGTGCACTGCCGCTGTTCCCTTGCGAACTGTGCGTTTTTCTGGAATAAAAAGCTTAGTAGCCTATTAATGTGGCTCTCTGGCCCAAAAACTATTTTTATGGCAAAAATCACGTCGATCCGTCGCTCCGTTTCGACGCAAAAGACGGACTAACATACAAACACGCGAACACACACGTCTCTTGGTCTTTGGGCGCCGCCGGTGATTGCCTGCCGTCAGGGGACTCGCCCGCTCGTTTTCCCCCTTGCATATAAAAGAAATTAAACTAACTTTTTTTTTGCACTAACCCAATCAATGGTTCTTACTATACTTCATTTTTTAGCATTAAAAACCGGCCAAGAGCGAGTCGGACACGCCCAAAATATGGTTCCGTAGCCATTAAAAAAAAAAAAGTAATATTTTTCTAAAGATTTTGTATCTTGCACGGAATATTCCAAGTTTAGATATTTTTTATACCTACCTTAGGCTGCTATTTATATTTTAAACTACTAATAATTCTCAAGAAAACTAAACCGTTATAGTTTTCCGTGTAAACTTGTTGTACCTACTACGATCCTGAATTTTTTCAAATTTGTCGATCTCCCGGCTTAGATTTTAGAGGGGGGACGCTCGGTTTTAAAATCACCCCCACTTTACGTCTAGGCATGGAAGGTACTCTAAAAAATATATTTTTTATTTTTACCGTTTTGTCTGGATACTTTACATACAAATAAGTGCTAAATTATAGCTTTTTAGCATTGATAGCCCCTGAGCAAAGCCGCGGACGGACAGACATGGCAAAACTATAAGGGTTCCGTTTTTGCCATTTTGGTTACGAGACCCTAAAAAGGGTAAACAATCTTGAGGAGACTTTGTATTGAAAAACGTTTTTAAAAAACCAGTAACTATTACTTATGATACTAAAATAATGTTAATGATCATTTATCCTTGCCAATCCATACTAATATTATAAATGCGAAAGTGTGTTTGTCCGTCTTTCACGCCGTAACGGAGCGACGGATCGACGTGATTTTTGGCATAGAGATAGTTTATGGGCCTGAGTGTGACATAGGCTACTTTTTATCCCGGAAAATGCACAGTTCCCGAGGGAATAGCGCGCGATAATCGAATACCAAGCGGGCGGAGCCGCGGGCAAAAGCTAGTTGTGTGTAATGACACTTCAAGATCGCTTATTATCGTCTTTCCAATGCTAAAAAAACGAAGTACCTATAGGTTCACACCTAGGTGTTCTAGATTCATTTTGAGATGCCTTGTAGATTGAGTATGAGTACTTATACTAAAATACCCATTGTGATCGTTATCTAGCTATCTTTATTGGACTTCGTGCGCGCACTAAATTAGGCTTCTCTACATACTTACTATGTCACTGAGTTTTGCAATACTCAGCTTCGAATTGCAGGCATGGAAACTCTGAACAGCAATAAGAACCGCAAGTGTTGATTTTACATGATTTAGATTTCTGATTTAAGGACATAATTTATTTAACAGATAACACGTAATATAATACAATAATTAACAAAACTAAACAAAAATAGAACTAAAACTAACTTACCAAAAACTATGTTTGCAAATATCACCTAAGTCGCTGCTATTGGGCAGGGTGCCCATGGCTGCGTTTTCTCGCTGTATGGCA
The DNA here is from genome assembly GCA_037349165.1 of Choristoneura rosaceana. Classification (NCBI taxonomy): domain Eukaryota; kingdom Metazoa; phylum Arthropoda; class Insecta; order Lepidoptera; family Tortricidae; genus Choristoneura; species Choristoneura rosaceana. Next base: position 3,092,264 of record JAZBNJ010000007.1, read on the forward strand.
ATAAAGCGGAAAGAGCCAGCCTTATGGCCACCTGCGGGAAGAGCAAGCTTCTTTTTTTACCCGACTGTTTTAAATTAAAAAGTTTATTTGCTTCGGGTGCCCACGGACCAAGATATCTATAGACGCATCTTCGTGGACGGAGGCGCGTGCAACAGATAGTTTTTTTTTTTTTTTATAAAACTGTCCCGTGATTGACCCTACTCACCTGATAAAAAGTGTAGATGAGGGCAAAGGTGTATATCTTACTGATTCAGTAACAGACTACTCAGTTCACCTAGCCATCGTATCTATTATCTATGTAGAGCTAAACCATCATCATCATGTTAGCCGAAAAACGTCCACTGCTGGCCATAAGCCTCCCCCAAGGCTCTCCACTCAGACCGGTCTTGTACTTTCCGCATATACTGCGATCCCGCGATCTTAATACCAGGTCGTCGCTCCATCTTGTTGGAGGCCTACCGACAGCTCGTCTCCCGGTCCGCGGACGCCATTCGTGAACCTTCTGACCCCATCGGCCATCAGTCCTGCGAGCGATGTGCTCCGCCCACTGCTTCTTCAGATTCGCGATTCTTAGGGCTATGTTGGTAACCTTAGTTCTACTGCGGATATCATCATTGTAAAATGTGGATATAATCAGAGGTAAATATCGTCACTAGACTTTAAAAATAATCTGGTAACTCATCATCATCATCTTCATCATCAGCCGGAAGACGTCCACTGCTGGACAAAGGCCTCCCCTTAGAACGACACAATGAACGACAACTCGCCACTTGCATCCACCGGTTTCCCGCAACTCTCACGATGTCGTCAGTCCACATTATGGGAGGCCTTCTTCGTCTTCCGGTTCGTGGTCGTCACTCGAGGACTTTTCTCCCCCAACGGTTATCTGTTCTTCAAGCTATGTGGCCTGCCCATTGCCACATTGGCAATGCCCATCTGGTAATTAAAATCAATAATTATCTGAGTAAACTATAACCTTTTATCTTTTAAGCTACACTTTTAATTAGAGTAGGTACCCCTCAACTAGGAAAAATCCTGTTTCAGGTATAGATGTAGACGGGCAAATAAACCCTTTAAATAAATCACAGCCCTTTTGATTAGTAAATCAAACTTAAATATCTCATCACGTGCTGGAACTCAAACTATCTATAATATACCGAGTTTCATCTAAATCAGTTTAGCAGTTTCGACGCGAAGAGGTAACAAACAAACAAACTTATAAACTGTCGTATTTTTGTATTGGGATGCGTAATAGTGTTGATAGTACGGAGTCTACGGAGTGCCCCCTTGGTCAGGGCAGGTTTGTGGCTATCGGCTTCAATGTCACTTCCGGTAAGTACTTAGCCTACTTCGCGACAGGTGGCGCCAAGGACGAACTGCGTACCTTCAGATCACAAACAATAAGTTTCACACCGAACACACCTCTATTTATACAACAATAAAATTTAAAATCCCCTGAATCGACAGCAAAAAAAGAAGTTCAATTGCAAACTTTGAAACATCCCCTAAACAGATCTTCTGATTTTGTAATAAGATTGCTTTTCGACTGATTGAAGCGTATTGACAGTTGTGACAACATTTTTTTAAATTCAATAGTGCGGGTAGTTTCGCTTTAATTGTAATGTGGTACGGTCGTGTTTGGTATGTCAGGGGTGTATTAAAGTTTGTTGGACGAAGAATGGTCGTGCGTGAACGCGCAATTCTGTTCGTGGACAATAGATGCACTAGATCGGGCTGGTGACACATTGTAGATAACTTTTAAATCATGGTTAAAACTGAATTGAACTGATGGTTAAGGAGATTACAGACCAAGAGATTAATTAACTATTTTTTAGTGAATCCCTGCTAATATTATAAATGTGAAAGTAGCCCTGTCTGTCTGTCTGTCTGTTACGCTTTCATGTCGAAACCGCTGAACCGATTTTAATGAAACTTGCTATAGAGATAGTTTAAGCCTCAAGGATCAACATAGGATACTTTTTATTCCGGTAGAAGGCGCCACCGCGCGATAACCTAGGTCCGCGCAGACGAAGTCGCGAGCATAAGCTAGTAAGTTCATATTTAAGGTCTAATCATAGCTAATGCGACACTGACTACAACATGTCAACGGCATATCATACGGAGCATATCGGCACCGTTTTTGACGAACTGTGCATGGCACGTGACGTGTTAAGTGGGCATAGTTTCACAGGTAATTTTCAATACAAAGAATATATTTTTGTCTGACACTTTACTATTACGGTCATAGTATGATACGGGTAGAGACCTTAATCATGTTTTCTCAATTAGCTTCAGTAAACTACAGTAAGTTAGGTAGAGAGAGCAGGATAAATACGAGCTTTTACGACAAAATACGATGACAAAACATTATTCACTACACATGCCGAATTTGTCTAACGTTTCTGACACTCGAGATTACAATGAAATGACAGTTTTTGTATGCGAAAACTGTCATTTGATTGCTTTTTCGTTCGCTGTGTGTTTGTGATCACGAGTGTCAGAAACATTACGCTATAGACCCTCTGTTACCTGTCGATGGGGCTATATTTTTGCAAGCTTTTATTTAGCTTCACCTGTCCCGTTGTCTGTCTGTCTGTAATCAAATATTATTATTAATAATAATAATAATAATTGTTTATTGGCTCCAAACAGTATCTCACTTTTTTTACAATAATAGTTTGACTAACAAACTAAAAATCGTTGTGTACACTCGTTTTACTCCTACCCTCAACATAATGAAATACTAAAACTATAATTAGGTATTCATATTATTTAGTAAACAATACAGTGTATTTTAATTCTATTTCAACTCATTATTAGAACGAAGCTTCTAAAACTACGTTTTATATTGAGAATGGAATGAGGGTAAAAATGCATCAGTTACTAGACTGAGGTAGACCACTAAAACTATGAACATTTTTTTGTAATAAATATTGAAAGTTAAATTTGACCAACTTTCAGTAGTTGGAGTTGGTTGAAATTTGGTATACTTATGTAAATTGCGTGACAATCCAATAATCTGGTAGTCACATTCTGGTAGTCCGGCCAGGATTGTCTCCACAGGACGGAACTCTTCAAAGTCTTGTATGTATAGCTTAGACTCTAAAATTCACAGTGCTTTAGTTTTACTGTCATAACTGTATAATGTCATTGAATAAATTAAAAAAAAAAGTTTAATGGCATCGACTTGAAATTTGGTATGCAAATAAAGTTTGGGTGGCGATGCAAGTAGGTACAATCAACAAAATGATTTTCTTACCAAAAACTTATGAACAATTTAGTTGAACCATACTTAATCAGCATGAAGTTCCCAATCCGCACTGGGCCCGCGTGGGAACTATGGCCCAAGCCCTCTCATTCCGAGAGGAGGCCTGTGCCCAGCAGTGGGACGTATATAGGCTGAGATGATGATGATGATGATGATACTTAACCAGTAGTTATCCAAGCTCCCTGTACCACCGGCCTTCATTAGATAAAAGGCCGTCTTGTCTCTCAATGAAAGCCTGGCCCAAATTAGTCCAATCCATTTAATAGTAGTAATAGATAACTCTTTACGTAACGCTTAGTACATGGTCATCCTTGATGGCCTTAACTGTCGCGCTCAGAGACTTCGATTTAATTTTACTTTGTTTTTTTACTTTGTTTTCATAGTTAAGAGAATAGTAATTATATGTTTTACAAGCTCTTACTTAACTCGCGTTGTTTGTTGAGCCTATAAAGTTTTGAGGTTTGCCCTCGATTTCCCTAGGATCCCATCATCAGATCTTTACTTGGTAACAGTGGGACTACCTCAGAAGAATGCCCTTTCGAATAAAAAAAGAATTTTGAATATCGGTCAAAAAAAATACAAACATTGGAACATAGAACCTCCTCCTTTTTTTGAAGTCGTTTAAAAAAAGGCCCTCGTTGAATGGCGATGGAGATTGGTTGAGAGAGATAGCTGCCAGCTCTTTGGTCTCCAGTAGTGTCGAACTTGCACTTCTTATCAAATTTTGTCCACCGGGACCCCAAGGACCCAGGGTCTCAAATCCGGCAGCAATGAAATTGGATGCTGAGCCGAGACCCTGGTATTTTAATATTTTCCTGCCCTTGGCCACTGCAGCCGCTGCGCCAGCTTTTTTTTGTACTGTACCCTGGAGGTGTCATCATCATCATATCAGCCGAAAGACGCCCACTGCAAGACATAGGCCTCCCCCAAGGCTCTCCACTCAGACCGGTCTTGTGCATTTCGCATCCACCGCGATCCCGCGATCTTAACATCTCGTCGTTGCGTCATCACCCTGGAGGTTTGATGGGACAAAAATAGCTAGATTTGTGTGACATTTCATTTTCAATCTCAGTAAAAGCAAAAAAAAAAAAATTTTTTTGTAATTATTTTAATGATTTGATTACTAAGCGTTGAAGTAAGTAAGTATACGTGTGGCCTGTATTACGAGCAAAAAATTAAAACACAGATCGTCCTCGTCAAACTGAACAACATTAGTTCAGCGACTTTTTATATGCATATGAACGCTTATTATATGTAGTAGGTAGTTCACGGCTAGGAAGTCAATCCTGACACTAAATAGGTCATGTTTTTGTTTTTCCAGTATGTTAGTGTCAACGTATCAGGATTGACTTCTTAACGCCGGACTACAATTATTATTATTTCTCTTTACAATGGCAACCCCGTAGCCTTATCGTAAACCTTCAAAGAAGCTTCAGCGTAAAAACCAACTTTGATGTGCTGAACTTCCGTTATCTCGTTCGGTAAGCCACCACCAGCCAATATATTTTCAATTGAAGGCCCCCAGAAATGGTGACCGTCATGGCTATGTTTAAAATTAACAGCAACATTTCCTCTCAATTTTGCCGCGTATTCGACCTCTATTTCGAAATAGCCACGGTTGGCTGAAAGCACCGCTGTCACAGACTGCCCTGGCTTTAGTTCTGTTTCAACACCACTAGTTGTCCCGATAGTTATCGATTCGGCCTTCTCTTCGCTCTTCCCGTAACTAGAGGTGTACGTCAGTCCCGTAGTACCGGATAATTTCGCGACTAAAATATTCAAATCGTATTCGATTTCTTGAGAAATCGAAACCTCTTGATTCCTCGTCCAGCTGGTTGTCACTGTATTTTCAACCGTTTGGCTTATTCCTGTGCTGACTTTCACGGTTTTGTTCGATGGATTTTCAAAATCGTGAGCTAATACCACGACAGGTTTCGATATAATATCGTGCACTCTGGCGGACTTCACTGTTAGCACTCTTGTAACTTGTTCCCAGTTATATTTTTTGTATAAATCACCCCAAGGAGTGGGCGATTTTAAATAAAAACTGCTTGGTTTCCATCCGAAGTGAGTTTTGATGGCTTCTTTGAAAATGTGACTATTTAGACGAAATCGCACGATTTCCTGAGCATTTATCACGTCCACATCAGCACCAGTATGTGTAATAGATACATTTTTCACGTTAGAGTCAGTTTTTACATCTATTGATATTTTAGCGGACACTGTTTTAATATTAACTACAATGGCTATGACATAGAACACAGTTTTGATTTCCATTATTCCACTATAAATTATGGTCCCGTTTGTAAAATAATATTAAGTAAATTATTAGTGACCCACTACTCTTTGAAATCTGAAATGAATGATAACATTTAGATATTTTGTGATGTTCATGATCTTTGGCCTATTTATCGTTTAAAAAAACATTAACAGGAAAATATATAGATCACTGATATTTTTGTGGCATTTAGAGCGATTCATGGAAACATACTAGCGTATAATTTGGAATCTGTTAACAAAAATAGTGAGGCAGCTTAACAGCACAATAATACCTATAGGTATCATTAGTACTCAATATTTTTTAAGTTTGTAAGTATGTACCAATATTTTTGACAATTATGTTCAATATTAAATTATATTGTAACGTATAACTCACATCTTAAATCGAGTTTAGCTCGACATATTACAACAGTGACAAGTTTAGATTTAGATTTAGAGTTTGCAATTAATATACTTAATAGACTATCAAAACCTATCAAACGAATAAAAAATTGGTATTCAACATTACAACAAACGAACAAACATACGGTGTGTGTAGGTAAAGAATATGAGTAATGTTCATAATCTTGACCTTCTCCGCTTTTGTGATAACTCGGGTCGAGTTAAACAAACATTTATCTATTCTAATAAAATATTTCTTTAACTGTTTGTCTGTCTGAGCGTAAACATGATAATATTAAGGAGCGATCACACTGTTGCTTAAAATACGCAAACGGTGCGGAATTGCAGTGACGTGCCGTAAACGTCAGTGCCCTTATTGTAAGTTTTCGGTTACAAAATACGTCTCGATCGCGATCGCGATAAATAATTTATATGGAAACACGAACATCGCAAACGTTCCGCTCTAGCCTCTAGGCGCTGTTCGTGTTACCATACAAATTTAGATTTTAACGCGAACGCGATCGAGACGTATTTTGTAAGTAACCGAAAACTTACACTAAGGTTACAGAAGGCCCGAAACACGAAATTCGAAGTTCGTATCGCACCCTCCCTCTCACTCACGTATTAAATAACATAAGCGTAGGCGAGACGGTACGATACGAACTTCGATTTTCGAATTTCGTGGTAGCCTTGCTGGACTTTACCGCATGCTCTCCACCAAAAGCCGTGACGTTTACGGCGCGTCAACGATTCCGCACCGCCTGCGTATTTTGATCAGCGGTGTGCACACGGGTGTGCATGCAATAAAAACGGTGCGTATACGATGCGTCACTGCGATTCCGTACCGTCACCGTTTTATAAGCAGCAGTGTGGCCACTCCTTTATGCAGAAGAATAGGAGTTCCGTACGAATCTGAGGCCGTATTGCCTAATGTTTTTGACACTCATGATCGCAATCAAATGACATATTCCGCATACAAAAGCTGTCATTTTATTGCGATCGCGAGTGTCAGAAACGTTAGGCAATAAGGCCTCTGCTTGTGACTTAGGGTCAGCAGGGCTACTACGAAACTCGAAGTTCGTGTCGTGCGGTCTCTCTGACACTTATAAATTTAATTAATTTCATTACAGTGCAATAATGCAACTACAAATAATACTGTTTTGAACGTCATCAATACAGTGCGTTAATAAAAACTGAGAGAGCAAAGGGCGGCCTTATCGCTTAAAAGCGATCTTTTTCTAGGAACCAAATCAAAATAAAAACATTTAATTAGTAGCTGTAGTTTTCTTAGATTTTTATCATAACAAAATAAACATGCAAGTACAGCCTATTGTAAAGCTAGTAAATTATTGATTGCTACTATATGCGCACTAAAATATTTATCTAGTTAGTTATGCACTACAATTCTTACAAACAACATAATATGTTCTCCAAGAGCACAACAGTAAAAAGTTTCATAGTTTTAGTAACAATACCTGTAATAATTGAAGCTAGACTGAAAATAAATATAACAGTGGGATCATTCAGGAACAATGTGAAAATCCAAACCTTTGGCTCTGATATGAAAGTGGTGACGGAGAAAGAGATAAAAATATTCAATATTACAGACTATAATTTAAATAGAGGATTTACAAAAGAACTTGGAAAGGCACCTAACAATTTATTCCTGAAAGACCCGACAAATTATGATGACTTATTTAATTATTTCGAATGGGAACCAGTCAGAAGAAAACTATATGTGAAGAAAATCAGAGTTTTAGAGCCCGTTTTAGAAGAAGTTGTACTTAAGCGGCAAAGTTATATCAATAATTCCAGTGGTATTGTCAGATCAAACGTCAGTATTTTTCAAAATGTGGAAACAGTTGTTCGCTCCTCATGGGAAAGAAGAGGTATACCTGACGAAGACATATACTATGATATCATAATTAATTTACACAACAATCATTTTGGATACATCAAAAAATGGCGTGACAGTAAAGTTAAGAGCAGAAATCTACCAATCGGCATAGCCGAAGAAGGATTCATTGAAGCTAAACCTGGAGAAACTGTTACTGTGAAATTATCCGCTCACAAAACTGTAGTCTTAATTGAAATTATTTACGCAGCAGTTTTGACGGGAAGCATTATTGGTGACTATCAAAATTTGTATGGTAAATACCATTTTTATGCCCCAGCTGTAATAGACATCATGAGAGCAGCGAACTTAACAAACGAGTTTCTAACAAAAGAGTTAATTGAGATAAGATGCTTCACCTCGCCTAAGTTGGACGTGGTCGATGGGAGGGGAAGAAAAGTGTACATTGGAAGATTCCCTGTGCCAGTTCGTAATAAAAAAGAACCCTAATAAACTCAAGTGGTAACATCACAAAAGCCTGCTTATGTATAACTACTCTAAGACAAAACCCCTACTGACCGAATTGAAAAATGTTCACTTCAGAAAAGTACTTACCCTTAGTGTAAGTTTTCGGTTACAAAATACGTCTCGATCGCGTTCGCGTTAAAATCTCAATTTGTATAGAAACACGAACATCGCAAACGTTCCGCTAGAGGCGCTGTTCGTGTTTCCATACAAATTCAGATTTTAACGCGAACGCGATCGAGAGGTATTTTGTAACCGAAAACTTACACTAAGGGCACAGAAAAGTGCGTCACAGTTTAGACGGTTAGATAATTGAATATCGAAAATTAAAATACCTACGGTTCAAACGTCGATGTTGAAAATATCGATTTTTGTCAACCTAAAATATTTGAATGTTGTAAATTAAAATATCGTACATACAAATACAAATCTGCTTTATTTATTGCTCCTTTCTCTTAATAGACGACCGGATGGCCAAGTGGTTAGAGAACCTGACTAAGAAGCTTGAGGTCCCGGGTTCGATTCCCGGCCGGGGCAGATATTTGTGTGAATAATAGGAATGTTTGTTCTCGGGTCTTGGATGTTTTATAGGTAGGTATTTTAAGTATGTATTTATCTATATAAGTATGTTTATCCGTTACCTAGTATCCATAGTACAAGCTTTGCTTTGTTTGGGACTAGGTCAATTGGTGTCATTAAGTGTCCCATGATACTTATTTATATTTATTTATAATATCATTTATTTTAAATGATCTGAGGCCGTATTGCCTAATGTTTTTGACACTCGTGATCGCAATCAAATGACATATTTCGCATACAAAAGCTGTCATTTTATTGCGATCGCGAGTGTCAGAAACGTTAGGCAATAAGGCCTCGGCCTTAGAGTTGAATTTCTCTAGCGGACATACCTACTCCACAAAAAAAAAATTTACGTGGACACTACAAGTAACAGCAAGGCTACCACGAAATTCGAAAATCGAAGTTCGTATCGTACCGTCCCGCCTACGCTTATGTTATTTAATACGAGAGGAAGAGGGATGGTACATACGATACGAACTTCGAATTTTGTGTTTCGGAGTAGCCCTTCAGGGTCACGCACGTAGAGACGGTAGAGAAAACTGCAAAGGGGCTACTACTACTATGAAACTCGCAAATCTAAGTTCGTATCGCACCGTCCCTTTCACTCGCGTATTGAATCATATAAGCGTCAGCAGGACGGCAACATACGAAGTTCGAGTTTTGCACTAAAAACAGAGGGCCTACTCCGAAGTTCGAAAATTGAAATTCGTGTCATATCGCCCCTTTCGCTCTCGTATCAAATGACACAATTAAGACAAGTGTCAGAGGGACCGAACGACACCAACGATTTTCATAGTAGCCTTGCAGGGCTACTATGAAAATCGTAACTCGAAGTTCGTATCGTACCGTCCCTCTAGCTCTCGTATTAAATTGTATAAGTGTCAGAAGGAACGCACGATGAATGAATCGTAAAATGAATCCTTGACGCACGACACGAACTTCGAGTTTCGAATTTCGTAGTAGCCATCGAAATAGTAAGTACCTGAAATGTGCACTGTGCAGGAATCACGGTCCGTCATTTTGCCGATAGAGATAGCTACCACAGGGTTATTTTATCTCACTCTATTAGTATGACCATAATTTTATGTAATTAATGAGACATTCCTTCCTCCTAGTACTTCTTTGTCAGAAAAATATACTAAGTAGCAATAACCAGAATTTTTATTACTTGTATACCAAGTCCTTATGATACGGCTGGTAGAGACTAGAGCAAATAAATTTTAGGTTTGTACGTCGGTGCTAGTAACATAAGTATTCACTTTTCTATAGGTAAAACTTATGATAATTGGCAAAACCGGTATTGACATTGTATAATACCGGTATTTCGATATTGATCTCTAAATTTCAATTATTTTATTATTAAATAGAGTCGCAACACTCAAACGTTGCAAGTCACAAATGCATTAATACTTATTTCATTAATATAATCTTAGACATTTTTGAAATAATCTTAGCTACCTACTCGTACTTAAGATTGTCGGAACCGGAAAGGTTTTGGAAGTGCGAAACTCATTCATTTTACTTTAGTAATACGAATATCGAAAAAATACCAAAATACCGGAATATCGGTATTTGAATTTTCGGTATTGAAAAAATACCGATATTGCAAAAAACGTCCGATATTAGATGCTCTATCATTTAGGTTAATAAATGAATGAAGACTAAGTGACAATACATATATATTACACTATTATTTACTTATTCATTATTTATTAACTTTTACCAGCGTCTTCGCATGCGTAAACTGAATGGATCTGGTAGTTATAATTGAAATTTACGGGATTTTTCCAAATTCCCCTGGAAATTTTCAAAATTTATAATAATAATATAATATAATATAGTGTAGTAGAATTATTATTTTATGCATGTATGTATCATTCGTATTAGACAATACGTATGATGGGTATAAAATATTATATTATAATAAATATTACATATTAGCCATTTGGATACATCGTGAAAAGATTGTCACCCTAGTCTCAATAACGAAGCTACCATCTTACTGTTTGGTGTGGCCATTGAGAAATTAATAAAACCTACCATCAAGTTAAAATTAGCTCGTGAAAAAAGATCTAAAGCTTATTTCATTAAAAAAATATTAAATCGTGTAATTATTGCTTATTATAAATGTATACATTTTATTCAATATTTTTAAAAGACAACACTCACGAAACTAAAATTTACTAATTATTTATTATTTATTTCCTGGCAATAGTTAGAGAGGGACACACTGACTTCGTGCTTGCTATTTCACCCGGACCGGAGCCCATTAGTTCTTATGTCAATGTCTTTTAGGTCGGTTTTTGCTCGTCTGTTTTTGGAGTGTTCATTCCAGAGTACTTACTATTTCGATGGTAGTAGCTCTGCTGTCATTTCAAATGTCAATGCGTCAAACGTCAACGTCAAAATTCATGCGTCAAAATGAAACTGCGTCAAAAGTTCGAAGGTTCCTACTTGGTTCCTACAATCGGAGCCGGATTTTTGCTTAATTTATTTCATCAAATTCAACAAAACTGCTTAAAATTCAATCCGTGTCGCATACTACAAAAAAGCAACGAGTTCAATGTTAGTTTCCCGTCACAGTTTGAGTGTCTCTCCCTTTTATTTTAATCCCACCATGATTTCCCATTTCACGTTTAAATTTTAATTAATTTTCCGATTAATCATATCTTCTGTTTCGATACGCACTTCAGTTACTAACCACCTTTAATTCTGTTAAAGTTTTTAGTGTTATTTAATACAGTTTTTTCTGTTTGAAGTGCGTAAAATGTATGAAGGATTTTTGATCTGCGTGTGTTTGTACACGGTCGTGTAAGTTTATTTTTAATATTTTTTTTTAATATAAGGTTCTTGCCCAACAGCCATGGTGACCAATGCGATTGCCGAATATTTATAACGCGCTCAACAGGTATGTTTCAATGAATACCTAGGTTTTAGATTATTATAAACACAAATAATGACGAAATATCCATCATAAATATGTAATTAAATTTATTGTGCCTGCTTCTGATTATGCAAGAAGATGACTTAGATTTTAGAAAGAATTTAATAGTGACTTTCGGTCATATTTTTTTTTACGCCAATTTTGCAATGTCGTAATTGGCAAAATGCCTATAAACAGAGTCATTACTATTTGTAATTACAATCTATAATTGTTTTGTTGCTAGTTTCAATCACCTTTTAACATTGGGTACTTGTCCAAAATTACCCCAAAAAATAAATAAATATCATGGGACACTTCACACCAATTGACCTAGTCCCAAACTAAGCAAAACTTGTATTATGGATACTAGGCAACGGATAAACATACTTATATAGATAAATACATACTTAATCACTTAATTTACCTCAAGGAAGCAAAATATTGTGAAGAAACCTGCACAAACCAAGTCATTTATTGGTGTGAAGTTCCCAGTCATCACTAGGCCTGTGAGGAAACCACGTCCCAAGCCCTCATTCTACAGGAAGGCTTATATTATGTGCCTTGGAGTGTGACATATAATGTCCATGTACTTTCTCAACCTCGTATCTACCTGAATTGTATACATCAAATCAATCTATCATACTTAATACAGTGTTTTACCAGCAACCAGGCTTTTTAAGGCAGGTTTAAATAAATGATTTTTGTAACTTTATTAAAAAATTATCTAGTATTTTAACAAGGCTTTAGTATACCAAATGTGACTATGTCAGCCTCATGGGGAGCCTCAGTTATATACACCACACTAGAAATATTACGCTCTCCCTTGCACTGAAACCATGTCACTGGATGCAAAGGCCTGTCTAATGACCCTGTAAATCAGCATCGCTTCTTCTGAAAGTGGTTGACTTAATAATGACAGTAATTTAATTATATAAATTTCACACGAAAACACAAGCCGAAACATGAATGCACAGAAAAACCAGAAAAAATAGACCAGCGCTGGGAATCGAACCCAGGTCCTCAGCATTCCGTGCTGCGTGCTATTCCCCTACACCACCACTGGACAGGAGACTAGACACGAATTTTTCCTATGCACCCATATTTCAACTTTGGATTCTTTTCATTAGTCACTTTAGCAGCGACACTAACGCCATCTATGATCTACGTTCTCAACGAGAAACATTTTTCACTCCCATCGAAACTATCCGTTCACCAGGGACAAGAGATGTCGCTATTAAGCAATCAAATCAAGATTACGATTTGGAGTCTTTTTGTATTTTTTATTTCAACTCCAAATTTTTGTTTCTTTTACGGTCATCCCGTGAAAGTTTTAAATAAATCCCGTGAAATTTTTATATATGATATGATAAAACTTTCACGGGATGACCGTAAAAGAAACAAAAATTTGGAGTTGAAATAAAAAATACAAAAAGACTCCAAATCGTAATCTTGATTTGATTGCTTAATAGCGACATCTCTTGTCCCTGGTGAACGGATAGTTTCGATGGGAGTGAAAAATGTTTCTCGTTGAGAACGTAGATCATAGATGGCGTTAGTGTCGCTGCTAAAGTGACTAATGAAAAGAATCCAAAGTTGAAATATGGGTGCATAGGAAAAATTCGTGTCTAGTCTCCTGTCCAGTGGTGGTGTAGGGGAATAGCACGCAGCACGGAATGCTGAGGACCTGGGTTCGATTCCCAGCGCTGGTCTATTTTTTCTGGTTTTTCTGTGCATTCATGTTTCGGCTTGTGTTTTCGTGTGAAATTTATATAAAACTTTCACGGGATGACCGTAAAAGAAACAAAAATTTGGAGTTGAAATAAAAAATACAAAAAGACTCCAAATCGTAATCTTGAGTAATTTAATTAATAAACTCATTCAGACTTTGTTAACTTTCTAACAAAATTATAGTTGCCAGCAATGTACAGCAAAGTTAATTGACAAGTTAAGTGTAAATCACAACCAACAGATACTAACTTTGATTATTGCTGGGACGTAGTTTAGCAAAAAGGATCCAAAACACTGTCATGTTATTCTTTAATTTCGCTTTTGTTCCTACTAAAATAAGCTACAAAATTGAAAAAATATTTTTTGAGGGTCGGATCCTTCTTGATAAACTAAGTCCACTTGTCAATTTACTTTGCTGTACATTGCTGGCAATTATAATTTTGTGAGAAATTTAACAAAGTCTGCATTATACTCCAATCAGTGGCGGACTAACAGGGGGGCGGAAGGGGCGGCCAGCCACGGACCTCCGGTCTTGAGGGGCCCCCAAATGCCTCTGCGTTCCCCTGATCAAAACCTACGAGACTAAAAATGTGCTTAGTACCTACGAGGGGTGATCCAAAAGTAATGATAACTAATATGTAAAACAACTCAAGTAGCCGAAAACTAAATTTATTTCTCAACGTAATCTCCAAGCAAATCTAAACACTTAATCCATCTCTCCTCCAGACCGGGAATTCCATAAAAAAAAAAAACTTTTTCGCGACTCTCCAAATATGCCTCTACAGCGGCTATGACCTCTTTGCCGTTCAAAATTTTTTTTCCTCTGAGGTGTTCCTTCAGACGTGGAAACAGATGACAGTCGCTGGGGGATAGGTCTAGTGAATACGAGGGGTATTTTAGCAATTCGAAGCTTGCGTCCTGGATTGCAGCCATTGCACCTCTGGCCTTATGAGGAGATAAGTTGTCTTGGTGGAACAGTACAACAGCACGTAGTTTACCCTGTCGCTTCTCTTTGATGGTTTCCCGCAATCTTTTTATTTGTTCGGCGTAGTATGAGCCTGGGATCGTGGCTCCTATTTCCAAGTAATCGATCATTATGACTCCTTCGGTATCCCCGAACGGACGCCATAACTTTACCCGCTGAACTGGCGACCTTGAATTTCTTCGGTGTCGAGGAAGACGGTCGCTTCCACGTCATAGACTGCTGCTTGGTCTTCGGATCGAAATGGTGAATCCAAGATTAGTTCGCGGTGACATATCGACGCAAAAAAGTTTCAGGGTCAGCTTGAAATTTTTCAAGATTGCCTAATGACTTCTCGTAACGAATCTTCTTTTGGTCGTCAGTTAACATTCTAGGCACTCAACGAGCGGATACTTTTTTCATGTGCAATTCTTCGGTTAAAATTCTTTGAATGCTGCCATAAGAGATCCCTGTGACTTCATTTAAATATCTGATTGTCACCTTTCCATCAGTTAAAACTAAATTTTCAATTTTCTTGACGTTATCCCCAGTACAGACGCTGGACAGACGGCCCTCGCGGTGTTCGTCTTTAGTTGATGTCCTACCCAAGTTAAACTCCTTGCACGAGCGTGCAACTATAGAATACGGATGAGCAGAAACCCCCAATGTTCCCGCCAATTCAATGTGTATATCTTTAGTACAATTTTTTTTTCAAACAGAAGTACTAAAGAACGGCTCTCATTTTTGTTTTCTCCATTTTCACATATTTAATCCGACAAGTCACGAATAAATGCATTTAACTCACTGACAGACATATATATTTAAATTTTTTTATTTTTATTTTACTAGCCAATAACCGCTTTAAAAAATAAAACCTCTTTTTACTTTATTCGGCCACTAAAAGTAATCAATTATCATTACTTTTGGATCACCCCTCGTACATGTTTTTAAACTGCATTTTTTTTAAACTTGGGTCCTCATTCAGCTTTATTTGCCGCCCGGGCCTCTGACGGGCTTAGTCCGCCACTGACTCCACTACTCCAAAAATACGTAAAATTTGCACACATTTTTAAATGTAACAATGAAACTAGTCAACATAATAATAATTTTAATCCATTTGTGTTCGAAATACCGAGAAAAGTGTGTGACAATTTGACTGTTAATTAAAACTTTAAATTAAACAGAGTATAGTTTAGGTTAATTTACAAAAATATGTTACTTTAAACACCCTTGAAAAACCCAGGCTGCTGGCAACATATTGTATAAAGATTTTAAAACAATTTAATGTGGTACACATGTGGTAGGACCTTGTGCAAGGTCCGCCCGGATTGCTACCACCATCTTGTTCGCTAATCCTGTTATGAAGCAGCTGTGCTTGCACTGTTGTTTCAGCATAGAGAGTAAGACAGCCAGTGAAATTACTGGCATTTGAGGTATTCCATCTTAGGCCTCTAGGTCGGCAATGCATTTGCAATACCTGTGGTATTTATGGGCGTTGGTGATCTCTTACCATCAATTCAATTCAATTCAATTTATTTCAAATAACAATGTACATTGTGTTTGAAGTTATAATACATCTCCAAAATAATATAACAAGTCAAATTAAATAGTTCAAAATTATTATTATAAAAACTAAAAATTTAATTAAATCAGGAGATTCACTGGCTTGTTTGCCATCCAGTATAATAAAAAAGAAAATGTGGCCAGATACGAGGTGGAGAGAGGAAGCGGTTGATACGGTGGGATGGTGATGGATGACTATTAGACGATGGTCCGCAGGGCGCTGCTGCTGGGCGGCGCGCTGACGGCGGGGCTGCTCGCGCTGCACGTGGCGCTGGTGCCGCTGGTGTTCCGCTACTCCAAGACCTTCAGACGTAGCCTCATCTTCGCCAACTTTGGTATGCCAGCAGCACTCCGATCATTGAACTAAAAGAATTTCTTTGCTCACCCGCGACCTTAAGATGACTCACTCTGAAGATGAGCTCTGGTTGAGTTCGAAACGCGTCAGTGTGTTGTGGTGGCGGTGATAGATGGGTTTGTGTAATTTGTGTGTGTTCTTACAGTGTGGAGGTGGAGGAACTGCATGAACACGCATAATTTGCATAGACCTAGCTATCTTAAGGTCGCGGGTGAGCAAAGAAATTCTTTTAGTTCATTGATATGGACCTCCGCAAAGTAACGCCTGATTCAATAAATTACTCCGATCATTGATAATGAAAAAAAATTAAAAATTAAAAAAATATTTATTACCAACTACCAGAAACAATTTTAAACATTAATTCGGCGACACCAACTCTAGGCAGAGCCTGTATCGTGGGAGTCAAAACACACAGGGTTAACCTTTAAAGTGCGGCTTGAAAGAAACAGAGACACTGGTGTTATATAGTAATAAGTATAACTTAACTAAGTCACAACAAATAAGAGTGTGCGTGTGTGTGTGTGCGCGCGCGCGCGCGCGTGTGTATGTGTGTGTGTGTGTGTATGTGGGTGTGTGTGCGTATCAAAGGTTGGGAGCATTACCTAGTAGTTATTATATCCTCCCTCAGCCTCTTTATTACCCACCTTTATTATTTTCAGTACAATGGCCCCTCTACACAAACTTCGAGGAGCCTGCCGCCTCAGGCATAGAAGGGGCCAGAAACCTGAGCATCGAATACCAATCTAAAGTTGACAACTGTCCCATTAAAATTGGTGAGTGTTTTGAATTACTTATACCAAAGTATATAATTATATAAGCTAAAGCAGTATGGAAGCTACGAACAAATCGATCGAAACGAACACACTCACACTGACGCGCGCTCTACACAGTCTTTAAGGGGGTCTCGCGGTATGAATTAATTTTCGTGTCACAATGAAAAAAGTTAATGGAAATTATAACTACCTGCTAACGCAGCTTTAACGCTGTGCAACTTTTTGGCCTTCACCCATACTTAAATAGATGTTTAGACGTCCAAAACCCGAGAACAAACATGAATTCATATTATTCAAACAAATATCTTTAATTTCATTCCATTATGTATGACGCTATTTTCAAAATCATATTTTCGTATAAGTTGGTTCTCTTAATAAATAAGTAAACATTAACTTCAGGAATATGGCATATACTCCCGAAGACAGCGTACGAAAGACTAAAAGGGCATTTCAATGGCACTGACAAGGAACAACTCAACAGGATCCTGGACGAAGAACTGGCCAACTCCAGGACACCTATCATGCTGTATTGCCACGGTCAGTACCTGCATTATCTTTCATCATGGGTCCATATCGGCTCACATACTTATTGAATTATTAATTTTGTCATAACTCTTTCTTCTTAAATCCAATGATTGTTTAAATAATTATAAAATAAACCTAACCTAACCTGTTGAACCTGAACCAAGATGGAGCGACGACCTGGCTAAGATCGCGGGATCGTGGTGGATGCGAAAAGCACAAGACCGGTCTGAGTGGAGAGCCTTGGGGGAGGCCTATGTCCAGCAGTGGACGTCTTTCGGCTGACATAATGAACCTAACCTATAATTTTCTATAGGATGATCATAGAAAATAAAGGCTTTCATACAAAATCTATAAATCATAAATATCTGATATTTTGATATTTGTAATAATTATCTCTAACTAATCTCATTTACACTCTCACTTTCGCTCGCACATGATAATTGCGCGATAATATTTTCCAGGTAATTCTAACTCCAGAGCGGCATCACATAGGATACAGCTCTACAAGTTTTTCCAGAAAATGGAGTTTCATACAATAGCTTTCGATTATAGAGGTAATTGTGAATATAATATTAAGATTGGTTTTTGGAATCTTTTTGTATTTTTTATTTCAATTCCAAATTTTTGTTATTTTTACGGTCATCAAAACCTACGAGGTTTGACGTTTTACGCGATGACCGTAAAAGTAACAAAGATTTGGAATTGAAATAAAAAATCTTAATTTGATTGCTTAATAACGATATCTCTTGTCCGGGTGAGCGGTTAGTTCCGATGGAGTGCCGAAAGTTTCTCGATGAGGGCTACGGCGTAGATGTCGCTAGTGTCGCTGCTTAAATGACTAAATAAGAAACAAACAAGCTGAGATATATGTGGTGCATAGGAGAAATTCGTATCCGTACCGTTGTCCAGCGGTGGTGTAGCGGTATAGCAGGCGGCACGGAATGCCGAGGACCTGGGTTCGAATCCCAGCGCTGGTCTTATTTTTCTGGTTTTTCTGTGCATCTATATTTCAGTGTATTTTTGAATATAATTATTTGGTTTACAGGCTATGGTGACTCGACGAACGTACATCCGAGTGAGGACGGGGTCGTGGAAGACTCGCTCATGGTGTACGAATGGCTACAGACCACCATAGACAAGGGGCCAGAGAAACCGAGCCTCTTCGTATGGGGACATTCGTTAGGTAAACCCTTACCCCCTTATTCATAAAACTTAACAAGCCTTTGTTAACTAACAAATGCTTTGTCCCTTTCTAACAAATACAAATGTCGAAGTGACAGATAAGGACAAACGAATTTTAGCGGCATTTTAACTAAAATAGGTTTGATTGTCGTTTATGAATAAGGGGGTTATAATTTAGACGACCAAATGGCCTAGTGGTTAGTGACCCTGATTATGAAGCTTGATGTCCCGGGTTCGATTCCCGTGTCGGGACAGATATTTGTATGAAATTACGAATGTTTGTTCTCGGGTCTTGGGTGTTTTTAAGTATGTATCCTTACTAATATTATAAATGCGAAAGTGTGTTTGTATGTTTGTATATTTGTATGTTTGTCCCTCTTTCACGCCGTAACGAAGCGACGGATCGACGTGATTTTTGGTATAGAGATAGTTTATGGGCCCGAGAGTGACATAGGCTACTTTTTATCCCGAAAAAATGCACAGTTCCCGAGGGAACAGCGCGCGATAACCGAATACCGCGCGGGCGGAGCCGCGGGCAAAAGCTAGTCTATCTATATAATTATGTTTATCCGTTGCTTAGTACCCATAACACAAGCTTTGATAAGCTTACTTTGACTAGGTCAATTGGTGATATTTATTTATTTGGTCACGTGATATTTATTTATTTTATTTATTTATTATAATCAGAGGTAGGGAAGGGTGAGCTTATGTCATTTTATTACAAACACTACCATATTTGTTTAACAGCTTACCTGATAACATCCGAAACTGACAAATATGAATTTAAAAAGATCCTTAAAAATATTTAGTAGAAACTCTTCCATAAGACATTCTTAGTTGTAACAATAATTCAGTAAAATACTTAATTTTTCAGGCCACGATCTTAAAAAAAAAGTGTGTTTTTTTACTATTTTCAGGCACAGGCATATCTTCCCATCTCCTAGGCAATCTAGACACCTTATCCTCGCGTCTGCTGGAGAGGCCTGCCCTCCCGATGCCAAACGGGCTGATATTAGAAGCCCCCTTCAATAACTTGGCTGATGAAGTGGCTCACCACCCTTTGTCTAAGGTAAAGTCCTAAGCTTACAAATCCCAGCATATCTACGTCCCACTGCTGGGCACAAGCCTCTCAGAACAAGAGGGCTTGGGCCATAGTTCCCACGCGGGCCCAGTGCGAATTGGTGTGAATTGTCCCGTGATATTTTATTTATTTACTAGCTTATGCCCGCGACTTCGTCTGCGCGGATCTAGGTTATCGCGCGATGGCGCCCTCTACCTGAATAAAAAGTATCCTATATTGATCCTTAGGGTTCAAACTACCTATATACCAAATTTCATCAAAATCGGTTCAGTGGTTTCGACGTGAAAGCGTAACAGACAGACAGGCAGACAAAGTTACTTTCGCATTTATAATATTGGTAGGGATTTATACTGTATTCATATATATTCATATATTCATATATATTTATTCAAAAAAACAATACAAGTATTGTGTTTGAAATAATATAAATAAAAAATTGCACATACATAACAGTTTTAACATTACAAGAAGCTTAACCTATATCGACATATCATTAAATATTTCTTCCACGCTATAAAAACAGTTTCTTAACAAAAACTTTCTTAACATATTTTGGAACAAAGAATCATTTGTAATAGTTT
Source organism: Choristoneura rosaceana (assembly GCA_037349165.1). Classification (NCBI taxonomy): domain Eukaryota; kingdom Metazoa; phylum Arthropoda; class Insecta; order Lepidoptera; family Tortricidae; genus Choristoneura; species Choristoneura rosaceana. Next base: position 3,112,803 of record JAZBNJ010000007.1, read on the forward strand.
TTAACTCAGTAGGCAGCCTGTTAAATAATTTGACAGCCTGATGACTGGCGGAATGCGCCACGACTTTCAGTCTTGGACAAAACTTAAATTTCCTATTTTTGGTACGTGTAAGTATACGTTCAGTTTGTTCCTCTCTGATCTCACTCTTGAAAAACTTCACAAACAGAGATCTGGGTATCGTAGGCTCCTGGTCTATTTGTTACCAGCTCGTTTTCCTTCCAGCTCGTGACGTGGCTCCCGTACTACGAGCTAGCATTCGTGTCCCAGTTCGTCTCCCGCGCCGAGCACTGTTTCCGCTCGGACGCGCACCTGGCGCGCGCGCCGCGTCTGCCCATCGCGATATTACACGCACGGGATGACGTCATCGTGCCGCACGCCGTCGGCGCCAAGGTGACACACACACACACACATACACGCATACACACACACACGCATACACACACACACGCACACACACGAGCCGTGCGCACGTGTTGTTCCGTCCTATAACTCAGAGCACAGTTTATTACACAGAACACACTTTATTACAAAAATGTTTGAAATGTCATACTAATAGCAGACTTAGAAGATGAGCCATAAAGGAATCACCTTCATCTCATCTCAGCCTATATACGTCCCACTGCTGGGCACAGGCCTCCTCTCGGAATGAGAGGGCTTGGGCCGTAGTTCCCACGCGGGCCCAGTGCGGATTGGGAACTTCACACGCACCATTGAATTGCTTCGCAGGTTTGTGCAGGTTTCCTCACGATGTTTTCCTTCACCGCAAAGCTCGTGGTAAATTGCGCACATGAATGTAGCCAAGGTGAGGTAGTTATTGTACGACCTGAGGCCGTATTGCCTAACGTTTCTGACACTCGCGATCGCAATAAAATGACAGCTTTTGTATGCGAAATAATTCTAATTCTAATTCTTCTTTAAAATATGGCTTCTGTCCTAATTAATAAGACAATTTCGCCAGTGTCAAAGTATTCTCTTTCGAGAGGCAACGTTGTACGGTGATTGTAGTTTTTGTAACTTGATAGTAAAATTATAAAAACCACGTGGAAACAACTTGCGCATTAAAAAATGTCAGACACGAGAGCAATATTGAATTTTGTGGTCACTGTTCACTGTTAAGGTTAATCGCCGCATAAAACACTATCAAAATTATACTTCAACTAGCCAAAGAAACAGAAATAGCAAAATTAGATATTGTCTACATCCTCCATGTTCGAATGCCACAAATCGAATCGTTTCTGACACTCGCGATCGCAATAAAATGACAGCTTTTGTATGCGAAATATGTCATTTGATTGCGATCGCGAGTGTCAAAAACATTAGGCAATATGGCCTCTGGTCAATGCTCGACCGATGTTGTACGACCTAATAATCGGTGCACACTTTTGACGGCAAGCAATCGATTCTCACGATTGATCATTTGTTAGTTGGATTGTTTTTAGAAGCATACGCCATAGTTGACAACCTTAGAGCGATCGCCGAGCGTACGAGTAGATATAGTCAATTTAGTCATTTTCACTATAATTTCCTTGATAATATGTGTGTTCCAAAAAACCATTCATAATTTGATTGCTTAATAGCGACATCTCTTGTCCGGGTGAACGGTTAGTTCCGAAGGAGATATTGAAGGCTTCTCGTTGAGAGTTAGACAATATAGATGGCGCTAGGTAACTGCTTAAGTTACAAAGTAAAGTAAAAACAAGCTGAGATATGTGATGCATAGGGAAAATTTGTGTCTGTGCCGTTGACCAGCAGTGGTGTAGCGGTATAGCACGCGGCACGGAATGCCGAGGACCTGGGTTCGATTCCCAGTGTTGGTCTTATTTTTCTGGTTTTTCTGTGCATCTATGTTTCGGTTTGTATTTTCAATGTATGTGTGTTGTTTACAGCTGTATGAGTCAATCCGTCAGTCCCGGGCGGCGGGCGGCGCGCCCGTCGTGTTCCGCTCGTACGAAAAGAGCGAGAGCCTCGGACACAAGTGGATCTGCAACGCTAAGGACCTGCCCGAAGTCATTGGGTAACGAACGACAGATTAAAGATATCTTTTTTAGTTTTAGTCCTTTTTAACCCCCGACGCAAAAAGAGGGGTGTTATAAGTTTCACCGCTTTGTGTGTCTGTCTGTGGCGCCGTAGCTCTTAAACGGGTGAACCGATTTGGATGCAGTTTTTTTATTTGAAAGCAAATTTTCTAGCGATGGGTCTTAGACATGTTTTATCAAAATAGCTTCAGTTGTTTTTGAGATATTAAACTTTGAACTTTAAAGACCTTTTTTAGATATATGTAGTTTAGTTTTTAATATAGTTTGTAATTAAATCGTAATTTAAAGTTTATTTATTCAATCAATATAATACATCATACATTACAAAAAAAAACATACAACCGAATTGATAACCTCCTCGTTTTTTTGAAGTCGGTTAAAAATGTCAGTTACAAGTTATCCATATCCATTAAATTAAAATCACAAAATCATAATTAAATCAAACAATGAATCAAAATATTATTTTAATTTAGTTTGTAATATTTTATTTATTTTGATTCATTTCTATCTTAATAAATTCACATAGTCCATATATATGATTTTAATATTTGAAGTGACAATGTCGGCGGTTTTCTCTTTTGTGTGCCGTCTCCGTCTATTCCAACAGAACAAACAGAGACGGTATCAAATTTAATGGATAATGAAACGGAGGGTAAGAATGTTTTTTTTTTTACAGACAATTCGTGAATACTCACCGTACGAAGACTCCTACGAAATAGAGCTACGAAGTTATTCAAAAATAGTTTTAATATTTATTACTATATTTAATTTCGAAATAATTAAAAAAAAATAGCAAGTCTCTAACTTTCATTCGAGTATAATTGAACTAGTTTGCTGATGTCGTTCGGAAATTTAAAGGGAAAATCGGTTTTCTCTTTCTCATTTGAATGTTCATGAAAACGAAGAGAACCGATAAATCCCGAGTGATAGTAACATTCTAGTTGTATGTACTGTAGTATTTTGTTAGGTGGGTGGATCAACTATTTCTTGTTGTTATTCTGTCCCGTCAGCGAGGGGACAAAAGTAGTACAGTTTGATAGAAGAAATGTTGTGTCACATAATACTAAAATGCTTATTAGATGACCAATAACAAAGGGCTTAAAACTATCATAAAAATGCATGTTTGGCTAATTTTAATTATATAAACTTCGGTTTAAAGAGTGACTCAGGAGACCGTAACTATAGCAACTAGTGACAAGAAAAAGTTGATCGACCCAGGTACACTAAAAATAGTGAATATTGCGCAAAACTCTGCGCAGAGGGCGACACTAGCACAAAACGTAAACAAAGCGCCATGACAGCATCCGTTCTCTTTATAGTTTGTCGCCATAACGGATCACATGTATATTAGTAACAAAATTTACAGCGCACTGAATCTACAGAACAAACGGCTAAACTGATAATGTCTTTTCCAACCTCAATATTGGTGGAATCATTGATAGTATAGATGGAGCTGTATTTTCAATAACTGAATTGAATAGGGATGTTGACGCCATGAAAAAATAATTCGAAGGCACGACTAAAGTAAAAAACACTTTATTTTAGCCCTGAAAACCAGATTAATTTTCGATTTACTGTAAAATTAGACTTTTTGTTGCTTTAAAACAAATTAATAGTTAGTTGATTGAGTTGGCGAACAAATAGCGACTTATGACGTCATAAGTCGCTATTGCCATTGAAACTCTATGGGAGTTTTGACAGCTCATAAAAAGTACGTCAGTTGATTGGTGGTGTCAACATCCCTATTAGTAAAAAAATACGAGTAGATACGTAGAAGAACAAGGGTCACTGACGTAATCAAACGAATTAGCTCGTTGAAGTGGCAATGGGCGGGCCATATAGCACGGAGAGCAGATGGCCGTTGGGGCCGAAAAGTTCTCAAGTGGAGGCCGCGGATCGGCAAGCGCGCGTAGGACGTCCAACGAGATGGACGGATGACCTGGTTAAAGCCGCGGGCTCACGGTGGATGTAGGCCGCTGCCAACCGAAGCAACTGGAGATCTATGGGGAGGCCTATGTTCAAATTTAAAAGACATTCAAAAAACTTTGACGGCAGAAAATTGCAATAATATTCCCTATTATGAGAGGTAATGGTGGATGAACAATGACAGCGCGAAGAAAAAATGGAATAAATATAATAGTAATGTAATTTATTTATTTTTATTTATTATACTTGAATAAGGAATTATAGGTACTCATGGTGTTGGGAGGATTGGTTGAAAAAATACTCTGCTTTGTGCCCAGCTGTGGGCATTGCTTTTGATCGCACGAAGCCTTAATACAGTCGAGTTCAAAAACATGTGAGCAAAAATTTGATCAAAAATATCTGAACACGACTTTATTGTTAACGGCATAGGAGCGTCTTCAGATATTTTATGAACTCAACTGTACCTACCTAGTACGTATTAATTTATTTGTAATTTACTGAGGTCAATTCAATAAATTATTTTTATAATTCATGCTGTTATTATTTTACGAAATACAGTCAACTAGATATTGATAGGTAGGTACCATCAGCCAAATAAGTCTTCTTTCAATTTTTAAACAAGCCTATCAAATAAATTATGTCCCTAAAGTCTACCTTTCAAGTTGACAGACACGTCTATTGGAATTTTTGTTTTATGACATGCAAAAAATTATACTTCGTACGCTTCCTTTTCATTCTTTGATATAACTTTAACATGTAGTAGTTGCATTGTACTGGTAACATCGCACAAGTTTTAGAGAAAAAAAAAACTTAAAAAAACATTTCCGTTTCCGCCATATTGGAGTGCCAGTGCCAATCCAACCACTTCATTGTTTGTTTGTGCGCGGTGATTTGTTTGCGAAATATTCAACTTTAAAGTGCAAATTTTCATTAAAATCGAGCGTCCCCCCCTCTAAAATCTAAACCGGTGGGTGGAAAAATTTGAAAAAATTCAGGATGGTAGTCAGTATATCAAACTTCCAAGGAAAACTATAACGGCTAAGTCTGCTTGAGAATTATTAGTAGTTTATGAGTAAATAGCAGCGTAAGGTATAAAATATACCTAAACTTGGAAGATTCCATATAAAATACGAAATCCTTAGAAAAATATTACTTAATTTTTTCGTAATGGCTACAAAACCCTATTTTGGGCGTGTCCGACACGCTCTTGGCCAGTTTTTTTGTATGTATTTACATCTCCGTTACCCTTTACTAAAATTAGTATTATATAATAATAATCACGGAAAGGGGTTCAGGAATGTGAAGAGGCAGCCAGCAAGATGGACAGGCGATGGTGCGAGCGGCTGGGAAGGACTGGATGCGGAAAACTCAGGACCGCACAGAATGGTCTAAAATGAAGGAAACCTTTACTCAGCCACAGAATAGATAATAGTGCAAGTACTCAGCATTGGGTAGATCGAGGTTGAAGAAGAAGATGTGATAATAGCCTCCTTGTGTCTTTATAAGAAGTCTTGTAAATATTTTATTGTCCATGGTGTCTGACATTGTCTGGCGTAATGTCATTCTATCAACAACTATGTTTCTTTACCATGTCCTATTTTATTATTGAATAAAGCCAATATTCTATTTGGACTTGTCTAATCCTGTATCAGAAGAATAATAATAAACCGTTGTTTATTTCAGGCAACACTGCCCGTAAAATAAATACCTGCTACAAGCAAATTTGTACTGCGTCGCTTTGTTGCTATTGCCTTTTGTCAAGGCGTTTTAGTACATTATATTTTTAATGATAACCATAATTTCTTCTTTTCTTTTAAAATATGGCTTTTCTGTCCTAATTAATAGGACAATTTTGCCAGTGTCAAAGTACTCTCTATGAGAGGGACGTTGTACGGTGCTTGTAGTTTTTGCAACTTGATAGTAAAATTCCAGAAACCACGTGGAAACAACTTGCGCATTAAAAATGTCAGACACGAGAGCAATATAGAATTTTGTGATCACTGTTCACTGTTGAGGTTAATCACCGCATAAAACACTATCAAAATTATACTTCAACTAGCCAAAGAAACAGAAATAGTAAAATTAGATATTGTCTACATCCGCCATGTTCGAATGCTACCAAATCGAATCCAACCATAATAATAATAATTAATTATGTATCTCGGAAGTCGATAAGAGAAGTCACTATGACAGGTCAAAAAATGCCATGAGAATTCCGTTCTCGGTTAATGACGGACGTCGCTTGTTACTACGCGAACGCAGTTTCGTGGTACCAGGCATCCAACTCTTATCAAACGCACGGCCCGGCGAGCGAGCGGAGTAGCGGCCATATTGCCGTTTCGTTCTGGAACGGGCTTCGAGTGGGTTGTTTGGGTATTCGCTTGTTGTTTTCTGTTACAGTTAGTAATTGCTCAAAATTATTGTTTTTACCGGTAAAAATAATTTACAGGCCGTGGGTATTTTTAAATTTAGCGAGTTGAGAACCCTTGATCTTTTAGATTATTTTTATCAACTGTCGACGAATAGGTAGACTATAGGTAGGTTACTAGATAGGTAGGTAGATAGGTGCAGGTAGGTATAGTAGGGTATAGGTAAGGTAGTATAGGTTAGGTTTTGTAGTCTGAATGGCAAACGGATTTTATTACAAGGCGTAAGAATACTATTAATGTATGGGAGGTGTATGACCTTCGAAACTTTACATGTTTTTATGTAACTAAATATTACATAAATTAGGTAAGTACTTACATGAATAATCGCAAGATTAATCAACCATCTATCCAGTAAACCAGATTAGATTTTTAATATTTTGATCCACATTATGCAGTTCCTCTATAAAATTTTGACGACCTAATAAAATCAAGATTTATAAAAGTTGACATCACGCACACATTTGCATAATTACTAACCTAACCATAAAAATGCGTTTAAAAAAACAATAACAACGATTTCATGCATTTAAAAATCGTAACTGAATTTAACCGTTCGAATTTAAACTTAGAAGCTACGAGTTAAACATCGAAATGAAATCGAGTCTGAATCAAATTCGTGCACGAATGTGTTCTTTATTTAATTTGTACAAATTGAACGTAATATTTTATGGGTGTTTTTTAGTAGCGGCCGGCAATAAATCTTTTTTGAAATTAAGACTGGCCGGTACGGTAGCGACCGCTGGCCGACAGAGGAAATAATTTATTGTCTATGGCTTAGGGGTCAGCAACATTTTACAGGTGAGTTTTGCATATCATCAACTAATTTTTGCCTTCATCTCCGTCCGCGAAAAGATTTTCGTTAAATAAGTGCCTACTGGTGGAACAACATAAAATTAAGTTTTTCAGTCACGGAAACGAAGGCCTCCAACGATTTTGATGTATTCTTACTTATTAAGCAGGCAGGTATCTAAGTCTAAAGTAAATGTAAATATACCTACTAAAGTAAGTGTCATGTTTCTTTTTTTTATTATTTGTTTTTATTTGCCCGAAAAAATTTTAATTTTTTTTTCATGTTCATGTGTAACGTAATTTCAGAATTCAGTCTGATTTACATTATCGGTATTTTTTTCAAGTTTTCTGTTATTTCTGAAAATAATATGTCATCTGACACTTACTTGAATATGGGCTTTGGCTTGAAGTAGGTAAGTACGTTACTATACGTACTTAACTACTTTAATTGAATAGGTTATGTAACAAGTTTCATTTGTTTTTTCTCTAAAATTTAAATAAAAAGTTACAGAACTGTAAATCAGATAATATTTTTTAACCTACGTACCTGCCTACACATCGATACAAATTACTAAAAAAACGAGCCTACTCTTTTAAGCACTCAAAGGGCCGGCTACGCATCCGTAATTCAACTTATGTTAAGGGTGTCCATGGGCACAGATAATTGCTTCTCATTAGGAAAACCGCCTACTAAATAAATATAATAAATAATAATAATACCCTATTTTTTTAAACTTAACTAAATTCTTCTTAAATACCTACATAGGTATATAGGTATACCCAAAAAGAAACAAAAAACAAACAACAGACCATAAATTGTTCACTACCCCTGCTCATTAAACAAGTGTGAATCAAAGATTCTTTATTTGAATTTATCCTTCTCTCGATCGGCACAACGAAACGGAAACGCTTTGTCAATTGTCCGATGCGACCAATGTTGCCAGACCTCTTATTTCTGTCAACTTTAAACAAAAATACATTACAATTTAGTATCCACTGCAAAATTATTAAATAGGATATTTACGGATTTTATTATTAATTTTTATTAGTAAAGCAATATATAATACAAATAATAAAAATGATATTGTAATATTCCTTAAAAAATCAACCTAGGCGAAGAACACAACGGATCATTTTATACTGGTTGATTTAAAACATGTCCATTTAAGTGTGAGCTCCGCTTCTTCAACTGTTTACGATAAACATCGAATAAAGGAAGTATCTTTGTAAACTGGGTGGTTTCAGCTTGGGATAAGAACAGCATTCCTGTTATTTCTAAATTTGTCAGTTTGCTGATTTTAGGTGGAGCCGATCGATTTGTCTGATCTTGCTGTTTTAATATTATATGTATTTATTTATTATGTATTTGACTTCGTCTGCGCGGTATAGGTTATCGCGCGGTGGCGCCCTATATCGGAATAAAAAGTATCCTATATTGATCCTTAAGGCTTAAACTGTCTCTACATAAAATTTCATCAAAATCAGTTCAGCGGTTTCGACTTGAAAGCGTAACAGACAGACAGATTTACTTTCGCATTTGTAATATTATATAAGTAGGGATAATTTTAAATTACTTCAGTGGGTTGGTTCAAAATTGAAAAAAAAAAATGCCTTGTTACCTTTTCCTGATAGGAGGTAAGCCATGATTTTTCTTTGTTTTTACTTAGGAGTAATCTCCGGAAGTATCGGCTAATTTTGAAATTCTTCACTTTAATTATTATTTTCCAAGAAAGAGGCAATTTTCATTTATGAATCACTAATACCTTTCTATAATAAGAATAAACATTTGATTTTTTCTGCTGTTTTGTGCCTGTTTTATAATTAGTATCATAGATAAACTAGAATAGGTAATAACGAACCGATCGAACCTACAACCACCGCAGTGTTGCCATTTAATACAGATTTTAAGCTGTCGATCGATACCTAGAAATAACAGATTTTACTATAATACGAGTATAGGTACTTTTATACAGTTTTTAACAATTCTATCATTTTGAACATGAAACTACCGTGAGACACTCATATTAAATGATATTGTAATAGATAACTCACGTCTTAAGTCGAGTTTAGCTTGACATGTTTCGGGCTATTTCGTGGCCCTTCTTCAAAGAAGCACGCGACTCGACGCCTGCCGCAACACGCGCACTACGCGCCACCACTGCTATGTTACTGATTTCATACAGATTTTATACAGATTTTTAGACTTTATAATACCTACAGATTTCTTGGTTGAGGATATGGTAACACTAATCACTAGTTTCATAATTCATCATGATGACATCATGACAAGTGAAATTACACGAACCGAAGGGGTCGTTTTCGTTGCCTATAATTTCATTTGTCATAGAAAATACGAAACCGTGCGGTTTTCACCGTTTCTTGAAATTTCACATACCTATTAACCTTAAGTAGAGCAATAAGATTAAGTACTTACTTTATAAACAGTCGTGAGAAAGCAGTCTCAGTAAATAAACATTTTTGATAAATGAAAACGGAAAACAGCACAAAACTATAGAGTTAGATAGATAGGTGAACATGTTCGCTCACTTTCCTCAAAAGATTTAATACCTACTTACTCACTAAAGCATTTACCTATACCTTGTAATTTGTTTGAACTAATTTAAAACCAACGCCCTATCACTCTCAGTAGCAAACAAGCGTACCAAAAAGCAACAGACTTCACGCAAACTATCGAAATCTGATACTCAAAACACTTCATTTCTTCTTTACACCCATAAAAAGAACCTCTAACGCTTCACCATAGAGTTTTGTTTTGTTTTAAAAAAGCCAAGGTCCAAATTACTCTACCCCTACCAGGCAAGCGTGAAATACAACCAAGTGGGTACTTTCAGTACGCAATCTCGCCACATGTGCGAGTTTAGAGCGTTTTGGAACGCGCAAATATTCATTACTGGCAACCCCGCGGAGAAAATTGGCGCGAAATCTCTTACATAGTGGGGTAGGGTTGGGATGAAGACGCGTTTGCCGATATTTTTTGTATTTAATAATTGAAGTTATGATGAAACTAGTTCGATTTTAAATTAAATAGAAAAAAAAATTGAATTATACGATCGTAAATGTGTAAAAAAATAACTATCAAATTCACGTAATTTACGTGATAATAAATATTTAACTTTGTTTGATGTAAGCACTTATTAGGTGTTAAAACTTAAGTAGCTGTGGGCGTTTTAAAAAAAAAAGTGGACCCTTTTGTTTTTTTTGAAATTTTGGAAACAATATGATTTTTCCTACTCAGAATCACACGCACAATCGATTCCGATAGTTTAAAAAATGTCCCCAAAAATTACAGTTTTTTGTGTCAGTTTCGGCGTAACAAAATTGACTTATAAAATTTTGTATGAAAAAATGGGGACATTTTTTAGACGATCGGAATCGATTATACTCTTTATTCTGAGCAGAGCGGTAGCATGAAGTGCGTGTGTTGCGGCAGTCACCGAGTCGCGTGCTCCCTTGAAGAAGGGCTACGAAATAGCCCGAAACATGTCAAGCTAAACTCGATTTAAGACGTGAGCTACCCGTTGCAATATCATTTAAAATAACATGTGCAAAATTTTCATTAGTAACTCTGATATTAAAATACGATACAATCCCTTTTCAAAGTAGTGACATTATTTTTCATCGATAAGTTATTACTATAAACGTCACTACAGTCAGGGGTGAAATTTAATATTATTCATATGGCAACTTCTGTTTGTGTTCGTTCGCTGCCCGCGCCCAATAAAGAGGTAACCGCAGATTTAATAACTAGAGGATTGAAAAAAAAATACAAACAACTTGTTTCTTCCAAAATATACTGAGCGGCAAAAAATCTGGCCCTAAAAGTGTATGCAAAACACCACAACACAACACAATTACACAATCCTCCTATTATAATTCTCCTATTTATGTTTATAATGTGTTTTTGTTGTGATGTGGTGTGTTTTTGTCGTCAATAAAATGTTGTGTGTTTAAGTTTGTTTGAGTTCAAAATCGGTAATTTTGTGTGAAGCGTGCGCCAAATTTTGTGTCGTTGAGTATATTAGTTTAGTTTATTTATTTATTCACTCAACGTAATATCGTCATTTAGGTACCATCAACCAAATAAGTGGTCTATAAATTTTTAAACAAGTTCCTATCAACTGACTGTTGCTAAAGTCGAACTTTCAAGTTGACAGACACGTATATTGGCATTATTGTTTTATGACATGCAAACGGTTATCAACTTTAGTGTGGTGGACCACATATTTGGCTGATGTTACATAAATGTCAAGTTACACAATTTATATTTAAGTCGTCAAAGGTAGTATTAGTACAGTCAATTGATAACGGGAATCATTAGATTTTAACATACACACATATAAACATATTTGTATTTATAAAATCTAATTTTATAAAAATAAATTAACAAAATCTTATTTTATAAAATCTAATGTTTCTAATCATTACATTTATACATGCGAGTTTGGCATTTTCTGGCTCAATCGCTTAATTAGAAATTGATAAGAAAATATTCAGAGATGGTGGACAGTTTTCATCAGTACTTGTTTTCATGACGTTTTCATGAATGCAAATGTTATTTACCACTAATTATTACCTAACCTAACTGAAGATGAAATTTTGTTTATCTCAACTTTTTAAATACCTACTTTATAATATAATTATTTACCTACTAGCTGCTACCCGCGACTTCATCTGCAACAAATAAACATACTTAGGTAGATACATAATATTTGTAATATCTAGTAGTTGAGACTTGAATTCCTTTATTTTTTTGTTGAGTCTATAATCTAGATACCTACACCTACCTAAGTACTAAATATCTACTCTACTATTCTCTACGTACGATAATCCAAGACCAAACTTATTTATTTTTTTATTTACCTATTTATTTATTCCAACAAAAATTACAGCATTACAGTTAAACACCAATATGCTGTAAAATTAAAATTATACAAATAAAAATATAAAAAAAACCATGAATAGTTAGGGACTTGCTCATTCGTATTTTATAATTTTTCTTGTTTAGCATGGAACCCTAGTTGTGGATAAAAATTTCAATTTATTATTTGCAGACTTAAGCCGCACTTTAATCTAAAAACAGGCGACTGTAATGAAACTGAGAAACAGGAATATGGTTCTACTTCTTTATATTTACAACCAAATTGTCAAGTACGAATTGGGCTTGAAATATAAAGGTTTAAAATCCATATCCATACTAATATTATAAATGCGAAAGTGTGTTTGCATGTTTGTGTGTTTGTGTGTTTGTATGTTTGTATGTTTGTCCCTCTTTCACGCCGTAACGGAGCGACGGATCGACGTGATTTTTGGCATAGAGATAGTTTATGGGCCCGAGAGTGATATAGGCTACTTTTTATCCCGAAAAAATGCACGCGATAACCGAATACCGCGCGGGCGGAGCCGCGGTCAAAAGCTAGTATTTCATAAAGTTTTAAACCGTTTTTCGTATTTCTTCACGCCCTTATTAGTAACCTGTCATAAGTATAGTTATTGAATTGACAGGAAGATAATGTTGATACTTAAGTTAATAAGTAGGTATTTTATCATAGAGACGAATTTAAATAATAATTAAAAACGTCAAGTGTGAAAATATGACAGCATGGTGTGAATAGTTGAGCCTGTGTGATTTTATTTGGAAGTTAATTCGGAGAGGAATTTTTATCGACTTGGAGGTTTATCTTTAGGCTACCCCCCTGTAACGGCGGTAAGTATGGATACCGTCGTTTCAGGGGTTACCTTTTCTGTGCAGCTGACTGTTACATACATATCTAGAGTGTGTGAACGTAAAGATACACAAACCTGGTTCACCGCCATATGTTCATACCTATAATAACTATCTCCTCCACAAAAGAAATCCTTAATTGCATTTTTACATGACATTTCTTTACACATTACACATAAGGTAAGTAGTCATATTTATAGGTAAAAATAACCGTTCTAATAAAAGTCGGACTCAATCAAAATCATCAACGTAGGCTGCTTAAAATAGATTGGGTTAAGAGATAGGTATATAAATTATGTACTGTATACATTTAGGCATTAGATGTTTCGCGGAGGTTTAAAATAAAACAGATTATATTTATAATTTACTGCTCCGGGAAATAAAATACCTATGAAATATTTATTTTAAGGCAAAGCAAATCAAGCTTATCTTAACTTTTTATTTTAATTTAGATTTACTTTACGATTTTTACAAAAGTATTGGTTAAAACATTATGTTGGGGGAACGTTTCTTAACAATTGTTTCTACTTTTTTATGGTGTTTTCTTTGTTATTAAAATATGTCATTTTTACTACAATAGGCATGTTGACACCACCAATCAACTGACGTACTTTTTATGAGCTGTCAAAAGTCAAAACACAATTCTCCCATAGAGTTTCAAGGGCAATAGCGAATTATGACGTCATTATCCGGCAACTCAGTCAACTAACTATTTATTTGTTTTAAAGCAACCAAAAACCTAATTTTACAGTAAATCGAAAATTAATCTGGTTTTCAGGGCTCAAATAAAGCGTTTTTTTTACTGGAGTTGTGCCTTCGAATTATTTTTTAATGGCGTCATCATCCCTATTGATATGATACCTATTATTGCATATCTACTTTCTTCAAAGAGCTGTTGATAAATGAAAAACTGCGGGCTGGCGATGGTTTCAAATATGAAGACTTAAGAGAATAGGTACGTCTCAACTCATGTCTTTCTGTATAATCATTAAATTTTATATAAACAACCATGAAAAGCTGAGCAATTGGTCATTACGGCTAAGCCTCGCCTGCGGCACCTCATTACTTAATGGACGGCAAATCCGAAAGACATTTTAATTTCGAAAAACAATTCCGTCTGCGCCATTTTAAGAATGTTTTATGATTTTATTTTCGTAGAGTCCAGCGTGATCGTTTATTTTAGTTGGATTCTTTGATGTGGTTGGGAATGTTTATGTGGCAGTATATTTCGTGATAGGTACTACCTAACGTTATAACCCAGTCAGACTTACGAGTACGTTCACGTACAGTATCGAAATCACGTACCAGGTGGAACCTTTGTGCTGCTAATATCAAGTTGATATCTCATTATCTCTGTCAAAGAAATTATAGAAAAAAATATTTTGAAAAGGTTGCACCTTGCTCTGTGATTCAGTTCTTTGACTGTAGGTCGGGACGTACGGATGGGTGACATTTTTTTAATGTTATTCGGGAAAATTTTCGATTTTAAGTGACACGAGCGAAAAACTCCGCTGAGACACAAGTACGCAAACTTACCTACGTTTATCTGGCCTTTAACAGGAAAGCATCTAAGCATATACCTAACGTAGATTATTTTCAAGACTATACAGAACACTACCACTGTACCTACCTACCTACAAACAGTACTAAGTAGCTGAATATAATTGTATATTATTATTAGGAAACAAAAAATTAGACTTAATATTGGATTTTATCAGTATAAGCTTAACTCTTTAATGAAATAGGTAAAGTACCACTAGAAGTTTGATTAGAAATCAAAATATACATATTAAGTACCTACTTACTTAAGGTTGCCTGTTGCCTACTTACTCGTACTTAAAGTTGACTTCATTAATTTAATTACCTAGTCCAGGAACAGAAATGATATTGCTTTCTGATACTTTTGAAGATTGCTACCAGCGCAAATACTTAAATATTAACAAGGAAATGAATGACATTAATACAGCCACTATTTAATGAGACACGTAAACTGAACATTGCGAAGAAATTCAATAACACGGGGTAAAACTTATAGGTGCTTGAGTCTCAATAATAATTTCCATAATACCAAATCAACTAGGCAACTCTAGAACACAATTGCCATCATTACCATTAATAAGCCTGCATCTATTACATAAAACATCCATCGCCAGAGACTGTGCCCTAATCCCCTTACCTTTCCCCATAAATCATAAATACACCATTATTTATGACCGATTCAATTTCACCCACCTACGTACGTTCATTGTTTATTTCATCGCATAAAAAAACTGTCACGAAACTGAACTGTCGAGAAAAAAACATCTCCCGGGCCTCTTTTAAATAAAACAAAAGACGGGAGACATGTCGGTAAAACAATTGACTGGCGGTCGATAAGCAACGTCCCATCACTAGACGGTGGCGCTCGAAATTTAATTTTCCCGCCATTTCAATACAGTTGCGTTCAGTGTCGCCAGTTTGCGATTTATGTCTGTTTGGAGCGCGGGAAGTGGAAGTGGTTACATATTTATAAAATGGAATCGATTTTTAAATAAGCCAATGGTTGGGCTCGGCGCGAGAGGCGGATGCGTAGGCCCCTCCCCCGCCGGCGTCAGATGAACGTCTGTGCTCTTTTTGCTCACTCGCGCAGCGGCCGTCGAGACACTCGGATGTCTGGCTAGAGCGTGACCAAATATTGACATTTAGTGTTTAACTATCGATAAAAAAAAATCTTACAACCTTAATTATTCTTAGCTGAAAATTATGACTTACGATTTAACGTTTTTGTAAGCGTTTTTTAATGTAATAGCTAAACGCAAAATAGTATTAAAATATGGATTTTGGCTACTGAATTCATTAGATTTTTAAGAAATAAGCCAGAAGTAGTGTAGAGAGACAGTTAGCAAGCAGCATACCTACCTACCTACCTAATGCTAACAGTTTAGTAGGTATTGATTGCTTTATGTATCAAAACAAAACTTATTTTATATCTACTTCGTCTGTACTTCTATACCTTCTAAGTATAAGAACTTATAGGCTTTGGTCCCTTCTACTGAGTTCATTTTTTGTCACCGAGTAATAAAAAGCTACACCATTCTTAATACAGTGTTTAACTGTTTTTTATTTATTTTATAAATCAAAGTTCGATAAAAAAGACAGATACAGATAAATAAGTATAGATTTTCCAAAAAAGTAACTAGTTAAGTATAAATTAAATTTTCAACAAATTTTTATTAAACCCAAAAGTTTCCGAATATCGTATTACTGTGGGTTAACTAAGTAGGTATATATGTAGTTTCACCGCATTATTTATGAACAAAGTTTCCATGGGGATGTAAAATAAGTCCCATGCATCAGGTTAGTAAGTATCACAAAAAATATTGTATAAACAGACAAGTTGAAAACACAAAAAAAAAGTATTACGGAGACACTAACTTAGCACTAAAAGAGATGTCTTCTAGCTAACCTACTAGGTATTATACTACAGCATTACGAAGTAATAATGGGCAGGCTCGTAAACTGCTCTTCAAACTTCAGGTTCAGAAAAAACAAATCAAGCAAAAACCTACCTTACTGCTCTGTCATAAAATTCTTATCATGCGTGTTAACATCTTGGTTTTACTGCACTCCGTTTCACTGCTTTGCTTTAACAAGGATTTAAATTTACGTTTTGCTGCATTCAATATCAAATCTTAGGCAAGTGTGATACAGTACATTTTTGGCTGATTAAAAAAAACATTTTGCACCTTGTAATAGCGGGGCCATTTGTCTCCGTAATTGTGCAAATACTTTACTATGGCGGATATTATCGATATCGGTAAAACTTATGAGTAAATCACTACGACACAGTAGCTTGTTCGGTTAAAGTAAAATTATAGAATTAGGCCTAGAAAACCTACGCCAGTAAGAGTAGCTCAAACATTCCATGCAAGTAGCTCAAGCGCTTATGTCAGTTAGTGTAAAGTTTGACGTAAGCACATAATAGGTATGCAAGAATTTTGTCTAAAAAGTAATCCCACTTTGTCTGTGATTTAAACTTAAACAGTTATGCCGATGCCATGCAGTTACTTTCACTTGATTAAATAATAAAACAAATTGTTTATCAACGTAAGCGCTGATTTATTGTGAACACGTTGATATGCGTTTGTATGCATTTAATTAAAAATCATTAAAACTAATTTAAAAAAAAATTGCCTGTCCAGGACTTTTTTAGGAAAACCATTCCTAATATATTTTGTAATAGATAGATAAATGTATCTATTTATTTTACATGTCAAGTTATTAAAATTAAAACAAATTCATAATCAGTCAAATAAACCGCCCCGCGTCATACCTGAAGGGCTACTCCGAAACACAACGTTCGAAGTTCGTGTCGTGCGATCCCTCTCGCTCTCGTATTAAATAGTATAAGTGTGAGAGGGACCACACGACACGAACTTCGAACGTTGTTTCGGAGTAGCCCTTCTGGTGCAAAGGTGCCCTACACTCGCCGCGTTGCCGCGTTGAACCGCGATAGACAACTTCTGCACCAGAAATGACCCAGAGCGGGGTTCAAGACCCCTCTCGTAATAGATTATAAAATAAATTTCAATCTCTTAACAGACCGGTGAAAATCTTTATTTATAAACAAACAAACAATACAATACAATGATTAACAGAAATGAATAAAAAAAAAAACTAAAACTAACTTAGGTATTCTAAACCTAAAAATCTATATTTACCTACAAATATCGCCCAAGTCGTTGCTACTGGGCAGGGTGCCCATAAGGCTGGCTGCGTTTCCTCGTTGTATGGCAATGCCAATACGTTGGCCGAGGAAAGAGCCAGCCCTATGGTCACCAGTGGAACGGGCAAGCTTCTTTTTTAACCCCCGACGCAAAAAGAGGGGTGTTATAAGTTTTTGTTGAATATATTTTCAAGTTCTAATAACTATTCATAGTTTTTTTTTGTATTTTTATATTTTTGTTTTGTATAATTTTAATTTTACAGCGCATTAGTGTTTAACTGTAATGCCGTATTTTTTTGTCGGAATGAATAAATAAATAAGGTCGGATCTTCTACTAGATACGGTTTTATTACGCGAAAGCGAGTTTTTTTATTCCACTGAATGACAAACGAGCATGTGGGTCTCCTGATGATAAGAGATTACTACAGTTTCTTTGCAATGACAATTTCTTCCGTGGATGTCGTAAGAGGCGACTGAGGATATAGGTTAAGGTATACCATAGGCGACAGGCCAGCAACCTGTCACTATTGTACCTTTTTAAAATTGCTAGAAGTGGCTCCGAAGCGGTAACGTTTCGTGTGCTCTGCCTACCCCATTTGGAAATACAGGCGTGATGTTCGTGTGTGTGACAATGTTGGTGTCTCTTCAATATTTTTAAGTCGTATCGTACTAGTGTTGAATGCGGTCATGTCTCCTTTTTTAACCCCCGACGCAAAAAGAGGGGTGTTATAAGTTTGACCGCTATGTGTGTCTGTGTGTCTGTCTGTGTGTCTGTCTGTGGCACCATAGCTCTTAAGCGGGTGAACCGATTTGAATGCGGTTTTTTTTATTTGAAAGCTGGTTTTCTAGCGATGGTTCTTAGATATGTTTTATCAAAATCGGTTCAGCCGTTTCAAGATCATCAGCTCTTTTGTTCGCTGCGGTAGGAATCTTAGACGCATAATGGGTATTTACTTTACTTTCAAGCATATTTGGGACCTAAAACTTGAAACACCCATGTATGCTATGTAACTATGCAAGATTGTGCAGTTCTCGGCCTGATGCTGCAGCCAGGATATCCAGAACACTAGTAGATACACTCTTGATAAAACCATAGCAGATATATCGTGTTTGGATTCGTTTCGATCAGTATTTGATTCTACATACAATGCAAAAGTGGCAACAGGATGAGCTGATGCTGCAGCCAGGATATCCAGCACATTAGTACACTATAAAAATAATAGCACATATGTAGTGTTTGGATTCGTTTTGATCAGTAATTGATTCTACATACAATGCAGTGGTAGCAACATGACGAGCTGTTTAAAAAACATGAAATAAAAAAACTAAAATTAGAAATTTTAAAAACCCCCGACAAAAAAAGCCGCCAAAAAACGACAACTAAAAAGTAAAAAATAATTATGCACTACCTAGCTGTTGCTCGCGACTTCATCTGCGAACAATTCGTTTATCCCTATCCCGCTGGGACTATGCTGATTTCCCGCAAAATTAGCCTGAGTTAATTTAGTATAAGTACCTAGTAATATTTTTTTATAGGTTAATACTTTAAAAAATACAACATAATTGTACTTTAGTTTCTGTTAACCTTAGCGGTCCCCCGACACCGACGACGCTTAGATAAAAAAAATATTACTAGGTACTTATACTAAATTAACTCAGGCTAATTTTGCGGGAAATCAGCATAGTCCCAGCGGGATAGGGATAAACGAATTGTTCGCAGATGAAGTCGCGGGCAACAGCTAGGTAGTGCATAATTATTTTTTACTTTTTAGTTGTCGTTTTTTGGCGGCTTTTTTTCTCCAAATTACGTGGATTATTGATGATTTAAAGAACTGTCATCGATTGTTTGTAGCAAATCAATAAACCAAGTAGTTCTTTAGGGCTAGCAAAAGGCGCTTGTGTGAACAAACTTTTCGGAAACAATTTTTTAAAGCAAAACAGCTGCAGTCTTTTAGTAAGTACTGCTGAAGTAGGGCCGTCTCCGAAGGCTGGGGCATGTATGTAACATCGTACGGAACCATGTTAGCCCGGCTTAAAAAGGCTACTTTAAATTTATATATGTCACTTTTTTATGCTACCAACTTTGGAAAGACCATCGCCGAGCAGAATGTGCCGCAACTCGTCGCAAGAAACTCGGTAAAAAGTTTTTTTTTTAAAGAACGTCCATGTTGTGTTGTACACCAACCAACGTCTATTTATATTTATATGTTCATAATCATAAATAAATAAATGACTAAATGTGAAAATAAAACTGTCTTCAACATCAGATTTAAAACCAGTTTTTAATAATCAAATCAAAAAGCTCACTCGATGTCGATGACTGCAAAACTACGCAGATAATTTATCACTCTTAACAATTCAAGAGTCATAGTTTCGCATAAAAATACGTCTACAGTACGCCACGGTCCAAACTAACAAAAAAAACACATTGTCCACTCAAGGTCCGCCTCTGGAATGTCTATGCCCGCTTCATTTTTTCGATGTTCCTTTTTTAAATATTCAAATCGAATCACCCAAATTAAGTAGCCATAAACGGAATCAGCTTCCAAATTTGAATATTTCATTCTTGCTCGTACGAGCGCGCGCTTTGATTTGTGTGCGTAGCGCGCGTGTGTGCGTGACGTAGAGATGGAGGTATATCGACATGATAGGATCTTTAACTAATAAGTATTTATAATTGCAACATTTATCGATATTAATTATAATTTAGACACAGTAAATTTTCAAATATTCAGTATCCTCGTACTTATTAATCATTTCAATGAAGTTCATGAAAAGCATGAAAATAATCTTATTCAATTAAAAGCAAGATAAAATTACCACGCATTTCAATGCCTATTTTGCATGATAGAAACTTTAGTAAATCATAACGCTTTTGTTTTTTTTTATCAGTGCAACAAACGAAGTACTAATTAACTCATTATTTTATTTTTTTAGCTTAATATTTGATATAGGCTTGCCGTTAAACTTAAATTTCCTGAATGAAGTAAGAATTCTCCAAAAGTTTCTAGCACAGATACCATTTAAATCCCGAGTCACAGATAATAGTTATGCAGGTAACGTCATACACGGTGCTTTAAAACGCCAAGCCTGTAATTACCAAGTTCCTTCAGATAACGACCGTATCACTAGTGCTAAAGACATTTTAATGACTTTATCATCGCATGCAAACTTAATTAGAGGACTTAATGCACTCAACATTGTGCATTTGTCTTCTATAATTGATAATTATGCTGATAAAATTGATTGTTGTTAGATAATTCTAGAAAGAAAACTTGGAAATGTGAAAGTATGCGATTACATTTTTCAATTATCGACTTTTTACATCCAATTAGGAATAGAAAACAGAACAATTTTGACAATGTCAGTGTTAATGTCAATAATTAATGTCACTAGAAACAAAACTATCGATAATATTGATCAACTATCGACACCTCATTACACTCATCTCTATCTCTTTTGTCGCATCGCGCCGCGCGTTGATAAGGAAACATTTTAAATTAGTAGAAAAGAAAAAATATTATAAAATTTATTTTTTATTTATATATTTTATCACGCCACAAAACGGGTAGCGGCTACCAGATATAAATTATATCATTTTTCATACCGACAACTGTGAGAGGTAAAAAATGACGCCCATTCACGTTCCGAGTTTGAAATTGCCGCGCTTTTTATTCGTTTCCGGACGGTGGGATTCCAATTTCAAAAACGACAACCGTTCATTTCAAACACGTCGTGTTCCATTGCTTCTTTGTAGTTTTTTCACTGACAGAAAGACTGTTATGGAAGCTTGAATTTTTTCGAATCGCAATAATTTTGAATTGACGAATTTTTCCAAACTTGAACTGATGGCGCTGCTTGTTAGGATGAAAACTAGTTTCCGAGAAGCTTAGTTCTTTTGCCCACCGATTGTTATAACTTTGCAATTGAAATTTTGACACATTACTCTTAAAACCGAAATGACGTAACTCGAGCTACAACACAAATGTTATTAAATCTTATTAGTTCTGGATACAGTTGAAATTTGAAGCAAAATGATTCTACGTAAGTTTATTTAGTTTCAAGCGAAAGGGTTTGTTCCCACTCCGCAATGGATTTTGTGAGTTTTGTAAAGTTAGTTTTCGTTGAACTAATTTTTGTGGGTGACCTTAAGTTTTTATGGGTATTCTACGGTTAACAGAATTTATAATTGTGACTAAAGGGACGTGAACTTTGGACGAGGGTCATGGGATTCACAGAGGGAATTTAATTTGGAATGGTCAGAAGTTTGAATGAAAACAGCGGTTATTTTCGCTTTTGGGACTACGATGTTTCAAATGGTGTTAAAAAATCCTGTACTAATATAATTTAACCTGATTACTAACATAATACGATAAGCGTGAAAAAAAAGGGAAAATAAAAAAAAACGTTTTCTATGGAGAAAAATCTTCTTGTGACTCAATTTACTAAACTTTTTTTTAAACAAATTCCCATTATAATGTGGTTCCCGTTAAATTGTATAGTAAAGTTTTTTAACACTATCTAGGATGCTGCGGTGTTATAAAAAAATGGTAAACCATAAGTTTTTTTATATATCTACCTACCTATTTGTAATTTTTAACGAATATAATATTATATATATATGCTGTAGCGAATAAGATTCTATGGCCTGAACGCCTTTGCCTTTCAGTCAGGCAAAGAAGGATGGGACATACATAATCATACATAACTAAGTGTTGCTATAGTTACCTAATAGTTATACCTAATATAAATTAAATATTACAGTATAGTTATAATATCTGACCTAGGGACCACCAGTGCACTAACGCGGAGCTACGAATGTGTGTGATACGGCAATTTTGATACAGTGAAATAATTTATTTTGCTTAGAGATTGGGTTATCATATTTAAGGATTTGCCCTGAGATTTTAAGTTTTTGTAAATGTATGTATGAAAACTCTTTATTGAGTTTATTGTATGTAACAAATAAGTAAATAAACACAATTGACAAACCCCTTTATGGGATCTCTCCAGTCAACCTTTGAGTGGATTTTCAGATTATCCACACTAATATTATAAATGCGAAAGTGTGTGTGTTTGTATGTTTGCGTGTTTGTGCGTCTTTCACGCCGTAACGGAGCGACGGATCGACGTGATTTTTGGCATAGAAATAGTTTATGGGCCCGAGAGTGACATAGGCTACTTTTTATCCTGGAAAAATGCACAGTTGCCGAGGGAACAGCGCGCGATAACCGAATACCACGCGGGGGGAGTCGCGGGCAAAAGCTAGTAAATGATATAGAATAGAATCTATAAGCACAAATAATTTTGTACACAAAAATATTAGGCACATTAAATAAAAAAAATAAAAAAATATAATGAAATATAACAGACTACATTAAAAAATGGAATCAAAACTACTGGTAGTTCGTTGATAAGTACTAAATTAAGTCTAGAATGGTCTCCGTGGCATTGCGCCCAAAAGGATGGCAGAGTTTCCTCGTTAACTAGATAGCTACTTACCGGCGGTTTGGTCTCATTTTGTACACACAGAAAAACATAGTAGCAAAACTATTATTTCACGCCGGTATTCTGTGGGACTGGTACTAACCCGGTGGAGTCGGCCCATTCGTAACAGCAGCCAGCAAGTGATTATTTACAGTGGGTAAGGCAGTTATTGTGAGTTTGAGTTTGTGAGTTTTTTTTTATGGTATAGGGGGCAAACGAGCAGATGGATCCCCTGATGGTGAGCGATTACCGTCGCCCATGGACACCTACAACACCAGAAGAGTCACAAGTGCGTTGCCGCCCTTTAAGGTAGGAGTACGCTCTTTTCTTGAAAGCTTGAAGGTTATATCGGTCCGGGATTACCGCAGGCGATAGTTCATTCCAGAGTTTTGCTGTCCGAGGCAAAAAAATTCTGGAGAAACGCACAGTACCTATGTAGTATATTCTATGTGTACCTATGTAGTGCATTTAGCACAAATAATGAAGTCTAGATGCACCAGCCTTCCTACCTCCTCGAGGGCACAAAGACGGCAGCGGCAAAGATAAACAACCGAAAAAAAATATAAATTTATGCCGCGCACTGAAAAGTAAAAAATATCGTGTTTAAGATATATCTCACTTTTGTGCCGCGCCGCCGCCGGGCTCGCATAATATGGACATGTCTTTAAAAAAGCTACGATAGAATATAAAGTGAGCATGGGGGCTACGAAATTCTAAAAACGAAGTTCGTATGGGACCGTCCCTTTCACTCTCGTATTAAATAATATAAGCGTCAGCAGGATGGCAAGATACGATTAGGTTGGTATTTGCGGCGTTTTTTTTTCGTCATTACCGTTTCGGCAAGTATCTACCTACCAAGGTATTTTTTAAGGAAATGATGCTCAGAGTTACATTTTCATGAAAACTATATACTTACAATACCTATTTGTACCTTGCCGTTTAGCTGACGCTATAATAATATTATTTAATACGAGAGAGAGGGACGGTACGATACGAACTTCTATTTTCGAATTTCGTACTAGCCCTCTTGGCGTGATTAAATTGTTACGACTACTTCTTCCACTGTGCTGATAAAACGTAGAATGGTAATTAACGACGTTAAACTAACCTGTCAAAACGTTCGAATACTAAACCATCTATTTATTTATTTTAGTTCTATCTGCTTTCATACGTTGTTCATACTTTATTTTCGTAATCTCTTTCATTTCAAGGCGTATCCATAGAAATATAACGTATCATGTTCGGACCTCCTTCATTAGTCGGACAAAACCAATGACATTTACTATCAGTTCTGCCCGTATCGAAACGATGGAACTCCACTCAATGCCAATAAAACATCGACCATAATACATACGAAATAAGGTTCAAATTACACGGTCATATTTTCCAAAGTAATCACGTTTGGATGAGTGTGAAAGATATGACATTTGAGAATGTACGCAGTTCAAATTTGATTTTTTAAATCGAACGCGATCGAGGAGGTTCTTTATCGTCGTTTCGGTGGTTATGGAAAATAGTTGGGATTTTTATAGTGCACGCTACCGAACTTTGACGAATTAAAAAAAAAACACGCGATTAAATGAATTAAGTTCAAAAATCAATATACACAATCTGGACGTCTTCAAATCTAGGGTGACAGGGTCATCTCAGCCTGTATACGTCCCACTGCTGGGCACAGGCCTCCTCTTGGAATGAGAGGGCTTGGGCCATAGTTACCACGCGGGCCCAGTGCGGATTGGGAACTTCACACGCACCATTGAATTGCTTCGCAGGTTTGTGCAGGTTTCCTCACGATGTTTCACTTCACCGCAAAGCTCGTGGTAAATTGCGCACATGAATTTCGAAAACTCAGAGGTGCGAGCCGTGATTTGAACCCACGACCCTCTGCTTGAGAGGCGATAGGTCAAACCACTAGGCCACCTCGGCTTATTTTGAGACAAAGACGGAATATGAAACAGGAAGGACATGGTATACGGAAAAGCGTGAAACGGTATTAGGAAAAAAATTGAAACATTTTAATTTATCTGTCAACGGCTTTTACTTTTAAGTGGTGAAAATTTACTGTCATTCGGTGTAAATGGAAAATCGTCCAGTTGGATTGACCATTTTTAATTTGGACCACAGAATAAGTAATACGTAGT
Source organism: Choristoneura rosaceana (assembly GCA_037349165.1). Taxonomy (NCBI): domain Eukaryota; kingdom Metazoa; phylum Arthropoda; class Insecta; order Lepidoptera; family Tortricidae; genus Choristoneura; species Choristoneura rosaceana. The sequence goes on from JAZBNJ010000007.1 coordinate 3,138,059, forward strand.
ACAAGTACAGAAGTCTCACTGCCGCACAAAAGTGACGTTAAGAAAGAAACGTGCCTACTGTATGCTTCTCTGCCCATCGTATAACCCATATTCACTCGCGCGCTGCACTTGTAGTAGAGCACACTCTAGGGGGCCCCAGACATCTACTTGTAGCGGAATTTAAAATCGCGTAGTGAGTCGTGCCTGTTTAGACCAAAATATTTATATCAACCAAAGTGTCTAAATTTTAAATGTCAACACACAACAACCAAAACAACCAAATTTATTTTTCATCATCATCATCATCATGTCAGCCGAAAGACGTCCACTGCTGGACATAGGCCTCCCCCAAGGCTCTCCACTCAGACCGGTCTTGTGCTTTTCGCATCCACCGCGATCCCGCGATCTTAGCCAGGTCGTCGCTCCATCTTGTTGGAGGCCTACCGACAGCTCGTCTCCCGGTCCGCGGACGCCATTCGAGAACCTTCTGACCCCATCGGCCATCAGTCCTGCGTGCAATGTGCCCCGCCCACTGCCACTTCAGTTTCGCAATTCTTCGGGCTATATCAGTAACCTTAGTTCTACTGCGGATATCATCATTTCTGATTCTATCCCGCAGAGAAACCCCGAGCATAGCCCTCTCCATAGCCCTTTGAGTGACTTTAAGCTTCCTTATGAGGCCCATCGTTAGCGCCCACGTCTCGGATCCGTACGTCATCACTGGCAACACACACTGGTCAAAGACTTTTGACTTCAAACACTGCGGTAATTTGGATGAAAAAACACTGCGAAGCTTCCCGAACGCTGCCCAGCCGAGTCGGATTCGACGAGTGACCTCTTTCTCGAAGTTGGACCTACCTAACTGGACCGTCTGTCCTAGGTATACATAGTCGTCAACAACTTCGAGCGCAGAGCCTCCGACTATTACGGGAGTTGGCACTACATGAACATTAGACATGACTTTCGTCTTGTCCATGTTCATTCTCAGGCCAACTCGGTCGGAAACTCTGCTGAGGTCAGCGAGCATAGCACTGAGGTCCTCCATGGTCTCAGCCATGACTACAATATCGTCGGCGAATCGAAGGTGAGTGAGGTACTCGCCATTAATGTTGATGCCTCGTCCTTTCCAGTCCAAAACCTTAAAAGCATCCTCCAATGCAGCGGTGAACAGCTTCGGAGAGATGACATCTCCTTGTCTGACTCCCCGCTGCAAAGGAATAGGCTTCGTGCTCTGGTCCTGTAGTCGGACGGACATAGTGGCGTTTCCGTACAAACACTTTAACACTTCGATATACCGGTAGTCAACTTGGCACCGCTGGAGAGCCTGCAGCACAGCCCAGGTCTCGATCGAATCGATGGCTTTCTCGTAGTCCACAAATGCAAGGCAAAGGGGGAGGTTATACTCTTCGGTCTTCTGTATAACCTGCCGCAACGCATGTATGTGGTCTACGGTACTATAACCTTTTCGGAAGCCGGCTTGTTCGGGAGGCTGGAACTCGTCAAGCCTGCGTGCGAGACGATTCGTGATGACCCTGGAAAACAGCTTGTAAATATGGCTCAGAAGTGAGATGGGTCTATAGTTCTTCAACAAGGTTTTGTCACCTTTCTTGAAGAAGAGCACCACCACACTTCTGTTCCATGCTTTCGGCGTTCTCCCTTGGTGGAGGACGGAACTAAACAGCGTCTGAAGGCCCTTAAGAACTGGTTTACCACCCGCCTTCAGGAGTTCGGCTGTAATTCCGTCGTCACCCGGGGCCTTGCCATTCTTGAGCTGTTTGAGGGCCATACTAATCTCGTACAGGCTGACGTCCGGGATGTCTTCGGTATAGTGTCGGGTTAATCTAGCTCTCGGGTCTTTAGCTAGATTTTCGACGGGTGTTCGGGTCGTCGTGTATAGCTGCCCATAAAACTTCTCAACTTCCCCCAACAGCTCAGGTTTGGACGAAATCACTCTGCCGTCCTCGGTCTTCAGCTTCATCAACTGGCTTTGACCAACAGACAGATCCCTATTAAACACCTTTGAGCCCCTGTTACGCTCAATAGCTTCTTCAATACTATTAGTATTAAATCGGCGTACATCGCGCTTCAGAGACTTTGAGATCTGCCTGTTGAGCTGCCGATAGCGACAAGCGTCACCAGAGGACTGCAGAGTCATCTCACGCCTCACCTCCATGAGCCTAATGGTGGAGTCCGAAAGCTTTTTGGTTCTAGTACGGCGGGTCTTGAAGAACTTAGACCCGACCGTATGGACAGCTTCCACAAACCCGTCGTTGTAATCGTCCACGTCGCTACCTAGGCATTCGAAACGGTTTTGAAGCTCGAGCTGAAAGCTCTCGGGGTTTTGGAGCTGAGCAGGTTCCGGACGGAGCGTAGATTTCATCAGTCGAGACCTTTCAAGCTTGAACTGGATATTCAATGAGCCTCGTACCATACGGTGATCACTCCCGGTTTTAACCGCATTGATCACGGAGACATCATTGAATATGTGCTTTTTCGTCGACATGATAAAATCTATCTCATTCCTCGTAACACCATCAGGGCTCATCCAGGTCCACTTCCTATGCTCACGTTTCCTGAAGAAGGAGTTCATCATATAGAGTCCTTCCTTCTCCATGAAACCGGCCAGTAGGTGGCCCCGGTGATTCCTACGCCCCACTCCAAATTTTCCCACTCTCAACTCTTCACCGTCTCGTTTGCCCAGCTTTGCGTTAAAGTCCCCCATAACAACTGTGAAGTGAGTTCTGGAGCTATGCATGGCTCTGGAAATATCCTCATACATAGCCTCTACCTCATCGTCGGAGTGCGTCGAGGTCGGAGCGTATACCTGTATGACCTTCAACGAATATCGTTGGGTCATTCTGAGTACAAGGCACGCTACCCTGGTCGACACACTCTCGATCTTCACCACGTTGTTCACGAGGGACCTATGGACGATAAACCCGACACCTCCTTGAGACTGGTGGTCGCCCTCCCGGAAATAGAGCAAGTTACCGGACTTCAGGGTTATCATGTCCTCCCCCTCTCTACGGACTTCTGACAGCCCTATGATTCCCCATCGTAACCTGCTCAATTCTTCTTCAAGTTCCAGTATCTTTTCATCGGTCCGCAGTGTTCGGCAGTTATATGTTGCCAGGGCCAAAGGTTGTCTTTTTTGGTAGCCGGGTCTCTGCCGGAGATTAACTGTAGCACCCCCTGCCCCACCGTTACCATGGCCGCTACCGGAGCCAGGAATAGCGGGGCCGCCGGGGACTAGGGGTCTGGGCTTAATTTGTGGATTCATTTTTTGATTTTCTATCTAGTACCTTGGGGGGAAAATGCCTTAGTCGCCACGCTTGGCAGGCGGGTTGGCGACCGCAGTAATACCCGATCGTTCGCGGAGGACGCTGCTGCCCATCCTCCGGTTTATCCCTTAGTCGCCTCTTACGACACCCACGGGAAGAGAGGGGGTGATGTAATTCTCAACCGACACCACACGGCTAATTTATTTTTGTTGTAAATTAATTAAAACCAAATGGAATATTGTCCATTATGAATTGGGAGCAAAATTAAATTACCAATAAGTGAATATTCTCTAAATCAAGTCTCAAATTAATGACCCAAAACAAATGATTTTGGATGGAACATTTTACAATTCGTCATATTTCGTAAATTCGTTTCGTAAGCAGTCGTTTTTTTTCAGCATACATCAAATTTACTATTATTTATTTATTTAGTAATTTTGTATTACTTTGTGTTTTATGTACAATAAAGTATTTACATACATGCATACATTTCTCAATTTTACCAAAGGGAAAGGTTCCATTTTCGACGGAATTCAGGATGGACAATTTTTCTTGTTGAGGTAGTTATTTCTAACTGTACCTAATTTTTCTGCTTCGAATCATAATTCCGAGTTGTCCATTTTCTATTAGCACCAAATGACAGTAAATCGAAAATTATTGTGATTCCAAGTAGACAATAAGGCGTCGGTTTTATGCTATATGCTTGTGTTTGGTGTTTCTGCCTACGTTTCCGTTGCCAAGTCGTAATTAAATATAAGCTTCGTGGCTCAAAACTAGTTTGGAAACGCCCGGCAATTTGAAATAATAGATATTAGTCTTGAAACGAACGAGGCAGGAAAATGTTTATTGGATGGCTAGCTATTTAACAATCGCTTTCCTACAAATTTCCTGAAATAGCGGTTTTCGTTTTACGCTACAAGATGTGTTGGCATTCCTATTTTTTTTTAATTTGCTATTCAAAGTCAAAGTCAAAGTCAAAGTCAAATCATTTATTCAGCAAATAGGCCGCAATGGGCACTTTTACACGTCATTTTTTTAATCTACCACCGGTTCGGAAAAAAACCTCTGTTGAGAAGAATCCGGCAAGAAACTCAACGAGGTATTTTTTTTTTAAAAACAGATTCACAATATTTATAAATGACATCTATGTACTATACATTACAAGTATTTAACACAATTTTATTTTTAACACAGTAGGTTCACTATTTGAAGGGATCGCTAGTGCGGATCGGAATTATTTCCAAATATCCCTGTCCATGATATAATCGTTAACTTTATAATAAGCCTTAGATATTAATGTCTTTTTGACAGTAGATTTAAATTTTGTATCAGTTTCTTCAGTAATATTTTTTGGAATTTTATTATAAAAACGTATGCAACTTCCCAAAAACGACTTTTTGGTTTTAGCCAGTCTGTGAGATGGTACTTTAAGCTTCCCTGTGTTTCTAGTAGCCTTTGGCTTATCGACGTTAGTGGGAAAATCACATATGTTCTTCCTAACGTACATGATTATTTCAAAAACATAAAGCGACGGCAGGGTTAGGATACCAGTTTCCTTAAAAAATGATCTTAAAGATTCACGCGTCTTCAAATTATAAATTGCTCTAACTGCTCTCTTTTGCAAGATAAAAATTGATTCGATGTCTGCAGCAGATCCCCATAAAATAAGCCCGTACGACATAATGCTATTAAAGTACGCAAAATACACCAACCGTGCCGTCGCCACATCGGTTAGCTGCCGTATTTTCCAAACTGCAAAAGCAGCAGAGCTCAATCTACCCGCGATTGCAGTGACATGAGGTCCCCACTGCAGTTTAGAATCGAGTGTTATTCCTAAAAATACTGTTGATTTTACAAATTCAATAGTTTGCCCATTTAACTTTATATTAGAAATTGAATTCGAGTTAGATGAATTTATCAATGAGAATTTAATACATTTGGTTTTCTTAGGATTTAGTAACAAATTATTGGCAGCGAACCATGCGGATATCACGGACAGGGTTTCATTGGGTTCAGTGAAGTCGGTATCTTTTCTACTAACCTTGAACAGTAAAGACGTGTCGTCAGCAAACATAACGATACCCGACTTTTGGCTTACCATATAAGTTAGGTCATTTACATAAATAAGATACAGGAATGGGGCAAGAATGGATCCTTGAGGCACTCCCATTTCGACCACAGATTCCTCCGATACCGCTCCGTTAATCGCTACCTTTTGCTTTCTTTGTGTGAGGTAAGATTTAATGAGTTCTAAAGCGAGGCCACGAATGCCATAAAAATTTAACTTACAAATTAAAGTATCATGATCCACACAATCAAAAGCTTTCGAGAGGTCACAGAATACACCTATAGCGTCATGTGATTCCTCCCAAGCTTGCAAAATGAATTTAACTAAACTATGACCCGCGTCTGTAGTAGACCTGCCTTTTGTGAATCCGAACTGCTGTGGATGCATGATTTTATGAGTATTAAAATGCGAGATCATTTGCGTCAGCATTATTTTTTCGAATATTTTGCTAAACGCTGATAGGATGGACACCGGACGATAATCAGAGGGATTATCTTTATCACCTGATTTAAAAATAGGAACTACTTTACTATATTTCATCAAATCTGGAAATACACCTTCATCTATGCAGCTATTGAAAATAAAAGCTAAAGTTGTAGCAACGACATCTAAAATAGACTGTAGAACCTTAACTGAGACGCCCCACAAGTCTTCCGTTTTTTTTACTTTCAATAATTTAAAAGTCCTAATGATGTCACCGGGAGAGACATGCGTGAATTTAAAGTTACTTATGTTTGGAATAGATACATTTTCTTTTAAGAGCGATTCAGCTAGCTTTGAGGAAGACGCGAGACATTTTGTCGTTTCGATGGGGATTTTAGAGAAGAAGGTATTAAACTCGTTAGCTATTTTAACCGCGTCCGTTTCTAATACGTTGTTAATCTTTAGTGATATAGAGGATTCCGCGTTCTTACGTCGACCGGTTTCAGTATTTATAATTTTCCAAACTGTTTTAATTTTATCATTAGAGGACTTAATTTTATTAGTTACATGGGCTGCTTTTACTTTATTACATATAATTTTGAATAATTTTGAATAATCCCTAACATACTGGTGGAAACGTTCATCAGTAGTACATGATTTCTTATCATAAAGATCATATAAGACGTCCCTACTCCTACGTATTCCAGGCGTAGCCCATTCATTGAATGACAGTTTGTTTCCTATTTTAATACGTTTTTTACTACACGTTTTATCGTATTCTTCGCATACAGTATTTAACAATATTTTGAAATTTTCGTTTGGGTTTTTAGTGCATACTTTTAAATTGTTTACTTTTTGCGCGATGTTTGTTTTGAGACGGTCAAGTCTTTGTTTGTTCAACGGCCTAATTTCTATGGTTTGATTAACACCGCCCCTAGCCCGAGGTAACTTCACTGTTTGAGCTTTGTGATCGGATTGTAAAGGAACTAACTAAATACAAACTAATTTGGCTCAGGGACCCAAAGAGGGTCTTGGCCTCCGAAACGAGAGCATGCCATCTGTCCCGATCGTGCGCAGCCTCTTGCCAGTCGTCGACTTGAAGACGTCGCAGATCCGCCTGGACACTGTCCTCCCAGCGGCACCTGGGTCGCCCAACAGGCTATTGTTAAAGCTACCAAGCAAATTAATAAAGTAAGTTTAAACTTTTTTGCTGACGTAGGTACTCTTTTTGTTGACAGCACTTGCATTATCGTATCCAACTTATCCTACTTGAGTATATTATCATGTGTACCTACTAAATTTCAAGTCGATCCAACCACTGGAAGTGGGTAAATTAAAAAAAATATTGTACAATCAACTTGAGGCAAAATACAATGATCAATGAGTATGGAAAGTTTGTACAGAGAAGTCGCGGGAATGGATATTCTGACCCCCAAACTAGGTACATATATAAGGATCAATCGGTCGCAATGATAAAAGTAATGATAAAAATAACAACAAAGAAGTTAAATAAATAGATTTTTATTTATAACAATAAACAACAAAACACAATACATTAAACATTTGAAAATATGACTATGTATAAAAAATATATAACCAGCCTAACCTATAAATAAAAAATCCCTCCTAAGTCACCTTCGCTGTTCATTGCGCCCAGAAGACTAAATAAAAGCTTGCGAATTCTGCTAATACTTATAATATAAATATGAAAGTTTATAAAGTACCTATATGTGTACCTATGTTTGTTACTCCTTCACGATTAAAAGGCTGTACATATTTGGATGAAATTTGGTATGAGGATAGCTGGACATCTGGAATAGCACAATAGGCTACTTTTTGTCCCGATATTGCCACGAGATCGGGATAAAATCTTGAAATCTAATCCGCTGGTTATATTTATTATGTAGAGTCATGACTCTACATAAATAATAATAATATTTCATTAGATTTGGCACTCTTGTTTTTAATGCGCCATAGAGACAACGATGTGAATTTTGGGATTTCCCACGGGGCTTTAGTAAAAACCTGTAATTTCAATTCAACTGATGGATGGATGGATGTCAACATGATATTGGAAGCACAAAGGTTCCACCTACACACATAATTAGGTTTGTTCAACTGTACCCACCTAATTTAAGACAATATGACCACAAGAAAAGATAGAGATAAAATAAAGCCTTAATAAATATGGATATAAAGCGAAATTGATAAAACTACAAGTTTTAAAAAGAAACTTACTGAGAAAGTGACAAGTGGTACAACGAAAGTAACTTTTTCAAACACAACTAATGACTCATCCATCATACCTCTTAAAATAACAATCAAAGTTATTACTCAAACAAAAAGTAAAAGGATATTGTTCCCTGTAAGTTTCCTGACTTTACAATACCAAATTACCTTTTGAAGTAATCTTTTAAACAGGTAGAATGTTTTTCTAAAAACCACCAAAACATTGTCACAGATTAAAAAGACAATCAAATACTGGCTGGAACTGAAGAGATTCTGTTTTTTTTTCAGTTTCGTTTAGTGATGGGAGTACTTACCCATTATGGAAACATCGATGTTTGGCGCAAAATTCATCGATTGGTATCTATATGGAATATGGATAAAAATTTAATATTGTTTTATGTGTGAAGTTAGTAACTTTATAAAAAGAAATATTTAGCGGAATCAAAAATTTACCACGTGGCGTGGGTTCGATTTGTATACAGAACGATGTTCCATGTTAAAGGAATCAAAAAATAGTAATGTAGCATGATATGCTATTTGTTACTTACAAAAATCATAATTTCTGTCGTTAGGTTCTTTTTCTGTAATTTTAGGTAATTATACCATAAAGATAAAGTCAAAGTCTGGATGTTTCTTACTCCTCAAAAAAAAGGCCCAAATGGTTTGTATTTATTTCATATAACTATGAATAAGTAACCTACACCGATGATCCTACCTGATGGCCGATGAGGTCAAAAGGTTCTGGAATGGCGTCCGTGGACCGGGAGATGAGCTGTCGGTAGACCTCCAACAAGATGGAGCGACGACCCGGTTAAGATCGCGGATCGCGGTGGATGCAGAAAACAAAAGACCGGTCTGAGTGGAGAGCCTTGAGGGAGGCCTATGTCCAGCAGTGGACGACTTTCGGACCTACAAAGACCAAATGCACCATCCATTACGCTAAATAATTCAGTCTCGTTATAATGGAACAAATCACACCTGATCAAAATTAAATGGTATTAGATGAAATCAGGTACATATTAACTTAACTTGGCAATCTGAATTAGCGCATTTTAATCATTTTTATCTCAGTAATTTGCATAGTTCTCGTGTTACACCGATAAGCGTATTCGCCGACAAAGTCGCGGCCTACAGCAGTTTTCATAAAACTGCACTTTTATCGATAGATGCAGTAAGCTTCTCCAACCTTTTCCCATGCCCATAGTTCCGTTTCTTTCGAATGGTACTAAACAAAAGAAGGATTAGAGCTACCAATGTTCACAATATTATCATTAGGGTAGCGATACATTCCTTTGTTTCGTTGCAAAGTTTTACTACAGCTAACCGGTCTGTTGACACCTTTACGCCCTTTTCTCTAGGTATTTAGTTTCTAATTATAATGGAACGGGCGGGACATTGTCAGGGATTCCTGTTAAAATCTATTGTTTGCTAATGAGATTTTTTGATCACTTTTTTTTGATTATTGTGAAATTTGTGAAACGATAGACAGTTAATCTCACTGCTGGGCACAGGCCTCCTCTCAGAACAAGAGGGCTTGGGCCATAGTTGGGATCTTCACAAGCACCATTGAATTGCTTCGCAGGTTTGTCCAGGTCACGATATTTTCCTTCACCGTAAAGCTCGTGGTAAATTTCAAATGTAATTCCGCATATGAATTTCGAAAAAACTTAGTTTGAACCCACGACGCTTGAGAGGTGATAGGTGAAACCACTACTAGACCGCCTCTATACCTATTTTACAGTAAACTAGTTTTTGCCCGCGGCTCCACCCGCGTGGTATTCGGTTATTGTGCGCATATTGTGTGCATTTTTCCGAGATAAAAAGTAGCCTATGTCACTCTCGGGACCATAAAATCTATAAAATCACGAACAACAAAAAATAATTAATAATAGTAAATTTAATATATTAGAAAATATAAGAAATGGATTTGCTAAAAGAATCCTGGACAGGCTATTTTGTTTTTGTGATGTGGAGGTGGAGGAACTTGCATAAACTTTAGCTATCATAACTTCGCGGGTGAGCAAAGGTAATATTTTTATTTATTTATTTTCTTTCTATTTTTCTTTTTATTTTCTCAATTTTTGTCATGATGTGTTGGCTGAATAAACATATTTTTATTCTATTCTTTTAGTTCAATAATTGGTGACCCCTGGTCTAGACGGTAAAGGCATGTTTAGACCAAGATGATGACGATGACGTACCGTAATTAATACCAAAGACCTAATTGACAGGAATCAATAAAATACCACCTCTTTATCTCGACCTTGCCGTAATCATTATAAGCATCGATCATTTGCAATCATTATCGGACGGACAGTTTCCGCGCCGAGTGATATCGGCCCGATATAGCTATAGGGTTAGTATTGCCAGATACAATTAAAAAAATGTGAAAAAAATACACGGTCGAACCTATGTTCAACTTCTACTGGGTGACCTTAGTCTCTAGACAAATACGAATACTACTGGCTAAGCAAGATATTTAAAACCAAACTGCAAAGTATCACAACAATCAGTCCAATATTTACCGAAAAACTAACGGTTTTCAATGTATCATTTTGGAGCAGCCTGTGTATTTAGATGATATGATTTCATAGATTTTTTCTTGTCTAATTAAGCAAATAACTATTTTAAGATATTGCTAAGTATCAGTCTTATCCATGGTTTCATTATTTGTCCAGAGGCTAAGGTCACCTTGTATAACCTCCTCCTTTTTTTGAAGTCGTTTAAAAATAAAAATAACCGACAGTTTTAAAATAGGTTAAAACTTTATCTAATCGAATAACTTATGAGCAATTCATAAATAAGTAAAGTACAATACAATACAATACAAATATTCTTTATTGCACACCATAAAGCAGTACAAGAAAAAACTTAAAATACAAACACAGATTTAGGGTAGACAATAGGCGGTCTTATCGCTTAAAAGCGATCTCTTCCAGACAACCATTTACCTATATATTCAGAATCTCGGAAACAGCTCTAACGATTTCGATGAATTTTGGTATATAAATTTCACACGAAAACACATGCCGAAACATGAATGCACAGAAAAACCAGAAAAAATAGACCAGCGCTGGGAATCGAACCCAGGTCCTCAGCATTCCGTGCTGCGTGCTATTCCCCTACACCACCACTGGACAGGAGACTAGACACGAATTTTTCCTATGCACCCATATTTCGACATGGATTCTTTTCATTAGTCACTTTAGCAGCGACACTAACGCCATCTATGATCTACGTTCTCAACGAGAAACATTTTTCACTCCCATGAAACTATCCGTTCACCAGGGACAAGAGATGTCGCTATTAAGCAATCAAATCAAGATTACGATTTGGAGTCTTTTTGTATTTTTTATTTCAACTCCAAATTTTTGTTTCTTTTACGGTCATCCCGTGAAAGTTTATATAAATTTCACACGAAAACACATGCCGAAACATGAATGCACAGAAAAACCAGAAAAAATAGACCAGCGCTGGGAATCGAACCCAGGTCCTCAGCATTCCGTGCTGCGTGCTATTCCCCTACACCACCACTGGACAGGAGACTAGACACGAATTTTTCCTATGCACCCATATTTCGACATGGATATGGATGGATGGATATGGTGGAATAGCACGCAGCACGGAATGCTGAGGACCTGGGTTCGATTCCCAGCGCTGGTCTATTTTTTCTGGTTTTTCTGTGCATTCATGTTTCGGCATGTGTTTTCGTGTGAAATTTATATAAACTTTCACGGGATGACCGTAAAAGAAACAAAAATTTGGAGTTGAAATAAAAAATACAAAAAGACTCCAAATCGTAATCTTGATTTGATTGCTTAATAGCGACATCTCTTGTCCCTGGTGAACGGATAGTTTCATGGGAGTGAAAAATGTTTCTCGTTGAGAACGTAGATCATAGATGGCGTTAGTGTCGCTGCTAAAGTGACTAATGAAAAGAATCCATGTCGAAATATGGGTGCATAGGAAAAATTCGTGTCTAGTCTCCTGTCCAGTGGTGGTGTAGGGGAATAGCACGCAGCACGGAATGCTGAGGACCTGGGTTCGATTCCCAGCGCTGGTCTATTTTTTCTGGTTTTTCTGTGCATTCATGTTTCGGCATGTGTTTTCGTGTGAAATTTATATAAACTTTCACGGGATGACCGTAAAAGAAACAAAAATTTGGAGTTGAAATAAAAAATACAAAAAGACTCCAAATCGTAATCTTGAATTTTGGTATGTTATGTTTGGGGTTTCGGGGATGACAAATCGATCTAGCTTGGTGAATCTCTGAGAAAACGCTTAATATCGAGTTTTAGCCCGAGCAAAGCTCGGTCACCCAGGTACTAAAAAAATTAAAAAGGTAAAAAAAGTCTAGTAAGTTTGGATCAAGCGTTACTTTACGAAGGTGTAGAACTAAAACCGTGTCTAACATCTGGTAGCATGGTGAACAGTTGTGTAGCTCTGAAGATGAGCTCTGGCTTATTTCGAAACGCGTTAGTGTACTGTGGAGGTGGAGGAACTGCATGAACACACATTTCTTGCATAAATGTGGGTGAGCAAAGCAATTTCAGTTCATTGATATCTGGACATGCGCAAAGTAACGTCTGATACAATAATTATCCTAAATCTCACGTCAAATCGGAATATGGTAACTTTAATTTAGGTGGAGGGAGTGCAGAACACTTACTTCAACTAATAATATTAAAAACTAGCTTTTACCTGCGGCTTCGCTCGCGTGGGATTCAGTTATCGCGCGCTGTTCCCTCAGGAACGATTTTCCTCAGGTGCAATTTTCCGGGATAAAAAGTAGCCTATGTGTCGCTCCGTTTCGACGTGAAAGACGGACAAACATAAACACAAACATACAAACACACACACTTTCGCATTCGTATGGATTTTCATACTTCTAAGTCCAGAAATGAGAAAAATTCCATATGAACTTTACCCCCCATTTTACCCCTTTAGATGGAAGTTTCCCATGATAGTTAATTATTATGAACATAGTTCCCATACAAAGGTACTTAATTTACAAAATTGCATAATTTAGTTCCTATGCATTTAATGTGAATCCTATTAATTATTTAAACTCTCTCAGAGTTTGCGAGTACCTAAGTATATTAATTAGTTATTGTGTCTGTTAAACGGCTCGACGGATTTTGATGAAAATTATTTAGGAACCTGTGCCCTTAGTGTAAGTTTTCAGTTACAAAATACGTCTCGATTGCGTTCGCGTTAAAATCTCAATTTGTATGGAAACATGAACATCGCAAACGTTCCGCTAGAGGCGCTGTTCGTGTTTCCATATAAATTGAGATTTTAACGCGAACGCGATCGAGACGTATTTTGTAACTGAAGACTTACACTAAGGGCACTGAAGGGCTACTCCGAAACACAACGTTCGAAGTTCGTGTCGTGCGATCCCTCTCGCTCTCGTATTAAATAGTATAAGTGTGAGAGGGACCGCACGACACGAACTTCGAACGTTGTGTTTCGGTGTAGCCCTTCTGGACGTAATTCGAAGTTCGTATCGTACCGTCCTGTTCACTCTCGTATTAAACGGGACGGCACGATACGAAGTTCGAATTTTACACTTTTTTTCTTAATTTATTTAACTCAAAACAATCACACTTCGTAGTAGTAGTTATCCAAAGTGCCAGCAGGGCTACTAACTACGAAACTCGAAACTCGAAGTTCGTGTCGTGCGGTCCCACTGACACTTACACTATTTAATACGAGAGCGAGAGGGACGGTACGATATGAACTTCGAGTTTCGTTGTAGCTCTGCTGGCTGATCAAGCCGGTCGCATTAGATAATATTAACTTGGCGTAAACTGTTATTAAAATAATCCATACTAATATTATAAATGCGAAAGCGTGTTTGTATGTCTGTGTGTATGTTTGTCCGTCTTTCACGTCGAAACGGAGCGACGTATCTGATTTTTAGCACAGAAATAGTTTATGCGCCAGAGAGTGACATAGGCTGCTTTTTATCCCGGAAAAACGCACAGTTCCCGAGGGAACAGCGCGCGATAACCGAATACCACGCGGGCGAAGCCGCGGGCAAAAGCTTGTACTGAAATAAATCACTGAAGACCAACTAATGATTATTTATTTAACATATAAGGGGTCTTCCATAAAGTAAGTCACATATTTAGGGGGGGGGGGGTAAAGCGATTTGTGACACAGGAACGAAATAACTGCAATTTTGATGGCAATTCGTGTGACAGGGGGGGGGGTCTAAAAATGGTCAAAATCGGTGTGACGTACTTTATGGATGGCTTTAGTACACATACCTATGTGTACTAAATAGGTGTTGGTACTTAACGTACCTAATTATTTTAATATAATTTAATTTCTGTGCATTTAATGTGGGTGTATAATAAGCTGCACAGTACAGTTAGCAACAAAGATATGAATATAGCCAACGTGTTAAAAAATATGTATACAGGACCTTAATGTTCTGGCAATAAAGTCTTGTATACTTACCTACATATTTTTAGCACTTTGGTTATATTCAAATCATTGTCGCTGACTGTACCTATAAATAATAATAATAAATATCATGGGACACTTGACACCAATTGACCTAGTCCCAAACTAAGCAAAGCTTGTACTATGGACAATAGGCAACGGATAAACATACTTAAATATAGATAAATAAATAGTTAAATACATATTAAACATCCAAGACCCGAGAACAAACATTCGTATTACTTATTCATACAACTATCTGCCCCGGCCGGGATTCGAACCCGTATTATGAGAGTTATGAGACATTGAAATAAATGTACTGCAGTAAAAGTAAAAAATCAGAATTACGGAAAAACACCTTCCAGTAAACTGTAACAACTCCAAAATTTTAAATTTTGTGGTAAATTTTAAAGTGTGGTTACTATGATTTTCAAATAAATATTAAGTTGAAATTCCTAAATAACTTTGTTATTTTATTATTATTTGTGATTATTTGGTATTGTTATACATGCATATCTTTTGAAATTTACAGTGGATTGGTAGCTGTAAATTTCGTTGAACCATAAATAAATGAGTAAAAACTTTTGCTTTTAATACTGAACGAGGAAAAAACAAATTTCTACTTAAATAACTTATAAAGTAGGTTTCAAGGTTGTAAATTGTTACTAGCCCATTGTATGGGCTTCCACCTGAAAAAAAAAGCTTTCATTTTATTTCAGTTAATACCTTCTCAACATCAATTATTATATTGAGTAGCATTCTATCTACTGAAAGGACGACTTATATTTAGTGATGATAATTTTAAAAAAATTGGACGATTAGTTTATAAACATTATGGACTCTACACTACACAGAAACTAAATACCTAGGTTGGTACATATCGCAGTTTTACTGAGAACATATTTCAAATATTTTTCAGCATTTAATTTGAAAATATTCTATCTACCTATACTAAAATGTATAGAGTACGTACCAAAGACGAAAACTTAGTTTGTAGGGAGAAATAAAGTATCTAGAACATCTGAACGTGAACCGATTTAAAAAATTCTTTCACTGATAGAAAGCTTCATTATCCCTGATTCAGTATAGGTACTTTTATCTCGTTGAAGTGTAAAATTCCCACAGGACTAGACGTAAAACAAAAAACAATGCATAACTTTTAGCAACCTGTCATAATTACATTCGAAATTCGCACAAAGAGCACGCGACAAAAAAAGACCACCAACGAGTTACTGTCAACTACCGATTTAAAAAAAATCATAGACAATAGACACTCGTTTACTTTTTTTACCTGAAAATTGGTACGACGGAGCGGGACGGGGAGGGGAGGAGACGACGCGCGGCAGTCGCGTCCGAACCGTGCGCGGAGTTACTGCGCCGCTCGTCCATCGAACAATAGACCATAAAAATCGAACATACCATCGTAATTTTGACAATTCCTAACCCCAGGAGAGTTATATAAGTATCTAGACGATCAGACGCGTGTTTCACAACGAAATTATAACGAAAAAAGTATAGTTTTGGGACTGATAGATTGATTAACTGTGTTTCTTTTTAATTTCGATAAGATTAAAAGTTTTTTTTTGATAACGCGTGTGTCGTGCCAGTGCTCTGTAATTAACACTTTTGAGTGCAACGCCAGTTTTGCCAGTGTTGCGTGTTCAATTTGGATTTTGGCGATTATAAGGTGAGTTTGCGATACTTATCTTATTAACTTATATATGTCAAAACTGCCAATTTTTAAGTGAAACGTAGAAAATTATAAGATCTTCTTGATTTAATAATGGAATAGGTTTGGCTGATTGACATAAAGGAGGTCTGATAAATACAGCAACGCCCAAATACCCACTTTAAAGTATTGTTTTATCCGTCGCCTCCCACAATGTTATGCATTTATAAACATAGCTAATCAAAACAAATAAACTTTTTGTAGAAACTGAGTATTTCTCTTAAAAAATCAGAACTAAAGATTTTTTTAGCTTACAATTATATATTTTATTGGGTTAGAAATTAATCTAGGCCTTTTTTCAAGTAAGTTTGATTATAAGTTACGTCGCAAGAAAAGTTAAAAGATATTTAACTTTTAAAACAGGTCGAGCAATGCAGTAAAATTTAGGCCTATCTACGATATCAGTCAATGCTATTGAAAACTAATCTATAATTGAGATTTTTAGGACAAACAAATACCGAATTGTGACATTAACTTATCACTCGATTAACCACTTCTATAGATAACTTAACTGTTAAATTTAACGAGTTATGAAACTTTAATTATTTTTTTATGAAATGCTAGGAAAACACGCTTATTAAAATAGGCCAAGTGTGAAGGTGAAGAAATTAAAAAGTTTTTTAAAATAAAATAACTAGGAACCTTCCCCGCCGCAGTTGGATGATTTGACAAAAATATTTTTTTTCGGGTTATGTGATTTTGGTGCCGCGCGTAAAATTAAAAATGAATAGAATAGAATAGAAATATTTTATTCACTCTTCGCACATTAAATAAAAAACAATAAAAATACATAAAAACACAAAACATGGAGAAATAATTTAATCTGACTATTAAAGTTTTTTAAACTGTCTACAGTTAAATAAATTTACTTTCCTATAAAACATGTGCTTAGGTTCAAAAGTACATACACGTAGGTATGTATGTATATATTTTTATATATATTGTGTGTTATGTATTTATATATATTTTTTCAAAGTTATTAAATTCAAATATTATTTTATATTTGACAGTACGTTCCGCCGGTTCACGTATCTAATCACCTCATATAAATCATAATTTAATTTTTTTTATTCAGATAGGTACTATTGAGATTATAGCTACTTAGTCCGCTATCATTTTATGTAAGTATATTTAACAGTCTTTCAGTAGCATAAACATCTTTTACCTACTCTTTAAAATAATAACGCAAACACAATAAAATTATGTTTACAAAAAATGTGCTTAGTGACAAAAACCTGCCTAATCTTCAACCGTGTCAAACGCGTTAAAATTCATAAAGTTTAAAAAGTATAATGAACAAAATACATAATGATCATTTCATATAATTTTCGATAAAACTATTTCCATTACGAATTATTTTCAAAGATATATATTTTCCATTGTTTGTTACTCAATTACATAACGGCTGGAAGGATAAAGACGAAACTTGGCATAGGTACAACTGGACAAATCATTTCTGATATAGAATACTAGCTTATGCTCGCGACTTCGTCTGCGCGGACCTAGGTTATCGCGCGGTGACGCCCTCTATCGGAATAAAAGGCATCCTATGTTACCAAATATCATCAAAAGCGGTTCAGCGGTTTCGACGTGAAAGGGTAACAGACAGACAGAATTACTTTCGCATTCATAGGTAATATTATGTAGGGATAGGGATTTATTATCCCAGTAATGCATTCCTGTGAATAATAGTCTAACTTTAAACAAGAATTCACGCTTGTCCACTATTGTCCAGTCTAAGTTTTAGGTACGCGGTGTCAATCAATATAGGTATAGGGTTCTTCAATCAATTGACTTTATCGGAAAGTTGTGTAACTTTTTAGGCCAAATGCTATTTATTTGTAAATGTTTCTCATGAATATATTTATAATGAGGAATAAGCTGCTAGTTAAAGCTAGTTCTACTTATATCTATTATAAATACGAAAGTTTGTGAGTTTATTATGTGTGTTTGTTACTCCTTCACGCTAAAACGGCTGGACGGATTTGGATAAAATTTGTTGGATGTCTGGAATATACAGGCTATCTTTTATCCCGATATTCACACGGTAACGGGACGAAACCTCGATATTTCAAATGAGACATGAAATTCGGAGCGGACGCTAAAGAACTCCGAGATTTAATTTTTGGGAATTCAAATGGGAATTTAATAAAATCACCGGAATTTCGAATTTAAATTTTTATTGTATAAAACTAAAACTAAACTATTTACAAAACTTACACTATATAAAAAAGTTCATCAAGGCTGCTGCTTTGGGGGGCCGTTCCTAAGAGCCTGGCAGCATTACCTCTCTGGATAGCTAGGCTGATTCAACTGTCAAATCTTTTGGTATTGTATTGTACTCTTCATTGTAAATAAAACACATAAAATTAACAGTTAAAAAAAAAGAATTTTCTATGCGTGCAAAGCCGCGGGTAAAATCTAGTGAATAATAATTTATACTTTTCACGCCCAAATAGATAAAGACCCCCTAATAACAATGCAATTGCTATCAGAATCCATTACGGGCCTCCGCCCAGGGGTGGGACTGCCACTGGCAACACTGAAGGGGAGTGCAGCTCTAAATAGGTAGAAAGGTATTATACAAAAATGTGAAGCTTCCCTTTAGAGGTGCGTACCCAATGATACTTCGAAATATATAAATGGATGAAAATATAGATTTATACCTTAATAACAACAATGAAATAATTTTCATTCTTATTAAATATTATGTATAAATTGCTGTGCCCTGACAGGGTTCATGTCTTGAACCTAATTATAATATGTAAGACATGATTACTATGCAATAAATGAATTATGAAAGTTTATTTCGGCAACACAGTGAGGTTTACAGAAGACCGTACTTAAGGTTAAGTTTCCATGTATTCTAACGTTTAGAATAGAATAGATAACGTTTATTAGTGGAACATAGGTGTACATAATTCGATTTTAAAAGCATAACATTCAGGAATATCTATGTAAAAATCCACACTGTTGAATTAGGATACATAAACCTGTAGTGACAGTCGTGTGTATGTAATAAATAAAATAAAAACAAAATTTTAAAAAATTACCTAAATAAGTGCGTATGATAAAAATTATTCATTTTAAATAACTATTTTAGCGAAAGTTTTTTATTTACTGAATGTCAATAATATTAGCAATGTCTGTCTGACACAATACATATAAAACTAAAAATTTATGTCATTTAAAATACATAAAGTTATAAATCAGTGTCATTAAGATATTCATCATTATTATGGTAACATTTTTCAATTGGTAAAAATGTAAATTTCATTTTAAATTCATCATCTCAGCCTATGTACGTCCCACTGCTGGGCACAGGCCTCCTCTCGGAATGAGAGGGCTTGGGCCATAGTTCCCACGCGGGCCCAGTGCGGATTGGGAACTCATTTTGAATTGGTTGGTAGTTATTAAGAATTTTCATACTATTCGGAATTTTATTGAATATTTTTGGTGCCATTCCTAATATACTTTTCCAATAATTAGTTCCAGTATTTTGCCAATAGTGTTTATTATTTTTTTTAAATAAAGAGTTTGAATAATTTACTGAATCAGGCGTTACTTTGCTGAAATCCATATCAATGAACTAAAAGAATTTATTTGCTCACCCGCGATCTTATGATGGCTCAGTTTATGCAAAATATGCGTCTTAATGCAGTTCCTCCACCTCCACACTGTAATAACACTCAAATCACACAAACCCATCTATTATCACCACAATACACTGACGCGTTTCGCACTCAACCAGAGCTCGTCTTCAGAGCAACGCAACCGTACACCATACTATACTATGTTAGAAGCGCGCCTCGTTTTAGTTCACTTTACCAATGTATTGTGAAAAAGCGAATAAACATTCCTATTCTATTCTATTATTCTATTCAATAATTGCCGAAATGGTAATGAGGAGAAAATTTCTCAAAAACGTGAATACTTGTACAAATACAAACATTCTTTATTGCACACCATAAAGCAGTACAAAAACTTAAATATAAACACTTAGATACAATAAATTAGATGAATATTTGGGTATGATATAGTTTTTTTTTAATGATTTATTTAATATATTTATTGCATAAAATGAGTGGTCAGTTTATTATTGTTAGCCCATTTTGTCCCACTGCTGAGCAAAGGCCTCCCCCCCAATACTTCCACTGCTCTCTGTCCCCTGTATGTAATGGTCAGCTATAAAATTAAAATTAAAAAAAAAAACAAACTAAAAATGTCAAGAAAACTAATATATTATATTATATTGTATTGACTGCACGGTTAGGTTAAGTCTTAAGAATCTTTCTGTAAGTATACAGACATACCAGAACACAGGTGAACTGACTAAACCCAATAATCCAATAATATAGATTAACTATGACTCGACATTAACTTTAATCTTTAAAAGTAACTAGCTTAAACCTAATCCAGTTTTAAAACAACTGACCGGTTTAATTTTCTACCAGAAATAGGGGAATAACCTGTTCACAAGTAATAACATTATAGCTTAACAATATTAATATGTCTATTATTAATTGCAAATTATACATAAATCCCACTATCCCATATCCATACTAATATTTAAATACATTATAAACAATTTCCCGTGATTATCTATAAATTTGCAGAAATAGGTGGGTAACCTTTTGAAGTTGACTCCCCATGAAAATCAATTTCCGAAAAATAACAAACTAAATCCATACTAATATTATAAATGGTTTTTTTCCGAACCGGTGGTAGATTAAAAAAATGACGTGTAAAAGTGCCCATTGCGGCCTATTTGCTGAATAAATGATTTGAATTTGAATTTGAAAAAATGCGAAAGTGTGTTTGTATGTTTGTGTGTTTGTCCGTCTTTCACGCCGTAACGGAGTGACGGATTGACGTGATTAGCATAGATATAGTTTATGGGCCCGAGATTGACATAGGCTACTTTTTATCCCGGTAAAATGCACAGTTCCCGAGGGAACAGCGCGCGATAACCGAATACCATGCGAGCGGAGCCGCGGGCAAAAGCTAGTTATTATTATAAATACGAAAGTTTGTACTGATTACTAATAGGGATGACGATTGGGCTAAAAATATATCATTCTATTTAGTCCAACAGTTAGATTATGGAAAAATATAGGACAAGTATTTTTTGGTTTATCTATTTATTAAAAATCGATAAAGGTATAGATCATCAAACTTCCGGAGTGGGGGCTTGTGACGTCATTATAAGGTAAAAATTGTACCGTATAGTGACGTCACTCGAAACTTCTAAGCACTGTATCCTCGTCATTTTATGTTTGTCAAACAAAAAAAAAATGTGCACAATATTTTTAAATTATCCACCTGACGGACTAAACAGTTTTTTTAGTCGTCTAGCCTATTGAACCGAATACAGGTAGTTCGACTCCCAGGGAAAGACATAGACTTAACTTAGACATAGACTTAACCTAGGTACTTTCGATACTTTGACCGTCGACTTTTTAACATTAGATATTATTAATTTTCGATATTCAGATACATCCCCAACTTTAACTTTTATGTTTATATTCCCACGGGATTGTAGCTAGCATGTAAAATCCTAAAATCTCAACTCACGTAAAAACATGAAATTGGTCACGAATACAACTGAAGAACTGTACAAAATGAAAACCACAATAAAATAAATTAAAACCAGTAGAATCTCGCAATTTTAATTAAAATGCCAGCGAACGCTTCACGCGAGCGAAGTCACGGCTAAGGACTAGTTCAAAATAAATGAATAAACCATATTTGCGGCTTTTGCTATTGAAACGCTTGGTCCGTGGGGTCCCGAAGCAAAAAAATGAATTAAATTAAAAAAAAAGAAGCTTGCCCGTTCCACTGATGACCATAGAGCTGGCTCTTTCCTCGGTCAACGTATTGGCATTGCCATAGGTACAACGAGGAAACGCAGCCAACCTTATGGGCACCCTGCCCAATAATAGCGACTTGGGTGATATTTGTAAATATAGATTTTTAGGATTAGAGTAAGTTAGTTTTAGTTCTTATTTTATTGATTTCTGTTAATTATTGTATATATTATTTGTTTGTTAATAAACCAATCACACCAACTAAACAATAAAAACAGTCAACATAAAAAAAACAACTCCGCAAAATGTAAAATGCATACTTACGTAGTTTCGCGGGCGGGGCGTAGAGAAGCCACGCCCTCCCATCTTGCTAGAATCAATTACGCTTTTGTTATACAGTATTGTTATGTTTATGTTTATAGATAATTATAAAATGTAACGTTTTTAGCCTCATAGGCCCACATCGATTTTTTACTTTACTTTGAAACTACCAATTAATTGTTTGAATACCGAATGTAGTTTTAATTCTATATCCTGGATGAGAATTCTTTTCGTTGTCTAAAACTTTTATTTATAAACAAACAAATAATATGTAACAATAATTAACAGAAATAAATAATTAAAAGAAAAAAAAAACTATAACTAACTTACTCTAAACCTAAATTCGTTGTCTTGTTTTAGTCTGTGAAAATGCGACGGAGTAGAGTTTTTTGTATGGGACATAGTGGCATTTTTAATATTGCTCTAGTCTATACTCCATTTATTTTGACATTTTTGAAACTTAACGGTGAAATTTGCCAATGTTTTTAAATGAAACTGAAACTATTTAAGCTTGTGTTAACTTCTATACTAAAAATATAATAAATACCGCTAATAAATGTACATGTAGGTATTTTTTAGTCAATTTGTGTTCGAAATACCGAAAAACGTGTGTTACAATTTGACCGTTAATTCAAATCTTAAATTAAATGGAGTATAGTCAAATATTACTTACACCGAAAAAGACAAATATTAGCACCACTTTTTTTTATTCGTTAGAAGACATCTCTCGTTGAGTTTCTTGCCGGATTCTTCTCAACAGAGGTTTTCCGAACCGGTTGCAGATTTTTTTCACATTCATATTCATAAGTGCTTGTTATGCCTAAATTGAATAAATATAATTTGACTTTGACTTTGAAATTATTAAGTGACAGAGTGGTCTGAAAGAGTGCAACGAAAATAATTATTAATTATAGGTAGGACTAGGTGTGATAGTTTATGAGTTTGTTTGTTAATATTTCACGCTAAAAAAACTGCATGGATTTGGATGAAATTTGATATAAAGATATTTGGGCATTTAGAGTAACACATAGGCTAGTTTTTATATCGATACTCCCATGGGATCGAAAGAAATCGGAAGAAAGAAAAAGAAAAGTATGAGATTTCAACATGAAATTAGTTATCGAAAATACAAACTGAAATATAAGTGCACAGTTAAACCAGAAAAATAAGACCCAAAAAAAAAGTAACAAAAAATTTGGAATTCAAATAAAAAATACAAAAAGATTCCAAAAATCAATCTTAATTAAATTAGTTACAAGACAGTCCTTGTCAAACGCGTGGCCCGTTAAGCAAACGGACGATTGTTGCCATTTCGTTATGGAATTAGCTTCAAGTGTATCGGTTGAGTATTGGCGTGTTTTATGTTTTATACAGTTAGTAATTAATATTATTGTTTTATAGGTAAAATAACCTAATCTAACCAATAAAAATTT
Organism: Choristoneura rosaceana; assembly: GCA_037349165.1. Taxonomy (NCBI): domain Eukaryota; kingdom Metazoa; phylum Arthropoda; class Insecta; order Lepidoptera; family Tortricidae; genus Choristoneura; species Choristoneura rosaceana. The sequence goes on from JAZBNJ010000007.1 coordinate 3,161,782, forward strand.
GGAAAACCCCCGACTTTGTCACTTTAAAGTTCAATATCTCAAAAACGGCTGAACCGATTTTGATAAAACATATCTAAGAACCATCACTAGAAAGCCTGCTATCAAATAAAAAAACCACATTCAAATCGGTCTACCCGTTTAAGAGCTACGGTGCCACAGACAGACACACAGACACACATAGCGGTCAAACTTATAACACCCCTCTTTTTGCGTCGGGGGTTAGAAAAATAATTAGCCGCATTTGTGGTTAGGTTAGTTAAAAGACCTTGTTATTTTATCAAAAAAAGACTATGGCGTAGGTGATACAGGAAAATGTATGTGAAAATACGAAAATATGGAATGCGGTTATCGCTCGCTGTTCCCTCGGGAACTGTGCAATTTTCCGGGATAAAAATTATCCTGTGTCACTCTCTGGCCTATAAACTATATCAAATATCACATTAATCCGTCGCTCCGTTTTGACGTGAAAGACGAACAAACATACAAACACACTTTCACATTTATAATAGTATGGATTCTAAATAAAGTTTCCAACAGAACCTCGCCGTGCTTCAAGCTTGCCCATACAAAAGCCATTAAAAGCAACCATTCACGGCTCTAATTGGACATACAGACGGACAGACTGACTCAGCAAATGCTTTGTTACTACTGAGTTACGCAGAGCCATACATATCATTGAATATAGTTTATATAAAATAGTGTTGTATGGAAGTGACATGGATTTTGTATGGAGTTTCATAAAACTTTAACTTGTTTTTGGTATGAGTCTCTTTAATTATATACATACTAGTGTTTACCCGCGGCTTCGCGTGTAAATCATTAGATTTTTTTAAATTCCCGTGGGAATTCCCGAAAATTAAATCGTTGTTTACATTAAAAGCATCGTAGTCAAACAGACTCTAAGCCCAGCGGTTGGTATTTTGAGATTTTATCTCTATCCCGTGGGAATATCGGGATAAAAAGTAGCCTATGTTTTATTCCAGATGTCCAACTATCTACGTACCAATTTTCATCTAAATCCGTCGAGCCGTTTTAGCGTGAAGGATTAACAAACATACTCACTCACTCACAAACATTCGCATTTATAATATTAGTAGGATGTCGATTTATGGGTAAGTGGAGGAGGGTTGATTCTGCATGAAATGTATGTCGCACAGACTCAGCTGTTTTGCACATGTGTTGGCAGAATAAGGTAAGAATGTCGTTTTCTTAATAGGTCCAAATTCAACCTTCATTTGACTTTGACGATTTCCTTATTTTAGACATCAACGCGCTCCAAAAGAAAATAGATTAGAACTCGAAAAAAATGTTCCAGGTTCATTTCTCATTTATTTTTTCCTTGTTAGTAAATTTAGTAAATTTCCCACTAGAATTGTGAAAAGCGGAAGAACCCACAATCCTCTGCTTGAGAGGCATATAGGTCAAACCACTAAGCCACCACGGCTTTGGGCCATCCATGAAGTAGGTCTCACCAGTTTTTACCATTAAGTACCATGTAATGCATGACACCTTCTATTTGACTTCATCTACCTTACTTGTAAGCATACCTTTATACGAGCAATATACTATCTTTTGCCCGCAGCTTCGCCCGCGTGGAATTCGGTAATCGCGCGCTGTTCCCTCGGGAAGTGTGCGTATTTCCGGGATAAAAAGTAGCCTATGTCACTCTCTGGCCCATGGATTATCTCTATGCCAAAAATCACGTGGATCCGTCGCTCCGTTACGGCGTGAAAGACGGATAAACACACAAACATACAAACACACTTTCGCATTTATAATATTAAGTAGGATCTTTGACTGACTGTACCTAATTTTAAAATCTCATCCAGTGGAAAGTATCATAGCCGTGTTTAAACTGGCTTTAAGAAAATAGATAAAAACATCAATTACCGCTGTGTGAATGAGACGGCAAGTCATCGTTTGTTAAGCACCGTTTCATGGCCGCAGGCGCCGCTGTTGGTTTTGTAACTTACAGTTAATTGGTGATACAAATGCGAAGATAAACCGGTCGGGCGGACTGAGGGTTTAAAAAACACAGACACAGAGCGGTCAAACGTATAAACTTATAACATCCCTCTTTTTGCGTCGGTGGTTAAAAAGGCCGTAGCTGGATAAAGGAACAAAATCTGGCTTTGAGCTATTTTGTCTTAATATTTAATATATAAGATTTTTTTTATATAGTTTACTCACAACTATTACACGTAACATCGAAATATCGAGAGAAATCCAAGCTAATAAGTACCTACTGTCAAACATTTTTTTTTCCTAAACTAAGAGATGTTTTTGCGAGTGGTTTTCGGGTATTAAAGTTTTACTGCTGTAGAAGTAATAAAATCCCGAAATTTAGATTCAACAACCAGATGTACTTAAGCGTTTTCAGATGTACATAAGTACTTAAGTAATAATAATAATAATAATAGATTTATTTTTCGACCAACTTGGATCAAATTGTTAGTATTTAATTACATGTCACAGACTTATAGCTAAGGTTAGGTTAACGAATTTCACAAATTAAAATTAAATTAAATTGTATTATTTGTATTATTTCAAGCAATAAATGAATTATTATTATTAAAATACCTTAAGTGTACCTACCCTTTCTTGTTTTTAATTTTGGTAAAAGTATGGTTTTTCATACCCAGAATCAAGAGCACAATCGATTCCGATCGTTATAAAAATAGCTCCATTTTTTGATACACAATTTTATGTACACGTCACGAGTGTACAAAACGGGTGTAAAAAACGTCGCAAAACTATCTTTTTAGGCTTTTGCCCATCATGACATTAATCCAGGCTAGATAGACTAAACATTTTTTTAAACTAGGTATCGAAATCGGTTGTGCTTCTTGATTCCGAGTAAGAAAAACCATACTTTTTCCAATATTTCAAAAAAAAGTACACTTTTTTTGAAAACGCGCACTTAACAGATTACGTGTGCGAAGTCATGAGTAAAGTCTAGTATGATATAAAATTATAAACGACTAATACTGGGACAGTTACATGAGTCACCGGTGAGCATGACTTTGAAAAACATTCCAACAAAGTGCCATTTATTACGTAATCAAACATAAAAACTATGAACTCATTTGATGCTATCAGCTGCACGCGTCTCACGTAGGCATCGATACTATACTATATCTTAATGCTTTAATATGATAAGGTACTGAATGAACAGTAGGACTGTTAGACAGATTGTAGTCAACACTGGTAGCTGGGCCAATCAACTATTTTACCGACACTTTAGGCACAGAGCTAAAGCAGTACGGAAGCTACGAACAAATCGATCGAAACGAACACACTCACACATACACGCGCTCTACATGGCCTCTAAGTGGGTCTCGCGGTACTGCAGTACCGCCCGACCGTACGATCGATTTGTTCGTAGCTTCCATACTGCTTTAGTTTATATATATATAATGTGCTTTAGGCGTCTCCTGCGTTACCAAAAATTTTTACTAACAACAAGATATTTCACGGTTTCATAGGTTGAACTTACGCAGGATGACATGTATTCATGTACATCATCTACTATTTTGTTGTTTGCTCGTATTACAGGACACACCCGGTATTATATTGTAATACAAACTAGACTAGTGTATTTCAATACGGAAATGTAAATGTTGAGATAACTTAATGGACGAATTTCAATATTTAAGACACCAATTGACATTATTTTGTTTACATTTGTTTATTTTTATTTTATTAGTTTTGAAACTTTCTAAAATTGTGGGAATAAGTTTAAGATGTCTTTAAAAATCTTTATTTATCTTTCATAAAATACAATTTAACAAACTTATGGGCTACACTTATTAAAAGGGACAAATAACACACATTACCCTGAATTAGGAACATTCCTGTGTCTCAGGTGTAGATGTGGCAATAAAGTTTTTTTAAATGTATTTTTACGTGTACCTAAATAACTATCTCTCTCTCTTTCTCTGATTAAGTATCAGGACGGTGGTTGTACCGCCTCAATGCAATGACTTCATGTATGGAGTTGTACAATTATTTTTGAAGTAGGTGTACCTACTAGTACCTAAGCACATCTTGAGTACGGTATACGTGTAGTTGTTTTTTATATTTGTACAGATACACCCGCCATTCTGACTGTACCATTTTCTGAGCAGCTAACTTTGTCAGACTGGGATAATTGGATTGGACTGTACATTGGTTGCGTTTTAAGCTTGCTTATCATTCCTTTTGTGTAGAAAACAACTAAATAAGCGACTTCAATGAACAGAGTGGCCATATTACACTAATTATCTAATTGTAACAATTAATATTATTAAACTTTAGGTAATATCATAATCATTAATCAAGGGAAATCGGATTCGAAGAAATTTTGTGAAATCATGTAAGTACATCGCGTTGTACCAACAATTTTGTGATAAAAAATGCATACCTATTTTTACTCGTAATAAGTAATCACTCTTATCTGCTTTACTTGGTTTCCAAAAGTCTAAAGTATTTGATTAATTAAAAGAAAACCGGCCAAGTGCGAGTCGGACTCGCGCACGAAGGGTTCCGTATCATTATCTATACAACATTAGACATTAGCAAAAAAGCACGTTTGTTGTATGGGAGCCCCCTATATTTATTTTATTTGAACTGTTTATTTTCAAAGTGAAAATACGACGGATATTTACGGACGGAATTTCAGGTCCTAACATGATTTTGCACCCCCAAAATAAATTTCAAGATTGATCTATTTGTCGCTTCTTTATCATAAAAGCGATAATATAATATCAACATGACTACTACCAATTGTAATTCTTTATTAGATTATTTATATAGTCTTTTAAGTTATTTTTATCCAAAACTTTTAGTTTTTTGCTAAGGACGTATGAAATGAGAAAAACAGGGTTCGGTACGAAAGTAACAAAACGCAACGCGTTGAGCAAATAACCTGAAAAATCCCCAAAAATTAACTTTACACTCAATGCTGCCTCTAAATGTTTACAAGGATCTATTTTAAAAGGCGCTTTATAAAGAGCAGAAAGTCTAACCATGTTACTTTCGTCCCTCGTTAATAATTATTTTTCAAAGCCTTGTACCTAACTATAATAAAATCTAATTCTCTTTTATAAAAGAGTTTTTATAGAGTAGTAGAGATCTTTTATAGACTAAAAACAAAAGTTTTATATAGCTACCTACATATATGCATTTGGGCAAATACATATTACATAATAACGAGTAATCGGAGCACAAATGCAAAATATTAGTTTTGTCCCCGGTCTCCGCTACCTATGTGACGTTTTTATGTCCATTGGGAACTACATTATATATTATTTAGTGTCAAACGGCTGTACGATGGATACCATAGATGGATAGGTACTGAAGCTATTTGAGAGAGCACTTTACCGACAAAATGCAATGGAAAAGGACACCTTTGCACTACCTACATCTTTGCAGCTTTGCAATTTTGCAGCGCGTTGTATCAACTGTACCTAATGCTGTAAATTTTCATTGGATTATAAATGAATAAAAAAATCTGCAGCGACTTAAAAATTGGATAAAAAGTTTATATTTAGAATGGACTTTCCAAAGCTGTCCTATCTCTTACGTTATCCGTAACAAAAAAGCGTGCTAAAAAGCCAGTCATGTCATAGTTACTTTTCCTAATAAAACATATCTAATACTTTAAAAAAGACAATTAATCTGGCAATATTAACGCATTACGCGTGTTTTAACCGAATCACGACTATTATCGGTGATCGGGTTGGGCTTGATAATATTGATAATATAAAACCTACAGGTGATTATGTGCAGATAACGAATGTCAAGATGCCTTGCTATCGCGATTGATGACCCTTGTGAAATCTAATTACGAAAATTGTTTGGTTATTTTTTACATTTTTAGTAAGTTTTTTTTGCTCAGGATTAGTTATCTGTTGAAGGAATGTATTGACGACGTGATAAGTCTTGAAAGTACTTTACTCTTCGGGTCACATCAAAGCCGACTTACAGGCTGAACGGCGAACTGTTTTATATGAACCTAGATTATGCCCGCGACTTCGTCTGCGCGGATTTAGTTTATCGCGCGGTGGCGCCCTCTACCGGGATAATAGGTATCCTATGTTGATCCTTGGGGTTCAAACTACCTATGTACCAAATTTCATCAAAATCGGTCCAGTGGTTTCGACGTGAAAGCGTAACAGACAGACAGACAGACAGAGTTACTTTCGCATTTATAATATTAGTAGGGATAGTAGGGATTTGAGGCACTGGAGTCGGTGAATCAGTTTAAATTAATCAAAAGAGAGAAAGAGAAATTGATTGCAGCTGTCTATTCCTTAGTAGCACGCACGGAAGAAGGAGTGATATTGCCAACGGTAAATAAAACCCGGCCAAGAGCGTGTCGGACACGCCATAAACAGAGTTATGTAGCCATTACGAAAAAATTAAGTATTTTTTTAACTTTTCGAAATTTCGCTATGATTTCTTTGGCAGACACTAAATTGGCAGTGAATAACCTTTGGTACGTTTCAGTTTCTTCGACTCTACATGCTAAACATGTTTCCTAAAACCAACCTGGTCAGTCGAAAACCGCCATCTGGCAAGGGCTAACTAAACTAATCTATCATCATCATCATCAGCCTACAGCAGTCCACTGCTGGACATAGGCTTCTTCCATGGCGCGCCACAACACTGTCTGAAGTCCCTCGCATATATAAGAGCTTCCTCTATATACACGATTCTAGTACCTAGATCATTTCGAACAGCACCGCTCAACTATTTCTGCGTCACCTGTCAGAAAATATACCCCTACTATTTTAAGCACATACTGCATTAATTAAGACTTAATTAAAAGACTGATGATAACTTTAATCATTTGCATCGTTTTGCAGCCATGTTATATCTACTGACTATAGATTAGTAGATATAACATGAGGCACGTGAGGCAGAGGACGGACGACCTTAAGAGGGTCGCGGATATCCGCCAAAATAAAATAGTAAAATAAAAGCCAAAGTAAAATAGTAGGGGTATATTTTCTGACAGGTGACGCAGAAATAGTTGAGCGGTGCTGTTCGAAATGATCTAGGTACTAGAATCGTGTATATAGAGGAAGCTCTTATATATATATAATTCTATATAATTATATAATATATATTATATATAATTCTATGTTACCTCCAACTCTGTCTAATAAGAAGTTTATAAATTGTTATCCCGCTGGTACTAAGCAATTTTTCGAGATTAAAATCTTCATAGTCAAAATACCATAACGGGACTTATCACGCTATTTTTACACAAGTAATATTTACCTCGACGTTTCGCCAACGTTCCAGTCCCGATAAGTCCCGTTATGGTATTTTGACTATGAGTGAGAATCACGAAAGTTTAAAACGTTATAAAATCTCCATACAAATTTTCACTTAGATCTTTCACTTAAATCAGATCAGTGATTTTCACAATGAAGATTTAATAGACTGACATAGAGCTATACTCCAGCGGCCCAAAATTTGCCCCACTCTACATACAAAATTACACCTGTTACTGCATACATTTGAGGGCCAGACTTTTTGCCACTCAGTATATTTTCGTTCTTATATTAGTAAGAATGCACGCTACTAAGGAATGGAAATTTTTATTCACATTGGTTATGAGTTTGCAAAAGAATAAACACCTACCTACATGTCAAACATTTTTTTATTACTCTAACTCTGACTGACGGATTATTAATAACTAGCTTTTGGCCGCGGCTTCGCCCACGTGGAACTCGGTCTCGGCTCGGGAACTGCATTTTTCCGGGATAAAAAGTAGCCTATGCCACTCTCTGGCTCATAAAGGATAAACATACAAACACACACTTTCGCATTTATAATATTAGTATTGATCACCTTTCTTGGAGGTATCGGATAATGGTATTAGGTGCCCAAGTGAAGATAAAAGTTGAACGCCTGCAAACAAAATCGCAATTGTACTCCATAGGCACAACTGTGCTACACTACAACCACTAAAAAAACTACTTGAGCAGGTAACCTAACTGGAACCACTCATTGTTAAGACTGCATTCATTATGACCGTTTATGACTTAGATTATTATCTATTGTTACTCAGTCATAAAAAGCAGCTGAATCGTAAAAGTGGTCAAAACAACTAAGCGATGAAAGTCGGAAATCGACGTTTTGCAGTTGTTTATTGTAAACGCTACCCTACTACGTTAAGGATCCTAAAACTGTTTTATGTTTTATACAACTTGTTTTATCTTGCCGAATGGTTAGCATAACTGTTTATTGTTTACCGCAATTGAGAATTGTTTCCTCAGAATACGTACTTAAAGTTTCACTTTTTGACACCCGAAATAGTTTTTATTTTCGGAATAGAGTTTGACATGAATGCGTCCTGCACCCGTTTCCCGCGCAATTTGCAAAACAATGCCGCCAACAAAACAAAACCGCCCATAGACAATTACTTTTTTTTTTACAAAAGGCAGATGTTCGAGCACATACTGCCTGTTTATATGTTTGTGAGTGGGAAATAATAATAATTAGTGTAACGCCCTTTCATGGTCCCTGCGGATTAACCGCCCTTTGGATGAAAAAAACGCTGTCGAGGGTAGATAGCGTATAGTGGTTTGGTCGGTTTCTAGTCGGGTTTGGAGCTTGGCTGGTTAAGATAATAACGTTTTATCTAAATCTAAGAGTTTTTCACGCTTTTATTTAACTTGCACTTGTAACGTATGTAAGTTTGTATGAAGGTGAGTGTAGTTTCAAAATGTACTTATTATAAACATATTTAGCTTTCGCCCGCGTGGTATTCGGTTATTGCGCGCTGTTCCCTCGGGAACTGTGCATTTTTCAGGGATTAAAACTAGCCTATGTCACTCTCGGGCCCATAAACTATTTCTATACCAAAAATCACGTCGATCCGTCGCTCCGTTACGGCGTGAAAGACAGACAAATACACAAACATACAAACACACTTTCGCATTTATAATATTAGCATGGATCTTCTTTGTCTTCAACTCTTAAAAAAAATTTGAAAAATCCTGTCACGGTTATTGTGGTCGCACTCCGCCGAAGTGGCTTGATCGATTTTTGTTTTTTTTTTTACTTTTAGTACTCTACCCCCATTTTTAAATCGTCATTCCAGTATTTTTGTATGTTTTTTTGATAAGTTATACAGGCCGGGCCTGTTAGTATATTTTATTAAATATGTACTATATATACCTAGTGGCATCCACGAAGACGCTTCTCTCTCCATGTTGCCAAACAAAAATGGCGACAGCACGTCACAGCTCCAAATGACCTACTTATTTCCTTCGACCTAACTAAATGAACACTAATCAGTGGTTGTAAGTGTTGTAATTAATCTTAAACAGGCTGAGTTAAGCCCAACTTAAACGTTAGGATTACCTGCCTAACTCAGAACAAGTACTTAACAAGCGTAAGAAGACTAATAAGTTATGAGAAAAAAGGAATTAAACAAAAGGATTAACTCTCGACTAAAGTTTTAGTAGGTTACTTAAGAATTAGAGATAAGATCGTAGCAAGTGTTTTCTATAATTTGATTATTCACCTCGGTGTGTCTTAAGTTTGCAGTGTTTATATGCTGGATTTTTTTATTCAACTGGATGGCAAACGAGCAAGTGGGTCTCGTGATGGTAAGAGATTACCACCGCCCATAGACACCTGCAAAACTAGGGGTATTGCAGATGCGTTGTCAACCTAGAGGCCTAAGATGGGATACCTCAAGTGCCAGTAATTTCACCGGCTGTCTTACTCTCTACGCCTAAACACAACAGCGCAAGCACTGCTGCTTCACGGAACATTAGATGTTTTTTAAAGGTTTTTTGGTAAATGGCTACTTATACAGTAAGTAAGGACAGATGCCACACTTTGTGAAAGTACCTTAGTATAAAATATCTTTCTGTATAAAAAAAAAACAAAAAATATATATATTAGTTGCAAAACCCGCTGGTAAATAAAAATGTATCACGGGGCATTTAACACAAATTAACCAATCCTTAAAGTAGGTACGCTTGTGTTATATTGTGAGTAGGTACCTACCTACTTGTGCATAAAATTACATCTATATCCCGCAAAAAAAATCTGTGGCAAGTTAAATAAAAGTGTATAATTCCCGGAATACCTATCTATGTAGGTAGGTGAAGTTGCGAGAAGTATCGAATAATAGGTAGAGAAAATAGTGAGGGAATAATGTAGGTAATGTAAACCTACGGACATGTGCAAGTTCTTGTAGTTTGCCAGTAATTTAGGTTATTAAAGCGTAACACATTGCTAACGCATACTAACATGCCGCCGCCCACACACGTCGCCTATAAACAACCCAATGAATAGCTAGGCTCTTTATTGTACACAATCGCGCGTTACTATTTGTTGCTATCACGTTCCACTTGCATTCATGCAGAAGCGAAACTTGCCCGATAAAATAACTCATTGTGTTGCCGCTTTTAAAATAGACACGTAGAGGAAACATTAATTTCGAATGTGGAATGCAATTTTTTCTGGTATTATTTATGTAATGTAATACAAATTTTATTTAGGTATATTTTACTAACTACTGGGGAAAAAGTATATTTATTCGCTATTATAGGTCCGCTCTGCTTAACTAATGAAGAAAATGAGACCAAATCCTCCCTTTTTAGTACGACTATCATACACCCATTTATTTGTGTATTGCATACAAATCTTGTTTTCACAATAAGATACAAACAACGAAAGAAGAATTTGCCAATTGTTCCAGATATAGATATAGCTACTACATACCTTCGGCAATCTATTTTTATTTAAATATCTAGGTACCTACTTCAGGTAGAGAGTATGTAAACATGGTTTATATCGCTAAGTGGACGATTTCTTTGCGTACTAACCTGACATCCTATCTCATAGATAGGTAACATAGGTACATATCTAAAATTTGTTTTACAAGCTCCACATAAAATAAGACAACGTTTTACTCCGCGTCGTTTTAATATTACGTGAAATGTATCTAAAGATCCAAAGCTCCTGCATTATTTAAACTTATCGAGTCTAGATTTCCAGAATCACTTGAAAACCCAATAAAACACCCAGCAGCTGTCTTGCTCGCACTCAGAAAGCGGCTAACTTAAAAGCAGCTGTCTCTTTTTGTTTGCTAGGCGGGTGATTTTAAAGCCACGCCTTGCAACACCCTCTGTAAGTTTCTCTATCCTGTTCTTTCTCGGGCGAGGTGTATTTAGCGTCTCGCTCGCGGCTGGTATCGATTTTCGTTTTTTCAAGTTGTTTACTTGGTTGAATGCCGCCAGTGTTCGCTTTTCGAATATTTCTTCGTATAGCGTGTTGACTTTACGCGGGAGAGTTGTAATTGCAACTGGATTTATGTGTTGCCAGCTTTTTTTGTTTGGGTATTTTATAGTCGGCTATCATAAATAAAACTTGGAATGTTTCTTGGAATGAAGGATAATTTTCGCTAAGTGGTCGTTCTGTTGCGTATAAAACCAACGATAATGATGATTCTTTATTGCATTCATTTCTTTCTTATTTTTATATTACTGCTATTTATATAGGTAACTACGTGCCCAACTAAACATCACGCATTGAATAACAAGTAAACATTCCTTAATGAACACCACACACAAAATAACTGCGTAAGATTACTTATAAAATCAATAATAGATAGTGGGGATGTTATCGTGATAATTATTAGTTAAATTACACTTTGCAATTCGTGAACCTCTCAATCAGTAGTACACACACCTACTTAGGTGTATGCATAATAGACATTTGTTCCTGGTTAACAACTCCTCATTGTTATCGTGCCGGTGTCCATTAGTAATCATTGATCACTTACCATCAGGTGGTCCTTTAACTTTTTTGTAAAAAAAAAATGCCTCTTACTACAATTCAAAGACTGGCCGGTAATAAACTACAAAAGCGCCCAGTGCGAAAGAAGAAACAAAAGAAAAAGAAATTATTCTTTTGTCGTCAAAAAACCGTCGGGGCCGGGGCGTTTGTTTGCTTCATTTTTATTTCAAGCCAAAACATGCTTTATCTTAATAAAGGTAAAGTCAGTCTTATGAATAAAAGCCTGGCTACTTCAAAAGTAGCGATATCAGAGTATCACCGAATCCCTCAAATACCATAGACAATTGAATGCCGTTTATCTGAGACCATAAACGAAAACTCAAAAACTGACAATTAGCCCGCCACGGCCGCGGCGCGTGCCCATTGTACCAACATAGGGGCGCTAATAAATTGAATATGCGAAATGAATTGAGAAGCCTTATGTTGGCAACATTGGATGGCGATTAGTTTTTGTATTATTTGGGATGTGGGGGCGTGATTCCGGTGGTTAGTGGGGTCGCTATTCTGATATTATTGAACTAAGATTAAATGCAGGGGAGGAAAACGAGTATCAAAATCATATTTGAGTGATTACTTCTGTTTTGCGTGTCGATGACAATGAGATGTTTACCGGATCAAGCTAAAATCACAATGTTAGCTAAATAACTCATATTGAGCTTGCTTATAACTTATCCTCGTTCTTACAAATGTATTTACATCGAAAATTGTGACTTTTGCTTTCTTCTTTTTTCCCAATAAGTATCAAATACCTAATCACTTCATCATCATCATCATGTCAGCCGAAAGACGTCCACTGCTGGACATAGGCCTCCCCCAAGGCTCTCCACTCAGACCGGTCTTGTGCTTTTCGCATCCACCGCGATCCCGCGATCTTAACCAGGTCGTCGCTCCATCTTGTTGGATCACTACTCACTTACTTAACTTGAAAATGAAATTTGGCTAAAACGATCATATATTACTATTTTTCTGCTGCATCAACCTTTAAAGTGGTATTGCGATACCTTGTATCATAATTAATTGAATCAGGCGTTAAGTACTTTGCGGAAGTCCATATCAATGAACTATAAAAAATCTTTGCTCACCCGCGACCCTTCTACCTACCTCTATGCCCTACGCGACTTAGGTCGCGGGTGAGCAAAGAAATTATTTTAGTACATTAACCTTGTATCATCTATTTTAGACCATTCTATCGAAAAGGTTGGACAGTTTTATCGTAGACATTAAAACTATATCGATTATAGCTAATTTAAAAACTGTTTATTGTGTAACTAGTAAACTGTGACTGAGACTGGCACACCGGCTCTGGCTGTGGCGGGCAAAGACAAGAGACTTTTACTCAGCAGTGGGTGTATGTGGGCCGATTTAAACTGATTGATTACTGTTTACCCAATCTATGTAAAGATCTTTGGATTAACTTCCACGTCTTCAAAAATTCATTGATCATTTGCTCATACCGTGTAATTTGTAAAATCAATTACCATGAGTCTCACGCCCCACTGACCGCACGCTCGGGACCCCATTAGGGATCCCGTGGGAGAACGCCCTTGAGCCCCAACAGAAGGCGGCTGATGCGAGCGGTGGATGAAGAGCGTCGAACCACGGCCAGTACATTTATTGCGTTAACACAACGGCTTATACAGCCAGCATGCCAAGTGCGAGTCGAACTCACCCACCGAAGGTTCCGCACAAATATTTTTATTATACACTGTACCTAACTAAAATTTTATGATTTTCGCAATTTTTCCTTAATCTGTGCTATAAGACGTTGCTTCATACCAAATTTCAAGATTGTAAGTTCACGGGAAGTACCCTGTAGGTTTTGATTCCCTTGTGAGTGTCGAAAATTTGCAGCACAAATGGCTGTATCTTTTGATTTCGTTGGCTTAGAAGTTTGATTTTTTCACAGCTCCAAGGGACAGTACATTTGAGTATTTGATATGAATTTCAGCCTGATATTTCCACGCGCTCCTGAGAAAAGGGGTGTAATTTATATTTAGCTACTAACTTTATACTGAAAATTATCAAATACAAATAGAATACTAAAACTGAATAAAAATCTTCTCTGCCACAGGCATTGACCCCAAGACACTGGCTGTATTACCTATCTGAATTGTTATTCCTAATCATTGCGATATACCCATAACTATAAAAAAAAAAAACAGTTTATCCATTTAGAAGCTGCGATTCCAGACAGTCATAGGACAAAGAGGTTAAAGTTATAACTCCCGTCCTTGTGCTTCGGGGGTTGGAAACGTTATTAAGTGCCTAACCATTAACACCTACTTATACGATTTTTTGTTGTTCTTGTTCACCTAAATTCATAACTTTCTTCAAGAAACATTTTCTCTGAAATATCCTTTAAAAATCGCCTATTATTTCCTAAAATTGGAAAAAAAACATCAGAGGCATTTCTCAACTTGATTTTCCTTTCTCCCGCCATTTTGCGCTTCCCGCCAAACCCCTGTCAGTGCCGCCAACACAATCATTTGTACCATTGCGCGCGTAATGAGGCTATCCGGTTACCTCCCCTGGGAGTCAACTGATTTACTTTTAGTATTTTGTCTGGTTGAATATTAGATTCCCTTGTACAACTAATTGTTTATTCTCTGAAATCTACGGGGAATAGCTTCCATTAAGGCACCCTTGTATTTATTTGAGATAATGATGGATAAAAGATCTTAATTTGACCATTCTATTTACGAGTGTAGATAGCCAAAGTCCAAAGACGTCGGTAAGTAGGTATTTAAAAAAAAAACAATTCAAGCCTTGTTTTCGCTTCTATAGTTACCTAAATTAAATTAAGCATAATTTGCAAATCATTATGACTAAAAAAACACATTTGATAATAAACGTGTGTACCGATAAATATGTTTTTATTCTAAAATAATTTTATAGATAACGTTGAGTGAGTAATTACACAGGTAGAGTCGAGACGGTTTTTGTCAACAGAAAAAGTAACTGGCAACTGACAATAAATTTGTCATTTTGAAATTCGAACAGAGACGTTCCAATTTCAAGATTTGAATGGGATTCCGTTCGGCGAGGTGTTTAGTGAACTGTCAGGATACACAATACTCATGATATGAACGCACCCCAAATGCGTGTCCAATAACATTAAAAAAAAGTGTTTAGTGGCTGTTTAATTTGGAACGCGTTACTTTTTTTGAACGAAAGAGATATTTCTTCTTTGGAAGGATTAGATTCGGATAGGGTTTAATTAAAACAATGTACCTACAGACTATCGAACCCTTTAATACCTGCTCCATTGTAGACCGTTTTCCCAGTGAGTTATATAATAAATTCCCATACTAATCAATGCGAATTACTGTGACTTTTCCTGGAAAACATTCCACAACGGGTCAGCATTCCATTTGTTCGACAGCGTACTTAATACAAATGTGATAAGATAATTCTCACAGATACGCTTATCAGATATGTTTACTTCTATTTCTATTTAAAACACTTCGAACTTGTTATACAAATTAACACCTATGAAATACTCTTTGTTCTTCCATCCTTGGTTCTTGGAGTAGCAAGGTATCCACTATGGACCAACACAGTAACAGCTGATTCAATCAATTCTTCACGAAACACTTTTATTTGAGCAAATTGTGTAAACAATGCATTTGCCCATTGTACGATGTCTTTGTTTTTGTATCATTGCTAAATTTAATTTTAACCTGTTGTTTAGTACTATTATTGGTAATACTTAGTGCGTACCTACTTATTGTTGTTAAAATTAACGGAATATGTTTTGGTGAGAATCGGTAAGGAGGTAGATTTTTTTTCAGATTATGTGTAGCATAATATGTTTTTGTATAATTCTATCTCTGTTGGTTCTCCAATAAAGTAAAAAAAAATTAAGTACCTATTTAAAAAAGATAAAATATAATCTATTGCCACAACACAAACTAAAACAAAGCGAGGTCTTAGGACGGGAGTTGCAGAAGGGCTACTCCGAAACACAAAATTCGAAGTTCGTATCATACCATCCCTCTCACTCTCGTATTAAATAACATAAGCGTAGGCGGGACGGTACGATAGGAACTTCGATTTTCGAATTTCGTGGTAGCCTTGCAGGTTGCAGGGCATTGGGTGCATGCAGATGGCACAAGTTGTCACTCATTAAGGCGTTCTATCTAAGGTCTTAATCAACAGTCATCTTGCTGCTGATGATAATGAAAGTACATCATCATTACAACCAAAACCCCCTTTAAATTGAAACTTTTCATACCCATTCACCAGACCTACCACAAAAAGCGCCGACAACCCATTGTGACAAATAGTCGGGAAACAACAAAAAACCCATACAAATTGTTAATAGAGTCTACCGAAGCGCGAAATTCACCACAATGCCGTCCCACTGGACAATTATCGCGCCCAAAATTATCGTCTTTGTCATAACAAAGGTTCCATGCGGGTTGGCGAAGGGCATGGATGTTTGCTGTCGAGACCCTAGAGATTGCTATTGCGAAATAGTTCAGGTTCTAACGATTTGTTGCGCTAGGGCACAGTCGGGTTCTTAAACTTCTGAGCAAAATCTAGATCAAAAATATCTGAACACCGCTACGCCATTAACACTAGGAGTTGTGTTCACAAATTCTTGATCAAATTTTTGCTCAAATATATAAGACCGCACAGAATGGTCTAAAATGGAAGAGACATTTACTCAGCATTCTTTTTCTTCATCTTCTTCAAACTTGATCTACCCATACACCCAATACCCTGCAACTCCCGTCCTAGGCCTAGCTTTGTTTTAGTTTGTGTCGTGGCAATAGCTTATAATTATTAATTTGCTCAAATAGTATTAAATAATTTGTATACCTAGGTAAGTAGGTGTAGGTAGCTTTTTCTCTGTGTATCTGTTTTCTGTATCGCTTACTATTTCTGGTGTACAATAAAGAGTCTTTGTATTGTATTGTATATCAATATTGGACATTTAATTTTGATGTTATGCTTAATGTAATAATTTAATTTAATATTTTCAATTTGTATCGATTTTCATGTGTGTAAACCTGAAAGGGTAGGGTTTGGTGAAACTATATTTGTACAACTATATCTGTAATTAACTGAAACCTGAATTCCACGCACAATAAATGATTATGATTATGATTAATACCGAGCAAAGCAATTAAAAGAGTAGGTAGCGTCATGGTCATGTCGTATAAGAAGGTTAAGGAGGCAGCTTTGAGTAGAGAGAAGTGGAGAGCCATTCATCAACAATCAACAAGAGTGTAACTCTTAAATAAGAAAGAAGAATGAAACTATAACACTTTCAATCACTGTCACAGTCTGAATTACTGACATTTGATTATAAAAACTCTCACTAAACTTATCTAGCTTCTCTTCTTCAATTAAAAATTCGTCTTCGTATTTAATGGCACGATGAGTGCCATTTTTAACCCCCGACGCAAAAAGAGGGGTGTTATAAGTTTGACCGCTTTGTGTGTCCGTCTGTGTGTCTTTGTCTGTCTGTGGCATCGCGGCTCTTACACAGGTGGACGGATTTGAATGCGGTTTTTTTATTTAATACTTAGCAGATTTTTTAGCGATAGCGATTCATCAAAATCAGTTCAGCCATTTTTGAGATATTAAACTTTAAAGTATCATAGTTGGGGGTTTTCCAACTATTTGTTCGTTAGGTTATACCTCAATAATACATTCCTTACAGTTGTTTTACAAATTTCTGTTCCATCACTGACTTTTTGAGGTATCTTTTGGAAATAATTGTTTTCCAACTTTTATAACTTGTTCTATTCTATTTGAATATTTAGAATATGAAAGTGTTGTCATTTTTTTTAAGTGTCCTGTGTACTGTCCCACTGCTGGGCAAAGGCCTCCCCTCTTGACCTCCACAACTCCCGTTCTGACGCAATGTCAGGCCAGTCCTTTGCGTACGTGTCCAAATCGTCTCGCCATTTCCTTCTCGGTCTGCCACGATGTAGCTAGACGTTTTTTTTTTCAATGTAACATTATTTAATTTACACTCGGGATTGACAGGTACCTATTATATTTGCTGTGAGACAAAGGACCTTTGACCTCTTACAAAATGTAACATAAAAAAGAATTCCATGAGTTTTAGCAATTTAAAGGAACGAAAATGACGCAAAAAAAAAGTAGTTCCAATAAACTACTAATGTTCCCAAATGTCCTCTATAAAAGACCTCGCGGCATACCAACTGCGCAAACAGAATAGCAAAGGGCGCGAATGTTTGCTCTCACACAATATGGCCGCTGTATTTATGACGCTCATTTTTGACAAATAGATTTTCGCCATTGACACCTCCGTGAATGGAGGGAGATTGATAGTGTTTGTTTGAAAATTGAGACCGAACACGGGCGAATTTAAAAAGCAGACAATGTGCAAACAATGGTAAACGTAGGTAGATTCTAATTCCAGCGGTTACCGTAATTAGGGTTACCATGTGTCTTTCTTAAGATATAGCCGGAGATTTTATAAATTGCAAGGTACTGATAAGCTTGCGGAGAGATTTCAGAAATATCAAGTAATTTTGTTTGTACTATTTGTTTTTTTTTAACATAATAGTTCACTACTTAATTTAATATTTATTGTATTCGGTGTTGGCGTGATTTTAAAATTAACACACAACTGTCATGCAGTTTGGCGAAAAAATGTAGTCATGTATACACTGTGTATTGTTAAAATTAAATAAATAAAAAAATATATAGTTTTTACAATCCCAAAATGTTGTATTTACGGCGAGGGCGGTACATTGAATCCTGAGCGTAATGAGGGATTCAAGTGTTAACGCCCAAGATGAAAATAATTTGGCTCCAGAGTGGCTCATACAACTTTTCACGCCTAGCATTAAGAATCTTGAAAAAAAAAACAATTCTAAATATAATTAGAACAACCAGCATAGAAAATGGCATAGCTTTACAATAATCAACTTCAAAAAATTGCAGTTTGAAAAAAAAACACTTAGAAAAGCCTTGAACAGAAAAGTTGCACTTTGCTTCCTCTCGTCAGGAAGCAAAAGTTACTTTTCTGAATGAGAGGTGTAAAAAATATTAGGTACTTATCGAACGGATACAAAAATAAAATTTGTTATGAAAAAAACCGTTCCGTTCTTGCCATTTTGGCTCCGGAACCCTTCAAATGACATCTAAAAGTGCCCATTACGGCCTATTTCCTGAATAAATGATTTGAATTTGCTGATTTTCGTCTGAATCTTAAAATGCAATCAGCCACTGTCTCTCAGTGAAAACTAAGAGAAAGTAAACGAACCGAACCTACCTTTTACACAATCGTCACTTTTGTTTACGATTCACAACACTGGTAACCAGAAGTGGGCTCGCAAAAGGGGCGCCAAGTGACGCGAAAACACTTCAAAACCGCCGTCGGATCCAGAAAAATCCCAAATTTTGGATTTAGCCTTAACAAATGAACACCTTGATAACACCGCCAAAATTTCACTCAACCAGAATTAACAGAGGCCATCGTAATCTCAACCTTTTGACTCAAGCATAAGGTTAACATTACATCGACAGAGTTTTTAAAAACCTAGATCAAACACATTTGAAAATTCCGCCTTGTTCCACTGAGTTAAAGTTGCTAATTCTTTACAGTAAAATGGTCATTCCGACCGGATATTTTTGCAAACGTCGTGCAGTCAAATTTGGTCCTTCGCAGCTGTTATTTAAGGTTCTATCTGAAGGACAGACACGAGGTGGTATTAGGGTTTAGGATAATCTTTTGTTGACTCCGAGGTGGCTTAAGTGACAATGTGGTTTCCGAGAACGCGAATGGTAACATCGAAAGTGACAAAAAAGGTTTTTTTTTTGTGAAAAAAATTGCCTATTCCTGTTCATGGAAATTTTAAACATACTAATGTATTTCTTAAGGCGGCATTTTTGTGAAATCGCGGCTGAAGTTTTTGGGTTTTTTTTGGCCGTAACTATCTATTTCCATAGTGGTAAATTTGTAATATTCATACATAATATTACTTCCAACTAGTTCCAAACAAATATTTATTAGATATAGCCCTCTTTAAAACTGCAAAAGTAGGAAAAAGGTTACCTATTGAACTTTAAATAGTTGTAGACTACAGTCCCGAAAAATCAACCAAATTATACGAGTACATTTAAATAGAAAATAGAAATAGAAATAAAAAAACGTTTATTCACATTTCACAAATTACATAAATAAATACACAAAATAAACAAGTATAAAGTAATGAACAGTATTTGTGAAATCGCGAAACGGTCTCAGCTCAGCATAGTGCTGGCCGTAGAGGCCAACGCTGGTCTTCCGGTGTGACCGCTTGGCGACTTCACGGAAGGCGACATAAATTCAAAAAAAGAAAACTAAAAAGAAACATTTGAAACCCGATAGCGTATTCGACCCAACCAATTAAACGCATACTTTTTATGAACTATCAAAACGTAAAGCGTTCGGTTGTTTTATGCGTTAACAATGCGTTTGACGCACATCAATTTTGCATCACAACTCCAGTTAAAAACGCTTTATTTTAGCCCTGAAAACCAGATTAATTTTCGATTTACTGTAAAATTAGATTTTTGTTGCTTTAAAACAAATAAATAGTTAGTTGATTGAGTTGCCGGATAATGACGTCGTAAGTAGCTATTGCCATTGAAACTCTATGGGAGAAATGGGAGAATTGTGTTTTAACAGCTCATAAAAAGTACGTCAGTTGATTTGATTGGTGGTGTCAACATCCCTATTCTCCCATAGATTTCAAACAAACAAACTCACAATATTTATTGACAGTAAAAAACACACTACATCACAGAAAAAACAATAAAAACATAAATAGGAGAAGAGAGAACAATTTGAGACGTTGAATTTGAGATTTTGTGCCATCTTCCTAGTAGTTCAACATGCATTCTTCTTTTAAGATTTGTCGACGCGCCTAATAGAGGCCTCAAGCGACCAGAGGGCTGGCCACATACAGTGAGGAATTACGGCCAGCCTTCTGTGCACCTTGCCCATTGACAGCGATTTAGGCTAAATTTTCTACTTATAGTTTAACTTTTATTATGTTTGTTTTTGTTTATTCTATTAAATAATAAATTAACCTTTTTCTTCTCCTGCGCCAATCTCAAAACCTCCTTAATGTCTCCAAATAAAAAAAAGTCTAGGTACCAAATACTTATAATGCGACCAAATAAAATGTAACCGCGTTCTATGTAACAGTCGCCAAATTATGACATCAAAATCATACCTACTGGATTATTTATTTATTACATTTTTTTTTACCAAATACTTAAAAATTTCGAAAAATCATAGAAATAGTATCAAAAGAACTCGATTAGTATGTGTATCAAACCCGCCTTTCAACGCATGTCAGCGCTTTTTTTAAGCAACAAGGCGAAGACCCTTCAATTCACCAACCAGGTATAACATCTAAAAAAAAACAAACGTGACAAAATGTCAGTAAACATGTACCTACTACCAAAAAAACCTTTACAACTTTGCAATTTCGATTCCCTAAGCAAAATCGTGACCAAAGGCGTTTTTCAAGGCGTTCCGTTTTCAACTCGCACTTTTGTGTTCTAATAACCTGGAAAGATACCTTTGAGACGGTAATTGTAAAATAGTTTGAAATTGGAATCTAAATTGACGGGTTCAATCGCATGTGAACTGTTTGAAAAGGGAATGAGCCGTGGAAAATTGCTATTATCGAAATATAATTGCTTCGCTTTGTTGGCAACTTTTGCCTTTGATGGAATTTATGTTTTAAAAAAATGGGCCATAAACAAGATATAGTATTATGATTTCGATGATTGACGTATTGAGCCTTTTTTTTCTAAATTGGAACATTAACGCTTTATAAATCGATCTGAATCGAATTTATCCACTATATTTAGCTATAATTGGTATTGAAGCGCCAAAGATGGCGCCTAAATTTTGAAGATATTAGAACTAAAACAAACTAGTTAGTGTGTAAGCCCCCGGGTGTCACCCGTTATGGTTAAATTTTACATGACAGATATTTGTGATGCCATCTCTGTTTGTGTTGTCCGAATAAACAGAGACGGCATTATATATTCGACACAAAAAAAAGTGTTGTAACAGCTCTTTATTATTTAATTTCCAGACAATCATGATGGCGGCCCGATAGCCCAGCCACAATGGCCACTCGCCGCGCGCGGTGACTACCAAGGCAGACCCGATGGCGCTCCTCACCAACGCCACCAACGGGCCTTCCACCGCCGGCCCGGCCCCGCAAGCCCACCACTCCACCACCCCCCTCCACCACTACTTCCACTATCTGAAGCAGCCCTCGCCGCTGGCGCAGAATCCGTACCACCACTCCAGTGCCCACCACATGGGGATGGGTCCAGGGCCCCTCGGCGGGCTAGGTCCGTTCGGGCTTACGCACCACGGCTTGGAGGCTGTTGGGTTCCCCCAAGGTGAGTGATCATGTTACTAAGGTACGGCGTAATTATGAAGATAATTACGTACTGATAATTGGGCCAATCAACTTTTTTACCGACACCAATCTGTCCGCGACATTTTTCAAACAATTGCAGATTTTTGTAAGTTGTTTTTCCTGTAATTTAATAGACGGTGTACATAATTACATGCCATCCTACTTAAGTTCAACCTATTAAACCGTGAAAATATTTTGTTGGAACTACGATTTTTTGGTAACGCCAGAGACAATTTTGGTAACACAGAAGACGCCCAAAGTGTCGGTAAAATAGTTGATTGGCCCAATTATCAATGATAAAAACGTTCTGATCTGCATGTGATATGCGTCTTGTCGATTGTAATACAATACAAATATTCTTTATTGCACACAATAAATCAGTACAAAAAACTTATAACATGAACACTTAGATTCAGGGTAGACAATAGGCGGTTTTATCGCTTAAAAGCGATCTCTTCCAGACAACCATTTGGGTTCAAGAACTTATGTCGAACAAAAATAGGATTAATGAGGTGACGTCAAAGAGAGGGGGAGAGAGGGGGCGAGTACTGAGTAAATTGTATTTGTACAAAACTAAAAGTATTAAAGTTTTCATTAACCAACGTATAATTGTTTAATTGATACAATTAGATATATATCAGAAGGCAGGAAACGTACATACCTACTATTTGTTATATTGTAACACTAATAGTACTTTTTACTATTTACGTTAAGTATATTGTTGGATACTAATCAGATAATTGTGTACGTATCTATCTTGATAATCCAACCCTTACACTTCTTCCTCTTGCCCAACGGACTTACAAACAAGCGTACAAATAAACCAGCCTATTGCGTGTTGGGCACAGTTTTTCAAAATTACGATACCTAATGTCGGCATGTAATTACGCCAGTAATACTGTGCTATTAGATCCTAGCGTAGCGACACATTTGCCGAAATTACGTGACGTTTTTTTCGTACAATGGAATTTGTTCCGGCGTAAACCGAAGTTCCGCGGCTAATCACGCGTAAATACGTGGCGTAAATTTGGCAAATATGTTGCCAGATAGTTAGTATTTCGCAAACGTTTAACAGAATCGATAAATAGTTGGCACATCCACACATTTGCTTCGTCTATAATATATTTATGTGTCAAGAAATTCAAAACTTACTTATTAATTCGTTATCTGGCAACACAATAATACCATAACCTAATTCGCTGGTCTTTTTAAAAAGCCTGTAGTTTACGCATGCATAAAACATGCAAATTATAACCTACATAGCCTTAAACACATTCGCCTACTTACTTAAACCATGCATAAATTCAAATTACAACGTTAAAAGCTTTCTTATGTTACAATTATAATCGAAGCAAGAACTCCTTTTACAATCCTTCGTTTTACAACCATTTATATGGCAACACCTTCCGCAAGTGTTGCCAGCTCGAAATAAGGGTGTAAATCAATGGTGCTTAGTAGAAATGGTAGGATTTATGAGCTAAAGATTAGCATTATTTGTTGCGTGTTGTTAATGTGAATGGATCCTTTTTTTGATGGTTTAATCCTTTCCTTACCTTTACTTTTTAAGCAGGGTTTCTGTGACGGGCAAGTTGGCGCTAGTATTAGAAGACCGAAATCGAAGTTCGTATCGTACTGTCCCTCTCACTCTTGTATTAAATAACATAGTGTCAGAAGGACGGAACGACACGAACTCCGATTTTCGAATTTTGGAGTAGCGCAGAAGGTTCGTTTGACAACTTTGACATTTACGTCACGATTGTGATTGGCTGAATAACAATGAGCCAATGAGGGCTATCGTTTTTTGTCTTACTAGATGGCGCCACTGTTGCGTGAGGTTTTTAAGTGTGGCTTTCAAAGTCTGTTATCACGGGCGTGATAGCAAAATTCAGATTAAAATCATATTTAATACATCTTAAAACCGTACCGTAAAAATATCGAGCAACCAGTCTTGCGTAGTCCCGTTTTGTTCGGAAAAAAAGGAGGACAAAAGTTTTCGAAAGACAAAACTGTCTCAAAACACAGACATTCATTACCCCTTATCGCATAGTTGCCATAATTAATTTCAGGTAATGCAAATATTCACAAAATTATTCTAATTATAAATAAACCCGCGTAGCTCACCCAAAAACTATGAGATTTGACATTTCGGAGACCTCACGCTACACTAGCGCCTCTAGCGGCGAATTCATACCCCATTGACGCCCTCATTGTAAGCTCGGCAGTAACGTCAAATGGACCTCCCAATACTAACGCCATCTAGTATCAAGCGCATATTTCACCTGTCAAGAAACACTTACTACTTTATTATGAATGATTAATTGCAAGTTTGCTATTTTCTTCTTCATATTAAGTAAGATATAATATGACATAACGTGATCAATGCTTCATTACACCGTGAAATCGAGTGCTCATTAAAAGGCTCTTAATTACGTCCACATTCCCATCACAAATAAGTGTGTAAGTGTAATATTGATTACTTGGCAAATAAATAATCTGAATCTGAATCTGAATATGTAAATAAAATAATCGTGAATCATTAAGAACTGTTTTTGCATCACATAAGTCATTTAATTATTGTTTTAGTTAGGTACTGTTTATTTATGAAAGTCCACCTACTACTAATCTATGAATTGCTCCAAAATTTAACGATCCAATAATATTTTACACTATTTGATTAAAAGAAGTACTATGTTTTACCTTGATACTTCTCTACCCACGTGCATAGTTATGTCAGTGTGACATATGTGTTTTTACACACTATATCCACCTTTCTCCACTGCCTGTTACCATTTTTTTGGTGTTTGTAATAGACACTGCCTCCTTATCCCGTGGGAAATTCGGAGAATCCCGTCTTCTGAGATATAGGTAGAGAAGGGCAAGTTCGGCATGATAAAATATATATATCTCGCACAGACGTGGCTATCACACACGTGCGTAGCCGAGGAGCATGATAAAAAAGTAGTAGTTCGTCGAATAGTGAATCCGCAATGTGATGCCCAAATCAATCATTTATTTTAGTTTACATTTGAATGCATTTCCACACACACAACAATTGATCCTATTGCATAAATTTGACCTAGATTTTAAGTTTTTTCTTGCTTTATGTTCATGACAAAACCTAAAATATACTAGACTCCTAGAAGCTTTTATGCCACTTAGTTCCGAGATTCCGGATAGGCCTATGGGGTAACCATTAACATTCCCTATGGCAACACCGGCCGCCAGCATGACAAGCGAAAACAAGCCGGCGAGCGTTGCATAATTTACGTTTCAAGAAGACATCCTTCGGAATAATCAAAACAGCCCCGCGTAAGCCGCTTATCCCCCCTCCGGAGTGTTGCCAGCCGCTCCCCGCTCCCCGAAAGTGGGGAGATGTGGGGAAACGGAAGTTGTTACTTGCCCTTAATTAGCGGAGTTGTGTTTGTTATTTTTGATGTGGTTTCGTTAGTTGTGACGGTGTTTCGTAGTGTTTTCGAGTTATATAAGTAAATGTTAGTACATAAGTAAACTAGCTTTCTACCCGTGGCTTTGCTCGCGTTAAGGATTTGATTATGTAACCATATAATGTTTTGTCTAAAAGTATACTTCGCCGTTAATCGAATAGGTATTATAAATGCGAAAGTAATTCGGTATGTCTGTCTGTTACCTTTTGACGTCCCGACCGCTGAACTGATTTAAGCGAAATATGGTATATGCAGATATTTTGAAGCCTTGGGAAGAATATAGAGTAGTTTTTATTCTGGTATACTGCATAGATCCCGCGAGATACTTTGCAGGTGGTAGGACCTTGTACAAGGTCCGCCCGGATTGCTACCACCATTTTGCTCGCTAATCCTGCCGTGAAGCAGCACTGCTTGCACTGTTGTGTTTCGGCGTGGAGAGTAAGACAGCCGGTGAAATTACTGGCACTTGAGGTATCCCATCTTAGGTCTTTAGGTTGGCAACGCATCTGCAATCCCCCTGGTGTTGCAGGTGTCTATGGGCGGTGGTGATCTCTCACCATCAGGAGACCCACTTGCTCGTTTGCCATCCAGTCAAATAAAAAAAAAGATACACGAATTAGTCACAGGCGGAGTCGCAGGCATCCGTAACTCTTTACACTTTAAAACGTTGAACCGATAAAAATTAATTTGGTATGAAGATAAGACCCTGGAAATGACAAAAAATTGTTTTTCTCTTCTCGTGCTCGTAAAGTTTGTGTTTATGCTGGATCTAGGCGACGTAAAAGGACTTTTTGTGCTCTAGCGCATGAAGTAAAATCTTCGTCTAAGACCAAGGTATAATCAGTTGTCAACAGCAGCAAACGAAAAAGTTTATTCATGTCTTTTAAATAATTTTGAATGTAAGTATATAATAATAAAAATCAATGAAAATCAATCAGAAATATCAGAATAAATCAATAACACTAAAAAAATATAATTACATACTAAATCATGACAAATAAAAGGTGCATAGTAAGTAAAAAATTGTTTCCACAGTTGATATTTCATTTCCTCGCAATCGAAGTGAAAAACAGAGTGTAAAACTTGAGCATTAAACCCATTTTTCCCTTGACGTCTCTATCTACCCTCGCCATATCAGCTCAGGTGGCTATGTGAACGTCTTGGGTAAAATGGCTCGTTTTATGCTGTTGTTGTACAATCTACTATTTATTGTGGAACATTTCTTTGTTATCTTCGGTATAGCGATAAACGAATTTTTCGCAGACAGAGCCGCGGGAAATTGCTAGCTATACTATAATCTGTAGCCTCACGCTTACCTTCATCGTTGCACCCGTTAGGCAAACTGACAGAAGGAAAGATTTGAATTTTTAAAAAGAGAAAACGTTCCAAATTTGAAAGGGAGGCTTCTAAAAGGACGGATTAGTACCCTTCCGAGAACGGAGGTGGGTTTGCAGCGTGCCAGTACGATTATTTCTCAATGCATAGAGTACAGGCGCATATTATAAAAATATAAGTTACTGGCTGTTAAAACTGCGGTTTCGCTCCTATGTATAAAAAATCAAACATTTTAGGTACTTTTTTTTTATTGATTTTTTTATTTTTATTTGTCGGTTGTAATTTTAGAATGCTACTCGTACGTACCTATGTCTAGTGCCATCCACGAAGACGCGTGATTTTGTCAAAATTAGCCATTAATGACATTGTAATAAGAACCACGGCGCGCGTCATCGTGAATGACTCTACCTATACATCCCGTTTCCTTTGAAATATCGGAAGCGTTAATGTGTAATGCCAAAGATCTAACTATACGATTTAAATTCAAACAAAATCCTTCCAACTACATATTCTGTTTCTACGGCAGGCGAAAATAAATCGGCCAAGTGCGAGTCGGTTTCGCACCATTGCATTGCGTTTAGTTTGCGTTTAGTGATAAGTACAACAAGTTTTATTTTCTTGAGTGGCCTTACAAAAAGTACCGGCGTACTTTGAAAATTTTTGCCAAAAGCAAATGATAAACAAGTGCATCGGACAAAATGTCCTTCAATATTCGTTTTATCGCCTGCCGTTGTTATTATGTAACAAAAATACCTACCTAAATATGCACACACGCGCGAATTTTATATATTTCTAGTGGTCGCATTACCTTTAAATTTTAAAGGCAAGAGAAAAGTACATTTTGAATTATAATCTTTTTCTAACTTCGATATTTGATTACAAGATGCGTAAAAATTAAAAAAAAAAAACCAAACCGACTCTATCATCGAAGGCGTTCAAGCATGTTAAGATGGCTTGTATACTTCAAGGATTTTCAAGTCCCCTTAGGCTCTATGGTCCCCTGGTACCATAGCCCTCATTGCACAAAGATGCAAGACACCAAGAAATGCTTTGCCATTTTTTCCCCAACTATTGTTCCCTAAAAAATACTTAATCCCGAAAAGGGTTGCCTTATGGAAAAACTCCGTGTACTTTTAAATCCTTAGGCATCTTTTTTGAAAAAAAAATAAAGCTCGTTTTTGACATTGTCATAGCTAGTTACCTATTATTTACAAAATGGCCTTTTTGTAAGATAGTTTCATTGTTTCGAGGTATTTTTTTATTAGGTGGTGTAAGTGAAATTAGATACAGGCGAAATTTTAACAGTAGTTTATAAATCGGATCGTTGGTGCAGTATTTGGTTTGATGTATAAAAAAGCGCCTAAGCTTTATGCTAACTTTATAAATATTCATCTCTTTTTGTCATTAATACATTTACTTTTGTCAAACTCAAACCAAACATATATTTTGGCTATAACAAGTTTGTGACTTTTTATGAATACCTATAATGTAATTCGAATTTAACAGCTTAACTAACTTACGTATACATTTAAGGGTTATAGATTTATCTTCATGGTATTTACAAGGAAGGAATATTGTACAATTCTGAATATCGTCACTACTTTGAAAAAATCTCGTATCTAAAATCAATATGTCAACAAAATTAAACCTTGATTTAATGTCTATAAAGTTCACTCGGAAAAATTATCTATTTTGAGCTACGAGTTTTTTTTAAAGTAGTGACGATATTTATCACACACAATTTCTGTTCTATCTTTAATATGTATTTTGAAAACACTATTTTCAAACCGAAGAGCCGAATCACTGTATTTGTACCGGCACCTGTAATAGCCACGTGTTGCGGGTGACTAAGGGCGGCGGTGATTGCTATCCATCAGGTGACCGTCATGCTCGTTTTCCCACCATTACATAAAAACAAAAATTTGAACCATCAAATAAGCCTCGCTATCTGTCTCAGAAATCCATCATTTTCCTGGCAACATTTTATGTTATCTGTGTAATGTTCAAACAAAAATGTTGCCATATTTAGAAACTCCCAAATTTTAGGGAAAACGTTTAATTTCCTTTTTCAAAAGCCTCGCGATTCCGCTGTAAATCACCGAACTAAATTAACGACTCGCCATTTTTTCCATTTAAAAACTGAATACACATTTTAATACGAGAATAAAATTAATCCCGCGGACTTTTTTTAATCCGTACTCCATCTCGCTCGCTCCCTTTATTCCTCATTGTCGTCTCGCTCCCGTAACGTTGGCAGCTGGGCGTTCTTTTTTTGAAATTTATTTTTTTCTCATTGTATATTGGCATCCCTTAGAATTATATACGGCCAGTTGGTTTTTTAATCTTTTGGGCGGCATCGTATTAATTGATTATGCTATAATATAGCATTTTATCGCTTCGCAGGGAGTTTTTTGCTACCGATTCGAATCGATTCGATCTTCAATGGAATGGAATATTTGTTTACTTTTGTGAAATAACATTAATAAAAATTAGCCGCTTCCGTACAATCATGGTCCTTCAAACCGGATATACAATTTTTAAACACTGACATATTCTATAGCCATTCAAAGAAAAAATAACTTTAGTTGAAAGCATTTTATCTCTCTGACCTGAGGCCGTATCGTAGGCGCTAGCCACGGGCGCTAGCGATCACATCCACTGTCTTTTTCTAATTCATAACTTTTTTTGCAACATAGTCATACTCACTTTACATCTATCGTTTGGGGCCACACATTAGCCATTATTTTTGTACCTGTGTCACAACCCCCGCCCCCCCTTAATTTCCAACGTAGTTTATGAGAACCTATTTCTGGTTATAAAAATGTACCGGGTACAAAATCAAAAGTTATCAATGTCATAAAAACTTGTGCCGAACGAAATTCCTTAATAGCTCCACCCCCCTTTGGACTAATCGCCTTATGTTCTACGGCTTCGTAACACTGCCCCACTTACAAAATATCCTGACGTCGTCATCCAAATTTCTACAGTACAGTCATCATCATCATCATCATCTCATGCTGTAGAACCCTTGATAAAGCTTTTAGCTTTTAAAACTTGATAAAACCAAGCTTTGCAGGTAGGACCTTGTGCAAGGTCCGCCCGGATTTCTGCCACCATCTTGCTCGCTAATCCTGCCATGAGCAGTGCTTGCACTGTTGTGTTTCGGCGTGGAGAGTATGACAGCCTGTGAAATTACTGTCACTTGAGGTATCCCATATTAGGCCTCTAGGTTTTCAACGCATCTGCAATGTGCAATGTGCTGCAGATATTTATGGGCAGTGGTGATCTCTTACCATGAAGAGGTCCACTTGCTCGTTTGCCATCCAGTCGAATAAAAAAAAAACCTTTTTTAATTCATGATTTTTTTAACCCATTCAGTGCCATTAACGCTCATCGGCGTCTTGGTAGACCCTGATATAAAGCCGAAGACGCCAATGGGCGTCTGTCTACAGAAGTGTTGGCATCGCGGCAAAGTGCGCAATCTGGCGCTCGGCAATGAATGGGTTGTAACCTAACCAACAAAAAGTTGGAAAACCACCGACCTTGTAATACTTAACCTTTTTTTTATTTAGTTAGATACACTACAATAGTCTACAATTTAGTATTTTAAGCGTTCGGTTGATTTATGCGATAAGCGCTGCGTTAAACGCAATGCGTTTGACGCACATTCATTTTATATATCAGTTAATAATGCACGCATTATACGTTATACGCGAATACCGCGTAAGACAATGCTTGGTAATAGGGATGATGACGCCATTAAAAAATAATTAGAAGGCACAACTCCAGTAAAACAACGCTTCATTTTAGCCCAGAAAACCAGATTAATTTTCGATTTAGGTACTGTAAAATTACATTTTTTGTTGCTTTAAAACAAATAAATAGTTGTTGATTGAGTTGCCGGATAGTGACGTCATAAGTCGCTATTGCCATTGAAACTCTATGGGAGAATTGTGTTTTGACAGCTCATAAAAAGTACGTCAGATGATTCGTGGTGTCAACATCCCTATTAGATTACATGATGCAAGATTCGATTCGTGGCATTCGAACATGGCGGATGTAGACAATATCTAATTTTGCTATTTCTGTTTCTTTGGCTAGTTGAAGTATAATTTTGATAGTATTTTATGCGGCGATTAACCTTAACAGTGAACGTGATCACAAAATTCTATATTGTTCTCGTGTCTGACATTTTTTAATGTGCAAATTGTTTCCACGTGGTTTCTGGAATTTTAGTATCACGTTGCAAAAACTACAATCACCGTACAACGTCCCTCTCAAAGAGTACTTTGACACTGGCGAAATTGTCTTATCAATTAGGACAGAAAGCCATATTTTAAAAGAGAAGAAGAAGTACCTGATGCAAATTGATGTGCGTCAAACGCATTGCGTTTAACGCAGCGTTTATTACAAAAAACAACAGCGCTTTACTTCCACTGTGTTTTTATAACGTCGGTGCCACTGGAGACAGCCAACAGTAGGTAACCGACACCGTGACCGCGGGATTACCTTGTCAGGATTCAATAATCGATGAGAACCTGCTGGGTTTCTTGCACTGCGGGACACGCTTTTGTATTCTTTACATTTAGGGGCTGTTTCAACACCATTGATTAGTGTTAACTGACGGTTAAATGTGATGCCGTCTCCGTCTATTCGGACAAAACAAATAGAGACGGCATCACATTTAACCGTCAGTTAACACTAATCAATGGATGGTGAAACAGCACCTTAGTGGAAGAGAAAACGGAATAGCAGTAGCGTAACTTAGTTGGGGCGGTTTCCGCCCCGGGTGGCAATTTTAGGGGGCGGCAAATTACCATAATTTATAATGCTGAATTATATGGAGATAAATAATTCACAGTATTAATAATAAATAGTAATAAAAAAATCATTTATTTCGGGCAACTTGGCCCATACAATAAATACCTTACAGACTAACATACCTACATATTTAAAATCGATAATATTTAAAACAAATTAGGTGATAAAACGGCCACCTACGTTTCGGACCGATTAGAATGAGCATGTTCTCTATTATACTGTGACGAAATCGGGGAATCCCCTTTCTACAATACTTATTCTTAGTTGTTTTTATCTAAACAAGAGGGCGGCAAATTTTTCTTCCGCCCCAGGCAGCTGATACCCACGCTACGCCACTGAGAAATAGGTTAGACTCCTAATAGTTGATTATACAATGAGAGCTTAAAACGAGCCATTTCACCCGATACGTTCACGTAGTCACCCGAACCGGTACGGCGAGTGTGCATAGACACGTCGAGGGGAAAATGAGTTTAATGCTCGAGTTTTACACTCTGATTTTCACGTCGATTGAGAGGAAATTAAATAGCAACAGTAGAAACAATATCTGTTCACTTACTGGTACCTTTTATTTTTCATGCAT
This sequence comes from Choristoneura rosaceana, assembly GCA_037349165.1. Classification (NCBI taxonomy): domain Eukaryota; kingdom Metazoa; phylum Arthropoda; class Insecta; order Lepidoptera; family Tortricidae; genus Choristoneura; species Choristoneura rosaceana. The sequence goes on from JAZBNJ010000007.1 coordinate 3,194,190, forward strand.
TGCTATATAATTATATAATAAATATCGGATATTTTCAAACCCTGTGTATCGGTCTTGTTTGCAATTGGCTCATATAGATATTAGCCAATTGCGAGCAAGACCGTAACGTCAAAAAAACAGCACGATACTAACGCCATCTATAGATCTCTTGCTTGTTTTTTAGCCCTCAATCACGAGATATAAACAAGAAAGGTGAAGGACACGAAACCAGGCCGCCGCACTGCCCTCAGATGGACTAATGAATTATAAAAACTCATTTATTATAATTGAAAGTAAAGGTGCGTCACACGCGTGAAATCGCGGCCCGGTTTGAGGCAACCCGCATTACTCATGTGACAAGGCCTTAGCGGGAACCGCATAGAGTTGCTATTACCACTTTTGAGATTAAATGTATATGGATATCGGATTTGATAACGAATTACTAAATGATTACGTAATGCATTAAAAGTGTCAATCAATGGCCGTGTCTTGTAATCCTAAATGTAAAAATAAATACATTTTGTTAAAGATTTTCTTAACTCTAGCTTTTTTGCAGGCGGTAGTTGATTATTGCGTTGTTATCGTAGCTTATAAAAACTGTAATATGTAATAAGAAATAAATGTCTTTATTATATCTAATTTACAACGTATCGCAACCTAGCTCCAAACTAACCAAAGCTATTAGAATGTGCTAAACAATAAATAGATATCTATGGCTCTAATACAAACATTGCTAATGTCCATCACATATATGTCTGCTTTTAACGGGATTTGAACCTGGGATCTCTACCTATCTAGCTCCATACTTGAGACTCACACAGACAAGTCCATTCTCAAAACGGCAGAGCTGAAAGTGGATCAAAGTTTACCAACTTACAATCAATAATTTACTTACATGCATGGGTTCGGTTCTATTATGTATTGAACATTACAATTTAAATAGGCACGTACGTAGGTAGGTAGGTAGGTTAAATGTAATACCGTCTCTATTTGTTTTGTTCGAATAGACGGAGACGGCATCACATTTAACCGTCAGTTAACACTAATCAATGGATGATGAAACAGCCCCCAAGTATTAAGTGCAATAGGAGAGGCTCCATCTTCTTTAATACTGTATCTTATCTTGTTATATTACTTATTAATGCACACTATACCTAAACTTTAATTAACGGCATCTGCAACTAAATTACCTATATGCAATTAACTACAAAGTCACACCAACAGTCCACAATCACACTGCAACCATCCACTAAAAATAATAATTTATCATATCTCGATACTGCTACTGGCGGCACCTTTGACGGCCATCTTGGAAGCCATGTTTTTTTTAACTTTAATGCAATGCCGTGTCAACCTTCAGCCACTATCAGTAAACGTCATTTTTATGAGATACAACTGGAAAAAGTTTTCGCTACTCGGCTTGATAACTTTTTAATGCGTATAAAAAGTTTTGTTAGCTTAAAAGGAAATTCTTTCGGATAAGGTTGAGATCGTGTTATTCTAATAGTTTAGTTTAGCCAAAGCTTAAGGCCCGGGTGAAATGAAAGGTTTCTTGACAGATGAAAATTGAAATGTCGCTAGATGCCATTATAAATGTGAGTTCCGTTTGACGTTACAACTTTGCTTGCGATTGGTTCGTTTATAATTATTTAACATGGTGTCCACTTTCTGGAAAGTCAGAGAAAGCCAGGGAAAAGTCAGGGAAGCTCAAGGTGGTCAGCGAAAGTAAGAGAAAATCAGGGAAATTTGCTAGAAATCCAAAAAGTCAGGGATAAAACTCTTGATTTCCCATAACTTGCTCGATCTTTTGACACCAGTCGTTCCAGTTCTGGGCGAAGTATAAAAAAGTGGCAATATAAAAACAGTCTGCGAAAAAGTGAACATGTTCGGTGTGCAGTGAATTCGCATCATCGGGTCTTAATTATAGTTTTTATGTTTTGGTTTACATAAAAAAAAACAGTTTTGGAATCATTATTTCTGTTCCTTAAACATAGCCATTTGCCGCTAAGAATTGTTTATTGTAAACCGTGTTGTTTCCACCACGAGACAGACCATGCCTAGTGTGGAGGTCGACACAAAGGTATTCTGGGTCTTTAATATTTTTGGAAATAAACTAATTTGTATTTGGGTCTATCTTAGTATCTCGGGCAGTAAAAAAAACATATAAACTGCTTTGAAATGTACATGATTGGCCAGAGAAATTTATGAATGTGGTCAGGGAAAAAGTCAGGGTTTTTTTTAGGATCTGTAGTGGACATCCTGTTTAACCAATTAAATCAAATGTTGGTTCTCAAACAAACCTCAGCACACAAACCTGGCCTGTCACAGAAACTCATTCAATTACACTTTATTGAATCACATAATATGTGGTCTACCACCCTAAAGTTGATAATCGTTTGCATGCCATAAAACAATAATGCCAATAGACGTGTCTGTCAAGTTGAAATTTCCGCTTTAGCGACATATTCATTTGATAGGAACTTGTTTAAAAATCGCTTATTTGGCTGATGGTACCTTCTCACTGTAGGTACATCCGCGAGGCAGCTCGGGGTCGTTTGAAGGGAGCCGAGGTTTTTCTAGAGTCTAATAGAGCCAACAATTTTCGCTCTTTTAAACTCCAAGTGCCGGCTATGCAGAGGTTCGGAGCACTCCGACTTCTAAAATCTCTCTCCGACTGTAAAATATGCGTGTTCATGCAGTTCCTCCACCTCCACACTGTAAGAACACACAAATTACACAAACCCATCTATCACCACCACCACATCACACTGACGCGTTGCGACCAGAGCGAAGGAGAGAAAGAAAGAAAGAGAGAGAGAAAGAGAGAGAGAGAGAGAGAGAGAGAGAGAGAGAGAAAAAGAGAGTAAGGTCGCGGGTGAGCAAGGAAATTCTTTTAGTTCATTGTCTTTTTTGTGTTTTCTTTTTTGTATAGGTAATTTGAGTTTTACAGCGCATTAGTTTTACTGTAATACTGTGATTTTTTATTGGCAATAATAAATCAAACAAACATACAAGCTTACAAACTTTCACATTTTTTATTAGAGGGATTAAAAAAAAAGAAGTAAACTTTCCGAACGGGTACCGAACCCGGAAACTCAACTTCGTACGAGGCAGGTTCTTAACCAGTGGGTTATCCGTCCGTCCAGGATATACGTTATTAACACACCTTGGGTTTACGTCGGATTATGTTCAGTAATATATTTATTTTATCTTAAAATTTACAAAATAATTACTACAGTTATCACCACGATTATTAAAGTCTTGTGGAGTCAGAAACTACATATAATTTAACTTTCAATTAACTACCTGTGAGCGTGTCTTGGGAAAATAAATAATTGTGTCTTACACATGTGTGTTTAAAAAAAAAAGTGTACAACCCTTTTTTTTTGGAAAAAACATGATTTTTCCTACTCATAATCAAGAGCACGATAGTTTAAAAAATGACCCCAAAAAATTACATTATTGCGATGTTTTTCACGTCGAACCGAAGCGACGGATCGACGTGATTTTTGGCATAAAACTTAGTTTATGGGCCAGAGAGTGACATAGTTTATCCCGTTTGTAAGTAATTTCTTTGGTTATTTTATTTATTTGTTAAGCATGTTGTTTATTAAAAATATTTATCATAAATAAATAATAGTTCCTTTTTGGCGTTCACTAAAGAGTGAAGGATTGGAAGTTGAAAATAAACTACTTACTCTCCAGTTTATCCCGTACTTTTTATCCCGGAAAAATGCACGGTTCCCGAGTGAACAGCACGCGATAACAATTCCACGCGGGCCAAGCCGCGGGCAAAAGCTAGTTTTTTTATAATCTGACAGATATCAAATGTGACCTATTAAATTAGCCGTATTTTAAGAAATCCAACAGTTCATGGTCACAAAAACCATCATCATTCATTTCAAAACATGTCATTTCGACGTTCAAAAATCCCTAACTACCTATTCATAGTTTTTTTTAATATTTTTGCTTGTATAATTTTAATTTTACAGCGCATTGGTATTTAACTGTAATGCTGTAATTTTTTTTGGCATAAATAAATAAATAAATGGTGTCAAGAACTACCCGCGGCCGCGTGCCAATAACACACTGTACGTGTGTTTGTATTATTCTTCGTAATGATACCTACATTTGTTTACCTCGACATAAATACTGAACAGTCCCGAGGCACCGTGGGAACCCTCCCGCTGCGAACGGGGCCTCTTTAACCCAAACCCTCGTGTCCCCAAAGTGGTGACATCGCTGAGTTTATTTTGTCGCCCCCGCAATTTTCACTTGATTCGTTTTCCTTGTAACACTCCGCGTTTGTTTTCAATTGATTACCGATTGTGCATTTTCGATGATTTGCTATTCATATATTTGACGGCTTTAAATTGTTACCTACGTTTGTATGTGTTAAAATATAAACTCATAATAGAAAATTGTTGAATTATATATATGTTCTGTCATAATTCTAACTAGTGGCAAGTATTGCCACTTCTTACTATGTAGTAGTGTAATTAATAATTATGTAACGGTAAAAAAACAGAATAGACATACCTACGAAAAAACCGTTACTTTTGTTAAAAGAAATCAGTGAACTATAAATTTTTTTCTACACCTATTTTGTTTTTTTTTTCTATAGTAGGTAATAATTTAGAGTATAACAACATGTAGTTAATCAATAGCAATCGCTATCATTATCAACTTCATGATAAATGTTTCTTCACATCTAGATCGAACCGACTTTAAAATTTAACTTAACACTTAACTTAAAATTTAACACTTCTAGTATTCTTACAAACATTGCACATTGCCATCGGCTGTTTATTTTGAACGCCGCAATAGTTTTTCGCTGCCATTAGGGGGCGTGAGAGTTCTGTTTGTTTACGCGATAGGCTTAGGCACGCGCAGGGTTAGACTAGCACGTGTCAGGTTAAAAAGTAGCCAAGTTCGCTAAATGCGCCAAAGAGCCGGAAACTATGGAAAAAAACGTTTTTTTTCTGTTTCTTTTATTTTCCGTGTGGAAGGTCTGTTTGGATCTCTCGCTACCATAATCTCGCTGAGGCTGCCGCAAAGTAACGCGAGCGCTGCTGGGGGGTACTACGAAATTCGAAAATAGAAGTTCGTATAGTGCCGTCCCTCTCACTCTCGTATTAAATAATATAAGTATCAGTGGGATGGCTAGTTGCGACGTTCGAATTTTGCGCTTCGCAGTATAGGGCCTGTATTCCGGCGTTTTGGAAAGTGTGACAGTTAATGCAAAAAAAAACAGTGTTAATCCGTAAGTAGGCGACAAAGCTTAGGGGTCTTTTTAACCCCCCGACGCAAAAAGGGGGGTGTTATAAATTTGACCGCTATGTGTGTCTGTTTATCTGTCTGTGGCACCGTAGTTCTTAAACGGGTGGACCGATTTGGATGCAGTTTTTTTATTTAAAATCAGGTTGTCTAGCGATGGTTCTTAGACATGTTTCATCAAAATCGGTTGAGCCGTTTTTGAGATATTGAACTCTTTGCCTATCGCTTTTTTATACTACCGCTTTCGGAAAAACCATAATTGCCTAGAAGAATGCGCCGCAAAAACATCCCGGTAGATTTTTTTTTTTTTTCAAAACAAACTATATTATTATTACCATTCTATCACTATTAGACAAACCTAGCGCAACGAAGTAAATTAGAAATACACAGATAAGAAAAAAAACATGATTATAATAAGCCGTGATGGCCTAGTGGTTTGACCTATCGCCTCTCAAGCAGAGGGTCGTGGGTTCAAACCCCGGCTCGCACCTCTGAGTTTTTCGAAATTCATGTGCGGAATTACATTTGAAATTTATCACGAGCTTTGCGGTGAAGGAAAACATCGTGAGGAAACCTGCATAAACCTGCGAAGCAATTCAATGGTGCGTGTGAAGTTCCCAATCCGCACTGGGCCCGCGTGGGAACTATGGCCCAAGCCCTCTTATTCTGAGGCCTGTGCCCAGCAGTGGGACGTATATAGGCTGCAATGATGATGATGATATAATTACGTGATTTTCGTAAGTGGAAATGGCGGTTGAAACGTATCAAAGCCCCTTTGTGGTGATACAATTGTCGCCTTCACACCGATTTTTTACCCTCCATGCCTCAGAGCCTAACATTAAAACAGTAGCGCCTTGAACAAACAGGGAGCACAAACAACGAGTGTTGACTTTACAATTAGCAAGCACTCCCGACGGGAACCCGGGAAGGTTTGCAAAACTAAAAACGGCTTTTTTAGGGGTCCGCGGGCTGTTGTATACGGGACGGCCTTGGAAGACTTTTCACTCGTAAACATATGTATATTTCTAATGTTATTTGTTCGCTTATATGTCGTTAACAATGTGTATGAATATGTGTGTCACTATTCTCTCTTTTTAGGTTTAATTGTAGGTATATCATGTAGGTACTCGTATCATCTTGTGTTTGTCTAACTTGGTTTAGTTTTAAGTTACTGTGGACCCACTGAAAATCAGCGTCGAGGCACCGCGTGCCATTACACATGCTGGGGGGTGTCCATTTTTGTATCAACTACATTATGTATATGTTTATTGTTTTGCATAATGTTTCTAACTCTCGTGATCGCAAACAAATGATAGTTTTTTTATGCGAAATCTGTCATTTGATTGCGATTGCGAGCTTAAGAATCTTTAGGCAATACGGCCTCAGGTCTCATCTCGTTGGACGTCTTACACTTGCCGAACCGTCTCCGCTTGAAAACACCAATTTTTCCAGCCTATGTCCAACAACGGACGTCCTACCGCTGATACGATGCATTTATAAACACCTACAATCGTCAAAGTATAATCACTAAATTCAAGCACATCTCAAAAAGCCACTAGAGGCGCACGCGCCGGCACGCGTCGCCGGCGAAGCGTGGAGTGAAGATAAACAAATGTGTAACGCGGATACTACTGAAGTTTACTTTTTAAATTAACTTGCCAGTATCGAAATTTATCCCACTAAATATTAAATAAATGAGAAAGTTTGTGCGTGTGGGTTTGTTTAATTTTAGGCTAAATCGCCTGGGCGGGTTTATATATAAATAGCCTTTTGTACACGTTAATCAATTGAAGCTTGAGGTCCCGGGTTCGATTCCCGTGTCGGGGCAGATATTAGTATGAAAAATACGAATGTTTGTTCTCGGGTCTTGGATGTTTAATATGTATTTAAGTATGTATCTATCTATATAATTACGTTTATCCGTTGCTTAGTACGTTGCTTACTTTGGGACTAGGTCAATTGGTGTGAATTGTCCCGTGATATTTATTTATTTATTCTGTGGGATTTCTCAAAAATAGCATCGTGGATTTCGCTAACGTTGTATTAAAAAAAGTTTACACCTATCTACCAGTACGCACATATATAATATTAGTATGGATTGTACAAGAAAACCATACCATTCTTCGTAAATCCCCAGCCGTAACGAGGCATGGCAACACCAAACAGATTCCCATTAACATGTAACTCTAACTAATCTAATATTTCCACACATTACTCCCTCTACAACAAATAAGCAATAATTTATTAGATAAATTTCAATTCACCAATTCAGTTAGCACCCCAAAACGCTGGCAACATTATCATAGTAATAACGGCTACATCCCTAGCTAAAAACTTGTAAACCAAAAACATACTTAATGGCTGTTACGTCAAGGTTGAGTTTCCCCTGGTTTCAGGGTTGCTATTTTCGTTGGCCACTAATCTGTCACAACTTGTCGTGTCGCCCCTAGGGCTGTGTTGCCAGCGCAATTTATGTGTTAACATGATTTATGGGCTGGCAACCCTCGGTGGGTGTTGCTTGGATAAATTACTATGTATTTTCAAAGTTAGTTTAGGTGCGTTGGGTTATAAATTGTTTATGTATTTTCGTGGTTTATTAACAGAATCGGCATATTATGGTATATAGGTATATGTTACTTGAAACCGACCGTCGTCAACTCGTATCGTTGAATATATTTTTAGGGTTCCGTAGCTAAATGGCAAAAAACCCTTATGGATTCGGCATGTCTGTCTGTCCGTCCGTATATCACAGCCACTTTTTTCCGAAACTTTATGAACTATACTGTTGAAACTTAGTAAGTAAATGTATTCTGTAAACCGCATTAAGATTTTCACACAAAAATAGAAAAAAAAATTGTGGGTTCCCCAGACTTAGAACTAAAACTCAAAAATTTTTTTTCATCAAACCCATATGTGTAGGGTATCTATGGATAAGTCTTGAAAAATGATATTGAGGTTTCTAATGCGCGACAGACACTTCCAAAGTAGTAAAATGTGTGTCCCCCCCCCTGTAACTTTTGAAATAAGAGAATGATAAGACAAAAAAAAACATATGATGTTGTACATTACCATGCTAAGCTCCACCGAAAATTAGTTTGAACGAGATCTAGTAAGTAGTTTTTTTAATAAGTCATTAATCTTAACGCAATTTACCTTTCATTCAATCAACTCAAATATAAACACTGATCAAAGTTAGAACGAACTACATATAAGAACTTTTATATTATGTTACTTGCTGCTACGGAACCCTTCATGGGCGAGTCCCACTCGCACTTGGCCGCTTTTTTTTATTAAAGTCAGGCGGAAATAACGTGTCTATAGTAACTCGAATCCACAGTTCGAATCTACAATCTGATTGACAGAAATGTACCTACAGATTTTATATTTGGTTAGACCTAGAAGCTACAGCCTTAACATTGCTTGTAATGTATAGTACATAGATATCATTTATAAATATTGTGAATCTGTTTTTAAAAAAAAAATACCTCGTTGAGTTTCTTGCCGGATTCTTCTCAACAGAGGTTTTTTTCCGAACCGGTGGTAGATTAAAAAAATGACGTGTAAAAGTGCCCATTGCGGCCTACTTGCTGAATAAATGATTTGAATTGCATGGTAGTAGATGATAAAGCTATAGCTAGTAATTTAATAATGAAAAAAAAAATTGTATGCATTGCAAAGAAACGTTTGTGTTGAAATGATCGCTCTATCAAAGTAAAATTATACATATATCTTTTGCGCAACTAAATGCGACTATGCCAGAGGCTGTAATGTCCTCAACCCTAGATATTTGCCAATTAGTGAGATGCATTAAAACTTTTAAAACATTCCAATTATTTTTAACCCAAGTGCGTTTTATCATGCAAAATCTTAATCATCTAATTTAAAATATCCGGGCAACGCCCTGATCTAAAACAACAATCAGGGATTAAAAACTGCCCTTAACTGTCAAACTGACAGCTCGCGCTCCCGCCAAAACTTCTAGTCTATAGCTAGAGCGGAGAGTTCAAAATGGCGGATGGCTTAACTCGCAGCTGCGTTTAAATTAAATGCACCTGTTAAAATCCTTAAAACTTAGGGAGTAAGGTTTAGTTTGGTCCAAGTCGTATGTTTGTTATTTTTATTGGAAGCTATGCCCCTTGAAATTTTTACACATCATTAATAGATAGGGAGGGTCGGACAAACACCGTGAAAAACGAGAGATAATGTGTTTGCTGATGCTAACAAGCGGTAATGGCGCGTGCTGTGGATTTTTCAAGTTAATTAGGTTATTAGTTATTTGAACGGTTGTTATGAATGGCTATTTCCATGGCAGCCACAGGCTTTGACTTATCAATTATCATCTCTCACGCTGAGGTTGTAGGTTCAGAACAACCACGATCTGTGTTTTTTTTTCTGCGATTACTAATTAAAAGAGTCCGTGTAGACTCTACGCCATAGAAGCTATGTAGCGGAACTGAGAGGGCTAAAGCTTGATGAAGATCGCAAGAGACCGATAAGAGAAAGAGATAAGAAGTCTATATCTATCTTCATCAGTGGGCGTCTTCGTCTGATGATTATGACGCAAAAAAGTAGAAATAAAAAAAAGACTTCACTTCAGATCAAAAAAATCCATATTTTTTGTTAGAAGGTATGCTGCATAATCTAGTGGTAAGTATTCGATTTGTTATTATTATTCTTTATTATTGTTATTATTATTATTCCAGACTTGTAGGTACATCAATTAATTAATTTAGAATTGTTGATTTGGGAATATAAATTGTCAACATTTTCTTTTAACTTCTGCCACATTTTTAGCATAAAAATCATAAAATACTTTACATTGCAATTATTTTTCGTATTATTTTAGTTTTTTACTCATTTTGTTTTATAGGTATCATTCTAAATAATATTTTAACCATTAGCTTAGGTATATTACAATTAAACCAAACCTGCAGAACTTAACTACATTGCGTTTTTATGGTGCAATTGGAATTTCAATTTCATGCTAGGAATTCAAAGCCTGTATGCATTAGATAAGCCAACAGTGCATTTAAAATTTGCATACAACGAAACTGGCCACAAACAAAATGAACCAAATTCATTCTAAAGTGGAACGACCGCCCAAGCTTAACCGCTACCTTAACGATCGCGCTTTCAAAAATCGAACGTAACGAGATCTCAAATCATAGACACGACTCTACCATTAGCACCATAGACAACCCCGCAGTAAACAAGCGGTAGCTATCAGAAATCAGGCACAGATAAAATCACAAAAAAACCTACGTCATGTCACGAGGATTAGCCCCCATTGTGAACAACAACAATTGAAATACATCCGTCCTCGTCCGACCCGTGTCAGGCGCGACGCACGAAAGAGACAGATGTCACTCTATTTATTTTCACTTCTCTATGGATAGGTAATGTGACAGTTTTCGTATGAAATGTTTGTTTGGATGGCCTGAATGGATACGTTTCGGAGTTCGGAACGTATTATTCTGTTTTTAATCCGTATCGAGCGGTCTAATAACGATTTCTCGATGCGTTTTGAAATACGAACGCAATTGAGGGCCATCTGAGCTTGAGCAAATGAAAATGTGCGCTATATGTTGATGACATTATTATTAATTATACTAGAGACCCACCCTGGCTTCGCGTGAGTGTACTTTAAAAATGTTTTCTACGACTTGACTTGATGCAGTATATTGTTTTTTTCACTTAAATAAAAAAGATCTGTCTGCTACCTCTTCACGCTTAAACCATCGAACTGATTTAGATTAAATTTGGTATGGAGATAGTTTGAAACCCTGTAAAAAATATAGGATATTCACGGAAACTTGCTTAGTAGGATAGCGATAAGATAAACAAATTCTTGGCAGACGAAGTAGTGGGCAAAAGCTAGTCATACATAATACATACTAATATTATAAATGCGAAAGTGTGTTTGTATGTTTGTCCGTCTTTCACGCCGCAACGTAGCGGTGGATCGTCGTGATTTTTGGCATAAAGATAGTTTATGGTCTCAAGAGTGACTTAGACTACTTTTTATCCCCGAAAAATGCACAGTTCCCGAGGGAACAGCGTACGATAACCGAATAGGTACTACGTGGGCGGAGCTGCAAAAGCTAGTATTATAATATTTCCAAAAGAAATATCTAACTGATGTATTAAAAACCGCATTAATATAAGTTTACAGATGACAGACGGACGCGGGAAACTACTTATTCGCTGTGTTATTCTACAATTCTGTGTCAAATAAATATACATTCTAACTGAATTCTAGTCTATTGATAATGTGTCACATATTTTAGCCGATTAAAGCCTTTAATTCCAAGGTTGTATCTTTAACTATGTCAGTTATTACTCGTTTTGCAATATTATCATTGTAGTTTAATTAATTTTTTTTGTTTAAATTTTTATTTTGGGTTTGTATCCGTATTCATATCTACACATGACAGCAATGACTCTGAGCTCTGATACGTAGACATACCCAAAACCACGCGTCTCTAACTCTACCCGTTACTAAGCGATAATGTTCCCTCAACGCCACTGCTAGGCTGCCACGCCTTTATTCTTTTGAATGGTAGCACGCATAACTACATAAGTGTATCCACAGAACAATATAATATTTATTTCGCTCGTGCCGTTACAACTCGTATGTACACATCTCAATTATACCCCAACCCACGCACACAAAAATGCTTTTCAACCTAGGAATTTATCCATCATCATTCACAACCTTAACAGTCATACGAAAGCGGGTCATGTCTTAATCCTTGTAATCCTCATGATTAAAAATCATCAACTAACACGTCATTTCTCATACCCAAATTACGTCCACAGCTAAAAAATCGACGTCTCTAACAGACTATTCCAAACCCGAAAAGATTTATATTCTCTGTAGTGAATGGTCAAAGACAGACTGCTTGTCTCTGACTTTTGTGCCATAGACAAGAGCATAGACTAATTCTTTTTCATTTTCATTTAAGGAATGTTTTTGTTGTAAGATTACACGTTTACACGCGAGCGATAGTTTTTGGTAGCGTTTGTTTGCTGTGATTAATGGGCTCTACTTAAAGAGTATACTCTCCAGACCATAGGATATAGGTATTAAGTTTTGCCGTCACTTCGTCTGTGTTGATTTTGGATGTCCATCCAATGGAAACAACTACTACAGAAATACAAAGAGTTATTTAACCGACTCTACTTAAAACTATCACCTCTCGCCTGCGACTCGGGCGGATTGTTGTACTATCTATTTTCTGTTTTCAAATGTAATTTTAACTCTTTATCGGCATGGTTAACATACATACCTGGGCCAATCAACTTTTTTACCCACACTAATCTGTCCTCAGAAAAAAGTGTCCTGTATTTGCTAGAATTTCCGAAATCCGAGTGTTGCATTATACTTATACTGCCAAAACAACTAAATAAGCCATAAATCCTAAATCTCATATTGTCAGGTCGTAACACAGAAGTATTTCACATGTTTTTTATTAGCAAAATAACACGATTATGAATCTAAATTTGCACCAAATCTGCATAATTAGTCGATCGAAATGCTGTAGGTAGTATTTATAAATACATATATTGCCGTTTTAGACTACATGACTTGAGTCTGCATATTGTTAAATTACTTATGTGCTAGAATTTTTAACGCTTACTTACATAGCTGACATATCATACATTCAATATACATCGGCTGTAAATAAATGTTGTATATAGCCTATATAGGTACAATATGAGTGGTTTCACCTGTGAAAGCTGAGCTAGGAGAATAATCTTGTGCTATTTTTACAATATTTTATTTAACTTGAACCTAATATAGTAACTTATAGGTATATGTAGAGTCATTCAAATTCAAATATGTTTATTGCCAGAACATAGTCAATACAAAAGGTCTCAGTGCTACAAGAGGTTCTTATGTTCTACCTTAATTGGGCGTGCAATATTAAAATCATTTTCTCTCAGCATTTACCTACAATATAAAAAATACTAAACAATATCTCAGTTTCTTAATGCTATTTTCTCATTATTACAATACAATTCTTTATCATTCACGACGACGCGTGGCGTAGTTCTTATTACAATGAATGACTAATTTTGACAAAATCACGCTTCTTCCTGGATGCCACTAGGTATAGTAGGTACTACGAGAATTGAAGTGAATTACACACAAATACACACCCAGTTAATGTCGTGTAATGACAGCAGGATTTTGACACTTCCTCATTTATTTAATTCATTACCCTTTTGTGCCATCAGTTCTTTTTGTTGAAATGTCAAGATTATATCCTATTCCGTGGAAATAACGGGATAAGAGTATCCTAGGTAAATGTTATTCCAAACGTCCACCTACCTACATACTTACCAAATTTCATGACTCTAATCCCAGGTTGTTATTTCGAGATTTAATCCTAATATCCTAAGTATCCTATGTTTTAATCCAAGTTATAAATTAACTTTTTGTCAAATTTTGCATACTAGAACCCTCGGTGTGTGAGTTCGACTCGTACTTGGCCAGTTTTTTTAATAATCTTTAGAGGAAAGTCATCCAAAAACGTGTAGATATTCATTAATAATGATTAGTGTTGTCCAAACTGGTCTGTACGACCTTAGAGATTTATTGTTGTATTAAAAAAATTACTCGGCGCCAACGGATTAGCATGCTTAATAGGATGGTTAAACTAATTTAATTTTATCTATTATTATTAACATAACAATTCGCGTATTAAATTTTAATGAAACAAGTTGTATACAATTTATACAACTATAACTTTTTTTTTTTATTAGAAAAAGAATCTAAATAATATACACTGTGAATATTAAACATATCTTTCTAACAATAACTTAAAATGATAAAAAAAGAACTATATACAAAAATTAAACTAGCACTAACCTACTTACAAATAACCAACCCCCCCCCCCCCCAAATCACCGTCGCTGCTCATTGTACCCAGAAGGCTGGCAGCATTACCACGTTGGATCGCGAGGCTGATTGATCCTTTGCCCAAAATAGCTGCCAGCCTTTTATTACTTGTATTTATTTAGTTGTTATTTTATTATGGTTGTCTGGAAGAGATCGCTTTTAAGCGATAAGGTCGCCTATTGTTTACCCTGAATATGTGTTTACGAGTATATTATAATTTTTTTGTACTGATATGTGGTGTGCAATAAAGAATATTTGTATAAATGTATTTGTAAAATTAATTTGTGGATAGTGGTCTAGTTGTTGTCACCTCTACGTAGAGTCGCAGGTGCAGGTTCGAAGTCTGTCCAGGAATCCGAATATCTTTTTAGTTTTTGCCACAAATTAACTGTCAATGTCAACATATATGAAACAGATATCTAACAAGAGAAACAGATGTACAAAGGCGAATATTAATATATATCTATTCGGTAGCACAATATACTATGGAAATGCCGCAGGTGAATGCCCTCGAGTTTACACGCCGTTAAAATATTTAATCTATTATGCAATAGCGTCAAAGGCCACATATTTTAATGACCACTTTCGTATATCGTCATTCGATGACATCTAGTAAACTTAAATACTGTATAGATTTAGGCGTTACTTTTTTCTAGCGTTATTTTTTATCTAGTGTAATCTCTATCTGACAAAAACATTATAATATAATTTGCACCTCTTCATAAAACTTCTATGCCAATTAATTAGTACCAACTAATTAACACATCCACCAACTAGAAAACACATCATGTAAATAAGGATTACGCGCTACCATGCGCGATTGCCTTCAATTTGCAACCAACAATAAACAAAAGCTAATCCTTCGCGGTTATCGTGATAGGTGATGACATTTGGGAGTTAAAAGAAACAACCATCGTGCAGGTGTTAAGTAGTTTGTTCTAGTTAATGACTTAGGGGCTGTTTCGTCCATTGATTAGTGTTAACTGACGGTTAAATGTGATGCCGTCTCTATTTTTTTTGTTGGAATAGATGGAAACGGCATCACATTTAACCGTTAGTTAAGACTAATCAATTATGACACATCTATCAACGTGGACTCTGCGTCAGCTGACCAAAAAACGCTTTATGTCCACGCAATAAGAGCGGAAAAGGCGTCTTCCCGTCGGTAAATGTCGTTTTCATCTCTCCTGTTCGGAAAGTTTAATTTTCATGGGTAGATAGCCGGGTGGAAAATTGCGTTTTCTCCTCTAGGGTGGAAAGTAATTTTTTTTTAATTTTTCGACTAGCCACGACATCGAAGATAATTGAGTTACGTCAATGACATTTTTTTTCACGTTTCGGCGTGGCCAACTCGTTTTTTTTTATAGTCGGCCATGGCAAGTGGCCAGTCGAAAAGGTACCGTTGGAGGTTGGATAGGTATAAGTAAATTCAATTTATTATTATTCTCGTTTTTTTGTAGAATTTTAGTTTCCTCACAGTCGAAATGAAAAGGAGAGTGTCTAACTCGGGTGAAATAACCCATTTCCCCTCGAACTATTGGCGCTCTCACTTCGTTCGATATCTCGGGTGAAATAGGTCACTTTCCACCCTTGGTTATCAATGTACTATTCTTGTCGTCTTTTTCGCTCTTATTGCGTAGACATAAAGAGTTTTTTTTATCGGCTAAAGCTGATTCCGCGCTGATAGTTTCGGGGAGGCCCTTATGTATAGGTATGTAGCATCAGCCAAATATGTGGCCTACCACCCTAAAGTTGATAATCGTTTGCATGTCATAAAACAATTATACCAACAGACGTGTGTCAACTTGAAAGTTCGACTTTAGCGACATATTCATTTGATAGGAAAAAAACACGTCGATCCGTCGCTCCAACAACTTGCAATGACATCTCCATAATTTATATCTATTATTTTTTGACATATTTTTAGTATAATTTTTATTGATAAAATAAACTAAATAATATACATATTAAACATAACTTTGTAACAGTAACTTAAAATAAAATAAAAATTTAACCTAAAACTAAAACAAATTGTCCAAAGAGTATTGTTATATTTTAAATTTGACAAATTTTTAATTGTATAGTAACTTTCACATAATATTGAATGTATAGATAAAAGCAGATGTGTGTTCTTTTTAGCAATTTGCATGTTGATTCGTCGACTGAATACTGGTTCAAAACATGTACTAATTAAGATCTGTATTTACGTATTCTAAGCAAATAAATAATTATTCTTCTTCTTCTTCTTCATTTCGACGTGAAAGACGGAAAAACATACAAACACAAAAAAACATGCGAAAGCATTTATAATACGAGTATGGTTTTTTTTTGTCCACAGGCGTGAACCCCCGCAAGCAGCGGCGCGAGCGCACGACATTCACTCGGGCGCAGCTCGACGTGCTCGAAGCGCTGTTCGGCAAGACCCGGTACCCCGACATCTTCATGCGGGAAGAGGTGGCTCTCAAGATCAACCTGCCGGAGTCCAGGGTCCAGGTATGTACAGCTCTTTGAAATATCCGTAGACCATAGAACAAATTCAAATTCATTTATTTCGTCAACATAGGTGATAAATAGGTAAACAAAAGAACAACTATGATGTGCCTCTCGGCGTACGAAATTTTAGGGAATCACAGTATAATACAGCAGCAAATTGAACATAACAATAAAAATAATAAGAAATCAAATTAAATGTCACAAAATGAAAAAAAAAACAACTAAAATAGCTTTCTTAACTTTATAATGATAAAGTCATCAATCATTAACATTTCATCAACCGATTACATGTCAGATACAATTAAAATTATGTCACATTTCCTTATTCATAATCATGGTAAATATACATTTTTCTTATTAAAACAAGTATCTTATGAACTTAGTAGAACTTATGATCCCAGCCTATATAGGTACGTCCCACAGCTGGGCACAGGCCTCCTCTCGTAATGAGAGGGCTTGGACCGTAGTTCCCACGCGGGCCCAGTGCGAACTGGGAACTTCACACGTACACACCATTGAATTGCTTCGCAGGTTTGTACAGATTTCATCACGATATT
The DNA here is from genome assembly GCA_037349165.1 of Choristoneura rosaceana. Classification (NCBI taxonomy): domain Eukaryota; kingdom Metazoa; phylum Arthropoda; class Insecta; order Lepidoptera; family Tortricidae; genus Choristoneura; species Choristoneura rosaceana. Next base: position 3,211,401 of record JAZBNJ010000007.1, read on the forward strand.
TCCCTTCGACGTAAAGCAAAGAGTATTATAACCACTACGTTTGACGTAAAACTCGTGGTTTTTAAATGTAATTTCGCACATGAATTTCGAAAAACTCAGAGGCGCGAGCTTGTATTTGCCACAATCCTCTGCTTGAGGGGCAATAGGTCGAACCACTAGGCCACCACTGCTTCCAATAGAATTTATTATAAATAATTATTCGGAACAAATTGACAACAGGAATGTAAAGGATGCGGTTTTATCGGAACCGAAAGTGGAACCAATTTTTTCAATTTAGTTTATCGGAACCAGAAACGAAATTGGAACCAGAACCGGAGTGATAGGTAGACAAGATGTTAAGGGTAGGTCTACTAAACCTGGGGGTTAATTGCGTATTGTTTCTGACACTCGCGATCACAATCAAATGATAGTTTTCGCATACAAAAACAGAAAATAACAGAAAAATATGTCTAGTCGCCTTAATTTTTAATTGAGAGTTTAATCTCTAAATGTAGAGCTCGCAAAGTGCTTACTTTACGTAACTTAGGTACCATTGAATTAAATAATCTGAAAACAATACAAAATACAATAAAGAAACCTGAATAGATTTAAAAATATATGCCAATGTTTACGTAAGCAGGATAGGGGGGAGGGGTTTTGATGACTTTCGCTGACAAGGGGGGGGAAGGGGTTTAAAAATTACTAAAATTAATCCTTTAACGTAATACAATAATGGTACTATTTGAACGACCCCTGATCACTAACTTTCAAACCACTATAACTGAAAAAGTTTCTTAAATGGCTAGACAGACATGTTCTTTCCGTGGAACCTTCAAATATTCTGTGATAGGTATATAGGAAAGTCACAACTCTTGGGGAAAAAATGTCACATACCTACGTCTATGCTTCAACTACCGCAAAAAGTCGCCGATAAAACCCATTAAAAAGAAGCTAAAAACAAACCTGTCATAATTTCTCCGCGCTTCAAGCTCAGAAAAACTCAGATTCCATAGATAAATACCAAAAGTCAAGCTGCCTTATCTACATCATAAGATAATCCAAAACCTCTCAAGATCGATCAAACGGTAGCTTATTTACCGATGATAGGAACTATTAATGACATCAGAATTCTTCAGGTGTGGTGATGCTTAAAATCCCATGATTACTAACTTTCAATTAACTAAAGATAGCGGGGATAAAAATATAATCCGACGTAATGGAAAACCACCCGCGAGGGGATTTTAATTTGAACGATATTTAATCTGGAAATTGGTTTATCGGTGATATTTGGTGTTGTGTGGCTTAGTTTTTAAATGAAACTGTAAAATTTGGGTTTAATTTATTTTAGGCTACATATGCATTATAGATTTATCCCCCGGTATTGTTATCAAGGAAGAATAGAATAGATAACCTAACAAAAATGACTGCCAAGTTTCTTGCGGGTTTGTTGTATGGGATCCCCCCTTAAATATTTATTTTATTTAATTAAAGTGAAAAAGCGTTTTAGGATGTATGTGAGGTATGTTATGTAGAGATTTTTCCATGTTCTCTCTCAGCAATAATTAAAAAATAGACGGTGAAAAACTTGGAACGGTCGCTAACGTGGAGTAGGAAAAAAAAAACTGAAAAGTTTAGTCAGCAGTCTGTTACCTTTTTAAGTTAGGTATGGCTTGATGAAAATATAATTTATGTCATGTAATCATCCTTGAGAAATGCACAACATATATGTGACTCACGCTAAAATCGGAAAGCTGGAAAAAAAAATGTTAAAGAAAAATCATATCGTCACTGTAAAGGCAAAATTACTGAAACGCCAAAACGACATTTCGAGAAAAACCCATTTAAAGTTTTTTTTTTAAGAAAAAAAATCATATCTTTTTATCTAATCATCCGATTTTTATAAAAGAAGTTTTTATGAAAATCTATTTGATTTATCTATGTTTATCACTAGGCTTCCTATTATTTTGTGCACTATTTGAGGAAATAAGTGGCGCTTAAGTAATAATAACTTATTTTTTAGTAAGTCAAAATTTCTTAAGTACCATCAGCTTAAACTTTCTATGTAGTTTGAAAGTACTGATAACACATAACATGTAGAAATAAAAGTACGTGAAAATTTCGTTTAATGTCGTATGGTTGCTGTTCAGGTGAAGTATAATGACTTCAATTAAACGTGTTGCTTTTTCACACGTATGGTATTACTACTTAAAAGGCAAACATATAAATTAATAACTGAGCCAAAATTAATTTAAAGTAAGTTTGGCAAAATTATTTATACGAAGAAAATGACTCCAGCGATAAATTTACCTATTTTGAAGTACAATAAAACTACTGATAACTTTGTTTGAATAAAAATTTATACTGAAGTAGTTCAAATTCAATCATCACATACACAAAAAATTACGTAACAACTGCAACACAAATGAAATGCTTCCAGTTTTTTAACTATGGTAAGTTTATTTGAAATTATCAGTTCTTAATACAAGGTATTTAAATAAAAGATAGTAATCGTAAAGTAGGTATCTACTTCTAGTATGACTCAGTAAGAACGTTTTATTTCTTACACTTGTCATAATGATTGAAGAAGAAGTTATGTTGCAACAAATGAAACAAGAAAGTTTCAACTTTTTTTGAATATATTAACGAATTAGCTCGATAATATTTATCATAGTATTCATAACACTCATAGGAACATTTTTTTTTATAATAGTGTCAATTAAGTATTCTTTATTGTAATTTATTTATTTCTTGTCGATTTACAATAAAATGGAATCAATTTTTATTTCTTAATTTTATCGACATGGATAAGTTTAGTATGTTTGTGTATCATTCCATGAGTCACAGACGGTTCTGACAGAATATCAGCGCTGCAGGCATCTGACGCCTCAGCATAATGCAGTCAGCGGCAGTTTTTCTTTTGTGGGGACACACAAAATCGTGTTTTTTCATTTTCATCTTTTTATTTATTTATTGTTTTATTTGTTTTTGCTATTTATTGTTATTATTTTTTGTATTTGTGTTTTTCTGAATGTTAATAAATGTCTTCTTTCTTTTTTTCTAAAATTGTGGCGCTAGATAAAGTTGAGTGGGTACCTATTTGTATCAATTGAGTACAAATTGTACTAAAAAAAAAAAAAAAAAATTTACGATTAAATATAAAATTAAATTTCCCCCGGAAAAATGATTTTACTTTTTTTCGTGTTTTAATTGCTTTTTTGGAGGAATATATTTGCAAAATTTTGAATTCATAAATAAACCTTAACAATAATAATTTGTACAAACTGTGAACCTCTGTTTCACATCTTCATTCACATTTCCGCGTGTAGGAATGAGTGAAATCCGTAGAAAACCACACTGTTAACGATTGAATTGAAACAGGTTTCTATTATTCCGGGAATCGAATTTTTATAAATCTTTCACTAATAGTTGTTTTTTGATTAGCTCAGTTGTTTCAAAAATTAAAAAAAAAAAAACAGAAAGTTCAGATATTTCCCTAAAATCCCCCCCGTTCCAAAAATCCAATATCCAATGGTATTGGTATCTAATGGTTCGAAACATCCTTCCTAAGGGCACCTCTATGATACTTTGGAATCTAAAGTTCAGATAAATTATATTACATAATGAACTGATTAATTTGGCGTAGGTATTTAATGTTTATTTTCGTTTTCTTTTTTAGAACAAACTTAAGTAATAGCTTTTTAAGTATATTTTAGTTTTTCATTAAGTTATCAAAACTCAATCTGCTGAGTAGAGGATATTTTGGCAATGCTCGAGTAAAACTTCGATAAAGATTCGATTGAAAGTACTTATTTTTCAGAGGTTTACAGAGGAAAATGCCAAGAAATTTGACGGTTACAGAGCTTTATATTCAAGTGCGTACGAAGCTATGATTGGTTAAATAAAAATTTAACGTCATGCCCTCTGTATTGCGCTTAAATCTTGTGTATAGATTCTAAAGTAACACACATAACAAAATAAAAACAGTTGCGTTTGCAACAATGTGGTATCTGTGATATCAACTTTTGAGGAGTTCCTTTATGAGCAGAAGACCTTACTGAATACAGCATCAGGTGGTGTCTATTATATAAAAGTATTGTCATTGAAATTGAACGATCGTGCAAAGTTTCTTGCATGTGCCATTAAAGTTTGAGGCATTCTCTCCTGCGGAAACGATCCTGGCCATACTACCAAGATATCACTGCCCATACCCATATTGACATTTCAACCCCATCGCACCCCAACAAGGGAGATGATATTTCACATCCACCATATTGGATTTTAAAATCGTTAATGTTTTCATAATTATCGAACCGATAAACTATAGTGACCATACCCATGTTGATTTTCGGACTTTGTCACCACATTTGCCTCTTATAGGGGTTGAATCCTCAAAAAACTCGATACACGTGTTTATTCTTGTTTCCACATACAAACTTTGGGCCCCCATTTCACCCCCTTAGGGGATTAATTTCGAAAAATCTTTTCTTAGTACGCGTCTACACCCATTAAGGAACATATTTATAAATTCCAGATTCAAGTTTCTACTTAAGACCTGTTAGTGGTCTTGGCTGTGCGTTGATATATATGTTACCTAGTCAGTCAGTTTCTTCTACAGACACACACTTGGTACACATCACTTAGAGTTCTCCGACATAGTCAGTTCAGTACTATGGTTAACATCAATATCAGTAAATACAAACATGCATCTTGTTGTGGGCGTCAGGAATTACGATAAGGTCAGAAAAAATCTGTTTATATTACGTCAGTGTTTCTTAAGAAAACTACTATAAGATAAATACTTTAATTAATACAAGTAATTTTCTTTTGACACTTAGTTCTGGCATATTTAAGAGGATTTGCTCCCATGAAGAACTAAATATAAAGGCTAAATATTCGAGCAGACTGACTTAAGTGCTTGCGCTCGCGCATTTTCATTACGCGTAAACAACCTTAATAGCAAAACATATTCATTTAAATAATACTGATATGATGTTATCAAGGATAGGATTATTTCTTAAAAGCTGCTTTTAGTTCCCAAAATTAAAAATAACTGGATGGCTCAGTTACGTATACGTCATTCACTCGACAAAAGCACGAAAGCAACATTTCTTATACGCCATGCTCGATCCGATTGAAAATAAAACAAAATTACTTTAATAGAGCTACTGTTATATGGTAGGACAAGCACAAATACTGAAAGAGTTTTATTTATCACAAGATAAGAAGACAGTTTTACTTGAATAGCAGTTTTTGTAGTTTTACGGCAAAGAGATATTACTTATGCGACACATGTGCAAAAAAGACCAAAAAGTATGGCTCTTCAGTAAAAGGAAAAAAAAAATAACCACCTTTTTACGGGTTACTGAAGCGCCACAAAAGTGCTTCGATAGCTACGTTACCCAGATAGATCGACGCAGAAAAATTCGCTGATTCCGAATATGTATATAACTCAATATGCCCAATTTGGCGGTTAAGTAATTTTGACTTTCCAGTGACGATATTGCGTTTTTTTTTTTGTTTTAACTACAGAGTTTAGGGGGCTGAAATTTTGCAGATTAATTACTAATGTGGTGCCATCATCTATAAAAATTACAAGCCAAAATTCACTGGGGGCATCACTTAGATTGCTCATGGCACAGCCTATAAGAAGAATTCTTATAATGACACCTTCACAATATTATTTTATAAAATTCTACCGAGCATATGTAAAGCGATCTGTTTAAGCAACGTTTATTTATTTCGATTGCTAAAGTCAAAAGCTGCGCTTTATTTACATACAACATTACTTCAAAGCGCAATTAAAATTAGTCCAATCCGAAACAAAACTCAAAGCGACTCGGATCAGCCAACACAACAAAGCAAATCAAAATGGCGGAGTGACAGCTCGCGCTTAACGACGATCATTAGCGAGATTGGAGATAAGAGATTGAAAGGATATGAAAATAAAAGTTAACATTAATTTTCTTTTGTACTCTGTTTTGTTTTTGTTAAACGTTTGCAACGTTGTTTTGCTAATTAAAAAATTTCAGTATTAATAATGTTTTTTTTTCCTGATTTTAGTACAGTGTCCTCAGGGTAATTTACCCTAAATTTAGGGTATTTTTACGCGTTTATTTAGGGTATTTTGTGGGGTACAAAATTATTTGGGGTAATTTTTAGGGTAAAAAATTTCGAATAGAAAAAAGCTTACAAGAAAAAAATGACTGCAGATGACATAGAAGCCAATATTATTGTGGATGCATTCCAAGAATGTTTCAAAACTGTTTAACTATTAGTTTATAATAAATCGCATTTATTTTCTTCGTTTTTATTTAAAAAAAGGTTAGGTTAAAACATTAATAAAAGTGCCTGATTTAGGGTAATTTCGCCTAGCGTTAGGTTAAGAAAATATCTGAGGTGGCAACACTGATTAGATAACGGATAAGCATAATGAAATACATAATAAAATATATTTAACACTCGAGAATATTCGTATTTTTCGCACAAATCTGCCTCGACCGTCCCGGGACCTGCAGGGCTACTACGAAACTCGAAACTCGGAGTTTGTATCGTACCGTCCCTCTCGCTCTCGTATTAAATAGCATAAGTGTCAGAGGGACCGCACGACACGAACTTCGAGTTTCGAGTTTTGGAGTAGCCCTGCTGAAGCTTCGTAGTCAGGGTCTCTAACAACTGGGTTATCCAATCACCAAACTAACCAATGAAAGTGGGAAAATGTCCGAGAAAATGTCTTGTTTCCCGCGGGATAGCCTTATTGTATTGACCTCTAAATAACCAAGAAAAGTTGTACCACAAATGGAACTAACAAAAAAAAGTATAATCATGTAGCTAAAGATCACTTTCGTCCGTGCCTCACCACGCCTCGCAAGGATTAGCTGTGCCCCAACCGTGTACCCCATTGTGCCCAGTTGTGACCCATTGTGGGCCATTGTGTGTCGAGTTTGACTGAATGACTAATGAACTAATTTTTACGAAAAGAGCAAATGTGATTTGTTATTTGCTCCGAGATTATAGACCAATGACATCGTGCTACGTCATAACGTGTGCGCCTCTGTGCAGCTACCAGCCTGTGTATTTAAAATGTAAGAGATGTTTTATTTGAAATAATTTTATTTGTTTTATTATTTATTTTTGTTGACTATACTTTGCATTGTCAACGGTTACAAAGAGATCCGCACTGCGGAGATGTATTTGAAATATTGTTTGCAAATTTTGAAAACATAATGTAATTATCTTGCCTATAAATACATACCTTTAGTTAAATAGATAAATAGGAATGTTACAAGACTTACAAGTTCAAGACTCCAGTGCAGTTCAAGACTTGCGAGTTACAACGGTTTAAACGTGTTTAAATTTGAAATTGACTCGCTGCTGGGGTTTTCCATCTACCTATTTAGCTATGATTTGGGTACCTTCAAAAGGCGATATCGCCTATTGCAAGGGCGGAACCCACCAGCAGTCCTAATAATGTTGTAGGTGTCCATGAGCGGCGGATCACCTTACCATCAGATGACCCGCCTGCTCGTTTGTCAGCTATTCGATAAAAAAAGTCGAAACTTTTAAAAATTACAGATCGTCACACTTTAGTAGAAGTAAGTAGCAATAGGTACACCAAAATTACAATTACATAACTAAGTTAAATTGAACTGTATTTATTTGATTAGTTTAACCTTACACTAAATCCGGCACACCCCTAACTCACACACTTCTCGCCTCATAAATCAAATCGCTGCGCAAACATAAGGCGAGAAGCGTAATTGATAGCGCTACCAAGGGGCGCACGCACTAATAGGTTAAAAAGTAATCAGTTGCTGATAATTAAAAGGTTAAAAAAATACATATTTAATTTCGAAAATTAATGGTTAGAAAATTAATAATCAAACAAAATGTTATTTTCAAAGGACTCATGGAATAACTTCACTAAATAATAAGTATTACTAAGTGGATAAGTAAATAATAAAGTAAAAAAAAAATACGCCATCAATGACTCAATTAGAAAAAGTTGCTCCTGAGCATCTATTGCGTAACGTTTCTGGCGATCGCGATCGCAATAAAATAACAGTTTTTGTATGTGAAATCAAACCTAACCTAACCTAACTTAAACCAATCTGTAGATTACACGATTTAAAAAATATATTTTGACCAATAGTTTCATAAAAAAATGTAGTACATGTATTGACCATTATATATTTCGTCCATTATTCGTTTTAAACTTAATGTATTTTGATACGTTCTCATAATTTTATGGCCGCTGCCGTACCTACCTATACATATATTATTCGGTTGCAAAGCGATGAAAACCGTTGCATACCTTCTTGGCCCTATTTATAGCTTTTTCTTAAAGGGTTTAACGTCGAAAATGAATAGTTCATTACTTAAATGATGTCGGTACTTTCGCCTATGATTAAAAGGTTAGATAAGGTTTTTAATTATTTTTAATTAAATGTGAAGTCATTGAGTTACTTAGACTGCAAAAGAAAAATATTCAGATGTATTTTAAAGGTCACGAGTCGAATACACTTTTATTGTACCTTATTTAATTAATGTTATGATTAAATAAAAGCTATCACAAGTTAATTTGAGTTGTCTATTAATCGATTTAACTGTAGAATTCTGTGTTATGTTATAGTTTATATTAATCCAATATTATAAAGTGTGAACAAACCGATTTTATCAAAATTCTTGTATAAACACCCAGTGGATCGCATCAATAACATATTCATGATGAATGAATATAATAATAATATAGTTCGTGAACATAATTCGTGTCTTTTAAGTAGACGTATAATCACTTTTTTCACCATAATTCACTTGATATCAAATAGATTAAATCCTGTTTAGTTCTTAACATAAATTGCATTATACCAATTAAATGACCATTCAAGACGGAGCTTAGAAAGCTGACAGTATTAGAAAGGAACAAAAATATAGTTTAGTTGATTAACTTTAGCTGCGATCACATAAATAATTTGTTTTCATTATTATTTGCAATATTTTCAGTCTTTTTTACACTATCAAAATTAACAGTGTAATTTTCCAACACAAATATTAACAGCATATTTCAATCAGTTATTTTTGTCCGCAGGTCTGGTTCAAAAACCGACGAGCCAAATGCCGGCAGCAGCTGCAGCAACAAACGAACTCGCAGATCTCGAGCAAGTCCTCCAGTTCTAAATCCTCATCCATTTCCTCCAACCTAAAATCCTCCAACACATCGTCGTCGTCATCCAAAGTTTCAACGTCAAAATCACTTACGAGCTCCAGCAACGCGAGTTTAACCACAAATACTTCTAGTATTGCAACGTCATCGCCTAATTTGCCTATAACACCTACGACATCAGTGAGTCCTCCTATAAATGTCATATGTAAGAAGGAGTCCGCTCCAAATTACGATTCGTCGCCGCTCAACAAAAACAACAGCCTATCTTCCATAAGCCACCACTACAACTCTGAAGCTTTAAGACTCAGCGGGAAGGACGCACCATCAGACACTATATCAAACGTTCACGGTTACGGGGTAACACCTAAACAGGAGTTATACAGCAGTCCAAAAAGACTAGACTATTCGGGAAAAGTTGACTACTCTGAAAAATCCTTCGGGAGTAACTTAGTCAAGGACCAATACAGCTCGAGATTGACAGGGAATTTGACACCTTTAGGCTCTAATTCCTCTATTATGACCACTCCCTCACCCCCCATAACTCCTCAGAGCCTGAACGGGCCGGGGAACGTGTATCATCCGGACAGCTACAACAGCTTCCACTGGCCGGGCAGTTCGGACTACATCCGCAGCTACTCGACGTCGCATCATCACCAGGGTTACGGGCAGAGCGCTTACAACTCGCCGTATTATCCAAGTCAGGTAAGAAGCTGCAACGTTACTTAAAACAATGATATTATGAATATTAAAAGAGTTACTATATGTAAGGTACTCGCTTTTTCCTGCGACCTCAACAACGAAGAATTCGTTTTTATTGCTATCCTGCGGGGACTATGGTTTTCCGGGATACAACTATCCTGTGTCTTGTCCGAGATCTCTAACTTACAGACAGACAATATGTCTTTCGCATTTGAGAATACTTAATATGATATAGATAACTTTAAGAGGCCGTTAAAGTCCTTGATAAAGTGCCAAAATGTTATAGTCTAATATGAATATTTACTTTCAGATGGAGTATTTCAACGGCTCATCCGTAAACCAGTCCCATGGCAGCCACCATGGCCACAACCTGACGACTAATGGCAACCAGCTCTACAACCAGGTGTCCTTCGGCAACCCCTCTCCCCCCGCCGCCTGGCCTTCCCACCACAACATCCTCTCCTCCGGCCCAGAATCCCCAGAAAACCAATCCCAGAACTCCCCCCACTTAAGCATGCTTCAAGCATCCCAGATTACTAACTTCTCCAACACTGGGAACAGCTACTTCGCGCCAGAGAAGTACGGAATCAACATGGTGTAGTGTTTCTAGTCTTTTTAGGTTATTTGTACATAAATAGCGTGTATAGTTCTAAGGTAGCTTCCCTGACGGTGATACGAACGGAATGCGCTTCTAACAAAGTAATTTTTGCCACTTACGGATTCTTATTTTTACTAAACTTCAGATGTTTCTCAAAATTCGATTGCGTGTTCTAAATTATTACTTCTAAAATGATTTTTGGGGGATATTTGAAGATTGTAAGAATACGTTTATAGCACATATCAATCGCTTACAAAAATAACTTAGCGGAAACTGGTGAGTACCCGAGCGTTTTACCGGCTGGGCGGGCTTGATGTAGTTATTGAAATTGAAGTTTCTTTTGAAAATTAATTACAAGCGAGACTCAGGATTAAGCTTCTTGTTTTTAAACGAAACTAACCAACTTCAAACAATTCGTACCAAACAACTTTCATGACATTTTTCTCTAACTTAACAAGATTCTTGACTCAAATTGAAACCAACACTGTTAATTTATTTAAAATTGTCATGAAATTTGAATAAAAACACTAAATGTTCTATAACAGCGTTGATCTTGTTTCTCGCTTGCAATAATTGACATTGAATCAATAAAAAAACGCTGAAAAAATACCAAAAAACGATAATCAACGAAATCATAACCCTGGTTGAAAAAAGGCCTAATAGAGTGACGTTTGAATCGAAAATGCGCCATAAATTTAACCCCGCAAATTTAGTTGTAATGTATAGAAATTTCATTTTCATATTACTTCCTTCCTATGTAAAAAGAACCTGAGTCATATCACTTATATTAAAAAGAGTAGGCTATGTTGTTAGTACAGAACTCGCTAACGTAAATATAGTTTTAAACCTGTAAATAAATTTTAAGAGTTTTTATTTTTAAAGACAATTTGTAAATGTGTGTGCTCCGAATGTATATGTGACTTATATTGTCTAGATTAACATTTAAGTATTTGTTTTGATGACCAGTGGCATTCCTGTCATTGCAAGGTTCTATGTGTCATACTTAGCATATCCAAATTTGAATAGTCTGGCTATCATAAGTTGGCAGTGGAAAAGGTGCAAATAAAAAAAATGGCAACACATTTTTTAGCAAAACAAAAACACTATTTGTACTGGTAAGCCTGTGAATGAATGGAGTAAATAAACAAGATACTTGTTCTATTGATTGTTTTTACTTTGAGATGTAAATGGTCAAATTTGTTAATGTTTTGAATGCTTTGACAAAGGGCACTGAAAATTGGATCAACTTTTACATTCGAATCGTAATAAGAAATGTGAATGAGTGTTGAGTTAGAGCAAAGTAATTGTAGATGTCTTTTTTCGTATATTGCGACTGGAATGTAATAGTTTATTTCCTTAATTTCTTAAAGGTTCTTATATTGTTGCAACAACAAACAACAATTTGAAATAACGAAATAATGTAGGTAAGGTAAAATAAATAAGGTCTCGATTGACACTTCCTTATAAGCAAAGTATCAAAACCCATTACAACATATCTGCAGACTAGACTAGATGATCATAAAAATGTTGCTGTAGTCGAGATCTTACACTTCTGAGCAAAACTTCAATCAAAAATATCTTGAACACCCTCGTACGCCGTCATCAATGGAAAGAAAAAAAGAAAGAAAGATTTATTTTGGCTCCATAAGTACCACCTAAGACTAAGACTAAAACTAGCACTAAAACTATGTTACTTGGTGACACAACAGGATACCAAAAAGGGTCTCCACTCAGCATGAGTTGCCGCACATTATGTGCAGTAACGCTGGTTTTCTGTGGAGCATTGTATATTATATTGTATATAGATAATAGAGCCCAAACAGAGTCGCTGTCACGTATTTTTGATAAAATTTTTGCTCAGAAGTATAAGAACTAAAATATATAATTTAATTAGATTTACATTGCTGCTTATCGAGGTGATTCTTAAAGTTGCCAAAACAAGGATTGTTTTACACTGCCCGTAACACGTTACAGTTGCCAGACTTTATTATTCTGACAGGCATAGCGTCATTTGTTGATTAAGTATATGAGACATAGAACCTTGTGACTATAACCGATGACTATTAAATACTCTTTGTATTTTATTTGGGAATTCAATTACATTTTAAAACATTCTAATTGTAAACAGAGATGCATACAGTTTTAAACAGTATGCGATTGATAGGTTAAAATATTTTAACCTTTTACAAACTGAATAGTTTTAAATCTGTAATGAAGTTCCAGATATATTTTGTCTCTTATTAAATTGAAAGAATGAGAGTAAATTTCGGTTCATTGTAATTACTAGCTTCGGCCGTTCGAACTCAAATCATTGTTTTAAAACAGACAACATTCCTAGTTTAATTTTAATTTAAATTAAATTATATCACTGTCCAGTGATTCGATTCGCATTTATTACAAAATTGATTACGATGAGATTATTAGTTGATTGAAATATTAATTGGATTTAATTATTTCAAATTTGTAGTTATAAAGTAATGAAATTGTATTTATAAAGTTGTCTTAAGCTTGAAAATAGCTAAGTTAGGTACCGCATACAAGTCAGTGTATTTTTTTTAGTTAAGTTGTATGAATTAAATAACTATTGAAATATTGAATCCGAATATATGCATATAAAATACAGTTCTATTGTTTTATTTCCATACCGTATGTATATTTTAAACGAAACCCATAAAAAAGCTTTATTAGTACCACTTTAAACTTTATTAAAAGGTTTTTTGCTGATGGTACTTGTACTGCCATCCAAACTATACCTAGTGTCATCCACGAAGACGCGAGATTTAGTCAAAATTAGCCATTAATTACATTGTAATAAGAACCACTGGACCGGAAGACGAGCTGTCGGTAGGCCTCCAACAAGATGGAGCGATGACCTGGTTAAGATCGCGGGATCGCGGTGGATGCGAAAAGCACAAGACCGGTCTGAGTGGAGAGCCTTGGGGGAGGCCTATGTCCAGCAGTGGACGTCTTTCGGCTGACATGATGATGATGATGATGAATAAGAACCACGGCACGTGTTATCGTGAATGACTCTACGTATACCTACGAGTATCCGTATTGAATTTCACGCCATTCTTATTACTATTATGTGAAATTCAAGTAAAACTAAAGGGTTATTCAGGGTACAAACAGAGGGTTTCAAATTATTTCGGAACATCTCTGTATTTTTTTTTATTTAATTTTTATAGTATATCTCATTTGACCTGGACAATTATAAAATCCCAAAAAATGGCTGTTTAACTGACCCAAAAGTATTAAATAAAATATTGTTGAAAATTCCAAAACACTTTGTAAGAAGAAATTCTCAGCAGTAAGTGTATAAAGCGATGTAAACCATTTAACCCTTAAAAAGGCCCTATTTACTGGAGCATACTACCACAGAATCAAAAGTAGCAACCTTGTAAACCTCCCTTAATAAGGCCCCATTTACTGGAGCATACTACCACAGAATCAAAAGCAGCAACCTTGTAAACCTTCCTTAATAAGACCCCATTTACTGGAGCATACTACCACAGAATCAAAAGAAGTAACCTTGTAAACCTTCCTTAATAAGGCCTCATTTACTGGAGCATACTACCACAGAATCAAAAGAAGTAACCTGACAAGGAATATTTTTATAGCTAGTCGTATTTTCAATAAATACAATGGGAATTATGTCCACCATCACAATCAAAATAACTATCTCTCTTTAGCCCTATGGGGTACTTTGCGATTGCTATCGCTTGCGATCTAGATTATGATAACGATTGACAGATAGAAATAGCGATTGTTGTTGCGACCGCGTAAGCTAAACGATGGGCCTAATACGTTTTAAATAAATAATTCCTTTGAGTTCATGGTTAAATTTATTTATAAACAAACAAATAATATAAATAAAAAAAAGAACTAAAACTAACTTACTCTAATCCTAAAAATCTATATTAACAAATATCACCCAAGTCGTTGCTATTGGGCAGGGTGCCCATAAGGCTGGCTGCGTTTCCTTGTTGTATGGCAATGCCAATACGTTCATGGTTTGGAGTTACCTATTCGTACTATTTTCTTGAGGTTTTCGGCTGTAGGTTCGTTTAACCCTTAATAAGGTAGAGGCGATTTAGCGACCACTTGCATCGAGTTAGAAACTGAATCTTATTAATCATTATACTTCATAACTCAAGCGAAAACTCACAAGTAGGTATACCTATTATAAACTCAGTAAAGATACTGAGTTCATATATAGCAAAAAGTTCAAGCAAAGACAGAGAAACAAACACAAAAAGAACTAACCTAAGATACGTTAACTAAAATTTATTATAAAAAAATTATAAAAAGAACACCCCGTCTAAAAGATCTGCCTCTGTCAGGGTTGCCATGATGCTGGCCGCATTACCCCTTTGGATCGTAAGTGCGATCCGCTGGGATAAACACGCCAGCTCTTGGGTCCCCAGAAGCGTCGAGCAACCGGGAAAACAGTAAGACTGCAGGTGGTAGGACCTTGTGCAAGGTTCGCCCGGATTGCTACCACCATCTTGCTCGCTAATCCTTCCGTGAAGCAGCAGTGCTTGCACTGTTGTGTTTCGGCGTGGAGAGTAAGATAGCCGGTGAAATTACTGGCACTTGAGGTATCCCATCTTAGGCCTCTAGGTTGGCATCGCATCTGCAATACCTTTGGTGTTGCAGATGCTTATGGGCGGTGGTAATCTCTTACCATCAGGAGACTCATATGCTCGTTTGCCATCTAGTCGAATAAAAAAAAAAAGACTGTAAGTATAGTGAAATATACTAGCTTATTGAATTTTGTTGCGCAGTTGGCGCGCGGGGCTTCTGCCGTTGAACCGGCGACCCGCCGGTGTACGGTTACCGGCTCACTCGGGGAACGCTATTTAATTTTATCATTGTTTACGGAAATTACTTAGTCTATAGTACTCACAGAACTATGGGCACGTGACGCTAGCTGACTCTCAAAGGACTCACACAATAACTTCACTAAATAATAATAATAATAATAAAATTATTGATTGCAGACCAGGATCCATAGTTTGTTAGTAAAAGTCTTATTTTAAAGGGTTAGTTTTTCATTATAATTAACATAAGATCAAAATCAAAACAAAATAATCAATAAATGTAATAAGTCAAACAATTGTACCTAATAAATTAATTAATCATACTAAAATATCATACCATCATAATTAAAGATAAAAATTTAAAGTTATTATTAATTATTACCTACCTACTTAACATCAAATATAACCGGTCTGTCACCTAAGTGCACAAAATTCCAGTGCCGCACCACTGGACAATCCAACCTATCCAGCACACCGTTCAGGAGACTGTTGGTACTGTCGCGCACTCTGCTCATCAGGGAGGCCACACGTTTACGCACTATTGTCTTTATTGTCTTGTGTTGTTTTGTATTGTCTTATTGTGTTAGTGTTGGAGTCTAGATAATAAGTAAGATAATAAGTAGTACTAAGTGGATAGGTAAATCATCAACTACAAAAAAGCAATTACGCCATCAATAACTGAATTAGAAAAAGTTGGCTCTAAGGATCTATTGCCTATTGTTTCTGACGATCGCGAACAAATGACAGTTTTTGTATGCGGAATCTGTCATTTCATTGCGATCGTGAGCGTCTGAAACGGTAAGCAATACAGCCTCAGTTCACAGTTTAAAAATCATTGTGTAATGTAAATATATGTACGTTCAAAAGTGTGTGCGTTTGTCTATGGTTCTGTGGATGAAATCTTGCATGTAACTATAAGGAGATAGAGCAGAGGCCGTATTGCCTAATGTTTTTGACACTCGTGATCGCAATCAAATGACATATTTCGCATACAAAAGCTGTCATTTTATTGCGATCGCGAGTGTCAGAATCGTTAGGCAATAAGGCCTCAGGTCCCTTGCTGGTGGACACGGGACGTGTGGCTAAAAAGCCATGTATTTTTGGGTTTACTAATGTTTCGCCGAATAACGTTTGGCAACCTGTTTCATTTCGCAACTTTTCATTTCCCAACTCTTTAATATTTGTGAAACTTTAAATATTTCAGGATTTTTGAAACACTAACCTAACCTAACCTAAAGGCTTCTACGCAATGGCCCTGAAATAAATCCTGAAATATTTACAGTTTTAGAGTTTGCGAAATGAAACAGTTTGCCATACGTTACGTTGCGAAAAGGCAGTACTCGGTATTTTTGTTCTGGCTTAGTGTGCCACGAAAATATCAGGGGGCGCGAAGAATTTCTGCATGGGTGGAGAGTAGCGGGAAACTGGTGGATGCAAGTGGCGAGTTGTCGTTCATTGTGGCGTTCTAAGGGGGAAGCATCTATACAGCAGTGGACGACTTCCGGCTGATGATGATGATGATTATTATTATTATTATTATTAAGTTGTGATGTACAGTAAAAAGTCATTGTATTGTATTTTATTTAGAATTAAACACGAGCTTTACGGTAAAGGAAAACATAAGATGATGTTTAAAATTACCTTTATCAGGTAAGTGACAAAAAATATATACGATGGGTTTTGCGAAATTCATAACAGGTAATAGTATCCACCTCATTCATACATAATATCCCGGTACCTGGTACAAGACCTATAATAGGCTACCTAAACTTGATACTGGCAACCCGCCCCGGCTTCGGGCTTCGGACACTAACCACCATGATCTACGATTTTATCTATTGACAGAACAAATTATACATTTTTCGTCCAATTTACGCTACTATATTCAGCAATAGAGCAATATGAACTGCTTTTCTCCAATTTACTATACTTACTATTTTTAACGATAGAGCAAATTGGAGGAAGGAGGAAAGAGTTCGGATACCTACTAAAGCATATTGAACTTTTCCTCTCGATTTGCTTTAAGTACTACTCAATTTGAACTAACACAGTAATTTATATTTTGCATCGGCCCAAAGGACCAAGAGCATACAGAAGCAGCGATACCGTTTTATTACGATATCGATACTGTCGATTCAAAGAGAAGATAGTAGAGAAAATTGGAGAGGAATAAAGAATTAGCAAGGCCCCTGACTTCGCATGGGCATAAAATAGTTTTTGACTTGATTCGACATTGTCAAACGGTTACTTTTTTTCGAAATTGCACCTGTGCAAAGCCGGAAATCTCTCCAAATACGATCTTCGATTTGTATCCACTAATAGAGCGGTTTGGGTCGATTTGCTCTAGGTACTTTTAGCGATGGAGCAAATTGAACTGTTTTCCTCCAATATGCTCTACTACTTTTAACGATTTTTTTATGTAAGAGGGGGTAAAAGAGCATGCGGGTCACCTGATGTGAAGCAATCACTGCCGTCCATGGACATTGGACACCTGTCAACATGGGGTGTATCAAGGTGCGTTGCGCTCCCTTTAAGAGACAGATAGGCACGTTTTTAACGATCCCTTATAGCTTTACCGCTCCGAAAGTGTTGTCCCAGGAATTTGGTTCCATATTTTTACAGTCCGTGGAAAAAAGGAGGAAAAACGTCAATTTCGCCTTACTATGAAAACATGAAAAATAATTTATTTCGAAAAAAACTTATAAACAAGACTCTACGGCTCTGGATTCTGTGTTAGGACTATACCAATACGTCAATGTTTCCTTTTTCCACGAGAGCGAGCAGGATAAAGCTAGTTTACAAAGGTTAGTAACTATTACCTGCGACTCTGTCTACGAAGAAATTCTTTATCACTATCCTACGGGAAATATGCACTCTTCCAGGATTAAAACAACTATCCTATACTAGCTTTTGCAACTATCCTATACGCATGGTATTCGGTTATCGCGCCCTGTTCCCTCGGGAACTGTGCATTTTTCCGGGATAAAAAGTAGCCTATGTCACTCTCGGGCCCATATACTATGTCTACGCCAAAAATCACGTCGATAAGTAATGAACAATGAGTGGTAACAATTATTGATTTCATAATTTCAGTTCAGTTTTTTTCTCGAATTCTTCTGTTGTAAACGTGTTCCATTAATATCTGTATAGACAAAAGAAGTAAATGATTTTTTTTAATATTTTCTGGTTTTATACTAGTTCTTTTAGAGTCAAATAGGTCCATTTGTATGCGGAAAAAGAACGCTCTACATAACATGATAAGTTTACGACAACCGAATTAAAAGTCTATAATTATAGACATCATTTAGGTAGAGTCGATAAGTGATAACTTATATCACTGATAAGTCACCATGACAGGTCAAAAAGTGCCATGAAAAATCCGCTCTCTGGTCATCATCATCATTATTAAAAAAAATCTATAATATTTCAATAAATTCAGCATCGGTTCAGCAGTGGGACCATAGGCCAACAAAAATAAATAAATAGAAAAAGAAAAAAAATATGACATATTCTCTCCCACAGAGACACATAATTACAACAAAATTTACACATTTACACACAATATACCTAAGTAGATAAGTAAGTGTTTTTCAGGATTTTAAACTCAAAGGCTAACTACATTCAAATTCTATCTACACTCAAAACTAACCCTGAAAAACCTTTACAGAAGTCAAATCATATCAATCAACAACCAACTATCTCCTGAAATATTTCAGATTAATATCAAAACATTTCATATTCCATAAAACCTTACATAAGACCAACTGTAAAACATAACACGAACGCCATTAAAAAAAAAACTTCAAATTTGTCACCGGCCAGTTCTTTTAAAATTAGCTGTTTAGATGCCACGGTAAATTGTGGGCCATACATACGAAGCTATAGCGAACGCAAACTTTACTTGTACCGTCGTCGTAGATATTCCCTGGAAAATGTATTTTTATTTTACTCTAGCAACCCTAGTGAATTTACAGCCTTTTTCCCAACAAAACAAAACCAACTCTATCTCGATTGTAAGCGTTCGAAAATCGAACTGTCTCGTTACTACAGCTACGCCATTTTGTAAAAGTGCTACCGACGTTACGGTACGCAGTAATGTTAGCAGCTGTATATAGTAAACTAGGTCCGTCCCGCTCGCGCACGTGGGGCCGCAGTATACGGCCGTCCTGGTCTGTAAGCCGCTTATCTCCTTCCCGCACGCCGCACGCCCCTCGGCTGCTGCGAGCGACTATTCTGCAACTTTTAGATCAAATTGTTACAATATTCTAAATATTATTTTCGATATTATTTTCTTCACGAATACAATGTTTATTAATGAAGTCCTCAACTTTGTCTTCTGAACTCGGACAAGAATTTATAAATAGTACCTACTTAATAGGCAGCAGAGATATAAATTTGAAGAAATTAAACAAGGTCTTCCAGTAAATTAAAAAAATAGCTAATGCTACTTCTTCCTAGCCTATTTACATCGTAGTTAATATTTTAAGTAGCTACTCGGCCTTCTTAGTTAACCTTAATACGTTTTCCGTCTCTAATTTAGTATTTGTAGTTCTATATCGTTTTTACGTAACACAGAAACAAATGTAAATGAAACTGTATTAGTTGTATATAAAAGTTCATCATCATCAATCGAAAGATGACCACTGTTAAAAAAGGCTTCTTTAAAATATCACAATGAACGACAACTCTCCATTATGCATCCACCAGTTTCCCGCAACTCGATGTCGTCAATCCAGCTAGTGGGCATAGCAGGTAAGGTAGAGTCAGCAGCAGGAGTGAATGAGCGGTTCATCATCATCATCATCGTGTATGTGAAACGATGTTAGCTGTAAGTACCAGCATATTCAAATTTTTATTAAGTATATTTGTTTTTGTTGTGTATGTTTGTTGGTGGTGCGATGATCTTCGCAGGGTGGCTGGCAAGAGCTGGATGAGAGTGGCCGAGGATCGTGCTCAATGGCGTGCCATGGGAGAGGCTTATGTCCAGCAGTGGACTAGCATAGGCTGATGATGATATTTGTTATTTTTGTTATAATTGTTACCTTTTTTGTTTCTTTTATTAATTATAGTTTATCCTTATAGTCTGTAATTATAAGTGTAAATATTATTTTTACCAACCTGTTACTCTTTAGGACTAAGACCTGTAATGTAACTTGTTGTATTTTTGATCTTTAATAAATAAATAAATTATGTCAGCCGAAACACGTCCACTGCTGGACATTGGCCTCCCCCAAGGCTCTCCACTCAGACCGGTCTTGTGCTTTCCGCATCCACCGCGATCCCGCGATCTTAACCAGGTCGTCGCTCCATCTTGTTGGAGGCCTACCGACAGCTCGTCTCCCGGTCCGCGGAATGAGCGCTTGTGGTGTTCAAAATTATATAAAGACTAGAGTTTACCCGCGACTTCGCATGCGTAAACTATTCGATCATGGATTAAAATTGAAATTCCGGGATTTTACAAAATTCCCCTGGGAATCCCAATAATTTATACCGTGATCTTCATTGAGATTGTGTTAAGAACTTTATTATCCTCTCATTCTAAGAGGAGGCATGTACCCAGCCCAGCAGTGGGACGTATATAGGCTAGGATATACCTAGGATGTACCTCGTTGAGTTTCTTGCCGGATTCTTCTCAACAGAGGTTTTTCCGAACCGGTGGTAGATTTTTTTGACATTCATAATTCATAAGTGCTTGTTATAGCCTAAATTGATAAAAGATATTATGACCTTGACTTTGAGGATGAAATAGAAATAGAAATATTTATTCGCACTTCGCACATTACATATAACACAAAATAAACAAAAAAACAAGTATTAAGTAAGTATTAATATTGAGTTGGTAATTGCGAAATCGCGAAGCGGTCTCAGCTCAGCATAGTGTTGGCCGTAGAGGCTAACGCTGATCTTCCGCATGGCGACCTCACGGAAGGCGACAAAAATTCACAAAAAATAAATCATAAAAGAAACAAACAAAAAGTAATAAAATTTAGATGTTAAAAAGAAAAATTCGCAACCAAATAAAATAATAACAATAATGACAGGATGACGATGACGAACTCTAAGATCATCCACATACCGTTCGACAAATCGATAGCACCCACAAACCTCTCTATCAAACTTAAGATTTTACTGCATCAAATTTGAAAGCGTTCAGTTCAGAATAGCCCTCCGCCATATACAACGAGATGTTACGCTGTATACATAATGTACTATATTGTTTACTATAGCTATACGTATAAGTAGAGCGTATGGCGGACGGCCGTTGAATTACAACCGAAGATTCGGTCTGACTTTTGGGTATTCCTTACACCTTAGAAGAAGCGTTTTCTCCAAATAGTAAGGACTTATATTTGATTTAACCCTTAAAGTTATCGATGGCGATTACAAAAAGGAAGACGGCTACGCTACAGCCTCCTACCAGGTGGAAGGTGGATCGACGGAAAATATTACTAAAGAAACTGATACAAAATTTAAATCTACTGTCAAGAAGACGATAATAGGTATCTAAGGTTTAGAGTAAGTTATTTATAGTTTTTTTTTTCTTTTAATTATTTATTTCTGTTAATTATTGTTACATATTATTTGTTTGTTTATAAATAAAAACTTCTCATCTAAGGCTTATTATGAAGTCAATGATTATATCATGGAGAGGGATATTTAGAAATAATTCCGATCCGCATTAGCAATCCCTTCAAATAGCGGACCTACTGTGTTAAAAATAAAGTTGTGTGAAATACTTGTGATGTATAGTATATATGTAGATATCATTTATAAATATTGTGAATAGTTTAAAAAAAAAATACCTCGTTGAGTTTCTTGCCGGATTCTTCTCAACAGAGGTTTTTTCCGAACCGGTGGTAGATTTTTTTGACGTTCATAGGTGCTTGTTATAGCCTAAATTGAAAAAAGAGATTTTGACTTTGACTTGACTTTGACGACCATCGGTAAAAACAGGTGGTACAGTCGTTCACGTGGCGTCCTAAGCCTTTGTTTAACAGTGGAAGCTTTCCGGCTAATGATGATGATGATGAAGATGATAATGAATGACTCGGCTATTTAAATCCAAATTGGGAATTCGAGGGAATCACATCGTGGTCTCATTATTATTATTCCACTTGATGACGGCCTTAAGGCTTGGGCCAATGTCAGTTACGATGACAGGGTTGCGGTTGATTCTGCAGAACGCCAACAGTTTGACAGGATCGGGAATGGTTATAAAAAAGCCTGTGTTATCACCAATTTTCATCCAAATTGCCAAGCCGTTTAACCCGGTAGGTAGGTTTACTTTGTGCGCTTGTGCGTAAATCAACCAATTTGCTTAGTGAAGTAATGTTGCACTTGTGTGCGTGCAACAATTTACTGTATGCACACGGCGAGAGTCGTAGTTTTAGTTAAATTTAGCAAACATAGGTAAGTTTGTGTACTCTTTTCCAGCGTAAAGGTTCTGCAGTGCTAACAGTACTTACTGCAAAACAAATTTTATAATAACCCCAAATTAATACGACCTAAGGTAGGAATAGAACGGGCCATCTCATCCCGCGTGTGTCGTATAAGGAAAGGAGACTAAGAGACCTGTTCTATACCTACTACGAAGAGCAAAATTCAAATTCGTTCGATTTTTGAATTTCGTAGTAGCCTTAAGTGAGAGAGGACGCGCTCTATTGCAACTACGAACTCCGTACCTACTAGGGGGCTACCTACTACGAAATACGAAGTTTGTATCATACCGTCCCTCTCACTCTCTTATCAAATAATAAAAGATTCGGCGGGACGGCAACAAACGAATTTCGAATTTTGCACTTTATAGTATCCAGCCAGCAGCCAGCTCCGCGGTACGCAGGGAAAACCACACGATTTCCCAAGAAAGTTGTCATGAAAGTTCACTACTGAGCCTCAATTGACTACCGCGACCACCCTCGTTAAAAGTGTAGCGACTTAGTCGAGATAAATCGATCACAAAAGTTCAACCACATTTAATAAAATATTAAACAAAATCATACCACAAACAAAGTGCAAAGTTAATGTGTAATAAGCCCTATTTAATAACGTACTGGCATGTGGCCACTCCACGGGCTCGAGAGTTATTCAAACAAATGTTCCATTATTAAAGTTCGATGCGCTGTTCCCGCCAATTTTTAGTCTTTGGCCACTTCGGTTTTTTAATTAGTGATGGGGCTGTGTATGAATTGGTTTGAAAATTTTCAAAGTGCCACGATGTAATGCACTTTGCTTAGGCAGTATATTGCGAAAATTTCTTTTTAAGCAGTTACTAAGTAGGTATTTTAAAATAATATTTAAGTAGGTTAATTCGGCATTTTATGCTGAATTCGGCAGCTCGGTAAATTAGACACTACATAATGTTTTTGTTTTCAATTTCAAATAAAATTTCACTTTTATAAACAAAAACGTACGTTTTAAACTTTCGTGATTCTCACTCATAGTCAAAATACCACAACGGGACTTATCACGCTATTTTACACAAGTAATATTTACCTCAACGTTTCGGCAACATTACAGTTGCCGTGGTCACGAGTAGACTGAAGTGTGGGGTGTCAAGTCCGCCTAGCAGCGCGAGTTCTTCGAACTACCCGCACTTGATCACTAATAGAACTACACTTCACTTCACTTTACTTCAGTCTGTCTACTCGTGACCACGGCAACTGTAATGTTGCCGAAACGTCGAGGTAAATATTACTTGTGTAAAATAGCGTGATAGATCCCGTTGTGGTATTTTGACTAAGGTATAGATTAGACTTACCTTAAAGGTTTTAATTTAACTTAAATATAGTTTCTTTTGCTTATATTTATAGGACTGGTGAATTTTATCGAAAAAAGAAAACGGAAAACAGCGGAAGCTGACCTGGATCTACGTCAGCAGAAAACGGCAGTCAATAACATTTCAACTTCAGTTGAGTGTACAAATTATGTAGAAATTCTGAAATTTAAATTAATATTTCTCCTGCGGATACTTATTGTAAACAAATACCCAATCAGACGGGATCACTCTCATTATGCTTTGAACAAACCTACATAATCCTGTATTTAGCTTAAATTAGTATTGTAATAGAATGTCACATCAAACTCAGACCTCTGTAGTTTTAATTGATGACAGTTGGCAGAATTACATTGAAAGGATGAACTTTAATTATGTTCCTTGAATTCATTATAAAATAATAGTATTTTTATAGGACTTTTGGTCATATTGGAGCAATTTTGGTCTATTAGAATGGAATGGGATATGGATAAGCATAGTTACCTATTTAATACATATTTAACGTCCAAGAATCTAGAGTCAACATGCGTACCTACATTTATACAAGTATCTGCTCCGACTAGACCGATGGAACCCCGGATCTCACGCTAAAGTAGATAGTTAGGTTCTCTAATCACTTGGCTCTCGGGTCGTTGAATCAAAAATACCGATGAAAAACTTTATACACTACAATGGGGGTACCTGCCTATACATTACATTAAAACTAAAACAATTGTTTGCTGAAATGGATAGATAGATTTATATTTCTTAGTTAAAATTACATTACATAGTCAAAAATAAAATTACTTGAAATTATAATAAAAACAATGATCAGAATAAAAATAACAAACATCTAGACAACAAATTACATAAAAATCGGTCAAGTTTGGTCACAAACATTTTCGACCCGAGAACTTTATATTTAGAAGATACAAGATATGGCAAATTCAAGAGTTATCAAATACTGTATTTCATTCAAAATATTCGTAACAACTCATATCTGTCCAGACTCAAAGAAACATTTCCAATACAAACCTGGGCACTCTTCGCGTGCACAAAAGCCCTCTCCGCCGATGCAGAAGAAACACTTCCCCAAATGTCCCTCCTCCCCACGTCCTTACATGTTAAAGAATCCATAAATAATAGAGTTGACGTACGGATTGTGTTACCCCCTCGTCCTTGTCTATGGTGCACCTAATGCCGCTATTGTCTGTGGCACGGATTTATAATTCATTTTCCTAATACATCTGACGCTTATGAGTTTTCGATTGATGTGGGGAGGTAGTGTTTAAATGTTGCATACTTTACATACCTATACCTACCTATACTTTGTAAAAAAAAGACAGTCAAAACTATAAGATATTTGAAAACATGTCGTTTAATAATACCTAGTTGGAAAATTATGCAAGTTGAAGTTGCAATGGGTGCTCCATATCGCTCGAAGGACAGACAAACCTTGGGGGAGAAAGGTCCTCGAGTGGCGACCACTAATCGAAAGACGAAGTCATGAAGACTTTTGTCATGTTTGAATGTTTGTAACGACTGAAAGCGACAAGGTACAGAAATGATCACTTATTTATGACGTTGACTGTATTGACACGTTCGAACATCAAACACCTAATTAAACATGAACAAATCATCAGCAATGCAATTAAACTGTCTAAATATGAAAAAGAAGTTTACAGTAGAAACAATTGCTACGGTCTGGTAGCTAGACATAAGGTTTACTTAATTATCTTAATGAGTGACGAGGTACGAGTACGTTGTTTCCAACGATTTCTTGTTTTACTAACAATCTTTTTTACATGCCTATCAAAGTATATAGAGTAGATATAGATTTGTATTATAACGTTGGAATAAATTATATTTATACTCGTATTTATAAATGTATAATCGATAAAATAAAATGATTGATGTGATTTTTAGCATAGAGATAGCTTAATGAAATCACTCACACACAAATTTTCGTATAAATAAGTAGCTTTTGCCCGCGACTTCGCCAGCGTAGAATTCGATTATCGCGTGCTGTTCTCTCGGGAACTGTGTATTTTTTCGGGATAAAAAGCTTTTGTCACTCTCTTGCTCATAAACTACTTCTATGGCAAAAATCACGTCGATCCGTCGCTCCGTTTCGACGTGAAAGACATACAAACATACATAAAGACATACAAACGCACACACTTTCGCATTTATAGTATTAGTATGGATATGTATGGATGATAAAAAGTTTTTTTATTTACTTGCGAACACAACAATCAGCAAAGAATTTAAAAAAATGCTGTATGTAGTTCAAAATCCAAGCCAGTTTGACGTATAACCTAATGCCCTAAACATTTCTAACGCACTCAACCGTCCCAATCCAATGTTAGAAAATGAGAAAAGCAAGTAATGTGAAAGTGAAACGCCGATTCGCCATCGTCAAGAAAATAGATCAAAGAGGGAAATAACGATGCAAATTCATGCACGAGTAATGCAATAAATTTACTTTTCGGACGGTTCAGCCAAATTGAATCCTAACGGTTTGTCGCACGCGACCGGATCCTTTGAAATTCACAAAATTCAATTTTCCTACGCGGCACAATGTCAAGTCAGACCTACGCCCACACTTCTAAGTCGGCTGGCAACACACAAAAGGCATAGACAATTTAAAAACCTACGGCTTCGAATTCCACCCGCGCTTCATTATTCGAATTTCGAAACAAAATGGCCAAATGACGTTTCCGTGTAAGCGCGGGGAGTGCCAATTCTGCTTGTTTGGTAATTTTCAAACGATTTATTGAATTAGATTGAAAAATTCTTTGATGCGGGTGGCTATTGAGCGAATCGGGAATATTCGATTACGCTGAACTCGACTTTTCAATTTATCGTCCCTTTTATCGAGGGAAATGATCGGTGTAAGCTCCCCGCGAGTTATCTTCATCAAACTTATAATGCTCAAATATATTTTCAGATTTCGTCTAAGCAATGAAATATTGGAAAGCTTTTGCATAGTCACCATAAATAAATTATAAATTAAATATCTTCGTCGTATCCTTAGAACTCGCAATAGACCAGAAAAATAACACTTATTATGAATCGCAGGACCTACTGTTTTTTATTACTTGTAAAATTATTTTAGGTACATTCTTCAAAAAACTACGGTATTACCTGATAAAAATACAAATTTAAACTTACATAGAGTTAGTTAGTAATGTAAATAATGAATTTAATATTTTAGGCGACCTCGATGAATCGGTTATATTGTAACTGTACTAGTGATTTCTATCTTCGAATTGTCTCTACTTCGTTTACCATCAAGTGAAATAGACGTCAATCACTGGTCAATAAAAAAAAAACTCAAAAAATTGCTCAAAAACGTTCCCTGTAACCGTCGACATGCATTTAAAAATTCACCACCAATTATGGTAAGACAGTCGCATAAAGTTGGTACTAAGGAATAAACTTAAATTTAATTACCCCATATTCATTACCCATTACCCATACGTTACCCGATTACCCCTAATGCCGGGTCACGGCCACTCCATGTTTTCGCGCGCCGATTAGCCACCAATCCTCTTGATTTATTCGATTTTCGAACGTCGCCATTTTGGGTCACGTGCGCCGCGCAAATAAGGAGCTGGTGGAACGTACAGGGTGGATGACCTTGTGGCGATTATTTTTAGTTTATTTTCGTTTAGTCTTTTGTAAAGAGATTTCTCAAGTTTAGTTCGATAATTTCTAATATTACATAGAGCCGTAAATACGCTCTACCTCTGTAGTAAGTCGGTTTTGAATATTTCTACAAGGACTGTGAATTGATTTTGGAAATATTAAATAAGTTCCACGTGGTAGCAAGTATCATTTTTAGCATTTTAGCATAATGTTCGGTATGAGTGCCAGTGGCCCAAGTAAATTTCTCTTTTTCAACACTTTTTTCTGACAACATACCTGCTATTCCTTGGATATTGTGGGTAAAATAGTTAGTGCCTGTTAATTCGTTTAATAAAAACCATAGAATCACTCCTGCTGTATAATACCATCTAGACACCCAACACCGTAATTGGAGCACTCAATTTGCGCACCACTTCCCGCCGTGCGCCGCCGCGTGCCGCATTCAATTGTCTATGCTATCGCCAAATCGAATGTTTTGTCTGTGGCACTCTGGTACCCCTTTGAATTAAGAAAACAAAGGTTCCCGCGCTTTTGACTGATAGTGAAGCTGTATAACCGTGGATTAGAACTCATTAAATGCATGATTATGATAAGTTTTTGGTTATTAGGTGCTTATTAGGTGTGTGCACGCACCTACGCACACTACACCAGGAGCTTGCTTAATGCCTTATTATGACGAGTTAAGTACACCTATTTATTAATGCACGAGTGCATTGCAATGCTAATCTATAGTCAACTTATTTGCTACTCTGTGGTAGGTAAACAATGTGACGTGACGTGACGATGAATTTGCAAATATTTTCGATGTTGATGTTTCAGCGATAATCCTATCTAATTATAAATGCAAAAATCTGAGTGTGTGTGTGTTTGTTGTACAGTCTGATGACCGTGGACGGAATGTGAAGAAATGCACTTATATTATCCTGATATTTCCGAGGAATCGGAATTTGAATGAAATTAGCAAAACCAACATCGATTCTAAATCGATGACAGCACAGGTAAAGGCTAAATATACTTGGTTTAGATAGGTATTCAACTAAATGTAAACAAATTTCAGCTGCGATTTGGTACATTCAAGGTTTTTATACAATTTACTTATGTATTGTAATACAAAATAAGACTAGCAGATTTCAATACAGCAACGTTAATGTTTAGATAGTTTAATGGGACAATTTCAATATTTAGGACATCAATTGACGTTGTTTTGTTTACATTTAGTTAAATAACTATCCAAACCAAGTATATACATAACGTATTAAGGCTGTATATACATAGGTATATGACCAGAAAGCTTTGAAGGTTATCTTCATAAAGCGCACATAACTTTGCCTGAAGCCTGAGGCAGTATTATCCCACGTTTCTGATGCTAGCGATCACAATCAAATGACAGTTTTTGTATGCGAATCTGTCATTTGATTGTGATTGCGAGCGTCAGAACCGTTAGACAATACGGTCTCTGGTTAAAACAATTGTTATTCCAATTGTGTTTGACCATACAGTTTCTGAATTTCCACAAGTTTTCACAACAATATCAATGGTCCTTCGTCTCCACAGAACAAACACGCCACAGACAATAACACTCCCGCGTCATACCCACACCAACACCAAAGGATCGCTGACGCAAATCCAGACAGCCAGTACAGACTAAAAACCGGTCAAGCGCGAGTTGACTCGTGCACAGAGGTTTCCGTAATACACTTACATATAGGTATAAGGTTTTTTAATTCCGTCCCCAAAATAACCTCACCAACAAAAAGTTGGAAAACCCTGACTTTGTCACTTCAAAGTTCAATATCTCAAAAACTGAACTGATTTTGATAAAACTAGTCCAAGAACCATCGCTAGAAAACTTGCTATCAAATAAATAAACCGTATCCAAATCGGTCCACCCGTTTAAGAGCTGCGTTGCCAAAGACAGACAGACACACAGACACACATGGTGGTTGGTCAAACTTATAACACCCCTCTTTTTTGCATTGGGGGTTAATGATCAAATTTACCAAATTGAAGTGGCAATGACATCTCTCGAAGAACATAACCGTTGGGGGAAAAATCCTCGATTAACCACTGACCGGAAGTCGAAGCGTTGGCAAGCCTCCCAACATCGCGACTGACATCGCGAGTGTTACGGGCAACCGATGCAAGTGGCAAGTTTTCGTTGTTCAACACTGAACGCCTTTGACTGATGATGATGAGGTACACTTATATTGACATATTCTGGAGAGCTCTTCTAAGCAAAATATGCGCAAAGTGAGGGTAATTTTTTATTGGTTACCGATATAGACAGAAATATTTTCAGGCTTCTTTTTATTTTGTTGTTTTGTAAGAGCCTAGCCTGCATGCTAAATTTTAAGTTTCTAGCACAAATGGATAGATAGTTCTGTAAGGGTTTCGTTTTTTCCTGTTAATGTACAGAACCCTAAAAACGATGCGAGAAAAAAAAGAGTCTATGGATTAAGGGGCACGCTACATTGCCGATTATAATTCCCGTACGTGAAGAATTGGCATTTCGAAATCTTTTTAACCTTTTTTATGACCCAGGTGTGGATCCGCCAAATACTTCTTAATTGGTATATCTAAAGATGCAACCCTAAACACAATAAAGGGTAGCCAGTGGGGGGGCAACAGACTTGGTATACGATACTTTTTATTATTTACAAGAAATTCTATAAATAGATATAGCTTGAATCCTGGGAAAGGACATAAGATAATTTTTATCCCGGAAAATATAATAGCCATGTACTGAGATGAATCTCAGGGTGAGACGTGATGGACCTTACACAACTCAGTAAAATACATATAAGTACATGGCTATTATATTTTCCGGGATAAAAATTATCCTATGTCCTTTCCCAGGATTCAAGCTACATCTATTTATAAAATTTCTTGTTCAGCGATTAAACGTGATGGGGTTACAAACAAAGAGACTTACGAAATTTCGTATTTATGAGTGGTTTTATTTTTAGCAAAATTTATTATAACATAACTGGACACTGCCTAATAAACGTCACTAGGCAAATCATTAAACGGTGAGTTTTGAACCATATGGCGGATGACCCCTAGCCAATTCATGCGCCATTTCACGATATGTCTAGGAATTTCGTAATCTGGCGGATTTTACTATCGGCCGCCTACATCGATATTCCCATAAGATGGAAATAACATCTCAAAAATTTAACTAGTACAATTGGCGACAGGTGCGCGGCTGTTTTATTTATTTACGTTAGTGAAATGTTGTACGAGGTTCACCTAAAGTTTCGCAACTAACGTTTAGCAATCTTCATTCATTCATTCATTTCGCAACTCTTTTATATTTCTGAAACTGTAAATATTTCAGGATTTTTATAAAACTAACCTAACCAGGATTTTCTACACGATAGCCCTAAGATAATTCCTGAAATATTTACAGTTTTACCCCCTTATTCATAAAACTTAACAAGCCTATGTTAACTAACTAATGCTTTATCCCTTTCTAACAAATACAAATGTCGAAGTGACAGATAAGGACAAACGAATTTTAGCGGCATTTTAACTAAAATAGGTTTGATTGTCGTTTATGAATAAGGGGGTTAGAGTTTGCGAAATGAAAACTTGCGAAATGAACGGATACCGATGTATATGTCATATGGTAGGTTTTTTATTAAATGCCATTTCTAATGTCTTGCTGCTGGACCTAATGCTTTACGCGTGCGAAGCGGGTAAAGACTAATTAAGTATTAATTACTGCTACGAAACACTAGCCTAATTAGTACGTAATTAACTAAGCTGGAGGGAGTCGTCCTGGACTCGTCTTCAGAATCTGTCTCTATATCTACAGTCGAGTCGAACAAACTGATTCGTGTACCGGGATAGAACCTTTGTATTAGTAATTTCAGGTAGACACCCCGTACTTTTGTCGAGGAAAAAACTATGAAATTGATTATTAAAAGGTTCCACACTGGTATACAGCGTGTATTTTGAATACTACCTCAAACTGTAACCAGACGAAGATTTAAGTGATGTGAGCCGATATCAAAACAAATTGTTAATTTAGAATTAACTAACAGAGCGTAATTAATTTTTGAAATATTTTCGAGCAGCAATGTAATGCGTACAAGAAGAGAGAAACGTTCTGTGTTAGCTGTCACGTCAACAAGTGCGACGTTTTGAATAAAAACAAAGTAGTATCGCGTAACGATACATTGCGTGCTAATTAATTTTGTAAGGAAAATAATAAATCTAAATTTTTTACTAAAACATAATAAAATGTGATTATTAGGGCCTTCATTAACTGCCCTTAAAGTTTGAGATAGTATTAAAAATACACGCTGTAGAGTCACCAGAGTTGATGTCATGCACATACTACTTCGGCGATAGAACATTAAACAAAAGACTACCGTATTTTTTTAACAGCTTACCTAATAACATCCGCCTAGCAACTGACAAAAATAAATTTAAAAAGATCCTTCAAAAATATTTAGTAGAAACTCTTCCAAAAGAAATATAATAGTTGTAACAATAATTATAAGTTGTAATAATATTACATTATTTTATATTTTTATAGAGACTTAATTGCAGACAAATCATGTCAACAGTTTTGCAGGGCTATGTGCAAAAAAAACTATGTAAAAAATAATGTCAAATAAATACTTTTTCATTCATTCAAGAACATGTCAGTAATGACAGCGTGATTTTGACATTCACTCATTAATTTTATTCATTCTTCTTTTGCGCAATCAGTTCTTCATGTAGCTTTGTGTGTAATCGTTCACTTCAACTCTCCTGGCACTACCTATACATGGTTTGTTCGATGGCAAACCTTTTCTGGATTATCAAAGCAGTTTTTAAAGTTGCGGTGGTCTTGAAGTTTTTAATGTCGGGTGCGTGCGACCCCCTCCGTCATTGATATGGGGTACTCACGAAATACTCCATGCCAAGTGCGAGGGGGTTGCACAGTGAGATTGGCGTTCAAAATCTATTTAGTTATGTCAAAAATGTATCCGTTATATTGGAAGTGGCTATACCTACTAACCTATATAATGCCTATACCTGCGGTAGTACAGATGTAGTGTAAAATTGTTTTTTAACCTTGGAATTTTCATAACCTTGGCTTACAACTGACGAGTTCTGTCTGAAGTTTTATGTTATTTGAAGGAATTTTAAAATACTTGAGAAACGAATTGAGAACTTCCTTTTTTCGACGTCGTTTTAAAAAGGGTCAATTTTATGCGGTGGTAACTACAATCGAAACTGGATAGTTATAAGTAGGTATTAAAACTTTCAATAAAAAAGTATATCAACTGATTTACACTGATCCACGCTTCCTGTCCGCCACTAGCATTCCTAAGTTTAGGAAGAACATCCGCTACATTCAAAAATCGAACGCATTAACCGTTCCGCTCGACTAATCCTTAAAGGCCACGAATCCAAACCAATTACAAAAAACCAGCCGAAATAAATAAAATCAAGATCTATAAAAAACACAAAGGTCACCTTCCGATCCGCCAGGAAACGTCGACATCGAAAAAAACACAAAATATAACCTCATAATTCACAATTAAAAACTGCTACTGGTCATGCCCGAAAGTATACATAATAAATTTCTACCTTAAAAAGGCCTGACTGAAAAGGGCAGGATACTGGTACAAAAGGCGGGACGGGCGAGAGAAAAAAATAAAGTTGTTTATGGTCATTTTACCGCCAACGCGCGGTGTTTAAATTTAGAATTATACTCTAAGAATTCGTTCGGTAGCTGTGTCGGGAGAAAGCTTGTAATATCAGGGATAAATAATAATAATATTTTATTACAATAGGTACGTGTAACTAGGTACTTATACCGCAGGAATTTCCATAACGTTTATTATCAAGTCTTTGAGGCTGTGTTGGTGAGTCAGAGTCAGCTCACTTTTATCGATTCAAATGTTTTTTTTATCAAAATCACAAAGTTATCTAACTAATCGATTTTTGTAACTGGCCAATATAGTAAATACCGTTACGACTATAAAAAAAACTATCACTCAGTATTTTTTCACATCTTCCCAACGATCTTACGGTTTCGAATCCTTATGGTTGTATATACACCAGACCATATACCATTAGGTATTGAACAGAGCCTTTTTTACCTCCCTTGACTTACTTCAAAAACATAATCATCATCATTTCCGGTCGATTTACATCCCACTATAACCCAGCGTGGATTGGGAACTTCACACACACCATTGAATGAGGGCTAAAAGACGGGTGAAATATCGCTAGATGGTTTTAGTATCATGCTGTTTTTTTAACGTAGTTATTAGCCAATTGCAACCAAGATCGTAATGCTAAAAAACCTCCCTCAAAAAAGCCCTCATTACTTCGCATGTTCACACAGTGAAATTTTGCATTTTAATTTTGCTCTAGCATTTTAATGTTTAATGTTAAATGGTATTTAATTTGTATAAATGATACAAAAGAGGGCCAAAATCACGTGCTAACTACCGCAAAAACAACCGCTCTCTTTAAATGTTAAATTATTACAATAATCTATTTAATCAACTAAGGATATTAAACGGCGACATTTATCGATAAATCGCCAAAGAATAACATTATAAATCCAGATAAACCTCAATTAACAACTATTAGCCATTACAACCTTTTTAGCGCGCCTCATAAATTCTGCTACCGTTTAAAAAAAACGTGGGAATATCTATATTGTCTATGGCCCGCGATATCCTTTGTCCAGCGAAGAATGTAGTTCCGCTCGCTATGAATGAACTTTTTTTTTCGTCGTCGTGTACACAGGTGTATTTGTTGTTCAGCCTATCCATCAAATTGTTTGTTGACGAAGTTGTAACTTTCTGAATCTTAACTGAATGTAGGTATTTGAGCAAGAAATGACACGTTATTGTTAACTATTTTACCTACTGTTTCTAAAATTCCGTGGTAGTTCAAGTTTCCACTTCGGATAGCGGGTCTAAAGTGCTTAACCATCCATTGATTAGTGTTTACTTACGGTTAAATGTGATGCCGTCTCCGTCTATTCGAACAAAACAAATAGAGACGTCACATTTAACCGTCAGTTAACACTAATCAATGGATGGTGAAAGAGCCCCTAAGTATTTTAACCAGATGTTCCAGTGGTTTTCCAAGGAAATTACCGACATCCGACATGAAACGGATCCGACACCAGACAAATAGAAAGAAAGAAAGAAAGAAAATACATTATATTCACAAGACACAACAATAGTATTTTTTTTATTCGACTGGAAGACAAACGAGCAAGTGGGTCTCCTGGTGGTAAGAGATTACCACCGCCCGTAAACATGTGCCAGTAATTTCACCGGCTGTCTTACTCTCTGCGCCGAAACACAACAGTGCAAGCACTGTTGCTTCACGGCAGGATTAGCGAGCAAGATGGTGGTAGCAATCCGGGCGGACCTTGCACAAGGTCCTACCACCAGCATATGTATTAAGTACTAATAGACAACACGTAGGAAAGTATGTGTCATTGCGGTTGTGAATCGGACACTGGCTCGGCATAATGCTGAAGCGTTAATAATAAACACCCCAGCGCTGATTTTCAGCCAGCACCGTTGGTGAAAAGGGACAGGCTCTTAGTCGCTTGAGATACAGCCTAAACTAAAGCCTTTCAAACAAAGGGTCTCTAGTTCGAGTCTGGGCTCGCACCTCTGAAGTCTGAGCACTCTAAAGTGAAGTTTGCAGGGCAGTTCCAGTAGTTTGTGCATTCCACTCGTCCATCTCTGTCTGATGTCATAAATCGGATCGGATAGTGTGAAAACGCTCTAAGGCATAACACGAAAGAGTGAGTCAGAGATATTATCTACATTTCGTTGGTGTGGCCTTCCCCTAGGGACCCATTGTTGAAGTTGCGTCACACTGTTTTCCGTTGTATCATTATCTCTAGAGTTTGAGACATAGAGTGCAATTTCATAATCAATTTAAGACTACCTAGATTTCTGACAGTTGAATTGAAATTCCGCGATTCTACTAAATTCCCTTAGGAATCCCCAAAAAATACATCATGGTCTCCCTTAACGATGCTCTTAATTCTGAAAGCAACCGTGCGAAACATGACTCGAAACCCAGCGGTTGAGATTCAAAAAACATGCCTCGTTGCGTTTCTTGCCGGATTCTTCTCAACAGAGGTTGTTCCGAACCGGTGGTAGATTTTTTTTTGACGTTCATAAGTGCTTGTTATAGCATAAATTGAATAAATAGATTTTGACTTCGAGTTTGACTTTGAAAAAATATCCCGATCCCGTGGGATTATCGAAATAAAAATTCAAGACGTTCATTTACTTATCTAGGTATACACCTCATCCAAACACCTCCAACTAAAGTAAATATGTATGTATGTAAACAAAAGAAAATAAACAAAATACAATTTTACAACCATCAACAATAACAAACAGTTTTTAGCTTGAAGGAGTAAGAAACGTTATAGTAGGTAGGTTACTTACACATTTACTCACAGACTTTCACATTTATAATATTAGTAGGATAGGATAAAGTATGAATCCAATTTATAATTTCCGTCAAAGGGCTGCGCGGGGAGTTTCTTTGCACGATGGAATCCGAAATACGGAAATCCGTCAAAGAACTTATTGTCACCAGCTTGAGGAATATGAAAGTTGAAGTGGTGACTAATGACTAATGAGCGGGTCACATAGCTCAAGGAAGAGATAACTTGGGGGCAGTGTTGCCACATTTTTCAAAACAACTTTGGCAAAACGGTAGAGCAGCATACAAAAATTAGTAGAAGTTGGTAGAGCTATGTCTATGTCAATTACTTAAGAGAATTCTAGACTTTTCGAATTGAAAGATTATAGGACCACCTAGTCACATAATATCTACACAAGTACACACATACGAACGTTGCAAGTTAAGCTTGTAAATTATAGAGAACAAAATACTCGTAGAGTGAGAAATAAATTTTCAAAATTACTGCTCTCATAAAAGCTGATATTTGTTACCAGTAATCCTACTAATAATATGAAAGTTTGTGAACCTGTGTATATGTGTGTTTGTTATTCCTTCACGCTAAATCGACTGGACGGATTTAGATCACATTTACTATGTAGGTAACGTTACGGGACGTCTGGACATATTATGTACACATATAAACTACGTTTTATTCCGATATTCCTACCAGGATCCATGTAGAATCCCAAAATCTTAACCACTAAGTCTTAAGGCATGGAATTTTGCTTCGATTCGTAAATGAAGACCACAAAGTAATTTTTGGAAGTTCCCACGAGAATTTAATAAAAGCTAAGAAGTTTTATTCGACTATCAAAATGGTTGCGCGAGCGATGCCACAGGGACAAGCTAATAATAATAATAATAATGATTTATTGTACAACAAAAAACAGTAATTTACATTCATTACAGTTTAAGTCTATTAAAGGTAAAACTGGGTCATATAAAAGGTCAACATTCTGTCCCCTAAACTAGGTAAGAACCTGGTATCTTAGGGGCTAGAGTGTTTCTCCGACTTCTAAAAGACAAATAAAGAGTGAGGGCGGAGTTCTAGTCTATCGAACAGTACAATAAATTTACTTAAAAAAACTAAAGTAAAACTTAATTTAAAACTAATATACACCAGCACATGTATACCAAAAATTAACAAAAATAAAATAAAATATTTAGAGATAAAAAGCTCAAGATACATTATCACTATAGGTAAAAGATTTTCTGTGTCACCACAGTGCAAGCTCTGCAACCATCTCCGAATCTTAAAAAAGCTAGTAGTATTATAAGAATGAATTTTCGAATACAATGAAATAATAGAGCTGATACTTTATAAGGACACTTTTTACGTATAGCGACCGCATCGCATCAAATTCAGTTAATCACACACCTTGCCTACACGTGTCAATCAATATTGCCAGTATAACAATGACCGATTCGAAATTAATAAACCGGCATACCGACCCACGTCGCCATAGCCATATCCCACGCGAGGACAATTTTAAAAGTAAAAAATAAAAAGCAAAAAAATAATCCACATCCCTAGAGGATTACACGACAAACGCATTTTAGACCTGGCCACACCGAATCGGGCTTCCAAATTCAAATTTCAAAATATTTATTCCTTTTTTCGATATTTTATTTTTCAACTAGCTCATTGTCCGCTTCTTCACTTGTGTGGAAATGATTACGTATATTTGCAGTAGGTACCTACCTACTAATACTTAAAATTTTGAATTTTTACACTTTAAATTTTTGGAGGATTTAATTTAAACAGTTTAAATTACAGGAAATTTTGTTTATTTCAACTGATTTTTGTTATGTGACATATACTAAGTACCTGTCTATAGACAACTTGGCTTAGGTTTAATAATTAAAACAATTATCGAGTAATTCAATTCGCAATGACATTTGGTAACAACAATCATTGACAACGCAATCTAAACAAACAGCCATTCCTATTTCAAAACTTAAGATTCGATAGAATCAAACAAGCACGCTCGCCACCTGTCTCGATGCGTGTGAATGATCTATAGATCACAGATCTATTTATCGTCGATCAATGATTTAGCAATACTCACAATGGACTACTTGGGAAGCCTGACGGGGGTGGACAAGACGGTACAAATACAATAGTGCGTCGTTAGTGACTTGACGAATTATGAATTTTGTAGACGCAACGCGTGTGAAATTTTGTTTGTAAGTTTGGTGCTTTGCTTACCCGTGAATATCGATATGCAGAACCTCAGATCAAAAAATAGAATATAAATGTCAACTCGAGTCGCCTCTTTGGCTGTAACAGATAGAAATATGTAAGTGGTTAAAGCGATCGTGATTCTGAGTGCAATGGGAAGGCAATGGGCCATAATGTGAGAGTCAGTGTTGACTCTACTTCGTCGTCTTTAGCTATAACATCTCAGGAATCCATACCCTCCCCTGGAAATAATCCAGATAATTTGCAAAACCCACCTAATACAGCACTCTCGGAAAAACTCTTTATAGAGTCGACTGAAATCAGTAAGTTAATATTGGATTAATGTTTGAATTTTTTACTTGTTTCGAACCAAATACCTAAGCTAAGAAATACGATGATGGTTATTTACCAAGACCGCGTTTAAAAGGATTACTCCGATGCAGCCATGACACACGAGACGATGTAAAAAGAAAAATAATTCGAGGATTAGCTGCCAGCGTCAAAGTGTTAAATATCGAACACACGGCGTCTAATTTGACAACGGCCGAACTCGATTCCTGTGCCTAAGAAAAAATAATTTGACAAGTGTGTCGTATCTCTGGTCGGGTTTGACAGTTCGATTTTTAAATCGCGCGCGGCTGACAGCGCCCGATGGCTTAATGTTTGATTGTGTTTTTCAACGAAAATTATGATTAAATTTTAATTATTAATTATGTACTTACTCACAATCGTTGGATTACAAACTTGTTGTGAAACTGAACTTGCAGCGATCAAAGTTGAAAGCTTTCGTGCTCTGGACGTTTTGTTGTACCCTACGTCGGGGAAATTGGGAAACTTTTCAGAGGGTTTCCTTCGTTGTTTGGATGAATTTTAAATTTTTACAAATTTTAAGAATTTCTAGCACTCTTCAAATTACGATCACTATAAGCGAGTACTCAACTAGTTTTTCTTTACTATGAAATTGCGTAGGTATTGAAGATTGGAAAGCCCGTAATGTTTACCGAGTAAAAATTTCAATATTTTTCCAAAAATAAATCAAATGATTCAATGAAAAATATTTCAGGCGGCTTAATCCTTTGGCAATGAACTGAAGGTCAAAGCCCGTTACTGGACTCAGGTGAAAATAACCCGAGAGGTTTTAAAAATGAAAATGAAAATAACCCCCAGAACCATTGGCAGCGCCACGGGGCAGCGAGCTATTTTAATGCTTGACCAGCATATTCATAGTCAGAAGAGATCATGCATGTGTTTTTCTAACCAGCCAGTAGTTCACCCGTCAATAGGTAAGCTTGTACAAAAACGCATAGTCACGCCCAAAAAACCTCCATGGTTCCAAATACTTCGCTTTTGATCGAGATACGTGAAATCTTGTCCACAAACAATGCCATTATTCTAAAAAAAATAAACACTCCAAGCTTCCATTCGATGTTTGAAATTGAAAAAATAAAACGTACGCCACGTCATAGACACGATGGCATTGCGTTCGATTTTGAAATTGGAGCATTAGGGATGCCCATTGTGTTGAAATTTTGAAATTGCAACCATTTATGGTAGGTAGGTAATTCATATTCGTGCCAATTAGCAGTTTGTCGAATATCAAAGAGTTTATAAACAAATACGGCAATACTGATGTAGATTAATAAGGATAATCTCCATGCTCTTTTTTATTGTCAGCTAGATATTGGATTTATTTCATCACGTTCGAATATCTTTCTGTAGTTGTACTTTTTATTACTTATTACTTTATTACTGATGATATTTTAATTGGGTCATAAATCGGTAATCGGTTGTCTTGTCTTTCAGGTAAACTGTCCAATCAGATATGATATAGGTAGAGCAAATAAATATTCAACTTTAATGTGTAGCCAGACTCAACTACTTATAGGTAATTTTAATTTTTTAAATATATTATAATGAGAACCGACCGTTATGGGCTCTATCAAGTCAGAGACAGAAAAAAAAGAAGCACAGGTTCCGAGAAATACGAAAATAAACTAGTTGTAATAAAAAGTATGACTAACAGTATGTAGCCACCAACATGCCGACCTATTTGCATTTTAT
Source organism: Choristoneura rosaceana (assembly GCA_037349165.1). Lineage (NCBI taxonomy): Eukaryota > Metazoa > Arthropoda > Insecta > Lepidoptera > Tortricidae > Choristoneura > Choristoneura rosaceana. The sequence continues at coordinate 3,251,766 of JAZBNJ010000007.1, forward strand.
TTCTTTCAAATAAAATTAAAATTAAATTTCATGTAATAAGTTAAGCACTTTTGACAACCCTAACTTCTTAGTCAGGAGAAAAAAACAGTAAAAATATTGTGATATTTGACAACTGTCGCGGGTCTGATCGATATCAAATAGTTTTATTTTATTTTCAAAAATTCCACAGTCAAAATATAGATCAAATCTATTCGGGATGTTTGTTTAAATGTGTCACAAATAGGTTTAGTACAGTATTTTTGATGACAGCCAGTGAAGGGACCTACAGTTAATATTAAAACCGGCCAAGAGTGTGTCGGACACGCCCAAAATAGGTTTCCGTAGCCATTACGAAAAAAATAAGTAATATTTTTCTAAGAATTTCGTGTTTTATACGGAATCTTCCAAGTTTAGGTATATTTTATACCATAGGCTGTTATTTACTCTTAAGCTACTAATAATTCTCAAGAAAACTTAACCGTTATAGTTTTCCTTGTAAGTTTGATATATTTACTACAATCCTGATTTTTTTAAAATTTTTACACACACCGGTTTAGATTTTAGAGGGGGGGACGCTTATTTTAATGAAAATTTGCATTTTAAAGTTTTTTTAGTAGTAGTAGTAGTTTATTATTGTACCATTTTGTTGACATGGTTTACATATATATCCGTGCAAAATAACAACTTTCTAGCATGGATAGTCCCTGAGAAAAGCCACGGACGGACAGACAGACAGACAGACATGGCGAAACTATAAGGGTTCCGTTTTTGCTATTTTTGCTCCGGAACACTAAAAAGCGAACGATTTACGGAGATGCATTCTAAGAGTTTGAAATTCATCCACGTAGAATTCATTTATCCCGCGGGAACTGTACAATTTTCCGGGATAAAAACCATCCTATATCCTTCTCCGGGATTCAGTCTACCTGTATACCGAATTTCATCTAAATCAGTTCAATGGTTTAGACGTGATGAAGTAACAAACAGACTTACCTACAAACTTTAATTCATTGAATCAGGCCTTATCATGCAATACTTTGCGAAGGTCCATGTACCATCATGTGCAGCGCTGCCTTTCCCCTTTTTCGACAAAATCCCTTGCAACCAGAAATTTTGCTTGCCCCGCCCCTTATTAAGTAAACCAATCAGCTCTCATAATTAAGAAAGGACCATTTTTTATGGATTTGGCCAAATTTTTTTGTCTAGCGTGGTCTGGACTATGGTCACAACATCTGGTCAGTTTTTTGACTAAATTTTTTACGTAATTTGAACTCTATTTGGTATACTAGCACAGTTAAGTTTAAGAAAATAAGTATGTTCACTACATCTGGCCAGTTTTGCTGACTAAATTTGTAAAGTAATTTGAACGCTATTACGTACTAGCACAGTTAAGTTTAAGAAAATAAGTTTTGTATTGGTCACGAATGACCGTAAAAAAACATATTTAAATCTGCAAAAAAAAAACTTTTGTAGTAGTGTCGAATTTTATTGGTGCTTGTCGATTCTAGGCGGGGGCCGACTTACTTAAACAATACTTTGCTCACCCGCGACCTTATGATAGCTATGTTTATACAATAAATGTGTGTTCATGCAGTTCCTCCACCTCCACACTGTAAGAACACAAACAAACTTTCGCATTTATAATATTACTGGGATAAACACATCTGGAAATGGATAATACTGGCCAGTACGCGCCCTGTGACCCTCAAGCTCAAGTATCATAGACACGCGTCCATAGACAAAACGCGCTACCGTCGATCGATGGCAGACGAAGCCCGCGAAGCCCCGCAGCGACGCACCGTGACGCAACACCTTTATTATTTATACACGTACTGGCCGTCTTTAAGAAATTAATGACAGTTTTAAAAATAAGACATTTGAAAAAAGAATGGCTGGCCATGCGTAACACTTAACTGCTGTATAAATGTCAATAATAATAATTATTTTGTTTAAAAATCGGACTACTCTGTAAAAAGTTATGCATGGTCATAGCCACTCACATGCTTTGAATTTTGAGTTGAACTCTATTCATTAATAAAATAAGAGCGTAGGCGTAGACAAGCAACTAGAGTTGCCAAAAAATTTTTTACCAAAAAATGGAACCAAGTTCAAAAACCTTGAAAATAATTTTCTACTAGTTTGAAGTCGGTGCCTCAGCACGAGCCAGCAGGAGTGGAACTATAGTCGTACCTACATACCATTTAATGGGCTTCAAGCACTCCTGCTGGCTCGTGCTAAGGCACCGACTTTAAACTAGTCGAAAATTATTTTCAAGGTTTTTGAAGTTGGTTCCATCTTTTGTTTTTTTTTTAGTGTTAGTTTTTAGTGTTTTCTAGCCAAAGTATGTACATCTCACAACGATTCCATTAAGCTCAAACACAGCATAGTTATATCATTTTATAACGGAGTATACCGGTACCTACGGTCTTCTTTATCAGGGTCCAGTTCACCAAATTATATTTTCTGAATGTAAATGCTTGATTTGATGTTAAAAATGCCAAAATCGTTATAGGTGTGCTTTAAAAATTCGAGGGTTGCCCTTGATTTCTCTAAGATCCCATCCTCAGATCCTGACTTGGTTTCAATGGGACCACTTCGGAAGTATGTCCTTTAGAAATAAAAAAGAATTTTGAAATTCGCCTCACAATTGGCGGAGTTTTCGCGTAACAAACATACACACGAATTGAGAACCTCCTCCTTTTTTGAAGTCGGTTAAAAAGCATGTGACTGGACAGGTACATAAAAAAAAACAAATATATGCATCGACTTGACAACGTCCTCCGTTTTTATCGTCAGTTGAAAAAAGCTTTTTTTGCTGACTGTACTTGTATTGCCTTCCAAACAGCATTTCCTTACCAAATTTCAAGTCGATGCCATTGACAGTTGAAGAGTTCTGTCGTGTAGAGTCGATTCTGTCCGGACCATCAAAGTTTCACTATTAGATTAATTATTATACTAGCTTTTGCCCTCGGCTCCGCCCGCGTGCTAACGGTTATCTCGCGCTGTTATCTCGGGAACTGTGCATTTTTCCGGGACAAAAAGTAGCCTACGCCACTCTCGGTCTCATAAACTATCTCTATGCAAAAATCACTTCCATCCGTCGCTCCGTTGCGGCGTGAAAGACGGACAAACATACAAACACACCAACATACAAACACACTTTCGCATTTATAATATAAAGTATATAAAGTAAGTATAAAGTATGGATGTCACCGGACTTAAAAGTGTAGGTATTAAATTTCAACTCCATCTGATGCAGAGAAGCGGCCGAAAATGCAAAATTTTAAACCATAACTTTAGGTACCATCAGCCAAACAATATCACATTTAATGTGATTATTAGGGCCTTTATTAACTACCCTTAAAGTTTGAGGTAGTCAAGAGGTAGTATCAAAAATAAACGCTGTATACTGACAGTGACATCTAGTAGCTGCGCGTGGCGAAGTTGGTTTTGGTCTAACGTGGGAGGTTTAACTTTGATGTATGATTTAGTAGTTTGATTAAAGTTCAGCAGAGGGCGCTGTAATGCAAGACCTTCAATGCAAGTTGGGTTGAAGTTGAATCATTAGAACAATCATTAGTTGAACTATTATTTTTACCCGACTACGAAGAAGGAGGGTTATTTCTATTTAATAAAAGATTTTGTTTAGAAAATGTACTGACAGTGACATCTAGTAGCTGCGTGTGGCGAAGTTGGTTGTGGTTTTTAACTTTGATGCTATGATTTATTAGTTACAGAGGGCGCTGTAACGCAAAACCTTCGTGCTCACAAAGTACGATTTTTTAGCTCGCTCATTTTATTCATTTGTTATTTGTTTGATTATAGGTTAGAAAATGAGGCAAATCCTAATTAAAAATAGAAAATAATAACCAACAATAACAATGTAATGCCCGGTTCACATTATCCAGTAAGTTCAGTATCCAATTATTCATATTATATCCAGTAAGACCATTCCAGTAGCATGACACTGCGGTGCTCTTGCGTGCGGTGCTCGATCGATCTTGTGTAGGTTGTGTAACTCGTTTGGATTGTTATCCCACAAAATTTATCGCTACTAGTACAATTTTACTGGAATAATGTGAACCGGGCCTAAGGTCACTCTACCTGTTTAGTTAGTGTCAATTTAGTTTGTTTGTTTATGTGGCAACACTTAACAAAATCAGACATGGCGCGGGTACACAGAATTCCGGAAATTTTACACTTTTTCATTTATTTCTCAATATTTTCATGTTGTTTGTTTAACTTAACAAGTGCAAATCGGGAACTAGATGAAGATAATTGGCGGGACATACTCGAAGGAGAATGGATGGTAGAATTGTGAGTATTAAAAGTTGTTTCTTTCGACCGGTGTCGTTTTAAATAAAAACGTGTCAGATTCTTATGAGCTATAAATTGTACATCCCGGAGCCGTCTAGTGTTGATTCTTAGGATTATTTATAGCGCAAGTCCTTGTCTTTTAATTCATGGGTTATTCTAGCTGTGATAGTGTAAAGGTGTACAAAAAACGTCGGGACATGCTAAGAGTTCATCAACCATGTACAAGGCCGCAAAGGTCTAAAGAACCGTTTTGAAAATCATGACGCATTATCTATTGTTGTCAGACTTTTTCACTGAAGTCCGGGGAACCGGTCGCCTATTGTTGTTCATTTACATTAAATGAGATGCATTAAACTGGTGTGGACACCAATATTAAGCCGAAAACTTTATGTAATACTTTTTTTACGTTTTTGTTAAGTTGCAAGCAAATACTCCGAATAATTCTCCAGTGGCCGCATTGACTACAATTTAGATTAATTTTCATTCATAATTTTTATCTATAACAATATACAATAAAACAAAACATTAAACATTAAATATGACTAAATTTTTAGATGGTGATCCATAAATGCTTTAAAAACTAATTATATTTACTCTCACACAGAATCTTGACTGTCCTGTGGGAAAATATTACATTCCTGGCACCAAAAGTAGCATAAGTTACCTACTCAGAAATAATGTAACTTTTTTGTGGAAAGATAACATTTTAATTGGTTCAATAGTTGCAGAGATAAGAAAACCAGTTTACCTCTTCATTACATACATAAAGATAGTATAGTATAGACTACTAACAAATCTTAAGAATGTTTATCCGTAAAAATATTGACATGTAAATTTGACACCTATGAACAACAATCCAACTAGGAGTTACATCACTCATTACTAATGCGAGATGTAAATATGTTAATCACCATTTCATGGCTGATTCATTAAGGTGTAGCAAATGGCTACTAGTCAAGGATTATAAAGGTGATATGGTACTAGTATTGATAGGGTTGCTTTTATTAACCGACTTCAAAAAAAGGAGGAGGTTATCAATTCGGTTGTATGTTTTTTTTTTTTTTATTTTTTTTTATGTTTGTTACCTCAGAACTCCGTCATTTATGAACCGATTTGAAATTTTTTTTTTACGTTTGTCTAGGAATGCTTTCAATTAGGTCCCATAAGCACCGAATCAGGATCTGATGATTGGATCCTAAGGAAATCGAGGGAACTCTTCAAATGTTGTAGGGACACCTATGGTAATTTTGATATATTTAGTAGTAACTTGTGCATTTGCTCTTGAAAATCATCATTTGGTGAAGTGGAACTGATGATGAAGACCACAGTTGACCATCGGAGTTACTACTCAATAACAAGTATTTCATGGGTTGAATTTCAATTGCTTTAACACAGTTGCTAAGCCATTTATGCTCCTCGGAACGCATATGGTGAAATGGAATGGGTGGTGAAGCACCAGGACTCCTCAATAATGAACGTCTCTGCATCGGAAAAAGCAATTTTTCGTAAAAGGTGACGAGCAGTTGACATTAAACTATTGTATCTTAGATCTTTTACACTAAAAAGCGTGAAAAAAAAATTTTATAACAAAAAATAGAACCGACTACAAAAAACCATGAAAATAATTTTCTACCAGTCTGAAGTCGGTGCCTCAGCACGAGCCAGCAGGAGTGGACCTATAATCGTCTACCTCACCTACAACTATACGAGTAAATGGCTTCAATCACTCCTGCTGGCTCGTGCTGAGGCACTGACTTCAGACTGGTAGAAAATTATTTTCATGGTTTTTTGTAGTCGGTTCTATTTTTTGTTATAAAATTTTTTTTTAACAACTAGCTTTTGCCCGCGGCTCCGCCCGCGAGGTATTCGGCTATCGCGCACTGTTCCCACGGAAACTGCATTTTACTGGGATAAAAAGTAGCCTATGTCACTCTAGGGCCCATAAACTATCTTTATATCAAAAATCACATCGATCCGTCGCTCCGTTACGGCGTGAAAGACAGACAAACACACAAACACTTTCGCATTTATAATATTAGTATGGATTGACATAGGACATGTTATTGCCAAAAAACTGCTTAAAACGTTGACTGCGATACAAGTCAATTTTGACTCATATTACCATAAGTTATAGAAATGAAGCCTCGCATTCAATGTGTTAAGAAATTCAGTTAAATCACTCGGTCAAATTGAGGGTTGAGACTTGAGATTAGGGTACAACCTCATATTTATCTATCAAATGAATGAAAATACTGTATAGCTTGATAAATGAACCTTTGCTTGGCAATAACATGAGATTTACAATTACCTACCTACCTAGTACCTTATTCTCATGTTCTCAAGATCCAGTGTGGGATCTGTATGGTAACTACGGCTCAAGCCCTCACATTCTCAGAGGAGGCCTGTGCCCTACAGTAGGATGTATATAAAAGCTGAGATGATGAAATTATATTATTGTCATTTATTCTGGGTTGACAAATACTGGTCTTGTGTTAATAATAAATAAATAATAATAATAATAATAATATCATGGGACACTTGACACCAATTGACCTAGTCCCAAACTAAGCAAAGCTTGTATTATGGACACTAGGCAACGGATAAACATACTTATATAGATAAATACATACTTAAATACATATTAAACATCCAAGACCCGAGAACAAACATTCGCATTATTCATACAAATATCTGCCCCGGCCGGGATTCGAACCCGGGACCTTAAGCTTCGTAGTCAGGTTCTCTAACCACTAGGCCATCCGGTCGTCCATATCAAGCCCTTAATCTCGCCCTTATCAAGCATTAAGAAAATCTGTAATACAACAAGTACGTCTGTTGTCACACTTTGATATAGGTATTAGATTTGTTGAGATAAAAATCTGAGTACTGCCTTTTCGCAACATAATGTTTGGCAACCTATTTTATTTCGCAAACTCTAAAACTGTAAATATTTCAGGATGTCTTTCAGGATCATTGCATAGAACTCTTTAGGTTAGGTTAGATTAGTTTTATAAAAATCCTGAAATATTTACAGTTTCAGAAATATTAAATGGTTGGGAAATGAAAATTTGTGAAATAAAACAGATTGCCAAACGTTATTCGCCGAAACAGTAAACCTATAAAATCTGCTCATGAAGGCATAGGGTTTGATTCATAAAGTAATACCATTATTTCATTGTTTCAAACACTGAAACATGATTCCGTTTAGCTAGAATTCTTGCTCAGTAAAATAAAAATTAATAGATGTTTATTGTTGGTAGGTATATCGTCACTACTTTTAAAAAGCTCGTATCTGAAAAAATAAAAAATTCTGAGTGAACTTTATGACCATTTTTTCAAGGATCAATTTTGTTGATTTGAGATACCTACGAGATTTTTTCAAAGTAGTGACGATAATTACTGTTTATTTATTGGCCACCTTGCATTCACTACTACCTGGTGTCCAAGGTGCCACTGACGTAGGTGTGCATTCAAAATGTATGAATTGAATAATTATGACAGAAGCATTGAGCGAAGTTCCGGAAACGCATATATGTGCGTCGGTGGCAGTGAATGCGTTAAGCTTTTGCACATAAGTATGTTATTGGTTATTTGTGCCATAGTTTTGATAATGATGCGGTAGCCAAAACCTGCATCTAGCCTCCTAAAGCCCAAATTGTAATTCAGAGCCAGCTTGTGCGGTCATAGTGACTTAGTCCCAACTTTTTTTAAAATTTTGTGGTAATCTGTCTATTTAATTAAATTTTTGGGATTATAATGGCCCCATTGAACGATGTGATGATTTCGCCAATGTTGAGGTTGGATAAGACACTGCCAGTCGACTTCAGGTCGAGTACGTTCCATTGGAACTAACAGCTCGCCCCGGACAAGAAATATCGTTACTAAGCAATCAAATATTAAGATTGGTTTTTTGGAATGTTTTTGTATTTTTTATTTCAATTCCAAATGTTTGTTTCTTTAAACTACTTACTTAAGGCCCATTATTTGATCAGTAGTTAAAGCTACTATAGTTAAATTTCCGTTGAAATGTGTTAACTATTGTTATTTTTGCCATACATTTTAACTATTAGTTAGTTTAACTAATGATCAAACAAAAGAGGCTGTATTGCCTAATGTTTTTGACACTCGTGATCGCAATCAAATGACATATTTCGCATACAAAAGCTGTCATTTTATTGCGATTGCGAGTGTCAGAAACGTTAGGCAATAAGGCCTCAGGCCTTTAGGTGTTACGGGATGACCGTAAAAGCTACCAATGTTAAGTTGTCGGTTGTCCTAGCTACGCGCCGTGGTGCCCGGCGTGCAGCGCGCTGGCGCCGGCGTGGCGCGAGCTGGCGGCGCGCGCGGGCCGCCAGGGGCTGCGCGCGCGCGCCGCCGCCGTCGACGTCACCAAGGCGCCCGGCCTCAGCGGACGGTTCGTCGTCACAGCGCTGCCTACCATCTACCAGTGAGTCCGCTCAAACTCTAAATATCTATTCACTTCTCATGCTCGCAAAGTTCGTGTTTATGCTGGATCTAAGCGACATTATGGGGAAGGCCTATGTCCAACAGTGGACGTCCTACGGCTGACATGATGATGATGAGGCGACATAAAATGCCTTTTCTGCACTAGTGCATAAAATAAAATCTTCATCTAAAACCAACTTAAGACCAAGGCCGCAAGGTTATCAGGCGTCAACAGCCACAAACAAAAAAGTTACTAAGTACATTTTTTTTTTAAATAATTTTTAATTTATATAAAACTGAAAACCAATCACAATAAATCAATAAAATTAAAAAAATGGAATTATTATAATATAACATAAAGTGAATCATTGTTTACACTGTTGCTGTTTCATTTCCTCGCCATCGAAGTGTAAAGCAGAGTGTAAAACTCTAGCATTAAACCCGTTTTCCCCTCGACATGTCTATCAAACCTCGCCGTACCGGCTCGGGTGGTTATTCTTGTACAATCTACTATTTTTCTAATTTGGCGAAGTATATAGTTGAATACTTTTATGTTTTTAGTTGCTAGCATAAAAATTAACCGTAATGAACGTTGCAGCGTGATTGAGGGCGAGTTCCGTCAGTACAAGGGCCCCCGCGACGTGGACTCAATGCTGGGCTACTTGGAGCAGAAGCGCTGGCAGCAGACGGAGCCCGTGCCCGCGTGGAAGGCGCCCGACTCGCTCCAGATGGGGCTGGTCGCACAGTTCTTCAAGCTGTCTCAGGCGCTGAGGGTGAGTGTAACGACCAGTCACCAAAAAAAAGAAGAAAAAAAAAAGAAGAAAGAAAAGAAAGAAAATACATTTTATTCGCAAAAAGTAATAAAGTACATAACTTAAATGATACATAACATAAACAAAATAAAGAAAGCAGTTACTAATTACGAAACGGACCCACCTCAGCATAATGCCGGCTCAAGAGCTAGCGCTGGTCTTCCGGTGGGACCGTGAGGTCATCATTGCAAGCTGCACCTATGACCGGACCGTGTCTATTGTGAACGCGACCATTTAAAGTCAGCGCTACCAACACAAGCATGACATGTGCATGACATTGACAACTGACACGGCCCGCCATACGCTCAGCAAGCAAGACGAAAAACAAACAAAAAATAAATAAGACAACAACTAGCAATAGCAGGTGGTAGAACCTTGTGCAAGGTCCGCCCGGATTGCTACCACCATCTTGCTCGCTAATCCTGCCGTGCAGCAGTGCTTGCACTGTTGTCTTTCGGCGTGGAGAGTAAGATAGCCGGTAAAATTACTGGCATTTGAGGTATTCCAACTTAGGCCTTTAGGTTGGCAACGCATCTGCAATACCCCTGGTGTTGCAGATGTTTATGGGCGGTGGTGATCTCTTACTACCAGGAGACCCACTTGCTCGTTTGCCTTTCAGTCGAATAAAAAAAAATCATAGCTAACTCACCTTACTTCATCGGCTTTAGTGAGGGCGCCACCGTGCGATAACCTAGATCCGCGCAGACGAAGTCGCGGGCATAAGCTAGTTAAATATATCATCATCATCATCACAGCCTATATACGTCCCACTGCTGAGCACAGGCCTCCTCTCCGAATGAGAGGGCTTGGGCCATAGTTCCCACGCGGGCCCAGTGCGGATTGGGAACTTCACACGCACCATTGAATTGCTTCGCAGGTTTGTGCAGGTTTCCTCATGATGTTTTCCTTCACCGCAAAGCTAAGTAAAATAAAGTAAAGTTTTAATAAATAAGTAGTAAGTTAAATATATTAAAAAATATATTTTATTACTGATTGACTTCCTCTCTTGAACTCTCTATATTTGAATGTGTTGTTACAGAGCGTCCATAACATGCTGATGGAGACGTACGGGTTACCGACCTGGGGCTCGTACCTTATCTTCGCCGTGGCAACCATCTTTATCGGAGCCTTACTTGGATTGGTATGTAATAGGCTATACGACTAAAAACTGTTTAGTCCGTCAGGTGGATAATTTAAAAATATTGTGCACATATTTTTTCTTTTGTTTGACAAACAATAAATGACGAGGATACAGTACTTAGAAGTTTCGAGTGACGTCACTATATGGTAGGTATTTTACCTTATAGCAGCGGTTCCTAACCTTTTTCAGCCGCGGACCCCCAAGGAAATCGAGTATAATGCCAAGGACCCCTGAGTAAAAAAGATGCAATTTTCGGACGATATTATTTTTGTTTAGTAAGTTAGATGCGTATGGGACCGCGGACCCCCAAACATATGCTCGCGGACCCCCAGGGGTCCGCGGACCACAGGTTGGGAAACAATGCCTTATAGTGACGTCACAAGCCCCCACTCTGGAGGTTTGATGATCTATACCTTTGTCGATTATTAATAAATAGATAAACCAAAAAATACGTGTCCCATATTTTTCCGTAATTTAATTGTCGGACTAAATAGAATGATATATTTTTAACGTAGTCGTCATCCCTATTGTTGTCTCTTTGTTTTGAATGATATATTTTGACCTGTGATTAATGTATCTCGGGACCCTTTTATATGCTTTGTCCCAGATCAGTCAAAAATTGAAGGCTATCTTTTTAACCCCTGACGCAAAAAGAGGTGAGGTGAGGTGTTGTTATAAGAAAAAATATTAAAGATTTTTTTTTAAATCATTGTATCCATACTAATATTATAAATGCGACAGTGTGTTTGTATGTTTGTCCGTCTTTCACGCCGTAACGGAGTGACGGATCAACGTGATTTTTGGCATAGAGATAGTTAGGCCCGAGAGTAACATAGGCTACTTTTTATCGCGGAAAAATGCACAGTTCCCGAGGGAACAGCGCGCGGTAACCGAATACCACGCGGGCGGAGCCGCGGGCAAAAGCTAGTTCATATAATAAAACCAAGAATAAGTAATATTGATGATTGATGCGGCGCGCGTTTTGTTCCAAACAGCCAGTCTAGTGCCGTAAGGTACAGTCAGCTGCAGAGAAAAGGTACCCCCCTGTAACGGCGGTATCCATACTACCGCCATTACTAGGGGGTACCCTTTCTCTGCAGCTGACTGTACATAAATCTCAATGCTTAGTTTTTTTATACGACTGGATGGCAAACGAACAAGCACAGATATAGATTACACTAGATAACCCAAATGCATCTACTTCGCGTGTCCGAATCCCGACCAAACGTCGGGGTTGGCCCCATACAAAGACTGACCGCTAACTAACTAATCATGACTAGTGACTGAACTCGAGCCCTACGGCGCGGGCGGGCGGCGTCATTAAATTGATTTTGCGCTGATCTTGAGACGTCACAGTAGATATAAAGTGACACGGTTGGTTTTCATAAAGATTGAAGTGTTTGCGTTATCTCTCTCATGTCTCTTTTAATATATGGCTTGGCTTCTGTCCTAATTAATAGGACAATTTCGCCAGTGTCTAAGTATTCGCTTTCGAGAGGCAACGTTGTACGGTGATTGTAGTTTTTGTAACTTGATAGTAAAATTTCAGAAACCACGTGGAGACAACTCGCGCATTAAAAAATGTCAGACACGAGAGCAATATAGAATTTTGTGATCACTGTTCACTTTTAAGATTAATCGCCGCATAAAACACTCAAAATTATACTTCAACTAGCCAAAGAAACAGAAATAGCAAAAGTAGATACTGTCTTCATCCGCCATGTTCGAATGCCACAAATCAAATCTTTGCGTTATCTAGTGTAATCTATATCTGTGCAAGCAAGTCACGATGTATGATGACGATTGTTCCAGGTGCTGGTGTGCGTGATCGATCTGCTGTACCCGCCGCGGCGCGGCAAGCAGTTCGTGCCGCAGGCCGAGCTCGACCAGCGCGCGCGCGGCGACGCCGACACCAAGAAGTCCGACGACGAACAGGTAACACCGCTGCTCGCGCTACTGCGCGGGATGTACCATCGAGTGCAGCGTCGCCTTTCCCCCCTTAGGTTGCAATTTGTTTGCGCTCTTAGAAAGCTCTGGTCCCCGCCTAGAATCGACAAGCGCCAATAGAAATTCGACACTACTACAAAATTTTTTTTTTTGCAGGTTAAAATATGTAGTATATTTTCTCTTAAATTTTGTCCAAATCCATAAAAAATGGTCCTTTCTTAATTATGAGAGCTGAATGGTTTACTTAATAAGGGGCGGGGCAATCAAAATTTCTGGTTGCAAGGGATTTTGTCCAAAAGGGGAAAGGCGACGCTGCACTCGATGGTACCAGCCAAAGGCAAAAATATGTACACACTTTAGTGCCTTGTCACTTTAACCACTGTGACAGTTCATATGTGGCAGTTCAAATATGACGAAAATGGACAAGGTGCATACATATTTTTGCCCTTGACTGTACTAGTGATGCAAGGAATGTAATGTTTTTTACATTTGCGAATACGAATATTCAGTTTTTCGTCTGGCGCCAATTGTCTATGGCGGTCTCGTTTGTATTTTGTTCCGAGAAGAAAGTTCGTAGTTTATACGAACACATCGCAAAATAAATAAATAAATAATAACCAATGATTAAGTAAAGACTGATTATGTGATTACAAGGTTAAGTTATTTTTTTCTTGTATAAAAAAACAAGAAATGAATGTATTTTGATTTTATGAACCTACTACTCGTATTATCTAATAATTGTATTTTTTTTCTGATATTCATATTCTCAAATGCGAATATTCATTACATCACTAGAATATCATCATCATCATCATCATCTCAGCCTATAAGACTAGAATATACCTTCAGCTAAATATATGGTCTGCCGATTACGTATCTGAATACCGAATGAATTAAAATATCTAATGGGTCATAATATCGAAAAGGTATTTTTGTTAAAACTGTATATTTTTTAGATTGTTATAAATCTAACCTATCCTAACGTAAGAGATTCTATATGATGCCATTTTAATAAATCTTGAAAAGTTTTACACACAAAAACACAAAACATCACGCCTGTATTCCCAAATGGGGTAGGCAGAGCACACGAAACGTTACCGGTTCGGAGCCACTTTTAGCAATTTTAGGTTTTAAGTTTGACAAAAACGATACAATAGTGACAGGTTGCTAGCTTGTCGCCTACGGTATACCTTAACCTATATCCTCAGTCGCCTCTTACGACATCCACGGAAGAAATGGAGAGGTGTAAAAGTTTTAATTTTCAGAAAATAAATGTTTCGATATTATGACCCATTCGATATTTCCCTACCGATACCTTATTAAGCACTGGTTTTAAAGGGAAATAATCTGGAAACTGTTTGTTTTGACAGGAGGAGCTCATCAACGAAGACATAGTGGATGACGTGCAGGAAGCAAACGAGAACGACAGCGACGCGGAGAAGAATTCGCCCAGCGATGTGAGTTGAGGCTGTAACATGTGGAAATGGGACAGTATTCAAAAAATGACTTTAGTCCCATATTAATAGGCTAGACGACTAAAAAAAACTGTTTAGTCCGTCAGGTGGATAATTTAAAAATATTGTGCACATATTTTTTCTTTTGTTAAGTAAAAGCAACCCCAGGCGCCATTTCCTGGGCAACCGCATCGTGAAACAGTGGAACAGTTTGCCCGAGACAGTGATCAGTGCACCCTCAGTGAATTCTTTTAAAAACAGACTTGATAAGTACTTTGAAGACAATACCACAAGTTAACAGTGATATGCACGCATCAGTTATAAGCTGCCTGTGCATTATAAATAATAATAATAATGAACAAAAAATGACGAGGATCATAATTAGAAGTTTCGAGTGACGTCACTGTATGGTAGGATTTTTACCTTATAGTGACGTCACAAGCCTCCACTCCGAAAGTTTGATGATCTATAGTATAGACAAAGGTATAGATTCTATACCTTTGTCGATTTTTAATAAATAGATAAACCAAAAAATACGTGTCCCATATTTTTCCATAATCTAACTGTCGGACTAAATAGAATGATATATTTTTAACCCGGTCATCATATCCCTATTCTAGGCACTACTACATTACAACACTTTAAGTTGTTTTACCTCTCGGTTTCGATGTATTAAGATATTTTATTTCATTTAATTCGCAGACCTCAGAAGAGGAGGCCGGCGACTCCCGCGACAACAGCGCGCGCGCAGAGGTGCGCAAACGTCGCCCGCGCAAGGCTGACTGAGTCGCGACTGGGTGACGCATAAAAGTGGGGGGGGACGTACCGGTCCAACACTTAGCGGTTTTGTTTTACAATGTCGGTGAAATAAGCTTTTGTTGAAAAGGTTTTTAATGCTACTTTTTTTTGGATTGTTATCGAGTCTACACGTGAACCCAATACCGGCTGTTTGTATAGGTATACCGAAAAATATTACGCAAAACAATAATCTGTTTGAATGAATTTGAAATTCTGGTCGTCTAGGAATGTCTCCGCAGGACGGAACTCCTCAATGATTAATAGCATTGATTTAAAATTTAGTAAGGATGTGTATTTCGAGCAATGCAACAGTCGACGAAAAGTGCAGTCGGCGAAAATAGCTTAAATTAAAAATGTTATTTTTAACAAAAACTTATATCACCTTTTTCTTTTAAAGTGATATTGGCCACCGTCCCCTAAATCCACGTCCTTCAACACGAATTACAAAAACTGTTCAGTCGTCGGCATTGAATATCAGATGGGAGTATGCATTCAACAATATCTAATATGCCTTAGCGTCTGTAGTATTAGATATTTTTGAGTGAATCATCCTATCAAGCCCCTTTACCATAAAAATTACAAGTGGTACAAATCGACATTATTGTTTAACTTTCTCATACAAAAGTGACAATTACAGCCAAAACCGTTTATAATGACATCGGAGGGACAGCAATACTGCCGCCATACGGAAAAAGGACGTTTCTACACAAACATCGAAATCGAGAAAAAAAATATTTTGTTATTTTAAATTTGAAAAATTCGCTGTGTAAAGGAAACTAAACAATATGAAAGTTTTTTGATGCAGAAATGTGTATAATAGTTGGAACTATTTGGATGTATGTGCAAAACATTAATTTGTTTTATATTATAATTAATAAATTGTATTTTGTATTTCTTCTTAGTAAAAAAAAGTCAAGAAAATACTTAAAACTACAACAAAAAGACGTATCTGGTTAGATACGTTTTTTCAACTTAGTTAGTTTATGAAACGTCTTTCCTACTTAGTAATAAATATGATTTAAGTTTTTTGTTAACTAAATAAAAATGACGTTTCTAACCACTAGCTGCTTTTCTATTTAGCATAATTGTAGCATATTTCTATGAACATAACATATATTCCCAGATACGCCAGTACTCAACATTCCAGTATTGTATTGTATAACGCTTTATTGTTCATAAAATTCATGAATTTAATAGATAAAAAGATGTGTAAAGACGAACTTATGCCTTAGTGGAATTTCTTCCAGTCTCAGTCCTTTCAGTTCCAGTCTTGAGATCCTCCAGAAATCTTTAAACTTCTTTAAGAATTTTGATTCAATAGCAGGAAATATTTTACGAAATAAAACGCAAATTATGAGATTAGCTTTGTTTTCTTACATAATCAAATTTACAATGTGTTTACAGAATTTTGTTAGCTATCAAAAAACCTTTACGTTCATATATTAAGCATTTTGTTCTTATTTTCTTAAACTGGCACGGCATTTTTTCTTACATTTATAAATATAACATCTAGACTGCAATTTACTTAATGTAAATAATTGTTATTTAGTATTTGACTACTGGATTCGTATGCTGGAAAAAGATCATAGACATTATTTTTAACCGATGAAAAAGAACGGAAGAGGTTATCAAGTCGACGCGTTTATATAATATTTATGTACCTAGAACCACGCATAACTTTTTACAGAGTAGTCCGATTTTGATAATTCTTTTTTTATTAGAAAGCATATACCCCGAGGGTGGTCCCATATAAATAAGGAATGAAAGTCCTATCCTAAAGGTAGGAAAACAGAGGATGATTGATTGTTCAGTCACTGATCGTAATATATGACCATTGATCAGACATAACTTTTTACAATGTAGCCCGATTTTGATAATTCTTTTTTTATTCGATAGGATATAGCTTGAAGTTGCTTCTGTGTGAATTTGGAAAAAAAATACCCCAAATAAGGGAAGAAAAAGTATTAAAAGAAAAACTTTTTAACAAAAAAATTAAACTGCCGAAAAAAACTGAATAGCAAAAAAATCTGAACGTAGTGAAATTAATTTTTGGTTTATATTCGGCAGGTCTAAGAATAGGACAAACTAATTTTCATACTTTTACACGAACGGAGTCGCGGGCAACAGCTAGTTGTATTATAAATTAATCTGAATAAAAATTTGTTACTACTAATTATGAAAATTTGTTATGAAAAAAATAATAAGTCGCGTGTCGCGTGCAGCTCGAAACTGTGACATCTGGTAATATTGCAACTTTGGAGATAGCACAGTTTTGTCGCAAAGAAGCGATAATATGGGCGCATCTGATTGAACTAATACTATACCGTGTTCCCCACTTCACCCCTCATATCTAGCAATACTAAGCAAAAACGACGCTAGTACCAGTTACGACTGATTAATACTTATATTACTAAGATGAAAGGGCACATGTATGCAGAAACGTCTTTTCTTCGTCATGACTATGCAGAAACGTCATTTCATTTAATGATAAAGTAAATATTTTTTAAATAAATAAGACGCTTCTACTAAATTGTGTCTTTCCAACTTAGTATAGATATAAAACGTCTTTCTAATTTAGTACTATCTAAAGTGTATCGCAGATGCGTCTCATTTGACTACATGATTTAACGTGTTGCGTTTATATTTAGCAAAATCTAAAAATACTAGTAGATCCGCCTTTTTTTGTAGATTCCGAATATATAGGTAACTCAATTTCGGCAAAAATGTTAGATGCGTCTTTTTTCCGTATGACGGCAGTATATATGGTCATGAAACATTGTAGGTCGTTATAACCAGTGTTACTTGGTATATAAGATAGTGTTGGGACTTTTTTCTTGGTCGTTACATCCGATATGTCGTTATAACGGGTGTTCTATACCGGTTTTGACTCTATAGAATTGTAGTGCTTGTAAAGTTTGTGGGTAACTGTAACGCCAATGGTAGTTTTTCCAACATAGTAAAGACACTTTCATATTATTTCAGTTTTATATCAAGTCAGTGCAATGAAAGTGTCATATTTCACTTTGAAATAATTTTAGCTAACTCAATGCTCTTGAACACCAAAATGGTTCAATTAATGCCTTTATAAAGTTAATTATGATTCACACTTTGATGCGAAATCTTCAAAACTTATCACATTTGTATCGCTTAATCGAGATTTATAAAACATTCTTAAATATTATAACGCTCTCTTTCTATCAAATTGAAGGTTTCGCGTGTTTGTACGAGTATCGATCAATAAATATGTTACACACGACGATTTTATGTGTTACGATGATTCTGTAATCGAATCTGGGCATTTAAAAAAATGTAACTTTTCTTTCAAAATGTATTTGATTTTTTCATACAAATTTTGAGTCAGTTTTGTGATGCCCTTACCGAGTGTATAAAAAACATCACAAAACTGACGTTTTTGTTTGGGACATTTTTTAAACTATCGAATTAAATACCTAGTGCTCTTTATTCTGAGTTGGAAAAACCATACTTTTTATTACATTGAAAAAAAAAAGACAAGGTACATTTTTTTGCGAAAATGCCCATCTACAACTTGAAGAAGACTGACTTTCTTCAACGAGAGTGAGCTCAACATTTTTGCATTTTTGTGGTTTTAAGCATATTTTTAATCTGCCATCTCCGAGTGGATTCCTTACAGAAACGTAGCTTTCCTCGATTTTATAAAAATAAAATAATTGCTATTCACGTATTTAATTTAGTAGTATATGTAATATTACAAATGACAGTGAAAAGTAGAAAATGGATAAAAGAATTAAAAGTTTTCATTATGAAATGTTGCCATGTTAATTTTTTTTTAAATGTGACAGTTGTAAAGAACATGGCGTTTTTATTTAGTTTCTACCTTTACTGTCGTTCTCTCATTATGGCCGTTTCTGTTTAGAGACGACATGGAAACTAAGACCTACAACGCCACTCTCCTAACGCTTCAACGTCCCAATAAGCTGTACTGTGTGAGTACAGATTTGTAAGGAATTATACTCCATTAGTTCGGTTAAGGTACCATCGAGTGCAGCGTCGCCTTTCCCCTTTTTCGACAAAATCCCTTGCACCAGAAATTTTGCTTGCCCCGCCCCTTATTAAGTAAACCATTCAGCTCTCATAATTAAGAAAGGACCATTTTTTATGGACTTGGGCAAAATTTAAAAGAAAATATACTACATATTTTAACCTGCAAAAAAAAATATTTTGTAGTAGTGTCGAATTTCTATTGGCACTTGTCGATTCTAGGCGGGGACCGGAGCTTTCTAAGAGCGCAAACAAATTGCGACCTAAGGGGGGAAAGGCGACGCTGCACTCGATGGTACACTCGAAATCCTTAAAGAGCGTCACATGGACTAACGGTTTGGGTTAAATTAACACATACTTCTGAAGCCGAAACAAACAAATGAAAAGCGTAGATAACCCTATAATATTTCACAAAATTCTATCGTCCTTTAGTTTAATAATGTGCGTTAAAGTTCATTTCAATAGAATTTAATCATCTCGTAGACGCTTTCCAACTGGTATGGCCATCAATGAGGGTTTTTCGACAGATGCTAGATAACATTAGGATCGTTAGGTCCCTTTGACGTTTCAGGCTTGCGATTGGCTCATTTAGTTGTTTATCGGATTCGATTTGTAGCATTCGAACATGGCGGATGAAGACGATATCTAATTTTGCTATTTCTGTTTCTTTAGCTAGTTGAAGTATAATTTTGATAGTGTTTTATGCGGCGATTAACCTCAACAGTGAACCGTGATCACAAAATTCTATATTTTTTTTAATGCGCAAGTTGTTTCCACGTGAATTCTGGAATTTTACTATCAAGTTGCAAAAACTACAATCACCGTACAACGTCCCTCTCAAAGACAGTACTTTGACACTGGCGAAAATTGTCCTATTAATTAGGACAGAAAGCCATATTTTAAAAGAGAAGATGTTTATCCAACCACAAGCGTGACAGAAATGTCAAACTGACCTCACGATAACTAACGCCATCTAAAAACCCTCATTATCTAGGATCCTAGTCATGTAATTATGTTCTAAGACTATTTTCTACATATTCTATTGGAATGATATTTACAAGGCACAGGATGTAATGGTATCATTATGTATTTTTAATACTCAAGTTAAGACGAGGTTTGATTATCAAATTTTTGTGTTATGAAAATCATACATTTCGACTAAGATTTATATTATTTATGGCTCAAACCACCAGTCGGTGTTACGCTACTAGTTTGTAGAGTCAACACGCAATTTCAATAATTTTATTTAGTTTCGCACCAAATTTTAGTTTACACTTATTTAGACGCTGTTCTCTGACGCGTTCTAGGTTTCATTTCAAAATTATGCTAATTGTTTGTCATAAACTGCCTTTTTTATTGTATAATTTAAAATGACGTTTCACTCCGATAAAGATGCGCTCGAAGAGTAACAACGAAGAGGGCATGCCGTCACAGTATTCGTTTTATATTTATTACTGATTAGAGATTCGCTAGCAACTGGTAGGAAATGAACTCAATCATTATTTTATAGCCAGACAATTTATATTATTTTAAAACAACCATTGAAACTTTGTTCAAACATTTTGTCGGTTCAGAGTAATTTAGTTTTATACCATGCTTAAGATGTCATGTTTTTTATGGTAACGCCAAATTAGCTTCCCCCCCCCCCTCCTTTATTATTAGCTTATAAAATACTGTGTATTGAATATATTGCAGCGCAAATACAAGATGAAACCCAGAACTTTGACAGTGGACCAGCGTAGTGTTATTATTTTAAAGTATTATCGAGTGGTGTGACATAATTTTTAAGCTATATTGTAATTAATCTTTATTTACAGAAATTTCTCAAGTTCTAACGAAGTTTGATTGTGTATCAAAACATTCCGGACGAAAAACAATCGTATATTGCTTACGTACTTACCGAGATTAAATGTATATGTATTAATTCCATTAATACTCTGATTATATTTTGATCCTAACATGCATTGTTTATTTTATTGTATATTTTTTAAAAGAATAATTTAAGATGAAATTGTAACGGTAGATACACGGTGTAGAGCGGGGCGACATCATATTGATTGTGCCGTTTTGAAATTAGAATATGGAAAACACCCAGGCCATATTAACGCGTCGGATGCCATGAACGCATATAAGCGTTTTACTGACTTCACTAGTGCCTTCACCAGTTGATTACTTCTTACGTTAGAGACACTGAGCGAAGTATAACATTTACTTTTGCTTGTTTAAGCGAGATAACGTGGACATTTTGAGAAATGGATTATAAATCCTGATGAATGCACAGCATTCGCTTTTTGTGAGAGCTCTCGCACAGTGCTATAAATATTATAACACGTTATACAAAAACACTATTGATGCGCATGGAAAACTCCTCATGTCAATATATCAGGTCAGACACTCCTAAACTCAGTCGTTTTCATTTAGAATCTACCAAACAACATATGAAAAGTCCCTCCTAGTCGCTTTTTACTCATAGCTGCACTAGTCATCTTTTCGTTCCCAAAAAGGACATTCCGTGATGGTGCCAAGCCCGATACTGTAAAGCACCGACGCACATGTGTGTTCAATCGCCTGTAAAATTACGACAGCGGCACTAGGTGAAAGTCGCAACAACGCATATGTGCGTTGCCGGCACTAGCGTCCACCCACATCCCCGCGAAGTGACCGACCATGCCTTGTACAAAGACTTAAGATTGTTTAAGTGTTGCGTTTATATTAACTATTGACATAGTGACTTGCTGAATAAAATTGTATTTATAATTTTGTGTTTTATTTTCAAAATGGCCGGTTTCACCCTTTTCAGGCATAGCGCGTATATCCAAGGGTATATACACACAAGGGTAGTGTCTATTATTAATTATTACCATTAAAATAAGTGTGAAAGTTGTCAGTTGTGACACGAACATGATTGAACAAGCTTAGTATCGAGAGGTCCCTTAAAATAAAAGGTTATTATATACTCTGTGGGTGCGGCCCTTTGACTATATAAACACTAGACAGTCTCAGTAGGAAACAATGCGATTCAAAACGTCCCAGCTTTTTTTTGCTTGTGTGCGTGGCGACCACGTGACAGCTTCATCTTACGTTCGCGTTACATCAATCAGGTTGTCAGTGTGCGTGCAAAATGATACCACGTCAATCCGTCAAAATTTGGGGGAAAATTATTAGAGCACGATAGACGCTAGTAAAAGTAATGGCCAATGTAATCAAATAAAAAAACAAATAAAGCATTGTGTCTAAGGCCTTTAAATTAAACAAAATGTAGTTTCAAATGTTTCTTTATTATTTACATAAAATAATTAAGTATTGAGATAATTTCACGTAATTGCAATATAATATTAGTCAATAATTTAGATTTACATACAAATAATAACATATCGGTATGTCGTAAGATACAAGGAAGATATCGCGATACGCTAATAATGCTGAACACTGCTAGTGAATGATTTTGTGTTTCTCACATTTTGTGATTGAGGAAAGAAAATGTCACAATCCGTAATTTTTTAGATTTAGATTTCAAATAATTTACTTAATAAATAACAGAAAAAAAATTAAGTGAAGAGATTTTCTTATGAGTTTTTTTTTTCAAGGCAAACATGACAATTGTAACATTTTCTTCACCATTCATAGTATTTCGATCAAATTCTGTTACACAAGAAAAACGTCATCACTGTTTACTGCATTAATTTTTCTCAAAGTAAGGTCACGTTTACACTGTTTCAATAATATAGTGCCAGCAGATGGAATTCTAAAGTAGACGATCAGTGTTATAATGGCACGATTTTACTGACCCAGTGTAAGCAGGACAATATAATTTATTTCATGGACCAAGGTTTATAACAGTAACGGTTTTTGAGATGACACCTATTAATAAAAAGCTTTAGTTAAACCATTCAAGCATTATATCAATTCATGTTAACCATTTTTGTTTCAAATAAATAGTCAACACGCATTGATGTAATATTATAGTGAGAGTTGAAAGCAAAAATCGGTACGCCAGTGTATACAATCGTTTATAAAATGCAATTTCATTGATAAATTTAGCAAAATCTACTCCTAAACGGTACAATTTCATGGGATTATAAAAACTTCTTTAACAATACACTTCTTAGTCTAAGATATCTTGTGTCAACAAATTTCGACTTTTATATTATTAGGTTATACACTATCTGCCAATGGATTTCTAACTTTCAAATACTTTTTTTTCTGTTATATTTATTTAATACTTATTTTATCAATTGACAATAATAAGGTAAATGCGTTATGGAAATGATGCGTCCTGAGGGAGACATAAGTTGCGTTCGATATAAATTATTATACGTGGACGTGATCTATAATGGTCCTTGAACGCACCCAAACGACTTGTCTCTGGAACATACGGAATGGCGGTTACTACCCAAACGATCAGACTAAATTGTAATTGATACAAACTTCCAATACATAATAATTATACACAATTATAAAAAGCAATATACAATCAGTTCTTTCTGGTACACTTTTTTTTTTAAATATACTTTTAAAAAACTAATTTCACTTATTTAATTACTTCACATTTCATCGATATACGTCGAATAAAAAAGAATGATAGACAGATCTTTGGATAACTTATTCGTCGACTCATAAAACAAAAATATGTGTACAACTTGCTCTAACATTGAAACAGAAGCTTCGGTATCCGCCATTTTGGGTCGAAGCTCCCTTCAAAATGGCCGCCAATCAAGCTCATTACAACGTAAGCTAAAATCTCATTTCACTAAGCAAAACTAATTGTTATCCTTAAAATAAAATTGAAGACAAAAATCATAGTCACAATAATACATTAAGGTCATAAAAAAGACTAGATTGTTAAAAAATAATTACATATTAATATATCTTACGGGTAAATATTAATTAATGCTATTAACAACGAATTATAGTCGCTTATTCTGATTTAATACATTGAGATGTCATATCGTTCTATTTCCGTTAAAATAAGGTACGTGCTTAAATAAGTAATAAAATAAACTCACTCAAAGTTCAGTAGTTAATGCAAATACATAAGATGCAGCAAAGTATAGTTAATTTAACTAAATTCATAAATTAGATCATGCAACCGACTAAAGTTCTATTATAAAATAAGCTTAAAATAAAATGTGACAGTAGTTTTGGTAACAGAATCCTGCTAGTCGATTGATTCTACCAACATTTTTTTTTTCTAACCTTGAGACCCACGTCAAATTTCAATCATTAGAATTTGAAATTTAGGGTCTGTTTCACCACTCGTCGACTAACTTTAAGTGACGGGTATTAGTGACGCCGTCTCTATTTGTTTTGTCGGAATAAACAAAGACGGCATTACTTTTATCTGACTCTTAAGTTAGTCAACAAGCGGTGAAACCGGCCCTTGGTGTTAATCAGAAGTTGACATCAGTTTCGACGAATATTCTAAATTTAGGACACAGGGCTTTACGAGGTTAATTCACTTAAAACTCTTTCCTTTTAGGTTTATTTATCAGCTTTTTCGCACATTCTTATTGATGGCTCTAGGATTCTCATATAGATACATTCAGTCCACCGTTACGTCGGACACAGGCAGTACCTCGGATCAGAGCATTTTAGGCTTAGCTTATCAGATATCCAGAATTTTACGATTTTTGTTTTACTTTTTTTTTCATCAAATATTATTTATAAGAGATGATGCACAGTTAACTTTGCATGAAAACTAAAGGCTCAGGTAGGCAGCTCCAATAGCTACTTTCGTTCGAGCTCACCTTGAGAAAGAACCATGGATTAGTTCGAAACATGATGTGCACATGTCAACTATCAATACGTAAGTAACCCGCATATCTCGTGTCTGCAAATAATTGGCTCACGTTAGTTTTAATTCAAACGTGCCACTCAGTAAGGTTATATTCAAAATAAAACTTATCCCTTTTAGGAATAATTTCGCCTTTGTACTCTTTTCGTTTTGTGGTTTTACTTTTGTATTATTTTGTGTTTTATGTACAATAAAGTATTTACATACATTACGTACATACATACTTTTTTATGTTATTCTGCTTGATTTTTCTTAACACCGAGTTAAGGAAGAGCGGAACTTTCCGATACAAGCATACTATTATGCTTCATGGGAAATTCCAACCTAGTAACTAGCTAAAATGTAAAAGAACCAAATGAACTTTTTGAATTGAATTTGAATACTAAGTTGGTAAAATCAATCGTTCCAGGCAGGCAGTACAGTTAAAATAAAAATTACATAACGTATAAAGTATCGATTCATGACAGATCTAATTTCACGCTACGTCGTATGGTACGGTAGTTATTGTCAATTCATATAGATTCGAAGGTGGGTTCAAGTTGATCCTAGACGGAAATAAACTATTTTCTCAATTAAAAAATAAATTGTCGCTAGTAATTAGCCCCTCAGAAATAGTTTCTACAAGTTGACCTAATAAATAACAGAATTTTGACTGATACTAACTTATAATTTATTGTTTTTAATTTTACGCAGATTTGATTTCTCATTTTTGTGCTTAGTCAGCTTAATTATGTACTTAAGCCAACAAACCAACACTTAAAAATTTCGCTCCCCATTCGCGACCAAAAAGATAGCTTTTTTTAACTAGCGACATTCTGAAAACTAAACAGCCATATAAGATATTATATATTTTCTACAGGCCAACCTATTAAATTTCACATCGTATAATCAGTTAGAATTTAAATATTGCACTGTACACACAAAAATAACCTACGAACAATAAATATGTAAATAATGTTTACGTATATTTTATACATTCGGCGGTACATAGTGGTATTAACGTAAGCTTAGCGAGTATTATCGTAAATAATAAGCTTTTGAAAAGCTAAGTGAAAGCCTGACACAGCTGATTATATATTTTTATTACGTCTGTAAAATATAAACAAAAAAAAAACTAAATTTAATTTTATCATAATATTTTTCGGTAAATTCCCAAATCTCAAGCGCGTTTGTTTTTACCAACGCAACATAGCGCAGAAGCGGCGTGACAATTACTTTATCATAACCTATTTTGTTATATTTAATTCATATAAAATCCGAGCTATTCTAATTGACCTACAAGCCACGTTGTGTTAAAGTGTGACCATTGTCTTAAGTCCCGAAATGGTAACACTTAATGGTAATGTTGACACTAGTTTGTACCTGCGATGTCAGAGACAAAGGCTTTCATATCTATACAGCCAATCGTCATAATCATAAACATCTAAACCAGATGCCATATTATCTAAAGCTGAGTTTAGACTTGCAAGAAGAATCGTTCAAGTTTCATTATATTGCGGCGCTCGGTTGCCCACTACAAACTCATTCACTTTAGGGCCTCGCAATGTAATGCAACTTGCACGATTTTTCTTGCAAGTGTAAACTCGACTTAATGCTCTGGCATTCGCGATCGCTTTCACTATCTCTTTCTAACCTCGTGTTATACCGTGTCACAGAAACAAGTGATGAAAACGATAGCGACCGTGCCTGATCAAGGGGCTTTAAATACAAGGTTCAATTCTCCTCGCATGACTGAGATACTTTTGCTCTGCAACTTTTTGAAAACATGACCATAGTTAATTTTTTTCATACAGATTTAATGTAGGTAATTTTCAATGTCTGCAATAGAATACTGGATTGACAGCACATTGATAAATGTTTATTTTAAAGAGATGTGAAATGTCGAATTATTTAAAGGCCCCCGTACTAAGGAAATTTTGCCCTCATACCATGAGATAGCGATAGCCCCGCCATGTCCGATACACTGATTTAACGATCAAATTTTGAGTACCAAGTTAACGAAATTCAAATTATTTATAAATGTTACAAAGTAAAAGTAACGAGTAGAGTCGAACCTTTATAAAACCCTAGTTTAAATATATCTGACATTTAGCCATATGCATAGGATTGGATTGCTTGACATTACTAATAGGACTATTATGTACAGTCGCCATCAGAAATTTGGGAGCGGCCGAGGTGGTCAAAAATATCGGAACATGAACTCTGTTCTCAAGGAATTAGAGTTCATGTTTCTATATAGCTACATTGCTCGCAGGACTGATGGCCAAAAGGTTCTCGAATGGCGTCCGCGGACCGGGAGACGAGCTGTCGGTAGGCCTCCAACAAGATGGAACGACGACCTGGTTAAGATCGCGGGATCGCGGTGGATGCGAAAAGCACAAGACCGGTCTGAATGGAGAGCCTTGGGGGAGGCCTATGTCCAGCAGTGGACGTCCTTCGGCTCACATTATAATCAACTATACCGACAGTAATTTTTCGTAACCATCAGGAAAGTTGTAAGAAAAGTACAAATCGAGACAATCGCATATTTCATCGGTACAAACTAGCACCTAGTACCTTAAGGGGTACACAGGGGGTACAAATGGTCAACTCCTTTACCCCTCCCGCCGTCTCCACACGGCTCTTTATTATCATTTGGAAGTAAAACTTGATATCTCCACGCGTATGATATATCGTTATATATTTTAGGAACCAAATAATTATGCTTTTAACATATTATCGTATAAATAGAGCCTATCCTATTTTGATATATTCGAAAACATAAATTGCTATTGAAATTTCGTTTCTATTACGAGTGTGAGTACATTATGTTCAGTATATAGTCGTAAGCACGTGAAATTACAAATTCAGTACAAATTTTAAAGAATGCATTTCTATTATTTCGTGCGCTTTTTTGTGTTCTTACAAAGTTTTTTTTGTGATCGCATTCGATATGGCGTCACTTTTATTTTTATCAAGATTTATCGTTTACAAAAAAAAACTTTACGTGCCTCAGGTTTCAAATAAAATCTAGATACGTAAATATGCATTCGATAAATTTATTTGTAGTTCACAATCCGTTTCAGCGATGCCATTTAAAAAGCTACGGACGAAGTTGGCACGCATTTTACGGACTGCACTAACATTCTTAAAAAAAAAAATGTTACACACGGGATAATTTTGTGTAGCGAAAAATGCATCAAGCCGGTAGGAGCTTGTACAACGGTACAGTCACCAACACCAATATCTGCAAAAAAAGCGTGCATATCTGACACGACTCTATTTTTACCGTCGGTGGGACGTGGCAGATATTTTTGCACACTCCACTGTGGCCGATATTAATGCAAGTGACTGTATTTAACACCGCCTTAAATTAAACTTTATAGATTGTCAGGGTTCATAACTCTTTTTAGTTGTGCCCTGTGATTATTTTTTTAAAGTTATCCCTCTAGCCTCCTTTGACGAAGCGTTATTTGGTGATATATGTAACGTATTATGTAATAGTTCAACAGAAGCACGCGTAGAAACGGGACATGTCGAGCGTCCAGTACGCTTCCAGTTGATTTCTGTAATAAACACAAATCATTTATTGAGTTGTCAAAAAAAACGATATAATTAGGTTTGAGTCATACAAAAAAGTCTCTAAGAGCTGCTTGAAAGATCTAGGTCGGTCTAGAGTTTAAATAACTTAATGTGATACAAAAAATACGATAGAAAAAATAAATGTTGTGTATTTTTTTTTTCGTCTATGCAACAAAGCCATGTAAATGTTTATAATTATAATTCATTTATTTATTCAGACAACAAAGATCCATACATTATTTGTAATTAACTTATAACTATGTTAGTATACATATTGGACAAGCGATAAGTATGTATATAGTTTATAGTAAACTGATAAGGACTATTACAATGTAACGCTGATTTAATAAATTATTTAATCTATGTATTCTTTAAGATACTGAAATAATTCTTCCCACAACTCTATTCTTCACTCAAATATTGACTGGTAGAGAAGACTTCGTCTTTGTCAATGTATCTCAACGTTTGTCAATTAATATTCAAAGTTGCAAAAATAAGTACCACAGACTCTTATTCCGACGCAATAAGGCCGTAATAACATATTTCTGAGTGGTTCAAATAGATACTTATTTTTGCACTTGACTGTACTTAAATATTCCGTTTGACAAACAATAAATATAATTTGAACAAATAAAAATAGCTTGCATATTAGCTAGTAGGTATCTTACAAGGACCTTACGAGGATAGTCAACTCGCTGGAGATGGGTTTATGTTAGTGAGGGGGCGGGGAGTGTTAGAGATTGTAAACCTTCTTGTGTTTTTAATGTGTTCTTTGGCTGTTTCCTAGCAACGCTGTGGTCATCATCATCATCATCCCAGCCTATATACGTCCCACTGCTGGGCACAGGCCTCCTCTCAGAATGAGAGGGCTTGGGCCATATTTCCCATACGGGCCCAGTGCGGATTGGGAACTTCACACGCACCATTGAATTGCTTCTCAGGTTTGTGCAGGTTTCCTCACGATGTTATCCTTCACCGCAAAGCTCGTGGTAAATTTCAAATGTAATTCCGCACATGAATTTCGAAAAACTCAAGAGGTGCGAGCTGGGGTTTGAACCCACGACCCTCTACTTGAGAGGCGATAGGTCCAACCACTAGGCCACCACGGCTAAAATACTTAAAATTACAACGCTGTTGTACTTTTACTTTATTCTATTATACCGTATTGCGCTGTCATGGTGGTTTTCCTTAAAACTAATATGGTAGCAGAGCGTGGTTAATAGGGTCTCACCATCAGGGGTCGTGCGCGTGCGGCGGGGAGGCGCCGCAGCTGCTGTCTTCAGAGTGCAGCGCGTCGGCCGGCTCCGTGCCCACCTGCGCATGCACATTGACATACTTATTAAGAACAATGAAGAAATATCTTTATTTACACATATTCTATAAACTATACATAGTAATAACAAATAAATAAATAAATAAATTGATTAACTATGAAAAAAAAATTGTCAAGTCAGTCTGTCAGTCAGAGTGTGGTAGGGCAGCACCATCATCAAAGCCAAATAGCTTGGCTGCTGGCTTCCATTTTTGACGGGTTCCTCGAATGCACATTATTGCACATGCTGGTCGCTCTAAATATGGACGTTATTATTCGTGCTCTCAGCCACCCCATGACGCAAGACAAAGATCGGTCCCAACGAGATGAAAGTGCTTCCCCGAGGTGTTTCACAAAGGAGGCCATTTGTGGTGCAAAGAAGAAAAATATTAAGAACTGTCACGTTTTCGCTAACTACTTTAGCTTCACACAAATTATAAACAAAATCATTACCCTTCCTTGGCTTTGCCGTAGTCGGGTAAAAAATAGTAGGGCTTGTTAACGTTACCCAATTCACATTATTATAACGTTAAAAAGGTAACATTACTTCAATCGTTTTTTTTTTCTTTTTAGTTTTTCCGCGACCATCAGACTTGAAATGGACTCAAAACGTCGGGTTTACCAAAATAAATAAAGAAAGAGAAAGTTAATTAATCAATTACGATTTAACAATAAATCTATTTGACAGAGGTAACGTTGCCAACTTTTTACCGGTAAGTAAGTTAGTAAAAATCTTTATTTGTAAACAAAAGAATGCTACACATACAACAAATACAGTACATACAAACTAATACAAGTTTTAACTTGCACTGCAACTTCACAAAAACATAAAACAACGATAGCGATATGTGTGTTGTATATATATTTTCTACATATGTATATACAAAACACATATATGAAACACACATATTTGCTTTTTTTTTTCGGTATTCGTAGCCCTGACACATATACCTGTAAAGGGTTTACCTTAAGTACGTCGTGCAGCGAGCTCATGCTGCCGAGACTGAGCGGCGTGATGGAGCGCTCCAGCAGCGACCCGCTGCCCTGCGACCCGCCGCCGATCGACCTGACACACACACACATACACGTTATCAGGCGGACCTATGGGACTATCTCGCTCTATAATATTATTTTTGGGGAATTGCATACGTTTTATAATAAAATTCCAACAAATTTACTAAAGAAACTGATACAAAATTCAAATCAACTATCAAGAAGACGTTAATATAGATATTAACGTCTTCTTGATAGTTGATTTGAATTTTTATTAAGAAGACGTTAATATCTAAGGCTTATTACAAAGTCAATGATCATATCATGGTCAGGGATATTTGGAAATAATACCGATCCGCATTAGCGATCCCTTCAAATAGCTATCTTACTGTGTTAAACATAAAGTTGTGTTAAATACTTGCAATGTATATAGATCATTTATAAATATTGTGAATCTGTACTTAAAAAAAAATACCTCGTTGAGTTTCTTACCGGATTCTTCTCAACAGAGGTTTTTTCGAACCGGTTCATAAGTGCTTGTTGTAGCCTAAATTGAATAAAGAGATTTTGACTTTGACTTTGAATAATATGCCTACCATACAGTCACCACATCATCATCATCGTCATCTCAGCCGTAGGACGTCCACTGTTGGCCATAGGCTTCCCCCATAGACCTCCAGTTGCTTCAGTTGCAAGCGACCTGCGTCCACCGTGAACCCGCGACTTTGACCAAATCATCCGTAACTCACTCGGCTACGAGTCATATGTGATCGAATAAATGTAACTAAAATGTGAGGGTACAAATAGATCATTATAAGCGGGGTAGGGTAGGGTACCTCTCCATGGGTCGGTGGTGCGACAGCGGCGGCGAGGGCGGCGCGTCGGGCGCGGGCGGCGGCCCGTCGCGCGGCCGCGTCGCTCGCCACGACCCTGGGGACAATGGTTCAGCGTACAGGTGAACGTCGTTCTAACTTATACTTATAATAAACTAGCTGTTGCCCGCGGCTTCGCCCCCGTTGTATTTTTTTTTTAATTTTCTTCCATGAAAACCTTCTCCTGACAGTAGCGAACACAACAAAAAAAGAATTAGCGAAATCGGACCAGTCGTTCCCGAGTTATGCGCTTACCAACACATTTTGCGATTCATTTTTATAGTATAGAAGATAAATGGTTGATTGTACTGTAATAATAATATGATGTCTTAGACTATTCTAGATTGTAAGAACTTAAAGATCTTAATAATATTTTGAAAGCATATTGTGTGGTCACAATTATAGTTAATTTTCAATTGTAAAAATATTAAAATAACATATTAATTTTGTTTCTTGACGCCGCAATATGTTTTCAACACCACATTAAATGTCTCTTCCCTTGGATCCAACATGGCCGAACCTATAAGCTATGTCAAATTGTGGTTGTGCATTTTTATATTTTAATAAATCTTTACCACTACAAAAAGGACTTTCACTGTGCATCGAGATGGAAATACAATCCACTAGGTAAATAACATTTCTTCATTTCTTGTACGAGTATGTTCATAAAATTTGCTCATAACTGTAACTTGTAATCGTATTGTTAGGTGACTATGTTTTCTTCCTGATCTGGCACTCAACCAATCTACTTTTGCTTGTTTGATACATACAATAAACTAGAATTACCGTTATAGGAACCTGTGCCATGCGATATCGTAAGCGGGGATGTTCGCTTACTGCTCTCTCGACTGCTGTACATCTGTAAAGAACAAGTCGAAATAAAATAAACATCAAATTGTTAAGAAAAAAATAAAGTTGTTGCATCCTAAGATATCCATCCTAAGATATTCTCTTTTTTTCAACCAATGGGGATTGTCTGAAAAATTTAGAAACGCTTGAAACTTTTTTTATCGATAGGAATAACCTTCCTAATTAACAGAAAAAAAAATAGATTTTTAAGTAGTATCAATTAATTAAAAAGAATTAAAGAGTTTTCTTTACCGCCAAATTACGATAGTCCGGTCGTTTACACGGGTTGTTCCATAGTCCAGAATAAAAAACGTAAAAAAAGAATTTGTGTCTTTGACTTGATTGCTTTGATAGGTGACACTCTTTACCGGCTCGCATAATACCGACATGGAAATATCGACCTTGTTTTTCATCTACACACCCATTGAAGCTTATGGCAGTTTCTATGGGGGTGTACATGAAAAACAGGGTCGGTATTTCCATCTCAGTATTATTCGGCCCGGTAAAGAGTGTCAACTATCAAAACGATCGAGTCAGAGACACATGTATAGATTCTCATAAATTCTTTTTTAATGTTTTTTATTCTGGACTATGGAACAACCCATAAACGACTATCGTAATTTGGCGGTAAAGCTCGGATGTGACTCGCGAAACCGAACTTAGTCCGGAAAATTCGATCACAAGGTGCGCAGTGAAGTTGCCCGGAACTGTTGCATGTGTAGGTGTAGGAGCGTCTTGGTCGTGCCTTTCGCATTTGACGCTTAGCATCCAGGTCCTCAAGACGCATCCGTTCAAAACGTTTGACACTTTTGCGAACAGTAGAGCGCCACTCCGTTCTCTGTAGTGCAAGTTCCTTCCAACGATCACAGGGTATACTGCAAGCTGTAAGGTGGCTGTAACCTGGACGGGAACAATTGACGGAGTCGCTGTCGCCGGATACGGCGAGGAGGACTATATACTCGTATATATATATATAATTTGGCGGTAATGAAAATTTTTCAAAATTAATTGAAGCTACTTAAAAATCTGATATTATTTCCTGATAATTAGAAAGGTTACTCCTATTGATACAAAAAGTTCCAAGCGTTTCTAAATTTTTCAGACATTCTCTATTGTAGTAATATCCATATTACGTACATATCGTTCGACATGATTTTGTCTTAAATTGCATCCGTCATCCGTCCACTGCTGACCTGTCCGAGCTATGCTAGTAAAAATTATCAGTCGCCAGCACCCGCAGCCACTGTGTTACCTGCGGCAATTCGTCGGCCGTCTCGACGGTGGTAGGCAGGTCGAGCAGCCGCTGCGAGCGGATGCCGTCCCCGGGACCCATGTGCGACAGGTGCGCGAAGTTTGTCGGCGCTGAGATCAGCCGCGACCGCCGCTCCGATCTGCGGAACACACTATGTTAACAACTAGATCCATTGGCCCATTGCATCGCAGTGGGTGACAGTATTTACCGGCCCACCTACAACCAATATACCAATACCAACAATGGATGGATGGATGGAATACCAGCATGGAATTACCGACACGATTTTTCGTATACACGCACATACAAAATCGTCAGTTTGATATGATTTTGTATCCATCCATACTAATATTATAAATGCGAAAGTGTGTTCCCTCGGGAAATGTGTTTTTTTTTTTCGGGATAAAAATTAGCCTATGTCACTCTCTGGCCCATAAACTATCTCTATGTCAAAAATCACGTCGATCCATCGCTCCGTTTCGACGTGAAAGACGGACAAACATACACACACTCACTATCGCATTTATAAT
Source organism: Choristoneura rosaceana (assembly GCA_037349165.1). Taxonomy (NCBI): domain Eukaryota; kingdom Metazoa; phylum Arthropoda; class Insecta; order Lepidoptera; family Tortricidae; genus Choristoneura; species Choristoneura rosaceana. The sequence continues at coordinate 3,285,843 of JAZBNJ010000007.1, forward strand.
ATTAGTATGGATTTTCTTTATATCACACGGCGCTCGAGTATATCCCCATTTAGCATCATGACCTCCCCTACTGTAACAAAAATAGGGCATTCAAAACCGGTTTTTGATGTATGGAGAAAAACCAAAAACCGGGTTTTCTCCATACAATAAAAACCGGATTTGAATGCCCTAAACAAAAACCCCTCTATCCAGAAACTATTATAACACATTTACTCACAATCGGTTGTGCGCCTCAATGGCCTGATGCGACTGCTCGCGGACGGAAAACCGTCGCTTGGTGGAGCCCCACAGCGCCGCGTGCTCCACGTTCAGAGGGCCCTCTGCATGACAATACAGTTTCGTTAAAAAAAATACAACCTGCATTCATGGATTCGATTTCTGGCATTCGAACATGGCGCCTGTGGACAATATATAATTTTGCTATTTCTGTTTCTTTGGCTAGTTGAAGTATAATTTTGATAGTGTTTTATGCGGCGATTAACCTTAACAGTGAACAGTGATCACAAAATTCTATACTGCTCTCGTGCTTGACATTTTTTAGTGCGCAAGTTGTTTCCACGTGGTTTCTGGAATTTTACTATCAAGTTACAAAAACTACAATTACCGTACAACGTTGCCTCTCGAAAGAGAATACTTAGACACTGGCGAAATTGTCTTATTAATTAGGACAGAAGCCATATTTTAAAAAAGAAGAAGAAGAACCTGCATTCATAGGCGTGAAGTGCATTAGGTAAATTTCAGGGATACACTGTGTCAATCCAATATCCTCGTGCGGCCCAATGTGCAATAAAATGTACACAATAAGTTCAAGGGAATTCACACTAAGTCGAGCTTCTAATTATTTAATTACACAACATACGAAGGCCGCAGAATTTCCCGCGAATAAACCGTGTGACAGCTAGGCTTTTTTTTTCTGCCGCGGGGTCGCGGGGCAAGAGTCTAAAGCGCTATTCAGCCTCCGACAGGGCAACAGCCAAAGAGGATGAGAATTTAAAATTATTTTGGTGATGTTTTTATTAACTTGTAATGTAACTTAAAAAAAAAACGTTAAATTTGAAGTGGATATCTTTAACTGATTGAGCTGAAATTTTGCATGCATGTATAAATTCGATGACAGTGCAATATTATTATGACGTAGAGCTGATCTGATGATGAAGTTAGAAGTTAGATGCTGCACACGCAGCACAGCCAGCCCGACGCGTCCAGCGGCCGCGCGTTTGACAACAACACACTCCACGTAACATAATGATACTGACTGGCGAGCAGCGGCCGCAGGTAGATGATGAAGGGCGTGGTGTCGCTGCCGAACGGGAACCCGTTGGTGGCGCCGCCGCACACGCAGCACAGCCAGCCCGACGCGTCCAGCGGCCGCGCGTTTGACAACAACACACTCCACGTAACATAATGATACTGACTGGCGAGCAGCGGCCGCAGGTAGATGATGAAGGGCGTGGTGTCGCTGCCGAACGGGAACCCGTTGGTGGCGCCGCCGCACACGCAGCACAGCCAGCCCGACGCGTCCAGCGGCCGCGCGTTTGACAACAACACACTCCACGTAACATAATGATACTGACTGGCGAGCAGCGGCCGCAGGTAGATGATGAAGGGCGTGGTGTCGCTGCCGAACGGGAACCCGTTGGTGGCGCCGCCGCACACGCAGCACAGCCAGCCCGACGCGTCCAGCGGCCGCGCGTTTGACAACAACACACTCCACGTAACATAATGATACTGACTGGCGAGCAGCGGCCGCAGGTAGATGATGAAGGGCGTGGTGTCGCTGCCGAACGGGAACCCGTTGGTGGCGCCGCCGCACACGCAGCACAGCCAGCCCGACGCGTCCAGCGGCCGCGCGTTTGACAACAACACACTCCACGTAACATAATGATACTGACTGGCGAGCAGCGGCCGCAGGTAGATGATGAAGGGCGTGGTGTCGCTGCCGAACGGGAACCCGTTGGTGGCGCCGCCGCACACGCAGCACAGCCAGCCCGACGCGTCCAGCGGCCGCGCGTTTGACAACAACACACTCCACGTAACATAATGATACTGACTGGCGAGCAGCGGCCGCAGGTAGATGATGAAGGGCGTGGTGTCGCTGCCGAACGGGAACCCGTTGGTGGCGCCGCCGCACACGCAGCACAGCCAGCCCGACGCGTCCAGCGGCCGCGCGTTTGACAACAACACACTCCACGTAACATAATGATACTGACTGGCGAGCAGCGGCCGCAGGTAGATGATGAAGGGCGTGGTGTCGCTGCCGAACGGGAACCCGTTGGTGGCGCCGCCGCACACGCAGCACAGCCAGCCCGACGCGTCCAGCGGCCGCGCGTTTGACAACAACACACTCCACGTAACATAATGATACTGACTGGCGAGCAGCGGCCGCAGGTAGATGATGAAGGGCGTGGTGTCGCTGCCGAACGGGAACCCGTTGGTGGCGCCGCCGCACACGCAGCACAGCCAGCCCGACGCGTCCAGCGGCCGCGCGTTTGACAACAACACACTCCACGTAACATAATGATACTGACTGGCGAGCAGCGGCCGCAGGTAGATGATGAAGGGCGTGGTGTCGCTGCCGAACGGGAACCCGTTGGTGGCGCCGCCGCACACGCAGCACAGCCAGCCCGACGCGTCCAGCGGCCGCGCGTTTGACAACAACACACTCCACGTAACATAATGATACTGACTGGCGAGCAGCGGCCGCAGGTAGATGATGAAGGGCGTGGTGTCGCTGCCGAACGGGAACCCGTTGGTGGCGCCGCCGCACACGCAGCACAGCCAGCCCGACGCGTCCAGCGGCCGCGCGTTTGACAACAACACACTCCACGTAACATAATGATACTGACTGGCGAGCAGCGGCCGCAGGTAGATGATGAAGGGCGTGGTGTCGCTGCCGAACGGGAACCCGTTGGTGGCGCCGCCGCACACGCAGCACAGCCAGCCCGACGCGTCCAGCGGCCGCGCGTTTGACAACAACACACTCCACGTAACATAATGATACTGACTGGCGAGCAGCGGCCGCAGGTAGATGATGAAGGGCGTGGTGTCGCTGCCGAACGGGAACCCGTTGGTGGCGCCGCCGCACACGCAGCACAGCCAGCCCGACGCGTCCAGCGGCCGCGCGTTTGACAACAACACACTCCACGTAACATAATGATACTGACTGGCGAGCAGCGGCCGCAGGTAGATGATGAAGGGCGTGGTGTCGCTGCCGAACGGGAACCCGTTGGTGGCGCCGCCGCACACGCAGCACAGCCAGCCCGACGCGTCCAGCGGCCGCGCGTTTGACAACAACACACTCCACGTAACATAATGATACTGACTGGCGAGCAGCGGCCGCAGGTAGATGATGAAGGGCGTGGTGTCGCTGCCGAACGGGAACCCGTTGGTGGCGCCGCCGCACACGCAGCACAGCCAGCCCGACGCGTCCAGCGGCCGCGCGTTTGACAACAACACACTCCACGTAACATAATGATACTGACTGGCGAGCAGCGGCCGCAGGTAGATGATGAAGGGCGTGGTGTCGCTGCCGAACGGGAACCCGTTGGTGGCGCCGCCGCACACGCAGCACAGCCAGCCCGACGCGTCCAGCGGCCGCGCGTTTGACAACAACACACTCCACGTAACATAATGATACTGACTGGCGAGCAGCGGCCGCAGGTAGATGATGAAGGGCGTGGTGTCGCTGCCGAACGGGAACCCGTTGGTGGCGCCGCCGCACACGCAGCACAGCCAGCCCGACGCGTCCAGCGGCCGCGCGTTTGACAACAACACACTCCACGTAACATAATGATACTGACTGGCGAGCAGCGGCCGCAGGTAGATGATGAAGGGCGTGGTGTCGCTGCCGAACGGGAACCCGTTGGTGGCGCCGCCGCACACGCAGCACAGCCAGCCCGACGCGTCCAGCGGCCGCGCGTTTGCTAACAACACACATACAACATAACATGATAATAAGGCAGAATCGTGACTGATTGAATAACAGAAAACTCATCGCCTACTCGCATCGGCTACTATAGTTTTTTTTTATATAAGAGGGGTCAAACGAGCAGTATTAGTGAGAGCAACCCCCCGTTTCACCAACCATTGATTAAATTTATCAGACGGATAAATGTGATGCCGTCTCTGTTTTTTTTTTTGTTCGAATAGACGGAGATGGCATCACATTTATTCTTCGAATAAAATTAGTCAATCAATCAGCCGTTAAATGTTGAATACAGGTGTTATAAATGTAGTGAAAAAGTTTTACACAAGTCAAGTAAAAATCAATCTTATGCCAATGCTATAAAGGACTTTGCCATCGACAAACTTTTCTCCTGTACCCACATTAAAATTTCCAAATAAGTATTTAAATTCAAGTAATCAAGCATTTTATATTAACTACTACAATCCCATTACTTAAGAACTATACGTTAATTTTATATAAAATTTATATGTTTTTTTTTGGAAATAAACAGTTATAATATTTTTTTAAGACTATTTCTATTTTTCTTTTAATTAACTCACGTATATTGATAGTCTGCACCCACTCCCCACTCTCGATGTCGTAGATGTCTATATGCGTCGTTGTGAATATTAACAGGTGTGTGTCGTTGATAGCTGCAATCAAACAAAATAATTAATAAATAACACTGAGATAAGGTCGCATCTTACTGCTTTAACTTGTATAGGTGTATTCATTCACTCACAAAGGCGCACCCCTCCATACTTTTGTGTCCGTGTTGACAAAAGCGTGCGTAGCTCGAACGTGTCCCAAGTCGCAAGCGTACCGTCAGTCACGCACACTGACACTAAGACAACTTGTACATTGCACACACATACATTACTCGTGGGCATTGATAATTAGCTGTAGAGGGGCGCGCTGTCGTGCGTGAACAGATCTGTAGTAGGGGAAGCCAATAATGCTAAATGTGTATTTGGGTGGATCAACTATTCCTTGCTGTTATTCTGTCCCGTCAGCCAGGGGACAAAAGTAGTACAGTTTAATAGAAGAAATGTTGTGTCATATTATATAACATGTTTATTAGATGACCAGTAATAGACGGGGCTTAAAACGACCACAAAAATGCATGTTTGGTAAATTTTAATCCCATAAACTTACGGTTTAAAGAGTGACACAGGAGACCGTAACTATAGCAACGAGTGACAAGAAAATTTGATAGACCCATTTACACGAGCGTAGCGAGAACCTATTAGAACTTTGTAGATTAGTTAATAGGTAGAAAAAAATATGATGTTTCCCTTTCCAGTGGTGGGAGAAGCGACTGTGAAAAAAATTGGGGGCCGCTACAAAATAACTGATTTTCAAAGTGGACGTCAGACGAAATAAGTTTGGGAACCTCCGGTTTATATCCAGTCCTTCTCTACTCAAAGTCAAAGTCAATGTCAAAATATATTCAATTTAGGCTATAACAAGCACTTATGAACGTCAAAAAAATCTACCACTGGTTCGGAAAAAAACTGTTGAGAAGAATGCGGCAAGAAACTCAACGAGATTTTTTTTTATTGTGGCATCATACTTTCGACGACCGGATGGCTAAGTGGTTAGAGAACCTGACTACGAAGCTTGAGGTCCCGGGTTCGAATCCCGGCGGGGGCAGATATTTGTATGAATAATACGAATGTTTGTTCTCGGGTCTTGGATGTTTAATATGTATTTAAGTATTTATATATCTATATAAGTATGTTTATCCGTTGCAGTACCCATAACACAAGCTTTGCTAAGCTTACTTTGGGGTTAGGTCAATTGGTGTGAATTGTCCCGTGGTATTTATTTATTCATTTATTTATACTGACCGTGGTAACTAGGCTGTTGCGTGTACATGAGCTCGGTGTCCCTCGCGCGGTGTCCGTGGCGGTCCACGTACAGCGCCAGCGAGTTGAACACGAGCAGAGTGTCCGCGCTGTTGGGCACCGGCGCCGCGCACAACGGACGCGCGCCAGAGTGGGACAGGAACAGGTTCACTTGGTTCTCAGGGTGCACCAGGGCTGGCGGACAAAAAAGGTACGATAGTCACATATAATATAAGACTTCACGAAGACAAATACGTATCAAATAAAGTTGAGTTTATTTAGTTTAGTCTAGCTTTATAATATTATTCTGCTGTTTCTTGGTTGCCTTGAAAACCAGCACCATGACTGAAGAAATTCAGACATCGGCATTTGCTGAGTGGCATCCATTTTCGTGCTTTGTTAACTACTGTTTTATTTAGATTAAGATTTCATGTACAATTTTTTTTTAACACCAAATAAATCAATTCTATTCTATTCTATTTTGGAAAGGTTTATCTTGGTCAGTGTGTTGACTCATTAGTATCACGACGAAACCTATTGATATGGACAGAATTTGTTTTGTTAAGGCACGTGCTAAGGTCAGGTTCATTACACAGTCATAGTCAGTGTTGTATAGCAAGATAGAGGGCAGCAGTGTAGCCCATGTTTGGTTGAGTCTGTGGTGTGATTTAATAAAACAGTGAACATGGCTATTGAGTTTTTTATATCTTCATAAAAGTATTAATTAATTACAAAACTAGCTAGATATAACATTGGCGACGAGGATGGGATTCGAATCCACGCGTGCAAAGCACATTGGATCAAACGCACGCGTGGTGGATGCGAAAAGCACAAGACCGGTCTGAGTGGAGAGCCTTGGAGGAGGCCTATGTCCAGCAGTGGACGTCTTTCGGCTGACATGATGATGACGAGTCAGGATCATAATGTGTATTGACGTGCCCCGCGTGTACTCACAGACGGCGGGCTGGTCGTGGTCGGCGCGGCGCGGGTCGGGCAGCGCGTGCGCGGCGAAGCCCCCGCGGTACCCGAGCAGCAGGCGGCCGCGCGACAGTTGGACGCTATGGACGGCGCCGGGCGCGCGTAGTTCCGCGATGCGGCAGCGCCGCGCAGCCGTGCGGGTTATCTCGTACACGTTCACTATGTACGCGTTCTGATAACAAATAAACACGATTAAACTTTGAAGTTCATTAACCCCTTGACCGCCACGCTACGCTGGTTTCTTTTTCTGGTTTTTCTGAGCATCCATGTCTCAGTTTGTATTTGGGTGGATCAACTATTCCTTGCTGTTATTCTATCCCGTCAGCCAGGGGACAAAAGTAGTAAGTACAGATTAATAGAAAAAATGTTGTGTCACATTTGCTTATTAGATAAAAGGAGCTTAAAATGACCACAAAGATGCATGTTCTGCAAATTTTAATCCTATAAACTTACGGTTTAAAGAGTGGCTCAGGAGACCGTAACAATACATTTAGTGGCACTGAGTGGCGATCTTATTATAATCTCTATTAAATTGAAACCATTTTACACCAACTTATGACAAATACATTTTATTCCATTTCATTTCACAGCAACGAGTGGAAAGAAAAAATTGATCGACCCATTTATAATGCCGTGTAATGTCTTCTTTCTTTCTTTCTTTATATATCTAAAAATCAATTGCTGTTCGTTAGTCTTGTTAAAACTCGAGAACGTCTGGACCGATTTGGTTAATTTTTGTTTTGAATTATTTGTGGAAGTCCAGGGAAGGTCTAAAAGGTGAGTAAATTTATATGAAAATAAAATAAAATAAGGCAGTACGAAGTTTGCCCGGCCAGTTAGTTTCCGATATAATACGAGATAGTGTGCGGAGTGACCTGCCGCTTGCAGACGACGGCGAACCCGTAGGTGTTGGTCTTGAGCTGGCCGGCGGCGAGCAGCACGCAGCCCTTGGACTCGGCCAGCTTCACGCACTCCACCTCGGACCAGCCGCACGTGCCGCCCGCGCCCCGCTATAATATACAGTGTGCCAGTGACCTGCCGCTTGCAGACGACGGCGAACCCGTAGGTGTTGGTCTTGAGCTGGCCGGCGGCGAGCAGCACGCAGCCCTTGGACTCGGCCAGCTTCACGCACTCCACCTCGGACCAGCCGCACGTGCCGCCCGCGCCCCGCTATAATATACAGTGTGCCAGTGACCTGCCGCTTGCAGACGACGGCGAACCCGTAGGTGTTGGTCTTGAGCTGGCCGGCGGCGAGCAGCACGCAGCCCTTGGACTCGGCCAGCTTCACGCACTCCACCTCGGACCAGCCGCACGTGCCGCCCGCGCCCCGCTATAATATACAGTGTGCCAGTGACCTGCCGCTTGCAGACGACGGCGAACCCGTAGGTGTTGGTCTTGAGCTGGCCGGCGGCGAGCAGCACGCAGCCCTTGGACTCGGCCAGCTTCACGCACTCCACCTCGGACCAGCCGCACGTGCCGCCCGCGCCCCGCTATAATATACAGTGTGCCAGTGACCTGCCGCTTGCAGACGACGGCGAACCCGTAGGTGTTGGTCTTGAGCTGGCCGGCGGCGAGCAGCACGCAGCCCTTGGACTCGGCCAGCTTCACGCACTCCACCTCGGACCAGCCGCACGTGCCGCCCGCGCCCCGCTATAATATACAGTGTGCCAGTGACCTGCCGCTTGCAGACGACGGCGAACCCGTAGGTGTTGGTCTTGAGCTGGCCGGCGGCGAGCAGCACGCAGCCCTTGGACTCGGCCAGCTTCACGCACTCCACCTCGGACCAGCCGCACGTGCCGCCCGCGCCCCGCTATAATATACAGTGTGCCAGTGACCTGCCGCTTGCAGACGACGGCGAACCCGTAGGTGTTGGTCTTGAGCTGGCCGGCGGCGAGCAGCACGCAGCCCTTGGACTCGGACAGCTTCACGCACTCCACCTCGGACCAGCCGCACGTGCCGCCCGCGCCCCGCTATAATATACAGTGTGCCAGTGACCTGCCGCTTGCAGACGACGGCGAACCCGTAGGTGTTGGTCTTGAGCTGGCCGGCGGCGAGCAGCACGCAGCCCTTGGACTCGGCCAGCTTCACGCACTCCACCTCGGACCAGCCGCACGTGCCGCCCGCGCCCCGCTATAATATACAGTGTGCCAGTGACCTGCCGCTTGCAGACGACGGCGAACCCGTAGGTGTTGGTCTTGAGCTGGCCGGCGGCGAGCAGCACGCAGCCCTTGGACTCGGCCAGCTTCACGCACTCCACCTCGGACCAGCCGCACGTGCCGCCCGCGCCCCGCTATAATATACAGTGTGCCAGTGACCTGCCGCTTGCAGACGACGGCGAACCCGTAGGTGTTGGTCTTGAGCTGGCCGGCGGCGAGCAGCACGCAGCCCTTGGACTCGGCCAGCTTCACGCACTCCACCTCGGACCAGCCGCACGTGCCGCCCGCGCCCCGCTATAATATACAGTGTGCCAGTGACCTGCCGCTTGCAGACGACGGCGAACCCGTAGGTGTTGGTCTTGAGCTGGCCGGCGGCGAGCAGCACGCAGCCCTTGGACTCGGCCAGCTTCACGCACTCCACCTCGGACCAGCCGCACGTGCCGCCCGCGCCCCGCTATAATATACAGTGTGCCAGTGACCTGCCGCTTGCAGACGACGGCGAACCCGTAGGTGTTGGTCTTGAGCTGGCCGGCGGCGAGCAGCACGCAGCCCTTGGACTCGGCCAGCTTCACGCACTCCACCTCGGACCAGCCGCACGTGCCGCCCGCGCCCCGCTATAATATACAGTGTGCCAGTGACCTGCCGCTTGCAGACGACGGCGAACCCGTAGGTGTTGGTCTTGAGCTGGCCGGCGGCGAGCAGCACGCAGCCCTTGGACTCGGCCAGCTTCACGCACTCCACCTCGGACCAGCCGCACGTGCCGCCCGCGCCCCGCTATAATATACAGTGTGCCAGTGACCTGCCGCTTGCAGACGACGGCGAACCCGTAGGTGTTGGTCTTGAGCTGGCCGGCGGCGAGCAGCACGCAGCCCTTGGACTCGGCCAGCTTCACGCACTCCACCTCGGACCAGCCGCACGTGCCGCCCGCGCCCCGCTATAATATACAGTGTGCCAGTGACCTGCCGCTTGCAGACGACGGCGAACCCGTAGGTGTTGGTCTTGAGCTGGCCGGCGGCGAGCAGCACGCAGCCCTTGGACTCGGCCAGCTTCACGCACTCCACCTCGGACCAGCCGCACGTGCCGCCCGCGCCCCGCTATAATATACAGTGTGCCAGTGACCTGCCGCTTGCAGACGACGGCGAACCCGTAGGTGTTGGTCTTGAGCTGGCCGGCGGCGAGCAGCACGCAGCCCTTGGACTCGGCCAGCTTCACGCACTCCACCTCGGACCAGCCGCACGTGCCGCCCGCGCCCCGCTATAATATACAGTGTGCCAGTGACCTGCCGCTTGCAGACGACGGCGAACCCGTAGGTGTTGGTCTTGAGCTGGCCGGCGGCGAGCAGCACGCAGCCCTTGGACTCGGCCAGCTTCACGCACTCCACCTCGGACCAGCCGCACGTGCCGCCCGCGCCCCGCTATAATATACAGTGTGCCAGTGACCTGCCGCTTGCAGACGACGGCGAACCCGTAGGTGTTGGTCTTGAGCTGGCCGGCGGCGAGCAGCACGCAGCCCTTGGACTCGGCCAGCTTCACGCACTCCACCTCGGACCAGCCGCACGTGCCGCCCGCGCCCCGCTATAATATACAGTGTGCCAGTGACCTGCCGCTTGCAGACGACGGCGAACCCGTAGGTGTTGGTCTTGAGCTGGCCGGCGGCGAGCAGCACGCAGCCCTTGGACTCGGCCAGCTTCACGCACTCCACCTCGGACCAGCCGCACGTGCCGCCCGCGCCCCGCTATAATATACAGTGTGCCAGTGACCTGCCGCTTGCAGACGACGGCGAACCCGTAGGTGTTGGTCTTGAGCTGGCCGGCGGCGAGCAGCACGCAGCCCTTGGACTCGGCCAGCTTCACGCACTCCACCTCGGACCAGCCGCACGTGCCGCCCGCGCCCCGCTATAATATACAGTGTGCCAGTGACCTGCCGCTTGCAGACGACGGCGAACCCGTAGGTGTTGGTCTTGAGCTGGCCGGCGGCGAGCAGCACGCAGCCCTTGGACTCGGCCAGCTTCACGCACTCCACCTCGGACCAGCCGCACGTGCCGCCCGCGCCCCGCTATAATATACAGTGTGCCAGTGACCTGCCGCTTGCAGACGACGGCGAACCCGTAGGTGTTGGTCTTGAGCTGGCCGGCGGCGAGCAGCACGCAGCCCTTGGACTCGGCCAGCTTCACGCACTCCACCTCGGACCAGCCGCACGTGCCGCCCGCGCCCCGCTATAATATACAGTGTGCCAGTGACCTGCCGCTTGCAGACGACGGCGAACCCGTAGGTGTTGGTCTTGAGCTGGCCGGCGGCGAGCAGCACGCAGCCCTTGGACTCGGCCAGCTTCACGCACTCCACCTCGGACCAGCCGCACGTGCCGCCCGCGCCCCGCTATAATATACAGTGTGCCAGTGACCTGCCGCTTGCAGACGACGGCGAACCCGTAGGTGTTGGTCTTGAGCTGGCCGGCGGCGAGCAGCACGCAGCCCTTGGACTCGGACAGCTTCACGCACTCCACCTCGGAGCACTCCAGCGCGCGCAGCGGGACCAGCCGCACGTGCCGCCCGCGCCCCGCTATCACCACTGTAACAACACACGACGTAACGCCATTATTACAGCAACCACACAGCACACAGTATATATATATATATATATATATATATATATATATATATATATATATATATATATATATATATATACATATATATATATAAGCTAAAGCAGCAGGGAAGCTACGAAAAAAATCGATCGAAACGAACTCACACAGACGCGCGCTCTACACGGCCTCTAAGGGGTCTCGCGGTACTGCAGTCGCGCCCTTAGAGGCCGTGTAGAGCGCGCGTTTGTGTGAGTGTGTTCGTTTTGATCGATTTGTTCGTAGCTTCCTTACTGCTTTAGCTTATATATATTATTATATACTGTGCTTATCCTTACTAATATTATAAATGCGAAAGTGTGTTTGGACTCGAGTATTGTACAAATATGAACATTTTTATGCAACGATGCACATTATTCTTTGCACTAGCATTAATAAATGTCAATCACCTTTGCATACGCATCAACTTAGAATCGTGTAATTTTATACATAATTTATAATAAGTTCAGTGTACGATTGACCAGCTTGAATATAGCACCTTTACAATATTCGCGGTCCTTTTATTCCTCGGCACTCGTCCTTTAGCATATTGACATTGACACCTTATTGCAACTTTATACAAGTATAGTCCCAAAGGTGGGTCATCCTCATGATTCCTATAACCTCCCGCCCGGATCCGCCCTAGCTTTCCCGCGCGAACCCACAACACAGCTGTTTATCACATACCCAGCAGCTGTTCCTCGGGCACGTAGGCGGCCTGCGCGACGGGCGCGTGCTGGCGGCGCGGCGTGATCTCGCCTCGCTCGAGGTCGACGAGCGCGAGCCCCGCGTCGCCGCCCACGCAGAAGCGCGAGCCCTCCAGCACGCAGGCGCACAGCGCGCCGCGGATCGCAGCCGCCGCCATCGAGTCTACTATCACGCATGCGCTGTACACCTGCGGAGAGATACGAGCTTTCGTGATTTACACTCATATAGGTCAATTCACGAGATTCGCGAATGAATTGAATTAGTGAAAGACAAAATTATTTAAATAACGACATAACTAATAATAATAAATCCATTTATTCATCATCATCATCATGTCAGCCGAAAGACGTCCACTGCTGGACATAGGCCTCCCCCAAGGCTCTCCACTCAGACGGGTCTTGTGCTTTCCGCATCCACCGCGATCCCGCGATCTTAACCAGGTCGTCGCTCCATCTTATTGGAGGTCTACCGACAGCTCGTCTCCCGGTCCGCGGACGCCATTCGAGAACCTTTTGACCCCATCGGCCATCAGTCCTGTGAGCAATGTGCCCCGCCCACTGCCACTTCATAATCCATTTATTATCCCTACTTAATAATATATATGAGAATGTGTGTTTGCGTTTGTCCGATTTTTTTTCATAGAGATAGTTTATGGGTTAGAGAGTGACATGGGCTACTTTTTATCCCAAAAAATGCACAGTTCCCGAAGGAACAGCGCGCAATAACCGAACTCCACGCGGACGAAATCGCGGGCAGAAACTAGTTAGTATATAAGTATCTAGTTGTTATTTGGCCCGTACCATAAATACCTTACAAACAATATTTTTAGAAAAATAAAATTGTACTTGATTAATCAAACATTTCATAACTTGAATGAATATTTTGAAAACATACTTATATGAATAAGATAATGAAACCTATATTTTTTAACTCGAAAGCGACTCGAAAGTATATTCTGCCGCGCATTTTTATATACCTATGAGAAAACTTACGCATTTATCGGGCAGATTGTTCCTCTTCAATATCCTATGTAATTCGCTAAGGGCGACCACCCACTTCGTTTTCTCCGACTCGGACTCCGCCAGCATGAGCGTGTGAGATCGCTTGCCGCCTTCCAATTGCGACGTTGATATCTGAAAATTAGTTTGATTTATGTTACTTATACATAGGTTCTTAACCTCTTGACCGCCACACTACGAATAAATAAATAATATAATAAATATCATGGGACACTTGACACAAATTGACCTAGTCCCAAACTAATCAAAGCTTGTACTATGAACACTAGGCAACGGATAAACATACTTATATAGATAAATAAATACATACTTAAATACATATTAAACACCCAAGACCCGAGAACAAACATTCGTATTTTTCATACAAATATCTGTTCCGACACGGGAATCGAACCCGGGACCTCAAGCTTCGTAGTCACTAGTCAGGGTCTCTAACCACTAGGCCATCTGGTCGTAATTACAGCGGTATTTTGACATTCAATCATTATTTTCATTCAATCTTTAATGCAATCAGTTCAATCATGTAGCTGTGTATGTAATCATTCAGATCAACTCTCGTGGCACTACGTATAACAGGATGGTCGCTGATGCCTCCATTCTTCGTATGAAAGCAACCTACCCTAAATATACAAGGTATGTCTCTTTTGTTGGCGTGTATCACGTCGGAGTCCTTCACGGAGGCCACGCTGAAGTCAGGGTCCCGCATGTCCAGCACTTGGCTCACGCACACGGATGGCAACGCGTTTCTGAAACAGTTTCATTGACTCATCATCATCATAGAATAAATAAATAGAATAGAATAGATTTATTTGGTGTTAAAAAGTTTGTACATACATGAAATCTTAATAAAACAGTAGTTAACAAAGCACCAAAATGGATGCCACTCAGCAAATGCCGATGTCTGAATTTCTTCAGTCATGGCGCTGGTTTTCAGGGCAACCAAGCTAGACTAACTAAACATGTGGAGAGAGATCATCATCATCATCATCCCAGCCTATATACGTCCCACTGCTGGGCACAGACCTCTCAGAATGAGAGGGCTTGGGCCATAGTTCCCACGCGGGCCCAGTGGGGATCGGGAACTTCACACGCACCATTGAATTGCTTTACAGGTTTCCTTGTGATGTTTTCCTTCACCGCAAAGCTCGTGGTAAATTTCAAACGTAATTCCGCACATGAATTTCGAAAAACTCAGAGGTGCGAGCCGGGGTTTGAACCCACAACCCTCTGCTTGAGAGGCTATAGCTCAAACCACTAGGCCACCACGGCTTTTTTCTAGTTTCATTGAATACTTTTAATCGGGTAAGTAATAGAATATATAAAAACAAAACATATAATATTCATTATATATAACTTCACTTTCTCTATTTTTTTAAATATAACATACGTTTGCTATAATGCTCATAATGTATAATGATAAAATATATAATTCCATTATATATAATGATCTATGGAAATAAATACTTTGAGTATAACGATCAAATAATATAATATTCACAACCTCTAACAACCAAAACATATAACATTCATTTAATCTTAGAACGGAAAATATAACGCTCAAAAATATAAACGTAATAACAAAAATATAAAACCGACTATTCCGAATGTGAATTCCTAAAAGCAATCGCTTCATGTTTAAGCTTAAAAAATATATAGCTATAAATTTTTCGATTAATTTATTGGTTATTCTTTGTTTATTTTTATTTCACTTTTGCGGTTTCTTCGCTGCTATAAAAAAAAAACCTAACACCGAAGGCTAAGGCGGGAGCTACGCTCCGCTTCGCTCCCGCCTTAGCCTTCTGAACCTAACCTATCCGAGTCGCTTCTGTTCCGAACCGTCTAGCTCGCTCGCTCCGCTCGCTCGCACAAATTTTGGATTAAAACTTTTCAATACAAAAATTAAATGTTGATAAACACCTAATTTTCTGGTTTTAAAATTTAAAAATTTAACAAGTATTTTAGAAACAAAGTATATCACTTAATATTACATCATATTAATGTTATATAAAAAGTTATTACGTATTATGAGCGGTATACTTTATGTATGTTATATCATATGAATTTAGCCCATAAACATGTTATTTCTTATGAAAGTATATAAAACAATTGTTATACTGATCGACCGTTATACTTATTGAAATTATAGTGTTTCATGTTATACATAATGTAATTATATATAATTAACGTTATATAATATGAAAATATATCTAACGTTTTTATATATCTTGGGACGCACCCCTTTTAATCAACTCGCAGGTTATTAGTACAGCAGCAGAAGTGGATGACCGGCTACGGTGTTCAAAATGATCTACACATGATTCTACTGCCGAGGTACAAGTAGCGGCACGAGAGTTTAGCGCTAGGGGTTGCAAACCGGGATCTCGATTCTCGAAAATACCGGAATACCGTGCAAAGAAATGAACTTTTAAATACCGGTATTAAATTAATCAATACCGGGATTTTCGGTAATTTCGGTTTTAGCAGAAATTAAAAAAAAAACAACAGTCATTTCGTTCAATTATGCGCGTAAAATGATTATTTATAACAATTTTTTAACTGGCAAAGTTGTACGCACAGCGGTGGAATATGCATAAATCAAGATAATTATGCAATCACAATAATTTTAATTGTACGTTGAAGATAACAAAATGATAATAATAAAATGAACAAAAACTAGAATGTCTTACTTAAATACTTAAAAAAAAATGAACAAAGTCTCAGAACAAATACGTACACATAAATCAAATTATTAAATCAAAAACAAATAAAATATTATAATCATCGTGAAGGACTATTTTTCGCAGCGCTGGCGTAGCGAGCGAGCGAGAACGAGAAATTTTAAATAAGTGCTTTAATTAGTTCATTATTTACACTGATTTTAAAATTATAATATTATTTTATTTGTTTTTGATTTAATAATTTGATTTATGTGTGCGTATTTGTTCTGAGACTTTGTTCATTTTTTTAAAGTATTTAAGTAAGACATTCTAGTTTTTGTTCATTTTATTATTATCATTTTGTTATCTTCAACATACAATTAAAATTATTGTGATTGCATAATTATCTTGATTTATGCATATTTATTAAGTAAGATTGGTAAAATAGGGGTTTTGTTTTGTTTGTCTAACTAAATTAAGACATTCCTGTTGATTTTATACTATAGTTTTATTATCTGCTACGTACAATAAGTACAATGACAATTATGCTATACGGGCCACTTGAATTTAAAATATTTTTGTTTGTTTGTTTGTAGGATAGCAAGTTGATCAAAGACTGATTTTATTTCATACTCAATACTAATATTTAGAGCTATTTTTGGTTATTGTTACTTAATTAATGGGTAATCTTGTGATTTTATAAATCTTAAGTTGTTTACGTAACAGTACCTAACTAGAACTAGAATCTTTTTCGTGATTTTATACGCATTGTCTTTTATTTAAAACTTTTTATCGCACAAATACCGAAATTACCGAAAATACCGGAAAACCGGTATCAGAAAAATATCAATACCGAAAATACCGGTTTTCAAAAAAGGACCCGGTATTGCAATCCCTATTTAGCGCTGACCGTTATTGCGCAGAAGTCAAAAGTAAGGTATCACAGGGGGAAGGGCGGGCGTGCGTAGCGCCGATTGGCTTTCCAGTCGCATTACGTCCCCCGCGCCCATGCCCCCATGTGTAGCTATCCCTTCCACGGTTCACTCAGCGCTAGACTCTCGTGCCGCTACTTGTAATGAGTGTTTAGATCATTTTGAGCACCACCACCACTCATTGACTTCTGCTACTTGCTGTACAATCTTTCCAATCGAATGACCCGCTATCAGTGGTCGGGTTGCCTTGAATATGTGTGTAGATTGGAGTGACAAGACAAGTATGAAAAAATAATAAGTAGAGACAGCAAACGCCAGAATTAAAAATGTATTTTTTACAATGTCTTTTCTTCAATGTCAATCAACATAGAATCTTCGCCTTCCATCAAGATTGAGGCCAAACGTAAGCCTATTTTTTATAAAAAAAAAAAAACTGATTTTAGTTATTTTTAGGTTTTCTTTTTATGTGACAGACAGTCTAGTTTCTTCGTATAAACAGAGACGGAAACACTTATCCGTGACGTAAAATTTATCAATGAGTGCTGAAATCAGCCTTTATTTTAGTATTTATCCTCCTGAAGCCCATCAAATAAATATTTTGAATTTTTTTTACAAAGCAATTAGAATCTGAAGCCGTGGTGGCCTAGTGGTTTGACCTATCGCCTCTCAAGCAGAGGGTCGTGGGTTCAAATCCCGGCTCGCACCTCTGAGTTTTTCGAAATTCATGTGCGCAATTTACCACCAGCTTTGCGGTGAAGGAAAACATCGTGAGGAAACCTGCACACACCTGCGAAGCAATTCAATGGTGCGTGTGAAGTTCCCAATCCGCACTGGGCCCGCGTGGGAACTATGGCCCAAGCCCTCTCATTCCGAGAGGAGGCCTGTGCCCAGCAGTGGGACGTATATAGGCTGAGATGATGATGATGAATTAGAATCTAATTGTTTCGAGAATAAAGTCAAACTTCCGTCAAGCTGCCATGGTGTAAAACAATAGAAAAACAAAGGAATTTATACTTTGTTTCATTGTCATAGATTCCTAATTCCCTTGAACTTATAGTGTACATTCTATTGCACATTTGGCCGCACGAGGTTATCTTTGTAAATACATTCAATATGTTTCACAAATACGAAAGGATAACAAAGTAAACATAGATATTTTATTACCTATCTTGCGTAATATCGTAGAGGAACAGTTTGAAATCGCAGACGACGACAAATTGTCGCATCCAGCCCTTCTTCACGCCACCTGGCTTCGGTACCTGCGTAAAAAAATAACAACCGAATGTACTTCATAAAGCACAAATTGTGTAAATTTTTTCGCCGCCAAGTTTTTTTACAAGCTTTTATTTAGTTTTGTTCGTTTATTTATTTGAGTCAAATCTAAATTTGACCAATTTCCTGTGGTTGGATGGACTTGAAGTTTGGTATACCTTACTTACGATAATCTCGTGACAATACAATAATTTGGTACTTCTAGTGATATCTTGGTATTCCGGCCAAGATCGTCTCCGCAGGACGGAATTTCTCAATAGTTAAAGGCGTCAATTTGAATTTAGTAACGGAAATGTGGTTTAGTTGGAAATCAGTCAACAAAAAGTGCAGACAGCGAAAAAGCTTTTTTTTTGTGCTAGGGGACAAACAAGCAATGAGATCACCTGATGGGAAGCAATCACCATCGCCTATGAACACCCATAACAAAAGAGTAACGGATGCGCTGCCGGTCCTTTGAGAAATGAGTAGACTCGTTGTAGTAACTTATATTAAAAATACATTTTTAACAAAAAAAAATTTATCCATTCGGTGCCCTTGACGCCTATCGGCGTCTTGGTGGACCTTAATATGACGCCGCGGAGGCCGATGGACGTCTGTCATACGTACTTTCTGTAGTACGTAATATGGCGCTCCTCGGCAACGAATAGGTTGATATAACGTCACTATTTTGAAAAAATCTCGTGTCTCAAATTAATACGTCAACAAAATTTACTCTTAAAATAATTAAGATTGGTTTTTTGGAATCTTTTTTATTTCAATTCCAAATTTTTACTTTTACGGTCATCCTGTGAAACCTAAACTGAAAAAATACAAACCGAAACATAGATGCACAGAAAAACCAGAAAAATAAGACCAACACTGGGAATCGAACCCAGGTCCTCGCATTCCGTGCCGCGTGCTATACCGCTACATCACTGCTGGTCAACGGCACAGACACGAATTTCCCTATGCATCACATATCTCAGTCTGTTTCTATCGCCACTTAAGCAGTGACCTAGGTCTTAAAATAATGTTCATAAAGTTCACTCAGTAAAATCATCGATTTTAAGATACGGGCTTTTTTCAAAGTAGTGACGACGTCATGTCTCGCACAGCACGGCTCGCCAGTCCTCGTGCCGCGTGCCTCGTGACGCACCTTGACGTATCCCTCGTAGGCGGTGCCCTGTCCGCGCGCGGGGTCGATCCCGAGCGGGCGGCGCGAGCGCGAGGCGGGCAGCGGGCAGCGCGACGCGACGCGCGCGCAGCAGCTCGTGTGCACGGCCAGCCCGCACGTCTCGCACACCACGCCTTGCCGCGTCAGCCCGATCTGCGGCAAACCAAACACATACTGAACACGATAACATAAACAAAACAATAAATTTAAAAAATAAAAAAAAACCCGACTGCCTTTAAATACTAAAAAGAAGAAAACATGTCTAGTGGGCTAGAACTCTGCTTAGTAGCTAACTTAAAGTTCAACAGTCGGGACCCATTAGGTAAGAATTTTTGAGAGTCACGATTTAAATTGGTCCCGACTGGGTTCGGCAGTCGGGTAATAAACAAATATCACGGGACACTTGACACCAATTGACCATGTCCCAAACTAAGCAAAGCTTGTGCTATGGATACTAGGTAACGGATAAACATACTTATAAAAAGAAATACATATTAAACATCCAAAACCCGAGAACAAATATTCGTATTATTCATACAAATATCTGCCCGGGCCGGGAATCCAACCCGGGACCTCAAGCTTCGTAGTCAGGTTCTCTAACCACTTGGCCATTCGGTCATCGATGATAAGATAACGATTTAAAACATCAATCCACCTTATCAGCGCTTGAAATGCGGTTGCATCTAAATCGGCATTTCCTTCTTCCGCAGACGGAAATTTCATAGAATTTCGTTTCGCAGAAAATGTTTCATATATAGTATTTGATCCTTGTATTTTTACTTCGAATATTATTGTTTCAACGAAAAGTTATTTAAATTGACGTATTTATGAGTATTTTTACTAAAAGGTGTACCTATCAACGGCATAGTTAAGGAAAAGTTAAATATTGTCAGTTTTGTGACGTTTTATTCCGTATTAACTGTAAGAGACAATCGTCACAAAACTGACAACTTTTAACTTTACGCCGTTGCTAAGTACAATCCGTGAGCTTTTAGAAAACCCTTCGGGTTTTGGGGGAAATCGGAAGAATTCGTTAGTAAAAAATGACAATTGTCTTTTTGACTCAGTAGCAATCCATCACGCGTAGAGTGCACTCGTTGTGTTTTCATTGATGTATATAGAGCAGTTAAAACCACCAATTGCATATATTTATTTAGGTAGTTTGTTATTTTTCGGAAATTGATTTCCATGGCGAGTCAACTTAAGCAGGGTATGTCTGTAAATAGCCAATCACTGGAAATTGATTACAATATATTTATAAATATTTTGTATAAGTTGAATTTTTTTTTAAGAAAAAAGTGGTCGTAAATATTTTAATAAGGTACAAGAACGAGTTATAGAAGCAACGGGGATTTCGAAAAGTACATTAAAAAAATAAATAAAACGAAAGCAGACCAAAAAAATTCATTTGACGTACCCAAGAGAATTAAATACAGTATAACAACAGCTCTATATACTTCCAAACAAAAGTACTGTGTTGAGGCGGGGTGTTCTCAATTTAAATTGACGATGGAAGAATTCGAAAATGCTGATTTTTTTTTATTTGTATCATGACAAAAAGTCATATTGTATTAAAATTAGAAAAAGATAAAAAAGCGTAATATTACGAGTATTATAGTAAGGTTCATTTTGTACTGATGGTTATTCTTTACATAACTTTTTACGGTAACTTTGAAAAGTTATGCAAGTTGATAACAGAACAGAACCGCGTATCACGATCGCGTGTCATCGTTAATACCCGAAGCATGCTTTTAAAATCCGAAGGTTTTTTTAAGATCTCACGGAGTATACATGTTTTAATAAAAATGCCCTTATTACAAAACAAATTATTCAATGAAGTTGAGACAAACTATTTTTTTATTTATTTACCAAATTGATCACACTGTCGAATCATTTTTGGTAAAACCTTGTTAGTTCGGTAAACTGAGTTAGGCGCTTTACTGCATACATTAAATATTACAATTAAAATACTGCATTTCGTAGCTTACCATGAGGGACGTGCAGTGGTTGCATTTCGTGGGACTGCTGAAAGTCCGCACCAAGAACTGATGCAACTTCTGCTTTCCGGGCACCACTGGCCCCAAAGATGGATCCTGAAAATTATATATTTGGTAAGCATTTCCACCAGCTAATTCCTTTCACAGGTTGACCAGAAGTGGGCACGGTCTTAACCCTTATGTTGTCAGCATCCCTAAAATTCGCACAAAGCGTTTTCGCTCGTCCGTTATTATCTTTAGAATGCTCTGCCGGCTTCTGTGTTTCTTAATCGCTACAGTTTGGCCGTCTTTAAATCTAGGCTGAATGGCATTATTTTAGATGCTAGATATTTTGCGGGTAGTTTTTGTTTTGTTTGGAAAAACATATGCGGGTACTTGGGGAGTTATAGAGACAAATTAAAACGGTGGTTGTGGTTTGTTCTAATAACTGATAGCATGGTGTACGGTTGTGTTACTCTGAAGATGAGCTCTGGTTGAGTTCGAAACGCATAAGTGTGATGTAGTGGCTGTGATAGATGGTTTTGTGTGTGTGTTTGTTCTTACAGTGTGGAGCTGGAGGAACTGTATGAACACGCATATTTTGCATTAAACTTAGCTATCGTAAGGTCGCGGGTGAGCAAGGAAATTCTTTTAGTTTACACAATAAATACTTTTTTAAATCTTTGGGTAAACTTCCATAAAAATATCTTCGGCATGGTTTTTTGCTCTTGTCAAAGTCAGCTGTTCAAATTTTTGGCTGCCATTTTGTGACTTAGCAGGGAGATAAAGGAGGGTCTACGGTCCTGTAACTTTAGCAGAGCCTTGATCTACTGATTAGCGCTAACAGACGTTCACGAATTATGTTTTTTAGCATCGGGTCTTCAAGGAGCCTTCAAGGAGGCTCTAACTTTTTATGAATAAGGCTGTTTGAGATTCGATTTGTGGCATTCGAACATGGAGGATGTAGACAATATTTAATTTTGCTATTTCTGTTTCTTTGGCTAGTTGAAGTATAATTTTGATAGTGTTTTATGCGGCGATTAACCATAACAGTGAACAGTGATCACAATATTCAATATCCACGTGGTTTCTGGAATTTCACTATCAAGTTACAAAAACTACAATCACCGTACAACGTTGCCTCTCGAAAGATAATACTTTGACATTGGCGAAATTGTCTTATTAATTAGGACAGAAGCCATATTTTAAAGAAGAAGAAGAAGAACTTTAGCAGAGCCTTGATCGACTGATTAGCGCGAACAGACATTTATGAATCATGTTTTTTAGCATCGGATCTTCAAGGAGCCTTCAAGGAGGCTCTAACTTTTTATGAATAAGGCTGTTAGACTTTGAACCCTACAGAGTAGCAGTGTGGTATTACCGTGGACATCTCGCTGGGCGAGCTCTTGCTGGACGCGGGCGTGGCCGCGCGCGCCTCCAGCTCGTCCTGGGACTCCGCGGAGCCGCTGAGCGCGGCGGACTGCTGCGACCCGTACATTAGTAGGATAGTTCATTAGCAGTCAGGTATTACCGTGGACATCTCGCTGGGCGAGCTCTTGCTGGACGCGGGCGTGGCCGCGCGCGCCTCCAGCTCGTCCTGGGACTCCGCGGAGCCGCTGAGCGCGGCGGACTGCTGCGACCCGTACATCATCTAAACAAACACCTCGCCGCTGTCATACAACGCTAACGGCTTTACCATCAGCATGGCAGTGCACCGGCAATCAATGATAATTTGTTTATTTACAGAGTACCATGGTACAGTCACCAGTATTAATATCTGACACGTCCTTCCGGCGCTAGAAATAGAGTCGTATCAGATATTTATGCACGCTTGTTGTGTCAGATATTGGTGCTGGTGTCTATATTTTTTTTTTTTTATTCGACTGGAAGGCAAACGAGCAAGTGGGTCTCCTGGTGGTAAGAGATCACCACCGCCCATAAACATCTGCAACACCAGGGGTATTGCAGATGCGCTGCCAACCTAGAGGCCTAAGTTGGAATACCTCAAGTGCCAGTAATTTCACCGGCTGTCTTACTCTCCGCGCCGAAACACAACAGTGCAAGCACTGCTGCTTCACGGTAGGATTAGCGAGCAAGATGGTGGTAGCAATCCGGGCGGACCTTGCACAAGGTCCTACCACCTGCAAACAACAACAACTGTACAACTGTACAAGATAAACAGTTCTGGTACAACGCTAATGGCTGTTTTACCATCAGCATGGCAGTGCACCGGCAATCAATGATAATTTGTTTATTTACAGAGAACCATGGTACAGTCACCAGTATTAATATCTGTCACAGCGGAGCGTGCAAAAATATCTGACACGTCCTTCCGGCGCTAGAAATAGGGTCGTATCAGATATTTATGCACGCTTGTTGTGTCAGATATTGGTGCTGGTGACTGTACAAGATAAACAGTTCTGGTACAACGCTAATGGCTGTTTCAATTAGCATGGCAATGTACCGGTACCGGATAATGATAATTTATTTATTTACAGAGAACATGGTACAAGATAAACAGTTCTAAAAGGTATAGAGGGCTCTCACATTCTGCCGCGATTGCGACGTATAAAATTAACACATTAAACACAAAATCTGGACCCTGATATTTGTATGCTTAGAAACATACTCGTCACACATGGCATTGCGTATGACAAATATGTTTCAAAGCATACAAATATCAGGGTCCAGATTTCATAATGCATTGCATACGTTGCGTACGTGAGATAAGTGTGTCGAGCTTTAGGGGGAGGGATTCTGACGGTTTGTGACACAGAGGAAATAATTGAGATTTTCATGAGATATTTTGTAACAATAGAGTTTTAAAATGAGTAGATAAACCTAGTCTTTTTTGTCAAAAAATGCACATATTCAAACATCGCAGTTATGTTGTAAAATTCATCAAAAACACTCGTCGTTTTTTATTGATAATTTTGTAAGTTTACATTTGAAAGAACGTTGCCATTATAAAAAAAACCTGCGTCGCAAATTACCCAATGCATGCTTTATTTACAATATAAATCATTCATTTTAATAAATCAATAATCATGCAAGTGAAAGAATAATCTAGTTGCAGATGCATTGTACGTATATTCGTAGATTGCGAAAAATGAAAAACGAGCAACGCTAAAAACAATCTGAAGCTTTATTGTCTAAGACACTTGGAATCACAATCGCATTCCCTGTCTCTTTCTCCAACATTTTTTATTTTATTTAGTTTTAAGAATCTTATTAAACAGTGTATAAATACATGAACACATTTTTTCGCCGAACTGCAAGACAGTTTGATTGATTCCAAATGCATTAGACAAATATTAGAAACTCTTGAAACTTTTTTTATCGATAGGAATAACCATTCTAATTAACAGAAAAAAATATCAGATTTTTAAGTAGCATCAATTCATTTTTAAAAAACGAAAGAGTTTTCTTTACCGCCAAATTACGACAGTCCGGTCGGTTACGGGTTGTTCCTTAGTCCAGAATAAAAAACATTAAAACATAATTTATGCGTCTTTGACTTTGTCTTTTTGACAGGTGACACTCGTTACCGGCCCGGATAACACTGACATGGAAATACCGACCCTGTTTTTCATGTACACACCCATAAAAGCTCATGTCAGTTTCTATGGGCGTGTACATGAAAAACAGGGTCTGTATTACTCAGCCCAGTAAAGAGTCACCTGACAAAACGAACGAGTCGAAGACACATGAATTCCTTTTTTTATTTTTTGTTCTGGACTATGGAATAACTCGTAACCGACCGGACTATCGCAATTTGGCGGTAAAGAAAACTCTTTCATTTTTTTATAATTAATTTATGCTACTTAAAAATCTGATATTTTTTCCTGTTAATTAGAAAGGTTCCTATTGATATAAAAAGTTTCAAGTGTTTCTAAATTTTTCATCCATTCCTCATTGAGACTTTATTTATTCATTCCCGTCTAAACATGCAGTCCTCATTTTTTTTATATTTAATGTAATTGCCCTTGCAACAAATATGATACAAAATGCACGCGTAGTGACAACGCCACCCGCGGTAGTTTGTGCTAACCGTGCCCAGGCACATTTCAGCCCATAAACATGCACAAACAGGCGATGGTAAGCGTACCTGCGCATTGCAACAATGCTGTACGCGGCCGTAACGATACTGCGGCGACATCTAAAGCGAAACGGAAAATAAATGATACAGCAAAAAAAAAGGCAAAGGAAAATAAGATACAGTATAAAATGAAGTAGATTACTCATATTGAAAAGCCATAAAAAGTATTCTTTTTTTCTTTTAAATAGATACTAACTTTATCTTGTTTCCGTTCATTTCAAACTGAGATTATGCACTTGAGGACATAATGCAATGGCTTTGTTCGAAAGGTGGGCTGTTAACCAGATCGGGACACCTCGAAAAATTCATACTTATACCCTCATCATGTTTTGTTTAAACGACAAAATAAAGAAATCGTATCCAATATTTCCTGATAATCAATGTAACTAGAAGACTAATTGGACTTTTTAGAACACTAGCATATTTTAATAATATTAAACGATTACATTAATAACATTATCATCCATTATTCCTTTTACCCTACTGCCCAAAGGCGGGTTATTCAACTTTATTTTGAAACTTTACCCGACAGGACATCACACTGACTGAAATATAGATGCACAGAAAAATAAGACCAGCGCTGGGAATCGAACCCAGGTCCTCGGCATTACATGCCGTGTGCTGTACCGCTACACCACCACTGGACAACGGTACAGACACGAATTCCCCCAATGCACCACATATCTCAGCTTGTTTGTTTCTTATTTAGCCACTTAAGCAGCGACACTAGCGACATCTATGCCGTAGCCCTCATCGAGAAACTTTCGGCACACCATTGGAACTAACGGCTCACCCGAACAAGAGATATCGTTATTAAGCAATCAAATTAAGATTATAACGTTTTAAACTTTCGTGATTCTCACTCATAGTCAAATACCTTAACGGGACTTATCACGCTATATAACACAACTATTATTTACCTCGACGTTTCGGCAACATTTCAGTTGCCGTACAAATTAAGATTAGTTTTTTGGAATTGAAATGAAAAATACAAAAAGATTCCAAATGAACAATCTTAATAACACTGATCGTCAATTATTACGATATGCTCCATCCACCCACCTTTTCCTCGTTGTTAACAATCGGCACGTTGTCGTAATGCCGCTCCGTCGGCGCCTCGCTCAAGAACTGATCGAGATAGCTCAGCTGGGACGACGGTCGGTCGAGAACTGGAATATCACATCCCGATTAGAAGCCGTTCGACACGAGATCACCGGTTAGATATTAGAGGGGAACACATAAACCAATCCCAACCGAATCTGGTGATGCGCGACTTTAGATGGTCTTTTTAAAAGTCAAAATATCTTTATTCAATTTAGGCTATAACAAGCACTTATGAATGTAAAAAAAATCTACCACCGGTTCGGAAAGACCTCTGGTGAGAAGAATCCGGCAAGAAACTCAACGAGGTATATATATTTTTTTCAACAGATTTAAATTCTTAATGATCTTGTGTGACTTGTAAATTGTGGCCATTTTGACAAGTTCTTATTTAACTTGTGTTAGTAGCTACATGTGTCAAATGTCAAACTTTCAGAGTTCGCATTGGTAGGTAGGTTGGATGGCAATGCAAGTACAGTCGGAAAAATATAAGATTGCAGCTAACAAATTGACAATTCAAGCGTATGGCCCTCTTAAGGCAAAAGGCGGTATCTAAAAAAACAGTTATGTTTTTATAGCACTAGTATTTTTTTTTTAATACCACAGTTCCTAAGCCCTTTGGCTAACACGCACGAAATGAATCACTTTAATTATTTTTTGGCCGATATCTCGAAAAAAAGAAACACAAAAAGTTACTTGTAAGATATCTAGAAGTATAAGTAATTTTTTATATATTAAAAATTGCAGCATTTATTTCAATCAACGTCCCAACCATCGGCAGTCGCGCACCCCACACCAAAACCAACACATAATTAAAATTAAATGTCCAACAATACAATTTAGTCGTTATAATACTTAACAATCAGGGTATTTAGTCAGTACAGGGCTAACCGGACAGTTTTATAAAAAAAATATATATATTTCGCTCCATCTATTAAGGTGTTTTCATACGTGTAAATAAAATGAAGGTTCCTGGACGCTAGTATTGTGAAGTCCGTTTGACGTTCGCTCGTGATTGGTTGAATAACTAAACGAACCAATCGCAAGCAAAAGTGAAACGGGCGTCACGACACTAACGCCATCTATAGATATTTGAATTATGAAGAAACCCTCACAGTGAGTGCACTGCTTTGCCGCGATACTAAGGGTAGCTTCCTCAATTTTAGAAGATTGCAGAAAATGTAATAATTTGTTTTTATTACCACACCTTAACATATAGAGAGGGATTTATTCCAGTACAGTATAGACATGCACAATGGACGGTAACACAGTGCACACTACAAACTATGACGTCACGAGCCCACATAGAGCAAGCCCTGATTTGATCAACAAATAAACAATGAATAATGACCCACACAAAGTATCAGGTGTACACTAACCTTACCTAAATCTACATTACCAATGAGGTTTTGGGTGACACTATTTACCGACACGGATAATACCGACATGGAAATACCGGCCCGATATTTCGTGTACACGCCCATACTGGTGTCAAACTGAGAAGAGTTTCTATGGACGTATACACGAAACATCATGTCGGTACTGTACGTCCAGTAGAGTGTCACCCGACGTTTTCTCCGGCAGTAAATTTAACGGTAACTTTAGAGATAAACAATGGACAGTATTGTATCGTGTAGGATGTTATAATTCAGGTAAAAAGCGAATAGTTTCAATATTAAACTGACTATATGGACTCGTGATTTGGCTAATTCACTTATAGCAAGGTCCTATGTTACTAAACTTCAGATCAACAAAACAGAATTAAGTCGTTACTCACAAGTGACTTATACACACAAAAACCTAGTACCTTTTAATAGTGATTAGCTTCCTTAAGTTTAAAAATTTGACAAACTTTTATTACATAACTGATTAGTCAATAACTAATACAAACAAGTGTTAAAGAAAACCATCGCTCAGCGCGTTATGTGGCTTTTGAATGGACTCATCACGACTGCTCTAGTAGGGGTAGGCTGGTTTTGTGGAATACTCATTTATATTAAATGATATTGTAACGGACAACTCACGTCTTAAATCGACTTAGCTCGACATGTTTCCGGGTATTTCGTAGTGTTTCGTAGCTGCCGGGTCGCGTGCTCCTTTGAAGAAGGGCTACGAAATAGCCCGAAACATGTCGAGATATACTCGATTTAAGACGTGAGTTATTCGTTACAAGATCATTTAATACCTTCCATTTAAACATGGGGGTTATTCAAGTTTTAACGTGAGCAGAACTTTAGTAGTTTTTGATTACGCCTCCCCCTAAGCAAAGTTCTAGTTTGGATATTGTTATAGTCTCCAAAACTAGAAAAACAATTGAACATTGATGTAGATACCTATAGCCAGTTAAGTTTCGAGAGACACCGGATAATTTTTAGCACGACTTGACGTCAACTTTGACGCGCTTTATCTTTGTATTTTTTTTATTCACAAAAGAAAAAATACGTGCCCTTCAATATTACTAACCATCTATGGAGATTGTGTTTGAAATAAATGGATATTATTATTATTATTATAGTTTCTGTTTGATAACATAACTGACAGACTATTTTTTTTTTCTAACCAAGAAACTACTCAATGAGGGTTTTCACGAAATATCACTAGATGTCGTTAGTAACGTAAGTTCCGTTTGACGTTTGCTCGTGATTGGTTAAACAACTAAATGAGCCAATCACGAGCAAACGTCAAACGGACCTCACGGTACTAGCGCCATCTAGCGAAAACCCTCAGTAACTGACACGGGCATGTTAAATGGACGTTAAAAATGTGCCTTTGGGCCTGTTGAGTGTGATGATACGATTGTCACATCCATGCCACCGCAACAAGCTCAAGCAAAAGCGAAGCGATATAAAAAAAGGGAAAAATGTCAAATGAGAAGCAACCATCACTGTTTTGAGGACTAATACATAATAAATTATATATACGTTAAAAGTTAGATTATTAAAAGTCGCTAAGGTTTAATCAATATTTTTACATTTTTTATTTTTATTTTACATACAGTTGAGAAGATTTGCGTATAGACAGACATATTATCAAGAAATTGGAAAGCCATAATATACCTACGTAAAATTGTCGCCAAACTTAAGCATTGGACGACGCGGTGGGTGAGCGCATGTACGGTCAAGGAGTTTAGGTAATTAATTGCCCACCATGGAACCATTTCACAGTAAACGTCATAGTGACATCACGTTAATCAACAAGGAAAGTCGTAATGACTTTTCCTTTGAAAAGGTTCCATGGTGGCCCATAAATTAAATTCCTTGACTTTACACTCAAACAGACTGAGTCATCTACCTTTTGGTGCTAATAATGTTATGTTTCAAAGTAGCGATTATAAAAACAATAAATAAGTCAACGTCAGATCGTAATGAAAATTATTATTATGTTACTTATATTGTGTTGGTTTGCCAATGGTAACTATAGTCGGTAAAGTAAGTTATTTACCATTTCTTTCTGACAGTTCTTACATCAGTATAAAGGTCACAGCTCATTAGAACCACCCGGCAGGGTGACACTCTTTCCCGGCCCGGATAACACCGACATGGAAATACCGACCCTGTTTTTCGTGTACACGCCCATAGAAGCTCCTGTCAGTTTCTATGGGCGTGTACACAAAAAGCAGGGCCGGTATTTCCATGTCGGTATTATCCGGGCCGGGAAAGAGTGTCACCCACCCGGCACCCTACCAGCACCGCCTCGACTTTCGGCGTCCACTCGTCGACAGGTGATCCACGGGTGGACGCCGTGTTGACAACGAGTGGACCTCGCCTGGTCCACGAATTTCCTAGTAGTCAGTATGGCGGCGAGCAGCAGGTTGTCAACGAGTGGTCCACTCGCCGTCCGCGCGCGGCAACCTCGCGAGTGAGGCGATCCGGTGACGCTACGGAGTTGATGCAGTGAGCGCATACCCATACAAATCCATATGAAGAATAATAACCGCTCGAGGCGAGGCGGTGCTGGTCGGGTGCCGGGTGGCTGTAATGAGCTGTGACCTTAATAACAATAAAGCTGGTTGCCACATTGACTTCTAATTAAAAAAAAGCCTTTGATAATTTAAGGCATATTGGGGTGATAAAGAATTTTCTTACTCAACTATACACCATTTACACAACGCTATCCCGAGTTCTCGTTAATATGTCTTTTACATCTTAAAAAACACTGGAATAGCTGTCTTCTCCCATATTCCAAAAACAACTCTTACATCCTCATCACTGAACTATTGTAACAAATAAACATAGCAAAATCATAACCCACTTACAACTAAAAAAGAACTACAAAAAAGCTAAAGATTTCTACAAAACAGTGATGGCTTATGTATTCAGTTTCCTTCACACTTGCTCGTATTTACATATGGAACATAGAGTAGGTACTATAATCTAGGGCGCAGCACAAAACATAAATAAACTAACACCTCCAAAACGCAACATTGCCCTCTGTCATTCTTATAGACATGTGAAAAAAGAAAACAACAGGCAATGTTGCCAGGGCAAAAACAAATGCACAATCACATACAAAAATCTACTTCTATGAGGACTGATACTTGAGATTTAAATAAAATAATCGGTAGCACACTTATATTCCATCCAAACGCTACAACAATGTTATTTTGACAGCTGTCATTGTACAAGCACGCAACTTCTGTCGAAATTATTTAATGCCATCAGAAAAAAATTCAAATAGTGGCATTTCTTTGATGTTCAGTTTGTGTTGTAAAAATTTGGTTGTCTATTATTTATATTAATTTCAAATAATTGATTACATTGAATTAATCTTTAAATCACAATTTAATTACTTGTGTTTGTCTTGTTTATAACATAAATATGTCTGAATAATAAAGCAGTGAGCAAGAAAATTATTTTAGTTCATACATAACTACGCTTTAAAAACTCATTAAATGCATCTTATTATGTAACAATCATATTAAATACTATTACCTGTTATGTATTCTCCGTCTAACAGGTAATATTATATATGTATTTTGAATACATTACGATACAGATGTAGTGAATGTTTTGCTATCGTTTTTGTCGGATAGGTTGGTATTTATCATGCTCTCTCAACCAGCTCACTGAAATTTACTGAAGCTAATTCAGAAAACAAGATAAAAACAAACTTATCCGACGAAATACGAAGGCAAAACATTATTCACTGGATTGTATTGTCTCGACACATAAATTGAGAGCTATCAAAATTAATTTCTCAAGTTATAACGACAGAACCTTTTGAACCTACAACAATGCTGTATGTCGGGTAAAAAAGGTAAAAAGGTTAAAAAGTGTGCTACTGTTATTAAAAATGAACGAACCAGTTTCATCCTTCCCGGTCCAGTAGGTAGACGACTTCGTTGATCCTTGCCTGGCTGCTTGCGCACAACTTACTACTTTAATTGTATATCAATAGAGCTTATATTACAACAACATAGGGTACAATAAGCGTCATAATTTTATTTCGTCCGTTTATGGTGAAAATAAAATAGAGATTAAAATTCAACAAACTATGCATGAGTGTGATATAATAAAATTAACACAGAAAGGCAATTAAGTACAGTCAACTACAAAGAAATCTATACCTGCGGCCAAATTTACAAAAATATTCATACATGTCCTCAACGTTAAGGCAATAAAGTCGTGTATACATATTTTTGTAAGTTAGACCGTTTTGTCCCTTTGTAGCTGTACCTTTGTGACTGTAGCTACTAAATTTTAAGTAGGTAAGATTACGATTGTGATACTAGCTACCATGCTGTATAACGCGCTCGGCATCACAATCGCTTTTACCATTTCTTTTTTATCCAACGGTATAGAAGGGATAATAAAAATTGGTGATTGCGCTTTAGACAATCGGCCTCAGGCCATTGTGTCAAAATATCACTTGTACGTTTCGTATGAAATCGTAGCAATCAAATCAAATTTAACCTTTTAACGTTCAAGTTTAACGTGTAAAGCTCTGGATGATACAGTAATGTAGAAGCAGCGCTCACGCTTCGCCGACCCAACGGGGCAAAAAAAAAACCACAACAAAAAACGAAATCCAAAAAGTATTACGAAAAGATTCAACTTGAAGGCATGCTGAAATAAATTTATGACAACTTTTTTATAACAAAAATAAACAACAAAATAATAAAACAACTTTTAATTATGTACAACATAGCACTGTACACCAGTTTCACAAAAGACAATTATTTACGTATGTATCTCGCAATTGAAAAGGGATAGAAAAATTAATACATAAATGCAAAGAAATTGATAGAAGCGCGTAAAAGAATAATTTTGATATAGCCAGCATCATTTAACATAGTGGGGATAAGACAAATAAAAAATTGCCTCTGCTCCCCCAGCCGTACACGACAGCCGAGTCGATGCGACATATATGTGTTAACATGCTGAACCCAGCCCTGCCCCCGCCAATGAGACATATCGTCACTTTAAAAAAAACTTGTAGCTCAAAATAGATATTTTTTCTGAGTGAACTTTATAGACATTACATCAAGGTTCAATTTTTGTTGATATATTAATTTTAGATACGAGATTTTTTCAAAGTATTGACGATATGCATAGTTTTATCCGGAAATAGAGGAGAGCGAGTTCTGTACGATAACATTAATGTGTCGGACAGACATAGCAGTTCAGAACAGTTGGTACTAAGGAAGCAAGGTAAAAATATTTATTTAAAACTTAAATCGTTTAACTTTAATAAAACAAAACACCGCCGGCAACTTTTACACCATGCGATCTCTTAAAGACTCATTTTTTGTATTTTTTTTCTCTTTGTATCTGTTTTCTGCATCGCTTACTATTTCTGGTGTACAATAGTCTTTATATTGTATTGTATTGTAAATGTGACACATTTCTAAAGAATCATCCTAACTACTTTATACATCTATATATATATATATATATATATATATATATATATATATATATATATATATTATCTGATGCTGGCTCATCAATTAAAAACGCCATAAGACCATAGACTCTCGTAATTGTGAACTGTAAATGCACATAAAAACATAGTATTTTATTGACGTTACAGTCTTACAAAATGAAAATAAATGAGATTCTAAAATCTATATAAACTTAAAACTAAACAATAAATAAATCCTGCGTTGTCATGTAAAAGATATTCTTATTTATAATTTCTAAGGTTTGAAACGTTATTTTCGAAGTCAAAAACTGCTAAGTACTGACGCTAAATATGAAACAACGAATTTCAAAAAAAAATTACAGTCAGCAGCAGAAGTAGATGAGCCGTTGTGTTGCTCAAAATGATCGACACACTCTTTTATTACCTTAGAAGTAGCGTCGTGTTTTCATCCATTTCTGTTGCTAGCTGTATAACACGCGGGAATCGAACCCAACTACTTAGTAGTCTGATAGGTCAATACGGACAGTACGCCAAAGATTTAATAACGAAACAAATACTTAATTAAAATAGAAATCACGAAATGACTAGTTCGAATGATTGAGAGCTAAATCTTTGGTACGGGACTAGAAAATAGTATTAATAACGGACTAGAAATTACACTTCAGCGGAGATTCTTTTTATAAAGAAATTTTTGAGCGCTAATATTAGGGTATATAAAATAAGTAGATAAATTAAAACTGCGTAGTGTGTTACAAATAAATAAAAGGGTAAAAATTATGTCCAACGTCGCACAGATGCAGCATTATTTCAAGATATCGAATCATATGTATACATTTTGTTGGTAAAATTTGATCATTGAAGTTAATTAAATTGTCAAGTCTAAAGTTTCTTTAAACATTAAGTTACACTTAAAATAATTTCAGCAGCGTTTGTACAAGTAGGCGCCTTGTATAATTTCAACCAATTGAAACAGAGGCCTTATTGCCTAACGTTTCTGACACTCGCGATCGCAATTAAATGACCGTTTTTGTATGCAAAATATGTCATTTGATTGCGATCGCGAGTGTCAGAAACATTAGGCAATACGGCCTCAGGTCATACATGTTCAAACTAGAAGTACATTCAACATCAATATAATCTCTCACTAATAAAAAAATCGTACTTCAAGGAATACAGAAGATTTTTTTTTTAAAACCACCTTTTTAAATAAATTACCGTCAGAATAATGCTACAACTGTTAAAACTGTAAATGTCAATCGTACAACTGGTGGTAGACGAGTATAGCAACCCCCCATAGGCACGAAGTCACCCCTATAAAAAGGGGGATGTACGGTCTCAACCATGTGCGAACTGTCATACAAACAACGCAGGATCCATCCGAAACCATAGACAAAATAAACAATAGGGTTAATAAACAATGGCCGAGGCCAGTAACAAAGTTAAAACAAGTAAATGCCGTGTAATACAATCGTTATAAAATATAAATGCCGTAGACAATAAGAAAACACGTAATTTTATCCAAATAAAAACCAATAGTAAACAACGAGTAACAACGTTTTGGAATTTCAAATCACAGTTCCAATTTCATTTTTTTCACATAGAGTTAAAAAAAAAGATTAAAGTCCATAGATATTTGTGAGCCATAGACACATTATTTTCGTTTTTTCCGCCGTTGTCGACGTTGGACTTTGTGGTGGGAGCCCAATTCCATTTGACAATAAGGTCGGTTACGTCATGTATGGGCAAAGATTTTTTTGTATTGGATGGGATGGTGAACATGTAACGAAAACAAAAAGAAAAGGTGCACTAAATAAACTTATTATATTTAACGTAATAATGTGTAGTGCTGTAAAGAAAATCCTATAAAATATTTAAATTGTAAAAGGTACCACTGAAAAAAATCTCGACTATTCAATACTCATAGACAATAAACCTCATTTTCAAAGTCTTTTAAACATACTATGTCAAGTTATTATCTGACATATAAACATACCAGCAATTTAAGTAACTCTAAAAATGTTCAATGATCATAATATGGTAGCTTTTGACACCGAAAAATCAAAAGTACTTTGAATAGGAGCTCCGCCGGGCGGAGCTTCATCAACTCAGACAGGTGTAACTATTAAATTAGCTGTAAAAAAGACAGCTTTCAGCGAGAACGTAGTTTAACAGCATAAGTATGTGTCCTAATCTCTTGAGGTAGTGTATTTACAATAGCAATATACTCACAGGAGTTGGAAGGTTGGTGCGGCGCGTCCAGCCGCGTCTGCATCTCTCGTATGTGCTGCTCCTTACGCTTCATGTCATGCGCTAGCGCATCGAGCCTCTGCCGCGTTTCTAGCAGTTCCCTGGACGAAAATTATAAATGTATCACTATCTAAAACATGAAAAACCTGCAAGATTCAGGACGACTATGGCAGAAGGCCGATAACATGCTGAGTTGGAATTATTTCGTATCAAATTGTCTGTTTCCGTTGGCATTATCATGTCATGAACAGATATTTGGCCCGTATCTGTCTCACCTCTGGGGGGACCAGTAATGCTCGACCCTGTATTGCTCAGCCATCACTGTACGACCTGATAATACGAACTCATTTTGGATTTGAATTATCAAGTCGTACAATATTACGTCGTGCATTATTAGGGTGTCCAAATTTTTGCTCAGCCTGTTAATGCTTAATCTGTTATTGTACGTCGTTTTAATCGGAATCCAATCGAATCGAATGACTAAAGATATGTGTTAGGTCCAATTGTGACCACAACGCGCGAGCCGAGCGAGCGTGCCGCGGTAGCGGCCGGCAAAGCGCCAGGACCAGTGTGCTCCGATTATTAGGTCGTACAATATCAGGTTATACCAAGATTAACCTTTTTTTTTACCAGGTGAAGGAAAGGGTGGGTGTCGTGTCGTATCAGGAAGTCAAACAGCTGGCCGAAGACCGTGCGGAGTGGCGATTACTCGACCGACAAGAGCATAGCTCTTAAATTTGAGAAGAAGACAATATCACAGGTTGTCCAATAGGACCTTGAACATTATCGGTACAGGGTGATAAAGCTCGACCCGTATTCCAAATGGCATGTGATTGAATTATCAGGTCGTACAAAATCGGTCGAGCATTGACCAGGTCGTACAATAACTACAGTCACCTCTGGCTGTGCAGCAGCTCGGCTCGTGTCCGGCTCAGCTCCTCGCCGACCTGCTGCTTGGCCTGTATCTCGGAGTGCAGCGAGGACTGCAGCGTGAGTATCTCCATCTTGTCCAGTTTCTGGCTGCGGCGGTTGCGCCAGCCGCCCGTGCCCGCGCCCGCGCCCGCGCCCGCCGCCGCCGGCGGGGACGACGGCGCTATCATGCCGCTGCCGCGGGTCGCTGATGCTGGGGGAGCAAACAATTTGTTGATAAAACAACACCTAGAGCGTCCATAAAAGAGCACCTATTGTCCATAAAAGAACATCTACCAATCTACCTGCTATGTAAGCCATTCTAGCCTGATTCAACGGGGACAGGCTGAAAACCAGCGCTGGCAGCTTCTGAGCAAGCGCAGCATAAGCTGAGCCTGTTCCTTTTGTCACAGTGCAAGGGACTGGCAAACACATAAATATATTAGTTTATTGTTTATTTGTATTCTGTGTGCCTATCCTGTATTGTTCATGTTGGCAAATAAATCCATCTTCTTCTTCTTCTTCTTCTTATCTAGTGTCCATAAAAGAGCACCTATTGTCCATAAAAGAACATCTAGAGTGTTCATAAAAACACCTAAAGTATCCATAAAAGATTACCTAGAGAGTAATATAAAAACACAAAGTGTCCACTAAAGAACTCCTAAAGTGTCCATAAAAGAACAAGTGGAGTGTCCATAAAAGAACAAGTGGAGTGTCCATAGAAGAGCACCTATTGTCCATAAAAGAACACCTAGTGTTCATAAAAACACCTAAAAGATCACCTAGAGAGTACATAAAAACACAAAGTGTCCACTAAAGAACACCTAGAGTGTCCATAAAAGAACAAGTGGAGTGTCCATAAAAGAGCACCTATTGTCCATAAAAGAACACCTAGAGTGTTCATAAAAACACCTAAAAGATCACCTAGAGAGTTCATAAAAACACAAAGTGTCCACTAAAGAACACCTAGTGTCCATAAAAGAACACCTGGAGTGTCCATAAAAGAGCACCTATTGTCCATAAAAGAACACCTAGAGTGTTCATAAAAACACCTAAAAGATCACCTAGAGAGTACATAAAAACACAAAGTGTCCACTAAAGAACACCTAGAGTGTCCATAAAAGAACAAGTGGAGTGTCCATAAAAGAGCACCTATTGTCCATAAAAGAACACCTAGAGTGTTCATAAAAACACCTAAAAGATCACCTAGAGAGTTCATAAAAACACAAAGTGTCCACTAAAGAACACCTAGAGTGTCCATAAAAGAACACCTGGAGTGTCCATAAAAGAGCACCTATTGTCCATAAAAGAACACCTAGAGTGTTCATAAAAACACCTAAAAGATCACCTAGAGAGTACATAAAAACACAAAGTGTCCACTAAAGAACACCTAGAGTGTCCATAAAAGAACAAGTGGAGTGTCCATAAAAGAGCACCTATTGTCCATAAAAGAACACCTAGAGTGTTCATAAAAACACCTAAAAGATCACCTAGAGAGTTCATAAAAACACAAAGTGTCCACTAAAGAACACCTAGAGTGTCCATAAAAGAACACCTGGAGTGTCCATAAAAGAGCACCTATTGTCCATAAAAGAACACCTAGAGTGTTCATAAAAACACCTAAAAGATCACCTAGAGAGTACATAAAAACACAAAGTGTCCACTAAAGAACACCTAGAGTGTCCATAAAAGAACAAGTGGAGTGTCCATAAAAGAGCACCTATTGTCCATAAAAGAACACCTAGAGTGTTCATAAAAACACCTAAAAGATCACCTAGAGAGTTCATAAAAACACAAAGTGTCCACTAAAGAACACCTAGAGTGTCCATAAAAGAACACCTAGAGTGTCCATAAAAGAACACCTGGAGTGTCCATAAAAGAGCACCTATTGTCCATAAAAGAACACCTAGAGTGTTCATAAAAACACCTAAAAGATCACCTAGAGAGTACATAAAAACAAAAAAAGTCTACTAAAGAACACCTAGTGTGTCCATAAAAGAACACCTAGAATTTCCATAAAAGATCACTTAGAGAGTCCATAAAAACACAGTGTCCACTAAAAAATACCTAGAGTGTCTATAAAACCACGAGAATTTCCATAGATTTTAGTCTTAAAAACATTGATTCTAAATCATTCGGAATAATCTCAGTCGTAATCAAAATCTGACTTATTTGTACAAAAAAACTAGAACGGGGACGACGCTACAGGTAACAGTAAGTTTGTAATATAACAAAATTGACGGTCTTACGGTTTCTCGGTTTCAAGTAGTTTCAACTACATAATACCAACTCACCAATCTTAAGATACTCGAGCTCTTCGGTCATCTTGGTAGCGAGCGCCTGCAAATAGCCGCGCGCTTCTTTCTCATCCGCCACCCAACGTATGATGTCCGCGATCTACAACAAACGGATCTTAGTATAATGTCACAGTATATAAGCTAAAGCAGTATGGAAGCTACGAACAATCGATCGGAACGACACACTCACACAGACGCGCGCTCTACACGGCCTCTAAGGGAGTCTCGCGGTACTGCAGTAGCTTCCATAGCTTCCATACTGCTTTAGCTTATATATATACCGTGATAATGTCATGATGCAACAAGGCAATCGCCTTGCACCAGTGCCAAACGAATTATATTATAATAAAATGAACACATTTGGAAAAGTTTCAGAAAAAAAGTTACTCAGTTATGTGGTAGTCCCAGCCCCATAGTCAGAGACTGTATATTTTTACTTTGTGACCCACCTGTGTCTCCCAATGTTGCATGGTATCCCGCTTGGCACGCAGCTCCTCGAGTTCTTGCTCCATCTGCCTCCGCTCCGCTTGCCACCGCCGGCCGTTCTCCGCCATCTGACAAACAAGTATTTTCTATATCGCACCTACAGTAGAACATCATTACAAAGAAAATATACTGTAAACTGGTGCTCGGAATCAAACCCAGCTTTTGTGAAAAAAATATTTTTTTTCTTTATATTCTATTTTATTACAACCGTGGTGGCCTAGTGATTTGACCTATCGCCTCTTAAGCAGAGGGTCGTAGGTTCAAACCCCGGCTAGCACCTCTGAGTTTTTCGAAATCCATGTGCGGAATTACATTTGAAATTTACCACGAGCTTAGATGAAGGAAAAAATCGTGAGGAAACCTGCACAAGCCTGCGAAGCAATTTAATGGTGCGTGTGAAGTTCCCAATCCGTACTGGGCCCGCGTGGGAGCTATGGCCCAAGCCCTCTCATTCTGAGATGAGGCCTGTGCCCAGTAGTGGGACGTATATACATAGGTTGGGATGATGATGATGATGATATTCTATTCATTTTTTTTATTTATTTTATGTTTACTCACAGCATCCAGATCTTTGGCCAGTTTCCTATTCTCATTAAGCAGCATCTGCCTGTCTTCGCTGTCGTTCATTTGCTCGAGACGGCGGCTCTCCAACTTGTCTTTCGACGTTTGCAACTGAGAACAAAAATATATTATTAACAATACCATAACTTTTAGTGTTTGTTAAAAATTAAATTTTGAACACAATCTTGTAATTAGTTATTAATTACTTTATAATCTTTCATGATTTAAACACACGACCGGCGAGTCCATTCATGACCACCGCCACTGTTTGTGGTATTTTAACTATTAATTCTTTTTAATAGGGATGTTGACGCCACAAATCAACTGACGTACTTTTTATGAGCTGGCAAAACACAATTCTCCTATAGTTTCAATGGCAATAGAGAATTATGACGTCTGACGTCTGATTGAGAACTCGTTCTATAGTCTGAAGGAATATTTTGATTTTAAGGTTTAGGAAAACTGTCAATGTGTCTTAGTTTCTAAGTCCTAGAATAAGTTCTTTGTTTGTTTTGTTTTTTATAATATTGCTGTGCCCTAACGGGGTACATGTAAATTAATGTAAAATCTTAAAAAACCCATAAAATGCAATAAATGAATTATGAATTATTATTTGTTCGCCAACTCAATGAACTAACTATTTATTTGTTTAAAGTAACAAAAATTCTAATTTTACAGTAAATCGAAAATTAATCTGGTTTTCAGGGCTAAAATAAAACGCTTTTTTACTGGAGTCTTGCCTTCGAATTATTTTTTAATGGCGTCAACATCCGTATTAAGTATCTGTTTTGTACTGTTATTTGGTTGAGGCCAACCTCTCTATTGAGCACGTTTCTGAGCGCGTCGTTTTCGTGCAGCTGTTCTCTGAGCGCCGCCATTTCAGAGTTGTATCGCGCCTGCTGTTGGGCCAGCGACTCTTTGTATTGCAACTGGAACAGGCCATGTACAATTTATAAATAAAATAAGTAAACGTCGGAAATACGGAAATTCGTCGAAGAACTAAAGTCACTGACATAGCTGGAAACATATGCAAATTGAAGTGGCAATATGGGCAGACCACATCGCTCGAAGAACAGATAACCGTTAGGGGGGAAAGGTCCTCGAGTCGCGACCACGAATCGGAAGACGAAGCGTTGGCAGGCCTCCCACCAGGTGGACTGACGACATCGTGAGAGTTGCGAGAAACCGGTGGATGTAAGTGGCGAGTTGTCGTTTATTGTGACGTTCTAAGGGGGAGGCCTTTGTCCAGCAGTGGACGTCTTCCAGCTGATGATGATGATGATGATGAAGTAAACATCATGGAACATTATTGCCACTATTTGGTCGCATGAAACAGTCTCTCTCGTGTGTTAGGAATGAATTTCTACTCTCTTATTTGTCTCTCGAGAACAGCAGACACTTCTCACAACAACTTGCCAGCAATCTGTCCACGCTCCCCGCACAGCGCGCTATGAAGAGAGCAATGCTCGGGATTCCTTTACGGAATCGAATTAAAAATTTGGAGATACACAGAAAAACGAGGGTCACCGACATAGCCAAGCAGATTAGCACGTTGAAGTGGCAATGGGCAGAGCACGGAGAAAAGATGGCCGGCGGGGTCGAAAAGTTCTCAAATGGAGCCCAGGTCTCGGTAATCACAACGTAGGACGTCCACTAACGAGATGTGGTTCCAGGTGGATGCAGGCCGCTTCCAATTTAGCAACTAGACGTCTATCGAGGAGGCCTAAGCCCAGCAGTTGACGTCCAACGGCCGATATGATACAATACAATAACTCTTTATTGCACCACAACACATAGCAAGCAGTACAGAAAGAGCTATAACACAGAGACTTTCTTTTTGATGATGATGCCTTTTTTGCCTGGCAATCCGAGCTACATCAGTGGCTTAAGGTTCTGTCGTCGAATATGCTTATAAACAAACAAAGTTTAACTCTTTATCATAGTTTGTATGCCATAGACTAGTACAGCCGGCTAGGCAAAAGAAATGTGGGCAGACCACCTGCTCGATGGTCCGATGACATTGTGGAGACAGCAGGACCGATCTGGAAGAGAGAGACAGATAGTCTCTCAGATCTGGATGGAGAAAGATTGGAGAGGCGTATGCCCAACGGTGGGCGGAAACACGCTGAAGAAGAAGAAGAGAAGACTAGTACAGAACGATTGTTACCTCTAACGCGTCGACTTCTGCCTGTAACCTGGCAACGTCGGCGGCGGCGGAGCCCGGAGGCCCGGCAGCCTCCACCCGGGACGAACGGAGCGTCTCCTCTCTCAGCTTTCTCTCCTAAAACGATAGAGATGACATGTGAGATTTAAAGAAAGACAGATTCGTGATATTACGCTAATACGGAGAAAGAAAAAATACATATCACGGTTACGAAATGGACGATGGAAGGTTGGACATATAGACGAACGGATGGATGGATGGATGAATGAATGAATGATGGGATGGATGGAAATGTGACCGGAAATTTTCAGACACGTTATTATTAAATGGGTCGATCAACTTTTTCCTCACTCGTTGCAATAGTTACGGTCTCCTGAGTCACTCTTTAAACCGTAAGTTTATAGGATTAAAATTTACCAAACATGCATTTTTGTGGTCGTTTTAAGCCCCTTCTATTACTGGTCATCTAATAAGCATGTTAGTATAATGTGACGCAACATTTCTTCTATTAAACTGTACTACTTTTGTCCGCTGGCTGACGGGGCAGAATAACAACAAGGAATAGTCAATCCACCTAAATAGTGAATTATTATTTATTTATATTTTGAGGCAAAATTAGCACGTCTGATTTTATTGTAATTATTCTGTTATTTTTACTTAATAAAGTTGTGAAGAAGAACTTAATAGGATTTTCAACTACCTTAGTGGCCTCCGATATAGCAGTGTCCAATCTCGCTTCGAGTTCGCGCCTGCCCTTGTCCGACCGGCGTATGTCCTGCCGCAGTGCGTCGATCTTCTGCATCGCTACTTCCAGCTCTTCCTCCTTGTCGCGCACCTGAAATTAACAAAAGGGATGATGAACCTTATTGTATTGTATTGTATTGTATTGTAAAACTCTTTATTGTACATAAAAACACATGAAAATAACAGAACACAGGATAATAAGATGTACAAAGGCGAACTTATCCCTTAAAGGGAACCTTATATAGGTAGATTGTCTGTCTTTTGAAAAAAGAGTAGGCTCAACGAAAATACAAACTGAAACATGGATGCACAGAAAAAAAAAAACAAGAAAAAGAGACCAAAAGTAACTTTGCAATGTTGTGTTTCGGCGTGGAGAGTAAGACAGCCGGTGAAATTACTGGCACTTGAGGTATCCCATCTTAGGCCTCTAGGTTGGCAACGTATACGCAATCCCCCTGGTTTTGCCGGTGTCTATGGGGGGTGGTGATCTCTTACCATCAGGAGACCCATACTTGCTCGTTTGCCATCATGTCGAATAAAAAAAAGTCATACCTGTCGTGACAGCTTTTGCTTCTGTTGCCTCAGCTCCGCCAGCCGCTCTGTCACTTCGTTGTACTCCGTCATGGCAAGTTTGCGTTGCGACAGCGCGTCTTTAAGTTCTTTATCCTGGAAACAAATATTTTTTGAACTATAATAATAATAATACAATAATACATAAGGACTATGCTCGGGGTTTCTCTGCGGGATAGAATGAGAAATCATGATATCCGGAGTAGAACTAAGGTTACTGACATAGCCCGAAGAATTGCGAAACTGAAGTGGCAGTGGGCGGGGCACATTGCTCGCAGGTCTGATGGCCGATGGGGTCAAAGGGTTCTCGAATGGCGTCCGCGGACCGGGAAACGAGCTGTCGGTAGGCCTCTAACAAGATGTAGCGACGACCTGGTTAAGATCGCGGGATCGCGGTGGATGCGAAAAGCACAAGACCGGTCTGAGTGGAGAGCCTTGGGGGAGGCCTATGTCCTGCAGTGGACATCTTTCGGCTGACATGATAATGATGTAATCACTCACATAAATGATTGATTGGATAATATATATGGTAGCACAACCGACCTGTAGCCTCAATTTTTCCGTATTGTCGTTCCTGTCTTTGAGCAGTTCCTCTTTCTCGCCGCTGAGCGCCGCAACCATCATCTCCAGTTCGCGCATGCGCGTCGCCGTGTCCGTTGGTACTGACGGGTCCTGCGCAATAACAGATAGTTTAGGCTGGTCATATTTTTATCGTTTCGTTTTTGGAAACTATTCCAAAATATTTAACGTTTGTAGGCGACGCGTAAATAAATAAAAATCATTTTTTGAAAATTTAATATTTGGCGCCAATCCGCCATTTTGATTCTTTTAAGAATTTCCTGTATCCAGTGTCACTCGCATCGACAAGACGAATCCAATGACGTATCATTTATCAAAATCGGTTCAGCCGTTGAGTAGTTACGAGCGAACATCTATGGTCTATGGGGGAGGCCTATGTCCAGCAGTGGACGTCCTACGGCTGAGATGATGATGATGAGCGAACATATGAATAGACATACATACATACGAGGCAAATACATAACCCTCCTTCTTCGCAGTCGGGTAAAAACGGGTGGGTGTAAACGAGAGTGGTATGTGTCAAAAAACGGAGGGTACATTGTGTTGCATCGGATGGCATTGGCCGTAAAACGTCAGTCGCTACGAGCTTTAGAGGCACGCCGCTCTCTTACTTTCCCTTAATTTTTGC
Source organism: Choristoneura rosaceana (assembly GCA_037349165.1). NCBI lineage: Eukaryota > Metazoa > Arthropoda > Insecta > Lepidoptera > Tortricidae > Choristoneura > Choristoneura rosaceana. Next base: position 3,330,357 of record JAZBNJ010000007.1, read on the forward strand.
AAAAATCTTATTTCATTTCGCCCCATTACAAACGTTCAATATACGTAAAAATGTGTCAGCCAAAGTTCATTCGCAACTAACGTTTGGCAACCTGATTCATTTCGGAAACTCTAAAACTATAAATATTTTAGGATTTATTTCAGGGCCATCATGTAATACTTTTTAGGTTAGGTTAGGTTCGTTTTATAAAAATCTGAAATGTTTACAGTTTCAGAAACATTAATTATGCAGTTGCGAAACATTAGTGAACCTATAAAATAATGTTACCAAGACAAGGGCTACAACTAAATTCGAAAATGGAAGTTCGTGTTTCGGTCCCTCTGACACTTACTTCGGTTTTCGGACTTCGGAGTACACAAAGACACTACATGAATAAATTTATCATTATCATTATCATTATTATGAAACACAAGTTATATTTAGTGTGTAGGGCAAACACCCGCAAGGGATCCTGCTTCATAGGTTAACGGGGCATAATATGCTGAGCGGAAAAAAATCTGGCCCTCTAATGTATGCATGTATGTGTAATTTTGTATGAAATTTGTGCCGCTGAGTATATACTGTGTTGGCAAATACAATTTCCAGAGGGAGGGGGAAGGGGGGGCAGCTGTCCATGGGAGTAGGTCCTCAGGTTCTGAGCCACAGTTCATTTACCTGCGTCGCGATTCCACCGCTGAGCTGTTCGTAGCATTTGACCTGCGCCTCTAGCTCCGCGTTCCTTTTTGATAACGTCGCCACTTCATCTTTCAACTGAATGGCTTCTTCTGTAATAAAATTGTATTTTTTGCTTTAGACATGGTCATGCAGAAGCAATAGAAGCATGTACAGGCATGCAAAAGGTAATTGGGAGCTATCTTTGCTTTAAGTTAGTTGGATATAGGAAGTCTCGCTGCTGCTTTCAGCTGCCATACTTTGAGCCATTTTAGATTGATCAAACAACTACCATTCTGTGGCAGGGTATCCGGTGGTATGGTTTGGAGGACATGTTATGTCCCTCTTGGCACGAGTTGTTACTCAAATCATATGACTGTTGTGGTGTTTTTATAGTTAAGGCCTTTTGGAACTGACATGTTCATTATATTTTGATCAAAGTTCCATAATAAATAAAGATTAAAAAAAAAAAGAAAAAAAACAACTACGGCATTAAACCAAACTTAAACAATCTCTGTTTAGTGGTACAGTCAGCTGCAGAGAAAGGGTACCCCCCTGTAATGGCGGTAGTATGGATACCGCCGTTACAGGGGGGTACCTTTTCTCTGCAGCTGACTGTACAAAAACATAGAATCGAACTCAAACGACTTACAAATGTTTAAAATGTATACTGAGTGATTTCGGGGTCATGAGCAGGAGTTCTGCAGGTGGTAGGACCTTGTGCAAGGTCCGCCCGGATTGCTACCACCATCTTGCTCGCTAATCCTGCCGTGAAGCAGCAGTGCTTGCACTGTTGTGTTTCGGCGCGGAGAGTAAGACAGCCGGTGAAATTGCTAGCACTTGAGGTATTCCAACTTAGGCCTCTAGGTTTGCAACGCACGACCCCGAAATCACCCAGTAGAGTAACATTTGCTGTGGGCTTTAGGAGGTTATTTTAGTTGAATATAGCAACTCACCACTACCGGCGTCTAAAGGCTGCCCTCCCGACCTCAACTCGGCGATGGTTTGAGCCAGCAATGCGTTTTCGCGCTCGAGCGCCTTCAGGGCCGCGCGGTCGCCCGCATTCGATGGTGCCTGGAACAAAGACATGTTCTAGAATTTTCTGCCATCATCATGTCAGCCGTAGGACGTCCACTGCAATAGGGATGTTGACGCTATTAAAATAATTCGAAGGCACGACTCCAGTGAAAAAACGCTTTATTTTAGTCCTGAAAACCAGATTAATTTTCTATTTACTGTAAAATTCGATTTTTTGTTGCTTTAAAACAAATAAATAGTTATTTCATTAAGTTGGGGAATAAATAGCGAGTTATGACGTCATAAGTCGCTGTTGCCATTGAAACTCTATGGGAGAATTGTGTTTTGACAGCTCATAAAAAGTACGTCAGTTGATTGGTGGTGTCAACATCCCTATTGGACATAGGCCTATAAAATAGACATTCAGCTGCTTTGGTTGGAAGTGGCCTGCATCTGCTGAGAACCTGCGACTTTAACCAGGTCGTCCGTCCATCCCACAGATAAAAATTACACTAGATAACGCAAACATCTCAATCTATGAAAACGCGCCGCCCGCCCGCGCCGTGGGGCTCGAGTCAATCACTAGTCATAATTAGTCAGTTAGGTCAGTCTTTGTATGGGACCAACCCCGACGTTAGATCGGGGTTCGAACACGCGAAGTAGATGCGTTTGCGTAATCTAGTGTAATCTCAATCTGTGGTCCATCCCGTAATACTGTAATACTATTTTCTTTGATTTAAAATAAACAGCTCAAATTCCAATTATTTTATATAAGGATGTAGATAAAATATTATATGCAACAAAACACTCATGTGACCCTATACACTCGTGTTTTAAAAACCCCTATTACGATACAGTTGCATAAATAACTATTTTAATTAGAATACCAGTTGGTCTATTGGAAGACTACACGACTCTAGGACTACAATGTTAAGACAGTTACCTGGCTGGGCGCGTTCTTGGCGGGGCTGAGCGGCGTGGGCGGCGCGCCCAGGTCGGACAGGCGCGAGCCCGCCGTGAACGTGAACCCCACGAACGGCAGGTGCAGGCCCGAGAACGCGGACGAAGCCGACGGCGGCGGCACTGCTTCTGACAACCTGACACAACACATACTGTAGAGTCACCATCGATTCGATTTGTAGCATTCGAACATGGCGGATGTACAATATCTAATTTTGCTATTTCTGTTTCTTTGGCTAGTTGAAGTATAATTTTGATAGTGTTTTATGCGGCGATTAACCTTAACAGTGAACAGTGATCACAAAATTCTATACTGCTCTCGTGACTGACATTTTTTAATACGCAAGTTGTCTCCACGTGGTTTCAGGAATTTTATTATCAAGTTTCAAAAACTACAATCACCGTACAACGTCCCTCTCAAAGAATACTTTGACACTGACGAAATTGTCCTATTAATTAGGACAGAAAGCCATATTTTAAAAGAGAAGAAGAAGAGTCACCATCATATATTTCAAAAACATCGAAACATTAAGGGGCTGTTTCACCATCCATTGATAAGTGTTAAATATGATGCCATCTCTATTTTTTTGTTCGAATAGAAGGAGACGGCATCACATTTAACCGTCATCATCATCATCAGCCGAAAGACGTCCACCGCTGAACAAAGGAAGGAACACTAATCAATGGATGGTGAAACAGCCCCTAACTGTAAGAGGCAGTCTGATTAATTGTATTTGACGGATAAACGTGATGCCGTTTCCGGCCATTCCAACAAAACTATTTGTTACTACGAAAATTTAAAAATAACTTTCTTCTAGTTTGAAGTTGGTGCCGCAGCACGAGCCAGCAGAAGTTCCACTATCCTCCTGGATCCTCTGGTCCTCACTTGAGGACACAAAAAAAATTTTTTAATGATGTTTGGTTCAAATTATGAAAACAGAAATTTTACGTCGGGCCACAGTGCAGGGCTGGGTGAATATTCAGCGTTTTTGCAGCGTTTTTTTTTCGTCATTAGTGTCTTCCCAGATGTCACTAAAACAACTAGTGCTCAGGGTTGTTTTTTTATGAAAATTTAAGACAACACTGATACTGAATTTGGCGTGATTAAAATTCTTATGGCTTGTCTTTCCGTTGTGCTATATAAACGTGGGACGCTAATGACGTTTGGCCGCGCGGTCAAAACGCTCAAACATTCGCCCGGCTGTCAGCCAGAGGGTTGTCTACTTCATCTACTTACTATTACATACTTTCAAGTCTTTTACAGTCTGTTCTATCTACTGTTAATTTTTGTGTGGTGTTATACCTGATGTCAGTGTCGTCGACGTCGAAGTTGGAGGTGTCGGTGGGGCTGGCCACGTCGGGCACGAACGGCGCCTGCATCTCGCGCAGCGCGTCCCACTCCAGCCCGGCGAACCACGAGTGGTTCTGCAAGCAAAATGATAAGCATTCATTATCATCATCATCAGCCTGTAGCAGTCCACTGCTGGACACAGGCCTCCCCATATCGAAAACACAAACTGAAATATAGATGCACAGAAAAACCAGAAAAATAAGACCAGCGGTGGGAATCGAACCCAGATCCTCGGCATTCTGTGCTGCGTGCTATACCGCTATACCACCGCTGGACAACGGTACAGACACGAATTTCTCCTATGCACCACATATCTCAGCTTGTTTGTTTCTTTATTTAGCCACTAAGCAGCGACACTAGCGACATCTATGCCGTAGCCCTCATCGAGAAACATCGATTTTGCGCGGACATCGGGGAATTCACATCACTAATTCGCTCTTGAGACGTCGCAGTCGATATAAAAAAGTGACACGGTTGGTTTTCATACAGATTAAGATGTTTACGTTATCTAGTGTAATCTATATCTGAAAGTATTACTAACAATCTGTGGACCCTGGTCTGCAATAAACGGTTAATATTACTATAGGTATTCTTCAGACCATTATCTATCCTACTAAAAATGTTTACTTATTGTGGAATTAGGTTTAAATTAGAGTTGCCACGAATAGTGATAAGGCCGAATACCGAATATTCGGCGACGCCGTCGGCCGATGCGCCCAATATTCGGCCGCCGAATGTTCGGCTCAAAATACATGCTTGTCGAGGGCGTAAACAAGAATAAGACAAGTCGCAAAAGTTTATCTTTCGTCTCCTGGGAGTAGCGTATATAGTGAACGGCTATTTTCCGAAGCTGGTACCATTTACGACGAAAAGCGTAATCGTATGCTGCCAACAAATGCTGAAAAACTTGTTTTTATTCATCACAACTTACCACTGATTAATTTTACTTACTAAAGTATTGTAATTTATTTATGAAAACATATAGTCTTGAGTCTATATGACGTGTCTTTTTTTCATTATTTGGTATTCGGTATTCGGCCGAATAGTTCACACTATTTGGCCGAATACCGAATATCAAAAAAAGTGACCGAATAGGCCGAATACCGAATAGTAGCCGAATATTCGTGGCATCTCTACTTCAGACCATTATCTATCCTACTAAAAATGTTTACTTATTGTGGAATTAGGTTTAAATACCTTAAAATCTTGCAGTCCGTTCCGCCCGAGCCTACAGTCCGCGGCGCAGATCAACCTTCGTATGAGATCCTTCGCTTCTTCTGATACCTGCAAAATACAAAGTCCAAATGAATATCGTTTTTTTTTCGTAGAAGCTCATGTCAGTTTCTATGGGTGTGTACATGAAAAACAGGGTCGATATTTCCATGTCAGTATTATTCGGCCCGGTAAAGAGTGTCACCTGTCAAAACGATCGAGTCAAACACACATACATATATATTCTTTTTTAATGTTTTTTTATTCTGGGCTATGGAACAGCCCGTAACCGACCGGACTGTCGTAATTAGGCGGTAAAGAAAAAAATATTTTTTTTTTAACTATTTTTTTTTTATTAATTAAAAAGGTTATTCCTATTGATATAAAAAGTTTCAAGGGTTTCTAAATTTTTTCATCCATTCCCCATTGCCATAGTCCCAAACTAAGCAAAGCTAGTACTATGGATACTAGGCAACGGATAAACATACTTATATAGATAAAATTTCTCTCTAAACATCCAAGAGCCGAAAACAAACATTAGTATTATTCATACAAATAACTGCCCCGGCCGGGAATCGAACCCGGGACCTCAAGCTTCGTAGTGGTTCTCTAACCACTTGGCCATCCGGTTAGATTTAACTAAGTTGTCTCAAGACTTCACACCGTGTGCCAAAATTACGCGATATGTGCCAAAACGTCGTCTCCCCCACGTGGGAAAAGATTCAGCTCGATCCCCCCCCTTTAGATGTCCGAAGGTACTAACCTGGGCGGCATGTTCGTCGGGCGGCGGGCAGTGGAACGACCGTCCATGGTTCATGATCTTGCCGTAAGTCTCTACCAGCGACTCCGCGTAGAACGGCGTCTCTCCGAACAGCATCTCGTACATGCACACGCCTGCAAACAACGATGCAAACACATTTGTACTAGGTACGTCACGAATATCATTTCTATCACATTGGCGAATGCGAATGCGGATGCGAATATTTAGGACGCGAATGTGCGAATGCGAATATTAAGGGAGTACACTAAAAACTCAACTTCAAAAACAAAACTAATCAAGTAATCACAAGCCACTGTCACCAGTAAAAGTGCTATCTATTGGTCAAAATTTATCACGTAATACGGGTTGGCGCGCTTCGCGCATGCGCGAGTCGACGTCTCGGTGGCCGGTGGTCGGCGAGGCGAAACACGTCACGACTTGCACACATTCGCATTCGCAAAATATTCGCATCGGTTTATGCGAATGCGAATGTTTAAAATGATGCGAATTATTCGCATATGCAAAAGCGTATACAAATATTCGTGACATCCCTAATTTGGATCACCAGCCAAATATGTGGTCTACCACCCTAAAGTTGATAATCGTTTGCATGTCATAGAACAATAATGCCAATAGACGTCTGTCAATTTGAAAGTTCGACTTTAGCGACATATTCATTCATTTATTTAGGAAATTGTTTAAAAATTGATAGACCACTTATTTGGCTGTTGGAACCTTGATCATCAGAACTTGAGATAAGTCAGCATAAGGTATTGAAGGCAAACAAACCATACCTGGTACCTGTTCTGTTATCATCATTTTCAATAATTTAAGATGTCAAAATTTGGGCAAAACTATGAGCGCGAGCTAGTACGTTTGTATTTCTATTACTACTTACCTAATGACCACCAATCACACTCGGGACCGTAGCGACCTTGCCCATCCTCCATTGCCTGTAAAAATAACAAATTATTAAACATTAAATTGACAAAAGAAACAAGGCTCGTAAAGTTTTTTTTTTTTTTTATCATGGAAAACTTGACACCAATAGACCTAGTCCCAAACTAAGCAAAGCCTGTACTATGGACTACTAGGCAACGGATACAGACCAGATGCAGGCTGCATAATATCATAATATGTCATTTTACGCTGTAGTGCATAAATACCAAGGCAAACAGATGCAGCCAGCCATGGACATTATAAAAAGATTATTAAATATTTTTTTATAATCTATATTTAAAAATGAATAGAACAAGGGAATTCTCATGCTATATAATCTTCTATCTTTCTGAAGCGCTACTTTTAACCGCAAGGCTCGGAACTGGTTTAGCGGTAAATACCGGTTTATTTCGGTTTAACTCCGAACTTTCATAAGAACGCGAACGTTTTTAAGAACTTAACTATAACCTAAATAAACCGGTTTATTCGACGAGTGACAGCTGGCCGGCCAGCGGCGGGCGGCGACGTTTATCCTGCAGTTTTTATTGTTCTAAACCGGTTAATCTGACAAGAACTTTATGGAAATGTTCCCTTAAAAACCGGTTTAAAAATAACGGTTACGCGAACGAAACCAAAATGAAAAGGTTTTGCGCCAAGTACATGATAACAGTTTGGAAATTTAACCGGTATCCGAGCCTTCATCATCATGTCAGCCGAAAGACGTCCACTGCTAAATAATAAAATGTAGATAAATAAAATAATATTGACAAAAATTACAACCTAGATTTTTAGTGACCTAGAACTAAATATTTGTACGCTTGCTTGCATGCTGAATACATGTGCTAAACCTATTTTAAGATCATTTTACTGTATTCTTACAAATAAATGTTTTTGAATTTGAATTTGAATTTGCTGGATATAGGCCTCCCCCAAGGCTCTCCACTCAGACCGGTCTTGTGCTTTTCGCATCCGAGCCTTGGTTAACCCATTTTTTTTCTCTCTCTTTTAATTTACTTTTGTTATTTTAAAAAAGGTTTTTGAAAATAATATTTTCGATAATATTGGCACCTTAATGTATATAAACATACCTACAACATGTTAACACCAGACATCTGAAGGTCGGAGACCTGGTGACCTGACACACAGGGCCCTCCTAGTTCGGGCACCAGTCTCCTCCACGCGAGTCTATGTCTAGTGATTTTATTCGGACTGTTATTTGTAATTACCTACTTGGTGGTGGAGAAAACAATAAACGATTATTATTATTATTATTAAACTCGTCGTAAAATGTACTATTGTCAACGCACCCTCAATATCTCCGGCGATATGTAGTCCGGCGTCCCGACGGCCACGTTGCTCTGCACCTTCCCGTCCTCTCCGAGACGGAGGCACGACCCGAAGTCCGCCAGCCGTATGTGGCCGCTCGCGTCCAACAGCACGTTATCTGGCTTGATGTCCCTGTAAAAGGATATTTAATAGCAACTTTAGGGTTACATTTTCGAAAAATCATCCTTAATTCAAATACAAATTCTTATGACTGACATTTATGTAAATTATAATGTAATGATGTATTGAATGAATAAATAAACTAAAACTAAACTAATAGACTATGTTATTCTGTCCCGTAACTCAGGAGACATCAGTGATATCATCATAAAATTGTGTATAAAATATAATATTAATTATGATTTTCTTATCAAACTACTTTTGTCAACCGCACTCGCAGAGGACCAAGATACAGGCTTAGCGTAGTTTGGCCTCTGACGGATTACTAAGTTGTATATACTGTTATCTCTTTTGATGAAATAAATTATTTTGTATTTTTTTTTGTATCATCATTATCATCATCATGTCAGCCGAAAGACGTCCACTGCTGGACACAGGCCTCCCCCCCCTAGGCTCTTCATTCAGACCGGTCTTGTGCTTTTCGCGTCCATCGCGATCCCGCGATCTTAACCAGGTCGTCGCTCCATCTTGTTGGAGGCTTACCGACAGCTCGTCTCCCGGTCCGCCGACACCATTCGAGAACCTTTTGACCCCATCCTGTATATTTGGATGATCTGATTTCAAAGATATTTTTTCTTGTCTAATTAAGCAAATAACTATTTAAAGATATTGCTAAATATCAGTCTTATCAATGGTTTCATTATTTGTCCATAGACTAAGGTCACCTTGAATGCATGAAAAAAAATTTTTTCTCAAGATTGTTTTTCGCCGCAATGAACTGAGTCGTCTGCTGAGGTAACGAAAAAAAAAAACAATTTTATATGTAATAGCACAGCCCACCTGTGCACGTATCTCAGTTCGTGCACGCTCTGAACAGCCAGCACCATCTCCGCGATGTAGAACCGCGCCATGTCTTCCGGCAGCCGGTCTTCGAACTTGGAGAGCAGCGTCAGCAGGTCGCCGCCGCAATAGTAATCCATCACCAGGTACTACGAACAAGGAATCAATGAAACAAAATTAAAGACTTCAGTATCATTGGCCGGTTAAGTTTTTGGTTTTCTCGAAACTGCTGGAGATCCGACGTGCACAGTCAGACCACTTCTCCGGCGAGCACGCCTTCTTTTTTTTTTTTTTTATTTATTTACTCATTTATGTTATACAAAAAAAGATTACAATTATACTTCGCCAAACTGCAAAACAGTTTGTTGGCGAAAACTACACTCCTTATCTTAGTTACAAACCTCTTTAACTAGATCGCATTAAGTACCTTCTTCCAACCCCGCTACAATACCACAAATAGCATTACAATACCATTAAAATTTGACCTTAGATGTTTATAATTTCCTCATGGAAGGCATCCATCAAACACTTTGAGGTAAGGGCAGGTTTTTGTCGTCGTCTCATAGGTGGTTTTCTTCCCTCTTTTCTCTCCTAACTTTGCCAAATCCCGGACGAGACCCCAAATGTGGGATATTGGCAAAGGAAGGAAACACAGCTTTTGATACACAGCCCGTTTATTGAAGACAAGACGCACACCGTACAGCACAGTTCGTGAAATTCGTCTGCCAACCGCCATTTCCTATCTCCATCCCTTTCCCTCATCTCTACCCATCTCTCTCACACCTTCGTTCCGTAATACGGTACAGTAACTTTCCTACAGAATTATTAGTAGTTTAAGAGTAAATAGCAGCCTAAGGTATAAAATATACCTAAACTTGGAAAATTTCGTACAAAATATGAAATCCTTAGAAAAATATTACTTTTTTTCCTAATAGCTACAGAACCCTATTTTGGGCGTGTCCGACACGCTCTTGGCCGGTTTTTTTTACATAAAACTGACCGTGATTGACTCCCATCTCACCTGATGGTAAGTGCAGATGAGGCCAAAGGTGTATCTCACTGGTTCAGTAACAGCCTATTCACTCTAGCCTTGAAGAACCCTAAATTGCATTCATACGGATATACAGACCACGGGAAAGAATTCCAATGAATTTTTTTTCCACATTTATAATGTTAGTGGGAAACTCATTCAGTGGCGTGCCTAGGGTATCAGACTAGGGCAAGCCGAGAGATATGTTTTAGTATTTTTTATCATTTAATGTAGGTAAATCCATCTTGTTGCCGCTTTACTCTTCAATCTTTACTAGTCTGTGAAACAAACAAGTCAGAAGTCGGCTTTTGAGACGGAAATATATCTTTCTTTAAAAAAAACTTAATGTATTTACCTACCCTTCCACCGATTATTAATTCTTTTATACATTTGTAGTCACACAAGGGACAATTTGGTCCGTTTCCGAACTCATTCTCTCTTACAGGCACCGCACTTTACACCGCACTAAAACCACAGAATATATAATAGTACTGACGTACTGCTAAAACCAGAATACCTAAGTACCTACTTATTTATTTTTTGAAATGATACGCTACGGCCCACGGTTCAAAATAAACATGAAGTTAAATAGAAGTTATTCATCTCGCGCCCGCGCACTCGCTTTCCAAACCAAACGCAACAAACTTCACACCGTAAGCCAGCTTCAAAATTGCAAAGAAAGTTCTATACATGCAGCTATACATAGATATTTGCAACACTAACGTTTCCCTAAGTATGAAGAGAGCAACCGCTTTCAAACGTAAGCCCCGTAAAAGCCAACGAGAGCGAGCGAGATGTCATGCTATTTACAACGTACGCTACTATCGCCGCGTTGTATGGACTCGCCGCGCAGCCGCGGGTCGCGATTGGCGCCACTGTCCATGCACCGGATTACTTGAGCAATTCTTATTATTTTACGTAAAATAAAGCGCGCTAAATCATTAAAGTGATTTTATTAGAACTTTTTTTCGTTTGGACATTGTTCGATTTATAAGGCAAGCCCGGCTTTTGGGCTTCTACGAGGGTCAAACTGAAAGTTCTTAGAAAATCAAAAACTGAGCAAACTAGCAAGTTATTAGTTTTATTAAATCTTTTCAAAATAGTGTCCATTCACATCAATACACCGCTGCATCCGATGGAACCACTGAGAAAAGCACTTAGCCCAGTCGTCCTTAGGGGTCTCTTCGACGGCCTTTTGAAACGCACCCACTGCTTCCTCGGTGTTCATAAAAAGTTTTCCTCGCAGTTTTTCTTTTATTTTCGGGAATAAATAAAAATCGCAAGGTGCGAGGTCGGGGCTATACGGCGGGTGACCCAGTAATTCCACGTTTGACGTCACTAAATAGTCGATCGTTCGCCTGGCGGTGTGCGACGAGGCGTTGTCGTGGTGAAGAAGGATCCTACTTCGAGGTCGCTTCTCCCGAACTTTTTCCAATACAAGTGGCAAACAATTGTTAGTGTACCACTCTGCAGTAACTGTTTTTTGATCCTCTAAAGCAATTGTCGCATAGTGACCTGTCCTTCCGAAGAACGAGGCCACCATCTTTTTTCCCACGCTTCGACCTCTCTTCACTTTAGTTGGCAACTCCTCGAAAGGAAACACCCATTGAGCAGACTGTCTCTTGGTTTCTGGATCATAACAGTAAACCCAGCTTTCGTCACCCGTAAGTATGTCGAAAACAGCATTTGAGTCACCTCCGTTAAATCTTTGAATCATTTCACGGCACCAATCAACCCGACGGAGTTTTTGGGCCTCGGTCAAATTATGAGGTATCCACCTCGCACAAAGCTTCCTGACCGCTAAATGTTCATGGAGGATTTTATGCACTTGACTCATACCGATGCCTAAGCTTGTCCAAATCTGCTGATACGTCACTCTTTTGTCAGTCTATATCATACGCTGCACAACACTAATGTTATTTTCAGTCGTCGCCGTAGAAGGCCGTCCCTCACGCAGATCGTCGGTGAGATTAGTGCGACCACGTTTAAACTCATTAAACCAGTTGTAAATGGTCGCACGAGATGGGGCTTCATCATGAAAGGCCAATCGAAGTCTATCATAGCTTTCTTGTTGACTTAAATGACATCGAAAGTCATAAAAAATCATTGCACGAAAATTTTCGCGAGTTAAATTCATGTTGACGTGTCACAGATAATTTTCAATTTGCCGCCAAATCGTAAAACTAATGACAAATGAATGAAATACATACTCAATAATATTGGCAAAGAGTTCCATTTTCAAAATTTAAACTTACTTTTTTAGTATATTGTTTACAAGTGGCCAGTTCTAAAAACTTTCAGTGTCGCCCTCGTATGTAAGGATCGCCACTGAACTCATTACGTTATGGGAGCACACGGATCCGGTGATTATTTCCAAACGGTACCGGTACCTTTTTTTTTATACGACTGGAAGGCAAACGAGCAAGTGGGTCTCCTGGTGGTAAGAGATCACAACCGCCCATAAACATCTGCAACACCAGGGGTATTGCAGATGCGTTGCCAACCTAGAGACTTAAGTTGGAATACCTCAAGTGCCATTAATTTCACCGGCTGTCTTACTCTCCGCGCTGAAACACAACAGTGCACGCACTGCTGCTTCACGGCAGGGTTAGCGAGCAAGATGGTGGTAGCAATCCGGGCGGACCTTGCGCACCCTATCATCTTAAATAAAAAAAATACAAATAATATCATGCTTAGGGAAAAGTGGCGGAGACATAGGGAGGCCTTCGCCCAGCAGTGGGACATAAATGCAGGCTACACAAAAAAATATATCATGACGACTCACCAAGTTGTGTTCATCCTGGAAAGCATAATGCAAGTTGGTGATCCACCTCCTGTCGCCAAACACCAGGACATCCCTCTCCTCTTGGAAACACGCCGTCTCAGCACGCTGCAAAGGGAAAAAATATTGGATCAGTATTAAGAGCGCTTATACCTGTTGAGCCGGCAACGTTGTATTTTTGTTAGTTTTTTACGATTCTTGTTATTATTAATGTGCCTTTTATTTAATATCTGTTTAATTAGATCTATCATTTTGTTGTGTTTTGCATTTGATTATTTATGTAAGCATTGTAAGTCCTATTACACCTGAAACACAGGATTTTATTTTATCCTAGTTCAGGTACCTATGTGTATTATTTTCATTTATTCTGTGTTTGTTTAGCCTATTAGTTATATTTGTCAAATAAGATGTAAAGTTAATAAAGATTTATTATTACTATAATTATTATTATTGTACAAAAAAATTATGAAATAAAAAATGTTCTCTGATAGAACACTTCTTAATATATAAGTTAACTAGCTTTTGCCCGCGGCTCCGCCCGCGTGGTATTCGGTTATCGCGCGCTGTTCCCTCGGGATCTGCATTTTTCCGGGATAAAAAGTAGCCTATATCACTCTCGGGCCCATAAACTATCTATCTCCATGCCAAAAATCACGTCGATCCGTCGCTCCGTTACGGCGTGAAAGATGGACAAACATACAGACATACAAACACGCTTTGACATTTATAATATTAGTATGGATATGGATACTATATTAAATGCCTAAATGCCAAGTTTCATAGTTTTGTCTTCGACAGCGACGAACTTCCACCATATAAACTTTCACCCCCTATTTTAACCCCTTAAAGCCTCTTTTTCGCGATAAAAGATAGCCTTTGTCCTTTCCCAAGGTCTATTCTATCTCTGTACCAAATTTCATCCAAATCGGTTCAGCGGTTTTGGCGTGAAAGCGTAACACACAGACAGACAGACAGACAGAGTTACTTTCGCATTTATAATGCTTTTACCCGCGGCTTCGCACGCGTAAACGCGGTCTGGTAGTGGCAATTGAAATATCCCGTGGGAGTATAGGGATTAAAAATTGCGTATGTGTTATTCCAGACGTGCAGCTACCTACATACCAAATTTCATGACTTTTAGCCCAGCGGTTATTATTTCAAAATTTTATTCCTATCCCGTGGGAATATCGGGGTAAAAAATAGCCTATGTGTTATTCCAGAGGTTCAGCTACCTACACACCAAATTTCATGGCTCTAAGCCCAGTGGTTGTTACTTCGAGATTTTATCCTTTGATATCCCGTGGGAATTTCGGGTCAAAAAGTCGCTTATGTATTATTTCAGACGTGCAGCTCCCTACATATCAAATTTCATGACTCTAAGCCTAGCGGTTATTATTTCAAAATTTTATCCCTATCCCGTGGGAATATCAGGATAAAAAGTAGCCTTCGTGTTATTCCAGAGGTCCAGCTACCTATATACTAAATTTTATGGCTCTAAGCCCAGCGGTTGTTATTTCGAGATCTTATCCCTAGTTATCCCGTGGGAATATTGGGTCAAAAAGTTACCTATGTGTTATTTCATACGTCCAACTACCTATATACCAAATTTCATGACTCTAAGCCCAGAGGTTCTTATTTCAAAATTTTATCCCTATCCCGTGGGAATATCAGGATAAAAAGTAGCCTTCGTGTTATTCCAGAGGTCCAGCTACCTACATACTAAATTTTATGGCTCTAAGCCCAGCGGTTGTTATTTTGAGTTCTTATCCCTAGTTATCCCGTGGGAATATTGGCTCAAAAAGTCACCTATGTGTTATTCCATACGTCCAACTACCTACATACCAAATTTCATGGCTCTAAGCCCAGAGGTTCTTATTTCGAAATTTTATCCCTATCCCGTGGGAATATCAGGATAAAAAGTAGTCTTCGTGTTATTCCAGAGGTCCAGCTACCTACATACTAAATTTTATGGCTCTAAGCCCAGCGGTTGTTATTTTGAGTTCTTATCCCTAGTTATCCCGTGGGAATATTGGCTCAAAAAGTCACCTATGTGTTATTCCATACGTCCAACTACCTACATACCAAATTTCATGACTCTAAGCCCAGAGGTTCTTATTTCGAAGTTTTATCCCTATCCCGTAGGAATATCAGGATAAAAAGTAGCCTTCGTGTTATTCCAGAGGTCCAGCTACCTACATACTAAATTTTATGGCTCTAAGCCCAGCGGTTGTTATTTTGAGTTCTTATCCCTAGTTATCCCGTGGGAATATTGGCTCAAAAAGTCACCTATGTGTTATTCCATACGTCCAACTACCTACATACCAAATTTCATGACTCTAAGCCCAGAGGTTCTTATTTCGAAATTTTATCCCTATCCCGTGGGAATATCAGGATAAAAAGTAGTCTTCGTGTTATTCCAGAGGTCCAGATCCCTACACACTAAATTTTATGGCTTTAAGCCCAGCGATTGTTATTTCAAGATCTTATCCCTAGTTATCCCGTGGGAATATCGGGTCAAAAAGTCGCCTATGTGTTATTCCATACGTCCAACTACCTACATACCAAATTTCATGGCTCTAAGCCCAGAGGTTCTTATTTCGAGATTTTATCCTTATCCCGTGGGAATATCGGGATAAAAAGTAGCCTATGTTCTTTCCTAAGGTCTATTCTATTTCTATACCAAATTTCATCCAAATCGGTTCAGCGGTTTTGGCGTGAAAGCGTAACAGACAGACAGACAGACAGACAGACAGACAGACAGACAGACAGACAGAGTTACTTTCGCATTTATAATATTAGTATGGATAATAATAATAAATTTATTTCTCGACCAACTTGGATCAAATTTCTAGTATTTAATTAAATTACATGTCGTAGACTTATAGTTAAGGTTAGGTTAACGAATTTTACAAATTAAATTAAAACAAACAGTAATAGTAGTTAATGTGTCTACTCCAATAAATATTCGTTATAGACTTTTATTTTCTTTATTAAACCGTTTATTTATATAGAATATAAAAGTCTATCAAGAAAATTGGTTGACTCTATGATTGTGTTCACTCAGTATTAGCTCATTAACTTGACCACAGTATAATTAATTAATTATTACTGACTAACCTTGAGCATCTCCCACTTATTGAGTATCTTCATGGCATAAACGCGTTCCCCGGTTGTCGTTGAAATTGTTCCACCGGTTGCCACTGTTGTGTTGACACCAATGTCTGCACCCTAGAAAAAAAACTGACGTTATAAACATACTAAACGTTTAGACGACTAGATGGCCTAGTGGTTAGAGAACCTGACTACGAAGCTTGAGGTCCCGGTTTCGATTCCCGTGTCGGAGCATTTTTAATGTTTTTTATTCTGGACTATGGAACAACCCGTAACCGACCCGACCGTCGTAATTTCATCATCATCATGTCAGCCGAAAAACGTCCACTGCTGGACATGGGCCTCCCCCAAGGCTCTCCACTCAGACCGGTCTTGTGCTTTTCGCATCCACCGCAATTCTACGATCTTAGACAGGTCGTCGCTCCATCTTGTCGGAGGCCTACCGACAGCTCGTCTCCCGGTCCGCGGACGCCATTCGAGAACCTTTTGACACCATCGGCCATCAGAGACATTTTTTTCTGTTAATTAGAAAGGTTTCTTGTACCCATATGGTTGTCTGGAAGAGATCGCTTTTAAGCGATAAGACCGCCTATTGTCTACCCTGTATCAAAGTGTTTATATTTAAGTTTTTGTACTGCTTTATGGTGTGCAATCCTAGTAATATTATAAATGTGAAAGTTTGTGAGTGAGTGAGTATGTTTGTTACTCCTTCACGCCGAATCGGCTGGGCGGATTTGGATGAAATTTGGTTAAAAGTTAGTACATAACCTGGATTAAAACATAGGATACTTTTTATCCCGATATTCCCACATGATAGGGACACAATCTCGAAGTGACAACCGCTGGGTTTGGAATAATGACATTTGGCATGGGTGTTTTAATTTAACGTTAATGAAAATCATAATGTAATTTTAGGGAATTCAGACGGGAATTTAATAAAATCCCGGAATTTCAATTCTACTGCTGTGTCTTATGATTTACGCGTGCGAAGCCGCGGGTAAATGCTAGTAAAGAATATTTGTATTTGTTATTCCTAAGAATAAAAAAAGTTTCAAGCGTTTCTAAAATTTTCATCCATTCCCCATTTGAGAGAGAGAGAGAGAGAGAGAGAGAGAGAGAAACATTTATTTATACATATTCGATAGACACAAAAAATACATTAGACAAAATACATTTAAATACATTTGTCACATCGGTGAAACAGAGACCCGTTGAAAGTTGTCTCAAAGCCACGCTACCGTTGGGTGCTCATACCTGCATGAAGGAGGCTCGCACGACGCACACTTCCCCGAAGGCCCCGCGCCCGATGACCTTCACTAGCTCGAAGTCTTCGCGGGAGAGACGTAGCCGCTTCAACGCCGATGCTACTGGCTTCACTGTTACAAAGATTTAAAGGTCATATCAGTATTTGATAGTCTCCAGCCAATGGGAATCTGATTAGGCACCGTATCCAACAGAGATGTGCGACGATTTAGTAGAATAGCTTATCTTAGCTATAACATTGACGGCACGTAGATATAGATATAGTAAATAATTTTTGTCATTTACAGATTTATTGGACAGGCCTTTGGCTCCACAGACGTGGTTTCAGTGCAAGTGAGAGCGTGATATCTGTCTGTAGGGTGGTGTATACAGGGCGTCCCACGGCTTTGCCACATGGAGGGAAAGTACCTTAAATATTGTACATGGAACATTTTACTGAAAGAAGACATTATTTTAATTTAAAAAACAATATGAACTGCATTAACAATTTTTTTAATAATTGGGTCGATCAACTTTTTCTTGCCACTCGTTGCTATAGCTACGGTCTCCTGAGTCACTCTTTGAACTGTAACTTTATGGGATTCAAATTTACCAAACATGCATTTTTGTGGTCGTTTTAAGCCACTTCTATTACTGGTCATCTAATAAGCATGTTAGTATGATGTGACACAACATTTCTTCAATTAAACTGTACTACTTTTGTCCCCTGGCTGACGGGACAGAATAACAGCAAGGAATAGTTGATCTACCCAATTACATGGTTGAACCGGGAATCGAACCCGCTACACGAAAAAAAAAAAACCCTGTCATATCATAACGATAGAAATAAAATGACAGAGGGAGACAGATAGGATAACAGCGGGACAAAACTCACCATACTGTATAAAGTCAGCGACCGCCTTTTCCCTCCGCAGACTGCTGTTACAGCATTCGTCATAAAGCACCAGCAGCACATCCAACAGCGTCTCCACGCTGAGCCCGTGCGTGCTGGGACATTGGAGACGCCGCGCCAGGAAGAGCGTCTCGATTTGCTTGAGCCGCTTGATGCCGAGTACTGAAAGAGAGATTGATTTAAGTCAAAGTCGAAGTCAAAATCTCTTTATTCAATTTAGGCTATGATAAGCACTTATGAACGTCAAAAAATCTACCACCGGTTCGGAAAAAACTTCTGTTGAGAAGAATCCGGTAAGAAACTCAACGAGGGTTGTTCAGGGACGGCCTTAACCATTTAAGCGCCTCGGACGAGTCATGCCTTCGGCGTTCTTTTAGATACGAGCGACAAAATGCCGGTCCTGTTTATTAGATATGGCGGCGTTTCATGATATGCCTAGGAATTTCATGATTTGCCTAAACGTCACTATGCAAATCGTTAAACGTTGCGTTTTGAACGATATGGCGGATGTCCCTTAGCCAATTCGTGAAATGGCGCCATTTCACGATATGCCTAGGAATTTCGTGATTTGGCCGATTTTACGATCGGCCTCCAACAGAATATATACCAACATTAACCAATTAAAGTTAAACGCTCATTCCTCTATAATATTAATGTAAAAGTGTAGAATATATAGACTACTTGGTACCACCATTTTACATGCCTTACTGTAACCGCTTGCTGGCTGCAGTATGAATGGGCCGGCTCGACCGGGTTAGTACTACACTCCCACAAAATACTGGCGTGAAATAATAGTTTTGCTACTGTGTTTCGTACGGTGACTGGGAGATCCGGAGGCCCAACTCCCCTTCCCTTCCCCCTCCTCTACCCCTCCCCTTTAGGCCGGCAACGCAACGCAGTCTTAATAATGCTGTAGGTGTCCATGGCTGGCCATGATCGCTACCATAAAGTGACCTTCATGCTCGTTTGCCAGATATTTGATAAAAAAAACCATGGTATTAAATGATATTGCAACGGATAACGCACGTCTTAACTCGAGTTTAGCTCGACTGTTTCGGGCTATTTCGTAGTCCTTCTTCAAAGGAGCACGCGACCCGGCGGCTGCCGCAACACGCGTACTACGCGCCACCGCTCTGCTCACGCGACTGTCCGACGAAACCAACACAACTACCCTCATTTTTATCGTCATTTAATATGAGTGAGTCTCGCGGTAGTTTCATGTTCAAAATCATGGTATGTCATAAGAAATAACATCATATCCAATGTCCATCATCATCATCTCAGCCGTAGGACGTCCACTGTTGGACATAGGCCACCCCCATAGACCTCCAGTTGCTTCGGTTGGCAGCGGCCTGTATCCACCGTGAACCCGCGGCTTTAACCAGGTCATCCGTCCATCTCGTTGGTGGACGTCCCACGCTGCGCTTGCCGATCCGCGGCCTCCACTCGAGAACTTTTCGGCCCCAACGGCCATCTGCCCAATGTCCATATTAGATAGAATAACGTGAAAGCGCCTAATCCGTCGCGGGCGCACAGCGCGGCGGCCATATTTAAAAACAATGAACAGGAAACTGCTATTCGTTTAATTGTGGAGGATATCCCTGTTGCCTTAAGCGAACAATACCTACTGCGGCGTGCCGGACAATATGTTGGAATTACTACGATTGGAATAAATTAAATTAGAAGACACCTGGTTCAGGGGGGCTACTGTGAAATTCGACAATCGAAGTTCGTATCGTACCGTCCCTCTCACTCTCGTATCCATATCCATCCACACTGCGAAAGTGTGTTTGTGTGTTTTTCCGTCTTTCACGGAGCGACGGATCGACGTGATTTTTGGCATAGAGATAGTTTATGGGCCCGAGAGTGACATAGGCTACTTTTTATCCCGGAAGATGCACAGTTTCCGAGGGAACAGCGCGCGATAACCGAATACCATGCGAAAGGAGCCGTGGGCAAAGGCTAGTAATATTATAAATGCAAAAGTGTGTTTGTGTATTTGTCCGTCTTTCACGCCGCAACGGAGCGACAGATCGACGTGATTTTTGGCATAGAGATAGTTTATGGGCCCGAGAGTGACATAGGCTACTTTTTATCCCGGAAAATGCACAGTTTCCGAGGGAACAGCGCGCGATAACCGAATACCACACGGGCGGGGCCGCAGGCAAAAGCTAGTTAAATAATATAGGGGTCAGCGGGACGGCAACAAGTTATAGTTTTTTACGTCAACTTCAACTTCAACTTTTTTGCTTAGTGGCAATCGGTCGCTTTTGGATAGCGTCCATTACTGCCAATGACACCTGACAGTAGCGAAGTGTATATTGTGTCAGACCGGTTGAAAAGGATTTCTAAACGGGGGTTCTCGAAGCGAGTTTGTTGCGTACGCACCTGGAATAGACATACACAAAACATAGGGACATCACACAATTTTATACGTCGTAGTATAGAGCTAGAGCCTGCCTGTTGATTGGTTAAGTTTATTGTAATAGGGATGTTGACACCACCAATCAACTGACGTACTTTTTATGAGCTGTCAAAACACAATTCTCCCATAGAGTTTCAAGGGCAATAGCGAATTATGACGTCATTATACGCCAACTCAATCAACTATTTATTTGTTTTAATTAAAGCAGCAAAAAATCTGATTTTACAGTAAATCGAAAATTAATCTGGTTTTCAGGGCTAAAATAAAGCGTTTTTTTCCTGGAGTTATGCCTTCGAATTATTTGTTTATGGCGTCATCATCCCTATTTTTTAATTTCAGGTGCGCGACAAGGAGGAAGAGTTGGAAGTAGCGATGCAGAAGATCGACGGTCTGCGGCAGGACATACGCCGGTCGCACAAAATTTGGCCCACTCTATATACAAGATTACCTATTATTGCATACATTTGGGGGCCAGATTTGCCGCTCAGTATATTTTTTGTATTGAAAAAATTGTTGCCAAGTTTTTTGCGACGCATTTTTCTTAACAATGACTGTCTTTCCGAAAGCCCGGTAGTATAAAAAAGTGACATATGTACCAACAAAAAATTGGAAAACTCCCGAAATTGTCACTTCAAAGTTCAATATCTCCAAAACGGATCAACCGATTTTGATAAAACATGTCTAAGAACCATCTCTAGAAAACCTGCTTTCAAATAAAAAAGATCACATTCAAATCGCTTCACCCGTTTAAGAGCTACGGTTCCACAGATAGACACACACACATAGCGGTCAAACTTATGACACCCCTCTTTGCATTGGGGGTTAAAAAGAGGTCTTTGTGGACTACCTACAGAATAAACATTTTTCGGTAAGTATATCATCAACATCCCAGCTCAGCCTATATACGTCCCACTACTGAGTAGAAGCCTCTTCTCAGAATGAGAGTGCTTGGTAGTAGTTCCCACACGGGCCTAGTGTGGATTGGGAACTTCCTTCATACACCATTAAATTGTTTTGGAATGTGTAGTTTCTAACGATGTTTTCCTTCACCGTAAAGCTCATTGTAAATTTGAAATGTCTCGCAGAATTTCGAAATGCAGAGGCGAGATCCCGAGTTTGAATCCACTATCCTATGCTCAAGAGGCCTTAGGTCAAACCACTAGACCACCATGGTTTTTCTATTTAAAAACTATTTAAAATTTCTTTTATTGTTTCATACACAAGTATGCATATTAAGAGTTGCAACTGTGTTATCACTATGAATCAGTATATTAATACAGAACTAATTAATGCATGCTCTATCATTTTAATTGGCTGAATCATGTAGCCTTTTATGGAACCTGCTAATTGTAACAATGTGGTTTCATAGGTGCTATTTTTACGCTAAATAAGCGCACATAGACGTCGAGTTACAAACAGCCTGCTAATACCTTTACATGGGTGCTATTTCAGTATAATACATACACAAGTCTTTAAATGATTTCGTACCATATTGTATATTTAGTAAGGTTGAATATTTCTATATATTTTGTAGTGTTTTGTATTAGAATCTTTAAAAATAAAGATACCTAGGTAGCTAGGTAAATCATACAATTAACTGTAGGTATAAATAGTTATGAAATAAACAGATAGGTAATTTTTTGATTTTTTATTTATAGGGTTGCAGTGTCTGGAAAATGGTTAATGGTGGGGGGCACTAAATAAATACGGAAAACTAAATTCCGAAAGTCGAAACCACGAATTTTAAAATACCGATTTTTATAATTCAGAATGTTTTAAAACTCCTAATATGACTATTCCGATTCTTCATAAATCCGATTTTTATAAAATCAAAAATAACTAAGATTTAAAATTAGAGATGTGCCGATCATGACTTTGACCGACTAGCCGATTAGTCGGTTGTAAGGAAGCCGACTAATCGGCCGATTAGTCGGCCAAACCGATCACAGTTTCCATGACGCTTCCTTAACCAGCTGATTCGCGCGCAAGTCGCAACCAACACCCCTGTAAGTTACTTATCAAAGCGGTGTTTTTGTTTAAAAATATTTTACCTACTCTTATTATTCATTAAAAGTAACTTTAATGTTTTTCTTTAATTTCAAAAAGAAAGTTAAATAAAAAATAGTTAAACAATGATTCCCATAAAATCAAATGCCAAAAATATTGAATATGCAATGAAAAAAAAAGATGTACAATGGTCACGTGAAAGTTGCTTTGCTTTACATTTAAAAACTAATAAGAATGATTATAAAATGCAAATATTAATAAATAATCAAGGCTCTGCATATACATGAAAATGTATATTTTATTGAAAAATACATACAAAGTAAGAGGCCGGATAGTCGGCGCTTTTTGCCGACTATTCGCCGACTAGTCGCCGACTACGATAGTGGCCGATTAGTCGGCTTTACCGACTAGTCGGCGACTAGTCGGCACATCTCTATTTAAAATTATGATTTTCAAAATTCCGAACTTTTTTAATACACCGAACAACAAGAAGTCTGACTCAATAATAATCCGAAATGTCAAAAGTACGAATCCTAATTACTAAAATAAAGAATTACAAAATTCCAAATATCATCACACCGATCAATAAGAAATCCCGACTTATACAGTAGTAGGTAACTGTGATTCATTTTCAGCAATGTGACACAAGGTCGACGGAGCTCTGCTTCGCGGAGCTCCTATTTCGCGCAGTTTAGGACGCCTTGACGCAATTCTAACCTAACCTAACCTATGCAGATCAATTTACCATTATTTACCCATTATTTTCCCATTATTTAAACCACAAAATTTAATTTTCCGAATGTCATATATCCCAATGAATAATGTAATTTCGGAAAATTTATAGTCAGAATACCGTTCTTCGTGTTTTTCATTCTTTATCTTCTTACACTAAGAGGTTTTAATTTCAACATTTTATACAAAATCGGTAATTTGAAACCCGTGATTCCGACTTTTGGAATTTCGTTTTCGTATTTATGTAGTGTACCCAGCTCCAGCTTATCTATTAAAATAATAAAGAATAATACTCACTAGGTACATTATTGGTAGGCACCAGTGCCCAATCCGGGGACGAGTCCTCATCGTCCGACATCCTGGCAATTCACACTAACACTTGCATGTCCATACACTAACACTATATTATGTATAAAAGCTACCGTAAAATTTAAGGCAGTTTATTGTGTGTGTTTGTTTGTTCCATCGTTATGTACCTGTAAAAAAAATTAGGAATTAATACTTGTTTGTAGAATATGATAATGAGAAACCATCTAGATTTTTTTTTCGCTCGAAAAATCTCCCACTGCTGGGCAAAGGGCTCCCCTTTCGTCCGCCACTCTTCCCTATCCTGGGCATGAATTTTCTGAAACTATTCTAGCCCTCACCAATATTAAAGCATCATTTATTTAAACTTAAGTTAAAGAACCGACTTACTAAAAAAGCATATTATACTGTAGACGAACTTTTTAATGATAATGATAGAACTTGACATAAAATATTTACTTTAATATAAGACTGATATTTGTACACTTATTGTTAAGATTTAAGATTACTTTGAATTATATAATTTATATGACATTGCCATGCCCGCCCAGGGCCCATATGAAACTAAATGTACCTACTTAGTTATTAAGATCTGTACAATACTATGGTTGCAATAAATAAATGACTAAGAAATGACTAATGACTAAAGATAAAAAGAAAGAAAGAATGGTAAAGATGCAAATTTAAATTTTGTAGAATTATCAGTACATATTTTCCTACATAAATACTATGAAACTTCTGCAATTGTAGAGAATCAGAACTGCCGCAATGGCGTGTATCTAAGTACTTGTGATTAGTCAATTTTTGTTACTAGTTTCGATCACCCTTCAACATAGGATAGTAGTCCAAAATCTCCCAAAAAAAGTCATTGGTCATGTGACAGGTTAAAAAATATTAAAGCATTTCACCAATGGAATTGTATAGTTTCAGGATAATAACTATTCAATATCCTTTTTCCCTGTGACCCTTCTCAAGCTATCTCCACACCAAATTTCATCCCAATCAGTACAGTACTATAAAGCACTAAAGTGTATCAAAGGAAACATACCCACATTTACATATTTCTAATACTAATAAGTTAGTATTTTCAAATTGACTGCACTTTCATAAGTGAAAATAATAGCTGATAAGAATTTTGGTAAAATTTAGTGTGTTTTTGATTAATTAGAAGCTTCAGTGTTTTACTTTGTAAACTAGTTTGTAACCTTAATCACACACACTTTAAATCATATATTATATAGGAACTACACCCATGTATGAAACACAGCCACTGCTTATTTAGTTAACATGGTTTTTATATCACTGAGTAAATATTGATACAGTATATTACAGCTGTTTATTGTGAACACTAATTATGAAACATAAGTCGAACCTCAACTAAGTACAACTGCTTAATAGATAAGAGGTAATAATAAATAAATGAGTATGTGTTAAATACTTCACTCACAAGTCTACATAAAAAGTAAGTTTCACTGTTTTCCCAATACAATAGGCTTGAATTCTTAGACTTAGTATTAATAATATACGAAGTAAAAGGGTAACAAAAACGAACGAAGGTGCAAAAAGTTTAAACGCCCATAACAGCTTATAGGCAGGAAATCAAACACAAATTTCACCATTGTCTAACGACACAAAAGGCGACGAATTACTTTCTATCCATTCATCACAAGGTTGCGGCGACATTCGATATTACAACTCTTTCGCAATCTAATCCAAACGTAGATTTGAATCTAAATACCAAATCATTTTTTTCTACAAAAAAACTATAGTTAGAACACCGATGACATATCGATACGTTTCCGCATCGAGCCTATAAATAAACAATAACATATTACTTGCGTGAGACGAAAATAACAGCCAGTTGTAACAATATATTTCCAGTTTCAATTTTGTATTGTTCCGAGTCCTAGAGCACAGAGATCTTAACCTAAATCCATTCTATCGATTGTTATGCAAAAACACTGAGATGACTCATTGTTGTCACTTAAGTTAATTACACTATCTTCAACTTAATCATATTCACCTGATAATTTCGATACGTTAAAGGCTTATTTTATTAGTTAACGAGTCCCCGAAGCGTACATTTTACTCGGGGGTAGCCAGAGGGCTCGGTCGAATCCATTTTGTTTGACGTTCCTTGTCAAACTTACTAAATTTTATGCTATTGAACAGAAAGCTGTGATCAAACTTTACTCTCTCATAATTTTCAATGTTACATAAACAGTAGCTGCGTTGTACGAAATGTAATAACCATAGACTGCTAAACTGATGAACAATACATAAGCCGTTCCAACTTATACAAATGCTCTACTCAGAATAAATTTAAGTAAGTTTCTTAACTTACTTGAAAATCATTTATCTGAGTAAATCATTAACATTTTATAAGCGGTTTGATTTTAAATATTTATTATGTGTAAATCAGTAAAAAAGTGCAATCTTGTGCATTTCCTTACATTGATGAAAAAAGCGAAATAAGTGATAACTTAAATATTAATATCGTAGCATTTTGCTTCTATTGTTGCTTCTCTTATACTTTTAAAGTTAGTAGAGTAGAAATGATAAAACAATTCGATGGATAAAACTGAAGGTAGAATCGAACTTCTTGCTACATTCCAACCGGTTCGCTACCGATCGTGATTGCTAAATTCGGGAGCATTGCGCTGGCAACGTCCTCCCCGGAAGTGGCTACGGAAATCCTTCACAAGTATTAGCACTTTTAATCCAAAAATGAAAATATTGTGCTTCTAAACCATAGTTATCCTTATTTTAATTTATAAAATATATTTAAAGAAACGTAATTGTATTATTTTGTACTTTGTTTGGCAATATAAAATAAATTCCAACGTAAAGAGTATCATACTTGAATGAGCGTCATATTGTGCGTAATGGAGTCGACGATCTGTTGAATAGAGTTTTTATATTTCAAATTGTGTTTTCCGAAGAAAAATCACTGAAAAGTTGGTGATTATGTGCAATATTGGATCACAGTGAATGAGACACGATAACTTATGGATTCCTCCTATAGAAATATCTATTCAAACAACCTCGCTCGCCTGTCAATGGTATGTGTGCCATCAAAATATTTTGGAAAGTTTATTGAATTTCAGTTTTAAATGATTATTTCATGTGTCATTTAACTTAAATCGACAAGTATTTATCGTAATTCAGTGATCTTAAAGTAAGATTCAATGTTTGGCGTCTCTTTTAGACGGAATACGCGATGGCTTTGTGGTCCGCGTAATTGAGTAGCTACTTGGAAAGGTCACGCATTCATTTTAGCCTTTTTGTTTCCAGCCTGGCAAACGTTGCGGCTTACATCTAATTGTGGTCCGCGTACGACGCGAGTAACAAAAAGTTGGACTCGATACGAGTTAATGGTTTTGCGGGGGCACTTGGATTGCGAAGCGCAGTCAAATGAAGGTATGGCTTCCGATCAACCCGTTAAAAAGAAGCAGCGCATAGACGCGCCAGACATCGACGATGGCAGCGACAGATCTGCTGAAGAGATTGCGGATATATTTGACTCTGAAACACCAGCAGCTGAGACCTCAGATGAATTTCCACGAAATGGTGAGTCTCCCGATAGTGGGACCGTCAGCGAAGACGCTGTTGACTGTTCTACCATCCTACGGCTGCCTTTAGTGGACACAATACCTTCAGGCTCCAATTCAACTCCATTATGGACAGTAGCAGATGACAAACTTCTCACTGAACTGAGGATACTTCAAGAGAACTTGGTAGGGCAGTGCTTATGTCCTGTAGAAGAGCTGAGGGTGTCTCAAATGTTTGATAGGCGCCTCAACATAGTATCCTGGCCACTGACATGCTCCTTAACTTATTTGTCAACGATGCAGCTTATGTTTGATATTTATTTAAAACAGAACAACACTGGTACAATATGTTCTAAACTAATGCAGGCATGTGACATGCTTGTGAGAAACAGGCATGACTGGATCACAGAGGTTGTAGAGTTGGCAGACCATAAGAGCAAGTTTATTACGTTCGTAGCCAGCAGGGTACTGGCTAGCTTCCTAATAGTTGCCAAGGATACAGTTGATGAGAACTGGCTACAACAAATTGCGGAAAACATTTATCTGTTTGATAGAATCAACAGAATAACAGTACAAAAAATAAACTTTAGCCTTGATATTATTAAAAGGATAGTGGAGTGGAAAGATGTTGAGCAGCATCCTCTAGAAGACAGCAACTACATCAACTCTGTTGGCAACATGCATGTTCAGGAAGACAATCCCTTCAGAAGTAGTGTCGGCTACAGCAGTACAAGTCAGATGCCATCATCAAGTTCTCATGGTGATAATTTACACAATGAGTTTTCAAATCTACAAACTCATAGTGCTCCATCAACTTCATCAGGTGAAAAACCTACTGAAAACAAATCAGCGACATTTAAACTCCATGAACCTGTGTTGAAATTCCCCATGGATCAGCAGGTCAGTGGAGTAGAGCAGCCTGAATCCCCTGAACCTCCGACATCAAGAATGGAGAGGGTCAATGAAAACGGATGCATAACTGTCATACTCACAGACTCTGAATCGTTTGACACTTCACATATAAAATGCTTAACGATAAAAACGCTAGAGCATCACTGGCCTGTTTTAGTCAAAAATATGAAACTCCTGCTTCTAAGGTACCTGAATTTAGCTAATGCTGAAAACTGTATACTTACTTTCTTCTCACTTTGGGAGAATATTATAAGTGTGAAAGCGAATCTTTCAGTTATTGATACTAAACCATTCTACGCTGATCTGCAAGGCTTTGTAGACTTGTTGCGGAACACGGTGCTTCCAGCCATGGTGTACACACATTTACTAAGTTTATTCAATGAAGTCTTATGCTATGGCTCAACATTAGCTTTACAAGATATTTTACCTGAAGAAATATGCTGCTTAGCACATTCAATTGTCCGATTTGTGAAAGATTTCAGGCTACTAAATGATGTCAGAATAAGGAACAGTAGAAGTGGTTTTAGTTTTCTAGGTAATGAGTGTACAGTTTTAAGGGACTATACCTTAGGCGCTGCAGTGACGCCGATGTCGTCTTCTATTCAATTAGTAGATCAAAGTTACGGAGATGATGAAAACGAGGATTCTTCGCAATCTAGTAGTGAAGTAGATAAAACCATGTTGCAAAGAATGTCACTATTAGTTCTGAAGTCTATTGCAGTGACAGTTAAAGAAATGCGCTGTGATTCGTCGGATAGCTCGATTGATTCATCTGATTACAATGCTATACAGGACATGCAAATAGTCGAACGTTCCATTCGCGATGTTTTGAAGAAACTAGACGTTTTCATTAGAAATACAATGGAATTTCACCCTGAGACACCCTTCACTAAAATGCTCATACACTTGTTCAGTGAACAAGACGATTACTTGATTGAATCTATGGTGTGTACTTTGGACATAACAGTTGGCATTGTGTATAGGAATTCTGTGTATCCAGATTTAATACCTATGTTGAACCCAATAGCATCATTTATAGAATTCTTGAAGGTAGTCTCACATGACAGCGATGTTTTGCTAGATTACTTAGTGAGCAACGAGACATGTTTCTTGCTGTATCTGCTTAGATTTCTGAAGTATGTCCGCCGCAATTGGCCAAAGTTCATTGAGACGTGTCAACACACTGACTCTGCAGGGAGTAGGGGTTTGGATGAAACTATGAGTGTTCTAATAAGACTCCGGCTACAGATTAGCCGATTGGTTTCTAGATCACTATTCCCGTATAACATAAGCCCAGTCCTGAGGCTGCTGGAGGTCTGTGAAAGCTTGTATGAGGGAAATGAGTTGAGTTGAAAATTCTAGGTTGTTAAGACTGAGCGCAAGTCAGTCCAGGTTTTTTGCAGGTCTACCATCTTTGTTATAGCGGATGCTATTTAATTATGGTCATAATGAATGTACCTCAAAGCTTATCCACCTTTCTAATGCCCCAATAGCACTTGCCTCAAAATAAAGTAATGAGAACCGAAGTTCCCATACATTCAAGGCAAAAGAAAAAAATATGTAAAGACTGCCAATTATAAATCCTATACATTCATTCCAAAACATATTTGGTTAACTTAAGTTTAGCATTTAATTTGGCTAAGTTAATTTATATTATCAATAATTTTGGATGTATTATTTTTGTAGCAATTTGTTTCAGTGTAAGTTAATATATATTTTGTGTGTACTTAGGATTTTTAACTTCAAGTCTTCCTATAAAAGATGAGCCCCTTTAGAAGAGTGTTCAGAGCCAGCAAATTCGAGATCTTTTATTTATTATTTAGGCTGGTCTAAGGTGTTTTACAAGTTTTACACGTCTTTGACTGCGGAAAACGCTCAAATGTGTGCCTTACCGTAATATAAATAAGGGTGCTTTTATTCTTATTTGAATAACGTGTTATTGCACTAAGCCTATAAAGTATACTATAAAAGTGCATTTTTCTTTGCATAATATCATTAATTAAATATTTCTAGCATTAAGTTATTTTATAGAGTTATGATATACATAAATGGTTGTATAATATAAATAATTCGGTCTAAGTTACATACGTATGCGGGTGTATATAACATTTTACTAAATTATATTTCATGCCACAACAATGTACATATGTCGCCATCAATTACCATATTATTTAGTAACTGTAATGTCAGTATTAACGCAATGTCCTAATTTATTAATTACAGTGGGTTTTCACTTGGCAACTCCAACAAGAAGTGTTTATGGCATTATCTTCAACTTTATACATTCCACTGCAGGAAACAGGCTTTATCTCAGAATGAGAAAGCTTAAACTGTTGTTCCAAAATTTTACTTTAAATTAAGAAATGCTTCATATTAGGATGTGTTGTTTCTTAAAATAGTGAGATGAAATTAGAAACAACATTTTTAAAATTTAAATTTAATTATAAAAAGCTCGATTTTGCTTCGTGTTTCTCTATAGTATGATCTTCTCTATTATTCTTTTTTTCACTAGTACTTATGCTTGTTGATTTGTCAAGTGAAATCACATTATGTTTTGACTACGGGATCTATTTAGGGTATATCACATAGCTTTAAGTGTTAGGGAACAACATACAGACTGTTTTATATACGCTAAGTGAATTGTTAAATCGAGCTACATAGCTTTGAATTTTATAAAATATCAAAACTGCATTCAGTTTTCCAATAGAACACAATTTTCAAACTGTATGTTCAGAATCTCACAATACAATATTATTTATTTGAAACATGTATATGTTGAAAAGTATGTCGCTTTGAATTCTGTATCAAAAACAGTAAACATAGTTATCAAAACTATGTGATTTTAAAAAGTTTTCGCAATAGAAGCAATCTTTTAATTTTTCAGAATTTTCTTTTCTTTTCTAATTGATTGACTGTAAATTTACCTTCTTGAATATGCGCACAGATTTTCGTAAAACTTGTCTCCTCTGTTTAACTAAGTAATACATGATACATACAGAATCACTAATTAATTATTTGGGCTATTTCTAGTTGTTTGCACTTCACCCTTCCTTGCCCAGTCAGCAGCAGAAGTAGATGAGCAGTTCTGGTGCTCAGTATGATCTGAACACTATTACCTTGGCAGTAGCATTGTGTGTAGATCATTATGAACATCCTAACTACTCCACTACTGCTGCAGACTGTTCACACTGCGAACCACTCCTTTTTTCGCAGTACTTTGCACTGCAGACGTGTGGGAAAAAATCCTTACGTTAATCCGTACTTATTATAACGCGAAGATTTCTTTTTCTTCTTTATTTTCAATAATTGTATAACAGAAAAATTGCCAGTATCTCGCACTGGGGTGCAGGAGAGGGGTGCAAAAACAGCCCATTATCATCCAGTCGATCCCAACGAGGGTTGTCTTAAATTAATAGATAAATTTGACAGATCTTGCCAACAATATCCTTAAATTTGTCTTGATGCAGTACTCTTATCCCTTAAATGTTGACATTGTTTATAGTTTGTATAAAAAATGCATAAGGGTTAGAAAAGTTTTGGATAATTATTTTGAAACCACAAATCAAATTCTAAATTTTGTGTCAAGTTAAGGTAACCCTAAGTTATTATTGTTAAGTAACAATAATTTAATTTAACACCAATAAAGCGAAATATTTTTGTATAATTGAGTTTATTTTCTTGCCTGCTTGCTGCATAAATTAACTTTAGTGCACAAGTTACCTTTTAATAATAACTTTTTCAACAGATTTCAAAAGGAGTTTATCCATTCGACTAGATTCGACCCGTGTATTAATATTATCTATCAGAATTGCATAGATATAGTAGGTATGATACTCTAGCAGAGTTTCTCAAAAATAAAACAAATAGATTTTATTTCAATAAAGTTGTTAACTAAAACGCTTGACAAGTCAAATAAATGGGTTTGTTGTAAAAATCTCAAAATATGGATTTTATAATTTTAAGTTAAATAGTCCTGAAGATATTACGAAAATATGAAAAAAATACTATTCTCCCTTATATCACACGACAATTTCTTTCTTAACCTGCTGGAAGGCAAAATAAAAGGAAAACGAGGTAGAGGAAGACCAAGATTGACCTATTTTAACCAGGTGAAGGAAAGGGTGGGTGTCGTGTCGTATCAGGAAGTCAAACAGCTGGCCGAAGACCGTGCGGAGTGGCGATTACTCCACCGACAAGATCATAGCTCTTAAATTTAAGAAGAGATTGTATGTATCGTATAACACTAATGTTCATAAAACATGAAAATTACAGTCAACAAGAGAAAGATGAACAAAGGCGAACTTATCCCGCTAAAGTTGTTACGAAAATATTTCTTGGACGTCATTCTCCGGAGCGGTACAACTCGGGGATCTTTAAAAAACGAGCCTATCAATCTCTCAAACTACTAATAATAATTCGTAACTCTCAAACGGCCAGCAACGGACCTGTGACACCCCTCGTGTTGCGGTTGTCTATGGGCGGCGGTGATTGCTTCTCATCAGGTGACCCTCATGCTCGTTTCCCCGCTCTTTCATGGAAAAACATTGACTATGTATTTCATTCAGGAGTTGTTTCACTTTTTGCGAGGAATATGGAAAATAAATGAAATGCACTTAAAATTCGTTACGTATCACCAAACTGTATTTCTATCATAATTTACAACATAAAAACATACAATACTACATTGTACATAGTAGTCCTAACAGTTTTTATACATAAATACCCTCCTTATGCAGTATTGCTTTCGATTTCTTCAGTACACAGTCTTCGCGTCAGAAGGTCTACTCCGAAACACAAAATTCGAAGTTCGTATCGTGCGATCCCTCTCGCTCTCGTATTAAATAGTATAAGTGTGAGAGGGACCGCACGACACGAACTTCGAATTTTGTGTTTCGTAGTAGCCCTTCAGCTACAGAGTTGGTAAACAATTTTAAACCTTACCTCCACTTAACTAAACTTAAAATCAAATAACTCATCTCATCAGTGCCACTGGTAACCGACTCCAAAATTCTTGGATACATAAACGTTTTCACATAAATACTAACTTACAGACTGATTCTATACATTTAAACATTTATATGAATCCATAGACTAAGAGCTGGCACATTTTATTTCACACAAAAACAAAAGAGGAAAATTGAGTTCTCGTTAGCACAACTACCTACAAAAAAAAAACCAATAAACTAAATACTCGAATTACATTATACTTTTTGAAAGCATAAAGTAGTTACTTTTTTCATATTTATTGATATCCTCATCGACGGGTCTGTCAATGGCGAACCTTGCTAATCCTGAAGGGCTACTCCGAAAAACAACGTTCGAAGTTCGTGTCGTGCGGTCCCTCTCACACTTATACTATTTAATACGAGAGCGAGAGGGAT
Source organism: Choristoneura rosaceana (assembly GCA_037349165.1). Classification (NCBI taxonomy): domain Eukaryota; kingdom Metazoa; phylum Arthropoda; class Insecta; order Lepidoptera; family Tortricidae; genus Choristoneura; species Choristoneura rosaceana. The sequence continues at coordinate 3,363,925 of JAZBNJ010000007.1, forward strand.
CGCACGACACGAACTTCGAACGTTGTGTTTCGGAGTAGCCCTTCTGAGGTGAGAACGAAGATAGCTGACAAAACCCTTCGACTTATCCTCGTAAGACCCACGTTAAAATTTGTGCAGGTATCCCAATTTGAAACTTGCAAATTAATCAAGAAAAAGTTGATATTTGCTGACTTTTTGTGCTAAATTTAGTACTCTGGGCCTTACAAGGTTAAAGACAAATTAAAAATCGTCACTGGGCAATTACAGAACCCCGTTCGCTTTATACAGCTAAGAGTTTCTTTGAACTATGACACTCAAGGAATGTCTGCTGAATTTAAAGTTCTTAGCTCCAAATAGGCTGTGCACTATGCACTTTTATAGATATAGATCGGAGTGTTCGTCCATTGACAATACTACCGCGGGCATGTAGAAAGCTAGGCTGTATTGACTAGGCATTGACTTAACTGGTATCTTTTTTACAGTCACCATGTACGACTATCGAGTCGCCTATGGTGGACAATGTTCCAGTGTTTGTCTGCCATAAAAGACCTAATTTCACCTAAAATAACACTCACTTCAACTACCTAGCTCTTCGCCTATTCGAACAATAATGTCAATAATCCATTCTATACTTTATTTCTAATTACACTTGGTTTCTAAACATCGAAATGACTTTTGACTTTTTACATTTCAGATTTCTCGTGGACCTATTTTGTCCAGTGACAGCGTAGGTACTGGATTTATTTAGAAAAATACATTTACACATTCACATTCTATTAAAGTAACGCATAATATTAATAGCAATAGGAGTGTTGAGCTGCTAAGAAAAATAACTGGGACTATCCGACACTATCCAAGAGCACAACAGCACAGAATATTCATACTATAGCTATAGAGAACACTGGTTCTAGCCCTTGATCAACGTAGAGCGAGATTGTCTACGCTTCCGCGCCTCTGAAAAGGCGCCATCACAATGTTATTTTGCACTGGAGCCTAGAAAATAGCGCCCCCTCCCATCTGGCGCCTGAGCGATCGCCCACCGCCCCTCTCGCCAAGGGCCAGCGTTATACATAGACTGGATGGCTTTAAAAATATATATCTGGTAGAGTTGCTTACCGGTTTTTTCAACAGACAGTAGTTTTTCGTCATTCTTATGTGGCTACGGCCTAAATTGAACAAAGATTTTACTTTGACTATTTAAAAGTACTGCGTTCTGAGTGGCTGGTTATACGTCCCTCATCGACATCGATTTCTTCCCTCCAGGCGACAATTTGTATTTTTTCAGGCAGGAACTACGACACGCACACATTATTGTGAGTGCAAAATGTACCTAGTATTTATTTTGCCAACTATCAGAGCATTAATTTTAGCGAATTCTAGCGCTCTTTCTCCTCAATAAAATCCCTTCGAAGCGGGAAAAATCAACATCGATCAAGGAACGTCTGAGCGCGAGAAAAGAAACTAACCGTCTCGATTATTTGTGATTTTCAGATAGTCTATAAATCTGGAGCCAACGTGTAATATAATATCGCACGGTTTGCATTACATTGCCGTGTTAATTCAACCAGTTACTGCATGACACTAAGCCATAGCTCAGCGGCCGTGCAATGTATAACAACGCGCTCTATAATCGTCGTTCTATAGTACATAAATAAGGCTGTTTTTCGAATCAAGTAGCAAAACTCGCACGTGTGTATAGGTCTCTTGGACGATGTCGGACAGCCCCGGGACCATAAGTTTTCAACGTTATTTTACTCCGTCTTTTCTTTTCCACCAGTGCCAGTGACAGCCCTTTTAACTCCTATATGGGGCTGTTTTTGCCCACCCGAGAACCTATGCTTTAAACGAACCTACCTCATAAACCTGAGCTGATCTTGGCAGACCATTATAACTTGACCCGTTCGCTCGAATAATATTCAAACAGCAGCTCAGCCCGTACAATTCTCTCAACAAAATAGTATCGTAGCCCAAAAGAAAATGAATCATAAAAAGCAAACTAAGCGACTGAATAAAATTATTTATCCTAATTTTGTAGATGAATAACTATATCATGATTCTTGAAAATGTTGTAGTAGAATTCTGAGTTAGGGGTCATTCAAGTATTACCTAAGCAGAATTATTTTTGTAATTTTTAACCCCCTCCACCCCCTTGTCAGCGAAAGTCAGCAAAAACCTCCCCCCTCCCCCCTATGCTTACGTAAACATTGGTATATATTTTTAAATCTATTCAGGTTTCTTTATTGTTATTGCAAAAAAAACAAGATTTATAAATAAATATTGCTGACGTAAGCACCATTTAGACCCCCAGCCCCTATGTCATCAAAAATAAGCAAAGAAAAGACCTCTCCACCCCCCTTCCGGAACAAACCCTTATGGAACAATCTGCATATTTTTTTAACGTGTAGAAGGTACTACGGAGCTAAATACAGTAAATACATAGCAAAAAAACTGAACGTGTTTAAATCTAGGCCAAGTTATAATGGTCTACAACTTAGGAGAGTCCCAGTCCAGTTCTCTGGTCTTTTCACAAAAACACATCAGTGTTTTAAAAAACTTTTTTATTTTATTTCACACATCTAGCCGCAGACCAGAGGAATAGACCAACGCACTCACATTCCGAATGGCATACTTAATGCTATTCTAAACAATAAATCTCAATTTAATTGACTTGCAGCAAAATAAAAAAATATATTTTCGTAATCAAACCTCGCTTTCGTCAACTGCTTTCATTGGTCCTTTTACAATGTTGGTTTAATGTTCTGACCAATCGGAAGCGAGAACGCCAAACAGGGCACACAGTTAAAAAAGTATAATAAAATTAACTTAATCTTTCATTTAGTTAATTTTATGTCCTTAAAGATACATCAAACAAAACATTCAGTTCAAATCGTAATACGTATCAGCAAGTTTTGTTATAATTTCAATAATTTTTAGGGTTTCTGTGACCGGCTAGATGGCGCTAGTACCGTAAGGTCCGTTAAAAAAATATATATTCGTGACAATTACTTACACAAAGGTAGATAACATCGACATTTCGTCACTTCTTTTAAAAATACTCGTATCTCAAAATAGATAATTTTCTGAGTGAACTTTATGAACATTATGTCAAGGTTCAATTTTGTCGACTAATTATTTTAGATACGAGATTTTTCAAAGTTGTGACGATTTGTTACGTTTGTGATTTGAACTATACTCAAGTCCAGAATTAGGCGAACCAACTTGACAGTTTATTACACACAAATGTTGCCACAGTAACACCAGTGCTGTAATAACGATATTTAAAAAAAAAAAATAATCAGAAAAACCTTAACACGAAATAATAACAAAAGAAATCTTTTATTTGAAAGGTTTCGAAAAAAAATTTGAACAACGGGTTAATAGTTGGGTCTCCACTGAACGAGCCGCCTCGCGAGGCAGCCATTTGCGGTGCGATTTTGAGCCCTGTGCCGAACAAAATCATGCCTCATGCGTTTGCCTCGGGAGGCGGCTCGCTCAGTGGAGACCCGGCTATTGTCATTTTTATCGTTTTCAGGCCTAAAGCTATGAAAATAAAGTCCAAAAGTGACAAACATTTTCATTCCGCGTCTATACAAGGTTATATCGACAAATTTGGATCGACATATTATTCCTATGCCTGTTTTTTTTTGCTGTCTGGTAACATTTTCAGTTGTCAATCTAGTTCGCCTACTTTTGGACTCTAGTATAAATGAGCTAATCGCAGGTCCAACGGACCTATCGATAATAACGCCATCTAGCGATATTTTTATCATGAAAACCTAATTAATCCGCTTACATTATTTTTGTTTTTTCTGTTAAACATTAAAACATGTTGCGATCTATTTTCCATCTCGAAAAAACCTTTGACATCCCATAATACGTATCGTTTTAATTAACATAAAACAATATCTCATGTGCGTGAACAGCATAATAAAATGTAGTAAATATACAGTCAGTAAGTAGAAACTTTGGTTCATAATAATTAAACCATACAAAAAACATACAATTTTATATCGCTGACTATAACAATAATGTAATGAAGTATCTTGTATTGAAGTGCACAATTGGTATGTAATCACATTGTAATAAGTCAGCGATATTTTCAAAGTGTAAAAATATAGATGAGACACTCTCTGCCTATGTTCTTTTGACCTTGAATATCGCACCGCACTGCGGTTCCCAAAATACTCAGGGTTGTCACGAATATTTTATTTTAATGTTGTGTAACTTTTGTTCAACCCTAGTTGGGCGGACGTGTCATTGATTATTATTGAGTGTTGAAAAGAAATCTCATCTAGATTTTTTTTACATACAAAATAAAAGACTAAAGTTCACACTAATCCTAATTAGACTTCGTACAACAAAACAATAATTGTTACACATAAAAAAAACATACCACACGTACATGGTAAACAACACAACACGTATAGATGCTATCCAATTTTAAAACACCGAGAAACCTTTAGTGTTTATTTTATCCAAGCGAGATCACATAGCAGACGAAGGGTTAAATCAAGAACACAATTAAAAAAAAACTATTGCGACATGTTGCAGTTCACAACAAAAGGATCTTTTTCATTTTTATATTCTTTTATTGTAATTTGAATCTGATGCGACGCGGATACTTATCCCATGAACTGCCACAAAAAATACTTTTGAATGTTACTCATCTCTCATTTCTCGTTCAGAACGTCAATTATAAAACATTGGATAACAAATATGACGTAACACAAAAAAAAAAACAAAAAGAAAAAAGAACAAACAAACTTACAAACATATTCAGGTATCATAGTCTTCGTCGATCTGTAGATTGCCAGAGTTAAAATTGTCTAAGTCCACATAGGGATTCGCAGAAGTCACCGCTCCCAAGGGCTTGACTTTCTTTATCGGTTCCTTATTCTTAGAGGTCTGCCTGTGAAACCTGGGCTTCATATCATTGGGAACAATATTAGAAGCTGTTGCGCCTAAAACTTTAATTTCCGGCTTAGCTAAGCTTTTCGTAAAGTCGATATTTATGACTGGCGTCACTGGGGTCAGGGGTGGGGTTGACGTCGGTTCCACGAAGAACCTTCGTTCTGGCTTTGGCACTGGTTCCACTCTGCACTGGACGGGGGTTAAATTGGCGTAGTTAGACGTAGAAGGTTGTGGACTAGCGTATGTCGGGTTGGGGGTGATCACACTGTGATGCTGGACTTCCTCTGGGAGTGTTTCTTGGTAGAAATTGGCGGTGCGGATGGTTTTTTGCGGGGGTTTTAGGGACAAGTCGATGACTGTGTCTGTGGAGACTATGGTCGCGGGAGCGTCGACCCGGGGCCTGTGTATTTCGGGGTCCAGGGAGACGCTGCGTATGGGCAGGTCCCGGGAAGGCCTAGGCCGGACCTCGGAGCTGCTGGAGCTGCTGGAGTCCTCTCTGTTCAGTCGGCGGGGGGGTGCTGACGTGTCGGAAAGTCTGTGGAGAATGTTGGGAAACTTTGTTAGGTATTAAATGATATTGACCGGATTACTCACGTCTTAAATCGAGTTTAGCTCGACATGTTTCGGGGGTGTTTCATTCCGCGGAAAGTGCGTGAAGCCATTGAGATTGGTCGTCATCCGAATTGTATCCCAAGTTGGAAAACAGTATTAGATACTCGTGCTGCGTCATCGGTTGGTGTGAAAGTGCCTTTACGGAGCGATGTTGTTAGTTTTGTGTGCCACCCTACATTTGATAGTGACAATAAAAATGACGATGAAAATGTGGGTAGTTGTGCGCCTGAGTTAGTTTCGTCGGACAGTCGCGCGATCAGAGCGGTGGCGCGTAGTGCGCGTGTTGCGGCAGCCGCCGAGTCGCGTGCTCCAGTGATGAAGGGTTTCGAAATAACCCGAAACATGTCGAGCTAAACTCGATTTAAGACGTGAGTAATCCGGTCAATATCATTTAATATGAGTGAGTCTCACGGTAGTTTCATGATCAAAACTTTGTTAGGTGGATGTCAAATTGATAGATAGATATAAACTATCATTAATAAAATCGATTACACACCCTTAGCATATTTAATCGAGAATCGCAATAAATCGATTCGAATTCACATTGTCACAATCTTTTAATTGCTTAATGACATCTGTCACCGTACCCATCCTATCCGAAAAGTAGTATAGTCAAATAGTAAGGACCTACGCTAACTGCTGGAGCACGCCTGCGGGCGTGGGTGCAGGTATAATCCCAGTTAGCACTGCTCATACTATTGTTCAACAAAAGTCCACCCAGTAGGTAGCATGGGTCATGGGTGGCACCCAGGGCGGATATTGTATTGTCACCCCAAAACTCGAATAAAAAAAAAATACTGTGCAAGTACCATCAGCCAAATAGGAGGTCTACCACACTAAGGTTGATAATCGGTTCATCATCATCATCATCATCCCAGCCTATATACGTCCCACTGCTGGGCACAGGCCTCCTCTCAGAATGAGAGGGCTTGGGCCATAGTTCCCACGCGGGCCCACTGCGGATTGGGAACATCACACGCACCATTGAATTGCTTCGCAGGTTTGTGCAGGTTTGCTCACAATGTTTTCCTTCACCGCTTGATAATCGTTTGCATATCATAAAATAATAATGTCCATAGACGTGTCTGTCAATATTAAAGTTCGACTTTAGCGACATATTCATTTGATAGGAACTTGTTTAAAAATTGATAGACCACTTTGGCTGATGGTACAGGCACCGCACCTATGTATTTAAGTAGGTACTTATTATTGTTAGACATATAATTTTATTAGTGGCGGTTACGCAATCTGCCACAGTTTTAGGAATTTTCATAGCTGGCACTACTGATTTTCACGGTCGGATGTCACCCCTAATTAGGTGACACGGGGGGCGGGCCGCCCCCGCCGCCCTCCCCTAGCTACGCCACTGCGTCCACCCGCTCCGTGCAAACCGCGACAGCTAGGTTTGGCCCTAAAGTAATAACCTGGAGGAGTTAGGTGAATCCTCGGCACTCTGGTCCTTTTCCTCCGAAGCGTCTGGGATGTTCTGGACCTGGAGCAGGAAAAAACAAGGGATTTAAGTGATTGAAGACGTCACTTTGCGGAGCTAATCAAGCTACTAACTTTTAACTTGTTGAAAATACAAATCGAAACATAGATGCACAGAAAAACCAGAAAAATAAGACCAACACTGTGAATCGAACCCAGGTTCTCGGCATTCCGTGCCGCGTGATATACCGCTACACCACTGCTGGTCAACGGCACAGACACGAATTTCCCTATGCATCACATATCTCAGCTTGTTTTTACTTTACTTTGTAACTTAAGCAGTTACCTAGCGCCATCTATATTGTCTAACTCTCAACGAGAAGCCTTCAATATCTCCTTCGGAACTAACCGTTCACCCCTTAGACTATATACAACACTAGACCGAGCCTCAGTAAGAAACAATGCGATTGAAAACGTCCACTCTTTTTCTTGTTTGTGTGCGTGGCGACCACGTGACAGCTTCGTCTTTACACTCGAGTTACGTCAATCCGGTTGTCACTGTGTGCGTGCTAAATGATACCACGTAATGTCAAATCCCCTAAAATTTGGGGGAAAATTATTACGACAAGACGAAAATTAGACGCTAGTAAAGTAATGGCGAATGTAATCAAATTAAAAATGAATTAATAAAACTAAAACAGACAGACATGGCGAAACTATAAACTGTTTATCCCTCTGTGTACAAAATTACCTATTTAGGCATACATTTGAGAGCCGAATTTTTTACCGCTCAGACAGTATTATGCTTTGTTCGTGAATATTAAACTCAATAATATTACATGAATTCTTAGTACTAAAGATTATTTTCCAAACAATCGATTTGAATAAGTAGCACCTGGCGCCACGACAGTTAAATGTTATTAATTTAACATAGTAAATAAGTTATCGACTTTTTATAAATTATTAATTCAATCGTCATCATCATCATCCCAGCCTATATACGTCCCAATGCTGGGCACAGGCCTCCTCTCAGAATTAGAGGGCTTGGGCCATAGTTCCCACGCGGGCCCATTGCGGATTGGGAACTTCACAAGCACCATTGAATTGCTTCGCAGGTTTGTGCAGGTTTCCTCACGATGTTTTCCTTCACCGCAAAGCTCGTGGTAAATTGCGCACATGAATTTCGAAAAACTCAAGAGGTGCGAGCCGGGATTTGAACCCACGACCCTCTGCTTGAGAGGCGATATGTCAAACCACTAATCCACCACGGCTTCAATAATTTATTCAATAGTTCAATTAAAATATATATTTTTTTTATATATCAAACACTGCTGTAGCGTTTTTAGAAATAGATTTCAGAATTATCTGCAGAACTTGGCTATTATTTTTCACGTTTATATTTTTGGTGGGATCTAGACACGCGGTAGCATGTAACGATAAGTCCAAGCTAACAAAACTGACGATGACTTATCGTATCTGCTTAATGTGTGATGGGCTTTAAGAAATTATCACAACTTATGTAAATGTTCGGAAATTAAAGGCTATTATTATTATTATCCGAAAGCCGTGGTGGCCTAGTGGTTTGACCTATCGCCTCTCAAGCAGAGGGTCGTGGGTTCAAATCCCGGCTCGCACCTCTGAGTTTTTCGAAATTCATGTGCGCAATTTATCACGAGCTTTGCGGTGAAGGAAAACATCGTGAGGAAACCTGCACAAACCTGCGAAGCAATTCAATGGTGCGTGTGAAGTTCCCAATCCGCACTGGGCCCGCGTGGGAACTATGGCCCAAGCCCTCTCATTCCGAGAGGAGGCCTGTGCCCAGCAGTGGGACGTATATAGGCTGAGATGATGATTATTATTATATAAATCTCAAATAAATACAGAATAAAAGAAAGCTCAATAAGATGGTGCAAATATTCATTAAAATATCAAAGAACATTAATTAGATTCGTCATTTTCTCAAATAGATTAAAAATAAAAACTGTTCAGGTTCAGGTGAAATCGATATTTCGACTTTGTGCCCAATACAAACTATTCAGTACGATTTTGACTGAATTGTGGGGAATTTTGCACTGGAAACTGGTATCACCTATAAAAAATGTCACACAATTCTAACCTAAATAATTTAATCTTTTCTTACGAAATTTTATGGATTCTGGAGTACTTACCGATGGAAAGTCACGTTATTAGGATTTTTAATCCTGCCTTTATAATTGCGGCACACTTTTATAGCACATTTGGTCATATTTCGGCACTTTTATATTGCGCGCTCCGCATACGTCACCTACGGTGTCACAATGCAGACTGAGGGGGGGAAAATGACTTATAAGCCAACAGTTGGCTTATATTTTTTGGGGACGTTTTCATGCCGCCGACGGTCCATCTAGTGTTGTATATAATCTAAGGTTCACCCGTTTTAACTTGTTACCAGCGATACCGTAGGTACTTCTGCTTGCTACCGCTACAGTAGCAAGGTAAAAGGTTAAGGAGCTGCTTCACCACCCATTGATTAATTTAACTTTAAGATCCACTGCCGACCTGCATTAATATCTGTCACAGCGGATTGTGCAAAAATATTTGACACTTCCTGCCGACTCTAAAAATAGTATCAGATATTTATGCACGCTTGTTGTGTCAGATATTGGTGCTGGTGACTGTACGCTTTAAGTGCGAAGGGTTAAGACTTAAGTATCAGCCTTCTCCTCCTAGATCCGGTCCTCACTTGAGGACTAACATTTAACCAAATTCCAACTTTTCATGATTGTCATAAATTTTCAAATTCTTATTGAAAATTTGACTTGGGGTCTTGGCAGGGTATGGTCCTGACAGGCACTCACCAGGTCTCGGAGGAAGTCGAACCGCGCCTCCGCCAGGATGCACTGCTTCACGTGGGAGGGGCTGAGGGTCTTCGCGTTGCGAGCCGCCGTCACGCGCATGGCTTTGCTGAGGAGCGACTCCACGAACAGCTCCAATGTCCGAGGTGTCGGTGGAAGCTGAGTTAAGGAGCTATAAGGTGTGTTTACCAAGGACCAAGGGGCCATGGGCTGTGCGGCAGGCTTCGAGAGGCGGCAGAGCCAAACTTTACAGGCTTTATATTGCTTATTGCTGTAGTTTTTAAGTATTTTATTTTCTACCAAGTTTCTTGCGGCGCATTCTTCTTGGCAATGATGGTCTTTCCGAAAGCGCTGGTAGTTTAAAAAATGACGTGTAAAAGTGCCTTGCGGCCTATTTACTGAATAAATGATTTTGATTTTTGGTTTTGCTTTATCGTAACAATTCTTCGTATTACTAAAACAAATGCATATTTAAAAAATCTAATGTGTAAACACGGTAGAAAAAATCTAGTTTTCTCAAGACTAAGGGGTTGTTTCACCATCCATTGATTAGTGTTAACTGACGGTTAAATGTGATGCCGTCTCCGTCTATTCGAAAAAAACAAATAGAGACGGCATCACATTTAACCGTCAGTTAACACTAATCAATTGATGGTAATTCCATTAAGCTCAAACACAGCATAGTTATATAATAATATAATAATTTTATAACAGAGTACCGGTACCTACGGTCTTCTTTATCAGGGTCCAGTCCAACAAATGATATTTTCTGAATGTAAATACTTGATTTGATGTTAAAAATGCCAAAATCGCTACAGGTGTGCTTTAATAATTCGAGGGTTGCCCTCGATTTCTCTAAGATCTCATCATCAGATCCTGACTTGGTGTCAATGGGACCACCTCGGTAGTATGTCCTTTAGAACTAAAAAAGAATTTTAAGATTCGGCCCCCAATTGGTGGAGTTACAAAAATACAAAAAAAAAACATACACTCGAAATACTCGAATCGAGAACCACGTTTTTTGAAGTCGGTTAAAATACAATAATGCCAATAAGATGCCAATAGACGTGTCAGTCTTGAAGTTCAACTTTAACAACATATTCATTCGAAAGGAACTTGTTAAAAAATTGATACACTACTTATTTGGTTGATGGTACTTGTACTATTATTTATTGTGCTGATGGTACGGAGCAGTGAGATCACCGCCTATAATCTCTAATTATTCTCTCTTCTCCTATTTATGTTTATATTGTGTTTTTGTTGTGATGTAGTGTGTTTTTGTTGTCAATAAATGTTGTGAGTTTGAGTGAGTTTGAGTTTGAGTCTATACCTATGTCACTTTTATGGCTATTTCTTTAAATTTCTACGGTTGTATCTAAGAAAATACTGAAAATGTTTACGAGCTAGATTTCACCGCAGAAAATAATGTTGCGCAATTGCAAATAACTACACATTTCGCTCTATTTCGGCTCGTCATGATTATTTGGTCAGATGTAGTTTCGGCAGAGTACACAAAGCGATACTTTTCTTTTTAGTATTATACTTAACACAAGTGCACTTATTTAAATGTTTTTCTTTTTTTCTTTATTGAGTGCGTTTCAGACTATCGTCAGCAATGACATTTAAACCAGGACGCACATTGCCGAACAAAATCCCCTTCAAAGAATGTCAGAACTATTTATTTGGTTGCGTGACAAATAAAATCATCTCACACAAAATAATTAAAATAATATGAGACGAAATTTGAACCTAGTCTTTACTCTATTACGGGCGAATTTCGCTAGCGGCAAAACTCCACAACGATTGACACTTGACAACAACGTACTGAGAAAAAAGAAGGCCACTTTTACCAAAGTGGCGCTCATTTGGCTCGGACATATTTGGGCGCGCGATTGTGAATCTACAGGTATAGTTCATCACATCAAAGATCGTCAGCCTAATACCGTCTTTACTATAAGGGCACTTTACTTCTTTACCGTGAGAGGGACGGTACTATACGAACTTCGATTTTAGAATTTTGTAGCCCCCAGCCGACCGGCTCAAATACACGAACATTACCAGCTAAACAAAAGCTTGTAATAGAAAAATTAATTATATAAATTAAAAACAAGTTTAGGCTGCGTTCTCACCATAGATGTGCGAGGAATGTGTGTTTCATTAACCAATAGAAACGGTTCATTTACTAACTACTTATACTCGCATCGCTCTGGTAACAACAGCTGAGCAGAGCGAAGCGAGGTAAATAAAGCGTTCCCATTGGGTGATGAAAACTTTTTTTTTTGTAAAGACTGTTGCTGTTGGCCTCAGACGGCTTTTACAGCTTACCGGAGAGAGGGCGAGCTGCCAGATGGGCTGCTCAGCAAGAGACGAAAATATTTCTCGCACATCTCTGGTTGAAATGCAGCCTACGTGATCTAGAGTACCTCATATTTTTTTTCACGAACGCCAAATTGAAATATTTATACCCTACTAGATTTGCCCACGGCATCGCCCGCGTGGTATTCGGTTTGTTTGTTTGTTCGGTTAACTGTGCATTTTTCCGGGATAAAAAGTAGCCTATGTCACTTTCGGGTCCATAAACTATCTCTAGGTATGTCAAAAATCACGTCGATCCGTCGTTCCATTTCGACGTGAAAAACTGACAAACATACAAACACGTGTCGCATTTATAATATTAGTATGGATGTCAATCCGATAAGTATGAAAAATGTAATGAAATTATACGTCATAATATTATGTTTTAAAACCCGTTCAACCATTAGGGTGCGAATATACGCTCGAAAATCATAACTCCGTCAAGCAGTCTGATAAAAACAGTTTCATTTTACAAACCACTCAGATTTTCTATTTTAATGAATTCCATCGATCCATACGTGGGTGTACGTTACATTGGGCAGATATAATTAGTAATATGTGCATTAAAACCTCCTGCACATATCAAAAACATACTGGCTGAATGAACATTCCGCTTTCTCCCGCACGGCGGCGCCACCAGTCAGTTGCGCAAATTTGACAGCTCGAAATGAATGCCGGCCGGCGCGCGCTCTTTTAAATTATTCATAAAAAACTCTGAAAGTGCTGTGATTGTGTCTTAAATGTGTCCCTGGGACTGAGGAATAGAGCCAGAACAAACTGTAAGTGAAACCTATATCTTGCCCAATTCGGTTTTGCTAATTATTTTCAATATTCAAATGTCGTAGTTCAAACATTTTGGTCCTTCGAACCGGATCCTCAGTTTGCAAACTAAATACACATTCATACACATAAAACACACATTTCACGCAGTTTTAAGGTAACAGGCTTATTTCTAATCTAAGTTATTTACCTAGAATAATACGTATAAAATAAACGTTTTCAATTTTCGTTCTTTGCAACGCGTCGCGCGCGTCTTTTGTTTTTTAATTCGAAATGGACGAAAAAGAATTCGATGTCGAACAACTTATCAACAAAAAAGAACTGCTTTTTATACGATGTCAAACGTTATTTGAACTATCCAAATCAACTCCACCAGAGCGTTTAACCGAATTTAATTTGCGACTTAAAGAACTTCATTCGACTCGGGAATGTTTCGAACAATGCATATTCGAGTTAAATTCTTATAATAAGAAACAAAACCCGAAATTTAAACCAAATTATCAAGAAATTCAAACCTTTGACGACATGTATTTCCGTATTCTGAGTGTAGCGGAGGCTAATAGCGACACTTGGCAATCGTGTGACGGCAGCGGTAGCGGACCTTCGTCGCGCTCCGCGGGCCGCGGCCCGGGCGCTGCCGGGCCAGACTCGCGGTCGGCTAAGCCGCGGCTGCCTAAACTAGAATTGTTCCATTTCGATAGCAAATTAGAAAACTGGCAAACATTCTATGACACGTTTACGAGTTTAATTCATAACAACAATGATATTACGAACATTGAGAAGTTTTATTACCTGCTCTCCGCAGTCAGCGGTTCGGCATTGACTGTGGTCAAAGGGATGCCAGTGACGGCCGATAATTATCCGATAGTATGGGCTTTGCTAGTCAAAAAATTTGAGAACACTCGTGCCTTAGCTACGAGCTATTTAGATCGGCTGTTTCAATTTAAGCCTTTGTCAACTGAGTCGGCTACTGGTCTAAACACATTTTTACAAACGTATCAAGAGTGTGTTAAAGCATTGAAACTTTTGAAAATCAGTAACCTATCGAGTTTCATACTGTTTTATATGGGATTGCGAAATTTAGACCCCGTCACTAGGCGCGAATTCGAACAATCTGTAGATCAAACCGATATACCTACTTACGAACAGCTGATTAATTTCGTGGAGAAACAGGCGCGTGTTTTGGAAATGTCTGAGGTTAAAATTAGTACATCAAAAATTCAGTTTACGCCTAAGAGTGTTCCTAACACCTCTGCAAAGCCGAATTTTGTTCGAACAAATAATAATAATACTGCTAATTACAGTAGTGCACCGAAGCAGTTCCAAAAGCCGTGCTTGTCAGCTGTGAGTAAGAATAATAGCGAACGATCAAATAGATGTCTATTTTGCGACAAACCGCATTCAACTTATCGATGTTTCGAGTTTTTTGATTTAACACCGGTGCAGCGTCTTGACAAAGTGAAACAGCTTCAATTATGCGAAAATTGCTTTCGTCAGCATTCGTTGTCCGAGTGTACGTCAAAAGTGCGTTGTGTGCTGTGTAAACAACCGCACCATCACAGTATTCACTTAGATACAGTTCCAACTGTTCAAAATTCATCAATTAATCAAAACGGTTCAAATAGTCAAAACATTTCAAGTATTCAAAACGTTTCAAATGGTCAAAATCAAAGTCAAAGGTCAATGCCAAACGTCGGCTTGACTTGTTCGTCAAATTCAACCGTGCTGTTAGGCACTGCCATGGTGCACGTCGCAGATCGATGGGGAACTTACCACGCCGTACGTGCAGTCATTGACAGCGGTGCCATGTCCGGTTATATGACAAAAGAGTGTGCCCAGCGCCTGGGTTTGTCTCGACGCAAGTGTCAGTTTGAACCCATGGGTCTGGGAGGTGCGCCAGTGCAAGATTTCGGTCTGGTTACATGTTCAATTAAACCACGAAACTCATTTGGTCCGGTGCTTAGCACTGATACTGTTGTCGTAAGTAATATAACTAGCAACTTACCTACAGTAACCTTATCAAACAAAGTTATCAATAATTTCAAAAATCTAGAGTTAGCTGACCCGAACTACTTTTCGGCGGCTCCAGTTGACTTGTTGATCGCAGGTGACTTATTTCCCTACATTTATGACGGTCAAAATATACTACCACGTGACCCGGGTTTGCCCGTCGCGATGCATTCCATATTCGGATATGTCATTACTGGTCAGACAGTACTGAGTGACGATTGTGAGTCAAATACAGCCTCGCTCAACTTGTTCTCTGCTAATAAAACTAGTAGTATCGATAAAATCATGAACTCTTTCTGGGAGACTGAAAACGTGCCGTATGACGTCACTAAAAAACCAGAAGATTTGTATGTCGAACAATTGTTCCAAAACGAACACAGTCGCGATACTACGGGACGTTATACAGTGAAGTACCCGTTCAAACCCAGTTTTGATCTCGGCGATTCGACTCCACAAGCGTTACGTCGTTTCAACAATTTAGAAACAAAGCTGAATCGTCTTCCGGAACTTAAGGAAGAATATAATAAATTCATGTCCGAATATGAAAGCCTTGGTCACATGACTTGCGTAGGTGATTTTGGTACTGTGGATTCTAAGTACATAATTCCTCACTTTTGTATTTTCCGACCGTCAAGTACCACGACAAAACTCCGAGTAGTTTTTGACGCCTCATGCAAAACGACAAATAATAATTCTTTAAATTCAGTCGTTTACGCCGGTCCTAAGCTTCAAGCAGATATTAATGAGATTTTAATAAATTTTCGTATACATGAAATTTGCTTGTCAAGTGACATTTGTAAAATGTTTCGAATGACCTTGATCGAAAAATCTCAACGCAATTACCAACACATCTTGTGGAGGTTTCAACCTGATCAACCTTTAAAGGTGTATGAGTTAAACACGATCACATACGGCGTTGCTAGCAGTCCGTACCTAGCGATCCGAGTCCTGCATCAACTGGCTGACGACGACTGCGAGAAGTATCCTTTAGCGAGCAAGGTTCTAAAAAAGGGTTTCTTCGTCGATGACCTTCTGTGGTCAGTGAGCAGCTATGATGAAGCAGCTAGGCTACAGGATGAACTGTTAGAGTTGCTGAGTGGAGGAGGATTTCTGCTTCGTAAGTGGGCCAGCAACTGTCCCCAGGTACTGGCTCGGGTTCCAGCTGATCACCGCGAAACGCCCATTGCATTCGAGGATGACAAGGACCTATCCATAAAAGTTTTAGGTCTGCAGTGGCGACCCGCCGAAGATGTGTTTTCCTTCGTATTCCATCCACTTCCAGCTTCACAGGCGATCACCAAGCGTAGTGTTTTGTCACAGATTGGTCGTCAGTATGATCCCTTAGGTTTCGTGGCTCCTTGCATATTCTACGCGAAATGCTTCATGCAGAAACTCTGGCTCCAACAGCTGGGTTGGGATGAGCGGCTGCCTCCGGAACTGGAAAAGGAGTGGCTCACCTACATGTCAGAGCTCCCGCTGTTGTCGAATTTTAGCCACGAGCGCCAGGTTACTGTCAAACAGCACAGCTACTACCAGATACTAGGATTCTGCGATGCTTCAGTTCAAGGAATAGCTGCGGTCATCTATTTGCGTAGTTTTAACAATCAAGGTGATTCGAAGGTCAGTCTGGTCATTGCAAATCCAAGGTTGCACCCTTGAAGACAGTGACCATTCCACGTCTCGAGCTAATGGCTGCGCATTTGTTAGTCAAGTTAGTCAAATATACGAAGTCAATATTGTCTGAACGAATTCCTGTTCATGAAATACTCTTGTTTACCGATTCCTCTGTGGTGCTGAGTTGGTTGAATACACCCAGTTACAACCTCAAAACCTTTGTGGCTTCGCGTGTCTCCAAAATCTTAGAGACCGTGCAAAGCGATTGTTGGTTTCACGTGAGCGGCGCGTCCAACCCCGCTGACGTGTGCTCGCGCGGAGCGCTACCTTCCGTGCTGTTATCGACAGCGGAGTGGCTCGGAGGACCGAGCTGGCTAGACGCACCAAGAGAGAATTGGCCAGTAAAATCAATTGATCAATTTAAATCGGCAAATGTGCCAGAACTCAAAATTCCATGCGCGACTTTGGCTCAAACTAGCGTGCAAAACACAACACGTGACTCAAATCTTGTTTATAATTTAACTGAAAAATATTCGAGTTTTAGCAAACTTCAAAATGTCTTAGCTCGTTGTTTTCAATTTATTAACAATTGTAGATCGACGAAGTCTAATAGGAACACAGGTCCTTCGTCTCTATCAGATTTAAAGAACGCACACGATGTGCTCATTAAATCCGTTCAGCGAGAGCATTTTGCAGCTGATATCCAAGCAATTTCCAATGGTTACAGCTGTAGTTCTTCACTTAAAAGGTTAGCACCTTATGTCGACCCCCTCGGTTTTCTCAGGGTGGGGGGTAGGTTGTCTTTCGCCGAACTACCGTATCAAAAGAAGTATCCATTATTGCTTCCTAAAAAGTGCAACTTTACAAAAATTCTTATCGACTATTTTCATAAAATTTATTTACATATCGGTCCGCGTACATTGCAATTAAACGATTATTTGCACACGCTGCAGCAGCGACAAAAATGGCATAGGAATTGTCGTAATATTCAAGTTGATGAACTCGTTCTTATGCATGCTGACGCTCCTCCGCTTCAATGGCATCTCGGTCATGTGACGGAACTTTATCCAGGAGCTGATGGAGTTGTACGGGTGGTAAAAGTAAAAATCCAGAATGGCGAATACACGCGACCCGTTGTAAAGCTTAGACCACTTCCAATGGAATTAGATTCAGCATAATTTTTATTTTCCTTTGTTTCTTTGCATGAATTTGACGCAAGAAGGTGTCAAGTTTATGACAATTTTAGGTTCGAAATAAGTCATTTATTTTACTCAATTTACAGCTACACGTGTTTAGTTCACTAAGTCAACAAATACTTACACTATACAGTCCACTTACCTTATTCAATACCATCCCTGGTTTTGTTTGTAAACTGGGGAATCTGGGGTAGATTCCCGGTGGGGGGTTTATGTACGTTACATTGGGCAGATATAATTAGTAATATGTGCATTAAAACCTCCTGCACATATCAAAAACATACTGGCTGAATGAACATTCCGCTTTCTCCCGCACGGCGGCGCCACCAGTCAGTTGCGCAAATTTGACAGCTCGAAATGAATGCCGGCCGGCGCGCGCTCTTTTAAATTATTCATAAAAAACTCTGAAAGTGCTGTGATTGTGTCTTAAATGTGTCCCTGGGACTGAGGAATAGAGCCAGAACAAACTGTAAGTGAAACCTATATCTTGCCCAATTCGGTTTTGCTAATTATTTTCAATATTCAAATGTCGTAGTTCAAACAGTGGGTTTGGCCCACCTCTAAGTGGGGAGTGGAAAAACCCTCGCTCCTCTTTCAGTCAAGGTGACATCTAAAGCACCGAATAAGTAATATTAAATGTAGATGTGGATATTATAAAGGGCGCTCCCAAAACCTTGCTATCAGTGGCGTAACTGGGCCAATCAACTTTTTTACCGACACTTTGGGCGTCTCCTGCGTTACCAAAATTGTCTCTGGCGTTACCAAAAAATCGTACTCCCAACAAGATATTTCAAGGTTTAATAGGTTGAACTTATGTAGGATGGCATGTATTCATGTACACCATCTATTAAATAACAGAAAAACTATGTTTCACTTACAAAAATCTGCAATTTTTTGAAAGATTAGTGTCGGTAAAATAGTTGGGCGAATATTCAGCGTTTTTGCAGCATTTTTTTTTTGTCATTGGCACAGAATAGATAATAGTACAAGTACAGAAGTCTCTCTGTTTTGATTTTCACAAATGCCGCCTTTTTATGTGCCTACATAATTATTATTAACAAACGGACCGCACGCGAGCAGCCGACATTGAGCTCTCTGGCGCCGCGTGAAGGTCGACATTATTCCACACCTTGTCAGATATTCCGAAAATAGGGTTGTCAATACTTTAATAGAATACCAATTATACTATCAGATTTATGCTGTTTATAATATTTACTTAGCGGTTGCACTTTTATTTATTCTATGGCGCAGGGTCGAATATTATGTAAGAATAAGCTAGGTACCAGTCTAGTCCAGCGCAACTATGCTTAGTGACTCTCGTTGCGAGACGTCACCCGTCACTTTCTCACAGTAGTGCATAGAAAGAGACGGGTAATATGTACATCTCATGCGAGAAATAGTCACATGTTACAGTTGCTTCAGAATGGCTGGTAAGTGTTATAAGTATAAAAACCACGCAAGGTACACATGCAGAATCTGTTATACCTACCTATTAGGTAAATGAATACCGAAAATATAAATCAGTTTACACAGGTATACACGACACGTGATTTTCTTTTGATGTAGGTATGGATAATATGTATATGTAGCTACCTACCACCTATTTTAAGTAAGTATATGATATAAAACAATTTTGTGTGTATATTTATTAATTATTGTTATAGATTTAGGTACCATGACAGTAGATATAAATGAGTAATGAATACCGTACCTTTCGCTTTCTTTCTCTCTTGCCGGAACCGAGAAAAAGTGACAATTACTATTTTTTTTCATTGTTCCGACAATCGGCTGCAATGCAGTATTTTTTTGGATACATACGAGGGCGACACTGAAAGTTTTTAGAACTGGCCACTTGTAAACAATATAATAAAAAAGTAAGTTTAAATTTTGAAAATGGAACTCTTTGCCAATATTATTGAGTATGTATTTCATTCATTTGTCATTAGTTTTACGATTTGGCGGCAAATTGAAAATTGTCTGTGTCACGTCAACATGAATTTAACTCGCGAAAATTTTCGTGCAATGATTTTTTATGACTTTCGATGTCATTTAAGTCAACAAGAAAGCTATGATAGACTTCGATTGGCCTTTCATGATGAAGCTCCATCTCGTGCGACCATTTACAACTGGTTTAATGAGTTTAAACGTGGTCGCACTAATCTCACCGACGATCTGCGTGAGGGACCGCCTTTTACGGCGACGACTGAAAATAACATCAGTGTTGTGCAGCGTATGATAGAGACTGACAAAAGAGTGACGTATCAGCAGATTCGGACAAGCTTAGGCATCGGTATGAGTCAAGTGCATAAAATCCTCCATGAACATTTAGCGGTCAGGAAGCTTTGTGCGAGGTGGATACCTCATAATTTGACCGAGGCCCAAAAACTCCGTCGGGTTGATTGGTGCCGTGAAATGATTGAAAGATTTAACGGAGGTGACTCAAATGCTGTTTTCGACATACTTACGGGTGACGAAAGCTGGGTTTACTATTATGATCCAGAAACCAAGAGACAGTCTGCTCAATGGGTGTTTCCTTTCGAGGAGTTGCCAACTAAAGTGAAGAGAGGTCGAAGCGTGGGAAAAAAGATGGTGGCCTCGTTCTTCGGAAGGACAGGTCACTATGCGACAATTGCTTTAGAGGATCAAAAAACAGTTACTGCAGAGTGGTACACTAACAATTGTTTGCCACTTGTATTGGAAAAAGTTCGGGAGAAGCGACCTCGAAGTAGGATCCTTCTTCACCACGACAACGCCTCGTCGCACACCGCCAGGCGAACGATCGACTATTTAGTGACGTCAAACGTGGAATTACTGGGTCACCCGCCGTATAGCCCCGACCTCGCACCTTGCGATTTTTATTTATTCCCGAAAATAAAAGAAAAACTTCGAGGAAAACTTTTTATGAACACCGAGGAAGCAGTGGGTGCGTTTCAAAAGGCCGTCGAAGAGACCCCTAAGGACGACTGGGCTAAGTGCTTTTCTCAGTGGTTCCATCGGATGCAGCGGTGTATTGATGTGAATGGACACTATTTTGAAAAGATATAATAAAACTAATAACTTGCTAGTTTGCTCAGTTTTTGATTTTCTAAGAACTTTCAGTTTGACCCTCGTATTGCCAATTAAAATTATGGCACGCGTTTGCGACGTAAATTGAGTCGTACTGTGTAAGAGGCGCGCGCGTGCGCCACGGGTCAGTGCGCGGCAACCACTGAATCGCCTCAACGTTGGGGAGGCCCGGTACGCACTTTTAGGTCGGCGGCGGAATGGCGTAGTGACACCCCCCTGTCATTGGCATCTTCGCAGGCGTTATTAAAAGCGTTGTTTTTTATGAAAAATTAAAACAACACAGATACTGAACTTAGCGTGATTAAAATTCTTGTGACTTGTCTTTCCGTTGTGCTATATAAACGTGAGATGCTAATGATGTTTGACCGCGCGGTCGAAACGCTCGAATAGTTGCCCAGTTGATTGGCCCAACTAGCATCTGGGGCGCGTGGCAAATTCTTTTGATGGGGCCCTATCAGTAAAAGTCGTCACGTCACTAAGTTCAATTTTAAGTAAAATCCACTTGACAGTCCGGAGCGCGCGATCAATATGCCTTAAACCATCCGGCGTTTTTTTATTGACGGACGAAAACGCGCTGTGTGTCCATAATTTTATGACATAATTTTACGACATACTTTACGACACTAAAGTATCCACGGACGGTTTGCAGCATTTTGGTTTTGGATACCATGGTATCGTCGGACTGTCAAGTGTAAATACTCAGATACAATGTTAAAAAAATATTTCTGAGCTCGCAGCCTGTTGGGCCGGGGCCCTCTTGGGTCGGGGGCCCGTGGCATTTTGCCAGCCCTGCCACCCTATACGCCACTGTTTGCTATATACTTTTGTACCTAATTTATATCAAGAAATTTTTAAGTTAACTGGAAGAGATCACTTTAAGGGATAAGTTCGCCTTTGTACATCTCTTTCTCTTGTAACTTGTAAATTTTATATGTACCTACAATAAAGAGTTACAATACAACACAATACAATTTTAAGTAAAACATAAATGAAGACCGCGATCGCGACGTGTCTCGGAACTAGGGTAGTTTGTTGGAAAACAAAAACGGGCAAGAGCGAGTCGGACTCGCGCACGAAGGGTTCCGTACCATTATCTATACAACATTAAACATCAGTAAAAAAAACACGTGCACGTATTGTAGAGCAGCCCCGCTTAAATATTTATTTTATTTAAATTTAATTACGTGGTATTTATTTTTAAAGTTATAGGTATACTATGAATATTTCAAGATTCCACCTTGTAATTACAATTTAAGCTTTACCTGTAAAGCTGTTTTGGCTCAATAAAGTGTCACACGGCTGGGCAAAGTCCCCTTTTTTCCGGCATTCGTCAGGGCAAAGTTGTATTTTTTTTTCTAGGGCAAAGTTGTATTTTTTTTCTAGGGCAAAGTTTCAAACAATGAACTGCGTCGGTTGGTGTTAACGGAAAACTCGAAAACTATGGTGGCGAGCTGTAGAGTAGGAAGGGGACTACTTTGCCTGTGCCGTTCAGAACCCCGCGTTTACTTTTCATTAATAAAATTAGTTCTCTGACAACAATATCTATATAAAGATCCTCCCATGGGCACTAATACCTAAATTACGATGTCAAAACACATTAGTCACCAGGAGAAAACGACGGGACGGGAGCGAACGCCCACATAATTTCTCGGAATTTCCCACTCATGTAGGATCGATAGAGGTATCGTTGTAAAAAAACCGGCCAAGAGCGAGTCAGCAGGGCTAATAAGAAATTGGAAAAGCGAAGTTCGCGTTGCGTCGTTCGGTCCCTCTGACACTTATGCTATTTAATACGAAAGTGAGAGGGACAGTACGAGATGAATTTCGATTTCTGAACTACGGAGTAGGCCCTCAGACACGACCAAGATAGGGTTTCGAGCCGTTACGAAAAAATCAAGTATACATTTTTTAAAGATTTTGCATTTCGTACAGAATCTTCCAAATTCCAAGTTTAAGCAGGGGGGTGTCACTACGCCATTCCGCCGCCGACCTAAAAGTGCGTACCGGGCCTCCCCAACGTTGAGGCGATTCAGTGGTTGCCGCGCACTGACCCGTGGCGCACGCGCGCGCCTCTTACACAGTACGACTCAATTTACGTCGCAAACGCGTGCCATAATTTTAATTGGCAATATGTATCCAAAAAAATACTGCATTGCAGCCGATTGTCGGAACAATGAAAAAAAATAGTAATTGTCACTTTTTCTCGGTTCCGGCAAGAGAGAAAGAAAGCGAAAGGTACGGTATTCATTACTCATTTATATCTACTGTCATGGTACCTAAATCTATAACAATAATTAATAAATATACACACAAAATTGTTTTATATCATATACTTACTTAAAATAGGTGGTAGGTAGCTACATATACATATTATCCATACCTACATCAAAAGAAAATCACGTGTCGTGTATACCTGTGTAAACTGATTTATATTTTCGGTATTCATTTACCTAATAGGTAGGTATAACAGATTCTGCATGTGTACCTTGCGTGGTTTTTATACTTATAACACTTACCAGCCATTCTGAAGCAACTGTAACATGTGACTATTTCTCGCATGAGATGTACATATTACCCGTCTCTTTCTATGCACTACTGTGAGAAAGTGACGGGTGACGTCTCGCAACGAGAGTCACTAAGCATAGTTGCGCTGGACTAGACTGGTACCTAGCTTATTCTTACATAATATTCGACCCTGCGCCATAGAATAAATAAAAGTGCAACCGCTAAGTAAATATTATAAACAGCATAAATCTGATAGTATAATTGGTATTCTATTAAAGTATTGACAACCCTATTTTCGGAATATCTGACAAGGTGTGGAATAATGTCGACCTTCACGCGGCGCCAGAGAGCTCAATGTCGGCTGCTCGCGTGCGGTCCGTTTGTTAATAATAATTATGTAGGCACATAAAAAGGCGGCATTTGTGAAAATCAAAACAGAGAGACTTCTGTACTTGTACTATTATCTATTCTGTGGTTTAAGTATATTTAGCTTAGGATGTTATTTGCTCAGTTCTCAGGCAAACATAGCCGTTATATTTTTCCTTTTAAATATGATATAGTTACTGCCATTATCAATTTTTTCAAAATGTTCAAATCAACAGTTTCTCTTTTAGAAGGGTGGGGGAATGGTGGATTTTACTAAACTGTGCACTTTATATTTCGCAAATAGATCACTGTATCGAAAAATCGTCTTCACAACAATGGTTTTAAAAGACCTGTCCAATAATAGGGTTAGACGAGAAATAAAAACTTCTAAAAATTTATGAGTATCAGCAACCTGCATATTTTCGTATTTTAAATCCCCAAATGCAAAAAGAGGGGTGTTATAAGTTTGAATAAAGTTTATTGTGGCACCGTAGCTCTCAAATGGATAGATATATTGTTTTTTTTTTCATGTGAAAGCGAGTTTTCTCACGGCGGTTTTTAGCTAGGTATGTTTTATTAGAACCAGTTGGGCCATTTTTTAGATAATGAACTTTGAAATTAAAATTTTCAAGATTTATAAGTTGGTTATTTATTTATTATTTATAATGCACAGGCAGCTTAAGGCTGATACATGCTGATTGCTGATGCTGAAATGATTATTGTTCACTTGTGTAATTGTCTTCAAAGTACTTATTAATGGTTAATAATGGTTATTAATTAATGGTTAGGTAATAGTATTTAAGTGTATTTTTTTAGCAATAGAAATTAAATAATTTTACTGAAAACACTGTAAATAATATTAATGACCAGTAAAAGCAAAACCATATTACATATCTTAATATATATAATTCTTTTGTAGATGTTATTGTCTAACTCCTCCTAAATGTCTCGATCAGTAGACATGAAAATTTGTGTGTATATTTTAATAGGTTTCTGAATGGTTTGAAAACAGAATTGGACCATAGATAGCTACTAGTGTGTTATTATCTTTAAAGGATTGCTGCTTTTCCGGGCAGAACATCTGCTGGGTCTGCTAATGTAAAAAAGGAAGTGTATTATCTGTCAATTAAGTTTAGATTTCACCTGACAACCTGGCTAAGATCGCGGGATCGCGGTGGATGCGAAAAGCACAAGACTGATCTGACTGGGGAGCTTTGGGGAGGCCTATGTCCAGCAGTGGACGTGTTTCGGCTGACATGATGATGATGATAATGAAGTTTAGATTTATTACTAAACTGCTATACCCTAATTAATTAGGTATAATATTTATCTCTAAGAAATATTAAAGTGATCAAATTAATTAAAACTGTCTCTAATTATAAATCATCACCATCAGAGTAATGTAAATATGTATCTTAAATAATAGTTTGATCACTTTTTTTATACCCTGAAAATAAAATCTGTTCTCTAAAAAATAAGTCATTGGCTAGAATAATACATTTGTACCTAAAATAATAGATTTGTCACCTAATAAATAGATCAGCGCCTTAATTTTATGCTTCTACCTATTCTACTGAGTTAGGTCTGGTTAGGTATGATGACGAGCGAAGCGAGGAGTGTTAGGTAGAACTGCAAACTTTAAACTTTGCTTAGTTTGGGGCTGGGTCAATTGATGTAATTTGTGAGAAGATATTATTATTACTATTTCATTAATAAAAAAAAGGAATAAATCATAAAATAAATAAAATAAACTTAAAACTATTGAAAACTTACAAAATCATTCATTAATTATCTTGTCAAATTTCAGTTCAATTATTTCATGATCGATACTATTTTCCAGTGATTATAATTAATTTTTTGGTAGCCATTTCAATTAGCTATTTATATAAATTATGAGAATAAATTGATAGGCAATTATTTCTTTGATAATTAGATGATTTCCAAGTAATTTTTAATTAATATTTAGGTAACCATTATAATATTATTTGGCGATTCAATTTAGGTGACAAATCAACTATTTATTTAATTTATTTACTTATGTATATTACACAGTTATTTATTTTTGTTAGTTCCTGTTATTTAACTTTCAAAAGTATTCTTCAATAGAGACAAATCAAGATTGTTTACCTTATTTATAGGTAGTGCCATGAGAGTTTAAGTAAATGATTACACACAGTTACTAAAAGGAGAATGAATGAAATGAGAAAATGTTAAAATCCTGCTGTCATTACATAACAAATGTTGTAGCTGTGTGAGTGTATTTATTCACTTCCTCTCGTGGCAGTACCTATACCTAGTTGGCTAGAAAAGAATGTCAAACATATTGATGTTTGACATTTTTTTCTAGCCAACTAGGCTACCTACTAGGGTATACTACGCGCCATATAAATCTGCTTAAAAGTTCATTACTTAATAATCAGTTTTGAATCATTTTTGAGATACGTTTTTTATGCAAAGTCTCGTGGGGAGCCTCATATATATACACCACACTACAGACAGATATTACACTCTCCCTTGCACTGAAACCATGCCTCTGGATACAAAGGCCCGTCCAATGAATCTGTAAATTCGCAGTGTAGTGCCTATTCAATTATTGGAATTACACCTTTATAGTTTCTGTGGTACTACAATACAATACAATACAAAGACTCTTTATTGTACACCAGAAATAGTAAGTGATACAGAAAACAAATACACAGAGAACAAAAATTACACAGTAAGCAATAGGCGGCCTTATCACTTAAGAGCGATCTCTAACTAATTACTAGGTACTATTATATAGGTATTATTAGGTACTAATTGTGGCAATGAACTTTTAGGCAAAGTTAGGCGGCGGAATGTATAGCTCACCTTTATAAAACTTCATACAAATATGCAAGACTGAGATCTGAGGACTGGCTTTAAGCATATTTAACAAAATTTAACAAATGGAGTAGACTAAAGTTTGCATCTTCATCATACTACCCCGTTTGTTGCTTTAAAAATATAATTCATATTTAAAAGACCTGTAAATGAAATTGTTTCTCCAAACTATTTAGTAAAATTTGTTCACCAGTAGATTTACTTTTAATCTACTAACAATAAACATGATAGGTCCATAATAAATTCAAATTGGAAATAAGTTTTACTTGGTCATCCTTTCCTTAATTCTAAGATGCGTAATAAGATTTCATGATCATAATAATGACTCAAACTGACTCAAAGCTTAAAGAAAAGCTCAAATATCTTTGTCTAATAATATGTAACACTGAACAGACTTCAATAACAAGATGTTCAAAACTGCAATTTTCATTGCGCTCGTCTATTGAAAAGGATATAGATTATGATTGGCACGGCCTGGGCCACTTTTCCGACCTCCTCGTCCGTCTGCATTATCTTCTTAATTCGACCCTACAAATAAACAATATAACAATAGCACAACCAATCCAAAAACAACACCTATTACACATAGTTACCGCCGTCAAACGGCGCTTTTCTACTCACGGCGGGAAACCTCGCATTGTATTTTCTCTTTTTCGATGGCATTGTGGCAATCCGTTCACTTTAGCACTAATTAAGGATTAGAAAAAGCTCACTTCACCGTAGGAGTTTGATGCATCTCGCGCATTTTTGAGGTTATAAAGGAGAGACGTTTCGCAGCCTTCATTTATATACGAAAATGACAGTTTTGCCATATTTTTTTCTTATTTGCTTTTTTGATGATAGCCACATTTATTTTGTCAATGACACATCTTGATATTTTTATACATATTGTTAAATCTTATACCTTTAAATCATATTTAAATAATCAATGAACGGACAGTTTTAGTAAATAAATTCAAAAGTTCTTCAATTGGCAGTTCAAAAGACAGCACCTTTGTCTTTTTAATGTAATTAAAAAGTATTTATTCATGCAGAAATTTTGCATAAAACCTTCCAAAAAATGTATTCAAAGCCGTGATTCAAAGTAATGGAAAGCTGAGTGAGGGAAGTGAGGGCCTACTCCGAAATTCAAAGTTTGTATCGTACCGTCTCTCTCACTAAATAGTACAAAATAAGAGCGTTTTCACATTATCCGATCCGATATCGGTATCTGCAGGGCTACTACGAAACTCGAAGTTCGTGTCGTACCGTCCCTCTCGCTCTCATATTTAACAGTATAAGTGGCGTAGACAGAGAATCCCTAGACGAATTGATAGCTTCCGTCGCATTCGCACAAGAAAAAGAGTACAGCCGGAAACCTCGCACATAGTTTCTCCGCCGGAACACCTGGTGCTAATGCTAACTTATCTGGGGCTTCCTCTTCCTTACTTGGCCCTAGTTCCGCATCTGCGACTAGTTTATCTGCTCGATTAGCCTTCCTGAAATCGCACGTCAAAGTGCCCAAGAGATTACCAAAGGGAGCACGTGTGGCGGTAGCTCGAAGTTTGTCTGAGTGTATTGCCAAGGTAGTTTCAAAAAACGATTTTGCTGCGTGGGAAGCTTTACTCACTTTTGTATACAAAAATTGCCATATCCCACGTGATAAATCGAACCGCTCTCTATCAGCAATTATAAAAGAAAATCTTCTTAATCCTGTTATACCTCCTAATCCCGAGCCATTCGCGATTAGATGTAATTCTAACTCAAATCATAAGATAAGGGCGATCGAAAATAAAATTTCTGATGGCAATGTCAGAAGCGCAACCAAGCTGCTTTTTTCAAGCGACACCTTGGCTTTTCACTCTGCAGACGTACTGTCGGCCCTCAAAAATAAACATCCGACTTCATCCACGTCATTACAATATTCTGCACTCTCCTCATCAGTACAACAGCCTCTACAGGTCACTGAATCAGCTACTTTAGAAGCGATCCGCTCTTTTCCCAACGGCTCTGCCGGAGGCCTGGACGGGCTAAGTCCACAGCACTTAAAGGACCTAACCAGCCCTTTAATGGGTGATGTGGGGGACACTTTACTTAAAGAGCTGACTGCTCTTATGAACTTAATGCTGTCGGGGAAAATTTGCAGCGAAATCGCACCAACCCTTTATGGTGCCAATTTAATCGCTTTAAAGAAAAAAGACGGCGGAATCCGGCCCATAGCTGTTGGTAGCTCATTGCGCCGTTTGGCTTCAAAGCTTTGCTGCCGTGAGTTTCACTTCCGCCTTACTGACAAATTCAAGCCAAAACAACTTGGTTTCGGTGTCAGGGGCGGATGTGAGGCTGCTGTGCACGCAACTCGCTCATTTCTCGAGAAAAATGAATTTGACGTTCTCCTGAAATTGGATGTAAAAAATGCGTTTAACTCGATCGACAGGGGTACCCTTTTGCAAGAGATTGGAAAAGAACTTCCTGAGATTTTTGACTATCTCTGGCAGTGTTATGGTACTCCATCAAAACTAATGTTCGGTAACAATGAAATCGCTTCTGCCGTTGGCTGCCAGCAAGGGGACCCCCTCGGCCCTGTTATTTTCAGTCTCGCAATCAACCCCATTATCACACAGCTCACTTCAGAACTCAATCTTTGGTATCTTGATGACGGCACTATTGGTGGAAAAGCATCTTCAGTATTAAGCGATCTAAACCTCATCATCAGGCGTTTCTCTGAGATAGGCCTCTCGTTAAATTACGACAAGTGTGAAGCTTTTATCTCAGAGAAACTTTCTGCCGATATTCAGGCTGACATAGTTAATAGCCTTAACAATGTCACGCCTAATATCTCTATACTCACTCGCGAATCTCTTACTTTACTTGGCGCCCCAATTTTTGAGGATGCTATTCCCTCAATTATAAATTCGAAATTAATCAATTTCCATAACACTTCTGACCTACTTTTCAAAATTAGCCCTCATATAGCAATTTACATTCTGCGGTTGTGCCTGTTTTCACCAAAATTTTTATACATTTTACGTTGCTGCTCCGTTTGGAAATTTCCCGACCTGACCTCATCTATCGATATTGTTTTAAAAGAAACTACCAGCAAAATCCTTAATATTTCATATACTCCAACAAGTTGGACCCAGGCGACTTTACCGATCAAATATGGTGGACTAGGGATTCGTACGACAAGCGACCTGGCTCTCCCCGCCTTCCTCTCATCCGTTCACAGCACTGTCACCCTCATCAGTGGTATCCTTAACATTACCAATCCCGCTGATGTTGTGGTGTCAGGTCTGGCGGACGCAGAGTTGGCATGGACAACCAGTAACCTTGGGGAAAGTTTGCCCATCGAAAAAAATAGTCAAGCCGCCTGGGACCTCTTGAAAGTTAAAGCTATTCATAAAAATTTAATTGAGAATTGCAGTAACCACTTCGAGAGGGCCCGATTATTGGCAGTTTCGGAAGCTGAGTCGGGACACTGGCTTCACGCTCTCCCTTCTCGCAACATAGGTTCCCTACTAGACCCGGGTTCGTTACGTGTCGCGGTGTGCCTTCGCCTGGGCCTCAGGACCTGCGAACCCCATCTTTGCTGTCGCTGCGGTGGCTCAGCTGACGCTCTCGGCCGCCACGGCCTACATTGCCATCTTAGTGCCGGCCGTTCCTACAGACACGCGACACTCAACGATCTCGTCCGTCGAGCTCTTGGCTCTGCGTCTATCCCCGCGACCCTAGAGCCTACGGGTCTTTCTGCTGCGGACGGGAAAAGGCCCGACGGGTGTACGTTAGTGCCGTGGCGTCTGGGGATGCCGTTGGCGTGGGATGTTACGTGCGTGGATACGTTAGCCCCGTCCCACGTCCAACGGTCTGCGCGGAAGCCAGGGACAGCTGCCGATGATGCCCAAACCGTTAAGTGCCGCAAATATGCCTTTCTTAAGGACAACTACTTTTTTGCGGCACTTGCGGTCGAAACCTTTGGGCCTTGGTCGTCCGACACAAAATTTTTTATAAAAGAAGTGTCGGATAAACTAATCGGCGTCTCTGGCGACCAAAGAGCAGGCTTTTTCTTTGCCCAAAGACTGAGTCTCGCAGTGCAGCGGGGCAACGCGGCCAGCGTCTTGGGTACAATGCCCCGCGCTGCGCTGCCTTTGGAAGAGGAAGCCCGTTTTAGTTAATTTATGTTGTGTTTTTATTTTTATTTATGAATTGTTATGTGAAATTTTTGTTCTAATGAATAAAGAGTCTTTGTCTATATTTGTTTTCCCACAATTTATGGGTATTATTTTCTGTTGTGCATCTAATAAATATCATTAAATATTTTTAAGTATTAAGTAACATTTTAATTCCATTACAGTTTCCCGGAAAATCCTAATTTACACCAGAAGTGGATTGCAGCCAGGGGAAAGGGGGTGTTTGAACATAAGAGCCACTACGTCACTCCGACTTTAACGATAACAGTATCCGTTGGATGCGGGGGACGCAGGACCGACCACTGGCGCTTTTTTTATATAATAAAAATATGTTATGGTTTATATGCATGTTTTATTTTTATCGTTTACACTAGCCTTTGCCCGTGTGTGCCAAGAATTCATTTATCGGTATCCGTTATAAAATTCAGTCTGTGAAATTTCGATTTACGAATGAATCCGTTTCTTTGATAGGCAAAAGTACCGGCTTTGGCCACCTTAAGCCCGTTTTTGGCCAGTTGACATTTGGAGTCATAAAAATAATATTTTTAGTAAGTTTTCAAAAGTTAATTCTGAAACGAATAAAGTTTGTAGTGATTTATAACTATACATTTATTTCAAACGTATATTTAAACAATAAAAAAAATAAAAAAAAAAACAAAAAAAAGGCGCCAGAAAAGGACAACTAAAAAGTAAAAAATAATTATGCACTGCCTAGCTGTTGCCTGCGACTTCATCTGCGAAGAATTCGTTTATCCCTATCCCGCGGGGACTATGCTGATTTCCCGCAAAATTAGCCTAAGTTAATTTAGTACAAGTACCTAATATTTTTTTTATCTAAGCGTCGTCGATGTCGGGGGACCGCTAAGGTTTTAAAAAATACAACATAATGTACTTTAGTTTCCTGTTAACCTTAGCGGTCCCCCGACACCGACGACGCTTAGATAAAAAAAATATTACTAGGTACTTGTACTAAATTAACTTAGGCTAATTTTGCGGGAAATCAGCATAGTCCCCGCGGGATAGGGATAAACGAATTCTTCGCAGATGAAGTCGCAGGCAACAGCTAGGCAGTGCATAATTATTTTTTACTTTTTAGTTGTCCTTTTCTGGCGCCTTTTTTTTGTTTTTTTTTTTTATTTTTTTAGCGTTTTTTTGTCGGGGGTTTTTAAAATTTTTAATTATAGTTTTTTTTTTTTTTCATGTTTTTTAAACTTTGGTATATATTTTTTTTTAAGTGTACTAGTGTGTTGAATATCCTGGCTGCAGCTCAGCTCGTGTTGCCACCATTGCATTGTATGTATAATCAAATACTGATCAAAAGGGACTATGCTGATTTCCCGCAAAATAAGCCTAAGTTAATTTAGTACCTACAAGTACCTAGTAATTTTTTTTTATCTAAGCGTCGTCGGTGTCGGGGGACCGCTAAGGTTAACAGGAAACTAAAGTATATATGTTGTATTTTTTAAAGTATTAACCTTAGCGGTCCCCCGACATCGACGACGCTTAGATAAAAAAAAATTACTAGGTACTTGTAGGTACTAAATTAACTTAGGCTTATTTTGCGGGAAATCAGCATAGTCCCCGCCCCGCGGGATACGGATAAACGAATTCTTCGCAGATGAAGTCACAGGCAACAGCTAGGCAGTGCATAATTATTTTTTACTTTTTAGTTGTCCTTTTTTGGCGCCTTTTTTTTCGTTTTTATTTTTATTTTTTCTAGCGTTCTTTTGTCGGGGGTTTTTAAAATTTTCAATTTTAGTTTTTTATTTCATATTTTTTAAACTTTCGTACATTTTTTTTTAAAGTGTAGACACTGTGTATTGAATGTCCTGGCTGCCGCTCAGCTCGTGTTGCCACCATTGCATTGTATGTAGAATCAAATACTGATCAAAAGGAATCAAACACGACATGTCTGCTATTTTTTTTCAAGAGTAGGTATACTGGTGTGCTGGATATCCTGGCTGCAGCATCAGCTCCTCGTGTTGCCACCACTGCATTGTATGTAGAATCAATTACTGATCAAAACGAATCCAAACACGACATATGTGCTATTATTTTTTAAAGTCTTCTAGTGTGCTGGATATCCTGGCTGCAGCATCAGCTCATCCTGTTGCCAACATTGCATTGTATGTAGAATCAAAAACTGATCGAATCGAATCCAAACACGATATATCTGCTATGGTTTTATCAAGAGTGTACCTACTGGTGTTCTGGCTGCAGCATCAGGCCGAGAACTGCATAATCTTGCATAGTCATATAGCATACATGGGTGTTTCAAATTTTACATGCCAAATATGCTTGGAAGTAAAGTAAATACCCATTATGCGTCTAAGATTCCTACCGCAGCGAACAAAAAAGCTGATGATCTTGAAACGGCTGAACCGATTTTGATAAAACATGTCTAAGAACCATCGCTAGAAAACCAGCTTTCAAATAAAAAAAACCGCATTCAAATCGGTCCACCCGCTTAAGAGCTACAGTGCCACAGACAGACACACAGACACACAGACAGACACACAGACACACAGACACACATAGCGGTCAAACTTATAACACCCCTTTTTTTGCGTCGGGGGTTAATAAATGGCCATAAACGGTGCAGTAAAAAGCGGAAGATTTATTCGTTTTGAAGGGAAACCAGAGTTAATAGTTGACACCGAACAAATCAAAAGCCGTGATGGCCTAGTGGTTTGACCTATCGCCTCTCAAGCTGAGGGTCGTGGGTTCAAATCCCGGCTCGCACCTTTGAGTTTTTCGAAATTCATGTGCGCAATTTACCACGAGCTTTTCGGTGAAGGAAAACATCGTGAGGAAACCTGCGAAGCAATTCAATGGTGAGTGTGAAGTTCCCAATCCGCACTGGGCCCGCGTGGGAACTATGGCCCAAGCCCTCTCATTCCGAGAGGAGGCGTGTGCCCAGCAGTGGGACGTATATAGGCTGAGATGAAACGGTACTTCTTCTTAAATGTACATATTAAATCATGAAATGCCTATTATTTCATCATTTTCTTTTTATCTACTTAGTTAACTTTAGCTTGAATTATAAATATGTACCTTCCTGTATTAGTTGTCTATAAAAATTTAAAACTTAGAAAAAGATCGCATGTGACGTGGGGTAAATTACTTTGAGAGGGTAACCCTAATTATGCATGTACTCTTGTCTCCTGTCCCTTTCAGTGGCACGCTGAGCCGCCGTCTATAGTGTATTATAAGTCTATGATAAGTGGCAGCAGGGCTACTCCAAAACCCGAATCTCGAAGTTCGCGTCATGCGGTCCGTCTGACACTTATACTATTTGCTACGAGAGCGAGAGGGACCGCACGACACGAATTTCGAGTTTCGGAGTAGCACTGCTGAGCGACCGCAGACCGTGGGCTGTCGGACGATAAAGTTTGTATATGTGCTATGTGTGTATCTAAATTGTCTCTGTGCAGAGCCCATTGCGTGGTGGCCATTTGAGTATCGGAACGATTTTGTCAAAAATATATGTGAAAGCAGCACATCGTGTAGGCTATCGGATGTCGTCTATCGTCGTCCGATACCGATATCGGATCGGATAATGTGAAAAGGCTCTAAGTGTTAGAGGGACGGAACTACTCTGCTTAAAAGACAAGGTTTCCAGGCCATAAAATCTTTAAAAAAAATGACGTGACAAAGACATGACAGTTGGTTCACAGTTGATTCTTTCATTCATTCATCTAAAAAAAAATCAAATCAATCCAAAAGCGAAAATGGCGTCGTTAACGAGGTGTGTTGTGTTTTTGTTTTATAAAATCGAATTTTAAGTGTTTTCTAGCTATAAAATCATATATTTTTAATCCCAAGTGCAGTTTAAAACTTGACCTATAGCTTAATTTGCACTGTGATACCTGGAATCACCATTTTTTTATCAATATTGCATTGTGTCACAGACGTGTTATCCTATTTATCGTGGTGAATTAAATAAACATAAGGTGTTATACTTTCCTTTGCAAAAGTCCAGCCTACTTATTTTGATCAAATGTTACAACAAAATGTAACATTCCAGTCATATTCGTGTACTCTCTTTTCAGAGCTATGCAATGCAACTAACTCGTTTATAATATCTTCTGGAATCCCACTGAAAGTGTTGATATTGTAATGTAATCCTTTCTAATCCATTCTTAGCCATTTAGGTCACACTTGTTTGTAATGCTGTTGATTGCATTACAAACAAGTGTGACCTAAATGGCTACATTCAAAAAAATATTCAACCAAATTGATAACCTTTTCCTTTTTACAAATCAAAGAGAATTGTTATTATTATTAAATATAAAGTACTATTTCTCCACCTATATTCATCTATGAATTATTTCAGGATATCAGAATTCAATAACTTCATTGTATAAAAATATTTTCCATAATCTAATCATTAAGATTGTTATTCCAGTTTACTACCCGCACCGACACAACAGGTGTGGGATCGTGATGACGAGCTCAAAGCAATGCGCGTGGGCAGCGCGCTGGTTGTGTCACAGACCAGCGTGCCCCCGTATGGCCAGCGGAAGGGCTGGGTGCCACGAGCAGAGGAGGATTTTGGAGGTATGACTTCTCACATGTTTAAAACTCAGATCAGAGACTGACATTCAAGTTCATATTATAACGAGCAAGTGGGTCTCCTGATGGTAAGTGATCACCACCACCCATCAACATCTGCAACATCAGGGATATTGCCAACCTAGAGGCCTAAGTTGGGATACCTCAAGTGCCAGTAATTTCTCCGGCTGTCATACTCTCCATGCTAAAACACAACACTGTAAGCACTGCTGCTACATGGCAGGATTAGCGGGCAAGATGGTGGTAGAAATCCAGGCGGGCCTCGCACTTGCTAGCCTAGTTTGATATCCACTGTATAATGATTGATCGTAATCTTTACTTATACTTAATAAACAATTTTTTTCCTATTTTCCAGATGGAGGAGCATTCCCCGAGATCCATGTGGCACAATACCCCTTGAGCATGGGAGCCCGAGGCAAGGAGAGCACCTCCAATGCCTTGGCAGTCCAGTTGGATGAGACGGGGAAAGTCAAGTATTCGGCTATAGCGAGACAGGGCCATGGAGCTGATAAGGTGAGATGCAAATACATAGGGGTTACAAAATAAATTTTTGTATTCTTCTCAAGTTTACGATGTTTCTTTCCGTTGCTTGCTGACTGGATAAAATGTTTTTCTTTACTTTTTCAGATAATTTACTCCAAACTGACAGACCTTTTGCCTTCGGAAGTCCTGGCAGAAGAAGACCCGTCTCTCCAGAAACCTTCGGAGGATGACATCCAGGACATCACCGAGAAGACTAAGTTGGCATTGGAGAAATTGACCAATGCCAAGATTTCAGCTGCACTGCCTGTCAAGGCCGCTCCCAAGGCTGTAAGTTGAAGCTTTCATTTTTACGGTTTTGTGACTGAAATGACATTAAATACAAGCCCAAAATTTGGTCATAGCATAACAACAGTTTTTAATAGTGACTGCACTACACTGCGTTGTGCTGTTGCCCTTTCTAGGTGGCAGAGTTACGCCAATTAGAAGTAAATATGTTATGGTTTCGTTGTCTCTTTGTTTATAATGTAACTAATGGTGACCATTAATGCACTGAAGTACAAATTAAGGTATTGTGGTAGACTGAACAATTTAGCGTTAAGTTAGCGCTGATTAGCGTACGCGATTGTCACATAAATTAATGGTTTGTCATATAAACACTGGACTGAGGCGAAGTCTTCTCAAGAAGCTGGATTGCCTCAACATTTCCATGTTGGTAAAGTCTTTTCTCATGACGGC
This sequence comes from Choristoneura rosaceana, assembly GCA_037349165.1. Classification (NCBI taxonomy): domain Eukaryota; kingdom Metazoa; phylum Arthropoda; class Insecta; order Lepidoptera; family Tortricidae; genus Choristoneura; species Choristoneura rosaceana. The sequence goes on from JAZBNJ010000007.1 coordinate 3,400,399, forward strand.
ATATTTCTTTATTAACACGGCTAAAAAGTTACAAGTCGATCAAGCGCCGCAAAACTATTTTATTGGGATAGTGTGAACCAGCAAACGGCATACAGGTAGTCTGAATACCACAAGCACAGAGAACATAATATACAGAGACACCACCTAGTACTAGCAAACGGTTTCACCCTAATACTGGCTATACGACTGGCTATTTTTCTTTTCTTTATTTTACAATAGAAGGCACCACTGAGAACACAAATAACACGATACCTATATGCCATCTAGCGAGACACTAATGATACGGGTGTCGCTTGTTAGCCCAATATATAGCTTGACTAGGACATGACAGGGTTGGTAGATGGCGCTACGTTATATAACCTACTCACGGCCGCTGGTCAGTGCGTAAGCAATCGAGGTTTCGTAGATCCAAACCTTTTCGTAATCTGCTGAAAACGCTGTCAGCCATATTAGTTTATAGATTATCTACAGCTTAGGGCTATACCATAGTAAAAGTGTATAAAGTACGCGCACTCCATTTTGTTGACATATTGATTTTAGGTATTTTAGGTACGAGATTTTTTTCAAAGTAGTGACGATCATCATCATCATCATCATGTCAGCCGAAAGATGTCCGCTGCTGGACATAGGCCATAGCATTGGTTGGGCATAGTAGTGACGATATGTAGTTTTTTTTTTTTTATTCGACTGGAAGGCAAACGAGCAAGTGGGTCTCCTGGTGGTAAAAGATCACCGACGCCCGTAAACATCTGCAACATCAGGGGTATTGCAGATGCGTTGCCAACCAGGCCTACGTTGGAATACCTCAAGTGTCAGTAATTTCACCGGCTGTCTTACTCTCCGCGCCGAAACACAACAGTGCAAGCACTGCTGCTTCACGGCAGGATTAGCGAGCAAGATGGTGGTAGCAATCCGGGCGGACCTTGCACAAGGTCCTACCACCTGCTATTATTCGATTATGCAATTATAGTATATAAGTGTTGTGTAGTGTATATACTTGGTTTGGTGTTTTTCAAAATCCTCTAATATCTCAGAAACGGTGCGTCCTAGCTCAAAAATAGCCAAATTTTCAACCCCCTCCGAAGCCCACCCTCTACGAGACTACCCCGGACCCAACCCCAAAATTTCATCCCCCCCCCCCACTTTTAGCACATTGACCAGCCTAACCAGACCCCTGATCCAAGGGTAGCAAAAACTTCCAGGGGTCTGGTTAGGCTGGTCAATGTGCTAAAAGTGGGGGGGGGGGGATGAAATTTTGGGGTTGGGTCCGGGGTAGTCTCGTAGAGAGGTACCTAAAATCAATATGTCAACAAAATTGAACCTTGATTACTGTCTATAAAATTCACTCAGAAAAATTATCTATTTCGAGCTACGAGTTTTTTTTAAAGTAGTGACGATATTTATTTATTTACCTAACACAAAAATAAAACGACTACGACTACGCGAACGTGAAGAGAGCGCGAGACGAGCAGAACGACGTGCGGCGTGCAGTCTTCATTACAAAGTAGAATTATCTACTGTCTATCTATATTATCTGATGTCTTCAAGAATCCAACATTATGGATTATGTTAAGATATTTGTTTATAACCTCAAAAGTCCACGTATCAAATCCATTGCGTCATACATAAATGTCAAGTCAAGTCAAGTCACAGCCAGCACAGCAGGCATTCGAAAATCGAAACTCGAAGTTCGTGTCGTGCGGTCCCTCTGATACTTATACTATTTATTACGAGAGCGAAAGAGACCGCACGACACGAACTTCGTGTTTCGAATTTCATAGTAGCCCGCTGCAAGAGCATACCGGTTTTATGCCATCTAGCGTTACCTTTGCAAACTACTACGAAAACCTCATAGCTGAAACGTAGTCACATGTAGCCTATACTTTCGTATTCTCAATTTATCATTTATGATGTTTCTTATCTTCAAATTAAGGAGTTGAAATAAAGTTGATGTGAAGTTGTGTTTATAAAATATGCTATTCTTTATTTTTATATCAATATTTCTACTTAATTCGGCTTATTTACATTTTATAATTTACAGATGTTAATGGTAGTGCCATCTATTGCGGTTTTTTAGTACTAAATATATCTTGTATGAGTTGGTAGCCCATGCCACAAGGCAGCTAGCTTAGGTGTAGGTATTAGCGGGCTGTTTTCCACAACTCGATGTCTAAATGCGCCTATTTTGCGAGATTATGCTATAGGGAGCCATCCATTAATCACGTGATGTTTTTTTTGGCATTTTTTTACCCCCCCTCCCCCTTGGTGATACGTGGTGAGGTTTAAGACTACCCCTCCCCCTCCCCCCTATATCACGTGTATTTTTTCGTACCAGCAAAGAATCTATTTTTTTATTTATAAAAAAATACTGGTATAAGTATCATCTAATTTTATTATAGAAAATTAAAGACTACTATAATAACGTTCATGTTACCTATTACATGTAACGCCGCTTTTCGATTGAGTATCGTGCGCTTGCCGAAAAAATAAGTACACGTGATATATTACTTTACCCCCCCCTCCTTGTGATATTTCGTGATTTTTTATGGACCCCTCCCCCCCCTTTCGAGCCTCACATGATTAATGGACAGTCCCTAGGCACTATTCATGCCAGCCTAGCTCCTGGAGGAAGCCTAGCAGACCTTTCACGTTGCTGGTGACTTCCTGCAGTGACCCCGGTGATCCGAGGTGTAGTGCCCAGTAGTTCGCCACACCAGAGCATTCCAGGATGTGAGTGGCTGACTCTTCTGCCTCCATGCATGCTCTGCACAGGGGGCTGTCTGTAATAGTGATGTAACGAATATTCGCATTCGCATTCGCGAATATTCGCATATTTTTGCGTATTCGCATTCGCATTCGCAAAATTTCTGCGAATGTTTTGCGAATATGAATATCAGAAAAATATACAATTATTAGATAATAGTAGATTAATAAAATCAAAATACATCCATTTCTTATGTTTTTTATACAAAAAAAAAATAACTTAATCTTGTAATCACATTATCAGTGTTCACTTAATCATTTGGCAGTATTTACTTACTTACTTTGCGATGCGTTTGCATAAACTCGGTAATTCTCTGAACAAAATACATACGAAACGCACTTCGTACGAACGAAACTGCCATAGAAAACTTGGCGCCAGAACGAAAAACTGAATATTCGCATTCGCGTTCGCATTCGCGAATGTCGGTAGCAGATATTCGCATTCGCGAATGTTCAAAAAATGACATTCGTTACATCACTAGTCTGTAACACCTAAATTATGTAAATCTGGGGTTGATCGTCGGGAGGGCTTCTCTGTTTTAAAGCAGTGAGCTTACAAGCGCTTGTATAGTAAGTTTGTCGGCAGGCTCCCGCGCAATACATCCGCTACACGCCGGCGCAGCAGGGCGGCGCCTTCAACTCGGGCGCCAAGCAGCGCGTCATCAGGTAACCACTGCCTCCGTAACCTAATATTCAACCCAGGGCTCTCGAAACTATCTGTCCCAGGGGTCTCGCGGGTCGATCTCTTTTTTTTATAATTATGTTTCGATTTCGTTAATATTTTCTAATTAAAATTATAGATAGAATTGTCCCTGATTCGCGGGATTCCTGTTTCGTTGGATTCTTGAATTATTTTAATAGCTATCAGTTTCCTGTCGCTTAAACTGAAGAAATAAGTCAGGTAGAATGGAAGTATTTTATAATAGCTATTTATGCAACAGTATCGTAATAGGGGTCCTTAAAACACGAGTGTGGTTTCATAAAACAAGGCATAGCCGAGTTTCATAAAAGGGCCACATGAACAGTTGCATACAATATTTTATCTACATCCATATATTAAATTCTCTATAATGCGTTCCGCGAACCATTGAGAATGGCCTGCATGAACGAGAACTAGGTAGGTTTGTCTGCCGCGCGCGCCGCGCCCGCGAGCTGCGCGCGACGTGCTGCTGCTTCCGGCGCGCGGCGTGCAGGTGCCCCCACCGCTGTAATGATGTATGGAATCTCATTACGACACAGAAATCTGTATCGTAATGACCATTACGATACAGCCGTGTTCATAATAGAATCCAATATCGTAATGCTGATCATTATCTATGGTTTTTGAACGCATAATGGAAGATTTACTATATGGGTGTAGAGAAAATATATTACAATTCATTCAAATTTCTTACTTACGGTTTCTCATTTCGTCAATATATGCGGCAGTAACCGATAGCGGTTGAAACGCTCGTGTTTGCCATGTGCCCCCAGGATGGTGGAGGCGCAGTCGGACCCGATGGAGCCGCCGCGGTTCCAGATCAACAAGAAGATCCCGCGCGCCGCGCCGTCCCCGCCCGCGCCCGTGCTGCACTCGCCGCCGCGCCGCGTGTCCGTCAAGCAGCAGCGCGACTGGAAGGTGCCGCCCTGCGTCTCGCACTGGAAGAACGCCAAGGGTATCTTCATTATATCTACGAGTAGAATAGATACACCTATGCTGCCCTCATAAGGCAGTTAGCAGTATCTCATTTTTAGATAGCGAGTAAACATAGAATTGTACATTACTATAGAGGCCGGCAACCCCGCGTTCAGGCCGAGGCTTGTATAAAGAAAGAAAATCATGCTGTCGGATGATTTGATTGAACTAAAAAACAGCTGTGGCTATAAACGGCTAAAAAGGGGCTACAAGAATTGCATTGCCTAAGGGCATTTTGAGCTAAACTCGATTTAAGAAGTAAGTTAAGCTAGCTAAATATAAATCGTTTTTGTCAAACTGAAAGACGTTAGTTCAGCGACTTTTAATAATACATTACTGTAGAGGCTGGCAACCCGACAAACGTTCCGGCCGAGGCTTGTATAGTGCTTTTCTCAAACACGACATGAAATAAAATAAAAAAACAAGAAATCAAGCTGGCGGGACGCTAGTCTGATCGCCCTGTTGCGTGGCTGCTGGCGCGGCGGCTGCAGGGCGAGTGGTGCTGGCGGTGGTCACAAACCGTGTCGCAGAGCGCGCGTTGATACAAAAGACGGTCGCATTGCCGTCCAGCGGCCGAAAAAGTTGTATGATATCTCTTTGCAGGCCGCTAGAGTTACCGCGCGCCGGCAGGCCAGCCGCAGCGCCTGCAGCGCGATACTTCTCAGCCTATTATTTGTAACACAACGTCAATATTTCGTATTATTATTATTATCCCTCCACCAGGCTACACCATCCCCCTGGACAAGCGTCTCGCGGCCGACGGGCGCGGCCTCCAACAAGTCCACATCAATGAGAACTTCTCCAAGCTGGCCGAAGCCCTGTACATCGCGGACCGGAAGGCGCGCGAGGCGGTCGAGGCGCGCGCGCAGCTCGAGAGGAGGCTGGCGCAGCGCGAGAAAGAGAAGAAAGAGGAGCATCTCAGGGTGCTGGCGCAGAGGGCCAGGGATCACAGAGCTGGTGAGTTAAGTTACATTTTGGTTCTTCAACCTACAGTGCGTTTTAAAATATCCGGAATTTTTCGGTAGGTTCAGTGGGTATTACCCAACCATGGATTACACTGACTGAACACCGTTGAAGAGGTTTTTGTCATAATTTTTGACTACAATTTTTGTCACGTCTTTGGTCCCGTACATCCTTATCCTTACATACTATTATAAAGGGGAAAGTGAGTTTGTTTGTTTGTTACACTTTCACGCCGTAACGGAGCGACGGATCGACGTGGTTTGGTATAGAGATAGTTTATGCGCCCGAGAGTGACATAGGCTACTTTTATCCTGGAAAAATGCACAGTTCCCGAGGGAGCAGCGCGCGATAACCGAATACCACGCGGGCATAGCCGCGTGCAAAAGCTAGTACTAAAATAAACTAAACATTAGAATAAAAGAGGTTCTCTTTAACACCCAAAATGTTTTATTTTAGGTGCAGTTGTATGGAACCTTTGACCCATTTAGACTTTTTGTTTCGTTCATTTATTACCTCTGTGTAATAGCGTCTCTTTCCCTTCAGGCATTAGGGCTCCGGAAGAAGAGCCCGAGTTACAAGGCGAGGTGGACGAGAGCGGACTGACCGCCGGCGAGCGGGACAAGCTGCGCGCTGACAGACACAAGGAGCGCCAGAGGGACCGCAACCTGGCCAGGGCGGCGCCCGACAAGAGGTTAGTCGTAGCCGGGAGTGCAGCCCCCTGCTAGACAATACTAAAATACGTTTAAATATACGCCTGACAAGATTATATTAGCAAAGTTTTTATTAATCACACTCGTGTCATTAATGTGTTGCCGCGTATTTGGAACAGAGGTCGTATTGCCTAACGTTTCTGACGTTCGCGATCGCAATCAAATGACAGATTTCGCATACAAAGACTGTCATTTGATTGCGATCACGAGTGCCAGAAACTTTACGCAATAGGCCCTCTGGCGAAAAGTAGATGCCGCGTATTTGGAACAGTCGCTAATTGCTGATATAATAGGGATGTTGACACCACCAATCAACTGACGTACTTTTTATCCGCTGCCAAACACAATTCTCCCACAGAGTTTCAATAAAATCCCTACTATCCCTACTATAATATTATAAATGCGAAAGTAACTCTTGTCTGTCTATCTGTCTGTCTTTTTTTTTATTCCACTGGATGGCAAACGAGCAAGTGAGTCTCCTGATGGTAAAAGATCACCACCGCCCATAAACATCTGCAACACCAGGGGTATTGCAGATGCGTTGCCAACCTACAGGCCTAAGATGGCCTGTGATAGTCTGTCTGTTACGCTTTCACGTCAAAACCACTGAACCGATTTTGATGAAATTTGGTATAGAGATAGTTTGCACCCCAAGGACCAACATAGAATACCTTTCATTCCGGTAGAGGACGCCACCGCGCGATAACCTAGATCCGCGCAGCCGAAGTCGCGGGCATAAGCTAGTACATAAATAAACGGTACTACTTTTGTCCCCTGGATGACAGGACAATAACAGCAAGGAATCCACCCATTTATAATATATATAGAAATAAAAAAAAGGTTAAGAATGTTTTTTTTTTCTAGATCAAAGCTGGTAAAGGACCGCGAGCGCGACATATCCGAGCAGATCGCGCTCGGCATGCCCGCCAAGACGAACCAGGGCGGCGAGGCGATGTTCGACCAGCGACTCTTCAACAACAGCAAGGGAATGGACAGCGGTGAATATTACATAATATACAATACAATAATACAATACAAATACTCTTTACTGTACACCAGAAATAATAAGCGATACAGAAAAACAGGTACACAAATAAAATTACAAGGTAAGCAATAGGCGGCCTTATCGCTTAAGAGCGATCTCTTCCAGGCAACCTTTTAACAGAAAGAAGGAAGGACTAGTTTATAGCAGGTGGTGCATTAACAGTAGAATACAACGATGCATTAACAGTACAATATATTTTTGATAGTATAGTCATATAGTACGGAGAACGGCCGTTGGGGCTGAAAAGTTCTCGAATGGAGACTACAGTTAAAATACCACCAACTAGACTTATCACGCTAACACACAAGTAATATTTACCTCGACATTTCGGCAGCATTGGAGTGGCCGTGGTCACGGGTAGACTACATGTAGCTAATGGCGAATGACCTAGTTTAAGCAGTTGGTTCTCGGTGGATGAAGGTTGCTTCCAACCGAAGCAACTGGAGGTCTATGGGGGAGGCGTATGTCCTACAATGGACGTCCTACGGCTGAGATGATGATGATGAATTTTATCCGAAACCAAAAAAAATCTCAGCATATTTTCTTATGATTTTGTAGAACGCAGTAGGTTAGGTTAGGTTTGTTTTATGAAAGAACTGAAAAAAATTGCTTTCAGAGGAAATCGTGAGTTGCAAAATGAACATTGAAAATAATGTTTCACTGAAATACAGAGAACCAAATTTAAATACTCTTTGTTTGACTATTGCGTCCGCGTCGTTGATTGAAAAAAAACCTAGAGGCCCCGCGCATGAACGTTTTTCCTGTCAGGACACTTAGTTAATGAAAGGTTTCTTTTTTTTTAATTTATTTATATAATATTGTTACGGCGGTGGGTTAGGTGGAAACTTTAATCGTGCTTTTCGACCCATTGTAGGCGTTTTCAGCAGGCTGGAATACTGTTTCAGGCTGTTTCAGAGGACGCTCTATCACATATTAGTTTATCAAAATTTCACCCAAGTTACCGTCGTTTTCAGGCGCCTGAAACATGTTTTCAGTCCGTTTCAGGCCACCCTCTATCCGATGACGCCATAACCTGAAAACCCGTTTTCAGGCGTTTTCAGGACCCCTTATGGGCCTTTGAACTACATTTCAGTATATGGCGAAATCTTCAATAGGAGTGAAAGAGATAGCACGATTAGAAAGAGACAGCTATACTGAGAACATTCGAGAAGGTGTGTGACAAGGATAGCCTATATGTGCGAGAGAAACAGACTGATGATCCTGTTTCCGGAACATTCTAGTAACTGTGTGAGAGAGATAGCACATGAAAGAGACAGACACTCTACTCGTTTCAGGAACATTCGAGATGTAGGTATGACGTCCTAGCTGGACTGTTCTCGAACTTTGTGGACCGATTCACCGGGGGTATATAAGCCGGGCGAGGTTGCGGCGGAGACAGTTTTTCGAATGCGATACCGAGCGATAAACATCGAAGAGAATCAAAGCGACTTGTAAGTGAGTTTTTGAGTGCGAAATTACTGTGAACTGTTTTTAAGTGTTTTGTAAAGTTAAGTAACAGTGTGAAAATAAATCCTACTCTTATTCATCGGTGTTAAAAGTGCTTTTCAATCACGAACCCACCCCACGAACGTAACATTTGGTGTCAGAAGTGGGATTGAAAATGCCGCTTACTCCGCGAGAAGAAGAGAAGGAGAGGATGCAGACCCGAAGCCGCGCCGCAGCTGGGGACCCTACAGACACCGCCGCAGCGTCAGATACAGCGGCGGCAATATCCCCAAAGCCGGAAATAGACGTCAACGCGATTCTGGTCCTCCTGAAAGAACAAGCTAGAAGGCAGGAGGAACAAGCTAGAAGGCAGGAGGAACATGCTAGAAAGCAGGAGGAACAAGCTAGGATTCTACAGGAGGAACAAAAGAACCAGTTCGAACTCCTCCGTGAGGTACACGACGCAACCGCAGAATGGAAAAAGGAGATGGCTGAGGTCCAGGATAAAATTGTGGCAGTTGACATTAAAGTCGAAAATCACGAACAGCGCCTCAACGGTGTCAACGAAAAGGTAGAAGGCCACGAGAATCGCCTCCAGAAGTTGGAAATTAAAGTGGCCAACGGCACCACCAGTTTATCGGGTGCACCAGCCACAGGAGGTGAAAAGTTAAAGTTACCACCATTTGATGGTACCTCTTCATGGGCCGCATACAAGCACCAATTCGAGTTGGTTGCGGAAACAAATGGCTGGAGCAAGGATTATGCAAAAACGGCACTGAGTTTGGCGCTACGGGATGAAGCTCTCAGTATCTTGGAAACGTTGGGAAAGGATAAGACATATGACCGTCTCCTTGAAGCTTTAGAAGCACGCTTCGGTGACAGTCATCTAGAGCACGTCTACAGAGCTCAACTGAAGGATAGGACCCAGGGTCGTAATGAGTCATTACAAAAGTGGGCCCTAGAAATAGAGAAACTGGTCCAAAAAGCATACCGAGATTCATCCTCTTTTACGGATGGAATGCTAGTGCAGACATTCATAGATGGGATTCGAGACTTTGAAGTGAGGGCTGCTGTACGACTGGGTCACCATGGGAGTTTGAAGGATGCGCTTGCCCATGCTCTCGAGGTGGAAGCTGTGCGCCAAGACCCAACAAGATCCTTCAGGGTACGCGAAGTCACTGCCAGGGAGCCGATTGCTCCACCTCGAGAAACGGGACCTCGATGTTACAACTGCGGAGAACGAGGACACATGCAATTTGGCTGCCCGAAAAGACATTGGAGGCGACGAGACTCGGACCAAATGGACAGGCCAGCAAGCTCTGGTAATCCAGAACGGCAGCAGCAGGGAAACGAGTAAAAGCCAGGACTATGGGACGAGTGCTGGCTGGTGGTCAAAATGTCCCAGTTATGATCTCCCAGGCGAACAACGGGAACAGTCTGGCTGTCAAAGGAGAAATTGGCGGAGTGCCATGTCACCTTACTATCGACACCGGAGCTTCTCGAACTGAGATCAGTTCTCGACTGCTAAAACACCTGAACAGAGATCATCAAGTCCGACCAATGCATCTTCAGCTGCAAACGGCTACCGGCCAGAACATTTCCGTCCAAGGGGAGCATCGAAGTGGAAAGTCACATGGAAATGCAGATGCCCTCTCCCGAAGGCCTTGTCCGGATGACTGCAAACACTGTTTAAGACAAGAGGATAAGGACTGCGTGAAGATGTTGAGGACCGACACTGTTAGCGAGGAATGGAGTGACGCTGTCATGCAAGAAGCTCAACAGGAAGATCGTGACATAAAACCCATTTACGACTGGATTAACGGTGGAATGCCCAAACCAAAGTGGTGTGAAGTAGCTCCGATGAGTACAGTGACCAAGAGCTACTGGGCGCAATGGGAAAGTCTGATTATGCACAATGGCGTACTGTGTAGGAAATGGGAGTCAGCGAACGGAAAGGATGCTCACCTTCAAGTGGTCGTACCAAGGAAGAGAGTTAGCGATGTTCTAAGATCCTTTCATGATGGCATTTCCGGCGGGCATCTAGGAGTAAAAAGGACTCTGATGAAGATTCGACAACGATTTTACTGGATACACTGTCGGGAAGATGTGGAAGACTGGTGTAGGAAGTGTACTAGCTGCTCGTCGGTCAAGGGGCCACATACACGCAGTAGAGGTGCGCTTAAAGTTTATAATGTGGGGGCACCTTGGGAAAGAATTGCTTTGGACGTCGCAGGGCCGTTCCCGATCTCTGACCGCGGAAACAAGTACATCCTTGTGGTCATGGACTATTTCACCAAATGGCCTGAAGTGTTTGCCATTCCAAATCAAGAGGCAGTCACAGTAGCGGAAACGGTAGTGGCTGAAGTATTTTGTCGGTATGGAGTACCTCTTGAGATCCACAGCGATCAGGGAAGAAACTTTGAATCTCTGGTGTTTCAGGAGACTTGCCGAGTCATGGGAATTCATAAAACTCGGACTACGTCCTATCATCCACAGTCAGACGGGATGGTCGAGAGGTTCAATCAGACTCTGGAACGACATTTGGCCAAAGTAGTTGACAGCCATCAAAAAGATTGGGACAGGCATATTCCACTCTTTTTAATGTCGTATCGTACCGCAGTTCACGAAAGCACGGCCGTGACACCTGCGTGTGCTAATTTTGGAAGAGAACTGCGGTTACCTGCGGATCTACTGACAGGACGACCTCCAGATGCACCAAAGACGATTTCAGAATATGCAAGTGAACTGCGAAACCGGATTGATGGTGTTCACAATCATGTTCGTGAACACGGACTGCAGGCCAGCGAAAAGATGAAGACCAGATATGACCGGAAGTCTAACCAGACGAGATTTGAGGAAGGATCGTTGGTGTGGCTACATAACCCTATGCGAAAAAAAGGGAAGTCCCCGAAATTATCACCGAGTTGGGAAGGGCCGTACAAAGTAGTCACTAGGATCAACGATGTCACATACCGAATACAGCGTAACGCGCGTGGCCCCTGTAAGATTGTTCATGTTGATCGATTGGCCAAATACCATGGATCTAATGATGCTCGGGACGAGCATGTCTTAGGAGGGGGCAGTGTTACGGCGGTGGGTTAGGTGGAAACTTTAATCGTGCTTTTCGACCCATTGTAGGCGTTTTCAGCAGGCTGGAATACTGTTTCAGGCTGTTTCAGAGGACGCTCTATCACATATTAGTTTATCAAAATTTCACCCAAGTTACCGTCGTTTTCAGGCGCCTGAAACATGTTTTCAGTCCGTTTCAGGCCACCCTCTATCCGATGACGCCATAACCTGAAAACCCGTTTTCAGGCGTTTTCAGGACCCCTTATGGGCCTTTGAACTACATTTCAGTATATGGCGAAATCTTCAATAGGAGTGAAAGAGATAGCACGATTAGAAAGAGACAGCTATACTGAGAACATTCGAGAAGGTGTGTGACAAGGATAGCCTATATGTGCGAGAGAAACAGACTGATGATCCTGTTTCCGGAACATTCTAGTAACTGTGTGAGAGAGATAGCACATGAAAGAGACAGACACTCTACTCGTTTCAGGAACATTCGAGATGTAGGTATGACGTCCTAGCTGGACTGTTCTCGAACTTTGTGGACCGATTCACCGGGGGTATATAAGCCGGGCGAGGTTGCGGCGGAGACAGTTTTTCGAATGCGATACCGAGCGATAAACATCGAAGAGAATCAAAGCGACTTGTAAGTGAGTTTTTGAGTGCGAAATTACTGTGAACTGTTTTTAAGTGTTTTGTAAAGTTAAGTAACAGTGTGAAAATAAATCCTACTCTTATTCATCGGTGTTAAAAGTGCTTTTCAATCACGAACCCACCCCACGAACGTAACAATATATTAAATAACATGCTTTTACATTTTTTAGCCACTATTAAAAACCTATTGCAGGTTTATGCAATAGTTGGCCAGATCGCGCGGTTTGGTTCACGCTTACAATCTTACTTACAAAGTACAGTGTAGGGTGCGCCGGCGTCGCAGGCCCGCCCCGCCCCGGCCTGCCTGCTGCTAGAACAGATCTGCGACCCTGCTGCACTCCACAAAATACTTCTTGAGAAGTTTTGTACATTTATATTTACTTATAACGTGTGTTTCTCTGTGTCAGGTTACGGCGACGACGAGGCGTATAACGTGTACGACAAGCCGTGGCGCAACCAGGACACTGTCGGCGCGCACATCTACCGCCCCACGAGGAATAAAGACAAGGATAACTACGGCGGCGACCTGGAGACCATCGCCAACACTCGCAGGTACGCTTCCGACGGAGCTTATTGGACGCTGCCAACGCCCTAGGCGTCCTAGACGAATTCCGCTAATCTTTTTTTTTTTATTCGACTGGAAGGCCAACGAGCAAGTGGTTCTCCTGGTGGTAAGAGAACATACCCCGCAATAGAGGTAGCAAAACCGTAGCATATGACAGTTTTATGTTAGGGTTGGCGAATATGATGAATGATGTTAAGGTGAATGAGATAGCTATATTTGTATGATTTAAATGACATTGTATGTTTCTTTGCTCGTATGTAGTTCTTAGTGACAACCCTGACATACAGCTGCTACAGATTTGCTACTTCGATTGCGGGGTATGGAGATCACCACCGCCCATAAACATCTGCATAAGCACTGCTGCCCATAAGCACTGCTGCTTCACTTAAGGTTGCTGTACTTCTGGAATAACATGTAGGCTACTTTTGAAATTTTGAACGTGTGAAAATATCATAGGCAACTCAAAGGTGTAATGAATGTGTGTGCAGATTCGTGGCGGACAAGGAGTTTGCTGGCACGAGTAGCGGCGCGGCGCGTTCCGGCCCCGTGCAGTTCGAGAAGGATGCGCCTACGCACCGCACTGAACAGGTCAGGTTTACAAACGATCAGATATCCCAGCCAGATCAAATAGCCTGAAGAATTGCGAAACTGAAGTGACAGCGGGCGGGGCACATTGCTCGCAGGACTGATGGCCGATGGGGTCAGAAGGTTCTCGAATGGCATCCGCGGTCCGGGAGACGAGCTGTCGGTAGGCCTCCAACAAGATGGAGCGACGACCTGGTTAGGATCGCGGTATCGCAGTGTATGCGAAAAGTACAAGACCGGTCTGAGTGGAGAGCCTTGGGGGAGGCCTATGTCCTGTCCAGCAGTGGACGTCTTTCGGCTGACAATATGATGATGATGATGATGAGATACCCCAATGGTCAGAGAACCTGACTATGAAGCTTGAGGTACCGGGTTCGATCCCCGGTCGGGGCAGTATTAAAAATATTATTAGTATATAATCAAGTGTGCCCACGTTAGGGTGTCTTAAATGTGTAGAAAATTGTCAGATTCTATTGAATTGTACTTTATGGCCCAAGCCTTCTTGTTGTGAGAGGAGGCCTGTGCTCAGCAGTGGGATGTATAAAACCTGGGATGGATGCATGGATTAATATATTATTTACTAGCTGTTGCCCGCGGCTTCGCCCCCGTTGTATTTTTTATGTATTTTCTTCCATAAAAACCTTCTCCTGACAGTAACAAACACAATAAAAAAAGAATTAGCGAAATCGGACCAGTCGTTCATCGGACGAGTCATAACTCGGGAACGACTGGTCCGATTTCGCTAATTCTTTCGATTCGCTTACCAACACATTTTGCGATTCATTTTTATATATTAAGATTTATTTGGTTGCAGCCTAGCCGCAGCGCGCCGGAGGCTGACTTCGACCCGTTCGGGCTGGATCGGTTCCTGAGCGAGGCCAAGCGCGCCGACAAGGGCGGCCGCAAGCGCGACCACGAGCGGCCCGCGCCGCACCCCGCGCAGCACCCCAAGCGCCGCCGCGACTGAGGTCAGCGCCATACACTGCTTACAGGTGTTGCCACCAGAGCTGAGGTCACGCACACAAAAACATGTTTCATCAACATCATCGTCATCAACCCAGCCTATGTACGTCCCACTGCTGGGCACAGGCCTCCTCTCAGAATGAGAGGGCTTGGGCCATAGTTCCCACCTGGGGCTAGTGCGGATTGGGAACTTCACACGCACGATTGAATTGCTTCCCAGGTTTGTGCAGGTTTCCTCACAATGTTTTCCTTTACCGCAAAGCACGTGGTAAATTTCAAGTGTAATTCCGCGCATGGATTTCGAAAAAGTCAGAGGTGCGAGCCGGGGTTTGAACCCACGACCCCTCTAATATAATAATAATAATAACTTTTGTGCAATCAGTTCTTTTTGTAGCTGTGTGTGTAATCATTCACTTCAACTCTCGTGGTAGTAATATTAAATATATTGACCCGGATAATTCACGTCTTAAATCGAATTTAGCTACATGTTTCGGGCTAATCCGTAGCCCTTCCTCCTCGGAGCAACGCTCGGCGGCTGCTGCAACACGTGCACACGGAGCCCGAAACATGTCGAGCTAAACTCGATTTAAGACGTGAGTTATCCAAATAAAAATAAATAAATATCACGGGACAATTCACACCAATTGACCTTAGCCCCAAAGTAAGCTTAGCAAAGCTTATCCAGGTCAATAATATTTAATACTAGCTATGCCCGCGACTTCGTCTACGCGGACCTAGGTTATCGCGCGGTGGCGCCCTCTATCGGAATAAAAAGTATCCTATGTTGACCCTTGGGGCTTAAATTAGCTCTATACCAAATTTCATCAAAATCGGTGCAGCGGTTTCGACGTGAAAGCGTAACAGACAGACAGAGTTTCTTTCGCATTTATAATATTAGTAGGGATAAGTGAGTCTCACGGTAGTTTTATGCTATATCTCGTGGCACTACCTACACTACAGTCTGATCAGTCATATAGTTTCGGTGTAGGCGGTGATACGGGCACGTATGAATGAAAACGTATTGGTGGTTCAAAGGTTAAAAGACAACTAGGGACATTTTAGAACTTTAACCTCAAAGGATATTTTTATTTGTCTGTTTTAAGCAGAACCACATTTTAAACATAAAACTACCGTGAGATTCACTCATTAATATATTTTTCGGGATAACTCACGTCTTAAATCGAGTTTAGCTCGACATGTTTCGGGCTAATCCGTAGCCCTTCCTCCTAGGAGCAACGCGACTCGGCGGCTGCTGCAACACGCGCACTGCGCGCCGCCGCTCTGCTCGCGCGACTACCCGTAAACATGTCGAGCTAAACTCTATTTAAGACGTGAGTTATCCGGAAAGGTATATTTAATAGAACTACATTTTAGTTAAAATCACCCTAAACGCATATACCTTTTCCGTTCCGTCGTGGGTAAAAAAGAGAAAAATGGAAATAAGCCCTTTTGAAAAGACACTCCTATCCATATTATCAATGTGAATAGACTGTATTTAGTATGAATCCTTTATCGCGTGGCGGTTAATCCCCTCTGTTTATCACTAATTGGTCTATTATCTTGTTTCAGATTGCCACGCTGCCTTACCACTTGTATAAAGTTAATATTGTTTGTATAAATATTAGGGCGATAAGAATTACAGCAATATAATGTACTTCGATATGATTCTAGCAGAATTTTAATGACGGTAGTTAAACAAATTTTTGACGGATTGGATGAGTTATATAAGTTCTGTCTTGGTGAAAACAATGAACTCAGTGAAGTGCTAGAGTATGTGGATAAAGAGTAGAAAATGTATGAAAGACTAGCAAACCCGGCGAACTCCGTTTCGCCACCAAATGGCGCTGTATGTGAAAAAATATTTTCCCGCTTTTCTCTTTAAATTTTTCCTGAATTTTCTTTGCTATAAACCTCCCGGAGCCCGAGACCTTTCCAACGAATGCAAAACCTTTGAAATCTTTTCTTGCGTTCTGGAGTTATAGCGTCAGGAAGGAAAACCCGACTTATTTTTATATAGTAGATAGAAGAAAATGTCTTGGTGAAAACAATGAAGTGAGTGAAGTGCTAGAGTATGTGGATAAAGCATAGAAAATGTGTGAAAGACTCACTGGGTCAGTCAACTGTTTAGTAACTCAGGTGATACAGTTCGCTAGAAAAATGTTTGCAATGTATTACCATGTTTAGGAGGTGCTTAAAAGAAAATAGAGGGTACGTGAGTTTCGTTGGTAAAACTAATACTTAGGGGTTGTTTTACCATCCATTGATTAGTGTTAACTGACGGTTAAATGTGATGCCGTCTCCGTCTATTCGAACAAAACAAATAGAGGCGGCATCACATTTAACCGTCAGTTAACACTAATGGATGGATGGTGAAACAGCCCCTTGATAGTAAATAATTCTTTCAAATATTCCTTGTCTATGATTTTACTTTTACTAGCTTTTACCCGCGGCTTCGCTCGCGTGAACCATAAAGTTTCAAAGACACGGACAATTAAGCAAGCATGCAAGTGAGCATGTAAGCAAGCACGCAAGCAAGCAAGCAAGCATGCAAACAACAGATCAAGCAAGCATAGTCCCAAATGTGCAAAAAATAGTGCAAGTAAGCATGCATTCAAGGCTGCATTCAAGCAAAGCAAATTTATAATATTAGTAGGATTAATTAACACTATAAAAAAAGAATTAGCGAAATCGGATCAGTCGTTCCCGAGTTTTGCGCTTGGCAACACATTTTACGATTAATTTTTATTTATATAGATATATAGATTGTGTTCAATCAAATCAATGCAAACTTTTCGTTCAGTTAAATGACTTCAGATTAAAATGCAAACGTATTTTCAACCGACTTAAAGAAAGGAGGGGGTTCTTAATTCGGGTGTATGTTTTTTTTTCTATTGCATTTTACCGATGAAACTCTAGTGTCTCTTATTCTTTTGACTATATATACCAAATTTCATCTAAAACGGTTCAGCGGTGTAAGGATCTTATATAAGTATGGATTATACAGCCAAAGTTCTAGGACCCCAGTGAAAAAGGGGCTAAGTCTGCAGAAATTACAAAGCCGTTTTCTATTTTATGTGTAAAGGGGTTTAAGTCGAAATCAGCTGTTCAACTTCTGCAGAATTAACCCCTTTTTCACTAGGGCCCCAGAGTTGTGCCCTGCCGTTTCTACTCTATGGCGTCACTCTAGCGGCATTTTTTGTCAAAACACGGAATGTTGTAAAGATGTGAAATAATGTGAATCAGATATTTTATCTGTAATAAATAAGTATATCGACAAGTGTGTTTATTTTATATTAGCCTTATCGTCCACTCATCCCATGATAACATAGTGTTATTTCAACTTTAATGACATAATTTTAAAGTCTGTATTTGATAGAATCTATGGTTGGCTCAGTCTATGGTGAATGTTTGCAGTGTTCTCTTTATCATTCTGAAATGGGTTACTTATAGAGTCATGAAATCGGCCATCGGGAATCGGATATTGTAACGGATAACTCACGTCTTAACCCTTTAGTGGGTAACGGCAAGATATTTGCCGTCATACGACTCAGATATTTTTTTTTTTTCTCAATGAACGTGTTGTTAGTTAATATAACTTTTGGTTCGCATAAGAGAATATACTCATACTAATTTACGAAAAAAAGAATAGCAGATAAACGTAATTCCAACCCATGTTAAATGATGATTCTTAGGCCTGAACTTAGATTTTTAACTATTCCTTACAATTGAACAAAAATGTTTGTAAATAAAATTTTGTTTGCTGGATTTATCCGATAGTCACAATTCTCTGCTTTCAGAGACAAGATTGGCGATATAAAGTTTAAAGAAAAAAAATCTGTTATTTGATAATTAAAAAAAATGAAGACGGCAATATATTTGCCACTATCCGTTAAGTGTCTGGTGTTTATTAAAGGAAAGGGTGGGTTAGGCTACAATTGTTATTGATTTATATATGGAGCAATAGCTTAATTCAATACTTCAAATTTGCCTTTTACCTTTATTGCTGAATTAGCCGTGTTAGTTAGAAATGACAACGGAAGTAAAAAAAATTTACTTCCTTGTTGATGTCGCAATTACAAATGCGTACATTTTATATTGCTTAAAGACAGGAAAAGACACCCTTCAGAAGCAAAAAGAATTCCGTCTTGCCTTATCCAGACAGTTGGTTAATAATTTTACTTTTAGAAAAAATCAGTTTTCAAATGCTGCTAAATATTTAAAACGAAAAAAAAAAACAGAAAACAATTCACGCCAAAAACGAGTATGTGGGGTACCTGATGATATTAGGTACAATAATGTAGGCGTGCATTTGCCTGAGGATCTGGCTACATACAGACGTTGTCGAATGTGCAGCTCAGCTAAAAATAATAAAGGGTCAAAAATTGGATGCGAGACTTGTAAAGTCCCACTTTGTGCTGTCCCATGCTTCAGAGATTTTCACGTTTTGAATTAAGGTCGGGCAGCTACGGGACCCTGACTATAAGCATGGCCCGATATGCTCTTGCCCGGTTATTTATTTGAAAGAATTCAGTTTTAAGTTAAATAAAGGTTTTAATTATTTCTTATTATCTATTGGTTTTTAATTTATTTATTTTAGATACGTCGTGCCACCCGTAGTTCCCCCGGCAAACTGACATGACGGTCTTGTCACTTAATGCCCTTGGCTGATAGCGGCAAACATATTGCCGTCTTATAATTCGGAAACCCTGCAATAATATATACATTTCTCTTTCTCAAAAATCATAAAAAAAATCATTCATGCTGTGCGTATCGTTAAAGTTCTCGATTCATTGCTTTAAAAAAAGAATGGTCAAAGGGTTAAATCGAGTTTAGTTCGACATGTTTCGGGCTATTTCGTAGCCCTTCTTCAAGGAAGCACGTGACTCGGCGGCTGCCCCAACACGCGCACTACGCGCCACCGCTCTGCTCGCGACTGTCCGACGAAACGAACACAAACGCACAACTACCCACATTTTTATTGTCACTGTCTAATGCACACAACACTAACAACATCGCTCCGTAAAGGCACGTTCACACCAACCGATGACGCAGCACGAGTATTAAATACTGTTTTCCGACTTGAGGGTATCGACCAACCACAATCCCGATCCACAATGACGATTAATCTCAATGGCTTCACGCACTATCCGCGGAATGAAAAACTTTTCTCTTGCAAGTACAGACACCTTATCAAATCGAATATAATGCGTCGAATCTGAGTCCATTGAGTGCTCGGCCACAGCGGATCCCCTGTCGTCCTGTTTCCTCATAAGTACCTACCTACTGTGTTATATGCTCAGAGAAACGTTACGCCCAGTCTCACCGATATAACTTGCTACTTGCAGGAGAAAAGTTTTTCATTCCGCGGAAAGTTTGGTTTACCCAAAAAATAAAACCATCCTACAACTGTTTTTTTTTTTTTTTTTTTTTTATTTATTCAGTCAAACTACTGAAGTTCAGTGTGTAATGTTAATTATGCATTTATAGGTACAATCGATTTCATAAACTTGTGAGCAAAATTTTGATCAAAAATATCTGAGCACGACTATTGTTAACGGCGTAGAAGCGTGTCCAGATATTTTTGATCAAATTTTTGCGCACATTTATGAACAGTGTACGGGGTGATTCGGGAGACGTGAGGAGCAGCAACTCTACACCATCAGTACCTAATTGATAATAGATCGTTCACATTCATATTTGAATAAACCCCGACATCTTTAATTTCAGAATGGCCATGTATATTATAGTTACAGTACGCTGTGTCTTAAGGGCAGTAAATAAAGAATTACTCACGAGAGTCCATTAAAAGCTCGAAGTCGAAAACCGTGTGACATGGTACCTATAGGTCGATTCACAAGAGCTGGCACGAAGTATTGAATGAGTGAATGAAAGTATCTGTATTTGTTACTATTTATTATGAAAATGTCATAAATCTGTTATTTTCCTACAAAAAATGTCTAAGTGACATTACCTACTTTCGTTCAATCCATTCGTGCCAGCTGGGCTACTACGAAACTCGCAAATCAAAGTTCGTATCGCACCGTCCCTTTCACTCGCGTATTAAATGACATAAGCGTTAGCGGGACGGCAACATACGAAGTTCGAGTTTTTCACTCGTGGTATAGGGATTTCTTGTGAATCGACAATCGATATAGTAGTTTTAAATAACTAAATCCGCTATTGGTCCCTCACGCCTCCCGAAGCACCTGAATGCATGCGATGTCTCTAGGTATTAGTCCTGTTTTTTCGTCAAAGGGTTGATAACAGACTTGAGTTTCTTGACGTCCGCCCCGCTGAACTGCTCTAGTTTCTCGGAATTCTTTATGAACACGAACGTCGGCGTTTGGTTGATGTTGTACGCCGATGAGATTTCATAATGCTGCTGTAGATCCAGCTGGAAGAAATGGTAAAAAATTTGGTTAAAACCGTCACCACCGCTACTGCCATCCGGGCATACACGTCTCATTGCTGGGCACAAGCCTCCTTTTGGAATAAGAACGATGGAGTCCACATTAACGTTAAAATTTTATTTACAACTAGCTTATGCGCGCGACTTCGTCTGAAAGGATCTAGGTTATCGCGCGGTGGCGCCCTCTATCGGAATAAAAGGTATCCTATGTTGATTCTTGGGGTTCAAACTACCTATATAGCAAATTTCATCAAAATCGGTTCAGTGGTTTCGACGTGAAAGCGTAACAGGCAGAAAGACAGACAGAGTTACTTTCGCATTTATAATATTACTAGCTTTTGCCCGCAGCTCCGCCCGCGTGGTGTTCGGTTATCGCGCGCTGTTCCCCCGGGAACTGTGTATTTTTCCGGGATAAAAAGTGGCCTATGTCACTCTCGGGCCAATAAACTATCTCTATGCCAAAAAACGCGTCGATCCGTCGCTCCGTTACGGCGTGAAAGACGGACAAACACACAAACATACAAACACACCTTCGCATTTATAATATTAGTATAGACTAGCATGGATAGTAGGTAGGGATTCATCCATAACCCGGGTAACTTACGTCTTAACACGAGGCCCCAGTGAGACAGTATCTGCGACTTTTTAGTTCTTACTCCTATACCAGTATTTGTGACCTATAAAACCTTATCCCTCTCATCTCAAATTCGAAGTTCGTACCGTACCGTCCCTCTCAATCTCCTATTAAATAATATTAGCGTCAGTGGGATAGAAGATACTACGTTCGAATTTTGCACTTGGTAACCAGGGCTAGTTTGTCGGAAATAGTTATTTTACTCTACCAATGAAACACATGTATACAAATTCACGAAACAATCCATGACATCATGGTCATTGCGGTGACATTGAAAGTGATGCTAGTTTTAATAATAGAAAATCGATCGAAGCAAGTGTTGCAATATCGACAAGTCATTGTCTTCATAACACTTCGTAATAGCGCAAGACGGATGTTGACTACTTAATATTGATCGTTTTTGGCTAAATTGCTTTTTGATGCCATATGATGAGTGCTTGCAAAATGAACAGAAGGATGAGTGGAAAACTGTTACCTACAAAAAAAGGAACTCTAAAAGTCGCTTTAGTGGACAGGTGGGAACGGCGACTTGTGATGTCAACAGGAAGTTCAAAGTGGCCGAGAGGCTGATTCCTATCTTAATATCAAAAACACCAGGACAGTAATAAAATTAATTTTTAATTTACTTTTTTCTGACCTCTGTTATCGGGCGTCCTTTTTAACCCCCGACGCAAAAAGAGGGGTGTTATAAGTTTGACCGCTGTGTCTGTCTTTGGCACTGTAGCTCTTAAACCAGAGATGTGCAAAATACTTTTAAAAAAGTATTTAAATACAAAATGCAAATACTTTTCTAATTTTGGTATTTGAAATGCAAAATACAAAATATTTTTGCTTTAAGTATTTTAAATACAAAATACAAAATAGGTATTTTCAAAATACTTTATTCAAATAAAATACTTTTATATGAAACAAGATTTTACGCGCGACTTAGCACGCGTAAACTATTCGATCTGTTAGATAGTGTTGCAATTGGAATTCCGGGATTTTACAAAATTTCTCTGGGAATAGGGCATATAAGGCAAAGCTCTGCGACAGACAAAAGAGTATTAATACCTATAGAAATCATGACATAGGTACTTAGGTGAAAACCAAAAAGTTGCACACTGTTAAAGCTGCGTTAGCAGGTAGTTTAAATTTCCATTAACTTTTTCAAATGTATGATTAATTTTCGTGTCACAATGGAAAAAAATAGTTGTAATTATAAATACCTGCTGACGCAGCTTTAACGGCGTGCAATTCTTTGGTCTTCATCCATTTATTAGTAGCAAAATAACATGAAATTTACATCGTTTGTCACGATAGAGCTATATGTCCAAAAATTTAATTGAAATAATTATGATATTATGGCTTATGGCATCCTTCGTACAAAATACTCGAAAAACTGTTTACGGTTTTGTGCTAGTGCTGCACTCTGACGGCAGAAAATTGCAGTAATATTCCCTATTCCCAAAATTTTTATCATGATCTTCATTGACGTTGTAACAAGAACAACCTATCCAAAATTTAATGACTGATCTTTGGGTTTACCCAGCGGTTGAAATTATTAGATTTTATCCTTATCCCGTGAGAATATCGGAGTAAAAAGTAGCCAATGTGTTATTCCAGACATGCAGCTACCTACATACCAAATTTCATCCAAATCCGTCTAGTCATTCTGGCGTGAAGAAGTATAAAACAAAATTTTCCGTGGGAATTTCCGAAAATTACATCGTGTTTTTCATAGACGTTGCATTTAAAAACAACCGTACCAAATTTCATAATAGCATATATAATATTAGTAGGGTAAGTTCTTTATTGATTATTTACTAGCTTTCCGTCCGCGACTTCGTCGGCGTTGAACTATTTGTTTGCGCGAAACACAATCTTCTACCTACTTATATGAAATTCTCGTGACACAGTGTTTGTGACCAAACTCGTCCAAGACGGCTTGTTTTTAGAGTTCCGGAGCCAAAATGGCAAAAACAGAACCCTTATAGTTTCGCCATGTCTGTCTGTCTGTCTGTCCGTCCGCGGCTTTGCTCAGGGACTATCAATGCTAGAAAGCTGCAATTTTGCCCGGATATATAAGTAAACTATGCCGACAAAACAGTACAATTAAAAATTCAAAAAAAAAAATACTAAAAAAAACTACTAAAAACTACTAAGTGACATCTTATTGTAATGAACATGACTTGACAATAAATAAATAAATAAATTTTTTTAGGGTACCTCCCATAGACGTAAAGTGGCGGTGATTTCTTTTTTCTCATCCAACCCTATAGTGTGGGGTATCGTTGGATAGGTAAGTATTTTAAAACCATTAGGGGTTTGCTAAAACGATTTTTCGATTCAGTAATTTGTTTGCGAAATATTCAACTTTAAAGTGCAAATTTTCGTTAAAATCGAGCGTCCCTCCCCCCCCCCCCCCCCCCAATCTAAACCGGTGGGTGGAAAAATTTGAAAAAAATCAGGATGGTAGTCAGTATATCACACTTCCAAGGAAAACTATGAGTTTGCTTGAGAATTATTAGTAGTTTATGAGTAAATAGCAGCGTAAGGTATAAAATATACCTAAACTTGGAAGATTCCGTATAAAATACGAAATCCTTAGAAAATATTACTTAATTTTGTCGAAATGGCTACGGAACCCTATTTTGGGCGTGTCCGACACGCTCTTGGCCGGTTTTTTTTTGTGTACAGTCACCAGCACCATTATCTGATGCAACAAGCGTGCATAAATATCTGATATGACTCTTATTTGTAAGGCCGGATTGACGTGTCAGATATTTTTGCACGCTTGTTGCATCAGATATTGGTGCTGGTGATTAGTATATATATTCGGTAGGTCTGAGAATGGACGTAAGTAAACTATTTGTCATACTTCTACGCGGACTATTTTCATAATTCCAGCATAAAAGTAGCGTATGTCCTATTCACCAAAATCAGCCAAGCGGATTAGGCTGCTTCCATCAGAGATGTGCGAGGAAATTAGATAGAACACAAACACACACAATTAGTCAGGGACGATTCATTACTTATTTATTTATATAAACTAATTTTTTATTATAGTGGCCCGAAAACAAGATATAGTTCAGTGTTGCCATAGTAAGAATTAAACTTATTAAAAAGTATTTTGTATTTTGCAAATACAAAATATGTCCTTAAATGTATTTCAAATAAAATACAAAATGCTTTTCTAAAAAAAGTATTTAAATACAAAATGGAAATACGTATTTTGTATTTTGTATTTTAAATACTAGTATTTTGAAAATGTCCCATCTCTGTCTTAAACTGGTGGACCGATTTGAATGCGTTTTTTTTGTTTGATAGCAGGTTTTCCAGCGATGGTTCCTAGACATGTTTCATCAAAATCGGTTCAGCCATTTTTGAGATATTGAACTTCAAAGTGACAAAGTCGGGGGTTTTCCAACTTTTTGTTGGTTAAATTAGGTTATTGGATTAACTAAAAGAATTTCCTTGCTCACCCGCGACCTTAAGATAGCTAAGTTTATGCAAATTATGCGTGTTCATGCAGTTCCCCCACCTCCACACTGTAAGAACACACACAAATTACACAAACCCATCTATCACCACCACCAAATCACACTGACGCGTTTCGAACTCAACCAGAGCTCATCTTCAGAGTAACACAACCGTACACCCTGCTACCAGTTGTTAGACTATAATATATTATTACTAGCTTTTGCCCGCGGCTCCGCCCGCGCGGTATTCGGTTATCGCGCGCTGTTACCTCGGGATCTGTGCATTTTTCCGGGATAAAAAGTAGCCTATATCACTCTCGGGCCCATAAACTATCTCCATGCCAAAAATCACGTCGATCCCTCGCTCCGTTATGGCGTGAAAGACGGACAAACATACAAACACACTTTGACATTTATAATATTAGTATGGATATGGATAGTATATTAAATGCCTAAATGCCAAGTTTCATAGTTTTATCTTCGACAGCGACGAACTTCCACCATATAAACTTTCACTCCCTATTTTAACCCCTTAAAGCCTCTTTTTCGCGATAAAAGATAGCCTATGTCCTTTCCCAAGGTCTATTCTATCTCTGTACCAAATTTCATCCAAATCGGTTCAGCGGTTTTAGCGTGAAAGCGTAACAGACAGACAGACAGACAGAGTTACTTTCGCATTTATGATATTACTAGCTTTTGCCCGCGGCTCCGCCCGCGTGGTATTCGGTTATCGCGCGCTGTTCCCTCGGGATCTGTGCATTTTTCCGGGATAAAAAGTAGCCTATATCACTCTCGGGCCCATAAATTATCTATCTCCATGGCAAAAATCACGTCGATCCGTCGCTCCGTTACGGCGTGAAAGACGGACAAACATACAGACATACAAACACACTTTGACATTTATAATATTAGTATGGATATGGATAGTATATTAAATGCCTAAATGCCAAGTTTCATAGTTTTATCTTCGACAGCGACGAACTTCCACCATATAAACTTTCACCCCCCATTTTAACCCATTAAAGCCTCTTTTTCGCAATAAAAGATAGCCTATGTCCTTTCCCAAGGTCTATTCTATCTCTGTACCATTTTTTTTTCAATTTCATCCAAATCGGTTCAGCGGTTTTGGCGTGAAAGCGTAACGGACGGACAGACAGACAGACAGACAGACAGACAGAGTTACTTTCGCATTTATAATTATTAAGTATGGATTATTGGAGTCAATGATACCGACCTTGATGATTTCCAAATCGAACGCATTCTTCAGCCCGACGAGCGCGTGCCCGATGAGTCGGCTGGGGATCGCATTGGACTGGAAGTAGAGCACCACCAGTTGGTCCGGAGGCACCTGCGCCAGCCTCTGATGAAGCTCCGCGAGCGTCCGGATGCTGGTAGGTTCTATGTCCGCGGCGCCTTCTGGCACTTGGCTTGTGGCGTCCGGGGTGCTGTGAAACCGGTGGGAAGTAGAAGAAGAAGAAGAAGAAGAAAAATATTTAATTGCCAACAGTACAAACAATACCAGACAACAATATAAACAATCTTCTTCTTAAATTTAAGAGCTATGCTCTTGTCGGTGGAGTTCTTGCCATGGTCAAAGAAAAAAGAATGTTACTGGAGACCATAAATTGCCGAAGGGGAAATATGATAGGACACTTGATACGACACGACAATTTCTTTCTTAACCTACTGGAAGGCAAAATTGAAGGTAAACGAGGTAGAGGAAGACCAAGATTAACCTATTTTAACCAGGTGAAGGAAAGGGTGGGTGTCGTGTTGTATCAGGAAGTCAAACAGCTGGCCGAAGACCGAGCGGAGTGGCGATTACTCCACCGACAAGAGCAATATAAACAATACAAGATAAAATAGTACAATACAGCACAGAACTACGTGTGTAAGTTAGTAAATAGGTAGGTAGTCTGTCCTGCGGAAAAATTAGCAGACTCAGCTAATGCTGCGCTTACGCGGAAGCTGCCAGCGATGGTTTTCAGTCTGCCCCTGTTGACACATGCTAGAATATCGTCTATAGCGGGCTGGATGGCGGACAAAAGACGAAAACAGTAATACCAGAAAAACAATAGGTATTACAGATAAAAACAAAAACAAAATAATTAAACTAATATTTTAAACGTACAACTGTCTCAATCTTGTTAGGGTTTACCCAGGGGCGGATGTTGAATTTGTGGAGCCCTGGGCTAATACTGCATAGGGGCTCTACCTAATTACTCAAACCTCATGATCGGTTTTTTTTAATTCTAGATAATTTTTATTATTGACAATATCGTCTATTGTTTTCAGTTCAGGTTGGGGGCCCTTTGTATCCACGGGGCCCTGGGCTGCAGTCCAGAGAGCCTTTAAGTAGAACCGCCCCTGGGTTTACCCGATGGCCGATAACAGGAAGCCGTGATGATCTACTCAAGCAGATGCTCGTGGGTTCAAACTCCAGCTCGCACTTCGGAGTTTTTCGAAATTCATGTGCGAAGTATTTTTGGTGTGTTGAAGTTCCCAATCCGCACTGGGCCCGCGTGGGAATTATGGCCCAAGCCGCATTTTAGTCGGGAGCCGTCCACTACTGAACCCTACCCCTTAGAACGCCACAATAAACGACAACTTGCCACTCGCATCCAACGGTTGTCCGCAGCTCTAACCCTGAGCTATACGAATTTACTTACATCATGACAAACTGATTAACATCTTAAATTGACACTAGAAATTGGACGTAGTTATGCAAACCAATCCGTGAACCCACACCTCCCCCCAAAGTTTAAATAATATTTAACAAGTTACTAAAATGTACTATCAACTCGATAGAGTGCATTTTAGTCCTTAACTTGTTGCATACTAATTTCAATTTTGGGGGGAGGTGTGGATTGGTTCCTGTTTGCATAACTACGTCCAATTTTAGCCACAGCTCCCAAAGACAAAATGTTTTTTCCATGACGAGGTGGCAGTAGGCACTTAGAGCCGGCTCTGGGGTAGAGTAAGAGGAGCGCTCGCTTTAGTCTAGGCGCCAGTGGGGGGTACTCGAAATTCGAAGTTCGTGTCGTCCATCCCTCTGACACTTAGATGTACTATTTAATACGAGAGCGAGAGGGTCGGTACGATACGTATTTCGAATTTCAGAGTAAGGCCCTCTACCTACTACGAATTAGTTTAGTTAGTTTTCGTAGTAGCCCCACAGATGGCAAGAGCAAGAGGCGCCATTTTCCAGTGCAAAATTAAAATCATGATGACGCCTTTTGAGGCGCGGAAACCAAGGGCGGATCCCTGGGCGGGTACGGGGCACATGCCCCCAGAGGGTATTTTTGTGTACCTACTGTGGAGATTCTTCGTTATTGTTGATTTTTTTGTATGCCCGTCCGCCCCTTGTGCCCCTTCCGAAAAAAAAAACTGGATCCACCCCTGGCGGAAGCGGTGTAGGTCTTGATAAAACTGTAGAGCTGACGCTGTAAAGCTAGGTAGGTATTACCTATACCTACTGTTTTTTTACGTTTCTTACCTTTTACCAAGCACAGATGAAGTCAAGGCAGTGGCAGCGAAAGATTCAAGGGAATACGCAGAAGGATGGGCTTCGATATCAGGATAATCTGATTCCCCCTCTGTGGCAGTCTCCCCTTTGCCACTTGATGACGCTGTCAAAGTGCCAGTTGAATTAGCAGTCGAGGGAGGACTCGATGAGATTGTTGATTCGTCGGACATTCTTGGTTCACTTTCAGACTGCTTACAATTTTTGTTTCCTAAAGCATTTTCGTCGGCCGATTATTTTACTGAAAATATGTAGCGAAAATACTGGTTTCTTTGAGATTAGGGGCAATTTGTGAAATAAATGTGACGGAAGATTTTGAAACTCGGTCCTTGACAAGACATTTCTAAAGCACAGTTTAGACCTTTGGTTTAGACTTGTAAGAAAAATCGTGCAAGTTGCATAGGTGTACCCTACATGTGTTTTCCATTTTATTTTGTCAGAAAATGTCGTATATAACGCGCTCTCTCATTAGCTTCAGCGCAGCGAATGAGTTTGAAGTGGACGATTGAGCGCCGCAATAAAATGGAATTTGCAGAATTTTTCTTGCAGGTCTAACTGGGCTTAGTTACAGACTTTTGTACTCTCCTGCCCCTGTGATAAATCCCTTATTTATCAACCATAGATTAAAAGACTTCGATAACGTTTGTTTATTGTCTGTGTCTGCTGCATACAGTGCGACTTCTGCCATTATGTATGAAAAATTAATGAAGGCATTCATAGAGCCGAAGCTAACATCAAAAGGTCTTTGGTATAATGTAAAAGTGAGTTGGGGGCATTTATGGAGATCTCCTGATACACATATGCACCTATTCGCTTATATATCTAATGCACATTGAGAATAGGCAAGCTTCAGAGCGATCTCTTCCAGATTTTACGATTTCATTTCAACATTACAATAGAAGCGAGGTTAAATGTGGATTTCAATTTAGTTGTAACATAATGAATTCTCCATGTAGAAGACTCTACACTCAGACTACCTACTCTTTCTTTATCCTGTGTTGTTATTTTCATGTGTTTCTATGTACAATAAAAGAGTTTATACTCTACCTAAAATCCTGTTGTGGCCTATTGGCACCAAATTGCAGCCAGAATTATTATAATCTGCTTCCTTTATTAATAAGATTGAAAATATCACTGAGTTGGCAAGAGGTGGTCTAGCCCTACTCGAAAAATAACCTAAATAATAAAATAAAACAAAAGTTTTGTATTTTTTTAATTGTTGTAATAACAATACTTTGTAATGTATATAAAATGCAGAATACAATACAGTAACAACGGACCATCGGTAGTACAAACAAACGCGCAAAATTGTGCTAAGTATAAGACACTTCTCGGCATAAGTATAAAAATATAATCCGTTGAAAACAAATGTTAAAATAAATATTATGCGCAAATTAATCACACCAAGCGAACTACGCTTCTACCAAAGACGTTGTGACCGAATGAATAAATAAAATACACTTGGGGCCTTAGGTCCTGCACTTTATACGGAAACGTCAGACCACAATCTCGGAGCATACGCTAATGTTTTAACTACAACATCTAAGCGAGCTCATCGCACGATCAAGAAGTTGTTTTACGTTTAGCGTTTTAAGCCTTGGCGTCATATTAAAAGAGCGCTAACAGATCAACTCGCGCGTTGGAGATGCAAGTAACATGGGTCAAGTTTTCATCTCATGTGCACAATACACTTTGGCGGTCTAGAAAAGTATTACAGAGAGGGATAACACTAGCTTCAAATCTTTGCTTATGTGCATCTGACAATCCTGTGTGTTACCAGTGTGTGGACAAGACGAGGTTGTTACCAGTACAATCCTAGTGTTACCAAGGACTGGACAAGATTGGTACCAAGACCTTTGGTGTTATTGGATCCATTCTAGAGTGTTATCAGGACTATCCTGAGTTGGGTACGCCCCCCTGTACGACAAAGTAGACTTTTCATAATAATTTAGTGCTGTTTTAAGATGACACTGCCCAGTTAGCCCCGTGCGTGTGTTCTGACGTGTCCGCGAAGTCCGTTGTTGAGATTATGGTTGCTCCCTACTTCAGCTTGAGGATTGTGTTCTTCAGTTTGTCCGCGTTAGCTCCGGAGAACTCTTCCAGCTTCTTGGAGTTCTTCACGAAGACAAAAGTGGGCATGGAGTTGACGTTGTACTCCGCGGCGATTTCTTCGTTCTCGTCAACGTCGATCTGTGGAAGAAGATTGGGTTCAAGTTATATCTTAGGTTAAAGACATTTTTGAAGCAGTCGTTTCTGTCACGATGTAGAAGTTTTTAGAAAGAAAGAAAACATTTAAGCGTGACGACATGGAGAAAATAGGTAAAGCGGTATGGAACCTACGAACAAATCGATCGAAACGAACACACACACATACGCGCGCTCTAAACGGCCTCCAAGGGGGTGTCGCGGTACTGCAGTACCTGTAGCGTCGTAGCTTCCATACTGTTTTAGTTTATATATATACTGTGCCCGGGGCGCCTAGATAGTTAAGGCCGGCCCTGTGTTCTTAGTCTGGAATTCGATTTTAAATTAAAAGCTACAAAAATACTTAAATATAAACAAAATAAATCACAGCGGACTTTGTATTGTCACCAACGATATACACAAAAGCCTTTCATTGAGTTCGGCGACAGCGGCGCGGCGTCAATGTCCGAGCGTCACTGTCGTGTCTTAAGTTTTTTTCAGTCCAATATTTTAACGAGGCTCTCAGAATGACAGATGCTTACCAATACTCTAATTTTATAGACGTACTGATATCATATCTTTTCACAATTTTGGCTTACTGCCCAAAACTACCCAACGACAAAAACCACGAACAAAATGAGAGTTCACTGTCCGAAAAGTCTTACCACCATCAATCTAGATAATTTATAGTCTCCCTGTGCCAGTGTTTTTTGTTAACTTCGAAAGAAGGCACAGTTCATTGATAGAAGCTACCTAGAAATGATTTTTTGGCCAAATCGATTTTTCTTCCATTCATAAGTTTTTTCATATGAAAAGAACAAATTGTAAAATTAACAAATTTCATGCCTAAGATTGGTAACACATAAGACAATTTTTTTTTGTTTTTGATTCTTTTAAACGGTAGGTAAGTTTTGAAAAAAAAAAAAAAATGCTTAATTTATCGCGTACAGCAAAACGTCTCCAATTTTTACCTCTTCTTCTATATATGTTTTTACTGTGTCTTTGCTGTGATGTAGTGCGTTTTATGTCAATAAATGTCGAGAGTTTGAGTTTGATTAAGACTTAATTTAAAACGTAATAATCCTGTGTACACCAAATTTAATCTAATTCCGTTCAGGTGTCTTACCGTGAAGAGTATTAAACACGCATACACTTACGAACTTTAGCATCTAATATCTGCTTTGTAAGGATTGTTCCACGTTCCACCCACTGAATCCACCATAATTTAAATATCATACAAATATCTATCACATCATCGGCTACCATGGTTTTTCCATACATCACACAATACAATATGCTGGGTTATTTTATTGTAACAAACTCCTCATGCATTCTAGGAACTGTTCGTAGCGTTCCTAACGTTAGTCATCATTCAAATTAATCGCCATTAAATCAATTAATTATACATTATCCATAAGTAGTTTCTGTGAGCGACTTCATCCGCTTCTATTGAAAGCCTGCTAAAGATTATTTATGCTATAAGTATACAATAATGACAGCATAACTTAGTGGTTAAAATACCTGACTAAGAAGTCTGTGGTCTCGTGTTCGATTCCCAGCCGGGGCAGATATTATGTATGAAAAATATTTATTTATTTGTAATATGAATGCTTGTGAGTCATGGGTGTTTAATATGTTTTTCGGTATGTATCTATTTATTTCAGCCTTTATCTGTCGTCTACCTTGCCTAGCACCTAAAATACATAGAACCCGACCATAAAGATAATCACATCGGTCTTTGGAACGAGACTCTGCTAATTTCGGCTTCGTAGAGCGTTTTCATACACTACTTATGTGACGTTTGTCAGTCGTTCTACAGGTGCAGTAGATTACGGACGCATTTAGATGAAAATATATAATAAAGAGTTGTTGAAACCCCCCAAAACTTTAAATGGTACGATGGCATCTTTAGGAAAAACAGGGAACAATGCTTTTTTTAGTAGTTGTAACAGCTCTTTATAGATATCCGAAGTTTACATGTCATTAATTTGACGTAAACTAAAAGTCCATAAAGGTGTAGTAAGATGTGCAATCTTTATCGCCGGGTACTGTACACAGGCTTTTGCTTGCTTTGGGACTAGTTCGATTTGGTTTCAATCGCCCATATTTACTTATTTTATTAAAAAAAAAAAACGATATATGTAGAACAAAATAAAGACTGTAACAAATATTTGTCCCTAAAATACTAAAATTTATGAGAGAGTAGTGAAACAGATCTACTCCGCATAATTGTTCTAAGCACAATGCACAGCACAAGTTATTACAAGTAAATAATCTTATCAAATTTCTCGTCAGTATCAGAAATATACATAGGTACGTCATATTTTTTACGCGCAGACTTAAAACGCCAAGTGCCTAACGACTGTTTAGGGAACAACCTTATGACAGCTGTCACCTGTCATAATGTGTTTTCCCTCCCTTTTGATTTTGACACTTGTGGTTGTCAGATTGGATTTTATCATGATTGTAATGAACGTGCAGTTTATAATAAATACAATAAAATACGAATCATCAGAAGAGATTTCATTTAAACAACAACACAAACATGGTGTCAGGTGGCATGGGCTCCCTAAAAGGAATGGATTTCGAAGGAAACCTATCCGAGAACTTCAAATTCTTCAGACAACGTTTTGAGATTTTCTTGACGGCGAATGAGTTGGACGAGGCCTCCGAAAAAAGAAAAATAAGTATATTACTAAATTGCATTGGCGAGGCAGGTATTAGAATTTTCAATACCTTTAATTATGATAAAGAAAAGGAAACATGTTCTTCGTTATTGGACAAGTACGAGAATTACTTTACGCCCAGAAAAAGCCTAGTAATTTTTCGGAATGAATTTTTCACAATCACTCAGAATAATTGTAGGCTCGAAGAGTACTTCCAAAGAGTCATAAATCTTGCAAACAACTGTGAGTTTGGAGATATGAAGGAAAGCCTATCTGTGTCAAAAATTATAGCTGGTCTGGACGACAAATACAATGCCTTAAAAAGCCAACTTATGTCTGAAGAGGACACAAAACTGTCATTAAATTATGTCATGAAACACTTACTAAGTGCAGAGGCCTCCAATAAGTACCTAAAAGGAAAGGAGGACCAGGCTAAGGGTTTTCAAGAAATAAGTTAAAACCCAACATTTCATCGTATGATAACAAGTACTATAAACATCTAGAGTCAGTAAAGCAATATTATGATAAAAATGCTAAATCACTACCAGATTTGAAAGTTGATCAACAAGTATACTTTAAGAAATCTTTAGATACTGCCTGGATAAAAGGAAAAATTATAAAAAAATGTAAAGAACCTCGTTCTTACCTAGTGGGGGATGAGGAAGGTGCTGTGTATAGAAGGAATAGAAAGTACATAAATTGTGGAATGTTACCAAATGATAATTGCAGTAATACTGAAAATAGGTTTACGAGGGTCAAACTGAAAGTTCTTAGAAAATCAAAAACTGAGCAAACTAGCAAGTTATTAGTTTTATTATATCTTTTCAAAATAGTGTCCATTCACATCAATACACCGCTGCATCCGATGGAACCACTGAGAAAAGCACTTAGCCCAGTCGTCCTTAGGGGTCTCTTCGACGGCCTTTTGAAACGCACCCACTGCTTCCTCGGTGTTCATAAAAAGTTTTCCTCGAAGTTTTTCTTTTATTTTCGGGAATAAATAAAAATCGCAAGGTGCGAGGTCGGGGCTATACGGCGGGTGACCCAGTAATTCCACGTTTGACGTCACTAAATAGTCGATCGTTCGCCTGGCGGTGTGCGACGAGGCGTTGTCGTGGTGAAGAAGGATCCTACTTCGAGGTCGCTTCTCCCGAACTTTTTCCAATACAAGTGGCAAACAATTGTTAGTGTACCACTCTGCAGTAACTGTTTTTTGATCCTCTAAAGCAATTGTCGCATAGTGACCTGTCCTTCCGAAGAACGAGGCCACCATCTTTTTTCCCACGCTTCGACCTCTCTTCACTTTAGTTGGCAACTCCTCGAAAGGAAACACCCATTGAGCAGACTGTCTCTTGGTTTCTGGATCATAACAGTAAACCCAGCTTTCGTCACCCGTAAGTATGTCGAAAACAGCATTTGAGTCACCTCCGTTAAATCTTTCAATCATTTCACGGCACCAATCAACCCGACGGAGTTTTTGGGCCTCGGTCAAATTATGAGGTATCCACCTCGCACAAAGCTTCCTGACCGCTAAATGTTCATGGAGGATTTTATGCACTTGACTCATACCGATGCCTAAGCTTGTCCGAATCTGCTGATACGTCACTCTTTTGTCAGTCTCTATCATACGCTGCACAACACTGATGTTATTTTCAGTCGTCGCCGTAGAAGGCCGTCCCTCACGCAGATCGTCGGTGAGATTAGTGCGACCACGTTTAAACTCATTAAACCAGTTGTAAATGGTCGCACGAGATGGAGCTTCATCATGAAAGGCCAATCGAAGTCTATCATAGCTTTCTTGTTGATTTAAATGACATCGAAAGTCATAAAAAATCATTGCACGAAAATTTTCGCGAGTTAAATTCATGTTGACGTGACACAGACAATTTTCAATTTGCCGCCAAATCGTAAAACTAATGACAAATGAATGAAATACATACTCAATAATATTGGCAAAGAGTTCCATTTTCAAAATTTAAACTTACTTTTTTATTATATTGTTTACAAGTGGCCAGTTCTAAAAACTTTCAGTGTCGCCCTCGTAACACAAATGAAACAACTTTTAGTACTTTGCCAAGTTTATTACCATCTGGTTCGAATGTAAACCAGATTAATGAACCGATTGTTTCAAATGATAATCCTAATCAATCATATGAGGGCCCTGTTGATGATGAACCTGTTTTGAACAGCACTGAGCCAAATCCTAACCCTGCTGAGGGTGAGTCAAGTATTTTGCCAGATGACAACAGCTGTAATGATTCGAAAGTTACTCGCTTTGGACGTCGCATCAATCGACCTAGTAGATTCCAAAATTATGTAGACTTGTGAAGCTTAGAGGGGGGATGTTTAGGGAACAACCTTATGACAGCTGTCACCTGTCATAATGTGTTTTCCCTCCCTTTTGATTTTGACACTTGTGGTTGTCAGA
This sequence comes from Choristoneura rosaceana, assembly GCA_037349165.1. Taxonomy (NCBI): domain Eukaryota; kingdom Metazoa; phylum Arthropoda; class Insecta; order Lepidoptera; family Tortricidae; genus Choristoneura; species Choristoneura rosaceana. Next base: position 3,436,142 of record JAZBNJ010000007.1, read on the forward strand.
TTGGATTTTATCATGATTGTAATGAACGTGCAGTTTATAATAAATACAATAAAATACGAATCATCAGAAGAGATTTCATTTAAACAACAACACAAACAACGACCTTGAACAGAGCTAGTTGATCGACGTCCCTAATTGAAATACAAGTAACTAAGACCACAGTACATATACATATATAAAGCTAAAGCAGTAGGGAAGCTACGAACAAATGGAGCGAAACGATCACACTCACACAAAGTCGCGCGCTCTACACGGCCTCGCGGGGGTCTCGCGGTACTGCAGTCTACTTGTTCGTAGCTTCCATACTGCTTTAGCTTATATATATATATATACTGTGACGTCACCTACGCGCTGTCTGCGTATAAAACACGCCGTGTGCACACCCCCTTCTCAGCATGACTGGCCACTTTGGCAGTGGGAATGATGTCGTATGTTAGCACCGGATGACATCACCGCCACAAATTGATGATAATAGTCGTAATAAAGCATAAGACTAACAACTACTGTCACACTATAAAGTAAGTAGGTAATCTACATACAATGCGAATTTGCGCTCGAGCCAGAACGTCTGTCTTTTTTACAAGCTTTTATTTCGTTTCAACTGCCCCGTTGTCCGTCTGTCTGTAGTCAAATCTTGCAAGTTAAATTAGACCAAATTCTAGTAGTCGAATTGACTTGAAATTTGGCATACTATGTATAAATGGCGTGGCTTCAGATATTTTCGTGGTATGGTAAAGCAGAAGCAAAGATAGCTTCTATCTTTCACAAATCCTGTATGTCCTGTTGTCTTATTTTGTAAATACTGTGCAAGCCGATTGGAATAAGGTTCTCAAAGTCAAAATCTCTTTATTCAATTTAGGCTATGACAAGCACTTATGAACGTCATAAAATCTACCACCGGTTCGGAAAAAACCTCTGTTGAGAAGAATCCGGCAAGAAACTCAACGAGGTATTTTGTTTTTTTAAAAACAGATTCACAATATTTATAAATGATACTATTCTATGAACGTTTCGCCACTGCTATTGTATATTACGTGACAATACAATAATCTGGTAGTGACATCCTGGTAGTCCAGCCAGGTTCGTCTCCACAGGACGGAACTCTTGAACGGCTAATGGCATCGACTTGAAATTTGGTATGCAAATGTAGTTTGGGTGACAGTTGACAAAAATAAGCTTGTATAAAAAAATATTTTTTTACCAAAAACTTTATTTAGGTACATCTAGTTTATCTAAAGCTAAAAAGTTCGCAATGTAGTATTCGATAACTCATGAATTTGTCATTTCCTGTATATTACGAAAATAAAGCTATAAAGCCAATGTTTCATCAGCGTAGCACAGCGTAGGACGTCCACCGACGAGATAGACGGACGACGAGGTTAAAGCCGCGGGTTCACGGTGGATGCATGCCGCTTCCAACCAAAGCAACTGTCGGTCGGGGGAGGCCTATATCCAACAGTGGACGTCCTGCGGCTGACCTGATATGATGGTTTTTTTTTATTCGACTAGATGGCAAACGAGCAAGTGGGTCTCCTGATGGTGAGAGATCACCACCGCCCATATACACCTGCAACACCAGGGGGATTGCAGACGCGTTGCCAACCTAGAGGCCATAGATGGGATACCTCAAGTGCCAGTAATTTCACCGGCTGTCTTACTCTCCACGCCGAAACACAACAGTGCAGGCACTGCTGCTTGACGGCAGGATTAGCGAGCAAGATGGTGGTAGCAGTCCGGGCGGACCTTGCACGAGGTCCTACCACCTGCAAGTGGTGTCAAGTAAAGCTGACCTTAAGTACAACGAGCGAATCTGCCATCTCATTGGCCATCTCCTCGAGCTTCGGCCCGATCATCTTGCAGGGCCCGCACCACGTGGCCATGAAGTCGATCACCACCAGCTTGTCCCCGGCTTCGGAGAGCCTGGTCTTCAGGTCGTCGGCGTCTTTGATGTGGATGGCCATCTTACTGCAACAATACGCGGGGTTAGAAAATGGTATCGTGTGGTCGGTTGTACAAGTTCTCGGACATTTTGATTGGTCATGTCACTGGGAATTCCCAAATTTTATATCCACGGTCCACGGTCCTCGGACCGGGAGACGAGCTGTTGGTAGGCCTCCAACAAGATGGAGCGACGACATGGTTAAGATCGCGGGATCGCGGAGGATGCGAAAAGCACAAGACTGGTCTGAGTGGAGAGCCTTGGGGGAGGCCTATGTCCAGCAGTGGACGTCTGTCGGCTGACATGATGATGAAATTTTATATCGTGGTCTTCATTGAGGTTGTATTAAGAACAAATATCCAAAATTTCGAGACTTTAAACCCAGCGGTAGAAATGTCGAGATTTTATCCCTATTACGTGGGAATAACGGAATGGAAAGTAGCCTATGTGTTATTGGATCCAGACGACCAGCTATCTACGATCCAAATTTCATCTAAGTGCACAGCCGTTTTAGCGTGAAAGAATAAAAAACATACACGCATACACACACAAACTTTCGCATTTATAATATTAGTAGGAAGTAAGATTTTTGCAAACCACAGATACGACTACAAGTAGTAAATTTTATAAATCGATATAATATCTAAGTACCTAACAATAGAGTCATCCTCAGAACCTACAGCTTTTTATATTTATAGACTGTTGGGGGCCCAACTTCGGGCTGCTTACGCAACGCGACTTAGGGAGGGGGAGGGTCACCCTACTTTTTCTTAAATAGGGGGGAGGCTACATTGATCGAGTGCCGTACGACCGAGTAATTGTTGCTCCAGAATTAACAGTCACCAGCACTAATATCTGACACAACGAAGTGTGCATAAATATCTGATACGACTGTATTTCTAGGGCGGTAGGACGTGTCAGATATTTTGGCACGCTTCACTGCGCAAGATATTAATTAATGCACAACTTATCCATACTAATATTATAAGTGGGTGTGATTGTATGTTTGAATAAACTCAAACTCACAACATTTATTGACAACAAAAACACAGTATAAACATAAATAGGAGAAGAGAGAACAATTAGAGACGTTGTGCTGTAGTGTGATGCCAAATGGACTCAGCTCAGCATGTGCCGTAGCCCTTTAATCAGAGTTGTAGCGCTGATTTTCAGCTGAACCCCGGTGAGTGTGCACCCAGGTAACCAAACGCGCAATTATTGCGTTTATGTGTTTGTCCGTCTTTCACTTTTGCAGGTGGTAGGACCTTGTGCAAGGTCCGACCCGATTGCTACCACCATCTTGTTCGCTAATCCTGTCGTGAAGCGGCAGTGCTTGCACTGTTGTTTTGGCGTGGAGAGTAAGACAGCCGGTGAAATTACTGGCGCTTGAGGTATTCCATCTTAGGCCTCTAGGTTGGCAACGCATCTGCAATACCCCGGGTCTCTTACCACCAGACGATTTGCTAGTTTGCCTTCCAGTCGAATAAAAAAAAAGTCTAACATAATTTCAAAGTTAAAACTTTTATTCATATACGTTGTTAATTATTAATATAATATCGCTTCATACCTAATAACCGGCAAACCTTTTCATTGCTTCTGACCTTCAAGTACGAGTTGAACAGACTAATAAAAACAACGTTGTGTACCAACATGACTCATATTAGCCTAAGATATAAACATATAGCAGTTAATCCAAATTAACTTGGGCTTGACCTTGATCAAGTTATATTATGTTCTCTGTGATCAAGTCATCATCGAACAAGCAATTGATTTTGCAAAAAAATCTTTTTTTCCATACTCTTAATGGGCAGACACTATCTTATATGCGAAGAAATATACTTAATTCACATCTATCGTCTGTTTTAAGTAAAATAAAAGTAGAGTAAAATTAAGGAATATTCTAGTCCGGAGTGAATAGTAACAAGTTAGCAATGTGGTCTGTATGAGTATAAGAACGTAGACGAATTAGGAAAGTGCCGAAATAATAATAATATTCTCTGGAGTCGCCCTGAACCGATTAATTTTCAATTAAAAATATATACCTAGTGCCATCCACGAAGAGGCATGATTTTGTCAAAATTAGCCATTAATGACTTTGTAATAAGAACCACGGCACGGTCATCGTGAATAACCTACGTGAATGACTCTACCTTTACTTAAGTAATCATTAGTAATCATAGTTATAAAGTAATTAGTAATCATATTAAGTAATCATCTCATTAGTAATCATATAAATATACTAAGTAATCATTTGAGTTCCAAGTGGGAGCTGTGGAGGTCAAAGGCCGTCCCAGCAGTGGCACACTATACAGGATTGAAACAATAAGTGATTTCACTCAATTATTTCTGAACTATACCTACAAGATATCAATTGTTTATTGATCCTGAAAGTACTTCACGAGCTCTATCAAACGGTATCAATAACATTAGTAGGAATTGATTAATTAATTACGTATAGTTACTAATTGAATAACATTGAATTTTCGGATAGATCCAGTTAATTCTGTAACCTATTATTGATACCGTTTAAACAGCGCGCGATAACCGAATACCACGCGGGCGGCGCCGCGGGCAAAAGCTAGTGTATGAATATAATAGTGACAGCGGCACTGGGCGAAGTTCCGAAAACGCATATCTGCGCCAGTGGCAGTGAATACGATAAACGCCACATTCCAAATGCTAAAAGCCATACAAATTTACCTCCTGTGACTCATTGATTCGACATCCACCAAAATAAAATATATTTCAGAACTTCCTTTCGAGGAATAAACGCGATTGTTTTCCCCAAAGGATTAAAGATAAATTGTATTCGATTTGGGGAAAATCCCAACGGAACGTTTTGTTCTACCACAGGAAGTTCATTATAAAATCAACGAATAATGATATTTGATTTACTAAAACCACAGTACTCGTATATATATAAGCTAGAGCTTGTTCGTAGCTTCCATACTGCTTTAGCTTATATATACAGGGTGGCCCATTTATATCGGTCAGTATGGGAAAGTCTGAAACTATACGACATACGAAAATTTCTTCTTAGGAACCATGACATCGATTTTACCAGCAATGAGGTACAAACAACCATGGAGACAATTTTACATGCCAGAATTTGTTGAATATTGTAACGGTGGACACTTCGAACACCTACTAAAATAAATTAAAGTATGTGAAAACAATGCCTTTTATTCATTTTAGACATAATGTTTCATGGAGACATTTACTGCTTAAGACGTACACAATCGATATCTAAATAGAAATAGTGTAAGTTTTTTTATTCCAAACAACCTGGTTCGATTCCCGAGCTGCATGAATAAAGTTATTTTTGTTGTTAAAATCGATGTCATGGTTCCTAAGAAGAAATTTTCGTATGTCGTATGGTTTCAGACTTTCCCATACTGACCGATATAAATGGGCCACCCTGTATACTGTGCTAAAACTCTACGTTTTAATGTAAAGAAAAAATAAAGCACTTGTGGAGTGCGTTGACTTTTTTTTTATTCGTCTGGAAGGCCAACGAGCAAGTGGGTCTCCTGGTGGTAAGAGATCACCACCGCCTATAAACATCTGCAACACTAGGGGTATTGCAGATGCGTTGCCAACCTAGAGGCCTAAGTTGGAATACCTCAAGTGTCAGTAATTTCACCCGTTGTCTTAAGCATTTAATAGCAGAAGCGATGGTGTCGGCATCGATAAAGGAACTACATATAAATGCTCTTCTTGTCCACCCAAAACTTTGACTGATAGAGAGCCCCTTTAAGTGGCAAGTTCGCCTTTGTACAAGTTAACTACAATAAGACATTCGGCCAAATTTTACAGTACACGTGACCGTAATCTTAAGTCAATAAAGTTGTTTAAACATATTTTTGTAACTTTGGTCGCCTGTCAAAATGTTTCTTACGAGTAGTATGTTGATATACACATCCATACTGATCCATACTAATACTAATATTATAAATGCGAAAGTGTTTGTGTGTTTGTCTGTTTATCCGTCTTTCACGCCGTAACGGAGCGACGGATCGACGTGATTTTTGGCATAGAGATAGTTTATGGACCCTAGAGCGACATAGGCTACTTTTTATCCCGGAAAAATGCAAAGTTCCCGAGGGAACAGCGCGCGATAACCGAATAACACGCGGGCGGAGCCGCGGGCAAAAGCTAGTTTGATTGTATATGTAGGTATCTCAACGCATGTCAAAATGTTTCTTCTGTTGGCATACATAAATGGAAATACACGATACGTTATATTTCTCGTAGGCAGGTACAGTCACCAGCACGTGCCAGCACCAATATCTGATGCAACAAGCGTGCAAAAATATCTGACACGTCAATCCGGCCTTACAAATAAGAGTCATATCAGATATTTATGCACGCTTGTTTCATCAGATATTGGTACTGGTGACTGTACTATCTATGATTATGATTGGTTCTGTGGTCAATGGAATGTGAACGAATCGGTGTTGCTATGCCATTCGTTGTGGCTAATTAAATAAATTCATTGATTAAAAAACAAATCTGTTTGTGAAAACAGATGATAATGAGCAGTCAACAGTTTCAAAGCAGATAAAAAGAGCACAAAAACATAATTTTTCTAGAAGCTCCATGACACAAAAACAATCGAATCGAACCTCATTTGTACAAGTTAAAAGCAAATCACCGTAAATGGTAATAAAAAACCAATGTTATCGCTGTCAACAATGAACATTTCAAACCCAAGGGCATAAAGTTAACACGTACCTGATAAACTAGAAATATATCACAGATCACAAAATTATAGTTAAAGTTGGTGGTTTGTTAGCACATGTGACGCGTTCGGCGCGCAGTGGACGACTGGTTTGCCAAGCCGAATGGCATCGGTTTAAGGGGCGTAAAGTGATTAGGTGACGTCAGTACTATGAATCAGAAACGCGATCCATGGAATGACATAGAAATAGTTCCAACGACATAGGCCCGATACAGATCTTATCGATTTATTACTCAAATTTTTGCTTGCTCATGGTAGCCGCCTTGGCAGTGTTTCTATACTATGGCATATGTTGTTGAAATACTGGGCTGTACCCCTACTATGAGTTTACAGTGACCGTACTCGATAGCGACGGCGTAAATTATTTGTAGAGGTGCTGTACAATCTTCCATACAAGGGTAAGGCCCACAAGCGTTTTGCCTGCCCATTCCAGTGTGCTACGAATATTGATGCATACGAACGATGGACCGTTTCTACTAATATAAGGATGACTACTTCACTTCAAAGAGAAACTACTTGTATCAGAAGTTGACGCAAATAGTTATTGTATGCATCAATATTCGTAGCACACTGGAATGGGCAGGCAAAACGATTGTGGGCCTTACCCACAAATAAATAACGCAGTCGCTGTAGAGTCACTGTAAACTCATGGTTGTGGTACTAGAGTCCTAATTTTGTAGACTCGACTCACTTAATTTAATAGGAGACTCGATGAACTCGAAGGCTGCGAGTCCCGAGTCGTGTCGAGCGTGAGTAAACTCCATTTCAATAGAATCTGATAATCCTGTACACACTTCCAGCCAATTAATATGAACACCGGGTTGCCTAGGTTTTTGTGATATGACTATTCATCTTTTTTTATTCCTTTTAGATTATAATTACATAAACAAGGACATAAATTAAGTGTGCCCACGTTAGGGTGTCTTGAATGTCTAGGAAATTGTCAGATTCTATTGGAATGTACTTTAAACTATTAAATGCGAGTCCAGTGACTCAAGTTTACTTTAGAGCTATTTTTGAAAAAGTAGATATGGAGAATGAGAAAAGTATTATAGGTGAAGTCAGGAGCACATGCATTTTGGTTTGGTTGCTTTACATTTGGTAACTTTTTAGAATCTCTACGGAGGGCAGGGGGCATCTTGAAGAGAGTTATGATTTTGGGTTTTACTTTCGTGTCGTTTCTTATACAACCCTAATTTCTATTCATTCTATTAGTTGTGGACCATTTCCCAGCACTGTAGGCCAATGACTTGCACTGCCTTGCGCAATAACATTCCTCGTATACCGCATAACCGCATACCTACCTCATAGTCGGAAAGTGTGGGTTTCCAAATAACCTAAACTGTACTGGAATACTGTGACTATATAAATTCAAAGGAAAAAGAGCAGTAGGGACAAACTATACCTTCCAGATTACATGTGGTTAAAATAGCATAATATGTTATTAAGTTAATTAATGTAATTCATTTTAAAATAGCCTCGCCCCAACGGCACCATTTTTTATTATTTTTTGTAGAGATGTGCCGACTAGTCGCCGACTTGTCGGTAAAGCCGACTATCCGGCCACTATCGTGGTCGGCGACTAGTCGGCGAATAGTCGGCAAAAAGCACCGACTATCCGGCTTCTTACTACAAAAACAGCGCTTTGATAGGTAACTTATACGCGTCGGTTGCGACTTGCGCGCGAATCAGCTGGTTAAAGAAGCGTCATAGTAATCCCAGAAACTGTGATCGGCTTGGCCGACTAGTCGGCCGATTAGTCGGCTTCTTAACAACCGACTAATCGGCTAGTCGGCCGAAGTCATGATCGGCACATCTCTAATTTTTTGTAATATATAGGTACTAGATGAAACGAATATTCGGCCTAGTTTTACGTACTATTAAATTAAGCTAATTCGAACATGCGCATGACGCCTTGGCAACTTGTGGAGTATAATTAATTAACCTAGGGGCTGTTTCACCACCCATTGATTAATTTTAACTGACGCCGATAAATATGATGTCGTTTCTGTTTGTTTTGTTTGATTGAATCGACGCGAGACGGTATTACATTTATCCGTCAGTTAAAATTAATCGAAATTCGAAACATGTCCTTAGAATAATAAACTGATGTCAATAATAATAATTGATGAATTCACAAATAAATACCAGTTTTTAATCATAACTATAAGTTCTTACCATCCGGTATCCGCCCGGATACCGGATACTGGCCGGATATCCGTTGCATCTCTAATATATACTGAATACTATCCGCCCACCATAAGACTGCGATTCCACCAGAGATGTGGGAGGATGCGTTGTAAAGAATGTGTCTCATGAACCAATAGAAACGCTTCATTTACAGTTATCTCTGGTGGAAACGCAGCTTAATGTATATATGAATCACTTAATGGCAATATTAATGAGCAACTTAGTTTCTTAAACAATCTAAATATTCTATCAGTAGAATTATCAGAAAATATTGGACACATATTTGTTCTTTGTGAATTAAATACAAAATTAGGAAGAGCCAGTCAAAGGTCGAAGTTGTTGAGCACTATTTTTTACCTTGGACAAGTTGTCCAATTCGGTAGGTCCAAGTTGGACAAAGAGGTCGCCCGAAGAATCCAACTCGGATGGGCAGCGTTCGGGAAACTTCGTGATGTCTTCTCGTCCAATATTTCGCAGTGCCTAAAGACTTAGGTGTTCTTTGACCAGTGTGTGTTGCCAGTGATGACTTATGGCGCTGAGACGTGATCCTTGACTGTTGGCCTTTTAGAGAGGCTCAGAGTCACGCTACGAGCTATGGAGAGAGCTACGCTGGGAGTTTCTTTGAGCGATAAAATCCAGAATACGGAAATTCGTCTAAGAACTGTCACTGACATCGCTGGAAAAATATGCAAGTTGAATGCAAGTCACTCGAAGAACAGATACCTAACCGTTGGGGGAGAAAAGTCCTCAAGTGGCGACCACGAACCGGAAGACGAAGCCTTGGCAGGCCTCCCAGGTGGACTGACATCGTGAGAGTTGCGGGGTGGTGGATGTACGCGGCAAGTTGTCGTTCATTGTAGCGTTTTCTAAGGGGGAGGCCTTTCAGCTGTGGACGTCTTCCGGCTGATGATGATATAGTTCCGCATGACGTCACGCACGGCCCCCCACTTCCCAACTTTGACGCGTCGTCTCTGTCATTTTTGTCTTCATCAAAACGTGGTGCTCTATGCTGTGGCCATTGGCACTATTGGCAGCCAGCTTGTATATCAGCAACATTATAATTATTTTAATTATGAAACCTGATAAGTAAAATGAGGTTTGATAACGGAGCATGACATGTATGTTTCCGATGTTTCCCATAAAAATTTCATTTTTAATAAAAGTTCTTCGTTACTTTTTGTTGACTGTACTTGAATTATAGGTAATTTTGTAATCCATACTAATATTATAAATGCGAAAGTGTGTTTGTATGTTTGTCCGTCTTTCACGCCGCAACGGAGCGACGGATCGACGTGATTTTTGGCATAGAGATAGTTTATGGGCCCGAGAATGACGTAGACTACTTTTTATCCCGGAAAAAATGCACAGTTCCCGATGGAACAGCGCGCGATAACCGAATACCGCGCGGGCGGAGCCGCGGGCAAAAACTAGTGCGCCATAAAAATAAACAACAATACAACACCTACTGTGCAGATGCTAGTCGAATTTCTTTATCTCGCCTTCCTTGCCAAGTAAAAGAACGAGCATTGTTAATCAATTTAAAGGCAGACTTGGCAGAAATTCTACACAAACCAACACTCATGTGATAAAAATAGTAAACAAACGTAAAACAAAACTGCTAACTTGGAAAAAACGTAAGCAAAAAAACAAGGTTATGACAAATAAATGTCAGGTAAATGTCAGGTCAGGGTCAATGTCAAATGTTTTGTCTGTGATTTACTTTTTTTTTTGGATTTTTACCAGAGAATGGACTAAGGCAAAATATAAAAGGGGGTTATGGCCGGTTAAAATAACGCAAGTAAACTATTGTTCTAAAATAGTGGGAATAGGTACAATACAATGACTCTATTGTACACCACAAATAGTAAGTGATACAGAAAACAGGTACACAGGGAGAAAATTACAAGGTGCGCAATGCGCTTATCGCTTCAAAATGGCAAAAACGGAACCCTTATAGTTTCGCCATGTCTGTCTGTCTGTTCGTCCGCACCTTTGCTCAGGGACTATCAATGCTAGAAAACTGAAATTTTGCACAAATATATTATATGTAAACTATGCTGACAAAATTGTACAATAAAACATTAAAAAAAATTTTTTTTGCAGTAAGTACCCCCCCATAGACGTAAAGTGGGGGTATTTTTTTGCTCATCCAACTATGTAGTGTGTGGTATAGTTGGATAGGTCTTTTAAAACTATTACGGAGTTGCTAAAACGATTTTTCATTAAAATAGAGCATCCCCCCCACCTCTAAAATCTAAGCCGGTGGGTGGAAAAATTTGAGAAAATTCAGGATGGTATCATGTTTAATATATATACAGGGTTCCATTTTCCTTTTAGAGGTTTACTACATATCTCTAAAAAGAGCTATAAATGTAATGAAAAATATTAATATTCATAAAGTCAATAAAATGTTTTGTCCGACTCTAGTTGCTCTGCAAGATTTTGATGTCTGTTCATAATCATAAGTACTTTGGCTCGGAGCCAAGAGTTTTACTTATTTGACATTAACAATCCCAACACCGAAGAAGCCTATTTATAATCATTTTCCTGAATCACAGGGAAACCCAATGAATTTAATTTTGTGTGATAAATTTTCTTGTGAAAATGTTTAGTCATTCACAGGAGTGATTTATCGCGTTGTAAATAATTAATTTGTTATAAGACGTCTACATTTTTTGTTAACATAGCTATCAAGTTTTTTTTTAATAGTTCATCTAATCTCTTAAAACAAGCAATTCTTGCACCTACATTTATTTTTGTGGATGTCAGATTTGCCTAACAATTTCATTAATTTAATCATGTTGTTTTGATAGGTCCATATCAATGAACTAAAAGTTTTTAATGTCCGTTGCATTGGTAAAAAAATGATAACAAGAGACAGGATAGTCACACGCAAAAATATTTATACAGCCATAGCACAAGTACCTATACATAATGTATACATCAACCTTATAGTTAATAGCATAAAGGTGTAAAGATATTTTTGACATCTTAGTTACATAATTATTTGACTTTTGACAATGAGATTTTGGTGACATAATTTTCATATTGCTTGGCAAACGCAGAATTACTTGCAATATTTAACCAAGTCTTCAAGATTGAATCTAAAGTACTTTCGAATGACGCGTACTGTTATCTTCTGATAAGAAAACAACCAACTGGCATTAAAATTTAAGTTAAGTAATTTAAAGCTTTAACATTACTCTACTAGTAACAGTACATTCACAAGTGAGAACCACCAACAATGGCTCATTAGAGAATCATAATAAGTAGCCTAAGTAGTTATTAACATCTGCATTCATTAATTTAAACCATAACCTTCCCATTTGATTATCAAAACAAAACGGTATTTTTTATTACCTATGGCTTGCTTAAAGCAATTTTTACAAGGTTATTGGATGTTAAAAAGCGACGATGTAATTCGCTTCGATCGTAGAGCCCAAAAGTACAATAAAATGTTTTACACACCGCTAAAAGAACATTGAGATAATCAATCACTCGCATTAAATTAAGAGTACGAATGAAGACTAAAGTTTATAAAGAATCAAATGGAAGTAAGTAAGCAATTGAATGAGCAATTAGACGCTTAAATAACCGAGGAGCGTGGAAAACAGGAAAAAAATCAACGCGCTTCAATTGGTCACCGCCGTCATCGGCTTACTTCTATATTAAGGAGATAACGCATGAAACAAACACAACATGGGCATTTGACATCAGAGGAACAAGTTTAGCAACTAAATATAGACAAAATATTACTTACGGGTAAGTTGTGCAGGAAAGAGAGTAATTAAATTCACGCCAAAGCACGCGGTGACACAATCGGCTATCGCTCGCTCGGGACAGGATAGGAGGAAGTGTCAAACGGAAAAAAATTGAACGGGCGGAAGAACAACGCAATTAAACTATTAACACGTCTTTCAATTGGTTAAATGTTCTGATCAATGATTAACAGCCAATGGAAAATTATATTTTTGTAATCATACTATATGAAAAACCAATGATAATCGAGATTAAGGCGTTTTTTAAGCCTCTAGGAGTTAGTGAATGGAATACAGCAGATAATTGTAAAATATGCTACATTACCACACATTTTTAAATAGTTATACTAATAATAATAAACTAAAACAATAACGAAATACAATTAAAAATAAATATTTTTCTGTTTAATTCCTAATTGCCAGCTCAATTTAATTTTATTACACTGATCAATTCGGACTCAATGACTTGTCAATTTGACAGAATAACAAAATTTTTAGTGTAGAAGTTCTTCACACAGAGTAGTTCTTCAAACGGATCAGGGAAACGTTCTTTGGTTGGACCCGGCTCTCTATAAACGCTATTATTCAGATAATATTTTACAAAGTTGCTTTTAAAGCATTGTAAATTGTTTAATATTGACAATATTAATACATTTGCTAAAAAATGTCTGTAGACGTCGCGACAATCGGTGCTCAGAAAGTTAAAGGAATTCCTAACGGAGAGGTAATATTATTTTTGCACTTTCACCAGTCGTGGAACTATTTAACAAGCGTGCATGGGCAATATTTATATTTTACGGCTTGACGCTCTTTAGACTTCCAATATGCCATGCTGTGTTATATATTTTTTCTGAATTTTTATTAATATTATAAATGCGAAAGTGTTTGTGTGTTTTTATGTTTGTCCGTCTTTCGCGTCGAATCAGAGCAACGGATCGACGTGATTTTTGGCATAGAGATAGTTTGTGGGCCAGAGAGTGACTTAGGCTACTTTTTATCCCGGAAAAATACACAGGTTCTATACTGCGACGCACATGCAAAACTCGAACTTCGTATGTTGCCGTCCCGCTGATGCTTGTGTCATTTAATACGCGAGTGAAAGGGACGGTGCGATACGAACTTCGATTTTCGAGTTTCGTAGTAGCCCCTCATTTCCTGAGTATAAGATTTAAAATATATTTTTTATACTTGATTGTTCTGTTGTTCACATGCCAGTACTTTGTAATTATTGATTCACGGTGAGTGGAAATGTATTATAATTGTATACATACATTAATTTGCAGTTTCACGAATAGACTTCATAGTCTGCAGCAGGGGTTGGCAATTAGTTTTATGTAGTGTCCGAGAATGTTGTTTAAAATTTTATCAAAGTCCAGATTTTTTTTTCCCAGCAGTGGGACGCTTTAACAGGCTAACAAAAAAAAAGTATAATTTATTTATATGCAAAGAAGTACACTATACCAAATAAGTAGGTAAATTGTGACATTGATCATCTTGGGCTGGTTTTACTCGGCACTTGATGATCAACTTCTTCTTGTCACTTGTAGTTACATTTTCCTGAGTCACTCTTTAAACAGTAAGTTTATAGCATTAAAATTTGCCAAGCAAGCAAATTATGTGGCAGTTTTAAGCCCGTTCTATAATTGGTCATCTAATAAGCATGTTAGTACACAACATTTCTTCTATTAAACTGTACTACTTTTGTCCCTTCGCTGACGCTAGAACAAAAACAAGAAATAGTTAATCCAGCCATCAACAAAAATTAGTCTGCAAAAAAAGCTTTTTATAAACATGAATTCTTTGACCTTTTCATTGTACTTGTAGTGTCTACTCTTGTGTCTGATATCCTGTCAAACGTTCAAAGGTTAACTGGAAGAGATCCCTTTAAGGGATAAGTTCGCCTTTGTACATCTTATTATCCTGTGTTCTGTTATTTTCATGTGTTTTTATGTATAATAAAGAGTTTTACAATAAAATACAATACAATACATGAAATGCTTAACAAAAAAACTTATGCTGTACTTAATAATTTCCACCTAATGATTTTGTTTATCATATGATCAGATATAATCATTGAAATCAGAGTTCAAAGAGCAGATTAAAGTATCAATTTTTATTAATAACTAATAGTAAAAATGAGACTAATGACTTTTATCAGTTTTTATCTTTCTACATGTTGTGATTATCTTGCGTGTCAATTTGTCCAGAATTTTTATCTGACATAATCTATTTCCATAGATAAAGAGGCAGGATCCATGGAAAATTCCATTATTTTTTGTGATCCTCTGTAAACATGTTTTTGTTACTTTACTATGGCGGCTTCCTTATTTGAAATGGCCATGGGCAGAAATGTGTTTGCAAACTTTGTTATTATTATTGAATTAATAACTATTGACATTGTTTGCTTTAAGGAGACATAGTTGGGACTAAATTGTTTATTATCATTGATGCTATTTTAATTTTATTTTGATGATGATTCAACATCATCATCATCATCATCATCATCCTCCTCGCCTTATATATGTCCCACTGCTGGGCACAGGCCTCCTCTCAGAATGAGAGGGCTTGGGACATAATTCCCACGTGGACCCAGTGCGGATTGGGAACTTCACACGCACCATTGAATTGCTTCCCAGGTTTGTGCAGGTTTCCTCACGATGTTTTCCTTCACCGCAAAGCTTGTGGTAAATTTCAAATGTAATTCCGGACATGGATTTCGAAAAACTCAGAGGTGCGAGCCGGGGTTTGAGCCCACAACCCTCTGCTTGAGAGGCGATAGGTCAAACCACTGGGCCACCATGGCTGATGATGATGATGATTATTTAAATTATGCCATGTATTAGAGAATAAAGGTGAGGTTAGGTGATTAAAAAATTCAAAACCAATTAATTTTCAGTTCAATTTTTTCTGGCCCTCCTTTAGAATATCTGTTACTTTTTGGCCCCCTATCAAGAAAGTTGGCCCACCACTGACTGCAGATTAGTAATTAAGTCATTGAATAGAATAGAGAATTTTTTTTGAAACTTTATTTTTTCTACATTATTTATTTTCAGTCCTTGGAATTGAAGAGCTTGTGGCAGGACCAGAATGTGCTGGTGATCTTCTTCCGTCGCTGGGGCTGCATGCTGTGTCGCCTGTGGGCTAAGGAGGTAGCTATACTGCTTACTAAATAAGCCCTGAACTAATAAGCTTCGCTCTAGAAGAAACATTGTGTCCAAAGAACTAGTGTTGCTAAAGAATCGATAGTTTTATAACGTTTTAAACTTTCGTGATTCTCACTCATAGTCAAAATACCACAACGGGACTTATCACGCTATTTTACACGCTTTTTTTCGATAGTTTTTGATATATACCTTCAACGCATCACCTCATTTCTCTATACCTCGTTACCCGGGTTACCGCTGTGACTTGTTATTCTGTCATTCAATAAATTCATGATTTGTTATGAGTTACGAATTTATCACTGGCGACGAGATTATATGAACCCATGAATCCATTCGATGTATCAAAAGCCCGCCGGGCGCGGGCAGTGTTGCGCGGCACACTTCGAGAGCTGGCGCCGCCACGCCGACCAGATGCTGCCCGCCGCCGGGGTCCCTCCGGCTGATTAACGGGGGAGACCTGATATATACCTTCAACGCATCACCTCATTTCTCTATACCTCGTTACCCGGGTTACCGCTGTGACTTGTTATTCTGTCATTCAATAAATTCATGATTTGTTATGAGTTACGAATTTATCAGTTTTAATCGGAAAAAAGGCCACACTATTGATAGTATCGATAGAATCGATACTATCGTGCAATACTATCGATACTATCGTTAGTATGTACAGTCAAGGGCAAAAATAGGTTTTAGTACCTTGTCACTTTAACCACTGTGACAGTTTATATATGGCAGTTCAAATAAGACGAAAATAGACAAGGTACTAAAGTGTTTACATGTTTTTGCTTATGACTGTATAGAAAATTACGAAAACTATCGATGGTATCAATACTATCGATAGTTACCTATATTTCAAAACTATCGGTTACTAGCTGTTGCCCGCGGCTTCGCCCCCGTTGTATTTTTTATGTATTTTCTTCCATAAAAACCTTCTCCTGACAGTAACAAACGCAATAAAAAAAGAATTAGCGAAATCGGACCAGTCGTTCCCGAGTTATGCGCTTACCAACACATTTTGCGATTCATTTTTATATTATTAGAAGATTATTAGCAAGATTGCAAGGTGAAAAGAATGGTGAATTTTTTAATGAATTTGCAATAAACGATCTATATACCAAACCTAACCGACTTACTCTTACGAGGGCGACACTGAAAGTTTTTAGAACTGGCCACTTGTAAACAATATAATAAAAAAGTAAGTTTAAATTTTGAAAATGGAACTCTTTGCCAATATTATTGAGTATATATTTCATTCATTTGTCATTAGTTTTACGATTTGGCGGCAAATTGAAAATTGTCTGTGTCACGTCAACATGAATTTAACTCGCGAAAATTTTCGTGCAATGATTTTTTATGACTTTCGATGTCATTTAAGTCAACAAGAAAGCTATGATAGACTTCGATTGACCTTTCATGATGAAGCTCCATCTCGTGCGACCGTTTACAACTGGTTTAATGAGTTTAAACGTGGTCGCACTAATCTCACCGACGATCTGCGTGAGGGACGGCCTTCTACGGCGACGACTGAAAATAACATCAGTGTTGTGCAGCGTATGATAGAGACGGACAAAAGAGTGACGTATCAGCAGATTCGGACAAGCTTAGGCATCGGTATGAGTCAAGTGCATAAAATCCTCCATGAACATTTAGCGGTCAGGAAGCTTTGTGCGAGGTGGATACCTCATAATTTGACCGAGGCCCAAAAACTCCGTCGGGTTGATTGGTGCCGTGAAATGATTGAAAGATTTAACGGAGGTGACTCAAATGCTGTTTTCGACATACTTACGGGTGACGAAAGCTGGGTTTACTGTTATGATCCAGAAACCAAGAGACAGTCTGCTCAATGGGTGTTTCCTTTCGAGGAGTTGCCAACTAAAGTGAAGAGAGGTCGAAGCGTGGGAAAAAAGATGGTGGCCTCGTTCTTCGGAAGGACAGGTCACTATGCGACAATTGCTTTAGAGGATCAAAAAACAGTTACTGCAGAGTGGTACACTAACAATTGTTTGCCACTTGTATTGGAAAAAGTTCGGGAGAAGCGACCTCGAAGTAGGATCCTTCTTCACCACGACAACGCCTCGTCGCACACCGCCAGGCGAACGATCGACTATTTAGTGACGTCAAACGTGGAATTACTGGGTCACCCGCCGTATAGCCCCGACCTCGCACCTTGCGATTTTTATTTATTCCCGAAAATAAAAGAAAAACTTCGAGGAAAACTTTTTATGAACACCGAGGAAGCAGTGGGTGCGTTTCAAAAGGCCGTCGAAGAGACCCCTAAGGACGACTGGGCTAAGTGCTTTTCTCAGTGGTTCCATCGGATGCAGCGGTGTATTGATGTGAATGGACACTATTTTGAAAAGATATAATAAAACTAATAAGTTGCTAGTTTGCTCAGTTTTTGATTTTCTAAGAACTTTCAGTTTGACCCTCGTAGTACTTAGAAGATTCAGTTGCTGCAACTTGAGTTCTTCCCACCTTCCCGTATTGATGCAACCGATACTATTGAAATAACGATAACAATCGATTTGTTCAAAACTGTTGATAGTATCGAATCGATAGTTTTCGTAATTTCCTGGTCATTACTATCGATCGATTAGACAGCAATAATATCGGTACTATCGATAGTATTGCATGAAAGAATATCGATAACGGTCGCTTTTGCTCAAACTATCGACAGTCTATCGAAACACTATCGATAGTGAACTATCGGTCGGCAACACTAAGAACCGTAACAGATCGAAATGCTGAAACATCAATGATTTTGGTTAGAAATTAGATGTGTCCCAATCCCAATAAACTAATATAAAATTTGTGTGCATTTAAAATCAGGGCTGCATTGCAAGCATTAGCTTTTTGTAAATACTGTAGTTTATACATCATTTTAACATACCTACAAAGTATGGAACTCTAGGTGAGCGAAGTATGATGATGTACACATGTGTTTTTTCTTAAATTAAATGATCCAATACCCTCATTTTGTGTCTTACAGTTGGGTGAGATAGCTCCAGTACTGAAGAAGCACAACATCAAGTTGGTCGGAGTTGGTGTTGAGGATGCAGGTTCCAAGGAGTTTGTCGACGGAAAGTACTTTGACGGAGGTATGACTTTTTTCCGTTTTTAGGGTTCCGTAGCCAAAATGGCAAAAAGGAAACCCTTATAGATTCGCCATGTCTGTCTGTCTGTTCGTCCGCACCTTTGCTCAGGGACTATCAATGCTAGAAAACTGTAATTTTGTATGAATATATGTGTTATGTAAAATAATATGCCGACAAAATGGTACAATAAAAAATTTTTTTTAGAGTAGGTACCTCCCATAGACGTGAAGTGGGGGTGATTTTTTTTCTCATCCAACCTTATAGGTAGTGGAAACTTGGAATATTCCGTACAAAATACGAAATCCGTAGAAAAATATTAAGTACTTAATTTTTTCGCAATGGCTACGGAACCCTATTTCGGGCGTGTCCGACGCGCTCATGGCCGGTTTTTTTGAGGCTTAAGTGCACATCTGTGACTACGCCAGCCTCATTAAAAGACTATGGCCAAAGTCAAACACTTCTGCTATGCCCAGGATTATGTATGACCTTACTTGTTTATGTGTATTTATCGGTTATTTTGTTTTTTGTTATTGTTAAGTGTTAATGATTCTAGGTTCAAGTGATAGCGCATTGTTTGTGCTTGTTTTTTATGTAGTATCTACTTGGCTTGTTTTTGTTTCATAATAATAAAGTGAGTTACTTAGGATTTAGATATGGAGATTTATTTCTCAATTCTACTCGATCCAAAAGAAAGTACTTAAAGGTGTTCAGTTATTTAATTAACACCTTATATTTGTTGACTTTATTAACCATCATACTGTTTCATATTTTCAGAACTCTTCTACGTAGAAGACTTGGCAACGTACCAGAAGCTGGGCTTTAAGAGGTTCAACACTGTCAGCATCATAACCTCTCTGTTCTGGAAGCAGTCTCGCGACGCCATCTTTAAAGGGCGGGGCATGGGTAAGTCCAAGACAACTTTCGATCATTTTTGTCTAGTCCATAGATCTGACAATAAACTGATCCTTGGATATTTAAACTTAAATGGGTAGGTATTTAATATTAGATGGCTGTAAGTTAGACCCTAAAAAAATCGACTAAATGCGAGATGGACTCATACACAAAGGGTCACATATCACCATTTTCACTTTTAACTTTATTTTTACTTATACAAGGTATTAATTAACATACTAAAAACTTCAGACAATCCAATAGTCTTGGTTTATTTTAAGTTAGTTTATTGCATTTATTTTCAAGTAATGTTATTGTGTCAAAAATATTCGTATGTTTTGCTAAGTTACTAATTCTATTTGATTTTTAACTCTCTACTCTTAATTTGGAATGGGCAGGCCTTTTTTGGAATGGGCAGAGTATAAATGATATAAAAAACCACACGCAACTTGCTTTAAAGTAATAATAATCGTCCTGCTCTTTGGCTGTATCATGAAGGAAGCCTCTTTGCAAAATTTTAGTTTTCTGGCTCATTATTTGGACTGAATGAGTCATGTGTCAGGATTTTTTTTTTAATATATAGATTTGGGTAACTCTAGATAGATCACATTAGTTAACGTCTGGGACGCCCCCAGGTCTACAAACCGACTGTGTCGGCGACGGTCTACAAAATGGCGGAGCTTTTGTTGTACAAAATGGCCGACTGTCGCATCACTTCGTGCAATTCGGACCGGCCGATCGTTGGCCCAATTCGGACATTCTACAGGTCAAAAATTGCAATTTTTTAGTAGATGTTTTGTTGTTTAGGGCTCGGTGGTGATCTGAAGGGTGATTGGGTGCAAACTGGAGGCGCCTTGTTGGTGGAAAAGGGGGGAAATGTGTTAAAGCATTTCGTTCAAACTGGACCTGGTGACCATTATTCTAACCAGGATATACTGAAGGTTGGTATTATATCATAGAATATAGATTTTTATTAAAATTGCTGTAGAATTGCACTGTATTTATAATTAAACTCTACTTAGTCTGATTTTCCCTGCTATTTTGCAGTTCTGACAGGTGAGATGGAATATCGCTAGATGGCGTTAGTAACGTCAGGTCCGTTTGACAGTTGTGTCACATTTGGTATTGATTTCTAGTGGATTTATAACTACATGAGCTACTTATGTTGCTGTATTTTTTGGCGTTTTTTTTTCTCGCTGAACATTGTTTGTATTTTGACATTTTGACCACATTCAAAAGGCGTAACTGTCCGGTCTCGCGAGTAAACTCGCTTATAGGCGCTTCTCTAAAAAGAGCCCTGATGTGGTCCGAAACATGTTAGCCAAAAACTGATTTCCAATCAATCTGAATTTTAGACAACTTTTTTGCAGGTGGTGGACCTTGTGCAAAGTCCGCCCGATTGCCACCATCTTGCTCGCTAATCCTGCCGTGATGCAATTGTGATTGCAATGTTGTGTTTCGGCGTGAAGAGTTAGACAGTCGGTGAAATAACTGGCACTTGAGGTATCCCAGGTTGGCAACGCATCTGCAATACCCCTGGTGTTGGAGATGTTTATGGGCGGTGGTGATCTCTTACCATCAGGACACCCACTTGCTCGTTTGCCATCCAGTCGAATAAAAAAAAAAACTTCACGTTAGTTAGCATGCAGATGGGCGTTGCCATCCAGTCGAATAAAAAAAAACTTCACGTTAGTTAGCATGCAGATGGGCGTTGCCATCCAGTCGAATAAAAAAAAACTTCACGTTAGTTAGCATGCAGATGGGCGTTGGGGCCCAAAAGTTCTCGAATAGAGACCGCAGATCGGCAAGAGCAGCGTAGGACGTCCACCAACGAGATGGACGGATGACCTGGTTGAAGCTCTGGGTTCACGGTGGATGCAAGCCGCTTCCAACCGAATCAACTAGGAGTATATGCGGGACGTCGTATGTCCATTAATGGACGTCCTACGTCTAATATGATGAAATAATGAAAACTAAATATTTCAGACCTTTGGCCTGGAGCATGAATACAATGCCGATACTATGGCGAATAAGAAGGCAGAAGAAAAAGAATGCACCGTACGTATCCTCTCTTTGTACAAGCTTTTATTTAGTATCATCTGTCCCTTTGTCTGTCTGTAGTCAAATCTTGCAAGTTAAATTTGTTCAACTTCCAGTAGCAATGCAAGTACAGTCAGCAGACAGATTTTGTATGTGAAAACTGTCATTTGATTGCGATCGCGAGCGCCAGAAACGTTAGGCAATACGGCAGGGTGGCCACTTTCTGGAAAGTCAGGGAAAGTTAGGGAAATTTGCTAGAAACCCAAAAAGTCAGGGAAAATACTCGTGATTTCCCAAAACTTAACTCGATATTTTGCCACTAGCCGTTGCAGTTCTCGGCGACGTATTTAAGAGTGGCATTATTTCTAGTAGCAAAATTTCCGTTCGCATTTTTTTCCGAATGTTTTTCTTTCCCACTGTAGTTTTTTATTGAAGCTTATTTTCACAGTAGCGTTTTTTCAACAAGATGGAGCGACGACCTGGCTAAGATCGCGGGATCGCGGTGGATGCGAAAAGCACAAGACCGGTCTGGCCGGAGACCGGAGGCCTATGTCCAGCAGTGGACGTCTTTCGGCTGACGGTGTGTGTGTGTGTATTTTTTCCCATCAGAATCGACACAGACAAGTAGCTCCTACTTTTGTTTGCGTAGTTGTGGCCCTTTGGGCCGATGCAAACTTAACGTAACCTAAACCTACCTATGTTTCATTGTCGATTCTGTATGGGAAAAAACGCGATTGTGAAAATAAGATTCAGTAAAAAGCATTTTGGAAAAAAATGCGAACGGAAAATTGCTACAAGGAAATAGAAAATCCGGGAAATTGATCTAACAAACCCTTATGGCTGAGATGATGATGTTGTCTCCGAAACTATTGGCCAAAAATTCCATACCATATTTCACCCACACCCTTTAATTATTTTCGTTTTCAATCACTTATAGAATCGCACAACTTTTTGTCCCTTGAGCCCCCCCTATTGACAACATTACCCCATTTTAGGGTCTCCCCATACCTATCGACGCGCGGCTTTAGCCGACAAACTAATCAACTCTTTATTCCCGCGCAATAACAGCGAAAATAGCGTCGAAAAGACTTTTCCGCCGGTAAACTCGATTTCTTATCGGTTTAAGCCGATTCCGCGTCGACTGGGTGTAGATAGACCTTTAGTTGATGGCCCTTTTTTGGAAGTCACAAAAATGATTGTTATAGGTGGCGCCACCAGAGTTGAGGTAACGCACAAACGAACATGCCATGTAATAATAGCGGGATTTTGACATTCACTCATTCATTTAATAGGGATGTTGACATACCAATCAACTGACGTACTTTTTATGAGCTGTCAAACACAATTCCCCTAAAGAGTTTCAATTTGTAGCATTCGAACCTGGCGGATGTAGACGATATCTAATTTTGCTATTACTGTTTCTTTGGCTGGTTGAAGTATAATTTTGATAGTGTTTTGTGCGGCGATTAACCTTAATAGTGAACAGTGATCACAAAATTGTATATTGCTCTCGTGTCTGATATTTTTTAAAGCGCAAGTTGTCTCCACGTGGTTTCTGTAATTTTACTATCAAGTTGCAAAAACTACAACTAACGAACAACGTCCCTCTCAAAGAGAGTACTTTGACACTGGCGAAATTGTCCTAATAAGGACAGAAAGCCATATTTTAAAAGAGAAGAAGGAATGTTGACACTACCAATCAACTGACGTACTTTTTATGAGCTGTCAAACACAATTCTCCCAAAGAGTTTCAATGGCAATAGCGACTTATATTGCCAACTTAATCAACTAACTATTTATTTGTTTTAAAGCAACAAAAAATCTAATTTGACAGTAAATCGAAAATTTATCTGGTTTTCAGGGCTAAAATAAAGCGTTTTTTTACTGGAGTCGTGCCTTCGAATTATTTTTTAATGGCGTCAACATCCTTATTTATTCTTTTTACGCAATCAGTTCATTTAGCTGCGTAAATCATTCACTCGCAACTCTAGTGGCAATATCCATTTTACTCCTAGCATCACAAAAATATCACTTCAAAACTCATTCGTCAAATAAACCCCCTTGCAAAAAAAACAGGCACCTATGGTTTTTCAGATTTTTAGGCATTGAAGCTTAGAAAGTAAGCTTTCATGCACATGAAATACAAAAACCATAGGTTTGCAAAGGGGTTTATTTAAAAAAAAATGGGCATGTAAATTAATGGTAGTTGCTATGGTTATGATTTATGGGGGCGACTGAAAAACAGCGTCTGTTAGCCAAAGGACTTTGTTCTGCAAGGCGCAGGCATAAGAGTCGCTTTCCCTTTTGATAGTTTGATTGTACCTACTTATTATTTGTTATGTACCTATGTATGTAGAAATTGTAAGCAAACTATTGAATAAATATCTAATTATTATTATGTAATTTTGCGAAGTAGTTAGCAACAATTAATATTGGTGTCAAACATTTCCCATTTTCCAGCCAGATGCTAAGCCCTAGGCCTTGGTTGGTCACGCTGAAGGACCGAGCTCTGGCCCCCATTCACACGATATGGACGGAGCGCCGCTGTAAGCAGACCAGAGTATGATTCAAGACATTACTTGCATAGTTTAATGACAATGGGCCCCGCACTTTGTAAAGGCACGGTGTTGCGTACCATAGACCTTTTTACCGATGGTTTTTATCGGTGATCAGGAGTTGAAAAATTAAATTAAAAATGGACTCAACACGTGAAATCTCAAGTAGTTACTCAAGCTAAAGCTAACATTGTTGTGGTACGTTACAGAATGTTTGGTTCCATGTACAGTGAAAGGCGAAATTATGTAGGTATACACTTTAGTACGTTGTCACTTTAACCACTGTGACAGTTCGTATATGGCACTTAACTAGGCACTACTAAACTACATATTTTTGCCTTGACTGGCCTTTACTGGATTTAAAAAATGGTACCTGATCGCCAATAATAAAAAATTGTTCTGAAGACAGTTCGCAGTAATGTATTGAATCGAAATAATTTACTATCTTACATCTTAGGATATTTTTATAGTTATATTTTGGGTTAGGGTATTTTATGGTGTCGGGGAGTCGACTGATAATTTTAAATATGTTTATTTTTTAAGACTATTTTTTATGCGATTTTATGTTTAACCTTTTCGAATTTTTAATTGGGTTGTCGATTGGAAATTGTTTTTATGATACATTCGTTCCTATTGTTAAAAAAAAAATTAAGTGTGTCATTTGAATCGGAAAACTTTGTTGAATAAAAGGAATATGATGATAATTCCAAATATCTAGCCATGACATGTACATTTAAATAAAATTATTATTCAAGAAATATTGGTTGTAGGTATGTAGGTACAGTCAAGGGCGTAACGTCGTCTAAAATGTCAGACCTCGTAATTTTTTTTCCTGAATATTCTTATTAATTGTATTATTTGTGAAGTTTATTGTGCCTCCTGTAAAATTTGATCTTAGTGACACAGAGTAGGTTTTTACAGGTGGTAGGACTTTGTGCAAGGTTCGCCCGGATTGCTACCACCATTTTGCTCACTAATCTTGCCGTGAAGCAGCAGTGCTTGCACTGTTGTGTTTCGGCGTGGAGAGTAAGACAGCCGGTGAAATTACTGACACTTGAGGTATCACATCTTAGGCCTCTAGGTTGGCAACGCATCTGCAAAACACCTGGTGTTGCAGATGTGTATGGGTGGTGGTGATCTCTTACCATCAGGAGACCCACTTGCTCGTTTTCCATTCAGTCGAATAAAAAAAAAACTAGCGGCCGATAAATTTCTATACGATCATAGTGTCAAATGTATGTATACATCGACCCTACGGTTAGGGGCATGTGTGTATACACGTCTTGGTAAAGCAGGTATAACTTTTTATAAGTCTTATAACCTTGTCTGTACCTATGTTCTTTTTTTTCCTTTTCTTGTTAATTGACTCTTTAATTAACTCTTATAATTAACATATAATGAATTCTGTTTGTTTAAAAAAATACGGAAAAATAGGCACAATGTGAAAATCGAAAGAGAGCAACGAGAAGACTGGTTTATATTTCATTTAATCAAAATCTAAATATTCTATTCAAGTGTTGATCTAAAATTATAATGTTTCCGTTATTACGTATTATACTATTTTTATAAAATTAGTTATACTATAAGGATCATTCAACTTTTAAGTGTAGGTCTGTTATTCTGTCTCGTTACTATGGAGACATTAATGACACACTTTCTTAAAGAATTGTTTGCAATGCTAAGCTCATCTCCGAAGCATGCTACAGATGTGCCATCAATGTCACAACCTCCAACTTTTTGTGGATTTGTACAGTTGGAGTAGGAAAACCTTCGTCAGTTATTAAATTGATTCCTTTATAAAGTCATAGACTCTTAGTACGTTTTGAAACCAAAGCACTAAGCAGACAAGGGCATATCAAATTATACTTATTTGATATGATAATAAGGGTCAAAATACACCTCTAACATATTATTATATCTAGTTTCATATCAATACCAAACCTTTTTAATAAACAGCTTGAATCAAATAATGTTCTATTTAATTGTCAGTGTTGTTTGTCAGTGCCAAGGTGTAGTGGTAGGGTTGCTATGGTCACCTTTAAACAAGATTATGTTTAGCAGGTTGACAGTTCGATGCAGTATGTCATACTCTATTGGTAAAGCAGATTATCGCTCATACTGAGCAAAGGAAAATAGATCTTAAGGCGACGAACCTTTTTTTACTCCGATTGAACCAAAAGATATCATACTTTTAATAAGTTACTTTGGATAATGACCATGGCACACAAGATACACTAAAAAGTTGATTGATCGATAATTACTTTTGTAAATTATCCCTAGATGGCGCTTTACATTACCAACAAGTCACAGCACAATCGAATGTCGACCAATGAGTTGTTGTAAGAAATCTTTTGAAAACTTAAAAAAATTATAAAGTCTATTAGAAATAAGAATTTATTATGTACCTATACGTAATACATATCCTGTTGCATATTAACAAATTCAATAAAATACACTTTTTATTTTACCATGTGTTTTTATATTATGAGTATGATTATTACTGTACACAAGTGTACGTACAGTGAACCAATTTGGCTTCTAGGCCACTATAGAACTTTGCCATAGTAAATAATTTTGGTTTGTCTATAGCAATAGTAATGCTTATTGGATGACGTGAAATGTCACAATGACAAGGTTCTCTAGTGGACCAGGAATCAAATAGGTTGGCTGTACATACTTGACAAATATACACATATAATTTTCTTTATTTTATCTTGCTGGTATATTTGGAAAAGTATATCAGAATGTTTTACAATAGATGCTTTCCGCATATGTTCACTTCATCAAACAATTGGTACAATCGAAGCCGAAGAAATGTTTATATTTCACTGCCTTCTCACTGTCACTTTCTGTTTGAACATAAGTGCCCTCTTTCAATCTACTCTTTGTCGGATTCTGACGATGTCATCTGCATAGATATCAAATCATCATCAAGCGCGGCTGCTACGTCGTTACTGTTTTTAGGACCTTCCTGAGTGACGGACACCCTCATTCTTCCCAACGTACCCGGCGTCTTCGTTTTCTTAGCAGTCACCCTGCACTTCCCATAATTCGGTGACAAGTAATACAACGCATCACTGTCGCTGTCGTGGTAAACAACCTTGTTGCTTCTGTCAAACGCGAAGTTCAGTGGAGTACCAGCACCGAACGCGCCAGCACCTCTTACTTTATCGCTCCTATAATCCATCTTATACACTCCATTCGTCGCTGACTGAGCTAAGTATACATTCCCGTGTATATCAGTAGACAAAGAATACATCCCATCCCTTATTTTCCCCACAGTACCATTCTTTAATCTGTATATGACCGCGTCACTCAAGAAATATAGATCGCCGAATTTATCTATGACGAAATCTTCTATGTTATAGTTCTTTAAAGCGTTTATTGCGCTTGAGCGTCCATTTTCAAAAACGTTTAAGCCTGCTGCAGAGAAAATGCTGTAATAAAGTTTATTAGTGTATTGCATGTGCCATATTGTCTTGTCTGGTAGACAGTGAAGCTCAGTCGCGTTTAATTTGTGAGAATATTTGTATATGCCTTTAGTGCCAGACATGTATACGTCTTGATTGTTACCGTCCACTGCACGGGCAAAGGTGAAGGAAATTCCGGGTATTTCGGAATATATCATGTCTTCTAAATTATACATGCCAGTGTGGTCTTTGTCTTGTTGGGTTGCGTAATGGAAATAGACGATGTTTTGGGTCCGGTCGACAGCTAACTGGCCTGATATCTTTTGGCCGCCGAAGAGTTTTGTGCGCCCGTAGCAGACCCCGAAGAAGCAGCTGTGGCAGTCTGGTTTGCTCGCCACAAATGAGGTTAGACAGAGGATCAGGATGAACTTCATGTTTGGTCCTGAAATTTATGAATCGTTTGTACAGACTCTTCAAGATCGCTTAAGAATAACAAATATAATACAAAAAGTGTTAGATTAAAACAATATGTGCAAAGTCGTGCTAAAAATTACTATGGTAAACGAACTAATAAGTTCCTAGCTTTGATTCCTAGTTCCAAAGATATTTAACAAGATTGAGTGGCTAAGAGAAGGAAACCAGTGTAGCTTAAGGAAAGTTAAAAATACTCTCAAAAGGATTATTTTTGCAAAAACTGCCTTAGGGTAAATTTTTGCAAAAGTATCCACATCTCTGTAGGTATATGTTGTAACTTTTGTTTTGTTTTTGTATTTAGATGCATGCTTAAATAAATAATTGTAATATCAGTTTGGCGAGTGGATATGTAAATTAAGTAAGTGTATGTAATACCTATGAGAAATAAAAAAAAAGACTGCATTATATCGGAAATATCTGACTCGTCCTACCGGGCCTGGGTATAAAGTCGTATCAGATATTTATGCACGCTTTGTTGTGTCAGATCTTAGTGCTGGTGACTGTACAGGCAAGGTCGAATATAATCTTTACTTTACACTTTAGGTACCTAAGTAGTATTTCGTCACTATTACCTTATCATTTTATACAAAAGTTCAAACAAGTGGATAGCGACGAGGCAGTGAAGTGTAAACTGGTGTAAACTAAACATGTCACGGGGTTTGTTCAGCAGTAGATGTCTTCCAGCTGGTGATGATGATGATGATCAACGTTGACTGTACAGTCGAGTTCATAAACTTGTGAGCAAAAATTGGATCAGAAATCTGAATTGGGCTTTTTGGTAGTCAATTGTGAGTTGGCAAGTAATAGACCGGAAGATGGTGACACAAAATATTAGGTCATTTGTAACAGTATGGCGGTTCTTCAGGGGTCTAATTACGGAATGACAAAAAAGAAAATGGAAGGAAAAGGAGTAATTTTTTTGCAAAACGATTTGTACCGGCCCAATTTTTTTTACAATTAAATAGAACCATGAATTAAAATAAAAAAAGGTGAATAGACTATTAAATGAAATAGCATATCAACAAGTAAAACTAATCAGGTCAGGCATCAGTTTTGAACAGTTCTTTACACACAACTGGCTTTTCAGCCACATGCGCGGTATATTTTTCATCTTATTATTAATTCTTTGATCCTCTTTAGACCTAACTAGTTGTATAAAACACTAACTTACCCTGTCCTAGTCACACAAAAGTTTTTACAACACTGATATTGCCAGAGCTGATTTGATTGGAACCATATCTCTTGCTAGGGTCAATGGTCAGCTATAACGAATAAAAGGTCAGTAGATGTTTTCATGTATTTTATTACTAGGTATTTAAGCAGTATAACATTCAGATAATAAGAAATCAAGGCTAAATTATTATATAAGTATAATCTCCTTTTTACCCAACAACTTAAAAAAATACTAAAAAGAAGAAAACAAGTCTAGTGGGCTAGAAATTTGTTAAGTAGCTAACTTAAAGTTCAACAGTCGGGACCCATTTAAATCGTGACGCTCAAAAATTCTTACCTACTGGGTCCCGCCCGACTGTTGAACTTTAAGTTAGCTACTTAGCAAAGTTCTAACTAAACTTGTTGTCTTCTTTTTAGTATTTTTTTAAGCAGTCGGGTAAAAATTCAAACCCAGTCGTGTATGTATGTATTGTTGTTTGTAGATGAAGGTGTTTCGCGCTGTCATCGTTCATCCACCATTACCTCTCATATTTCGTTTTCTAGTTTTTTTTTACCGTACAACGGCAAAAACTACACTGGCAAAATTGTCCTCCAATGGACAGAGCCATATTTTTCTTATTCTTATTCTTAAGGAGAAGGTTCTCCATTGGAATGTATCGTCCCCGTAGAGCGAAAAGTCGCGGTATCGCGGTGCATGCGGAAAGCACAAGACCAGTCTGAGTGGAGAGCCCTGGGGAAGGCCTATGTCCAGCAGTGGACGTCTTTCGGCTGACATGGTGATGATGATGATACCTATCATCGTAAATATTTTAATAAGATACTAGAGCGTGTTATAGAAGCAACGGGGATTTCGAAAAGTGCATTAAAAAAAATATAAAACGAAAGCAGACCAAAAAAATTCATTTGACTTACCCAAGAGAAGTAGATACAGTATAACAACAGCTCTATATAATTCCAAACAAAAGTACTGTGTTGAGGCGGGGTGTTCTCAATTTAAATTGACGATGGAAGAATTCGAAAATGCTGATTTTGTTTTATTTGTATCATGACAAAATGTCATATTGTATTAAAATTAGAAAAAGATAAAAAAGCGTAATATTATTGTAGTAAGGTTCATTTTGTACTGATGGTTATTCTTTAAATAACTTTTTACGGTAACTTTGAAAAGTTTTGCAAGTTGATAACAGAACAGAACCGCGTATCACGATCGCATGTCATCGTCAATACCCGAAGCATGCTTCTAAAATCCGAAGGTTTTTTTAAGATCTCACGGACTGTACTCGATTTGGCCCACTCTACCGCAGACTCTACATACAAAATTACTACTATGACGGCATACATTTGAGTCACATTTTTTGCCGCTAAGTATATTAGTGAATTAAATAGGAACATCAGTTTTGTTTACAAACAAATAAACACTATACCTTCCGTCGTGAGTAAAAATATAACTATAAGTAGGTACCTTATTGATAAATCTTTTAATCACCTCACCCATTAACTTTCGTCATACTCGTTAACCTGAAAAAGAAATAAGAGCAGAATCAGAATGGAGGGCTCCTTGAAGTTTTATACGAGAATAGAAGTAAAATAGAGGGGTGCTCCGGGACGCCCTAAACAGGGGAGCTCTGGGCACGGGCCCCGTGTGCCCTAAAAGTCACAGCTGACTAGAGCCACCCGGCACCCGACCAGCACCGCCTCGACTTTCGGCGTCCACACGCCGCATTGATAACCATTGATGGTCCACGAATTTTCTAGTAGTCACTATGGCAGCGAGCAGCGGGCTAACACCGAGTGGTCCACACGTCCGCGCGTGGCAACCTCGCGAGTGAGGCGACCCGGTGAAATAATGGAGTTGATGCAGTGAGCGCATACCCATACAAATCCATATAAAGAATATGTTACCTATTAACCGCACGTGGTAGGACTTTCTGCAAGGTTCGCCCGGATTGCTACCACCATTTTGCTCGCTAAACCTGCAAGTCAAGCAGTGCTTGCACTGTTGTGTTTCGGTGCGGAGATTAAGACAGCTGGTGAAATTACTGGCACTTGAGGTATCCCTCTTAGGCCTCTAAGTTGGCAATGCATCTGCAATACCCCTGGTGTTGCCGATGTTTATGGGCGGTGGTGATCTCTTACCATCAGGAGACCCACATGCTCGTTTGCCTTGCTCTTGATCGTTTGTAATAAAAAAAAAACCGCTTGTGGCGAGGCGGTGCTGGTCGGGTGACGGGTGGCTATAGCATTATATATAATGAGCTGTGACCTTTATGGTAAAGACAGTAATTCCATACCTGTAAACTAGTTATTTCACTGTCAGTATTGACCAACAGCTCCGACAAATACTGTGTGACGTGGTCCTCCCTGTCTACGACATCGTCGTCGTCGGTTTTAGTCTTAAAGTTGTAGAAAACTCGCTCGGTCTCTGTCTCACTCGTAGGGTCTTTGCGGTCCTGTCTCTGTCCCACATCGCTCTCAAGATTGTATAGTTGATCTGGCAGACCGGTTTCGTGCTCGCGATGAGCTAATCCAAATGCATAAGGCTGTAAAATTAGACAAAAAAAAAGGTTTAAGGTCGCGGGTGAGCAAGGAAATTCTTTTAGTTCATTAAAAAAAAGGGCCAAGGGTGAGTCGGCGCGAAACCGAGGTTTCTGTAGTCACAAATAGCATGCAAGTTGAATGGCGTTCTAAGGAAGACATAGTAATGAATTAAAAACAATTCTGACAAGCTTTTGGTTATATACATTATTTTATATACAAACAGGCAAAATAGCGCTAGATTGCGTTTGTATGGTTTATCGTTATCCTGCAGGAATTATGCAATTTTCCGGCATAAAAACTATTCTATGTCCTTTGCAGGGTATCAAACCATTTCCATATCAAAATTCGTCTAAATCGATTCAGCTGTTTAAGCGTGAGAGGTAACATGCAGAGTGGGGGAATGCAGTCACATACTCGTAAAGCGTAGCGAATAGGTACTTGCTCTGAACTACCTGGCACTACTGGCACTTTGCCCTGGCGGTTTAGATACTTCAAACGAGGCTCGGAACCGGTTTATAAAATAGCGGTAAATACCGGTTTATTCGGTTTAACTCCGAACTTTCATAAGAAAGCGAACGTTTTTAATAACTTAACTATAACCTAAATAAACCGGTTTATTCGACGAGTGACAGCTGGCCGGCCGGCGGCGGGCGGCGACGTTTATCCTGCACTAGAATAAACCGGTTTTTATTGTTCTAAACTGGTTAATCTGACAAGATCTTTATGGAAATATTGCCTTAAAAACCGGTTTAAAAATAACGGTTTCGCGAACGAAACCAAAATGAAAAGGTTTTGCGCCAAGTATATGATAACGGTTTGGAAGTTTAACCGGTATCCGAGCCTTGGCTTCAAAGCACCATCCAACTTCATCGACATGGTGTAAACGAGCATAGGACATTTTGTGACTTACTTCTGAGTAGTACTCGGCGAGTCTAGCATGGGTACCGACGATGGCCAAGGCAATCGTCACCTCTAGCACGGTCTGCGAACCAAAACGTAATTTATTAATATCATGGTAATTAACATACGAGTAGATTATAATAGCGTTAAAGCGAGCTATTCAATTCCATTACCAATAGAAATATCAGGCTTTTAAATTATAATTAGAGTTTTAAACCAAAAAAATAATAGACTTCTCTTTAGTTGTTTGTTGACTACTCGCTAATTACAATTACCTATTAATATTTCACTCAAAGTTACTCATGGGGCTATGGAGAGGGCTATGCTCGGGGTTTCTCTGCGGGATAGAATCAGAAATGATGATATCCGCAGTAGAACTAAGGTTACTGACATAGCCCGAAGAATTGCGAAACTGAAGTGGCAGTGGGCGGGGCACATTGCTCGCTGGACTGATGGCCGATGGGGTCAAAAGGTTCTCGAATGGCGTCCGCGGACCGGGAGACGAGCTGTCGGTAGGCCTCCAACAAGATGGAGCATTGACCTGGTTGAGATCGCAGGATCGCGGTGGATGCGAAAAGCACAAGACCGGTCTGAGTGGAGAGCCTTGGGGGAGACCTATGTCCAGCAGTGGACGTCTTTCGGCTGACATGATGATGATGATGATTTCACTCATTAAAACTATGTAAAATTTATAATAAAATATATCATGAAAGAAAAATAGATTTTTTTTATTTATTTAATCAGGTAATTTCTGAAAATTCGGAGACTTGCCAAGTCGCCAAAAGGGCCAAAAATCATGTCGGGACTAATCTTGACGTATGGCAACACCCACACGGGAAGAGATGGGTCCTATTCTAAAACCGGCCACGACACGGACTAGGATTATATCGAACGATATTAAATTAAATATTTACCATTAGATCCATGTAGTTGGTTTACCAACGCTCAAAGAACAGTCGATTGTAACCGGATGGGCGGTCCAACGTGGTAACGTCAAGTGAGAATCGAATTTGCAGCCAGAGTTCCGTGTTTATATTAAAACCATAATAAACAACAACTGGGATATTTAAAGAAACATACAGGTAAGGGCTAATGGAATATTTATTCTATTGATATACAATCATAATGAAGTAAGTATATTACTCAAAGAAAGAGCTACTCGAGATTCATCGATAAAATGAAATCAAAAATACGCTCATTAGGTATAAGTGCCTAGAGATACTTTTTTATCTCCAGACCAGACAGTTTCTAACATTATAATAATAGGTACTTAGGCGGAATTACTACCGAGTCAAAACATAAAATTTATGTTGGAATAATCCATATTCCAAGACTTTTTTGATGTGTGTACGTTTACGTTTTTATCCACTCAACTATTTTTTAACTCAAATTTACATATTTTATGTAGAATTAAATGATTTTTTAACACAGTAATAAATGAAACATTTAATTAGGTAGTCATGGAAACCCTTCTAAATGAACCCTGAAAATACTGTCCACAGTGAAGTTACTTTGTTTTCTGTTATGAAGTATTCAGATTGCTTCCGTATGTGATGGGAATATTTCGATTATTGTGATTAACGTCCACTTGCAGGCTCTTTAATCTAGGTTTAAGTGGTCTTAAGTCCTGTCAGATTCATACAAGAACTCGATCGAGTTTTAAATCGAGATTTAAAAAAGCATACGAGACGTCACGTCAGAAACTTAGGTAGGTACAATCAAACAAACTGATATGTACCAGGGTGGAACCTTTTTTTTTACTAGCCTACAATAGTGTTTTTTTTCTAGACTGTTGGGCAAATGTCTCTCCTCTTGGTCTCCATACCTCCCGGAACCTTAAAACTACTACTACACTAGGCCATCACGGCATTTTAAGTAAGTAAGTAAGTCTTACTTATTTTGTAATTGTGATTTATTTTCCCTATATCCAAAATCATGGCTCAATTTGGCCTTCAATATGCAACAAACAGAATCGCTTGCGCATTACAATTATTACTTTAAAATTCCTCGAAGGGCTCACAAAAGCTAAGGTCAGTTCTATTAAGTTTCTTGCTTTGCCTCTCTGCGTCTTTGTCTAACTGAGCTAATAGAAAAGAGACACTGATTGACGAGTTAAAATACGTGCTGGTCACTCGATTTTGATATAAGCATGTGCAAGTTTGATACGGCGTCGATTAGAAAAAGTATCGATATTCTTGTTGTACTTTTTTCGATATATCGATTTATTTTATGATGTTTTCACCGTGGTATTAGTTAATAATTAACTGTTAATTGAACCGAAATCAAGTTAAGTTCACAACCCTAATCACACAAATTGAGGTAGGGAAGTATGAATAATACGAATTTAAAGTTTGTATGAATAATACGAATAAACACATGTTTAATATATATTTACGTATTTGTTTATCTATATTTAAGTATGTTTATCCGTTGCCTAGTGTCCACAGTACAAGCTTTGCTTAGTTTGGGACTAGGTCAATTGGTGTCAAGTGTCCCATGATATTTAATGTTTAATGTTTATTTGGGCAAAAAACGGTACAATATAGAAAAAAAACTTAAGAAAATAAGACTTAAACGAAACATAGACCAGCAAATATGCATATATTTATTTATTTATCTACATCAATTAGAGTCAACAGTTCTAAGATATATTGCACAAAAAGGTCGATAACTTTGAAAACTATCGATAGATTTCAGCCAGCCCTGCGATCACGATGCGCCAAACGGGGCCGACGCGTGCGCTGATTAGCATGCGGCCTCCGCCCGGGTTCCGCCGCTTTTGGCAGCATCCTGCGAAAACGTAAAGGTCACTCGGAAAATTGAAAAAGTTACACCGAGCCTATGTACGGCTCAGGAAACTAAATCGCGTCTAGGGTACTTTTTTCTCGTCAATGTCACTTTCCTTGACTAAAGTATAGGATGTCAACATGACATGACCAGGGATAACCTGTCTATATATATGTTGGCGGTCAGTCGTAAAATCCGCCAGATCACGAAATTGCTAGGCATATCATGAAATGGCCATTTCATGATATGCCTAAAAGTTGGCCAGGCATATCGCGATGTGCATGTGCCTGAGAAATAATACGGCATATCGATTAGAGTAACGCATTCGTCGTTATTCCTAGTTTTATACCAGGCACATTGTGATATGCTGAAAAAACGAAAAATTTAGGTACGACGAGCGAAGCGAGGAGTGGTTTGTTCCTATGAATTGTGCCAGAAACGATATTGCGGCATTTCATGATATGCCTAGGAATTTCATGATCTGCCTAAACGTTACCTTAGTCAATTCATGAAAAGGCGCCATTTCACGATATGCCTTGGAATTTCGTGATCTGGCGGATTTTACCGCCCACATATACTCGTACATGTCGCCTGCCAGCAACCTAATAAAGATAACGTAAAGCTAGAAAAATTATGATAATTTCAGTTGTGTTTATTTACTGCGGTCCACCTGAAGCGCATAATCTGTTCGATTGGCTTCTGGTGTATACCTGCTTTAAACTAGCAATTCTGTACATAATGTATAGTATACTAGCTTAGCTGGTTACTTTTGTACTTTGTTTTTTTTTTTTTTATTCGACTGAAAGGCAAACGAGCAAGTGGGTCTCCTGGTGGTAAGAGATCACCACCGCCCATAAACATCTGCAACACCAGGGGTATTGCAGATGCGTTGCCAACCTAGAGGCCTAAGATGGAATACCTCAAGTTTTTTTTTTTTTTTTATACGACTGGAAGGAAAACGAGCAAGTGGGTCTCCTGGTGGTAAGAGATCACCACCGCCCATAAACATCTGCAACACCAGGGGTATTGCAGATGCCTTGCCAACCTAGAGGCCTAAGTTGGAATACCTCAAGTGCTAGCAATTTCACCGGCTGTCTTACTCTCCGCGCCGAAACACAACAGTGCAAGCACTGCTGCTTCACGGCAGGATTAGCGAGCAAGATGGTGGTAGCAATCCGGGCGGATCTTGCACAAGGTCCTACCATCTGCGTTTTACAGCCACGTACACGATTGACAATTGTGTTAATGTGACAGAGTAAAAAAGTACGAGTATGCTGACCGTACATCTACTAAGTTTGCCGTTCAAAATACTCGTAGCATGCATTAGGCTATACAGCATAGCTCACTATCTAAACAGGCGTGTGCTCACGCCATAGTAGGAGACTTATGCCTTTACGGTGTTGCCAGTTAAGCTAGTCATGACTCAAACGCCTGGCAACACTCCAGGAGAATTCATTTGTAACAGTTGGCAGGACTGTTAATATACACGAAGGTTTTTTGGCTCAAGGTTGCTTGGGAATAAGCGAGATTAGGTATATTTAGTCCATGCATAGGAAAAATCGTGGTATGTATCGTCTATTGCAAGGTTGGCAACGCATCCGCAGTGCTAATAATACTGTGGGTGTCCATGGGCGACGGTGATGACTTACCATCAGATGACTGGCCCGCTCGTTTGCCAATTGTTTGATAAAAAAAATGTATGTCACTTAAATACGAGTAGGTACAGTCAGCTGCAGAGAAAAGGTACCCCCCTGTAACGGCGGTATCCATACTACCGCCATTACAGGGGGGTACCCTTTCTCTGCAGCTGACTGTACACACAGGCTGATGATGATGGTAATGTGTGTATGCAAGCGTACGTAACTACAGTAAACAATTAAACAAAAAAATACAGGGATGTATGGGGTCCCTTAGTTACAAAACTAAATACTAACTATATCTACGTCAAGCGGAAGTGTAGAATGCTTCCACCGTCATAAATGAAAAAATAATAACAATAAAAAATATTCTGAAATATACATATCAAATAATAAGCATCAGCGGGACGGCAAGAAACTTTTTTTTTATTCGACTGGAAGGCAGACGAGCAAGTGGATGTCCTGGTGGTAAGAGATCACCACCGCCCATAAAAATCTGCAACACCAGGGGTATCGCAGATGCGTTGCCAACCTAGAGGCCTAAGATGGAATACCTCAAGTGCCAGTAATTCCAAGTAGTTAGAATTTTGCACTCCATACCCATGCTAACGTTGCTTGCGTGTAAAAATATCTGAGAATGTAAAAATATCTGAGCATAATTCCTAACCCGTGAACTCTACGGCCCCTCAGGGTCCGATTGTAACAAACTCAGGGCATCAAACAAACGTTAACATATATTTTACAAAAACTTCCAAGGCTTGCATAAAGTTACGGCGAACTTTACTGAGGAAATGTGGGAGGTAACTTAAAGCTTTATTATCATCGTTAGAATTGTATACGATCATTACATAAAAAAACAAAACGCTGTTTAATGTGTAACCTAAGATATTATTATCTACTTAACGGAAATATTAGATATCTTTATTGGTACAAATGATATAAAAAATATCCTAAAAATAACTTAACTAAACTTACGTAAGATTACTTTTGGAGTCTTTTTGTATTTTTTATTTCAACTCCAAATTTTTGTTACTGGGTTCGATTCCCAGCGCTCGTCTATTTTTCTGGTTTTTCTGTGCATCCAAGTTTCAGCTTGTGTTTTCGTGTGAAATATATAAACTTACCTACATAAAATAAAAATAGAACCTAAAACTAAAACAAATTATCTAAAGAGTAGGTACCCCTTAGGCAAGGTCCCGAAGATGCTGGCAGCGTTTCCTCTTTGAATACAAATATCTTCAGCTCAGCATAGTGCTGGCCGTATGATGATGATGAGATACGCATCCATCCTCTCTCAGTCCCCCGCTGATATCGGCTTCCCCCCACAGACGAAGATTGGTATTTTAATGTGACGTCACCATCAATCAACTCGGGTAAGTATCTGAATATCGAATGTTAAAATACCGAATACATTAAAATATCGAATGGGTCATAATATCGATAAGGTATTTTTCTTAAGACTGTATTTTTTTTATATTGTTATAAATCTAACCTAACCTAACCTTCTGTATCTCTTAGCTTTCTTAGCGTTCTGTACAATGACGTTTTAATGAATCCTGAGAAGTTTACGGTTTCAGAAAATAAACCTTTCGATATTACGACCTAATTATAATGTGTATTTTAATGTTCGATATTCAGATGCGTTCCCACTACCGCTATATTTGGTTAGGCTGGACATGGTAATGAGTAATGACGAATACACTGCACTGCAATCGAAGTAGGTACTTTAATGAAATATGCGTTCAATGCCATATTACAATAATTATGACACAAGACAGACAGAAATCAGACAAACAACGTGCTAAACATGCACTCCGACCAATGAAAATCGACCACAGAATACAAATCAATCTAAAGGTGTCATCCCAACCAATCGCGTCATCATAAAAGACCTTTTACTACGCCCAACGTAACTTGATACTTTAGCAAATTTGACAGTACCGTATAGCTAAAGAAAGAAGGTTGATACTTGATTGTTGAGGTTTAAAGGTGTTTCTTTAAGGTTATGTCGGTAAGGTCGATTATGTTCGAGACAGGAATGATAAGTGTTAATACTTGTCTATAAAACATGCGCGCGCATGGGACTTGCAAGCGAAAGTGGACGAAAATGAAGGTGATT
This sequence comes from Choristoneura rosaceana, assembly GCA_037349165.1. NCBI lineage: Eukaryota > Metazoa > Arthropoda > Insecta > Lepidoptera > Tortricidae > Choristoneura > Choristoneura rosaceana. The sequence continues at coordinate 3,475,553 of JAZBNJ010000007.1, forward strand.
ACACGTCTTTTGTTTTGTGTTGTGCTAAAATTTTAATATCGCAAATATTTTAATTCTGTTCTTTTATACGCCTACTTTTCAATTAGAAAAACAACTGCTTGAATGAATGAATTATTATTATTATATGTTATTGATCTGATAGTGTTGTGTTGTGTAGGAAAGTGTTGGTTTTTAATTTTTTATCAATACAATAAAAAATAATATTAGAGACTTTCGCAAGACGGGTTTCATGTGTGTCTACGTGCCATTACAGAATCTAAACAGATGATGCGATTGTTTTTTTATTAACAATTTTTATATTAATAATTAATTGGTAATTTCTGGTGCAAAGGCTGTCCATAGCTATTCAATGTGGAAATGCCGCGAGCATTATGGCCTGTCCATGGGCACTTTTGCACCGGAAATGGCAAGGGGCGAGTTATTACCCGACTGCGAAGAAGGAGGGTTATTAGACTAGGTTATTTTTATAATAAATAATTGCTTATTGATATTGTTTTCTGTATTGAAGATTAATATCTAAGGCTTATTATAAAGTCAACGATTATATCATGGACAGGGATATTTGGAAATAATTCCGATCCGCACTAGCGATCCCTTCAAATAGTGAACCTACTGTGTTAAAAATAAAATTGTGTTAAATACTTGTAATGTATAGTATATAGATATCATTTATAAATATTGTGAATCTGTTTTAAAAAAAAAAAACCTCGTTGAGTTTCTTGTCGGATTCTTCTCAACAGATAAATTGAATAAAGAGATTTTGACTTTGACTTTGAATAGATTGGTAATTATTAATTATTTGTCAATAGGGACTATTGGCAGTGTTATGTTTGGTCGCTTGCGCGGTGGCGGAGCCCCCGGCGCCCTACGCGCCCAGCGGGTGGCGGCCCGCCGGGCCCGCCTTCGAACTGCCGCAAAGAGGACAGGTAAGTCAGGTTTTTAACCCCCAACGCAAAAAGAGGGGTGATATAAGTTTGCCCGCAATGTATGTCTGTGGCAACGTAGCTCTTAAACGGGTGGACTGATTTGAATGCGGTTTTTTATTTGAAATCAGGGTTTCTAGCGATGGTTTTTAGACATTGAACTATTAAGTGCCAAAGTCGGGGGTTTTCCAACTTTTTGTTGGTTAGGTAATGGATACAACGAGTGAGTTGTCATTTTCTTTCGAGTCGGACTACCTCAAAAACTGAACCGAACTAAAAATCCAGTTATATAGGTAGCTAGCTGTTGCCCGCGACTCCGTACGCGTAGAAGTATGAAAAATAGTTAACATCCTATTCTCAGTTCTACCAAATATACAAAAAAAAAAATCATAAAAATCGGTCTAGCCGTTTCGAAGGAGTTTGGTCACAAACATTTTTGACCCAAGATTTTTATATATTAGAAGATCATCGAAATTGCACGCAAAATGTCACGTGAATCGGTTGAGAAATGAAATCTGTAGAGAACAGTGTGACATTTAGGCAAGCTGTAGGTATAACTAATGCTATCCAGACGAGTGATTTTGTCAAAATTAGACATTAATGACATTGTAATAAGAACCACGGCACGCGTCATCGTGAATGACTCTACCTGTAACTGAGACGCTTGCACTCGCTTGGGCATTAAATAAATAATAACAGAATATGGTAATCCATATACTTATACTAATATCATAATAGCGAAAGTGTGTTTGTATGTTTGTCCGTCTTTCACGCCGTAACGGAGCGACGAATCGACGTGATTTTTGGCATAGAGATAGTTTATGGGCCCGAAAGTGACATAGGCTACTTTTTATCCCGGAAAATGCGCAGTTCCCGAGGGAACAGCGCGTGATAACCGAATACCACGCGGGCGGAGCCGCGGGCAAAAGCTAGCAATAAGCAAAAAGCAATAGGAAACTAAGGGATACGGATTTAACGCCATCAATCTCTGTAGTTTTTTTAATACATAGCTATTCAAAGATTTATTTCATTATCAGAACCCAAATTACCTCCCGCCCCTGGACCCTCGGAACCCAGCATCCGCCCCTGATGCTGAAGACGACGTGAGCGTCCAGGGTTTGCCGCCGCGCCAGGAGCAACAGCCCATCTTCCACCCTTCGCCCATCAGTGGGCAGCAGTACGTTGGACCCACTCTTAACGCTGACATAAAGAATCTGGACCCGAGTTTGCAGCAGACCCAGGTAAGTTTCTCTATCTTATTCTTTTCATCTTGTAGTTTTCTCTAGATGAGGGAGGTCCGTGTCCAACAGTGGTCGTCCTATGGTTGGTATGATGATGATGATGATTTTCTATATTATCGAAGCAAATCAGTTTATTGAAGTGGCAATGGGCAGTCCACGTAACATGGAGAAATAAGTTCACGAATGGAGACTGCGGATTGGCAAGCACAGTGTACTAGTGCGACAACGGATGAACTGGTAAAAGCTGCGGGCTTACGGTGGATGCAGATATCGAGCATACCAAATTTCACCCAAATCCGTCCAGCCGTTTTACCGAAGAGGTGTAACAAACATACACACGTACCCCCCGCACACTCACAAACTTTTGCATTTGTAATATTAGTAGTATTCTATCTTGGCCCTTTAAGCTGTTATTCTACGATGATTTGCATACGATTCCACGTATTACAGTTCCAGATCCAGCAGCAAAAGGCTCGAGAATTCGCCCGTCAGAGGCAAGAGAACGAAGCCAACAGGATTCCCAGCAGCAACGCGCCGCGACAGTTCTTACGCACCACTGTAAACCCCACAGAACCAACATTCACACCAAGACCAGACTTCAGGACCACTCAAGTACCAACCACCGAATCTGACTTAAACGAGGGAGAAACAGATGAAGCCGTACCACCAGCAGTCGCTGGCAAACAGAAGGTTTCCGTCGAAGTTTCTAGGCAGAATATACAGGAATACCCTCCTGAGTTATTCTTGAATCCTCTAGCTCAGTTAAGACTGCAGCCTGTTGGACAGTTGAATTCTCCCTTCATCATTGGACAAGAAGCTTCGCAAAAGCAGGTTTCTGGCTTCGATGCCCAGACACACTTCGCTGCTCTACCCGCAATCATAGCTCAGCAACAGTTGGCTAAGCAGCAAGCGCTTATTCAAAGTCGGCTCCCACAAAGCCAAGCTTATGTGATCCGAGGACAGACTTCTGGTGCGGGTTTCCTTATCCAAAGCCCACAGCTTCAGCCATTTGTGAACGGTCAATACGAACCTCTGATTCAACCTCTTGCTCCTATTCAAGGACAGAACGTTGTATTGCAGCCGCAAGGTGCGAATCAGCTTCAGCCAAATGCGTTCCCTCAATCTAAACAAGAGGAAAATGACGATGAGCGTGATGATCAGTCTGAACAGCCACAGAGTGAATTGTTGCCACAACCACAAGCTGGTTATCAGCCACAACCACAGCCGTTCCAACCGCAACCACAAGCTGGGTATCAGCCACAACCTCAGGCGTTCCAACCACAACCACAGCTGATCTATCAACCCCAACCTCAGTATCAGCCACAAGCAGAAACCGTGTACCAGCAGCAAGCAGTTTATCAGCAACCTCAAACAGTTTATCCACAAGCTGATGCTTTCCAACAGCAACCACAACTGGCTTATCAACCTCAAGCCCAAGGAGTATACCAACAAGCGGTTTTCCCGCAACCTCAAGTAGCTTATCAGCAACCACAAACAGTATACCAGGCACAACCTCAGGCTTTCCAACCACAGACTTCTTACCAACCCCAGACTTACCAACCTCAGGCTGATCAGCAGATTTACCAACAGTTTCCTCAGGAGAACATCGCTCAAGGGCAACTAGTTGCCTTCCCTGGTCAGAACTTGGAGCAGTACTATCAGCAGCAGTTTGCTGAACCTCAGCAGAGCCAGGGTCAAGATGCGCTGCAGAGCGGTTTCAATGTGAATCAGCAAGGGAACAGTGTAGAGAATGAAGAGAAGGACCAGAATGAGAATGAAGACGGTGGAGCGACGGCGACTGCTGTGGCTACTGCTTTTGGTGCAAGGTTAGTTTTCTTAAAGTTACAAAAATATTAAGAGGAATTGAAAGTTTATCGTGTGTATTATTATATATGTTATATTTTGGCAGGCAGTTTTCCTATTGAAAGGATGTGAAGGTCATTCGTATCATCTAATCTAATATATTATGTCCGAGGCGTAGCCAGCTGTATCGGTGAATATAAATAAGAGAATATATTAACTTCTAAGGTCGGGTAGCGCGGGTTTTGAGGCTAACTGCCATGGTCCGAAATAAACACTGCAGAGAATGCTAATATATTGTACTTAGCATTGTTTTATTTTTAGGACAGGACCTCAAAAGGAAAAACTTGCTCAAGCGCAAGTCGGCAAAAGTATAAGTAATTAGTAATTACATGGTAATTACGTAAAGCAGAGTTTTAGTAGTTTTTGCTGACGATATCGTATCGCATGTCGTCAAAATAAAGTAAGCGACAATCCCCACAACCCTTTTGGGGCTTTCATAATACTTGGATGACTCCTCGCGCACTGAAGTGCAAATTCGAAAGCCAACTCAGTTTGACCTCATAGAATTTTTTTAAATCAGTAATTTTCAAATATTTTTTTACTTACAATTTGCAAACTATTTTTTTGCCAAATATAGGACACCAGATGTTAGAGTCTAACATCTGGTAGCATGATGTACGGTTGTATAGCTCTGAAGATGAGCCCTGGTCAAGTTCGAAACGTTACCTATAGTGTAGTAGTGATAGATGGGTTTGTGTGACTTGTGTGTGTTCTTAGAATAGGGAGGTGGAGGAACAGCATGAACACGCATATCTTGCATAAGCTTAGCTATCATAAGGTCGCGGGTGAGCCGAGAAATTGTTTTAGTTCATAGAAAGAAGATGATAAAAACGATTGTAAATCCAAGTCTGTTAGACAATAAGGTCCGAGATTTCTAAAAGCCCTGAGACCATGGCTCTATGTTTCAGGACTCAGCCCCGAGTGTACACGCGGTACGGAGCCCCAGCACCGCCGCAGAACCCGACCACTGAGCCATCAGTCCAGGAAGAAGTAAGTGCTGAATACCTTTAAGAGAAGTCTCTTCGTTCCATTCTCCATACAAACGTAGTCCCAGTCTCATTTGAAAACTAGGCAACAGAAGTAGATGAAATTTTGTAAGTATGGACTAGACGTAATTATCTATGCCTGTGGTTTTTCAGATTTTTATATAAATGTGTAATATCAGAATTACAGGAGCTTAAAAGTCGACAAAAATAAAATGTCAATTTTGAATAATTTATTGAATCAGGCGTTACTTTGCGGAGGTCCATATCAATGAACTAAAATAATTTCTTTGCTCACCCGCGACCTTAAGATAGCTAAGTCTATGCAAATTATGCGTGTTCATGCAGTTCCTCCACCTCCACACTGTACGAACACACACAAATTACACAAACCCATCTATCACCACCACCACAACTCACTGACGCGTTTCGAACTCAACCAGAGCTCATCCTCAGAGTGACACAACCGTACACCATGCTACCAGTTGTTAGACTCAACTTGACTCAACTTGAGTCTAACAACTGGTAGCATGGTGTACGGTTGTGTCACTCTGAGGATGAGCTCTGGTTGAGTTCGAAACGCGTCAGTGAGTTGTGGTGGTGGTGATAGATGGGTTTGTGTAATTTGTGTGTGTTCGTACAGTGTGGAGGTGGAGGAACTGCATGAACACGCATAATTTGCATAGACTTAGCTATCTTAAGGTCGCGGGTGAGCAAAGAAATTATTTTAGTTCATGTCAATTTTGCACGAGAATAAACCACAGGCATAGAAAATATAATGAAGATCTCGATTGTAAAATATCATCGATTTAGGTGCTATACTTTTCGTATAATATGAGGACAACGAAACCCAAAATTCAACAGCCCAAATCTTGAAAAGCCTACAGCTATCTCGATATACATTAGCGGGAAGCGGAGAAGCGGGAGGGGATATGCATGGAGGGGACGGCTGCGAGGGCTTATGTCACGAGCGGTAAAGACAGCAATATCCCAAACGAATACCTAACGCGGCCGCGCGGCCGGCAGGGAAACTTCTCTTAAAGCATAAAACAAAGTTGGTATCCGTCTTTCCAACTCCTAAGGCTCAGAAGAGACGTCGGACGGGAGCGTGTCACAGTCACGGCGTCCCTTGAATCAGTTTTCATACTAAATGTATAGAAAGTCGCGATCCAAACAAGACAGAAGAGACGCAGTGGAGACGCCCTCGTCCCGTGTCCGCCCTGTCCGCGACGCGCCCCCGTCCCGCGTGTCTTCTTTTCTCTTCTGTGTGGCTTGCGTCTAAATCACGCAACTGATTTGAAAAAAAAGCAAAAAAAAAATATTTTGAAAGAAAGAAACATTTATTCGCTAACACAAAAGACATACATTATTTGTAATTTATAAGTTTTGTAAGTAATTTCTTTGGTTATTTTATAGTCTTATTTAAATAAATTATTAATACCGTACAACATGCTACCAGTTGAAAGACATACATGTACAGGAAAATTTACACAAATAAACGAAAAAAAAAAAAACAGAAAAACACTCATTAAAATAGTAGCTGCATATAACAGACACAATTTTGTGTGTCCCCGCGAAAGTGAAACGGTCGCTGACTCAGCATTATGCTGAAGCGTTAGACGCCTGCAGCGCTGATTTTCTGCCAATGACATGAGTGAATGAGCTGTTCGTGACAATTATGGAAAATATGCGCATTCACGAAATGGTCCCAAATCAGCAAACTTCCGGTCTTGCAAACGGCGCTGATCTTCCTTCCGGATCATCAGATCATTGGTTAACTCAATGTGGGTTTTTCACAGCGGCGAAACATCGCTAGATGGCGTTAGTAGGGAGCGCCAAAGTTCGCATACTCTTCGCTAGTCATACCGTAATTTTGGTCCGAATCATCGTTTGTCCGAATTTGTTTCCCACTGAAACCTTATATTTTTCAAAATTTTAAAATGGTCATCCTATAGAAAACTATAGGTTAGGTTAGGTTTATTTTATAAGAATTCTAAACAATCATTGGATTCAGAGAAAAAAGAGTTATGACAAACGATCGTTCTGACAAAAATTACATTCGGACTTTCGAAAAGTATGCGAGCCAATATGGACCCCGTTAGTAACGTGAGGTCTGTTTGACGTTTGCTCGTGATTGGTTAAATAACTACATGAGCCAATCGCAAGCAAACGTCAAACCGACCTCACGATACTAACGCCATCTAGCGATATTTCATTGAGTACGTATATTGTTTTTTATCAGGTCACGACTGAAAATGGACCAGCCATAGCTGAAGCCACGGCTGTCGCCACAGGGGGCAGGAGAAAGAGTGCCAAGCTAAGGTATTTCATAACCTAGTATTTAAGTCAGGGTCCGGGTGGCTGCCCACAATCACATGGTTCCAAGGATGTTATAGTTAAACTCATAAGCTGAGACCTTTTTTGAGAGAAGTTGTTTTTCTGGAAGAGATCGCTTTTTAGCGATAAGACCGCGTATTGTCTACCTGATTTTTTTATTTTTGTAATGTAGAGAATATTTGCATTGTATTGTACTGTAAAATTAACTTTTTTGTTTTTTTGAATGTGGTGTAGTTTTAGTATAATTTGGGACAATACAAATAATTTGTTAATTTTCCAGGAACCGTCGCGTCAGACCTGTCTTCACCCTGGATAGGTCCGGACACCTGATACTAGCTCAAGATCAGCAATAAAATAACATAAAATAACTAACAATCACTTTATTTTCATAAAAAGCAGTTGATATCCTAAAGAGCGGATTTCAAGTAGCGATTATAAGTTTAATATGGATACGACTAAATACAAGTGTATTTATTTTTCATATCAACTATACAAAAAGTTGCGTTATAAATAAGATGCTTGAGCTGTATAAAACTTTTTTAATTTGAATAAAATATTGTTCTTTACATATAGCTTGTTGCAACAATAATAATTGAATTTAATTGTCTATAAGATTGCATTGCGGTAAGTAATTAAGCAAGCAATAAGATAACTGTAAGACCAATAAACAACATAATACCTAATTAATAAATCTATCTATTTATCTAACCAATCGCACTAGTCATATCCATATTAAACTGGTAATCGCTACTTCAAATCCACTCTCTAGATATCGCCAACTGGCATAATTTTTATAACCTGTCAGCAATGACTTTTATAGCTCGCATTTTTGTTATTTATTACTAACTTTAAAGAACTTGATAAAGGCCTTAATAAATACTCCATAAACGGTTTATTAAAAATTTAAGCCTTTAAAAAATTACGTCTATGTTTTTCTCACATGAATCGGTTACTTTACAGCTACTTACCTATTTACTAAATTATTTCTAGGCGATCCTCTCTACTCTAGCCTTAGAACTCTAGCGTTAATTTGGAAGGATTTGGAAATGTATTTACCGCTTAAAGGACACTTTTGCAACTTTTCCCTTTATAAGTAATAATAGTTTGTTGTTAATTCGTTTGACATTATAGTTACTACGGAGAAAATTTAACTGTAAAGGGTAAAGGCATCCTGTTTTAAAAAAAGTTCCTTAATCCCAAAAGAGGACCACAAAATCATGACATCAATTCGGCAAATATTTTTCTTCGCAGCAAATTTTCAGCCACACGATTTACCTTGTATAAGGTAAATTTTTAGCTTTCCCTCCCCATGGCAAATATTTACTCCAAATATTTGAACGTTCCTATGACCTATTTCTTATATTCCATCTTATTCGGAAATATATTTCCCACTCCGTACTCGTAATATTTGTCATTGTAAATTATTTCTTGACGGACAAAATATTGCTAGATGGCGTTAGTATCGAGAGGTGGGTTTGAAGTTAGTTATGCTTACGATTGACTCATTTATTTATGTAGTTTTTTAACCAATCATAAACGTGATACAAATGTCAAAGTCGTCAAACGGGCCGCCTGATACTATTGCCTGTCACAGGAACCCTGGAACCTCTTATTTAAAATTAAAAAATAAACCACTGAATCATTGTTGTATAATAAAAAATCTTTCAAAATGTAAAAACAGCATTATCGAACTAATACTCAGCCAGCAACTGCTTGTTTTCAAGCCTAGGCAATATACCATACTTAACTATAGGTAGTACTTAACTTATTTTGAGCTTGTTATAATGTGAACAGGGTGATATTTATTTATTTATGAGCCAATTAAATGTATTGTAATGTTTATTGTGTTTTACTGATTTTTTAACCAACTGGCGTTAATTTTGGTTAAGGGGCTACCCGAGGTTTTCATCGATTTTTGACAAGTTTTGAATCGCATCTCCTACTTTTGCACTACAGATAGAATTATAAGTCAAACGGTTCCCGGTTCTTCAATCTTTAATCTCCATTTTTATCTACCGGATTTGGAAAAAAAATCGTACTCCATATTGTACGATTTTTTAAACATTGTCTATTATAAGAAAACACCTATTTCGTTATTCTTCAGCCAGTCGCCAGTACCTAATAATTATAAGAAATTCGTATATTTTGCTAAGTCATTCATGACTCAATTCTACTTGTTTTCTAACTCTACACTCACAATTTGTACCTGTTAGCAGCTCTTCGCTGTTTTTAGAAAAAAATCTAACTGACAGATAAAACGCCCAGAGCTAAATTATCTAAATAGTATGTTACCTGGCTAAAAGTATTCGTATTCGCTTTTAAGGAATTGCACATTTTAGGAAAGGTGTACGATCCTAAGCCTTGTAAGCCTGGTAAAACAAGACACGGCATGTAGCTCCGACTTAATCAAATTAAACCACCTTTACGTAAGCAAATGAGACAACCCAACTAAGTCTATGTCAGCGCCATTAAAATTTAATTAGGTAAAATTTGGCGCTGCCCAACTTTTATTATTTATCGCCACTGTTTGAATATTTTACGTATCGATGGAGTTTGGTAAATTTTAGGGATTCGGGCACGAATTGTGTGTAATTACTCAAAGGTTTATTTGGGGATTTGGCTTGAATGAATTATTGGGTTGAGGACGGAGATTCGATGTCTTCGATGTAGTAATTATATGGTCTTGGATATGCGTCCTCGTTTGTGGCGGCCAAAATAAACGCCGCTCACACCCTTTAATACCCCACGAATACGTGTGACACTTAATTTACAGATGAACTGTATTCTAAGATACCAGAGTCCTAAAACATTAGTTCCTGTAATATACGCTATATGAAGTTAATAAAATCATTCTCACATGAAATCAGATACTTATTATTAACATTTAAAACTTTTATTAATCATTAAACAGCATACAAAGACGTCTAAAGTGGTTGGGCAATCAAAAGAACGAATAGGTAAAACAAAACAAACACGAAAAAAAACACCGGAACACTGGTTAAGACAAACACATTTTCTTTCAAAAATCTCCAAATTACAGAAATCTTCAAGAATGTTGGATGCTGTACGTGTAGAACTTTAGCAGATGGCCCTCCCACAGTTTCTTCATCAGTTATGGTCACCACGTCTCCTCTATTAGGGATATTCATCACACCAGGAGGTTTTAAAACCTCGAAGGAGTGTTCGATAAATTTTGAGCTACTCTGGTGAGAAACAGCAGGGCAAATCCTGTCACTTATAGAGCGATTCTTAAACAACATCAATTCGTCTATCAGTTGACTTTGAACTAGATTACATTGCAAACCTTGCTCCAGTCTGCTTGGTGCATCTTCAGGGCAAACTTCTTTCATTGGCTCGTCTGTGTCACCTGCATTATTCACGGTTGGTGCTGTTGGAACGAAACCAGCTTCTACGTCTTTTTTAGCGTTAATTTTGTTTAAAATTTTAAATGTTTCTCTCATTTCTTGAATAATTCTTTCGCTGAGCGACTCTTCGATTTTCTTAGCTGTTGAGTCTAGGGCTATGAGCAGTTTCTCCCAAAGTTCGGATAAATTTGATGGATGATTATTACTCAATTCTTCTGTTCGCGTTACGTTCTCATGCTTTCCTTTTCCTTGCAGAATATCCGTAATTGCTGCTTCATTCACCAAATTCAAATCTGCTTTTGGTTTAATAAAGCTGACGTTTAATTCTGGGCAGAAGGATTTCAGCGTTATGTTCTTAGGAATAATTCTGTTAACATTATTTTGATCATAAGCGGCAGTCTCTTCATCTTTAGGGTATGGATAGTTATGATTTATTTTTTCAGTTACAATGATGTCATTTGGATAATGATTGGAGTTGTGAGATATTATTTCAGGAAACATTCCTAGATTTATAACCTTGTCTATAAGACTTGAATTAGTTGCACAAGGATCCGTTTTGGCAAATGTGTCTTGGAAAAGCTCATCTGGTCTTTCAATTTGAACTGCGCTTTCTGAATTGGAGTCATTATCACATTTATTGAAATATGAGCTCGTCTTAGCATTATAAAAAGTATATTCCTCATCTGATGCTTCTGTTGTTGAAAGCCTTGAATCACCTTCAAATCTTTCTGTACTAATATCACTGACAGTTAAATCCATATAATTATCACAAATGGCTTTAGATGACACTTGACTCACAGGATCGGACGTCAACGGGACTGGTTCGATAAAAGTTTCTGTGCTTGTCAAATTTTGGTGCATAATAATTGTGTTACTGGGCATCGTTCTGATATTATGTTCAACAGCGAAGGTGCCGCTTTGTATTACAGCTCGCGAAACATTAATCACAGTTTTGAACGTCTCATCAGGTAATATGCGGATAACAGAATTTCCACTTTCAGTTTTAGACAAATCACATTCTGAATCCTTAACACTGTTATTGCTTTCTTTATATGTTAAAGTGTCTTGACTGACGTAACTAAAAAATGACTCATTTGCAGTTATGAATGATGCTGACGCTGAATTTTGGTTGCTCATTCCTTTTATGTGTTGATCTTCAATCAAATTTTCTTTAGCAGAAACCTTTTCTAGAATCCTGGATCTAGACAACATTTTAGAAATAGACTCAGATTGGATTTTATTCGATATTGTGTTGAAATTCATGTGTTTCTCCCCAAAATATTTACATATTTTTTTATCCAGCCTCTTCGAATTCTTTCGTTTATTGTAAACAACTTTTACTTTGTTTAAATATTTGCATTTGTTTTGTTTATTAGTTGTTCTTTGTTTTAGACTCTTACGATGACTGGAGCTCCTAAAAACCATTTCTGGGTTTTCTATTTTCTTAATCATGATGCATTCTTCCAGAGATGGAAGTTTTTGCTCTAGATCACCACCTTCATCTCTATCGCACCCTGCATAATTAAGTGACGTTTCTGGCAAAACTGAATCACTTTGGTTTTCTCCCATTTCACCAGTAGAATAATTACTGGTCGAAACTTTCGGCGTAATAGTATGATCGCTTGCCTTTGAATTTTTACTACAGCAAATTTTCTGCTGTGCAGTTGTCAAATTGTCATAAGTTTCTTGAAGAGCAAAAGCTATGATAAAAGAAGGTTCTTTACTTGGATACCTCGTGACCGATTTCAGTCTCTTTAGTGGATGATTTTTTGATGGACGTCCATTACGTTCTCTGTTAGTTTGCATTTTGATATTTTCACAATTAACACTGGATACTGAAACAAAGTAAGATTTAGGTGACCCTCGGTAATTTAGTTAAAAAATGATCTACAATCGAATAATTCTTGGTTATATTGAAACATTATCCTCAATATTTATCCTTAACGGTGAGTTATTTTTTTGTTGATTAGCACTTGTGGCACAGGCTTTGTTTAGGTTGAAACTTGCTGATAATTGTAACAAAATAATAAATGTTCCCAAAGTATAGGTCGATTTACAAGACTTAACACGAATGAATAATAATGTCTACGTATGCATCACAAAATGACTAACTAAATATAGGTTTTTAAACCGCCCAGATGCAGTGTAAAATAAAAATGATCAATGTAGTTTACCTACGTTCGAAATGAAAGCCACGAAACATAAGTAAAATCAACACATTTTCGCTCACGCACGTCTTCACGTCTTTCTCCCTGTCTTTTCATTCACTTCAACTCAGTCATTCCATAATCTTATTCTATAGATAATCGTTCACAGAGAGCTTCAATTCATCATAATAGTTTGATTTATGATGCAGACAAAGATAAGGATAGGTTTTCCAATATTCCCCCAGAATATGGAATTCGGCCAACGAAGCAATAAGCAATGCTACGAGAGTATTTCTCAAAAAGTTGTCCCGTCACGAAATTGACAAGAAATCAGTTTTGTCAAGAAACTATTAACACTATGCACGAGATCATAAAGCATAAACTGCATAAAACATTCAAAATTTCTCGACGTTAGGAAAACATCACGAAATCTTCCGAGGAGAAAATCCTAATTTTGTAACTACATCGAAACTTTCTATTGGATCCAACAACAAAGATTATCTGATTTTTTATCACCTTTACCACAAGGTTTTGTATGACACAATATGAATTATTTTTGTGTTGAAATAGCGTTAGGAAATACATATTTTTATTTTTCTAAGTGAAAAACTGAAAATGGATAACTTTTTGAGAAATAGTCACGAGCGTAAGCTGGTGTATAATATATTAGTAAATATGTAGTATATTATCTGGGTATACTTTAATTACTCAAGGCATGAAAACAAACATCTTTATTATGTTACTTTTATTACAATGTAACAATGAAACAAAGTAAAAAATCAAAATCCCAAATCAGATAATTTTAAATGTACGAATGTGTTATTGCCTCCTCCTCCAGTTGTTGTAGTAGTCTTCTTCGGTAGATTCTTTTTGATAACTGATAGGTAAAATACACTAAGTATGATGATCACTGGAATCCAGATAATGAGGCAGTAGAGAAATCCTTCGTAGAAACCAACGCTTCTTCGGCATTTGGGGCACTCATCGCAGACGTCTTCACAATCAATTAAATTCCTTTCGTCTTCTTCGGGGTCATCGTCACCGTAAGGTCCACATTTTCTTGGACAACGCAGTTCAATTGTCCGTATTGATTGAGGTGGTATAACTGTTTTTGCAGATGATGCACAACACTTGGTGTCGCATGGGCGACACGAGCTTGGAACGGATGAGCAGCATTCAGAAGTCTTGACGCGACAAGGTTTCCGAAACAGACCTTCGCAGTAAAAGGCCATCAATTTACGATTTTCTTTCTCATTTGTCACTTCAAATAGCGATTTCGATTTTGGAAAGGAACACGTTAGTCCTACGTCATTCGGTCCTGTTGCGTTATTCCCCAGTGAAGTCATGTCTGTAACTTTAAGAATAGACTCACTCTCTATGAACCGATAAGTTGTGCTTTTAGCTGTTAATCTAACATTAAGTTCAGTTTTGTCAGATTTTTTGGGTTCCTTTTTCAATTTAAAGTCTGCATTAACATTGTTTCTTATAAATTCATCTGACATTTGTATACCTTTAGATTTATTCTTGCTTTCTTTTGATATAATCGGAGTTTGTGAGCTGTCACTGGACGTGATGGTAGATGTAGTAGGATTATACAAAACTGTGGTTTCCACTGGAGTCTTTTTCGATGTTGTAAAGTTTTTCTCTTTTAAGTGTACGCTCATCAACTTTTCCGTTGTTACTGCCAAACCCTTTATTACACTTTTTAGCTCATTTATTTCGTGAGAAATTTCTAGACCAGCCGTGATGGTAGAACAGTCCGAAACTTTAGAAAGTTCTTTATTCTTCTTATCGTTATTGATAGAATCACTTTCAGGAGCGAGAATGTATTTGGCTTGACTCATTGCACCATCCAATAGTGTTATAATCTCCGGTGTACCTTTGCTCTCTAGGTTAGTACTTCCGTTTTTCGAAAGTGCTTCAGTTTCTATAGATTCAATAAGTGTGTCGAGTGTTCTACGATTTGTGGTCAGTCCAGTTTTAGAATTGGTGAGGGTTTCATCAATGTTAATTTTAGCTTCTAAGTTTGAAGCCACCTTTTCAATAATTGGAAAAACATTCACTTGAACATCAAGCCGCATATTTTTATCGCGGTCATGTTTACTTAGATGCTTCAAAATGCTTTGAAAATGATTTAAAAATTCATTACTCTCTGCATTTATTCTATTTACTCTTTTATATAAATAAGTGAAGTGTCTAGATTTAATATTAGCTGTGTTAAAAGTATTGTTTTTTATTCTTTTACATTTATTATACGTTCGTTTTCTCGAAGCTCGATTAATTTTAGAATAAACCTTTTTGTGTAGGATATTATTCGGAGTATTTGATGTAACAATTTTTAGAGGAGGGAATTCAAGACTTTGGCTTATAAAATCAATCGTTATCATAGGATCACTGCGATCTTTCTCACTTAATACATCTGATTTTAAATGAGCTTCGCAGTGTTTATCTTCGCGGCTTTGTGTATTACATTCACTGCTTTCCGACTCGCCATTGGTTGCTTCAGGTGTAGAACTATATTCGGTCATTGTATAATTATCACTCATCAAAAACACGTAACTTGGACTTGTATCACCATAAATGCTTTTTACTAAACTGGGTACAGTATTGCACCCTTGTTTTTGAAAAGTATCACCCGTACTAATATTTTTCATGGCAAATTTGGATTTTGTTTTGCTCTGAGAATCTGGCATCCGACATTCAAATGCAACTTTTTTTGATAAATTTTTCTTTTGACTATTGTCAATTTTGTAAGTGGCACAGCGTTTAGTTAGAGACCGTGAGGACATAACCAGAAGGTCAAATGTGGATGAACCTGCGAACAATTCTTTAGGTTTCAATAATGAAAGATAAACATTCTGATTTATTTTCCTCACTCTATAAAGAGCGTTGTCGTTTGTGTCTTCGTTCTTCAAAGAAGACTTTTCAAAGTCCCTTGGGATACTCAGTGTAGATACCAGCCTAATCTTTTTGCATCGAAAGGGAATCGTGTAGCGCGAGAACTTTCCCACAAACTTCACTTTATCCTTGCTTTTGATTGTCGACGGACATTTCTTTGGTTCCTTCGGTTTATTGTAACATTGGGGACGATTTTTACTAATCTTGCTACGGTAAACAAATGTTGAATGCGAGTTTTTTTCCTTCGGAACATTTCTTTCTAATTTGTGCAGCAGTGAATCGCGGACAGTATCCAGTTTTGGAAAATTCTCATTTATATTCTCTAAAATGTTTTCACATATCCATTTATTAAGCAGGTCTTTGAAATTATCCACTATTATTGAAACTACATCTATATTCTTTAGAGCAACCTTAGCTTCTGCTTCGGGATTTTGCGTGCTGTCGCCTGAAGCCGAAGAATCTTCAGTGTTTTTAACATTAGTGAGTACTGAAAACTTAGATTTGGAAGACGTACCACGGTGTGAATATTTTATTCTCTTCCTTACATAATTTCTCAGCATACACACATTTGTCTCCACGGCTAGATCTCTTTTCTCTTTCCCATATTGCGTGCTAAGCGTATTCGTTTGTGATATCTCTTTCTTCAACTGCTGTATACCGCTCTTGGTGAATAACTGTGAATGACCTGAGTATGTTTTAGAGCGTGTCCGAATGGTGCTTATAGATTTCTTGTAGAGGACTCTAGTCTCTCCTTTGTCACTGAATTCATTGTTCCTTTTCCCCATGATTGAAAGGCAGCTGTCTGGAACCAAAAATATTTGTACTCTATTCATATTATTTCATTGTTGTATACGTAATGCACACGTCAATGCATACGTTAAATAAAATTAACAATATTTTGCGAAAATTTTAACGTTTTTTTAACTATTCATGCTTTCGATGGATGATTTTCAACGATATTATCTTCCCAAACACCCGATGTAGGGCTGCTTCTAAACGTAAACGGATTCAGCCCCGAATATTCGGTAACGAACGATTATAATGTAAAAGCACAACCTGTATGTTAATGGCGGTGTCGCTCGGGACTAGTCAATTTTCTCCATTTTCCTAAAGAGAAAGAAAGCAAAAGCCGATCCTTTGTTTCTAATTCCGAACGACATTTAGCTAGTTTAAGTGTTTGACGGCTCTTACTGTATCAGTACCTACTGAATCGTCTGCGTAGTAAAATGTCCAGTGACGTAAATTGATCAAGAAGATGTCCTACTAGTATAACATCCATACCGCAGAAGGACAAAATATCAATTAGTTCGCGTTGCATAATGTCAAAAACGCTGTCATCAAAAAAAGCAAAGCGTTTAAAAAATCATCAGTCTAAAAAATTACATAGTAAATAATAGAAAGAAAAAAAAATATTCGTGACAATTAGGTACACAAAAAAGCAGAAGAAAACTAAAAAATACGTATCACGGTCACGAAATGGTCCCAAATCAGCATAATGCCGCCCGTGCGAACGGCGCTGGTCTTCTTTTGGGACCATAATAGTCTAGAAATATAAATTAGTTTAATAATAAATAAATCACCATTCACATATGTTTATCGAACTGGTTTGATTAGACGTGGCATTAAATGTTTTGGACGTTTTGCAATTTTGGCGTTCAGCTTTATGGGCGAGTTCAGTAATTTTCGTATTGGACGATTTGAACATTGGACATTTTACATAGTTACTTATACTTGTTTATATTATTATTTGGCCGTGTCCCTTCATAAACGGTATTTTAATTGGGTGTTTTACTATTAAGACATCTTCACGAATGGACATTTGATATACATAATTAGACATGAGCTTTTTAGGCCATCTTATCAAATTTCTACTCGGGATTTTGGTAACTGTCCAGAGTGCCTTTTACTTTAGATTAATTGGGTAAGGTTTGAAAAACTCACTTTCCCGAAACGTACACTTTCTCTAAAAGTGTACTGATACAGGAGTATCGACGAATACGTTGCTTTAATCGATCTGCCGTATTGTTTCAGACACATCGTGATATGCCCGATCAACTTTTAGGCATTAGCTATTTCACAATATGCCTAGGAATTTCGTGATTTGGCAGATTTTACGATCGGTGTCAGATATACACGGCTTCCGCGCCTTTCTAAAGGCACTATCGTAATTTTATTTGGCACTGGAAAATGAAAAGTGGCGCTCCTTGCCATCTGGCGCTTAGAGCAACCACTGCTCCAGCTCTACTACAGCCGTCGCAGCTCAAACCACTAAGGCACCATGGCTTTTTTACAGTCGTAACTATTTATCATCCCTCTATCCATAATAATATTATAAATGCAAAAGTGTTTGTATGTTTGTCCGTCTTTCACGCCGCAACAGCGACGGATCGACGTGATTTTTAGCATAGGGATAGTTTATGGGCCCGAGAGTGACATAGGCTACTTTTTATCGCGGAAAAGTGCACAGTTCCCGAGGGAATAGGGCGCGATTACCGAATTCCACGCGGGCGGAGCCGCGGGTAAAAGCTAGTATTATAATATGAACTCTTGTTTTCAGTACATGAATGACCATTAACGCTATTTTATACAAAGTATCTAATTAAAAATATCAATTATTACTTACATTCATTTAAGACTATCGTTTCATGTCGTCAAACAAATAAGGAATTTTGATTTTATCCTGAAATTTCGGCAATTTCATTTATTTTAGTCAAATTATGTAGTCAACAAGGAAATTTAGCTATTGACATATTTAGCCTGGCGGATATATTTCTTCTTTGACTTATTGTCAATATTCTGCCAGGAGTACTTATATTTTGACTATCAGATAGTTTGTATTCGTCAATCTCATTGTCTATTCAGACTTAGGCTGAGTTTCCACCAAAGATGTACGAGGATGTGTTGCCAGGAATGTGTTTTCATGAACAAATGGAAACGTTTCCTTTATAGGTAAATTACCTTATGTCACAATACAAGTATTATCTACACACATTAACATCAACATCAGGTGAACCGTCTGCTCGTTTGTCTGCTATTACATAAAAAAAAACTATAATACAAGTATTATCTACAATACAAGTATTATCTACAATACAAGTATTATCTATAATACTTGTATTGTGTTTATGTGCAAATAACTGATGATCATAACTGCTAAAGTTCATGAATGGTGAGCTATAAGGCGTTGAATCCTTGCTGTCCATTACTCGATAATACTGTGCTTAACATGTCCATGGTTGGTGCCGTCACCATACGGCATTTTTTTTGTTACGTATAGGTACCGCCTAAGCCAAAATTGTATATAGTTATTTGTAAACAGTTTGCGAGTAGTATTACCAAACTTAGAGCTGCAAGGATGACCTAGTCCCACTTAGACGCGACTGGCAAGACCTAGCTGCCGACAGAGGATGTTGGGAATCTGAAAGAGAAGACCTCATCCCATCGTCCCATCAGTGGGACACGATAATGGACAAAACGGTTAGTTATTTTAAAAGCTTTTCTTTAGCTTCACCTGTCCCGTTGTCTGTTTGCATGTCTGTAATCAAACATTGCTAGTTAAATTTGACCAACTTCCGGTAGCCAGATTGACTTGAAATCTGGAATACTTATGTAAATCACGTGATAAAACAATAATCTGGTAGTGACATCCTGGTAGTCAGGCCAGGATCGTCTCCACAGGATGGAACTCTCCAACGGTTGGCATCGACTTGAAATTTGGTATGCAAATGTAGTTTGAGTGACAATGCAAGTACAGTCAACAAAAAGTACAAAAGAAACCTTGTATTACAAAATATTTTTTTAAAATTAGGTTATTTTTATGAAAGAAGTGTCGGACAAACTAATCGGCGTCTCTGGCGACCAAAGAGCAGGGTTTTTCTTTGCACAAAGACTGAGCCTCGCAGTGCAGCGGGGCAACGCGGCCACCGTCTTGGGTACAATGCCCCGCACTGCGCTGCCTTTGGAAGAGGAAGCCCGTTTTAGTTAAATGTAATGTGTGTGTGTGTGTGTGTGTGTATTTTTTTGTGAAATAAGTAAAAAAATATTTTTCATTAAGTAGGTACTTAAAATTTTACTTTTGTATCATTAGCAGGGTTAATGCGTGTGTTTGTTAACCTCAGCTATTAAACATTCAGGTAACAGGTTAACAAACTTAAGGGTTAATTTCCGCATACTGTCAAATCTACAGATAATCCGCGGATTAAGAGCATGCCTGTTAATACAAGATTGAAACTGATGCAAACTGTAATCAAAGTTCGAGATTCTACTCCTGCCCAATTACTCTCACTAATTTGAGAATTACAAATCCCTTAATAAGCCTGAGTTGCGTTGTTAGTCAAATTAGTGACGGAGTATGTTACATTTTTACTTGATTAACGACAGGCGTTTTTGTCGTGAATATTAGCATTCGACGACCGGATGGCTAAGTGGTTAGAGACTACAAAGCTTGAGGTCCCGGGTTCGAATCCCGGCCGGGGCAGATATTTGTATGAATAATACGAATGTTTGTTCTCGGGTCTTGGATGTTTAATATGTATTCAAGTATTTATTTATCTATATTTAAGTATGTTTATCCGTTGCCTAGTGTCCATAGTACAAGCTTTGCTTAGTTTGGGACTAGGTCACTTGGTGTCAAGTGTCCCATGATATTTATTTATTTATTCCAGCCTACATTAATCCCACTGCTGGGCACAAATCTCCTCTCAGAATCAAAGGGCAGAATGAAAAGGCAGAATGCTGCTGCTGATGCTGACGTCAGGCCCCGCCCATGGGTGCTGTTTTCCGTCGTGGAGATATAGAAACCCTTTAGAGTTAGAGATCATAGATCCCTTTATGGGATACTAGCTTTTGCCCACGACTTCGTCCGCGTGTACTTTAGTTATCAGGGCATATGTTTTAATTAACCACCTTTGTTGTTGTGACATGTGTATCTCTGTGTAAAGCGAAGTACTACCGTAAACAGTAGGTAAAAGTTTACCACAGGTTTAGGTACTCGCGCTATAAACAATTTTTTTTACCAGTTTTGAAGCTAGTAGCTAGTTTATGAAAAGTTTTATGCAAAGCACGAGAGTAAATTGAAATATAAAATGAAAAATATTTATTGTTGTTAATTAAGACATCTCACGTACTAACATGTAACAATTAATTATTTCGTGTGCTTCCGGCGAGAACCGATAATAATATGTTCAAAATTGCACTGTGCATAATATTTTGTTAATTAGGTAAAACATAAATAGGAACGGATAATCACACAAAAATTTTCCTTCCTTAATTATTATTGGTTTATTATGCACAACCCGATGAATTACGCACCGCATACTTTTTAGCAAATTTATTTCACACATCATTATTAAATTATCAATTTAATTTCCACATTTTAGTTGTACATTTTGTATAAAAACCCCCCTCCGCTATTGAAGTCGCCAACATCATACGGATCATTTTAAATCCTGAATGTATAGTTTCTCTTGTATTTATATAAATATTAATACTTTTCTTTAAGTTTTAATTGTATCATTCTTTTCATGATGTGTACACAAGTAGTTTGAATTGTAAATGATCTCTTACCTTAATTATTCTCACTACTGTACCGCATGTTTACAATTTGTTTTGTGTGCCAAAGTTAATAAATAAATAAATAAATTGTGACCAGTCACATTTTTAAGTCTAGAAATAAGGAAGTCTCATAGAAACTCCCTCTTAATAAGTCGAAAGCTACTTTTCTTTCTTTTTCTTTGCCTACGCAGATCATTTTTATTTGTAATCAGGACTCAGTAAGTATACCTATTTTCATACTTCTAAGTCCAGAAATAAGAAAAATTCCATCGAAAATGAAAGAAAGAAAGAAAGAAAACATTTATTCGTGACAAACAATGAATATAAAATAAAATAGAGAAAAAAACAAAATAAGGGTATGTATGTCACGAAATGGTCCCAAATCAGCATCTGCCAATCCACAATCAATGCAATCCGCAATGTACCTCCCATTTTACCCATTTAGATGGAAATTTATCTATTTCAGCTAAGTACACAAGTAATTTTTGATTGTAATCGAGAACTTATACACCCCTTTTCAGTCAAGAAATGAAAAAATTCCATATAAACTTCACCCCCCTATTTTAACCCTTAGGGAATGAATTTCTAAAAATCCTTTCTTAGTGCTCACTTACATCATGAAAGGAACCCTTGTACCAAATTTCAAGTTTCTAAGCTTAGCGGTTTGGGCTGTGCGTTGATATATAGATATAATATCCGTCCGCGTGGTATTCGGTTATCGCGCGCTGTTCCCTCGGGAACTGTAAAATTTTTCTGGATAAAAAGTAGCCCGTGTCACTCTCTGGCCCATAAACTATCTCTATACCAAAAATCACGTCGATCCGCCGCTCCGTTTCGACGTGAAAGACGGACAAACATACAAACACATACACTTTAGCATTTATAAATATTAGTACGGATTATTCGGGCCGGTACTAATTGGCTGTAAATTTTGATGTTGTTTTTGATTATTTGTTAGAGATCCTGTATTTCTACTAGATTACTAAAAAACTATCAGAATCTTGAGCAACTTTACAGAAAAGTAGGGAGATGTTTGAACGCTCGAATAATGACCCTTACCTTACCTTTGCCGTGGTCACGAGTAGAGTCGAAACGCCGAGGTAAATATTACTTGTGTAAAAACAGCGTTATAAGTCCCGTTATCGTATTTTGACTACAATATTTGACTCCTGCGTTTGCATAGATCTGACCAAGCTGATGCAGTCAAGCGTAGTGGTGCTCTACTAAGAAGGAAAGTTAGGGAAATTAAAGATAAATGGTGGCGCGATAAGGCTGCGCGCATACAGTGGCTCTCAGACACAAACCAGTTAGGTGAATTTTACAACGAAATTCGTAACCTTGTTGGTACAGCAAAACGTAGTTCCGTACCGTTAAAGTCTTCTGATGGGTCCCTATTGCTTACCAACAAGGCGGATTTACTTAAAAGGTGGGCAGAGCATTTCAACAACTTGTTAAATGTCGATCGAGCTGCAGATCTGCAGCACATTGAATCCATGACAGCAATGCCTACCGATATCAGGCTGGATGAGCCACTGTCGTTGTGTGAGGTCACTGCCGCCATCCAGCAACAGCAAAATAAGAAAGCGGTGGGCATAGATAATGTACCTGGAGAGTTACTCAAATACGGAGGAGAGGAATTACACGAAGCGATCTGGAAGTTGTTTGCGAGGATGTGGGATGATGAAAGAGTACCTACGGACTTTCGAGTCTCCCGCATTTGCTCGTTGTACAAAAACAAAGGTGATCGCTCGGATTGTAATTCGTACAGGGGCATATCTCTTTTAACTACTCCAGGAAAAGTCTTTGCCCGAATCCTACTTAACCGTTTGAAAGCACTATCGGAAAACATCTTGCCTGAAACTCAGTTTGGTTTCCGACCTGATAGAGGCACCTGTGACGCTATTTTCTCTATACGTCAACTACAAGAGAAAAGCAGAGAACAAGGTCAACCAATGTTCCTTTGTTTTGTTGACCTTGAGAAAGCTTTCGATAGTGTACCTCGTGAAGCCTTATGGGTTGTACTAGCGAAGCTGGGATGCACGGATAGGTTTGTAAGAGTGATCCGACTACTACATGACGATATGCAGTGCTGCATTAGTCTCAATGGTGAACAATCAGAGTTCTTTTCTGTAAGTTGTGGTGTTAAGCAGGGATGCGTGCTTGCACCCACCTTGTTTGCCTTGTACTTTGCAGTAGTAGTTCGGGATGCGTTGCAAACTTTGTCTGAAGGTATCCGTATTCGCTGGCGCATCGATGGTGGCTTGTTTAACTTAGCCAGATTTAAGGCCAGCACCAAAGTGTTGCACGACCTGATCACGGAGATGATGTATGCAGATGATTTGTGTTTTGTGACGGAATCCCAGGAAGCTCTACAACAGCTTATGTTGAGTCTGAATGAGTCGTGTCGAAGATTTGGTCTTAAGATAAGTGTGAAAAAGACGGAAGTAATGGCCTTAGACACTATGACCAATCCGAGAATCGACATCAAGCTTGGTCAAAGTTCACTAAAGCAGGTAGAGCAATTCAAATATCTGGGAAGCACGATATCGTCAAAGTGCCACCTTGACAGCGAAGTCAACTGCAGAGTGGGAGCAGCTGCAGCAGCTTTTGGCAAACTTCGCTCCAGGGTGTTCCGTTCACACGACATAAAGCTCTCCACCAAGATAGCTGTGTACATGGCGATAATTCTGCCAAATCTTCTCTATGCCTCCGAGACATGGTGCCTGTACCGCAAGCATATCCGCCTATTGGATAGGTTCCATCTGAGATGCCTCCGTGACATTATGGGTATCAAGTGGTCCGATCGCGTTAGGAACACGGAGATTCTAAAGCGTGCTGGTGTCGCGGGGATGGAGGCTTATTTGATGCGGCGGCAGTTGAGATGGTGTGGGCACGTCTTTCGTATGTCAGATGAAAGAATCGCAAAGCGCATCTTTTATTCCGAACTGCAAGATGGCAAGCGGAAACAAGGCGGTCAGATCTTGCGGTACAAAGATGTGCTAAAGCGACATATGAAGAGAGTCGACATAGACCCGTCACAATGGGAGAATTTGGCAGGGAATCGCTCTCAGTGGAGGCGAACCGTGCATGCAAGAGTGAGCGAGTTTGAGGCAAGGCGACGAAGTGAGCTCGATGCGAAGCGAGACGAGCTCAAGGCCAGACCACCTGCGGCCATTTTCTACAATTACGTCGGAGGGGTGCTGATGTGCAGTGAGTGCAGTCGCACATTCACTGCCAAGATCGGATACGTCAGTCACCTGAGAGCACACCAGCGTCGCTCTCAACAGAAGAAAGCAGTCACTGTGGTCGAATACGGCCGGGGGAGATTATTATTATTATTATTATTTGTATGACTTTTATAAGATTCAATATTTGAAACTAGAATAAGTGTAACATCATAATTAATTGTACCCACAACATTTAATGCAAATAAAATATATTTCTATTCTATTGAAACTCCGTTTTAGCCGTTAGCAGTGGGTTCATCTGTTTCATATTTCGGAGAGGGCCAAAGGGCTGCCGGCCAAGTTTAATCGAGTCCGGGAAGTTGCCGGACGACACTGTCCGGCTCCAACCGAACAGTTTGACAATTTACACTTTATAATAATAATTAGGATAAGATAATTTATTCAATAATTTCAGTACAAAATAACAACAGATACAATTTTTACTAAATTTTTAACCGACTTCAAAAAAAGGAGGAGGTTATCAATTCGGTTGCATGTTTTTTTTTTTTTTTTTTTTTTTTTTTTTTTTTTTTTTTTTTTTTTTTAAATGTTTGTTACCTCAGAACTCCGTCATTTATGAACCGATTTGAAAAATTTTTTTTGCGTTCGTCTAGGAATGCTTTCAATTAGGTCCCATAAGCACCAAATCAGGATCTGATGATTGGATCCTAAGGAAATCGAGGGAACTCTTCAAATGTTTTAGGGACACCTATGGTAATTTTGATATATTTAATAGTAATTCGTGCATTTGGTCTTGAAAATCATCATTTGGTAAAGTGGAACTGATGATGAAGACCACAGTTGACCATCGGAGTTACTACTCAATAACAAATAGGTATTTCATGGGTTGAATTTCAATTGCTTTAACACAGTTGCTAAGCAATTTATGCTCCTCGGAATACATATGGTGAAATGGAACGGGTGGTGAAGCATGAGGACTCCTCAATAATGAACATCTCTGCATCGGAAAAAGCAATTTTTCGTAAAAGGTGATGAGCAGTTGACATTAAACTACTGTATCTTAGATGTTTTACACTAAAAAGCGCGAAAAAAAAATTTTATAACAAAAAATAGAACCGACTACAAAAAACCATGAAAATAATTTTCTACCAGTCTGAAGTCGGTGCCTCAGCACGAGCCAGCAGGAGTGATTGAAGCCATTTACTCGTATAGTTGTAGGTGAGGTAGACGATTATGGTCCACTCCTGCTGGCTCGTGCTGAGGCACCGACTTCAGACTGGTAGAAAATTATTTTCATGGTTTTTTGTAGTCGGTTCTATTTTTTGTTATAAAATTTTTATGTAACACGTTTGCCTGCAGGCTTAAGAGAGCTAGCACAAAATAAATTAATTAAATAAAAAATAATTAATTTATTGAATCAGGAGTTACTTTGCGGAGGTCCATATCAATAAACTAAGAGAATTTCTTTGCTCACACGCGACCTTACAAAAGGTTAAAAGGTTAGGGGTAAGGTCGCGGGTGAGCAAAGAAATTCTTTTAGTTCATTAAAAATAATTGTCTAAGCTTCACAGTGACAGCATTAAATGGTAAGAAACAAAATCGTAGTAATCACAATAAAAAAAATTGGATTTAAGTATTAGGTATGGTTGAAATAAGCCACATTGTCAGTACAATTTTTAACCGGGCTTCAAAAACATACAGTCGTATAAAAAAAAATTGAGCTCGCCAAAACAAGGGAAATTTGTTTCAATTGGATTTTTTAGATATTACAAGTTGTTGGCCGCGACTCCTTCCGCGTAGAAGTCAGTGTCCCCCCCTTAGGGTAATTTACCCTAAATTTAGGGTATTTGTACGCGTTCAGGGTTTTTTTGGGGTATAAAAATACTTAGGGTATTTTTTAGAGTAAAAGTTTTCGATTAAAATGCAAGATTTTAAGAAAAATATACTGCAGCTGACATAGAAGCCAAGACTATTATGGATGCATGCCAAGAATGTTTCGAAACGGTGTAGTAGTTTAGCTATTCGTTTATTAATAAATCGCATTTATTTGCTTAGTTTTTATTGAAAAAAAATTTGGGTAAAAAATAAACAAAAGTGCCTAATTTAGGATAATTTAGCGTAGCGTTAGCGTAAAAAAAATATCTGAGGTGGCAACACTGCTAGAAGTATGAAAAATAGTTTACGTCCTATTATCCGATCTACCGAATATACACAAAAAATTTCATAAAAATCGGTCTAGCCGATTAGAAGGAGTTTCTTCACAAACATTTTTAGCCGGAGAATTTAATAATATATTAGATAAATTATTATAAATTGAAAAAGAAGTCTGTCATGCCTTTTGACAGGCAAGAAAGCTTTGTTTTATTTTTGTTGTTATGGCAGCCACATTAACACATAATCTTTGATAATTTCAAGTGTCTACCTATTGCGGCTCAGGAGATAGAGCCCTGTGACAGACAGACGGACAAACAGTGGAGTCTCAGTAATAGGGTCCCGTTGGTAGCCTTTGGGTACGGAACCCTAAAAAACCGTATCACAGTTGAGAGCTAAAGACAGACAGACATTGATGTTAAACTTATACGAGTACACTGCTCTTTTTGCGTCGCTTTTAAAATTTTAACTAAAAAAGTAAAAGTTTTTAATATAAATCGCTCTAAGTCCGGTGTTTCGAACACGAGACTTTCTTCAACGTTTTTAATCAGAATGTTTTTGGGTTGTCCCTAATTAGTTGTTTTTAATTAAAATAATCGATCTGCCTTAACGAAGCTCTTGTATTGAAATTCAGTGTTTTGGAAATCTTATACTGAATAGATTTTGTTTTGTTAGTAAACATTTTAACGTTATTAAAAACAACCGCTGTTTCATGGACCAGTAGCTCTTCCAGGTGTTTTCGACGCGTCTTTCGACTTCTTTATCTTGTCGGTTGCTGAAAGAGACTACTTGGCTCAAGTATATATACTTGGCAACATATTGTATTCACTTGTTTTTAATGTATTGTATTGTATTCAGCGACATCGAGGCAGACCGAGAAGGAGATGGCGGGACGATCTGGACACGTACGCAAAGGACTGGCCTGACATTGCGTCAGAATGAGAGTTGTGGAGGTCAAAAGGAGAGGCCTTTACCCAGCAGTGGGACACTATAAAGGCACCTTAAAAAAAAACAACCGACACTGTTTTTTTGAGTTTTCTTTGCGATGAAAAGTATAGCAAATGAAAAGCAAAAGAAAAGAAAAGAAAATGCAATGAAAAGTAGCATAAAATCAGTAGCATAGAGTGGGTATCAGCCGCCCGGGGCGGAAGAACATTTACCGCCCTCTTGTTTAGGTTTGAAAATAATCAAATTCAATTTTCAATAATCAAAATTGTAATTTTAAATAATCAAAATTATAATTTTAAATAATCAAAATTGTGATTGTAAATAATCAAAATTGTAATGGTATTGGAAACATTTTATCGATTTTAATAATAATTGTAATGAAATGATATAGTATTTAAAATAACTGAGTGTAATTTTAAAATTTTCATCTTTATTATTTTTTAACTGCGTGTACACCTGTAAGGTAGGGGTAAGTGAAACTTAAGTAACTGCAATCTAAAACCTTAATTCATACACAATAAAAATGTTCATTTCATTTCATTTCAAAAAATTTACTATGGACCAGGTAGCATCAGATATTTCCGTGGTAAAGCCGAAGTAAAAATCTCCCACATCCCTCATGAATAGTTTGCGTCCTGTTGTGAAACGGACCTCCTATTTCTGCGTTGCTTAGGCGATTTGCATCTGGATATCATAGGTACTAGGTAACTAACCTAACCTGATTTATTGTACCTAACGTGGTCTAACCTAACCTAATATTTTGTTGTTCATTTATAACAAATAATCAAAAGCCCAAACAATAATATGTATAATGTGTATTATTAGTCTAATACAAATTAGTCTAACTGAAATAAAATTATTCTAATAGCTTGATATGCCACAAAAGTACTAGGTCAAAGTATTACTATGCGACAGTACTATTATGCCAATACAAATTGTGCCAAATCAATTATGCGAAACAATAATAGTACAAAAAAATTATCCGATTGAACGGGATCCCGACTTTATTCTTTGTTTTAAGTGAAGTTTCCCTGCTCGGCGTTACGTTAGGTATTCGTTTAGGATATTGCTGTCTTTACCGCTCGTGACATAAGAGCGCGCATACATTTTGTCCCAACTCGTCACTTGCGCGATCTCCTGCTCGAGCGGTGTGATTCGCCCGCACACTACCACGGTTTGATGTGTGCGTGCGATGTGGCGCTGGCGACACAACTTGATCATTGTACATTTTCCACCGTAGTAAACTTAAGTTTTGTTGTCATATAAATATTTTAATTTTTTAACAAAATAATGTATTTTGTTTCAAGTTCTTTTTTATCTTGCCCTGTTAGTACGTTAGTTAATTAGTAAGTACTTATGGATTACATTTTGGAAGCTAAACTTGACTAAATGTGCGTTTAAATTTTTTAGATTGAGTGAGAATTTTACATACGTGTGTATAGGGACAGGTTTTGCTGTGTCATCTCATATACTAGTGCACATGCACCGGGATATGCGAGGACACGGCAGGAGCGGGGGACGCGGGGAAGCGTCAGGTACTCAGTCGTTAATGGGACATGTAATTAGACGGTCAAAGTTATTTTATTATAAGTGTAAAAATCAATTCAGTGTTTTATTCAAATCCAATTAGGGACAGTCAAGCAACCCCAAAGTGGTGACCCCGACGTGATTTGAACACGCAACCTTCTGATCTGGAGTCAGAAAAACAGCGATAATAACACCGTTTGGACTATTTGAATTTCCCAGGTTAATTTTTGGATTGCGTAATGGTGCTCAAAGTTTTCAAAGGTTTATGGATCATACTGTGCTAAAAGGTTTAGATTTTGTATATGGTTACTTAGATGATGTTTTGATTGCAAGCGATAACGAGGTACAGCATCGCGAGCACCTACGCTTAATCTTTGAACGATTTCATAGATACGGCATTTCGATTAACGTTGCGAAATGTAGTTTTGGGTGCAAGACCTTAGGAGATTTCTTGGGGCAATGAATTTTTATAGGAGACATATACCGGAGGCAATTAAGCACCAGGAACAATTAAATGGATATTTACGTAACGCTAAAAAGAAAGACAGAACTGTAATTAACTGGACGGATTCCACGATTGAGGCATTTAATAATTGTAAAAAAAGTTTGGGAAACGCTGCCATGTTAGCATACCCCATAGCAGGCGCTAAAATGTCCTTGTGGACCGACGCGTCAGATAATTTTGCTGCTGGTGTGTTACAGCAGGAGGTTAATGGAGTATGGCAGCCATTGGGTTATTTTTCGAAAAAGTTATCATTAGCGCAAAAAAAATACAGCGCTTACGATCGCGAGTTAGCGGCGATTTACTTGTCAATAATTCATTTTAAAAATATGTTTGAAGGACGACAGCTAATAATATACACGGACCATAAACCATTAACCTTCGCTTTTAGTAAAGTAGGGAGCGATAAGGAGACCCCGAGGAGAACCAGGCAATTAGCATATATAAGCGAGTACACTACGGATATTCGCCACATAGAGGGAGATCGGAATGTGGTAGCCGATGCGCTATCGCGTATAGAAACGGTGTTGTGCCCTACATCTATAGATTATGATAAACTAGCCGACGCGCATGCAGGCGATGGATACGTAGAACGTATGACGCAATCGGGCAATAACATGCCATCGACTAGTTTAAGGTTTAACTGGGTGGCATTTTCAAATAATAATAAAAATATATTTTGCGAAGTAAGTACGGGGACAGCTAGGCCATATCTCACGCAAGAATTTAGGCGGCCAGCATTCGACAGTATGCACGGACTGAGCCATCCGGGAATAAGGGCAACACGCAAAATGTTATGT
Organism: Choristoneura rosaceana; assembly: GCA_037349165.1. Classification (NCBI taxonomy): domain Eukaryota; kingdom Metazoa; phylum Arthropoda; class Insecta; order Lepidoptera; family Tortricidae; genus Choristoneura; species Choristoneura rosaceana. Next base: position 3,505,979 of record JAZBNJ010000007.1, read on the forward strand.
AAAAGTTATTTTTGGCCGAAAATGAACCGGGACATTTCCGAATGGGCGAGAGCGTGCATACCGTGTCAGAAGGCAAAGGTAAATCGACATACATTTTCGGAGTTAGGGAATTTCAACGAGATAGGTAGGTTCAAACATATCCACGTGGACCTAGTCGGACCCGTGCCTACAACGGCCCAGGGCCATAGATATATACTTACGATAATAGACAGGGCCACCCGCTGGCCAGAAGCGTTTCCGATATGTGAGATCACTGCGGAGACAGTAGCCAGAACAATATATGAAGGGTGGATAGTTCGCTACGGGTGCCCGGTTAGGTTGACTAGCGACCAGGGGCGGCAATTCGAAAGTCACCTTTTTAAAGAGTTAATGGCATTTTTAGGGGTTGATAGGATTAGAACTACCCCTTATCACCCACAAAGCAACTCAAAAATTGAAAGGTTCCACAGAAGTATGAAGGCGGCGTTAATGGCCAGGATAAAGAATACTTCGTGGGTGGATGAGCTACCTACAGTCATGCTAGGTTTACGGGCAGCTTACCGTAGCGATAGCGGGACAAGCGCAGCCGAGTTAACGTTTGGGCAGTCATTGCGTTTACCGGGGGAATTTTATGATAGTACACCGGTAGCGGACATAACCGATCCACATAGCGTAGTGGCTAAAATTAAAAATACAATACGCGCACTTAAGCCAATTCCTCAAACTAATAGAGGATCAAAAAACGTTTTCGTACACCCAGAACTTAAGAAGTGTGACTATGTTTTTGTACGCGATGACACAGTTCGTCGGTCATTGAAACCGCCATACGATGGTCCATATAAGGTCCTCAAGAGGACGGATAAGGTATTTCAGTTGCAGCTGCCGGACAGAAAATCTTTTATTTCAATAGATAGATTAAAACCCGCGTATGTATTAAACCATGACAGTGAAGTGCAAACAGAGCACGCAGTGAACGAGGCACCGGCACAAAGTCCGCGAGCACCGATAAACATTGTGCATCGCAATTCGACACCGGCACCTAACGCTAGTAGAATAACAAGTCGAGGCCGGGTTATTAGGTTACCGGCTAAGTATAAGCACTAGATAATATAAGAATTAGAATGCCGAGCCAGTATTTTCGGAAACTGCGGTTGCGTACTACTTAAGAAACTGCAGAGCTGGTACCTAAGCAAAGACATTGTTTAAGCATGATCAATAAGCGTACCAAGCGTTTTATAATAATAATGACTAGGTATAAGTAAAATAGCTAATAGATGAGACTGTTCACTTTACGTAAAATATTTGTCTTGTATTGTCCACTAAGTTTATTATCTTGTTAACCGGTAAAGATGGGCTATGGACAAAGTAAGAGTGCGAAGGAAGAAAGTAGTAATATTAATGAAAACATTGCCATAGCCCGGATCCAAGGAAATTCGGGGCAAGTCGAGTATAAGCTGGATGGTATTGTAATTGGCCTCATAATAGTCGCCGTGATTGTGGCGCTATTCCTGTGCTACACGGTGCGCGCCAAATGCAGGCGAGGAGCGAAAAAGTGGATAAGGAAAGTGGTAGCTGAGGGCGCGCCCACACAGGTGAAGGTGCAGAGCGCGCCGCCGGCTACGCAGCAGGCGACCATTTATTGATAATGAAACAACGGTGTAATTTAGAAGTAAGTTTAATGTAAACTAGCTGTAAGCTAAGGTCCCCTTAAAGGAAAAAGCTGTTTTGGTTTTATACAATGCTAATCAAATAAATAATAAAAAATACATTAAAGAAATGTCAGTGGTATGTTTACACTGACTTGGTGTTTTGGTGAACTTAGTACTAAGTTAAGTGTATTTTTTTATTTTTTTTTATTAAGGGGGGGTGTACTATAGGGACAGGTTTTGCTGTGTCATCTCATATACTAGTGCACATGCACCGGGATATGCGAGGACACGGCAGGAGCGGGGGACGCGGGGAAGCGTCAGGTACTCAGTCGTTAATGGGACATGTAATTAGACGGTCAAAGTTATTTTATTATAAGTGTAAAAATCAATTCAGTGTTTTATTCAAATCCAATTAGGGACAGTCAAGCAACCCCAAATGTGTAAATCAGAATAGATGACAATGCAATATTGTTATGATGACTCTGATCTGATGAAAAAGCTGGAAGGTGGCCATAGGAACTCTGTAATAAATCCCTATAACCACATCGACTTTGGGTTCGTTTGATTCGTCTCGAAATGTACTTTGGCCCTAGATGTTAACAATGGATAATAATGTACAGTCAGTAAAAAAAGTTAGTAATAAAAAATTAATTTAACAGTGCGCACAAAACATTTACTTAGTTTCAATGTTTCGCGCACATAATGATGGTATATTGTGTGAGGGCACGCAGTACTTAGTAAATAGCTAAATATCTCATCATCATTGCTCATAATGCTACCAGATGTTAGACTCACAACACACACACAACAGCAACACAACATCCACGTTGTCTAACATCTGGTAGCATGGTGTAGGGTTGTGTTGCTCTGAAGATGAGCTCTTGTTGAGTTCGAAACGGGTTGATGTAGTGTGGTGACGGTAATAGATGGTTTCGTGTGATTTATGTGTGTTCTTACAGTGTGGAGGTGGAGGAACTGCATGAACACGCATATCTTACATAAACTTAGCTATCGTAAGGTCGCGGATGAGCAAAGAAATTATTTTAGTTCATCATTGCTCATATTTTCATATCAATATTTAAGACAACAAATACAGGAGTTGTCAAATACCGTTTTCGTTATTACGTCAAAAAAAAAACGTTTGTTGTATGGGAGCCCTCCTTAAGTATTTATTTTATTGTTTTTAATATTTGTTGTTATAGCGATAACAGAAATACGTCATGTGTGAAAATTTCAACCGTCTAGCTATCACGGTTCATGAGATACCTACAGCCTAGTGACAGTCAAGGACAATGGAGTCTTAGTAGTAGGGTCCTGTTTTTTATCGTGTCAGTACTTAATCGCGAAAAACTTTTTCACGAAAACTTTATCAAGAATATGTCATTACTTTTGGAATCAAGATGGCGGATGACATTTCAAGGCCGGGAATCGACATGAATGTCATTTTAGACTAATTTGGCAGCCTTAAATGGGAATTTGACAATATATTTTGGATATAGGATGGCCGATGACATATCGAACCAATAAAATGCCATAGGTGTCATTTTGGACTAATTTGGCAGCGCTAAATGTGAATCTGTCATTATTTTTTGGATCCAAGACGGCGGATGGCATTTCGAGGAAAGAAAATGTCATGGGTGTCGTTTTTGACTAATTTGTCAGCGCTAAATGCGAATCTGTCATATTTTTTTGGATCCAAGATGGCGGATGACATTTTGTGGCAGAAAAACGATATGGGTGCCGTTTTTGACTAATTTAGCAGCGTTCAGCGTAAATCTAACATCATTTTTTATTCCAAGATGGCGGATGACATTTCAATTTCAAGGTCGGAAATTGTCATGGATGTTGTTTTCGACTAATCTAACACTATTTTTAGGATCCAAGATGTTCATTCCACTATCTCGGATCTAAAAAATTAATGTCTAAACGCATTTATCGCTGCCAACTTAGTAAAACGACATCCATAACGCTTTTCTGCCATGAAATATTATCCGCCATCTTGGATCCAAAAAATAATGACGGATTCGTATTTAGCGCTGCAAAATTAGTCGGAAACGACATCCATGACGATTTCCGGTCTTGAAATATCATCCGCCATCTTGGAACAAAAAAATAATGTTAAGTAGGTATATTTACTCTGAACGCTGCTAAATTAGTCGAAAACGATACCCATGACCTTTTTCTCACTCGAAATGTCATCCGCCATCTTGAATCCAAAAAATAAAGTCAGATTCACATTTAACGCTGCCAAATTAGACGAAAACGACATCCATGACTATTTCCATCCGTGAAATGTCATCCGCCATCTTGGAACAAAAATAATGTTAGATTTATGCTGAACGCTGCTAAATTAGTCAAAAACGGCATCCATAACGTTTTTCTGGCATGAAATGTCATCCGCCATCTTGGATCCCAAAAATAATGACAGATTCGCATTTAGCGCTGCTAATTTAGTCGGAGACGACATCCATGACGATTTCCGATCTTGAAATGTCATCCGCCATCTTGGAACAAAAAATAATGTTAGATTTACGCTGATTCGATTTGTGGCATTCGAACATGGCGGATGTAGAAAATATATAATTTTGCTATTTCTGTTTCTTTGGCTAATTGAAGTATAATTTTGATAGTGTTTTATGCGGCGATTAACCTTAACAGTGAACAGTGAAATGACGGATGTAGACAATATCTAATTTTGCTATTTCTGTTTCTTTGGCTAGTTGAAGTATAATTTTGATAGTGTTTTATGCGGCGATTAACTTTAACAGTGGACAGTGATCACAAAATTCTATATTGCTCTCGTGTCTGACATTTTTTAATGCGCAAGTTGTTTCCACGTGGTTTCTGGAATTTTACTATCAAGTTGCAAAAACTACAATCACCGTACAACGTCCCTCTCAAAGAGAGTACTTTGACACTGGCGAAATTGTCCTATTAAATAAGACAGAAAGCCATATTTTAAAAGAGAAGAAGAAGAAGAAATTAGTCTGAAATGACATCCATGACGATTTCCGGTCTTGAAATGTCATCCGCCATCTTAAAGCAAAAAATAATGTTATATTTACGCCGAACGCAGCTAAATTAGTCAAAAACGACACCCATATCGATTTCCTGCCACGAAAGTCATCCGCCATCTTGGAACCAAAAAATAATGACATTCGCATTTAGTGCTGCCAAATTAGTCGAAAACAACATCCATGACGATTTCCGGACTTGAAATGTCATCCAGCATCTTGGAACAAAAAATAGTGTTAAATTTATATTTTCGTTTATTGCCCTTATCTGAAATTAAGTATAAGATTTTTACTGTACAACTAGCTTTTATTTACTTTATATACTAACTCACTATCATGCTAACATGTATACAACAGGGCAAGTTAAATGAAAACTTTAACAACTTTTAGTTACCTAGATTAAAAATTAAAAGACAATATTTTTTTGCTGACTGTACCTTTGTCCCTTTGTTACCACTTAGAATCAAAGTACTCCTCAAGAAAAATCTAATGAGCCCAAGCTCGATAGGGTTATGTCGTTTTATTACAGAGTTCTTATGGTCACCTTCCAGCTCCATCATCAGATCAGCTTCATGTCATAGTAATATTACATTGTCATTTAATTCACACATCCATGCAAAGTTTCAGCTCAATCGAAAATCGAGAAGTGGGCCAAATTAGCTACCAAAGTTTGACCAATAGGTGCTTAAACACTAACATACATATAATACTAATAAGGCAAGTTATACAAAATGCTTGTGAAATGTAAAATTTATATACCCGTATAAGTTTGAGTGAAAATTGCAAAAAATTAAAACATTTAATTTTAACAGGTAAAATTACTTTCAAGTATCAAGCAATTGCGGATGCGCTATAACTATCGAATGTTTACAGTAATGGTTGGTTAAGGTTGTTAACCTTTCTGAGAGCGCAGAGCGATACGTCCGTTCCTTGGGAGAGCCCAGCGCTTTCTGAATCGTAACTATTGACGCGCGGGGTTATATAATCGATTTCGGACCGAAGTTTAGAAAATTGTCAAAATTAAATGAGCTATTATTAAGCGCTGAAAAAAATATTACAGACTAAACATTACCTGTAGATATATAATAAAATTGTTTTATTGGTAAATACATTCTAATAAATGAGAAAAAAAAATATTAAATAGACCGATTAAGACATTTTGTAGAATGGTATTTGAATAATAATAGCTTATATTTTGATACATATGACATCACTATGCATCAAAAGACTATATGTTCTATTATAAAATATTAAATTTACATCGTCTGTGGTGGGTTATAATGGCATTATTTCGCATGAAAGTCAGCTCTGACGCGTATTTTCGGAAAACCTCACCTACGAAATAATTTGGTAAAAAAAAATCGCTGATGGAAACAAATTAAAATTACCGCTATGCATCATAGTAAGAGTTTGTCCATACGTTACATTAGTTTTTTCTGAAAAAATGTGAGCATTTAGACATTAATAAGGCGTTTGAAAAACCTCAAAATCACCGAATGGCCAACTTTTTGTATGCACGCTCATAAACATCCCCTCCCGCTTCTCCGCTTCCCGCTAATGTATAATAGGCTTTTCAAGATTTGAGCGGTTGAATTTTGGGTTTCGTTGTCCTCATATTATACGAAATCAATGATACTTTACAATCAAGACCTTCATTATATTTTCTATGCCTGTAGTTTTTCGATTTTTGTAAAAATGCTTTAATAGTCTGTAATTCTCGTGCAACGTTAACATTTTTTTTTTGTCTACTTCTGACTTCCTGTAATCCTGATATTACATATTTATATGAAAATCGGAAAAACCACAGGCATAGATAATTACTTCTAGTCCATACTTGCAAAATTTTATATAATTCTGTTGCCTAGTTTTCAAATGAGACCGGGACTACATTTGTATGGAGAATGGAACGAAGACACTTCTCTTAAGATTGGACGTCTTCCGGCTGATGATGTCATGAGCTATGTCTGGATTTTTCGAAATATCCGCGGAATATGGAATTAGGCTGTTTTTAGTATGTTGCGGTAAAGCCTTCCGCATAAGCCAGTTTCTAAATAAAATTGCACTTAACTATATCGTTCATTAAATCAGTAGGCATAAAATGTCTTGTCAAAACCTGTTTCATTATTTTTAATGATAATTAAAACCGATTCAACGTAAAATACTTAATTGATTTAGCAATTTTCTTATCAATGTCCGTCACTCGAGAGTGGCGCTTGAGAACCAGTACTGACGAATACAAAAGTGTTATGACAAAAAAAAAGAAGTTAATCCTCATGAGTCCATACTCATACCTACATAACAAGTGAGTAAGTAGGTACGAATTCATGACTCATGACTCAGAGTACCCAAGAGCCTACTGACATAGAACAAATCTACAGCAAAATAGTTGCTAAATGTACTACACAACGTACAAATCATATGACTAACTAACGAAACACCTTTTTAACGAAAAAATATTATCAGGAGAAGAAAGTGGTAGTGGTAACATCTGCGATATGGAAAGATAATTTATTTATTAGATAATTTAAAAAAAGTTTTTGTTAAAATATACGTCAGTTATATAATTCAAGCCTTTGTTCTGACAGTTCTTGCATTGTCATGTCATCCAAACTATTGCCAATTTCATGACATTCCAACCACTGGAAGTGGATAAACTGATCTCAACAAACTAACAATAAATTTTCGTAAAAAAAGTTGGCTTCGTAGTATTTACTTGCATTGTCATCCAGGCTACATAGATTGTTTATTATTTCATTCATTCATTATTTTTCATTATTAATTCTGACATTTCCAATTTTATTTCATTACTAGCTTTTGCCCGCGGCACCGCCCGCGTGGTATTCGGTTATCGCGCGCTGTTCCCTCGGGAACTGTGCATTTTTCCGGGATAAAAAGTTTCCTATGTCCTCCGGTGTGCCATTGCTGAGCTCTTCCAAGTTTCACGTTTGACTTTATATTGACCTAATCTTAAGAACTATGTAGGTACGTATGAAATGCAATGAAATTTGAAATGTGAATGAATTTATTAAAATCAGTCCGAAAACTGGAAATGGGCTAAATTCAATCCAAAATATTACCCATACTCAAACAAAGCAAGTTAAATAAAAGCTTTTAAAAATTGCACATCCTTCTATGCCCCGTTTTGATGTCGTTGTGAGCATAAAGCTATAGTATAAGGGGATGTTCACACCTTAGAATATAGAATAGACCAGAAGCATCAGCACGAGACAACCGGACAGCCATTGACATCTATGTACCTTACAAATAATAATAATTATTATAATAATTAATACCTTATAATAATTATAATAATATAGTAATAATAATTATTATTATCATTATTATAACAATAATAATTATTACAATAATTAATAATAATCATTACTGTTATTATGTATCTTACGGCTCTAAACTGGCTGTTTGGAAATAAAATGCGCGACGCATCAATCACCCATATTATTTTGACACAACCCCTGTCACGAACGTCAACAAAATCATATAATAAATAATAATAAAGGTTCACAACTACACGCTGTGAACAAGTTTTTGCACCGTTCTGTTGTAAGAAACTTGGAGTCTAGTTATACACATGGATGTCGATACGGATAGCCCAGTGGTTAGAGACCCAGACTACGACGCTTGAGGTCCCGGGTTCGATCCCCAGCCGGGACAGATATTCGTGATAGACTTGTATAAATTCTTTAAAAACGACTTATTGTTTATAACCGGATTTTAAAGAAAATAAAAGTCTATAACGAATAATTATTGGAGTAGACGCATTAACTTATATATTAAGAAGTGTTCTATCAGACAACATTTTTAATTTTCATTCAATTTTTATGGAATAATCGTGAAAAACTAACAAAAATGCAACGTTGCCAGCTCAGCAGGTATAAACGCTCTTACGTATTATGTATCTATTTATACTGAGGGGCAAAAAATCTGGCCCTCAAAATGTATGCAGTTAGGCAATTTTGTATGGAGTGTGGGCCAAATTTAGGGCCGCTCAGTATATTTAAGTATATTATCCGTTGCCAAGTGCCTCTCATACACAAGATATTGCAGGTGGTAGGACCTTGTGCAAGGTCCGCCCGGATTGCTACCACCATCTTGCTCGCTAATCCTGCTGTGAAGCAGCAGTGCTTGCACTGTTGTGTTTCGGCGCGGAGAGTAAGACAGCCGGTGAAATTACTGGCACTTGAGGTATTCCAACTTAGGCTTCTGGTTGGCAACGCATCTGCAATACCCCTGGTGTTGCAGATGTTTATGGGCGGTGGTGATCTCTTACCACCAGGAGACCCACTTGCTCGTTTGCCTTCCAATCAAATAAAATAAAATAAAAAAAAGATAGTATTCAATGGTTTCAACCTTTGTGCTATTAATATTGTGTTTACATACCATACTTTTGTCAAGGAAAGTATAGCGAAATTGATTGTGAAAAGGTTCCGCTCTGGTAGGTAGGTACATGAGTTCGGCTGCTTCTGTTTTATTTAATACCCTAAGGTCCGCACTTCGGTACGTGATAATTAGGTTTCCTATCAAACGTCGTGTTAGGGTCCCGTGGCTAACGCAATAAGGGTTCGTACGGACACACAGAAATAGCGTAATTGTGAGCCTTTACATTATTGTATCATATTTCTGAGTAATGCCTGGTCGTAGGCTTTTTGCCCGAGAGACATGTGTTTGTAATTTTGTGATACAGTCTTTCGCATGCGTGCTTAGATCCAGTAGTTCAAAGTCAAAGTTAAAATATCAACTCAGGTGCATAATACCAGAAACGTAAATTACCTTACACGCCGATGACCAGATGTGCATTTCGTATATTAGCAGATATATGCAGATGAGCACAGATATACGTACTGTATGACCAGATTTTGTTACGGAAATTAATACCAGATTCGCGTATGACCAGATTTTCTTTCACAAATTACTAGATACGCATATGACTTGAACGACCGTAATTAATGTTGACAGAGCTCCGCTGGGCGGAGCTTCTATTCTGGGTAGGTGAGTCTTGTCACAACTATAACCTGACCTAACTTATGTGGGTAAAATGTACCTAATTCATAGGCTTACTTGATGTATGGTACTACTATTACCATTTACATGGATGGCAAATGTCATTATGGCATGTGATAGTTATGGATGACAACGATTATGAAAAAAAAACTATTATTTGATTAATATGGTCAACAATCAGTGTGGCGTGTAAAATTATAGCAAACCACATTATGGCAGTTGAACATTATGGCAGATGAAATTCGGGCTATTGAAATTGTGGCAAGTAAAGGCGTTTCTGGTGCTATGCGTCTGAAGGCCTGGGCTATAAAACAACTTATGGATATAAAAAAATACCTCTAAGTATTTTAAATTGCAAGTTTTGGGCTATTTAACTTGCAACGTATGTGTGTACCTACACACACATGCCTGTATAAATATATATTTTTTTTAATTTTGGCTTTCTGTCGTGGGTAATTCATAGTTTTTTTTGGAAATCAGCCCATAAAGTGAAATGTGAAAAAACGGAATGGAAGTAATTAGGTATTACAAGCTTTTATTATCTTTATATTTGGATCGACTTCATATTTGGTGTACGTATTATGTACAAGTAATTCAAGTACATAGTCAACCAAAAGAACAGTTAGACAAAAAACTCGTATCATTATTTTTTATTGAAACTCATTATTTCTTCCGTATGGATAGTCGCGGGCAAAATGGTTTAATATAATAATTCAGTGTACCGCGCGATGGCCCCAGTGGGCGCGGTTGTTGACAAACGCGAAGGGTGGGGGACGTGATGTATGAGCCTTGCAGTTGGACCGATCGGCCGTGACGGCGAAAGGGCAACGGCTATGACGGTAAGAAGCGTAACATGTTTTGACATTATGATTATTTATTGACATTGAAGGTTGAAGCTTCCGCCGTTTTTCGGAGTATACTTTAAGACTATTCGTCATCACTGTGTAGGGGTAGACAACTCACCGCTTTCATTAGTTGGTGTGCCTCGGATAAATAAGGTTAACCCATGAAGCTAAGACGGACGGAAGAAAAATACTTACACAGATGTAAATCAAGGGGTACCTACCTAAATTTCATTTGTATGTACTATGTACCTTGGGCATAAAAAAAAGCTTGCGGAACACTGGTCAAAAGCTCGTGGTAAATTTCAAATATAATTTTGCACATATATTTTATTTTATTTGCACATACATTTATTTACACAGCATTACAGTTATTGCTAATACACTGTGAAACTACATTAAACATATAAAATTAAACAGTATAAAACCCATGCCCATAACACAACACTAGTCTAGGTCAATTGGTGTGAATTGTACAGTGATATTTATTTATCCATACTAATATTATAAATGCGAAAGTGTGTTTGACTTATAGGGGTTGCGGCCGGAGGGTGCAAGAGAAAGGCAGGAGTTCAGAAAAAGTGCAAATATAATTAACTAAAGTTACAAAGTAATTAAAATTAATGTGCGAGAGTGATCGATGCTAGATTCACAATGATCTTTTCTAATAAAAATCTTAATTAAGTAAATTGCACGAGGGCTGTCACGTTGTGCTGATACGGCATAGCGGAGCGGCGCCGCGATCTCCAAATCTAGGGCGCGCGTCAGCGGGCCGATCTAGGTACGTATCTCGAAGTTTCGCAATAGATATGACATCTCCCCCCGCAGACCAACAACTATTTGGAGGCTATTGCCGAAAATAGTGTTGGACGTTTATTTGGTGGTCGTCCTTCTGTAGCTGAGTCGGTGTTCGGGTTTCTTACTGGCGGCTCAGCTGGGGTAGGTAGCGCGTACTCGTGTTCGCTTCCGAGCGTTATTCTCTTAATGTAGGATCGTAGCATAAGTCCGATAACGAGTGCAGCTGTACCGAGTAGTAAGGTGTACACAGGTATGGTTGTATGATATATACTATTGATCTCTGCGCCGTCGTTGAGTGTTAATGGGTGTTGCATACTAATTTTTGTGTTGCTTAAGTGCAGGTCGCCAAGGTCAATTGAGTGTAGTTTTATGATTTCCGATGATTTATTGAAGTTCTGATCCTCTATTGCTGGTAAATCAGTGATTTTTAGAACCTTGCCTTTTATTTCGTCGTGGTTATTTGTTAAGGTGTATTCTGTCGTTTGTAGAAGACATCCTGGGGGTATGTTGGCTAGGTAACTTCCTTTTGTTATTTTATACTGATTCTGTGAACATGATAGTTGGACTTTAGTTGGCTCAGGAAAACTCACTATATAGTGTCTCTCGTCTAATTGTTGCATGGCTTCAGTGGTCAGGATAACGTTGGTGAGCTGGCAGGAGCTGTCGATCTGTTGCGTCGTAATTAGATGTCGGATGCAGTTTGATTGTCCTTTTGAATAATGTTCCGGTTGGTTTTCGCAAAGGTGCCATACATTTATCTTCGAGCATTCTGCTTCTATGTACATAAAATCTTTATCATGGATTGCTATATAGGGATAGGGTGGTAGAAGGACCTTATTATCTTTGTTAGGGGCAAGTGAAAGTTTATACAGGTTAAAGGTTTTAGGATAGACAACGGGTGCTTTGTATACTATGACTAAAGAATTGCTACTATAATAGTAACCCGATTTAATTATATCGAAATACTCCCTAAAATTAATGTTTAGGACTTTTTCCTCTCCGTATAACATTTTTAGCTTGCCTATCATGTATGTATAGGCGCTAAAACTGAACATTGAATTATGAGTACTTTTCATACGGATAAACCCTAAAATATTCTCTAAATTTGTAAGTTCCTCCGACAAGTCATCTATGTTATCGCCTAACACATAAAGCAACTGGGCAAGGTGTGCATATTTGACCATATCTGTTTCATGTCTTACGTCGCTATTTAGAATCTTATTTATTGTTTTCTCCAATAAGCCCTGGTTTTGTGCTAATTTTACAATTACGTCAGAGTTTTGTGAAACCCACTGTTTATTAAGAGTGATGTGGCTATTGATTTCATTTGTAATTTTATTCTCGTTTTGCTGTAAAATTCTAATGGCATTATCATAATGAATGGCGTCAGTGTAGTCTAAGTTTCCTGAAATGCTCTTAATTACTGAGCCGAGCCCGTCGATGAGACCTCTTTTAACACGATTAGGTTCGAATGATTGTAATTGGTCAGATATGCTGTCTATTTTATTACTAAGATGTTGTAAATGTGGGCTGTATAGATACGAAGTTTTATTATTTAACTGAGGTGAGAGTATATTTAGTTGGGATCGAACGAGTTTTACATCGGATCGAATTTTTTCGATATTTATGGTTTGTAAAAAGGAGTGGTAGTGGGATATTATTTTTGTAGGGCCTAAGTCGAATGGCAGGATACCTGGTCCGTCTTCAAGGCTATCAAGTGATATCTCGGCTGCTCGCACCTCCGACACAAGGGCGAGTAGTATCATCGGTATCCTGTAACAACCGTGCGCTATTAGGGACCCGCTTTAATCGCGACTTGGCTACCCGGGCTCGTTTTTTTTTTGTATAAATGTGAATTGGGAGGTCAGCAAGTACTGTATCCTTGGTGTAACGAGGGGCTAATTTTTGTCTGGCAGCCATGGGGTTTCTAATAAATACATGCTGGTCTGGTGAATAATTTGCTCTTGGCTCACGGTCTTTGTTTAAGTTATCAGTGATATCAGTACGACGTTGAAGTGATATTTTACTAAGTTGCTCATATACTTTAATCATTTTATTACGATGTTCCTGCATATATTGTTGTAGCAAATGTTCCGATAAGTTTATATCTATAGGATCGCGGGGGTCAAAGTGTCCCGTAATTAAATCTATTGGTCTACATTTCGTAAAACTATGTATGGAGCTGTTATAACCTAACAATGCGTAAGGCATAAGATTACAGACAGTTTCCTTTCGCTGTTCTATTCTCAAGATGCGTAAGTGTTCCAATATAGTGGAATGGAATTTCTCTATCATGCCGTTTTCATTCGGCGTGCAGGGGGCAACTTTATGATGCTGGATCTTGTGCAACCTGACAAATTCTGAAAATATTTGATTTGTGAATTCTGGCCCTTGATCCGTAACTATTGTTAGAGGAATTCCATGGTGAGTACAAAATGCTAATAGAGCTTGCACAACGCTTATTGCTGTAGAGTCCTGTAGGCAATAAGCCTGAGCGTATTTTGAGAACGCGTCTATTATTGTGAGGTATTTCTGACTGTCGATACTTAAAAGGTCCAAATGCACTACTTCAAAGGGTTTGGTTGGTGGAGGTACTACAAGAAATTTCTGTTTAATAGGATTGCGGTCATATTTAGCCTGACCACAGACGTCACATTCGTTGATAAATTTAGCAATGCTCTGCTTCATCTTAGGCCAAAAAAATTTACGGGATAGGGCTAGGTAACATTCGCTTATACCTCGATGATTCGTTTTACCCTCGTGGTAATTTCTAATGATTTCTTGTTGTTTCAAATAATCTTTTACATTCTCTAATTCAATTTTGGTTAGTGTTAAGTTCATAGCTGAGTTTTTGAAATTGTTCTGAATAATAGGAACTATTGAGTACATTTCCATAGGGGGTTTAATGAGGATTCCAGTTTTTACTTTCGGGTTTACGTAAGTTTTGATCGCTTCTACCACATCTTGCTCGAGTTTAGATTTAGATAATTGTAAGCTAGTTTTAATGTGGGTGTCAAAGGGCTTGCAAACATTTGGCCGGGTTTTCACATCTCCGACTACTGTAAAGACGATTTGGCGGTGGAATATATTCAAGGGTTCGTCAGAGATAGGAACTTCTAAAATTGGGTTTTCAGCATCAGTGTGTACGGTTATGGTCCGCGAACTCGACGCTGTGGGGCGTTTTTCGGATGGATTTGCTATGATGGAAGATGTTTCCTCATTGTATATCTCTACTCGGGAGAGAGCATCGGCGTTGCTGTTGAGTTTCCCTGGCTTATGCACGATTGTATAATCATACTCGCTTAGTTTTAATCTCCAGCGAGTTAGACGTGAGTTGGGCTCCTTAGTATTCATGAGCCATTGCAAAGGGCGGTGATCAGTTATGATCTTAAATTTACGACCAAAGAGGTAAGGGCGGAAGTATTTAGTAGCCCAAACCACAGCCAATAGCTCCTTTTCAGTTGTACTATAATTGATTTCGCTGGAATTTAAGGTGCGGGATGCAAATGCTATTGGTTTATCCGATCCATTTGAATCCTGTGAAAGGACAGCGCCAAGAGCTACATTCGAGGCATCTGTGGTGACAATGAAATCTTTGGAGAAATTAGGGTATTGGAGTATCGGATCATTAACAAGCAGGGTCTTACATTTCCTAAAACAATCTGTGTACTGTTGATTGATGATGATTCTAGAACCTTTTTTTAAGCATTGGGTCATGGGCTTCGTGATGCGTGCAAACTGAGGGATGAATTTCCTATAATAACCTAACAAACCTAAAAATCTCTTGATTTCAGTCGGCGTCTTGGGCAAAGGATAATTTAATATTGCTGCTATTTTGTCGGGGTTGGGTTTTATGCCGTCCTTACTAATGATATGTCCCAAATAGGCTGTTTCTAATTTTAAAAATTCCGATTTGTCCATTTGAATCTTAAAATTGGACTCTCGCAACCTTTGAAAAACTTTTCCCAAATTTACAATGTGCTCTTGAAGTGATGTACTAAAAACAATTATATCATCCAGGTAGACGAGACAAATTGTGTTTTGTAATTCTCGAAGTACGTTATCCATCACCCGCTGAAACGTAGATGGGCTGTTTTTGAGACCCATGGGCATTCGTAAAAATTCGAAATGACCGTGCTCAACATTAAATGCTGTTTTCGGAATATCTTCAGAGTTCATCTCGACTTGATAAAAGCCACTAGCAAGGTCGAGCGTTGTAAAATACTGGCAATTACCCAATTTATCCAAAACATCAGCAATATTCGGTATAGGATATTTATCGTTAATAGTTTTTTCGTTCAGTTTCCGGAAATCTATTACGACTCTCCACTTAGTTTTACCCGAGGCGTCGGCTTTCTTGGGAACGACCCAAATAGGTGAACTCCAAGCAGAACTAGACGGTCTAATTATACCCTGCTCCAACATTTTACTAATTTGGTTCCGAACTTCTTGTCTATGAACAAACGGGTACCTATAACTCCTTGTATAAACCGGAATTTCGTCTGTGGTTTTTATATAGTGTTTAATTTTGTTCGTAAATGTCAAAGCCTCCCCTTCAATATAAAACACGTCCGCATATTGCGCGCACAGAGATTCTAAGTTAGCCTTTTCCTCAGGATTTAAGTGATCCGTCCGCAAGCGCGAGAGCACTTCCCTTACTCGCGGCCCCGGCGGCGCTTGTTCAGTACGCGCGCACTCAATATTACACAAATCGGCGGTCACGGCGCGGCCTACAGAGAAAACCACGTCATTCTGGCTCGGATTAAAAATTTCCACTATACCCATGCTATTATTCACAGTAGTAATGCACTCTCTAACAAAACAGTTATTAATGGCTTGTTCCTGTATTAACGCGTCGCCGTCATGCATATTAATCGGGATTCTCACTAACCTTGATGAAAATGCCGGAATAACCTCCTCACATAAATTAGGGTTATGTGAATCGTATGTCCTAATTAAATTGGATGCGTTTCGGGTTTTCAAAATTTTATTTTTATAATCGATGGTGGCTTCAAACTTATCTAGTAAATCAGTACCTATGAGACCGTCAAAATGATTATGGAACTTATATACGAAAAACGTGACATTATTTGGGTCATTGAACTCAGGGAAATTTGGTAAAGTTATTGAGTGATCGCTCCTGCTTACGGCATGAACGTTACACACCTCGAAGGGGTCGTAATTTAGCGGCACATCATGGAAATATCGACCTACAGCTTCAGGACTAAGGAAAGATCGATTCGCTCCTGTATCTATTAAAAGCTTCAATGGTGGGGAATTTATTTCAATAAAAGGTAGCTGACGTTGGGTTTGGAGATTTATTTCTATTTTAATTTGTTTAATCTCCGGTCCCCCTGAAAATTTTTCGCCTTGTCCTTTTGGCTTTGGTGAGGCTCGGACGGTATATCTAACTCAGTGTCGGCCAACATAATTGGTTGATTAAACTCAGAATATTCTGGATAAAATTCCTGTTGCCCATGAACTAACCCGTAATCGTAGTAGTCGCAAGTCTCGTAATCAGAATAGTATTCAGGACAATACTCTTCATATGGCGGTTCATAGCCATAACAGTCGTTAAAATTTATCTCCTGCGGCTTAAAATAATTACTAGTGGTGGACTTTTTCCAATCCTGTGACGTATTGTACTGCGTAGGGGGTAAATTCTTTGAAACGAAATGACTTACACCACTCATCGGTTGTACCTGCGAAGGAGGGTTAAAATGCGTGGACGGGCTACGAATTGGGAGCCTGAAAACGTTACTCTGGGGGTTGTAATTTGGGGGTGGTGCCCTAAACATCTGTTGGGTTCTTGAAGGGCCAGCTTGACGTGGCTGGATAAAGTTAGGCCTCCAATGAGGACCAGAGGGGGGTATAAATTGTGGACGCGAGGGTCCAGGGGGCGTATTCATATTAAAATTTTTAAAAATCGGCGTGTTAACAATGGGGTTCGAGGGCATTCTAAAGCCAAAACTAGGTTGCTGTGCGAATGAGTGAGCCGGAATGGCCTTCTTACCCATCACATACTCATTTCTTTGCTGAAGGTACATAGTGTTCATTTCTTCATGAACAAGCTCTAAAGCCTTTTCAATAGTTTCGGGGCGCATGCACCGGATACGCGACCCCAGCGGGTCCTTCAATCCGCGTAAATATGCTTGTAACGTTAATTTCTTATAAAGATCGCGCTTAGCACTAATAGTAGTTTCAACTGTCTCATGTAACGACACATACGTCATTATTGTACTATACAAATTTTGACATTGTTCATAAAATTCCTGTGCACTACATGACCTCTGAGTGAGAAGAGCTAAATCGTTATATAAAGCGGTCTCATCGCGTTGATCCGCGAAATTATTCACCAACGCACTACGAATGCTGGACCATTCATCTGAGACCCCACTGACATTGATCAACCTGGCGGCTGGACCTACCACCTTATTCAAAATGCCATTAACCAGGGCAGCTTTCGTTAAATCATTTGTGTCAGCCTTAAACTCAGTAACCAGTTGGTCGCACAAACCTATGAACCTAGTTAAAACGTTCGGATTACCGTCAAATTCCGGCAACAACCGAAGGGCCTTAAAAACCTGATCCAGATCGGACATTTTTGCCTGATCCATAAAACTAGGTTCCTGAGGTTCACTATCACTACTAATATTTAAATCTCTATTAACGTCCAATGCCTGACGTCTATTATTAACTAACCTAGGACTCGAAGATTGCCTGGGGTGGAAAATCTTGATTTTTTTCCTAAACAGGATAAATAAAGGAAGGAAAATAGGCAACCACTAAAAGATTTTAAATGTACTTACATGAACATACTGCTGTCCGTCTTGCGTTATCAATGTCTGGATACCTCCGCTGCACTCCTCGTAGGTTCTGGATTAACTGGATGCGACGTAACACGAACGCGAACCACACGGGCGGCTCAAGCGAATACGGAAATCTTCCCTGTAGTACGCGAACCGATCCGTAAAAATCCCCTTTACTCGACTGCGCCACTTATAGGGGTTGCGGCCGGAGGGTGCAAGAGAAAGGCAGGAGTTCAGAAAAAGTGCAAATATAATTAACTAAAGTTACAAAGTAATTAAAATTAATGTGCGAGAGTGATCGATGCTAGATTCACAATGATCTTTTCTAATAAAAATCTTAATTAAGTAAATTGCACGAGGGCTGTCACGTTGTGCTGATACGGCATAGCGGAGCGGCGCCGCGATCTCCAAATCTAGGGCGCGCGTCAGCGGGCCGATCTAGGTACGTATCTCGAAGTTTCGCAATAGATATGACATATGTTTGTGTGTTTGTGTGTTTGTATGTATGTATGTTTGTCCCTCTTTCACGCCGTAACGGAGCGACGGATTGACGTGATTTTTGGCATAGGGGTAGTTTATAGGCCCGAGAGTGACATAAGCTACTTTTTATCCGGGAAAAATGCATAGTTCCCGAGGGAACAGCGCGCGATAACCGAATTCCACGCGGGCGGAGCCGCGGGCAAAAGCTAGTTTATTTATAAAAACAAAAAACATCAGGTAGGAACACTGGTTTGCCTGTCATCCATCATCTCACAAAACGTCAGGTCGACCGGATAGTAATATATTCTTAACACTTCTGTTCATGACGATACCAGCACCAATGTCAGTTAACTTAGTCGAGTTAGCGCTTGGCACTAACATTGTATACGTAAACTTTGTCATTATATTGATAGCTTTATTAAATTTACTACGCCATAGACATTTATGAACGTGCAAGTATTAAAAGAGTGCATCCAACAAAATTT
Organism: Choristoneura rosaceana; assembly: GCA_037349165.1. Taxonomy (NCBI): domain Eukaryota; kingdom Metazoa; phylum Arthropoda; class Insecta; order Lepidoptera; family Tortricidae; genus Choristoneura; species Choristoneura rosaceana. The sequence continues at coordinate 3,525,054 of JAZBNJ010000007.1, forward strand.
GATTTCTGGACCACCATGAAACCTTATCATAGTAAAACATTTTATTTTTCTATGACAATGTTCATAGAATGATATTAAATGTCAATACGACACGGTCCTATGGTGGCCTAGGAATAAAATTGGATTACTAACTACTACGTAAATTTCAGTGAGCGAATCGTTTTTTTTTTTTATTTGGCATAGTCATTCAGATGACCGTAAAAGTAACAAAAATTTGGAGTTGAAATAAAAAATACAATAAGACTCCAAAAACCAATCTTAATATATTAAACTTACTGCAAGCTTTTGTTTAACTATATATATCAAGGATTTTTGTTATTTAATTTGGGCCAATTCTCATAAACCAAATTAAATATATAGTCACTTGCAGGAGTTGAATTGACACCTACTAATTTAAAAAAATTAGTTAATGCATTAGATTGTCCAGTGTTAACGAGCTAGAGATACTAATTTCGGATTATGTTAAAAATGTAATTCTGTATGACTAAATAGATATTATATTTCGCTATCTCCCTCTCTGTCATTTCTGCTTTGAATACCAACCACTGTTTCCGCTCACATCCTGTAACTTATACTTCAACTACTTAATGATACACTTGCCTGTAGAACTTATCTATCCTTGTTAGGGTTCCGTACCCAAAGGGTGCCAACGGGACCCTATTACTGAGACTCCGCTGTCTGTCTGTCTGTTACAGGGCTCTATCTCCTGAGCCGTAATAGTTAGACACTTGAAATTTTCACAGATTATGTAATATTGTGCCCGCCATAACAAAAAATACTAAAATAGACATTTAAGGGAGGAGGGGGGGGGGGATTTTTTGTCGTTTTTTGTTCGACATTATAAACGGTAACGGTAGACGCATGAAATATTCATAGAATATTTAGTAGTATATATTCATTTTAAATATAAATAATTAAAATAAAATACCTAAGTATTTACTTAAGGGGAGCTTCCATATACTAAACGTGATGTTTGCCGTTTTTTGCTAATGCCTAATATTATAGATTTTTGACAAACATGTTCCTTTGAAGCCCGTGCGGGTCAAACACTTTCCAGCACCCTGGCTCACTTCTGAAATTAGAGCCCTAATGGCAAAGAAAAATCGTGCTCGTGTGGTTTTGCGCCATCAGCCAAGTGAGGGAAATCATCAAAAATATGTCAGTCTGCGTAACCTTTGCAATAGGAGGTGTAGAGATGCCAGACGTCGGTACATCCATGAGTCGATTGAAAGCTGTCCCCCCACAAAACTGTGGAATTTCCTTAAGTCATTGGGGTTAGGCAAATCCAAGGAAAAGGCTCCCACTTCTTTCGACCTTAATGCCCTCAACTTACATTTCAGTACTTCGCCAGTCACTTTGGACCCTTCCATCAAGCAGCGTACTTTAAACAAGCTTGCCAATGCCCCTCAACAGGACTTCGCTTACTTTGATCTCGACACTATTTCTTCTAAAGAAACGTTGGAGCTACTGCGGTCTATTGGGACGAGAGCCATAGGTGAGGATGGCTTGAGCAGGGATATGCTTCTGCATGTGGCGGAGTATATTGCTCCTATTGTCTCCCACATTATTAATTATTCCTTTTCCACTGGTAATTTCCCCACGTTGTGGAAATTAGCAAATGTTATTCCTCTCCCTAAATCCTCAAATCCTTCAAGTTATTCCGAACTTCGTCCTATTTCAATTCTGCCGATACTCTCCAAAGTTCCTGAGCATTTCGTTTGTCGACGTCTGTCTCGGCATCTTAATGCTCACAATCTCCTTAATCCTTTCCAATCCGGCTTCCGCCCCGGGCATGGCACTGTCACTGCTCTTGTCAAGGTCACCGATGACATTCGTCTCAATATTGAAAATAGGAAACTTACAGTTCTTGTGCTTCTCGATTTCAGTAGCGCCTTTAACACTGTTGACTTTGATATTTTATTAGGTATTCTCAAAACTTTAAACATCTCCAACCCAACTTTGTCCTGGTTTCAGTCTTATCTCACGGGGAGGCGCCAGAGAGTGAGGCTGGATGATGTCTGTTCTGAGTGGAGCAGTCTTACGTCTGGTGTCCCCCAGGGGGCAGTGCTTTCTCCTCTCCTCTTCTCCATTTTCATAAATGGTATAACGGCATCACTATTTTCCTCCTACCATCTTTATGCTGATGATCTACAGATATATGCAGCGGCGGATATTGATGATTTCCCTGACTTGATTAACCGCGTCAACATTGACCTCGAGGCTATACGGGGTTGGGCGGCTGATTTTGGCCTCAAGGTGAATGCTAAGAAGTCGCAAGCGATGGTTGTCGGTAGCCCACACTTCATTTCGAGGCTGTCTGACATGGTGTTGCCCGAATTAATTTTTGATGGAACGTTAATTCCTTTCTCACCCACGGTAAAAAATTTGGGCATCATCATGGATCAGACGCTTTCCTGGTCGGCTCATGTCTCTGAGGTCAGCCGCAAGCTTTTTGCCTCAGTCCATTCACTTAGACGCCTGCAAAATTTCCTTCCTCTGCACACTAAGATTACACTGGCACAATCTCTCCTTCTCCCTCTCCTCGACTACGGCGACATAGCCTACCTAGATCTCTCTGAGCAGCTGCTCGACAAGCTTGAGCGACTTCAGAATGTGTGCATACGCTTCATTTTCGGTCTCCGAAAATACGATCACGTGTCTAGTTTTCGTGCTCAGCTGAAGTGGCTACCACTTCGTCATCGCCGTAATATTCACGTCCTGTCGTTGCTCTTCAATGTCCTTTTTAATCCTCAGTCCCCTTCCTATCTTTCAGAAAGGTTCAGTTACTTGGCTGCTGGGTCTGGAAATCGGCTGCGGTCGAGTAATAACCTTTCTCTCGCTTTTCCAGTTTCCAAATCCAAATCCTACTCTAAATCCTTCTCCGTGCACGCTGTGAGTTTGTGGAATCGGTTGCCGGGTGATATCAGGCAGGCACAGTCGGTTGCCAGTTTGCGGAATCGCTTAAGGGCGCACTGGCTTGACAGTTCATCGTAAAATCTTAAGGAGGCAGTGTTGTATGCTCTTTTTTGTGTATATGTGGTGTATATGTATATTATGAACTTTGCATGTAGTTCATTTGTGTTGATATGTATTAGTTTATTGACTTTATTATTATGTATTAGTGTGTACCTATATATTTATGTGTATTTATAATGAATTTTTGAGTTAATTTAAATTTGTGTTCTTTGACCTTTTCATTGTACTTGTAGTGTCTACTCTTATGTCTGATATCCTGTCAAACGTTCAAAGGTTAACTGGAAGAGATCCCTTTAAGGGATAAGTTCGCCTTTGTACATCTTATTATCCTGTGTTCTGTTATTATCATGTGTTTTTATGTACAATAAAGAGTTTTACAATACAATACAATACAATTATATAGATAGTGATACGGAACCCATCGTTCGCGAGTCCGACTCGCACTTGGCCGGTTTTTAATTGATCGTCAAGCAAATTTATTTTCTAGACAGGCCTATTGAACAGCTTAGAGATAAGTTGGACTTGCTTTGGCTTATTGGAAAGTTTGATTGATGTGGATGATTATTAAAACAAAATAAGTTAGTTTATGATTATGATGTTTAATTAAACGTAGATAATTAAGTTTTATACGAAGAAAGTACTTTATTTTGATGACATTACCGCAGACAGAGGCAAGTGGAGTTTTTCAACAAGTGCACCATGTATTGGAGGGCTTTGGGAGAGGCTAGTGTAATACGCTCTTAAAAGCTACTTCAAAAGGAAAACCCATTCCAGTAGACCGCTCTAGTTGCAAAAAGCTTGCTGGGCATGGCTCCTCGCATTTATAATAAGATACCGAAGGACATTATACAACTAGATTTAAAAATATTTAAAAAGAAAATGGCTGAATTATTAATTAATAAATGCTATTATTCTGTTTCACAATATTTGAACGAAGGGGTTAAATAGTTTATAAGTTTAAATCTAAGCAAAATAATTATCATATTATATTTACTTCATTATTATTGTACTTATCTTTTGACATTTGCTAATTGTTATGAATTGTTGTATTATTATAATTTTAATTTTGTTTTTTATTTAATTGAAATGATAAAATTATTTAGGATAAATAAATAAATATTTGTACACCTGCAATTGTGGGTAAGACATAGCGACCAAGATATAAAATACCACCATCCACTATTGTACCTACCTATGTTCTAGCAAATAAAGTTTGATTATTGATTATTGATTATTAGAATGACATAGCAAAGCTTTTTAGGCTCTTTGTATGCCCTTGGGCACAGCATAATGATACAAGATTATGATTAGTGTACCAACTATTTTAACCTACGTTTGACATATAAATTATTTGTATTTGTACTGCAAGAGTTGTTGCGTTTCGGGCAACAACTTTGAAAGGACTTTTCTTAGACTCATGCTATATTTAACCTAGACTAGGAGCAATAATAATAAAAAATATTATAAAGCAACTTTTATTCATAAACTTAAAAACGAGAATTACAAAAATAAAATGATTCTAAGCAATTTGTGGTAAAACTTAAACTAAACTAGAGAAGGCACCTATTGCTCGACAAAAATAAACATTGTAATTAATACAACTGAGACATTGCCTAGGTTTAGAGGCAAATACTAAAACTAACTTAGAGTTACATTGGTAAACACACGGAATTCGGTATAAAATTTACAATTTACCTGATAACGTAACATTAAACGAGCAAAACAATAACTAACCTAATAAAATAATTAAAAACACGGATATGACTAATGGAAGAATTCATTTTCAATAATACACAAAAAAAAGTTGTATACAACTAGATGTATAATAAGCGCAAGTGTTAAGTTTAGATGAAGCTAGTAAGAGCCTATTCACATTAGTCCAGTAAACCATTCCAGTAGAATGACATTGCGGGGCCGCGATGTTAACTAGCAGAGCAGCTATAATAGATAGAACCACCAGCGCAGTGTCATTCTACTGGAATGGTTACTGGAATAGTGTAATTGCCTAACGTTCCTGACGCTCGTGATCGCAAACAAATGTCAGATTTCGCATACAAAAACTGTCATTTGATTGCGATCGCTAGCGTCAGAACCGTTAGGCAATACGGCCTTAGGGCCTCAGATCAGTCAGACCAGCTGGATTGTCTCTGGCTTGAAAAATAGGCTGACGCTATATTTCGCTCGCTTATACGAGGCCAATAACAAGCCAGCACTGGCTGTCAGTGAAACAGTGAAATAGCGAGATTGTGAAAAAAAAAAAAACAAGACGCGGGTTGTTCTTTACGCCTTAAGCTTGGCCACCATGGTATGGCTGATGCTGGCACAGAAACTATCCCGCGTGATTCGGTAGTGCCACACAAACACCATGCACAAACAAACCTATCTGTCCTCGGGCCGTGTCACACTCAGCCCAGATCATACCACTAGATACCGACCCATTGTTAGCAGAAAGAGAAAACTGATATGCATTTACTTGAGGCAAATCTATATAATACTTAATTACATCTGGCTGTAAAGTTGCAAAGTTAATATGATCAGGACAAATATTTGCAGTGTCCAACTCGCACCAAAAAAGTGTATAATTGTCAATATCGTTAACTCTATCCCAAGATAACTCGTATGTACCATTTATGTGTTTAAACATAGTAAAATGTTTTACAGGCAAAGCTTGCGTATCCAGATAAGATGGTGTGTAAAAAGAGCTGTAATTATTCGATATTCCAATTGCATTCTGTGACCACACTGTTATTTATATATAAAGAATCTAAAGTTGCATTTATTAAACTTATGTAGTTATTATGTAGTATGGTTTTAGCTTCAGGGATCAATATCTCCGTCTTTTCCTCTTGTGAAACAACGACTTTGTATGTAAAATTAGCTCCAGCTTCCTCATATTTCTTAAGTTGAGACCAAAACACGTTAACAAGCGGGCGGTTCTTGTAAACCATTTGGTGGAAAGCACCTGCAGCTATCTCGGGAGGCCGCTGTGGTCTCTCACTAGTGGTATTGAATATTTTGAAAGCATAGTCCGACCAGAACTCCTCTTCTTTCGCTTTTTTAGGTTTTATGTATATCCTTACCTCATACTCTCTGCTGGCGGAAGGCAAATCAGTCAACTCGAACACGTAGGTTCTGTTTTTAGGTGGCAAGTCTGTAGCATCGACTTTGTGAAAGTATGATGGGTCATCAATCCCTGCTATTTGATATTCAATCCTGTGTTCTATACCTCCTGTTAGCAAATCAACCATGTTGTTAGGGATTCTCCACTTCAAAGTGACATCGTGAGGTCCAGAGCGTAGGACTTCTAAATCAGTTGGTTTGTCAGGTTTTACAATAGAGAAGTGGTCTATCGTGAAATCTTCATTAATGCATCCAATACTATTGCACGATTTCATTTTAAAAAAGTACTTTTCAAGTTGCTGTCGATAAATAGGATTTCCTTTGGTCGCATACAATGTAAATGAGCTCAAATTACCTACCGACAACACACGGTTAAACATTTCTACTCGATGTCCATTCACTAAAAATGCTAGACTCTGAACCATTGAAGTAATTGTTGGACGTACCCATGAGCATTTCAGTTGGTCGAGATTCTGTGAAATACATTTGAAACTTGAAACATAAGATGGAATTGTGTCCACACCTACTCGGCATGAGGATGACTCGTTGGTTTTTTTATTTTTACAGATATATACGTATACACCAATATCAGGCTTCTCTACAAATAGTCGTATAGTTGTATCATTTACTGTCGATGCAGCTATATGTTTGCCTCCACGAAAAAATTCCAAATCCTGACTGGTATGTCCATGTTCAGCCATGCAGAATATCTCCACTGGATTGCCGTATAATACCATATCTTCATCGGGAAACACAGTTAATGACAAACTGTCTCCGTAACATTCCGATAATATGTATGACAAGGATAAAAGTTTCATAAAAATGTACCATATTTGCGAATCCCTCTGCATAGCACCGCCTTTGGTTCTTCCTTCCACAAGTACTATATTGTTGGCATCAAATAGATAATGAGACACTGTACGAAATAGAACGGGCTATACCGAGCCTAGTGATGTACACTTTCCTCGTTTGTGGTAGCGTTAGTCGCTTATATATCACACTGGATGCCGTCACAATGGCACCGGGATTAATAAATAAAAATAATTAGGTAATTTTTAAGGTTCCGTGCCTCAAAAGTAAAAGAAGGAAACCTTAGAAATAACATCACCTTGTTTTCCGTCGCGCTTGGAAGTATTGAGCTGAATATTATTAAATAAATACTGAAGTCTGTAATTAAATTAAATCCCTTGAAGCTGTGAAATAATCTAACTTCTAAGTCAATCATATCAGCCGTAGGCGTCCATTGTTGAACACAGACCTCCCCCGTGCAATCAAAATAAACAGTCAAAAATAATAGTTGTTGAAAATACAACACAAACGTTTTTTTTTTATATCTAATGAGAACCAATAGTAGTACTACATCAAATAAAAGCTCATGGTAGCGCAGCTGTCAAAATTGTAAAAAAAAATTAGTCTGTAAGAATCTGTGCCACTATGAAAATGATGCAGGAAATGAAGCAAGTTGTTGTATGGAGACCAAAGCATTAATTCCTCAGTCGATGAAATTTTGCTTGGTTATTGTATAGTATGAGCCGTAACTAAAATATAAAAAATCCAACAAAAAAAAAACACCTAAGTAAGGTTATACCTAAAAATCGTCACTACTTTTAAAAAACTCGTATCTCGAAATGGATAATGTTTCCGAGTGCATTTTATTACCATTACGTCAAGGTTCAATTTTGTTCACGTATTGATTTGAGATACGAGATTTTTTCAAAGTAGTGACGAAATACAAATCTGTTTATATATGTTCAAAATTATTTTACCAAATAAGCCATTCGTATCACTATGTGATACTAGAAAAAATCAGAAATTTTCCGGTTCAAATCACTCCAAAAAAAAATTTTTTTTTTAATATTGGCATTTCTGCTGGGATATTTTTTTTTGAAACTTCATATATTGTTCCAATACGTTACATGAGTATGTCTGGTGAAGAAAGTTTGAACGGAGCATTTTTCCGTAAAAATATATTAACGATTTAAGACTAGGTATTTACTTAAATCCTATTATTTATTTATTTTTGGATATTTATACAATACTCTTTATTTATTGATACTTTATCATACTGTCAAGTTTTTTCGGGCTGAGGAATTACTGTTGGGGTCCACTACCTTTATTTCCTCCACTACGAGACGAGAATTGACATTTGTATGGCGGCGCCCGTGGCGGCTCGTGGCGGCTCGCGGCGGGCGCACGAAAATGCATAGGTACAAATATCAATAGGGATGATGACGCCATTAAAAAATAATTCGAAGGCATAACTCCAGTAAAAAAACGCTTTATTTTAGCCCTGAAAACCAGATTAATTTTCGAATTTACTGTAAATTTAGATTTTTTTTGCTTTAAAACAAATAAATAGTTAGTTGATTGAGTTGCCGGATAGTGACGTCATAATTCACTATTGCCATTGAAACTCTATGGGAGAATTGTGTTTTGGCAGCTCATAAAAAGTACGTCAGTTGATTGGTGGTGTCATCATCCCTATTCTCGTCTTGCTTCGTCTTGTCTCGCTCGCCTCGCTGGTGAAAAATGTCAAAGTCAAAAGTCAAAGTCAAAGTCAAAGTCAAAATTTCTTTATTCAATTTAGGCTATGATAAGCACTTATGAACGTCAAAAATCTACCACCGGTTCGGAAAAAACCTCTGTTGAGAAGAATCCGGCAAGAAACTCAACGAGGTATTTTTTTTTTAAAAACAATTTCACAATATTTATAAATGATATCTATATACTATACATTACACGTATTTAACACAATTTTATTTTTAACACAGTAGGTTCACTATTTGAAGGGATCGCTAGTGCGGATCGGAATTATTTCCAAATATCCCTGTCCATGATTTAATCGTTGACTTTATAATAAGCCTTAGATATTAACGTCTTTTTGATAGTAGATTTAAATTTTGTATCAGTTTCTTCAGTAATATTTTTTGGAATTTTATTATAAAAACGTATGCAACTTCCCAAAAACGACTTTTTGGTTTTAGCCAGTCTGTAAGATGGAACTTTTAGCTTCCCTGTGTTTCTAGTAGCCTTTGGCTTATCGACGTTAGTGGGAAAATCACATAAGTAGGTATGTTCTTCCTAACATACATGATTATTTCAAAAACATAAAGCGACGGCAGGGTAAGGATACCAGTTTCCTTAAAAAATGATCTTAAAGATTCACGCGTCTTCAAATTATAAATTGCTCTGACTGCTCTCTTTTGCAAGATAAAAATCGACTCGATGTCTGCAGCAGATCCCCATAAAATAAGTCCGTACGAAATAATGCTATTAAAGTACGCAAAATACACCAACCGTGCCGTCGCCACATCGGTTGGCTGCCGTATTTTCCAAACTGCAAAAGCAGCAGAGCTCAATCTACCCGCGATTGCAGTGACATGAGGTCCCCACTGCAGTTTAGAATCGAGTGTTATTCCCAAAAAATACTGTTGATTTTACAAATTCAATAGTTTGCCCATTTAACTTTATATTAGAAATTGAATCCGAGTTAGATGAATTTATCAACGAGAATTTAATACATTTGGTTTTCTTAGGATTTAGTAACAAATTATTGGCAGCAAACCATGCGGATATCACGGACAGGGTTTCATTGGGTTCAATGAAGTCGGTATCTTTCTACTAACCTTGAATAGTAAAGACGTGTCGTCAGCAAACATAACGATACCCGACTTTTGGCTTACCATATAAGTTAGGTCATTTACATAAATAAGATACAGGAATGGGGCAAGAATGGATCCTTGAGGCACTCCCATTTTGACCACAGATTCCTCCGATACCGATCCGTCGCCAATCAATCGCCATCACACTGCATTTTCTTAGATACTTACAAATTAGTACGGACGGAACCCTCGGAAATAATGTTGTACCGTGCGTCGCAACGTGCAATGAGTAGTTTTTAAACACAAACAGGATAAATAATATCGAACGGCAAACTGAGAAACGTTAATTAATGATATTGATAACAAAACAAAATTAAAATAAGTACAGGAAAAGAAGGGTGTCAAATTCAAATCTACATAAAATTAAACGAGCAATTTTTGTACATGTATGTATATAATTTTTGAATAATATTTCATATATAAGATATATATGTATGTATGTTTCGGGGATCTCGGAAACGGCTTCAATGATTTCGATGAAATTTGGTATGTAGGGGTTTTCGGGGACGACAAATCGATCTAGCTTGGTCTTATCTCTGGAAAAACGATTATTAGGTAACGAGTTTTAGCCCGCGCAAAGCTCGGTTGCCCAGGTATTTATTTATTCTGTAAATTGGCCGCAATTGGCACTTTTACACGTCATTTTTAGAGTTCCGTAGCCAAAATGGCAAAAACGGAACCCTTGTAGTTTCGCCATGTCTGTTTTGTAACTAACCCATAAACCCCTGTATTATCATTATTTTTCATGTTATTTTTTTTAATCTTGTACTTACTGAAGTTTTAGTTAGATATTTTATTTGTAATTAATTAACAAAAAGATAAAGCTACGTTAATGGTTCCTTTAAATAATAGTAAACGTATTCAATTGTTCTTGTATCGCTAGTAAGTAATTAATAATTGAAGCTCGCATCATAAGACAAACATCTATTACTAAAATTTGGTAGTTAAGTCTGAACAAAGTGCTTTGTTAATGACAGATACAACAAATGACAGAGCCTACATTATTTCTATTTTTGGCCACTATGCGCGAATACGTCATAAATATTTCGGGTTTAAATCAATGAAACTTCGTAATGTCCACAAGTTAATTGTAATGAATTTATAAATAAATATCATGGGAGACTTGACATCAATTGATATAGTCCCAAACGAAGCTAAGTTTGTACTACGGACACTAGGCAATGGATAACCATACGTAAATACAAACTTAAATACATATTAAACATCCAAGACCCGAGAACAAACATTCGTATTATTCGTACAAATATCAGCCCCGGCCGGAATTCGAACCCGGGATCTCAAGCTTCGTAGTCAGGTTCTCTAACCACTTAGTCATGCGGTCGTCCGGATTCTAATCTTCACAGAATAAAGCATAACTTAACTGAAACAATCACTTTGCTCACGCGCGACCTTAATAGAGCTAAGTTTTTTAAGTCAAGAGTACCTATAGTCTTTTTTATTCCCGAGATACAGTTATATATGTTTCAAGTTTTATCCAAATCCTTCTAGTTATGTGCGCAAACAAACAGACACACACACTTATAATACTTTATACAGAATTCATTTCGTCGCTCCTTGTTATATTTAAGGGTTGTAGCAAAATTGTAGCGTAAAAAATGTTTCAGCATTTGTTGAGTTACACCATCGATAATATCAAAGTAGAACCGTCGCCCTTATTGCTATGGCGATAGAGTACACAACACATTCATAATGTTGCAATACAGTAATGGGTAATGGTAACATTACGTCCCAGGGTGTTCGCCACGATAGGCTTTTATAATATCACCGCCGGAGAGGAAAAGCAAGTAACTAAGGGACCCTATCCCGGTATTTTTTTTTATTATTCTCTGTGTGTGTCTCACTGCTAGGCAAAGGCCTTCTTGACTACATCTCTCTGCGTTCAGGTGGTCTTGCCATCTACGCCTCGGTCTGCCTTGCCGACGGTGGCCAGTAATTTATTTGTAATAATTTATTTAGATAAAACTACTTTTTGCCAAGTTACTTGCGGCGCAGTCTTCTTGGCTATGATGGTTTTTTAGGAAGTTTTTTTTTTTTTTTATGCGACTGGATGGCAAACGAGCAAGTGGGTCTCTGATGGTGAGAGATCACCACCGCCCATAGACACCTGCAACACCAGGGGGATTGCAGATGCCCAAAGAACTAAGATGGGATACCTCAAGTGCCAGTAATTTCACCGGCTGTCTTACTCTCCACGCCGAAACATAACAGTGCAAGCACTGCTGCTTCACAGCAGGATTAGCGAGCAAGATGGTGGTAATAATCCGGGCGGACCTTGCACGAGGTCCTACCACCTGCAAAAGAAAGTTTTAGAAAGTGATGGTAGTTTGAAAAAAGTGTCCATTGCGGCCTGTTTTATACGATTTGAATTTGAAAGTATAAGTATACATTTATATAAGTATACATACGAGAAAGATATGTGTTTTTTCGTCCAAATGACCGCAGTGTTTGAAGTCAAAAGTCTTTTATTCTATATTGGACACTTTAAGTCTATATTGGAGGTACTCTAAAAAATGTTCTTTTAAATTTTTTATTGTACTGTTATGTCGGCATACTCGTAGTTTACATATATATTCGTGCAAATTACAGCTTTCTAGCATTGATAGTCTCTGAGCAAAGCCGCGGACGGACAGACAGACAGTGAGACAGACAGACATGGCGAAACTATAAGGGTTCCTTTTTACCATTTTGGCTACGGAACCTTAAAAAGTACAGTCAGCAAAAAAGCTTGTATTAAAAAAAAATTTTTCGAAAACTTTTTGGTTATTTTCAGTATTTACTTGTCCCGTTTTACCCCTCGGCCGCCATATTTACGAGCATCTCGATTGACAGCTGACGCGCGCCGTATATTACCCGGCTTGCCCTATAGTTACTGTTTTACGGCGCCCCCTTACGTGTTTATTACGGGGTATTTTCGTTTGTTTTGGAAAGGTATAAAGGTCGCAAAATATGCTTCGGGAAAATACGAGTAGTGTGACTGTTACAAAAGTTTCGAGTCTTTAGTTTTAGCCCAAAGATTGAATTCTTTTTAGAGCTTGGTTGGCGGAGAAGGCATGCGGAGAGCTTTATTTATAATTTATTAGCTTTTGCCCGCGGCTTCGCTCGCGTGGTATTCGGTTATCGAGCGCGGATAAAAAGTAGCCTGTCACTCTCGGGCTCCCGTCGCTCCGTTACGGCGGGAAAGACGGACAAACACACAAACACACTTTCGCATTTAATATGTTAGTATGGACTAGCATTTGCCCGCGGCTCCGCCCGCGTCGTATTCGGTTATCGCGCGCTGTTCCCTGGGGAACTGTGCACTTTTCCGGGACAAAAAGTAGCCTATGTCACTCTCGGGCGGGGCCCTTAAACTACCTATCTCTATGCCAAAAATCACGTCGATCCGTCGCTCCGTTACGGCGTGAAAGACGGACACACACACAAATACACTTTCGCATTTATAATATTAGTATGGATTCTAAAAAGCCCAGTCTTTGTACATATTTGTAGTAAACAAAACACAAAATCAGTATTACAAATAAAAAATAACTTAGTAATGAATATACTCAAACAAAAAATATCTATTCTCAAAAACACTTAGCTTTAAAATGTACGATTTTTCGCTTTAAATAAAAACCAAGCGACTTTCTTAAGTAAAAAAAAATAGTAGGCACAAGCTTTGCTTAGTTTGGGACTAGGTCAATTTATAATAATATAATTAATTGTCCCAGCATACTATCGTTATAATTATTATTATTTTCTAGATAGTTTTCGTATCTAAAAATACATGGGTGTCAAAAAGTATAATAAACTTTCCTTTCCCATAAACTAGGGTCACATAAACCTGAGATGATATTTCTATGTTTCTGAAATATATCTTTCCTCACAAAAGGAGCGCCTAACTCATATTTTATGTATCTCCTGCATTTCTATTCAAAACTTCTATTGAGTGTTTGGAACATATTTCGTACTGATCAAACATAAAACACGGTAAATGATTTTTAATAATATAGATTTTTGTAGCCTATTATTCTATAGGGTGACCTACTTGTGGCCCTTGGATTTCGATGATGGCTATCGAAGTAGGAAGTCAAGAAGGAAATGTTGTATTGGAGCGACTTGAATGCATAAAACGAGTAGCATGAGCAGGCGCTTCACAGAGAAAACACTGTAGAATAAAAATTTACAAGGTGTATATAATTTGATTCAAGGTATTTTCATTTCTTAAGCTCTGAAAGTAGGTTGAATTTAAATTGAAATCCGTGTTGTAAGTTCGACACGTTTAGGGATGCAGGCAAATTTAAAAATCGAATAGTGCTCCTTTGTATTCACGAACTGGTAAATAAGGATGTAATGCATAATTCTTACCTCCAAACCTCCATGCCGGCATAATGTTGCTGGCCAGTGCTGGCTGAATGTGCCAAAGCCAAAGAGCGCGATGCCATTAAAAAAAAACAAGAGACGGTTTGGCGCGAAAAATTTTCTTCCGCTTTGTTACAAATTGCGTGTACATTTATAACAGTTTTTCTTTATTTCTTCGCATTTGTGATGAAAAGTAGAGTGTTCATGATCAATTACAACCCTTGTTTACCAATCTACTATTTAAATATATTGTTCTTGTGTTAGATTTGCTGTTTATTAGTTTACCAAGTTAATGCTTCAAATAGAGATTTTATGTTTTATCTCATTTTGGTATTATAATAATTATCGTTTTAACAGAGTAAAGCAATCTATAATAATAAATTTAAGAATTACATTTAAACCCTTATTGGTTGGTAAATATGTATTTAAATTTATATAATAAAATAAAGGTATATAAATTATCCTTTTTCCATTATTTTCAAAGTCATAATGAGGTCGAAACCAAAGCCGAAACCCCAAAAAGTTCTTGATTAAAAATATAAAAATACTCGTTTAATAACTGGATCTAAGCGGCAACCAAAAACTCGATTCCTTAGTTTAGTCAATTAAAAACTTTTTAAACAAGAAACTAGAGCGCTGAATAAAAAGTTTTTGAACATTGTACATAATAAAATCTTAACAAGCTTGGGCTTTCCAAAAGCGTGAGCTGAACCGTGAAGCTCGTCGGATCGTGTTCCATTAGTTTACTCTAAATTTATGCAACTTTTGATGTAACGAGTTGACAATAAGCTGTTAAATAGCATAAAGCATAAAATGAGACTTGTTTTGTGTCCTATATTATATTTCTGTGCCTCCTGTGATAAGTGATACAAGTGCAAAATCGTCATTTTACAGGAGAGCGAAAAGAAGTTTTAAAAAATTCTGGTTTGTGAGTCAAGGGGGCTATCATTTACCGAAGCACTTTTCTTTATTCATAAAAATATATTCTATAAACGTGCATTTAGTGTTTTTCGGTAAATATTGTAAGTTCGAAGAAAATCGCGAAAAACCTCTGAGTTGTACCTATTGATATGTCTTATATGAGTAAATAATATGTGTCAGATGATACAAGTTTAGTTATATCATGGTGCACCCCTGGAGCACCCATAATACCTCTTGGTGTAAACTGATATGATATAAATGAACTTGTAAAATCCTATAACTCAGCGTTGTGTTCCCAGCTCAATGTTGCCTGATGTAAAATAAAACAAAAAACCCTGAAACAAATTATTTTTTTTTACTTTGTATCCCGTTACAAATAAAATTTACCTAACTTATATCAGTTTGCAATATTACACATCACAAAAAAAGAATATCGAATTTGTCTCTCATTGGTAGGTACATGTTGAGATGTACCCTGGTCTTGTTATAGAAAAGTTGGTCAAAAGTGGTGTAACTGTAGATATATCAATATTTCCGAGAAAAATACGGAACAATAAAATGTGAAAATAAATTCTACTTCATTTATACCACAAAGCACGAAAATAGCCTTTGGAGCAATTACATAAAGGGGTTACAATTGGGTTACAACTTGATATATATCAATGTGCACGATTTTTTTCTGCTAGTTGTATCACTTTTCACAAAAATTATCTCCGAAACTATAGCACCTAAAATTACGTGAGATAGACCCAAAAATTCGTTATTTTTTTCTGATTATTTCTAAATTAAAATACACAAAAGGGTACAAGTCGAGTTATATCACTGATCACAGGAGGCACAGATTTTATCTCGCCTAACCTCCTGCCTACCAGAGGTACTTTTTTTTGAATATCTTTTTGAAACTTTCAAATTATATTCATTAGAGCGTAAGATGTTCAGGAAAAATAGAGAGAAAAATCTACGGTTTTTCCTACTAGTTTTTCACTATGTACTTTACAAAGAACATCAGCATCCAATTAAGTTGTCCCTTGCAAAGAACATAAAGCTTTCTAAGCCCTCAAAACTGAAAAATCTTGGGTAATATAAAAGGAGAATAAGACAAGCCTTAGAGGAACATTCAACGTTTATTGAAAATAAAAAAATAATCACAAGATAAAGTGAGTACACGATAAAATCTGGCCATGCATGATCTGGTGTAATTTGCAATGAATGCTAATTTTCAATCAGCACTTTATATTATAAGTAATAAGTGGTTATGAAAATAAATAGTAAAAAAATAATCATAATTTAAAAGATATAAAATAATGTAAAAAAATTGTATATTTATAATCTATTTATAAAAAAATGCTGATAAACAACCTTTCAGACTAACTTAGTAGGTACTATGGTTTTTAATTGGATTCAATAAAATCTTTAAATATTAAGATTAATTAGAGTCTAAACGAAAGATTTTTTGTTAAGTATTATTGAAATAAACAAATTTAATTTAATTTAATTCAAAAATGGGGCGTGCATCTGTAAGTTTTAGATTTATATATTTCACAGTGCCTAAATTATGTTGAACAACGTATTCTGACGGTCTTTGCTAGGTTTTTATGTAAAAAATACATATATTTCTTAAACTGGACATTTTACTTTATAGCTTATTACATTGTCTTTGTTTGGAGGTGTTTTAACTTTGGCGAATTTGCCTTTTTGACAGAAAAATGCCTCCCATATAAAACTACTTTAGGTGTTTGGATTTGAAATTTTTCCCGACTCCCCCAACAGGAAAACAGTTACATCATATTTTTTTTGGAAAGATGATATCCTGTTGAGCTTAAAACAGCTTGTGAAAATATAAATACATTGCGGCATTGAAGTTGGAAACGAGTGAAGAATACCAAAAAATGCCGTTCAATGTAATTTAGGCACAGTGAAATACCTAAAGTTAAAACCCACAGACACTCTAACATTTTATTATGATTGTATTTTTAGTATATAGTTTCATAATTACCAATTACTTAAAGAAAGCGCTAATCTACGTAATCGATGATTTTCGATTTTCGCGCAATTTATGTTTTTCTTCACTAAATGTCGCTCGTGACGTCAAAAATACCTACGCAAAGTGTTACACACTCGGTCTCCATACAAATTGCTGAACTCTTTCCTTCTATCTCGATATTACTTCTGTGATCTCCTCTATCTAGGTCAGCTAATACTGAAAAAGGTGGAAAACTCATTAGTATTATGTCCTTTTTTCCTTATGTCCTGTACAAAGTACATATATAGTCTGAATTTCGCATACTCAATAACCTCCTTTTGTACTTTGCAAAGGACATAAAACATTAGGGCATTATGAAACGAAAGATTACGATTAATTTTCAAAAATAACCATCTAGAAAGTAAATATGTTAACTTATTTTTGATATATTACACATATAGAATGTTAACTGTGATTAAAAAATTAGATTAATTGAGATTAAACTTACCTTTGCGCGAGCACAGGCACAAACGACCACTCTTCACCGCCATTTTTGGAAAGTGACAGATTTTTGTTGACGTTTCTATTTTAGACTATGAACTTTGACAACTAAATAACACGTTATAATAAACACGTCGGGGTTGCCAGTAAAAAATACTTCACTAGAATTTTTTATTTCTTATGTCCTACCCAAAGGAATAATGTAGGTACGAGGCTAAGGGCCTTTGAACACGGTATTTATTAATCCCTCCATTTTTCCGTGGATGTCGTACGAGACGACTAAGGGTATAGGCACAGAATATATAATAGTACTAACGTACAGAATGGCCACGCTCCGCCCCGCACCGGTTCGAGTTACCCCACCCCTCAAGCGCAGATTGCAGGAAAACCGCAGGAAAGCAGTCGGGTGCGCAACGCGATGTATGTCGGCCGCACGGCACTAAGTTCGAGAGCAATAATTTTGCGAAATGGTAACGGTACCCTACCTACTTCCTTTTATAAACAAATAATGATTTCTGAAATTATCGTGATTAATACAACCATGACCACTCCGTCAAGAGTCTGGCGACTTAAAGCTGAGCGTCCACTGCATCGGAATCGGAGCGAACGCACCGTACCGAGCCGATGGATTTGTTGCTTTGTATAGATTTCTATGGCGCTGAAATGCCGATATTATAGTGCACGCAGCACCATAGAAATCTATAATGTCGACGGACGATCGTAAATACGCCAGATCACGAAATTCCTAGGCATGTCGTGGAATGGCACCATTTCATAAATTGGCTAAGGGACATCTGTTATGTCGTTCAAAACTCACCATTTAACGATTAGCCTAAGTGACGTTTAGGCAGATCGTGAAATTCCTAGACATATCATGAAACGCCGCCATATCAGTTCTGGCACATCGCCGGCCACTGCCACGGCATGCTCGCTTCGCTCGCTCGGCTCGTGCGTCGTGATTACAATGCATACTAACCACTCCTCGATTTGCTCGTCGCACCAAATTTTTTTGGTATCATGTAATTTTTCAAACTGTAGTTTTTTTAGTGTAGTTTTTCTTGTGCTATGTATAATATATTATAAACCCCCTTGCAAAAAAACGGGCTAGGAGCCCGTGGTTTTTGTATTTTATGTGCATGAAAGCTTTACCTACTTTCTAAGCTTCAATGCCTAAAAATCTGAAAAATCATAGGTGCCCGTTTTTTTGCAAAGGATTTATATATACCTATATATCGAGGGGTGAAAGGGTTGAAAGGAGGAAAGGAGAAATTGACCAAGAGACATTTTTGTGAACATTTTGTGACAGCTAGCTCAAACGACAGAGAAAAATTTACTGATTCCAAACATTTATATTAACTCACTATCTCAAAAAATGTCAATTTCTCCTTTCAAGGAGATTCAGAAAGTCAAATCAACACCTAAACACAAATACAACATCCAAAATGGCAGATACCCAGTGCCACAGCACGGCAGCCGCAGCGGCGTGCAATAAATCCTCCGGAGCGTTTCCTTCCCGTGTTCGTTACAACCGATTGATACGATTGCTTATAGCGGCGACGCTCGCCGTTACTGCGGCGAGCAGAAATAAAGGGCCACTTTCTGAAAGGGTTCTACCCAAAGGGACCGTTTATTTTTGCCAGTCAGTATACCTCAGAAAAGTAGACTTTTCACTACCTATCTTTTCACTATGATTCCATCCATTCCAGTCGTGAGGAGTCATTTTAGAAATGAGGGTGGGGAGCAAGCCTCGGATACCGGTTTAATTTCCAAACCGTTATCATGTACTTGGCGCAAAACCTTTTCATTTTGGTTACCGTTTATTTTTAAACCGGTTTTTAAGGGAATATTAAAATTTCCATAAAGTTCTTGTCAGATTAACTAGTTTAGAACAATAAAAACCGGTTTATTCTGGCGCAGGATAAACGTCGCCGCCCGCCGTCAGCCAGCCAGCTGTCACTCGTCGAATAAATCGATTTATTTAGGTAAATTTATTTATAAACAAACAAATAATATATATGATAATTAACAGAAATAAATAATTAAAAAAAAACTATAACTAACTTACTCTAAACCTAAAAATCTATATTTACAAATATCTCCCAAGTCGCTACTATTGGTTAATAAACCGATTTATTAATAAAGTCGCCAAGCGGTCGCAGCGACAGACCAGCCTTGGCCTTCACGGCCAACACTATGCTGAGTTCCAACCGTTTCGCGCTTTCGCATATTGTTTTTTTAATGTATTTTTATTCTAGCCTAGCTATTCAAAGAGGAAACGCTGCCAGCATCTTCGGGACCTTGCCTAAGGGGTACTCTTTGGATAATTTGTTTTAGTTTTAGGTTAATTTATTATTTTATTTTAAGTAAGGTATGTTTAATATGTATATTATTTAGTTTCTTTTATCAATAAAGTTTTTATTCTGTTTTATATACTTAATGTGCGAAGAGCGAATAAAACATTTCTATTTCTTTCTATAAAAGTGTAAAGATATCTTTGAGTTGGATTGAAACTATTCACACAGAGTGCATCTCATTCGTAAATTGGAATAGGTAGTAGTAGTCGAGGCGCCAGAGCAGTCAGCAGCCTGCAACCTCGTCATTTCACATTCATCACTTAGATAATAAACATCCTTCCTGATATCGACAGACAAGTTCAACGCTATGCTAACAATATCAAATTATAATCTTCAACATTATGCAGTCCTTACCTATACACTGTAGGAAGACTGTTAGGTATCTTAAAATTTGTATGCAAATCCATGTAAATTCTTTATTGTAGGTACAAGTAAACAAACACAATTGACAAACAATTAGATATACATTCATGTGCGGAATTACATTTGAAATTTTCCACGAGCTTTGCGGTGAAAGAAAACATCGTGCGAAAACCTGCACAAACCGGCGAAGCAATTCAATGGTGCGTGTGAAGTTCTCAATCCGCACTGGGCCCGCGTGGGAACTACGGCCCAAGCCCTCTCATTCTGAGATGAAGCCTGTGCCCAGCAGTGGGACGTACATAGGGGGATGATGATGATGATGATGAGATATACATTATGTCCAAAGGCGAATTTATGCCTTTAAGGGTTCTCTACCAGTCAACCTTTGAGTAGATGAGAGGAGCATTCAGTCAGGGACAGACAAAAAGTGAGTTTAATAAAAATTGAAATAGATAGTGGAAGCTTCACAGTACAATGCTATAAATAATAATAATATAATACACAAATTTATAAAATAATCCTACCATAAAAATACGCTACTCTATACAAATTCCAACTATACACAAAAGCCCTCTTGTCCTGAGAGGAACCCTATGCCTAACAGTGGGACGTATATAGTCTGGGATTATGATGATGACTATATATATACAAATACATGCATAGGTATGCAAACAAAATAGAAAATGTGGCTCCGGCGCGCTTTGCTCCAAGCTCAATATCATCGTAAATAAAGTAATGGCAGTAGCAGTTTGCGCACCACATAGATGCCCCAGCGGCACTGAGGTCGACGCGTTGGGACACCACGGCCTTTCGTGTCAGAAGAGTGCGGGCCGCTTCTCTAGACACTCTGCTCTCAATGACATTATCCGTCGCTCTCTTGCCACCGTCAATGTGCCAGCGCTACTAGAGCCACCAGGCATCGCAAGGGATGATGGCAAGAGACCAGACGGAATGTCATTGATTCCTTGGAAATTGGGTCGCGTGCTGGTGTGGGACGCTACTTGCGTAGACACACTTGCACCGTCCCACATCCGCGGAACAGCTCTTCAAGCTGGTGCAGCAGCAGAGGCGGCGGAGAAACTTAAAATTAACAAATATAAAGGTCTCGGCCCTGATTAAAACTTTGTTCCATTCGGGGTTGAGACCTTAGGTCCGTGGGGTCCCAGCACAAAACAATTTTTTAAAGAATTGTGTAAACGGCTCATTGATACCACAGGGGACAGAAGAGCTGGCAGTTTCCTCGCACAACGTTTCAGCAGAGCTATACAGCGAGGAAATGCTGCCAGCATCTTTGGGTCCATGCCGCGGGGGGTTCCTTTTACTAATTTTTTCTAGATTATAGTTTAGTTATTATTAGTTACTTTTATTTTACTTTTAGTTTTTAATTTAATTTTTATTTCTGCTTTTTGATCTATTTCAATCTTAATAAACAGCTTTCATTTAAGTAATTGCGTCGTGTTTGATATGAGAGGGACAGTACGATACGAACTTCGATTTTCGAATTTTGTATAGCCCCCTGCTCTGGTCTATCGTTATTTGGAATAAAGTACAGTTAACCTTAATCCCGGCAGCTAGTTTCTCGGACATAAATCAGACTTGAATGCCTGTCAACGCACAATTCTGCCGTTATGAATAGCAGCCGGAGTAGATTGTATAAACCAATAGCGGATACGGTATTTGATATTTGAGACCTTTTTTAACCCCCAGTGCAAAAAGAGGGGTGTTAAAAGTGACGTAAATGTCTGTCGGTCTGTCTGTGGTATAACTCTCAAACGTATAGATTTCGTTGCAGTTTTTTTTTGAAATGAAATTCTTTATTTGCATTGAACGGGTTACATTATGTCAAGATCTTAATTTCTTTTCCGTGAAAGCGGATAAGTTTCTTTGTGTTGATCCGCAGATGTTTTAATAGAATTGAAAATACAAACTGAAATATAGATATGCGCAGGAAAACTAGAAAAATAAGACCAGCGCTAAAGTCCCTCGGGAACTGTGCATTTTTCCGGTATAAAAAGTAGCCTATGTCACTCTCGGGACCATAAACTATCTCTATGCCATCATGATGATCTATCGCTCCATTACGGCGTGAAAGACGGACAAACACACAAACACACTTTCGCATTTATAATATTAGTATGGATATCAATATAGTAGGATTATTTGCTCGTGTTACAGGAAACACGCGGTATTAACCTTTCGCAGCTCGCTGGCATATTCAAACCCCTGAAAGCTAAGTGTAAGGCCAGAAGGTTGATTCAATTCGTAAAGGCTTTTAAGGTATTAAGAAGCCAAGAGCAAGCCGAACTCGCGCACTGAGGATTCCGAAGAGAACAAGCAAGCAAAAAAAGCATGTTTTTATCATATATTTTTTTTATTTTTATTTTTTTTTATACGACTGGAAGGCAAACGAGCAAGTGAGTCTCCTGGTGGTAAGAGATCACCACCGCCCATAAACATCTGCAACACCAGGGGTATTGCAGATGCGTTGCCAACCTAGAGGCCTAAGATGGAACACCTCAAGTGCCAGTAATTTCACCGGCTGTCTTACTCTCCACGCCGAAACACAACAGTGCAAGCACTGCTGCTTCACGGCAGGATTAGCGAGTAAGATGGTGGTAGCAATCCGGGCGGACCTTGCACAAGGTCCTACCACCTGCAAAATTTTTATGAAAGGACAATGGTGGATTGTATCTGAAATATGTGTATGTCATCTGAGATGTTTAATAATTCACCCGAGCTGCTGACGAGGGTTGATAAGGTCGAGGGCAAAACTTGCGATAAAATAAACAGCGATGTCGATTTGCCATTATATATAGGCCAGAGCCGATAATTTTTGAGATATCTGGGGGCACGGTAGTGCCACCGCCAAGTCGAGCGCGAAGCAAACTACCATCCTTTACTGGAATAAGTAATATAATAAATAAATAAGACTTAAGACTCAACATTCTTTATACGTGTGTGGGTACAAGTCAACGGCCAAGTCACACAACATTAACTATAATAATAAAGAAATCGCAGTAAGGAACCTTAGACTTGGCACGACTTCATTACTTTTTAGAGAAAACAAGCAGCTCCATCGAGACTTGGCTAGTTTTTTACAGAATGTTTTTGGTAGGTAAAATTGTTAGATGGTATACAGTGAAAGGGTACTAAACTTTGACCTCAACTGTAAATGATATTTCAGTAGAAAACTACAGAAAAAATGTAGGACAAAATCTTCAATTAATTAAGTTAAGTGTATGGATGCGATATTCGTATTTGTTATCCCCTAGGGATGGGAATACGGAAGCCGAATAGGATCTGGGCCTCGTAAAACCTACCTTAATAAATTAGCAGAAGTAGGGGAAAGTGGCCAAGGAAATTGATACAAAATTATCACACCCTTTTTATTTATGGCTGCAAGTTTCAAAATATTCGTCATCATCATATCAGCCCTAGGATATCCACTGTTGGACATAGGCCTCATAAGTAGAGACTTCCAGTTGCTGCGGCCTGCATCCACCGTGACCCTGCGGCTTTAACCAGCAGAGCTACTCGGAAACTCGAAACTGGAAGTTCGTATCGTGCGATCCCTCTGACACTTATACTGTTTAATACGAGAGCGAGAGGGACGGCACGCCACGAACTTCGAGTTTCGGAGTAGCCTTGCAGGTAATCTCCCATCTCGTTGACCCTACGTTGCGCTTTCCAATTCGCTTTTTTCTATTTGAAAAGTTTTCGTTTCCATACCCATCTATCCTCCGTGCTATATGGCTTGCCCATTGCCACTTCAGTAAGCTTGGCTATCGAACGAACGTCGTTCTCTTACGTATCTCCTCATTTCTGATCCGATCCCGTAGAAAAAAAAATATATAATTTACTAGTGTTTACCCGCGGTTTCGCACGCGTAAATCATTAGATACAACAGTTGAATTGAAATTCCGGGATTTTATTAAATTCTCGTGGGAATTCCCTAAAATTAAATCGTGGTTTTCATTGACGTTAAATTAAAACACCCATGGCAAATTTCATGACAGTAAGCCCAGCGGTTGTTGTTTCGAAATTTTATCCCTATCCCGTGGGAATATTGGGATAAAAAGTAGCCTATGTGTTATTCCAGATGTCCAGCCATGTACATACCAAATTTCATGACTCTAAGCCCAGTGGTTATTAGTTCGAGATTTTATCCCTATCCCGTGAGAACAACGGAATAAAAAGTAGCCTATGTGTTATTCCAGACGTCCAGCTACCTAAATTTATAATTTTAAGACTCTAAGCCCAGCGGTTGTCATTTAGAGATTTTATCCCTATCCCGTGAAAATATCGGGATAAAAAGTACTCTATGTTTTAATCCAGGTTATAAACTAACTTTTTGCTAAGTTTCATCCAAATCCGTTCAGCCGTTTTAGTGTGAAGGAGTAACAAACGTACTCACTCACAAACTTTCACATTTATAATATTAGTAGGATAACACAAAAATAGAACTTTTTAAAAGACACAAAACGGTAAAGTTAGTGTTAACGTTAAATAACACTTTTTGGAATCGGTTTCTGAATGCAGTTGCAAAATGCATTTTAAATACGGCCACTTACTTAAATATTGAAATCGACGGTATTTAACAAATACACGTACCTACGTATCAGCATTTTGCAGCTTTGTAAAGCCCCGAATAAAGGGATTACGAATACGTAATTAAGTCTGAAATGTTCATTCATCCATACTAATATTATAAATACGAAAGTGTGTTTGTATGTTTGCGTGTTTGTCCGTCTTTCAAGCCGTAACGGAGCGACGGCTCGACATGATTTTTGGCATAGAGATAGTTTATGGGCTCGAGAGCGACATAGGCTCCCGATAGAACAGCGCGCGATAACCGAATACCACGCGGGCTGAGCCGCGGGCAAAAGCTAGTATGTAATTAAGTCTGAAATATTCATTCACTTAAAATATAGGCAACGGACACCTTCACGTTAAATTTCTATTGTTTGATACGCTAATCCAAAAGGTGGATACGGTGCTGTCACCTTTATTGTTGTACGATTGAAGACAATATTTGTAATAATAGATACAGTTGACATATATCTTTAATTATAAATGAATTAAAAGCTTGCCAGTCTCATTCAATTGACGCATTTTTGGTTTCAAACCATGCTCGAAATTTTCCATGACAAATAGAAACCACATCAGAAAAGTTATCCCTTCAAGCAATGGGAACCCTCGTCGCCCAAAGCGTTAATAAAGGGAAAATAAAAGGCAATATATCTCTTGGATTAGATTCCTGTTCTAATCACGGTTAGCACCCTTTTCAACCTCGTTTTTCTAAGCTTTTTGAGGATTAAATGTGCGAAAAACGGGACCGGGATATTTATTGTAAGGCCACATGTCTGTTGCTACAATTGGAAAATAAAAGAGTAGAAAATGGAATCGTCAACTGCTTATTTAGTAAATTTTTATTTTCGTTAAAATGAAAACTTGACAAGTACTCTAATTTCTGTGATCGGTTTAACTTGAAATTTGGTTCAGATATCGTTGGATTCATTTTATATATGATTTTTAATGTTTTTCTTTTACAGTTCTTTACGTAAGTTGTATATGTTTAGCTGTTTCCCGCGACTCCGTCCGCGTAGGAGTATAAAAAATAGTTTACGTCCTATTCTCAGACCTACCGAATGAATAATAGGTCCTGTAATGTGTAAGTGTTCACTGTGCAAGTGTTCACTTCAACCACAAGAAATGGCTCCGTCTCACTAGTTTCCTTTTTGTTGTTATGAAAAATATACATTCATCATCATCATCATCATCATCATCTCCTTCTTAAAAAATCACTAAATATGTCTGCTTTATTTGTATTAAACCCAGTGACTTCGACACTTGTCCAATTTCGATTTGTTTAATAAGTACCGTTTCGAACAGAAACTATGTAAATAGTGTTTCCAAAAAGTTGGAACAGTTCTGAAGACGCTGTATTTGTTTGCCCGAGTGCGGGGAGGCCGCAAGAACTCGTTATGGTTGTTGCTTGGTTGCGAGCGGAAAGTTTATACGCAGGGGATAGAATAAGCAGTAGAAATGGGTAGATCCAGATCTGAAGACGCAAAAGAGACAGATCCTCAAGCGGATCCGAATCCCTTAATGACTCCTTTGACTTCCAGGAAAAAAGAGGAGGACCGTCGCTCCGAGTATTTCTGGTGCAAAGGATGTCCACAGTTTCACAGCTATCCAACATGGAAATGCCGCGAGCGTTATGGGCACCTTTGCGCCGGGAATGACGATCGGCGAGTTATTTGACTAGGTTATTGTTTTAACAATTTGAGATTTGTAATTTGACCAGTGTTTTAAATCTCTTGAATAAATTTTAAGTACATTATTTATATATTAACTTACATACTACGCCATAGGTGCTTGCAGATGTAGTTACCAGCGCTGTTTAATCTCATTGCACACCACTGACTACCCATTTGCCACTATAGCCTATTAATTCCTTACGCTACTGTTCTTTATCCAACCTATATTTAGGAAGGTTATGCAAAATTTGCGGGCTAGAGCGCCAACTGTGATCTTCATGCCGGCGCGGGTTCGATCCCGTTACAATGTTTGACGAGGCATCCTTAACGAGACTTATAATTACTCGTATACCGGGTTGTTTCGCGACCGGATAGTATAACTAATTTTGAACATAAAACTACCGTGAGACTCATGTCTCGAAACATGTCGAGCTAAACTCGATTTAAGACGTGAGTTAGTCGGGT
Source organism: Choristoneura rosaceana (assembly GCA_037349165.1). Classification (NCBI taxonomy): domain Eukaryota; kingdom Metazoa; phylum Arthropoda; class Insecta; order Lepidoptera; family Tortricidae; genus Choristoneura; species Choristoneura rosaceana. The sequence continues at coordinate 3,552,001 of JAZBNJ010000007.1, forward strand.
CAATATATTTAATATCATCATCATCATTATCATCAGCCAGAAGACGTCCACTGCTGGACAAAGGCCTCCCCCTTAGAACGCCATAATGAACAACAACTCGCCACTTGCATCCACCGGTTTCCCGCAGCTCTCACGATGTCGTCAGTCCACCTGGTGGGAGGCCTGCCAACGCTTCGTCTTCCGGTTCGTGGTCGCCACTCGAGAACTTTTCTCCCCCAACGGTTATCTGTTCTTCGAGCGATGTGGCCCGCCCGTTGCCACTTCAAATCTTCTTCTTCATGTTTAATATGAGGATAACTTATTGGAAAAAAAACGGAAGATCTTAATTTTTAACTAACTTCAAAAAAAGGAGGGGTTATTAATATGTTTTTTTTTTACCTCAGAACTTCGTCATTTGAACAGATTAGAAAAATATTTTTATTCGTTCGTCTGGAAATGCTTTCAATTATGTCCCATAAGCACCAAATCAGGATCTTATGATTGGATTCTAAGGAAATCGAGGGAACTTTTCAAATATAGTAGGAACGCCTGTGGTAATTTCGATATATCTAGGAGTAACTCATGCATTTGCTTTTGAAAATCACCATTTGGTGAAGTGGAACTGATGATGAAGACCAAATTTGACCAATGGAGCGACTACTCAATAACAAGACCGTCGCGGGTTGAATTTCAATTACTTTAACGCAGTTGCTAAGCAATTTAAGCTCATCGTAATTACTATGGTGAAATGGAACGGGTGATGAAGCACCAGGGCTCCTCAATAATGAACGTCTCTGCATCGGATAAAGCAATTTTTCGTAAACGGTGACGAGCAGTTGACATTTAACTATTGTATCTTAGATCTTTTATAACAAAAGCGGGAAAAAAATTATAGCAAAAAATAGAACCGACTACAAAAAACCATGAAAATAATATTCTACCAGTCTGAAGTCGGTGCCTCAGCACGAGCCAGCAGGAGTGGACCTATAGTCGTCTACCTGACCTACAACTATTACGAGTAGGTATATTGGGCTTCAATCACTCCTGCTGGCTCGTGCTAAGGCACCGACTTCTGGTAGAAAAATACCTATTTTCAGGGTCTTTTGTAGTCGGTTCTATTTTTTGTTTTTATTTTTTTTAAGTCTCTCTTCTTACTCTTACATTTAATATTAAACCGATTATGATGAAAACTGGTGATGTAGTTTGAAATCCTGGAAAGAACATGAGATAATTTTTATCCCGGAAAAATTATAGTTCCCGTGGGTGGGATAGCGTTAAATAAAGTTCTAAAAGTTCTAAGCTTGACTATGTATACATAGATAGGTAATAGGTATGTTCGCTATATTGTGGTACTGGAAGAATTATTAAAAAGTGTATTAGGTCAAATCGAAGTTAACTTAAAGTAGGACCATAGCGTTATGCACTTAAGGTTTAAAATATAAGTGTTATCGGGATGAAAATTCGCCTTTTTGCCATACAAGTTTTGACTAGGAATAGGAGCTAAGCGTGAAATGCATTTGATGTCCTTTGCGGACAACTGCGCTTCGGTTAGAGGGAGATGGGGAAAGAAAATCAAAGGAGATGGAAAAGCTTACACTCACATTATCATCATATTATTATCATATTAGCCGTAGGACGTCCACTACTGGACATAGGTGTCCCCCATATTAAACTTTAATAGTTACGAAACCCGTGAAAATTTTGTATGGGAAAATTTTAGGGTTCCGTAGCCAAAATGTAAAAAACTGAACCCTTAGTTTTTATGTTTATTTGGGCAAAAAACGGTACAATGTAGAAAAAACCTTAAGAAAATAAGACTTAAACGAAACATAGGCCAGCTTCGCCATGTCTGTCTGTCCGTCCGTGCTCAGAGACTATCAATGCTAGAAAACTGTAATTTTGCACGAATATATATGTAAACTATCCCGATAAATGGTACAATAAAACATTCGAAAAAAATGTTTTATGAGTACCTTCCATAGACGTAAAGTGGGGGTGATTTTTTTTCTCATCCAGTCTTATATCTACCACCTCATGCAATATTACCTATTTATTAAAACTGTGTTCACAATGTTTTGTACATTACCTACCTTTGGTACATTTCTTTAGGTTTTATGATTCAATATTATAGTTTATTATAGTGTTAGCTTACTTGGACAGATACAATGTAAGTACTTAGTTATCTCACAAACCACTTCCCTCATTTCCATGCCCGTGCTCTCGCAGCTTTAACCTAAAACTCTAAAAGCATCAGCATATAAAAGTTTTCTCATAACAGCGTGTGACCGAAACTAAGAGAAATTTAACTATTCTGCGAACAGTTTGGTTCTAAATTGTGAAACGTGCGAATATCAACAACAAAGATGTACCTACATTTCTAGATTTACTAATTGCATTTAGACTTTCTGAAGAAAGGTCGGCTCAGGAGTACTCTAAACCGACGTGCATGCATGAAAAGATTGATTAATTTAGAGCAGCGGTTCCTAACCTTTTTCAGCCGCGGACCCCCAAGGAAATCAAGCATACGGCCTAGGACCCCTGAGTGACAATATTGTCTTTGTTAATGCTCTAAGAAAGATAGATGCGTATGGGACCGCGGACCCCCAAACATATGCTCGCGGACCCCCAGGGGTCCGCGGACCACAGGTTGGGAATCAATGATTTAGAGGAAGCGAGAGTTGTATGCCAGAATCGTAGCAAGTGGAAGGATTTTGTCTCTGCCTACCCCGTTGGGAAAGAGGCCTGATTTTATGTATGTATGTATATAGGTATTTAGACTTTCCCATTCACGGTAAGACCGCGGCTGCCCAAAGCGAGATTGTTTCGACTAAATTGCCAACTTCCCTACAAAATTTAAGACTTTTTCGCAAAGCAAACTGTACTCTTTCCAATAATATCTTAACCTACTCCTTCTAATATCTTGACCTACTTTGAAAACTAGAACAACCCGAGACATCATTAAAATTCAATATCTCAATAACAGTAAACCAATTATAACTAAAAATACATGAAAACTACCGTAAGGAAATTCGCTTCCAACTTTCAAAAGCCGCATTGAAATCAGTCAATCCGTTTGAGAATTACGATACCACATTGGTGTCGAACAATTTAGTACAAAAAAAGTACCCGAAAAAAATCGTCTTTTTCAAAGTCAAAGTCAAAATATCTTTATTCAATTTAGGCTATAACAAGCACTTATGAACGTTAAAAAGATGAAATCTATATATATACCGGATATGGCGTGTAATATAAGCAAAAAATTAAAACATAGATCATACTCCTCAAACTGAACAACATTAGTTCAGCGAATTTTAAAAATATTTTTTTTTTTTTTTATTACACTTTTAAGTTTATTCGCAGAAGCAATGTAAAGCAAAAATGTTTGTGGCGTGACAGGTGACGTCAGTTGTGTTCTAGGATAGCATACATTGATGGCAGTATTTAATTTGTATGAAAAAAGGAAAATACAAAGACTCCATTATTTTTAAAAGTCGTTCAACTAATGTTGTTCAGTTTAACGAGGACGATCTATGTTTTAATTTTTTGCTCGTATTACAGGCCACACCCGGTATACTTATACATCACAAGTAGGTATTTAACACAACTTTATTTTTATCACAGTAGGTTCGCTATTTGAAGGGATCACTAATGCGGATCGGAATTATTTCCGAATATCCCTGTCCATGGTAATTATAATCATTGACTTTTTAATAAGCCTTAGATATTAACGTCTTCTTGACAGTAGGTAGATTTGAATTTTATATCTGTTTTTATTATAAAAACGTATGCAATTTCCCAAAAACGACTCTTTGGTTTTAGGCAGTCTGTAAGATGGAACTTTAAGCTTCCCTGTATTTCTAGTAAGTAGCCTTTGGCTTATCGACGTGTCACAACAACATGTCACAGTTACAGACATAAAATAAATGGGCACGTAAATTGTGTTTGCGGAGGCAATATGGCGGACCGGCGGCCATTATTCACGGTTTAGCAAATGCATTGTTAGTTCCTGTGCCAGTGTTGCCAACGACAACACGGAAAACTAACACAGAGCACAGAATAAGAGCACCATGGCAGTTCTTTGTAAATGACGCGTTTTTGAAGTAAAATGCTTCACTCTGTCAACAATTGACAAGATTTCATATTTCAAAGACTATAATTTGATTCGTTCTCTGTATGCTGTTTGGAAAGAGAAAGACGCTGATATTTTTAAAATTTCGCTACGATTATTAATTAATTTATTACAATTTTTTAAGATGTGCTTATTCTAAAAGGGCATAACTCCAAAACTACGATGCAATAGATCCATTACTTTTGTCTAGTCTCTATTAAAAAAAAGATCACGTAAATCATGCGTAAATCTGACGTAGACGTTGTCAAAATTATGACAGCTCCTTTTTCTGATGAAAAAGGCAAAGGAAACATATCTATTCTGTCGTAGTATTGGCAAATTCAGATATATTTTTTAATTTTTTTGTATCTTTTTAAATATGGAGAAATCAATTATAATAAATATTTTCCCATGTTCAGGAGGCAAAACTCTTTCGATTCCTGTAGTAATTTACAGTTGTTGATAAAATGAAATCTTGTCAATTGCATATCAAAGTTAAGTTACACTCCTAACTCGTTATTCCGTTAAATGCAGTGATGAAAATCTTTAAAAGTCTAGCTTCAATACTTACCTTGTTAGGGCACAGTAATACACAAATATAATTTTGTTTCTAAAATTAAGCATTATCAAAATAAAATTAATTACTTACGTCATTTATGTAAAACAATAACATGTTATTTTACATAAATGATGTAAATAACTAATTTTATAACTACTACATTTTATTAAATCAGTCATTTATTTTTGTAAATATATCGCGATGATATTTTGTAAAGAATTTTAATTAGAATTGTGGTTTATAACTAAATAGAGCAAATAATACATTTACAAATGATTTTAACAATAAAAACTTAATAATAATAATTAAAAAGTAAAACAAATTGTAAAGATATTAACACTATCTTATGCCCGCGATTTCGTCTGCGCGGATGTAGGTTATCGCGCGGTGGCGCCCTCTACCGGAATAAAAGGTATCCTATCTATTTCAAGAAAAGAGTTAATGCATTATATTAGGTACCCAGCATTAACTGAGCACGAAACACTAATTTTGTATCACGTATTAGATTGCACCCTGTAAAAAATATAATAATATCGCTAGATGCCGTAAATATTGTGAGGTCCGTTTGACGTTTGCTCGTGTTTTGGTTAAAAAACTAAATGAGCCAATCGCAAGCAAACGTCAAACGGACTTCTCGATCGATACTAACACTATCTAGCGATATTTCACCTCTATGAAAACCCTCATTGAGGTCATCGGTATTAAAAGTACGGGCTCTGGACATGAGTGAGTACGCTTGTTAGTTTCATGTTCTTCTTCTTCTCTTTTAAAATATGGCTTTCTGTCCTAATTAATAGGACAATTTCGCCAGTGACAAAGTACTCTCTTTGACGGCGGTTGTACGGTGATTGTAGTTTTTGCAATTTGATAGTAAAATTCCAGAAACCACGTGGAAGCAACTTGCGCATTAAAATATACCAGACACGAGAGCAATATAGAATTTTGTGATAGTTCACTGTTAAGGTTAATCGCCGCATAAAGCACTATCAAAATTATATTTCAACTAGCCAAAGAAACAGAAATAGCAAAATTAGACATTGTCTACATCCACCATGTTCGAATGCTACAAATAGTTTCATGTTCAAAACTGGCTAGCTCTTTGACATGATGACTAGAGGCTGTAAACTTGGTGGTCGACACGAGCTCAAACAAATCTGATATGATCGGGACCGCCTCATTCATGGACTGTTATAAATAGCACGATGCTCAGATTAGATAAACCGATTCTTATGCAGTATCAGCTGCGGGCTTCGTAAATTCTAGGTTTAAGTTCTAGGGTACGGTTTTGTGGAACCTACAGGGGCCTTTTTAGGGTTCCGGAGCCAAAATGGCTAAAACGGAACCCTTATAGTTTCGCCATGTCTGTCTGTCTGTCTGTCTGTCTGTCTGTCTGTCCGTCTGTCTGTCTGTCTGTCTGTCCGTCCGCGGCTTTGCTCAGAGACTATCAATGTTAGAAAGCTGTAATTTTGCACGGATATATAGGTAAACTATGCCGACAAAATAGTACAATTAAAAATTCAAAAACAATTTTTTTTAGGGTACCTCCCATAGACGTAAAGTGGGGGTGATTTTTTTTTTCTCATCCAACCCTATAGTGTGGGGTATCGTTGGATAGGTATTTTAAAACCATTAGGGGTTTGCTATAATGATTTTTCGATTCAGTCATCTGTTTGCGAAATATTCAACTTTAAAGTGCAAATTTTCATTAAAATCGGGCGTCCCCCCCCTCTAAAATCTAAACCGGTAGGTGGAAAAATTTGAAAAAATTCAGGATGGTAGTCAGTATATTAAACTTCCAAGGAAAACTATAGCGGCTAAGTTTGCTTGAGAATTATTAGTAGTTTATGAGTAAATAGCAGCGTAAGGTATAAAATATACCTATACTTCGAAGATTCCGTATAAAGTACGAAATCCTTAGAAAAATATTACTTAACTTTTTCGTAATGGCTCCGGAACCCTATTTTGGGCGTGTACGACACGCTCTTGGCCGGTTTTTTAGATATAGTTTAGTTTTTAATATAGTTTGTAATATTTAGTATTATTTCTGCGTTTTGGTTTACTTCTATCTTAATAGACATTTCGAAAATAAATAGAGATGTAGATATATCAGGTGTAGCCTTCTAATACGAGAAAAAAAATAAAACATAGATCGTCCTTCGCAAACCGAACAACATTAGTTCAGCGAATTTTTTAAAATTTATACATCAAATTATGAACATTGGCGTCACCGCTCGGAAAAACTTTTTGCAGGTAGTAGGACCTTGTGCAAGGGCCGCCCAGATTGCTACCACCATCTTGCTCGCTAATCCTGCCGTGAAGCAGTAGTGCTTGAACTTTTGTGTTTCAGCGTGGAGAGTAAGACAGCCGGCGAAATTACAGGCACTTGAGTATCCCATCTTAGGCCTCTAGGTTGGCAACGTATCTGTAATCCGCCTGGCGTTGCAGGTGTCTATGGGCGGTGGTGATCTCTTACCATCAGGAGACCCATTTGCTCGTTTGCCATCCAGTCGAATAAAAAAAAGATATAATCCATACTAATATTATAGATGCGAAAGTGTGCTTGTGTGTTTGTATGTTTGTCCGTCTTTCACGCCGTAACGGAGCGACGGATCGACGTGATTTTTGGCATAGAGATAGTTTATGGGCCCGAGAGTGACATAGGCTACTTTTTATCCGCGCGCGATTACCGAATACCACGCGGGCGGAGCCGCGGGCAAAAGCTAGTTTATAATACAACCTCCACGATCATATCCATCGTACACAGAATGGTTGTGTAAACAAAATCTAATTAAAATCATAACTTAGGCGTTAACTACTCTGTATCCCTTGGGTATTGAGAGTGATTGAAGTAGCATGACAAATACGAAAATACGATGGGAAAGGATTATTTACTACCTAAATCGGCGCTGCACTGTACCAGTGACGTGGAAAAGTTTTACCCCTTTCAGGGTAATTTACCCTCAGGATAATATCTAAGGTTTATTATAAATTCAATGATTATAACATGGACAGGGATATTTGGAAATAATTCCGATCCGCACTAGCGACACCTTCAAATAGCAAATCTACTGTGTTAAAAATAAAGTTGTGTTAAGTACTTGTGATGTATAAGTATGTAGACATCATTTATTAATATTTTGTATCTATTTTCAAAAAAATCCTCGTTGAGTTTCTTGCCGGATTCTTCTCAACAGAGGTTTTTTCCGAACCGGTGGTAGATTTTTTTTGACGTTCATAAGTGCTTGTTATAGCCTAAATTGAATAAAGATATTTTGTATTTTGACTTTGAGAACGACTTGGGTGATATTTGTAAATATAGATTTTTAGGATTATAGTCAGTTAGTTTTAGTTCTTTTTTTTATTTATTTCTGTTAATTATTGTATTGTTTGTTTATGAATAAATTTCTTTATAAAGAAAATTTAGAACCAATGATCGGTTTGTAATGGATACGAATATTTGTTTTTATACAGAACCTTTTAGTCTTCCGAATTATAGGAACAGTTTGGTCTTTCTTCTCCGTTGTTTATATAATTATTAGTTATAAGTTATCAGATGGCCGGCAATACTTATAAAGTGAGACAATTTTTCTATTTGCCTTGCCTGGGGATCATTTCGATAGATTGCAGTGCATTTTCTACGTTTTATTTCTTTGCATTAATCCTACAGACATTATAATGATACGGTGAAATGGTTTGTGTAACTACTAGGTTGTACCATGCTTTAATATAAATGCGAACAAAGTGTCCTGTAGGTATAAATAAATAAAAAACAGCCAAGTGTGAGTCGGAGTCGTGCACCAAAGGGGCAAGGGTATACACCACAAATTTTTGAAAGTTCTGATTCATTACTTGGTATATGTTATTAAGATAATAAGTACATAATAATAAAGATTAATCGTCACAAATTTTCCTGTTCATAGGTAGAAAAAAAAGAAGTTAAAAAAATTGTTCTTTCATTTCATATGTATAATATACTAGCTTTTGCCCGTGGCTCCGTCCGCGTTGTATTCGGTTATCGCGCGCTGTTCCCTCGGGAATTGTGCATTTTTCCGGGATAAAAAGTAGCCGATATCACTCTCAGGCCCATAAACTATCTCTATGCCAAAAATGTCGCTCTGTTACGGCGTGAAAGACGGACAAACACACAAACACGCTTTCGCATTTATAAATTAGTACCTATGGATTTTGGATTTCTGACAAACAGAGTAATTTATGCACGGATCAATCTTCAGACTTTAGACTTAAGCTCTATCTAAGCTGTATTTAAGATTTATATTAGCTTACTCTTATGTTCATGTTTCCGATCTTACTTTCGCCGCGATCTCATCGCTATAAGAGCATGGTGTAAAACCATCATCTAGCGGAGTATTATTGCTGGTAAGGGATATCGAAAATACCTATATCAGTGGATGTCACTTCAGATATTGCCGTGCTCGCTGGCAGCGCGCCGAGTACGGTCAGGTCGGGGAGAGATAATAGTATAAGCTACAAGACAATCCTAGAATTATATAATGTTTTAAAGGGTCTATATTAGAATCCATATTTGACGGCCCAGTGGTTAAAGAACCTGACTACGAAGCTTGAGGTCCCGGGTTCGAATCCCGGCCGGGGCAGATATTTGTATGAATAATGCGAATGTTTGTTCTTGGGTCTTGGATGTTTAATATGTATTTAAGTATGTATTTATCTATATAAGTATGTTTATCCGTTGCCTAGTATCCATAATACAAGCTTTGCTTAGTTTGGGACTAGGTCAATTGGTGTCAAGTGTCGCATGATATTTATTATTTATTATTATATATATGTGGTACTGGTACTGAAATGTTTTTTATTTGTCTCATTGTTTATACTGTGTAATTTTTTGATGTATGAATAACATAGGTTAAAAGGAAACTAAAGTACATATATGTTGTATTTTTTAAAGTATTAACCTTAGCGCTCCCCCGACACCGACGACGCTTAGATAAAAAAAATATTACTTGTTACTTATACTAAATTAACTTAGTCTAATTTTGCGGGAAATCAGCATAGTCCCGCGGTATATGGATAAACGAATTCTTCGCAGATGAAGTTGCGGGGAACAGCTAAGTAGTGCATAATCATTTTTTACTTTTAGTTATCTTTTTTGGCGGCGTTTTTTTATTGAGACAACTGCCACAATACACTTTTAGATTTAAAAAATTTGTAATCTGTTTTTTTATTGTTGTTGTTTTCGACATCAATTTTATTCATTCATTCATTTATTCATATCAACTGAGTGTCCTACAAAAGCTAGTTATGTTTAATACGGACGTTTCCATGGTGTTTTTGCTGACCGTAGGGGCTTGTAGCGGTCCAAGATGATATAGGGTGACAAGTGCCTCGGAAGGTTTCTGGGTCACATTTTTTGTAATAACCAATGCATTGCATATAAGCCAGGGATATCTAATAAGCATAGTAAGCGGTTTCTATTTGTACGGACGGACAGAGTGAGTTATTGCTATGTAGGATGTATTTTATAAACGTGTTTTTTTTTATTGCAAGCCAGTGTCTCATAAAATGTTGTGTTAAAAGAACTAAACAGAAAAATAAAATAAGTTTATGGTGTAGAACTTTGGGGTAACAACACTCTTTCCCGGCCCCGATAATACCGACATGGAAATTGCACAAGTACACAGTGGTCCCGTAGTAGGTCATAGGGCTCGGATGGCTATGTTTAAGTTAAGCCATGATACTTGGCTCAACTACCCATTATTTGTCATACTACTTGAGGGTAGAAAAGATTTTAAAATTAATTATTCGCAACATTCCTTTTTCGGCATCGGAAGTGAACGCATCAATTACTCGTAAACCGTGTTATCGCTAAGCGAAAATTAGCCCAAGACGCAACGCGTGTTTTTATGTTTAAAATTGTCTGTGACCTATTATTTTGCAATGGATATTCAAGTTACAGGTATGTATTATTAATTTACTTTACTATTTTGCAATTTCAATCAACCATTTTTTTTTAAATAGAGTGCTACGCTGCAGCATTTCTTACGTATTTATCTCTGCACTTTATTTATGTTGAAGCTTTTACTTATGTTCGTACCTACTTGTATCATTGAGTGTGGTATAAAAGTATCGCTTAAAATCTCAACTACTTGGTTTTAAAAAAACTTGTTGCGTCACGCTGCGTCTGTAGGGTGCAGCCAGGGTCTACGCCAGGTATCTGGGCGCGTAGCACTTGCTACGAAACACGTATTGTATTTTGATCTGCATTGAACTGTTTCTATTGTTTTGTTTTAGGTGCTCTTAGTGATGCATCTTGTAGTAGGTCCTTTATTTGGTGGTTCTACTCCAAAAGAAATGAATTATATTGATATATTACTTAGCAAAACTGTAGACAGTAGTAAATATCAATTTGGACTATCTCCTCTTCATTCGTATATCCGATTTTTTGAATATTTTAATAGATTAAGTTTTAAAAAATGGCAGGCGCGTTCATCAGACGATAAAGCTCTTCTTGTACAGAAAAAACAACGTGTCTAGCAATATTTTAGGCAGCGACTTGGTCTAATAGTCTGTGGGGCGGAGGCTTAAGGAGGCAATTAAACAGCTCAAGTGTTGCGTAAAGACTGCGTGTATTAATTGAAACACCTTAATTATAAGTACATTATTGTTATGTTAAACTATACTCCTTACATCTCCCTTCTTATAGAAAAAAAAAAATTACTTACTAAAGTTTTTTTTTTTTTGATCATTTTTTTTTTTATTTATTTTATTCATAATATGGCTTAGTTCTATTCTTATGCACTAGGATGGGTTTCCCATCAATTTCCACCTGTACATTAGGTGATTCATCTTTTATGACCCTGTATGGTCCTAAATAAAGATAATCTAACTTATTTGCTACTTCATTTTTTATCAAAATCTTATCGTTAACATTATACACTACTGGATTATTTTTTAAGTCATAAGTAGCCTTTCTCAAGTTCTTAGATTTTAACAGATTTTCTCGAGCCTCTTGCTGACTTAGTTGTAGTTTATATTTCAATTTTTTCGGGTAACTCTCATGGTTATACAAAGGTTGAACTAAATTCCCTGTTAAATTACTAGGCAGATTACATTTTCTACCATACACAAGTTCAAACGGGGTATATTTGGTTTCTGTATGTACTGAAGTGTTAAATGAAAAACTCCAAAATGGCAACCAAGTGCTCCAGGTTTCTGGGTGTTTATCAGTCTGAATACGTAAGAAAGCAGCTAAATGTTTATGGGTATTTTCCAGTGCTCCGATGCTTTGATGATGATAAGCTGTTGAATTTAATTGTTTGATATTAAGTAGCTCACTTACCTCTTTAAAAATGGATGATAAGAACTCAGCACCCCGATCTGACGCTATCTGGTTGGGAACACCGTATCTAAGAATGAAGTTGTTTACAAATGATGCTGCTACGTCTTCACTTTTCTTTGATAGTAGTGGATATGCCTCAACGAATTTTGTTAATTCGCACTGTAATGTAAGAATATATGAGTAACCATGATCGTCAGTTTGTAAAGGTCCAACTAAATCGAGAAACACTTTTTCAAAGGCATAATTTGCTGTTGTTGTTATTACCATTGGTTCTTTAATAGGGATGGAATATTTATTTTTCTGACACTTCTCGCAACGTTTAACAAATTTTCTTATTTCATTTTCCATTCCTGGCCAAAAGTAATAATTTTTGATGTTGTTGTACATTCGTCTCATGCCCGCATGACCACTAGTGGGCAAGAGGTGAAAGTCGTTCAATATAATTTTTTGTTGCTCTTTGTCATCAATTCGTTTTATATCGTTCAAAACAATTATTTGTACATTTGTGTTATGATTTTGCTTCTTTATCTCTTTCATTAATTTTTCTACAAATATTCCTGTTGTTTTATTTTTTACTATATATATTTGCTTTACATTTACTTTTTTACAAAATATTTCTAACTCTTTCACAAATTCGCCTGGCGATATTTGCGATGAAGAATCAAATAATTTAATATAAATTATACTTTTATTGTAATCATAGAAAAATATTTTGTTCTCGTGGTCAGTATCTGGGTCTGGTTTGTTTCGTTCTCTGAACGTTTTATACTGACTTTTGGTAATAAATTGTAATTCTACTGAGTCATTATTATGTGTTCCTACAATTGATTGACTTGAGGAATGTTTATCAGTAGACGTAGGTTTCTTTTGTGTTAACTCATAATTTTTCTTTATCTGTGCTCTCGTTGTTACATATACGTGCTCATTTAATGATTTTAGGTCTTGGCAAGTAATTAGTGCTCGTGACAACGCATCTGCCGGTCCGTTTTCTGATCCCTTTATGTATTCTATACTAAAATCGTATTCCTCAAGGGCAAGTCGAAACTTTAATAGGCGACTTGATGGATCACGCATCCCGAATAAATAAATAAGTGGCTTATGATCTGTCCGGATAGTGAAAGTAACGCCGTATAAATATGGCCTGAAATGTTTAACAGCCCAGACTATAGCAAGTAGTTCTTTTTCTATAGTCGGGTAATTTTTTTCTGATTTATTTAGTGATCTACTCGCAAACGCAATTGGCCTGTTATCTTTGTTACTTAATACGGCACCCAAAGCATAGCCAGACGCGTCTGTCTGTAAGATAAATGTATTTTTCTTAGATAAATCTGGATATTGCAATACCGGTGGCGATGCTATTTTTTGTTGTAACGTTTGAAATGCTGTTTGACATTTGTCATCCCATAAAAAGGGTACATTTTTCTTTGATAAGTGATTTAATGGTATTGCGATTTCCGCAAAATTTTTAATGAATTTTCTGTAATAATTTGCAAATGCCACAAATCGTTTGACCTCATCAGAATTAGTTGGGACAGGGAATTTCTTTATTGCACTAATTTTTTCGGGATCCGGTAATACTCCGTCACTTGACACTACGTGACCTAAATAAAGTAATTCTTTTTTTAAAAATTCACATTTGTTCGGATTTAGTTTTAAGTTTACTTGTCGTAACCTAGTAAAAATGTCCATTAAATTTTTGTTATGATCATCCAAATTTTTTCCAAAAACAATGAGGTCATCTAAGTATACTAGACATTTGTCATAAGTCAACCCAGACATAGCCATGTTCATCATTCTAGAAAATGAGTTAGGACTTGTCCGCAAGCCCATGGGCATTCTTGTCATCCTATATTGGCCCGACGCAAAAGCTGTGTACTGCCTACTGTCTATATCAAGGTCACATTGATAATAACCGTTCGCTAAGTCTAAGTGGGTAAAATATACACATCCCGAAAGTGAATCCAAAATTTCCGTTATATTTGGTAATGGGAATTTATCATCTTGTATGCAATTGTTTAATTTTCTATAATCTATGACAATACGCCATTTCTTTTGATTTGAACCGTCTGTTCGTTTTGGAATTAATAATAGAGGACTTGAAAATTCACTTGAACATTTTTCTATTATACCTTGTTTTAACATGTCGTCTAATTCTTTTTGTATTATGTTCTTTTGCGCATGTGGTAATCGATAAGGTTTAGTGTAAATGGGGGCTGTGTTGGGTTTCAAAGATATAGTATGTTTATAAATACTTGTAGTAGTTAATTTGTCACCTGGCATAAAAAATATGTCGGAAAATTTAGCACATAAGTTTTCAAGCGATATTTGTTCTTCGAGGTTTAATTTGTTTAGTTTTAAATACTGAAATAACATTTTAAGTCTGTCTGGACTGACTTTGTTGCACGTTTCGAAAGTACATATGTTGTATTCATTTGCTTGGTGAATAGATACATTTATATTATTTAATTGTATCTCTCGGTCAGTTGTATTTAAAATTCTTAGTGGTATACTGCCTTTTTTTGGTGATACTAATGACCCTGCTAGAAAAATTCCATCCTGTATCTCAGTTGAGCATATGACACAGTCTTCTTCTTTATCTATAGTTACGTAATGTATTGATTCAGACCTAGGTGGTAGGGTGTAATATTTTTTGTTGATTTGTAGGGGCAATTGTACCGTCTTGTCAGTGTTTGACAAAGTTAGAATACTTTTTTGTAAGTCAATTAAAGCTTGGTATTTCACAAGGAAGTCTTGACCTATTATACCATCGAATTGACATGGTAAGTCGTCGAATATATAGAACCTGTGTTCAAATACATAACCTTGGTGTTTTAATTTTAGGTAAACACTTCCGATTGCGCATTTCCTTCCACCAATTCCATTAATAACTAATTCTTTTTTGCATATAGGGATATCTAATTTCAAAGCACTGCGTAATTTCATTGCGCAAATGGTTGCACCGGTGTCAACTAACCATGCATATGTTATATTATTTTGTACATTTAATTTTATAGAACAAGTATTATTAGTAGCAAAAATATATTCGTTATTCTCGAAAAAACTGACTAACGGAAATTTTGTTTTCGTCTTCGGCTTGATTTGCTACATATACCTATGCCATCATTACAGTGCATCTCGTTTTCATCTTCTCCGTTCAAAATATTCAAATTTTCTGGCCCGTATCCATTATCTCTTCGAGAAGTAAAGTACTTACCTGGAGTTCCTCGGTAGTTGGATCGGTAACCGCTCCTGCTGGTGCGGGGGGCCCAGGACGCGGTCGCCCGCGCCGCTGGTCCCTGGGCCTGGGCCGGGGGCGGCCTCGCTCCGCCACCGCGGTATCCGCGATAGTTTTGGGGGCGACTTCGCCCCCGTACATACGTCCGGCTGTAATTATTGTAATAGTTATGATGTAGTGTAAGCATATCACCCGCATTAGACGGCGATGCTGTTTCTTCATCCTTTGCCCCCTGCACTGCGTCCTTTAATGATTTGTAATCGCGAGCTGCAATTATCGTGCTAATCCGTCGATTGCGCAATCCATCCGCGAATCTTTTGATTGCTTGTTTTTCATTAACATTTTTTAAAACAGTAAATGCACTTGAATTTCCTTCGGATTGCGCTATCGTTAGATTAACAAACATTTCGGCTAACTGTTTGCCAAACTCATCGATTGAATTATCTCCTTGTCTTAATAATTGCATTTGATTTTGGATAGCAAATGGAGATTTCTTTGGCAATAATAGACTTTTCATATCTGTAACCATATCTTGTATTGTATTGTAAGTCTGATTTAATTTTAGTTTCGCCATTTTTGTGATACGGTTTTTAAGAACGAATGCAATTAAGCTTTGTTTTGCCTCGGTTTTTAATATGGAGTCGTAATACTCAATGGAATCAATTAGCTGCTCTATTACAGTGCTATCGTCTGTCATTGCTGGTATTAAGGAAAGAGCAACTTTTAAGTTGAAGTCCTCCATTGTGGAGTTTTGTATTGTTCGAATTGGGTTGGTATCTAATTGGGTTTGAACTTGTGTATGTTTTGCTACAAAATCCGTAATCCACTTATACAATTCTTGGATTTGATTACAATGAGATTGTATATCAACTAAAATTTTACCTTCTAATTTATTATTTTCTATTTGATCGTGTATGTCTCTTACAATGGCTCGAAATTCCGCATAAATTGAATCAGCTTCTGCTAACTTATTATTTAATAATTCCGGCTTTCGCCTCTCGTAATTAAGTTTCGACAAATTTTCTTTAATATTCTTTAAGTTTGCATAAACATGAGTCAATTTACTGGTCATTTCAATTTAAAAGAGCATTATAATTAATTAAAATTTATAGTCTATTTAATAATTACTGTCTAATAGTGCCTGTATCGGTATTTATATCATATTATATTATTATGTACTTGTACACTATCGTTTGTCCAATGTTCAATATATCGAAAGGAAATAATTTGTTGCACTGTACCTGTGATTCGGGAACACAACACAAACACGAAATACTCAACACTTTCCGCTTCAGGCTCGATTGTAACGCTGCTGCGCCGTTACTCCTTGCCGGCGCCGGCACGATCAGCTGAGCACCTGTGGCAATGGGACTCTCCAGAGTCACAACGTCCTCCGCGAAGAGACCTGCGTAGATTATATTGCACTATCCAGTTTGCTGACCATGATTCGTGGCATCTCTTGTACAGTCTGTAGCATAAATATAATCCTCCAATAAACATCAAAGTGCACATAACTACCATCATCACACTTATGATGGACAAGTGATTCTTCATTTCCATTGTTGTTGCATCATTATTGCTTGTTCCAGCCGCATTCTGGGCGATAAATACTTCGTCTTTTTCTATTTTTGAGTTGCACATAATTGATAATTTTAATTAACTTCTTTCGGCTCACGTCGCGTAAGTATATAATAAAGCACTGCAATTGTATCTAGGTCACACATAGTGCAGCGGTCGCACTTCCGATTCCCGAATTCGACACCTCACGTGGCAGGGTCGCCATGTGGGGCGGAGGCTTAAGGAGGCAATTAAACAGCTCAAGTGTTGCGTAAAGACTGCGTGTATTAATTGAAACACCTTAATTATAAGTACATTATTGTTATGTTAAACTATACTCCTTACAGTCGATAAACCGCAAAGTAGGAAGTGGTACATCCAACGATGAAAACACTGCCAGAAGGTTTTTTTCTAATTTAGCTATTTCAGTGGAAATTACTGGATTAGACAAAGACCTTATTGACAGATGTCATAATCTGCTGCAGTGTCTTGCGTCGGGTTACAAAATTAATAGCACGACTTTTAAAGAGTACGCTCTAGACACAGCACGTAAGCTTGTTGCTACCTATCCATGGTACAACTTGCCCTCGTCTGTACATAAGGTCCTCATCCATGGCTCAGAAGTAATTAAGCATTCATTATTATCAATAGGTGAGCATTCAGAAGAGGCCGCCGAATCTTGCAACAAGTTAGTCAAACAGTTTAGGCGTGACAACACGAGGAAAATGTCACGGGTTGTCACAAACACTGACTTGATACATAGACTTCTTCTTAAATCGGATCCTTATATATCTGGTTTAAGAACGTTACCACAAAAGAAGAAGTCTAGTCTGTCAAAGGAAGTGTTGAATTTGTTGTTGGAATAGCATACAAAGGTCAATAGTTATATAATAAATAAACACTAGATTTGCATTAATAATATATGTAAATAATATATTTTTTGTCCATTACTGTGTTTGTAGTTAAGTAATAATAGGTAATTTACTTTATTTTTATTATAAAAGTGTAAATATTTAAGTTCATTATTTATTAAGTCCCAATTCTTTTCTTGTATTTTAGTATGTATTTTTTTCAAGTATCATAAATGAATATTTTTTTCAAATAAAATAAGTTTTTTTACAATAAATTTGCTTTTTTTATTTTTATTATAACGTAAAGTACTACAAAAAAAATAATTAATATTGATAACGCCAGTCATTACCTTCATGAAACCCTATGACCGCCACTCTTAGAGCGCGGGACCACTGTGAAGTAGTGTAGTAAATAAAGGTAGTGGACCCAACAGTAATTCTTCAGCCCGAAAAAACTTGACAGTATGATAAAGTATCAATAAATAAAGAGTATTGTATAAATATCCAAAAAAAAATGCTCCGTTCAAACTTTCTTCAACATAGACATACTCATGTAACGTATTGGAACAATATATGAAATATAAAAAAAAATATCCCAGGAGAAATTAAATTAAATTACTAATATAAACAGATTTGTATTTCGTCACTACTTTGAAAAAATCTCGTATCTCAAATCAATACGTGAACAAAATTGAACCTTGACGATGGTCATAAAGTGCACTCGGAAAAATTATCCATTTCGAGATACGAGTTTTTTTTAAAGAAGTGACGATTTTTAGCTTATAAATACCTAACTTAGGTGTTTTTTTTTTTTGATTTTTCATATTTTAGTTACGGCTCATACTATACAATAACCAAGCAAAATTTCATCGACTGAGAAATTAATGCTTGGGTCTCCATACAACAACTTCCTGCATTTACTGCACCAAAGATCCTACCACCTGTAAACTTGCACGTGGCATGTTTCTACTAAAATATCTAAGTGACATTACTTTCGTTCAATTTATTCGTGGCAGACCCTTTGCTACGAAGAGCAAAATTCGAACTTCGTCTCTTTCCCTCCCGCTAACGCTTATATTATTCAATACGGGAGTGAGAGGGACGGGGTCTTGTAAACCTACCTGTACTAAAGACACCGAGTAGAACCCTGTCCCTCAGGTACCTACAAGCCGTGATCGTATTACGCGTGAAACCATTAGAAGAGTTGTTAATTAAGTAAAGATTATTTTATTTTCAGCGTCTCTGAAACATGAACTGCCGGGATTAGCGGGATTGACTTTCAAAGAAAAATAGACGTTGATATTTATAGAAATTGTTGAAACTGTATAAATTACCCTTAGCTTCAGCTTTGCTCGCAGCTCTTATTTTTATAAATGGTAGGTATTTTTTGGCGAAAATATATTTGTTTTTTTGTGTAATTTATTTATGTACTGGCTTTTTCCCGCGGCTCCATTTTTAATCCATTCTAATATTAGAGATGTAAAAGTGTGTGTGTTTGTATATTTGTCCGTCTTTCACGTCGAAACGGAGTGATGGGTCGACGTGATTATTGGCGTAGAGATAGTTCATGGGATAGACAATGACATAGGCTACTTTTTATCCCGGAAAAAAGCACAGTTCCCGAGGGAACAGCGCGCGATAACCGAATACCACGCGGGCGGAGCGGGCAAAAGCTAGTCATTCTATAAATCAAACCTTTTCCATGCGTGTTACCGTTTTCATGAACGAGAAAACTATTTTTAACTTTTAAATTCAAGATTAGACAGGGAAAGTCACGGTTTTTTTTCTCGACTAACCCTATAATGTTGGGTATCGTCGGATAGGTCTTTTAAAACCATCGAGGGATTGCTAAGACGTTTTTTCTATTCAGTGATCTGTTTGCGATATATTCAAAGTCAAAGTCAAAATCTCTTTATTCAATTTAGGCTATAACGTCATTATGAACGTCAAAAAAATCTACCACCGGTTCGGAAAAACCTCTGTTGAGAAGAATCCGGCAAGAAACTCAACGAGGTATTTTTTAAAGTACAGATTCACAATATTTATAAATGATATCTATATACATTACAAGTATTTAACACAACTTTATTTTTAAAACAGTAGGTTCGCTATTTAAGGGGATCGCTAATGCGGATCGGAATTATTTCCAAATATCCCTGACCATGATACAATCATTGACTTTGTAATAAGCCTTAGATATTCAACTTAAAAGTGCAAATTTTCATTAAAATCGAGCGTCCCTCCCAAAATCAGAATGGTAGTAAATACTTAATATATCATAGAAGCCGTGGTGGCCTAGTGGTTTGACCTATCGCTTTTCAAGTTGAGGGTCGTGGGTTCAAATCCCGGCTCGCACCTCTGAGTTTTTCGAAATTCATGTGCGCAATTTACCACGAGCTTTGCGGTGAAGGAAAACATCGTGAGGAAACCTGCACAAACCTGCGAAGCAATTCAATGGTGCGTGTGAAGTTCCCAATCCGCACTGGGCCCGCGTGGGAACTATGGCCCAGGCCCTCTCATTCCGAGAGGAGGCCTGTGCCCAGCAGTGGGACGTATATAGGCTGGGATGATGATGATGAGAATACTATTCGTAAAATATCTCCCAGCTCCTAACCAATAGCAAATATCACATCTTGAACTCGCTAGATGGTAAACAGATAACCATATATCTCCGGCAACATACAGGATGTTCTAACAAGTAGAGATTTAGGGAATTCTTCAACGGTTAAGTTTCTTAACGGTTCCGTCATAGTAAAAGAGAAGAAGTAGGTCCACTCCGACCCTTTAGGAGACTTAACTGCCTCCGACGCGGACGCTTAGGGTTGTCGACGTCTATTTTAGATTAATTATCTACCGGCAAATAATTTTAGTACGAAAGTTAACTTAAAATGGTCTAATGTCTGTGTTTAGGGAAACCAGACAGATTCTATGCCATTATATTATTATTATTATACTAAATTTAAAAATGTTATATATAAATTCGCGGGAACGGTGATGGCGACTGTATACATAATTACTCATGTTTACCTACAGATATAACTATAACTATATTGTTTATAGGTAGGTAGGTTGGATTTTGTCTCTGTACTGCTTTTGGTGATCAATAAAGAACATTTGTATTGTATTGTAGGTATCTATTAATTTTCATGTGTCTTTGCACAAAACTATTACACTAAACTTATATACCATTAATTTGCAACTATACCTACCTAACACAAAAAATACGTAAGTACGAGTACGTGAACGTAAAAGGTGAAGCGAGCGCAGAAGAGCGAGCTAAGATTGAAATACGGCGCCGACAGCAGCGCAGCCTTGACTAAAGAAAACTTAATCCTCCTTAAATTATCAGTGTGTGCGCGCGGCAGGTGCGTGCGTGCCAGCGTCAATCGGCGCGCACACATATGAGCTGCGCGATTTACTTTTGTTCGTAGTGATCATACTTGTCCTCTTTTACTATGGTTCCGTTGTAACGGCAAGTTTATAACACCCTCTATCTCTCGTACCATGTTGCCATGGAGGAAGGAAGGTAATGGAGGTCGTTTTTGTATTTACCTGAAATTTATTTCTTAACTATAAGACTTTAATCGTAGCTCACAGTCGTAAAATGTTTATCAAGCAATGTATGTTTTTTTTTTGCATAGTTTGGGACTAGGTCATTGGTGTCTAGTGTTTCATGATATTAATTTATTACTTACTAGCTTTTACCCGCGGCTTCGCCCGCGTGGAATTCGAATATCGTGCGCTGTTCCTTCGGGAACTGTGGATTTCCCGGAATAAAAAATAGCCTATATCGCTCTCTGACCCATAAACCTCTATGCCAAAAATCACATCGATCCGTCGCTGCGTTTCTACGTGAAAGACGGACAAACATACACACAAACATACAAACATTTATAATATTAGTACCTAATATGGATATGGATTTAATATTCTTTACTCCGTGGTTATTAGAGTTTGCGAGTTAGCTACATTCACGCTCGCGTGACGGTAACCAGCTTAGGAGGTCGTTTTAAGAGCTTTACAGCTTTTGCAATGTTCTGTGTATGATTTGGGACCAACTTTGATCCCTGGACAAGTAGGTTAAAGTCATAAAAAAATATTAGAAAATATTGTGCACGTAATATTTCTTCTGACAAAAAAGTACCTATATCAAATTTACAAGGAAAATTATAACGCCTAAGATTGCTTGTGAATTATTAGTAGTTTAAGAGTAAATAGCAGCCTACAAAATATACCTAAACGTAATGGCTACGGAACCCGAACTTGGGCGTGACCGACACACTCTTGTTTTTTTGTTATTTCATTTTAATCTAACTTGCGGACTACGTAGAATTATTCAACGCGGCATTATTTTGTTTATTATATTTTATTTACTTCATTTCTCAATAGATGTCGCTATTAAGGTTTTTGTAACAGCCTTTAAAAGAGCTGTCATTTTAGAAATAGTGTCATTCCCTGAGCAATCGTGGCACCCAAACAAGAATATTATTTTTTACCCCCAATTTAGAGGATTTTTTTGTTTGCCTAAATTCTCAGGTTAGTTTTAATTCAAAGCTCAAGAAATCGCAGCCTTACTTTTTTAATACCACGTCGGTGGCAAACAGGCATGCGGCCCGCCTGATGTTAAGCAATTACCGCCGGCTAGGAACGCTTGCAACACCCGAATTATCACTCGCGCATTGCCGACCCTGCATAAACCTTTTTATACCCCTTTTGAAGACCTCCATGCAATAACTGAATCCGCACTGGGCCCGCGTGGGAACTATGGCCTAAGCCCTCTCATTCTGAGAGGAGGCCTGTGCCCAGTAGTGGGACGTATATAGTCTGGGATGATGATGATGCTGTAACTCGCTGGGAGAACCACGACAGGAAGTTCATCCCACAATCTAAGTGTTCTATGGAGAAAACACCTTTTGAACTGACGACTGATTTGACTTGAAATGACGACCGGATGGCTAAGTGGTTAGAGAACCTGACTACGAAGCTTGAGGTCCCAGGTTCGAATCCCGGCCGGGGCAGATATTTGTATGAATAATACGAATGTTTGTTCTCGGGTCTTGGATGATTCATATGTATTTAAGTATTTATTTATCTATATTTAAGTATGTTTATCCGTTGCCTAGTGTCCATAGTACAAGCTTTGCTTAGTTTGGGACTAGGTCAATTGGTGTCAAGTGTCCCATGAGATTTAAAAAAAAAAAAAAAAAAAACTGAACGCCACGCGACCGTTGTGAATCCAACAACAATTACCTTCACATAAAAACCGAAATACCCCGTTTTGTCTAAACCGTCCCGGATTAAAAGTGAAATGTAAATCCGTGGATTCCATTTGTCAAAAGTCAGTAAATTATGGAATTGAGAATCGTATATGAATATTCAAATTAAAACAAATTTTTGTTTTGTGACCGGCGTTTGGGATATGCTAATATAATAAAATACGTGTTGATCAGTTTTATTGGTGCATTTTGGGGAATATTAAGGGCGGAATTTAAGTTTTAAAACTCAGTCTGAGAATGATTTTAAGCTTTGGATATTATTTTAAGCTTCAGTTCCCTCTTTGGCAATGAGGGTTTTCAGAGAGGCCAAATATCTCTAGATGGCATTAGTATCGTGAGGTCTGTTTGACGTTTACTCGTGATTGGTTAAATAACTATGGTCGAGGCCATAATTCGTGAGACAAGTTTGACAAGTCAATGACAGTTAAAGGGTTACCAGGGTTCGACGAAATTAAATAGTGATGTAGCCGATATCGATATTCATTGTCGATTCGACTATATGGTTTGCTAAGAGAGATTTTTTTGTACCAATTCGGGAATACTATCGTTGAAATTGTCATTTTCATGGAAGTTAAAAAAGTCATACATAGCTAAATTATATTTATTTTACATTTTTTATGCTGTAAGTATCGTAATGTGTGAATAATAATTTAATTTTATTATGATTATAGCGATGGCTCTAACGATTAAATCCAATGTGTGTTAAGGTGAGGCCAATCAAAACAATAAATGAAATAATTTTCGTTGGTTTTGTATTTGCACTTCTTTCAATGATCTTACATTGCAAAGTAAATTATTAAACTAATTTGGTATTGTCACCATAATTCATAATGGATAAATATCACTAGAAGCCAATGCCGTGCTTTTTTTTTATATCGACACGAACAGCACTACCCTGACTGTGGCAACACTTGTGCACAATGAATTGTCAAACTTATCTCACGAATATGGCTTCGACCATAAATGAGCCAAACGCATGCAAACGTCAAACGAACCTTACGACACTAACACCATCTAGCGATATTTTGCCTGTGTGAAAACCCTCTGTGGTGTCTACCCTTGGGATGTAAATAAAACGCTGGTTTGATTAAGTGCTTAGGTGGCGCGAGATGGTAGCAACGTCCGCTCTGTGTCAAGGCTGAGCTCGGACTGCCCGCGGGGCGCTGCCCCCACCCTTTGCTTAGTATTTATTATTAAAAATCATCACATTAGAATAATTAAATAAGCATTAATATTATCGCACTACCACACCCTCATTGTCACCCGAATACATAGTCAATGATTGCTACTAAAACCGCCCCGGCGGTAAGCCAATGGTCTGAGATCCGAACTAAATCGAACTTCACCGCGGTACCGAATAAAACGTATTTTATAATAAATTTAGTAGGTATATAAGATAAATATGTTAGAAATGCACACACACAAACATCACGCCTGTATTCCCAAATGGGGTAGGCAGAGCACATGAAACGTTACCGCTTCGGAGCCACTTTAAAAAAAAGTCCTGGACAGGTTATTTTTATTTATTTTGTCCAGGATTTTTTTTAGCAGACGTAATATATTTTTTTATATAATTTTTTTTACATCTTTTAGCTTTTTAATATATACAATAAAATTTATTATAACTAAATAAAATATGTTTCACTATATTGTCAGACCGGTAATGTTCGACTTAGGTTCGTATCTTCTACTACAACAGGTAAATCTCTATGTATATACCTGTGTTTTCCGTAGTGCTTACTATGTATTGGTGTGCAATAAAGAGTAATTGTATTGTATTGTATTGTGTTGTAAATATACCAACTGTCAAAGTAACGCATCTGTTCGGTAACTATTATAATCTGTGCCCTAGTCTAGTCCTGCAAAGCCTCAAGCCCTCTAAGCGCGTCAGTAAACAAATCTGAACGGCTTACAAAAAACATTATTGCGCACCTAAATCCAAATAAAACGGGACGTAATCCGAACCTGATTTATTTTGCGACATACGTTACTCTCTAATTAGGCTAAAAGGTTTATTCGGACGTAAATATACATTACTTTTTACGAGTTACGGGCCGGGGATATACTGGTGAACTTTTCTGCAGAGAAAGGTCTCAAACCGGTACTGAAATAACGGTATTAAAGGGGTATATACCGGTTTGTTCCTTCATTTCGTTCGGTTTTTTAACCTTTATTATACGTACTGCTGAGTATGGGTATCTTCTAATTTCTTTTGGCTATGATTTCCTCTACGACAAATACCGTGTTCTTTTACCAGAGCTTAAATCTGGAACAAATGAAACCGGTATTAAGCCGGCAGATACCGGCTTGAAGATACAGATCTTCAACCCGGTATCTGCCGGCTTAATACCGGTTTCATTTGTACCAGAGACAACAGTGTCGAGTACTTTAAAAAGTTTATATTTAACTTTAATATATTTAAGCAAACATTCAACACAAAATTCAAGTGACGCAAAATAAACTTGCATAAAAAAATATTTTGTTAAAAACTTGTTGAATGGTATTGTACATACTTAGTGCGTGTGTGAAAATCATTCACACTCTGTGGGAGCCCTGTTACAACCTATATTTGTGCCAAATATCATTTAAATCGGTTGAGTCGCTTCTACGTGATTGAGTAACAAACATCTAAACTTCCACATTGATAAGTAATTTATGTAGGATAAAAACTCTACACATGCTCCATATACCTAAGTAGACGTATATAAACCCCCTTGCAAAAAAACGGGCACCTGTGGTTTTTCGTATTTTATGTGCATAATGAAAGCTTACTTTATCAGCTTCAATGCCTAAAAATCTGAAAAACCATAGGTGCCTTATTTTTTTACAAGGGGGTTTATATTAAATTTACCGACTTAAGACTAGGAATAAAAGTTATGCAATTTACGTAGGAAACTCAAAATCTACTGCAAAACCGGATTCACACTGTATCCTTAAATTTTATATCTAGTCTCTACCGCAATAGCGTCTTCTGAATAATGACTAGAATTTGAGAATTCCTGTATTTGCTGCTCTCAGTGCATCGCCGACTTATGTCCCGAGAGAGAAAGAATATAGTTGGCTCTCTAACTATTGCGACCACGCTTTTGGCTGGCAATAAAAACAAAACAACACCTAAAATGTTTATATATTTTTTATTTATATATGCAAAAAATGCCGTGTTGAGTAATAAACATGTTGTTTAAGTCTACTAATACACATATATAATACTAGCTGTTGCTTGCGACTTCGTCCGCGTAGAAGCATGAAAAATAGTTTACATCCTTTTCTCAGATATACCGAATAAAAGCCGGCAACGCACATGTGACTCTTCTGGTGTTGCAGGTGTCCATGGGCGACGTTAATCGCTCACCATCAGGCAATCCGTCTGCTCGTTTGCCCCCTATACCATAAAAAAAGAATATACACAAAAAAATCATCAAAATGTCAAGTCGTTTCGAAGGAGTATGGTCAGAAACATTTTTGACTATAATATAAAAAAAATGGACGTGGAATGGAATGGTTTCTTACACTTTTATATCTACATATAAAAGTTATTAGCAACGAAGCTATCCGAGACAGCAGAACTAAGGTCATCGACATAGCTCAAAGTATTAGCAAATTAGTTAGGCTGGTCATATCTGTCGAAGAACCGACAACCGTTGGAGTAAACGAGTTCTTGAGTGGAGACAGCGTCTTGGCAAACGTAGTGTGGGATGTCCGTCAGCCAGGTGGAGTGACCATATGCGAAAGGGTGCTGGTAGAAGCAGGATGCGTCTAGCCGAGGACAGGGCGAACGGCGTTCATTGGGGGAGACCTATGTCCAGCTGTGGACTGCTAGAGGCTGATGATGATGACGAAAAAAGTTATAACATTATTGTAGGTAGTTACTATGTACGAAAATGTAGAACGTTTGGAGACTTAACATTTTCAGGGCAATGTACGAAAAAATAAAGCTGGCAACAATAACGTAATCCTTTCTCGCCGACTTACGTCTGTTTACGCATGTTTCATGCAAATATGGTGTCATCTGCGACCCGAATGGCGTAAGTAGATCTGCGTTGTTTTACGCTAAAGGGAAAGCTGCGTAATTGTAGCTGCAACAAAGTCATTGCAAGAAAGATAAGATTAACATTCACATAATGCCCTTTGCTTCATCTATTATAGTGCGGTCTGCAAAGTAGCTTGTTAGTCTTGGTTGTGCTTTTCTGCACCTAATGAGATAATGTAATTTATTTATCTATCTATACAGCGTGTATTTTTAATACTACCTCAAAGTGTAACCAGACGAAAATTTAAATTATGTGAACCGATATCAATACAAATTGTTAATTTATAATTATCTAAGAGAGCGTAATTAATTTTCGAAATATTTTCGAGCAGCAATGTAATGCGTACAAGAAGAGAGAAGCGTTCTGTGACAGCTGTCACGACAAAAAGTGCGACGTTTGGAATAAAAACAAAGTAGTATCTCGTAACGATACATTGCGTGCTAATTAATTTTGTAAGGAAAGTAATAAGTCTAAATTTTTTACTAAAACATAATAAAATGTGCTTATTAGGGCCTTCACTAACTGCCCTTAAAGTTTGAGGTAGTATTAAAAATACACGCTGTATATATATAAATCAATTTCTGTTCGTTAGTCTCGATAAAACTCTAGAACGGCTGGACCGATTTGGCTAATTTTTGTTTTGAATTATTTGTAGAAGTCCAGGGAAGGTTTAAAAGGTGAGTAAGTAAATATAAAAAAAAGAAAAATGAGGCGGTACGAAGTTTGCCGGGTCAGCTAGTTTATTTATGTATTTGGGCACAAACGGTACAATAAAACTTACATTATAAACAATGACATCTAAGATAAACGAAATTTTTAGCGCCATAGCAACTATGGTTAGCTGTAACTCCGGTAACTTATAAATGGGATAAGAAAATTGAAACCTAACTAAAACCAAAATCCTTCATACATGTCTTAAATTCACCTGTTTTATGAAAAATAAAAATAGTTTTATTATTAGACCAATGCCAATTGGCGTGAAACTAAAAGGGCTGTTTCACCATCCACTGATTAGTGTTAACTGACGGTTAAATGTGATGCCGTCTCCGTCTATTCGAACAAAACAAATAGAGACGGCATCACATTTAACCGTCAGTTAACACTAATCAATGGATGGTGAAAAAGACTTGTCGATCGAACCTCAATACAGTAAACTAAAGCCTGATTTATAATTATAACGATCGTGAATTAATTTCAAAATGGCCATCAAGAAACAAGTAATTTCTTAGATAAACGGTAGTTTAATTTAAATTCCAAACTCAATTACATCGACTCGTTGCTTGATTGATTAATATTAAAGATGCTAGATCAGAAAACACTTAATTTGTAAGCGCTTGACGCTTGTAAAATACTATCTAAGCTTCGTCCTGTTGAGAAAATCAATGTCCCCTAGGAATATAGCAAAATTCAATCCTAATCTTTATCTAATATAGTGGTTTCCTTAGTGGTTTAACCTATGGCTTCTCAATAGAGGCCAAAGGTTAGTTTGAGTTTATCAGTCATCGAAAAAGCTTGTACGATTTTTCTTGCAAGTCTAAACTCGGCTTAGCTAGCTAACCTCAATTATAAAGTTAAAATGCAAAATTGAAAAACGAAGCATCTCGCTTTACTTGGTTTTCAATTTTAAAATTTTAACTAAAAAAAATGCCATGTTATTTACCGATGCAAATAATTAATTTGAACTCAGAGTGAACAATAATTTCAAAAGTAAACAAATTTATTTAATAGTTGCCATGAGAATTGAATTATAAAAATAGTCTAGTTTCAGTTCAATAACTATTATAGCGTTTTTTGCTTTACTGTAAACTTTTTTCAAATATGCAATTACTTTGTATTTGATTACGACAGCTAACTGAGTGTTCACGCCAGTACATTCACCAGAAGAAGCCTTAACACATATGTAATTAAATCCATTTTGCTTTGTTTAAATTCCTACCCAATCAGACTGCCTACAAATCACGACATACATTCGCTACACCAATAAAAACACACGCATATCATGACATACGACTCTCATCCAGTCACAAGCATCACTCATGCATACGTCACACATTCCTTACTAACACTTAACACGTAATAATAATAATAATAAAATCTTTATTCGGATTCGATTTGTGGCATTCGAAAATGGCGGATGTGGCCAATATATTATTTTGCTATTTCTGTTTTTTTGGCTGGTTGAAGTATAATTTTGATAGTGTTTTATGCGGCGATTAAGCTTAACAGTGAACAGTGATCATAAAATTGTATATTGCTCTCGTGTCTGACATTTTTTAATGCGCAAGTTGTCTCCACGTGGTTTCTGGAATTTTACTATCCAGTTGCAAAAACTACGGCTACCGAACAACGTCCCTCTCAAAGAGAGTACTTTGACACTGGCGAAATTGTCCTAATAAGGACAGAAAGCCATTTTTTAAAAGAGAAGAAGAAGAAATCTTTATTCAATAAGACAAAATTATACGAGTACAAAGTGGGAATAAACAATTAAAAAGAAAGCATAGGTTAAACATAGCACAATTAAATAAGTTGAGTCCTGACTCACAAACTAGGCAAGGCCTGTATCTTGTAAGTCAGTAAGTGTACTCAAGCACTCGCCTTTCATCTTCTGTTCACACAACAATTGAATAGTAAATTAAGTTAAGCTAATTATATGTCATATACCGAAATTTTTATTTTACTAAAAGTCAATTAAATTCACCTTGTTCCTATACTGAACACTGAGCCTGGGTTAAAGAACTATAGCGCAAGCCTTCTCATTACGAGGGGAGGCCTGTGCCTGGGATCCATTATTATTATTATTATTAATATTATAAATGCGAAAGTGTGTTTGTATGTTTGTGTGTTTGTATGTTTGTATGTTTGTCCCTCTTTAACGCCGTAACGGAGCGACGGATCGACGTGATTTTTGGCATAGAGATAGTTTATGGGCCCGAGAGTGCCATAGGCTACTTTTTATCCCGGAAAAATGCATAGTTCCCGAGGGAACAGCGCGCGATAACCGAATACCACGCGGGCGGAGCCGCGGGCAAAAGCTAGTAATGTTATAATGAGGATATCCTTGCTCGTATTAATCCTTGTTAGTTTATAACAGGTCATTACCGTAAAACATCGCATTGGTAAAATTGTAATAATGATAATTTTATCCGATAAATTATGAGGCATGCCGCAATAATTGGCCGAGTTTTATATAACCGCAGGCCACAGAAGCTTTAATTAGCAAATTATTTTTCCGACCGGCTTTTGACGCAAAGTATGAGAACATGCGTATTTTTTTACTAGAACTTGTCTCAAATTTTAGATTTAGCTGTTTTAAAAAGGTGTTTCCGTACAAACTATCATTTTCTACAGTTCTTTCAGTGGAATGATGAATGGTTTGCGATCAATATACCACAGATAATGATCAAGTATCGGAATGTTTGGTGACAGAGTGAACACTTTGGTTGTATGGATGTAGCTACATACCAACGTTATTGTTTAAAAAAAAATACCTCGTTGAGTTTCTTGCCGGATTCTTCTCAACAGAGGTTTTTTCCGAACCGGTGGTAGATTTTTTGACGTTCATAAGTGCTTATCATAGCCTAAATTGAATAAAGAGATTTTGACTTTGACTTTGATTCAGTTTAAAAGTTTAAAAAAAAACAACTATGACTATTTTACCAAATATGTAACAACTAGCTTTTGCCTGCGGCCCTGCCCGCGTGGTATTCAGTTATCGCGCGCTGTTCCCTCGGGAACTGTGTATTTCTCCGGGATAAAAAGTAGCCTATGTCACTCTCAGGCCTATAAACTATCTCTACGCCAAAAATTACGTCGATCCATCGCTCCGTTACGGCGTGAAAGACGGACAAACACTTTCGCATTTATAACATTAAGTAAGTATAGATACTCGCTTCGCTCGTCGTCGTACCTAATTTTTCGAAATCTAAATAAACAGTAAATGTAACCGAATTACACTACCAAAATCTCTTTGAACTAGAAAAGCCTGTTTTAGTGCTGGATATATAAGATCGTTATGCATGGAGAACCAGTTGAAAAATCATATACAAAAAAACTAAAGCGGAAAGAGGGTTGGATGCTATCTGGTAATGAATTCTCTGACAAATAAAAATCCAAATAAAAATAAAATTAAAAATTTTGAAAATACCCACGACGGTTCCTATAGAAAAAGGGTTAAATAATTTTTATGAACATCCCCCGACTAAAAGTGATTACAGACGCAAAAACATCCGTCGGGGGCTGCCCCAAAATGAACTTATATTTTGCAATTGTATGAATTCGCGATGAATTATAATTGTGTGGGGAATGTACCTACTTTAAGAGACAAAGATATTCACGGTAGTTTTCTTAACATTGTAACTGAAACAGAGCAGCATTAAATTAAGAACTAATATTTTGTAGTTGTATGAATTTGTGACTAATTAAAATTTTATTTGAAATGCACTATGAGAGAAAGATAGTTATGTTTGTAGTAGCTTTTCTTAACATTTTAATAGAAATGTAACAGAGAGTGCAGAGTGCAATGGCAGCCCCCGACGGATATTTTTGCGTCTGTAATCACTTTTAGTCGGGGGATGTTCATAAAAATTATTTAACCCTTTTTCTATAGGAACCGTCGTGGGTATTTTCAAAATTTTTAATTTTATTTTTATTTTTAACTTTTTAAAGACATAATTCATCTCACAAAAACATTTTATGTAAAATGAGAGGCTAATATACACAACACTTACTAACAATCTCATAAATAACGCTTAAATTTTAAAAAGGTTTTCAAAGGCTAGGAAAAGCCAAGTGGCTGCATGAGGCTGCGTTTCCACCAGAGATGTGCGAGGTTGTGTTGCGAGGAATGTGTTTTTCATGAACCAGTAGAAACGCTTCATTTCCCTATCCTTGCACTCATCTCTGGTGGAAGCTGAGCGGCGTGAAGCGAGGTAAATGTTATGTTTCTATTGGTTCATAAAAAACACATTCCTCGCATTCAATCCTCGCACATCCCTGGTGAAAACGGAGCCTGAGCCCTGACTTTATTAGCCTTACATCTTGATTTAAAAAGTACAGCTTAGCCGTTCATAGATCTATTCCATGACATTATCTAACACTCAATTTTTTACCATACTCGTATTGGTCAGACTTTCTGATAGACCTACTTACGGTAGGAAATTACTTCACGAGTCTTAATTGACATGTCATACGAACAGATTTAAATAGGAAACGGTCAAGTCATACAAAATTTTAGCTTTCTTGAAACTATAGGGAAGAGGAGACAACCCTAGCTACAGCATCAGGTGTTGTATAGGCATATAATGTATTGTCATTGCAATTGAATAATCGTGCAAAGTTTTATGTATTTGTGCTATTAACCATCGAGGAGTTCCTTTGTGGGAAGACGACCCTAGCTGCAATATCAAGTTGTGTCTATTCTATCGTACAAATACAGTGCCAATAAAATTTAATAGGTAATTCTGTTAAGTTCCGCGCCTGTGCCGTAAACTATTGAAGATTTTCTTTATGTGGAGACGATCCTGGCTGCATAACCAGGATGTCACTACCAGATTATTGTATTATTACAAGATTTACATTAGTGTGCCAAAATTCAAGACAGTACGATGACTAAAAGTGTGGCAAATTTAACTTGCAAGACCCAAACATGCATACAAAAATACATATGTATATTATTTACATAGGTACCTAAACACATTGCCGGTCAAATAAAAGCTAGTGTTAAGACGAAACTGTATGAAAATAGTTAGTTAGTGGCCCGTCTTCTTTTTTTTATCTTGGCGGGGGCACTGCCGTGCGCCCTCCTTGATATACATATGTACGCCTTTCTAAAACTATTACAGACAGTCATCAAACCCCTTAAAGAGACCCATATCAAAGACAGTCAAATTTTTCTAGAGCTAAATGGAAAATGTTTAATATAGCGCCCCCTTGCGGGTTAACACTACAACACCTATCTAAGAACCATCTTAGATAAACATCAAATCCATTACGGAAATCCACATCAAAAACAGTCAATCCATTCTGAAGATAATTGGGAACATTCGACGGTCTTTTTTCGAGTGAAAAATGATTACTGTAGCGCCCCCTAGCGGACAAACGCTATAACACCTATCTAAGAACCACCGTCGATAAATTACGAAGCCATTACAGAAAACCGCATCTAAATCAGTCAAACCGTTCTGGAGATAAACGTGAACATTCGTTTTGCGCACAAACAAACAAACAAACAAACAACCTCTCACCCTAAACGCATATACCTTCTCCGTTCCGTCGTGGGTAAAAAAAATGGTACAATATTACACGTCGCATTTTCCGGGATAAAAACGATCCTATGTCCTTCTCCGGGACTCAAACTATCTGTATACCGAATTTCTAAGTCGTTCATGCATGAGTCATGATTGTTCATGGACGAGTTCACGCTCCGACTCGCACTTGACAGATTTTCGGGTGGCTGTGACCACAAACTTTTTTGAGGCCTGGATCCGCGCCTGATCCCATCCCACTAATATTATAAATGCAAAACGTTGAAAGGGTGTAAGTCTGTTTGTTTGTTTGTTATTTTATCATGTCTAAACCACCGAACTGATTTAAATTTCTGCGTATCAAGACATTGCATTGGGCATTCAAGCATCTCGATAGACCGTGAAAGTGTGTCGTCACAAGTCTATTAGGGTTGTGGGCATGCCCGTCGTGCCCACAACGGGAGATCCGCCCTTGGATGGGATGCAATAAACTCAGAGGATTAAAATAATGCGAATTAATTTATGTAGCTTTGATTTTTTTATATTTTGATGCCTCGCAATCGTATTTCTGGAAGGAAAATAAACATGAAGAGAAAATAAAATTTACTTTAGTCGGATTTGAACCCCGTACCTTCTACTTGATAAGCAATCGAACTACCACTGAGCTAAATTTTTAAACGAGCTGTCAACGCTGACATGCACAAAGTTTATGGCACTGACGTAGATGACACCCAATTGACGCTAACTTTTGCTTAACTCTAAAGGACCTTTTACAATAGCCTGCAATTAAAATATTAATTACTTTGTATGAAACCGAAAAAAAAAATTTTTTTTTGAATATCGTTAAACTGATTTACAGGATAACTTATGTTAATGTACCAAGCACTGTGTCGAAGTTAAAGCAAATGTACAAAAACAGGTTGTATATGGCGATTACCGACTTATTGCTCGGGGGCGTCGATGTATATTATTTACATAGGTACCTACATACATTGCAGGTCAAATAAAAGCTAGTGTTAAGACGAAACGGTATGAAAATAGTTAGTTTGTGCCCCGTCTTCTTTTTTTTATCTTGGCGGGGGCACTGCCGTGCGCCCTCCTTGATATACATATGTACGCCTTTCTAAGACTATTACAGACAGTCATCAAACCCCTTAAAAAGACCCATATCAAAGACAGTCAAATCTTTCTAGAGCTAAATGGAAAATGTTTAATATAGCGCCCCCTTGCGGGTTAATACTACAACACCTATCTAAGAACCATCTTAGATAAACATCAAATCCATTACGGAAATCCACATCAAAAACAATCAATCCATTCTGAAGATAATTGGGAACATTCGATGGTCTTTTTTCGAGTGAAAAATGATTACTGTAGCGCCCCCTAGCGGAAAAACGCTATAATACCTATCTAAGAACCACCGTCGATGAATTACGAAGCCATTACAGAAAACCGCATCTAAATCAGTCAAACCGTTCTGGAGATAAACGTGAACATTCGTTTGCGCACAAACAAACAAACAAACAAACAAACAAACAAACAAACAACCTCTCACCCTAAACGCATATACCTTCTCCGTTCCGTCGTGGGTAACAAAAGAAGTGTCACAAATCTTGTTGAAGGGGTACACTACATAAATACGAAAAACGAAATTCCGAAAGTCGGAATCACGAACTTCAAAATACCGATTTTTATAATTCCGAATGTTTTAAAACTCCTAATATGAGTATTCCGATTGTTCATAAATCCGATTTTTATAATTCCGAAAACTTAAAATACCTAATGTTTATAAGTACGATTTTGAAAATTCCGAAGTTTAATAAACCGAACAATAAAAAGTCCGACTCAACAGTAATCCGAAATGTCAAAAATACGAATTCCGAATACCAAAATACCGATTTTCAAAATTCCGAATTTTAATACTCCGAACAATAAGAAGTCCGACTAAATAATAATCCAAATATCAAAAATACGAATTACGATTAATAAAACAGCGATTTTCGAAATTCAGAAAATTCAGAATTACGTATTACTGTTACTTATAACTAATAAATCAATAATTTAAACCTAAACCCCCCCCCCCCAACGTTTAAGACCTCTACCGCACCTACCTAAAACCCGAATTTGAAATGCATCAATTACATGGTGTGCATAGGTATACATAAGTTCTTTTGCCAAAAATTTTACGATTCTAAGGCAAACTCGACGGAGCTCCTATTCCGCGTAGTTAAGGCGGTTCGCGCCTTGACGCAATTCTAACCTAACCTAACCTAAACAGGTTAGACTGACCTAAAAAAGTAGATATTGTTATTAATTGTCATGAATGTAGCAATTCAGCATAATTTTAGGAACACCCAAATAGTATAAAAAATTTTTTAGTATTCCTATTTTCAAAATTCCGAATTTCACAATTCCTAAGACATATAATTCCGATTAATCAAAAATACGAAATTTATTTCACCGAATGTCAAAATTCCGAATCAGCAATGAAATTTCGGAAAATTGATAAGCGGAATACTGTTTTTCGGGCTTATAATACTTCGTACTTTTTATTCTTCGGAGTTATAAAAATCGGATATAAAAACAATCGGAATTTTGAAATTCGGCTAAATAAATTTCGTATTTTTAATTAATCGGAATTATAAGTCTTAGGAATTGTGAAATTCGGAGTTTTGAAAATCGGAATTAGCAAATTCGGAATTAAATATTTCGGATTATTTGAGTGTTCCCCTTGTTGAAGTGCACCCCTTTTTATAATAAGAATAGGATAGGACAGGTCAGGACAGGACAGGACAGGACAGGACAGGACAGGACAGGACAGGACAGGACAGGACAGGACAGGACAGGACAGGACAGGACAGGACAGGACAGGATAGGATAGGATAGGAATAGAATGGAATGAAACGGAACAGAATAGAATACATTTATTTCGTGTAAATAAGTATGAGTGTACAAGGAATCTTAATCTGAAATATAATTAGGTCACATCAGGTGGCCCTCATATTCTTTTCTCCCTCTCGTGAGTAAAAATAAAACCACTGGGATTTCTCCCACTTTTTCGCAATGTAAACTATAAATTCCCACTAGTTCGCAGTAGTTTGGGTTGTCAATAAGTGGGAGCCCTTTGAAAACGCCACTGCTTGTACAATGGAGCCTCAACAAAATTAAGAACGAAGGGCGGGCGGTTTTTTTCATTTCATACTCTTTCTGTACGCGTGACAGTTTGTCACTTGAAATTAAAACGGACGTTGTGTTTGCTTAATTTATTCAAACGTTTGGGGTTTTGTGCTCTCGTAATAAATGTCTTAGGAATCGGAAGCCATTTTGTTTTTTTTGGAGAAGTTTTTTTATTGAAATAGGACTACATCATTGAGCTTATGCGTGTGTTTGGTCACTTATTAATCTAAGGCTGCGTTTCCACTAGAGATGTGCGAGGAATGTGTTTTTCATAAACCAGTAGTAACGCTTCATTTACCTAACCTCTGGTAGAAACAGCTGAGCGAAGCAGGGATAGGTAAATAAAGCGTTTCTACTGGTTCATGAAAAACACATTTCTCATAATACATCCTCGCACATCTCTGGTGGAATATAGCCTTAGTATGAATAAGTGACTAAACACATTTCATGCCGCTGGACGTCTGCAGCTGCGTGGCTGGTCGTCGTCGTGGACCTGGGTTCGATTCCCAGCGCTGGTCTCTTTTTCTGTTTTTTTTTGTGCATCCGTGTCTCAGTTTGTATTCTCGATAAACTAATTTTAATGAAATATATAATTAAGAGCCTCTTTCACTTTCTTTCACGGAAAAAAATCTCATTGAAATAAATCAATTCGTTTGAAAGGCATACACGCTTTGGCATCAAACTAATAAAACCCATTTAGAGTTGGGTTAAAAAACAAACAAAATATACGTTCACTAGACGTGTGATATAAAAGTTGGGAGTTCAAGTTTGAGATTTATAGAGTAAATTGGAACAGATACAAATCATACTGAGATACGGTTCGTGTTGTCGGCATGGCTGACGCCATATTTCTTTTAGGGTTAGACGAGCTTTTCTTCTCAACATAGTATAAAACAAAGTCGGTTTTCGTGTCTTTCTACGGTCGATTCATCCTTCCGTGTCTTATCATGTAAACAAACGTGACGTCACAGGTGATGATAGACAATGACTAGTGATTGGAAAAGTCGATAAAATATACATAAAACGTGACCGATTATTTTGCTATTAGCATAAATAAATCCGTAAGCAAGCCAAGTCGTCAGAAATATCTAAAAAAGAGCACCCGTAACGTACGACATCAAGTGCAGTAGCGAAACGAATGACATTTCTAGATTCAACTATTTTTATTTTATTTAATTTTCCACTAGCGGAAAAGGGAAAGGTTGAACACCATTACAGCCAAGTTTTCATTATATTTTTTCTTCTTTTTAAGATTCGACTCAATATTAAATGACGTTTAGCGTAACCATGGACACCTACGCACGCATTGCTTGACAAATAAACTTTATATATATTAATTGACAAAGAAAATTTACAATTGCAATAAGATAATCATTTTACGCTTATACCATTTTTCATACTATGCAAAGTAATGTTAGGTATGCTTATTAAATTTATGCCAACTTACTGTTATGCCAATCCACATTATTAATATTTACATTAAGCGTATTCAGTTATGTGAATTAAAGTTATGCGAATGAATTAATAATTATGCCAATTTTAATTAGGACAATTAATTTATGGGAATTAATATAGACCCCGTCAGTCCTCGTGGTGGGAGGCCTGCCAACGCTTCGTCTTCTTGCTCGTGGTCGGTTTTACATTACATTGAGAGGTATAGGCGAACGAAATTAAAGTGTGAAATGAAATCGCACAACATATTTCTTGCAGATCTAAATTGAGCTTTGTATAATATGGCCACCGATCACTGAATCGAAAAATAGTCCTGACAATCTCGGTTTTTTTTTTAAAAAAAAAACGAAGATTGCCAATCAATTCTTAATTTTGATTTTTGTTTTTAAATAGACTGCGACAGCAAGTGACTTAATTATAAGTAAATGTTTATTAAAACTCTTGCTTTTAGTTTGAATTACTTAAAATTACTTCCAAGGGGATTCCTTGAAACATCGGAATGCTGATTTGGGGGATAATTAATGAATTCCCCAGCTTCCCCCCGATCCCCTCAATCCCCGTGTTCCCGGACTAAAATAAACTTGAAATCAAAGCGCTCTTTTGTTAATTTATTTAGCAACTAGTGTCGACCCGCGGCTTTGCTTGCGTGAACCATTCAATATGGGAATTAAATCAAAATCCAGCGGGTAGTTTTCTAGGTAAAAAATACAGGGTGTTTGGCAGATGGATGGACATAAGTATATATAGAGGATAGAAGGGGCCATATGCAATGCAACGTGGTCGAGTATAAAAAAAACACTCGGGGCTCAAACTTTTTTTTAAGATTTTAAATCACCAAATAGTAGAATGTGACCTTGAATTTAAAGACCCATAATCAGATACACACTGTATAACTATTTAAAACAGGAAATTAATTAAGAATATTTATTTCCGTCATAGAACTCATTTTAATACAGCCTAGTTGATGCCAACAAATTTCGTGTAAATGGTTCTCGTTATGTTTTTGGGAAATGAGGTGATTCGACAAAGTAGCGTGGGTTGAACAAATCTTGTATCCTGAAGACGTTTGGGATCAGTCCAACAAAACTCAGTAAGTATAAAATGTGTTAATTAAATAACTGAAAACTCTAGACAGCCCAAAAATACTTTTTTTTTAATTTACTTAATTACATTTATTTTCGGAAACCTTCCACCTTTCCACCTTTCACCTTTTTGCAGGTGGTAGGACCTCGTGCAAGGTCCGCCCGGATTGCTACCACCATCTTGCTCGCTAATCCTGCCGTGAAGCACCAGTGCTTGCACTGTTGTGTTTCGGCGTGGAGAGTAAGACAGCCGATGAATTTACTGGCACTTGAGGTATCCCATCTTAGGCCTCTAGGTTGGCAACGCATTTGAAAATGTGATATTTTTAAATATAGATTTTTAGGTTTAGAGTAACTTAGTTTTAGTTATTTTTTTTTTATTTCTGTTAATCATTGTATTGTATTGTTTGTTTGTTTATAAATAAATATCTTAAGCTAAAGTTATAATTGCACACGGACGCTACATGGGTTAAAGACGCTTCTCTCTGTATATACCAGCCTATTGGGCACCATACTGCAGGTGCCTCTTCCAGATTTAATTTAATTTTAAATTCTGAAGTGGTGTTTAAATATTTCAGTTTTATTTACGAATTTCCTCATCATCATCAGCTGGAAGACGTCCACTGCTGAACAAAAACGTCCCCCCAAACATCCACCGGCTTCCTACAACTCTCACGATGTCTTCAGTCCACCGGGCGGGAGGCCTGCCATCAACGCTTCGTTTTACGGTTCGTGGTCGCCACTCGAGGACTTTTCTCCCCCGACGGTTATCTGTTCTTCTAGAGATAGGGCCCGTCCATTGCCACTTCAACTTGCATGTTTTTCCACCACGACTTACTACTTAATATGTCAATTATTATCACAAAATTTTCTGTAATTTCAGAGGACAAATCCTATATATAAACAAAGTTTCGCTCTTCATTAATTTTCTCGCAAACTTTACTACTTCGCCCGTGTCGACAGAGCCTTGTTATTTCTCGAGTGGCCTGCAATACATTATTTATTAAACTCAGCCATAACTCTCCACTAATAGGCTTTCGGTGTAATAGATTTCCAAGGATTTCTATGTTCTCCAATATAAGAAAAATGATGAATTGATTTTTCGTCTGGCCATTAGAGGTAACTGTAAGTTCTAATCTAACAGTCCACGTTTTCTCGCAACTGGCGGCGTGGGCGTTTATAACACCGTCTGAAGGTTCTATATCTTCATCCGTAGGACGTCCACTGTCGAACATAGGAACCCCACTCTGGAACGCTACTCTGGTGATGTCTTTAGTCCACCTAGTGGCCGCCACTCTAGACCCTTTCCCCCCCAACGATTTGTTTGTTCTTCCAGCGATTTAGCCCACCCATTGCTAAGAGTATTTCAACTTACGTATTCTTAGAGCTTCAGTTTATGACTATAAAGAAAGAAAAAACATTTATTCACAACACAAAACAACAATAGTATTAAGTACAAATAAAGAACACGTGGGAAATAATGTGTCATTGCGGTTGTGAATCGAACACTGGCTCAGCATAATGCTGAAGCGTTAAAACACCCCAGCCATCGCTGATTTTCAGCCAGCACCGTCGGTGACCCTGGGACCGCTACAAAGATATACTATACAGTTTTATTATTACATAAGACTACATCATCATCATGTCAGCCGAAAGACGTCCACTGCTGGACATAGGCCTCCCCCAAAGACTACATAAATAGATAATTTGTCAACTATGAAACATTATTTATTTTGTGGCTTTAAAAGACATTAGTTCTTCATAGTTTGACTTTATTTCTTTGGCGAATTTTCGTATTTCGGATTCTATGGATATCGCACCAAAACGCGATTATTAAATTATCTGTATCTAGTGAAGTTTGCAATACAATCTTATTCCTGCAGCGCTACTACAAAACTCAAAACTCGAAGTTGGTGTCGTGCGGTCCCTCTGACACTTATACCGTTTAATATGAGACTGAGAGGGACCACACGACACGAACATCGAGTTTCGTATTAGCTCTGCTGTCCATTGCGTAGGTGATACAAACGCGATAAACAGGCGAGTAGTATGGCTGCTCTATGGAAAAGAACGCGCTGTCCACGGCCGTTTGTCAACGCATCGACAGCGCGTTTAAAAAACGAGGTGTTCAAAGACTCTAGCTAATATAAGTAGGATATATATCTACGTCAAAAGTAAAATTACTGGCCTAAATCTCTATAAGGCACTTTACTTTAATTGGAGGAGCACGGGTCGCGGCTATTTGTCACAGCATAAAATGATATCGTCGCCCTTATCAGCAGACCCTCTCCCGGGGTCCATTGATGCCTTAATCTGCATTTGAAGTCGACTATTGTACCGCGATTTCCCTATCGCTAAAACCTCAATCATAGAAACAAGTTGATTACGCTAAAAGGCAGACATTTGAGTAAAATTGTCAATTGACAATGCTATAGCAGCTTTTAAGGGCAAAAACGAAATACTTATAGTTTCGCCATGTCTGTCTGTCTGTATTTTTAGACTACGTCCCGTAGACGTAAAGTTGGGGTGATTTTTTTTTTCTCATCCAATCTTGTAGTGTGGGGTATCGTTGGATAGATATTTTAAAACCATTACGGAGTTGCTAAAACGATTTTTAGATTTAGTGATTCGTTTGCAAAATAGTCAAATTTAAAGTGCAAATTTTCATTAAAATCGAGCACCCCTCTCCCTCTAAAATCTAAACCGGTGGGAGGAAAAATTTGAAAAAAAAAATGTATTTTCGAAATCAAACAACGTCACGCTGCTTCGAGTCGATTAATTTGAAACAAACATAATGCGGAAAGAGATGTTACATTAAAGTAATAAAAAAAGATGAAGATATAGTCAGTTGAAGTTGCAGTGACGTCACGCCGTGCGGAGCATGGCGTGATATCGCGAGCCATCACACCCGAACTTTGACGCGCTATATCTTTGTAATCTTTTGTCTGATTGACCAAAGAGGAACTATGCTATATTTTATTTATGGATAATCTAAGTGACGGAAATATTCTTTTTACGTAGGAAAATACTCAAGTGTCAAAAAGTTGCATATATTTACTTATTTCATGAAATCATTCAAAACCGCAGAAACAATTACGTTGCTCCATTGGCAACGGTTGCTGATTGATTCTGACCACATCCAATAACAATTGGATTGTGACTAAAATAATTCACAAATTCAGCCATTCATTTTGTACATTTGTTCCCTGTGATCCCGAGTGGCGTGTGTGAACTAACAAAAGTTAATTTTGTTGCAATTCTCATTAGAAATTCACTATACGAGTATAATGTTTGATTTACATAAGTACATTATTGTATACCACAATTTTTCGGGGACAAAAATAATGCAACGAATTCATTTCACCCAAAAACTAAATTATATACACATACATACATATTCAATTGTGCATAACACATAAAAAAAGTTTAAATTGTGAACCCGACGTACAAAGGCGAAGTTACCCCATAAAGAGATCTCTTCCAACCGGAAGAAAAACAACCACACAACAAACGGAAGGTTTACTAACATTTGAACGATAGACAGAACAACACAAACAAGAGTAGACACAAGAAAAGAACCGAAATCTTAGTCTAACGAAAAATTAGTCTAAACTGCGAAGAAAATGAGAGAATGAATTCAAGAAATTTTAATATACCTAAGTTATTATAATTGCACTGCATGCACACCATCGTTCGTCTTTATAGTCGCATTGTTTTATAAAATCATTCCATTTTACCTGGTTCATGTCTTCAGTATAAATATCGGCGGCCGATTGCAAAATCCGCCAAATCACGAAATTCCTAGGCAAATTGTGAAATGGCGCCATTTCATGATTATGCCTAATAGATGGCCATACCATCGCATATCACGATGTGCCTGAGAAACAATACGGCTGATCGATAAGAGCAACGTATTCGTCGATATTCCGTGCGCGCCATTTCACTATATACCTAAGAATTTCGTCATCTGGCGGATTTCACGATCGGCCGCCGACATAAATAAGCGACAGGAAACTGATAGCGGTTGAAACGCTAGTAGAACTATCGCACCGCCCATAGAAATCTTCGAAAAAGTCACCCTTACAAATATCTGTAAAAATAAATCAACTCCACAGACAACAAAGGAAAAACAAATGCAGATACTGGGCAAACTTTATTTCCCTATCACCACATGTCAAAGTTCCGTGCTAAGTTTTGACAGCAAAAAACCACAGCTCGCCTCTGTTTTACATTTTTCTTTGCTACGCCGAACCAGGTTTTATGTGCCTGCGATAAGGCTGGTTATAAGCGCGTTGTGTTCTCCGTTTAGTTTTCTTTTGTAGTTGCGGTTGAGACACACTGTTTATATGATCGGCGGACATTTTTAGCCAATATTTATTTGGGACTAGCTTTTGCCTGCGCCTTCGCCAGCATGGAATTCGGTTATCGCGCGCTGTTCCCTCGTAAACTGTGTATTTTTTCGGGATAAAAAGTAGCCAATGTCACTCTCGAGTCCATAAACTATCTCTATGCCAAAAAAGACGGACAAACATACAAACACACACACACTTTCGGACTTTTAATATTAAGTATGGATTGAATGTAGTGTTGTTAAAAATATCTGCCGGGACACAAAACATTCTTGGGTTACATATGGGCAAGAAAATCTGCGTGTGAATTTGTCTAGCTCACATCATGATTTAAGACTACGTACCTCCCACTGTTGCGCACAGGCCTCCTCTCAGGATTAGAAGGTTTGGGCCGCAGTTCCCATGCTGGCCCGGTGCGGATTGAGAACTTCAAACGCACCATGAATTGCTTCGCAGGTGTAAGTTGCTCAATATTAGGTTAACACGGTCATTAATCTGACACACACTTGGCAGCTTTTTTTAAAAGCAGAAGGCGAATGCGTTAACAAGCTACTGATATTAAATACTCACCAAGTATAGTAGGGGTTCCCATATTTTCTCTACGGTGCTGAGACGTGGACGTTGCGAGAAAGCGAGAAGAAGATAAACGCTTTAGAAATGTGGTGCTGGAGAAAAATGCTTGGAATATCCTGGACGCCGAACCAACAACACCTCAATCCTCCAAGAACTCGGCATCAAACAGCGTCTTTCTTTCATCGTCCAATGTCGTATTCTCACTTTCTTTGGTCAAACCACACGACGGGAGGAATATCTGTGGAACGGCTTGTGGTTGGGAAGGTTGAAGGCACGAGAGCACGCGGCAGGTCACCCATGCGTAGGACGGACCAAGTTAAAGCTGCACTCAACGGGCCACTCCACGAGTGTTCGAGAAGGGCTGCAGTACGGGAGGAATGGCGACGCATTGTAAAGCTTGCCACCACCCCTGATGTGATGACCACGACCACTGCCAAGAGTGTGACGACCAAGAAGAAGAACTATAGTAGGTAGTAGGCACATACC
The DNA here is from genome assembly GCA_037349165.1 of Choristoneura rosaceana. Lineage (NCBI taxonomy): Eukaryota > Metazoa > Arthropoda > Insecta > Lepidoptera > Tortricidae > Choristoneura > Choristoneura rosaceana. The sequence goes on from JAZBNJ010000007.1 coordinate 3,596,273, forward strand.
TACAGATTGAAAAAGAATCGTTTGTCCATTATGAAACCGTTGGGAAATGAATCGATTGGGAAAAAATATTTCCGCCGAAAAATTAGCCATCTGAAAATATCGACGAAGCTAATTCTACTTTTTAGTGCTTTTTATTTAGAAGGCACTGTTTATTTAAACTTGCTCGTTGAACGAAGTAACTCTATAAGTACCATCAAAACTTCAGCAGTCCCTGGAAAGTTCGGGAAAGAACACCCGATATAAGCCGTGCAAGTTTCTTTAGTTTCTTTTTTACACACGCGGTTTGTGAATGAAAGTAAAAATAGAGTCTTAAAACGTTTTCTTCTGGAAATAAACAAGCTCAGTTAATTAAAACGATTCTTACAGCGGAACCACGGATAAGAAGCCATGGTGTAGTGGTATAGCACGCGGCACGGAATGCCGAGGACCTGGGTTCGATTCCCAGCGCTGGTCTATTTTTCTGGTTTTTCTGTGCATCCATATTTCAATACGTATTTTCGATAAGACTACTATTGAATAAATTTAGTTAACAGGTCTGACGGGGGTAATTGATTCATCGAAAATCGGTAAGCCTAAAAGTGTCAGAGATGAATTTGAATAAATGGATATGTTAGGCAGAAGTGTGTTAAAGTTTGTAAAAATTTCAATTTTAATTATTGATCTATTATCGGGATTCCATTTGTGGCATTCGAACATGGCGAATGTAGACAACATCTAATTTTGCAATTTCTGTTTCTTTGGCTAGTTGAAGTATAATTTTGATAGTGTTTTATGTGGCGATTACCCTTAACAGTGAACAGTGATTACAAAATTCCATATTGCTCTCGGGTCTGACATTTTTTAACGCGCAAGTTGTCTCCACGTGGTTTCTGGAATTTTACTATCAAGTTGCAGAAACCGCAATCACCGTACAACGTCCCTCTCAAAGAGTACTTTGACACTGGCGAAATTGTCCTATTAATTAAGACGGAAATATATATTTTAAAAGAGAAGAAGGAGATCTATTATCAAAGCCTAAAATATCATTGAAACTATACAAATTTGCGAACAATCCAGATAAGTTATATCTCTATTAATTCCAGTTTGCACCGTTTTCGTTAGCAACCGATCCGACCCTCCATTGAAGGTACCCTTAAAATAAACAAACCCTTGCAAACAAGGTACACTGATTTGTTTACTTTAACAAATAATAATTATTTGGTGACCCAATGTTTGACCTTAACCCTTAACTTATAAAACAATCACGTCTTTTAGAACTAAATTTGTAGTCGTAGTTGTGAGATGAGTTTCATTTCTATACACAATAGTTTTTCATAGAGGTTTTTCCGGATCGGTGGTCGATTTTTTGACATGAGTGCTTGATACAGTCTAAATGGAAATACTTATATTTTGATCTTGACTTAGACTTTGAATAGAAATAAGTTTTAAAAAAATCATTTTTTTTTCGAGCTGTTTTTTACATTTTGTTTACTGTACTTGTGTTGTCATACAAAGTACATATCAATGCCTAGTTTCAAGTCATATCATTATCAGTTCTGTGGTCGTATACAATAAACCGTTGAAAAGTTATTCCTACAGTGACGATCCAATTTCAGCTCAAAAGGGTATCAAGACCTGTCAAGACCTTTTCGTCAAAAACATTTTGCAACGGTAAATGTATAGAATGGAAGTTATAAGTGCTATACATATTATGATTGGTTTTTTGGAATCTTTTTGTATTTTTTATTTCAATTCCAAAATTTTTTACTTTTATGGTCATCCCGTGAAACCTAAATTGAAAATACAAACCGAAACATAGATGCACAGAAAAACCAGAAAAATAAGACCAACACTGGGACTCGAACCCAGGTCCTCGGCATTCCGTGCCGCGTGCTATACCGCTACACTACTGCTGGTCCACGGCATAGACACGAATTTTCCCTATGCATCACATATCTCAGCTTGTCTACTACTTTGTCCCTTAAGCAGTGACCTAGCGCCATCTATATTGTCTAACTCTCAAGGAGAAGCCTTCAATATTTCCTTCGGAACTAACCGTTCACCCGGACAAGAGATAGAGATGCTATACATATATTACAAACGCCCCCAAGTAAGGGAAAAGGTTTTCATAGAAATACTTTCCAAATACAAATTTGCATTTCGTTTTCTTTCAAGTACGAAAAATTTAGTGCGCCAGAACTGGGAATGTCGTTAACCTTCAAGAATATCTCTATTTTCGCGTTCGCAGTAAAATAAGACGTCACTGATTCATGTTTATTCTTATACAGTAAGTGTTTCTGACAATGATGGATGACTGTTTACTCAGACTTACTATCCATTCAACGCACCGTCGAAAACTAAACCGAAAATACGGGTTTCTTATTTGCACATTCTTATCGAAAACATACCACGCTTATTGACATTCGAAGCTACCGCGCTCATCCATTTTGTTTTGGCGGGATGGCGGGATGGCCGCAGCCGCCATGGCGGTTTTTTTACTTTTTAAATTCAAGCGGACACCGGCACACCGTAATTGACAGGGGCGTCCAGCCAGTGCAAACTTTTTGCTCATTTTTCTCGTAATTTATCTGGTTTTTAATACAATTCGGCAAGGCGGAAAGGCCTTTATTTATGACAGGATTAAAGCATATCTGAGCGTCTCGTTAGTGCTTATCAAAAATTGCATTGGTGCATAAATTTGGAGTCATTTTAATCAAAAACTAATTGGTTTTATCGATTCGTTCATTTTTTTATTCGATTTGTTTGTAATAAGTTGAGAGCGGTTTTATGACTAAAGTCAAAATGACAAGACGTCAATGGTTCTGTAATTATCCTTACTTACTAACTAACGTTATTACTTAGAAGCTTTTTGTACTTGCAATATTCGTAAGTAATAAGTTGTCGCCAAGTCTTGCACTCACTTCTAACAATCGAATTGACTTAAAATGTGGTACGAGTACGTAGCTCGGATAACTATAGAATGGACAATGCAAGTACAGTCAACAAAAAGTAAAGTCATGAAAAAACCAGAGGCCGTATTGCCTAAAGTTTCTGACGCTCGCGATCGCAATCAAATGACAGATTTCGCATACAAAAACTGACATTTTATTGCGATCACAAGTGCCAGATGCTTTACGCAATAGTCCCTCTGTTTAACTATTTTTTATTTAATTTATAAATCAAATTGTGACAATTGGCGTCACCGCTCGGGAAAACTTTTTGCAGGTGGTAGGACCTTGTGCGAGGTCCGCCGGGATTACTAATACCATCTTGCTCGCTAATCTTGCCGTGAAGCAGCAGTGCTTACATTGTTGTGTTTCGGCGTGGAGAGTAGCCGGTGAAATTACTGGCACTTGAGGTATCCCATCTTAGGCCTCTAGGTGGGCAATGCATCTGCAATCAGAAGTATTGCAGATGTTTATAGGTGGTGGTGATCTCTTACCGTCAGGAGACCCACTTGCTCGTTCGCATTCCAATTGAAAAAAAAAACTATTTTTAAACTACTTTTACCTCTATCAGTGTTATAAATTTTTAAACTCCAAGGTTAGATCGAGAAACACTCAAATACTAACTTGTAAAATGAAGGAACGTCCAAAACTTTTCCATCGATTCAGAAAAAACCTGTGGGTATTAAAGAATCCAGTAAGAAACTCTTTGAGGTAGATTTTTCAAAACAGATTTTTAATGTTATTTAATTAAATGTAAAGTATTAGATATAATTAAAACATCAAACAAGGTAGGTGTCTCAAAGGGTATTTTACCTAGCTCTTGTGAAACATACACGATTATACTCCACGAAGCTAAGAAAAATCTCGTATTACTCTTGAAATATCTTGTTTGACGAGACCTTTGTTTTTATTAACAGTATCAATATTGTAAAAGATAATATCAAATAACTAAAAGCATCAGTGTTTCATTCTGAACAATATTTCTTTTCGATAAATAATTGTAAGATACTAGGAATTTAGTACAACTTTATACTTATTTAGTCTAGACAATATAGCGATAAACAAAGAGTATATTTACAAACGTCCTGAATCTGAATCTGCCCCCTAACCTGGTTTCTTTTTCTTTTATTTTTTATTTTTGTCGATTAGACACTGCCATAATTTTTCACGGATGTTTTCATTGTTGGCCGGTTCGATGCTTAACTTTAACTTTATAATTTTTTTTGGCACACAAACATTGTTTTTTTGATTTTTAATATGTAATGGGTTGGTAATAATTAAAGAAAAATTAAAGAGGCACAGACTGATTGCCTTGTACAGCAAACACCACGGGTTTCTGACAGAATATCAGCACTGCAGGTTACTGCAGTATATGCTGAGTCAGCGCCTATTCAAGACATCGTCGCAGGGCTCTCAATTTAAAGAGTAACACGTGAACTTTATTTTGGCACTAGTTTTAAGTTAAAAGGTATTATTGTATATTTTCTATTGTACTTTGAGCTTTGTATGCTGTTTTGAATAAAGATTCTATCTATCTATCTATCTATCTATTAAAAATACTGTAATTAGTTAAGCCTAACTACCACTACTACTATGTATTTTAACTGTTATTTTTATGTGTTATGTATGTACCTACAATAAATCATAATTAATAAAGCATTTATGCTACGAATGGGAGAGGATCGGGCTGCCAAGAGAGCGTACGTGGGACGACCGACTGGTCGCCGCCCGGTTGGGCGACCCAGGTACCGCTGGGAGGACAGTGTCCAAGCGGATCTGCGACGCCTTGAAGTCGACGACTGGCAAGAGGCTGCGCACGATCGGGGCAGATGGCGTGCTTTTGTTTCGGAGGCCAAGACCCTCTTTGGGTCACTGTGCCAATTTAGTTAGTTAGTTTAGTTGCTTCCTTAAATATTAATTACTATAATGGTTTCTCCAGCACACATTCTACACTTTTGAAGAGTTCCTTAAATTTCAGTGAAAGACTATCACTTGCTCAAAATTATTACATTAATTACCTTTAGAATATGTTACGAATGATATTAGGGCAGAAGTATCGGATTTGGCCACATTAAGCTCGTTTTTGGTGAGTTAACAAAAATAAAGGAGTATAAAACTCTCGGATCTGCGCACTAGCGATGAAAATTGCTAAAGATACATTTAGTTTTTTTTTAAACTTTGTATTTTTCCTAAAATACGCGTAATATTCGAAAAAAAAACATGCTGAGCTGAGACCGCTTCGCGATTTCGCAAATAGGTACCTACTACTTAATGTATTTTTTTGTGCTTTGTGTTTTTGGGTAATTTGCGAAGTTTTATTTGTATTTAAGTATGTATTTATCTGTATATGTATGTTCACCTTTTGTCTATTATTTACACTTCAAATATTATCCCACGGGAAAACAATTTCAATTGTTTGTGTGCGCTGCAGTAGTGCAAAAGGGCCATGGCTCAGTGGTCAACATTGCTCATAGGAGCAAAACACTGATATTCTGCCACAACCCAGAGGTCCAAGAACAAATATTTTCACCTTATTAAAATATAAATGTACAACAAAAAACGAAACAAACAGTGCCAAGCAAAATTAATACATTATCAACAGACTTTAGTTACATGTATTTTACAAGTCATTTTCGACGCTACTGCTCACGCATTGATAGTCGGAATACTCGCAACTAAACCAAAATGATAATTTTATAGTTCTGCAAACGATAGTGCAGATCGTCTTCGTCTGTCTAGAAAGTTCCACGGACTAACATACTTAAGTTAAGAGAGTAAGCGTTGAGTTCATGAATGTCATCAGAACTGAATTTCAATTAGTTGCCCAAAGTTCGAGTTTAAAGTTATGCAAATCTCAGTTTTATGAAAACTATCGTCAGACCTTTTGTTCGGGATTAATGAGGTTATTGTTATATGCATACAACTGAATTGGGTACCAGGGTGGAAACTTTTCATAATAAATTTCGCTATGATTTCCTTGGTAGGTGTATGAAATGTCAAATATGTTAAGTTTCTTTGAGTGTACCTAGAGCTCTTTTGATATTAACTATAAAAACAATTAAAGTTTTTATCGCAAAAAATATAAAGAGGTTTTAAAAAATGACTGCAGTATTAAGTGTTGCAGTGTCCTAATAACAAAAATTAGCAAACCCCCTTATAGGTTTCTCCTTTTTTATTTTAGCCGTAGAAAGAAAGTAAGCATTGAAAAATACTTTAGAAAAATAAAACGGCACTCTTGTTCAAAGTATAGTCCATTGAAGGCATTAAATACATTTTTGAATTTAAAATTATGACGGAAAATGTAAAAAAAAAGATTTTATTCACTGACATATACTCGTATACGCTTACAGTATTATTTAGCTATTTTGTATACATTTTGAAGTCTCAAACTCATTGGATCTTTCGAACATTATTTATCGCTTATTTTGTCATGTAGAGTAAACCTTTCAGTTCCCCTCTCGTAACAAACCTATTGCGCCCTTGTAGGTACTTATTATGTAAACCCTTCTCGTAAAACTAGGTGCAAGGTTGTGCACAGCCAAGTTCTGAGCAAAACACGTACCTACATATTTATGCACGCGTTAGTTTTTGGAGTTGCATACCAATGAATTACAAGTAGGTTGCAGGGTAGCATGGTTGAATAGTCGATCTAGAAACATCTTTACCATTTTAGGATTCAGTGTAAGTTTTGGTGCTTACGGTATCTTTTGTTGAAAGGTTGAAAGTCAATGTTACAATTAGTCTTTTGTTTTTTTTTTTAAATAGGGACCGTTAACAAATTGTTAAACACTTACATGTTTGACAATAAAATAGGTACCTAGGAAGTTTCTAGGTACCTCCGTATTCTTAAATTTCCGCGATTTGAATATGTCCCAACTGAACCTTGTTTTACTGTCTATTGGAACGGGATCGGCGACTAAATAAATAAGTACTAAGTAAATATTTAGAGTAGGTAAATAGATCACAATCATACTAGAGTGAAATGCCATCCCAAAATTTTGCACCTCTAAGATTTGTTTTTATTACAAACGACTGAATATTTTCCAACTTTTCGTTTTAAAATTTTAATAAAATATTTTGTGTCAATATTAACTTTAACTTTTTTGGGGGAGGCCTATGTCCAGCTGTGGACGTCTTTCGGCTGACATGATGATGATGATGATTAACTTTAAAAGATATTTCATTCTGTTCTTTTTACAATTAATTAGACTAGTTTTTTGCCGCGTCTTTGTCGACCAAGACAAGATTTATCGCTATCCCGCGGGAACTATGCAATTTTGTGGGATGAAACTACTCAATATCCTATCTATGGCCTCTAATTTTATTTATACCTAATGTTAGTAACAATTTTATCAAAACATTTTATCTGCTATTACATAAAAAAAAAACTTGGCCCATTTTTCTCCAAGCCTTTGTCATCTAAAAATACCTCACGTATGTATGTTAAAATAAAGGTTGAAAGATGGTTGAAAGCATCCCGGTCAAGAGGCGTGCCAAATATTTTCGACCTCGACCGAGTAGGGCTCAAGCCCTTTCTTATAGTCCAAAGTACCCTTATGTCATCTACATACAACCACAAAATTTGCATAAACATCTGATAGAGTGTTGTGAATTTTCAATTTGTTTTAACTCTGGGGTTGGAAACTTTCTACTATTGACTTGACAGTTAAAGCTTAACAGGCTTGATTCTTAAACACTATAATAAATTCCAAAGTGAATTTGATTTCCAAAAACATAGGACACTTTTTGGTCAATTGAACAAAAAATTATGGTAAATGTCACACTTTTTTCTAAGGAGTAACGTCACTTTACCAGCTTTGTTATTTTGGTTATTATTTCAAAATTCATTCAATGAACAATTTGTACTTACTTTATAAAGTACATCAGGTTATTAGTGTTAATTGGTCCTTTATAAAGAACGCGAGGGCTGAAGAGAATAAAGGAATTCTTCGTAGACAAAGTCACGGGCAACATTTTAGTATGATTCTAAGTAAACGAGTTCTTAAAAGGAGGAGTGACGATCTGCGAAAGACTGTTGGTAGAAGCTGGATGCGTCTAGCCGAGGACAAGGCTTCTTGGGGGAGGCCTATGTCCAGCAGTGGACTGTTATAAGTTCATGATGGGCGATGATGATGTCATATTTAATTCCTTGTTTTCACCATCATTATGTAACGTAAATATAATATCCTGCGAAAGCCTACGTTGAATATAAAGCTAGGTACGGTATGCAAAAAGGGCGTAAAATTGAGTTATAAAAATTAGGGTCCGCTAAAAAGGTTTACGAAAATTACAAGCGGTTCGGTAATAAGCGTGGATTTATGGCTGGTAGTTCGGTAGTTAGGGTTTTGGTTTATTTTGCATAACATCTTTTCACGAGTGTGGACGGTTTTATCTAGAATGAAATAAGTTTTTTTTTCATATTTTTATAGGAAAGAGTGACATAAGTAAACACCCACACCGTGCCAACGCCTTTCCCATTAAATTATAACCAATTTTAGTAAAATCATTATAACAATACCACCGCTATGCTTTGAGATTTTAGTAAAGAACACGAACATTCCTTTTAAGTTTAGCCTTTTGATAAATAAAACCCCATAAAACTAAAAGGTGGGTAATTGCTCGTTTGCCATACAGTCAAATAAAAAAAAAGTTATAAGTTATTGTAATTAGTGAAATTTACTTGTACCTACACATAATTATAAAGAACTAACTTTGCCCGCTACTTCGTTGGTATAAAGAAGTTTATCGCTATACCTAATTGTTAATCCATCAGCAAAAATAACTCAACAGATTTGGATGAAAATTGGCAACAACGATATATTAGGGACTAGCTTTTGCCCGCGGCTCCGCCCGCATAGTATTCGGTTATCGCACGCTGTTCCTTCAGGAACTGTGCATTTTTCCGGGATGAAAAGTAGCCTATGTCACTCTCGGGCCCATAAACTATCTCTATGCCAAAAAATCACGTCGATCCGTCGCTCCGTTACGGCGTGAAAGAGAGACAAACATACAAACACACTTTCGCATTTATAATATTAGTAAGTATGGATTTCCGGAATTAGTAAATTCCTTATAGACGAAATCGTTGGTAACTTTTACAAATATATTTTTTTTGTTTCTTTTGTTGGCTATAACTGGCATAAAGCCGACCTTATCGCCCTTAATAAGAAAATGATAACCTGTCGAATTAATGTTTTATCTTCGGACGTACGAGGCGATATTTTATAACAGGAGCTTCATTTGCATAAAACGCCTGTCTGTTCATTTTAGGGTTCTGTATACAAATAGTAAAAATGTCTTTCTTTGGGTAAGCAAGTAGAGTTTAACCCCCTTATTCATAAAACTTAACAAGCCTATGTTAACTAACAAATGCTTTGTCCTTTTCTAACAAATACAAATGTCGAAGTGACAGATAAGGACAAACGAATATTAGCGGCATTTTAACTAAAATAGGTTTGGTTGTCGTTTATGAATAAGGGGGTAAGTTTTTAATTTGAATCATCAGCCGAGAATCGAACCCAAGTCTCCAGCATATCTTTTTTTTTCAAAGTGTTATAGTTACTATTTAAGAAAAGTAATTCTTAACGAAAAAACCGTAGCCGTACTTAATGTTTTATACTTTGGGAAAATATATAATCGATGCGACAGCTGAAATTCGAAAATAACAAATAGGATAATTGTTATCCCGATGTTCATGGGCCAATCAACTTTTTTACCGACACTAATCTGTCCGCGACAACTTTCAAACAATTGCAGATTTTTGTAAGTAAACATGTTTTTTTCTGTAATCGAATAGATGGTGTACTTGAATACATGCCATCCTACGTAAGTTTAAGCTAATAAACCGTGAAATATCTTGTTGGAAGTACGATTTTTTGGTAACGCCAGAAACAATTTTGGTAACGCAGGAGACGCCCAAAGTGTCGGTAAAATAGTTGATTGGGCCTCATAAGTTTTATTTATCTCTCTATTTATCTATAGCAGCCCTTGTTGCGTCCGTCTTCGAACGTAGGCCTCCTCTTCACGTTTCCACGTCTGTCTGTCCCCTGCCACTTCCATCCAGTTAATGCCGGCTTGCTGCCGGATGTCATCCGTCCATCTCTTAGGAGGTCTTCCTCTACCGCGGGTGTTGGCACTATACTTATCATATAGCGGAAAATAAGACAAAGTGTAATTGGGAATTCTGAAGTTTTAAGTTAAGTAAAAAAAAAACTCAATATTACACCACCAACGTTTAGCATTTTAGTATACCAGTGTTGGCCTACACAGCCAACACTATGATGAGCTGCGACCGTTTCGTGCTTTCGCATATTGTTTTTTTTTTGTTTTTATTTATTTTTATTCTATTTTTATTTAATGTGCGAAGCATGAATAAAATATTTCTATTCTATTCTATTCTATTACAAAAAAATCTCGATATTTTTACTCAATCTTAATTAATGCTAATGAGCCGGTAAGAAATTTCGTGTGAGAACCCGAATCACATTTGTCCGTTTTTTATTATTACGGAACCTGTATTATCCCGATACATTCATGATTACCAACTATAATTCGATGTGTTCGTATTTGCATATTAAATTGGTGTTAGTTCATCCCTGCCTCGAACGCATCAAAAGGACTATAATCTAAATCCGAACACGTACCGCCGATTAATAAAGGAATGTTCAATTAGCGAAACCGATTCTGCATATTTTAAGTCTAGAAAACACTGGAAACACAGTATATCCATATCCATACTAATATTATAAACGCGAAAGTGTGTTTGTGTGTTTTTATGTTTGTATGTTTGTCCCTCTTTCGCGCCATAACGGAGCGACGGATCGACATGATTTTTGGCATAGAGATAGTTTATGAGCCCAAGAGTGACGTAGGCTACTTTTATCCCGGAAAAATGCACAGTTCCCGAGGGAACAGCGCGCGATAACCGAATACCAGGCGGGCGGAGCCGCGGGCAAAAGCTAGTATTATATATAAGCTAAAGCAGTTTGGAAGCTACGAACAAATCGATCGAAACGAACACACTCACACAGACGCGCGTTCTACACGGCCTCTAAGGGAGTCTCGCGGTACTGCAGTACCGTGTGTAAGCACTACACTGTGTACGTAGTGTGTTCGTTTCGATGGTAGCTTCGCAGCTTCTATGCTGTTTTAGCTTATATATGTGTATGAGCCAGTTAGCTCTTACACTTTCTTGATAATGTTGGAGTGCGTAGAAAGAACGGAGATGTTAAGATGAAGTTTAAATGGATTTAATGCAGAACAAGTTATAAAATAATATTTAATTGATTGGCCGTTCCTTCTTTTGATATGTGTCGCACGTGAGTTAGTTACGGACAGCTCAACGGCTTAGGTTATTCTGCAGTATTAATAATTGTACCTAAATTACGCAGTCGGAAGTAGGTCGCAATGTAAGCTAAAAAATGTACAATCGACATTGTACGATATGTACTATGCTGGAAATGTTGCCGGAGCTGGGATTCGAACCTACTTTTTAGAACCTATTCGAACCTAATTATCAAACTGGTGGAACCTCTATTACAGTACAGATCTTAAGGCCATCACCCCAGAAAACATGTGGAATTTACGAATACAATACAATAACTCTTTATTAAACACCAACCACGGATCGGCAAACGTAGCGTAGGATGTCCTCAGACTCGGCGGTGCGATGATCTTCGTAAGGTGGCTGGCAAGAGCTAGATGACAGTGGCTGAGGATCGTGCTCAGTGGCGTGCCATGGGCGAGACCTATGTCCAGCAGTGGACGAACACAGGCTGATGATGATGATGATGATGATGATGATGATGATGAAACACCAACACAAAGTAGGCAGTATAGAAAATACAGGTATACTTAAAGAGATTTTCCAATGGTGGAATAAATAATAATAAATATCATGGGACACTTGTCACCAACTGACCAAGTCCCAAACTAAGGAAAGCTTGTACTATGGACACCAGGCAATGGATAAACATACTTACATAGATAAATATATACTTAAATACATATTAAACACCCAAAACCCGAGAACAAACATTTGTATTATTCATACAAATATCTGCCCCGGCCGGGTATCGAATCCAGAACCTCAAACTTCGTAGTTAGTAACCACTTGGCCATCCGGCCGTCTTGATATATGATATTATTATTATACTTACCTATTCTTTAAACTGCCATTTTCGCCTTCTTAAGAATTTTTTTTTGTTAAATACTTAAAATATATTTAATTTTAAATATTATATACATGAATTTAAAATAAAATAACCACATAAAACTTATCTATAAACTAAATACCTAACTTAAAAACTTAATAACCTACTAAATTAAATCTAAAAAAGGTCCCTGTGGCATGGTGCCCAAAAGGCTGGCAGCATTCCCTCGTTGAATGGCGATGGCGATTCGTTGAGAGAGATAGCTGCCAGCCCTTTGGTCTCCAGTCTTTTAAATTACATAGGTATTACGAAAACTTATTTAAGCACAGGAATAAGAATCGAGGCAACTTGTAGGCGTGCAAAAATACTTTAAACAATGCTGTCATGTAAATATTTGTACCTCTTTGTAATTTAAATGTTTTGCATTTATTTAAAAAATACTTCCTGCCAAGTTTCTTGCGACGGCAAAAAAAACATTTAAAAGACCCATTTGCGCTCTACTTGCAAAATGAACGATTTGAATTCGAATTTGATAGAAGTCTTGTATGTATGATTGTATGTCTATATAACAGTCTCATCGCACCGAATGTCACGACTGCCAGCGTCTCTGTTTAGCATACATTTACGTATTCACATAGCGTCTCCCAATTTTAATATAAAGATCGTCGCGATACGGGGCACGGGATCTCATTTCCTAAGTTCCTATACCATGCTGTAATGTGTAATGTGATTAAGGATGTGACATGGACTTTAAAAAAGCGTAAAAAGTTGGTGTCTAAAATACACTGAGCGGAAAAAAATTTGGCCCCTCAAATGTATGCAGAATCTGTGATTGGGCCCATTCAACTGTTTTACCGACACTTTGAGCGTTTTCTGCGTTACCAAAATTGTCTCCGGCGTTACCAAAAATCGTGCTTCCAACAAGATATTTCATTGTTTCATAGGTTGAAAAACTTACGTATGGCATGTATTCATGAGTAGTGAGGTATACGACGGTTCCAGATCTCAATTTTTTTGGTCCAAAATGGCGATTTTGGGGCGGGTCCAATCCTAAAAAAAAAAAAAAAAAAAGGAAACACCCCACTTGGAGCGATTGGACGAGGTCTGAGAACGCTCCGCCCACTCCTTCCTGTACATATGTACTTCACTTCTGGGACAATGGCAACTCCGAAGCACCTAATCATAAAAGGTTCGACCCGCGAACAATACAAGCCGCGCGAACAATAGACGCACAATGTCCCTTTACCTGCTCTCGGCTCTGGCGCTAGCTCTATTGTTCCACTCACCTGACTAGCGTACCTTTTTTTCATCATAAAAGGTTCGACCCGCGAACAATACAAGCCGGGCGAACAATAGGCGCACATTGTCCCTTTATCTGCTATCGGCTCTGGCGCTAGCTCTATTGTTCCACTCACCTGACTAGCCTACCTTTTTTTCATTCACTTCTTTCCTTTTAAACTTGTACTATAAGCCATCAGCGTCTTTATAATTCACGTTGAAACTTGTAAAATTCTCATGTAAGCCATCTCCAAATGCAGGTTTGAACTTGAAGGATCTAAGTGCATATAAAAGCAAGCCTAGACAAAGTCACTTCATATCGTCTCACATAATTCATCAACAAATTGTTATTTTTCAAGCACATACAATACATATTCCATGCTTTGAGTTACACAGTGAATGATTAATGGTTTCCCTTTTACCGAACCACCCACCGTGCACCGTCTTCTATTGTTAAAATTTTATTACTTCGTTTCTTTTGACCATGCACCGCCGTTCTCAAAAAAATGCTGGTTTAAACTTGTACACCATCTGTGTTTGTAAAGGTTCGAGACTCTCCTTTGTTCACCGGCATCCCTTTGTGTGTACCTGACTCGGAAATATACCATGCACAAGTCTAAACTTGCAGGATTTCATTGCGTATAAAAGAAAGTTAAGACCATTCCGCCTCATATCGTCTCAAAGAATTCATAAGACAAGACCCCCGTCCAAGCAAGTCGTCGCAAAGTGTAAAAAGTTCAGTGTTTGGTTGATATACCTAGCAGTGTTTTCGTTGCTGATATGGATGTAAGTAAGCTCTTTTTTAAACTGTTTTTGGACCTGTTTGTTTTAATTTGTGTTTGACTGATATTTTTTACTATGTATCTCTGTGTTTCCTTAGGTGCCATCTAACTCAACTTTGAAGCATTGTTTAAAATATTGTTTTTTGCATTGTTATAGCTGACTGAAGAAAACACATTTAAGCACTATTATTATCCAGAGAATCACGAAGAACCTAGTGATGACGACGAAGGAACATTAGCTTTCAAAGTAAAGAGAGCAATCGCCAACAACAAGAGACCTAATAACAGTATTCACGGATTCTTTGAAAAACGCAAGAAAAAGAAGATTCCCAAAAACTCTTCAACTGTTAGCCAAGCCACTGCAGATGGTGTTGCTTTTATCAAAGCAAACAAAGACGAATCAGCTTACGCATCACACCTCATTAAAATCGAGGTGTATGATATAGACAAGATTAAGAACATTCCCCCGGCAGAACAATGGAAACAAGCAGAAGTGCGTGTTAAATATTACGCCCACTCCGAAGAAGATGAACACGTTCAAAAGACCAGAGACGTGATCTACAACATCACTAAGCAGTTAGCATCAAAAAGTGATTGTGTTAATTTCGTTTTAGACAATGAAAAATAAATTCTACTTAATTTCTTTTGGTTACCTGCTTAACTTCAGACTATCCTATTCTTGTGAAATACTCATTGTTTCGTTTGTGGAGGCTAAGTACAAACGTAAAACCTTTCAACTCAGTCCACCGATATTTCATTGTATTGTTTCATATCTAAATATTTTTGTTTGCTATACAATAGCAAAATAGTGTGTAATATTTAAGACTGAGCTTGACTGGTATAAATAGAAGTCGGTCTCACTTAAAATACCACATTTCCAAAACACCATCATGGACACGCAGAGCTGCAGTTTCTTCAATCAGCAACTGGATCAACTAGTTGAAGATCAGGACTTGTACGAGCTTTGCGAGAAAGTCGAGCAAGAATATTTGAAAACGTAAGTTACTATTTTGGTGATAATTGTACTATTTTTATGTTTGTTTGCTGCCCGCATTGACAAGATGAACATCACGTTGAAACTTGTTTGATGCTAGTCATAATAGGAAGGGGTACCCTTGAGTATAAAAGCGGAGTCCCCTTGTCACTTCAACCATTGTGACCGTGCTCGAGTTTGCGTTTTACGAATTTCATTTAAAATGTATTTCAATTTGAACTTATCTCTAAACGAAGTTGCAAGTTTAGATAAATCTCTAATTTTGAGTAAATTCCATCGTTACATTCGAATGTGGTTTTTAAACAAAGTTTTACCAGTGACATGGATAGAGGATCCTGATATTATTCCATATTTTACACCATGTACTGGACACAACTATAACATGGAAAAATCTGAAATATCTGATGTAATTGATGGCGTATTTCCAATGCAAGCATACTGTTTACTGTGTAAACATGAAAGAGTTAGTATTTCACTTGGATGTGTTTTATAGTTAATTAAATATATATAATTTGTTATGTTAATAATTAATTTATTTTTTACAGATTTTTGCAACCTGAACAAGAAGGAGGCGGTGCAAAAAGAAGATCATCTGAATCGGCCGAAGAGACTCCAGTTAAGGCAAAGAAAAAACGTCCTAACCCACCAATCAGTTTCGCATCTACGTCAACCGCATCGTCTTCAAATCAAAACGTGAGTACAGAAATTAATGATTATATTGAATGTTCTATGTGTCATGTGTCAGTTTCGCGAAAATATTATACAAATCATTTAAAAAGTAATACTCACAAAAATAATGTATTAAGTGTCAGTAGAGAATTTAAAAATATTCAGATAATTGAAAGCGCGTTTGGAAATAGGATAGTTACGTACAGAATTGTATCAGATTCAATCACTAACCAACCGTTAGAAACACCGGGATTATTTTTAGAAAACATTAAAGACAAAATATTTACATTATTTGATCAATCCATAGTAGAGCACTTTGTAGTAAAAGTAAATTTTATACTTCATGCCGACTTTACACAACAAACTAAGCAATTAAATAATACATTCGATTTTCAAACGTTTAATTATGTTGTTTGCAAAGGAGATTCTAAAGACTACATTTTTTCATTACTTACAAACGAAATTATAAATAAAGTAACCAATTTCGAAAAAAAAGACAGCGGGTGGAGTCTAACAAAAATAAACTATTTAGACATGAATGTGAATAAATTCAATCCATTACGCGGTTCATCTTACATAGATTTACCAAAAGATATAAAAAACAAAAATGCAATTATAAACGTCCAAAACAAAGATCATGAGTGTTTTCGTTGGGCTGTATTATCAGGGTTATATACACCTAATAATAATGTGAACAGGGTTGCGTCATATAAATCTCACAGGAATAAATTAAAATTTGATAATCTGTCTTTCCCAATTAAAATAAACGATATCCATAAATTTGAAATGTTGAACAATCTCAGCATTAATGTCTTTGGTTTGGAGTACGACTCAGAAAGCAAAAAAAATAAGGTAGTTGGTCCATTACACTTAACAAAAAGTAGGAAAGCCACCCATTTAAACTTGTTGTACATAAATCAAGGTACTAACGGACATTATTGCTATATAAAAAGTCTTTCAAGATTAGTATCAAAACAAATGACATCATCGGAGCATGCGATCTATATTTGTGATGGATGTTTAATTTATTTCAAGTCACGCGAAAATTTGCAGAAACATCAAGATCATGATTGTTTCCATGTCTGTACAAACTTGCCCTCTGAAAACGAAGCCAAGAGAAACTGGTTTAATGAATTAGTTCCCTCTAGCGAAATATCATTTAATAATTACGATCGTAAATTGAGGCTCCCATTTGTAGTATACGCAGATTTCGAAGCGTTTTTAAATCCTATTAATACTTGTATAAACGATCCAAGTAAATCTTCGACTACTAATATACAGGAACATAAGGTGTATAGTTTCGGATATTATATAAAATGTTCATATGATAATACTTTGTCTGTATATAGGACATATACAGGTGAAAATTGTGCAGAAACATTCATGAAATTTATTAAACGTGATTTAGAAAACATTTGCAAGAAGAACACTTTTGTAAAAAGTCCTTTGCCTTTAACGGTACAAGATAAAGTAACCATCGCCCAAAGTAAAACGTGCTACATCTGTCAAAATAATTTAAATGGTGAAATATTCATTTCTTACAGTCATCATACTGGTGCTTTTGAAGGAGTAGCTCACCCGTCTTGTTGTCAGAAATATCGAACCCCTAATTTTGTACCTGTGTTTTTACACAATTTAAGTAACTATGACGCCCATTTTCTAGTACATGGACTGGGATTTGAAGAGGGTAACATAGAAATTATTCCGCAAAACAAAGAGAAATATATTTCTTTCTCAAAGCAATTAAATATTAATAATCGTACTATGAAATTAAAATTTCTTGATTCTTTTAAATTTATGAGTAGTAGTCTCGATAAATTAACCAAAAATTTACTACCCGAACAGTTTCAAGAACTTCGGTTAAATTTTCCATGCGAACAAGACTTTAAACGTTTATTAAGAAAAGGGGTATACCCATATGAACATATGACATCTTTAGAATCATTAAAATCAACTAGCCTTCCCGAATATAAAGATTTTTACAGCTCATTAAATGATGTCAATATCTCAAAAAATGATTACCAACATGCCTGTGATGTATGGAATCACTTTAATTGTCAAAATATGGGAGACTATTCAAACCTTTATTTAAAAACAGACGTTTTGTTATTAGCGGATGTATTTGAAAATTTTAGAAATGTTTGTATGGAAACATATGGATTGGATCCTGCTCATTATTATACAGCGCCGGGTCTAAGTTGGGACGCCATGTTAATGTACACCAAAATCAAATTAGAACTTCTAACTGATATTGACAAAGTTACTTTTATAGCAAATAATATAAGAGGTGGCATTTCCCAATGTAGTAACAGACATGCAAAAGCAAATAATATATTTATGTCTGAATATGATCGTACTTTGCCATCATCATTTTTGATGTATCTCGATGCAAATAATCTGTACGGTTGGGCAATGTCGCAATGTCTTCCCACTGGCAAGTTTGAATGGGTGGATGTGAACACAAATTTTAATGTACCCGATGACGCTGAACATGGGTACATTTTAGAAGTTGATTTGGAATATCCTAATAAATTACATGATTTACATTCCGATTTACCATTCTGTCCGGAAAATGTGTGTTTAGGCGGTTCTAAAGACAAAAAGCTGATTCCTAACTTGCATAACAAAACAAATTATGTCATTCACTATAGAAATCTTAAACAATGTTTAGAATCGGGATTAAGTTTAGTTAAAATTCATAGAGTTTTAAAGTTTGAGCAGAAACCGTGGCTGAAACCATACATAGATTTGAACACGCGAATGCGTTCTATGGCCAAATCAGATTTTGAAAAGGATTTCTTTAAGTTAATGAACAATTCAGTGTTTGGTAAAACGATGGAAAATGTAAATAAAAGAGTTAATGTAAAATTACGGAACCACTGGACAAATCGCGGAAAAACTGAAGGCGTTGAATCTTTAATTGCAAAACCAGAATTTCACAGTTTATCTATATTTTCCGAAAATTTGGTTGCAGTTCAATTGAAAAAAACAAAAGTATTGTACAACAAACCTATTTACCTAGGATTTTGCGTACTCGATTTGTCAAAAACGTTAATGTATAGCTTTCATTATGATTTCATGAAAACAAAATTCCAAAAAAATCTTAAATTACTCTATACAGACACGGACAGTCTGGTTTATCAGATATTTACAGAAAACTTGTACGCCGATATAAAGTCAGATTTGGTATCGCACTTTGATACCTCTGACTATCCTCCGGACAATGTATACGGTTTTCCATTACTGAATAAAAAACAATTAGGATTCTTTAAAGACGAAAATAATGGCAAAATTTTTAAAGAGTTTGTTGGTCTTCGATCAAAAATGTACGCAATGGACGTACAAAGCACTATAATAGCAAAATCAAAAGGTGTCAATAAATGTGTTACTAAAAAATTAGGTATGGAAGACTATAAAGACTGTTTATTCAATAAAAGAAAACTATTGTGTGAAATGATGCGGTTCAGATCAATCAAACATGTAATATTTACTCAAAAAATAAATAAAATATCATTGTCACACTGCGACACGAAACGATATTTGTTGCCAAATTCAACTGACACACTTGCTTGGGGACACTATAGATTAAAGAACATTCAATTTTAATATTACTTTCTGTACAATATGTGATGATATACATTCCTAATTAATTTTATTATTGTACATATACATATATACTTATAAGGTTTTTTTGTTATATTTGCGCATGCACTAGCGATAAGACGGTAAATTGTACATTTATATTTATAACAAACGTGCATGCACAAGCGATAAGAAAATACAAAAAGGTTTCATTGTGTATATATTTACAAAAAAAAAAGTTTTGTAATATTTGTGCATGCACTAACGATAAGACGATAAAAATAGGTTTCATTGTATTAGTTTTTTTTATTGACTTTCTGCCAAGTTTCTTGCGGCGCATTCTTCTTGGAAATGATGGTCTTTCCGAAGCGCTGGTAGTTTCAATAAAAGATAAAAAATATTGTTTGTTTCTTTGCTTTTGTTACCTATAAATATATAACCATATCTGAATTTTAACTTCTATCATTTGTGACGAAGACCTTTTGAAATCGGCACGTGTTTCCTTGCATAACATAATAAATAATGATTCACTTTTGTCATCCTTTCACGGCCATAGTGGCTGGTCCAAGTGGTTGTGGAAAATCAAACTTTGTCACGAATTTTTTAAAAGATTGTAAAATAATGTGTGACGTAGATTTTTCGGAAGTAATTTGGTGTTATGATGAAATGCAACCTTTGTACAACCTGGAAAATGTAAATTATAGTCAGGGTATACCTGATATCAACATGTTCGACGGGAAGCAACCTAAACTTCTTATAATCGATGATTTGATGAGAGAGGCAGATGGACGGATCGTTGACATTTTCACGAAAGGTAGTCATCATAGAAACTTAAGCGTGTTTTATATTACACAAAATTTATTTCACCAGGGAAAAGGTCAGCGCGACATCTCGCTGAACACAAGTTACATTATATATTTTAAAAATCCTAGAGACAAAACTCAAATACGTTACTTGTCACGACAAGTTTGCCCTGAAAACTCAAAGTTCGTAGATGAAGCCTACAAAGATGCCACCAAAGATGCTCATGGTTACCTAATGATTGATCTGAAACAAAATACTGATGACTTATGTCGTTTCAAAACTAAAATATTTCCATCCGATAAATATTGCACAGTTTATATTCCTAAAAAAGGATTTAAATATGGTAAGAGCCAACTGGTTTTGGTCAGTTCTAAATGATGTCCGAGAGTGTGAGCACATATAAACATTTACTAGAAGCGCTGCAAGTACTCAAACCAAAATATCGCACAGCATTGCTTAAAGCTTGTGATGATGATGAAATAAACATTATATGTGAGTGTATTTACAATGTTTTAAAAGGGAAAATTCCATTGGAAAAAGAAGAAAAATTAAAATTAAATAAACATAAAAATATATTGCGAAAATTAGTTTCAAAGGGAAAACAAAAACTTAGAAAAACCATTATCATTCAAAAGGGCGGTGCTTTTCTACCTCTTATATTAGGCGCCGTTTTAAGTGCTTTATTTAACTCTATAACATAATCAAAATGGAGAATATGAAAAAAATGCTATTAGTGGAGCAAGATTTCGTTGAAAGACTTAAACACAATGAAAATCTAACTGAAAACTCATCATCTCGTCTAGATAGGGAGATGCAAAAAATACTTAAAGGTAAAATGGATGATCGAGAAAAATGGGCATTGTATTCCCAAGCACTACAACGATTTTTGCATTTTGCTGAAGCAGATCGAAAACCTTTTAAAATACCTATAGTTACGGATGGATTTGACCACCGCAACAACGACCACAAAGATTTAGTCCCAGAGCTAAAAAAGGAGGAAAATGTTAATAATGTTACAGCTTTAAATCCGATCTTACCAGAACTTGATACCACCCCACCACCTGACACACCGACTCAACATTATCCTTTGGAATTTACTCCATCTCATATCATAGAGAGAGTACCGAAATCTTACCAACAGAAAACCAAAACTTTACTGGATAACATTATGCTTCATAAAAATAAAATTTGGTGGAAGCCTGGAGGGGAAGTTGTATTAAACAACCACACCATCCCAAATACTAATATTGTTGATCTAGTAAACGATGTGATTAGACCTCTTAAACGTACAAAACCAAAGGGATGGGAAGAATTCACCTTAATTTTAAAAGAAATAAGAGTGCCTGCGTCTTGTATAGGTAACCCCACTAACGCAGAATTTTTAAAAAAATCTCTTGGAGAGAGGGAATTAAAGGAGCTCGACACACCATTTTCGTCTACAATTGCAAGAAATTCATCATTAGCGGAAAACGCATCTACACCTATTTCTAGTAGAACACGTGATTCGAAAAAAAAGAAATTAGATTGGGAAAGATGGACCCCCTATTAGATATTCACAGGATTTACTACGATGTGTCCAATCCTGCCGGATACAGTAGCATCAATAAGTTGGCGAAAGAGATGAAAGGTAAAATGAGTAAAAAGGAAGTAAAAAGATGGCTGCAGTCTCAGGAAACGTACACATTACATAAACCTGTTCACAGAAGGTTTACTAGAAACAGGTACATATTATCTAATTATAATGAACTCTGGCAAGCTGATCTAAGTGATATGCGTACTTATGCTCAATATAATGATGGATACAAATATATTCTTTGTGTTATTGACGTGTTTAGTAAATATGCTTTTGCGCGAGCAATGAAGAGTAAAAAACCTGAAGTTGTTAAATCCTGTTTTGATAGCATTTTTACAGAAGCTAATGCCACTCCTCGCCATATTCAATCTGATAAAGGTACAGAGTTTGTTTCAAAAGCTGTACAACAGTACTTTAAAAGTAGATATATTAATTATTATACTACTAATAATCCTGATATTAAAGCTAGCATAGTGGAAAGGTTTCAGAGAACTCTTAAAATGAAAATGTGGCGTTACTTTACGTTTAAAAATACATACAAATACGTTGACGTCTTACAAGATTTAATATATTCATATAATCATAGTTTCCATTCAAGCATAAAAATGAGACCAAGCGAAGTAAACTACGATAATATCATGACTGTTTGGCAAAATTTGTATGGAGAAAAGGAAAATAAAACATATATAAATGAATGTCCCTCACTTCAAATAGGTGATCATGTTAGAATAACTAAATATAAACATGTATTTCAAAAAGGTTATGAAACTAATTGGAGTGATGAAATATTTGTGATTGATTCCATTATTAGGAGAACTCCTTGGATTGTATATACTTTAAAAGATTTGGAAGGTGAACCAATTACAGGTACATTTTATTCAAAAGAGCTACAGAAAGTATTATATGACCCCTCCACTAAGTACAAAATAGATAAAATAATACAATCGCGTCGCGTTCGAGGTAGAAAGGAAGTGCTAGTCAAGTGGAAAGGTTATCCTGACAAATTTAATAGTTGGATCCCGGCATCGGATTTAGAGCAAATATGAGTGAAGACAGTTTTTACCTGACGCTGTTGAGCAATAGCTCCATTTCTTATTTTCCTGGAAACACAACAGCCAACTTCATAACTAAGTTACCTAAAACTGTTAAGTTAGAAGGGGAATGGGTCGTTGGTTTGGTTGAGTTTCATTATCCATGTACAATGTTTAATGTACAAGAACATGAAAACATTCTATACGTAAAGAAGAAAACACGTTTAAACGAAAGTGCTGGTTCAAAAAACAAAACAGATTCGAATATAATTGTAGAATATAAGGCGCATATTCCTGCGACTACGTACGATAGTGTTAATCATTTTTTAAGTGCTTTTAATGACCACCCATTGTTACGAAATTATTTTAAATTGAGATACGATGAAATAACCAAACTTGTAATATCAACTCGTCAGGATACTGACTTAATATCTCTAATCGCATCACCGCAATTAAGTCTCCAGTTAGGTTTTGAACCAAATACTAATTTAGTCACAAAACCAAATGGAAAATATCCCATTAACTTGTACTTGGGACTGCCATCGCAGCTTTTCATTTATTCAGATATTATCCAACCGCAGATAGTAGGTGATGTAATGACATCACTAATACGAATCATACCTCTAGATCCAACGAAGTACATTTATGGAGCATACAAAATGCATGCATTTTCACCGGCGCACTACTTACCTGTTATGCGCAGAGAGTTTGATACGATTGAAACAGATATAAGAACAAGCGTCGGCGGTAAAGTACCATTCCAGTTCGGTACATCGTGTGTTAAACTGCATTTTAGGCGTATAAAATGAGTCGAAGAATCGTTAACGGTCTTTGCCCGTACCAACATTATTATTCAAATCAGGCTGGATCTGGGGTTGGTATAGTGTATAAAGGTGTTTCTCATCAACGTGGTCATGGAATTGGAAGTTTCTTAGGGGGATTATTTAGATCCGTTTTGCCTTTGTTGTCAAGTGGATTTCGAACCGTTGGGAAAGAAGCTTTAAACGCCGGTGTTGGATTACTATCAGATATGATGAATTCACACCCTATGGAAGAGTCTGTAAAGTCGCGTTTTAAAAATGCTAGTGCTAATTTGAAAAGGAAAGCTGATGAAAAAATCGAATCATTAATGAGTGGTTCAGGGTATAAAAGTATAAGAAAGTCGAGAAAGCCCATCATTAAGCGTAAAACACTACAAGGACGATCATCTAAATCATCAAAAAAATCTAAATTTGAAGATATTTTTTCCATCTAAACTATGTCGTTTTTACATAATCATTCATGTGAATGTGCTAAGTCAGAGTTAGACTTATTTGCTCTACCATCAACACAAACAAGCGTCGAAAGCGGTCAGTGGATTCATTATAAACCAATTTCATCATTAAGTGATGATGGACCTATAGAATTTCAAGTACCAGGTACTGGAGATGATTATATTGATCTGTCCCACACTATGCTATATATTAAAGCTAAGATAGCAAGTGCTGATTCAAATGACATTTCTAAAACTATTCATGTTGCACCGGTTAATAATTGGCTTCATTCACTTTTTAGTCAACTAGATGTATATTTAAACCAAAAACTTGTGTCACCTCCAAATAATACATATGCATATCGAGCATATTTAGAGACCCTACTAAACTATGGTCCAGCAGCAAAAGGCTCTCATCTGACCTGTGGCTTATGGTATGCTGATACTCCTCATAAAATGGATGCTACAGATGCAACCAATATAGGATTTTCTAAGAGAGTGGAGTTGGTTAAAGTGAACAAAGAGGTTGATATGATTGGTCATTTACATGGTGATATATTTAATCAGGAGAAATTTTTGATTAATGGTGTGGAAATACGTGTTAAATTAGTTCGTAGTAAAGAAGCATTCAAATTGAAAATACAAACCGAAACATAGATGCACAGAAAAACCAGAAAAATAAGACCAACACTGGGAATCGAACCCAGGTCCTCGGCATTCCGTGCCGCGTGCTATACCGCTACACCACTGCTGGTCAACGGCACAAACACGAATTTTCCCTATGCATCACATATCTCAGCTTGTTAACAAGCTGAGATATGTGATGCATAGGGAAAATTCGTGTTTGTGCCGTTGACCAGCAGTGGTGTAGCGGTATAGCACGCGGCACGGAATGCCGAGGACCTGGGTTCGATTCCCAGTGTTGGTCTTATTTTTCTGGTTTTTCTGTGCATCTATGTTTCGGTTTGTATTTTCAATTTAGGTTTCACGGGATGACCGTAAAAGTAAAAATTTGGAATTGAAATAAAAAATACAAAAAGATTCCAAAAAACCAATCATAAGAAGCATTCAATCTCATGTGTAACAACGCGGACACAAAAATAAAAGTTAAAATTACTGATGCCAGTCTCATTATCCGTAAGGCTCGAATAAATCCTTCAGTATTAATTGCTCATCAAAAAGTGCTGGCGACGACTACAGCTAAATATCCTATCACCAGGGCTGAAGTTAAAGTTTTGACAATATCTTCGGGAGTTCAGGCTAAGACTCTAGATAATATATTCCTAGGACAGGTCCCTAAAAGATGTATTATAGGTTTTGTAAAAAATTCTGCATTTAATGGTAACTTGACGCAAAATCCATTCAACTTTGATAATCACGGGATAAATTCATTTAGTTTATACGTTGATGGACAACAGGTTCCTTCAAAAACATTACAACCCTCGTTCAAAGATGGGCTGATCGTATCCACTTATCATACATTGTTTTCTGGTACTGGTATCCATTTTTTGAATGAAGGTAATGAAATAGCAAGAGAAGGATATGGAGGGGGATATTGTTTATTAGCTTTTGATTTAACTCCAGATCTTTCAGCCAGTTCAAGTTCACATTGGAATTTAGTTAGACATGGTAGTGTTAGATTAGAGGTCCGTTTTGAGACAGCTTTAACAACAACTCTTAATTGTGTTGTTTATGCAGAGTTTGATAATGTTGTAGAAATTAATAAAAACCGAGATATAACTGTTGATTACAATAGTTAAATAAGACAGCTGTATACTAAATCTATCACATCTATACCGTAGTCTATAATGGATACATCGGAAATAGAATATTTTATGAGTAAAATTAATTTGAACATAAAATCAAATGTTTTTGCCGCTAACAAAATGCCTATGTTTGTTCAACTACCTATTTATCTTATCAGCAATTTGGATCCAGATTACAAGCCTGGTTCTCATTGGATTGCCATTTACATTGATATTAACGGTGTTGGAGAATACTTTGATTCATTTGGTCGACAACCAGAAGGTTATCATAAGAGGTTTTTAAAGAGAAATGCCAAGAGGTGGTTTTATAACCACAAATCATTTCAAAATCCTTTTACCTCAGTTTGCGGTGAATATTGTTTAGTTTATCTGTATTTTAAGAATAAAGGAAAAACTATGTATGATTTTCAAAGTCTATTTTCTGAAAATTCTTTATGTAATGATCTTATTATAAGAAATATGTTTAATTCATTTTTTATGTAATAAATTTTTTATCAATCTATTTTTTGTTTTACTTCAATCCTAAAATTTAAAAGACGGATTTTCAAGGGAAATATGTTGTGGTACACAGATAAAGATTAAATAATACAAAAAATGTTTTTAAAAATTTATTCAAACTAACAATTTACATTATTACTTTGCCTCCACAAACGAAACAATGAGTATTTCACAAGAATAGGATAGTCTGAAGTTAAGCAGGTAACCAAAAGAAATTAAGTAGAATTTATTTTTCATTGTCTAAAACGAAATTAACACAATCACTTTTTGATGCTAACTGCTTAGTGATGTTGTAGATCACGTCTCTGGTCTTTTGAACGTGTTCATCTTCTTCGGAGTGGGCGTAATATTTAACACGCACTTCTGCTTGTTTCCATTGTTCTGCCGGGGGAATGTTCTTAATCTTGTCTATATCATACACCTCGATTTTAATGAGGTGTGATGCGTAAGCTGATTCGTCTTTGTTTGCTTTGATAAAAGCAACACCATCTGCAGTGGCTTGGCTAACAGTTGAAGAGTTTTTGGGAATCTTCTTTTTCTTGCGTTTTTCAAAGAATCCGTGAATACTGTTATTAGGTCTCTTGTTGTTGGCGATTGCTCTCTTTACTTTGAAAGCTAATGTTCCTTCGTCGTCATCACTAGGTTCTTCGTGATTCTCTGGATAATAATAGTGCTTAAATGTGTTTTCTTCAGTCAGCTATAACAATGCAAAAAACAATATTTTAAACAATGCTTCAAAGTTGAGTTAGATGGCACCTAAGGAAACACAGAGATACATAGTAAAAAATATCAGTCAAACACAAATTAAAACAAACAGGTCCAAAAACAGTTTAAAAAAGAGCTTACTTACATCCATATCAGCAACGAAAACACTGCTAGGTATATCAACCAAACACTGAACTTTTTACACTTTGCGACGACTTGCTTGGACGGGGGTCTTGTCTTATGAATTCTTTGAGACGATATGAGGCGGAATGGTCTTAACTTTCTTTTATACGCAATGAAATCCTGCAAGTTTAGACTTGTGCATGGTATATTTCCGAGTCAGGTACACACAAAGGGATGCCGGTGAACAAAGGAGAGTCTCGAACCTTTACAAACACAGATGGTGTACAAGTTTAAACCAGCATTTTTTTGAGAACGGCGGTGCATGGTCAAAAGAAACGAAGTAATAAAATTTTAACAATAGAAGACGGTGCACGGTGGGTGGTTCGGTAAAAGGGAAACCATTAATCATTCACTGTGTAACTCAAAGCATGGAATATGTATTGTATGTGCTTGAAAAATAACAATTTGTTGATGAATTATGTGAGACGATATGAAGTGACTTTGTCTAGGCTTGCTTTTATATGCACTTAGATCCTTCAAGTTCAAACCTGCATTTGGAGATGGCTTACATGAGAATTTTACAAGTTTCAACGTGAATTATAAAGACGCTGATGGCTTATAGTACAAGTTTAAAAGGAAAGAAGTGAATGAAAAAAAGGTAGGCTAGTCAGGTGAGTGGAACAATAGAGCTAGCGCCAGAGCCGATAGCAGATAAAGGGACAATGTGCGCCTATTGTTCGCCCGGCTTGTATTGTTCGCGGGTCGAACCTTTTATGATGTAAAAAAGGTACGCTAGTCAGGTGAGTGGAACAATAGAGCTAGCGCCAGAGCCGAGAGCAGGTAAAGGGACATTGTGCGTCTATTGTTCGCGCGGCTTGTATTGTTCGCGGGTCGAACCTTTTATGATTAGGTGCTTCGGAGTTGCCATTGTCCCAGAAGTGAAGTACATATGTACAGGAAGGAGTGGGCGGAGCGTTCTCAGACCTCGTCCAATCGCTCCAAGTGGGGTGTTCGTATACCTCACTACTTTCATGTACACCATCTATTAAATTACAGAAAACGTTGAGTATATTATGGCAATGTCATTTCATAGCATTAAATCCAACGCCTGATTTATATTTGTGTTTTTTTCCGTTATAACTTCGGGATCGGGATAAATTCTCAAAATCTCAACCACTAGGATTAGAGAGCACAAAATAAATATCAAGTAAATACTCGTAATCATGGGATGAATGACACCAATTAAGCTAGTCGCAAACTATGCAAAGCTTGTAATATCATCCTAAAGCCTCGCGTACAAAATTTTGCACATAATGTCCAATCAAAAAATGTCAACTCAAGTCGTGTATAATGGCCTTTATCGTGGATGTTTGACGTTTTGCATTGAAACAAAAGACTGTTGTCTTGCAGGGCTAGGCCTGCAACAGAATATTTTGGATACTGTTTTAAGGAACTCAACGTAAACATTACATAGAATGTTTGAAAAAGTATTCAATCGTTCCCTATTGTCGTAAAAAAAAGAATTATCCTTCATAATCGATTTATTTTCACATCCCTACTCTAGGGTGACGTTTTAATAAGCTGTAACGTCGTAATTGGGCACGGGACCCCAATTTCGATAGACTGGAGATCTGGTGATCAATCTTTTACATCAAGGGTGAAGCCGTTACTGCAAAGCGTGCTGTAACCTCAGCCATCTTGCGTCAATACAGGATAACTATACTTGGTTTGGATAGTTATTCAACTAAATGTAAACAAAATAACGTCAATTGTTGTCTTATACAGCGTGTATTTTTAATACTTCTTCTTCTTCCCATTCCTCTCCTATCGGAGGTTGGATAACATCATGGTGATTCTAATTTTGGAGGCCGCTGCTCTAAGCAAGGACGTGGCAGTAAATAAAGGTAGTGGGATCCAGCAGTAATTCCTCAGCCCAAAAAAACTTGACAGTATGATAAAGTATCAATAAATAAAGAGTATTGTATAAATATCCAAAAAAAAAAAACGAAATGCTCCGTTCAATCCTTCTTCAACATAGACATACTCATGTAACGTTTTGGAACAATATATGAAATATAAAAAAAAAACCCCAGCAGAAATGCCAATATTAAAAAAAAATTTTTTTTGGCTTCTTTAGAACCGGAAAATTTCAGATTTTTTTCTTGTATCACATAGTGATACAAATGACTTATTTGGTAAAATAATTTTGGACTAATATAAATAGATTTGTGTTTCGTTACTACTTTGAAAAAATCTCGTATCTCAAATCAATACGTGAACAAAATTGAACCTTGACGTAATGGTCATAAAGTGCACTCGGAAAAATTATCCATTTCGAGATACGAGTTTTTTAAAAGTAGTGACGATTTTTAGGTATAAATACCTAACTTAGGTGTTTTTTTTTTATTTTTTATGTTTTAGTTACGGCTTATACTGTACAATAACGAAGCAAAATTTCATCGACTGAGGAATTAATGCTTGGGTCTCCATACAACAACTTCCTTCATTTACTGCACCAGTACTGCAGTTGAACCAGTCTCGTAAATTCATCAGCCACGAGTGTCTTCTCCTGACCACGCTTTCCGGCAACCTTCCCTTGGATGATAAGCTGGAGAACTCTGTTCTTGGCGTTTCTCATCACACATCACATAACAAAACTTTCAACAATTAGTATTTTTAATACTAGCTCAAACTAATCAGATGAAGATTTAAGTGCTGTGAACCGATATCAAAACAAATGGTTAATTTAAAATTAGCTACCGGAACGTAATTAATTTTTGAAATACTTTCGAGCAGCAATGTAATGCGTACAATAATTTGATACGAAAGAGAAATGTTCTGTGACAGCTGTCACATCAACAAGTGGGACGTTTGGATTAAAAACAGAGCAGTATCACGTAGTAATACATTGCGTGCTAATTAATTTTGTAAGAAAAATAAGATGATTTTTTTACTAAAACACAATAAAATGTGATTATTAGGGCTGCCCCTACTTACCCTTAAAGTTTGATGTAGTGTCAAAAATACACGCATATTGAAATTCTCCCATTATACTATCTAAACATTTGAGGTCCCGGGTGCGATTCCCGTGTCGGGGCAGATGTTTGTATGAAAAATACGAATGTTTGTTCTCGGGTCTTGGGTGTTTAATATGTATTTAATTATGTATCTATCTATATAACTATATTTATCCGTTGCTTAGTACTCATAACACAAGCTTTGCTAAGTTTACTTTGGGACTAGGTCAATTGGTGTGAATTGTCCCGTGATATTTATTACATATTATTATTATTAATACATTTCTGTATTGTAATAAACTAGTCTAGTTTGTATTACAATGATAGATCAATAAAATGTATCAAATTTGGCAACTGAACGGCATAAAGCGCAGCATGGTTTGCATAGTTTCGCTATGTCTGTCTGTCTATCCGTCTGTCCGTCCGCGACTTTGCACGGACATATTAGCAACTAAGCAGACAAAATGGTATGAAAATTACGTCTATGGGAGATACATAGGTACGTAGGTAGGTACCTACCCTAAAATTTTTTTTAGGGTACGTACCTCCCATAGATGTATAGTGGAGATGACTTTATATTCTCGACTAACCCTATAGTGTGGCGTATCTTTGGATAGGTCTTTTAAAACCATTATTATAACCCCCGATGGTTTTGACCCTGTTTTGTGTTATTTCTAAAGGCGTGTACAAAGGGTGAGTATTTCCATGTCGGTAAATAGTGTCACCCCACTAATTTACATTCAAAACGTCAAGTTTCCATCTTAATTTATTTTTAATTGTCTACAGACGGAAACGTTCCAACGAGTTTGGAATTGAATTATTTTTATAACGCCAAGGAGGCACTAATTACGGTGTATATTCCATTAACTTGTTTATGTTGACCACTTCTGTTTACTTACTATATTACTAGCTTTTGCCCGCGGCTCCGCCCGCGTGGTATTCGGTTATCGCGCGCGGATAAAAAGTAGCCTATGTCACTCTCCGTACCATAAACTATCTCTATGCCAAAAATCACGACGATCCGTCGCTCCGTTACGGCGTGAAAGCGTAACAAACAAACAAGCAAACAAACTCGATCGTAAAATCCGCCAGATCACGAAATTCCTAGGCATATCGTGAAATGGCGCCGTTTCATGATTGGCTAAAGGACACCCGCCATATCGTTCAAAACTCACTGTTTAACGATTTGCCTAGTGACGTTTAGGTATATCATGAAATGGCGCCATTTCATGATATACCTAGGAATTTCGGGATCTGGCGGATTTTACGATCGGTCGTCGACATACATACATACTTTGCGACTTTTTAGTCATTGTGTTCAGAAGTTAATACGTTTATCAATAGAGTCAGCACATGAGAGGATATTATTGATAGTCTTGGGAACAAGGATCTCGACACCACCAATCAATTGACGTACTTTTTATGAGCTGTCAAAACACAATTCTCCCATAGGTCTCCCATGGCACAGAATAAGTAATAGTACAAGTACAGAACGTTCTCTCTTTTCATGTTGACGAAAGCCGCCATTTTATATGCCTATGTAATTTTTATTATATGGATTTTAGGATATGTACTCGTAGTTTGGATGAAAATGCAAGTAGGTACCTACAGTCAACAAAAGTGTAGTGAGCAAAAGAGCGTGTATTAAAAATATTTTTTTGACCGAAACTTCTTTATTCTAGGTAGAGAGGATAAAGTACTTTGTACAAAGTTAAGATATTCTGCGTCACTTAGACAGTCTCGATTGAAATTCAGACTAATCTTAAAATGTGCGTAAGTTTAAACTTAGTTATCTCGGTCTTCATTTCAGTATAAATATTCTTAAAAAGAGAATTTTAAATGAAGAAAAATTTCTTCGTCTCTAAAATTTATATTACCTTTGCCTACTTTCATGTTATTCCATGCCCTATCAGATTCTTGACAAACCTAGCACGTCTCTTGGGTATTATAGAAAGTCGTAGTGATGCATATCCAATTTTTGGGAACATGGTCTCCTCTGTCTGAGAAGGATTGGACTGTAGTTTCCACGCTGCCCACTGCGGATTAGGAACTTCACAATCTTTGAAATGTTTCGCTGATTGGTTTTCTATAGAAATTATCTTATACCAATAAGGCAATAATAGCTTCCAGTGCTGCATACAACGGGACAGGAGTCACTGATGTCAACGATTCCCCTTGTTTACGCATAATTTTTATGTCATAATTCTATTTTGCATAATCTGTTTACGCGTAACAGTACTTATGCCGAAACTGTTTTCACATAACAGTTTACGCAGAATTCTTTTACGCATAACCAATGTAAGCTAAATGAGGTTTACGCATAATTTGTGAATCTCGAATATTGTTTAGGCAGAAAATTACTTACGCATAAACTAGTTACTAGGTAGGTACTTAATGTAACTCCAATTTTATGTCTGGAAAGCAAATATTCATATGAATTTAACGACTCTGAGACGAAGTCGACGGAGATCCGCTGCGTGGAGCTTCTATTCCGCCTAGTTAAGACGCTTCGCGCCTTGACAAAATACTAACCTAACCTAACCTATAGTTGAGCAATCATGTTACCCGGGTTTTCTTTACTGCGGGGGCTCGCCCCCCTGTCCCCCCGCATTATGCCCATGCCTCTTTTACTGGTGGTGGCTGTTCGTTCCGTTACAAATACAATCCTAACCTAACCTATAGTAGTTTTAGTTTTAGGTTCTATTTTTATTTTATGTTGGTAACTTTAGTTAAGTTATTTTTAGAATATTTTTATTTCATTTGTACTAATCGCGCTAAATTAAATTTAAAAATCCGACCACTTGAAGTGGGTCAAATTTAATTTGCAAGATTTGACCCGTACAAACATACGAGTACATTGTAAGTTAATAAAAGCTTTTAATAATCCGGCTGTTCTAACCCGAAATATAACGCACTCAATTCGCCTTCCGTTTCATAAAGGAAATCGATCGGGGAAAATTTGTCAGGTAACCCCGATATTTCATACTTCGTTTTTCCCAACTTATTTGCATATTATTATTGGATGTTTGGAAACAAAGCCTTTGCTTTTGGATACCGGCCAAAGAACTGTGAATGGTTTAAAAAAATTGCAGCTTTTTTTATCGATGACACTGGCATACAAATTTACTGGAACTTTTTTAATGAAATCGTTTTGAGATTTGTTTGAATGCAGTTCTTTTCTCTGTTCTTCGAGCGATGTGGCCCGCCCATTGCCACCTCAATTTGCATATTTTCCCAGCTATGTCAGTGACTTTAGTTCTTCGACGAATTTCCGTATTCCGGATTCTATCGCGCAAAGAAACTCCAAGCATAGCTTTCTCCGTAGCTCGTTGCGTGACTCTGAGCCTCTCTAAGAGGCTAACAGTCAAGGACAACGTCTCAGCGCCATAAGTCATCAGATAACCGTCGGGGGAGAAAAGTTCTCGAGTGGCGACCACGAACCGGAAGACGAAGCGTTGGCAGGCCTCCCACCAGGTGAACTGACGACATCGCGAGAGTTGCGGGAAACCGGTGGATGCAAGTGGCGAGTTGTCGTTCACTATGGCGTTCTAAGGGGGAGGCCTTTGTCCAGCAGTGGACGTCTTCCGGCTGATGATGATGATGATGAGTTCTTTTCTCTAAGTTTTATCTATGGAATGGATGGGCGCTCGCCATACTGAATGTTTTGCTATCGTGTATTGTCTAAAAAGTTTACTAAAACCGAAGTTTACTAAAGCTAATTGAGAAAGCAAGATAGATACGAAATCCGACAGAATACGATGGAAAACCTTATTCAATACTTATAGATTTGAATATACGTCATCATGGCAACCCTTTTGATTCCTAATCTTAGTCAAAGTCTAAAATATCTTTATTCAATGAGGGTTTTCACAGAGGCTAATAAATATCGCGAAAAATCGTGAGGTCCGGTCTTTGAGTATTTATCTAGCTAAATTCTCAAAGGGTCCGTTTGACGTTTGCTCGTGATTGGTTGAAAAACTTCTTCTTCTCTTTTAAAATATGGCTTCTGTCCTAATTAATAGGACAATTCGCCAGTGTCTAAGTATTCTCTTTCGAGAGGCAACGTTATACGGTGATTGTAGTTTTTGTAACTTGATAGCAAATTCCAGAAACCACGTGGAGACAAATTGCGCATTAAAAAATGTCAGACACGAGAGCAATATAGAATTTTGTAATCACTGTTCACTGTTAAGGTTAATCGCCGCATAAAACACTATCAAAATTATACTTCAACTAGCCAAAGAAACAGAAATAGCAAAATCAGATATTTTCTACATCCGCCATGTTCGAATGCTACAAATCAAACGAGGATATTCACAACACAGAGGCGAAATATCGCTAGATGGCGTTAGTATCGTGAGGTCCGTTTGACGTTTGCTCGTGATTGGTTAAAAAACTAGATGAGCCGATCGCAAGCAAATGTCAAACGTTAAATAGACCTCACATATATCGCCATCTGGCGATATTTCGCCTCTGTGACAACCCTCATTTGAGCTATTGGTGCAGTAAATGAAGGAAGTTGTTGTATGGAAACCCAAGCATTAATTCCTCAGTCGATGAAATTTTGCTTGGTTATTGTATAGTATGAGCCGTAACTAAAATATAAAAAATCCAAAAAAAAAACACCTAGGTTAGGTATTTATAAGCTAAACATCGTCACTATTTTTAAAAAAACTCGTATCTCAAAATGGATAATTTTTCCGAGTGCACTTTATGACCATTACGTCAAGGTTCAATTTTGTTCACGTATTGATTTGAGATACGAGATTTTTCAAAATAGTGACGAAACACAAATCTGTTTATATTAGTAATTTAATTTAATTTCTGCTGAAATATTTTTTTTTTTATATTTCATATATTGTTTCAATACGTTACATGAGTATGTCTATGTTGAAGAAAGTTTGAACGGAGCATTTTTTTTATTTTTTTTTTTTGGATTTTTAAATATCCAGACAAACAATACGCTAGATATATAAACAATACCTACTCTTTATTTATTGATACTTTATCATACTGTCAAGTTTTTTCGGGCTGAAGAATTACTGTTGGGTCCACTATCTTTATTTACTGCACTATATAAATAACAAGCACTTACGAATGCGTTTTTTTAACTTGCAAGAAGTTTCGGTCAAATCTTAAATTTGATACGAAGGGCCTCTTTCAGTGGTAGGATTGATTTGATATTTGGTATACTTACATCATCATCATCATCATCTCAGCCTATATACGTCCCACTGCTGGGCACAGGCCTCCTCTCGGAATGAGAGGGCTTGGGCCATAGTTCCCACGCGGGCCCAGTGCGGATTGGGAACTTTACACGCACCATTGAATTGCTTCGCAGGTTTGTGCAGGTTTCCTCACGATGTTTTCCTTCACCGCAAAGCTCGTGGTAAATTGCGCACATGAATTTCGAAAAACTCAGAGGTGCGAGCCGGGATTTGAACCCACGACCCTCTGCTTGAGAGGCGATAGGTCAAACCACTAGGCCACCACGGCTTTTTACTAGGCCACCACGGCTTTTTACTAGGCCACCACGGCTGTTTACTAGGCCACCACGGCTTTTTACTAGGCCACCACGGCTTTTTACATACTTACATACGTAAGTTGTAAGTTGAGTGATGTGATAATGGAAATGTAAAATCCACTCAGCCAAAAAAAAAAAAACCTTTTTTTGTTGTGTTCGTAGGAAAGATTTTCTCTTAAAAAAAAATCTCTAACGAGAATAATATCCGCGACTGTACCTATGTTCGCTAAAATATATATTTTTAACTTGTCCCCGCGCAACTTTTACTGGAGAAAAGTGGCCTTTTTATAGGTATTTCGAAATGGCAAACTAATTTACGATTATGACGCGTCGTAAAAGAGCAATTGTTATAGTTTTAACGGCGCCGTAATTAACGACTTTAAAATCGTTAAATAGTTATTAATCGGTCGTTATAATGTGCATATAATTTATTACAGACAGGGAGCTTCTAATAGAAAAATCAAGTCAAAACAATTTCGGGTCTCCTTCAAATCTAGGGTGAATAGGCAATGGTTATTTATTGAGCAAGCGTGCTCCAACTCAATCCACATCTTCGCCTTTTTCAAAAAACTGTTTGCTTTAAAAAAGTAGCACATTAGGTATACCTACATCATTACCTACTACGTTTCTTCAATACAACTAATAATACAGCTAATCTCAAATTAAAAACATTACTCCAGTTAAGGAATCTGTGTATTTTATTTACACAAATAATCATAATATTAATAGTTTGAACATTGCTTGTAAGAATTGTGTTTACAATTATTCAGTCATGTCGGTAGTGTAATAGTAAAGGTAACAACAACAACAACAGCAGCAATAACAGCCCAAATAAATCCCTTAACTGTTTCCTTATCAGTATGGCTCGATATTGATTGTGTTTGTTTGTATTTCTAATCGTTTTATCTATCATTTGTCTACACTTTGAAAAATCCCTTCCTGTGGCACCTCTGTGATCCTCAAGGAATATGCCTGTTAAATTTAAAATTACTAGCTTCAGTGGTTTAACTTAAGTTCTGCTGGTCTGTCAGTCAGTCAGTAATTCAGTAGGTAACTTTACTCTTTTATGTGAAAAGGTTCTCTAAATAATTAAAAATATTTCAACATATCGTTGCGCTAGTTTAAGTGAACACTGGTTATGTATTGGAATTTTCACAATTAAAATGTAGCAATTTTATATATTAAAATGTAGTAATTAAAAAGAATTTTCACAATTAAGCGTGCCGCCTTTGACGTGGTACATTTTAAACATCGATCAACTAAAAAATTATCAACAACAATAAAAAATACTTAAAAACATGCACAGGTAATTCAAGCAAACTAACTAGTAAATATTAACTGACTGAAAATGAATTGACTATCTTAAGTTAAGTAAATAATCATTTAAAAACATGACAAATAATAATGACATATTACCAACAAAGGAGTACAAGAACTAAACTGCCTACTGAAATATTTCGGATTAATTTTAAAACATTTTTTATTATCTAATTAAGTCGTTAAATTTGGTATCAGCGCCCGTACTAAAGTTTCTATTTCATAATTGTATCATCTCACGCTGTGATTTGTATTAATGCTTTTAATTTGTTTTGTATTAAGTAGGTCAGCGAATATAATCAGAGTAAATGTTTCGGGTCATGTCATTACCGATTTCCAACGTTGGTTCTGTACAATACCATAATTATTACTACTTCACAACCGGGTATTGTAGTAGGAATTTTCATTCTTCGTACGCAACCGGCTCATGACGTTGGTTTTGTCCAAGGAAACAAAAATACTTATACTAAACCCGGTCTTGGTATAGGAATTACTTGTCGTGCCCCAGTGCTGCAGGGCTACTACGAAACTCGAAACTCGAAGTTTGTGTCGTGCGATCCCTCTCGCTCTCGTATTAAATAGCATAAGTGTCAGAGGGACCGCACGACACAAACTTCGAAGTTCGCCTTTGTACATATATTAAATTTTTTTGTCAATTGTGTTTTACTTATTTTGTACAATACATACATACATCGAGTTTCAAGTTTCGCAGTAGCCCTGCTGGTTATGTTAGCTAGTAATGTACGGGGAACAAGGGAAATAATTTGATTTGATTATTATAAAAGTACATGTATCTACATACAGGCTGTTTCGGAGTATAAATCGTAAATCAGTCATTTCTCCGTTAATACAAAGGCGTTTGATATGAGCCCTTTTTAGGTAGAAATACCTTAATTAACATGTTATATTCGTTGTCTTGACAGATTGCCCTTCACGAGAATCGTCATAGAGAGAAACCCGGCCTCTCTCAAATTCTGAATACCATCGTCGCACAGTGCTCAAATGTGGTGCTTCAAGCCCAAAAGCATTTTGAAATAGTTCTAAATTCAAATGTTTACGGGTGGCCAGGAGTGCAAAACTTTCAGTGTGGCCTTAGTATAAATACAACCATTTCACTGTAAAAAAGACGTCGAGTAAAACCGTAAACATTCGGTTTTATTTATAATAGAAAGGGCGATACTGTCTGCGCTGGATATATTGCACGGGGATAGCAATATATTTTTTTCTATGTGCAAAAGGTTTACTGTTCTACTGATTTATCTAGGTGCGACTTTTAGGGATCCGCAGGTAACATAGCTTGATTTAGCTATGTTTTCGAATACTTACATAATCATCATCATCCCAGCCCACTATTCCACTGCTGGGCACAGGCCTCCTCTCATAATGAGAGTCCTTTTTTTTTCTCCAGTATTCTCGAGGCTATTTTCTCGAGTTTTCTCGGGTTCTCGAGTCTTTTTAGTTTTCAAATTTGTGACGTTTTTATTGCACCATAATTATGATTTTAATTCCTATACATATAAATTGCTTCACTTTATGTTAAGTTCTATTAATCATTATGGATGTTATATCCTCGTCAACTTACTTGACAAACCAACTGTATGAATAACTGCCGAATGCACAAATTGTCAAATTGTAGAGTACAAATTTTTCAACAATGAAATTTAAAAACTTTACATTGAACAAAACTTTAGATTTATTGCAATAATTTCCAAAATCACAAAACCGAGAACTTTCCGTCCACTCTTTAAAACTATGTATGGTAAAAAAGTGACTTCTTCTGAAAGTGCCACTCCATTACTGGAGGAACGCTGTTAGCTCAGAAAATTTCTCCATATCTCGAGCCGTCCGGAACAGTTGATCTGCACTGCTGATCCCGGTCCACTCCCTAATATTCCGCAGCCATGATTTCTTCCGCCTCCCAGGGCGCCACTTCCCAGTATTTTGCCCATCATTATTAGTTGTAGCAGCTGGTATCCGTCGTGGCGCAACACTTGCCCCAGATATTCTATTTTGCGCTTTTTGACGGCGTGCAATAATTTTCGGGTCATACCACCACGCTGTAGCACCTTCTCGTTGCTTATTTTCAAAAAGTGACTTAATAGGTTAAAAGATCAATTCAATAGCATAGCCAACAAGATGGTGCGACGACCTGGTTAAGATCGCGGGATCTCGGTGTATGCGAAAAGCACAAGACCGGTCTGAGTGCATCTTGGGAGAGGCATATGTCCAGCAGTGGACGTGTTTCGGCTGACACATGATGATGATGATGACGATGAATAGCATAGCAACAGTATAATATATCTACTAAAGGATCTACAAAATCAAATAAAAAGTCAAACCGAAAACTGCAACTAGCCGAAATCTGATTTACAAAATTAAACTTCAACATTCAAAAGTGTAACAAAACTTCGTAAAAATTAATCTCAAACAGTGTTATGAAAGCAAAAACAAGCTGAAGGTATCCCCAACAGTCCTGTAATGGTCGAAACGTTACATAAGCCCACTAGTGGCCATACATCTTGCTTAATTGACGTTATCTCGCCGGCTGGAGGAGTTTTTTTCTTTTGCCGTGTTGCTGTTAGGGTGACGTGCGGAGACGCGGCTTAAGGGAACAGAAGGATAAGGTGCTTCAGTTTTTAGGTTTTACTAAAAAGACCAATATTTTTTTTTGCAATTTTCGTTTTTGATCATGAACCTACTGTGAGACTCACTCATATCAAATTATATTGTTGTATTGTGTTGTTGCTGCCGAGTCGCGTGGTCCTTAAAAGAAGGGCTACGAAATAGCCCGCAACATGTCGAGCTAAACTCGATTTAAGACGTGAGTTATCCGTCACAATATCATTTGATTTTCGTTTTTAATGTAAGAGGGGGTAGACGGCCATGAAGTACACCTGATGGGAAGCAATCACCGCCGCCTACCCGCAGCACAGCGTTAATTATCTCCTGACGCCAAACGAGGAGTGTTATAAGAGACCGGAATTTTCACGTCATTTTTAATTTGTCATAGTGACTTTTCACTTATCGATATAACGATACACATATTAAAAAGATTAAAAGTAGGTCAACAAAAGACGGTTTATCTTTAAAGAGCGATCTATTCCGATTAACTTTTGAGCAGTCGAAATTGTGAAATAGACATAAATATAGATTATGCAATGAAAACAATGAATAATTAACAATTTCTAATTTAATTATTCTATTTCAAATTTAAATTCTGTAGGAGTGCTAATAAGTACGCCATTACTGTTTTTATAAAAGACATTACGATTATTACAATTATTATTTTACGATAATATCATTATCGATATCATTTAGGTAAAGTCGATAAGTGAGAAGTCACAATGACAGATCAAAAATACCTCAAAAATTCCGGGTTCTGGTTATAAGTTTGACGTCTATCTGTCTGTTTATGGCAAACGCAGTAAGGTTTATTGTAATTAACCACTTCATTTTGTTTTGAAAAGACGACTTCCTGCCAAGTTTTTTTGCGGCGCATTCTTCTTACCAATGATGGTCTTTCCGAAAGCGTTGGTAGTATGGTAAAAGAGCCATTTTCTTGTGGCCTACTTAAAAAGAAAGAAGACATTTATTCACTAACACAGAAGACACACAATTACTTATACAGCAAAATTTACACAAATGAACCAAAAAAATAATAAAGAAATAGTAATAATAAAGCGCACATATATACACAATCATGTGTGTCTCCGCGAAAGTGAAACGCCTACAGCGATGATTTTCTGCCAGAACCTTAGGTACAATTACCCTTGTCTGGCTTTACCCTAGTAAGGTTTTGAATTTTTCTAAATTGGTAAGGTTATGTTTAAAAATGACTCTACTGTTTTTATGTTTACTTTATGCTATGGCTGTTTTGTAAGTCATATCGAGTCGCGAACTGCATTTCCTTCAGCGGATGCAAAAACCAGTGCTTAGTTTCAAAAACAGCGTATAAAGTGGGGCGGGTCATAAATTTTGTAAGACAAAGCACTAGGGAATTAATATCTGTCAGATTACTTTGTGGTGGTTTTCTATGCGGAAGTCAATAAGGCCGTCTTGCAGGAAAAAATAAATCTAGATTTAGTAGTTAATCCAGGCTTAAGCTTGACAGTTCCATACAATTTGACAATACTAAACTGAGCTTAACGCTAACTCGAGATTTATGTGTTTACTGCAAGTGGGCCAAAGGGTTAATATCGCTGTAATAGATGTCTTAATGAAGAGGACTGATTTCATATCGCCCCCTTACTGCTAAAAGCGACTAACTGCATCATCATTTTAAAGGTTTGACTTTAAGGTTCAATGTTTAAGGTTTTTATTGATGCTGTTAGTCGCTTTTAGCAGTAAGGGGACGATATGTCATCAATGGATTTTATTCAGTTTTTAGGTAAGACTAATTTCTGATTTTTAACTGGCACTGAATTTGTTTACAGAATTCACACACCGTTTTTATTAACGTGACAATGATAAAGTATACTTAGTTACTCAAACTCAGGCCCCCAAGACATAGGTACCTATACCTACCTATTTTGGGGTCAGAATATTTGACCATTCCCGCGACTTCTCTGTACAAACTTTCCATACTCATTGATCATTGTATTTTGCCTCATGTTGATTGTACAATAAATCATTTTTATTTATTTATTTATTTATACTGAAAATGGATTAATTTTACTTAATCATAACATGACAGCATACATGGGGCCATTTTGAGACGGTATCCGTTCATTTCGCAAGTACTTAACGTTTGGAAACCTGATTTATTTCGCAACTTTTCATTTCGTAAACTCTAAAACTGTAAATATTTCAGGATTTATTTCAGGACCATCGTGTTTTCGCCTTTATGTTAGGTTAGGTTAGTTTTATAAAAAAACCTGAAATATTTACAGTTTCAGAAATTTTAAACAGTTGCGAAATGAATCAGCTTGCCAAACGTTAGTTGCGAAACTTTAGTGAACCCTTCCGTGACAATATTTGAATCTTTTACGGTTTTCCTTTTTTTTTCTTTTTTTATCACGTAGGTATTTTGACACGAATACTTAAATGCTTTTATTTCCTTCTTTCTTTCCTGATTTCAGGCGTTATTTAAAGTTTTTATTTACATCTTTATCTTTACGTAAATCTATTAGTTTCTGTGTATGCGAGCCTGTGTGACATGCCTTATTTAAAAAAAAATATATGTAGAGAAAATAATAGTGCTTAACGTATTTTCATCGGGAAATCTCGGATCTCGATCGAAAAACGACGGCACCCGAAGCATCATTTAATTAATTATTGTATTAAATGAGTGCCATTTTCATATCCATTAATATCAAAGTTCAATATTAAAATTTAGTGGCAAATGTCAAAATTAAAAATTGTACGTTTTGTACTATGAATACTGAAGCTGATTGAGAGAGCATGATACATACGAACTTTTCCGATAAAGTACGTCGAAAAACCATTACAAACTGGACCTGTAAATAGCATTTTATTGTCCAGTGCGTAAAAAGTAACATTTCGTAATATGACTCTAACTTTTTATTTCCTGTTGAACATTTTCCTCAACCGCAGTTTGAGATAAAGAATTCTGACGACGTAGAAAATCTTTCGAAAGTAAATGTCTTGTTTACAAAAGATTGGATAAGTTATGGCTCAAAACTTGCCCCCTATGGTGTATGTTTGTCATTTAGAAGTTGCAAAGGGAATGTTATCGGCGGAGCTAATATTTTAGATCGCAAAAATACAATGTGTCTTGAAATGAATTCTACTTATTATTAACTGTAGGGAGAGGCCTTGGTTCAGCAGTGGACGCCTTTTGGCTGATGATGATAAACAAATAACAAATAAATATCTTGAAACTAAGCAAAGCTTATTTGTATGGGTACTAGGCAACGGATAAGCAAGCATACTTATATAGATTAAATACATACTTAAATACTTATTAAACATCCAAGACCCGGGAACAAACATTCATATTATTCATACAAATATCTGCCCCGGCCTAGGATCGAACCCGGGACCTCAAGCTTCATAGTCAGATTCTTCTGGACTTCGAAAATGCCATAAAGGATACTCCTGATATTCCTACGGGATCTACTTAAAATCCAAAAAACGTAAACATTGAGTCAAGGAACATGAAATTTTGTATGAAGAAGAAATTACTCGTGATTTAACGATTTTTTTTACTAGTTTCGATCACCTTTTAGCATTATACTTATATATTTATCCAAAATTACCCAAAAAACAACTCTAGTGTCAACTATCATTGACTTAACGAACTGCTAAGATGCATTAATAGCTAGTGATGCCATTCATAATATAATAGTATTTTATTTATAATAGTTCCAATTCTCTTCCAGTCATCTCCAAATATAGTCAAAATACCACAAACGGGACTTATCACCCTAACACACACAAGAGGTAAATATTAATTGTGTGTGTTAGCGTGATAAGTCCTGTTTGTGGTATTTTGACTATGAGTGAGAATCACGAAAGTTAAAACGTTATATCTCCAAATATAACATCAGTCTGGAGAGAATTTTGGCCTCTAACCATCATCACTGTCGGAGATGTCCATTGCTGAACAAAGGCCTCCTCCTTAGAATGCCACAATGAACGACAATTCGCTACTTACATCCACCTGTTGGCCCAGAACTCTCACATCACAATGTCATCAGTCCATCTAGTGGGAGGCCTGCCAACGCTTCGTCTTCCGGTTTGTGATCACTCGAGGACTTTTCTCCTCCACCGGTTATCTATTCTTCTCTGACCTACCCATTGGCACTTCAACTTACAATTTGCCTCTCCTCACATACTAATCACCACGCTTCAAGAATAAAAGAAAAGTGCTGCCAAATCACCTTTTTGAACATCACAAGGCAACAAAAGAATATATACAAATCTCTAGCACGAGACAAATCCGTCATTCAGCCCTCAGCAAACAAGTAACACTTCACCGTCGTTGTTGCGGAACACATATTGGTCGTATACGCCCTTAGAAGGGTCGTAAGAACCACTCGACGTAAGTTTGGAGATCGGTCAAACTCTTACCCTTACTATGAACATTCGGTCGTAACTACTTAAAAACGAAATATTAGATTCATAGACAAGTTGTCTTGTAGACCTTTCCAAGACTTCTCACTTTCTCTGTTCACACTTTTAACACGTGTGAAGGAGCTTCTAAACAGGATATATTTTCATTGCGATTTGTGGCCGGCCATTATTTGCATCTTGTTCTGGCGTACTGTGTCAGAGAGCCGCGGGCAAATGCTAGTGAAACCATAATTACGCGATCGAAATTACGCAACTCACAACTCAATTACGTTAGTCTGGCTTCATCCTTTACCCCTGACGTAAAAAGAGAGGTATTGTTAAGTTTGACGTCAGAACTTGTCTGTATTTCTGTGGTAACCTAGCTCTCAAACGAATGGAGCGGATTTGGATACAGTTTTTGTTTGCCCAAGAGCCTGTGCAGACGGAGCGTTTCGCGCGCGAGGGCACTCGCGCGTTCCCTAGGTACTAAAACTACAAACACCCCGTCTAGATGCTCTTGTTATGGAAGCTTCGAGAGCATCAGGACGGGTTGTATGTAGCGCTAGTACTTCGGGAACGCGCGAGTATCTCCCGCTCCGCTTCGTCTGGACAGGCTCTAAAATCGAGTCTCCGTATGGTGATTATATGTTCAATTTAAATTGGTTCACTAATAAAAATGACCAAGTGCGGGTAGTTCGAAGAACTCGCGCTGCTAGGCAGACTTGACACCCCACACTTCAGTCTACTCGTGACCACGGCAACTGTAATGTTGCCGAAACGTCGTGGTTAATATTACATGTGTAAAATAGCGTGATAAGTCCCGTTAAGGTATTTTGACTATTGGTTCAG
The DNA here is from genome assembly GCA_037349165.1 of Choristoneura rosaceana. Lineage (NCBI taxonomy): Eukaryota > Metazoa > Arthropoda > Insecta > Lepidoptera > Tortricidae > Choristoneura > Choristoneura rosaceana. Next base: position 3,641,130 of record JAZBNJ010000007.1, read on the forward strand.
TCATTTTTCAGATCATCGTCACATCATTATCATGTCAGCCGAAAGACGTCCACCGCTGGACATAGGCTCTCAAAGGCTCTCCACTCAGACCGGTCTTGTGCTTTTCACATCCACCGCGATCCCGCGATCTTAACCAGGTCGTCGCTCCATCTTGTTGGAGGCTTACCGACAGCTCGTCTCCCGGATTTATCAGATTATGAACCCGAAATGTTGGAGGGTTTTTCTTAACTCGAATATGCTTCCACCGTAGAGACCAATGGTAACGATTCTTGTACTTGAAATACAGAGTAATGTCCTACAGATACTGACTTCACATGTCAAAGATTGGGGTCTGAGAGCACTCCACTTTCCAATTTTGTTTCCCCGAAGTGGGCACTGGGTACGTGATAATTATATGCAAACTTTACCTACCGCGGTTTGACAGGTACAGCCAACGTCATAAGTATGTGATCATTTTTGTACCTTGTTACTTTAACGTCATGTGTGAAAAGCCATACGAAATTGTGTAACGACTGAAAGCAACAGGGTACAGAAATGATCACTTATTTATGACGTTACTGTACCACCAAACTCTGTGTAAGATACTTCTGGATTGCTACCACCATCTTGCGAGGCAGCGGAGCGGAAGGTAATGTAGAGCGAGCGAGAATGACAATAAGAAATTTTTTACAGTCTCAAAAATGATACCAGATAAAAGTTTCGTAAAAAATGCATGGTCAGCTTTTGCTGGCCAGAGTCTAATGCGGAATGGAGTTGCGGAGGCGCGGAGTTAGATAGCGGAGTGTAGGGAGAACGTAACACGGAGCGGTATTGCGGAAGCGCGGAGCTAGATAGCGGAGTGGAGGAAGAACGTAACGAAGAGCGGTGTTGCGGAGGCGCGGAGCTAGATAGCGGAGTGGAGGGAGAACGTAATGCAGAGCGGTGTTGCGGAGGGGCGGAGCTAGACAGCGGAGTGTAGGGAGAACGTAATACGGAGGGGTGTTGCGGAGGCGCGGAGCTAGGTCGAGCAGTGGAGGGAGAACGTAATGCGGAGCGGTGTTGCGGAGGAGCGGAGCTAGATAGCGGAGTGGAGGGAGAATGTAATGTTGCGGCGGCGAGGAGCTAGATAGCGGAGTGTAGGGAGAACGTAATACGAAGCGGTGTAGCGGAGGCGCGGAGTTAGATAGCGGAGTGGAGGGAGAATGTAATGTTGCGGAGGCGAGGAGCTAGATAGCGGAGTGTAGGGAGAACGTAATACGGAGCGGTGTAGCGGAGGCGCGGAGCTAGATAGCGGAGAGGAGGGAGAACGTAATGCGGAGCGGTGTTGCGGAGGCGCGGAACTAGATAGCAGAATGGAGGGAGAACGTAATGAGGAGGCGCGGAGCTAGATAGCGGAGTGGAGGGAGAACGTAATGCGGAGCGGTGTTGCGGAGGCGCGGAGCTAGATAATGGAGTAGAGGGAAGACGTAATGCGGAGGGGTGTTGCGGAGGCGCGGAGCTAGATAGCGGAGTGAAGGAAGAATGCTATGCGGAGCGGTGTTGCGGATTTTTTTATTTTCCTCCTTTATTAGTTGTACGTCTTAAAAACACCTGTAAAAAGACAGCTCTCTAGTTCCAAAACTTTGAGCTGAGCGTTGATGAGTCAGTGAGTCGGGTCATCTATTTTAAGGGTTCCGTAGTTTATATATAAACTAGCTTTTGCCCTCAGCTTCATCCGCGTGAGATTCGATTATCGCGCGCTGGTCCCTCGGGAACTGTTCATTTTTTCGGGATAAAAAGTAGCCTATGTCACTCTCTGGCCCATAAACTATTTCTATGGCAAAATCATGTCGATATCGCTTCGTTTCGACGTGAAAGACGGACAAACATACAAACACACACACTTTCGCATTTATAATATTAGTACGTATTTGTTTTGTGTGCTGTTCACTGTTGACAAATAAATAAATAAAGTCTTTCTTTTGAGTTTTCATTTATTTTGTTTGTTTGATGAAACTAAAACGTGCCACTGTTGACAGATAAAACAGTCGAGTGACTATCATAGAGCAATTATTACGGGAGTTGCATTAAGTTTAGTATTTCATAACAAAAAATATAATTCATTTATATGAGAAGTAATATTTTATTTATTTATTTAAATCAAAGACTTACACAGTATAACAGTTTAACACTAAGGCACTGCGCAAGACAAACACTGACAAGAGAGAAAGAAATTGAGTAACAATACATCAAGTACAATATAAGATGAGTAAGTACATCAGGTGCAGGTAGAAAAAAACTGATAGGCGTGGGGATATACTTGGGGCAGGTTTATGTCTGACAGTAGGTAGATTTCTTCCGGTTATGCATACAAACACAAATAGTGGCTGCCGGGACTTAAAAACAAATAAAACAAGGTAGAAATTTATAATTATAACACAAAAATCACGCTCAATAAAATTACAACATTACGTTTTGGCGGTGGTTATGACGATTTTGAACATAAAATAAAACAGTGCAGTGCGCGTGTTGCAGCAGCCGCCGAGTCGCGTTGCTCCGAAGAGGAAGGGCTACGGATTAGCCCAAAACATGTCGAGCTAAACTCGATTTAAGACGTGAGTTATCCGGGTCTATATATTTAATATGGTCAGGACAAGTTTTTCTTTAGAATATTACGTATACCTATATTGTGAGAAGTAAAGAGGCGTCAACTCTTGTTAAAATTTTGTTCCGATCCTACAAAAAACTACTAGAACTAAGGTTAAGTAGGTGTAGGTGCACCTTTATGCATACCTGCTTAACGTTTGTCAATTGTGTTTGTTTCTTAAATTTTGTACCATGAGTGTTTACACACATGTATACAAACTCATAAGTTACACCAAATTTATACTACGTCCGAGGGTGTGGAGGGAGATTCCTTTCGGAGGTCCTGAAGTTGCAGCCCCAGATGTCACCCCCTTCCTTTGGCATTGGCCTAATGTTTCGATTATGTAATCGAAGCAGTTATTGCATGTGCAATAACTGCTGCACATGCAATAATTTAGTAATAATCGTCATGATTAAGTCCCCGATGTGTGGTATAAGTGAAAATCACAAAAGCTTAAAACATTTTAAACTCATATAACTAACTGTCACACAAATTCGAAACGCATACAAAACTAAACTTTACCTACGGCCAATATGGTTATGTATGACACTTATGACTTATGGACCTGTTATTTTTTGGCAATGGAGAACGCGTCATCTCCAGTGGTAAGTGCTACGTAGTGACAACCCTAGAGCGCTGATCCGAAAATAACCTGTAAAGGGAAAAGCGGGGCGTCCCAGGAAATCTTAACAACGTCAAAGACATGTCGGATTTAAGGTAGGGTTGTCACTCACTGTCGTTATATTTTATTTATTATCAACGCCCGACGCAAAAATAGTTTGACGCCAATGTTTCTGTGGCAATGTAGCTCTTAAACGGTCGGTCCGATTTTGATATGGTTTTTTTTACATAAAATTGAGTTTTATGGGATAAAAAAACTGTATTGTAACAATTTGGGTACCTATCAAATGGAAGCTAATAAAATAAGCTACCATTTCCTATAAAGTTTCCTAGTAGCTCAGAACTCTGTTAAGTAGGAAAATTACAATTTTAACCGTCGGGACCCTTTACAAAAAAAAAGTTGAGCAAGTCACATTTAAAATTTGCTACTTATCAGAATTCTAGAATTGACTTGTTTTATTCTTTTCAGTTTGTCAGAAATATTGAAAAAGGATATTGTCTATGGTATTTTATTTTCAAATATTGATGACAATGTCAGTCAAGTAAAAAAAATGACTATCGTGTTTTCTTTTGCTCATGTCTCTGGATACTATGTTTAATTTATCGTGTTTTATCTTTTAATTATATTCTGCTAATACTACTGCGTGCGTGCATGATTTGTTTTTACAAGCCACAGTTTTTATACGCCAGTCAGGTTTTTACTAAAACTTTGGCACAGCCCTGCCTGCTCAAAGCGTCCGGAAGTGGGTAAGGCGGCGTCTACCGGGCCGGACGCGGCCTACGCGGCTAAAAGCCGGAATCGGGACTGTCACCATTATCGTCCGGAATGTCGTACGATGATACACGCGGACGGAATTTTGGATAAATTATTCGACTAAAAACCGTTATATTTGAGTCAAGTGGGTTCTTCTTCTTAAATTTAAGAGCTCTTGTCGGTGGAGTAATCGCCACTCTGCGATCTTCGGACAACTATTTGACTTTCTGATACGACATCCATCACCATCTATAGGAAAAACTGTTACAATATGAGCATAGTTTACTGATGTGCTAAAGGAAACTTTCCATAATTGCGGAATTTTTCATATGGGAAAATTTCCAAAACCTCTCACAATTTTGTGTGGAGATTGAAACCTTAGACTCTAGTCTTCAGGTCTTCAGGCACTACGGAATATTGTAGAGAAGAACATCACGAGGTTTTCCGAACATCCAAGTTGGATTCAGCATCTTACCAGTTGGATACCTTGTGCATTTACTGCTGGCATTTCTTTCCGAACATACGCCAGGTTCCTCAAACGCATTTATAAGTGTTAACATAACTTTCACTCTGTGCCTTAAGTGAAGTCTCTTCGTTTCATTCTCCGTACACACGTAGTCCCGGTCTCATTTGAAAACTAGGCAACAAAAGTAGAAGAAATTTTGTAAGTATGGACTAGACGTAATTATCTATGCCTGTGGTTTTCAGATTTTCATATAAATGTGTTATATCAGAATTAGAGGAGCTCAAAAGTCGACAAAAAAAAAAGTCAACTTTGCAAGAGAATTACAAGCTATTAAAGCATTTTACAAAAATCGAAAACCACAGGCATAGAAAATATAATGAAGAGCTTGATTGTAAAATATCATTGATTTCTGTGTTATACGAGTACTTTTCGTATAATATGAGGACAACGAAACCCAAAATTCAACGGCCCAAATCTACAAAATCCTACAGATATCTCGATATCATTAGCGGGAAGTGGAGAAGCGGGAGGGGATGTGCATGGGGGGGACGGCTGCCTAATACCTAACGCGGCCGCGAGGCCGGCAGGGAAACTTCTCAAACGCATAATAAATAAGCATTCATATATAAGCATCCCAAGGCATTAAAACTTTTTTGTAAAGAGGCTTGTCTGCTCCACAGGTTACCATATGGTTGGCTCTTTCCTCGGTCAACGTATTGGCATTTCCATACAACGAGGAAACGTAGCGAGCCTTAGGCAGCCTGCCCTCAGCAGCGATCTGTGTGAAAAAAAAGTAAAAAATGAAACTGCATTTTATGACTAAACACTACGTGAATTATTTTAAAAATGCTTCAATCGTACGACAAAACGTCAGCCATTTTCGTTTTATTATTCATTCCTCAAGTTTTATTTACTTCCAATTTCCAAATACCCTAAAACCTCAAGTCGGTAAAAGCGAGGAATGTCTTATGGAAATCGTCCGTTCCGTTAACCCTTGCGACCGAGGATGCCAAGTGGAGCCAGTTTTTCTTAGAAAAATTGGGTCGTGGGCATTATGGTGTAACAGTCGTTACATCGATCAAGCAAAGCCGATTACGGGGCCCACTTATCTTGTATCGAAGGCAGTATACAGTAAATCGATCAGAATTTTGGTAAAGTCGGAGCATTTCATAAGCGGAGCGGGGCAGAATAATCCAGACATCTGAAAATATATGACTAGCTCGTCAGAGTAAAGTAAATATCTGACACACAGTGGACCAGCAGTGGTGTAGGGGTATAGCACGCGGCACGGAATGCCGAGGACCTGGGTTCGATTCCCAGTGTTGGTCTTATTTTTCTGGTTTTTCTGTGCATCTATGTTTCGGTTTGTATTTTCAATCTGACACACATTTTTTTACCAAAAAGAATGTACTTACTATCAGCAAAATAAGTGGTTTGAACAAGTTCCTATGAAATGTATATGTCGCTAAAGTCGAAATTTCAAGTTGACAGACACGTCTATTGCCATTATTGTTTTGTGGCATGCAAATAACTATCAACTTTATGGTGGTAGACCACATATTTGGCTGATGGTACATAGCTTTAAAGTTTTGTGTGACGTCACACTTACGTATGCTTTTTCTAAGGAGTGACCCCCACTCTTGAGCTTTGACGCGCTTCATCAGTGTAATTATTTTTTGTTTGTTGAGAAAGGAAAGAAATTATTAAAATTTTACATTGCACATTTTAATACGTGCAAAAACATCAACAAAATACATTTATTCTAAAATACTCATATTGATCATGCCTATTATTATAATTTGTCATTATTGTAATTTTAATTTATATGACGGAGTTTAATATGAGGTTTGTGTTATAGAAAAGTTAAAGTCGTACCCCTAACTTTTTTTAGGATTTTGAATTTTTTATGTTAAATTTACCTAACTACTCAGCATCATAAGTACTATCATAAGTAGTAAGTAGATGAAATTGGCATATATTTTTTGTACTTCCGCCCCGTTACTCTCATGTAAGTGTACTTGATAAAAGTAACGGAATGGAATACAACATTTTTGGGACACTTTTTTCACCTATTAAAATCGATAGTACTCGTGATTCTGAGTAGATGTAACAAAAAAAAATCAAAATCCCATAAAAAAGTTAGAGGTACTTACAACTTTTAAGAGAAAGGCCTAGCTAAGCAAAATCGAAAATAGCTAAGATCTTTCTAAAAGTCTTTACTTATATCCAGTTCTTATTTTATCAATACTCATTCAGAAGCTGATAAGAATATGATTTTTTTTAACACCTCGCCACTGATTGTACAGTCAGCTGCATACGTATAATATTCACAGATTTAAGAAGAAGAAGAAGAAAAAACATTTATTGCCACAAAACACATATATATTTCACTCTCCGCGTGTACAAAAACCAAGCCTTGTAAAGTTATCACAAACTTATTGCCGAATTATTCTATCTTGAATTCCGAATTTATGACAACTAACACCGAAATCTCACAAAAGACCACAGCCTAACTTAACCGCATACTCAACCCACCTTCATAAACCGAGACCGAAACAGCACTCAACCAAATTTTCTTAATCTGTGACCAATCGTACAGCAGAAGTAGCGAATATGCGAACATAGACTTAGACTGTCGATACCAACCAAGTTTATATTCGTATTTTATAACGGATATAAATTAAACCTTACTGATAAGCTTGTCAAGTATAAATTGATCTTCGGGATTCAATAAAAGTCATACAAGGTTGTCTGTCATTTACAAAACCGGGAGCTCTTTCTCGATTGGTGAATGGATACTGTCAAATTCTGATTGCATTAACAGATTGAGGTATGATGTAATAAATGGATTACCGGGTTTTGTTAATAAAGTGGGTCACAAGGTTTGTGTCACAGAATTAGAAGCAAGACGTTTTACAGAAGTGCCATCGTTTGTATTTCGTTCCAGCAAGGCTACCACGAAATTCGAAAATCGAAGTTCGTATCGTACGCTCCCGCCTACGCTTATGTCATTTAATACGAGAGTGAAAGGGACGGCACGCTACGAACTTCGAATTTCGTGTTTCGGAGTAGCCCTTCAGGCCCGAAGCACGAAGCACGAAATTCGAACATCGTAGCTTGTCATCCTGCTTACACTTATTATTATTTAATACGAGAGTGAAAGGGACGCTACGATACGAACTTCGATTTTCAAATTTCGTAGTAGTCCCGCAGAACAAGGATGTTGACACCACCAATCAACTGACATACCTTTTATGAGCTGTAAAACACAATTCTCCCATAGAGTTGCAATGGCAATAGCGAATTATGACGTCATAAGTCGCTATTTGTTCGTCAACTCAATCAACCAACTATTTATTTTTAAAGCAGAAAAAATCTAATTTTACAGTAAATAGCAAAATTAATCTGCTTGTCAGGGTTAAAATAAAGCGTTTTTTTATTGGAATCGTGCCTTCGAATTATTTTTAATGGCGTCAACATCCCTCGGTACTGCAGGGCTACTACGAAATACGAAATTCGAAATCGAAGTTTATCTCGTATCGTCCCGTCGACGCTTATATTATTTAGTACGAGAGTGAGAGGGACGGTAGATACGAACTTCGATTTTTGAATTTTGTACTCGTAGTACCGTTTCTGCTACTTTTTCGCCTGTGGTGTTATTAATCGCACAATTCGCACACAATTTGATCTAACTGAAAAATTGGCAGTTGGATTGACGGGATTATACAAAATTCTAAAAAAATATAATGTGGTATTTGTTTACAATAAAATACAATAACTGTGTTGCACACCAACACATAGTAAACAGAACAGAAAACACAGGTACATATACAAATACTTTCTGAGGTAAACAATAGGCGCCCTTATCACTTTAGAGCGATCTCTTCCAGGCAACCAATGGAATGCCGAAAGTTTTTCGATGAAGGCTACGGCATAGATGTCGCTAGCGTCACACTACTTAAGTGGCTAAATAAGAAACAAACAAGCTGAGATATGTGGTGCATAAGGGAAATTCGTGTCTGTACCGTTGTACAGCAGTGGTGTAGCGGTATAGCACGCGGCACGGAATGCCGAGGACCTAGGTTCGATTACCAGTGCTGGTCTCATTTTTCTGGTTTTTTTGTGCATCTATTTTTCTGGTTTTTCTGTGCATCTATATGTCAGTTTGTATTTTCAATATATGTTTTTTTTTTATTTGTCTGGATGGCAAACGAGCATGAGGGTCTCCTGATGGTAAGAGATCACCACCATCCATAAACATCTGCAACACCAGGGGTATTGCAGATGCGTTGCCAACCTAGAGGCCTAATATAGGATAGGTACCTCAACTGCCAGTAATTTCACCGGCTGTCTTACTCTCCATACCGAAACACAACAGTGCTGCACACTGCTGCTTCACGGCAGGATTAGCGAGCAAGATGGTGGTAGCAATCCGGGCGGACCTTGCACAAGGTCCTACCACCTGCAAAAATGATAGCCTTTAGCTTCTGTGACATTTCTATTTGTTTAATTATTAATTCCGTGTATGTAAGAGCGTTCCAAAACAAAGGGTAGTAATATAACGTCAAGATCAGTAAGCAATCAACATATGAAGGTGTGCCGGATAGCAGAACAATATTGTGATATGGGGCCGCGTTAAAAGCTTTTTGGCCAGATGGTTTTAACCACCGACGCACAAAGAGGGGTGTTGGTTTGACCGCTATGTGTGTATGTATGTCTGTGTGTTTGTATGTGTTTAATGTGATTGTAATATTTAGCCTTTGATTACATAGTCAAAGTATTTAGCTATAAGATAAAATTTATTAATAATATAAAAGCCGCCCTCTTGTACTTATAAACGTTGCTGTGCCCATCAGGGTCCATGATGATCACATAATTTCCTTGTAACATCTGTAACCATACATTGTGGAAAAGCAATAAAATATTGAGTATTGAGTATTTGTGTGTAAAAATTATATACATAATATACAAAAATTGCTCGTTTAAAGGTATTTTTATATAGATTTGAATTTGACACCCTTCTTTTCCTGTACTTAGTTTAATTTGGTTTTGTTATCATCAACGTTTCTGAGTTTGCCGTTCGACATTATTTATCCTGTTTGTGTTTAAAAACTACTTATTGTACGTTGCGACGCACGGTTCAACACGATTTCCGAGGGTTCCGTTCGTACTAATTTGTATTTAGGTATCTAAGAAAATACAGTGTGATGGCGGTTTTCCACCGGCGAGGCAAAACCAGAGGCCTTATTGCCTAACGTTTCTGACAGTCGCGATCGCAATCAAATGACAGCTTTTATGCGAAATCTGTCATTTGATTGCGATCACGAGCGTCAGAAACATTAGGCAATACGGTCTCAGATGATCTAGCAGGCTAAGCTAATAGCCCAACTAGCAAAATGTAGTCTTGAATAAGCCACGAATGCGTTTTCAATAAAGCTTAAAGCATTTTGATATAGTCTTAGAATACTCTTGTAATACTCTTTAAGACCGGTTTTGGGCAAAAAATTCAGGATCTTTGTTCTTGAATTTGTTCTGTACTGGTCATGGAAAATGCTATTTGCTCTCATGTTGATCTTCAAAACGCACTGTATTGTGCTACAAATCTTGCACACTGCTCATCTAGAATCAATATGCGACTATCAGCCAGTTTAAAAACAAATTTGGGATAGTTCGTCTTAGTTCGTGTGAATTTAAGTTTAATTAATAATATTTGACAACCTTTGACAACACAAAAAATGCAGGACTCATTAATTATTTATGCGGACTAATTGTGACTAGCTACGACCTTTTTTATGTGCGAAGATGATTACTTCGTTGTTATATGTATATGTGTATTTGTGGTATATTTTTAATGCCCCCCTATATTTTCCTATATTTAAAATATACTCCATTATAACAATTTCACGTGCCTGCTGTTACAAGATCTGATATCTGACAATATGCTTTTGTGAAACATTTGCTCTCTGATTTAAATTATAAACTGAAAATAATTGAAATGCCGCTCCATGTGACCTGTTTACAATGAAATATTTATTGTGTCCATAATGGTTCAATCCAGTAAAATTGTACAAATTTTTCGTAGCTAATATTAATATTAAACATTATTATTAACAACATGGCGCTGACGCCATTTGTTAAAAACAAGGTCCTAAAAAAGCAAAAAAAAGGATGGTGCAGAACTTTTTGCTTTATATAAGAGCAATTAGTTTCCCATTTTGCTTTTGCTCCTGTAAGAGCCAAGAATCATTCTGATACAGGATTTCAGTCTTAGATGACACAATAATGACATTCTCAAGCCTACTAGTCTTATATAAGTTCTATTAACGCATTTCTGTAGAGAAGTGTTAGACTTAGATAAGACTTAATTGAAACTAATGTATTTAGCGGAGAGTTAAAGTCTCATATCTTGCTTCTGTAGGACTGTACTTGAATAAGCCATGTATTGTAATCTCTAATGCGCTTTCGAGATAATTTTTTGCAGATTATTACTCCTAGCATTATTTTTGGTGTACCAATGCGTTTATAAGACGACAAACATTATCCATAGCTTTCCTGTGACTTATTTAAGACATATAGCATTACAGTATGCATTTCTCAAGAGCAATTTGCTAGTTGGGAGGAATGTCCACCACAAGGGATTTGATTGTTATTTGAGGTTCCACAAATACATAAATACAAATATCTCAAAGGAACCGAGTAATACCATTCCGGGGTTGAAACAATCACAGAACCGGGTGCATGCCCTATTTGAGGTGCGGTAGTGGCAGGATCTAAGAACACTGTATGCGTAATATCTGCTTTCGATCTTCTATTGTTTCAGACTTACTCACGAATATGTCCAAAAATCAAGGTAATTTTTAAACTGTTAGTTTAGCTAAATCAAGCAAGCGAGAGTAACCAATTAAATTTAGAATTAAGGAGCATAAAATGGGGTTCATAATTCATATTTTTACTAACATTCATATCCTACACAATTGACAAAAAAAAACAAATATGTACAAAAACTTTTCTCTTTGTTCAAAAAAAAACTCAAGTTTCTACGATTACTGTAATTATCCTAATTTATATGTCTTGATTAGGTGGCAATTTGTACAGAAACACTATTATTATTGACTGTTTATTTTGATTGCATTAGAAGTTAGATTATTTCACACCTTCAAGGGATTTAATTTCATTTAATTTAAGTACCTATTAATTTAATAATATTCATCTCAATACTTCCAAGTGCGACGGAAAACAAAGTGATGTTATTCCTAAGGTTCACTTTTCGCTTTGAGGCACGGAACCTTAAAAATTACCTAATTTTTTTTATTCATTAATCCCGGTACCATTGTGACGGCATCCAGTGTGATATATAAGCGACTAACGCGACCACAAACGAGGAAAGTGTACATCACTAGGCTAGGTATAGCCCGTTCTATTTTGTGCAGTGTCTCATTATATATTTGATGCCAACAATATAGTACTTGTGGAAGGAAGAACCAAAGGCGGTGACATGCAGTGGGATTCGCAAATATGGTACATTTTTATCAAACTTTTCTCCTTCTCATACATATTATCGGAATGTTACGAAGACGGTTTGTCATTAACTGTGTTTCCCGATAAAGATATTATGGTGTTATACGGTAATCCAGTGGAGATATTCTGCGTGGCTGAACATGGATATACGAGTCAGGATTTGGAGTTTTTTCGTGGAGGCAAAGATATAAATGCATCGATAGTAAATTATACAGCTTTACGATTATTTTTAGAGAAGCCTGATATTGGTTCGTATGTATATTTCTGTAGAAATAAAAAAACCAACGAGTTATCTGCATTGCGAGTAACTGTGGACACAATTCCATCATTTGTTACAAGTTTCAAATGTATTTCACAGAATCTCGACCAACTGAAATGCTCATGGGTACGTCCAAAAACCATTACTTTAATGAATCAGAGTCTAGCATTTTTAGTGAATGGAAATCAAGTAAAAATGCCTAGCCCTGTGGTATCGGAAGGTAATTTGAGCTCAATTACATTGTATACGGACAAAGGAACTCCTATTTATCGACAGCAACTTGAAAAGTACTTGTTTAAAATGAAATCGTGCAATAGTATGGGATGCATTGATGAAGACTTCACTATAGACCACTTCTCTATTGTAAAACCTGACAAACCAACTGATTTAGAAGTCCTACGCTCTGAACCTCACGATGTCACTCTGAAGTGGAGAATCCCTAACAACATGGTTGATTTGCTAACAGGAGGTATAGAACACAGGATAGAATATCAAATAGCAGGGATTGATGACCCATCATACTTTCACAAAGTCGATGCTACAGACTTGCCGCCTAAAAACAGGACCTATGTGTTCGAGTTGACTGATTTGCCCTCCGCCAACAGAGAGTATGAGGTAAGGATATACATAAAACCTAAAAAAGCAAAAGAAGAAGAGTTCTGGTCGGACTATGCTTTCAAAATATTCAATACCACTAGTGAGAGACCACAGCGGCCTCCCGAGATAGCTGCAGGTGCTTTCCACCAAATGGTTTACAAGAACCACCGGCGTGTTAACGTGTTTTGGTCTCAACTTAAGAAATATGAGGAAGCTGGAGCTAATTTCACATACAAAGTCGTTGTTTCACAAGGGGAAAAGACGGAGATATTGATCCCTGTATCTAAGATACTACATAAGAACTACATAAGTCTTGTAATTGCAACTTTAGATTCTTTAAAATTATCAGTGTGGTCCCAGAATGCAATTGGAACATCGAACAGTTACAGCTCTCTTTATATATCATCATATCGGGATACACAAACTTTGCCTGTAAAACATTTTACTATGTTGAAGCACATAAATGGTACATACGAGTTATCTTGGGATAGAGTTAACGATATTGATAATTATACACTTTTTTGGTGTGAGTTGGACACTGCAAATATTTGTCCTGATCATATTAACTTTACAACTTTACAGCCAGATGTAATTAAGTATTATATAGACTTGCCTCAAGTAAAATATCAGTTTTCTCTCTCTGCTAACAATGGGTCGGTATCTAGTGGTATGACTTGGGCTGAGTGTGACATGGCCCGAGGACTGATAGGTTTGTTTGAGCGTGGTGTTTGTGAGGCGCAACCGCAACGCGAGGTATAGTTTCTGTGTCCGCATCGGCTGCGTCGTGTTTCTTTTCTTCTGATACTTTTTCACTGTTCGATTTTTCACTGGTAGCAAAGAATGTTACTGGAGACCATAAATTGCCAAAAGGGAAATATGATAGGACACTTGATACGACACGACAATTTGTTTCTTAACCTACTGGAAGGCAAAATTGAAGGAAAACGAGGTAGAGGAAGACCAAGATTAACCTATTTTAACCAGGTGAAGGAAAGGGTGGGTGTCGTGTCGTATCAGGAAGTCAAACAGCTGGCCGAAGACCGTGCGGAGTGGCGATTACTCCACCGACAAGAGCATAGCTCTTAAATTTAAGAAGAGAGAGCCAGTGCTGGCCTGTTATTGGTCTCGTATAAACCCTAGTGACAATCTGGGAATGAAATGAATCCAGTTGCCCTCGTCTAAACAACACGGGCCAAGCCTGCGCTGGCTTGTCTAGGGCTATGATTCCTAAAAAATGGTCCGCGGAACCCAGGTGTTTCGTGGAAGGGTCGCAGGGGAATCCGCGGTCTCAATTCAATTCATTTATTGCTTGAAATCAATGTAAAAGTACAGATGTTATTATTACAATATAGTCCATTGTTTCGCCTCCATAGGCATGCAACATACATTAATATACCTATCTACATATTTCACTTGTCAAGAACCAGTGGTTATAACTGTACTTAACACAACAAACAATATTGACAAATATGATTGGCACATTTCATGTTAATAACCAATAATAAGTTAATGAATTAATAAACTAAAGCAATATCATTAAATCACGGTAATTTCAAGACTTCATTTCATGTCCAATAGCTAATAATTCTGAATTAATAAATTAAATAATGTCATTGACTCATAATAATATTTCTTCTCATAAAAAAACTCTGCAAAAGAACTCTGTTTAACTGAATAGCGATAAAACGTTTGTATAATAGACTCTTACCATCAGGAGACCCACTTGCTCGTTTTCCATCCAGTCCAATAAAAAAAAATCTATCGGATAGTTATGCAACTAGTTGTTCACAACTTTTTATTGTTGTTTTTTGAAAAATCAACAATTTCTTTATTCCAACAGTCATATCCGCGTTTTCAATTATTTTGTTAGGTTAGTAATTTTTAATGTATTTATTTACATTATTTTATACAATTATAAGTTGACATACATTAAAAGGTACTAACCTAAGATAATTATCTTAGCTACCTACTAACTTATTTTATTAATTGTTTTGCAATTTTTTTTTTGTGGCGTTAACAGGTAAATTGGGAATTTTATATTTCTGCGTGTTTACTAATGTACTTATGTTAATTTTGTGTTTGCCTCTAAACCTAGACACTGACAAATAAATCATATTCATTCACTGTCCCAATTGTAATAATAATAATAATAATAATAATAAAAGCCTTTATTCTCTGACCAAAAACTTAATAACAAATTTAGCTTATAAACTATGCACCAGTTGTAATACAATGGTACAATGGTATGGTATGGTGGTATGGTATTGTAATGGTGGTATGGTATGGTATGGTGGTGGTAATGGTGGTATGGTGGTTGTAATGGTGGTATATTATTGTTTTTTTTTGTTTGTTTGTTTTTATTTTCTGTTACTGTTTCCGCCACCTATTTTTGTAACACATAATTTCTTGTACCCAAATGGTTGTTTGGAAGAGATCGCTTTTAAGCGATAAGACCGCCTATTGTCTACCCTGTATCTGTGTCTATATTTAAGTTTTTGTACTGCTTTATGGTGTGCAATAAAGAATATTTGTATTTGTATTTGTATTTTTGTACCTAATATTGGTCGAGCAATAGGTCTTTTCTAGTTTAGTTTAAGTTTTGCCACACATTGCTTACAATTCATTTCATTTTTAACCGACTTCAAAGAAAGGAGGAGGTTCTATGTTCCAATGCTTGTATTTTTTATAGCAGGAGTGATTGAAACCCATTGTATGTAGGTGAAATAGACGCCTATTGCTCCACTCCTGCTGGGTCGTGCTGAGGCACAGACTTCGAGCAGGTAGGTACCTAGAAAAATATTTTCAAGGGTTTCGTAGTCGGTTCCATTTTTTGTTATTTTTTTATTTTTATAGAGTCGGTTTTACCTTTTTGCTATTGTAATTCTTGTTCTTAAGTTTATGAATAAAAATTGCTTTGTTATATTTTTTATTATTATTTCTCCTAGACTAGGTTAAATATTGACAGGGATATTTGGAAATAATTCAGATCCGCATTAGCGATCCCTTCAAATAGCGAACCTACTGTATTAAAAATAAAGTTGTGTGAAATACGTGGGCCGTATAGTATATAGCTATCATTTATAGATATTGTGAATCTGTTTTTAAAAAAAATGCCTCGTTGAGTTTCTTAGCGGATTCTTCTCTACAGAGGTTTTTTCCGAACCGGTGGTAGATTTTTTTGACGTTCATAAGTGCTTGTTATAAATTGAATAAAAAAATTTGGACTTTGACTTTGAACTGTCTGCCTGTAACCGCCCCCGCTCTCCTCGGTGGTTAAAAACGTTCTTAGCCAAGAAATAAAAAATAAACGCGAGTCCCCTTCGAGAATACCCTTTAACAAAACAATATAACCCCCAGTAAAATAATGAAATTGCGAACAAAATTTAATACCTCATTCTCAATTCACGGGGGAGACAAAATCATAAAATTAACTGTCAAAGATATCTTAGAGGGGTTTTTGCTATTTTCGTTACACCCAAGGATACTGAATTATTCATACCTTGATTTTATTAGAGAATATATTCATACAAAAACGCTCATTGGGTTCAGTACATTGTTATACCTAGTCGAAGAGTTGGTGTCGCGAAAAACGGGAAAACTATGAGACCATTCTAGTAAAGCTATGAAGGCCTTACTGTCTAACACAGTGGAAATCACAATTTATTTTTTTATTATTTATTTTTACAAAAACGTAACACAGTGTTACAGCTTAAAACTAATGCACTGTGTAATTTATAAGTATATAGTAACAGTATAAATAAAAACACAAAATAAAATAGGTAACAATCATTTTTTCTACTTCTTTTTGTCACACGGTATAAGATTAGGGTCGAAAGAGATGGTGAATGCAGCAGGCAGCTTTGCTTGATGTGCTTGTTTTTGAAATGTAGTCTTTTTTTCTGTGGTGTTCAGCAGTGAAACATAATTATGGGCTATATAAAAAAAAAATATTCAAAGAAAAAACTCTAAATGTATGTTTAAAAATATATAACAGTCTTTATAACCCGATATGTTTTCTCTTAACTCAGAAATGATATTTCAGTTGCTTAGAATGAAATAATTATTCAATTGAGTAATCCATGTATATACAATTCTTATTGGTCTACTAAAATCAAATGATTTTGACAGTTCATAAACTTAACCAACGAAAAGTTGCAAAATCCCCGTTATTGTCATTTTAAAATAAAATATTTTAAAAAATGCTGCCTCATTAAAATTTAATAAAACAGGGAAACTCGCTTTCACATATAAAAGACCACGTTAAAATCGGTCCTGCGTTTGACAGCTACGATGCCACAGACAGACAATACGATACAGTGACTCTTTATTGAACACCAATATGTGAAATACTTGTGATGTCATCATTCATTAAGATCATCATTGTGATCATTTATTAAGATTTTTTAATGTATTTTAACGGTATCTCTTAGCATAGGTATTTTTTACTTAAAAAGAAGCTCCTGGGGTAATGTAATTATGTACCCTCAAGAAATAACATAACGTTACAGCATTGGCGTCAAACTTAACATCGGCCTTTTTGCTTCAGGGGTTAAAAAAATAATTAATATAGGTACAGTAATTAGATTTGTAAAATAAAAGATTTTAATGTAGTAAATAGATGAACAATTATAACAACAAATGCTATACCCTACCAGGGTTCATGATAACTTAAAGAACTGATGTTACATGTATGCAATAAATAAAAATAAATAAATAAAATTAAATAAGACAGGGCTCTAGCTCTCGGCCTATGTCGAGTAAGAGTGCTGAGCGTCGTTTCATAATTCATTAGCCACCGCGGAACCTCGGTAAAGGACGAGCCCTCTTACATAATAATACATTTAAAGGTTATATAAATAGTACAGCTAATTTATATTAACCACGTAACGCCCAGTGTTAAATGGTTCTCTAATTTTTCTCCGAAAATATTCTTACCAAATGATTCATTTCATAAATGTTTCATAAGGACGAATTTTTTTTTTATGTAAGTATTTCAGGGATTTTATAAATCTTACCTGACTTTACTTATAGGGTTGTACAGGAGGTGTGTTC
Organism: Choristoneura rosaceana; assembly: GCA_037349165.1. Taxonomy (NCBI): domain Eukaryota; kingdom Metazoa; phylum Arthropoda; class Insecta; order Lepidoptera; family Tortricidae; genus Choristoneura; species Choristoneura rosaceana. The sequence continues at coordinate 3,659,002 of JAZBNJ010000007.1, forward strand.
TCACTAATTCTATTATTGTAGAACTCTATTCTAGTATTGTCAATAGCACTAGTGGGAACTTTTGCAAAAACTGCCTTAGGGTACATTTTTGCAAAAGCATCCACATCTCTGTATATGTTTGTAACTTTTGTTTTGTTTTTGTATTTAGATGCATAATGCTTAAATAAATAGGTAGTTACATATAATTAAATTGTAAAGAGCGCATTCTCGCCAACAAACTGTAATATCAGTTTGGCGAGTGGATATGTAAATTAAGAAAGTGTATGTAATACCTATGAGAAATAAATAAATAAAATAAAAAAACACCGTACAGGATAGTCCTAAAATACATTTTGGCCATGTACAGTCAAGGGCAAAAATATGTATACACTTTAGTACCTTGTCTATTTTCGTCATATTTGAACTGCCATTTATGAACTGTCACAGTGGTTAAAGTGACAACGTACTACAGTGTATACATATTTGTGCCTGTCCAGTCCACCCTAAGATATTGAACTACCTATTCAAAATTTATTTAAAATATTTACACATATTCGATACACAAAAAAATACATTAAATGGAAAAAATAACATCTTATCAACTAACTAAAACTATATATAAACTAAACTAATATTACAAAATAAAAATATCATCCAAATTTTCCGCCTCAGGCATTGACCCCAAGACGCTGGCAGCATTACCTTTCTGAACTGTTATAGCTAATCTTTGCGAGAGGTAAGTGCCAGCCCTGGGGTCGCCTGAGGCCAAAACGTTATTCAAAATGTTATAATAATGATATCTTCACACAAAAATCCAGTCCAGTGGTGGTGTAGCGCTATAGCACGCGGCTAGGAATGCCGAGGATCTGGGTTCGATTCCCAGCGCTGGTCTTATTTTTCTGGTTTTTCTGTGCATTTGTATTTCAGTTTCTATTTTCGATATAGAATAAAATGAATTATTTGAAGAAAATATTTTCGATGTAATCTAATCCCATACTAAACGACATAATATGTCGTTCACTACTTTGAAAAAATCTCGTATCTCAAATCGATTCGTCAACAAAATTGAACCTTGACGTAATGGTCGTAAAGTGCACTCAGAAAAATGATCCATTTTGAGATACGAGTTTTTTTAAAGTAGTGACGATATGTTAATAGCGTACGTATGTAATAGCGTCAGAGTGAATGTTAACTTTTCTTAATTAACAATGAATATTAAATTAGAATCCTCATCTTTTCCTTTATATTGGCTGTTCAAATTTGGTTAACTTCAACACACCGATAGCTTATAATTATAACTCGCATTAATATGTAAGATACATTCCCTGAGGCAAAAAGAGGGGTGTTTTAAATTTGACACCAATGTCTATCTGTCTGTGACAACGTAGCTCTCAAACGGACGGACAGATTCTACAACTAACAACTGGCTAACAACTGGTAGCATGGTGTACGGTTGTGTCACTCTGAAGATGAGCTCTGGTTGAGTTCGAAACGCGTCAGTGTATTGTGGTGGTGGTGATAGACGGGTTTGTGTAATTTGTGTGTGTTCTTACAGTGTGGAGTTGGAGGAACTGCATCTTAAGGTGAGCGAGCAAAGAAATTCTTTTAGTTCATTGATATGGACCTACGCAAAGTAACGCCTGATTCAATAAATTATTTTCTATGCCTGTGCTTTTTTAGATTTTTGTAAAAATGCTTTAATAGTCTGTAATTCTCGTGCAAAGTTAACATCTTTTTTTGTCGACTTTTGAATTCCTTTAATTCTGATATTACACATTTATGAAAATCGGAAAAACCACAGACATAGATAATTACGTCTAGTCCATACTTACAAAATTTCATCTACTTCTATTGCCTAGTTTTCAAATGAGACCGGGACTACATTTGTATAGAGAATGGAACGAAGAGACTTCTCTTAAACCATAGACTTAAGAATCGCTAATGCACCTTAGAACCGGCACGAACCCCATTATAATTGAATCGCTACCCATAAACATAGTAAACCTAATAAAGGCTGTATTACTTTGTTTTACGAAAAAAACGGCCTTTTACCGATTTTATGGCCGCCTTACAAGTTTTATGTAGCACCCTGTATTTTATGGCCTGCGTTTCCGACCATGCTGTATAGATAAATAGATGAGATAAAATATATGGACAAATCATGTAGGCTCACGAAATATGCGGTATCGGAGTATAACGCTTTTTTCATACAAAGAAAAAACTACCAACTGAAATCATAACGTTTCGTGATTTTCACCACAAAAGGGACTTATCACCCTAACTCACGTGGTATTTTGACTAAATATAACTATAACCTAACCAACAAAAAGTTGGAAAACCCCCGACTTTGTCACTTTAAAGTTAAATATCTCAAAAATGGCTTAACCGATTTTGATAAAACATATCTAAGAACCATCGCTAGAAAACCAGCTTTCAAATAAAAAAAAAACGCATTCAAATCGGTCCACCCGCTTAAGAGCTACGGTGCCACAGACAGACACACAGACAGACAGACACACAGACAGACACACAGATAGACACACATAGCGGTGAAACTTATAACACCCCTTTTTTTTGCGTCAGGGGTTAAAAATCATATTGAAAGCAGTATTTTTGTACAAACAATATTTTACTCTAATCTAATATAATCCTATCCTGCAGGTGATCATACTTTGCAGGTGGTAGGACCTTGTGCTAGGTCCGCCCGGATTGCTACCGCCATCTTGCTCGCTAATCCTGCCGTGAAGCAGCAGTGCTTGCACTGTTGTGTTTCGGCGTGGAGAGTAAGACAACCGGTGAAATTACTGGCACTTGAGGTATCCCATCTTAGGCCTCTAGGTTGGCAACGCATCTGCAATACCCCTGGTGTTGCAGATGTTTATGGGCAGTGGTGATCTCTCACCATCAGGAGACCAACTAGAACCGTTTGCCATCCAGTGGAATAAAAATAAAAAATCCTACTTATAGTACAAATGCGAAAGTTTTTGTGTATGTTTGTTACACCTTCACGTTAAAACGGATGACCGCATTTAGATGAAATTTGGTAAAAGTCAGTAGGTATATGTATAACCTGGATTGTAACACAGGATAGGTACTTTTTATTCCGATATTCCCACGGGAGAGGGATAAAATCTCTGAATAACAATCGCTGGGCTTAGAGTCATGAAATTTGATATGATAGATGATAGGTGTTATGTTTAACCGCTGTGTCTATCTGTGTGTCTGTCTGTGGCACCCAAGCTCATAAACGGGTGGACCGATTTGAATGAAATTTTTTTTTATTACAAAGCAGGTTTTTTAGCGATAGTTCTTAGACATGTTTTATCAAAATCCGTTCAGCCGTCTTTGAGATATTGAACTTTGAAGTGACAAAGTCGGGGGTTTTACAACTCTTTGTTGGTTAGGTTATTATGAATTTTTGAGAAATTGAGAATAGGACTTAAACTATTTTTCATACTTTTATGCGGACGGAGTCGCGGGTAACCGCTAGTTTAGTACAGTGTCCACCCATTGTCCATGGCAATTGTTCAAGTACACATTTTGTCGTAACAGAAATCTATTATGGTCCTTATAGGACTATTATGCTCCTTATAGGACGATTATAATTACTCCTTTGTTGCAATCATGCGCAAGATGTAGGTTACACGTGCGAACTTTAATTATGACCTAAAACGGATAGGCTTTGTAGGTTCTATTTTAGGCACATGATTAAGCACCTATTAATAAAGCTTTCGAATATTTACACCCTTCTAGGTAAAGTTTTGTTAGGCTGCTTTTCCAGGCGTCTAACGCCTCAGCATAATGCTGAGTCAGCGGATGTTTCACTTTTGCGGGGACAATCGTGTGTATGTATTTTCATGTTTTTATTAGTTTTTTTATCTTTTACTAGCGTTTACCCGCGGCTTCGCACGCGTTAATCATTAGATACAGCAGTTGAATTGAAATTCCGGGATTTCATTAAATTCCCGTGGGAATTCCCTAATATTAATCATGGTTTTCACTGACGTTAAATTAAAACACCCTTGCCAAATTTCATGATTCTAAACCCAGCGGTTGTTATTTCGAGATTTTACCCCTATCCCGTGGGAATGTCGGAATAAAAAGAATCCTATGTTTTACTCCAAGTTATATATTAATTTTTTACCAAATTTCATCCAAATCCATGTAGCCGTTTCAGCGTGAAGAAGTAACAAACATACCCACTCACTCACTCACAAACTTTCACATTTATAATATACTAGCTTTTGCCCGCGACTCCGTCAGCGTTGAATAATTATTTTGGGAAGTATTTTTCCTTCCTTCCATATAAAATTTCATCCCCTATTTCATCCCCTCACAGGCCGAATTTTCAAAAATGCTCGAACAAATATCTACTTATTTCTTATTAACTGCCTAAATGCCAAGTTTCATGGTTTTATCTTTAAAAATTACGAACTTCCGCATAAACTTTCATCCCCTATTTCAACCCCTTCAAGCCTTTTTTCGGAATAAAAGGTAGCCTATGTTCTTTCCCAAGGTCTAGTCTATCTCTGTACCAAATTTCATCAAAATCGGTTCAGCGGTTTTGGCGTGAAAGCGTAACAGACAGACAGACAGACAGAGTTACTTTCGCATTTATAATATTAGTAATGGATTATTCTTATTTTTAAATTTTGTTCTGTTTGTGTGTCTTTGTGAATGTGAATAAATGTCTTTTTTTCTTTCTTTCTTTCTCTCTTACCTATGCAATTTCCCAGTTAAACGACTTTTTGGTTTTAGCCAGTCTGTAAGGTGGAACTTTAAGCTATCCTGGTGGAAACGCAGTACCACTATGCAGAGACGATGCACTATGAGTGGCATTATGCTGAGTGGGGACCTATTTAGCGTCATTTAATTCTGTATTTGTTCTATGTTCTTTTTTTATTTTTATTTTTATTTTATTTTTTATGGCGTTAAATAAATGTATTTTCTTTCTTTTCTTTCACTAAGCGAAGTTCTACAAAATCATGATTTTTTACATACATTCGAAGAATTGAATGCATTTTGACGACCCGATGGCCCTGTTAGTGACCCTGACTACGAATCTTGAGGTCCCGGGTTCGATTCCCGTGTCGGGCCAGATATTTTTATGAAAAATACGAATGTTTGTTCTCGGGTCTTGGGTCTTTAATATGTTAAGTATGTATCTATCTATATAATTATGTTTATCCGTTGCTTAGTACCTACCCATAACACAAGCTTTGCTAAACCTACTTTGGGACTAGGTCAATTGGTGTTAGTTGTCCCTTGATATTTATTATTTATTTAATGAACAATGAGGAAACCTGCACAAACCTGCGAAGCAATTCAATGGTGCGTGTGAAGTTCCCAATGCGCACTGGGCCCGGTTGGGAACTACGGCCCAAGCCCTCTCGTTCTGAGAGGAGGCCTGTGCCCTGCAGTGGGACGTATATAGGCTGGGATGATGATGATGATGAATGAACAATGTGCCAAAATTGTACGGAACAAACGTTAACCCTGCTTCTGCGTGTAGTGAAATAGTAAACTGTAACACCTCCACTGCCGCCGGAAATTAAAACCGGTGCGATGCGGACGGCGCGCCACCGTCCGACTACCGGACCAATTAGTTTCGGTTGCACGTGTCCATTGTTACACGGGACGGCATTTGAACTTTGAACATGAAGCTAACGTGCGACTTACTTATATTTGATATTTTGACCATCTTGCTCGCTAATCCTGCCGTGAAGCAGCAGTGCTTGCACTGTTGTGTTTCGGCGTGGAGAGTAAGACAGCCGAAGAAATTACTGGCACTTGAGGTATCCCATCTTAGGCCTCTAGGTTGGCAACGCATCTGCAATCGCCACCCACTTTTAATTGATAAATAAATTATTTAATGAAGTTCTAAAGAAATAGGCTTGGGTTTTGACCACAGTCACGTCTGATGGTAAGTGAAGACGTGTATTTATGCAACACGCTTGCCTAATAAATAAATACCCATTCGTACTATAATATAAAAAAAATAAAAAAATAAAATTGAAACTTTGAGCTCCCTAGCCAAACCTAAGTTGCATGTTCGAGATATATCAGCGGTGTTGGTCAAGATGGAAAAAGCCTAGTAGCCTAGTGGTTTGACCTATCGCCTCTCAAGCAGAGAGTCGTGGGTTCAAATCCCGGCTCGCACCTCTAACTTTTTCGAAATTCATGTGTGGAATTACATTTGAAATTTACCACGAGCTTTGCGGTGAAGGAAAACATCGTGAGGAAACCTGCACAAACCTGCGAAGCGATTCAATGGTGCATATGAAGTTCCCAATCCGCACTGGGCCCGCGTGGGAAATATGGCCCAAGCTCTCTTGTTCTGAGAGGAGACCTGTGCCCAGCAGTGGTACGTATATAGGCTGGGAAGATGATGATGGTCAAGATCAGAGACTATTTCTGGATATTTTTTATTAACAATGGACACGCACACTGTATAACCAGTAATTAATGGTATGCTCTTTGTTTTTACTGCCCACCTTCTTATGTTGCTGCAAGCATCCGATGCTCGGTTACATTTAATGTATGCTTCCGCGCATTTCAGTATAACTATAGTGCTAATTAATACTATAAGAGAAGTCTCTTCGTTCCATCTTCTTTTTTTTACTATATAAAAAAAAGTCGGGTTTTCCTTCCTGACACTATAACTCCAGAACGCAAGAAAAGATTTCAAAGGTTTTGCATTCGTTGGAAAGGTCTCGGGCTCCGTGAGGTTTATAGCAAAGAAAATTCAGGAAAAATTTAAAAAGAAAAGCCGGAAAATATTTTTTCACATACAGCGCCATCTCTGATACATAGCATGTACTACAAACGAATATAGCGAGCGATAACCGAATTCAACGCGGGCGGAGCCGCGGGCAAAAGCTAGTTCTCCATAAAAACGTAGTCCCGGTCTCATTTGAAAACTAGGCAACAGAAGTAGATGAAATTTTGTAAGTATAGACTAGACGTAATTATCTATGCTTGTGGTTTTTCAGATTTTCATATAAATGTGTAATATCAGAATAAGCGGAGCTCAAAAGTCCACAAAAAAAAGATTTCAATTTTGCACGAGAATTACAGACTATTAAAGCATTTTTACAAGAATCGAAAAAACTATAGGTATAGAAAATATAATGAAGATCTTGATTGTAAAATATCATTAATTTCTGTGCTATATTTTTCGTATAATATGAGGACAACGAAACCCAAAATTCAACAGCCCAAATCTTGAAAAGCCTACAGCTATCTCGATATACATTAGCGGGAAGCGGAGAAGCGGGAGGGGATGTGCATAGGGGTTACGGCTGCGAGCGCTTATGTCCCGACCGATAAAGACAGCAATATCCCAAACGAATAGCTAACGCGGCCGCGCGGCCGGAAGGGAAACTACTCTTAATGTCCCGGTCTGCGTCCGCACACTTAGGCAACCCTAGACTAGGATGATGATAATGATGGTATCCCTAAACCTTGGCGACAACTCGCTGTGGTCTTGACACGATAAGACACTCGTTATTCCGATAACCGACCAGTTAAACCACACTGTAAAATAGGTGAGACGACTGTAAAATTTATATTAAGTCGTCAAAGTGCGTGAAAACATACAGCGCTAAAGTCGGGATAAAACGCAGCGTCAATTTGTTCATAATAGCAAATCATTTTGGCAACTTTTACTAAAACATTAGAAAGAAAGAAAGAATACATTTATTTTCCTAAATTTGGCACAACAAAAATAAATAAAATTACAGCTAAAAAACAGAAAATCTTAATTCAAATTCAAATTCAAAATCATTTATTTCACAGGATTTCAGGTACAATAAGACCTTAAAAATAGCATAAGAATCACTAAAATCTACCACAAATGGCATCTGAAATTAGGGAATACATTCATTTGTAGTCTAAAAACTCTTGAACACTATAAAAGCATTTTTGGGTCAACCACTTTTTTAGAGCTCGTTGACAGTACGTTTACTTATACAATGTTATATATCAGGCACCAAGACAGAAAATAAAATAAATATTGTGCCGAAAGAAGTAAAAAGGGCCATACTCCGCGTATTGCTACAGCAAGCCGCAGCGCTGGTTTTCAGTAGGTATGACGTATTGGTGTTGGCAACCCCAAGAATACGGTACAGCACTATCTCGATTGTCGACTCTTATTAGATTTAAGATTTTTTCCCTTTCCCTCTCTGTGCACCTGTGCGAGCGCACAAAGCTTTGAGCTTATACAAAGTGAGAATTCAATTTTATTTATTTAAATCCCCAGCACGCCTAAAGCTACCCCTATCAATTAATATACAGTGCCTGCTCAACAATTGGAGAGGCCTGTGTCCAGCATCGGAGTAATAATGATGATGATGAATAATAGGAATAAGTTTAATTCAGTTTTAAAAATAAGATTTATTTTTGCAATGCCTAGTTAAATAGTAACTTGAATGCGGATGTCAGCATATAAAAATGTTGTCCTTTTAACCCTTTCGTTCCGGATGACGAGTTAACTCGTCTTGTGCGATGTGCTTTCAGATCTGGTAGACGAGTAAACTCGTCTTAAAAAAATTGATATTACATATATGAATATGGAAAACTGGGTAGATTTTGTGTATGGCTTTGCCGGAACATCATCATCATCATAAATTTAAGAGCTTAGCTCTTGTCGGTGGAGTAATCGCCACTCTTTTCGGTTCTCCGCCAGCGTTTTCAGCTCCTGATACGACACGACATTGACTTTTTTCTTGGCTTGATCTATAAATGACCGTCTCGGCCTTCCCCTGCCTCGCCTGCCTTCTATTCTCCCTTCCAAAATAGTTTTTATGTAACTGTCATGTCGTATCAGATGCCCCAGCATATTCCCTCTCCTATTTTCAATCGTCCTCAACAGCCGCCTTTCCTCTTCCACGAACTCTAAAACCTCCTCATTAGTTCTCCTTTCAGTCCAGCTAATCCCCTCCATTCTCCGCCAGCACCACATCTCAAACGCACTCAATCTGTCTCGGTCCCGCTCAGTCAATGTCCAAGTCTCGCTCCCATATAAGGCTATACTCCAGATGTAGGTCTTAATAAATCTTTTCCGAATTTTCCTTGAGATTTTGCCCTTAAAAATGTGTTTTTTGTCATTGAACGCTTTCTTAGCCATGGCTATTCTCGTTTTCACATCCGTGGTGCATCTGGAGTCACAGGTAATCACGCTGCCTAGATATCTGAAACTATTGACCTGTTCAATGGCAGAATTTTGTATATGTATTTGATCTATGGCTTGGGTATGCTTCGATGTTATCATAGTTTTTGTTTTCTTAATATTAATTTTAAGTCCAAATTGTCTGAATACGTTGTCCATTTCTGTTACAAGTTGTTCCAGTTGTGCGGAGTTTTCTGCTAAAGCTGCGATGTCATCAGCAAACCGTATGAAATGGAAACTTTCTCCATTAATTTTGATGCCTCCTTTCCCAGAATCTAATATCTTCCTAATGGCAGTTTCAATAAAAATGTTGAAAATTAAAGGCGAAAGTGGACATCCCTGGCGTACACCCTGTCTTATCTTAGCTTTTCCCTTTTCCTGTCCTACTTCTATTATAGTTTCCTGTTCCTTATACAGTTCGTAGATAATTTTCCTGTCTCTGTAGTCTATGCCTATTTCTTTTAAAATGCTCATCATCTTTACCCAGTCTATCTTATCAAAAGCCTTCTCCAAATCTATGAATGCGATATGCGTGTCCAAGTCGAAATCCATCCTTCTATCTATTATTAGGCGAAGGGCAAGAATAGCCTCTCTTGTACCTTTATGTACCTTTGCCGGAACGAAAGGGTTAATTTTCCGTATGTATGTACCTATTGAGTTTTATTCACTTTATAAAATAATAAGTAGGTACCTACGAGTGAATTTTGTTCGTTTCCTATGGCCGGAATTTATTGTCTTTTCGTATGTTACTTTATATTGCTTGCTTTATCTTTAATTTATTACAAAAACAAGAATATGTCTTCTTATATTTAATTACTTTAACTTTTTGAGATAAAAATTACATAATAATGAACTAATGGCCACCGAATGATAACTGTGTTACATAAAACTGCAGTATTTATTATCTCTTACAGTTAAACAGTTATCCATCCCTTGTTTTGTTTTTCTCTCATTTAATTTTTACCTGTTATTCAAGGTTATTCCTATACTTTTAAAACTACGTTCCGTTATCGTGACTGCAGTACCGCGAGTCTCCTCAGAGGCCGTGTAGAGCGCGCGTATGTGTGAGTGCGTTCGTTTCGATCGTAGCATCGTAGCTTCCATACTGCTTTTGCTTATATTATACTGTGATACTACCCTTTATTAATTACTATATAAACTGGTATCTAAGTATGTATACACGACTTTTTTTCTCGACATTGTTGTATATAAATATCATCATCATCATCAGCCGGAAGACGTCCACTGCTGGACAAAGGCCTCCCCCCTTAGAACGCCATAATGAACGACAACTCGCCACTTGCATCCACCGGTTTCCCGCAAACATAAAAATTAATATAAATGGTTAAATATAAATGGGTAAATAACATTTTTCTGACAAAATAACCGCAGATCAACAATGAAAAGCCGCAAGACTTTGCTCTTGATCTTTTCCTTAACCTTGGCCGAGGATAAGACGTCAACATATTTTAATATGCTAATACCAATTTCTTAAGATCCGGCGTGCCCTTGTAGAGTCTAAATCAGGGGTGTCAAAATGCGGCCCGCGGGCTGTATGCGACCCGGTGGTAATTTTCATGCGTTCTTGAGTCTTAGCACGCTATTTTTTTGTCTCAAACTTAAGGAACATTGCCTTTATTCCTATTTATAACCCCCGACGGAAAAAGAGGGGTGTTATAGGTTTTACCTGTTTTGTGTCTGTTTGTCTGTTTGAAAGAAAGAAAGAATTAATTTATTTGCTAATATTCGGCATAGCAAAAAACAATTAAAAATAAGACAACCTATTACATACATACTACTGGGTGATTCCGGGGTCATGAGCAGGAGTGAAAGGGGTGATGGGGACATTCACACTGAGCAACTTTCTAACAAATATCTAATTCACACTGAGCAAATATCTAACTAACTAATCGCACTTAATGTTTTCTGTATATGTGTGTCTCCTGTGTTAGTGAATAAATGTCTTCTTTTCTTTTCTTTTCTTTTTTTAATCGGACCGGGAGACGAGCAGTCGGTAGCCCTCCAACAAGATGGAGCGACGGTCTGGTAAAGATCGCAGGTCTGAGATGGAGAGCCTTGGCTCCCCCAAGGCTCTCCATCTCAGGCCTATGTCCATCAGTGGACGTCTTTCGGCTGACATGCTGATGATGTATGTATGTAAACTTTTTATTGCACATAAAAATAAAATACAAATACACAGAAAGGAGATAAAAGGTTGACGATGTAACCATTGTAACGTTATGGTATCTACCGTTACACAACATACAAATATCATGCCTGTATTCCCAAATGGGGTAGGCAGAGCACACGAAACGTTACCGCTTCGGAGCCATTTTAGCAAATTTAGGGTCATATGTTAATAGATAAATAAATAATACCTAGCCTGTAGTTTTTGCTATTCACATCATCATCATCATCTCAGCCGCAGGATGTCCACTGTTGGACATAGGCCTCCCCCATAGACCTCCAGTTGCTTCGGTTGGCAGCGGCCTGCATCCACCGTGAACCCGCGGCTTTAACCAGGTCATCCGTCCATCTCGTTGGTGGACGCCCCACGCTGCGCTTGCCGATCCGCGGCCTCCACTCGAGAGCTAGTTTTTGCTATTGCTGTCGGTAAAATAATGTAACAACGCTCTATAACACCGAGTTTGTCGCCCCTGCTCTAAATATTTTGATCCAATTTTTGCCAAATACTCTTTGATCCACGAAAGTCCTTAAGGGCTGCATATTGATCAGCTGGGTTTCGCTCCTTGTCATAATTACGTTGAGTCATTGCTATATCATTCGTTAATCCATGCTGGCGTGTTGGTCGCAAATGTTTGCAGGGGTGTGTTTTGGAGACGTCAATAACGCGAATATCCATACTAATATTATAAATGCGAAATTGTGTTTTAATGTTTGTGTGTTTGTCCGTCTTTCACGCCGTAACGGAGTGATGGATCGACGTGATTTTTGGCATAGAGATAGTTTATGGGCCCGAGAGCGACATAGGCTACTTTTTATCCCGGAAAAATGCACAGTTCCCGAGGGAACAGCGAGCGAATTCCACGCGGGCGGAGCCGCGGGTGAAAGCTAGTTTAAGAATAGTTTTACTTTAAATGCTCAATTCTAGCGAATAAATATCGTCAGTGTGTTTTCCAAGAACAAAAAGTAGAAGTTAATGAATTGATCTGTTGAAACTGTTAATGTCAGTAGTTCCAGAGATGCTCTACGTGCAAATAAATGGATACGAGAAATTCGTGTTTTACGAGCTTTTATTTGACATGTAATATTCGCATATATGAAATAAAGTTCACTGTTGCTCGTATTACAGCGCGAGAACAAAGTAAAACTTTTGTTACTTGTATTTATCTACCAGTGGGCTCTGTAAAAAAGTAAAAAATGTACGCCATCCAATATAGCCTAAACAACATCGCCACTACACGCAGTTTATACACGAATTGTCTTTGTACTCAACTCATTGTATTGTAAACTCTTTATTTTACATAAAAACACATGAAATTAACAAATAAAATGTTAACAAGTACAAAGACGAACTTATCCCTTAAAGGGATCTCTTTCAGTTACATTGAACGATTTTGTGTACGTTCACGCGTATTCATGTAGAGACACTACGTGTATAACTAAGTATACCGTGTAAAGTAAAAAAAAAAAAAGTGTCGTAGTCTAAAATTACCTCAATAATTCATCATGAAAGGCTTCGATCAAAGTTCGTACACCCAAGCACCTTATTGAGAGCCAAAAATCAGTATAGTGCAATTAAATAAATAGACAAGGTAGACAAATGGTAGTTATTGCTAATAGAAAATCATCAAAGAAAAGTCAAATCACAAACATTGGCCGTTAAAAAACACCAACTTACCCCATACAACTCGAGCACGCCAAACGTTTGATCAAACACAACAAACGCACAAAGAAGAACTCATTATTTCACTGAAGATGTATGGCATTAATACGTGTCAAAGCTTAGATAAATCTATTGATAGCAACGTTGAGACGTATATGAAAACGGATACGTTTCTAGGGTTCCGCTAAGCGGGATTCACGGTAGCTTTTAAACAGTTTGATGATTACGATGATTTCTAAATCTTCTCTGAAAATTATAATAAATAAATATTACGGGACAATTCACACCAATTGACCTAGTCCCAAAGTAAGCTTAGCAAAGCTCGTGTTATGGGTACTAAGCAACGGATAAATATAATTATATAGGTAGATACATACTTAAATACATATTAAACACCCAAGACCCGAGAACAAACATTCGTATTTTTCATACAAATATCTGCCCCGACACGGGAATGGAACCCGGGATCTCAAACTAGTCAGGTTCTCTAACCACTAGGCCATCGTCTTATCAATTACGCTATGAATGACCATTGTTAAACAAAGTCAACCCCTTAGAACCCCACAATGAACGACTACTCACCTTGCATCCACTGGTTAAGCCCAACTCTCGCTGCCAATGCTTCATCTTCCGATTCGTGGTAGGCTTTCGAGGACTGTTCTCCAACGGGTAACTGTTTATCGAGCGATGTGGCCCGCCCATTGCCACTTCAACTTGCATATTTTCAAGCTATGTCGATGACTTTAGTTCTTCGGCAAATTATAACCGTAAAGTCAAAGTCAAAGTCAAAAACTCTTTATTCAATTTAGGCTATAACAAGCACTTATGAACGTCAAAATAATCTACCACCGGTTCGGTAAAACCTCTGTTGAGAAGAATCCGGCAAAAAACGCAAGGAGGTATTTAAAAAAAAACAGATTCACAATATTTATAAATGATATCTATATACTATACGTCACAATTATTTAACACAACTTTGTTTTTAACACAGCAGGTTCACTATTTGAAGGGATCGCTAATGCGGATCGGAATCGTATTCGGGACTCTCTTAGTTTCACTAAATATTAATTCATAATTTTTTCACCAATCTTTAAAACTTTTCATAACTCGAAAAAGAAACTACCTACTTATCAATCTACCTACTGCAACATAGATATTTGGTTCTTGCTTGCTTTTAAATTTGTACGGAACGCTCAGTATGCGAGTCGGAGTCAAGCACGAGTTTTCTCCTTTCGCTCATGGTTTTTATAAAAAGTGCAGACATGGTTTAATTTCGGATCCCCAAAATGCGTGTGTAATCTCTAAAGTTTGATTGAAAGGGAAAATGAAATATAATTTCCATGTCTATGCGACATAAATATGTAAGTATACCAAATGTCAATCTAAACTTATATCTATAGAATCTAATTTGCTATGACAGATAGACAGACATACTAGTGATTCTGTAAAGATATATCATTCTCTTTAATACGAAACTCTAAAAAGTTTTTAAAAGTACGTAATTCGTTAACGAAATTAATCCGTAGCTTGGTAATTATAAGAGCCCATTCATTGTTTACAAAACACGCTCTGAAATACGCTTTTCACACTCTGAAAGCGCTACAAGTAGTTCATAATAATAAAAAACCGCTAGGTAAATATCCACAATTTGACGTGTAAACAGTAGAATAAGGAAGCAAACTTTGGTAACAGGTATATTAAGGTTTTGTATTCTGTATAATATTGTATATATTTAGGTACTTAGGGTTTATATATGCATTTATATTTATTGAAATGTTTTGCTCTATTTGTTGATCCTTATTTTTTTTGATTGCTTTTCTCTACCTCTCAAAGGTTGACTGGCAGAGATCCCTTCAGGGATAAGTCCGCCTTTGAACTTAGCACTTTCTTTTGTGTGTTATATTTGTATTTCCTTTTTGTACAATAAAGAGTTTAAACAAACCAACCAACAAACTTTTGGAGTAGATTACGTAAAAATTACGCAACTTTTTATACAGTATTCAAATTCTTCAATGATTTATGGTATTGACTTGAAATTTTGTGCAGTTATGTAATTAGGATGAAAATAAACAACAACTCAAAGTACACTTAGCCAAAAAAAATATTGATTGTGAAATGAATTTTTTCAAAAACTAATTTAAGCCACACATGCTAATTATATAATAAGAGAAATGAATAATAGAATATAAGTAATATTAAGTAATTTTGTCTCTGTGTAGGTAGGTACCTGTTTTCTATATTGATTTTGCTGAATATTGTGGTGTAGTCAACCAGTTTGATGCCTAGGGTGCAGAACCTTGTCATCGTGACATTTTACGTCATCCAATAAGCATTGCTATAGACAACCCCAAATTATTTACTACTAGCTTTTTCCCGCGGCACCGCCCGCGTGGTATTCGGTTATCGCGCGCTGTTCCCTCGGGAACTATGCATTTTTCCGGGATAAAAAATAGCCAATGTCACTCTCGGGCCCATAAACTATCTCTATGCCAAAAATCACGTCGATCCGTCGCTCCGTTACGGCGTGAAAGACGGTCAAACACACAAACACACTTTCGCATTTGTAATATTAGTATCGAAGTATGGATAGTATGGATTATATTATATACATTAATATGGCTGAAAACTTTCTATTTATAGAACCTACCTACTATAATAGTGGCCTAGAAATCAAAGTGGGTGATTGCCCAAGAAAGAGCCATTGCATTGTATTGTTTTCTTCCTTCCTTTTCCTTCACTTGTCTTGCTGGAAAAGCCCATCCGATTACATTACTGTCCGCTATACTGCTGTGTAATCGGCACTAGAGTCGTTTCAGCGAGTAATTAATGGGCGGGTTTATTTTAGCTCTGTTTTCCTCTTAATTAACGCGCCCTATTACATCGTGAGGCAGCGCTCACTTTTACCAGGTGTTTAATAACCGCAGAAGAGTGACGGTTAGATGCAGTGATAGGTACCTAAAGTTTTGTATTTAATAAAAATAAAAATAATAGTAATAATTTATTTCCAAAGTCAAAGTCAAACTCAAAATCTTTTTATTCAATTTAGGCTTTGACAAGCACTTATGAACGTCTAAAAATCTACCACCGGTTCGGAAAAAACCTCTATTTAGAAGAATCCGGCAAGAAACTCAACGAGGTATTTTTTTTTTAAAACAGATTCACAATATTTATAGATGATATCTATATACTATACATTACAAGTATTTAACACAATTTTATTTTTAACACAGTAGGATCGCTATTTGAAGGGATCGCTTCCCTTAAAAATGATACACGTATACATAAAAAAAAGATGTCTGGCGGACTCCAAACTAGGCTGAGCCTTGAGGAAATGATAGTTTAACCCACTAATCAATACTTATATTATAAATGCGAAAGTGTGTGTGTTTGTATGTTTGTGTGTTTATGTGTTTGTCCGTTTTTCACGCCGTAACGGTGCGACGGGTCGACGTGATTTTCGCCATAGAGATAGTTCATGGGCTCTTGAGTGACATAGGCTACTTTTTATCCCGGAAAAATGCACAGTTCCCGAGGGAACAGCGCGCGATAACTGAATACAACGCGGGCGGTGCCACAGGCAAAATCTAGTAATTTATAAATGCAAGAGTCTGTAACTCTTTTTGTTTGTTACTTTTTCACGGCTAAACCGCTGAACCGATTTAGATGACATTCGGTGTACACATAGTTTGAGTCCCGGGCAGGGTTATAAAGTAGTTTTTGTCTCGGAAAATTGCATGTTCCCGCGGGATACCGATAAAAGAATTCTACGCGGACGGAGTCACGGGCAAAAGGCCCTAGCTAGTGACTCACGTGTAGGTCACAAGTACTACATCTATGTATTAAAAAAGTTTAGTAGTACTCGGAAGGTGCCAGACATATTCAAATCTCCCCAAGTCACCTTCAACTTCCTACAGGTATCAGTGCCAAATCGCAAACAAGCACATTCGTCAAACTCACACAGTCATTCGCACATTGACATCATTAATCATCATCCTGTGAACAGCGGAGCGCGTTATTGAGAGCTACGAAGCGAAAACAGTGTGATGGCGTTTTGGGAACATCCTGTATAATGTACATAGCCTTATGTGTCAAGGTTGGGCTTAAGAAAACGAGACGGGGCGGTAGATCCCGGGATGATCTGATCTTTGTGAAACTTTAAGACTTGTCTTTAGAATAACTATATTATAAGTAAAGTGAAAGTTATTACAATATTAGTTTCCTGGGTAAAAAATAGTAGATTGTACAACCAGAGCTTAAAACGAGCCATTTTACCCAAGACTCCGACGCCGCCGTATATAGCCACCCGAGCCGGTATGGCGAGGATTTATTTTAATTAAAACTAAAAATCAATGAAATCAATCAGAATAAATCAATAAAACTAAAATTTTATAATTGTACAGCAATAGGTACATGAAAAATAAAAGTTACGTAGTAATTGAACAATTGTTTTCCCTGTTGCTAATTAATTTACCCTCAATCGAAGACTGTGTTTTTAATGAACCAAAAGAAACACAAAGTGAAAAGCAGAGTGTAGAACTCGAGCGCTAAACCCATTTTCCCCTCGACGTATATCCACCCTCGCCGTACCGACTCGGTTTGTTTTATGTTCGTTTTATGCTCTTGTTGTGTATGTACTACTCTATTTAGTCCAGCACTTTTTTTTAGTAAATAGCTTCTGTCCAATAATCCGTTAATTACATTATCACAAAATATTGAGAAGGTATTTTTTCTTGTGTCAATCAAATGAATAATGACGAAGATAAAGAGCGGCTAAGTTCGTGAGTGGGAACCCGTGACCTATAAAGACTGGGATGACGATGGTGATGATACTTACACAAGCAGAATGAATGAATGAATGATTTATTTGTATAACATAACAAGATGGAGCGACAACCTGGCTAAGATCGCGGGATTGCGGTGGATGCGAAAAGCACAAGACCGGTCTGAGTGGAGAGCCTTGGGGGAGGCCTATGTCCAGCAGTGGACGTCTTTCGGCTGACATGATGATGATGAGGTAAGCAGCAACAGCAGTTGGATATCATCACCACCATTATACGTCTCAGAGTCCAAAATAGCTTAAACGATTTTCCATTGTAGGTACAGTCAAGTGCAAAAATATGGACTTCTTCTTCTTCTCTTTTAAAATATGGCTTCTGTCCTAATTAATAAGACAATTTTGCCAGTGTCAAAGTATTCTCTTTCGAGAGGCAACGTTGTACGGTGATTGTAGTTTTTGTAACTTGATAGTAAAATTCCAGAAACCACGTGGAGACAACTTGCGCATTAAAAAATGTCAGACACGAGAGCAATATTTAATATTGTGATCACTGTTCACTGTTAAGGTTAATCGCCGCATAAAACACTATCAAAATTATACTTCAACTAGCCAAAGAAACAGAAATAGCAAAATTAAATATTGTCTACATCCGCCATGTTCGAATGCCACAAACCGAATCCAATATGGACTTAACTAACCCTTCAAAAATATGTACCATATACTTTCGGCGTACTTAGTAAGGCCGTGGTAACATATTTTTAAGTGGTTCAAATTGATACATATTTTTGCACTTGACTACGTATCTGGTTAAATTCAAACAGGCAATGAATAAAAATTGGCCAGCTTTCCAGGCTTATCCGTT
The DNA here is from genome assembly GCA_037349165.1 of Choristoneura rosaceana. Lineage (NCBI taxonomy): Eukaryota > Metazoa > Arthropoda > Insecta > Lepidoptera > Tortricidae > Choristoneura > Choristoneura rosaceana. Next base: position 3,677,636 of record JAZBNJ010000007.1, read on the forward strand.
TCAATCATGACAGCTAACTCTAACCCCATTTTGACAGGCGTCAGATGCCTGTAGACTACCCTTTGTTTCGAACTAACGAAATAGCCATTTGACAAAGTCAAAAACAGGCCGGGTTTATTTCGTTATGGCAGTTACATTGTTCCGTGTTTTTGCTGATATACAATTGTTTTTGATGTTTGCTTCTAATAAGCTTTTATTTAACGTTCTATAATCCGTGATCTTTTAGAAAACCCTTCGGGTTTCGGGGGAAATCGGAAGGATTCGTTAGTAAAAAATGACAATTGTCTTTTTGACTCAGTAGCAATCCATCACGCGTAGAGTGCACTCGTTGTGTTTTTATTGATTTATAAAGAGCTGTTAAAACCACCACTTACGAGTACATATACTTATTTAGGTAGTTTGTTATTTTCCGGAAATTGATTTCCACGGCGAGTCAACTTAAGCAGGGTATTTCTGTAAATAGTCAATTACTGGAAATTGTTTACAATGTATTTATAAATATTTTGTACACAAGTTGAAAGTTTTAAGAAAAAAGATGGCCGTACATCCATACTTACTAATATTATAAATGCGAAAGTGTGTTTGTCCGTCTGTCACGCCGTAACGGAGCAACGAATCGACGTGATTTTTGGCATAGCGATAGTTTATGGGCCCGACGGTCACATAGGCTACTTTTTATCCCGGAAAAATGCACAGTTCCCGAGGGAACATCGCGCAATAACCGAATACCACGCGGGCGGAGTCACGGGCAAAAGCTAGTAAATAATAAACAAACTCTTACATTCTTGTCATTAGGGAAAAACGCAAAGCTTCCATTATATCAAAAAAGTGATTCAAAAATATTCCGGCCATAAATCAAATAGAACATTTAACTTTTTCAAACCACTACTCGTATTCGAAAGCGCAGTCTCTCGGAAACCCATTCGACTTGCCAGTTGACGTTTTTAGTTCATAAATTTCACGACGCCCAATAGGATGGCTACCGAACGAGAAGAAGCCCGGGATAAATGTTTGGATGGAAGCACAGCGAGCTGAGTATTTGCTGCGTTTATTTTTGTTCCTAGTTTTTGTATAGGTATTACACTGTGTTGGGTTTAGTACTTACCGATTTTAGTATAATTTGCGCTGCCAAAGTTGAATATATTTAAGTGAGACGAAAAAAAGAAAGAAAGAAAGATTTTGGCTCCATAACTACCACCTAAGATTAAGGCTAAAACTAGCACTAAAACTATTTTACTTGGTGACACGACAGGACACCAAAAAGGGTCTCCACTCAGCATGTGTTGCCGCACATTAACGCTGGTTTTCTGTGGAGCCTAAACGGTAAATATGCCAGTTCCTTTGCCCCAGTCAGACGAAGAAAAATAAAAATATAAAAAAATTAAAACCATAGACAAGGAAGAAGTGACGTGGCTCAGCAGTGCTGCAAACTCTTCTGATTTAGCAGGAGATTACATGATTTTTAAGGTGGTCTCCTGATTTACTGATCCTGATGACGAAGTCAAAGTACTTGAAAAAAATGCGTAAATGGCGTCCGAGCATTAATCCACTTCATTTTGGTCCTTCGAGCCGGATAAAGTTTAATTTCGGAAAAACTTTTAAAATAAAGGAAGGCAAATCATTTGCGATAGACATTGACAAATATCTTACAGAGCACTGTTTTACCTACTTGGTAAATGAATTTTAGCTCTGGTGGCATTTCTATTCCTTTTTATTCCTTCTATTCTCTTACGAGCACATAACTAAGACGTTAAATCACTATCCACGAAACACGACAAAACCATTAATTAAACTAAACATCGAACAATCAAGGGAGTCCATCATTCAAGGCAAAAACGTAATTGCGCCGATGTCCCGTCCTTTAGTTCACTCCATTCGTTCCATTCGTTCATTCGCCCCACGTCCATTCACCGTCCGCAAGTATTTTAACAAGCAAAAAGTTTGAGAAGACCCGAATTGGATTACGCGCGCTGATATTACAACGAACGAATGAATGAATGAAATGACGCATGTGACGTACAACGGGGTTGTGGCTTAAGTCTTATTAGAAAGAAAGAGTAGGTAAAGGAAGGTTGAGTGAGGACATGACGTATTTACGTAACGCGTTAATGTGACTTATGACTTTTTAGAATTCGAGAGATAGAGATTAGTATGAAGGGTTTTTTTTCTAATTTTGTAAAATTTTAGGAAGAATATCCGACAGGTTTTTCTTGGTTTTAATTGGGATTAGGAAGTTCTAAAAATGATGTAACAACTTAATAATAAAAATGGTATATGCGTTGCACACATAGTTGTACAGTCATCAACGCCAATATCTGACACAATAAGCGTGCATAAATATCTGATTTCTAGGGCTGGAACGACGTGTCATATATTTTTGCACCCCCCACTGTGGCAGACATTAATGCTGGTGACTGTACCTAGCGGTAACTTGTGGTGGCTGAGTAGCAAGACAAAAAAGTTGTAGTACAAAAAAAAAAATTTGTAAAGAGAAATAATGAACTATATCATACAATATTTTATTAACTGCTTCGTTTATACTAAGTGCCATTTTTTTACATAATTGGTACCTAGTTAAAAAACTAGTGTTAGGTATAAAATGAAGCTTAACTTAGGTATAAAACGCGCACTGCAACGCGCGTTTCACAGCAGTTGCCGTGACGCGTCGCTCCTAGAGTAGGGCTACGAACTAGTCCGAAACATGTTGAGCTAAACTCGATTTAAGACGTGAGTTATCCGGATTGATACAATACAAATACTCCAGGCAACCTCTCGTCCAGGCAACCTTTTTACAGAAAGAAGGAAGGACTTGTGTACAACAGGTGGTGCATTAACAGTAGATCACAAAATTAAAAAGCAACAAAAACACATCTACACATACACATTATTGTACATCTACACATCTAAGGATAAACAGTCACATATAAATAAACGAATAAATAAATGAACTAGGATCAATCTAATTATAACACGATAACTGATAGTGCTCCTCAAGCATAGATTTAAAGAGCGACAGAGATTTTGCCCATCATAAGTCAATCGGTAAGGAATCCCACAACCGAATAGCCTGGACAGTATAAGAATAAACATAGAATTTGGTTGATTTCGTTAAATACAAGTCACCATTTTTAACGCCCTAGTACTTAATTGCCCCAACGTAGACTAAACGTAGCCAATAGCCGTATAATCTACCAGGGAACATCAATCGTCATTTAATTAACTCGAACCAATAAAACTTTTTCAACTGATTTCCTTAACGATGTTCCGATCGCGATAAGCTGATCAATTTGGTTTGGTAAATGAACACCTGCCGATCGAATTTAGTACTGGTTGGTCCTGGTTTTGAGTAGGACCTGTTTTGTATCAGTTCTTTTGTTTTTATATTATACTAGCTTTAACCCGCGGCTTCGCCCGCATTAGAAATAGTTTAATGCCGTCTTAAAGTACATTTCAATAGAATCTGACAATTTTCTAAAATTAAAAAAAAAAATCAAAATTAAAAATCATTTATTTCACAGGATTTCAGGTACAATAAGTCCTTAAAAATAGCATAAGAATCACTAAAATCTACCAAAAATGGCATGTGAAATTAGACACACACACACACACACACACACACAACCAAGACACCCTACACATTCAAGACACCCTAACGTGGGCAAACTTGGTTATATATATGTCTCTGTTGTTGTGATTATCATCTAAAAGGAATAAAAAAAATTATAGTCACGTCCCAAAGCCCTAGGCAGCCCGGTGTTCATATTAGTAGGCTAGAAGTGTCTACAGACAGGATTTTCAGATTCTATTGAAATGGAGTTAACTCAAATGTATTATTATTATGCACGTGCAATTTTTGAAATACCGGGTGTGGCCTGCAATACGAGCTAATAATTAAAACATAGATCATACTTTTCAAACTGAACAACATTAGTTCAGCAACTTTTAAAAATAATTACTTACTTAGTGATTTAATTTTTATTTTTATACAGTTTTAAGTTTATTCGAAGAAGCAACGTTAAGAACAATGTTTGATGTTTATAGTGTGACAGGCGACGTCAGTTTGGTTCTAAAAGGGCGTATATTGATAGCAAAATCAAAATCAAAAAATCGTTTATTTCTTCAACACAGGTACATGAGGTCTTATAGGTAAAATGTTTTGTATCACTATATCGGGTACAAATTGTAAGGTTAGTAAGCAGTATTAAATTTGTATGAAAAAAGGAAAATTCAAAGACTCCATTATTTTTAAAAGTCGCATTGTGTGTGTGTCCACGCAGCTCCACCACTGCAAGAAGATACACAATTTCAACTATATTACTGTGTGGGTTCCTTTTTTGCTCCTTTTGAGGTAAGGAACCCTAAAAATAAAGCTTTCTCGAGCAGGATTTTTGTAAGATAATGATGTATCTCGATGTTTATCAAATCCAGAACAATGGTACAGTTAACATCAGATATGTATAAGCGCAAAATACAGTCGGAAAGATCTGAGCCGCGGATCTATGTTGGAGTAGATGATGCGGTATCGTTTGTTGTCAACATGATGATTACATTATTAATTTACATTTTTTTTAAACCAACTAAACAAACACTCTGGTGTATAATAAAGAGTATTTGTATTGTATTGTATTGTATTGTATAGTATTTTATTGTATTGTATTGTATTGTACTCGGCTCCAGCTACCAATATAAACGGTCCGATTCGTGATGCTTCATTATAGGCCTTATAGTCTCAGAGTTGCTATGTGAAGGCTATACTCGAGGTTCCACTACGGGATCTAATCAGAATAAGAAGATACCTATTTAGGCTCCCACTGAAAAACAGCGTTGCGGCTTGCCGTAGCATTATGCTGAATGGGCCCACTTTACACTATTCGATGTTTTTTTTTTCTTTCCATCTAATGTATTTTTTAGTGTATCGAACATGTGTGTAAATAAGTGTTTCTCTCTGTTTCTCTCTTTATGGGGGAGACACAAATACCTATGATAAATTAAATGAAAATAAATAATAAATCTGGCTTATTTAGGACTGGTACGTTCGGCTCGCATTTGAAATGTGTCAGATAGAGCGACAGACCATTAGAACTATGACCTATGACTATGACTTGTGTTGGTGTGGAGACCACGGACCACAAAAAGAAGTAGGCAGACCCCAGATGAGATGGTCGGTGACATAAAGAGCTACGCCGGACCCTACTGGCCCAGGAAGATGGAGAATAGGACGGAGTGGAGGAGATTAGGAGAGGGTTACATCCAGCAGTGGATAGATGAAGCCTGAAAAAGAAGAAGAAGAGAGAAGATGACTTGAAAGTCTTGAATTGATAGAGGTTTTATGTATCCAACAGTACAGACTTTGATCGTGTAAATTTTTCAACGCGTCGTTATTCATTTTATTTGAAAATTTCTCCATTTTGTCGAATCAATGCATATTTTAATTATTGAGATTCGTAGAACTCGTTATTTTCGCTACTGCTAAATTTAACCAGCGCGTGGCAATATTAAGACCCTTAGCTTAAGTATGTTCACTCCTACTTAAGCTGTGGATTGTCTGAAATAAATTGTTATTATTATAATTATTAATATGCGAGACTGGCTGAGAGAAACTCAACTATGAAATGAATCCAAAAACAAAGGATAGGTTAGAGAAAGAAAGAAAAATATTTATTCACAACAACACAGGACATAACAAATAAAAAAAAACCGACTGTCAAAACTAAAAGGAAGAAAATAAGTCTAGTGGTCTACAACTCTGTCAAGTAGCTAATTTAAAGTTCAACAGTCGGGACCCATTACTAAGACTTTTTGAGCGTCTCGATTTAAATGGGTCCCGACTGTTGAACTTTAAATTAGCTACTTAACAGAGTTCTAGACCACTAGACTTATTTTCTTCCTTTTAGTTTTGGCAGTCGAGTATTTTGTTTTTTTAAATTTAATGATGTTTTATTTTAAACTTTTTTGATATTTATGTTAAAACGGTACATTAAAAGTATTATAACCCATATATATGAAGAATGGGCTAATTATTAGCTTTCATTTGATACCCATATTGTTACAATACAAAGTGTTTTTTATTCATTACTCCGCCGTATTTTTTTATATTGTATATAGCCTATGTCACTCCGACAATTATGACAAATCCAATGATACCTCATATGTTAAAATCCGTCCAGCCGTTTAGGCTGCAACGAGGACCAAAGAAATGGACATTACATACCCGCATACATACATACGCTCGAAAAACATAACCCTCCTTCGGGCAGTCGGGTGATAAAACAAATTATCACAAATAGACAAGTCGAAGGATAGAGCGTCAACATCATCCACTTGAATACAAGTCAGGAGACAAGTTCCAAATGAAAAAAAAATGTATATAATCGATGATAAGTTTATAATAATTACTAATTAACCTGATTATCAAACAGATAAGTAATTAATTTGCATCTATATCGTAGTCACTGACGTAAAACAAGTGGGTATAAATGCAACATTTGTAACAACCCACGCTCCCGAACTAAAAACATTCGTTAGCACAAAATTAATACACAAAACAACAGAACTACGTGATTAAGAATTGTCTATATCGTTAGCATTGCCGTAAACGCAAATAAAAAAGAAATGGTATCCATATTAAAAACAGGTCTTTGGCGCCGCATCATTGACGAGAAAATGGGTGGTATTTATGTAAAAAAAATAATCAATGACTGTACCATACAAAACAAAAGGAACCTTAAACATATAAAGGTTGATTCCACTTGGGAATCGTGACGCAAAGTCGCGTCAGACTTTAAGATCGAGCGTCAGTGCAGCCGGCATCGAAGGAGCATGTCAAGAATTTTCGAACGCGTTTTAACATAATCATTCAATTTTCGCCATGTTTTTTACAACGCCTCGCGCTTGTAAGGTCTGTTTTTGCGTGCCTCCCCGTTTATAATTATGACGTTCTCTGCACGAGTTATGGGCGATAATGCTCGCTGCATACATATGTAGTTTGAACTTAAATGTTTACGTGATACGGTGGGGATTGAAATGTTTTTTGAGATCTGGTTAGCGCTAAGATAAATGCGATTGGGCTACTGTCTGTTATGTTGTCGGTCTTTGTCGGGAGCAAGAGCTGTGGGCAATTAAGGCACGGTTTACGAAAATATTGTATGCGTAAAAAAAAGACATCCTGTGGCGTAAAGACACGCCGCAAAGAATCCTTACTATTATAAAGGGGAAAGTGAGTTTGTTTCTTTGTTACGCTTTCACGCCGTAACGGAGAGGATCGTCGTGCTTTTTGGCATAGAGATAGTTTATGGTCCCGAGAGTGACATAGGCTACTGTTTATCCCGAAAAATGCACAGTTTCCGAAGGGAACAGCGTGCGATAACCGAATACCACACTGAAAAAAATGTTAGGTTGGATTTATCAGATTCCGCGTAAATGTTACCAAAGTTTTCGGTTGATTTCGGTCCTATCACGAATTTTTGTTGATTTTACCAAAATAATTAAGTTGGCCAATACCAAATTTATTTGGTAGATTACACCAATCTTTTGTAGTACTCAGTAACATTTTTACCAAAGTAATTAAGTAATGTTTCTCACCAAAGTACTTTAGTATAATTTCTTACCAAAGTACTTTAGTAATATTTCTAACCAAAGTACTTTAGTATTTTTATTTACCAAAGTACTTTTGTAACGTTTCTCACCAAAGTACTTTAGTAATATTTCTAACCAATGTACTTTAGTAACAATGTATATTAGTAGTATGGTGCAATCTACCAAACAGATATTTTATATTTTACCAAACATACTTGTCTCTTTTTACCAAATATCTTTTGCACGTTTTACAGAATTACCGAAGTTAGTTAGTAGAAAATGCAAAATTATTTGGTAAAATCTACGACAAAAATTTGGTAAATAGCACTTACTATATGGTAGAATGTATTAAATCAGTTTGATAGAAGAAACTGAACTTAACTTGTAAGTATAATCTATTTTGTTTGGTAAACTCTAACAAACAATGTTTAGCAGTATTTACTAATTAGGTTCGGTTTATTTTATCAGCGTTAGTTTGGTAATAATTACCAGATTTATATTTCAATTACTACCAAAGGTTGTTTGATACATCTACCAAATGTGTCATGCAGTTCTCATCAAAGTTAGCTTAGTAAAATCTATCAGGATGTGTAACGTGCTTTTTATCAGAGATAATATTGTATTATCTACCAGAAGTGTATCGCAGATTTTATCATATGTAATTAAGTGTTATCTATCATGTGTTTCGTATTTTTTCCTAATTTTTTTGGTAATATCTAACATATTTATACTGTAGTCTTTACCAAACTTTTACTGGTAATATTTGCCATATTTTATCAGTGCTTGTTTTGCGAATTGTGCTGGTCTTAGTTTAGTAAAACATACCAAATAAATACTATACATTTCACTGGTGTTAGTTTGGTTAATTTACCCAAATAATACTAGTAAAATGTACAAAACTTTTTAGGTACGTATTACCAAACACATTTTTGATTTCCAGAATATTAATAGGGTGTGGTATCATTGATGATTAGAAACATACTTAGTAGCGAATCTGCAATATTGCTGACATGGTATGAGAGTAAAAAAACTACATAGTTATTCTATGTAGTTTGAGGATTTTTCCTCGCCACACCCTAAAAATATAGTAGAACAAAGAAAAACTTAAAGAATCTGAAAAAAAAATGTTTTAAGACCGTTTAACCAACACTTCAAAAATATACAGGCTTATTGGTCACTCAACGTAATCCTTTTTAGGTAGATACACTAAGGTTTATTTTCAGTTAAAAAGGTCATGTAGGTTATCGAAAAATCAGCAGTTTCTAGAAAGTGGACATTTATAAATTGTCTTATTTTTCTCAGATAACTGTTAAAAGGAATATGTCGAATTACCAGTCACTTCATATAATATATTTAAGGGCTTAGTAATAACGGTGGTTTAAAGCAAAATAAACCAATTTTTGGTACATGTCATAAAATTTATTTTATCAATTAGTAATACAATAATCACTAGAATAGATCACACAGAATTTTCAACAGAACTGAAGCGAGACATTCAAAACAAACAAACATTTTTATAAAATGTATGTATATACTTAACAAATTACTTATGTATGTATGGATATCTCTTTATTGTAAATAAAACACGGAGTAACAAGTAACTGAACAAAGGCTTACTTATCCCTTAAAGAGATCTCTACCAATTAACCTTAGGGCGATAGGCAGGACATCGGAAAAAGTAGTAGACACACGCAAATAGAAGTTAAAAGTACTGTAATCAGAAAATATCTTATTCCAAGTCGGAAATAAAAGATGAGATTTTATAAAAATATTTTTGCAGAAATAGCCAATTTATAGTATAGTATTCATTTATTTGCCAGAACGGCAAACGGCTTCTGCAAGATACTCAGCGCCCAGATAGTCAAGTTATATAGTTAACACATTATAATAATGCCAAGTCGGAGATAAAACATGAGACACCTGAAAGCTTTTTGTCCGATTCTGTGTCAATTTTATAAAAATATTTTTGCAGAAAAAGCCAAATGTGAACGGCTTCTGCAGGATACTCAGCGTCCAGAAAATGAAATGTTTTAAAGCATACGTCCAGCGCTTTCAGGAGCGTGTCTAATTTGTAAAGTATGTCGTCATACGAAACATAAGTCCTTTAGGGCATCGATGGTTGGTCCGACAGCAACAATGATGAGTTAGCACCGTAATGGGCGAAGGATGAATTTTTTAAAAGAAGCTGATTTTATTTTATCTGTAGGAATAAGCTTACTTGTCAATGGAAAAAATATCAGATTTGTCTGTAATATTACGGTGCAGTAGTTCATTTTTGCGGGAATAAAAACGAATTTTTTTTATTAATTGGTACTACAGAAAATTCAGATATTTTTTCAGTGAGTTTATTCCTCATCATCATCATCATCCCAGCCTATATACGTCCCACTGCTGGGCACAGGCCTCCTCTCAGAATGAGAGAGAGGGCTTGGGCCATAGTTCCCACGCGGGCCCAGTGCGGATTGGAAACTCCAGACGCACCATTGAATTGCTTCTCAGGTTTGTGCAGGTTTCCTCACGATGTTTTCCTTCACTGCAAAGCTCGTGGTAAATTTCAAATGTTATTCCGCACATGAATTTCGAAAAACTCAGAGGTGACACGACCCTCTACTTGAGAGGCGATAGGTCAAACCACTAGGCCACCACGGCTTGTTTATTCCTACCTACCGATAAAAAAAATCAGCCACTTTTAAATAAAAAGAATATTATTTTAGGGATAAGTCCGCCTTCTCAAGGTTCTACATTTCTACCAATTGATTTTTGTTTCGTTTCTTTTGTACAATAAAGAGTTTACATACATATATACATGTTTATTTAAAGGGGTTTGGAACGTAATTCACACTTATGATACGAACAGCCAGGGCTAAGAACCAACCAAGAAGTGTAAGGTCTGGTGGGGTAAGAAATAAAGTAATTTCGATATAATAATATATGAGGCCGATTTTCAGGTTCAAACACGATGCTGTGGACATTAACACGTATGCTGATTTATTTAGTGGGTGGAACCTGAAATTGGGCCACTATTTCTCTTGGCCCACCTGACCTTATATACATCATGCAGTATAATTTGATGTACCAATTTTAATAAAAATAATTAATATTTAAGTGGATCGTGAAGCAACGGCAAAACTAGTCTTTTCATACAAACTGCGATTACAACCCTCCAATTTCTTACACGTTGTCAGTCAACACAAAAGCTTGGTTGTACCTAGGTTCCGCTTTTTTTGATATCATTATTGGGTTTAATTATATTATTTTTGTTCTAGAGTTTTCATACAAAACAATTTCGGCTGTAATCTGTTTATTGATGTTTAATAAATATTTAAAAACAAAACATAAACACCCAGATTTTGGTCTGAATGTGAGTACCTTTATCAAAAATTGGTCGAAATTAGAGTTAACGTTTAAGCTTGAAACACACAGAGAGCGGTGGCGGGGCGGTGCGGCGCGGCGCGGCCACGGTACCGGTTGAAATATTCGAGCTAACATGAAGGAGGGCACTCAGAATACCGCGCGGGAAATAAGCTTGGCGCGGTATTCTGTGTGTCCTCTTTAATGTTAGCTCGAATATTACAACACCGGTACCACCTCCGCGCCGCGCCGCACCGCTCCGCCTCCGGCGTCAGTGTGTTTCTAGCTTGAGGGGGTGGAAATCGTTATCGCCGTTTGTGTGGAAAGTTGTTATCTCACAATAGTGTTAAAAGTGAAATTATACCTTTAAGTACATGAAGAATGAAACTATTCATAGCTTTTTTATACTTGTTTTTCTTTACCACTATATCTTGGTACTTTACTCTCACTGTTCGAAATATTTTAAAGCCAATCGCCACGCAATAGCAGAAGTCTCTAACATCTGAAATATAAAAAAAGATTTTTTACTTCTCATGCTCGTAAAGTTCGTGTTTATGCTGGATCTAGGCGACATAACCTAATCAACAAAAAGTTGGAAAACCCCCGACTTTGTCACTTTAAAGTTCAATATCTCAAAAACGGCTTAACCGATTTTGATGAAACATGTTTAAGAACCTTCGCTAGAAAACCTGCTATCAAATAAAAAAAACAGCGTTCAAATCGGTCCACCCGTTTAATAGCTACGGTTCCACAGACAGACACACAGACACACATAGCGGTCAAACTTATAACACCCCTCTTTTTGCGTCGGGGGTTAATAAAATGACTTTTTATGCTCTACAATACAATACAATACAAATATTTTTATTGCACACCACATATCAGTACAAAAAATATATAATATAAATATAAATTCAGGCAAACAATAGGTGGTTTATCGCTTAAAAGCGATCTCTTCCAGACAACCATTTGGGCACAAGATCTTATGATTAGGTATGTCAAAAATAGGTTCACTTTAATTGCTACGATATAACTATTTGATGCTGAGGGTGACTGTTAGGAGTATGTAGCAAGACTGGCTCAATGATAACTTTCGTATTGTAATATAAAGAGGAGTCATGATGTTATTTTTTTGAAAAAGGTAGTACAGACAAAAATACTCACATGAATAATATTTTGGAGTTGGATCAACAATATTATTTCCTTAAAATTGGGAATCAGCTCCTTCAGTTCAGTTTCTTGTATGCAGTCAAGCAATTTGAACGAAATCTGGTTTTCTAAAAAGACAAAGAGATAAGTTATATGTATGTACATCATATTCTTTTAGCTTATTATTTTTACGTTCAGTTACACTATCCACCCTAGTTACATGGATATTTTTTACGTATAATGCTTGTAATAACTATCACTTGTTCGAAGTTTCTTTCCAATTAGTCTATTTTTAAGGCCAATCAAACTAATCTGGTAAATTTTACTAAAATTAGTTTTGTAAATTGATCAAAGCAAAAATTAGGTACCTAACCACTATTTCTATTTTCTAGGTTGATATCTCGCTTTATATCTCGCCATGAGATAGAATCCTATTCATTTATACTATAACAACTAAAGTATTACAGCGTGGAAGTGGAGTAACTGCATGAACATGCATATTTTGCATATTAAGCTTAGCTATCGTAAGGTCGCGGGTGAGCAAGGAAATTCTATTAGTTCATTTAACTAAATGATAATAATTATTATTGACAATATGGGTACTAATAATTATAATATTATCGATTCAGATAGGTACTTACCTTCGAAAATTGTTATGGTAGATTGAGATAGCCCTCATTCCTTCAAATATTCGGCGACCCCCACACTTAATTCATCTTCGAGATCACTATCCATGGCTGGTTTCACACTAAATTCATAACAAATTACTATTAAATGAAGAAAATGCAAACAATAGGATAAGAACGCAAACAGGACCGACTCACTGACTAACTGACGTGACGTAGCTGAACGAGCGAGCGCGCGAATGAAGTGAGGCGTGGGGTGAGGCGAGCCCGGCCGGCGGCCCGCGCGACGCTAGCGCAGCGCAACTAAAGTTGCCATATGTACGGATTTGTCCGTGCGTATACGGATTTTGTACGTTTAAAACGGATAACTCAAGAATATGGATTTTATAAGGAATTCAATTGAATTGGCTAATATACGATTTTTTTATACGGAAAAGCTAGAATACTAATATTTTTCAAAATATCGAATGATTCGATGCATGCTTGGAGGAATTAGTTCTCCGAGGATGCATGCAATACTTACTACGTTAAGTAAGTACGTACCTACTAAGTACTTAAGTCTACTTTACGAGAAAAAAACTTCGTCAGCAAAGCAACATTTGAAAGTTCCCGAAAAACAGCTTTAAAACACTTACCTAACGCTAAAACCACTACTAAAAGAATACTGCGACTTATTTAAATGCAGGAAAAAGCTGGATTCCTTATTTTAATTCTTAATATATTGGATTTCATACGAAATTTAGCTGAAGTTAACTGTACGGATTTCATATGAATTTTTGATATTAAATTAAAATACGGACTTTTAGTCTCTAGCGTTTGGCAACACTGGCGGCAGCTCGCTGTAGGATGGAACTATGTTTACATGTCTATGTGTGTATGTGCGAGGCCATTTTAGGGTTCCGAACCAAAATCCTACTTAATAATAGAATAGTTATTTAGCCTACTTCCTACTTATTATAAATGCGAAAGTGTTTCTGTGTTTGTATGTTTGTGTGTTTGTCCTTCTTTCACGCCGTAACGGAGCGACGGATCGACGTGATTTTTGGCATAGAGATAGTAGTAGTAGGCCCGAAAGTGACATAGGCTACTTTTTATCTCGGAAAAATGCACAGTTCCTGAGGGAACAGCGCGCGATAACCGAATACCACGCGGGCGGAGCCGCGGGCAAAAGCTAGTATTATAAATGCGAAAGTGTGTTTGTATGTTTGTCCGTCTTTCACGTCGTAACGGAGCCACGGATCGACGTGATTTTAGACATAAGTAGAGATAGTTTATGGGTCCGAGAATGACATAGGCTACTTTTTATCCTGGAAAAATGCACCGTTATTAGTATGGATATGGATGTCGTATAACTTCGCATAGTAGGTACTCAGCTGTCAGCTATCAGATAAGACTGTAATTACTTGATGACTAACAGATTTGCTACACCTACAGAATACATTTTTTTTTTAAAATAAACATATGTTATAAAACGTAGACATGGACCCTCGGTGTGCGAGTTTCACTCGCATTAAATAGTTCATTTATGTAATATCAAATGAGTCTACTAATAATTACCACCTGTCCTAGTAAATGTAACTGCAAATAACTTCGAGACCAACACAGTAAAAATGACAAAAATCAACTGAATTCGGGATAGCATTGGACTCTAGAAGATCACAGAAGAAGGGGTTCTAAACATAAAGTCGTAATAATAATGATGATGGTGATGGTGAATATAAGAAGTAATAAGATGATTTTTATTTATTTTGTAAGTAGATTATACGCAATGTACTTTACTTACAAAATAACAATAATAATACGTAATTTGCTACATAATACTAGAACGTAGTTTAACAAAAAGGAGCTAAAGCACTGTCATGATATTCTTTAAAATATAGCGCTTTTGTTCCTACTGAAATTTAATCCGAAATTGAAAAAATATTTCTTGAGGGTTGGATTGGATCCTTTTCGCTAAACTACGTCCACAATTTATATTTATACATTTAATAACTGTCGTTGTTTCATCCGCTCTCATTCCGTTTAAAAATATTCTACTCGTAGCTCCTGCTATGAAGTTCAAGTTTTTCCATTCCAAATTACTTACATTAAATTTGGTACAGTGTTTTAATTGTGATAATTTAACTATTTGTATATGATTAAAGATCATCACATTCAGATTCAAATTGGCGATTAAAAACTATGAATAACATACAGAATATTTCTTAAGTAATTTTTTTTATAAAATTTCAGTTTCTTGCAGAATGTTTATCTCTGCCTCTTTAGGTATTTGATAGGAAGATAAGTTTCTGTTTTAAGCAAAATAGGATAAGTTTTTTTATTGTTTTTAAATTATGATATGGAAAATAGTAAAGTTAATCTCGCTAATCCATACTAATATTACGAAAGTAACTCTGTCTGTCTGTCTGTTACGCTTTCACGCCAAAACCCCTGAACCGATTTTGATGAAATTTGGTGCAGAGATAGACTAGACCTTGGGAAAGAACATAGGCTACCTTTTATTCCGAAAAAAGGCTTGAAGGGGTTGAAATAGGGGATGAAAGTTTATGCGGAAGTTCGTAATTTTTAAAGATAAAACCATGAAACTTGGCATTTAGGCAGTTAATAAGAAATAAGTAGATATTTGTTCGAGCATTTTTGAAAATTCGGCCTGTGAGGGGATGAAATTTTATATGGAAGGAAGGAAAAATACTTCCCAAAATAAGTATTCAACGCGGACGGAGTCGCGGGCAAAAGCTAGTATTTATCATAAATGCGAAAGTTTGTAAGTCTGTATGTTTGTTTGTTACCTACCTCTTCACGTCTTAACCGTTGAACCGCTTTAGATGAAATTCGGTATGCATGCAGATAGTACAAGTCAATAGGAAGGACATAGAATTGTTTTATCCCACAAAATTGCATAGTTCCCGCGGGATAGCAATAAATCAATTCTACGTGAACGGAGTTGCGGGCAACAGCTAGTTAATGAATAAGTGAAACTAATGTAGGTGTCCGACATTTTAATTAGAATTAAGTTTGGACCGAACACAAAAAAAGCAATGCAAGTAGGAACTATATTTTGACCCCAACCTTTCTAGTTTTGTAAGTTCAACCACGAGGTCTTATTATATTTATCTTATTTTTATGATAAAATCAACCAAATCAAATTGTCGAGATGTGTTTTGTAAAATGTACAATACTCTTTGTTAATTTACACCATGCACTCTGGTAAGAACTATATTTTGTCCTCAACCTTTTTAGTTTTGTAAGTTCAACCGCGAGGTCTTGTTATATTTATCGGGTTACCTATGTTTTACCAAAAAATGTTTGACAAATTATCACTTCCCAAAAAATTTTTCGTAGATTTTCATTTGCCAAATAATCGTTTGCCAAATTGACACTTGACAAATAATTATTACGCGAACCTAATGTTTGGCATGTTCATGTTTAAGCAATATCTGGTTTGCCAAATATTACTTTGACCAAATTTCATTTAGTCAAATATGTTATCGTGGCTGCTATAAAAAAAAACCTAACATCGAAGGCTAAGGCGGGAGCTACGCTTCGCTTCGCTCCCGCCTTAGCCTTCTAAACCTAACCTATCCGAGTCGCTTCTGCTCCGAACCGTCTTGCTCGCTCGCTTCGCTCGCTCGCTCGCACAAATTTTATTTTATTGTCTAATGTTTTTTTGCCTTATTAAAGCATTTGCTAAATGACCAAATGCCATAATGTAATTTTTCGTAATAATATTTTGTCGAGTGAAAATTTGACGTAATGAAAATATTCGTATTAAAATTGTGCCAAAGTTTGCATTGCCAAACAAAAAGTTGCTAAAAATTGTTTGGGAAATGAAATTTGACCAAAATAAATTTGGTAAAACAACAGGCTCCCATATTTATCATATATATTTATGATAAAATTAACCAAATCAAATTGTTGAGATGTGTTTTGTAAAATCTACAATACTTTTTGCTAATTTATACCATGCACTCTGGTAGGAACTATAATTTGACCTCAACCTTTTTAGTTTTGTAAGTTCAACCACGAGGAAAAAGCTACGCCTATGTCACTCTAGGGCCCATAAACTATCTCTATGCCAAAAATCACGTCGATCCGTCGCTCCGTTACAGCGTGAAAGACGGACAAACACACAAACATACAAACTCACTTTCGCATTTATAATATTAGTATGGATAGTACGTATTAAGTATTGAAGGTGATTTTAATGCCAGTAAAAGCGTCACTAGCCTAATATTTTACACGCAAAACATTTTCAACTTAATTAATTGTAAAGCCTGTAAATAATTAGGAGTTCGTCGTATTAAAATATGAATACCTTATTAATGCGTCTTTTCATTTGGTTTTTGCTTGTGGCGTATTTAATTAACATCTTGTCTTACAGAGTGTTATTTGGCCTTTATATTTTGTTTTCAGATATGAAACGAGTTTTAATCTATACAATCTATGAAAAAAATGTCGCAAAACTGACATTTGTTTGGGGACATTTTTTTTAACTCTTTTAATTCTTTTTAAATCGATTGTGATCTTGATTCTGAGTAGGAAAAACCATATTTTTTCAAATTTTTTAACGCATTTTTATGAAAATTATAGACAATACCACTGATTAAATGTATTGTTGTTGTGGTTCTCGAATAGCGTCCGCGGACCGGGAGACGAGCTGTCGGTAGGCATCCAACGAGATGGAGCGACGACCTGGTTAAGATCGCGGGATCGCGGTGAATGCGGAAAGCACAAGACCTGTCTGAGTGGAGAGCCTTGGGGGAGGCCTAGGTCCAGCAGTGGACGTCTTTCGGCTGACATGATGATGATGTGATGAAATGTACTGTGACCAAAATTCTTCCGACTTATTTTTCCGTTGTGTTATTGTGCTCGAATATTCGCCCAGTGATTAACTACCTGCCGCAACAACGGGGATATATTATATATTACAGAAGTCATTAAACCGTGGCAATACATACGGAGATGGCAGATACAAATGAAATTAAAAAGCCTAAGGCCACCGGCATCTCTTGACACTGCGAAGCAATCAATTTAATTTACGATGAAAAAATCGGTCAAGTAGGTTTCTTTGCAGATTAAAGGGTTCCGAACTCCGGAAAAAAAGGAGAAATAAGGTGCTAAAAAAAAAAATACCGATTTTGCAATGCTAGGATCGGAATTGAAAATACAAACTGAAATATAGATGCACAGAAAAACCAGAAAAATAAGACCAACACTGGTAATCGAGCCTAGGTCCTCGGCATTCCGCGCCGCGTGCTATACCGCTACACCACTGCTGGTCAACGGCACAGACACGAATTTCCCTATGCATCACATATCTCAGTCTTGGTGTGGCACAGAATGCCGATAGGACCACCTGGGTTCGATTCCCAGTGTTGGTCTTATTTTTCTGGTTTTTCTGTGCATCTATATTTCAGTTTGTATTTTCATTTAGGTTTCACGGGATGGCCGTAAAAGTAAAAATTTGGAATTGAAATAAAAAATACAAGAAGATTCCAAAAAACCAATCTTGCTACGATCGGAGTCAGCATAACCCATTCAGTGCACTTGACGCCTTTGGCGTCTTGGAGGATCCTAATATTATTATGCCGGGAACGCCGATAGGCGTCTGTCCACAGCAGCGGTATCGCGGCAAAAGTACGTAATCAGGCGCTCGGCAATGAATGGGTTAACTTGCAATGGCGAAATGCATACTGCAGATGTGCTTCCACTGAAAGAGGAACAGCGATTTTGAGAGAATGCAAATTGTCAATCGCACTAGGCCCAGAGGAAACTTAAAGGACAATTCTCTTAAAAAAAAACTAAGCCCAAACCCGAAATAAGCTGTTAGTTTCTTTTTATTCAAATCATTAAATTTTTAGCTTTATAAAACATGTTATTAACTCTATGGACAGTGACCGAAAAGCAGTCTCCTTCTCAAGAATGATCTAATTATCGTGTATTACTTGGTTAAATGAATATAAGATAGCGATACTTTGTCTTCCTGTACGTGGACAATTTGGAATGAAGAGATTAGATTTATAGTCAAATCAATAGACAATTCTAATTGGCAGCTAAATTTTGTTTCATGTTGAAAGAATTAGAGGGTTCTATTTAATCCTATTGAGATACGGAACCCTAAAAACACTCGCCTTGAGGCTGCGAGAATATGCAATTCTTCGCGCTAATTATTTTTATAGTCGTATGCTATAAAATACAAACGAAATATAGTTATAATGAGAGATACGGAACCCTAAAAACACTCGCCTTGAGGCTGCGAGATATGCAATGCTTCGCGTTAATTATTTTTATAGTCGCATGCTATAAAATACACACGAAATATAGTTATTATGAGAGATACGATACCCTAAAAACACTCGCCTTGAGGCTGCGAGAATATGCAATGCTTCGCGCTAATTATTTTTATAGTCGCATGCTATAAAATACACACGAAATATAGTTATTACTCATAATAACTATATTTCGTGTGTACTTATTGTGTGCGTATCTCTCAAGATACGGAACCCTAAAAACACTCGCCTTGAGGCTGCGAGATATGCAATGCTTCGCGCTAATTATTTTTATAGTCGCATGCTATAAAATACACTCGAAATATAGTAATTATTTGGTATAAATCAAAGGAGTTTTAATTTGTTCAATATAATTGATCAATTTGCTCTTGTTTGTCATAATCATAGATAGCTTATGTGTCAGTTAGATGAATGGTTGTTTTTTAACCTTGAGAAATGGGTGGATACTCCTTATATAATAAATACACGTTACTTGTAATGTTCGATGGGATCAGAAGGTTCTCGAATGGCGTCCGGGAGACGAGCTATCGGTAGGCCTCCAACAAGATGGAGCGAACGACCTGAGCCTGTATTGCCTAAAGTTTCTGACGCTTGCGATCGCAACCAAATAACAGTTTTTGTATGAGAAATCTGTCATTTTATTGCGATCGCGAGCGTCAGATTCGTTAGGCAATACGGCCTCTGGTTTAGATCGCGGGATCGCGGTGGATGCGGAAAACGGAAGACCGGTCTGGAGAGCCCTGGGGGAGGCCTATGATGATGATGACTACTAATGTACTTACATGATGACGTTCGTAAATCATTTTAAGCTGTCAAGCAGAAATCATGGGTTCGAGTCCGGGAGAACCTCAGAGTTTTTCGAGATTTACGTGTGAAATTTCATTTATAATTTACAATAAGCTTTAATAATAATAAGGATCGCCTTGCACTTGCACACGTTTTCTAAAAAATTCAATAGTGTGTGAAGCTCCTAATCCGCTCTGGGCCTCAGGAACAAGGAACTAAGGACTATCAAGACATCAAGTCGGAAAGAACAGGAGCGCGTGCCGCCGAGTCGTGTGCTCCTTAAAAGAAGGGATTCTAAATAACCCGAAACATGTCGAGCTAAACTCGATTTAAGACGTGAGTTATCCGTTACCATTTCATTTAATATGAGTGAGTCTCACGGTAGTTTCATGTTAAAAACAGGATTAATTATTAAAAAAAAAACTAGTTTTTACTATTTCTGACTTTTAGGGGCTGTTTCACCATCCATTGGTTAGTGTTAACTTTTTTTTTTTTATACCACGTCGGTGGCAATCAGGCATGCGGTCCGCCTGATGTTAAGCGGTTACCGCCGCCTAGGAACGCTTGCAACACCCGAAGTATCACTCGCGCGTTGCCGACCCTGCATAAACCTTTTTATACCCCTTTAACTGACGGTTAAACGTGATGCCGTCTCCGTCTATTCAAACAAAACAAATAGAGACGGCATCACATTTAACCGTCAGTTAACGCAAATCAATGGATGGAGAAACAGCCCCTTAAACTCACTCTTTGTCGGTCCCAACTCGAAGGTTGACTGGCAGATCCCATAAAAGGATAAGTTTACCTTTACACAGTGTACAACACCGTTAAAACCCCTTTTTTCTATAGAAGGTTTTAAAATGTCTTCTTCATGTGGCTACAACTGACTTGTAACAGCAAAATTGGAGTACTGCAGATTATTTTGATAAATTCTTCAAAATACCTTTTAGCAAGTTTAGATTTTTTTATTCTACTGGATGGAAAACGAGCAAGTGGGTCTTCTGATGGTAAGAGATACCCACCGCCCATAAACATCTGCAACATCAAGGGTATTGCAGATGCGTTGCCAACCTAGAGGCTTAAGATGACCTCAAGTGCCAATAATTTCACCGGCTGTCTTACTCTCCACGCCGAAACACAACAGTGCAAGCACTGCTCCTTCACGGCAGGATTAGCGAGCAAGCTGGTGGTAGCAATCCGGGCGGACCTTGCACAAGGTCCTACCACCTGCAAATTTAACTTAAAGTACTTTACCCATTACATCGTGTTGCAAAAATATATTCTTTGTATGGAAAAGTATAAGATTATCCCCACTAGAACCAGTGGCGTAGCACCCGGGGCGGAAGATTTCGCCGCCCTGTTATGAGCGCTTATACCTGCTGTGCTGGCAACCGTTGTATTTATGTTAATTTTTCTCGATTATTCCATAAAAATTGAGTGAAAATTTAAATCTTATATCTTATAACTTAAAACTATGAAACATGAAATACCATCAATATATGTATGTACAATACGATTTACCTACTTGGTAAGTTTCGATTTTGTAAAATTTGACTTGTGAAGAACCACAACAAAAAAAAATAATCATCGTCATCTCAGCCGTAGGACGTCCACTGTTGGGCATAGACCTCCAGTCGCTTCGGTTGGCAGCGGCCTGCATCCAGTATGAACCCGCGGCTTTAACCAGGTCATCCGTCCATCTCGTTGGTGGACGTCCTACGCTGCGCTTGCCGATCCGCGGCAAAAACTTAATACTGTAGTTTAAATAAAAGCTTGCAGAAACACGTTTATTCCATAATTCAGAATAAGACTTCGAGTCGACAACTCAATAGGTCCATGTTATCGACACGTGGTCCATATTATCGACACCAGGTCCATATATCGCAGACACAGCGAAAACACATGCCTCTTTCGTGGCGCTGAAGCTGTGATATGGCGTATTTTCCAGTAGTTTTGTCGATGGTATTGTGTTGAGAAAACATTATTTATTATTTTTCAGTACAAAATACTTCACCACGCTATTTGTCTTTTTCTTATTTCTCGATTTCCGATATCGAAGTTACTGTACAAGACGTAGGTACTTATATAAAATAAACTGTCAATCAGACAGACAGTTGCATGCTATACGCGGATGCGAGCGGTCATACGAACCTTTTATTTTATTAATTTAGTGGAATACAGCCATTTAAAATAATATTATCATATGTTTTATTGTGCCGAAATAGTTACATAATTTTCATGGGTGTATAGTTTTTGTCATAACAACGATTTGCGAATTTTAATTTCTCACAACACAAACATCAGAATTTTAATCTTTCGAAATATTGATAACGTAAAAAAACAATTTGCAAATAAACAAATTACCGAATTTCTCAATTGGTATTATTCAATTTGAATAATTGTCCTATGCATTAATAAACATAGCAATTTTTATAAAAAATTCGAGGATAATCGAAAAGTATAAACACCTGGCATAAATTCAACAGCAAAATCATTTTGTGAAGCAATACTATCCGGGCTGCTATAAATAACCTAACCATAAAAAAATAATTTTTAATACAAGCATTTTTTCTTGACTGTACTTTTTGTTGACTGTACTTGCATTGTCACCCAAACTACATGTGCATACCAAATTTCAAGTCGATGCTATTAACCGTTGAAGAGTTCCGTCCTGCGGAGACGATCTTGGCTAGACTACCAGGATGTCACTACTAGATTATTGTATCGCCACGCGATTTACATAAGTACTCCAAATTTCAAGTTTTTGCAGGTGGTAAGACCTTGTGCAGGGTCCGTCCGGATTGCTACCACCATCTTGCTCGCTAATCCTGCCGTGAAGCCGCAGTGCTTGCACTGTTGTTTCGGCGTGGAGAGTAAGACAGCCGGTGAAATTACTGGCACTTGAGGTATCCGATCTTAGACCTCTAGGTTGGCAACGCATCTGCAATATGGGCGGTGGTGATCTCTTAACATCAGGAGACCCACTTGCTCGTTTGCCATCCAGTCGAAGAAAAAAAAAGTCAATCTGACTGCTGGAAGTTGGATTTTTTACAATTCTAAGTGGATATTCGTAGCGTGGGACGCCCTCAGACTCGGTGGTGCGATGATCTTCGCAGGGTGGCAGGCAAGAGCTGGATGAGAGTGGCCGAGGGTCGTGTTTAGTGGCGTGCCATGGGAGAGGCCTATGTCCAGCAGTGGACGAACATAGGCTGATGATGAAGTGGATGTTATCTCGCTCGCTGCTCCGCTGCCTCCGCTCAGTAGATAAGCAACCTAAACGTGCGAAGTCCGACACACTCTTGGCCGGTTTTCGCTCTGCTTCAGTGGACAAGTACCCTAAGCTAGCACCGAGCACTAAGCTCGACAGATGTCTTGTTAAAACGAGTGTGTTGTCAAACGCAAACGTTCAACGTTGGTATTTCTGAACTGTCGATACATTTCTGAACGTATTTTTGGCGCTGACATAAGCAGGTTGAGAGGTGAAAACGTTTGAGGAAAGACATTTCAGATTGAAAATGTATACGAGGAGTTTTAAAATGGATATGGATACGGGTTATACACTTGCCTCTGCTGGGTACGGTCAGCATCAAAAGTAGCTGGATACTTTTATAGGGTTCCGGAGTCAAAATGGCAAAAAAAGAACCCTTATAGTTTCGCCATGTCTGTCTGTATGTCTGTCCGTCCGCGTCTTTGCTCAGGGACTATCAATGCTAGAAAGATGTAATTTTGCACGAATGTATATGTAAACTATGCCGACAAAATGGTACAATATATTTTTTTTAAATCTGGCCCCCGACAAGTCGAGCGCGAAGCAAACACTGCCGTACCATCCTTTACTGGAACCATTTCGCCGCATTTTCAGTACCCTATTTGAGAACCTCTGGATAACACCAGAACGCAGAAATTTTCGTCATCCAGTAAGCTATAATCACATACTTAAAATCAAAAATTTCAAGTCTGTAGGACTTTTAGTTCCGAAGTTAAGCAGAAGCAAAGTTTCGCAATTTATGACACTCACTCACTCATGATCATCCAAATAGAACTAGTACTTCCCATAAAATTAGAGAGCTGAAATTTGGTACAGAGTTAGGGTTTAATGGCCACATAAAGGGAAAACTATAAAAACTAGGATAATCGAACAAAAAATAAACAAAAAATCTGTGTCAAATAAGAAAATCTAATAAAATAAATCAATAAGCCCACGTTTCTACAAAAAGAAGTGAAATCCCACCAAAAAAATTCTGTAAAAAACTAGCCAAGTCTCGACGGAGTTGCTTGTTAATTTCGAAAAAGTAATGAAATCTAGACAAAGTCGTGCCAAGTCTAAGGTTCCTTACTGCGATTTCTTTATTATTATAGTTAATGTTGTGTGACTTGGCCGTTGACTAGTACCCTAGAGATATGGGATGCATAGGGAAATTCGTGTCTGTGCCGTTGACCAGCAGTGGTGTAGCGGTATAGCACGCGGTACGGAATACCGAGGACCTGGGTTCGATTCGATTCCCAGTGTTGGTCTCATTTTTCTGGTTTTTCTGTGCATCTATGCTTCAGTTTGTATTTTCATTTTAGTTTTCACGGGATGACCGTAAAAGTAAAAATTTGGAATTGAAATAAAAAATACAAAAAGATTCCAAAAAAACAATCTTACCTTATTATCATGTCAAGTAAATATAATTTGATATGCACTTGTCTACTTAGTACTTTGATTTCAAAACGTACTAAGAGTCTATGACTTTGTAAAGGAATCAATTTAATAACTGACGAAGGTTTTCCTACCCCCACTGTAAATACCAAATTTTAACCAAACCCGCCCAGCTGTTTTATCTCTAAACTTTCGCATTTAAAATAGAAAAATTTACATCATTGCAAGCTAAATAAGCGCCAGTAAAAATGCATTTTTATAACAGCGTAAGTCAACAGTTTTATTTTTAATTCCGTTACTTTTTAGTACCGGGATGTTAAACCGTAAAAATGTACTACAAGTTTTATGCTCACTAGAATATTAAATTTGATACAGCAGTTACATTTTTATGGAGTCAAGTATTTTTAATCTGATTTAAATAAATGGGGTTCTATTATTTTAAAATGCGCAATTTTAACTAATTTTGTTTTCATTACAACCGGGACTTGAACGTAAAAAACCGGCCAAGTGTGAGTCGGAATGGCGCACGAAGGGTCCCGTAACATTACCTATACAATATTAGACACTATCTATACTTATCATAAATGCGAAAGTATGTGTAATAATAATAATAATAATAATATCACGGGACACTTGACACCAATTGACCTAGTCCC
This sequence comes from Choristoneura rosaceana, assembly GCA_037349165.1. Lineage (NCBI taxonomy): Eukaryota > Metazoa > Arthropoda > Insecta > Lepidoptera > Tortricidae > Choristoneura > Choristoneura rosaceana. Next base: position 3,702,711 of record JAZBNJ010000007.1, read on the forward strand.
AAACTAAGCAAAGCTTGTACTATGGACACTAGGCAACGGATAGACATACTTAAATATTAGATAAATAAATACTTAAATACATATTATACATCCAAGACCCGAGAGCAAACATTCGTATTATTCATACAAATATCTGCCCCGGCCGGGATTCGAACCCAGAACCTCAAGCTTCGTAGTCAGGTTCTCTAACCACTTAGCCATCCGGTGTGTTTGTATGTTTGTCCGTCTTTCACGTCGAAACGGAGCGGCGGATCGACGTGATTTTTGGCATATAGTTTATGGACCCGAGAGTGACATAGGCTACTTTTTATCCCGAAAAAACGCAGTTCCCGAGGGAACAGAGCGCGATAACCGAATACCACACGGGCGGAGCCGCGGGCAAAAGCTAGTAACAACAATAAATTAAATAATTTGTTGAATCAGGCGTTACTTTGCAGAGGTCTATATCAATTAAATATTTATAAACATTTACTTCGCACACCCGCGACCTTATGACAGCTACGTCAATAGTCCATATTATTTTAGAAAACTTTTTCAATACGTAGTGCAGACAATTAAAAAAATGTGCCTTGTTATTTTTAATTTTCTTATTGTATCCGTAATGAACGGAAACAAACTACCGGGCATCTGACGCTGTAACAATATCTCGGCTTTTAACTCCGGCTTCTGTTTCCCTGCAAATAGAGCAAAACGGTTTTCCTAGACGGATGAAAAAATCGAAGAAGCGCGGACTCGATCAGCTCTCAGAGGGTTCTAAAGGAACAAACACAGCAAAAATATGCCGTAAAAAGTGGGTTAAAAACGTGCCAAGTTTCGATTGAACTGATTAGGCTATAAATATAGTCAAATCTCATAAACAGCCAAGCAGTTTAGTTTGATTTAAGAATGACAGTAATTTTGATTAAATTCTTTTTTATTCGACTGGATGGCAAACGAGCAAATATGGGTCTCCTGATGGTAAGAGATCACCACCGCCCATAAACTTCTGTAACACCAAGGGTATCACAGATGCGTTGCCAACCTAGAGGCCTAAGATGGGATACCTCAAGTGCCAGTAATTTCACCGGCTGTCTTACTCTCCACGCCGAAGCAAAATAGTGCAAGCACTGCTGCTTCACGGCAGGATTAGCGACCAAGATGGTGGTAGCAATCCGAGCGGACCTTTCAGAAGGTCCTACTACCTGAGAAATCTGGCTCAAGCTTTGATTATTACCATAACGTCAAGGGAAACTGGAAGAACTTCGATCAAACTTCGCATCGGAAGTGTCTTTAGTTTGCATTTATTTTAATAATGTTTGCTGATACGGTAATGAGATAAAAAATACCGTCAAAAAGCTAAATGTGAACGTTAACTTAATAGAGTTAATGTAACGTTTTTAACCACAACAACCGATGCTTTACCCACATTGCAGCCGCCGCAGCCTCGTAAAATTCAACAAACATACGCCATCCTGGCAAGCTTGACATCGTATTTTTTGTTTCATAATGATACGAATAATACATACATACATACATAAAATCACGCCTCTTTCCCAACGGGGTAGGCAGAGACTACATCCTTCCACTTGCTACGATTCTGGCATACAACTCTCGCTTCCTCTACATTCATCAATCTTTTCATGCAAGCACGTCGGTTTAGAGTACTCCTGACCCGACCTTTCTTCAGAATGTCCCCGATTTGATCGTGGTACGTTCGTCTAGGTCTTCCTCTCCCAACGTTCCCATTCACGCTCGTATTATAGATCTGCTTAGTCAATCTGTTTTCACTCATTCTCTCCACATGCCCAAACCATCCAAGCATACCTTTCTCAATCCGTGCGACTATACCTTCATTTACACCACAGCGTTCCCTTATCGCACTATTTCTAATTCTGTCACTCAATTTCACATCTAACATACTTCTTAACGCTCTCATTTCTACCGCATTTATTCTACTCTGATGTCTTTCCTGCCACACCCAACTTTCACTTCCATACATGAGTGTTGGTACTAGCACCCCTCTATGCACAGCCAGACGAGCTCTTTTGGAGATTTTCTGGCTATTCATAAAAGTGTGCAACGCTCCATTCACTATGTTACCAGCATTTACTCTCCTTTCAATATCACTTTCACACTTTCCATCCCTAGTAAACATCGATCGATGATACGAATAATATTACATAGTAAATTAATTAAATTAATCAATGAATTATATTAAATTAATCAGTGAATATTTTTCAAGGCAAATATAAAATAACTTTCTAACTTATTGTAATGTTGGGATGTGGTCTAGTCTATACCTAATTGAGAGTGACGAAAACCATGAACGTTTTGTTTGGGAAAATGTTTTTTCTTCTATTTTGTTTTTTTGTAAATTTTCCAATGTTTTTGATACTTATTAATCTATTCCTGACAAAGACAAATCCAAAAACACAATAATCATAAAATTGGTCCAGCCGTTCTTAAGTTATAAATGGTGTCACTAATACGACTTTCTTTGACCCGGTGTAATGCGAGAAAATGATTAAAACATAAATCATACTCATCAAACTGAACAAAATGAGTTCAGCGACTTTTAAAAATAATTAGTTTTTTAATTTTTATTACACTTTAAAGTTTATTCGAAGAAGCAACGTAAAATAATGCTTGATGTTTGTAGCGTGACTATGCTTTAATTTTTTTCTCGTATGACAGGCCACACCTGTTATATAAATGATATTTACTATAATATAAACTATTAACAATGTAAAATACCATTAATTGATTTGAATTTCTCCTCACGGTACCCTAAAACAGTTAAATGTAAAAATCTTCACAATCTTCTTTGACACTTGGTCGGAAGAGATATAATATAATCTGATTTTTTATTGAGAGAAAAACGGGAAAAGTTGTCAAGTGGAGAAAAGTTTTCCTTTATCTATAAAAATGATTCTGTGATTGGTTAGTACCTAGCCTGGGTTAAGGATACCTATTGTTATAATTAGTCCAAAAGATATAGGCATTTTGAACATAAAACTACCTTGAGACTCACTCATATTAAATATGTATATATTATGTATATGTAAACTCTTTATTGTACAAAATAAATAAAACACAATTGAAAAAAAAAACAAAAATGTACAAAGGCGAACTTATCCTCGGATAACTCACGTCGTAAATTGCGTTCTTAAGTTAAGTTGCTCCGAGGAGGAAGGGCTACGGTTTAGCCCGAAACATGTCGAGCTAAACTCGATTTAAGACATGAGTTATCCGGGTCATTATATTTAATAAGATATAGGCGTGTCAAACCTCGGGAGTAAGATATATAAGGAGAAGATACGATATTATAATAAGTAAAACTGCCGAATGATAATGAGACAGTAAACGCCGCAAATATATAGGGCTCTCCAAAGACTATATATTTGCGGCTTTTGCTGTTGAAACTTTGGGTCCGTGGAGTTCAGACGCTCACAAACTTTTTAGTCATCCTAGCCTATATACGTCCGACTGCTGTTCATAGGCCTCCTCTCAGAACAAGAGAGTTTGGGCCGTAGTTCCCACGCGGGCCCAGATTTATTTTTTGTACCTATCTTTTTTTTATCTTTTTTTGAACAGGTCAATAGTTTCAGATATCTAGGCAGCTTGATTAGCTGTGACTCCAGATGCACCACGGATGTGAAAACGAGAACAGCCATGGCTAAGAAAGCATTCAATGACAAAAAACACATTTTTAAAGGCAAAATCTCAAGGAAAATTCGGAAAAGATTTATTAAGACCTACATCTGGAGTATAGCATTATATGGGAGCGAGACTTGGACATTGACTGAGCGGGACCGAGACAGATTGAGTTCGTTTGAGATGTGGTGCTGGCGGAGAATGGAGGGGATTAGCTGGACTGAAAGGAGAACTAATGAGGAGGTTTTAGAGTTGGTGGAAGAGGAAAGGCGGCTGTTGAGGACGATTGAAAATAGGAGAGGGAATATGCTGGGGCATCTGATACGACATGACAGTTACATAAAAACTATTTTGGAAGGAAGAATAGAAGGCAGGGGAAGGCCGAGACGGTCATTTATAGATCAAGCCAAGAAAAAAGTCAATGTCGTGTCGTACCAGGAGCTGAAAACGCTGGCAGAGAACCGAAAAGAGTGGCGATTACTCCACCGACAAGAGCTCTTAAATTTATGATGATGATGATCTTTTTTATGCTCTGGCCCTGACACGAGGATTCGCGAGGCTCTCAATACCTAAACTACAAAGTGTAAAATTCAAACTTCGTATCTTGCCGTCCCACTGACGCTAATATTATTTAATACAAGAGTGAAACTGAAGAGGCAGTGGGCGGGGCACACAGGTCGCAAGACTGATAGCCGATGGGGTCAAAAGGTTCTCGAATGGCGTCCGCGGACCGGGAGACGAGCTGTCGGTAGGCCTCCAACAAGATGGAGCGACGACCTGGCTAAGATCGCGGGATCGCGGTGGATGCGGAAAGCACAAGACCGGTCTGAGTAGAGCCTTGGGGGAGGCCTATGTCCAGCAGTGGACGTCTTTCGGTTGACATGATGATGATGACAAGAGTGAGAGGGACGGTACGATGCGAAATTCGATTTCCGAGTTGCCCCACTTAATCGCACTTTTACTGGCAACACTCGTTAAATCGTTTCGTTAACGCCGGAAGCATAAAAATGGATAGTTACTATTGCACGTGACTGTTGTAGCGAATGTGATGCGCCAGCTTGCCGGGATGCACAACCCGCGGTAACAAGCGATGTCTGATAGCCAACTGCTAGGAAAATAATAAAAGTATAATAAGTTTATCTGTACATAAACATGTTATAGTTTTTTACACAGTTAAGTTTCGTTGAAGTGTTCGGATATTCTGTCCCCTAAACTAGGTATAAGTACATACAGGGAAAATTTACCTTACCTTACAAGATTTGACCCAAGTAAACAAATATACATATATGGTTATATACATTATATATATAGTAGTTTATTGATTTTTTTTTATTCGAATGGAGGCCAAACGAGCAAGTGGGTCTCCTGATGGTATATTGTAGGTACTTTATGTATTATATTGTTTAAAAGACTGTATTATAGCTTCCACTATATTTTTGATTCTAACTCACTCTTTGTCAGACCCTAACTGGTTACCTACTCCTCTCATCTACTCAAAGGTTGACTGGTAGAGATCCCTTAAAAGGATAAGTCCGCCTTTGTACAAGTATCTCAAAGTTTGTCAATCGTGTTTTGTTTCTTTTCTTTAGTCCAATAAAGAGTACATAAATAAATAAAAACCATACATAAATAAATAAAATATCTCTCTTTGCAGTCGGGTAACAAGGCAAGGTAAGCTAAAAAAGTCGTAAAATCGCCAAATCCCAATACGTCCGACTCATACTTGACTAAACACTTCAAAATCGGAAGTTGGATTGCCCTCGCGCCGACATTCTTATCTCTTTCACAAGTAACACTTTGGGCCAGCCATTTCACTTTATGTCGTATTAGTATCCTATTTTTCAATACATTTGGCCTCCTTGACCCTTTAGGACTTCGATATTATTTATATATAGACAGAGAAAGACTTACATACGCGACGTCACATGTAAAAAAACACTGAACTGTGGTTGATGTACCATTTTATTTCATGCTCATTTTGCACGTGTGTTTTTTGTTTTATTTTATTTTTATTTCATTTTTATTTATTTTTTCTCTGTTCTTGAAAAGTATGTTGCTGGTATACTTTTGATAGTAACAGAAATATACTAGCAACAATGCAGCCTTACCCGGCTCTAGAGTTAAATTTTACACAGTGGGACGGGCGCATGCTGAAAATCAGCGCTGCAAGTTTCTTTTGCTCGCAGCTTATGCTGAGCCTGAACCCATTGCCACACAATTATGTGAAATTGTTTTTTTTACTGTGTAGTCTTATTTTCTGTGGCAATAAATTATTTTATTATTATTATTATTAAAGCACCATACTTACAGAAAAGTAGTATAACTGCATACAGAAAAGCGTTTTAGAAAGAGACATATATTGATGTCAAATGTCCCACATTATTATTATTATTATAAATTGCCGAATTAATTTTCTCTTCGCTAAACATTTTGTCTGTGTGTCTATATTTTCATAATGATAAAGGATATAGCAAATTCAATAGTTGTTAAATAGCGAATTAGACAAAATTCTAAAGCTACAATTTTAAATATAGAACCCACTTTCATAGAGTCTACGCAGACAAAGTCGCACGCAGAAGCTAGTAATCAAAACTAATGTCTACAAAGCTTGATCCCAATCGACAAATAACATTTCGACTAAAACTTCTCAAACACATCAGAGCAATCCAGGGCCGAATTTAGAGAAGGACAGATAGAACTACTGACTCTATCATCATCTCAGCCTATATACGTCCCACTGCTGGGCACAGGCCTCTTCTCGGAATGAGAGGGCTTGGGCCATAGTTCCCACGCGGGCCCAGTGCGGATTGGGAACTTCACACGCACCATTGAATTGCTTCGCAGGTTTGTGCAGGTTTCCTTACGATGTTTTCCTTCACCGCAAAGCTCGTGGTAAATTGCGCACATGAATTTCGAAAAACTCAGAGGTGCGAGCCGGGACTGACTCTATAAAACACAGATTAAAAATACATAATTACTAGCTTTTGCCCGCGGCTCCGCCCGCGTGGTTTTCGGTTATCGCGCGCTGGTTGACGATCAGATGGCTAAGTGGTTAGAGACCCTGACTACGAAGCTTGAGGTCCCGGGTTCGAATCCCGGCCGGGGCAGATATTTGTATGAATAATACGAATGTTTGTTCTCGGGTCTTGGATGTGTAATAATGTATTTAAGTATTTATTTATCTATATTTAAGTATGTTTATCCGTTGCCTAGTATCCATAGTACAAGCTTTGCTTAGTTTGGGACTAGGTCAATTGGTGTCAAGTGTCCCATGATATTTATTTATATTTATTTATTTATTTATTCCCTCGGAAACTGTACATTTTAACGGGATAAAAAGTAGCCTATGTAAATCTCGGGCATATAAACTATATCTATGCCAAAAATCACGTCGATCCGTCGCTCCGTTACGGCGTGAAAGAGCCAGTTCAGTAACTTTTCTTTTTTTTACCCGACTGTTCGAAGGAGGGAGACGTTTATGTATGGACCTATGTATGGATGTCTATTTCTTTGGTCCTGCAAATATTAAAATAAACATTTAGAAATGAAATAAATGTTTAAGGGGGCTCCCATAAAACAAACATGTTTTTTTGCTAATGTCTAATTTTGTATAGATGATAGTACAGAACCCTTTTCAGTTTCAGTGCTTTGTCGGCTGAAAGCAGCTGATAGTATAGTATATAAATATCATTTATAAATATTGTGAACCTGTTTTTAAAAAAAAAAATATCTCGTTGAGTTTCTTGCCGGATTCTTCTCAACAGAGGTTTTTTCCGAACCGGTGGTAGATTTTTGACGTTCATAAGTGCTTATCATAGCCTAAATTGAATAAAGAGATTTTGACTTTGACTTTGACTTTGAAAGCCTATAGACCTCTAAATCTGGCCCTGGAAGAACCCACTGGAAGCTTCTAATCCGTAAACTGGAGATACTGTACGTAACGACGCGAAATCCTATTTCCTTATAGAATTAAGATTTTATCAGAACCGATATGGCACTCTTAATGGCCTATTTGCCTCAAACTTCATAAGTTTGTTGTGGGCTCGGTCAAAATGTTTATGGGGGTTCACTTATGGAAATTGTTCAAGCGTTTCGTAAATCGACGAGGTTTTGACACCATTGAAAATATTTTGCTTGTTTATAATAGCAATGCAAAACCGCGGCAAATTCAAAAAAATTGCAGATGATATCACCATAGAATAAGTAATAGTACAAATACAGAAGCTTCCCTGCCGTACAAAAATGACGATTAGGCATGAGAATCGTGCCTACTTTGTACTTCTCTGCAATGTCTATCGCATATCTATCCCTACTTATATTATAAATGCGAAAGTAACTCTGTCTGTCTGTCTGTTACGCTTTCACGTCGAAACCACTGAACCGATTTTGATGAAATTTGGTATATAGGTAGTTTGAACCCCAAGGATGAACATAGGATACCTTTTATTCCGGTAGAGGGCGCCACCGCACGATAACCTAGATCCGCGCAGACGAAGTCGCGGGCATAAGCTAGTTGGAAAATAAATATTTATTTAAATATAAAATAAAATAAAATAAAATAAATATTTTTTTTTTGTTTTTGATATTATTTTTTCTTTCCTTTATTAATTTTTCATTTAGGTTTTAATTTAATTTGTTATTTATTAATTGATTGTACCATTTTGATTTTAATTGAATAAAGATGTTGGTATTTAAAACGATAATATGTTGAACATAAAAAGGTTAATACGAATATAAAAACGTGAATCTTAGGAACCACAGTTGTATTGAATAGTTCTGAAGAGGATATTAGTATCAAAATATTTTCCTATGCCTACTAACCTACAAATTCGGTCACCGCGTCTAAACACTCTTTATTTCTGTTTAAACAAGGCTTCCCTCTCTGCTTGTTTTTATTTCAATTTTCTTATGGTTAAAATAATCTGTGGCACACCACTTTTGATTGTTTCGTCCATGTTTTACCAGTAAATTTCCAAAACCTTCTATTTTAACACACGAAGGTACTGTTATGGACGGATGGTCCACAACTCTATAAAGAACTCTATTTGAATAATAAACACTTTAAACTCTTGTTAAACTCGTATTTTATTTCATTTATACTTCAGCAAATACATTATACATGTCAATCGTTCTAAACCAACTGCCCCAAACTCTGTTATGTCACATATTTATAAATCGAAGTATGTTCTTTCGAACACACATCATGTAGGCAGCCAGTCATGTCCTACAGTACTCAACAAATCACAGAATCGATAATAGTAAAAGCTCAGGTGTCAGTTTTCTTACTCTTTGGTCTGTTTGCTCATGAAATTTGAATAATGTTGCCACTCAAATAATAGCTGGGTTCAGATTTCATTAGCCAAACTGTAAGTAATATTTCTCGGGACTGAAACACTCACTGTCATCGATTAAATTACCTGTAGACAGCTTTAGCTTATTGGTGTTTCGTTTGACCACTAAAGAAGGAAAACTGGTATATTATTTTTAAATTTAAATTTTAAGGCGTATCTCCCATTTAAGTTTGTCGTACTACTTACGGGACACCCGTGTAAAAGTATTATTACGGTAATAAAAACTAAACGAATTTTTAATTTGGCCATCAATATTATGTCGTGGCAATGAACGTGTTAATTATTTTTCCTGTTGTGCCGAATTTCGGCAAATAAATAACCAATTCTTATTCCTATTTATATATGAAAATACATGGATAATTTTTCTCCGCTGTGCATCCATTCTCAGTTTGTATTTTTGATATGGTTTTCACGGGATCCCCGTAAAAGTAACAGATTTGGAGTTGAAATAAAAAATACAAAAAGATTCCAAAACATTCGTTTGCGCACAAACAAACAAACAAACAAACAACCTCTCACCCTAAACGCATATACCTTCTCCATTCCGTCGTGAGTAAAAACCAATCATACAATACAATACAAATACTCTTTATTGTACAACAGAAATAGTAAGCGATACAGAAAGCAGGTACACAGAGAAAATGAAAATATTAAGTTTTAATTACTTACTTTCGGGTTCCGACAAACATTTAGGGGCTGCTGTTCCACCATCCATTGATTAGTGTAAACCGACGGTTAAATATGATGCCGTCTCCGTCTATTCGAACAAAACAAATAGAGATTTAACTGTCAGTTAACACTAATCAATGGATGGTGAAACAACCCCTTAGTTTCTCAAAAGGTGGTACATAAAACTAGATGTATATGTAGAAACCGCCTTTTTCGCCGAATGAGAAAGTAAACGACGATATCCTTTTCACGTCACGCGTCCAGCTTTAGAATGAGGCTTTGTGGACCTCTAATTCCTTAATTAATGAACCTTATTGATTGGAGTCCAACATTTAAACGCCCATTAGGAAATTGGGTATTTCTACCAGACCTTACTAGCCGACCCATAAATCTCAGCAGTCTGGTATCTAGATTAATTTCTAGGATTACATGAAACCTCCCGAACAGAAACCTATTTGTAAGCGATATTGTTGCAAGTTTCAGTTATTAATGTAGACGTATTTTTGAGGTCAATGACATTTCATTTGTTTTAAGAGCGCACAGGGTTTAGCAGGTGGTAAGACCTTGTGCAAGGTCCGCCCGGATTGCTACCACCACCACCATCTTTCTCGCTAACCCTCTCGTGAAGCAGCAGTGGTGTTTCTGCGTGGAGAGTAAGACAGCCGGTGAAATTACTGGCACTTGAGGTATCCCGTCTTAGGCCTTTAGGTTGACGACGCGTCTGCAATACCCCTGGTGTTGCAGATGTTTATGAGCGGTGGTGATCTCTTACCATCAGGAGAACCACTTGCTCGTTTAACCGACTACAAAAAAAAAACATGAAAATAATTTTCTACCAGGCTGAAGTCAGTGCCTCAGCACGAGCCAGCAATTTGAATTAGGACACCATCCCGTTACCTGTAAAATCTCAATTCCTTATTATTTCCGTTATTTATTCCGTTTACTTTTCCCTACCATCGATTTGACAGTAAGCTTTTTTTTTCATGTGTAAGTATGTTACTTGTTTAAAAGTGGTGATATGAAACAAAATAAATATCTAAAATATCATGGGACACTTGACACCAATTGACCTAGTCCCAAACTAAGCAAAGCTTATACTATGGATACTAGGCAACGGATAAACATACTAATAGATAAATAAATACTTAAATATATATTAAACATCCAAGACCCGAGAACAAAGATTCATATTATTCATACAAATATCTGCCCCGGCCGAGATTCGAACCTGGGACCTCAAGCTTCGTAGGCAGGTTCTCTAACCACTTAGCCATCCGGTCGTCATGAGTAGGTACCTAGACATTTTTTCTTCCTTTCCTTTTCTTTACTTTCAAAAGTAAAAGCTACATTTCTTATATTTTTTACCCAATTTACTTCAGATTGTGTCATAAATAACTAGTTCTACGGCCGACGGGAAACTTTAGCCATTCGAACTAAACACTGAACACAGATGAGAAGTTGTGAGGCTTCGTTTCTACCAATCAACATCATGTATGTTTTATCGGTAGAAACTGGTATATTGCCAAATCAGGCTGACTCGGTGTTGTGAGGTCATCTTCTGCAAAAACCGGCCAACTGAGGGTTAGAGATAGAGAGAGAGAGAAAGAGAGAGTGATATTGTGAGATTCGATACAAATAAAAATACATTAGGTACATTGAAAGAATTAAAAAAATTATATCGAACAGTATAAATTGGGCCCCACTCAGCATAATGTTACAGCAAGCCGCAACGCTGTTTTTCAGTGGGACCCATTTAAAACTAAAAAATATAAATACAATACACTATAATAATAATAATAATAATAATAATAATATAATTTATTCATTAATTTCAGTACAAAATAAAAATAGATACAATATTTTACTAAATTCTATATAACACGTTTGCCTGCACTAGGGTTAGTAGAAAACTCTGTGTCGCAGGCTTAAGAGAGCTAGCATAAAATTAAATTAAATTAAATTAAAAATAATTGTCTAAGTTTAACAGTGAAAGCGTTAAAAGATGAAAAAAATGCGTAGTAATTACAATATAAAAAATCAATTGGATTTAATCAAGCATTAATTTAAACAAATTAGCTACATTGTTAGTACAATTTTTAACCAGGTCAAATAAGCCGATCCGAAGATTGCTGACTAAGATACTACTTTTGTGTATGCCTAATGTGAAAAAATTGCAACTGCAACTTAAGTAGATTATTTACAATTTACATGTTCTTAGGTCAACAATGTAGTCACCGTCTACTTTATATAATGTAAGTAAAATGAACAATGAGAAATTATCTAGGTCATCGATCAGGTGGTCACTCATACAAACAAAATAAAAATAAAATAAGAAAAAGAAAAGTTCATCTTAAAAATGACTCCTTAGGCGCCTTCATAATCGATTGAATTAATGTATCGCAATTCTGCCGTTTTCTTCGCGGGACAGTCCGGATCGCCAGTTGAATGATTACACGGCTTCTTAAAATGTGAGCATGTAGCACACTTAGGCGGCTCGGCCTTCTTCGCGCATTCTTTTAGCATATGCCCTTTTTCACCACAGTGACCGCAAGTGGAGGCCTCCTCTCGGCATGTCTTCGCTGCATGACCGTATTGCTGGCACTTGTAGCATCGTGTTACAAGGGTAAAATCTCGTACCGGGCACGACGACCAATTGATAAACACTCTTTCCTTCGTAATTAAGGCCTTACGTATATGTGCAGAGACTTCTACTATGTAATTACAGGACACAGCATCTTTCTTACCCGACTTATGGCTTAGCTTAATAGAGGTCAAGAATCTATCGAGCGTCACATCTTGAAGTGTATCAGCTAAATTTTGTTGGTATAAACAGTTCAGAACTTCTGCTTCTTCCATAGCCGTGGGCACTCCGATGATCACGATTCTTGGCTTACGCTTTTGCGGCTCATCCACAGTGAGTCCCGAGGTGATTAGTTGCGCTGCCTGTTTGAGCTTCTCGATGTCGTCTTTGGTGTCGGTGCTGATGATAACACATTAGGTACTTACGTATATTTTTTGACAAATATATATCTACTATATAATATAAGTAATGGTAAAAAAAACATTCTTGTATTTCCTACTCGTTTATTGTTTGCCTTTTGTTTGCGTTTGCAAATTTTTTAGTAAAAATTATGAAAAAGTTTAAAGTTTACTTTCTCCTCGAATTTTGTATTTTATTCAATGACCAGGTACAGTCACCAGCATTAGTATCTGCGATAGCGGAGCGTGCAACAATATCTGACACGTCCTACCGGCCCCAGAAATAGAGTAGAATCAGAAATTTATGCACGCTTGTTGTGTCAGATATTGGTGCTGGTGACTGCGCCTACCTAATATGTAGACAACATAATTATTGTGTACAAGGTCATATAATTAAGTAAGAAAAAGTTCGCTACGCTCACATCGTTATCCACGTCACTCGCTCTTCTCACCCCTGTTATAAAACTGTTGCATAAAATCGTTTACCTTTACTTTCCCGAATATCATTTGCCCGAATTTCACTTGCCATACCAACGTTTGCAATAAAATATATAGAGCCATACTGTTTTCAGGATTTTTTTAAATGTCATCATATAGAATGCAGTAGGTTAAGTTGGGTTACTTTATTATCAACTCTGAAGAAATTACTATTTCATAAATATTATTTTATGGCAAATGAAAATTCTAGAATACGATATTCGGGCATATGAAATTCGGGCAAACGATAGAGAACCGCATAAAGTACTATTATGGTATGTCTTTCCTCGCAACCTTCCTACCTACTGCCTACGCTTGCCTTAGCTACAGCAATAATATATGCGTCGGCAAAGCTTGCTAAAACAAGTTATTTCAGTGTTCCGTTTACACCGACGCCCACATTCCCGTCTTCCCCGGGTTTTCGTGTTATTGTTTCACTAACAAACGGCTTAATAATCTTACATTTAAATTTCCAGGAAAACAGGGAGAAACCGTGTAGATCCAAATTTAGAAGGTATGAGAGCTTAAATAAAATTGGATGTAGTACAGTCACCAGCATCAATATCTGACACAGCAAGCGTGCATAAAAATCTGATACGACTCTATTTCTCGGGTCGGAACGACGTGTCAGATATTTTTGAGCGCTCCGCTGTGACAGATATTAATGCTAGTGACTGTACTTTTACGATTCGATACGATTCAAAATTTTTGTATGCCTATTCTTGTAAGATGTTAAAATTTGTAATCTTGAGAATATCAATCTTATTTTAACATCTCAACAATATGACATGAACATGACGTTTTGCAAATAAAAAAAAAATCATCAAATTTCATTTCGTATAAGTCTAAAAAGCTATGATTGGTTTTTTTCAATTGAAATAAAAAATACAAAAAGATTCCAAAAAACCAATCATAATTTGATTGCTTAATAGCGACATCTCTTGTCCGGGTGAACGGTTAGTTCCGAAGGAGATATTGAAGGCTTCTCGTTGAGAGTTAGACAATATAGATGGCGCTAGGTAACTGCTTAAGTTACAAAGTAAAGTAAAAACAAGCTGAGATATGTGATGCATAGGGAAAATTTATTGTCTGTGCCGTTGACCAGCAGTGGTGTAGCGGTATAATGCCGAGGACCTGGGTTCGATTCCCAGTGTTGGTCTTATTTTTCTGGTTTTTCTGTGCATCTATGTTTCGGTTTGTATTTTCAATTCTAAAAAGCTGTTCAAATCAATTTAGGCACAGTGAAATACATGATGCCAACACTCACAGACGCTCTAACATTTCATTATGATTGTATTTTTATTATGTAGTTTCATAACCACTAATTACTTAAAAAAAGCGCTGCTTGAAAATTGAGGTTCATTGCAAAGTAACACCAGATCATGCTTGCCCAGATTTTGTCGTGTACACACTTATGTAGTTGGGCAAATATTCAGCGTTTTTGCAGCGTTTTTTTTGTCATTGGCATCTTCTCAGGCGTTATTAAAAGGAGTGATGCCCAGTGTTGTTTTTTATGAAAAATTAAAACAACACCGATACTGAATTTAGCGTGATTAAAATTCTTCTGACTTGTCTTTCCCTTGAGCTATACAAACATGGGACGCTAATATTTGCCCAGCTAGATAGTGTGTGAAGTGAAGTGCGAGTCTGGTCACACTGAGGATTTACCGCACTAAGGTTTAAAACTGCATTTAGGCCGACGGTACCAATCATGGACATATTAAGCACAGTAGTGCCAGTAATAGACAATAGGGTTAAGAATGCCCTATAGCTCACTATTCATGAACTTTACATGTACTTACACACTTGACAGCAGCAAAGTAAATATGTGTGACCGGTTATTAAAGGTTTTTCCAAACGGGGGTTGTATTTTAGTAGCGAGTTTGTTGCGTACCTGGAATAGACATACACAAAACATAGAGACAGCACAAAATGTAGAGATAGTCATTACAGTATTTTCACTGTAGCATGGTGCGGGTGACAGCTGTCAATATCACAAGACTAAAGAGTCAAAGCTGACAGAATTGTCCAAACGGACAGATGTCATTTAATAAAAAATAAAGTCAAAGTGTCCAAACTTGAGTCGAGAAAACTAATAAGTTAAAATCTTAATCATAATTAATGTCATCATTAATCAGATTATTACGCTAATTTTGATGAGAATATTAGTGAAATTCTAGGTTGGAATATTATTTGCCACTTAAGTAAGGCTAAACGTAGTTTTTAAGAATATTCTTTACTTACCAATTTTTTAATATGTAACGATATAACTCAAGATCTAATGGATGCCCATCACTAAAACGTAATGTTACGCGCATATAACGTTGCTTCACTTAATTGTGCTTTGGATTTAATTAATTGACTATCCATACTAATATTATAAATGAGAAAGTGTGTTTGTATATTTGTGTGTTTGTATGTAACGGAGCGACTGATCGTCGTGATTTTTGGCATAGAGATAGTTTATGGTCCCGAGAGTGACATAGGCTACTTTTTATCCCGGAAAAATGCACAGTTCCCGAGGGAACAGCGCTTGATAACCGAATACCACGCGGGCGGAGCCGCGGGCAAAAGCTAGTTATATATAAAAGAAGAAACTGACTGACTGACTGACAGACTTATAGATCAACGCACAGCCCAAACCGCTGAGCCTAGAAACCTGAAATTTGCAATATATATTGCTTGATAGATGTAGACGCGCACTAAGAAAGGATTTTTTGAAATTCCCACGGGATAAGGGAAAAAACAGAATTTAAATTCAGTTCAGCGGGATCGATTTTTCGTTTTACTGGTCGTAGAAAACTGAAATTTGGCATGTAGATTGCTTGAAGAGTATAGAGAAGAATTAAGAGATAATTTCTCGAAACTCCCGCGGGAAAGACGAAAAACGGGATTTTCCGTTTTACTGATCGTAGAAAGCTGAAATTCGGCAAGTGGTTTCCTTGGATAGTGTAGGGGAGCATTTAGAGAGCATTCCCGAAAATTCTTACGGGAACGGGAAAAAATCGGATTTTGCGTTTTACTGGTTGTAGAAAGCTAAAATAATAATGAGAAATCATAATGAGATCTGAGTAAGATAATAAAGTACTATTACAGAGTTAACCAAGCATCATCAAGTATAAGCCAAAGTTTGCCCTACTACAGCATACATAGAAATAAAACAAAGCAATCTACAACACAAAACTCGAATGCTGCCAATCTTCAACAAATAAAGTACAGACTCCTTGGCGTTTATAAACAAATACGAGTAAGCATCTAATCTAAATGCATATCCCGTTTCTAACATTTGAAAGCACCGAAGCTTGTTTAATGTCGACTCAACACTGGAGGGTAGTTTTCAACTCGTACATGATTTGGGCCACAAATTAACTACGTCGCAAAGTCCTAAGCAAATAGGTTTGGCTTTGTTAGTTAGGTACCGGATTTGGTTACTGCATGAAACATGGGGAGTCCACATCACTATCAGAAAGTTAACTTATCCCACCAAAAACATTACATGTAAAAAGCTGCAAGTCTCGCAACGCAATGCAGTTCTTGTAATGCTAAAAAGGTTTGAGATGCAATGTTATACCAAGTCGGTTATTTTTGTCAGTACCGGGGGGTTTCCATAGAACTCGATTTTCACCAACTTGCTTATTTTAAAACCATAGAAAAATACAGTTTATAGTTCTCAAATAAAGAGTAAACCAAATTATTTTTAAACACATAAATGACTTGGCCATCGCAAGGCTACATAATGAATGACATAAGAATTATAATCATCAACGTCAGCTATTTCAAGTAATTATAATTAAAGATAGCGCTAGTCCCAGCCTTGCAGTTTGAGTGATACACATAATACGAGAATGACTAAAGGTTGAGTGCGATGGCCAAGTCATTATGTGTTTAAAAAATAATTTGGTTTACTCTTTATTTGAGAACTATAAACTGTATTTTTCTATGGTTTTAAAATAAGCAAGTTGGTGAAAATCGAGTTCTATGGAAACCCCCCGGTACTGACAAAAATAACAGACTTGGTATAACATTGCATCTCAAACCTTTTTAGCATTACAAGAACTGCATTGCGTTGCGAGACTTGCAGCTTTTTACATGTAATGTTTTTGGTGGGATCTCATCACTTTTTGTAGGCAGTTCTTTTTTTTTTCGGGTACTACTTCTTGTAATAACGCACTACTATCTTCATTTGTTTATCCTTCCTTGTCCATCGTCCATCGTCCATCCTCGTCTATCGTCT
Source organism: Choristoneura rosaceana (assembly GCA_037349165.1). Lineage (NCBI taxonomy): Eukaryota > Metazoa > Arthropoda > Insecta > Lepidoptera > Tortricidae > Choristoneura > Choristoneura rosaceana. Next base: position 3,720,054 of record JAZBNJ010000007.1, read on the forward strand.
ATCGTCCATTCTCGTCCATCGTCCATTCTCGTTCATCGTTCATCGTCCATCGTCCACTATCATCCATCGTTCATCCTTGTCCATCGTGTGCCATCCATCGTCTATCCTTGTCCACTATCCATCATCCATTCTCGTCTATCGTCCACCGTCCATCGTCTATCCTCGGTTATCGTCCATCGTCCATCCTCGTTCATCGTCTACAGTCCATCGTCCGTACCGACTGTCGTCGTCGTCGTCGTCGTCGTCGTCGTCGTCGTCATCGTCGTCGTCGATCGTCGGTCGTCATCCGTCGTCCATCGTCGCCCATCGTTGAACTTCCGTCGTCCGTCTACCGTCTGTCGTCCATCGTACATCGTCCATCGTCCACCCTCCATCATCCGTCGTCGATCGTCGGTCATCGTCCGTCATCCGTCGTCCGTTGTCTTGTCCGTCGTCGGTCGTTGTCTTTTGTCCGTCGTCGCCATCGTCTATCGTTCGTTTTCCGTCGTCTGTCATCGTCCGTTGTCCGTCATCGTCCGTCGTCGAACTTCCCTCGTCAGTCATCGTCTGTCGTCCGTCGTCGAACTTCCGTCGTCATCCATCGTCTTTCGTCGGTCGTTCGTCTTTCGCCCGTCTAACTTCCGTCATCCGTCGTCGTCCGACGTTTTCAGTCGTCCGTCGTCGTCCGTCGTTCATCCTCCACCATCCATCGTCCGCACTGGGCTCGCGTGGGAACTAAGGCCCAAGCCCTCTTATTCTGAGAGGAGGCTTGTGCCCAGCAGTGGGACGCATATAGGCTGGGATGATGATGATGATGATGATGATCCATCGTCCGTCGCCCATCGTCCATCGTCCACACTCCATCGTCCAACGTCCATTTTCTACCCATCGTCCATCGACCATTATCCATTGTCCATCATCCATATTCCAATTTCCATCGTCCATCCTCGCATCCACTCGCATCGCACACACATTCACAAACAAACGAACTTTGGTACTTATTACATTAGTAAGATAAACAATTTCATTTTAACCCTTAATACTCAGGTATTAAGACTCAACATTAATACGTATACAATACGACTACGTTCAATAAAGTCATTGCTGTGTAACTTTGTAATCGCTAGTATTTATATGGGATTACAAACTTACTTGTGCAGTTTATATAACTTTGAAACGTGACTGAAATTGCAACATTTCGGATTTTTTTGTGACCATGTAGGCTAAAAACTAACTATGTTTAAAATTTGGAGCTTGTGGGTCTGCTAGAAGTACCTTAGAATTATGATGATCAAAAGTCAGTGTATAGGTATGTCAGTGACAAAACTGAGGAACTTTAACATGTGATAGTTCTTAATCTACGTGTTCGAACTGAATGTAATTGATAATATATCTAAGTCCCATTAGGCCCTATAGGTAACTGAAAATTCAGGGTTCTAGCTTTAGCCATAACAAAAATACAGGGTGTTGAAAATAGCCTGAATGGCTTCGAGAAAAGTATGGTACGGCCGTGCCTTTGTTTTTTTTGCTCGACTTGGCGGGGGCACTGCCGTGCCCCCAGATATGAGGCTGTCATAGTCATATGATATTTGACCACGTTCCGTTTATACTGTTGGATAAGAAGTGATTTTATTACTGAATTTTTTTTTTAACAAAGAACACTTTATTTTCTAATTACATAAATACAAATATTGGAAAATAGAACCTCCTCCTTTTTTTGAAGTCGGTTAAAAATTAGACAAATTAGCTTAAATCGAACACAATTCACTGGAATTAAATAAAATAGGCAAGCGGCTTTTCTAACGGACAGAGATTTTTCTTAACAAGTGATCGCCGGCGCAAGAGAGGGGTTGGTATCATAACGACTACATTGTCAAAACGACCAAATCATCATAAGGTCCAGATCTCTAAAGGACCATCTCTTTAGAAAGCCCATGTCTCCGAATAACTAGGTAGCAAAACGACTACTTCTTGAGAAGGCCACGTCGTTAATACTCCGCTAACAATACCTATACCTAGTGCCATCCACGAAGACGCATGATTTTGTCAAAATTAGACATTAATGACATTGTAATAAGAACCACGGCACGGTCATCGTGAATGACTCTACCTACACCACACCTGTACAGACTTTATGGTCAGTTCTATGCTACGCATTTGACCGCTAAATCAATTTGGATGTAATAGGAAAATAAGGGAATTTCAAAATAAATTATTACCAAATTTCAAGTTTATCGGTCAGCGGAAACATAAATTCTTCGAGATAAAATTTTAAGGAAGGTTTTTTTTTTAATTTTTGTAGGTAGTCTACAGGTAAGGATAGTATTTAAACGCACATTAAAAAAAAGTCTTTTTTTATCAAAAAAATCCGAATTCACATCAAAATTTCTGATTGCACAGCAAAATACTCTTCTCAAAATATTACGATATATACCGCTCTCGAAGTTAGGACGTTTAATATTGTATTTAAGTATGTAATTATCTGTATGTGTTCATCCGTTGCCTAGGACCCAAAAGTACAAGCTTTGCTTAGTTAGGAACTAGATAAATTAGTTTTAGGTAGTTTTAGTTTTTTATACAGAAATTTTTTTTTATGACATTTGAGTGACATTTCCCTATTTATCATTTTAGACATTCTTTATTAAGACTCAAATTATAAATTTAATTATTCAATTCAATTAATTACAATAGAATTCAAAACAATACAATTTTAGTGGTCCCATGATATATATGAAGCCGTGGTGGCCTAGTGGTTTGACCTATCGCCTCTCAAGCTGAGGGTCGTGAGTTCAAATCCCGGCTCGCACCTCTGAGTTTTTCGAAATTCATGTGCGCAATTTACCACGAGCTTTGCGGTGAAGGAAAACATCGTGAGGAAACCTGCACAAACCTGCAAAGCAATTCAATGGTGCGTGTGAAGTTCCCAATCCGCACTAGGCCCGCGTGGGAACTATGGCCCAAGCCCTCTCATTCCGAGAAGAGGCCTGTGCCCAGCAGTGGGTCAGTGGAACGTATATAGGCTGAGATGATGATGATGATGATGATGATGATATATACTCAGGGACTAATTTAGAGGAACGCATAAAAAAGTTAGCATGACGCTTACTTAATGCCTGACCAGGAAAAAAAAAAAAAAAAAACAAAAATAAATGATCCATTTTTTTGCGTTCCTCTAAATTTGTCCCTAAGTGTATTTATTTGATTCCAATATTTTTTTTAAACAACAATGTAATTTATCTAAACAACTAACTACATTACGACCTGAATCGAACTCCCCATGACATGTAGAATTAAAATGGTTCAATTTAAGACCGAACCCACACCTAACATCAAACGCCAAATTAACAACAATAATGGTAATTAACGACGTAATTAACCGGCGCGTTCACCCGCATGTTAATTAAATTAGTGTTTTCTTTTGTGGGTTATTTAACAAAATGATAGCAAGTATTCACCTATTGCTCTGTTAAGTAAAACATTGTTTGTGGCAAATTTTTAAGTTTTTCAGGGTTTTGTAAGACAAAGGTAATTATTTTTCTCTCTTTCGCCTGTCAAACGCCAAGTTTATAATAAATAGTAATTGTTTGTTTATTATAAAATAGTGTACATTGAATATGATAACCGGCAGCAAGATATAGGTTCATCAAGTAACTATTTAATAAAAAAAACGCATTCAAATCGATTCACTCGTTTAAGAGCTACAGTGTCACAGGCAGACACACATAGCGGTCAAACTTATAACACCCCTCTCTTCAAATTAAAAACTAGATTAGGGGTTAAAAACTAGATTTTTATGTACAATTATAGCTAATACAGTATGTACAGTCAAGGGCAAAAATATGTATACACTTTAGTACTGTACTGACCCCACACTTCGTGTATCAAACTTTGTGAATTTATTTTAATCATGAGTAACCTCTTTGGGAAAATTTTTTGTTTGAAAGTGGATAGCAAGAATGTCAAAAGAAAAGAAAAGAAAAAAAGGATTGGGTTGTCAAGTGTCATGAAAAGAAAGATGTGCTAACCAAAAATAAATAAAAATAAAATGTGAATTCTTTGATAATGCAATGAAAAGGCCTAGAAATCCATATATTAACTTAAAACCAATAATTAAAAATGGAGTACGGAGTTTGCAAACGGTTTCAGTGAAAATTAAATAAAATCTAGTTTGACAGCCGTTGTATATTCGCTTAGCGAGGTCGCTACGTATAGGATTTCAAACTCCGAACAAAACATAACACCCGGAGTTATAAGGAATGGATTACTAGGTCTTATCGTCGTGATAGAAGTGTAAATAGGTGTCCAATAGTGCAAGGCTGTGTGTGCTGGTGACGTGAGTTATTTACAATTGCTTTTGCCCTTTAATATTATGAGTTTCAGCGGACTGAGTGGCTACGGGGAGGATAGTGACAGTTGCTGTCATCATGACGAGAGGAGGAGGAACTGGTTGAAGACTATGAAGATACGCAAGTCTGGATTGATGGCGTGTAAGTTGAAGTTGAATTGAATTAAATAAATGTGATTTTATTGAAATATAAAAATTATGAAAACGAAAGACAAATTACTCGGGATTTGATGGAATAGTAAACATTGCTTATAATTAATTGCTCGAGCTTGCCCCGCGGTTAATACGCCCCAAAATACATAAAGCTTTGAATTGTGCGGTTCCTACAATAATATTTAATTTCATGCTGGCGTCGACGTCCAACGTGATGGAGATATCCTGGCTGGCTGTGTGGTGTGATGTGCAACGGGACGTGATTGGAGTATTGGCGTGCGGTCCGAGTGCTGATGGCGGTTCCTGGATGTCCCTAGCTAAGTCCTTCCCTTATCCCAGTAGTTAATGATGTTACGACATAACAGCGTCGGAACAGTGAGGAGTATGTCGGGATCCTACCACTGTTATTGTATTCTGATTTGAGCTAATTATACAATTTGTAGATAGAAGTAAAGTACAGTTGGTCATAATTATATTATGATTTTCACGTAATCTGACATTTGTTGTCACAATGTTATAAATTTGAAAGACCAGCATTTAGACATAATGTCTATGACATTTTGATAGAATGTCTAATAAATTCAAACCGAGATGGAACCGCGACACTCCTTAGATCTCATTTCAAATCGGTCTTTGGTTCTATACGAACGTATACAATAATTTTATAAATAATTTATCCGTGTTCTAAATTTTAAACTTTCAAAATATAAAGAATAAATAACACCAGTCTAAATTCAAAAGACCTAAATTTAAATATTTGAAATTTAGAAGTCAAATTCAAATGATCGAATTGATTCAAATACGGGTCATTACTGTTCTGTTCTGCTGACGTTACGGAGTGTTACGAAGACATTGAATTGTTGAATATTTTTAACGAACATTATCTTCAATTGATTTAAACTATATTACTATTGACGGTACTGAAGTTACCATCGGTGTGTGGATACTATAGCGAAGAACTAATATATTTGTGGCACAAATATAAGACAGTGAGTAATACATTAGTAAAATTAAAATTGAATATCAAAACTGCTTATATATTATAACATGCTAGAAACTCCAAAGTTAATGGAAACGAGATATTAATAATTGAATTCAGCTTATTGTGTAATTGTTTATATTTCCTCAATGTTTCTTCCAAATTGCCCTGCGTATTTGGCCTAACTTTACAAATAAGCTATTTGGACCTAGAACCGGGGTGTAACACGGTCTCTACAAATATCTATACTAAACCTGATTACTTAATTTTGTCACCATTCTAATGATTTTAATAGAAACCCAGATAGCTCGGGAAGGATAGCTATACAATTCTATACTTACTATTGTATCCAGCTGGTGGAGCGAATGGAACTAGTGTGCCACAGATACGAGTACTAATCTAGCTGGCTGGGTATTAATGGTCGGTATTGCGCGCATGGATACTGTACAAAGTACCCTTACAGACTCCACAAACCATTATGATCGATGTTTCACAATGGAGTTTGTAGATTATTCAAAATTGTGTTTGGGGACCGAGGGTCTTCAGATACATGTGGTCACCAGGGGTCAATTCCACCTCTGGCCGCTGAACGTTGCATCCTCTTTGTCGGACTAACCACCCGGCAATACGGACTCTGTCCGATGGGGTTGTTTACTACTCACTTGGCAATAGGGCTAAAGTGGGGTTGCGGTTAAACAAGGTCTAACGACTAATAGTGGCGTTGGGAGTCCTTGTGGGGCATGTGGGGGGAAGGAGACTTTCTCTCTTGGTTGTGGACGCAAATTGTGGAACGCGTCGTAATAACACAAACATGATTCCGAGTTGTTCTTCCTGACGCTAGTCTGTTAGAGGATGGGGGGGGAAGAGGAGACCGTAGGTGTATAGGATAGTCACTCAGGAAAAGGTTAGGGATTAACAAAGCCTGCCTCGGGAGTGACTATGATTTTGTTCTCCACTCATTCATTTGAAGACGAGGTACGCACGTGATTGACATACGACATTAATTCAATCCCCTCACGAGGTGCCGAGGCAGCCCGTGGGGGAGTGACCAGTACGGTGACGAGCTCCACAGGCCCGGGCGGGGAGGGGCCCGGCCTATACGGCATAAATCACCTCTTTTTATATTAATTAAGTGGAAATATAATCGAAAATAGATAGTAACAATAATAATTTCTTATACTAAACGAAATAACTTTTGAGTTTCCTGTATGTATAACCAACGCTTTCTCAAAGAGGTAGTTACTCTACTAAATAGCCCTCTCACTCGGTTCGATCCTAGGTCTACTATAAATTATTATACAACTAAGGGTTCCTACAAACAGACGATGGCCGTAATTATACTTAGATAAAAGTATATAAATAAAAATATAGTGTCTACCCCTATTGGGAACAGTACAAATTGGTGCCGTGACCAGGATCCTGAGTCTCAAGTAGCGGGCTGTTGAGAAAAAAAAAAAAGAGAAAAAAAATTTTTTTCGAAAAAAAAAAAAAAAAAAATTTTTTTTTTTTTGGTATTCATAGCTTTGAAATTTCAGGTTTGACATGGCCAATACGCTAAGAAAAGGAAAGGGAACGTTTACCGTTGTGTTAGAGGGTAATATTGGTTGTGGGAAGTCGACCCTATTAGAGTCTCTGCATACCAATAAGATGGTGACCGTTTTACCAGAACCTGTCCAAAAATGGTAAAATGTAAAGGGCGTCAACCTCTTCAAATTAATGGTAGAAGACCCCAAGCGGTGGGCTTATGTATTCCAAAATTATGTGGTGTCGACTCTGCTAGAACATCACACCTTGCGAGTAGAAACGCCAATTAAGATAATAGAAAGGTCAATATTTAGTGCGAGGCATTGTTTTATGAAAATACTACGTGAAAACGAGTTGATACACCCTGTAGAGGCGGAGATATTCGAGAATTGGATCTCGTTTGTCAAGGAAAAGGCTTTAGCTAATGTAGATTTGGGAATTTACGTACGAAGTTCCCCGGAGGTGGTTTTACAAAGAATAAAAACTAGAGGTAGAATAGAGGAAAGTGCTATTACACTTGATTATATAAACCGATTGCACGAAAAACATGAGCATTGGCTAACGGGGAATGCTTGGAAGGACTCTTTCCAAGAGTTACGTATTATAGATGGTGATAGAGGAATAGCGGATGTTGTAAAACAATATATGTCGATAGAAGAAGAAATCAAACAACAATGGTGAATTAAGATCAATCGGGGCTATTAGTAAAGAAAATTTTAATGTATCACAGAAACACAACTATGAGCAAAATGATCCAAGCTGGCAAGGAAATGCGTGCTAAGGCGAAGGCTGCTGGAGCGACACCTGGAATAGTGAAGAAAACAACACCTGCTACTGGGGGTTCGTCTGCGATGGCACTCATGATGCGGAACATGCGTAGGACAATTGGGCAACTGCATTTAAAGGTATCGGAGCTGCAGGGAAAAATGCAGGAAGAACCAGTACGGGATAAGGTTAGAGAAACAATGCCTCAACTCGCAATGTATCCAGTGATAGATGGAAGGTTGGATAAACCCAAATACCCCGGAAGGTACGACGTACATCCAGTTACCTTCATAGAGGACCTATTTTCGTACCTAAGAAGGTTGCCGACTAAAGAACATGTAATCGACAATATTATCGGGTGCTTAGAAGGAGATGTCAGGCGGTGGGCGAGAATTTATAAGGATCGTTGGGACAACGAGGAAGATTTTAAAGCTGATTTTATGGATACTTATTGGGGAGAGTCTGAACAAAATCAATTAAGACGGAATATAGTGTGTGGAGTGTGGGAGAAGAATACTCATAAATCCATGATGGGTTACTTTATTTCACTAGCAGGACAAGCAAAAATGTTGAGTACGCCTCTAATGGAAAATCAATTAGTTAATGATTTAATGCACCATTTCCCTAGAGAAGTACAATATGCCTGGAGGATGAGGAAAGGGGAATCGATAATAGAAGCCACTGAATTCTTAAGAGATTTGGATGACGTGGATAAACAGGACCGTTATGTGGAAGGTGGAAGCTCTAATCAAACCCTACCAGGAATGAAGCGAGGGATGCCTGCGACTGGGAAATCAAATTTTGGAAATAAGAAGCCGAAAATAATCGCTAATTTGGAGATAAACGAAGAAGAAGAGCAGGAGAGGTGTAAAGATAGTGGTAAGAATTTAAACTAATGTTAGCTAGTCCAGATGCTCCGGGATTAGCTTATAAACATAGGGGCAACTATTTTAGGTTTGCGCTACGGCAGATGTTGTCATCGGGATGGGTGCCAGGAGTAGGGTTAGGAAAAAGGGAAAATGGGAAATTATACCCTGTAGTAGCAACAGGCGTGAGGACGAAATTGGATAAATCAGGATTTGGCTTTATCCCCACGGACGTGGAGGATCAGATACCAACCAACTTTGAGGGGCTGTCGAGCTTGTCTCTTAACTTAGCAGGTAGGCCGGTAGTAGTAGAACCCATGCAGAATTTTGTCACAGCGTCGTTATTTGATGAAGAGGTTTCTTTTGAGGAAATAGGGCATAAAATCAAAGCTGAAATTTGGTTAGAGATTTTAGGGAATAAAATACGTTGTCTAATAGATACGGGGAGTGAAGTTAGTTGTATTTCTGAGGAATTATTTGAATGGTTACAGTCGAGAGGAGATGTACAACTACCCTCATTGCCGGTAAAGCCTATACAAATAAGAGGGGCGGTAGGGCAGAAGAGTTTAAAAATACAACAATTATGTTCCATAGAAATAAAAATTCAAGAAGTAATTTTCGATACGGGACTGTTAGTTGTTCCTAGGTTGACTGTACCGGTAATTTTAGGGTTCGACTGGCTGTTGTCATACAAAGCTATTATTACATTACAAGATCCTAGATCACTAATTTTGGAAATGAAGGGGGGAAGAATTACCGTGCCTTTCATTGAGGAAGACCAAAGAATTGCAGCCATTAGGTCATTACAGTTGGAAAACGATGGTGAGGCTAACCACGAAGTATGCGAGGTAGATTTTTTAGACAGAATTAAAGCGGGTATAGAATTGACCGTTGACATGAGGAAATCATTGAAGCAGATTTTAGAGGCCCATAGGATAGTGTTCACCAAGCGAATTGGTAGGGCAAATTGTTATACTCATCACATTAGTATGCATGAGCATGTCCCGAGAATTAATCGGTCTTATCCCATCCCTTATGCATACCGATCCAAGGTAGAAGATAAATTACAGGAAATGGTAGATATGGGTATTATTTCGAGAGGTTCAACACCGTATAGTAGTCCACTCACATTTACTTCCAAAACTGATGGGACTATTCGAATATTATTAGATGCCAGGGAAATTAACAAATATATGGTAGCGGAATCAGAGGCTCCTCCAATGCAGATAGATATTCTAAATGCATTTCACGGGGTTAAGTACATAACTATTATAGATTTGAATAATGCTTATTTTCAAATCCCGATTTCAGAAACAAGTAGACAGTATACAGGTTTCACTGTTAATGGGAAGTCTTATATGTATAATGTATTGCCACAGGGATTGAAAACGTCAGTTGGAAGTTTTAGCCGGGCTATGGATGTAATATTAGGTCCGAGTGTTAGAAGTTTCTGTGTAAATTATTTAGATGATCTAGCTATACTAACCGACGGTCAGTGGGAGGATCATTTGGAACAAATAGATCTGGTATTAGAACGGTTGGAAAGAGCGGGATTAACATGTAATTTAGAAAAGTGTAAATTTGCATGTCAGGAAGTTAAGATGTTAGGTCACATTGTATCTACCGAGGGAATTCGAACGGACCCAGCTAAGGTCGAGTCAATTCAAAAGTTCCCTACCCCGAAAAAGGTGAAACATGTTAGGGCATTCTTAGGTTTATGTAATTATTATCGGAGGTTTATTCCAAATTATAGTAGTCTAATAGTTCCCCTGACGAAATTATTGAAGAAAGGGCAAAGTTGGTATTGGGATGAGGAGTTAGATAAGGCGTTTTGGAATTTGAAACAAGAATTTTCGACTACCATCCTTTTGTCTCATCCAGACGTGAGTAAACCTTACTATTTGCAAACTGATAGTTCAGGAGTAGGTATTGCGGGGGTATTGTATCAGTACGATGAAAAAGGAGAAATACGAATTTTAAGCTTTTGTAGTAGATCATTAAGGGGTTCGGAATTAAGATGGACTGTTACTGAGCAAGAGTTTTGGGCCATAATTTATGGAATAAAGAAATTTGAGACATACTTGCGGGGAGCCGAGTTAATTATTAGGACAGATCACAAGGCGTTAGTGTTTGTTAAGAACATTAGGTTATACAACAGTCGGATCACTAGGTGGATATTATATTTAGAACAATTTAACTATACTGTAGAACATGTCAAGGGGACGGAGAACATAGGGGTAGACATTTTATCTAGATTTCCGAATGATGGGGAGATACAGGAGGGGAAATTGTGGTATCCGAGTATAATGTACATGGGAGTGCAAGAAAATAAAGAATTACAGGATAAATTAGGGGAAATGGCCCAACTACAAGATAGGGATAATGTGATAAGGGGCATAAAAAATAGGCTGTCGAATCCAGGACTAGAGGGAGTAAATGATCGGTTAGCGCGGATAGCAAGCCGTTGTATCACAGAGAATGGAATTCTTTATTTCAATAGGCTGGATAGTCCAAACAGAGTATTGTATTTACCAGAAATTTTACAGGCGGAAGTATGTAGGCAGGTTCACTTAGAATTGGGGCACTTAGGAGTTTATAAAATGATAAAATATTTACAGGACAGATTCTACTGGCTAAAGATGAGGGAAACAATCAGAGATTTTGTTAGGAGTTGTCATCTTTGTCAATTGTCAAAGATAGACAATATTAAGTATGTAGGTACTTGTAAGTCAATTATATCCGAGAATCCAGGTGACTTAGTGATGGCGGACCTCTATGGGCCGTTGCCGATATCGAGAGGAGGAATTTCGCATATATTTGTCATACAAGATTCTTTCACTAAATATATAAAACTATATGGGTTGAAGGCGGCAACAGCAAGGGCAGTGGTGTCTAGGATGCGAGATTTTGCATTAACAATAAAACCAAAGAAGGTTATGACAGATCGAGGGAGGCAATTTATAGGGGATGTATGGAGATTAGGATTGCGCGGTATTGGTGTTAAGACAATATATACTTCTATTAGAAACCCGAGACCTAATACTGCAGAAGTGGTGAATAAACAGTTAGGAAAGTTTTTCAGAATTTATTGTCATGAACAACATAGGAGCTGGGGATGTTGGTTGAAAAAGATTGAGGAGTTGTACAATAATACTCTCCACTTGAGTACGGGTTTCACCCCTAATGAGGTCCTTAGCGGGAATTCGACGCAACTTTCAATAGACCGATCTTTAATAAATTTTACGAAAAATAAGAGCGTTAATGAAATACGTGAACAAGTTAGGGTAAATTTACGTAGTGCTAGTAAGAAACGTCAGGATAGATTCAACAAGAGTCACAACTTGATTCAATACCAAATAGGGGACTTGGTTAAAGTCCGTAGACTAAATAAATCTGACTCGTTGAGTGGAAGGATTAAGAAATTTGAATTGATATACGATGGACCCTATATAGTTGCAGATAGGTACTATGAGAATGTATATGTACTCGTGCACCCAGAAACACTAGTAGAAAAGGGGTTGTTTAATGCTGTACACTTGGCACGATATTATGTCTAGTGGGAAGTCTTACATTAGAGGTTTATAGTGACTTGTTGTCAGTTTTGTGTTGACATGTGAATAGGGAACTTGCTTATAGTTGTGAAAGGGATAAATAATTTCAAGAACAATATTGAGTTGTAAAATATTGTAATAATTTTAGATTATTATTAAGGTGGTTTAGAATGCGGATAAAATTGGATGTATTGATTTGTAGAATTATTAAACGTTACTGAAAATATTTTGGTGTTTGATTGTAATTAGAAGTTAGTTATAGGGAAGTATAGTTTGGGGGGGGAGGTAGATGGGGGGTGAGGTAATTGAATAGCTACTGACAGTTGAATGAATGATCATTAGGGACAGGGAAATTAACGTGTTATGAGTTGGGACAGAATAGATGATGAGCTAAGTATACAGGGTGTGTGTAACTGAGGTATGGACGAAATATACAGGGTGTGGAAATGTGATTGCGCTTAAAATAAATTAACTTTATGAATATTATATGATAAGTATAGAATTAAATCTCGATTTAAAAGAATGAAATAGAGATTTAAGGGGGGGGATTGTACTGACCCCACACTTCGTGTATCAAACTTTGTGAATTTATTTTAATCATGAGTAACCTCTTTGGGAAAAATTTTTGTTTGAAAGTGGATAGCAAGAATGTCAAAAGAAAAGAAAAGAAAAAAAGGATTGGGTTGTCAAGTGTCATGAAAAGAAAGATGTGCTAACCAAAAATAAATAAAAATAAAATGTGAATTCTTTGATAATGCAATGAAAAGGCCTAGAAATCCATATATTAACTTAAAACCAATAATTAAAAATGGAGTACGGAGTTTGCAAACGGTTTCAGTGAAAATTAAATAAAATCTAGTTTGACAGCCGTTGTATATTCGCTTAGCGAGGTCGCTACGTATAGGATTTCAAACTCCGAACAAAACATAACACCCGGAGTTATAAGGAATGGATTACTAGGTCTTATCGTCGTGATAGAAGTGTAAATAGGTGTCCAATAGTGCAAGGCTGTGTGTGCTGGTGACGTGAGTTATTTACAATTGCTTTTGCCCTTTAATATTATGAGTTTCAGCGGACTGAGTGGCTACGGGGAGGATAGTGACAGTTGCTGTCATCATGACGAGAGGAGGAGGAACTGGTTGAAGACTATGAAGATACGCAAGTCTGGATTGATGGCGTGTAAGTTGAAGTTGAATTGAATTAAATAAATGTGATTTTATTGAAATATAAAAATTATGAAAACGAAAGACAAATTACTCGGGATTTGATGGAATAGTAAACATTGCTTATAATTAATTGCTCGAGCTTGCCCCGCGGTTAATACGCCCCAAAATACATAAAGCTTTGAATTGTGCGGTTCCTACAATAATATTTAATTTCATGCTGGCGTCGACGTCCAACGTGATGGAGATATCCTGGCTGGCTGTGTGGTGTGATGTGCAACGGGACGTGATTGGAGTATTGGCGTGCGGTCCGAGTGCTGATGGCGGTTCCTGGATGTCCCTAGCTAAGTCCTTCCCTTATCCCAGTAGTTAATGATGTTACGACATAACAGCGTCGGAACAGTGAGGAGTATGTCGGGATCCTACCACTGTTATTGTATTCTGATTTGAGCTAATTATACAATTTGTAGATAGAAGTAAAGTACAGTTGGTCATAATTATATTATGATTTTCACGTAATCTGACATTTGTTGTCACAATGTTATAAATTTGAAAGACCAGCATTTAGACATAATGTCTATGACATTTTGATAGAATGTCTAATAAATTCAAACCGAGATGGAACCGCGACACTCCTTAGATCTCATTTCAAATCGGTCTTTGGTTCTATACGAACGTATACAATAATTTTATAAATAATTTATCCGTGTTCTAAATTTTAAACTTTCAAAATATAAAGAATAAATAACACCAGTCTAAATTCAAAAGACCTAAATTTAAATATTTGAAATTTAGAAGTCAAATTCAAATGATCGAATTGATTCAAATACGGGTCATTACTGTTCTGTTCTGCTGACGTTACGGAGTGTTACGAAGACATTGAATTGTTGAATATTTTTAACGAACATTATCTTCAATTGATTTAAACTATATTACTATTGACGGTACTGAAGTTACCATCGGTGTGTGGATACTATAGCGAAGAACTAATATATTTGTGGCACAAATATAAGACAGTGAGTAATACATTAGTAAAATTAAAATTGAATATCAAAACTGCTTATATATTATAACATGCTAGAAACTCCAAAGTTAATGGAAACGAGATATTAATAATTGAATTCAGCTTATTGTGTAATTGTTTATATTTCCTCAATGTTTCTTCCAAATTGCCCTGCGTATTTGGCCTAACTTTACAAATAAGCTATTTGGACCTAGAACCGGGGTGTAACACGGTCTCTACAAATATCTATACTAAACCTGATTACTTAATTTTGTCACCATTCTAATGATTTTAATAGAAACCCAGATAGCTCGGGAAGGATAGCTATACAATTCTATACTTACTATTGTATCCAGCTGGTGGAGCGAATGGAACTAGTGTGCCACAGATACGAGTACTAATCTAGCTGGCTGGGTATTAATGGTCGGTATTGCGCGCATGGATACTGTACAAAGTACCCTTACAGACTCCACAAACCATTATGATCGATGTTTCACAATGGAGTTTGTAGATTATTCAAAATTGTGTTTGGGGACCGAGGGTCTTCAGATACATGTGGTCACCAGGGGTCAATTCCACCTCTGGCCGCTGAACGTTGCATCCTCTTTGTCGGACTAACCACCCGGCAATACGGACTCTGTCCGATGGGGTTGTTTACTACTCACTTGGCAATAGGGCTAAAGTGGGGTTGCGGTTAAACAAGGTCTAACGACTAATAGTGGCGTTGGGAGTCCTTGTGGGGCATGTGGGGGGAAGGAGACTTTCTCTCTTGGTTGTGGACGCAAATTGTGGAACGCGTCGTAATAACACAAACATGATTCCGAGTTGTTCTTCCTGACGCTAGTCTGTTAGAGGATGGGGGGGGAAGAGGAGACCGTAGGTGTATAGGATAGTCACTCAGGAAAAGGTTAGGGATTAACAAAGCCTGCCTCGGGAGTGACTATGATTTTGTTCTCCACTCATTCATTTGAAGACGAGGTACGCACGTGATTGACATACGACATTAATTCAATCCCCTCACGAGGTGCCGAGGCAGCCCGTGGGGGAGTGACCAGTACGGTGACGAGCTCCACAGGCCCGGGCGGGGAGGGGCCCGGCCTATACGGCATAAATCACCTCTTTTTATATTAATTAAGTGGAAATATAATCGAAAATAGATAGTAACAATAATAATTTCTTATACTAAACGAAATAACTTTTGAGTTTCCTGTATGTATAACCAACGCTTTCTCAAAGAGGTAGTTACTCTACTAAATAGCCCTCTCACTCGGTTCGATCCTAGGTCTACTATAAATTATTATACAACTAAGGGTTCCTACAAACAGACGATGGCCGTAATTATACTTAGATAAAAGTATATAAATAAAAATATAGTGTCTACCCCTATTGGGAACAGTACAGTACCTTGTCTATTTTCGTCAATTTGAGCTGCCATATATGAACTGTCACAGTGGTTAAAGTGACAAGGTACTAAAGTGTATACATATTTTTGCCCTTGACTATAAGCTAAAATACAAAATTTAAGAGAGTTCCAAGTGAAAATTGTATATTGGTACCCACTGAAATTATAGTAAGTGTAGGACTTATTTTCTTATCTATTTAATCAGTGGGCATAATTATTTTTTTAATGGGACATCCGTCCTTGATGCGACTTCACAGTTCCTTTTTTTTTAATTCCTTACCCTCTTTTTAATCAATTTTGCACGGAAATTAATTAAGTGCTCGGTGTGTTTTGGAGGATATGGATTAATAATATAATTAAATCTTTTATTCGTTACTTGAGGAGTTTTCTGAACGAAAATGGAGAG
This sequence comes from Choristoneura rosaceana, assembly GCA_037349165.1. NCBI lineage: Eukaryota > Metazoa > Arthropoda > Insecta > Lepidoptera > Tortricidae > Choristoneura > Choristoneura rosaceana. The sequence continues at coordinate 3,736,190 of JAZBNJ010000007.1, forward strand.
CGGTTGCGTAATTGAATATTTTCCTCGTCGTTTTAGCTTACGAATAGATAACATGTTAGACAAGTGAAATAAAATATTTTCAAAATGCTATTCGTTTAACAAAATGGTTGCGGATGTTATAATTATAGACCGGCGTGTGGAAGGCTGGTGACTGGTAGTACACCATTGGTCACAATCACAAGGTTTCCGACCCTCAGTTATCCGCAACAATTGGACTTAGCCCGTCTTGCAGGAAAAAATAAATCTAGATTTCGTAGTTAATCCAGGCTTAAGCTTGACAGTTCCATACAATTTGACACTACTAAACTGAGCTTAACGCTAACTCGAGATTTCTGTGTTTACTACAAGTGGGCCTTACATATTGATAATTTTGTTTTAGATTTATTGTGTATTTCCTTGTGCAATTTTTTTTAGCATGAGCGTGAGGCTGAAGCAAAACGTCGTGAGATAACTGCATACACCAGCGAAGAAAGTCAACGACGTGTGTGAAGTTTCAATTCGCACTGCCCCCTCTTGTTCCAAGAGTGGACCTGTGCCCTGCATTGAAAACACGAGATGTTGATGGATGGCTATTTTTTTTAGAATAATTAGTTTTTTTATGTAATTTTTCTGTTTTAAGTAGTGTTATTGTATCTTTGTATTTGAGCATTATCAGAAAAAAGTGCGTCCTGTACTTTTTTTAAAACTCACAAATTTTGGGTTATTTCTACTCAGAATCACGAGCACTATTGTTTTAAGCAATAAAAAAAGTGTCCCACTTTTAATTGGCAGTTTTATATAGAACATTAATGATAATGGCTTATATTCATCCCTCGATAAAAAAATATGCTATTTACGCCTTCTTTCAGCCAGTACGTGTAATAGTTTTCTCGTTACATACAATGGACTGCCGAACTTTGAAAATTCAAATTTTAAGCTGGTTTTAATTAAAATTAGCGCAACTAGACCGTGATATTGCTGGAAAACCGCTGGATATGGTGGGCTATCGTTTCCGCTAGCAAAAGCCTGCTTTATCTATGGTTAATTAATCATCATCATCATCAGGGAGCAAACTTTTGATGCGGAAAGCAAAAACTTGCCAAGTACGAGTTGGACTCGCACACGAAGGGTCCCGTACCATTATTTATACAACACTAGCTTTTGCCCGCGGCTCCGCCCGCGCGGTATTCGGTTATCGCGCGCTGTTCCCTCGGGAACTGTGCATTTTTCCGGAATAAAAAGTAGCCCATGTCACTCTCGGGCCCATAAACTATCTCTATGCCAAAAATCACGTCGATCCATCGCTCCGTTACGGCGTGAAAGAGGGACAAACATACAAACATACAAACACACAAACACACAAACATACAAACACACTTTCGCATTTATAATATTAGTATGGATGGATTAGACAGTAACAAAACAAAACGGCAAAAAATCAAGTTTGTTGTATGGGAGCCCCCTTAAATATTTATTTTATTCTGTTTTTAGTATTTGTTGTTATAGCGGCCACAGTAATACATAATAAGTGAAAATTTCAAGTGTCTAATTATTACAACTCAAGAGATAGAGCCCTGTGACAGATGGACGGACAGACAGACAGACAGCGGGGTTTGGGTACGGAACCCTAAAAACGACGTCATTTTGTATATATACATACAGCGGTTATTTGCGTTTATTGAGAACGCATGTTGAAATTTGGCGTAGGTGCGTATAAGAATCCCGTGGCAATATAATAATTTAGTTGTGACTTTTTGCTGATTCCTCCAGGAACGTCTCCGTAGGACGGAACTCCCCAATGGTTAATGGTATAAAAACTTGTGGTTTGGACTAGTAAAATTTAACACCAAGACTCGCCGAAACCTATTCAAAATCAAATGGAACCACAATTAACTCGCACAAATGTAAAAGTCTAAGTCTCTTTCCCCCTCCATATCCAGGCTGTCTTTATCTCGATCTTTCTTTAATCGCCCCCCCCTCCCGCAGTCGTGATCCTAATAGACACATCAATTTGGGTGGTTTATCTTGGGATAATCTAAATAGGTCGGGCGGCAGTATTTTGTTTGCACTGTATATCCGTTTGCTATTGAACATCCTGTAGATCTGGCAAAATTGAACTACGTATAATGACGGGGCGTGAAAGTTTTTAAAATCAAAACGTATGCTCTCAAAATAGGCTGTAATGGGCTGTTTTACATGCCGCTTTATATACTACTGGCGCTTTGGGAAAGACCATCATAACCAAGGAGAAATATTACAATGTCTTATGGATAGACACGTCGAGGGGAAAACGGGTTTAAAGCTCGAGTTTCAGTCTGCTTTTCACTTTGATGGCTACGAAATGAAATAGCAACAGTGGAAATAATTGCATCAATAATACACCTATTATGTATGTACCTTGTCACGCATTACTATTATAATTATAAAATTTTAGTTTTATATATCAACTGGCTTTTGCCCGCGGCTCCGCCCGCGTGGTATTCGGTTATCGCGCGCTGTTCCCTCGGGAACTGTGCATTTTTCCGGGATAAAAAGTAGCCTATGTCACTCTCGGGCCCATAAACTATCTCTATGCCAAAAATCACGTCGATCCGTCACTCCGTTATGGCATGAAAGACGTACAAACACACAAACATACAAACACACTTACGCATTTATAATATTAGTATAGTATGGATTTTGATTGATTTTTAAGTTTTATATAAATAAAAATTATGTACTTACAAAAAAAATGTAGAAACTCCTTTATTTGTGGCTGTTTACACCTGATTGCGTTGGTCGAAAACAAAGATTTTACCTTATGTACTAGAGCATAAATAGTAATTTTATGTCGCTTAGATCCAGCATAAACACGAATTTTACGAGCATGATAAGTAAAAATTAGTTTATCTACATTATGTTAGGGTTGCTACTAAGTCTAGTGTTGTACTTTTATCATTGTAGGTACAATTGTTAAAAAAAAACTCGTATCAAAAAATTTCAGTTATATTTCCCGCTTTTAGGTAGGACTGCCATTAAAATGGCTCGTAGGCCGCCTGTTGCTTACCTTGTAATTTTTTCTGTGTGTATCTTTTTTCTGTTTCGCTTACTATTTCTGGTGTACAATAAAGAATCTTTGTATTGTATTGTAAATCCAGTCTTGAGTTAATTAGTATAATTTTTTTAAGAAAAGAGATTTTCCAAAATTTTACTCACGGAAAATTTATATTTCTTTCATTATAGTTCTGCGTTGTTACTTGTCACCAACTAACCACAAACGTCCGATTCTAGACTAAACAGTGTAATTGTGCCTTAGTTTACATAGAGCTAGAGACAATTAGAGCTGTTCCACTACGGTCAACATCATTAACACTGACCAAGCTATTAATTAAGTAGCTAAACATCCAGTAACTCGCCTTGCTTACAATAAGGGCCCACAATTTATACTCAGAAGCTAGGAAGCTGTGGTCACTTTGGCTTACCGCCGGTTAGAGACGGGCCGTTTTAAATTATCGATGAAATAATTATTGATTTTTGACCAATTTATCAAGAAAATATCGATGTTAATGGTCTACTAATTAATGTATAAAGTATGTGCACGTATGTAAGCTCTTTGTTGTAGGAAAATAAATAAACAAACCCAATTGACTAACTTACACTTTATTGATAACTAGGTAGCTCTTGTTCGCAACTTCGTTTGCGTACCGCTGGGTCACTTGCCTGCCAAAAGAGTTTTTTTTTTATTAAGATATAGTAAGTTTTTCTTTCTCTTGTTGTTGTTTTACGTTTTTTTTAATTAGACAATTCACACGTACAAACAAAAAAAAACAACCAAAGCTTATTTCTTTACTATGTTTTATATTTTTTTACATCAAACGCAATTGAATGTGAGTCAAGTGTAAAAATATGAACTTATTCAAAGATTCAAAAATAAGTACCACAGACTCTTATTCCGACGCAATACTCGTAAGGCCGTAGTAACATGTTTTTGTGTGGTTCGAACAGATACTTATTTTTGCGCTTGACTGTACCTAAACATGTCTGAATATAAAGCTTTAATATAAATTTAAAAAATATATACATAATTGCAACATTGTAAAAAACAAATTAAGATTGGTTTTTGGAATATTTTTGTATTTTTTATTTCAACTCCAAATTTTTGTTAAGTAACTACTTTTGCTAGATATACCTATCACTTCATCGTGCCAGAAGGGCTACTCCGAAACACGAAATTCGAAGTTCGTACCGTCTCTCTCACTCTCGTATTAAATAACATAAGCGTAGGCGGGACGGTACGATACGAACTTCGATTTTCGGTGGTAGCCTTGCTGAGTTCCAGTAGCGCGTCGTGATAATCGACATAATTTCATCGACAAGGCTATCACTACAGCGCCCGCATGACTTGCCTATTGCGGATACCGGCACGCATCGCAAGTCAAAATCAATGGCATGCACACAGCCATTTTGTGTTTAGCCAAGCGCCGGTATCGGAAACATCCTGTATGTCCAGTCGTCTTTAGTTCTTGGCCATATAATGGAACGTTGACGTTGAGAATCGCTTAGGCACTATTACCACACGGCAGCCACGCCGTACAAAATACGCGTTCTTGAATCTACACAGGCACGACCACGTCTGTATACGCGTCAATGTGTGCGTAAGATACACAGGGCTGACTATCGCAAAACCCTAATAAATGTTACCAATGTACTTATAGTGTAGGTATGGCTTAGTTGGTGTAAATAAATGTAATTGTTAATCTTTCCTATTTATTTAAACCTACTTAAAATGTGTCTGTCTATGTATTTAAGCGTTATTATTTTCAATTACATTAGATATACGACTACAAACTTAAACTAATTATTCGGTAGGTAGTTATTTCATGTATTAATCGCGATAATTTCAGAAATCATTATTTATTTAGAAAAAGGAAGTACCGTTACCATTTCGCAAAATAATTGCTCCCGAACTTAGTGCCGTGCGGCCAACATACATCGCGTTGCGCACCCGACTGCTTTCCTGCGGTTTTCCTGCAATCTGCGCTTGAGGGGTGAACAATAATGGTGATGTTGATGGGTTAGTATCAAGTGGTCAAAAACGCAAGTGGTCAACAGCATTAACTCACCGAAAAATCATTTGGGTAAATTTGCAGATACAATACAAAACAATACATCTTTATTGCACACCATAAAGCAGTACAAAAACTTAAATATAAACACTTAGATGCAGATAGTCGAATACGTAATCGGTCTATGAAGCAACTCGTCAGAAATGAACCGGACAAATAAGTAGTTTGTCCGAGATGTAACCGGTCTCTTTAGCTACTTGTCTTAAGATCAACTGGACGAATTCGCAAATAGGTTAAAAACTATTAAAAAGTATTTGGCCAATGAAACAACTCGTCACAAATTTTAGGTAACATGATTGCTCAAATACAGGTTAGGTTAGTATTTTGTCAAGGCGCGAAGCGCCTTAACTAGGCGGAATAGAAGTTCCGCAAAGCGGAGCTCCGTCGACTTCGTCTCAGAGTCGTTAAATTCATATGAATATTTGCTTTCCCGACATAAAATTCGTGTTACATTAAGTATGCGAAAGTAACTTTCTGCACATGCATTTATGACGAGTGCTTTGTTCGCGACCAGCTTTTTAGACCACATGTATTTATGACGATTTGATAATATGACAGCAGACGAAATATTTTGTAAGGAGTTGCTTCATAGACCGATTACGTATTCGACTATCTGCAAATTTACCCAAATGATTTTTGGGCGAGTTGATGCTGTTGACCACTTGCGTTTTTGACCACTTGATACTAACCCATGTTGATGATGAATACACATTTTGAAGCTCCACCCATCCGAAGATAATTAACACTAATAGTTAGTTAATGCAACGTCAATGACATCACGAAAACATTGTCCTGCGAACAAGGCCTGTGGTCACAATGCGCTGCGGTCGGGTGCCCACGAATACATCACGCTCCATTTGCACAAGGTTGGTTGGTAGTTGATGTAATAACTGTTTCAATTTGGTTGTCCCTATCGTACATCCCACAGAGATGAAAGAGATGAAGGTTCATACACACCTGTAGACTGAGAACTCTCTAGACTAAAAACTCGTGTAGTTTTGAAAATTGGTACAGACCTTGCGGTATCCAGATGAACATACTAAAAGTCCTCAAGGGTGGGGGCTGTGCTGAGGGTGTAGGGGGGGGGGTTGAATAATTGAATAAAAAAAACAAATTTGGTCATCTTTATTTTTAACTAACAGCCACTCTCTTCTCTTCTTAAATTTAAGAGTTATATGCTCTTGGCGGAGGAGTAATCGCCACTCCGCACGGTCTTTGGCCAGCTGTTTGACTTCCTGATACGACAAAACACCCGCCCTTTCCTTCACCTGGTTATAGGTCAATCTTGGTCTTCCTCTACCTCGTTTTCCTTCTATTTTGCCTTCCAGTAGGTTAAAAAAGAAACGACTTGTTATATAATTCCAAAATATATTACAAATGAAACGTATACAAAATTCAGATCTATTATCAAGGAGACATTAATATCTAAGGCGTATTATAAAGTTAATGATTATATCATGGACAGGGATATTTGGAAATAATTCCGATCCACATTAGCGATCCCTTCAAATAGCGAACCTACTGTGTTAAAAATAAAGTTGTGTTAAATACTTGTGAAGTATAGATATTGTAAATCTGTTTAAAAAAATATACTCGTACCTCGTTGAGTTTCTTGCCGGATTCTTCTCAACAGAGATTTTTCCGAATGTGTTACATTTTTTTTGACATTCCTAAGTGCTTGTCATAGCCTAAATTGAATACATCGACTTTGACTTTGATACAGCGTCCTGACTGAACTGTGTAACAGTCAAAGGATTTGCCAAAAAACCGATAGCCGAGTGGAGCGGCTCGTTGTTCGCACACTGCATGAATGTTCGCTGTGTAACATGTTACATCTCGTAACGTTGGTCAAGACCCACCTTTAAATAGCCCGCACTTAAAACGCCGCATACAATCATCTTAATGTAAACACAGCCCAACCAATCACATCCTATTTTTGTTTCCGCAATCCTTTATATTTCCGGACGCTCTGGAGACGGCTGACGCTAATCCGGATCATCTCACCGGACAAATTGACCACGGCGTCCGGAAGTCGCGGGACTATTGACAACACACTGATTGCCCGTGCGATAGTAACCACAATGAGCGCTATCATTTTTAGGGTTCCGGAGCCAAAAACGCAACCCTTATAGTTTCGCCATGTCTGTCTGTCTGTCTGTCCGTCCGCGGCTTTGCTCAGGGACTATCAATGCTAGAAAGCTGTAATTTTGCACGGATATATAGGTAAACTATGCCGACAAAACAGTACAATTAAAAATTCAGAAACAATTTTTTTTAGGGTACCTCCCATCGACGTAAAGTGGAGGTGATTTTTTTTTCTCATCCAACCCTATAGTGTGGGGTATTTTAAAACCGTTATGGGTTTGCTAAAAAATGATTTTTCGATTCAGTAATTTGTTTGCGAAATATTCAACTTTAAAGTGCAAATTTTCATAAAAATCGAGCGTCGTATAAAATACGAAATCCTTTGAAAAATATTACTTAATTTTTTCGTAATGGCTACGGAACTCTATTTTGGGCGTGTCCGACACGCTCTTGGCCAGTTTTTTTGTCTTTTTAGATGACGCCACTGTTGCGTGAGATTTTTAAGTGTGGCTTTCATAGTCTGTTATGGCGGGCGTGGGAACAAAGTTTACATTAAAATCATAATATACTAATAAATAATACACCTTAACCGTACCATAGAAATATCGAGCAACCACAGTGTTGCATAGTCCCGTTTGTTCGGAAAAAAAATGGAGGACAAAAGTTTCCGAAAGACAAAATTGTCTCAAAACACAGACATTCATTGCCCCGTTATGCATAATTGCCATAATTAATTTCAGGTACTTAATGCAAAATATTCACAAAATTATTCTAATTATAAATAAATCCGCGTAGCTCACCCAAATATGAGATTTGACATTTCGGAGACCTCACGCTACACTAGCGCCCCTAGCGGCGAATTTATAAGCGATAGTCCTCATTTTTTTCAAATGGTCTACATCCCAAGTATCATTAATGGTTATGTAATTATCCTACCATCGAATTATAAGACTAAACGTCGTAAATTCTAATAAACGTTTTGACTTTGACCACTGTTCTTAAGCCGGGTACTCATTAGCGAGCTGTAACCGTAACCGTTGCATGCACTGTAACCAAAAAACATAGTGTGTACGTGGTTCGCGAACCTGCTGCAGGTTCGCGAACCACGTACACACTATGTTTTTTGGTTACAGTGCATGCAACGGTTACGGTTACAGCTCGCTAATGAGTACCCGGCTTTACAAAAGCATCTTACAAGACGATTTGAGCTAGGTACTTACAACACTTTCAGTCCTAGAATCTTACTAGAGCATGCCCTTATAAAACTTTTTAGCATAGGATATCAATGTAAATATTATATAAAACCGTTTACTCCTATTAATAGGTTCGTAAATATGTACGCATTTAATGTATGGAAGATTAATTATAATGAATAATTATGTTGCATATAATTAGAACTTTTAGTACTATTTTTTGCCCTGAACCCCGAGAGATAGGTACTGATTTAGTAAGGTATTATTTTATATACAGTTATGTGATGTATTCAGGAATTTCTGGTATATTATTTAGACTAACAATAAACGGCGACACAGTTTTCATTTTGCTGAAAGAAGAATATTTTATTACTACTATGCCAAACATACACGCGGTTTCTATGGAAGTCAATCATAGTCCAAATGATTTTTTGTATGAAATTGTAACACTGTTTTCATCTTCGTAAAAGAACAAAAACGATTCAAAGGCAAAACTGAAACATGAATGTACATATTGGTAGTTTTCTGTTGCAACGTTATTTTCTACTAACAAAAATGTTTCCATTCAATTGTTTATTTTATTGTAAAAAATTTAATTATTAGGTAACAAGTTTTGGTTGCAATTACTCATAACTCATAACATATACCGATATATATTTATGTGTATATTATATATGTAATAATATATTAATTTGCGTTAAGATCAATTTTAGGTTTCGACTTTTTAAACTTTTCAAGGAATAGGATCTACTCTTGTTTCTGTTGTCATTGACAAATCGTCCAAAGATCCCATTATAAGTGGTAAAATTTTTAAGTCTCTTTGTTTGATAGATAGTTTGGGTCCCGGACAAGGACACGGATAGTTTTTATCGTGGAAAATTACGTAGTTCCCGCGAGACAGTAATAAACGAATTCTACGCGGACGGAGTCGGGGGCAAGCTAGTACTTTCACATGTTTTAATAAAAAAAAATAAAAAACCACAATATTCTTTTGAAAAATATTACACTACTTTGTTTTTAGCCGACTGTTCGAGAGAGGGTTATGTTTTTATTCGAGACGTCGCACTAGTTAACGTGACAGATGTCACAAAAAAAGGCAATACATTTTACTAAAATAATACATAAACTAATTAAACACAAATAAAAGTAGATTAAAAATAAATAAATTACTTACATGTTTGTTTGTTGAGGAAGACCAAGATTAACCTATTTTAACCAGGTGAAGGAAAGGGTGGGTGTCGTGTCGTATCAGGAAGTCAAACAGCTGGCCGAAGACCGTGCGGAGTGGCGATTACTCCACCGACAAGAGCATAGCTCTTAAATTTAAGAAGAGGACTTACATGTTTGCTAACACAAAACTTAAAATTCCTTGTAATACTATCGCTTTATAGCGCTAAAACGTTCTGGTTTACTATTTGTGTTTATTCAGAAAATACTCACAGAGCAAATAATAAATTAGAAATCATACTAAAGGTAATTCCTAACAAGCCTTTTAGAGGTCCTGTTCATTTATTTGCTGTCTATTCTATAAAAAAATAAAGGCAAGAAGCTTTCACAATAATAATAATTGAGCGTTATAAGCTCCTTACATAAAAAGATAAATTCACAGCGTAATTATTTCACGAGCAGGTTCGCTTCTACATGTACCGGGTGTGGCCTCTAATACGAGCAAAAAATTAAAACATAGATCGTCCTCGTGAAACTGAACAACATTAGTTCAGCGACTTTAAAAAATAATGAAGTCTTTCATACAAATTCGCGATTGGGCTGCGAGCTTTGGCCTCAAGGTAAACGCGAAAAAGACACAAGCGATCATGATTGGCAGTCCATATTTTATTTCTCAGATTTCTGACATGGTAGTTCCAAACCTATACTTTGATGGTACTGTTATTCCTTTTTCGCCTACCGTCAGAAATTTGGGAATCATCATGGACCAGACATTTTCCTGGTCAGCTCAGGTTGCTGAGGTCAGTCGCAAACTTTTTGCCTCACTTCACTCGCTCAGGCGCTTGCAGAATTTTCTGCCGCTCCAAACCAAAATCAATTTGACCCAATCTCTTTTGCTTCCGATTCTCGATTATGGTGATGTTGGGTATCTGGATTTGAGTGAGGGGCTGCTTGACAAGCTCGATCGCCTCCAGAACGTGTGTATTCGGTACATTTTTGGTCTCCGTAAATACGACCACGTGTCACAGTTTCGCGCGCAACTTAAATGGTTACCTATCAGGGACCGTAGAAACGTCCATATTCTGTCATTGCTCTTCAACATTCTTTTTAATCCTTCAGCTCCTATATACCTTTCCGAGCGATTCAGCTACTTAGCTGAAGGCAGCCAACATCGTTTGCGTTCAAGCACCAATCTCCTCCTAGCATCTCCTTCTACCTCATCTAAGATATACTCCAATTCCTTTTCTGTGCATGCGGCTAGGCTGTGGAATCGGTTGCCGACCGCTGTCCGACAATCTTCCTCCGTATACTTGTTCAGGGAGACCTTGAAGAAGATGTGGCTCACACATGTTCCTTGATTATTTAGTAAGTAGTTATCTTTTATACTTGTGTTATTTATGTGTTGTATATAATATATTATGTGTATTTATTTGTTTTATATTTGGATTCTGGTATATTAATGTTTTGTATTCTGTATAATATTGTATATATTTAGGTACTTAGGGTTTATACATGCATGTGGTTTATATATGTTTTGCTCTATTTGTCGATCCTTATTTTTTTTCGATTGCTCTTCTCTACCACTCAAAGGTTGACTGGCAGAGATCCCTTCAGGGATAAGTCCGCCTTTGTACTTACAACTTCTTTCTGTGTGATATTTTGTATTTCCTTTTGTACAATAAAGAGTATAAACAAACAAACAAACAAACAAATTAAATACTACCATCAATGTACGCCATCCTAGAATACAACTGACGTCGCCTGTCACGCTACAAACATCAAGCATTTTGCTTTACATTGCTTCTCCGAATAAACTTAAAAGTGTAATAAAAAACAAAAAACTAATTATTTTTAAAATTCGCTGAACTAATGTTGTTCAGTTTGAGGAGGATGATCTATGTTTTAATTTTTTGCTTATATTACAGGCCACACCCGGTATATCAATAGAGTTGCTACAATGGGCGGGGCGCGTAAAGTTCTTCTGACACTTATCACTTGCCCACCACGCGGCACCAACTCAACGACCTCATTTAATTTAGAGCCAAGTAGCTTTACAAGTTTCAGTCCGAGACAACGACAATGAGCAAACTTTTAGCGCTAATCTTTGTAATTTTTTATTCAATTGACAATTGAAAGAAAAAATCGTCTCCAATATTTTCTACTTAACCACAGTGTAAGCACTTTTACTATGGTGTAAGAAAGTTCTTAGATTTTGACTTAACTGACGGACTATATAGAATACTAGCTTATGTCCGCGACTTCGTCTGCGCGGCTCTAGGTTATCGCGCGGTGGCGCCCTCCACCGGAATAAAAGGTATCCTATGTTGATCCTTGGGGTGGTAGGACCTTGTGCAAGGTCCGCCCGGATTGCTACCACCATCTTGCTCGCTAATCCTGCCGTGAAGCAGCAGTGCTTGCACTGTTGTGTTTCGGCGCGAGGAGTAAGACATCCGGTGAAATTACTGGCACTTGAGGTATTCCAACTTAGGCCTCTAGGTTGGCAACGCATCTGCAATACCTCTGGTGTTGCAGATGTTTATGGGCGGTGGTGATCTCATACCACCAGGAGACCCACTTGCTCGTTTGCCTTCCAGTCGAATAAAAAAAAAAATATCCTTGCGGTTCAAACTACCTAAGTATATACCAAATTTCGTCAAAATCGGTTCAGTGGTTTCGACGTGAAAGCGTGACAGACAGACAGAGTTACTTTCGCATTTATAATATTAGTAGCGATTTTTTTTACCCGGGACTCTACGCTGCAAATTATTCTCATAGACGAACAAGGCTTAGTTACCTCACTAGTTGCTATAACTACGCTGTGATAAAAGTAAGTAGTTTTCCTCGTTTCAAGACGGAAAGCTTATCACACACGACGTCTTTACCTCGATATCAATTATTGGTTCTGAACTTTGAGCATCTCTGAAGACGGTAGTCGATATATTATATTCGTTGTTTATCTATCAACATACAAGGATATGCTCGTACTGGAAATCGCTACGCTCTAGAAAATAAAACACAGCGTATAAAAACAGAATTATTTTCTTTAATTCACTGTTACACACACAGTGGCACAGGTTTTTTTTAGCATGTGTATCTTCTTACTTTTTGTTTTCTTCCGTGTCCTGGAGCAAGGTAGACGGACGACCTTAGGAAGGTTGCTGGCGAAGGATTGGTTGCGAGGGGCTGAAGACAGTTTTTGGCGCGCCATGGAAGAGGCCTATGTCAAGCAGTGGACTGATGTAAACTAATGGTGGTGATGATGATGATGATGATGATGATGATGATGGTAATGGTGATGATTTACTTCTGTGAATTATTTAGCAAATTAATAGGTATGTTTGTATTTTTTTCGTATTTCTAAAAAAATAATAATATGGGACACTTGTCACCAAATGACCTAAGCAAAGATATGTATGTATACACTTTAGTACCTTGTCTATTTTCGTCATATTTGAACTGCCATATATAAACTGTCACAGTGGTTAAAGTGACAGGGTACTAAAGTGTATACATATTTTTGCCCTTGACTGCACTTACCTTTATGGAACGTGATCATAATATAATTTAACTAGCTTTTGCCCTTGGCTCCGCCCGCGTGGTATTCGGTTATCGCGCGCTGATCCCTCGGGAACTCTGTATTTTTCAGTAGTAGCCTATATCACTCTCGGGCCCACAAACTATCTCTATGGCAAAAATCACGTCGATCCGTCGCTCCGTTACGGTGTGAAAGGCGGACAAACACACAAACACACACACACTTTCGCATTTACAATATTAAGTATGGATTATTTTGCAAAAACATAATAAAAAATATAAAATAGAACGGTGTAATCCTAACTCTCCTCTAAAATATCTGTTACTCTCTAGCCCCCTAAAGTTTGCCCCCCACTGGATAAGAGAGTAAGTATGTATGTACGTAAACTCTTTATTGTACAAAGTAAGTAACAAACACAATAAGAAAGATATATAAGGAGACTAGCTTTTCCCGCGGCTCCGCCCGCGTTGTATTCGGTTATCGCGCGCTGTTCCCTCGGGAACTGCATTTTCCGGGATAAAAAGTAGCCTATGTCACTCTCGGGCCCATAAACTATCCAAATCCAAAACATATTACTATGGATAGTACAAGGGTTCTGCTTTTTCCTGTTGAAATACGGAACCCTGAAAAATAAATATTGGTATTTCCTGCGGCTTTATATCTTTATATCACTCCCCTTTAGTTTTGCGAGATCACTCGTTTGTCTTCGGGTCACTCACCCCTCCACCCTGTCTATGTATGTATGTCAATACACATGTCCGTTTGTGATGTTGAACTTATGCTATGATTAGTTGAACCCCGGGAAGATTGATTGGCGTTTGTTGGGGATGTTTGGTTTTTTTTTGATGATTATAGTTTGTTTTTTATCTCAATCGTTTTTGGGCTAATCAACTATTTTACCGACACTTTGGGCGTCTCCTGCGTTACCAAAATTGTCTCTGGCGTTACCAATAATCGTACTTCCAACAAGATATTTCTAGGTTTAATAGGTTGAACTTACGTAGGATGGCATGTATTCATCACACCATCTATTATATTACAGAAAAAACATGTTTACATACAAAAATCTCAAAAATCTTACAAACCCCCTTGCAAAAAAAACGGGCACCTATGTTTTTTCAGATTTTTAGGCATTAAAGCTTAGAAAGTAAGCTTTCATGTACATAAAATACAAAGGTGCCCGTTTTTTTTGCAAAGGGGTATATATGATAATAATAATACAATTTCGCGGACAGATTAGTGTCGGTAAAAAAGTTGATTGGCCCTTTTACGAACAACTCATAACTCTATTTGTTTTCATCCATACCACACTTCCCTATAATATTTTCAGAGATGATAAGCAAAAGACCTACTTACATCTTTGAAGTCAAAGTGAACAGACACCTTCTAGGCAAACCTGTACCATCTTAGACCTCATCCTCGCCTTCCATCAAGCGAGATTGACGCCAAAAATAAGCCTATTTGAACATGGAACTACCGTGAGACTCTCTCATATTAAATTATATTATTATTATTACGCTCGAGCAGAGCGGTGACGCGTAGTGCGCTTGTTGTGGCAGCCGCCGAGTCGCGTGCTCCTGAGAAGAAGGGCTACGAAATAGCCCGAAACAAGTCGAGCTAAATTCGATTTAAGACGCGAGTTATCTGTCATAATATCATTTAATACAAACGTAAGCCTATTTATTATAAAAAAAAATTAAGAAACTTATATCTGTGTTTGCATCTTAGGGGCTGTTTCACCATCCGTTGATATGTGTTAACTGACAGTTAAATGTAGTGCCGTCTCTATTTGTTTTGTTCGAATAGACGGAGACGGCATCACATCAGCTTTGCCTTTCGTTCTGTTACATACTGTATTATAATTTATAACAATTGACTATTATGTATTTTATCAGTTATTCTGTTCATAACATTATTTACCTAGATACGTACCCAAAGCCTTACAATATACGAGCGCAACAAAGTAAACGGTTAAATTGTAGCTCTATATAACTTCTAACTTAACTCATTACGGAACCTGAATGCTTCCGTTCTATAAAAGTATGTGGATTCCATTAAAACTAAGTTGAGTGGAATCAGGAGCTACTGTCATAGTTTAGATAAACCTTACTAAAGCCTGTATACCGTGGTGGCCTAGTGGTTTGACCTATCGCCTCTCAAGCAGAGGGTCGTGGGTTCAAATCCCGGCTCGCACCTCTGAGTTTTCGAAATTCATGTGCGCAATTTACCACGAGCTTTGCGGTGAAGGAAAACATCGTGAAGAAACCTGCACAAACCTGCGAAGCAATTCAATGGTGCGTGTGAAGTTCCCAATCCGCACTGCGCCCGCGTGGGAACTATGGCCTAAGCCCTCTCATTCCGAGAGGAGGCCTGTGCCCAGCAGTGGGACGTATATAGGCTGAGATGATGATGATGATGAAAGCCTGTATAAAACATTTGTAACCCATGAAACAAAGAGAGGCGTTATAAGTACCAGTGTCACGAATATTTGTATTCGCATTCGCATATGCGAATAATTCGCATCATTTTAAACATTCGCATCAACATTCGCATTCGCATAAAACGATGCGAATATTTTGCGAATGCGAATGTGTGCAAGTCGTGACGTGTTTCGCCTGCGCCGGTCACCGGCTGCCGAGACGCCAATACTTTTATCTGTGAAATGTCTTGCTCTCTTGCTAATCTTATTTTTTTTATTTGTCGTCATTCTATGCCATCAATTCGCTGGTCTGCTTATATTAAGCGTCCGAAAGCGTCGTATCAGTAAACATATTTTATTACCCTTAACTAATAGCTTCAGCAAAACGGATAGACATAATTTGTCACTCGTTTATAGTGCAGTTAAAACTTTTAACGATTCTCGAATAAAAACAGCCTAATAATCATAAAAGTGTACTACATCCATACTAATATTATAAATGCGAAAGTGTGTGTTTGTTTGTATGTTTGTGTGTATGTTTGTCCGTTTTTCACACCGTAACGGAGCGACGATCGACGTGATTTTTGGCATAGAGATAGTTTATGGGCCCGAGAGTAACATAAGCTACTTTTTATCCCGGAAAAATGCACAGTTCCCGAGGGAACAGCGCGCGAAAGTTAGTAAAATCCTAGAGCTCTTCAAGGCTTGAGTGAATATGCTGTTACTGAACCAGTGAGATATACCTTTGACCTCATCTGCACTTAACATCAGGTGAGACAGGGGTCAATCACAATCAGCTATATGTAAAAAAAAAATAGTATTGTCCGTGTTTAGAGGTTTTAAGTAATAGTTTCCATAATTAGCGACAATAACAACATGCCTGTTAGTTTTATTAGTGGGAGGACTTTACTTATTACCAGGGGATTCCCGACCTTTATTTCGCCGAGCCCTCATTCAAATCGGTACCCGCTTAAGAGCTACGGTGCCACAGACAGACAGACAGACACACACATACACAGACACATAGCGGTTAAACTTATAACACCCCTCTTTCACCCTTCTTTTTGCGTTGGATCAAAAAAAAAGAATCTTGACGGACGGAGAGACAAACAGACAGCGAATAAATCCTATAAGGGTTTCTTTTTTCTTTCGAAGTACGGAGCCTTAAAATACCTAAGTTGGTATGTTTACTCAAAATCTTATCAACAAAAAAAAATAAGGTCGAAGGAATGTGACATTGACGTGACGTCAGCCAATGGCAGGTGTTGGCGCTACCGAACGTCGCTATTGGTCAATCAGTTGACACTAGGGGTGGGGTAAGATATTAAATCAATCAACTAAAATATCGATAATAGTCGAGGAACTATGAATTCTCAATACAGCACCCTAAAGACTTTTACTAGCATATATTTGCATGAAATAGATATTTAATAAAACTTTTGACAAAAAGGTCAACAACAATTTGCTATCTTGCAATCTTCTTCTCTTTTAAAATATGGCTTTTCTGTCCTAATTAATAGGACGATTTCGCCATTGTCTAAGTATTCTCTTTGAGAGGCAACGTTGCACGGTGATTGTAGTTTTTGTAACTTGATAGTAAAATTACAGAAACCACGTGGACACAACTTGCGCGTTAAAAAATGTCAGACACGAGAGCAATATTGAATATTGTGATCACTGTTCACTGTTAAGGATAGTCGCCGCATAAAAAACTATCAAAATTATACTTCAACTAGCCAAAGAAACGGAAATAGCAAAATTAGATATTGTCTACATCCGCCATGTTCGAATGCTACAAATCGAATCCTATCTTGTAATTAAATAGGCTACAGATTGACACTGACAATGCGGTCTAAATTTCGTAGTGAAACCCAGTTTGTGAGGTTTTTTGTTTATTGTAAGGAAAGGCACAGGCGCGATTGCGGTAAAGCTTTTATTTTTAACCCCCGACGCAAAAAGAGGGGTTATAAGTTTGACCCTTTAAATGTTTGTTTGTTTGGGTCTAACCTAGCAATTTCACTTTTACTTACTTCTACTGATCGGGTTTATTTGAAATTTGGTACGGACATGTAATTTGGATGGCAACACGAATATTGTTAACAAAAAAGCTTTTATTACACATGTTTTTTTCAAAAACTTGAATTTTTTTTATATAAGAGGGGGGAAACGAGCAGACGGGTCCCCTGATGGAGAGCGATCACCGTGCCCATGGACACCCGCAACCAGGGGAATCACAGGTGCATTGCCGACCCTTTAATAATGAATAAGAATTTGGCATTTAATAAGTTACCGCAAAAACCTTTGTGCTTTAGGGACAAAAACCTCGCAAAAACCGTGTAATCCTGAAGTATGACGCGTGTCGTCGCCGGCTTATTTTTCGTGGCAAAAAAAAACATTGTTTTAAGTACCAGAGGTATTACATCTGAACTGCTCCCTACGTCTTGCTCGCGAATGGTGAACTGGCAGAGATTAGGTAGGTATTCCTTATTGCTCTGAAGCTTATGGCCAATTTTATCTGCGAAGTAAAATGTATGAGCTTCCGCCCGTGTTTTCGTCTGTGCAGAAGTAATTCGCTATCGAAAATACAAACTGAAATATAGATGAACAGAAAAACCAGAAAAATGAGACCTGCACTGGGAATCGAACCTAGGTCCTCGGCATTCCGTGTCGCGTGCTACCGCTACACCACCGCTGGACAACGGTACAGACATGAATTTCTCCTATGCACCACATATTATCTCAGCTTGTTTGTTTCCTATTTAGCCACTTAAGCAGCGACACTAGCGAAATCTATGCCGTAGCCCTTATCGAGAATATCGTTATTAATTAATCAAATTAACATTGTTTTTTTTGGAATCTCTTAGTTTGTATTTTCGATATGGGTTTTACGGGATGATCATAACAACAAAGAATTTGGAAATTAAATTAAATTTGGAATTTAAATAAAAATTGTATTTTTTATATTATATTCCAAAAAAGCAATTTTAGTAATTCGCTTAAATTTTTTAATTCAGAGTATTTTCCTTGTTTCATATAATTATCCTGTATTGTATTATTAGATTATCCTTTATTATAAGGAAAGCTGAGGATTGGAACCTGCTCGAGTCTAATGTTTCTTGAACGTCACAATCTGGTTGTTTTCCATTTTTTACCAATCGAGCGTGAAGCGCGAGCGAAGCATTGCCGTTATATCGTAGCACCAATTTGTCTGGTTAATTATTTAATTGTTCTCGGTTCTAGCGAAATTTTGGGAGCAGGGGTCTTATTGTCTTACATTTCTGATGCTCGCGGTCGCAATCAAGTGACAGTTTTTGTATGCGACATTTGACACGGCTTCCGTTTTGATAATTATAGACAGATAGATAGAAACTTTAATCCTCATAACAAAATAACATGGCTCTATACACGTTTTTGATAAAAACAAAGGAATAAACATTAAGAAAAAAAACATGTATTATGGATGCATTATGGGTTTGATCATTTAAATTATCAATACTCAGTACAATACACAATTAAAAAAACTAATAGGTACATTGTGAAAATTTACACGGTTAGTTAGTTGGTATTATACTATACCTACAAAGTTATTTGACAACGAAAGAAGAAATTCGTTTACTAATATTGGATACTATTGGATAATATTGGTGATTAGTGATTAAGTGATTGGCACCTATCCAATTTCAACTTTTAATTTTAGGTAGTGCGATTGTTTTATTTGTTGTTGTTTTTGTTATTGCATTTTTTTCCTCTGGCATTTTTTTTATTGGTTTAAAATTATTTATTTAAAATGATCAGTGCTCCTCTAACGTTCGTGCCGTTGCGGCACTACTAGTAGTTTTTAAGTTTAGTTGTAAGTTAAAGGGTCACACTGAAAACCAGCGCTGCGGCTTGCGGTAGCAATACGCTGAGTATGGCCCTTTTACTTCTTTCGGCACAATGTGTATTTTATTTTCTTTCTTGGTGCCTAATATTTAAGATAAGTCTGTATTCTAGCTGTTATTTTATTTATTTTTGTTGTGACGAATTTAGGTAAATAAATTTTTATTCTTTCTTTCTATATTATTTCTTTATTATCTATATTATTATCTATATTATTTTATTATCTATTATCTATATTATTCTATATTATTATTTCCGTTATTCACCCAAACACTGTTCTTCACAACTCTAATATGGACGCCTTTTGAACGAGGTAACGTACATAGAAGCCGCGTCAGTAGGGCTACTACGAAACTCGAAACTCCAAGTTCGTATCGTACCGTCCCTTTCGCTCTCGTATTAAATAGTATTAAGTGTCAGAGGGACCGCATGACACGAACTTCGAGTTTCAAGTTTCGTAGTAGCCCTGCAGTATCGTAACGTCTCTCGTTCTGTGCGACTGCAACGCAGCGTCAAAGACGCTTCCTTCTAAAATTTACCTTTAAGAGGATTGTCTCCATAAATAATTCGGGAAAATACTTTTTCCTCCCGCCATTCGCTTTAACAGAAAGTAAATAAGGTATTTGGAAATGTTTATTATACTGTGTAATTAAAGATACCTTTGAAGTAATAAATTGAAATTCCAATAAATAAATAGTAGCTTTCCTTTAAAGGTTTTTCTATAGCAGATAATTTTTAATAGGACTCCGTTTTTATAATGAAACAGTCTACAAAAAGGGTTTCTCTGCAGAAAGCCGCAAGTGTCTTCTCTTTCCCTCTTTCTTTATATGTCGTTAGTCGCTGTCAATGTGATAGATATATATTTCGCTCTCAGATCAGCCAGAGGGCCCGATTTTTGAAACTCAAACTTGTACTAGGGTTGTATGTGATGGAGGCGCCTTCTTAGCGGATGCGGAAACCAAAAGCTTCCCCTTAAATTATAATTTTTTTTCATACAAATTCCCCTGACGATTTACTAAGACAAAAAAATAGCTACCTAATAAGTGTACCTAGGTGACATTGTCTATTTCGTTTTTTCATTTCATTACCTACTTCTATAATACAAACTAATTTTTTCCTCGCCGGTAATAGGATAGTTGCCTGGGCTTAGTCTATTTTAATAGTAGATTATTGTTGTGTGAGAATTAAATGGACGAGCTTGCGAGTCCGTTTAAATTAATACGAAACCAGTAGGTAATTGCTATTCCAGCCAAAACTAATATAAATCTTTTCTCAAAAATGATGTTGGAAAAAAAACTAGATTAGAATACTTAAACCTTTTCTCAACAAAATATATTAAGGCATTTAATTTTATTCCAATAAAATTTTTCATGCCTTCCCGCCTTTTTTTTCATAAAAAAAACAGCAGGTGTAAGTATTTTTCCACCGAAAACACCACAAGCTGATTAAGATCCGATAAAAAAATGGTTCCAACGAAATAACTGATAGCAGCCATTTGAGTTGGCTGTATGTATACGACTAGTGCCAACATTTCCATGGCAGCTATCACTTTTAAAAAAGTTTGAGACTCGACAGTAATAATTAAATTATTGTAGAGCTAGCGCACCTGCAATCTTTTTAACTTTTTAATTTCTCGCTGACCATAAACTATGCTCTTAGGTCTCTGTCTCTGATAAGTAAGGAATTATGTATTTAGATTGGTTCGTTTGCCATCCAGTCGAATAAAAAAAAACTTTTACTTACGGACATTTTTAAGAAATTTAGATGTAGTTAAGTAAGTAAGTACTAACCTAACTATAACGTTTAAAAAATACCTACAAAACAAACAATAAAATAGTCATGTACCTACACACGTAACGTTAATCTACAACACATTAGGTACTACCAAATACTACCAATAAAGTTTTAACGCTACACAAAAACATCATAATTGAATTCATTAAGTCAGGACCAAACTTCAAATAAAAAGCCAGAAAACAGACTTCAACCGACAGCCAAACATCGGCGTACCAGAGTTTACTTTTTAAAACGGAGCATCATCAAACAGAATACCGGGAATACGGCCCTAATTACAAAAATACAGAGCGCGCCGTGATTCATTAAATCGAGCAAAGGAAATTAAACCGGTAGTAATCTAAATAGTTCACACCTATCAAGCTATCTTCGGGGTGGGTTTCACACAATTACACAACACGCGAATCGATAAAACTGACACGCTTTTGTCGTAGCTTTGCTGATTAAATTGGGAGCAACTCTAGTTGAATTCAAAATTCGAATATCGGATACGAAGATGGCGTTTACAAACGCAACGCTGCGCGGCGCGAAGTCAGCAGTTGTCTCCGTTCGCTCGCCACGCCAGTCGAGCTTTAGAGCTTGTGGTGAGAGCACGTGTCGCGTGCCGTATCGTGTTTAATCTCTTACGCTCGTAAAGCCATCCTTGATGCGTAACAGACACGGACTTTTACGATACCGTCTAAACATGGATTTCAGTGTTTTGTAAAACGTGTTTACGTGTAAATAAAATTGAATTTTATTGAGAATCTGTGTGTGATCGTGAAGATTTGTTGTTACCAAATTGTGTTTGGATTTATCAGTGTTGTGCTGTGTTTAGTGTAACGTGAACGATTTGTTGGAATTGTCGGGAGCTATAACAGGTTGGTGGGAATGGGAATTGTAGTGAACCTTGTTTTCTATCTGACTATTTATACGCAAATGCAAGTCTAGGTTGTTAGTTAGCACGATGAGTTTGAAGCACCGACCGTATCGAGTTGCGCCTGAGATTTAATAACTACTAGAATAGATAATAAGAAACTAGCTTTTACCCGCGACTCCGTTCGCATAGAATAGGTATGGTTTTCACTATCCCGCGAGAAATATGCAATTTTCCGGGATAAAAACTATCCTATGTCCTTCCCCGGGACTCATACTATCTGTACACCGAATTTCATCTCAATCGGTCCCGCGGTTTAGATGTGTTGGAGTCACAAACAAACAGACTTACAAACTTTCGCATTTATTATATTAGTGGGATAAGAAAAGGCGAAGTACATAGTAAATTTATATCTTTCGTTTTTGTTTGGAATGATTCAATAATCCAGGGTAATTGCGAGCTTGCTAGGCATCCTAGATAATAAACCTTGTTACAACACCTACAAAAATATTTGTATTGTGATAGATTTTAATGTAGAGACAGGCAAAGAAATCGAGCCTTTGCCAAGCATAGGGATTCCAAAATAGGCTCCAAAAAAGTTAAAATAAGTTCCTATCTGTTTAGTTCGACATGTTTCGGGCTAACCCGTAGTCCTTCCTCTAGGCATACAGGGTAGGCCGGGGGGGCCGGGCCCAAACTTGCCAACATTTTGGACGACAGTTTTTCCTTTGTAATTTTAATTTAGTTTATATTATAGTTTTGTACCTAATTGTTTTTTAGTTAAAGTACTTAGAGATTTTTCCATCCCATGTTTGAGTGATAAAGGAAACTGAATTATTACTGAAAATGGCTGTTGAAAGACTGAGTGTTGGTGTACTCGTCCTATATGGGAATAAATAATAATTGGCAGCATTCAGAGTTTGAACTTATCTCCCATTGACTCTTCTAACAACCAACTCAAAGAACGCTAAACTATTAAAAATATTAAGCCCCTAAAAAATCCCATGCTCCTGGTTTACCCCCTAAAGTTAGGGGTAAAACCCCCAAGTTGGCACCCCTGCCCGCAACTCTCACGATGTCAATCCACCTAGTGGGAGGATTCGTGGTCGCCACTCGACCTGTCTCCAACGGTTATCTGTTCTTCGAGAGGTCGTAAATGCAGTCCATTAATTACAGACTTTACTAACAAGACTGCGCCAAGCCAGAGCTTCTTAAACGCTTATTGAACTCGCTTTTCGTAACGTATATTTTTCTCTACTTGTAACTATACTTCATTTAATTTAGAATTAGAAATCACAATAACATTATATTGCGTCTGGTCAACTATTTCTTAACTAGCAAATAGTCCAGTACAATAGTTTGGAAGCCGCAAAATAAGATTGTTTTAATGCCACTTTATTTGCGTGTCGTCAATTGTTATTCTACAATACAATACAATACAATAACTCTTTATTGCGCACCAAAATATAGCAAAAAATTACAGAAAACAGGTATACACACAAAGACTTTCTGAGGTAAGCAATTGGCTGCCACACAAATTCTATACAAATATATTTATATATATATATTTCTAGTACAAATTGTAAAGAGATTATAGTTCACGAGCCGCAATATGTTGCTGTGGTTTCTAATTCTAAATTAAATGAAGTATAGGTACCTATGTTATTAAACATAGAGTTTGGCTAATGGAAGCTGAACCAGGCTATTAGGGATTTCAGTGACAACATTATTCAAATGTCATTGGCAGAGACCAAAGAGTACTTAGAGGAAAACAGCACTTCTTGACCTGGTAGGTACTGTTACTACCTATCTATTCTGTGATTTGTTGAGTTTAGTAACGTCGTGTGTTAAAAAAGAGTTTTTTTATCTATTTATAAAGTCTTATGTATAGTACTTAATAAAACTGTGTAGTATGTCTTTGTAGCGGACCGAGGGTCACCAACGGTGCTGGCTGAAAATCAGCGCTGGGATGTATTATTAACGCTTCAGCATTATGCTGAGCCAGTGTCCGATTCACAACCGCAATGACGCATACTTTCCTATGTGTTGTCTATTTGTACTTAATACTATTGTTGTCTTGTGTTGTGAATAAATGTAGGTATTTACTTTCTTTCTTTCTAAAATTTACTGTTGAAACATGGGTAACACGATGAAAAGTGATGTGCGACAAATTATTTTTACCATGATAAGCAGATTCAAACAAAAACAAAGAGAGAGGGAAGCGTTGTTCAAACAGAAAAAGGAGTGTTTAGATGCGGTGACCGAATTTGTAGGTTATTAGGCATGGCAAAATATTTTTTTATACTAATATCCCTTTAGAACTGGGCACGATCAAATCGGGGACATTCTGAAGAAAGGTCGGCTCAGGAGTACCCTAAACCGACGTGCATGCATGAAAAGATTGATGAATGTAGAGGAAGCGAGAGTTGTATGCCAGAATCGTAGCAAGTGGAAGGATGTAGGCTCTGCCTACCCTACTAGCGTTGGGAAAGAGACATGATTGTATGTATGTATGTATTTGTGTAGAACTGGTCAAAACAATAATTTTAGTTCTTAAGATTCACTTTTTCTCAAAAATATTTGTATTATCCTTTTTATGTTCAACATGTTTTAAATAATTACTTATTTTCCAATAGACATGCGATAACAGAGAAGTAGGATAAAGGAGGCACGATGCTTATGCCTAAACGTCACTTTTGTACGGCAGAGAAGCTTCTGTACTTGTATTCAGTATATTTATTTCCATAACAATTTACATTGTGTCGGACAATATATATAATTATGAACATAACACTTAATTCTAGCACATAAATTAACAATACCATAAAATTTGAGCCACTTTGGGACCACTACAGGTATCCAGTCACTAATTAAAATAATCTGGAAAAAAACAACAAATAGAAAACAAACAAAAGTCAACATCATAAGAAAAAACAACTTTTCTTAATAAAATTAGGGATAACTACGAGTAAATTGCACTTATTACTTACTTTAGTTTTAGACTACTAGGTACTTATTAACCTGTGTAGGTTAGGTTAGGTGATATTACTTATTCTACTGGTTAGGTTATTTTCTTTTGTCCATGATCATCAAACGAAGCTGCAGGTTAAAATCTAGTAAAATTAGAACCTAACAGTCTGCTATACCTATAAACATGGCTATCCAACTGTCTAGAGCGCTTTAAAAGCACATTTTAGCAAAAATAAAACAGAACTGCGGCGGCAAGAGTGCCTTTTCGGAGAGAAAAAATAATTTCCCTGCAATACCAAGGAAATAATCTCGTTGATCGTTTAAGAGACGACAGTTCCTTGCCGCTTTAAATGTCATCGTATTTTTAATTTCAAAGTGCTTTTGGGGCCAGAGACGCTGTAGAGTTTTCTATTTGACATTGGGATGCGCTCAAAAATTGATTTTTTTTAGACAAAAGAAAAAAAAGAAAAGAGAAAAGATTGTTTTTTTGTTTTTGGGGATGTATATTATAGACTGCCAGACAGACAGTTATTTTTTAACCCCGACGCAAAGACAGAGGTGTTATAAGTTTGACCGCTGTGTTGTCTGTAGCACTGTAGCTCTTAAACGGGTAGACCGATTCGAATGCGGTTATTTTTATTTAAAAGCAGGTTTTCTAGCGATGGTTCTTAGACATGTTTAATGAAAATCGGTTCAGCCGTTTTCGAGATATTGAACTTTGAAGTGACAAAGTCGGGGGTTTTCCAACTTTTTGTTGGTTAGGTTATCACCTGTTTAATATTAATATGGATATTCTCAACAGGACACTACGCACGTCGTACCTACAGACAAGATAGTGTATTTTTTGCCATAAAATTTCCTGAAAATTTTATGGCAAATTTTTGTCTTTAGAGGAAAAGAGAGTTATGGCAAATTATTATTATGACAAACGTAACATTACAAAATCAAAATAGTATAAAAAGTGAGCCCTCAGCATAATGTTACGGTAAACTAAAACATATAAAAACATACAACATACTATGACACGAACGCCAGCGGAAAGAAATTCGCAAAGAAACTTTCAATCCGGAAACATATTATGGCTACACTCGATCAGTTTAAACATTTTTGAAACAGTTAAATAAAGCGCTAAACCTTAACAAATCAGGTCCGGATTATATGTATTTACAATAATTTCAATAATATTGATATTGCGAATCAAGTCCTGAAAAAAAAAAAAAAACTTTTAAATTTTTAAAAAAGAAGCTTGCCCGTTCCACTGGTGATAATAGGGCTAGCTCTTTCCTCGGCCAATGTCTGGCATTGCCATACAACGAGGATACGCAGCCAGCCTTATGGGCACCCTGCCCAATAGCAACGACTTGGGTGATATTTGTAAATATAGATTTTTAGGTTTAGAGTAAGTTAGTTTTAGTTCTTTTTTATTTATTTCTGTTAATCATTGTATAGTATTGTTTTTGTTTATAAATAAATCTTTAGTCCTGAATTGATTCAGAATTTTAAGTGACCATTCTTGGTAGACTAATTCGCAGACAAGAACTACTAAATAAATTTTACCCAAATCCTTTGAAAACCTTTGTCTAGACTGAATAATTATCTTTCTTCGCACGTCGGGGCCTTTCATTAGATTCAGTTCAGTAGTTCAAGCCGTAATACGTAACAACCGACCTTTGAAACGGATATATAATGAAATCCTTTGGAATGTTTCTAGTCTGCGAATCATCTTTACAAAAAAAAAAGAAAAAAAAACGCCGCCAAAACAGACAACTAAAAATTAAAAAATGATTATGCACTATACCTAGCTGTTGCCCGCGACATCATCTGCGAAGAATTCGTTTATCCCTATCCCGCGGGGACTATGCTGATTTCCCGCATAATTAGCCTAAATTAATTTAGTATTTAAGTACCTAGTAATATTTTTTTTATCTAAGCGCCGTCGGTGTCGGGGGATCGCTAAGGTTAACAGGAAACTAAAGTACATATGTTGTATTTTTTAAAGTATTAACCTAATCTTGTTGACCTCACAGTCAACAAATGACCCCTAAGCCCTTTGTATTATCTGCTTGCTGATCGACGTGATCCTCAGAAACCATTATAATTAAATCCGAAATCTCTAATATTTTGCCATTAGGCGTTATTTTAGTATTCAAAATATTTTTCATCTGAAATACCTCGCCGAAAATCCACGCTTAATCCAGCAAAGCCAAAAGCCAAAAGTTAATTTTCGATTTTCGCCCCATAAACAATTAAAATATGGTCCGGGACCTCCATATTTCATTTCCTTTTGTTGATTGTTTCGGCCATTAAAGATTTGAACAAATCTGCTTGGTGCCAGGATTTGGTTTGCAGTTGAAATTTTTTTACTATATTTTCAGGGTTCCGTTTTTAAAAGCCGAAAATTTCAAAAATACAGTACAGTCTAATGCAGATCGCGGATCGGCAAGCGCAGCGTAGGACGTCCAATAATGCAATCAGCTGTTTTATTTCTTAAACATATGTTTAACCCCCGACGCAAAAAGAGTGGTTTTATAAGTTTGAACGCTATGTGTGTCTGTCTGTGGCACCGTAGCTCTTAAACGGGTGGACCGATTTGAATGTGGTTTTCTTTATTTGATAGCAGGTTTTCTAGCGATGGTTCTTAGACATGTTTAATCAAAATCGGTTCAGCCATTTTTAAGATATTGAACTTTAAAGTGACAAAGTCGGGGTTTCCCAACTTTTTGTTGGTTAGTTTAGGTTATTAGACGAGACTTATCACGCTAACACACAAGAGTAGTATTGAACTATCAGCTAGTTAAAATGTGGGCCTGGCTGGTTACAAATAATTTAAGGATATTTTGGTGGCAATCGAGTATTTAAGGTGCCACGGCCACCACAAAGTAGAAATTTAAATATTTCAGAGTACGTGTGTAACCGAATTTGTATAAAAAAAATTTACTGTCGTGAGACGGAACCCCTAATTGCGAGACAGATTCGCGCTCGGCCATTTTAAACATTCAATAATCCATACTAATATTGTAAATGCGAAACTGTGTTTGTGTGTTTGTCCGTCTTTCACGCCGTAACGGAGCGACGGATCGACGTGATTTTTGGCATAGAGATAGTTTAAGGGCCCGAGAGTGACATAGGCTACTTTTTATCCCGGAAAAATGCACAGTTCCCGAGGGAACAGCGCGATAACCGAATACCACGCGGACAAAAGCTAGTATACTCTAACCATTTAAGCTATAATTCTAAACTTTCATGCAAACGCAAAATTCAAACAAAGCGAACGCTAACAATGCACCGCACACGCGATTTGAATTATATATTAAAATTATCAATTTCAAAACTAAACTTTACTTAAAAGTGTTTGTGTTTACATTTCACTAATTTGTAGTTACGACCTTTAGAACTGAGGTCTACTAATGAAGCGTTCTTTGGTGGAATAGTTAATGTTTCAATTAGGTTCCGATGGTGAAATAGGTGGGCGGTTCACAGAATTATGCGTTTAATAACACCAGGATTCAGGAATGAGTTTCTGAATTCACTCGCTACAACAATGAGCTTATAAGTACTTGTACTCGTGCTCCCACATTGGCTGTTGTAAACGTTCTGACGTTATAAAATTTGTTTTATAACATTTTTTTTGTGTATATGTCAGCAGCCGATCGTAAACTCGGCCAGATCACGAAATTCCTAGGCATATCGTGAAATGATGCCATTTCATGAATTGGCGAAGGAACATCCGCCATATCGTTAAAAACCCACCGTTTGACGATTTGCATAGTGACGTTTAGGCATATCATGACATGATAATCGGTCTGACGTATTGTTTCTCAGGCACATCGTGATATGCCTGGCCAACTTTTAGGCATATCATGAAATGACGCCATTTCATATGGCGCCATTTCATGATGTGCCTAGGAATTTCGTGATCTGGCGTATTTTACGATCGGCCGCCGACATATATATGAATACCTTTATAACAAATGTTATACTTACGTTACTCGTATATTAAATATATTGACCCGGATAACTCGCGTCTTAATATATTTAATATGAGTGAGTCTCACGGTAGTTTTATGTCCAAAATGTTAATATTGTAATGTAAATCTGTTTAAAAAAATATATATACCTCGTTGAGTTTCTTGCCGGATTCTTGTCAACAGAGGTTTTTCCGAACCGGTAGTAGATTTTTTTTGAAATTCATAAATGCAAGATACCCTATATTGAATAAAGACATTTTGACTTTGACTTTGACTATTGTCTACCTGATTTTTTTATTTATGTAATGTCTGCTTTTGGTGATCAATAAAGAACGTCCCACACTCTCTTGGACGGTTTTTTTTTTGATCATCTTATGGTGAAAATAGTTGTTAGATCGGTCCTACGAATAAGAATTATTATTCGTAGGATTGGTCTTTGAAATACGTTTTTCGATTCATCATCAATTTACGATTACCTATACTATATTTGTATTGTATTGTACTTAGTAGGTCCGGCCATATCCAATTTAAAACTAAAAATGTGTACGTAATAAAAAAGCTTTTTGTATGTTAAAAATAGTTAGTTTTGGGCCACGGTTTACTTTCAAACGAATGACGCCCGATATATCGAAATTCCTCTTTTATCACAAACCCACGCAAAAAGGCACACGAGAATATTTATTACCGTTAGAATTACTTTTAAATTCAACTAGAGCTTTTTGATGAAAGTAATCATCATCATCATATTAAGGGATTGCTAAAACGATTTTTCGAGTCAGTGATTTGTTTGCAAAATATTCAACTTTAAAGTGCAAATTTTTATAATAAATCGAGCTCCCCCCCCCCCCCCTAAAATCTAAACCAGTGGGTGGAAAAATTCGAAAAAATTCAGGATGGTAGTGTAGTAAGTATATCAAACTTAAGTACAAGGAAAACTGTAACGGATATGTTTTCTTGAGAATTATTAGTAGTTTGTCAGCCTAAGGTATAAAATATATCTAAACTTGGAATGTTCCGTACAAAATGCGAAATTCTTAGAAAAATATTAAGTACTTAATTTTCGAATGGCGTCCGCGGACCGGGAGACGAGCTGTCGGTAGGCCTCCAACAAGATGGAGCGAAGACCTGGCTAAGATCGCGGGATCGCGGTGGATTCGAAAAGCACAAGACCGGTCTGAGTGGAGAGCTTTGGGCAAGGCCTATGTCCGGCAGTGGACTTCTTTCGGCTGACATGATGATGATGATGAATTTTTTCGTAATGGCTACGGAACCCTATTTCGGGCGTGTCCAACACGCTCTGGCCGGTTTTTGTTTCTGTGCCCGGATAAAGTAAGAGACATTTGTGGCGCCTACAAAAGAAACATTTGTTATTTTTAATAGGTATAAAATCAATTGGAGGGGTCCTATTGCCTTTATCTCGGAAAACACGCGCGCTGTGAAACATGGTCGCCAAGGCCGGCTAAAGACGTGGATATGAGAGGGAGGATCGTCGTCTGAGAACAAAATAATCTAACCTTAAAAGTTTCATTTTTAGTATAAGCTTTTTTTGATTTCTGTACTTTTTGTTCTGGGTTGGGGTTCTCAAATGGCGTCCGCGTTGTACTATTGATACTAGGCAATAATTAAAAAAAAAGTTTATTTGGTTCTTGAACATTTTAGCTAGTTACTAGGTTGTGTAGTACTAATGTATGTGAAGTTTCCAAACCGCACGGGGCCTGCGTGGGAATTACGGTCCTAGCCCTCTCACTCTAGAGGAGGCCTTAGCCCAGCTGTGGGAAGTATACAGAGCGAGACGAATAAAGAAAAAAATATATCGCTTGTGTTGAACTCTCGTTTTTCCCGCATCCTAAGCGATCCTGTTTCAAATCTATGCGGGACCGCTTCGTTTTTACAAAGTTAAGGTCTTGTCCACACCTTTGTTTTAAAAGGGTAGGTAGGTATAAAAAGGGTAGGTATGGATAAAAAGGGTTTAGGGTTGCTAAGGTTTGAAAAGGATTTAAGGAGCAATCTGCGGCTTTTAAACGTGTGCGATGTAGGTATTTTGTTAAAAGTATTAAATTAGGTATTAGCTTTTGCTCGCGGCTCCGCCCGCGTGGTATTCGGTTAGCGTGCTGTTCCCTCGGGAATTGTGCATTTTTCCGGGATAAAAAGTAGCCTATGTCGCTCTCGGGCCCATAAACTATCTTTATGCCAAAAATTACGTCGATCCGTCGCTAAATAATTTTCAAAAGCTAGTTGCTAAATAATTTACTGAATCAGCAGGGCTACTACGGAACTCGAAGTTCGTATCGTACCGTCCCTCTCGCTCTCTTATTAAATAGTATAAGTGTCAGAGGGACCGCACGACACGAACATCGAGTTTCGAGTTTCGTAGTAGCGCTGCAGGCGTTACTTTGCGGAGGTCCATATCAGTGTATTGTGATGGTGGTGATATGTGTTTGTGTGATTTGTGTGTGTTCTTAGTATGGAAGTGGAGGAACTGCATGAACACGCATATCTTTCACAAACTTAGCTATCATAAAGTCGCGGGCGAGCAAAGAAGTTATTTTAGTTCTAATATTGCTGTTCATACCTTTAACTTTAGATACATCTTATCACCATCCTGTATACTGGAAATGTCAATAATATATAGGGTCTCGTTTCACGTTATCAGAATTATGAGGAAGCAGGTGGTGTCAAACGCACAAAAAGCATATCAACTATTCCCGAGTTGTATTCATATAATGACTTGTTTATGAGAGCACTTCATTCATTCATCCCAGCCTATAGGTACACGTCCCACTGCGGGGCACAGGCCTCCTCTCAGAACGAGATGGCTTGGGCCGTAGTTCCCACGCGGGCCCAGTGCGGATTGGGAACTTCACACGCACCATTGAATTGCTTCACAAGTTTATACAGGTTTCCTCACGATGTTTTCCTTCACCGCAAAGCTCGTGGTAAATTTCAAATGTAATTCCGCACATGAATTTCGAAAAACTCAGAGGTGCGATCCGAGGTTTCAACCTACGACCCTCTGCTTGAGAGGCGATAGGTCAAACCACTAGGCCACCACCCACCACGGCTTCATTCATTGCATTCCTTTAATCCCTTGCTGTATCATTTCATAATAATTAAAGCTTTTTTAACCAAAACTAATTATAAACATCGTTCATAAAATATATGTATAATATGTTTCAGTTTACAAGTTATCTATTTATGTAGTCTTATGTATAGTAATAAAACTGTAGTATGTCTTTGTAGCGGTCCGAGGGTCACCAACGGTGCTGGCTGAAAATCAGCGCTGAGGTGTTTATTATTAACGCTTCAGCATTATGCTGAGCCAGTGTCCGATTCACAACCGCAATGACGCTTAATTTCCTGTGTTGTCTATTTGTACTTAATGCTATTGTTGTGTCTTGTGTTGTGAATAAATGTATTTTCTTTCTTTCTTTCTTTCTTTAATGGTTGCTCCCACATTATAGGTGCAAAGTTGCGTTTTGATTCGTACTACAGTACTGTGCATTTAGTGTGGCGTTTTCACAAAACATTCGTTTACTATTCGAAGACGTAAATCGAGGGCTCGATCGTCGATATGTAGCCGCCACATGTCCACGGTGCGGCGTCGTCACCCGCTTTCGTTCCGATACGCGGACGAAATAGTTTACGCAGCAAACATACACTCACAAAAGTTGTTGCGCAAACTTTCCGCTAGAGACGCTGTCCGTGTTTCCATACAAATTGAGATTTTAACGCGAACGCGATCGAGACGTATTTGTAACCGAAAACTTACACTAGGGGCACTGCTTGTTAATTAGAACGAAACTATACTTGAAACGTTTAGTTTATTAAATAAATGTAAACAAACTTCAGCTGCCAAATTTGTTACATTGAAGGATTTTAAACATTTTACTTATCTATTAGTATAAATACAAACTAGACTAGTGTATTTAAATACAAAAATGTAAATATTTAGGTAGTTTAATGGGGGAATTCGACTATTAAGACACCAATTGACGTCCTTTTGTTTACATTTAGTTAAACCTATCCAAACCATACGTACCTTTGTATGGAAACGCGAGCGTACAGGGGACTCTTAAGTAAGTTATAGTTAGACAGCAAATCTTACAGTAACTGCCCGAATCTGACCGGGAACTAAATGACCAATAACAATTACATTTATGTGTGTATGCCGGCCGTATTTTAAATATGCCCATGTGTATTAAATGATATTGTAACGGATAACTCACGTCTTAAATCGAGTTTAGCTCGACATGTTTCGGGTTATTTCGAAACCCTTCATCAGTGGAGTACGCGACTCGGCGGCTGCCGCAACACGCGCACTACGCGCCACCGCTCTGCCCATGTGCGTAGATGTGGTGGGGCGCGTCATTTTAGATTAGACAAGCTCTATTGAACACGGTATTTGGTAACTCCTGAATTTACCATATCTTGTATATTGTTATGAAACAACAACGGTGAAATGCTTACAGGGTTGTCAACCTTAAAAAAAAATTCCCTCGTACTATGACCAGCCAAAAATCTCGTGTTTTGGCTTTCAAACCTCGTACATTTATTATTATGCATATAAAACGTGCTAAAACCAAAATGAAGGCATGTAAAACTATTGCAAGTTTCCTATTAAATAAAACATCGCTGTACCTATCTCAAAAAATCTTTTCTCAAGACCCAAAACTCAAGTAAAATCACAAAAAACTAAATTTGTCTAGGTATAAGTATTATTACAAAACTTTGCAAATAATAGTTGTATGGCAATATTATCAAAATCTCCTGTATCAGAAGCTCCTGTCAGTTTCTATGGGCGTGTATATGTCGGCGGCCGATCGTAAAATCCGCCAGATCACGAAATTCCTAGGCATATCATGAAACGCCGCCATTTCATGATATGCCTAAAAGTTGACCAGGCATATCACGATGTGCCTGAGAAACAATACGGCAGATCGATTAGAGCAATGCATTCGTCGATATTCCTAGCTCTATACCGGGCACATCGTAAAATAGTTTCTTTTTTGGCCACTGGTGGCGCTGCGTATGCTATGGCGGCCGTTACCAGCTGACCGGCCGTGTCGTCTGTTTTCAGCGCGTAAAAAATGTCGGCGTCGCAATTAAATTGTCTTCTTATCTTATATCATAGTGTTCAAAAAAGTGTACAAGAAGCATTTCAACAAGAGCTCCATTCTTTTTATGAAAACCAAACGAATTCTGTGCGCAATGTAAAAAACCATGGACATCTAAATAAAATCTGCCCGTATTTTAGAGGTTAGTATTTTGTTGATAGTAAATAAAGTATTCACTAGTTGTTATTTATCTATAAAGAAATATGATAAATATATTAATTTCTTAAATGTATACTTTTGCGTTCTCGGTTTATACTGAGCGGCAATTTTATTACTCGTACTTATAGTAGGTACCTAAAAGATTACTTACCAAAATGACTGCAATTGTAAACGCATATCACGATGTGCCTGAGAAACAATACGGCAGTTCGATTAGAGCAACGCATTCGACGATATTCCTAGCTTTATACCGGGCATATCGTGATATGCTGAAAAGAAGAAAAAAATAGGTACGACGAGCGAAGCGAGGAGTGGTTAGTATGAATTGTGACTACTACGCACGAGCCGAGCGAGCGAAGCGAGCGTGCCGCGGCAGCGGCCGGCGAAGTGCCAGAAACGATTTGCCGGCATTTCATGATATGCCTAGGAATTTCATGATCTGCCTAAACTAGCCAAATCATGAAATGGCGGCTGTTCATGATATGCCTAGGAATTTCGTGATCTGCCTAAACGTCACCAGGCAAATCGTCAAACGGTGAGTTTCGAACGATATGGCGGATGTCCCTTAGCCAATTCATGATATGCCTAGGAATTTCGTGATCTGGCGGATTTTACGATCGGCCGCCGACACATACACGTATTGAACGATATGCCTAGGAATTTCATGATCTGCCTAGGAATTTCATGATCTGCCTAGGAATTTCATGATCTGCCTAGGAATTTCACGATCAGCCTAGGAATTTCATGATCTGCCTAGGAATTTCATGATCTGCCTAAACGTCACTAGGAAAATCGTTAAACGGTGGGTTTTGAACGATATGGCGGATGTCCATTAGCCAATTCATGAAATGGCGGCGTTTCATGATATGCCTAGGAATTTCGTGATCTGGCGGATTTTACGATCGGCCGCCGACATATACAAAAAACAGGGCCGGTATTTCCATGTCGGTGTTATCCGGGCCGGGAAAGGTGTCACCCATCAAAATCTCCTTCTCTCTTTCAAAGTGTCCTTGTACCTCGTACAGATATTTTGACTTGAGTTTGACTACAAAATTGTACAATATAAATTTGTCTATAAAAAAGAAGGATAGCATGATACGAGCTTCGAATTTGAAGCCCCCTTATATCATTTGACAGGAAACCCCGGTAGATTAAAGATAAACGTATGTGCTTAGTACGGCTTTTGTAAACACTGGCATGTGACTTTATAGAGGTGTAAAATTCTTTTGTAAGCCGGCAAGCTCGCGCTTTTACACCATAGTTAAGCTTTTTATAAAATACGTAGATCGTAAAGTTTTTATTAGAAGAGTATTAAGGATTATGATGTGATTGTAAATTTTTGCTTGTAATGTGAGGAAGTTAATAGTCATTTTAGACTTGAATGCGCAAAGTTTAACTTTATCATAGTTTATTTTGCTTTCATCATCATCATCATCATGTCAGCCGAAAGACGTTCACTGCTGGACATAGGCCTCCCCCAAGGCTCTCCACTCAGACCGGTCTTGTGCTTTTCGCATCCACCGCAATCCTGCGATCTTAACCAGGTCGTCGCTTCATCTTGTTGGAGGCCCACCGACAGCTCGTCTTCCGGTCCGCGGATGCCATTCGAGAACCTTCTGACCCCATCGGCCATCAGTCCTGCGAGCAATATGCCCCGCCCACTGCCACTTCATTTTGCTTTGGATACGGTTAAATCTAGATCTAGTCTAGGTCTTATTCAATATAGTGATATAGTGTGACATTGCTAATGTTTTGTGACGTGTCGTGTCTTTTTGCATGCAAACATTATTTTCAATTTTAAAATTGAATTTTTTTATTAACCTAAAATAAATTAAATAAAGATGTTGTGCAATGTGTACATAGACTCAATACTCATCCGTCCTGGTATCGAGCACTAGCGATATCTATCGCTGTCATCGCTGCTGCTTAAGTAGCGTAGTAGAAAAAAGCAACCTGCATAATGCAGTGTGCATAGGAAAAATTCGTGTCTAGATTCCTGTCCAGCGGTGGTGTAGGGGTTATAATAGCAAGCAGCACGAATTGCTGAGGACCTGGGTTCGGTGCCCAGCGCTGCTCTCTTTTTCTGTGTATTTCCACGAGCGTCCCAACCGCTGTCAGTCCCTTGCCTGAGATTTTAAGAATTGGAAGGCAGATTGTTTTTTAATTATGACGTAAATAGATTCTGTACTCAGCCCAGAATCTATTTCAATACAAAAATCAATGCATATGAATTATTTACTTCTTAATATTATAAACAGCTAGGGACTGACAGCGGTTGGGACGCTCGTAAAATACCCGCATCCATGTCTCAGTTTGTACGAGTATATTCAGTACAAGTTGCATTGTTGACCGAAGCTTCTCACAGAAATCAAGGCGTATTATAATGAATGATGATATCCGCAGTAGAACTAAGGTTACTGACATAGCCCGAAGAATTGCGAAACTGAAGTGGCAGTGGGCGGGGCACATTGCTCGCAGGACTGATGGCCGATGGGTCAAAAGGTTCTCAAATGGCGTCCGCGGACCGGGAGACGAGCTGTCGGTAGGCCTCCAACAAGATGGAGCGACGACCTGGTTAAGATCGCGGGATCGCGGTGGATGTGAAAAGCACAAGACTGGTCTGAGTGGAGAGCCTTGGGGGAGGCCTATGTCCAGCAGTGGACGTCTTTCGGCTGACATAATGAGGATGATAATGATTATAATGAATATTGGTTTTAGTACATTGATCTTTATTTAACTTCCACGTGTTATCCCTGTAATCATTGCAAGCCTCTATTAATCAGAAACTCGAACTATCCTCATGGTAAAAGTTCGATCGATGGGTAATGAGTGGGTACGGTCGAATTCCTCCGTACCGCTAAATCAATTTTAATGAAAGGAAATATATCATTTAGCTATCGGGGTCGTAGAAATGTGAGTTTAAATACATATTACGACATATGAGACTTGTTTACGTTCGCGGCTTTGTCCCTGTGGTAAATTCTCGTGGAAATTTTCAAAATTTCGCCTTTATCCCTCGTCTACATTACAGAGAATTTTATTATAAACTTTTTACATCTGGGAGGCTATCCACAAATTATGTCTCACCAGTTTTGATTATTTTCAGCCCCCCTTGAGTGTGTGAGATTTATTTGTATTTTCGATATGGTTTCACGGAATACCCGTAAAAGTAACAAATTTGGAGTTGAAATAAAAAATACAAAAAAAAAGATTCCAAAAAAAACAATTACAACTTTTGTTGATCGAAAGTGAGACGTAAACGCGACGTGATCACAAAAAAATGTCTAGACATCGTTAAAAACATCATTAAATACTTAACACAATAAATTTTCTTAATTTTCAATTTAGCTCCGAAAATAACGAAATTTTAATAGAAACTCGGTAACTAGTATAAGCAGGCTATAAATTTGGGGTACCGTCGGCAAATTAAGCACGATGGGGTCATTTGCTATAGAATGTTCGATTTGCGTGTGAACGTCTCATTTGATAACATCCACTATCGCCCTGGACGGGATGGCTATGTGCTAGATGAAGCATTCATTTTATTTTTATTTTCACTTTTATTTTTTAACTAGATCCGAGACGTGGTGCTTACTATAGGCCTTATAAATAGGCAGAGTTGCTCAGTGAGCTATAGAGAGAGCTATGCTTAGGGTTTCTCTTCGGGATCGAATCAGAAATAAGAATGAGGTAGAAGAACGAGGGCACAGATTACCCCCCCCCCCCTCCGCACAGCCAAGGGAATTATCTCGTTGGGTACGAAAATTTCTCGAATTTAGACCGCGAATAAGCATAAGCTTAGGACGTCTAGCAACGAGATAGACGGATGACCTGGTTAAAGCCGGGAGTTCTCTGTGGATGCAGGCCGTTTCCAACCGAAACAACTGCAGGTATATCGGGGAGGCCTATGTCCAGCCAGGACGTCCTTCGGCTGATGACTTGCATATAATTGAGATTGTTTTTTTGGAATCTCTTCGTATTTTCTATTTCAATTCCAAATTTTTACTTATACGGTCACGATATCTCTTGTCCGGGTGAGCGGTTAGTTCCAAAAGTTTCAATGGAATGCTGGAAGTTTCTCGATGAGGGCTACGGCATAGATGGCACTGCTTAAGTGCTTAAATAAGAAACAAACAAGCTGAGATATGTGGTGTATAGGGGAAATTCGTGTCTGGACAACGGTCCAGCAGTTGTGTAGCGGTATAGCACACGGCACGGAATGTCTAGGACCTGGGTTCGATTCCCAGTGCTGGTCTTATTTTTCTGGTTTTTCTGTGCATTTATATTTCAGTTAAGACATCCACACAAATGATTACATATTTATATTTATATATCATATAAAGAAAGTATATGTTTACTTATTTATTGCATAAAGCCGTCCCACGCCCGTGTCCTTGTTTCGTCGTGGTGTACAAGCCTACTGTCTAATCACTGAATACATTAACCGTAACAAATACATTCCCTATGTTAATAAGTCCGCCTGATTAAAACTGTGGATAACGTCTAATAAGGCTTTCATTAATATTTTTTGGTGAAAGTTAAAAAACAAAATTTTGTTCATTAATGACTTTGGAAGAGGTCGACCTAGGCGTAGCTATATCGATCAGATAAGGGAGAAAGTCGGCGTCGCGTCGTATCAAGAGGTCAAAAAGATGGCTCAAAGGAGGGATGTGTGGAAGGTACTCTACCGACAAGAGTATAATAACTAAGTTGAAGAAGAAGAATGACTTTAACCACCGCAGAGTGAAATGAGTTTTAAGTAAAATCATTTTTCGGTTAACTGTCACAACGTACAGATTAACTACTTACCAAAGACTTGAAATTGAATTGTTAATAATAATTGCGGTTTTTTTTTCAAAAAATAATTATTGAAGAGAGACTTCCTTATTGAGAGGTGCGGGAAACCGGTGGATGCAAGTGGCGAGTTGTCGTTCATTGTGGCGGTCAAGTAGGACGACTTTATTCTGCAGTGGACGTCTTCCGGCTGATGATGAAGATGACTTACTGAAGAACGGTCAAAAATGTACTATAAAGAATTTTTTCGCATTCATCTCGAAAAATGATGATGATGTGCTGTATCAGGTATCACAAAAAGACTGAAAAAAGATTAAGTACTCAAAATTTACATAAAAAATCGATGGTATTCTGGCAGAACTGGATAAGTGCACAATATTTATATACATATACGGTTTTGTTAGATAAGTAAAGTATAAAAAATTTAGTATGCCTATGTATTTGGGTGTTATGGGGTAGCCGTGGTGGCATAGTGGTTTGACCTATCGCTTCTCAAGCAGAGTGTCGTGGGTTCAAACTCCGGCTCGCACCTCTGAGTTTTTCGAAATCCAAGTGCGGAATATAAAAATAGGCTAGGATGATGATGATGTATTTAATTTTGCACTTATTCTGTTTTGCCCTTGTTTTGCCAGAATACCCTCGAAATAAATAATATTTGCAAATATGCTGGGGGTAAAAGGCTGGTCTGTTTTCAATTAATCAACGGGAGCGAAACCGAAGCATGAAGCTGGTTAAAAATATTCAATTCAATCTTTAAGGAAAAGGAAATTAAACCAAATATGACCTTTCGGGCAACTTAATTAGTATGCTACCATTTTATAGAATAGAAAAAGGTTTTTCCCTTCGCGCGGGTAATTATCTTTAATAAGGGAATTGGGTTTAATTACATCGGCTTTTATGTATTTCAAACCAAAAAAACGTCTGATGAAGTACTGCGTTAGCATGAGCTTGTTTCATTTTATTTTCTTTGCCTGGGAAAAAATGAGACGCAATTATTACTAAACAAGTGAAAAAAATATAATATAGTAGGTGGTCCGTTTAAAAGTGACCTTCACACATCTGTAAAGCATTTTACAGTAAATTTAGTATGAAAAAAAAGTCTGTAAAGTTTGCCTAAAAATTCCTGACCAAAATAAAAAAAAAACTACAACCGTCAT
Organism: Choristoneura rosaceana; assembly: GCA_037349165.1. NCBI lineage: Eukaryota > Metazoa > Arthropoda > Insecta > Lepidoptera > Tortricidae > Choristoneura > Choristoneura rosaceana. The sequence continues at coordinate 3,776,364 of JAZBNJ010000007.1, forward strand.
GCAAATTCAAACCAGATTTTTTGCAGTTACATATACCTTAACCATTACTTTTGCAATGAAATAGCCCTCGTGAGTTTTAACATTAATTTATTGTATACAAATGGGTAAAAAATTGTTTTGATTTGTACCTGCCAACCCGTAGTCATGCCATGAAAAAAAAAAATAGACAACCTTACGTTTATACATTTTATATTCTTATTCTTTCGACTGGTATTAAATTTATGTGCGTGAGTATTATGCGTGTGAGTTAAAAAAAGTAGTTGTTTAATTATAGTGTAGACAGGTTTTTTTTAGTAAACAATCAAACATCAATCCATTACACAGATGGGTGAAAATCCTCTATACTTTGAATCTTAGACTAATAAGGCAATACACAGTCTACACACTAATTTGTCCAGTGGACTGGACTGTCCAGTGGTGGTGTAGGGGAATAGCACGCAGCACGGAATGCTGAGGACCTGGGTTCGATTCCCAGCGCTGGTCTATTTTTCTGGTTTTTCTGTGCATTCATGTTTCGGCTTGTGTTTTCGTGTGAAATATTCACTCATAAATCCTCAAAAAAGAGTATAGGTTACTTCAAATCGAACATAGAAAAACACTCCCAGCAAATGGAAGAGAAATTTACTGGCAAAAAGATCGCGACGTACGAATAAAAACAGTAACCGATACTGAATAATAAATGACATGGGTAGAAACGATACTTCAATCGGTACGGTGGACATTATTTCAAAGGACTTCATTTTTAAGCTTCTATCTACACACACATTATACGAATACAATACATAATGTTTAACGTAATGGACAATGCAGAAAAAACAGTCCAGCTTAAATACGAGTAATGGGGTTTCGGAAAATGTCGGATATTTTTGCTCGTCAATGTTTATTTTTAAAATTCAATGGGTTTCAATTTTATTCTCAAATGGATTCTCACATGGCATGACGTGACATATTCAAACGTATAGCCATTAGTAAAGAAAAGTAAGAATAAAAAGCAATTAATAGTAAGAAGTGTAAACTGTTCAAAATATAATACCCAACTGCAGTGTTCCTTTAATCGATCCGGATACCTATAAGAGACCTGTAGATCGATCTATGCTACTTAAAAAAGCAACGCCTAAAGATGTATATAAAATAATTATGAAAACTCAGAGTAGGAAGCCCCGGGTATAGATGGTGTACGAACTGTAGATCTTAAGCTTATAGCAGAGAAAATCTCATCGGCTATAGCGCACCTTATCAATAGTAGCATTACTTGTGGTTTGTATCCTGATAAACTAAAAGTAGGGCTTGTGCGGCCAATCTACAAAGGAGGGGACGCGAAGGATTGCTCATGTTATAGACCTATTACCATGCTTCCTAGTGTGGACAAGGTGGTGGAAAAATTTATCAGTAATCAAATACATTCGTTCTACAATACACATAACATACTCTCTGCCAATCAGTTTGGATTCCAGCCCAAAAAGAGCACTTCTATGCTTTTGTCAAGATTCACTGATGAAGTTAACCACCACTTAGATAGCAAAAAACATGTGCTTATCATTTTTATAGACTACAGTAAGGCGTTTGACACCTTACGCCACGATACGTTAATACATAAGTTGGAGGATACCGGTGTCCGGGGTCAGGCGCTGGAGTGGTGCGAAAGCTACCTACGTAATAGGTCCTGCCATGTCAAAATAGGAAACTCGTACAGCGATAAGGTCCTAGTGACTGAAGGTACGGCGCAGGGTTCCGTGCTTGGTCCCCTCCACTATTTGGCCTACGTTAATGATATGAACTTCTGCGTTGAGAAATGTAGCGTGTACCAATTTGCGGATGACACGTGTCTCGTTTCTGCAGACCGAAACGTTGAGGTAGCAGAGAGAAATCTGCAACACGACTTTGACGTCGTCTGCAAGTGGTCACACGATGCAGGACTCGTTCTTAACGCAGCTAAGACTAAGCTATTACACGTGCATTCTAGCCATTCAAGAACAACTAAAACAGTCAAGATTGTAGGACATAATCATCAGTGCCTACACTCAATACCGACCGGCTCTGCTGGCTGTAAATGTCCGCCGTTAGACCAAGTTACTAAACAAAAGTATTTAGGGCTCATAATCGACAACCGATTCAACTGGGGTGATCATATTGATATGATTTGTGCCAAACTACGTGCTATAATGGCAAAAATATTTATTTTAAGAAATAGAATTCCGTATAAAATTAGATTGGATTTGTATAATGCCCTCGTGGAGAGTATCATCTCCTATGGATTGAGTAGCTATGGACGAACCTTTAAATCCTATCTTGATAGGATTTATAAACTACAAGTTAGATTACTCAAACTGGTAGTGCCAACTCATATTAAAAATAATCTTACATGTAAAAGTGATCTCTTCTCAAAATGCGGAGTTTTACCAGTATACAGTAAATTTGAATTCCAAATTCTAAAAGAGCAATACTTTAGAAGTGAAATCCAACATGTAGTGTCACACCCAAAAATTACACGACAAAAAGTAAATAAAATGCTAAAAAAGCCAGAGTTCACTAATTATTATGGCAAAAGAACCTCCGAATATATACTAGCAGACTTAAAAAATAAACTCCCAAAAGAATTGAAAGATGTGCTCACACAAAGAAACATATCAACTGTTTTAAAAAAAGAAATGTTAAGTAAAATTAGAAATACGCTCGGAGACGTTTAACGTTCTAAAATATGCAATATAATAATAATGTTATTAGAAATAAACATATAAATAATAATAATTAATAATAAACATCAAATTATGTTTATTTGTAAAACTGGCATATCTGAAGCATCCTGTATTGAGAGCGTATGGACCGGTTTCTGGGCGGCGCGGCCAGCCGGCCCGTCCGATGGTGTGCGATGTGGGTAGGTACGGAGTTTTGTGTCTGAATTGGGGGTAGTTGCGAATAATTATATGTTAGAATATTATAATTGTAGTATGTGTTAGTACAATATGTAAATTGAGTAAGTATCAAAATAATATTGTTATTTACAACTATTGTGGAATGTAGCATCGATACAAACCGTGATGCGGTTTAACAATGCGATAAATGAATAATTGTATTTTTCTTATATTAATTAATAAATAAATAAAAATAAAATAAATAAGTCGTGGTGGCCTTGAGGTTAGACCTACGGCCTCAAGCAGAGGATAGGGGTTCAGACCCGAGCTCAATACATATCTGAATTTTACCGCGAGCTTTACGGCGAAGAAAACGTCGTGAGAAACATGCACAAAGAAGCCATTCAATGGTGTGTGTGAAGTTCCCAATCTGCACTCAGCCCGCGAGGGAAATTACGGCTAAAGCCCTCTCATTCTGAGCCTGCGCCTGTCCTGAACCTGACCAGCTGCGGGACGTTATATAAGTTGGGATGATGATGATGACCATAGTAGACTAAGGACGTTTTGTAGGCTTTTTTAAATATCGATTTAAGGCTTAAACTAACAGTTCTTGTATGGATCTGACAGGAATTAATTCCACTTAAACCTAGATTAAAAAGCCTGCAAGTAGACGTTATAATAAATAGTAATTGAGTGTGATTTCTACAATTATGCTTCACTCGGTCTTGTTTATTAATAATCTAATAAAACATGCTTATCGGCGAACCGACACCGATAAAGACACAGACTTCTCATACATAACACGCGCAAACTGATGACGTGTATACTAGAGGAGAGACCTATTTACTAGAATAAGTTTTTGGAATAGTTTTGGCTTGGACGCGTGAGTACGCGTTCCCGCCCGCGATTCTTTTAGCGTACGAGTATTTAGGAGTACGGCGGCTGACAACGTTCCGCCAACTTGAAAACAAGCATTTATGTCCACTTTTTAACTGAAAATTTTATAAAATTGCTGACAGTCCTAAGCCTGTATAAAGCATGAGGGAAGTTTTAGTCTGTGTTTAATATATGATAAAAATAAAAAATAAATAAATGTAAAGACTGAACTGTGACGTGGAATTCGATAGTTGGATATTCGTAATGGCTCCTCTACACAATCGGCCATGATGGGCGATTACAGGCGATCACGATTGTTTGGAGGGCTTAATTGTCAACAGTTGGCCATGATCGGCGACGATCGCGCGTAATCGCCATTCTGTCGGTTTTTTGGGCAAACATCAAAGGAAATTGCGGCAATGATTGTGCGCGTGCCCACACGATCGTCCATCATTCAGTTTGAATTACCTTGTTCTGTTTCGATGTATGGTAAGCATCCACCATCTTCTCCGCCTCCACTTCTTTTTCACGATCCGTTTATTAACGATATTTATACGCTAATTACTTAAATAAATAGCCGAAGCTGCTACTGTTTCGGCATCCATCTCGGGCGGCTGACAAATAACAAATGTGCCACGCACGATTGTGTGGGCAGTAGCGCAGGGATAGTGACAATCGTCGCCCATTGTGTGATCGCCCATCATGGCCGATTGTGTAGGGGAGCCATAAAACTAGTACAGTGTAACGCAATCATGGGAGCGCATTCACGGGAATCATTTTGTTTACGCAAGTACTCGTAGATACTCGTGGACCTAGTCTTTGGATCGACGCTTTTCGTGGACGCGTACACGCAAGACTCAGTCCGCGTTTGCCTAGTACGCCACACCTCTAGTCTATACTAGCCATTTTGTGTGGTTGTGTAGCGCTCTAATACACTATCACCTGCGTAGTGATGTCGATTGTCCATTCTGTATACAGTACTATTACCATATTCAACGTTCAACAACTTTAATAGTAGTTTATGTAACTGTTGCCAGAGATAACGTGAGAATAAGACATTAAAATATGACTGTGGGTTTATTAAATGAGCCGACGTTTGCATACACTGCTTTATCTTTACACATTTTATAGACAAACTAATATTAGCAACAAGACAAACGGAACATAAAAACGGGCCAAGAGCGTGTCGGACACGCCCAAAATAGGGTTCCGTAGCCATTACGAAAAATTTAAGTAATATTTTTCAAAGGATTTCGTATTTTATAAGGAATCTGCCAAGTTTAGGTATATTTTATACCTTACGCTGCTATTTACTCATAAACTACTAATATTTCTCAAGAAAACTTAGCCGTTATAGTTTTCCTTGGAAGTTTGATATACTGCCTACCATCCTGAATTTTTTCAAATTTTTCGACCCACCGGTTTAGATTTTAGAGGGGGGGGGGGGACGCTCCATTTTAATGAAAATTTGCACTTTAAAGTTGAATATTTCGCAATCAAATGACTGAATCGAAAAATCGTTTGAGTAAACCCCTAATGGTTTTAAAATACCTATCCAACGATACCCCACACTATAGGGTTGGATGAGAAAAAAAAAATCACCGCCACATTACGTCTATGGGAGGTACCCTAAAAAAAATTGTTTTTGAATTTTTAATTGTACTGTTTTGTCGGCATAGTTTACTTATATATCCGTGCAAAATTACAGCTTTCTAGCATTGATAGTCCCTGAGCAAAGCCGCGGACGGACAGACAGACAGACAGACAGACAGACAGACGGACAGACAGACAGACAGACAGACAGACAGACATGGCGAAACTATAAGGGTTCCGTTTTTGCCATTTTGGCTCCGGAACCCTAAAAATGGCACTAAATGAAAACTTTTCTGACGCATATAATCACGCAACTGTATTTTCTTGTTTCAGAAACAAACTAGACGCTCATATCGTTTGAAATCTAATAACACGCGATAATTTCAAAATTGTTTGCAACTGACATTTCGATCACAAAAAAAACGTAATCTTTTTCAGTTTACTTTTAGAGATGCTCGAAATTTGAATATCCTTCTGTCGCTGTGAACCTTAAACGCAATGTGCATAAATAGCGTTATTCCTAGACCAAACGAGAGGTAAGCGTATGAAAATTTTAAATCCATTGCATTTTAGCTCAAGAGTGAAATACATTTATGAATAACGCGATTTAGGTACACCCAGTTTTAGGTGTACAATACCAAAGGATCAAACAAACCTTCGTCAAGTTGGAGACAAATACCTTAATTAATTTTTTCTCAATTTAGTTTATAACAAGCCCTTATGGATGTCAAAAAAATTACCATTGGTCCGGAAAAACCTGAACAACCCGGCACGAAACTCAACGAGGTAATGGCTACTCTAGTACTTGTTAAAATCTCTAAATGTCTTGAAATTTACTATTTCCGCGAGATTTTACTACCCAAATTATACGCCCTGGACTAACCATGTCGAGAGGCTAGATGCGATCATTAAAATTTCTATGGACGACTTTCTGGCGTTAGATCTAATTGCGAAGAATATTTCTCGAACATTTGTTAGCGTGGCTGTTAAACACCAATTAACGGAAACACTTTAATGAACTACAGTGAAAACTTAACACTGGATAGATGTTGGTTCATTATACTTACTCATTTTTTGGTTGCGCGTATTTCTTCATCTAAATTTGAAATTCAGACAGTTGCATTTAAGAGTACATCTCTTTACTATTATATATTCTGTGGGCTCAAGATAGGTTACCTAGTCAAATTGCGCCCGTTTTAGGTATTTTCTTCATATTACTAAAACAAATACCTACATATTTAAAAAATGCATACGCTATACAATTGATCGTGACCTGCCGCGCAATATATACGCTCGTACTAAGGATTTATTTCGATTTTAATGACGACTTTGGAATTGTGTTTCTATCCAACGATCTAGAAGTAATGTTTCTACAGTGTATGATTTATAGAGTAGATCCTCAAATTTGATGTAGCAAGGGATTGAATTCGGGGTTAAAACAAATCCCTGTTAACTGTAACATCATTTCGACATAAATTCTAAGGCTTCATGCATAGAATTTCCGCAGCGATATCCTATCCCCGTTAGACGTAATGAAGAAGTTTCTCAGAGGATTCCTCTGTATGAACTTCGTCAAGACTAACCCCTTACGTTCGTGACTCGTGCTAACGAGGTCATGTAAATAGATATCAGTACCTCAAGATGGGGAGAATGCGGATTTGAGTATTTGGGTCATACATGGAATAGGAGACACAAGTTGCTCTTTCTCTGGATTTTTGTTTGGTGGTTTAATTGTATCGGTTTTTCTTTATTTACCTAACTGTGTTTTCCTTTATTTACAAGCCGTGGTGGCCTAGTGGTTTGACCTATCGCCTCTCAAGCAGAGAGTCGTGGGTTCAAATCCCGGCTCGCACCTCTGAGTTTTCCGAAATTCATGTGCGCAATTTACCACGAGCTTTGCGGTGAAGGAAAACATCGTGAGGAAACCTGCACAAACCTGCGAAGCAATTCAATGGTGCGTGTGAAGTCCCCAATCCGCACTGGGCCCGCGTGGGAACTATGGCCCAAGCCCTCTCATTCCGAGAGGAGGCCTGTGCCCAGCAGTGGGACGTATATAGGATGAGATGATGATGATGATGACCTAACTGTGTAATTTGTTTAATGTATGATGACCAGATGGTTCCGAAGTAAGACAAACGCCATTTGCAAGGCCGGCAGATTGCTGAATTTGGGTCCATTTCGTGACATGTATAACAATTTATTTTTCATTTTTATCTGTTCTCATGTCCACACGTGACGACCAGTTGGCCTAGTGGTTAGAGAACCTAATTACGAAGTTAGAGGTCCCGGGTTCGATTCCCGTGTCGGGGCAGATATTTGTATGAAAAATACGAATGTTTGTTCTCGGGTTTTCGGTGTTTGATATGTAATTAAGTAAGTATATATCTATCTTTACAATTATATTTATCCGTTGCTTAGTACCCCTAACACAAGCTTTGCTAAGCTTACTTTGGGACTAGGTGAATTGGTGTGAATTGTCCCGTGATATTTATTTATTGATATCAACATGAGAATATTGTTACTAATAAATGTTTTCATTCTTTGTTTCTTTGGTAAATAGTACAGCGATACTAAGGTTTTCAAATATTGTAAATGGAGTTTTCAAGGTACCATCTAAACACCTTTTTGTTTACGGATATTTTCGTATTCGTCTAATTTGGATTAAAAAGGCGGATACTTCTCATCCCGGTAAATTGCGTAGTTACCAGACGAAGTCACGGGAAGCTTTTGTGTATAAAAATAAGGCAGTGAAGAACCGGAAATAAGGGGTTCTCCATCGTTTTCCCGAATTTCATATGCCCGAATGAATCATTTTCTATAATTTTCATTTGCCATAGAGTAATTTATTTCAGAAATAGTAATTTCTTCAGGGTTGATATTAAACAACTCCTAACCTAACCTACTGCATTCTAAATGATGACATTTAAAAAATCCTGAATCAAAATCAAAATCAAAATCAAAATATTTTATTGGTCTCAAATCATTTTACAAGGGCAAAGGTTGGGACCTCCCATTAAGCATAAAAATGCTTGTGTCAGGAGAGCCCGCTCTTCCACAACAATACATGTGCATGACCAGATTACATGTGCATAATATTAAATTATCGTTTAATTATACTTAATATAACTAACATACTACAGCAATTAACAATTAAAATACATTTGTTCAATTGTGTGTGTGTGCGTGTGCGTGTGCGTGTGCGTGTGCGTGTGCGTGTGTGTGTGTGTGTGTGTGTGTGTGTGTGTGTGTGTGTGTCTGTGTGCGTGTCTGCGCGTGCGTGTGTGTGACTGTGTGCGCGTGTAATGCCTGTTTTATGTATGTACGTGTGTCTTTGTATATGTGTTATATCAACAAAGCTTACAAAAGTAGTGCCTCCGTTTCATCATAAGTTAAAGTATCCAACCATGCCCTTAACATTTTCTTACATTCATAAACTTGCTTTGGGTATATGTTAAGTTTTTTGTTCAACAAATTATACAATTTTACAGATTGATAAGCAAATTGTCTCTTACACAGCACGAATACAGCACGGTTCTATGTATTTTATGGCAAACGTTTGTATGGCAAGTGAAATTCGAGCGAATTAAATACGGGCAAGTAAAGTTAAACGGAAATAACGATGTAATATAGTTCAACTATAAGCCAAAATACACCCTTGTCATTCTCGTGATTAGAAACTTTTTCAATTTGACAACCCGTAACTTTTAATTGCTTTGTAAAACTGATGATACTTGCGAAATTTCTTTCGGACCGTTCTTTTTTCACGCTGATAAATTGTAATTCTGTTATAGGGATGCGTTAATATCAAGAGAAAAAAAGGTTTAAAAAAATTAATAGCTGACGGAAGCAGGCAGAATAACTATTACAAAACTGTGTGTTTTTTAGGGTTCCGTAACCAAAATGGCAAAAACGGAACCCTTATAGTTTCGCCATGGCTGTCTGTCTGTCCGGCCGCGGCTTTGCTCAGGGACTATCAATGCTAGAGAGCTGTAATTACAAATTTTTATCACACTCATGTGATTAGGTACAGCTTAGCTTTCTAAGACTAGAAGTCTCTGAGCTAAGTTGCTAAAACCCTTGCACTTGTTATTAATATTTTCATTGTAACTCACCTCTATGGATTCTGTCCGAAACAAAATGTCTTATTATTAATAAAAGACAGATAGACAGAGATAGTGAAACTAATTCTTTAAATTTCTGCCACTATGTGGTGGCGCGTAGTGCGCGTGTTGTGGCAGCCGCGGGGTCGCGTACTCCTTTGAAGAAAGGCTACGAAATAGTCCGAAACATGTCGAGCTAAACCCTATTTAAGACGTGAGTTATCCGTTGCAATATCATTTAATACGAGTGAGTCTCACGGTAGTTTCATGTTCAAAACTATGACGAAACTTAACGAAATACAGACAGTTCACTTAAAACCCCTCTTTTTCTGTCGGGGGTTAAAAAAGCATCGCATATCTGCATCATCACCATCCCTGCAATCTCGTATTAAAATTATGACAGGTTTGATTTATCGAACTTACCTATCGTTTAAATGTGCTTGGTCATTTACTTTTAATAGGAGGATTTCAGCGCACTTCGGGTGTTACCGCCCTAGGGAGTAAAATGTGGACTTAGAGTTTATTGCCTCGTGGAAATTCGAAGTATGAGTCAGAAGTTCCTAAGTTATAATTAGAAAACTTGGACATCGATTCTGACCATAATTTATAATCTCGAACAAGTCTGCAGGGCGCGGAAGAAAATACTGTTTTTTTTTTAATTGAGCAATTTCAGTGGGAATGCATCTGAATATCGAATGTTAAAATATCGAATATATTAAAATATCGAATGGGTCAAAATATCGAAAAGCACAAGACCGGTCGCTGACATGATGATGATGATCCAAAGGTTTATTTTCTGAAACCGTAAACTTCTCAGGATTCATTAAAACGGCATCGTAATATAGAACCCCTTAGGTTAGGTTAGGTTAGATTTATAACAATTTAAACTAAATACAGTCTTAAGAAAAATACCTTTTCGATATTATGACCCATTCGATATTTTAATACATTCGGTATTTTAACATTCGATATTCAGATACGTACCCGTTTCAGTGATGTGTTGTCAAAACAGGACAGCATCTTGGGTAAAAAATATATTAGGGAGTCAGTAAGAAAAATTTTACTGCACCCTCTCTCTTTCTCTCACTCCCCTTGGATGTCGTTCTTTGCCTCTCTTTTTTCTCTCTCTTATTTTATCTAGGAGACTTTATTCACTAGGTAATAATAATAATAATTTATTTGAAAAACATCGATTACAATAGATTCCTTAGAACTAGAACTCCGCTCCCTAAATAGGTATTAAAACCTGTGCTTTAAGATAAGCGGCACTCCTCCTCGAAATAGATGATTAATCCATACTAATATTATAAATGCGAAAGTGTGTTTGTGCGTTTGTATGTTTGTATGTTTGTCCCTCTTTCACGCCGTAACGGAGCGACGGATCGACGTGATTTTTGGCATAGAGATAGTTTATGGGCCCGAGAGTGACATAGGCTACTTTTTATCCCGGAAAAATGCACAGTTCCCGAGGGAACAGCGCGCGATAACCGAAAAAGCCGCGGAAAAAAGCTAGTAATTAATATCTTGCGTGCGTGCATGCGTGCGTGCGTGCGTGCGTGCGTGCGTGCGTGCGTGTGTGTGAGTGAGACAATGTACTGACACTTCAACCACTCTCATATTTAGTTCTGTGGCCGTGATAATCCCATGTCGGTGCACGGCGAATTATAAAAGCACCAAAAATCTTTCTTCTTTAACTTTTCTTAGCCATTGTTATCCAAAATTCGATGTTTTCTCACCGTACCCAATTAAACCGGCGACAAAGCTATATATTTCAAAGTGAATTTGATCCTTCGTAATAACAGGTTCTTGGGGGCTTTCATGCCTCGCTCTAATGAGACTTGAGCATCGGTGGTGTTAACTATGTTGTAATGTTAGACGATGAAGATGATGAAGAAAATTTCCGAAACACGTTGAGAAATTTTGTCGTGCGTGTTGGCTGGTTGGTGTATGGTGGTGGTGAAGCACGCGCCGCTTATGGATGAGGAACCGGGTTTGAATTCCGGTCCTTGCTCTTTTCTAGTTTTTTTGCACCGTATCTCTTAAACGGGTGTTTTTTTTTTAATTTTAAAGCATGCTTTCTAGCGATGGTTCTTAGACATGTTTTAAAATCGGTACATCCTGTTGTTGAGATAATGAACTTTGAAGTCTCCTTGAGTAGTTGGCATTCATGGGCAGTAGTGTTCATTTCCCATCAAATGACCCGCTTGCTCGTTTGCCTCGCTGTCACAATAAGAAAGTCGGGGGTTTTCCAACTTTTTGTTGGTTAGGTTCGATTACGGTTAGTTTCAATATTGTTAAAGGTATACAGGGCGTCCCACGGCGATGCCACATGGAGGGAAAGTACCTTAAATATCATAGATAGGATGTTTTGCTGAAAGAAGGCTTTATTTTATTTTTAAAAGTTAGTAAAACTGCATTCAAAGATTTTTGAATAATTACATGGTTTGACTGGGAACCGAACCCGCTCCACTAGAAAAAAAAACACTCTGTAGTTTTCTCATACCGATCGAAAGGGTTTATTATAAGGATTATTTTTTGCTAAATAACCTAGTGCCGGAAATAAACGGAACACCATAAATTTTAACATTTTTAATAAAATAAATCAATTTATCAAATGCTCAAAATGAGTTCCATTCTGTTCAATACAAAGACGCACTCTTTTGACTATTTCACTTCCTGTCGATTTTTTGATCATTTTGTGGTGGATATTTAAAATAATTAATACGGAAATGATGCGAACTCCTCAAGTGGGCACTGATTCATTAGTAGGTACTAAAATTACGTTTGGTATAATGTCAGTTGTGTGGCCTTACGGAAATGTCATTTTCCGAACAAAATTTCACATCAAATGTTAAAATTTATGGTGTTCCGTTTATTTCCGGCACTAGGTTATTTAGCAAAAAATAATCCTTATAATAAACCCTTTCGATCGGTATGAGAAAACTACAGAGTGTTTTTTTTTCTAGTGGAGCGGGTTCGGTTCCCAGTCAAACCATGTAATTATTCAAAAATCTTTGAATGCAGTTTTACTAACTTTTAAAAATAAAATAAAGCCTTCTTTCAGCAAAACATCCTATCTATGATATTTAAGGTACTTTCCCTCCATGTGGCATCGCCGTGGGACGCCCTGTATATGTTCCAGTTAATCTTTGCTAAGTTTTTATTAATAAATACTCTTAATGACATTCTAAACCATAAAATACATATTATTATGATTCCTCTTAAATAATAATTTTATTTAGACCGAGTACATTCGTCAATGGAACCGAGTTATTCGGCCGAGTACGAGTATCAAAAAAACTACCGAGTACACCGAGTACCGAGTAGTAAACGAGTACTCGGCCCATCTCTAGTACCTAGTATTGTTTCTTTTCAAGTCAAATATCTGCCAGTTTTCCAAGAAATTACCATGATCAGGAGTGCATGTTCAATTATTTTAATCGCCATCCACTTAGTGCAAAGTTGGATGGACGCCAGGGTAATCTGCACACTGTAACTTTGCCCAATGAGCTAATAGCAAGTAGAGTATATTGGATACAACAATAATAGTATTACTGTCGTGTACGCACGCAGTTCTATACAATTTTCCAATTTTCTCGTTTAATTCCATGATTTTTTTAATGCAAAATAGAATTACGTTTGGCCTCAATTTCAATTTCAGTCATTATATGTAACCTACCTGTTTCTACTTCACCTACCGGTCCTGTTTGCGGATATATACTTTATCATTGTTATCTTACTCCCGGTCTATACTATACTTATCATGTCTTAAATGCAATGCTTAGCTATAGCTATGTTACTGCTTGTTCCTTAATAAAAAAAAAGTGCTACATAAACTAAAAATGATATCTTGGAACAAATCATAATATACAATCCGGTACATCGTCACTAAATACATAAAAAAGCTCATACCTCAAAATCGTTTTTTTTTGTGTTTTTTTAGGAACATTTTTCTAGGGCCTATTTGTTATAGTATTGCTTTGTGATACGAAAAATGCGTGCTTCTTGCTTTATTCACAACGAAGTCACCGGGGGTTACAAGTGCAGTAAGTCACTTCTAGAAAAAGATGGTACGACTCAGGAAGGCCCCGATAATGACGACATTGTAGCCATCCCTGCACTAACCTATGCATTGACTATACAATGACAATCAATATTGATAATAATAATTCATGCTTACCCAACACGACTATCATTGTGTTTGTCGTTCAATCAGAAATTGTACGCATTTTTCACACAAATTAAATTACATTTAAACTCTATTTGTCGTTTGCTCGATGTATTATGTATATGAAATTGTGTATTTTGTTCAGCTATTTCTGAGAACTGGCGAGCTATAAACTATACTGTGAAGGTTAGATTGTCTGGGACGAAAAAACACTGCATTTTACATTAGTTTTGATATTAGGAAGTATAAATACCTGACGTATCAGTGTGTGTTGCCAGTGATGACGTATGGATACGAGTCGTCGTGTTTGACTATAATTAGGTGTATTTTAAGGTAACATATGTTCCGCCAAATTTCACTTAGCAACCAATCTTTCGGCGAAGTTTCATTTGGCACACCAATCGTTAGCGCATAACTTTACTTCGCATTTTTCTTATTTCGCAACATTTTTATATTGCAAAATTTTACTTCGTCACACTTTTATGTGTCAAAAAATTATGTAGCAAATGGTTGGCTTAGACAAATAAAAAATTGTCAAACAACATTTGACCAATTCTTATCTAATAGCTAAACTACTACACAGTTTTAGAAAATTCTTGGTATGCATCCATAATTAGTATTTGCTTCTATGTCATCTTCAGTAATTTTTTTCTTGAAACCTTACATTTTATTCGTAAACTTTTACCCTAAAAAAAAATTCTACCCCTAAAAATACCCTAAATTTAGGGTAAATTATCCTAACGTGGGGACACTGCCAGATCTCAGGAATAGTCATAGTAATAAACACATAATAATGTGCTCGTAAAGACGCCAATTACTTTAACAATTATTATATGCAAGGATTTACATCTCATCCATCATCATGATGGTTTAGATATGGCCCTGAGTAAAGTACGTTGTATAATGCGGTGTTAAATAATAATATGATCGTTATAAAATGATAGATACTTTGTTATGTTGTAAGAACGCTGACGAGTTTCGAACACAACCAGAGGTCATCATCAGAGATCTCTGAAAGCAATTGTCTATAAAAAGAAGTTCATGTTTTTTTTTTCAAATCGAAATTTAAAATTTAAAATCTTAATTAGAACGAGTATGCGGGCTTGAGACTTATACTTACTGAACATACTCGTTAAAAAGTCACCTCAAAAGCGACACAAATTCGAAAGCATATAATTTATTCGGAGGTCGACTGTAGGTACGTAAACTGATAATTTGGCGGATCCAAACAATGTGTCGAAAGTTGCCCCCGGTGCCTGCGGACCCCTAATAACCGTAATCATTGAAATAAAGGGTTCGGATGGGTTAGACTACTTAAATGCGGACTTGGGCGACGCTATAATAACTACTTTTTCACATTAACGAAGATGCTACAGTCCTTACAGTCACTTTGAACAAGGAAATAAGTACCGTGAGACTCACTTATATTTGGACGACCGGATGGCCAAGTGGTTCGAGAACCTGACTACGAAGCTTAAGGTCCCGGATTCGAATCCCGGCCGGGGCAGATATTTGTATGAATAATACGAATGTTTGTTCTCGGGTCTTGGGTGTTTAATATGTATTTAAGTATGTATTTATCCATAAAAGTATGTTTATCCGTTGCCTAGTGTCCATAGTACAAGCTTTGCTTAGTTTGGGACTAGGTCAATTGGTGTCAAGTGTTCTATGATATTTATTTATTTAACCCTTTGGACGCCACGGTCGGCCACAGACGACAAATAAAATGTTTTGAAAATCGTTCTATAGATGCCACGAAATGCCAACATGACCTATGGCGCGATTTTCAGCTGTCGCGTTTTGCCGACCGTTTCGTTCAAAGGGTTAATGAAATTAGCAGATCGAGTTTAGCTCGACATGTTTCGGGCTAATTCCGTGCCCTTCCTCTAGTAGTAAAGATACGGTGGCTGCTGCAAAACGTGCACTTAGAAAAGGCTACTATTTGACCCGAAACATGTCGAACATGATGATGCAACAGTCAGTTTATTTTCGTTTGTAATACTTTTAAGTGTTTGTGTAAAATATTATTTTTAAATCCCTAATGCTTAAAAGGAAGGGTGTTAAGTATATGAAACACAAATGTAGACGATGCGATGATTTTAAATACCAAAAAAGAAGATAAGCTTATAGAAAAGTTTGTTCCAAATAACCGACACCAAAAGAACAAATATGAAAAAAAAGTAAAAGGGCGTAAGTGCGTTCGTGCCGCGCGCGGTTAGCCAAGGACGACTGACTTGTGTCCGTTCGTTAGTTTGAACGGCGCATCGTCCGACACACATGCAAACTACCTGACATGTAAAAGATACAATAAAACTTAACTAATAATATTGAACCCTAATGAGCACGTCGCTAACAAATACATGTCTGTTAATCTGGCATCGTTTTGGATGTACTAAATTTTAAATTTTTACTTACAAAATGCCGACCAATTTTAAATTTTCACTTACAAAATGCCGACCAATTTTTCCACAAAACAAACTTCTTATAAATTCACGCGTAACTTTTAACCCTTCGCGTGCATTGCGTGACTTACATTATAGTCCCACGCGGTTAGGGAGTTGTGATGAATCGGTGTTGCACGTGTTCAGACACGTTCGTTTGATAAACGTGGAATTTTGTAAATTGGCACGCGTAATTTTGTTTGTTTTTGGAAGTCGTGATGAGGAATAATTGAACGGGTTAAGCTGTTTGCAAAAAGAATTGCGTCCATTTTTAGACTTGTTAAAATTAAAATATCTTCGCATTTAAAAAGATGTTTTCTCAGATCAGATCTTGAGATGAATCGATACTTAATATTATAAATGCGAAAGTGTGTTTGTATGTTTGAGTGTTGGTCCGTCTTTCACGCCGTAACGGAGTGACGGATTGACGTGATTTTTGGCATTGAGTTAGTTTATGGGCCCGAGAGTGACAGGCTACTTTTTATCCCGGAAAAATACACAGTTCGCGAGGGAATAGCGCGCGATAACCAAATACCACTCGGGCGGAGCCGCGGGCAAAAGCTAGTTTTGTCATAATTGTTAGCGCTGCTATACTTCACTTAGCTTACTTACTTACTAGACTGACTAAGTTTGCTTACTTTTATGCTACTGTTTCACTAAAAATTCCTGTTAAAATTTTTGGTCTATTTTTAAATGTTTCTATCTCTATATTTTTTTTTAACGTTTGTGAAGTGCTTAAACTATTTTTTTAACTAGTATATTTTTCACTATCGGAAAAAAGCCTAACTCCCTAGCATACGCGTGACCACTTTACCAATTAAGTCAAATAGGTGGTTAGCGGCCTAGAACGATCGGCATATGACGGGAGCAAATAAAAAAGCGTTGATATGGGTTTAGTGAACGGTGCCACAATTTACAAGTTTTTTATATAATTAATACTGATTTGCAATCTAATTTGTATCACTGTGTTTAAGAATATATTATTAACACCAGAAATTTTTAACACTACTTGAAAGGAAAGTTGACTTTATTGTTAAAAAAAAACTGCATTTTTGGCAAGTGTATTTTCTTTTGATTCTTTTAGTTTTATGGTATCAATTGATAGGGTTAATTATAAGGATCAAATCTCTCTAATAAAAATGGTAGTTAAAATGAAAGGAAGACCATGAAGTATGAACTTTCTTTTTAATTTGTTTCAAAAGAACTAAAAATCTTTATTGCAATTTTTTTTAATAAACGAACCAGGACTTGTGCCTTTGAAGTTTTCGAAACTTGTGTGCGAATATACGCTTAAAATTATTTTTATTCATAAATCAAGTTGTTACATAGTCACGCCACTGGTGGTGTGAACATTTGCGAAACGCAATCCGAAGAGTGTGTTAAGAGTGTGTGAGAACTCATTCTTAACACACACCTGTCGAGCAATAATTAAAGCATAGATCGTACTATGTGTGTGAACCTAGCATATCAATTTCTAGAATCTCAAAATGTAATTGCTGTTCTAGTAGCATCCCGAATAGTTCTACAGTTCTGGATATTTTTTTTTTATAGTTCAGCTCAATTTTTTTTTTAAATCGATTTTTTAAAAATGAGATGCTAACTTCGCATACACAAGTCAGCATCTCAGCAGTTCTCGGTTTCTAGATCACAAATACCTAAGAAAATGCATAGTTCTACAGTTCTAGATGCATTTCATAGATAGTTCTGCTAAGTTTTTAAAAAAAAACTTAAAATAAAAAATGAGATGCTAACTTCACGTGCACATGTCAGCATCTCAGCAGTTCTCGGTTTCTAGACCACAAATACGTAAGAAAATGCATAGTTCTACAGTTCTAGATGCATTTCATAGATAGTTCTGCTAAGTTTAAAAAAAAACTTAACATAAAAAATGAGATGCTAACTTCACGTGCAAATGTCAACATCTCAGCAGTTCTCGGTTGCTAGACCACAAATACGTAAGAAAATGCAAAGTTCTACAGTTCTAGATGCATTTCATAGATAGTTCTGCTAAGTTTAAAAAAAAACTTAACATAAAAAATGAGATGCTAACTTCACGTGCACATGTCAACATCTCAGCAGTTCTCGGTTGCTAGACCACAAATACGTAAGAAAATGCATAGTTCTACAGTTCTAGATATATTTTACAGATAGTTCTGCTACGGTAAAAAAAAAACTTAAAGTAATGAAATGAAAGAAAAATAATTTATTTGAGATGCTATCTTCACGTGCACGTGTCAGCATCTCAGCAGTTCTCCGTTACTAAACCACTAATACGAAAGAAAATGCATAGTTCGACAGTTCTAGATACATTTTACAGATAGTTCTGCTAAGATTAAAAAAAAAAATTAAAATTAAAAATGAGTTGCTAAGTTCATGTGCACATGTCAGCATCTCAGCAGTTCTCGGTTGCTAGACCACAAATACGTACGCAAATGCACAGTTCTAGAGTTCTAGATAATTTTTATACATAGTTCTGCAAAGTTGTCGGAAAAAAAAAAAACAACATAAAGTGATATGATACGACTCTGTGCAGAGTTCTGCTCGGCATCACAGCATTTATCGGCTGTAGCACTACCAATACGAATAAAAACGTAGAGTTGGTCTATCTAGATGCAAAATAGCAACAGTTCTAGGCACGAAACCAAAACATACCACATATAGTGATATGATATGACTCTGTGCAGAGTTCTGGTTAGCATCTCAGCAGTTATCGGCGGCAAGACTACCATAACGAATGAAAACGTAG
The DNA here is from genome assembly GCA_037349165.1 of Choristoneura rosaceana. Taxonomy (NCBI): domain Eukaryota; kingdom Metazoa; phylum Arthropoda; class Insecta; order Lepidoptera; family Tortricidae; genus Choristoneura; species Choristoneura rosaceana. The sequence continues at coordinate 3,795,140 of JAZBNJ010000007.1, forward strand.
AGTTCCTTCATCTAAATGGAAAACGGCAACAGTTCTAGGCACAAAACCGAAACATACAACATATAGTGATATGATATGACTCTGTGCAGAGTTCTGGTCGGCATCTCAGCATTTATCGGCTGTAGCACTACCAATACGAATGAAAACGTAAAGTTCTTCTATCTAGATGCAAAATAGCAACAGTTTTAGGCACCAAACTAAAATATACAACATATAGTGATATGATATGACTCTGTGCAGAGTTCTGGTTGGCATCTCAGCGGTTATCGGCAGCAAGACTACCATAACGTACGAAAACGTAGAGTTCCTCCATCTAGATGCAAAACAGCAATCGTTCTTGGCACAAAAGCAAAACATATAGTGATATGATATGACTCTGTGCAGAGTTCTGCTCAGCATCACAGCATTTATCGGCTGTAGAACTACCAATACGAATAAAAACGTAGAGTTGGTCTATCTAGATGCAAAATAGCAACAGTTCTAGGCACGAAACCAAAACATACCACATATAGTGATATGATATGACTCTGTGCAGAGTTCTGGTTAGTATCTCAGCAGTTATCGGCGGCAAGACTACCATAACGAATGAAAACGTGGAGTTCCTTCATCTAAATGGAAAACGGCAACAGTTCTAGGCACAAAACCGAAACATACAACATATAGTGATATGATATGACTCTGTGCAGAGTTCTGGTCGGCATCTCAGCATTTATCGGCTGTAGCACTACCAATACGAATGAAAACGTAGAGTTCGTGTATCTAGATGCAAAATAGCAAAAGTTCTAGGCACGAAACCAAAACATACAACATATAGTCATATGATATGACTCTGTGCAGAGTTCCGGTTAGCATCTCAACAGTTATCGGCGGCAAGACTACCATTACGAATGAAAACGTAGAGATCCTCTATCTACATGCAAAATTACAACAGTTCTAGGCACAAAACCGAAACATACAACATATAGTGATATGATATGACTCTGTGCAGAGTTCTGGTCGGCATCTCAGCATTTATCGGCTGTAGCACTACCAATACGAAGGAAAACGTAGAGATCCTCAATCTAGATGCAAAATTGCAACAGTTCTAAGCACAAAACCGAAATATACAACATATAGTGATATGATATGACTCTGTGCAGAGTTCTGGTCGGCATCTCGGCAGTTATCGCCCGTAGCACAACCAATACGAATGAAAACGTAGAGTTGGTCTATCTAGATGCAAAATAGCAACAGTTCTAGGCACGAAACCAAAACATACCACATATAGTTATATGATATAACTCTGTGCAGAGTTCTGGTCGGCATCTCAGCAGTTATCGGATGTAGCACTACCATTACGAATGAAAACGTAGAGATCCTCTATCTAGATGCAAAATTGCAACAGTTCTAGGCACAAAACCGAAACATACAACACATAGTGATGTGATATGATTCTGTGCAGAGTTCTGGTCGGCATCTCCGCAGTTATCGGCAGCGAGATAACCATAGCGAACAAAAACGTAGAGTTCCTCCATCTATATGCAAAACAGCAACAGTTCTAGGCACCAAACTGAAATATACAACATATAGTGATATGATATGACTCTGTTCAGAGTTCTGGTTAGCATCTCAGCAGTTATCGACAGCAAGACTACCGTAACGAATGAAGACGTAGAGTTCCTGCATCTAGATTAAAAACAGCAACGACCGGACGACCGGATGGCCGAGTGGTTAGAGAACCTGACTACGAAGCTTGAGGTCCCGGGTTCGAATCCCGGCCGGGGCAGATATTTGTATGAATAATACGAATGTTTGTTCTCGGGTCTTGGATGTTCAATATGTATTTAAGTATGTATTTATCTATATAAGTATGTTTATCCGTTGCCTAGTACCCATAGTACAAGCTTTGCTTAGTTTGGGACTAGGTCAATTGGTGTCAAGTGTCCCGTGATATTTATTTATTATTTATTTATTTATCGGCTGTAGCACTACCAATACGAATGAAAACGTAGAGTTGGTCTATCTGGATGCAAAATAGCAACAGTTCTAGGCACGAAACCAAAACATACAACATATAGTGATATGATATGACTCTGTGCAGCGTTCTGGTTAGCATCTCAGCAGTTATCGGCGGCAAGACTACCATAACGAATTAAAACGTAGAGTTGTTCAATCTAGATGCTAAACAACAATAGTTCTTGGCACAAAACCAAAACATATAGTGATATGATATGACTCTGTGCAGAGTTCTGGTCGGCATCTCAGCATTTATCGGCTGTAGCACTACCAATACGAAGGAAAACGTAGAGATCAGCTCAATTTTTTTTTATCGATTTTATAAAAATGAGATGCTCACTTCGCCTGCACAAGTCAGCATCTCAGCAGTTCTCGGTTTCTAGACCACAAATACGTAAGAAAAATCATAGTTCTACAGTTCTAGTAGCATTTCATAGATAGTTCTGCTAAGTTTAAAAAAAAACTTAACATAAAAAATGAGATGCTAACTTCACGTGCAAATGTCAACATCTCAGCAGTTCTCGGTTGCTAGACCACAAATACGTAAGAAAATGCAAAGTTCTACAGTTCTAGATGCATTTCATAGATAGTTCTGCTAAGTTTAAAAAAAAACTTAACATAAAAAATGAGATGCTAACTTCACGTGCAAATGTCAGCATCTCAGCAGTTCTCGATTTCTAGACCACAAATACGTAAGAAAATGCATAGTTCTACAGTTCTAAATGCATTTCATAGATAGTTCTGCTAAGTTAAAAAAAAAGAAAAATGAGACGCTAACTTCACGTGCACATGTCAGCATCTCAGCAGTTCTCGGTTACTAGAACACTAATACGTAATGAAATGCATAGTTCTACAGTTCTAGAACCATTTGATAGATAGTTATCGCCCGTAGCACTACCATAACAAATGAAAACGTAGAGTTCCTCCATCTAGATTCAAAACAGCAATAGTTCTTGGCTCAAAACCAAAAAATATAGTGATATGATATGACTCTATGCAGAGTTCTGGTCGGCATCTGAGCATTTATTGGCTGTAGCACTACCAATACGAATGAAAACGTAGAGATCCTCTATCTAGATGCAAAATTGCAACAGTTCTAGGCACAAAACCGAAACATACAACATATAGGGATATATAATGACTCTGTGCAGAGTTCTGGTTGTCATCTCGGCAGTTATCGTCCGTAGCACAACCAATACGAACGAAAACGTGGAGTTGGTCTATCTAGATGCAAAATAGCAACAGTTCTAGGCACAAAACCGAAACATACAACATATTGTTATATGATATGACCTTGTGCAGAGTTCTGGTGAGCATCTCAGCAGTTATCGGCAGCAAGACTACCAAAACGAACGAAAAAGTAGAGATCCTCTATCTAGATGCAAAATAGCAACAGTTCTAGGCACGAAACCGAAACATAAAACATATAGTGATATGATATGTCTCTGTGCAGAGTTCTGGTTAGCATCTCAGCAGTTATCGGCGGCAAGACTACCATAACGAATAAAAACGTAGAGATCCTCTATCTAGATGTAAAATAGCAACAGTTCTAGGCACGAAACCGAAACATACAACATATAGTTATATGATATGACTCTGTGCAGAGTTCTGGTCGGCATCTCGGCAGTTATCGCCCGTAGCACTACCAATACGAATGAAAACGTAGAGTTGGTCTATCTAAATGCAAAATAGCAACAGTTCTAGGCACAAAACCGAAACATACAACATATTGTTATATGATATGACCTTGTGCAGAGTTCTGGTGAGCATCTCAGCAGTTATCGGCAGCAAGACTACCAAAACGAACGAAAAAGTAGAGTTGCTCCATCTAGATGCAAAACAGCAATAGTTCTTTGCACAAAACCAAAACATATAGTGATATGATATGACTCTGTGCAGAGTTCTGGTCGGCATCTCAGCATTTATCGGCTGTAGCACTACCAATATGAATGAAAACGTAGTGATCCTATACCTAGATGCAAAACAGCAACAGTTCTAGGCACGAAACCAAAACATACAACATGTAGTGATATGATATGACTCTGTGCAGAGTTCTCGTCGGCATCTCAGCAGTTATCGGCTATAGCACTACCAATACGAATGAAAACGTAGTGATCCTATACCTAGATGCAAAACAGCAACAGTTCTAGGCACGAAACCAAAACATACAACATGTAGTGATATGATATGACTCTGTGCAGAGTTCTCGTCGGCATCTCAGCAGTTATCGGCTATAGCACTACCAATACGAATGAAAACGTAGTGATCCTATACCTAGATGCAAAACAGCAACAGTTCTAGGCACGAAACCAAAACATACAACATATAGGGATATGATATGACTCTGTGCAGAGTTCTGATTAGCATCTCAGCAGTTATCGGCAGCGAGATAACCATAGCGAACGAAAACGTAGAGTTCCTCCATCTATATGCAAAACAGCAACAGTTCTAGGCACCAAACTGAAATATACAACATATAGTGATATGATATGACTCTGTTCAGAGTTCTGGTTAGCATCTCAGCAGTTATCGACAGCAAGACTACCGTAACGAACGAAGACGTAGAGTTCCTGCATCAAGATTAAAAACAGCAATAGTTCGTGGCACAAAACCAAAACATGTAATGATATGATATGACACTGCAGAGTTCTGGTCGGCATGTCAGCAGTTATCGGTTGTAAGCACTACCAATACGAATGAAAACGTAAAGTTCCTCTATCCAGATGCAAAACAGCAACAGTTTTAGGAACCAGGTCACGTGATCCTATCTTGAATTTCTCGCTATTTTTTATTTTTATTTGACTGGATGGCAAACGAGAAAGTGAGTTTCCTGATAGTAAGAGATCACCACCGGCCAGAGGCATCTACAAAACCAGGGGGATTGCAGTAGGATTAAAAAAATATCGTCAAGTCGCCGTGTCGAACAGCAGCGTCTACATGGCTGCTTGGAAAAAAATACAGTGTTTTTTAGGAAATTGACGATCACACATTTAGATGAATAAATGCCGATAAATGCTGAGATGCCGACCAGAACTCTGCACAGAGTCATATCATATCACTATATGTTGTATGTTTCGGTTTTGTGCCTAGAACTGTTGCAATTTTGCATCTAGATAGAGGATCTCTACGTTTTCATTCGTACTGGTAGTGCTACAGCCGATAACTGCTGAGATGACGACCAGAACTCTGCACAGAGTCATATCATATAACTATATGTTGTATATTTCGGTTTTGTACCTTGAACTGTTGCAATTTTGCATAAGATAGAGGATCTCTACGTTTTCATTCGTATTGGTAGTGCTACAGCCGATAACTACTGAGATGCCGACCAGAACTCTGCCCAAAGTCATATCATATCACTATATGTTGTATGTTTTGGTTTCGTGCCTAGAACTTTTGCTATTTTGCATCTAGATACACGAACTCTACGTTTTCATTCGTATTGGTAGTGCTACAGCCGATAAATGCTGAGATGCTGACCAGAACTCTGCACAGAGTCATATCATATCACTATATGTTGTATATTTCGGTTTTGTGCTTAGAACTGTTGCAATTTTGCATCTAGAAAGAGGATCTCTACGTTTTCATTCGTATTGGTAGTGCTACAGCCGATAACTGCTGAGATGCCGACCAGAACTCTGCACAGAGTCATATCATATCACTATATGTTGTATGTTTTGGTTTCGTGCCTAGAACTGTTGCTATTTTGCATCTAGATAGACCAACTCTATGTTTTCATTCGTATTGGTAGTGCTACAGTCGATAAATGCTGAGATGCCGACCAGAACTCTGCACAAAGTCATATCATATCACTATATGTTTTGGTTTTGTGCCAAGAACTATTGCTGTTTTGCATCTAGATGGAGGAACTCTACGTTTTCGTTCGTTATGGTAGTCTTGCTGCAGATAACTGCTGAGATGCCGTAAAGAACTCTGCATAGAGTCATATCATATCACTATATGTTGTATATTTTGGTTTGGTGCTTAGAACTGTTGCGGTTTTGCATCTAGATAGAGGAAATTTAGATGAATAAATGCCGATAAATGCTGTGATGCCGACCAGAACTCTGCACAGAGTCATATCATATCACTATATGATTTGGTTTTGTGCCAAGAACTATTGCTGTTTTGCATCTAGATGGAGGAACTCTACGTTTTCATTCGTATTGGTAGTGCTACAGCCAATAAATGCTGAGATGCCGACCAGAACTCTGCACAGAGTCATATCATATCACTATATGTGGTATGTTTTGATTTCGTGCCTAGAACTGTTGCTATTTTGCTTCTAGATAGACCAACTGTACGTTTTTATTCGTATTGGTGGTGCTACAGCCGATGAATGCTGTGATGCCGAGCAGAACTCTCTACAGAGTCATATCATATCACTATATGTTTTGCTTTTGTATCAATAACTATTGCTGTTTTGCATCTAGATGGAGGAACTCTACGTTTTCGTTCGTTATGGTAGTCTTGCTGCCGATAACTGCTAAGATGCCAACCAGAAATCTGCACAGAGTCATATCATATCACTATATGTTTTATATTTTAGTTTGGTGCCTAGAACTTTTGCTATTTTGCATCTAGATACACGAACTCTACGTTTTCATTCGTATTGGTAGTGCTACAGCCGATAAATGCTGAGATGCCGACCAGAACTCTGCACAGAGTCATATCATATCACTATATGTTGTATATTTTGGTTTTGTGCTTAGAACTGTTGCAATTTTGCATCTAGAAAGAGGATCTCTACGTTTTCATTCGTATTGGTAGTGCTACAGCTGATAAATGCTGAGATGCCGACCAGAACTCTATACAGAGTCATTACATATCCCTATATGTTGTATGTTTCGGTTTTGTGCCTAGAACTGTTGCAATTTTGCATCTAGATAGAGGATCTCTACGTTTTCATTCGTATTGGTAGTGCTACAGCCAATAAATGCTGAGATGCCGACCAGAACTCTGCACAGTGTCATATCATATCACTATATGTTTTGGTTTTGAGCCAAGAACTATTGCTGTTTTGAATCTAGATGGAGGAACTCTACGATTGCATTTGTTATGGTAGTGCTACGGGCGATAACTGCTGAGATGCCGACCAGAACTCTGCACAGAGTCATATCATATGTTGTTTTGTTTTTTTTTTTCGACAACTTTGCAGAACTATGTATAAAAATTATCTAGAACTCTAGAACTGCATTTACGTACGTATTTGTGGTCTAGCAACCGAGAACTGCTGAGATGCTGACATGTGCACATGAACTTAGCAACTCATTTTTAATTTTAAGTTTTATTTTTAATCTTAACAGAACTATCTGTAAAATGTATCTAGAACTGTCGAACTATGCATTTTCTTTCGTATTATTGGTTTAGTAACGGAGAACTGCTGAGATGCTGATACGTGCACGTGAAGATAGCATCTCAAATAAATTATTTCTTTCTTTCATTTTTTACCTTAACTTTTTTTTTTAACTTAGCAGAACTATCTTTGAAATGCCTCTAGAACTGCAGAACTATGCATTTTATTACGTATTAGTGTTCTAGTAACCGAGAACTGCTGAGATGCTGACATGTGCACGTGAAGTTAGCATCTCATTTTTTGTTTTAAGTTTTTTTTTTAAACTTAGCAGAACTATCTATGAAATGCATCTAGAACTGTAGAACTATGCATTTTCTTACGTATTTGTGGTCTAGAAACCGAGAACTGCTGAGATGCTGACATGTGCACGTGAAGTTAGCATCTCATTTTTTATTTTAAGTTTTTTTTTAAAAACTTAGCAGAACTATCTATGAAATGCATCTAGAACTGTAGAACTATGCATTTTCTTACGTATTTGTGGTCTAGAAACCGAGAACTGCTGAGATGCTGACTTGTGCACGCGAAGTTAGCATCTCATTTTTATAAAATCGATTTAAAAAAAAAATTGAGCTGAACTTTAAAAAAAAAATATCCAGAACTGTAGAACTATTCGGGATGCTACTAGAACAGCAATTACATTTTGAGATTCTAGAAATTGATATGCTAGGTTCACACACATGATCGTACTGGTTAAACTGAACAACATTGGTTCAGCGGCTTTTAAAAATAATTAAGTATGTACTTTTATTTTTACTACACTTAACAACTTTATTCGAAAAAGCAATGTAAAGCAAAATGTTTGATATTTCGTCACTACTTTTAAAAAAGCTCGCATCTAAAAAAATAAAAATCTGAGTGAACTTTATGACCATTTTTTCAAGGATCAATTTTGTTGACATATTGATTTGAGATACAAGATTTTTCAAAGTAGTGACGATTTCTAGCGTGACATGCGACGTCAGTTCAGTTCTAGAATGGCGTAAATTGATAGCATTACCTATTTAATTTGTATGAAAAAAGGAAAATACAAAGACTCCATTATTTTTAAAAGTCACTATACTAATTTTGTATTTGTTTAGTTTGACGAGGACGATCTATGTTTTAATTTTTTGCTCGTATTATAGGACACACCCGGTAGTGCCTGGCCACCTATTTAAAACAAGCTACATTACCATTTTGATCCTAAAAACACGATAGTCTTAAAGGAAATATCGTAAATTGAGACGGTTATGAGCAAAATTTAACCATACCCCTATAACCTTAACTTACTGGATATATTTAATATTTTCATTATAATATCTTACTCCCCGCTGCGGTATGTAATATCTCCTTTATATAAATAGCTGTTGTATATTACACCACTAACGGTAGGAATATTAACAAGAGTCTGCGTAAGGCTACTGATCCATTAGAGCTGTGATTACGTAGCGATAACGTCACAATACAAGCTATTAGGCCGTAGATTGACTCGGCTGTATTCTTGAAATTTGTACTTACAGCTGGGCGCAGCGCTAGGGTTGGCGTCTACAAAAAGTAAAACAGACGTGTTTAGATTTTTATTATAAGTAGTTTTAGGGGTAGAGATAAACATATGTTAATTTTATGATTATTTATTTATTATTGATTATTATTTATGATTATATATTAGTATATCTTTGTAGCGGTCCGAGGGTCACCAACGGTGCTGGCTGAAAATCAGCGCTGGGGTGTTTATTATTAACGCTTCAGCATTATGCTGAGCCAGTGTCCAATTCACAACCCCAATGACACATACTTTTCTACGTGTTATCTATTTGTACTTCATACTATTGTTGTGTCTTTGTTGTGAATAAATGTATTTTCTTTCTTTATTTATTTATTAACTAAATTATAAGTTGGTAATAGAAAAAATAATGCGTCTATTGCGACAAGTTCGAAACGACTTGTTCAGCGGGGCTACTCCGAAACTCGAAGTTCGTGTCGTGCGGTCCCTCTGACACTTATACTATTTAATACGAGAACGAGAGGGACCACAAGACCCGAACTTCGAGTTTCGAGTAGCCCTGTAGCGACCGGACTGCGCGGCGCGCGGCGTGGCACTGCGTAACTTGCCGTGCGATGATTGGTTAGCGGCCGTGTAATGACGCTTGGCTGTGTGCGTGCGTCGATTCGGGCGCTAATATGAAGTCTATATACTGTCTTTTACTTGTATAGTGATAACATAGAGCGAGTTTTCGGATAGGTTCGATACAAAAAACAACACTAGCTGTTGCCGCGACTCCGTTCGTGTAGAATTCGTTTATCGCTATCTTGCGGGAACTATGCAATTTTCCGGGATAAAAAATATCCTATATCCTTCCCCACTTAAACTATATAGTTACCGAATTTCAGCTAAATCGGTTCGGGTTTAGACGTGAAAAGCAAACAAACAGACTTACAAACTTTCGCGTTTATAATATAAGTATGAATAGTGGGATAAACTGTTCTATAATGCAACACAATTCCAATGGAGTTTCAAATAGTAGGTATACTTACTATGTTTGGTGTTTATTCGGTGGAATAATTAATTAATGAAAATTGTAAACGCAAAATGATGCACTAATTTAACCTCTATACATGTTAACATCGAGTAATTACTGACAAATTGGGCGGTATAATCATGTTTCAGTAAAATATATGTTTCAAACATTTCACCCAGAGAGAAGAGCCTTTTTCCTCACTGAACACGCGTGATAACGACAGCCCCAGCCCTCTAATGCTATGAGAAGGCCTCTATACAACAATGGGACGTATGTAGACTGGACTTGATACAGTTTCTAAGTTAGTTTGCCGGGAGCGCCGGCGTGAACGCACTATGAAAATTATCTTCCGGAAAGGTCGAAACTAACAGGATCATTCCTGAATTTTCATCTTGAGTTGAGCCATTTAATTTGTAGTATTATCAAATATGTATTACGAGAGCTTAAGTCGTATTAAATTATTATTATTCTTAATTCTTGTTATTTAATTCTATGACAAATGTCACATTTTTTGTATGTACCTATATGGTATGTACGGGACAAAACTTGCAACTGAATTAAAACCCACTGCCAATAGTCAGGTTGAGTTTAAATTTAGCATACTTATGTAAATCTGGTGACAATATGGCAGTGACAACCTGGTAGTCTGGCCAGGATCTTCAAATTCAAAACATTTATTTGTAAGAAAACAGTAAAATGATCTTAAAATAAGTTTAGCACATGTATTCAGCACGCAAGGAAGCGTACAAATGTTTAGTTCTAGGTCACTAAAAATCTAGGTTGTAATTTTCGACAATATTATTTTATCTATCTATCTACATTTTATTAACAGGCTGGAACTCCTCAGCGCTTAATGGCACTGTCTTGAAATTTGATACGGAAATTCAGTTTAGATGACGATGCATGTACAGTCAACAAAAAGTAGGTACTTAAAGTGTTTAAAATGTAAAAAAAATAATTTTGCATGTCACGCCAAGGAGAGTTTGCACGCGCAGTTGTAGAGCAGTAAATGGGCTGAGATATCTGTCCCATATAATACGTATGTTACCCAACTTAGCAAAACTAAGTTATTTATAACCCTGAGGTTCACGTTAATGTGTTATTCGGAAGTTATTTGCACCCGCTGTGCTGAATGAAGCGGAATTTAAATATTCCCCTGTGAATTACATGTTATGGGGCGTGATAATTTAAGTTAATGATGTTTTAAACGAAATATCGGTTTACAATTATTATTAATTTCCATCATTACATGGGTTGGGAATTTGAATGAATGAATTAATGAATGAATGATTTATTTATTTTGAAAAACATCACTACAATATTACAGTATTTTCAAGGCCTGTCTAAGATTTCGCATGTATAATTGGATTTCTTTGCAGCTGTGTATAGGTTTTCTCACGATGTTTTCTTTCACTTTAAAACTCACGGTAAATACCAATTACGTACAATCGAAGGTATAAACATCTACAGCCATAGATAGCATCATATAAATCGACTTAAACTCGAGTTCCTACACTTCTGAAAAAAAATTATTAAAATGTCTGAACACGATTATTTTTGACAAAATTTTTGCTCATAAGTATAAGAAATCGACTGTACCTACATATCTATGACCTGGACCGTCGTACCATGTTACTAGGGTTGTAACGCAGGCCTTAGCGGAGGCGGAGGCGGATGTGAAGGCGACGCGTTTCGCCTCCGCGTATGCAGAGGTTAACGGAAGCGGCTGCGAAGGTGAAAGTGGATGTGGAAAAAAATAGCAGTTCATGTTTTATTGAACACAAAAATGTCTAAAATTAAAAAAAAACCGTCAAATCTGACTTGGTTTGGGCTTCATCGTGTATGTCATTTAAATGAACAATTACTTTGTACAGAATAACTTAAAATAATCGCGGTTCAATGAAACAATTACATTACAACTTCGTACGTCCAAGCAACTATACTTAATTTCATTTAGAATTATAAACCACAGCAACATTATATTGCATTATTTGCTCAATAGTACTAATAGGCTTGTAAACTGTAATCTCTTTACAATTTGTACAGTCAGCTGCAGAGAAAAGGTACCCCCCTGTAACGGCGGTATCCATACTACCGCCATTACAGGGGGGTACCCTTTCTCTGCAGCTGACTGACATAACAATAACAATTGACGATACACAAATAAAGTGGCATTAAAACAATTTTATTTTGCGGCTCCCAGACTTTTGTACTGGACTATTTGCTAGGTAAGAAACAGTTGACCAGACGCAATATAATGTAATTGTGGTTTCTAATTCCAAATTAAATGAGATATAGACAGGTCGTGTGTTATCTGAGATATGCCCGCTCCCACCCCGATAGCGATCCCGCCGTGCGCCGCGCACTCGTCGATTCTTGATCGTCGTCAAACAAAAAATAAACCTCCGTTAAAACTCCGCAAAAAAATTGCGAAGGCGGAGGCGGAGGCAAAGATACGATTTCTCGCTGAACTTCCGCACTAACGGAGGCGGAGCCGAAGTTTCGTTACAACCCTACACGAGACCCATTATTTTAATTATAAACATGCACATCATTTAATTACAGCCTCGCATGTTCAAATTGTCAAGTCACACTATAATAACATTTAACTACAAAGGCTAAATACCACAATTAGCTCCTATTTTACTTATCTACACATACGTATACTAAGATACTATACATTACAGTAGCATAAATAACTGATGGCCGATGGATTCACTGTGGAATACAGTGTGGTTGGCCCTACAAGGTGGAACGATGACTTGGTGAAGGTTGCATGAGTCCAAATTCAAATTCAAATTTCAAAATTTTAAATCTTTATTGCTTTCACGTAGTGTACAGATCTTACAATTGGCACAGTTAAGTTTAACGTGAGTCCAATGGATGCGAACAGTTGCAGTTGTGTCATCATCATCATCATCAGCCGGAAGACGTCCACTGCTGGACAAAGGCCTCCCCCTTAGAACGCCATAATGAACGACAACTCGCCACTTGCATCCACCGGTTTCCCGCAACTCTCACGATATCGTCAGTCCACCTGGTGGGAGGTCTGCCAACGCTTCGTCTTCCGGTTCGTGGTCGCCACTCGAGAACTTTTCTCCCCCAACGGTTATCTGTTCTTCGAGCGATGTGGCCCGCCCATTGCCACTTCAACCTGCATATTTTTCCAGCTATGTCAGTGACTTTAGTTCTTCGACGAATTTCCGTATAAAACAGTTGTGTACCATCAGCCAAATAAGTGGTCTGTCAATTTTTAAACAAGTTCCGATCAAATGAAAATGTCGCTAAAGTCGAACTTTCATGTTGACACACAAGTCTATTGGCATTATTATTTTATGACATCCAAATTTAGAGTTGAAATAAAATATACAAAAAGACACCAAAAACCAATCTTAATTTATATTCCATTTCCATCCCATGCAATAACGAATTCTAGTTATTTCGATTCCTGGAATTAGGAATGTTACATTGGTTACAAATTTGACTTGTAAGCGAAAATGGAAAGAGCAAAGATGTATTATTTTCTTTTACTAATTACGAGTCGTGTATTTTAGTTATGTTAAAAATGTTAACCGTAGCCCGAAGGGTTTTTATAACATGCAAATTTATTCTTCAGTTAATTTCTCTTCATTCTCCTCCTGAGAGTGGGTGGTTGAAAAAGTGTGTAAATGTGTTGAAATCCTGAAAAAGAAATTTAAATGCGAGGTTTGTTGGTTAGGGAGCTGACTCGCTGCCAGCGGTAAGCGATCTTTTTTTATGGTATAGGGGGCAAACGAGCAGACGGATCGACTGATGGTGATCTATGTAATATATAAAAAAAAATGTACCTACTCAGTTCGGGAATCGAACCCGGTCATTCTGGACTGATGTTTTGGATACCTGTATCTAATCTTGATTGTGTGTTTGCATTACGATATCGGAGGATGTATCTTGTCTGATATTGCATCACTGGACCAAAGCACATGTCATCAAAAATGCCTGGTGACAAACTTTTAGAATTGTAGGTATCTCACTTTGACATCAATTTAAATTCTAATTCTTTTTATTTTTTATTTATTTCACATTTAATTTTAATTTGAATTGATTTTAATTTTGAACAGAACTAACATAGTTTGGAAGTGTGTAATACTAACAAATAAATGGATCTATGTTGTCTGATAAATAAATGAATTATTATTATTATTACCAAATGAACGTTTTTATTTATCTATCATTTTGAAAACTAAAAGTAAAAATGACTAATTGGTGCAAAGTACTTTATAAATAAACTCTAGCTTTTGTACACTTACTTTGACATTTTGCATTGAAAAACATGCTTAATTTACGAAAATATTAAATATATTGACCCGGATAACTGTTTCGGGCTAATCCGTAGTCCTTCTTCCTTGGAGCCATGAAACATGAAACATGTCGAGCTAAACTCGATTTAAGACGTAAGTTATCCGGGTCAATATATTAATTACGAGTAAGTCTCACGGTAGTTTCATGTTCAAAATTTACAAAAAAAAAAAAAAATTAACTGTTTATTATAAATCAGAATAACATTACAATAATTATACAATTACTTAGCTAATAATCTTTATTATGTTTAATGTTTAATCCACGCTATTTTATAAAGTCATGTGACCTCCACTAATCTTCACCTCTTAGTAGCTAAGTTGCAAATAGCAGGCAGATTCAAAAAAATAAACTTTCCTTTCGCAGGTAAAGCGGTGAAACGACTTAATAAAGGCGTTTTGCGTCCGCGATTCCGACAAGCCGGTAAGCTAGCGCACGGATAAAAAGGCTCGCTAAAGTTGGGGCGGCTTTGACAGCCAAGGCTCGGATACCGGTTAAATTTCCAAACCGTTATCATGTACTTGGTGCAAAACCTTTTCATTTTAGTTTCGTTCGCGAAACCGTTATTTTAAAACCGGTTTTTTAGGGAACATTTTTATAAAGTTCTTGTCAGATTAACCGGTTTAAAGCAATAAAAACTGGTTTATTCCAGCGCAAGATAAACGTCGCCGCCCGCCGCCGGCCGGCCAGCTGTCACTCGTTGTATAGACCGGTTTATTTAGGTTATAGTTAAGTTCTTAAAAACGTTAGCGTTCTTATGAAAGTTCGGAGTTAAACCGGAATAAACCGGTATTTACCGTTGTTTTATGAACCGGTTTCATGCCTTGTTGAAAGCGTTCTAAACCGCAGATCGCTTCATACTAGCGTTGCCATTAAGAATGAGACTTTTTGGCGACGGATACCCCGCGCCAGGAGACTTTAAGGCACTACCGCTACCTAAAATCATCCAATTTATGGAAGAGGTGATAAAAGCAATGGAGTTACGATCTCCAGGGTATTTTTTTTTATTTGTAATTTTTAGTTTTGTAAAATCTTGGTTTGTTTAGTTATTTTGATTTGTTATAAAAATAAATAAATGGAGTAAGTGCCAAGGAGGGGTAATTACACGAAAGATCCCTACGGAGAGCCTTTTTATTTTCTAGGTTCTATAAGTAAAAAAAAATCTTACTTAAATGATGTAAGTATATGTAGTAGTAATTTCATAAATTTGTCGACGTTGCATTATTTACCTATCAGAATGCCGCTGTAACTTTGTATAAAAAAACTTGTATAGGCATATTTTTTTATTTTCTGCATTGTCCGCTTCCAGTGCCGCCGTACCTCGCTTCCCTTTTCTAACCAAAAATAGTGAACGTAGACCTTCACCCGATAAAGCGCGCATATATAATATGTTATAGACAGACATATACATCCTATGCATACTATTACAGGTCTAGGTTTTATTAGAGGCGCCGTCGCAATTCGATGGCAAACGGATTACCTTCATATTTTACTTGACGTCACGTTAAAGATAACAAGGATGGCAAAGCTTGTGTACATCCACAACACATCACACGTCATCATCATCATCATCCTATCCATCCATACTAATATTATAAATGCGAAAGTGTCTTTGTATGTTTCTGTGTTTGTATGTTTGTCCGTCTTTCACGTCGTAACGGAGCGACGGATCGGCGTGATTTTTGGCATACAGATAGTTTATGGGCCCGAGAGTGACATAGGCTACTTTTTATCCCGGAAAAAATGCATAGTTCTCGAGGGAACAGTGCGCGGTAACCGAATACCACGCGGGCGGAGCCGCGGGCAAAAGCTAGTTCTGTATACGTCGCACTGCTGGGCACAGGCCTCTCACAATAAGTGAGCTTGGACCGTAGTTCCTTCGCAGGCCCCGTGCCGATTGGGAACTGCACCAGGGGGGTGTCACTACGCCATTCCGCCGCCGAGCTAAAAGTGCGTACCGGGCCTCCCCAACGTTGAGGCGATTCAGTGGTTGCCGCGCACTGACCCGTGGCGCACGCGCACGCCTCTTACGCAGTACGACTCAATTTACGTCGCAAACGCGTGTCATAATTTTAATTGGCAATATGTATCCAAAAAAATACTGCATTGCAGCCGATTGTTGGAACAATGAAAAAAATAGTAATTGTCAGTTTTTAATTAATAAATATACACACAAATGTTTTATATCATATACTTATTTAAAATAGGTGGTAGGTAGCTACATATACATATAATCCATACCTACATCAAAAGTAAATCACGTGTCGTGTATACCTGTGTAAACTGATTTATATGTTCGGTATTAATTTACCTAATAGGTAGGTATAACAGTTTCTGCATGTGTACCTTGCGTTGTATTTATACCTTATAACACTTACCAGCCATTCTGAAGCAACTGTAACATGTGACTATTTCTCGCATGAGATGTACATATTACCTGTCTCTTTCTGTGCACTACCTACTGTGAGAAAGGGACGGGTGACGTCTCACAACGAGAGTCACTAAGCATAGTTGCGCTGGACTAGACTGGTTGGTACCTAGCTTATTCTTACATAATATTCGACCCTGCGCCATAGAATAAATAAAAGTGCAACCGCTAAGTAAATATTATAAGCAGCATAAATCTGATAGTATAATAGGTATTCTATTAAAGTATTGACAACCCTATTTTCGGAATATCTGACAAGGTGTGGAATAATGTCGACCTTCGCGCGGCGCCAGAGAGCTCAATGTCGGCTGCTCGCGTGCGGTCCGTTTGTTAATATTAATTATGTAGGCACATAAAAAAGCGGCATTTGTGAAAATCAAAACAGAGAGACTTCTGTACTTGTACTATTATCTATTCTGTGACTGCACACACAATTGAATTGCTTCGCAGGTTTGTGCTGGTTTCCTCACGATGTCTTCCTTCACCGTACAGCTCGTGGTAAATTTCAAATGCCACCTCACATGAATTTCGAAAAACTCAGAGGTGCGAGCCGGGATTTGAACCCACGGTCCTCTGCTTGTCAATAGGTCAAACCACTCGGCCACTAAGGCTTCGGTATTTCAAAATCGGTAACAAATACGTATTTTAGTCTCATTGCCTACGAGTATTTAAGTGTAAACCTACGTTAAAATATAAATATCACAAGATTGATGAGAGCATTACAGACCCATTTATTCCCGATCATGTAGATTTACATGGAAAACCGATATCCGCTGTTAAAGTTTTATTAAACGAGTTTATTATGAGTCCCGGAATAATATATAGGTGATTGGGGGATGTTTTGCTAGTATTATAGAGATAGAGACGAGTAGTTCGTGAAAGTTTAATTGATAATTTTCTTTTCTTAAAAATGTCCGAAAAAGTTGACATCCATACTAATATTATGAATGCGAAAGTGTGTTTGTCCGTCTTTCACGCCGTAAAGGAGCGACGGATCGACGTGATTTTTAGCATAGAGATAGTTTATGGGCCCGAGAGTGACATCCCAGCCAACACATAAGCCAGATAGTAGCGAAAATATACCACAATAAGCAGTGTCAAGCTTTGTTACTTTTGTATTACAGCTGACGTTATGGCTTTATTTTGAATAAGAGAGTTCTTAAATTAAAATAATGTTTTAAGCTTACTAAATTCTGTATAAAGTTCGCGGTATTTTTTCAAGCTGAATAGTAATCAAGAGTAGAATCTGCTAAACAAGCGATATTCAAATAAAAGTAATGGAAAAAGCTATTATCTGCACAGTAGCTGAAGTTTTTGCATTGTCCTGGATAACATATTTAAGTAAAGCAGTTAAACAGCAAAACGCTGAATATAGACAAAATATTTTCTTTAAGCTGCATAGTGTACGAAATGGTACTAATTTATTCAGATGCTGAATATTTTAGATTTTTTCTTCTTTACACAGCTGACTTCTGCATAATTGAAAATAAACTCCTTGTTTTACCTAACTTATAGCGCTATAAGCGTACAATTGTCTTTATGTTAAGCTTAAAACAATATCAGTTACAAATGTGGGTACCTATCTTAAGCAGCAAATAACTGATTAGTTGAAGATATCGTATGTTTATATCCAGATACCATCCACTCTACCAGTCGCATTTGAACTATTATGCAGAAATAAGCAAAATAATCACTGAAATAGACACTTTTATTCAAATTGGCCGTCCGCCATTAACTAACGTTTAGTTCAGTACAATTAGATCAAAATTTGGCAAAATTAAAGCAAGAGGTTTATCTATCAGGATATGTAGGTTATAGAGAAAAAATAAATTTTACCCACTCTCCCCCCCCCTCCGGGGGGAGCGTCACCCCCCCGCGCCCTCGAATATGTCCCGGATCGCGGTATTTTCCATTATAAAAGAAAACCGTACACGATACATAAAAAGTGTGTAGGAACGAAATAATCCTTGATAAATTTACTATAAACCTTTCATACATTTAAAAGCGATATCACTTATAGTTCCAGCGCAATATGATACCAAATACTAACTTTTTTTATAATTAATCTATTTTTTCGGCTAAAAGGTTAGTTTTCTCAAATACTTCACATTTTACCGCCAAGATATGTATGACAGAAGTAAAGAATAGAATATTTTCTTTATAAAAAGGTATAATTAATTTCTAAAATCTTTCATTTACCATTGCTATGCTATTTTTTTAATTTAGTTCATTTGGCCATTCAGCGAAATATAAATGTTCATACTGGTTAAATGGTGTTACTTTAAATACCATTAGATTCTCATATGTTTTCCTATAAGCTATAGGTATGGACCTATTTTCTGTATTTAAAAAAAAAATGTAGGCCCTGCTGGGCTGTTAGGAGATAGGGGCGGGGAAATGGTTAATTTTCACCTATTTTCTTAAATAACTTCAAAACGGATTAATTTAAAATAATGAAAAATATATATTTGAGATTTTCATAATGTACCCTTTCGTTTGATATGTCACATGATATAGTTTCTACATTTTTTTTCTAATTTACCCCCCTCCATCCCCCCAAACTGGCCCCCGTGTTTAAAATTGATTAATTTACTTTACACGTCCGTGTTTGGGTCATCAATTTACATAGGAGAACTAAATTTGAATTCAATCGGTCTAGTAGTTTCGGATCAAATTGGCTATGACAGACGGACGGTTTAGGTATATTTATACCTTAGGCTGCAATTTATTTTTAAACTACTAATAATTCTCAAGAAAACTTAACCGTTATAGTTTTCCTTGCAAGTTTGATATACTTACTATCGTACTGAATTTTTTTTTAATTTTTTCTACCCACCGGTTTAGATTTTAGAGGGGGGGACGCCCGATTTTAATGAAAATTTGCGCTTTAAAGTTTAATATTTTGCAAATGCATCACTGAATGGAAAAATTGTTTTAGCAACCCCCTAATGATTTTAAAAAACCTATCCAACGATACCCCACACTACAAGCTTGGATGAGAAAAAAAAAACACCCCCACTTTACGTCTATGGGAGGTACTAAAAAATTTTTTTTTTTTTAATTTTTTATTACACTGTTTTGTCGGCATAGTTTACATATATATTCGTGCAAAATTACAGCTTTCTAGCATTGATAGTCTCTGAGCAAAGCCGAGAACGGACAGACAGACAGACAGACAGACATGGCGCAACTATGAGGGTTCCGCTTTTGCCATTTTGGCTACGGAACCCTAAAAAATGTGTAATATTTTATTATAATCTTACTTACGGACTAAATAGTTTTTTTTTAGTACTTTTTCCTAAGTTAATGTCGCAGTAGCTGATTATGGTGAATTTTCAAAATAGCATAGCAGCGTCAAATGAATGAGTTTAGAAATGATTTATACCTTTTTATAAAGAAGATATCCTGTTCTTTACTTTAGTCATACATATCTTGGCGGTAAAGTGTGAAATAATTGAAAAAACTAAACAATTAACAAAAAAAACTGGATAAATTATTAAAAATGTTCGTATTTGGTGCCAGATTGCGCTGAAACTGTAAGTGGTATCGCTTTTGTATGTATGAAAGGTTTATAGTAAATTTATCTAGGATTATTTCGTTCCTACACACTTTTTATGTATCGTGTACGGTTTTCTTTTATAATGGAAAATACCGCGATCCGGGACATATTCGAGGGCGCGGGGGGGTGACGCTCCCCCCGGAGGGGGGGGGGGGAGAGTGGGTAAAATTTATTATTTCTCCATAACCTACATATCCTGATAGATAAACCTCTTGCTTTAATTTTGCCAATTTTTCCATACATTGCAATCTAATTTTCTTCAACTAGTTCGGCATAACCTCTTTTTATAAAAATCCTCAACATTTATCTTATGAAACACTTTGTTTAGTGTGTAGGAAACATTAGCAGTCATACAAAATATGATTCTCATTATTTGCTGGGACTGAATTTTGATAAAAAGTAAAAATAATTTAATTTAAATACTATTTCACATTTGTTTACCTTTTAAATTGTAGCTTTATCTTAAGGCGCTCAAAAAATATATATTAATCATATTGATAATTCACAGTAAAGTGCCATGCGTTTATATAATTCACCTTAAACTTACTTAAAATGCATGAAACAATTTGCTTAGGTACCAAATTTTTTGCAGCGACCATTACAATTTTTTTAACTAAGTAACACATAAAAATACATTTTATACTTTTTTTACTTGCATAATTTCTTTATAAAACTACTCCTGAGCTCGGAATTTTGAATATCATTTGAACATCTGAACTCACCAATTAACAACTGCATAAAAGATGTATAATTTCTGGACTAAAGAAAAATCAGAATTTATGCACAAGATATTCAGTGTGTTGTACATTTATTCAGCTGCTATGTGGTTATTAATCAAATGTTATCCAAATTGAAGCAAGATATTTTGTGCCCAAATTGCTTGAATATCATCTGTATAAGCGCTTACACAGAAGTTATACAAATACTTTATCGAGCTTAAAGTCAAAAGAATTGCTTTTACGCAAAATTTATTCAGCTAATCTGTGTTGGCTGGGATTGGCTCCTTTTTGTCCCAGAAAAATGCACAGTTCCCGAGGGAACAGCGCGCGATAATCGAATACCACGCGGGCGGAGCCGCGGGCAAACGCTAGTTCTTTATATATCAGAAGGTGAAGTGCATATTTTATGGTTAGCGAAAAATTTAAAAGTTAGAAAGATTGCAGGCGCGCTGGCTCGACAATTTTTTTTATAAGTTAAAAAGGCCATAGAAATCTTATTGGGAATAGGAGATTGCAGCACGATTTGGACGCATATACAAGGGATTCGCCTGACATTGCGTGGGATTGCGGGGTGTTGAGGCCGAGAGGAGAGGACTATAATTCTGGTTTTCTTGTTTTTGTTTTTTTTTTGTCCAGCGCTGGTGTAGCGGTAGAGCACGCGGCACGGAATGCCGAGGACCTGGGTTCGATTCCCAGCGCTGGTCTTATTTTTCTGTGCATCTGTATTTCAGTTTGTATTTTCGATATAGTTAGAATTGAACTCTTACTATAATTTTACTGCCAGATATATTGATCTACACAAAACAGTTGCAGCAACCATTGTTACCTCGCTCAGGTTCTGTGCAAACATTTGGCCTGCTCCTGCGAACAGCAACAACAAAAGGGATGTGTACACACACTCGTGTTTACTCGGATCTCGGGCTAAACACATTTTAGTAATTTTCAGCAAAACATCGCCCGTAACAAGATTTGTTTGTTGACTTTTGTTTATTAAAATTAGTTGTCCGAGTTGGGAATGTATGATAGGCATTTGGTATTCGCTTTAGACTGTTTGTATTGTCACTTAAGAGAAGTCTCTTCGTTCCATTCTCCATACAAACGTAGTCCCGGTCTCATTTGAAAACTGGGCAACAGAAGTAGATGAAATTTTGTAAGTATGGACTAGACGTAATTATCTATGCCTGTGGTTTTTCAGATTTTCATATAAATGTGTAATAAGTATTAGACAATCAAGATCTTCATTATATTTTCTATGCTTGTGTTTTTTTTCGATTTTTGTTTATGATTTATTTACTTACTAGCTTTTGCCCGCGGCTCCGCCCGCGTGGTATTCGGTTATCGCGCGCTGTTCCCTGGGGAACTGTGCATTTTTCCGGGATAAAAAGTAGCCTATGTCACTCTCGGGTCCATAAACTATATTTATGCCAAAAGTCACATCGATCCGTCGCTCCGTTACGGCGTGAAAGACGGACAAACAAACAAACACACAAATATACAAAGACACTTTCGCATTTATAATATTACTATGGATTTATTTATTACTGTAGCTCTTAAACGGGTCGACAGATTTGAATGCGGTTTTTTTTTCATTTGAAAGCAGGTTTTAGTGACGGTTCTTAGACATTTTTCATTAAAATTGCGTGAGTCGTTTTTGAGATATTGAACTTTGAAGTGACAAAGTCGGGGGTTCCCAACTTTTGTTTTATAACTTACACACATCGAACCCGGGACGGCAATCTTGCAGTCAACTTCTCTAACCATCAGACCATCAGTCGTCATACAAAGCAAAGTATAGTTATGAATCACCCGGGAACGCAGTTAGGGGGTTAATCTGCTTTAGGAGGGGGGAAGAGATCTAACTAGGTAACGTTAGGCGGTTCGCTGGGTTTATAAGATTATCCGTATTGTGGTATATTATATTAGATACCAGCTATCTATGGAGATATTTTGGATCATACGAGTACACTAACCAAAAGAAAATAAATCCTCTAGTTTGGCAACGCATCTGCAATACCCCTGGTGTTGCAGATGTTTATGGGTGGTGGAGATTTCTTACCACCAGGAGAACCACTTGCTCGTTTGCCTTCCAGCCAAATAAAAAATATATATATAAATAAAAATTAAATATCACGGGACAATTCACACCATTGACCTAGTCCCAAAGTAGGCTTAGCAAAGATTGTGTTATGTGTACTAAGCAACGGATAAATATAATTATATAGATAGATACATACTTAAATACATATTAAACACCCAAGACCCGAGAACAAGCATTCGTATTTTTCATACAAATATCGCCCCGACACGGTAATCGAACCCGGGACCTTAAGCTTCGTAGTCAGGTTCTCTAACCATTAGGTCATCTGGTCTTGTAACCCCGTAGCAGTCGAAAAATCGTTCTAAGCCAATAACTTCGAGATCTCAGAATTAAGAGACAAATAACAAGAATCCCTAACTTGGCGATTCGACGAAAATTCCTTATTCACAAGTTAAATATGCTAATTGTAAATTAATTTTACAAATATTTGACAGGCCCTAATTCTAGGACTGGGGACGTAAGAATTTGTTCGAAATTCACGTTCAGACCTCATTTTCGCGCTTCGCCCCAATTTTAGGGGCAATCCGAGGTACTCTGGGGTAATCCGGCAGTGTTAGGATTGGCGTGAGCGTAAAGGGTTAGGCGATTTCTTTTACTCGCTGAAAAGGCTCTCAATCATTCATTTCAGGTTTATTCAGGCCGATATGTAAAAAGATGACACGATCCGGTTAGAAGGACCAATCTGGTTCGAAGGACTAATCCGGTTAAAAGGACCAATCTGCCTAGAAGGACTAATCCTTTTACACTAATTTGATCGGCCGATTGATTTGATTGCAATTTTGCAGGTGGTAGGACCTTGTGCTAGGTCCGCCCGGATTGCTACCACCATCTTGCTCGCTAATCTTGCCGTGAAGCAGCAGTGCTTGCACTGTTGTGTTTCGGCATGGAGAGTAAGATAGCCGGTGAAATTACTGGCACTTGAGGTATCCCATCTTAGGCCTCTAGGTTGGCAGCGCATCTGCAATACCCCTGGTGTTGCAGATGTTTATGGGCGGTGGTGATCTCTTACCATCAGGAGACCCACACTTGCACGTTTGCCATCCAGTCGAATAAAAAATATATATTCAAGGCACCTATTTTACCAGAGTTATAGAATGTCGGTCAAATTATCGGTGTCGGCTCCGATATCCGATATCGGGCGGACAACATGAAAGACACATATTTCATGCAATTTACTTACCCCGATATCAGGATAATCTGAAAGCGTTGTCATGCTTAGCGTATTTTTATATTGCTAATGGTCTTCCAAGCCAAGACAAACAGCTAGTGGCTCTAAACTTAAGTCAACACCCCAATTGCGAGCGCTCAAAAATCCCGCTAAAGCTTGTCATCTTCCGCCAGAGTCCGGGACTAAGCACGTACCTTCATAAATCCGGGAATTCTTTGGGAACGCGCGCCGAATAATTTATATTAAAGAGTTATACCGCCATGAGACGATGTGTGAGCGCCTTTTGAACATGTTTGCTTAAGCCTGGGGCGCGATTGCCCGTTCCTTTAACGGTGCTACTTGAAAAGTGCGAGGCGTACTTGTATGCCGGAGGTTCCGTATAAACACGAGTGTAATAGCTACGAGTACTTGTTGTTTACACTAGCTTTTCCCCGCGGCTCTGCCGCGTGGTATTCGGTTATCGCGCGCTGTTTCCTCGGGAACTGTGCATTTTTCCGGGATAACAAGTAGCCTATGTCTATGCCAAAAATCACGTCGATCCGTCGCTCCGTTACGGCGTGAACGACGGGCAAACACACACATACAAACACACAAACACTTTCGCATTTATAATATTAGTAATTATGGATTTCCGCAAAAGTGTGTACGGGGATTCTTTTTATTGTCTTTTAATAACTATAAATCCGTACTAATATTATAAATGCGAAAGCGTGTTTGTATGTTTGTGTGTTTGTCCGCCTTTCACGCCGTAACGGAGCGACGGATCGACGAGATATTTGGCATAGAGATAGTTTATGGGCCCGAGAGTGCGCGATGACCGAATTCTACGCAGACGAAGCCGCGGGCAAAAGCTAGTTGTCTATACAACATTAACACATTAGCAAAAGCAAAAGTATTTTTTGTCAATTCTAATCGAACAGACCATAGTGCACAATTACACAATCATCATCATCATCATCATCGTCATCTCAGCCGTAGGACGTCCACTGTTGGACATAGGCCTCCCCCAAGACCTCCAGTTGCTTCGGTTGGCAGCGGCCTGCATCCACCGTAAACCCGTGGCTTTAACCAGGTCATCCGTCCATCTCGTTTTTGGACGTCCCACGCTACGCTTGCCGACCCGCGGCCTCCACAGTAAAAAATAATAACGTAATTACACATTGAAAGCAGTAAAGTCTTCAGTCTTAAGTACCGTTCTCGTAGTTAAAGCTCATCAATCCATTACCTAGTCAGAACTTTATCCTTGTTTTTGCTAAGAATAATCCTCGAACCCGACTGATCAGATTTAATCCGTAGCAGATCTCGTCCTTTATTGTTTTAGCTAAGGCTCATGCACAATGAAACATAATCTTTCATCATCATCAATCTCGGCCAGTGTTTAGGTAAGGCAGAAGTACCGTTTGTGACCATTTCTTGTTTAAACTAGCTTTTGCCCGCAGCTTCACCCGCGTGGAATTCGGTTATCGCGCGCTGTTCCCTCGGGAACTGTGCTTTTTTTCGGGATAAAAAATAGCCGATGTCACTTTCGGGCTCATAAACTATCTCTGTGCCAAAAATCGTTACAGCGTGAAAGACGGACAAAACACACAAATTCACTTTTGCATTTATAATATTAAGTATGGATATACGTTTGAAATAAATTTAAAGTATAACACTACAAACTTTATTCGTTTCAGTATACTTTTAAAAAACTCACTAAACATGTTTGTATATAAATGTAAATACTTAATTGTACAGTCAGCTGCAGAGAAAAGGTACCCCCTGTAACGGCGGTATCCATACTACCGCCATTACAGGGGGGTACTCTTTCTCTGCAGCGGACTGTACATAAAACACAAAATAATACAAAATAAAACAACAAAACCAACAGAGTACAAAGGCGAACTTATCCCTAAAAGGGATCTTTTCAAGCTAACCTAAACTAGAAAGGAAAACTCAAAGATAGGCGAACAGTAATATATGTATGCACAATGAGAAGAAAATCCGCACTGGGCCCGCGTGGGCTAAGGCCCAAACCCTCTTGTTCTGAGAGGAGACCTGTGCCCAGCAGTGGGTCATATATAGGCTGGGATGCACTCGTCTCCGTCACAGTAATATATAAGCTAAAGCAGTATGGAAGCTACGAACAAATCGATCGAAACGAACACGCTCACAGACGCGCGCTCTACACGGCCTCTAAGGGGGTCTCGCGGCTTATATATAGTACTGTGTCTCGGTGGATGGCACTAGGTACAGTTATCTACATATACAATACAATAAAAAACAATATTAAAATTATAATTAAAACTAATTAGTGAATGTCAAAAGATAAGTATAATTATTAATAGTACGCATTCCTACGTCAAAATACATTCGTTGTGGCCAAGCCTTAGTGCGACTGTTACGAGTTAGAGTTGTCCGATTTCTGATAAACTTCATACAAGGAGCGTTCGCGAGCAGTAGGCTTACTCTTCTTGGTGTAAGTGTCGGCGGCCGATCGTAAAATCCGGAACCAACATGGCGGCATTTCATGATATGACTAGGAATTTCATGATTTGCCTAAACTGACCATATCATGAAATTACGGAGTTTCATGATATGCCTAGGAATTTCATGATCTGCCTAAACGTCACTAGGCAAATCGTTCAACGGAAATTTTTGAATGATATGGCGGTGTTGACACCACCAATCAACTGATGTACTTTTTATGAACTGTCAAAACACAATTCTCCCGTAGATTTTCAATGGCAATAGCGAATTATGACGTCATTATCCGGCAACTCAATCAACTAACTATTTAATTGTTTTAAAGAAACAAAAAATCAAATTTTACAATGAATCGAAAATTAATCTGCTTTTCAGGGCTTAAAATAAAGCGTTTTTTTACTGGAGTCGTGCCTTCAAATTATTTTTTAATCATGCCTATTCATGAAATCATGGCGCCAATATTATGAATTGAATTAAATAAAACACGCAAACGCTCAGAAACTTTCTCGTTTGTATCATAGTAATATGATGAGACTCTAAGCATGCATATGGCATCGTAACGTCAAAAATACTTATCCTTTCTATCTAAAGTGAAACAATATTATGCCAAAAGGGTCGCCCCGGGTACTCGGCGGAGCAAACCTAAGTGCTGTATCATCTATTATTTAAGGCATTTACTTACCTGGTACATTCACTTAGTGTGTGATGTGTCTTAGAAAAGGACAGTGCGGTCTGGGATTTAGAAAGGTCGATCACGTGCGGTATGGCTGCGTCTGTGCGACATGTTTTTGGAGTTCCCAAAGAAAACAAACTGGCCAAGTGCGAGTCTGACTCGCGCACGAAGGGTTCCGTAGCATTCATACTAATATTATAAATGCGAAAGTGTGTTTGTATGTTTGTCTGTATTTCCGTCCGTCCGTCGATCCGTCGCTCGTTTCGATGTGATTTTTGGCATAGAGGTAATTTACAGGCCAGAGAGTGACATAGGCAACTTTTAATCCCGGAAAATGCACAGTTCCTGAGGGAACAGCGCGCGATAACCGAATTCCACGCGGGCGAAGCCGCCGGCAAAAGCTAGTACATATATTATAAATAAAAACAAATCACCGAAATGTATGTAAGGGCATAACTTCTGAACGACGCCACCAAATTGAATAATTATTTTGTTTGTGTACGTTATTTTTAGGACAAATTATTATCGTTGTTTTTGTGTGAAACAAAACAAGTATAAACTTAAATAGAAAAGGTAAAAAAGCCACATATTGTCATTTCAAAGTTTAATATCTCAAAACCTTTTTTCTCAAAAAACGTCAAGGTTTTGACGAAATAATTTAAGAACCATCGGTAGAAAACCGGCTTTCAAATAAAAAGCGGCGGCCAAATTGGTTCACTCGTTTCAGAGCTACGGTGCTACGGACAGACACACAGACACACACAAAGCGGTCAAACTTCTAACACTCCTCTTTTTGCGTGGGGGGATAAAAGAAAACGGGGGTGAAAGCCCGCTAGTTTTAAATATAGAGACTACGGAAAAACAAGGAAAAAACACAAATTTTAATATAGATGCGCCCGAAAGCTACAAAAAAGGAATTGGACGTAGAACCTCCATTTTTGAATCTGGTTAATAAAAATGCCAGAAACTCCGTATTGGAAAAACTGTAGCTGTAGCTTATGAATTTTCTATGTAAATGTTACCCGATACTGCTTAAGCCGCGAAAACCTCAAAATGCAACTTTAACCCGGTCTTATTAAGGTGCATTATTGCATCCACCTGCAACAGTGGCATTAAAACGTCGTTTTGTGTATTCATGATCGGTTTAAAAGTTATATTCTTGGAATATGAACGTAAATATGGAATGGACGTTGTAAATAACTTCGTATCGGTTTTACGGGCGTAATGGTGTGGTAGTTAGACATTAACGGCGCTACTGACAGTTACTTACGGATCACTGACATCGAGACGCCGCGCGGCCGCGTTACGCTACGCGTCCACTAAAACCGATTTATCGGCCGATTTCGGATCGGAGCTGTTCGGACGACTGTCTCGGACGTTCGTCTGTGTAAACTGCTTCCGACATCGGACGTTGCCGCTCTTCTTTAGTTTGACTGAAAGCTTTAAAGAGTGAGGACGCGGTTTTAAAATGGACAATTTAGAATAAATGTATCTTTTAGAAAAATCGTACCGTCATTTAATTCATCGACGTCAACGTCGGCGACGACGTCGTCGTGTCTGGGTTATTAGCTTTTCGATATCCATAGTCATTTTTCGAAAGAGTCGCTTTATTTTAACTAAATATACAATTTATTTTAAGTAAACAAACACACAACTTTGCAGTAGCCGGTACAATACTGACGACAAATCCAAACAAGTTCGGATTCGGCAGTTGATCGGCCGTTTTCGGACGTCAACGGAAGATGGCGGTTGTAGCAGTGAACGCGCTCTCGTTCATTTACATACGTTTGATTCGATCGGCCGAGTACGGACGACGACGTCCGAACATAGTTCGTACGACAACGGATTAAGTGGACGCGTACCGTTAGGTATTCGTTTGGAATATTGCTGTCTTTATCGCTCGTGACATAAGCGCTCGCAGCCGTCCACCCATGCACATCCCCTCCCGCTTCTCCGCTTCCCGCTAATGTATATCGAGATAGCTGTAGGCTTTTCAAGATTTGGGCGGTTGAATTATGGGTCTCGTTGTCCTCATATTATACGAAAAGTATAGCACAGAAATCAATGATATTTTACAGTTATGATCTTCATTATATTTTCTATACCTGTAGTTTTTAGATTTTTTTTAAAATGCTTTAATAGTCTGTAATGCTCGTGCAAAGTTGACATCTTTTTGTGTCGACTTTTGAGCTCCTGTAATTCTCACTTGCCCGGTTGTTTTAATAAATATGGCTCAGCAACTGTCGTTCTATGGGGAAGGCATGTCCAACAGTGGACGTCCTAAGGCTGATATGATGACGGCAATGATAATAATGTTCGCCCAGTGACATACGAACATAGTAAACAGATAAATCTAGTTTAAAAACTTGTATGCCGTGCGACTTCGTGCCGATACGCCTAAATAAATACTTTTTTATCAAACATTGAACTTGTCTGATTGATAAAATCTGTGGCGACACTTACTGTCAGCACTGATAATAAGAAGTTTTAAGGGCGTTAGCCGGCGCAGGCACACAGAGCGGGCGAGCGTGGGTGCAGGTATAGTTTGGCCACAGAATAAGTAATAGTACAAGTTCAGAATGTTCTCTCTTTTGATGTTGACGAAAGCCGCCATTTTATATGCCTACGTAATTTTTATTAGCAAAATCACCGCGCACCACCAAGCAAAATTGAACTCTAGTGCTGCGCGCGAAGGTCGTTATTAGTCAGCACCAACGTTTTGGTTTAGTATAGGGTTGTAAATCAATAAAAAAGTAATAAATAAATAAACAAAAAACTCAACGCCTGGTTCTCCAACACAAGGCACTGTATCTACTCCAGCCAATAAATAAATAAATAATAAAACCTTTTAATTTCTAGCAGTTAACATCAAAGTATTGACATAACATATAATATTTCAATTCCTAAACATTAATTTACATGCATTAAATTTTTCAATATAATGTCAAAAAAATATAAGGCAATAAAATAAAAATAAAGAAAATTAAGCTCCTAGAACCCCTCCTGTGAAGGTAAAGGCCTTCTCCAATGACTACCAGTAATCTCTCTCTTTAAAAGAGTCGGTAAAAAAATAATACTCATCATCATCATCAGCCTATGTTCGTCCACTGCTGGACATAGGCCTCTCCCATGGCACGCCACTGAGCACGATCCTCGGCCACTCTCATCCAGCTCTTGCCAGCCACCCTGCGAAGATCATCGCACCACCGAGTCTGAGGGCGTCCTTCGCTACGTTTGCCGATCCGTGGTCTCCACTCAAGAACTCGTGAAATAATACTCACATATAACTAAATACTCACAAATAAGTAAATTCGGACAAATACTTACTTTTCTAACATTTTTAAATTGACGCGCTTACGATCTCTGACGGTCACAAAATGGATAATTGTACAAGGTCGCGTTCCGAATGCGTGGCTGCTTCAAAGGTTTTGTACACCCACAATGGGCATTTGGTGAATCGCGAATTACCTATCTGTTCTTTTGTCTCACTCGCACTTAATATGATTTCAAACAGAATTGGGTTGTTATGTTATGTACAGAATAGAAAAAATAGTAAGAATTTTAGTGTTGCGATTTCCAAAAAAATCAAATTCATGTTCAGATAACATTATGTAGTTTCCATGAAAGCAGGCCAGGAAAGAAGTAAGTATTATTAATACAATATAATACAATAACTCTTTATTGCACATCAACACAGTAAGCAGTACTTACAGAAAACACAGGTATATATATAGAGATTTTCTAAGTTAGGCAATTTAGGCGGCCTTAATTAATTAATTTGTTTTCATTAATTATTTTGTTGATCAGTTACTATTACTCATAAAAACGGTATAATAAATGTATCATGAAAACAAAATTTAATATTTTTTTCAATGAGGTCACTTCTAAAAATCCCGGCACTGGGCAATTCCGGCCGCAATGCTGACAAAGGGTCAAAAATCTGGACAAGTCCGGACAAATCCTGATGTACTTATAGCAACTTGGCAACCCTAGTCGCACGGCAGAAATTTTTAATTTGAATGGAACCCTACCGAATTCCCATCAATGACGTAACACATACAATCTCTTTCACCCAGAGGTCTCTTAGGGCTCCAATATTCCCCAACAGATACTCAACGAGCCCTACCACGGGTCCTTGTCGCAATGAGTTCGACTTCGAGCACCCTTAGTAACCGAAGCGCGAACGTATAAGAGGAATCGAATTTCTCCCCCGAGAAAATAAAGGCAAATAAAGGTGAATTGAAAAACAGCTTGATTAAATAGAAAGTTTCTTTCCAAGGTGGAATTGTTTTTTAAACGAGGGTATTTCGTCAGGCCGTGAGGCATTTTGATGGGGGCAACTGTAACGGTTATAATCTATCTTCTACAAATAAAAATGAATCGTGAAATTTGTAAGCGCAAAACAGAAACGGCTGGACCGATGTCGCTAATTATTTTTTCTTGTTTATTGTTAAGAGGTTTTTGTGGAAGAAAATATAGAAAACTAGCTCATGCCCGCAACTTCGTCTGCACGGACCTTGGTTATCGCGCTTTTGCGCCCTCTACCGGAATAAAAAGTATCCTATGTTGATCCTTGGGGCTTAAACTATCTCTATACCAAATTTCATCAAAATCGTTTCAGCGGTTTCGACGTGAAAGCGTAACAGACAGACAAGAGTAACTTTCGCATTTATAATATTAGTATGGATGTCAACGGGGGCGAAACCGCGGGCAACAGCTAGTTAGAATATTAAATTTGCGACCGATAACTAAGTTGTTTGTGACCCTGAACAGTTCCCGGTACTACGAATGTTTGTACTTAAATCTGGGATGTTTGTATTTAAAAGTATATATTTATCTACAATTGTATGTTATTCGTTGTTTAGTACCCATAGTAGAAGATTTGCTAAGTTTGGGGCTAGATCAATTGGTGTATTACACTGAAAGTGTCCCAAAGTGTCACTGAAAAAAAAAAGTAACAAAAAATTGTTGCTTATGAGCTTCATCGAAATCGTTGGAGCTGTTTACGAGATTCTGTTTATATACTTATACAAGTATATACAAGAATTGCTCGTTTAAAAATATTAGATAAAGTACAGTCAGCTTCAAAAGTAGCGGATCATTTTTTACCCGACTGCGAAGAAGGAGGGTTATTTACTCTATCGCATTAAAACATTTGTCACTCTCGCATGGCGTTATGTACCTACGTGACTGTAAAGCGACAAAGTACGAAAGTGTATAGCTACTTTTGATGCTGACCGTACGACGCGCGAGACTTGTTCAGCTCGGTGTAACATCAGAGTCCCGACCCCAAGTATTAAAAAAAAATATATGTAAGTACCCTGATTACGCTGTCTATAAATAAAAAAGTTCTTTTTTATAACCTTTTTTAGTTGGTTGCAGATAGGTATATTTGCATTAGATATGCTCGCCTAATTTTAAATCAATTCAACCACTAGAGAGCGCGTTAAATCTGACTTTCAAGTTCTAACTGCTACTAACAGTAAATAATTAGTCAATTATTTTAAATAATAGCTTTTGCCCGCGGCTTCGTATTCGTGGAATTCGATTATTAAGCGCTGTTCCCTTGGGAACTATGCTTTTTTCCGGGATTAAAAGTAACCAACGTCACCTCTAGCCCATAAACTATCTCTATGCCAAAAATTACGCCGATCGCTCCGTTTCGACGTGAATGACGGATAAACATACAAACACACACCAATCAACTGACGTACTTTTTATGAGCTGTCAAAACACAATTACCATAGAGTTTCAATGGCAATAGTGACTTATATATTACGTCATACGTATGATAATACGTCATAAGTCGCTATTTGTTCGCCAACTCAATCAAATTTGTTTTGAAGCAACCAAAAATCTAATTTTACAGTAAATCGAAAACTAATCTGGTTTTCAGGGCTAAAATAAAGCGGTTTTTTACTGGAGTCGTGTCTTCGAATTATTTTTTAATGACGTCAACATCCCTATTGGCTATGATTCCATTGTCTTCCTATCCGTAGCTACCAGGTTAAATCCCACGCTGTTAACTAACAAAAGAATGACTTAAATGACCGTGTACTCCTTAACTAACTTTTGTTATCATATAACTTAGTAAAACGGATTATTCTTCTCAAAACCTTTGACCTTCAGGATCCAATTTCCTTGGTAAAATAATCTAAGAAGTTATCTGGCAATAAGAAAGGCGGGTTCCAAGTAAATAATCTGGTAGATAAAATTTCCCTTTGTGTTATAAAATAAGGACGCGAAATGAGGTGGTAGTACTTGAATGCTGATTAGGTGTGACAAGGACGGAGGATTTAGTGACGGGGTAAGTGAATTCCATTTTGGATTGCGTTGCTTTTTGTGTAGAATTTTTTTGCAATAATAGGTACAACTAATTCGACAAAAAATCTGGCATTGTTGGGCTACGCATATGGTAGGTTGAACATAATCCCTACTAATATTATAAATTCGAAAGTCACTCTGTCTGTCTGTCTATCTATCTGTCTGTCTGTTACACTTTCACGTCTAAACCACTGACTGAGGTTTTACGGGATGACCGTAGGTATAGTAAAGTACCGTAAAGTTATCTATAAGTGGATTTGTTGTGTATGTGTACTGTATAAATTGTTATGTTTTCTTGATATTGCTGTAATGTAATGTAAATTCACCACCTGCTTAAATTTATTCCTTACTTCTCCATTCCATTGTAAAGGTTGCCTGGAAGAGATCGTTTGAAGCGATAAGGCCGCCTATTGCTTACCTCAGAAAGTCTCTGTGTATATACCTGTTTTCTGTAATTTTTTGCTATGTTGGTGTGCAATAAAGAGTTATTGTATTGTATTGTTATCTTAATATACGTCACAATCATCAGCGGCATGTCGAGCAGCTACAATTGTTTAAATCTTTTAATGACAATTAAGCATGTTGAAAAAAAAACAGATTAGTTTATTTAGAACAAACTTAAACTGTGTTAAAAATAAAATTGTGTTAAATACTTGTAATGTATAGTACATAGATATCATTTATAAATATTGTGAATCTGTTTTTAAAAAAAAAATACCTCGTTGAGTTTCTTGCCGGATTCTTCTCAACAGAGGTTTTTTTCCGAACCGGTGGTAGATTAAAAAAAATGACGTGTAAAAGTGCCCATTGCGGCCTATTTGCTGAATAAATGATTTGCTTGCTGAAAAGAAGTTTCTGGAAAAAAAAATATTTAAATACAGGCTTTTTTTATTGACTGTAGATACTTGCATTAAGATTGGTTTTTTGGAATCTTTTTGTATTTTTTATTTCAAATCCAAATTTTTGTTACTTTTACGGTCATACCGCGAAAGTCTATATATTTCACACGAAACCACAAGCTGAAACAAGGATTGTGACGTAAATGGGCGAAATAGGGACCAGGTCAAAGCATCCGTTTCTGGTTCTGCATTTTACTTGGATTTCAAAGCATACCAATACGCTCATTTTTACAATACCGATTCTGAAGAATCTTGTTATTTCCCAAAGCATAACAGCAAGCTACTCGCGTAGGTAATATCGAAGCATTTTAGAAATATCTCCACGAAATATTGTCCCGCATTTTTCCAGGTCGGTTCAATATGACAAAGTTCTATGTTATGTTGTGTATGTAGGTAAGTTGTATGTATGTTCTCTTTACTTGAACACCCCGTAAAAGGTGACCGAATTTCTCTAAACCAAGGTTTTTAGCCATGTCATGAGACCTGTTGCCCAGTACAGTCGACTTCGTAAGTGAAATTACTGGCACTTGAGGTATCCTGTCTTAGGCTTCTAGGTTGGCAACGCATCTGTAATACCCTTGGTGTTGCAGGTGTTTATGGGCGGTGGTGATCTCTTACCATCAGGAGACCCACTCGCTCGTTTGCCATCCAGTCGAATAAAAAAAAAGTGATTACTTTTGTACCTTGTCACTTTAACGTTATGTTTGAAATGCCATAAGATATTGTTTAACGACTAAAAGCGACAAGCTACAAAAGTGATCACTTATACAACCACGCACGCAAACCCAACTATCACCACCATACTACACGGCCTCGTTTTGAAGAGCAGCACCTTTTTTGTCGCCCAGATCCTGCAAAACACGAAATTTACGAGTATGAGAAGTGAAAAGTAATTATTTTTAGTTCGATAATGATGATGATGATGATGATGATGACCTTAATTTATCTATGCCTTATTGTCTTTCAAAGTTTTGGACAATAGGGATGTTGACACCACCAATCAACTGACGTACTTTTTATGAGCTGTCAAAACACAATTCTCCCATAGAACTCAATAGCAATAACGACTTATGACGTCATTATCCGGCAAGTCAATCAACTAACTATTTATTTGTTTTAAAGCAACAAAAATGTAATTTTACAGTGAATCGAAAATTAAATCTGGTTTTCAGGGCTAAAATAAAGCGTTTTTTTACTGGAGTTGTGCCTTCGAATTATTTTTTAAAGGCATCAACATCCCTATTACGCATTCTTAACAATACTGCGAGCAAAGCATTTTAAATCAATAAAAGATATCCTTGCAGAAGCATTCTTAAATTTGCTGCCCCCATTTCGCAAACGTAAGTGTTTTTCAACCACATCATTCTTTGTAGGGTCCGATGGATCTTCCACCTTATTGCTATTCACAAAGCGAATTATTAAAACGTCTTGCGGTGTTGCCAGCTGTTTTGACGAAATATATTTATTAGTTGATGTGGCAACACTTCACAGTGCGAAGGAAAACAACAAACTTTTTGAAATAAAAATAAGAGAAGTTTATTAAAAATTCAAACTAGTGAATACGTAATAAAGGAACAAATGAAAACAGAAAACACAACTAGCCCATAGGCTCACCCGATCGTAACTCCACTCTCTTTCACTCACAAACTCGTCTCATTCACTCCACTTTAGTCTTCAGTCATTCGGTCGCTCGTTTACATCAAATCATTCTTACAAAAATCCACTCCAATTGAGTCAGTTTCATTGTGTACATCACTCTGTGACACACGTGTCCTATCAAAACTGAACTATGCGGACACGGTTATTGGACAGTGTCTGTTATCGCGCACATAAATCCAGCTGCAGAGATTCCAGAAGAATGCCTGTGCCAGATTCTGCTTCCGAATACCACCCAGAACTCACGTAACGCCATTTTTGAACAATGGTAAGTTACTTAAAATGGAGGCTAGAAGGACATCACACTTTGCCTCGTTATTTGTTTTTGATTGTACAAAGCAGGGAACCTTCTTACCTCTACAATAAACTTAAATTTTCTCATATGCACATAAGACAAGCCCCTGTCTCACCTGCCCAAGACACAGACCGGTAGTTTCCGGTACTCTGCCACGCGATGCTGGAACAATCTCCCTCCACGAATAAGAAACGCTAGTTCACTGTTAAGCTTTAAAGCTTTCTGCCTAGCCGATTCGTAGATTTTATGCCTTAGATCTATTTATCTACTTATTTATTTGTTTGTCATGTTATTATATTTGGGAATAGCTGCACACTGCGCTTCTGTTCGTTTTGCTTTGCGATGCTTTACGTTACGATACCTGTATGTCTTGTAATTGTCTAAACGGATTCACTGAAAGTCAGTACATACCTTTGTTTCTTAGACAGGCTTTGTAAATAATGTAATATTGTTGTGATGTTTTTCAAAATAAATAAATCATTCATTCATTCATTCATCATGTTTATACCACGCACTATTGAATTAGGTACCTTGCATGTCTAAAACTACGAGTGAAAAATTTTGTGCTAGCAGAATCAAACAGGTATTCTCATAAAATACATCGCATTATCGCAACTACCGGAAAAACCCCGGAGTTGGCAACACTGACGTTTACCCTTCGATAACCCGGGTAAGGCAAATCCGGGTCATTACACAAGTCCTTGTTCGAATCAGTCCAGGGAGGGTTGGGAAAAACCGGTCAATTGTGAAACTTTTTAACCGCGAACGGTAGATGTAATGGTGTATGTTTGGAGATTTTGACTGTTCGCGGAAGATATTAAACTTTTATGGAAGAAGATTTTATGGAGTTAAGTAAACTAAAATCATCATCATCATCTCAGCCTATATACGTCCCAATGCTGGGCACAGGCCTCCTCTCGGAATGAGAGGGCTTGGGCCATAGTTCCTACGCGGGCCCAGTGCGGATTGGGAACTTCACACGCACCATTGAATTGCTTCGCAGGTTTGTGCAGGTTTCCTCACGATGTTTTCCTTCACCGCAAAGCTCGTGGTAAATTGCGCACATGAATTTCGAAAAACTCAAGAGGTGCGAGCCGGGATTTGAACCCACGACCCTCTGCTTGAGAGGCGATAGGTCAAACCACTAGGCCACCACGGCTTTCTAAACTAAAATACTAAACGCAAATTAAAACTGGTCTGAGTGGATAGCCTTGGGGGAGGCCTATGTCCAGCTGTGGACGTCTTTCGGCTGACATTATGTTGTGAAATTAAGCACAGAAAAGACGTAGTAGTAAAAGCGCACCCGATAGAGTCTTCGTCCGACACTCGCAATCAATGTCAATGGTCACTTACATCAATCATTCGTTCACAGATTCACTTCCATTCTCCGACGTATTTTATGTACTTAGTCATAATTTTTTTGGTAATGTTTTCGAATATTTTCGTTTGAGATGTGACACGATGTTTTCCGAACTTATTTTTATTTTCGAAAGTGTGTGAGACAGTGATGCTTGAAGGGTATTAAGTATTATTTTCGACGTTAACTTCGGTGCGTAGTCGTGAGGAAACAACAACAACAACACACCTGTAAAGTAATTCAATGGTATGTGTGAATTTGCCAAATGATGATTTGAGTAAAATATTTTGGGATCCATACTTTTTACTATACTTATTACTTTTTCATTCTCTATATCAATCAACTTTCCCCTCATAGGCCACCGGATGGTGATGCCGTTGAGTACATTCAGAGCTGTGACAAGCAGAGAATAATAGAGACGCAAGTGATCGTTGAAAGGGTTCCGTTTTTTCATTCGATGATCATGATCCAACCGATTTCAGCCATCGGCTCCTAATTATTTGAATGGCGCTCATGCGCGCTAAGATGGCATACGTAGTATCTTATTTAGCTTTGAACGTACAAATACACCTGCATTGGTGGCAGTATGTTTCACTCGAAGGCACTGTCAAAGAAACAGAATCACATGACAGAGGCACCATAGTGGAACTTTTTCGCCGTAAACGATGCTAACATAAAATATGGACATGCGTTTTCCAAATAAATTCTACCCTAGTACGCGTTTCGATCTCAGACTATCGAATCGATGTCTCTAGCCTAAAAAAAGTAACTTATCCTTATTTAAATTTCATCAGGAGGATGTGGGACAGACGCTCAGGAGGTTTGAAAATCGTTTTCAAATAATTAACGCTTCTTACATAGCCCGGTCCGAGCGTTGATTAAAATTTTAATTAAAAGCTATGATGGATATTTCTTGACTTATTGATTTTACTTATAAAACCTTGTTTTTTACAGGTACTGCCTTTGGTAGCGTATTATGAACTTCAAGCAGGTATATTTTGTGAGAGTTTCATCCTCGTTGAAAAGAGTTTGAGTATGTTTCGAGTAACCCGAACCATGTCGAGCCAAACTCGATTTAAGACGTGAGTTATCCGTTACAATATCATTTAATATGAGTGAGTCTCACGGTAGTTTCATGATCAAAAAAAAATTTTTTTACCTTGTTGTCTTATTTTCTGTGGCAATAAATGATTTTATTATTATTATTATTGTCATTTTGAATTGAATATAAATTTCAATGTATATATCACAAAAACATTTATTATATACAAGCAGCTAAAGCCCGCCATACGTTTTCGTAAGGACGTGTTTAAACTCTATGGCAGATATCGAGACCTCTCAAATTCGACAATGTTCTCGAGTGCCGAGCTCATAAAACCTTAGTGAGGGTTCAAAACATAAGCTCAAGCGATCGTATCCATGCCCTTTTTAAGCTTGAAACACACTGACGCCGAAGGCGAAGCGGTGCCGGTTGTAATATTCGAGCTATCGTGAAAGAGAGCACACAGAATACCGCGCCACGCTTATTGTTCGCGCGGTATTCTGTGTGTCCTCTTTCATGTTAGCTCGAATATTACAACCGGTATCGCCTCCGCGCCGCACCGCACCACCCCGCCACCATTCTCTGTGTGTGTTCAAGCTTTACAAGCGTTTAGTGTGTGTTGCCTTGCCACTCTTGCCAGTGATGACTTATATCCATTGGCATGCATTGCGTGCTGCCTACTTATTAAATGCCATAGCTGGGAGAGTGATTCTTGACTATTGACCTCTTAAGAAGGTCAGAGTCACGGAAAGAACTATGGAGAGAGCTGTGCTTTTCTACTTTCTGCTGCTTTTCTAGCGTGATAGAATCTGGAACACGGAAATTCCTCGAAGAATTAAAGATATGGACATATCTCCAAGAACTTAATCGTTGAAGGAGAAAGGTCCTATACTGGCGATCACGAACTGAAGGACGAAGCATTGACATACTGCTCACTATGTGCACTGATGACATCGTCGAAATTGCGAGCAACCGATGGATGCAGTGGCGAGGTATCATTCTTTTAGACGTCCGCAGCAAGATGGACGGATGGCCTGGTTTTAAGGGGGGCGGGTTCACGGTGGATGCAGGCCCCTTCCAACCGAAGTAGCTGGAATGTCATCCATGCATCCCACTGCTGGGAACTCGCCTCCTCTCAGAATGACAGGGTTTGGGCCGTAATTCCCACGCTGGTCCAGTGTAGATTGGGAACTTCACACGCACCGTTGGATTAGGTACTCCACAGGTTTGTTTAGGTTTCTTCACGATGTTTTCCTTCACCGTAAAGGTCGTGGAAAAGTTAAATGTTATTTCGCACATGAATTTCGAAAAACCCATAGGTGTGAGCCACGACCTATGGTTGAGAGGTCATAGCATAGGTCAACCACCAGTTACGCCACAACTGGGCCACCACGATTTATTTCTGACTGGAATATGGTGACCCTCCTACGGCTGTT
This sequence comes from Choristoneura rosaceana, assembly GCA_037349165.1. Taxonomy (NCBI): domain Eukaryota; kingdom Metazoa; phylum Arthropoda; class Insecta; order Lepidoptera; family Tortricidae; genus Choristoneura; species Choristoneura rosaceana. Next base: position 3,835,447 of record JAZBNJ010000007.1, read on the forward strand.
ATGCTGATGATGATCATGAGTAACCAACCCACGCTTTACCATTTGTAATATTATGTAGTTTATTGCACGCTATCCCCTTCTTACCTGTACCACACCCTTCGAAATATCTCCCTTCTCATCTTTACATCGAAGGGTGTGCATAAAAAGAAAATGTTCTAGCGCTGTGTGTAATTGATGAAGTCCACGAGTCGCGGGTCGGCGCGGGCTTTACAAGGGAATCCTGTGAGTTATCGGATATCAGGAGTTGTGCTTGTATGAGTGGGGTACGCAGTGTAAAACCAGTAAGCAATAACGACCGGATGGCTGAGTAGTTAGAGAACCTGACTAAGAAGCTGGAGGTCCCTGGTTCGAACCCCGCCGGGGCAGATATTTGTATGAATAATACGAATGTTTGTTCTCGGATCTTGGATGATTAATATGTATATAAGTATGTATTTATCTATATAAGTATGTTTATCCGTTGCCTAGTACCCATAGTACAAGCTTTGTTTAGTTTGGGACTAGGTCAGTTGGTGTCAAGAGTGTCCCATGATATTTATGTATTATTTATTTATAGTAAGTAATCTAAGTAGGTATTAAAGAGATACATAAGTTAGAGAATAGAATGCAGGCAGTCTCTGACCATGGGGCTTTAATCCTCGGTTCGATTCTACTCACATAACTGAGTTACTTTGTTCTGCAACACTTAAAAATATGGTCACTGTTAATTTATTTTTTTCTATACAGATTAAATGTAATTTTCAATTTGTACGATACAATGGAAATTTACAACACATTGATGAATGTTTATCTCAAAGCGATGTCAAATTATTTAAAGACCCCCGTATGTAGAACATTTTGCCCTCATATCATATCATATGAGTCAGCGATAACATTGCCATGTCCGATACACTGACTTTTAATTTTGGGTAATGCGATTGTTTTATTTGTTGTTGTTTTTGTTATTGCATTTTCTTTCCTCTTTTTTTATTAGTTTAATGATTAGTACCGTTTTCTAACGTTCGTGCCGTTGCGGCACTACCAATAGTTTTTTTAAGTTTAGTTTTAAGCTAAAGGGTCATACTGAAAACCAGCGCTGCGGCTTGCTGTAGCAATACGCTGAGTATGGCCCTTTTTACTTCTTTCGGCACAATGTTTATTCATTTCCTCTTTTGGTGCCTAATATTTAAGATTGTCTGTTTTTTAGCCGTAATTTTATTTATTTATTTTTGTTGTGCCGAATTCAGGTAAATAAATTTATTCTTTTCTTTTTTTTTTCTTTTTGATTAGTACAATAAAATAAAATGATCTAAATTCATGTTATTTGAAAATGTTATAAATCAAATTTAGCTTAGTTATGAGAGTAGAATCGAACCTTGCATTTAATTAAAGCTCAATGATTCGAGGCACTGAGTATTTTTAATTAAATGATAGGCACAAACGGTTGAGAAATGTACAGAAATATATAGAATTGTATAGATTGTACAACAAGAGCATAGAACGACCCATTTTATGCAAGAGGTTCATATAGCCACCCAAGCCGGTCCGGCGAGGGTGGATAGACACGTCGAGGGGAAAATAGGTTTAATGCTTAAGTTTTACACTCTGCTTTTCATTTCGATGCTGAGAAAAGGAAATGAAATAGCAACAGTGGAAACAATTTTTCGCTTACTATGTACCTTTTACTGTTCACGCATTACTATTAAAACTAGCTTTTGCCCGCGGCTTCGCTCGCGTTAAATTTGGGGTAGCACAAGATTTACTTTCTACGATCTTTATTTTCATGTTTTAATTGATTTATGGGAGGAATTTATTTGCAAATTTTCGAATTTAAAAATCAACTTTGAAGCCCTGTTTCACATCTTCAGGTCAGGGGTGTAATTTTAGAAAACCTAAATTCCGTTTTTTCCCGTTCCCGTAATGATTTTCGGGAAATTCTCTCTTAAAGCTTCCCAAGGAACCCACTTGCCCAATTTTAACTTTATACGACCAGTAAAACGAAAAATCCTATTTTTCCCGTTCCCGTAGGAATTTTGTAAAGTCCTCTCTCAATGCTTCTCTACACTCTCCAAGCAATTTATACGCCGATTTTCAGCTTTCTGCGTCCAGTACAATGAAAAATCCCGGTTTCCCCTTTCCCATGGGAGTTTCGGGAAATTATGTCCTAATGCCGGGAAGCATTCACATCTTCAAGGAATGCCTTTATGCCAAATGTCAGCTTTCTGCGACCAGCAAAATGAAAAATCCCGTTTTTTCCCGTTCCCGTCAGAATTTCGGGAAATTATTTTGTAGTGCTCCCTTACACTCCTCAAAGAACCTAAATGCAAAATTTCAGTTTTCTACGATCAGTAAAACGAAAAATCCCATTTTTTCCCGTTCCCGTGAGAATTTTGAAAACTCCACTCTTAATGCTCATCTATACTCCCCAAGCAACCTACACGCCAAATTTCAGCTTTCTACGATCAGTAAAACGAAAAATCCCGTTTTTTCCCGTTCCCGTCAGAATTTCAGAAAATTATTTTGTAGTGCTCCCTTACACCCCCCAAGGAACCTAAATACTAAATTTCAATTTTCTACCACCAGTAAAACGAAAAATCAACCCGTTGAACTGAATATAAATCCCGTTTTTACCTTATCCCGTGGGAATTTCCAAAAATCCTTAAAATAATGTTTAACTATTAAAATCATCTACTTCTATGCCAAATTTGAAGTCTAGTAATTATTGTTCATGGGATTCCGTTGAACTGAATATATAAATTCAGTTTTTTCCTTATCCCGTGGGAATTTCCAAAAATCCTAAAATTAATGTTTTAACTATTGTAATACCTACTGGTGTATCAAATTTGAAGAGTCTAGTTATTATAGTTACTGAGATAGGGTCACTCGAAATCGAACATAATAAATCCCGATATTTCCCGTTCCCGTGGGAATTTCCAAATATTCTTCCTTAGTGGATGCCTACATTGTATAAGGTATCTATGTGCAAAATTTCAAGTCTCTAGGTCCAGTGGTTTGGGCTGTGCGTTGATATGTCAGTCAGTCAGTCAGTCAGTCAGGACTTTGAATTTTATATATATAGATTATAAATCTTTAGTTTTATTGATCAATTTTTATGTTATTTAAAAAAATATGTAGAAACGTCTTTGTTTGTGGCTGTTTGCCGTGGTTTTAGAAGAAGATTTTACTTTGTGCACCAGAGCATAAAAAGTAATTTTATGTCGCCTAGATTCAGCATAAACACAAACTTTACGAACATGAGAAGTGAAAAGTTATTTAGTACTCTTAATACTAAACAACGCTAACACATCTGCATGCGCACGTCTCCGTTTTGTGGAATTACGATTCTATTGAAGTAGGGGTTCTATTTAAGCAGAAAGGGAAGTGCGTGCTTAGAAGAATGCAAATATAGTTGCGTTTTGTTTCTAGCTAGATTGCTTACTGGATTTTTACTATGGTGTGGCTCATTCTGCAGCATGAATCGGCAGAATAATTGTAAGAAAAGAGGAAGTTGAAATTTAGTAACTGTTTTATTGACGCTAACCATTGTGCTAAGAATTGTATTGAATATTTTTAATTTTTAATGCTTATTTTGTGTGATTCGGTCTTGACTCTTCAGCGCTGCCGCGGTTGCCATAAGTCAGGATTTATCCGGATATATACGAATTTTTGACCCTTTAGAAATGATCTCAGAGACAAAATTGGTGTCGAGGAAAGGACTAAATACAGAGTCAGGCGTAGGAAAAGGGAAGCGTAGATCCATGGTACAGTACACCACGGACCGCAACCGCGCGTCGGCACGTTCTTCGACCTACGTCAACCCCCCCCCCTCCCCCCCTTTACATTCCTGGGACAGAGTTTCCGGAGCGGTAGGTACAACTTTAGGGATCTTTAAAAAACGAGCCTATTGGTCTCTCAAAAGGCTGGCAACGCACCTGATACCCCTCGAGTTGACAGGGGTCCATGGGCGGCGGTGATTGAAAGAAAAGAAAGAAAGAAAGAAAATACATTCACAACACAAGACACAAAAATAGTATTAAGTACAAATAGACAACACATTTACCACGAGCTTTGCGGTGAAGGAAAACATCGTGAGGAAACCTGCACAAACCTGCGAAGCAATTCAATGGTGCGTGTGAAGTTCCCAATCCGCACTGGGCCCGCGTGGGAACTATGGCCCAAGCCCTCTCATTCCGAGAGGAGGCCTGTGCCCAGCAGTGGGACGTATATAGGCTGAGATGATGAGACAACACATAGGAAAGTATGCGTCATTGCGGTTGTGAATCGGACACTGGCTCAGCATAATGCTGAAGCGTTAATAATAAACACCCCAGCGCTGATTTTCAGCCAGCACCGTTGGTGACCCTCGGACTGCTTCCCATCAGGTGGCCTTCATGCTCGTTTACCCCCTCTTATATAAAAAAAAACATGTCTTGCTATTTCTGTGGCACAAATCGCCTGACTTGCCTGTCTGTTTTCCATTTGTGTTCGCATATTGTCGAATTATAGACCAATAAAAAATAGCTATTGTATTCTGAATTCTATAGAAAATGTCTCATTTATCTGAACAATGCGATATTGCTTCAGTCGGTAAATTTTAAGTACAGAAATTTTATTTCGGATTTATGATATTTTTATTGTTTTCCGTTCGAAATTATTTTCCAATTTCTACTACCAGACCGGTTGCAGTTAACTATAGTGGTATGATTGGCTTTGTGAACTGCAGATCCAAATGTAGAAATATAATACAAATATTATTTGTTTAACATCATTAATGAATAAAGTGAAAAAAATTAAAACCATGCTTAAAAAAAGCAATCCAATTTTTAGGTAGCTATTTTAAATCCATATCCATACTATACCATACTAATATTATAAATACGAAGGCATCTATAAATAACTCCGACATGGAAATACCGGCCCTGTTTTTTGTGTACACGCCCATAGAAACTGACAGGAATTTCTATGGGCGTGTACACGAAAAACAGGGTCGGTATTTCCATGTCGGTATTATCCGGGCCGGGAAAGAGTGTCACCCTATAAATCACTGCTGTCAGTTAGTACCTAATTGGAGTCTGGAGGTGTCTGGAGTGTACAGAAGAGGAGCAAGAGAAATATACAGAAATAATAATCCTAATAGCGCGATGCAGTTGGCCAATCCCATGGTATACAGCTGCTAGTTTGCGCTTACATAAGCATGCCGCCGCCCCGCAGCAGCGCTGCCTACCCTCTAAGCAAGCCACGCCACATCCCTTACTATTTACTCCAACGCAAAAAAAAAAACTAATTCTTTTAAACACCTTCCGTGCACACCTCGCTACACTCTTCTCATCATCATCATCATCTCAGCATATATACGTCCCACTGTTGGGCACAGGCCTCCTCTCAGAACAAGAGGGCTTGGGCCATAGTTCCCACGCGGGCCCAGAGCGGGTTGGGAACTTCACACGCACCATTGAATTGCTTCGCAGGTTTGTGCAGGTTTCCTCACGATGTTTTCCTTCACCGCAAAGCTCGTGGTAAATTTCAAATGTAATTCCGCACATGAATTTCGAAAAACTCAGAGGTGCGAGCCGAGATTTGAACCCACGACCCTCTGCTTGAGAGGCGATAGGTCAAACCACTAGGCCACTACGGCTCTCACATTCACACTCTTCTCGTACCCCACGAAACTTCACGAGCTCAACAAAGATTTACACCAAAATCGGAACATAAATCTGCTGCAAGCCAGGTCAGACCGTTGACCTGTTACCTAGCTTAACCATATTTAAGAGGGTCCAAACCATTACTATAATTAATTGTTGGAATCAATTGAGCCTCTACCCAAGACACTTGCGTAATTCAAGAGGCCAAATACCTACAGTAAACTTGTTAAGAACTTGGTTTAGGGGTTTTGGAATTTATGGGGTCTAATTGGAGGGTATTGATTGGAGGTAGCGGCCTCAATTATGTAGACGTGCCACGCTTTGATCCACGGAACTAATAATTTAATTAAGGTAAAAGTTTATATTGTTTTAGATACAAAAACGTGAAACTAAACTATGATAAGTAATAACCTTGAAACGAGGTATTTCGGAATCTCTGAAAGAGTAGATTGCGATGTAATATGCTGTGTGGTGTTTTTAGGAGTAAGGATCTAAAGCAAAGCAACGAGACGAGAGAAATTATGTCATGAGACAGAAAAGGAGCTAAATACTACTTAATAATGAATGACATATCAGAAAAAGATGAATTATATCTCCTCGTTTTCAATATAACCGTCTTGAATACGGTAGCTCGGCTGTATAAACATCATCATCATCATCATGTCAGCCGAAAGACGTCCACTGCTGGACATAGGCCTCCCCCAAGGCTCTCCACTCAGACCGGTCTTGTGCTTTTCGCATCCACCGCGATCCCGCTGTATAAACGTTGGACATTAAAATTGGTGTCTGCAGTTCAAATCCCGGTCGTACATACTGAAGTATTTTAATACTAGCTTTTGCCTGCGGCCTTGCCCGCGTAGAGTTCGGTTATCGCGCGCTGTTCCCTCGGGAACTGTGCATTTTCCGGGATACAAAGTAGCATATATATCACTTTCTAGCCCATAACCCATCTCTATTCAGATCCGTCGCTCCGTTTTAACGTGAAGGACGGATAAATATACAAACACAAACACTTTCCCGTTTATAATATTAGTATGGATTTCTTTTTATTTTGGCTTTGATGTTTTATAAAAAAATAATCTGTTTTTAGATAAGACTTCGAGCAAAACTCAAGCGTCCAGGTCCAATAATTAAATGCCTTTAAAAACTTGCTTACAAGATTCCAGAGATCCAAACAATCCCTACTAATATTATAAATGCGAAAGTAACTCTGTCTGTCTGTCTGTTACGCTTTCACGTCGAAACCACTGAACCGATTTTTATGAAATTTGGTTTAAAGAGACTTTGAACCCCAAGGATCAACATAGGATACCTTTTATTCCAGTAGAGAGCGCCACCGCGCGATAACCTAGATCCGTGCAGACGAAGTCGCGGGCGTAAGCTAGTAGTTAATAAAATAATAATGAACCGTTTACTTCAGGCAACACAGCCCATACTATAAATACCAATAATAAGGGCTGGCTAGAATTATAAAATAGAACTAATTTCTTGCACTGGTAACACTAAATTCAAATGTCATCTGTCTATTGCTGTCAAAGTTTAAAGTCGTTTGCGTGTCGTGTTTTAAAGTAAATAAAATTGACACTGGCGAAATTGTCCTATTAATTAGGACAGAAAGCCATATTTTAAAAGAGAAGAAGAAATAAATTTGTAAATAAATGTTTCTCTCTAACTCTCTAAAGTGTTATTTTGTGTTTTTGTGCGTTAAAATGCCAAAGATTATCCGTAGCCTTGGAAAGAAAATAATTCACAATGTAAAGTTTTTGTCATAGAAAAATTCTGAAGTATTAGAAAATATTCAATTAAATAACATCACCGATACCATTGTCAATATGACTGGTGCGTACCGTTTAATAAGTGTAAAGAATGTTGCAATATAAAACGTAGAAGTGCTGCGTCAGGTTGTTATATTCCTGGTCGGCATTTAACAGTGCATGCTGTGTATGGCGTCATAAACGTGACAGTACAATACAATACAATACAATAACTCTTTATTGCACACCAACATATAACAAACAATTACAGAAAACAGGTATATACACAGTGACTTTCTGAGGTAAGCAATAGGCGGCCTTATCGCTTCAGAGCGATCTCTTCCAGGCAATCTTTACAATGGAATGAATGTAGAAATGAGGAATAAATTTAAGTAGTTTGTGAATTTATATTACATTACAGCAATATCAAGAATACATAACAATTTATACAGTACATATACACAACAAGGCCTAGTAGATAGGAAGACTTACAATTTCAAATGCATCCTGCCATCTACAACTATGTACAGGCTTGCACAATCTTCATCATGTCAATAAAAACCGTTGATTAAAGAATAAAGTTAAATCTATCGTGCATTCCAACACTTCACAGTAATTTGTCTAAAAGCCTCAAAGGAATCGTAATAAAATGTCAGAGTATGATTTTTCCTGTTTAGACTCCCCCTTGTATCTCCCAGAAATAAAAGGGCTTATGTTTAGGCCGTAAGGTGTCACAAAAGACTGTTTGGTCGGCAGCATCACTCGGGGATCTCAATTTGTCGTGAAATTCAACATTTCTAACACAGGTTTTTATCGGTGTTGAAATTAAATTTGTCGTCCTTTTTATGCCTCCAGTCCTTTAAAGAGAGTTTTTTTGTTATTTTAAGTGTTATATCGGTAATAATCGGTGTACAAATGCGAAGATCTGTATGGGTAGTATGTGTTGCATGCGTGTGTATTGAATAGTTAAAATTTGATCTTAAGTTAGCTGGGTACGGAAATAGCATTAGGCTATGTTTTATTACGATTAGGACGCGAAGTGATTTTGGTAAGAAAATTAATAGCTTTGATGCACGAGAGGATATAAGCAAAGTTTTTGTAACGTACATTTTCATATTACTAAAGGTTGCCTGGAAGAGATCGCTCTTAAGCGATAAGGCCGCCTATTGCTTACCTTCTAATTTTCTCTGTGTACCTGTTTTCTGTATCGCTTATTATTTCTGGTGTACAATAAAGAGTATTTGTATTGTATTGTATTACTTTACGAATTCTTTTAGCCACCGCCACCCCCTCCCCGCCCCCCGTTCCGCTCTCCGGCTCTCGTAAACCGAGGCATGACACTGTTCCTCAAAAAAATTTAGTGATCTCACTAAAATCGTATCGTATTTGTTGTTTTTATTTTTGTATGTCTTTTTTTACGTTTTATTTGTTGTGTTTACCTATGTCAGTTATTTTCTTTATATTTTGTTTTTTAATGTGGCAAAAATGTATTTTTTTTAAATTTAATTATCTATGTACAGTCAAGGGCAAAAATATGTATACACTTTAGTACCTATTCTATTTTCGTCATATTTGAACTGCCATATATGACAGTTCACAGTGACTAAAGTGACAAGATACTAAAGTGTATACATACTTTTGCCCTTGACTGTAAGCTATAATAATTTCATTCAACAACCAACATCGGCAGTATGTTAGTTAAATTGTTTCATTTCGTATTCAGTTTGATTGTGGTGAACTGCAACAATACCGCTCGCTGATTGGTTGCCCGCGCTACGCCATTGGTGCATATCAATTATTCTAACCAATTAAAAGGGAGAAAATTGGCGCAGTAGGTTTACTCTTCAGAATATCGATATGCTGTAGTGCGTTAGAATAACTTCTAATACACACACTGATATTTTGAACACGAAACTACAGTGAGACTCACTCATTGGAAATGATACCAAAATAACTCACGTCTGAAATCGAGTTTAGCTTGACATGTTTCGGGCTAATCCGTAATCCTTCTTCTGGGTGCTTAGAGTTGCTTCATCCCAGCCTATATACGTCCCACTGCTGGGCACAGGCCTCCTCTCAGAATGAGAGGGCTTGGGCCATAGTTCCCACGCGAGACCAGTGCGGATTGGGAACCATTGAATTGCTTCTCAAGTTTGTGCAGGTTTCCTCACGATGTTTTCCTTCACCGCAAAGCTCGTGGTAAATTTCAAATGTAATTCCGCACATGAATTTCGATAAACTCAGAGGTGCGAGCCGGGGTTTGAACCCATGACCCTCTACTTGAGAGGCGATAGGTCAAACCACTAGGCCACCACGGCTTCATAAACTCAAGAGTTGCTTAGTGCTTTGAAATTATCTCCATACCCATCATCTTCATATCAGCCGTAGGACGTCCACTGTTTAACGTAATCTTCCTCTTCCTTAGCTCACTGCTGGACATAGGCCTCTCCAGTTGTACGCCACCAAGCACGATACTCGGCCGCTCTCGTCCAGTTCTTACTTAATTTTAATCCATCCTTAAGCTTGAACAGAGTTACACACGCTGAAATGATAGACTAACAGGGTTATACTATTCGCGTTAGTAATGAAGACGTCTCTGAATATCGAAAATCAGTTTATTTAAAGTTAAAAAAACGTCGACTGTCGAAAGTTACGGACGGAGGTTAGGTTCGATATTTTGACCGTAGATATTTTAACTATAGAGGTTTCAATTTTCGATATTCAGATACATGCCCTTAGTACCAAATCTATTCTAAATATAGCGACAAAAGGATCGAATAAACTAAGGGTTGTTTCAGGTTTTAATTTTCATGAAAACTCGGGTGTATACCCAGGTGGGTTGTTTCAAATTTATTACTAGGAGTAATTGTTTACGACATTTTAATGTCTGTTTTCTTATTAAAATGAGAGTATTTCGGTGTAATTAAACAGTTTTTGGTGTCTGTTGTTTACAAATACTTATTCATCGTCGTCATCATTCCATATATTTAGGGTCTGCAACGCGCGTGATACTTCGGGTGTTGCTTAACATCAGGTGAACCGCATGACTGTTTGCCACCGACGTGGTATAAAAAAAATAATATATTTATAGTTATATGTGGAAGTGAGGGCGGATTTTAGGACGAATGATTTGATGTTTTAAACGAACGGACCGTATGACCGAAAACTTCTGTAGAATGATTGAGACAAGACAATGAGTGAAAGAGAATGAGTTACGATCAAATCTCTCTGTTCTGTCTATTCGTCGAAGATCTAAAGTCACCGACATAGCTCGAAGTGGCAATGCATGGGCGGGCGACATCGCTCGAAGAACAGATAGGGGGAGAAGAGTCCTCGAGTGGCGACTACGAACCGGAAGACGAAGCGTTGGCAGGCCTCCCACCACGTGGACTGACCACATACCGGTTTCCGAAACTAGTGGATGGAAGTGGCAAGTTGTCGTTTATTGTGGCGGCGTTCTAAAGGGGAGGCCTTTTTACAGCAGTAGACGTCTTCCAGCTGATGCTAATGATTAATGAAGATATTTTATGGACGAAAATCGTCATAAAAATAGCGTAAGTACCTACGAAGCTAAGCGCTTTTTGCCAAAACTTTTACACGCTAGGATTGCAGTCTCTAACGGAACGCCTCAAAAAGCTTCATAACAATTTGCAAGCCTAATTAGGCTGGAATTCAACTGTCAAGCACCCACAAGCGACCGCTTTGCTTTGAGCTTAAAAGCTTATGCTTGTAGGCTTAGGTTTCCCCTATTTGAGTGTAGGAGTCTAGATTTTGCTGCGCTACGTTAAGTTATGCCCTTGTTAATAAAATCCTTACCTAAGCTTACTGAAAAAAAAATACTATGGGACACTTCACACCAATTGATCTAGTCCCAAACTGAGCAAAGCTTGTACAAGCAAGGAATTTAATTCATGGGCCACAATGGAACCTTTTCAAAGGAAAAGTTATTACGACTTTCCTTGTTAGTTAATGCGATGTCACTATGACGTTTACTGTGAAATGGTTCCATGATGGCTAATAAATTAAACTCCTTGACCGTACTATGGATACTAGGCAAAGGATAAACACATTTATATGCAGATAAATACATACTTAAGTACATATTAAACATCCAAGACAGATTTTTTGTTAACTGTTCTTGCATGGTTATATTCATACTAGCTTTTGCCCTCGGCTCCGCCCGCGTGGTATTCGGTTATCGCGCGCTGTTCCCTCGGGAACTTGCATTTTTCCGGGATAGAGTAGCCTGTGTCACTCTCGGGCCCATAAACTATATCTATGCCAAAAAAAAACGTCGATCCGTTGCTCCGTTACGGCGTGAAAGACGGACAAACACACAAACATACAAACACACTTTCACATTTATAATTTAGTATGGATGGATTACTTACATACCAAATTTACCCACTGGAATGAACTTGCATGATTAGACCCAACAAGGACACGAAACAGGGCAAGTTTAAGAAAAGCTTGTATGTAACAAAACATGATTATGCTTGGATTCCGGGAGACGAGCTGTCGGTAGACCTTCAACAAGGTAAGGCCACGACCTGGTTAAGATCGCGGGACTGCGGTGGATGCGGAAAGCACAAGACCGGTCTGAGCGGAGAGCCTTGGGGGAGGCATTTGACCAGCTGACGTCGTCTTTCGGCTGACATGATGATGATGATAATGTTTCGATTGACATGTAAATGCTAATATTATTTTAATCCGAACGAACAGATTTCTTACCACCCTTATAGTAGTAATGATTTTTAGCAATTTTATCATTTTGACTCTGAAACAAAAAAACATCCGTTTCTTTTAAATACTGATAGAGCCAAAATTCAAATCACTTTAAAAATAATGATGATTCTTCGTTGTATTGTGATAAAGTTTTATGTATTACCTACAAATGATATAAATCGTTAGTTTTCTGCGTTGAAAATGCTTTTAACTAGGAATTCAAGTTTCCCGTTTATTTATTTTAAATAAAGTGAAATATTCAATTTTAAAATAAACTCGTTCCCAATAAAATGCTGTTGGAGACTGTGATTTAATTCTGACACGTTCTGGGAAATAAAACCGGCCAAATCCATGTCGTACCACGCACACTGTTGGGTTCTGTGCTAACATAGAACCTTGCCTTTATAATTAAAAATAGCCTGTCCAGGATTTTTCTACCAAATCCATTTCTAATATATTTTCCAATGTACCAGCTAGACTCTAGAAATTTATTTAGGTATTGATATCATAGCTAATTATGTACTATTATAAACTTATCAATTTTGATTTCACAATACCTACAATTCTAAATTGAAAATACAAAGTGAAATATAGATGCACAAAAAAATAAGACCAGCACTGGGTATCGAATCCAGGTCCTCGGCATTCCGTGCCGTGTGCTATACCGCTACACCACTGCTGGACATCCATGTCCATGTGTTTTTCTGATTTTTCTGTGCATCTATATTTCAGTTGATATTTTCAATTTAGGTTTTACGGGATGACCGTAAAAGTAAAAATTTGGAATTGAAATAAAAATACAACAAGATTCCCAAAAACCAATCTTAATTCAAACATAATCAACAATGAAATAATATAATACAAATGTGAAAAAAAGAAATAAAATCACAGTAAAAATTTGAAATTAATAAAATCATAAAGTAATTAAATTAATGTCAAATATTTATAAGTACTAGATTTATTATTAAAACCCCCGACAAAAAAAGCCGCCAAAAAACGACAACTAAAAAGTAAAAAATAATTATGGACTACCTAGCTGTTGCCCGCGACTTCATCTGCGAACAATTCGTTTATCCCTATCCCGCTGGGACTATGCTGATTTCCCGCAAAATTAGCCTAAGTTAATTTAGTATAAGTACCTAGTAATATTCTTTTTATCTAAGCGTCGTCGGTGTCGGGGGACCGCTAAGGTTAACAGAAACTAAAGTACATATGTTGTATTTTTTAAAGTATTAACCTTAGCGGTCCCCCGACATCGACGACGCATAGATAAAAAGAATATTACTAGGTACTTATACTAAATTAACTTAGGCTAATTTTGCGGGAAATCAGCATAGTCCCAGCGGGATAGGGATAAACGAATTGTTCGCAGATGAAGTCGCGGGCAACAGCTAGGTAGTCCATAATTATTTTTTACTTTTTAGTTGTCGTTTTTTGGCGGCTTTTTTTGTCGGGGGTTTTAAATTTTTTTTTTTTTTATGTCATGTTTTTTAAACAGCTCGTCGTGTTGCTACCACTGCATTGTATGTAGAATTAATTACTGATCAAAACGAATCCAAACACGACATATGTGCTATTATTTTTTATAGTGTACTAATGTGCTGAATATCTTGGCTGCAGCATCAGCTCATCCTGTTGCCACTTTTGCATTGTATGTAGAATCAAATACTGATCGAAACGAATCCAAACACGATATATCTGCTATGGTTTTATCAAGAGTGTATCTACTAGTGTTCTGGATATCCTGGCTGCAGCATCAGGCCGAGAACTGCATAATCTTGCGTAGTTACATAGCATACATGGGTGTTTCAAGTTTTAGGTCCCAAATATGCTTGAAAGTAAAGTAAATACCCATTATGCGTCTAAGATTCCTACCGCAGCGAACAAAAGAGCTGATGATCTTGAAACGGCTGAACCGATTTTGATGAAACATGTCTAAGAACCATCGCTAGAAAACCAGCTTTCAAATAAAAAAAACCGCATCCAAATCGGTCCACCCGCTTCAGAGCTACGGTGCCACAGACAGACACACAGACAGACAGACAGACAGACAGACACACAGACAGACACACAGACACACATAGCGGTCAAACTTATAACACCCCTCTTTTTGCGTCGGGGGTTAAAAATCGGTTTCACTATGTTATCAGACCGGTGAAGAATATTTTTTCAAGTTCGAATATTAGACCATTAGTAATCCTTTGTTCTCATACTCGTATGTTGATGTTGCATTGAAAATAATATAGTATTATTGTACTGCTATATTATTACGATGTCTTTATCGTATTGACACAGTCGTGTACACAGACCCTTCGAGGACCCGAATAATATTACCGCAATAGATAACAACGTAACGTATTATTTTATATGGTAATTCATAAACATTGTTTTATTGTTTTAGACTTTGTTAATGGAAATCGAAGGGTAATCCGGCTTGAATGGAACACAGTTCACGATCAAAAGCCTTTATTCTGTAAGTAGGGCTCAAATGGCTATTTTAATTGTCACTTTTTTAGGGTTCCGTAGCCAAAATGGCACAAACGGAACCCTAATAGTTTCGCCATGTCTTTCTTTGTCTTGACTTTGCTCAGAGACTATCAATGCTAGAAAGGTGTGATTTTGCACGTATACTCGTATATAATATGTAAATTATGCCGACAAAACAGTACAATAGGTATAGACGTAAAGTGGGGTGACTTTTTTTCTCATCCAACCTTGTAGTGTGGGGTATCGTTGGATAGGTCTTTTAAAATCATTAGGGGTTTGCTAAAACAATTTTTAGATTCAGTGATTCGTTTGCGAAATATTCAACTTTAAAGCGCAAATTTTCATTAAAACCGAGCGTGCCCCCCTCTAAAATCGAAACCGGTGGGTGGAAAATAGGTGTATATAAATAGTTATGATTTAATTATATAGTTTGTTAAATTCAGTTTTCGTTGTAAAATATCAACTTGCTTTATTTTCTTTCAGGACTAAACTGAGTTAAGCACAGTGACTCAGCTTTTAAGTTAACTTTGCAATTTGCCAGCTCAATACGAAACTCGGAACGTTATATCGAAAGTTTAAATTGCACTCTGCCATCTGGATTGTCATTTTTTGTAGTTAAAACACGAAAGGTTTTGTTACACGGAATTTCTTTTACTCGATTTTAAAATTTATATTTTAACTAGCTTTTGCCCGCGGCTCCGTCCGCGTGGTATTCGGTTATCGCGCGCTGTTCCCTCGGGAACTGTGCATTTTTCCGGGATAAAAAGTAGCCTATGGCACTCTCGGGCCCATAAACTATCTCTATGCCAAAAATCACGTCGATCCGTCGCTCCGTTACGGCGTGAAAGAGGGACAAACATACAAACATACAAACACACAAACACACTTTCGCATTTATAATATTAGTATGGATGTTACTCGCTGTCAATGTGCGTCCTTAAGAGAAGTCTCTTCGTTCTATTCTCTCTACAAATCGTAGTCCCGGTCTCATTTCAAAACTAGGCAACAAAACTAGATGAAATTTTGTAGGTATGGACTAAACGTAATTATCTATGCCTGTGGTTTTTCAGATTTTCATATGAATGTGTAATATCAGAATTACAGGAGCTCAAAAGTCGACAAAAAAAAAATGTCAACTTTGCACGAGATTTACAGATTATTAAGGTAACGGCGCCTATTACCGTAGTAGTTAAGGAAGTTTTCAGATGAGTCCCAAAAATTAAGGGTATCAAAGCTCCTTAACAAACGAGAATTTTTTTTTTATTTAAGAGCGTTTATTGAACTTTCAGTTCGTAACTTTTTGGGCTTGTTTTAGTTATTAGTATTTGATAAAATTATTATCGAAATCAAAATACCCAAATCTTCTATTACCGTGGTAATGGACAGGCTATGATGCTATTACCGCGAATTGAGCTTTTATTACCGAGGGTATAAAAGAACAGCAATTTTCTACCATCGGTAAAAGGATCCCGACTCATGATTTGGAACTTAATACCGAGGAATTAAAAAAGGTAATAGCTTTGGTTCTGTATATTATATTGCACACCAAGTTGTTTTCGGAGAAAACTAAATAAAAAACTAAAATATGATTTTAATAGTGTGTCCACCTCACTGTATTTTTTCAAGCTTATGCCACAATAAATAGAGTGATATATGTATGCTGCGTAAAAGTCACAACATTATTAAAAAATCTGCGCTTACGGTACCCTAAATGTGAATTATTTTAACGGAAAAATAAAATGTCACTCGGTAATAGATACTTCTTTATGAACCTATCACCGACCCAAATACAATGGAATGGGTCGGTAATAGATTCTCATACATTCTATTACCGAGGGTTATGCGATCATACCATCGTTAATTGGCTTAATTTGGAGTATTGTAAAATCTAATTCCGACCCATAAAAACAATAGGATAGAGTTGTGTTTTCATTACAAATCAAAAATACTTATTACGACCTTGGCACATAACCAAAATTACGTAACTGGTAAGTAAACATAAAATTGTATCGCAATATTTTAACAACTTGGCAAAATAACGGTTTCTATAGAAACTACAAGTTCAGTATTGAAGTTTTTGTTAAAAATTAAGAGTTTGTTAATACTTTTCATACCCCGGAAATAGTTCTTTAAAAGCGTGAATAGATCAAGATTGGAATAACCGTAACAAATTATATAAACGGTCATATATACCAAAAATAAAGCATGAAGAACCAAAATCACCACTTTAACTAATACCGTGGTGTACCACGGCATTACAATCAACAGTTAAAAATGGCGCCTATCGCCGCTGTATTTTATTTTCCATTTTAATCGTATTTCCAGGTCAAAAAACATACAAAAAATATTCAGAACTCGTACAAAAAACTATAAAAATCTATTTAAAAACCATAACATTAGTTCAATTGCCATAACTATTATGTAAAACACTAAATAAGATCAGAGTCTGCTTGTATGTGGTGTCACGCGTTAGTATGGCAAATCCTCTTCCTTCGGTGCAGTTTCGGAAAATCATGAATTGCGAGATCTTTGATTCATTCACATATACTAGCGCTCATAGATCCGTGAGTTGAGTAAATAAGCTGTTATCGTGAAATATTATTTTTTCTAAGAAATCTATCGGTTTGATAATAAAATGCGTATTTTAAATTGCCGCGGTGATGGCCGCCGATTTTGACACCCCCGGTAATAGGCGCCTTTACCCTATAGCATTTTTACAAAAATCGAAAAAACCACAGGCATAGAAAATAACACAATTATACACAAGAAAACCAAAAATACAGGAAAGCAAAAAATATTATATAAATTAAAAAATATGATAATTATCACATATTTATTTATGTATAAACAAAGAAATTACACAAAATATTATACGAAATAAAAAAGAAGAAACCAAATAAATAAATTAAAACTGAAATAAAAACTAGCTTTTAAATCAACACAAGAAGAATTAAGTAAAATAAAAACATAAAAATAAAACAAAGAAATACCTGATACAAATGAAAAATAAATAGGAACCCACTTAGAAAACAGTTATAAAAAAAAAAAACTGAACAAATGAATTAAAGATTCCTAAAAGATAGGGCTTTTGGATTGGTGACCAAAGAGGTCGCAAACGCAATAGATAAGTACCTCTGTCAACTCCGTGTTATAATAGTTTGGAATAAAAATTTAAAGCGACAAATGTTTATCGACAAAGATTCAACATAAACGTAAACAATAGGTAAATAAATAAATCTTACAATTTGATATACCATAAAAAACTAAAAACAACAAACAAATTAGTGCCAAATAAAGCCAAAAGGGCCAAATGGTTTGATTCCACCGCAAACCACAGCGTTGGTTTTGAGTGTAACCACTGTGTAATAATAACAATAATAAAAATACTGAACTCGAACTTGTAAATCATCGCAATAATATGAACGGCAGAAGTACCTAGCATAATTGAAAGAAATTGTTTATTTGCAAATCTAAAAAAGTAAAGGAGTAATTATATTTAATTAGGAATATTGTACGGCAACACCTGCGTGGTATAATCATTTAAGTAATTAAACCCCACAAGCCAGCCAATTACTGATTTGGTTATTCGCATTATCAATTCCAATCATCAAAATTGTTACAATGACAAATAACCTGGGTTTCTACATAATACTACATAATAACTATATCTATTAACAAAATGGTAGCAAATGAAAATGAAACTACATCAAAGTAAAGTTTTACCATAAATTTGTTTTCATTTATTTATGTCACAATTGGCTGTATAATACATAATTTTAAGATAAATATTTTTTAATCCATTTTTTTTTCATCCGTTATTTCCTTTTTTTGTCTATTGTTTTTTTATGTGACATCCATTGTTAGTCCATAACGTAATAGGTAAATCTATGACTTTACATTTAATCTAACTTAATATAATTACAACACACGGAAACAAACAAAACAAAAATAATATACAAAAATTAATTGGTAAACTACAACTAACTCACTCTAGAACTAACTATTGTCCTAATTACACTTATAAAATAAATAAAAATTGTTTATTACAAGAAGCAACACATACAATGGGGTTACAAATATCTGTTGGTCCCACACTAGGCACTTAAATATAATTTACATTTAAATTTGGAAAGCGCCCCTCGTCCTCTGATTCTGAGTCAGTCTCGAAAAAGTCACTGAAAACTTCTTCGGCACGTGGATTTTCCACCTCTTCCCCGTAGTTGTACATTTCCTCTGGTGGAGGTGCAAACATACGAGTGCAGGGAGGGTCCATCCTAGCGTCCTCGTCTTCAGTCATCTCTGACCCTGATTCTGCGTCATCATCATCCTAAAAAAAGGAGATTTATTTAATTGTTGCCATGAGATTGGATAATTAATACAATTTTTGACTGTAGTTAAAAAAAGGCATTTACTTTATACTATAAGTAATCAAATTGTAAGTTAACAAAGAGTTTAGGCAGATTGATGATAGAAAACTTACAGATATGGAAACGGAGTCGCTTCTCTCCACCGCCAACGTTGATTGCGATGATTCCGCTGATACTTCTGGCCGGATTACCGATGTCTGATAAAACAGAAGAACGACCAGTTAATATACATATTATTAATACTATTTATAAAGGTAAAGCTAATGAATATCTAGAGTAGATCTGGTGAAAAAAAGTTGAACTTACATAGAATTCCATCAGTTTAAAATGTTCCTCCCCAACCGGTTCGCGGAGAGGGCGTGCCAGGGCCCCGGAGGAGAGCAGCGACCGCAGTCTCCTCAAGAGCTGCTTCCGCTCTCTCAACGCTCGCCTCGATGACTGTCCACGACCTATAGAGCACAGTACTGTTTTAATTGTTGGGTTATATAATTTAATTAAACTTGTATTATTTTTTTAGTACTCGAACATTCAAACAGGAATTTAGGGATATACACATACCTGAGGCCATGATAGCGCGGTAAATATCGCGCCCTTGCTGCTCAATCACCCGCGCCTGGACGGATGCTGCCTCAGTTCGAGCGACCTGTGAAAACATACATATTATGTTATACTTAAACATAATTTTTTTAAGTTTATCTAGTCGATGGGTAAACTGAAATAAATTTTTATCAATGCACAACTTTTTATAGTAGTGCGGGATAAATAATAAATATTTTTTTTAAGATTGATTTTTGGGATCTTTTTGTGTTTTTTATTCCAACTCCAAATTTTTATTTTTATAGTCATCCCGTTTTTAAATATTTTTTCTTATAATAAATATATTCTGAAAGTATTTTTGTATTTTTCCGTCGAAAACTTT
This sequence comes from Choristoneura rosaceana, assembly GCA_037349165.1. NCBI lineage: Eukaryota > Metazoa > Arthropoda > Insecta > Lepidoptera > Tortricidae > Choristoneura > Choristoneura rosaceana. The sequence continues at coordinate 3,855,320 of JAZBNJ010000007.1, forward strand.
AATAAGCTTCATATAAATGGGAATGAAAACTCACCTCGGCCTCTAAGACTTCCAAGTTCACCATTTCCGAGTCCATATCGCTGTCGCTATCAACAGAGTATCCGAACCGTGACATCTTTAAACTTTTCACAGCACGACAAATCACGACAAGCACGGCAGAAGGTTCGACCGAAACTAACATAATTTTAAAATTTCCATAGTCTCCTACCCCTCGCCCCGTCAAGCAGATACGGGTGCAAACCATTAGTGCAACTAGGAAAACAGGTTTTTAACAATGGATTTAATGAGGTTTCACTTAGGACTCTGGCTGACATCATTAGTGGAGGAGTCATCAGGAACAACTTCCCAGGCATAATTGCAATCGAAATTATAAATTAATAAAAACTAATTACCTAAGTAATGTAACGTAACCAACAAAAAGTTGGAAAACCCAAGACTTTGTCACTTCAATGTTCAATATCTCAAAAACATGTCTAAAATGAAAAACTAAAATTAAAAATTTTAAAAACCCCCGACAAAAAAATAAACAAAAAACCGAAAAAAGGCGCCAAAAAAGGACAATTAAAAAGTAAAAAATTATTATGCACTACTAGCTGTTGCCCGCGACTTCATTTGCGAAGAATTCGTTTATCCCTATTCCGCGGGGACTATGCTGATTTCCTGCAAAATTAGCCTAAGTTAATTTAGTATAAGTACCCAGTAATATTTTTTTATCTAAGCGTCGTCGGTGTCGGGGACCGCTAAGGTTAACAGGAAACTAAAGTACATATCGCTGCTTATCTAAAATAAGTCACTATTGCAAAATACTACGTTTTCGTACTAACTGTAAAACTGCGTAGAGAATAAGCTAAACTTTGTCGTGAATAAGACACCCAAGTCGCTACTTCAAAAAATGACCCCGTGGCAGCAATGGGCCGTTATGTGATTGGTTGGAACTTGACACTATTTTATCGTTAAGAGCGGCCGAATGCCAGTTGCGCCGCGGCTTTTGGCAACTTCACTGGTGAACAACGGCACATCGCGAAATAACCCGCGGGTCGTTTCTTATTGTTTATGCAATAATGCTACATCGCAAAATACAGCCATCTTTACGATAAGGGAAGCTAATTATTTGTGCTTTTTTTTCTGCAATAGTGTAACATTACGAAGTGAAACATTCTTCACGAAAAAAGTAAGTATACTACTTATGTCATATGTAGAATTTAGCCTATATTTACGAAACGGAAAACGATTTTTTATTGGTAACATTTAGAAATATGCCATATTGTTAGTTGGTTTCAGAGATGATTAGCAATAAAAACTTCAAGTGGCAGAGCAAAAGAAGAAAGGTCTTCTCGGATTTATTAATGAGAATCCCGGACATCAGCCTGTAAGAGATAAGGATGGCCCAGAAACAGCTTAAGAACAATAAGAGCTTCTGAAGGCGGTTAGATCCCCGGTCATTAAAATCCTTCAGAGGATCTTTAATTCCGTCTTTTCAAAGGTACAACGCCAAAAGCATGGAACAAGATCGTTGTGGTGTTGTTCTTCAAGTAGGGCGATAACACCTTATTGAAGAACTACAGGCCAATCTCGCTGTTGAGTCATGTTTATAAGCTGTTTTCCAGGGTCATAGTAAATCGTCTTCCAACCACCCGAACAAGCCGGGTTGTGGAAAGGCTGTAGTACTGTAGATCACATAAGTACACGCTGCAGCAGGTCAATCAGAAGAAAGAAGTGTAAAACTTGTCTAGACATTAGTGGGCTATGATATGACTGATTCGATCGAAACATGGGCAGTGCTTGAGTCTCTCCAGTGATGCCATATGACTATCGGTATATCGAAGTGTTGAAGTATTTGTATAGAAACGCTACTATGTCGGTCGGAGCACAGGAATAGAGTTTCAAGGCGATTCCCTTGAAAATCTCCAAAACTGTTTACTGCCGCTCTGAAAAACGCCTTCAAGCTGGCTGGCTGGAATCGAAAGAACTAGGCATCAATGTCAACGGCGAACACATTATGCACCTTCGGTTTTCCGAAGATATTCTGGTCACGGCAAAGTCGATGGAAGAACTCAGCACGATACTCGATGACTTCAATTGAGTCTCCCAATGGGTAGGCCTCAAAATGAACATGGACAAGACGAAGATCATGTCGAATCTCCGTGTGGTGACTGCCCCTGTTATGGTTGAGAGTTCGGTTCTTGGAAGTTGTCGACGCGTATATCTAGGACAAACTGCCCAATTAAGTAGGTTCAACTTCGAAAAGGTGCTCAATCGTCGAATCCAACTCAGATGGGCAGCGTTTGTGAAACCCTCAGATCCTTAAGACGAAAGTTTTTAACCCCAGTGTGAGATGGCATAATGGCCTTTTAAATAGGCTCAGAGTTGCTTAGCGAGCTATGGAAAGAGCTATGCTCGGAGCTTCTTTACGGGATTGAATCAGAAATGAGGAGATACTTAGAAGAACGAGGGTAACCAACATAGCCAAGCGAATTAGCTCGTTGAAGTGGCAATGGGCCGGCCATAAAGCACGGAGAACAGATGGTCATTGGCACTGAAAAGTTCTCGAATGAAGACAGCGAATCGATAAGCGCAGCATAGAACGTCCACCAACGAGATAGACGGATGACCTGGTTAAGGCCGCGGGTTCACGGTGGAATCGGATGCAGGCCACTTCCAACCGAAGCAACTGGAAATCTATAGGGGAGGCCTATGTCCAACAGTGGACCTCCTACGGCTGATATGATAATAATATTTCAGTCAATGTTATCCCACAGGAACACTACCGGTATTAAAGTTATCCTATGTCCGAGAAGATTTTGTTCATATAAGGATAATTTGACTTTGATAGGTAACAAGTTTTACAATTATTATGTTTTGTTTTTGAAGTACTCAATTTTTTATTCTGAAGTGTATAAAATACACTAAAAACTCTTTAGTACGGTACATAATTATAAATCTCGTGATAATAATGTGATTTTATATGCTTGAATAGATGTTGTATTATGATAAAGGGACATTAATGAAGATAGTTGAAAGTATCGCAAACGTTAATGTGCAATTAAAAACAAAATGTATGATCTTCTCCGACGTCGGAAGTCGTGTTCAGACCTTGTTGACAATAATTTTAATGAAAATTTTGTGCACAATACAAGATGGGCCGTTGTTAAAGATAAATTTATGTTATATTTTGTCTGATACGACATTATTCGTGATAAAATTTACTTTATCACATGACTTAAACACAAATAGGTCGTTATTTGTCATACATTCTTGTATTATTGTGTAAGCATTACGACTTGTGACTTTCTTGCTCATAATAAAATTAAAAATATTAAGACTTAACTCGAAGTGGTCACTGTTTTTATTATTTTATTGATATAAAGATGTTCCATTTCATTATAATTTTATACTACAGCTATTCTTGATTAACCAAGGGACTGAATAGCACATAGAAGAATGTATTTAAGTTTATTTTAATACGAGATATTTTGAAATTAAATTTGTTTTATTTTCAAATCGCTCTACTGAAAAAAGTTCGATTTTGAGTTGGGCCGTTTTAATTGATAAGCAGCGATATGTTGTATTTTTTAAAGTATTAACCTTAGCGGTCCCCCGACACCGACGACGCTTAGATATAAAAATATTACTAGGTACTTATACTAAATTAACTTAGGCTAATTTTGCAGGAAATCAGCATAGTCCCCGCGGAATAGGGATAAACGAATTCTTCGCAGATGAAGTCGCGGGCAACAGCTAGTAGTGCATAATTATTTTTTACTTTTTAATTGTCCTTTTTTAGCGCCTTTTTTCGGTTTTTTGTTTATTTTTAGTCGGGGGTTTTTAAAATTTTTAATTTTAGTTTTTTTATTTCATGTTTTTTAAACTTTGGTACATAATTTTTTTTAAAGTGTCCTAGTGTATCGAATATCCTGGCTGCAGCTCGGCTCGTGTTGCCACCATTGCATTGTATGTAGAATCAAATACTGATCAGAAGGAATCAAACACGACTTGTCTGTTTTTTTTTTCAAGAGTAGGTATACTGGTATGCTGGATATCCTGGCTGCAGCATCATCTCGTCTTGTTGCCACCACTGCATTGTATGTAGAATCAATTACTGATCAAAACGAATCCAAACACGACATATGTGCTATTATTTTTTATAGTGTTCTAGTGTGCTGGATATCCTGGCTGCAGCATCAGCTCATCCTGTTGCCACCATTGCATTGTATGTAGAATCAAAAACTGATCGAAACGAATCCAAACACGATATATCTGCTATGGTTTTATCAAGAGTGTACCTACTGGTGTTCTGGATATCCTGGCTGCAGCATCAGGCCGAGAATTGCATAATCTTGCATAGTTATATAGCATACATGGGTGTTTCAAATTTTATGTCCCAAATATGCTTGAAAGTAAAGTAAATACCCATTATGCGTCTAAGATTCCTACCCCAGCGAACAAAAGAGCTGATGATCTTGAAACGGCTGAACCGATTTTGATAAAACATGTCTAAGAACCATCGCTAAAAAACCAGCTTTCAAATAAAAAAAACCGCATTCAAATCGGTCCACCCGCTTAAGCGCTACGGTGCCACAGACAGACACACAGACAGACACACATAGCGGTCAAACTTATAACACCCCTTTTTTTGCGTCGGGGGTTAAAAATATAATGAAGATCTTGATTGTAAAATATCATTGATTTCTGTGCTATACTTTTCGTATAATATCAGGACAACGAAACCCAAAATTCAACCGCCCAAATCTCGAAAAGCCTACAGCTATCCCGATATACATTAGCGGGAAGCGGAGAAGCGGGAGGGGATGTGCATGGAGGGGACGGCTGCGAGCGCTTATGTCACGAGCGATAAAGACAACAATATCCCAAACGAATACCTAACGCGGCCGCGCGGTTGGCAGGGAAACTTCTCTTAAAATGCGCGCGTTAAAAAACGCGCAGTCAAAAACCCTAAAAATTTTAGTCCAGATATCTAGAGTCGTGTTTACATTCAAACGGTACGCGATCCAGGGACAAAAGGGTAATCTGTAAATTGCTCAGACTGAACGATTGAACGGATTGGGTCCCGGAGGCCTAATGAATGTCGAACGGCTCAGAATAGGTGTCTTTTGTACCTCTGAGGGACCAAAACGGGGTTTAAGTAATAGAAAAGCTTTATGGGGACTTATTCGTGTCGCATCGAATGTTCGGAAAGAATTGACCGCAGAAGGTTATTTGATAAAATTGTGTGGTCCGCTAATTTAAGGGTTGGGAGTAAAAAAAGTTGGGCGGCTTTTTAAGACTACTGAAGTTTCTGCGAACAAAATGTGAGGTAATTTTGTATAGTAACAAACAAACAAACAAACATGCCAAATGATGGCCGATGGGGTCAGAAGATTCTAGAATGGCGTCCGCGGACCGGGAGACGAGCTGTCGGTAGGCCTCCAACAAAATGAAGCGACGACATAAGATCGCGTTGGATGCGGAAAACAAGACCGGTTTGAATGGAGAGCCTCTGGCGAGGCCTATGTCTGACAGTGGACGTCTTTCGGCTGACATGATGATGATGATATGCCAAATGTAGGAGCTGTCAAATACCGTTAGAAGCGTCACGAAAATACGAATACCATAACACATTACATACTTCCCATTAAGGAGAGCACATTTGACGCAGGTCACACAAGTGCTCCGTGAATGCCGCGCATTCGCCCCGAATTGCCCATTGTGCCCGTGACGTGGGCCAACGAAATGTATTCTGATAAGGGAACGCTTCCCGATTTTCCCGGTGTATTTATACAGTCAATGCCCCCTGGAGAAAAGTACGAGGTACTGGAGATACCGAACTTCACTAAAGGCGGAATTAATTTTATTCCAAACGTCATCAACGTCATTTGGATATTTTATTTATCACTAGCTGTTACCCGCGACTACGTCCGCGTAGAATTTGTTTATCGTTTATAGGGGTCTACATTGACTGGTAAAAAATTGTTAGTTATAACATAATGTATTGTTTGTCATAATGTAATGTTTGACATAACTCTTTCTCTGAAACCATTTGTTTTTCAGAATTGTTATACAACAAACCTAACCTAAACTTAAAATAAATTTATGAAAAATAAAATTATGAAAAATGTTACGGTTTTAGCGCAAAAAAATATGACTAACAATATTTATGACAAACATTTACATTATGACTTATAAGATTATGGCAGTCGAAATAAAAATTATCCCAGGCTTAGTATTTTTTTAACTCGCCAAGTAGATTCCAAACCGCATAGTTTATACGACCACAATGAACTGCATTTATTAACAAGATCTCATGAATTCCAAATCACCATTCTACGAAGTTGCAGCCTCGCAAAGAAGTCACTTCGAAAGAACTACTCTTGTATTCCATTATAGAATGTAATTTAAAGATGTTACGTTTTCAAATGCGCCAGTTTGTCATTGAGAACTGAATAACTGAACTTTTACTTTACTTGTTGAAAGAAAGTGAATGTAGGGGCAATAAAACCCTTGTGCGAAATCACATTTGAAGTTTAACTTGAGCAGACATCGGTGGTGATGATGATGATATAATTATCTTAGAGCGAGGGGGATCGCACGACACGAACTTCTAGTTTCGGAGTAGCCCTGCTGAACGGAATCGGTTTCATACATTTTATATGGTTGCGTTCACATTCATCTGATGCAGTGTGTTGTGACGGCTTGTGTTGTGTCGCATCAAAATTATAGAGAGAGACAGAGAGCGTCACAACAACACCACCACAGATAAAGCCAAAGGCGGCTTAATCCTTCTCCTTATTGATTTTTTAGGCTGGAAAGATGGCTGCCACTCCAACTCATATTACAGCACCAAATACCCCCATGCCGAGCGGAACTTTTTCAAGGTTATATAATACCAAAAATAACCTACCGCCTACCTATCATCTGTTTTTGTCTGCCAAAATTAGATTTCCAATTTGCTAAAAATAATAAAATCCGTGACCCAGTTCCTTTGAACGAAAGAATTTACAATAAAAAAACAACTGATCCTACTTTGAACATGAAACAACCGTGAGACTCACTCAAATTAAATATATTGACCCGGATAACTCGCGTCTTAAATCGAATTTAGCCCGTCAGTGCAGGTGGTAGGACCTTGTGCAAGGTCCGCTTGGATTGCTACCACCGTCTGTCGTGAAGCGACAATTTAAAACAGAAAACCTAACCTAACAGAAACCAAACAACAAAATAAAATAGAACAACAATTTATTTGAAGTGAAATAGAATATTTAAAACAATTTCAGTATAAAAAAAGTGAAGTGGTGATGTATGTGGGTGAGAATGAATATGAATATGAAGATGGATGGATGAAGAGCGGCCGGCGACGAACAACGACGAACAAATTCTCAGGAACTCGGCGCTCGGTGGAGATGACACGTAGACACGCCTGGGGTAGCGCCCTGTGCGCCAAGAGGTGGCGCTCTACGCGCCTGGAGATGGCGCTGTACACGCCTGGAGACGGCGCTGTACACGCCTGGAGGTGGAGCTCACACCGCTTCGAGGTAGCGCTCTACGCGCCGGGAGGTTGAGCTCGCACCGCTCGGAGGTGGCGCCCGGAGAAGGCGTTTGTAGCGCCCGGATATGGCACTTGCAGCGCCCGGAGAATGTACTTGCAGCGCCCGGAGAAAAAGAGGGCACTCCGGGCAACGTAGCAGGCACCGGGCGATGATGAGCGTTGGAGGCGGAGGCGATGGAGACGAAGGCGATGGAGACGGAGGCGATGGAGACGTCTTTAATAGTTATTTATTTTGGAGCGCGTAGGCTTGCAGGATCCCGGGGCTAGGCGGCCCCGGGATAAGGCCTTTTAAGAGAAGTTCTCTTTGCGAAAACTGAAGAAAGACTGTCTCGAATACGCGGATGTTCCGCTTATATAGTGTTTTGCCGGAGCTCCGCGCTCGACGGCGGATCTCGGAAAAGAACATAAAAAATTTTGAATTAAAAATAAATTTTTGTAGATGGCCAAGCCGAAAAGAGTATTTTTGTACAAGTATTAATCGAAAAACATCAGACCGGTAACAAATTTGAACAAAAAACGCCATGACAACCAGATAAACAACGATGTCAAAACATGTCAAATTTTGGTTTTAAGCTCCTAACAGGGAAACGGCAAGATTTAAGTGGAAGTAAAAGTATTATTGATGGAGGAAAAAAGGACGCGCGTAAGCGCGCGCGAAGCCCGAAATCGTAGAGTTTCGGAGACCTAAATAAAAGACCGAAAAAGGTAGACTCCATCAAGATCGATTTAAAAAGTGCTAAAAACGTGAAAATACGAAGTGAAAATGGTTTGTTATTGTGTTCTTATGCTTTAAAAACGTTGCAGGGTCCTACAGAAATGAAGGTGATGTAAAATATCCAATTTTGAGGTGAATGACGGAGAACCAAAACAGATGTAAAAATGAATTTAAAACAGTGTAAAATGATACGTAAGTAGCATAACACTACATTTTCCCCCCGACCCTGGAAAATTTTTGACTCGGCAAAAATTTTGATTTATATACAAGTAAAATAAACCATAAAAACACAATTTTGCAGAAACAGACTTCACCAGGCAAAAATCAGATATACTATCTCTTACATTCATTATCTGCATTCAGGTAAGGGTGGAGTTCACAATCAATGACTGCCACTCTAAAAGTGTGTTTTCAAAAAGACATTAAGGCTTTCTTAAGGAGTTGTCATCCGCTCCTGAGTGGAAAAAAAAATGAACCTAAGGCTTATTTAATCAGCCTCACCTTAGTAAAGGTAAAGAAAAGATAAATTAATCTTAAGCCAGCTTTAGTCGCTATGACTTAAGAAAAGATATATAACGGCTAGAGCGGTAGGGCTCAAAGCCAGACATCAGCAACATCACCAACGAGATGTGTCTGAAACACAAAGAAGAAATTATAGATAAACCCACGAAGAATCGAGGTCCTACAGCTAACTATGAGACGTGTTTAAGAACACAAGTTTAGCAAACAAACAAACAAATAAAAAGAAATAAAAATAATAAGGTGAAAATGATGGTGATATTTATAAATATATACAGTTATATTTACAGTTAGTAAAAGAGTGCGGGTAATTTAGGATTTCACATCTTTAATGTGCCACTTGCCTCTAATTCCATTAGGGTCTTCGAGTACATAAACTAATGGTGATAGTTTAGCTATCACTTTGCACTTTATGAATTTAAGGGCAAGTTTAGCATTAAAGTATGCGCCAGCATTGCTTAAAACATGGTTTTTACGCCAAACAGTATCTCCAACATTGAATTCTCTAAAAGACCGGCGAAGATCATAGCGAGCGCTATTTTTAATGTGAGCTATGTGAAGTTTAGTTTGAACTTTGTGAAAGATAGATGAGAGGAGACCAGCATTAGTCGCGTAAATATCACGAGGCATGAATATCAATTCCTCAAGGTTCTGAGTTGGAGTATAAAAGGAACCGCAAGGTATTGTTTCCCTACCAAAGACTAAAAAGGCTGGGGTAAAACCAGTCGCTACATTTGTAGCACTGTTCATTGCGAACTGAATTTTGGCAAGATGGTTGTCCCAGGATCTATGATCTTCTCCTACTAGGGAGGCTAAAGCTGTAATAATCGTACTATTAAATTTCTCGGTAGGATTAGCCTGAGGACAATATAAAGCTGTATGAAAAATACAAGGAACATTATAAGAATGTAAGAATGCGTGAAATTCCCGTGACTGAAACTGGACAGCGTTGTCCATTATGATAGTTTGGGGAATGCCATGAACAAGGAAAACTGAATTTTCCAAAACATTAATGATATTAGTTGCAGTAGCACGTTTTAGGGGAAAAATCATAGTATATTTAGTAAAATTGCACTTAATTACTAGTATATACTGATTTCGTCTTCGAGTCATGGGCAATGGACCCATAAGATCTAAGGATATAGTTTGAAAAGGTCTGGAGCAAAGTTTAGGTTTACCCATAAGACCATAGGGAGAATGATTAGGATGTTTGTAGGTTAAGCAGGTTTCGCAATTCGAGATTAAATTGGCGATGTCTTTAAACATACCAGGCCAATAGTATTTTAAGGATATTTTCTTGTATGTCTTGAAGATACCAAGATGGAGTTCTGAAGGAGAACTATGGTTAGCTTCAATAAGTGCATGTCTTTCTTGAGGTAGAGGAACTTCTTTCCAAATGAAGTCGTCATTCAGACGATCGGGAGAATGAATGCAGCGATAAAGTTTACTATCTCTGATAGTGTAGTTAGGATATGCATCAGGGTTGTTAGAGCAACCGAGAAAAATCTTGTTGTACTGTTCAAGTTCACGATCAGCTGGTTCATCTAATGTTACTGGATTTACGCCTTGAGGTGAAGTTTCCTGTGTATCAGGACGTTCTTGAGTTTTATGTCTTGATAATAAGTCTGGAACAACGTTATCCTTTCCTTTTTTATGTTTCAGGATGAAGTTAAAGCATGATAAGCGAAGAGTCCAGCGAGCAAGTCTTCCTGATGGATTGGATAAGTTCTGGAACCATTTAAGTGCAGCATGGTCAGTGTAAATTGTAAATTCTTTACCATTGTCAAGGTAACAACGCCAATGTTCCAAGGCAGTTATTACAGCCAAAGTCTCTCTTTCTGTAGTTGAATAGTTTTGTTGGTTTTTATTTAGTGCTTTACTCATGTAAGCAATCACGACTTCTTTGTCATCTTGATGTTGAGTAAGCATTGCTCCTATGCCATAATTTGATGCATCACAATGTACAGAGAAGGGCAGTTCGAAGTTAGGGCAGGCAAGGACAGGAGCAGTTACCAAAGCTTCTTTAAGTTTCTGGAAAGCAGCTGCAGCTTCTGCATTCCATAAAAATTTAGGAGCATTTTTCCCCGAACAGGTTAGTCGATTGAGTGGAGAGGCAATAGTGCTAAAGTTTGGGATGAATCTTCTGAACCAGCTGCAGGTGCCTATAAACCTTCGTACTTCTTTTCTGCAAGTAGGTACAGGATATTCGAGAATAGCTTTTATTTTATCTGGATCAGCACGTAGACCATACTCGTCCACTAGAAAACCAAGGTATTTCAGTTCTTTCCTGAAAAATTGACTTTTCTCAAAGTTAATAGTTAGATTGGCATATGAAAGTTTTTCATGAACTTTCATGAGAAGGGATATATCTTCATCAAAAGTCTCGCTAATAATGACAATGTCATCGAAATAGCAAAATACCTTGTTTTCAAATTCAGGAGTAAATAGCATATCCATTAATCTTTGTTGAGTTGCTGGAGAGTTAGTGAGACCAAAAGGCATTACTTTGAATCTAAACATACCTCTTCCAGGTACATAAAAAGCTGTTTTATCTTTATCAGCAGGATTCAAGGGAATCTCCCAAAATGCTTTCGCAATGTCGATGCTTGATAAGTATTTGGCATTCCTGAGGTTGTCCAAAATTTCGCTTATAAGTGGCAGACTATAAGCATCACGACGTGTAACTGAGTTAAGCTTCCTGCTATCTACGCAGAAACGCCATTCACCATTCTTCTTCGGAGTGATGAGCACTGGAGACAGCCAAGGACTTTCGCATTGTTCAATGACGTTCCATCCCAGCATCTTGTCAACTTCATTAATGAATGCTTTTTGTTTTTCAGGAGACAGTCTGTAACATCTTTGTTTAATTGGAAGAGAATCACCAGTGTCAATCTTGTGGGTGATTAAGTGTGTGCTTCCTAGAACACCTTTTTCTTCAAAAGAAATTGTCTTGAAGCGTTGTATGATGTCATCTGCAATATTCTTTTGATTTGAAGTTAAGTGATCATAAGGTAAAACTTTAATATCTTTAGTTTCAATAGCAGAGCATTTAGGATCTGTAAAGTTAAGGGAAGATAAAATACTAGGTAAAAGATTAAATTTTCTCCAGAAGTCGATACCTAGTATCAGAGAAGGAAATATTTCAGGAAAAACATAAGCTTTAATCAAATGAGTTTGATTATTAAAATGTACAGGCAACTCAAAATAGCCCAAGGAATTAATTTTTTGATTACTAGCAGTAGAGACAGTAATAAAATCTGACTTGAAAAGTTTGCAACCCAGTTTAAGAATTTCTAAATGAGAATTATTACCAAGAATAGTAACTGAGCTGCCAGAATCCAATAATCCAGATAATGTTAAGTCATAAATTTTGATATTGACAAATGGACGATTAAAATCTTGTTCTTTAGAGTAGAGTGTAGAAGAGATTTTGTAGCATGAAAAGAATTTTTGAAGTGTTTTAATCCAATTAGTCCAATCGTCTTTATCAAAATTTAAGTTACTTTTCAAGTCAGTAGTTAGTTTTTTGAGCTAGTATTAGGTTTGGGAGAGCAATTAGGGCAATCTGCGGTTTTGAAACCTTTAAGACCACATTTGAAGCAAATCACAAATCGAGGTTGAGTACAAGTGCTCAAAGTATGACCTTGATTACGACAGCGTACACAAAAAGAACTATCTTGAGGTCTAGTTTCAGAGAGACTATGAACTTGTCTTGAATTGAATTTATTTATAAAAGGAGGAGGGGGTCGTGAGTTATTCAAGGAATTAGGAGAGTCAACTGAACTTGAAGTGGAATGTTTGTAGTTGAATTCAGAAGTAAGGGGACTTTGTTGTAAATTTGGTTCTTTAAATTGTTTGTCTCTATCTAGGAACTTTTCATAGTTTTGGCAAGTAGCCAGAAGAGAGTCGATAGAGTCAATGTCTTTTAGAGCTACGAAAACTGAGTAACATGGTCGAATATTTCTGAGAATAATCTCCAATTGTTCTATTTCAGAAAGTTTCTTCGAAAGACGAGAGAACATTCCAGACATGATGGAAATATAGATGACGATAGGTTCATCACGACCTTGAGTCCGATTCCTGATCGCTTCTAGAAGTTTATGATCGTAGTCAAAACCACCAAAGTCTTTGATTAGTAAAGATGAAAGCTCATTCCAAGTTAAGTTTGGATTCTGATTATATTTAAATCTGAACCAATGAAGAGCATTGTCAGTGAAAATTTCAAATGCTTGTGAAATTAACAAGTCTTTGGACAAGCCACGGGCTAAGCAATATTCTTCAAGTTTCTGAAGAAAAGATCTTGGACAGCTTTTACCATTGAAGGTGTGTCTTTTAAGATCTTTGAAGACGTCAGTTGGAGGAAGAGGTTGAGGTGGTGAAGCATATGGAGTATGGATCTGAACAGAAGTTTGAGAAACAAGGGGTGGTTCCATAGCAGTCGGGCAAATATGGGGGTCAAGTGAAGGAGAGTCATTTGCAGTTGAAGGTGGAGTCAAGGATTCGAATTGTTTAGTAATAGCGTCAAACTTCATTTTCAAAGTATCGAAAATAGCTTTAAAGTCCGGATATAAGTCGGTATCAATTCGTTCCAATCTGAAAAAGACATGATTAATATAAGTTTCAATTAGTCTTAAGTATTTGGTTTCACCCTGTATACATTTTTCAATTTTACAGTTCAAGTAAGTCAAAGTAGAACCAATTTGCGACAAGTCATCCTCAATCGGAATTGGAGAAGTCAGAATATCCTCAGAGTGAGAATCTGCAACTAAACGTAGGACCTGTTTTTTCAATAGCAAAACGGTATTAGCTGGTTCCTCACATCTAATCTTAACTTCGTATTCAAGCTCGGCCTTGTTAAGGAATTCGTACCTAATAACCCTTTCCATTGTTAAAAATTAAGTGCAAAGTTAAGTAATAAGAAATAAAGAATTTAAAATTAATACCTCTTTTGTTTCCTAGAATAAAAAAAAAATTAAGGTGATGTGTACAAGTGGAGTGTTATGTGTATGGAGGTCTAAATGTTAGCCAGATATGTAAGGAAAAACTAGATAAAGTTTTGTTTTAGAATTTGGAAGGAATAAAAAGGATGAATAGATAATAAGATATAGAGAACGAAAGAGAAAGCAAACAAAACAAAAGGAAAGAGACAAGGCGCAGATAAAGTGAAGAGAAAGAGAAGGATTTTTTTTTACGTTGGGCGCCAAAATGTCGTGAAGCGACAATTTAAAACAGAAAACCTAACCTAACAGAAACCAAACAACAAAATAAAATAGAACAACAATTTATTTGAAGTGAAATAGAATATTTAAAACAATTTCAGTATAAAAAAAGTGAAGTGGTGATGTATGTGGGTGAGAATGAATATGAATATGAAGATGGATGGATGAAGAGCGGCCGGCGACGAACAACGACGAACAAATTCTCAGGAACTCGGCGCTCGGTGGAGATGACACGTAGACACGCCTGGGGTAGCGCCCTGTGCGCCAAGAGGTGGCGCTCTACGCGCCTGGAGATGGCGCTGTACACGCCTGGAGACGGCGCTGTACACGCCTGGAGGTGGAGTTCACACCGCTTCGAGGTAGCGCTCTACGCGCCGGGAGGTTGAGCTCGCACCGCTCGGAGGTGGCGCCCGGAGAAGGCGTTTGTAGCGCCCGGATATGGCACTTGCAGCGCCCGGAGAATGTACTTGCAGCGCCCGGAGAAAAAGAGGGCACTCCGGGCAACGGCGCAGGCACCGGGCGATGATGAGCGTTGGAGGCGGAGGCGATGGAGACGAAGGCGATGGAGACGGAGGCGATGGAGACGTCTTTAATAGTTATTTATTTTGGAGCGCGTAGGCTTGCAGGATCCCGGGGCTAGGCGGCCCCGGGATAAGGCCTTTTAAGAGAAGTTCTCTTTGCGAAAACTGAAGAAAGACTGTCTCGAATACGCGGATGTTCCGCTTATATAGTGTTTTGCCGGAGCTCCGCGCTCGACGGCGGATCTCGGAAAAGAACATAAAAAATTTTGAATTAAAAATAAATTTTTGTAGATGGCCAAGCCGAAAAGAGTATTTTTGTACAAGTATTAATCGAAAAACATCAGACCGGTAACAAATTTGAACAAAAAACGCCATGACAACCAGATAAACAACGATGTCAAAACATGTCAAATTTTGGTTTTAAGCTCCTAACAGGGAAACGGCAAGATTTAAGTGGAAGTAAAAGTATTATTGATGGAGGAAGAAAGGACGCGGGTAAGCGCGCGCGAAGCCCGAAATCGTAGAGTTTCGGAGACCTAAATAAAAGACCGAAAAAGGTAAACTCCATCAAGATCGATTTAAAAAGTGCTAAAAACGTGAAAATACGAAGTGAAAATGGTTTGTTATTGTGTTCTTATGCTTTAAAAACGTTGCAGGGTCCTACAGAAATGAAGGTGATGTAAAATATCCAATTTTGAGGTGAATGACGGAGAACCAAAACAGATGTAAAAATGAATTTAAAACAGTGTAAAATGATACGTAAGTAGCATAACACTACACGTCTTGCTCGCTAAACCTGCCGTGAAGCAGCAGTGCTTGCACTGTTGTTTCGGCGTGAAGAGTAAGACTGCTGGCCGATGAAATTACTGGCACTTGAGGTATCCTATCTTAGGACTCTAGGTTGGCACTTGGAAACGCATCTTGAAATACCCCTGGTGTTCAGATGTTTATGGGCGGTGGTGATCTCTTATCATCAGGAGACCCACATGCTCGTTTACTATCCAGTCGAATAAAAAAAACATGTTTCGGGCTAATACGAAGCCCTTCCTCTTAGGAGCATCGCGACTCGGCGGCTGCTAACACGCGCACTCAACTCGCGCGCTCGGATTAGCCCGAAACATGTCGGGCTAAAATCGATTTAAGACGTGAGTTATCCGGGCATATTTAAAACTGATCCTACTACTTAATATTATAAGGTTGAAAATTACTGTGTTCGTGTTTGTAAAACATTACGCTAAAACGGCTAGAAAGATTTGGTTGAAATTTGGTACAGGTCTATACTATAGAGCTACGTAAACTCACAAAATCTTAACCGCTGAAGGAAATCGATAGCGATAAAATTCTACGTAGATGAAGTCACGGGAAACAGCTAGTAATTAATAAATATGACCCTACTAATTCATTACAAATAAATCATTACGAAACGGCCTTTCGGTATTAAGCCAGCTTCAATGAAATATTTACACAAGACGTAGAAATAGCCCATTAACTCCCCGCTTAAAGGCATTCATGCAGCGGTTCTATTGAAAACGGAACGTTTTCATGTTTAAAAAAAAAGATGTGGCTATTTCCAGGTCAGGGTATTCATTTGTGCACTGACGTTCCGTTACACTCAAACGTTGCTGAGTTGAAACGATTTTGTGAAATACACATCCATGTAGAAAATTACCACGGGCAATGGCTTCGCTAGAAGTGTAGCCCTGTATTGCAAATTTCTAGAATTGTGTACCTACATAATAATAATTTATTCGTAGCCAAAATACACAAACAGGACTTATGACGCTAAACACTCTAGTAATAATAACCCCTTGTATGTGGTTTTGACTATGAGTGAAATCACGAAAGTTCAAAATGTTACTTATTTATTCGTTTCTTTTATGGTAACCTGATTGAGTCCATTTCACAAGCTTTATTTAGTTTCACCTGTCCCGTTGTCTGTCTGTCTCATCCATCCGGGCTAGACCTTATCCCATCTACTTGAGGTCTGCCTTCCTTGTCCGCAATTTCCATTTCGCACGGCTTTGCTTCTCTGACGTCTTTCTCGACCGTCGTCAGCCAAGTAGAGGGAGGTCTTCCACGTCTTCGCTTCGTCACTGGCAAATTTAGTTGTCTAGGTGTCTGTGTGTTGTTTAGTTGTCTGTCAGTCTGTAAACACATCTTGGATAGCGTTTTGTATAGCCTCGTAAGACCTTCGTCAAATTTTGTTAGAATTTGTAATTTAATGTCAATTAGTGAAGTTGATATTAGCTTTGGCGTAGGTATGTCCTAAATTGAGGATGTTGGGTTAGAATAGAGTCCGCGCCATTTGTCCTCTGGAGCTTTTTTTTTTATACCACGTCGATGGCAAACAGCTAGACTTTTTCGGGCTTAAAAAAGGTTCTCTTAATCTAATTACCTTAGTGCCCATCAGGATATCTTATGTAATAACATGAGGGATCAGACAGATAGACAGGCACTTTCGTGCGGGCCATCCTTCAGCATTGATGACGTCATTTGTCTAACTGACCCCTTGGGCCGATACGTGAACTGCTGAAGTTTTGGCGCAAGTTAGGATCGTAGGCGTTTAATGTGATGAGAAAGAAATAAAGATTTTTTTCATGACAACCTGGAAAAAAAAAGCAAGAAATGAAATGAAATGGTTTATTTGCGGAATATGGGTAACATAAGATTTAATAAATATGATTTCATTCTACCAATACTCTACCCGTCCTACTCAACCATTCCTATATCCATTCCTACCTACCTGTCTTTTTTTTATTCAACTGGATGGCAAACGAGCAAGTGGGTCTCCTGGTGGTGAGAGATCACCATCGCCCATAGACACCTGCAACACCAGGGGGATTGCAGATGTATTGCCAACCTAAAGGCCTAAGATGGGATACCTCAAGTGCCAGTAATTTCACCGGCTGTCTTACTTTCCACGCCGAAACACAACAGTGCAAACACTGCAGCTTCACGTCAGGATTAGCGAGCAAGATGGTGGTAGCAATCCGGGCGGACCTTGCATGAGGTCCTACCACCTGCAAATCTCTATCTACTATCTATACCTATGTCGCGAATTGGTGCCAAATTAGCATACTGTTGGTCTTGCGAAAAGCGCTAATCTTCCTTTGAGACCATCAGGTCATCTATCATACATTAATACAAAGTGAAACCGACACAGTTTTTACTGACTGACTGACACATCAGTCAACTCAGTCTAACTACAAGGACTAGGAGCTTCCAATTTTGAAACGGGTTTGCTTTTATTAGCATTTGTAGTGTGACGAGACTCACCATTATCATGTATTTAAGTGCCTAGCTCTTGCTTGTCGGTAGAGTAATCGCTATTCTGTACGCCTCTCTCTCTGCAAATGCTTTGAGACGAGGACTATTCCGATTAAAATACCAAAATTATGATTTTCAGATTTCATTTAAGGTTTTTATTAATCAACTCCCCTTCTCTTTCGAATAATGTGGAAAATCACTGAGGCTATATATCACAAATTCTAGAATGTATCATAAGCATTATTTATTTATTGTCAAGTCATGGTCATTATAATAAGATGTCACATTAATAATTTGTACAAGTCGGTCCATGACGCCCTAAATCCGTAAATAAATCCGTGATTGAAGGAATTTTAAGCTGGCGCAGTCATTTCAATCACTGGCAGAGATACTATTTTCATTTATTTCTATGGTGACGACATCGTGGGTAACTCTCTAGTTATTTAAATGATTCACAAAATTATTTTTATTCGCGAACGCTTCCGCTTCTGCCTTGATTGCATTGGAAAGATAAGAGTCACGTCTTAGTATTTTATTGAGACAGAAATACCAAATCACGCCGTCACTTTCCCTCTTTCTGAATAATTCGTTTCCTATACGTTTTATGTTTTCGTATGTGGGCGGACTAATGGACGTTGTTTGTGTATTTTTATTTTGGTTAGTTTATGCCGGTTTAGTTCGAGCTATTTTCTGAGAAAATTGAGATTCTTTCTCAGTAGGTAACGCTACATTCTGTTATAAATTTTGGGAGCTCCAATCTGTCGTCATGATCATCATCCCTGCCTATACTGGGCGTCCCACGGCTATGCCACATGGCGGGAATGTTCCATAAATATTGTACATGGAACTTTTTACTGAAAGAAGACATTATTTTAATTTAAAAACTATTTATATTGCATTCATAGATTTCTAAATAATTACATGGTTGAACCGGGAATCGAACCCACTACATGAGAAAAAAAAAATCCATGTAGGTTTATCATACCGATCGAAAGGCTTCATCCATCATAAGCATTATTTTTTGCTAAATAACATAGTGTCAGAAATAAAAGGAAGACTATGTATAAAATCACCTTATTACAAGGAATTTTCTTCCCGAATGGCATTTAACATAAGTCGTACAATGCACACGAGGAACGAGTTAGCGTGTGTAACACTGTTAACTCACAGCAACTGAAATTCACGTAGTAACTGACATCAATATCCCATAAGTGAACAGTGGACAAGGAACAGTAGAACTGCTGGCAGACGAATATTCATATGGGAGTACCAGATCAGGGATATCATTTAAGTTATTTATGCAACTGTATCGTAACAGAGGCTCTTAAAACACGAGTGTAAGAGGGGGGGGGGGGTCGAGATATTCCTCACGGTGCTTGTGGTATTCAAGATGCTGTGAATATAGATCGTGACGTATCGGAGACATTGGTTTCATGATAATTTTGACGTCAGTTTACATAGGTAATTCTGATAAGAATGACGAGAAAAATAACTACTTATGTAACCTTCACGGACTGACGGGCCAATTCGGTAATATATTTTGAATGACATATAACCAGAATGATGGACTGAACTAATGCTAAAATTGGCATGTAATCGCGTATCTTTTCACGTCATTGTAAGTACCACATTTTCTTGATACCCTACACTTCATAGTCAAAATATCAGAAACGGGACTTACGGCGCTAACACACGAGTAATATTTTCCTCGACGTTTCTGCCACCTTACATTTTTATTTTTATCCTTTTGTCACCCCATCACACGGACACACAACACTAATGTTTAAAACGTTTATATCCTACACTTCAGTCGACTCATGATCACGGCCACTACGATGTGGTCGAGACGTCTAGGAAATGACAGTTTTTTTTTATTTGGTTCTACTGTTACTTTGCTACTGTTGAAAGTACGAAGCCATTGCACGTTCCTTGCCACCTTGCTCGCTCAAAACGACGTAGTGAATATTTCATAGTGAAAAGTTTCATACTTTCCATATTTTCTTCGTGTGACTTCAAGTTTGTGTCACGTATTTGAGGCACTTTACACAGAATAACTTTAAAATGTACGCAAATGTAGAATCGTCATCATCGTCATCATGTCAGCCGTAGGACGTCCACTACCGCGAACCCGCCATTAACCAGGCCATCCATCCATCTAGTTGGCGGACGTCCTACGCTGCACTTGCCGATACGCGGTTGCTATTCCAGAACTTTTGGCCCCAACGGCCCTGTTCTCCGTGCTATTATGGCCTGCCTAATTACATCTTATTTAATTTATGCATTTCAATGAGTATTTAATTCGGTACAAAACCCTGTTGATAAGATAAGTAAATGAAGTTCCATAGAAAAGAGACGGATATATAATAATCGTTTTCAAATTTATCCGAAATATTTAATCAGATTGTTGAAATCGTTTGATAGAAAACTATAATATTAAAATATTCATCGGAATTATGTATTCAAAATATCGATCGACACAAGCTCACATGGTCACTGACCCTATCCCTTTCATTCTGGGAGGACGCTTTGTGCTCGACCTTGAAGCAGAGAATGTGGTGTTCTCTTTATATTAAAGACATCTTTATCTTTTCCAGGTACGGTACGAGTTAAATCGGTTCGAGTAGGAAAGGAGAAGAAGCATGCAAGTGAGACAATTTTTTAACAAAAAATCATTCATTCCGATTTTCGCAAAAATATCAGAAATACTGTATTCTGTTATTTATAACCCAGCGTGACGTGGGGGCGGTAGATGCGGTAAAATTTCACGATAAATAATATTATGTAAATATTTTTACCATTTCATTTATAAATAAATAAATTGAATTACCTTTACCGTCTCGGGCGGACACCCACGCTTTAAGGTAAATGCATGATAAGAATAACAGCCGAATAAATTTGTCAATAACAATTATACCAATACATAATGGATGCCTTAAGAGGTCTTCGACGTGGTCTTTGATTGGCCATGAGCTGGGTTGCACTGGTATTGGGGGAGAAAGTCCTCGAGTGACGACCACAATCTGGGCGACACAGAATTTTGCACATGGCTTCCTTCAATCATGAAGGCAGAGGACTATTATCATTACAGGTGGTAGGACCTTGTGCAAGGTCCGTCCAGATTGCTACCACCATCTTGCTCGCTAATCCTGCTGTGAAGCAGCAGTGCTTGCGCTGTTGTTTCGGCGTGGAGAGTAAGACAGCCGGTGAAATTACTGGCAATTGAGTTAGCTCATCTTATGCCTCTAGGTTGGCAACGCATCTGCAATACCCCTGGTGTTGCAGATTTTTTTGGGCAGTGGTGATCTCTTACCATCAGAAGACTCGTTGCTCGTTTGCTCAGTCGAATAAAAAAATCTTGTCATTTCTCCACGGAATAACGAATTCTGAAACAGTCACGGACAGAAACTAGAATGAAGCAGCCTCGTTGGAGAGCCGTTGATATGAATTTCCTATTTTAAGCCGCCAGAATTGCTTCCATGTTTTTCCGTTCACCGTAACGCCTCAAAAATATCCAGTATTTTTCCAATACACCAACGAAAAAACTAAAAGAATGATTCCATAACAACCCAGGCAGATATGACTCAATGAACCTTACGTACTTGCCAATCCAATTTCCTTAATAAATCGACTTTGTATCCTCATTGGCTAAGTTATTTAACGTAACGGACGGTCCCATTGTGTGCTCTATGCTGAGGACATAAATCAGATTTTCCCTCGTCAAATTGGCCCAAGGTCTCAGCTTACAAAGGTTTAGGATTGTGATATTTGGAAAACGAAGTTCGCGGCGTGGGCGTCGCTGGAAGTGGCTCCTTTTTACCCGACTGCAAGGAGAGGTATTGTTTGCTAAAAAGGACTTAAACGTACTTTTTAAGCCGGCAAAAGACTCCTTGAGTTATTGGTATTCATAGGCGATGGTGATCATTTCCCATTAAATGACCCGCATGCTCGTTGGCATCCTCCTCATAATAAAAAATAAAATAAAAAATAAATTCAAAATTCCCCTCTCCCAAAATATGATTCGCTAATTTGCGTATTTGGGCCAATCAACTTTTTTTACCGACACTAATCTGTCCGCGACATTTTTCAATCAATTGCAAATTTTTGTAACTAAACATGTTTTTTCTGTAATTTAATTGATAGTATACCTGAATCCATGCTATCGTACGTAAGTTCAACCTATTAAACCGAGTACGATTTTTAGTAACGCAGGGCAGGAGACGCCCAAAGTGTTGGTAAAATAGTTTATTCACCCATTATTTGTTTTTATAAACAAAGAAAAATACATAGAAGTAACAATATACCCATGGCCTGGCTGAACCTTAACTACTATGTAGATAATATCATTCTGAACCCTTTTGTTCTTCATTTAATAGATTCAATTATTATTTGCTGTTTTTGTTAATGAACGATTGGTTGGTTCGCCTTAGCATCTAAGGCCACAACCACGATTTCGGACGAATAACGTACCTATATATTTTTTATTTGCTTACTTATAGATAGGGGTTTATTTATTATATTTGTGTATCGTTCCGTGAGTCACAGTCGGTTCTGGCAGAAAATCAGCGCTGCAGGCGTCTAACGCTTCAGCACAATGCTGAGTCAGCGACCGTTTCACTTTCGCGGGGACACACAAAATCGTGTATATATATTTCATGTGTATGTAATTTTTTTTTTCGTTTATTTGTGTAAATTTTGCTGTATATGTGTATCTTGGGAGCGCCAAAGTTCGCATAGGTACTCTTCGCTAGTCCTACCGTAATTTTTGTCCGAATCATCGTTTGTCCGAATTTTTTTCGCACTGAAACCTTATTTTTCTAAAAAGTTTTTAATGGTCATCCTATAGAAAATTATAGGTTACTTTAGGTTTATTTAATAAGAATTCTAAACGGGATCCCTTTGTTTTCCATACATTTTTTGTTCCGAATTTCGATGGTCAGAAATTTATATCCATATAATTTATAAACATAAACATCACTAGTCATAATTTTTGTTCAGT
This sequence comes from Choristoneura rosaceana, assembly GCA_037349165.1. Taxonomy (NCBI): domain Eukaryota; kingdom Metazoa; phylum Arthropoda; class Insecta; order Lepidoptera; family Tortricidae; genus Choristoneura; species Choristoneura rosaceana. Next base: position 3,878,100 of record JAZBNJ010000007.1, read on the forward strand.
ATAATGCTTATTAGCTCTAATATTAATGGCATATAATATTAAATTCTATAATCACAAAAGTCATACATTTTTATCCATAACGTTCAAAGAAATAACAATAATTATTCAGAAATAGTTTAAGCCATACATTTCACCGTACTAACGGTTATTACTCATATCGTTTTAATCCCTAAAGTGCCTAGGTCTAAAAAACCAAATCCATAACATTGATAGGCATAAAGATAAATACTCAGAAACATTTCCAGGCATACATTCCCAGCGCTGGTCTTATTTTTGCAGGCGGTAGGATCTAGTGTAAGGTTCGCCCGGATTGCTTGCTTGATAGCTCAGAACTACGACTTTTACACAAGAAACTTGTATAATTTGTGCAAGCGAGCGAAGCGAGCGAGCAAGACGGTTCGGAGCAGAAGCGACTCGGATAGGTTAGGTTTAGAAGGCTAAGGCGGGAGCGAAGCGGAGCGTAGCTCCCGCCTTAGCCTTCGATGTTAGGTATTTTTTTTATAGCAGCCCGGAAACGCTATGGATTAAGCAACTCAAAATAGGTTTAGTTAGCTTAGAACTACGACTCTTACACAAGAAAATTGCTACGAGAGAGATAGATTAGACTAGGTTAGAACTACGACCCGTCCAGAAGGGTACCGCTTTCAGAAGAGTAGGTTAAATTAGAATTGCTACCTCTACAGAAGCGAAAGGAAACAATAATAGATAATTGAATACCAACCTTCTTAAAATTATTATAAGTGTTATTATTGAATTTAGTATTATGACGTTAAATGTTATGACTAAACTTATCAGGTGGCTATCAATCATTATGACCTGTGAAAATAGACCTTATAACAATTCAAGATTACGATTTGGAGTCTTTTTGTATTTTTTATTTCAACTCCAAATTTTTTGTTTCTTTTACGGTTATCCCGTGAAAGTTTAACAACTTATAACAATTATACTAAAATAGTTTATTGCCTTTAAAATTATGGAATGGCATACGATATGGACATCGAAAGTTTTGACTAACCAATTTTATGACTAAGAATAATTATGACCTGCGAAAATCGGAACTCCAGTTTATGCTGTTTAAAATTATGACTTAAGATAATATGACTTGCAAAAATTATGATGAATAACGTTATGGATTGTTAAAATCCGAGTTCAAATTTTATGGGATACAATAGAGACCCATTCTAAACAATCCTTGGATTCAGAGAAAAAAGAGTTATGACTAACGATCATTCTGACAAAAATTATATTCGGACTTTCAATAAATGTGCGAGCCGATATGTGCCGTGTCTTCTTCGTTAGTGAATAAATGTCTTTCATATTATCATATTATTGGTATTTCTTGACTAATATAAACAAGAACCCATCTAGATCCTGATATCCTTGTAAGGTTCCAAGTAGCTGTTCAGTTGCACCTGCTTCCTATCGATCGAAGGAACAAGTTTGAATACAACTTGTTTTTATATCTCGTGAAACCACGAAATTTTCCAAAGGATTTTCCCGGGTCGTAAACTTTCCTTGTAATGCAATATAAGGATATGGGTTGTTTAAACAAGTAATATCCAGAAGCGAAGGTGGAGATGGGATCAGTGAGATTCCATGGTGTGTGGATGTAACAGATGTGGTTTTATCGGATTCGAAAGCGGAACCAGATGTTTTCAATTTAGTTTATCGGAAACAGAAACGGAATCGGAAACGAAAACGGAATCGGAACCTGAATTGGAGTCTGAGTGATAGGAGGACGAGATGTTAAGGGTAGGTCTACTAAACCTGACTGTTAATTGCGTAACGTTTCTGACACTCGCGATCACAATCAAATGATAGTTTTCGCATACAAAAACTAGCTAGCTTTCACGTGGTATACATGAGATTTGTATTGGCTATATGGAGCAATTTGCCCATTCTTTCATCCAAATCTGTCCAACAGTTTCAACTTGATAGAGTGACAAAAATACTCATTCATTGACTCGCAAACGTTCGCATTTATATAATACTAGCTTTTGCCCACGGCTTCGCTCGCGTGGAATTCGGTAGGTAGTTATTTCATGTATTCATCGCGATAATTTCAGAAATCATTATTTAATTAGGAAACGTTACCATTTCGCAAAATAATTGCTCCCGAACTTAGTGCCGTGCGGCCGACATACATCGCGTCGCGCACCCGACTGCTTTCCTGCGGTTTTCCTGTAATCTGCGCTTGAGGGGTGCGGTAACTCGAACCGGTGCGGGGCGGAGCGTGGCCATTCTGTACGTTACTACTATCTGGGGGCACGGCAGTGCCCCCGCCAAGTCGAGCAAAAAAAAACAAAGGCACGGTCGTACCATACTTTTCTCGAAGCCATTCAGGCTATTTTCAACACCCTGTATTTTTGTTATGGCTAAAGCTAGAACCCTGAATTTTCAGTTACCTATAGGGCCTAATGGGACTTAGATATATTATCAATAACATTCAGTTTGAACACGTAGATTAAGAACTATCACATGTTAAAGTTCCTCAGTTTTGTCACTGACATACCTACACACTGACTTTTGATCATCATAATTCTAAGGTACTTCTAGCAGACCCACAAGGTCCAAATTTTAAACATAGTTAGTTTTTAGCCTACATGGTCACGAAAAAATCCAAAATGTTGCAATTTCAGTCACGTTTCAAAGTTATACAAACCGCACAAGTAAGTTTGTAATCCCATATAAATACTAGCGATTACAAAGTTACACAGCAATGACTTTATTGAACGTAGTCGTATTGTATACGTATTAATGTTGAGTCTTAATACCTGAGTATTAAGGGTTAAAATGAAATTGTTTATCTTACTAATGTAATAAGTACCAAAGTTCGTTTGTTTGTGAATGTTTGTGCGATGCGAGTGGACGCGAGGATGGACGATGGAAATTGGAATATGGATGATGGACAATGGATAGTGGTCGATGGACGATGGGTAGAAAATGGACGTTGGACGATGGACGATGGGCGACGGACGATGGATCATCATCATCATCCCAGCCTATATGCGTCACACTGCTGGGCACAAGCCTATTCTCAGAATAATAGGGCTTGGGCCTTAGTTCCCACGCGAGCCCAGTGCGGACGATGGATGGTGGAGGTTGAACGATGGACGACGACGGACGACAGAAAACGACGGACGACGACGGATGACGGAAGTTAGACGGGCGAAAGACGAACGACCGACGAAAGACGATGGATGACGACGGAAGTTCGACGACGGACGACAGACGATGACTGACGAGGGAAGTTCGACGACGGACGATGACGGACAACGGACGATGACAGACGACGGACGACGACAGACGACGAACGCCGACAGACGACGGACAACGAACGATAGACGATGGCGACGACGGACAAAAGACGACGACCGACGACGGACAAGACAACGGATGACGGACGATGACCGACGATCGACGACGGATGATGGAGGGTGGACGATGGAAGATGTACGATGGACGACAGACGGTAGACGGACGACGGAAGTTCAACAATGGGCGACGATGGACGAGAATGGACGATGGACGATAGACGAGGATGGACGATGGACGATGGACAAGGAAGGATGAACAAATGAAGATAGTAATGCGTTATTACAAGAAGTAGCTTTAAGAAATACACAAAAAGCAATAATAATTCGACGACATTTATTTTTCGAGTAACAAACGTTGCTAGGTAACAATAGGGACGTCTCTTAACATCCCATCTCCTTTTTTTAATCAAAAGTGTTTGTTAAGTGAAGGTTCCTGCTAGCTTGCACAATTCCTGAAGCCGCGGTCTAAATAGAGGCTTCGTTAGAAAGTCAGCCAGCTGATCCTTCGTGGCTATCTTCTCAACTCTTAAATCGTTATCAACAACGCACTGTCGCACAACAAAATGCCTTAGCTTTATGTGCTTCGTCCGCTGGTGAGTTTCATACGGTGGATCATGAGCCAATCTTATTGCAGATTCACTGTCAATAAAGAGCTGAGGGATTATCTTCATTCCATCAATTTGCATGAAATCAATTATCCGTGTAATCCATATTATCTCCCTTGCGGCCTCGCTAGCAGCCACAATCTCAGCTTCTGTAGAGGATATAGCGACAGTAGACTGACGCTTGCTTTGCCATGCTATAGCACCGTCGGCGTAAAGGCATATCATGCCACTCGTTGAGCGTCCAGTACAACTGTCACCTCCGTGATCAGCGTCGCTGTAGCACCGTAAGCCTTGGAGCACAGTGGAAGGCTTGTAAGTAATTCCGTAGTTTACGGTGCCCTTAACATAGCGCAAAATACGCTTAACTCTCGCTACGTCTTCAAGTTTTGGGTCATCAAGTGTGCGTGACACTATTCCGACGGCAAACGCAATGTCTGGTCTTGTGCCGACCATTAGGTAAGATAGTGCGCCAACTGCTTGACGATAAGGAAAGTTCTGTGTTTCATTACTGTCCTTCGTTGATAGCACGGTATCTTTTACTATCGGAGTCACAGCTGCTTTGCAGTCTTGCATACCGAATCGTTCTAGTAGCCGTCTTGCGTAACCTTTCTGGTCAATCTTGATTGTCCCATCACTTTTCCTTTCTATTTCTATTCCCAGAAAATAGGAACCACATTTCGTCGTTATTTTAAAACGTTGCCTCATCTCATTTAAAAACTTTTCAGTTTCTTCAGAGCTTGCAGAAGCAATTAAGCCGTCATCGACGTACAAAGCCAGAATCAGCTTCTTTTTTCCTTCTCCTCTTTTAAATAAGCATGGGTCACTCTCACTTTGCTTGAAGCCAAGTTCAAGGATGTGCTCAGTTATTGTGGAGTTCCAGCATCGCGGAGCTTGTTTAAGGCCATAAAGACTCCGTTTAAGCTTGCAAACTTTTCCATCATTGCTCGAGTATCCTTCAGGCGGTTTCATATATATCTCTTCTTTCAATGTTCCATACAAAAATGCAGTCGAAACATCGAACTGAGAAAGTGAAAGTTTTTCTTGAGCAGCAATACTGAGCAACGCTCTTATTGTGCTAATTTTTGCAACAGGACTGAAGGTTTCATCGTAGTCTAGTCCTTTTTTCTGCGAATAACCCTTAATTACTAAGCGGGCTTTGTATTTATCTATGCTACCATCTGGGTTTGTCTTAATCCGGTAAAGCCACTTGCAGGGAATGGCTTTCCTTCCGTTAGGCAGGTGTGACATTTCCCAGGTTTCATTTTCTTTCAGTGAATTGATCTCACTATCCATTGCTTTGCGCCATTGTTCAGAATCCTTAGCTGTCATCGCTTCTTTGAACGTGCTTGGTTCTACGAGAGGATCGTCGCTTACTGAGTTAACGTTGAAGCAAACGTTGCAGACAAAGTCCTTATATCTAGCTGATGGCTTAAGGTTTGAGCGATCTCGTAGCGTCATCCTGCCTTCTGCCTCGATTTCAGATGCAGACAGTGGTGAATCAGTTCGACTTTCTTCTGTTTCTGGTTCATCTGCATCAACGACTTTATCATCTGCTTCTATCGTATCATTGACCTCTTTCTCAAGTAATGGTTCCTCAAAAGATTGTTCGGCTTCAGAATATGTGTCTGCCACAGGGATTTGTGCTTCAACCTGCATTTCATTTTGTTTAGACAATGGTCCAGCTGTTTGTTCATCTCGCTGATACGATGATGCAGTTTTTTCTCCATCGCTACTTGTCAATGATTGCTGGTTATCACATTTGTCGTACTGGCTTTCATATTCAGGCACACCGAAGTTAAATTGGTTATCAGGCCTGTTGACATCATTGTTACTCGTACCTTGCATAGCATCAGGTTCTTTACTATCTTCAAGATGACCTAACAAGGGATTCTCATCGAAAATGACGTCTCTTGATCGTATGAGTTTGAAGGAGTCAGAGTCCCATATACGATAACCGTCATCAGAGTCGTAACCGATCAGTATTCCCTTTTGTGCCTTTCTTTCCAACTTTCTTCTTCGTTGTTTAGGAACATGTGGATAACAATGAGATCCGATTATTCTTAAATGGCTCAGTCTGGGCTTCTTATGGTGCCATAGCTCGTACGGGGATTTTCCATCGATACAGGTAGGGCCTGTTCTGTTCAAAATATACACCGATGCCATGACCATTTCAGCCCATAGTCCCGTCGGAATCTTGGCATGTGCATGCATCAGACTTCGTGCCATTTCCACAACCGTTCTATTTTCTCTCTCGGTTGGATTCTGTTGTGGAGTGTAGGGCATCGTCATTCTCTGCTTAATGCCTTCTTTGTTGAGAATAGCTTGTACCTTGCCGTTGTCGAACTCACCGCCATTATCGCTGAGCAGTTCTTTTATAACAACTCCAGCTGCTTTCACTTCAGACAGCATTAGTGACAGCTTCGTGTGTACTTCAGCTTTTTCTCGCATAAAATAAACAAATCTATAGCGCGTGTAATCATCTTTGAAGAGGACGAAATATCGCTGCTTTGAAATTGAGTAGGGAAAGGGTCCACAAACATCAGCATATACCAATTCTCCAGGTCGTGTTGCCTTCTCTCTGGTTCCAAACTTTAATCTGTGGTGTTTTCCATAGATGCAACCTTCACAAAGCTCTTTAGTTACTTCTGCTTTAATGTTGAACTCTCTTTCTATCAATTTCTTCACATGACTCTTGTTTTGATGGCCTAGTCTTTCATGATATAGTTGTAACAGATTTGAAGTTGTTGACAACTGGTTCACTCGTACAGTTGGTTTCAGACATCTCAATTTTAGTTTAAATAGTCCTCCAAACTTGTTGCGGGTGCCAATGACTTTTATTTGTCCATCTACTTTGAGAGTACATTTTGTTGTGGTTGACTCGAAAACACTTTTGTCCGATTTATCATGGGTAGCGAGTACTGAGTATAAATTTCTGCTAATGCTGGGTACATACCAAACATCCTTCAACAGTATCGGCTCTGGTTTGCCGTTTACATCAGCCTCTACAAGAATATTTCCAATGCCTAGGGCTTCAATACATTGGCCATTCGCGCCGGTCACCGTGTGCTGGCTTTTAAAATAGGTAAAGCTTTGAAACAGGTCTCCTCTGTTGGTGACATGACTGGTTGCTCCATTGTCCACGTACCAATTTTCTGAGTCCTTTGTTTCGCCAAATCCTTCTGCCGAATGTAATGTCAAAACTGTCAGATTCATGTTAACAGTGTTGGATTCCTTGGGCGGTCTACCGTCATGGATCCATTTCTTGCAACTTCTAACTCTATGGCCCTTTTCCTTACAATAATTGCAAATGATTTCCTTCTTGGAGTTATTCTTTTTCTTACCCTTGTCCGTCTTTGCATACAAAGCTTCTGTAATAGTCTCGTCTTCTCTGACATTTAAGTCATTTTGACATAGAACTCTTTCATGAGCGCATAATTGACTTGTCAGGTTTTCAATTGAGCGTTCCTTTTTTGAAATTAACAGCCAACTGGACTTAAATCCTAGATATTCTGAAGGTAGCGTGTCTAGGATTTTACATATTAGGAGGATTTCTGGTAGTTTTGCCTCATTTTGTAACTCCATACACAATTCGCTCCAGATGTTCTTTAGAACTGACACATGAGTTATGATGTCGTGATCTCGGTCCTTTTTGTAACTGAAGAACTTCAGGCATAGGTCATAGGTTTTATCAACACACGTACCTCCAAAGATGCGTTCAAGCTCGTCCCACATGTCTTTTGCACTATCAAATCTCAGAACTTTTTGCAAGATATCATCGGACATATTTGTCGTGAACAAAATTAAAATTGCACTGTTCAAGCTTTCAAAACTCTGAAGACTTTCTTCAAACTTTACCTTTTCAGCGGCTGTTGCTGTAGGCGCCTCGGTTGGCCTGAGTTTCTTTCCTTCAAGAATGTCAAGACATCCCGGCATTGCCTTAAGCACTATTTGAATTTTATATCTCCATGTTTTATAGTTTTTGGGATCCAGGTTCCCTATTTGAACTTTGCAAGCATTTAGAATTGCTTTTTCCATGATCTCTGCTACCACTTCAAGAAATACACAAAAAGCAATAATAATTCGACGACATTTATTTTTCGAGTAACAAACGTTGCTAGGTAACAATAGGGACGTCTCTTAACAAGTAGTACCCGAAAAAAAAAGAACTGCCTACAAAAAGTGATGAGATCCCACCAAAAACATTACATGTAAAAAGCTGCAAGTCTCGCAACGCAATGCAGTTCTTGTAATGCTAAAAAGGTTTGAGATGCAATGTTATACCAAGTCGGTTATTTTTGTCAGTACCGGGGGGTTTCCATAGAACTCGATTTTCACCAACTTGCTTATTTTAAAACCATAGAAAAATACAGTTTATAGTACTCAAATAAAGAGTAAACCAAATTATTTTTTAAACACATAATGACTTGGCCATCGCACTCAACCTTTAGTCATTCTCGTATTATGTGTATCACTCAAACTGCAAGGCTGGGGCTAGCGCTATCTTTAATTAGAATTACTTTAAATAGCTGACGTTGATGATTATAATTCTTATGTCATTATGTCTTGCGATGGCCAAGTCATTTATGTGTTTAAAAATAATTTGGTTTACTCTTTATTTGAGTACTATAAACTGTATTTTTCTATGGTTTTAAAATAAGCAAGTTGGTGAAAATCGAGTTCTATGGAAACCCCCCGGTACTGACAAAAATAACCGACTTGGTATAACATTGCATCTCAAACCTTTTTAGCATTACAAGAACTGCATTGCGTTGCGAGACTTGCAGCTTTTTACATGTAATGTTTTTGGTGGGATTATATATTCTGTTGATTCGATTTGTGGCATTCGAACATGGCGGATGTAAACAATATCTAATTTTGCTATTTCTGTTTCTTTGGCTAGTAGAAGTATAAATTTGATAGTGTCCTTCCTATGCGGCCATTAACCTTAACAGTGAACAGTGATCACAAAATTCTATACTTAGTGCTGTCGTGTCTGACATTTTTTAATGCGCAAGTTGTTTCCACGTGGTTTCTGGAATTTTACTATCAAGTTACAAAAACTACAATCACCGTACAACGTTGCCTCTTGAAAGAGAATACTTAGATACTGGCGAAATTGTCCTATTAATTAGGACAGAAGCCATATTTTAAAAGAGAAGTATATATTTTGTGACGTAAAATACTCCAAATAACATTCCTTTACGATTCCCAAATTAGTCATTAAACTTTACGATTGCTGATGTCCTTTCGCTGATGGAAGAGGTTTCAATTCCTTAATGAGAACAAGAGATGTATAGCGGACGCAGTGCAAAGTTCACTCTCCTTTGATTTACAACCCACTTTAAGAGACAGAAATGCGCAGCGATACTCTAGTTAATAGAAATGTGGTGGTTCAAGTCAGGTGATACTGGCGTTTTAGAAGAAGCGCACAATAAGACATGTATTATTGGCCTATTAATGAACTAAAAGAATTTCCTTGCTCACCCGCGACCTTATGATACCTAAGCTTATGCAAAATATACGCATCTTTAACGCTAGTCGACACGTGATTTTATAGTAATAAAACAGGGTTTATGTGGCATAAGTAATCGTTGAGTGTTTGATATGGATCATCATCATCGAATGAACATAAAGAATTTCCTTGCTTGACCTTACGATAGCTAAGCTTATGCAAAATATGCGTGTTCATGCAGTTCCTCCACCTCCACACTGTAAGAACACACACAAATTACACAAACCCATCTATCACCACCGCCACATCACATTATGGGCGGTGGTGATCTCTTACCACCAGGAGACCCACTTGCTCGTTTGCCTTCCAGTCGAATAAAAAAAATGCTTTTTTTTTAATCAGAAAACTAATCCATAAGTATAGCGTAGCGTAAGTATTGAAACTGGGACGTAGCATCAAAGAAAGATCTAATAAAAAAAAAAGTACGAAACCAGACCTAATATTTAAATTTAAATACTTACTAAATATTTGACATGTAAAATTTTTAATTTTATTAATAAATGAATATGAATATCGGATACACAATCCTTATTCATTGTTTAGGGATTATTTAATTGCTGGTTCTATTGGGGTTGTTCCAAATGATAAAGTGTCTTGTACTTGACTCCATTTATTACTAACAGAGAAACACATGTTAGTATGCGGTGGAGGGCGAGAGACTACTGAAGCTACAGACCGTTTAGCTAGCGCGTGTTAACCATATCGCAAGCTAAGCAATCCTGTGTCGCTACAATTGTTTTATTATAAAGCAAACCTGTACGCAAAACTTAAAACACCAACCCTCTTACGTCTTTTGTCTCATACCAATACCCTAACTTGGTCAACGCTCCATTTTAGTTGGGCACTCCTCCCCGGGTCCGTTTTATTGAATATGCGATAGCATATCTAGTGTGGCATCTAGCTCTTTCACCATTGATATGAAGGGGACGGAGCTATATCGATTAGGGCGATACCGACTTTTGCAAGTCTACTGTCAGTTTTATCGGGCGGTGCGGAAGGGACAGTCTATTCAGTGACAGGATGTTGGCAAATGGAGCATTTGCAATTTATTAGAAAACATTGAAGCAAACAAAGAACCATATTAAACATATTGACGTGGATAACTCACGTCTTAAATCGAGTTTCGCCTGACATTTTTTTTTATTCGACTGAATGGCAAACAAGCAAGTGGGTCTCCTGGTGGTAAGAGATCTCCACCGTCCATAAACATCTGCAACACCAGGGGTATTGCAGATGCGTTGCCAACCTAGAGGCCTAAGTTGGAATACCTCAAGTTCCAGTAATTTCACCGGCTGTCTTACTCTCCACGCCGAAACACAACAGTGCAAGCACTGCTGCTTCACTGCAGGATTATCGAGCAAGATGGTGGTAGCAATCCGGGCGGACCTTGCACAAGGTCCTACCACCTGCAATGTTTCGGCCCTTCCTCTCCGGAGCAACGCGGTCTGCGGCTGGACAGTCACGCGAGCAGAGCGGTGACGCGTAGTGCATGTGTTGCGGCAGCCACCGAGTCACGTGCTCCTTTGAAGAAGGGCTACGAAATAGCCCGAAACATGTCGAGCTAAACTCGATTTAAGACGTGAGTTATCCGTTACAATATCATACAAAGAACCTCCGTTCATAAACTTTTGTTGATCATAATTCATTATCATCAGTTGGAAGACGTTCGCTGTTAAATACAGACCTTCCCTGAAGCTAGTCTCTTGATTACTCTCTTCTTTTTCTTTGTCGGCTGCTCTTGACAGTGCAGTCGTGAAGTCGTGGTGATGCTGCACTTCGAACAATGCTACGCCAGTTGTCCCCTAGCTGTCGCTTTGTTGACAACTTAGAACAACAAAAAACCGGCCAAGAGCGTGTCGGACACGCCCGAAATAGGATTCCGTAGCTATTACGAAAAAATTGAGTAATGTTTTTCTGAGGATTTCGTATTTTGTACGGAATATTCCAAGTTTAGGTATATTTTATAAATACCTTAGACTGCTTTTTACTCATAAACTACTAATAATTCTCAAGAAAACTGCTCGATTTTAATGAAAATTTGCACTTTAAAGTTGAATATTTTGCAAACAAATCACTGAATCGAAAAGTCGTTTTAGCAACCCCCTAATGGTTTTAAAAGACCTATCCAACGATACACCACACTACAAGGTTGGATGAGATACGAAACCCTAAAAAAAAACAGTCGACAAAGAACTTATACCTTGTAAACTACTTACCTGTATACTTACTTGCTTTTTGTTTACTTACTTGTATACTTTTACAAAATTTGTTGTAACTTTATCACATTGGTTGTGCTATCTGGTTTTCTACAAGGGAATTATATTTTTCCCGTTTCCTCGAGTTTTTCCTTTTGCTAATAATTCTCTTGATTGCTGCTTCTACGTTATTTCACCGGTTCCTTTTAGGGTTCCGTGGACAAATGGCAAAAAACGCAACCCTTATGGATTCGTCGTCTGTCTGTCTGTCCTTCCGTATGTCACAGCCATTTTTTCCGAAACTATGAACTATACTGTTAAAACTTGGTATAGTCATACTTGTTAGAGACAAAATGCTGCACTTTATGATGAAAGCAAGCCGCTTTGCACAGTGATAGTACAGACTAAACTGAGTGATTTGACCCGCAGCAGCGGAAGTTTCACCCCTTAGGAACAGAGATGGCGCCACTTCTTTAAAAAATGTTTCAAAAAATTCTACAAGCTAAAGTAATTGACCGATTTCAATGTTTGATATCTCAAATGAAAGCTTATTATATACGTTACTAATAAAAAAATACTGAAAAAATATATAATGTAAACTTCTGGCAAAACACGGCATCTTAAGTTTTTTTTTCTTACTTGATTTGTAGTTTTTACTTGATTTCTTAGAAATATTGTATGCAACATGAATGGTTTAATGCATATACATATTACAGAGTACATAACAAGTATGATAAAAAAAACCCGACACCAATACCTTTCATATTCCACGAAATATGAAAGTTTAAATGTGAGCACTAATTTCTTCAAAAAATATTTCAAAAAATTCTTCAAGCTAAACTAACAAACCGATTTCAATGTTTAATATCCCAAATGAAAGCTCATAACATTAATTACTTACAAAAAAATACTGAAAAAAACTTTACTGAAAACTTTTGGCAAAAAAAGCCATCTCAATTTTTTTTTCTTATCAGATTGGTAGTTTTTACTTGATTGTTTAAAATATTGTACGTTTTATGCAATACGATTGGTTTAATACATACGTATATATATTTCTGTGTAAATATTAAGTATTATAAAAAAAACCCGACACCGATATCTTTCATACTTTCCGAAATATCTAAGATTAATTGTGCACGCTTTTCTTACAAATAAATTTCAACGAAATCTTCAAGTGAAACGAGTGCTCTGATTTTAATGTAAGTATAATATTAAATGAAAAAAAGAAAGAAATTACCTATTTTATTAAAAAAAAGTTTTTTCCTGGTGTTACGAAAAAATATAATTGCTTTAAAATGAGTAATTATTTTTATTCAAAAGTGACTATATTTGAAGACAAAAAATAAAAACTATAATTGTTTGCGCCATAGTTGGTTCTGAAATATATTATATGCTGCTTAGTAGTTGGCGAATTTATTTAAAAATTAGCTTTTTATCTGATAGGACCTCAAATTGTAGATATGTCACATTTCAAATAAATGACTATGTACATCGATTTTTATCAAATATTTTAATTATAACTTATAAGTCCTCTTCGGGTTCATCGGCACAAGTAAAACTGAAAAGGAAAAGCCGTTTTGAAGTACTTGTGCTATTCCATTACTACAAAATCACAGATCTTTTAGACATGTAAAATTTTGTGTCTACCTGTGGATATCAGTGGTCAGCATACAAAATAACCCTGCAACGAATATTATATTAACTTGCTTTTGGTTTGTACAGCCACCTTGCAGGATTTACACTGGGCAGTGCATGGTAAACTGACCAAACGACACCCACAACGCATGGTATCACAGTCAGATTTGCATCCACAATAGTCCAAGAGGCTTAATGGGGACCAAATCGCTGTAAGTGCCGACCATTCTGGAGTCCAACTCTCTTTTGCCTTAGTCCATCCCCAACAAGATGGACATGGTACGGAAACTTCTGGTTTCAGAGCGTTTCCCCATATGTGGCCCGCTTGGTAAGCTGCACGCAGTACATGTTTATGGAGAGCAGCTACGGTAGGTGGCAGGCTTGTCACGACCTTATTTTTTGAAGCAAACAATTATTTACGAACTTCATTTCAATACATGTGTTCCGTTTGAGCATCATACTCGTATCTTCAAAAAACAAGCTCGTGACAAGCCTGCCACCTACATCAGCTGCTCTCTATAACATGCACTGCGTGCAACTTATCAAGCAGGCCATAATTGGGTAAACGCTCTGAAATCAGAAGTTTCCTTACCATGTCTATCTTCTTGGGGATGGACTAAGGCAAAAGAGAGTTGGACTCCAGAACGATCGGCAGTTACAGCGATTTGGTCACAATTAAGCCTCTTGGATCATTGTGGCTGCAAATATGGCTGCGATACCATTCGTTGTGGGTGTCGTCGGGTCAGCTTACCATGCACACCCCAGTGTAAGTCCTGCAAAGGTGGCTGTACAAATCAAAAGCAAGTTAATTATAATATTCATCATCATCATGTCAGCCGAAAGACGTCCAAGGCTCTCTACTCAGAACGGTCTTGTGCTTTTCGCATCCACCGCGATTCCGCGATCTTAACCAGGTCGTCGCTCTATCTTGTTGGAGGCCTACCGACAGCTCGTGTCCCGGTCCGCGGACTCCATTGAGAACCTTTTGAACACATCGGCCATAATATAATAATCGTTGCAGGCTTATTTTGTATGCTGGCCACTGATTTCCAGAGGTAGGCACAAAATTTTACATGTTTAAAAGATCAGTGATTTTGTAGTATTTTAATAGCACGAGTACTTCAAAAGGACTTTTCCTGTTCAGTTCTACTTTGTACCGATGAACCCGAAGAGGACTTATAAGTTATAATTAAAATATTTGATAAAAATTGATGTACATTAGTCATTTATTTGAAATGTGACATATCTATAAGTTGAGGTCCTATCAGATAAAAAGCTAATTTTTATATAAATTCGTCAACTACTAAGCAGCATATAATATATTTCAGAACCAACTATGCCGGAAACGATATAGTTTTTATTTTTTGTCTTCAAATATAGTCACTTTTGAATAAAAACAATTCCACATTTTAAAGCAAATATATGTTTTCGTAACACCAGGAAAAAACTTTTTTTTTAATAAAATAGGTAATTTCTTTCTTTTTTTCATTTAATATTATACTTACATTAAACTCAGAGCACTCGTTTCACTTGAAGATTTGGTTGAAATTTATTTGTAAGAAAAGCGTGCACAATTAATCTTAGATATTTCGTAAAGTATGAAAGATATCGGTGTCGGGTTTTTTTTATAATACTTGATATTTACACAGAAATATATATACGTATGTATTAAACCAATCGTATTGCATAAAACGTACAACAATCAAGTAAAAACTACCAATCTGATAAGAAAAAAAAATTGAGATGGCTTTTTTTGCCAAAAGTTTTCAGTAAAGTTTTTTTTCAGTATTTTTTTGTAAGTAATTAATGTTATGAGCTTTCATTTGGGATATTAAACATTGAAATCGGTTTGTTAGTTTAGCTTGAAGAATTTTTTGAAATATTTTTTGAAGAAATTAGTGCTCACATTTAAACTTTCATATTTCGTGGAATATGAAAGGTATTGGTGTCGGGTTTTTTTTATCATACTTGTTATGTACTCTGTAATATGTATATGCATTAAACCATTCATGTTGCATACAATATTTCTAAGAAATCAAGTAAAAACTACAAATCAAGTAAGAAAAAAAAACTTAAGATGCCGTGTTTTGCCAGAAGTTTACATTATATATTTTTTCAGTATTTTTTTATTAGTAACGTATATAATAAGCTTTCATTTGAGATATCAAACATTGAAATCGGTCAATTACTTTAGCTTGTAGAATTTTTTGAAACATTTTTTAAAGAAGTGGCGCCATCTCTGTTCCTAAGGGGTGAAACTTCCGCTGCTGCGGGTCAAATCACTCAGTTTAGTCTGTACTATCACTGTGCAAAGCGGCTTGCTTTCATCATGAAGTGCAGCATCCGGCCAAAAAATGGCTCTAACAAGTATGACTAGTAAGTATTCTGTGAACCGCATTAAGATTTTCACACAAAGATAATAAAATAAAAACAATACATTTTGGGGGTTGCCCATACTTAGAACTCACACGTATGGATAGGTTTTCAAAAATGATATTGAGGTTACATTACATTTTTTTTCTAAACTGAATAGTTTGTGCGAGAGACACTTCCAAAGTGGTAAAATGTGTCCCCCCCCTGTAACCTTCTAAAATAAGAGAATGATAAAACTGAAAAAATTAGGCATATGATGTACATTACCATGCAAACTTCCACCGAAAATTGGTTTGAACGAGATCTAGTAGGTAGTTTTTTTTAATACGTCATAAATTGTAAACCGCAATTTACCTTTCATTGAATCAACTCAAATATTTATAAACACACCGATCAAAGTTACAACGAACTACAAGAACTTTTATATTATGTTACTTGCTGCTACGGATCCCTTCATGGGCGAGTTTGTAACATGGCAAACCTCCGCGGTGCGCAACTGGCCGCTTACAGAAAAAAAAACTCTAAATTCTAAATTGTTGATACTCTTTTGTTTTTTCCGCTCTTTGGCTCTACCATTTGACGAGGCGTAAGCCGAAATTTCGTTTTCTTTATGAGAAAATATTAATTATTTACTTGGTGATATCTATTTCACTCACTACTACTACTAATATAAGGGCTGCCACTATTGCAGGTATTGTAAATATTCTTATCTCTATTTCTAACATTTATTTCTTGTGTACATTTTGTAAAACCTAATCCAAGTCTCGTTTAGCTTTCTTTCGCTGGTCCGACACTAAAATGAGGCTTGGATGGG
Source organism: Choristoneura rosaceana (assembly GCA_037349165.1). Lineage (NCBI taxonomy): Eukaryota > Metazoa > Arthropoda > Insecta > Lepidoptera > Tortricidae > Choristoneura > Choristoneura rosaceana. The sequence goes on from JAZBNJ010000007.1 coordinate 3,894,551, forward strand.
TGCTGCAAGCAAGCAGTAAAGCAGGGTGTTTAATTCCAGCCCTTCCTTTTTCCTGCTAAACTACAATCTCCATCTCCACTTCCACTCCGCTCCGCTGCCTCGGAACAGATCGCCGGCGCGACTGGACGCTCCGAGGCGACCTTAACACCCTGCCTTGTTTCCCTACCTGTCCTACAAGTCTCAGGCCAGTGCTATTTTTAATTTATCAAGAAGAGCAGTGCTGACTGAATCAATTGTATATATTTTCCTTTTATATTATATTTTTATTTTGTAACCACACGCCTATTTTTTCTCCGACCGGATAGCCGGTTACAAGTTCGACTCACACTTGGCCGCTTTTTTGTTTTGTGTTTACGTGTTGCTAGGAAGTTAATTGAGAAGGATTACGATATTCATTTCCTATTTCAAAATACCGGTCAAGTACGAGAAAAGCCGTGGTGGCCTAGTGGTTTGACCTATCGCCTCTCAAGCAGAGGGTCGTGGGTTCAAATCCCGCCTCGCACCTCTGAGTTTTTCGAAATTCATGTGCGCAATTTACTACGAGCTTTACGGTGCAGGAAAACATCGTTACGAAACCTGCACAAACCTGCGAAGCAATTCAATGGCGCGTGTGAAGTTCCCAATCCGCACTGGGCCCGCGTGGGAACTATGGCCCAAGCCCTCTTGTTCTGAGAGGAGGCCTGTGCCCAGCAGTGAGACGTATATGATGATGTAGATGTGAGGCTGGGATGATGATGTATAAATTGCATTTCGTTGGCTATTCAAGTGCTACTATTACGACCCGTTGTCCCAGGGGATAGGCACCGTGATCTTTCGCACTGTTACCCATTTCGCTTTGCCACAACAGAAATTGCGATACAATCTACAGATTTCAATCAGTACTACAGGCATTTTCATTCAGACTCAGGAAGAAAAAAAAGAAAGGATAGTACATTATACTTCACACGCACTGGGCCCGCGTGGGAACTATGGCCCAAGCCCTTTTGTTCTGAGAGGAGGCCTGTGCCCAGCAGTGGGACTTATATAGGCTGGATGATGGGTAGATTGTACAACAAGAACATAAAACGAGCCATTTTATCCGAGACGTTCATATAGCCACCAGAGTTGGTACGGCGAGGTATTTTTTTTATCGAAGTTCACATAATTTTAAACAGTTTCGTTGCTTCATTTAAAAACGTGTGAAAATTTACCGTCAAGTTTCAAACCGTTAAGTTTCGTTCTTTTGTTAAGTTTTAATTTTCTGATATATTTTTGATGCACCACCTGTTGTAAACTAGTCCCTTCTTTCTGTAAAATAGTTGCCTACCTTGTATTTTTTTTCTCTGTGTATCTGTTTTCTGTATCGCTTACTATTTTTGGTGTACAATAAAGAGTCTTCGTATTGTATTGGATTGTATTGTAATCCTTATACGCTGAAAAACAGTTAACCATTCTTATGGAGTTAAACAAGAAAATTGGAAAATTGTATAGAACTGCGTGCGATTACTTAGCATTTAGATGAGAGATAACACGGTTCTTGAAGTTAATACAGTTTCTTTGGGCAATAATATCAATCTGAGACAACGGTTGAAGTAAGAGTTAGTACAATTTTTATTTAATCCATTGTCCGACCATTGTCATTGGACGACCGGATGGCTAAGTGGTTAGAGACCCTGACTACGAAGCTTGAGGTCCCGGGTTCGAATCCCGGCCGGGGCAGATATTTGTATGAATAATACGAATGTTTGTTCTCGGGTCTTGGATGTTGAATATATATTTAAGTATTTATTTATCTGTATTTAAGTATGTTTATCCGTTGCCTAGTGTCCATAGCAAAAGCTTTGCTACGTTTGGGACTAGGTCAATTGGTGTCAAGTGTCCCATGATATTTATTTATTTATTTATTGTCGTACTGTTTTTTGTTATGTACACTGTGCCTCTACAGTATCTGCAAGTTGACGTCCCTTTCCACATCTCAGCTGCACCGCACAGTAATTGCTGGCGTGAGTGTATTTGCAGCCAGCTTTCAGTCTTAGAGGCTAAACGACTGGTTTGCTTTGACTGAAATGGAATAGTTTGGATAGTTTTTTTACTTAATTTAAACTGCGCTTACACGGGCAACAAAAATTGCTCAATCATGAGCAATGATGGTCGATTGCGACTTAAAAAAATATCAAGCAATTTATGGCAATGGCAACCAGCGTTAATTAGTGTCTGTAATTAGTGGTAGTGTCTGTGACGTTCCCAATCCGCACTAGACCCACGTGAGTGGGTCATTAGTTTTAAATATTATTGGTTATAAATATGTAGCTTATTCTTTTTTTTATTGAAAACGAGCAAGTGGGTCTCCTGATGGTAAGAGATCACCACTGCCTATAGACACCTGCAACACCAGGGGGATTGCAGATGCGTTGCCAACCTAGAGGCCTAAGATGGGATACCTCAAGTGCCTGCGTCCAAGCTCTCTCATTCTAACAGGAGGCCTGTGTCCTGCAGTGGACTGGACGTTATATAGGCCGAGGATGGATGCAGATTAATTCTCCCCTCGAAGTATATATAATATAATAGGCCTTGACATCTATCACAGATGATCTAAGTAGCATCGCGACGACACTTGCGCTCGTGACTGAATAGGCCGATTCGGGACAGGATCCCCCGGCCGCACACGCGACAAGTGTACTCCCCTCCAGGTGGTCGGGGGTTGATGGCCTGCTCAAGGCGCCTCGTACGCCTATCCTTTAATGTGTGAAACCAGCCCTCATCGTGCAGTGCTCGACCTTTGTGAAAGTATAGGTATTTACTTATACCTTTTCCGTTCACCGCTTTACGAATGCGACGTACAGTCCTATATCTATCTCGCCTTAACACGCATATCATGAATACATCTCTTTCTAGCACTGCTGATCTATTCATAGCCTATATCCACAGTATATATATAAGCTCAAGCAGTATGGAAGCTACGAACAAATCGATCTAAACGAACACACTCACACAGACGCGCGCTCTTCCGGCCTCTGAGGGGACTCGCGGTACTGCAGTACCGCGAGAACCCATTAGAGGCCGTGCAGAGCGCGCGTCTGTGTGAGTGTGTTCGTTTCAATCGTAGCTCCGTAGCTTCTATACTGCTTGAGCTTATATATATACTGTGCTATATCCTAGACGTTAAAGGAAACCTAATAACTTCATGCGACACATGTGTAGTATTAATCAAAATCGGTCTGATCTGAATGCTATTTAAATAGGTCACGTTCGAACCGAACCTTGTTCAAATTGAATGGAACATTCGAATTGAAATTATAGCATGGCATTAAATAGACCAATGGACATACACTATCTATAGCGTGATGCCGTAACAATCCGATTCATCATCATCATCATGTCAGCCGAAAGACGTCCACTGCTGGACATAGGCCTCCCCCAAGGCTCTCCACTCAGACCGGTCTTGTGCTTTTCGCATCCACCGCGATCCCGCCATTTTAACCAGGTCGTCGCTCCATCTTGTTGGAGGCCTACCGACAGCTCGTCTGTTCGCAACAATTCGATTAACTCTGGGTTATCTAAATACCTAACGTGAGCGCCCTTTTGCAAGTAAACTATGGCTTAAGCCCTCTAATTCTAAGATGAGGCCTATTCCTTATTGAGTCGTTTATAAAACAAGTGAAGAATCCGTCAGACGTAACGTTGTCTTCTTCATAACGAAACCGCGACAGCCAAAAGCTGAATTTAGAATTGCAAGAAAAATCGTGCAAGTGGCATTATATTGCGGCACTCGATTGACCACTACAAACTCGTTGGCTTAACGGCTTCGCAATGTAATGCAACTTGCACGATTTTTCTTGCAAGTCTAAACTCGGCTTAATGCTCTGACTTTCGCAATCACATTCACCATCTCTTTTTAACCTCTTGGTTATACCGTGTGACACAAAGTAGTGATGAAAACGATTGTGAATTTAAGCTTGATAGACAATAAGATTGATGCCTATATCTGTTTGTGCTGGCATGATAAGTAAAACCATGTAAAACCACCTCTTTTTACCCACTCTCCCCCCCCCTCCGGGGGGAGCGTCACCCCCCCGCGCCCTCGAATATGTCCCGGATCGCGGTATTTTCCATTATAAAAGAAAACCGTACACGATACATAAAAAGTGTGTAGGAACGAAATAATCCTTGATAAATTTACTATAAACCTTTCATACATTTAAAAGCGATATCACTTATAGTTCCAGCGCAATATGATACCAAATACTAACTTTTTTTATAATTAATCTATTTTTTCGGCTAAAAGGTTAGTTTTCTCAAATACTTCACATTTTACCGCCAAGATATGTATGACAGAAGTAAAGAATAGAATATTTTCTTTATAAAAAGGTATAATTAATTTCTAAAATCTTTCATTTACCATTGCTATGCTATTTTTTTAATTTAGTTCATTTGGCCATTCAGCGAAATATAAATGTTCATACTGGTTAAATAGTGTTCCTTTAAATACCATTAGATTCTCATAAGTTTTCCTATAAGCTATAGGTATGGACCTATATTCTGTATTTAAAAAAAAAATGTAGGCCCTGCTGGGCTTTTAGGAGTTAGGGGCGGGGAAATGGTTAATTTTCACCTATTTTCTTAAATAACTTCAAAACGGATTAATTTAAAATAATGAAAAATATATATTTGAGATTTTCATAATGTACCCTTTCATTTGATATGTCACATGATATAGTTTCTACATTTTTTTTCTAATTTACCCCCCCCCCCTCCCCCATCCCCCCAAACTGGCCCCCGTGTTTAAAATTAATTAATTTACTTTACACGTCCGTGTTTGGGTCATCAATTTACATAGGTGAACTAAATTTGAATTCAATCGGTCTAGTAGTTTCGGATCAAATTGGCTATGACAGACGGACGGTTTAGGTATATTTATACCTTAGGCTGCAATTTATTCTTAAACTACTAATAATTCTCAAGAAAACTTAACCGTTATAGTTTTCCTTGCAAGTTTGATATACTTACTATCGTCCTGAATTTTTTTAATTTTTTCTACCCGCCGGTTTAGATTTTAGAGGGGGGGACGCCCGATTTTAATGAAAATTTGCGCTTTAAAGTTTAATATTTTGCAAATGAATCACTGAATGGAAAAATTGTTTTAGCAACCCCCTAATGATTTTAAAAAACCTATCCAACGATACCCCACACTACAAGCTTGGATGAGAAAAAAAAAACACCCCCACTTTACGTCTATGGGAGGTACTAAAAAAAATTTTTTTTTTAATTTTTTATTACACTGTTTTGTCGGCATAGTTTACATATATATTCGTGCAAAATTACAGCTTTCTAGCATTGATAGTCTCTGAGCAAAGCCGAGAACGGACAGACAGACAGACAGACATGGCGCAACTATGAGGGTTCCGCTTTTGCCATTTTGGCTACGGAACCCTAAAAAATGTGTAATATTTTATTATAATCTTACTTACGGACTAAATAGTTTTTTTTTTTGGTACTTTTTCCTAAGTTAATGTCGCAGTAGCTGATTATGGTGAATTTTCAAAATAGCATAGCAGCGTCAAATGAATGAGTTTAGAAATGAATTATACCTTTTTAAAAAGAAAATATCCTGTTCTTTACTTTAGTCATACATATCTTGGCGGTAAAGTGTGAAATAATTGAAAAAACTAAACAATTAACAAAAAAAACTGGATAAATTATTAAAAATGTTCGTATTTGGTGCCAGATTGCGCTGAAACTGTAAGTGGTATCGCTTTTGTATGTATGAAAGGTTTATAGTAAATTTATCTAGGATTATTTCGTTGCTACACACTTTTTATGTATCGTGTACGGTTTTCTTTTATAATGGAAAATACCGCGATCCGGGACATATTCGAGGGCGCGGGGGGGTGACGCTCCCCCCGGAGGGGGGGGGGAGAGTGGGTAAAATCTATTATTTCTCCATAACCTACATATCCTGATAGATAAACCTCTTGCTTTAATTTTGCCAATTTTTCCATACATTGCAATCTAATTTTCTTCAACTATTAGTTGAGAACATGAAGAAATTTCTATGGAAAGTCACAGGAGCATTGTTACAAGTTTTTTTTTATTCGACTGGATGGCAAACGAGCAAGTGGGTCTCGAGTGGTGGCTGAAAGCTGTCGAAGTTCTGCCAGGAAATGTACGCATACTGACAGGCATGTACCCACGCATATAGGTACACGAACGCAGTGGCTTTTAGCACATTTTTTTTATTACAAATGTACCAATTTGTAATATTAGTGCGATTAGAGTCGTGTGTAGATCATTTTGAGCACCGCAACCGCTCATCGACTTCCGTTGACTAATTAATAGTACCAATTAATTAATCAAATAATAGTAGTTCGATCTAGCGAGCCATTGACGACCGGATGGCCAAGTGGTTAGAGAACCTGACTATAGCTTGAGGTCCCGGGTGCGATTCCCGGCCGGGGCAGATATTTGTATGAATAATACAAATGTTTGTTCTCGGGTCTTGGATATTTAATATGTATTTAAGTATGTATTTATCTATATATGTTTATCCGTTGCCTAGTATCCATAGTACAAGCTTTGCTTAGTTTGGGACTAGGTCAATTGGTGTCAAGTGTCCCATGATATTTATTTATTTATATTAGAGTGCACGCTAGAGAATAAGCTTCTTTGTTTTTTTTCTTGCAATTTTTTTATACAATGGATATATTTAGTCAGGGTCGCCGTCATCGAAACCGGTGTGGAGGACTATATATATTTAATAGTACCAGCGACTCTAACCAGGTCGTCCCTCCTTCTCGCTGATGGACGTCCTACGCTGGGCTGTTACTACGGAACCCTAAAAAACAAGAAGCGCCGCGAAATTTGAACAATGTAAGGAAATTCCTACCTACTTACTCAATAAAAATCTTACACTAACGCTGTGGAGTTTGGAATACCAAGTAGTTATACTCTTTAGCAAGTTTGTTGACAACTTGGCGAGGGTCCAAATGGACTTGACAGTTTTCTGGGCATTGAGCGTCCAATTTGAAATCCAAGGGGAGTATCATGTGAAAAAAATGTTAGCAATTGGCTAAGATATGTTGAAAAAGTTTATATGTATCGACCACTTAATCGAATTATAATTTACTAGCTTTTTCCCGCGGCTCCGCCCGCGTGGTATTCGGTTAATAATAATCAATTTTATTATGTTTTAGTAAAAAATTTAAACTTATTATTTTCCTTACAAAATTAATTACAACGCAATGTATCATTACGCGAAACTACTTTGTTTTTATTCAAAACGTCGTTATTGTTGACGTGACAGCTGTCACAGAACGCTTCTCTCTTCTTGTACGCATTACATTGCTGCTCGAAAATATTTCAATAATTAATTACGCTCTGTTAGTTAATTCTGAATCAACAATTTGTTTTGATATCGCTTTACATCACTTAAATCTTCGTCTGGTTACAGTTTGAGGTAGTATTAAAAATACACGCTGTATATGGACCTACCTATGCACTAGCTTCAATTTTAGCAATACATATATCGTCCTAATATAGTTCCCGCAGGGCTAGTACGAAACTCCAAACTCCCTCTCGCTCTCGTATTAAATAGTATAAGTGTAAGAGGGACCGCACGACACTAACTTCGAGTTTCGAGTTTCGTAGTACCTCGGTATAGTTTTGACAGTTATGAAGCGATAACTGATGCAAAACAATAACAAAGCTAATTAAACATATCAATCATTGATGTGAAATGTTTGTTATCCAATTTCCCACTAATTTCCGCTAATTATACACAAATGGAAATCAATTTGGCGTGCAAATAATCTATAAACAAGGGTTTGGTTGGATTGGGAGCTATCAAGCCCCTAAATCATTCTAATGATGATTTAGGGGCTTTTGTGGCTAATCCGGTTTATTTGATCTCCGATTCTGGTAGAATTATAGTTTTTTAATAATTTTGACAAAACTTTGTTTTTATAGTACTGGTTGGAAAACGAGCAAGTGGGTCTCCTGATGGTAAGAGATCACCACCGCCCATAAATATCTGCAACACCAGGAGTATTGCAGATGCGTTGCCAACCTAGAGGCCTAAGATGGGATACCTCAAGCGCCAGTAATTTCACCGGCTGTCATACTCTCCACGCCGAAACACAACAGGGCAAGCAATGCTGCTTCACGGCAGAATTAGCGAGCAAGATGGTGGTAGCAATCCGGGCGGACCTTGCACAAGGTGCCAAGGTGACCTGCAACTACGTGAACCTCACTCATATTTAACGAAATAAAACTGGATAACTTAGTGTTCAATCGACTTTAGCTTGACATGTTTCGGGCTAGTTCGTAACCCTTCTCGGAGAAACGCGATACGGTGGCTGCTAAAACGCGCACTAGGTGCCACCGCTCTGTTCGCGTGACAAAATTAATACCAGCGCAAATTATCCACGTTTTCATCGTCATTTTTAGGGTTCCGTACCCAAATGGTGCCAACGGTGTGTCAAAAACTGTTCTCCAAAACTATTACGAATAACGATTTCTTTAGATTAGTAACACTGAAAGCGGGGAAAAAAATAGCAAAAATGTAACCTCTCCATAAGAGTAAAATGATCTAAATCAATTTGTTTTTTTAATTTTATTTTTATTTATAAAGTTTGTCAAAATCATTAAAGCATCATTTATCATTTACCTATAAAGTCAGTTTTTTCTCTAGTAAATAAAACGATCTTTCTGTGCAGGTTTGGTAGCTCACCGAGTAGGATCTGATCCGAAATTCCACACTAAATTTAGCTCAGAATTAAATCGGATTTCTACCTGGAATCCAGCATATTATTATACCTAAGTTCCAATGAGTGACCTAAGTTGGTAACTTGAGCAGTTATTTTGGCCTCGTTAACTAACCTCTCTAACCCTCTTTGTGTCCGATAGTTCGCTGTGACTAAGTTATAATTGGACACTGGGTTTGGATGGCAACGAACACTAAAGCTGAGTTTAGACTTGCAAGAAAAATCGTGCAAGTTGCATTCGACGGGCAACACCAGCAGTCTCCTAAACACCACCCTGGAGCGAGTGGATTGCCCGATAGTGAGGCACTGGAATGACTGTCACTCACGCTCCAAAATTACCCTTTTTAATAGTAGTTAGCTTATTTGTATTTCTTTTTTATTTTATTGTTGCTTTATTAAAAAATAACATGTACATGACTAAATTTGAATTCAATTATCTTCTTGATTATGTTTTTAATTATTTGATCTTGGTTTTAATTTTCATTTTATGACACTAACGTAGGTAATAAGATTATTGTTACTAACACAATATGAACTGAATATTTGAAATAAATAATAATAATTATTATTATTACATTGAGGCGCTCGATTGACCACTACAAACTCGTTGGCTTTGCGGCCTCGCAATGTAATGCAACTCGCACGATTTTTCTTGCAAGTCTAAACTCGGCTTAATATTATTAAAAAAGGAAAAATATCTATATATTTTGCCACGTTAGATTCGAAGCGGCGTATTTCTTCGTTTCTCACGATTTGATTTATAATAATTTAATTTGTTTAGAGCTATGCTTGGAGTTTCTTTGCGGGATAGAATCCTAAATATGGAAAGTCGCCAAAAAACCTAAAGTAAAGAAAAAAGAAAAGAAAAGAAAAATTTATTTTGGCTCCATGAGTACCACCTAAGACTAAGATTAAAACTAGCACTATAACTATATTAAATACATAGTGACACGACAGGACACCAAAAAGGGTCTCCACTCAGCATGTGTTGCCGCACATTATGTACAGCAACGCTGGTTTTCTGTGGAGCCCAGACGATAAATATGTATGCATGAGCCAGTTCCTTTGCCCCAGTCAGACGAAGAAATATTAAAAAAGAAAAAAATTAAAAAATTAAAATCTATTTTTTTAAACCATAGACAAGGAAGAGGTGACGTGGTGCAATGTAAAAAAATAATAATAATACAATTACTGCTGTCGTGGCAGTAAATAACCAAAGTAGGTAAGTCGTCGACTAACCTTGAAGCATTATTTATTTATTAATAAAAATTAACATTTACAGGCTTATTATGCCAGTTGGTGAGCCGCATGGAAACACAAACATCGCAAACGTTCCACTAGAGGCGCTGTTCGTGTTTCCATACAGTGATTTTAACGGGAACGCGATCGAGACGTATTTTGTAACCAAAACTTACACTAAGGGTACAGATAACCTTGGGGGAGTGGTCGATTGGCGACCAAGTACCGGAAGAAGCGTTGGCAGGTTTTTTTTGACTCCCGACGCAAAAAGAGGGTTGTTATAAGTTTGACCGCTATGTGTCTGTGTATCTGTGTGTCTGTCTGTGGCACCGTAGCTCTTAAATGGGTGAACCGATTTGAATGCGGTTTTTTTTAAAGCGGGTTTAATAGCGATGGTTTTTAGAATGTTTTATCACAATCAGTTCAGCCGTATCTGAGATATTGAACTTTGAAGTGGCAAAATCGGGGGTTTTCCAACTTTTGGTTAGGTTATTTAGTGAACATGGCGTAATTTTGTGTTATGCAATACCTAGGAACTCTCAGAGCTCAAATCCGACTCGCTCTTGGCTTATTTATAAAATGACCTAAGTTCTTCTTGTTCTTCTCTTTTAAAATATGGCTTCTGTCCTAATTAATAAGACAATTTCGCCAGTGTCAAAGTATTCTCTTTCGAGAGGCAACGTTGTACGGTGATTGTAGTTTTTGCAACTTGATAGTAAAATTCCAGAAACCACGTGGAGACAACTTGCGCATTAAAAAATGTCAGACACGAGAGCTATATAGAATTTTGTGATCACTGTTCACTGTTAAGGTTAATCGCCGCATAAAATTATACTTCAACTAGCCAAAGAAACAGAAATAGCAAAATTATATATTTTCTACATCCGACATGTTCGAATGCCACAAATCGAAGTGCCTAAGTTGAATTGACCATTCTTCAAAACAAAATTTAAATATGAAATTGATTCTCAAATTGTTTTCTTTACCAAGTAACTTTAACTCTCACTTGTTTATAAAATAAGGAAACAAGTAACCGTAAGTTTTGATTAGTTTCCGTAGTCGTTAACTGGGTGGTTAAGTGTTGGTCGTGCTACGAAATTCGAAAATTGAAGTTTGTATCGTGCTGTCCCTCTCAATCTCGTATTACATAGTATAAGCGTGAGCAAGATGCGAAGTTCGAATTTTGCACTGCATAGTATAGGGTCGTTTAGTGTTTAATCGACATGGTTAGTTTATTGCTTATTAAATACACCGTGTTATGTTTGATATGCATTAACTTTAAGGGGACAATCTTTTTTGACATGACATGTATATTATCTAAATCATTACATTTAATAGCTCTTTAGCATAGAATAATATCAATCAATCAAATAATTTTATAATGTATTAATGTATGAGTATAATATATAATGATATCGTGTAAGTAATTAATATAATATAGTATTTGAAATTATATAATCTTAAATTTAAATAAGTACTTATAAACTGCTGTTGTGTGCCCTTACAGGGTGTCATGGACCGACCTATACAAATTACTAATGTGACATCCTATTGCAATGAACATGACAATAAATAAATAAATCTACAGGTCAAACGAAGTTAATTTCTCTAAGACACTAGCGGTTAGTTACTGGTTAAAAGGTAATCATGAGTTAAGCTAATTAATTATTAGCAGTAAAACATCGTAAAGATCCATAGCTAATCCATGTTTAATTCACACATATTTAGCAAAAGAAAGTTAAATATGTGGATTTGTCAAGTTCGTAAGTTGTTAATGTAAAAAAATGCAAATGCCAGAAATAAATATTATTATTTAACTGAGTCGTCAGCCGAAGTTAACGGATATTAAAAAAAACACGGTGTATTACAAGTTAAAAGAAGCGTTCATTACTGGTCTTTAAAATACCTTCTATGGCTTAAAGAGAGTAAAATATAATAAATATTTTATCCCGACCCCTTGAAAATATCTCTCATCCAGCTTCTCAGCAGCCTTTCGCAAATCGTCACACCACCTGCCCGCAGGGCATCCTACACTACGTTTGCCAAGACGCGGTCTCTACTCAAGAACTCGTTAACTCCAGCGGTTGTCGATTTTTCGACAGATATGGCCAGTCTACTGCCACTTCAACTTGCTAATTCCTTGAGCTATATCGATGACTTTAGTTCTGTGTCGGATAGCCTCGTTGCGGATTCTATCTTTCAGAGAAACTCCGAGCATAGCTCGTTCCATAGCTCGCTGAGCGACCTTGAAATGGTGGATTAGCCGTACTGTGAGTGTCCACGTTTCAGCTCCATATGTCATGACGGTTAAAAAAGCCGTGGTGGCCTAGTGGTTTGACCTATCGCCTCTCAAACAGAGGGTCGTGGGTTCCAACCCCGGCTCGCACCTCTGAGTTTTTTGAAATTCATGTGCGGAATGCTATTTGAAATTTTCCACGGGCTTTGCGGAGAAGGAAAACATCGTAAGGACCTGTACAAAGCTGCGAAGCAATTCAATGGTGCGTGTGAAGTTCCCAATCCGTACTGGGCCCGCGTGGGAACTATGGCCCAAGCCCTCTTGTTCTGAGAGGAGGCCTGTGCCCAGCAGTGAGACCTATATAGGCTTGGACGGATGTCATGACGGGTAGAACGCACTGGTTGAAAACTTTTGTTTTCAGACATTGCGTTGTGAATGGCGAGAATACTTGACGTAATTTTCCGAAAGCTGCACAGCATTTTCTAACAGACACCAAGTATTCCAATATGCATTTTATCTTCAAATACTTTAAAAACCGTACCTTTGATATATGAGCGAGGGTCTACGAACTCGCGTAGCGCTACGCGATAAGGTCTACGAGTGCTCGGAGCTACGCTTCCGTCGCGATATTGGAAAGTGTTCGGTTGCCAACCACACTCAAGTCAGAGCGGGGCTACTACGGGATTTGAAAATCGAAGTTCGTGTCATTCCATTCGCTCTCGTATTAAATAATATAAGCGTCAGCGGGACGGCAAGATTCGAAGTTGGAATTTTCCATTTCGTAGTACACAGCCTGAGCGGGTCAAAAGTAACCTTTATCTTTAAGCGCTTTTAAATATATTTTTATTTCTCTGTCAAATTGTCTATGTGTACCTAATTTAAGTGGCTTTTGCGAAAAGAGAATAAATCGTATTCTAAACGGTACATTTTTTCTCATTTTCCAAATTTTAAGCCATCTAGTAGATTTCGCTAAAAAATCCTTAGGGCCTGGACACATGTCACCGGTACGGTGCCGTCTACGGTGTCACGGCGCGGCGCCGTCAAACGGCGTCGTGCCGAAACACGGTGCCGCGTACGGTGCCGTACACGGCGCCGCGAACGGCGTCGTACCACGGCGCGGTGCCGTGGTACGACGCCGTGCACGGTGCATCGCTTGGTAGTTTAACTAGTTTTCGTTTTGCTGCTGAACGCATAACACGCAAGTACAACCATCGGTTCAAATATACAAAACAATTGTCGTTTTAAATATATACAAGTATACAGTTTTTGCCTTGACATGGACCAAGAAAAACGATTTTAAGAGAAAATATGAAGCACTGAAAATATGTGGGGATGACAAACTATTTACTTGCGTGTTATGCGTTCAGCAGCAAAACGAAAACTAGTTAAACTACCAAGCGATGCACCGTGCACGGCGTCGTACCACGGCACCGCGCCGTGGTACGACGCCGTTCGCGGCGCCGCGTACGGCACCGTACGCGGCACCGTGTTTCGGCACGACGCCGTTTGACGGCGCCGCGCCGTGACACCGTAGACGGCACCGTACCGGCGACATGTGTCCAGGCCCTTATAGCACCCGATTTCTTATTGCGATTCGCGATTGGCGAATAAGCGACTCTCTATTTCCACCAATCACATCCCATACACGATCTGTCAAACATCCATCAATGATACACTTCAATCCTTAGTTCAATGAACGAAGGGGACAATGAAAGAGTATTACAATATTCCAGCGATAGTGTCGATTTTTCCCGCTATCTACCCTCAAACTGAGGGCCTACACCGAAGTTCCGAAATCGAATTTCGTATCGTACTGTCCCTCTCGCTCTTGTATTAAACAGTATTAGTGTCAGAGGAACAGAGCGATACGAAATTCGAAAATCAAATTCGTAGTAGCCCTGCTGGGGCTTCGATTGATGACGTCATTTGTTTCAGATTCGTTCGCAGAACGAAAGTCTGGAACAGGTATTTTAGAATACTAGTTAAAAAATACTTAGTTTTTTTTGGTTAAGTATTTTTGTGGCGGCACCTATTTAAATTATAATGCTATGTCGAATGAGTGAAAAGGAGCGTAGCATGACGCGTGAACGAGTTTAAGAGATAGAGTGAGTGTATGAGAGTGAAAGAGGAAGTATGAATAACAAGCAGGTTTTTTTTTATACAGAACAGGGAGATCACTTAGCGAGAGAGACGAAAGACGTAGATATTTATTAAAGCCAGAATAAATTATCTATCCTTTAAGTCTTTACACTCATGTCATGACATGGTCACGAGCGACGGTCAAGGATCAGTAGTAAATCCTATTTCCCTCTATTCTCACGTTAGATTTTTCAAAACTGATTGAACTAACTGTAAGATACAACACTGCGTACACTTATGGCCACTTGCTGGAAACACATAAATCTCGAGTTAGCGTTAACTTCGTTTAGTAGTGTCAAAAGGTATGGAACTGTCAAGCTTAAGCCAGGCTTAACAACTAAATCTAGATTTATTTTTACCTGCAAGTGGGTCTTAATCACCTACTTGATTATATACCAAGTATTTTTACATGTCCGTAGTATGTAAGATGTATACCCATGTCTATGGAGGGTTGGTAGTGACAAGTAGATTAGATTGTGTTCCTCAAACGTGACGCTATTTTAAGATTAATGATGTATTCATACTGATTAAGATATTATATGCTGGAGGGGATTAAAATACGTCGGTAAGACACTCTATGCCTTAATTACGCGTCTGTATTAGCTAGTACTTAGGTTTCTTCTAAGTCGTACGAGTATAACAATACACTTCGGCTTCTGGTAAGTATTAGGGTTGTAGCGCAGGCCTTCTTAGCTGAGGCGGAGGCGGATGTGAAGGCGACGCGTTTCGCCTCCGTGTATGCGGAGGTTAACGGAAGCGGATGCGAAGGTGAAAGTGGATGTGGAAAAAATAGCAGTTCATGTTTTATTGAACTCAATAATCGAATAAAATGCCAAATCTAACTTGTTTTGGGCTCCATCGTGCTTGTCACTTAAATAAACAATTACTTGTACAAAATAACTTAAAATAATCTCGGTTCAAACAATTACATTACAACTTCGTACGTCCAAGCAACTAGACAGGTTGATTCCTGTCGTGTGTTATATATGACATATGCTCGCCTCTACCCCGATTGCGTTCCCACCACTCCTTAAAATGAAATGAATGTTTATTCACAGAACATACGGTACAAAGGATGTTATAAAAAAATATAATAAAATGCATTAGATCCATAATATGTTCGGTCTATACAACATGTGAAAAATATGTTTTTTTATGATTAATAAGAGTTTTGGTTCTTGATCTTGGTTCTTGATCGTCGTCAAACTAGAAATAAACCTGCGTTACAACTCCGCAAACAAAATTGCCTATGTTGTAGCTTATTACCCACGACGGAACGGAGAAGGTATATGCGTTTAGGGTGAGAGGTTGTTTGTTTGTTTGTTTGTTTGTTTGTTTGTGCGCAAACGAATGTTCACGTTTATCTCCAGAACGGTTTGACTGATTTAGATGCGGTTTTCTGTAATGGCTTCGTAATTTATCGACGGTGGTTCTTAGATAGGTGTTATAGCGTTTGTCCGCTAGGGGGCGCTACAGTAATCATTTTTCACTCGAAAAAAGACCATCGAATGTTCTCAATTATCTTCAGAATGGATTGACTGTTTTTGATGTGGTTTTCCGTAATGGATTTGATGTTTATCTGAGATGGTTCTTAGATAGGTGTTGTAGTATTAACCCGCAAGGGGGCGTTACAGTAAATATTTTCCACTTAGCTCTAGAAAGATTTGACTGTCTTTGATATGGGTCTCTATAAGGGGTTTGATGACTGTCTGTAATAGTTTTAGAAAGGCGTTCATATGTATATCAAGGAGGGTGCACGGCAGTGCCCCCGCCAAGATAAACAAAAAAGAAGACGGAGCACTAACTAACTATTTTCACACCGTTTCGTCTTAACACTAGCTTTTATTTGACCTGCAATGTACGTAGGAACCTATGTAAATAATATACATATGTGTGTTTGTATGCATGTTTGGGTCTTGCAAGTTAAATTTGCCACACTTTTAGTTATCGTTTTGTCTTAAATTTTGGCACACTTGTAATAATACAATAATCAGGTAGTGACATCATGGTTATGCAGCCAGGATCGTCTCCACAGAAAGAAACTCTTCAATAGTTTACGGCACAGGCGCGGAACTTAACAGAATTACCTATTAAATTTTATTGGCACTGTGTTTGTACGATAGAATAGACACAACTTGATATTGCAGCTAGGGTCGTCTTCCGACAAAGGAACTCCTTGATGGTTAATAGCACAAATACATAAAACTTTGCACGATTATTCAATTGCAATGACAATACATTATATGCCTATACAACACCTGATGCTGTAGCTAGGGTTGTCTCCTCTTCCCTAGAGTTTCAAGAAAGCTAAAGTTTTGTATGACTTGGCCGTTTCATATTTAAATCTGTTCGTATGACATGTCAATTAAGACCCGTGAAGTAATTTCCTACCGTAAGTAGATCTATCAGAAAGTCTGACCGATACGAGTATGGTAAAAAATTGAGGGCTAGATAATGCCATGGAATAGATCTATGAACGGCCAAGCTGTACTTTTTAAATCAAGATGTAAGGCTAATAAAGTCAGGGCTCAGGCTCCGTTTCCACCTGGGATGTGCGAGGATTTGTTGCGAGGAATGTGTTTTTTATGAACCAATAGAAACATAACATTTACCTACCTCGCTTCACTCCGCTCAGCTTCCACCAGAGATGAGTGCAAGAATAGGGAAATGAAGCGTTTCTAGTGGTTCATGAAAAACACATTCCTCGCAACACAACCTCGCACATCTCTGGTGGAAACGCAGCCTCATGCAGCCACTTGGCTTTTCCTAGCATTTGAAAACCTTTTTAAAATTTAAGCGTTATTTATGAGCTTGTTATTAAGTGTTATGAATATTAGCCTCTGATTTTACATAAAATGTTTTGGTGAGATTAATTATTTCTTTTAAAATTTTAAAATAAAAAGCAAAATTAAAAATTTTGAAAAAACCCACGACGGTTCCTAATAGAAAAAGGATTAAATAATTTTTATGAACATCCCCCGACTAAAAGTGATTACAAACGCAAAAACATCCGTCGGGGGCTGCCATTACCTCTCTGTTATATTTAAATTAAAATGGTAAGAAAACTACCATGAATATCTTTCCCTCATAAAGTAGTACATTCCCCACACAATTATAATTCATCACAAATTCATACTACTGCAAACATAACTATCCAATTTTAATTAATCACAAATTCATACAACTACATCCAATGTTATTTCAGTTATAATGTTAAGAAAACTACCATGAATATCTTTCCCTCATAAAGTAGTACATTCCCCACACAATTATAATTCATCACAAATTCATACTACTGCAAAATAGAAGTTCATTTCGGTGCAGGTAATGGCAGCCCCCGATGGATGTTTTTGCGTTTGTAATCACTTTTAGTCGGGGGATGTTCATAAAAATTATTTAATCCTTTTTCTATTAGGAACCGTCGTGGGTTTTTTCAAAATTTTTAATTTTGCTTTTTATAGTCGGGGGATGTTCATAAAAATTATTTAATCCTTTTTCTATTAGGAACCGTCGTGGGTTTTTTCAAAATTTTTAATTTTGCTTTTTATTTTCTAGGTAGCAAATACGAGTACGTAGTGATGTAGCCAAGTAAAACTGTTTAAAACATAATACGTTTTGTTTTGTGATTCATTAAAATAACATAAAATACTTATTTGTTAAACACTACATATTCTATTCTTTCCATAATTGCCTAAAGCTCCTAATCCTTTCCCTACTTTAAATTTCATGTGACATTATCAAATCAAATACATAACTGAAGAGTGACAGTTAGTAGATTAGGCAGCCCTATCGCGCGTTTGAAAGAAAGAGAGAAAAGGAAGAAAACATTTATTCAAATTCAAATTCAAATCATTTATTCAGTAAATAGGCCGCAATGGGGACTTTTACACGTCATTTTTTTTAAACTACCAGCGCTTTCGGAAAGACCATCATTGCCAAGAAGAATGCGCCGCAAGAAACTTGGCAGAAAGTCATTTTTTCAAAATAAAATAATTACAAATAAAATACTTAAAACTACAGTATACGATTAAAGAGAGAATTACAATAATAATAATACAGGGATGTATGGGGTCCCTTAGTTACAATCGTGATTTATTCGTGTTTGTGTATCGAGCCGGCGTGGGTAATTATATCAATGACGCTGCCGAGTCATTATACTGTACCTTTTTTCTGTACTGTGGTTGAACCACGCCCTAATTTTTATAGACGTATCCATACACTGTCTTTAGCTAGTCATATAAATACAGCCTTAGGTCAGATAGCAGTGCCATTAGAGTCACTTTATGAAGACACTGGAGCTAGGACGTCGTAAACACCGTTTATTAGCCACTATCACGGCATCTAGATAAGGCAATAGCCATATAATACAATTAGTAAAGAAATATTAACATAGTTATGGTGGAAAGACAGGGTCAAGATAATTCGAGAGATGCCTTGCTTAACTTTTTTTTAATTAAACCAAACTAATACATACATTTTTTAGTTCATCAATTTCAGCAAAATGATTGTTTTTACGTGAAAATAAATTTTTCTGACTTTTACGAGAAGTCTCTTCGTTCCATTCTCAAACGTAGTCCCGGTCTCATTTGAAAACTAGGCAACAGAAGTGGATGAAATTTTGTATGTATGACGTAATTATCTATGCCTGTGGTTTTTCAGATTTTCATATAAATGATCAGAATTACAGGAGCTTAAAAGTTGTCAAAAAAAGATGTCAACTTTGTATGAGAATTACAGACTATTAAAGCATTTTTACAAAAATCGAGAAAACCACAGGCATAGAAAATATATTTTAATGAAGATCTTGATTGTAAAATATCATTGATTTCTGTGCTACACTTTTCGTATAGATAATATGAGGACAGCGAAACCCAAAATTTAACCGCCCAAATCTTGAAGAGCCTACAGCTATCTTGATATACATAAGCGGGAAATGGAGAAGGGGGAGGGGATGTGCATGGGGGGGGCGGCTGCGAGCGCTTATGTCACGAGCGATAAAGACAGCAATATCCCAAACGAACTTAACGCGGCCGGGCGGTCGGCAGGGAAACTTCACTTAACGGGGTGCCTCAATTTGTGAATTTGCAACTCCTTTGCTCTGAATGTAAAATTAATTATGCATTTAAGCAATTACAGTCCTCTGAGCGAGGCACTTGTCAACAGAACTCTGTATCGCTTTTGAAATAGTATGCTGAGCTGTTTGAGCCTCGGAGGACTTATGACAGGAGACGCTCACGTATCTGCGATTAATACGACATGCAATAAGTACCGATACACCGTGCAATAAATACTTGTAATGTATAGTACATAGATATCATTTATAAATATTGTGAATCTGTTTTAAAAAAAAAAAATACCTCGTTGAGTTTCTTGCCGGATTCTTCTCAACAGAGGTTTTTTCCGAACCGGTGGTAGCTTAAAAAAATGACGTGTAAAAGTGCCCATTGCGGCCTATTTGCTGAATAAATGATTTGAATTTGAATTTGAATTTACCCATTAATTCTGTACTTTGGGATCAATCCATCCTTCCATTTCCATAATATACTTCCTTCACTAATATTGTAAATGCAAAAGTATGTCTGTTACCTCTTTTCGCTTTAACTATTAAAATTATTTTAATGAAATTTTTGTATGGTTTGAAACCCGCAGGGCATAAGAAGAAAGAAAGAAAGAAAGAAATATATTTATTCGTGACAAAGTAGCATAGCATAACAAAAAAGTAAAGATATTAAAAAGTACGAAATTGTTATGTCACGAAATGGATAAGATAGATAGTTTTTATACTGAAAAATTGTATTATTATTCCCGCAGGATAGTTATCCACGTCTGCTCTTTTCATCAGGTGAGATAGGGGTCAAGCCCGGGTCAGTTTTATGTAAGAAAAAGTTAATCATTTGTACCTTTTCATCTTCTTTCTTCTTTAATTTAAGAGTCATACTCTTGTCGGTGATCTTCTACACATCCCACCTTTGAGTCATCCTTCTGACCTCTTGATACGACGCGACGCCGACTTTTTCCCTTATCTGATTGATTTAGTTGCGCCTAGGTCGACCTCTTCCTCTCTTCTTCTACATTTACATAAATTTCGATCACGTTATACTCTTAGTGGCCGTGGTCACAAGTAGACTGAAGTGTAGAGAAGTTCGTTCAGCTAATTGTTATGTACTTGATTGTCATTTTGTTTCAGCAATCAAAATAGCGACAGTGATGGTTTGCTCGAAAATACGTGTATACGAATACCCTTGCCCTCAGGAAAAGTGCCAAAAATCAGTACTGCAAAAATAAACTTAAGGTGACTCCCGCTGTTAATGTTTCATGATAGCGCTTAAAAGGTTACGCTTGTATTTTAGAAAGGTAAAGAGTTTTATTTTTAAGCTGTTGGTACTAAGAAAATACAAAATACCACGGGAACGTGACGGCAATCCGGAATACGGAAATTTGCCAAAGAACTAAAGTCGTCGACATAGCTCGAAGAAAATGCAAGTGGCAATAGGCGCGGTATTTCCCTCGAAGAACAGATAACTGTTGGGGAGGAAGATCCTCAACTGGTGACCACTATGAGTTTGAAGGTGACTGATTCAGGAGAAGTTAGGGAGTTAGTTACTATCAAAAAAGTCCCTACTTCATTTTATAAATGCGAAAGTAACTGTCTGTCTATCTGTCTGTCTCTATTAGGCTTTCACGTCGAAACCACTGAACCGATTTTGATGAAATTTGATATAGAGATATTTTGAACCCCAATAATAAACACAGGATACCTTTTATTCCGGTACAGAACGCCACCGCGCAATAACCTAGATCCGGGCAGACGAAGTCGCGGGCATAAGCTAGTTATAAATAAATTAAAAATCATGGGACAATCAACAGTAATTGATTGACCTAGTCCTTAACCAAGCAAAGCTTAGATCGGTTGAGGCAATAGATAAACATAACGCGTGACCCGAGAACAAACATTCGTATTATTCATACAAATATCTGCCGTAACCGGGGATCGAACCCGGTACCTCAAGGTTCATAGTCAAGATCTAACTACATGGCTATCCGGTCGTTGTCTGGTTAAGATTGTCGTTTAACAAGCTGTAACTCTGTAATACTCAGGGGCGGATCTACTTTAAGGCTTTTTGGGCTGCAGCCCAGGGCCCCGCGGATACAGAGGGCCCCCAACCTGAACTGAAAACAATAGAGGATATTGTCAATAATAAAAATTATCTAGAATTATCTAGAATTTGCAGGTGGCAGGTCCTTGTGCAAGGTCCGCCCGGATTGCTACCACCATCTTTCTCGCTAATCCTGCCGTAAAGCAGTAGTGCTTGCACTGTTGTGTTTCGGCGTAGAGAGTAAGATAGCCGGTGAAATTACTGGTACTTGAGGTAATCCATCTTAAGCCTCTAGGTTGGCAACACATCTGCAATACCCTTGGTGTTGCAGATGTTTATGGGTGGTGGTGATCTCTTACTACCAGGAGACCCACTTGCTCGTTTGCCTTCCAGTCGAATAAAAAAAAAATTAAAAAAAAATCCGATCATGAGGTTTGAGTAAATAAGTAGGGCCCCTAAGCAGTATTAGCCCAGGGCCCCACCAATTCACGATCCGCCCCTGTTAAAACTGTATCAATCTGTGCTACGGTGAAATAACCGCAAACAGCTAATTGGGACAATTTGACCTATTAACGGTTTACGTTAAGTTTCGTTTCATCTTATAAACTTTGGGCGCCCACTTTGATACAACTCCGATAGAATCCATCATAACTTTGCCTACCTCTAGGGAATCACCAGCTGGATAAACTTCAGGCATTATCTGATAAACAAAGTAATATGTAAATCATGGAAAGAAAATAATGTTTATGGTTGTGTAATTTTTCCGCGTTTACACGGACTCGAGAACTGTGGCCTCTCTGCAACCTAAATGGCTGGACGGAGTTAAAAAAATAATAATCTGTTTATTTCACTAAGTTACAAAATAATTTTCCACTTAGATTCTAATCTTAGTTTAACATATGAGGTCTCGATTTTAAATAGGCCCAGACTGTTATAAATTCCCAAATTTTTTGTCACTGAGAATACCTTTAAAAGAAAAAAAATAACAAGAACATCGAATAGTATAAATAGGGCCCCAGTCATCACAATGGCAGTCTTTTTTTATTCAAACTAATATACTTATCTTACAGACTGACAATTTATTCCTATGCTTAGGTCATGTGCCCTTCTACATTTTAATAGTATTCAGCTCCTGTTTAAAGCAGTATCAGATAGTTAAGGATTATCCTTGGTTCGGCTTAGAATGTCTTTCGACACT
Organism: Choristoneura rosaceana; assembly: GCA_037349165.1. NCBI lineage: Eukaryota > Metazoa > Arthropoda > Insecta > Lepidoptera > Tortricidae > Choristoneura > Choristoneura rosaceana. The sequence continues at coordinate 3,917,198 of JAZBNJ010000007.1, forward strand.
AATTCGTTTTAATAGTTAATAGCCTTAAATTGTGGCTCTAGTGTCCGCGACAGTGGAATAGGGTTAATGTTTTAGACGACTGAATGGCTTGTAAACAAATCCCACTATTATTATAAACGCGTATGTATAGTTCTTTGTTTTGGGATGCTGCCATTTCATAGAAATATTTCCCAAATGTTACAGTTCCAAAACTGTCATTTTTTTCTCAGTGTACGTGCTTTCTCATGGTTCTTAAAACACAGTAGGTTAGATTAGGTTTGTTTGATGAAAGTGCCGAAAATTGTGGTATGGGCAGGGTTTCTTAAACTTCTTGCAGTCATAGTCTAGATAGGTCTAGAGTCTAGACTCATAGAGCATACGAGGCAAAGCGCAAACCAATGATAACGTCAGTTCTCTTTATATTTTGTCGCCTTGACAGATCATGACCAAAGAGACCTATACCTATAGAAATACCGGTACCTATACCGCTATACCTATAGAAATCATAATATATTTATTAGTACCAAAATAAACAAGTTTATTCGGTATTAATCATCGAATGTTATACCGGGTGTAGTCTGTCATCATCCCAGCCTATATACGTCCCACTGCTGGGCACAGACCTCCTCTCAGAATGAGAGGGCTTGGGCCATAGTTCCCACGCGGGCCCAGTGCGGATTGGGATTGGGGTGTGGTCTGTAATACGAGCAAATAATTAAAACATAGATCGAACTCGATAAACTGAACAACATTTGTTCAGCGACTTTTAAAATTAATGTAGTCTTTAGATTTTTCCTTTTTCATACAAATTAAATGTACGACATCCTAGAACACAACTGACGTCGCCTGTCACGATACAAACATCAAAGCATTTTGCTTTAGATTGCTTCTTCGAATAAACTTTTAAGTGTAATAAAAATTAAAGACTAATTATTTTTAAACTATGAACAAGTTTGACGAGTACAATCTATGTTTTCATTGTTTGCTCCTAGCTTTTGCCCGTGGCTGCGCCCGCGTGGTATTCGGTTATCGCGCGCTGTTCCCTCAAGAACTGTGCATTTTTCCGGGATAAAAAGTAGCCTATGTTGCTCACGGGCCTATAAACTATCTCTATGCCAAAAAGCACGTCAATCCGTCGCTCCGTCACGGCGTGAAAGACGGAAAAACACACAAACATACAAACACACATTCGTATTTATAATATTACTAGCTTTTGCCCGCGGCTCCGCCCGCGTGGTATTCGGCTATCGCGCGCGGATAAAAAGTAGCCTATGTCACTCTCGGGACCATAAACTAACTATCTTTATGCCAAAAATCACGTCGATTCGTCGCTCCGTTACGGCGTGAAAGACGGACGAACACAAACTCACAAACATACAAACACACATTCGCATTTATAATATTATAGTAAGTATGGATATTACAGGCCACACCCGGTATATCAAAGTCATGTCAAAATCAATAGGTCTTGTTTGTCTGAACATAATATAATTATTCCAGAACCTATTGTCGTCGGTTTATTGAATAAACTATTATCATTCGAATAAGGCCGGTCCAATATCTGACAGGCTGAAAAGCTAGTCATGCCAATTATTCGGCAGTTTTAGTTATTGTTATTTATATGAAACCAATTATCGAGAACGTATATGGCGAGTTCTGAATATTGGTCTCAAATAGAAAGCTTTAAGAGCACAGATGAATAGAATGAGATATAATATATATACATTATACATGTTAAAATATCTTTAAGCATCTATTTTCAAGTTGTCTTAAATCGAGTTTAACTCGACATGTTCCGGGCTAATTCCTAGCCGTTTTCGGCGGCGGCTCTGTTCGCGCGACTTCCCGACGAAACTAATGCCGACGCAAAACACTATGTACTCGTTTCTGTCATCATTTTTCTTATCACTGTCAAATGTAGGGTAGCAAAGAATATATAACAGTACTAACGTACAGAATTACCACGCTCTGCCTCGCACCGGTTCTAGTTACCGTGATGTATATACCTAGATATAATTTAATAATGTTGAAAATCTGTTTAATAATACGTACATTTATGTCGTTGAGTTTCTTGGCTGATTTTTCTAACAGATGTTTTTCCGAACTGGTGGTATTTATTTTTGACATTTGTAAGTGCTTCTTAACACTGTTAAGCCCTTTTAGGGCTCCATTCAAAATAGTGACCAGCTCTAAAATACTTAATTATGGGCTATGGACAGAAACTCTTAGTGAGAACGTATTTTTTTAACCATACTCTACATGGTCTACTCGTGACCACGGCGGGTGTATGTATTGTACGACCTGGTCAATGCTCGACCGATTTTGTACGACCTGATAATTCAATCACATGTCGCTTGGAATACGGGTCGAGCTTTATCACCCTGTACCGATAATGTTCAAGGTGTTATTGGACAACCTGATATTGTACGACCTAATAATTGGAGCACACTTTTGACAGCAAGCAATCGGTTCTCACGATTGATCATTTGTTTTTCGTGTACACCGAATATTAATAAATTTAGTAGAAAATAACTTAATTTGGTCCTGGCGCTTCGCCGGCCGCTGCCGCGGCACGCTCGCTGCGCTCGCTCGGCTCGCGCATTGTGGTCACAATTGAACCTAACACAACCTAATACAAATCTATAGTCATTCGATTCGATTGGATTCCGATTATAACAACGTACAATAACAGGTCGAGCATTAACAGGCCGAGCAAAAATTTGGACACCCTAATAATGCACGACCTAATATTGTACGACTTGATAATTCAAATCCAAAATGAGTTCATATTATCAGGTCGTACAGTGATGGCTGAGCAATACAGGGTCGAGCATTACTGGTCCCCACCACGGCAACTGTAATGTTGCCGAAACGTCGAGGTAAATATTACTTGTTAAAAATAAATCTAAAAGTGATAAATCCCGTTTGTGGTATTTTGACTATGAGTGAGCATCACGAAAGTTTAAAACGTTGAATTTTTTTAAGTTAATTGAGAACGGTAACGCTCTTTGCTGTTGTTATCGAAACGAGTCTGTTTTAATTAATTAAATAACTAGAGCCATTAAGCCGTGAAACATAATTGCGTCAATCTACGAATTGTATCATTTTAAAACTATTATAATTAAAATGTAACTTCCACCAATTAAATTGATGGAAGCAATTTCAGTGGTTGTTATTTATGCATATGGTTAAATATGTGAAAATGATGTAAGTCATACGCCAACAGTAATGTAAAATTGTCATCATAAATATCGGACATGCAATGCTCAAAAATATCAAGATACAGTGTGGATTTAACAATAGATATACACCGTGGATTTTAATAACTCGAAATATTCTAACAGCGTATTCCTGCCGATTATTTATTATTATGTAGCCTGTATTATGTCCCACTGCTGGGCAAAGGCCTCCCCTTTTTATTCCTTACGATAATACAAGTAAATAATGTTATATCAAGTCTAGTTTTAATTTTAACGATAAGAGAGGAAAGCTACTTATGACAAAGAAAAAAATAAAAATATCATAATTATTCAGCTTAAAATACTACGCTGTCTTTCAACTGCATGTCACATCCTTATCACGATCAAAACACTCTTGGTAGTGAAACCTTTTTGTATTTAGATACCAAACTTAATTATAGAAACTGGCTAAAAATTATACAGTTAGTGCTTCTGCCTATACTCGTAAAAGTAGTAGGTGGTTACGTCACCTCTTACGACTTGAGATTTTTCAACTTGTGATTTGTTTTAAATAATTAATATCTCTTAAATTAAAGGTTTTTGGACTATATATTATACCACATTCTAGACTCTAATAAGGCTCTAGAATCGTTGGTTTAAATCTTTCGGGTAATTAAAACCCACGGTGTATATATGTACGGTAGAATATATGTCAATGGTTAAATCAGAGGCGCGAGATGAAAGCCCAGAAAATCAAAAAACAAGCGGAAGAAAGGACCAAGTGCCAATTACTGAGTCGACAAGATTGAAACTCTTAAATTTTAACCATCAAGCCCTCTCGCTCTTTGAGCAGGCCTGTGCTCAGCAGTAGGACGTCCACAGCCGAGATGATACTGTTACTCCAACGGTCGTCAGTGAAACAAAGTTACCAGAAAACTCACGAATCCCCGAAATTAAAGTATTACGTACTCAATTTCCTATTATATTTGAGTTATATCGGTGTCATTAGTCGTTTTACAACTTTGTCAAAGGCAAAGTTTCCACGAATCTCCGAAGTCCGGAACTTCAAGATACTGGTACAAAGGACGAGTTTTAGGAGCGTATCGACACGCAAAAATGATAACTTCGTAAAAGGATTTGGTTATTTTTTATGAAAGTGAATGGTTGTCCGAGATATTAAATCATATAGATGTAAAATCCGCCAGATCACGAAATTCATAGGCTAGTTGTTAAACTAACAACACAACACCTAACAACTGGTACTGGTAGCATGGTGTACGGTTGTGTTACTCTGAAGATGAGCTCTGGTTGAGTTCGACCCGCATCAGTGCGATGTGGTGGCGGTGATAGATGGGTTTGTGTAATTTGTGTGTGTTCTTACAGTGTGGAGGTGGAGTAACTCCATGAACACGCATATTTTGCATAAGCTTAGCTATCGTAAAGTCGCGGGTGAGCAAGGAAATTCTTTCAGTTCATTCGATGATAATGATCCATATCAAACACTCAACCATTACTTATGCCACGTAAACCCTGTTTTATTACTAGAAAATTACGTGTGGACTAGCGTTAAAGATCATTATCAAAGACGCTTTGCTTACTTCAACTTAAAGGCCTTTACTTAAGGTCGAACTGTTGGAGGGCGGTGTTTAATGGATCGCGTAATTGGGTATGACATGTGCGTGTTTAACGCGAGCAGGAATTAAGTTTAGTTGAAATTTATTGAATTTGTTTAATGCTTTTGTGAATAGGTTTTATATTTAGAATAGGAAATTGGGTTGCGACCTTGGTGATGGTTTTAGTTTGTCTTCGTAACTATCCAGAAGGCACAGTATATAAATAAGCTAAAGCAGTATGGAAGCTACGAACAAATCGATCGAAACGAACACAACACTGATGCGCGCTCTACACGGTATATATAATACTGTGAAGAAGGGGTCCACTATGAGGTTCATGACATGAAACGAAACTCCATACAGTTGATATTCTGCTGCAAAGTATAGTTAACCAACAAAAAGTTGAAATACCCCCGACTTTGTTACTTCAAAGTTGTATATCTCAAAAAATGGCTGAACCGATTTCGATAAAACATGTCTAGGAACCATCGCCAGAAAACCAAATTTCAAATCAATAAATCTGCATTCAAATCGGTCCACCCGTTTAAGAGCTGCTGCGTTGTGGTCACAATCAATACTACCTAAACACTCCTTGCTCCGCTCGTCGTAACTAAAATTTTTCTTTTTTTTTTCGGCATATCACGATGTGCCCGGTATAGAGCTAAGTAGAAATATCGACGAATGCATTGGTCTAATCGATCTGCCGTATTGTTTCTGAGGCACATCGTGATATGCACGTTACGTGCGTATCGCGTTTATATCTAAGCATATATGTATATGTCGGTGGCCGATCGTAAGATCCGCCAGATCACGAAATTAAAAATTACGAAAGGAAGTGATAATGTTATTTTGCTGGCTCTGGTTTGAAATAATTTAATTTTTCCATCCCTTTTGTTCAAAATTACATCCTTGCGATGCTGGGGCGGGGTTAGAGCTTGTCCAGATGAGGCGATTTACGCGCGAGTGGACTCGCGCGTTTCATTTTATATTGCGTCCAGATGACGCGTTTTACGCGCGTTCCTACACTGGGAGGGATTGCCAGTTAGAGCTTGTCCAGATGAGGCGATTTACGCGCGAGTGGACTCGCACGAGTCCACTCGCGCGTTCCCGAGGTACTGGGGCTACATATATCCCGTCCAGATGATGCTGCGCGTTTCGCAACTCGCGCGTAAACCGCGTGCAATGAGCGCGACTCTCGACTCGCACGTACTACGCGCGAGCGCCGCGCGAGTTGAGATACCCAAGCGCCATTGCTGCGTCCACTACCACGCGCGACTCCATGGCGAGTCCATCTTTATAATGGCAATCCCTCCCAGTGTAGGAACGCGCGTAAAACGCGTCATCTGGACGCAATATAAAATGAAACGCGCGAGTACCACTCGCGCGTAAATCGCCTCATCTGGACAAGCTCTTATAACGACGGACTCGCCATGGAGTCGCGCGTGGTAGTGGACGCAGCAATGGCGCCTGGGTATCTCAACTCGCGCGGCGCTCGCGCGTAGTACGTGCGAGTCGAGAGTCGCGCTCATTGCACGCGATTTACGCGCGAGTTGAAAAACGCGCAGCATCATCTGGACGGGATATATGTAGCCCCAGTACCTCGGGAACGCGCGAGTGGACTCGCGCGAGTCCACTCGCGCGTAAATCGCCTCATCTGGACAAGCTCTTAGTAATACAATGCCTATTTGGTCACACTTGAATCTAAGATGGCTGTCGTAAAGCAACCTCAGTTTAACTGAGGGATTAGTTTATGGGTCGACTGTTGGTTTATGGTTGAAGCGGTTTACTTTAACTATTACAGCAAAATCATGGAGCTCTTAGGTCTTTATTGGTTGAAATGAGGGGATGAATATGCGAATAAAACCGGCCAAGAGCGTGTCGGACACGCCCGAAATTGGGTTCCGTAGCCATTACGAAAAAATTAAGTCATATTTTTTTTAATATTTCGTATGTGGTACGGAATATTCCAAGTTTAGGTGTGTTTTATGCCTTAGGCTGCTGTTTACCCTTAAACTAATAATAACTTAATAATCCTCAAGAAAACTTAACCATTATAGTTTTCCTTGTAAGTTTGATATACTTATTTTATTACCATTCTGATTTTTTTTTAATTTTTCCACCCACCGGTTTAGATTTTAGAAGAGGAGGGACGCTCTTTATATAATATTTTGCAAACAAATCACTGAATCAAAAAATAGTTTTAGCAACCCCCTAATGATTTCAAAAGACCTATCCAACAATACTCCTGATTAGTTTAGGTACAGTTTCAGAAAAAAATCGTTCGTACATGTGAAACAGTAGGGCAATAAATCATTCGGTGAAAATATTTTGGGTGAAAAACCAGGAGCTGCATTTATATCTATTTAAATAACTCGCGAACCGTTTCCACGTAACATTGGTAGTCGGTACGAAAAATAAAGTTTACGTTTGCGTTCCGCCGTTACTCTGCTGTTAAATGTAACCGCAGTTAGACTTAAACGCACACAACTCATACGTCCATAGCCGAGGATCCGCTGACGTGTGGGGTTGTCAGCACTCGCGTCATCCGTGAAATATGAGACAGGAATAGCGTAGGGTTGCCACAAATAAACAAAAATAAAGCTAACCTTACCCAAAGTACGTCAAATCGAATTAGTAACAATAGGAATAAGTTTGGTTTTTAAGGTAAAATTAAAATTATAACAATTGTTGTTATATTCTTCAAGCAGCACCCGGTTAAAGCCGCTTTTGACCGAAACAACTGGAGGTTCATAGGGGAGGCCTATGACCAACCAGGTGGCGTCCTACGGCTGACATGATGTTGATGATGATAATAATGATTGTCTGTAATCTCCGTTGAAGATTTCATAATTTTATCCCAGTACTGTGGTGATTTCGGGACAAAAAGTACCCTATGCGTTATTACAGACGTCCAGCTATCTACATAAAAAAAAAATTCAAAAACATTTATTTGTAAGAATACAGTAAAATTATCTTAAAATAAGTTTAGCACATGTATTCAGCATGCAAGCAAGCGTACAAATATTTAGTTCTAGGTCCCTAAAAATCTAGGTTACACAACAAATTTCATCCAAATCCGTCCAGCCGTTTTAGCGTAGCGTGTTTTTGTACCAAATAGTATTGTTGTCTTGTGTTGTGAATAAATTTATTTTCTTTCTTTCTTTCTTTCTTTAAAAAAGTAACAGACAGAATTTATTTTGCATTTATAATATTAGAAAGGTTGAAATCAATAATATAGGCATTATGGTTCATATAATGCCTCTAGTTAAGTTTCCTTTAAACCCAAACATATACAACGAAAAAAATAAATCTCACGATTTACCAACAACAAATACTAATTTCTTTCTCAACATCGATAGTAAGCAAAGAATACCTCACAGACAAGGGTATCCTATAAAATACAATGTAAAATATACGCGATCTTTTATTTGTTGCGTGACAACCCTAGACATGGGTGGCCGCTTATTGAAGATTCCAGTCTTGTAGAAGGTTTAAGGGCGAATAGGGTTACGTTCAGTAGAGCTATGTAAATAAAAGGGGCGTGCCAAAATTCGCATAATCGCTAGTCATACTGTAATGTTTGTCCGAATTATTGTTTGTCATAATTTTATTCCTAGTGAAAGCGTATTTTTTTCTGAAATTTTTAAATGGTTATCTTATAGAAAGCTGTACTGGTTAAGTTTCATCATATATCATCCTGTATACATCCCATTGCTGGGCACAGGCTTCCTCTCAGAATGAGAGGGCTTGGGCCGTAGTTTCCACGCGGGCCCAGGATTGGGAACTTTGAACGTTAGGTTCGTTTCACATATAACAATTCTGAACAATTATTGGATTCGGAGAAAAAAATATATGGCAAACGATACAATTCGGTTAAATATTAAATTCTGATTTTCAACGATTATGCGAGCTGATAGGGACCCCATTTAAGTTGCATGCATATAACCTGGTGTTAAAAAAAATCCTGTACGATTTTGTAGCCACACTTAAGCTGCGTTTCCACCAGAGATGAGCGAGAATGTGTTTTTTATGAATCAATAGAAACGCTTCTATTTGCCTCTCGCACAGCACTGATGCTCTGTGCCTCTCGCGTGGCGTTTTCACAAAACATTCGTTTACTATTCGAAGACTAAAATCGAGCGTTCGATCGTCGATACGTAGCCGCCACATGTCCACGGTGCGGCGTCGTCACCCGTTTTCGTCACGATACGCGGACGAAATAGTTTACGTATTAGGTAGCACAAAAGTTTGTTGTTCAAACTTTCCGCTATAGGCGGTGCCGGTGGAAAATTACCTTAAGACAACTGACTTTATCTCCATACAAAACTTTTTTGTCTTTTTTATTTTAACCATTTTTTTTTATTTTCAGGTCAGTTCGGTCAGTTATTGGCATGCAAACGTCGAAAAAGGTACTAGTAACAGCGTTGGTTTCCAACTAACCTACACTAAACTAAACTACCCCAATTATTATTATTATTGTTTATTAACCCCCTCTCTTCCCGCGGGTGTCGTAAAAGGCGAATAAGGGATAAACCGGAGGATGGGCAGCAGCGTCCTCCGCGAACCATCGGATATAACTGCGGTCGCCAACCCGCCTGCCAAGCGTGGCATCTAAGGCATTTTCCCTCCAAAGTACAGGGGCCTAGGGGAGGCCTATGTCCATGTCCAGCAGTAGACGTCTTTCGGCTGACATGATGATGATGATGATTGTTTATTAAATCATCATCATGTCAGGCGAAAGGCGTCCACTGCTGGACATAGGCCTCGCCCAAGGCTCTCCACGCAGACCGGTCTCGTGCTTTCCGCATCCAACGCAATCCCGCGATCTTAACCGGGTCGTCGCTCCATCTTGTTGGAGGCCTACCGACAGCTCGTCTCCCGGTATTGTTTATTAAACGAGTAATCCTATTAGGGTTCCATTTTGTTCCTTCTTTAGTTCGGAACATTAATAATGAATTGCGGATGGTCTCTATCCACTATACACCAGGGATGGGGAAACCTTTTCCTTCGCGTGCCAATATACAAGGTGTTCATTAAATAACTGACAACAGTGAAAACCTCAGACACTCCAAAAATATTTTTCATCTTTTTTTTTTTATTTATTTAAATAAGAAATGAAAATACATTGTACCTTATATTAAATGTTCGCCAAAACAGTTCGTTGGCGTTGCGCTCGATCAAATGTTTAACTACAATAAGTTAGGTACTTTACACTAAGATAATTAATACCGATGCGGCATACGATAACTACAAACTTTATATGTATATCTTATCTTTATATGTTTATCTTTATATCTATCTAAATTAGTTAATTGCATAAATTTTTTAGTACCTTCATTATTTTAAAAGATATTCGTGTGTTTTGCTAAGTCAGTAATTCTACTTCATTTTTAATACTACACTGTTTCTTTGGCTAGTTGAAGTATAATTTTGATAGTGTTTTATCCGGCGATTAACCTTAACAGTGAACAGTGATCACAAAATTCTATATTGCTCTCGTGTCTGACATTTTTTAATGCGCCAGTTGTCTCCACGTGGTTTCTGGGATTGTACTATCAAGTTACAAAAACTACAATCACCGTATAACGTTGCCTCTCGAAAGAGAATACTTAGACACTGGTGAAATTGTCCTATTAATTAGGACAGAAGCCATATTTTAAAAGAGAAGAAGAATTTCTTTGACTTAACAAAAGTTGGTCACAATAATGATTGTGTTAGATAAGCGACAAAATATCACTATGCATTGCCCTGGACTGAACACTCCCCAAACCAAACGTTTCAATAAAAAATCGTAAACGCGTAACACATGCAAGGAAGCACCTATTTCCGTGCCCCATTCACGCACGAAACGCACTTTAAAACCATATTCAAACGGAGCCAGTAATGTTTTCTAATGGCCATCGAATGGCGCAATCAGCAGGCTGCCAGTGCCAACCAAATGGCGCGAACAATCGTGCCAATCCTCATTGCCATGTCAGCATTGAACACGAATGTGGCAACACTAGATGCGCTGACTGCAGAGCGCACTGGTTTGAAACCAATTGGATAGCAAGGCTCGGATACCGGTTAAATTTCCAAACCGTTATCATGTACTTGGCGCAAAACCTTTTCATTTTGGTATCGTTCGCGAAACCGTTTATTTTCAAACCGGTTTTTAAAGGAACATTTCCATAAAGTTCTTGTCAGATTAACCGGTTTAGAAGAATAAAAACCGGCTTATTCCGGCGCAGGATAAACTTCGTCGCATGCTGCCAGCCGGCCAGCTGTCACTCGTCGAATAAACCGATTTATTTAGGTTATAAGTACTGCCCAAGCCCTCTCATTCTGAGAGAAGGCCTGTGCCGAGCAGTGGGACGTATAAAGGCTGTGATAATGATAGGCTAGTTGACACTAGTGTAGTGAGGTTCGTTTGACAAATTTGACATTTGTGTCGTTTGTAATTGGTTAAAAACTCGTATCTCAGTATGAACTTACTCACTAGTTACGACTTTTTGAAGAGCAGTGACAGAAATTTTAGCGAGTTTTGCTTGTCATCCGGCGATATATTCTAAATCTATGGTCACCCCACCACGAATTGTTTGCGCGGCTTTACCAAACACCGTTACACAGAATTAAACCGTTCCCAACCCTATTTACATACACATAGGAGCTTCAACAAACGATTATAATACCTTGTTTGCGGTAGCTTTTTTCGAACGTTGTTTTGTTCTAAAAAAAAGTTTTCAAATTTGAATTCGCGGCTTTTACAACCCATCCGCGGTCATGGAAGCAAAATGGCGGTCGTTAAAAAAATGACGGGTTTCGGAATTGTTTTCAGTTAGCGTTTTTTAAATGGACGTATATTGATTCAATGTAGGAATTTAAGTTGTCGTGTTAAAGTGTACTTCTGTAGCTGAAAATAAAGTTGTTACGTCATGTTTTGGTGGGTAAAAGGAAAGTTAGGTGAAAGTTTGCAAAATCTCTTTGACGTAGCTTACTCAAGTTGCCTCCATTGTTTCGTTCAAAGGTCTTAAACTGGATTAATTGTTTATGTAGATTCTGGTTTTATGTTTAAGTAAGTCAGTTATCGGTTTATCAGTGATTTTATTTTGAAGTTGCTGTTAGAGTTTTTGTTTTCGCATTTTTTTTTAAAGTAATTAGTGTTCCACAGCTCGACAAAGGCTTCCTCTGCTTTCTGCCAGTTTTCTAGCTGTAGTCGTGGACGTAGAGGCGTCTGCGGTCCTTTTTTTTTTAATTGGAATGTAGGAGCTTTGAATCCTTACCTTTTGCGGCTTTACGTGCCAGAAGTGTCTTACCAACTGTACTGGGGAATCCCCTAACGAAGTGAAAAAATCCATTGCTGTAGTGCTGTGCGTCGCAACCACAGATATAGATTACGCAAATGGATTTTTTTTTATTCGACTAGATGGCAAACGAGCAAGTGGGTCTCCTGGTAGTAAGAAGTCACCACCGCCCATAAACATCTGCAACACAAGCGTCAGGGTTGGCCCCATACAAAGATTGACCGCTAACTGACTAATGAGTGACTAACTCGAGCCCCACGACGCGGGCGGGCGGCGCATTTGAATCGATTTTGCGCGGACATCGGTAAATTTACATCGCAAATTTCCTATGTCTTGTCTATTTGTACCTAATGCTATTGTTGTGTCTTGTGTTGTGACTAAATGTATTTTCTTTCTTTCTTTCTTTCAAATTCGCTCTTGAGACGTCACAGATCACAGTAGATATAAAAAAGTGACACGGTTGGTTTTCTGTGCCCCGATACGGGAATCGAACCCGGGATCTCAAGCTTCGTAGTCAGGTTCTCTAACCACTAGGCCATCTGGTCGTCAAATATATATATGCCCAGTGGGTCGTTTTTGATCAGTGCAAAAACCCGCGAATTTGTAAACGAAAACGCTTATCTGTTATGTCTAGCTAATGAAAGATATTGGAGACTAAAAATAGTTCCGGGCATATATATTATTTTTAAAATATTATTTGTTTTCATTAGCAAAACACTTTGCTGACTCGCGTATTTCTACTAAAAAAATCTTGGATTTTGAGAAGCATGCCTTTTGATTTTCGATTGCATGGTCAGATTCCCCATATTTGCTTAAAAATAATAAATTGTAATAAGAAAAAATCCGAGCACAGGATAACACGCTGAAACAACCATACAGTTTCGACCTCTGTATTCAACGAGATAAGTTACATAAATAAAAAATGACAAAATAAATATCATTGGACACTTGACACTAATTTGACCTAGTCCCAAACTACATAGAATATAACCATAGCTTGTACTATGGATAAGGCAACGGATGGATAAATACATACTTAACTACATATTAAACATCCAAGGCCCTAAAACAAACAAAATACACAAAAAAACATAAAATCTTTTAAAATAAACTTCACAGTGTAACCCAGATTCTATTCCAAGGGTTGCAATTATAAATATTAACAATGAGATTAATTACATCCCTTTCGAAAGGTCCCTGCTTAATGCGATCAAGTGCAATCTAATTAAGATTATCTCTCGCTTCCCTCGTTCAGGCTGAAAATTGTCTCTGATGTAATTACGATCTTATCCAAACTTGGCCGTTTTTATTAGGCCAAGCCCACGTAGGACGTAGGTATAAAACCCGGCCAAGTGGTAGTTCGAGCACACGGAGGGACCCTAACTTAACCGCAGTACAAAAAAGGAGCAGTACACCGTCTTCATACAAACAGTCGGAACGCGAGTTATGACGCGCCACGAATTCTCAGCATACCTCGGCAACTATCAGTTGCGACTGCTCTGCGGTTACTATTTTATTACTAGTATTTCGTAGTATGGTGGCTAACAAAGTTCCGCCAACTTGAAAACAAGCACTTATGTACCTACTCTTTTTAACTTAAAATTTTATAATAATTGCTGACAGTCCTAAGCCTGTATAAATAAAGTATGAGGTAAGTTTTTAGTCTGTATTTAATATGAGTTAAAAATAAAAAACTATGAAGTGTAAAGACTGAACTGTGACGTGGAATTCGATAGTTGGATATTCGTAAAACTACTAAAACTAGTACGTTGTAACGCAATCACGGGAGCGCATTTACGGGAATCATTTTGTTTACGCAATGAGTCAATTGAGTTAAGGACTCGTAGATACTCGTGGACCTAGTCTTTGGATCTAGTTTGTGGACGCGTACTGGCAAGACTCAGTCCGCGTTTTGCCTAGTACGCCTCACCTCTATTATTTGTTATAGTCTCGTTTTTGAAGTCAACAAATAATAACAAGGGAAGGCCACTCGTTTGAGTGCAGTACATTATCTATCTTTTTTATTTGTCCCGTAATAGAACCTCTTTGTTGTGCTTCATAAAATATTCACAATTTTGTCGATCTAGCTTTTGAATTATAAATAAGAATTTACCTTGTATAGAGAATCGGTTTTGTCAAAAGTGGCCCAGGGAATTGGTTACGCTTGCTATTGTTACCTATATATCTTTGGATAATATGTTTCAGTAAAGAGATGACTTAAAACTGATTACTATTAAAGGGACTCTAGTGAAAAAGGGTCGTTACTTAAATCGATATAAGCTGGACCCAGAAAGTAAGCAACGAGAAGGTGCTACAGCGTGCTGGTATGACCCGAATATCAGAGCCCATAATAGGTGTCTTAATTCATAGAGGATAGGTGTGGGGTCGCCGTCATCGAAACCGATGAGGAGGACTATATATATGACCCGAAAATTATTGCATGCCGTCAAAAAGTAGACTATCTGGAAAGTAGAATATCTGGGGCACGTGGTGGGCCACGACAGATACCAGCTGCTACATGATGGGCAAAATACAGGGGAAGCGGCGCCCTGGAAGGTGGAAGAAATCATGGCTGCGGAATATTAGGGAGTGGACCGGGATTAGCAGTGCAGAGCAACTGTTCCGGTTGGCTCAAGATAGGGAGAAATTTTCGTAGCTAACGGCTAACCTCCAGTAATGGAGTAGCACTTTCAGAAGAACTTAAGTCGAAATCAGTTTTTCGACTTCTGCAGAATTAACCCCTTCACTAGGGCCCCCAGTATTTAGCTCCGAGGGAGCTATTTGACACTAGAAAAAAATTGCACATCCAAGCACAATAGTTCGCAAAGGCATCCCTGTAAAATGAAGCTTTTAAATCAATTTTAATTAAAGTTAAATAAAAAAAAAACTAAACTTAGATCAAAGAAATAACTTTAAACAATGATATTATATGTTACTAAGAAGCTCACTGACTTTAACCTGATCTAAATCTTAAATACAATTTTCATACAAATGACTTACCAATTTTCGAAAATTAATGTCATTTAGACTTGGATGGCTGGATAGCCCAATGGTTACAGAACTAAAGTACGAGACTTCAGGTCTTGGGTTTGATCCCTGGTGCGAGGCAGATATTTGTAAAAAACTACTATATTCGCGTATTTTGGGTTGTTGTATCAACCGTTGCCATAATTGTAACACACATTTTGCTGTATTTGGGATTACATCAATTGGTGTCAATTGTCCCGTGAGATTTGTATATTTAGGATTTTTTTTCAGTCACTCTACTTACCTGTCTTAAATGAAACGTAAACAGCAAACTTTGTCAAACCTACTCGTTTAATTTACAAACTCATTTACACAAACTGACGTTGAATGAACAATTAGAATTAAACGAGAACGACACAGAAATAGCAATCATATCAATAGTTCAATGCTAATCAATCGAAGTTCAATGGCATATTAATTATTCTGATTGAACAAACGTTTCCGTTAAGCGAACTTAGAGTAATTGATTTACGAGTATCAAAGACGTTTCAAAACCAACAAAGGAGAACACAAACATATTAACTATCTAGGTATCTGCTTATTTGATTGATCCGATCCGGGATCCCCTTCAGTGGTATAATTTTTTTAGACTATTATTGTTTCGCATAATTAATTTGGCATAATTTTGATTGGCATAATAGTACTGTCGCATAGTAATGTCGCGTAGTAATTTGAATTGGACTAATTTGTATTAGACTAATGCACATTGTGCATATTATTGTTTGGGCTATTGATTATCCCTACTTCCCTACTAATATTATAAATGCGAAAGTAACTCTGTCTGTCTGTCTGTTACGCTTTCATGTCGCAACCACTAAACCGATTTTGATGAAATTTGGTATACAGGTAGTTTGAACCCCAAGGATCAACATAGGATACCTTTTATTCCGGTAGATGACGCCACTGCGCGATAACCTCGATCCGCGCAGGCGAAGTCGCGGGCATAAGCTAGTTTGTTATCATGTAGTGATACATTGCGAAGTAGTATCATGTAGTGATACATTGCGAGCTAATTAATTTTGTAAGGAAAATAATAAGTCCATTTTTTTTACTAAAACGTGTTTATTAGGGCCTTCGCTAACTAACGTTAAAGTTTGAGGTAGTATCAAAAATACACGCTGTATAGGTAGAACAAATTTATTCATAATACCTACTGTATTTATCAAATACCCTTAAAACATTCTTCTATTGAACTCTCAAAGCGACAAACCAACTGTTATCAGAACCTTTTCATCACTAAACAGCAATTTGTATAATTCGAGCCCTTTCTAGCAGAGCTTTTGAGCTTTTGACAACTTGAGGGTCCTCAAAAAGCACTCTTTCAATAAGCAAAGAGGCTAATTCAGATTAAAAAGCTTGGATAAATAAAATGTGAAGTAACTTCGGTACTTCGTGGTATCGAGTAAATGTGGTTATTATGATTTTTTCGTCCGTTCCCCGCGACTTTTGTAGGTGGATTCACGATATTTTTTCTATAAAAAGACGTGCCCGCTATACCCTAGAGACTAAGCGTTTCGCTTTGGTTTAATTAGGTTTACTTTTTGAATAATTTCACGCAGATATAATTATAAATAAGGATTTTAATTAATGTAGAACCGTATTTATACGCTGTAAATTGTAATCCAAATTCGTTGAAATTTCACCAAATGTGAAGTTAAAACCATTCCCTGTGAACCTGTAATTTAGGATAACTGGAAAAGCTGATTTATGTTTTAAATATGAAGTAGCTTATTATGCTAAAATTTGATATGCCTATGCGGCAGATCCCGTGGGCGGGTACCATCTATTTGGCATACTTTTTAATGTCCGAAACTGATTACGCATAAAAGGTTTCGCATAATTTATTTGCGCCGAATCTTAAACTTGGCGAAATTAAGTTTGGCATAATTCTGTATAAGCCGAATAATGGTTTACCCGAATTTATTTTAGCATAATATTAACATGGCCGAATTTTATTATGCATAATCTTGTTTATATATAATTTAGACGAATTTTGATAGCCCGAAATCCTGTCCTGTAAGTAATTTTCTGCCTAAACATTATACAGAATTCACAAGTTATGCGTAAAGCCCATTCGGCTTACATTGGTTATGCGTACAATAATTCTGCGTAAACTGTTATGCGAAAACATTTTTGGCATAAATACTATTATGCGTAAACAGATAATGCAAAATAGAATTAAAACAAAAAAGTAAGCGTACTAGGGGAATCCCCGTGTGGGCAGATCATAGTGTAGTAACGAATATATTATATCCACCTGGGGCCCGACATAAAATTTTTGTTTTCACAATTTAAACCCAAAATCAATCAAGTAAAGTTCAAACATTTTTTTATGCCCTCAAGTGAGGGCCGGGGTATCCACTCGTTAACTGTGTCCTCGCAAAAAAGATATTTCATTTCATATTTTCCTTCATTACGTGCGTGCGAGCGTGCGTATGTCACTCCACGATAACACGGCTGGACGAATTTCGGTATATTAGTAGCTAGTAACATGGAAAAACATTACTTTTTATCTAAAAAACAAACTTTTTTTGTATTGGAACATAATCCAAAATTTCAACGATTAGTGTCATGTTTGATACGAAATTTACATCATAACATGAACCAAGTTTTTTACCAATTCACACGGATTATTTTCTGGAATATCCTAATTTAAATTTAACTTTATTTTACCCATATACTAAATTTATGTGTACATACTAGGTGTAATAAGGACAGATAGAATCCGAAACACTACGCTGCGCTCAAAAACACGTATAGCCGACGTTGGGAAGGAGACTGCTAAGCTGAAATGGGATTGGGCTGGACACGTCTGTCGCATGCACCCAGAGAACTGGGCTCACAGTCACTTGGTGGGCACCGGAGGACGGCCATCGACGGCGAGGGAGACCGAGAAGGAGATGGCGGGACGATTTGGATGCGTATGCAAGGGACTGGCCTGACGTTGCGCTGAACCGGGAGGTGTGGAGATCAAGAGGAGAGGCCTTTGCCCAGCAGTGGGACACTATTGTAGGCTAGGAAAAAAACCCTAAGTTTAAGTGAACACCCAAAGAGCTTTCTAGCAACTTCTCATACGCCATCGAATTTCCGTACAATATTTTCCGTCTCCGAAAAGCTCATGGCAAATTTAAAATGCAATCTTGCACCCAAATTCCGAAAAATGTCAAAGCGAGCCGGGGCTTTGTACCCACGATCCTCGGAAAGAAAGAAAGAAAATAGATTTGTTCACAACACAAGATTCAACAATATTATTTTGTAAAAATAGGCAACACGATGTCCTAAATTACAGGTGGTAGGACCTTGTGCAAGATACGCCCAGATTGCTACCACCATCTTGCTCGCTAATCCTGCCTTGAAGCAGCAGTGCTGGCACTGTTGTGTTTCGGCGTGGAGAGTAAGGCAGCCGGTGAAATTACTGGCACTTGAGGTATCTCATCTTAGGCCTCTAGGTTGGCAACGCATCTGCAATACTCTTGGTGTTGCAGATGTTTATGGGCAGTGGTGATCTCTTACCATTAGGATACCCACTTGCTCGTTTGCCATCCTGTCGATTAAAAAAAATAGGCTTAAAACACCTCAAGCACCTGACTTTTGAATAAAGATATTTTGACTTTGATTAACTTTAAGTAAACCTTAGGCGGTCTAAATCATAATATGAAATTAAAAAATAACAACCGATAAAATAAAATAAAAAACAACAACAAACATTGCAACAACAAAAATTAAAAAAAACTCTCATTGAGAGTCCTTGAGTCAATCCACTAGGTTACCATGGTTTTTCAATCCTTCCATTTTCAAATCCTTCTGAATTATTCTCCGCCAGCATATACGTAAAAAAAGTAAGGAAATAGCTCGGGCGTGAAAACGTATATATGTTTATCCCTTTCTGCCTCATTTAACGCTTTTATTTCGTCGCCCACTTATAGGGTTCCGCGGGTAAATAGTTACACTGGTTTAAATTAAAGTAAAAAAAATGCAGGAGAAAAACTATTGCCTAGTACTAAAGCTCCTAGTGGTTTTAATTTTGGCTTGTCAAGTAGTAGATCCTAGGTATTTTTTATTAAATAAACTAAAATAATTTCTTTGCTCACCCGCGACCTTATGATAATTAAGTTGATGCAAAATATTTGTGTTTATGCAGTTCCTCCATCTCCACACTGTAAGACACACACAAATCACACAAACCCATCTCACCTCCACCACACTGCACTGATGCGTTTCGAACTAAACCAGAGCTCATCTTCAGAGCAACAATACCGTACACCATGCTACCAGATTTTAGACTAACAAACTACAACAACAAACAAATTTTTATTTATTTGCTGTCAAGACGTCTTTTATTAACTGGAATAGTCCTGAAAAAATTAGACCCATGTAGCAAGAGAGATGACGAAGAAATTATTTTAGTTCATTGATATGGACCTCCACAAAGTAAAGTAACACCTGATTATTTTTTTTTCTTTTGTCAGATAAAAAAAAAATGAAAATATAGCCAGTGAAAGTTCCGCGTGACGTGACGCCGTGCAACACTTTTTAGCGCGGCAGTTACGGGCCTTCATACTCTCGAACATTTACGACCTTCATCTTTGTTATTTTTGGTAGATTGACAAAATAAATAAGACTACAATATTTTGTGATAACCGAACCGACAGACAAATGGGGTATTTTTTTTCCCAGGAAATAACCCAATCATCATCAATCATGTATTTTTATTTTGATATTTCCTTTTTGTTTTGTTTGTGTTTGTTGTCTATTGTTGTTGTTTTTTTTTTTTTTTGTTGTATTTGTGTGTCTTTGTGAATGTGAATAAATGTCTTTCTTTCTTTCTTTCTTTCTTTCTTTCAATTGCAGCAACATAATTATCGTCGTTATAAAGATCCAGGGGGCTACTACGAAATTCAAAATTCGAAGTTCGTATCGTACTGTCCCCGTCCCTCTCATTCATGTATTAAATAATATTAGCGTAAGCAGGACTGCAAGATGCTTTGAATTTATACTTCGTAGCGTAAAAAATGTAAATTTTAAAGTTTTTTTTTTATTTTAAAGTTTGTCAATTGTATTTAGTTTCTTTCTTTTGTACAGTAAAGCGTTTACATACATACATACATTTATCTGTCACGCAGACTGATCTTGTATAGGATTTAGGTTTCCAAGTATGACGTGTAGCACCAATAAATATGAAACAAACATGGCTTATGCAAATATAAAAGTACGGAACCCCGGGGGAAATTCCCGACCTCGCTGTCCTTATCCCAGCTTTACCCGCCGACTGATTTATTCGAGGCATGCTGCTATTTAAATTAAAGAATGTTCGCTCTTTAACACCCAATTTTCGCGTTTATGTAACCTCCTTTTATTTTGTTTTGGTAACGCTTGAGGGACGACAATTGATGTTGAGGTAGCACGGGTTTTGCGGAGGTTCAGATAGCTCTATGTTTATCATCATCGTCATCATGTCAACCGAAAGACGTCCACAGCTGGACATAAGCCTCTGGGAACGCTCTCCGGTCAGACCGGTCTTGTGCTTTCCGCATCCAACGCGGTCCCGCGATCTTAACCACGACCTGTGTGTATTTTCCACTTCACAAAATACGTCTCGATCGCGTTCGTGTTCAAATCTCAATTTGTATGGAAACACGGACAGCGCCTCTAGCGGAAAGTTTGCGCAACAACTTTTGTGAGTTTAGATTGATTTTTTGGAATCTTTTTGTAATTTTTATTTCAATTCCAAATTTTTTGGTACTTTTACGGTCATCCCGTTAAACCTAAATCGAAAATAAAAACTGAAATATAGATGCACAGAAAATCCAGAAAAATATGACCAGCGCTGGGAATCGGACCCAAGTCCTCGGCATTCCGTGCCGCGTGCTATACCGCTACACCACCGATGAACGACTTTCTTTTGAAACTGAACTATTCGGGATATCATCGTTTCTGTTGTGTCATAATTATAAGATACTACTTTTTTTATATTGGCAAATTACATTATGCAAAAGTAACTTTCTGCGTAAGTCATGTTCTGCCTAAACAATATTTGGAATCCGCAAAATAACGCGTAATGCCCATTCGGCTTACATTAGTTTTGCGTAAAAGAATTCTGCGTAATATAATTATGCGTAAACATATTACGCTAAATATAATTATGACATGAAAAAATATACGTAAACAAGGGAAACCGTACAACATTACCATCAAACATCAGTATATTGGTCAACAAGATCAAAGTACCAGAAGTACCTGAATTTCAAATAGACGTAGATTCTTTAGCTGTTTCTTGGCAAATAATCCGTGGCCCCGAATTGAATAGAAATTGACTATCGGAGTTCAGAAAAGGTCTTTTGAGAAATTCAATTTTACCGATGAAAAAAGCAATTCTGTCTGAATTGAAATACATTAGTATGTGATTGTATGTCTTCATTTATGATTACGTAAATATCATATTTACTACTTTTTAGGGTTCCGGAGCCAAAATGGCGAAAACGGAACCCTTATAGTTTCGTCAAGTCCCTCTTTCTGTCTGTCCGTCCGTTCGTCCGTATGTCACAGGCATTTTACTCGAAAACTACAAGATGTACATCAATCAATTACTGGCACTTGAGGTATTCCAACTGAGGCCTCTAGGTTGGCAACGCATCTGCAACACCCCTGGTGTTGCAGATGTTTATGGGCGGTGGTGATCTCTTACCACCAGGAGACCCACTTGCTCGTTTGCCTTCCATTCGTATAAAAAAAAAAATGTGGAATACAGATGTCTTGTTAAAGCCGCTATTTAGTTTTGAAGTTAAATTACAAAAATATATATTTATAGGGGAGGGCACTCCAAACACGTAACAGAAATTGAAAGAACTCGTGAAAAATCAACGTGTAGCACATAGTTCTATAGCGCTTTTGAAAAGATAGTAAGGTTTCTCAAAAACTTTTTTAATTAAGTGCAGATTTCCGGAAATAATCGCTCCCAAAGTAGAAAAAATTGTGTCCCCCCCTCCCCTATCTTGTAAACAGTTTGTCCAAAAAATATGGGAAGGTAACGCTTAATAGATACTTTCAACGAAAATTGGTTTCAACATGATCGGATACACCGTTTTTGAGTTAATGCCGAAAAACTGCGCTTCTCAACAAAAAATGACGTAAGTGCCGTGAAGATACGCTCTTTTTCTGGTAATAGATTTTAAGACTATAGTATGTGTTTTAATTGTGTTATAACGCACATAATATTACTTGATTTTTTCCGTAATGGCTACGGAACCCTATCTTGGGCGTGTCCGACACGCTCTTGGCCGGTTTTTAATATTAGAAATGTAATTTAATATCTTTGGTTGGTGAATGACACTTCAATTAAATTTTCAATTTGTGCAGGTTTAAGAATATTATTAGTAAGAAAGAAAGAAAGAAAGAAAGAAGACATTTATTCACTAACACAAAAGACACACATATACAGCAAAATTTACACAAAAGAACCAAAAAAATAATAAAGAAATAAAAATAATAAATAATAATATATAGTATATGTATATGTAGCTTTTTCATCTCTCCTGTTCGGAAAGTTTAATTTTCATGGGTAGATAGCCGGGTGGAAAATTGCTTTTCCTCCTCTAGGGTGGAAAGTAATTTTTTTTTAATTTTTCGGCTAGCCATGACATCGAAGATAATTGAGTTACGTCAACGACATTTTTTTTTCACGTTTCGGCATGGCAAGTGGCCAGTCGAAAAGGTACCGATGGAGATTGGATAGGTACAAGTAAATTCAATTTATTATTAATATTATTATTCTCGTTTTTTTGGAGTTTTTCAGTTTCCTCACAGTCGAAATGAAAAGTAGAGTGTCTAACTCGGGTGAAATAACCCATTTCCCCTCGAACTATTGGCGCTCTCACTTCGTTCGAGCGCCAGAAATATCTCGGGTGAAATGGGTCACTTTCCACCCTTGGTTATCAATCTACTATTGCCCGCGGCTTCGCTCGCGCAGTATTGGTATGTAGCTTAAATCTTTTTGATCCCACAGTAACCAGCAGGTGGTAAGACCTTGTGCAAGGTCTGCCCGGATTGCTACCACCATCTTGCTTGCTAATCCTGCCGTGAAGCAGCAGTGCTTGCATTGTTGTATTTCGGCGTGGAGATTAAGACAGCCGGTGAAATTATTGGCACTTGAGGTATACCATCTTAGGCCTCTAGGTTGGCGACGCATCTACAATACCCCTGGTGTTGCAGATGTTTATGGGCGGTGGTGATTTCGTACCATCAGGAGACTAAAAAAAAATACATTATTTCGGGTTAAATAGTATCCTATATGTTAATCCAGGGTATGTATGACCTGTATGCCGCAATGTATATGCTGTATGCGACCGTTAGTGCAGGTGCAATTTGTCGTTCAAAAACCTGATTTAATATAAAAAAACCGCATTCAACATTAAAGAATAATAATAATAAGACTTAAGACTCAACATTCTTTATACGTGAGTGGGTACAAGTCGACGGCCAAGTAACACAACAAATAATAAAGAAATCGCAGTAAGGAACCTTAGACTTGGCACGACTTTGTCTAGATTTAATTACTTTTTAGAGATAAACAAGCGGCTCCATCGAGACTTAGCTATTTTTTTTACCCGTCGAATGATGCATTATTCTTATTTGATGTTCAATAATCTCTTCATTTACACTTAGATTATCAAATTCAACACTGCAGGGGCTCGACTTAATTTATTTGATATCTCTAATATTCAAATTTTTGATTTAAATTTGAAATGTGAATGAGCGCCACGTGAATTCAATTGTTTTTCGATGAGTCTGTATAAATTTCTTGCAGAGATCAGTTTTTGCAGAAATTTTCTGACATTATATTTTCCAAGTTCGCAAATAATGAATGCATTTGATCACTGATTTAATCCTACTAATATACATATATTATTTAAAAAATTACTGGGGCTTTAGGAGGATAAATAAATATCATGGGACACTTGACACCAATTGATCTAGTCCGAAACTAAGCAAAGCTTGTACTATTGACACTAAGCAATGGATAAACATACTTATACAGATTAATACGTACTTATTATTCATACAAATATCTGCCTCGGCCAGGGATCGAAACGAAAGCTACGTTGTCAGGTTCTCTAACCACTT
Source organism: Choristoneura rosaceana (assembly GCA_037349165.1). Classification (NCBI taxonomy): domain Eukaryota; kingdom Metazoa; phylum Arthropoda; class Insecta; order Lepidoptera; family Tortricidae; genus Choristoneura; species Choristoneura rosaceana. Next base: position 3,941,399 of record JAZBNJ010000007.1, read on the forward strand.
GGCCATCTGGTCGTGATTTATAGTTCGCTATTATTCGTCACCGTATGTTTCCATCAAAATGCGTTGTGACTAAATCCCTGATACACAAGCTGACAGGTACGTATAGTTACATCACATGCATTCTATTGCAGACATAGCCTCGGAATTAGACTTAAATGCATGGATAGAAAGACAACTCTCTATTGAAGATGGAGGCAGAATTAGGTAAAGATGAGAAGAGCGGTGCTAGGGGATGTGTTTGAGATAGATTAGAGAATGTTTGTTAAATGTTTAGGAGCGCTGCGAAGAGATTTGGTTGAACTGTTATAGGTCGATCCAGTACTATACATAGCATGAATGAATTGAACGAAAGTAAATCCTACTAATATTATAAATGCGAAAGTTTGTGAGGGAGTGAGTGAGTATGTTTGTTACTCCGTAACGCTAAAACGTCTGGACGGCTTTGGCTGCAATTTGGTATGTAGATAGCTGGACATCTAGAATAAAACATAGGCTAATTTTTATTCCGATATTCCCACGGAATAGGGATAAAATCTCGAAATAACAACAGAACTGTTGGGCTTAGAGTCATGAAATTTGACATGATTGTTTTCAATATAACGTAAATGAAAACCATGATTTAACTTTCGGGAATTCCCACGGGAATTTTTGAAATTCCAAAATTTCAATTCAGCTGCTGGATCTTATGATTTACGTGTGCGAAGCCACGGGGAAACACTAGTAATGACATAGATAAATACATACTTAACTACATATTAAACATCCCAGACCCGAGATCAAAACATTCGTATTATTATTAGTACGTATTATTCATACAAATATCTGTATTCAGATTGTCTAACCACTTTGCGTGTGTCGCATTAACTTTTTTCATTCATTCATTCATTCATGTGTATTTTAGCTTAATATTCGCGAAACGACAAAGAGTCGTAAAGTAGGCACTAACCCCTCTGTTAAATAATCCACGCGAACTTCGGTTGTATGACCATGTCCATGACAGCTTACTATAAGGATGGACGATATTATCCGCTTTGATATCATATTTTTCGTGTTATTTTGTAACACGCATTTTGTAAACAAGTACACATATCTTCTTATGACACGCTTGTCACTTATTGGATCAATCTTTATTTTAATCTTTTTGTGATACATACATAGACATTATCATTCATTCATTCATTCTATTCATTCGTGCCAACTCTTGTGAATCGAATTGTACTAAAGTCCATCGAGTACTCTAATGGGGTGGAAATTTCGTTGAAGTATGAATATGTGGATGTATGAAAAAGCCAGTGCCTGACCAAAGGACTGAGCAAGACCGGAGGTGTCATCCGTAAAGTACGTCACACATTTAGAGGGGGGAGGGGTATTGTAGTGTATTGTATTGTAACTCTTTATTGTACATATAAAACATATTATGTTTTGACACCTCCGGTCTTATGAAATTTACAAGAGAAAGAGATGTACAAAGGCGAACTTATCCTTTAAGGGATCTCTTCCAGTTAACCTTTGAACGATTGAAAGGACAACAGAAACAAGAGTAGACACTACAATGGAATGATTAAAGAACCGAAAATTTTAAATTAACGTAAACAGTACAACAACAACAGTAGGGGTCAGGTGGTTTGTGACACACACACACACACACACACAAACAAAATAATTGCAATTTTGTGATAATGAGGGGGGACGGGTGCTAAAATGGTCAAAATTGGTGTGAATTGTTTATGGATGGCCCCTATAGGTTAGCAAGCATCTCATTTGGCAAATTTTTCCGTATAATTATGGATTGATGTTGAAAGAATTCGCGTCTAAGGCATCTTGAATAAAAATTCCAATGACTAATATGGGAATTAAGGATGTTTAATAAACTAACCCAACAGCTGAAATATTGCAGTTTTTCTTTAAAGAAAGAAGAAAGAAAGAAGACATTTATTCACTAACACAGAAGACACACATATACAGCAAAATTTATACACGAATAAACCAAAAAATAATAATAAATGAACATGACACAAAGACACTTTTCGAAATTTTAATAGCTAAATTGACCCCGTGTGGTGTCGGGATATAATTACACCTCTCCAATTCTTCCGTGGATGTCGTAAGAGGTGACTGAGGATATAGGTTAAGGTATACCCGTAGGCGACAGGCTAGCAACCTGTCACTATTGTACCGTTTTTGTCAAACTTAAAACCTAAAATTTCTAAAAGTGGCTCCGAAGCGGTAACGTTTCGTGTGCTCTGCCTACCCCATTTGAAGAAGAAGAAGAAGAAGAAGAAGAAAGACATTTATTCACATTCACAAAGACACACAAATACAACAACAAAAAAAAAACAATAGACAGCAAACACAAACAAAACGTAAAGGAAATACCAAAATAAAAATACTTAAACGATTTTGTGCGTCCCCGCAAAAGTGAAACGGCCGCTGACTCAGCATAATGCTGATGATTTGGGAATACTTACAGGCGTGATGTTTGTGTGTTGTATGTGTAAATTGATTTAGTTCCATATAGTGATAGCCAGTATTCTATTAGTTGTACACTCGATGTCCTCGTCGTATATAAAAGAGTACACATTGATCTACCAATTTTGGAAATCTTGTGTCCCTTCGCTCGAAAAAGCTTCAATACTTCCTTGAGGGGCAAACTACACTTCGCCGTATTACACGCCTCGCATGTTTTTATGGGGCACTTCAGGACGTACACTGGCGATGGGGAAAAATAGTACAGCGAATATAAAAGTACCGGGTAATTGAAGGAAAGGAAAAAATATATTTGTGTGATGCAATAAGGCACCGTTATTAAGTAATAACACTAAATAATACCAGAAAAAAAAACAGTCAAAATTAAATGTTTTGTATAAACTGTTTCCGTACTTAATGTTAAGGTAAATACATAAGTAACTTTTTATTTTTTATTTTGAGTTAGTTTCTAGATAAGATCCTCACCGACAATCAGCGCCACGGCTTACAGTGGCTTATGCTGAGTGGGGACCTATTTAGCGTCATGTATGTCTTGTATTTGTTCTATTTTTTTATGGCGTTAAATAAATGTATTTTCTTTCTTTCTTTCTTTCTATTACTGTCTGTTACTCTACGTTTACATGTTTAAACAGCTGAACTGTTTTAAATGTTATTTTGGTAGAAATAGTTTGAGACTCTGAAAAGGACACAAGTAGTTTTTATTCCGAAAAATTGCTTAATTCCCACTGGATAGCGAGAAAAGATTTTTTTTGATGACGAAGTCGCCGGCTAGTGCAATAAAAGACCACATTTTTAACCTTCATTCAATTTTTATGAAATAATCGAGATAATTAACAAAAATGCGACGTTGCCAGCTCAGCAAGTATAAACGCTTTTTGCATAAGTCACATTAAATATAGATTGATAGGGTCACTAATATCTGTTACTTAAAACACTACGACCTTTCTTCAAGGCGGTGAAACTTTTTTTAATAATTTGAACTTTAATTCAAACTAGAACTTAAACTAAGATCAATTTCACTTAAAATAGTAATTTCTCTAAAGAAGTATTTCAATTGCTATTTTAATTGTAATTATGAAAGTTTTGAACAATGACCCTATTCCTTCGTTAGTGACAAATTTTGTGCGAATATTTAAATGGATTACGGTTACTTTGAGATCCTAGCCAATTAACTTAAACCAATTACCTTACTACTTACTCCGCTTCTTCACGTAAAAACAGCTACGGCTGTGCTCATAGTAGAAACGAATAGAGTGATATTTTCCATTTCTGCTATACATTAGTATCAGTAATACTTTACTAGCACTTGTGTAATGGTTTTTGATGATGATGATGATGACAAACCGAATTATCATCAGCCGGAAGACGTCTACTGCTGAACAACCGCCTCCCTCCCTAAAACGGCACAAAGACAACTCGCCACTTGCATCGATGATGTCGTTTTGGTCCACCTGGTGGGAGGCCTCCCAAAGCTTCGCCCTCCATTTTGTGGTCGCCACTCTAAGACTTTTCTTCCCCAATAGTTATCAACCGTTCAACGGTGGTCAAAGGAACAAACCAAAATGCTGATTCAAATCTTCCCAGGTGGCCTAGCGTGAAGAATAACTCACACAGGCATACATAAATGCACGCACACGCTCACAAACGTATGCATTATATAAGCAGGAGTCAGTTTTATGTAAAAAAAATAATTTTATGTGTACCTCTTTACCATGTCCTCAAGTGTACCGTATAAATACACATTTGGACATGGACATTGTTGCGGAGTTTTCCCCGTTTTTGCCTCTATGTGTAAAACTTTCACAGTTATGCCCTAAAGGTCTTGCCTCACTAAGTTTGCTCTAGTTTCGGTCTTCTTGAGTAGTGATGTGCCTTTGTTTGAAAACTCATCACCATCTCGCGGCTTATATTATAAGGTGTTAATTAAATCACTGAAAACCTGAAATAAGTTTTAGTCAAAATACCACAACGGGACTTAACACGCTATTTTACACACTTGTTTTTTACTTGTGTAAAATAGTGTGACAAGTCCCGTTGTGGTATTTTGACTATGAGTGAGAATCACGAAAGTTTAAAGCTGAAATAAGTTTGTTCAGAAGCGAGAGTAAACATAATCTAATGACAGATTTCGTATACAAAACCTGTCATTTGATTGCGATCGCGAGCCTCAGATACGTTAGAAAACACGGCCTTTAATTTTTTTTTTATCTCTTACTGTGTCCTATCCATAAGTTTACAAGTGCAACATAAAACGTTAAAATGTTTCAGTGGCGAGGTTGCATATTATTTCGATAATCTAATAACGGCCGCATTTCCTGGCATTTATATGCATTATGTATGTATGTATGTAAACTCTTTATTATACAAAAGAAAAGAAACAAAATACAATCTTTAGTCAGTTTACTTTTTCTTCAAAAACGGCGAATAGCAACTGATAGTTAAGATTACGACTGAATACCTAAAAGTAAAATTATTAAATATACGAATTTTTTTTTTCGAATCCCGGCCGGGCAGATATTTGTATGAATAATATGAATGTTTGTTCTCGGGTCTTGGATGTTTAATATGTATTTAAGTATTTATTTATCACCAAGTCGTTATTAATTATTCCAATCACCTCATGATGTTTACAATTTAAACGTATTTTTTTTCATAATGTCTTTGTACTAGAGTTAGAATTTCTTTTTCTATTATATTATATTTCTATATATCTATATTTATCGATATAAGTATGTTTATCCGTTGCCTAGTACCCATAGTACAAGCTTTGCTTAGTTTGGGACTAGGTCAATTGGTGTCAAGTGTCCCGTGATATTTATTTATTTATTTATTATTTAAATAATAAAAAAATACTGTTGGGCTGTATATGTGAGGTTGGACGATGCAATTGACACGTCTGCAATAGCGTACTACATTTTTTAAGTTCCCGTAGTTCTAAAAAGTACTTATTATATTTTTTTTATTAAAACTTATTTGGTTTCTTATAGTTATTTTTTTTTCTTCATTTTATTTACTTACATAGATTAGTGTATCGTTTTATATATAGTGTATCGTTTTATTATATTTGTGTATCGTTCCGTGAGTCACAGACGGTTCTGGCAGAAAATCAGCGCTGCAGGCGTCTAACGCTTCAGCATAATGCTGAGTCAGCGACCGTTTCACTTTCGCGAGGACACACAAAATTGTGTAGGTATATATTTAATGTTGATTTCTTATTATTATTATTTGTTTTTGGTTTATTTTTGTATAAATTTTTCTGTATATGTGTGTCTTCTGTGTTAGTGTATAAATGTCTTCTTTTCTTTTCTTTATTTTACTGCGGATACTGATACGAATATCCGGCACATCTCTGCGATCGTGAGTTTAGCGGTGTTTGGATTAGATCAGTTTACCCCTGTTTACTTTCGGTGTAGTTATACCTTGGAACAATCTTTGCTTAAGGTAAAAGCACCAATAGTGGAATTAATGGGAATACATTCTAATCTAATATTATGTAACCTTGTCCTTATTAATTAAATCGATGTCACTAAGACGTTTATTGTAACAAGGTTCCATGGTGGGTCATGAATTTCAGTCCTTGGCCGTACTACGGGCACTTGGCAATGGATAAACATACTTATATAGATAAACTAGCTTTTGCCCGCGGCTCCGCTCGCGTGGTATTCGGTTATCGCGCGCTGTTCCCTCGCGAACTGTACATTTTTCCGGGATAAAAAGTAGCCTATGTCACTTTCGGGCTCATAAACTATCCCAAATCCTATGCCAAAAATCATGTCGATCCGTCGCTCCGTTACGGCGTGAAAGAGGGACAAACATACAAACACACTTTTGCATTTATAATATTAGTATGGATTATATAGTATGGGTATATACATACTAAACGCTCAAGACTTGAGAACAAATGTTTGTGTTATTCATGCAAATCTGCCCGTACCGGGATCGAAGCCGGGACAGTAAGCTTCGTAGTCAGGTTTTCTGTCTACTTAACTATCCGGTCGTCATTGCTTCGTTTCGAATGACGTCAGATTCGAACTGGCAAAACATTTTCATTTGAACCAAAATATGTTCTAACCTAAGTCTTCTCGACTAAAATAAACAGAAAAAGGTCGACCCGAAATCTAATAAACCCTATCCCAAGAACAAGGTTTCACTAGAACCCTTCCCGAGGTCTTGAATAATTTCATTCGTCCCTTGTGTTACATGATATTTTGTGTTTCAGGTACACTTTTGAGGATTAATACAGAAAAAGGTAAATGTCTGAGGTTACCGGGATGAAGTCACGTTGTTTTTGATGTGTGATATGATACGGCTTTAGACTGGTATTACTGGGCAATCAAACCTAATATAAAATAAACATGCAATTCTGCAAACAGCAAAGCTAAAAGTAAAATTCTGAAAAACTTAAGAGAAGTCTCTTCGTTCTCATTCTCCATACAAACGTAGTCCCGGTCTCATTTGAAAACTAGGCGACAGAAGTAGATGAAATTTTGTAAGTATGGCTAGACGTAATTATTTATGCCTGTGGTTTTCAGATTTCCATATAAATGTGTAATTTCAGAATTACAGGAGCTCAAAAGTCGACAAAAAAAAGATGTTAACTTTGCACGAGAATTACAGAAAAAAAAACTATTAAAGCATTTTTACAAAAATCGAAAAAAACTACAGACAAAGAAAATATAATGAAGATCTTGATTGTAAAATATCATTGATTTCTGTGCTGAACTTTTCGTATAATATGAGGACAACGAAACCCAAAATTCAACCGCCCAAAAATCTTAAAAAGCCTACAGCTATCTCGATATACATTAGCGGGAAGCGAAGAAGCGGGCGGGGATTTGCATGGAGGGGACGGCTGCGAGCGCTTATGTCACGAGCGATAAAGACAGCAATATCCCAAACGAATACCTAACGCGGACGCGCGGCCGGCAGGGAAACTTCTCTTAAGAGCCCACGGCCCTTTACCTACTTCATTACCAGCCAGAAGACGCCCACTGCTAAACAAAGGTAACCCTTTAACACCACAATGAGCGACAACTCGCCAATTTCATCCACCCTTTGCCCGCAACTCTCACGACGTCGTCAGTCCATCTAGTGCAAGGCCTGCCAGCGCTTCTTCTGTTTCGTGGTCACCACCCGAGGTCTTTTCTCCCCCAACGGTTATCTCTTCTTCGAACGATGTGGCCTACCCATTGCCACTTCAACTTGCATATTTTTCGAGCTATGTCGATGACTTTAGTGGGGCATAACCAAGCCTACCATGGTGTTTTTTCTTGAAAGCCCGTATCAAATCTCTAAGCTGCCACGGCTTTAATATGTTCCATTGTTAGTTTAATTTCGTTACGCAAAACAAATTGTCAAGACAGCAAACTTTGTCATAAGAAGAAAAGAATTTCCCTTCATCCGTCCAAGTTATTTGCGCGTTGAAAAAGTGGCTCGAACGTAACGACGACATTTCTCATGGATCCTGTTATGAAACATTGTTATCAATTTACATCGGAACATTTCCTTTTTTTACTGACATTTAATTTTCTCTTCCTAAAAGGGAACGTTAATCTTGCCGCAGATAAGTTCGGGTTATCCAAACGAAAGTTTTGTAGGATATGTGAAACTTAATAAACTGGTACTTACATCATACTGGTACTTTGGTTTTTGCATAAGCTCAGCTATCGTAAGGTCGCGGGTGAGCAAGGAAATCCTTTTAGTTCATTGGTAAGTACTTTCTGTAATTCTCGTTTGTGTAAAGCTAATTTTATGAAGTAAACTATGTAATTTGTCTGTGGTTTGTTAGTGCGTTCAAAAAAAATATGGCCCTGTCCAACGGAGTACAATTTGGTCAGTGTCTAGTGGGTTTTGTCGTGGCACGGTAAAAAAATCTAGAAAACGATGTTAATGAGTGATGAACGATGACAGCGTGAATCGGAACAAAAACACGTGGAGGTTATAACGCTGCAGTCGGGCGTATAAAAAAAGTGTACATTTTCTTTTTTTTTATTTTGGAAAAAAATATGGTTTTTCCTACTCAGAATTAAGAGCACAATCGATTCCGATTGTTTAAAAAATGACCTCATTTTTTATACAAAATTTTATGAGTCAGTTTTATCACGTCCATTTTGAGTGTATGAAACAAAACGTCGCAAAACTGCCATTTTTTTGGGATTTTTTTTTAGACTATCGGAATCGATTGTTCTATTTAATTCTAAGTAGGAAGAACGATATTTTTTTCCAAAATAAAAAAAATGAAGCGTACACTTTTTTCGAAACGCTCAGTCGACAGTGCGTAATAGTTCTAACCCCTTTTAAGTTTTCCTGTCCATTTCTAAATGAAACATCTGTAATTTATTCTTTATCCCGCTGCTTACCAACGATTTAAGCTTTATGATATTTTAGCCTGATTGCTGACAATTTGGCCTCAAATGCGGATTCCTACTTTTTGCTGTTCCGCGAATAATGTTCGTTCCCCAGTAAATATATAGAGGCGTGTGCTACAATAACAGTAGTAAATTGGTTCTTTCTGTAATTCTCGTTGGTGTATATTATTTTGTATATTATTTTAATATTGCACGCCCAATAAAGGTAGAACATAAGAACATATTGTAGAACTAAGACCTTTTGTATTGACTATGTTCTGGCAATAAACATATTTGAATATTCGATTTATTTTGTAAAGTTTATTTTATGAAATAAACTAATTTATGTGGTTTATTGATGAGAGATTACTGTTTGGAGTTTTGGATGACCGTGAAAGAAACAAAAAAAATGGAATTGAAATCTTCTTCTTCTTAAAATGCCTCTCCGACTAGCAATGGTTGGCAGTCAGTTCTGAAGGCGAGGCGAAATAAATGAGCAGCACTCCCCAAGGATCCCTCAGCCAAGACTTCTTTGTCGTGTCTTTTGCCAGCGATTTTGCCCACCATAATGAGCTGCAGAAGACAGTATCTATCATGTCGCAACACCATGCCCCAGATACGCTACTTTTCTTTGCCGGATGATATTCCAAAGATATCGTTTCTCGGTGACACGTAGTAGGACCTCTTCATTAGTCACCCTCTGTGTCCAGCTTAAAAGCTGAGTTGAAATAAAAAATACAAAAGACTCCAAAAAGTAATCCATCTGATTAACTTGGGTTATTTTTTTGCTAGAAGCGCTCCCAAGTCCCAACTAAACTTACCCTGACGACCGCCCACCTTAGCTTTCGCTTACAAAAAGCTCCTACCCTCAAAGCTTGAGGTCAGGCTGCAGATCAAGTGTCACTTGACATGTTTCGTTCACGTTTACATGTACATGCGTTGGAGTTGAGGTCGAGGGTTAGGTGCGAGTGAAAGGGGTGATTAGTGGCATGTGGTATACGAGTAGGTGTGAGTGAAAGGGGTTAGCATGTGGTAAGATTGCGAGAAATCAAAAGAGATTATGTTTTTAGTAGATTATTTAATCACTGGGATTATAAGCGTTGGGCGCGCGTGGGAATTACAGCCCAAGCCCTTCTGATCTGTGAGGACGCTTGCCGATGACGTATACAGGCTATGATGATGTGTTAGTTTAATTAAACACCCCCGATTCAGTCAAGTTTTAAAACTCATCAAATTTGAATTACTGCATTTTAAAAGAGACTATGCTTACTATCTATAAGGCTCCATTTTTATCAGAGATGTGCGAGGTAGTCTTGCGAGGAATGTGTTTTTCATGAACCAATAAAAACGCTACATTTACCTATCCTCGCATAGCACATCTCTGGTGGTAACAGTTGAGCGGAGCAAGGCGAGGTAAACACATTCGCTCACATCTGTAAGAGATTTTTTCAAACTCAAACTCACAACATTTATTGACAACAAAAACACACTACATCACAACAAAAACGCAGTATAAACATAAATAGGAGAAGAGAGAACAAATTAGAGACGTTATGATTTTTTTATTCGACTGGATTACAAACGAGCAAGTGATGAACAGATGGTCCCAAAGGTAGACCAGCGCCGTTCGTAAGACAGCAGATTGCTGATTTGGGACCATTTCGTGACATGCATAAATATATTTTGTTTTTTTGTTTCTTAATTTTATTTTTATCCATTGTTTTTTCTTTCAAGTGGGTCTCCTGATGTTAAGAGGTCACCATCGCCAATAAACATCTGCAACACCAGGAGTATTACGGACGCGTTGCCAACCTAGAGGCCTGAGATGGGATACCTCAAGTGCCAGTAAATTCACCGGCTGTCTTACTCTCCACGCCGAAACACATCAGTCCAAGCACTGCTACTGCACGACAGGATTAGCAAGTAAGATGGTGGTAGCAATCCGGGCGGACCATGCACTAGGTCCTACCACCTGCTAACTACCTATAAGCTCAAGCAGTAAGGAAGCTCCTAAGCTACGATCGAAACGAACACACTCACACAGACGCTTACTCTACACGGCCTCTAAGGGGGTCTCGCGGCAATGCAAGTACCGCGAGTTCCCTCAGAGGCTGTGAAGAGCGCGCGTCTGTGTGAGTGTGTTCGTTTAGATCGATTAATTCGTAGCTTCCATGCTGCTTTAGCTTATATATACTGTGCTATAAGGCTCCATTTCCACCAGAGAAGTGTGTGTCTTACAAGTAATGAGTTTTTCATTTGCATATCCTCGCATAGCACATCTCTGGTTGAAGCTAGAACAAAATAAAAATATCGACTTCCCCACCTCAATATCTCCAGCAAGGATCAAGGCCGTCTTCCGAACAAGATCAAACTTTTCCGAGGCATTAGCGAAATGAAAACTCATGTAGTAAGTAGGGATGTCAAAAGAACACTGCGAAGTGGGAATCGGGCTGACCGGGGAGACAGCTATTCAGAATGCTGCCGAGTCAGCCCTAGTTGTGACATACGGGGTCACGGAACGGATGCAAACGCGCGGTCGTAATGTGAGTGTGAAATGAAATAAATTGTTAAAAAAAAAAAAACAGAAATAGTTTATTGCAGACCAGGGTTCATAGTTTGTTACTAGTTACATAAATTTTACATAATTATACATTATATTTATTATACATAATAGTAACTAGTGGTTTTTTATATTAAATACTAGGTTGCACGCACACGACTAATCAACTATATTGGCATGCAAATATTATATACCTACCTATCTAATTTTAAACGGATTTTAGAGAAAAAACATATATAAAAATTATATTAAATTTACAAGGAAAATTATAACGGCTAAGAGTGCATGAGAATTATTAGTAGTTTAAGAGTAAATAGCAACTTAAGGTAGAAAATATACCTAAACTTGGAAGGTTTCGTACAAAATACGAAATCTTTAGAAAAATATTACTTATTATTTAGAAGTGGCTACGGAAACAGCTACCTTGGGCGTGTCCGATACGCTCTTGACAGGTTTTTTTCTCACAGCTACAACTATTTTCTATCTTTAACCAGCTGGCACGCACAAACTAATTCTCCGTGTGTTCCCTCCCACAAGATAAGATCTTTGCGGCAAAAGCCGCATTTTATTGAATCTGTACGTGTCTACTTGTGGGACGGATAAAATTGTTATTGCGATTGCGCCAACCCTGTCTTTATGTCTTTTTGATCTAATGTCAGGTGTTCAGGTGGGTTACATTGTCATTTTTCTAGAAGTGCTTCGTCAGGAGAAAAGATAATAATTGAGTCTACGCTCTGTTATTTTATAAAGCGCGTGCTCGTATATTCGAGAATTTTCTAGAATCTTTATATAAATAGAAAGAACGAAAATTCATTTTCTCAATAATGCCCGTAAACGTTAACATTATTTTTTACATTCAGAAGGCGAAGTGCATTGTTTGTTTATGGTCAGCGAAAAATTAAAAAGTTAAAAAGATTGCAGGCGCGCTAGCTCGACAATAATTTTTTATTGTTTTTATTAATTAAAAAAAAAGAAAAAAAAAGGGAAATTGTCTTTTCAAAAATCAATATCTCAAAAATGGCAAAAATAAATCGTAACTATGTTTATGTATTATAAAACAATCCAGACAAAAAGTGAGTTAAAAAAGAAGGTGCATGGAGATGGATGCATGGATGCATTAGTCTCAGTTTCATCACACCTGAGGGAAGCCGAGGCGGGAGGCTCGCTCTAGACTAAAATTGAAGCATTGTTTTTCCTAATGATGCATCGTAAAGACAAAAAACGGAACCCTAAAAACGCGTTTGAGTTCTAGTTTGGAGCGGTTGTTAACGTTAACTGACTGTGACGTTTGCTGTTGTTCGTGATCGCGTCGTCTATGAAAACAGCAGAACTTCGTGTCGTGCGGTCTCTCTGACACTTATACTATTTAATACGAGAGCGAGAGGGACGGTACGATACGAACTTCGAGTTTCGTAGTAGCCCTGCAGGTGACGTTTTAAGTGTGCTCCCTCCGCCTCCAGTTTTTATGCTCTAGATACCTGATGACCTAGTGCTTAGTGCTTCGACCTAGAGTTGAGTAAAGCTCCAATTGACATAGTTTTCACCGAGAAAAGAATACCTGAGAGCGGTCTGTGAAATAGGAAACTTTTTCTATAGTGAGAAAAACGTGTCGTAGAATCCAAGTCGTGCCAATCATTGACTACCTTTTGTAGTGTATTTTAGATATTTAATTGATTCAGACTTTACTTTTTGGATGTCCATATCAATGAACTATGCCGTACCTATGCTATGACGTATGCTTGTGAGACATGGACGTTGACTGCTGGGATAATCCATGAGTTAAAAGTGACGCAGCGTGACATGGAGCGAGTCATGCTCGGCATAACGCTACGCGATCGAGTCCGGAACGAGCTTATTAGAAAACGCACGAGAGTGGTCGATGTGGGACATAGAGTCGCGAAGCTGAAATGGGCTTGGGCCGGCCACGTGTGCCGACGACATGACGAACGGTGGAGTAAACGCGTTTTGGAGTGGAGACCCCGGCTAGGCAAAAGAAATGTTGGCAGACCGCCGGCTCGATGGTCCGATGACATTGTGGAGACAGCAGGACCGGCCTGGAAGAGAGACAGATAGTCGATTTGGATGGAGAAAGGTTGGAGAGGCGTATGCCCAACGGTGGGCGAAAACACGCTGAAGAAGAAGAGATTAACTATAATCTCGACTTCGTCTTTGTGTGTCTGCATGTTAATATACATGTGTCTCATCGTGGTTTGTAAGGCACAAGGTAAAATAAATGTAGGATTAACATTAACAAACCGTTAAATGCAGGTTCTTGATTCATTTAGATCTTGGACCCACGAGGAGGTTACCAGGACGTGCACGCCTACTAGATACTTTGTTCCCGGTGTTAGAGGAAATGGTAACATGACGCATGTCACTACAAGGTTCCGTCCGAGTGTCACTAACAGTCCCTTGCGACTGGGCAAGGCCGCGGATCCCAAATCTGTATAAGCACAGGGGATCAAACACAGCAGGGCTGTTTTTAACATGGCAGTGAGCGACATAATGATGCCTAGCGATGCGGTTAGAAAGTAATTGGGTTAATTTAAGTCAATGTAAATTAACAAATTATAATTTGTAGGTAGTTAAACAAAATTTATTTTTGTTCTAGCTTTTGCCCGCGGCTCCGCCCGCGTAGTATTCGGTTATCGCGCGCTGTTCCCTCGGGAACTGTGCATTTTTCCGGGACAAAAAGTGCCTATGTCACTCTCCGGTCCATAAACTTATTCGTCTTAAACTTCTTTTCTTCTTTAAAATCTTAATGCCAAAAATCACGTCGATCCGCTCTCCGTATTGACGTGAAAGACGAACAAACATATACACAAACACACACACTTACGCATTTATAATATTAGAATGGAAGTATGTAGTAAGATATTTCTAGTCGTTTTGCGGGAAAGGTTTTTTGTTTTTTCATGTATTATATGTACCCTTACAATTGAATCCCGATCCTTTAAGAAAATCTCGTCTATATATGTGTTCCTATATTTTGGTAAAAGGTTTGATCTGATTTTATCCAAACAGCGTGTCAAACCGCGGAGCACAACTAGCCACTAGCTAGGCGTCTGCTATAATTTTCTCCATCGAATTAGGACTCTGTTTCCCGGGTCCCTTTTTTACGAGGCCCGTTTGGCGTTCCTCCACGCCCGCCTTTTTGCAACGTAATTCGTTTGTCACGATATAGTGATGGGACACGGTTCGATAATTACTCGTAATTAGTGTCGATAGAATCATCACAAACTTAATGCTGCTGATGCTGGAGATTTATTACGCATGATGACAAGCAATCGATGAATTTCAGTCGATTTCGTTGGTGTGCTTTATTGACTGAGATTGCTGAATGACTTTAATTTGTCTTTATCCCGCATGCTGTTAGCCCCGCATGCATTTATAGACTGACTTATCGACCAATTAAAATAATCTCTAGTAAATATTTTAAAATATAGCGAAATAAAACTCAGCAGAAAACAAGATATATACCAGCACAAAAATTCACACATTAAAGTCGCCGCCGCATTTCGAGTCTCATAAACACGGATTTCCCCGACTTTATTAAAAATTCAAACATCTCAAAGGAGGATTCATGACGTGATGCTTGGCTGCGGTTTTCTGCCGCAGGAATAGACTGTTATATAATATGCACTTGACAGCTCGGAGGTTGGTCTTCTCACCGATAGAGGTCATCGTTTTCTTTTCTCGGTTTATAGCGACTATTTTTTGCCGCTGACGCAAAAAAAAGGGTGTGGAGAGGAGGAGGAGGGGTGTTCAAAGTCAAAGGTTTATTTATTCAAAAAGTAGGTTTCATGGTCAACAGGTCGCTGCTCAAATACAATAGGGCCACAAATAAAAAAAAAATTGTAATAATTGCATTAGAAATAGCAATTAAAATGCAATCATTGCGATAGGATTTTTTTTTAATTGTGGCCCTTTTGTATTTAAGCAACGAGGTGTTATGCCAACATTTGAAAGTTTTCCACTTTTTGCCGCTTACACGGCGGCGAACAAATTTTATAACAATAGCTTTTCATCTACATGTAGGTACCTACCTAATTTATGCTAATTTTTAAGTATCTGAATGTAAATACTTGACCACGTTCAGAAAGTATCATGTAAAACTGTCCCGTGTTTGAGCTTAATGCAACCGTTTTAAGATGCACTTTAGCTACAAATAACTAAAAACTATGAAAAAAAACTTTATAACAAAAAATGGAAACGACTTCAATTAAAAAGTTTATTTAATAAAGACATTTATATTTTTCATAAACGAAAAAGTTTTTAGGTACTTCTGTAGGCGATAGGTTATTTAGTCTAGCCTTCTCTTATATCTAGGTCATAGTAAGCCGAGCTTAAACTGCCGCTTGTGATTGTTGCCTCCCATGAGGAATATTAGCGTGCGGTCCCCAAGCTAGAATAGTTTCAATTGACAGCCTATTGCTGTTGGCGTCTAGTCACACGCATCTAATTTACAAACATATCTACTATACTTAGTACAATTTATTTCGTATATCGAATTACAATAATATAGTATGTACTAGCTTTTACCTGCAGCTTCGCTCGCGTGAACCAAAAACAGTACAAAGAAGCAAGCAACTAAGCAAACACGCAAGCAAGCACGCATGCAAGCATGAAAGCAAGCAAGCAAGCAAACAACAAATCAAGCCAGCGTAGTCTCAAATGTAAAAAAAATTGTGCAAGCAAGCATGCATTCAGGGCGGTATTCAAGCAAGCAAGCAAGCATGCAAGGAAGAATGCAAGCAAGCATGCAAGAAAGCAACTAAGCAAGCATGCATTCTAGCATGCAAGCAAGCATATAAGCATACATGCATGCATTGTCTCATATGTGTAAAAAATAGAGCAAGCAAGCATGCAAGAGTAAATGATATAGTATTTTCCAGAACATCCTTACGCAATTTATGAATGACTCCTAGATTAAACTTCATTTAAGACGTGAGTTAACTTGTGAGTAACATCATGGATGACTCTTATAATCGGAAGGGCCTATTTAATTCTAGTTTTAGCACCGTCTTATCATTTTACCATCACCACTTCTTTCTCACCCCTATCTTGAATACATAAATATCAAACATCCCTACCATACCAAAACCTGGGAACTGCATAATTTTTCGACCTTATCGAGCCTTAAGTCATGGCAGTCGTAAAATTATATTGCCTCATCGATATCGATAATTTACGACACAACACTAGGGCTCTATGCGTGCTATAGGGCGTCACATTTCTATGCAAATGTGGGTAGTATGCGAATGACAACATGAGGGAAAACGAGTGGAAAAACATACTATTAAGTTTATGGTAAAAGACTTATTGTGATATTGATATATGGGGTGAATTAAGTTTGGGATACATTAACTGTTTGTCGTTCTTGTACACTTGGAATGTATATGTCGGCGGCCGATCGTAAAATCCGCCAGATCACGAAATTCCTAGGCATATCGTGAAATGGCGCCATTTCATGAATTTACTAAAGAACATCCGCCATATCGTTCAATACTCACCGTTTGACGATTTGCCTAGTGACGTTTAGGCAGATCATAAAATTCCTAGGCATATCATGAAACGCCGCCAAATCGTTTCTGGCACTTCGCCGGCCGATGCCGCGGCTCGCTCGCTTCGCTCGCTCGGCTCGTGCGTAGTGGTCACAATTCATACTAACCACTCCTCGCTTCGCTCGTCGTTCCTATTTTTTCCTTTTTTTCAGCATATCACGATATGCCCGCTCTAAAGCTAGGAATATCGTCGAATGCGTTGCTCTAATCGATCTGCCGTATTGTTTCTCAGGTACATCGTGATATGCCTGGGCAGCTTTTAGGCATATCATGAAATGGCGCCATTTCATGATGTGCCTAGGAATTTCGTGATCTGACGGATTTTACGATCGGCCGCCGACATATACATTTACTATACTTAGATGGTTTAGGTAACTAACTAAATATAAACAAAACATTGAACTATCTAAACATTAAATTTGGTACGCCGTAGGTGTTTGTTTTGTTCGAATAGACGGAGAAGGCATCACATTTATCCGTCACATAAAATTAATCAATGGGCAGTGAAACAGCTCCTAAGTGTCAAGGCTCGGATACCGGTTAAATTTCCAAACCGTTATCATGTACTTGGCGCAAAACCTTTTCATTTTGGTTTCGTTCGCGAAACCGTTATTTTTAAACCGGTTTTTAAGGGAACATTTCCATAAAGTTCTTGTCAGTTTGGGCTTAGAACAATAAAAACCGGTCTATTCCGGCGCAGGATAAACGTCGCTGCCCGCCGCTGGCCGGCCAGCTGTCACTCGTCGAATAAACCGGTTTATTTAGGTGGTAGTTAAATTCTTAAAAACGTTCGCGTTCTTATGAAAGTTCGGAGTTAAACCGAAATAAACTGGTATTTACCGCTATTTTATAAACCGGTTCTGAGCCTTGCCAAGTGTCAATCCAGAGGTCGTAATGTCTAAAATGACATTCACAATCGCATTTTCTGTTTCTTTCTATGATGATGACGACTAACTCAAAAGATTTATGCTTAGAAATCTAAATGAAGTGATCTTAGCATGTCAGTGCCATACTACCTAATCTAGTTTCTGTTTACACGTCACGTTCAGTTTACGTAGATTTAAGTACAAGCAACGTCTGCTAAATTATCTCAGAACACTACTCTTATATACAAGCATTAATTTAGACCAGGGTTTCTCAAACTTATTGCTCCATACCCCTGTTAAAGTTTTAAAACGAGACCGAACCCCTACCTCCGTAATGAACGTAAGAATTTCTTTGCTCACTCGCGGTCTTATGATAGCTAAGTTTATGCAAACCATGCGTGTTCATGCAGTTTCTCCACCTCCAACACGCACAAATCACACAAACCCATCTATCACCTTCATCACACTGCACTGACGCGTTTAGAACTCAACCAGAGCTCATCTTTAGAGCAACACGACCGTACATCATGCTACCAAATGTTAGACCAACATCCCAAAAGAAAATATTAAAATTGGCTGCTCGAGAAACTAAGGTTTTTTTTTCAGTCATCATCATAATATAATAAAACTTAAGAAATACAGGTAAGAAAAGTCTGCAACCATTACGTAAATCTTGTTGCGAACCACCTACCGTCGAATACCGAACTCCTAGGGGTTATAGAATGTCAGAATTAACTTTATTGTTTAGCCGTGTTACATAGATTAGGTTAAGTTCGCGTACCACACTTTGAGAAACCCTGATTACGACTAATACGTGTTATAAACGCTTTCATAAGACAAGTTGATAATTGCCGACAACGTTTTAATCTTAAACTATAATTTAAATTTAATTACTTATAAACTTGAAAATTTAAAAACCCCCAAAGTTATTTCAAAGTTCCGATAAACGTTTTAATCTTTAATTATAATTTAATTTTAATTACTTTAAACTTAAAACTTTTAATACTCCCAAAGTTATTTCAAAGTTCAATACCGTTTCTAAAGAAACATAACTAAGAACCATCGCAAGAAAACTCGTTTTCACGAATTAATAACCGCATTAAAATCGGTCCAGCCATTTTAGAGCTCCGTCCAAGTTGCAAGATAAAGACTTTTGATCTCCGGTTGCGCTCTATTGCCTCCATAATAGAGTGGGTATTGGAACTACGGGAGATCTCGCCTTATCAGCTTTCCCACCTTCTTGTAGAGCATTATTTCATTTAATTTCACAAAATATTCATATTATCCGAAAAATTCGAATATTCGAATATCGAAATCGAACTATTCATTTTATTCGAATTTAAAAAAAGGTTCGAATATTGCAAACCCTAGCTACGATGCCGAAGATAAAGACATTGACGTTAAACTTATAACGCCCTCCTTTTTGCATCAGGGGTTAAAAAACGGTCAAACTCATTTATATTTCAGTTAAGAAATAAAAACATTTACGTTCGTTTTGTATCATCAGCATCATCATCCCAGCCTATAATACGGCCCACTGCTGGGCACAGGCCTCCTCTCAGAATGAGAGGGCTTGGGCCATAGTTCCCACGCGGGTCCAGTGCGGATTGGGAACTTCACACGCATCATTGAATTGCTTCGCAGTTTTGTGCAGGTTTCCTTCACCGTAAAACTCGTGGTAAATTTCAAATGTAATTCCGCCCATTAATTTCAAAAAACTCAGAGGTGGAAGCCGGGGTTTGAACCCACGACCCTCTGCTTGAGAGGCGATAGGTCAAACCACTAGGCCACCGCGGCTTTTTTTATATTCGTTTGTATGAACATCCGTAACTAAAGAATCTTGTTTACCTATACCTATGCTTGCTTGATAGCATTATAACTTCCACAATGAGGCAATGATTTATATTTGCGTAGTAAATTTTCTCGCGCACTCAGACAATACCAAGTGTTAGTGACAGCTGCTGGAAACACAAGGGAGAATATGTTGTGAGTGAAAGTAAATACGTGGTTGAATTGTGATTTTTATTTTTAACCCGCAATTTAACTTTAGTTATTGTTATTATTTTTAAATTTAATTCTCATTTGACATTGTACATAATCCTTATTCTATTTTTAACTGACATTTTATTGTAATTTGCTATTATCATAAATACCTATTATTATTTTTTGTATATAATTTGACGATCTTTTTGTGAATATCTTATAACTACCTTACATGTACTTTTAATGCATTTTTTAATAAGGAAATAAATGAATATATCTATCTATCAATGAATACTGAAATTTTTTTTTTCAAATAGCTGGCAAACGAGCATGCGGGTCAACTGATGGTAAGCGATCACCGCCACCCATAGACATCTACAGCATAATTAGGACTGCGGGTGCGTTGTCGGCCTAAAGGGGAGGATAGAGGAGGGGAAAAGGGGGGAGGGGAGTTGGGCCTCTGGATCTCCCGCTCACCGTAAAGCTCACAATAGCAAAACCACTATTTCACGCCGGTATTCTGTGACAGTGTGGTGGTGTGGAGAGCTGTGTGGTATTAACCCCGTCGAGCCGGCCTATTTATACTGCAGCTAGCAAATGGTTACCGTAAGGCTCTGCCGCATGTAATCACAATTATATCATTTAGAACAATAGCGTAGATTCAAAGCTTGCTTCTTCTTGAAAATCGAAGTTCGTATTGTACCGTCTCTCTCACTCTCATATTGAATAATATTAGCGTCAATGGAATAGCACGATACGAAGTTAAAATTTTGCACTTCGTAGTATAGGGCCTAATGCTTCCCCAGCCGATGCCGCGATACGCTCGCTTCGCTCGCTTGACTTGCTCTCGATATTAATGGAAATTTGTACTTTAAAGTTGAATATTTCGCAAAGACATCACTGAATCGAAACTTGTCTTAGCAACCCCCAAATGGTTTTGAGAGACCTATCCAACGATACTCCACACTATAGGGTTGATGAGAAGAAAACACCCCCATTTTACGTCTATGGGAAAAAAAAGTTTTATTGTTCCATTTTTTCGGCATAGTTTACATATACATATTTTCGTGCAAAATTACAGCTTTCTAGCATTGACAGTCCTTGAGCAAAGCCGCGGACGGACAGACAGACAGACAAAGACATGGCGAAACTATAAGGGTTCCGTTTTTGCCATTTTTTTTTCAAATTTTATTTGCCAAAGACAAAACGCTGCGTTTCTTCGTGTAGCAACATTCCGTGTGATTCCATCCATGTTAAATTGCAGTAGCGAGCTGGAATAATGAATACAAAGTCAGATGTACTCTACGGTCACTAACACTATTGTGAATTATTTACTCTTGGAGTTAATGCCAGTGCGCAGCGAATAAATTTGTAAGCTAATTTGTCTCTTTCACTTTGGTTTATATGTAAGGTGTATTTTTAATCCTCGATGCAAAAAGAGAGGTTTTTTTTTTCATGCGACTGGATGGCAAACGAGCAAGTGGGTCTCCACCGCCCATAAACATCTGCAACACCAGGGGTATTGCAAATGCGTTGCCAACCTAGAGGCCTAAGATGGGATACCTCAGGTGCCAGTAATTTCACCGGCTGTCTTACTCTCCACACCGAAACACAACAGTGCAAGCACTGCTGCTTCACGGCAGGATTAGCGAGCAAGATGGTGGTAGCAATGCGGGTGGACCTTGCACAAGGTGAGGTGAGGTGTTATAAGTTTGACCGCTATGTGTGTTTGTGTGAATATTCGAGCGTTTTGACCGCGCGGTCAAACTTCATTAGTTGTTGGCAACGCATCTGCAATACCCCTGCTGTTGCAGATGTTAATGGGCGGTGGTGATCTCTTACCACTAGGAGACCCACTTGCTCGTTTGCCTTCCAGTCGAAAAAAAAAAAAAGAAGATAATGGTGTATTTTTCCGTCTAAGGAATGGAACCCTAAAAATACCTAAAATGTTAATAAATCACATTATCAGTGAATGTAAAGGAATTTAACAATTTCCTTTAACCTCTTAATAAAGGCCACCCAAAGCCGAGTTAGTTTTAAATTTATAGTGTCACAGTAAAACGTCAAAAATGTCACTTAAGTCGCTTTACCGCACTAAATAAAATATCTACTTATTGAGATTAGAGTTATCGTTTTTGTATTGAGACGTCACCGTGGAGAAAGGAATGAACGGAGATGGCTACGCGAGTACTGTGATTGCTATTCTATCCTAAACTTGACACGAGTTTATAATATGTTCTCTTAAATAAGTACGTTTATTGGTAATGCGCAACAAAAACGTTGTATGTTTGGAACATAGTATCATTAAAACAGCTGCGAAATATTTCCTTTTGATGATGACTAACAGACAACACAGTTGAAATCAGTGAAATGAGCTAAAGACTTGAAATTCGGCAGAAATTATTACAGAGAATTTTCAATACCATGTGATTTGTTTTTCTTATATGTGTAAATAACTGTTTCTCTCTCTCTCTCTCTCTCTCTTTCTCTCTAAATATTCCAACAAATAAAGTTTTATTTATTCCTAGAGACAAAACCATGGACATCTTAAGCTACACAATTTAATAAATACTAAACATTGCTTTTATTTGGTGTTAAAATATTTATAATCGATAGAAAATCCTTTATGTCGTTTTCACATCCACCCAATCTTTGTCTATTTTTTATTTAATTTTGGGCTCGTTTTTCATTATCTGTCGCTTCCTATAGAAAAACTGAACTTTTTTACTGAACTGAACTGAAATTTATTGTCAAGGTTATTTTAATATCGGTAGTATTTTACCTGCTCTGAATTTAAATTAAAACAAAAGGCGCCTCCATAGGACTAAGTACTACATGGTAAATAAATAACCCCGTGTGTAGGCCGCCGCCCACTGCTGTTGTAAAACTGGCTTATCTTATAATTTAAACAAATAGAATGACATGCTTTTATTAGTAGATGTTATTTATGAAAGGGTCACAATCACAATGTTGTGATTGTACTTGTGGCTGTGTTGTTTTTTTTAACAAAAATTGCAGAAATTGTATTTTAATAATCATCATCGCCATCATCACTCTGAGAGGACGCCTGTGCCCAGCCGTGGGACGTATATAGGCTGGGTCGATGGGATGATGATGAAACAATTTTAAAATTGTTGAAACTCTACTCACATTACTAAATTAAAAATACATACTTATGTGTAGTGACACATCAGGAAATTGCTTACGAATTTCATACCAGTGACTATTTTGCGATTGCGAAGCGGCATTTTTACGTGATATAGAAATAGAAGTATGGCCACTTGTATATTGTCCTTTAATGTATATTGTTTTCATATGATGTATACATATAGCTCTGGATAGGGAGATGTGGAAGTCGAGAGTAGAGGCCTTTGCCCAGCAGTGGGACACAGTTATAGGCTATATATAGTAATAATAATATGATGTGATCTTTAATAGTAAGTTTTATCTTGAGGGCGGTAAATAAGGAATTACGAACGAGAGTTTATGAGCCTCGAAGTCGAAGAATGGCTTTAACAAGCCGATTTTTCTTATTCCAGTACCTAACAATGTTTTTTATCATATTTGTGATTAAAATTGTAGATATAGATATATCTAAGACAAAAAATATTATTTTCACTTCACATGCTCGTAAAGTTCGTGTTTATGCTGGATCTAGGCGACATAAAATGATTTTTTATGCACTAGTGCATAAAATAAAATCTTCGTCTAAGATCAAGGTAATCAAGTGTCAACAGCCACAAACAAAGAAGTTTAAAAATATAGTTTTTTATAATTTTTAAATTATATAAAATTAAAAATCAATGAAATCAATCAAAATAAATCAATAAAAAAAAAAAATCGCCGTCGAAGTGAAAAGCAGAGTGTAAAACTCGAGCATTAAACCCATTTTCCCCTCGACGTGTCTATCCACCCTCGCCATACCGTCTCGGGCGGCTATATGAACGTCTCATTTTATGCTCTCATTGTACAATCTACTATTTTACAAAAATTGTCCGTACACCTGGTGCAGGTTGGAAGAGGAGCGTAGGTAAGCATTTTTCTCATAATACTTACCGAAATGATAATGACAAAAAAAATGCAAAGCATCTGAAACATCAAATACTAGTCAAAATATTTTTCCTTATTTAAATATATGTACGAGTCCTTTTCATCCTATTGCATTCTCTTTTTCGCCCCGTTTCCCCAGGCAAATGTATGAACATACCCTCTAACAATAAGTATTTTTCTGCCCCAATTATGCCTAATGTTGTTAACTCAACCCTGTTTTTAAAATAATAATGTACGGGCGTATAAATCGCGTATTTCCACCGTGATGGAACGAGGCCGTGCCGAAACGCGTTGCGGACTTGCGGAGCTTCATTACGCATTCCTTGCGGGAATTCAAAAAATACTGGGAAAATATATTTTAACTTTTATTGTAATCTCTTGCATGCGCTGTTTCTGTAGCGGAGAAAATACAGTAGGACGATTTGAGGAGGCTTCATCCCTATTTTATTGACACTGCGTTATATTGGGAGTTACTGGTGTTAGCAACACCGATTGTGGCTCTCTTGCTTCGGCGTCTACGCTCCATAATTATCATCATCATCATCCCAGCCTATATACGTCCCACTGCTGGGCACAGGCCTCCTCTCAGAATGAGAGAGTTTGGGCCATAGTTCCCACGCGGGCCCAATGCGGATTGGGAACTTCACACGCACCATTGAATTGCTGTATTTTCAAAAAAATCCTGCGGCTATATTATGTCTACACTTTGGACACTAATCAATGGATAGTGAAAGAGCCCTTAAGTGTCGAATCAATCAACCATTTATTTAATTAACGGACAAGTTGCAGGTGGCAGGACTTTGTGCAAGGTCCACCCGGATTGCTACCACCCTCTTGGTCGCTAATCATGTCGTGAAGCACCAGTGCTTGCACTGTTGTGTTTCGGCGCGGAGAGCAAGACAGCCGGTGAAATTACTGGCACTTGAGGTATTCCAACTTAGACCTCTAGGTTGGCAACGCATCTGCAATACCCCTGATGTTGCAGATGTTTATGGGCGGTGGTGATCTCTTACCACCAGGAGACCCACTTGCTCGTTTGCCTTCCAGTCGAATAAAAAAAAAAGTTTGCCCCATAGTGAGTGAGCACCATAAGCACTCTTCTTTTTATCATTACGGTCTAAGCACGTTTCTGCTTCGCATAGATTCATTTCCTTCTCTCAGAATGAGGTGCATTGCGCAATTCTAATCTAACGTGGGTCCAGTGTGGATTGGGAACCATTAGTTTGATTTACACGTGCAGGTTTCCCTAAAGTTCATGGTAAAGTTCAAAAGTAATTACGCATAATGAGTTCTGAATAACTTCTTTGAAACCCTGTTCGAACAATTGCTGATTGTTTTTTATGAGAGGTTTAATAGGAGAGTGAGAGGAAAGGTTGAAAAGAATTTTAATTATCGGACTTGAAAATATGTACTAGACTAGCTTTTGCCCGCGGCTCCGCCCGCGTGGTATTCGGTTATCGCGCGCTGTTCCCTCGGGAACCGTGCATTTTTCCGGGATAAAAAGTAGCCTTTGTCACTCTCGGGCCCAAAAACCATCTCTATGCCAGAAATCACGTCGATCCATCGCTCCGTTATGGCGTGAAAGACGGACAAACACACTTTCGCATTTATAATATTAGTATGGATTCCCAGCGGTGCAACACTTTTGTACTAAGCACTCACATGCTTTTGGCAAATCTAGTTGCCTGTCAACGCTCTTATTTTGAAGCACTCACTCTACTAAAGGCCTGCTGTTATTGTGTTCACTGTACGACCATTATGGGTATAATTGTTTTATTTGAACACGTGGTCGCAGTAAAACGTGATTTAGTTGTAAAAATATTTTTTATATCCCCTTGGTGTCACAATACGCGGCGCTTTTGGATTTGAACTTCAATGTTATTTAATCTTATTAAGTAGGAAGAACTCTGAGTCTGTCCCAAACTCTTGGCCCTCAAGATATGAGATTAAATCAACAAATTACGAAGTTTCTCAACCAAGTTCGAACTCAACCAGAGCTCATCTTCAGAGTAACACAACCGTACACCATGTTACAAGTTGTTAGACTAAATAACGTTCGAAAATCGTCAGTGTGGTGTCGTCTCTATCGTTTTGTTCGAATAGACGGAGACGGCATCATATTTTACCCTCAGTTAACTAATTAGTGGATGCTGAAACAGCCTCTTAGTGTACATAAATTTTATATAGTAGGTAAATAGTTCTAATGTTTTTGTCAGGGTCGTTATCATCGAAACCGATTTGGAAGACTATTTTGTCACTACTTTTGAAAAATCTCGTATCTAAAATCAATGTGTCAACAAAATTGAACCTTGATGTAATGTCTATAAAGTTCAATCAGAAAAAATATCTATTTTGAGTTACGAGTTTTTTTTAAATAGTGACGATTCATATTCTTCACTTTAGTTGTAAGAAGAATGTCACGGTATTTCTACTCTTAGCGGCTCATGCTAAAGCTTTTTATTAACCGTTTTAAACCAATTCGCGTCGCCATATTTCTTCTAACATTTAACGATTCTTACGTTTCTAAAGCTCTGAATGCTAATACGCGGCGTGCTATAAACCGGCGGCTCGGGCTTTACGTTGCCAAACAGTCTTTAAGTCGAACCAATTTGGCGCAGTCATGGGGAAAGGTGACCAAGGATGCTTAAAATGGGTTCGGCATAAAATTTGCTAAAGCTTTGTATTTTTTTAACCCCCGACGCAAGAGTTGTGTTAAGTAGGAATATTTTCAATGATGGATTATAAATATATTTATTCTTATTCATAAGTTTGCGCGCCACCGCTCTGCTCGCGCGATATACATATATTCTATTAATTTAATTTAATTATGAGGACACCAAACTTTTTATGAAGGATTTATCTGCTCGTCTGGTTTTGGCCTCAGGCGACCCCAGGGCTGGCACTTACCTCTCGCAAAATTAGCAATAACATTTCAGAGAGGTAATGCTGCCAGTGTCTTGGGGTCAATGCCTGAGGCAGGAAATTTGGATGATATTTTTATTTTTTAATATTAGTTTCCACCGCGATCCCGCGATCTTAGCCAGGTCCAGCTTGTTGGAGGCCTACCGACAGCTCGTCTCCCGGTTCGCGGACGCCATTCGAGAACCTTCTGACCCCATCGGCCATCAGTCCTGCGTGCAATGTGCCCCGCCCACTGCCACTTCAGTGGTTTTTCGCGGTGGATGCGAAAAGCACAAGACCGGTCTGAGTGGAGAGCCTTGGGGGAGGCCTATGTCCAGCAGTGGACGTCTTTCGGCTGACATGATGATGATGATGATGAATATTAGTTTAGTTTATATTTAGTTTTAGTTAGTTGATTATAATTATAACTTACTATTATACGCCCGAAATTAATAATCTCACGCATTATTTAATATGAGTGAGTGTCATGGTAGTTTTATGTTCAAATTTTTATGCAGTCCATCAATTTGATTCCAACTGTTACCGTACAGTCACCAGCACCAATATCTGACACAACAAACGTGCGTAAACATATAATATTTACGACTCTTTCTAGAGCCGGAAGAACCTGTCAGATATTTTTCACGCTCGGCTGTGGCAGATATTAATGCTGGTGACTGTACTTATTAAATAATTGTATTTGTCTCTAACAGTATTTATCGAATGACGTAAAATGTCACAAAGACAAGCAAAAAATAGTAGATTGATAACCAAGGGTGGAAAGTGACCCATTTCACCGAGATATTTCTGGCGCTCGAACGAAGTGAGAGCGCCAATAGTTCGAGGGGAAATGGGTTATTTCACCCGAGTTAGACACTCTACTTTTCATTTCGACTGTGAGGAAACTAAAATACTACAAAAAAACGAGAATAATAATAAATTGAATTTACTTAAACCTATCCAACCTCCAGCGGTACCTTTTCGACTGGCCACTTGCCATGGCCGACTACAAAAAAAACGTGAAAAAAAAAATCATTGACGTAACTCAATTATCTTCGATGTCGTGGCTAGTATAAATAAATGTACAAAATTATATAAGTTATAATTACGATATAAATTAATAAGATATAAATAAATTAAATTTATTTATAACCAAACTCCAACCTTTTCACACATTACTTTACTCTTTGCATACTGGCCACTTGCCGCGGCCGACTAGACTGTAATCGAGTTGGCCACGACATGACCAAAGAGCTTATAAATTATACAAAACTGGAGATTGCACGCCGAACCAAGAAGTTTGACTTTTATTACGGATGTTCGGCGTTCAACCTCCAGTGTTGTATATAATGTTCTTGGTCACAACTTACATCTACATGGCCATGCCGAAACGTGAAAAAAATGCCTATCATGGCATTATGGCGGGCAGCAGAATAAAGGAAAAATTTTAAATGTTGATATTCTGTAATTTCGAAAAAAATAGCCCAATTGTAGAATGTTTTTAATGTGAACCTATTAAGATCGTAATAAACATGTCGTTTAATGTATAGCTGAATTTAGATTACTGAAAAGCTTTTATTTTAATAATATGACGTAACTCAATTATCTTCGATGTCGTGGCTACCCGAAAAATTAAAAAAAAATTACTTTCCACCCTAGAGGAGAAAACGCAATTTTCCACCCGGCTATCTACCCATGAAAATTAAACTTTCCGAACAGGAGAGATGAAAAAATACTTTGTTGTTAAACGGAATCTAAGACTTTTTAAAGAATAGAAGAATCTACGAAGACATGTCGTTGCTTAAATAAAAATAGGCCACAAATTAAAAAAAAAAATGTATCAAAATGATTGTATCCTCACAAACAATAAAAATAATTTGAATTTGAATTTTGTATTTTGAACGCTATTTCACATGCATTATTACAATATTTTTATTTTTATTTGTGGCCCTTTTGTATTTAAGCAGCGATGTGTATTCAAACTGGCATACCCGATAATTTTTAGATTTTAATAAACCTGATTATTATTCTGTTTTGTTATAAGTTTTTTTAGCGATAATTTGAACATGTTCATAAGATTTAACGGAAGCAATATTTTTTGATAAAGTCATAAATTAAGGTGGAAATCAAGTCTTTATCGCGTCTTTGACGTGTAATTTATGTCTATTTTATCTTCATTATCATCCCAGTTGATTAAGTTATAGTTAAGACTCGTTTCTTATTTATCTGTGTACAGTCACCAGCACCAATATCTGACACAACAAGTGTGCATAAATATCTGATACGACTGTGTTTTTAGGGCCGGTAGGACTTGTCAGATATTTTTGCACGCTCCGCGGTGGGAGATTTTTAATGTAGGACTTTTAAGTACTTAGACAAAGAGTTTTATAATTTTTCGTCACTTAAGCTCTGAAAGTAGGTTTTATTTAACTTGAAATCCGTGTTGTAAATTCGATTCATATCTTTAGGGATGTCAGTAAATTTAAAAATCGAATGGTGCTCCTTTGTATTCACGCACTGGTAACCACGGAGATTGTAATGCGTAATTCTTACCTCCAAACCTCCATGCTGGTATAATGCTGCTGGCCAGTGCTGGCTGAATATGCCAAAGTCAAACAGCGCGAGGCCAATAAAAAAAAAAAAACAAAAGACGGTTTGGCGCGATAAATTTTCTTCCGCTCTGTTACAAATTGTGTATACATTTATAACGTTCTTTCTTTATTTTCTCGCATTTGTGGTGAAAAGTACTGTTCAACTCGAGTGTAAATGATCAATTACACCCGCGAACTATAAGCATGCTCGCTCGCTTTGCTCGCTCGTGCGCCTAAATATCTTGGGTGTAATTGATAACTTACAAACCCTTGTTTATCAATCTTGTAATAAATGTGCCATGGCTGGCACATGATTTGTCTGAATCGTGTCAATTGATTTGTAATGCAGCAATATCTATTCTCACGCACGATCGATCCAGATAAGCCACGCCACCATCTCAGAACCTTAGAGGTATTTTAGTTCCTCTTCTTCTCTTCTTAAAATAAATAAATTTAAGAGCTATGCTCTTGTCGGTGGAGTAATCGCCACACCGCACGGTCTTCGGCCAGCTGTTTGACTTCCTGATACGACGCGACACCCACCCTTTCCTTTACCTGGTTGAAATAGGTCAATCTTGGTCTTTCCCTACCTCGTTTCCCTTCTATTTTGCCTTCCAGTAGGTTAAGAAACAAATTGTCGTGTCGTATCAAGTGTCCTATCATATTTCCCCTTCGGCAATTTATGGTCTCCAGTAACATTCTTTTTTCTTTGACCATGGTAAGAACTTCTTCGTTGGTTTTCCGTTCTGTCCAGCTCATCCTTTCCATTCTCCTCCAACACCACATTTCAAATGCTACGTAGTATATAAGCTAGCATATAATGTAATGTAGTACACTTTGAGTTCAGTTGTAGATCAGTAAAGAAGTTCTAGTTATCCCGACAAATGTGCTTTTACTCAACCACTCAACTTCCCTTAAAATAATCAATCGGGAATTTTGCCGCAGATACTTATAGTAGTTCGACTATAACTGTACATCCATATGAAAATGAAAATATATATTTTTTGTTTAAAAATGTAGTCACGTGTTTACTTACAGTCGCTGTTTACATCGAATATTTGTCAACCACAGTTAAAAACAACGGAATACATTAAATGTTCTGTAACCTGAATACATTGAAAATAAAAGGCCAAATGCGAGTCAGACTCGCGCACCGAGGGTGCCGTACAAATTTGTTTACCTATGAATAAGAAGCAAATTATAGGAGTTCCTTTCCATATGTTTTCCAACTTCACATGTCACAGTCAGCTACAGAGAAAAGGTACCCCCCTGTAACGGTGGTATCCATACTTACCGTCTTTACAGTGGGGTCCCCTTTGTCTGCAGCTGACTGTACCTATTATTAACAATAAATTATTTGAGTTTGAGTTTGAATATCAAGTATCTAGTGCTAGCAGAGTCCCTCTTCGAAGCGTTTTGATGGCAAGTAATTTTGAAACCGGGACGAGACCGCGAGCGTCATCTAGTGTAAAAAATTACACTGCTGCCGCTCCTTTCAATTGGCTTGAAGGTTCAAACCCTAAAAATAAGGTAACGAACCCTAATAAGTTACAGCAAAGTACAAAACTTATTTGATCTAAAGCATAAAACGGCTGATTCTTCAATGAATTCTTTTTTTTGTTTCCATTAAGACCGTTTTGAGGGAATTACACAAGTTTCGGGCCATTATACGGAATAAAAGGACTTTTTACATTGTTATTACGCATTCAAGGATTGTGGGGAATATACTGAGTAAAGATTAACTGCTAAGAAAGAAGTAGAGTTCTGTAAATAAAAGAGGAACTTTTTTAACTGTTAGCTTTTAGCTTCGCTCACGAAAGTCATAGAATAGTTTTTATCCCGGAAAACTGCGTAGTTCCCGCAGGATGTCTATATTGTATTCAACGTGGACGGAGTCGCGGGCAACACCTAGTTTGGGGCTGTTTCACCACCCATTTATTAATTTTATTTGACAAATAAATGTAATGCCGTCTCCGTCTATTCGAACAAAACAAACAGAGACGGCATCACATTTATCCATAACTAGCTTTTGCCTGCGGCTTCGCCCGCGTGGAATTCGGTTGTCGCGCGCTTTTTTATCCCTTTAGAGGGAAATTTTATCCATTTCGCCTACACAGATAATTTTTAATTGTAATCGAGAACTTAAACACCTATTTTCATACTTCTAAGTCCAGAAATGAGAAAGTTGCATATAAGCTTCACCCCCCCCATTTCACCCCCTTAGGGGATGAATTTCTAAAAATCCTTTCTTAGTGCTCACTTACATTATAAAAAGAACCTCTGTACCAAATTTCAAGTTTCTAGGCCCAGCGGTTTGGGCTGTGCGTTGATATAACCCAGTGAGTCAGGTTTGCCTTTTATATATAATTAATAAAAAAATAAAAATAAAATACAAATCAATGACCCATATATCTGGGCAAACATTGTCTGTAGTCAAAGATACGTGATGGCCATGAGTTCACTGCGTGCCTGGTTATTTTAGGAGATTGTTTATTTATTCTGATAATTTTATTTGGTGCTATTTAATTATGTGTACAGACATTTACTCCTAGTTGCTATGTGTAAACAAAAAGTGTTTAGATAATGTTTGATTGATTGAATTTTCTAGTCGGAATTTTTATGCTAATCCCTTAGTGTGTGATTTTTAATTATTATTGTAGTCAATTGCAAAATCACATTTTTTTGCTCGCATGTCTTATCTATTTCTCTATTTGTATGAATAATACGAATGTTTGCTGTCGGGTTTTGGATGTTTAATATGTATTTAAATATGTATTTATCTATCCGTTACCTAGTGTCCATAGTACAAGCTTTGCTTAGTTTGGGACTAGGTCAATTGGTGTCAAGTGTACAATGATATTATTATTTATTTATTTATTACTAGCTTATGCCCGCGACTTCGTCTGCGCGGATGTAGGTTATCGCGCGGTGGCACCCACTACCGGAATAAAAAGTATCATATGTTTATCTTGGGGTTCAAACTATCTCTATGCCGAATTTCATCAAAATCGGTTCAGTGGTTTCGACGTGAAAGCGTAACAGACAGACAGAATAAGTAATTCGCATTTATAATATTAGTAGGGATTATTATTATTACTTATATGAGCGCCGACAATGTTAAACCTTTTAAAATTCTTAGATGTGTCAACACCTTAGACAGAGTACGTCTTGTATAACCAGCAAAGGGCACCAATGTTAATAGTCACTTACCTATAAATAAGCTGCGACCCACAATTCTTTGTTGTTCACCTTTTTGCCGTCATAAATACATTTATGACTGCAGTCAAAATAAGGAAGTCGGTTTATAAGCATTTACAGGTGTCGCTGCAGTACTCGCCGGGCTCGAACTCGTGACCTCATCGGTCGTAAATATCGAAACATAAAGTATCATATTTTACGATTTTCGTTGACGCACTCTGGTTCACTTAGTTAATTTAGAACTAGGCATGCATCCACGGAAAATTTCTTTATAGTTATTAATATTTATCTGAGTGAATAGGTTTATTTTATTAAAATACGCTTCGCACGCGTTATAAGTTCGAGATTTTATCCCTATCCTATGGGAAAATCGGGATAAAAAGTAGTCTATGTGTTATTGCAGACGTCCAGCTACCTACATACAATACAATACAAATACTCTTTATTGTACACCAGAAATAATAAGCGATACAGAAAAACAGGTACACAGATAAAATTACAAGGTAAGCAATAGGCGGCCTTATCGCTTAAGAGCCAACACCAACCACATACCAAATTTCCCGTGGGAATATCGAGATAAAAAGTATCCTATGTTTTAATCCAGGTTGTAAACTAACTTTTTGCCAAATTTCATCCAAATCCGTCCAGCCGTTTCAGCGTGAAGAAGTAACAAACATACTCACTCACTCACTCACTCAATCACAAACTTTCACATTTATAATACTAGCTTTTACCCGCGGCTTCGCACGCGTAAACTAATAAAACGGGGATGTATTCGGTCCCTTAGTTATAAAACTATCCCGTGGGAATATCCAGATAAAAAGTAGCCTATGTGTTATTTCAGACGTTCAACTACCTACATACCAAATTTCATGACTCTAAGCCCAGCAGTTGTTATTTCGAGATTTTATCCATATCCCGTGGGAATATCGGAATAAAAAATAGCCTATGTATTATTTCAAAGGTCCAGCTACCTACACACCGAATTTCATGGCTCTAAGCACAGTGGTTGTTATTTCGAGATTTCATCCCTAGGTATCCCGTGGGAATATCGGGTCAAAAAGTCACCTATGAGTAATTCCAAACGTTCAACTACCTACATACCAAATTTCATGACTCTAAGCCCAGCGGTCATTATTTCAAGATTTTATCCCTATCCCGTGGGAATATCGGGTTAAAAAATAGCATATGTAGTATTTCAGAAGTCCAGCTACCTATATACCGAATTTCATGGCTCTAGTCCCAGTGGTTGTTATTTTGAGATTTCATCCCTAGGTATCCCGTGGGAATATCGGGTCAAAAAGTCACCTATGAGTAATTCCAAACGTTCAACTACCTACATACTAAATTTCATGACTCCAAGCCCAGCGGTTGTTATTTCGAGATTTTATCTCTATCCCGTGGGAATATCGGGATAAAAAGTATTCTATGTTTTAATCCAGGTTATAAACTAACTTTTTGCCAAATTTCATCCAAATCAGTCCAGCCGTTTTAGCGTGAAGAAGTAACAAACATACTTACTCACTCACATCCTCACTCACTCACTCACAAACTTTCACATTTATAATATTATATAGTAGGATTAGTAGGATAATATTATAAATGCGAAAGTGTGTTTGTATGTTTGTGTGTTTGTCCGTCTTTCACGCCGTAATGGAGCGAAGGATCGACGTGATTTTTTAATGTAATGAAATGGTAATGATTATGATATTTATGATTATGACAGTATGTATTGATTGTGATTTTCAATTTTAATTTTTAACTGTAAATTGTATGGGTTAAAAAAATGACTAAATAAAGAAATTTATTGTTATTATTATTATTATTATTATTTGGCATAGAGATAGTTTATGGGCCCTGGAGTGACATAGCCTACTTTTTATCCCGGAAAAATGCACAGTTCCCGAGGGAACAGCGCGCGATAACCGAATTCCACGCGGGCGGAGCCGCGGGCAAAAGCTAGTCCATCAAACTAATTTAATCAATGGATGTTGAAACAGGGGGTAAGTGTGATAAATTGGAGCTGTGACTTAATAAATTACTTCAGATTCCTTAAATGCAAACGATGTTCAAACGACTTCACAAAATTGATGACCTACCCACAGTTCAAAGGTTTCCAATCCCTCATCTTGCCATACATGTGAATCTTATAAGTTATAAATTGGTCTTGCTTTGGAACATTCAAATCCGACATCCGGGTTCATATTTTAAGTTGTCGACTGGACCCTAAATCATTTCTAAAAAAGGCGTCTATTCGCTCGGCCGTGCCGTTGATAAGAGGTTATCTATCACAGTCAACGGACAATAGCTGTGACATATTCGGTTTGGCTGAATTGCGAATATCCGAATAAGGATTAGGTACTATTTGTAAGGGTTGTCCGGTTGTAGACTGGACATCCTATCGTGACTGAATAGGCAGTCATCGCGGGTGGGCAAAAAATTAGAGTCCGACCGAAACTGGTTTTCCAGCCGAAACCGAAACCGAATGTTCGGCCGTGACTTCAGTTTCGGCAGAAACCGAAACCGAAATTCACATGGTCACTTGATTTGTTAATAACAACAAAACAAAGTTACTGACTCAATATTTAACTATATAAATCATTCAAGTACAGAAACGAAACAAAAACTTACGTGTAATCAGTTCCATCAAAACATAACATATGTTTGCGTCGGGCGGTAACGCACTGACTAAGTTGTGTTGCTTTGCTACAGAGCTATCCGAACGGCGCACGACAATTCCCGAACAGGGCCGCCAGCGTCCGCCAAAGCGTTGCCGCGAGAAACGAAGTTAGGCGAGCGTGCACGACAAGTTTCGAAATCAATTTCGGTTTCGGCAAAAGTTTCGGCCAATTTTGGCTGAAACCAAAACTGTCGCCGAAACTTGATTTTTGGCCGAAACTCGTCCGAAACCGAAACCGAAATTTCGGTCGGACTCTACAAAGAATTGAGGGTTTTCTTTTCACAGAGGTAAAAATATCTCTAGATGGCGTTAGTATCGTGAGGTCCGTTTGCTCGCGATAGGCTCATTTAGTCATTTAACCAATCACGAGCAAACTTCAAACGGACCTTACGATACTGAAGCCATCACTGTTGAAAATAACCACTTTTCGCCTGTTGGATTGCGTAACTACAAACAACCATCCTACCCAATCCAACGAAAACAACTATTACGCTACAAAACACGCCTCACCAACCTCGCTATCCGCAACCTGAAACCGTTCACTCATTAGTATCATTCACTCATTCGTTCAGTTCGAACAGGAAGCGATAATGGCCCAATCCGAGTCCATCTGCGATCCCTGGCGATCTGTTGTGGTTTAGTAGGGTTGGCAATGAGGACAAAATATTATTTGTGGTAGGCCATTTAAAACCACAACAGAGACATCTCTTTCTAATTCTCTCTTGTCGTCTCTGCATGTCAAAGTT
The DNA here is from genome assembly GCA_037349165.1 of Choristoneura rosaceana. Taxonomy (NCBI): domain Eukaryota; kingdom Metazoa; phylum Arthropoda; class Insecta; order Lepidoptera; family Tortricidae; genus Choristoneura; species Choristoneura rosaceana. The sequence goes on from JAZBNJ010000007.1 coordinate 3,977,372, forward strand.
GTGAATATATGTACCTAGATGTAAGATAGACTTACGAAATTTCTCCATGAATATCTATACTGAGCGGTAAAAAAGTTTGGCCCTCATGTGTATGCAGTAAAAGGTAATTTTGTATGTAGAGTGGGCCAAATTTTGAGTATACTTTACTACAATAATTAATGTAGGATGACCAGTGTTTATTGGTTTTAACAATATCATTACCTACTCAATCAGAGTTAATTGACACATGAAATATCGCTAGATGGTGTTAGTATCGTGAGCTATCGTTTTTCAATATGAATAAATGATATTTTTTACGATTTTAACCCTCTGCTATTTTGGAAAAATTTCAAGAACTCAATCGACAAGAAAATACCATGTGAATAAATATTAATTATCGAAACTGTCCACAAAAATATTGAAAAATTTTGTTACTGGTAGTTCTTAACCAAACGTGCGTTGGACAGACATGATTAACGTCATTCCAGCCTATATACGTCCCGCTGCTGGGCACAGGCCTCCTCCCAGAAAGAGAGGGCTGGGGCCGCAGTTCCCACGCTGTCCCAGTACAGACTAAAAAATCCAAACACATTTTTAAATTATTTCGTAGGTTTATATGGCACTAGGCGTTACCCGCGACTCCGTTCGCGCAGAATTCGTTTATCGCTATCCCGCGGGAACTATGAAATTTTCCGCGATAAAACTATCCCATGTCCTTCTCCGGGACCTAAACTATCTGTACACCGAATTTCATCTGAATCGGCTCAGTAGTTTGGACGTAATGAAGTAACAAACAAACAAACAGACTTACAAGCCGTCTATTGCTTACCTAAATTGTAAATACAAACTGAAATAAAGATGCACAGAAAAACCAGAAAAATAAGACCAACACTGGGAATCGAACCCAGGTTCTCAGCATTCCGTGCCGCGTGCTATACCGCTACACCACTGCTGGTCAAAAATGTAAAAAATAAAAATTGAAATAATTAAAAAAATACAAACCTTACCTTGTAATTTTGTCTCTGCGTACCTGTTTTTTGTATCACTTACTATTTGTGATGTAGAAGAGTAATTTTTTGGCCTTTTCGTGCCGACTGTAGAACTAGTGCCTAACACGCTAAGGTTAACCTTTCCGATCTCTTTCATCAGCAGTGCCAACCCTAGCATGGTCAATACGAACTACGTGCAATGTACATAATGACACAGTATCGACTAACAGCCTCTAGTTGCTATGACACAGACCGCCCGCACCATCGTGAGGATGGTGCAAATCTGCGCAACTGGCATTAAAATTCTGCATGGCTGACAAAGAATGAAGCCGTGGTGGCCTAATGTTTTGACCTATCGCCTCTCAAGCAGAGGGTCGTGGGTTCAAACCCCGGCTCGCACCTCTGAGTTTTTCGAAATTAATGTGCGGAATTACATTTGAAATTTACCACGAGCTTTGCGGTGAAGGAAAACATCGTGAGGAAACCCGCACAAACCTGCGAAGTAATTCAATGGTGCGTGTAAAGTTTCCGATCCGCAGTGGGCCCGCGTGGGAACTACGGCCCGAGCCTTCGCATTCTGAGAGAAGGCCTGAGCCCAGCAGTGGGACGTATATAGGCTGGGATGATGACACAGAATGTTGGGCAAAAATATATTATGGTACTGTACCGGGTGTGGCCTATACGAGTAAAAAATTTAAACGTAGATCGTCCTCGTCAAAGTTAACGACATTAGTTCAGCGACTTTTAAAAATATTAGTTTTTTTTAATTTTTATTACACTTTAAAGTTTATTCGATGAAGCTACTGCAACGTAAAGCAAAATGGTTGATGTTTGTAGCGTTACAGTACAGGTGACGTCAGTTGTGTTCTAAGATGGCGTACATTGATAACAGTATTTAATGTGTATGAAAAAAAGGAAAATCAAAAGACTTCATTATTTTTGAAAGTCGCTAAACTAATGTTGTTCAGTTTGTCGAGTACGGTCTATGTTTAAGCAGATGGTAGGACCTTGTGCAAGGTCAACACAACAATGCAAGCACGATGGCGAGCAAGATGGTGCACCATCCTGCTCGCCAATCCTGCCGTGAAGCAGCAGTGCTTGCACTGTTGTGTTTCGGCGCGGAGAGTAAGACAGCCGGTGAAATTACTGGCACTTGAGGTATTCCAACTTAGGCCTCTAGGTTGGCAACGCATCTGCAATACCCCTGGTGTTGCAGATGTTTATGGGCGGTGGTAATCTCTTATCACCAGGAGATCCACTTGCTTGTTTACCTTCCAGTCGAATAAAAAAAAACTTGGCGAGTGGATTTAGGTAGTAGTTAGTAGTGGTCGTTTTAGGTATGTAATACTGAGAAATAAATAAAAATATAACATAATGAAGTTTTATCATCAAAATTTTCTATCGTTATCAGAAATGAAACCCAAGGGGTTGGTTAAATACGGCAATCAAATTCAATTAATACAATAAACATTTCCTTTGTTGCAGAATCCATCAGTGGAATGCGACAGCGGAGTGGGTGAAATGGACTCAGTGTAGTGATGTGCCAGTGTCGATAAAGTGTCGTGCAAAATGTCGATGTTTTTGGCGGTCGGTGTGCTGTTGATGCAATGCGCTTGGAGCTGGCAAGAGATTCTTATCGAGGAGTCAAGTAAGTTTTTTTTTGACTGGATTTTCCTTATGATTTTTAATGTTTTAATGTTTATTTGGGTACAAACACAAACGGTACAATATGGCTAATTACATATGAAATCTTAGATAATACACCAACCAGTAAAGTTACCACAGGTTATTATTACATATTACTAACCTTAGGAGTAAAGTAATAACTAATAAAGTAAAGTAATAATTTTTAAAAAGTGACATTAAAAGACTGTGGATACCTATATAGGCAGAAAACTAACATGAACATGCGAATGTGTATCGTATATAATAACTAAGTAACAATTTGTTCCCTAACTAGGGACGTGAACGCTAATAGCAAAGTTAACACGCAGGTATATTTGGCTCATGGTTTTTTCAAGTTGAAAAGCCGTGACACGATACCTCTTGGTTTTGTCAAATAGTTGTATGAACTGAGCATATTTATCTGTACTTACTTACTACAATGGCTCGACGGTCCGAAGTAGATTATAGCCACCGACACCAAAAAACGCCACTTATCTTAGGCCTTATTTAAAAATATTTTTTTGGTGAAAACTAAACTGAAAATGACTATTATTTCGTTATCTTCTACTAAGGCATAATTAGGTACATACTGCTCTTTTAAAGCAATAGAATAGACGGTGAACTAAAACAATAAACAATAGACGGTTGGTGTCTAAAAACAACAACAAAAACACACTTTTGGGTTTTTTTTATCATCATGTAACTTAATACATTTTGCATTACATGGCATAAATAACTGAAATATTTTTTTAAACACCCCCAATTGCCTTAACAGCAGAGCAGCATAGTTATGGCTTAAATTCTACAAAAACAATATAGTTACTGTTTAAGATACCTCAATACAAGTGTAAATAAAGAACAGTCTTCAGTTCGATCATACTGGGTCAAACCAATACGTCTTTACGTCCCTAGAGACCGAAAAGTCCCTAAAAGTTGGATGCGTTAATTCAGAGTGTAAATCCTTCCTTATTCGTCCCAAAGTGGTTGTTTGTACATATTACGCGGCCTTATACCGCCCTGTAGTAATATTTATCATGTACGTTTGACATGTTACGACTTTCCGAGCTTATCGCCCACATACGGCCTTAGAAAGAAACGTTGACGAGTTCGGAATTATTCTTAAATCATTTTTTTCTTTTGAATTTGACGTATTACAGAAAAAAAACTGGCGTTACGCTTATTATGTGTATTTTACGAATCACTTTTGTTTAGGTAGATAAGCATATGTTGGTATGTTGTAGTAACTTTGAAGAGATCGCTCTTAAGCGATGAGGCCGCCTATTGCTTACTTTGTAATTTTCTCTCTGTGTAGCTGTTTTCTGTATCGCTTACTGATTGCGGTGTACAATAAAGAGTCATTGTACTGTATTGTATGTCGATAAATTAAATTATAATAATAAAAAAAACTCTAAAAAATATTATAAATATTTTATTTTCAATAGAATAAACAAAAAAAATAATCAAATCGCAATTATATATTATTACTGCATAGTTGACGCGACATCCATTAACGAGTAAGAGCTACGTTGCCGCAGACAGAATCATAAATAATATTGACATCATACTTAGAGCACCCCTCTTTTTGCATCTATCGGGGGTTAAAAAGAATAACATTGGAATGATAATAGTACCGAAACTAAAAACTTTCCTAATTAAGCAAACAGTTTTTATATTTCCATCCAAATTTTAGAATTTAAATCACCATTATGAACAGCATCAACCGAAAGACCTCCACATTCACTTCTGAACAAAGGCCTCCCCATCAGAACGTCACAATGAATAACAACTCGCCACTTGTATCCGCCAGTTTCCGCAACTCTCACGATGTCGTCAGACCTGCAAGGCTACCACGAAATTGGAAAATCGAAGTTCGTATCGTACCGTCCCACCTACGCTTATGTTATTTAATACGAGAGTGAGAGGGACGGCACGATACGAACTTCGAATTTCGTGTTTCGGAGTAGCCCTTCTGATGGGAGGCCTGCCAACGTTTCGTCTTAGAATTCGAGCGTGATATCGATATCGACAATTGTACATCCCTACATAATTATATCCGCCATAACACTCGCCGTAATAACCGGCACGTGCGGCCGTAATCAGCGAAAATGACCCTTATATGTATAGCAATAAAAGTAACATAACCGTAAACGGGCGCCCGCATCCCGTTTCCTAATTATGTGAAGCACTTTGAGACAAACACTATGGATGTACTCAGAGACACTTAAGGGGCACTTAAGTTCTTTCTTTTTCAATTGATTTAATGAATAATTAACGGTTGCTAAGCTGATAGCAAATAGTGGGCCCATAACCTAACAGCGTTAGTGCTAGCGTTGGCAGGCCTCCCACTAGGTGGACTGTCGACATCGTGTGAGTTGCGGGCAACCGTGGATGCAAGTGTCGAGTTGTGGTATCTATCACCTGAAGAAAAGGACCGAACCTTTACCTACCTCCTTAGGATAGCTTCTAATCCCGACTTCGACATAAGGTATATGTTAGACATCAGAATAATTCATTGATTCAGGTGTAGTTTTATGGCGGTTTACCCATAAACAGCAAAATTCTTGCAAGGAGAAAAAAAAATGGTGGGGTTTCATAGAAAAATAGAATGTCTTTGTTTTTTGCTCGACTTGGCGGGGGCACTACAAACATTCGTATTATTCATAAAAATATACGCTCCGGCCGGGAATCGAACCCAGGACCTCGAACTTCGTAGTCAGGTTTTCGAACCACAGCCGTCCGGTCGTCAAGAAAGCCTCATAAAAATCCATAAAAATCGATCAAGCTATTTCCAAAATATTTCAATTTAATTGAACTACATCCAACCCTAAGAACCCTTTAGAAAATGTCCCAAAAAACGTTACAATTTCAATATCAATATCCGCTCCAAACAAAAAAGGTCAAACATGAATATTTAATAAGAGAGAGTCAGTGAAAAATTCTAATTAACTTACAGCCTTACAACCCGAAAGCGCTTCAAAAGAAAATTCAAGTTTCATGAAAGATGACCGACAATTTATCTTGAAACAATCTTCTTAGCCTACTTCGCATTATAAATGATTGCTCCCTTGTATTATGACGTAGATTTCAGATTGTATGGGTTTGATATTTTGTATTCGGAAAGCAGTTAATTTTTAAACGGTTTAGATACTTGACTCCAAGGGGAAATGTTTGCGATTTCGGTTAACGTTATTCAACCGGTTAATAGCAAATTATTTTACTATTTGTTCTGTTTAGTATTTGTACGAGTAGTAGAAATACTGTTTATGTTTTGTCTGTTTCACGAAATTGACCGGAAATTTTAGTTTCAAGTTGTGGCGATTATTCTCGCAACTTATCCTATTAAACACATAGATCAAAAATAATAATTGTGTAATAATAATAATAAAATAATAATTACGTAATAATAAAATAATAGTTATGTAATAGTTAAAATAATAATATATTAATAATCATAAATAATATAATCGAACTAATTGAATGAGAATAATCATAATATAATTGTATAATAATTCAGTTAAAATAATCATGTCGTAATAATTGGTTAATAATTGAATTAAATTAATCACATAATACTATAATAATAATTGTAATAATTCTTATATTATATTGGATCAATTGTTATTTTCTATTGTTATTTATATCAATATTACGTGTTTAAATACATGTCAAAATAAATAATAATTATAATCTAAAATCCAATAATCATTATGTTAATATTTACATCACTAAAAATAATTATTTTTGTATAACGCAAAATGTATGTCAGCGGACAGTGCAACTTGGTTTTCTTATTAGAGATTTACAACATCTGATCCTTTGTTCGATGCGCGAGCATCGAGAACCGGTTTTCAACGCCGGCGCAGCGCGCCCGCTTGGCCGGCGCTTGCGGCAGTCGGTATTAACTAACGACGCGGAGCCTATGTTCGTACGCCCTATTATAAATGCTTCCGAATTGCATCGTTCGCTGCAAACGCTTGTTTCGCTTATCGCTTTTATCTTCACAATCCTTCTAAACTGTTGCTTGTGCCTGTGCTAATTGTTTCTTCCGTGTATTGACTGATTATAAATTAAGTGCAAAAACATTTTGTGATTTATTTACCCGCGCGGACTACATCTCAAGTAAGCACTATACCACATAACTACACTGGTGACCCCGTAAAACATGACTGAAGATAAAGATAATGCTAACGTTGCGAGTGGATTGAGCGGTGGAGAATTTGCTGCATCATCGGACGTATACCGTGTCGGTGTGAGAGTACCCGCTTTTTGGCCAGAAAAACCGGCAATTTGGTTCGCACAAATAGAAAGCCAATTCGCCATTTCCAATATAACGGCAGATTCAACAAAATTTTATTATATTGTTGCTCAACTCGATGCTCAACATGCCGCTGAGGTCGAAGACATTATCCTCACGCCGCCGGCTACGGATAAGTACGTCAGACTTAAGAACGAGCTCATCAAGAGGCTGTCGGCGTCACGAGAGAAGAAGGTACACCAGCTCCTTAATGACGAAGAGCTAGGAGATAGAAGACCCTCGCAATTTCTCCGGCACCTACGGCATCTGGCGGGCCCTGAAGTTCCCGACGATTTCCTTAAATCTATTTGGACTAGTCGCCTGCCGAAGAATATTCAAACAATAATCGCGGTTAACCCCACTGCGTCGCTGGACGTTCTGGCCGATTTAGCCGACCGCATCCATGACGTGCTGCCAAGTGCTCAAGTCGCTTCTACTTCTTGTCCTGCCACTGAGTCACCGCTGAATACTCTCATCAAGCAAGTCAGTGAGTTAACGAGAGAGATGAAAACGCTCAAGACCCAGCTCAATCAGAGGCAGCCGCGATCAAAATCGCGTTCGTCGAGCCATACCCGCAACCGCAACCAATCCGCTTCGAAGAGGTCTGCGTCTAATTACCGCAAGTATCCCAAATGCTGGTACCACGCAAAGTTCGGTGAAAATGCCAAGAAGTGCGTAAAACCGTGCGACTACAAAGCGGGAAACTAAACGGGCACTCGATAATGGCGACCGCCGATTGCCCGAGCACTGGTCGCTTATTCGTCACAGACCTCACTACGAAGACGCAGTTTCTCGTGGACACTGGCAGCGATCTATGTGTCTTCCCAAGGTCAGCACTGAAACAACGTCGACATCAAACAAGCTACCAGTTATGCGCAGCAAACGGCTCACCGATTCGAACGTATGGTTTTGTCCACCTCATTTTAAACTTAGGCTTGCGCCGCGAGTTTACTTGGCGATTTGTAGTTGCCGACGTAACTAAGGCGATTATTGGAGTCGATTTTTTATCGCACTACGATTTAATGGTTGACTGTCGGAAACAGCGTTTGATCGACAAGAAGACTAGCTTGTTCACCGTGGCTTCGCCTACCAACCCAGCTGAAAATATATCGTCGGTGAAAGTCATATCAGGAGATACACCTTATCATCGCATACTAGCACAGTACCCCGACATTACTCGCCCTTCGGGTGTGCATCAAATTCGGAAGCACAGCGTAGTCCACCACATCCGAACAACCCCAGGACCCCCTGCGTCATGCTCACCTCGACGACTGGCCCCGGACAAGTTGAAGATCGCTGAAGACGAATTTGCTGCGATGATCAAGAACGGCATCGCTCGACCTTCTGATTCACCCTGGTCGTCACCTCTGCACCTGGCACCTAAGAAGGACAACGGCTGGCGACCTTGTGGTGACTACAGGACGTTAAATGCGAGGACGATCCCTGACAGGTACCCGATACGTCACATTCATGACTTTTCACACCATATTTCGGGCTGCCAAGTATTTTCCACCATCGACTTGACAAAGGCGTATAACCAGATTCCTGTCAACCCAGAAGACATCCCAAAGACCGCCATCACTACCCCGTTTGGCCTTTACGAGTTCCCTTATATGACCTTCGGGCTCCGTAACGCAGGGCAAACTTTTCAACGGTTTGTGGACGAGATGGTAAGGGGTCTTGATTTCTGTTATGCCTACCTTGATGATTTTTTAGTTTACTCGAAGGACGCGAAGACCCATGAAGAGCACCTGCATCAACTGTTTTCCCGATTACGCGACTACGGCATGATCATCAACACCTCAAAGTGTGTCTTCGGTGTTCCTGAGGTAACTTTTCTCGGATATCACATATCAGCGAAGGGTACGAAACCAGTTCCAGCAAAAGTTGAAGCTATCAAAAACTTCCCAGCTCCGAAGACCGTAAGAGAGTTACGAAGATTTTTGGGAATGATTAACTTTTACCGCAGATTTATTCCCGGAGCAGCACAGTCTCAAGGACCTTTAAATGCCCTTCTAACCGGCTCCGTCAAAGGTTCTCACCCCGTGAACTTCTCTGCAGAAGAACATGAGGCTTTCGCCAAATGCAAAGAGAGTTTATGCCAGGCCGCGCTGTTAGCGCATCCTGACAACCAGGCTAAGCTCGCCATCGTTACTGACGCATCGGATTCTGCCCTAGGCGCAGCACTGCAGCAGTACGTGGATGACATGTGGCAACCCCTTGCTTTCTTTTCACGAAAGTTAAGCCCAGCTCAAAGGAAATATTCTGCATATGACCGGGAACTGCTCGCTATATATGAAGCCATCAAGTATTTTAGACATATGGTCGAGGCGCGAGTTTTCACAATTTACACGGATCATAAGCCGTTATGCTTCGCATTCCACTCGCGCAAGGAAAATTGCTCTCCTAGACAGTTCAGGCATCTCGATTATATCTCGCAGTTTACAACTGATATTAGGCAAATCTCAGGGAAGGACAACGTCGTGGCTGACACTTTATCTCGCGTCGAAGAGATCACTCAGCCCGTCGACATGAATGAGTTAGCGCAAGCACAACTCTCCGACTCCGAGCTGAAGCAGCTGTTGGAAAACGGTACGTCCCTACGCCTAGCCAAGATCAAACTGCCTGGATCACATGCTGAACTGTACTGTGATGAAAGTACTAGAATACCGAGACCATATGTCACCAAAAATCTTCGTCGAAAGGTGTTCCAGAGCTTGCACTGTCTTAGTCACCCAGGCGCCAACGCATCCATTAAAATGATAACCGACCGTTTCGTGTGGCCGGGAATGAAAAAGGACTGCCGTGAGTGGTCACGGACCTGCTTGCCCTGTCAGCAGGCTAAGATAACCCGCCATGTGTCAGCACCTATTGGCACTTACAGACTCCCCGGTTCGCGGTTTATGTTTATACATATTGACCTCGTAGGCCCTTTGCCACTGTCTCAGGGATTTAAATATTGCCTCACCGTAATCGACCGCTTCACACGATGGCCTGAGGTAATTCCATTGGCGGATATAACAGCCGAAACAGTGGCTAAAGCCTTGCTGCAGGGATGGATTTCTAGATTCGGCTGCCCTAATGACATTGTGACAGACCGAGGCAGACAATTCGAAAGCGCTCTCTTTAAACACTTGTCGGAGCTGGCTGGGTTCCAGCATCGTCGCACTACGGCGTACCACCCAGCCTGTAATGGACTCATCGAGCGATTTCATAGGCAACTGAAGACCGCCATTACTTGTCACGGAAACAGTAACTGGATGGAATCCCTACCACTAGTGCTGCTCGGAATACGCAGTGCGTACAAGGCTGATCTTAATGCTTCGACAGCCGAACTGGTATATGGGGAGCCACTGAGAGTCCCTGGAGAGTTCATGGAAGCGAAGTCGGGAGCCGATGAGACTTTAGACGTCACAGACTACATCGCGCGCCTTCGTAAGTTCGCTCATAACCTATCCCCTATACCAGCCTCGCGCCATTCCAATAGGAGATCATTCTTTATATTTAAAGATCTGCAAACGACAAGTCACGTGTTTCTTCGCGATAATACTTGCCATCCACCTCTGCAACCAGCGTACACCGGTCCCCACGAGGTTATAGAAAGAGGTGACAAGAATTTTAAAATCTGTTATAATGGAAAAGTCGTCACAGTATCCATAGACCGTATTAAACCAGCCTATATATTGGACGACTCCCCGACACCTCAGATTACTCAAGAGAGCAAATCGTGTCCTGCTGAGAATAAAAACCTCACAAAACGAACTCGTTCAGGACGAGAAGTACGCTTTCCTAATTATTATCGCCCGTAGGACGGTCTCTGGAAGGGGGTGTGTGGCGATTATTCTCGCAACTTATCCTATTAAACACATAGATCAAAAATAATAATTGTGTAATAATAATAATAAAATAATAATTACGTAATAATAAAATAATAGTTATGTAATAGTTAAAATAATAATATATTAATAATCATAAATAATATAATCGAACTAATTGAATGAGAATAATCATAATATAATTGTATAATAATTCAGTTAAAATAATCATGTCGTAATAATTGGTTAATAATTGAATTAAATTAATCACATAATACTATAATAATAATTGTAATAATTCTTATATTATATTGGATCAATTGTTATTTTCTATTGAGTTAAGTTGTGCCGCTGTCACTGGGTATGTGATTGCAGCACTAATAGTCTTCACACGCAGTCGTTCCTGTCTTCAGAGTTCGCTGGGTTGGGTTCCGACGAAGTGACAAAGTCGACTTTATACGTGATAACTATTTATTTGAGTTGAGTTGTTTACAGCTAAAGATCAGATCACGAGCGATTTGGAGCTAGTGTGTCTGTCTTCGTTGCTATGGACGAACTGTCTTCCTCTATTACAATTTCCTCTTTTATACTATTGACTCCATGGGAAAAGTAAACAATTATTATTGGAGTCTTCATTAACATTAGTAATTAATAATTAGTGAACATTATCGTGTAAACAGTAATTAAGATAATAATGATGAAAAGTAAATAATTATACATCTAAATGGATTTCACTGTAACGCCTTATCTAATTACAATATGTGTTTATGAGTTACATGGAAGTTCTTATCTAGGGTCCAATGTAGGATCCAATGTAGGGTCACGTGGCTATGGAGATGTCTGTCGTGATGCAGCATCTCTTAACTCCTCCCCCCTTAAGAGAGAACTAAGGGTGTAACGTGTTATGCCCGTGTTCTCATGGCTTCGTTCAGTACACTTATGGTAAATGGCGCAGCCCATGATGCATAGTAGAATCAGTAAGGAGATGATGGTCCAAATACTTGGGATCCAGATATGTTGTTTTATACCTTCAATTGGTTTGATATTTAAATCAGGGTCTTCTTCTGTTAATGGTTTCATGCTTGGTTTTTCTTGTAAGTTCATTTGAATTTGTTGTATTTCTTCTCCGAATACTACGGATGATTTTGTAATAACTTTAGTGTAAGAGTTTGCCATTGTTAATTCGCAACCGGGTTCCATGTGTAGCTGGTATGGTCCCTCAATGACTTCGTAATGAGTTTCTTCGCATTTAATTGCTATTCTCTGGGGATTCTTCGAATATAATAGAAATGTGCCGTCGTTGATAGCCACCATTGCTTCTTCGTCTAGTAATCTAGTTGTTATGCAGGTATGGTTCTTTTTCAGGTGTAATGTTTGATGGATACAGTCGGGGGCTGTGCTGGCATCTTTCCACCAGACGTGCTTGCATATTATGGTTTTCTCTCTTTTTCTGCATTGCTCCGTAGTTGGATAGGCATACCAAGTGTCTTTTATAAGGATTATTGGGTATTGGGTGTCTAGAATTAGACCGTTGGGATTAGGAAAAGGGATGATGTTGTAAGCGTTACCTCCTCTAATCCTAACATCTGCTATTTTAGCTACGTAATGAATAATGTTATTCACTGTGTATACCATTACGTGGTCTACTTCTTTATTATTTATTTCGAATATATCATTGTATGCTATTCCAGGCTTGGCTAATGTTATGCCTAATTCTAATATATTTATTATATCTTCGATAAGGACGAAACTAGTCAAGATGTCTAAATTTACTTTGTTTTTTGAACTTAGGTCGTATAAGATGCTTAAATCTTTTCTAATGCTATTCATTCTTATTTGTACTTTACTAATGGTTTCGTTTAGATTGGTGTACATTATTTGTTGGTTATGGTTCAAGTTATCTATGTTGTCATTTATTTGTTTTAGATCGCTCGCATCTGGATTTCCTGTTATAAACTTTACTACGGTTCCCAAACCGTCTATTAAACCTCGTTTGCTTCGATTTTGGTTCATAAGATGGCTCAATCTTCCCAGTAGATGAGTATACAAGTTATTCAGATAATGATTATCCATTGTTCTGCCTGTAGTCATCACTTTTGTAAGTGCATCCAGTATCTCGGTTAAATTACATCGTTTAGTTATATAGTTGTATCCTTCAATTTCAGTAATAGTTCCTAGTTTCTCTAGGTAGACGCCGTTTGGATTTCGGAGTTTATTTATTTTGTATTTTTCGCTGCCCTGGACGCAGAGGACCCTGTAACATTGACAGGTCTCAATTTATTTGCAGCTCTACGCTTGCCTCTATTGTCTAGATAGACTTTTGGAGCTTTAGTATCGCGGATATATGTTTTACGTCTTGTGCAGAAGACGTTTGCTTGTTTGTTAGTAGTGGGTAATTTTTCATGCGTGTCAATTTGTGGTGGTGGTAATTCTGTGTTTTTATTGTATTCATCTGTACGTTTAATTTGGGCTTCACGTTTTGTTTTATAGATATGATCATATATGGTTTTTAAGTGTTCGCGATGTTTTTCTAGTAGGCTATTTATTAATTGCGAGTCGTGTAGGAAATTGAACAAAGGTTCGGTTTCAATGTGACCAAATAATATTTCGTGAGGTGTTAATTTTGTATCCGATTGTATAGAATTGTTGTACGCGATTAACGCTAATTTCATTTTATCGTCGTGAGATAACTTAGTTTTGTATTGTTCACTGAGTAACCTACAGTGTTCTCTCAAAGTAGAGTGAAATCTTTCTACAATACTATGCGATGATGGATTGTACGGAGTGGTAAAATTGATTTTAATGTGGTATAAATTAATTAATTCTTTTAATAGCGCGAATTCTTTTCCAGAATCAGTTGTTATTTCTGCCGGTACACCGTAGTGTGCAAAATAGGACAGAAGTTTAGACATTACTGTTGAACTATTTTTATCTTTCAGCCTTTTGACTACTGCAAATCGTGAAAAGCCGTCAACTATAGACAGGTATAGTTTTCCTTCTATGTCTACAACGTCACAAAATACATGATTGAGTGGTTTGATCGCTATTGGCGGTAATAGCATTGGTGGGCGCATTGGATGACGCTCGTATTTACCTGCTTTACAAATCGTACAATTATTAATGTAATTTCTTATGTCGGACATTATATTTTTCCACCAATATTTTCGGCTAATGTGCATTACTGTTTCTGTAATACCACGATGGTTGGTTTTCCCTTCGTGATAGTTTTTTATTATTTCGATTTTTTTGTCTTTATCTGTTACAGTTTCTACAATCTCGGTACAACGAGTAAGACGAATCTCAGGATTATATTCTTTAGTTAGCATTTTTGCCATTTCTTGGTATAATTCTTCAACATAAAAGAAAGCATGATAATGGATTTTCGGTTTGATATATTCTCTTACAAATTGTCTGAGTGCATTAGCTGGTCTCTTTGAAGTGTAAAGACTGACTTCTATTATTTCATTGCCATCTTGGTTTCTAACTTCTATGCTATCTAATTTATTATGTAACTTGAAATAAATTTGGTGTGGTTTTTTATTAATCACGTCATTTATTATAGGGATTCCCGGGTGGACGTTGTCGTCTTGCGAATGCTGTGTTTGGGTTTCCTCACAGTTTTCATTTCTATTACTTTGTTCTTCGATTACACTACCATCATTACCTAATAAAGATTCATTGTCGTTAAAGTTAATTTTTACACGAGACAATGCGTCTGCATTTGTATTCACACTACCTTGTTTATATTTAATATCGAAATTGAATTCTGCTAACCTGAGTCTCCATCTAGTTAGTCTTGTATTAGGGTCTTTTAATGACATTAACCACGTTAATGGTTTATGGTCCGTATAAATAGTAAACTTACGGCCATACAGATAAGGTCTAAAATGTTTACAGGCCCATACGATTGCTAATAGCTCTTTCTCTGTAGTGGAATATCTAGTTTCGGTATCTGATAAGGTACGAGACGCGTATGCGATGGGTCTCTCTATATTATCTTCTTTCTGGGATAATACTGATCCTAAAGCAAAATCGCTAGCATCAGTTGTAAGTATAAACGGTTGATCAAAATCTGGATACTTTAAGATGGGTTCATTAGTGATGATCTGTTTTAGTTTTTCTATCGCTTTTAGAAATTCGTCATCAATAATGATTTTAGCTCTCTTCTTTAAACATTTAGTTAGTGGTTTTGTTATCTGAGCGTAGTTATCTATGAATCGTCTGTAATATCCTGTTAAACCTAAGAAGGATCTTATTTCTTTTTCAGTTTTTGGTACTGGGTAATTTATAATGTCCTGTACCTTTCGTTGGTTAGGAGTTAAACCGTTTGGTGTTAATTCATGTCCTAGATACTCGACATGTTTTTTAAGGAATTCAGATTTGTCTGGTTGTATTTTTAGATTATGTTGACGTAAGCGTTCGAATACTTTTCTTAATTTCTCTATATGTTCATCTAGCGAAGTGGAGTAGATGACTATATCGTCTAAGTAAACGAGACATGTGTTATATAAAAGATCGCGTAATATCAAATCCATTAAACGCTGAAAAGTTGCAGGGGCATTCTTCAGACCAAATGGCATTCGGAGAAATTCCCAATGACCATGGTTTGTTGTAAACGCAGTTTTCTCTACATCATCAGCATGCATTTCAATCTGGTGGTAGCCACTAGCAAGGTCCAAAGTAGTAAAATATTGAGCTCTACCTAACTTATCTAAAATTTCCTCTATATTCGGTAAGGGATATTTGTCTTCTATTGTTTTTGCATTTAATTGTCGGTAATCGATGACCATACGCCATTTAACTTTACCTGAAGCGTCTGGTTTTTTAGGCACAATGTGTACTGGACAACTCCAAGGAGAGTTTGATTCTTGTATTATTCCGTTATCCAGTAATTCTTTAACTTGTTTATTTATTTCTTGTTGTTGATGAGGGGGTTTTCTGTAATTTCTGACATAAATTGGCGCGTCATCGGTCAGACGTAATTTATGTTTTACGGTATGAGTGAAAGTTAGAGGGTCTTTACCCGTGTGAAAAACATCTTTAAATTCGTGTATTACTTTCGTGATTTTAGATTTTTCTTCCGTATTCATGTGATCTGTACGGATTTTTAATTTATTTTCTTCTATTTTGTTAATTTTTACCGTCTCTATAATTTCCGAAATTGGTTTTAGGTTTTCTGGAATTGGTTGCAAAATTCTATCAAAATTGTTTTTAAATTCCATTCTTTTTGAACTTGCGTTAGTTACACCTATTCTGTATTTTCCTTCTTTTACTTTAATTAATGCGCAATTAATAACAACGTTATCATTTCCGATTTCAGGAAAAAGGTAATCGCCGTCGGGTTTTTCCGATACGCATGTTACTAGATTATCCGAGAGAGGTTCGATTTTCAAGATCCTTTCAGGGTAATCGATGCTAATTGGAATTATTTTGTTTGGCATTATAAGCTCGCATTTGTTCATATTTATTAACGCTTTTAATTTTTTTATAAGGTCTACGCCTATCATGCCCGCGTATTTAGGATCGAACTCGTATAACAAAAATTCATGTTCTTGAGAATCGCCTAACGGGTCTAAATTTAAATTTATAGCTCCTCGATGATCTGTTTGATCGTGAGCTGTTTTTATTGAAAACCCTTTGTCTATTATTTTAATATTTTTGTTTTGAACAAATGTGGGTTTTATTAAACTTTTTGTACTACCTGTATCAATTAAAAATTTTCCTCCCCATTCGTTAATTATTATGTAAGGTAAGTGATCTTTATCCAAATGATTTAATTTTATCTGAGGTCGTTCTCCGGCGACGTCTCTTGAAAAAAACCGTTTTGATTATTTGTTTGTATGTCGGCGTTGAATACTTCTACACCTCGTGGTATATTTTGTCTGTTTTGATTAAATGGTCGTCTGTCAGTCCTGTTACTGACCGTCCGCATTGATACATCCGTATCCATGCGATTTTGTTGGGGCCTCGGTGGATACATTTGTCTCCACTGTTCAGGTGTAGGTCGCGGTAAGTTAGCCCAGTGCGTGTTTTGTTGATTAAAATTATTTGCTACTGGTCTCGTTTGCGGATAATTAGGTGCCGGTCTAGGTTGATAAAAGTTTGGTGTCGGTCTTGGTTGATGATAATAATTAGGTGTCGGTCTTGGTTGACAATAATCAGGTGTCGGTCTTTGATGTTGGTTACGATTTAGATGAAATTTTTGATTATTTAGTTTCTTTGCGAAATATTCTGGATGGACTTGCATTTCATGTTTTAAATGTCTATAAGCCGCGTCAAAATTGGGGTGATTGGCCGATCTGATGAGCCTATCGGTTGCTATATCAAGGTGTTTACAAAGCTGATCAATGCATAGGTTTTCTAATATAGTACCTGCTTGTGCAGATTCTGCTTTGTGTTTTGCTGCGAATAAGAGTTCCATTATCCGTTCAGCAAAAACAAGTGCATTTTCTGACGGAAAACGCCTGATGCGAGTGATCTCTGACATTAATTGTTCTAACGTTCTATTATCTGCGAATTTATTCCTTAACGCGTTAACTATTCCTTCTACTGTGTTCCGATTTTCCGCATGAGTTATTGCCTTAAGGGCTTCTCCTCGTAACTTACTTTGCAGTATTACGGGAAATAAGGCCCTAGCGTCAGCATCTGCTGCGCGAGCTAAAGTTGTAACTTGATTTAAGAATATGTCTAAAGTATCTTTATCACCATCATAGAAAGAGAGATAATCTTTTATCATTACATGGGTGAGAGCCATTGTATTTTTTTTTTTTTTGAGGTAACGCGCACAAACAAAAGGAAAAAATAGTGGGAGTGAAAGGGTTACTCACAGGGTAGCCAAGAGCAGTATTCCTGTAGTCTTCATGTGTGGGTCTAGCCTCTTCAGGTTGAAACCTTCCGGGTTACGTTGCGATGTGTAGCTCGTGCTCCGGGAGACTTGCCGCAGCCGCTGTCACCAGTTAAGTTGTGCCGCTGTCACTGGGTATGTGATTGCAGCACTAATAGTCTTCACACGCAGTCGTTCCTGTCTTCAGAGTTCGCTGGGTTGGGTTCCGACGAAGTGACAAAGTCGACTTTATACGTGATAACTATTTATTTGAGTTGAGTTGTTTACAGCTAAAGATCAGATCACGAGCGATTTGGAGCTAGTGTGTCTGTCTTCGTTGCTATGGACGAACTGTCTTCCTCTATTACAATTTCCTCTTTTATACTATTGACTCCATGGGAAAAGTAAACAATTATTATTGGAGTCTTCATTAACATTAGTAATTAATAATTAGTGAACATTATCGTGTAAACAGTAATTAAGATAATAATGATGAAAAGTAAATAATTATACATCTAAATGGATTTCACTGTAACTCCTTATCTAATTACAATATGTGTTTATGAGTTACATGGAAGTTCTTATCTAGGGTCCAATGTAGGATCCAATGTAGGGTCACGTGGCTATGGAGATGTCTGTCGTGATGCAGCATCTCTTAACTATTGTTATTTATATCAATATTACGTGTTTAAATACATGTCAAAATAAATAATAATTATAATCTAAAATCCAATAATCATTATGTTAATATTTACATCACTAAAAATAATTATTTTTGTATAACGCAAAATGTATGTCAGCGGACAGTGCAACTTGGTTTTCTTATTAGAGATTTACAACATCTGATCCTTTGTTCGATGCGCGAGCATCGAGAACCGGTTTTCAACGCCGGCGCAGCGCGCCCGCTTGGCCGGCGCTTGCGGCAGTCGGTATTAACTAACGACGCGGAGCCTATGTTCGTACGCCCTATTATAAATGCTTCCGAATTGCATCGTTCGCTGCAAACGCTTGTTTCGCTTATCGCTTTTATCTTCACAATCCTTCTAAACTGTTGCTTGTGCCTGTGCTAATTGTTTCTTCCGTGTATTGACTGATTATAAATTAAGTGCAAAAACATTTTGTGATTTATTTACCCGCGCGGACTACATCTCAAGTAAGCACTATACCACATAACTACAAAGTGTTTCAACGTCATTTTTTGTAGGGAGAAGAAATGGACAACACAGAGATTTGAACATGTTTCTAAGGGACATGACCTGACCAAATCACACAGGATGTTAAAATGGGTAATTTATCATTCAGCCTAGAAAAAATCAGTCATTTGATCAAATCCCTGAACCAGTTTATAAACTACTTATTGTGAAAAGTCGTAATCAGCCAAAAAGATCACTCGATTTTTCATTTCACTAGATTGGTCGCTTGATAAAATCACTAAAATAAGTCATTTAATTGACGAAACGAATATGTATATAGTGTATATTAATAAATTAGTACAATTATTCAATAGTGATACACACACAAACATCACGAAACGTTACCGCTTCGGAGCCACTTTTAACAATTTTAGGTGATTTTAGGTTCCGTGGTGATAATATTGTTGTAATGTGCGTGTAGGGTAAAATTATGCGTTTAATGCACTCATTGTATTATTTCATGATAAAGAGATGAAATCTACTATTATAACGTTAAAATCTACAGTGAATAGCGTTGGAAATACCAATTTCTTATTATGTACGTGCGTCTGCATCCTTAACGAATAATAAATAAATTTAGATCGCAAAGTCGCCAGAAGTTCGTCTAGACTACTTAAGTTCATGGAATTCTTAGAACTGAAATTCTAATAAACTATATAATTTTATATTCAAGTGCATTCATAACTTGATAAGTTCTGATATGGGACTGGAATTGGAACCCTGTCTCATTTGCGTAGAAATCGGACTGAGGGTATTTACACTTGAGCATGCAAACTTAGACTTATTCTAGAACTTAATGCACGCTTAAGAAATAAAATGAAATGCGCGCTTAGCTATCCAATTTGTTATTTTAATTTGAATAAAGTTACAGTGAGTTGAATTTGAAGGCTTTAAGCCCATGTGCACAATACAATATATCTATTATTTTCTACTCACGTAGTACAATTTGCTACTAACGATATCGCCATCGGTAATCAAATTAATTTAACAGTTAATGTAATAAATTTTAATAATTCAACATTATTTAATTCGGCTATATTCGAAAAAGTTCCCAGGTCCATTCTAAGGTTGTACTTTGTGAAAAAAAGTTTCAAAATAACGGGATTTGTTTTGCTTTTGCACGGAGTTCTTGAAAATTGAAAGAAATAAGAGAGTTAATCACTATTTAAACGACCTTTTATCAGTGAGAATGTATGACTTTGGTGAATTAAGTGATGCAGAAATGATGATGCGTGCACAAAAGTGAAGCCACATCTGAGATGATGATATCTATTTATACTATTTAATTCACCCTTTGCAACTCCAGTTAACCGGTTCTACTTATTAAACCCGGTTAGTATAATTTACAGCCGGTATAAAAATAAACTGTTACGGTAGGGCATTACGAGGCGTACCCCTCGTTAAACCGCGACTCGTGATGGTTAGTTTTTGTAGTTAACCGATTTTCGTTACTCAAGATTATTGGTTTTTATCGTTATTGAATATTGGAAGGACTGCCGTATTCAAGAAACTTGATTATATACAGGGTGCTTGCCTTCTGGATAAAGGACTCTTTTCATGAGCAAATACGACTCGATGGAATTGGATGTTTTAAATAAACTCATGTTTCGCAGAATAAAAACAAATACCTATTAAAAACAATATATTGTACGCGACGTTTCGAGTAGAACGCGTTTATTACTATCCCGCCGGAACTATGCAGTCTTCGGGGAAAATAAAACTGTACTTTGCTCTTCCCCGGGACTCAAAACTATTTTGTACACCGAATTTCATCTAAATCGGTTTTGCGGTTTAGATGTGAAAAGATAACAAACAAATAAACTTACAAACTTTTGCACTTACTAGCTTTTGCTCGTGGCTTCGTCCGTGTGGAATTCGTTTACCGCGCGCTGTTCCCTCGGGAACTGTGCATTTTTCAGGATAAAAAGTAGCCTATGTCACTCTCTGGCCCGTAAACTATCTCTGTGTCAAAATTCAATTCATTGCTCCGTTTCGATGTGAAAGACGGAAAAACATACAAACACACACTCTTCAGCATTTAATATTAGTATAGATTAGTGGGATTGAAATTACTTGATTTTTTTGCAAAAATTAGACCGATAGTTATTATACTTCACTAAACTATGCCGTTTAAGTAAATAAGTAGTATTCGTAGTTTTCCAGAGACCAAGGACACCCTATATAACATTTAATTTTTTCCTTGAAAAAATGGAAGACGTTTAGGATCCATTACAGTTAATTTGGTGTCTAAGGGTGGTAGTTAGTTTAAATCGATTTTAATAAATGTTGTGATTAACTTAAATGAGTATTGATCGAAAATCGAAAAGAAAAGAGGCTATTGTCTAACGCGCTGAATTAAGATTTTTTTTTGGAATATTTTTGTATTTTTTCTTTAAATTCCAAATTTTTACTTTTGCGGTCATCCCGTAAAACCTAAATTGAAAATAGGGTGTGTGGTGTAGCGGTATAGCACGCGGCACGGAATGCCTAGGACCTAGGTTCGATTCCCAGCGCTGCTCTTATTTTTCTGGTTTTTCTGTGCATCTATATTTCAGTTTGTATTTTCATTGAACTTAACTGTGATATTTGTTTTTGTTATTAGGGTTTTATTACTAAGGTTTTTTGAAAATTGGCACGAAGATTGTACAACACAACCTGCAATAAAAAAATTCTGAAAAATATTATTTTTTGTCTGTCTATCTATGTCACTAACAATCGCAAATGACCCTACGTTTTGCTTAGAAAAGGGGCTCTGTTAACCGTGAAAATTCATAAATACCAAAAAAGTACGAAACTCTCGGTGCGCGAGTCCGACTCGCACTTAGCCTGTTTTTTTCTGATCTAGATACTATCTTCCTAAGTAATGTTATAAATGCGTATGTACATGTTAATTTGTTTGTTTGATACACTTTCATACCAAAACACACAAAAATTCAAAATCATTTATTTCACAGGATTTTAGGTAGAATAAGATCTTAAAAATACCATAGGAATCACTAAAATCTACCACAGATGGCATGTGAAATTAGGGCATAAATTCACTTGTAGTCTAAAAACTCCTGAACACTATAAAAGCTTATCTCGGTCGACCACTTTTTCAGAGCTTGTTAAAATTTCATGAAGGTTAGGTCTTTTTTGTGTCAGGCAGCTTTTTAACTATTTTAATACTAATTATATAACTATTCCTAGCAACCAGCGGCAATCTTGACAATGGAATATACAGTCGTAATAAAAAAATTCACACACGAAGTTGCGGGACACAACTATAGTGTAAAACATGATAAACTATATTATTTGGGCGACTATACATACATACACATACACACATAGAAACTCCATACAAGGACACAATGCAATCGACTAACCGTATATTAAAGCCCCAGGCCAAATAGGAGCTTCCGGAAATACCCGAAGAAACCCGATCGTAATAAAGGGTGTTCAGACATTGTGCTTAAAGTGAATACCTACATAGTGAACGTAGTATATAATACTAGTGTTTTACTAGGAAGACGAAACAATGAGACTCTTTGGCGTAGGATACCCCGCGCCAGGAGACTTTAAGGCACTACCGCTACGTCAAATCATCCAATTCATGGATGAGGTGATAAAAGCAATGGAGTAAGTGCTAAGGAGGGGTAATTACACAAAAGATCCCTACGGGTCGAAGTGTATCCGCAAGGACCCCTAAAATTAAGATAAGATAAGAAGATAAGTGTTTTTGTATGCGAAATTTGTCATTGCATTGCGAGCGCGAGCGTCAGAAACGTTAGGCAATACAAGAAAGAAAGAAAGAAAGAAAGAAAGAAAGAAAGAAAGAAAGAAAGAAAGAAAGACATTTATTTACATTCACAATACGGCCTTTGGTCTCTTTTTCTGGCTTTTCTGTGCATCAAGGCTCTGATACCTATTAAATATCCAAACCGTTATCATGTACTTGGCGCAAAACCTTTTAATTTTGGTTTCGTTTTTTAACCGGTTTTTAAGGGAACATTTCCATAAAGTTCTTGTCAGATTAACCGATTAAGAACAATAAAAACCGGTATATTCCGGCGCAGGATAAACGTCGCCGCCCGCCGCCGGCCGGCCATCTGTCACTTGTCGAATAAACCGGTTTATTTAGGTTATAGTTAAGTTCATAAAAACGTTCGCGTTCTTAAGAAAGTTTGGAGTTAAACCGAAATAAACCAGTATTTACCGCTATTTTATAAACCGGTTTCGAGCCTTGCTGTGCATCCATGTCTCAGTTTGTATTTTCGATAACGCTTAGGTACTATCAGAAAGGCCACTTGATATTTGGCACCGACGTAGACATTCCCACTGATTAAATGAATGAATGCCAAAATGTTACGGTTCTAGCGAATCATATTTCCAAAATAATCACTCCAAAAGGGAAGTTATCAAAAAAAGTGAACGAAAAATCCCCGATGCCATTGAAATCGAGGAAGGGATAATTGTTTCTGGAAAGTGAAACCACTCAGTCAGTTCGTATAATCCCAACCTTGTAGCCAAATTGATATTATTCCAGTCATAGAGCACTATGACGGGAGTCGGTTTTAGATCTTAAGGAATGATTTTCTGCCACTTTTCATGGACGGCGAGGTGGATAATATACAACTTACCTCCTGACACATTGCACGTTGCAAAACTGTCTAGTTTCTATATGTAGATAATGTTAAACAGGAAAAACCGTATACTTATACGTATAATATTTATTTATACGTATAGGTACTGTACTGTTCCCGATAGGGGTAGACACTATATTTTTATTTATATACTTTTATCTAAGTATAATTACGGCCATCGTCTGTTTGTAGGAACCCTAAGTTGTATAATAATTTATAGTAGACCTAGGATCGAACCGAGTGAGAGGGCTATTTAGTAGAGTAACTACCTCTTTGAGAAAGCGTTGGTTATACATACAGGAAACTCAAAGGTTATTTCGTTTAGTATAAGGAGTTATTATTGCTACTATTTATATTTGATTATATGTCCACTTAATTAATATAAAAAGAGGTGATTTATGCCGTATAGGCCGGGCCCCTCCCCGCCCGGGCCTGTGGAGCTCGTCACCGTACTGGTCACTCCCCCACGGGCTGCCTCGGCTCCTCGTGGGGATTGAATTAATGTCGTATGTCAGTCACGTGCGTCCCTCGTCTTCAAATGAATGAGTGGAGAACAAAATCATAGTCACTCCCGAGGCAGGCTTGTTAATCCCTAACCTTTTCCTGAGTGACTACCCTATACACCTACGGTCTCCTATTCCCCCCCCATCCTCTAACAGACTAGCGTCAGGAAGAACAACTCGGGGTCATGTTTGTGTTATTACGACGCGTTCCACAATTTGCGTCCACAACCAAGAGAGAAAGTCTCCTTCCCCCCACATGCCCCACAAGGACTCCCAACGCCACTATTAGTCGTTAGACCTTGTTTAACCGCAACCCCACTTTAGCCCTATTGCCAAGTGAGTAGTAAACAACCCCATCGGACAGAGTCCGTATTGCCGGGTGGTTAGTCCGACAAAGAGGATGCAACGTTCAGCGGCCAGAGGTGGAATTGACCCCTGGTGACCACATGTATCTGAAGACCCTCGGCCCCCAAACACAATTTTGAATAATCTACAGACTCCATTGTGAAACGTCGATCATAATGGTTTGTGGAGTCTGTAAGGGTACTTTGTACAGTATCCATGCGCGCAATACCGACCATTAATACCCAGCCAGCTAGATTAGTACTCGTATCTGTGGCACACTAGTTCCATTCGCTCCACCAGCTGGATACAATAGTAAGTATAGAATTGTATAGCTATCCTTCCCGAGCTATCTGGATTTCTATTAAAATCATTAGAATGGTGACAAAATTAGGTAATCAGGTTTAGTATAGGTATTTGTGGAGACCGTGATACACCCCGGTTCTAGGTCCAAATAGCTTATTTGTAAAGTTAGACCAAATACGCAGGGTAATTTGGAAGAAACATTGAGGAAATATAAACAATTACACAATAATCTGAAGTCAATTATTAAAATCTCGTTTCCATTAACCTTGGAGTTTCTAGCATGTTATAATAGATAAGCATTTTAATTTTACTAATGTATTACTCACTGTCTTAGATTTGTGCCACAAATATATTGGTTCTTCGCTATAGTATCCACACACCGATGATAACTTCAGTACCGTCAATAGTAATATAGTTTAAATCAATTGAAGATAATGTTCGTTAAGAATATTCATCAATTCAATGTCTTTGTAACACTCCGTAACGTCAGCAGAACAGAACAGTAATGACCCGTATTTGAATCAATTCGATCATTTGAATTTGACTTCTAAATTTCAAATATTTAAATTTAGGTCTTTTGAATTTAGACTGGTGTTATTTATTCTTTATATTTTGAATGGTTAAAATTTAGAACACGGATAAATTATTTATAAAATTATTATATACGTTCGTATAGAACCAAAGACCGATTTGAAATGAGATCTCAGGAGTGTCGCGGTTCCATCTCGGTTTGAATTTATTAGACATTCTATCAAAATGTCATAGACATTATGTCTAAATGCTGGTTTTTCAAATTTATAAAATTGTGACAACAAATGTCAGATTACGTGGAAATCATAATATAATTATGACCAACTGTACTTTACTTCTCTCAACAAATTGTATAATTAGCTCAAATCAGAGTACAATAACAGTGGTAGGATCCCGCCATACTCTTCACTGTTCCTACGATGTTACGTCGTAGGACATTAACTACTGGGATAGAGAAAGGACTTAGCTAGGGACATCCAGGAAACGCCATCAGCACTCGGACCGCACGCCAATACTCCAATCACGTCCCGTTGCACATCACACCACACAGCCAGCCAGGATATCTCCATCACGTTGGACGTCGGCGCCAGCATGAAATTAAATATTATTGTAGGAACCGCACAATTCAAGCTTTATGTATTTTGGGGCATATTAACCGCGGAGCAAGCTCGAGCAATTAGTTATAAGCAATGTTTACTATTCCATTAAATCCCGAGTAATTTGCCTTTCGTTTTCATAATTATTATATTTCAATAAAATCACATTTATTTAATTCAATTCAAATTCAACTTACACGCCATCAATCCAGGCTTGCGCATCTTCATAATCTTCAACCAGTCCCTCCTCCTCTCGTCATGATGACAGCGACTGTCACTATCCTCCCCGTAGCCACTCAGTCCGCTGAAACTCATAATATTAAAGGGCAAAAGCAATTGTAAATAACTCACGTCATCAGCACACACAGCCTTGCACTATTGGACACCTATTTACACTTCTATCACAACAATAAGACGTAGTAATCCATTGCTTATAACTCCGGGTGTTATGTTTTGTTCGGAGTTTGAAATCCTATACGTCGGGACCTCGCTATGCGACCATCCAACGGCTGTCAAACTAGATTTTATTTAATTTTCACTGAAACCGTTTGTAAAATCCGTACTCCATTTTTAATTATTGGTTTTAAGTTAATGTATGGATTTCTAGGCCTTTTCATTGCGTTATCAAAGAATTCACATTTTATTTTATTTATTTTTTTGTTAGCACATCTTTCTTTTCATGACACTTGACAACCCAATCCTTCTTTTTTTTTCTCTTGACATTCTTGCTATCCACTTTCAAACCAAAATTTTTCCCAAAGAGGTTACTCATGATTAAAATAAATTCACAAAGTTTAATACACGAAGTGTGGGGTCAGTACAGTACGTATACGTATAATCTATCTAACAAATACCTTTAAACGAGTAATCCTTGTATACATGTATATTATATTGGGGATCTCTGAAACGGCTCCAACGATTTCGATTAAATTTGATTTTTGGGAATGAAAAAAAAAGCTTGGTTTTATTTCTGGGAAAAAGCTTGGTACCGAGTTTAAGTTTTAAAAATAATTGAAAAAAAAAACTAAAAAAAAATTAAATACGCACTTGCTCGGCTTTATTTTATTTATTTTAACGCATATCTCCGATTTTAATCGAAAGGGCATGGTATTTACCATTTGGTCCCATTGCAAATCCCTATCTGATGATGGGATCCATGTGGAATCATCGGAACTTCTAAAAAAATATTTGTTTTTTAATTCTCCTGGTTATTATATTTTCGCCCAACATTGAATTCATCCAAATCAGTATCTGTCCAGCTGATAATCTGACCAGCTGATAATCTGCCCAGAGGAGAATCTGTCCAGATAAGAATCTCTCCGGATGAGAATCTGTCCAGCTGATAATCTGTCCATATGAGAATCTGTCCAGGTGAGAATCTGTCCAGATAAGAATCTGTCCAGCTGATAATCTGTCCATATGAGAATCTGTCCAGGTGAGAATCTGTCCAGATAAGAATCTGTCCAGCTGATAATCTGTCCATATGAGAATCTGTCCAGGTGAGAATCTGTCCAGATAAGAATCTGTCCAGCTGATAATCTGTCCATATGAGAATCTGTCCAGATAAGAATCTGTCCAGCTGATAATCTGCCCAGATGAGAATCTGTCCAGCTAATAATCTGCCCAGATGAGAATCTGCTCAGATTAGAATCTGTCCAGGTGAGAATCTGTCCAGATAAGAATCTGCCCAGATGAGAATCTGTCCAGGTGAGAATCTGTCCAAATAAGAATCTGTCCAGCTGCTCTGGCGGCGTATTTACATGGCGGTACTTGCACGCCATCATACCGACGGCGGGCGCAAGTTGGGTCGTGCGTCCATATACCGCCATGTAAAACGCCCATCGCGGGCCCACGCACGACCGGCACCCATCGTCTGTGTGTGTCGGTCTTTAAGGCAGTTAGCGCAGAACCAAGCAGTACGCTCACTATTACCACGCTTAAAATTAGCGCTTTGTAATAGCTAACAGTGAAATTAACGCTATTCTTTGAAATGGACTCTACCAAAATCCTCCCTCAGTCCACCTGAATATTCCACAAACTGCACTTTTAGCAATGCCAACACTCGCCAACTAAAATTAACCGGCGCACTCAGAGTAAGCCGCACTCAACTCTAAGGCTACGTGATATGAGTTAACATGACTGCAGATTTGCTGAATATACGGCATAAATGTGTGAGTATTCTACACTTGGAATACGGAAGATTCAACCGTATAGCGTAGTGGGTAAGAGCTAAAGCGTCGGCAGAATATTTGCTGGATTCTAGCCAGAATGCAAAATGGCGCCGCTTATTCATGCGTTTTGGTATTAAATGTAATATGAAATTATGCAGTTATTGAATATTCATGGATCGCTACGCTTGAGTTAATTGAGGAATAGGGCATAGGAACTGAGATGCTTAGTAGTAAATGCCTCTGCTGCTTACGTGGTATAAAGCTGCAATTACGGGAAAGATGTCCAGGATTAGAGATGCAACGGATTACTATGGATACTTTACGGATTACTTTCAAAGTGATATACAACTAAAGATACTGTGAATAGATGAAGCGTACTTGTTTCCGTTATTAATATCAAAAAAAGGGCAAAACAAACACGTTTGTTGTATGGGAGCCCCCCTTAAATATTCATTTTATTCTGTTTTTAGTATTTGTTGCTATAGCGGTCACAGTAATACATAATAAAAATATCAAGTGTTTACGACTAGGGAGATAGAGCCCTGTGACAGACAGACAGACAGACAGCGGAGTCTCAGTAATAGGGTTCCGTTGGCACCCTTTGGGTACTGAACCCTAAAAAATAGTCCAGTAGTCAAGTATCCGTTAAGTAACTTAAGGTTCAACAGTCGGGACCCATTGTCGAGAATTTTAGAACTGGTCACAATTTTGAATAGGTCCCGAATGTTGAACTCTAACTTACTTAACAGTTTTTTCTCTTTTTTCGATGAAGTCATCTTTTAATAGCTTAACCTTAACACGTCCGCCCGGATTGCTACTACCACCATGCTCGCTAATCCTGCCGTGAAGCAGCAGTGCTTGCACTATTGTTTCGGCGTGGAGAGTAAGACAGCCGGTGAAATTACTGCCACTTGAGGTATCCCATCTTAGGCCTCTAGGCTGGCAACGCATCTGCAATCCCCTGGTGTTGCAGGTGCAGGGCGGTGGTGATCTCTGACCATCAGGAGACCCACTTGCTCGTTTTCCATCCAAACACGGGTGTCAAGGTTAAGCTCGTAGTTCATTCATAATCTCTCTTGATTTCGTATTTAATAGTAAAATAAAACAATACATTGTGTCCCTAACTCATGGACCGGAAAGTCGTATTTCTAATTTACAGCCTCTAAATGCGTAACGCACTCCGCATAGGAAACGTGCCGCGTAAATCTGGGTGGTTACTAGGAAATTCGAATCGAAGTTCGTATCGTACCGTCTCTCTCACTCTCGTATTAAAAAATATAAGCGTCTGCGGGACGGCAAGATTCGAATATCGCACTTCGTATACCTAGGCCCTGAAGCGGAAATATTGAGGTTAAGAGTGTGGGGTGGCCACATTATCAAAAATATCAAATCAAATTAAATATTTTGTTCATTATATACGTATATACGTCCCACTGCTGGGTACAGGCCTCCTCTCAGATTAAGAGGGCTTAAGCCGTAGTTCCCACGCTGGTTCCATGCGGATCGGAAATTCTTACCCACAATTGAATTACTTCCCGTGTACAGTGCAAAATTTGCGAATGGATCATAATATCGAAAGGTTTATTTTCTGGAACCGAAAACTTTTCAGGATTAATTAAAACGGCATCGTATAGAACCCCATAGGTTAGGTTAGTTTAGATTATAACAATCTAAAAAGAAGCCGTGGTGGCCTAGTGGTTTGACCTATCGCCTCTCAAGCAGAGGGTCGTGGGTTCAAATCCCGGCTCGCACCTCTGAGTTTTTCGAAATTCATGTGCGCAATTTACCACGAGCTTTGCGGTGAAGGAAAACATCGTGAGGAAACCTGCACAAACCTGCGAAGCAATTCAATGGTGCGTGTGAAGTTCCCAATCCGCACTGGGCCCGCGTGGGAACTATGGCCTTAAGCCCTCTCATTCCGAGAGGAGGCCTGTGCCCAGCAGTGGGACGTATATAGGCTGAGATGATCAAAAAAAACAGTCTTAACAGAAATACCTTTTCCATATTATGATCCATTCGATTAATACATTCGGTATTTTAACATTCGATATTCAGATACGTACCTAACCGCTGAATTTCCTTAATATTTCCCGTATCATATACACCCTCGCGTACGTGGACAGAGGCGCCACGCGCGTCGATTTTAATTTTCGTTTATCCTTTTACTCGTTGAATTTTGAAATTCGAAATAAAACCGTTCCATTCTCACAACGCTGTATATCCCAATTTATAGGCAATATGATTTAAACCCTGTGGTGTTTGTCACAGGGTATAATTTCGAATGTGGTGTAAATTTAATAACAATTATGCTTGGCGTGTTTCGGTTCAGTCTGAACCAATTAGCAAACGTCAACTGACATCGTTGATGAATGTAAATGTAAGAAAATTGGTATAATTTAAGCATTTTCTGAAGGTCATAGTTTCCGCCTGCAACTTGTTAAAATACCGGTCAAGCGCGAGTCGGACTCGTGCACAGAGAATTCCTTTAAAAGCAAGCGAAAAAAAGTATGTGTACGTACATACTTGAAAGTAAAAATTTAAAAGTTGAATAAATCCCGTCATTGTCATTTCAAAGTTCAATGTCTCAAAAGCGGATGAACCGATTTCAATAAATCAAAGCCAAGAACCGCAAGAAGACTAAGTTTTGTGTAAAAAAAACCGCATCGAAATCGGTCTATAAATTTGACAGCTATTGCGCCACAGACAGACTGACATTAACACCATACTATACTTATAACACCATAATTCGCCGACGGGGATAATAACAGTAAAAATTTTGCTATTATCGCCCGCGTCTTCGTCCGCGTGGGATTCGGTTATCGCGCGCTGTTCCCTCGGGAACTGCGCAATTTTTCCGGAATAAAAAGTAGCCTATGTTACTCTGGCCCATAAACGTAAAAGACGGACAAACACACACACTTTCGCATTTATAATATTGGTATGGATACGTTTCATCAAAATCGGTTCAGCCGTTTTTGAGATATTGAACTTTAAAGTGACAAAGTCGGGGGTTTTCCAAGTGTTTCTTGGTTACTTTATCATCAAGTGTATTTTCCGAATATAATTGGTCCGTGGTAAGGCAAAAAAAAATCTTATGATCCGTCATCGTTGAAAGGTTAAGAAAAATACTTAGATGATTGATCCTTTTAATGTTTAATCAAACTACTGACCCAAAACCCGCTGAAAATTGATGAATTAATTTTAAAACGCTTATGGAATAGAAACCTTGTATTTACAAAAGAAAAAGAAAGTCGTAACGTCAATACGTCCAGCCTAACTTCACAGAACGAAATAATCCATTTAAAAAAAAAACTCCCGTTTAAATCCCGCCATATATTATTGGAGCGGATATTACAGACGCCATTACAAAATAATGTTCCCGCCATAATTGCGGAGTTCCAAAATCCGCACAAGCGGACATAAGCCCACAATCGTCCCCTTAAGCTTGATATTTCTTTGTCTGATGCCACTATGACTTAATTTGAATTTGGAATTGAATGAAATGACGCCATCTACAGGCCTCGGGAATTATCGTCGGTTGTTCTCAGTTACGTTATTCGGAGGTTTTTGATTATTTATAATTTATAACGGATTTGGGGGATGAAAACAGATTGGCTGTTAAGCGAAATTCGAGATATTTGAGTAATTCCGGAAATTATTGGAAATTTATTGAGAAGACGCTGTTGTTTTGTGTTCTATTCGATGATATTTGCTCTGTTTGTCGGGTGCCGTTCGGTAAAAAAACTTTTTGTATAACATCACGGCTAATAAAGTAAAATAATAAACGTTTAGTACTTATAACAAAATGCGTAATTGTTGATAGACATAACGTTTAAATTACTCATTTAGCTCAACTTTTGTCATAATGTTCATTATGGAACATTGTTATTTTGTTTAATGATCGAAATGCTTAACACGTGTACTTTTTTGAAGTTAAATGATATTGTAACGGCTAACTCACGTCTTAAATCGAGTTTATCTCGACATGTTTCGGGATATTTCGTAGCCCTTCTTCTAAGGAGCACGCGACTCGGCGGCTGCCGCAACACGCGCACTACGCGCCACCGCTCTGCTCGCGCGACTCATGTCGACATGTGAAACATTCGAGCTAAACTCGATTTAAGACGCGAGTTATCCGTTACAATATCATTTAATAATATGAGCGAGTCTCACGGTAGTTTTTTGAAGTTGGTTAAAATTCGAGACAGCGGAAAATATTCCCTTCCTAGGCTTTCCGGGATAAAGATGACCTAAATATGCCGAGCAGTGGGACATAAATGGCCGAGAATAAGTGCTGAAAGTACAAAATTAATAAAAGAGGCGTTTCTTTAAATAATAGAATTAAAAAAGTACTTAAATGTTGACAGAC
Organism: Choristoneura rosaceana; assembly: GCA_037349165.1. Lineage (NCBI taxonomy): Eukaryota > Metazoa > Arthropoda > Insecta > Lepidoptera > Tortricidae > Choristoneura > Choristoneura rosaceana. Next base: position 4,009,570 of record JAZBNJ010000007.1, read on the forward strand.
AGAATCAGATGCCTCGCCATTGTATATTGATATTCCCTTAGCGACTTAGAAACTGCCATCACACCTACTTATAACTTCGACATCGAATATCTAAAGTCCATAAAAAACGGCAAATTTGGAGCCGGATTCGACCACGAATGGTTCCGTCATCGTCATCATCATTATATCAGCCGTAGGTATCTCCTGTTGCTCTGGTAGCTTCGGTTATCGTTGGCGAAGGTCCTACCGGTTGCAAATCAGCGGTTTCCATTTGAGAAATTTTAGGGCAGATATTTGTAGGTATGAAAAATACGAATGTTTGTTCTCGGGTCTTGGGTGTTTAATATGTATTTAAGTATGTATCTATCTATATAATTATTTTTATCCGTTGCTTAGTACCCATAACACAAGCTTTGCTAAGCTTATTTTGGGACTAGGTCAATTGGTGTGAATTGTCCTGTGATATTTATTACTTATAATTATATAAAAAAATCTAAGCATGTCATTATGTGAATGAAAACAATTAAAATAAGATTGGTTCTCCTCAAGGGATCGTTAGAATCGTTTGTTATTCTACGTATCTCCTCTTTGGTGATTCGATTTTATTTAAAGTTCCTAATCTACATTGAGCCTGCGAAAGACCTACCTAAATCCCTGTCATCTTTGGTCCCATCAGCATTTTCATCGGGTCGGTTATATGTAAAAAAAATATATTGTACCTGTATTTTCTGTACTGGTTGCAATGTGTTGGTGTTCTATAAAGAGTTATTGTAATATTGTATTGTATTTTTTTTTAATTTTTAACTTTTAATTTATTCAATGAACTAAAACAATTCATTTGCTAATACCTAGGTAGTTTTATTCTATAAGGCAAACACGTCGTCAAGCGATGTCACTGGTATGGATCCTAGAACGCATGCCGCATTACCTCTTTGCATAGCTATCCCTATTCTTTGCGCGAGGTAACTTTGTATTGTATTGTATACCTACTTACTACTTTTGTGAAAGTTTCCGAGTATCTATCAATTACGGTTCACAAAAATGCAGACCTGTTAAGAAAGACACGTACGGACGGAGATATAGAGCGATGAGATGCATTAACAACCTTTGGGTTGTTTCGGAACCCTAAAAGAGCCGAATAAAAGTGGCGTCCTTTTATTAAAATATGCAAGAAGTGTCTCGCGAGGCTAAATTGAATTTAAAGACTTCTGAACTCCGCCTGTTCCGGCGGTTAAGTGACACTGATGGAAAAGGAAAAAAACAGCAACGTCCGAGGAGCGTGTTTATTGCAAAGCTTGCTGACATGGCTCACATGGCTGAGAAGGCGGTACATTGAATCGTGAATGTAGCGAAGGATTCTACGATAGAATCCTGAGCGTAGTGAGGGATTCAAGTGGTAACGACCAAGATGAAAATAATTTTGCTCCCGAGTGAGTCATACGTCATACATCACACAACTTTTCACACCGAGTATGACGAAAATACCAAAGTTACCTCGCGCAAAGAATAGGGATGGCTATTAATGCAATTTTTTTTTTTTTTTTTTTTTTTTATTAATTGGTTGGTAATGCGGCCTGCGTTCTAGGGTCCATGCCAGCGACATCTCTTGACGACGTGTTTGTTACCTTATAAAATAATGATAAATTTAAGTTAGTTAATAATGATACATTAATAATATTGTAAATCTGACGAAAATTGAAATAAAACATTTCTAAATACAGCGCCGTTCGCGAGAACGGCAGATCGCTGATTTGGGACCATTTCGTGACATGCATAGCTATTTTTTTGTTTTTTTTTTTTCTTGTTTTTTATTTAGGTTTTTTTTTTGTCACGAATAAATGTTTTCTTTCTTCTTTTCTTTCTTTCTTTCTTTCTAAATGTAATTAAAGAGCAACCAGCATAGAAAATGATGTGATTTCACAATTTTATTATGAACTTCAAAAAATTGCATTTGCAAAAAAAAAAAAATAATAAGTAAAGCCTTTGAATGCCCTTTGATCCCTCTCGTCAGGGAGGAAAAGTTACTTTCAAGGTTTATGTAGTCGGTTCAATTTTTTGTTCAAAAATTTTTTGGAGGTGATTTTACTTATTTGATTATTTCTCACTTTTTAGTGATTCTTAGCCGTAGTATTTTTAACAGAGTTCCGTTGCCTACCTTCCGGTAAAACGAAATACAAGTTGTGGAACATAGAACCTCCTGTTTTGAAGTCTGTTAAAAATAGAATAAACAAAAACAAACATGATAAAACTTAAACTACAGATAGAATGGCCTAAATCGCCGTTAATGGGCAAGGTGTCCAAAAGGCTGGCCGTATTCCCAATTTAAAAATTTAAAAAAGCGTCTTTCTTTCACGGATTCACGTGTGATTTCGGCATTACCAATTATGAATTATTAGCTAACTTCAAAGCCGACCTCCTGTCATACCGGCCTCAATATCAATCCGACCGAGCGTGCCCTTTGATGTGATACAGGGTGATGTTACAGGGTGTCACTGTCAGAAGGGTTACTTTCATCTCAAAGGCTGCTTGTGTGTAAAATGTATAGTTATAGTTCCTTAGTGTGGTGCGGGGATTTTAAGGGATTTTAAAACAAGAAGCAGTTTTAATCGATTTGTTTTTGTGTGTGTGCGTGTATGTGTGTGTGTGTGTGTGTGTGCGTGCGTGTGTGCGTGCGTGCGTGCGTGCGTGCGTGCGTGTATGTATGTATGTATGTAAATACTTTATTGCACATAAAACACAAAGTAATACAAAAAAAGAAAACAACAAACCAAAAGAGTACAAAGGCGAACTTATCCCTAAAAGGGATCTTTTCAAGCTAACCTAAACTAGAAAGGAAAACTCAAAGATAGGCGAACAGTAATTTATGTACAGTGAGAAGAAAGAAATATATAACATAAATAAATATACTGAATAAACAACAATTAGTATGACAAATTATATATAAACATATATACATATACATATATATATACACATACACTATACCTACCATTTAACTGAAACACGATACACGCTTACACATTATGAGTATACAATACAAATAAATAATAAAAATAATACAGTTACTTCCACAGTTTCTTCAATCTGTCCCTGAACGATGCCACAGATGGGGCCTCCCTAATGTGCAAAGGCAACTCGTTCCACATCTTCACCGAATGGATGCTGAAAGATTTAGCATATGAACGCGTATTGTTCGGCGGGAAGGCAAGTGCGAGACTGGAGCTGGACCGCAACCGGTGCCCGCTTCCAGCGGCCAAGTAGCTAAACCTTTCAGACAGGTACGAGGGAGAGGCGGGATTGAATAATAAATTAAAAAGGAGACACAGGATGTGAACGTCTCTCCGCCGTCTAATCGGCAGCCAGTGAAGCTGCTCGCGAAAATGGGAGACATGGTCGTACTTTCGCAAGCCAAACACATACCGAATGCACACATTTTGCAGTCGTTCAAGTTTGTCAAGCAGTTCCTCCCTCAAGTCAAGAAACGCAATATCTCCATAATCTAGAAGGGGCAAAAGTAGGGAACGGGCAAGGGTAAGTTTTGTACGCATTGGAAAAAAGTTTTGCAGGCGTCTCAAGGAGTGAAGGGACGCAAATAGTCTACGACTAATTTCACTAACATGAGCCGTCCAAGAGAGCGTCTGGTCCATGATAATACCTAAATTCTTGACATTAGATGAAAAAGGGATTGAAGTCCCATCAAATAAAATATTAGGTAGTATCACTTCCGATAGTCTGCTAACAAAATGAGGACTGCCTATAATTATAGCCTGAGACTTAGCTGCATTAATTTTAAGCCCAAACTGCTCCGCCCAAGCACGTATGGAGTCCAGGTCCCTGTTTATTTGGCTAATGAGAGAAGGCAACTCATCAAAACCAGCCGATGCATAGACCTGCAAGTCATCCGCATATAAATGATACGAAGAAAGAAGATTTTTGGTAATACCGTTTATAAAAATTGAAAAAAGAAGAGGCGATAGAACGCTCCCCTGGGGAACACCAGCTGTCAGGTCACACCACTCCGAAAAATGATCATCAACCTTAACTCGCTGGCGCCTACCGAAGAGGTACGCCCTGAACCATGAGATGGCAGACTGGGAGAAATTTAGATTCTGGAGTAATCCAGTCAGTATATCAAAATCCACGGTATTGAAAGCGCTGCTAAAATCTAAGAGTACAAGAATGGTAAGCACCTTATGCTGAATACTATGACGAATATCATCAGTGACCTTTACCAGGGCAGTGACTGTGCTATGCCCGGGGCGGAAGCCGGACTGGAGAGGGTTGAATAGGTTATGTCTGTTGAGATGTGAAGACAGACGACGAAGGCTGCTTGTGTGTAAAATGTATAGTTATAGTTCCTTAGTGTGGTGCGGGGATTTTAAGGGATTTTAAAACAAGAAGCAGTTTTAATCGATTTGTTTTTGTGTGTGTGCGTGTATGTGTGTGTGTGTGTGTGTGTGCGTGCGTGTGTGCGTGCGTGCGTGCGTGCGTGCGTGCGTGTGTGTGTGAAGGATTATAATGTAAGCCTATTTGCAGTTCTTTGTCATATATTTTTGCACACTCCGCTGTAGGAGATATTATTGCAGGTAACTGTACTACTGGTTGTCCTAGAAACTTGAAAGTATGATCACAGGCAATAAGAAAAGTCTGAAAGTTGCTTTCGCGTCGTAGTCCGAATCGCGCTTGACCACTTCAAAAATATAGCTCAGTTTTCCAATCAATCCCTTTGGCAAAATCGTATACCCAAAAAATTCCCCCAATAATTCAGATAAAATCTACCCTTCAATAAACAAACCTTTTTTTCCCGCCAGATGAGATCTTTATAGGCGCCTGGATCCCGAAAACCTAACTCCTAATTTCAGGCAAAACTGTTGTTGCCAAAGATAGTCCAACTTGTTGAAAAAACGCTCTGCATTGTATTTTGTAATAGCGGAGTAAGCACAGACAATCACCGATACAGACTTTCAACGTGTTTACTTCGAAGTAGGTAGGGACAATCCTTACTATTATAAAGGGGAAAGTGAGTTTGTTTGTTTGTTACGCTTTCACGCCGTAACGGAGCGGGATCGTCGCGATTTTTGGTATGGAGATAGTTTATGGTCCCGAGAGTGACATAGGCTACTTTTTATCTCGGAAAAAAGAACAGTTCCCGAGGAAACAGCGCGCGATAACCGAACACCACGCGGGCGGAGCCGCGGGCAAAAGCTAGTAATATATAGTACATTTAATATTATAAAACTTGAACTAGCTGTTCTTATTTATGCTGATACTTAGGATGACGTCAATACAACTTCGGAGCTAAATTTGTATGCAAAACAAGATCGGGACGCGAAATGTCGACACTGTTAGTTGTATGAAGATAAATTGAGATTTGTCGCTCGGTCCGGGCGTTTCCGTTGGTATGACTGCGCTGTATTAGTATAAATTATTAAGCTACGTTTTCTAAATTTACTAAGTCAAAGCAAAAACCTTTGGCGCTTTTGTGAATGCTTGAATTTTTGTAACTTAACATATTTTAGATCTTTTAAAAAAAATTACTTCGTACTTTACGATTACTTTCAACAGATTTCCGAACCGGGGCAGGGGTTGGACACTCCGCAGTTTAGGTACGTTCGGCCGGCGACCTCACCGTGGGGTTCGCGGCAAAGGGTTGCCGCTTATTGTATTTTTCACCTATGATGAGTTCTGTGACATTTGAAAATTTTCCGAATTACGCATACTATGTTCGCAAAATGTTTTTTAAAAATAATTTCTGTTTTGAAACAAAATAATCAAAAAAATCTAAAACTGTTCTTTTTAAGAATAAATAGCAATATCAGTGTCTGTTAAATAGCCTCCATCGAATACGATAGAAAAATATTTAGTTTTTAAATGACGCAATGTTATCGGATTTTTATTTTCTTGGAATAAATAAATAAATAAATCGGCAATTGCAGCGGTTCATTATTCGATAACAATGAACCTAGATATTTTAAATTTTTAAACAAAACTTGCAAGATTTTGTAAATGCGGCTATTTGGGAAGCGGCCGCAACCATCTTGTGCCTCTTGTGGCCAGTACTTGTCAGTATCAATCATTGTCAGTAGGTACGAGTGCGTCTGCCGTGTATACGAGTCGAGTTTCCGTTGCATTTTCTTTGCATTGTATTTGTCATTGTTCATTTCTATTATTATTGTTGTTGACTTTTGTTACTGTTTCTCGTTAAGTTTGTTGTTATTTTTTGGCAAAATGCTGAAACGGTCCAAAAAGACTGTGTTGTAACAGTATGTTTGTGTATGGGGCATTTTGTAGAGTATCTGTGGAGACGGCAAGGATGTTTCGATAAATAAAAACATTGAAACATAGAACCTTCTCCTTTTTTGAAGTCTGTTAAAAATGGTTGCTGTTGCTGATAAAATATTGTTGTTTTGTAGCTTTAGCTTTTAAAGTGTATTTACTTATTTATTAAAGATAGCTTATTTAATTCATATTAATACCTTCTGTTATCTTTATTCATCGGAGAGTGGGAACCTTGCGCTGTTGACGTCAAACCTGTTTCGTGTCAACGGTGCCCAACGGAATATGAACGCTCATGTAACATTATAAGTTACAATTTCGCGTGCATGTCGTAAGAGTAGACAACGATTTCTACCTAAACTTGACTTTTGTTCGAGAGAGTCCCTTCTGTACGGTAGTACTATTGGTTATTCTGTGACCGGGGTTAGATTTTTGACACTCATAATCATAAGTGTTTGTTTGAATTGATTCGCAGGTTTATGCAGGTTACCTCACTACGTTTTCTTTTACTGTGTTGTAAATATCGAATGTAATGACAACATGAATTTCGATAAAGTCCGAGATCAGATCAGAGTTGTGCACCCGGGTTTAAACCTATGATCCTCTGCATGAGAGACCATAGGTCAAACCACTAAACCACCACGCCTTATCAATCCATACTAATATTATAAATGCGAAAGTGTGTTTCTGTGTTTGTCCGTCTTTCACGCCGTAACGGAGCCTAGGCTCGAGTCAAGGCTCGCACTTCTGAGTTTTCAAGAGTTCATAAGCGAAATAACTTTTCGAATTTATCGTAAGCTATAAGGTGAAGGAAAAAATTGCACACACCTGTGAAGAAATTTAATGCGTGAAGTTCCCGTTCCTGCACTGGGCACGCGTGGGAACTACGGCCGCCCTTACACTCTGAGAAGGCGCCTGTGCCCTGCAGTAGGTCGTATCAAGCTCGTATACAGGCTGGGATGCTGATGAGATTAGGTTAATTTAATGTAGTTCACATTAAAAATAGCTTAACTTTTGTCTTTGACATACGTAGAACTCTTAATTGAACAAAACTCTCGTCAAACCCTTGTCATAATCGGCTTACGCACTGAATCGGTCTATAATCCCCAGGTACCCAGTTTCGTCTCAACATACCCGCCATCGGGAAGACCCGTGTTCAAAATTTTAGGGTGTTATTCTGAAGTTAGGAAGGCTAGTGAAAAACTGTGGCTAAGTCTGGGTGACACTCTTTCCTGGCCCGGATAACACCGACATGGAAATACTGACCTCGTTTTTTGTGCACACGCCCATAGAAAGAGCCCACAGATAAACACTCAGAATTTGGGACTGACGAAATCATTTCATATACAATACAATACAATGCCTTTTTTAGAGTTATATTAGTTTGTAATAATTATTATTAAGTTTTTTATAGTTTAAATCATTTTTTTCCCTAATAAGCTACCCTATAGGGTTGTACATACAATACAAATATTCTTTATTGCACACCATAAAGCAGTACAAAAAAACTTATAATACAAACACAGATTCAGGGTAGACACTAGGCGGTCTTATCGCTTAAAATTTTCCAGACAACCATATAGGTACATACATTCATATAATACGTCAGGAAGCGTAACTCGGAACAAATTCCACACAAAAAGTGGCCATACTTAAGTAAAATAAACCAAAACGACTTATCATTCAAGCACGAATCATCTTCGAGGTTGTAAACAGACTAGGCATGTGTCCGATATATCGAAACGTAACCGAAAACGGTTGTCAAGCCAGTAACTTAGCTATCGGAGTTATCACAATCTAGTAGCGGTTATCAGCTGCCATACATTCTTTATAAGGCAACTCCCGCCCGTTGACGGCAGCCGTGGCGAGTTTATATATAATTATGCTTTCTCTTTCTTTCTAATCGACTATGAAGTTGTAAAAATGAGATAGAGCGAATATTGCGCTAACCGCACGCCACACGATCACGCAGTGTTACCAACCCTACCCTAATAATAGATAGGACACGGTTAGAAATGGTACCGATATTCGACAACGGTTGTCGATACCGATATTGAAACCAAATAACCGTTGTGTAACCGTTATCAAAAATACCCTATAACGCCCATGTCTAAAATAGACGTGATCGTTGATTGGTTAAAATTAAGAAACAAAGGTGGGATTGCTTTGCGCGCGTAATGTAAGTCAAATAACACGATAAATGACGCGCAGAACAAGGTTTTTAAGCCCCGCCTACTAGGACACGCAGGGCCATTTCTCGCAGTTACAATTCCTGACTTATCATTTACTAGCTTTTGCCCGCGGCTCCGCCCGCGTGGTATTCGGTTATCTCGCGCTGTTCCCTCGGGATCTGTGCATTTTTCCGGGATAAAAAGTAGCCTATATCACTCTCGGGCCCATAAACTATCTCCATGCCAAAAATCAGGTCGATCCGTCGCTCCGTTACGGTGTGAAAGACGGACAAACATACAAACACACTTCGACATTTATAATATTAGTATGGATATGGATAGTATATTAAATGCCTAAATGCCAAGTTTCAGTTTTATCTTCGACAGCGACGAACTTCCACCATATAAACTTTCACCCCCTATTTTAACCCCTTAAAGCCTCTTTTTCGCGATAAAAGATAGCCTATGTCCTTTCCCAAGGTCTATTCTATCTCTGTACCAAATTTCATCCAAATCGGTTCAGCGGTTTTGGCGTGAAAGCGTAACAGACAGACAGACAGAGTTACTTTCGCATTTGTAATATTATAGTATGGATTAGCGACCCGCCCCGGCTTCGCATGGGTGCAATGCTGATACTAAATATGATGATGGATGTTATTATACATATAAACCTTCGTCTTCAATCACTCTATCTATTTAAAAAAACCGTATCAAAATCCGTTGCGTAGTTTTAAAGATTTAAGCATACATAGGGATATAGGGACAGAGAAAGCGACTTTGTTTTATTTTATACTAGCTTATGCCCGCGACTTCGTCTGCGCGGACCTAGGTTATCGCGCGGTGGCGCCCTCTACCGGAATGAAAAGTATCCCATGTTGATCCTTGGGGTTCAAACTACCTATATATCAAATTTCATCGAAATCGGTGCAGTGGTTTCGACGTGAAAGCGTAACAGACAGACAGAGTTACTTTCGCATTTATAATATTAGTAGGGACTATGTAGTGATTCGTAGGTATGTACACACTGAACTTACAGAGGCACCTTGAATTGCAATATTACTTCGTAATAGGCCCCCGAGTCAATATTAGCAATGCTAATACAACCCTTGTACCGCTGTCCGCCCTTTGATGCGCCACAAATTACTGACTGCTCGCACTACACTTGTGGACAGTACCCTAACTGTGACCTTTGGGAGTTGATCTCCTATACGGGTGTCATTGTAATTGGTATCCAAGAGCCAACTTTTATTACTTTGCTGTCGGTGAAAATTACATTTAGTTGGAGTTATATAAAGCAAACAAATATTGAGTGCTGTGTTTTTAACCCCCGACGCAAAAAGAGGGGTGTTATAAGTTTGACCGCTATGTGTGTCTGTCTGTGTGTCTGTATGTGGCACCGTAGCTCTTAAACGGGTGGACCGATTTGAATGCGGTTTTTTTTATTTGATAGCAGGTTTTCTAGCGATGGTTCTTAGAGATGTTCCATCAAAATCGGTTAAGCCGTTTTTGAGATATTGAACTTTAAAGTGACAAGGTCGGGGGTTTTCCAACTTTTTGTTGGTTAGGTTAGGTTATTCAATAAATGTTCACATTGTAATCAAAAAAATTCAATTAATATATCGGAATAAGATCCGTGTACACTAGGAAAAATATACCAGATTAATGACCTCGAGGAATGTTGTGCTAACTTGGGGAGATACATAGTAGATTTAAAGTCAGTGTAAAAGTGCTTTTCCACTGGCGTAGCGAGGTGGGGCGAGACGATAATTGAAATCGGTATTACTTTGTACGGCCTATTCTTTTAGCATATGTTTGCTCAGGAACTATCAATGCTAGAAAGCTGTAATTTTGCACGAATATATATGTAAACTATGCCGACAAAACAGTACAATAGAAAATTAAATAATATATTTTTAGGGTACCTCCCATAGACGTAAGGTGGGGGTGATTTTTGTTTCTCATTCAATCTTGTAGTATGTTGTTTGTGGGTATTTTATAGTATAGTTGAATAGGCCGATTTCGGCTACAGCGACTACTATAACTACCTTTGGACAAGAGGGCTAAGGTTGTTCGCCCGTTCATGTGCCCTTAAATGACTGCAATAGTAAATTTCATTAGAAAACGTGCGCAAACAGTGGCAGCACGTAAGGACACCGTCAACGAAGTGGTAAGAGATGGCTGTGGGTGGCTTAGCCTTGAGGGCGTCACGTTTCATGTCCAGATCAGACCGCCTCTGCAACTCGAATCCAGTCAAAGTGATCCCTCACCACGCGCCTCCATTCTTCCGAGCGAGAGGGATTAATACCACATCTTTTCATGTGCCTAAAACCATTAGGGGGTTGCTAAAATGATTTTATCTACTCTCATATCGAAATATTCGAATTATAAAATTTAAAACAAGTTTATATTTACATACTTTTTTAAACACAATACCGAAATATTAAAAAAAAAACTCATTTCGACACTTTTCTTCTAACAAAATAATGTTATAATATAATTTTTTAAACCATTACGATACAGGGCAAATCCAAAAAGTTTATATCAACAAGTTTTGATTCCAATATTCACTTGTCTGTGGCAGTGCCCGCTTTAGCGCATGCGTGCACATGCCGCACATGCGCAGTGACGTACTGAGTATTACCGCCATTCCGTTGATAGGTTGTTATTATTTTGTTGTACGAATTTTCGTGAGAAAATTTTGTTTTTGCTTAAATATGTATGATATCAGTGAATGCGCAGAAGATTTGACTCCGCCCGATATTTTAGATGCGGCGAAGGAAATGACTCATAATTTACTAGCAAAGTGAAGGTCCTAGTATAAGTTCTGGTTGCAATGCAGGTAATTCTTCACCAGCAGGTAATGGTTCTTGAACACATGATAGAGGATTTAATATATGAACGTAGATAAAATATTGTATGCAACTGTACGCAATTAGGCCTTATAACACTCGTGTGACCCTTTTATGAAACTCGGCTACGCCTCGTTTCATGAAACCACACTCGAATTATATGGACCCCTATTGCGATACAGTTGCATAAATAGCTATTACATCCCACATATAACTGGTGGAATGGAAACGCATTCTTAGTGGCCAACCTCATTCTTTTTCGTACTGATAACTGTTAGGACTGTGCTTAGGGTCTGTGATGGAACAGAGTTCGTTCTGAAACGCTTTCGAGTCAATTCACCTGATTCTTATAAATTTAATTTGCGGTTGGCCGGCCGGCTTGGCCTTTGTAATGCTGGTGAAAAAGGCTTTTGTTCTTAGTCGATTATTTTAATTGAATAATTTGTTTGAACGGTTCAATTAATAAAGGTGAGGGTGAACTAATAATAGCCAAGAATGGTCTTGTGCAGCAAATATAACCTAAACCTAACCAAAAAAAAGTTTTCGATAACCCCCGACTTTGTATTGTATTGTAAAACTCTTTATTGTACATAATAACACATGAAAATAACAGAAAATCTCTTAAAGGGATTGTTTGAACTACGACATTTGAATATTGAAAATAATTAGCAAAACCGAATTGGGCAAGATATAGGTTTCACTTACAGTTTGTTCTGGCTCTATTCCTCAGTCCCAGGGACACATTTAAGACACAATCACAGCACTTTCAGAGTTTTTTATGAATAATTTAAAAGAGCGCGCGCCGGCCGGCATTCATTTCGAGCTGTCAAATTTGCGCAACTGACTGGTGGCGCCGCCGTGCGGGAGAAAGCGGAAAGTTCATTCAGCCAGTATGTTTTTGATATGTGCAGGAGGTTTTAATGCACATATTACTAATTATATCTGCCCAATGTAACGTACATAAACCCCCCACCGGGAATCTACCCCAGATTCCCCAGTTTACAAACAAAACCAGGGATGGTATTGAATAAGGTAAGTGGACTGTATAGTGTAAGTATTTGTTGACTTAGTGAACTAAACACGTGTAGCTGTAAATTGAGTAAAATAAATGACTTATATCGAACCTAAAATTGTCGTAAACTTGACACCTTCTTGCGTCAAATTCATGCAAAGAAACAAAGGAAAATAAAAATTATGCTGAATCTAATTCCATTGGAAGTGGACTAAGCTTTACAACGGGTCGCGTGTATTCGCCATTCTGGATTTTTACTTTTACCACCCGTACAACTCCATCAGCTCCTGGATAAAGTTCCGTCACACGACCGAGATGCCATTGAAGCGGAGGAGCGTCAGCATGCATAAGAACGAGTTCATCAACTTGAATATTACGACAATTCCTATGCCATTTTTGTCGCTGCTGCAGCGTGTGCAAATAATCGTTTAATTGCAATGTACGCGGACCGATATGTAAATAAATTTTATGAAAATAGTCGATAAGAATTTTTGTAAAGTTGCACTTTTTAGGAAGCAATAATGGATACTTCTTTTGATACGGTAGTTCGGCGAAAGACAACCTACCCCCTACCCTGAGAAAACCGAGGGGGTCGACATAGGGTGCTAACCTTTTAAGTGAAGAACTACAGCTGTAACCATTGGAAATTGCTTGGATATCAGCTGCAAAATGCTCTCGCTGAACGGATTTAATGAGCACATCGTGTGCGTTCTTTAAATCTGATAGAGACGAAGGACCTGTGTTCCTATTAGACTTCGTCGATCTACAATTGTTAATAAATTGAAAACAACGCGCTAAAACCCTTTGAAGCTTGCTAAAACTCGAATATTTTTCGGTTAAATCATAAACAAGGTTTGAATCACGTGTTGTGTCTTGCACGCTAGTTTGAGCCAAAGTCGCGCATGGAATTTTAAGTTCTGGCACATTTGCCGATTTAAATTGATCAATTGATTTTACTGGCCAGTTCTCTCTTGGTGCGTGTAGCCAGTTCGGTCCCCCGAGCCACTCCGCTGTCGCTAGCAGCACGGAGGGCAGCGCTCCGCGCGAGCACAGGTCAGCGGGGTTGGACGCGCCGCTCACGTGAAACCAACAATCGCTTTGCACGGTCTCCAAAATTTTGGAAACACGCGAAGCCACAAAGGTTTTGAGATTATAACTGGGTGTATTCAACCAACTCAGCACCACAGAGGAATCGGTAAACAAGAGTATTTCATGAACAGGAATTCGTTCAGACAATATTGACTTCGTATATTTGACTAACTTGACTAACAAATGCGCAGCCATTAGCTCGAGACGTGGAATGGTCACTGTCTTCAAGGGTGCAACCTTGGATTTTGCAATGACTAGACTGACCTTCGAATTACCTTGATTGTTAAAACTACGCAAATAGATGACCGCAGCTATTCCTTGAACTGAAGCATCGCAGAATCCTAGTATCTGGTAGTAGCTGTGCTGTTTGACAGTAACCTGGCGCTCGTGGCTAAAATTCGACAACAGCGGGAGCTCTGACATGTAGGTGAGCCACTCCTTTTCCAGTTCCGGAGGCAGCCGCTCATTCCAACCCAGCTGTTGGAGCCAGAGTTTCTGCATGAAGCATTTCGCGTAGAATATGCAAGGAGCCACGAAACCTAAGGGATCATACTGACGACCAATCTGTGACAAAACACTACGCTTGGTGATCGCCTGTGAAGCTGGAAGTGGATGGAATACGAAGGAAAACACATCTTCGGCGGGTCGCCACTGCAGACCTAAAACTTTTATGGATAGGTCCTTGTCATCCTCGAATGCAATGGGCGTTTCGCGGTGATCAGCTGGAACCCGAGCCAGTACCTGGGGACAGTTGCTGGCCCACTTACGAAGCAGAAATCCTCCTCCACTCAGCAACTCTAACAGTTCATCCTGTAGCCTAGCTGCTTCATCATAGCTGCTCACTGACCACAGAAGGTCATCGACGAAGAAACCCTTTTTTAGAACCTTGCTCGCTAAAGGATACTTCTCGCAGTCGTCGTCAGCCAGTTGATGCAGGACTCGGATCGCTAGGTACGGACTGCTAGCAACGCCGTATGTGATCGTGTTTAACTCATACACCTTTAAAGGTTGATCAGGTTGAAACCTCCACAAGATGTGTTGGTAATTGCGTTGAGATTTTTCGATCAAGGTCATTCGAAACATTTTACAAATGTCACTTGACAAGCAAATTTCATGTATACGAAAATTTATTAAAATCTCATTAATATCTGCTTGAAGCTTAGGACCGGCGTAAACGACTGAATTTAAAGAATTATTATTTGTCGTTTTGCATGAGGCGTCAAAAACTACTCGGAGTTTTGTCGTGGTACTTGACGGTCGGAGAATACAAAAGTGAGGAATTATGTACTTAGAATCCACAGTACCAAAATCACCTACGCAAGTCATGTGACCAAGGCTTTCATATTCGGACATGAATTTATTATATTCTTCCTTAAGTTCCGGAAGACGATTCAGCTTTGTTTCTAAATTGTTGAAACGACGTAACGCTTGTGGAGTCGAATCGCCGAGATCAAAACTGGGTTTGAACGGGTACTTCACTGTATAACGTCCCGTAGTATCGCGACTGTGTTCGTTTTGGAACAATTGTTCGACATACAAATCTTCTGGTTTTTTAGTGACGTCATACGGCACGTTTTCAGTCTCCCAGAAAGAGTTCATGATTTTATCGATACTACTAGTTTTATTAGCAGAGAACAAGTTGAGCGAGGCTGTATTTGACTCACAATCGTCACTCAGTACTGTCTGACCAGTAATGACATATCCGAATATGGAATGCATCGCGACGGGCAAACCCGGGTCACGTGGTAGTATATTTTGACCGTCATAAATGTAGGGAAATAAGTCACCTGCGATCAACAAGTCAACTGGAGCCGCCGAAAAGTAGTTCGGGTCAGCTAACTCGAGATTTTTGAAATTATTGATAACTTTGTGTGACAAGTTTACTGTAGGTAAGTTGCTAGTTATGTTACTTACGACAACAGTATCAGTGCTAAGCACCGGACCAGATGAGTTTCGTGGTTTAATTGAACATGTAACCAGACCGAAATCTTGCACTGGCGCACCTCCCAGACCCATGGGTTCAAACTGACACTTGCGTCGAGGCAAACCCAGGCGCTGGGCACACTCTTTTGTCATATAACCGGACATGGCACCGCTGTCAATGACTGCACGTACGGCGTGGTAAGTTCCCCATCGATCTGCGACGTGCACCATGGCAGTGCCTAACAGCACGGTTGAATTTGACGAACAAGTCAAGCCGACGTTTGGCATTGACCTTTGACTTTGATTTTGACCATTTGAAACGTTTTGAATACTTGAAATGTTTTGACTATTTGAACCGTTTTGATTAATTGATGAATTTTGAACAGTTGGAACTGTATCTAAGTGAATACTGTGATGGTGCGGTTGTTTACACAGCACACAACGCACTTTTGACGTACACTCGGACAACGAATGCTGACGAAAGCAATTTTCGCATAATTGAAGCTGTTTCACTTTGTCAAGACGCTGCACCGGTGTTAAATCAAAAAACTCGAAACATCGATAAGTTGAATGCGGTTTGTCGCAAAATAGACATCTATTTGATCGTTCGCTATTATTCTTACTCACAGCTGACAAGCACGGCTTTTGGAACTGCTTTGGTGCACTACTGTAATTAGCAGCATTATTATTATTTTTTCGAACACAATTCGGCTTTGCAGAGGTGTTAGGAACACTCTTAGGCGTAAACTGAATTTTTGATGTACTAATTTTAACCTCAGACATTTCCAAAACACGCGCCTGTTTCTCCACGAAATTAATCAGCTGTTCGTAAGTAGGTATATCGGTTTGATCTACAGATTGTTCGAATTCGCGCCTAGTGACGGGGTCTAAATTTCGCAATCCCATATAAAACAGTATGAAACTCGATAGGTTACTGATTTTCAAAAGTTTCAATGCTTTAACACACTCTTGATACGTTTGTAAAAATGTGTTTAGACCAGTAGCCGACTCAGTTGACAAAGGCTTAAATTGAAACAGCCGATCTAAATAGCTCGTAGCTAAGGCACGAGTGTTCTCAATTTTTTTGACTAGCAAAGCCCATACTATCGGATAATTATCGGCCGTCACTGGCATCCCTTTGACCACAGTCAATGCCGAACCGCTGACTGCGGAGAGCAGGTAATAAAACTTCTCAATGTTCGTAATATCATTGTTGTTATGAATTAAACTCGTAAACGTGTCATAGAATGTTTGCCAGTTTTCTAATTTGCTATCGAAATGGAACAATTCTAGTTTAGGCAGCCGCGGCTTAGCCGACCGCGAGTCTGGCCCGGCAGCGCCCGGGCCGCGGCCCGCGGAGCGCGACGAAGGTCCGCTACCGCTGCCGTCACACGATTGCCAAGTGTCGCTATTAGCCTCCGCTACACTCAGAATACGGAAATACATGTCGTCAAAGGTTTGAATTTCTTGATAATTTGGTTTAAATTTCGGGTTTTGTTTCTTATTATAAGAATTTAACTCGAATATGCATTGTTCGAAACATTCCCGAGTCGAATGAAGTTCTTTAAGTCGCAAATTAAATTCGGTTAAACGCTCTGGTGGAGTTGATTTGGATAGTTCAAATAACGTTTGACATCGTATAAAAAGCAGTTCTTTTTTGTTGATAAGTTGTTCGACATCGAATTCTTTTTCGTCCATTTCGAATTAAAAAACAAAAGACGCGCGCGACGCGTTGCAAAGAACGAAAATTGAAAACGTTTATTTTATACGTATTATTCTAGGTAAATAACTTAGATTAGAAATAAGCCTGTTACCTTAAAACTGCGTGAAATGTGTGTTTTATGTGTATGAATGTGTATTTAGTTTGCAAACTGAGGATGCGGTTCGATTGACCAAAATGTTTGAACTACGACATTTGAATATTGAAAATAATTAGCAAAACCGAATTGGGCAAGATATAGGTTTCACTTACAGTTTGTTCTGGCTCTATTCCTCAGTCCCAGGGACACATTTAAGACACAATCACAGCACTTTCAGAGTTTTTTATGAATAATTTAAAAGAGCGCGCGCCGGCCGGCATTCATTTCGAGCTGTCAAATTTGCGCAACTGACTGGTGGCGCCGCCGTGCGGGAGAAAGCGGAAAGTTCATTCAGCCAGTATGTTTTTGATATGTGCAGGAGGTTTTAATGCACATATTACTAATTATATCTGCCCAATGTAACGTACAGGGATCTCTTCCAGTTAACTTTCGA
The DNA here is from genome assembly GCA_037349165.1 of Choristoneura rosaceana. Lineage (NCBI taxonomy): Eukaryota > Metazoa > Arthropoda > Insecta > Lepidoptera > Tortricidae > Choristoneura > Choristoneura rosaceana. The sequence continues at coordinate 4,027,122 of JAZBNJ010000007.1, forward strand.
ACGATTGGCACTTCAACTTCAAAGTTCAATATCTCAAAAACGGCTGATCCGATTTTGATAAAACATGTCTAAGAACCATCGCTAAAAAACCTGCTTCAATAAAAAACAGCATTCAAATCGGTCCACCCGTTTTAGAGCTACGGTGCCACAGACAAACAGACACATACATAGACACATAGACATACAGACACACAGACACATAGCGGTCAAACTTGTAACACCCCTCTTTTTGCGTCGGTGGTTAAAAACCTACCTAGGCTACCTCTAGTCGACAAAAGTATAATCTCTAAGAGATTTTATTCCTACCCCGTGGGAAATCGGGATAAAAAGTATACTATGTTTTAATCCAGGTTATAAACTAACTTTTTGCCAAATTTCATCCAAATCCGTCTTGCCGTTTCAGCGTGAAGAACTAACAAACATACTCACTCACTCTCATACTTTTACATGTGAAGGGTCCACGGAAAGAACATGTCTAGACACCTTTTTTTCTATTGAGATTTTAATATCAAAATGTAGAGCTCGCAAAGTACTGACTTATCATTGAATTTGCTGTTTTTTATTGATAAAAGAACTAAATAATATACATATTAAACATAACTTTCTAACAATAACTTAAAATAAAATAAAAATTGAACCTAAAACTAAAATAAATTTTCCAAAGAGTACCCCTTAGGCAAGGTCCCGAAGATGCTGGGCAGCGTTTCCTCTTTGAATAGCTAGGCTAATTCTTTGTACGAGGAAGCTGCCAGCTCTTCGGTCACCTGTGAATTAAATATGAATATCTGAAAAGAGTATATATTTTTTTCACATTTACAGAAATGGCAACCATAGTAACGACATGTTCGTGATGACTAACTTTTAAACTATTATAACTCAAAAAGTTGCTTAAATGACTAGACATGTTCTTTCCATGGACCCTTCATGTAGTTTCAACGGTCCAAAAAAACCTTTAGCAGAAATATCAATAAAATGAGTAATGTTTGCGATTCTTGTACATATACACAAGCATCCGGCTTTTATCTAGATTAACAAGCTTTGTATCGCAGTCTTTATATCCTCTGTGCCAATAAAAATACGGTACAAATTGGCGTGCAGAGTGCCTAGAATAAATTCGCGGGGATTTTTGTCTCTTTTGTTTCTTGATCTTAAGAGATATGCAAAGTTTGCGAGCGTGGGAAAGACTAGCTAGTAGGGTGACCGTGTTTTGGGGTTTATACGGTTTTTTTATGGAATTAACTGCAAACAATTAGTTTGCTCACCCGCGACCTTATTATCCTACACATGTAGCAAATGTGTGACAAATGTGTTTTGTCGCTCATCCACCTCCACAAATCACGCAAACTATCACCGCCGCCAAACAAAACTGACGCGTTCTGAAAACTGAGTTCATCTTTAGAGCAACACAGCCGTTCACCGTCCTACCAAATGTTAAACTAACAAACCATAACGATTGTATAAGATTGTCCGTTTTTTAGCTGTCATTTTATTTATTTTTGTTGTGCCGAATTTAAGTAGTAAATTTATTATTTCTTTCTTTAACACAAATTGAAATGTAAATTCTCCAAGTAACCACATTAAAAACGATTTTTCGGGAACAAACTACCCAAATTTTGTTTACTTTATTCGTCACTTAAAGCTTATAAATTTTATTTATTTACTGCAAACCTTTTCTTTATCACTTCTATGTTTTAATCGAAACATCGAAATCGCTGACGTAAGTGCTGCCACAGTTCCCAACATCTCTCACGTCAAAAGTATTATAAATATGGAATTCATCGCGGTGCTATCAGAAAAAAAAATCAGAATTACAATCTGGTAGTTAATGCTTAACTTGAACTTTATTCCGATACCGCTTTTTAGCTCAAAATAATGTGTGGTTACTATTTGTGTTTGTATTAAAAATACACGCTGTAGATTTTTTTTCATTTCCGTCTTTAGTCCGGAGTTTTTAAATGATGGAATGTTAATCCTACAAACAGAGTGACTTTAAATTATAAATTAGTAATCTGCTGCGGCCACATAGCACCAACGGCTAGAGTTGACTTTAGCTCATCTATGATATTTTTTCCCCTGCTATTTTTAATGACTAAGGTTGACAAACGAGCAATGGGGTCACAATTGAGCACCACTATCATGATTACAGATTTTGTAAAAATGATAACAGATTTTGAAAAAAGGTTAGAGTTATTGCACCCCACGTTTTTTAAACGCGCCGTCGATGGGCGTTTTACATTGACATATATTCTACGTTAGTACATACCTATTTATCTATGGCGTTTCAGAAACGCGCGTCGACAGCGCATTTTTAACCCCCGACGCTAAAAGAGTGTGTGTGTCTGTCTGTCTGTGGCACCGTAGCTCTTAAACGGGTGTTTTTTTCTTCAATTGAAAGCAGGTTTTCTAGCGATGGTTCTTAGACATATTTTATCAAAATTGGTTGAGCCATAGTCGGAGGCTTTCAACTTTTTGTTGGTTAGGTTATCTTTCGATACAGCAGCCTACATACAACTTTCGTGTATGTGTATCGAACGAAACGCACGTCGACAACGCGTTTAAAAAACGTGGTGTGCGATAATTTCATCGGCTGTCTTTCTCTACACACCGGAACACAGTTATTCGACGCCTGCACGCCAGCGGAGTGTTAGTAAAGAAAAATAGAAGAGTAAACATAGCGAGTCATATTTTAAGTAAAAGAGTGCAACCCAACGCCTTAACGTCTCCTGTAGTGAATACTTCATGGTTATGCCTTAGGTTCTGAGTTTCGAGCTAGATTTTTTTTTGAAAAATAAATCATCACCTAAGCAAAAGTAAAAAAAATTAAGGCGTGACTTAACTTAGCAATTCGTTCGCCTTTAATTTTTCTATTGACGACAGGAATAGCTTAGTGGTTAGGAAAGCTGACAAAGCGATAAGTCCCGGGTTCGAAATTGACTGAAAAGTTTCCCCCTATTACATGATCCATTCAAGCTTAAAGTCACTCAAAGCGCTATGGAGAGGGCTATGCTCGGGGTTTCTCTGCGAGATAGAATCAGAAGTGATGATATCCGCAGTAGAGCTAAGGTTACTGACACAGCCCGAAGAATTGCGAAACTGAAATGGCAATGAGCGGGGCATATTGCTCGCAGGACTGATGGCCGATGGGGACAAAAGGTTCTCGAGTGGCGTCCGCGGACCGGGAGACGAGCTGTCGGTAGGTTAAGATCGCGGGATCGCGGTGGATGCGAAAAGCACAAGACCGGTCTGAGTGGAGAGCCTTGGGGGAGGCCTATGTCCAGCAGTGGACGTCTTTCGACATGATGATGATGACATGATCCATTTGCCTAAGTAGCTGGCCTCGTGCCCGAAACCTCTGTATAAACAACATTATATATTACGTCCAAAACCTTTTTGAATCAAATTCCGTATCTAATTATATTAGAGCACAAATAAATACTCCGGCACGCCTACACCTTATAATTAACCGTTTCCCTCCTGGAAACGAATACCGAAGGAAATATTAAATTACTTCCCAACTTAAAATAAACCCAAACTTTTTGAGGCCAAATAATAACGGACAGATTAACTTTTTCCTGTGAAACGTCAGACGGGCTAGGCGAATTATCTTGTTACATTTTTTGAGTTTAACTGGTTTGTTAAACTTACTGTTTCAAGGGGGAGACAAATTTAATTTGCTGCTTTTCCGATTCGCATAAGAAACGGTTATAAAAAAAATCATGGGGCACTTGACACCAATTGGTCTAGTCCCAAACTAAGCAAAGCTTTCTGCAGGTGGTAGGACCTTGCGCAAGGTCCGCCTGGATTGCTACCACCATCTTGCTCGCTAATCCTGCCGTGAAGCAACAGTGCTTGCACTGTTGTGTTTCGGCGCAGAGAGTAAGATAGCCGGTGAAATTACTGGCACTTGAGGTATCCATCTAGCCCTCTACCAACGTACCTAAATGCTTAAAGAATTGTAGGTACATAGTTTTAAACAATTACATTTTTTTTCTTGACATGTTTATATTGTTTGTTGATATAATTCTATCGTAATGGTTTATAATAATACCTTAAAAAGTTATAGAGAATCAAAGAAAACAAAAATATAGGACGTTTATTGTTTAGCTCATCCAATTTTTTTATTAATTTCACTTTATTTTTTTATTAACCCCCGCTCCGAGTCATTTCTGGTGCAAAGGCTCTCCATAGCTATTCAACGTGGAAATACCGCAAGCGTTATGGGCACCTTTGCGCCGGGAATGGCAAGGGGCGAGTTATTTGACTAGGTTAGTGTTTGTGTATTGTATTTTGTGACGTTGGATTTGTATCTTTTATTTATTGTTGTTGTGATAATGGAAATATAAAATACTTATAAATTTTACGTGTCTAACAAAATTTTGAAGTTCCTTAATGTGAACAAGATCACTATATTTTAAATTGGAGCAACCTAAAACATAAGGGGCTTATTAGTTTACTTTCTAATTCATCACCTTTCAATTTAATTTAATACGTCCATTAAAATTTTGTATCAAAAGAATATCTTATTTCCAACGGCACTTCACCAGAGCTCTAAGTCTCATACAAATTCTATGGCGCCCTGGCCCCTGTTGGTTGAACGTAAAAGGGCTCCGTGTACACATGTCAAACGTAGTGTTGTACTTATTTGTGTCAATTGAGATGTCGTAAAGAGTGGATCGAATTAACGGGATCGGAGGCATGACTTGGCAGCTTAGTGATGAGATGAGGTTATTATTTAGTATCGATATCGATAAGTCAAAACCATTTGTTACGATATCGTAGAGACATCAATATTTGGTTGTTAAATACTATTGGTCGTTATAACTAGTGTTATTTTTGTATATAAGAGCAATTGGGACTTTTTTCTTGGCCATGTCGTTATAACTAGTGTCGCTATGTACTGTGTGTCGAAAATTGTTTTGTTATATCATTATGTTTCCTATTATTTCGTTTTACGTTTATATCAGTTCCCATTTGCTGTTATTGTCATGTTTACTAATGGAAGTTAGAAGTTACCTAATTATTTTTCCGTTGGTGACATAACTTCACTTCACATTGTTGTTGGTAAATGAGATGACCGCCAAAACTACAATATAGAGAAGTATTGATAAAACAAAAGTGTTTTATTTAGATACGTGTATTGGTTTATTGGCTTTTACCAACTTTGAATTCTCTGAAAATTTAATTTAAGGAGAAAAACAATGTTTTAGAATATCGCAATCATTAGTAATTTTATGATTCAAATTCGGGTTCCGTAACGTTCGATTTATTTCTCTGACTGACAGTTATACAGTCACCAGCATTAATGTTTTACCACAGCGGAGCGTACAAAAATATCTGACAAGTCCTTTCGGCCCTATAAATATAGTCGTATCAGATATTTATGCACGCTTGTTTTGTCAGATAATGGTGCTGGTGACTATACCAGCATACCCGCAATTCTTCAGTCTTCTTGTGATCATGGCGCATGAAACTGTGCCGAATAACGAGCTTCTCTAAAATCAAGGCACACGGAACAAAACCCGAATTTAAATCATAAAATTAAAAAAAAATTCAAATGCATTATTTTTTTCGTAACTTTGCTCACACATGAATAATGTTTATCGGATTAACAATTAAATAACTATAGCATTGGATTAAACTTTAAAAATATAGGTACAGCCTACCATTTGAATGATTCCATTACTTATTAATATTAAAAATATATCGGTAACGACAAACATTATCGATATCGGCTCTCCCATCCCTTTCATCACCCGTTGTGCCGCTCACGAATATCAAATTACAAAGTAAAACCCATCCCACGCCGAATCTTGAAATGTTTTTATAACATCCCTTTTCCACACACGCGAAGGTACACTCGAGGAAGAGGGACGGATGTAGTAAGGATGTGTAGAAAACTAACAAGTGTAAGTAAACCCTATGAAGTGTTTTGTGTGAATCGTTTTTGTCGGTATCTTGAGATGTATGTGTTCTTTGTTTAAGTCAAGTAACTAGGTTATTTATCGGTAAACACCAAACTTAAAATCCAAAAATTTAACTTTTTTTTTGTTAATCTGATTAATTATTCATTTTTGTATCACTCTTTATTGTTACAAAAAAACACAGTTTCCATTGTGAGACCGATGTACAAAGGCGAACTTATTCCGTAAAGGGACCTCTTTCAGTTAACCTCCGAATAATTGACAGAACAACAGAAGCAAAAGTAGTTTTTTATCATTTTTTATTGTCAGGAAGAAATTTCTTTATGGGATAAGTTCGACTTTGTACATTGGTCTCTCAGTGGAAACTGTTGTTTTTATGTGTTTGTTTAATAATACATTTAATTAGGTAAATACAATTTAAATATCAAACTCTCAAAAAATCCTTTAACGACCTTGACAAATCATCATCATTCCAGCCTAGATAGGTATTCCTGAGCACAAGCCTCCTCACAAAATGAGAGTGCTTTCGACAAATCTTAGCCAGGATTAAAGTAGCTTTCATTACAATCATTGTCATTACACAAATGTCGCACAATCGCAGCTATCTCGGACGTCGTACGGTACTCGTTTAGCGTGATAAGTTAGGAAATATGACTAAAAATCACGAAAGTTTAAAATGTTAGTGGTAACTACTAGGTTTAATTAATTACTACACTACAAAAATTACCATGGGCTTAATAAATTTATTTCTTCCGACATTTCCATCAAAACCTTCAACTCGAACACTTCCCAGACAAAACCACAGAACACTTTATTTCCTAAGGAAAGCATTGTTTAATAAGAAACGCCGTTTCTGAGCATAATTAATGATTCCCGTTCGGATGGACGGAGGACAAATCTCAATCTGGAAAATGGTATTGTTTTATTTACTTTTACCTCACTTGTATTTATGGGTTTTGTGAATTTTGTTGACAAAATCAGTTATCTTTGTGACAAGGAAGAAGCGAACAAGTGTAAATGCTTTAACAGACAGAACTAGTCCATTTGATTGCATGATTACTTGAAAGTTACAAGTTTACCCTACCATACTTCTTCCTTTATTACTTCCTTCGCTATCATACTCTTACCTGTACGATAACTAGATAGACACATATCGTCACTACTTTGAAAAAATCACGTATCTCAAATCTACGTCAACAAAATTTAACCTTGGCGTAATGGTCATAAAGTGAACTCGGAAAAATTATCCATTTTGAGATACGAGTTTTTTTTAAAGTAATGACGATATGTTAACGTGCACAAATCGCACTCCTCTATGTTCACATTAATATAAGGCAATTATAACATCAACAAGGGTGCACGTATGCTGCTATGCTACACACACACAATATGAATCAGTGTTGCCACCTTAGATATTTTTTTTACCCTAACGCTACGCTAAATTAGTTATACACTTAGTAATACACTTTTATTTATTTTTTACCCTAAACATTTTTGAAAACAAAGCACTTAAATGCGATTTATCAATAAATTAATGGAAAAATCCTACACCGTTTCTAAACATTCTTGGAATGCATCCATAATAGTCTTGGCTTTTATGTCAGCTGCAGTATTTTTCTTGAAATTGTACATTTTATTCGAAAATGTACCCTAAAAAATACCCTAAGTAATTTTCTACCCCAAAAATACCCTGAACGCGTAAAAATACCTTAAATTTTAGGTAAATTACCCTAAGATGGGGATAAAGACATGAATTTAAGTCTAACTTGGCATGAAGTAGTTGGCAGACATTAGATTAGATATAGTCCCTTAAGATCAATATTTTATTTTAGAACTATGAGGTAACGTCGGGGTAAGAAAAGGTTCGTCACTTTTCAACTCTATTCAATTATGTTAAGGTCCAAAAGTGACGAACCTTTTCTTACCCCGACTACATTCTTTTGTTAATACAAACAAGAGTACTTTGCGAACCGTTCCAACCGTACGCTAAAAGAACCCCGTTTCCAACTTTTGCTTGTCTTCCTTGGTATACCCCTCAAATAAATTAAACTTCTGTACTCTTAGTTGAATTCTCAGCCTCATTCTCTTTAAGTAAAACAATTTTGAGTATGTTTTTCCTTATGATACATTGTTTATCTTCATCAAAACGTTCTTACAACAACGTTTTTGCAGCAGAATCAAAAGTATTAGCTCCATCTTCTGAACTTTGGAAGTTAGCAGTATTAAGAGAAATATATAGTCACATTACAGTTTTTCTGCCTCCTAATGTGTATAGTTTCTTATACCCAACCCGTTCTACTTTCGTCTCAACGTCCTGGATAATACGGTCCTAGAGATATTCTTGGATAACAATTGTAGTAAATTGTTCGAAAGCCAAAATGTTAGCGGTTGCCAAGCGTGCCAACTTATTTTTCTTATTTATGCGTGTGACATTTTTATGAAATAGAATTTCCTTTGCCACACTCCAAGGCTTGGTTAGGATCTTTTAGGTCTTTGTAAATTGACGATACTAATAAAAGGCACTTACTTAGGCTGTCTAGAATAAGTGAATTTGGGGTAAAGTAAAGATGCCGCAGAAAGCTCAACGTTCACTAGGAAACACAGAATAAAATATTATATTATAATAGTACTAACGTACAGAATGGCTACGCTCCGCCCCGCACTGGTTTGAGTTACCCCACCCCTCAAGCGCAGATTGCAGGAAAACCGCTGAAAAGCAGCGACCCAACTGCTAAAAATCCAAGACTCGAGCATAAACGTTTGTATTATTCATACAAATATCTGCCAGGACCGGGGATTGAACTCGGGACCTCAAGCTTCATAGTCGGGTTCCCTTAATTTTTTAGATCATCATTTAGGGAACGCAGATGCTCGTCAAAAAAATCGAAGCATATTTCCATTCTTTCGCTTGAATTCTAGAATACCCAGATCATAAGGTTTGTGAGAGCTAAGTCAGGCGTAAAAGCTAGCGGAATCTAATTTGCAAAGCAAAGAGTCTGTTCCAATTGGGAAAAGTTTCGAGTCTTCCGAATAGGTATTCCGTAAAGTCGCGGTTTCCTCCACGTGTTGCCCAAATTTCTCCTGAACATCATAATATTCAGGCGCCTATACGTATAATCTTATTTATATCGCCGAATTTCAAGTTACGGGTATTACAATGCACAGTTATCTTTTTAAAATCAGTACGAGAGAGAATGATTTTTTTTTCTCAGAAAAGTCCTTTATGTAAGTTACTGTGATAGTTCCTTTACACGTTTAGTTCTTTTAATTTTGATTGCTTTATCTAGAGGTAGGTACATTATAAACCACTTATACATCTTGCTAATGCAGAATAAGAAGTCGTAATGAAAATGAATGTTAAGTTATCATAAGTTCTTGTTTCTATTTCTAATTTATATTTATTAGCTTAATGTTACTTCTTTTGGCCATTGGCGTCCGCGGACCGGGAGACGGAAGATGGAGTGACGACCTGGTTAAGATCGCGGGATCGCGGTGGATGCGAAAAGCACAAGACCGGTGACCGGTCTGAGTGAAGAGCCTTGGGGGAGGCCTATGTCCAGCAGTGGACGTCTTTCGGCTGACATGATGATGAGGAACTTCTTTTAATTTGATTCTAATTAATTTTATGTAATTTGTTAATTGGTTTTTTCAGTAACTTCTTAGAACTTGACCGTTTTTCTCACATCAGATTTTTTTTTTTTATTATGTTTTGTTTCCTCAGACCCGATTTTTTTTATGGATTCCATTTGACTTTAATGAAAAATACGACATTCAGATCGCGTTTTCAAGTTTTGACATTTTTGCTTATATGTATACTTGCACTTATATATTTATCCCTCAGGGTTCCCCACCATTCTCTTACTGATTTAAATCTCCTCACTGTACCACTGCGTGAACAGAGGTCCCCCCATTAACGAGGTTACGTACAAAGAAAAAGTACCAAACGTGTAATTTCGAATTTTCCCTCTTTGTTTTGTAGGGAAATCGTGTTTTGGTGAGATTTTAAATGAGGTTTCAGAATACGAAAATGGAAATACGTAATGTTATAATTGTAAGCCTGTGGGTGGGGGGTGTTCCGAGTAATATATATGTGAAAAAAGCTGCCTCAGGTAATCCTATTAATATATTATATGGAAATATATATGTGTGTGCGTGTGTAGGTGTGTATATTTGCTACTTTTTCATGCTAAATACGTATGGATTTGGATGAAAGGAGATTGACAAGGTTTGGACTAAATTCTGTTCAGAAATAAAAGTACCAAAAGTACAAAATTGACAATTACTAGTGTATTAACTAAATGACGATTAATACTCTACTGTTAATGGGCGTGTATTCGAGCGTTTTGATCGCGCGGTCGAACGTCATTAGCGTCCCACGTTTACATAGCACAACGGAAAGACAAGTGATAAGAATTTTAATCACGCTAAATTCAGCATTGGCAATGTCTTAAATTTACAAAAAAAAAAACAACCCTGAGCACTAGCTCTTTTAATAACACCTGTGAAGACACTAATGACGAAAAAAAAACGCTGCAAAAACGCTGAATTTTCGCCCTAATACTTTTAACGTAAGTATATCATCATCATCATCATCTCAGCCTATAGACGTCCCACTGCTGGGCACAGGCCTCCTCTCGGAATGAGAGGGCTTGGGCCATAGTTCCCACGCGGGAACGTAACGTAAGTATATAAATTGTATTATTTCTTTTTTCTTTTTTTTTGACAACTCGTATATTGTAATATTTGTTGAAATTAATACATAAATAAATGATAATGCTAATTCAGACAACTTTACAATACCTCTTATCTAATATATCTTTTAAAAGAAAAAATATATAATTTTCATAAACCTTATTGAAGATAACTTCGCAAGCCCCTAGTCTCGCGGCTAAGTATCATAAACTTAAAAATCCATTTTCCTCTCCGGAAGTCGAGGGAAACGGTATAAATCAGAAAACGCCGAAAATATCTGGACTTTAACAAAGTAACTTAAGCGAAACGGCCTCGGGAAAAGTTGTCAAGTTTGTAACAGCCAAATATATTAATTAGGCATCTTTCTTCAGTGCATCTATGCCCACTAGAACATGTCATGTAATGACAGCGTGATTTTGATATTCACTCATTCATTAAGCCCGTTGTGCCATCTCTAGTGGGATGGTTAAAGAAGGAAGTATTTTCATGTTTTTTTTTTATTTATTGTAATTTTTACTAACATAAGTTAAGATAAATTGTTTAACAAAATGAGTCGTAATGTTACTTGGATACATTTTTTTGCTTTGTTTTTTTTTTAATGTAATTATTATAATTATTATTATTTCATTCATTCTCCTTTTACAATTTTACAATCAGATTTCATCTTTCGTGGCACTACCTATACACTACTGTTATATCTTCGAACTCATTACAAAATAATAATACACAAATATTTTTTATAGCTTTTGCTCGCGGCTCCGCCCGCGCGGTATTCGGTTATCGCGCGCTGTTCCCTCGGGAACTGTGCATTTTTCAGGGATAAAAAGTAGCCTATGTCACTCTCGGGCTCATACCTAAACTATCTCTGTGCCAAAAATCACGTCGATCCGTCGCTCCGTTACGGCTTGAAAGATGGATAAACATACACAAACACACTTTCCCATTTATAATAATAGTATGGATTAAACATCAGAATAGGCGGTTTAAAAGCGATATCATTCAGACAATTATTTAAATGTATATATATGATGTCATGTACGTCAAAGTAGGTTGCGGAATCAAATAAACAATGACAAACGAAAACAATGATATCAAGAAAAATTTACAAATGTAACGTAAATAGATGCAGATACATACAACACTCAAACAGTTCATATACTGCGTAGGCTATAATATCAGCGAATCATTTTAATTCACGAACCATTTATTTGATTTAGGATTTCATAGCGGGGATAACACTTAAAAAAAAGCTTTCAATAAGCCTCTACTGTCTGTCTGTGCGTCCTTCACTCAAATATGTCTGTAGGTATCTTTTAAATCATGACAGGTAGAGGTGCTATTACAAATCTCACTGAATTTTGCAAGACAAACTAAATATTTTACCTGCAACCACTTATCCGCGACATTTTTACCTTTAAGCGCGCCATAAGCGTAACTTGTGTTTCTCACTCATCCAACTGAAATCTTATTTTATTATGACATCGGGTACATAGTTCGCTAAAAATATTCATCCTTTGAAAATAACTTTGTCCTTTCTCGTTTAGTTTCCCATATACCGCCGAAAGGTAGTGCTTTGGGAGGAAGGTAAGTGGAATGTTTACCCTTTCGAGGTCCTTTTTCATGTTACCCTTTTTCAGCCGGTAATGAGACTAGTGGTTAGTTTGTCTAGCTGAATGTCTGGTCGTCTGAACTACGAGCTGAAACTAAAGTTGTTAAAGGTTAAGCTGAGTCACTTAGGTTACACAGGATTATGTTGCTCGATTTTTTTTCGTGTATTAAAAAAAGTTTATTCCGTCGTCCGTAGTCGATTTCAATGACTTGGAATTTATTTTGTATGTATGTACCATTGTACCTATGTAAATTCTTTGTCGTATAAAAGAAACATAAAGTAAAGAAAATAAACAAAATGCATTAGACAAACTTTGAGATACTTTATTATTTACTTTTTCAGTCGATTAAAAAATATATATTTATAAGCCTGTATGTATACGTTGCCCACTGCTGGGCAGAGGCCTCACCCCGTGTCCTCCACTCGACCCGGTCTTGGGCAGTCTCTGACCAGCTGCGAAGAAAGGCGTCCAGATATTTATTATTACTTTTTATTTTCATTGCTTCAAGCAAGAGTGTTAGCTACAAGGAGTACTAGATATTTAGTTCATCTTGATACCTCCAAGCATTGTCTAGAAAAAGGGTCTTGACAGATGGATGGACAGACTAACAGACGTAAGTCTAGATTGCCAGACGGACAACGAATTGGTTATTATAAGGGTTTCGTTTCTACCCGAATGCCTGCTCCGAATGCTCCTTTTGAGGTACTTTTAGGTTTTGATCATGAAACTACCGTGAGACTCTCTCATATTAAATGATATTGTAACGAATAACTCACGCCTTAAATCGAGTTTAGCTCGAGATGTTTCGGGTTATTTCGAAACCCTTCATCAGTGGAGCACGCGACTCGGCGGCTGCCGCAACACGCGCACTACGCGCCACCCCTCTGCTAGCGCGACTACTACTACTCTCTACTCTTAGGTTACTGCTACTTTTAGGTTTTTTTACCCATAAAAGCGTCAGTAAATTGAGTATCGAAGATGTATTATAGCAAAGAAATATGAATAATTCCAATTATTTTGTCAGTAAGTCTTAGATGCCGACGCTTCGGCTCAATTGTCCGTGGCTTGTATATTGTTGGCTTGACACAATAGAATTTTCTCGATTTTCCTCAAGGAAGAACCGGTTTACAAACTGTGGGTTATTTATTGCGCCTTAATTTTTCAATAGAACCTAGTAAAGTGGCCCAAGGACGTTAGTATGAAAAGATTTTCACATTATGACTTAAGAATTCTTTAGACATTCTACTTTATTGATCTGAATTTCACAATATACCTTTATATTATATTTCCGTATCCGAGTAATCCATACTAATATTATAAATGCGAAAGTGTGTTTGTGTGTTTGTATGTTTGTGGGTGTTGTGTGTTTGTCCGTCTTTCACGCCGTAACGGAGCGACGGGTCAACGTGACTTTTGGCATAAAGATAGTTTATAGGCCCGAGAGTGACATAGGCTACTTTTTATCCCGGAAAAATGCACAGTTCCCGAGGGTACATCGCGCGATAACCGAATACCACGCGGGCGGAGCTGCGGGGAAAAGCTGGTATTATATATGCGAAACCTTATAAGTCTGTTTTAGCTAGGGTTGCCACCTTTTTTTTGGGCGAATAAAGTATTTTTTCATTTTGGAAGGACAAAAATAAAGTACACAGAATAAAAAAAGAGTATCGCCAAAATTTGGTGGCTGTGGATACCAGTTTATTTAGTCTCATAAGTACTCATAACCAGTAACGAGCCAGTAAGAATAAGTTTTACGTAAATAGAGTATTTTAGCGTACTTTATTGGTGTCGTAGATTATAAAGTACGACTACATGAAAAAGAGGACAATACTCTATTTTAGAGTACGGGTGGTAACCCTAGTTTTAGCTGAACTTCGCTATACAGATAGTTTGAGTCCCGGGGAAGGACATAAGGTAGTTTTTATCCCGGGAAAATGTATATTTACCGAGGGATGAACAACGATACAAATTCTACGCAGACGGAGTAACCAGCATAAAGTCAAAGTCAAAGTCAAAGTCAAATCATTTATTCAGCAAATAGGCCGCAATGGGCACTTTTACACGTCATTTTTTTAATCTACCACCGGTTCGGAAAAAAAAACCTCTGTTGAGAAGAATCCGGCAAGAAACTCAACGAGGTATTTTTTTTTAAAAACAGATTCACAATATTTATTAATGACATCTATGTACTATACATTACAAGTATTTAACACAATTTTATTTTTAACACAGTAGGTTCACTATTTGAAGGGATCGCTAGTGCGGATCGGAATTATTTCCAAATATCCCTGTCCATGATATAATCGTTAACTTTATAATAAGCCTTAGATATTAATGTCTTTTTGACAGTAGATTTAAATTTTGTATCAGTTTCTTCAGTAATATTTTTTGGAATTTTATTATAAAAACGTATGCAACTTCCCAAAAACGACTTTTTGGTTTTAGCCAGTCTGTAAGATGGTACTTTAAGCTTCCCTGTGTTTCTAGTAGCCTTTGGCTTATCGACGTTAGTGGGAAAATCACATATGTTCTTCCTAACGTACATGATTATTTCAAAAACATAAAGCGACGGCAGGGTTAGGATACCAGTTTCCTTAAAAAATGATCTTAAAGATTAAAGATCTTAAAGATAGGCTAGTAGTAATCTAATTTATTGTTTGTAGATATCCGTAAATATAATCGGGGGTACAACATTTGGACCACTCTTCATACCTCCCCTCCCTTCTCCTTGGTGTACCACCAAGGCATTCCTGTAGAGACCTGTTTCGGAAGTATCGCATAATGACGCACTACTCAGTTTATGTTTATGAGTTACTGATGTTTGTGAGGAAACACTTATCCACGTTTGAATGTGTAAATGTTCAAGGTAAAACCTTGCGTACCACAGGACGCCTTAGGACAGTCCCACGTCGCATGGCACTTTCAGGAAAGAATCCACGAGTTGTGGGGCCTACCTATTACGAACGTCTGCCCGCCGAAATAAAAGATCTGAGTGAAGAGGCATTTGGTCGCCGGGTGAAAAACCTTTTGATGGATAACCCTCTGTACTCTGTAAGTGAGTTTTCGGACATAATCTTCTCTTGACATTATTTAAATATTTGAGACATTTATTTATAGTTATTTTTTTATTTTATTTTTCATTTATTTTTTTGTACTTTTCATTAACATAATTTAATATTTCATTTTTTGAATTTATTTTGACATTGTATTTTATTGATTATTTTTTATCTTTGTTTATTTTTATAAGTTTTGACGATCTCAGCATAAAATTCTTATATAATTTGACATGAATGTATTTATATGATGTAAATTGTTATGTTGAGTGAATAAATAAACTAAACTAAACTAAACATACAAAAACTCCGATTCTACATACATTTGAGGGTCATATTTTTTGTCGCTCAGTACCTATAATAATGTTCTTTAGAATGAAGTTTATACCCGTAACTGTCTTCTTCAGCCGACTCCAGTCCATGAACACTTAAATGGAACCTTTATAAACTTATTCCACCGTTGAACTAATATAAGGCGGTAATAACATACATCACGTCGGAAAATTAATACGACATATCAGTGAGCTTCCAGGCGTTATAAATTTGTCATATCCGAGTACTTTTTTTAATTAAATTTGAAATATTACTCTAGCAGGTGCCGACTGAAATGGCGTTGGATACATTTCCATTCTTTTAATGAGATTTTTGTTTCTACGAATACGATGCTATTATTTCACTCGACACTCGAGTGATTTTTGTGATTAATAATTAATGCTGAAGGAAAAGTATTTTATATTTCATACACTTTGTGCGGATAAGTAAAATAAAATAAATAAACGTCCAAACGAAAGAGCGTCGTGACAATTTCAATGAAAGAAAGAAAGAAAGAATAAATTTATTTACCTGAACTCGGCACAACTATAATAAATAAATAAAATTACTGCTAAAAAACAGACAATATTATATGTATATTAGGCACCAAAAGAGAAAATAAATAAACATTGTGCCAAAAGAATATATATTGGCGATTATCACTTCGGTTTCGATAGGACCTCCTATAGGATCGTCTTGGGAACCTAACCACTTGAGCTATCTGGTCGTCTAATAGGATAAGGTTAGGTAATTTTTAGATCTGGAAATAATAGTAAACGTAAAGAATAAGTCATCTACATAACTACAAATAGTCCTAGAAGCGATATTCTCAGCCGAACACATTTCTAAACTAAACTCGTTTAAACCTAGCCCTGTAACATAGCAAATGCCTTTATACGATCGCTCTGAGGCCAGCAGTAAATCTGGGTAGAGTGTCCACACTTGTGGAGTGACTTCCCTTGTAGACTGTCCCGGGAAATCACAAGAAATGGCCACCCATTTATTCAAATAAAGGACGGAAAGGAAGTGGACCGTTTTGCAAAACCGCGCTCACAATTTGATCTTAAAGTTATAGAAGGGAAAGTCGGTTTTGTTTAAAATTGACTTGCCTTAAAAATAGATGGAAAGAAAGGAAGATGAGTGCCATAAATTATTTATCATAATAATTGTTAATTACCTAAATGACCACGAGTAACTAAGTAATTTTGTATCTGGAACAGTTTTAAAAATCATAATCATACCGAGGCTTAATAATTCTTTAACGCAGTTGAAATCACAATAAATGTTTTACTTCTTTCTGTCACATGGTGTTAGATGAGGGTAGATAGAAATCGTGAATGCGATAGCGAACGCCCGGGCTGTTAGAAAATTCAGCCTCAGATTGGTCTCTCCATAAGATAGAGTCTTTCCCCATCGTCCGTAATAACAACAATGGCTAAAACATAGTCGTTATACTTTTTGTTTGCAAAATCTTCAACTTTAAAGTGCAAATTTTTATTAAAATAGAGCGTCCCTGTTGCCTATTGCTTTTTTCTCTGTATCTGTTTTCTGTATCGCTTCCTATTTCTGGTGTAAAATAAAGAGTCTTTGTATTGTATTGTCTCCCCCTCCCCCCCTCTAAAATCTAAACCGGCGGGTAGAAAAATTTGAAGATATTCAGGAAGGTAGTAAGTATATCAAATTTATAAGGAAAACTGTGACGGTTAAGTTTTCTTGAGAATTATTAGTGGTTTAAAGGTAATATTCCGTACAAAATATGAAATTCAAAATATTTATTTTCTTATTAATTTTAATTATTAATGATTTTTTGTTTGTTCTTGTTTTTGTTTCTGTTTTTGCCACCTACTTTTGACATACCTAGTCATAAGATCTTGTGCCCGAATGGTTGTCTGGAAGAGATCGCTTTTAAGCGATAACACATAATCACACCGGCGAGTAGTAGAATAAAATTTGGAATTTTCTTTTCTTTTATATCTGAAATTACAGACTGCTTATTTCGTTCTATTGAATGTTATTTATTAATCGAAAATTGTTTCATAAAATAAGCAATTTCGCAAAATCTAAGACTCATTCAATATAACCAAATTATACCTCGTTATCTACTTTATAGGCTTTATCCTTGGCTTTAATCTCTTGATTTACGAGATTTGTTTTGATTAAATATTTAATGAAGTACCTACTCAAGGTTAATTAAGGATTTAATGTAAATCTAAGATTTACATTAAATCCTTAATTAACTTAATCCTTAATCCTAAATTAAATAGATTTAAAATCTACAATCTTGTTGCTTAGTTTAGAAAGGTTAAGGGTAGGTTACTTAAGTCATAAGGTTCATATAACACCAGAGGCCGTATTGCCTAACTTTTCTAACGCTCGCGATCACAATCAAATGACAGTTTTTGTATGCGGAATCTGTCATTTGATTGCGATTGCGAGCGTCAGAAACGTTAGGCATTACGGCCTCAGGGCTTTATTTAGACGGAGCAAAATTTATGCGAGTTCTAGTATGTAGTCCCTACCGCCTATCGTCTACCCTGTATCTAAGTGTTTATATTTAAGTTTTTATACTGCTTTATGGTGTGCAATAAAGAATATTTGTATTATATTGTATTGTAGTCATCCGTCCACATAACCTAATCAACAAAAAGTTGGAAAACCCCCGACTTTGTCACTTTAAAGTTCAGTAGTTCAGTTCGTTGATGAAACATGTCTAAGAACTATCGCTAGGTAACCTGCTATAAAATAAAAAAAAACCGCTTTCAAATCGGTCCACCCGTTTAAGAGCTACGGTGCCACAGACAGACACACAGATACACAGTCAGACACACATAGCGGTCAAACTTATAACAAAACCCAAAAAGAGGGGGCGTCGGGGGTTAAAAAGACAAACAAGTAAATAAAGTAAAATGTAAAAGCAGGAAATAAGGCCTAAAAGTTTAGATCCAAATAAACAACGCGCATATTAAATAAAAGCTATATAAATGGGCAGATTCATCATCAAATTATTTATACCTTTCTAAATAACTTCCAAATCGGCCCACATTATAATACATTCAAGCGCCGATTATACTTTGGTGATTTAGTACAAAAACGTGCTAACTACACATAATTTTCTATTGTGCGGGATTCTAAAAAGCCCATTGTGCTGGGTTCTTTTCTTTCGTGTCGCATTACAATGTCAGATTTAGGTTAGGTAGGTTTTTTGATAAAGTTGTTCGTCACGCCGGGAATTACTGATTCTTTTATATGTCGAGTTTTTTGTTTGATATAGAAAATGTGTAGTTTTTTTCATGTACAAGTCAGATGAGGCAACTTCACTTTCTCAACGTTGTTGATGGGTTTTAATTTAATTATATATTACACAACTAGCTTTTGCCCGCGGTTCCGCCCGCGTGGTATTCGGTTATCGCGCGCTGTTCCCTCGGGAGCTGTGCATTTTTCCGGAATAAAAAGTAGCCTATGTCACTCTCGGGCCCTTAAACTATCTCTATGCCAAAAATCATGTTGATCCGTCGCTCCGTTACGGCGTGAAAGACGGACAAACATACAAACAAACAAACATACGAACACACTTTCGAATTTATAATACTAGTATGGATTTGTTATTTCCACGGAATAGGGACAAAACCTCGAAATTCTATGAATTACGGGTGCGAAGCCGGGGGTAAAGTTTAGTATTTTCATGATACGTTTTACTGTATTAAGTTTCAACATGTTCTAGGATGACATTATATATAAATCTTAGTTATGAGAGCATAGCTACTGACCGACTGTTTGTGAATTCGGCTCTGGAAAGCTATCTCCCAAACATCAATCGGGGTGGACACGGATATTCCCACAAGGAGCCTGATGCTATTTACATTAATAACGCACGAAAGCACAGGGGATACAACTAAAAATAACGAATCTAGTTACGGCCTTTACGCAATGTCCTTTATAAAGGACTCCAGGGTGTCGGGAAATTCATGTATGGTCTTTTAGGAAGCAGTTACGTTATTATGTTTGAGTATAAACTGTATGTAGGTATTTCAGTTTTTAAATAACGTTTTGTTTGTCCGTCTTTCACGCCGTAACGGAGCGACGGATCGACGGATCGACATGATTTATGAGCCCGAGAGTGACATAGGTAGGCTACTTTTTATCCTGAAAAAATGCACGGTTCCCGAGGGAACAGCGCGCGATAACCAAATACTACGCGGGTGGAGCCGCGGGCCAAAGCTAGTATAAACAATCATCATCATCGTCATCTCAGCCTATATACGTCCCACTGCTGGGCACAGGCCTCCTCTCGGAATGAGAGGGCTTGGGCCATAGTTCCCACGCGGGCCCAGTGCGGATTGGGAACTTCACACGCACCATTGAATTGCTTCGCAGGTTTGTGCAGGTTTCCTCACGATGTTTTCTTTCACCGCAAAGCTCGTGGTAAATTGCGCACATGAATTTCGAAAAACTCAGAGGTGCGAGCCGGGATTTGAACCCACGACCCTCTGCTTGAGAGGCGATAGGTCAAACCACTAGGCCACCACGGCTTATTAAATATGAAAAGTTAGCAAAAAACTTGTCACTATTAAAAATGAAATTTTGTTGAGGCAATCATATTCTACAACTTATATTTATCTTTTAAACTCTGTTTACACATATTTGACTCATAATGGGATTACTTTAACGATTGGCCGAACCTTAGCCCTAACGGACGTTTCTAAGCCCTTGTGGAAGTAAAACTCTACGTAAGCCAAGCAATTCCTTCTTAATCCTGTAGGTAACACCGTAAGCAAACTCGTAAGTAATCCATTGTCCAGTATATCCCAAGTAACGAGCAGATAAACTGAGTTTATGGAGGGTTGGAGACCAATGTCCGAAACACTTGGTCACTAGGTGTATGTACGTAGTACCAATGAATGGATACTCAGATGGGCTACTACGAAAATCGAAGTTCGTATCGTACCGTCCCTCTCACTCTCGTATTACATAACATAAGTGTAGGCGGGACGGTACGATACGAAGTTCGATTTTCGAATTTCGTGGTAGCCTTGCAGAACTAAGTAGGTGTAGGTATACCTGGTGAAAGCGAAATCAGATGTTTTCAATTTAATTTAATGGAATCAGAAACGGAATCGGAACCGAAAACAGAACCGGAATCAGAATCGAAGAATGAGTGATAGGTGGACAAAGATGTTTAGGGTAGGTCTACTAAACCTGAGGGTCTACGAGTATTGTGTAAAGTTTCTTACACTCACGATCACAATCAAATGATAGTTTTCGCATACAAAAACTGTCATTAGATTGTGACCGCGAGTGTTAGAAAAGCCTTGTTTGTTTTTTATGTAGGTATGCCGCTCATGTCCAGTCGCCGCGGTAAGCATTGACATCCGATATAACTTACGTTTCTTAAGTAATGGAAACGAAACCGAAACGGATGTTCGATATTAAACGGAGGTCCGACTTAACGGAAACGGGATCGGAGCTACGTAACATCCCTTGTGTACGTACTACCTATGCTACTTCTTATCTTATTAAAGTCAAAGTCATAATATCTTTATTCAATTTAGACTATAACAAGCACTTATGCATGAAAAAACAAATACTATTAAGAAACTCAACGGGTGTATGTAATGATATGTGTACACATCATAAGTATTTAACTGTTTTTTATTCGACTCGAAGGTAAACGAGCAAATAGGTCACCTGATGGTAAGAAATCACCACCGCCCATAAACATCTGCAACACCAGGGATATTGCAGATGCGTTGCCAACCTAGAGGCCTAAGATAGGATACCTCAAGTAACAGTAAATTCACCGGCTGTCTTACTCTCCACGCCGAAACACAACAGTGCAAGCACTGCTGCTTCACGGCAGGATTGGCGAGCAAGATCCTACCACCAATACACATATACTGTCTACTTATCTACACATTAGACATTCTCCCTGACCCATGTCTACAGTAAAAGGCAAACCTTCATAGCCTGATGTACACAGATTATAACCGACAGTTTGTGGCCTGTCCTTAAGTTAGTACATAAAATAAATAATACCTAAGCGAGCCAGCTAAGTTAACGTTATCTTTGAGATCTTTAGCTTTAGCTAGAGAAGTACAAATAAAGTTCTGTACCTATGCAAATGAATGCTGTAATTGGGTGGAATCTCTAGAGAACGAGACAGTCCGAAGTAATACGCTGAAGCGAGTTTTTACCATTTATAGTCAAAATACCATATACGGGACTTATCACGCTATTTTTACATAGACAGAGATACACACACAGACAGAGGGAGTCTACTCGTGACCACGGGAACTGTAACGTTGCCGAAACGTCGAGGTAAAAATTACTTGTGTAAAAATTGCGTGATAAGTCCCGTATATGGTATTTTGACTATGAATGAGAATCACGAAAGTTTAAAACGTTTCACCATTTAATTAAGGATTATACACATCCATCCATCCATCCCAGCCTATTATAAGACCCACTGCTGGGCACAGGCCTCCTCTCAGAACAAGAGGGCTTGAACCATAGTTCCCACGCGGGTCCAGTGCAGATTGGGAACTTCACACGCACCATTGAATTGCTTCGCAGGTTTGTTCAGGTTTCCTCGCGATGTTTTCCTTCACCGTAAAGCTCGGAGATTCGAAGGCTCTTCATCAGCAGTACCTACAATCGAGCAAACTTAAATACGTACCCGGATGCAACCTTTTCATAATCAATTTCGCTATGATTTCTTTTGGCAGATCATATTAACATGACATTATTAGGGTGTGTTCCCACTAGTTCTGTGGTTCCCGCCACTGTCAATAGAACTAGTGGGAACACACTATTATTAGAACACACAAAGTTTCCACCCTTGTAGAGTCAAGGGCAAAAATATGAATACACTTTAGTACCTTGCCACAGTTCATATTTTATATGGCAGTTCAAATATGACGAATAGACAAGGTACTAAAGTGTATACATATTTTTGCTCTTGACTGTGCGTTATTCAGCTTCCTCAATAGTAATAATTTCTCGATGAATTCTAACGGGAAGTCGCTGTAAGCTTCTAGTTTAAACCAACCCCCGCATTAAGGGGAGTGTAATCCATTATTAATTACAGTAACCACCCCCGCCGACTTAAAAAAAGGAAAAACGCCACTAATTATTCATAGATTTACAAAATGCTTAGTTTTTATTACTGGGTTAAGTGGATTTTGATTACAGTATTGTATTTAAGGGTTTATGATTTTAGATTGACTAGAATTAGGTTAAATTCAAAATTCAAATTCAAAATCTTTATTGCTTTCACGTAGTGTACAGATCTTACACCGTCGTCACTTCGTTACGTCGTCATCGTTACGTCGTGAGTTTTTTTTTTACTAATTGTCGGTGTCTATTTTTTTATGATTGTTTTTCACAATACCTGGGCGACCGAGCGTTGCTCGGGCTAAAACTCTACATAATAATAATAAGCGTTTTCCCAGAGATAAGACTAAGCAAGATCGATTTGTCATCGCCGAAAACCCCCACATACCTAATTTCATCGAAATCTTTGGAGCCGTTTGCAAGATTCTGATTATATTTATTTATTTATTATTTATAATAATATATTCATACTAATATTGTCAATGCGAAAGTGTGTGTGTTTGTATGTTTGTCTGTCTTTCACGTCGAAACGGAGCGACGTAGCGACGTCTTTTTAGGCATAGAGATAGTTTAAGGGCCTGACGCTACTTTTTATCCGTCCGTCGTATGTTTAAAGTTATTAGATAAGTTTAGATTGATCGCTATACTGTAGATATAACAGAGTTAAAAAGGTAAGGTAGGTAATTCCGTCCTACCTACTGCGTTTCGAAAGAGACAGATATGTATAGATTTTCTAAAACATCATTATAAATTAAAAAAATCAACCGATTATTTTTTATTTCCTTCGAATATTCTTTCTATCTGTTTATTTATCCATCCATCCATCCCGTCACATATACGTCCCACTGCTGGGCACAGGCCTCCTCTCAGAACAGGAAGGCTTGGGCCATAGTTCCATACCTATATCTGTTTATTTATATTTTCTTAATAATATAGATGTGGCAAACTTGTGAGTTGTTAAATAAGTACTTATCGCATTAGATACTTACAGGAGCATGACGCCATCTTTAAATTCTAACATATAAAGTCTCCGCTTTCATAGTCGGTTTATTTTAAGGTTTCAAAGGCCTGTAATTAAAATTGCCATTGGTCGTAAAAATACAGGGTACGTAAGTTAGTGACGCGCTCGAAATAACTGTTAAGGTTTTAATTACTTGCTGTTTAATTGCTTTTTGGTGCTTGTGGTGGAATTGCGGCTAGTTAAATTATCCGTCCTGTAAAAATATAACTGCAAAAGAAGTAGGAAATACGAAATGACCTATTAAAATACATTATTCTCATTTTGTTCTTGTAAGATTTAAGTTGTGTTGTTTACAATATCGACGCTTGAAAGGAGAAATTGACTAAGCGCCATTTTATTAAGGTAGTGAGTTATATACATATTTTAAATCAGTATAATTTACTGATTCCAAATGTGTATAACTCACTACCTTAAAAAAATGGCGCTTAGTCAATTTCTCCTTTCAAGCGTCGATATGTAATTGTACCTAACTAATAAATATTTTTTCTGTCACTTAAATTAGGATTTGCCACTAAACTTCGATACCCTAATTATTATATCCATCCCTAAGAAATAAACCCCCTTGCAAAAACAACGGGCACCTATGGTATTTGTATTTTATGTGCATGAAAGCTTACTTTCTAAGCTTCAATGCCTAAAATTCGGAAAAACCATAGGTTCCCTATTTTTTTGCAAGGGGGTTTATATTGGTCATCAAATTAATCAAATCTGTCTCTAAGTATGAGTCAGCAGATTAATTTAAACCTGTATCCTAAATTATAGTTAGATCATTAAAATACGACCGAAATAATAGATTTGTCACCTATAAATAGAGCAGGTACTTAATTCGATGCTTCTACATATTCTACTAACTAAGGCAAGTCTGGTTAGGTACGACGACGAGTGAAGCGAGGAGTGTTAGGTAGAACTGCGACCCTCAGTGCGCGAGCCGAGTCTTATTTGTAAATATCCAGTTTTAAATGAACACTACTTCTAGAGAAAAACGTACAAAGTATGGGATATGTTTCACCAACTTCAAAAAAATAAAAAAATAAATGTATTTTCCTAAAATTGGCTTTTGTTAGTAATTTACAGTATATCTACTCAACGAGCTCTAAACAAAACAAGATTTTCTTGAAATTATAGTTTCATGTTTGAGTACAATTCTGAGAAAATATATGGCGTTCTAAGAGTACAAAATATACCTGACATTTTTGTGCTTAGTTTGTACCGATATCGAATAGTTTCTGGCTTACGGAAATTGAGAATAGAGGCTTTTAATAATACCTTTCAGATCCAATCTAGCTTAGCTTCTCCGATTTGTTGCTCCAATAGATTATTTCGGCTGCGACAAAAAGCTTTTCAGTGAGTGAACTCTCTTGGACGAGGTATTCTGTGACCCGTATTGCTAGGACCTTTTTCCTAGATTTATAACATGTCTCTGTAATGATAGAGACAGCTCTAGGTTTTGACTTTTGACAGTGTTAGTTTTGAGTCATTATCAAATTTTGCGCACACCTCTGTTACTATTTACATGGAGGTAATACTCTGTTACGATGCATTTTTACTAAATTATTACATAAATATTAAGAATTAAAGGAGTTATAAACACACAAACATACACACTGTACAAACTTTCTTATTTAAAGTATAAGTAGAATTTATTTCGAAAAAAAAAACCTAAGAAACGATGTTTACTATGTACTTGAATTACTTTTGGAAGAAATATTCTTTAACCCGTATTCCTGGAACCTTTTCCTAGTTTTAGTAACATTTTTCCTGTATTTCGTAGTCAAGTCACTTTTGTCATTAATATTGCTCATCCGCATAGCAAGAAGTGCAATTCGTTTCTCTGAAACAAATGGAATTGCAAAGTAGACGACTCTAGATGGGTAAAATAATAAATAAAGTTAATGCGCTGTTTTTTGGAAACATTGTATACTCATTGACTTATATTATATACTAGCTTTTAGCCCGCGTGGTATTCGGTTATCGGGCGCTGTTCCCTTGGCAACTGTGCATTTTCCCGGGATAAAAATAGCCTATGTCACTCTCGGGCTCATAAACTATCTCTATGCCAGAAATCACGTCGATCCGTCTCTCCGTTACGGCGTGAAAGACGGACAAATATACTAACACACAAACATACAAACACACTTTCGCATTTATAATATTAGTATGGATGTGTGTCTCCATCCGAGTGTTAGCTATTAAGGTCACAGTTCATTAAACCCAAGCGGCATCCGATTAGCACCGCCTCGACTTTCGGCGTCCACTCATTGTCAACAAACACTGGTCCACGGGTCACAAGACAACAAACATTGTGTACCGTGGGTTGGACGCCGCGTTGACAACGAGTGGACCTTGCGTGGTCCACGAATTTCCTAGTAGTAACTATGGCGGCGAGCAGCGGGCTACCACCGAATGGTCCACTCGTCCGCGCGTGGCAACCTCGCGAGTGAGGCGATCCGGTGACGCTACGGAGTTGATGTAGAGAGCGCATACCCATTTTTAAATTCAAATTTCAAATTCAAATCATTTATTCAGTAAATAGGCCGCAATGGGCACTTTTACTCGTCATTTTTAAACTACCAACGCTTTCGGAAAGACCATCATTGCCAAGTAGAATGCGCCGCAAGAAACTTGGCAGAAAGTTTTTTTTTTTTTCAAAATACCTAATTACAAATAAAATACTTAAAAACTAAAGTGCCTATACAATTAAAGAAAAAAATTCAAAAAATATATATATAATAAAAGGACAGGGATGTATGGGGTCCCTTAAGTTACAAAACTAAACACTAACCACAATACGTTCAGTTGAAGTGCAGAATGCGTCCACCATCATAAATTAAAATAATAATAATAATTATAATTTAATTCTGAAATATATATTTCAGGTCAAGTAACCATTAAGCTTTTAGATTCCGAAAGCAAGCTCACGTCTGCCGCCCCCAAAATTACCTATCACGCACTTATGTCATGCTCTGAAAGCAGAGCGGTACCGAGGGTATGGTATTGCTTCCGTTCCCATAAGCTCTATGGGATCGCCTTGAGAACTTCGACATCGCGAGCCTGTGATGGTCCAATCATGATGATATGACAAATCCATACGAAGAATATGTACTAACCGCTCGAGGCGAGGTGGCACTGGTCGGTTGCCAGGTGGCCGTAATGAGCTGTGACCTTAAGGGCAATAATTACCGGTAATTTGACCGCCCGTAAATCACCTATCCCAGACATACCGGCCGATTTGCAACGGTACGGAAGCATAACTCAGCACTTGGGTTAATTTGACAGACCTAATAAACTACGTGATATTATGATGGGCGCAAATAACGTTTTAAGAAGAAGAAGATTGATTTATTTGCCAACATGAACAATACAGGTTAGGCACACAGAATACAAATCAACAATAAACTAATATATTTATGTGTTTGCCAGTCCCTTGCACTGTGTGACAAAAGGAATAGGCTCAGCTTATGCTGCGCTTGCTCAGACGCTGCCAGCGCTGGTTTTCAGCCTGCCCCCGTTGACTCAGGCTAGCTAGAATGGCTTACATAGCAGGTAGATTGGCACGCAAGTAAAAAAATAAATGAAAAAAAAAATAGAAAAAAAACAATAAAAACTAAAATATCAACTCACACTCTCTTTTTGAATATAAACTAACTTTAACTGACAATTACTTAATTAATTAACACTTATTTCATTAACTAACGTTTCAATAGTCAAAATACCACCAACGGGACTTACACGCTAACACACACGAGTAATATTTACCTCGACGTTTCGGCAACACTGCAGTGGCCGTGGTCACGAGTAGACTGAAGTGTGTAGTGTCAAGTCTACCTGCTTTATTTATCTACCAAAACCGTGTAAGTAAATAAATATTGTGCACTTATCCGGTCTTGCCAGAGTTCCCTCGATTTGTACAACTATATCTCCGACTATACAATGTTCATTTTCTATTTAATAATTAATAACGTCCAAAACTGAAATGAGGGTATTATATAGACTTCGTATACTCCCTGCTTGTGTCGGCTTTCTAGCGAAGCATCATTTATTATGTATGTATATTTATTTATGTCAGTTCGTCCTTTCGGATATAAAATGCTTGGCATAAAAAGAGCGGCCGCGTTTTAGATTCATACTCAGGAAATGTACGATTTATTAGAAAAGGCTACGAAGTTTTTACGTAATATTTTCAACTAATTATTTGTCTTTAGCAGCTTTTATGTAACTTGCTTGCTTTGCTTTGCTTGCTATTCCATATGTATAAAGTGATTATCGAGATCTTGACAAGTTGTAAGTCGAAAATACAAACTGAAATATAGATGCACAGAAAAACCAGAAAAATAAGACCAGCGCTGGAAATCGAACCCAGGTCCTCGGCATTTCGTGCCTCGTGCTGTACCGCTACACCACCGCTGGACAACGGTACAGACACGAATTTCTCCTATGCACCACATATATCTCAGCTTGTTTGTTTCTTAATTAGCCACTTAAGCATCTATGCCGTAGCCATCATCGAGAAACTTTTCGGCACTCCACAGCAGGCAGGCAGGTTTTACGGGATGACCGTAAAAGTAACAAAAATTTGGAATTAAAAAAAAATACAAAAACCACTCTTAAGTTGTAAGTCAACTCAAACATGCTCGGGCTCGGAAATATTCTCTTTATTGAATAGATCACGGAATGCGGAAATGCATTTTTCCTGTTACGTTCACTTGCAGGCTTTTTAATCTAGGTTTAAGTGGTCTTAAGTCCTGTCAGATCCATACAAGAACTGTCAACTTAAGCCTTAAATCGAGATTTAAAAAAAGCCTGCAAGACTCCTTAGAATTAGGAAAAAAACTTCGCCTACCTATTAGTGTTTTTACTTCGCTAACTTTTTAAAACTTCAAACAATTGCATGTATAATCGAAAGGCCATAGAATAATTTCATACAGCCAAGCCAACCGCTCGGTTTGTACTAGTGCGTGCGTAACTTTTATTTTATTTTTAAGGTTAGATTAAGATTTTAGAGGTTACCACCTTGCCAGAGCTCGCATAAAATCCTCACACAGTTTCTATGTGTATTAGAATATCTACAACGCACTGGTAACTCTGCACTGCCTCTGGCGGTGAAGATTTTTTTTTATTCGACTTAGTGGCAAATGAGCAAGTGAGTCTCCTGATGGTAAGATCACCACCGCCCATAAACAGCTGCAACACCAGGAGTATTACAGATGCGTTGCCAACCTAGAGGTCTAAAATGGGATACTCAAGTGCCAGTAATTTCGCCGGCTGTCTTACTCTCCACACCGAAACACAACAGTGCAAGCACTGCTTCACGGCAGGATTAGCGAGCAAGATGGTGGTAGCAATCCGGGCGGGTTTGCACAAGGCCCTACCACCTGCAAGATTGCTTACTATCAGGTGACCCGTATGCTTCTGTCATTTATGCTGTAAAAACACTTCATCATAATCATCATCATCAAAAACACACACATTCTTCATTATAAACACAAGTCTAATAATTTTACAAGGAAGTCTTTGAGGAAAGTTTACATACACGGAACCTCGGCATGCGTATGTATCTAAACATGACTTGTAAGGTTGAAAGTTTTCTGTGTTCATAATTGAATAGAATATATATTTTAACTTCACAAACAACGTAGCAACTTTGAAATATCAAACAGCTGTATTACTTTCGTAAAGATACTCTTGTTTTGTTTGGCATCGTCATCATCTTGGCATATATGCGTCCCAGTGCACACACAGGCATCCTCTCAGAATGAGAGGAGTTTGGCTGTAATTTCCACGCATTCCCGATGTTTGGAAATGATTGAGTACTTATCGCACACTAATTGCTTTCGTAGTTGTGTGGGGGATTCTTTATGATGTTATCCTCCATCGTAAGACTCGTGGTAAACAAAAAAAACTGAGGCCAATAATATTATATTTTTAGAAATAAAAATAAAAAATACGTAAAAAATTCTATACTTACATGAAATCAAAACTTTCCTAACTCTAAATTTAGGGCTTTTTGATTTAAGTATACAGAAAAATCTAGAAAAAAAATGCTCGATTTTTTTGTAGGTACACTTAACTCAAAAAGCCAAAAAAAAAATTTTTTTATTCGACTGAATGGCAAACAAGCACGTCTCCTGATGGTAAGAGATCACCACCGCCCATAAACACCTGCAACACCAGGAACGCAGATGAATTTAGGACAGTTTTTGATTTCATGTGCGATTTTATCAAAGGCGGTAACTTTACATTGTGCATACCCCAATACCACACCCGCACAAAGCCAGGAGTAGCGTTGTTCCGAGAGGCAGAGCTACGAATTAGCTTGAAACATGTCAAGGTAAACTCGATTTAAGTAAGACGTGAGCTATCCCAATTTATTTAATTAAATATAAAGACTCTTTCACGGTAGTTTCATGCTCATAATCTTTAGCTATTTATTTCGCGCCAATGGGCATTTTAATAAAGACATCACCTCCAAAAACGTTAGAAACCGCGTCAAGAGTTTGTAAAACATGTAAAGTACATAAATCAACACCTACACAAAGGCACAGGGCGATCCAAAGCTCTCATTGTTCTTTGCTATTCATTTTTTAAAGATAAACTTGGACACTGGGGTTGAGGTCTGGACCCCCCGCGGTGCTTTTGTACACTGCATGGGTTCATACAGCTCAGAATTAGATGAAAAAAAAAAGTCGATGGTTTATGGCAGTCGATTTATTTTAGTTCAATCTCAAGTGTTTACGTTCGTTGAAATACCTATACTCGAGTCCAGAATAAGCGAACTAGATTGACAACTGAAAATGTTACCAGTGTAACAAAAAAATAATAGGCAGAGGTATTGTCGATACAAATTTTGTCGATATAACCTTGTGTAGACGCGTAGTGAAAATATTTTTATGTCACTTTTGAACTTTATTTTCATAGCTTTAGGCCTAAAATCTAAAAAAAAAGGATAGCAAAAAATTAAAACCGGCCAAGAGCGTGTCGGACACGCCCAAAATAGGGTTCCGTAGCCATTACGAAAAAAATAAGTAATATTTTTCTAAGGATTTCGTATTTTATACGGAATCTTCCAAGTTTAGGTATATTTTATACCTTACGCTGCTATTTACTCATAAACTACTATAGTTCTCAAGCAAACTCAGCCGTTATAGTTTTCCTTGAAAGTTTGATATACTGACTACCATCCTGAATTTTTTCAAATTTTTCCACCCACCGGGTTAGATTTTAGAGGGGGGGGGGACGCTCGATTTTAATGAAAATTTGCACTTTAAAGTTGAATATTTCGCAAACAGATGACTGAATCGAAAAATCGTTTTAGCAAACCCCTAATGGTTTTAAAATACCTATCCAACGATACCCCACACTATAGGGTTGGATGAGAAAAAAAAAATCACCCCCACTTTACGTCTATGGGAGGTACCCTAAAAAAAATTGTTTTTGAATTTTTAATTGTACTATTTTGTCGGCATAGTTTACCTATATATCCGTGCAAAATTACAGCTTTCTAGCATTGATAGTCTCTGAGCAAAGCCGCGGACGGACAGACAGACAGACAGACAGACGGACAGACAGACAGACAGACAGACAGACATCGTGAAACTATAAGGGTTCCGTTTTAGCCATTTTGGCTCCGGAACCCTAAAAATTAATCAATAACGTAAAGAAAATTTCACAGGAAATATGTAGTTTTAAGCAAACCGATGGCAGTAAGTCGAATGGCATATATGAAATGTCAATAAAACGAAATGGCGGATGGCGACCTTACCGATGTTCTAAATTTCCACAAATCTTTCAAATAAAAGATTTCTTTTGTTATTATTTAGTCTTAAGTTTATTTCTAACATCGATATTATTGTAATTTTCTCTTTGTACCTGTTTTCCTGTTTAGTAAGTGACACTTACTATTTCTGGTGTACAATCAAGAGTATTGTATTGTATTGTAACTCTTTATTGTACAAATAAAACATATGAAATTTACAATTTACAAGAGTAAGAGATGTACAAAGACAAAAGAGTATTTGTATTGTAAGTATTGTAAGTTTATATTTTTTAATATCGAAATTACAGCACTGGTGAAACTGTTTCAACATTAGTGTGTAGGTAATAAACTGTCAAGTTGGTCTCATACTTCTTATGATAGCTTAGCTTCAACAGATAATTTCTTACGAATAATGTTCACAGTTATGTTTTACCAATTCCACCTACGTATTAACACCATACAAATCATTACAACTGTCAAATCTCCTAGAAAATTTACACATCTAACTGTGTATACGTCGAATAACAAATGGCCGTAGCTTTAAAACTTATGGCCGTGGGGGAGCCATATTTCATCCGCCATATTTGGCTGCTTTGTGGTCAATTATTAATTTTTGCCTCCACAGTGGCCTGCTACTACAGATAATTCACTACACAAATGGACTGGTGTGGTTTATTGTGTGCATTTGACCTTAGTTTGAGATATTCTGGTGTGAATTTTCGTTGGAAACGATAACGACATTTTTTTATGAATGCTGTGAGATTCGAATATAGAATAATACAAATCGCCGGGTCTCTGACTCAGTGGTACGTATATGAAATTTTAAGAAATTCAAATAACCATTTTAGATTCTACACCGTTGTTCCGATGCTCCGTTCGTTTAGTTAGTCTCCATTCCTCCATTCGTTCGTCAATTCTGATTCTAAGCCAAGGTCAACTGAGCTCCACTTTGCGGAGCTCCTATTCTGCGTATCTGCGCCTTGACGTAACTCTAACTTGACCTAGCGGATTAGGTTAGGACGCTAAGCCATAAAGAAAGACGAACAGGCAACCAGACGAAACAGAACACACCATATACTATATAATTATTTGACAAAGTATTGAGGGTATTAGGCCGCCATCTTGGACAAAGGGCAAAACGTAAACTAATTTGGACCGCCATTGAAGCAAGCTCTTAGGTGACAGGAAAATGGCATTTGATCTTAGACCGACAGTGTACTGAGAAAATAGCGGCATAAAGCGGCATAATTACTTAATACTCAGTTTTGACGCATTTTTGAGATAATTTTTTTATGCGACGTCTTTACGTTACTTCCGGATTGTGTTTGAATCTCTGAACGATATAGTGCCTATTCAATTATTGGGATTATACCTTTATAGTTTTTGTGGTACCAGTCGTGGCAATGAACTTTTAGAAAGGCAAAGTTAGGCGGCGGAAAGTATAGCAACAAGTACTCAAAATAAAATAATGATAAATTAAACTTATTATCTGAACTGTTTTTAATATACCTACTGCACGCCTATTGCTTACCTCAGAAAGTCTCTGTGTGTATACCTGTTTTCTGTAATTTTTTGCTATATTTTGGTGTGCAATAAAGAGTTATTGTATTGTATTGTATTGTATTGCACGGAGGTACGTTCACGTACGAGTCCGACTCGTATTAGACTGATTTTTAAAAATTGAAACTGATCCGTGACTGATCCCTAGATCTCACCTGATGAAAAGTGCTTGAGGCCAAATGCTCACCTGACTGGTTCAGTAAAACTTACAGGTTAAAACATAACCCTCTTTTTATCTTCGCCGGAATCGGGTAAAAAACAAGCCATGCTGTTGACGGGAGTCTCAAACTCGGACATTGTTTTAAGAGTCCTTTAACTTGTAACCCCCCTTCTGCACGTCGGGGGTTGGCAAGTCCATAAATTCTAGCTTATCGGCTTACTGCAAGCTGAGATTAGAAGGAACTTGTTTTACACAAACTTCATCAAAACCTTATAAACTTGAGTTTGTGAACTAAATTCACAGCTTTAAGGCGTGGCTACAGTTAAAGCGACAAAGTAACTGAAAAATGATGACACAAATTATTTGGATTAAGAAACAAATAAGTAATTGCCTTGTCTACCCTGCATTTGGTTTTTTTTAACCCACGACGCAAAAAGATGGGTATTATAAGTTTGACCGCTTTAACTCTTAAACGGGTGGACAAATTTGAAGGCGGTTTCTAGAAATGGTTCGTATACATGTTTTATCAAAATCGTTTTAGCCGTTTTAGAGATATTGAACTTTGGCTTTCAACTTTTTGTTGGTTAGGTTATTATAAATTTGAGATAATTTGTGGTTTAATAAATAGTACTTAAAATACCACAAACGGGACCGCACGATTAATATTTACCTTGACGTTTTGACCACATCACGGTGACCGTGGTCACGAGTAGACTGAAGTGTAGAGTGTCAAGTCTGCCTAGTGTGTGGTGTGAGTGAAAATCACGAAACTTTTAAACATAATAATAGTACATAGTATGTCATTACTTCACGAGTTCCAAGATATTTTGCCACGAGCCGAAGACTAGAACATTTTTTTGCCCTACGCAATCGTCTTAACCCTTTGTTACAGGTGGTAGGATTATGCAAGGTCTGCCCGGATTTCTACCACCATCTTGCTCGCTAATCTTGCCGTGAAGCAGCAGTGCTTGCACTGTTGTGTCTCGGCGTAGAGAGTAAGACAGCAGGTGAAACATTGA
Organism: Choristoneura rosaceana; assembly: GCA_037349165.1. Classification (NCBI taxonomy): domain Eukaryota; kingdom Metazoa; phylum Arthropoda; class Insecta; order Lepidoptera; family Tortricidae; genus Choristoneura; species Choristoneura rosaceana. The sequence goes on from JAZBNJ010000007.1 coordinate 4,061,333, forward strand.
CTTGAATACTATAGACCCGCACGTTCATGTCAACAATATGTTCAAATACCGAACTGTCACGAGACGTCAACGCTATATAGATTATACACCGCAGACGTGACACAGCTATTTTACCTACAAAACGTAATCATTTTGCATCTGGCAAAATAGATATTTTCGAAAAAAAAAACGGAAACTTTTAACTGTATTTTTTTAATCAATTGAAAGAAATTATCTTAATAAATAGGCAGATAGTGAATGAGGTTTTGAAAAAAAGCTGAAGCACTAGAAATGTAATAGAAACCATTAGAATGAAACTGACACACTTCAAAATGTTCTCATTTTAAAACTCAATCATGTTTTGTTTATAGTAAGTTCATTTTAGTAATAATGTGAACATTAGTGATTATAATAATATTTTTACTATGTAGGTGTACATAATGTACAATAAAAAAAACAACAAAAACCTACTCTTACACATTTACCTCTAACTATAAACTTACCTATGAAAACTGACACCTTCGCTGACATTTTTTGCCGTGTTTTTACAGTAGCGAAAAACGCACGACGTCATCTCCTACAGGGATCAGGGAAAGGACTGGATGTAGTACTTTATACTTCAACCATACTTCAACTATTACTAAAATGCGTATCGCGTGACATATTGACGTTCTTAAAAATTAGTACATGGAAAAAGAATGACAGGTATAAATAAAGCAATTAAACGAATTGTCATGCATGTTCAGTCACAATTTTTTACCTACAACCAATTCTGAATGGGATCGTCTGCACGTTTTAGTCTATGATTGTAAGATGGCGTAATGTCAACGACTTTATAACCTTCGATGCGTTACGTCTTATTTTAAAAAATGTTTTATTGTGGTATTACAATATTATTAGTTGCTCAATCACTTGTACAAGATGTAATTTTACTTACTTGAGTAGTGAATTGTTACTTACGTGCAGGTTCACGCCTATATTCGGAGTCTCAATCAATAACTAGTTCGTCCGCCGCTCATGAATGTCAAAGTCATACTAAAATCCTTTGCACAGTGCAAGGTGCAAAGCAGTGGAACACAATGAGTGTTCGGATGGCGTAATCTAGTAAGTACATATATATCGATGAGGTGAAATTACTGGCACTTGAGGTATCCCATCTTAGGCCTCTAGTTTGGCAACGCATCTGCAATCCTCCTGGTGTGTGTGTCTATGGGCGGTGGTAATTTCTTACCATCAGGAGACCCACTTGCTCGTTTGCCATCCAGTCGAATAAAAAAAAACCCGCTCACACTGAGCGCCTTGCACGATGTGCTAGCTCATAAAACATTCACTGGCACTTAGTGAAATTTTGCTTCGAAACACGGAAATAGTGGTTGCTGTGGTTTGTGGTTCTTTCCACCTGAACCTGATCTGATTAGTGCACAGTATTCGTTTACGTAAAGCCGTGGTGGCCTAGTGGTTTGACCTATCGCCTCTCAAGCAGAGGGTAATCGGTTCAAACCCCGGCTCGCACCTCTGAGTTTTTCGAAATTCATGTGCGAAATCACATTTGAAATTTACGACATCTAAATCATTTAAAACATCGTGAGGGAACCTGGACACCTGCGAAGCAATTCAATGCGTGTGAAGTTCCCAATCCGCTTTGGGCCCGCGTGGGAACTATTGCCCAAACCCTCATTCTGAGAGGAGGCCTGTGCCCAGCAGTGGGACGTATATAGGCTGTGATGATGATGATTCGTTTACGTGCTGCAGGCAGAACCTCATTATTATCATCATTCGGAAGGAAAAAGGAAGATCCGCGCTGCCATCGTTCATCCACCTGTACCTCTCATATTTTATTTTCTAGAATTTTTCTACCGTCACCGGAAAAACCTCCACAGTGACAAAATTGTGCTCCGATAGACAGAGCCATATTTAAAAAAGAAAACAACAATCCTCTTTCAGACCGAAAGACAAAGAAGTTATACATCAAATATCTCCAATTCATAAACCTTGTGACATGAATAGAAATTCCGCAATTGCTCTAAAATTCCCGTGGGAATTCTCAAAAATTACATCGCGTTCTTTATTAGCTTTATAACATCCAAGTCAAACTTCATGTCTATAAACCTAGCGACAGAAATTTCAGTATATCATCCCAATCCCGTAGGAATAACGTGACCCAGTTATCTGGACACCAAATTGTATCTAAATCTAAGCCAAAAGTTAGCGTGATAGAGTATCAATCACACACATATTCACAAACTTTCACACTGTTGATATTTTACCATACTGTTAATATTGAATAACAATAAATTGGATAACGATTCCTATACCTAACAAACAAAGTTTTTTTATTTATTATTTATGTAATAGCAGACAAACGAGCAGACGGTTCACCTGATGTTAAGTGATTACCGTCGCCCATAGACATCCGCAGCACCATCAGGACTGCAGATGCGTTGACGGCCTTGCAAGAAATGGTACACTCGCTCTTTGAAGGTAGCCATATCGTAATGAGTCGGAAAAACCTCGGCCGCCAAACTGTTCCATAAATGATACGTGCGAGGTAAAAAGGAACGCTTAGACCGCACAGTGGATGACCGCCAAGATGATGTTGATGGAAGCTAATTTTATGCCGAGTAATGCAGTGATGGAATTTAGCAGCCGGGATCAACCCGAAGAGTTCCTCAGAGCACTCCCCGTTGTAGACCCTATAGAAAACGCAAAGAGAGCTAACATCTCTGCGGAGAGCTAGAGGGTCAAGCTTCCCAGAGAGTATCGGATCACCGACAATACGAGCCGCCCTACGCTGTTGAGCCTGTAGACGATCAAGTGGGAGGAGCTGATATTGAGGGGCACCAGACCAAAGATGAGAGCAATACTCCATGTGAGGCCGAATTTGAGCCTTGTAAAGTTGCTAAACGAAACTTGAATTTAGGTACAGAAAAGAAAGCTCCAGTCAATGTGTGCATAATGTCGTACAAAAAACCGATTCTCTGCCTTTTCGCATAATCAGTTTTTCTCAAATGTTTCATTTGGCAAATGTTTAATTTCACAATCATCACATTTCTCCGAAGCCATATTATTTTCGGAACTTTCATAAAACAAACCTAACCTAACCTACTGTGCTCTATAAAAACATAAGAAAATAAACTGAGATTTTTTTGTTTCGGAGAAATTCGGTAATTGAGAAATGAAACATTTGGCAAACAATAATTATGCGAAAAGGCAGTAAACACCAAAAACCTTATCTAGAAGGCTTCTAACCAAAACAGATCGTGTCATAATTTGAATACCCGTAGGACAAACTAAAATGTCACTCTAAATCCAGTAATCACCCTTTGAAAAGCTCCCGAATTTGCCTAAAAGGGCCTCGGTAAATTCACTGTGATTTATTACTTAACTAGTTTTAGTATGCGAACGCGTTTAACATTGAAAAATTACACTATCCATAGTTACCTTCTAAAACATGGATTAAATATCAGTTACTTGTAACTGATAACTCTAAAGTTTACTCGCGGGTTCGCACGTTTAAAGTACCTATTTAATCTGGTAGTTGCAATTTAAATCAGGGATTTAACAAAATTCCCCTGGAAATTCCCAAAATTTCATGACTCTAAGCCCAGCGTTTGTTATTTCGGGATTTTATCCCTATCCCGTGGGAATATCGGGATAAAAACTAAGTTTTTTTATCCGTTATTGGTAAGTTAAGAACCCCGGTGACTTTCTACGTCATAGAGTTGTCCAAATTTGTCACGTAACGTCTGTGATGTTATGACCATTGGGTGAGGAAAGTCCTTGAATGACGACCACAAACCGGAAGACGAGCCCTGGCAGGCCTCCCACCTGTACACCTCGTGAGAGTTGTAGGCAACCGGCGCATGCAAGTGGCGAGTAAGCAGCAGTGGGCGTATTTCTGATGATGATGTTTGTGAATGAGTGATGACAAATACGGCGAAGATGTTCACAATGAAGTGTTGCGTACAAAAAACATTAGCTCAGTCTGTCTCTCTTTGGGTTGTCTAGAGCAAGGCTCGGACACCAGTTAAATTTCCAAACCGATATCATGTACTTGGCGCAAACCTTTGCATTTTGGTTTCGTTCACGAAACCGTTATTTTTAAACCGGTTTTTAAGGGAACATTTCCATAAAGTTCTTGTTAGACTAACCGGTTTAGAACAATAAAAACTGGTTTATTCCGGCGCGAGATAAACCTCGCCACCCGCCGCCAGCTGTCACACGTCGAATAAACCGGTTTATTTAGGTTATAGTTAAGTTCTTAAAAACGTTTGCGTTCTGATGAAAGTTCGGAGTTAAAGCGAACGAAAGTTAAACCGAAATAAATCGGTATTTACCGCTTTTTTCTAAACCGGTTCCGAGTCTTTGTCTAGAGAAAGTGTTCTCCGCGCTCCTTTAACACAGACAAACGTATAGTGCCATTAGTGCTGTAATATATAGATTTAGGTGAAATAGTTTGTCACACGAGACCAAAGCCCCTAATGATATGCCGAGGGGTTTCCGCAAATAATCTGTTTTAGTTCTGATACGGAGTTTTAACTCATACATTATTAATGAGGCACGTTTTAACTTATATGTTATTAAAAGGATAGTTTCGAGCGATTTAAATTTATTGGAGATATTATTGGATGTATTAATTCAGGTTTTGAGAGGTTTTTGAAGTCGTGCTAGTCTAGTCGGGCGTAACCATTTTGTGACAATTTGTCGAGTACCATCCATATTTATCCAATTATAAAATTTTCCTAAAAAATAATAATTAAGGAGCGACCACACCTCTGCTTAAAAAATAGTGACGCTACGTAATCGCAGTGACGTGCCAGCGTCAGGATTTTATCGCATGCCCTCCACACCGCTGCTTAAAATACGCAGGTGTTACGGAATGCAGTGACGTGCCGTAAACGTCCCAACTTTTGGTGGAGAGTAGAGGGCAAACGAGCAGACGGGTCACCCGATGGAGAGCGATCACCGTCGCCCATGGACACCCGCGACCAGGGGAATCACAGGTGCGTTGCCGACCCTTTAAGGAATTGGTAGGCTTGCTTTTTAAAGATCCCTAGGTTGTAACGCTCCGGAAATGTTGCCGCAGTAAGCTGATTCCATATCTTCGTATGAGGTAAAATGCTGACGTTGACGGGACGTCATTGCGATTCCGCACGTCTGCGATGTCCAGGAGCGGTGTGACCGCTCCTTTACTAAACCATGGCCTCTTAAATAGAGGATTGAAAATTCAAACCTGAGGCCTTATTGCCTAACGTTTCTGACAGTCGCGATTGCAATCAAATGACAGCTTTTGTATGCGAAATATGTCATTTGATTGCGATCGCGAGCGTCAGAAACATTAGGCAATACGGTCTCTGGACTCGCATGCAGTTAGTCAGTGAGTTAGGTTGCAGTTTGCAGGAACAAAAACAAATGACAGTCTCGCAAATTAAAAAGTAAAATACTGACAGAGTGTTAGTTTTTCAAATCCTATTATTGTTTTTTTAATTTTCTTTTTATAAGTGGCCAGTTCTAGAAACTTTCAGTATACCCTAAGTAGCTAAATAAAGCGTTTCTATTGGTTTATGGAAAACCCATTCCTCGCAACACATCCTCAAACATCTCTGGTTGAAAGGCAGCCTAATATCCGCGGCTAGAGACCACAAAATTTAAGATTTTACCATATTGAAAATGTACCCTATTATTATGGGCACTTCGGCAAGCGAAATACCGCTTATCTATTTTATTGGTTCCGTCAACATTAAAACTTACCACTGTGTCATTCAAATTAAACTCATAATGCCCACAATCCCCATAAAGGGTTACGCCATCATTGTGTTATAGTTGTGGCAATAAAACTGAAGCGTTCAGAATATAACCTGAAATGTCGGCACAGTGTAATGTAGTAACCAATCCACAAACGACGTGCCAAAGCCACTGTTCAAAAAGTCACAGCAAAACTGCCGCACGGGTTTATTCAATCGCAGTACGCTTGTATTTATAAGAAAAGTATTATTACATACTTGTGTGTTAGGGCGGCGTACAGACTTATTAAGATTAGGATTAAGACTATTTGGGAATGACGTGCGAAAAACAACGCCAAGCTTGAGCAATGCCTAAGCAAAAGTGACAGCTTCGCTAGTTACTAGCGATTGAAACATTTCTGGGCGCTAGTTCATGATTAGACAATTGTCATTAACTGTCAATGTTTTAGAAAAAAAAAGGAGGAATTCTAATCGTGTTTACATACTGTCAAAATTATAAAGAGTTATAATTAGAATGGAAGTAGTCATATTTGCTCCTCTATCAAGGAAAAATGTGGTTCATGAAAAATAACATAGCCATGCAATCGCTTCCTATGTAATTATCTTTGAAACTATTTTCTGCAATTTATATCTAATGGTTCTCTGAAACTAAATAAATTTTAAAGGTTTTCTAACACTACGTTATCACGACTGAATAGAATAAGCCCATAGTGATGGAATGGATGATATACTCGTAGGAAGTGCCGCCGATAGGGCTACACAGAAAAAAATGAGGAGAACTGGTAGCATTATTTATTAGCGTAACAGTGAATAATACGTTGTCTGTTGATTAGTTACTGATTTACACTGTGACGAAGGGGGTGAAAACGCACTAATATGAAGGTAGGCTTTTAGAAGTGGGTAATTTAATATTAATTCTCTGATGGCACTTACAAATGGTGCTGTTAAAGTAATTTACAATTTAGTACCATTTTTGGAGTAAGTAAGTGTTCCTGAGATGGGTCGTTTATTTCCTATAGCAGAGCCCATAAGGATTGAGGATTTGCTTGAGTGTAGCGGGGACCTATTAGATTTTATAGAGTAGTTGAATGGAAAAAAAAAACTTGCAATAACCATATCACTTTCTGTGATCGGATAGAGTTGATAGAGCAGATGGGGCAGTGTTAAGTGGTACAATCGTATTATTTAGTGTTTTTTTGGCTATCTTTGTTTTTATCAAAAATACTACTTAAGCCACATCGCAAATCGTAAAAAATCATGGATCGAAAATTTTCAAGACTTAAATTAATTGCAACAGCGACACACAAATTTCAATCCCACACCACGATGAAAAAACAAATGATAGTCTCGCAAATTAAAAAGTAAAATACTGCCAGAGAGTTATTTTTTCAAATCCTATTATTGGTTTTTCAATTTTCTTTTTATAAGTGGCCAGTTCCAGAAACTTTCAGTATGCCCTAAGTATTAGTGTTTAATCGCACGCGAAATTAATTTTACTGAGTGAACTTTATGAACATTATTTTAAGAGTCATCGTTGACGTATTAATTATTACTAACAAGCATTACTAACAAGTCAATGTTATGGACAATGAGGATACCTATCCTATATGTGGTCTGACATAAATCGTTTTTATTTTATTTATTTTTTATTAATTTGAGATAAGAGATTTTTCAAAGTAGTGACGATATCTTTCCAAATCTATCGTGCTTTTTTTGCGATAAAGTATAAGAAACACACACCTAAGCTAACTAACATTAATTAACTTTCGCATTTCATACTTTATTTTCTCAAGTTCATTGACTTCTTCCTATCTGGGCCACAACCACAAATCCTTCGCCGTTCATCGGAGTACACACGTTATTACTTTATAACATTAGAAACAAACATCATCAAAATGTTTATTTTCACCCGAACGCCCTGTTCCTTAACTATTTTCGTATTGTAATAAATCTTTCGTCGAAGTGCACTGTCTAAACAAAATTAGTTTTGATAAATGATCCACGGTGTAACTATTGTGTTTTTGAATATTAATGTATTGAAGAATATTGATGATTTGTATCGTGGGAACTTGATAGTGGATTACAAGCTTTTATTCTACTTGAAATGTGTATACAAGGTGTTATTTAAATAACTGAAAACCAGAAAATAGTTTGCTGAGAATCGAAAGTACAATCGATGACACTACGTTTAAAATTAGGTTGTTTGTGTTTTAAAAACCTTTCATTATTTTTTTTATTCAACTGGATGGCAAACGAGGTGAGTTTCCTGATAGTAAGAGATTACCACCGCCCATAGACAACTGCAACAGGAGGATTGCAGATGCATTGCCAACCTAGGGGCCTAAGATGGGATACCTCAAGTACTAGTAATTTCACCGGCTGTCTTACTCTCCACGCCGAAACACAACAGTGCAGTGTTTTATTTACCTATTGCGCCCTGTCTAAAAGTTATGACTGCAACATGCTCCAATTAAATATTTTAGCGAGGCTGCATACTATTTCGATGTTTTAATACGGGCCGTTTTGCTGTCAATGTGTGATTTTCTTCTAAAAACGTCAAAGCGCGACTGACAAACAAAAATAAAAGCATAGAGTTAAAAATGAAGTAGAATTACTGACTAATCAAAACACACGAACGTCTTTTAATATAATTATGGTATTCAAAAATAAATGCAATCAACTGACTTAAAAAGAAAAAATATTTTTTGATGTTTCCTCATAAAGCTTCAAAGCGCTAAAACCCCACCGACCAACACAAATAAAACAAACAATAATATCTAGGATAGAAAATGTCACTTGAGCTAAAAGCACGAGGCGTCTATCTGGCTAACATCCAGATATTTATGGCCTTTACACAAAAATAATGTTTTTCCGGATGAGTACAATTTAGGACTATTAAGGTCAGGCTGAAGAACTAGCTTTTACCCACAGCTTCTCTCGCGTTACCATTAAATAAAACAATAAAAAAACTGTTCTAACATGCATAAGGCAGTACCTGTACAGTACTGGTACAGTCAGCTGCAGAGAAAAGGTACCCCTTGTAACGGCGGTATCCATACTACTGTAATATATGGGGATCGTAGGTCAATAAGACGATGTAGTTGTGCGTAAAGAACGAACTCATTTATTAAGTAATACCTAGTTTATATCCATTATGATTGTCGCTGATACAAGCAATATGCGTTTATGTAAACTAATGTGTTACTGCTAAACACTGAAAGTGGCCAATTGCCATACTACACTACCGCCATTACAGGGGGGTACCCTTTCTCTGCAGCTGACTGTACACTCCTTCAACACTCTTCAAAAACCTCATGATCATCAAATCAGTCATGAATAGGACGTCCATTGTTGGACATATGTCTCCGCCACACACCTTCAGCTGCTCTGTTGGAGGCGGTCTGCATGCACCATGAAATCGCAGCTTTAGCCAAGTCTGACTACGAATACGAAAACAAAATACAATACAATACTAATCAATAGAATTTGCAAGCACAATACCTCCTACTTGTTATTATAGTGCTCACAGATATAGATTACATCAGATTACGCAAATGCATCTACTTTTCTTTATTGGCTGATAAAATAGATACACAATACAGAAACACTGAAATATACACATCCATGCCTATTCCTACCAGCCAAAATGGCCGCCACTCAGCTATGTCATACATTCCATCAATCAATCAAATACTTTATTTTACATAAAAACATGGTGTACAAAATAGGTCTTAAATATTATTTAGGTTTCACATGCAGACATTGCAGGGAGTAGGACCTTGTTCAAGGTCCGCCCGGATTGTTACCACCATCTTGCTCGCTAATCCTGCCGTGAAGCAGCAGTGCTTGTACTGTTGTGTTTCGGCGTGGAGAGTAAGACAGCCGGTGAAATCACTGGCACTTGAGGTATCCCATCTTAGGCCTCTAGGTCGGCAACGCATCTGCAGTACCCCTGGTGTTGCAGATGTTTATGGGCGGTGATGATCTCTTACCATCAGGAGAGCCACTTGCTCGTTTGCCATCCATTCAAATAAAAAAAAAATGTGTCGCGAAAAGATCTGAAGATGACTTCGCGTGTCCGAACCCCGATCAAACGTCAGGGTTGGCTCCATACAAAGAATGACCGCTAACTGACTAATCATGACTAATAACTGACTCGAGCTCCACAGCGCGGGCGTGCGGCACATTTGAATCGATTTTGCGCGGACATCAGGGAATTCACATCGCTAATTCGCTCTTGAGAGGTCACAGTAGATACAAAAAAGTGACACGGTTGGTTTTCATAGAGATTGAGGTGTTTGCGTTATCTAGTGTAATCTATATCTGTGATAGTGCTCTAGAACTAAATTCGCTACTTAGCATAACAAAAAGCAAATACTAACAATTGCTCGAACACTCAGATATTCTGATAGAATAACACAATCATTTAGTGTAATAAATGTCAACCACTATCTAAAGAGTATTTGTTTTGTGTTTTGAATCCGGAATCACATGAAGTGTCGGAATACTAGATAATATGATGAAAATTTAATTTTCACAGCTTAGTTTTGAGTTGTGAACACGAGGAATTAAACGCGGTGATATTGTATTAACTTTATCAAATAGTTGACAGGTATAATAAATATCTGAAAGTCTGATTAATAATATATTTATCTGTGAAAATTTATTTATTTATTTTATATCTGTTGAGACAAGAACACAATGGAACACAGAAAAATAAATTTGGGCTACGAATATTCGAACTGCATTGTCTTGTCTAGTTCCTCTTCATTTTGTAAAGTTGTCGCGTGTAGAGATGTACCTATTATTAGAGACCAATTAAATATGTTACTATCTATGCAAGAGTTAATCTTACAAATAAAACGTGTCCTGCGGTGGTGTAGGGGAATAGCACGCAGCACGGATTGCTGAGGACCTGGGTTCGATTCCCAGCGCTGGTCTATTTTTCTGGTGTTTCTGTGCATCCATGTTTCAGCTTATGTTTTCGTGTGAAATATATAGACTTTCACGGGATAACCGAAAAGTAACAAAAAAAATTTGGAGTTGAAATAAAAAATACAGAAATACTCCAAAAAGTAATCTTAAATAAAAAGTGATCAAAATTTATTGACGCTGGGCTTCAAGACACTGAATGCGTTAATGACTTAACAAAAAATAATCTTTGGTAACGTTTTTGGGCATAATGCCACGTCTATTGCATTACATAATCTGTATCATTACATTACTTCAATACTAAATTCAGTGCACGAACGCTTCGAACACATTGTCCCCTTTATGTCAAGATATAGTCTTTATTACACTTAAATAATGATTTTATTCACGAACGTAGGGTTTTATATTTATTTTATCCCGTCGACATGTCGTAAACTTAGGTTAGGACGGCCTCCTATTGCGTAAGGCTGGCTACACACTAAAGATATACAAAGACGTACAATGTGAGTAAATGTGTTTGGCAAGTGACATTGTATGGTTTATGATGGCGTTTCATAACCCAGTTAGAGAGTTACGAGGCATATTTAGTATGATAAAGTTGCACTAGTTGGGTTCTAACCTTTTGTAATGTTTCAGGCAGTATTGTTCTGTTAGCTTTATGTATTGATCGGTTTTCTATGGCTTACCTATTTGTAGGTTTCATTGTCATAATAGCCGTAAAACGTCCACCGTTAATAGGCCTCTCCCATTATACGTTTTTTTGTTGTTAAGAAATCTAAAACAAGCATAATTTCCGAAACATAACCTAACTATAACCGCATTAGATATTCTACAGCGTGTGTTTTTGATACTACCTCAAACTGTAACCAGACGAAGATTTAAATGCTATGATAACCGTTATCAAAACAAATTCTTAATTTAGAATTACCGAACTACCAGAGCGTAATTCATTTTTGAAATATTTTCGAGCAGCAACGTAACGCGTACAATAATTTGATACGAGAGAAAAGCGTTCAGTGACGGTTGTCACGTCAGCAAGTGCGACGTTTTGAATAAAAACAAAGTAGTATCACTTAGTGATACATTGCGTGCTAATTAACTTTGTAAGGAAAATAATAAGACAATCTTTTTTTAATAAAACATAATAAAATGTGATTATTAGAGCCTTCATTAACTACCCTTAAACTTTGAGGTAGTATCAAAATACACGCTGTATAAAATGGCATTTTAAGAAGTACCTATTGACAAAACGTACTGTTTAATTATTTATAACAAACTAGCTGCTGCACGCGACTCCGTCTGCAAAGCATTTGTTTTTCTCTATTTATTTTAAACTACTTTATATGAAAAACTGCTGTTTAATGACAGGTCAACTATAGCTGTGACGCGAGTCATTTTCCTAAGCTACAAGCAGCCATATTTTTATTTTTAAATCAGGCCGTGTCACAATATGAACGCTGTTGTTTCTTTTATGCTGAGTCAGCGCCCATTCTTCACAACAGATGATAACTTGGATTTTTGCTACATAGCATTTCCAGTAGCTTTTTATTTTCAGCGGCATTTTTGATTTGCTCTGTGATTGTGAATTGTTTTTAAAGACTACGATTGGTGTAGCGCATAGCGCATTATCATAATTAAATTTTGGTGGAAAAGAGAGAGCTCTTGCATGTTTTTTTTCCTTTTCCTTCTCATATTGACTTGTAGGTCATACATAGTTATAACTTATAACTTTATGTAACTAAATTTAAAAAGTTAGGTGCCTAATAAAAGTGATTATACTGTGCTTACACCGGGTGCGGCCTGTAATATAAGTAAATAATTAAAAAATAGATCATACTCGTCAAACTGAACAATGTTATTTCAGCGACTTTTAAAAATAAAGTTTTTTTTTAATTTTTATTACACTTAGTTTATTCGAAGAAGCAATGTAAAGCAAAATGCTTTATGTTTGTAGCGTGACAGCAGTATTTAATTTGCATGAAAAAGGGAAAATTCAAAGACTCCATTATTTTTAAAAGTCGCTGAACTAATAATGTTCTGTTTGACGAGGACGATCTATGTTTTAATTTTTTGCTCGTATTACAGGCCACGCCCGGTATAAAGTTAAAAATAAAACTTAACAAAGGGACTTTATCAAGATTTTATTCACAGCTCTGTTTGATTGACAGAATAAAAATACCTGTCCAAAATAGGGATGTTGACGGCATTAAAAAATAATTGGAAGGCACGACTCCAGTAAAAAAAAAAGTAAAACGCTTTATTTTAGCCCTCAAAACCAGATTAATTTTCGATTTACTGTAAAATTGGACTTTTTGTTGCTTTAAAACAAATAAATAGTTAGTTGATTGAGTGGGCGAACAAATAGCGAGTTATGACGTCATAACTCGCTATCGCCATTGAAACTCTATGGGAGAATTTTGTTTTGACAGCTCATAAAAAGTACGTCAGTTGATTGGTGGTGTCAACATCCCTATTTTTTCATATCCGACTGACAGACTTTTTTTTTTTAGCAATGAAGCTTGTTACATACAGTCTTCAGCTCGTGTGAAAGAAAGTAAGAAAGAAAACATTTATTCGTGACAAACAATGAATAAAAATAAAATAGAGAAAAAAACAAAATAAAGGTATGTATGTCACGAAATGGTCCCAAATCAGCAATCTGTCGGTCTTGCGAACGGCGCTGGTCTTCCTTTGGGACCATACAGTGTGCATACAGCCTAATCCTAAATTATGCAAATGTGGCGTTTTTATTTAAAATTAAGGCGACTAAAGAAGCCGTATTGTCTCATTCTGAGTGAATTGAATTTTTATCGATCAAGGGCCGGCGCGCAATGGTCCCGCTCGCGTAGGGTTCCGTGGCAATCAGGGTTTCTTAAGCTTTTTGCAGTCACGGATCACTTTTACAATTTAAACAATTCCACGGACCCCTGTCAAAAAATATTTTTGGAAATTTCCTAATAAATGTTAACCCCTGACCTACTGCGGACCCCTGATACATAAGCTACGGACCCCACTTTAAGAAACCCTGATTTAGATGGTTGGCGGTCCTCAACTGTGCGTTTCTCCAGAAATTTCTTGCCTCGCACAGCAAAACTCTGGAATGAATTATCGCCTGCGGTATTCCCGGACCGATATAACCTTCAAGCTTTCAATAAAAGAGCGTACTTCTACCTTAAAGGCCGGCAACTCACTTGTGACTCTTCTGGTGTTGCAGGTGTCCATGGGCGACGGTAATCGCTCACTATCAGGTGATCCGTCTGCTCGTTTACTCTCTATACCATAAAAAAAGAGAACTGGAAATTACTAATTTAGTTTGTAAAAAACGTTTTAAATAAATAAAGCTGTTGTCTGTTTAGAAGATTGATACGCGCCTAATCTTTTTATTTAAGGACCGGCAACGCGTAACTCAACTTATATTATGGGTGTCCGTGGGCGACGGTAATTGTCTTCTATCAGGTGACCCGATTGATGGTTTTACTCCTATCGTTGCTATATCAGCTGTCAAATCTGGTCAAGTACTGAAAACCAAAATTTGCTCAGTACGTACGTTTTTCTACATTAATTATTTCAAGTGAATTTCAGCTTGCAGAAATTTATTTTACCGGTATTTAACAGCTCTTTTGACATTGGTTGTCGTTATAGCAGCTAATAATCCATAATATTTCATTATTAGGTTTATTATTCGTTTTTCTATTCTCATTATTCAACACATCGTAGTTAATTCGTAATAGTCAAAATACCACCAACGGGACTTATCTCGCTAACACACACAAGTAATATTTACCTCGACGTTTGACACCCCACACTTCAGTCTACTCGTGACCACGGTATGTTGCTGAGACGTCGAGGTAAATATTACTTGTGTGTGTTAGCGTGATAAGTCCCGTTGGTGGTAGGTATTTTGACTATGAGTGAGAATCACGAAAGTTTAAAACGTTCATTCGTAATTTTTAATTTTTTTAATTTATTAATTACAATTTACAAAAATAACAACTTGAAGATATTTTCGCCAAACTGCTAAGCAGTTTGTTGGCGAAGACAGCACTCTTTTTTTATTATTACAGTAAGATATAAAGCTTCATTATTCACGGCACCTACCGTTTTCGTTAGGATTGGGCGCATTGCTACACCCCTCCTTATTTTTTCACGGAACCTCGAGCACGGAAGCCCGACTCGCGCTTGACCGCCAGTTTTGTTTATAGCAAACGACTCGGAATTAAGGTGTCCCGTTCCATTTAATGAATTCCCTTTTATTCCTTTTTTAAATTGAAAGGTTTTCGCAGTTTGTTTCGAGATGATGAGTTAATTAGCGGACTTAATTGAATTAAGGTTTTACTTTAAAAGTTTTTAATTTACTGGGTTTTTGTGGAGTATTTAAAAATACATGGATGGTTTGGTGTTACGATTTCAAGGTCTGCTCTTTTGTGCTGAAAAAGTAAAAGTGTAATTTGCTTTTATGTTTAATTAGAAGAAATATTTAGGAGATACCATTTATATTGTACTAGCTCTTACCCGCGGTTTCGCACGTGTATTGTAAAAGTCCGAGATTTCCGCACTTAGAATATTAGTTATATATTCTTCGAGTGTGTCGGTGACTTAATTCTTCGGCGAATTTCCGTAAAAGGCAAAGCGTGGCCCAAATCGCTCGAAGAACAGATAACATTGAGGGAGAAAAGTCCTCGAGTTGCTACCACGAACGGGATGACGAAGCGTTGGAAGTCTCCCACTATACGTGTAGGTTTTGCAGGTGTGGAGAGTAAGACAACCGGTGAAATTACTGGCGCTTGAGGTATCCCATCTTAGGCTTCTAGGTTGGCAACGCATCTGCAATACAAACATACAAATTATGGGCGGTGGTTATCTCTTACCATCAGTGAGACCCATTGCGCTTGCTCGTTTGCCATCCAGTCGATTAAAAAAATAAAAAATAAAGTGGTTACAGTAAGGCTCTACCACATGTAAAACTGTTTATTGTTGTTTAATAGTGGATGTCTTCCTGCTAATAATGATGATGAATATTTGTTAGCGTTAATTGATGTCTAATTAATCAACCGTGAATCATCAAAAACTGCTGTTCTAAAATGTCTACCAATTCTCGAAATCTAATCACTTACTACAACTTTCGCTATAATTTTTTTTAAATGAAACTACCGTGAGGCTCACTCATATTTAAATGATATGGTAACAAGTGGAGTGGAGTGGAGTGGAGGTGGTAGTTAACCGGGATTGTGGTTGATCGGTACCCCCAAGTTGGAAAACAGTATTAAATGCTCGTGCTGCGTCTTCGGTTGGTGTGTACGTGCCTTTACGGAGCGATGTTGTTAGTGTTGTGTGCTTCCGTTCATTTGACAGTGACAATAAATATGACGATGAAAATGTGGGTAGTTGTGCGCCTGTGTTAGTTTCGTCGGACAGTGGCGCGAGCAGAGCGGTGGCGCGTAGTGCGCGTGTTGCGGCAGCCGCCGAGTCGCGTGCTCCTTAGAAGAAGGGTTTCGAAATAACCCGAAACATGTCGAGCTAAACTCGATTTAAGACGTGAGTTATCCGTTACCATATCATTGAATATTCTGCTGTAAAATGTACTAAACCGTGCTGTTTTTAGAATTTATTAAACGCCATCTTCTATAATGCAGTAAGTGAGGTAAGAATAATTTAATATCAATTCTGAAGAAAATATGAAAGAAAATTTACACAAAATTATTTGATCACAAAGTCATAATATAATAAGCATATTGTTTGAGAAATAAATTACTTTATCGTCATAAATATGGGAAACGATACATAATGGCATATGAAATTCTTGAAAACGATAGAGAACCTCTCGAAATATCTCAGAATGTAGAACCGCGTTTGAGTGCCATTAAAACCTAACTTATAGAACTTATGCATGTAAGTGCAGTCCATTTAATGCTTACTGGACCGTCTAGTACTTGCACTTGGCACTTTGCCAAGTTAACTTAGCGTTAAGTCCTGATTATTATACCGTAACAATACTCCAATGAGATAAAACACAATACCTCTCCTTGCAGTCGGGTAAAAAGGTGTAGAAAGGTAGATTTTTTTTTTTTACTTTCATAAGTACTTGTTCTAAGACTAGACTCGAATTGCTGACGTGGGCGTAAAGACTGCCAAGTTGAAGTGAGACTGGGCTGTACATGTCTGTCGAATGAACCCAGAACGTTGGACCAAAATTGTTGCGGAATGGGTCCCTAGTGACGGATACCGTAATAGAGGCAGACCGAAGAGATGGAGGGACGACTTAGATGCCTATAATGTGGGATGGCGGGAGATCGCCTTTGATAGGCAGGAGTGGAGCAAGAGAGGAGAGGCCCTTGCCCAGCAGTGGGACACAAATATAGGCTAGATAAAAAATTGCTTGTAGCCTAAATTTAGAAAAGACTTTGAAAGCCTTTGAAGGAAGTACTACTAATATTATAAATTCCTACTAATATTATAAATGCGAAAGTTTGGGAATGTTTGTTACTCTTTAAATCGACTGGTCGGATTTAAGTATAATTTGATATATAGATAGCTTGACGTTTGGAATAATACAGGCTACTTTTTATCCCGATATTCCACGAGATCAGGAAAAGATTCTAGATTATAACCGCTAGTTTTACGGTCATTAAATTTCGCTTGGCTCAAAACCAACATGTAAGTTTTGGTAATTTCCATTAGAATTTAATAAAATTTCGGAATTTCCATTGAACTGCCTTGGATTGATACATAAGATTTTAATTTAATTGTTATCGACTGTTTTCTGTTAAGGATTAATATTTATAACTGTTTTACGTATCACTTACCTTCATATCTTGTATCTTGTTGGTGGTGGTGATGGGTTTGTTTAATTTGTGTGTGTTCTTACAGTGTGGAGGTGGAGGAACTCCATGAACACGCATATTTTGCATAAACTTACCTATTGATGTGAGGAAAGCTAAATCTCTTCCTATTTTCAAAAATCTCGTCAAGGCTCACTTCTTGACACTGCCTTCTTTGCTCTATCCTCAGTCTTTCTGTGTTTTTCTATTTTATTTCCTAATTTCTTATCCTTTTTCTCCCGTTACGGCCTTATTGACAATTTATATTGCTATTTTATGTTAGTAGTTTATGTATTGTATAAGTATTGCATGTATATATATGTATAGTTATATCATTTGTATTTCTTTTAATATTTTTTTTTTCTGTTTCTGTTTCCGCCACCTATTTTTGTTACAAATTAATTTCATGTACCCAAATGGTTGTCTGGAAGAGATCGCTTTTAAGCGATAAGACCGCCTATTGTCTACCCTAAATCTGTTTGTATTATAAGTTTTTTCTTGTACTGCTTTAAGGTGTGCAATAAAGAATATTTGTATTATATTGTATCGTAAGGTCACGGGTGAGCAAGGAAATTCTTTTAGTTCATTTTATCTTGTAAGAGTTATAATTGTAAAAAAATATATAGGTCTTTTAATTTTAAAATCAAGTCAACTTATTTATCGAAAATTGCTTTAACACAATAAGTGTCTCGCTGAATATATTTAATGTGATCACATCGAAACAGCATTAATGTTTTATCGTAAAATAAGATATAAACCGGGCGGAAACAATATACTTAGCATAAAAGACATCCTGCTGTGATGATACACCGATACGAAATCAAACGATATTCTTTCTTTATAATGGTTATTTCGTTTCTTATTGTTCTCTTTAAGGTTACTTTAATGAATAAAAACAACTTAAAGAGTTGAAGAACCTCCGCCACTGTCGTTTCAAAAAGGGCAGAACCGATTTTCAGAAAAACTTAGAGGTGCGAGCCGGGGTTTGAAACCCACGACCCTCTGCTTGAGAGGCGATAGGTCAAACCACTAGGCCACGCCTTAATATGCCATTCGATGTTTGTTTTTTTTCCTTCTAATGTATTTTTTACAGGGCAAGTTAAATAAAAGCTTGTAAAAACTTAAACTACGGGTCATAAAAACAGTTTGCAGTTTGTTTTTTCACGCAGTGTTTCGCTATAAAGCTTTATTTAATTCCAAGTGCACCTTTTTTTTAATTAGATTCTTACAGTATCGGGACTGGATTCTGCTTTATTGGAAAATACCAAGAGGGTCGTTTCTTCTAGACTTTTGCGAGACGGCTGATCGGGTTTAGGTAATTGAAGTTTTTTTGATCTTTTCAACTTTCGAACAGTGTAAAAGTTATTCACAGTAACTTTTAAATTAAAAATATTATTATGTACTATGTGCTTTTGCCCGCGGCTCCGGCCGCGTGGTATTCGGTTTTCGCGCGCTGTTCCCTTGGGAACTGTGCATTTTTCCGGGATAAAAAGTACCCTATGTCACTCTCGGGACCATAAACTATCTCTATGCCAAAAATCACGTCGATCTGCCGCTCCGTTACGGTGTAAAAGACGGACAAACACAAACACACTTTCGCTTTTATAATATTAGTACGGACTGGATGTTACTTGATTTTTTCCTAACGGCTACAGAACCTTTTCCTAGGCGTTTCCGTTACGCTCTTGGCCGGTTTTTATTAATACTATGTAATAAACAGGATTGCAATTAGAGCTTCCAAGCAGTAGTTGGTCTCACGACCCGTCTGACCCTCCTGTAGGTAATTATATTACCAAGTTAATTGAGCTAGTTGTCAAACACATAAAATGCAACAGTTTAGAAATCTGCTATAACAAAATCGATTTCCCGTGATACGTGAGATTGTGGGTTGTTCTCCTAACTTTTTTACAAGTTCAATTTATCTATTTATTTATTTATGTATTTGGGCACAAACGGCAATACGGGGGTTTATTTGTTCGACAATGCGTAAATATGAAAGCCGTGGTTAGGTAGTGGCTTTTCAAGCAGAGAATTGTGCACTCGCTCTGTGTTTCTCGAAATGTATGTTCAAAATTACATTTGAAATTTACTACGAGCTTTACGATCGCGAGGAAAGCTAAACAAATGTACGAAGCAATACAAAGGTGTATGTGAAGTTTCCAACTCGCATTGGGCTGGCGTAGGAACTACGGCCCTAGCTCTTTCGTTCTGACAGTAGGCCTGTCTATTTAAAATCGGTTTGCTTCACTAACATGGCAATCACATAAATAATCGAGCTCCAATTCACGCTAAATTTAAATCGATTCTACGACTACAATCAAATCGAATGGAGCTGGTAATGATTCGAGTTAATTGATCTGTCATCGGGCAAATAAACCGGTAAAGTTGGTTAGTATCCAGTCAGTAGTTACTAGTTTTAATTATTAGTTGTACGAGTATCAGGCAAGTTCTTCAGTTTATAATAATAAATATAAAATAACTTACACAATGGTAACATGATACTTGGCAAAAAAAAAAACCGACAAAAAACTGACTTTATGTCGAGATTATTATTCTATGACCTACAATAATAATATTCTATTGCCAATTTCACGAGAATCCGACCACTTAACATCAAAATTAACTTTCAAGATTTGATCCAAGAACGAACGGCGAAATAAAAGCCTAAAAATATATATATATACTGGCATATCATGGGACACTTGACACCAATTGACCTAGTCACAAACTAAACAGAACTTTTACTATGGATACTAAGCCACAGGCAAACATACATAGATAATCCATACTTAAATACATATTAAGCAACCAAGACCCGAGAGCAAACATACAAATTCAAATATAAGTATTTCCTTCCTTTTTCTTCTTTCAAAAAATAGTTTAAAG
Organism: Choristoneura rosaceana; assembly: GCA_037349165.1. Classification (NCBI taxonomy): domain Eukaryota; kingdom Metazoa; phylum Arthropoda; class Insecta; order Lepidoptera; family Tortricidae; genus Choristoneura; species Choristoneura rosaceana. The sequence continues at coordinate 4,081,692 of JAZBNJ010000007.1, forward strand.
AACTTTTTACGAGCGTTTTTATCGCTCTGAGAATGAACCCGCTCTTTGAATTACAGATTCAATGTGACATTTCATTTAGTTTAATGGCACTCAAATTACATGCAGATTGCATGGAAATCCGATTACGAAGTAAAGATGACATGGAATCAATGCAATTCAATGTAGAACTAACGGTCCCCAAGAACACAGTCGTATGTGCAAATTTATAGATTCGAGTAATAGACGGCTATTACTGGAAACTGTACATTTGCACATACGACTGTGTTCTTGGGGACCGTCGGCTTTCCATTTTCACTTACTCACGTGCTCTTTGAACACTTTTGCAAAAAAAACACTTCGTGATCGGCTAAATCCATATCCATACTTTACTTACTAATATTATAAATGGGAAAGTGTGTTTGTGCGTTTGTGGGTTTGTGTGTTTGAATGTTTGTCCGTCCTTCACGCCGTAACGGAGCGACGGATCGACGTGATTTTTGGCATAAAGATAGTTTATGATTCCAAGAGAAAAATGCACAAAAAGTGCGGAAAAATGCACAGTTGCCGAGGGAACAGCGCGCGTTAACCGAATACCACGCGGGCGGAGCCGCGGGCAAAAGCTAGTAATATATGTCGCCGGCGAACCATATGTTTTTTAATTAGGTCCGTTACAAACTGGGTTAATGGGCTGCCCGTAACCCTTATTTATTTTGACCCAAAAACTTTGGCCCATTTGGAAGTTAATCCGTGAAACTAACAAACTATGAACTTCTATTTAAAGTTATTGAAACGTGTTGTGTGAATTTGTGCTATACACTGAGTTACTCGTTTAAATTTCCGCTATTTTGATGAGATATACTTGTAAACTAGTTTGTTCTCGCGGGTTCAGGTCACCCTTATATCAACAATTTTTCGATTCAGTGATTTGAAATTTGAAAAAAAAAATCAGGATTATAGTAAGTACTAGCAAACCCGGCGAACTCCGTTTCGCCACCAAATGGCGCTGTATGTGAAAAAATATTTTCCCGCTTTTCTTTTTAATTTTTTCCTGAATTTTCTTTGCTATAAACCTCACGGAGCCCGAGACCTTTCCAACCACGGAATAGAAAAAACTAGTGGAAATGCCAAAAGCTTCAACTTGTATCGAAACCCGTGTCGCCGGAAATGCGCACAAGCGCATTGGATACTGTTACTTTTCACTAGAGGGAGTCACCGAGGAGACAAATAATAGAAAAACGAACCACTCTTATCGACACGTATATTGCGACTGACACGACGCGGGCGCAGCCGCGCTTTCTACTAAAGCTACCCACATAACATCCCTCCACCTTTATTTCTTACAATTAACACCACTTAACTAACTTAGAACTAAAAGAATTGCCGATAGTCTACTTTATTGCGAGAACGCTTCGCGGTAATCACTGGCTGTGCGGGAGCCGACGGTTCGGATGCTGGGGCCTCTGGCGCGGCGGCCGCAGAGGCCGGCGACTGCGCAGAGTGGTCGTCGGGGCCGGGCTCGCACTCGAGCCAGCGCTCGGCGTCCGCGTCGCTCCCGTCAGGCGCGCCTAACGGCTGCTCGACGCTCGCGCCGCGCTCGCTGGCTGCAGCGGCCGAAGCGGCGCCGGGCGGCGTAGGGTGAGCCAGCACTACTGGAGGCATCAATTGAAGCTCGCTGGCCTTCTGTGACGCTGCCGGTGCATAAGATGTCTCTCCGCCGGTTTCATTTCGCTCCTCTTCCCCCTTATATTTAAGGATTTGATTTGTATGTTTTTTTATATTTCGGTTCAAGTCTTTTATATATATAATGTACACTGATGTACCTAGCTTCTTTATTATAGTACCCTTGATCCATTGTTTTTTTAAATTGTCGGAAATTCGCACTAATACAATTTCACCCACACTGAAATTAACTTTTCGATTGCCACGATAGTGTTCACTCTGTGTGCACTGTTTTCGTTTTATTAGAGCATCGAGTGTAGCATCGGATGAGATGGAACTATGTGGAACAATCAGATCCAATCTGCTTCTTAGTTTTCGGCTGCAGACAATGAACGCGACGCATACGATATGGGTTTTTCCACGCCCCCTACAATCGTGGACAAAATCGCGCCCAGGCCGCGCGGTGACGCGTCTACGGTCAAGATTAGTTTGCTATCGGGATTAAAATGTGCTAAATTTTTTTTCGATGCTAGCTCCCGTTTTATCGCCAAAACTGCAGCGTCGTGTTCATTGCTCCATACCCATGGGCAATTTTTTTGCAGTAAGTCATGTAAAGGACTTAGTATTGATGACGCATTCTTTACAAAGTTCCTATAATAATTTACTAGGCCCAAAAATGATTTTAATTCTGTAACGTTACTCGGGACTTTAGCTTCTAAAATAGCTTTTACCTTATCGGGTGATTTGTGAATCCCTTGTTTGTCCACAATAAACCCTAAGTATGACACCGAATCTTGGAAAAAGGAACATTTTTCTTTTTGCAATACTAACCCAGCTCGTTCCAGGCGGCTAAATACTTCGTTAAGTTTTCCTATGTGTTCGCTTTTATTTTTTCCAGTCACTAAGATATCGTCTAGGTACACTAGAACTCCGTCTAGACCTGCCAGTAACGTCTCCATGGTTCTCTGAAAAATGGCCGGTGCACTTGCTAAACCAAATACAAGTCTAGTGTATTTATAAAGGCCTTTATGTGTGTTTATTGTTGTCAATAACTGCGATTCATCGGACAACCTTATTTGGTTGTATGCACGCGACAAATCCAGTTTAGAAAATTGCTGTCCGCCGCTCAGCTTAGCAAAAAGTTCGTCTATTCGAGGAAGAGGGTATTTCTCAACAAGTAAATGTTTGTTTAATGAAACTGAATAGTCGGCGCATAAACGCAGTGATTTATCTTGTTTAAGAACGGGGACGATTGGGCTAGCATATTCTGAATACTGCACAGGCACAAGAATACCTAATTGAATTAGCCTATTTATTTCTTTTTCTACCTGTTGGCGCAACGAAAATGGTAATGGACGCGCTCTGCAAAATACAGGATTCGTACCGTCTTTTACTTTTAAATCAACTGCGAAATTTTTGAAACAGCCTAAGTTGTTGGAAAATAATTTCGGATATTTTAATGTAATGTCGCGTAAGTCTGCCTCGCAATAATTAACTGCGCACAGCTGTAGTTTAAATTTTGACACAAAATCTCTGCCTAATAGCAATGGACCTTGACCCTTCACCACATACACAGTAATAATATGTGTCACCTTCCTATAAGAAAATGGTAATTTTAACGTACCCAGTGTGTCGATGTGTCCACCATTGTAACTCTGTAAAACTAATTTACTTGCTTCTAGTTTGTAGTTAGAAAATAATGACCTATAACTGGTTTCTGGAATAATGGTTACTGCGGAACCGGTGTCTATTTCAAAATTTAGGATATTTTGATTAACTACGACAGATTCCTTCATGGGCTCGCCCTCGATTGTTCGAATATTACAGACAATAAGCTTACCGTCCACGTCCTCATCATCATCCGTGCCACACTCGACGTAATATTGGCGAGTCACACGTCTCGGACACATCCTCTTCAGATGCCCCTTCACCCGGCACCGCTTGCACACGTGATGCTTAAACCGGCACGCGTCCTGCTGGTGGCCCGCGTAGCCGCACACGGCGCATGGGGCGGGCGCGCGCTCGTCGGGCGGCGCCGGCTGCGCGCGCGCGCGCTGCTGGGCGCCGCCGCGGCCGCGCGGGCCCCGGCCCGCCAGCTGGAGCACCTGGAGCGGGCCGTGCGCCGCCTCCGTCGCGTTCGCTGCTGCTGCTGCTGCTTGGCGAGAACCCAATCGTGCGCTCCGCATATTTTCAGCGGTTTCTAGTGCCATGTTTATTGTGAGCTCTGCCATGTTCATTGTGAAAAGTTTATCACGTTCGGGTCCGTGTACCATTCCGAGCACAAAACGATCGCGCAGGAGCTCGCCGAACATGCTCGCGCTGAATTCACAATGCGCAGCCAGGCCGCGTATGCGTGCTGCCCACTCTGCCATTGTTTCATTTGTGTTTTGAGTCGCACTGTGGAATGTATTTCGTTCCGCAAACCCACACTTTTTGGATTGAAAATGTTCGTCGAGTAACTTCAGTACGTCTGAATACGATACTTTTCCGAGTGATTCCGGCAGTGCTAAGTCGCGTACTAATCTGTAGGTAGATTCTGCTAAACTACTTAGCAATATGGCGCGTCGCTTAACACCGCCTTTGTCTCCTTCCTCTGTGAATTCGTTTGCTAAAAACCACTGTTGCAATCGATCCTTGTAAATTGACCACTCGTGCGCTTCATGGTCGAACGTTGCTAGCGCTCCAACCGAAATTTTGGCCATTATTACAACGCGTATATATATATATATTTTTTTATCTCGTCGCCACTGTTACTTTTCACTAGAGGGAGTCACCGAGGAGACAAATAATAGAAAAACGAACCACTCTTATCGACACGTATATTGCGACTGACACGACGCGGGCGCAGCCGCGCTTTCTACTAAAGCTACCCACATAACAGATACACACTTTGAAATCTTGGCGCTTATTGGTCATTAGCTTCTATTCGAAAAAAGGTAATAACTTCTGAGCCGGCAACATTAATTAGAACTTTAAATCGACGTTATACTTCTATATATCGCTGAGAGTCCATTGTGCAGCTACATAGCGCCACATCACCCTGAGTAGCGGAACTAATTTGACAAAATGTCATGATTGTCAAGTTAGTTTCGCTATTTACCAATAGGTGGCAAATTTTTTAAACGCTGTTTTTGACATGTCTCTTCTTTAATTACTAAAGTGATGGGCGTAGCACACCTACGGTGATATCGATATACCTACTTTATAGGTCAAAGATGAAAATAGGATTGACTATAAGTATTATGATTATAGGTACCTATTACATTCGCGTTATTCAAAGTTGACAACAATATTGACGAATCGGAAAACAGACAGTTATTGTGAGATATATAAACCTTATTTGTATGAGGCAAAGTTGTTTTTACACGACTGCGAAGAAGAAGGGTTATGTGTTTGACCCGTATGTATGTATGTGTGTATGTAAATATGTATGTATTTTATGTATGTATGTCTAATTCATATGTCCTCATGTAATTACTTAACGACTGAACCGATTTTGATAAATCGAGTGACACTGGGTACATGAACTTCTTAAAAAATCAAAATGGCGGATTTTTAGCGCCAAAAAGTGTCTTAATTTTTTTTTATTCAAAGAATTCAATTTGAGATTAAACCTTAAACCTTTTAAATATAAATAAAGCTCAGTTTTCTATTGTGACCCACACTTTTTGGCTGCTACGCTACCAGTGGTGATGTGCGTGCTCCGATCTATTTGCACACAGTGGATGTCCTGAGCACTTTGATCGCTTTGATTGGGTCAATGTTAATGACTATTTGGATGTTTCCAAGTATTTAGTTATCATGATTGCTGCGTACTATGTGACTCTGACTTTAATAAGAATTTTTGAGCTGGTCGCGATTCGAATGGGTCCCTACTGTTGCAGTTTAAGTTAGCTACTTAACAGAGTTCTAGATCACTACGTCCTCTTCTTGTTTTCTTCTTTTTAGTATTTTTAACGCAGTCGGATTTAGATTTTTTTAATTTATTGTTTTTTGATAGTTAACCTATTCACCGCTACAAAACACGAAGTAATGTAAGGCACAGAAAAACCAGCGACAAATCAACTTGATTTTTAATTTAATAGCAGAAGGATTAATTTCGAGTTGAATGTTGGTCATGTATAGATTACCGTGGCGCGTGAGACATTCCGTTGACTACTAGATGACTGGGACGGTGAAGACGTTAAACTTCTGAGTAATCCTTTAATGATTTTTATCAGTTTCTTGGAAAAAAAAAAAACAATTAAATATTTTTCTATCGACTGCGCTGTTATTGCAACGTTAAATAGCAAAACTGGGCGTGATTTATTATTAAATGTATTAGTAAAATGAATTTTACCCAACGCATGACACCACAGTGAGCGAGGTCGCAAAATATTTTTCATAGGTTTTTTTTTACTTTTCTATTTCGTGCAGGAAAGGGATAAAAATTCAACTCAACAGAACAGTCAACAAACGAAAGAAACAAACATCGATAATTTTATCGACAACACCCAATCTCTACTTATGCGATGTCAATATTCCTATGCTGTCTAAATGGATAGGGAACATTCTCGAAATGCATCGTTTTAGGACAGAGACAAAAACCGACCTTATTGTATTCTGGTAAAGTTTATTTTTGTATGGTTCATTTTATGAAAGTGTCATACGGAATGGAAAAAAATATAAATTTATTAAATTAAAATGAAATACTCCTTGTCAATGATATGAAATGCCACCTTGGGTGATATTTTTCGTTCGGACATCGTTTTTACATTCTAAAATGGCACAGTAAGGCATATTTCTCTTATTTTAAGTTTTTTTTCTTCTCAGCTCTCACAACCGTCACTCATAAGCATTTCCGGCGAACTGACCTATAGTTTGCGGAACTCCGCATACTAGTGTCACACGCGAAGCGGCTGCTTGACATTTCCACTAGTTTTTTCTATTCCGTGTTTCCAACGAATGCAAAACCTTTGAAATCTTTTCTTGCGTTCTGGAGTTATAGCGTCAGGAAGGAAAACCCGACTTATTTTTATATAGTAGATAACAAAGTGACAAGGAAAACTATAACGGTTAAGTTTACTTAAGAATTATTAGTAGTTTTAGAGTAAATAGCAGCCTAACGTATAAAATATACCTAAACTTGGAATATTCCGTACAAAACACGAAGTCCTTAGAAAACTATCACTTATTTTTTTCATAATGGGGCTGCGGAGCCCTATTTCGGGCGTGTCCGACACGCTCTTGGCCGGTTTTTTAAACCGTTAAATCGCGTTTTTGCCAATCCATCATTCGTTGACGTATCTGTTTTGTTTCAGGTAAGTCGATTGGCGTTCACTGACTGGACTGGTGCTATATCGAATGATAAACGAGTCAGCTCCATCATCCTGTGTACACGAGTCAAGGTATTTTATGTAGTGATGTGCCGAGTCGCTGTTTTCGATCGATTTAATGGTGAACTAAAATAATTTCTACCAGTTGTTAGACTAACAAACCTCAACCACTGTTTTAATCTGCCAAACAAAACAAAAAACTACCTTTCTATCTACTATCTCCTACCACCTATTATCACCTACTATCTTCAGTCTTCTATACTTCTTGCTTCTATTCTTTTAGTTCATTGATATGGACCTCCGCAAAGTAACGCCTGATTCAATAAATTACGAGTTAATAATTTATTGAATCAGGCGTTACTTTGCGGAGGTCCATATCAATGAACTAAAAGAATTTCTTTGCTCACCCGCGACCTTAAGATAGCTAAGTCTATGCAAATTATGCGTCTTCATGCAGTTCCTCCACCTCCATACTGTAAGAACACACACAAATTACACAAACCCATCTATCACCACCACCAAAATACACTGACGCGTTTCGAACTCAACCAGAGCTCATCTTCAGAGTGACACAACCGTACACCATGCTACCAGTTGTTAGACTAACAAACCTCAACCACTGTTTTAATCTGCCAAACAAAACAAAAAACTACCCTTCTATCTACTATCTCCTACCACCTACTATCACCTACTGTCTTCAGTCTTCTATACTTCTTGCTTCTATTCTTTTAGTTCATTGATATAGTAAAGCCTGATTCAATAAATTACGAGTTAATGGTATTTGAATCCTGACTTGAATCCGCGATTGAAATCCAGTAAATACCTACTCGAGTTTATCTATCGAGTCCAGAAATTCGAGTCTAGAAATCGAGTCCGTTACCAATTTTATAACAAAATGGAAAAATCTAAAAGCTGTATCTTGTTGTAGTATAGTACTATAGTGACAATGAATTCAAGCGAGTCATTCTGATTCGAATACTAGACTCGAGTCAGTTGTACTCGCATAATAGAATCGAGTCAGCGAGTAAGAAACCGATTCTCTCTAATTCGAGTACCGAATCGAGTCTGGCGTACTCAAATCAAAATATTTTGGTACTCGAGTAGGCGAGTCCTAAGCAGGAATCGAGTTTGACTCGATTCAAGCCGTACTCGGCACATCACTAATTTTATGGTCCGGATATGACTGAGCGCGATCAAAAGCGCAACGAGCGAGAAAGGACGATTTAAACCCAGTGGTGCGTGAATGCGTCAAATTCAATTTCCAAGATTTGACCCGTATGTACATACATACACACATTGCAGGGTAAATAAAAGCTTGTAAATGTGTTTCTTTTCACTTATGATTCACATAATAACAACTAAAAATAGTTTATAGTTTACATAGGTTAATGATTTAAAGCAAACAAAATATTCCACTTTCAAATGAACACTGAAAATTTAATTTAATTTTTAAACAAACTGTATTTAATCTAGGTTTCAACATGAACAATGTAAATATTTAATTCGATTCAGCTTAATATGTAAATCCTTTTAGAATATAAGACAATGTTTGCATGCCAATGTACCTGGCTAGGCATGTCATAGCACATTAGCACTATTTTATAAGACCATTTTACCATGTCTAAAGCAAAATAACCTTTTTTATTTCATTTCATTTCAAGCTTTTTTCTAACCACTAGACGAAAGTCTATTCACATAGAATTAAAAACACCACATACAACTCGAGCAGTTAACCCAAAAAAACTTAATGAAAACCACGAAACCCAAAATTTTAAATTCATAATAAATTACTTTTATTCATAATCCAAATAAAACACAAACAATAGAGTGAGTATAAAATAAATATCTAGCTTTATCAAGAGATCTACGAAATTGGGAGTAATAAAAATTCCATAACGCTTAACGATGCTACCCCATGGTCGGTCTTCACTACGCTAGGAGTTAAATTATATCATTAAATATGGTGGTGTAATCGTACCTTTGGATCTCGAATGAAACTCGAAAGTATACTTATCTTGTTGAAGGAAAAAGTATGGAAAATTCATAGCATCTAATTTTTGGCCTAATCACAGACCAGGTAAAATTAGTGTTAGTGTTTAATTCAGCGTCACGGTTATTTCTAAAATTCTAATAATAATAAATGTACGTTACATTGGGCAGATATAATTAGTAATATGTGCATTAAAACCTCCTGCACATATCAAAAACATACTGGCTGAATGAACATTCCGCTTTCTCCCGCACGGCGGCGCCACCAGTCAGTTGCGCAAAATTGACAGCTCGAAATGAATGCCGGCCGGCGCGCGCTCTTTTAAATTATTCATAAAAAACTCTGAAAGTGCTGTGATTGTGTCTTAAATGTGTCCCTGGGACTGAGGAATAGAGCCAGAACAAACTGTAAGTGAAACCTATATCTTGCCCAATTCGGTTTTGCTAATTATTTTCAATATTCAAATGTCGTAGTTCAAACATTTTGGTCCTTCGAACCGGATCCTCAGTTTGCAAACTAAATACACATTCATACACATAAAACACACATTTCACGCAGTTTTAAGGTAACAGGCTTATTTCTAATCTAAGTTATTTACCTAGAATAATACGTATAAAATAAACGTTTTCAATTTTCGTTCTTTGCAACGCGTCGCGCGCGTCTTTTGTTTTTTAATTCGAAATGGACGAAAAAGAATTCGATGTCGAACAACTTATTAACAAAAAAGAACTGCTTTTTATACGATGTCAAACGTTATTTGAACTATCCAAATCAACTCCACCAGAGCGTTTAACCGAATTTAATTTGCGACTCAAAGAACTTCATTCGACTCGGGAATGTTTCGAACAATGCATATTCGAGTTAAATTCTTACAATAAGAAACAAAACCCGAAATTTAAACCAAATTATCAGGAAATTCAAACCTTTGACGACATGTATTTCCGTATTCTGAGTGTAGCGGAGGCTAATAGCGACACTTGGCAATCGTGTGACGGCAGCGGTAGCGGACCTTCGTCGCGCTCCGCGGGCCGCGGCCCGGGCGCTGCCGGGCCAGACTCGCGGTCGGCTAAGCCGCGGCTGCCTAAACTAGAATTGTTCCATTTCGATAGCAAATTAGAAAACTGGCAAACATTCTATGACACGTTTACGAGTTTAATTCATAACAACAATGATATTACGAACATTGAGAAGTTTTATTACCTGCTCTCCGCAGTCAGCGGTTCGGCATTGACTGTGGTCAAAGGGATGCCAGTGACGGCCGATAATTATCCGATAGTATGGGCTTTGCTAGTCAAAAAATTTGAGAACACTCGTGCCTTAGCTACGAGCTATTTAGATCGGCTGTTTCAATTTAAGCCTTTGTCAACTGAGTCGGCTACTGGTCTAAACACATTTTTACAAACGTATCAAGAGTGTGTTAAAGCATTGAAACTTTTGAAAATCAGTAACCTATCGAGTTTCATACTGTTTTATATGGGATTGCGAAATTTAGACCCCGTCACTAGGCGCGAATTCGAACAATCTGTAGATCAAACCGATATACCTACTTACGAACAGCTGATTAATTTCGTGGAGAAACAGGCGCGTGTTTTGGAAATGTCTGAGGTTAAAATTAGTACATCAAAAATTCAGTTTACGCCTAAGAGTGTTCCTAACACCTCTGCAAAGCCGAATTTTGTTCGAACAAATAATAATAATGCTGCTAATTACAGTAGTGCACCGAAGCAGTTCCAAAAGCCGTGCTTGTCAGCTGTGAGTAAGAATAATAGCGAACGATCAAATAGATGTCTATTTTGCGACAAACCGCATTCAACTTATCGATGTTTCGAGTTTTTTGATTTAACACCGGTGCAGCGTCTTGACAAAGTGAAACAGCTTCAATTATGCGAAAATTGCTTTCGTCAGCATTCGTTGTCCGAGTGTACGTCAAAAGTGCGTTGTGTGCTGTGTAAACAACCGCACCATCACAGTATTCACTTAGATACAGTTCCAACTGTTCAAAATTCATCAATTAATCAAAACGGTTCAAATAGTCAAAACATTTCAAGTATTCAAAACGTTTCAAATGGTCAAAATCAAAGTCAAAGGTCAATGCCAAACGTCGGCTTGACTTGTTCGTCAAATTCAACCGTGCTGTTAGGCACTGCCATGGTGCACGTCGCAGATCGATGGGGAACTTACCACGCCGTACGTGTAGTCATTGACAGCGGTGCCATGTCCGGTTATATGACAAAAGAGTGTGCCCAGCGCCTGGGTTTGTCTCGACGCAAGTGTCAGTTTGAACCCATGGGTCTGGGAGGTGCGCCAGTGCAAGATTTCGGTCTGGTTACATGTTCAATTAAACCACGAAACTCATTTGGTCCGGTGCTTAGCACTGATACTGTTGTCGTAAGTAATATAACTAGCAACTTACCTACAGTAACCTTATCAAACAAAGTTATCAATAATTTCAAAAATCTAGAGTTAGCTGACCCGAACTACTTTTCGGCGGCTCCAGTTGACTTGTTGATCGCAGGTGACTTATTTCCCTACATTTATGACGGTCAAAATATACTACCACGTGACCCGGGTTTGCCCGTCGCGATGCATTCCATATTCGGATATGTCATTACTGGTCAGACAGTACTGAGTGACGATTGTGAGTCAAATACAGCCTCGCTCAACTTGTTCTCTGCTAATAAAACTAGTAGTATCGATAAAATCATGAACTCTTTCTGGGAGACTGAAAACGTGCCGTATGACGTCACTAAAAAACCAGAAGATTTGTATGTCGAACAATTGTTCCAAAACGAACACAGTCGCGATACTACGGGACGTTATACAGTGAAGTACCCGTTCAAACCCAGTTTTGATCTCGGCGATTCGACTCCACAAGCGTTACGTCGTTTCAACAATTTAGAAACAAAGCTGAATCGTCTTCCGGAACTTAAGGAAGAATATAATAAATTCATGTCCGAATATGAAAGCCTTGGTCACATGACTTGCGTAGGTGATTTTGGTACTATGGATTCTAAGTACATAATTCCTCACTTTTGTATTCTCCGACCGTCAAGTACCACGACAAAACTCCGAGTAGTTTTTGACGCCTCATGCAAAACGACAAATAATAATTCTTTAAATTCAGTCGTTTACGCCGGTCCTAAGCTTCAAGCAGATATTAATGAGATTTTAATAAATTTTCGTATACATGAAATTTGCTTGTCAAGTGACATTTGTAAAATGTTTCGAATGACCTTGATCGAAAAATCTCAACGCAATTACCAACACATCTTGTGGAGGTTTCAACCTGATCAACCTCTAAAAGTGTATGAGTTAAACACGATCACATATGGTGTTGCTAGCAGTCCGTACCTAGCGATCCGTGTCCTGCATCAGCTGGCTGACGACGACTGCGAGAAGTATCCTTTAGCGAGCAAGGTTCTAAAAAAAGGTTTCTTCGTCGATGACCTTCTGTGGTCAGTGAGCAGATATGATGAAGCAGCTAAGCTACAGGATGAACTGTTAGAGTTGCTGAGTGGAGGAGGATTTCTGCTTCGTAAGTGGGCTAGCAACTGTCCCCAGGTACTGGCTCGGGTTCCAGCTGATCACCGCGAAACGCCCATTGCATTCGAGGATGACAAGGACCTATCCATAAAAGTTTTAGGTCTGCAGTGGCGACCCGCCGAAGATGTGTTTTCCTTCGTATTCCATCCACTTCCAGCTTCACAGGCGATCACCAAGCGTAGTGTTTTGTCACAGATTGGTCGTCAGTATGATCCCTTAGGTTTCGTGGCTCCTTGCATATTCTACGCGAAATGCTTCATGCAGAAACTCTGGCTCCAACAGCTGGGTTGGGATGAGCGGCTGCCTCCGGAACTGGAAAAGGAGTGGCTCACCTACATGTCAGAGCTCCCGCTGTTGTCGAATTTTAGCCACGAGCGCCAGGTTACTGTCAAACAGCACAGCTACTACCAGATACTAGGATTCTGCGATGCTTCAGTTCAAGGAATAGCTGCGGTCATCTATTTGCGTAGTTTTAACAATCAAGGTAATTCGAAGGTCAGTCTAGTCATTGCAAAATCCAAGGTTGCACCCTTGAAGACAGTGACCATTCCACGTCTCGAGCTAATGGCTGCGCATTTGTTAGTCAAGTTAGTCAAATATACGAAGTCAATATTGTCTGAACGAATTCCTGTTCATGAAATACTCTTGTTTACCGATTCCTCTGTGGTGCTGAGTTGGTTGAATACACCCAGTTATAATCTCAAAACCTTTGTGGCTTCGCGTGTTTCCAAAATTTTGGAGACCGTGCAAAGCGATTGTTGGTTTCACGTGAGCGGCGCGTCCAACCCCGCTGACGTGTGCTCGCGCGGAGCGCTACCTTCCGTGCTGTTATCGACAGCGGAGTGGCTCGGAGGACCGAGCTGGCTAGACGCACCAAGAGAGAATTGGCCAGTAAAATCAATTGATCAATTTAAATCGGCAAATGTGCCAGAACTCAAAATTCCATGCGCGACTTTGGCTCAAACTAGCGTGCAAAACACAACACGTGACTCAAATCTTGTTTATAATTTAACTGAAAAATATTCGAGTTTTAGCAAACTTCAAAATGTCTTAGCTCGTTGTTTTCAATTTATTAACAATTGTAGATCGACGAAGTCTAATAGGAACACAGGTCCTTCGTCTCTATCAGATTTAAAGAACGCACACGATGTGCTCATTAAATCCGTTCAGCGAGAGCATTTTGCAGCTGATATCCAAGCAATTTCCAATGGTTACAGCTGTAGTTCTTCACTTAAAAGGTTAGCACCTTATGTCGACCCCCTCGGTTTTCTCAGGGTGGGGGGTAGGTTGTCTTTCGCCGAACTACCGTATCAAAAGAAGTATCCATTATTGCTTCCTAAAAAGTGCAACTTTACAAAAATTCTTATCGACTATTTTCATAAAATTTATTTACATATCGGTCCGCGTACATTGCAATTAAACGATTATTTGCACACGCTGCAGCAGCGACAAAATGGCATAGGAATTGTCGTAATATTCAAGTTGATGAACTCGTTCTTATGCATGCTGACGCTCCTCCGCTTCAATGGCATCTCGGTCATGTGACGGAACTTTATCCAGGAGCTGATGGAGTTGTACGGGTGGTAAAAGTAAAAATCCAGAATGGCGAATACACGCGACCCGTTGTAAAGCTTAGACCACTTCCAATGGAATTAGATTCAGCATAATTTTTATTTTCCTTTGTTTCTTTGCATGAATTTGACGCAAGAAGGTGTCAAGTTTATGACAATTTTAGGTTCGAAATAAGTCATTTATTTTACTCAATTTACAGCTACACGTGTTTAGTTCACTAAGTCAACAAATACTTACACTATACAGTCCACTTACCTTATTCAATACCATCCCTGGTTTTGTTTGTAAACTGGGGAATCTGGGGTAGATTCCCGGTGGGGGGTTTATGTACGTTACATTGGGCAGATATAATTAGTAATATGTGCATTAAAACCTCCTGCACATATCAAAAACATACTGGCTGAATGAACATTCCGCTTTCTCCCGCACGGCGGCGCCACCAGTCAGTTGCGCAAAATTGACAGCTCGAAATGAATGCCGGCCGGCGCGCGCTCTTTTAAATTATTCATAAAAAACTCTGAAAGTGCTGTGATTGTGTCTTAAATGTGTCCCTGGGACTGAGGAATAGAGCCAGAACAAACTGTAAGTGAAACCTATATCTTGCCCAATTCGGTTTTGCTAATTATTTTCAATATTCAAATGTCGTAGTTCAAACAATAAATAATAATATCATGGGACACTTGACACCAATTGACCTAGTCCCAAACTAAGCAAAGCTTGTACTATGGACACTAGGCAACGGATAAACATACTTAAATATAGATAAATAAATACTTAAATACATATTAAACATCCAAGACCCTAGAACAAACTTTCGTATTATTCATACAAATATCTGCCCCGGCCGGGATTCGAACCCGGGACCTCAAACTTCGTAGTCAGGTTCTCTAATCACTTAGCCATCCGGTCGTCGGTCCGGTCGACAATAATAGGTAATGAATGAGTATTAAAGCTAAAACATAAAAACTTATTATTAACCGACCTAAAAATACTTATTTGAATTCACATAGTACTACCCGACGGTGGCGACGGTTGTTACCGATTCTCTATCAAGGGCGACTTTTATTTATGGAAACCACTAGCCCTCTTATTTGAACCACCGGCCATCAGTTAGACTTAATCCGACATGTTTAACTTAACTTAGTAGTGAACATCGGATTAGCAGTAGTTTAAAGTGAGCAGTCAATTTGTGTATTGATTGTGTATCATCATCTCTAGTCTGAGCTCTCGGAACGAGAGGGCTTATAGCTCCCATGCGGGTCCAGTTCGGATTGAAACCTTCACATATACTAATAGAATTGGTTTTCCATCGTATCGAAAATGTTTGTATTTATCGTGCTCATTTATGCCGCACATTTTTCGTTTTGACATTTGACACTAAATAACAAAATTCCTTATAAAAATGTTTTTTGATTAAATAATTTATTGAATCAGGCGTTACTTTGCGGAGGTCCATATCAATGAACTAAAAGAAATTCTTTGCTCACCCGCGACCTTAAGATAGCTAAGTCTATGCAAATTATGCGTGTTCATGCAGTTCCTCCACCTCCACACTGTAAGAACACACACAAATTACACAAACCAATCTATCACCACCACCACAACACACTGACGCGTTTCGAACTCAACCAGAGCTCATCTTCAGACTTAACAAGTCTTTAATTCTAACAACTAGTAGCATGGTGTACGGTTGTGTCACTCTGAAGATGAGCTCTGGTTGAGTTCGAAACGCGTCAGTGTGTTGTAGTGGTGGTGATAGATGGGTTTGTGTAATTTGTGTGTGTTCTTACAGTGTGGAGGTGGAGGAACTGCATGAACACGCATAATTTTCATAGACTTAGCTATCTTAAGGTCGCGGGTGAGCAAAGAAATTCTTTTAGTTCGTTTTTTGTTTATTTGTACAAAAGGAGGTAAACGAGCATGCGGGTCACCTGATGGGAAGCGATTGACTCCTCCTATGGACACCTGCCAACACGAGGGGTATCACAGGATGGTGTGAGTCCGGCCCTTTGAGAAACTGATTGTGTTTGATGTCACTTTATAACCGACTTTAAAAAAGGAGGAGGTTATCTATATTCGGTTGTATTTTTTTTTATTTTTTACCACAGTACTTCTTCATTTATGAACCGCTTTGAAAAATTTAATTTGCGTGCGTCTATTTAATACAATAATTGCCCGAAATTTCTAGTGTCATCGTATTCCAATTAAGATCCGAGTTTTCCCTAACGTCATATCATCATGATATCTTAAGACATCCACCGTTGGACATAGGCTTCCTCTAGAACTCCTGTTGCTTCGGTTGGAAGCGACCTTCGTTCACCGTCAATCTACGTCTTTAACCAGTACCACTACCTTGAGTTAGAGTGACCGTATTCGATAGCGACGGCGTAAATTATTTGTATGGAGAATTGTACAGCGCCAATAATTTACGCCGTCGCTATCGAGTACGGTCACTGTAAACTCATGGTAGTGGTGGTCATCCGACCATCTCGTTGGTGGACGAGTCTGTTCGCCGATCCGCGGTCTTCATTCGGGAACTTGTCAGCCCCAACGGCCGTCTTCTCCGTACTACAGGGTGAAATCTTTTACGTGATACAAAATTAGTGTTTCGTGGTCAGTTAATGCTGGGTAATATAATGCATTAACTCTTTTGTTGAAATAAGTCCGAAAAAAATTGTGGTTTCTATACATTATTGAAATAAGAAATCATGAACAATGTATGGAAACTGCAAATTTCAACGGACTGATTTCAACAAAAGAGTTAATGCATTATATTACCCAGCAATAACTGAGCACGAAACACTAATTTTGTATCACGTAAAAGATTTCACCCTGTATATGGCCTGCCAGTTGCCACTACAACGAGCATTCCTTTGTCTAATTCAGGGGTCGCCAAATACGGCCCGTGGGCCAGGTCCGGCCCGCGAGCCCCTCTAACCCGGCTCGCGGAAAGAAAGCGGGAGAGCCCACGGTCCGGCCCGTGATAGGGTCCGATTTTATGAAGCTACAAGGAGATAGTAATTAGTTTTATAACCACTGGCGGTAATTGGTCATAATCCTATAGCCACTCATGAACATAATCAACACCAAGTGCGTTCCTTATGCGTGACTCGTATCTAGGTACCCCAAGACTAAGGGCCTATTTCACCATTTGCTTACTAACTTTAAGTGCCAGATATCAGTATTACCGTCTCTGTTTGTTTTGTCTGAATAAACAAAGACGGCATTACTTTTATCTGACACTTGAAGTTAGTCGACAAGTGGATAAACAGGCCCTAAGTCTACTTAACTATTACCCCCATGACCAGATAAAGTCTTGGCCCGCACGAGTTTACATTAAGTGCAGTGTGGCCCTTAAGTCAGAAAGTTGAAGACCCCTGGTCTAATCCAATAACCCTAGTTCTTCTACCTAATCCGGTAGTTAATTCAGTTGAATTAAGAATAAGAATAAATTTATTACTAGCTTATGCCCGCGACTACGTCTGCGCGGATCTAGGTTATCACGCGGTGGCGCCCTCTATCGGAATAAAAGGAATCCTATGTTGATCCTTGGGGCTCAAACTACTTATATACCAAATTTCATCAAAATCGGTTCAGTGGTTTCGACTTGAAAGCGTAACAGACAGACAGACAGACAGACAGAGTTACTTTCGCATTTATAATATTAGTAGGGATTGAAAGTTCAGACAGTGATATCCGTCGGACCCCAAACTAGGCAGGAGCCTGTATCTCAGGGCCCTAAAAATATTAAGCATCAATTACAGCATAAAAAAATTAAGCATCAATTACAATCGATAAACTCAGAGTGCTGTGTTAAAAGCACGCTAAACCAAACACATCGAAGACATTCGATCTCAACAATCCATTACTCCGTTATAAACGTTTGTATTTCGGTTTAGGTGTTTATATCCCGGTATAGATGTGCGTATACTGAAACGGGCGGATTACATCTTTACCCCTTTGATCCTTGTTAGGGTATGGCAAACAACCGCCTATTTGGCGAGATGAAAGAAATGATATGACGTGTTTTAATTTGGTTTCAAGTGTTTTGGCCTTTAAATTCATAGAGATTAAGCAATATAGTGGTAGTGGTAAATTTGTATGAACAATACGAATGTTTTGTCTTGTGTCTTAGATAGGTATTTAATATCAAAGTCAAAGTCAAAATAGCTTTATTAAATTTAACCTACAACAAGCGCTAATGAAGGTCAAAGGTGTACTAAAGGGTTCCAAAAAACTTCTGTTGAGAACAAACTGAAGAGAAACTCAACAAGGTAAAAAATAATATGTAGTATGTATTTAGGTATGTTTTTATCCATATAAGTATATATTTTTTCTACAAACTTTGCTGAGTATGAAACAAAGTCAAATAATATAAGTTGTCCCGTAATATTTGTTTTTATTAATTTCATTAGTGTTGGTTCCTTTGTAATCTGTTTTCCAATGTTCTACCTACGAGTATGTGGTTTATACCCGACGCAAAAATAGGGGCGTTATACCTGAGTTTGACCGCTATGTGTGTTTGTATATCTGTGTGTCTATGTATCTGTATGTGGCACCGTAGCTCTTAAACAGGTGGAGCGATTTGAAATCGGGTTTTATATTTGAAATTAAGTTTTCTAGCGATAGTTCTTAGATATGTTTAATCAAAATCGGTTCAGCCGTGTTCGAGATATTGAACTTTGAAGTCACAAAACCGGGAGGTTTCCAAATTTTGTTAGTTAAGTGGTTTTCTACGAATAGTGTCTATACTCACGGAACCGACAGAGCTTTAGATCACTCTATCGTCCGGCAAATGTACTTCAATGATTTGAGCACCATTTCTTTCTCGGCAACAAACGAATAACTAGAAATAAAACACTTAATTTAATACGGGATTGGCGTCAGCAATCAATTGGGCCGGAGTCTGCCGATCAATCAAGAACTCTTAGAAGTACGGTCAGAGAAACAATCGCTGTGTTGAAGGGTTTCCCGATGTTTTGTACCTACTCATCACCATCATTTTGCAGGAGGTAGGACCTTGTGCAAGGTCCGCCTGGATTGCTACCAGCATCTTGCTCGCTAATCCTGCCGTGAAGCAGCAGTGCTTGCACTGTTGTGTTCCGGCGTGGTAAGACAGCCGGTGAAATTGCTGGCACTTGAGGTATTCCATCTTAGGCCTCTAAGTTGGCAACGCATCTGCAATACCCCTGGTGTTCCTGATGTTTCTGGGCGGTGGTGATCTCTTACCTCCAGGAGACCCACTTGCTCGTTTTCCCTCCAGTCGAAAAAAAATCATCACATCAGCCGTTACGGCTCGCGTACACCTCATCAGTTATCGGTTGAAATATGCTCAGACGTCATCGGTAAAACTAGGTTGATTGAAAGCAAATTAGTTTAATGTATGTATTGCTTAAAAATACAATACATGATTCTTTATTGTACACCACAAATAGTAAGCGATACTAAAACAGGTAAACAGAGAGAAAATTACAGCATGTTTAAAACATTAATCATTTATAAGATACAACCAACCAAAAGCGCCTAATAGATGCGACAGGTGACCAGCGAGCTGGCAGCTATTTTGGGCAAAGGATCAGCCTGGCGATCCAACGTGGCAATGCCGCCAGCCTTCTGGGCACGATGAGCAGCGACGGTGATCTGGGGGGGGGGGGTTTATTTGTAATTAGGTTAGTTTTAGTTTAACTTTAATTTTTGTATATAGTTCTTTTTTATTTTAATATTGTTGTTATTTTGATTGGTATTAATAAATATGTATTAGTTATAAAGTGGGATAACCTCCGACTTTGTCTATTTAAAGTTCAATATCTCAAAAAAGCCAGAAAAAAACCATCGCTATAAAACCTGCTATCAAATAAAAACACCGCACATAAATTAGTCCACCCGTTTAAGAGTTACGCTAACTATTCTATTCTATAATGCGAGCTAAAACCTCAAGACGCACTTACTCGTAAAGCTAAAAATCCATATGGGCGGTGCCCAAAAAGTTGGACCACGTTAAATTATAGTTAATCATATAAAACGACTTATTACAAAAAAATCTATTGTGACGGGTTAAATTACGCATACCTACATCAATAGGTAGTTTTAATGTCACATTGGTAACTTCCATATTGAATTTATGACAAAGAACGTTTTAGGTACTTAACGTCTTCTTTTATACTGAGCTTTTTATACCTACCTATATAAACAGAGCGGCAAAAAATGTGGCCGTCAAATATGTAAGCAGTGATAGGTAATTTTGTATTTAGAGTGGGCCAAATTTTTGCCGCTGAGTATATTTTAGCCATTTTCATGAATGAATGAATGAAAAAAGTTTATTCAACACACACGTAATAATTACACACAAAAGCTGTAAAAATAGTTGAAGTACAGAATATGAAATAATTAGCTTTTGCCCGCGGCTCCGCCCGCGTGGTATTCGGTTATCGCAGGCTGTTCCCTCGGGAACTGTGCATTTTTCCGGGATAAAAAGAAGCCTATGTCACTCTCGGGCCCATAAACTATCTCTATGCCAAAAATCACGTCGATCAGTCGCTCCGTTACGGCGTGAAAGATGGAGAAACACACAAACACACAAACATACAAACACACTTTCGCGTTTATAATATTATAGTAGGTATGGATACATAGTTTCACGAGATATGCAGCTCTAAAAGCCAACCAGTATTATACCTATATGCTATAACAACCCTGTAGTGTTGTAATGAAAGGAAAGTCTTGATCAATCACTGTGAATTGCCTCCGAGTGGAGATTGAATTGGTAGAGACAGCAAAACAATCCATTGTGATTTTCATTCACTACCGAAAATTTCGGAGGTTCTATTCTCGTGTATAATAATAAATAAACACACGCACAAGCACGCACGCACTGTTACATATTTACGAATATGTATATATTTAGAAAGCACTAGTTTACGGACGTTACCATGTTACGTGAAATTACCAATCCGCACTAGACCCGCTTGGGAGCTAAAACCCCAAGCCCTCTTGAACTTAGAGGCAATCTAAGCCCAGAAGATGCTTGCGTACGTTGGGATATTCAATGAATAATTCAGAAGCGCGTAAAATATTGATTTCTAGTCCTTAGCCAATGTTGATAATTACTTTACCAAGGAAGTGCCTACAATTGGCGTCATAGTTATTAGTCGTATGTATGTCGGCGGCCGATCGTAAAATCCGCCAGATCACGAAATTCCTAGGCATATCCTGAAATGGTGCCATTTCATGAATTGTCCTAAGGGACATCCGCCATATCGTTCAAAAGTCACCGTTTGACGCTTTGCCCTGTGACGTTTAGGCAGATCATGAAATTTCATGCCTAGGAATTCCTAGGCATATCATGAAACGCCGCCATATAATTTCTGGCACTTCGCCGGCCGCTGCCGCGGCACGCTCGCTTCGCTCGCTCGGCTCGTGCGTAGTGGTCACAATTCATGCTAACCACTCCTCGCTTCGCTTTTCGTACCTAATTTTTTCTTTTTTTCAGCATATCACGATATGCCCAGCATAAGGCTAGGAATATCGACAAATGCGTTGCTCTAATCGATCAGCCGTATTGTTTCTCAGGCACATCGTGATGTACCATCGAGTGCAGCGCCGCCTTTCCCCCCTTAGGTCGCAATTTGTTGGCGCTCTTAGAAAGCTCCGGTCCCCGCCTAGAATCGACAAGCACCAATAGAAATTCGACACAATTACAAATTTTTTTTTTTTTTGCAGGTTTAAATATGTAGTAAATTTTCTCTTAAATTTTGCCCAAATCCATAAAAAATGGTCCTTTCTTAATTATGAGAGCTGAATGGTTTACTTAATAAGGGGCGGGGCAAGCAAAATTTCTGGTTGCAAGGGATTTTGTCGAAAAAGGGCAAAGGCGGCGCTGCACATGATGGTACCTCTGGACAACTTTTAGCCATATCATGAAGTAGCGCCATTTCATGATGTGCCTAGGAATTTCGTAATCTGGCGGATTTTACAATCGGCCGCCGACATATATAACGTTAGTATATTACCATTAGCCTCCCAGACGCCTGTATTCAGCGCTAACTGTACTAACGACGGCACGAAGTTATGCTCGCGTTCATGACAAAATGGGTTGGAGACGACCTGAAACTTTCAAAGTCAAAGTCAATGTTTTTTATTTGCATAAAGTATGGTACAATAATAATAATAATTCTTTTTTTTATTCGACTAGAAGGCAAACGAGCAAGTGGGTCTCCTGGTGGAAAGAGATCACCAAAGAAAGATAAACATCTGCAACACCAGGGGTATTGCAGATGCGTTGCCAACCTAGAGGCCTAAGATGGAATACCTCAAGTGCCAGTAATTTCACCGGCTGTCTTGCTCTCCACGCCAAAACATAACTAGTATCGAAAATAAAAATTTAAAAACAAACAATCCTTTTGAAGCATGGATATCTAAAAATAAAAAAATTGGGGGTTTTGAATGCTTCCTTTCATGTCAAACGGAACTGTAATAAATGAAACCGCAAATTTTACTTTGGCGCACATTTGTCCGTCAAATTGTTGTCGTATTTCAAATCCGGGGAGATTTAATTTGGAGAACATTCATATATTTCGGAATGAACAATAAATCCATTGCTTCACTCACTGACGAATAAAAATATAGGGGAGAAAACGGCAGTACGAACGTTTAATCTATTTTGTTGTATGGACGTCTCTATCTTAAGGTCACGGGTGAGCAAAGTAATTGTTTATAGTTAAATGATATGGACCTCCGCAATGTAACGCCTGATTCAATAAATTCATGTATACATATTTTTGAAACTATTATATCTAAAAAAAAAAAAAATTAAACTGTTTATTATAAATCAGAATAACATTACAATAATACAATTACTTAGCTAATAATCTTTGACTAATCTTTGAATCTGACTGTGTAAAGGTGAAACCTTTATGCTATAAATATCATGTTGACATCCCATACTTTCGTCAAGGAAATGATAGTGAATTTGGTTATTGAAAGGTTCCACCCTGGCACAGGAGTCAGTTTTTTCTACTGCAATGTGTGTGAACCTAGCATATCAATTTCTAGAATCTCAAAATGTAATTGCTGTTCTAGTAGCATCCCGAATAGTTCTACAGTTAGTACAAGTTATAGTTGGGCAGTTTCTACAAGCGTTCTAATCGCTATTAGTTTCCTGTTACTTTACTGGTAGAATGGGAACATTCTATAAAACGATATGGTGTGCATGCGGTCCATGACAATTCACTAAAATTTCTTGTGTACGGTCTCCCATTTCTTTAATAAAACTGATTGCGGTTGAAACTTTCGTAGAAACTGCCCAGTTACGTAATGTTGGGTATATAAACCCACTGTTTTTCTTTATGCTCTAGCGCCGATACTAAACCGAAGCAAAGTAATAAAATTGTTTGTTTGATCGAATCGAATGTTTTGTTTGTGTTAGGTTATCGCTTTGTTGGGTGTTTGTGTGAAATGTATTAATGCAGTATATTTAGTGGGTACTCGTATTGCTCTTTTTATATACTTAATTGAGAGAGTAGTAAGGTCGCGGGTGAGCAAAGTAATTGTTTTAGTTCATTGATATGGACCTGCGCGAAGTAACGCCTGATTCAAGCTTTAGAGTTGTGTGTACCTATTAGAATAATTACAAAGTCACTTTTTTACATCTTGCACTTTCCTTATTTTTCATAAATAAAGTTTTTTTTTATAAAAAAAATAGGCTTACGTTTGGCCTCAATCTTGCTTGATGGAAGTCGAAGATGAGGCCTAAGACATTACACGTTTGCCTAGGTGTCTGTTCACTTTGACCACTTTGACTTTGACTTTGATTATGATTGTTTTTTTTTGGAATCTTTTTGTATTTTTTATTTCAATTACAAATTTTTACTTTTATGGTCATCCCGTGAAACCTAAATTGAAAATACAAACCGAAACATAGATGCACAGAAAAACCAGAAAAATAAGACCAACACTGGGAATCGAACCCAGGTCCTCGGCATTCCGTGCCGCGTGCTATACCGCTACACCACTGCTGGTCAGTCACTGGTGGAACATCTATGTTTCGGTTTGTATTTTCAATTTGACTTTGGTGTCCAATTAAATTGTCTCATTTTGAAACTATTTTACAAAGTAATAAAAATGACGACCTCGTTTCGTAAATAGTCAATGATTTGTCTATTAAATTAAGTTAACTACATCCATTAACAGTTCATTAAGCTTTTAATCAAATTCGGTAACCACCCATTAAACTAACATTTCTGTACCGTTATATAACTTCCCATGTAATAGCTACAGGGTGATTGTTTCTGACAACCATTATACGTCCTGAATATAGTCAGATACAGGATGCTTCAAATTACAGGGCGAGGGCGAAGATAGGAATAGAATAATGTGACCGAATTATTGGAACATCATTATATGAGTATGATATTTTATATATCGAAAACACAAACTGAAATATCATCCATCCATCCCAGCCTATATACGTCCCACTGCTGGGCCCAGGCCTTCCCTCAGAACAAGAGGGCTTGGGCCATAGTTCCCACGCGGGCCCAGTGCGGATTGGGAACTTCACACGCAACATTGAATTGCTTTGCAGGTTTGTGCAGGTTTCCTCACGATGTTTTCCTTCACCGCAAAGCTCGCGGTAAATTTCAAGTGTAACTCTGCACATAAATTTCGAAAAACTCAGAGGTGCGAGCCCAGGTTTGAACCCACGAGCCTCTGCTTGAGAGGCGATAGGTCAAACCACTACGCCATCATACATAGCTTCTGAAATATAGATGCACAGAAAAACCAGAAAAATAAGACCAATGCACCGCCATTTCACGATATGCCTAGGAATTTCGTGATCTGGCGGATTTTACGATCGGCCGCCGACATATACATATTTTTGCGACTTTGGCCGTGTCAATATCTTTGTGCTTGACTGTACATAGCTTCAGCGTCGCTCCTCAAGATACCATAACTCAATTATCGCCTGTCGCAGCTCATAAAGCAACAATAACAACGCGTGACACCTGGTACCGGTAAATTGTTAATGTGTGAACTCACACTTGTTCTTGCTTTACGGACGGCGAGCATGATAAACATCCTCAATATTGGTGTAGGTTTTTTTTTTAGGAGGAACACCAGCAGGCGGGTCAGCTGATGGAAAGCAATAACTGCCGCCCATGAACACACAACATAAATTAAGTTCGACATGGAATGATGATGAATTTAGGCATACTGTAAATTTGATGATAACCTAACCCAACAAACAAAAAGTTGGAAAGACTTTGTCACTTCAAATTTCAATATCTCAAAAACGGCTGAACTGATTTTGATGAAACATATCTGAGAACCATCGCTAGATAACCTGCTTTCAAATAAAAGGAACCGCATTCAAATCGGTGCACCCGTTTAAGAGCTACGGTGGTACAGACAGACAGTTACACATAACGATCAAATTTATAACACCCCTCTTTTTGCGTCGGGAGTTTATATTTACCATCATCATCATCATCATCATCAGCCGGAAGACGTCCACTGCTGATCAAAGGCCTCCCCCATAAAACGCCACAATGAACGACAACTCGCCACTTGCATCCACCGGTTTCCTGCAACTCTCACGATGTCGTCAGCTGGAGGGAGGCCTGCCAACGCTATATCATGTCACTCTATTATATTTATCATATCACTTATTCCTTTAGGCAGTGTGTGTCCTCTCATTACCAATTAACGTGCTCCAATTATCAGACTGCTTCTGGCAATGACAGGATATCGGATTAATAAGTCGATAATGCTATAGATAGCTCAAGTTGTTTTTGTAACCTTTTTAAAGGGTACGTCTTTATATCTGTCAATTAGGGATGGGTTACACTTGCTAAATCACGTACCAGAGCTTAAAAGTACTTCCACTTTCTCATACCAGGTGTAGAAACCAGGTATCAAAATACTTTCAAGGCATTTTCTGTCCAACGCAAAGAGTCGAATACTTGTTTCCTTGCAAGTTCAAATTAAACCTTGTTATACAGATAAGATTCAAAATATTCCAATCAAGACGTAAAATACTTTGAAAGTATTTCATTTCACGTATATGCACAATCTGAACCGTTTTTGAATATAAGATATAATTTGCTAAATTTAATTTTGGAAATACATTTGATTCGTTCGATGTTCGAGTTCGTCGTAGTAATACTTACTTTGAAGGGACAGTATACTTTAATGGCAAAATACGTTGAAGTCTTGCAAGTATATCGGGTCGGTACCTGGTTGGTATACTTGCAAGGAAATACCTGGTATCATAACTTGGTAACGTAAATATGCACCATCTCTACTGTCAATTTTAACGAGTTACCGAAAAGTTATAAAGCACATGATTGGACAGGAATCAAAGCAGTCTCAATTGGTTAGATCGCCAGCTTTTACCTGCTAATCTGTTTACAAATTATTTTTTTGTCGCTTCCCCTTTTTGTCCTATCCATTTTTTTTTTTAGATTAAAGATTAGGGAGCTGTTTCACCATCCATTGATTAGTGTTAACTGGCGGTTAAATGTGATGCCGTCTCCGTCTATTAGAACAAAATAAATAGAGACGGCGTCACATTTAACCGTCAGTTAACTAAGCAATGGACAATGAAACAACCCCTTAATCTATCACGTGTGTGCGCTTGGTCTTAAATTATCTTGATACTATAAATCTTATTTAAATCGGTTGAGCGATTTAAGACTCCACAGACAGACATACTAACTTTCATATATTATTAGTAAGCATTAGTATGGATGAATTTATTGACGATAGTGAAAATCAATACAATAATATACTATAATTATACGGTAAATTACTTTTTGTTCTAAAAAAGTTTTGGATTTGAACGGTACAGTCATTGTCAAAAGTAGCGGTTCTTTTTTTTACTTCATCGTATTAGCACATTTGTCTAATTTGTATGGTATTAAGTACGTTGCTGTAAAACGATAAAATACAAAACTATGCAACTACCTTTGATACTACCCGTACGATTTTTTCGTTTAATTTTTTGAGTTGTACCCAATCATTTTATGCATTTCCATTTACAATACCACCCATGCAGAGCAATTAAACCAGTACACCGAAAGTGTGTGGATTCACAAACGTTTATATCTCTGCTTAATTTTGTATGTTTTTTATTGTACAGCGGACCGCGAGTTATATATCTACGTTTTATGATCCTATCATTCATTTTACAACCGCACCGAAATTGGTACAGCCGCCGCGAAAAGTGTTTTCTATGATATTTTTTTATGGCCGCCATATTGGCGATGAATAAAATAGATAAAATGAATGACGAATAAAATTTATGTTCGATGAGGAAATATAAACGAATGGTTATCGATTTGGGTGTTGAGATGGTGTAAAAAGAATTGGTATTGTATTCGGCTTTGTGTTTTTTTCCGTATGCTTGTGTGTGAATTAATTTCGATGGTTTATTAGTTCGATATTTGGTATGGCGTCTCTGAGGTGGTTCTATTTACAAACATATTATATTATAGCATATCAATATCGGCTTAGTTTTTATAATTTTATTCACATTTGAAGTCGTTTAATTCTTCCGTTTAAGAAGTAGGTTATTTTGCCGTGATGTTATTTGCTTCATTGGTAACTAACAATATTATTATATTTCGGAAATCTTTTTTTGTCTTTTCCCTTTTACACATTGACAAGTAAAGGGTAAAAAATTTGCACACCCATTGTGTGATAAATTAAAACTACATTTTACCTTCAAAAATTACCCAGTTCTCGCTGAACACAGTCAACTTATTCTTCGCAGACGAAATAAGAACTAGTTTTCTATTTTCCAATAACAACCGCCAACACTTTTTCATATAAAACATTACAATAAAACTAATGTCCTTAACACTTTCGCACCCGTCCGTCCAGTAAACAGGGTGTAATAAAATAAATACGCTTTTTATTGTGTGCGGTGGAATTCGAACAAAATCGTTCCAAATTAACCACAGGGTGTTCTGGGTCAGATTTATTATTGTTAAAGCTTTGACGTCAAGCCCCGAATATTTTAATCTAATAAATATAAAGCAATCAACTGAATTCGTATCGTGTGAACTTTATGTCGTATGCAGTATGGTTGGAGTTACTAACCGATTTTAAAATCGTGTGGTCATTATGAATCGATATAACTATGATCCAGAACGATGAAAACAGCTTTGATTATATACTAACTAGATTTTTCCCGCGGCTTCGCTCGCGTGGAATTTGGTTGTCGCGCGCTGTTCCCACGGGAACTGTGCATGTTTCCGGGATAAAAAATAGCTTATGTATGTCATTCTCTGGCATTAGCAGAACGTTTACTTAACAAAACAGACACACATAGCGGTCGAACTTATAACATCCCTCTTTTTGCGTCGGGGGTTAAAAACCGGACAAGTGCGAGTCGAATTCGCGCACCGAGGGTTCCGTATACATTTATAGGTGTGTAGTAAACGGGGATCGTGTCTTGAAGACATTTCTCGCTTTTTCCGATTGATTTAATACATCCAGTGTATGCAGAGCCCTACTCTTAAGCAAAATGTACGCAGTGTGGAGTCAGATTATACATATTGGTCATTGATATAATATTATTTACAGACAGACATAAAAAATCAAGATTTTCAGATTTTTCTAGTTCGTTGTGTTATAATAGCTACATTCATACCAAATTTTAAGATTCTGAATTTACGGGAAGTACCCTGTAGGTTTTGATTCCTTTGCGAGTTTAGAAAATTTTCGGTAATTTCCAGCATAAACGGCCGTGTCTTTTGATTGCGTTGGCTTAGAAGTTTGATTTTTTCACAGCTCCAAGGGACAGTAGACCTCAGTATTTGATACCAATTTTAGCTTGATACCTCCACGCGTTTCCTAGAAAAAGGGTCTTGACAGACCGACAGACAGACGGACAAAAAGTGATCCTATAAGGGTTCCGTTTTTTCTTTTTGAGAAACGGAACCCTAAAAAAGATACAGCGTCTTTAAATAAACAGAAATAACATAAAAAAATACATTATTCAATACACACTCCTTAAAATATGAAACATTCGAAACACGAACTCAAAAACTTTGTCATTGAGAGCTTCTGTTTCTCCAATTACGCATTAACCAGACGCGATGAGTCGATACCATCGGTACGTGAATCGGATGACAATCGATTCAGAGTGTTAGAAGCGAAATCGATACGAGAGTCTAAGTGAAGATGAAAAAGAATCAATCAATCGAATAGGTTTGATTCCTAGTAACATATAATTAGTCTGGTAGCTAGATTTTCTTACTAAGTCAAAGTGAAATTATCTTTCATCAATTTAGATAGGCTCTAAGAAAATATATTTTCGTCCTCGACGTACAAAATAACTAGCCGTGTCTATGCTTTGGTAGATAGAAATTTTTAAGGTGTATTTTGAGGAAAAATTACACCCAGGATTTTAGAATACAAAAATAAACACACCTTGTTGGCCAATATTTATTATAAACTGAAAGCGTGTTATGAAAGTACTAAAGTTTATAATTTGTTTTCAGGGCTTTATTCATAAAGTTGGGACATATTTCATGAATAGAACAAACAATCGGGTTTAAGTATAACAGTTGTAAATTAATGTTAATAATGGATAATTACTTCGTATTTTATTTAAGTGCTTTTATTATTTATTACCCGAATTAAAAGTTGTATTAATTAGACTAAGGCGGGGATATTTATGTTGTATACATACAATTTGGCATATTTAGATACTAGCTTATGCCCGCGACTTCGTCTGCGCGGACCTAAGTTATCGCGCGGTGGCGCCCTCTACCGGAATAAAAAGTATCCTATGTTCATCCCTGAGGCTTAAACTATCTCTATACCAAATTTCATCAAAATCGGTTCAGCGGTTTCGACGTGAAAGCGTAACAGACAGACAGACAGAGTTACTTTCGCATTTATAATATTAGTATGGATGGATATACTTCATGCAATTGTCGCCCAGATAAAACATATCCTATTAGTGATGTATTAAAATTATGAGGGCATTAATTATCTATCAGTTCGTACAATATGTTGTCGTACTTTCATGGGTCGGATTCTCGATCGTACATTAGGATGCCTGAAAAAGATCACTCTTAAGTGAGGAGTCCGCTTTTGCTTACCTTGTAATTTTCTCTTTGTGTATCTGTTTTCTGTATCGTTTACTATTCACACTCAATTTTGTAACACATTTTTTAAACACCACGTTTGTTAACAGTAGGTTACACAAGATTATAAAGGGAGTTGAAAATAGATTAAAGAAAGATAAACATGTTTTAGAAATATCCAAAAAAAAGTACATCGAAATTATTCAGAAAGTCTCAGAGTACCTACGAACCTCATTCTGTTTTCATCTTCCTTTTATTTTTCAAAAGAGATTTTTACATTATTTGTTTTATTTTCCAGTTTTCTATCACGTTAAATATTAAAAAAAAAAACAGATTTACAATATTATTAATGTATAATATTATTGACTAACTTAATACCTATTTATCGTTATTTTATAAGGCAAACACGTCGTCAAGAGATGTCGCTGGCATGGACCCTAGAACGCAGGCCGCATTACCTCTTTGAATAGCAAAAAATGTTGAGTGTTTTATACATATTCCCTATTTCAATTCAACTGGCTGATCTAACACCACGAAAAGCTATTGTGAAGTCCCCAGTGCATTTTCAATTTAATACCAAAAGGTGCGCTCAACCGATTACTTTCGCCGACTGTACTGCGTGCTGGTACACTCGGAATGAATTAGTCCCCGATGCACGTCTGTAATTATTCCGACGCCATAAAGCGCCAGTGCAACGGTCCGGACGCATTATGATCGTGCAGACTGTACAGTGAAATGTTGCGCGCATTTTAATCCTGCTGTTTATCCTCCTATGTCCTGACATTTTTTAACAAAATTTAGCGTTTAATACCTGCTTTGTTATTTTGGATTTAATTTAAAAATTCTTAGAATTCTTAATTCAATGAACAATTTGAACTTTATAAAGTCCTTTAGAGGGCGACCTCAAATGCGTTGGAGGGATGATATCGGGAGAGTTGCAGGCAGTAACTGGATGCAGACGGCTCAGAATAGAGCAACCTGGAGAAAGCTAAAGGAGGCCTACACCAAATTGGTTGAGAGAGGCTTAAGATGATGATGATGATGATGAAAGTACGCGAGGACTTAGGAGGTTATTACAGATACCGTACCGGTGTGTATATTCTTGCATAATTTTCGCAAGCCATAATGGAATGTTTGTCGTAATCTTTGTTATTCATATTTTTCCGTCGAAACCATATTTCTTTTAGGAATAATTAAATGGCTATCTTGTAGAATTCTATAGGTTAGATTATCCCTACTAATATTATAAATGCGAAAGTGTGTGTGTTTGCCTGTCTTTCACGCCGTAACGGATTTTGTTTCTACTTTTTTTTTATACGACAGGAAGGCTAACGAGCTAGTGGGTCTCCTGGTTGTAAGAGATCACCTCGGCCCATAAACATCTGCAACACCAGGGGTATTGCAGATGCGTTGCCAACCTAGAGGCCTAAGTTGGAATACCTCAAGTACCAGTTTAATAGGTGTAGAATTTTAAATTATATAATTATTGCAAAAACCTAAACTAAGAATCTAAATTAATACCTAATGAATCAATAATTAATGACCCAAGTCTATTTTATCCAAATTGGAAGGTATAAACACAATCATTTCTACCGTAAGATTTATCTTGGAACTGTGAATATCCCCAACTCATAACGGGCAAAGCGCTTCTGAACTACATATCAACTCCGTGGAAACTCAAAGGCGAATGCTTAGTTGCAAATCCTATGTCAACATCGTGTCCTTTTAATGAAGGAGTTCCGGGAAAGGTCATAACAAAGTTTCTATTTTAGTTTGCTTGCGTTCTATATCCATAGGTTAGCTTGATGTCCCAGTATTTGGCATGCTAATACCCAATAGTTGACACTCTGTTGTCACCTCAATGAATAATACACACGCACACACAAATATCACGCCTTTATTCCCAAATGGGGTAGGCAGAGCACACGAAACATCACCGTTTCGGAGCCACTTTTAGCAATTTTAGATTGAAAGTTTGACAAAAACGCTACAATAGTGATAGGTTGCTAGCCTGTCGCCTACGGTATACCTTAACCTCAGTCGCTTCTTACGACATACACGGAAGAAATGGAGAGGTGTAATTCTAACCCGACACAACACGGGTTATAATCATGGATAATAACAGATCTAGTAAATAATGTTTCACGTAATTTCACTCACAATCGTTCTCATCACTTCTTTCTGTCACACGGTATAAGATGAGGGTAGAAAAGATGGGAAATGCGATTGCGAACGTCAGCGCGTTAAATAATATGGCCTCAGCACTCGAAATTTTGTAAAGTCATACTCTGTTTTTATGGAATAGGGGGAAAACGAGCAAACGGATCGCCTGATGGTAAGCGATTACCGTCTCCCATGGACACCTGCAACACCAGAAGAATCAAAAGTGCGTTGCCGGCCTCTTAGGTAGAAGTACGCTTTTTTCTTTCGTTTTATAGACAACTCGTATATTTGTATTCATTTGATTACATTCAATACATTTGATCCGCCATTTTGCACATTTCCAGTTGTTGCCTCAAGTATTTTACCAAAAACTTTTGACAGTTCTAAGTAAAATAGCTCGTTTAGTTGGTTTCTAGTCTTTCTTTGATTGTGTGGCAAAATATATTCTCAAAAATGGTTTGAAATAAACACTTACACGAGAAAATTGTCTAGAGTTTTGATACAAATTTCTGAATGAACATGTCCGTGTTCGTGAAAGAAGAAAAACTGTTCCAAACTTGGGAAATAAGTACGTGTATTTCTCAAGTTTATAAACTTCGAGAAACTTCGTAACTTGTCTCGGTGAAGGCCCAAGTTTTTATTTTAACTCATACTAACATACGAGTTTGTTGTATTGAACGATTTATATAACCTTGGCAGCCTAGTGAAGGGGTCTTTGTAACCTCTCAACCTATGGCCTCTCAAGCAGGGGATCGTGGGTTCAAATCCAGCTCTGAGTTTTCCGAAGATATTTGAAATTTACCATGAGGTTTACGGCGAAGGAAAACATCGTAAGAAAACCTGGACGACCTGCAAAGAAATTCAATAGTGTGTGTGATGATCTCAAACCGCGCTGGGACCGCGTGGGAACTACGGCCCAAGCCCCCTCATTCTGAGAGGTGGCCTGTGCCCAGTAGTGTGACGTATATAGCCGGGCTCGGATGAATACAATGCCCTCCTTCCACTGCAAAGGTGAAACAGAAACTTCATTAGTGGAAGCGGGCAAACCTTGAGCACCCTGAGCTAAAGAATAGATGCACTAGTATTTGCTGAAGGCGGAATAGCGAGTGATATCGCTGATGTATGTACATACAACAGGCGATTATGTGCTTGAACTGTTTGTGATTTATCTCACTAGTTAAGCACTTTACGTCAAAACTAACTAATGGTTTCAAAGCTATAGGCCCCAAAAACTCTTAGGAACTGACTTAATTTTAACAGATTTATATAATCCGCATTCAAATCGGTCCACCCGTTTAAGAGTCACGGTGCCACAGACGGACATACAGTGGTAAAACTTATAACACCCATTTTTTGCGTCGAAGGTCAAAACTTAAAGGTGCAAGCCCGGGTTTGAACCCACGATTCTGTGCTTAAGTGAAGGTGAAACAAGCTACTTCATAATCATCATCATCATCATCTCTGCCGTAGGACGTCCACTGTTGGACATAGGCCTCCCCCAACGACGGCTTCTCCAAACTATTTCTATGCCAAATAACATATTCTCCCCCGAAAAAAAACTAAAAACTTCCCCGAAATATTAGAAGGCTTAATTACATCCACGGTAATGATATCCATGACTGTTCACACCAAAATGAGAAATTCCTAAGTTTACCCCATAAACGCATTCTACTATTTGCCACAAAGCAATAAAACTGCCAATAAAATATCTTTAATGTCCCCTGTAATTAACAGTAGTTTGTCAAAATGTCACAGAACTTGGTCACCCTAGCTGTCAAAACTAATATGGCCACCCTTCCTGTTGCGGTCAGGAATGTCCATTTATTCCGATCGACGTAATGACAAGGCCATTGGACAAAAGGGGTTATGTTCGGCTTAATTGAAAATTTGCGGTATCGATTTTTTTATAGATTAACCCCCTTATTCATAAAACTTAATGCTTTGTCCCTTTCTAACAAATACAAATGTCGAAGTGACAGATAAGGACAAACGAATTTTAGCGGCATTTCAACTAAAATAGGTTTGATTGTCGTTTATGAATAAGGGGGTTAATATTAAAGTGTGTTCGACAGTGTTGCTGTGCTTTCTTCGTTCGTATTTCTATTTCTTCGTCGGTCCCTAACTGATTATCCCTCGCATCCGCTCATCCATCTCGTCCATTTTGTGACAGTGATAAGTAATTTTTTAGTTTAATTACTACCCGACTGCAAGGAGAGGTATTGTTTTATACCTTCTGTCAATTGTTTTTTTGTTTCTTTGCTTTTGTACAATAAAGAGTTCACATACATACATAAATACTGAAACAATACGTGTTTAACCTAAAAATAACATAAATACTGAAATATTCTGTGTTCATTCGCATTTTCTAAACACGCGAGCATTTCGATTCACGTTTACCACGAAATCATCAATATAGACATTGCAGAGCGCTACCGGTAATAGAATTTACCGGTATTAGTTACCGGTATGAAATAGTACGATCCGTGCCGATAATCCAACGTGGGTGTATTGTAATATAATAGCTTCATCATAATAGACATGGTTTGTATAATGATATTTGATCGGCAGCTAATTGTATAACAATGGCTAACAACACGGCAATTGTAAGATTAATTATTGAATGCCTATTAATGTTTGTTCTATTTGTAGAACGTTTGTTTAAGTATTTTTAATAAAGAAATACATTTGTTTCTTGACAGAAGTCTCTTCGTTCCATTCTCCATACAAACGTAGTTCCGGTCTAGCAGTAGCGGTAGGTAGCAGAAGTAGATGAAATTTTGTAAGTATGGACTAGACGTAATTTATCCCTGTGGTTTTTCAGATTTTCATATAAATGAGTAATATCAGGATTACAGGAGATCAAAAGTCGACAAAAAAAAGATGTCAACTTTGCACGAGAATTACAGACTATTAAAGCATTTTTACAAAAATCGAAATTCAATTTCGACAATAATGTTTCATGGAGACATTTACTGCTTAAGACGAAGGTACGTACACAATC
The DNA here is from genome assembly GCA_037349165.1 of Choristoneura rosaceana. Lineage (NCBI taxonomy): Eukaryota > Metazoa > Arthropoda > Insecta > Lepidoptera > Tortricidae > Choristoneura > Choristoneura rosaceana. The sequence continues at coordinate 4,117,008 of JAZBNJ010000007.1, forward strand.
GATATCTAAATAGAAATAGTGTAAGTTTTTTTTTTTTCAAAACAACCGTTTTCGATTCCCGAGCTGAGTACAGGTTTTATTTAAATGCATGAATGCAGTTTTTCTTGTTATTAAAATCGATGTCATGGTTCATAAGAAGAAATTTTCGTATGTCGTATAGTTTCAGACTTTCCCATACTGACCGATATAAATGGGCCACCCTGTATAGTTTATGACTTTGAAAGACAAAACATTGCCAAAGGTCTATGTCCAACAACCGAAGTCTGATATGATGGTGATGATGACCTAACCATGTATTTCCGTGATAATCACAGATACATCAAACTTGTGTTCTCAGCTAACTTGTAAGTTCAAAACTGTTGCAGTTTCTCTGCAGAATTCTCTGCAGTTCGGATTAGAGCATGAAGCTCTTATTACAGGAGATGGTAGCGATGTAACTACGTCATTGTGGGTAAACAGCTATTGGTTGAACTTAAAACATATTTGACGAACGGATGGCCAAGTGGTTAGAGAACTACGAAGCTCGAGTTCCCGGGTTCGATTCCCGACCGGGGCGGATATTTGTATGAATACGAATGTTTGTTCTCGGGTCTTGGATAGTATCCATAATACAAGATTTGCTTAGTTTGCGACTAGTTCAATCGGTGTCAAGTGTCCCATGATAATTTCATCATCATCAGCTGAAAGATGTCTACTGTTGAAGAAAGGCCTCCCCCTTAGAACACCACAATGAACGACAACTCGCCACTTGCGTCGTCAGTTATTTCCCGCGCGGTATTTTGTCTGCCCACTTTCATGTTAGCTCGAATATTACAACCGGTACCGCCTCCGCGCCGCGCCGCACTGCCCGCCACCGCTCTCTGTGTTTTGCAAGCTTCAGTCAAATACATTCCTGAAAAAAAGGATCTTGCGACTGCAAGACGACTGTCCGAGATACAAACAATAAAGACAACAAAGTGATCATACAGGGGCGCCACTTTTACCGACTGAAGTATGAAACCCTTAAAAAAAAATACCTCTCGTGATAAATGCTTGAAGGATAAGTTTCTTCGTATATTTTATGAAGTAGTATGCGATAAGTGACTACGACATCTCTTGGGTCTCGTAGTTCATACGATAAAACTTAGATGTTCAAATATACAACTAATGGATCTTGGGACTAATGTAGTATGTCGTTTAACAGTTTATAAAGTTTGTATTCCAGTTGAGTTTCTGTTTTACTTATTAATATTATTTACTTCTTGAGGCATCAAATTATGTAAGTTTTTTTTTAGTTTTGTTTTTAGTAGGTACCAGCATTAATATCTGCCACAGCGGAGCGTGCAAACATATCTGACACAACCTTCCGGCTCTAGAAATAGAGTCGTCGTCGTCTGGTGACTGTACCTACAAGTTTTATGTTGATTGTACTGACGTGTCATCCAAGCTATATGTACATCAAATTCTATTAATTAAAAGATATATGTACATTTTTTAGAACAGCGTTAATTTACAAAATAGGTAACGGTAAGGTCGCTTACTATTTCTGGTATGCAATAAAGAGTCATTTATATTGTACTGTAGGTGCAGTCAAGGGCAAAAATATGTATACACTTTACCTTGTCTATTTTCCTCATATTTGAACTGCCATGTATGAACTGTCACAGTGGTTAACCGTTAAAGTGACAAGGTACTAAAGTGTATACATATTTTTGCCCTTGACTGTAGCTAAAAACTACTCCAGAAGAGTCATTGGTTCGTTGCCGGCTTTTAAAAAAGTATAAGTAAGTTTTATTATTATAGTATAATGCATACCTACAATACTCAAGAATACAGAAAATAAAGGAATTTTCTCACAAATTTAAGAAGAAGCCACTTTTACTCCAAGATTATTGTCTGTATAATGCTACAACTATCTTACATCTGTTAGAATAATGCCAACACATATTACCTAACATTTATTCATGTTATTCAATAATACACCCGCCTAGCATGTGCGTAGCCACAGAACAAATTGCTGACTTATTGGACGTCGCTGCCTGTCGGCTCGGAACATGTTTGGCCCACTGAACTGCGAATGGACACGGTATATTAATATATAGCTTTTATTTACTTTGAAACTGAGAATTTCTTATAGGCTGTTTTGCAATACTGAGTCAAAGAGTGATCTTACGATCAGGAGACCCACTAACTCGTTTGCCATCAAATTGAATAAAAAAAAAGTTAAAAAATTGAGTGTGTCCATTGTAAAGGTTGCTTGAAAGAGATCGCTCTGAAGCGATAAGGCCGCCTATTGCTTTAGAAAATCTTATACCTGAGTTTTTTGTACCGCTTACTGTATTGGTGTGCAATAAAGAGCTATTGTATTGTATATGTACATCCTTTCTTTAAGCTATAAATAGCCTCTTCGAAGCAGCATCAGATTGCAATCAGCATGGACGTGTATATCTGACCGCAAATATCGAGTTCGCGGTAGGCATGCCCATGAAAACATATAAGTAGTTCTATAATTAATACATTATATAGTAGCAATTTGTACTTGTTAATCTAAATCCAGAGCACACTTGTTCAATTATTTATTCTTTATAAGATCAACTAGCTTTTGCCCGCCGCTCCGCCCGCGTGGTATTCGGTTATCGCGCGCTATTCCTTTGGGAACTGTGCATTTATCCGGGATAAAAAGTAGCCTATGTCACTCTCGGGCCCATAAACTATCTCTATGCCAAAAATCACGTCGATCCGTCGCTCCGTTACGGTGTGAAAGATGGACAAACATACAAACACACACATTTTCGCATTTATAATATTAGTATGGATTTATGGATGACAAAAATTGTTGTTTGTTACCTATTCATTTTACTGTTGAAGATTCAAGAAATTAAATTTTTCTTAACATAGTAATACGTAGATCAGTGGTTCTTAACCGATGGTTCGCGGACCACTGATGGTCCCTGGAAGAACTCGGAGTGGTCCGCGACCGCGAAGCCATCAACAACGGCAGTCTTCTTCTTCTCTTTTAAAATATGGCTTTCTGTCCTTATTAGGACAATTTCGCTAGTGTCAAAGTACTCTCTTTGAGAGGGACGTTGTTCGGTAGTTGTAGTTTTTGCAACTTGATAGTAAATTTCCAGAAACCACGTGGAGACAACTTGCGCATTAAAAAATGTCAGACACGAGAGCAATATAGAATTTTGTGATCACTGTTCACTGTTAAGGTTAATCGCCGCATAAAACACTATCAAAATTATACTTCAACTAGCCAAAGAAACAGAAATAGCAAAATTAGATGTTGTCTACATCCGCCATGTTCGAATGCCACAAACCGAATCAACGGCAGCGGCATTTGAGAGGCCATATGACAAATCACTAGGTTCTCGCGGGTTTTTCACATACAACTTATGTTAAATCATCATTTAAATTACCACACCAGGCAAAGTTGCTATAATCAAACTAGATTGCCTAAAATTAAGCCTCAAAATTGGCACACAGTAAAGCTCTATATTATTATGGTAATCCAAACCCGATGTGTTGACAGATCCAATTAATTTTCCACTTAAGTGTGTACTAATATATTTAGATTTGTGGTGGCATCTTGTAATGGCGTTTCTAACTACAAACTAAACAATGATGCCTGTGTATTATATGATAGAAACTTAGTAACAATAACAAAGAAAGACATTGAAATTAATAAATAAATTTTCTAATACGATGTTAATGTCTTCTTGACAAGTGGATTTGCTAGTCTTCAAGATTAAATTTTAAACTTTCCTGTGTTTCTGTGAGAATATCACATATATTTTTCCTTACATACAATTTCAAATTTAAAATACACCTCCTAAAAGATAGAAAGAACGTAAAGAAGGAAATTACTTATTCGTGAAAAAGTAACAAAAAAAGAAAGTAACATTTGAAAAAGATGTATATATAGTAAGAAAGAAAAGAAAGAAGACATTTATTCACATTCACAAAGACACACAAATACAACAAAATCAAAACAAAAAAAAAACAGCTAACACAAATAAAACAAAAAAGAAATACGAAAATGAAAAATGAAATGTGTTTATCACGAAAAAGAAAAGAGAAAGATCTTAAAGTTTCACGTGTCCCTAATTTTTGTAAAAATATTTCGATTTCTTATGTGTTAATCTGACGACTGTAATATAAATGTTTACACGTCATTATTAATGAAATAAGTGAGGAAAAATAAAATTATTATGATTATATGTTAGCTATACTCTTACAACCTAACAAGTTACTAGTATCTAATAATATACTCGAAAAAAGCTCAGTTAAGAACATGCCTATAAATTCAAATTAATAGTCTAGGCAAAGTTGCCTTGTCAAACAGGTATAAGTTACCTGCCTATGCTATTTACGCTTGTATTTAAATTACATTATTAAACGATTTCAAAAAATTATGTGAAATTGCTCCGGCATTGTGAATTATAAAACCTGTATACAAATTAAGTAATAAAGGAAACGTCGGGCCGGTTTTATTGGTATTTGTAAGATTGCATCGGGATTTAAGTTTACTTTGTTACTATTGCTTAATAACTTTTTGAAACAAATTGTTCATAAGATGTCAATAGCCCTGGTGGCCGAGAAATTCATGTGCGGAATTATATTTAAAATTTACCACGAGCTTTGCGGTGAAGGAAAACTTCGTGAGGAAACCTGCACAAACCTGCGAAGCAATTCAATGGTGCGTGTGAAGTTCCCAATCCGTTATGGGCTCGCGTGGGAACTATGGCCCAAGCTCTCTATTCTGAGAAGAGGCCTGTGTCCAGTAGTGGGACGTATATATAGGCTGGGATGATGATGATGATAAGATGTCAGAAGTCAGTTTTTTTTTTTAAATCCCTTTATTTTGAAGTCGGTTGCAATGACCCCGCACTTCGTACATTTTTTCTTAGAATCAGAGCTCTCCTAACACTGAATGATACAGCCGGTTAAGGTGTACCTATATTGGAATATTTTGACATACTTAGCTAAAAAATCTGCATAACAATAAATAAATAACCAGTTTATGCAAGGTGAAATTTTCCAAAAATCAATTGAATTCTAAAGATTATTGAATATTGATACAGAACCACTGCGGCGTGGACCGGTACGTACTTTGCCTGTTTTATTTACTAGAATTTTAATGACGCTTTTAACCCGGAAGTAAACTTTAACGTTGGTTAATAAAACAGGGTTCCCGCGGCACGAATTTTACGGTGTCCCGCAACTTAAACCCTACTTATCCCTTACGCTAAATCGAGAAATCATCAATTTTATCGTTACCACATTAATCTTTTACTGGCCAAGTAAAAAGGGAATAATATTCAAAAAGGGGATACGTTTTTTATTACGAAAAAGGACTGGATGAAATCAAATCAACAGAGGACGCTGCGCTGTGGTGCAAGTGACAAGTTTTAGGACATTAATACAAAACTAGCTGTTGACCACGACTTGCTACGAAAAATTCCTTTATCGCTATCCTCGGGAACTTTGCCATTTTCCGCGACAAAAACTTGCCTTTGTCCTTGCCATGATCTCAAATCCTACTAATGCGAAAGTTTGCAAGTCTATTGGTTTGTTTGTTACCTCTTTACGTCTAAACCGATTTAGACGAAATTCAGCATAGTATATAAAAATACATAAAAAAGGCACACAAATTTTACGAGAGCGAGAGGGACGGTGCCATACGAACTTCGAGTTTCGAGTTTCGTAGTAGGCCTTACTGGTCCGTCTATACGTTCGTAGTTATTATTTTTTGGTTTATTCGTGTATAAATTTTGCTGTATATGTGTGTCTTCTGTGTTAGTATTCACTAACACTATATATCCTATTTCTTTCTTTCTTTCTTTCTAAAAAAGTTAACATGCACATAACTTAACATCGTGTCGCATTTTTTTTATTTGGCTGAATGGCAAACGAGCAAGTGAGTCTCCTGTTGGTAAGAGATTTTACCACCGCACATGGACACCTGCAACACCAGGAGGATTGCAGATGCGTTGCCAACCTAGAGGCCTAAGATGGCATACCTCAAATGCCAGTAATTTCACCGGCTGTCTTACTCTCCACGCCGATAAACAATAATGCAAGCACTGCCTCTTCACGGCAGGACTAGCTAGCAAATGGTGATAGCAATCCGGGCGGACCTTGCACAAGGACATAACTGCATTGCTTTGCTTTGATTGAGTCCATAAAGAGCTTAATAGGAGCTTAATATTCAAACGATGGTAGATTTTTTGACGTTCATAAGTGCTTGTTATAAGCCTAAATTGAATAAAGAGATTTTCAAAAATTCAAATTCAAATCATTTATTCAGTAAATACTTAGGCCGCAATGGGCACTTTTACATGTCATTTTTTAAACTATACCAGCGCTTTCGGAAACACCATCATTGCCAAGAAGAATGCGCCGCAAGAAACTTGGCAGATAGTCATTTTTTCATAATAAATTAATTGCAAATAAAATACTTAAAAACTACAGTATACAATTAAAGAGAAAAAAAAAATGACTTTGACTTCGACTTTGAACGCTGTCCGCGCGTGCCTTGAGGTGTCTTGTAAAAAATATCCGTGTAATAAAGCGTCTATCCCTTACTTGGAGACTGGAATCTTTATTAAAGAGAACATATGGCTACATAATGCTCGGGGTCAAGATGGGTTTTGTCCAGTTTCTGTTTTTGTGAGTAGTTTGGTCCAGTTAAACTGTTATACGTAAATCTAAATATAAATAAAAAGGGTAGATTTACGCGCTTATATTTATTTATATCTAAGTGTCAGTAACCCAATGATTTTTTCTCTAACATCAAATGTATTTTTTCTTGGGAGCACCAAAGTTCGCATACTCTTCTCTAGTCATATAATTTTTTTTCCGAATCATCGTTTGTCCTAATTTTTTTCGCACTGAAACCTTATATTTTCTAAAAATTTTAAATGGTCACCCTATAGAAAGCTATAAGGTTAGGTTAGGTTTATTTTATAAGAATTCTAAACAATCATTGGATTCAGAGAAAAAAGAGTTATGACAAACGATCGTTCTGACAAAAATTACATTCGCACTTTCAAAAAGTATGCGAGCCGATATGGACCCATATTTTATTCCATTCCTAGATGGGGAGTCCGTTTCACTTAGGCGTATCAAATAAAAGCATAGATAGCATTAGGGTAGTACAGAACCATTCAAGTACTAGTCCGGATCACACTTGACCGCTTTTTACACACGATGCGGCTAGCATTAACATATTATTATGTTTCCCCGGTGAATAAGTATTGCCCCATATTCGCATCGCAAACCGTGCTTTAATCAAATTTTCACGCGGTACTATAAAAGGCAATTTGAGCTGTGCGAGAAATATTTTGCATAATTAGGGCCTTATGACGATGGTACAGTCAAATTTATACTGGTTCATGTACCAGGGACATTTTGGTACCTTTCAATAGTCAATTTCATTGTGATATCCTTGAAAAAAATGTTGAGATGTGAACGTGACATTAGCATAAAAGTTCCACCCTGGCCTGGTACATGGTTCAGTTCAGAATCTCTATACAGGTATATCTGTACCGTTGTCCAGCGGTAGTGTAGCGGTATAGCACGCGGCACGGAATGCCGAGGACCTGGGTTCGATACCCAGCGCTGGTCTTATTTTTCTGGTTTTTCTGTGCATCCAAATTTCAGTTTGTTTTATCAATGCCATTTCCTTTTTTTTCTATTCCGCGGGCCCAACAAAGTAAAGAAACTTGCACAATATTTCGCACTGTATATAATGCCCCTTTAACCGTCTCCATACGCATTACGGTACTGAACATTATAATGTGAATAATAATATCTCATAAAACGATATAGCTTTAATGCGAGAATACTACGGGAATATAAAGTATCTTTATTGCACATTTATTTTAGCTTCTGAGCCTGTTTTATATTTCGTTCCGGATAGACTGGATCGGAATTTGAAACGATTTTGGAAGCAAGGTTACATTGGAGTGGTGCTGTAAGATCTCGATTACCACCGAGTCGTCAATTTGTTAGGTCTTTTACGCACTATCCTAACGCCCAAAGTTCTTTAAAATAATAAAAAGGTCAGATAAAAAAACGCCAGCAAAAATAAAAAACGCCCGAATAAAAAGCCGCCAAAAAAGGACAACTAAAAAGTAAAAAAATATTATGCACTACCTACCTGTTGCCCGCGACTTCATCTGCGAACAATTCGTTTATCCCTATCCCGCTGGAACCTACTTATGCTGATTTCCCGCAAAATTAGCCTAAGTTAATTTAGTGTAAGTACGGGTAATATTTTTTTTATCTAAGTGCCGTCGGTGTCGGGGGACCGTTAAGGTTAACAGGAAACAAAAGTACATATGTTGTATTTTTTAAAGTATTAATCTTAGCGGTCCCCCGACACCGACGTCGTTCAGATAAAAAAATATTACAGGTATACGTCATTTAAATCGGTCCACCCGTTTAAGAGCTACGGTGCCACAGACAGACACACAGACACAGATAGCGGTCAAACTTATAACACCCCTTTTTTGCGTCGGGGGTTAAAAATATCATGTAAAATACAGTCGGTTAATAGACCGTCCCACGTCATACCAAGCGCAAAGATGCCCAATACACTTGCCGGGTTACCCTGTTGAACCGCGATAGACAATAGAGCAGTGTTCAGTCTGTAGGACGCGACCCCCGGGGGTCGCGGATGCCTCTTATGTGAGTCGCAGTATCTTTAAAACAGTTACCGTCTGTCACTGTTATTGTGTTTGATTATTCAACGTTTGTATTATCAACGTGAAATAATACAAATAACTGTAAGTGGAGGCAAGCAGGGGGTCACCGAATATTTTTCATACCAAGGGGGGTCGCGACATGAGAAAGTTTGAAAAACACTGCAATAGAGCATAAAAAATCATTTAAAGTTTTTTGCAGCAGTCAATTTTACTGTCATCGTTGAAAGTTTAAAAACATCAAAATGTATTCAGCTCAAGGCAGGGCAAAAACTTTATGCCTTTAACTTTGGGTACTAAAATTTTACAACCAGCCAAAAATAGAGATACTACACTAACAATTTCGGAAGCATTACGCCTTCGGTATACTACGAAGTTCAAAATTCGAACAATATCTTGTCGTCTCGCTGCGCTTATATTATTTAATACGAGAGCGAGAGGGACGGTACGATACGAACAATTTTTGAATTCAGTAGTAGCCGCCCAGGGGCGAAAAATCTCCGAATAGCTTTACTGCCCCCAGCGGGCCTTGGGCTCATAAATAACAAAAAAAGGTAATTTACCTTTAAATACCCTCGTAAAATATCAGTAGCGGTTATTTTTAATCGCGATCAAAAGTTTTCTGTATGGTTTCAACTCGAGTCAATGCCTAGAGGAGCTTTATAAGTTAAGTATTTGTGTGGCACTGTTGCTATAAGCCAATGAACTGATTCGGCCGCGGTTTTTAGGGTTCCATACCCAAGGATTTGGCATCCTATTACTGCCTCCGTTGTCTGTCTGTCGTACGGTTGTATCTTTTGAAGTTGACACAGATTAAATGTATATGTCTAAGAACGATCGCTAGAAAGCCTGCTTTCAAATATAAAAACCTCATTCAAATCGGTTCACCTGTTTGAGAGCTACGGTGCTACAGATAGACTCACACAGGGACACACACCCCTCTTTTTGCATCGGGGGGATCGTAACGTAACTCGTTCATTCGATGCCAATCCATGTTGAATAAAAAAAAAAACTGCACAAAGGCATAAAAGGAAAGGTATTTTCAATGATATTGAATTGTTTAACTTGTTTGATATTCTGATCGGCCATCAGTCCTGCGTGCAATGTGCCCCGCCCACTGCCACTTCAGTTTCGCAATTCTTCGGGCTAAGTCGGTAACCTTAGTTCTACTTCTACTGCGGATATCATCACTTCTGATTCTATCCCGCAGAGAGAGTGAGTTCGGAATCTGTAAACTTTTCTTTATCGTTTTAGCTGTCTCAAAATTTTCACTAAATTGTCGCTTTGATCATGAAACTACCGTGAGACTTACTCGTATTAAATTATATTGTAACGGATAACGGTGCTCCTTAGAAGAAGGGTTTCGAAATAGCCCGAAACATGTCGAGCTATACTCGTTTTAAGACGTCAATTTCTCCTTTCAACCGTCGATATTATAGACTTGCTTCGAAATTACCAATTTAGTTAATTTCTAAATTAAATATTATAATTAAACAAGCCTATAGTTAATTAAGAAAATTAATAGTATAATAATTCAGAATTCCTTCGTTATGTTAGTCTTCCGTAATTAGGAAATATTAAAAAGAGACTTGAGAATTAGCGTACCCATTAATGTAAACTCGAGTTTTGCTTAATTAATGATTATATAGAGATTATATCTTACTTGGAATTTCGTTTAGATACTATAAGGAGTTTCTTAATTTTATTTACTACTTAGAGTTTAGCCGCGGCTTCACACGCGTAAAATATTCGATCTGGTAGTTACAATATTCCCCTGGGAAGTCCCAAAATTTATATCGTTATTCATCGAGGTTGTGTTAAGATCAAATGTCCAAAATTTCAAGACTAAAGCACAGCGGTTGAAATTTCAAGATTTTTATCCCTGTCCCGTAGGAATACGTGATAAAACTAATGACTCTACCTTTGTAATAAAAGAGCTATTAATATAAATACAATATTACCCTGTGTTCTGTTATTTTCATGTGTTTTTATGCACAATAAAGAGTTTTGCAATACAATACAATATCGGGATAAAAAGTAGCCTACATGTTAATCCAGGGTATATATTACCTGTGTGCCAAATATATATACATACGCTCCAAAATATAATGCCTAGCTTCTAAACTGCTTCAGCTAAAGCGTTAGGGTTGTCCACAATTTGTTTGTAAAATTAAAAATAATTCTGAAAGTTCCGTATATAAAGTACAATACAAAACAATACAATACAATAGCTCCTTATTACACAACAATACAGTAAGCAGTACAAAAAACACAGGTATATACATAGACATTTTCTAAAGTAAGCAATAGGCGGCCTTATCGCTTCAGAGCGATCTCTTCCATGCAACCTTAACAGGCAAGTACAGTGCAAACAAACATATTATTTTCAATTTTACAAAAAAATAAGTGGACAACCCTACCACTTCATTGGAGCGTAGGTATATCTCAAAAAAATATGCCTAGGTATAACAGCTTCTATACTGCTTCAGCTTATAAATATATTTACTGTGTCATAATCAAGTTAACAAATATTACACGATTTTTTATTAACTTAAGAACTCCTATCGAATTCAAATTCACCAACTCTTTTAACAATTATCCGATACCGCGTGACAGAATGAAATGGCGAAAGTGATTGCTATTCCGAGTTTGTTACACAATAGGGCCTCTGATTTTCTAAATTCTCTCCAAGCAAACTTTAGCACGTATCTATCGCACGATCAAATAAAACTCAGAAATATCTAAATTCTGTATCCGCTCATTAATATTTCTACGTAACGCCATAAATTCCAAAACACTTAATCCATGATAAACCCATTCAAAGTGAACAGAACCAAATATTTCTGACAAAACCTTTTAAAAAAACAAGATTTCTCTAACACCGACCTTTTGTCGGACCGCCAATCTTTTTTTTTTAACCGCCAGGCGTCAGGCGGGCTACAGATTTAGAAGAACAGGTGAATCACTTGCTTGAATATTTTTTTAACGGTTGGCATGCTTTTTTTTAGTACTATGACTTTACAATACAATACAATACAATACAAATACTCTTTTTTGTACACCAGAAATAGTAAGCGATACAGAAAACAGGTACACAGAGAAAATTACAAGGTAAGCAATAGGCGGCCTTATCGCTTAAGCGCGATATCTTCCAGGCAACTTATTTACAGAAAAAAGAAAGTACTAGTTTACAGTAGGTGGTGCATTAACAGTATATCAGAAAATTTATTAAAAGCAACAAAAACACATCTACACATACACATTATTTTACATGTAATACACGTCTAAATATAATAAACGAATAAATATATAAACTAGGATAAAGCTAATTATTACACGATGACAGATAGCGCTTTAAATCGTACACGGTGTTTGTTAGTATTTCAAAACCTTTTTTTAGTTAATCAAATCAAACGTTTAAACGTGAAAACTACACACACACACTAACTGTAGCATTTTTATTATTATAAATTAAAATATATTTAGTAAAGATATCTTAGCTGAGTACTTTTTGTTTTTTATACAAATAATAAATAAATTTATGTATCTTTATTTTACAAAAAAAAACTTCGCATTTATAATTATTAAATTATAACTGCTTTCAAACCAGCCGTTTGGCTCATCTGCCCAATCTGTGTCCACAACACCTCATTATTATTCCACCAAATAATGATTCGACCGATTCGGGCCGATTATCTTTCCGGGAACGATCGGTAGATTACGCGGCGCTTTGTTAAACCTGGGTCGGGCACACCTGGGGGACAGGGATGAGCGAGTATCGATAGTTCAACTGTCGATAAGCGAGTATCGATACTTGCAATAATCATCAGTATTGGAAAGAAAGAAAGAATAAATTCATTTGCCAAAAAATTCGACACAGCAAAAAATATCACAGTTAAAAATAATCATGTCAGCCGAAAGACGTCCACTGCTGAACATAGGCCTCCCCCAAGGCTCTCCACTCAGACCGGTCTTGTGCTTTTCGCATCCACCGCGATCCTGCGATCTTAACCAGGTCGTCGCAGTCGTTAACAGCTAAAAATAAGACGACCATATTACATACTCTTACATAATAAAAAAAAAAGAAAAAGACATTATTTTCACTATCGCAGCCTACGCCGTGTTTATCTTGATTTCCGCTAAGTTCGACAGGAGACTCAGCAATTACGAAACTAGAAACTTGAAGTTCGTAACGTACCGTCCGTCACTGTCGTATTAAATAGTATAAGTGTCAGAGGGACCGCACGATACGAACTTCGAGTTTCGACTTTCGTAGTAGCCATGCAGTTCATTGTTACCTGGTAATTAAAATATAATAGTGGGTGTAAAGCTCCCAATCCTCCAATCGTTATGGGTATGACACTGGCCGCAACGCATCTTTCTATTCTCAACTGTCTGATTTAATTTAAGAGCACTTTGTTTTTCACTTTGTAATTTGCTTCTATATCTAAAAGTTGTCCGGTTAAAGCTTTCACGCGATAACGACAGCCAATGGCGCTTTATTTATTTGTAGCTGTACGGATTTGTAACGTTCTATAAATTAAAAAAAAAGTTAAGTGTTTTGTGCTGGTGACAAATAGTTCTATCTAACATACTATTACGTTGATTTCACTATAATCAGCGTCTAATACGTCCCTATTCCGGACTCAGAAAGAGATAGTTTAGGCTGTAGCTCCTACCGCGGATTGGAAAGTTCATACATATTATTAAATTTTTTCACAAGTGTTGCAGATCAAAAAACACTCAAACTCAAATATTTTATTGTTAATTATAAGTACATGTGAAGTTGGAAAACATATTGAAAAGAACATTCTATAATTTGCTTCTTAGGCGTAATAGTTTATTAATTAATAGTTTATTTAACAGGAGGTGAAATTTCATAAAATAATTAGTTAAACTTAATTAATTTTAACTCGATTTGTCTTACGTAGGTACTTCCGGACACCAGCGCTGGGCCTCGGAAAAACACAGCCCACCGTTAAAATAACGAAGTCAAAATTGGGCTAAAGAATTCCTTCCGCCGTGATGGAAATTTTAATGAGTCGCCTAATCGTTTCGCCAAATTGGACAATTTTCCTGGTTCGGTTTTATGGTCAAATAATGTGGCATCATTTAATACGCCTATTTTTTTGTTTACTTCATTCTATCAACAATATGCTTTAATTTTGCCATGTAAATAATTAGGAAGATTGGACGCCCGTTTCACCAATTATTGGTACATTTTGAGATAGATAATTGGTTGGATGGATGATTGGTGAAACAGACAGATTGATTTTCGTGACTTAAAAGGAACATTCAACAAGTCAAATGGAGTTAATGTCTCGCAAGGCACTGGTGACCTAACTCTTACTTTTTAAAAAGAAATCAAGAATGAATATCTTCATTCTTATGACGTAGTTAAACAGTGTGAAAGTTTTTAATTTATGACGTGTTTTGAAGTCCGTAATTAATTTGGTTTAAATTCACACATATTTAGCAAAAGAAGGTTAAAAGTGTGGTTTTCTCTGTCGTATAAAGAAAGAAAGAAAGAAAGAAAGAAGACATTTATTCACTAACACAAAAGACACACATATACAGCAAAATTTACACAAAAGAACCAAAAAAATAAAAGAAAAATAAAGAAATAAAAATAATAAATCGCACATGAAATATATACACAATTTTGTGTGTCCCCGCGAAAGTGAAACGGTCGCTGACTCAGCATTATGCTGAAGCGTTGGACGCCTACAGCGCCTATAACACGTCAAGCTCTGTAATCAAGTTTTTAAATTTGACAATTTGACCTTTAACAATGACTGTTAAGGTGTATTATGTGTGTTTTTATCGATTTGGCCAAAAAATTGTATTACCAGTTAGTTTCTTTCAGTTAACTGACTCACCTGTAGAAGTTAACGGAAGTCTACAAAAACTCGGTGTATTTATTTAAAACTATCGATACCGATACATACCATTCCCAGAACTATCGCAACTATTGTTGACTCGACAAAGGCATTCCTTGCCCTCAATGCGTTCACACATCGCTAACAAAAACAATTAAACAAAGCTTAATTAAGAATATCTAAGTTTAATATTGTGATTCAACTATTTAATTACCAGGTATTTAATAACATTCTCGTACAGCTATAGAACGTCCAACAACAAGACGGGATGACGGGATGAATAAGGCCTCTGCTTATTGTCCAACGCAATTGGAATCACGTGTAGAAAGAGATGGTGAATACAATCGCATACGTCAGTGCGTTAAAATAGGCGAATGCTACACGCGAGATCCATATTGTGATCCGCCGATATATGTTCTGCAGCGCTACTACGAAATTCGAAAATCGAAGTTCGTGTCGTGCGGTCCCTCTGACACTTATACTATTTAATACGAGAGCGAGAGGGACGGTACGATACGAACTTCGATTTTTGAACTTCGGAGTAGGCCCTCAGGAGTCCCGTGGTGCAGCAGCACGCTTGGTGCGTATAGCCAAGAGACAAAAGACAAGAGGCAAACGGTAAAGGGGCACCTAACAAAGTTTTTCGTTTAAAAAAGCGGTTGAAATATTAAAAATCACTGTAAAAATCTGTCGTTACAAAACATAAAAATTTTGTTAAAAAATTTACCAACATTTTATGTGGCGTATGTGGCGTAGTATAATCAATAATTTATATTCCATTGTAAATAGTGTCCAGGTAAAATATTTGACATTTTTGCTACCACAAAATCCATTGTTTGGGGCGCACTCGGTCAAATCTGACGTGGTTACGCTAACATGAGCATAAAAAATAACATACATTTGGCTTTACAATTTGTTTGCTGTTACAAAGTTCCTTAGTACATTTTAAATGGTTGAAACTAGAACCTTGTGCTGCAGGCTCTAAAGGTTCATTTCAATTGCTGCAAATGTATAGTTAAGACCTTGTAGCCGTGACTTAGAATGCAACAATGCATTTAAATAAAATTGTGCAGGTCCTTCGTGGGTGATAAAGTGCATTAAAGTCTTGTTTTTTGCAACGGGTTCTGTACATTACATCCATCCATAACAGTTAGTAGAACTCTTTATTGTACAGTATATATTACATTAAGAAAATACAAATACTTTACACACAGAGAAGTAATTGCTGTGCCCCTACAGGGTTCATGTCTTGACACTATTTTTATTATAAGATCTTATGTACGATGTGATTTTATGCAATAAATGGATTATTAATTATTAATCAATTAGTGAAAAGTATGATAAATTCGAAAAGAGAATACGTAATTTCGTTTGAAAAGATAAATACTTTCTGCCAAGTTTCTTGCGCCACATTCTTCTTGGCAATGATCTTTCGGAAAGCGCCAATAGTATAAATGTTTTGATTTTAGTATTGAAACTATCTCTGTCAGTCTGTTACCTACTTATTCATGCTCAAACCTCGGTTCCAATACCTAAAGATGAAATTTTGTGGATATGGAGATTAAGGTAGGGTAAGACCATAGAAAATAACTAAGCACAGTTTTTATACCGAAAATGATCCTGTAAATAGGTTTTGTTTATTTATTTATTCCAACAAAAAAAATACAGCATTATAGTTAAACACCAATGCGTTGCAAAATCAAAATTATACAAAACAAAAATATAAAAAATACAAAAAAAAACTATGAATAGTTAGGGATTTTTGAACGTCATCGTCGTCGCTACCCTAAAACGACGGAACACCACACCCTTCGGCCAGAAGTCGTAATAATCGATCATCGGTTATAATTTTTAACCAAACGGTACCCTAAAACCTCTTGCTTTGCTCAAAATGTCAGACGGCTATTTTTATTAAAACCGTGAAATTTACTCCCCATTGTGGTGCTCTAACAGAAAACTGTTTGGTTCCGCGAACTTCTTTGCATATGTCACACTTGATTATATTAATTATACGCATAACGAAATGGAAATTGTCATTGTTGAAGCTAATACAAAATCCATACTAATAAAACAGACAGACAGAATCCTTCACGCTTCGCTTAGCAGTATTGAAAAACTTTGAGATTAAGACTCTTGGGAAACAAAAAAGTTTTTAGTCAAAATACCACCAACGGGACTTATCACGCTAACACACAGAAGTAATATTTACCTCGACGTTTCGGGTAGTTCGAAGGACTCGCGCTGCTTGGCAGACTTGACACCCCACACTTCAGTCTACTCGTGACCACGGCCACTGCGATGTTGCCGAAACGTCGAGGTAAATACTTGTGGGTGTTAGCGTTATAAGTCCCGTTGGTGGTATTTTGACTATGAGTGAGAATCACGAAAGTTTAAAACGTTATAAAAAAGTTTATGTCGAAGAGGTCTGCTACTGAACAAAGGCCTCCCCCTTAGAACGTCGTAAAGAACAACAACTCGCCGCTTTCATCCACCAGTTTCCCTCGATTCTCACGATGTCGTCAGTCCACCTGGTGGGAGGCCTGCCGACGCTTCTTCTTCCGGTACGTGGTCGCCACTCGAGGACTTTACCCTCCCAACGCCTGTTCTTCGAGCGATGGGGCCCGCCCATTGCTACTTGTCCCACATAATCATCCACTAAGTGGGATTGCATTTTGTCTGGTAACTTCAATAAAATAAAAATAAATGTAAAATCAACCCTCAGAGATATTCAGTAGGTATACCTATCTAAAAGCACTTTCGTTTTTTAACCCTCGACGCAAAAAGAGGAGTGTTATAAGTTTGACCGCTATGTGTGTCCGTCTGTGTATCTGTGTGTCTGTCTGTGGCACCGTAGCTCTATAACGGGTGGACCGATTTGAATGCGGTTTGTTTTTATTTGATAGCAGGTTTTCTAGCGATGGTTCTTAGATATGTTTCATCGAAATCGGTTCGGCCGTTTTTGACATATTGAAGAGTCGAGGGTTTTCCAACTTTTTGTTGGTTAGGTTATTAACTGAAACGGAGACCTTACACTAACGCTTCGCGCTCGCTCGATCTAAAATAGCCTGCCGAATTCTACCCACAATCAAAAACAAATTTCCCGATTTCATAACTACAATTCTAACAATAAAACTAATTTATTTCCTATGCCGACTAACAAACGACTGTGAACCTAAACGACTTGGCATTAGAAGCTAATTACCAAAAATACGTTTAATGACTTTTAAATAAGCTTTATGCCGATCACGCGACCGATAAATCACGATTTGATATAAATCTGAACATGAAACAACAATAAAAATAATCTTTCATGTTCATCTTGGCAAGTTAAAACGTAGAATGTCTAAAGCTTTGGTTTCCTAGGACAGCGGCAGCGGTTTTATAAATGTGAAAGTGTGTTTTTGTATGTATGTTTGTCCGTCTTTCACGTCGAAACGGAGCGATGGATCGACGTCATTTTTGGCATAGAGATAGTTTATACGCTAGAGGGTGGCATAGGATACTTTCACCCCGGAAAAATTTACAGTTCCCGAGGGAAGAGCGCGCGATAACCGAATTCCACGCAGGCAAAGCCACGGGCAAAAGCTAGTAGTTAATAACGCACGGTTAAAAATATTAGGTAGATACAGCAACTGAATTGAAATTCCGGGTTTTTCAAAATTCCCGAATACTTACATCGTGGTTTTCATTGACGTTACATTAAAAACAACTATTCCAAATTTCATGATTCTAATTCGAACAATTGTTATTCCAAGATTTTATATCTATACCATCGGAATCATCATCTTCATCATCATCATCAACAACCTCATCATCAACTTCATCAACCTGTAACCTGACATGTAGGTATACCTAGTGAACGGAACTCTAAAAAACGGAAACTTCTAATTGAATCCACTGTTATCTTTTATTAGGATCCAATATTGATTTTCAATCCTTCTGGGATTGGATACAATTAAAAATTACACCCGGCCTGCCGGCAAATTGAATTCCGTGGCGGGAATCCAAAATAGTGATTACCCTTCGATGAGTTTCGCGATAGATACGAGAAATTAAAGCTTTGTATCGTGTAGAGTTATATAGTTAACTAGCTTTTGCCCGCGGCTCCGCCCGCGTGGAATTCGGTTATCGCGCGCTGTTCCCTCGGGAACTATGCATTTTTCCGGGATAAAAAGTAGCCTATGTCACTCTCGGGCCCATAAACTATCTCTATGTCAAAAATCACGTCGATCCGTCGCTCCGTTACGGTTACAAACACACAAACATACAAACACACTTTCGCATTTATAATATTAGTATGGATGTTATCTTGTTAGTTTAGTATGAAAATTATTTGTTTCTGTCAACCACCAGCGCCATCTATCCTAATAGTTTATAACTATGTTTAAGGGAACAGGACTTCACAGAACTGACTCCTAATTAATTCTTACTGAACTCAAACTCTGACTGAACTCCAACTGAATTAATTTCAAACTCAAACTCACAATATTTATTGACAACAAAAACACACTACATCACAGCAAAAACAGTAAAAACATAAATAGGAGAAGAGAGAACAATTGGAGACGTTGATTTCACTACTCTTATTACAAACTTATACACCTAATGTTAATCTATTACCTATGCTAATCTACGGAAAACTATCTGAATCAATGCGCGTGAGATCAATAGCGCACTCCTATCGACACGATTCAGATAAGTCATGTGCCAGCCATGGCACACCTTCTTTACTGTTTTTCTTTTTAGAGTTCCGTACCCAAAGGCCCGTGTGGGAACTATGGCCCAAGCCCTCTCATTCTGAGAGGCCTGTGCCCAGCAGTGAGAGGTATATAGGCTGGGATGGATGGATGGAAATAAATTAAGTTTATTTCGCTTCACGTCTCCGTGTCTAAAGTTCTTCTCTTCTATGCGATTATCATATCCACATGCCTTCCGAATAACTGCAATTCCGATCATATACAACAATATACACGCGTTATGTACTCATATTGTATGTTGAAGTCTTCAACAATTTTAATCACGATGTCCTTTATTGTTTAAGTTTGAAGCAGTAAAGTGTGTATCGTATTTTAAAAATACTGAAATATAGATGCACAGAAAAACCAGAGAAATAAGACCAGCACTGGGAATCAAACCTAGGTCCTCAGCATTCGTGCCGCGTGCTATACCGCTACACCACTGCTGGACAACGGTACAGAACCGAATTCCCCTACGCACCACATATCTCAGCTTGTTTGTTTCTTATTTAGCCACTTAAGCAGTGACGCTAGCGACATCTATGCCGTAGCCCTTTTCTATATTTCAGTTTGTATTTTCAATTTAGGTTTTACGGGATTCCAAAAAAACAATCTTGTATCGTATTTTTACAAGTCAACGCCAATGACACATCAAAGGTCAATGCACGTAAAAAGAGCTCTGGATGGCTAGTGGAGGGGACAAGTTTGACAACTAACAAACAAACAAGCCAATGGCGTGACGCGCGCGCAAGTATACAAAACTAGCTTTTGCCCGCGGCTCCGCCCGCGTGGTATTCGGTTATCGCGCGCTGTTCCCTCAGGAACTGCATTTTTCCGGGGTAAAAAGTAGCCTATGCCTCTCGGGCCCATAAACTATCTCTATGTCAAAAATGACGTCGGTCCGTCGCTCCGTTACAGCGTGAAAGACGGACAAACACACAAACACACTTTCGCATTTATAATATTAGTATACATGATCGTAGGTACATCCAAGTTTTATTTTGCCTTTGACAATGAAAGCCTTTTTGGTGGTATTTTAATTCGACTGATACGGTCTGATGTTCATTGAATCGGATTTTTGAGGCGAATTAATCAAATTACGCTTTGCTTTGGTGTTGCTTTTAAATTCTGATTTCACATGAGTAGAAGAGTTAAATTGAGATGACCTTCGTTCGCAGTTAAGTATACAAAGTGTTTTATAATTAGGGCTTGTGCACACCAGTGATTCGCCGCCTGTGAGCCGCTGCGGTGCTGTCGCGTGGACGCTGCGATTAAACCACGTACGGTCATAACCGGTCAGCGTCACCTCGGCGGCGCATTCGTGATAAGCTGGCTGAAAATAAACGCGGAGGTACCGCAGCGTGGTCGCCGCGTGCCAGCCGCGTACGGGCCCAGTGCATAATATTCCGAAAGAATTCGACCACAATTGGTAAAGACCTGTGTCTTGGAGGACAGAGTTTGAGCATATCCGACTTCGCGATCTACGTGCGATATTCACAGCGATAATGATCACTATCAATGATAAAAGAAGTTTAAAACAGTAGGGAAAACATTAAATAAATAAATCTTTAAGATTTTTTTTAAGGAAACAGGTATCCTAACCCTGCCGTCGCTTTATGTTTTTGAAATAATCATGTATAAATAAGTATTATTATCATTTATAAATATTGTGAATCTGTTATTAAAAAAAAACCTCGTTGAGTTTCTGGCCGGTGGTAGAGTTTTTTGACGATCATAACTGCTTGTCTGCTTGCCTTAATTGAATAAAGAGATTTTTGACTTCGACTTTGACTTTGAAATAATAATAAATTCTGAGAGGAGGCCTATGCCCAGTAGTTGGACGTTTATAGGCTGGGACGAATGAATGAATGAATAAATGAATAATAAATAAATATCATGAGACACTTCACACCAATTGATCTAGTCCCAAATTAAGAACATAGATACACATGGATAATTTCACAAGCTTTCTAAATTGCAATTTTCTCTTCTCATTATCGGATAGAGGGAATCTTTCACTTACCGATAAACGGCTGTCGATAGTCTGGGGCGAATAGTGCGATTGTAATGCAAATATCGATAATATCGGTATTGGCATCGGTTAGACGTTACCAACGGCCCTACCACAATCACGCAGGATCAGCGACGGGACTTGCTGTTTTATATCCATTGCGTTTATCGCTAGGTAGCTACTGAGTGGTGAGCGTTCCCGCTGCGCAATGGATAGAGAATATGCAACATAGATCGCTTTTGGTTGTGAGGTGGTAATACATATGAGTAATAATCTTGTTATAGGTCCCTAGTCTCGTTAGAGTAGAGACAATTTAGATATCAACGAATGACCGTATAAATATGCGGAATAAGTTTTATGATTTTGTGTTCATTCGCTCGTCAGGGTTCCTCAAAGGACAAAAATAAAATAAGTTTTTGGTAAAAATTACATTTTTAATACAAGCTTTCTTTTGCTGAGTATACTTTTTGTTGACTGTGCTTGTATTGTTTTTTTTACCCAAACTGCATTTGCGTAACAAATTTCAAGTCGATGCCATAAACCGTTAAAGAGTTCCGTCCTGCGGAGACGATCCTGACCGGACTACCAGGATGTCACTGCCAGATTATTGTATTATCACGCAATTTTCATAAGTTTAATTACAGTACATTAATTTAATTTAAGAAACACGAACATCGCAAACGCTCCGCTAGAGGCGCTGTTCGTGTTTCCATACAAATTGAGATTTTAACGCGAACGCGATCGAGACGTATTTTGTAAGTACCACGAAGAGCAAAATTCGAACTTCGTGCCTTACCGTCCCGCTGACGCTTATAAATATTATTTAAAACGAGAGTGAAAGAAGTGAGTAGAAGAAGTGAGTTTTCGAATTTCATAGTAACTCCTCAGGTCTTACGTCAGTACTATTATATATTCTGTGCTTACGAGTACGTGCGAATTATCATAATGGTTAGCAGCATCACACCCAAACCGATAATCAGCCCAAAGGGAAGCTCGGGAAAAAATATATGAGCCGTAAACATAGCCCGGAGATCTCAAATTACATGGTGAAAGATCGGCAAGAGAAAGATGGCCGTATTCGGATGGGCGGTTTCGAAATGGATTCTTGTCTGTAGCAACATTATCGATTTATACTATACTAGTTTGTACTCGCGGCCTCGTACGCGTAAATAATTAAATCTAACAGTAGAACTAAAATTCAGGTATTTTATTAAATTCCCAAGAATTATATAGTGACTATTACTTACATTGCCATCTTTTCATGACTTTAAACCCAGCGGTAGACGTTTTGAGATTTTATCGCTATTCCGTGGGAATATCGGGATAAAAGTAGCCGATTTGTAATTCCAAAATGTTGAGCTATCTACATGCCAAATTCCATCCAAATCTGTCACACATACTCTAAAATTTCGGCATTTATAATATTAGTTCATCCCGGGCGGGATGAACTAAACTTCTTCTTGAAGGACTGGCCCTTGTATGCAGGGGACAGAGAGCAGTGGAAGTTTGCGGGGAGGCCTTTGTCAGCAGTGGGACAAAATGGGCTAACAATAATAATAATAATATTATTAGTAGGACTAGCTACTGTTCGCGACTTCGTCTGCCGAGAATACCGCGAAAATACGTAATTTTCAAGGATAATAACATGCTGATGCTTCAGCGATTATGCTTTGATCTTGAAACTAGGAGATCAGATAAATCCCATTCCTGGAATAGATGACCCCGTCAGTTCGCAGGGATAAGACCACTTAGAGCTATTTTCGCCTGAAGGCAATACTCGTAACTATTAACCGTTTCCTTTCTCAAGCAACCGCGAATTTTTCATACCCCATAAAGCCGATTTCTTACACTTATCTTCACATCTTTTGATCGTTTTCGAATAAGATCTTGATCCTTATGAAACCTCTGATCTGTGTTTTAGTTGTCACTATAAGAAGGGTTATTTCAGCGCTTCTTTTTATTTCCAAAGCCATTTTAGTGCTAAAATATTGCCTTAAATTCTAGTGTTTGTATGAATAATTTATTGGGTATTTCGTGAATAAATCGCTTAAGTCTTCAAAATGGCCATAAATCTTTACTAAATGCCGGTTGTTACTGAAATATCTCGTCGCAAATTGTCCCAAGATTAAGTTTGCTAACTTTGTTTATTATAATTTGATGTAAGCCGACCTAGGAGACGGCATAATAAAATTCTTGGTAAGGTGCTGTCTCTACAGTGTTTGCTGTAAAACTTTTTACAAGCTTTAACCTTCAAACGTTCGTATGCTTGTGAGCCGTAGTTTCAAAGGTTACTTTTGGCTGTTTTGTTCTTTTAGCGGTGCCATCTTCTACAATTTTTATTGCACTATCGATCTCGAACTTCTGCGAAGAGGTTATTTTGGCGATTTACGCCGAAAGCCATCAGACTATTTATAATTATACGGCGGGAGTTTTACGTAAATCGGCAATTACGCAAAGAAAGACCTAAGTCTTTTTTATACGAGTGGAAGGCAAACGAGCAAGTGGGTCTCTCTGGTAAGAGATCACCACTGCCCATAAACATCTGCAACACCAGGGGTATTGCAAATGCGTTGCCAACCTAGAGGCCTAAGTTGGAATACCTGAAGTGCCAGTAATTTCACCGGCTGTCTTACTCTCCGCGCCGAAACACAACAGTGCAAGCGCTGCTGCTTCACGGCAGGATTAGCGAGCAAGATGGTGGTAGAAATCCAGGCGGACCTTGCACAAGGTCCTTCCACCTAGATAGCATTTATTTTTTTCTTTTATTTGCTCCATATATGTCCTTCTTGGTCTAATTAAAGAAGTGAAGGAAAAGGCGGAGTACAATAAGCCGGAAATTACTCCACCGACAAGAGCCTGGCTCTCAAATATATATGATGATGATAATGAGAGCATAAACACGAACTTTACGAGCATGAGAAGTGAAATAGTAGATTGTACAACAAGAGCATAAAACGAGCCATTTTACCCGAGGCGTTCGTATAGCCACCCGAGCCGGTACGGCGAGGGTGGATAGAGGCGTCGAGGGGAAAATGGGCTTAATGCTCGAGTTTGACACTCTGCTTTTCACTTCGATGGCGAGGAAATGAAATAGCAACAGTGGAAATAATGATTCACTTTCTATGTACCTTTTATTTTTTATGTATTATTATAATAATTCCATTATTTTAATTTTACTGATTGATTTGATTGATTTTTAGTTTTATACAAATTAAAAATTATTAAAAAAATATATAGAAACTTTTTGTTTGTGGCTTTTGACACCTGATTACCTTGGTCTTAAGTTGGTCTTAGACGAGGAGTTTATGTTATGCACTAGAGCATAAAAAGTAATTTTATGTCGCCTAGATACAGCATAAACACGAACTTTACGAGCTTGAGAAGTAAAAAACATTTTTTTTTTGTTACAGCTGCCATCGAGTCCCTCCACGCGCCGACAGGGGGCGGTGTGGAGCTGCCTTGTGACGTCACACCGGCGCTGCCCGACGACCGTATGGGTCTGGTCATCTGGTACAAGCAGGGGCACGACACACCTATATACTCGTGAGTATCTCATCATCATCATCAGCCGGAAGACGTCCAATCAATCAATCAATCAAATCACCCCACATCCACCCACTGCTGGGTAAAGGCCTCTTCATTTTCTCGCCACTTTGCCCGGTCCTGTGCTAGTCTCATCCACAGTTTACCAGCAGACTGCCAGATGTCATCCGACCAACGGGCCGGTGGTCTGCCCACCGTTCTTCGACCCAGTCTTGGCCACCACTCCGTAACGGCTTTTGACCACCTGTTGTCAGTGCGCTTAGCCAAGTGACCCGCCCATTTCCACTTCAATTGTGTTATCCTCTTACCCACATCCAAAACTCCAGTCCGTTTCCGAATTTCAGAATTGGGGACTTGGTCAAGAAGTGTGATGCCCAGCATAGCTCGCTCCATGGCTCTTTGTGCGACGACGTCCACTGCTGAACAAAGGCCTCCCTTAGAACGCCACAATGAACGACAACTAGCCACTTGCATGCACCGGTTTCTCGCAACTCTCACGATGTCGTCAGTCCACCTGGTGGGAGGCCTCGCGACATAAGCGCTCTCAGCCGTCCCCCACATACACATCCCGTCCCGCTTCTCCGCTTCCCGCTAAAATATATCGAGATAGCTGTAGACTTTTCAAGATTTGGGCACAGAATAGATAATAGTACAAGTACAGAAGTCTCTCTGTTTTGATTTTCACAAATGCCGCCTTTTTATGTGCCTACATAATTATTATTAACAAACGGACAGCACGCGAGCAGCCGACATTGAGCTCTCTGGCGCCGCGCGAAGGTCGACATTATTCCACACCTTGTTAGATATTCCGAAAATAGGGTTGTCAATAAAGTGTTATACTATCAGAATACCTATTATACTAATAGAATACCTATTATACTATCAGATTTATGCTGTTTATAATATTTACTTAGCGGTTGCACTTTTATTTATTCTATGGCGCAGGGTCGAATATTATGTAAGAATAAGCTAGGTACCAGTCTAGTCCAGCGCAACTATGCTTAGTGACTCTCGTTGCGAGACGTCACCCGTTACTTTCTCACAGTAGTGCACAGAAAGAGACAGGTAATATGTACATACATCTCATGCGAGAAATAGTCACATGTTACAGTTGCTTCAGAATGGCTGGTAAGTGTTATAAGTATAAATACCACGCAAGGTACACATGCAGAAACTGTTATACCTACCTATTAGGTAAATGAATACCGAACATATAAATCAGTTTACACGACACGTGATTTTCTTTTGATGTAGGTATGGATTATATGTATATGTAGCTACCTACCACCTATTTTAAATAAGAATAATTATGATATAAAACATTTGTGTGTATATTTATTAATTATTGTTATAGATTTAGGTACCATAATGACATTAGATATAAATGAGTAATGAATACCGTACCTTTCGCTATCTTTCTCACTTGCCGGAACCGAGAAAAACTCACAATTACTATTTTTTTCATTGTTCCGACAATCGGCTGCAATGCAGTATTTTTTTGGATACATATTGCCAATTAAAATTATGACACGCGTTTGCGACGTAAATTGAGTCGTACTGCGTAAGAGGCGCGCGCGTGCGCCACGGGTCAGTGCGCGGCAACCACTGAATCGCCTCAACGTTGGGGAGGCCCGGTACGCACTTTTAGCTCGGCGGCGGAATGGCGTAGTGACACCCCCCTGATTTGGGCGGTTGAATTTTGGGTTGCGTTGTCCTCATATTATATGAAAAGTATAGCACAGAAATCAATGATATTTTACAATCAAAATTTTCATTATATTTTCTATGCCTGTGGTTTTTTCGATTTTTGTAAAAATGCTTTAATAGTCTGTAATTCTCGTGCAAAGTTGACATCTTTTTTTTGTCGACTTTTGAGCTCAAAAGTCGACAAAAAAAAAAGATGTCAACTTTGCCAATTGTAGGAGCTCCTTTAATTCTGATATTACACATTTATACGAAAATCTGAAAAAGCGCAGTCTACTTACGTCCAGTCCAAACTTACAAAATTTCATCTACTTCTGTTGCCTAGTTTTCAAATGAGACCGGGACTACGTTTGTATGGAGAATGGCACGAAGAGACTTCTCTTAAGTGTGTTTATTATAAAGGGTAAAGGTACCTTTATAAACGACTGGGCAGGAGGGTGTGATTGACAAAAAAAAACATGTCCAATATTTTATATTAACAGTTGCCAAATTTCTAGTCAGTCAAATCACTAGCTGTGAGTGAAATAATTAACAACAAACAAACAAACAAACCTTGTAAGTTAAATTAAGGCTTGTACTAAACCAATAAACATATCATTCGGCCATTAATATCTCAAATAGCTATGTTTGATTTGTATGCCCGCCTTACCGGTTTAAGATAACTATGTCTTTACTTTAATTAAAACTTATGTATATTGTGTGCTTTCCAATACCATATATGTTTATCTTAATTTAAATTAAGAGGCGAGCTTAATATTTACAGTAACTTAGTGAGTACAGTCGGAATGTTAAAACTTTAATTCAAATTTTACGAAAAGTTTTAACTTTAAAAAAACTACTACTCGCTCGTGATTTTTGACATAGAGATAGTTTATGTATCAGAGAGTGACGTGGGCTAATTTTTCCCGGAAAAACGCAATAAAAATTAGCCTATGTAACAGGCGAAGCCGCGGTAAAAACCTAGTATAATAATAATTTCAAGATGCGACTGTACTAAAAAAAAAAACTTTTTTTAATCCTGAAATAAAAATTACCTATGTGACTTTATACAGTATCGCCATACAAAATCTGTAGAGTTCTTTTAGGATGAAACTAATTTAATATCCTCCTAAGTCAGCGTACTTTATAAAGGACCAATTGACACGAAGAATAACGGCCGAATGTACTTTATAAAGTACAAATTGTTAATTGAATAAAGGATTCTAAGAATTTTGAAATAATATCCAAAATAACAAAGCAGGGCAACCACGTCTAGATCTCAGGCACTAAGTTTGTTAAATAATGTCAGGACTCAGGAGGATATAGAAGGATATATATGCTTTTTCGGAATTTATGCTATCTCCGTATCAAATTTTATTTAGCTCAGTTTAGACGCTATTGCATGATCACGTAACAAACATCCGAAACTTTATCGTTTAACTAAAAGTTAATATTACTAGAACGTAAAATATTACTGCTTCATATAGGTGAAAAAAAAAGAAGTGAAAGTGAAAAGAAAAGAAAAAAATCATTAATTTAAATCATTACAAACAAACAAAAAAATACAGACTAATCTTTTCTCTATATAATTAGGTACAGTCAAACTTGCAATATTCGAGTTTATTCATAAAAGAAAATATAAGAAAGTATAAGTTCATTTTTTTGCAAATATTTTTTTTATAATTTTAATTTAGATTTAGGCAATTGTACCATGCTGACTGTACGTCACCGGATATTAAGAGATAATTCTAGAATCATTAACGCGTGTAAGTTGACGGCATTAAGCCAGAATGGCCCTTTGATACCTTTGATAACAGGCCGAATGACGGATTATAGGCTGAGCGCCCGGCGGAGATCCATTTACGTTACGTATTTATCAAACACGCACATTAGTGCCATGAATTGTTCATTAATAGGGCTGGTCAGTAGGTGGAATGTAGGTGTGCTATGTTTATTTGGGATATATGGTATGGGTATGGGGATATACGGCATGGGACAAATTGCATAAATGGATAGATAGACACTTTCATCGTCATAACAAAAAACAAAAACGGACATGTAAGTACACAAAGGACTGGCCTGACATAGAGTCAGAACTGGAGTTGTGGAGGTCAAGAGGGAAGGCCTTTGCCTGGCCATGGAACATTATATAGGCTATATACTCGTATAAAAAAAAACTAGTGAAGGCATTTCAATGGTGTCTGTGTATGTGTGTGTGTGGGTTGTTTTGTATTTTAGTGAAAAAAACACGCTATTGCGTTTCACAGTGTCAAATTCCAATCAATATTAAAAATTCAACCACATTAGCAATTCCGCGGCTGCCGCTTGGCCTAGAGCGATTACCATATAAATTAACGTGTTATAATCCTTTTGACCTAATTCTACTTTCATACAAAGCGGCGCACGAAGGCCTGTTTCACATTAAAATGCAAGCCAACACCATTCCAAAATTAAACCGTGACGTTAGCTTATAAGGTACATTTTTCAATACCCTTTTTTGTCAATTGCGGTCTTAACGTTTTATTGCTTTTGAATGTTAAGATTTTTTTTCAATTTTCTATGGATAAATATCTATATGACAAGGATCTGTCAATCACATATCCTCCCCCCCTCGCGTCACCCTGTGCCGTTTTGATGCACCACCTATTGAAAACTAGTCCTTTCTTCTCTCCGTAAAAAGGTTGTCTGGAAGAGATCGCTCTTAAGCGATAAGGCCGCCTATTGCTTACCGTGTAATTTTTTTTTCTCTGTGTATTTGTTTTCTGTATCACTTACTATGTCTGGTGTACAAGAGTCTTTGTATTGTATTGTGCCGAGCGGTTACATGTGCGACACCTTTGGGCTGTAAGCTGTACTAACATAGTAGGTATGTATGCGAATTAACTCACAACAGGAGAGACGGAGCATGTCTTGCTAAACCCCAACCTCTGCAACACACCAGATTATAGTCTAGAAGACTGAAGATTTAATAAAAAAGGGAATAAAATGTAGATAGATATCCCTACTTCCCTACTATAATATTATAAATGCGAAAGTACCTCTGTCTGTCTGTCTGTCTGTTACGCTTTCACGTCGAAACCACTGAACCGATTTTAATTAATAGTCAAAATACCACAAACGGGACTTATCACGCTATTGTATTGTATTTGTTTGTGGTATTTTGACTATGAGTGAGCATCACGAAAGTTTAAAACGATTTTAATTAAATTTGGTTTATAGGTAGTTTGAACCCCAAGGATTAACATAGGATACCTTTTATTCCGGTAGAGAGTGCCACCGCGCGATATCCCAGATCCGCGCAGATAAAGTCGCGGGCATAAACTACCTATAAATTACACTAGCAAAACCACAAACAGAATCAAAACATCAAAAACAATATGGTTAAAGTTGCGATTTTGGACCCTCGGTTTATAGCATACAGTTAAATCAGCATCACTTGAACCGAACTCGAACCCATGTAACTCTTTATGGTAAAACTTTTTTACGGCCCAGGTTTAGTTTTCAATTCGTCTTTACGCTCCATAAAGCGTTTATGGTCTTAACTTTTTCTTTATAGACTATCATCATCCTTCCAACCTGCATACATCCCACTGCTGGAAACATGCCTCTCAGAAATAGTTGGCTTGGGCTTGTCATTCCCACGCGGCCCCAGAAAGGATTGGGATCTTTACATACACCATTGAATTTGACGTTACTGACGTTTGCTCGTGATTGGTGAAATAAATAAAATTACGGCGTGAAAGACGGACAAACACACAAAAATACAAATACACTTAAATGCGAAAGCATTTATAATATTAAGTATGGATTTAGCCAGAAAGAAACTAACTTTCGCACATGTTACCTACAAGGAAGAGCTAGTTTAATTAAATCCATCCATATTAATATTATAAATGCGAAAGTGGGTTTGTATTAAATAAATTAAAGATTTTCATAATTTTGTGAATGTAAATTAAGACATAGTTTTCTTACTTTTAAGACAATATTGTGTGCCCTTACAGGGCGTCATGGTCTAACTTTTATATTCTGTAACACCTTAATTGCTATGTACATGACTTAACAATGGAAATAAATAAATAAATTAAATAAATAAATAAATAAAATATGTTGGTCCGTCTTTCACGCCGTAACGGAGCGACGGATCGACGTGATTTTTGGCATAGAGATAGTTTATGGGCCCGAGAGTGACATAGGCTAGTTTTTATCTGCGCGCGGTAACCGATAACCACGCAGGCGTAGTCGCGGGCAAAAGCTAGTTAACTAATAAAATGCGCATTTAAGCAAGTAATCAAGATGAAACAACGTATAATTTCATGATATTACGGTTTATAGAGGTATAAAGTAACATGTTTGGATTACACCAATTAATAATTTTGTAAGCCTACGAGTTTGGTTTCGGTCCAATTTATGTTAGAACTAAAGTTTATTTCAGGTTAGTCTCATATTGAAATTACCTTTTAACCCTGATCGATAAGGGATAGGCACAATACACGATCAGTGTAGGTAGATTTAACTTATTATCTAGATTATTGTTTCCTAACCTGTGGTCCGCGGACCCCTGGGGGTCCGCGAGCATATTTTTGGAGGTCCGCGGTCCCATACGCATCTATCTTACTTAGAGCATCATGCAAAAACAGCACCAACCTTCTCATTAATGTTTTTCTACGAAAAAGTTTGTTTTTTGTTTTTTAATTTAATGAAGGAATAGTAAAATATAATATTGTCCGAAAATTGCACCTTTTTTCACTCAGGGGTCCTTGGCATTATGCTTGATTTTCTTGGGGGTCTGCGCCTGAAAAAGTTTAGGAACCGCTGATCTAGATGTAGCAGACTTATAAAACAAAGAAATCCCATGCTATAGGCGGAAAATAAAAAGATAACTCTACCCAACATTAAAAATGCGAAAGTTTGTGAATACTTATGTGTGTATGTTTAATCAAATAGTACCTAGGCAACCGAGCTTCGCTAAAACTCGACAACAAGCGTTTTCCCAGAAATAAAACCAAGCTAGATCGTTTTTTCATCCCTGAAAACCCGTACAATACCAATATCATCGAAATCGTTGGAGTCGTTTCCGAGATTTTGATTTGTATATCAAATATACCTAATTCATTATAAACCGTGATACTGATAAGTAACAAAATCCATACTAATATTATAAATGCGAAAGTGCGTTTGTATGTTGTCCGTCTTTCACGCCGTAACGTAGCGACAAATCTACGTGATTTTTGGCATAGAGATTTATCCCGGAAGAATGCACAGTTCACGAGGGAACAGCGCGCGATAACCGAATACCACGCGGGCGGAGCCGCGGGCAAAAGCTAGTATGGAATAAAAATGAATTAATTCCCATGGGCATTAGTAAAGTGCCGGAATTTCTGTTCAACTGCTGGATCAAACGATTTACGAGTACGCGTGCGAAACCGTAGGTCAAGCTTAGTATTGCAAGTACACGTTCACGACAGCTGTCAACGATCCAACCCCTGAACGAATGTAACGAATGGTACAAGCATGAGCTGAAACTAGCCGAAACGAGGCTGTAAGGTTCAGTGTATACTACCTTAATGACGTCATAAGGTACGAACGTACCAGTGACGTCACAGTGCAAATATGGTAACAGTAATAACGCAATACAAATATTCTATACTAGCATTTATGAACTTGTGACACCTTTAAATATTCTTCATTAGGTTGGTTGAAATGGAATGCCGCGATTTCGAATTCCTGAATAATACATGCTTCTTGTTTGAACTTAAACTTCCCGATGGCGTTTGTATCGTCACAGTGGGTAATGTCAATGAATGTAATTGAAAGAAAGAAAGAAAATACATTTATTCACAACACGAGACATAACAATAGTATTAAGTGCAAATAGACAAAACGTAGGAAAGTGTGTCATTGCGGTTGTGAATCGGACACTGGCTGAGCATAATGCAGAAACGTTAATAAAGACCCCAGCGCTGACTTTCAGCCAGCACCGTTGGTGACCCTCGGACCGCAACAAAGATATACTACACAGTTTTATTACTACATAAGACGACATAAATAGATAATTTTTAAACTATGAAACATTAGTTATTTGTTTTGTGGCTTTAAAAGACATTAAAATTCGTAGGCACATAAATATAATCATTACATATCACATAATTATTAATTTACTTGCTTTTTCCCGCGGCTCCGCCCGCGTGGTATTCGGTTATCGCACGCTGTTCCCTCGGGAACTGTGCATTTTTCCGGTATAAATAGTAGCCTATGTCACTCTCGGGCCCATATACTATCTCTATGCCAAAAATCACGTCGATCCGTGACTCCGTTACGGCGTGAAAGACGGAGAAACATACAAACACACTTTCGCATTTATAATATGAGTATGGATTATACATCACAGCAAGGAATGGCACTATAGTAAACCCACATTGGCTTATTTCAAATTAGCTACTCTAGAAGCAGAATTTAATTTAGGTAACTCACTGTTTTTCTTCACCCTACTGCGACTCCAACATAACTCAGTTGTTTCGTCAGCTGCCGTAGGCGATTCAGCAAACAAGTAGGTACTATCAAATTTTGTAAGTTCATCTTGAATGCCAGCGGCTCCCATCGGGGTCGAGTTTCCATGCAAACTTCAGTGGCCGGCTGGCGGCGTTTCGGTGTAGTTGGTCTTGTTATTGTATCATCATCGGTTGTTTATTTCAGACTTAAATGCTTCAGGGGTTTGAGTAGCTTTGCATTTTAATTTGAACATCAAAGATATTTCCTACTTACGCTAATAATGTTGTAAACGAGGCAGTTTGTGTACCAGGTGGGCCTTTTAACAGGAGCAAATAATTTCGTACTCGTCAAACTGAACGAAAGTTCAGAGACATATAAAAATAATTGAGTCTTTCGATTTTATCGAAAATACAAACTGAAATATAAATGCACAGAAAAACCAGAAAAATGAGACCAGCGCTGGGAATCGAACCCAGGTCCTCGGTATTCCGTGCCGTGTGCTTTACCGCTACACCACCGCTGGACAACGGTACAGACACGAATTTCCCCTATGCACCATATAATAATATCTCAGCTTGTTCGTTTCTTCTTTAGCCACTTAAGCAGCGACACTAGCGATATCTATGCCGTAGCCCTCATCGAGAAACTTTCCGGCACACCATCGGAACTAACCGCTCACCCGGCAAGAGATATAGTTACTAAGCAATCAAAATAAGATTGGTTACAGAAAGATTCCAAGAAACCAATCTTAATTTCATACTCGTCAAAATGAACGAAAGTTCAGCGACTTTTAAAAATAATTGAGTCTTTCGGTTTTCCCTTCTTTACCCACGACGGGCTCGTCCGGGATCACAGCGATGCAACTGGATTTTTTCAGACGACGACGTGTTCATAGAACAAAAGACGACGACGACGGCTCACGTCAAACGAAAAATCCAGACGACGAAAATACGGTTTGAATACAAAATAAATTGTGACGAAGAAAATGCCTAAAGAAACAAGACGTAATAGTCGGCGAGTAGAATTTGAAGATTCTTTTGAAGAAGCGATGTCATCATCACGAGGAGGCGGTGCCATGTTGCATCTGACAGAAGAACTGGTTCCAAAGTTCTCCGGCCAGGATAAGACGTATCCTGCGACCAAGTGGATCCAAGACGTGGAAGACAATGCCGAGGTGTTTGGATGGACACCGGTACAGCAGTTACTCATGGCAAGGCGGTCGTTGACAGGTACTGCGGCACTATGGTTACGCGCTGAGAAGATGTACAAGACGTGGGATGAATTAAAAGCTAGTCTTTTAAAAGAATTCCCGGATACCATTGACAGTAAGACTATCCACGAAATGATGAGTTCTCGAGTGAAGAAGTCTGACGAATCGTGCATCGACTACATGCTGATCATGAAAGAACTAGGTAAACGAGGAAAGATGCCCGATTATGTCGCGATTAAATATATCATCGACGGTATAAGAGATGACCCAATGAAGAAAATGATGTTGTATGGAGTGACGACATATTCTGATTTGAAGGAAAAGTTCAAAATTTATGAAATGATTAAAGAAGATTCGAAAACTAAGAAGACCCCAAATTTGCCTAACCAAGAATTTAGAAACAAGCCGAAAAGTAAGTGTTATAGTTGCGGAGAGAGTAACCACATGTCCAATGAGTGCCCGCACAAGCCTAAAGGACTAAAATGTTTCCGGTGCAATGAATTTGGTCACATTTCATCGCAATGTGCATCGACGGCAGGAACAAGCAAAAGTCATCAAAGGCAAAATGGTGGATCGGCGGCGAGTCACATGTGTGTTCAGAAGAATTTGAATGCAACGGAAAATAACAACATTCCGAACGGGAACAAGAGCGAACGACAGAACGAGATCGAAACTTCATTCAGTTCGGTCAAGATGGCGGCAATGACGGCGCCACACGAGACGACCATAACTAATGACATGAGTGACAACGACAATGTCAAGGATGATGGCGGACGGCCGACGTATCGTAAACCGATGAAAGAAATTATTTTATTTGGAAAAAATATTAGTGCATTGATAGACTCAGGAAGTGACATTAATTTAATTTCGATTGACTGTTTTCAAGGTTTGAACGCGCCAAAATATGAGCAGAGCGTGATTTCGTTGAGTGGACTTGGTTCGACGGGTATTTATTCGTTAGGTTTTATCAAAACAAACATTTTTATAGACGGACAATGTTTCGAAGACGTAATTTTACATGTTGTGCCTAGGAATGTAATGCCGTTTTCTATAATTTTAGGCCAAGATTTTTTGAAGAATGTAACGTTTGTTATGGAAGGCAGTCGAGTACTTTTATTAAAGTCTAAAAATGATTGGAACCGTAACTTTATGTGTAGTTTTTGCGTTTCCGATGTTATAGGTTACATGAAGGATCCAGAGTTACAAGAGGAGGTAAGACAAGCTGTTGAGACGTATCGGCCTAACAAGACGAAAGAGGCTCCAGTTCAGTTGCGCATTACATTGAAGGATGACGTCCCGGTTGCGCAACGACCACGACGGCTGGCTTTGGCCGAGCAACAAGAGGTTGAGCGTCAGGTGAAGCAATGGCTAGAAGACGGGGTGGTTCGGGTAAGTTATTCCGAATATGCTAGCCCATTAGTGCTTGTCAAAAAGAAGGATGGTAGCACTAGAATTTGTGTTGATTACCGACAGATAAACAAAAAGATGGTGAAAGACGAATATCCGTTGCCAGTCATACGAGATCATATTGATAAGCTGGCAAAGGGAAGTGTGTTTAGTACAATTGATTTGCAAAATGGGTATTTTCATTTGACAGTTCACGAAGATTCTATCAAATATACTGCTTTTGTGACACATAACGGGCAATACGAATTTTTAAAGGCTCCGTTTGGTTTATCGGTATGTCCGAAGGTGTTCACGAGATTTATTAACGCGATTTTCGATTTAATTGCGATAGGAATTGTTCTGATTTTCATTGCTGACGTCATTATAATTGCAGAGCACGAGACACAAGCAGTTGAACGACTTAAGTTAGCACTAGTAAAAGATGATGTTGATGCTTTAAGCAGATATGACGGAGTAGTTACCAGAGAATTCCATGAGCAGATCAAGAAAGCTCAAGAACTAGATTGTGGTTTAAGGGCGATTAGAGAGATTTTGAGAGAAAAATCATACATGGAAAACTGTATGCAGAATGATATACTGTACAAAGGACTGCAATTAGTCATTCCACAGGGAATGGAAGGTGATATCATAAAAAGAGTACATGAGAATGGACATTTTGGAAAAAAGAAGATGGTGGAATTAATTAATAGAGATTATCATATACAAGATTTACATAAGAAGATAGACGAGTTTATGGTCACGTGTATTCCGTGTCTGCTGGCGACTAAGAAGAGTGGAAAACAAGAAGGTTTTCTTCATTGCATTGATAAGGGCAGTATTCCATTGCATACACTACATTGTGATCATATTGGACCTTTATCTGAAACAAAGAAGCAGTATAACTATATACTTACGATTGTTGACGCATTCACGAAGTTTGTTTGGGTATTCCCAACTAAGAGTACAACCGCGAAAGAGACATTGGACAAGCTAAGGATACATCAACAGGCTTTTGGTAATCCTTATAGACTTATTACAGATCGAGGAGCTGCGTTTACGAGCAATGAGTTTAAGGAATATTGTCAGACGGAGAATATTCAACATACGCTTATTACGACTGGAATTCCAAGAGGAAACGGACAAGTTGAAAGAATCCATCGCATTTTAGTATCAGTATTGACGAAGCTGTGCATTTCAGATCCAGGATTGTGGTATAAGCACGTTGCGAGACTGCAGACAGCTCTTAATAGCACGTATCAAAGAAGTATCGATACGACACCTTTTGAATTGATGTTCGGAACGAAAATGCGAACAAAGGAAGATATTGAAATATATGACATGTTATTGCAAGAGGAACGAGATGCTTATATCTGCAATCGAGAGCAACTAAGAAGTTCAGCGAAGGCGCAGATATTAAAGGTGCAAGAAGAAAATAGACGTAACTACAATAAACGACGCAAAGTTAGCACATTGTATCATATTGGAGATCGTGTGGCTATCATGAGGACGCAGTTTGGTACATGTTTGAAATTGAAACCTAAGTTTCTAGGACCTGACCGCGTGACAGCCGTGACGGGCAGGGACCGCTACGACATAGAGAAGGCAGACAGTTCGACAGAAGGGCCTACTCGTACTTCCACGTCAGCTGATTACATGAAGCCGTGGCCTAAGGGTCAATGAACTGCGGGTCAGTCAAAAGACGTTATGCTGCACTACACATAAGGTACAATTTTTATTTCTTATGTGATTTTGGTTTTGCAAAAAGTATTCGACTGACTGCCCCACTAACGATTTTTTTTTATGATTTGACTTTGTAAAATGATATGAGATGTTTACAATGAGATTTTATGATGGTTTGATGTTATGTTGAAGGACTATTTAGGTGTTACTGTTAAGGTTTTGTTTTTATTGTTTATGAATGACGGTTTAGTTTTGTTTTCAGTATAGGTAAGTTAGTTTAAAGATATTTGGTATTGTGTAACTTTAGGTACGGTGTGCCTGAGGACAGGCACAAGCAGGACGGCCGAGCTGTAGGAATGAGTGGTTTACTGAATGACTGATTGAATGTGATGATCGAATGAGGGAGATGGAGTGAATGAGTGTCGGAGAGAAAGACGTAAGACGTGTGCGCGAAAGGACGTGTTTGCTTTGACTATTTTAACTAAGATTGTGTATTTTTTGAGTTTCTTAAGAATTATATTTTATCTCGCCAGTTAAAGTGTTTCTTTAAAGTAAAACTCTACAGGTATATGCGTTTAGGGTGAGAGGTTGTTTGTTTGTTTGTTTGTTTGTGCGCAAACGAATGTTCACGTTTATCTCCAGAACGGTTTGACTGATTTAGATGCGGTTTTTACCCACGACGGAACGGAGAAGGTATATGCGTTTAGGGTGAGAGGTTGTTTGTTTGTTTGTTTGTTTGTTTGTGCGCAAACGAATGTTCACGTTTATCTCCAGAACGGTTTGACTGATTTAGATGCGGTTTTCTGTAATGGCTTCGTAATTTATCGACGGTGGTTCTTAGATAGGTGTTATAGCGTTTGTCCGCTAGGGGGCGCTACAGTAATCATTTTTCACTCGAAAAAAGACCTTCGAATGTTCCCAATTATCTTCAGAATGGATTGACTGATTTTGATGTGGTTTTCCGTAATGGATTTGATGTTTATCTAAGATGGTTCTTAGATAGGTGTTGTAGTGTTAACCCGCAAGGGGGCGCTATAGTAAACATTTTCCATTTAGCTCTAGAAAGATTTGACTGTCTTTGATATGGGTCTCTTTAACGGGTTTGATGACTGTCTGTAATAGTTTTAGAAAGGCGTTCATATGTATATCAAGGAGGGCGCACGGCAGTGCCCCCGCCAAGATAAACAAAAAAGAAGACGGGGCACTAACTAACTATTTTCACACCGTTTGGTCTTAATACTAGCTTTTATTTGACCTGCAATGTATGTAGGTACCTATGTAAATAATATACATATGTATGTTTGTATTCATGTTTGGGTCTTGCAAGTTTAATTTGCCACACTTTTAGCTATCGTATTGTCTTGAATTTTGGCACACTAATGTAAATCTTGTAATAATACAATAATCTGGTAGTGACATCCTGGGTATGTAGCCAGGATCGTCTCCACAGAAAGAAACTCTTCAATAGTTTACGGCACAGGCGCGGAACTTAACAGAATTACCTATTAAATTTTATTGGCACTGTGTTTGTACGATAGAATAGACGCAACTTGATATTGCAGCTAGGATCGTCTTCCCAAAAAGGAACTCCTCGATGGTTAATAGCACAAATTCATAAAACTTTGCACGATTATTCAATTGCAATGACAATACATTATATGCTTATACATCACCTGATGCTGTAGCTAGGGTTGTCTCCTCTTCCCTAGAGTTTCAAGAAAGCTAAAATGTTGTATGACTTGGCCGTTTCATATTTAAATCTGTTCGTATGACATGACAATTAAGACCCGCGAAGTAATTTCCTACCGTAAGTAGGTCTATCAGAAAGTCTGACCAATACGAGTGTATGTAAATGTTGATCAAAGGAGTATGGCAAAAAATTGAGTGTTAGATAATGTCATGGAATAGATCTATGAACGGCCAAGCTGTACTTTTTAAATCAAGATGTAAGGCTAATAAAGACAGGGCTCAGGCTCCGTTTCCACCAGGGATGTGCGAGGATTTGTTGCGAAGAATGTGTTTTTTATGAACCAATAGACACATAACATTTACCTCGCTTCACTCCGCTCAGCTTCCACCAGAGATGAGTGCAAGGATAGGGAAATGAAGCGTTTCTACTGGTTCATGAAAAACACATTCCTCGCAACGCAACCTCGCACATCTCTGATGGAAACGCAGCCTCATGCAGCCACTTGGCTTTTCCTAGCGTTTGAAAACCTTTTTAAAATTTAAGAGTTATTTATGAGGTTGTTAGTAAGTTTTGTGAATATTAGCCTCTGATTTTACATAAAATGTTTTGGTGAGATGAATTATTTCTTTAAAAATTTTAAAATAAAAAGCAAAATTAAAAATTTTGAAAAAACCCACGACGGTTCCTAATAGAAAAAGGGTTAAATAATTTTTATGAACATCCCCCGACTAAAAGTGATTACAAACGCAAAAACATCCGTCGGGGGCTGCCATTACTATCTCTCTGTTATATTTAAATTAAAATGTTAAGAAAAGCTACTACAAACATAACTATCCAATTTTAATTAATCACAAATTCATACAACTACACAAGATTAGTAATCCAATGTTATTTCAGTTATAATGTTAAGAAAACTACCATGAATATCTTTCCCTCATAAAGTAGTACATTCCCCACACAATTATAATTCATCACAAATTCATACAACTGCAAAATATAAGTTCATTTCGGTGCAGGTAATGGCAGCCCCCGACGGATGTTTTTGCGTTTGTAATCACTTTTAGTCGGGGGATGTTCATAAAAATTATTTAACCCTTTTTCTATTAGGAACCGTCGTGGGTTTTTTCAAAATTTTTAATTTTGCTTTTTATCTGTAATGGCTTCCTAATTTATCGACGGTGGTTCTTAGATACGTGTTATAGCGTTTGTCCGCTAGGGGGCGCTACAGTAATCATTTTTCACTCGAAAAAAGACCATCGAATGTTCTCAATTATCTTCAGAATGGATTGACTGTTTTTAATGTGGTTTTCTGTAATGGTCATACAAATAAACTAGTATAGCATCAATGAACGCCAACGTAGAGGCCAATCGACGTCGCCGTTACGCTACAAACATCAAAATGTTATGATTGGTTTTTGGAATCTTTTTGTATTTTTTATTTCAATTCCAAATTTTTGTTACTTTTGTCTAAGAGAAATTCGTGTCTGTACTGTCCAGCGGTAGTGTAGCAGTATAGCACGCGGCAACAGTGTTATAGAAATAGTAAATACTAATTATTTTTAAAAGTCGCTGAGCTAATGTCGTTCAGTTTGATGAGTACGATAGTTATATGTTTTAATTATTTTCTCCTGTTAATTGGCCTGGACCGATGCAGATGAAATACCGATAGATCGAGTAGCGAAGGATATATGAAAAGAAAGATAACCTAACCAACAAAAAGTTGGAAAACCCCCGACTTCGTAACTTTAAAGTTCAATATCTCAAAAATGGCTGAACCGATTTTGATGAAACATCTCTAAGAACCATCGCTAGAAAACCTGCTATCAAATAAAAAAAACCGCATTCAAATCGGTCCACCTGTTTAAGAGCTACAGTGCCACAGACAGACACACAGACAGACAGACACACAGACAGACACACAGACAGACACACATAGCGGTCAAACTTATAACACCCCTCTTTTTGCGTCGGGGGTTAAAAAAAAGAAAGAAATCATTTATTCGTGACAAAGTAGCATAGCATAACAAAAAAAAAGATATGACAGTAATTTATCCCGGAAAATTACATAGTTCTCGCGAGATAGCTTGATAGTCTTATATTTTGATATTGTTCTGAGATAGATATGTACATCATACGTAATTCATAGCTTATCCTACTAATATTATAAATGTGAAAGTTTGTGAGTGAGTGAGTAAGTATGTTTGTTACTCCTTCACGCTAAAATGGCTGGACGGATTTGGATGAAATTTGGTCAAAAGTTGGTTTATAACCTGCATAGGATACTTTTTATCCCAATATTCCCACGGGATAGGGATAAAATCTCTAAATAACAACCGCTGGGCTCAGTCATGAAATTTGACCATGATTGTTTTTAATGTAACGCCAATGGAAACAACGATTTCATTTTCGGAAATTCCCACGAGAATTAAAAAAAAATCCCGGATTTTCAATTCAGTTGCTAGACCATGATTTAGGCGTGCGAAGCCGCGGGTAAACACTAGTAAGTAATATAGATATCAATAGCAAGTTGATATTCAAAAGCATTCCGAATTGATGTGTTAACCGATGCTAATCTAAACATGATCCGGCAGCGGGTTCTATTCCAGGCCCTTGTCATTTTTTTAGAGGCTTAGTGTCGCTCGTGTCTAAGAGATTGGTTGATTTTTAATGCGTCTTGCCTGCTAAAGGGTAGCGTCCACATAAAATTGGAGCAACAACTTTTTTTTGCATAAAACTGACCGTGACTGACCCCTAGCCCACATGGTGTTAATTATAGATGAAGCCAACGGTGATATTATATACTTCTAAAGGTTTCACATCTAATGTGACGAAAATGAAATCTTTATAAGAATTACTTTGTTGTCCATCGGTCCGTTTGTTAAGAGAAGTATCTTTGTTCCATTCTCTATACAAACGTAGTCCCGGTCTCATTTGAAAACTAGGCAACAGAAGTAGATGAAATTTTGTAAGTATGGCCTAGACGTAATTAGCTCAAAACTCGATAAAAAAAAGGTGTCAACTTTGCACGAGGATTAGAGACTATAAAACATTTTTACAATAATCGAAAAAACCACAGGCATAGAAAATATAATGAAGATCTTGATTGTAAAATATCATTGATTTCTGTGCTACACTTTTCGTATAATATCAGGACAACTAAACCCAAAATTGAACCGCCCAAATTTTGAAAATCCTACAACTATCTCGATATATTAGCGGGAAATGTCTGTGGCTTTTCTACTTCGGTTACATCTTCGTTAATTACTTAATTTATTCTAGTCTAGATTCAAAAAGCATTCAGAGTTAATTATAACAGAGAAGAATATAATAGTTTATTAAAATACAAATTACAAGGTTTCATAATCTCAATAAATAAATTAGAAC
This sequence comes from Choristoneura rosaceana, assembly GCA_037349165.1. Lineage (NCBI taxonomy): Eukaryota > Metazoa > Arthropoda > Insecta > Lepidoptera > Tortricidae > Choristoneura > Choristoneura rosaceana. The sequence goes on from JAZBNJ010000007.1 coordinate 4,159,389, forward strand.
ATCTTTAATTAAGTTACGCAAATTTCTCTGTAATATAATATAGCAGTTAAATTGTAAACGAGCGCTGGTAACCCGTAAACATAAAGTTAAATAATGCCTGTAAACTAATCACCATTTAAAATTTAAACAGCAGTAAAACTACTAATATACCGTAAAGCGGTTTAATCTAGTTTAATGGCTTTACAAGCATTCATTGGCGAGTTTGTATTGATCTGATGGCACATATTACTCGTATACAAGGAGTCTCTGAACATAGAGCTTTAAATCCAAGGTTCGATTCTACTCACATAACTTAGCTACTTTTGTTCTGCAACTTTTTTTAAATCCATACTTAATATTATAAATGTGAAAATGTGTTTGTATGTTTGCCCGTCTTTCACGCCGTAACGGAGCGATGGATCGACGTGATTTTTTTTTTTTTTTTTTTTTTTTTTTTTATGTTATAGAGGCCAGACAAACGAACTAGTGGGTCACCTGATGTGGTGTGGTGTGATTTTTGGCATAGAGTTAATTTATGGGCCCGAGAGTGACATAGGCTACTTTTATCCCGAAAAAATGCACAGTTCCCGAGGGAACAGCGCGCGATAGCCGAATATCACGCGGACGGAGCCGTGGGCAAAAGTTAGTATTAAGTATATATGATCTGGTAAAAGCCGCGGGTGCACCTTGAATGGACACACACGCACACACACACGCACGCACGCACGCACGCACGCACGCACGCTCGCCCGCACTCGCTCGCACACACGAACGCACGTGCGTACAAACCTTTGCATTTATATTACTAGCTTTTGCCCGCGGCTCCGCCCGCGTGGTATTCGGTTATCGCGCGCTGTTCCCTCGAGAACTGTGCATTTTTCCGGAATAAAAAGTAGCCTATGTCACTCTCGGGCCCATAAACTATCTCTATGCCAAAAATCACGTCGATCCGTCGCTCCGTTACGGCGTGAAATACTGACAAACACAAACACACTTTCGCATTTATCATATTAGTATGGATTATTATTCTTATCACACATAATAAAGTATACAAAACATATGTTTAATTTAAATAATACTATTGCGATAAATTATCAGTCAGTTTGTAGGTACATGTCAATTTCAATATTGATGTAACGATCGCTGCGGTGTGCGTTGCGGCTCAAATTTATAATTTATTCCTCAACAGTCGATATGAAACAGTATGCTAACTATTAATATTAATTATTATTCAATAGAATAGGACGACCGGATGGCCCAGTGGTTATAGAACCTGACTATGAACCTTAAGTTCGAATCCCGGCCGGGACAGATATTTGTGTGAATAATACGAATGTTTGGTCTCGGGTCTTCGTTGTTTAATATGTATTTAAGTATGTATTTATCTACATATGTTTATCCGTTGCCTAGTGTCCATAACACAAGCTTTGCTTAGTTTGGGACTAGGTCAATTGGTGTCAAGTATCCCATGATATTTATTATTATTTATTTTTACGCATTTAATTTTTATTCAAGCGTATTTAGCCGTATTTTCCCCAATTGCCTGCGACTGCGTTTTTTTTATTATGTTACTAGGGTAATCACCATCCTGTTCCCCTGTCCATGTTGTCATCAAAAATCACATCAGCAAAAATCCCCTCACACCCGTTTGGATCTTACGTAATACTTGAATGATATAACATCCTCTGAATTTAGTTTCAAGCCGGGTCTACACTGAACGAGCCGCCGCATGAAGGCGGGTACTGACCATTGTTACAAGATGTTTCCCAGTGACATTACGTACTGACTAAATGAATGCTCACTGTGTAACATGTTACATTACGCCTCAAAATCGAACTGAAAATGGATACCGCGCGAGGCTGCTCTCTCCACTGAAAAGATAAAAAGATTTACTAACAGTAACAAAAAAAATGTTCATCATTATCATGTCAGCCGAAAGACGTCCACTGCTGGCCTCCCCCAAGGCTCTCCACTCAGACCGTTGTTGTGCTTTTCGTATCCACGGCGATCGAGAAAAATGTTGCTTGGTACATTACTTGAGTGACTACAAAACTAAGACCTACTAGTAGCTAAAAGTTAGGTGATGTCTTACAAAATCGTTTTGTAATATTAGCATAATTTTGGTTCCTAATTAGTAAATTTTGGCTAAACGTAAACAAACAACAACAACAACAACAACAATAACTCTTTATTTCACACCAACATATAGCAAACAATTACAGAAAACAGGTATATACACAGAGACTTTCTGAGGTAAGCAATAGGCGGCAACCTTTACAATGGAATGAATGGAGATGTGAGGAATAAATTTAAGCAGGTGCTGAATTTACATTACATTACAGCAATACACAAACGTACAAACAAACGTCACGTCGTGTCGTGGACAAACGTCAAGTAGCCAAACTAGTTCAGCTATACTTTTTTTTCAGTGCAGTGGAAACCCGGATTAAGAACTCCTCGTAACACCTACTGTTATGTAATGTGTACTGTGGACGCCGGTTCGTTTGTAACATTATACGGATTGACTTGTGAATAGTTTGTTAACGAACGCCATTTGCTTTAACGCCAATAAAATCAGATTTTTGAACTATTCAAGCTTAATTAGAAGTCTAAAACTGAACTGGATCCGGACGTTTTAAAAAAAAAGGTAATCTGAAAATGTTAATCAGAATCAAGAGCGCAATCGATTCCGATCGTTTATAAAAATGTCCCCAGTTTTTCATACAAAATTTTATGAGTCAGTTTTGTCACGCCCATACTGAGTGTATGAAAAAAACGTCGCAAAACTGTAATTTTTTGGGGGGACAATTTTTCAAACTGTCGGAATCGATTGTGCTCTTGATTTTGAGTAGGAAAAACCATATTTTTTCCAAAATTTAGAAAAAAAAGAAAGGGTTGGTACACTTTTTTCTGAAAACGCCCATCCTTGAAACTAATAATAATGTGCAATAAATATACACCCGTGTTATTTGTAATTGACAAGAAATATATGACAATTTATGTACGACCGAATACAGTAGGTACACCAGCGTTAATATCTGCCACAGCGGAGCGTGCAAAAATATCTGCCACGTTCTTCTGGCCCTAGAAATAAGAGTCGTGTCAGATATTTATGCACGCTTGTTGTGTCAGATATTGGTGCTGGTGACTGTACAATACAAATATTATTCATTGAACACTACAAATCAGTAGAATAAAATAAAGCAAAAATGTAAAGTGTGTTTTCATGTATTTTTTGGTTTATTTTGTGTGATTGTGTAAATTTTATTGTATTTGTGTGTCTTAAGTATTCGTGAATACATGTCTTATTTCTTTCTTTCTAAAGTATACAATAAGCGGTCTATCGCTTATCAATCTCTTCCAGACAACCATTTAGATTTTTTTTAAATAATACACAGGCTTGCGTTTGGTCACAATCACGCCTGATGGAAAGCAAGGATGAGGCCTACAATGGAGCACGCTTGCCTAGTAAATGCTCATTCACTCTAGACCTGAAAGCGGCCAAATTATAGTGTTCAGAAAACACAGTCGCAGGCAGGGAATTCCACTCTTTAGATATCGAAACTAACATATTATTCTTCAAGTACTAACATAAATTCAAATTTGTTCGATTGAGTTCTATCATGGTTCTATCTTAATTTAAATATTAATATTTGACTGTCAATGTTTCTCCAATCAAGTAAACTGACCATAAAATCACTATGAACCTAAAATCCCATACTAATTCCAATCCCATGAATTCATCCTCATTACATATTTAAACAACAAAACGGATCATTTGCTACAAAACGTATTAAAATTATAAAAGGTGAAATACCTTTAGAGCATTGTGAAATTTGACTCTGTTTGAATAGTTAATTGACTTAGAATCAATCCTTTTATACTCTGTGGCTTAATAAAAGCAGATAAATACGATTCAGACTTTCGTTTGGGGGTGGGAGCCAAGTTTAGTTAGTTTTTTTGCTGTTGTTGGTTTAGAGTTGTAGTTTCATTATCATCATCATATCAGCCGTAGGACGTCCACTGTTGGACACAAACATCCCCCATATACCTAAAGTTTCTTCTGTTGGCAGCGGCCTGCATCCACCGTGAACCCGCGGCTTTAACCAGGTGTACTATTATATATTCTGTGACCAGGTCATCCGTTCATCTCGTTGGTGGACGTCGTACGCTGCGCTTGCCGATTGAACCGTGTTCGGTTTTAGCTCGCTCCCTAAGCTACTCTTATTAACTTTTATTTTATTTCTTTTATAAATAAATTAAAAAAAACTAGTCCTCAACAGTCATCTGTTTTCCGTGCTATATGGCCTGCTCATTGCCAATTCAACGAGCTAATTCGCTGAGCTATCTCGGTGACCCTCGTTCTTCTAAGTAGGTACTCGTATCTCTACATTTCTGATTTGACCCCGTAGAGAAACATTAAGAAAAGCTCTCTTCATAGCTCTATAGCCTTTTTAGTGTCAAATGACACAATGATAAACCGGCCAAGTGTGAGTTGGACTCGCGGACGATGGGTTCCATAGATACCATTATCTATACAACATTAGCAAAAAAATATCTTTGTTGTAAGTATGGGAGCCCCCCTGAAACATTATTATTTTATTCTATTTTTAGTATATGTTGTTATAGCGGCAACACAAATACATAATCTGTGAAAATTGCTACTGTCTCACTATCACGGTTCATGAGATACAGCCTCGTGACAGACGGACGGCCGGACGGACAGCGGAGTCTCAGTAATAGACTCCCGTTTTTACCCTTTGGGTACGGAACCCTAAAAATGTACGGCTGTACGATGGGTACTGAAACTACTTGAAGGAGCACGATAATTATGAACTTACGATAAAATACGATAGAAAAACACTATGGACATCTTTTTTAATGCTTCTCTCACACTCTGGGTTTCTCTTATATTAATAAATGTTTTCATTGTCACCAGACTGGACACGCGAGAAGGTGTGACGTCACACTGGTCGGACCCTGGCACCCTGGGCACCAGGGCTACCTTCCGCAGCGACACCAGCCCAGCTGTTCTGGTGCTCACCAAACTCAGGTAACAAACTAGATAGAGCATAGGCAAATAATAAGTGGACATTATTCTAGGTCCCGGGTTCGAATCCCGGCCGGGTCAGACATTTGTATGAATAATACGAATGTTGGTTCTCGGGTCTTGGATGTTCAATATGTATTTAAGTATGTATTTATCTATATAAGTATGTTTATCCGTTGCCTTGTGTTCATAATTATTAGTTTGGGACTAGGTCAATTGGTGTCAAGTGTCCCATAATATTTATTTATTTACTAGCTTTTACCCGCGGCTCCGCCCGCGTAGAATTCGGTTATCGCGCGCTGTTCCCTCGGGAACTGTGCATTTTTCCGGGATAAAAAGTAGCCTATGTCACTCTCGGGCCCATAAACTATCTCTATACCAAAAATCACGTCGATCCGTCGCTCCGTTACGGCGTGAAAGAAGGACAAACATACAAACACACAAACACACTTTCGCATTTATAATATTAGTATGGATGGATGTAGAAGAAAATTTATTTAAACAAACGCATTATTCTGAAGGTACGATATACCGCACCTTCGTACGATGGTTATAATTTTCCTTGTAAGTTTGATATGGTACTTACTACCATTCTGAATTTTTTCAAATTTTTCCACCCACTCGATTTTAATGAAAATATGCACTTTAAAGTTGCATATTTTGCAAACGAATCACTGAATCGAAAAATCATTTTAGCAATCCATTTGGACATTGGACGCCGTGATCCTTGGTCGCTTTATGCTGACTTTGAGTTGAGTATAGAGAGTATGTGAGAGTAGAGAGACTTCAGTTTTTTTTACCCTATCTTACGTGATGAAAAGTGCAAATGAGGTCAAAGTATATCTCACTATTTCAGTCTATTCACTCATGCCTTGAAGAAATTTATCCGGAAATACAAACGGTGGGAGCGGATTCCATTTACCTTTCAGCCTTTTTTTGTTTTAATTTACAAACGATTATCTAAGTACAAACGTAATAAAATAATATGGAACTTGTTTTTAGAGTTTAAGATTTCTACAGCTTGTATTTTTGATACTACCTCAAACTTTTAAGGCCCTAATAATCATGTTTTAACATGTTTTATTAAAAAAAAAATAGAGTTATTATTTTCCTTACAAAATTAATTAGCACGCAATGTATCACTACGTGGTACTACTTTGTTTTATTCAAAACGTCGCATTTGTTGACGTGACAGCTGTCACAGAACGCTACTCTCTTGTTTCACGCTTTCTTGTTTTACGCAATACATTGCTGCTCGAAAATATTTCAAAAATTAATTACGCTCTGGTAGTTAAGTAATTCTAAATTAAAAATTTGTTTTGATATCGGTTCACAGCATTTAAATCTTCGTCTGGCAGTTTGAGGTAGTATCAAAAATACACGATGTATTTGTTTAAATAAAACTTCCCGCGTCGTTTTCCCTTTATATTTGCTAACTTCAGAAAGATTTTTATAAATAAAACATTAAGGTACAAGGGCAAAGCAGTATCTAGTTACCCAATCAAAATAAACGAGCGCTATTCGATACCCTTTGTACGCTGCGATTCCAACGGGGTGCAAAGAGGTTAAAAGGGGCGCTTATAAAAATAAGGTAAAGGGGTTGGATAAATTCTTGCTCAGGGTGTTAGGTGCGTTGTGTGTCAAATAAGCAAAGATAAGTCTACAATCTACAATGGATAAGTCTTCTGACGGGATTCGATTTGTGGCATTCGAACATGGCGGATGTAGACAATATCTAATTTTGCTATTTCTGTTTCTTTGGCTAGTTGAAGTATAATTTTGATAGTGTTTTATGCGAAGTTAACCTTAACAGTGAACAGTGATTACAAAATTCTATATTGCTCTCGTGTCTGACATTTTTTAATGCGCAAGTTGTTTCCACGTGGTTTCTGGAATTTTACTATCAAGTTACAAAAACTACAATCACCGTACAACGTTGCCTCTCGAAAGAGAATACTTAGACACTGGCGAAATTGTCCTATTAATTAGGACAGGAGCCATATTTTATTTATTTACTTATTTATTTCACTGTAAAGTCATGTACATTTTAAAATAGAAGATGAAGTCTTCTGACATTTCAACCGCTATCCTGTCGCGTATATTGCAGAAATGAATGGCTTCGAGAAAAGTATGGTACGGCCGTGCCTTTGTTTTTATTTTGCTCGACTTGGTGGGGGCACTACCGTGCCCCCAGATAAGCAATAGTGAACAAGAGGGTTTTTGCCATAGTTCCCGTTCGGGCCCAGTGCGGATTGGGAACTTCACACGCACCATTGAATTTCTTCGCAGTTTTGTGCAGGTTTCCTCATGGTGTTTTCCTTCACTGCAAAGCTCGTGGTAAATTTCAATTTTCGCACATGAATTTCGAAAAACTCACAGGTGCGAGGAGGGGTTTGAACCCACGACCTTCTACTTGAGAGGCGATAGGTCAAACCAAAGAGAATATAAGGTCAAACCAGTAAGCCAGCACGGCTTTAGCTCTCTTGTTCTGCGAGGAGGCCTGTGCCCAGCAGTGGAACGTATATAGGCTAGGATGGATAGATGAAGCCACTTCAGTACACCGGAGTCCTTACGAATGGTAGCGAAGCGGAGTTCGTCATCGCCACTTGAAGACTTTGACCTTAAACTGGTGACGCCCTACAATAGTATTCCGGATTCCATCACGCAAAGAAACTTCTAGCAGTTCTTTCTATAGCTCGTTGCGTGACTCTGAGCCTTTCCAAGCCAACAGTCAAGGACCATTTAGGGGAACAGGACTTTACTGAACTGACTCCTAACTGAACTGAACTCTTATTACAAGCTTATATACCTAATCTTAATCTATTGCCTACGCTACTAATCTATGGAGACCTATCTGAATCAATGCGCGTGAGATCAATAGCGCACTCCTATCGGCACGATTCAGATAAGTTATTTGCCAGCCATGGCACAGACCACGTCTCAGAGCCGTAAGTCATTATTGGCAACACACACTGGTTGAAAACTTTAGTCTTCATACACCGCGGAATATTTTCTTAATCTTGTCATTATCATCATCATCATCATGTCAGCCGAAAGACGTCCACTGCTGGACCTAGGCCTCCCCCAGGGCTCTCCACTCAGACCGGTATTGTGCTTTCCGCATCCACCGCGATCCCGCGATCTTACCTAGGTCGTCGCTCCATCTTGCTGGAGGCCTACCGACAGCCTATCTTGGCGAGGCCTATCTTGTCATTATGTTATTTGGTAAATAAATATATAAACATATTTAAAGTTTTTATATCCTTTTACCAGCTTAATCGTCATCTTTCACATCCGACCTCGGAATTCTGATACTTCGACAAAAACCGTTATGGTAGTAACTACACAAGTTTTAATGGGAGTAAAAACGGATCGCGATAAAACTTTATAGGGCGAACGTTAACTGACAAGAAGTTTGCTTTACTTTTTACAACTAGTTTGCAAGTTAATTGAAGTTCCCGGGGATTGTCTTGGTTAAGACTGGCTTCAATAAACTGACTTTAGACTTTTTCTAACAATACAAGGGAAGTTTGTAGTAAAGCAGTCGGTTAAGAGCTCCAAGCTATTTTGTATGCGCTTCTTTTTAGTGTGACTATTCTTCGGGACTTTTGTTTAGGAGTCCGTAGTTTTTTTATGATAGGGGAATAGCGAGTGATCACCTGCTGTTAAGCAATCACTGCCGTGCCGCACCCATAACATAAGCTGAATTAGGAATGCGTTGCTGGCTCTTTGCGAAAAGAGGAGGAATTAACTATAAACCTAAAATTAGTTTGCTCACTCGTGTCACGACCTTTTTTTTTTTTTATTCGACTGGATGGAAAACGAGCAAGTGGGTCTCCTGATGGTAAGAAATCACCACCGCCCATAAAAATCTGTTACACCAGGGGTATTGTATATGCGTTGCCAACCTAGAGGCCTAAGACCTTACGATACGAACATTGTTCCATAGATAGGGTGCTCATGCAGCTTCTCCTCCACACTATAAGAATACACACAAATCACAAACACAATTATCACCTCCACCATTCAACACCGACGTGTTTCGAACTCAATCTAAGTAAGTCCTCAGGGTAACACAACAATTCACCATGCAACCAGATGTTACCGGTACCGAGGCTGACTGATGCATGACAAATACGAGTACGAACGTCGTTTTCCATCTCGAAAAGTGTTATTCGCTGTATCTAGAAAGAAGAAAGAAGACATTTATTCACTAACACAGAAGACACACATATACAGCAAAATTTATACACGAAATAATAAACCAAAAAATAATAGTAAAAATAAATCAACATGAAATATAGCTACACAATTTTGTGTGTCCCCGCGAAAGTGAAACGGTCGCTGACTCAGCATTATGCTGAAGCGTTAGACGCCTGCAGCATCATAGCATCTGTACTATAAGCGTGTTAATGTTTTTTTTCTTACAGACCGGAGGACAGCGGGCAATACCGGTGCCGGGTGGACTTCATAAAGTCACCGACGAAAAACACAAGACTCAACTTAACCATACTAAGTAAGTAAAAAAAAAAAATACAACCGAATAGATAACCTCCTCCTTTTTTGAAGTCGGTTAAAAAATAGTCTATTGAATCAGGCTTTTTTTTAATACCACGTCGGTGGCAAACAGGCATGCGGCCCGCCTGATCTTAAGCAATTACCAACGCCTAGGAACGCTTGCAACACCCGAAGAATCACTCGCGCGTCGCCTGCTTAAACCTTTTTATACCCCTTTTGAAGACCTCCATGCTGTAACTCGCTGGGAAAACCACGGCAGGAACTTTTTTTTTCTCTTTATTGGGGTTAAAAACAGATACAGACACAATTAAAAAGTACCTAAAAGTAAATTAAAATAATGCGATAAGTATAGTATATCCTTAAAACAATTCCCACTAAGACTTATTGGAAGATGTGGCAATTTAACAATGTAACAGTAATTAATGGTAAGTTCATTCCACAATCTAAGTGATCTATGGAGAAAACACCTTTTAAAGGCGTTACTTTGCGGAGGTCCATATCAATGAATTATAAACAACTAGAATATACCCGCGGCTTTGCACGCGTAAACTATTTGATCTGGCTACAAATTCCGGAATTTTATAAAATTTCCCTGCACGGGAATTCCCAAAATTTATATCGTGGTCTTCATTAAGGTTGTGTTAAGAACAACTGTCCGATTCAAGACTAAACCCAGCCATTGAAATTTCAAGATTTTATCACTATTCCGCAGGAAAAGCGGGATAAAAAGTAGCCTATGTGTTATTTCAGATATTATTTCACAAAAATATATATTATTGCACAAAAAAGTTCATATACGCGTGTCTCAAGCGGATGACACTCGCGCTCGCACTGGTCCCAACCGGGCCGAGATATCGTGTCCGTGAGCACTGTCTATGTGTGCGTTGCTCGAGCGCACTTGTATTTGTATGGAGATTGACTTCTGTACTATCCGTGTTTTGTGGTCGCGGGTAGATAGATAAAAAAACTTTATTCAGAATCTCGCCATAACAAATGGTAAACAAAGCAATGGTTTTAAATGGTAAGCAAAGTAATAACTTTGTTATTACTTTGTTATTGTTTTGGTTCATACGAAAATACCTTTAACATTTAACTTTTCACAAAAATAATTACACTTCTAGAGAACTTTTGAATTTCTTTGTCTGTACTAACATCTTTTAGTGACGTGGGTGGTACAATTTAGATCATCCAAACCCACACAGTGTAACTAAGTAAGCAATCTACAAACTTGAGGATTGACACAATGGATTTAGAATATTACAACCGCTGGAGACAGGCGATGCAAAAGACAGCGTTTATATTCGCGTATATTAGAGCAAGATATTATATGAGACCATTTTACTTCCGCACTAAGGTTACTGACATAGTCCGAAGAATTGCGAAACTAAAGTGGCAGTGGGCATTGCTCGCAGGACTGATGGCCGATGGGGTCGAAAGGTTCTTGAATGGCGTCCGCGGACCGGGAGACGAGCTGTCGGTGGGCCTCCAACAAGATGGAGCGACGACCTGGTTAAGATCGCGGGATCGCGGTGGATGCGAAAAGCACAAGACCGGTCTGAGTGGAGAGCCTTGGGGGATGCCTATGTCCAGCAGTGGACGTCTTTCGACTGACATGATGATGATGATGATTTTCCTTCCGCACTATGAAGGTGTACCTAATACATGTACTGTACAGTGTACAGTAAAGAAACCGGCCAAGACAGTGTCGTACATTTTTGCAAATTTTTCCACCCACTGGTTTAGGTTTTAGAGGGGGGGGAGACGCTCGATTTTTATGAAAATTTGCACTTCAAAGTTGAATATTTTGCAAACAAATCATCGAATCGGAAAATTGTTTTACTCATAGCAACCCTCTAATGGTTTTAAAAGAACTATCTAACGATATCTCACTCTAAAATATTAGATGAGAAAAAAAATCACCCCCACTTTACGTGTATGAGTGATTATTTTTAATTTTTTTATTGTACCATTTTGTCGGCACGTTCGATCAATAATTACATACGTCGGCACAGTTTACATATATATTCGTGCAAAATTACAGCTTTCTAACATTGATAGTCTCTGAGCAAAACCGCGGACGGACGGACAGGCTCTGACAGACATGGCGAAACTATAAGGGTTCCGTTTTTTCCATTTTGGCTACGGAACCCTAAAAAGATAAGAAATTAAAAATATTCGTGATATTAAAGGTTAAGGGTAGGGTTGATAGTAGGGTAGGGTAGGGTAATGTTACATACATTAATATATATATATAAATATGATTTGTATGTTCGAAACGGTCTGTGTTCACGTACGGTGAAATAACACGTTTAAGAGCTACGGTTCCACAGACAACAGAGACACACCAGACACACAGCGGTCAAACTTATAACACCCCTCCTTTCGCGTTGGGGGTTAAAAATAGTAGTCTTGACCGCAGTGAGCACAGTGCTATGAATAGTGAAATATCGCACATGGTCGCGGCTGTGCCGTAAACCGTGGCCGTTAACCGGGTCAAACGTTTAAACTGAAATTTACGAGTTGCTCTTTGCGTTGACACTTTTCTGTTGGTTGTACTAAAAAAGGTGTGTTCAAAATACTACGGAAAGTTTTCTGTGTCTACACTATTTAAAAAAAATGTTTTTAAGAAATGTTGCGGGCTGATCTGTATTAAATGTACATGAATTGTTATTCTATGTAAAATAATAAGGTACTTTTATTTATGAACAATTTATGCATAAGTTTTAATTAATGTGTTGGGAACTTAGACATCCCAACTGGCTTTTTTATTTTAAGTTGTTTTAACGCAAATTTACTAAATATATTGTAATTATTTAAAAAAATATTTCTCTTTTGTTAAATCAGTAATTTTTCCTTGTTTCACACTTGTCGTTCATCAAAGTTTCACGGCACACCACTAAAAAATTGTTCATAAATTATGTACCTATCTCCTGTTGTCCTATATTGTAAATATTGAGCAAGCCAGTAGAAATAGGGTTCTATGGACGCTTCGCCACTGGATCCTCCCTCCCCGGTCGTTTAAATTTTTCACCTCGTATAAAATTTAGAAAATAAAAGCAAAGATCTTAGAGTGTTTAGCCCTTACGGAGATTCATCATGCAAAAAAAATACTGACAGGAGGCCGCAAATTTACATTCTGTACGCAGCAATATTAAATATTTTATTCTTGCCAAGTTTTACTTCACTATCAGCTTTGGAGTAAATCCCGTTAAGTACCCCTTTCGTAACAAAGCAGATTGCGATCAAACGGCCTAAATAAATCTCGTCGCCACCCAAGGTCACGTGAAAACGTACACAGAAAAATAATGCACCAGAAAGTTGTTTAGTCAGAAAACACGCCGCTAGCTTTGACGGAAAAAGATTTGAATACGTTAAGGGTAAAGACGTGCGTAATTCTTTGAGTTGTGAGTCACGTAATTTTTGCTACATTGAGTTTAAACGATACTCCAGAAGGGCTACTACGAAATTCGAAGTTCGTATCGCACCGTCCCTTTCACTCGCGTATTAAATGAAATAAGCGTCAGCGGGACGGCAACATACGAAGTTCCAGTTTTACACTTCGTGGCATAGGACCTGTTTCGTTCATGCGACGACGCAAAGCTATCTCACTCACATGCGAAATCTCGGCTAAATTTCCTTGCGGCGAGAGGGTGGCGAGGGAATCTTCAGTATTTCACTATTGAGTGGATTCAACCAGTATTTTCTTCTATTGTCGTCTTCTGAATCTTCTAAAATAAATATGCTTCGTAAGCACACAACGATTTTATCGTAAGACTTAGTATCCATTGCACATGCAACACTAACACAAATTACGCTCGTCGGCTTTGCGTATGCACATGTGCGTGTGTCAGGATCTTCTAATCGTTATTGACAAAATTGTTTCTATTTAATCGAAATTCGAAGTCGTGACTTGGTATATTTCATCAAAAATTCGGCGGTGCTGAGTCCAACTAACCGAACATTCTGCTGAAATATTTCCTTGTAAAGAGCTTGAATGGGAAAGTTAATATAAATTACTATCAACAGAAAGCGTGTGTTAAAAATGCGGCTGATCAGGCTCAAATACTCAAGCACCGCAAGTCATCATCATCATCATCATATCAGCCGAAAGACGTCCACTGCTGGACATAGGCCTCCCCCAAGGCTCTCCACTTAGACCGGTCTTGTGCTTTTCGCATCCACCGCGATCCCGCGATCTTAGCCAGGTCGTCGCTCCATCTTGTTGGAGGCCTACCGACAGCTCGTTTCCCGGTCCGCGGACGCCATTCGAGAACCTTCTGACCCCATCGGCCATCAGTCCTGCGTGCAATGTGCCCCGCCCACTGCCACTTCAGTTTCGCGATCCTTCGGGCTATGTCAGTAACCTTAGTTCTACTGCGGATATCATCATTTCTGATTCTATCCCGCAGAGAAACCCCGAGCATAGCCCTCTCCATAGCCCTTTGAGTGACTTTGAGCTTCCTTATGAGGCCCATCGTTAGCGCCCACGTCTCGGATCCATACGTCATCACTGGCAACACACACTGGTCAAAGACTTTTGACTTCAAACACTGCGGTAATTTGGACGAAAAAACACTGCGAAGCTTCCCGAACGCTGCCCAGCCGAGTCGGATTCGACGAGTGACCTCTTTCTCGAAGTTGGACCTACCTAACTGGACCGTCTGTCCTAGGTATACATAGTCGTCAACAACTTCGAGCGCAGAGCCTCCGACTATTACGGGAGTTGGCACTACATGAACATTAGACATGACTTTCGTCTTGTCCATGTTCATTCTCAGGCCAACTCGGAACCGCAAGTACTCCTCCTTAATAAAGGATTACGAGTTTGCGGCGCTTGCTGTTGAAACCTTAGGGCCCTGGTCAGCCGACATGAAGTTTTTTATAAAAGCCCTGTCGTCCCGGTTGGTCGACGCTTCTGGGGACCCAAGAGCTGGCGCGTACTTATCCCAGCGGATCTCACTTGCGGTCCAAAGGGGTAATGCGGCCAGCGTCATGGGAACCATGCCACAAGCAGACGTTTTAGACGGGGTATTCTTTTTATAATAATTTTCATTTTCATAGTTAGTTTAGATATCTTAGGTTAGCTCTTTTTTAAGTATGTGTATGTGTGTGATGTATATTGTATTACAGTATTTACTATGTTTTCAGTATAGAAGTTAACATAATAATGATATTGTAATCTGTTAAAAATTAAAATTCAATTAAATTTTTCGCATCGAATCGAGTTGTTCTTAGCTACAATCAGAACGGAACCTATTGTTTTCTTTCTCCTCTTGTTTACCATTTTCGATTTATTTAATGATAGGAACTTAACCACTTGTCTGTTTGAGGTTCACAACTAAATAATATAATGGAACGTAGAAATAAAAGAGTACCTCCTCTGTATACGCAACTGTGTCTGTCGAAAGGCGTTCAAAGATGGCGCCACAGTAGCAACATACATGGTCATCATCATCATCATCATCTCAGCCGTTGGACGTCCACTGTTGGACATAGGCCTCCCCCATAGCGCTCCAGTTGCTTCGGTTGGCAGCGGCCTGCATCCACCGTGAACCCGCGGCTTTAACCAGGTCATCCGTCCATCTCGTTGGTGGACGTCCCACACTGCGCTTGCCGATCCGCGGCCTCCACTCGAGAACTTTTCGGCCCCAACGGCCATCTGCTTGTTGCCACATCAACGAGCTAATTCGCTTGGCTATGTCGGTGACCCTTGTTCTTCTACGTACTCGTATCTCCTCATTTCTGATTAGATCCCGTAGAGAAACCCCAAGCATAGCTCATAGACATACATAGTAATGCATTGATAATGTTAACGAGATTAAGTCGCCGGACAAGTGTCCGGTGTATGTACACTTTCATTGTAAGCCATACAACACCGCAAGTCCGGCAAAAAAACCGGTCCGTTGTCCGGTGAAAACAACGGACGTCTACAAGCGGCTTTAGGGTTCCCTTTGTCACCCTTAACCCTAAAGGTATGGTTCTCATCAAAAACTTTTTGTTTACTTTATCTCCTGTCCAAAACAAACAGTGTCGGGTATTGTAATTGTTTTATAATATCGTTAAGCAGTCGTCGAAGTTTTCGGGGCCATTCTATCTCTGGGAAAGATACTGTTTTCTGATATAGACCAACATTTAGTTAAGGTGGTTCGTGGACGAAGCACGTTTGTGACGCAACTGTCCCACTGCTCGGCAAAGACGTGTTTTAAGTGTGATACTTACATCAAGTTGCTAATGTCAATCCAGAGGCCATATTGCCTAATGTTTCTGACAGTCGCGATCGCAATCAAATGACAGCTTTTGTATGCGAAATCTGTCATTTGATTGCGATCACGAGCGTCAGAAACATCGCGGCAAGTTAATTTTTGCACGCCGAAATTTACAGGTTGTCTGTGACATCGGGGCTTGATATGCAAGGTTCGATGCTACTCGCATAACTGAGTTAGCCATTTATCTGCTGATATTTTTAACAGTTTCGTCGACTAATTTTTAATTTTATGGTAAATTTATTGCCTTGACATTTTAATTGTTTTATTTATTTACTAGCTTTTGCCCGCGGCTCCGCCCGCGTGGTAGGTATTTGGTTATCGCGCGCCTTGGGAACTTGTCATTTTTCCGGGATAAAAGGTAGCCTATGTCACTCTCGGGCCCATAAACTATCTCTATGCAAAAATCACGTCGATCCGTCGCTCCGTTACGGCGTGAAAGACGGAAAAACACACAACCTATAATTTGATAAACATGTACCTGTAATGTTTTCCTACTTCTATTTATGTTTTTGTATGATGTATTATCTGATGGTGATCCTTAATCCATACTTAATATTATAAATGCGATAGTGTGTTTGTATGTTTGTGTGTTTGTCCGTCTTTCACGCCGTAACGGAGCGACGGATCGACGTGATTTTTGGCATAGAGATAGTTTATAGGCCCAAGAGTGACATAGGCTACTTTTTTATCTGGAAAAATGCACAGCTCCCAAGGGAATAGCTCGCAATAACCGAATACCACGCGGGCGGAGCCGCGGGCAAAAGCTAGTTCTATCATCAATAGTTTACAATACAATACATTAACCGGTGCTTCGAACTTCGTGCACGGCCGTCCTTAAAGTAATAGAAGCTGTTGAACTAAATTACTATAGCCCGGGTCTCCTTCAACGTAACGGTCGCATTTTTCTACCCAGATCGTCAGAGAAGCTGTTTTGCGGCTATCCGATACGTTTACGCACTTCCAATTTGGGGTATTCCAGCCCGTTACGGTTTTAGTGGCTTTTTTATCGAGGGTATGTCTCCCGAACTTTCTTAGGTCATTGACAGGGGTGGGAGCTCTCAGCTCGACTTGTTCGAGAACAATTTGTTATCTACCCATCAAATCCAATCTAGTTGCCACCCAACAGTAACACTGACATTCGTACATGTACAGGGCCAATCAACTTTTTTACCGACACTTTGGGCGTCTACTGCGTTACCAAAATTGTCTCTGGCGTTACCAAAAAATCGTACTTCCAACAATATATTTCACGGTTTAATAGGTTGAACTTACGTAGAATGGCATGCATTCTTGTACACCATCTATTAAATTATAGAAAAAACATGTTTACTTACAAAAATCTGCAATTGTTTGAAAAATGTCGCAGACAGATTAGTGTCGGTAAAAAAGTTGATTGACCCACAATAGAACTCGATCGCCGCGCCATCTAAGGTCTAGTTGTAGTTAATAAGTTTTTTTGTTATTTTTTTTGTTAATTCAAGCTTTTTTCTGACTGTATTTTTTGTTGTCTGTACTTGTATTGTCATTCAAAATTCAATCCGTAACAAATTTTAAGTCGATGCCATTAACCGTTGAGGAGTTCTGTCCTGCAGAGACGATCCTGGCAGGACCACCAGGATGTCACTACCAGATTATTTTATTGTCCTTAAATTTACATAAGTATGCCAAATTTCAAGTCAATCAGACCACACATACATACATGGTGAAATAAAAGCTTGTAAAAATAAACGTTAAATTCGTTCCCAACGTTGTAGAGGAGTTGAGTGACATGCACACCTACAGAGAAATCTCACTAAGATTATAAATGCGAAAATTTATGTGCGCATGTCTCATCAATCATCATTCATCATCCCAGCTTATAAACGTCCCACTGCTGGGGACAGGCCTCCTTTCAGATTGAGAGGACACAGCGCGGAAGGTGTGCGTGGAAGTCAAATGGTTGAGCGCTGAACAATTATTATTATCTGTGTGTAGAACAACTATTGTAACCGCTTCTCATGTAAATAAATGAATTTTAATTTGAAATGGTGGGGTCACAAGTCAAAAACCGTGTGCTTTATCGTGTAGGACTAACGTCGTGAGGAAACTTGCACACCCTGCGAAGCAATTTGATTGTTATGTGTGAAGTTCCCAATCCGCTCTGGGCCCGCGTGGAAACTACGGCCCAAGCCCTCTCACTTTGAGTGAAGACTTGTACCCAACAGTGTGACGTATAACGACTGAGATGAACAAGACTGTTATTCATTATTTGTCTACAAAAAATTACAGCAACATAGATGCACAGAAAAACCATAAAAAGAGACCAGCGCTGGGAATCGAACCCAGGTCCTCAGCATTACGTGCTGCATGCCATACCTTTACACTACCACTAGACAGGAGTACTGACATGAATTTCTCCTATGCACCACATATCTCAGCTTGTTTTTTGGAGAAATTCGTGTCTGTGCTCCTGTCCAGTGGTGGTGTAGCGGTATAGCACGCGACATGGAATGCTAAGGACCTGGGTTCGATTTACAGCACTGCTCTCTTTTTCTGGTTTTTCATGCATCCATGTTTCAGTTTTTATTTTCGATATGAGTTTTACGGGATGCCGTAAAAGTTACAAAATTTGGAGTTTAAATAAAAAATACAAAAATACTCCAAAAACCAATCGTAAAAATTACAGCATTACACCTAATACACCAATGCGCTTTAAAATTTAAATTGTACAAAAAATAATAACTTATGAAAATAATTTAGAAATAATGAACCTCTTGTCAACAGTACCCCCCGAAAGGCTGCTCATCCTGCATCAGGACGGGAACGAGGTCCAAGGGGGTATCCTGGGACCTTACGACGAAGGCACCGAAGTCAACCTGACCTGCGTCGCTGTTGGAGGTACGTAGCATCGAACTGATAGCCCCTTTATTCAACAATAGGGATGTTGCAGGTGGTAGGACCTCGTGCAAGGTCCGCCCGGATTGCTACCACCATCTTGCTCGCTAATCCTGCCGTGAAGCAGCAGTGCTCGGCGTGGAGAGTAAGACAGCTAGTGAAATGACCGGCACTTGAGGTATCCCATCTTAGGCATCTAGGTTGGCAACGCATCTGCAATACCCCTGGTGTTGCAGATGTTTATGGGCGGTGGTGATCTCTTACCATCAGGAGACCCACTTGCTCGTTTGCCATCCAGTCGTATAAAAAAATTGTTGACGCCATTAAAAAATAATTAGAAGGCACGACTCCAGTAAAAAACGCTTTATTTTAGCCCTGAAAAGCAGATAAATTTTCTAATAATTTAAACTTGAAAAACTAAAAACACAAGTGCAGTGTGTAAATATACACGCACGCTCTAAAATAAATAAGGGTAAAGTAAATATCAATTTGAAAGAAAAAGTAAAAGAAAGAAAATACATTAATCACAACACAAGGCACAACAATAGCATTAAGTACAAATAGACAAGACATAGGAAATTATGCGTCATTGCGGTTGTGAATCGGACACTGGCTCAGCATAATGCTGAAGCGTGAATTTGCGAGAGTTCTAAATAATAAAGGGTTCCGTTTTGTTTTTTTGAGGTACTGAACCCTAAAAAGCGTTTAAAAATATTTAACCCTGTGTATAACCGCAGGTTAAATGATGGACAGTTAATCTGAACAAAAGCTTGCGACAGAATCCCAAAAATGTTAATTTGAGGCTTTTCACCAAATCAGTGACTAACGTTTGTTGAACACCGGACTTGGGTCAGGCTCAAAGGATAAGCGGCACGCGGGTCTTAGCGGATAAAACAAGGTGTGGATATAATGTCATAAGTGTGGGCATGTGGGCGTAATGGGCATGCCCTTACATATTGGGCCAATATTGGCCTAACTGAGACATGTGAAAATAGGCCCACCAAAGTTCTCATAAAATTTCAACTGCGGTTATTGGTATTATCCGATTACTATTTGTCTTTGTTACATAAAAATAAATGATTTTATTTGAATTGGGAGTCCTAAAAATGTTTTTCATAAATTTAATGTCATAATAATCACTAATCAAGACAAGTCTCCGTTATTAACGGTTCTTACTTCGAATTATTCATAACACCAAAACGTCTCTATTGTACTACTTTACTACTACTTCTACTTACTACGTCACGTGACTGCTAGATTTAGGTGCTTTTTATACTTGTGTTGGGATCTCGGTACCTTGTCAATAGTAATTAATCGGTTTATTGGAAGAGGACTCGGAGACATTCCAAATAAAGCGTCGAAGATGGCGCCATGTAACAGAACTACGGTAAACGTTTCACTTTTGCGGGGACACACAAAATCGTGTATTTTTATTTTGATATTTCCTTTTTGTTTTGTTTGTGTTCGTTGTCTATTGTTTTTTTTTTGTTGTATTTGTGTGTCTTTGTGAATGTGAATAAATGTCTTTGTTCTTCTTCTTCTTCTTTTAAATCGTCTGCTAATAGAGCCGGGAGTTATTAAAATATTACTATAGATAGCATAGCCTGCGACAATTATGTTTAAATTGGTTTTGAAACGGTTTCCTCACCGCTGTTCTCTCCTCACTCGCACCACCCCCTCAGCTTTATTTGACATGGGTCGGAACCCCTTTTGTTTCACACATTTTTTCTCTCTCTCCCCCTTCCGGTTGTTGTTTTAGCGTTTCCGGTGTAATATTCCAGTTTTTGTGCAATTTTAACGCTTTGTTAAAGTAACCTTTGGCTTTACCATTTTTTGGTTGGGAACGGCGTATTTTCTATTTGCACAACGAAACGAGATTCGCCGGATTTCTGCTTTATGTTTTGTGAAATTCATTCTTTACTGACTATTTGGTTTAATGGTGCATCGGATGTATTCGTAATTTCCACGAGATAATAAACTTTACACAAAGAAAATTTCATATTTTTAATGAAAATACGCAGTTGTTTTAGGTACAGTGTAGTACGTAAATTATAAAGGAAGCATAGTTATGATGTGTTTTAGAAAACGTCTATCCTTACAAAGATATTTTTGTGTGTATATTCAAGTTTGCAGATTCGAGACTTTCAAGAATTATAATCATCATCATCATCATGTCAGCCGAAAGACGTCCTCTGGACATAGGCCTCCCCCAAGGCTCTCCACTCAGACCGGTCTTGTGCTTTCCGCATTCACCGCGATCCCACGATCTTAACCAAGTCGTCGCTCCATCTTGTTGGAGGCCTACTGACAGCTCGTCTCCCGGTCCGCGGACGCCATTCGAGAACCTTCTGATCCCATCGGCCATCAGTCCTGCGAGCAATCCCGCCCACTGCCACTTAGGTTTCGGAATTCTCACTCTACACCTGTACCTATTACACCTGTTACCACTGTGTCAACGCTAGTTAAACTCCAATCAACTGGTATCATTACTTCTGTGCCTGTGCCGGCTACATATCAATACATATACTCGTAATCATCATCATCATAATCTCAGCCTATATACGTCCCACTGCTGGGCACAGGCCTCCTCTCGGAATGAGAGGGCTTGGGTCATAGTTCCCACGCGGGCCCAGTGTGGATTGGGAACTTCACACGCACCATTGAATTGCTTCGGAGGTTTGTGCAGGTTTCCTCACGATGTTTTCCTTCACCGCAAAGCTCGTGGTAAATTAAATCGTGGTGGTGGTTTGACCTATCGCCTCTGAAGCAGAGGGTCGTGGGTTCAAATCCCGGCTCGCACCTCTGAGTTTTTCGAAATTCATACTCGTAATGTTTAAAAAGAATAATAATGTTTAATAGAATGGAAAATTGATATAATTCAATATTCCCAAATATTAACCAATCTGTAATAATACGATCATAAAAGTTTGTATACCTAATTATACTATTAATTATATTTTTGAGTATTTCTGTTTTTCTTTTTTCTTATCTTTACGGCACGTAGGTATCTCCTTCTGTCTATCCTCTATTGTAATATATTGTCTTCTCGTAATTAGGTTAGCTGAAAGAGATCCCTTCTTAGGGATAAGCTCGCCTTTGTTCTCCTCTCTGTGTTTGTGTATTTTTATTTTTATGTGCAATAAAGAGTTTACATACATACATATACTTAAGTTTCACCGAAAATTACGTTATGTCAAGTGACCATTATGTATTTCGTCCATTATTCTTTTTAAATTTTATTGATTTTTATACGTTCATGCCTGTGCCATGTGTGGGGCAGTGTATTCAATCTTAATCCTGGTAACCTTTTCACCAGGTCGTCCCACAGCGCGAGTGTCCTGGTGGAAAGCTCATGCACTCCTGGCCAACTCCGAAGCCAGAGCATCCGTGTCCTTCAGACTCCAACGCTCTGACTTGGGCACTGAGATCACATGCCAGGTAAGTTTAATGCGACTTTTAAGCTTAAGATTGTAATGGAAAGGGCTAGGGTTGGAAAATTACTGACCCAAACACTTCGCAAAGCCTAACGGATGCATGTTCCACTTCTTCCTGGAAAGCATACTTTCCAAATGCAAACATGTGAACCGTTTAATTTTGTAACTGTGTGAAATTATGCCTCTCGAAAGCTTATGTAAAATTATTCTTAATTTCGATGTCCTATCTATTTATTGCCAGTCATTTACTTATTTCGAATGGAGGCCCGATAGAAGATTTCGAAACCCTCACGAGCGAAGTAGTAGAACACCTCATACCCTACGATAGTACATAAATAAATATAAAATTTTCGTTTCGCAAGCAACGTTTGAAAAATACATTCATCGCTTTAATGTATTTTTAAACAACTACAGATTTTGAAAAAAATTCATGTTTTCGAATAATCACTTCACGTATTTTTATTTCATAGGTATTGTATACTGTGACATTTGGTGAACCCATAATTTGACCTCATTTCGAAAACCGAAGGCCACTGCAATTTGGAAGGTTTACGCGATTTTGTTTAAAAATCTTAGCTCGAAAATCGCTAAATTTAAAACGCCACATTATTCAAAGGTGTTTTGCAAACCCCCGAATTTCCAGTGATCATTCACAATCGATCATTAAATATATATAATCATCCATCCCCAGTCTTGCGACAATAAATCAACGTCGTTATTAACATCTCCGGTTTGCAGGCAGTGACGGACCCGTCGATAGCGCCGGTGTCGGAGAGTCTATCCATCGACGTCAACCGTGAGTTACTTATACTTTACTTAATTCCTGTCAAGTGACATTAGACAAAGCACGAAATACAAGCAGAATGAATCCCTGTTGGATACTCATAACACCCATTATTATGTTTTAAAATATAATTGCATGTAAAAAAATAAGCATTAAATTAATAAAAGTACCTATCCTAAATATAAAATACTCGGAAATAATACTAAATATTACAAACTAAATTAAATACTATTGGATACTTAATTTTAGACAAAGCACGGAATATTTAAGCCGAATTAACGTATCAAGTCGCATAATTTTTGGATGTCATAATTTAAATGTTTGTCATAATGTTTACTAGTCATGATTTTAGTTCGTCGACATTTTTTAAATGGTCTTCCTGTAGATATCTTTAGGATAGGCTTGTTTTATAACAATTCAGAAAAATGTATAGATGCAGAGAATAAAAAGAGTTATGACAAACAATATAATACAAAACAGTAAAAAGAGCATAAAAAAGAGTAAAACAGAAAAAAAAGAGTACAAAGAGTATTGTATTGTATTGTATAATATCCGTGCCTATATAGACCTATTAAAAATAGCGAGTAAAGTACAGCTGAACTAGGTACCTACCTATACTTAAAAATTTGTACACAACCCTCGGTGCGTAATCCAACTCGCACTTGGCCGTTTTTTTTTTACTCTATGGTTCTCACGAGCAAAGTTGTGGGCAAAACTTGCCCTACTTATTTATATGTACAGGGCGTTACATAAGACAAATTCAAAATTAGTGTTTCGTGCTCAGTTAATGCTGGGTGATATGATGCATTAACTCTTTTGTTGAAATTAGTCCGATGAAATTTGCGATTTCCATACATTTTTCATATTTTTTTATTTCAATAATGTATAGAAACCACAATTTTTTTCAGACTTATTTCAACATAAGAGTTAATGCATTATACTTATTACCCAGCTTGTGCATTAACTGAGCACGAAACACTAATTTTGTATTACATGTAACACTGTATAATTTATATGGAACTATATCATGGCAACTTTTTCCTCAACTAATACCTTCGCTGCAGTTGTCATAATTGCACAACTTTTAATTGTAAAGCCTTTTTTGCCAGTGCAAGCAATTAAGTTGCACTGACTTAAGATTCTCGTAATTGTCTTAGTTGAGGGCAGTAAGTGCTAGCTGTCGGAGAAACTGTTAGGCGATGTGTAAAGAAGGGGTTGGGTATGAAAAGAAATTTTGCTGGCTACGATTTGGAATTTACCGCGGGTTCACGGTGGATGCAGGCCGCTGCCAACCGAAGCAACTGGAGGTCTATGGGGGAGGGCTATATATAACAGTGGACGTCCTACGGCTGAGATGATGATGATGAATTTGTAATTGTATCATTTTTGCTGGATATAAATGTAGAGGAAGGTGTACTTGTGAACATCATTTTGCATCATCATTTAGCTCACGGAGAACAGATTGCCTTTGAATGGAGACTACGGATCGGCAAACGTAGGACGTCTTCCAACACGATGGGTGGATGCCAGGCCTCTTCTAACCGAAGCAACTGGAGGTCTATGGCAGGCCGTGTATTGCCGTTTCACACAAATTTTTTTGCGCAAATGAAATTTGGCAAATATTTAATTTTCCAAGTATCACATTTCTCCGAAACCAAATATTTTTCTCAGAATATTTTCTTATGGTTTTATAGAGCACAGTAGGTTAGGTTAGGTTTGTTTTATGATAGTTTCGAAAATGATATGGTTTCGGAGAAATTTTAAACTTGGGAAATGAAAAATATGCGAAAAATATTATGCCCAATCGGCAGAGAACCACGGCAGGCCTACGTATGGCATACTGCAGCTAATTTTATGATTATAATGAAACCATCGATATATTTAGGTAATAAGTTTTCGTTTCAAAAAAAAAATAGACAAACTTTTTTGCTGACCGTATTAGTTGACTGTACTCCCGTTGTCATCCGATATTACACCAAATATCAAGTCACTGTAAGTGAGCAAAATGAACTTGCAAGATTTGGCCCAACAAAAACAACATGCCTGCAAGCTCTACGATACATTGGCATCCTACAGAAGCTTCCATTCTTACTGTAACATTTTATACCTTTATATCTTAAAATCTTCGTGACCTTATCCATGTTCAGCAATAAAACATCAATTTATTAATTCATCCATCCATCTATCCATTCATCTATTCAGTCATTCATTCATTCATCTATTCATTCGTTTCATCTCATCGTTTTTCCACTTTTTGATAGTCTGTGTCCTTTTCCTTCAGTGTTGCCAAGTAAGATTTTTTTTACCCTAGCGCTACGCTAAATTACCCTAAATTAGGTACTTTTATTTTATTTACCCTAAAAAATTTTGAAATAAAAACAAAGGAAATAAATGCGATTTATTAATAAACTAATAGCTAAACTACTAAAGCGTTTCTAAACATTCTTGGAATGCATTCATAATAGTCTTGGCTTCTATGTCAGCTGCAGTATTTTTTTCTTGAAATCGTACATTTTATTCGAAAACTTTTACCCCAAAAAATAACCTAAACGCCTAAAAATACCCTAAATTCGGGGTAAATTACCCTAAGGTACACTGTACACTGCTTTCCATTCTACTGTCCCTTATTTAATGCCATCACCATATTAAATAGGTTAAACTTATCGCAAATCTAATTTTAAACCAAACTTCAAACCGTCAATCCTCGTTAAATCCGACGATGTAATCCATTTATTTCCTCTACGTGACCGAGTCCATACAATTTACTTTAACTTAAATAAATTTGTCACTATCTCCCTTAATACCATAACCATGTATGGTATTCTTAATGTTCTGGTTATTAGGAGTGTACAACGTGCTACATTGCCCCGTTTGCCGCATGCTACAAAACTTAAGAAAGGTTATGTGCGACTGATTTTAAAAGTCCATTTTTATTCTTATTTTACTTTATCTTTAATCTATATTCATTCATCAAGTTGTATATCTTTTTTACGGCAAAATACGTCATAGTTTTTTTCTTGAAAATATTTCAAAAACGTATTTCGCCATAAATGAATGATTAAAATATCGGGTATCGCGCGCTCTTCCCTCGGAAACTGAATTTTTCCGCGATAAAAAGAAACTATCTCTATGCCGAAAATCACGTCAATCCGTCGCTCCATTTTGATGCGAAAGCCAGACAAACATACAATCACACACACTTTCACATTTAGTATGGATGTGGAGTTTTCGTGGTTTTCCTTATGTGGCTGTATTTTTTTATTGTTTATAAATGATACTGTGTATAACACAATTGACGTACTTTTTATCAGATTTCATAACGGAATTCTTCCGTAGATTTTGTATGGCATTTCTTATTTATTAACCTACTTATTTTAAACATGAAACTATCGTGAGATTCACTCATTTTCAATGATAATAAAACGGATAACTTACGTCTGAAATCGAGTTTAGTAGCGCGTGTTGCAGCAGCCGCTCAGTCGCGTTGCACCCTGAAGAGGGGTTAGGGATTAGCCCGAAACATGTCGAGTTAAATTCGATTTCAGACGTGAGTTTTGCGTTTTGTTATCATTTAAAATAAGCTACTTATTTGTCTACGTAACTAACTTTATTTGATTTAAAGCAACTAAAATCGTTTATTGCAGTTAATTGCAAATTAATCTGGTTAATTCTGGTTGAATCCTAAATTATTCATTTCTCAACTATTGATACATTTTCTGACGCTGTTAACTATTGAGTATATATTACAGGACTACCCCGTAAACCGCTGTAGGTTAGATTAGTTTTATAACAATCCTAAAGTAGTTACCTACATTTTAAAAAAAATCGTTTGTTAATGAAGCAATTGGGAAATTAATCATTTAATAAAAATATTGCGAGCGAAAAATTATAGAATAGATAATCAGATATTGTTGTGGCAATGCCGCACAGCATAGCGTCGGCTTTAACCAATAAAACCTGTCTCCATGTATGGTATTTTTAACTATAGTATATTTCTTGGTACTTTCGCGCACACAAGTATATCAAACTGTCAATTAGAGAGCCGTAAGATTAGCATCGATGTTATGTATGGGACGACGGTATCGCTGTCTCTGTTTTTGAAGATTTATGCTCGCGCGCAGTTGTTTTTGAACACGTTGATTTTGAGATACATTCTTACGATTTTTATCGATTGTTATCAGCTTTTGCGAATCCATACTAATCCATACTAATATTATAAATGCGAAAGTGTGTTTGTATGTTTGTCCGTCTTTCACGCTGTAACGGAGCGACGGATCGACGTGATTTTTGGCATAGAGATAGTTTATGGGCGCGAGAGTGACATAGGCTACTTTTTATCCCGAAAAAATTCACAGTTCCCGTGGGAACAGCGCGCGATAACCGAATACCACGCAGGCGGAGCCGCGGGCAAAAGGTAGTTGCTAATAATTTTAACGTTTTAGTTTAATTGAGTGCTTGTTTTGTTGGTTCGAGCCCTCTTGAGTTTTTTGAAATTCATGTGAGAAATTACTTTTGAAAATTAGATAGATAAGTTTTACGGTGAACGAAAATATAATGAGAAACCCTGAACAAAATTGCTATGAATTTAAAAGTTGTGTGTGAAGTTCCCAATTCTCAATGAGCGTGTGGAAACGACGACCAAAGTCCTCTCGGTATTCGGCTGAGGCGACTTCTGATGGTGACGTATGATGGTGGATTTTAAAACATTAAGGGATTATATTATTCAGTAGGTACTGTAATTCATGAGCCACCATGGAACCTTTTCAAAGGAAAAGTCATTACGATTTTAAAGTTTACTGTGAAATGGTTCCATGATGGCTCATGAAAGTCCTTGACCTTACCCTATTATAATAAAAAACATGTTTGAACTTGTAGCAGACTCCATATATTATTGCCGTATTTTTTTACTTGTTATAGGAAATATTTTCTATGGGAACAAATTTTCTTTCATATTTCTATAATATGGTTTGAGATAATTAATTTTGTTCATTAAATAGTCTTAATTTTATTTATTCATTCATTATTTTCATTATAAATCTTAATTTACTGTTACGTTGCGCTTTAAATAAATAAGCATTAATAATTTCCAAACTCCGTTTCCACTCACGTTGAAGTAGTGACATCTCTAGGGACACGGTGTCATCAGACTATCGAATAGAGAGCTTAAACCACGCTTTGTACAGATGTAGTTAGGAAGTACAGTAAAAAGTTTAGCTACTTGACAATAGATGACATTATTACTGAACTAAGACCGTCACTGTGGCGACCTCTAGTGAGATTCGGTGAGTGTGTGTCGAGTTATAGTTATCGGGCTGTACCTAGAGAGGTTCCGCTACTCGCCAATAGATGGCGCTATTTTTATAATTTAATGAAACCATCTGAGATTAATTAGAAATAATTTTATTCTCCTTTTGTAGTTTTACAGGCAAAAGCAACTAAAAACAAGTCTAATAAGTCTACTCAATTGATTTACTAGCAAAGCGTACAAAAATAACTCTAAATATTTACAAAAAATGTGTAGGTTAAGAAATTCTTCTTCAGCTCCCCATGTTTTCTTGAAAATTCCATTAAATCCTTTCTCCAATCCTGATTTCCTTCCATTTCCTGTTCCTCGTGCTGCCGTAGGTAATTCTGATAGTAAAATCCGTAGGAAAGCATTGAAGTTTCCTGAAATATAAATTTATTTGAATTTGCTCTATTGATATCCTAGATATAGCATTCTTGTTAAAAATACAAGTTAGATTTGAGTACTTTTGATTTAATCTCATCCTAATAGTGACTCTGATACAGAATAAACAGTTTTGGCCCTGATTAGGCACTAAAATGATTCAAAACTAGTCATCTTTCCATTTGAGAATTTTAACCCGAAGGCTGAAATTTTGTAAAGGCTAATATTAATAATTGTTTGTTATTTATAATCAAAATCTTTATAAATTCCATCCCTCCTGACTTAGTACAGTGTGTCTGTACAATAAATACCTAAAGAAACTGTATAGATTTTGATCAGGGAACAAAGTGTAATTTTCAGTACTGTAAAATTTTGCGGGTTGAATAATTTTCATGATTAAGCTTAGATTCTTGGTTTCGTTATAAATCTGTTCTTTATGCAGTGCATACACTATAATTTAACATAAATTACCTCATACAATCGACCAAATAAATTACAATTAACGTCTGAAAATTTCCTTACTATGAAATATTTTGCTTAAGAATTTTCCACTATTAGATTTGTCTGTAAGTATGAAATTCTTATTAGGTTCTTACCTAAAAACGCCGTGAACAATTATAGGAGTAAAATTGTGTCGTTCCAATTAGAATTTCTTGTCATCCCATAATAATGTGAAAGCTAACCTATGAATGGAAACGCTTTTGGTCCATAATTTCTTGGATTCTATCTGAAACATAAAATTAACTTTAGTACAAAATAGAGTATGCTATTTTACACTAAGAAAATGCACTTTACCAGTGAAACAACTTTTCTTTTAGAAAATAATCATAACAAAACGGTTTGAACAAAACATAAACTAACCTCTGTCTTGGCGTAACATTTTTCCATCATTGAAAAGGTTTTGCACTGAACTAATACATGATTTTGGTAGTTTAGGAATCTAACCAGTAGTTTCAATAATTATCATTGCGTTTTATTCTGTAATTTGATATCAAATCCTGACCAAACATGCGAGTAAAGTTTACTTGACAACAGCTGATTCGAACTGTCTGAGACACTGTATTAGTAGGCACAGATGCAACTAGAAGCTGGTTTGTTTAGGAATTTCATATATTTTTGTCCAAAAGTCAATATTTAATTGTTATCATAAATAATTTAAATTCAAATTATGTAACATTTTGTTTTTATAAAGTTTCCTAACATGAAAATCTTATAGCCAATAAAAAGCCTGATATTTATGAACTGCCAATAAAAAAATGATATTTAGAAACAGCCAATTAGAGATCGAATTTAATACAATAGACTTGACCAAGATGGAGTCTATAAGAATTGCCACTTTTGCTTTTCCCACTTTTTAGGGTAACTCTTTATAATTCAACGAGCTTTTCTTTGGTTAGCCCTGTTTATATATTTATTCATTTATCTGTTCAATTCTCTAATTGTTTGATTCAAAACGTAAAAGCTGGATTTTCCTTCCTATAGTGGGGTTGGTGGGCGTTAAGTATGGCATGCCTGTGTGAGTTTAGTAGTGGAACGGTGGTTTCATGTATTATGAAATTTAGGGGTACTAATAAACACAGTCGACCAAAACAATAAAAATCACAAATTATACTTGAATTATGAAATAAAAACTTTTGACTATCTAAAAGGATGATTGTCCTGTCAAATCAATTGTAAAAGCAATTGATTAACGCTTAAAAGGTTAATAATCTGCACTGGGTAAACGTGGGAGTTGAAGACCGGGCTTTCGCGGTCTGAGATGGGGTCTGTGCCCAGCGGTGGGACGTATATCGGTATGTGAGATGATGATGATGACCTTTTTAATGTGGAGGTTGCTAATTTTGATGGCAACACAGGGAGGATGTCAGTGGAAGGGGTGGTGTGTGATTCCGGTTTCGAGAACTTTCTAGAAGCTTGAGCTTATAAAAAGCCGTGCGCGGTGAGTCTCGTTCTCTTTCCTTCTTCGGCTCTCGGCGCGTAAGCAGAAACTCTGCCCGTCAGGTATGTGGCTTCAGGTTTTGTCAAATTTTCCATTTTGTGAGCTTTTCTTTTCTTATTTAATTCTTATTGGAAAATAACAACGAGATGCTGCTGGTTTTCTAGCAGGATTTCTGTTATTTTCCGTAGTTTTCTTACTTAAATAACCCTGGAATCATCGGTCGATTGGGCGTGTCCTGGCACATGGCCGCTCTGGTTTCTGGGTGCCTTCAGGGCGGGTCTTGGTTGAGGATGTGGGCGCCTTATTCAGATCGCGACTGAATATTGGTGTTTCTTGCATTTTCTTCCAAGGATTCGCGTTGTTGGTATTCAGGGCTACGTAGCGTGCGAGTGTGGCGTGTCTGGATTCGCTTCACGACTCCCTTTTGCTATGGAAAGTTCTAGAACGTAAATTCACTCTTAAACTGCTCACAAAATTGGGTGCGGTTCCTATTGTTTTTGATACAAATGGGACTGTGCTGTGGCTGACACAATCTAAAGGCTGCTTCAACCTCCGTGCTCCGAGCAAGGTTGAAAATCTCTCGCGAAGTGTAGTCTAGGCAGGTAAAATAACAGTTTGATTTAGAATTCCGCGATTAATTAATTTTGGTGCGTAATAGGGTGTGTAATTTAGCTAGGAGCGTGATGTGTGTTGTGTGTTGTGAAAAATGGGCATTTTGTGATGTGTTTTTTTTGTGTAGTGTTGTGATTACCAGGTGGGATTGTTTATTTACCTTATCAGGTAAATAAGAGGTAAGTGAGCATGTTTTTATATGGTTAGGAAGTATGTCAGATTTATGTGAAGCTCTTGGTTCCACTCTACTTCAATTCTGTCTGTCAGAAGATCCATTTTCTTAAAAGATTATAAAAATTCTTGTTAAAAGTCATGTTGGAACCGAGAATTTTTCTTAAATCAGACCATACTGCGCTAGGTAAATCATAGGGAAATTCTAGGGCTAGGAGGTAGGAATTTCTAGGGACCATTTTTTATGTTTGTGTGTGCTTTATGTGTGTAAATGCACGGCGAATGTGTTTTCCTTGTCATAATTTTGCTCCATTGTATGTATGGGAAAGTGTCTGTCACGAGAATTACTTCCTACATTTTTCACAAGTCTAAGATTGTTAGACTTCACCGAACTAAGAATTATTTCCCTCGAGAATGACACAACCCATTCAGACAATGATTTTGTGTCCTGTGGCATGTGTTTTGCTGTATAATTATTTATATTATATGGTATCTATGCATTTATGTCACACCACATACTTACACTCACTTCACACTAACTTGATAGTTATTTACTGTGTAACTCTGAATTTATCAAATCCAGATTATATTCAGAGTGAGGTAATTGTCTGTAGTCTCTGTGGACTAATAATGCGCAGTATTGGGTTACAGAGATGAGGTAAAGCGGAGCTACCTTAATTTTATAATAATTAGAATTCATAAAGTCTTATCTGGGTGCTTATTGTCCAGTAAGCGATCATATTTCATCAGTGTTTTACTTTAGGGCTTCCCGTGAGCTATTACCTGGCCCGACCAGAGTCTGAATTTCGTCATCTCCCAGGTTGGCCCTAATAGCCTCCTTTGGTTGGTGTCGGGTTCTTACTGATTAGGTGGAAGGCTTATGAGCGACGATCCTAAGATCGCTTCTTATCGGCTATTTTACCCGTATGGTAGGCTACTAGCGAAGGCAGATTGGAGAATGAATAATGGTTTATTACACTTGAGCTGAGTTAGGCTGACCGGCCATCAGTAAAACCTGTGTAATTTAACATTTTCAAGCTCTAAGCAGATGTCATCGCTAAGCAGACGGTGTCCAGACTGAGCCTCCCTTCTGGGACCCTCAGTAGCGTTATGGCTCTTAAATTAAAGCTTACTTTGTAATGCCAGGTAATCTCAGATTGGATCTGGATTCCCTGTTATGACAAAGCGAGATCTGTCCTCTTGTGTTTCAATCATATTATGACCATTTATTGGACTAATATGTACACCTATGATATATGACTATTTGCCTATAGAATTGGGGAAGCTCTAGGTAACTGGTACTGGTTATCTGAGTAAATGAGACTTATTGCAATGCTTATCATTTATCTCATGACAATTCCATTTGTCTATCATAACCTTACCTCTCCTTGTGAGTAACCTGATTCATGTTTTATACTATTTAAACTATTCTATGTGTTCATGCAAGGCAGCTTGAACTCAACATCCAGTTTTACTAAAATGCTGATTCATGTGTTTGTGTACTGTCTGTATACACGGATATTCACAGCACACTATACAAATCCGTGGTGGTATGGTATCATGTCATCCACTTCTCATATCTCATTTCCTCACTTTGAATAATTGGGTCGGCTGTGGGGTTGCATTTCAAAGTAGTCATGACATTGTTGATACCTACATTAGTAGGCGGAGATGCTTGATGAAAAGATTTGTCTTCCTTATGGCTCCATATTGTTTGAGTGTGGACACTTACTCCAGGGTTGATATGTTATTATATCACCACAAACTTATTTCTTGTTCAGTGCGACTGGGATGGTTGTGGGCCGCATTCCAAAAGTAACTGTGACATTGTTGATACTTACATTTGTAAGCGGAGATGCTCAGTGAAAATGGCTTGCCGTCTAAACCCCCCGACTGCTCTGGGCAAAACCCCTACACTTGTCATGTCTGTTTGACACAGCTTGGCAATATCACAAACTTTGTAATTCACTGGTGTTGATCTATATAGACTTCCCAGTGGTTACACAACTAAAATCTGTGTGTATTGCACAGTGATACAGCATATGAATCACGCATTGGTTGGACTGGATGTATTTCCTTCCACTTTTTGCTATTTTTTGGAATTGGGTTTACTCATTCCATCTAACCTGTCCTCTTTTTGAGTTGACTTAGCACCGTAGTTAGTGCAGTAAATGTAAATTCACTCCTTCGGGTTATTTTTATCCGTTGGTGGCGCTGGCCGGGAGACAGGGGTGGTAGGAGCTCTCCCCGGGGCTCCGCGGAGCCCCGTTACCTTTTTCCAGTCAGCTCAAATCCGTTCCTGACCCTTAACACACTCTACCTACTCACTCACCCATATTATGCTCTATTTTCACTATATTTGTTATGTGTATTGAATTCCAAATATCTAGCTTTAAATTACTTAACTTAGACACCTATATAGCGCCCTATAGATCTCTTGCTTGTTACAGACATACCACATAAAAGATCATTGGGATTACTAAAACAAAAAAATTACACAACGTGGGAGTCCTATCTGCTAGATGATCACAATTTTATGGCCAAACCAATTTAATTAATTAGATTAATTTAATTTAATTCATAATTATTATGAATTTTTTTTCATAGACATTTTCTTCATATATTATTCATATATTTAATATTAGGGGAATCTCCCCGTGTGTCTCCCATCCCGGGTACCTCCGTTACAATTGGTGCCGGTGACCAAGGGATGTGGTCTTACAAATGTCTGTCATGAGCAGGAGTCTTAGGGGCGACTTATTCTGTTTTGCTATTGTGTTTATAAACAGAAGTATTTCATTTCCTATGTAAAATGAAATAATTTTGTCCATTTTTACTTAGTGAAGCTATGAAATGTCAGTAAAAAGCTTTAAAATATCCCAGTACATAGGGGCGTACATAATTTATTAAAATTTAATATGTATTAGTAAGTACTGACACATAGTTGCACTATAATTTCATAATTTCACTTGTAATGCACTAAAATTTCACTCTTTAGGGATAGGGAGCATGCAAATAAATAAACAGGGTGAGAAAGTTTAATATGCTTTGCAAATGCCGCGCTTTAAATTTTATTTCAACCCTGAGTTTCGTTTTTATTCACTTTAATTATTATTCAATTGTATTTCTTCTGTGCACTCTTTATTTACTTTAATTGTGTTATACTAAGCTTTATTAGACATTCTTGCATACACCTTATACAGCTTATTCTATTTCTTTCTTCTCTTCTTATGTATAGGCAAAAAGGCAGGAAAGTTATGCGTAATTAGGCTATTAACCCATGAATTGCGATAGGTGGTTCATGAACAAGCTTGCGGTACAGGCTGAAATAAAAGAAGTAGTGTTAAAAGCGCGAAAACAAACAAAAATGCGGTGTTAAAAAAGTGATAGAATTTTGGTTGATACATAGCGATAAATTGCGTAAAAAATGAAAACAAGAGATAGGGAAAAACACTCAAAAACTTATATAGCATCTTCTTTTACCTTATTATTATCCAATTTATATCAATTTCCGTGATTTGTCCATGTTCAAGTCATATTTCTCCATACGACAAACGTGTGTCATTGTTTCGAGTTTTGTCGATGATTGTATCAATTTTCTTGCTAAATCGCCGATAATAATTCTTGTAAACGTATTCTCCATAAATTTCTACTTGATTTAGATAGTATTTAATGCGTATGAGTTGATTTTCACATCTTTTCAATCCAATAAATTAATTACGTAACCTCGAAAGCGTCCGTCTGACAAGTCTTGTAGTGTTGCCAGTGGTAAAGTTTGAGAAACCGTAAAAATATTAAAGTTCCGATAATTTTCCGTAAAATTTTACTCTTACTGTAATATACATAACAAAATCCTTATTTAAACATTGCAATAAATAAACGCGTAAGTAAATATGGTAAAATTAATTAGTATTGTTGTAGATTACTCAGTCTTATTAGTTAAAATCGATGAAAGTTGATAGTCTGATTGTGAAAAATAATCGAAATATTGTATTACATAGTTTGCGTAATTTATTTTGCTTTAGTAGAGTATTTTACATAACTAATACATAACTGAAAGTCTAGATTTTATTGTGAAATTAATGCCGAACTTAGCTTAAATTTTCTCGAGTTGTCGGAATTCGCGATTAGCCTGGCAACATTACAGAGGCGTTTTTCTTTCTTCTTGTCTCTGGCACGTAGATGCGTAGGCGTTTCGTTTTGGGCGTTTTTCCGCTAGCTGTCATTGGTTTGAGATTTAGTTTGAGTAGCTCGAACTATTTTGAACTGTCAAAACTTGTAAGACGAGGTATTAGTTTGTTTGTATACGTGGCGTTTTGGTTGAAATAGTGCGAATGATTGAGGTTTTGAGTTTGATTATTAATCAATATCGGTAGATAAACTAAATACCTAGTCAATTAGATGTGAATATTAGTAAATTCTCTTATAATCTCGAGTAGTTACTTTTTCGAAATCGAGAGGTCATGATTGCAAGAACTGCGTGAATCGGTTGACGTGTGTTTATCTTAGAATTTTGCTGTGATTTACATAATAAATAATTTATGACATAAAATACAAGTGAACCTGTGATAAAGTGAGTATAGTGACCGTATCATTAATCTAAAAAGTTCATTAATTTTAGAATTCCGTATTTCGATAACGTTAGTTCACGCGCGATCGTATAGAGGGCGCTTCGTTTTGGCCGTCGCGAGCTTTGGATGCTGTCAATTGAATCTAGTGAAAGCTTATTAGTTCACCGAGTTTGTCATAGATGGCGCTAGGAGTAACAAGTTTGGTTATAGTTTGTCTTTTATTTTATGTAAATTAAAATATTTTTATAATCAATGCCCTCCTCTTTCTGCTTTAATTAATAATCCTAATTTAAAACCCGATAAGAATCATATTGCTTAGAGTAGTATATTATTTTATTTCTTATTAGAATTTTAGGCCTGACTTGTTCTTATAAGAGCTTCTGTTAAATTTTCAATTATTTTAATCCATTTATTTACTAAAGATAATTATCCAAATTGCTTTTGTTTAATACTCATTAAATTTTAACTCATAGTAGTATTTTAATTCTTATAGTATAACAAATCTAATTTTATTTCTTGTCCGGGTTCGGTAGAACAATTTTAAAACTTTCTTTTGTCTCGGGTTCAGTATAAAAGTACATATTACGTTAATTTCAGTTGTAATTGAAGTCTTTAATTGATTTAATTGTTTTTTTTTAATGAGGTTTAATAATCCTGTTAATATATTACATTTTAATTTGTCAGTTGAGTTCTGTATATAGTTTTATTTTTATTTGGTTTTAGTCGGGGTTCAGTAACTATTAGTTATCATTTAATTTTTTTATCAAAGTACAGTAGACACTATTTTAAATCTAGTTCTTATTGAGGTTCAGTATAATAGTACTCTAATTGGAAATTCCTATTCGTTTGGTTTCTTACTGCAGTGTTTATCCTATTTTATTATTACTGTTACCAGCTTTTAATTAAAGTCTTACTAAACAATGCATCTTCTTAAAATTCTTTCCTTGGAAAATAAATTAGTCAGTATCTCAAAAGGTCGGTAACGCGCCAGTGGTGTTCTAATGTTGAGGGTGTTCATGGGAGGCAGTTGTTGTACTAGGTCGCTCTTGCATATATTTATGAAATAAGTATTACGAAAGGTCGGTAACGCGTCTGTGGTGTTCTAATGTTGAGGGTGTTCATGGGAGGCTATTGTTATTTATTGATAGATGACTCGCATGCTAGCGGTAACTGTGCTTATGTATCTCCTGATAGTTTTGCTGAATTTTAACCTTTGTTTCTATTTAAATCTGGATAAATAATTATCACACACTAGTTTCGCCCGCAGTTTCGTCTGTGAGGAAGTCGCTTGTTACATAATTATTAAACATATTATACATCCTCCCAGGATGGTAGTTTTGTGCAATATTTCTAGGTTCTGAACTGTCTCGTGTTGGGTTCTATTGTAGTTAGGTTAGTGATTTGAGAGTTTGGGCATATTAGACTGACATACATACATACTCACATTCGCAATTTTATTGTAGTATTGTTTGAGATTTTGTAGAGAGTTTTCTTTATTTGGATGGCATAGTGAGTAGATACCTGGATGATTTTCTCACAAAGTTTTCACTTGGGGTAGTTGTGTAGAAACTTACATACTTACTTATATATAAAATAATGCAAATTATTGTCAGGTTGTTGTGATTAGAAATAGGGATTACATAGTTTAGTGTTGGCAATATTAATTAGAATTCCTATATGATTGACTGTTATATAGTATAGTATATTTAGGCATAATAAAGCAATTAGAGTAGGCTGTCCGTTCCTTTATCTTTCAAAGTATATTCTTACCTATGAACAAGAGACTAGATAACTTCTGATATCTTTTATTTTGATGATCAATTTACTTGCAAGTCTATGTATACTTATCTACTTAGATTATATACAACACGTGTTGTATATAGTCTAAGCTTATCTATTTAGTGGGGTGAATCTTATTAGAACCTTCTTCTCTTATTTGAATTTTATTTCACATAATATTTTGAGTTGTTTGAATACTGGATAGGACCATAACATAGTATATTTACCATTTATAACAATCATCATCATCATCATTAGTTTAAAGTAGTTCGCTGTTGAATAGGCCTTCCCCAAAGACTATAGGTAGTTGATTTGGTTGATAATTATTTTACTGTAGTATATTGTTGTTGTGCTCTATACTTATTTACTATATGGTATTTACTATACATAAGCATAATTTAAACGGTTCTTGGTTTCAATTGGAAAATATTCTATTTACTTTTGTCCTTTTTCAGTAGTTATTGTTAGTGATCTCTTGTTCCTTTTTATATATGTACATATGCAGTTCAGTTAAGATATTCAAACTTATTTACCTACTTATATAAAGTAGGGGCGTTATTGATTATTGAATAGTTATTTATTACCGGCGAACTATGGGGTTCTTTAGATGGGTCACTGGTGGTTCTGCAGTCTGTCCATAAATTAAATAGGTGTTATTATGCTAGAGTAATGACCATGCTTGTGGGTACTACATTATATTTGATATTATATACTATATTTGATTTTGCAATATTTATCATAATTATTCTTCATCTATATATTTTCATTTTTTATATATATTATAAATAAATCTCGACTACCTTTTAAATAAATACTTAAGTTATCAAAACAATTATCCAGTTAGGGTTCCCGAAGAGGGGTATGATTAATTAGGGTTCCATAGTCAATTAGATTTGAAACCTCGGGTTCATTTTATTTAGGTTAACTAAATAGCGATTTCTAAATCTAAATTTTATTTTGATATGCAGGTATAGCGCTAATATTTTTCAAGACGTTTATAATTCAAATATGAGGTATAAGAATTGTGTTTTGTTTCAGGAGTGCTAAACATTTTAAAAAAGGTTTCAGAGAACCATTGTGTGGTAAATTAAGTGCGACTCAAATAGTAGTGAACTATTATGTGTGTGCCAAGTGCCAAGTGATACTGAAGTGACTTTGAAGTGATATTAAAGTGATAGTGAAAGGACACTAAAGCGGTATTAAAGTAATAGTGAAGTGACACTGAATTTATACTGAAGTAATTTTGAAGTGATATTAAAGTGATAGTGAAAGGACACTAAAGCGGTATTAAAGTGATATCAAAGTACATGTAAATAACAGTGTAGTGCGTTAGTAAGTGACTTATATTTTATAGTGGTTACCTAGTTAAGTTGTAAATATTAGTGATTAGTGATAACAGTGATTGATTAGTGACTTTAAATTTTAATTAGTGGTGAATAGTGCGTGTGATATATGTGAAAGTGATTGACAATTAATTAATAGAACATAAATAAGTGCGTTATAAATACAAGTGAATTAACAGTGATTGCTAAAGTTTGAATTTAATTGAAAGTGCTTGTGCTTAATCATCAAGATGCCTAAACAGAAGACTACGCCTAAAGCAGCTGAGGCTAGGAGGTCCAGTGATAAACGCAGGGCCCCTACAGCTACTGGTCCACTTCGGCAAATGACACCAACTCAATACATGACTCGGATGATACAACGCTCCATGAATGAAGTGACTGCTAAGATTGCCCAATTAGAGCAAAGGGTTGCAACCTTATCATCTACCAGTTCATCATCAGGCTCTCATGTAGAAGGGGGCGCGACAAATCTCCAAGTTCCGGTACAGTTTGAAGCAGTTCCAGGACCTTCGATTCCATACTACCCGATGCCTCGGATGCCTGCGGATAAACCGAAGTTTCCAGCCAAGAACAAGCATCCGGTGACATTCATCGAAGATTTAACCAC
This sequence comes from Choristoneura rosaceana, assembly GCA_037349165.1. Taxonomy (NCBI): domain Eukaryota; kingdom Metazoa; phylum Arthropoda; class Insecta; order Lepidoptera; family Tortricidae; genus Choristoneura; species Choristoneura rosaceana. The sequence continues at coordinate 4,198,984 of JAZBNJ010000007.1, forward strand.
ATATCTGAAGAGGTGTGCTTCAGGAACGGATGAAGTTATCGACACCATACTTGAGTGCTTGGAAGGGGAGTCAAGAAACTGGGCACGTATTTACAAAGACAGATGGGCACACTTTGAGGACTTCAAGAGGGACTTCCTGGACACTTACTGGGGGGAAGCAGAGCAAAATGAGTTGAGGAGGAAAATCGTGATGAACACTTGGGACTCCTCTCAATCTACGATGCTAGGACACTTCATAACGCTGTGCGGTCAAGCTAAGATGTTAACTTATGCTATACAGGAAAGGCAGTTAGTGAACGATATAATGAATCATTTCCCTAAGGATGTGCAATATGCATGGTCAACGAGCAACTATTCTTCGATTCTTCAAGCCACCGAGTTTCTTCGTAAGTTAGACATTGTCAACAAGCAGGCAAGTCTCAAGAATAGCAGCAATGGTCGTCCAAACTTTGCGCAGAAATCCGCAGCAGCCGTATCAAATCAACATGAGAAGAGGAGTACGTTCAACCGCAATCAGCATTTCAGCAACAGGCCAGCGCGTCAAGCAGGACCAAGCAAACCAGTAGATACTAATGTTGTAAATATTGTTGATGATAATAATACTTCTAATGTAGACTCAGTAGTATCAGATAATTTAAACGAGTAGGTGTTGATGTAACAAGCCCCGATACATCAACATTAGGAGGGGCAAACCTAACTCCTGTTGCTTTAAATATTATGATGGGTCTCGGATGGGAACCTGGACAAACATTAGGTACACGCGATAATGGGTTACGTAGGCCTATAGTTACCAAAGGTCAGTGTAGTACAGCAGGGTTAGGGTCAGGTATAAAAGGAAACAATTTAACAAATTTTGAATTGCAGGTTGTAGAATCATTAAAAGCACAATCAGATATAGATAAAGTTGCTTTGACTCCACCAGAAACGGTTTCTTCATTATTCGATGAAGAAGATAATATTACTGCGGATAGATTAGAAATGTTTAAGTCTGAGATTGGGGTAGAGATATTCGGTAAACAGGTCGTTTGTCTCGTTGATACTGGTAGTGACATTACTTGCATTTCTGAATCATTTTGGGAAACTTTAAAATTACAAGTTGGGGATAAGTTAAATATGTTACCGGTTAAACCAATTCAGATTCGTGGTGCTGTAGGCCAGAAAAGCGCTAAAATACAGCAAATGGTTTTATTACCTGTAAAATTCGGAGTAATTGAAATGGAAATTAGATTCTTAATTGTTCCAAAATTAGTTCATGCAGTAATACTTGGATTTGACTGGCTTACAGCAAATAACACTAACATAAGACTGCAAAAGCCATCCGTTGGGTTGATTATTGATTACAAGGGTCATAGGACATTAATTCCATTTATTGAGTATGTATTTGAGGGACAGCACGTTTCTGAGATTACGAAGGTAGATAATAGTTTCGACTTTCAGAAGTACTTGCAGGAAATTAAAACAGGTATACCTCTTAAAGGGGCTCAAGTCAGTAAATTGAAACAGGTTTTGAGTAAACATGGGGATGTCTTTACCAAAAGATTAGGCCGGGCAAACTGTTATGAGCATGTCATAAAAATGGTAGACCATAGCCCAGTTATTAGGCGTTCTTATCCAGTTCCATATGCATATAGGTCGCGAATGGAGGAAAAGTTAGCAGAGATGGTTGATATGGGAATAATATCTAGAGGTTCTACTCCATATTGTAGCCCATTAACTTTCACCTTAAAACCGGACGGCTCAATAAGAGTTTTATTAGATGCTCGGGAAATAAATAAGAATATGGTAGCTGAGGCTGAAGCACCTCCAATGCAATTAGATGTGTTAAATTCATTTCATGGGGTTAACTACATCAGCATAATTGACTTAAATAACGCATATTTTCAAATTCCAATTTCAGAGGATAGCAAGAAATATACAGGCTTCACTTTTAATGGGAAATCCTACATGTATAACGTTCTGCCTCAAGGTCTTAAAACTTCAGTCGGTAGTTTCAGTCGGGCTATGGATCAAATACTAGGACCAGAAGTCAAACATTTTTGTGTAAATTATCTAGACGACCTTGCGATTCTAACTCAGGGCACATTAGATGACCATCTTGAGCACATTGGCATTATACTGAACAAATTAAAATCAGCCGGTCTTACCTGCAACATTGAGAAGTGTAAATTCATTTGTAAGGAAGTGAAAATGTTAGGACACATTATTTCAACAAAAGGGATTAAAACAGATCCAGAGAAAATAGAGTCGATTAAAAATTTTCCGGTTCCTAAAAAGATAAAACATTTAAGGGCATTTTTAGGGCTGTGTAACTATTACAGACGGTTTATTCCTGATTACAATAGTATTATTCAGCCTTTGTGCCAGTTACTTAAAAAGGACAAAGGTTGGAAATGGACTACTGAAGCACAAGCAGCATTTGAACAATTAAAAAGTAGATTTTTGAACACGATAATGTTACATCACCCTGATATGTCAAGACCGTTCTATTTACAAACTGATAGTTCTGGAGTAGGTTTAGCTGGAGTATTATTTCAGTACGACGATGAAGGTGAAATGAAAATACTAGGATATTGCAGTAGAGCTTTAAGGGGCGCCGAATTAAGATGGACAGTTACAGAACAGGAATTTTGGGCAATAATTTACTGTCTTAGGAAGTTCGAAACCTACTTGAGGGGCGCTAAATTAATAATTAGGACTGATCACAAAGCACTGACGTTCGTTAGGTCGTGGAAATTATACAATAGTAGAATAATTCGGTGGATACTGTTTCTTGAACAATTTGATTACACTATAGAACATGTCAAAGGAAAGGATAATGTTGCTGTCGATGTCTTGTCTAGGTTTCCATCCGATGCAGTAATGATACAGGAGGATAAGGTATTTTGTCCAGAAATCCGTTACATGGAAGTTAGTAAAAACAAAACATTGATATCTGATTTGAAAAATATAGCTGATTTACAAGCTAATGATGACGAGATTAAATTGATTGTAAATATTGTAAATAATGTTAGTAATAGGCAAAACGGTAGGTTAGGTAAAATTGCGAAACAATGTTATATTAAGAATAAAATACTGTATTTTAAGGATAATTTGGATAGGAATGTAATATACTTGCCAGAGTGTTTGAGAAAAGAAATAATTCTTCAAGTTCACGAAGAAATGGGCCATCAAGGGGCTTATAAAGTGCTTAAATACCTCAAAGATAGATTTTATTGGCTTGGAATGAATAGAGTAGTAAAATCATTATTGAGAACTTGTCACATCTGTCAGGTTTCTAAAAGCGATAACATAAAATATGTAGGTGAGTGTAAGTCTATAGTAACCGAACAAGTAGGAGACATTGTTATGGCTGACTTATATGGACCATTGCCTAAGGGTAGATTTGGAGCAGCTTATATACTTGTCATTCAGGACTCATTCAGTAAATTTGTTAAGCTATATGACCTGGCTAAGGCTTCTTCACGCGCAGTAGTATCAAAATTGAAACAATTTGCTAAAATTATTAAGCCAAAAGTGGTAATGACAGATAATGGAAGTCAGTTTTCTTCTGAGGGATGGAAGCAGGCTTTAAGAGATATCGATATAAAGCCTATATACACTACTGTTAGAAACCCTAGGCCGAATATAACAGAACGAGTAAATAGAGAAATAGGCCGTTTATTTAGGACCTATTGTCATAAAAACCACAAGGGTTGGGCAACTATACTAAGCAAAATAGAAAATTTATATAATAACACTTTTCACGAGAGTACTGGGTTTACACCTAATGAAATACTATATGGTATCGGTAATAGCATGACATTTGATAATTGTTTACCGGAATTGAATAAATGTAAAGATATTGATTCTGTTAGGGCACAAGTGAGGCAAAATTTAAAAGATAACAGCGTGAGACGACAAAACCAATTTAATAAGTCTCACCGCTTAATTGAATTTCAAATAGGAGACTATGTAAAGGTTCGTAAAGCAAATAAGTCTGAAGCACAGAAGAATCTAACAAAAAAGTTTCAGCTTCTCTATGAAGGCCCCTACATAGTTAGTGCTATTCCTTTTTCGAACGTTTATACATTGATGGACCCTAAAACTAAACAGATTCGAGGTAACTTCAATACCATTCACTTAAATAGATATTATGTGTAAATAATATTATAGCTAGACTTTAGGAACAGATGATTCGTTGTAAATATAAGATTAAATTGTAGGTTAAGGTTGATTACTCGACTTAGGATTAGCTAGTAGTAGCGAAGTTAATCATTACAATTCTGATAGTTGTGACTATTATAAATTGGTTAGTTACCAATTGATGATTGTACAGTAGAATAGGGAAGAAGTTCTTTTACCTTAGTTATCAGAAATGGAGAATATGATAATTTTGTTGTAGTTTTATATTTGTACTGGACAAATATTCCTTTGCTTGCTTTAGTATATTGCATTATTGATTGTTATCATTGTCATTACATATAACTAATATGTAATAAGTTTTACAAAGATTGTAATGTTGTACCAATAAATCTTTATGGGGATGTCGGGTCAGGGAAATGACTCAATTACATCTATTGGGGTGTTTAATGATCTTCAAATCATCCACATTACGCTCTTATATTACTTGCCATTTACTCTACTATTACTACTTATTAAGCGCTTGCTTAATAGATGTGATTGGTGGGGAGTAGGGTGGTCATTTCTAGGGGGGGGGGTTAGGGAATAAATATTATGTATTAGGAAATTTAATAAAATTTGAAAATTTTCACTGAAAATTTATTTAGTGACTAAATTAATTTAATTTTAATTTTTCCTCCTTTAGCTAGATTTTATCGTCATCTCTTCTTTCCTCTTTTACTCTATTTCTTCTTCTTCAAAAAAAAAAAAAAAAATTTTTTTTTCCTTTTTAATTTGGCAATAATTATTGTAGTCTTCTTTATTGTTGGTAATTTATAACTACGGTAAACTTCTTTATAAATTAAGGGGCGGTTGTAGCAGACTCCATATATTATTGCCGTATTTTTTTACTTGTTATAGGAAATATTTTCTATGGGAACAAATTTTCTTTCATATTTCTATAATATGGTTTGAGATAATTAATTTTGTTCATTAAATAGTCTTAATTTTATTTATTCATTCATTATTTTCATTATAAATCTTAATTTACTGTTACGTTGCGCTTTAAATAAATAAGCATTAATAATTTCCAAACTCCGTTTCCACTCACGTTGAAGTAGTGACATCTCTAGGGACACGGTGTCATCAGACTATCGAATAGAGAGCTTAAACCACGCTTTGTACAGATGTAGTTAGGAAGTACAGTAAAAAGTTTAGCTACTTGACAATAGATGACATTATTACTGAACTAAGACCGTCACTGTGGCGACCTCTAGTGAGATTCGGTGAGTGTGTGTCGAGTTATAGTTATCGGGCTGTACCTAGAGAGGTTCCGCTACTCGCCAATAGATGGCGCTATTTTTATAATTTAATGAAACCATCTGAGATTAATTAGAAATAATTTTATTCTCCTTTTGTAGTTTTACAGGCAAAAGCAACTAAAAACAAGTCTAATAAGTCTACTCAATTGATTTACTAGCAAAGCGTACAAAAATAACTCTAAATATTTACAAAAAATGTGTAGGTTAAGAAATTCTTCTTCAGCTCCCCATGTTTTCTTGAAAATTCCATTAAATCCTTTCTCCAATCCTGATTTCCTTCCATTTCCTGTTCCTCGTGCTGCCGTAGGTAATTCTGATAGTAAAATCCGTAGGAAAGCATTGAAGTTTCCTGAAATATAAATTTATTTGAATTTGCTCTATTGATATCCTAGATATAGCATTCTTGTTAAAAATACAAGTTAGATTTGAGTACTTTTGATTTAATCTCATCCTAATAGTGACTCTGATACAGAATAAACAGTTTTGGCCCTGATTAGGCACTAAAATGATTCAAAACTAGTCATCTTTCCATTTGAGAATTTTAACCCGAAGGCTGAAATTTTGTAAAGGCTAATATTAATAATTGTTTGTTATTTATAATCAAAATCTTTATAAATTCCATCCCTCCTGACTTAGTACAGTGTGTCTGTACAATAAATACCTAAAGAAACTGTATAGATTTTGATCAGGGAACAAAGTGTAATTTTCAGTACTGTAAAATTTTGCGGGTTGAATAATTTTCATGATTAAGCTTAGATTCTTGGTTTCGTTATAAATCTGTTCTTTATGCAGTGCATACACTATAATTTAACATAAATTACCTCATACAATCGACCAAATAAATTACAATTAACGTCTGAAAATTTCCTTACTATGAAATATTTTGCTTAAGAATTTTCCACTATTAGATTTGTCTGTAAGTATGAAATTCTTATTAGGTTCTTACCTAAAAACGCCGTGAACAATTATAGGAGTAAAATTGTGTCGTTCCAATTAGAATTTCTTGTCATCCCATAATAATGTGAAAGCTAACCTATGAATGGAAACGCTTTTGGTCCATAATTTCTTGGATTCTATCTGAAACATAAAATTAACTTTAGTACAAAATAGAGTATGCTATTTTACACTAAGAAAATGCACTTTACCAGTGAAACAACTTTTCTTTTAGAAAATAATCATAACAAAACGGTTTGAACAAAACATAAACTAACCTCTGTCTTGGCGTAACATTTTTCCATCATTGAAAAGGTTTTGCACTGAACTAATACATGATTTTGGTAGTTTAGGAATCTAACCAGTAGTTTCAATAATTATCATTGCGTTTTATTCTGTAATTTGATATCAAATCCTGACCAAACATGCGAGTAAAGTTTACTTGACAACAGCTGATTCGAACTGTCTGAGACACTGTATTAGTAGGCACAGATGCAACTAGAAGCTGGTTTGTTTAGGAATTTCATATATTTTTGTCCAAAAGTCAATATTTAATTGTTATCATAAATAATTTAAATTCAAATTATGTAACATTTTGTTTTTATAAAGTTTCCTAACATGAAAATCTTATAGCCAATAAAAAGCCTGATATTTATGAACTGCCAATAAAAAAATGATATTTAGAAACAGCCAATTAGAGATCGAATTTAATACAATAGACTTGACCAAGATGGAGTCTATAAGAATTGCCACTTTTGCTTTTCCCACTTTTTAGGGTAACTCTTTATAATTCAACGAGCTTTTCTTTGGTTAGCCCTGTTTATATATTTATTCATTTATCTGTTCAATTCTCTAATTGTTTGATTCAAAACGTAAAAGCTGGATTTTCCTTCCTATAGTGGGGTTGGTGGGCGTTAAGTATGGCATGCCTGTGTGAGTTTAGTAGTGGAACGGTGGTTTCATGTATTATGAAATTTAGGGGTACTAATAAACACAGTCGACCAAAACAATAAAAATCACAAATTATACTTGAATTATGAAATAAAAACTTTTGACTATCTAAAAGGATGATTGTCCTGTCAAATCAATTGTAAAAGCAATTGATTAACGCTTAAAAGGTTAATAATCTGCACTGGGTAAACGTGGGAGTTGAAGACCGGGCTTTCGCGGTCTGAGATGGGGTCTGTGCCCAGCGGTGGGACGTATATCGGTATGTGAGATGATGATGATGACCTTTTTAATGTGGAGGTTGCTAATTTTGATGGCAACACAGGGAGGATGTCAGTGGAAGGGGTGGTGTGTGATTCCGGTTTCGAGAACTTTCTAGAAGCTTGAGCTTATAAAAAGCCGTGCGCGGTGAGTCTCGTTCTCTTTCCTTCTTCGGCTCTCGGCGCGTAAGCAGAAACTCTGCCCGTCAGGTATGTGGCTTCAGGTTTTGTCAAATTTTCCATTTTGTGAGCTTTTCTTTTCTTATTTAATTCTTATTGGAAAATAACAACGAGATGCTGCTGGTTTTCTAGCAGGATTTCTGTTATTTTCCGTAGTTTTCTTACTTAAATAACCCTGGAATCATCGGTCGATTGGGCGTGTCCTGGCACATGGCCGCTCTGGTTTCTGGGTGCCTTCAGGGCGGGTCTTGGTTGAGGATGTGGGCGCCTTATTCAGATCGCGACTGAATATTGGTGTTTCTTGCATTTTCTTCCAAGGATTCGCGTTGTTGGTATTCAGGGCTACGTAGCGTGCGAGTGTGGCGTGTCTGGATTCGCTTCACGACTCCCTTTTGCTATGGAAAGTTCTAGAACGTAAATTCACTCTTAAACTGCTCACAAAATTGGGTGCGGTTCCTATTGTTTTTGATACAAATGGGACTGTGCTGTGGCTGACACAATCTAAAGGCTGCTTCAACCTCCGTGCTCCGAGCAAGGTTGAAAATCTCTCGCGAAGTGTAGTCTAGGCAGGTAAAATAACAGTTTGATTTAGAATTCCGCGATTAATTAATTTTGGTGCGTAATAGGGTGTGTAATTTAGCTAGGAGCGTGATGTGTGTTGTGTGTTGTGAAAAATGGGCATTTTGTGATGTGTTTTTTTTGTGTAGTGTTGTGATTACCAGGTGGGATTGTTTATTTACCTTATCAGGTAAATAAGAGGTAAGTGAGCATGTTTTTATATGGTTAGGAAGTATGTCAGATTTATGTGAAGCTCTTGGTTCCACTCTACTTCAATTCTGTCTGTCAGAAGATCCATTTTCTTAAAAGATTATAAAAATTCTTGTTAAAAGTCATGTTGGAACCGAGAATTTTTCTTAAATCAGACCATACTGCGCTAGGTAAATCATAGGGAAATTCTAGGGCTAGGAGGTAGGAATTTCTAGGGACCATTTTTTATGTTTGTGTGTGCTTTATGTGTGTAAATGCACGGCGAATGTGTTTTCCTTGTCATAATTTTGCTCCATTGTATGTATGGGAAAGTGTCTGTCACGAGAATTACTTCCTACATTTTTCACAAGTCTAAGATTGTTAGACTTCACCGAACTAAGAATTATTTCCCTCGAGAATGACACAACCCATTCAGACAATGATTTTGTGTCCTGTGGCATGTGTTTTGCTGTATAATTATTTATATTATATGGTATCTATGCATTTATGTCACACCACATACTTACACTCACTTCACACTAACTTGATAGTTATTTACTGTGTAACTCTGAATTTATCAAATCCAGATTATATTCAGAGTGAGGTAATTGTCTGTAGTCTCTGTGGACTAATAATGCGCAGTATTGGGTTACAGAGATGAGGTAAAGCGGAGCTACCTTAATTTTATAATAATTAGAATTCATAAAGTCTTATCTGGGTGCTTATTGTCCAGTAAGCGATCATATTTCATCAGTGTTTTACTTTAGGGCTTCCCGTGAGCTATTACCTGGCCCGACCAGAGTCTGAATTTCGTCATCTCCCAGGTTGGCCCTAATAGCCTCCTTTGGTTGGTGTCGGGTTCTTACTGATTAGGTGGAAGGCTTATGAGCGACGATCCTAAGATCGCTTCTTATCGGCTATTTTACCCGTATGGTAGGCTACTAGCGAAGGCAGATTGGAGAATGAATAATGGTTTATTACACTTGAGCTGAGTTAGGCTGACCGGCCATCAGTAAAACCTGTGTAATTTAACATTTTCAAGCTCTAAGCAGATGTCATCGCTAAGCAGACGGTGTCCAGACTGAGCCTCCCTTCTGGGACCCTCAGTAGCGTTATGGCTCTTAAATTAAAGCTTACTTTGTAATGCCAGGTAATCTCAGATTGGATCTGGATTCCCTGTTATGACAAAGCGAGATCTGTCCTCTTGTGTTTCAATCATATTATGACCATTTATTGGACTAATATGTACACCTATGATATATGACTATTTGCCTATAGAATTGGGGAAGCTCTAGGTAACTGGTACTGGTTATCTGAGTAAATGAGACTTATTGCAATGCTTATCATTTATCTCATGACAATTCCATTTGTCTATCATAACCTTACCTCTCCTTGTGAGTAACCTGATTCATGTTTTATACTATTTAAACTATTCTATGTGTTCATGCAAGGCAGCTTGAACTCAACATCCAGTTTTACTAAAATGCTGATTCATGTGTTTGTGTACTGTCTGTATACACGGATATTCACAGCACACTATACAAATCCGTGGTGGTATGGTATCATGTCATCCACTTCTCATATCTCATTTCCTCACTTTGAATAATTGGGTCGGCTGTGGGGTTGCATTTCAAAGTAGTCATGACATTGTTGATACCTACATTAGTAGGCGGAGATGCTTGATGAAAAGATTTGTCTTCCTTATGGCTCCATATTGTTTGAGTGTGGACACTTACTCCAGGGTTGATATGTTATTATATCACCACAAACTTATTTCTTGTTCAGTGCGACTGGGATGGTTGTGGGCCGCATTCCAAAAGTAACTGTGACATTGTTGATACTTACATTTGTAAGCGGAGATGCTCAGTGAAAATGGCTTGCCGTCTAAACCCCCCGACTGCTCTGGGCAAAACCCCTACACTTGTCATGTCTGTTTGACACAGCTTGGCAATATCACAAACTTTGTAATTCACTGGTGTTGATCTATATAGACTTCCCAGTGGTTACACAACTAAAATCTGTGTGTATTGCACAGTGATACAGCATATGAATCACGCATTGGTTGGACTGGATGTATTTCCTTCCACTTTTTGCTATTTTTTGGAATTGGGTTTACTCATTCCATCTAACCTGTCCTCTTTTTGAGTTGACTTAGCACCGTAGTTAGTGCAGTAAATGTAAATTCACTCCTTCGGGTTATTTTTATCCGTTGGTGGCGCTGGCCGGGAGACAGGGGTGGTAGGAGCTCTCCCCGGGGCTCCGCGGAGCCCCGTTACCTTTTTCCAGTCAGCTCAAATCCGTTCCTGACCCTTAACACACTCTACCTACTCACTCACCCATATTATGCTCTATTTTCACTATATTTGTTATGTGTATTGAATTCCAAATTGAAATCCAAAGCTTTAAATTACTTAACTTAGACACCTATATAGCGCCCTATAGATCTCTTGCTTGTTACAGACATACCACATAAAAGATCATTGGGATTACTAAAACAAAAAAATTACACAACGTGGGAGTCCTATCTGCTAGATGATCACAATTTTATGGCCAAACCAATTTAATTAATTAGATTAATTTAATTTAATTCATAATTATTATGAATTTTTTTTCATAGACATTTTCTTCATATATTATTCATATATTTAATATTAGGGGAATCTCCCCGTGTGTCTCCCATCCCGGGTACCTCCGTTACAAACTACGACATTTGAATATTGAAAATAATTAGCAAAACCGAATTGGGCAAGATATAGGTTTCACTTACAGTTTGTTCTGGCTCTATTCCTCAGTCCCAGGGACACATTTAAGACACAATCACAGCACTTTCAGAGTTTTTTATGAATAATTTAAAAGAGCGCGCGCCGGCCGGCATTCATTTCGAGCTGTCAATTTTGCGCAACTGACTGGTGGCGCCGCCGTGCGGGAGAAAGCGGAATGTTCATTCAGCCAGTATGTTTTTGATATGTGCAGGAGGTTTTAATGCACATATTACTAATTATATCTGCCCAATGTAACGTACATAAACCCCCCACCGGGAATCTACCCCAGATTCCCCAGTTTACAAACAAAACCAGGGATGGTATTGAATAAGGTAAGTGGACTGTATAGTGTAAGTATTTGTTGACTTAGTGAACTAAACACGTGTAGCTGTAAATTGAGTAAAATAAATGACTTATTTCGAACCTAAAATTGTCATAAACTTGACACCTTCTTGCGTCAAATTCATGCAAAGAAACAAAGGAAAATAAAAATTATGCTGAATCTAATTCCATTGGAAGTGGTCTAAGCTTTACAACGGGTCGCGTGTATTCGCCATTCTGGATTTTTACTTTTACCACCCGTACAACTCCATCAGCTCCTGGATAAAGTTCCGTCACATGACCGAGATGCCATTGAAGCGGAGGAGCGTCAGCATGCATAAGAACGAGTTCATCAACTTGAATATTACGACAATTCCTATGCCATTTTGTCGCTGCTGCAGCGTGTGCAAATAATCGTTTAATTGCAATGTACGCGGACCGATATGTAAATAAATTTTATGAAAATAGTCGATAAGAATTTTTGTAAAGTTGCACTTTTTAGGAAGCAATAATGGATACTTCTTTTGATACGGTAGTTCGGCGAAAGACAACCTACCCCCCACCCTGAGAAAACCGAGGGGGTCGACATAAGGTGCTAACCTTTTAAGTGAAGAACTACAGCTGTAACCATTGGAAATTGCTTGGATATCAGCTGCAAAATGCTCTCGCTGAACGGATTTAATGAGCACATCGTGTGCGTTCTTTAAATCTGATAGAGACGAAGGACCTGTGTTCCTATTAGACTTCGTCGATCTACAATTGTTAATAAATTGAAAACAACGAGCTAAGACATTTTGAAGTTTGCTAAAACTCGAATATTTTTCAGTTAAATTATAAACAAGATTTGAGTCACGTGTTGTGTTTTGCACGCTAGTTTGAGCCAAAGTCGCGCATGGAATTTTGAGTTCTGGCACATTTGCCGATTTAAATTGATCAATTGATTTTACTGGCCAATTCTCTCTTGGTGCGTCTAGCCAGCTCGGTCCTCCGAGCCACTCCGCTGTCGATAACAGCACGGAAGGTAGCGCTCCGCGCGAGCACACGTCAGCGGGGTTGGACGCGCCGCTCACGTGAAACCAACAATCGCTTTGCACGGTCTCTAAGATTTTGGAGACACGCGAAGCCACAAAGGTTTTGAGGTTGTAACTGGGTGTATTCAACCAACTCAGCACCACAGAGGAATCGGTAAACAAGAGTATTTCATGAACAGGAATTCGTTCAGACAATATTGACTTCGTATATTTGACTAACTTGACTAACAAATGCGCAGCCATTAGCTCGAGACGTGGAATGGTCACTGTCTTCAAGGGTGCAACCTTGGATTTGCAATGACCAGACTGACCTTCGAATCACCTTGATTGTTAAAACTACGCAAATAGATGACCGCAGCTATTCCTTGAACTGAAGCATCGCAGAATCCTAGTATCTGGTAGTAGCTGTGCTGTTTGACAGTAACCTGGCGCTCGTGGCTAAAATTCGACAATAGCGGGAGCTCTGACATGTAGGTGAGCCACTCCTTTTCTAGTTCCGGAGGCAGCCGCTCATCCCAACCCAGCTGTTGGAGCCAGAGTTTCTGCATGAAGCATTTCGCGTAGAATATGCAAGGAGCCACGAAACCTAAGGGATCATACTGACGACCTATCTGTGACAAGACACTACGCTTGGTGATCGCCTGTGAAGCTGGAAGTGGATGGAATACGAAGGAAAACACATCTTCGGCGGGTCGCCACTGCAGACCTAAAACTTTTATGGATAGGTCCTTGTCATCCTCGAATGCAATGGGCGTTTCGCGGTGATCAGCTGGAACCCGAGCCAGTACCTGGGGACAGTTGCTGGCCCACTTACGAAGCAGAAATCCTCCTCCACTCAGCAACTCTAACAGTTCATCCTGTAGCCTAGCTGCTTCATCATAGCTGCTCACTGACCACAGAAGGTCATCGACGAAGAAACCCTTTTTTAGAACCTTGCTCGCTAAAGGATACTTCTCGCAGTCGTCGTCAGCCAGTTGATGCAGGACTCGGATCGCTAGGTACGGACTGCTAGCAACGCCGTATGTGATCGTGTTTAACTCATACACCTTTAAAGGTTGATCAGGTTGAAACCTCCACAAGATGTGTTGGTAATTGCGTTGAGATTTTTCGATCAAGGTCATTCGAAACATTTTACAAATGTCACTTGACAAGCAAATTTCATGTATACGAAAATTTATTAAAATCTCATTAATATCTGCTTGAAGCTTAGGACCGGCGTAAACGACTGAATTTAAAGAATTATTATTTGTCGTTTTGCATGAGGCGTCAAAAACTACTCGGAGTTTTGTCGTGGTACTTGACGGTCGGAGAATACAAAAGTGAGGAATTATGTACTTAGAATCCACAGTACCAAAATCACCTACGCAAGTCATGTGACCAAGGCTTTCATATTCGGACATGAATTTATTATATTCTTCCTTAAGTTCCGGAAGACGATTCAGCTTTGTTTCTAAATTGTTGAAACGACGTAACGCTTGTGGAGTCGAATCGCCGAGATCAAAACTGGGTTTGAACGGGTACTTCACTGTATAACGTCCCGTAGTATCGCGACTGTGTTCGTTTTGGAACAATTGTTCGACATACAAATCTTCTGGTTTTTTAGTGACGTCATACGGCACGTTTTCAGTCTCCCAGAAAGAGTTCATGATTTTATCGATACTACTAGTTTTATTATCAGAGAACAAGTTGAGCGAGGCTGTATTCGACTCACAATCGTCACTCAGTACTGTCTGACCAGTAATGACATATCCGAATATGGAATGCATCGCGACGGGCAAACCCGGGTCACGCGGTAGTATATTTTGACCGTCATAAATGTAGGGAAATAAGTCACCTGCGATCAACAAGTCAACTGGAGCCGCCGAAAAGTAGTTCGGGTCTGCTAACTCGAGATTTTTGAAATTATTGATAACTTTGTTTGACAAGGTTACTGTAGGTAAGTTGCTAGTTATGTTACTTACGACAACAGTATCAGTGCTAAGCACCGGACCAGATGAGTTTCGTGGTTTAATTGAACATGTAACCAGACCGAAATCTTGCACTGGCGCACCTCCCAGACCCATGGGTTCAAACTGACACTTGCGTCGAGACAAACCCAGGCGCTGGGCACACTCTTTTGTCATATAACCGGACATGGCACCGCTGTCAATGACTGCACGTACGGCGTGGTAAGTTCCCCATCGATCTGCGACGTGCACCATGGCAGTGCCTAACAACACGGTTGAATTTGACGAACAAGTCAAGCCGACGTTTGGCATTGACTTTTGACTTTGATTTTGACCATTTGAAACGTTTTGAATACTTGAAATGTTTTGACCACTTGAAATGTTTTGACTATTTGAATTGTTTTGATTAATTGATGAATTTTGAACAGTTGGAACTGCATCTAAGTGAATACTGTGATGGTGCGGTTGTTTACACAGCACACAACGCACTTTTGACGTACACTCGGACAACGAATGCTGACGAAAGCAATTTTCGCATAATTGAAGCTGTTTCACTTTGTCAAGACGCTGCAACGGTGTTAAATCAAAAAACTCGAAACATCGATAAGTTGAATGTGGCTTGTCGCAAAATAGACATCTATTTGATCGTTCGTTATTATTCTTACTCACAGCTGACAAGCACGGCTTTTGGAACTGCTTCGGTGCACTACTGTAATTAGCAGCATTATTATTATTTTTTCGAACAAAATTCGGCTTTGCAGAGGTGTTAGGAACACTCTTAGGCGTAAACTGAATTTTTGATGTACTAATTTTAACCTCAGACATTTCCAAAACACGCGCCTGTTTCTCCACGAAATTAATCAGCTGTTCGTAAGTAGGTATATCGGTTTGATCTACTGATTGTTCGAATTCGCGCCTAGTGACGGGGTCTAAATTTTGCAATCCCATATAAAACAGTATGAAACTCGATAGGTTACTGATTTTCAAAAGTTTCAATGCTTTGACACACTCTTGATACGTTTGTAAAAATGTATTTAGACCAGTAGCCGACTCTGTTGACAAAGGCTTAAATTGAAACAGCCGATCTAAATAGCTTGTAGCTAAGGCACGCGTGTTCTCAAATTTTTTGACTAGCAAAGCCCATACTATTGGATAATTATCGGCCGTCACTGGCATCCCTTTGACCACAGTCAATGCCGGACCGCTGACTGCGGAGAGCAAGTAATAAAACTTCTCAATGTTCGTAATATCATTGTTATTATGAATTAAACTCGTAAACGTGTCATAGAATGTTTGCCAGTTTTCTAATTTGCTATCGAAATGGAACAATTCTAGTTTAGGCAGCCGCGGCTTAGCCGACCGCGAGTCTGGCCCGGTAGCGCCCGGCCCGCGGCCCGCGGAGCGCGACGAAGGTCCGCTACCGCTGCCGTCACACGATTGCCAAGTGTCGCTATTAGCCTCCGCTACACTCAGAATACGGAAATACATGTCGTCAAAGGTTTGAATTTCCTGATAATTTGGTTTAAATTTCGGGTTTTGTTTCTTATTATAAGAATTTAACTCGAATATGCACTGTTCGAAACATTCCCGAGTCGAATGAAGTTCTTTGAGTCGCAAATTAAATTCGGGTAAACGCTCTGGTGGAGTTGATTTGGATAGTTCAAATAACGTTTGACATCGTATAAAAAGCATTTCTTTTTTGTTGATAAGTTGTTCGACATCAAGTTCTTTTTCGTCCATTTCGAATTAAAAAACAAAAGACGCGCGCGACGCGTTGCAAAGAACGAAAATTGAAAACGTTTATTTTATACGTATTATTCTAGGTAAATAACTTAGATTCGAAATAAGCCTGTTACCTTAAAACTGCGTGAAATGTGTGTTTTATGTGTATGAATGCGTATTTAGTTTGCAAACTGAGGATGCGGTTCGATTGACCAAAATGTTTGAACTACGACATTTGAATATTGAAAATAATTAGCAAAACCGAATTGGGCAAGATATAGGTTTCACTTACAGTTTGTTCTGGCTCTATTCCTCAGTCCCAGGGACACATTTAAGACACAATCACAGCACTTTCAGAGTTTTTTATGAATAATTTAAAAGAGCGCGCGCCGGCCGGCATTCATTTCGAGCTGTCAATTTTGCGCAACTGACTGGTGGCGCCGCCGTGCGGGAGAAAGCGGAATGTTCATTCAGCCAGTATGTTTTTGATATGTGCAGGAGGTTTTAATGCACATATTACTAATTATATCTGCCCAATGTAACGTACAAAACACACCATTCTCATTTATAATATTCGTTAGGATATTAATGTGATATTAATAATTATTGGGGTCAGAAGGTTCTCGAATGGCGTCCGCAGACCGGGAGACGAGCTGTCGGTAGGCCTCCAACAAGTTGGAGCGACGACCTGGCTAAGATCGCGGGATCGCGGTGGATGCGAAAAGCACAAGACTGGTCTGAGTGGAGAGCCTTGGGGGAGGCCTATGTCCAGCAGTGGACGTCTTTCGGCTGAAATGATGATGATGATGATTAATAATTATAGCTATAATTTAGTCTTTAGCACATTATTCTGAGGCGAGACGACGACGCGTAATAACCACGCTTTGAGATTTATAAAGACATAAATACGTAATAGAGAATTTTATGTCCCAGCTGTCTTGTACTTTATGCTAAGTGGATTTTAAGGGTTAATGAAAAAAGTTTTTTTAAGACCAGATTTGAGACAGTAATTGAGTTCTCTTCGGCTTTAAAGGGGTTATTAATTATTAGAACTCGTTACTTTGGGTTCTGTAATAAAGTGGCCTTGTTATGGATGCTCATTATCGTGATATTTTGGTAGAAGTTTTCAATGTTTTTTTTTTAAAAGAATCGTGATAGAAAATTATACTTTGAACGCAGCGGTTGCTCAAATGCACACACACGCTATGTTGTTGTTTTGCTAATTTATCATTTTTTGACGTCACGCGAGGCCAGAAACTACAATAGGGATGTTGACACCACCAATCAATTGACGTACTTTTTATGAGCTGTCAAAACACAATTCTTCCATACAGTTTCAATGGCAATAGCGACTTATGACGTCATTATCCGCCAACTCGATCAACTAACTATTTATTTGTTTTAAAGCAAAAAAAAAACTAATTTTACAGCAAATCTAAAATTAATCTGGTTTTCAGGGCTGAAATAAAGCATTTTTTTACTGGAGTTGTGCCTTCGAATTATTTTTTAATGGCGTCAACATCCCTATTGTTGCATTTTTGATTCTTCATTTTCTAATAAAATTCTGTTTTAATGAAGGTATATTTATCGGGTATACTTATCATTTGGCAGCTTCGATTTTTGATTCAGATAGGCGATTATTCAAAAATCTTTAAATGCTGTTAATAGTTTATAAAATCATAATGAAGTCTCGTTTCAGTAAAATGGTCTACCTATCTCTACCTATCTGCAATAGATCTGTCTACAATATTTAGGATACTTTCCTTCATCCTTTTCCTTTTTTCGTCTTGGGACGCTCTGTATATGTATTTAATTACATTCTTAACATTTAGAAAGCACTACCCAAGCTCTTTTATTCTGTTAAGTGCCCAGCATAAGTCGAAGATGATATCTGATAAACAATAAACATATGAACGTCGATTTTAGTTAGGTACTTCTATTCTTACACTATAAATAATCCAACTAATGCTCATCGCTCTTCTCTATTACTCATATTTAAATTACCCTCAGAATTTGTCAAAAATGCCACGTCACCCCCTAAAATATCCATTACACTTTCATGTCAGTACCTACCCATACCGTCCTATGATTGACATATCGTTATATCCGTCAAACAAGTACAGTGGGTACACCCTACCCACTCCTTGTTTATTGACGGGTATAGCATTGTGGTCACTATTTCTGTTATCTTACTAGGTTTTATTTTGGGCGAAGAGTGAATAAAATATTTTTCACTTCTCATGCTCGTAAAGATCGTGTTTATGCTGTATCTAGGCGACATGAAATGACTTTTTATGCACTAGTGCATAAATAAAATCTTCGTCTAATATCAACTCTAGACCAAGGTAGTCAGGTGTCAACAGCCACAAACAAAAAAGTTTCTATATATTTTTTTAATTTATATAAAACTAAAAATCAATCAAATCAATCATAATAAATCAGTAAATTTAAAATAATCGAATTATTATAATAATGCATAAAAAATAAAAGGTACATAGAAAGTGACTCATTGTTTCCACTGTTGCTATTTCATTTCCTCGCCATCAAAGTGAAAAGCAGAGTGTAAAATTCGAGCATTAAACCCATTTTCCCCTCGACGTATCTATCCACCCTCGTCGTACCGGCTCGGGTGGCTATATGAACACCTCGGGTAAAATGGCTCGTTTTATGCTCTTGTTGTAAAATCTACTATTTTTCTTTTGCTGTCGGGAATGTTTTTTTTTTGGGTTAAAAAGTAGCTTAACCTCTTGATAGTCCGAGGTACCATGGTATCCAAAACCAAAATTCTTCCTTCATTTATTGCATTATTCTTATATTATAATCTATTACAGACCTTTGTGTAGTTTTTGTACCAAGTAGTATTGTTGTCTTGTGTTGTGAATAAATGTATTTTCTTTCTTTCTTTTCTTTATTATTATATAAATAGTATTTGAATGAGTAAACATTATTTAACGTCTTAGTATATGGTTGTAGTTAGAAAATTGCGGATGCGCGTCGCGGTGCGCCCGTCGATAAAAAACACGGACGGAAAGAGGCGTATTTGGTCGCACACTCCGGACTGTCAAGTGGCTATGTCACTCTCTGACCCATAAACTATATCTATGCCAAAAATCACGTCGATCCGTCGCTACGTTTCGGCGTGAAAGACGGACAAATATACAAACACATACACTTTTGCATTTATAATGTTAATATGGAAATCGTCGCTACGTTGAAAAAAGCCCGTATCTTAAAATCGATAATTTTACTGACTGAACTTTATGAACATTATTTTAAGAGTCAATTTTGTTGACATATTGATTTTAGATACGAGATTTTTTCAAAGTAGTGACGATGGATAAATATCGCGGTACACTTGACACCAATTTTTTTTTATATAACAAGCATTCGGGTCACCTGATGGGAAG
Source organism: Choristoneura rosaceana (assembly GCA_037349165.1). NCBI lineage: Eukaryota > Metazoa > Arthropoda > Insecta > Lepidoptera > Tortricidae > Choristoneura > Choristoneura rosaceana. The sequence continues at coordinate 4,218,661 of JAZBNJ010000007.1, forward strand.
CAATCCCCGCCGCCTATGGACACTGCCCACACGAAAAAATAGGTGAATAAAAATTGCTTCGTTCAATATTTAAATAACTTTTATATCTATTTACTTTTTAGTGTATACAATCGACAAAATGATGCAAAAACACAACCATCACTTTTTAAACAATGGAATCTAAGGGTACAAGCGCAACTTTTGTGGCCGGCTGTACATGACTCGGCGAAATTTTTAATGTCTTGCATCCCTTTTATATTTGGTCTTGGGGCTTTTTTATCTTTTTCCTCCACGAACTTGATCGACTGGTGTAATGGTGTGTATCTAAGTAGATGCAATTATGCGTGTGTAGATACGAAATGTATTGTTAGCAAGGTTCTAATCACTTTGTACTTAGTTATTATAAATTAAATATACTTTATAGGCTACAAATGATCGTTTATCAAAGTCAAAGTCAAAATCTCATTATTCCATTTAGGCACTTATGAACGTCAAAAAATCTACCACCGGTTCGGAAAAACCTCTGTCGAGAAGAATCCGGCAAGAAACTCAACGAGTTTTTTTTTTGAAGTACAGATTCACAATATTTATAAATATTGAATGTGAATGAATGAATCACAATCGATTCGTCATTGTAAAAAAATATAGGTAGATAAACCATGGTGTTTTCAGAATAATTCAAATAGCATTTGAATTCAAGTGCTGAAACGAAATATTTTCAAGCCTCTATGAATGCATTAAACTGTAACCTCCCTTTTGACTGTGGTCGAGAAAAGCTTAACCCCCCCCCCACCCCCCGGCAAGAAAAGAGGGCTACTACGAAATTCGAAAATCAAAGTTCGTATCGTAACGTCCCTCTCACTCTCGTACTAAATAATATTAGTGTGAGTGGAATGGCAAGATGCGAAGTTCGAATTCTCGATTTCGAATTTTGCACTTTGTCGAATAGGGCCAGAATAATCACAGAACGAAATTAATTTCCTGCAGATCCGGTTTGAAATCTGTTTGCAACTGTAATTGGTTGTATTTCGCTTCGTTGGATTTCTATAGCCTAGTTGCTGCCACAAGTTGCAAGCAACTTTGTCAGTGTATTTTATGCGTCAAAAACTGGCTAATTGTAAGTGGGATTCAGTACTATAATCTTCAAAGTCCTGACTTTTTTTATCATACGTAGTTCTGCAGACCAAGCTGAGAATTCTAAGTTTTATTATTACGGAAGTTACTTACATAGGTACTTAAAGTTCTTATTTCATTAAAAAATTTGCACTTCACAAAGTACATTCATTGTATTTGTATTTGTACATGCGGCAGTTATTCTCACAGTTGATTTGTACTTTGTAAAGTACACGGGGACTTGCGAAAAATAAGGAGTTTATGAAAAACTAGTAATTCTCAATGGATACAATTTCAGCTTGATACCTTTACGCGTTTCTGAAAAGGGTCTTGATAAACAGAATAGAAGTGACAAATAACACTGTGACTGCGGTCTGCAGCCCGTCTGGGAATTGTACCTTTAAGGGCAGTTCAGTCAGTGTTAGCTGACGGTTAAATGTGATGCCGTCTCCGTCTATTCGAACAAAACAAATAGAGACGGCATCACATTTAAACGTCAGTTAACATTTTAGTCTTCGCCATCGAGAGTAAAAAGAAGTAGGTATTAGTACCTATAGTAATTCAACAAATCCAAAAGTTGCGTAGCAGATTGTAAAAATGCGGGCGAACCCACCGACTTTCGCCAGTCAACGATGAATGAAATATTGTGAAAGTTCAGAAGTTGCCGAGAAACAGAACAGCGGGGGGTTGCTCCCCGTTCGCCGTTGCACCGTTTAGGCTCTTAAAAACTTTTAATAATGAAAAGAAAACCATGATAGCTTAAAATAGCTTTAACGTACAGCCTCGCAAGCAGATTATCTTGGCTTCGAATTCGAGATGAAAGCGTTGAGATTACGAAAGGGATGAACAAAGCAAATGTGAATTGTATTCCTAATTTCATAAAAAATATTCTAGTCCATCCATACTAATATTATAAAAGAAAGTGTGTTTGTACGCCGTAACGGAGCGACGGATTGACGTGTTTTTTGGCATAGAGATAGTTTGTGGGCCCGAGAGTGACATAGGCCACTTTTTAATCCCGGAAAAATGCACAGTTCCCGAGGGAACAGCGTGCGATAACAGAATACCACTCGGGCGGAGCCGCGGGCAAAAGCTAGTAATTCAATAAATATACCATTTAGTACGTTTTAGGATATTTTTCAAAGCAAAGAGATGGACGTGACGTGGATTTTAATTTAGAGTTTAGGTAATCAACTTTTTAATGTTACGGAAAATTCGCACGCTTATGAAATACCTATTTAAAATGAAATAAAAAATATAATGGTTGTGTCCGAAATATTTTGCGAAATAATACGTAGTGTGATAATAAGTTTATTGTCCAGACATGCATTCATATTACAGTTAAATATTTACGTATTTATGGTTGCCCCTGGACGCTTTCCCTCTCGATTTGAATGGAATTTATAAGAATTAATGATCTTTCACGCCTCGTTTGATTAAATACATATCATCCTGGCCTATATGCATTTTGTTCCTGGGCACAGGCTTCCTCTCAGAATGAAAGGGCTCGGGTCGTATTTCTAACGCAGGCCGTGTCCGAATTAAGAACTTTGCAGGTTTGACTAAGAAGTGCATGAGTGCGAGAGAGAAGACGTGAAGAATCCACTAATTACAGATCGTATAAAACGATCTAAATCATATAATATAACGTACGTAAATTAAATTGTTGTGTACAGGTTCATTACAGGTTTCCTCACGATATTTCTCTTCACTGCAAAGGACTTGGTAATTTTTAAACGCGATTTCGCACGTGAATTCCAAAACTCAGAAGTGCGAGCCCGGAATCGAACCACCGATACTTCTCCTGGATCTATCTCACTAGACTTGTAATTTTCTATGTGTATGTTTTCTGCATCGCTTACTATATTAGTCTACAAAAATATTCATTGTTTTGTATTCTGCCTCTGGCGTTTACTGAACGGGAAAATAAAGTTCATATTCAATGGATGTAGCAAAACAATACGAATTAACTTCAAAACAACGCAATATCCGCAACAAAAAAAAAATTAAAAAAATTGTTTTCGTACACACAAATCGGCATGATCCCTGAACGGGACGAAACCTCAGAGTACAAGCTGATCATAGATCATATTTCAACCCTAACAAGTTCGGGGTTGTTCAAAACTTCCTCGTTCTTTGGAGTTATAAAGCGTTCTTGTATTATCCTGCGTGAAGTTAGCAAAAAACTAGTTTACTTTGGATTTTCTTTAGTTGTTATAAGATTGATTAATAATTTATCAAGGTGGTGATAAAGTTGAGCATTCGATTGTAATAAAACATCGAGGATGCTTAATGTAAAAACCTGGATTACTCACGTCTTAAATCGAGTTTAGCATACTGTTGTAGCTTATGTATATATATATATACTGTGCCTAAATGCTCAAGTTATCAAGTGTATAAGTACCTTTACTTTTAAAATTACTGATGCGCTAAAGTTTTTTAAATTTATTAGAATCCGAAACCTAACGCAAGTGTGTAACGCGCTGGCAATGTATAATATTACTTGTATGTATGTATGTATGTAAACTCTTTATTGTACAAAATAAGTAAAATACAGTTGACAAAAAAAACAAATATGTACAAAGGCGAACTTGTTCTAAATAGAGACTACTTGAGAGTACTTGTTATTCCAAATAGAGAGAGAAACATTTATTTACACATATTCGATACACTAAAAAATACATTCAATGGAAAGAAAAAAAACATCGAATAGTTATAAAGTGGGCTCCACTCAGCATAATCCTACAGCTACAGCAAGCCGCAACGCTGTTTTTCAGTGGGACCCATTTAAAAACTAAAACATATAAAAACATACAACACACTATGTCGACACGAAAGCCAGCGGAAAGAAGTTCGCAAAGAAACTTTCGATCCGGAAGCATGTATGGCAACACTCTACCAGTTTAAATATTTTCGAAGCAGTTACACCGTTAAACCTCAACAAGTTAGGCCAGAATTGCGGTTTTATTTCAAAAATGTACCCAAATACAACCTTAGTAGGTATGTTGAACTTAAGTACAGTCAAGGGCAAAAATGTTATACACTTTAGTACCTTGTCTATTTTCGTCATATTTGAACTGCCATATATGAACTGTCACAGTGGTTAAATTTACGAGGTACTAAAGTGTATACATATTTTTGCCCTTGACTGTAAGTACAGTGGGGGTAGGAATACCTTCGTCAGTTATTATACTGATTCCTTTACAAAGTCATAGACTCTTAGTACGTTTTGAAACCAAAGTACCTACTAAGTTGACAAGTGCATATCAAATTATACTTACTTGACATAATAAGAAGGGTCAAAATAGTATACACCTCTAACATATCATCTAGTTTCATATCAATACAAAACCTTTTTAATCTTCGATCAACAATCATACGAGATTTAAGGTCCCATACAAAATCAAAGCGAAAAAGTGGCCGTGCTGCTTATACCATAGACAAAGTCTTATACTTATAGCTATACATCTGTTTTACACCGATTATTGGCAAGATGGTTCGCCAAACAATAAATTATTGTTTTTTTTAAATGTAAACTGCCAATTTTTACGTACTTTAAATTAAATACTGACTTGTACTTACCTAAAGAAGGATATTCCTTCAGAAACCCTAGTGTTACGGTGGCTGCTTTCGCAGTTTTTAAATATACATTGTGACATTTTATTACTTACGTCCGCACGTTGGCCGTGGTTGACGCGTACTGTCAGAAATAAGAGCACAAATTTATTTTGTGGTCTTATTTCTCTGGCCACTTTCTGAGCTGTGATGTACAATCTAGTATATTGTTGATCGAAGTTTTTAATAAACAACTTCGTAAAAGTTTCAATCAAAATATTGTTCCATTTAATTGTAAGTGTTGAAGATGTAGTTGTAGGGTTGTTATGGTCACCTGATTATGTTTAGCAGGTTGACAGGTTGACGAAGTATGTCCTACTCAATCGGTAAAGCAGATTAGCGCTCATACTGAGCATAGGAAAATAGATCCTTTTTTTAATTTAACGAACCTTTTTTTACTCCGACTGTACGAGTATTTCTCCAACCGCATACATTTTGTTTAATATTCTATGTCAACAAAAACTAATTAAATCTTGTAATCAAAAGCGGTTGCTCTGCTCATATTTGCTATGTCTTAATTAGATTTAAGTTACGTTATTGTTTAGAAATAACTAAAATATTTCTAATTAGAAAGAAGACGTGGTAGCCTAGTGGTTTCACCTATCGCCTCTCAAGCAGAGGGTCGTGGGTTCAAACCCGCTCGCACCTCTGCGTTTTTCGAAATTCATGTGCGGAATCACATTTGAAGTTTACCACGAGCTTTGCGGTGAAGAAAAACATCGTGAGGAAACCACACCTGCGAAATAATTCAATGGTGCGTTTGAAGTTCTCAATCCGCACTGGGCCCAACCTCTCTTGTTCTGAGAGGAGGCCTGTGCCCACCAGTGGGACGTATATAGGCTGGGATGAAAGATTTGCTATCAAAACACGAACTTACAAACGATTTAAAAATCCACGACTCTTCACCTTTATCGGGTTGAAAATCATTGCCGACACTTCAAATAAAGGTTGAAAATTTTCCCAAGTGCAAAAAATAATCTCACACCTCATTCATTTCACAAACGCGTACTCGAAATAAACGCCGTGTTGAACTTTAATGAACCCTAAATGGGAATGTTCAGGGTTGAAAATATCTGGTACTTAGGGCTCTAGAAAATAAGGGTTAAAAACATGCTTAATTGTCTTAAGTGGGTTTTTAAAAAGCCTTTGAATTCTTGTTAGTTGCACCCTTTGTTGGAATCAAAGGGGTCACACAATGGTTTGATAAAATCCCTTGTTTTAAAAAACACAACTTTGCATTCTCAAAAGCTAGAAAAGGTCTTTGATGTATTGCGCTAGAGTTGGAGGTGAAACGGTGTGGCTGCTTTATAATGCTTGTTTTTGTACCCTATGTGGGATGAGGTATTTTTTAGGCCAAAAGCAGTCTTATGGGTAACGGGGTAGTGTGTTTTTTTATGTGTAAAAAGCGTAAAGGTGTCGAATTGATTTCGTGATTTGATTATGCGGTAGCTTTTGTTTAACAGCTGTGGGCCGCTCGGTGTTTTTTACTTTTTACCTTTTGTTTTTTTCCTTAGCACATAATTTTAAAAACTAATCATTTATTTGAGGTGTAGCGGTATAGCACGCGGCACGGAATGCCGAGGACCTGGGTTCGATTCCCAGTGTTGGTCTTATTTTTCTGGTTTTTCTGTGCATCTATGTTTCGGTTTGTATTTTCAATTTAGGTTTCACGGGATGACCGTAAAAGTAAAAAAATTGGAATTGAAATAAAAAAAATACAAAAAGATTCCAAAAAACCAATCACATTTTGAGATAGTTGAATTGAGCTTGCAAAGTAAAGTTGATAACCGTATACTTAGTTAAAAGCCAAAATTTTTATGAATGAAATCGGGCACAATTTTATTTCCCGTACGTTTTTCTAGAAATACTTAATGCATTGTAAAACTCTTTATTTCACATAAAACATGTAATTTGTCATAAAAAAATTAATAGCTAACAAGAGAAAGAGATTTACTATCCGAAATCGATATTAATTTTGTATGGAAATGCAAGAAAAGTTCATATAAACTTTTATTCAATGCGCGATTGTCACCATATTTCTTAAATAAACATTGGTTTATTTATCATTCCAATGATAATTAATTACGCAAATACAGTCAATATTGAACTTAGTGCTCACAACCACATTCATATGGTTTGCAATAGTGCGTTATTTATTAACGTTTGTTCACCGAAATCAAAATTTAGCGAAGAACCATCTAGATCACTGTTTTTTAAACTTTTTCAAATTTTTTAAAATTAATTATTGTGTTATAACTCAATTCAATTCAATTTATTGCTTGAAATCAATGTAAGTACAGATGTAACTTAGCTAATAAATTCATCATCATCATCATCATTAATTTAAGAGCTTGGCTCTTGTCAGTGGAGTAATCGCCACTCTTTTCGGTTCTCTGCCAGCGTTTTCAGCTCCTGATACGACATGACGTTGACTTTTTCCTGATCTATAAATGACCGTCTCGGCCTTCCCCTGCCTCGCCTGCCTTACTTAAGTTCTTACTACGACAATAAGAAATAAAATAAAATGTTTATTTAGCAAAGAACACTTGTTAAAGTACATGCAGTTTATCCATCAGACTCCAAACTAGGCTGAGCCTGTATCTTAACACAACAACAACACACAACAACAAGTTGTGTATTTGTTGTTGTATAACAAGTTACACGACATAAATGAATTATTATAATAACGCGGCCCCCTTGATTTTTTAAATACATGGCGACTCCCTGCTAACATTATTTGTATCTTACGTTGATAATAAAAACAATGAGATAGTATTTTAAAGATACTATGTCGCCCTAAGAGCCATCCTCAACCCAGAGATTTAAAAACACTGATCTAGATTTAACTAGCTTTCGATTTAAAAAATCGCATCGCAATCGGTCCACCAGTTTTAGAGCTACGACGCCACAGACAGACATTGATGGTGATTAAAAATGCATGTTTAATTGAAGCCAATATTCTCATCATCATCATCATCATCATCAAAAAATCACGCCTCTTTCCCAACGGGGTAGACAGAGACTAATTCCTTCCACTTGCTACGATTCTGGCATACAACTCTCGCTTCCTCTACATTCATCAAAATTTTTTAGCCAATAACCGGCAGATCGACCAAGTAGAACTTATCCTTTTTTAATGTGTACTTAAGTAAAAATACGATAAAACATAATTATTCAATTTTATACCTTACCGCTTAGTTATAAAGTCCATTATAATTAAAAAATGTATCTCTTTTTTTGTTTGGTACTTTATAAATAATTGTCATCTGATGGATTTTTGATGCCCACGGAAACAATTCTGTTTCACTAAGAGAATGGCCGCGGGCATCAAAAATAAGTACTCGCTCTAAAAATACCTTGTACTTACAAGTATTTTTATACAAAAATACTTGTTTTTTTTTTTTATTGTACTGGATGGCAAACGAGCAAGTGGATCTCCTGATGGTGAGAAATCACCACCGCCCATAGACACCTGCAACACCAGGGAGATTGCAGTTGCGTTCCCAACCTAGAGGCCTAAGATGGGATACCTCAATTGCCAGTAATTTCACCGGCTGTCTTACTCTCCACGCCGAAACACAACAGTGCAAGCACTGCTGGTTCACGGCAGGATTAGCGAGCAAGATGGTGGTAGCAATCTGAAGGACCTTGCACGAGGTCCTACCACCTGCATTAAAGACAGATCGTAATACAGGTTGCCTCTGACCATGGAACTTTAAATGCAAGATTCGATTCTGCGGCCCGCGTCCACCGAGTAACCGCGGCTTTAACCAAGTCATGCAGCCATCCGTTGGTGGACGTCCTACGTTGCGCTTGCCGATCCGTGGCCCTACTGAAGGACATGTCATAAAAGTATTTAAACAAGTCATTCAAAAAAGAAAGAAGAGTATTTCCAGTTGCACGGAGACCAAAAAAACTTACGGAAAAAATACTAGGTATCATAAAGTGTACCAAGTAAAACAGATACTTTTACCCAGCACGAAATATTCTCTCTCAAAAAACCCGTCTGTATTCATTAAACACGAATTCATTTATCTCAACCGGAGATGTCCTGTACCCTCCTAATTTGACAACTCGTTTTGCCGAACCATCCTGTTTTACATTTTAAAGGTTTCGGACCATCTTTTGTTTCTTATGTCTACTCTTGTTGTTGATGTCCTGTCAATCGCTCAAACTTTAACTGAAAGATATCACTTTAAGGAATTAATTCCCCTGTGTTCATCTTATCCTATTGTTATAAATAAGTAAGTACCTCTTGTTATATAGGTGTAAATCCTATGCTCTATCCTGCCGTGAAGCAGCAATGCTTGCACTGTTGTGTTTCGGCGTGGAGAGTAAGACAGTCCGTGAAAGGCTCTATAGATCGTCGGTAATTAGATCATCATGGTCCCACTTAATTAAAATGCTCGCCATCCTAGAACGCAACTGACGTCACCCATCACACTACAAATATCAAACATTTTGCTTCACATTGCTTCTTGGAATAAACTTTAAAGTGTAAAATAAAAAACGAATAACTAGTAACTTTATTGATAAAGGAAACTAAATAATATACATATTAAACATAACTTTCTAACAAAAACTTAAAATATAATAAAAATTTAACCTAAAACTAAAACAAATTGTCCAAAGAGTGCCCCGGCAAGGTCCCGAAGATGCTGGCAGCGTTCCCTCTTTGAATAGCTAGGCTAATTCTTTGTCCGAGGAAGCCGCCAGCTCTTCGGTCACCTGTGACGTCTACTAACTTTTTAGAAATTTCCTTAAAAAGCTTTAAAGCACTAGGACCCCACGGACCAAGGGTTATTATTTAAATTATTTTTAAAAGTCGCAGAATTTCTTCAGTTTGACGAGTACGATCTGTGTTTTAATTATTTGCTAGTGTTACAGGCCACACCCGGTATGTACTTATACACTTGAATGAATCACACACCACACAAACAACACAAACATCACGCCTGTATTCCCAAATGGGGTAGGCAGAGCACACGAAACGTTACCGCTTCGGAGCCACTGTTAGCAATTTTAGGTTTAAAGTTTGATAAAAACGGTACAATAGTGACAGGTTGCTAGCCTGTCGCCTACGGTATACCTTAACCTATATAATCAGTCGCCTCTTACGACATCCACGGAAGAAATGGAGAGGTATAATTCTAACCCGACACCACACGGGGGAAACACGTAGCCTTTTAAAGGCAGCCGGGCAAAAACAAGCTTCACAATTCAGAATAATTTATCTGTGAAAGTACACGAAAGGTTGTAAACCCAAAACAAACCGAGAGCGTGCTACATTTGTTGTGTAATGGATTTAAATTTTAAACTAGACTGAATCACCTAGAATTATGCTTGCGTAAAGAGTGTTACAAATATACTCCTAAAACAGAAATGAGCCTGTGTTTCGACACTATCTTATCTTATCTTATCTTATATTTAGGGGTCCTTGCGGATACACTTCGACCCGTAGGGATCTTTTGTGTAATTACCCCTCCTTCGCACTTACTCCATTGCTTTTATCACCTCATCCATAAATTGGATGATTTGACGTAGCGGTAGTGCCTTAAAGTCTCCTGGCGCGGGGTATCCGACGCCAAAGAGTCTCATTCTTATTCTGGCAAGAGCGTCCCATTCACACATAATGTGTTCCATTGTTTCGTCTTCCTCGCCACATATTCTACAATCTTCATTGTCCTGTAGTCTCATCTTTACTAGGTTTTGACACTAACTTATTACTGAAATTGAGACCATTTCAACATCCAAACAACTCCAATCCATACTAATATTATAAATGCGAAAGTGTGTGTGTTTGTGTGTTTGTCCGTCTTTCACGCCGTAACAGAGCGACAGATCGACGTGATTTATAGCATACTCATAGTTTATGAACTCGAGAGTGACATAGGCTACTTTTTATACCGGAAAAATGCACAGTTCCCGAGGGAACAGCGCACAATAACCGAATACCACGCGGGCGGAGCCGCGGGCAAAAGCTAGTATTATAATACCCGTAAAGTACAATTCAATAGAATCTGACAATTTTCTACACTTAAGACACCCTAACGTGGGCACACTTAATTATATATTATATCCCTGTTGTTGTGATTATCATCTAAAAGGAATCAAAAAAGAATAATAGTCACATCACAAAGCCCTAGGCAGCCCGGTGTTCATATTAGTAGGCTGGAAGTGTCTACAGGATGGTCAGATTCTATTGAATTGGAGTTGACACCAGCACCAATATCCGGTTCTAGATTTTGTCAGGTTTTTTTCACGCTCTGCTGTGGCAGATATAATGCAAGGCACGTCTACCTGCTGTATTCCAATATGAATATTGTTTAGAACCGGCTTAACTTGCGCCCGGGACGAGGCGCGCGGGAGGACGACACGGCGACGACACGATCGCCGCTCCGACCGGCAGCGACCACTCGCCATACGATCTCCACCGCCGTTAGACGATCTCCTAATAATTCATTTTTGTTTGTTCAAAATTAAGAATATTTTTTATTGTAATTAGACGGCGATTAAACCAGCCTTAATATACAGTCCACTATTTCATTTAACGTCCCGTAGGACCCTAACATTGGTCCTTCGGAACGGATATCAAAAATATAAAGCAAACTTATTGGCCTTTAGGAGGCAAAAACCTATCGAAAAATATAGTTCACAAATGTGTTACATGTTTCAGGCACAAAGCTGAAACTGTACAGCCTATCATGGGCCAGTTACCGGCTTCTCGAACGGAACTGGAGTATCCCTTTTTACATTGTAGCGTCGACTACGCTGGGCCAGTGTTGATAGCCGATAAAAAGGGCAGAGGTTGCAAACTTATAAAATCTTATTTGGCAATCTTCATATGCAATTCTGTAAAAGCCTGTCACATCGAGCTCGTCACGTCTTTGTCTTGCGAAGCGTTCATTGCTGCCTTAAATCGCTTCGTCTCTCGTCGGGGGAAGCCTCAAAGCATTACGTCCGACAATGCCACCACTTTTGTTGGCACTTGTAACGAGCTAGCGAAACTTTTAGTTCAATCGGACCTTCAAGGTCAGATGGCTCAAGAAGGCATCGAATTTAAGTTTGTACCGGCATATACGCCCCATTTCAATGGTTTGGCCGAATCTTGCGTGCGTTCCACCAAATTTCACCTTAAAAGGTTACTTCAAACCACTCATTTAAATTACGAGGAGATGGCTACATGCCTCGCTCAAATAGAGGCTGTTTTAAACTCTCGTCCTCTTACCCCACTCTCCTCTGATCCATTAGATTTTACCGCTCTAACTCCTGCACACTTTTTAATTGGACGCTCGTTTTCATCCATTCCTCATCCACAAGTGACTGATACGAACATCAATCGCCTCGAGCGCTTCAAAAGGATCGAGCTTTTAAAGCAACATTTTTGGAACCGCTTCTCTTTGGAGTACGTGCATCTTCTGCAGCAAAAAATTAAATGGCAGTCTTCACTTCGAGAGCTGAAACTGGGCTCGCTTGTCCTCATAAAGGAAAGGGCTCTTCCGCCACTACTCTGGTCTCTAGGACGAGTCATTCAGCTCTACCCTGGCAGCGACGGAGTCACCAGAGTTGCCGAGATAAAGACAAGGAGAGGCACCATTCGGAGGGCATTTAATAACATCTGTCCCCTTCCAGATTTTTGAAGCCTTCTACTTCAACCCGGGGAGCATGTTTAGAACCGGCTTAACTTGCGCCCGGGACGAGGCGCGCGGGAGGACGACACGGCGACGACACGATCGCCGCTCCGACCGGCAGCGACCACTCGCCATACGATCTCCACCGCCGTTAGACGATCTCCTAATAATTCATTTTTGTTTGTTCAAAATTAAGAATATTTTTTATTGTAATTAGACGGCGATTAAACCAGCCTTAATATACAGTCCACTATTTCATTTAACGTCCCGTAGGACCCTAACAAATATGAAATATACAATTCCTATATCTCTTTCTATTCGTTCCAGTTCGCCCTCTCTGGGTGAGGTTGCAAGGTGGCAAACGCCCCCTGGTGGCTGGGCAGAAAACTGAGCTGATCTGCCAGTCTGTGGGGGCCAGACCCAAACCCTCCATATCCTGGTGGAAGGGGGGTACCAGACTGAAGACCATCAGAGAAACTGTAAGTAAATATACGAACCTATACAGTGTTATTATTGATTTCCGTTAACTTTAAGGGTACATTCAACAGGTCAAATGAAGTGAGTATCTCAAAGACGATAGTGGCCCAAACCCATCTATCACCATGATATGTGATGTGGTGGTGGTGATAGATGGGTTTGTGTAATTTGGAGGAACTGGATGAACACGCATATTTTGCATAAGCTCAGCTATCGTAAGGTCGCGGGTGAGCAAGGAAATTCTTTTAGTCGTGGGTCGTTGTCGAATTTTTTGACAACGAAACGCAACCGTTTTCTCTAGAATGAAAAGTAGTCCTCGAAACGGTCCTCGTTCGCAACTGGTTTCATTGTGTGGGGACGGGCAACGGAATCCGACGCACAGGACGATCGAACGAGAGAAACGTAAACTCATCTCGTCGACGTTTGTCTCGAAGACGAGTGAAGTGGAATGGTTGCGGAAGAAATGGTTGCGAGACGAACGAAACACCAAAAAATAAGTTGTCTTACACGATATTCGACTATATTGTTGTAAAAATAAAGATTATTTTATTATATTAAAGACCTAAAACGAAATGAGCGAGCGACGACGTCGCAATGATCTCATTACGTTCTAGGCTCTATGGATATAGACTTTAAGTACAAATTCGCGTCAAACAATGCGAGAACTAGTTGCGCGACGAAGACTGCTTTAGAACGAAACGTAAAACGGTCCTATCGTCGCGGAACACAAAACGGTCTTTTAAAACGGTTCGTCTTTGCAACGTCCATCACTAAATTCTTTTAGTTCATTGATATTATGGACCTCCGCAAAGTAACGCCTGATTCAATAAATTATTTATCTAGTGTAACCTATATCTGTGATTATAATGATTGGCTATAATCATCTTCTGTCATAGATAGATAACTCTTGATTGTCTATGACAATGACAACAATAGAATAGTGTACCAGCCAAAAAATTATATAAAATTGAATTAAGGCCCTGTCCACGTGCAACGGTACAAAATACAGAATAAACCTTAATTGAAATAATGATTCCCTATAAAAGGCCAATTATTTTCAAAAGCGGAAGTTCCAACTCTTTTATAACCTTTCTCGAGGAATATAAGCCTTAAAACTAGTGAGTGAAGGTTGAAACTGCTTTTTCTTTTTCGGGTACAAATTTTAGGTTGTTTAATGGCCAGCCTTTAATTATAGAAACGTTTTTATTCAAAAGTAATTTCAAAGTGGACATTTAGTTTATGGAATTACTTTCAAATTATATTTTAGGAAGCTAGTTTTACCACTTTACGTTTTTAACCCGACGCGGTGTTATAAGTTTGATCCCGTAGCTTTTCGTTTGTTTACCTCTATCCCGCGGGGACTATGCCAATTTCCCGCAAAATTAGTCTAAGTTAATTTAGTATTTACACATCATGAGCTATTAAAAATATATATATATTATATAGTATTAATTTTCTGGTTTTTCTGTGCATCTATATTTAATTTTGTATTTTCGATATAGGTTTTACGAAATGACTGTAAAAGTAACAAAAATTTGGAACTGAAAAAAAAAATACAAAAAATTACAAAAACCAATCTTAAATGGCTTTAGTTACGTCAGCTTGGCATCTGTCATTTGAATCATGTTAGAAAAAATAGAACATAAACATTGAGAGCAACTTGTCTTTGTTTGCTGATTGTACTGTAATTGGCTCTAATAGTACTGAGTACACAATGACTGTACGGACAGCACAATAGTCAACCATTATATCGATACCATTGATAATGTAGACTCCAACTGTGACACAGTTGAATTAAAAACAGTAGACTATGCTACATTTATTTTAACATTTAAAAAGTAGCGGTAAAATTTGCACATGTTTTTGACTGAAACATCGAAACTAAAACCCCTTGCAAAAAAACGGGCACCTATGGTTTTTCAGATTTTTAATCGTTGAAGCTTAGAAAGTAAGCTTTCATGCACATAAAATACAAAAAGTATAGGTGCCCGTTTTTTTTGCAAGGGGGTTTATTTAAAAGTTTGTTTACTTCTATCATAAAAACCTAATAGAAACCGCTAATAAAACTATAGAACTTAATAAAACAACAACAAAAAACATTAGGTTAGGTAAATGAGTAATGAGGTTACTCCAGATAAATAATATCAAACTAAGATTTGTAGAGGTTCCTATATGTTTTACTGTAAAATATGTATTTAGGTATCGAAGAGAAATGATAAAAAAACAAACCATTACTATTTAAACACCCCTTTTTAGAATTTCAATGAAACCCATTCAAAAACTTTAAAACAAGACACGTGTACCAAACAAAAAATGGGTCACGTGTTCCTTTTAATTGTAATCGTATATTGAATGGGAATTTTAACCTCTAAGAACTGATAGAGCGTGTTTTTATAAAAGAAAAAAACCAAAATATTCCACTGCATGCAACAGGGCAAGGCCAAATACAGTAAAAACAGGCGTTTAATGCTAGCTAGTTTATGTCAATAATAAACTTTAAAACGAAAGAAAACACCTTAATAAAAAAAACGTTATTCAAAAACATGCTATGACAATGGGTACGTATCTGAATATCGAATGTTAAAATACCGAATGTATTGAAATATCGAATGGGTCATAATATCGAAAAGGTATTTTTCTTAAGATTGTATTTTTTTTAGATTGTTATAAATCTCTAACCTAACCTAACCTAAGGTTTTCTATACGATGCCGTTTTAATGAATCCTGAGAAGTTTACGGTTTTAGAAAATAAGCCTTTCGATATTATGACCCATTCGATATTTTAATATATTCGACATTTTAACATTCGATATTCAGATGCGTTCCCATGAGAATTGCATTGCTATTGAATGGTATGGGGTACAGCATGTTAAAAAAAAAACTTTTCTTTTTTTTAACCTCTGACGCAAAAAGAGGGCCGTTATAAGATTGATCACTATGTATGTCTGTGTGTCTGTCTATGGCTCCGAAGCTCTTAAACGGGTGGACCGATTTGTATGCGGTTTTTGATGTTTGAAATCAGGTTTTCTAGCGATGGTTCCTAGATATGTTTCATCAAAATCGGTTCAGCCGTTTTTGAGATATACAAATTTGAAGTGACAAAGTCGGGGGTTTCCCACATTTTGTTGGTTATAAATCATTCAGTACCCATCGTAGACGTAATTTTTTCGTTTTGACATTTGACACTAAACGATAATGTTACATTTTAATAGAATCATTCAATATCTACCATAATTGATTGTCACTTCGGGTGCCGTCGTGTTTCGATTAAGATCGATTTTTTTTTCAGATGGAAATACATATTTATTACTAGCTTTTGTATGCTTATCCTTATCCTTTTTGATCCCAAAGGAATCATACATTATTTCGGGATAAAAAGTAGCCTATATACTAACCCAGGGTATGTATTACTTATGTGCCTAATTTCATGCAAATCCGTTCAGTAGTTTTTGCGTGAAAGAGTAACAAACATCTAAACGTCCACCCATACAAATAAAATTTTATTTGTCTTTCTGGAATGTTCTTAGCCATTGTTTACTTACTGGCCCTTATTCTACTGTTATTGTCTGATCTGATTGATTGGTGACGCGGTCGGACCCCAACCGGTCAGTGACTCCAAAGACGGCCTACTAAAGTCCAACCGGGAAACCAGTTTGAGGTTATTTTTGGATCATTTGACTTCAATACTATAACCTAACCAACAAAAAGTTGGAAAACCTCCGACTTTGTCACTTCAAAATTCAATATCTCAAAAACGGCTGAACCGATTTTGATGAAACATGTCTAGGATCCATCGCTAGGAAACCTGCTTTCAAATAAAAAATTGCATTCAAATCGGTCTACCCGTTTAAGAGCTACGATGCCACAGAAAGACACACAGATTGGCAGACAGGACACACGTCGCAGTCAAACTTATAAGATCCCTAATAACTTATAAAAACAAAGAATAGGTTCTAACCCCGGCTTGCACCTCTGAGTTTTTCGAAATTTATGTGAGAAATTACATTTGAAATTTCTGCGAAGCAATTCAATGGTGCGTGTGAAGTTCTCAATCCGCACTGGGCCCGCGTGGGAACTATGGCTCAAGCCCTCTTGATTTGAAAGGCCTGTGCCCAGTAGTGGGATATATTATTATATAGGCTAGGATGGATCATTGATCGAGAGAATAGGCTAGACGTCTAGACGTCTAAAAAAACTGTTTAGTCCGTCAGGTGGATAATTTAAAAATATTGTGCCCATATTTTTTCTTTTGTTTGACAAACAAAAAGTGACGAGGATACAGTGCTTAGAAGTTTCGAGTGACGTCACTTTATGGTAGGATTTTTACCTTATAGTGACGTACTACGGAAGTTTGATGATTCATACCAAATAGATAAACCAAAAAAACGTATCCCATATTTTTCCATAATCTAACTGCCGGACTGAATAGAATGATATATTTTTAACTCAGTCGTCATCCCTATTCTAAAGCTTATTGTTTTTCAGATATCAACAGATGGCAACATCACCAACAGCATCCTGACCTTCGAGCCTACCATCGAGGATGCTGGCAGGGTGCTCTCCTGCCGCGCCACGCAGCCAGCGCTACCGCACTCCACCCATGAAGATGGCTGGAAGATGGAGATTCAACGTGAGTAGTTTATGCAGGTGGTATGGTATGACCTTGTGCAAGGTCCGCCCGGATTGCTACCACCATCTTGCTCGCTAATCCTGCCGTGAAGCAGCAGTGCTTGCACTGTTGTGTTTCGGCGTGGAGAGTAAGACAGCCGGTGAAATTACTGGCACTTGAGGTATCCCATCTTAGGCCTCTAGGTTGGCAACGTATCTGAAATCCTCCTGGTGTTGCAGGGCAGGTTTCCATGGGCGGTGGTATCTCTTACCATCAGGAGACCCACTTGCTCTTTTGCCATCCAGTCGAATAAAAAAAAATCATCATCATCATCAGTCAGAAAATGGCCATAGCTGAACAAAGGTCTTCCCTTTAGAACGCCGCAATGGACAACTCGTAGCTCGCGTACTTTAAAGAGGACTAATTAACACTAAGAATAACGGCCGAATCAGTGTCCCCACCTTAGGGTAATGTACCCTTGATTTTAGGTATTTTTATGCGTTTAGGGTATTTTTGGGGTAGAAAAATACTTAGGGTATTTTTAAAGGTAAAAGTTTTCGAATAAAATGTACGATTTCAAGAAAAAAATACTGCAGCTGACATAGAAGCCAAGACTATTAGGTATGGATGCATTGCTGTTAGTTTATTAATAAATCACTTTATTTGCTTTGTTTTTATTCCAAAAAATTTTAGGGTAAAAAATAAAAAAGTGCCTAATTTAGGGTAATTTAGCGTAGCGTTAGGGTAAATAAATATACTTATCTGAGGTGGCAACACTGTCTCTTTTAGTCTAGACCAAACCAATTACACTATGTGAACAACAGCTACACTATTCCAAGCTCCATTGTGCATTTTCAACATTAGCACTAATTGGTTAACTTTGTTCCACGGAAACCTCTGATTGGTTGGTCCAATAGCACTGCACTCTGATTGGCCAATTACTGACGTCGTGCTCGTGCCCTAATCAATATTGGGTATTGCTGTGACTTGAGTAATTAGTCTTTATGATTGTGACCCATTATCAGAATGCGATGACTGGTGGATGCGTCATAGAATATCTTATTGTATATAGAGTGGACACTTCGCCCTCCTCCATTATTGGTTTCCCCCCGCAGGCGAAGGTTGATTGTAAAGCCTAGTTTAGACCTGTAAGTTTAGGCACAGTATATATACAAGCTAAAGCAGTATGGAAGCTACGAACACTGCAGTACCGCGAGACCCCCTTAGAGGCCGTGTAGAGCGCGCGTCTGTGTGAGTGTGTTCGTTTCGATCGTAGCTTCGTAGATTCCGTACTGCTTTAGCTTATATATATAGTGGTTTAGGCGAGTGAGGTAACTAAACGACTTGACAGGTGCACACACCATAATCAAGCAAAGTATTCCACGTTTTCCTCATAATAAAATCCTGAATTAATTAATTTCTTAGTGTTCTTGTTTAGTAAGTGTCCGTAAGTATCAAACAACACATTGGCGACGAGGATGGGATCCGAAACCACGCGTGCACAAAGTCAAAGTCAAAATAGGCTATAACAAGCACTTATGAATGTCAAAAAAATCTACCACCAGTCCGGAAAAACCTCTGTTGAGAAGAATCCGGCAAGAAACGAGGTATTTTTTTAAACAGATTTACAACATTAATAAATGATATCTATATACTGTACATCACAAGTATTTCACACAACTTTATTTTTAACACAGTAGGTTCGCTATTTGTAGGGATCGCTAATGCGGATCGGAATTATTTCCAAATATCCCTGTCCATGATATAATCATTGACTTTAGCCTTAGATATTAACGTCTTCTTGACAATAGATTTCAGCACCGTCTGGATGCCTGGTCGTCCGTGCGGATGTGATGAATGGATATGTCCGGATTTTATTATAAGGAAAACGTGCACCGATACAATGCTTATTGAGTGCCTGTCAAATCGTTTAGTTACTACAGCGTGTAAGTTGCATTACACTGTGGCGTTCGATTGACCATACCTAACTCGTTTGATTTACGGCCTCGCATGTAATACAACTTGCACAATTTTTCTTGCAGGTCTAAACCCGGCTTAATAAAAGCAGAGGGTTTACATTGCGACTTACGCATCTTGTACTATTATCTATTCTGTGGTAGTATTCGGAACAGAGCTTTTATTGTCCTAAACTCGGAATCAACAATTGTTTTACCACCTCTTTCTGTCGCACGGTATAAGACAAGGGCAGAAGAGCTATTTAGACGTTTGCTTTATAAGCGACAAGAAACGAACCAAGGCTTAAAAAAGTCCTCCGCGGGTTATACGGTTTTTTTTTATTCGACTGGATGGCAAACGATCAAATGGGTCTCCTGATGGTAAGAGATCACCACCGCCCATAAACATCTGCAATACCAGGGGTATTGGAGATGCGTTGCCAACCTAGAGGCCTAAAATGGAATACCTCAAGTGCCAGTAATTTCACCGGCTGTCTTACTCTCCACGCCGAAACACAAAAGTGCAAGCATTGCCGCTTCACGGCAGGATTAGCAAGTAAGATAGTGGTAGCAATTCCTTGTACCTTGTACAAGGTCCTACCACCTACGTAAATTTAAGGAATAAAAAGTAATTTTTAAAATTTACCTAACCAACTTTTGACTGATTTGTTTTTTTTTTTTCAGATCTACCGGTGGTCAAGCTGGAGTTGGGCGCTAACCTTGACGCGAGCAAAGTGGTTGAGGGATCAGACGTCTATCTGGACTGCAGGGTACGAGCAAACCCCTGGCACAGCCACGTATACTTCACGCATAATGTAAGCATCTAGGAAATGTATTTTTCACTTCTCATGCTCGTAAACTTAGTGTTTATGCTGGATATACGCGTCATAAAATAACTTTTTATGCTTTAGTGCATTAAGTTAAATCTTCGCCTAAGACCAAGGCAATTTGGTGTAAACAGCCACAAACAAAGAAGTTTCTAAATATTCGTTTTAATAATTTTTAATTAATGTAAAACTAAAAATCAATCAAGTCAATCAAATTAGATCAATAAAATTAAAAATATATAATTATAATAGTAATACGTGAACAATAAAAGGTATATAGTAAGCGAACAATTACTTCCATTGTTGCTATTTCTTTTCCTCGCCATCGAAGTGAAAAGCAGAGTGTAAAACTCGAGTATTAAACTCATTTTCCCCTCGACGTGTCTATCCACCCTCGCCGTACCTGCTCGGGTGGCTATTTGAACGTCTCGGGTAAAATGGCTCGTTTTATGCTCTTGCTGCAACAATCTACTATTTGTGCATTAGGTCGATTTCAGGGTAGACAGTTGGTACATTGCGCTTCAACACCGCGCCACCAAACCTAGCTCTGTTTACCGTTTTACTGACTCAATGCACGTCATGGTGTATGTATGTACTCTTTATAGAAAAAAATACAATCTACTCGAATTTCTCCTATGTACACATATCTCAGGTTTTTCTACTACGCTACTTAAGCAGCATTTTCAGCAGCAGCAGTTTGGATTATCGATATGCTTTTACGGGATGAAATTTGGAGTTAACCAGTCATATATTGAATACATATTTTTTTATATTCATCTAATCCAATAATTTACAATTTTAAAACATTCTTGAGAATCTAATCTCTACTCGGGATTTTGGTTATTGTTTAGAAAGTACAAAAGTAAAAGTAAAGTTGCTTAACATCAGGCGGACTCATGCCTATTTGCCACCGACGTGGTATAAAAAAAAAAGTAGAGATACGTTGTAAAACTTGGCCCTTTTCTCCCCAGGATGCTATAGTTAAACCGGGGAGCGGCGTGCTTCTCGCCAACCAGAGCTTGGTGCTCCAGAGGGTGTCCAGGAAAGCCGCTGGAGCGTACGTCTGCTCAGCCAGGAACGCCCTGGGTGAAGGCTCCAGTGATAAACTGATGCTGGACGTCAAATGTAAGCCATTCCCGATACCAGAACAATTCTGGGACCCTAGTGAAAAAGGGGTTAAGTCTGCAGAAATTACACAGCTATTTTCTATTTTATGTGTAAAAGAGTTTAAGTGAAAATCAGCTATTCAACTTTTGTAGAATTAACCCCTTTTTTCACTAGGGCCCCAGAATTGGGGTTCTAAATAGTTTACATTTCTATTATACAAACAGGAACCAAGGTGTGCCTCCCAAAATGGAGACTATAGGTATGCAACATGTTACTAAAATGTACTCTATCGAGTTGATAGAAGGTGCATTTTACTACTTGTCGCATAAGTATTTAGTGTAAATGTAAATAATCCCATGAAACTCAAAATTGCTCTTGTGAAATTGTAACTTAATAAATAAATAAATAAATATCACGGGACAATTCACACCAATTGACCTAGTACCAAAGTAAGCTTAGCAAAGCTTGTGTTATGGACACTAGGCAACGGATAAACATACTTATTAGGGTGTCCCAGGCTATAAGGGCAAATTTTTTTTTTTTCGATTTCAGATACGCATACCCTTTTATTTTGTTTCATTTAACCCTAGTAACTCACATAATAAATTTTATTGGAATCGGATAGCAATAACCCGTGCCGACTTAATGTCAAAGTTTGAATGTAAAAATTTGTATGGAGGCCATTGAGGGATATTAGGACCCGGTATATTTTTGTAAATAAACATTGGTTATTTGTTTATTGTATTATATTTATTAATTTTACGTATTTAGATTAATCATTTAAAGGATATTACTCATTAAATTTTTATTTTTAACCTTTGTTTGTACAATCAGGATACACCTCCCTGTGTTCTTGACGGAACGTAATAATAAATATTGCTTTTGCTCCTCATCAGCAGTGATGATTAAGCAATGAAAGTCTTGTATCAATTTAACAGCTCTTTCAGCCATGTCATTGACTGCTCTCAGCATCTGCACCTTCATTTTAGCGTGATGGAACGACGCATTATCGGACCACGAAGTGGGAGACTAGTTGAGAAAACTGTCATCAATATTAATTAAAAAAAAAGTCGAGTGAACAAGGATTTAATTTTTTTAGAAATGATGTTGAGTTGTTCCTTATTATTGTAGGATATTATATCACTATCGGTAGGCGTTCCTCTTTATATCCAAAGCTGGCAACAGTTTACCATCCTAGCAGACAGTCACGGTTTCCGGTACATCATTCTAAAAATTAGCTTTTATAGCTTCGACGCGCTCTTTTCGCTTTTCCGTGCGAATTCTTTGCATGGAGGACTTGTTTAGTGAAAAATTGTCAATGTCCAAGAGCTTCGTTACTTGCTTCAATTATTAATACAGAATCTTTCATACGTAACTGACACCTGTCTAATGCTGCCACTAGCTTTGGAGTGATAAAGTTTTTCCTCATAGTAGGTTTACTAGCATCGGGCTGTATGTTCTCAGGTGGAACGGAAATCATGTCTTGTGAATCTGTTCCCTCAGAATCAAAAGACACATCTTCTTGTTGTGATTCATGGGAAGGCGTCACGGGAGATAGGGACGACAAATATTTAGCACGCCGATTTTCCTCTTGAATGATTCTAAGGCTCGCCTTTTCTTCTTCTTGAGTCTATTTTTTATCCATATTAAATGATATTGTAACGGATAACTCAGGTCTTAAATCATCATTTAATATGAGTGAGTCTCACGGTAGTTTCATGATCAAACTTTTTATCCACTCTAGCCAAGTGACCCGGTCGCCCGCCAGGATAGGATCTTCTTGCAAAAACAGAGAGAGCCATCTCTCTGTTTTTGCAAGAAGATCCTATCCTTGTCTATCTGTAATAAATCAAGCGCACTGGCATGTGCAATATCAAATAAATTATTTAACTTTGAAACAAACACTTGTCGACGCTGCTTGAACACCTCTTGTGTTTTGTTTGAATTTTTTAATAAATTTTACCAAACCTGTTAAGTATAGGGTTACTAATTTCTATACACACAGGTAAAGATAGTAGATAGTACGTGCTTTTTCCCAGTAAATAATACGCTGGCGAATAGTAATATTGTCACTTTCATTGACACTTAAATTCACTTCGTGTATAGTATAGGACAAAACTGCCAACACTTGACCATTAATTAGACTGCAGTTTTGACCCGGTAATTTGGTGTTTTACATCACCAATCAAAAATATATCCTTTTTCGAACTCCGTAACTCTACTGCCATGTTGCCACAATGAAAATAATAAGTACACTAATGACGAAAACAAGGAATAACAAGTACATAAAAACTTAGTTCGCACGCGCCTTACTATGCAAGTACTGGCTGGTTTCGATGGAAGTCGGCACGGGTTCCCGTTATTCTATTGATATAAAATTTTATTTCAGACTATTTTAATATCATTAAAATAAAATTAGAGGGTATGCGTTGAAAAAAAATAACTTTCATTTTTTTGGGACACCCTAATACTTATATAGACAAATACATACTTAAATACAAATTAAACATCCAAGACCCGAGAACAAACATTCGTATTATTCATACAAATATCTGCCCCGGCCGGGATTCGAACCCGGGACCTCAAGCTTCGT
Organism: Choristoneura rosaceana; assembly: GCA_037349165.1. Classification (NCBI taxonomy): domain Eukaryota; kingdom Metazoa; phylum Arthropoda; class Insecta; order Lepidoptera; family Tortricidae; genus Choristoneura; species Choristoneura rosaceana. The sequence goes on from JAZBNJ010000007.1 coordinate 4,242,567, forward strand.
AATCAGGTGCTCTAACCACTGGGCCATCCGGTCGTCAAACGTCGTATGTAACGGAGACGACGAGGAGAAGACGACGGAGGGGAGACGAGCTGTCGGTAGGCCTCCAACAAGATGGAGCGACGACCTGGTTAAGATCGCGGGATCGCGGAGGATGCGAAAAACACAAGACCGGTCTGAGTGGAGAGCCTTGGGGGAGGCCTATGTCCAGCAGTGGACTTCTTTCAGCTGACATGATGATGATGATGATACTTATCTAAACTTTGGTGGGAAGTATAGGTTGGTTCCTGTTTGCATAACTACGTCCTATGACTGTGTTTATGAATGACCTATAAACTCTTATAGAATTGTGTCGTACGGTCAGCATCAAAAGTAACTGCATACTCCGTCGTTTTACAACAACGTAACACCATACAAATTGACAAATATCAAATACGACAAAGTAAAAAAGTGATCCGCTACTTTTGATGTTGACTGTACTTTTGGGTTAAATACTTTTATCTTCTGAACACAGTTACCCCGACCTGCAAAACTTCGCAACCATCTGTTCTGCGCGCCGCGAGAGGCGAAATCATCGAGATAGAATGTGACCTGGACGCCAATCCAAAGGTAAACCAGTAGGGTAACCCTCACCAGTGTCACACCTTGGGGTAATTTACCCTAAATTTAGGGTATTTTTACGCGTTTAGGGTATTTTTTGAGGTAGAAAATTATTTGGGGTATTTTTTAGGGTAAAAATCTTCGAAAAAAGGAAAGTTTCAAGAAAAAAAATTCTGTAGATGACATAGAAGCCAAGACTATTATGGATGTATTCCAAGAATGTTTCGAAACGGTGTAGTAGTTTAACTATTAGTTTATTTATAAATCGCATTTATTTGCTTCGTTTTTATTAAAAAAAATGTTAGGGTAAAAAATAAATGAAAGTGTCTAATTTAGGGTAATTTCGCGCAGCGTTAGGGAGAAAATATCTGAGGTGGCAGCACTGCCCAATGTTGGGTATCTTTGACCCATCTGAAAACCATGGAAACATCGCGTTATATACGTCTCACTGCGGTACGGGCCTTGAGCCTTGGGCAGTAGTTACCACGCGGACCTGGTGCGGATCGCGGACTTCACACACCCCATTGAATTTCTTTGCAGGTTTGTACAAGTTTCCTCACGATGTTTTCCTTTACCTATCGTAAAGCTTGCGGTAAATTTCAAATGCGATTCCGCACATGAATTTCGACGAACACTTGTGCGAACCCTGTTTCCCGCAAAGTGTAGATAAATCGACTGTGAACAAATACAAAAACAAATATTCTTTATTGATCACCAAAAACAGCACAGAGACATCACAAAAATAAATTATTGATTTTTTGTTTGTTTTTATTTTCTGTTTCTATTTCCGCCACCTATTTTTGTTACAAATTAATTTCATGTACCCAAATGGTTGTCTGGAAGAGATCGCCTTTAAGCGATAAGACCGCCTATTGTCTATCCTGAATCTGTGTTTGTATTATAAGTTTTTTTTTGTACTGCTTTATGGTGTGCAATAAAGAATATATTAAAAAAAATCAGGACATTTAGATGAACATTTAGATTCCTGGAAACATTTGCAACGAAAAGGTTCCACGCTGGTATACAATTCAGTTTCTCGACTATATCTATACAAAGGAAAGTTAACAGTGTTAATTGTATAATAGCATCTGGTATTTCCATTGTTTTTCCGCGCTGCGACCGCTTTTAATTGCGAAAGCTTCCGAAATTGGACTGAATTAAATTGCTTCCAAAGTATTTTGAAGTTCTGAGCAATTTACATCAATCAGTATTTATATTGATCACCGGTTGCCAACTTTGTTAAATATTCCGTGTACTGTATTTATTTTATTGTTAACTTTGAACAAGGGAATAATAATGAGTCAACACTACAATTGAAGTGTGGCTTAGTAATAACAGAGCGGGGACGATCTACGAATTTATTGATAACTAAGTGTTCCGTAAAGAACTTAAGTAATTTGAAATAAGTTTTTGTTAAATGCCATTTTTAATACAAGCTTTTTTATAACTGTAGTTTTTGTTTACTGTACTTGTATTGTCAACTAACAGTTGGTGAAATTACTGGCTCTTGCGGTATTCCAACTTAGGCCTCTAGGTTGGCAACGCATTCTGCAATACCCCTGATGTTGCAGATGTTTATGGGCGGTGGTGATCTCTTGCCACCAGGAGACCCACTTGCTCGTTTGCCTTCCAGTCGAATAAAAAAAAAACTTGAACGAACTTAAGTACATAATTTGAAATAAGTTTTTGTTAAAAATGCCATTTTAATACAAGTTTTTTTTTATAACTGTATTGTCAACTAACTTGCAAAATCTTTACCAAATTTCAAGTCGATGCTATTAACCGTTGAGGAGTTCCGTCTTACGGAGACGATCCTGGCCGGACTACCAGGATGTCACAGTCGAATTATTGCCGATTTCAATTATAATCTTGCCGGCAAAGTTATCCATAAAATTGGCGAGTGGAATTTGTTTTTTTTTGTGAAAACTGTTATACTTTGATAGGTTACTATTTTAGTGAAAAGTCGTGACTTCACATTCCTTATGTCCAAACTTTGCTAGGAATATGACAGCGTCGGTAACGTCGATGAATCGGATACTAAGTTTTTTGGCAACGCCATCGCTTTGGTTTCAGTGGAAAATAGTTATTAGTGTCACGAGGGAGCAAAATTATGTATTTACGGCGAGGACGGTACATTGAATCCAGAATCTAATGAAAGATTCTACAACGTATCTTGAACGTAGCGTGGGTAGAATCCTGAGCGTAATGAGGGGTTCAAGTGTTAACGCCCAAGATGAAAATAATTTTGCTCCCGAGTGGCTCATACAACTTTTCACACCGAGTATGACGAAAATTTAAATAAAACATTTATAAATATAATTCAATAGCAACCAGCATAGATAATGGCGTAGATTCACAATTATCAACTTCAAAAAATTGCATTTGCAAAAAAACACTTAGGAAACCCTTGAACTGCAATTTGGGATCCCCCTCTAATACAAGTTTTTTTGGCTGACGAATGATTTGTGTAATTGTTTGACAGGACTCTATGACATACCACTGGTGGTTCAACAGCTCAGCCCACAGCAAGCACGAACTCACCTCCGCATCAGCCCTCAACGCCGCACAGAGTTTGCCTGGTAATAAAATATGCATAAAATTGTATAATGCATATAATACATTCAATACCATTCCATATCATACCATGTCAGGCAAAAATATATTCTTTTCACTTCTCATGCTCGTAAAGTTCGTGTTTATGCTGGAACTAGGCGACATAAAATTATTTTTTTATGCTCTAGTGCATAAAGTCAAATCTTCGTCTAAGACCAAGGCAATCAGTACCAACAACCTCAAACATAAAAAATTCTGTATTATACTTTTTTTGTATTTTTTTGTATAAAGAAAACTAAAATCAATCAAAATTAACCAATAAAACTGAAAATTATGATTATATAGCAATGAATTAAAAATTAAAGGTACCTAGTAAGTGAAAAATATTTCCTCTGTTGTTATTTCATCTCCTCGCAATCGAAGTGAAAAGCAGAATGTAAAATTCGAGCATAAAATCCATTTTCCCCTCGACGTGTCTATCCACCTTCACCGTACCGGCTCGGGAAGCTATATCAACGTCTCGGGCATAATGACTCGTTTTATGCTCTTGTTGTATAATCTACTATTGTGTTAAAAATGCCCACTAGCAAGTTTATTAAAACCAACCGTCACCGTCGCGTGCCATGCACGAAGCGTCAAAACCGTTGTCGATACGCTTCTTATCTATGGGAATGACATGTTGTAGTCCGTCTCGCGTTACATTCCGTGCCTGATACGTTCCTATTACGGTCATGGTATGACATGAAGTAGTTGGTAGAGACTTAATGCTGATTATGTGTGTTTAGGTACATATTTATACATGGTGAACACATCGGCCGACTACGGCTGGGTGCAGTGTTCCGGAACAAATTCAGTCGGACGACAAACGAAGCCTTGTTTGTTTCATATATTACCTGCAGGTAATTATTTGCAGGTTTTCTACATATATTTTTAATTTATTTATATATTAGATTATCAAACGAAACCGACGTGCATGCATAAAAAGATTGATGAATGTAGAGGAAGCGAGAGTTGTATGCCAGAATCGTAGCAAGTGGAAGGATGTAGTCTCTGCCTACCCCGTTGGGAAAGAGGCGTGATTTTATGTATGTATGTATGTAGATTATCAAAGATATATATTTTATTAGAAGCAATCTCAAGCTTTGAAATATTTCCATTCCACTAGAGACTTAGGTGACAAAAATATGGCGGATTTTAATTACCAAGCAGTTAGTTTCTATCAATGAACGTGTAAGTCATCGGTCGACGAAGGAAATTAAAAAGTTCAGTTTATTATTATATCGTTGTCTCCGATCCTTGTTTTATTTTTATCATAAAAAAGTTAATTAGGCCAGTATGTATTAATTTATAAAAGTAAGTAATCAATAGTTAAAACAAACTATTCACATTTTGTTGGTGAATAAGAACATCACCGTTTTTATGAAAAGACAAGTCTCTAAAATAAAAAAAAGTTAAAGTCCTACCGACTGAACCACAGGGAACCCGACCAACGACCCAAAAATCTTGAGAGCTAACATAAAATATAAAAAAAAACTTAATAAACGTATTGCCCGTATAACGATTTATTTATAATCCTCAGTTTTCTTAATACTGGTACTTAATACATTTATTTCCCAAACAGACAAACCGTCCGCCGTGAAAGCGTGTGAGATCACGAACGTCACTTACGACTCTTTGACGTTAAACTGCACGCCCGGACACGATGGTGGTATCAGACAGTCTTTTCTATTGGAAGTAAGTGTAATTTCTTATTTATACTTTGACACTGTCAGAGCCTAGAGTTCTAACCGCACTAGGCTAACTCTGGGGCCCTAGTGAAAAAGGGGTTAATTCTGCCGAAGTTGAACGGCTGATTTTTTTTTATTCGATTGGATGGCAAATGAGCAAGTTGGTCTCCTGATGGTAAGAGATCACAACCGCAACACCAGGGGGATTGCAGATGCATTGTCAACCTTATATTTTGTACTATCACAGTGATAGTACAAAACATAATACCTAGTATGACTCTGACAAACAACAACCGCATCACACTTGAGCAGTTTATGGGAAGAAAAAATCGGAACTATTAAAATGTCCCTTTTTGCGGTCCGAATGGAACGATAGTAAACCATTATGCACCACATCTTATTCCTATTCTAAAAATCTTATCTTTCTTTTTCATTGTATCTTTTTTTGAAATACGAGGACATAGTGTAGTTGTATTTTTTTTCTATTATCTGAACAGTACGGCCGATTCCATTACACATGCAATAGCACTTTAATGACCTGTTTTTCGACTGAGGATATAGGTTAAGGTATACCATAGGTGACAGGCTAGCAACCTGTCACTATTGTACCGTTTTTGTCAAAATTAAAACCTAAAATTGCTAAAAGTGGCTCCGAAGCGGTAACGTAGCGGGTGCTCAGCCTACCCCGTTATGGGAATACAGGCGTGATGTTTGTATGTATGTATGTATGTTTCCGACATGCCAAGTAGCAAGTAAGTTAGCTTCCACCCGCCAAACTTTTTCCTCTTTTTAGGTGGTCGACATGAGCACAGGCGTACACCTAGCCAACGTGAGCAGCGACGAGCCCGAGTTCCAAGTGTCGGGTCTGTCGGCGAGCAACTCCCTCTCAGTTGTCGTGAAGGCCTACAACAGGAAGGGAGCGAGCGAACCCTTGACCCTCACCTCGAGTCTACTGAAGCATCCTCAAAGACAAACTGGTATGACAGATAGATAAATGTATATATTACTTTCTAAAAAAAAACTACTAATATTATAAATGCGAAATTTTGTAAGTCTGTTTGTTTTTTACCTCGTCACGTCTATACCGATGAACCGATTTAGATGAAATTTGGTATACAGATAGATCGATTCCTGGAAAAATGCTTAGTTCCCGCGTGATAGCGATAAACGAGTTTTACGCAGACGGAGTCACGGGCAACAGGCTAGTACAGTCGCCATCAGCTATTTCGGAGCGGCTAAGGTGATCAAAAATATCGGAACATGAACTCTAACACCTTAATATAATAGAGCGCATGTGCCGATATTTTTGAATACCTCTACTGACGACTGTACAGTATAAACATAATATCAAGTAATTATGAGAAATTCATAAAAAAGCGTCAAACAATAAAATGTAGGCGTAAAATAAAATGTGCAATGTCAAATTAGAATTACCTAAATTAAAAATAAAATTAATTGAATAATGTAAATAAATATATATGTGTTGTATACTTACTTTGCGGAGCTTCACGTCAATAAAATAGACTGAGTGGCAAAAAAACTGGCCCTCCAATGTATGCAAAAATATATAATTTTTTATTTAGAGTGGACCTAATTTTGTGCCGCTAAGTATACAACGTCTTAACCTATGGTCTGTCCCATAATTCGAGATAGTAAAATGACAGTCTGAAATGTCAAACGTAAAAATAATGTGGCCAGCATAAAACGAACAGTGCGGCTCCATGATTCCGGTTTCGTAAATAACCGATAAAAATGTATATTTTACGATAGCAAAAATAACATTAAAGTATTCTTCTTCTTATTCTTTTTTAAAATATGGCTTCTGTCCTAATTAATAAGACAATTTCGCCAATGTCAAAGTATTCTCTTTCGAGAGGCAACGTTGCACGGTGATTGTAGTTTTTGCAACTTGATAGCAAAATTCCAGAAACCACGTGGAGACGACTTGCGCATTAAAAAATGTCAGACACGAGAGCAATATTGAATATTGCGATCACTGTTCACTGTTAAGGTTAATCGCCGCATAAAACACTATCAAAATTATACTTCAACTAGCCAAAGAAACAGAAATAGCAAAATTAAATATTGTTCACATCCTCCATGTTCGAATGCCACAAATCGAATCAACATTAAAGTATTCAATATACTACTTCCTATTTTAAAAATATAAATACACTTTTACGATAAAGTGATAAAATCTAAGCACAGGTACAAAACAGGTAAAATACAGTGTTCATCACTTAGTGCCAACATAAAAAAATATAATACAGAGGGGCTACTACAAAACTAGAAAAACGAAGTCCGTATGGCAGCGTCCCTTTTACTCGAGTATTGAATGAAAAAAGTGTCAGCGGGACGGCAACATACGAAGTTCGAAGTTGGAGGCCTACCGACAGCTCGTCTCCCGGTCCGCGGACGCCATTCGAGAACCTTCTGACCCCATCGGCCATCAATCCTGCGTGCAATGTGCCCCGCCCACTGCCACTTCAGTTTCGCAATTCTTCGGGCTATGTCAGTACAAGTAGTGGCACGAGAGTCTAGCGCTGAGTGAACCGTGGAAGGGATAGCTGCGCATGGGATAGCTGGCGCGGGGGACGTAATGCGACTGGAAAGCCAATCGGCGCTACGCACGCCCGCCCTTCGTCCCTGTAGCCCCCTGTGATACCTTACTTTTGACTTCTGCGCAATAACGGTCAGCGCTAGACTCTCGTGCCGCTATTTGTAACCTTAGTTCTACTGCGGATATCATCATTTCTGATTCTATCCCGCAGAGAAACCCCGAGCATAGCCCTCTCCATAGCCCTTTGTGTGACTTTGAGCTTCCTTATGAGGCCCATCGTTAGCGCCCACGTCTCAGATCCGTATGTCATCACTGGCAACACACACTGGTCAAAGACTTTTGACTTCAAACACTGCGGTAATTTGGATGAAAAGACACTGCGAAGCTTCCCGAACGCTGCCCAGCCGAGTCGGATTCGACGAGTGATCTCTTTCTCGAAGTTGGACTTACCTAACTGGACCGTCTGTCCTACGTATACATAGTCGTCAACAACTTCTACATTTCTAGTACCTAACGAGTCGTAAAATAAAATAAAATAAAATTAAAATTCATTGAATAGTTTTTCTATTAAATATGTTCCATTCAAGTTAATAGTCGTTAAAACGATAATATTCCAAGTAAACATACGAAGAGCAAATATTATATGAAATATTTTCTGCGAAACGAAATTCTACGAAAATTCGGTCTGTGAAAGAAGGGAACACCTATTAAGTGTATTTTCAGCTTCTTATGGCAATGATCTTACTTAGAATTTAATTGAAACTTAAACATCAACATCTATAAAAAGTCGAAATATCTCCAAAATTGTCGCATTTTTATTAGACCTATTTTGCCTTTTCTAGAATGTCCTACACGTTAGTACATCACGGATCCGTTCATATCTTAATATTTTATGACATACATATATTGGTACACAGGTACCTACAAAATCTTTCGGTGATTACCGGTTGCGGCACATCACTATTTATGAGACGCAAAAAACAGGTAACACATGAAACGTCATTTTATTATCTCGAATTATGGGACAGACCATAGTAAGGTTTGGTGGCACAGCAGTAGGGCTACTACGAAACTCGAAGTTCGTGTCGTGCGGCCCCTCTGACACTTATACTATTTAATACGAGAGCGAGAGAGACTTTACGATACAAACTTTCGAGTTTCGTAGTAGCCCTGCAGCACTTCCCTCTGCCACCAAAAGCGGTGGCTCGGTAGCAAAGGTGCATTAGAGAATATCCAGAAATTCTAGCATGTGGATTTCGCGAAGTGTTGTTGAATATCTAGTTTTATACACAAAGAAAATTATCTTTCACGGTGCAGCTGCATTTCTAGTTCATTAGACCGAACGAATTCCCCTTGCTTCCTACTGGCAAAGTAAACCGTTAACTTTGAACGTTCAAATATTTGACTCGAAATTATGAAAATTCCACCGGGAAATTTTAACCTGGATATCGCTGTTCCGTAATGCCCGGTGCATGTTGAAATTGCATAGCATTATTGTTCGACTTCAATGCATAAATTAATGCTACGGAATATGATTGCATGAATTAAAATTGTAATTTTACACGGCGTCCTTACTTGTATAAAAGGTAACGGTTGTATGAAGCATGCATTTTAACCTTTTTTTAACTTCAGTGCTATCCATAAAGTACGTCAAACCATTTTGACCATTTTTAGTCCTGAGGTAGGATCGGACGTTGTTAGTGTCGGTGTGATGGGGTGACAAATAATAATGACCAAGTGCGGGTAGTTTGAGATAAGAGTGCGTTTGTGGTATTTTGACTATGAGTGAAAATCACGAAAGTTTAAAACATTATATTGTTATTCTAAAAAATCTCGGAATAGCGACTGTCGCTAAATTATCGCAAACTGTATGAAGAGCGTCTTTTGTCACCCCGCGAACTGAGTTCCGTGTTACCAGGCACTCAGTTGTTGTCAAACGCCAGCCGACGCAACGGCCATAATGCAATTTTGTTCTGGAATGGACTTCGAGTGTATCGTATGGATTGTTCGCAAGCGCAAGCGTAGGACGTCTAATCCATCGATGAGATGGACGGATGACCTGATCAAAGCCACGGGTTCATGGTAAACGCAGTTCGCTTCCAACTGAAACAACTGGAGGTCTATTAACAGTGGACCTAAAGCTGATATAAAATGATGATGATGTTGAAGAAAATTTCAAGCTTTTCTTTGTCCCCAGCCCAAATACCAGTAAAAGTCGAGCTGACTACAGTTCTGATCATCGTGCTGATCTCAGTTGGAGTCATTGCCGCCACGACTGCAGTATCAGCAACCGTGTTCTGCTGCAGGCATTGCAACAAGAAGAACAGTAAGTTTGTATCATGGCCAAATAAATTATCTAAGAAACTATGCAAAGTTAAAAAACCATGGAGCGAGATCACTCCAAAGTTTAACATCTCTAACAATATTCGTGATTGGAAATCAAATTCCCTTCTAAAGCGTAGGTTCGTATCCTACCGACTGCGCCATGTCATGTTAACGAGGGAGCGAGCAATGAGCCAACATTTGATCGTAAATTGGTTTATATTTTTAGATGTATTCCTTCTACCTATGTACATTTTTAACTACCCACATGCACAAACGTATTATAATTTATATTAATGACAATATTACTATAATGTTATAAAAACTAGGGTTGTTGAGGAAGTGATACGAGGAAGAGGAGGAGGAAGAGGAATTGTCACGCGCAAATTTAGAGGATGCGGATGAGGAAGAGGATGATAGGAAATTATAAATACTAGCGGACCCAACCCAAAAGCCTTTGTCCTGTCTGTACATAACTAGGTGCATATGTTACACAAAAATTAATTAAAAGGGCATTTTCCAGTGAACCAAACTATGAATCTAAACCATTCTCAAAACACACACAATAAAGAATCATCAAAATCGGTCCAGCAGTTAAGGAGGAGTTCAGTAACATACACGTTTTTCCTGCACAGTGCACATTCCAGGTGTACGTAGTACTTACTATTTCGATGGGCATCGCGCTTTGGCGTGTGCGTTGCCATGGATAGAATGGATACGCAACGCGTATGCGCAGTGAAATTCCTCATAAATTCCTCTTACATTTTGAGGAAGCGATAGCGGAAGAGGATTTTTCATTTATTTATGAGGATGCGGTAACGGTTGAGGAACCCAAAATATTGCGGAACTTCCGCATTATGAGGAAACGGAAGAGGAATCCTCAGCAACCCTAATAAAAACAGCCACATTTACATAAGAAAATTTTCAATTAGGTACACTAGCTTTTGGTTAAAGAAAAACCCATCGAAATCGATCGAACCCCTTTTTTCGCGTCAGTTTAATAAAAAGAAAAATTGATATTTGTCAAAATTAGGCTCCATTTACACCGAGATATATGTTTTTGTTGAGGAATGTGGACCACAATACCCATACGAGTCTGTCTAATGAATTTAACCACGAAACGTTAAAAACTGTAAATTGTATGCATGAATTTCATTTCGCTTCTTTTCTTTCGCAAAGAAACTCCACGCTTTCCGCAGCGTAAAACTAAATATTTCAGGAAATACAATAAAAGAGGGCTTCCTAACTTATTTTACGTTTCAGGTAAAAATGAGAAAGACAAGCGGCAGCAAGACGAAACTTCGAATATACCGCTGACTGGAACAAAGGAATCCGACAGTGTTGATAGTCTAGGTAAACTTAGCCACAGAATAAAAAAGGAGCAGTACGCCGTCTTCATACGAACGGCCGAAACGCGAATTCTATCTACGCGCCACGAATTCTCAGCATACCTCGGCAACCATCAGTCGCGTGTGCTCCGCGGTTACGGGCGGACTCACGCGCATTTATTACGTACCTTAATATGTTACAACGATATAAGCAGTATTGTTCGGTGTAAGGATGTTTAAATTCATCTAATATATATAATAATAATAAAAACGTATCTATTGAAGTTATTTATTAGACTGCTAATTTTTATACGTACTCTTAAATTTAACAATAGAGCTTCTCGTACATCCCAGAAGAGACGCAAATATTTTTCCGTTGCTAATTTTTAGGTAACAAATAAATATACGTAGTGACGAAGCCAAATAAAACCGTTTACCTAAAACATAAGTTTTGTGGTTTATTAAAATAACGTAAAATGCATTCTTGTAAAACACTACTTATGGCTACTTGCTGGAAACACATAATTCTCGAGTTAGCGTTAAGCTTAGTTAAAATTAGTGTCAAAATGTATGGAACTGTCAAGCTTAAGCCAGGTTTAACTACTAAATCTAGATTTATTTTTACCTGCAAGGTGGTCTTAGTCCATCTTTAAATCTCTCCTAATCATTTCCCAACTTTAAATTTCATGTGACATTATCAAATCAAATACATAACTGTCATGACAGTTAGTAGAGTAGGCATCCCTATCGCGCGTTTGTGTACCGAGCCGGCGTAGGTAATTTTTATATCAAGGACGCTGCGTAGAATACTGCTCCTTTTTATACTGTGACAGCCTTTATGTTTATGAGTTTCTATCGAACTCTTTAGGAAGAACAGTAAATCTTCCTAATTTACAAAAGTCACAAGCTGAATCTCGTTTGAAGTGCGTTAACACGTGTCACGGATCTATTGAATAATATGATATTTCTCTGTCATATTTTGTCGGATAAGTTCTTGATATTATTTTGCTTTCTCAAAGAATTGAGGAAATACGATGGAAAAACATTGTTCACTACATCTGTAACTGCGCGTCGCCTGCACCTAATATAATACGCAGTGTGTGGCCTTTTTACTAATATTTATATTTACCTACTTTTATTTTTACTACTATATATACTTGAAACGTTTAGGTAATTAAATAAATGGAAACAAACTTCAGCTGCCAAATTTGGTACAGTCAAGGATTTTAACATTTTATTTATCTATTAGTATAAATACAAACTAGAGTAGTGTATTTCTATACAGAAATGTAAACATTTAGATAGTTTAATGGGAGAATTTCACTATTTAAGACACCAATTGACGTTGTTTTGTTTACTTTTTTTTTAAATACCTATCCACACCAAGTATAGTTACAGATGTAATGAATAGAATAATCCATTTCCATCGTGAAAATTCGGAACACACGACTACTTCCGAATGCTTACGTGTCTATTAATGATTGTATTAATCAGTCACATGTCTATATGAAATAAACGGGGTACTTTATTTATTACTGACAAATGTCAAACCGCGAGTTTGAAGTATATCACATTGAGATGTTATAACCTCCACCCTCCCCCCCCCCAAATTATAAAAACATTTTTTTTTAATATTAACATGAGTGTAAACCACTCTAGATCGATTATGTATCTTTCGATGCGACTTTCCCCTACACTGTCTTCAAGGGCACTAAGGCTGACTGAAATAGCATGATAAATACCAACGTTTCCGAGAAAGTATGATAAGAAAGGATTATTCACTAACTCTGTGAAATAATATTATACAAAGATTTTAATTGACTTTGACATTTCAGACAAAAACCCGGACATAATACCACTGGACGGCAAAATAAGCGACAGTTGTTCAAACAAGTCTTCAACCACCGACTACAGCGCGATACGACCGCTCATATCCAAGAACCCAGCCGAAAAATATGACTCAATACCACCAAATTGCGATCGATTTTATGACCATAATATCGATCCGTGCAATCACTATATTCAAGTCCGTCCAGTAGAGTACAGGGTGCGGCCAACGTACCAGCCCAATATGCCAATGGCCAACCTTGGTCCAAGCATACAGAGTCTGGGGCCAATGAGCAGTTTGGGTGTGCCGAATGTTGGCCAGGACTGCCATAGGCCGCCATACGATAAGGTGTACGAGGATTGGTTGAAGTATAAAAATGCATTGCCGTTGAATACCAGCGGTTTGGTAAGTGAATTTTATACTGTTATTTTTTGAGAGTGTTTTCGATCAGTATGAAAAACAGACACGTTTATTTGCTACTTTACACAATGTGCTATTTTGAATTTAAGTTAATCAAAACCGTTGTGGTCTTGTTCAATTGCAGTAAGCATTTAAAAATAAATCTAAATAAAATTACAGTGCAAGAGGAAAACAAATATGACAAACTTTTTTCTGCCATGCTGGGTAAAGGCACCATAGTCATGCAACTTAAGTAGGTCAGGACGATATATATCTATGCCATGATTTTACAGCCAAATAAAATACGAATCGCTCTAGTTTCGTAACCAAGATTTTATTACTTTTTATTCCAAACCAATTCAGTTTATGTCGGCCACTACTTTTCACGTTTCTCCTCAACACTCCAATTTTCTCGAGACATTTTTCAAGAGAATTGCAGCTGCTAGGTCATACCGTAATGTACGAGTTTTTACCCGTCTAGATAAAAAGGGCGTTAAACGCTTGTCTCTGCCTGTCTGTTCTTCGTCTTTTAGGGGCTGTTTCGCCGTTCATTGATTGTTTTTATTTGACGGATGTGGTGCCGTCTCTGTTTGTTTTGTTCGAATAGACGGAGACGGCATCACATTTATATAATAGCCCCTTATTCTGTGTAATCTAACAAAACCAAATATCATATCTCAATCAAACACATAGGTATAATATACCTATACCTTTGTTCCTTAGACAGGCTTTGTAAATACTGTAATATTGTTGTGACGTTTTTCAAAATAAATAAATCATTCATTCATTCATTCGTTCATTCATTCATTCATTAATTCATCCATTCATTAATTCATCCATTAATTCATTCATTCATTCTATATACATACCACGGCAGGATAAAGACTTCATCTCAGAATAAGAGGGCTTAGGTTCCTAAGCGAGCCCAAAGCGAATCGGAAACTTCACACATATTTCTTGGCATTCGTCGCAGATGTCTGAAGGTTTCTTCGCGATATTTTCCTTTACCGTCAAATCTCGCAGTTTTGAAGTATAATTTCTATCCAAACCTGGGTGCTGCACCCGTACCCGTACCACCTCCAAGCTCATAAAGTAACTACGTTTACTATTTTATCAATCACATATACCTATACCTTTGTTCCTTAGACAGGCTTTGTAAATACTGTAATATTATTGTGACGTTTTTCAAAATAAATAAAGCATTCATTCATTCATTCATTCATTCATTCGTTCATTCATTCAATCAATCATTCATTCATTCATTCATCCATTAATTAATTAATTCATTCTATATACATACCACGGCAGGATAAAGACTTCATCTCAGAATAAGAGGGCTTAGGTTCCTAAGCGAGCCCAAAGCGAATCGGAAACTTCACACATATTTCTTGGCATTCGTCGCAGATGTCTGAAGGTTTCTTCGCGATATTTTCCTTTACCGTCAAATCTCGCAGTTTTGAAGTATAATTTCTATCCAAACCTGGGTGCTGCACCCGTACCCGTACCACCTCCAAGCTCATAAAGTAACTACGTTTACTATTTTTATAACTTGAAAATTCTTTTTTTTAGTTGCCAGCAGAACAACTGATGCCTCCAGAGCTGTATGCGACTCCTCCCCCCTCCCTCTACAGCAACCCCCGAAACCCCCTCAACCTCGCCCAGATGCCAGAGCTAGAGCACCGGTTCCACATGGAGCCGCGACTCACCATGGACTCCAGGAGCTGTTCCAACTCGCCACCTGTCAGATTCAATACTGACAACAGTGTCTATTACAATAAGATGACTGAGAGAAATATTAACACTTTGCCTCATTTGAAAAGGATAAATGGTGAGCCAATACAGTTTAGTTTAAAATAAGTTTTTGTAAAAAAAAATATTAAAAGATTTTTTACTGACTGTCCTTTTTGTTGACTGTACTTGCATTGCCGTCTACATTCCCGTATCAAATTTCAAGTCGATGCTATTAACCATTTAGGAGTTCCGTCCTGTGGAGACGATTCTGGTCAGACTACCAGGATTTCACTGTCAGATTATCACTCGATTTACGTAATATGCCAAATTTTAAATTAATCTGACCACTAGAAATGGGTCAATTTCAGTTGCCAGATTTGACCTGTACAAGCTACATGCATACTTAACAAGTTAAAAGCTCATAAAAATACAAGCTTGCAGCTTTAGTTGTAGCTGATATTGTCAGTGTCATATGTCAAATTGCGGGTCCAAATCGAACTCCGTATCAATAAATTGTGAAGAATTCTAACTTTCACAGAATTAAGCACAATTTGGAACGTTTCCGGCAAAGTTTTTAAAGGCAAAAGAAGGCCATTGTTTACTTTAATGCAATAAATTCACTTCTTTACACTATTATTAAAGTAAGTAATTACAAGAAATGATTTAAACAACATTTATCTTCGAAATGGTTTTCAGTTTACTCTACATAAAAAAAAATCAATTAAAAGACATATTATTAAACTATCTGTTATTGTAAACGTGAAGCGAACTTTTCAAACTTCAATTCTGTTCGTTGTTTTTATAAAAAAATCTTGACTAATTGCTTATTTTCTTCTATAATATTTTTTTTGTTGCAGGCAACTCTATGGCTCAAAAACCAAATGACCCTAAACAAAGTGCCACTAAATCCACGGACATGAGTTTAGAACCTGTCAAAATGGGTAGTCAAGAGTGTGGTTAGTGTTAAAAACTTATGACACTTGGTGAAATTGTATTTATAATGTAGGTTAGGTGTAAACTTGACAGGATTAAGTGTAAACTCGACCGTATAATTTATAATATTATTGATTTTATTTTGATTATTGGTATAATCTAGCACGGAGGCATGACAAGCATTTTAAAAAAGAGTACTTAATTAAAAGTGGTGCGATTAACAATTTTTGAAATTTTGTAGATCAGTGGTTTTTTTTTTGTTTTTAAGTGTGCAAACATTAAATCAAGCGAGGGGAGGGTTAATCACGAAAAAGTAATATTAACCCCCTGTTTCACCATCTATTGATAAATTTATTTTACGGATAAATGTGATGCCGTCTCTGTTTGTTTTGTTCCAATAAACGGAGATGGCATCATATTTATCCGTCAAATAAAATTTATCAGTGGATGGTGAAACAGGGGGTTAAAAAAATACCCGTGCAGATCAAAGTTACCCCGATTTAACCTTGTAAGGTCCAACATTCTAGGACGAACATCGAAGAATATTAACTTTTAACTGATTTGCGTTAAGTTTCAAATTCTAATAATCCAAAATTGACGTGGGTTTTACGAGGTTCAATAGGAACTTCGTTTCTGCTTAATAGAAGGAGATTGGAATTTTTGCAGTAAAATAAAAAAAAAACTGTTGCTGCATTTGTAGTAAGTATTATGAAAATTCTTTGTTGTAACAACCATCGAAATCGACGACAAATTTGTCTTTACGACAAAAATTCCTATCTCTTGAATACAGTCATCATACAGAACAAAAAGTAATTAAAAAATGCACAATTGTGTTCATGAATTTATTACTGCCCTGTCCACATTTTACCTAAATTAGAACTGTAAGTGTAAACAGTATTATACGATGATTGTCAATTTTAAAATTTTAAAACACAAAATATGATTTATATTTGTTTTTTCACTGCGGAGTACTTATTAAGCATCCATTTTTTTTAAAGTAAGTATTGAAAAACCCTTATTCATTTATTATTAGTTAATATTTATTTAACCCTTGATGCGTGACATTTAAAAAACCGTAATTTGAGAAAATAATTCTATTTGGCAATTTTAATGTAATACACAAGTATAATAACCGAATTTAGCCAATGATATCTGAAATTTACCAATACCAAGTTACCTTAGGTTTTGTTGATGTCAAAAAATTCTTTAATATGAATAATCCTTGGTAAAAAAAAAACCTATTTAGGAAATGTTTCAGGACCCATTGATTAATTTTAATTGACGGATGTAAAACTCGAGCATTAAACCCATTTTCCCCTTGACGTGTCTATCCACCCTCGCCGTACCGGCTCGGGTGGCTATATAAACATCTTGGTTAAAATGGATCGTTTTATGCTCTTGTTGTACAATCTACTACCTATTTTTTAAATCTAGCCTATTGAAGTAAAAAGTTGATATCAAAATCATACGTAAGCATCAAAGGGTTAAGTCAATATCGTTACTGATGTTACATAGTTACAATACAACCAAACATCGATTGGTACTGTTTTGAAATACTATTTATAAAAAAAAATCTTTATGATAAGTATAGTCATTTGTTTAATTGGTCTAAATTCACTTCCAAAAGGTGTATAAGACTGAAATTGTAATTGAAATAGATAGATGATTAGTTCACGAGTGAATTTACTAAGCATTTTCAATTTAAATTGTTCACATGATAGCGGAAGGGAAAATTTTCAAATCAAACTAACATATTTACGTAATTTTTGCAAAAGCTTTTAGGTAATTTATACACCATTATAGCTGTGGGAATTTTTATGTCGTGTTTGCAATTATTAATTCGTGTACACACCGAATAACCATTTTTTATTTCATTTTATTTTTATTTGGAAAGGTTATTTGTGTATTCAAGGTAAATTTTAAATAACTTGTAACTTAAAACATAAAAGTTACATTTTAATTATCCCTTTAAAGATGAAGCAGGTTATAATAATTCTAAGTAATTTTAATTCATAATTTTAAGCGCATTCTTCGAAACAAATGTAAATAACATGTAAATAGGTACATATGTATAGTTATACACGATGAGTATGTTATACGACGAGTTGCCATAATAGTTAAAGTTTTAGCAAATTTAAGACATTTTAAATTAAAATATACCTAAGTAATATAATACATGAGACGAGCTTTCTGTTGGAAAAAATGTAACTTTCTTTATGATTAAATTAAGTTGAGTAACGCTGTAAGTGGTTGATACGTCATTTCTACTTTTTTCCCCAGTTAATTTCGAACTGTTTTCTAAGGTAGCTAAATTAAATTACTTAAGCTGAATTGTCACGAGGAGGTACTGTAAGACAAAGTCTTCATGTTTAATATCTTCTTTCAACATTTTCTCCGTATTTTACTCAAGTTATTAAGTTTGCTGAGAGCTTTTATCTTAAACAACTAATAAAAGCTTTGTTATGCATTTAATACGGAGAATAGGCGTCTTGACTTAGCTATTCAGTGCACTAACTGGAAAATAATGAATTTAGCCCTGTTTAATGGCGTCTGAAGCACCTTTGAGCAAATTTTAGAATTTACTTTGTCTTTAGAACACTGTATTTATTTTATAACTACAATAACACAATATATAATATTAACTAAAAAAATACAAACATTGGAACATAGAACCTCCTCCTTTTTTTGAAGTCGGTTTAAAATAAAAGCGGACGAATAGATGTAGGTACACGTAAATAAAGTTTAAAAAACGGAATACTTACGACACGACTTACTTTTTCATGCTTCTGTACGTTTTTATTCTGCCACTTTTCAGGGTAAGATTGACTTACGTTTACGTACATTGAACATTCATCTCAAAATTTACATTCACATACTCATACACGACAAAAAAGAAATTATCTCACGAGAAACACGCATCACAAATTTTTTGCCTTTCACGTTTTTGATAGAGAGCAAATCATTTGAGATTGTAAAATCTCCTGTAATACCCAAGTGCTTTTTCATTTAAAATTTAAAGTGATGTTTTTCAAAATAAATATATAGAAAAGTTCCCTCTAGCTCATATTGTCTGTATTTATCATGTGTTAAAATTCACACCTATCATTGATCTTTAGATTTGTATGTGTGTGTGTACTTTTTGCTAGAGTATACATGTACAAAAGTAAAAAAAGACAGAATTAATCCATACAAATTAATGAAGCTACGTTAGTTCTCCAGTGAGTTTAATTTCATATTTCAAATTAATATTCAGCAATTTGATTTAGTACTTGCAAAACAGTTCCTAATTGACAATGAAATTTTATCAAATCACTTCTAAAGTGTTAAATTTTAAAATGGCGAACGTGTGAAAAGTTTTGCAATTGTTAAGAATTTAAAATTATTGCGGCTTTTTGAAGCGGTGTTGTTACGTAAATTTGATAAATTTTAAGTATTTTATGCGATATTGAATCTCTTTTAGGTATTTATTTCATGAGACAACACTTTACTGTGTATCTTTGGCATGTTTAAAGGTTTGTTCCCTTTAGTTATGTTATCAGTTTCATTTCGGATATACATAGTTTTTTTTCCAGTAATTTACATTGGACTGTTTTTAACTCAATTCCTTAATTGAACTACATAACTAGATTTTCTGGCTATATTTTGTTCCATTGAACTAAACCCTATAGTTTTAATGTACCTAATTAGGTAGATATTTGGGGGAAAATAGTGCATCTAATTTCATTAAGTAAATCATTTGGTTCAATGTTAAACCAGGACGAAAAAAAACCTATCTCTAATGGAACTGACCATAAAACTAGAGGGAATGTAATTGCGAAACGGTATTTTAGAATTCATCCAAAGTAATTTTTAATATTTTTCAATTTGTGACTGACAAAATGTTTCACTGCCTACATTAGTATAGAATATTTGCAACGAATCGATGTAAAAGGCAAATAATAAATTGTGATCCTTAGTTGTTGCTAGTTTACTGCGATGGTTACTTTACCCCAGTATTACTTTCCCGATAAACCATACTTTCCCAGTCAACTCTACCTTTCCAGAAAGTTCTATCTTTACAGTTAAGTCTATCTTCCTGGTTAACCATACTGTACCCAACTCTACCTTCCCGGTCAACTCTGCCTTCCCGGTTAACTCTTATCATTATCTGCCTTAAATTACTTAATTTGTTATTTATAATAACCATACGGTCGATGTATAATAACTACCAAAGTTGGTAAAATTGGAAAACTTAGGCAACATTGACCGAGATTTGTCCAAATATGCTTGATTTTTTTTAAAGAGGTACCTACAAAAAGTTGTCTCATGTATACAATCCTAAAGAAATCAACACATTATTCTTTAGTTTAATCCCTTGAGTTTGATTTAACTGACCAAATTATAATAGGTGCAGACACGATTTATAGTTATTTAGAATATTTTTATTTTCTTTCAGTTTGTATTATAATTAATATGATATTTTGACAAATTTTAAGTAATCCACTGTAAATAAATACTTAGGCAAAAATAAAACACTGGAGAGCAATGCAAATGGGCCAGACAAGTCTCTAGGGAAACTGACCAGACTTTGTTATGCCTGGTTCACAGTATTCCAGTAAAACCATTTCAGTAGCATGACACTGCGGTGCTCGATCGATCTTGCGTTTGGATTGTCACCCAGCAATGTATCGCAAGCGAATTAGCTCGTTGAAGTAGCAATGGGCGGGCCAAATAGCCGTTGGCGCTGAAAAGTTCTCGAATGGAGACCGCGGATTGGCAAGCGCAGCGTAGGACGTCCACCAACGAGATGGACAGATGACCTGGTTAAAGCTGCGGGTTCACGATGGATGCAGGCCGCTGCCAACCGAAGCGACTTAAGGTCTATGGGGGAGGTCTAGGTCAAACAGTGGACGTCCTACGGCTGAGATGATGATGATGAATGTATCGCTACTGGCATGATTTTACTGGAATAGTGTGAACCGGGCATTAGTCTTGATTACTAGTTAACCCGACATAGTTTTCCTGCAACAAGGGTTTCTGTGATAGTCCATGACAACTTTGACATTTACGTTACGTAAGTGATTGGTTAAAATAACAATGAGCCAATCGCAAGTAAGACTGTAACGTCAAACGAACCTCACGACACTAACGCCATCTAGTATTTTGTCTGTAAAGAAACCCTTAATAAATTGGAAATTCATGTGATTCGCTATAATTACAGTATAGTCGTGTTTTTCAGCATATACTTGAGCTAAAAACATTCACCTAAGACATAGACATTGAACTCCATTCAATTTACTCGTTCACGTTACAATATGCACAATGCCTTATGCTTATGCCTAGCTCACACTATGCCAGTAGCCAGTGCCAATTGTACAGCTACTCGTGCCGTCGCCCGTCGCTGCCAAAATAGCAGTTTGTTTGTTTGTTTAGTTATTTAAAACAAAAATAAATATTTAATTAGACACAGTTTCATTCACGCTACTTAACTAATCAAATTGAACAAAACTAACTTTTTGGAAATTCCAGCACTACTGCCAAAACAATACGGCTAAAAATTGGCCATTATTTTCTTTTTATCCTTCTCTATCTCATTACTTAGCAATTTGTCAGCCGCTCAAGCTATGTGGCCTAGTCCGAGTTACTGTCATGCTAGTAGACAGTGACAGTAGCTGTACAAACAACACAACTTGCACCGTGTCAGCTGTACATTACATAACATTTAGTAGTTACTTTCTCAGCAAAAATTACAAAAGGTATTTTGCTAAAGTGATCATTACTTTAATGTACTCTGAGCACAGGTGGCCGCGACTGTTGCTCTATCCTTGTCTTATTAGTCTTATAAGAAAGAGACCGACGGATGCACGTTAGCCGATTACTTTAAGAGCCCATTTACAACACTAACACAATGCTAGTACCATGTCAAATTTAGTTTTAAATGTATAGTATTAGGTTTTGGATGGCTTTAAATTTGTCAAAACTATCATTAAACTAGATTTTATACTGTATTTTTGTTTAAAAGTAATTATAGCTGATTCGCCTAATTCGCTTTAAGTTTTGTAAAATGCGTGTTTTCTTTGAAGGTGTAAAGTTCTTTTGAAGAATAATAAATGTCAGTTTTTAACGTGATTGTTTTGTTTCATTTAAGTAAGCTATGATGGGACCATAAAGGTTATAAACCAGGATTTATTGTTGTCTAGGAATTAGTCACAGTTTAGAATAATGATTTACTTTTATATACCCAGTTGACTCGCAAAATCACACCGTTTTAGGCGACAAATAATTACGCGTGATATTTTGCAAAGACAACCCCTCTCGCACGTGAGATTGGATGAGATTAAGTTTGACCCCCACTTTTCCCTAATAATCTCACGTAATTAATCAAAAGAGGCGATATGCTAGATGAGATTGGCCTTTTTAAAATTTCAAACAAAAACAAAAAAATTGCTTAGTTTGGGATAGTTGTACCTATATCGACGCTTGAAAGGAGAAATTGACTAAGCGACATTTTTTTTTCATAGTGAGTTATATACATATTCGGAATCAGCAATTTTTACCGATTCCAAACATGTATATAACTAACTATCGTAAAAAATGGCGCTTAGTCAATTTCTCTTTTCAATATGTAAGTTCTATGTAAATTCTAAATATTGTCGATATGTAAATTCTAAATATTTCAACATAAAATCGATTATTATGCATTGCGTCGAATACAAGCCAACATATTAAGCAAATAATCACTTTTACGTTTCTAGTTTCCCACGTTAAAAACAAAACGCGATGAGAATTACAAACAAACTTAACGTAGGTAAATATTAGTGCATCAATGGACGGTAGAACGCATGTAGGTGAAAAGGTTAAAGAGTTAACTGCTATTGGAAATGCAGAATGGTCCGGAGTGGTTAACGTAATGGTTCAAAAAGTAATTTTAAACTTTACTGTAGTTTTAGGCAAAGTGATAATGATCAAATTCAGACATAATACATTTTTAGCTACCTAATATACACCGTGCTTTTTTTATATCCATTAACTTCGGCAGACGACTCAGTTCATTGATATGAAGTACCCGAAACTTGACTTTTTGGGCGGAATTAAAAAAATTTTTTTTTTTGAAAATAAAACTTTTTTCTTGCATCCATTTTTTTTCTTGCTTCACATTCATTGTTAATTGTTAAATTGTAAAATAATACATTTCACAATTGACATAAACGTGACACATAAGAGAGGCATCAAAAAAATCCACATAATAAACTTTCTTTTGCTAAATATGTTTTAAATAAACACGGCTTGGCTATGGACTTTGAAAAAAATCATAAATTGAGGACATATACGCTGTTTTACTGCTAATAATTAACTATCTTAATTAATACTCTTTTAAACAGTAAGAGTTAGGTTAGGTTAGTAGTAGTATCATTTGACCTGTAGATTGTCCCCTTAAAGTTAACAGATATCAAAAATAAGTCTAAAAATGGGGTGTTTCTTGAGTAAAAAAATATTCTAATTATCTAATTCAAAGTCAGGGGCAAAAATATGTACTACACTTTAGTAACTTGTCTATTTTCGTCATAATTTGAACTGCCATATATGAACTATCACAGTAGTGATTAAAGTGACAAGGTACGAAAGTGTATAAAGTCAAAATATCTTTATTCAAGTTAGCCTATAACAAGCACTTATGAACGTCAAAATGCATATTTTTGCCCTCGATTGTCCTACCTAATTAAAAAAAAAACCCCTATTTTTTCTAACAAGAATAAATTGCCGGCAGTAAAACCTCTCAGACTGCCCCAGACAAGACCGCGGAAGCCGCTTTATTAACAAAACCCTCAGCCGGTGAATCAGTGTCGCCTGATAAGATAACATCAGATTATTTATAAAACCCAAAGGAACTGGATTAATCTTAAGTACAGTCGGCCTCGAAACACTGAATAACGACAAGACTAAAAATGCGCGGCCGGTTGTCGACTGTTTCAACTTCAACCATAGTAAAAGAGAACAAGCAGGCACACCCGACCCTTTAGGAGACTTTAACTTTAACTTTGACTTGACGACCAGATGGCTAAGTGGTTAGAGAACCTGACTACGAAGCTTGAGGTAACGGGTTCGAATCCCGGCCGGGGCAGATATTTGTATGAATAATACGAATGTTTGTTCTCGGGTCTTGGATGTTTAATATGTATTTAAGTATTTATTTATCTATATTTAAGTATGTTTATCCGTTACCTAGTGTCCATAGTACAAGCTTTGCTTAGTTTGGGACTAGGTCAATTGGTTTCAAGTGTCCCATGATATTATTATTATTATTATTACTTTGACTTTTTAACTTTGACTTTAACTGCCTGATTTAGGGTTGTCGTCGTCTATTTTAGATTAATTACCTACCGGAAAATAATTTTAGTATGAAAGTTAACTTAAAATTGTCTAATGTCTGTGTCTAGAGAAAAGAGACAAATTCTATGCCGTTATAATTATTATTATTGTTATAGTACTAGATTTAAAAATGTTAAACGGAACGGTGATGGCGACTGTGTATACATACTACTCACGTTTACCTACACATAATACTATAACCATATTGTTTATAGGTAGGTTGGTATCTATTATTTTTTTATGTTTCCTTGCACGAAACTATCACACTTCACTTACTTACTACTAATTTACAACTAAGTATACCTAATACAAAAAATACGTAAGCGAGCTAAAATCAAAACGTACCGCGCCGACGGCAGCGCAGCATCGACTAAAGAAAAGTTAATCCTCCTTAAATTATCAATGTGTGTGTGTGGCGTGTGCGTGCGTACCGGCGCCGACCGGCGCGCACACATATTTAAGCCGCGCGATGTATTTTGTTGATACTGAACCTACTTTGTTCTCTTTTATGCAATGACATTTAAACCAGGACGCACATTGCCGAACAAAATCCCCTTCAAAGAATGTCAGAACTATTGATTTGTTTGCGTGACAAATAAAATCATCTCACACAAAATAATTAAAATAATACGAGACGAAATTTGAACCTAGTCTTTACTCTATTACGGGCGAATTTCGCTAGCGGCAAAACTCCACAACGCTTAACACTAAACTTGACAACAACGTACTGAGAAAAAAGAAGGACACTTTTACCAAAGTGGCAGGCGAGCATTCTACCAACCTATCTACCTACTATCGACCTACCGATCGACCTATCGACCAACCTATCGACCTAACCTATCCCGGTGATCTGAACCAGTGATTTTAGGCCAGTGATTCAAACTGGCGCTCATTTGGCTCGGACATATTTGGGCGCGCGATTGTGAATCTACAGGTATAATTCATCAAAGCTTTTATGGTATCAACAAGGAACAGAAAATTGGGCTCGAGTTAATAGATTGTTCAACAAGGGGGTCTAAAACAAGCCATAACGATACGAGATGTTTAGCTACCCGAGCAGAGCGAGTCCGATGTTACGGCCGATTTTACCAGACTAAATTAACAATGTACCTATTTCCTGAACAGCTAGATAACTACTAGGTAAGTAAGTATTTATTAGAAGTATTGGAACTTAATCAGGACTATTCAGGACTTAATTGATTGGCAAGAGCTTGCCCAGGATAGGGAAGAATGGCGGAAGAAAGGGGAGGCATTTGCCCAGCAGTGGGACATATTCATCATCATCATTATCATGTCAGCTAAAAGACGTCCACTGCTGGACATAGGCCTCTCGCAAGGCTCTCCACTCAGAGACTTCTCCACAAAGTAGGTAACACCTGACTCAATAAATTAAATATTTATTTACTTCACCGGTTTACTTATTTAGCTCGAATATTTATCGAATTTTGCAGGTGGTAGGACCTTGTGCAAGCTCCGCCCGGATTGCTACCACCATCTTGCTCGCTAATCCTGCCGTGAAACAGCAGTGCTTGCACTTTTGTGTTTCGGCATGGAGAGTAAGACAGCCGGTGAAATTACTGGCACTTGAGGCATCCCATCTTAGGCCTCTAGGTTGGCAACGCAACTGCAATACCCCTGGTGTTGCAGATGTTTATAGGCGGTGGTGATCTCTTACCACCAGGAGACTCACTTGCTCGTTTTCCTTCCAGTCGAATAAAAAAAAAGAATAAAAACTTATTCCTTTTTGTTAACCCCACTTTAGTTATTTAGACTGTAACTTTGTCACTAAAAGGTTAATTCTGGAGCACTGTCAACTCCGCGCTCCGAGCTTTGACCGCCTCATTAAAGTCACCGGTTTATTTCCCAACTTCGCAGACCGACTAACGTTGTATGCTAGAGATATAAGTTACCTACATCTTTTTTTAGGGTTCCGTAGCCAAAATGGCAAAACGGAACCCTTATAGTTTCACCATGTCTGTCTGTCTGTGTGTCTGTCCGCGGCTTTGCTCACGGACTATCAATGCTAGAAAGCTTTTATTTTGCTTGAATATATATGTAAACTACGCCGACAAAATGGTACAGTAAAAAATTCAAATTTTTTTTTAGGGTAGGTACCTACTCCTATATAGATTTCATACGGACACTGATTTAACAGAGATTTTACGTATTTACCTATTTTGTATTTTATTCGACTGGAAGGCAAACGAGCAAGTGGGTCGGCTGGTGGTAAGAGATCACCACGGCCCATAAACATCTGCAACACCAGGGGTATTGCAGATGCGTTGCCAATCTAGAGGCCTAAGTTGGAATACCTCAAGTGCCAGTAATTTCACCGGCTGTCTTACTCTCCGCGCCGAAACACAACAGTGGAAGCACTGCTGCTTCACGGCAGGATTAGCGAGCAAGATGGTGGTACCAAATTTAATTACTATCAGATTTTTTAACAACATCTAAACCTTGATTTTCGTACCTCAAAATACCCACGAAACTTTAATTTAAGCATGTTCGCATCGTGCCCATGTAGTTTGAACTTCGACATACACCAGATTTATTACAAGGCCAGCGTTACAAGCTACAAGTTACAAAGTACCGTATGTAAATTGCGAAGCTCCTGATACTTCGTCTTGTAAAGGTCGAGCTTGTAGCTTTTAACAAGCGGACGGATGAAGTTTATGGCGTAAAAACTACATTACTAAAGGTGCTGTCGTTATTTAGCGGTACAGGCGACGCGCCTTCCTTTAAAGGGTAAAAGTGGTAAAAGTAAATCCCACCAAAAACATTCTGTAAAAAACTAGCCAAGTCTCGATGGAGCTGCTTGTTTATCTCCAAGAAAAGTAATGAAATCTAGACAAAGTCGTGCCAAGTCTAAGGTTCCTTACTGCGATTTCTTTATTATTATAGTTAATGTTGTGTGACTTGGCCGTTGACTTGTACCCACTCACGTATGCGGCGGACTTTATGATATATCATGTATACTCAAATTCAATAAAATCTGACAATTCTGTAGACACTTCCAGCCCACTAATATGAACACCGGGCTGCCTAGGGCTTTGTGATGTGACTATTATTCTTTTTTGATTCCTTTTAGATGATAATCACAACAACAGGGACATATATAATCAAGCGTGCCCACGTCAGGGTGTCTTAAATGTGTAGAAAATTGTCAGATTCTATTGACTTTACATTTTAAATTTACCACGAGCTTTACGGTGAAGGAAAACGTCGTGGGAATGAGAGGGGCCCAGCTGGTGGGACTTATATAGCTGGGATGATGATAGTGATGATGAAACTTTATAGGAACACCTCTTTTTACGTTTCCGGAGCCAAAATGGCAAAAACAGAACCCTTATAGTTTCGCCATGTCTGTCTGTCTGTCTGTCTGTCTGTCCATCCGTCCGTATGTCACAGGCATTTCACTCGAAAACTACAAGATGTATATCAATGAAATTTGGAGTACAGATGTCTTGTCAAAGCCGCTATTTAGTTTTGTAGTTAAATTACCGGGGGGTTTTTAACTCGCATCAACGTGTGGCACATAGTTCGACAGCTCTTTTGAAAAGATACTAAGGTTTCTCAAAAACTTTTTTGATTGCGTGAAAAATTCCAGAAATAATCGCTCCCAAAGTAGCAAATATTGTGTCGTCGTTTCCCCCCCCCCCCCCTATCTTGTATCCGTCAGATAAATTTAATCAATGGATGGTGAAACAGGGGGTAAGTATGAATAATATTTCTAGATTCTAAATAATCACGCTTCCACTGCGAAAAAAAGGTACCTAGTGACAGTAAAATTCTTTCTTAAAGCTGTCACGTTGAAATGAAGAATTTGCTGGCATTTCAACTTCTTGAAAACATCTGACGAAGAAAGTAAGTTTATAAAAAGCTCTTTCGCAGCATTAATTTTCCAGTTTCCGCCGACTCGTGAAATACTAGGGAGCGTTGACCTTGTTAGAATTAACCTTTAAAATCTGGGAAAAAGCCCCATTATTTCATTAAGTTCTAAAATCTTCCCTCCCTAAAACAGGCGTTATGGCCGAGTGGTTTGACCTATCGCCTCTCAAGCACAGGTTCATAGGTTCAAATCCGGGCTCGCAGCTCTGTCTTTTTCAAAATTCATGTGCGGAATCGAATTAGAAATTTATGAGCTTTACGGCGAAGGAAGACATTGTGAGGAAGCCTGCACAAGCCTGCAAAGCAATTCAATGGGGTATCAGGTTCTTCCCAAACTGGGCCCGCGTGGAAACTACGGCCCAAGCCTCTCATTCTGAGAGGAAGCCTGTGTTCTGCAGCGAGACATTAAGGAGCTGTTTCACCATCTATTGATTAGTGTTAACTGAAGGTTAAATGTGATGCCGTCTCTATTTGTTTTGTGTGAATAGACGGAGACGGCATCACATTTAACCGTCAGTTAACACTAATCAATGGGTGGTGTAAGAGATATTACATTTAAACTATGATGTACAGTCGCCATCAAATATTTCAGAGCGGCCAAAGTGGTCAAAAATATCTAAAAATGAACTCTAATGCCTTAATAATATCGATGCTTGAAAGGAGAAATTGACTAAGCGACAAATAATCCTAAATTTTACTGACTCAAAATATGTAAATGTAATTCACTATCTTTAAAAAATGTCGCTTAGTCAATTTCTCCTTTCAAGCGTCGATATGCATGTGACGATATTTTTGACCTATACCGGGTGTGGCCTGTAATACGAGCAAACAATTTAAACATAGATCGTCCTCGTTAAACTGAACAACATTAGTTGAGCGACTTTTAAAAATAATGGAGTCTTTGAATTTTCCTTTTTTCATACAAATTAAATACTGCCATCAATGTACGCCATCCTAGAACACAACTGACGTCACCTGTCACGCTACAAACATCAAGCATTTTGCTTTACATTGCTTCTGCGAATAAACTTAAAAGTGTAATCTTCTATTATCCATACTATCCATACTAATATTATAAATGCGAAAGTAACTCTGTCTGTCTGTCTGTCTGTCTGTCTGTCTGTCTGTCTGTCTGTCTGTTACGCTTTCACGCCAAAACTGCTGAACCGATTTGGATGAAATTTGGTACAGAGATAGAATAGACCTTGGGAAAGGACATAGGCTACTTTTTATCCCGATATTCCCACGGGATAGGGATAAAATCTCGAAATAAGAACCTCTGGGCTTAGAGTCATGAAATTTGGTATTTAGGTAGTTGGACGTATGGAATAACACTTATGTGACTTTTTGACCCGGGATAACTAGGGATAAGATCTCGAAATAACAACCGCTGGGCTTAGAGCCATAAAATTTAGTATGTAGGTATCTGGACCTCTGGAATAACACGAAGGCTACTTTTTATCCTGATATTCCCACGGGATAGGGATAAAATTTCGAAATAAGAACCTCTGGGCTTAGAGTCATGAAATTTGGTATGTAGGTAGTTGGACGTACGTAATAACACAAAGGTGACTTTTTGACCCAATATTCCCACGGGATAACTAGGGATAAGATCTCGAAATAACAACCGCTGGGCTTAGAGCCATAAAATTTAGTATGTAGGTAGCTGGACCTCTGGAATAACACGAAGGCTACTTTTTATCCTGATATTCCCACGGGATAGGGATAAAATTTCGAAATAAGAACCTCTGGGCTTAGAGTCATGAAATTTGGTATGTAGGTAGTTGGACGTACGTAATAACACAAAGGTGACTTTTTGACCCAATATTCCCACGGGATAACTAGGGATAAGATCTCGAAATAACAACCGCTGGGCTTAGAGCCATAAAATTTAGTATGTAGGTAGCTGGACCTCTGGAATAACACGAAGGCTACTTTTTATCCTGATATTCCCACGGGATAGGGATAAAATTTCGAAATAAGAACCTCTGGGCTTAGAGTCATGAAATTTGGTATATAGGTAGTTGGACGTATGAAATAACACATAGGTGACTTTTTGACCCGATATTCCCACGGGATAACTAGGGATAAGATCTCGAAATAACAACCGCTGGGCTTAGAGCCACTAAATTTAGTATGTAGGTATCTGGACCTCTGGAATAACACGAAGGCTACTTTTTATCCTGATATTCCCACGGGATAGGGATAAAATTTCGAAATAAGACCCTCTGGGCTTAGAGTCATGAAATTTGGTATGTAGGTAGTTGGACGTATGGAATAACACATAGGTGACTTTTTGACCCAATATTCCCACGGGATAACTAGGGATAAGATCTCGAAATAACAACCGCTGGGCTTAGAGCCATAAAATTTAGTATGTAGGTAGCTGGACCTCTGGAATAACACGAAGGCTACTTTTTATCCTGATATTCCCACGGGATAGGGATAAAATTTCGAAATAAGAACCTCTGGGCTTAAAGTCATGAAATTAGGTATTTAGGTAATTGGACGTATGGAATAACACATAGGTGACTTTTTGACCCGATATTCCCACGGGATAACTAGGGATAAGATCTCGAAATAACAACCGCTGGGCTTAGAGCCACTAAATTTAGTATGTAGGTATCTGGACCTCTGGCATAACACGAAGGCTACTTTTTATCCTGATATTCCCACGGGATAGGGATAAAATTTCGAAATAAGACCCTCTGGGCTTAGAGTCATGAAATTTGGTATGTAGGTAGTTGGACGTATGGAATAACACATAGGTGACTTTTTGACCCAATATTCCCACGGGATAACTAGGGATAAGATCTCGAAATAACAACCGCTGGGCTTAGAGCCATAAAATTTAGTATGTAGGTAGCTGGACCTCTGGAATAACACGAAGGCTACTTTTTATCCTGATATTCCCACGGGATAGGGATAAAATTTCGAAATAAGAACCTCTGGGCTTAAAGTCATGAAATTAGGTATATAGGTAATTGGACGTATGGAATAACACATAGGTGACTTTTTGACCCAATATTCCCACGGGATAACTAGGGATAAGATCTCGAAATAACAACCGCTGGGCTTAGAGCCATAAAATTTAGTATAAAGGTAGCTGGACCTCTGGAATAACACGAAAGCTACTTTTTATCCTGATATTCCCACGGAATAGGGATAAAATTTCGAAATAATAACCGCTGGGCTTAGAGTCATGAAATTTGATATGTAGGGAGCTGCACGTCTGAAATATTACATAAGCGACTTTTTGACCCGAAATTCCCACGGGATATCAAAGGATAAAATCTCGAAGTAACAACCACTGAGCTTAGAGCCATGAAATTTGGTGTGTAGGTAGCTAAACCTCTGGAATAACACATAGGCTATTTTTTACCCCGATATTCCCACGGGATAGGAATAAAATTTCGAAATAATAACCGCTGGGCTAAAAGTCATGAAATTTGGTATGTAGGTAGCTGCACGTCTGGAATAACACATACGCTATTTTTTATCCCTATACTCCCACGGGATATTTCAATTGCCACTACCAGACCGATTAGTTTACGCGTGCGAAGCCGCGGGTAAAAGCTAGTTTATAATATAAAAATGAATCGCAAAATGTGTTGGTAAGCGCATAACTCGGGAACGACTGGTCCGATTTCGCTAATTCTTTTTTTATTGTGTAATTTGTTACTGTCAGGAGAAGGTTTTTATGGAAGAAAATACATAAAAAATACAAACCGCGGGCAACAGCTAGTTAAAAAATAAAAAACTAATTATTATCAAAATTCGCTGAACTAATGTTGTTCAGTTTGAGGAGTATGATCTATGTTTTAATATGTTTTAATTTTTTGCTTATATTACAGGCCACACCCGGTATTATGTAAATTGATAGAAATACGGAACAGTGTGAAACCACCCTAACAATGGTTAAGTGTTGTTTAAAATAAATGAGTCGACATTACATTTCATAACAGGATACTGCTAATACCTCACCGGGAATGTATGGCCACATTAAACTGGTTCATACATTTTCTTAATCGCAGCAAATAATAAAATAGAAGCGGTGGGTAAAGGTTGGGTCGAGAATGAGGAACTTAATGAATACCGCCTTGATCTTGACGGATTTTATAAAGTATCAAGAAATCCCGGTAAAATTACAAATGCGAAAATTTGTAAGTCTGTTTGTTTTTTGGTCTAAACCGCTGAGCCAATTTAGATGAAATTCGTTATACAGATAGTTTGAGTCGCAGGGAAGGACATAGGACAGTTTTTCATGGTGTGTGAAATTCTCAACCCGCACTATCGTTCGGACAAGCGTTGGTTCAAGCTTTCAAGAAAAGAACGTACCTAAAAGGCCGGCAACGCACTTGTGACTCTTCTGGTGTTGAAGGTGTCCATGGGCGACGGTAATTGCTCACCATCAGGCGATCCGTCTGCTCGTTTGCCATAAAAAAAACAGAGACAGCATAAGAAATACTTCATCATCATCATCATCATCAGCCGGAAGACATCCACTGCTGGACAAAAGCCTCCCCCTTAGAACGCCATAATGAACGACAACTCGCCACTTGCATCCACCGGTTTCCCGCAACTCTCACGATGTCGTCAGTCCACCTGGTGGGAGGCCTGCCAACGCTTCGTCTTCCGGTTCGTGGTCGCCAGTCGAGAACTTTTCTCCCCCAACGGTTATCTGTTCTTCGAGCGATGTGGCCCGCCCATTGCCACTTCAATTTGCATATTTTTCCAGCTATGTCAGTGACTTTAATTCTTCGACGAATTTCCGTATTCGTAGAAATACTTATCTGTCACAAAAAAAATATCAATGACTGGTGAAACAAGCCTTTCTAGTTCGTCAATTCAGCCCCAACTTTTCCCCAGCTCATTGTGAAACGAGCCCCTTGCTAAGAGCCGGGTAAGCTATTGTAGAAATTTAGGAGTGTAGTTAGTTACTGGCGCCAGTACTGGCATAGGTACTGGCTGGTTACACCGTAGAGTTGGATCGCATTGTTTAATCTAGGTTATGAGTGACCGTGCTTTGTAATCGGCTAGAGTTTACAATACAATACAATACAAATATTCTTTATTGCACACCATAAAATAATTGTCTTGCTCACCCGCGACCTTACGATATCTAAGCGTATGCAAAATATGCGTGTTCATGCAGTTCCTCCACCTCCACACTGTAAGAACACACACAAATTACACGAACCCATCTATCACTACCACCAGACCATACTGACGCGTTTCGAGCTCAACCAGAGCTCATCTTCAGAGTAACACAACCGTTCACCACGCTACCGGTTATTAGACTAACAAACCACAACCACCGTTTTAATTTGTCACAATAACTCCCCAAGTACCCAAATATATATTTTTTCAAACAAAACAAAAACTATCAACTTGATAATAATAACATACTAATAAGGGAATTAGGAGCTAAGCGCGGCGGCTCAAGATTGGTTGGACAAAATGCGCACATTTTTAGAAATTTTTTTCGTATTAAATTACTTAAACAAATAAATATAAAAAAGTAACATTTATACGAGGTAGAGAACATACTTACAGTTTTCTTATTATTAAAAATGCCGCGCAATATTGACGCCGTACTAAGATTTTATTTTGTTTTATAGAGACGACTTTGGGATTTTTTTATCAAACAAGCTACAGGTTATCGTGTTTAGGTATAAAGTATACACTTTATAGAGTAAATCCTCAAATATCTTTACATAGGTACGAGCGTCAAAATATTATATTATACAGCAAGTATTTTAGGGGAACAGGACTTAACTGTACTGACTCCTACTGTACTCCTTACTGGACTCCTTACTGAACTCCGAACTCAACTAATTACAACAAACTTATATACCTAATCTTAATCTATTGCCTATGCTACTTATCTATGAAGACCTATCTGAATCGAAGCGCGTGAGATCAATAACGTACTCCTATCGGCACGATTCAGATAAGTCATGTGCCGGCTAGCCCTGGCACATATCTTCCCCCTTAGGGAAAAACAAAAATAATACCTACTACAAAAAATACAATTAAATTGACAATTATAACAATAACAACAACGTAACCATTAAAATAAGAACAATAGCATATAGAACAAACAATGGCTTTAGGAGGCTTATGGTCTCTGGGCCGGCTCCTGTGAGTAACGCAACATATTCTTTTAGGTATTTGGCAAAAACATTATATTCACTAGACTTAGTTTGGCTTGAATTGAGTGTGACGTAAACTTCGCTTCCTGCCGCTTATGTGCAGTCCACGTGACGTCATTCAATAATGAGGGAGGAGGCTTACGAATTGCTATCGGCTCCTGCGACCTGGCTGCGATAGGCGTATTTACCTTGCCTATGTAAAGATCGATATTAGTACATAATTATGTGATACAATATTAACGTGCTTAAATATAATACAAACTCTTAGATTCGACACTGGTATGCAGGCGTTGTAGGCTCTGCAACTCACGTGTTGCCTTATCATTAAATACGTAGCGATAGATTAATAAGAACAAGTAAGAATTAACATAATCTAAAAATTAAATACAATAAGGTACCTACGTTCTACAGACTAACATTGAGGAGCAACAAACATCGCAAACAACCAAAATTAAAAAATTAAATCACATTGTAAGACAAAAAATTTAGAAGAAAGCCAATAAAATGAAAATTGTGTTCATAATAGTAGTAGGTATTCCTAAAGTCAACTCTAGGCATGCTTGCTTGGTACAAACACATAGGTCCAAGTTTGTAACTTGTCTCCTTGTGCGGACGGTGCTGCGTGCGTTTCAGACGCGAAAATAAATAAATAAATGATTCCGTGGTGCAACCGATACCTTATATCACTTTTTCAGTCGATAATTGGCGGTTCAACGGACGAATACTTGTAAATAATAAATAAGAGCACGTAATGTCCACGATACCCAGAGTTAAAATTATAGTTTACCTGCTACTAATAAAATAACATAACGATTAAAATTTTAAAGAAACATAATTAACACGAAATTAAAACGAAACAATTCTGCGGTGTGATTGACCTTGATCTTGGATCACGACGACGTAGCACATTCTGCTGACGCTGCGTCGATACTGCGCCGGTCGCTCTTGCTGAGTTGCATAGTTGTAGTAATTTACAACTTGTTTTAGAAACATTCAGCGTTTCGTTTACGGGACGGAAGTGTGACATAATCGAATATATCGAGATAACTTTGTCGGTTTCTCTCGACCAGAAGATACTGAAATTCGTAGTCACTTACTTCGACGTCGCCTTGCCACGCTATTTCAGTGGAGATGATGATTTCTCGAGCCAAAATCACGGTTTTGAATTCTTCGATCAGGACCAGGATGATGATGTCTTTAACGGGAATCACGACGTCGATGCGCTCAGGTTGGATGTCAGGCTCACATCGGACAGAGGAAGCGGCTCCGGGTCACCACCGAAGGCCGGAACAGTGTCAGTCGATGCGCTTAGCCGGGGCAGGGCCGGGACAAGGATCGGGCCCGGGTCACCACCAGAGGTCGGTGGTGACCCGAACACTCACGGCGGGTGCTCAGTCAGAAGCGGTGCTCGTTCGCGGGGTCACCACTTTAGGGGAACAGGACTTAACTGTACTGACTCCTACTGTACTCCTTACTGGACTCCTTACTGAACTCCGAACTCAACTAATTACAACAAACTTATATACCTAATCTTAATCTATTGCCTATGCTACTTATCTATGAAGACCTATCTGAATCGAAGCGCGTGAGATCAATAACGTACTCCTATCGGCACGATTCAGATAAGTCATGTGCCGGCTAGCCCTGGCACAAGTATCATTTGGTAATTCGGCACACGATTTATCTATATCTATCATTTTTTTTAAATGACAAATGATTGTGCAATATTAATAATTAGATCATCTTCATTGTCATAACATCCCTACTAACATTATAATTGAAAAAGTGTGTGTGTTCTATAAACAGTAATCATAACGCGTAAAAGCGCTGAACCAATTTAAAGTACCTCGGACCCAAAGTTTGAAAAATTTGGTTTCAGTTAAATATTCTGAGATTTTGATATGTTATACATTTAATTTTTTTTAACAAAATGTCTAATAAACTAAACTAAACTCTGAAAGGGACCCGGAAACAGAGGTAGTACCTTAGAGATTTTTGTTCAAGACTTTGAAATCTATAACATATCAAAATCTCAGGGTATTTAACTGATGGACCACATTTTTCATACTTTAGGTCCGGCGCCCTTTGAAATAAAGATAGTCTGAGACCCTAAAAAAGCATAGGATAAACAAAACCTGCAAAAACAGAACTGGAATACCTAAATAAAAGAAATAAAACAGGACACTTAACACAAATTGATTTTCTTACAAGAGCAATATTGCAAGCTTGGGAGGAATCACGTAACGCTGTAGTTTTATTCTGTAACCTTTGTAAATACTTCGATAGCGTGGAGCATGAATGACACTTTCATTCTTTCATTTATAAGTTCACAATCAAAAGGTAATGATTAAAGGAACGGTAGCGGCGAGCAATTTATGTCAAGTAATTATACTAGTAATTATGCCACGACTAATGACTCATGTAAACAACAAACCACTAGGTAAAGAGAACTCTAATATTAGTAGGATTAGAACTACAAGAACGGTGGAGAGACGTCTGTGGCCTGTGAGAACTTAGGTAGTACTAGGATATTCTGTAAGTGCACTCTAGGGTGTAGTAGTGTTAAAGTAAACTCAACTTGTTGTTTGCATGCATCACTAGAAGTTAGGTACTGAACTTTGTGAACTGTGAAGTTAGATAATTCAGCAGCTAGAAGAACGAACATTACATTTAGGTTAAGTATTTATTTTTCACCAATCTACATTTTAGAACCATTTTTCGTGGGTAAAGAGTCATAAAAGGAGAGACACTTTTTTTAATTATCAAGTTTTTGATTGTTTATTTTTTTGTGTGTGAAAATGTTAGTTATACTTTTAACTCTACTGTTTTGTATCGTTCATACAATTATTTATCTCTGGGAAACTGCTAGTAACAACGAATTCTGGACTTATTTTTATATTTTGACCTTTTTCTATGCCTGATATTTATATTGACTTTGTCCAAAAATCACTTTAAGGCAGTATTTTTATTTCACTTTTCAAATCAGTCAAAAAACCCACCCCACTCCCCACCCACCCACTTGCTCGTTTGCCTTCCAGTAGAATAAAAAAAAAACTATTATTTGACAAAAAATATTGTCCGCAACTTTGTCTGTGAAAGTTATCTACCCTAAAATAAAAAGTAGGCTGTATTTATTTGGGTTAATTTAGCTTTTAATGCTTACCCACCATATATGAATAAACAAAAAAATATTGCCTATTTACCATAATACTATAGTTAAAGAAGTCAGTTTAAAAAGTACATAGTTTTTATTAATATCAAGGCCGTACATTGTTCATGATAAGCATGAAGCAGCAATTATGATACAAGTTCCCGATATCACTTTATCACACGATAAGGAATGGATAAATAAATAATCGTAGACAATATCACCATTTACTATACAGACTTTTGAGTAATAACACATAGTTAAAATGCCGTTCCTAAACAAAGTTGTACTAGTGACTGGTGCAGCATCAGGAATAGGAGAGGCTACAGCAGTAAGATTCGCCAAGGGCTCAGCAAGATTATCTTTAGTAGACATAAGGGGAGACCTCCTCAAAAAATCCGTAGAAAACTGCGAAAAAATCAGCCGAACCAAAGTTCTCAGCATCACAGCTGATCTAACAAAAGAAGATGACGTGAAGAGAGTAGTTGAAACAACATTGAAACAATACGGAAGAATCGATGTGCTTGTAAACTGCGCTGGTATCGATGCAGTAGCCAGTATATTTGATGAGAACATACTCGAGACTTACGATCGAGTTATTGGAGTTAACTTGAGAGCTGTTGTGGCTTTGACTAACGCAGCAATCCCAGCGTTGATAGAAAGCAAAGGGAACGTAGTGAATGTCTCAGGTGAATCCGCCAAAAAGATTTTGACGAGCTTCCCTGATCCTGTCTCAAAAGCTGGATTGAACCATTTCACGAGATGCGCTGCTTTGGATTTGTCGCCTCATGGTATAAGAGTGAACGCTGTAATGCCGGGAACTGTGGAGACTAACATTTACGCAAATGCTGGGTTCCCTAAAGCAGCTCAGGATGCTATATTGAAGAAGGCTGCTGATTCGCCGTTGAAGAGGAAGGTTAAGGGAGAAGATGTAGCTGAGCTGATAACGTTTTTGGCCAGTGATGCCGCAAGGAGTATTACTGGGTCCACTTTTTCTGTTGACAGTGGTTCCCTGCTGCAATAGAAACTTCTAATTCTATTTCAAGGGCATCTTTCAAAGTGTTCAATGTGGTTACAAAGTTGACGTTACCATTTCATTTGGAAAACTTGTTAGTTTATGACGTGTCCAAAAAAAAGTATGAAAGGGAAATAAATGATGTTATTACTTAAAACATTTTTACATTTCTTTGAAACTTAGTTTTTGTCTAAAAATTAGTCTCTATCAAAATGTAAAAAGCATATCCAAAGTGAAAATTTTCACTGTGCATTTTCCAAAGAGTCACTTAGCTTACGCAGCTCAGTCGGTGTACTTTACGTATATTCGTTATTATTAAACTTTAAAGTTGTAGACCCAACAAACATTCCTACAAATATTTGCTCCGGCCGGGAATCGAACCCGGAACCTCAAGCTTCGTAGTCAGGTTCTCTAACCACTTGGCCATCCGGCGTCAAAGGATAGAAACTGAGACTTGTAGATAATATTTTTAGCGTTCCGTACCTCAAAAGGAAAGAACAGAACCTTTAAACGATCACTTTGTTTTTCATCGGCCAAGATCCTTTCTCTCAGGGACGCGTAGAAATATTTTTAAGCTGAAATTAATACCTAATACCCAAGTCTGCCCCAACGGCCATCCGTTCTCCGTGCTGCCCATTGCCACTTCAACGAGCTAATTCGCTTGGCTATATTGGCTTGGCTTGTTCTTCTACGTACCTATCTTCTCATTTTTAGTTCGATTCCGTAGAGAAACCTCAAAAAAAAAACAACGAGAAAAAACCTCGAATGGAGACCACGGATCGGCAAACGCAGCTTAGGACGTCCACCAACAAAACGGACGGAACCTGGTCAAAGCCGCGGGTTCACGGTGGATGCAAGCCGACTGGATGATAGTCGAATAAAAAAAATGTAACCTTGTAGCTGTACTAGGTATTAATTTAAATTTATTGCTGACATGTTCAAATCACTTCAATTGATTCTTATAATCCGTACGTCATATTTGATAGTAATGATAATTAGAAATGACTATCTGTACTTTGAGTCAGGCATAATCAATTATAATCTAAATTATGTACGATTGCCAGTTATCTACAATCTACATGGCTATCGTAACTTTGAGCACGATCCAAGGGGCTGGTCGATTACACGTGGCACCCTATGATAATAGGTACCGTGGAAGTTTATGAAATAAAAAAATAATAAATATCATGGGTCACGGAAACGGAATCCTGTTACCATCGCTTCTCTATCTGCCTGTTTTTTTGACACAGGGCTGAATGTTGAGAACCGCATTAGATACAAAGCTAATATTTCGGATTAAATGAATAGGCACTGGTTTTCCGTTGGAACAAAAGTATAATCAAAAATCACATATCAAAAATCCATAAACAATAAAAAAACGTATTAAAAAGTAAACTACTGCAAAAAGGTGTGCAATCTTGCACATTCTCCCCTTTTTTAAAGAGAAGAGGATTTGGGCTAACTTCTTCTGTGATCTGCGAAAGACACCAGCAGCAGTGGTGACTTCTGCCACTCGTTCTACTCCATCTCTTCCAGGGTACAGCCGGGCGAAGCGATCTTTGAGCTACGAACCTCAGAGCAAATCGGGATCATTAGAATCGCAGAAAATTATTATGCCAATCACTTTGTCGCTCTACGCAATTGTGGGTGGAGTGCCGCCTCCTATACTGATTTTCTTTCATCTAAGCGTTGCCAGAATTGATTGGCTAGCCTGTCGACACTTCGTCATCTGCTCCTGCCGAGATCAGGTTTGTTATAAGAGCTGCGGGAAGTGGGCGCTCAGATGTTGCTCCAAGAATCAGGTGCGTTGGCATTAGAGCCTCGTTGGCATCTTCCAGCAAAAACACGAGTTAGTGGCCGTGAATTTACAAGAACTTTAGCTTCGGTCAAAAAAGTTGTCAAAAACTTCATCAGAAAGGGCTCTTTCTTGTAGCGTTTCTTCTAGCACATATTATTCTTGACGCCATAGGTAGATCTGTTGCTTTCACGCTCTCGCCTAAAAACTTATCATTAAATTAACGTTGCTGCGACTATTTGAAGAGGCATTTGATGATTTCGTTGATGAAGCGTGACAACTTGAAAAGGCAACTGCTTGGTGGCAAATAGGCTTTCGGTTCTTCAGAAGGTCTTCTTTGAAGGAATCAAACTGACTCTGCCGTAAGATGTGGGCTTCAGGTAGTTGTAAATCGTCTGCAGATACTCTTGTGGCCAAATTGGGAATATTTGGAGATATTGGGAATACTAGGAGAGGATGTGCAAGCAGGTTGGAAGGTATAAAAACTTCCTTCTAAACGAAGCAGATTAAAATGAAGGTCTCGTCTTTGTAGACTACGCATACGCAATAATGAAGTGAATTGATGCGCTTTTGCCGTTGCTCGCACCATTCTCATGTAGGAGCTGAAACGATTTGGATTTGCGGAGACTGGTGCGGGCAGATCAGTTTCAGTGATAAGATGAATAAGAGAATTTTGTTTATACTCTTTACGGCCTAGTCTGCTAATATCTGCTCAGTGGGCCGGTAAGAAATAAGGAAAGCAGATACTGAACTGCAGCGACATTTTGGAAAAAACAAAGAGTGTTTAAAGTTAGTGGCAACATCCACAGCGTTTAAATCATCGATGTTCGTGGTTTCCAGTATCTCGCCAGCTCAATGAAATACGAAAGGCTTGAGGGTGCGAGCGTCACTACGAAGCCAACCTATAGCGCTAATATTGAATTAAACCAGAAACCACATATCAAAGGCACCAGTCGGTGGGCTTCGCCTATAGATGTCGCAAGACGTGCAGTTACACATATTAGAGCGCCCTGTAACTCCAAGTCGAAAATTGAAACAGATTTAAGTGGCGAAAGCTGTACTTTGCCACAGATGAGAGAGACCCTAATGTCACCGTCTTTGTAATTAAGGTGCCAATAGATGACAGCTGCAAATGCACACTCACTCGCATCTGAGAACAAATAGAATTCGCAACTCACTGCCTTGAGATCACTCAAGTTATAGCGCCGTGGAGTAGGCAAGCTCGATATTGAAATTAGGTCTTGGTACCGTAACTTCCACGCAGCGCAGTCTCCTTGAGGGAGCTCTTAGCTCCAGTCCACACCCTTGCGCCAAGCGTCTTGAAACAAGATGTGACCGCGAACAACGATACGAACAATGCAATGGTCTTGAGCGCCGTGCACTCGAGAACCTGCACAACGCACTCGTCGTCAGGGATGTGGGCTTAATTTTTGTTAATTTTATTGAATTGTATTTAAATTTTTCCCTAATGAGGTTTTCTAAAATAAAACGATCATTTTCTATTTCAGGTACGTTCAGTGTGGTGTGGTTGACAACGTCAACTTGTCTAGTTTTGCCGCAACCGAAACCAAACAAAACCCAGCCCAAAGCAGTCAGAATAGCAACGGGTTGTGTCTTGGTTCCCTTGCGCGTAGCTATGGCGAAAGATAAATGCCAGTTATCAATACCTATAATCACCATTGGTGTAACGTTCTCATAACAAAAATTGTCAGCTATGTCGGCGAGGTACGGATACTTGCGCACGCTGTCGTGATGTGCAGACTGACGAGCAGCACCTAAACCACTAAAAGATCTCGCCTTTTTGATGCAGTATGTTTCAGTCGAATGGCGACCCTTTATATTGAAATTGACGTATTGTGCGTTAACATCTTTTCCTAGACCACCTACACAATCTAAATGAATTAGTTTTTCGGGTCCCGTGGCACCAATCCTAGCAGAAATGTCAGAGTCTATAAAGGTCCCTGTGGAGCCGTCATCTAATAATGCGTACGTGTTGACACTACTAGAAGGTCCTGACACGGTCACGGCAACTATTTTTAATAGCGGGCGAACAGAAGACTCTTTATATGACGATGAAGTTGCATGCGTCAATATTTCGTGGTCCGAGTCGTCGGACGGCGATGCCGCTGCGGGCGCCGCGGGCGCGCTGTAGGCCGCCGGGGCGTTGCGGGCCGCGGGCGCGGCCGCGCTGGAGATCGACGGCGTGGGGTCGTCGTCGTCATCGTCGTCTTCCACGTCGACGTGCGCGGCAACCGCGCGCTCAAGTTTTGACCCGTGCAATAATACGTGATGACGCATGCCACAACCATCTACGCTACATACTTTTTTAGTGCAAGAAGGTTTGAATTTGTGAAAACCTTTTTGGAAACATCTGGGGCATAATTTATTATTTTTGATAAACTGCCACCTATCATTTACTGTCATTTT
Organism: Choristoneura rosaceana; assembly: GCA_037349165.1. Classification (NCBI taxonomy): domain Eukaryota; kingdom Metazoa; phylum Arthropoda; class Insecta; order Lepidoptera; family Tortricidae; genus Choristoneura; species Choristoneura rosaceana. The sequence goes on from JAZBNJ010000007.1 coordinate 4,285,322, forward strand.
GATAAATTTGCTGCAATTAGATAATTCGTGAGTTTGTTTACATAGCGAACAAATATTTTCAGAATTATCAGCCGTGTTAACTGGTGTTGGAATGCTATTCAAATTATTATCAGCAACAATATTTACCTTGTCTCTGTATGCGGTCTGCCGAGCAGCGACGGGCGACGTATAATCCACCACGCCCCCAAACCTATACTGCAGATCGACTTCACGCGACAGGAAATCTGCGAACATTTCTATCTTCGAAACGCAATCAACATAAGAATTGGCATAATCCAACCACCGTGGACGCAGCAGCAGAGGTAGCTTGCTCCACAGTGCTTGAAATAGCTCGGGTGAACGTAAATAATCCGGCTGATTTAGTAGGCGGATAACTTCTACGCAGTTGCGTACTCGGCTCGCAAAAATAGCGAGATCTTTGCCGTCGTAGCTCACCTTAGGCAGTGCGCGCACCGCCGCCACCTCGTGCATGACGACGAGCTCGGGGCGGCCGTAGCGCGCGTCGAGCGCGGCCAGCACCGCCGTGGGCTCGCGCGCCGCCACCAGCAGCCCCGCCACGGCCTCGCGCGCCGCTCCGCGCAGAGCGCACGACAGCCTCGTTAAATTGTCACTTACCGACAAACCTTGAGCAGTATTTTCGTAAGCTCGTTTTAAAGCTAACCAATCTAAATAAGTAAGACTTGCCGTCGAAAGTGGGCAAATCCGTCTTCTTGACAGGAGTATTAAGTTTATTTATTAACTTCTCCAACGAATTAACTAAGCGCGTCACACCTCCGTCTTCAGGACGATACTGTTGGGGAGAGCAACCATATGCCACGGCACCCAGACCGCGCGGTGCTCTCGGTCCCTGTGCCGCGCACTGGACCTCGGTGTCGTCGAATCTGAAAGGCGGGTTGGCACTAAGTAAATTTTGTTCGGTAGGATTAGGAATCACATTATTTACCCAATCCTGTATACTAGCACGACTACGCGTGCCGCGGCTACCGCCGCGCTGGCTAGCGCCCGCCTCTATGGCAGCGAGACTAGCTTTCAGCTCAAGCTCGGCAACATGCCGCTCTCGCTCTGCCTGAGCCGCCTGGCGCTCTGCCGCTCGCTGTGCCTCGGCCGCCTGGCGCTCTGCCGCTCGCTGTGCCTCGGCCGCCTGGCGCTCTGCCCGCTCGCGTTCATTTTCTATGTCCGCTAGTCGGCGTGCGTGTATTGCTTGAGCCTCCAGCTGCCGCGCCACTATGGTAGAGCGCGAGGTAGCGCCACTTGACGTGCGGGAAGGTGCGGACTGTGCGGTGTGAAGAGGCGGGTCCGCGCTTCGCTGCGCGGACGAGGAGAGCTCCTGATGCCGAAGGGGCGGGTCCGCGCTTCTCTGCACGGACAAGGAAAACTCCTGATGCCGAAAGGGCGGGTTCGCGCTTGGCTGCGCGGACGAGGAGAACTCCTGATGCCGAAGGGGCGGGTCCGCGCTTCGCTGCACGGACGAGGAAGACTCCTGTTGCCCTGCCACGGATGTCACACCATCTCCCATGTTGGGCACGTTTACTTTAGCACTTTTGGAACGCGTATTCATTATTTTTACCGGTAGAAGGACCAATATTTCGGATTAAATGAATAGGCACTGGTTTTCCGTTGGAACAAAAGTATAATCAAAAATCACATATCAAAAATCCATAAACAATAAAAAAACGTATTAAAAAGTAAACTACTGCAAAAAGGTGTGCAATCTTGCACAGCTAAAATCTATACTATGTAATATTATAAGTGCGAAAGTGTGTGTTTGTGTATTTCTTTCACGTCGAAACGGAGCGACGGATCGACGTCATTTTTGGCATACAGATATTTTATGGGCCGAGAGTTACATAGGCTACTTTTTATCCCGGAAAAATGTACAGTTCCCGAGAGAAGAGCTCGCGATAACCGAATTCCACGCGGACGAAGGCGCGGGCAAAATCTAGTTAACACATATTGCGTATTTTTTTTGCCGCTGCAACAACAATTAATAATAATAAATGTGCGAAGCATGAATAAAAATATTTCTATTTCTATTTCTATTTAATGAAATAAAAATTTAGCTCAATCGATACTAAAATGTCGAGGTTGGAAAAGTCACATACTACTTATATTACTACTTATAAACTCGAGATCTCCTTTTCAAATAACTTTGGCAACTAGTAAATAAAGGTCAAAGACTTAAACTTGCAAAAGTAAACTCATCACGTTCTGGTTTAAAAACTCATTAAAGTAAGAGTTAAATGAGTTTTTAAAACGCATTACTTACTTATTCTCTCTGTTATCCTTTGAAATTAAACAACTCGAAAGTGTTTGGTGCAATTTGAGAAAAATAGCGACGGTTTTTTTTTTTTTTTTATATAAGAGGGGGCAAACGAGCATGCGGGTCACCTGATGGGAAGCAATCACTGCCGCCCATGGACACCTGTCAACATGAGGGGTATCACAGGTGCGTTGCCGGCCCTTTGAGAGACTGATAGGCTCGTTTTTTAAAAATCCCTAAGCAGTACCGCTCCGGAAACACTTTCCCATGAAGCTGGTTCCATATTTTTTATTACAATTATTACAGTGTCTCGTAGTGGATAAACACCATAACACCTTTTTCAAAACTATTTTCGATAAAATATAAACCCATTACAGGAAACCGAATCTTAATCAGTCAAACCGTTATGAAGATAAATGAAAACATTTGTTTCCGCACAAACAACCTCTCACCCTAAAATCATACACATTCGTTCTGTGGTGGGTAATAAACGCATACACCTTCCCCGTTTTGTCGTGGGTAATAAGCCAGTCCTGGATTTATAAATAGGCCGTATAGGCCGCGGCCTAGGGGCGGCAGATTTCAGAGGACAGTCAATGTAGGGTCAATGTAGGGGCGGCAAAAATTTAATAGCCTACTGGCGGAAAATTTGTAAATCCGCCACTGTAATAAGCACATACACCTTCCCCATTTTGTCGTGGGTAATAAACGCATACACCTTCCCCGTTTTGTCGTGGGTAATAAGCACATACAACTTCCCAGTTTCGTCGTAGGTAATAAACGCATACAACTTCCCCGTTTGGTCGTGGGTAATAAACGCAAACGTTAAGTTACCTAGCTTGAAAGAGTAATAATAATAAACACGGACATTTATAAAATTTCATATTTATACTATTAGTAGACTTCTTTACAAACTAAATAAAAGCTTGTGAAAACCGCTGCATGACACACTACAGCCTGCGGGACAGAACTTTCGCACCCCCATGTTCGAAGTTTTCCTGTTTTTTCCGGGAATTATAACAAGTCTAGTGAATTAAGTAACAAGTTCCGTTCTGTCTATAACATGCGAGCATCGCTTCTTGTGTAAGTATAAATCGGTTTCATTCTTTTTAAAAGTGATATTATTTAAATAATTCGACCTGAGACCTTATTGCCTAACGTTTCTGACACTCGCGATCGCAATAAAATGACAACTTTTGTATGCGAAATATGTCATTTGATTGCGATCGCGAGTGTCAAAAACATTAGGCAATACGGCCTCTGTTTGTGTTGCCAGTGATGACTTACGGATCTGAGACGTAGGCGCTGACAATGGGCCTCATGAGGAAGCTCAAAGTCACTCAAAGGGCTACGGAGAGGGCTATGCTCGGGGTTTCTCTGCGGAATAGAATCCGAAACGATGATACCCGCAGTAGAACTAAGAGAACTAAGATTACCGACATAAGTAGCCCGAAGAATTGTGAAACTAATGGGCGGGGCACCTTATTCGCAGGACTGATGGCCGATGGGGTCAGAAGGATCTTGAATGGAGTCCGCGAACCGGGAGACGAGCTTCCGGTAGGCCTCCAACAAGATAGAGCGACGACCGCGGGATCGCGGTGGATGCGAAAAGCACAAGACCGGTCTGAGTGGAGAGCCTGGGGGAGGCCTATGTCCACCAGTGGACGTCTTTCGGCTGACATGATGATGACATTGATGGAGATGATTAAATTATTGCAGGATGAATTGTATAAATAAAAGGCGGCCGTCGATCGAGACTAGCGGTTAACAGGTGTATGCTTTCGTTTCTCATAATTTCGTATGCCATAAAAGTTTGAAATCATGAAATTCTTTAAAGGTCATCTTCATCATTCAGGTAAGTATAGGTATAGTATAGTATAACTACATAAAAACAAAAACTTTAGGTTCATTCACTAAATATATATAGGTATATTTTTTTCCTTCTTTATTGGGGAAAAAAACAGATACAGACCCAATTAATAGTAATGCCGCCAGTGTGTTGGGGTCTATGCCGCAGGAGGGCCTCTTAGATGGTGTTTTCTTTTTATAGTTAGATATATTTATGTAGTTTTTATTAATTTTGTTTCCTATTATCATATTGTTGTATCTTGTGTTGTTAGTTTGATGTTGAAATAAAGTTACTATTAATAGTAAAACTAAATTAAAATAATGCGATAAGTATAGCCTACATCCTAAAACAATTCCCACTAAGACTTATTGAAAGATGTGGCAATATAACAATGTAAGTAATAGTAATTAATGGTAACCTAAAACAAACATAACAATAAAAATATAGGTAAAGAGAACATCCGTCTAAAAGATCTACCTGTAACAGAGTTCCCATTGTACTGGCCGCATTACTCACTTAATTGTTGTCAATTGAAATTTTAATTTTAATTGCGTTTCCTTTTTACTTCGCACGAAAAATCTTAACAGAAATAAACTCCAAGCTTCCCATTCTTACAAACATCATCCGTTAATAAAAACCCGGCTTAACTTTATAATGAATTGCACAACAAATCCCAACTCCATACAAATACGATCACAAATATTTTAACTTTTGACGGCCGTCAAAAAAAGCCGCGTGAATTTGGTGAAAAAAAAAAGCGAGAAAACTTTAAATGACTTGGTTCCGTTAGACACAGTGATGGATCGGCCGGAGGTACTGCTGATAGGCCTCATGTAGCAGAGAGGACAGGCTGCTTGCTTGGGAATAAATACTTGTATAAGTTAATCCACCATCGCACCTCCCACCGAAAACCTAAATTCATAGATTTCATCTCGATGATTGGTGTTCTAGCACTGTGTTTCCTTCAGCACTTCCGTACAGTAAAATTGTGGAATCAACTTCCGTCAGCATTGTTTCTGGACAGTATTCAGTATTCAGTATTCAGTATTTTATTGCAACATCTTTTACAGAAGATATAAAAAATGATGCCCTGTTGGGGCGTGGCAATTTTAAAATTAATTACATTAATTAACTTATAGATTTATAGCACATTATGCTATTTTACTTTATGTAAGGTATCTAAATAAACTATACATTTTTATCAAGTAATAACATAAACTTAGAACTTATGTGGTATCACACAATGAATAGATATTAGGACAAGTAATACCTAGTACAATGAGATCATCTTTAATTACAATAATAATAATAACAGGTTAATTATTTTTCTTTATTCTTCCAAATATTCATTTATACTGTAGTAACAGTTCTGAGTTAAAAAATCTTTTAGTAGTTGTATAAATTTTTTATCTTTGGTTTCTGATTTTATTTGGGTAGGTAATTTGTTGTATACTTTTACAGACATGGCGTAAGTACCGTGTGAATGAATTTTGAGATAGGATGGAGGCAATTGTAATTTATTTCTGTGGCGTAGTGAGTAGGTGCTTTGTTGGTTATCTCTCTGTATGAAGTAATCAGGGTATTTGTGAACAAACTTGCATATTTCGAGTATGTAAATTGAAGGTACTGTCAGTATTTTATGTGCTTGGAAATGGGGCTTGCAGGTTTCAGTGTTGGAAATATTTACTAAGATCCGGATTAGTTTTTTCTGTGCAGTAAAAAGTGTCTGTGCGTCTGTACTATTACCCCACAAGATGATACCATAGCTAAGCCACGCGTGGGCATAGGCATAATAGGTTACAAGAGCAGCGTGTAAGTTAGTGGATTTCTTAATCTCTCGTAGAGCGTACGCAAAGCTAGACATTTTACCTCTTATCTTTTTAATATGTGACTTCCAATTTAGATGGGTATCAACTACTAGTCCAAGCAGAGGAAACTCGTCAACTACCTCTAATTTACAATTATGACATTGGCATTTGACTATTGGCATTAACAATTTTGCAGGTGGTAGGACTTTGTGCAAGGTTCGCTCGGCTTGCTACTACCATCTTGCTGGCTAATCTTGCCGTAAAGCAGCAGTGCTTGCGCTGTTGTTTTTCGGCGTGGAGAGTAAGAAAGCCGGCGAAATTACTGGCATTTGAGGTATCCCATCTTAGGCCTCTAGGTTGGCAACGCATCTGCAATCTCCCTGTTATTGCAGGTGTCTATGGGCGGTGGTGATCTTTTATCATCAGGAGGCCTACATGCTCGTTTGCCATCCAGTCGATTAAGAAAAAATTGGGGCTTTTAGAAAAGGGCTTATACTTTTTTAAAGGCCGGCAACGGACCAATGACTCGCCTTGAGTACTTAGTTGGCCCATCCCCAAGACGAGGCGAGGGACATGGTGGTTATTCCATTTTATCAGATGACCCACATCATATGACCTGCCTCCCTCTTATTATAAAAAAGTAATTATTAAACATCCGACAGAGAACGTCATCCACATAGCTCACCGGATAAGCAAACTGAAGTGGCAGTGGGCCGGCCATAGCCGAAAAACCGATAACCGCTGGGGCTAACGAGTTCTTGAGTGGAGACCGCGAATCAAACGTGGCGTGGGACGCTCTCAGACTAGGTGGAGCGATGATCTTCGCAGGGTATCTGACAAGAACTTGATGAGACTGGCCGAGGATCGTGCTCAGTAACGTTCAACTGGAGAGGCCTATGTCCAGCAGTGAACTAAGATAGGCCGATGCTGATGATGATGATGAATTATTAAATAAATATATATAAGTAGATCTGACCACTGGAGAACAATTTTGGCAGTGTCTGGTGGGTTTTGCCGTTGTACAGTAAAAACTTCTATTAAAATGGAATATGAGAGGTAATAGTGGTATGAGTGGTAATGACAGTGTTATTTTCAACGCAAAAGTTTAAGTAAGAGTTCAATTAAGCGACACGCTGCTACAGTATGATAACGCCATTAACGCCTAAATTTATCGATTAACTACTAATTTTAAAAAAATCCTCCAACCGCTTGCATTACGGGAGCATGTTTTAACTTCGTGGTTGATCTACTAGTATTTTTTCAAAAACGCACTTGTCTAAAAATACCCTCGACATTTATCAGCGCAGTGAATAGGCTGACTCTATCTGTCCGGTGTCGATAGCTTCAGCACTTGTTGGGATGAAATTAGATTCCTATAAAAAGACGGTGAAGTGCGAAATAAACATGACAATGGTTCCGTCTTTTGGGGGTGATTGTTCCTTTACTAACAAAGCTTACACAGAGAAATTACTGGAGTTGCCTTTAACGTAAACTCGCAAAACTCCTTTAAGGTGGTTTGTCACGGTCAGCTAGGCACTACAGCGCCAGTAGATGACAGTAGTGTGCAAATTCCACGTATTTTATTTTTTTTAGGAATGAAAATGTGGATATTTTTATAAAATAATGTACCTAGCGCCCGTAGAGTGAAATTTGTAATATATTCTACCAAGTTTTAGATGTATTTTAATTCAGAAAATACTTTTATTTGGGAACGCTGCAGTTTCGACTGATATTTTCGCACACATGCTTGCAGTTTGATGTAAACAAAAGTCTTTGTTAATTTCGCTAGCATGATCAAAGAGCAGAATGGCCAAGTTGTAAAAGGCTCAAGTTTACCCTAAGAAAAGCTTAGGAAGTTCGGGTTTAAACCCGTTGAATAATTAAGCTTTTTTGTTTTTTTTTTTTTATAGTTCTCTGTTAATGACGTTAATGTTTATTGAAATGTGTAGCAAAAAATTTATAAGACCTAATTTAGGCACATTTTTTTTTAAATTTGAAGCGAATCTATGTGTGAATATGCACAACTACTATGAGACTTATTCCTCACATCTACTCAAGGGTTGCTTGGTAGAGATCCCTTCGAGGGATAAGTTCCTCTTTACAAAGTCAAGGAAACCGAATCACGTACCAGGGTGGAACCTTTCATATTCAATTATGCTGTGATTTCTTTGGCAGATGTATGGGATGTCAACAATACATTAGTAGCACATAGGTTGCACCCTGGTATGTGACTCAGTTTCCAAGACCGTAACTCAACGTTTTTTTATATATTTTTTACAATACAGTTTACATACTGTGGGAAAATTAGTCATAATCATTATCATTATCCCTATACATACATACAGGCCTCCTCTCACAATGAGGGCTTGGGCTGGGCGTTGTTTTCAACGCAGGCCCAGTGTGAATTGAAATATAGCACACACCATTAATTATTTTGCAGGGGGTTGCACGTTTCTTCACGATATTTTCCTTCTACGAAAAACGTGACCATATGAAATTAGACTTGTTTATTTTTTTAATTGGTTGGGTAGTAATCGAAGGCTCTATTGAACAACAAATTAAAAAAATCCATCACTACGTCAGTTTTTATTTGTTTATTTACATCAATCAATCAAATTAGCCCACATACAACCACTGCTGAGTGCCTCTTGCATTTTCACGCCACTTTTCCTGTCTTGTGCCAGTCTCATACACAGCTTACCAGTCGACAATGTATGTTTTAACAGCGTTTTTCACTCTGTAATTAAATATTTTTTTGATGAAAACAAAACATATTTTGAAGAAGCATATTTTGTCAAATGAACTTTTCTATGAACTCAAAAATTACCGAGATATGAAGCTCAAAATTTAATCCGCTACCAAGGGGCTGGGGTTCCGGAACTGTGCATTTTTCCGGATTAAAAAATAGCTAATGTCAATCTCTGACCAATAAACTATCTCTATGCCAAAAATCATGCCGACCCGTCGCTCCGTTTCGACGTGAAAAACGGACAAACATATAAACAAACATACACTTTCGCATTTATAATATTAGTATGGAAGTACGGATATGGTTTTCAACATTATCATCACCGTCATCATCTTCATATTAGCCTCAGGACGTTCACCGGTGGACTTTAGGCCTCTTCCATACATATTTTCCCGAGTTGCCAATACTTAGGTACTCGCCACGCTTGATAAGCGGGTTGGCGAGCGCAATATATGTATGTTGTACTCAGTCTCTACAGTACTTACTTTTCAATTTCCTTATAATGCGTCTTTTCCGAGACTAGAGTATTGATGCTTTATATGTATTTTATTCGCAAAATTCGTGGCTTCATAGTTTCCAATGTGAATTATAATTCAGGTCAATACTTGAAAATATAACTTCATTCACATTATAGATTATAGATAATTATAATTCCGCCAATTTAGAGGACAAATTACGATAATTTAATTTAGGAAAAAATTACTCTAGTTTTTACAATGTCATGACAACAAACGAACAAAAAATTGTGACTTGACATTTGACAATTGAGATGTTTTTTTATTTTTATTTTTTGGAAAAAGCTAAAGCCATAAGCCATGCAGCTTTTGTCTGATTTTGTCACTACTAATTTATAATCCGTTAATGCAATTTTCCGTACTTATTTATTAATTCGTTCATGTTATGTCATTTTCTTCCTAATTTCTGCCGAAAATTTAAAGAATTGGCAATGCATTTGTTCGTTGCGCTTCAGTCTTTCGACTGACGGACTTTATACCTATGGCCAGCAAAAATATTAAAAAAAATAGGGAAACGTGCTTCAAAATGGTAATTATGTAATTTTGATCAGACAAATCGAACGAAATCTGGCAACGTCGCTTATCATCGAATTGTCGGCGAGTTGACAACGTGGCTGAAACGCACACTACTAACCAAGCCGTTGGTGTACGATACTGTCGGCTGTTCACTCACATATTGACAAAAATGAACCAAAATAATCATTCTGATTAAGCTATTAATCAAAAGCTTTCTTAAGGTAAATAAAAAATGACGCAACTAGATAACGAAATAAACGTCAAGAGATGTGGTTTTAGTTTCAAATAATCTTTCAAGCGCAAATGGTTGGGAAAATTAATTAGTATGGAAGTCGTGCCACCTTAAAGTATACTCGCATAAGACTGTGCTGTTGGTCGCGATTCCCTGGGTTGTTAAGTCTCAATCAAATTAGCCCACATTGATAATCTGCTGAGTAAAAACATTTTCATTTTCACGCCACTTTTCTCAGTGTGCTAGTCTCATCCACAGGTTTACCTACCATGAGGACGTACGCTATATCTTTTTAAACCATACCGTTGCGTGTGCCCAAAAGGTTGACAGCGTTTCCTCGTTGAATAGCCATTCTAATTCTCTGAGAGACATAGCTGCCGGCCTCTGGTCTCGAGTGGTATCAACCAGGCGCTTTTGCAAATCTTTTAACAGTCGATTTGCGCCGGGCCTACGGATAGCGTCCACACTTAATGATACGGCGTTATGATACGATACGCTGCTGCGTTTCGGTTAGTATGGACGCATTTTTACACGCGAAGATGCAAGTGATACAGTGTGCCTAAAGTGAGCGTCCATACTCAGGATACGCGAGCTCGATACGATACGCGTGATTGTGATCGGCAAAATGATACAAATGTAGACCCAGGTTTAGTGACGAGGACAGTATTCTAAGTGGGACGGCGCCTGGGCCTTATACAGTTGAAGTTATTATTTTGCTATTTTTTATTTCTTGCACGCTTCCGCTGCTGCTCCAGCTTTCCTTTTTAGCAGTATCAATACGTATATAGGTATGTGTTTCTTTGCTAAATGCCAACGGGCCCCTAACAATGTAACCAAAGTTACGAGAAAATGAGTTTCAACCCAAATATCTTCGTCTGTATCCGAAATCAGGTCGTGTTTGACTCCCGCCGGTCGGATTTATTGCTCGTGCGATTTGTTTTTCTAGATATACGCATGTGAAGGTTAATCAGTTTCTACACTATGATTTCAGGTTCTGAATTGACTTTTAGCAGGAAAAACTATCCTATGTTTCTACTAATCCTTACTATTATAAAGGGGAAAGTGAGTTTGTTTGTTTGTTACGCTTTCACGCCGTAACGGAGCGACGGATCGTCGTGATTTTTGGCACAGAGATAGTTTATGATCCCGAGAGTGACATAGGCTACTTTTAATCCCGGAAAATGCACAGTTCCCGAGGGAACAGCGCGCGATAACCGAATACCACGCGGGCGGAGCCGCGGGCAAAAGCTAGTACTACCATATACATGTCGGCGGCCGATCATAAAATCCGCCAGATCACGAAATTCCTGGGCATATCATGAAATGAGGCCATTTCATAATATGCCAAAAAGCTTGCTGGCTAGGCATATCACGATGTGCCTGAAAAACAATACGGCAGATCGATTAGAGCAACGCATTCGTCGATATTCCTAGCTCTATACTGAGCACATCGTGATATGCTGAAGAAAAGGAAAATTTAGGTACGACAAGCAAAGCGAGGAGTGTTAGTAGGTATGAATTGTGACCACAGAGCACGAGGCGAGCGAACAAAACGAGCCTGCCATGGCAGTGGCCGGCGAAGTGTCAGGACCAATATACCGGCGTTTCATGATATGCCTAGAAAAGTCATGATCTGCTTAAACGGAAAATCATGAAATTCGTATTACTCATACAAATATCTGCTCTCGGCCGGGAGTTGAACCTGGGACCTCGAGCTCCTTAGTCAGGTCCTCTAACCACTTGGCCATCCGATTGTCTTAAACCGGCCGGCCAAAAGGCGGGTTCTAAAAAAACAATTGAACTTAGTTTCATCTGACAATGAGACAGATTACCTCACAGTTAAACCATTGAGACAGACACATTCTCTTAATAATCCTACAACAAACCTAAACTAAAAAAGATATCTTAGTCTAGACGAGATTACAGCCATCTGTTAGTTAGAGCAAAAACAGACAGAAAAAAATATATAAAACCCGACTGCCTGAAAACATGTTTTAAATAAAAACATATAAAAACATGTCCTGTCGTCTAGAACTCTATTAAATATGTATTTAGCTTACAGTTCAACAGTCGGGACATTACCGTATTTTTTTTATTTTTTTCATACTTTTTTAATATTCCTGTGAAAAGGGTAGCTCAATTATATATCGAACAGTGGCAAAAACTCTGGCTTAAATGTACGCAAAAATAGGTAATTAAGTAGTAGAGTTGGCCAAATTTTGTGCCACTGAGTGTATTTCCAATTCCTATCCATATTCGCACACTTAGAGCACCTATACACCCACTTATCTAGTATTTATGATGATGATTTTTTTTTCAACTGGATGGCAAACGTGCTAGTGAATCACCAGGGGGAATGCAGATGCGTTGCCAACTTAGAGGCCTAAGATGGGATACGTCAAATGCCAGTAATTTCACCGGCTGTCTTACTCTCCACGCCGAAACAACAGTGCAAGCACTGCTGCTTCACGGCAGGATTAGCGAGCAAGATGGTGGTAGCAATCCGGGCGGACCTTGCACAAGGTTCTACCACCTGCAGTGATGAATTAACACCTTGTGTAAAAACAAATCTTGTGTAAAAGCCGTGGTGGCCTAGTGGTTTGACCTATCGCCTCTCAAGTAGTGGGTCGTGGGTTCAAACCCCGGCTCGACCCTCAAATTCATGTGCGGAATTACATTTGAAATTTACCACGAGCTTTGCGGTGAAGGAAAACATCGTAAGGAAACCTGCACAAACTTGAGAAGCAATTCAATGGTGCATGTGAAGTTCCCAATCCGCACTGGGCCTGCGTGGGAACTATGGCCCAAGCCCTCTTATTCTGAGAGGAGGCCTGTGCCCAGCAGTGGGACGTATATAGACTGGGATGATGTAAAAACAAATAGCTCGTCAAATAATTGTATTTTTTACTATCTAGATTTCACACGTGGTTTCTTCCACCATAATAAACGAACACACGACCTGGTAACAAGGGCGGTGTGTGCTCGTACACATCCTCTTCCGGCAGTTTTTCCCATATTTGGGCGGGAAATCGTATCGGACCGGAAGTAGCCACAGTTCCGGAAAGAGCTTCCGCCCACAGGAGGGTAGTCAGAATGTTATCATAGTCAATAGAGATAACAAACCGGCCAAGAGCGAGCGGACACGCCCAGCAGGATAGGGCTCCGTAGCCAATACGAAAAAATAAGGTAATATATTATTTTTTTATTTTTATGATACTTTTAAGTTTATACGAAGAAGCAATGTAAAGCAAAATGCTTGATGTTTGTAGCGCGACAGGCGACGTCAGTTGTTTCTAGGATGGCTTACATCGATAGCGGTATTTAATTTGTATGAAAAAAGGAAAATTCAAAGACTCCAAAATGTATGTGCGTGCGTGCGTGCGTGCGTGTGTGTGTGTGTGTGTGTAGCTAACTATCATACACAGGTTAAGGCTCGTATGTCGAGTTCACAAACTTGTGAGCAAAAATTTGATCAAAAATATCTGAACACACTTCTACTCTACTCTGTTAACAATAGAGTCATGTTCAGATATTTTTGATCAAATTTTTGCTCACAAATTTATGAACTCAGCTGTACTAGGCAACGGATAAACGAACTTTAAATTAGCACTCAAAACTCGAGAGCAAATATTCCAATTTTTTACATTGTATACCTATCATCTGCCGCGATCGGGGATCGAACCCAGGATCCCAAGCTTTGTAGTCAAATTCTCCAAATCTAACCACTCTTATCTAACCTAACAGATCTAGAATTATCAGTATAATATCTGAAACATGTTTCCCGTTCCAAGCAATAACCCTGCCTTTAACACATAGTATTAAACATTCCTTCATTGAGACAGCCCGGAATTCTAATAAAACCTATATGTCACGTGTAAACTCGGATTATCTCGGTACAGTTGGATTCAGTTGAAATCTGGAGCAATGGTAAAAGTCAAAAGATGATCTATTTAAGCCAGGGGCTCCCAAAGTGGTCCAGGGGTCCTCGGGGGACCAGAACCCCGACTATGTTAATTCAAAGTTCAATATCTCAAAAACAGCCTAACTGATTTTGATGAAACATATCTAAGAATCATCGCTAGAAAACCTGATTTCATATAAAACAAATCGCATTCAAATCGATCTACCCGTTTAAGAGCTACGGTACCACAGACACATAGCGGTCAAACTTAAACACCACTCTTTTTGTGTCGGGGGTTAAAAACAGTAAAACTTTGAAAGTACGTAAAAATTCTGGAAACCTCTGATTTAATTTCTATCGCGATATTTTCAACCCCCCGCGAAAAAAAAAGGGGTGTCTGTAGCAACGTAGCTCTTGTTTAAGAGAGCTAGAAATATACCCAAACAGGTAGACCGATTTGAATGCGGTTTTATTTAAGTAATTTGAAATCAGATTTTCTAGCGATGGTTCTTAGAACTGTTTCATCAAAATCAACTGCAAAAGGAACTGCATGAACACGCATATTTTGCATAAACTTAGCTATCATAAGGTCGCGGGTGAGCAAAGAAATTCTTTTAGTTCATAATTATGTATGTTAGTCTGTAAGGCATTTATATTATCGGCCGTGTTTCCTCAAATTAACGGATTATCATTTTCATTAGGTATCGTAACAAAATGATGACTAGTTATAGTTAGGAGAAACAATTATTACTTTTAATTTTCAATTTTATGGAAAACAATTTTTGTATTCAAATTCGGAACAGGGATCGAAACAGAAGCTTACTCTTAAAAACTTTTTGACCCATTTCGCGGAACTTAATAAAAAGTTGGTACATTAACATTTCGTTCACCGCTCCCGCTCTCGTTCTCGCATTAGGTACAAAAGAAAAACTCGTTACGTTCAATCTGAGATTTTTGTTTAACAATTGCTTTTTGTTTCTGACCCAAATTAGAAGTAGGGAAGGAAAAGGTAAGTCAAGTGTAAAAAAGTGAGTCATCATCATCATGTCAGCCGACAGACGTCCACTGCTGGACATAGGCCTCCCCCAAGGACATCCACTCAGACCGGTCTTGTGCTTTTTGTATCCACCGCGATCCTGCGATCTCAGCCAGGTCGTCGCTCCATCTTGTTGGAGGCCTACCGACAGCTCGTCTCCCGGTCCACGGACGCCATTCGAGAACCTTCTGACCCCATCGGCCATCAGTCGTCAGTCAAAAAAGTGAGTGTGTGCTTTTAATTAGAGGCCTTAATGCAATGACGTCTTCAGTTTCGTCGTATTTTATACTCATTAATCAATGTTCAATTTCTTTTTCGATTTTTTTTTTGCATTTATGAGAGTACTTGGTTGCTTTTCACCATTTTAGGTAAATTATTTAGGCTGTTGATAATAAACCAATTTTTATTTTATTGTTTACGAAGTGACGCTTTAAAAGATTTAGCCAACAGTTTAAAAATTGAAAACTATTTTAAAATTTATTGGACTATGCATAATAAAACGAATTAATCCTTAATATAATTAAATAGATAACTTAACTATATGTACAAGTCTCCCAAGTCTTGTCCCTGCGGAAGAGTTCCCATAAGGCTGGCTGCATTTCCGCACTGGATTCTGATCCCAATACGTTGGGCGAGAAATGCAAATAAACCAATTGAAATTATTGTTGCTATACTTTGCCTAGGTACTTACTTAAAAAGAAAGTTAATCTTGTTGGAGGTATGTCTTGATAAGTCATCATCATCATGTCAGCCGAAAGACGTCCACTGCTGGACATAGGCCTCCCCCAAGGTTCTCCACTCAGACCGGTCTTGTGCTTTTCGCATCCATTACGATCCCGCGATCTTAACCAGGTCGTCTTGATAAGTTACTGAACTAATTCTAGTGAAACTTAGTAGGGATCCTTGAACAACGGAGATCTTTCATGGCGAATAAGTTGTTACTACGGATTTAAATTAGTTTTTGTAAATTTTAGATGAGAATGGATTGAAAAGTTCACGTTTTTAAAGGAAAACATTGTATTTGGGTCATGTAGGTTCAAGAGAATTTGGGTTAAGACTTTTTCTAACAATGCCTTTCCTGTTCTATTGTTGGCTTTTGTTTGTTCACTTAACAACGAGGTTGTTTGCAATTAACTTGCTTTTTTAATGGGTTTCATGTACGCAGAATTCACGGTTCGGTGTCTGGTTTTTGTTCAAAATATTTTTGTGAAAAATTCATTTTCTTACAGTTGTTGCATTTTCTGATGTCTAATATTTCATGATGAAGAAATATTTTATGAAAATACGAATGTTTGTTCTCGTTGAATCGCTAGGCTAATTCTTTCAGCGAGGTAGCTGCCAGCTCTTCGGTCACCGGTGGCATCGATAAGCCTCTTCGAAATTTCTTTGAAGAGGCTTAGTGCTCCTGGACCCCACGGACCAAGGGTCTCGATACCGAAAGGGACGAAATTATATTGTATTTAAATATTATATCTTTATTTATAAGTATTTACTTATCTATTTAAATACCTATGTTTATCCGTTGCCTAGTACTCATAACTCAAGCTTTACTTTGAGATGGGGTCAATCGGTGTCAAGTGTCCCGTGATATTATTTAATGTTGAGCAAATGGCTGATGACGTTTAAAAGAACATAAATTACAAAGTAGGTCCTGTATTTTACCAACGCCCAAATTCGACTTGGGCATCGGGCAGGTGGCCGCCATTTTGGATTAAAGGCACGCTTCCGAGCAAGCCTACGTCGTCGTTACCAGGGGTTTGACTCAAAAAAAATCGAAATTAGAAACTTGAGTCATACCGTCTCTTTCACTCTGCTATTAAATACTAATTAGCGTGAGCTGGACGGAACACCTGTGAAGTTTATTTTTACTTTGGAGTATAAAAAAGGCCAGAGGCTGTATTTCTCCAACGCGTGGGCATACATCTCTTTCTACCCTCACCCTATACCATATGGCAGAAAGAAATGGTGAAGACGATTGTGATTTTAAGTTGTATTAGAGAATGTGATCTCTGCCACGTGGCGAAGAATTCGCATGTTCTTTTTTTGTTGGCCTGTGGTAAAAAAAGTCTAAAGATTGGTGACGGTTGTAATTTCTGTTCAAATTGTTTTATTGAAAAATTGTTTTTGTTACAATATCATCACCATCTCACATATGACAATCACCTGTGAAGAAATTTAATGGTGTATGTGAAGTTCCAAATGTGCAGTGGGCCCGTGTGGGAACTACTGCCCAAGTTTTTTTTATTTATTCATCATCATATCCGCTGGGATAATGACCTATTGTTCCAGACATTTATTTATTTAGGTTAATTTAGGTAAATAAAATACTAAAATTCATTCAAATACATCTACTTAATCGTTTTATTGCGGAAAGTGACAAGCAAAAGTATGCACACAAAAACTTTCGTATTTATAATATTAGCAGGAAGAAATCTCTTACATAATTCGACTGCGGTTTTTCCCTTCGACTTTGACTTCTACTTCGGCAACCGAGAAGGCAGCTTAACGGAATTATTCCGGGTCAGATCGTAATTTGTCGCAATTTGTCTTAGGGACTTCACGATTTTCGGTAATGATGTTGTTTGCGAGGTTTTACAGGAAGGGTTCAGGGCCCGTGGAAGCAGTCCGGCGCTGGGGCGAAGAAAATAATGTGACAACTGTGTCATTATTCGAACGTTTATTGCGTATGATTTTCGTAGTACATTTTTGCTGACATGGTACTTACGTAGATGATATGATAGGACACTGAGGGTGAAGTCACGTCTATCAGTATCGAATTGCATTTCACCCCAGGCTATATACGTCCCACTACTGAGCACAGGCCTCCTCTCAGACCAAGAGGGCTTGGGCGCATTTAGTAATACAAAAACGCAATATTGTATGAAGATGCGTCCGCTTGCGGAAGGGTGAATTGATACGGACACATCTTCATACAATATTGCGTTTTTGTATTACTAAATGCAATTCGATGCTGATAGATGTGGCTTCACCCTGATGCGACACGACCACTCGGAAGTACTTTTCGAAATCCTCGTTGCTTCTAGCTATAAGTCGGTCATGAACCTTGCTCAACTTTTTTTTTTTTCTGTGTACCTGTTTTCTGTATCGCTTACTATTTCTGGTGTCCTTACAATATAGAGTCATTGTAGGTATTGCATTGTCTTGTATTGTAAACCTGAAGGAAAAGTTAATGGAAGACAAGGCTGAGGAAGGCCAAGATTAACCTATTTGGAAAAAGGTGCGTGTTGTATCGTATCAGGAAGTCGAAGCTGGTCGAAGACCGTGCGGATTGGCAGTGACTCCACCGAGAAGAGCGTAGCGTAATTTCAGAAGAAAGGCAGAAGATTATATTATAGTTTCCAGGTTATCTATTTAGATGTACAGGCGGGGCTATTACAAAATTCGAAAATCGAAGTTTGTATCGTACCATCCCTCTCACTCTTATTAAATAATATTAGCGACAACGTGACGGCAAGATACGAAGTTCGAAGTTTGTACTTCGTACAAAGTTCGCGACATTGTCATCAGATTCTACCCATTCATTAAAAAATGCGAGTTCCCTGTCTTTCGGGCTGTACCTTAAAGTAGTACCTTAATGTGCCTTTCCTATAATTTAAGTAGAAAAGTTGAAACCCCTGAAATTTCATTACATAATAAAATGTCTCAAAAAAGGCTGAACCAATATTAATGAAACTTGCTTTTACGTAAAAAAAACCGCATCGAAATCGATTTCTCCGTTTGCGAGCTACGATGCCACAGACACATATTGTAGTCGATCTAAAACTTACCTCTTTTTGTGCCGGAGGTTAATAAAACCCAAGCGAACACGGTCATAAGCACTTAACTTCATGACTGTCAAATAAATCTTCTACAATAGGATACTCTATGTTTGGTAAACATATTACAGATATATACGTAAAAAAAACAATGGTAGAACGAGCTAGCGCAAAAAGCTATCAATATGGGAAATAGTGTGTGCGATCCGGTCACGTGTGCCGCAAGTGACGAGAAAAAGAGGGTTTTATTTGTGCAATACTTGTTTTTTTTTCCCGTTCATGGTCCTGTGGGAATATCGGAATAAAAAGTAGCCTATGTTTTATTCCAGATGACATGCCAAATTTCATCCAAATCCGTCCAGCCGTTTCATCACTCACTCACTACTTTCGCATTTATATTTATTAGTAGGATAATCTGACTGACTAATAACATTTTTTTAAGATTATAAATAAACATTATAAGATGAGTAGGTACACCTACTTACATAAATTAAGCAGCCAAGGCACAGCTACGAAAAGGCGACTACTCAGAATGTGCAGTGGCATAGCTGCTACAGCGCTGGTATTCTGTCAAAATTATGTCCGTGCGTGTCCGGTATAGGATCAACGAACTAAAACAATTTCTTTGCTCACACGCCACCTTATGACAACTAAGTTTATGCAAGATATCTTAATGTAGATATTTTGCACAAAGTTGCATAAACTTAGCTATCATAAGGTTGCCGATGAGCAAAAAAAAATTTAGTTTATTGATATAAAGAAATAAAGAAAGAAATACATTTACTTATTCACAATACAGCAATAGACAACCCTACACAAGACATAACAATATTATTAAGTGCGATAGCATAGATAGGTAGTAGGTAAGATATGTGTCATTGCGGTTGTAAATCGGACACTGGCTCAGCATGATGCTGAGACGTTGAGAACGCCCTAGCGCTGATATGGACCTCCGCAAAGTATATACAAATAAATTACAATCAAATACATGTACAAATTACAATCCTTACAACCTTGTAATATTAGACCGCTTACCGCTTATCCTTTATGCCCATTAATACAAACCGAACCATATGCGATAGGGATAACAGTAAATCAAAATATATTAGGTCATTTGTTGGAACTGCGTCGCGAATGTTTCGCTTGCTGCCTAATTGTATGAGAAAATAGAAACAAAAATAACTACACTACGATATATAATGTTATATCCAAACTTTTGCTATTAAAATACCTACCTATCTATACCTATAGTATCGTTTTTCATCGAATACCTATCTTTCTACTGATAGAAGAAGAGTGTGGAAGAGGAATGTGTGTGTGTGTCTGTGTGTGTGTTTGATACTTAATCACGGTATACTTAATAGCTGGACGGATTTAGAAAAATGTTGGTATATAAATAGCTGAATATCTGGAATAACACAAAGGTTACTTTTTATCAAATGATATTGTAACGGATAACTCACGTCTTAAATCGAGTTTAGCTTGACATGTTTCGGGTTATTTCGAAACCCTTCATCACTGGAGCACGCGACTCGGCGGCTGCCGCAACACGCGCACTACGCTAGGTTACTTTTTATTCCGATATTCTCATGGAATCAGAATAAAATCTGGACATCTCAATCGCTGAGTGCGTGCAGGGTAATGATATTTAGCCTTTGAGTATTTATCTAGAATTCTAGATAAATACTCGAAGTATTTGGCACGCTTGTTTTTAATGTAACGTCAACTTTAAGTATTTATCTAGATAAATACTCAGAACGTCGATCCACGATACAATACAATATACAATGACTCTTTATTGTACACCAGAAATAGTAAGCGATGCAGAAAACAGCAACACAGAAAGAAAACTACAAGGCAAACAATAGGCGGCCTCATCGCTTAAATCTCTGTCTTCCATGCAACCTACTACATGATGACTACGATGTGGTTTTTGGGAATTCCCACGGCAATTTTCGTTTGTTACCCCTTCACGCTAAAACGGCTGGACGGATATATTGTTCGTGCAATTGCACATGCTAAACTCAACCTAAAGGCCTAAGGCCTAATACAATGAATATCTGATATTATGATAGCACTCCTTAGTTTATCACTTAAATATCACCCTGTTGTCTCAAAAGCCAGCGGAACAAAATAATCATCAGCCGAAAGACGTCCACTGCCGAACAATGGCCTTCCCCTTTGGAACGCCTCAATGAACGACAACTCGCCACTTGCATTCACCGGTAACATCTTATCTTATCTTACATTTAGGGGTCCTTGCGGATACACTTCGACCCGTAAGGATCTTTTGTATAATTACCCCTCCTTCGCACTTACTCCATTGCTTATATCGCCTCTTCCATAAATTGGATGATTTGACGTAGCGGTAGTGCCTTAAAGTCCCCTGGCTCGGAGTATCCGACGCCACGATACACCGGTAATAAAAATAAAAATAAACTGACAAAATAGCAACATAATTTAACACATTAAATTACAAACATTAATAAAAAAAGTAGGAGAATAAAACTGATTTAAAAATACAAACTACTACAGCAGTTGATCCCAGGTTACTAGCAGCATTGCCACGCTGGATCGCGAGACTTAGCCGTTGTGCAAAGTAGGAGCCAGCTCTGAGATCACCAGTGGCATGGACCAACCTTGTGGACAACTCCTTACACAGTTTCTTTGTTTGAGACGACCACGGGTCCAAAGTCTCTACAGCCAGCGCAACAAATTCGTGATTAGCGCATAGCTGTGAGTACTTTCTGTTTAGTTAGTTATGATATTATATACTGTGTTAGTTTAGGTTAGTTTAGTTTATTATATTTCCAGTAAAATAGTAGGTACAAATCCAACCAATTCCCAAAGGCATAGCTCTTTTATTACTCCCCACTCTTCACTTTCCGTTTGGCTACCTAGAAATAATTAACGAAAACGCCAACTGAATATTGGTCAGTAAACCGGAGTGAACGAAAACAGTGTTTCCAGCAGACTGGGCACGGCAGAATCGCCGGAAAGGTATCGTACTGTTTTCCTGTTTATACCTATATAAGTATAATAAATTAATAACAAAGATCGTAGCTGAGTTAGGAGGATTCTCTGGAGGGTTGTTGAAACGTGCTCTGTTCGAATCGAATGTAATTTGACGACGAAAAGTATATCTACGATGGTTGATTATGTGGACCCAAAAGTACCTTTGTCGGGTTAACTTGAACTGATTAATTACGTTAAATACTAGATTGAAAATACAAACTGAAATATAGATGATGGTACAGCAGTGCTTGCACTGTTGTGTTTCGGCGCGGAGAGTAAGACAGCCGGTGAAATTACTGGCACTTGAGGTATTCCAACTTAGGCATCTAGGTTGGCAACGCATCTGCAATACCCCTGGTGTTGCAGATGTTTATGGGCGGTGGTGATCTCTTACCACCAGGAGACCCACTTGCTCGTTTGCCTTCCAGTCAAATAAAAAAAAATTACAAGTCAATTGCAAGAAATAACTGTTCGTGTGGGCAAAGCCAAGAACATCTATGTAATTGGGTATATACTTGATGTATGGAAGCTACTTGGTACACTTATCCTAAAGTCATGGATATACTATTCGCATTGCTGAGGCGAGCCTGCTTCTCATTTTTTACTCGACCCCGCCGATGTACAACCGGCATAAGCATTAGGCTGATGGCAAGCGACGACGAAACGGCCGGATTGTGAAATTAGAAAGGAAACTTTTTGATAACAGATGGGAAAAATGTGGCATGTGCATTTGATTTGTAGTTTGATATATGCGAGTATAATGTTTTTGTTTCACGTCCTGAGACCGTATTGTCTAACGTTTATCAGAACACAAAACGTTTACAGGCGCTCAAAAGTCGATAAAAAAAGACGTCAACTTTGCACGACAATTGCCTATAGACTATTGAAGCATTTTTTTTTAATCGAAAAAAAACACAGGCATAGAAAATAAAATGAAGATCTTGATTGTAAAATATCATTGATTTCTGTGCTATACTATTCGTATAATATGAGGACAATGAAACCCAAAATTCATCCGCGCAAATCTTGAAAAGCCTACAGCTATCTCGATATACATTAGCGGGAAGCGGAGAAGCGGGAGGGGATGTGCATGGGGGGGACGGCTGCGAGCGCTTATGTCTCGAGCGATAAAGCCAGCAATATCCCAAACGAATACCTAACGCGGCCTCGCGGCCGGCAGGGAAACTTCTCTTAAGAATATAGATTCTTGCCTTTCATTTCGTAAAACCGCAAATTGTGTGGGCAGCCTAATGCCGGTTGATATGAATCCATTTGCGAGGCATGATACGAATGGGCGTCATTCGTTACAGACTCGGCCGCGGCGCCGACGTATTAATGCAAATACACGATCTTTATCATTTCTAGGCTCAGCATTGGAGAGTGCAAAGCAAAATCAGCTAAGAAATATTCTATAATGTAATATTCTGAAGTACAGTAAATTGCTTCAACTTTGCCCTTTGGTCCCAACATTGCCTAATTCGATTTAGAGTCGATAACTGAGTATAAGTATCATCATCATCATCATCTCAGCCTATATACGTCCCACTGCTGGGCACAGGCCTTCTCTCGGAATGAGAGGGCTTGGGCCATAGTTCCCACGCGGGAACATTGGGAACTTCACACGCACCATTGAATTGCTTCACAGGTTTGTGCAGGTTTCCTCACGATGTTTTCCTTCACCGCAAAGCTCGTGGTAAATTGCGCACATGAATTTCGAAAAACTCAGAGGTGCGAGCCGGGATTTGAACCCATGACCCTCTGCTTGAGAGGCGATAGGTCAAACCACTAGGCCACCACGGCTTCGGAACACTGTATTGCGTTCCAAAACACGCATTGCTGATGTGGTTGCCAAGACTGCCAGGCTGAAATGGGACTGGGCAGGTCACGTCGGCCGTATGGAACCCAATAGGTGGGCTAGCCACAGACTGGATACCACAAAACGGACTTCGGCGGCGTGGTAGGCCCAGGCGTCGATGGCGAGATGATCTGGACGCCTTTCTTCGCAGCTGGTCAGGGATTACCCAAGACCAGGTCGAGTGGAGGATATTGGGGGAGGCCTCTGCCCAGCAGTGGAACACCTCTACAGGCTCCATTTTTTAGTATTGTTTTATTTTTATGGCGTCTGGTTTACTTTTTTGTTAAAAAAAATCTTTATATAGAACACAGTAGGAAAGGTTAGGGTTGTTTTATGAAAGTTCCGAAAAAACATGGTTTCATGAAAATCGTGAGTTGGGAAATGAAGCAGTTTGGCAAATAAAACAATTGAGAATCATGAGTTGGGAAAAAGCAGAGAACCACAACACATAGGTGTATAACATTTCAGTATGATTGTAGGCTATTAAAAGCAACTTGCGTTTTTTTTTAAACCATGCAGGTACTCGTACTATCAAAAGCAGGTAACACACGATTTTTTATACCCTACTTAAGATTGGTGATTCCACCTACCGTGTAATTTAAATCAATAAACTGACTATAACAACCCGAGGATGTAAATTCAAATGATGATTTAATGATACGCCTTATTAGGGTTGCCACATTGTGTCATACATACTTCCAGGCGGTGACATGGTTGATTAAAACACGTTGTATTACTCATTATATGTAGTAGTGGAGCTCTGTCACTGATTCCTATGTAGAAATACATATAAAACGCACACCATAATAAATTAATTTTGAATTATAAGCAATTACCTCTATTAGGTATTATTACTATAGACGACCAGATGGCCTAGTGGTTAGAGACCCTGACTACGAAGCTTGAGGTTCGATTCCCGGGCCGTGTCGTAGCAGATATTTCTATGAAAAATACAAATGTTTGCTCTCGGGCCTTGGGTGGTTCAATATGTATTTAAGTATGTATCTATCCATATAACTATGTTTATTCGTTGCTTAGTACCCATAACACAAGCTTTGCTCAGCTTACTTTGGGACTAGGACAAGTGGTGTGAATTGTCCAGTAATATTTATTTAGACCTCCGTGAAGTACATTGATTCAATAATTTTTTTTGACAACCCTAGCGGCTGTCTTCTTAAAGCCATAAACTCAATTGATGACGCGCTAAACGAAGCACATTAACGCAGTGTTTGCCAGCCCTGCAATCACACGTGATAACTACATGCGTGTAAACTCGCCTTAAATATCGCTTTAAAAACACTATAAAGCCGGGTTTAGACTACCAAGAAAAAGTTACATGATTTTTCTTGCAGTCATTTGCAGTCTAAGTTAAGTTAAGAGTTATTCATTTTAACTGTCAAGTTAGTGTTAAAAAATCACATAGGATTCATACATGATATAAATATACTTATATAAGAACGGAAGCCTAACTATTCACTATTCATTCACTCCCCATCCCAGCCTATATACGTCCCACTGCTGGGCACAGAGCCTCCTATCAGAAGAAGAGGGCTTGGGCCATAGTTCCCACGCGGGCCCAGTGCGGACTGGGAACTTCAAACGCAACGTTCAATTTCTCCGCAGGTTTGTGCAGGTTTCACTGCAAAGCTCGTGGTAAATTTCAAATGTAATTCCGCACATGAATTTGGAAAAACTCAGAGGTACGAACCGGGGTTTGAACCCACGACCCTCTACTTGAGAGGCGATAGGTCAAACCACTAGGCCACCACGGCCATTCACTCACTCGCTTCCTCACAAATACAGCCAACAAAATTACACTCAACAAAAAAGGTTGCATTAAAAAAAATATTTTACAAAAACTTATTCAATTGTCAAATTTACAAAATAATGTAGGTACTCTCTTTTCGTCTTAACTAATAAAAAACTGTCAGAAAATCGGAGCAAGCAATCTTCCATGTAATATTTAGCTAAAGTCCAATGCACAGTATAAGCCCAGTATGAGATCAGCAAAGTTTATACCGGCAAGACGTCGAATGACTTCACATAGGCAAAATATCGCTAATTGGCTTTAGTATCGTGAGATCCGTTTGACGTTTGCTTGCGATTGGCTAATTTAGTTATTTAACCAATCACGAGCAAACGTCAAACGGACCGCACTCTTATACCTCTGTGAAATCCCTCATTAGTGCTCACAAAAGCATGCACTGTTCGTACGCAATTGACTAACTACAATCTAACCAGTTGAATTTGAATCGTGACCTACCTTTTCCAAACAAAGACCATATTATCAATTTCTAACAAGAAAAACCCAAGGAAGTAAGAAGAGGAAAAGAAACAGAGCGGATTAAATTATTTATTTGAGTTTTTCAATACCTTTTATGGGGGAACATAAAATAAAATAAAAAAACATATATCTGACAATGAATTATTTATGAAACATACAGTTATAACTAGGTATCAAAAGTAGTCTTAGTAGTAGAGCTTGTCTAATTTAAAATTACATGTTAATCATTCAACTAACTCAGTTCATTATGAGTAAGTTAGACAGCAAATCTTACAATAAACCGCTAGTCTAACGGGGAGCTAAATCCCCGAACGACACGAGCTTCGATTCCAGATTTCGTAGTAGGCCCTCTGACTAGGGTTGTTGAGGAAGTGATTATGAGGAAGAGGAATTGTCACGCGCAAATTTAGAGGATGCGGATGAGGAAGAGGATGCGGATGAATAAATACTAGCGGACCCAACCCAAAAGCTTTTGTCCTGTCTGTACATAACTAGGTGCATATGTTACACAAAAATTAATTAAAAGGGCATTTTCCAGTGAACCAAACTATGAATCTAAACCATTCTCAAAACACACACAATAAAGAATCATCAAAATCGGTCCAGCAGTTAAGGAGGAGTTCAGTAACATACACAACACACACACAAAAAAAAGATTAGTGAATTGGATACGCAACGCGCATGCGCAGTGAAATTCCTAATAAATTCCTCTTAAATTTTGAGAAAGCGATAGCGGAAGACGATTTTTTATTTTTATTTATGAGAATGCGGTAACGGTTGAGGAACCCAAAATATTGCGGAACTTCCGCATTATGAGGAAACGGAAGAGGAATCCTCAGTAACCCTACCTCTGACCATAGCTCTCTCCATAGCTCGCTAAGCAACCAAACCTGTTTATAAGGCAGTGAATCTTGTAGATTACTTACGGGATTTACACTGTGCTCGCTGTTAATAAATAAATTACGCGAGGCGAACAAAGATTCTCAAACCACACCAACTTTAAATTGCCTTTCGATAATTTTCCAAGGAAAATGGGATAAGCTTTTGGCTTTCGAATGAAAATTTAAATCCCTTGTGTTAAGTTCCACATTGTTTTGTTAGAGTTGGTTAAATAAAAAATAAGATGATCATAATTTTCAGTCTTATTTGAATTTTATCTTTACAGTCACCTCTGTTACTTAGGAAAGTTTGCCCCTCAGAGTTTGCCCAATATAGCTTAGACCATAATACAGTACTTGACCATTTTTGTACAGTCAGCTCCAGAGAAAAGGTACCCCCCTGTAACGGCGGTATCCATACTACCGCCATTACAGGGGGGTACCCTTTCTCTGCAGCTGACTGTACTTAGGTAAGTACTTCACTTGTTACTTAGGAAAGTTTGCCCCTCTGAGTTTGCCCAATATAGCTACTTATATAGTACTTGAATATTTTTGTACTTACTTATTTTATCGATTAAACTTTGTCACTGCGTGTCGTGTCATCGAATAGAAAATCTATTTTTTAGCTACATTTACACATAAGAAAGTTGTACCTAGAAGTTTAAAATTCAAATTCAAAGAAATACTATGTCACGTCACACACAAGTGACATCATACCTACTGCACAGACGAAAGCGTTTTAGAACAATGATATTATATGTTACTACCGTATTTAGAAGCTCACTGTTTTAGAAAGAACAATTGTCGAACTAAATTTTCAACCCATTTTTTTTTCTCCGATCATTGGCTGTAGGTACATCTATACTTTCATAAGAATCTATAGGATATGGAAGATTAAATCCCCCGGGATACCGGGCAAAGTTGCGAGCCACAGCCAGCCCATACACCATCGCGCTGCAACAGCTGGAATCACGCGCCAACCATACAATACGAGCCGTTTAAGTTTGATTTCGCCGTAATTTTTTCCCAGCATCCGGCACACGTATCGG
Organism: Choristoneura rosaceana; assembly: GCA_037349165.1. Classification (NCBI taxonomy): domain Eukaryota; kingdom Metazoa; phylum Arthropoda; class Insecta; order Lepidoptera; family Tortricidae; genus Choristoneura; species Choristoneura rosaceana. Next base: position 4,313,045 of record JAZBNJ010000007.1, read on the forward strand.
ATCGGCACTTTGCCGTTACCTTCAATAAAACCGTGAAATATTATAAATCGATAGTTACTGTTCACGCGTCCCCTCTACAAATAAATAAGGGTAGACGTTTGCGACGAGTTTATTGAGGGCTGTTTCTAACATGTTATAAGTCCGATTCGGTGTGCAGTTATTTCAACTTTTTTTGGGTTTCTCTGCCTCAGTTGGCAAACATAGAACCCTTGTAGTTTTTATTATATTATAATCATTTATAAATATATTTTTTGTATTTTGAGATAAAAGTACATACCCTTATGTTATAATACTGGCCAATAGATCTATAAATAAGACTGGCCAATAGATCTAGGTGGGCAAAATTTGGGCGCCGGGCCTCTTCTTTCAAAGGTGCGTAACTACAAAAAATAGTGGTGCTATTAGCCGGCTGGCTGATCGACGTGTTGGCGGGCAAATTCAAATGCCTTGATGGGCCAATTTGTGGGTACCAAATTTCATTCAAATCCGTCCAGCCGTTTTAGCGTGAAGAAGTACACGCACACTCACAAGCTTTCGCATTTTTATAAGTTTTCATTTTACCTGTTTGTTATTGTTGTTGTCAAATTTTGCAAGTTGACCCACTTCCAATGGTTTAATAAAAATTGGTATAGGGTGGTGGTGTAGGGTAAACCATACAATAAGTAATTGGCCGCGTTACAGTAATTGCCCACTTGATTTATTTTATATGAAACAACAATAATACTAATAATTTAATTTTAAAAGCGTCTAGATTATTATAGTTAGCACTATATTTGTTATAATTTATCATCACTCTTCTTTGTAAAATTTTGATTTAATTCAAGTGGGCGATTACTGTACCGTAGCCAATTATTGTATGGCCTACCTACATTTATCGATTTTCATTTTATTTCCATTTCATTGGTATACGTACGTGTACCTATATACAAATTTTAATTTTACTATTATTAGTTAATTTTTTCGTAATGGCTACGGAACCCTTTTTCGGGCGTGTCCGACACGCTCTTGCCTGATTTTTTAACATAAACTTATTATAGTAGGATATGAAATTCCACATAGAAACTGTTCAATACATAAATGAACATTAATAGGAACCTTTAGTTCCATTTTTATTTTCTTGTCTGTAGTTGTCCACCTGGCAACACTAGTTGCAGAAAAGTTTGCAATGCAGGCTCAACGATAAAAAATGTAAAAATTGTTTGTTCCATAATAAACAAGTTTACAAAAATAATCTACTCTGTTCTTTTACTTAACAGAGTAAGTGGTCCTTCGTACGGTAAATTCAGTGCAGTATATATTCGCGAAACTCGCGATTGTTGCAAGTGATCGTCGGTTAACCTAGTGCGCGATCCAGAAAATCTACGAAAAGACTAAGTCCACGGTCATATTTCTCAATCGTAAGGCCGTGCATTACGATAAAGTGGACGCAGTTCATTCCAAGAAGGAGAAGTTTACGTTCTCGTACATAAATTATACAGTGCAAGATTCGGCGTGCCTACGTGACCGGGCAAAGAAGTTGTCCGATCCGCATCAGGGTGCACCATCTTAGCCAGAAACAAGCTGCCTGCAAGTTAAGAAGGATCCCGAGATCCTCAGGAAACAGCAAAAATAGCAATTGGATGAAAAATACCAAGAGCGGTAAATTCAAAATTTTCCGAATGGCGTGGTCTTGTATTATCACTGCGGCATTTATCGTCTGACAACACAGAATCGTGCGTTCGAAACATAGAGTTCGACATGAAAGCGCGCGAGTTGGGAGCGGTTGACGTTTAACGTCAAATGTCAGTTGGTGTCACTGTCAGTGAGGTGATAAGCTATCAAAACACGTTCGTTCGCGATGTTTATATAAACAAAGTGCGGTTATAAATTGTGCGGTAAATTAATTGTGCGCGGCAAAATGGAAGAAAAACTTTCTACCTTACGCACTAAACGTGGTCTGCTCAAAGGGACAATCACGCGTATTGAGACCTTCGTCAACGACTCTGTAAGTTTTGAGGCTGCTAGCGCAGCAGAGTTGGAGGCGCGAAGAAGCAAACTCGTAAGTACTTTTAAGAACTATGAGGACATTAACGTGGAAATATTCGTGCTGGACGCGGAAGATGCGGAAAAAATTGATGTGGTCGAGTCAAAGTATTACAGACTTTTAGCTATGCTCAGTGAATCGATTAAATGTCGTACTTCTAACACAAGTGAACAAAGTAATAATGTGTCTATGTCAAAGCTCCCAAACATTGAAATCTCGACATTTGATGGCAGAGATTTCACTCAATTTAAACCATTTATGGATCTGTTCACAGCGCTAATCGACAAAAATAAATCATTGTCAGATATTCAAAAACTTTTCTACCTCAGGAAATATCTCTTAGGCGATGCCTTAGCAGTAATTGTAAATTTACCAATGGTCAATGAGTCTTATCCTGAAGCATTAATCCTTCTAAAGAAACGTTTTGATAATAAAGCTCGACTAATATCTAACCACATCAATCATCTTCTGGACTTACCTCCAATGCAAAAAGGCACAGCTGCCACTATAAGGTCGTTCATTTCTGAGGTGCAACAACAAATTTATGCACTAAAAAATCTTGAGCAGCCCACAAAACAATGGGATATGTTATTAATCTCTATATTGAGTCGTAAATTAGACTCTTACACATGCAGGGCATATCACCTCGACAGAGAGGACCCTGACAATTTACCAACAATGGATGAATTTGTGTCATATTTGGAACGGCGCGCAATCGCGCTAGAAGATAGTCCCGCATTAAAAAGTACTCCATATGAAGGTGCTCGGGGCAAATCTGGTCCATACAAAGTTACTAATGTTACTACACAAGAAACATCTAAACACATAATGTGTATATATTGCAATAAAAATCACCCTATCTATTTGTGCCCTGTATTTCAAACAGCGGCCATAGGCGATCGGATTGAGTTTGCACAATCTAAACATTTATGTAAGGTATGCCTTAAGCCTCACAAAAATAAATGCAAATTTCATTTTAGATGCAAAATCTGCAAACTTGATCACAATACTCTTATGCATGAGGAAAGTCCAGAAGATGAGAAGGTTGGTAATCTGTGTAACCAGCAGTCAACGGGAAACATTTTACTTCCCACACTCAAGGTAAAGCTCACTGACATGTATGGACAGGATATGTATGTAAAGGCTTTGCTTGATACTGGCAGCCAGGCATCATTTATACAAAAGGATCTAGTAAATAAATTAAATTTGCCTCAATTAAAAACAAATACAAATATAGTAGGTATTTGCAACAATCCTAACAAAATTGATAGGTGTACCAATATTGTATTGTGTGCTAGTAATAATGTAGAGTTACCTGTCTCTTGTCACATTGTTGACACAATCACATCAAAATTGCCACAACAATACATTGATATGTCAACTATCAAACTGCCTGGAGGTATCAAGCTCGCTGATCCTGACTTTAATGTCCCTTCTAAAATTGAGTTATTACTGGGTGCAGATTTTTATTTTAAAATTATACAGGATGGTAAAATAAATTTAAATAATGGTTTAGTCCTGAAAAATACTTTATTTGGACATATAGTAGGTGGTAGCCTGTCATTCACCACTGCTCAAGAGCAGAACAATTTGGTGACAAATTTTGTAATGCAAACTGACAAAGAGAATTTAACTGAAGTCATGAATAAATTCTGGCTTGCGGAGAAAATCCCTGAAAAAGCAGAGGTTACCTCGGAATGTCAACTAGCTGAAGATTGTTTTCAAAAATCTGTGCAATTGATTGATAAGAGATTTTATGTTGACATGCCGCTTAAAGTTCCCATGGATGAATTAAATCTGGGAGATTCATTCTCAATTGCTCTTCAGAGATTTTACTCCCTTGAAAATAAATTCAAAAACCACCCTGAATATTTCCAAAAATATAAGACCTTTATTGACCAGTATATTGAGTTGGGACATGCCAAGACTGTTGACATCGGTGATTATGATGTCCAAAATGATCCCATCTATTTTTTAACACACCATGCTGTCAGTAATGAGCACAGTAAGACTACAAAATTAAGAGTGGTCTTCAATGGTAGCCAGAAGTCTAAAAATGGAGTCTCTCTTAATGATAAAATGTACAATGGACCTACAGTACAAAATGAACTGTTTGATATACTCACCCTATTTAGAACTTACCAGTACACATTAATATGTGATATTGAAAAAATGTTTAGGCAGGTACATTTAAATAAAAGTCAACTAGGATTGATAAATATATTATGGAGAGATAGTCCGCAAAAGCCCATTGTTTGCCTTCAGCTTCAAACCGTCACATATGGTTTAAAAGCCTCAACTTTTCTTAGCACCCGTTGCCTGGTAGAACTTGCAATGCAGTTCCACGATGAGTATCCTCTGGCATCAGAGGCCATCATGAAGAACACCTATGTTGATGATGTCATTGCTGGTTGTGATGACATGAAGGAACTGGCCAACCTGAAAAAACAACTCATAAGCCTATTGGATTTAGGGTCATTTAAATTACATAAATGGTGTTCCAATAATGAAAATATACTTAACGACTTAGAAGGGGAACAAAAATATTTTGATGAATTGGATTTAAATGGGGATAGTGTTGTAAAAACCCTGGGTATTAAATACAACACAAATGAGGACTCATTTAAATTTCATGGCCCAAAATGTGACCAAAATAAATTAAATTCAAAAAGAAAAATTCTAAGTTTCATAGGCAAGATATTCGATCCTCTTGGGTTAATTGGTCCAGTAATAGTTAAAGCAAAACTTTTCATGCAGGAATTATGGTCCTTGAAAATAAATTGGGATGTTATAATACCTCAGAGGCAACTTCAAGAATGGGAAATATTTTTAAAAGATTTGCAGGAAATGGGTACTATTTCCACCCCGAGAAGTGTCCTAGAGGGTGATAGGAAAAGTATAGAACTAGTAGGCTACTGTGACGCATCATTAAAAGCCATTGGATGCTGTCTCTACATGCGAGTCTTATATAACAATGGTACTGTCAAAGTCCATTTATTATGCTCCAAGTCAAGAGTAGCTCCTCTGAGTAAAAGTTTAACAATACCTAACCTGGAATTAAATAGTGCAGTACTACTCTCTGAACTTGCAGATAGAGTAAAAAATACTTTACAGTCACGATTTCCAATTAAAATGACTTTTTACTCGGATTCTCAAATTGTTTTAGCCTGGCTTAACTCAAGTAATTTAAAGAGTGGAAAATATGTATCAAAGAGAGTAGGTCAAATTAAAAAATTGACATCAGGTTGTACTTGGGCCTATGTCCGAAGTGCTGAAAATCCTGCAGATTTATTATCAAGAGGTGTAGCTCCTCAGAAATTACAAAATAATAATTTATGGTGGCATGGTCCTCAACACCTATCTGATACAAAGTATCAGCACAAAGAAAATGAATTCTACTTTCAAATAAAATCTGATATACCGAAAGAGGAATCGCATGTAGAGGCAGCGGCAAATGTTGCTAGCAATAATGCAAATACTCCTGATGATATAATATTCAATAAATACTCAAATTCAAATAAGCTTCAAAGAGTGATAGCTTATATGCTGCGGTTCTGTAATAATAGTAAACAGACAAATTCTAAAATTAAAGGGGCATTGACACCTCTAGAATTAAATAACGCTTTAATGGTCATAATAAGACAAACCCAAAGGCAGCACTTTTCAAATGAAATTGAGTGTTTATTGAAAGACAAGCCCATTAAAACTGGTCTGAGTGCTTTACATCCTTTCTTAGACCAACAGCTCATACTAAGAACTGGAGGTAGGTTGCAAAATGCAAAAAATATTTCATATGACAAGATGCATCCAATAATCATGCCCAAGTCATGTCATGTTACTCAGCTGTTTATACAGAGAGAACACTTGCGCTTATTGCATGCAGGTGCAAAATTAGTTCTGAGTTCATTGAGCCAGAAATATTACTTAGTTAATGGGATAAGAGAAATTAAAAAAGTTTTGAGTAAATGTGTGAGGTGCTTCCAGCTGAAAGCTACTGCTGCTAAGCAATTAATGGGTTCCTTACCTGCGCAAAGAGTTACAGCTTCTCGTCCTTTTGAAGTGACAGGTGTAGACTTCTGTGGCCCTTTTGATCTGAAAATAAGCAGAATTAGAAAACCGTTAGTAACTAAATCCTATATAGCTATATTCGTTTGTTTTACCACTAAAGCGATACACGCGGAGTTAGTAAGCGACTTAACCACCGAAGCATTCTTGGCATGTCTCAAACGATTCATTTCTAGGCGTGGACTACCTAGGCAAATATTTTGTGATAATGCTAAAAACTTTAAAGGTGCATCCAATAAGCTAAATGAATTGTTTAAATTAAACTCATCAAAAGAACATGTAGACACCATTAAAAATTATTGTTCCAATAACTATATTTCATTCAAATTCATACCTAGTTATTCACCAGAATTTGGTGGATTATGGGAAGCTAGTGTCAAAAGTCTAAAATATCACTTAAAAAGAATAGTAGGAAACTTGGTACTTACCTTTGAAGAACTGTACACGGTGATAACTCAAATCGAAGCAGTTTTGAATTCGAGGCCTCTGCTACCAATGAGTGCTGAGATATCTGACTACAGATATCTAACGCCTGGACACTTCTTGATAGGTGCTCCACTAACCAGTTATCCTGAAATAGATTACACTAATGTAAATATTAACCGTCTGAAATTTTGGAAAATTTGTGAAAAACTTAAACAGGATTTCTGGAAAGTATGGTCCTTAGATTATTTAAATACATTACAAAATCGCCCTAAGTGGAGGCAAGACCAACCCAATTTAAAGGTTGGAGATTTGGTAATAGTTAAGATGAGTAATATTGCACCTCTTGATTGGCCCATGGCCCGTATTGTAAAGGTGATACCTGGTCCAGACGGGAAAGTAAGAGTCGCAGATATAAAAATGGCTGACTCAGGCAAAGTGTTTCAACGCTCATACTCCAAATTATGTCCTCTACCTATTCATGATAATTTGTGATTTTTATTATTAAGTAAGTGTAAAACTTTAATTTCATATACTTAAGTATAAATGGAGATATATTAGAAGTATAAAAATGTTAATTTAAATTTTTAAATCTAAAAAGAAGATGATTGTTATGTTAAATACTCACCCTGGGCTTAAGGTAAAGTCAGAATGGCTGACATTAACTAGTAAAACTTAGTATCTATAAACCTATAATTATATATAAAGCAAAAAGTTAAATGTTAAATGTGTAAAACTTTAAAGGGAAAATAATTCTGTATAATTCATTAATTTAATCTATCCATTAATATATCAAAAATAAGCAATTAAAAGTAAAAATTACTTACCACTAATCATAATCTAAAATTGTATATCTAGACTTACCTTTAACTCTACCTAAAACATAGTCAACTAAATATTGTAAAAATTGTAAATTTAAAAAATATAAAACTTACCTTTGGCCCCGCCCAACTATGTTCAATACATAAATGAACATTAATAGGAACCTTTAGTTCCATTTTTATTTTCTTGTCTGTAGTTGTCCACCTGGCAACACTAGTTGCAGAAAAGTTTGCAATGCAGGCTCAACGATAAAAAATGTAAAAATTGTTTGTTCCATAATAAACAAGTTTACAAAAATAATCTACTCTGTTCTTTTACTTAACAGAAACTAGTGTACGGGAACCCAACCGCCGTGTTACGATTAAGATTCCATACACGGAGAGTCGTCGGGATTCCAACTGCGAATGTGAGCGATATTATTTTTTTACGATGTGCTACGACAGCAAATATTGTTGTTTTTACAATTTACACTAGTTCTCTGACTGGGACGAAAGTGAAATCGTGCCAAAGTTAGTCAAAATCAAAGTATCTTTATTCAATTTTATTTAAGTAGGCTAGATAACAAGCACATATGAATGTCAAAAAAATCTACCAACGGTTCGGAAATACCTCTGTTGAGAAGAATCCGACAAACGAGATATATATATTTTTAAACAGATTTACAATATTATTAAATGACATCTAAACATCACAAGTATTTAACACTACTTTATTAGCAACGATGTAACCATACAATGATGCAGGATGCCAATGGAAGTAGCGAAATAAAAAAATATACTTGTCACAGGAGGTCATAAAAATATGATAAGGGTTTGGATTGTAATTTTGAATACGTTTTAAAATTAATTAAAAGAAGTTCAACGAAGTGTTATACTCGTAAGCTGCATCATGTTGCGTTTAAATAGATAAATAAATATTGCCCTTAATAAATACCCTATATAAAGAATAAAAAGATAGATAGATAAGTACTGGGATTTCATTTTTAAAGTCTACAATATTCTTCTTCTTCTTTCAGTGCCTCTTCAATCCTGAAGGTTCTCCGTTAGCTTTTTGGACTCTTCTCTATCAGCAGCCAGCCGGAGCTGTTCGACGAAAGCGATGCCGGTCCATTCTTGGATTCCACAGCCATGATTTTTCCCTTCGCCCAGCGCCCTTCTGTAATAATATTCATCATCATCATCATGTCAGCCGAAAGACGTCCACTGCTGGACATAGGCCTGCCCCAAGGCTCTCCATTCAGACCTTGTTTTCGCATCCACCGCGATCCCGCGATCTTAACCAGGTCGTCGCTCCATTTTGGAGGCCTACCGACAGCTCGTCTCCCGGTCCGCGGACGCCATTCGAGAACCTTTTGACCCCATCGGCCATCAGTCCTGCGAGCAATGTGCCCCGCCCACTGCCACTTCAGTTTCGCAATTCTTCGGAGTATATCAGTAATAATAAATATAAATTAGTAAAACTAAATCGTAAGTACATATAACGTTATTCTTTAATGAGCGACCAGACTAGACGAGACTATTAATAAATAATAAGTCTGCTGCTGTTAATTAATAATATAATATTTAGGTACAAGATTGTATGTCAAGAAAAATAAATGCCCTCTAAATTCATGCTATAGCGCATAGAGCAACGAACCAATACAATCAAGTTGAATTTCGTACAATTCGTTGGAAAAAAAAAACATAGACATAGACATCATTTATTCATTAAACAATACATGATTGTGTTTGAATGTCTTACAGCTAACAATAAAATAATAAAATAAAATAATCAAAATACATCAAATAAATTCAACAGTTATACTCTATCTGTACATTTCATCCAAGAACATCCAAGAACTTCGGCGATTTGTTTGACAAAAAATATCTTCTAACAACTTCGGCAAAGAGGAAAGTAGAGTAGGGCAAACAGATATCATGATCGAAATCTACTACGTGTAATTAAACCTACAGATATTAAACCTCGATTGTTTAAAAAAAAACTAATTTTTCTGCGAATAACTCGTTTCTAGCGCACCTCCTGAAACTGCAACTTTACGTGATAATAGGGCGTTTATTCGAGCGTTTCAATAGCCTCATTTATCTGGTCACATTTTTTACGAATTGGCTCTAGATTTTGATGTAGTTTTTACGATTATTTGTAAGTGTTCCTGTATTTCTACCAGATAACTAAAAAACTGTATCAGAATAGAGCCCTGGTAAGAGAAAATGTTTCCACTATTTTTTCTATTTCGTGGTAAGTTCCTCCATGGGTGCTCCATGGTTAAGAAACATACAGATACTACAGGCAAGCCTGAACATGCCGTTACTTAATGAACCGACATGTATCTTGTTAGAAAGAGTAATTTTCAACATGTTCCTCAGGGCACGTAGTGTTGGCAATATTTAACGTATCTACCCACTAGTGATGTGTGTTGTTTGTATTCGTATTGTATCTGTGAAAAACCATCAAATTTTTTAATTTTTGATAAAAAATCTAATCTTCCGATAAAATGGTATATCAAATTTCTCAGTGTCGTATATGTAGAAAATAAATGTTTTGTTTAATCACACCTACTAAATTTGAAAATTCGTTTTATCGTTTTTTTATTTCATTTATATTTTAATGTATAATTTGATAACATGTACATGCATAAGTGCACTTCTTGAGCAAAAAATTTATAAAATATAAGCGGACACTATAAATCCATATACAGGATGTCCCAAGAAGTAGTGATATACTAAAGCCGGGAGATAGAGGACCTAGAGGGCTATCTGAATCACTCCCATCTATGTTCCGCGATTTTTCGTATTTTCGGAGTTATGATTTTTTTTTTAATTTTTCACCTATCGCCGAGTACGATGAAATTTTTATTTATGGTGACGTGAATTATTGCGGTAGATGCTTGATTTTTTTTGTGTGCTAAGCTGGATAGATAGGCCAATTCAGTATGGTAACATTTACTATCGTTAGATCTTTAAATGGAATAAAAAAAAAAAAATGCCAAGAAAGATAAAATTACCCAGTATGTTCACAATTTCAAGGGCCCTTAAAAAAATAAAATCACATAAAAAAAATTACCGTTTGGCTTTTAAAAACTTGCTCTATCTATCAGGTAGCTACTCTGAAAATTTCATTTTAAAAATTCATAAGGCTCCAATCAAAAAATTGAAATCTAAATGTGGTAAGTGCAATATTTTAATTTACATGACGATCAATGCAAGCAAAGCAAAACCTTTTTCTAAATAAATTTCGTTCTAATCACGCACTGGCCATCAATAGAAAAAGAACAAAAAACAAAAGACGGTTGACGCATGAGAAAATTATAAGTAATTAAAAATTATAATTATAAATACGAAAGTGTGTGTGTGTTTGTGTGTTTTCCGTCTTTTACGCCGTAACGGAGTGATGGATCGACGTGATTTTTGGTATAGAGATAGTTTATGGCCCGAGAGTGACATAGACTACTCTTATCCCGGAAAAATGCACAGTTCCCGAGGGAACAGCGCGCGATAACCGAATACCACGCGGGCGGAGCCGCGGCAAATGCTAGTAATATACTCGTATATATTCTGGCTTACCTATGTATCAAATCTGTGGTTTGAAAATGCTGTTTATGAAATAATACACATTATGATAAATAAATGAAAATTGTGATATTAATCTCAAATCCTATGCTACTATTACTATATTTGATCGAAACTATGACTAAATAACTGCTGGATAACCTAGAAAAATACCTAGTTACTTTCCTCAGAATTATTGACAGATGTAGATGAACCGAGAGTGTTAACATAAAAAGGATCCCATTTGTCACCCTAAAAACCCTAAAAAATGGGTTGCGCGATTTTAGAAATATAATATATGTCTGGAAATATAACTTGCAAGAAGTGGGGCAACCTATGTAGCTTTAAACAAATAAGGTAAGGTTACTTTTATATCAATATTGCTACTCTGAACGGATGCATTTAAAATCACCGAATCACCGGTAAATCCAAAGACATGACAACAAAAATTTGTGTAAAAAATATATATCGCGTTAAATTTCTTACTGGATTCATCTCAACAACGATTTTTTCGAACCGGTTGTAGATTTTTTGATATTCATAAGTGCTTGTTATAGATTGAATTGAAAATATACTGAGCGGCAAAACATCTCGCCCTCAAATTTATTTTCTCACACTGTATAAGTACCAATTGCACACGTAAGCGAAGCCGCAGGTAAAATTAGTGGAACATAGTTACAGCAAAACAAAAAGGGCGATGAAAACTGAAACTTCGTCCGAACTGTTCAGTACAGTTAACAAGAGCATTGTCTATGTGTGTAGTGAATGTAGTTTCTTGAAGTAATTTTCCTTGTACGGTGGCTGCTTTCCCTCGGGACTTGTACACTGGGCGACGAAAGTGTCGCAATTAAATATTAAAAGAAAAAATGTTTTACTGCGCGGTTAAAAAAAAAAGCTATTAGTGTCTTGTCTACTTAGATGAGTGACCAAAAATATCTAAACGTCATAGAGATAGAGAGAGAGAAAGCGAATCATTTATTTACACATTTGATTTCAAAACGCGATTTGCACCGTTGTTCCAAACGAGCAATTCTTGTAAGTATTTTTTTTTTGTTATTTCATTTTAGTAAAGGACTCTAATTTTATTACATATGCTAAAAGGTAGTTTTTGAGGGCGAATAACTGATCTATCTTCGCCTCTTTCCGATCCATGGGAAAACGGATGCTTACGAGTTTTTCGCGCAAAGCTCAATCCCGCAGAAACTGGCGACTGTGGGTTCAAATTTTGCTGGCATTTCCCATTTTTGCACTAATGCCCGGGACGGCCAGACCTTCGTTACTTTATAAAAGCTTATAAAATAACGAACGTTTTTAATGTTTTTTTTTATATTCCTAACACAGGCAAGAACGATCACCAACTCAACTATGACATTTGGGCTGTGGTAAAATAAAATAACGAAGCTATAGCCGTCGCTGGCTGTTGCTCTATAAAGAGAGTCAAAATATCTTTATTCACATATATTCTATAAACTATACATAGAAAGAAAGATACTCTCTCTCTCTTTAAGTGCCTCTCCAACTAGTGAAGGTTAATAAATAAATAAATAAATAAATATCACGGGACAATTCACACCAATTGACCTAGTTCCAAAGTAAGCTTAGCAAAGCTTGTGTTATGTGTACTAAGCAACGGATAAACATACTTATATAGATAAATAAATACTTAAATACATATTAAACATCCAAGACCCGAGAACAAACATTCGTATTATTCATACAGATATCTGCCCCAGCCGGGATTCGAACCCGGGACCTCAAGCTTCATAGTCAGGTTCTCTAACCACTTAGCCATCCGGTCGTCAAAACCGGTTGGCAGTCACCTCCGCATATCTGATTCGGTCTTTTGCCAGTCTAAAAAGCTCCGCGGCGCTCTTAACTCCCGTCCATTCCCGGATATTGCGTAGCCACGATTTCTTCCTACGACCCACTGCTCTTTTGCCTGCCACCTTGCCCATCATTATCAGTTGCAAGAGTTCGTATCTAAGAAAGAAAGATACATTAGATAGTAATAAGAAATAAAAATGGAAGACTAATAAATTGATTAACTATGAAAAAATTGTCAAGTCAGTTTGTCAGTCGGAGTGTGGTAGGGCAGCACCATCATCAAAGCCAAATACGTTCGCTGCTGGCTTCCATTTGTGACGGGTACCTCGAATGCACATGCTAGTCGCTCTAAATATGGAAGTTACCTATTCTCGTATAGCTCTCAGCCAGCCCATGTTGCTCTAAAAATAATGGTACTCAAGTGGCAAGATACAATTGTCTCTCCGATAGTACCTTCCACATGTTGAAACTCCTCCCTAAGCTTTCGGAAATGAAAATTGAAGTGTATGACGGATGCGCACGCTTGCTAACAAAGCTGTTTTCGGGAGCTCAGACATGTTGGTTTAGGATTGACCTCACAGTGGCGCTTCAAACTTATCGCTTATCTGAAGCTCTGCTAGTTTCACAATGTAATTCCATGTAGAGCACGTTTTCGTATAAAAACGTTTACACTGGGCGGCTTTTCTTTAGGAGTTATCGTCCCAGCTCCAATTGTAAGACACATATTTATTTAATTTAATGTTTGTTTTTTATTTTTTAGTAATGCCGAGGACCTAATTTCGATTCAAATCGCTAGTCTTATTTTTCTGGTTTTTCTGTGCATCTTTAATTCAGTTTGTATTTTCGATATGGGTTTTACGGGATGACCGTAAAAGTAACAAAAATTTGGAGTTGAAATACAAAAAGATTCCATATAACAATCTTAATTCAGGTAGAGTGTTCAAACCGCGCGGCTAAACCGCCTAGTGTAAAAGCCCTCTTAATGTCATCCTCCAGGCGTCAAGGTTATAAAGTTGAGTTCGCAAAGTAACAGAGAGAGAAAGAGAGAGAGAAACATTTATTTACACATATTCGATATACTAAAAAAATACATTAAATGGAAAGAAAAAAAAAACATCGAATAGTATAAAGTGGGCCCCACTCAGCATGATGCTATCATGCTACGGCAAGGCGCAACGCTGTTTTTCAGTGGGACCCTTTTAAAAAGTAAAACATATAAAACATACAACACACTATGACGACACGAACGCCAGCGGAAAGAAGTTCGCAAAGAAACTTTCAATCCGGAAGCATGTATGGCAACACTCGATCAGTTTAACCGTTTTCGAAACAGTTAAACCTCAACAAGTCAGGCCAGGATTGTAGTGTAATAATTACAATAAGTAAGTAAGTAAATAAGTGTGTAAGTAATCTGTATTTCACGTAGATGTCTTGTAGAGCGTTCCAAACGCGCGGTTTAACCGCCTAAAGAGAAAGCGCTCTTAATTGCCATCAGTCAAGGGTATAAAGTTGAGTTTGCAAAGCTGTTTGTATTTGGTGTTCAAAACTTGGTTACGTACACAATTTTATTAATTAGTGAATTTGGAGCAAAACTCCGAAGTTTTCTAAATTAGGTTTACCGGAATGCATGGAGAACGAACAAGTTCATTTTGCAAGAAATTTTGTAAGTAATGGCAAGTGACATTTTAATTTCTGTTCAAAATTCAAATTAAAGGTTGTGCCCTAACAAGGTTTATGCCGGTACATGTAAATTAATATAAAATCTTAAAACACCCATTAATAAAATGCAATTAATGAATTATGGATTAAAGAAAGAAAGAAAGAAAGAAAATACATTTATTTAACGCCATAAAACAAACATAGAACAAATAAAGACACACATGACGCTAAATAGGTCCCCACTCAGCATAATGCCACGGCAAGCCGTGGCGCTGATTTTCAGTGAGGACCTTATATCTAAAAACTAACTTAAAAATAAAAATAAAAAAAGATTAAATTGATTGATTTTAAAATTTCTTTATTTTGGAATGGAAATATACATGTAATTATATTAATTAGGATTGCGTTTTAAAACTAATTAGGTTCGGAAAAAAGTATGCCCTTAATATAACCTGTTTGTACTAAAACACTCAAACTTACTATAATTATGAATTACTCGCTGTAGCTCAAGATTTTGTTTGCGAATAATTAACTCATCTCTATCCCGCGGGAACTTACACTATCTCCATGCCAAATTTCATCTAAGTCGGTTCAGACGTAATTCTACGATTGAGTAACAAATTTCTTCAAAAACTTTCTCATTTATAATAATAAATAGGATTTTTGACTCCGTGGGCAAAATATATCATCTGGGCAAAATAATATAACCCTAACCGTTTAAATTGAAATCGGATTCCAGCACACCTAACAAATCGTCAAAGAGATTAGCGAGCGCTATTCAAACATCATACAAACGATTGTTTAGCAGATAGCGCAGTTAAGATGAACATACAAGTGTGTAATCTGGTAAATCGCTGCCCGCCCGCCATCCGGACATAAAGATAACGTGGGCACAGTGCTCTGAAGGATGACGAATGTTTTTGATATGTAAATTTCATAATTAACAAGTATTACTAACAAAAATACATGAAAAAAAATATTCTGTGGGAATTTTGAAAATTTCTACTTAGTGCAGTCGGGGACATAGATATCTATAAATCAGATACAAACATATTATCGTTATATAATGACTTGGTTAATGGCTTTAAAGACACCTTTACATAAATAAGTACACGTAAATATTTTTGGCGTCTTGGTGACTTGCATATACATATATTAAAATGTGGTATAACATATATTTTTAAAATGGGACATTCATTGAGTATAATTTACATTTGATACCCATATTGCTACAAGTACAAAAAATCACACTAGAAAGCGTACCCTTCCTTCAGGCAGAGTAAATAGTAGATTATACAACGAAAGTATAAAACGGGCCATTTTACCCGAGACGTTCATATAGCCACCAGAGGCGGTACGGTGAGGGCGGATGAACACCTCGAGGGAAAAATGGATTAAATGTTAGAGTTTTTCTTGTAACTTCGATAGCGAGAAAACGAAATACCTAGCGACAGTGGAAACAATTTTTCACCTACTGTAATGTATTTTTTATTGTTAACGAATTACTATTATAATTATACATTTTTAGTTTCATTGATCTATTTTGATTGTTTAGATTGGTTTTAGTTTTATATAAATAAAAAAATATTATGTAAAAACTTCTTTTTTGTGGCTGTTTACACCACTTTTTTGCCTTGGTGTTACGATGATTTTACTTCATGCACTAGAGCATAAAAACTCAATTTTTATGGCCTAAATCCAGCATAAACACGAATTGTACGAGCATGAGAAGTGAAAAAGCTTTTTGCGATCTACTTATAGAACAAACACAATTCTATTTATATTTAGATAAGTTTGCAAGTGGCGAGTTATTCACATTAAATAATATTGTAACGGATAACTCACGTCTTGAATCGAGTTAGCTCGACATGTTTCGGGCTATTTCGAAACCCTTCTTCAATAGAGCACGTGACTAGGCGGCTGCCACAACACGCGCACTACGTGCCACCCAAGTTATTATTCATTAAGAGTTATTGTTCATTAAGGCGTTCTAAGGGGTACATAAACTGACTGATGTCCTGGCTAGCTTGTTGTCCTGTCGCTCCGTCTGTCCGCAGTGCAGTTTGCATTCGCCCCGCTCATCGCTGCTTACGGCTGATTGCCTTTTACTATTGCAAGCACACTCAACTACTGTAAAGACGGTTACTATGTTGAGCATATTCTGTTCTGTTTCACGGCGAGCTGTTGTTTTAATTCGGAATAGTGGGATTTTAAGATTCTCTATGGTCATCATCATCATCCCAGCCTATATACGTCCCACTGCTGGGCACAGGCCTCCTATCAGCACCTGATATCTGGGGCTGGGCTCAGTGAGGATTGGGAACTTTACACGCACCATTGAATTGTTGCGCAGGTTTGTGCAGGTTTCCTTACGATGTTTTCCTTCAGCAGAGCTCGGGGTAAATTTCAAATGTAATTCCGCACATGAATTTCGAAAAACTCAGAGGTGCGAGCCGGGGTTTAAACCCACGACCCTCTGCTTAAGAGGCGATAGGTCAAACCACAAGGCCACCACGGCTTTTTGGCTCTATGGTAGGGTCTATAATATGGTATGGGTCAAACCTTGGAAGTTAAATTTGACTCACATCCAGTGGTCAGAATGACTTGAAATTTAGCATCCCTACTCATATAAATTTGGTAACAACATCATAATCTGGCAGCGTCATCCTGATAGCTCGGCCAGGATCGTCTCTGTAGGACGGAACGCCTTAATGGCATCAAACTGAAATTTGCAACGGAAATGTAGATTAATGACAATGCTAGTACAGTTAACAAAATGTAATCATTATCATCGTCAGCCGGAAGGAGAAAAGCCTCCCTCTCAGAACGCCACAGTGAACGACAACTCACCACTACTCTAACGAAGTCGTCAGTCCACCTAGTGGGAGGCCTGCCAACGCTTCGTGTTCCGATTCAAGGTAGCCACTCGGAGGACTTTTCTCCCACAACGGTCAGCAAAAAATATAGTCAGCAGAAAAAGTTTGTATCTAAAATGGCAGTTCTGAAACTTTTAAATAAATAATAAATAAATATCATGGGACACTTGACACCAATTGACCTAATCCCAAACTAAGCAAAGCTTGTACTATGGGTACTAGGCAACGGATAAACATACTTATATAGATAAATACATACTTAAATACATATTAAACATCCAAGACCCGAGAACAAACATTCGTATTATTCATACAAATATCTGCCCCGGCCGGGATTCGAACCCGGGACCTCAAGCTTCGTAGTCAGGTTCTCTAACCACTTAGCCATCCGGCCGTCATTTGTTTCTATGATCTGGAGGAGCAGCTCCAAGTTTACCGCGAGACAAACTCTAGCGTTGTCTCGAGACAAGTCCACAGGTACGCGGCATGGTGCCAGTACACGCGGGCAATATACGACTCCATTCATCCCAGCCCATATACGCTCCACTGCTGGGCACATGTCAAATCAGGCAATGTTGTGGCCAGAGGGCAAAGGTAAAGCAGTTTACGGCATGTTGGGAGTGAAACGTGTTGACCGGATCCGGAACACTGTCATCATCATCATCCCAGCCCATATACGCTCCACTGCTGGGCACAGGTCTCCTCTCATGAGAGGGCTTGGGTCATAGTTCCCAACGGGCCCAGTGCGGATTGGGAGCTTCACACGCACCATTGAGTTGCTTCGCAGGTTTGTGCAGGTTTTCTTACGATGTTTTCCTTCACCGCAAAGCTCGTGGTAAATTTCAAATGTAATATATACGACGATTACATTGTTCAATTTTCGTAACTTAAACAACAACATAATATAATATTTTAGACTGTCGCGGTCATACTAATTTTATGGATTAAATTCTAAAATCAAGGTACGCTGAACATAACCCGAATTTATTACGTACATAACATGTCATAAAACGCATGAAACTAATATTTAAAAAGAAGACAAAAAGAACTAACCTAACATGCCTTAACTAAATAAATATACATATCTCGACTCAAAAAATACGCTCTTCTGGCCCTTAATTCAAGAATTCTGTATTTAATCCTTCTCGCCTAAATTAGGACCTCACCTCAAATCAACAAAGCATTCGAATAACAAAGAGTCTCGGCATCCTACATACACCATACACTAGCGCGTTAGTGCAGTCTTGTACTCGCATTCTGTCTTAATACCTCCATACTTTCATGGAAAGCCTTTAGTGCAGTTTTCTAATGAAAGAAAATGTTTCCTTTAGCCTGAGTTCTGTCTGTGATCATAAATAAGACAGATCAGAAATTTAACCAAATAGATTCCTGTTTGTGGCGGAATACCATTGTTTTGTTTCTATAAGCAATGTCCCTTGCCAACTTTGCCCAACCACTGAGTCAATAGCAAGCAATCAACAAGCTTATTACAAGCTATTACAAGTTATTTACAAGCTTTTATTTAACTGGCCCTGTTTTTTGGGTTAAATCTTGCAAGTTCATACCCACTTGTAGTTGTCGGATTGATTTGAAATGTATTATACTTGTTTTTTTTTTTATATTATTCTGTCCTTCGGAGGACAACATTGCCAGTATCTTGTACTCGTAGATTTTGCCGTTGTACGGTACAAAAATCTAGGAAACGAAATATGAAAGATAGTGGATGAACGATAACGGCGCCATTTGGTATACTTACTTACATATAACAAAAAAAGCTTATTTAATTGAAAATGGTTTAAGTACTTTACTTTAGGAATGATTTGTTGCATTCTGTAATCTTGATTATGTGTTTGCAGAACAAAGTAAAAGTTATATCTATTAGAGATGAAACGGATAGTGGTTTGGCCGGATAGCCGGATATTCGGCCTAGTTTTACGTACAATTAAATTAAACTAATTCAAACATGCGCATGACACTCCGTGCAGGTTGCAACTTGCAACTTGTAGAGTATAATTAATTAACTTAGGGACTGTTTCACCAGCCACTGTTTAATTTTAACTGACGATCAAATATGACTAAATAGACGCGAGACGGTATCACATTTATCCGTCAGTTAAAATTCATCGAAACATGCCCTTAGAATAATAAACTGATGTCAATAATTGATAAACTCATAAATAAATACCAGTTTTTAATCATAACTATATGTTTTTTACCATCCGGTATCCGGCCGGATAGTACGCAACTATCCGGTATTCGGTCGAATAGTAAAATAGTGGCCGGATAGGCCGGATACCGGATACTGGCCGGATATCCGTTGCATCTCTAATATCTATCTACAGGTATAGTCATACTTGTTAGAGACAAAATGCTGCACTTCATGATGAAAGCAAGCCGCTTTGCACAGTGATAGTACAGACTAAACTGAGTGATTTGACCCGCAGCAGCGGAAGTTTCACCCCTTAGGAACAGAGATGGCGCCACTTCTTTAAAAAATGTTTCAAAAAATTCTACAAGCTAAAGTAATAGACCGATTTCAATGTTTGATATCTCAAATGAAAGCTTATTATATATGTTACTTATAAAAAAATTCTGAAAAAATATATACTGTAAACTTCTGGCAAAACACGGCATCTTAAGTTTTTTTTTCTTACTTCATTTGTAGTTTTTACTTGATTTCTTAAAAAAACTGTATGCAAAATGGATGGTTTATTGCACATACATATTACAGAGTAAATAACAAGTATAATAAAAAAAAACGACACCAATACCTTTCATATTCCACGAAATATGAAAGTTTAAATGTGAGCACAAATTTCTTTATAAAATATTTCAAAAAATTCTACAAGCTAAACTAACAAACCGATTTCAATGTTTAATATCCCAAATGAAAGCTCATAACATTCATTTTTTACAAAAAAATACTAAAAAAAATTTTACTGAAAACTTTTGGCAAAAAACGCCATCTCAAGTTTTTTTTTCTTATCAGATTGGTAGTTTTTACTTGATTTCTTAAAATATTGTACGTTTTATGCAACATGAATGGTTTAATACATACGTATATATATTTCTGAGTAAATAACAAGTATTATAAAAAAAAACCGACACCGATACCTTTCATACTTTACGAAATATCTAAGACTAATTGTGCACGCTTTTCTTACAAATAAATTTCAACGAAATCTTCAAGTGAAACGAGTGCACTGATTTTAATGAAAGTATAATATTAAATGAAAACAAGAAAGAAATTACCTATTTTACTGAAAAAAATGAATAAAAAGTATTTTCCTGGTGTTACGAAAAAATATAATTGCTTTAAAATGAGTAATTATTTTTATTCAAAAGTGACTGTATTTGAAGACAAAAAATAAAAACTATATCGTTTCCGGCATAGTTGGTTCTGAAACATATTATATGCTGCTTAGTAGTTGGCGAATTTATTTAAAAATTAGCTTTTTATCTGATAGGACCTCAACTTATAGATATGTCACATACATCAATATTTATCAAATATTTTAATTATAAGTTATAAGTCCTCCTTGGGTTCATCGGCACAAGTAGAACTGAAAAGGAAAAGTCCATTTGAAGTACTTGTGCTATTCCAATACTACAAAATCACTGATCTTTTAGACATGTAAATTTTTGTGCCTACCTCTTGAAATCAGTGGTTAGCATAAAAAATAAGCCTGCAACGATTATTATATTATGGCCGATGTGGTCAAAAGGTTCTCGAATGGACTCCGCGGACCGGGAGACGAGCTGTCGGTAGGCCCTCCAACAAGATGGAGCGACGACCTGGTTAAGATCGCGGGATCGCGGTGGATGCGAAAAGCACAAGACCGGTCTGAGTGGTGAGCCTTGGACGTCTTTCGGCTGACATGATGATTATGATGATGAATATTATAATTAACTTGCTTTTGATTTGTACAGCCACCTTTGCAGGATTTACACTGGGCAGTGCATGGTAAGCTGACCCGACGACACCCACAACGCAGGGTATCGCAGCCAGATTTGCAGCCACAATGATCCAAGATGCTTAATTGCGACCAAATCGCTATCAATACCGATCGTTCTGGAGTCCAACTCTCTTTTGCCTTAGTCCATCCCCAAGAAGATAGACATGGTAAGAAAACTTCTGATTTCAGAGCGTTTACCCAATTATGGCCTGCTTGATAAGCTGCACGCAGTGCATGTTATAGAGAGCAGCTGATGTAGGTGGCAGGCTTGTCACGAGCTTGTTTTTTGAAGATATGATGCTCAAACGGAACACATGTATTGAAATGAAGTTCGTAAATACTTGTTTGCTTCAAAAAATAAGCTCGTGACAAGCCTGCCACCTACCATAGCTGCTCTCCATAAACATGTACTGCGTGCAGCTTACCAAGCGGGCCACATATGGGGAAACGCTCTGAAACCAGAAGTTTCCGTACCATGTCCATCTTGTTGGGGATGGACTAAGGCAAAAGAGAGTTGGACTCCAGAATGGTCAGCAGTTACAGCGATTTGGTCGCCATTAAGCCTCTTGGACTATTGTGGCTGTAAATCTGGCTGCGATACCATGCGTTGTGGGTGTCGTTGGGTCAGTTTTCCATGCACTGCCCAGTGTAAATCCTGCAAGGTGGCTGTACAAATCAAAAGCAAGTTAATATAATATTCGTTGCAGGGTTATTTTGTATGCTGACCACTGATTTCCACAGGTAGGCACAAAATTTTACATGTCTAAAAGATCTGTGATTTTGTAGTATTAGAATAGCACAAGTACTTCAAAACGGCTTTTACTTTTCAGTTCTACGTGTGCCGATGAACCCGAAGAGGACTTATAAGTTATAATTAAAATATTTGATAAACATTGATGTACATATTCTTTTATTTGAAATGTGACATATCTATAAGTTGAGGTCCTATCAGATAAAAAGCTAATTTTTAAATAAATTCGCCAACTACTACGCAGCATATAATATATTTCAGTACCAACTATGCCGGAAACGATATTGTTTTTATTTTTTGTCTTCAAATACAGTCACTTTTGAATAAAAATAATTACTCATTTTAAAGCAATTATATTTTTTCGTAACACC
The DNA here is from genome assembly GCA_037349165.1 of Choristoneura rosaceana. Lineage (NCBI taxonomy): Eukaryota > Metazoa > Arthropoda > Insecta > Lepidoptera > Tortricidae > Choristoneura > Choristoneura rosaceana. The sequence continues at coordinate 4,335,360 of JAZBNJ010000007.1, forward strand.
AGGAAAAAACTTTTATTAATTTTTTTTGTAAAATAGGTAATTTCTTTCTTCTTTTCATTTAATATTATACTTACATTAAAATCAGAGCACTCGTTTCACTAGAAGATTTCGTTGAAATTTATTTGTAAGAAAAGCGTGCACAATTAATCTTAGATATTTCGTAAAGTATGAAAGGTATCGGTGTCGGGTTTTTTTTATAATACTTGTTATTTACTCAGAAATATATATACGTATGTATTAAATCATTCATGTTGCATAAAACGTACAATATTTTAAGCAATCAAGTAAAAACTACCAATCTGATAAGAAAAAAAAACTTGAGATGGCGTTTTTTGCCAAAATTTTTCAGTAAAGATTTTTTTAGTATTTTTTTGTAAATAATGAATGCTATGAGCTTTCATTTGGGATATTAAACATTGAAATCGATTTGTTAGTTTAGCTTGTAGAAGTTTTTGAAATATTTTACAAAGAAATTTGTGCTCACATTTAAACTTTCATATTTCGTGGAATATGAAAGGTATTGGTGTCGGTTTTTTTTTATTATACTTGTTATTTACTTTGTAATATGTATATGCATTAAACCATTCATGTTGCATACAGTTTTTTTAAGAAATCAAGTAAAAACTACAAATGAAGTAAGAAGAAAAAACTTAAGATGCCGTGTTTTGCCAGAAGTTTACAGTATATATTTTTTTAGTATTTTTTTATAAGTAACGTATATAATAAGCTTTCATTTAAGATATCAAACATTGAAATCGGTCTATTACTTTAGCTTGTAGAATTTTTTGAAACATTTTTTAAAGAAGTGGCGCCATCTCTGTTCCTAAGGGGTGAAACTTCCGCTGCTGCGGGTCAAATCACTCAGTTTAGTCTGTACTATCACTGTGCAAAGCGGCTTGCTTTCATCATGAAGTGCAGCATCCGGCCAAAAAATGGTCCTAACAAGTATGACTAGTAGAGACATTACCGATGACGCGTGCCGTGGTTCTTATTACAATGTAATTAATGTCTAATTTTGACCAAATCACGCGCCTTCGTGGATGGAACTAGGTATGCTTATATTTATATAAATTATTTTTACTTGTTATTTGTATAAATGCTTATATTTATATAAATTATTTTTACTTTAAATAGTAGGGGAGTAGGTCCGGTTTTCACCTATTTATAGTCACCAAATATAACTACTTATTACTAGCAAGTAACTTGTAGAAGGAGCTCCATTTTATTGTTATTAAATACGATTTAATAAGTATTTGTTTCGCAGTAAATTAAGATTATATTTGTTAGTTTTTTTCACTTAACGATGGCATCGCATGCCAGCCGTCGTTAGCGAATGTTTTGTCGGTCCTAATGAAATCGTAATTGCAGGAAAACAGAGAATTATACGTGGCAACTACAACTGATCGATCTGTTAAAGATCCGCAGTTAATCTTGTCATTAAGTAAACAGATCATCATCATCAGTTGATAGATGTCCACTGCTGGACAAGGGCCTCCCCCTGAGAAAGCGACTATGTACAACTCGCCACTTGGATCCACCGCTTGCCAACGCGTCGTGTTCTGGGTTTAACTATATCCTCCTTGAAATGTGTATATAATGATGATGATGATGATTGTAAAATCCTGAAGTTTTATTCAACTGCTATACAATATGCGATCGCAGCTGCGGATACAAGCTAGTGTTTAATAAATAGGTATGATAAATAAGATTGGTTCCTGATTCTTCATATTCCTAATTGGTCATATTCCTAATTCGACATTTTCCTAACTGATCATATTCCTAACTCGTCATATTCCTGATTCTTCATATTCTTTACTCGTCATACCATATATGTCGGGGACGGTGACTCAACGGGGTCACACCGTCTTGTCACCAAATTAGATTTAAATAGTATTGATTATAAATATGTATGTTAGTCTGTAAGGTATTTATTGTATGGGCCTAAGTTGCCCGAAATAAATAAATTTATTATTATTATTATTATTATTATTATTATTATTATTATTATATACATTTGCTTGCCATAGAACCAACATAATACAGTGCCAGAAACAGATCAAAGTTTTAGTCGGTTAAGTTAAGGTTATTTCTTATGACCACCCAGAACCGATTCGCGGCATCGGTTTTGGATGGTCATAAACAATAAGCATTAACCTAACTGACTGTAAGCACGTGTTCGTAATTTCATTTGACTGTACAATAACGAGTTAAGAATATAACGAATCAGGAAAATGAAGAGTTAGGAATATGACCAGTTAGGAAAGTGTCGAATCAGGAATATGACCAACTTCCCTACCTAAGCGAAGGGGGAGGGCGGAGGGGGTATCAAAATATATAAAGTTTAAAAATAATGGACGAAATACATAATGGTCATTTGCTATAATGCTATTTTCTGGGTAATTCTCAACTTTACAAGATTTTCATAAAATAAACCTAACCTAACCTAAACCAGTCTGTAGTTTACACGACTTAAAAAGTTTTTTTTAATCAATGGTTTCATAAAAAAAATTAGTATATGTGACCATTATGTATTTCGTCCATTATTCGTTTTAAACTTAATATGTGTATTTTGATACGTTCCTATAAAGCGAAGCTTGTACTACGGAGTTTGTATACAGTTTTAGTTACCTTTATTTTGATTTGTACTGTGTTATGTTTCCATAGATCTGATAAAATCATACTTAAATACATATTAAACATCCAAAACCCGAGAACAAACATTCGTATTATTCATACAAATATTTGCCCTGGCCGGGAATCGGACCGGCCGGATCAAAAACCAGTGTAAATAAAAATACATAAAAAAGCTACTGGAATGTATTGGGGTTAACTTAGGTTCAGAAGAACGGTGAAGCTAAATCCAAGTTGCAACCCGCTTTATTTCAAAAGATATAAGCCAATTATCTCCGTGGATTCAAAGATATAAATAACAATTATACAGATCCACACAATCCCGTGCATTTGGAATTAAACGAACAAACGGCGCAGTTTGTTCAGCCAATGCAAACAGGACTCGAACCCGGTATAATCAGGATTTCTCGATTCGTTAGCTACCGGAGAAGTCGATTTGAATGTCTATAAGTTGAATGAAAGTCTTGTTTTACCGTCGGTTATTTATTCTCAAATTATTGGAAATAAATTTAGAAAAAATGGAGTTATCGTGTTTTTTTATTTCTATGAACTTCAACAGATTCATTGATTTTTTTAAATACAGTAGACAAAACTAACGTGAAAGACGGTAATACAAACACGCTACAAGTAAAACCAATAGGCCTCTGTTTGGACTCTTCTACTAATTTCCGTTTAAAAAAATTTCGGTGCTCACTTACACTTGGTTAGCCACAAAATATTCAAGACACCCTATTTTTTTTTTCTAATCAGTATTCTCCACGCGAGTTCAGTGCGGATTGGGAACACACAAAAAAACTCAAAGTTGCGAATCTCAACAATGTTATAAGATGTAGCTATGTATGTGAGATCGCGGGTGAGCAAAGTACCTAATTGTTATAGTTCATCTTTCATAACTTTTTTCTAAGGACTCAGAAGACAGCGAACACGCGCCAGCTAACAACAGAGCACACATCTCATCGCGGAACAACAGCGATCTCGACGCCGCCTCAACAAGCAGCGGGGTGGCTGCGAGCCGCGGTAACGACGCAGCGCCGACGGTAATTGCAAGCAGAAGCGTTCGCCACTGCCGTCGACACAAGAACTGCTTCTAAACTCCAATTCAATAGAATCTGACAATCATGTAGACACTTCCAGCCTACTAATATGAACACCGGGCGGCCTAGAGCTTTGTGATGTGACTATTATTATTTTTTGATTCTTTTTAGATGATAATCACAACAACAGGGACATATATAATTAAGTGTGCAAGATTCTATTGAATTGTACTTTATACTCCACTGTCTAGGTACGGGCTCCCTCTGAGATCACTGCCCTTAGTGTAAGTTTTCGGTTACAAAATATGTCTCGATCGCGTTCGCGTTAAAATCATAATTTGTGCAGAAACACGAACAGCGCCTCTAGCGGAACCTTTGCGATGTTCTTGTTTTTTTGAGATTTTAACGCGAACGCGATCGAGACGTATTTTGTAACCGAAAATTTAAAAAGAATTTGTTGCATTTTATTCTGAAACTGTGAACTATTAAGGATTTATTTCAAGACCCCTACCCCAGGTGTTGAACCCGATAACGTTAGGTTAGGTTAGTTTTATAAACAATTTGAAACACTAACAGTTTTAGAAAAAAAATGCACATAGCCAAATGAAACATTTGTGAAACGAATAATTTGTAATATAATGTTTTGGTTAGGCATCAGTGAACCTTCGTCAACTATATGACGTTTAAACTACATAACATAAAAAAACTGACAACGAAAACTGCGTGTCGACTAAAATACATTTACGCCAAATGGTAAACCGCATAAAGAGTCAAGTAGAAAATACATAAAAACACGTGGAACGCATCGCTATGTCGCCTCACGCGTCCCCGCCGCGTGGTCCAAGGCACTAGCACCTCGTAAGCCCTAATTACATAAATACAACTTGCATACTTACATAAAAAAATTATAAAATGGCAAAAACGGAACCATTATAGTTTCGCGATGTCTGTCTGTCCGTCCGTCCGCGGCTTTGCTCAGAGACTATCAATGCTAGAAAGCTGTAATTTTGCACGAATATATATGTAAACTATGCCGTCATTACAGTACAATAAAAATTTCAACACAAATTTTCAACTCTTCCAACCTGGTAGTGTGGGGTATTATTGGATAAGTCTTTTGAAATCATTAGGGGTTTTCGATTAAGTGATCTGTTTGCAAAATATTAAATTTTAAAATGCAAATTTTCATTAAAATCGAGCGTCTTCCTCTAAAATCTGAACCGGTGGGTGGAAAAATTTGAACTTACAAGGAAAACTAGAACGGTTTAGTTTTCTTGAGAATCATTAGTAGTTTAAGAGTAAATAACAGCCTAAGGTATAAAATAAAATATACCTAAACTTGGAAACTACCGTACAAAATACGAAATCCTATACGACAGGCTCTTGGCCGGTTTCTTCGAGTCCAGGATATAGGCACAGCCAAGCTTGGGCCCCACTAGATACTACTTTATGTAAACTTTTAACTTAAGTAAAACAATTGTTCGTTTGTTTTTAATTTATTTTTTTAATAAATATTTCCTTTCAGTGTCCGATTCACAATCGCACATACAATGACACATACCTTTGTGTTGTTTATTTGTACCAAATAGTATTGTTGTCTTGTGTTGTGAATAAGTGTATTTTCTTTCTTTCATTTCTTTCTTTCTTTTAAGGTTAGACAAATTCCCGCCTCCGTTTGTCCCTTGGTCCCCCGCCCCTCCAGACTGCACAAGTACTGTGGACCTAGTAGCTAATACTGTATACACTACACACACTTGAGCGCTACTCTTTAGTTACTTGCCTTGGTTGTACTGTCTAATCCCATGCCAGTAAAGTAACTATACTAGGTTTGAATAGGTATTTAACTAAATACAAACAAACTTCAGCTACCAGTTTTGGTATCAATCATTGTAATACAAACTAGACCAGTGTATTTCAATACACTTCAATATATTACGTAAATATTTTTTTTATTTGTCGGGAAGGCAAACGAGCACGTTGGTCTCCTGGTGGTAAGAAATCACCAGGGGTATTGCAGATGCGTTGCCAACCTAGAGGCCTAAGTTGGAATACCTCAAGTGCCAGTAATTTCACCGGCTGTCTTACTCTCCGCGCCGAAACACAACACTGCTGCTTCACGGCAGGATTAGCGAGTAAGATGGTGGTAGCAATCCGGGCGGACCTTGCACAAGGTCCTACCACCTGCAACTGTAACTGTTTAGATAGTTTCATGGGGAAAATTCAATGTTTAAGACACCATTTGACGTTGTTTTGTTTATATTTAGTTACAATACATATCCACACCAAGAATAGCTATGTAGATAATGTAGACGAGTAAGGCTCACAAGCGTTTTGCCCGCTCGTTCCAGTGTGTTATGAATATTGATTCCTACGAAATGGTCCGTTTCTACTAATATACTGAGTGGCAAAACATCTGACCCTCAAATGTATGCAGTAATGGGTAATTTTGTATGTAGAGTGGGCCAAATTTTGTGTCGCTGAGTATACGAGTATAAGGATGAATAAGGAAACTACCTACTTATATCAGAAGTTGACGCAAATAATATAAGGTAAGATAAGATAATTTATTCAATAATTTGCAGTACAAAATAACAATAAATACAATGTTTTACAAAATTCTATGAAACACGTTTGCCTGCACTAGAGTTACTAGAAAACTCTGTGTCGCAGGCTTAAAGCGCTAGCATAAAATAAAATTAAAAATAAATTTATCTAAGCTTAACAGTACAAATAGTTATTATGAAATTATAGAGACTTAAAGAGGTAAAATAGTTATTGTATGCATCAATATTCATAACACACTGGAACAGGCGGGCAAAGCGCTCGTGAGCCATACCCAGATGCACATTATTTACTTACTAGGTTTTGCCCGCGGCTTCGCACGCGTGGAATTCAGTTATCGCGCGCTGTTCCCTCGGGAACTGTGCATTTTTCGGGATAAAAAGTAGCCCATGCCACTCTCTGGCCCATAAACTATCTCTATGCCAAAAATCACGGCGATCTTCGCTCCGTTTCGACGTGAAAGACGGACAAACATACAAACACACTTTCGCATTTATAATATTAGAATGGATTTATTGCCTATCGAAATCGTGAAAGTTACGGGCAACCGGGTATGAGGATGATGATTATGATGATTTCGCCAGAATAAGGGGCTGTTACACCATCCATTGATTAGTGTTAACTGACTGTTAAATGTGATGCCGTCTCCGTCTATTCGCACAAAAAAAAATGAAGACGGCATCAAATTTAACCGTCACTTAACACTAAACAATGGATGGTGAAGCCCCTAAGACGGAAAGTAGATACCCGCAGTGTAAAGTATGATTATTCTAGGGAATTCGTTTTGGTTACCTGAGCGGGGCTGAATAGATCAGCCCGAGTCAAAGGCCGCCAGCTCTTTGATATTTAAGTACTGAATAATATTGTATTGTTAAGATTTCTAGGCAGAAAGAGGGTGGGAAAGAAATCCTTACTATTATAAAAGGGAAACTGAGTTTGTTTGTTTGTTACGCTTTTACACCGTTACAGAGCGACGGATCGACGTGATTTTTGGCACAGAGATAGTTTATGGTCCCGAGAGTGACATAGGCTACTTTTTATCCCGGAAAAATGCAATGCAGGAACAGCGCGCGATAACCGAATACCACGCGGCCAAAGGCTAGTAACTACATAGAAACTACACCTCATCTCGCCCTGAATAAGTCACTGCCTCCTCTAAGAATGAGCGGGCTTGGGCCATGTAGTTCCCATAGCAGTCCCACCGATTTGGAACTCCACACACACCACAAATCTTTTTCGCGGTGTATTCTGTATGCTTAGTGTATTTTACCGTTCACAAAATACGTCTCGATCGCGTTCGCGTTAAAATCTCAATTTGTATAGAAATATGGACAGCCCCTCTAGCGGAAAGTTTGCTCAACAACTTTTGTGAGTGTAAGGTTTGCTGTAAACTATTTCGTCCGCGTATCGCAAAGAAAACGGGTGACGACGCCGCACCGTGGACATGTGGCGGCTACGTATCGACGATCGAACGCTCGATTTACCTCTTCGAAAACGAATGTTTTGTGAAAACAGTTTTTTCTGTTCCGTGGTGAAAACGCCCCACTAGAGGCCCATACAACCTACATCAGTATCTAAATGTGCCAAACTGTATAAGTACAGTGATGATACACTTACTGCGAGAGATTCCATTCGAAGGCGTAGTTGTCTAAGTCAACTTTCTCTATCACTTCTAATAAATAAGTATGTTTATCCGTTTGCCTAGTATCCATAGTACCTACAGCTTAGCTTAGTTTGGAACTAGGTCAATTGGTGTCAAGTGTCTCATAATGTTTGTTTATTATTATTTGTTTTATTTATAGATAGATAGATAAAAACGTTTATTTGGTACTGCAAACACACACAATCAAGATTAGATACAAGGATACAAAACATCAGTCCAGATTTAAAAGTAAACATGTCCTATTGCTTGCGTGCGCTGCAGTGCAAAAGGGCCATGGCTCAGTGCTCAACATTGCTCGGGGGAGCAAAACACTGATTTATATAGTTTAAGCTGAAGATAAATTACTGATTAGCCTAGATAGGTTACATTGTAATGTAATAAAGCACTTTATTTCATTCATTTCAGAATCTTGGAAACGGCCAAAGAATTTCGATAAAATTTAGTATGTAAGGGTTTTCGGGGATGACAATTCGATCTAGCTTGGTCTTATCTCTGGGAAAACGCTTGTTACCCAATTTTAGCCAGTGCAAAGCTCAATCGCTTAGGTACTTGACTCTTTATAAAAAAAACTTGGGATTTCCCAATGAAAATACTCACTCCAAAGCACTACTAACAAACAAACTCAAACTCACGACATTTATTGACAACAAAACACACTACATCACAACAAAAACACATTATAAACATAAATAGGAGAAGAGAGAACAATTAGAGACGTTGTGCTGTAGTGTGATGCCAAAAGGACTCAGCTCAGCATGTGCCGTAGCCCTGTAACCAGGGCTGCAGCGCTAGACCCTAGACCGCTAATCATCGTCATCATCATCTCAACCTATATACGTCCCACTGCTGGGCACAGGCCTCCTCTCGGAATGAGAAGGCTTGGGCCATAGTTCCCACGCGGGCCCAGTGCCGCAGACCGCTAATAATACCTTCATTTTTTTCTTGCCTGCGGCAAAACGATCTTATTTCAAGACCTTCCTAGCCTTCTTCCCCACCCTCCAAATAATAAAGTGGGCAGTGGGCACGTTATGATGCAAATTACAATCCTCATATGCCGCAACAAATAAAAGCAATTTATCGTAATTTTTCTAGCCCAACCCTCGTTACGTGGAATACACGTCGTACTGGGTAATTGCGGTGTTCTGGGCAAGGCAGCAACAGCGTCCTCTATGTTAACAGTCAGGCAAAAGGCACCTCATATAAAATTTCAAACCAGCCAAGAGCGTGTCGGACACGCCCGAAATAGGGTTTCGCAACCATTACGAAAAAATTAAGTCATATTTTTCTAAGGATTTCGTATTTTATACGAAATCTTCCAAGTTTTTGTCGGCATAGTTTACATATATATTCGTGTAAAATTACAGCTTTCTAGCATTGATAGTCTCTGAGCAAAGCCTCGGACTGACAGACAGACAGACATGGCGTAACCGTAGAGAGAGAGAGAGAGAGAGAGTACAGCATGAAAACTAAAACATGAAAATCGTGGACCTATAGTGTCTTCTCAACTCAACCCCAAATAACCAACAAAAAGTTGGAAAACCCCCGACTTTGTCACTTCAAAGTTCAATATCTCAAAAACGGCTAAACCGATTTTGATAAAACATGTCTAAGAACCATCGCTAGAAAACCTACTTTCAATTACCTCCGCGTTCAAATCGGTCCAGCTATTTAAGAGCTACGGTGCCACAGACAGACACACATAGAGGTCAAACTTATAACACCCCTCTTTTTGTGACGGGGGTTAAAAAACGGTAGGTATGGCCAACTGAAAGGAATAAAAAAATCCCGAAAGAGGCCTTTAACATTAAATAATAATTAAAGCAAATCGTACCTACTATATACTATAATTCAGTTGTTAGATTTTCCCTTTTTCCTACAAATTATACAGTAGTATCATCAAAGTTATCAACCAACTAAATCGTGAGTCGCTAGTCGTTAGTGACATAAAAGTTGTTTTGCATCTTCGACTAAACTTCAAAGTGTAAGAGAAATAAAACAAAACTGCTTAGGTAATTAATTTTAAAAGTCGCTGATCTGCCGTAAATCGTCAAAGAGTAAGATCAAATCGTATTTTTTAATTACCGCGGCGTAAACTGCTTCAAATTTGCAGGTGGTAGGACCTTGTGCAAGGTCCGCCCGGATTGCTACCACCATCTTGCTCGTTAATCCAGCCGTGAAGCAGCAGTGCTTGCACTGTTGTGTTTCGGCGCGGAGAGTAAGACAGCCGGTGAAATTGCTAGCACTTGAGGTATTCCAACTTAGGCCTCTAGGTTGGCAACGCATCTGCAATACCCCTGGTGTTGCAGATGTTTATGGGCGGTGGTGATCTCTTGCCACCAGGAGACCCACTTGCTCGTTTGCCTTCCAGTCGTATTAAAAAAAAATTTAGTTGTCTTACTGCTCACGCATGCTCCACTGTTATAGGCCGGTGTTAATTATAAAATAATGAATGTTTTAACGGAATTGCGTATTGTCCCCTTTAATTAAGGTAGTCAAGCTCCGCGGCTATTGTGTTTTTGCGAATTATTAATTAGCCTTGTTGATTTTGAGTCTAATTTGTTGAGAAAAGTCATTGTCATTATTGTTCCTATTTTCCTGGTTTCGTAAACCAAATAAAGACTCAAAGTACCAAGACGAGATATCCATACTAATATTATAAATGCGAAAGTGTGTTTGTCCGTCTTTCACGCCGTAACGGAGCGACGGATCGACGTGATTTTTGGCATAGAGATAGTTTATGGGCCAGAGAGTGACAGGCTACTTTTTATCCCAGTAAAATGCAGTTCCCGAGGGAACAGCGCACGATAACATACCACGCGGGCAAAAGCTAGTGGTGTAATATAAGAGTCGTGATAAGTCATTAGTGGTATTTGCGATAGATGGCACTACACGTCACTATTCTGCCGCCTTAAGGAGAAAAACCATAAGTGACATTTTTTGCAAAATTTACTTTTTACCATCCTCGTACTCAGGAAAAAAAACTGATTACGAGGCTGGTGAAAAGTCAATTTTGCAAAAAATGTCACTTATGGTTTTTCTCCTTAAGATATTATCTTCTCTGTGCCTTAAGGCAGCAGTCAGTATGCAAGCGAGTGAGATTTTTGGTAGGTTGTTCGTATTCCCCAGTGGTTCAGTTGGTAAAACACCTCTGGCGCTAAATCCATAGAATGTTCCAAAACCTGAAAAAATCTTAGTTTTCGCAAAAGTACCATCAGTCAAATAAGTAGTCTATCAATTTTTAAACAAGTTCCTATCAAATGAATATGTCACTAAAGTCGAACTTTCAAGTTGACAGACACATCTATTGGCGTTATTGTTTTATGAAATGCAAATGATTATCAACTTTAGGGTGGTAGACGACATATTTGGCTGATAGTACCTTTATAGAACACTAGCCTTCAGTAAATAAAAAGCAGCGTATAAAATACTAATTTAATTTATTAGTTCATTGGAGGTATCAATTAGTTTGTACTAAATTCGTTAAGCCTCACATATATCGACAATTTCATTGTTAATTTACCTACACACATCCAATAATACTATGAATATCACAATCTACCTACTCTTGACAATTGTCACAAATACACAAAGTACTTAATAAATTACTAACAAAAATTATTTAAATAGCCATCACATTAAAATTGATAACAGGATTAAATCCTTATTCCACAACATAAACATCATAATCACCATCATCATGTCAGCCGAAAGTCGTCCACTGCTGGACATAGGCCTCCCCCAAAACTCTCCACTCTGACTGTTGTTGTGCTAAACATAATTCACAATAACTAACTTAACTAATATTGAATGGATGTTTTGGATACATGAAAGATGTCACTAGCGCGTTTTGGAGTGCACCCCGGCTAGTCAAAAGAAATGTGGGCAGACCGCCTGCTCGATGGTCCGATGACATTGTGGAGACAGCAGGACCTGTCTGGAAGAGAGAGACAGATAGTCGATCTGGATGGAGAAAGGTTGGAGAAGTATGCCCAACGGTGGGCGAAAACACGCTGAAGAAGAAGAAGAGAAGAAAAGATGTCATTGTGTTTAATTGAGTTTGGGTCACCGACACAGCCAAGTGAATTAGCTTGTTGAACTCATATAGCACAGATAACTATGCAAAATTTCTCGAATAGAGACCGCGGATTGGGAAGTGATGTTATATGGATCTGAGACAGGGTGCTTCACTGTAATCTTTTTAGCCAGATGGTCTCGTAAGCCGCGGGTTCACGGTGGACGCAGGCAACTGCCAACCTAAGCAACTGAAAATGAATATTATAATTTTAATGGTTAGTCATTAAGTGAAATGTAGCTACAGTTACACCCACTGGGTAAAATTGTATTGATATTATTGTATTGCATAACATCAGCATGTACCTAATACAAACAATTTATGGCTTAAATAAATAAATAAAAGGTCTATGGGGGGAGGCCTATGTCTAACAGCGGACATACTACGGCTGATATGGTGATTGATTGAGGCTTCCTCCAGGAACTAGGTTGGCACGCACAGTGCCTACGGCCAATGACACAAAGCTTCAACCTATACCAATATCTAACCTACGTCCACTACCGAGTCTTTCAGCAGACGTCTTCTCCTCAATACAGTATGTAAGTCTTTCTGATGTCTTCTGGTAAAGCAAAAGTACCAATTATCTCCGTTCAATCAAATGTTTTTAAAAGGTTTGGCATTGAAGTCTGTCTTTTAACCGCAAAAGCCTCTTGTAAATGCTCAGCTTGTTGTCTGTGAATGTTGTCTTCTGGGGATCCAAGTTCTCCTGAAAAAATGTTTAAGACAATGATAATCATTATGTATTTTGCATTTTTTGACTTCAAAAAAAGGTTTTCATCCTAAAATAGCCTATACAAAAAGTCTCTATGCTCTTGATATAATGAAGATGTTGATTAGGGTATTCCTTACCAAGCACAAAGCCTCATACCAAATACCACAGTATTACCAGCGTGAATTTGTGTTACTTACATTAGGAAAAAAGTTGAATTCAAAGAGGTAAATTTCAAAAAATGTAGCTGCTACAATGACAGGTCCAGATTTCCTTTCGCAAACATCTAGTTGTAACGCATATTTCCCATCAGGCAATTTGGCTATATCTTCAAATATGGGTTTGGTAGCTTTTATTTGACTAGAAAGACGGTACAGCAGAATCTCACCACTCCGAGTTCCAATTATAACTATATCCCCATAGAAAAATATAGCAGTTATCACAGGGAAATCTAAGTATAAGTGCTGATATATATTTGTTTCTATCTTGAACAAAACTCGGGAATAGCAAACGAAATTCTTATCGTCTATTGCTACCGTATGTTTCACCTGTTTTAACCATTCAGCTGGTATGTTAACAGGTTTTACTGTTTTAAAAACATCGTTTTCTATAGCTACGATCTTCCCACAGTCCGTAAACAAGTATAAAGCATTATTGTTGTACTGCATCACCTTTATATCGTAATCACAGTTCAAAACAAGCTTTGAAGCTAAATTTTGGTGATTCAAATCACATTTAAAAACCTCTCTGTTGTTGAAGAAGTATAAAGCGTTGTATGTTAAAACGAAGTCGTCAGCTTTGAAGAATGCCTCCGACATATAATCAGGATTGGTGACAGTTCTCTGGATCAGCAATCCTGATTTTATTAAAATAGCCGAAGCGTAGTCATTGTGAGATACTTTAAAGCAGTTTTTCTCTGGAACCACGACTGGTACGTTTCTTAAAGTATGCATATCATAAAGAACGATACCTCTTGTGTCTTTTAGGGGCAAAATGCCGTTGTCAATTTCTAATGCATGTGATTTATCGTGAAGGGTGAACTTGTAAAACTCTTTCATTGTTTTATCGATATTCGCAATTTTGTGCCATGTTTTTAGGTTCTTGTAGATGCAGTACCAGGAGATGTCTTTGCCAGACTTCTTTCTTGCTATATTTGAGGAGTTCGGGAAATCATTCTTGCTAAAGGCTTGCCACAAGAAGTCGGAAGAGTCTATGATTTCTTTCCAATTTTTACTTACTCTCCGACATATACCGAGCGTGGGGCCGTCTGTTTTTAATAATACTTCAATAAAGGATTCCAACGGCAAGTCACTTATTCCCAGCATTTTCTTAATAATTCAAATTTCCTTCTTTATTTTTCAAGGAGATATCGAGTCATATTTTAAACACGAAGGAAACAAATAGATGTCAAATTACCCACTACCTTTAGAAAGCCTCGAATTTCTTTAATTTTATCCATATCTACCGCATAATGTATCACAATAAATTTAAATGAAAACTTTGTTTACATTTTTATCTATTCATTTGGCAGAAGAAGCACTCGTGATTTTGACATTTACTAACTTGTCAGTTATTATTATGTTGGCAGCCCGGTACCGATGCTGTCTGAGTCACAGAAAATTCCGTCCAACATGAGAGAAACGATAATGATAAAATTAATAAAGCATGCGTAGATGAAAAATGAAGCTAAATTGCAGCTTTCTTTTGTTTTGAAAGTACAATACAGATAGTAAAAAATAATAACAAATCAAGATTACGATTTGGAGTCTTTTTGTATTTTTTTATTTCAACTCCAAATTTTTGTTTCTTTTACGGTCATCCCGTGAAAGTTTATATAAATTTCAAAATAATAAAAATATATATATTCGGAGTTGAAATAAAAAATACAAAAAGACTCCAAATCGTAATCTTGATTTGATTGCTTAATAGCGACATCTCTTGTCCCTGGTGAACGGATAGTTTCGATGGGAGTGAAAAATGTTTCTCGTTGAGAACGTAGATCATAGATGGCGTTAGTGTCGCTGCTAAAGTGACTAATAAGAATCCAAGTTGAAATATGGGTGCATAGGAAAAATTCGTGTCTAGTCTCCTGTCCAGTGGTGGTGTAGGGGAATAGCACGCAGCACGGAATGCTGAGGACCTGGGTTCGATTCCCAGCGCTGATCTATTTTTTCTGGTTTTTCTGTGCATTCATGTTTCGGCTTGTGTTTTCGTATGAAATAATAACAAAATTACAGGATGTTGAAAATAGCCTGAATGGCTTCGAGAAAAGTATGGTACGGCCGTTCCTTTTGTTTTGTTTTGCTCGACTTAGCAGGGGCCAGTTAATGGAATGTATTGGGTAATCTTCTGGGGTGCCCAAGAACTGTGATTCCATTCTGGATCCATGCGTAAGGACCCTTAAGGATGCGCCTGTGGGAGGAGTGTGCGTGCTTTGCTGGGGTTCTCTGGTCTGTGACGACATCGTGAGAGTTGCGGGAAACCGGTGGATGCAAGTGACGGGTTGTCGTTCATTATAGCGCCTTACAATGCCACTCGCCCTTGGGAGGCCTTTGTTTAGCTGTGGACGCCTTCCGTTTGAGACTGATGATGATGATGATCTCTGGTCATGGATGCTAATAACTTGACTCGACACGGATTAAATTGGAGATTAAAGTTATAATACTCCTTGTTTTTTTCCCCGAACTTCACGTTTCTACAATAGAAGCCATAGCATGTTTGTAAGTATGCACAAAAATTTTCGTTTGTGCTAATCAACAGACCTTGACGGAGGAAAATATCGTGAGAAAACCTGCACATAACTGCTAATATTTCGAAGTTTCAGTTTCAAATCCGCATTGGGGCCGCGAGGGAACCACGGCTGGGGGAAAGCCGGTGCCGTGTAGTGGAACATACATACATACAATTATAAGCTGAAATGATGATAGATGACTAATCTTCTGATTTCGCTTGAACTGGTTATTTCCAGTATTATAGAGTATGAGGTAATAAATTGAAAAAATATATATATATAACCCAACAATATTTTTAATTCACCATAAATCAATAACACAACAAATTGATCTAATATTAAGAATAAAATCATTAAAGCAAGCAACTGATATAATAATAATTATGTAGATTAAGTACATACAATAAAGAGTTCCAGAGGTTTTTGTTTATTTCCTTTTATGGCAACACTTTAAATTCAATATAAACGTTATACAAAATTTATGTCAAATAACGGTAAAAAGATTTAAAAACCTGAGAAACACCTACTTTCACAATGCCGTAGGAATGATTAGTAAGTAATAAAAATAAATCACAAACAACAAATTTATAAAACCGGAATCACACCAATATTACTGTTGAATATATATTTACCGAGTTACCGACTAGGTACACTTAGCATAGAACTATTGTCATGTCATGAGCTCATGGCCTATGCAGACATGTTTACAATGTAACTTACTTGGAGACAGTATTCAATATTAACTATTACCACTCCCTGGGGCTACCCATCTGAATATCGAATGTTAAAATCCCTACTAATATTATAAATGCGAAAGTAACTCTGTCTGTCTGTCTGTCTGTTATGCTTTCACGTCGAAACCACTGAACCGATTTTGATGAAATTTGGTATGTAGGTAGTTTGGACCCCAATGATCAACATAGGATACTTTTTATTCCGGTAGAGGGCGCCATCGCGCGATAACCTAGATCCGCGCAGACGAAGTCGCGGGCATAAGCTAGTATCGGATATATTAAAATATCAAATGGGTCATAATATCGAAAGGTTTATTTTCTGCAACCGAAAACTTTTCAGGATTGTTTGAAACGGCATCGTATATTTATAACAATCTTAAAAAAATACATAACAAATATACCTTTTCGATAATAATATTATATTTTAACATTCGATATTTAATAATTAAGGCTAATTCTGACAAAATCACGCGTCTTCGAGGATGGCACTAGGTATACTCAGATAAAAACACTTAAATATATTTTAACAGATAAAAAGACGTTAAAAAAATTTAGAAACTATATTTTATGAAAATAATATTAAATAAAAACTAATCAATTTGTTATTCACTTGCGGGCCCTCAACTCTGAATGTAGGGTACTTTGCTGGCGCGAGTCTTTCGAATACACGCAAAAGCCACCGGGCGAATATTCGAGCGTTTTGACCGCGCGGTCAAACGTCATTAGCGTCCCACGTTTATATAGCACAACAGAAAGACAAGCCACAAGAATTTTAATCACGCTAAATTCAGCATTGGCATTGTCTTAAATTTTCATAAAAAAAACAACCCTGAGCATTAGCTCTTTTAATAACACCTGTGAAGACACTAATGACAAAAAAAGCTGCAAAAACGCTGAATATACGCCCCGCCGTGCGGCTAAACAAATGTCATACCCCACACTTCATCCTTGACCACGGCCACTGTAATGTAGCCGAAACGTCGAGGTAATTATTACTCGTTGTTGATGTGATAAGTCCAAGATGTGGTGATGTGACATTCGAATTTTTTTTTTTACGATTTTGTGTGAAATTAATAATTGCTAAATTGACAATGTACACACACTTACTCATCATATCACTACTATTCAAACAAAATATCATTTCATAAACTCGTACAATGTTATTGCTTACACAATATCATGATTTGATTAGCTTAATACTACAATAAATAAAAAAGTAAAAAAAATTAAAGCTCACTACTCTATACTCCAATTCAATAGAATCTAACAATCCTGTAGACACTTCCAGCCTACTAATATGAACACCGGGCTACCTAAGACTTTGTGATGTGACTATTATTATTTTTTGATTCCTTTTAGATAATAATTGCAACAACAGGGACATATATAATCAAGCGTGCCCACGTTATGGTGTGTTAAATGTGTAGAAAATTGTCAGATTCTATTGAATTGTACTTTACATACAAATGCCAAAATGTTTTATTAACATTGGAATGAGGATACTTCTATATTAAATTAATTTTAATTTACAGGAACAAAAAAAATATTTGAAAATGCCAGTCAGGGTGGATGTCAAAGACTTGAGACCTCAAGGCCGGTAATTAAAATCTGTGTGACAGTTTTTCGTTTTATGGAATTTTTCGTGTCACAACGGATCTTTTTTCTGTTAGTCGTCTTTTAATGGTAACAATTAACGCTGTTTAATTTCTTGATCTCCACCTGTTAACCTTTTTATATATAATCTACCAAGTAAGTACTTTACCAGTTCTATATGACAGTTCCTACATTTAAAAATAAGTTTTTATTAAAAATTATATTTTTAATACAATCTTGTTTTGCTGATGTGCTTTTCGTTGACTATACTTTCATTGTCATCCAACTTTCAATCTGACCACTGGAACTTTAAATTCACTTGCAAGATTTGATATATAAATATTACATTAGTGTGTATATATTCGGGTCACAAATTGAAAGTTAATAATATGCTTGTAAAATAGTCCTTGATATTTCAAACCGTACGAATGACATTGAAACTCATCGTGGTAAAGAAATTTCTTGGTTGATTCTACAGTGAATCAGTCACCTTTTTCGTTACAATGAGGGCTATCGCGTCTGAATTCACCGCTAGAGGCGCTAGTGTAGCGAGATGTCTCCGAAATGTCAAATGTCACTGTTTTTGGGTGAGCTACGCGGGTCTATTTATAATTTGAATATTTTTTTGAATATTTTGCAATAGCTGAAATTAATTATGGCAATTATGCGTCACGGGGCAATGAATATCTGTGTTTTAAGACACACTACACGTATTAGCTACTACTAAACTAAATATTGAGGTATCAAAATGGAACAGTAAAATTATTGAAAATTATCGAAGTGCGCGTTGCGATAGGAACGTAATTCGTTTAAAAGTGACTGATAATTTTATTATTCTAAATTAACACTTATGACTACGTAATAGAGTTCAGCTTATCACCTATTCTTGAGCATATTCGAAACGACTAGCATAGTGAAGCTACCTATTAAAAACAGCGTCGCAGGGATAGAAGACAGCAGTTTGTATCTTTCTTCTGTAAAAAAAAAACATCGAATATCACTATGGAATCGGCATAATGGCGGTTTTACATTATTACATCAGTTTTTCTTGGCAGTAGCAAATGTCAGCAAATTAAAAAAAATAAGGACTGGCAACACATTTCACTAATAAAAAAAATAACGTAACAGGCGACACACATGCGCGCAAACATTCGTACATTGTACAAAATAAAACGAAAATTAATGAAAATAGACACAATGGACTGTATTCTTAAATCAATGATTTTAATAAATTCAGAAAGAAATTCAAACACTAAAATGATATATTTTTGATCAAACACTTGCAAGTGTGAATAAACTAATGTAAATTTGCAAGAAATAAATTTCGATTTACATTGCTGCTTGTTGGACTGATTTTTAGTGATGCCAGAACGAATTATTGCGAGGCGTGGTTACTTTAAGATTCGCTGATCACTAGCCTTACATTGCAGCCATTGCAGGCCAATATATCCTTACAAGCTACAAGTAATGTCTGACCGAACATTTCATTTCGGTTTCGAAGAGAGTTTTTAGTTGATATTTCGGTTAAGGCAGAAAATATACAGAAAATTAGGGCCTAAGCTATTTGGCGCGGCTGCACGGCGCAGGCGCGGGTGCAGGTAATATCCGTCGCACGCGACGCGCGCAGTTAGCGCTGCTCATACTATTTTGAAACCCCGACGCAAAAAGAGGGGTGTTATAAGTTTAACCGCTGTGTGTCTGGCTGTGGCATCGTAGCTCTAAAACGGATGGACCGATTTGAATGCGGTTTTTTCTATTTGATAGCAGGTTTTCCAGCGATGGTTCTTAGACATGTTTCATCAAAATCGGTTCAGCCATTTTTGAGATAATGAACTTTAAAGTGGCAAAGTCGGGGGTTTCCCAACTTTTTGTTGCAAAAATTGCGGAATTTTTCATACAGGAAAATTTCGGATAGTTCTCACAATTTCCTATGGGGTTGAAACTTTCCGTTTATTAAATTTTGAATTTCCTATATTTCTTGTGAAAATTTCCAGAAATTTCCGAGAACTTTTTGGAAACTTCCTGCAACTTGCATATATCTGTAGCGTCCACTCGCTATGTAAACCGCGTCAATTAGCGTAGGCCAAGCCGAAACTGGATTCGAAGGCTTTAGTGCAACGTTCAACATCATAATACGGCTCTGCGTGTCCGCGTATTTAGAATAGCCCTTGAATAGTTTCGATTACGGTTTCGATATCAGGGCCATCAACTTTTTTACCGACACTAATCCGCACTACACATTTTTCAAATAATCGCGGATTTTTGTAAGTAAACATGTTTTTTCTGTAATTTAATAGATGGTGTACATGAATACTTCCCTTGTTCCTTACAGATAACCATGGCCAGATAACTGGTAATGTGCGAAGAATTTTTTTCTTCCAGTATAACTAGTTATCTCCGGGGATTTTTTTTTCCCCACAGATAACTGGTTTTTTTTAACGGTTGACTCTTACGGACTTTCACGTTTATAATATTAGTAAGAAATGCATTTATTAGTTAGTATAATTGACTTTTATTGTACAGTAATGAAATAGTGCAAATAAAGAGTCCTTAGAGTCAACCGTTAAAAAAAACCAGTTATTTGGGGGAAAAAAAAATCTTTGGAGATAACTAGTTACATGGAAGTAATGGATTTTCCTTACAGATAACCGTTAAAAAAACAGTTGTTATCTGTGGGGAAAATAAAATCTTTAGAGATAACTAGTTATACTGGAAGAAAAAAAATCTTCACAGATTACCAGTTATCTGGCTATGGTTATCTGTAAGGATCAAGGGGAATACTTGCCATCCTACGTAAGTTTAACCTATTAAGCCGTGAATTATCTTGTCGGAAGTACGACTTTTTGGTAACGCATGAGACGCCCAAAGTGTCGGTAAAATAGTTGATTGGCCCATCAGCTGAATTTGAAATGTAAACCGAAATTGGGTTGCAAATAGTCGGTTGTAACCGTCCATAAAGTACGTCACACCTATTTTGACCATTTTTATTACTTTATGTTTATTTTTATTAGTAAGTAGTATGTGGCAGTAAAAATGGAATATATTTTCAACCTTGCTAATAACAAATACTTGTGCCTTTGTCAAAAAATAATATTTTCCAACCTTATTAGTCAGACAAAACGTAGATGACGTTTAAAGATTAAGGTCAAAGGTCAAGGCCAAAGGTCAAGGCCAAAGTTCAAGGCCAAGTTAGAGGTCACGGATAATATGTAACATCCCGTAACACAGGATGTTTTCTAGTCAAGGTTTTATATTGTATCAAAATGTAATGTTGAAAAAACCTAAAGGCGTAGACAAATCAAAAACCTTTTTAAACAAAATAATACTTTTATTCAATATTCCAGTTAATAGCAGTCTTATTATTATGTTAGTAGGACTACATTTATTTAAAAATAATACAATTAACGTAAAATCTTCTTTGTAAAAACTGTATATCACACACATTATCAAATTTAACCCTATTTTGCAGTCTAATAGTCCTTTTCGAGTGGACTCAAGTGATTAAGTATACTAATTACAATCAACAATGAGATCATCGGTTAGTTTTATGCTTTTAGGACTTTTCTACCATAATAAGCCAAATATACTTCTAGCAGAATATCACAATTTTTAAGTTAATAATTAAAAAACTTACCAAATAGGTCTAAATTAATGTAAGTAACGAAACAAAAACCTAAAATTTAACAATAATCTGTGTGTGAT
The DNA here is from genome assembly GCA_037349165.1 of Choristoneura rosaceana. Classification (NCBI taxonomy): domain Eukaryota; kingdom Metazoa; phylum Arthropoda; class Insecta; order Lepidoptera; family Tortricidae; genus Choristoneura; species Choristoneura rosaceana. The sequence goes on from JAZBNJ010000007.1 coordinate 4,356,791, forward strand.
AAACAATTTTTTTTTTCAATAGAAACAATCGCATTTGACATAAAAATGTTCAAATCAGAAACTAACTACAATACAACAGAATAAAATAACACTAATGTCTTTTTAAAACAACACCTTTACATTTTTTCACATAACATTTTTAACGCGAATACGCATTCAAATATGTAACGCTTTTCATAATTTACTAGCCAGATTACTTAACGACACATTTTTACTGCCTGAAAAAATATAAATTTCAATTCAAATAAACAAATTTCAGTTCATTGTAAGTAAAACAGCCCCATATAGCAAGCGTTCAAACCACCGGCCAATTATAAAGCGAAATATTTATTTATAAAGATGCGAAAACTCAAATCACTTGGAAGAATATCACTATTTCATAATGTATGTCTATTAAGTTGGTACACATTTCAAAAGGTATGTCCTATGGATCAATCATGATTTCAGACGATTTGCAGAGACCTTAAAAGGTCTTTAAGGTCGCGGGTGAGCAAGGAAATTCTTTTAGTTCATTGATATGGACCTCCGCAAAGTAACACCTGATTCAATAAATGATTTGCAGATACGTTTATGATTCAAATGTGATCAAATTCAAATATATTTATGGTGTGCAATAAAGAATATTTGTATTGTATTGCATATTTTTTCATACTAGACCATAAACAGCAAGTTTGAGCAAGCCATCTGCAAACAACGGACAAAACACACGGCAAAAATGTGCGCGCGCCGTTATGCTTACTGCCATACACATACCAATAAAATAACCGGCCACTTGAGTTGGCTGTATACAACTTGTGCCAAATTTTCCATGGTCGTTTTAACTTTTTAAACAGTTTAAGACTCGACAGTAATGGAATTTGTATGCGATATTATTGTCGCGCTAGCGAGCAAGCAATCTTTTTAAATTTTAAAATTTTCCCTAACCGTAAACTATGCACTTCGCCTTCTGATAAATACTATACAACTTTGGACGGCATTAAAACATAGTATACTTTTTTTTATTCCAATATTCTCACGGGAAAGGAATAAAATCGCTAAATAACAACCTCTGGGCTTAAAATCATTAAATTTGGTATGTAGATAGCTGGACATCAACACATAAGTTTACTTTCTATCCCGATATTCCCACGGGATAGCGATAAAATCTCGAAATAATAACCGCTGGGTTTAGAATCGTGAAATTTGGTATGGATTTTTTAATTTAACGTCAACGAAAACCATAATGTAATTTTAGAGAATTCCCACGGGAATTAAAAAGTATCCCGGAATTTCAATTCAACTGCTGTATCTAATGATTTATAGGTGCGAAGCCGCGGGTAAACGCTAGTATTTACGATAAAGTTTAGGTAGACTATATCAAATTCCAGGGTAGGCTGCGATAGTTTGCTCTCCAGCAGCGCACTGCCTGTCTACCCTAGTGCCTACTCAATGCACGCAACACGTGAGTGCCGTATGTATGTATGGATGTATGTATGGTATGTGTGTATGTATGGTTGTTGGTTGGTTGACAGTTTAGTGTTGGTCTTTTTTGTTGCACAGTTTTTTTGCAATAATTTGTCAACAGCTTTTACTTCGTATTTACAGTTTTCCGAAACAACCCGTACTAACTAAATACCAGTGAACCACATTTTGTCGCAAAGGGTACTTGGGCTCCTAAAAGATCGAGCGTTATTTGCTTACATTGTTTTGAGTTTTATCATGCTTCAGTGTTTACAAATGAAAAAAGAAAGAGTTAAAGAAAATTTATTGTATTGTAAATTATAAAATAAACATGTTCATGAAAATTATGTTTGTAATTATTATTTGTAATTATGTTTCAATCTACTGATGGTGTAGAGTGTCATCATCATCATCATCTCTGCCTACATACGTCCCACCGTGGAGCACAGGCCTCGTCTAACAACGAGAGGGCAGCAGCAGAGCAGTCTTAGTGCTCTTCATCATCTGAACATAATTGTATTGTAACACTTTAGTAGGTGTTTATATATTTTTAATCACCTATATAGCTTCATGTTCCTAGGACTTTCGACCGTCCAAAGACGCGGTGCATAACCCTAATCTGCAAATTTAAAGGTTCGCCTTTCATTACATATTTATTTCATAGGAATTTGTACGATTACCTTAGGGGCGCTAGTAATCAACAGTACTTTTTCACATTGCGCAGGAAATGCCCTGCTAAGATCCGACCTGGGTAAGATCGCGGGATCGCGGTGGAAGCGAAAAGCACAAGACCGGTCTGAGTGGAGATCGAGCCTTGGGGGAGGCCTATGTCCAGCAGTGGACGTCTTTCGACTGACATGATGATGATGATGAGGAAATGACTAGCTTTACAGCCCTAATCATCGGTAGGACAGTTAGAGTTCACTTATAGCCAGCCTTTGATAAAAGTGGTACTTACTTGACCACTACATTTAGTGACCCTCTTATTTAGCTTTATAGACGTATTGATCTAATTAATCATATTTCTACAATTTTCTGTCATTTAATTACGAATAGGTGAATCCGCGTTGAAAAACTATTAAAATTCATGAAAATTGTAGTAAATGACACTTTCTTTCAAATATTGTAATTTAATTTCAGTTATCCATTCTTTCTTTGATGCCTATTGAATCGGTCTTTACACATGTCACATCACTAGTTCGAGTGTTAGTGTGATTTGATTACAAAAAAATATCTATTCGTGTATGTGTTTTATTTGCATTTGTGTCACGATTTTGTTTTGATAGGCGTCCGTAGGAACACAAAAAATGTGCAAGCATAGAAATGTTTAGAAGTGTGCTATACGTGTTTCCTCGCCCCCGGTCGAATTGGTAGAAAAAGTCGTAGATAAAAGTACGAAATTATCTAAGACCCATGATCATGAATGACGCTAATAGGTAATCTAACGTAATTTAGGGTGTATCAATAACAACGGAGATAGATATTATAATCTGGTACCATAACATGAATAGCATTTTACGCAACCAATTCTGAATAAGAAACATTCTAACTTTCGCATCTCTACAAATAAAAATATCTAAGCGATTAGATAATCTGAACATCAAAATCCACTTTACCGACCCAACAAAGGTTAAGTCAACGATGTATGCGTGAACTTGTTACAAATAGTTTTAAATATGGCCGGTAGTTTCTCCAAATGCATCCTCTTCCTCAAGCTAACACCGCTACCCATAAGCAAAGTCGAATCTAAATCCAAAGGCGCCAATTCTACGGCCGCCACAGAATGCCGCTTCGGCTCGACCACTATAGGATTATGATCACCATCGAATATGATCTCTGGATCATTCTCAATGATCTCCTCTATAGATTCCCAGTTGGTTTGCAACTTTTTCTCACTACGGCAACACTGACACATGCCATAGTCGCATTCTTTTTTGCTCATAAAATACTCGGCATCATCCAAGATGCTTCTTTCTAATTTGCGAGTCTTTGACACGAAAATTGAAAATTTTCTCGCTTGGTATTTCAATAGTTCTTCTACGGTGCTACATTCTTCGTCTATTTCAAAATCGTCTATGGTTTGGTCAGTGGTGCCGTTGTCGAAGAGGGAATTCTTTCTACTGCCGGTAGAGTTATTGTCTATGCTGTTATGCATGCTTTTTCGTGTCTGACCTGTCATGGTGATTGATTTTTTGACGGTCGCCCAGCCTAGGGAGCGTTGGACGGCCATCTTCCATTTCGTATAGCGCGCATCACGATCTATAAAAAAACATTACTGATTAACATGAAAGTTAAATTATGTGTGTCTATGGCAACACTAAAGACTAAGACACCTCATATCTACTACTATTGTTGTTTGTAAAAAGTGTATCACATTATTTATGCTTCTATTCCACCAAAGCTGCAAGTCTAACACAATTCCGGTTCAGTCAATCGTTCATCATAATCATAATCAGGACTGGAAGACAAGTTTTCGCCATCAGAATTTTCCTAAGAGGTAATTTTACACTATTTACAACTCTTTCCCAAATACCACCTGAACGTGGTAACAAAAGTGTCAACTCCTTACAATTATCAGCAGTAAAATTATTTTTACACTCTTTATAACTCTCCTTCAAATAGCATCTAAACACAGTAACAAAAACTAATTTACACTCTTCATAGCCCTTTTAGAATACCACCTAAACAGGGTAAAAGTAACATTTGTTTTGAGTAGTAAAAGCATCAATGAGCTGGCTTCATTCCTTCTAGTACTTTACACTCTTTACACCTATTTCCCAAATACCACTTAAACATGGTAACAAAGGTGAATCAATAAGCACGCTTCATTCCTTCAAAGAGTACTGTAGACTCTTTACACCCATCTCCCGAATACCACCTAAACATGGTGACAAAGGTGTAAATTTCTTACCATAAGCACGCTTCATTCCTTCAAAGAGTACTGTAGACTCTTTACACCCATCTCCCGAATACCACCTAAACATGGTGACAAAGGTGTAAATTTCTTACCATCATCAGTAGTGGTGGGCAGAAAAGTGTCCGTAGGTGTGGCGTGTTGCCGCCACGTCTCAATGCTCCACACGCCGACGGATTGGCCAGCAACTATCGCCACACCCAAAGCCGACATGTCCCATGATTGAGCTCGCACTGGAAAAAGTTGCTTGTACAGTACACTAATACGCTGGTAAGCGGGATTGATACGGACAGAAGAATTTAAACGATTTGTCCCGAACCAATTTCGAAAATAAAACTTCAATAAAAAAGATGAACTTCATTAATTTATCTTGTTTCTCTGCTAAACTGCGTGAGAAGCAAGGTAAAAATTAAGCTTGTACTTATAGGGATGTTGACGCTAATAAAAATAGTTCCAGTAAAAAACGCTTTATTTTAGTCCTGAAAACCAGATTAATTTTCGATTTACTGTAAAATTTGATTTTTTGTTGCTTTAAAACAAATAAATAGTTGATTGAGTTACCGGACAATTGACGTCATAGTTGCTATTTCCATTCAAACTATGGGAGAATTGTGTTTTGACAGCTCATAAAAAGTACGTCAAATTGATTGGTGGTGTCAACATCCCTATTGTTACGGTCGTCTTTATTCTTACTTACAGACAGGTATCCCGATAAGATCAGCTTGAAGCTGCATCAGCAGATCATTAGACGTCATGTTGCCGTCTACGTGCAGTTTCGATAGCGGCATACCGCAATCCTTGTTCATGGCTTCCAATATATCCCTGGTCGAAAAACGAAAGATTGTTAATTAGGGTGGCAAAATATCGCTAGATGGCGTTCGTATCTCGAGGTCGTCAGTCCATTTAGTCACTAAGTGGACTGACGACTACTAAGTCTTAGTGGGAGGCCAATGCTTCATCTTATTAGTGAAAAAAGTACCTAGTTTGAAAGCACACAGCTTCCAACGCCGCTCTGATTATGTGATGCTTGGTGGTGAACGCCGTCAAACCGCAGATTATACTGCAACAAACAAACTTAGTCAATTACCAATAATTAGCGCCCTGCCCAGCTCCTCATGGGTGCAATTTTCAATAACCCTCCTTCTTCGCAGTCGGGTAAAAAAAGGTCTCAAGACACATTTTCCGGCTCCGTTTCCCAAAAAGTATACACTCGCGAAGCCGGACGCGTTTTTTAATTCGTAATATCGTCACTACTTTGAAAAAATCTCGTATCTAAAATCAATATGTCGACAAAATTGAACCTTGATGTCTATAAAGTTAACCCAGAAAAATTATCTATTTTGAGCTACGAGTTTTTTTTAAAGTGACGATATCTTTCGAATGTATTATTCGATTTCAATAATTCAAAAAGTCATCTACCTACAAGTATTATAACAGTTTTAAACATAAAATGACTTATTTGTAAAAAGGTTAATTTATATCAACTTTTAAAAGGTCTTAAAGTAACTTATAATGCCCCTTGATGTACGACGTAATTTATGAAAGACTCCTAATTGTCATTTTATCCATACTAATATTATACATGCGAAAGTGTGCGAGTTTGTGTGTTGGTCCGTCTTTCACGCCGTAACGGAGTGACGGATCGACGGAGAAATAGTTTATGGGCCCGAGAGTGACATAGGCTACTTTTTATCCCGGAAAAATGCACAGTTCCCGAGGGAACAGCGCGCGATAACCGAATACCACGCGGGCGGAGCCGCGGGAAAAAGCTAGTTTATATATATTTTTTAAGGTTCCACTCACCCCCTAGCATCTTTCCTCCAGTAAGGCGCATACAACCCGCTAAACGCCGGCACGAAATAAACGTCCCCCGTAGAGAACACTTGGCCGGCGATCTGTTCCGTGTCCTTCGCTACATCCTGTATAAGCTTGAGGTTGTCCCGGAGAAATTTCATTGCGCCCCCCGCCACTGCTATCGAACCTGGTAAAAAATTAACTTTTTTTTTAAATCTTAATTTATTATGGAACTTTGATCAAAAGATAATGAACATGTCAGTTCCAAAAGGCTTAACTATAAAAACACCACAACAGCCATACTCATACTCATACTCATACTCATTTATTGGTAATAATTATTACATGTCATGTTTGTTAAATTATTCTAATATATAAATTATTATTACAAGCTACTTAATTTAATAATTTTCAGTAAGTAATAGCCGTTGGCTGAAATTTAAGGAACTCTTCAAAAGTGTAAAATGTGTGATCGACAAGCCAGGTTTTTAGTCTTTTTTAAAAAAATTCTAACGACGGAGCAGACGTAATCGTCTCGGGCAACTTGTTGTACACCGTCGGGCCTACAACATGAGTCACTGAGTGAGTGAGTTACGATTTAAATGAGTAAAAACTCGTGCCAAGAGACATGACATGTCCTCCAAACCATACCATCGGATACCCTGCCACAGAGTGGCAAACCTGCGCACGGACTCTCTTACAGTACTCGAACAAAGTCTACCACAAATCTGTCTACCCACTTATCTAAAAATCCGTATATACAAATCTAGCAGCCTGCGACCAGGGCTCCGATAGTAAAAATTTACTTTAACTTATTAATTTTGAATGGTTACCAAATGTCAATTAATCATAAAACATTTGATCTATCAATATCGCGAGTGTTAGCAGAGCCCTGATATCTTTTATTTTCTCTTAACTCTAATTTCATTGAAAAATATGACTGAATATTTGTACTAGTTAGTAAAATGCACTCAAATATACGTAGAAGAACGAGGGTCGCCGATATGGCCAAGCGAATTAGTCTAATTCGACAATTTAGGAATTCTAATACTGATTAAAAAATGTATGTTACCTTCTAAAGCATAAACTGTGGGCGCATTTGGCCCCATCTTATAGGCCACGGTGGTGATGAGCCCGTGGGTCGATTGCACCCGACGATTGCCAGTGTTGTATAACAGAAAGCAACCGCTCCGGTATGTGTTCTTAGCTTGCCCGGCTTGCAGGCAATTTTGGCCCACCAACGCGGATTGCTGGTTGCCTAATATCTGAAAAAAAAAAACATAATGACAAAAAAATATATAAACAGCCAATTGTCTTTTTCCGAAGACCAATGTGCAATCTTTATTGCCGGCTACTGTATCCCTATCGTTACTATCGGTGTAAATATCATGTTATTTTGTTACTAATAAATATATCGTCTCGATTCTCGAGTTCTCGAGTGGAGACCGCGGATCTGCAAGCGCAGCGTGGGACGTCCACCAACGAGATGGACGGATGACCTGGTTAAAGCCGCGGGTTCACGGTGGATGCAGGCCGCTGCCAACCGAAGCAACTGGAGGTCTATGGGGGAGCCCTATGTCCAACAGTGGACGTCCTACGGCTGAGATGATGATGATGATGATGAAATATATCGTCACTACTTTGAAAAAATTTCGTATCTCAAATCAATACGTCAACTAAATTGACCCTTGAAATAATGTATATAAAGTTCACTCAGAAAAAATATCCGTTTGGAGTTACGAGCTTTTTTAAAAGTAGTGACGATTTCATGCCATGAAGCCGTGGTGGCTTAGTGGTTTGACCTATCACCTCTCAAGCAGAGGGTCGCGGGTTCAAAGCCCGGCTTGCAACTCTAAGTTTTTCGAAATTCATGGCCGGAGCTACATTGGAAATTTACCACGAGCTTTGCGGTAAAGGAAAACATTTTGAGGAAACCTGCGCAAACCTGCGAATCAATTCAATGGTGCGCGTGAAGTTCCCAATCAGCACTGGGCCCGCGTGGGAACTATGGCCCTAGCCCTTTTGTTCTGAGAGGAGGCTTGTGCCCAGCAGTGGGACGTAAAACTATATAGGCTGGGATGGATAGATGGAAATATATCATGATATATCCGTCATGGCCATAAACTACAAAAAGAGCTGACGTCATGGCGGTTTGTTCACGGTGTGTGCTAGTGTCGCGCCCTGCACAGAGGTTTGCGTAATATTCCCTACTAGCTTTTACCCGCGGCTCCGGTTCCCTCGGGAACTGTGCATTTTTCCGGGATAAAAAGTAGCCTATGTCACTCTCGGGCCCATAAACTATCTCTATGCCAAAAATCACGTCGATCCGTCGCTCCGTTCCGGCGTGAAAAACTGACAAACACACAAACACACTTTCGCATTTATAATATTAGTATGGATTGCTCGAACGGTTGACAAGCTTACCCCAGATATTCTGATTCCATCCAATATAGACCTGTCTTTCACGACGCCATACACTTCTGAACTGCTACGTATTTGCGGCAGCGAATCCCGATGGATGCCAAACAGCCTGCAAAGGAAAACCGGAACGGTGAGCGAGATAAAAATCCACCAGTAGATTTGCATTAAATCTGCTATCCTCCTCAATAGACATCCTGCCGTGAAGCAGCGGTGCTTGCACTGTTGTGTTTGGGCGTGGAGAGTAAGACAGCCGGTGAAATTATAAGCACTTGAGGTATCCCATCTTAGGCCTCTAGGTTGGCAACGCATCTGCAATACCCCTGGTGTTGCAATGTTTATGGGCGGTGGTGATCTCTTGCCATCAGGAGACCCACTTGCTCGTTTGCCATCCAGTCGAATAAAAAAAAAGGGACTTGGTGGGAGATTATTCGAGCGTTTCAACTGTCTCATTTTTCTGGACACTTTTCTGTAAAAACGGTCGAATATTCTGATACAATTTTTCAGTTATCTGGTAGAGATACAGGAACTATAACAAATAATTGAAAACGACATCAAAATCTATATCTGAAATTGAAAGACGGACAAACACAAAAACACACACACTTTCGCATTTATAATATCAGTATGGATTTGGCATTTTGTGCCTTTAGGCTGCTATAGGTGATATATGAAATTGTAGCTTACCTGCACAACATAGGGTCCCAATTAAGGGTCTCAAGGTTCATGAGAAGGGTTCGCGAAGCGTTGGTGACGTCTGTTATATGCAAACCACCTTGCGGACCGCCCGTTAGGGTCTGAAAAAGAAAAAAATAAAAAAATAATTATTTTGCTTGAGCAGCATATTTTGAATCTCTCGCCACACTCTAGTTTCAAAACAGCGCCCTCGATTTAAATTGTTCCTCACACAGCTACCTCATGGCTGCGCATATTCCTCGAACGGCTAGCTTAGCATTAATGGAAACAGTCACATAGTTTCGTAGCGTATTTTTAACATCCTCGCAACATTATGTTCATAGCACATCTCTGGTGCAAGGCTCGGAACCGGTTTATAAAATAGCGGTAAATACCGGTTTATTTCGGTTTAACTCCAAACTTTCATAAGAACGCGAACGTTTTTAAGAACTTATCTAAAACCTAAATAAACCGGTTTATTCGACTAGTGACAGCTGGCCGGCCGGCGCCGGAATAAACCGGTTTTCATTGTTCTAAACCGGTTAATCTGACAAGAACTTTATGGAAATGTTCTCGTAAAAACCGGTATAAAAATAACGGTTTCGCGAACGAAACCAAAATGAAAAGATTTTGGGCAAAGTACATTTTTTTTTATACGACTCGAAGGCAAACGAGCAAGTGGGTTTCCTGGTGGTAAGAGATCACCACCGCATACGACTCGAAGGCAAACGAGCAAGTGGGTTTCCTGGTGGTAAGAGATCACCACCGCATACGACTCGAAGGCAAACGAGCAAGTGGGTTTCCTGGTGGTAAGAGATCACCACCGCCCATAAACATCTGCAACACCAGGGGTATTGCAGATGCGTTGCCAACCTAGAGGCCTAAATTGGAATACCTCAAGTGCCAGTAATTTCACCGGCTGTCTTACTCTCCGCGCCGAAACACAACAGTGCAAGCACTGCTGCTTCACGGCAGGATTAGCGAGCAAGATGGTGGTAGCTGCGAATATGATAAGATAACGGTTTGGAAATTTAACCGGTATCCGAGACTTGCTCTGGTGGAAGCCTAAAGCCGGGTTCTGATTCTCACCCAAACTATCCATGAATCCACAGTCCCGAACATAAGCCGCTTGTCTCTGCTGGCTCGCCGCACTGTTTTCACGTTGTCCTTCAACCATCGCATCTTCAGAGCGCTGAAGTAAGGGCTGATGGGGAGACCGGATGTGTTCTTTAGATAGTTCTTGTTCCGGTCAGGAACCTTGGCGAGGATCGCGTCCACGGTCGCGTCTGTTCGTATGTCGTTCCATGCTGGAAATTTAGATTTGAAAAAAATATTATATCATGAGATACTTGACGCCAATTGATCTCAGTCCTTTGGCTAGCTTGTGTTATGGCTAAACATACTTAAATATATAATATACTGCAAAACATACCAATATATTTTTAATAGTTAAATTATTTAAATCCGCGTTGCAGATGTGGGTGCTAAGACTGAAGTGGGACTGGGCTGGTCATGTCTGCCGTATGCACTCACTGCGATGGACCCAAATTAATACCCATTGGGTTTCGTGGGAAGGTCATCGTAACAGAGGCAAACCGAAGAGATGGCAATGGCAGGATGACTTGAACGCATATCAAATAGAATAGCAGGAGCATGCTCTCTATAGAGACGAGTGGTGGAAAGAAGGGGTGGCCTTTGCCCAGCAGTGGGATACTTTAAAATATCAAAAAAAAATGTACTATCTAAAAAAAGACAGTAGGGGCGTCTGATGTCTTTAATTATCTAATTAAACCTTCCTCTTAAATCGCTTTATCTATTCACGAAAACCGCATTAAAATCCATTGCTTAGTTTAAAAGACCTAAGCAGACATACACACAGAGCGACAGACATGAAACTACGTAAAGTATCAAAATCAAAATCATTTATTCAGTAAATATGCCGCAATGGGCACTTTTACACGTAATTTTTTTTAGACTACCAGCGCTTTCGGAAAGACCAACATTGCCAAGAAGAATGCGCTCCAAGAAACTTGGCAGAAAGTCATAACACTATGTAAAGAGAAAAGGAAGATACAAAAGCTGTCAGTTTACCTATCGCCGGGTGCAGTGGCTCGCCCGTGTATCGGTCCCACGCTATAGTCGTCTCCCTCTGATTTGTGATACCCAACGTCACAATATCATCCTTGGAATATCCTGAAAAATAAACATAGTAATATTAAAACAGGGCTCATAACCTTTTTCCTTAGAGCCCGTACACACAGCGTCAAGTTTTGTCGGATCCAGTAAATCCTGATAGTGTGTTTCAGTGGCGTGGGGTGATTATTTTGTGAGGCATCTCGGAGGGTCAAAAGACTGACGGACGAAAGTGATAAGTGTCAATTAGGTACTGAGACAAGAATGTCAATAATATTTTGACAATAATGATGCTAAACTGGAGATTAGGGTTAAGTATGTCATCAGATGCAGAACTTCACGGTTGGTAGATACACATAATATTTGACATATTTGTCATCATTGGCGTCATCACGTAAAAACATTTAAGAGCGTTTATACCTGCTGATCTCATGAGTTGGCAACGTTGCATTTTTGTTAGTTTTTCTCGATTATTCCATAAAAATTTAATGACAATTAAAAATGTGGTCTTATAGAACTCCGGTGTCTGCCCGGTTTTGTATACTCCAATTCAATAGAATCTAACAATCCTGTAGACGCTTCCAGCCTATTAATATGAACTTTGTGAACTTTGTGATGTAACTATTATCTTTTTTGATTCCTTTTAGATGATAATTGCAACAACAGGGACATATATAATCAAGCGTGGCCACGTTGGGGTGTGTTAAATGTGTAGAAAATTGTCAGATTCTATTGAATTGTACTTTAAGATCCTCTGGTCCAGATCTGGTTTTTGCAGGATTCTTATTCCAGCTTTGTGTAAAATGCAAGTATTGAAATACCGGACCGACTTCTTAGGTGTGCGTTAAAATATAATGCTCTCACCTTTCTCAGTCAACTTGTCGATGGCCTTCTCAGCGCACAGTCTGATGTGATGGATGATCTCCAGCGGATCCTGTTCCGACCATCCCTCCTGGGGCTGCACTTCTGTCTTGTCGAGTTGATGAGCTGCCAACTCCTCGGAGCGCTCTGCTTCGTATATCTATGACAATCACATGCATTAGTAATATAGGGGAGCGTGCAAAAATGTCTAGACACGTCCTACCGGCCTTAGAAAAAAAAAAGACAGGCAGACATGGCGAAACTATACCCTTAAAGGGATAAGTTCGCCATTGTATATATTTAATTTTTTGTCAATTGTGTTTTACTTATTTTGTACAATAAAGAGTTTACATACATACATACTATAAAGGTTCCGTTTTTGCCATTTTGGCTACGGAACCCTGAAAATGAGACCAATATTATCTAATAAAATCTGACTAACGAACTAATAGAATGATATAAGCAACAGAATTGAAATTTCGGGATTTTTAAAAATTTCCTTTGGTATTCCCGAAAATGAATCGTGGTTTTCAATTAAAAACAATCATGTCAAATTTCATGACTTTGACCCAGCGGTTGTTGTTTCGAGATTTTATCCCTATCCCGTGGGAATATCGGAATTAAAAGCAGCCTATGTTTTATTCCAGATGTACAGCTATCTACATACCAAATTTCATCCAAATCTGCCCAGCCGTTTAGCGTGACGGAGTAACAAAGATACTCGCTCACAAACTTTCGCATTTAGGATTCTATGCACATCACACTACACACATACCTACATAAATGAGTTAAATAGCAGTACTATAGATCATATGGGTACTATTTAAAGTATTTAACCTGCCTAGGTTATATATTTATGTAACACTAACATGCAAATTGGTGACAACGACAAGATACGTAAATCAACGCAAATAAGAGAATCACGACCGCATAAACTTTAAAACATAAATAAGGATAAAAAATATTTGGTTTGTTGTTTTCTTTTTGTATTGTTTTGTGTTTTATGTACAATAAAGTATTTACATACATCCATATTAATATTATAAATGCGAAAGTGTGTTTGTGTGTTCGTCCGTCTTTCACGCCGTAACGGAGCGACGGATCGACGTGATTTTTGGCATAGAGATAGTTTATGGTCCCGAGAGTGACATAGGCTACTTTTTATCCTGAAAAATGCACATTTCCCAATGGAATAGCGCGTGATAACCGAATACCACGCGGGCGGAACCGCGGGCAAAAGCTAGTACAATATATATGACACAAAGGCCATAGAAAAAAATTTCATTTTTCTACAAAGAGACGTACCTAATGGAAATTTCATTCGCCCGCATCTTTCTGTTTTTCAACATGATTTTTAACCTATTCCATTTATTTTCCGTTTTTGTATCAAGTCACGTTACTTAGATAAAATTTGTGTTACGTGCATACTCACTCATGCATGCATGCATAATCAGCGCTGGGGAGTTATAAACGCTTTAGTATTATGCTGAGCCATTGTCCGATTCGCAACTATCTTCGCGTTGTCTATTTATAACAATATTGTTTTGGTCTTGTGTTGTGAAAAAAACGTATTTACTTTCTTTCTATTCAAGACCGACTTTAACCCGTCCACATGGCCATATCTGCTAATGGAAAAGAGTCCTGGGTGAATTAACTATTTTTACCGACACTTTGGGCGTCACCTGCGTTACCAAAATTGTCTCTTGGTGTTGCGTTACCAAAAAATCATACTGTACGTATGTGCACGGAAATAGTGATTTATTTATTTATTGAAAGTAAATATATTTCACAGCATTACAGTCTTGACAAAAATACACTGAGAAACTACACAAATCAACGACGACGACGTTATAATGCTAACTTGGTAGTAAAGCTCTTCGGGATTTTTTCTAAGTCAGCCACATGAGGTGTAGATAATGTTGTGGATGGGATTATACAATTAACTTACCACAAACCGAACTGTTTTGGTGCCGTCATCAATGACGCCGACCAATGACCGCTTGGTACCATCCTTGACAGGCATGTCACCGCCTGAGAACAATGGAAACAAAAAAATATACATTTACAGGGAAATATAGAGAAAATTGTAAAATGGACAGACTACTCTCAGCGAAGCTCTAGTGAAAACAGGGAGGCTACTGCGAAATTCGAAAATCGAAGTTCGTATCGTGCCGTCCCTTTCACTCTCGTCTTAAAGAATATAAGCGTCAGCGGGACAGCGAGATACGAAGTATGAATTTTACACTTTTTATGACTAGACCCTATTACTCCATTATAGAATATTACGCTAATGCTTCAGACACAATAAATGTGTGTATTGTGCTAGACTAAATTATCTACAGCTTATCAAATTTCGTTTGTTTACCAATTATTCCGTTTGACATTTCTGTATTTAACATTCATTCAAATGCTCATTTTATTCAATCATTCTAGAATATTTTACAACACGAAAATGCATCTCTAATTCAATTTTAATTTAATTATTTCTTTTAATTTGACTTTATTGTTATTTTTATGTAATTGAAATGAATTTGACGATCGGAAGGCCAAGTAGTTAGAGAACCTGACTACTGACCTGGTTACTGAACCTGACTATAGAGAAGCTTGTGGTCCCGGGATCGATTCCTGGCCGGGGCAGATATTTGTGTGAATAACACGAATGTTTGTTCTAGGGTCTTAGATGTTTAATATGTATTTAAGTATGTATTTATCTACTTATATAAGTATGTTTATCCGTTGGGACTAGGTCAATTGGTGTCAAGTGTCCCATGATATTTATTGATATTTATTTATACATTAATGTCATTCTATCTTTGACATTGTATTTAGAATTAATTTTCTCATTTCATTCGTAACATAAAATAATGTTCTGTGTCTCATCTAAAACTGATTTGCATGCATTTAAGAATGTTTTTATCGCAAATAAATGATTGATTGATTGAATGTAGTAACGATACTTAGAACAGATTTCTCGATACTTAAGTTGTATCCATATAATTTTCCATTCAGTCAAAGAAACCGCAAATGAAATGTCATTACGATAACCTATCTTATATCCGTGAATACAAAATAATCTTAAAAATAATCCAAGTAATGTTTACACACAGATTTGCCCATTAACTGTACGGGTATTAAGTTTATAATCGTTTATTTTCCGTCTTTATCTTCGACAAAGGAATGCTATTACGTAAAGACTAGAGACATCATTAAATCACTATAAGCTTATTAACGAATTTTAGTTGATTTAATCCTTTTTTAGTATATATATAACCCCTGCCGCTTGCTGCACTTACACTTAGGATTCAAAATATAAAACATAGTACACAACTTATTATTTTTGAGTTCCTATCCACTGTTGGACATAGGCCTCTAGTTGCTTCGGTTGGAAGCGGCCTGCATGCACCGTGAGCCCGCGGCTTTAACCAGGTCATCCGTCCATCTCGTTAGCGGACGTCCTACGCTGTGCTTGCCAATCCGTGATTACTCATCATCATCATCATGTCAGCCGAAAGACGTCCACTGCTGGACATAGGCCTCCCCCAAGGCTCTCCACTCAGACCGGTCTTGTGCTTTCCGCATCCACCGCGATCCCGCGATCTTAACCAAGTCGTCGCTCCATCTTGTTGGAGGCCTACCGGCAGCTCGTCTCCCGGTCCGCGGACGCCATTCGAGAACCTTCCGTGATCACTATTCTTATAGAAATGATTTCCTAAGTTACCTACTATAAAATGTAGAACTTACCCAAGAGCTGGCGCGTACTTATCCCAGCGGATCTCACTTGCGGTCCAAAGGGGTAATGCGGCCAGCGCCATGGGAACCATGCCACAAGCAGACGTTTTAGACGGGGTATTCTTTTTATAATAATTTTCCATTTCCATAGTTAGTTAAGATATTTTAGGTTAGCTCTTTTTTAAGTATGTGTGTGTATGTGTGTGATGTATATTGTATTGTGTTATTATATTGTTTTTACTTACACAAATTATTAATTGAAAGGAAAAATTATAATATAGAAATGATTTCCTAAGTTATAAGTTCCAGAGATAGGGGTGGGGAGGGGTTGATCAATTTTCGACTATTTTCTTAAATAACTTCATAACTGACGTGACAGACAGACATGCATGTGACCCTAAAAAAGGTTCCTTTTTTGAGATAAGAAACACTCAAACACGTTTCTTGTACCTATAAGAATTGGTAATTTCCAGTTTTATTTCATCAGCTTATTGTGTGGAAACATTATGTGGAAAATTCCAGGGCATATTCTTTGTTATAATTGGATAGATAATATTGAGAGAATAGGGTATTTTTCGAATCCCCCGTTTATTTTTATCTTGTTTACATTAAAAGGACCTTATTTCTTGCGGCGGATTCTTCTTGGATTGTCTATTTACTGAATAAATGATTTGAATTTGATTTTTATTGACAGGAATTTGAAATGGGTGTTGATAAATTTAAATCAGTCTGTCAGTCAGGACTTTTATTTAACTTAAAAAAAAAAATAGTTACGACCAAATGGCCTAGTGGTTAGAGAACCTGACTACGAAGCTTAAGGTCCCGGGTTCGATTCCCGTGTCGGGGCAGATAGTTATATGTATGAAAAATACGAATGTTTGTTCTCGGGTGTTGGGTGTTTAATATGTATTTAAGTATGTATCATCTATATAATTATATTTATCCGTTGCTTAGTACCCATAACACAAGCTTTGCTAAGCTTACTTTGGGACTAGGTCGATTGGTATGAATGGTTCCGTGATATTTATTTATTTATTTAGTGTAACACGCCAAACACTGTAACGTTTATTGGCGAGAAGCGTTCATTTTTAGGTATTTCTACTCACATAGTAACCCGTGGTGACCTAGTGGTTTGACCCATCGCCTCTAAAGCGGAGGGTCGTGGGCCGTGAGTTCAAACCCCGGCTCGCACCTGAGTTTTCGAAATTCATGTGCGGAATTACATTTGAAATTTACCACGAGCTTTGCGGTGAAGCAATTCAATGGTGCGTGTGAAGTTCCCAATCCGCACTTTGCCTGCGTGGGAACTATGGCCCAAGCCCTCTCATTCTGAGAGGCCTGTGCCCAGCAGTGGGGCGTATATAAGCTGGGATGATGACATAGTAACTAATCTGACCACCTCATTCTATATTAGTATTGTACAAACTTGCAAACTTTCATTTCATTACATAATCAATCATACACTACATAATGTATATACATTATGTAATCTTAATTAACAAATGACATCATATTTATCCAAATCTATAGGTACCATCGGCCAAATAAGTGGTCTATCAATTTTTAAACAAGTTCCTATCAAATAAATATGTCGCTAAAGTCGAACTTTCAAGTTGACAGACACGTCTATTGTCATTATTGTTTTATGATATGCAAACGATTATCAACTTTAGAGTGGTAGACCACATATGATGATGGTACAATCAAGATCAAACCAATCTAAATACAATCAAGTACACGAGTATTAGATAATAAAAAGAAAACCTTCAACTGTGAATGTGACTTCAATTAGAGATCGTCTGATCTAAAGTGACTCCATACTGTAAATCCATACTAATATTATAAATGCGAAAGTGTGTGTTTGTATGTTTGTCCGTCTTTCACGTTTACGGAACGACGGATCGTCGTGATTTTTGGCATATAGTTTATGGGCCAGAGAGTGACATACATACTAATATTATAAATGCAAAAGTGTGTTTGTATGTTTGTGTGTTTGTCCGTCTTTCACGCCGTAACGGAGCGACGGATTGACTGATTTTTGGCATAGAGATAGTTTATGAGCCCGAGAGTGACATAGGCTACTTTTTATCCAGGAAAAATGCAGTTCCCGAGGGAACAGCGCGCGATAACCGAATACTACGCGGGCGGAGCCGCGGGCAAAAGCTAGTAATACTATAAATGCGAAATTGTGTGTTTGTATGTTTGTCCGTCTTTCACGTCGACGGAACGACGGATAGACGTGATTTTTGGCATAGATAGTTTATGAGCCCGAGAGTGACATAGACTACTTTTTATCCCGGAAAAATGCACAGTTACCGAGGGAACAGCGCGCGATAACCGAATACCACGCGGGCGGAACCGCGGGCAAAAGCTAGTAATACTATAAATGCGGAATTGTGTGTCTGTATGTTTGTCCGTCTTTCACGTCGTTGGAACGACGGAGCGACGTGATTTTTTGGCATATAGTTTATGGGCCAGAAAGTGACATGGGCTATATAATCAAAACTGAACCTTCGGTTTCGGCAAAAAAACACATTTTGGTCGGACACAATACAAACGACAATATTTCCATATAACATTACGACGCGATTAGCATGCAAATGTCTTGTTTATCAGCAAGTCCAAATAATTATTCAAAGCAGGTCATCTCCCTTAGATGGAGTTAAATATGACCGATAAGAATTGTTTTGGTTTTATGCAGTCACTATGCAACGGGTATTTTAATACGAAATTGGCTTATAGTGTACTAGGTTTTGCCCGCGGCTCCGCCCGCGTGGTATTCGGTTATCGCGCGCTGTTCCCTCGGGAACTGTGCATTTTTCCGGGATAAAAGTAGCATATGTCTTTAATTTGTAAAATGTCACGAATATATATTTTTCTTTCTATGTCACTCTCGGCCCCATAAACTATCTCTAAGCATGCCAAAAATCACGTTGATCCGTCGCTCCGTTACGGCGTGAAAGACGAACAAACACACAAACATACAAACACACTTTCGAATTTATAATATTAGTATTTTCACTTAGCTAAACAATCTCGACATATGCTACTTTTTATCTCGATATTCCTATGGAATCTGGATAAAATCTCGAAATCTCAACCGTTAGGTTCAGTCATGAAATTTAGCACAATTGTTTTCTGTAATGCAAAGCCTGTAAAAAAAGTATGTAATGTTTTAACATCGACCAATGTATGGAAACATATGTCAACTGTAATTTTAAAATATTTGTAAAGATAAAAAAGAGTGTTAAGTAAAAGTAACCCAACCACCTTCTGAACCATCCTGGTTAAATTATTTTATCAACAACTAGGTACAGCACAAAGTTCTAAGTTACTGTCATTGGAAGTTAACTACTTAACTAGGTATACCTAAACTGGCAATGTTGCACTTTGTACCTATATTGAAAACGTGAGGTAATTTAATGACAGTGATAGCAAACATACAATAATCATTAAACATTATCTGCAAGTAAGGTTAAATAATAATCAATTACGCAACATTTGTTAACTGCGATTTTAGCCGATACCTATAAGCAACATTTTTTAATTCACATGTTGCTAGATGCAATAAAGTTGTGTTTTATATAAATAATAATAATAATAATTGATGTAATGGCTATAAAGTTCAGTCAGAAAAATTATCTATTTTGAGCTAAGAGTTTTTTTTTAATTTTTAAAGTACTGACAATATATTTTTATTTGACAAATGTGAAGCTAAAAACATAAACCGCCTTCGGGCAGTCGGGGAAAAAATCGGAAACAATCGGAATTGCAAAAATCAAAAATAATAAAATTTCTTACGCGACACATCACGGCACGGCACGCTAAACTTTAATTCCAGTTCTACTCGAAATATGACTAAAACAAAATACAATTACAAAAATATAAAAAAAAATACTTGTCCTCCGTGACAAGAAAAATTTAGTAATATAAATTCAACTATTCTTAATAAATTTAGTAAAATAATAAAAATGACTATTACAGTCTATGTTTATAGTAATAACAACAATGGTTATTTAAACTATGTATATCAGTTGGACGCATGCCACTTGCTAGTCAAAAAAACTATGCCAACTTGCCAATTTTTATGAAAAAGTCTCAATTTTTTTTACAACGAAACTGAAAACGTTTGCCAGAAACCTACATACGACTAGACATGGCTCGAATCTGCGCCAAAAAAAAAACCGCCGTAATTATTATAATGATTAAATGTCTCATTGAAGATACATTTGTGCAAGTGTGTGTTTTAATTATTAGGTAATTCTGAAATTCTAATGGCTATTTAGTTGTAGGTTTTAACATAATTTATTTCATTGTATAAATTTAGACGTAGCGGTAACAAAATCTTAATTAAACTATTGTTAATCTGTTTTCACACTCGCAGACTACCAAGTTACAGGCTCAGCCTAGTTTGGAGGGAGTATGTATGAGAGAGAAAATTGTATGAGAGAGAGAGAGAGAGAGAGAGAGAGAGAGAGAGAGAGAGAGAGAGAAACATTTATTTATACATCTTCGATACACATAAAAATACATTACATGAAAAGAATTAAAAAAATAATATCGAAAAGTATAAATTGGGCCCCACTCAGCATAATGTTACGGCAAGCCGCAACGCTGTTTTTCAGTGGGACCCATTGTATGTATCATTGTGTATTAAGTATTTTTGCCAAATAAATAAATATAAATGTAGGAAAAATATTAAAAGAGTTTTGATATTGTTGTCTATTGAAGCTACAGAGAAGAGGGGATTTAAAAAAAAAAGTTTGACATTGATATACGACTGAAATACGGATCGATGTTATTTTTATATTGTGTTTTAAAATGAATTAAAAAGAAGTTACTTATAATTATATTGGGGTTTCATTTTTCAAAATTCTACATAAATAAAAATAAAGTCGAGTTTTTAAAACTAATGAAAAATCAAAAATGAAGATGCAATCCTGCCAGGATCCTACAGTATAGAATATAAGAATACCTATCTTGAAATCTCAGGACATATCCTGATGTATGGTAAACCTATTCAGCGACATACGATACATTTCCCTGTACCTACACACACGCACACACTTATTATCCGTCAGATTGACTGGAAATGGAGCTATTGAGACAAGTAAACTAGATAAATCTAGCCTTGGCCGGCGGTTAAGGAAAATCGTTTCAACAGCTATAATAAAGGAATCCGTTGAATGAACGTAAAGGGGGAAATCCAGCAACAACTAATGCGTGGTGTTTAAGTGGTTAGAAAATCGTGTTGTGTAGGTATACAGGGTGGCAAGTTTAGATCGGTCAATATGGGCAAGTCTAAAGCAGTTTTCCCTTCCACTAAAATCGGTGGCCAGAACAGAGGCATTATTGCCTAACGTTTCTGACACTCGCGATCGCAATCAAATGACAGTTTTTGTATGCGAAATATGCCATTTGATTGCGATCGCAAGCGTCAAAAACATTAGGCAATACGGCCTCCGATCTTTTGTATGTCTTATAGTTGCAGACTTGCCTATACTGACCAGTCTCAATCCATACTAATATTATAAATGCGAAAGTGTGTTTGTATGTTTGTACGTTTGTCCGTCTTTCACGCCGTAACGGAGCGACGGATCGACGTGATTTTTTGGCATAGAGATAGTTTATGGGCCCGAGAGTGACATAGGCTACTTTTGATCCGCGCGCGATAACCAAATACCACGCGGGCGCTAGTGTGCCATATTATAATGGCACGGCTATGCGCGGCCGGGGCGCTCTCGACAGCGGCACAGAACAGAGAAATCGCTCCAGCGCAGCACTTAGTCTATCGTAAGAGACGTAGAGTTTATTTTATGGTATGGCAATAGTTATACGTCCCAAATATTAAAAACAATTATTATTATTAATTATGTAACAGAAATCTACGAGTATGAGGTCGTCTCTGTTTGTTTCGCTTGATTAAACAAAGACGGGGCTTCACCGTCACCAGCCCTAAGTAAGATAATCCCAACCTAAAATTTGTTATGGAAAATTTCATTTAATGACATAGTTTATTATATTCTAAGCCCTAGCTTATCTCGAGCGATTAACATATCTAGCATGATAAACTATTACCGTTTGACATTTATAATCTTTACTATATGACAATCGTAATCTTTACTGTGCTAACTATTAAGAAATAAAATAATACGATGCGGACACATATAATTTATTTTATGAGTTAAATTACTTTTCTGCGCCATTTTTAATGAATTGTGACGTAAAAGACTATTTGTATTATTTGGGCGGCGATCAAAAAGTTGGACTAAGCTTAATCGGAATTTTTACCGTACAAAACGACGGAGTAAAAAAAATTCCATTACGAAACGAAAATTAGTCATTAGTATAAAATTATATTGTTAATTTTAGAGTCCCAACGGAAATTTTTTACACAAATTTTAATTTAACTATCATACCATTTTAATTTAAATATCAACCCACAGTAAAATATAAAAAATAAATGCAAATAAATAAATTATTATTATTAATTTTTCCTGACGTGTAATTTTTTTTCTCAAATGTTTAATTTGGCACATGTTTTATTTCCCAACTATCAAATTTCTCCGAAACCAAAAAAAAATCTCTGAATATTTTCTTATGATTTTAAAGACCACAGTAGGTTAAGTTAGGTTTTTTTTGTGAAAGTTCCGAAAGTAATATGTTTTCGGAGAAATTTGTTACTTGGGAAAGAAACGTTTGCGAAAAATATTTTGCCCAAACAGCAGAAAACCGTTTCCTGATTGATTTGTATACCTATACTTATGTAGCTCTACAATATTTTACAACATAAAATGTTTTTATAATTATTGCAATGAGTTATCATTCCTTCAGAGTAGACCTGACCATAACAATGACGATACCGACACAGGACAAGAGAGATTTATTCCGAATAAAAATGTTAAGCGATAATGAATAACTAGCAAAGTAAGTAAGAGTTCTAAATTCAGATTTTGTTTACCAAACCCGTTGTCAAAAATTTAACGAAAAAAAAAGGATCAGCATAAGTAAAACAATTATCAACACAATGTTATTTAATATTTTTTTTTACCCAAAAAAATACGTTTTTTTATTTTTTTTTAAGAAAAAGCACTTTTCTTATGCACTTTTTGGAGGTCATACAATATTACCACCGGTTCAGAAAGAAATAAAAATAAATAAGCCATATTTTTATTTACCTAGCATATTTACTACACCTATACTATACACATATAAAACTTGTACAAAGTTCAAATAAAATAAATTAAATATGAATTTTGTAACTACAAATGAATGGCTTATACAATGAAGTGAAATTAAAAAATACACCATATTTGAATACATACAAACGTAAAATAATAACACGAAAACAATAACGTAAGCAATTCCCCAATCTTCTTATCTATGGATTTTTTCAACCTACCATCATCCATTTTTATCCAATCAATCACACTGGCCGGAAATTAAGAATAGTTTAAAAAAGCGCGCGAATTTTAAATTAGGAACGTGCATTCACGCGCAAACGTCCATTCGTACTGAGGAGGCGCGACAGTTCACACCCATTTCTGTTATCAACCTGATGACGTGTTTAGAGATTAGTCGCGTATTAATATATACGATATCGTGTAATTTGGCAACAGGATGCTAAAATTCATATATTGTTGGGGAATTTATGGCTGTTTCTAGTGGAAACTCCATCAGCTACATGCAGCTACTGATATATAAATACTTAATGTGTCCAAGTGGAAAAATATAATACATGTTGCAATACGAATGGAAATGTAACAAAAATGAAATCATCAACATAAAACAACGTAAGATCGCTTTAGAAGACTACTAATGGACATTGTAATTTGACACACTTACTTTAACTTCCCAGTGAATACCTAACAGACTTTGGACCGAGTTAATAACAATAAAAATGCAGTACTTAAAACACAAAGATATTAGTTGGAACTTGTGCAAAACACTGTCTGACAAAAGTTGTCAAATAGTAAGGAGACGATAGAACAACACAGATCATAGATCTAGTTAGATCTAGATCAAAGTCTGTGTTGACTTCATAGTATTTTAAATCAGTATTTTGGAGGGTGGATGGGATTAAAAATCCGAGGTAGCCTAGTGGTTTGACCCATCGCCTTTTAAGCTTCGCTTTTTTTTTAGCTTCGTTTTATCGCTTTTTACGTTACAGTTTGGCGAGATCACTAATGTAATGCATGTTTAATTGTTTTGAGTTCAATAAATTAAAAAAAAAAAAAAAAAAAAAAGCAGAGCATCGTGGGTTCAAAACCCCAGCTCGCACCACTGAGTTTTTCGAAATTTACGGTGAAGGAAAACATCCTGCATAAACCTGCGAAGCTATTCAATGGTGTGTGTGAAGTTCCCAATCCGCACTGGGCCTGCGTAGGAAGTACGGCCTAAGCCCCCTCGTTCTGAGAGGAGGCCTGTGCCTAGCAGTGGGACATATAGGCTGGGTGATTTTTGGAGGGAAAATTTGAGGCAGAACACGAACATGAAGACAGATTAAATTACTTCAACCAAATTAAGGAGAATGTTAATTGTTAACACCGGGTTATATATATACAAGAAGAAGTCGAAAGGCAGCCCTATACGCATGATCAATGCACGGAAATATCGGGAAATCCTCAAAGGTAATCGCGATCTACATCCCATAGCAAATAAGACCTTTCTAAACGATCAAATATCAAATGATCAAAAAAACAAACAGATCAATTATTACATAACCAGACTTACCCAATATGCTTGTTCGTCGCTTCCAAAATTTTTTTGAAGATACCCTCTTCATAATTACTTTGTTTCACTATAAAACTGTTAGGATTAATCAAAAAGCACTAACTAATTTCTAATGGGGCATAAAATAAAAGCGACCTGCTGTCTGGTCGCATGATTACTAATTGGCTAATGTGTGTGTCCTAAAATAGATTATGAATGAAGTAGGGACCTGGGCTGATAGTCGTAGTGCTTCGCTTGTAGCACTAAAGACTTATGACACTCATCAATGCCCTTAGTGTCCAACTTTCGGTTTCTGTTTCACCAAGTTTCCGCGTTAGGTAAATTGTATTTTTGGCCAGCAGATCTGATAAATCTGGAGCCGAATGCGATACTGGACTAACCCACAAATGCAAATTTCGGGAGAATCAGTGTAGTGGAGTATCTCCACCATCCGCGAGTCTACTATTCCATGACGCACATTGTATCCCAAAGCCACTCGAAAGCCTACGAATTAGACGTGGGTAATCTCGACTCCGTGATCTGATTCTAGAAATCCAGCTCTGATATTGGAACCGACTCCACTTATCGACTCCGTCCGAATGCTATATTGAATCCTATGGTTTTTTAAAGTGAAGGCTAAGGTACAGAGGTACAGTCAGCTGCAGAGAAAGGGTACCCCCCCTGTAATGGCGGTAGTATGGATACCGCCGTTACAGGGGGGTACTTACCTTTTCTCTGCAGCTGACTGTACAGAGTACAGAAGTACAGAGGTTTGGCGCAGAGTTACAGAAGTACCGAATCGTCATCATGACTCTTGTGACTCTGTGAGTCACTATGGATTTACTACCGGCACATCGGATCAGCAGGGCTATTATGAAACCTAAAACTCATAAGTTTAAAAAGTCCAAAGTTCAAAGGTACGATACGCGTCCCTCTCGCTCTCGTATTAAATAAGTAAGTGTAAGAGGGACCGCACGACACGAACTTCGAGTTTCGTAGTAGCATGGTAGTAGCCCTGCAGCGCCCGCCGAACACATTCGATTCGATCGATGTGATTGAGCGAAATCATTGATCGGGGGCCTCTCAATCCTATAGGTTGGTCGGAGTCTACAAGATTTGAAAGGAGCCGATAAGTTCGAATCCGCTTAAAGATCTGACTCTTGAATCTTCAGATTTGGATTTACCCATCTCTACTACGAACCCAGTTTCGGTTTAAATCCTAGTTTAGGGAAACTTTTCCGCTGAAACTTAAACTAAACCAACACTTCAATTTAACGCCGAAATTGGCCGAATGAAACTGACAGGACACTAGTGATAGTAGTTATAACTACAGATGTGCAAATTGCAGAAAGTTTCCAAAAAGTTGAGAAAGTTCTCGGAAATTTCTGGAATTTTTCATAAGAATTATAGGAAATTTAAGAAACGGAAAGTTTCAATCCCCATACAAAACTGTGAGAAGTTTCCGAAATTTTCCTATATGAAAAATTCCGCAATTTTGGAAGAGTTGCCTTTGGCACATCGGTAGTGATAACGCGAGTTGCATTAATTTTACACAGAAACAATCTAATCTCAGGAATGTATTCATTCTCACAATTTTAAAATAGAAAAATCGGGCTGCGCTGCAAACGTCGCTTGATATAATACATGCAATGACCTTCACTTGTTTTCTCAAGCATGGTTTTAATTAGTCAAAACCAGCCACGCTTCCACGCCACGTTTATAAACGGATAAGAAAATAAAAGTCTATAACAAATAATTATTGGAATAGACACATTAACTTATAGGTATATTGAGAAGAAGAAGTGTTCTATCAAACAACATTTTTAATTTTCATTAAATTTTTATGGAATAATCGAGAAAAACAAACAAAAATGCAACGTTGCCAGCTCAACAGGTATAAAGCTAATCCAAATCCGTCGTCGTCGCGGTAAGTAACAAACAACACTCATACCTACAAACTTTCGTACCTACATAATATTGGAAGGATTGCCTCAAAACAGTATTGAGTCAATACACCTTATACGTGCGTCCTTGAGTTTGTTTTGCATTCAACCGGTGACGTTTAACTAGCGTGCCCCTGGCCACACCCACACTGTACTATTTTCGCAGCTGGCCCAGTGTCCCCACCTTAGGGTATTTTACCCCAAATTTAGGGTATTTTTTGGGGTAGAAAAATATTTACGGTAAAATTGTACGATTTCAAGAAAAAAAATACTGCAAATACCATAAAAGCCAAGACTATTGTATGCATTCCACGAATGTTCCGAAACGTTGTAGAAGGTAATTCAGCTCTTAGTTTATTAATACAAATACAAATACAAAATACAAATCAAAAAATAAAGCAAATAAATCGCATTTATTTACTTTATTTACTTTGCCATATTTTTAATGAACACATTAAAGTAGGAGTTTTCCCTGACATTCTTAAGCACGCAAAGGTAGTCCCGCTGCATAAAAAGGGTAGTACTGCAGACATAAACAACTATAGGCCGATTTCATTACTGTCTGTCATTGCTAAAATATTTGAAAAATGCATAGCGAATCGTATAGAGACACATTTAAATGATAATGGCTATCTGTCGAAACAGCAATATGGTTTTCGCAAAAGTAGGGATACAACCACAGCGATAACTGAACTCGTATCAGAAATCATGAACAACCTTAATAAGAATTTAAAATGTGCGGGTATTTTTTGCGACTTAAGTAAGGCATTTGACTGTGTGGATCACGAAATCCTGCTGAGTAAACTGGAATACTACGGCATCCGAGGGTCTGTTTTGAGCCTAATTTCATCATATCTCAATAACCGTAGACAATTTGTTGAAATTAAATATACAGATAATTTGGGAAACATAGAGACCAGTAAATCTGAAGAATGCATTATTAGACGAGGTGTTCCGCAAGGCTCTGTTCTGGGACCACTATTGTTTATAGTTTTTATCAATGATTTGCCCGATAATATATCCTGCGGATCCTCATATTTATATGCAGACGATACTAGCCTAATTTTTAAAGCTGATAGTTGTGAAAGGCTGTCGGAAATGGCGGCCGTTAGTTGGAAGAACCTTTCTGAATGGTTTGACGCCAATGGGCTTAGGCTAAACTGCGATAAGAGCTTTTATATGGTTTTTAAACGTGCGGTGAATTCTGCGGACTACGCGCTGGATATTCCTATCAGTCGAATGGACTCAATACGTTTTTTGGGAGTTGACCTGGATCCCTACCTTAGATTCCATGATCACATAGACAGTATCACAAAGAAACTAGCAAGTGCATGTTATTCTTTAAAGGCTATGGCAAAAGTTGCTGACGAGCATACCTTGAAGACCATATATTATGCTAACGTTGAAAGTATAATTCGTTATGGAGTCGAAGTGTGGGGTAATAGTACATCGATTAATAAAATTCTTTTAATGCAGAAAAAGTGCATAAGGTTGATCGAGGGGTACTTTCCTGAAACCCATAGACATTTATTCATAAAAAACAACATCTACACAGTAATTTCCCTATACATATACCAACTTTGTCTTTATGTGTTTAAAAACCTAGACACATTCAAATCAGTAAACGACTGCCGAAGATACCCGACACGGCGCAGTCTGGATCTCGTACTACCTGAGTCGAACTTTTTACAATATAAAAAAAGCATAGGTTATGTAGCAATAAAGGTTTATAATCACCTTGATGTTGACATAAGAAAGTCAGTAAACCTGAGAGAATTCTCTAATAAGTTGAAATCTTATTTAAAGTTAAGACCATTTTATGCCCTTAACAAATATTTTGCTAAAATATTTGACTGATTCATGGTAAATGCTTGCTTCGTGTATAATAATATGTAACTCATCTATGCTATACTTTATTCATCCGTACTTTATTGTATTTAATTTAATTTTTAATTGCATACATACATTATTGTATTTTCTGGTAGTCCAAAGATTTTGTAAATTATAATTGTACCTCTTTTGACATTATTAATAATATTTATGAGAAAATTGTAAAGATGTGTAGTGACTTTTAATGAGAAATTAGAATGGAATGAATACTTTATGAAATTTTGTATTAGTGTAATTCTCTGTATTGAAAACTATATTGTATTGCATGGAATTCTTTAAAGCAATAAATGACTGAACTGAACTGAACTTTAGGTATTAAAAAAATATATATATGTTAAAAAAAATAAAAGTGCCTAATTTTACGTCAATTTCGTGTAACTACAAGTGCCTAATTTTACGGTAATTTCGTGTAACGTTAAGGTAAAAAAAAAAACTGAAGTGGCAACACTGAGCCTGAGCTGGCCATATGCTACAAAGTGCAAAATTCGAACTTCGTATATTACCGTCCCGCTGACGCTTATATTATTTAATACGAGAGTGAGAGGGACGGTACGACACGAACTTCGATTTTCGTAGTAGCATGTAGTAGCCTCTCGCGCGTGGCGTTATGTCTTGACACAAACGTAGGTAATTGATGGTTTGTGGCAAACAGTGAGAGTAAATGTTTGAGCAAGTAGGGCTTCGACGGCGATGAAGAGACCGGGACTATATCGACTGGTTGAAAATTGTTGTAATGTTGACATAACTCTTGTTTTCTCTGAAAATATTTATTTTTCAGAATTGTTATATATGAATTATAAAATTATGGTAGTCGAAAGGATCCCGAAGAGACTACGTCGGTTTTAAGTTCGGCTTTTGTGGAAATTCGCATAGTAGTAGTAGTAGCGTGGTGTCAACTTTCCGTTAAGCTATCTGGGAAGTAAGAGAAGTGTGAATTACTTGGGTGAATTAACTTTTAAGGCACTTTCTACACGCTGATAAAGACTTACTTACTAGTAAATGTGAGATTTGAGGTTTATACCATGTCAAAATTAGATCATAAAATTTTCAGTATTCACTTTTTATAGACAAACTAAACCAGTGGGTGGAAAAATTTGAAAAAATTCAGGATGGTAGTAAGTATATCAAACTTACAAGAAAAACTATAACAGCTAAGGTTTCTCAAGAATTATTAGTAGTTTAAGAGTAAATAGCAGCCTAAGGTATAAAATATACCTAATCGTAGAATATTCCATACCAAATACGAAAGCCTTAGAAAAATATTACTTTATTTAATTGTAATGGCATGGAACCCTATTTCGGGCGTGTCCGACACGCTTTTACCCGGTTTTTCAATAAAAGACTTCTCAAGATTATTTTACTCACAAAACCAAACAACAATAATTTTCCAAACAGTCATATAAAGAAGAGGTCAAGAATATAATAAAATTCGAAACTGTAGGTATTTTATTTAGTCAACAGTTTGCCAAATCATTTATTTTAATTGGTTTTTTGTTTATCAATATTTTTAGGGAAAAATCTAAATAAATACCAAGAAAAAAGAACAGGAAGAAGAATGTCGTAAATAAATGACATCCTCGTAGACGTTTAATTATCAAAAGATCAAATTAAGGTCAGTGGGTGGGCAAAGTACAGTAATCTATAAACCTGCATTGAAGATAAGGAAACTAGTAAGTAATTTATAGTTTAACTATAACAATAAATAATAAAATCAGTGGCCGGACATTTTTTTTTCTGTTGCATTCGGTTTTACACAAAATAAAGAATACGCAAGTTTTTTTTTCATTCATCTCATCATGTCACTATGACACATATATCACAAATTGATAAGGAAAATGAAACATAAGACCCGTAATTATTAGGCCAGTGATTTTCATTATTCAAATAACCCAGTTTAATTTTTTTTTTATCAACGTTTTAATCACGTTTATCCATGAGAGATATTTGAGTGATATGGACTTGTTCAATGGTGCAGTGAATATCATTTTGAGATGTCCGGTATTGGAAGGTGCAGTAAAAATTTACGGGTTTATCAAGCACTCCTTTGCAACCAGATAATCTGGAAATCGCAGGAGAAGTGTTTGATGAATGTGGCCATTGAGCCTTTCAATGAGGCTGGCACAGTCAAACAGGTGCACATAAGCCTCGAAAAAAAAAAAAAAAATTATAAAAGATTCAGTTTTAGTTTTGACGGAAACTATAATCAGAACTGAACCTTCAGTTTCAGCAAAATAATGTTTTGATTGAACACTATTTTTTGTTAATTTTATACTGTCATTTATGTATTTGTTTGTTTTTCTTTTTATTTTAATTTCTTTTGAAAATACTGGTGCATTTTTCTTGGCAATGATGTTCTATCTGAAAATGCTGGCAGTTTTTTTTTTTCGTTTTTTTTTTCTTGCTCTATTGAGCCCTCACATGTATATTTTTTATAGAACAAATTAACATTAACAATGGCTGAATGTACCTAATAAAGCAAAAAAAAAATAGATACCTAAATAGACTTGCATTTCTTTATTGAATGAAGAATTTTAAGATTGTTGAAATAATATCAAAAATGTTAAAATTTAGAAGGTTAGGACTCTACAAGCTATAAATGAGAAACTAATATTTTAAACATACAATATCCAACACAAACCGGCACCAACCAAGGTTATAAATGCACAAAAAAAAGACCTGTGCACTACTGAAAAATAACTACCAACCACTGTCAAATTTATTCAAAATTTGAATTTGTTGACTCAAGTTCACAAAATATTCGTCACTTATTTGAATGCTAGAATGAGTTATGATATCATATTATAAACGTTTCAGTCAGAAAAAGTAATACATGAATGATGTAAGGTCCAAAAGGGTGTCTCATTTGGATTCTAAATAAATATTAAAGATAAATTGCTTACCTTGATTACGAATTATTCGGCAAGAACACAAATGATGATAGTACGGTTTTAATTAGCACACAATGGACATGGTAATTTAAGTATGCAATTTGGATTTATTTAGCTTTTTGGGCCTCAGAAAATGCACGAAAATGACATGACATCCGTACCCGCAACTATACCACGGCACGGCACGGCACTTCACTCACTGAATGAGCGTTTACAAAGGACGTTAAAGTTCTACATAAAGCTGAAGATAGAAAAACCTTATATTTATTTAAACATTTAAAACAACGATAAAATTGGCACACATTTTTAAATGAAACAAAGAATTTATTTGAAATTGTGTTAACTTCTATAGTAGTAAAAAATATATATAACAAATACCGCTAGTAAGTGTTATTACCTAGGTACAGGTTCTTCGCCACACGGTCAGTAAAAAAATTTGGGATATTTTTAGTCCATTTGTGTCCGAAATACCGAGAAACTCGTGTTGCAATTTGACCGTTTATTCAATCTTTGAAAGAAGTGTCGGACAGACTAATCGGTGTCTCTGGCTACCTAAGGGCTTTTTCTTCGCCCAAAGACTGACCCTCGCAGTGTGCAGCGGGGCAACGCCGCTAACGTCTTGGGTACATTGCCCCGCGCTACGCTGCGGCTGCCTTTGGAAGAGGAAGCCCGTTTAAGTTAATTTTGTGTGTTTTCATTTCTATTTCATAATCCTGTGGGGGGAGGCTCCAATAGAGAGATCTCTCTCCAGGCAGGTGTTATGCCTGGGGACCGAAGTCCTAAGGACGAGCGTCGGTAAACAATCATTTTCAAATTATTAGTATAATGAAACGTTAAATTAAACGAAGTAGAGATTTTGTATTGTTTGTTAAAAAGAAAATATATAATATTACCTACAAAACGTATGATTTACAGAGGTAGACTTATTCCTGAAGGAATCCTGCCGTGAAGCAGCAGTGCTTGTACTATTTTGTTTCGGCGCGGAGAGTAAGACAGCCGGTGAAATTACTGGCATTTGAGGTATTCCAACTTAGACCTCTAGGTTGGCAACGCATCTGCAATACCCCTGGTGTTGCAGATGTTCATGGGCGGTGGTGATCTCTTATCACCAGGAGACCCACTTGCTCGTTTGCCTTCCAGTCGAATAAAAAAAAAGGAATCATAGCTGTTCAACCTTTGTTAGTATAAAAAAAATGACAGATAAATAAACTTTTTGAAATTGCTAAGATATCGTCGTCCAAATTTTACCTACTTTTTTTAAGGAGTTAGAAAACAATATGAGTTTTTTTAATACATGGTTCAAGTTAGGGTAGAGTGACAAGAAGAAGGAGAAGAAAAAGAATATTGATTTATTTGCAGTGGCGGCCTTAGGGGATAGTGAATAGGGCAATCACCTGGGGTCTCGCCCTTGCAGGGGCCTCGCGCAACAAGCCAAGTAAATTTGAAAAAAATATAGATTTTTTTAAACTATATTTTCGCATCACATACTTTTCATGAAAGACAAAGGGCCTCGCAAAGACCTGCCGCCCGAGGCCTTTCAATGGGTAAGGCCGCCGCTGTTTATTTCTCAGCACAATATGACTGACTTTACTCTGACACGTCATCTACTTATGTTACTGCGTTTCCAGTCATATTATTTTCTTTTAGGAAGTGATTTTAGAAAAATAAAACACAGTTTTCATAAATCATAAGTACATATTATAAAGAAAAGAAAACTCATCTACTTATTTTTTTTTTCTATCTCGCTCCATGTGAAAAGTCACGTTGAGAAAGCAAAGTTGAAATTTAGACCATGATATTTACAAAATTTCCTAAAAAAGTTTTTTGCTAATTTTGATACGTTCTACGAGTTTTCATATTATTATTTGTGAAAAGAAAGTTTGTCAGTAAAGTTTTGCCCCAGAAAGTGCCCCGTTTGCTTTGATTAAAGCTACTCTGACCAAGACAGGGCTGCCGGGCTGCCTATCGTTTGCTTTTTAATTTTCTCTTTGTGCACCTTTCCTCTGTTACAAAAGGAGAATGAATGAAATGAATGAGTAAATATCAAAATCTTACTGTTCTGTAGGTAAACGACATGCTCTGGTATTTTGTTGTTTTTCATTTTCATTGTAATCCAATCCAACACTTCAAGCTGTCTTATGAAACGTGAAACGTAATGTCATTTTTTTTTATTTTGTCGTTGACAGTTGACAGCTTGACTTGACAGTGACAGTTACTCAGCACAGCCGAGTCAGTGCAAATTCTATTTTGCTTGCTTTTTGCAAAACTATTGCGAAATTATCTTAAAAACAAATACAGAAACCGTTTAATAAGTAGTAACTTAAAGAAATAAGATGACTTTTCTCGAGGACACATTAATCATTCTTATTTCTCAGGTAAAAAACTGGGGTTATGTTTGTATTTTCCTATCACTTTTTGATCGTATTTACACACAAATAATGATCTGTTTGATATTTAATAACTCACATATATCTCTTCCTTTCTACATACTACAAATACATATATGTCTTTTGCTTTGTGTTCAAATTCACTTAAAAAAAGTAAAATGATGAAAGTTATGCTTTTCTTCTCAGACGGTGTTTTTCGTAGGCGGATGGATATTTTTCGTCAAGCAGCTGTTCCGTGACTATGAAGTTCACCACACATTAGTGCAGTTAATATTCTCAGTTACTTTCGCACTGAGCTGCACTATGTTTGAACTGATTATATTTGAAATCATTGGTTACTTGGATTCAAGGTAAATATTTTTTTTGCAAATATAGTTCAGCTAGTTGCAGAATTCCGTCATGACATCATCATGTCAGCCGAAAGACGTCCACTGCTGGACATAGGCCTCCCCCAAGGCTCTCCACTCAGACCGGTCTTGTGCTTTTCGCATCCACCGCGATCCCGCAATCACAGTCGTCGCTCCATCTTGTTGGAGGCCTACCGACAGCTCGTCTCCCGGTTCGCGGACGCCATTCGAGAACCTTCTGACCCCATCAGCCATCAGTCCTGCGTGCTGTGCAGAATTCAGTATCTTGTGAGAATTTTTCTAAATGTACAGATTTCTCTTAATTAGGAACTATGATGAGTTCATAAGCTCTTGCATAGTACTTCATAAAGTACAAATTAAAATTGTAAGAATAACTGTCAAATGTACGAATACTGTAGAATCCAGTTATAACGATGGCCAAGGGACCAGTAATATTACGTCGTACTAACTGGATACTGTACTAAACAAATGGATGTAGTTTCTTGGTGGCACATATTAAAATCAAACATATGCCTATATTTACGTTGCTAAAAACAGTTGTTTGTTAAAGGCGAAGTTGTAGTAAACGGACGACACTGTATGCTGAATACAATTTATTCAATGAAATACGTACTTAAAATTTATGTAACTAATTTTCAAAATCACAAAATTTACTATTCTCGCTCTGCAGAATTATGTATAATAAAAAAAGTCAGGACTTAGGTTTATCTAATCTTTACCTGACTGTTCTGTTTAGTTACCTGATGAAACTTGTTGTGGTTCAGTAGTACCTATTTTTAATTTAATTATTCATTTATTTAACAAAATTTAACTGTAGTGTATTGGAAAAAGAGAGTTCCCTCACATTTCATCAGTCTGGCTTTGTCAAGTACCCTTGCACGGCGCTCCCAAATTTCTCTTGTTACTTCCAATACATAATACTAACCTATTGTTCACAGTTCCCGTTATTTCCATTGGAACCTGGGCTTGTATTCTCTCCTGTTCATGGTGATAGCACTCCTCCCATTTTACATTGCATACTTTTGTATTAGCAATGTAAGATTTGG
The DNA here is from genome assembly GCA_037349165.1 of Choristoneura rosaceana. Classification (NCBI taxonomy): domain Eukaryota; kingdom Metazoa; phylum Arthropoda; class Insecta; order Lepidoptera; family Tortricidae; genus Choristoneura; species Choristoneura rosaceana. The sequence continues at coordinate 4,391,989 of JAZBNJ010000007.1, forward strand.
TAAGTCCGTTGAATCAAATGATATCTCTACTGTACTTGGAGTCATTCTAGACTAGTATTACGTAAGCAGCCCCAAAGTGTGGGGATTGTTGCTTAGCTTCTTTTTGATGACATTATGTGAGTAATTCAACTACATTAATTTAAAAATTATGGGTACTTACATAAAAATATAATATTATTATGTGAAAAAATTGCTCAGAATCACTGGTTTTTCTAGCCTTGAAGACTATAACAGTAAGCAAACCCTAATAACTTAAAAAAATATATACCATTGTTTAGATAAGCATGAAGTTATTTTGCTTACTTTTTCTGATAAGAGGGAGGGGAGGTCAAAAACAACTAAAATTCGGCTTTCAAAGTACTGAAATGTCTCCTCAATGGCGCATCTTCAAGAACAAGAAATAAATTAACTTTATATTAAATGTTACAGTATCCAAGAACATGATAAGGCCAATGACGGTGTGTGTCTGGTTTATATACCTATATTTCTTCTGGAAGCTTGGTGACCCATTTCCTATACTCAGTCCTAAGCAAGTAAGTTAATAATATAATAGTAGTTAAGAACTTTGATATTTTGCTGGTCATTTTTCTGACAATTTGGCTTAAAAGTCTCGTTACCAAGCCATAATCTCCAAAAAAAAAAAGTTCACAGACGCGTGTCTCAAGCGGATGGCACTCGCGCTCGCACGAGATATCGTGTGCGTGAGCAGTGTCTATTAGAGATGAAACGGATAGTGGTTTGGCCGGATACCGGATACCGGATATTTAGCGGGATTGTAGGCCGGATTGCCGGATATCCGGCCGCCGGATATTCGGCCTATTTTTTCGTACAAATTAAATGAAGCTACTTCAAACATGCTCATGACACTCCGTTCAGATTGCAACTTGTAGAGTATAATTAATTAACTTAGGGGCTGTTTCACCACCCACTGATTAATTTTAACAAATACCGATAAATATGATGTCGTTTTTGTTTGTTTTGTTCGAATAGACGCGAGACGGTATCACGTTTGTCCGTCGGTTGAAGTTGATCAATAGAATAATAGACTGATGTCATTGATAAATTCATAAATAAATACTAGTTTTTAATCATAACTATAAGCTTTTTACTATCCGGTATCCGGCCGGATAGTACGTAACTATCCGGTATTCGGCCGAATAGTAAAATAGTGGCCGAATAGGCCGGATACCGGATACTGGCCGGATATCCGTTGCATCTCTAGTGTCTATGTGTGCGTTGATCGAGCGCACTTGTATGGAGATTGACTTCTAAACTATCTGTGTTTTGTGGTTATGGGGTTTTAAATCGACAAAGTAGATTTTGATTTGGAATGTATTTTATATTGCAGGGTATATTCTCTATAGAGCAAGGAGTGTCCCGCATAGGCGTCATAGGAGTGACAGTGATGGCGTTACTGTCAGGATTTGGTGCTGTCAACTATCCATACACATCTATGGCTATTTTTATAAGGTTGTTGTTTACACACACTAACTTCTAGTGTAGATAACTTTTTTTTATTAAGGTTGCAGAAAGTACAATAACTCTTTATTGCACACCAACACATAGTACAGAAAACACAGGTATAAATGTTGTGTCACATTATACTAACGTGCTTATTAGATGACCAATCATAGAAAGGGCTTAAAACTACCACGAAAATACATGTTTGGGGAATTTTAATCGTAACTTACAATTTTGGAGGTAGTAGGACCTTGTGCAAGGTCCGCCCGGATTGCTACCACCATCTTGGTCGCTAATCCAGCCGTGAAGCAGCAGTGCTTGCACTGTTGTGTTTCGGCGTGGAGAGTAAGACAGCCGGTGAAATTACTGGCACTTGAGGTATCCCATCTTAGGCCTCAAGGTTGGCAACGCATCTGCAATACCCCTGGTGTGGCAGATGTTTATGGGCGGTGGTGATCTTTTACCATCAGGAGACCCTCTTGCTCGTTTGCCATCCACTCTAATAAAAAAAAAGTTTTAAGAGTGACTCAGGAGACCGTAACCATAGCAACGAGTGACAAGAAAAAGTTGGTCAACCAACCAATAACCATAATATAATTTCAGACCGGTAACTCAGTCAGATGTACTGTCCATTGAGAAGAAACTACTCCAAACCATGGATATGATACTAGTGAAAAAGAAAAGGATAGCGCTAGCAGAGAACCAAGTTGGAGGGAGACAGCAATATGGGTTGTTGGACCAGACCAATACAAGGAATAAAGGATTTTGGTCGATTGTTTTGTCGAGCTTTGGCAGTATTGCTAACCCGTTGAACTATGGGGCGGAAAGTGAGTCTTATAAAACGTGTATAATTCACTAATCTCTAATGTACAGGTCGATTCACGAGGGTTAGCAAGAATGGATTGAACGAAAGTAATGTCACTTAGACGTTTTTGTAGGAAAATGACAAATGCATGATGTTTTCATACTTGTGTGAAGTGTATTCAAATATAACACACCGCATCCCGACGCAAAAAAGAGGTGTTAGTTTGACCGCCATATGTGTATGTCTGTCGCACCGGAGCTCTTAAGCGGGTGGACCGATTTGAATGCTTTTTTTTTATTGGAAATCAGGTTTTCTAGCGATAGTTCTTAGACATGTTTCAACAAAATCGGTCCAGCCATTTTTGAGATATTGAACTTTGAAGTGACAAAGTCGGGGGTTTTTCAACTTTTCTTGGTTAGGTTATTACTCGTTCGCTCGTCTCATTCACTCCAAATCAGTCTTCAGTCGGTCGCTCGTTTACATCAAATCATTCTTACAAAACCCACCATTCCCACAGATATAACACAGCTCAGGCAAGAAATCGCCGCTCTAGAGGAACTAAGCCGGCAGTTGTTTCTTGAGGCGCATGACGCGAGGACTGCCCGTGAGAAAATAGACTGGTCCAACACTTTTCAGGGAAAATACTTCAATTTCCTGGGTTATTTCTTCTCGCTGTATTGCATATGGAAGATATTTATCGTGAGTATCAAATATGTCTTGTACAGAAATGAATTCTGATATAATCCATACTAATATTATAAATGCGAAAGTGTGTTTGTATGTTTGCGTGTTTGTCCGTCTTTCACGCCGTAACGGAGCGATGGATCGACGTGATTTTTGGCATAGAGATAGTTTATGGTCTCGAGAGTGACATAGGCTACTTTTTATCCTGGAAAATGTACAGTTCCCGAGGGAACAGCGCGCGATAACCGAATACCACGCGGGCGGAGCCGCGGGCAAAAGCTAGTTTTGATATAATTTGAAATATATTCCTCGATGTTGACAGACACTGATGACAGAACAAAAAAATCTCCAATAGAGACTCAGCGTGGGACGTCCACCAACGAGATGGACGGATGACCTGGTTAAAGCCGCGGGTTCACGGTGGATGCAGGCCGCTTCTAACCGAAGAAACAGGAAGTTTATTGGGAAGGCCTATATCTAATAGTGGACGTCCTATCTCTGATATGATGATAACCTTTTGGGCTCCACAGAAAACCAGCGTTGCTGCACATAATGTGCGGCAACACATGCTGAGTGGAGACCCTTTTTGGTATCCTGTCGTGTCACCAAGTACCTAATATAGTTTTAGTGCTAGTTTTAGTCTTACCCCCTTATTCATAAACGACAATCAAACCTATTTTAGTTAAAATGCCGCTAAAATTCGTTTGTCCTTATCTGTCACTTCGACATTTGTATTTGTTAGAAAGGGACAAAGCATTTGTTAGTTAACATAGGCTTGTTAAGTTTTATGAATAAGGGGGTTAGTCTTTGGTGGTACTTATAGAGCCAAAATAAATCTTTCTTTCTTTTCTAATATGGACCCTCTTTTTCCCAGTCCACGATAAACATAGTGTTCGATCGTGTGGGCAAAAAGGACCCAGTGACCCGCGGGCTGGAGCTGGTAGTACACTGGTTAGGTCTCCGGATAGACGTCGCATTCTGGTCGCAACACGTCTCCTTCATACTGGTCGGCGCTATCGTCTTCACGAGCATTAGAGGGTTGCTTCTCACACTCACTAAGGTAATGTTTTTTTCATTTCTGGTACTTACTTTGGTGTTGACTGAAATTAAGTCATTTTGTGTCGTAACAGTGTATTGTTATGTTACCTAAACTCTTTATTGTACATAAAAACATATTAAATTAACAGATAACAAGATATTCCAAAGTGAACTTATTCTTTTTAAGGGATCTCTTCCAGTTAGCCTTTGAACGATTGACAGGATATCAGAAGCAAGAGTTGACTCTACGAGTACTATTATTATTTTGTGTTATAACTGTATATTTTGTGTCGTAACATTATATTTTGTGACGTAACATTATATTTTGTGTCGTAACAGTATTTTTTGTGGTGTAACAGTATATTTTGTGTCGTAACAGTATATTTTGTGACGTAACAGTATATTTTGAGCCATAACATTATATTTTGTGCCGTAACAGTATATTTTGTGACGTAACATTATATTTTGTGACATAACAGAATATTTTGTGCCGTAACATTATATTTCGTGACGTGACATTATATTTTGTGTCGTAACAGTATATTTTCTCTTCCAGTTCTTCTACAAAATATCATCATCCAAATCATCGAACATCATAGTGCTGATTCTCGCCCAGATTATGGGCATGTATTTCTGTTCGTCTGTCCTGCTCATGCGCATGAACATGCCACCTGAATACAGGATAATTATAACCCAGGTTTTAGGCGATCTTCAGTTCAATTTCTACCACCGATGGTTCGACGTTATATTTCTAGTTAGCGCCCTGACAAGTATATTTACTTTGTATTTAGCTCATAAGCAACCTTCTGTCAGCTAGTGCCATTATGAGATTAATTTAGGAGTATAATTAAGAAATTTGTGCACAGATAAGCTATCGGGATAGATAAAGCAATTGGCTATTTTCTTGGAAAAAAAATTAGCCAAACACACGCATTTCTTCTTTTTTAGGGTTCCGGACCCAAAGGGTAAAAATGGAACCCTATTACTAAGACTCCACTGTCCGTCTGTATCTCAAACAGAATGACATATACTTAAATGTTGATTGGCCCATTTAATAAGTCTATCTCAGTAGGTTATCTCTAAAGTACAATTCAATAGAATCTGACAATTTCCTAGACATTTAAGACACCCTAACGTAGGCACACTGAATTATTTATGTCCTTGTTGATGTGATTATAATCTAAAAGGAATCAAAAAAGAAGAATAGTCACATCACCAAGACCTAGGCAACCCGGTGTTCATATTAGTTGGCTGGAAGTGTGTACAGGATTGTCAGTCTATTGAATTCTAGTTCTTTGTATTGAAAACGTATAAAATACATTAAAGGGGTATATTCCAATTTAAATGTAGTACATAGTATTGGTTTAAACATGGTTTAAGACTGATGTTAATATTAAGATTAGCGAGATTATGAAGTAGGAATTGTACATTTTGCTTAGTGAGTCTATTACTATAATTATAATCTGTAATAAATAATTCCGTTAATTCTGAAGTAAGTCAAGCGGGTTCAAATCCTGATAAGTAACCAAAAACGTTTTTTTATATGTATGATAGAGGGAAAACAAGCAGGCGGGTCACCTGTTGGTAAGCAATCACCGCCGCCCACAGACATTCATAACAAAAGCTAAGTTACGGATGCTTGACAAATGAATAATCTCGTTTTGTAATTTTTTCGAAAATTTAAAAAATAAGTAAAGTGTAAGTTAAATGTGGCTTAAGGGTGAAGTGAAGCCAGAAGAGCGAGATTTTTGAGTCGTGAGTCAAGTATTTTCTATAGTAAGTTAGATTAAAACACAGATATAGATTACACTAGATAACGCAAACACCTCAATCTGTATGAAAACCAACCGTGTCACTTTTTTATATCTACTGTGACGTCTCAAGAGCGAATTAGCGATGTAAATTCCCTGATATCCGCGCAAAATCGATTCAAATGCGCCGCCAGCCCGCGCCGTGGGGCTCGAGTCAGTCACTAGTCATGATTAGTCAGTTAGCGGTCAGACTTTGTATGGGGCCAACCCCGACGTTTGGTCGGGGTTCGGCCACGCGAAGTAGATGCATTTGCGTAATCTAGTGTAATCTATATCTGTCGATATTAGACATTTTAAGTTAACTTTCATACTAAAATTCGACAACCCTAAGCGACCGTGCCGGAGTAGGCAATTAAGTCGCCTAAAAGGCCGGACTGTGCATACTTGTTCTACTTTACAATACTATTGTGTAATTGGGCGTTTTTAAAAAAAAGTGTACCCTTTACGTTTTTGAAATTTTGGAAAAAATATGGTTTTTCCTATTCAGAATCAAGAGCACAATCGATTCCAATCGTTTAAAAAAATTTCCCCACTTTTTCAAACAAATTTTAATTAGTCAGTTTTGTCACGCCCATACCTAAGTGTATGAAAAAAACGTCGCAAAAGTGACATTTTTTTGGGGACATTTTTTTAAACTATCGGAATCGATTGTGCTCTTGATTCTGAGTAGGAAAAACCATGTTTTTTCAAAGATAAAAAAAAAAGAAAGGGTACATTTTATTTGAAAATGCCCGTTTATCGTGATAGGTCTTGCTAAATGTATATTAATCCTTCAATTTTATATGTAATAGTTAAATAACTATACATTCCTCACTACTTAGAAAAAACCTTGTAACTATCTCAAATAATTCGTCAACAAAGTTGTCCCTTGAAATAAAGCTCATAAACTTCGCTTAGAAAGTGAAAGGTTTTGAGGTACGAGCTTTTTAAAAATAGTGACGTAGTTTTGTATTAGATGCACAACAATGCACATATTATTGATACCGCTTTAAGGGGCTGTTTCACCACCCATTGATTAATTTTGTCTGACGGATAAAAATGTGATGCAGTCTTTGTTTTGTTCGAATAGACGGCAGTCAGATAAATTTACTCAATGATGGTAAAACAGGCGGGAGTTAAATGAGTAAAATTGTCTGAATTAAATTAAATGACTACGTAACTGCTTTTTATTTTTGTTAGGTTTCCTTAAGAGGAGTCTCTTCGTTCTATTCTCCATACAAACGTAGTCCCGGTCTCATTTGAAAACTAGGCAACAGAAGTAGATGAAATTTTGTAAGTAGGTATGGACTAGTAATTATCTATGCCTGTGGATTTTCAAATTTTTATAATAAATGTGTTATATCAGAATTACAGGAGCTCAACAGTCGACAAAAAAAAGTTGTAAAATTTGCACGAGAATTACAGACTAATAAAGCATTTTTACAAAAATCGAAAAAAACCACAGGCATAGATAATATAATGAAGATCTTGATTGTAAAATAGTTAAAAAAAACCATTAGTTTAAAAAAAATTCCCCAAAAAAATTACAATTTTGCGACGTTTTTTTCATACACTTATTATGGGCGTGACAAAACTGACTCATAAAAATTTGTATGAAAAACTGGGAACGTTTTTTTAAACGATCGGAATCGATTATGCTCTTGATTCTGAGTAGGGAAGACCATATTTTTTTCCAAAATTTCAAAAAAAAGAAAGGGTACACTTTTTTTTGAAAACGCCCTTAGGCGGTAGAAATCATAACTACTGTTTATATCAGAAATAGTGATAGAATATTCAATAATGAAACAAAAGTTGGCAATAAATTATATTTATTTAATTAACAGTTATTTTATATTATCTTACATAAACTATATCGAAAAAGTTTAAAAATATTACTTGGAAAGGCCACCTTAATCATTATTATTATTATATTGGAAGTAAATAGAAAAATGTGATAAAAACTATGTCTCATTTACTAGTATAGATATATCTTCATAGATTTCTGGCGAAATTTGAACTTTTACTTTCAATAAATTACCTGATCTCTAAAATGTGCATTTGATACTGATATATACGTTGAAATAGCTACGTAAGTAGTCACTTTGTCTATTATTAAAATTCTATATTTTACTTGATTTTATATAATTGACAATTCTGAAATAACTTCTGAACTAGATAATCAGGTAACCTGAAATATTTAAAATGCACTGAGAAAGCAAAATTTACCACCCGTTCTGTACCAGCGTTGGTCGGTGTTACAATTTTGAGCAAAAGCGAAGGTATTTTCGAGTGTATGTTCATATTTGTAGTTTACTCCGCCATTTCGACTTCGTTCTGTTTCCTGAAGCAGTCTCCGACCGGGAAGAAGTCCCAGCAGCGTTGTGTGTACATGTTCCACACGTAGGTTTCTTGACCTGATTAGGAAGAGTAAGCGTAATCATTATTTTGACAAAAAATACATCACTTTGTTGATCGTAATTGCTGATATAATAATATGCTAATCTTGCCATGAAGCAGAGCTTGCACTGTTGTATTTCGGCGCGGAGAGTAAGACAGCCGGTGAAATTACTGGCACTTGAGGTATTCCAACTTAGGCCTCTAGGTTGGCAACGCATCTGCAATAGGTACCCCTGGTGTTGCAGATGTTTATGGGCGGTGGTGATCTCTTACCACCAGGAGACCCACTAGCTCGTTTGCCTTCCATTCGAATAAAAAAAAAGTCTGCGCCCCACAGTTTAAATTCGTTACTATATTCACTTTCAAGCTGTCAACTGGTGACTTACGTATACAGATGCGCAAGGTTTTTTTTTTATTCGACTGGGTGGCAAACGAGCAAGGTCTCCTGATGGTAAGAGATCACCACCGCCCATAAACATCTGCAACACCAGTATTTCAGATGCGTTGCCAACCTAGAGGTCTAAGATGGGATACCTCAAGTGCCTAATTTCACCGGCTGTCTTACGCTCCAAGCCGAAACACAACAGTGCAAGCACTGCTGCTTCACGGCAGGATTAGCGAGCAAGTTGGTGGTAGCAATCCGGGCGGACCTTGCCCAACCTACCACCTGTAAATGCGGAATGTTTTTAAAAAGTTGAAAAAGTTCTCAGAAATTTCTAGAAATTTTCAAATTGTGAGAAGTTTCCGTAGTTTTCCTATGTGTGAAATTGCGCAATTTCGGAAAGTTCCTATTGTTCATATTGGCGCTAAAACTTCTGCTGAATATTCTGGATTTGGTACTTTCACTTCCAGGCTTTCAGTAACCTCCTTATTCTATTTTTTCACCTGTGTACTCCGTGTCGGGTTTATTGATGAGATGCATGAGGAAGAACATGTAGTTTGCGAGGTTGTGCTCCCTTTGCACGTGCGTGTCGAAACCATGCGGCACCTGAAAAACGTCATATCGTCGTTATACACCGTGTTTCTATTGATTTTTGTTAACTTCATTGGCTCAATGAACTGAAACAATTACTTTGCTCACCCGCGACCTTATGATATATACGTTTCTACAAGAAATGTGTGTACATGCAGTTCCTCCACCTCCACTCTAGTAATAATTGTTTCAGTTCACTGATATGGACTTTAAAGTAACGCCTGATTCAATAAATTAATTATTAGCTCAGTTCTTGTACAGATAATTGGTATTTACCGAATCGAAATAATCCTTGCCCATGCCGCATATGAAGCAGTTGGACTCCATGTCTTCTTTCACCGATTCGAGTTGATCACGAAGCTCACCGAAAGCGTCGATGATCAAACCTGAAACATGATTTATATTGATTTTCTGTTGGGCTGAAATTGCGATGGATATCGATCGATTCTTGAAGTTTTATCGTGACCTCTCGGGAACATTGGGATAAAAAGTAGCCTACGTCTTATTGTAGAGAAGATGTTTTTGATCCGAATTCGTTAAGCCGATTTAGCGAGAACGATTAACAAAACACACGCGCGCACATACTCACAAACCTTCACGAAAGAAAGTGTGTCTCTTTATTTCACAGATAAACTTATTTTCCTATAAAATCACCATTAACTTGGTCATTACCATCGGCTCATCACCAATGTCCGAATCGACAACAAAGATTACAAACACATTATAACGGTTAAGAGCATTCCGAACTTCTATAGTCACCATCTCTTACTTAATCATCACCGTCAACTTATAACCCAAAGTCAAAGTCTCTTTATTCAATTTAAGCTATAACAGCTTCTTATGAACGTCAAAAAAATCTACCACCGGTTCGGAAAAAACCTCTGTTGAGAAGAATCCGACAAGAAACTAAAAGAGGTATTTATTTTAAACAGATTCACTATAAAGATTGGTTTTTTGGAATCTTTTTGTATTTTTTTATTTCAATTCCAAATTTCACTATATTTATAAATGATTACGACCCACGACTCACCCTGAATGATGGCGAGCAGGATAATGATGATAAAGAAGAAGAAGGACACGTCAAAGATGATCCTCCACACTTCGGAGTCATCGCCGTCCGGCGGCTCCAACTCGTCACCGATGCCTCCGCCGGCTCGCACGCCTTTGTATATGTTGAACACGAAGCACTGGAACAAAAGGTTTTGATTTTAATAAATCTGTACAAGTTTCGTGTTTATAATTGCAATATTTTGTATGTAATGTGTAAAAATAGTGTCGCGTCATTTACAAAGGTAACGGAGGAAGTGCTGTGCATGGATATGTATAATGGAGACAAATGAGAAAAGAAATCTGTTTATACATTGTGGTATTTTTGATTTCTGTTAACATTAAACAGGTAAAATTAAGTTATTTTCTCAAAGATACTATTGGCCAAACGCGTACTGTTCAAAGATTTCAAGAAATAATATAATGATGTACGGTAAAACAGCATAAAAAAGGTTTTGAACATGACATTTTTTTAAAGTCTGCAACTGTCCGCAATTATTTTAAAGTGTTTTTGGTTCATACATATTTATCAAAAGAAAGTTAAAAAATTATGTTTTTGATGTCTGTTATGTGTCACGTTTATGTCATGTTAAAGTGTCATTTTTTTCTATTAAATCAAAGTTTCTATGAACCAACTGAGTCATCTGTCAAAGTTAACGGAAATCAAGAAAAACACGTTAAATATCTGTCAGTAGCACACTTACCGACAACATGTCGTGACAGTTTCTGTTGACTTCGTCGTCCTCTTCTTGCACATAAAACTTGCGGAAGAAGTTGAAAGCTATCACCGTGTATATGTACACTATGATAGTCAACAGTATCACTGTCAACACCAACTGGAAATTAAGGAAAATTTAGTTTTCTCAAACATGCTATGTAATGTAATGTTTATTTTGTGTTCCATAAAACAGGCTTCAAAATATACTGTTGAAGGCCTAGGCCTGCAAGACAACAGTCTTTTGTTTCAATGCAAAACGTCAAATATCCACAAGAAAGGCATTATACACGACTTGAAATTAATCATCTGAATTTCTATGGTTCATTTATTAGTTACTGAATAAATTCACAGGATTATGAATATTATATATGTAAATATATAAATATTGCCGACGTGTTTTACGTCAAATTACAATTTAATTTACATAATTTGGGCAAATTGTTCATTTCCCGACTGTTTCATATGAATGATGAATAATTTAAGCAGGAGCACTAGCGGAACTAACCGCTCACCCAGACAAGAGATGTCGCTACTAAGCAACCAAATTATGATTGTTTTTTTTTGGAGTCTTTTTGTATTTTTAGTATGTTTCGGGCAAAATATTTTCAGCAAAAAACCAGGATTCTCATTTTAAGGAACTTTGTTGTAAATGTTCTCCCTTTTTTCCCTCACACTGACCTGTTTGCCGTTATGCGTGACGGACTGCAAGATGGTCCTCAAGGTCTTGAAGCCAACAGCGACGTCGAGCAAATGCGCCGCGAAGAAGAAGTTGTTGAAGTTGCCCATGACAGAGAAACTGAAGTACCATAGGGAGTAGAGGAATGAGTTGTCTGTGATTGTCACGCCAGCTTTCCACACCTGGTAGCGCCAGTCTATGCTCAGAATGCTGGAAAAGAAAGTACAGATGTAGCGAAAAAAGTTTGACATGAAATATTGTCGTTGTGTTACAAATAATAGGCCGGGAAGTATCGCGCTGCAGGCGCTACGGCTTGGCTGCTAGCGCGCGGTGACTCAAGCGGCCTGCAAAGAGATTTCATACAACTTTGCAGGCCGCTGGCCGGCAATGCGACCGTCTTTTGTTTCAACGCGCGCTCTGCAAGCAGTCAGAGCACGCAACAGGGCGACCAGCTTCATTTCTTGTTTTCTTATTTGACTTCATGTTATGTTTGAGAAAAGCACTATACGCAAGTGTCGGCCGGAACGTGGGATTGCCGGCCTCGCATCCCTATATCTGCACGGCCGGCAAACCCCTACTTCCCGGTCTATACAGTAATCTACTATTACACAGGCCAAGTAATAAAGACTGACATGGAAAAACTTTCCACACTTTATCTGTATGTGTTGTGTCCAATGAATGCTGGTGACGCAGAACTGACTTTAGTCTCATCACGTAGCTAGTTTCTAAACGGGAAGTTTGAATTTCCACCTCGTACCTAATCGTCCTCAAACCTCGCAACCAGATTTGGTAGCTAGCTTCGGAATAGGAAGTGCGACTTACCGTTTCGTATCTTCTTATAATATAAAAATGAATCGCAAAATGTGTTGGTAAGCGCATAACTCGGGAACGACTGGTCCGATTTCGCTAATTCTTTTTTTGTTGTTTCGCTAATGTCAGGAGAAGGTTTTTATGGAAGAAATAAAATACAACGGGGGCGAAGCCGCGGGCAACAGCTAGTTTAGTTATAAAATAGGATGTGACTTCCCGTTTCATAACCAGTTACGTAATGGGAATGATTGTCCCCTCTCGCAACCCTGGCTTTCTTTTTTGACGATAATGTTGTTATTCTCAGCTACTCACTATTGGACGAAGCCCTTGTTCCCTGTTTCTTCGTGCGCGGCGAACGAAGTCTTCTCCATCCCGAGCATGTTCGATATAGAGTCGAAGTCGTAAGTCTCTGAATACTTCGCTCGCACTTTCTTCTTCACGAACTTGTCCCAGTAGTTCACTGGGAATGATCTGGAATAAAATACAACCAGCCTCATAAGTCCTGAACAGTATAACTCTCTTTTTTACAAGAGTTTATTTACTTTCACCTGTCCCGTTGCCTGTCTGTCTGTCTGTCTCGCGAGTTAAATTCGACCAACTTCCAGTAGTTGGATTGCCTCGCAATTTGGTATACTTATGTCAATTCCATGACTATACAATAATCTGGTAGTGACATCCTGGCAGCCCAGCCAGGATCGTCTCCATAGGACAGAGCTCTAAAACGGTTAATGGCATCGACTTGAAATTTTGTATTCATATGTAGTTTGGGTGACATTACAAGTACAGTCAACAAAAAGTACAGTCAGTACAAAAAATTGTATTAACAATGAAATTTTTACCAAAAACATTTCTTTAAATGGGTAGACCATATACTATGGAGAATATATGGCCGTTGGGGCCGGATGGTTCTCGAATAGACAAGCGCAGCGTAGGATTCGCGATTATGAAATTACAATTTTTTTTTATTCAACTGGATGGCAAACGAGCAAGTGGGTCTCCTGATGGTAAAAGATCACTACTGCCCATAAACATCTGCAACACCAGGGGTATCGCAGATGCGTTGCCAACCTAGAGGCCTAAGATGGGATACCTCATGTGCCAGTAATTTCACCGGCTGTCTTGCTCTCCACGCCGAAACACAACAGTGCAAGCACTGCTGCTTCACGGCAGGATTAGCGAGCAAGATGGTGGTAGCAATCCGGGCGGATCTTGCACAAGGTCCTACCACCTGCAAATGTAAACAAGCTGTAAAAGGTTTAGTATAGCATAGAGTAAACTCACTTGGCGGAGATGACGAGCTTATCCCAGTGACTCTTCAAGTCGTCATCTTCCGGCTGCTCCGCGATGTACAGCCCGTCGAACTCCAGACGACGCGCTATCTCTTTCTCGCGCTTGAAGATGGCCAGAGGCACCTGCATATAAACATGGATGATATAGCAACCGGGCGAATATTCGAGCGTTTTGACAGCGCGGTTAAACGTCATTAGCGTCCCACGTTTACTTAGCACAACGGAAAGACAAAGAATTTTAATCACGCTAAATTCGGCATTGGCATTATCTTAAATTTTCATAAAAAAACAATCCTGAGCACTAGCTCTTTTAATAACACCTATGAAGACACTAATGACGAAAAAAAAACGCTGCAAAAATGCTGAATATTCGCCCAACCTCATCATCATCATCATTATCATTAATTTGAGAGCTTAGCTCTTGTCGGTGGAGTAATCGCCACTCTTTTCGGTTCTCTACCAGCATTTTCAGCTCCTGATACGACATGACATTGACTTTTTCCTTGGCTTGATCTATAAATGACCGTCTCGGCCTTCCCCTGCCTCGCCTGCCTTCTATTCGCCCTTCCAAAATAGCAACCCTAGTAAATATTTATTATACACTTGGGTCGATCAACTTTTTCTTGCCACTCGTTGCTATAGTTACGGTCACCTGGGTCACTCTTTAAACCGAAGTTTATAGGATTAACATTTACCAAACATGCATTTTTGTTGAAATTACGGTATGACTAGCGAAGAGTATGCGAACTTTGCCATTCCTCTAACAACGTTCGATCGTCCCTCAGGATACCCCACCACCTCATTTACTTCAACTATAGTGGTTTTTTTTTTTTTATACCACGTCGGTGGCAAACAAGCATGCGGCCCGCCTGATGTTAAGCAATTAACGCCGCCTAGGAACGCTTGCAACACCCGAAGTATCACTCGCGCTTTGCCGACCCTGAATAAACCTTCTTACACCCCTTTTGAAGACCTCCATGTTGTAACTCGCTGGGAGAATCACGACAGAAAGTTCATATCACAATCTAAGTGTTCTATGGAGAAAACACCTTTTGAACCGAACGGTACGCGACCGTTGTGACTGCAACATGTGGGGATGAACTCCCTGTCTATGGCGAGCGGTGCGATGGTAGAAAGTTGCTGTAGGCATCATGTCAAAAAGTTCTTCAGAACACAGTCCGTTATAAAGGCAATACCTATAGTGTGTTATTTGTAGTCTTTACCCGAGGCTTTGGACATGTAAACCAGTCTGCGTACCTTCAAGTGGTAGTATCCGATGAGAATGGCCAGAGATACGATGGAATGCAGTAACGCTGCCGCCTTGATCACGTGTTCCATGTAGAAGAAATCCTCGTCTATGTGCACTATCTCTATGGGGTCGTCGTCTTCATCTTCGCCACTGCCTGTAAATAAGTAGATCACAAGTCATCATTCAGTAATCATATTCAAGTTAAAACCTATAGTACTTGACCTCTTTAGTTTCTATTCGAATAAAAACATTGCCTTTGAAATTTGTTTTTGCAAAAAAATATTCCGTGTACGTACATTTAAAAAGGTATATCATAGAATAACTTTATTTCTCTGTGTTTTCTGGTATGACCATTGCTGTGTTATAATTGTGGTATGATCTGCTACTTATTTGTTGTATAGTCACTACTATTGACATTGTGTCCGCATGGGTACGTTCAGTACATGACATTTACAGTTTCTATTATTAATTGCTAATTTTATTATTAAGTATTCTAAATCTATTATTTTTCTTCAATTTTAATGATTCGATGACATATAATGAGCGTATTAGCGTATCTGCCGAATATTGTGCGCCATACACTGGCTGATTGTGACGAACTTCAATGTAATTGTTACCATTTATGTAATCACTCACTTTCTGACAATAAATTATTGATTGATTGATATATTTCATTATTTCACACTTACCATCTCCACTGCCAGACCCAGATCCTGAGCCGGAGCCGCTGATGATGTCTCCGAGCCCGGAACCCTCGTTTTCGCCTTCCAAAGTCGAGACCTAAGCAAAACAAAATTAAACCCATTTTACCCTCGACTTATCAATCCTCGCCTGCGGCTCGGGTGGAAATGATAATCGCAGTAATAATAATAGCACAAATAAAAGTAGGTAGTTACCTTATAGAAAAGAAGCACGAAGTTGATACAGAACGCCAGAATGAGAGCGCAATACTTGAGGTTGTAGAAGTTGCGAGCGAGGAAAGATACAGCACGTTTCGTGTACTGCGATATGTCAACCTGCGAGAGCGCGGACGGCGACGGGCCTGACACCGCCTGGGGGGGAAAAAAGGGGTTAATTATGGTTTTATACTAACTTTATCTCACAGTTTTGGACAAGGTACCATTAAGAGCGTTTATACCTTGATGAGCTGGCATCGTTGCATTTTTGTTAGTTTTTCTCGATTATTCCATAAAAATTTAATGAAAATTAAAAATGAGGTTTAATAGAACACTCCGTAATATATAAGTTAATGTGTCTACTCCAGTAATTATTCGTGATTTTTATATTCTTTAAAGACGAATTAATGTTTATGAACGGTTTTTAAAGAAAATAAAAGTCTATAACGAATAATTATTGGAGTTGACACATTAACTTACATACTGAAAAGAGTTCTATCAAACCACATTTTTAATTCAATTTCTATTCAATTGAAGTAAAACATCGTGAGGCTTGCACACACGTGCGAAAAAATTCAAAAGTGTGTATGAAGTTCTCAATCCGCACTGAGCTCGCTTGTGCTCGGCCAAAGTTCGTTTATTTTGTACCCTGGATATATGTAGGCGGAGATGATAGTGAAAACTCAATTTCATGAACACTACTTTAATAAATAGTAGATTGTACAACAAGAGCAAAAAACGAGCCATTTTACCCGAGGCGTTCATATAGCCACTCGAGCCGGTACGGCGAGGGTGGATAGACACGTCGAGGGGAAAATGGGTTTAATGCTAGAGTTTTACACTCTGATTTTGAGGAAATGAAATAGCATGAGAAGTGAAAAATTTATTTATGTCAGCGGTTACGTTATAATTTAACAACGCATTACCTTTTTGCAATGAAAATATCTCCTTTCAGATCCTTGCTGCGTCACGTAAAAGCAAATAATAATGTTACTACACTACTCTAATTAACTCTAAGCGGGATGGCATCTACAACTAAAATGCGACTGAAGTTGCTAGTCTAGTGAAAAGCCGAGAAAAAGCTAGGTCAGCTTACTATAGACTAGACAGTTTAATCCCCAATAAGCTAGAGGCGATTTAGCGACCACTTGAATTGAGTTGGAAACTGAACCTTATAAATTTCGTAATAGGTACGTCACAATTTCCATTGTAATTATTGAAAATACGACTAGCTTTAAAAATTTTGTCAGGTATGTATTCGATAGCTGCTTTTGATTTTGTGGTAGTATGCTCCAACAAATGGGTTAAAAACTAAATCGTTAAAATTTTACCGATTCGCATACCACTAATCGCACTAATATTATACATGCGAAAGTTTGTAAGTCTGTTTGTTTGTTTATTTATTAACTCATCAGTCATCACGTCTAAATAGCTGAACCGGTTATATATGGGGTAGTTTCTATCCCAAAAAAATTGCACAGTTCCGCGGGATAGTTCAAACTAAGCCAAAATAACTAATATCTCCCTGGTCTTAATGACTCTGCAATTAGCGTACAATAGTAGATAATGTCTCAGAGTAATAGCCTAAGCAGAGTTTTAATTAAAAGGGATACGACAAAATCACACAATACATTAAAATAGCGAATCCATTTTATCATCTGTCCAGAAAAAAAAACTGTCATTTTACTAGACAGGTTCAGTGACGTTACGTCCCCTTGTACCGATTACTAACAAAGTAACGTATTTTTTTTAACTTGTAAACTTTACCTTTTTGCTTTCAGCTTCGATGGCGGACATGGCAGCCTGCTGCGCGGCCTGGGCCTCCATCCTCTCCTGTGCTTGCTTCTTTGCTTGTTCACCTCTTAAAATACAATAAATACATTAAACACAGACTCATATCTATCAAAAAACAATTCGTCACTACTTTGAAAAATCTCGTATCTAAAATCAACATGTCAACAAAATTGAACCTTAACGCAATGTTCATAAAGTTCACTCGGAAAAGTGATCTATTTTGAGGTACGAGATTTTTAAAAGTAGTGGCGATTTGCTACTGTATCACAAAATTCAAGAAAGTAATACGACAGTAGCACCTACTGCAACACGACTGCATCTGAAGTATCACGACTTTATTGTATGAAGTGTCAGTGAAAGTCTCTTTACGTATCATGGAAGCACAGCTCAAGCACGCTCAAGTAACACTACCACATTAAAACAGTATCTCCACTACCGTAGAATAACGATACTTCTCTACTATGTCACAGCAGTATCACGAAAGTAATATCACAACAGTGCAACACGATTGTATCTCTTCAGTATCACATCAGTATTTCTAGAGTATCAGGGCAGCATTCTTAAAGCATCACAACATACCTACTACTGCATCACTACAGCTTCTCACAGAGATATAGATTACAATAGATTACGCAAATGCGTCTACTTCGCGTGTCCAAACCCCGACCAAACGTTGGGGTTGGCCCCATACAAAGACTGACCTCTAACTGACTAATCATGACTAGTGACTTGACTCGAGCCCCACGGCGCGGGAGGGCGGCGTATTTGAATCGATTTTGCGCTAACATCGGGGAATTCACATCGCTAATTAGCTCTTGAGACGTCACAATAGATATAAAAAAGTGACACGGTTGGTTATCATACAGATTGAGGTGTTTGCGTTATCTAGTGCAATCTATACCTGTGGTTTCCCAGTAACAGTATTTCCGTTCTGTCGCAGTATCTCTACCTACAGTATCACAACATCATCTACATAACGCTTGCGTAGCTCTTACCCAAGCAGGTCGATCAAGGATGGCGGCTGTGTCTCCTCGGAGTGTTCCGTCGTTTCATCGGGGGAAGCTTCCGCCTCTTCGCCAGAAGACGGCGTTGACGTGCTGGGTGACTCGTGCGGTTTCACTTGGATTCTGAAAAAAAAAATTATGTCTATTAGTACAGTCACCAGCATTAGCGTTCCACGGCTGCTGATGGGGACCATCGCGAGTGCTGCATTCTAGCCGAAAGACGCCGTGTTCCGGCGGTTCCGGGGCACCATGCCGCAGATGAATGCGACGTCGGGGACGGTGACTCAACGGAGTCATAATTTTTATTCCCGCTGAAACGTAGTAGGTACTCTATAGGTTAAGTTAGGTTTATTTTATAACAATTCTGAAAAATAAATGGTTTCCGAGAAAAAAAGAGTTATGTCAAACATTACATTATGTATGACTAACTATTTTCTACCAAACGATATAAACCCTTCGAATACAAAATCCTCTGCTAGCGGCCATAGATTAACAACTAAGCTTTTTATGCGGTTAAGACGTATTTTCACCGAAATAAGCAGAACCAACTCACTGTCCATCGCCTTCTTTAGTGATGTCCAGTCCGAAAGCGGAGACTTGTAGTTGGCCCGTGTCATCCGTCGCTGGCAACGCTGGCAGAAGCCGAGACGGACCTGTGCCAAAACTAGCTATTAAAAAAAAATGAAGTGGTTTTTGGTTGGTTAGGAAGTGTTCTTATTTTCAAATTTAAACGTGAAGGGGTGGCACTCTTTCCCGGCCCGGATAACACCGATATGCAAATACCGGCCCTGTTTTTTGTGTACACGCC
Source organism: Choristoneura rosaceana (assembly GCA_037349165.1). NCBI lineage: Eukaryota > Metazoa > Arthropoda > Insecta > Lepidoptera > Tortricidae > Choristoneura > Choristoneura rosaceana. The sequence goes on from JAZBNJ010000007.1 coordinate 4,411,428, forward strand.
CATAGAAACTGACAGGAGCTTCTATGGGCGTGTACATGTAAAACAGGGTCACATGTCGGTGTTATCCGGGCCGGGAAAGAGTGTCACCTAACGTGAAGTATCCTCTCCAAATAAAAAAGAAATATTTTTGAAATACTTTCTAATAATGCAATTACGAAAATGAACATGATTGTTTATTACGTTTCGACGCTTGAATTACTCAACCGATCGTAATAAAATTTGGTTTGGTTGGACATAAAATATTTTTTATCTAAACCCTTAAAGTAAATCCTACATTATGCGTTCGAAAACCATAGATAATGACCAGCATTACGACATTGGATTCTATTACGAACACGGCTGTATCGTAATGGTCGTAACGGTAGAAACTCTTGTCAGTTTCACATGACAACGACATGGTTCTTGTAGCTTACTAATACTAATTTTACTAAATTACTAATTTTGATTTTAATTTTCCATGAAATTAGTAAAAAAAAGATGCAATTTTAATTATAGCTGTAGCGCAGAGTTTAAGATAAAATGAACACGATATGAATTCGTAATTAAATTATCAAAAAGATTAAAATTTATTAAAAAAGCAACAAAATATTTACAACATCGAGACGACATCAAAATAAAAAAAGTATTAACCTGTTAACGTCCAAAAGCAGATTTATTTTTTGTTATAAAATAGTAGAAACCATGATAAAACAAATCATTCACTGATTCATTCACTCAATAGTTTATTGATAGATACAATAATTATAAATGTTATAAATTAATCATAATTATTCGGCCACGTTATTATAGTTTGTTAAAAATTTGGAAAATGTTTTTCTTATTCAGTTAAATCGGTTAAACCTGCGTTTGGCAATTTATTAGAGTGTTTTTAGAACGTTTGGTCACGACGAACTACCCCCACTTTTGCACTTACATAATTTAGATTATTCCCGACTATACAAAGACCATAAAAAACTTCTTCTAAAAAAGTAGGCATATTCGTTTTATTCATGACTTAGGTAACAAATATATCTATGTATCATACCGTCTCGCTTTATTTCGCTCGATTAAACAAAGACGGCAAGACGGATCTATCTGTCGCAATAAATTACAGCAACTTAACAGAAAGTGCTGAAATAAACCCTAAATCTTTTATTATAATCATGTATCCCAGAAACGAGACCGAAAATACGAGACTCACAACTCAAAAAAATTACGCTCTCCCGGATTCACCCTTAGCGTGAGCGGGACGGCAGTATATAGGTACCATTACCACGAAAGTTAAAAGTGAATGATTATACACATGTCGCTTAACGCCATTAGCCTTTCATCCCTCGATATTTAGTTTTATTTTTTATTTTTTTAACTGGAATTTTTTATTTTTTTATTTTTATCGGTCTCACTGTATTTTATTGTGTAATTTTTCATGTATGATGACCAGATGGTCCCAAAGGAAGACCAGCGCCGTTCTCAAGACCGGCATATTGCTGATTTGGGACCATTTCGTGACATGCATAAGTATATTTTGTTTTTTTCTTTATTTTATTTTCTACCAATTGTTCTTAATGTTTGTCACGAATAAATGTTTTCTTTCTTTCTTTCTTTCACACAGCTACAACATGTCCTGTAATGACAGCAGGATTTTGACATTTACCCATTCATTTCATTCATTCTCCTTTTATGCAATCACTTCTTTTTGTAGCTGTGTGTGTAATCACTTCAACTCTCGTGACACGTGGGGTTCGAAAATCGAACTTTGCATTATTAGTAGTTTGTAATCTTGACCCTAGTGACCAAACGCGATAAGCCTGTAAGCCACCCATGCTTATACCGGGCTGCCTTACTTTGACCCTGCAGTAACATGTGCTTCAACTGACCAATTTTCTCCTCCTCCGTCGGCTCTGGCGGCGGCTCCTCCGTCTGAGGACCTCGCATCAGACCCAACAGCACCCCGAATATGTACCTGGTCATAAATACAAACACTTAATTACCACAACTCTAGTGGACGTTATAGAATAGTTTATTTGTAAAAAGAAAAATAAATATCATGTCTTAATATAGTTACAGTACAGTCACAGTATATTATATAAGCTAAAATAAATAAATAAAGCTAAAGCAGTATAGAAGCTACGAACAAATCGACTGAAATGAACACACTCACACAGATGCGCGCTCTACACGGCCTCTAAGGGGGTCTCGGGGTACTGCAGTCGCGTGACCCCCTTAGAGGCCGTGTAGAGTGCGCGTCTGTGTGAGTGTGTTCGTTTCGACCGATTTGTTCGTAGCTTCTATACTGCTTTAGCTTATATTTATATACTGTGGTACAGCCAAGGTTAAATGTATGTTGTCACTTTAGTAGGTACCTTTGTAATGTATGCGTTCTGAAAATTTTATATAAAAGTTCAAACATGAAGTGTCAGCGCCAAGGTACTAAAGTGTATCTTTAGCTCGACTGTTTCGAAAAATATTATAGCTTCTTGGACATCGCCATCTGTGAATAACCTTTGATAGGTTATTTTAAAACAAAATGTTATATAAATAAATGATTCCAAAAATATGTGTTTTTTATTTTATTACATAGTTTAAATGACAACGCGTAAATAGTTAATAAGTATCAAATGTGCTTGATAATTAAAAAAAAAAGAAAACTCGTGTTGTGTTTTCCATAGATAAATAAGAAAGGGTCAAAGAGTGCTTATTATGCTGTCATAAAAAGAGACATGTGCGCAAAGTATCTACATATAATATAAAAAGTGGTTCACATTATGACTAAGACTTAACATAGTTTGTACATTCAAAATTTAAGAAAAAGGACACTGTGCTTTTTAGGGAAAAGTATATTTAAAGTAATATTAACATGCATTTAATCAACCCAGTCGTTACTCGTAATTGGACTAAAAACATCGACTATGCGGGGTTCAACTCTAAAACAGTACCTAAACTAATTCTGAAGCTTTATGAAAAATTACGGTTACCGTATAGAAAATACAGTTCCTCTAACACGCAAGTAATTTAGAAACCTTGTTGGATTTAACATAATATAGCTAACATAATAATAATAGGTATAGCTTGTAACAAACCCCTGTATGATAAATAATTAGTTAGTGATCCTGGATAAAAATATATTATTATGTACCCCTTAAATGGGCGTTTTCAAAAAAAGTTGTTGAAATGACTTTTTTTTAGATCTGGATGAAATTTGGTATTCCTACTCAGAATCAGGAGCACTTTCGATTATAATAGGAGAAAAAAAAGTGTCTCAACATTTTTTATTCCATTACGTTACCGTTTTCATACGCGTGTCTGTGGCGGTAGTGAAATGGATAACACAAAATTATATGAAAAACCTGGGACACTTTTTTTCCTATTGCAATCGAAAGTGGTTCTTATTCTGATTAGGAATACCAAATTTCAACCACATCTAAAAAAAAATCGTTTCAACAAACTTTTTTTGAAAACGTCCAAATGCATATTGTTGTCACCTACTTAGTCTGTTCATAGTGTATTAACGTCCAAATTTATAAGTAGAGGAAGCAAGATAAAAGTCCAAAAGACATTCATAAGGCTGCGTTTCCACCAGAGATGTGCGAGGATGTGTTACGAGGAATTTGTTTTTAAAATTCACACCAATTGACCTAAAGTAAAGTCCCAAAGTAAGCTCAGCAAAGCTTGTGTTATGGGTACTAAGTAACGGATAAATACATACTCAAATACATATTAAACACCCAAGACCCGAGAACAAACATTCGTATTTTTCTTACAAATATCTGCCCCGGTCGGGAATCGAACCCGGGACCTCAAGCTTCCTAGTCAGGTTCTCTAACCACTTGGCCATCTGGTCGTCAAAAAACCACACATCCCTCGCATCAAATTGAAAATGCAGCCTTAGACCTCTAGCAAAGCTTGGAGGATAATCATCTAAAAAATCGCAGGTTCCTCAAATTTTTTTTCTCATTAGAATTATTTAGAGGATAAAACTGACGTCTCCATACGGCACCATTTCAAAAATTTACTGGAAATTTAAATAAAGTCTTACAGAAATCTAACCTAGAAGAGTTAACGAAAAATATAATGTAATCAACATACACACATCTAGACATGTAACAAAGCATTTACCAATGACTGTGCACCGAAATGTTGCGTGGAAACACACATGACAATAAGTCAATAACATTTAATAAAAATTATAAAAATATAGTATATTTATGTCACAGGAGTTGTGACGAGTAGATTGAATAATAGCTATTTATGCAACTGCATCGCAATAGGGGTCCTTTTAATACGAGTGTGGTTTCATGAAACGAGGCGTAGCCGAGTTTCATAAAAGGGTCACACGAGTGTTATAAGGCCTAATTGCGTACAGTTGCATACAATATTTTATCTACGTTCATATATTAAATCCTCTATCATGTGTTCAAGAAACATTGAGAATTAATTACCTGCATTGCAACCAGAACTTATACTAGGACCTTCACTTTGCTGGTAAATTATGAGTCATTCCTTCGCCGAATCTAAAATATCGGGCGGAGTCAAATCTTCTTCGCATTCACTGATATCAGACATTTTTAAGCAAAAACAAAATTTTCTCACGAAAATTCGTACAACAGAATGACAACCTATGAACGGAATGGCGGTAAAACCAGTACATCACTGCGCATGTGCGGGATGTGCGCGCATGCGCTAAAGCAGGCACTGCCACAGACAAGTGAATATTGGAATCAAAACTTGTTGGTATAAACTTTTTGGATTTGCCCTGTATCGTAATGGTTTAAAAAATTATATTATAACATTATTTTGTTAGAAGAGAAGTGTTATAAAGTAATTTTTTTTTAATATTTCGGTATTGTGTTTAAAAAGTATGTAAATATAAACTCGTTTTGAATTTAATAATTCGAATATTACGATGCGAGAGTAGATAAAAGTATATAAAATACGTCCTTAAAATACAGAAATAATAAGGGAATAGAAATGTCGTATGTACTGCATCGATGCCACCATTTTCGGCACCTGTTATTAAAATGCATAACTTTTTTTTCTGTTTTCATATGGTTTGCTCAATTATACTGTATCTAGTTTAAAAAACAATAACGTCAATCCGTGACGCGTGCTTCATCAATACAGTAGAATAGTAGATTAATGAACCCTAATTATTTGTTGAACCAAAATCTATGTTACAACCGATTTTTGAGCAACTTTTTTTTTAATAATATTAATCAAAAACAAAAAGTTCATAATAAAAGTAGCTTAGGAACATCTATGTACGTATGCAATTAAGCCACAAGAAAAGCTAAATATCTTTAAAATCTGAACGAACTTCGTTACAAATTTGGCTACGAAAAAAAACTTTTAAGCCAGGTGCAGTCGCGTTTTTAATTCGCACAACATTTCTATTCTCTTTATTAATAAATCTGTAAAAACAGACATAAATAATTAAATATTACTTCAAACTAACCTTATAACAACCATAACTCCATAGCCCATGTAGTAGAATAGATAGAAGAACATTTTGAAGAAACCAACGGCGAGTTCGGCCGGCGGCATTTGTTGCATGTCCGCGATTTTGGACTTTATGTTAGCGGGGGATAAGGACGAGAATGTCGCGGCGATACCGTCTTTTACGGCTTGGTAGCCACGACGGAATGGATTTTTGTCGGCTCTGAAAAAAAAAGTTTTGAGTAAAAAAATATCTAAATATTTTTTTTGGCTGTCATCAAGCCGCTCATCACCCCCTATATAATCACATCACTACTTATAACAACAGCTCATCATCCCATATATAACCGTACATCATTTATCTGTCATGATCATCATCCCCGAGATACATTATAAGCAACCTGTTCTTGGATCCTCCAGCGACCTTCGCCATTAGCGATCGCCGTTTCAAAGATGGCGTCTTCGTAGAAGTTGACAAACGTTTCTAACTACATCTACATCTTATTAAACCGCTTATCACCTATTGTATACTACCTCATCAGCCATTATAGCTCATCACATCCTATAATTCTTTACTACCTATAACAACAGCTCATCAGACATCCCATATACTTACCTCTCATCACCATCATCATCCCCGAGATACATATAAGCCGCCTCTCTGATTTTAGGTCCACTGGTAGCCTCCTCCAAAATAGCCATGAGGCCACTGGCGTGTGTCATTTTTATTACCTTCCCTAATTAATCCTGTCATCACCCCCCATTAATCACATCATTAACTACAATAGCTCGTATCACCTTCTATAACCGTTTCACTATTTGTAACAACAGCTCATCACCCCATATAATTACCTCTCATCATCATAATCATCCCCGAGATACATATGTATGTATAAGCAGCCCTCCGATTATCTTGGGTCCTCGTGCAAGCTTTTACGAAGCGACATTAAGACCACTGGCGTGTCTCATTTCAATGATCGCGTCTTGGTAGAAGTTGCAAACGTTTCCTATTATTACCATCTCTCATTTATCAACCCTTCATTACCTTATCAGTTATCACCATCACATCACTCCATATAATTACCTCTCATCATCATCATCCCCTAGATACATATAAGCCGCCTCCCTGTTCTTGGGTCCGCCGGCAGCCTCTTCCGAAGCAGCCATGAGGCCGCTGGCGTGTGTCATTTCAAAGATGGCGTCTTCGCAGAAGTTGACGAACGCTTCGAGCTTCTCTTTGTCACCACCTTCAGTTACTATGCTGTAGAAGAAAGCGCGTTTCGATTCCTGGAATAAAAAGTGTTTTCTTGCACTGATGTCGTTGCTTGGTTGAAAAATGTTTCAATACTTTGATTGATGTTCTAAATGTACCGCGTGAAAGGATGAGTGCAGTTTGAATTGGGTACGCTAAGTTTTCTAGGATGGTCCAAATTCTTATGTTTTGCTTAAGTGACTAAAATATAAGAAACAAACAAGCTGAGATGTACGGTGTATAGGAGAAATTCGTGTCTGTACTCCTGTCCAGTGGTAGTGTAGGGGTATGGCACGCTGCACGGAATGCTGAGGACCTGGGTTCGATTCCCAGCGCTGATCTCTTTTTTTGGTTCATCTGTACATCTATGTCTCAGTATGTATTTTCGATATGGATTCCTTTAAAAACCAATCATAGCAACGCGTCAGGAAAAAGTATATTCTTTGTATTGAAAAGTATGAGACTGTGTCGACTAGCACGTTCCGTAACCAACCGTCACCGTCGCGTGTCATGTATGCGTTTGACATTCCGTTTGACACTCCATCTGACACGTTCCTGTTACGTTCATGGCATGATACGGCGTAAAGTGTAGAGACCTTAGTTTATTTGTGGCATTCGAACATGGCGGATGTAGACAATATCTAATTTTGCTATTTCTGTTTCTTTGGCTAGTTGAAGTATAATTTTGATAGTGTTTTATGCGGCGATTAACCTTAACAGTGAACAGTGATCACAAAATTCTATATTGCTCTCGTGTCTGACATTTTTTAATGCGCAAGTTGTCTCCACGTGGTTTCTGGAATTTTACTATCAAGTTACAAAAACTACAATCACCGTACAACGTTGGCAATGAGAATGCTTAGAAACTGGCGAAATTGTTATATTAATTAGGACAGAAAAGCCATATTTTAAAAGAGAAGAAGAAGAAGAATGTGTAGTTGTACCTTGATTTGTGGCTTCTCCCATTGCTCAATATTGGACTCCTTGATCTCGAAATAGACTCGCTCGATGCGTTTGGAGCCGCCCATGATCTCGATGCGGCCGAGGAAGGGCTCGAAGTAGTTGAGGACGGAGCCGGCTGTCTCCAAGAAACGGGCCAGTCTGGGGGCAAACAAGGGTCTAAGATGGGTAGCTTATTGTTTACAATACAATACAGTACAAATAATTTATTGAATCAGGCGTTACTTTGCGGAGGTCCATATCAATGAACTAAAATGATTTCTTTGCTCACCCGCGACCTTAAGATAGCTAAGTCTATGCAAATTATGCGTGTTCATGCAGTTCCTCCACCTCCACACTGTAAGAACACACACAAATTACACAAACCCATCCATCACCACCACCACAACACACTGACGCGTTTCGAACTCAACCAGAGCTCATCTTCAGAGTGACACAACCGTACACCATGCTACCAGTTGTTAGACTAACAAAACACCACCACTGTTTTAATTTGCCAAACAAAACAAAAAACTACCCGCAAAATATTAATAAATTTTAACTATGCTACAAAACTACCTTGATTTTTTAATTTTTATTTATTTTTAGTCAAGGCATGTTTTACTAACTATCGTTGCTAAAATTAGACCCAAGCCGTAGCAAGGGAGATGACACTAAATTTATTTGCTCATTAATAATAGACCCCATACTATTGTACCTAATTATCTCCATACATTCTAACACGTCGAGACGAAACCCCTTATCACAGTAATGCAACACTTCATACGAATCTGAGTCTGATATTGAATGATTTAATTCTAACAGATGCTTGGCAAAATTAGATCTATCAGGATGTTCGTTCCTATATGCCGATACATGCTCTTTAAACCTAGTATTAAAACTGCGCCCGGTCTGACCTATATATACCTTACTGCAGTCATTACAAGTGAGCTTGTATACACCCGATTTAGTTCCTTTATCCACCTTCTCTTTGTGGTTACAAAGTTTAGAGTACAAAGAGTTGTTAGTTTTAAAGGCTACATTAACATTGTTTGATTTTAAAATGTCATAAATTCTATCAGACAAACGACCAACATATGAAATACTGCACCTATATTTGTTTGTAGACTGAGAAGGCAACCCGGTGTGAAAATCAATGGTAGATGGTTTGGTTAAGAGGAAGCAGGCACGGATAGTAAATAGCATGCTTCACACCGGGTTGCCTTCTCAGTCTACAAACAAATATAGGTGCAGTATTTCATATGTTGGTCGTTTGTCTGATAGAATTTATGACATTTTAAAATCAAACAATGTTAATGTAGCCTTTAAAACTAACAACTCTTTGTACTCTAAACTTTGTAACCACAAAGAGAAGGTGGATAAAGGAACTAAATCGGGTGTATACAAGCTCACTTGTAATGACTGCAGTAAGGTATATATAGGTCAGACCGGGCGCAGTTTTAATACTAGGTTTAAAGAGCATGTATCGGCATATAGGAACGAACATCCTGATAGATCTAATTTTGCCAAGCATCTGTTAGAATTAAATCATTCAATATCAGACTCAGATTCGTATGAAGTGTTGCATTACTGTGATAAGGGGTTTCGTCTCGACGTGTTAGAATGTATGGAGATAATTAGGTACAATAGTATGGGGTCTATTATTAATGAGCAAATAAATTTAGTGTCATCTCCCTTGCTACGGCTTGGGTCTAATTTTAGCAACGATAGTTAGTAAAACATGCCTTGACTAAAAATAAATAAAAATTAAAAAATCAAGGTAGTTTTGTAGCATAGTTAAAATTTATTAATATTTTGCGGGTAGTTTTTTGTTTTGTTTGGCAAATTAAAACAGTGGTGGTGGTTTGTTAGTCTAACAACTGGTAGCATGGTGTACGGTTGTGTCACTCTGAAGATGAGCTCTGGTTGAGTTCGAAACGCGTCAGTGTGTTGTGGTGGTGGTGATGGATGGGTTTGTGTAATTTGTGTGTGTTCTTACAGTGTGGAGGTGGAGGAACTGCATGAACACGCATAATTTGCATAGACTTAGCTATCTTAAGGTCGCGGGTGAGCAAAGAAATCATTTTAGTTCATTAATACAGTACAATACAAATACTCTTTATTGTACACCAGAAATAGCAAGCGATACAGAAAATAGCTACACAGAAAATGACAAGGTAAGTAATAGGCGACCTTATCGCTTAAGAGCGATCTCTTCCTTTCTTCTTCTTTTTTCTTTCTTTCTTCCTTGTTATTTTCTTTCTGTAACGCTTTCTATTACTAGTGTTCAATAAAGAGTCATTGTATTGTAGTAAAACTGTAGGTTAAACGTAAGAACAAAGGGGTGAGGATGCGTATGTGACTGATATTTAGGATGATTATATGGGTGAGTGTGAATATTAATAAATCAGAATCAGCATGAAGATGAGTATGTAATAGAGTATGAAGATGTGGATGAGTACTCTTAGGATTTGGATGACTAAGAGTAGGTATGACCTTCCGTGGTTCGTTGGGCATGTGTTCGCACAGGTTGAGTGAGTAGCCGCTTTATAAGATTGAATTCGATCTGTTTGGTCTGCTCGTGGAAGCAGTGACAGATACATAAGAAATAGTACGAGTGAACACGAGTATGAATGTAAAAATGAGTATGAATATGACAATATGAGAATGCGGATGAGAATGAGTATGACTACCACCACTCTACAGTGAATGAATGCATTTGGATAAGGTATGAGTATGACCTTCTGTGGTTCGTTGAGCATTGGCACCCGATTTCTTTGGCGGGCTCGTGGAAGCGGTTACAGATACATAAGGAGTACGAGTGAATATGAGTATGAAGATGACTATGTGATAGAGCATGAGGATGCGGATGAGGATGAATATGACCGTCGCGGTACAGTGAATTATGAATAAGGCATTGGAAGGTGCGTTTGGACATTTGGATAAATAAGGTATATGAGTATGACCTACCTTGGTTCGTTGGGCATGTGTTCGGACAAGTTAGTGAGCAGCACGGCTAGATTGAACCCGATCTCTTTGGCCGGCTCGTGGAACCGATCGCAGAACCCGATGTAGTCCAGTTTGCCGTCGTGGTTGGTCTCGCAGCAGGCCAGGAGGAACTCTATCTCTTCACTGATGAGGTAAAATTATTTTAAATGATTTTCAACATTCTTCAGAGAAGGAGATTGTGAGAGGGAGAGAGTGAGAGGAAGAGGGGGGGGGGAGAGAGAAAGAGAGATAGAGAGAGAGATAGAGAGAGAGAAAGAGAGAGAGACAGAGAGAGAGAGAGAGAGAGAGAGAGAAATAGAAGAAAAACTAAGCAAAAATTACCACTGTATAATATAAATTGAGCTCTACTCAGCATAATGGAAAACTGGAACGCTGTTTTCAGTGGGCATTTTTGACCTTCATTTGTAAAGAAAGTAAAAAGTAGGTAGACTGAATGAAACATTGCGTGGGATTCATTTGCAAGGGAAATCGCTTTTTTGTTTCCATTAACCAAATAAATAGTTTTTCCTTGAGCGTTTTTACAAATTCTATTTTCCATGTTGCTACTAATAAAACCAGCCAGCGACCAGCGATATTCTGAGCCGGGACCTTTTTATAGTGGCAACACTTCTTATTGTTATTTTTCCTAACCTTAATGTGTCATTGCTGTTATGAATAAATTATTTTCTTTCTTTCTTTTGTTCTTCCTTTCTTTCTTCCAAGACATAATTTTAGTATTCGAAATTCGAAAACGAGTGAGTTTCATTCACTACAACCACGCAATTACTTACTAAAGGTAAACATCGCTATTATTTGCAGCTTCCCGAACTTTTTTTTCAAACTATTTCTAAGTTTTAATTTGTCTATGGAATCAACTTACGGCGTATAACTCTTCTGCTGTTCCATCTTCTCCTTGAAATCCTTGGGCAGCACCCATCCGTCGTTGTTGGCGTCGATCTCCAAGAAGCTGGCGCTCGAAGTCAGGTCCTTCAGCTTGAGGAACATGTCGAAGTATTTCAGGATCAGTTCCACGTTGCTGGCAGACTCCACGAGGGTGTCCACCATCTGTTTACCGATCGTGCCTGTGTGGAAAATCCTTACTGTTATAAAGGGGAAAGTGAGTTTGTTTGTTTGTTTGTTACGCTTTCACGCCGTAATGGAGCGACGGATTGACGTGATTTTTAGCATAGAGATAGTTTATGGGCCCGAGAGTGACATAGGCTACTTTTTATCCCGGAAAATTCACAGTTCCGAGGGAACAGCGTGCGATAACCGAATACCACGCGGGCGGAGCCGCGGGTAAAAGCTAGTTTTAAATGTTAAAACTGATATCTTACTAATCCCTACTAATATTATAAATGCGAATGTAGCTCTGTCTGTCTGTCCGTCTGTTACGCCTTCACGTTGAAACCACCGAACCGATTTTGATGAAATTTGGTATATTAGGTAGTTTGAATCCCAAGGATCAACATAGGATACCTGTTATTCCGGTAGAGAGCGCTACCGCGCGATAACCTAGATCCGCGCAGACGAAGATGCGGGCATAAGCTAGTATTCATGCACATGCTGATTTGGAGCCTTTTGCCACAATAACTAAATATTTACTTTTGCCCAGCGGTGGTGTAGCGGTATAGCACGCGGCACGGAATGCCGAGGACCTGGGTTCGATTCCCAGGGCTGGTCTTATTTTTCTGGTTTTTTTGTGCATCTATATTTCAGTTTGTATTTTCGAAATATTTACTTGCTTATACTTATGTTTACTTTTAGGGGCAATAAACGATTCTCTTTTCCTTTTTGCTTTCTTTCTTTCTTTTTCTTTCTTTCTCTCTCTCTTTCTTTCTTTGACAGCAGCCCTATCGCAGCATGTAGCCGTAGCGTATCAAAGCAATCGCTCGTAATTCATTCAGCGCTAAAATTAAAGTAACTCAATAAATCATATAACAACAATGTCGTCAACATACCATTGACGACATTCCCCTCAAGCATGGACAGCATCATTGTGATCATGTCCTTCTGAAGATTGAGGAGTTCCTTCAGCAGATCCACCTGCGAGGAGTGCTTGGACAACTTATCCTGCATGTGCGAGAAGAGGAACAGGAATCCTCCCACGGCGTCCCACAACCTGTAAATATAAAACTACCGTGAGACTCACTCATATTAAAAATATTTTCCAGATAACTCACGTCTTAAATCGAGTTTAGCTCGACATGTTTCGGGCTAATCCGTAGCCCTTCTTCTTCGGAGCAACGCGACTCGGCGGCTGCTGTTACACACGCACGGCGCGCCGCCGCTCTGCTCGCGCGACTACCCGACGAAACTGACACCGGCACACAACTATCCGCGTTTCCATCATCGAGTCGCGAAGAAGAGGGGCTACGGATTAGCCCGAAACATGTCACGCTAAACTCGATTTAAGACGTCAGTTATCCGGAAAACATATTTAATATAACCTGTATTTGACCACAGTGTAACTAATGAACTAAAAGAATGTCCTTGCTCATCCGCGACCTTACGATAGCTAAGCTTATGCAAAATATGCGTGTTCATGCAGTTCCTCTACCTCCACACTGTAAGAACACACAAATCACACAAAGCCATCTATCGCCACCACCACATCACACTGACGCGTTTCGAACTCAACCAGAGCTCATCTTCAATAAATTATTCACAGTGTTACAGTGTCACAGTTAAACGTGACTACGAAGATTGATAACCTAACCAACAAAGAGTTGGAAAACACACGACATTGTCACTTCAAAGTTCAATATCTTAAAAATGGATTAACTGATTTTATGAAACATGTCTAAAAACCATCGCTAGAAACCCTGCTTTGAAATAAAAAAGCAGAATTCAAATCGGCTCACCCGTTTTAGAGTTACGGTACCACAGGCAGACACACATAGCAGTCAAACTTATGACAACCCTATTTTTGCGTCGGGGGTTAAAAATACGGATATTTGTTTTCGAGTCTTGGGTGTTTAATCTTAATAATTTAAATATGTTTTTCTGTTACCTAGAGACTACTCAAAAATTAAAAAAAATATATTGTAAGAATACAGTAAAATGATCTAAAAATAAGTTTAACACATGTATTCAGTATGCAAGCAAGCGTACAAATATTTAGTTCTAGATCTCTAAAAACCTAGACCTAGGTTGTACTTTTCGTCAATATTATTTTATCTATCTACATTATATTAAATCTTCTGCATTTTATTAATTCATAAGACTATGTCTACGTCTGACTATTATATTATGTCATTTAATTACTATTTGAAAATGTACAAATTCTTATGATTTAAATAATCCTTAACACTATAAAAACATTCCTCCATTAGCCATTTAGTTAATTTACATTTGAACATGTTTCCCGACAGAGTTTTTAAATATTGTGGTCGTAAGCTTTGTTTACTTCGAAACCAAGCTAAATTAGTGTATAACTTTTTTAGATTGTTTTTATTTATCGTACCTGGAGTGCGCCAAAGCCTGTTGATTCTGCGTGCAAGGGCCCTGAATGACTTCTGTGAGGGTGTTGAAAACTTGGGACGCCACCTCGATAGCTTTGAAGAAGTTTGCCTTGCCGGCGGGGTCTATCAGCTCCTATGGTGGAGAAAATACCGCTAGGATAAGAAGATTATAAATATAATCAATTTCTACTTGTGAGATCCTATAATTGGCTTTAATTATATTATAAAATAAGTTTACTCTGTAAATTATAGCTGTTGGTTCTCCGAAAATAAATAAATTTATATCATTGTTTACTAAACCAGTTTTATCCACTTTTTTATGTATATTTTTGGACGGGACACATAGCATGAAAAACGGATGGCCGCTGGAGCTGAAAAGTTCTTGAATAAAAAATCAATCATAATTTGATTACTTAGTAGCGACATCTCTTGTCTGGGTGAGCGGTTAGTTCCAAAAGAATGTGACGTCTCTCGATGAGAGCGAAACATAGATGTCGCTAGTGTTGCTGCTTAAGTAGCGTGGTAGAAAAAAGCATGTCTAGATTCCTGTCCAGCGGTAGTGTAAGGGTTATAGCACGCAGCACGGATTGCTGAGGATTTGGGTTCGATTCCCAGCGCTGGTCTCTTTTTCTGGTTTTTGGATTAAACCGTACCTTGCTTGAGTAGTGCCAGTAGAAGTCCATGATAGACTCCTGCAGTCTCAGCAAGTAATCGACGGTGCAGATGACCACGTTCACAGTAGTGGTGTTACCGGCTTGGGTACGCAAGTAGTTCTGCCATTCTGTACGAAAATGACAAATTGTTGACTGAAAGATATAAAATAAGGCGAAAAAAGAAAAAACAAAAAAGTGTAAGGGGGATTGATTGAAGGGGAAGGAGGGGACCGAATAAGATGGGTGAGTCAAAATACAAAAACTCAATTTCCTTTCTACGGTCTTTTTATATTTAACTTTTATAATGTTTCTAAGGTTCTCAAAAGTCAAATTTGACTTTTGTAAACGAAAACTTGAAAATTGTGATTTGGCTGACCATGCAAAAAACATTCAGGAAAAAATATGTTTTTTGGTCCAACTTTATATAGAAAAAAATAATTCGGTTGCAAATTGAATTATTACGGTTTTTTGAACAATCTTATTTGCTTTTTTCTAAACCGGTTTTCTGTATGGTATTATTTGCGTGTGACTACACTAATTAGTCTTTCTCTGCCCAATTTTAAATTTTAAACCTTTATAACAATAAAAGAGAACTTAAAAATTGTTTTTGTTCGATAATCGATAATACACATTGACAAGATTGGGATTATAAAAAAAAATGTCAAATACCACATTATAAATGAAAATTCCCAAAGTTATAGATCACATCGTCAACGCTAGCTAGTGTCGTAGCAGTTCTCTCTGCAACAACTAGATGGCGCTGGGACCGTTATACATTCTTACCCAAGTTGTGTCCTTCGCATGTGAGTTGTATAAAACGGAACAAGGCGCACGTGAACTCCGCGTCGTGCATGTTCTTCTCTCCCGCCGCTCCCTCTAATCCCACGCCGAGGCCTGTGCGCAAAACACAAACATTAAAACTCATTCGATACTAGCTTTTACCCGCGGCTACGTTCACGTGAACCGTTAGGACTGTTAGTTAAATTGAAATTCCAAGATTCAACAAAATGTCCACAAATATGACCGATGTCATATTTAATATTTCTAGACGTAACAGTGGAATCCCGTGGGAATATCAGGATAAAAAGCAGCTAATGAACTAGCTTTTCAGCGGGAACTATGGAATTTTACGGGATTAAAAACTATCATATATGTCCTTTCCGGGGTCTCAAACTATCTTCACACCAAATTTCGTTTAAATCAGTTCAGCGAGGTTTAGCGGTTTAAGTGCTAAAAGGTAACAGACAGACATCCGCAATTTCTAATATTAGTAAAGATGGTCTCCGAATCCTTTTATTAGATTAAGCGGGTGTATCTATTTACCGACCTGATATTTCGCGTACACGCTCATAGAATCTCGCCTCAGTTTGACATGAGTTTGTATGGGCGTGTACACGGTATAATCGGGTCGGTATTTCTATGTTGGTATTAACCGGGCCGGAAAATAGATACACCCGTTTTAGCGAGAAAGAGTACACACACGTTTACAAGATATTGTTTTTTTAATGGTTCTCTATCGTTTGCCCGAATGTATCGTTTTCTAGAATTTTCATTTGCCATAAAGTAATTTATTTTTGAAATAGTAATTTCTTCAGAGTTGATATTAAACTAACCTAACCTACTGCATTCTACATGATGGATGACATTTAAAAAAAAACTGAAAACAGCACGGTTCTATATATTTTATGGCAAACGTTGGTATGGCAAGTGAAATTCGGGCAAGTAAAGGCAAACGATTTATAATATTAGTAGGATTTATTTTACCTTCAGCTTTTGTATTTCGCTCGAAGGCGTCCAAATCCAGCACAGAGCACGAGTTCATGAGTCCAGCTATGGATGTGAAGAAACCCACGTCTTTCTTGTCTTTTAGATGGTTTAGCATTCCCTGGAAAAAAAACATGTGTCAAAGTCTCAAAATTGAATATCTTTATTCAATTTAGGCTATAACAAGCACTTATGAATGTCAAAAAAATCTACCACCGGTTCGGAAAAAATCTCTGTTGAGAAGAATCCAGTAAGAAACTCAACGAGATATGTGTCAAGAATATACCAAACCAAATAACCAAAATTTCTTCTACAATCCAGTTCCCCAATATATCCACCATTAAATAAATTACCTATCGCCTCGCAAACAGAGGGTCAAGGGTTCAAACTCCGGCTCGCACCTCTGAGTTTTTCGAAATTCATGCGCGGAATTGCATTTGAATGCTGGGATGAACGGATTTAATTTTTTTTGGTGCTATTTAAGGTGTCCCCTATGACGTGATGCCCTAATCTATAGCTTAATTTGCTTATGGGCTAATCTGGCACTGCCTAAACCCTGCCCTGGGGATATAAGCTTTGGCTCACCATCTGTATGTCGATATTGCCGCCCCGCAGTATAGATATGCCGAGCTGCAAAGTCTTCATCACCATGTCACTGGGTATGCCCTTCGAAGCGGAGATGTGGAGGAGGACCATCTCAGCAACTCCTCGGTCCGCGAGACGAGCCTGGTGGAAGAGCAGCTTCTGCTTCTCCATTTCTTGTTCCTGAACAGATGATGAGGTTAATTGATGAAATTAGCTTGTTTAACAAACAGCTGTAGTATTTTTGTGGAACTTTCCAACAGATGGCGCTAGTGTATAATTTAAACAAATTTAGTTTCGTTACTTTCCGTTAGATGTCACTCTCAGATGTCAACATTTTGTACATTTCTTAGCTCAGAACTTTACTCCATCACATATTATTATGGATCGATTAGATTGAAAAATTATATTTTTATTTGGAAGGGTCCTTATAACATTTCTAAAATAAATACCAACGAGTTTTTTTTTCACATCTGACACCTCAAGAACTTAAAGACTGTGGATTTAAAAATATTGGACATGTTATTTTGAGTTCGAACTTATCAATAAACTAAAAAAAATTGCTCACCCACGACCTTATGATACTCGTAGCTTAGTTTATGCAAAATATGCGTAATAAAATAATATAGATATATATATATATTTTTTTAGTTCATTAATATGGACCTCGGCAAAATAACGCCCGATTCAATAAATCATTCGAACTTATCTTTAACCTTACATACCATTAATATATCCATTGTAGTCTGCGTGGAATGAGACAAAAAGTTTTAATAGCTTCCTACTGTAATCTCCTTTAATTATAGCTATAAAATAGTAACGTTAATGAAAGACTGACAGACAGACAGCGTACAGCCTAAAGTACTGGAGCGAGAAACAAACAAAGATTTTCAAAAATCCCATGAGATAGAGTGAACTAACATTTTTTTATTTTTACACGAGGAAGCTAGTATATACGTCGGCGGCCAATCGTGAAATCCGCCAGATCATGATATTCCCAGGCATATTGTAAACTCACTTATACTAAAAAAAAATATAAAATAAACTTACGTGTATACTAGCTTTGCCTTCGTCCTCGCCTCCCGCTTCGGCTTCCCCACCCCCTTCTTCTTCTTCCCCGCCCCCCTCTTCTTCTTCTTCTCCGCAAGATTTCGCTATGATGTATGCGTATGACATGTACAGTGGATCCTCCTGTAAATTATAAAGGTTGTTTGTTAATTTAAATCAATAATCTTGTTACACCACCACTGATAAAAATACATAATAATTTGAAATATAATACTAGTAAATTGAAAATACAAACTGAAATATAGATGCACAGAAAAACCAGAACAATAAGACCAGCACTCTTGTCCGGGTGAGCGGTTAGTTCCAATGGAATGCCGAAAGTTTCTCGATAAGGGCTACGGCATAGATGTCGCTAGCGTCACTTCTTAAGTAGCTAAATAAGAAACAAAACGAGCTGAGATATGTGGTGCATAGGGGAAATTCGTGTCTGTAGCGTATTTCAGCAGTGGTGTAGCGGTATAGCACGCGGCACGGAATGCCGAGGACCTGGGTTCGATTCCCAGTGCTGGTCTTATTTTTCTGGTTTTTCTGTGCATCTATGTTTCAGTTTGTATTTTCAATTTAGGTTTTACGGGATGACCGTAAAAGTAAAAATTTGGAATTGAAATAAAAAATACAAAAATATTCCAAAAAACCAATCTTAATAATACGAGTAGTTTAAAAGTACCCCTCCTCTGCCACATTACCTGCAAAGCACCAGAGCGCTCAGTCATCGCTCCACGGCAGAAGGTCGTGACTAACTGCGTGAGGGGATCCGGTTTGCCCTCCTCTTCTACCACATCGCTCTTCTTCAACTCTGCGTCTTCGAACGATTGCTGGAAAGTATAAAAAGGATTAATCCTTCAATTGGCGACGGATCTCGAGAAGGTCTCAAGCTAATTGATGACCTTTTTTGAGGTCAAATGTCAGACGGCGTTGGCTTCAGACCTTCTAAAGGTTGAACTCGAAGATGAACCCTTTAAAGTCATATAACAATTGCGGATTTAAAAATATCACATTCAAGTCCTTGATAGTAGTTGCACGAGAAATCGCGAATAAATGGTCACACCTCCCTGGCAACCATTTAAAAAAATTACATGACTGGCTGCTTACATTTGATGTAAAATTATACGAGTGAGCTAAAATATAAAAAGTTTAGAAATGATAATAACCTAAAAAAAATCAAACTCAATTATAAAATAATCAAATTAAATTCTTTTTCCTTTTTTTTAAAGTAAGTAGCAATAACTTTAGGAATTGGACTTTGCATGTTTTAATATTTCCATTCAAATTCTCACAGCCAAAGCTTAGGATATTTTTTTTCTTACTGTTAAGTCTTCTATCATAACTTCTTGCCCGATGTTTTCTTCTTCCAGCCATAGCTCGTAGTATGTTCTCGCAAATATGTTGCAAGCGCGATGCCTGTCAAATAAAATAGTTGTTATAAAACCTGATTCAATAAACCATTGTTTACATTGAGAATGTTCTTCACCGCTACATTATGGCCGCTATATGACAGCATCGCTATCCTAGGAAAGCTTAAGGGACCATGCCTCAGTTCCATATATTACAACTGACAACACACTGAATCTTAGGACAGTGATACATTTGGGGACAAAAAGATACATACCAACAACTGCTAGCATGGTGTACGGTTGTGTTACTCTGAAGATGAGCTCTGATTGAGTTCAAAATGCGTCAGTGTGATGTGGTGGTGGTGATAGATGGGTTTGTGTGATTTGTGTGTGTTCTTACAATGTGGAGGTGGAGGAACTGCATGAACACGTATATTTTGTATAAGCTTAGCTATCGTAAGGTGGCGGGTGAGCAAGGACATTCGTTTAGTTCAAGATACATACCGACTTATTTTATAAAGATGCCTGGATCTCAAGCAAGCGACAGCCGCCCGTTTTCTAGCGGCGCATAGCACTCGCTTCCAGTTGTTAAGGCGCTGCGCCGGTTTAGTAGCCTGGTTTAGTAGTTAGTCCAGTGCAGCGTGCAAGTTGCAAGTACTGTTACAGTCAAGTAATTTAGGATACGGTTAGCATTGCTATATTAATATTATTAGAGATTTAAAAACCGACAACACTGCTCACAGCTGATTATTTAAAAAAAACACACTCAACTGATTGACATGGATGATGACATGTGGTTAAAACATGATATAAACTAAACAATAAAGTAAAATGTCTATACATAAAAAAATTATACAAAAATCGGTTGAGTGAGAGTCGCCATTCCAGCCAACATCATTTAATCATCATGATCATTATATCAGCCATAGAACGCCTATTGTTGGACATATCCCTCCCCCATAGACCTCCAGTCGCTTCGGTTGGCAGCGGCCTCCATCCACCGTGAACCCGCGACTTTAACCAGGTCATCCGTTCATCTCGTTGGTTTTCGGTCCCAACGGCCATCTGTTCTCCGTGCTATATGGTCTGCCCATTGCGATTTCAACGAGCTAATTCGCTTGGCTATGTCGCTCACCGTCGTTCTTCTACGTACTCGTGTTTCCTCATTTCTGATTCGATCCCGGTGAGAAACCCCGACAATTTTGGAAAGTTTTTTGAGTTTGATAGTTATTTGGATGTAGTTAGTAGACAGACACACATCAAATTTTGTCACACGATTGAACCTGGTCAGGGAGTGAAGAGAGAGCTGTCTGAAGCAAGCTATGACGGCGCGCTTGCGCTGTATCGAGACGACCGAGCGGTACACGTTCTTGCTCATTTGTTGCGGGTGGTCGATCTATGCGTGGACACGGGTAGATAAATATAAAAGGTATAACTCACTATGACATAAAAATTTACAGAGGAGAAATGTTCCTCGGGTTTTATTTGGTTTAGAGCATTGCTGACTAATGGGGGCTATCGCGAATGAATTTTCCGCTAGAGGCGCTAGTGTAGCGTGAGGTCAACGAAATGTCAAGTTTTTGGGTGAGCTACACGGGTTTATTTATAATTAGATTAATTTTGTGAGTATTTTGCATTATCTGAAATTAATTATGGCAATTATGCGATAAGGGGCAATGAACGTCTGTAATTTGAGACAATTTTGTCATTCGAAAACTTTTGTCCTCCCTTTTTTCCGAACAAAACGGGATTATGCAATACTTTGGTTGTTCGATATGTTTATGGTACTGTTTTACGATGTATTAAATATGATTTTAATCTAAACTTTGTTTTCACGGCCGTTAAAACAGACTTTTAAAAACCTCACGCAACAGTGGCGCCAACTAGTGAGAGAAAAAACGATAGCCCTCATTAGCCTGCTGTTTAAGAAGAAGTGTGATGAAATAGCAGTCTATACAACAAGAGCATAAAACGGGCCATTTTACACGAGACGTTCACATAGCCATCCGAGCCGGCACGGCGAGGGTGGATAGACATGTCGAGGGAAAAATGAGTTTAATGCTCGAGTTTTGCACTCTGCTTTTCACTTCGATTGCGAGGGGATAATATAGCAACAGTGGAAACCATTTTCATTTACTACCTTTTATTTTTCATGCATAGTTATAAATATAAATAAATATAATTACAAACTTTTAGTTTTTATGTTTAGTTAATTTGTAGCACCGGTAACTTTCGCGGTAATGGAGCCTGGTAAACAGTATCTACCGTAAGAGCCAAGTTTTAAAAACGGCCTTTACGACCTTTACCCTAACCTCCAAGCGTGCTCATGACACAAAACCAAAAGCAACTCACCATATGCAATCCGAAAAGAACTTTGCTCATAGCGACGATCCTTTCCACTGTGTCGTCGATGATCTTGGCCTTGTTTTCTGGCGTGTTCTCAGTTACAGTGGTTTTGCTCTTGGACCCCAGTTTGCTGTACAGGTAGTGTTGCCAGGACATTTCGTCTGCGGGGTCGATTTTGTCAGGTAGTGTCAGTTGGATCTTGGCGAACTCGGCTACGTCTTGCTCTGACATTTTCTGTGAAAAAAGGCTAAATTGTACATCAAGATAAAACAATGCTGAAGTGGAACTCTATTCATATAACAAATTGACAGGCAACTCTAGTAGCTAAAGGCATGTGAGTGGCGGTTTCGCGTTATCATCGTTTATCTACCATTATCTCTCATATTGCGTTTTCTATATTTTTTTACCGTAACACCTACTAGACACTGGCAAAATTTTCTTCTAATAGACAGAGCAATATTAAAAAAAAACAAAATACAACAACATGTGAGTGGCTATAGTACGAAAAAAAAATATCAATGGATGTCAAATTATTTTACTACTTTACACGCAACAGTTCACTAACTCGGTACCAGATGGCGTTAAGTCCATAAGTAATACCTTGAGGAACCGATCCTTGCAACGCTGCACAAGCTCTTGCTCTCTACCAGCCAACAGATACAAGAGAAGCTTGAGGCAGACCACTATTAGTGCGTTTACGTCTCCTATTGGTCCTATATCCCTCGTAACAGTTCACCTACTCAATACTAGATGGCGTTGAATCTATAAGTATTACCTTGAGGAACCGGTCCTTGCTATGCTGCACCAGTTCCTGTTCTCTACCAGCGAACAAGTTCAAGTCCGCCGGCATGAGACGCTTGAGACAGGCCAACATCAGCGAGACCTGGACTTCTTTGACCTTGGTCCCCTAACCGTCCTAACAGTTCACCTACTCGATACTAGATGGCGTTGAATCTATAACTATTACCTTGAGGAACCGGTCCTTGCAATGCTGCACCAGTTCCTGTTCTCTACCAGCGAACAGGTTCAAGCCCACCGGCAGGAGACGCTTGAGACAGGCCGCCATCAGCGAGGCCTGGACTTCTTTGTACTGGGTCCTCCAAACCGTCCTAATAGTTCACCTACTCGATACTAGATGGCGTTGAAACTATAACTACTACCTATAGGAATCGGCCCTTACAATGCTGCACCAGCTCTAGTTCTTTACCAGCATACAAGTTCAAGTCCACCGGCAGGAGACGCTTGAGGCAGGCCACCATCAGCGAGGCTTGGACTTCTTTGTCCTTGGTCCCCTAACCGTCCTAACAGTTCACCTACTCGATACTAGATGGCGCTGAATCTATAAGTATTACCTTGAGGAACCGGTCCTTGCAATGCTGCACCAGTTCTTGTTCTCTACCAGCGAACAGGTTCAAGCCCACCGGCAGGAGACGCTTCAGACAGGCCAACATCAGCGAGGCCTGGACTTCTTTGTCCTAACCGTACTAACAGTTCACCTACTCAATACTAGATGGCGTTGAAACTATAACTACTAGCTAAAGGAACCGGCTCTTGCAATGCTGCACCAGCTCCTGTTCTCTATCAGTGAACAAGTTCAAGCCCACCGGCAGGAGACGCTCGAGACAGGCCAACATCAGCGAGGCCTGGACTTCTTTGTCCTTGGTCCTCCAAACCGTCCTAACAGTTCACCTACTCGATACTAGATGGCGTTGAATCTATAAGTATTACCTTGAGGAACCGGTCCTTGCAATGCTGCACCAGTTCCTGTTCTCTACCGGCGAACAGGTTCAAGCCCACCGGCAGGAGACGCTTGAGACAGGCCACCATCAGCGAGGCCTTGACTTCTTTGTACTTGGTCCTCCAAACCGTCCTAACAGTTCACCTACTCGATACTAGATGGCGTTGAATCTATAAGTATTACCTTGAGGAACCGGTCCTTGCAATGCTGCACCAGTTCCTGTTCTCTACCGGCGAACAGGTTCAAGCCCACCGGCAGAAGACGCTTGAGGCAGGCCACCATCAGCGAAGCTTGGACTTCTTTGTCCTTGTCGCGCTTCTTGTCGCGGTGCTTCTTCTTTTTCTGTGGATTGGAGTTCTGTGAGTCATTTTATTACGTCACTAGAGTAGAGGCCATCAGCAGAAGACCTCACGGAGTAAATCACTTACAGGGTACGGAGAGCAGCGCAGGTATCATCGACATATATACTTGAATGAGTGAAAAAATTGATCGAATCATCTTAGATTTCTTTTATGGAATAGAGGTATGCGGAAAGTTTATGAGTGTGCGTGTGTCTGTATGTTTTTTACTCCTTCACGCTAATACAGGTGGTTAGATTTGGATGAAATTTGGTATATAGATACTTGAACGTCTGGAATAACACATAGGCCACTTTTTATCTCAACATTAACATGGGATCAGGATAAAATTTCGCAACTTCAACCACTAAGTTTCGGAACCAAAAATTTGGCGTAGGGATTTTACGTGCAAAGTCAATCAAATCCATGATGTAATTTTTGGTAATTCCCTATATTTGGATCTAATGGTTTGTGCGTGCGACGCCGCGGGCAAAGTCTAGTTAGAAATATTAACTGCTATCGTAACGGATAACTCCGTCTTAAATCGAGTTTAGCTCGACGTTTCGGGCTATTTCGTAACCCTTCTTCAAGGGAGCACGCGACTCGATGGCTGGCGCAACATGCGCACTACGCGTCACCGCTCTGCTCGCGCGACTGGCCGACGAAACTAACACAGGCGCACAACTACCCACATGTTCATCGTCATAATGTAGGATAGCACACAACACTAACAACATCGCTCCGTAAAGGCACGTTCACACCAACCGATGACGCAGCACTCGATTTAAGAAGTGAGTTATCCGTTACAATATCATTTAATATAAGTGAGTCTCACGGTAGTTTCATGTTCTAGTTAGAAATATTAATTCAACTTACCTTTCCACCGCCCTGCGGTGCCCCATCAACCACTGTGGTCACTCTCCTTGTGGCTGTTGGCATGATCAGGACCTGTTATGTGAAAATAGAAGTTATTTAGTTGAATAGTCCTGTGGCTTTAAAAGGATAGGCTTTGATGAAACTATATTTGTACAACTATATATCTGTAATTAACTGTAACCTGAATTCCAAACACAATCAATGATTATTATGACTAAACATTCTCATCATCATCATGATGTATAGTATATAGATATCATTTATAAATATTGTGAATCTGTTTTTTTTTAATACCTCGTTGAGTTTCTTGCCGGATTCTTCTCAACAGAGGTTTTCTCCGAACCAGTGGTAGATTTTTTGACGTTCAAAAGTGCTTGTTATAGCCTAAATTGAATAAAGAGACTTTGACTTTGACTTTGACTCGCTCTGGTGGAAATGGAGAATTAATTTTTAGACTCAGCTTATTTTTTCTATTTTTTTCAACGGTTACAGGAGAGTATAAGCCATGAAAAAGTTACAAAATTAAACGATTTTCAAACAACTAACCATGTTGTCGATTTCGTTGGCGGATATGAAGTTCTGTTCCTCCTTCAGGAAGTACTGGCTCTTGGACCAGATGTTGAATATCTCTGCGACGTGGTTGTACAGCTCTTCGGCCTCTGTAGGGGCATACAAATAAAATTGTTATAAAGACTTATCCCTTCCCTACTATATATTTAATATTATAAATGCGAAAGTAAATGTTTGTCTGTCTGTCTGTCTGTTACGCTTTCAGGTCGAAACCACTGAACCGATTTTGATGAATTTTGGTATATAGGTAGTTTGAATCCCAAGGATCAACATAGGATACCTTTTATTCCGGTAGAGGGCGCCACCGCGCGATAGATTAGATATATAGATATATTTATTACCTTTTGAAAAAATACATTATAAATACATGTCAGTTAATTACAAGAAATTCACAAAAGGATCGTCAAAAGTATACAAAAAATAAATCTTATTACAATAAATTGTCAGCCAAATAAAAATAAAAAAATAGAATTTAAAATGTCAAATTAGAGTTCACTTCAATAATAATAATTAAAATCAAAACGAGAATATACTTAAATCTAAGTCAAATAACCTAGTAATAACCTAGATCCGCGCAGACGAAGTCGCAGGCATAAGCTAGTATAATTATAAAAATATTCATGTTAGAGCACCCTTGTCCAGGCCAAAATACCTAGACTTCTGAGGATATATAACCTAATACCATGAATATTTTAATATAAATACCTGATACAACTCTATTTCTTGGGCCAGTAGATGTCAGTTTTTGCACACTCCACTGTGGCAGATATTAAAATGCAGGTTACTGTACCGGAGCAAAGCCAGGGCGGGTAGTTAGTAACATTACTGACCGTTGACGTTGTTCCGTAGCCAGTGGTTCCTCTGAAGATCGACGTACTTGATCAGCAGCGGGTAGAACGAGTAGATGTCTCGCACCAGTAGCTGCCAGTCCTCCTGGATCTGGGATTCCACTTGCGAGGTGTCGTCCGTAGAAGACTGCGGGAAAATAGGGATGACGACTGGATTAAAAATGTGTATGTATGTGATGTTTTAGTTTTAAAAGGGTCCCACTGAAAAACAGCGTTGCGGCTTCATCATCATCATCATCATCATCATCTCAGCCTATATACGTCCCACTGCTGGGCACAGGCCTCCTCTCGGAATGAGAGGGCTTGCCGTAACATTATGCTGAGTGGGGCCCAATTTATACTATTCGATATAGTTTTTTAAATTCTTTCCATGTAATGTATTTTTATGTGTATCGCATATGAAAAAATAAATGTTTCTCTCTCTCTCTCTCTCTCTCTCTCTCAAAAAATATATCATTCTATTTAGTCCGACAGATAGATTATGGAAAAATATGGGACAAGTATTTTTTGGATCATCTATTTATTAAAAATCGACAAAGGTATAGATCGTCAAACTTCTGGAGTATAGTGACGTCACTCGAAACTTCTAAGCACTGTAGCCTCGTCATTTTTTGTTTGTCAAACAAAAGAAAAAATATGTGCACAATATTTTTGAAATATCCACCTGACGGACTAAACAGTTTTTTTTAGTCTTCTGGCCTATTATCGTTTTATTACAGGGTGTAAATCCATGACTCGTGGTCGGGGTTCAGTGACCTCAATCATTATGCTAGTATGGATATTGTCACTAATTTGAAAAAGAATCGTATCCTACGTAATCCTAGGTAAGTTCAACCTATTAAACCGTGAAAAATCTTGTTGGAAGTACGATTTTTTTGGTAACGCCAGACAATTTTGGTAAAGCAGGAGACGCCTAAAGTATCGGTAAAAATGTTAGCCCATTATGCAAATTAATGTTTAGATGGTACTAACCTTAATAAAACCTCTCAAGCTCTCTTCCTTATGGAACATGGTGTCTGTTCGTTTCCGAACCCTCTCAGCGAGGGGCAGGAATGAGTCCCTTAGGAGTTCCTCGGAACTGTTGATGATAATCTGCTGGGTGTACGTCGCTATCCTGGTCATCCAGGGAGCGCTTTCGTTGCCGATGTTCTTTTTGATGAGTTTGAGCACGTTTTTGAGCAGCTGGTTCATGTGGTCCGCTGTTACCATGGTTACGTGATTGCTGGAAAAACGAGTGTTTGGTTGAGATTTAATGGTGTCAAAAGTACGGAAGTACTATCGAACGTACAGTCAAAGAAACGGAATCGCGTACGAAGGTGGAACCTTTGTGTTGCCAATTTTTTTTTAAATGGAACTGACAGCGATTGACTCCCACGTATAAAGATTACACTAGATTACGCGAATGCATCTACTTCGCGTGTCCGAACCCCGACCAAAGGTCGGGGTTGGCCCTATACAAAGACTGACCGCTAACTGACTAATCATGACTAGTGACTGACTCGAGCCTCACGGCGCGGGCGGGCGGCGCATTTGAATAGATTTTGCGCGGACATCGGGGAATTTATATCGATAAAAACTCGAAATAACAACCGCTGGGTTTAGAGACATGAAATTTGGCATGGGTGTTTTAATTTACCGTCATAGAGAACCACGATGTAATTTTAGGGAATTCCCACGAGAATTTAATAAAATCCCGGAATTTCAATTCAACTGTTGTTAGTATCTAATGATTTACGTGTGAAAAGTCGCGGGTCATCATCATCATCATCAGCCTATGTTCGTCCACTGCTGGACATAGGCCTCTCCCATGGCACGCCACCGAGCACGATCCTCGGCCACTCTCATCCAGCTCTTGCCAGCCACCCTGCGAAGATCATCGCACCACCGAGTCTGAGGGCGTCCGACGCTACGTTTGCCGATCCGTGGTCTCCACTCAAGAACCGTCTACCCCAACGGTTATCGATTCTTCGGGTTATATGACCGGCCCATTGCCACTTCAGCGCGCTAATGCGGTGGGCTAACGCTAGTATTGAATAAGTACTGAAAAAATATGTTTACCCTCCCGTCGGCGTGACGTTGTCAGGTCCCTGTGCCCACCAGAAAGGCAGATAAGAGCACAAGAGTGGCAGCACTACGTCGATGATATGCGGCGCTTCATTGTAAGTCTTGTCGGATTCCACGAACTGATCCACCTCGCCGAGTATCGTCTCCAGCGTCGGCATTGATTGCTCCATCTTGGCCATAATATCTGTGGAATGAATTTCGTTTATTTATTATTTCTTATATTATTTTTTTACGATCGGATAGTACAGTGGTTAGAAAACCTGACTATGAACCAGATTTTAACCTTTTTGACTTCCAATTTTGCGCAAAGTCTAACCACAAAGTTCATTTTAGAGGTTTTAGTTTCCAACCTTGCGCAAAGTCCAACCACAAAGTTCATTTTAGCGGGTTCATATCGGCTCGCATAATTATTGGAAGTCCGAATTTAATGTTTGTCAAAAAGATCATTTGTCGTAACTCTTTTCTATCTGTTCCAATAATTGGTCAGAATTGTTATAAAACAAACCTAACCTAACCTATACTTTTCTATAGGACGACCATTTAGTGGAAAAAAATTATGACAAACGATGATTCGGACAAAAATTACGGTATGACTAGCTTTGGCGTTCCCCATTTTAGCCTTTTTAGCAACCTTGCGCAAAGTCCTACCACAAAGACTATTTTAACCATTTTGGGTTCCAACCTTGTGCAAAGTCCATTTTAGCCTTTTTGGTTACCACGAAGTCCTAGCACATATTCCTCTTTAGTATCAAACATTCCTATCAAGGTCCTAGCAAGTCGTCATTGGCATTTCCTACCTTGGGCTTCTAGCGAGTGGTCGGCGATACGGTTGAGCAGCGAGAACTGGTTGTGCTTGTTGAGATGCGGCTCCAGGAATGCCACCGGGAATGTGGAGCTGAATGCACCGAGACACGAGCCCTGTACAGAAACGATTAAGAGTCGATCAACTTTTTCTTGCTACTCGTTGCTATAGTTGCGGTCTCCTGAGTCACTCTTTAAACCGTAAATTTATAGGATTAAAATTTACCAAACATGCATTTTTGTGGTTTTAAGCCCCTTCTATTACTGGTCATCTAAAAAGCATGTTAGTATAATGTGACACAACATTTCTTCTATTAAACTGCACTACAAATTGTGGCTATACCCTACCGGGGTGCATAATTTCTGTAAGTACCTACTAGTGTAAGTCTTATGTTTTATGTTTTTGCCAAATAAATGAATACTGAAAATACTGAAAATACTTTTGTCCCCTGGCTGACGGGACAGAATAACAGCAAGGAATAATTGATCCACACAAAATAAGCATGTAGGTAGGGTAAATCGTCAACTACTGGGTACCTTACACTAAAAATGAATTGTAGTCACCTATAAACAGAGTTCATTTTAGTATTAGGTGTCAATTATTGGTCAATGGCCACCCTTCAATTAAGCCATCTTATACTAAAATGAATTCTGGTCACCTATAAGTATAGGTGGGTGAATCCACGAGCGTCTCAACCGCTGTCAGTCCCTAGCTGTTTATATTAAGAAGTAAATAATTCATATGCATTGATTTTTGTATTGAAATAGATCCTGGCCTGAGTACAGAAGCTATTTACGTCATAATTAAAAAACAATCTGCCTTCCAATTCTTAAAATCTCAGGCAAGGGACTGACAGCGGTTGAGACGCTCGTGGATTCACCCAGGTATAAAATTCATTTTAGTATAAGGTGGTCATTAATTAACGATTTACCCTTACTAACATTAAAAAGGTGAAAGTTTTTGAGTGCGTGCTTGTTACCGAAATATATCAGTTTAAATCTTGTATTACCGCATTACCGCACTAGAAAACTTTATGATTTTTTAAATAGCATATGAAATAAAAAGTATAGTCTTGTGGCTTACCAAGGCAGGTTTGTGTCGCTCTATCTCTGTCTTAAGATATTTCCGGTCGTGCGTAAGACTGACGTCAGTGCCGAGCGTGTACATGGAACCCAGGATCTTGTATGACGCCACTTGGATTTCGTCAACTAGAAAAAAAAATTTTTTTTACCGCCGCCTGTTATTTTTTAGAAATTGTAATTGTAATTTTTTTGTTCGAATTTTTATTGCATATAAATAATATAGCATTTTACTTTTGCATATTTTCCCGTTATTCTATTAGGTGAAACCAGTATAGGGTGACAACTGGGTTAAAAATATATCATTCTATTTAGTCCGACAGTTAGATAATAGAAAAATATGGGATACGTATTTTTTGGTTTATCTATTTATTAAAAATCGACAAAGGTATAGATCATCAAACTTTCAGAGTGGGGGGCTTGTGACGTCACTATAGGGTAAAAATCGTACCATTATGGTCATTATAGTGACGTCACTCGAAAATTCTAAGCACTGTATCCTCGTCATTTTTTGTTTGTCACACAAAATAAAAAAATATGTGCACACAATATTTTTAAATTATCCACCTGACGGACTAAACAATTTTTTTAGTCGTCTAGCCTATTCTTGATAAATACCTTACGTTTTTAAACTAGCCTTTTTTATCGCTCCAACGAATTCAATTTACAGCCTCGTATAAAATTTAACCAATATGTTATAAAATTTCGACATACGGAAAACGAGTTTATAAATACAATTTTTTAAATATGTAGAAAAATAATTCAAGAAAAAAAAAGTAAATTATTATTAATGTCGTTGAATACTTTAAACCGAGGATGTTTAGTAGCTTTAAGTTTGTTTACGGTAATTATAATAATTATTAATTTAATAATCAGGAGAAACTCAGAAATCAAAATATGATTTTATTTTTCCAGATAGTTGACAATATCGAAATTGATATTAGAGCAGTAAATAAAATACAGCAACCTGATGCGGAGCCAATACTTGCCGATGTAATGAGAAATATAACAAGAGTCAACACAATGTTACAAGATTTGATAAAAAACTATGAAAAATTGGAAAAAATATCTAAAGCACACAGCGTAGAAAGCGATTCCACGGATACAGAAGTCGAAGAACTCTTCAATAGTGAAAGAAAGAAAAGAAATAAAGATACAAAATCGACTACGGCAGCTGAAACGCATAAAGCATACGCCACAGCAATGTTTTTTGAAGAACGTGACTCAGCTCCAGACAGTAAAAGCGAAAATCAAGACACCAAATCAAGCAGTGACAGTGCAGAAGCGAAACAAGACGAACCACCAAATACAAAAGCGAAAGAATTAAAGAAGGAAAATCAACATGAAGATAAAAACGAAGACACAAAAGGGATAAGTACAGTCGAAAAACAAGTAGGCAATAAAAATAACGCAAGCGAGGTAAAAAATAAAGCTGATGAAAGTTTTGTTCCTGCTCTAAAGGAGTTAAAAAACCTTATAAAAGACTTATCCGATAGATCAGTATCAGTTGACAGTGGTGAAATAAATGACAAAAACGAATCATTCACGACTACCACTGCACGAAGTTTAACAAACAAAGCTGTGCTACCAGGAAGTTTGTTCAACTCAGGAAGTCAACTCCTGCCTAGAGTTGAAAAACTTTTAGAGCCTAGACTAGAACATAACGAAATGCCTGAAATCATAAGAAGAGCCAGAAAAAATAACGACGATGAAACAATTTTAATAGGTACACCAGAGAAGCAAAAGACAGAGGAAAAAGAGACCTCCAATGCAACAAAACATATTGAACCTAAGAGCAAAAAGGTAACATCTAACACGGAGATAGTGAACCTTTATTGTTGAATGTGGCATTTTTTATTAACATAGTAATAATGTGCCATCGAACGTTCTTTTCTAGATTTCACGACCTGTTTTACCGCTCAGTGATAAATTTTATTTGACAGATAAATGAGATGGTAATAATAATAATAATGAAAGATAAATGTGATGACGTCTCGCGTCTATTCATCACATCACAAATATCTGTCACATAAAATAAATCAATGAATGGTGAAACAGGGTGTTAATTTAGTAATACATCTCATAATTAGACATTTGCGAATTATTTTGTCTCCTACCACAACGGATAATCCCTGATCTAGCATAATGAACACTGAGTCAAGCATAGAACAAGGAACAAAAATCATCTTTCCTTTGTCAGTTTTTAAGCCAATGCGTTTTATTTACGCAGATAGAACCGAAGTGGAGCCAATCGGAGACAGAGTCATCAGAAGAAATGAAAATACAGAATGAAGAGCTGAAAACCAGTGTGTTGCGGCAGGCTTATGGCGACGCCTGCTTGAGGCTGGTCGTCAGAAAGTGTTACATGGTGAAAACAATTTAACTTATGATATCTTATCTTACTATCTTACTAATATTATAAATGCGAAAGTTTGTGAGTGCGTCTGAAATCTGAATGGATTTGGATGAAATTTGGCAAAAAGTTAGTTTATAACCTGGATTAAAACATAGGATACTTTTTATTGCAATGTTCCTACGGGATAGGGATAAAATCTCGAAATAACGACCGCTGCGCTGATAATCATGAAATTTGGCATGGGCGTCGTATAGTCTTGATATAATAAAATGTCAGATAGTAGAATATTAGTAACTTAACACAGAATAATTTATTGAATCAGGCGTTACTTTGCGGAGGTCCATATCAATGAACTAAAAGGTCGCGGGTGAGCAAGGAAATTCTTTTAGTTCATTAACACAGAATCTTTTTAGGGCATCAAAATTGTTCGGCTTCAAGCAAATTCTTTCTATACGCGCCAAGTGCTACCAGCTACAGTCAACTACAAAGATATTGATACAGCCTAAGTTACAAAATATGGACACGACCGCAATGTTAAGTGAATAAAGTCGTTTATGAATATTTTTTTATCCGTTTCGACTGTATGTACAACAAAGTGTAAAAAGGTTAATTGGTAGGATAGGAAAAATAATCGACATTATACTGTATTCTACTGATGCAAAGTAACAATATGCTTATTAAAGTTATGCCAACTCATCTTTATGCCAATTTAAATTATGCGCATTAAATTATGAGTATTGAGTTATGCGAATTAATGTTATGCCAATTTGAATTAGGAATAAGTATCGCTATACAGCGAGGAAATGCGGCCAGCCTTCTGGGCACCTTGCCCATTGACGGCGATTTAGGTCAAATTTTCTATCTGTACCTAGTTTAAGTTTTATTATGTTTGTTTCTGTTTATTCTGTTGAAAATAAAACAAAACTACATTAGGGATAAATTATAAACCCTGGTCAAAATTACCAAACTGCGGTATTTACTTATTACCTATTTATTACTTACTTATTTATTGTTCTTTTGTGTCCAGGCATGCAAATCAGTATTAAAAGACGTCTGCAACAGGAGAAAGCGTTGTCCTACAGACATTCGCGACGCGTTTAAAGGACACGCTGTGCGCGGATGCAAAAACGTCTTTCATAACCACAACCATTCAATCGACTTTAGGATGTACAGTGGGAAGAACGAAGACGAAGGTAGCTACTATCTTATTAATTCTACTAATATTAGAAATAATAATCTAGTGTCAGAAGAAACTAATTTATTTGGATTTTATTAGGTTCAGAAGACTTCAATGATTTAACAAGAGTCGGGTATCTATCGATGGCATGTTTCCCAGAAAAGAGAACGGTAACTTCAGTTTTTATACGTTAATACACTACAAACCTAAAATTGCTAAAAGTAGCTCCGAAGCGGTAACGTTTCGTGTGCTCTGCCTGCCCCATTTGGGAATACAGGCGTGATGTTTGTGTGTGTGTGTGTGTGTGTATACACTACAAACCAAGCGTTTTGAAATACTTAAGTGATGATTTGGGATAACTGTGGTAGAACAGGTGTGGTAAAAGTATTAGTTTGAACTATGGCCTCCCAAGCATAAACTCATAGGTTGGAATCCGGGCGCGCAACTCTGCTTCGCGGAAAACATCCTTATGAGAGGAAACCTGCACAAAGCTGCAAAACATTTCAATGGTATGTGTGAAGTTCCCAGTTCATACTGGACTCTCATTTTCATTAATAAAGGACTGTACTAAACCAGAGGTCTTCAAGCTTTTTGACTCAAGGGCCACACTGCACTTCATGTAAATTCGTGCGGGCCAAGACTTTGGCTGGTCATGGGGGTAATACATTAGTTAAGTAGACTTAGTCTTCAGGGGGTACCTAGACGTAACGCATAAGGAAAGCACTTGGTGTTGATTATGTTCATGAGTGGCTATCTATGATTATGACCAATTACCGTCAGTGGCGGGTCTTATAAAACTAATTACTTGTAGCTTTATAAAATCGTACCCTATCACGGGCCGTAGTTTGGCGACCCTTTTACTAAACCAAGGACATTTTATGATAAAGCTTGTGCCCTATAGCGGGACGTTATAAGCTGAGATAATAAAGCTGTTTACCATTTTCCAGCCAGCGAACGAGTCAGTCGCTAAACAAAACGTCACTGTAGACCCCAAGGTCAAATCTATGAACATCCTCCGAGACAGATACGAAGCTGCATGCCAAGAGGAATCCATGAGGAAATGCTACAAGGCCTGCACTGGTGCAGCTAAACAGACGTGTGCAGGTGACAAGTGCAGTGAGAGAAGACTGAAGGAATTCGGCACAGCGTGTAAAACACGATGCAAGCAGAACTACGGTATTAGAGATAAGAAGAAATCTGATTCTGATTCCGATTCGAGCAGCGATTCTGATGATTCGGACAAGAGCAGCTCAAAAGGTGGGAAATCATGGTGAGGACTTTGTAAAACGTTAACGAAGAGGGATAAAGTATAAACATGTGACGTTGGTTTTATTTTAGACTATTTTGTGTTTTTGTCCTATTTTTCACATTCGCGAATGCTAACATAGGCTTTTCGATCGTTTTTTTTTTTATAAAAGTAAAGACAATTTAGTTTTTTGCATTACTAATATATTATGTGTCTTTTGTTACACGAAATAAATGATTTGAATTTGAATTACTGGCTCGAAATTCAGCGACACAGTAAGAAAGTCGCCTAAATCAAGTCTCAAAAGCAATCAAAATCATCCCACTTGCACAAGCAAGGTAGGTACGATAAATTTTTTTGGGTTTTTCAGCCAACTTCGAAGTTATAGTAATTTTTAGCGATTAATGATTGAAATAGTCATGATGAAGTTTTAAATGCGAATAATTATTAGAATTATTTGCGAATGCAAATTCGAATATTCGTTACATCACTAATAAGTGCTATAAGGTATAGTGTGGACACTTACGCAGCAAGTCGGCCCCATACTCGCAATTGGCTAGATGATCAAACATGGCGGTCAGCACGGGAAGAATAACTCCGTTGATATAGCCCAGAGAGGTTGATGTCTTGAGATGTGTTCCGCGCAAGTGCGCGTATTTGCCCTGAAATTTAGGAACAGTTTTATCGTCATTGTTTCTAATGTACATCATCATCCCAATCTATACAAGGTGACCTTGTCCTCTGGACAAATAATAAAACCATGGATAAGACTGATACTTCGCAATATCTTACAATAGCTATTTGTTTAATTAGACAAGAAAAAAAAAATCTATGAAACCAGATCATCCAAATACACAGGCTGCTCCAAAGTGATACATGGAAAACCGTTAGTTTTTCGGTAAATATTGGACTGATTGTTATGATACTTTGCAGTTTAGTTTTAAATATCTTGCTAAGCCAGTAGTATTCGTATTTGTCCAGAGGCTAAGGTCACCCAGTATACGCGCCACTACGCTGGTCACCAGCCTCCTCGCCTCCTCTCAAAATGAGATGGCATAGACCGTAGTTCCCACGTGGGCCAAGAGCGGATTGGGAACTTCACACGTACTATACGTATTGAATTACTATGCCGGTTTGTGCAATTTTCTCACGAATTTTTCCCTTATCATAGCTCATAGCTAGTGGTAATTTCATCAGCCTATCAAATGCCTGCCAGCCTGTGATACTCCTCGTGTTGGCAGTGCCCATGGGTGGCGGTGATTGCTTCCCATCAGGTAACCCGCATGCTTGTTTCCCCTTTTACATAAAAAAAACTCAATGGTGTGAGCCAGGATTGAACACACGATCTTGAGCTTGAGAGACCATAGTTTAAAGTACTAGGCCACCACGGCTTTTTTAACACGCTTTTATTAGCTTGGGTTGTAACTAACTATGTATGTATGTATGTAACGGAATCTTTGAACTTAATTTTCACCAGTTTCCAGAAGTCTGATTAATTTGAAACTTTGCATACGTATCAAGGACCGATGACAATGCAATAATTTCATAACAGTTTCCCATTCAAACTAAAAGTATAAAATAAATTATAGTTTAAAAAACTAAAAAAACACGCTTTTAAAAGTAATTGAACTAAAAAGTCAAAAATAAAACTGTAATAATCAATTGAAAAATTCATATTATTATACAAAAAGCGTGGGGGGCTTAATTTTGATTGTTGCAAATATTTTATCGATAGTTTATTATATCCGTAGTTATTATGACAAGCACCCCACGCTTTTTGTACAATAATATGAATTTTTCAATTGATTATTACAGTTTTATTTTTGACTTTTTAGTTCAATTACTTTTTTGGATAAAGATTCACAACTTACGTCCTGTAAATTAAATATGGTATGTCCGAGGTCATCAGCCACGTTGTTGAAGAACGTCAGCATGGAGGTTCTGATGAACTCGGGGCAGTTCTTGACGAGAGACTTTGCGTCTATCCCCTTCACCAGCACTTGGAGACAGCGCACTGTTATCCGTACGTCAGGCCCAAAGGCTGCGAGTCTAAAAGAGGGACGATGGAAATGGAATCAAAATAGCTGTCTGGGTTTAAGTACATTTCTTATCCACTTGACAGTCCGCAGCGCGCGACCAATATGCCTCAAACCATCCGGATTTTTTATCGATGGACGAAACGCGCTGTGTGCCTACAATTTTTTAACTACAAGGTTTTGAAAAAAGAAGAAATACTGAGACGTCAATTAATGTTTACTCGTTCAAATTGTTGTTACATACAATACAATAACTCATAAGTCACTATTGCCATTGAAAATATTAGGAGAATTGTGTTTTGACAGCTCATAAAAAGTACGTCAGTTGATTGGTGGTGTCAACATCCCTATTGGTGGCAAGTGTCCCGTGATATTATAACATTATATCATTATATCTTACCGAGATCTCAGCAAACTGGCCAGCTTACAGAACAAAGCTGCAACCATCTCTTTCTCTTTAAGACTGGCCGCTCCCACATTGTTGGTAGCGGTGGCTACCGCTATGAAGTAATTTCGGTGCGTGGAGAAGTACTTCTCCATTAGAGGAAGAACCACCTGAAGGGAGAAGAGAGAATCAGACACACATGTGTAACAAACAGGTGACTGCAGTAGAAAGCAGTGTTGGTAGGCCTTCCGTTGTTGGGACCACAGACGATTTTCTAAAGATCGTGGAAGCCATTGATTCTTGATAGTACAAAACCAATCGTCATATACTCGTAGTTCCTTAAGGAAGGCCTATGTCCGGCATATAATAATACAACGATGATGATGATGAAAATTGTCACCACTTAAAAAAAACTCATATCTAGAAATCGATAATTTTTTTGAACGAACTTTATGTTCATTTTTATAAGAGTAAGGGCCGATTTTTCAATGCTCAGATAAACGGTCGAATAGTTAACAGACCAATAAAGTTATTCCATAGTTAATCAGTCTGTTAACTGGCTGTCGATTTTTCAATCGCCATTTATCTCATGAATAACTTATTCGACTGTTTATTCGACGCTAACTTCAGGGAGGTGAGACAAACATATGGCATAAGCAAATGTTAGAGCAGGATAGACTATTTCATCAGACAAGGAGTTTTTGACGTGTGTACCTATATTGATTTAAGATACGAGAATTTTTTTACATTAGTAGCGATATAAATGTTAATTATGTAGATTATCTCACATAATTATGACTATTACTTTTACTAATAATCGATAATTTTCCTAAGTGAAAATTATGAATATTATTTAAGAATCAATATTGTCGATGTACTGATTCAAGATATGAGATTTTTTTAAAGTAGTGGCGGTATTTTGACGATATTTTATATAATACTGAAAAATGAAATAAAAATATGGAAATCAGAACAATAGGGTAAAAACGATTTTTAATATTTCTTTACCATTGACCAAGTATGTCAAAAATTTGATGAACCCTATGTTATTTATAACGTGTTTTTTTTTATTTCCGTTAATTTCTAGGAAACGTTAAGCAGGTCAAATGTTTTTTTTTTTTTAATAAAAAAACTGTATATAAATATTGGCAGACACGAACTAAATAATTATTTGTGATCCACATTTTAAAAATATTCACAAAAAAAAACTAAACCAATTTCAATTAACCTTCTATCTAACAGCGTTATAGTTTTCACTTTAAGCACATTCAATACATAACATAACATTTATAATAGCATCCTATTCCTATGACATAAAATCTGACCACATGTACTGATCTGAATCTGATCTAAGATCAAAGACAAGCATCTGTTCTACTTTCACTTATACTAGTTACAAGTTGGTTAGGACATACCTATCTATAAAGATTTTGAAAACCCCTTTCTGTCGGGACTTTAACGTGAATGTTGAAATGGCCATATTTGTCAGTAAAATTTTCAGTTTTTTTTGCGATCTTATCAGCCGAAATCGGTGGTTAGGTCAGATTTTCGTGTCTATA
This sequence comes from Choristoneura rosaceana, assembly GCA_037349165.1. Taxonomy (NCBI): domain Eukaryota; kingdom Metazoa; phylum Arthropoda; class Insecta; order Lepidoptera; family Tortricidae; genus Choristoneura; species Choristoneura rosaceana. The sequence continues at coordinate 4,450,304 of JAZBNJ010000007.1, forward strand.
CTTGTCTTTGATCAGTGCACAAAATAAAATCTGACACAATGACAGTAACACATCGTGCATAACAATATTAAAAAGGCACAACTGTACCTTTTTGAAATACTTTTGTTCCATTTTGTTTTGCTTGTAATAAATTAGAAACACGTAAAGAAGACATCACAATCTACAGAAATAGAAAAAAAAATACCATTATACGTAAACATTGGACAAAGCTAGATGTCGTATCATTAAATTGACTTAATTTAACGTGTTTTGTTATACATGTTACAACATACAATAATCATCATTAATATTTATTATAGGCTCGAAATGAGAGCACTTGAGCTAGTTGGGCTACACAAATCTCTTCCAAACAGGGCTCAGTGCGAATGAAGTGTATTACTTCACCAAAAATTTCATGATTTTAAAGGGCAATTCCACAGATAAACTATGAAAAACTCAGATGCACGAGCCCGGGTTCGAACTAACGACCTTCTGCATGAGAGGCTGAAGTTACTATAAGTACCTCGTTTATTTTAGCATTAGGAAAAAGATAAAAAATCTGGACGAGTGTTTTTATTGATAAACGCATTTAAAAAAATGTCCTTGCCATATAGTTTTTACAAATAGATGCTTTGACTTTAATAATATATTGAAATGTTCAAAACTGTGGATAAAAAATATCCCTAAACACTTTTGATCAGTGTATTTGCTATGACTTATTTTTCAAAAGTGTTTCTCAATAAAAAAACACCTCAATATCGCTTACCTTCTTTCTAATGCTGCAAAAACCAAGAATAGCTCACCGATTTCCTCTAAACATTTTCAAAAGCACTCCTACTTCTCCGTGGCATTTTTTTAAACCACCAATCGCCCTGATCACTAGACACAACTCCAGAATAGCGACATCTAGCGAATTCCCTTCAAAACATAGCTAACTAACCTTCGAAAAGAACTTGATATCCCTCGTGCTGGTCTTAAAACTGGTTCTTCTACTGAATGTGGTGGACGGCTTCAACAGTTTCATATTGATAGTCGCCCTATCAATATACTGTATTAACTTCTCAAGTAGTGAGAATGCGAATCTGAGTTCTATAGCTACACCAGTTGCTGTCTGTTCTGTGTCACTCTGGGACGCTTTGGAAGGCCTATGGAGCTTGTAACCCTGGTATTGAAGGTATTTAAGGAACTCTTGGGAACGTTCCCGGTCCTTCTTCTTTTCTTTGTCTGTGAGGAGATCGTAGGGAACAAGTTGAGGATGGATTCCACCTGGAAAAGAAAATTTGGATAAGTTTTCCTTTTTTTTTGGGGTTTTGGATCCGCATTTATTTAGCAAACGCATTATTCTAAAGGTAAAACTGAAGTAAAACTAGCCTAAAAATAAGCTAACTATTGTATATAAAAAAAAAATATATATATATCTTTATTGCTTAACAAACCGGACTATCGATGTAAATATCATGTTATTTTGTTACTAATAAGTACATCATGATTTCTATAAGTACTAATACGCTTTGGTCATGATCTGTCATGGCGACAAAATATAAAGAGTCACTGTCGCTAAAGCGTAAACTCGTCGATATGTGCATTCTGCCTATCCTAACTTACGGCGCTCAAACTTGGTCGTTGACTGAAGCTCAAAAGTCCAGGCTCAAGGTTTGCCAACGGGCAATGGAGCGCAGTATTTTGGGCGTTCGTAGAACTGACCGCATCAGAAACACCGAACTGCGCTCCAAAACCCGCGTTACAGATGTGGGTGCTAAGACCGCGAAGCTGAAGTGGGATTGGGCTGGTCATGTCTGCCGCATGCACTCACAGCGATGGGCCCAAATTACTACCCATTGGGTTCCGTCGGATGGCCATCGTAACAGAGGCAGACCGAAGAGAAGATGGCGGGATGACTTAGACGCATGTCAGATGGGGTGGCAGGAGCATGCACTCGATAGGGACGAGTGGCGGAAAGAAGGGGAGGCCTTTGCCCAGCAGTGGGACACTTTAACAGGCTAATAAAAAAATAAAAAAAAAGTATCACCTAAGACTAAGACTAAAACTAGCACTAAAACTATATTACTTGGTGTCACGACGGGATACCAAAACGGGTCTCCACTCAGCATGTGTTGCCGCACATTATGTGCAGTAACGCTGGTTTTCTGTGGAGCCCAGCACGATTGACAAAAAATGAAATATACGTAAAAAGGCGAACTTATCCCTTTAAGGGATCTCTACCAGTTAACCTTTATTTATTTATTTATGAGTGGATGAGAGAAGCATTCAGGCCTATATATACCCCACCCCACCCCCACTATTTACACGGCAGGTATTTATCATGTAACGCAAGCTATGCCTTCCTGTGTCCCTACAGGCATTGGGACTGACCTCCGTTGGTGGTGAGTTCCTCCTTCTTCTTCTTGGCCCAGATGTCGTGCGCGTTTTCAGCCAGCCGCTCTGCCATGTTCTGCATCTCTCGGGATAGCGTCAGATTCGTCATGTCCACGGGGTGGGGGTTGTAGTTGAAAGGAGTGGCTGAGTCCGTCTGTGGAATGATGTTGCAGTAGATAAGAATTAGACAGACTTGGGAAGAGTGGCTGAGTCCGTCTGTGGAATGATGTTGCAGTAGATAAGAATTAGACAGACTTGGGAAGAGTGGCTGAGTCCGTCTGTGGAATGATGTTGCAGTAGATAAGAATTAGACAGACTTGGGAAGAGTGGCTAAGTCCGTCCGTGGAATGATGTTGCAGTAGATAAGAATTAGACAGACTTGGGAAGAGTGGCCGAGTCCGTCTGCGGAATGATGTTGCAGTAGATAAGAATTACACAGACTTGGGAAGAGTGGCTGAGTCCGTTTGTGGAATGATGTTGCAGTAGATAAGAATTAGACAGACTTGGGAAGAGTGGCCGAGTCCGTCTGCGGAATGATGTTGCAGTAGATAAGAATTACACAGACTTGGGAAGAGTGGCTGAGTCCGTCTGTGGAATGATGTTGCAGTAGATAAGAATTAGACAGACTTGGGAAGAGTGGCCGAGTCCGTCTGCGGAATGATGTTGCAGTAGATAAGAATTACACAGACTTGGGAAGAGTGGCTGAGTCCGTCTGTGGAATGATGTTGCAGTAGATAAGAATTAGACAGACTTGGGAAGAGTGGCTGAGTCCGTCTGTGGAATGATGTTGCACTAGATTAGAATTAGACAAACTTGGGAAGAGTGCCTGAGTCCGTCTGTGGAATGATGTTGCAGTAGATAAGAATTAGACAGACTTGGGAAGAGTGGCTGAGTCCGTCTGTGGAATGATGTTGCAGTAGATAAGAATTAGACAGACTTGGGAAGAGTGGCTGAGTCCGTCTGTGGAATGATGTTGCAGTAGATAAGAATTAGACAGACTTGGGAAGAGTGGCTGAGTCCGTCTGTGGAATGATGTTGCAGTAGATAAGAATTAGACAGACTTGGGAAGAGTGGCTGAGTCCGTCTGTGGAATGATGTTGCAGTAGATAAGAATTAGACAGACTTGGGAAGAGTGGCTGAGTCCGTCTGCGGAATGATGTTGCAGTAGATAAAAATTACACAGACTTGGGAAGAGTGGCTGAGTCCGTCTGTGGAATGATGTTGCAGTAGATAAGAATTAGACAGACTTGGGAAGAGTGGCTGAGTCCGTCTGTGGAATGATGTTGCAGTAGATAAGAATTAGACAGACTTGGGAAGAGTGGCTGAGTCCGTCTGTGGAATGATGTTGCAGTAGATAAGAATTAGACAGACTTGGGAAGAGTGGCTGAGTCCGTCTGTGGAATGATGTTGCAGTAGATAAGAATTAGACAGACTTGGGAAGAGTGGCTGAGTCCGTCTGCGGAATGATGTTGCAGTAGATAAAAATTACACAGACTTGGGAAGAGTGGCTGAGTCCGTCTGTGGAATGATGTTGCAGTAGATAAGAATTAGACAGACTTGGGAAGAGTGGCTGAGTCCGTCTGTGGAATGATGTTGCAGTAGATAAGAATTAGACAGACTTGGGAAGAGTGGCTGAGTCCGTCTGTGGAATGATGTTGCAGTAGATAAGAATTAGACAGACTTGGGAAGAGTGGCTGAGTCCGTCTGCGGAATGATGTTGCAGTAGATAAGAATTACACAGACTTGGGAAGTAAGCCTGGCTATGAAGCTAGAGGTTTTGTACGAAACATAGGAGCAGGCGCTCGTGTGGTAAATTCAGACTGGGGCCGGCGAAACCGGAAAATATGACAAAAGGAACTGTCATTACAAAGCACGTTTTTCTTTTTCAAATCGCTACCGGCCACTTTGTTCTGTTTTGTATTCAGATTTTTTTATTATAATTTCTTTCTTCAACATAAGTGGAATAGAATAGGGCAGAATTACCGGTTTTGGCCACCTCAAGCCCTTTTTTGGCCAGTTGACATTTGCAGTCATATATAAAAAGTTATAGTTTTAAAATAATATGTTTAGTAAGTTTTAAAAAGTTTATACTGAAACGAATAAAGTTTATAATGATACTATAAATTTATTTTAAACGTATATTTAAACAAATAATGGCCATAAACGGTACAGTGGTCACAAACGGTAGGTACTTCTGCCCTAGAATAGAATAGAATGTTTATATGCGAACCGGGCGTTTTAAAAAAAAAGTGTAACTTTTATTTATTTTTTGAAATATTCGAAAAAATATGGTTTTTGCTACTCAGAATCAAAGCACAATCGATGCCGATAGTTTGAAAAAATGAGTTTTGCGAAAATTTTTTCATACACTCAGTATGGGCGTGACAAAACTGACTCATATAATTTTGTATGAAAAACTGGGGACATTTTTTAAACGATCGGAATCGATTGTGCTCTTGATTCTGAGTAGGAAAAACCATATTTTTTCCAAAATTAAAAAAAAAAACGGAAAGGGCACACTTTTTTTTTAAACGCCCAACTACTGCGAATAACACAGTTTGCAAACAAGGGACTTCACAGGTTAATACGAGGGCGACACTGAAAGTTTTTAGAACTGGCCACTTGTAAACAATATAATAAAAAAGTAAGTTTAAATTTTGAAAATGGAACTCTTTGCCAATATTATTGAGTATGTATTTCATTCATTTGTCATTAGTTTTACGATTTGGCGGCAAATTGAAAATTGTCTGTGTCACGTCAACATGAATTTAACTCGCGAAAATTTTCGTGCAATGATTTTTTATGATTTTCGATGTCATTTAAGTCAACAAGAAAGCTATGACAGACTTCGATTGGCCTTTCATGATGAAGCTCCATCTCGTGCGACCATTTACAACTGGTTTAATGAGTTTAAACGTGGTCGCACTAATCTCACCGACGATCTGCGTGAGGGACGGCCTTCTACGGCGACGACTGAAAATAACATCAGTGTTGTGCAGCGTATGATAGAGACTGACAATAGAGTGACGTATCAGCAGATTCGGACAAGCTTAGGCATTGGTATGAGTCAAGTGCATAAAATCCTCCATGAACATTTAGCGGTCAGGAAGCTTTGTGCGAGGTGGATACCTCATAATTTGACCGAGGCCCAAAAACTCCGTCGGGTTGATCCGTGAAATGATTGAAAGATTTAACGGAGGTGACTCAAATGCTGTTTTCGACATACTTACGGGTGACGAAAGCTGGGTTTACTGTTATGATCCAGAAACCAAGAGACAGTCTGCTCAATGGGTGTTTCCTTTCGAGGAGTTGCCAACTAAAGTGAAGAGAGGTCGAAGCGTGGGAAAAAAGATGGTGGCCTCGTTCTTCGGAAGGACAGGTCACTATGCGACAATTGCTTTAGAGGATCAAAAAACAGTTACTGCAGAGTGGTACACTAACAATTGTTTGCCACTTGTATTGGAAAAAGTTCGGGAGAAGCGACCTCGAAGTAGGATCCTTCTTCACCACGACAACGCTTCGTCGCACACCGCCAGGCGAACGATCGACTATTTAGTGACGTCAAACGTGGAATTACTGGGTCACCCGCCGTAAAGCCCCGACCTCGCACCTTGCGATTTTTATTTATTCCCGAAAATAAAAGAAAAACTTCGAGGAAAACTTTTTATGAACACCGAGGAAGCAGTGGGTGCGTTTCAAAAGGCCGTCGAAGAGACCCCTAAGGACGACTGGGCTAAGTGCTTTTCTCAGTGGTTCCATCGGATGCAGCGGTGTATTGATGTGAATGGACACTATTTTAAAAAGATATAATAAAACTAATAACTTGCTAGTTTGCTCAGTTTTTGATTTTCTAAGAACTTTCAGTTTGACCCTCGTATTGCCATATAAAAACCCTGATGGAACTGTGATTTGACAGTTCGTAAAAAGTATGTGAATAGATTAGAACAAACTTGTTTGTTACCTATTATCGTTGAAACATAATCTTAAATTGTTAGTCTAACCCCATGTTTCACTATCAATTGATTAAATTTATCTGACGGATAAATGTGACGCCGTCTCTGTTTGTTTTGTTCGAATAGACGGAGACCGCGTCACATTTATTCGTCAAATAAAATTAATCCATGGGTGGTCAAACAGCCCCTCATTTTGGTGATGCTTTGGTCATTACGTAAACATTACCAAAGGTCATTATTAAACAATTTAATAAGTTTCTCGGTAAAAGATTGTTTTTTTTTTTAGAATCTTTTTGTATTTTTATTTCAATTCCAAATTTGTAATTTTACGGTCATCCCGTAAAACCTAAATTTAAAATACAAACTGAAATATAGATAAGGGCTACGGCATAGATGTCGCTAGCGTCACTGCTTAAGTGGCTAAATAAGAAACAAACAAGCTAAGATATGTGGTGCATAGGGAAAATTCGTGTCTGTACCACGTGTGATGTCCAGCAGTGGTGTAGCGGTATAGCACGCGGCACGGAATGCCGAGGACTTGGGTTCGATTCCCAGTGCTGGTCTTATATTTCTGGTTTTTCTGTGCATCTATATTTCAGTTTTTATTTTCAATTTAAGTTTCTCGGTTTATCGGTATGATGTATCGTGCAGAATATTTACAAATAAATGGGCAAGTGTTAGTTGGTCGACTTACCACGACGTTCGGGGCGCTCTGCGGGCGGGATATGGAAAACAACATACAGGTTAACACAGGGGTTGCAAGGTGGCTTAGGCTTCAGGTGTCGATAGGCGCTTTTTGATTACCTTTTTTAAGTTAATTTTACAAGTAAGCCCTTTCTCCTCGGAGCAACGCGACTCGGCGGCTGCTGCGACACGCGCACACTGTCGTCGCGTTGCTCCAAGGATGAAGGGCTACGGATTAGCCCGAAACATGTCGAGCTAAACTCAATTTAAGACGTGGGTTATCCGGATCAATTTATGTAATATGAGTGAGTCTCACGGTAGTTTTATACGGTGTAATAATGGGTAGAAGCCTTTACATTTGAATATTTGTATTATAAAACAATTGAATAAAAGCGCCTATGTCACCTCTATAAACGGCAATTAGGATCAGTCTCAGAAAGATTTCTGCAGTAAAAGAGTGTGAAAAAAAAGGTAAAAACCAAGTGAATATCGCGAATACAACAATCATGCATACGACAAAAAAAAAGTACTGCAAAATTTTGTGCTAGTACCGTTGCTTTTTCCTTCTCAGTCTTTTCTTCCTTGCAGCGTGAATAAACAAGCGGACTTTTTATATTTAAAGAATGTAGATGGAAGACAAAGGGTTTAGGGTATTACGAAATAATAAAGTTTCATTTTAATGGATATAAAAAATTCAAATGATTTAATAAAATAATAGGGATGTTGACGCCATTAAAAATAATTCGAAGGCACGACTCGAGTAAAAATTGCTTTATTTTAGCCCTGAAAACCAGATTAGTTTTCGATTTACTGTTGCTTTAAAACAAATAAATAGTTAGTTGATTGAGTTGGTGAACAAATAGCGACTTATGACGCCATAATTCGCTATTGCCATTGAAACTCTATGGGAGAATTGTGTTTTGACAGCTCATAAAAAGTACGTCAGTTGATTGGTGGTGTCAGCATCCCTATTGATTGACAGTTCGGGGGTCGTCGTCTTCCGGTTCAGATCTGACTTTTTCCGATGGGAATAAGTACAGTCGGTGCGCTAACATAAGTAAGTATCCAATTATTCTATGCAATGCAACTACTTAGTATGAAAAAGTGAATACATAAGTTAGGGAACCGACTGTGCACTATGACCTTAAACAATTACTTTGCTCACCCGCGACCTTATGATAGCTACGTTTCTACAACAAATGTGCAAAGTAACGCCTGATCCAATATAGCTATTTATGCAACTGTATCGCAATAGGGGTCCTTTTAATACGAGTGTGGTTTCATGAAACGAGGCGTAGCCGAGTTTCATAAAAGGGTCACAGGAGTGTTATAAGGCCTAATTGCGTACAGTTGCATACAATATTTTATCTACGTTCATATATTAAATCCTCTATCATGTGTTCAAGAAACATTGAGAATTAATTACCTGCATTGCAACCAGAACTTATACTAGGACCTTCACTTTGCTGGTAAATTATGAGTCATTCCTTCGCCGAATCTAAAATATCGGGCGGAGTCAAATCTTCTTCGCATTCACTGATATCAGACATTTTTAAGCAAAAACAAAATTTTCTCACGAAAATTCGTACAACAGAATGAAAACCTATGAACGGAATGGCGGTAAAACCAGTACATCACTGCGCATGTGCGGGATGTGCGCGCATGCGCTAAAGCAGGCACTGCCACAGACAAGTGAATATTGGAATCAAAACTTGTTGGTATAAACTTTTTGGATTTGCCCTGTATCGTAATGGTTTAAAAAATTATATTATAACATTATTTTGTTAGAAGAGAAGTGTTATAAAGTATTTTTTTTTTAATAATTCAGTATTGTGTTTAAAAAGTATGTAAATATAAACTCGTTTTGAATTTTATAATTCGAATATTACGATGCGAGAGTAGATAAAATTATTTATGCACTAATCTGTACATACATCTGGAACTTAACGCTATCATATCATCAACGTATACGATTACTTACGCCTCCAGATTTGGACTGTCGCCGCATAGAACTGCGGTTTGTGCTCGGTATGTCCACTTCGGAGTGCTCCACGGACCAGCCGATAGCCAGCAGGGCTTTGAGGGATTCCCTCACCGGCTCCTTGTAGCGCTCTTTTTCCTAAAAAACGTAATTTATTAAAAAGAGGAGTGAAATTAAAAAAGATTGCGATTTTCGTTGCGAGAAATGAAGATGAAAGGTAGGTTTCCAAGAGCAGGCACGAAAGAATTGAACGAAGGTAATGTCACTTAGGCATCGTAGAAAAATGACTGATGCATATTTTTTTCATAAATATTTCGCTATTTACGCTTTTTTCTACTACGCTACTTAAGCAGCAGCACTAGCGATATCTATGTTTCGTTCTCATCGAGAGACGTCACATTCTTTCGAAACTAACCACTCACTCAGACAAGAGATGTCGCTATTAAGAAATCAAATTATGATTGGTTATTTGGAGTCTTTTTAGTTTTGATTCTATGGGATGACCGTAAAAGAAACAAACGAGTTCAAATATAAAAAATACTCAAAATAACCAATCATAATCAGTTCATCGGCAAATTGTCGTATTCCAGATTTTATCCCGCAAAGAAACAGCACTTAGCTTTCTCCATACTTATATCAGTGAGTGACGTTAGTTCTTCGGCTAATTTCCACATTCCGGATAATATTGCTAAGAACCTCAATAGCTCATTGCATGACTCTGAGTCTGCCAAGAGGCCAACTTTTTTGGGAATAGTAACATTCATAATCATAACGTTTATCTATAATATAAAAATGAATCGCAAAATGTGTTGGTAAGCGCATAACTCGGGAACGACTGGTCCGATTTCGCTAATTCTTTTTTTGTTGTGTTCGCTACTGTGAGGAGGTTTTCATGGAAGAAAAAAAATACAACGGAGGCGAAACCGCGGGCAACAGCTAGTAACCATATAAAATCGTTTATGTAATATAACTGGCACGAATGTTTTATGAATAGAAGAGCGAGACCTCCTGATACAGGTGTGTACGAGTAATACCTACTGGGAGGTCTCAAACACCATTTTATTTACTGATGTATCATTACCCAATAAAATATTTATTATTATTATTATAGCTTTCAATCCAACCGCTGGATCTAGTATTTTACGCGATCAAAGTTGCGGCTGAAGGCTTGTACAGTCACAACACTAATATCTGACACAACAAAGAATGCATAATATCTGATACGACTCTATTTCTAGGGCCGGTAAGACGTGTCAGATATTTTTGCACGCTCCCCTGAGCAGATTAGTATGCAGGTGACTATACAGTCAAGGGAAAAATATGTATACATTTTAGTACCTTATGCCATACTGGGTGATTCCTGGGTCATGAGCAGGAGTGAACGGGATGATGAGGACATTCACACTGAGCAACTTCTACTATGGGAACAGCCACAAAATGGCAGAAAAAAATCTGCTATTCCATACATTTCGGATAGTTAGCGATCGATTATCTCTTGATTAGGTGGTTTTTTTTTTCGCGGTTTCGAGGCTGTTCCCATAGTAGAAGTTGCTCAGTGTGAATGTTCTCATCACCCCGTTCACTCCTGCTCATGACCCAGGAATCACCCAGTATATGAACTGTTACAGTGGTTAAAATGAGGGGGTACTAAAGTGTATACATATTTTTGCCCTTGACTGTACTTCACAAAAGAAAGAACGTAGCTAATTACTCACATAATCATTAAGCATGTTGTAGGGCTTGAGACGAGGGTGCGACTTCTGGCTGTCCGACCAAGATTCACCATAAACCCAGCTATTCTCGATTTTCCTGCGAAGTTAATTCTGCATATGAATTTTATTTCATACATGATGTAAATTATATTAATGCACTGAAAACCTTTGACACCCAAATACAAATATAATTTTATTAAAAATTATACAATACTAAACATTTAATACAAATACAAGTTCAAGGAAATATTAACAATTATTGTTTTGTATTCTGTAACTTTATAGCCAGGGAGTGAAACTTTGATGCCGGTGACAGCCGTATGACGTCAAGCTTCATACAGATATAGATTACACTAGATAACGCAAATGCACTTATTGGCCTCTTTAATTTACGGATAAATTTATAGACACTTGAGACGGCCAGTACTTACAAATGTCACTACTTTAATATGTTGTTAAAATATTGTGTGTATTTTATAAAAACACCCAAATGACAATTTGCGTTATAATGACGTCACACCGACATCAAAGTTTCGTTCCCTGTTTATGAATGAATGAATGAAAAGTATTTTTTTGTCATTTTTTTTATATAGTTTTTTTGCCATAGCCCTGCAAAATTGTTTGTCTGCGGGATACAGTCTGTATAAAAAAAGAAATAGCAATATGTGTGTGTGTGTGCGTGTCTGTGTGTGATCTTTACCTGGACGCCCACGCGTCGTGATAGTGCTCGGAGAACTTCTGCACGATCGTGTTGAGATCGTTGTTGAGTGCCACCGACGACGTGTTGATGGGGTTGGGGTCATATTGGGGGTTGTCGGGACCTCCTGCGATTAAACAAATAAATAAAGAAAGAGAGAAAGAATGTGAAAGAAATGAAATTATAATGAGAAAGTTTGTGAGTATGTTTGATACTTCTTAACGCTGAAACGGTTGGACAGATTTGGATGAAATTTGGCAAAAAGTTAGTTTATAATCTGGATTAAAACATAGTACTAGGCAACGGAGTACGGATAAACATACTTATATACAGATAAATAAATACTTAAATACATATTAAACATCCAAGACCCGAGAACAAACATTCGTATTATTCATACAAATATCTGCCCCGGCCGGGATTCGAACCCTGGACCTCAAGCTTTGTAGTCTCGAACCCGGGACCTCAAGCTTTATAGTCAGGTTCTCTAACCACTTAGCCACTCGGTCGTCAATCCAAAAATAAAATCCATTTTAAGTTTTCTTTTTAATTTACCTGTTGACTGGTGTTCTTTTCCATAGAACTCGTCATCGTAGTTCTTGGAAAGAGAGTAATCCGGAGGCAGTGCACAACCTGAAAAGAAAACACAGAGTTCATTACCCCACATGTGGGCAAGGTGACCTTGACCTTGAAAAAGAATTAGATTAATGAGATTTTACCAATATTTTATAAGAAAAATGAATCCACGAGCGTCTCAACCGCTGTCAGTCCCTAGCTGTTTATATTAAGAAGTAAATAATTCATATCCATTGATTTTTGTATTGAAATAGATCCTGACCTGAGTACAGAAGCTATTTACGTCATAATTAAAAAACAATCTGCCTTCCAATTCTTAAAATCACAGGCAAGGGACTGACAACGGTTGAGATGCTCGTGGATTCACCCAGAAATATTTTTCATCCGGTCCAATGCCGTGGTGGCCTAGTGGTTTGACTAAACGCCTCTCAAGCAGAGGGTCGTGTTCAAACCCCGGCTCGCACCTCTGAGTTTTTCGAAATTCATGTACGGAATCACATTGGAAATGTACCACGACCTTTGTGGTGAAGGAAAACATCGCGAGGAAACCTGCACACACCTGCGAAGCAATTCAATGGTGCGTGTGAAGTTCCCAATCCGCACTGGGCCCGCGTGGGAACTATGGCCCAAGCCCTCTTGTTCTGAGAGGAGGCCTGTGCCCAGCAGTGGGACGTATATAGGCAGGGATGATGATGATGATGATAATATTCGTGACATAACAATTTCGCACTTTTTAATATCTTTATTTTATGCTATGCTACTTTGTCATGAATAAATGATTTCTTTCTTTCTTTTTTTCTTTCTAATAATAAATGCTCAGAGGCTTTTTTAAATAATGAGGTTTACGTGACAAAAAACATCGCTAGATAACACTATCCATGAGAGGCCCGTAAAAAACTCATTTGAGAGCTAATTTTGTCATAAACAAATTTCAACGCGACATACGACAAAGGGTAACACGACACTAACTTCATTTAGCGCTATTTCATCTGTCAGAAAATCCTCATTTCATAACATCAGCAATATAGATGTGACTTGTGAGCAAAATTTTGATCAAAAATATGAACACGACTATTGTCAACGGGGCGTAGAAGCGTGTTCAGATATTTTTGATAAAATTTCTGCTCACTAGTTTATGAACTCGACTGTACTCGGTGATTTTAAACACTTTTGTCTTAGGGCCTGTTGTTTGATCATTAGTTAAACAAACTAATAGTTAAATGTATAGCAAAAATAACAATAGTTAACACATTTCAATGGGAATTTGACTATTAGTAACTTTAACTTTTTGCAGGTGGTAGGACCTTGTGCAAGGTCCGCCCGGATTGCTACCACCATCTTGCTCGCTAATCCTGCCGTGAAGCAGCAGTGCTTGCACTGTTGTGTTTCGGCGCGGAGAGTAAGACAGCCGGTGAAATAACTGGCACTTGAGGTATTCCAACTTAGGCCTCTAGGTTGGCAACGTATCTGCAATACCCTTGGTGTCGCAGATGTTTATGGGCGGTGGTGATCTCTTACCACCAGGAGACCCACCTGCTCGTTTGCCATCCAGTCGAATAAAAAAAAAAACTACTGATCAAACAACGGGCCCTTAATCGTATTCATAAATAGTTACAAACCCTCCAAATACTTAATAATATTATAACTCGACGTATTCTCTAATAGTGCAGTAAATAAAGGTAGTGGACCCAACAGTAATTCCTCAGCCCGAAAAAACTTGAAAGTATGATAAAGTATCAATAAATAAAGAGTATTGTATAAATATCCAAAAAAAAACAATAAAAAAAAATTATAAAAAAAATGCTCTGTTCAAACTTTCTTCAACATAGACATACTCATGTAACGTATAGGAACAATATATGAAATATAAAAAAAAAATATCCCAGCAGAAATTAAATTAAATTACTAATATAGACAAATTTGTGTTTCATCACTACTTTGAAAAAATCTCGTATCTCAAATCAATACGTGAACAAAATTGAACCTTGACGTAATGGTCATAAAGTGCATTCGGAAAAATTATCCATTTCGAGATACGAGTTTTTTAAAAGTAGTGACGATTTTTAGCTTATAAATACCTAACTTAGGTGTTTTTTTTTTGGATTTTTTATATTTTAGTTACGGTTCATACTATACAATAACCAAGCAAAATTTCATCGACTGAGGAATTAATGCTTGGGTCTCCATACAACAACTTCCTTCATTTACTGCACCATAAGAGCACATCACTTTCATCACTGAAAGTGCTCATCACTTCCCGCACTCACCGATGGCGATCAGGCAAGGCAGCGCCTTCCCGAACAACTCAGGGTCGTAGTCCATCTTGCTGAGCGAGTCGAAGATGTTGCTGAACAGCATCATGGTGAGACGCTTCTCCTCGTCCGAGGAGCCGCCGGCGCCCGAGCTGCCGTAGTATTTGGCGCAGCGTTCGTAGTGGAGAGTGAGCAGCTGAATAAATAGAAAGAGTGAGAGATGGTTTAGGGTTTGAAACGTTGTGGGTTCAATTTCTTGTTCTTATGTGGGTTCTTATATTTCAAAAACAAAAAGGTGTCGGAAGTGTTTTCTTCTGCTTTTTGGGTAATTTTTGCTTTAAAGGCCAATCAACTATTTTACCTACACTTTGGGCGTCTCCTGCGTTACCAAAATTGTCTCTGGCGTTACCATAAAATCATACTTCCAACAAGATATTTCACAGTTTAATACGTTGAATTTACGTAAGATGGCATGTATTCATGTACACCATCTGTTAAATTACAGAAAAACCATGTTTACTTCCAAAAATCTGCAATTGTTTGAAAAATGTCGCGCACAGATTAGTGTCGGTAAAAAAGTTGATTGGGCCTTAAATAAGTTGTTCGTCGAGATTCAGCAGATATTAACAATTAAACGTATGAATGCTAAAAATTAGCACTGTGCCGGGTGCCAATCAATTCTGTGGGTAACTCATAGCAAACGCTGAGTTTGCCCCTTTGCCTTTATTCTTAGTGTTAATTTGTTCTACATAAAGTACACGAGCTATAGCATGACTTATGAGTGTTCTTACCCTCAAAGCTACAGTAGTATACTCGGAGAGCCGCGACACGTCGACAGTCAGTTTCCGCAGCAGTTTGAGCAACATCGAAGGCTGCATAGCGGATGTAAGCGCCACTAGGAAGTCTGACACGGCTTCGCGCTGTCCTTTCGTCAGCATACGGTTCTTTGACAACCTGTAAACAAACTAGACAGGTTTAAAACTTCAACCGGACCACGGGAGAGAATCGTGATTTATTTAGTACAAACGGGATCAAAAAAGTGGGAAGTTGGTGCGGTTTAAGCAGTTTTTCTGTCCTGTTTCTTGCGGCTGGGGTTTTTGCAAGTCGCTATGACACTGGTGCTTTACAAAAGCCAGTACAGCACGGTACCTTTTTTGATATTCGTAAGGCTCACGTCAAATACAATTATCACAATTTGAAACATATTAATATGGTCAATCAATAAAAGTTGAGATTTGCTTTCGCGTATGTACTAAATTTTGTACGCTGGGCGTTACGAGGCTATGGATTAAGTTGTTATCTACATAATATGCCACTTGGTTACTTTTTCTTTTATAACTTTCTGAGTGGACAAAGTAAAAAAAGTGATTTAAATAAATCTACTTTAAATTAGTGTAACTGATTCCACTCTCAATTAAAGTAAAGAAACAACTTTCAGGTTTTCATTTATTTATCTTTCACCTTGTACAAAGTAAACGTAAGAGTACTTGTTACTGCCCCCATAAATAGCATTTTTAATCTTCATCATCATCATCAGCCGGAAGACGTCCACTGCTGGACAAAGGCCTCCCCCTTAGAACGCCACAATGAACGACAACTCGCCACTTGCATCCACCGGTTTCCTGTAACTCTCATGATGTCGTCAGTCCACCTGGTGGGAGGCCTACCAACGCTTCGTCTTCCGGTGCGTGGTCGTCACTCGAGGACTTTTCTCCCCCAACGGTTATGTTCTTCGAGCGATGTGGCCTACCCATTGCCATCTTTAATCTTACGTCATTAGTAATAGAGATGACCTTACTCTTCATATATTTATTTATTTATTCATTTTGGAGAACCAACAGCTTAAACATACAGATTAAAAAAAAGCAATAGATACAGAAAGCTAATTACAGGTTCTCGCCGGTAATAGCAGTGTAGGTACAAATAACAGCAGAATGCCCGCACAGAGTTCACTTGGGCACAAAGAAAGTAATAATAATACTAACAACAACAACACTTAAGTAGTGACGAATTGACAGAGAAGAAACATTCCACTCAGATTAAATTGAATTAATTTACAGTGAAAACAACAAGAAAAGGTCTCAAGCCACGCTCTCAAAGTAACATTGAACACGTCAATATCAAGCTCCCTAGTAATGTTGTTTATTGTCTACTCGCACGTATACGAAAACTGTAATAGTGGATATACTCGCCTGTACACAGTGTGAAGCGTGGCATCCAACAGACTGGCGTAGTTCTCTGCCTCGTTGTAGAAGTTAGCGTGCTTGATGAGCAGCGGCAGAATGGAGTTGCCAATGTAGCGGTTCATGGACAGCGCCATGTCAGATTCGCAGCCGTCGTTCTACAAATCACAATTAGAAAAAAACTAGTGTATGCTATCTATGTTTAAGTATATGTGAGGATGAGCGTAAAGGACTACCTTTGGGTTCGATATCTGGCTTTATTCTAGAGCTTATGCTAACACTAAATGTATTTATATATATATATATATATATATATATATATATATATATATATATATATATATTGTATTTCTTTTTTGTTTTCATTTGCCCTGTACTATTTTAAGTGCGAAGCCCGAATAAAAATATTTCTATTCTATTCTATTCTATTCTATATGGATGGAATGAATGAATGAATGAATGAAAAGTATCTATTTGTCATCAATCTTACATTGTTTTTTTGTACATAGCCCTGCAAAACTCTTTACACAGTTTGTCTGCAGGATAGTTTCTATTAGAATATAAAATAATGTAATCTTATTACATAATAAGAGAGTATGTGTGTGTGGAGAGACACAAACTACATTTAAACCATTAGAACCGAACGGAGAAAAGAAGGATTTTACCAAATCCTCATGGAATTGCAGAAAATTACGTCGTTATTTTCATCGGCGTTGCACTAAAAAGTACCGTGCCAAATTCTACGACATTACTCAGCAGTTTAGATTTTAAAACTTTATCCTGATTCTGTGGCAATATCGGGATAAAAGTTAACCGTCACTTATATATTACGGATTCCACGAAGTTGAAAACCATCATTATCTTAATGTAAGCTTAATGTTTTTTTTTTTATTCGACCGGAAGGCAAACGAGCAAGTGGGTCTCCTGGTGGTAAGAGATCACCACCGCCCATAAATATCTGCAACACCAGGGGTATTGCAGATGCGTTGCCAACCTAGAGGCCTAAGTCGGAATACCTCAAGTGCCAGTAATTTCACCGGCTGTCTTACTCTCCGCGCCGAAACGCAACAGTGCAAGCACTGCTGCTTCACGGCAGGATTAGCGAGCAAGATGGTGGTAGCAATCCGGGCGGACCTTGCACAAGGTCCTACCACCTGCAAAATGTTGATTAATCTATTTGAAACTGAATCCTTACCCTATCCAGCATGGTGGCAGCCCTCAAGTCAGGCAGGAAGGCTTCCTCCAGCAGCCTGTAGAACAGCTCCTGGGTCTCAATGCCGTACACACGCTCCAGAAATAGCACCACGCTCTGCTTATGTCCTGGGATGAGGCCTGATGGCATATCTACAGGGAATATTTTAGTTAGGATTAGAAAAAAAAAACTGAAAAGAAAACAGTTGTTTTCAATATCTGTGGTTTATTTCCAAGTTTCATTCGATAAATTGCAATGTTTAATTTGAGACTCTTTATGTTTTTAAGATAAAATTGAGGTTTAAGTACCCTTAAATCATCGACAAACTTTTCATCAAATATCAGTTCGAAGTCAACGTTTCTCATTTCATTACATGGACTATTTATTTCATGGGACGAATGAATCAAGTATTTTTAAATTGCCAATTATTAAATTGTCGAATAATTCTTTCATATTTCTTGTTTATTCTACACTTTGATGAAATAACCATTGATTCTACAGAACTTCATTTTGGAATTGCTTATTTCAAACTGAAAAACTATTCATAACAAGGCCCCTGACAGTAATTTATCTTTACTACAGCGGCTACGTTTATGAGATCGAAGGCGACCTCACTCAAAACAAGGGTAGTTAACCAGTCCCTCACCAGACTTTGGCCTCTCCTCCCCTGCCGCGGGGTTGTTGAGCGTGAACCTCAGACTGAGCACGCCCTGCAAGTCTTCCAGCGGTACCAGGGACCGCAAGATGGCGCGCGCGCGGAGCGACTCGTTCTTGCCCTGTGGAAACAACATGGCTTGCATTTAAATATTTATTTAAATTATAGGCTTATATTAAATGATATTGTAACGGATGACTCACGTCTTAAATCGAGTTTATCTCGACATAATAATAATAATAAATAATAAATATCACGGGACACTTGACACCAATTGACCTAGTCCCAAACTAAGCAAAGCTTGTACTATGGGTGTACGTTACATTGGGCAGATATAATTAGTAATATGTGCATTAAAACCTCCTGCACATATCAAAAACATACTGGCTGAATGAACATTCCGCTTTCTCCCGCACGGCGGCGCCACCAGTCAGTTGCGCAAATTTGACAGCTCGAAATGAATGCCGGCCGGCGCGCGCTCTTTTAAATTATTCATAAAAACTCTGAAAGTGCTGTGATTGTGTCTTAAATGTGTCCCAAGGACTGAGGAAAAGAGCCAGAACAAACTGTAAGTGAAACCTATATCTTGCCCAATTCGGTTTTGCTAATTATTTTCAATATTCAAATGTCGTAGTTCAAACATTTTGGTCCTTCGAGCCGGATCCTCAGTTTGCAAACTAAATACACATTCATACACATAAAACACACATTTCACGCAGTTTTAAGGTAACAGGCTTATTTCTAATCTAAGTTATTTACCTAGAATAATACGTATAAAACAAACGTTTTCAATTTTCGTTCTTTGCAACGCGTCGCGCGCGTCTTTTGTTTTGAATTCGAAATGGACGAGAAAGAATTTGATGTCGAACAACTTATTAACAAAAAAGAACTGCTTTTTATACGATGTCAAACGTTATTTGAACTATCCAAATCAACTCCACCAGAGCGTTTGCCCGAATTTAATTTGCGACTCAAAGAACTTCATTCGACTCGGGAATGTTTCGAACAATGCATATTCGAGTTAAATTCTTATAATAAGAAACAAAACCCGAAATTTAAACCAAATTATCAGGAAATTCAAACCTTTGACGACATGTATTTCCGTATTCTGAGTGTAGCGGAGGCTAATAGCGACACTTGGCAATCGTGTGACGGCAGCGGTAGCGGACCTTCGTCGCGCTCCGCGGGCCGCGGCCCGGGCGCTGCCGGGCCAGACTCGCGGTCGGCTAAGCCGCGGCTGCCTAAACTAGAATTGTTCCATTTCGATAGCAAATTAGAAAACTGGCAAACATTCTATGACACGTTTACGAGTTTAATTCATAACAACAATGATATTACGAACATTGAGAAGTTTTATTACCTGCTCTCCGTAGTCAGCGGTTCGGCATTGACTGTGGTCAAAGGGATGCCAGTGACGGCCGATAATTATCCGATAGTTTGGGCTTTGCTAGTCAAAAAATTTGAGAACACTCGTGCCTTAGCTACGAGCTATTTAGATCGGCTGTTTCAATTTAAGCCTTTGTCAACTGAGTCGGCTACTGGTCTAAATACATTTTTACAAACGTATCAAGAGTGTGTTAAAGCATTGAAACTTTTGAAAATCAATAACCTATCGAGTTTCATACTGTTTTATATGGGATTGCGAAATTTAGACCCCGTCACTAGGCGCGAATTCGAACAATCAGTAGATCAAACCGATATACCTACTTACGAACAGCTGATTAATTTCGTGGAGAAACAGGCGCGTGTTTTGGAAATGTCTGTGGTTAAAATTAGTACATCAAAAATTCAGTTTACGCCTAAGAGTGTTCCTAACACCTCTGCAAAGCCGAATTTTGTTCGAAAAAATAATAATAATGCTGCTAATTACAGTAGTGCACCGAAGCAGTTCCAAAAGCCGTGCTTATCAGCTGTGAGTAAGAATAATAGCGAACGCTCAAATAGATGTCTATTTTGCGACAAACCGCATTCAACTTATCGATGTTTCGAGTTTTTTGATTTAACACCGGTGCAGCGTCTTGACAAAGTGAAACAGCTTCAATTATGCGAAAATTGCTTTCGTCAGCATTCGTTGTCCGAGTGTACGTCAAAAGTGCGTTGTGTGCTGTGTAAACAACCGCATCATCACAGTATTCACTTAGATACAGTTCCAACTGTTCAAAATTCGTCAATGAATCAAAACGATTCAAGTAGTCAAAACATTTCAAGTGGTCAAAACATTTCAAGTATTCAAAACGTTTCAAATAGTCAAAATCAAAGTCAAAGGTCAATGCCAAACGTCGGCTTGACTTGTTCGTCAAATTCAACCGTGCTGTTAGGCACTGCCATGGTGCACGTCGCAGATCGATGGGGAACTTACCACGCCGTACGTGCAGTCATTGACAGCGGTGCCATGTCCGGTTATATGACAAAAGAGTGTGCCCAGCGCCTGGGTTTGTCTCGACGCAAGTGTCAGTTTGAACCCATGGGTCTGGGAGGTGCGCCAGTGCAAGATTTCGGTCTGGTTACATGTTCAATTAAACCACGAAACTCATCTGGTCCGGTGCTTAGCACTGATACTGTTGTCGTAAGTAATATAACTATCAACTTACCTACAGTAACCTTGTCAAACAAAGTTATCAATAATTTCAAAAATCTCGAGTTAGCTGACCCGAACTACTTTTCGGCGGCTCCAGTTGACTTGTTGATCGCAGGTGACTTATTTCCCTACATTTATGACGGTCAAAATATACTACCACGTGACCCGGGTTTGCCCGTCGCGATGCATTCCATATTCGGATATGTCATTACTGGTCAGACAGTACTGAGTGACGATTGTGAGTCAAATACAGCCTCGCTCAACTTGTTCTCTGCTAATAAAACTAGTAGTATCGATAAAATCATGAACTCTTTCTGGGAGACTGAAAACGTGCCGTATGACGTCACTAAAAAACCAGAAGATTTGTATGTCGAACAATTGTTCCAAAACGAACACAGTCGCGATACTACGGGACGTTATACAGTGAAGTACCCGTTCAAACCCAGTTTTGATCTCGGCGATTCGACTCCACAAGCGTTACGTCGTTTCAACAATTTAGAAACAAAGCTGAATCGTCTTCCGGAACTTAAGGAAGAATATAATAAATTCATGTCCGAATATGAAAGCCTTGGTCACATGACTTGCGTAGGTGATTTTGGTACTGTGGATTCTAAGTACATAATTCCTCACTTTTGTATTCTCCGACCGTCAAGTACCACGACAAAACTCCGAGTAGTTTTTGACGCCTCATGCAAAACGACAAATAATAATTCTTTAAATTCAGTCGTTTACGCCGGTCCTAAGCTTCAAGCAGATATTAATGAGATTTTAATAAATTTTCGTATACATGAAATTTGCTTGTCAAGTGACATTTGTAAAATGTTTCGAATGACCTTGATCGAAAAATCTCAACGCAATTACCAACACATCTTGTGGAGGTTTCAACCTGATCAACCTTTAAAGGTGTATGAGTTAAACACGATCACATACGGCGTTGCTAGCAGTCCGTACCTAGCGATCCGAGTCCTGCATCAACTGGCTGACGACGACTGCGAGAAGTATCCTTTAGCGAGCAAGGTTCTAAAAAAGGGTTTCTTCGTCGATGACCTTCTGTGGTCAGTGAGCAGCTATGATGAAGCAGCTAGGCTACAGGATGAACTGTTAGAGTTGCTGAGTGGAGGAGGATTTCTGCTTCGTAAGTGGGCCAGCAACTGTCCCCAGGTACTGGCTCGGGTTCCAGCTGATCACCGCGAAACGCCCATTGCATTCGAGGATGACAAGGACCTATCCATAAAAGTTTTAGGTCTGCAGTGGCGACCCGCCGAAGATGTGTTTTCCTTCGTATTCCATCCACTTCCAGCTTCACAGGCGATCACCAAGCGTAGTGTCTTGTCACAGATAGGTCGTCAGTATGATCCCTTAGGTTTCGTGGCTCCTTGCATATTCTACGCGAAATGCTTCATGCAGAAACTCTGGCTCCAACAGCTGGGTTGGGATGAGCGGCTGCCTCCGGAACTAGAAAAGGAGTGGCTCACCTACATGTCAGAGCTCCCGCTATTGTCGAATTTTAGCCACGAGCGCCAGGTTACTGTCAAACAGCACAGCTACTACCAGATACTAGGATTCTGCGATGCTTCAGTTCAAGGAATAGCTGCGGTCATCTATTTGCGTAGTTTTAACAATCAAGGTGATTCGAAGGTCAGTCTGGTCATTGCAAATCCAAGGTTGCACCCTTGAAGACAGTGACCATTCCACGTCTCGAGCTAATGGCTGCGCATTTGTTAGTCAAGTTAGTCAAATATACGAAGTCAATATTGTCTGAACGAATTCCTGTTCATGAAATACTCTTGTTTACCGATTCCTCTGTGGTGCTGAGTTGGTTGAATACACCCAGTTACAACCTCAAAACCTTTGTGGCTTCGCGTGTCTCCAAAATCTTAGAGACCGTGCAAAGCGATTGTTGGTTTCACGTGAGCGGCGCGTCCAACCCCGCTGACGTGTGCTCGCGCGGAGCGCTACCTTCCGTGCTGTTATCGACAGCGGAGTGGCTCGGAGGACCGAGCTGGCTAGACGCACCAAGAGAGAATTGGCCAGTAAAATCAATTGATCAATTTAAATCGGCAAATGTGCCAGAACTCAAAATTCCATGCGCGACTTTGGCTCAAACTAGCGTGCAAAACACAACACGTGACTCAAATCTTGTTTATAATTTAACTGAAAAATATTCGAGTTTTAGCAAACTTCAAAATGTCTTAGCTCGTTGTTTTCAATTTATTAACAATTGTAGATCGACGAAGTCTAATAGGAACACAGGTCCTTCGTCTCTATCAGATTTAAAGAACGCACACGATGTGCTCATTAAATCCGTTCAGCGAGAGCATTTTGCAGCTGATATCCAAGCAATTTCCAATGGTTACAGCTGTAGTTCTTCACTTAAAAGGTTAGCACCTTATGTCGACCCCCTCGGTTTTCTCAGGGTGGGGGGTAGGTTGTCTTTCGCCGAACTACCGTATCAAAAGAAGTATCCATTATTGCTTCCTAAAAAGTGCAACTTTACAAAAATTCTTATCGACTATTTTCATAAAATTTATTTACATATCGGTCCGCGTACATTGCAATTAAACGATTATTTGCACACGCTGCAGCAGCGACAAAATGGCATAGGAATTGTCGTAATATTCAAGTTGATGAACTCGTTCTTATGCATGCTGACGCTCCTCCGCTTCAATGGCATCTCGGTCATGTGACGGAACTTTATCCAGGAGCTGATGGAGTTGTACGGGTGGTAAAAGTAAAAATCCAGAATGGCGAATACACGCGACCCGTTGTAAAGCTTAGACCACTTCCAATGGAATTAGATTCAGCATAATTTTTATTTTCCTTTGTTTCTTTGCATGAATTTGACGCAAGAAGGTGTCAAGTTTATGACAATTTTAGGTTCGAAATAAGTCATTTATTTTACTCAATTTACAGCTACACGTGTTTAGTTCACTAAGTCAACAAATACTTACACTATACAGTCCACTTACCTTATTCAATACCATCCCTGGTTTTGTTTGTAAACTGGGGAATCTGGGGTAGATTCCCGGTGGGGGGTTTATGTACGTTACATTGGGCAGATATAATTAGTAATATGTGCATTAAAACCTCCTGCACATATCAAAAACATACTGGCTGAATGAACATTCCGCTTTCTCCCGCACGGCGGCGCCACCAGTCAGTTGCGCAAATTTGACAGCTCGAAATGAATGCCGGCCGGCGCGCGCTCTTTTAAATTATTCATAAAAACTCTGAAAGTGCTGTGATTGTGTCTTAAATGTGTCCCAAGGACTGAGGAAAAGAGCCAGAACAAACTGTAAGTGAAACCTATATCTTGCCCAATTCGGTTTTGCTAATTATTTTCAATATTCAAATGTCGTAGTTCAAACAATGGGTACTAGGCAACGGATAAACATACTTATATAGATAAATAAATACTTAAATACATATTAAACATCCAAGACCCGATGGCTATTTCATAGCCCTTCTTCAAGGGAGCACGCGACTCAGCGGCGAAATAGTATGTATGCATGTATGTAAACTCTTTATTGTACAAAATAAGTAAAACACAATTGACAAAAAAAAATATGTACAAAGGCGAACTTATCCCTTAATAGTCCGAAACATGTCGAGCTAAACTCGATTTAAGATGTGAGTTATCCGTTACAATATCATTTTATATGAGTGAGTCTCACGGTAGTTTCATGTTTAATTATAGATTGTTTCATAAGCATTTGTCCGCGTCTTTGACCATACAGAAATTTATGAAAATTGATCCTTCCTTATGTCTGATACAAGTGGTTTTTTGGTTACGTATCTGAATATCGAATGATAAAATACCGAATATATTAAAATATCGAATGGGTAATATTATCGAAAAGGTATTTCTGTAAAGACTGTATTTTTTTAGAATGTTATAAATCTAGCCTAACCTAATAATAATAATTCATTTATTTATTGAGACAACAAAGATCCATACATTATTACCCCCTTATTCATAAAACTTAACAAGCCTATGTTAACTAACAAATTAGAGATGTGCCGATCATGACTTTGGCCGACTAGCCGATTAGTCGGTTGTAAAGAAGCCGACTAATCGGCCGAATAGTCGGCCAAGCCGATCACAGTTTCCGGGATCCGGGATTACTATGACGCTTCTTTAACCAGCTGATTCGCGTGCAAGTCGCAACCGACGCGTGTAAGTTACCTATCAAAGCGCTGTTTTTGTTTAAAAATATTTTACCTACTCTTATTATTCATTAAAGGGACTGTGATGTTTTTTTTTTAATTTCAAAAAGAAAGTTAAAACAAAAACAATTAAACAACGATTCCCACAAAATTAAATGCCAAAAATATTGTATTGTATTGTATTGTAACTCTTTATTGTACATATAAAACATATATATATACACATATATATATGTATATTGAGTGTAAAATGAAAAAAAAAAATTATGTACAAATGGTCACGTGAAAGTTGCTTTGCTTTACATTTAAAAATGAATAAGAATGATTATAAAATTCAAAAATTAATAAATAATCAATTTACATGAATATGTATATTTTATTGAAAATTACATACAAAGTAAGAAGCCGGATAGTCGGCGCTTTTTGCCGACTATTCGCCGACTAGTCGCCGACTACGGTAGTGGCCGGATAGTCGGCTTTACCGACTAGTCGGTGACTAGTCGGCACATCTCTATAACAAATGCTTTGTCCCTTTCTAACAAATACAAATATCGAAGTGACAGATAAGGACAAACGAATTTTAGCGGCATTTTAACTAATATTGGTTTGATTGTCGTTTATGAATAAGGGGGTTAGTAATTTACTTATAACTATGTTAGTATACATATTGGACAAGTGATAGTGTGGTATTAATTAAATTTCGCATTATAGAGCACTCATCTCTTCCAGCTATCATCTTCAGGAGACCTAAGGGTTTTCGGTTTCAGAAAATAAACCTTTCGATATTGTGACCCATTCGATATTTTAACATTCGAAATTCAGATATGTAACTGGTTTTTTTTAGGTACCGCCTTTTGTTTTAGAAAGAAAGAAAGAAATAAATAAATTTATTCACAACACAGCAATAGACACAAGACATAACATTATTATTAAGTGCGACAGCATAGATAGGTAGTAAGATATGTGTCATTGCGGTTGTGAATCGGACACTGGCTCAGCATGACGACGTTTTACGATGGCAATCGTGGTAGAATTGTGTGAATTTCACTCAAAAGAGACTTTGGTAAATATACTGGATATGGACTTGTACTTAGCTAGTTAGGTGGATACAGGGTCAGCATAGCTTAGAGTCAGAAGGATATTTCTCCTGTGTTAGCTATGTTTAGTATTGTAGTTTCTTGCAGGTATAAATTGGACTTTGTACTAACCAGAGCGATTACCCCAGCGTCGGGCGCGCAACGCCCCAGCAAGTCGACGAGCGTGCAGTAGAAATTCAAGATGGCTGCGCCCGTGTCTATGTAGTCTTCGTCTTCATCTGACTCAGGTAGTGGGTGGCTGAACTGTTGACAAAAGAATTATGATCTTAAACAACTTTAAAACTTTATTTTCTACCATAATATTTGCTCGAGAAAAAAGATTATTTTCTCAAACATGCTCGGAAATGTGTGCGTTAATGTTACGAAATGGAGACATGAAGTTTCTCAAATTAATGGCTCCCTACCACCTCCCTACATAACTTCTTGGTCTAGGCCATGAAGTATGTATGTGTGGCGACAGCCCTATGCATTGTATTCGTCAGCATTTTCGGTTTAGCCACGCGGACCGGACTCGTCGGCCGGCAGTCGGTCTTACACCTTGATACAGAACACGCGACTAGCTTGCGCCCTGACTCCGTCCGCCTGGCTAGAACTATTCACTGTATTTCGTCAGTCTCGCGCAACTTAGAACAAAAAAACTTTTGTATGGAATCTGCATGGCAAACCATTACCATAATATAATATAAACTAAAACCTCAGTACAGTTTAGCCATAGTAAAAGGATAATCCTTTTACTATGGTTTAGCTGTCAGGTCAACTGTCATGAGTGTCATGTCAGGCATGTTGCTTAGCTTGTGATTGTGACTCGCATACTTTATTCGTTAATTTCTTTAGATTTCTATTTAAGTTCGTCTTAATTGTTTTCTAAAGTAGTGACACGTGACTGACGTAAACATATTTTGTGAAATTGGCACCGAAAAGACGATTTATAACGTGTGAAATTTGTGGAAATCTAACAAGTCGACATAATCACGAAAAAAGGATTTTTATGGCAAAATTTCCCTTTGACGAGAACCGGTAAGTATTGTCTTACATACTTTTAGCTATATTTTGTAGCAGCAAGTTAAATAAACAAAGGGAAATAGATATTTAATATCCTTATCATTGTCCACTAGGGATGTGTACTACAACTATCGATAACTGTAGGCTTATTTGTTTATCAGTGCAACTAATATTACTTTACATAAGAAGAAGAAAGATCGGAACTTTATGACAACTTGCATGCAATATGACCATAATTATAGGCATTTTCAAACTTCCGATATTTCAATGCAGTTGAAAATATCTTGATCATGGGTAGACAAGGCACACACGGCCTGGATAAATTATTGAGTTTAGTGATTACATAACATTTTAACCGTAAATTAAAAAAATAAATACCTCTGTTTTAACGATAAAATGTTTTCAGATGCAGGGCACAAACTAGTGGGAAAAGAAGATTTGGTGAATGTTTCCATAAAAAAATTACATGTATTAAAATACATACGTGAAATTCACTTTGAAAACAGGGCTTTGAAAAAAATAAAGGAAATCAATAGAAAACTTGTATTTTATTTTGGGTCCACACCTAAATCCAATACTATGTGTAGGTATACGACTTAAGTGTGGACTCGATCTTAACCTAAATTTGATTACAAAAATTGTTGACCTAAGCCTGTATTTCAACCCTCACCATTTTATCGATATCGATAAAAAGCGCAAACGTTTAGCATGCTGCACTATTTAAATCTGTTATGTTGGTAGTATTGTTTTTTGGCGTTAAACGGATCTTACACACACACATACATACACGCGTAGGCGTACATTTTGGTAATGGTTTGCCATGCAGACTCAATACAAAATCGATTCCATTCGCTAGTATGGGAGTCCCGCCTCTTAAAACGTAGTGGTTATATTCTCTTTGGTATTTCGTGTTAGTATATTAAACCTAGTGTACTAAAATAAACTCTAGTTAACTACCAAAATTGTGCCTCAATTTCATCTCCCACTAAGATACCCGAAAGGTAGTTAAAGTGGTGACCCCGAACGTTTCGAAATAATTAAAATAAGCCAGGCGGCGGAGATCAGATTACGCGCAATACAGCGCAGGAACTTGCGTGTTATATAAATAGTGTCGCAACAATGAGTGATAACGAAGGAGCCAATGCTGTGCAGCTGCAGTCGATTAGTGTGGCAAGTAGAATAGCACCCTTCTGGAGGGAGCTACCGAAGTTATGGTTCGCGCAATTCGAGGCCATAATAGCGCCACAGAAGGTCGGCCAAGACACCAAGTTTGATCTGGTGATAGGAAAACTTGGCAAAGAAGAGTTGGTCCACGTCAGCGACCTCCTAGGAGACACACAGAAGGACTACGCAACCCTGAAGACCAGGCTCATTAACGAATTCCAAGAGTCGCCGGACACGCAATTTAACAAACTCATAGACGAGTTACACATGGGAGAGCAGAGGCCATCTCAGCTGTTCAGGCGAATGGCCGAAGCAGGAAAAAACGCCGGAGTGGAAGCGGCCACAATTAAGAATATCCATTATTGTCCGGTGCTCTACCTTTTTAAATTTGCTTATTAACATTAAACTGACAAAGGAAAAATTACAAACAGCCAACCACCACTGTAAGCATTTGCGATATTATTGCGATGCGATGCTATGCATGGATGGACGGATGGATTGCTGGACTCGTTTTATCCAGCTTCGTCCACGACTCGGCCGTCTACCCCGAACTCGTCCATCAATCCCTTACTTCATGGCCTCTGCAGTAATGTACTATTTTGTTAGCTATTTGTTTGAAGATTTCTTTTATCTCCCTCCTGCTTTATCTATAAAGCCGCGGTACGCGGTGGACGCAGACCGCTTCCAACCAAAGCAACTGGAGGTCTATGGGGGTAGATCCTACGGCTGATATGATGGCGAAACTCACAGTGGTATCTCCCTCCTGCTCTATCTCCCTCAGCTTCCGCCTATCGGCGATGCGCTCGCTCATCTTGTTGGCATCTACAATGGCTAAAGGGACGATGGACGGATGACCTGGTTAAAGCAGGATGCAGACCGCTTCCAACCAAAGCAACTGGAGGTCTGTGGGGGTAGATCCTACGGCTGATATGATGGCGAAACTCACAGTGGTATCTCCCTCCTGCTCTATCTCCCTCAGCTTCCGCCTATCGGCGATGCGCTCGCTCATCTTGTTGGCGTCTACGATGGCTTTCAGCAGCCCCTCTCCCTCGCCCCTCAGCGCCGGCCCGAGGCACTCCGGCCGACGGATCAGCAACCGGATCACCAGGTTAGCGTTCTCTTCTACGCTTTCGCCGTTCACCTGGTGCGAAAAGGATAGGATATTAATATCGTGAGTACTAAAAAAAAACTCGTATCTCAAAATCGATATATTTTTGAGTGAACTTTATGAATATTAATTCAAGGTTCAATTTAGTTGACGTATCGTTTTGAGATAAGATATTTTTTCAAAGTAGTGACGATATATTAAGCAATGTGACTCAAGAGATGTGATTTGAGTGAAATATGAATTTTGAATTCGAAAATATGCATTAGCACCACCTCTCAAAAATAATGTCTGTCCGTATAACTAGGCAAGTATGTACATAATAATCTACTGAAAAGTGGATCACAGTGGAATAAAAAAAAACTAACTATTTATTTGTTTTAAAGCAACAATTTTTTTATTTTACGTTAATCGAAAATTAATCTCGTTTTCAGGGGTAAAATAAAGCGTTTTTTTACTGGAGTTGTGCCTACGAATAATTTTTTAATGGCGTCATTATCCCTATTTCCTGTAGAAATAACTGTCATTCAACACTAAGCTGCAAGGCTACCACGAAATTCGAAAATCGAAGTTCGTATCGTACCGTCCCGCCTACGCTTATGTTATTTAATACGAGAGTGAGTGGGACGGTACGATACGAACTTCGAATTTCGTGTTTCGGAGTAGCCGTCCATGTCCAGCACCCGACAAGTAGGAACGGGCTCTAACAAAGATAAAGATTTTCTCACCCAAACGCAGAACCTTAGGAAGTCCAGATAGCGCTCTCCCTCCACTGGATCCCAGCCGAGGTCGGGGTAACCTTTCTCCACGAGCTCCGAGTTGCTCTGCAGGCCGCACCGGGATAGATAGATGGCTATCTTCTCCAGATAGTGCTCTCTGTGAACCGAATTGAAGATGTATTGTATTGTATGGTATTTTGTTTTTGTTTTTTATTTTGGTATTTTTGTTTTTGTCACGAATAAATGTTTTCTTTCTTTCTTTTCTTTTCTTTCTTTACTTAATAAATGAAATTTTTATCTTCTACTAGTGTTTAACCGCGGCTTCGCACACGTAAATCATTAGATCCAGCAGCTGAATCGAAATTCCGGGATTTATAAAATTCCCATGGGAATTCCCTAAAATCACATCGTGGTTTTCAGTTTCGTTAAATTAAAACACCCACGCCAAATTTTATGAGTCTACACCCAGCGGTTGTTATTTCGAGATTTTAACCCTATCTAGTGGGAACATCGGGATAAAAAGTAGCCTATGTGTTATTCCAGACGTCCAGCTACCTACATACCAAATTTCATGACTCTAAGCTCAGCGGTTGTTATTTACCGATTTTATCTCTATCCTGTGGGAACATCGGGATAAAAAGAAGCCTATGTGTTATTCCAGACGTCCAGCTACCTACATACAAAATTTCATGACTAAGCCCAGCGGTTGTTATTTAGGTATTTTATCCATATCCCGTGGGAATATTGGGATAAAAAGTATTCTATGTTTTAATCCAGGTTATAAATTAACTTTTTGAATTTCATCCAAATTCGTCTAGCGGTTTCAGCGTATGAAGAAGTAACAAAATACTCACTCACTCACTCACAAACTTTCACATTTATAATATTAGTAGGATTTATGCTTGTGTATACTCCAATTCAATAGAATCTAACAATCCTGTAGACATTTCCAGCCTACTAATATGAACACCTGGCTGCCTAAGGCTTTGTGATGTGACTATTATTCTTTTTTGATTCCTTTTAGATGATAATTGCAACAACAGGGACATGTATAATCAAGCGTGCCCACGTTAGGGTGTGTTAAATGTGTAGAAAATTGTTAGATTCTATTGAATTGTACTTTAGATAGATAGTCAAGTGAATTAAACCTAATATAAATTCTGTTTTAAAAAAACATGAGTATGACTGAGCTCAGAAAATCCCGACCTCTGTTTACTATTCTAAGACCTTACCTTAGAGCCAAAGCTAGCTCAGTATTCTCCATCAAACTAGAATAAGCCACATCGAGGGGCGTCGAGCCTCTCAGAGAAGGCCGCGACAGCAAGATATTAGAGTTCTCCAGGAGGAAGTCGAAGTGGTCGAACATAGCCTTCTGGTTCTGGCGGCCCGTGCGGCAGAAGTAGCAGAGGAAACGACAGCAGGCTACCACCATCTCGTGGGACGTGTCCTGGGAACGAGGTATGATTTAACAGCGTTTACTTTTACTTGCCCGAATTTTGCTTGTCCGAATTTCACTTGCCGTACCGACGTTTGCCATAAAATATATAGAACTGTTTTTTTTTATTCGACTGGATGGCAAACGAGCAAGTGGTCTCCTGATGGCGAGAGATCACCACCGCCCATAGACACCTGCAGCATCAAGGGGATTGCAGATGCGTTAGCAACCTAGAGGCCTAAGATGGGACCCGTGCTGATTTCAGGATTTTTTTAAATGTCATCATATAGAATGCAGTAGGTTAGGTTAAGTTAGCTTAATATCGACTCTGAAGAAATTACTGTTTCAGAAACAAATGACTTTATGGCAAATGAAATTTCTAGAAAATAATAGATTCGGGCATATGAAATTCGGGCAAACGATAGAGAACCATTTAACAGGCGCTGGTAATATTCAGAATATAATAATTTCGTAAGCATCGTGGGTTCAAACGCCGGCTCGAACTTTTTTTTTTTATTCGACTGGATGGTAAACGAGCAAGTGGGTCTCCTGATGGTAAGATATCACCACCGCCCATAAACATCTGCAACTCCAGGGGTATTGTAGATGCGTTGCCAATCTAGAGGCCTAAGATAGGATACCTCAAGTAATTTCACCGGCTGTCTAACTCTCCACGCCAAAACACATCAGTGCAAGTACTGCTGCTTCACGGCAGGATTAGCGAGCAAGATGGTGGTAGCAATCCGGGCGGATCTCGCACAAGGTCCTACCACCTGCAAAACCTTTTGAGTTTTTCGAAATTCATTTCATTTTTCATGCGTTATATTATTATTTTTAATTATATATATTTTTTACTTTTATTGATTGATTTTAGGTTTTATATAAAATTAAAAAAAGAACGAGTGAAGCGCTTTACTTTCTCCTTGTCTTCGGCCGTGGGCGGGGAGGCGGGGGCGGCGTCTGATTGCGCCTGCGCGCGCCGCCCCAGTGTATTCATCATCACCGCCATCACATTCTCGTGCACGCGGAGCACCCTGGAAATAATCATCATCGTCATTAAATAATAAATAAATATCACGGGACACTACACACCAACACACGCACACACACGCTTTGCGGTGAAGGAAAACATCGTGAGGAAACCTGCACAAACCTGCGAAGCAATTCAATGGTGCGTCTGTAGTTCCCAATCCGCACTGGGCCCGTGTGGGAACTATGGCCAAAGCCCTCTCATTCCGAGAGGAGGCCTGTGCCCAGCAGTGGGACGTATATAGGCTGAGATGATGATGATGATGACTACACACCAATTGACCTAGTCCCAAAGTAAGCTTAGCAAAGCTTGTGTTATGGGTACTACGCAACGGATAAACATAATTATACTGGGTGACCTTAGCCTCTGGACAAATAGGAATACTACTGGCTTAGCGAGATATTTAAAACCAAATCGCAAAGTATCATAACAATCAGTCCCATATTTACCGAAAAACTAACGGTTTTCAATGTATCACTTTGGAGCAGCCAGTATATTTGGATGATCTGATTTCA
The DNA here is from genome assembly GCA_037349165.1 of Choristoneura rosaceana. Taxonomy (NCBI): domain Eukaryota; kingdom Metazoa; phylum Arthropoda; class Insecta; order Lepidoptera; family Tortricidae; genus Choristoneura; species Choristoneura rosaceana. The sequence goes on from JAZBNJ010000007.1 coordinate 4,483,356, forward strand.
TAGATTTTTTTTTGTCCAATTCAGCAAATAACTATTTTAAGATATTGCGAAGTATCAGTCTTATCCATGGTTTCTAATAAAATTATGGCAGTCGAAAGGATGCGAAATTTAACTCACCGAATCAAATCTGGATGCTGGAAGAACGTGTGGTTATTGACAAGTTTCCTGTAAAGAAATAATACCTAAAATAAGCACCAAAAATAATTTTTAATTTTAATAACTTGACCAAATCACGAACTTTGAATTTATTTGCATCGGATCGTAAAGTACCCGTAAAAAAACGGATGTCTCCATGTGAATGGGCTGCAGGGTCCAAGGTCTACTCATGTTTAGGAAATATTGTTACTTTAGTCTGGCAACATCAGCCAATATCTCATACAGTAACTCACTCGTACATCCCTTAATTTTGTTCCATTCATTCAAAAGTTTTCAGTTCAGACCGATTTTTACTCTCTCTTCCTGAAGTACCTCCTAGCACGTTGTGTTAAACTTTTCCAAATGCTGTTATTTCCTCCAAATTATTGTGAGCTGTGTCTGCCTTCTGCATTTTTATTATTGTAATCAAAATTGTGACATACAAACTGACGGACAAAGTGTACAACCAAAATTTACATCCTGAAGAAAAGCGGCGCCGCTCAACGTGGGAAGCCTCTGATAAGTACCTACTGAATTCCCGAAGACAACACCTTACACCTGACTAGACGCAAGGTACAATTGTTTTTTAATTTCTTGAGTCCAATGTTCTGTTCCTTAACAACTCACCAGAGCCTCTTCCTCATCAGCTCCTCTTCCTCCTGGCTCATCTGGACCGGCAGAAGCGCTCTGATCTGGCTGAGCCCCACCCACATCTCAGCGACGTCCAGCTTGGTCTTTGCATTGATGACATAAGTCTTCTCCAGGGCTCGGATGAGCTCTCCGACCGAGTCGTATTGGCGGACCAGGAGGCTGGGGGAAAGGTTTTTTGATGATACAAGGTGTCTTGCACATGATCTTATGCGACGTGATAAGTTTAAATACCACCTTACACCTTCACCTTAGAAGGAAAAGTGGGAACTTAAGATCTACGCTCTTGTTGTGTGAAGTTCGTTCTGTATTCCACTTCTGACACCATGTTTTGGTTGGTGTCGTAATAAATGATATACAGAACGAACTTCACAAATTGGTTTTATTAAGTAAGTCTTCAAATTAATTACAATATATAACCGTATGTACGACGCCATCTTGATTAGTGATGTGTTATTTCAATAGTGGCCTTCGGCCAGCTGTTTGAGTTCCTGATACGATTTGACTAACGTGCTAGTTCGTATAGTGTAGGAATTAATTAAGTTCTCCAGATCACCTGAACATCTCTCGCACCAGCTTCGGGGTTTCTATCTGCGATTCCTCAGCCCAGGACACGATGGTTTGGATCAGCACCTTCCGGAACTTCTCTTCTGGAGACTTGCGCGGCGGTTCTTCGATAGGCTGCAAACAAAAAACATATCAAGCGGAAGACCAAGAACTTTTTAACCACCATTTTGATGTAACGCCTAAAAACCTACATAATACGCTGGTGTTACGAGGAAGATGATAGACGAAGGACATACCTTAGGATCCTCTTCCAGTTCCTTGACGGTATTGATGATGGTGTATATCTTGCCAATGGCACCGGGCTTTGCTTCGGGTTCAGTAGATTCCTGTTAAATATACGAGTAAAAGTTTCATGTAAATCCGTTGAGCCGTTAATATGTTACATGACACACATACGTTTATTTCAATTCCGAAAGCACAGGCCACCATGCTGAATTCCGAACCAGAGAAAAGTACGACAGAAAACTACTATTTGTATGTGGTAGGTCCATAGATTTGTATGGATTTACTGCGAACGTTCCGAAACGTAATTCCGAGTGTATGTGCCCGCTCTTAGGTTCTGTGGAGTGCTTGGGTTAGTCTTTTTTGACGATCCCCATTGGTTTCTTCCTTTAGCGACTCTAGCCCTTTACATTACAATTTAAGGCCAGGGATTTGGAGATAGGAGACTTTCTGAAGTATGCAAGCAAAATAAAGAGTTCACGTGCATATATAAATTGTCACTACTTTGAAAAAATTTCGTATCTAAAATAATAAGTCAAAAAAATTGAACCTTGACATAATGTTCATAAAGTTCACTCAGAAAATTATCTATTTTGAGATACGAGTATTTTTTTAAAGTAGTGAACAAATGTCTTTCTATTCCTTTCCCGCTTATCTTTCCCTCATCTCCCATCTCTCTCACCTCAGCCTCGGGCTCCTGCAGTGCACTAAGCGATACATGGGTCATCAGTCCTTCGTGGAACTCGTTCATGCGGGAGATCAAGTCCTCGCCGCACGGACAGTTGTCCTTGTCTTCCTCTTCCATGTGTTTGAAGCCTGAAAGGGACGGCAGTAGGATGCTTAAAATGCTGAAAATTTAATTGTGTGAAAGTGTGCAATCAACGTTTCAACTTATCACGTGTTAGGTTTAATGAAATAAACGCGGACGATTCACGTCTTAAATCGAGTTTAGCTTGCCATGTTTCGGGTTAATTACAACAAATGAATAATGAATTAGTTAATTGGGGTTTATTTCATTAAATATAAGTGTGTCTCACGGTAGTTTCATGCTCACTTCGTCTGAATGTAAATAAGGCCATTCAAATATTCAAATATTTGACGTTTAAAGCCAAATAAAATTGACGAGTGTGCAGTGAATAGAGACGTATTTAAAGTTGTCTACCAAGAGCCAAAATATCGTGTACTTAAACGATTTCAGTCAGCTCTCTACGCAATCTCTCACTCTTTCACCCTAGGACAAAGAAACTTTGGTGTCTTTTGGAATGATACACACGCACCAGATATAAAGACGTTTATCCCATTATTCACCAGAGTGTACCTACAGTTACAGTTCGGTCGGATCAGTCAGTGTACATAATTTATTATTAACAAACGTACCACGCCCGCGAGTCGTAGAACAGCGGCAGAGAAAAATCTACAGTGTCACAGGCCAACCTGTCATAGCCGGCCAATCAACGTCAGCCGCCGGGCGCACGTGAGCGTTGATTGGCCGGTTCGAACCGTGGTGCACAGATTGCGTAATTAATTAAATTACTCTTAAATAAATAGTGGCGCTAGTAGCGCTACAAAACCATAAAGTGGTTGTTACTTACTGAGAATGGCGTTCATCTGTTCTCTCGGAGGGCAACGGAACTCCCTGGTCTTTTTGGCTGCCACAGCGCTTGGTAGATCCGACTGTTTGATCTCCTGGTATCGTCTAAAAAAAAGAAAATATAGGATAAGGGTGGAAAGATGAGGAATGTTTTAAAGTTTTCTACGAGGGCAAAGCCTTGGGAATGAGTTGTCATACATTATATTCCTTTGATACCTCTGCAGCTCCACAAAGTAAGGCCCGATTAAATAAATTAGAACACAATAAGATTGGTTTTTGGACTCTTTTTGTATTTTTTATTTCAATTCCGAATTTCTGTTACTTTTATTATCATCATCATTATTTAAATTCATTACTAACATAGTTATAAGATGACATTGTAAGCTAACAAAACTATGGATTCTTTGTGATCTGAAATAAACGATTTTTACTTTTTATTTATTATTTTATTTACGCTCATCCCGTAAAACCCATATGGAAAATACAAACTGAAATATAGATGCACAGAAAAACCAGAAAAATAAGAGCAACGCTGGGAATCGAACCCAGGTCCTCAAGATTCCGTGCCGCGTGCTATACCGCTACACTTATGCACCCCATCTCAGCTTGTTTGTTTCTTATTTAGCCACTTAAGCAGCGACACTAGCGACATCTATGCCACATTAGAACACATTCTAACCTCAACTGGTCGGTCTGTAAATCACTCACGAAGTCGTGAGTGAACGCGATAATGGATTCGACGCGGTACCGTAGCTGTATGTCGTTCATTTAGCCACTTAAGCAGCGACACTAGCGACATCTATGCCACAGAACACATTCTAACCTCAACTGATCAGTCTGTAAATCACCCACGAAGTCGTGAGCGAATGCTATGATGGATTCGACGCGGTGCCGTAGCTGTATGTCGTTCAGGTGGTGAAGCAAATAGCACATCTGGAGTTTCGCCCCTTCCGCCATTTTCATGTGGAGCAAGCCTTTGCGGTGCTCGTCTTTGCCTTCTGCAAGGAGAAAAGAAGGTTTATTAATAAATACTAGCATTTACACGCAGCTTTGCTCCCAGAAACAATTATGTATTTATTAATAAACCACACATAATTTAAATATGTAATAATATACCCTCCTGCCAACATGAAAATTTATGTCACTTATGAAAGAAAAGAGTTCGATGTCACATTAATAAATCTTATAGACATACTAGCCGTTACCTGCGACTCCGCGTAAATTGCGGTTTTCACTAACCCGCGGGCACTAAGCAATTTTCCGGAGTATCCATGTCCTTCCCCGGTACTCAAACTATCTATATACCGAATTTCATCTAAATCCGTTCAACAAACTTACAAACTTTCACATTTATTATATTAATGGGACTGGGCGGCGGCAAGAGGATACGATAAATGGTAATAAAATAAAAAAGGTGTTTTGGCACTTTTTTTCTTGCTCCTTAAAAATAAAATAACATAAAAACCACTTTTTTTACCTTTATCAAAGGTAGGGTCCCAGGTCTCAGGGTTGATCATGATGAGTAGCTTTTCCACGTCTTCGTCCCTCATCATACCCACCAGGAGTAGACGATCCACCAGTTTTATGAGTGGTCTGAAACAATACATGAGTGATAATGATAAATATCGCAGATACTTTGAAAAAATCTCGTATCTCACATCAATACGTCAACAAAATTGAACCTTGACCTAATGGTCATAAAATACACTAAGAAAAGTTATCCATTTTGAGATATAAGTTTTTTTTTTTAAGTAGTGACGATATTCTTCTAAGGTAACCCTGAAGCTCTTTTAAGCTTCTGCGAGGGTTTCGCAAAAGTACTAACTAAACTACACACTCAAAGATGTACTACAGGTGTAAGCTGGGTGGGCAATACCGCTCGAAGAACAGATAATCCTTAGGGAAAAAAAGTCGTCGAGTGGCGACCACGAACCGGAATCAAACTCAAACTCACAACATTTATTGACAACAAAAACACACTACATCACAACAAAACACAGTATAAACATGAATAGGAGAAGAGAGAACAATTAGAGACGTTGTGCTGTAGTGTGATGCCAAAAGGACTCATCTCAGCATGTGCCGTAGCCCTGTAATCATAGCTGCAGCGCTGGTTTTCAGCTGAACCCCGGTGAGTGTGTACCCACGTAACTGAACGCGCAATTATTGCGGGAAAAGAAAAAAAAAACTACATATAACTATATACATATAAGACTAGATGACCACTAGATGTACTGAAGATATCGCGCGAGTCAAAGATAACCTTGCGCGGACATCGGGGAATTCACATCGCTAATTCGCTCTTGAGACGTCACAGTAGATATAAGAAAGTAACACGGTTGGTTTTCATACAGATTGAGGTGTTTGCGTTATCTAGTGTAATCAATATCTGTGCCCATGATATTTAGTTTCAGTACTCACAGGAACAAGTTCTCGTTGCTGCCCCCCACAGGATCCCGGTTGTGGACCTGATTGGTTTCCACGGCCTCAGCCAGCGCCTGCATCACGAACTCGCGGACCACCTCCAGGGGGAAGTTCGGGGAGTACAGGTTGCTGATCTCTGATATGTTCTCACTGCCGACAATCAAAAGTAGGACAAGCAACTTAATAATACTGGACATCAGAGCCAATAGGTCGGATGTGCATTTTTTTGACACTATAAAATTAAGGAAACTAGTTATTAATATAAGTATAGAAAGAGCATATAATTACAAGTGTTTTCAAGAAGACAGAAAGAAGACAAAATTGAATATAATTCTGAAAGTGATTTTGTTAAAAATTGAACTTTTTTTATTCATCTGGAAGGAAAACGAGCAAGTGGGTCTCCTGATGGTAAGATATCACCACCGAACATAAACATCCCTCAGAATAACAACTGACCTTTTGGCTCTGATGTCCAGAATGGTACGTAGGTCAAACATAATAAAGAAGCAAACATAATAAGAGACACGTCTTTAAATCTCAAAAAAACGGAATCACTTTTAAACCCCCTATGTAGAAAGAGGGGTGTTATAAGTTTGACCGCTATGTGTGTGTCTGTGTGCCTGTCTGTGACACCATATTGATCTTAAACCGGTGGACCAATTCCAATGCGCTTTTTTTTTTTTGAAAGCCGGTTTTCTAGCAATGGTTCTTAGACACGTTTAATCAAAATCGGTTCAGCCGTTTTTGATATACTGAACTTTGAAGAGACAAGTCGGTGGTTTTCCAACTTTTTGTTGGTTATTCAAAGGGCCGGCAACGGATTCGTAATGCAACTTATGGTATGGGTGTTCCTGAGGGGCGGTGATTGCTTTCTATCAGGTGACCCTCCTGCTTGTTTGGCTCTATCATACAAAAAAAAATCTTGTAATACCCCTCATGACCACATACCGGGTGTGGCCTGTAATACGAGCAAAAAATTAAAACACAGATCGTCCTTGTAAACGACAGGCGCTGGCAAGGTGACCCTCGGTGATTTTCCTGAAAAAGAGCTTAATTCTATGTTAAAACTAGAGAAAAACATATACATACATATAATTATAACCGTACTTACCTTATACCTTTAATATTAATTTTTATAGTTTATTATAATAAACACGCATACAAAAAGCGAGCGCGAGGGACACTTATAAATGTATATCTATCTATATCAACGTCAACGGTCTTGATCCGCGCCCACTAGAGGGCAGTTGCAAATTCACTAGCCGGACGGACGGACGGCGTGTTACCCTCGCGACCGTTTTCGCGAATTCAGTACTTTCATATTATTGTTTTCTTGTTCCCACATCTCCGCTGCACCTATTTTGCCATCTGAAGCTTACAGTCCTCGTCAAACTGAACAACATTAGTTCAGCGACTTTTAAGAACAAAGTCACATAGGTACTCACGCGATATCAGTCATCTTCATCTGAGGCCGCACGCTCTCGCATTGCAACGAGCGCAGACTGTGCCCCATATCTGGTTCATCGTACAACGCCTTGAGCTCTGGACCCAGCGGGATCACGAACTCGTTTTTGCAGGTTTCCCTGCAAGTAAACATCAAATTTGAATAGATACTTTTACCTGTCATGACATCATCATCATCATCATCGCAGTCTATATACGTCACACTGCTTGGCACAGGCCTCCTCTCAGAATGAGAGGGCTTGGGCTATAGTTCCCACGCGGGCCCAGTGCGGATCGGGAACTTCACACGCACCATTGAATTGCTTCGCAGGTTTGTACAGGTTTCCTCACTCTATTGTTTTTCACATCTATTGTTTTTCTATTGTTTTACACCATGACAGTTTGACTTTATTCTCTAAACAATTAGATTCTGTTGTGGTGTCTGGCAACACTAACAATAAATAGAGTTTTTGGTTTGTGTATGGACCATTTTGGGAGACCATTTGGGAGGATCAGTCATAAATACTGACGGGCACTTAACTTGCTTCTCTTTACCGCTGCCACCATGTTATGTTTCTTGTATATATATTTAAGTATGTATTTATCTATATAAGTAAGTTTATCCGTTGCCTAGTACCCATAGTATAAGCTTTGCTTAGTTTGGGACTAGGTCAATTGGTGTCAAGTGTCCCATGATATTTATTTATTATTTATTGTATCAAATAAAACAGTACTTATAATCAGACTTCTTTTATTAGTGATTTACCACTGACATGTTTATTTGCCTCTGTCCTCTGTCCCAAAATGGTCCATACACAAACCAAAAACTCTATTTATTGTTAGTGTTGCCAGACTATGCTTTGTCAATTTTGTAATTTTATTTCAAAATATTTATATGGTGGGCTTCAGGAGGTTAGCTAAGTGCATCCTTGCACAGAGCCGTTGAACTTACATAGTGGTAGCGTGCGATTCCAAATGCAGCGCGATGAGGAGGTCATAGAAGCCTTGCCGCAGCGGGCCGGACATGTACTGGGACTGGATCGCGTACAACAGCTGTTTCTGGTCCACATGTTGGCAAAGGGCATGGGCGGCTCTACAAAAAGAAAACAGATCTATATCCATACTAATATTATAAATGCGAAAGTAACTCTGTCTGTATGTCTGTCTGTCTGTTACGCTTTCACGCCAAAACCGCTGAACCGATTTGGATGAAATTTGGTACAGAGATAGAATAGACCTTGGGAAAGGACATAGGCTATCTTTTATCGCGGCCTTAAGGGGTTAAAATAGGGGGTGAAAGTTTATATGGTGGAAGTTCGTCGCTGTCAAAGATAAAACTATGAAACTTGGCATTTAGGCACTTAATATACTATCCATATCCATACTAATATTATAAATGTCAAAGTGTGTTTGTATGTTTGTCCGTCTTTCACGCCGTAACGGAGCTACGGATCGACGTGATTTTTGGCATGGAGATAGTTTATGGGCCCGAGAGTGATATAGGCTACTTTTTATCCCGGAAAAATGCACAGATCCTGAGGGAACAGCGCGCGATAACCGAATACCACGCGGGCGGAGCCGCGGGCAAAAGCTAGTATATATATAAAACACAAACCTGACTCACTGTGTTATATATCAACGCACAGCCCAAACCGCTTGGCCTAGAAACTTGAAATTTGGTACAAGTACAAGGGTTCTTTTTATGATGTAAGTGAGCACTAAGAAAGGATTCTTAGAAATTCATCCCCTAAGGGGGTGAAATGGAGGGTGAACCTTATATGGAACTTTCTCATTTCTGGACTTCGAAGAATGGAAATAGGTGTATAAGTTTTCGATTACCATTAAAAATTATCTGTGTAGGTGAAATGGATAAAATTTCCCCCGTAAACGGGTAAAATGCGGGGTAAAGTTTGTATGGAAATTTTCAAATTTCTGGACGTGCGTAGAAGTATGAAAATCCATACGAATGCGAAAGTGAGTGTGTTTATGTGTTTGTCCGTCTTTCACGTCAAAACGGAGTAACGGATCGACGTGATTTTTGGCATAGAGATAGTTTATGGGCCCGAGAGTGACATAGGCTACTTTTTATCCCGGAAAAATGCACAGTTTCCGAGGAAACAGCGCGCGATAACCGAATACCACGCGGGCGGAGCCGCGGGCAAAAGCTAGTTAATTAATAAAATTTTTGCTTAGTACCTGTAATTACTCTGGTAGCATAGGGCAGCGTACAGAGTAAGCGTGTGCGAATGGAAACTTAGTAATTTATCCATTTCTATGAGCTCCAGAATATCTATGCACCGGTCCTCCTCTGTAACAAACGGACAGCAAATTAATCTTACAAATTAATACTGACGAGAAAATTTGTGGTGTGTATTTAAGTTTATTATAAAAATAAATAAAAACCATACGTTAATACTTCTACATGTGGTAGCATGGTTTTTTTTTATACGAATGGAAGGCAAACGAGCAAGTGGGTCTCCTGGTGGTAAGAGATCACCACCGCCCATAAACATCTGCGACATCAGGGTTATTGCAGATGCGTTGCCAACCTAGAGCTCTAAAATGGGATACCTCAAGTGGTAGTAATTTCACCGGCTGCGCGCCGAAACACAACAGTGCAAGCACTGCTGCTTCATGGCAGGATTAGCGAGCAAGATGGTGGTAGCAATCCGGGCGGACCTTGTACAAGGTCCTACCACCTGCAATGCAATGGTGAACGGTTGTGTTGCTCTGACGATGAAATCTGGTTAAGTTTGAGTTGATGTAGAGTGATGGTGGAGGTGGTGGTGATAGTTGGGTTGTGTGTGCATAGACATAGCTATCAAGAGGTCGCAAGCAACTAATTATTTATAGTTCAATAATATGGACCTCCGCAAAATGACGTTTGATACAATAGAACAATTACCAGGTATATGCAAGGCCAGCATAGAGACAGCATCCTCGCACAGCATGGACCAGCCGCGGATGTCAGAAAGCTTGAGAGCGTGCACCTGGTGGGACTGGTTTGGTACCTGTCAAGAAAAAAGAAACCATTTATAATATAGATCCTACGCAATGTACAGTCACCACACGGGATTGTTGAGTCAGTTGCATACGTTCGCAATTTAGTCGTGTAATACAAAACACACTGACACTGACATTGAGGCATAAACAAAACTGATTATGCGACTAAATTACGAAAGTATGCAACTGGCTCAACAATCCCGTGTGGTGACTGTACTTATATGGCGTACTAGTACTATACTATGAAAATGCAAGCTATGGCACTTTAAATTCGTAAAATTCCAGCCTTTCATTGATTACAGGAAAAGATATGAACGTTCAGTCTGAAAATTCATCGAATTTGAGGTAAGAGTGATGAGATGGGTGATTTGTTCAAAATGATAGTCAAATATTCATGACACTGGCAGATGCCTCGAAATATTGGGAGCTCATTAAACGCAATCAGTTTTAGGGGCTGTTTCATCATCCATTGATTAGTGTTACGGTTAAATGTGATGCCGTCTCTATTTGTTTTGTTCGAATAGACGGAGACGGTATCACATTTAACCGTCAGTTAACAATAATCAATGGATGCTGAAACACTACCTAAAGGACAAAGAATATGTCTAAACCAGAAGCTGGCAAACTTTTTCTCATACACCATTACAGTTTTCGGTACACTTTCTACTGCTTCCAAAACTCCAAAAACACTTTTTTTTTCACGCCAATTTGGACGCCCGTGTGGTCATCCTTGGACCATCTGGTGTACCGTGGACCATCTGAGGTACACCGGACCATCTGGTCTACAGTGGATACTACTTTAGGAACTTCCACTCACCCTGGCCCACTGGTGAGGTTTCAAGCACTGTATCTTGAGCCTGGGCGGGAACTGCGGTATGACGTGCTTGTCGCTAGTGGGCAGCACCGCGGCGCTGAGCGGCAGGCTGGTGGACGACCGCCCTAATTCGATCTGGAGGATCTCCTTGGAGGTTGCTTCTACGAAGATCGCGGGGAACAGTTTTATTTCTGGTTCCATCTGTGAAAAGATGTTTTTAATACAGTGTAAAGATGTTTTTAGTGCATATTTAATGGAGAAAAGTTGACACAAGAAATTATTGTATTAAATTATTTTTGCCCCTAGCCAGTGAAGGACACGATGTCAGTGGAGGTGTCCACGGAAAAGCCTATTTACGTTAAATACCGTATAGATTCAGGCGTTACTTTGCGGAGGTCCATGTTAAAATAAATGGAATATCTGTCTTGCTCCTCCGACAAGTAGTGAGGCCTTGTCGTGCTAAAAAGCTACGCTTGAGTTGGATAAATGTCTCTTCATGCAATTGCACAATTGCAATTCATGCAAAATAATATTTATGAAGAGACATTTATCTATTTATCGACGCCCCCGAGCAATAAGTCGGTAATCGCCATATATATCAATGGCGATTACCGACTTATTGCTCGGGGGCGTCGAATTTATGAAGAGACATTTATCCAACTCAAGCGTACCTTTTTCGCACGACAAGGCCTCACTACTTGGTGGAGGAGCTAGACAGATATTCCATTTATTTTTCCCTATGTACGTTCCCTGCGAAACTCCGTTGACCCAGCGACTTCGCTCATCCCGTAGTTAAATATTTGTGATGAGATATTATGATGAACTGACCTTGAACTTGATACTGGTCTCCTTCCCCTCGCAAGTAAAGGACACGATGCCAGTGGATGTGTCCACTGAGCAGCCTATAACACCCTCTGCGAAGCTCTCTTGGCCCGGGGGCTTCCGTCATTCTTATAGTTAAAGAGTTGTGATGAGATATTATGATGAACTGACCTTGAACTTGATGCTGGTCTCCTTCCCTTCGCAAGTAAAGGACACGATGCCGGTGGAGGTGTCCACGGAGCAGCCTATGAACATCCTCTGCGAAGCTCTTTTGGTCCGGCGGCTTTCGTCATTCTTATAGTTAAAGAGTTGTGATAAGATGTCATGATGAACTGACCTTGAACTTGATACTGGTCTCCTTTCCTTCGCAAGTAAAGGACACGATGCCGGTGGTGTCCACGGAGCAGCCTATAACACCCTCTGCGAAGCTCTCTTGGCCCGGGGGCTTCCGTCATTCTTATAGTTAAAAAGTTGTGATGAGATATTATGATGAACTAACCTTGAACTTGATACTGGTCTCCTTCCCTTCGCAAGTAAAGGACACGATGCCGGTGGAGGTGTCCATGGAACTGCCTATGTACATTCTCTGCGAAGCTCTGTTGGCCCAGCGGCTTCCGTCATTTTATAGTTAGAGTTGTGATGAGATATTATGTTGAACTGACCTTGAACTTGATGCTGGTCTCCTTCCCTTCGCAAGTAAAGGACACGATGCCGGTGGATGTGTCCACTGAGCAGCCTATGAACATCCCCTGGGAGGCTCCTTTGGCCCCGGCAGCTTCCGCCATCACTTCGTTGTAGAGTTCGTCGGCGCGCACCATGTAACAGGAATGGCGGTCCACACTGTGGACAATAGCCATACATTGACGGTGTAATTAATGGCTATAAGTCAGCAATGGTTCGACCAGTTTCGGCCTTTACGGAAGACCATCTGCAGTGCGTACGTTTAGTAAGAACGGAGATGTTGATGACCGGATAGTGTAATAAATCTGGTCCCGGGTTCGAATCCCGCTATAAAAGCTATAGTTGGGTTTCTCTAGCAAATCAGACCTAACCATTATGAATATTTATGCTTAGTACCTAATTGTCATACTTTTTGACTTATGAATTTTTAAAGTAAAAGTTTCAAGCGACCTTAATCAAATTTTGGAATATTATTTTTTATGCACCACCACCACCAAAAGGTAGGTAAATTATACGGTTATCATATACAATGTTATAAAAATCATAAAAATTGCAAAAATTACACAGCACCATATTTGTTAAGAATATGTACACCCATAAATATATATAATTATGTTACATTAATTTTATAGCACGCTCGTCTAGATCACAATAAATCTCTCAAATGGATTACAAGCACCTTTACTTGCTACAAGAGAAATCTCTCTCTCTCTCTCTCAGGCAGATCTTATGCCCCACAAAACCACTTCTATGTCACTGTCAAATAACGTCTAAAATAGTACAATAAGATATTCATTTACCTCTCGACGACCCTGTCGTAGTCATCAGTGATGATGACGGATGATTTCATGACCTTGCTCTGGTTGAAATCCTTGGAGTGCAGATGGTACTGAGTGGTCACCCAGCCAACGTACACGTGCGTTGGATCCTGACCGGGATACACCCTGTAAAATAAATACAAATTTATACATTTTTTCTCCAATAAACTCGGAAATGTCCGTCTCACTGTCGCAAAAATAGTACGCAAAGTTCTTCGGAACTGCGACAAATAAAAAAAAACACTATCACCGCCGAGAGCGGCCGGTAAATTTGTATGAAATTCCATTCCTGTATAGTTTTTGAAATTTAGAGAAATTCAGACTGCCTTCTTCCTTTTCTTTAAAGTCCTAGACTCAGATTTAATTTAGGGAGAAACAGCGTCTTTAAAAAGATTTAGGATAAATATTTTCGATGAAAAGCCATGATCCACTTGAAATTAGACCATACCTGACGCCATAGAAGTATTCGTTGATGAGCTTCAAGCACTCGGCGTCGAATATCTCGTTGCCAACAGTCTCGGTGGCGGCGGCGGACAGTGTGCTGGTCGTCATCTGCTTGCGGTCTTGCTGTGGAGTCGGCACTTGCAAGTTTGTCAGGTTTGTCTGCAAAATTAAAGAAAAATATTTTATTAACAGTCCCAAAACTACCACTACGAAACAGAAGAAACACACGCGAACATCGCGCCTGTATTCCCAAATGGGGTAGGCAGATCACACGAAACGTTACCGCTTCGAAGCTACAGAAACAGAAGAAAACAATAATAAATACATGTAATATAATTTATAAATTTCTGGCACGTGGTGGTGACGACAATTGTCGCCCATAAAGGCTCAACCTGTGTTGCTACACAGATGTTGAGTTTGATATTTGTTAGAGAGAATCGTTGCAGATTTTATTTGCAATTTTCATATTTTATTTAGGCACCTTTACAATTCTGGTTTATGCTTAAAGGTAGGATCAAAAATACTCGTAGCTTGCGCATTCGAATACATACTTTTAGTTTTTTACAAGGTCTTATATTTCATTAAGTAAACGATGTGCTATTAAAAAAACTCGATTGGTTGTAGAGTAACTTTGAATAAAAATACTTTAAATAGTTTGAGGTACTTTTAGCTTTAAGCAACGGATTTAAAATGCAATGTTCGCCATCAGTTAGATAATATTTAACGTAAGATTTATAATGATACGAGTACATAGACAAGCGCCACGCCCCGACTTAGCGCGGATGTAGTTTTTGAGAAATGCAGCTGAAAAATGGGAAGCGCTTTTGAACAAAATGTACCCGAACGAAGGCGAGGCGGGACGCCAGTAAAAATAAATGAAAAACACAAAAGAAAAAGTCATTAAAAAGTAAGAAAACATCTATGTTAGTAGGGTCTGGTAATTTTGCGACTTACGTTCATTTGGTCATACAAATAGGGCTTGCTTGGACGACCGTACGTGTTGTCGTACCTTTGATTCGCCTTTGGGATGAAAACAAAATTAAAAACAACACACAAAAACAAAAATCGGGAATGATGCGAGTTAAATGGCTGTGACTAAACTAAAAAAGGTTATATTTAGACCAATTCTCGACATAATAAACTTCTTTAAATATTCTGTTTTCTAATGTAAGTACAGACAACTATATAAACAAATCGATATGGGCAAAGTTACAAAAAAATGTATACACGACCTTAATGCTAAGCCCATAAAGTCGCGTGTACGTACATATTTTTGTGACTTTAGCCGTACCTATATATTTGTAGTTGACTATACTATTGATGAAACTAGACTACGTACTAAGGTGAAACCCTTTCGCTTTAAATGTCATTGACATATTTTCCTATATTTGCTATTAGAGAGGGAAAAATGCCTTATACTATAGTTTTAGAGTTACCTATACTAACCAATTCAAATACGCCATTATTTTAAAAAAGACTGTTAAGATAAAAATTAGTTTAGCCACAGCCGAACGATTAAATGATGCTAGTTACAAAACGTAGTATTTTTTTATTCAAAACTCTAGCGAGCAAACAAAAGCGTTTTACTGGGATTTTCTGAAAAAAAAAATCATCAATTTCTAGCTAACAGCACGGTCGAAAACCAGCCAAACAAAACGCATTTTGCACTCAAAAACTTCAGCTCAAATCAAACTTCAACAAATCGAAAGTTCTCGGGAATATCTATGCACCTGACTTTTAATGTAAGTAAATACAATCAATGGTCAGCAAATAACATAATAACAATACCGAACGTACGTCTTTGCTTATGTCAGGGGGACATTCATTAATAACGTGAGCGTTTTAGGGTGGAGGGAGTCGAACTTTACCCAAACTTCACAAGGGGGTCTCGGAAAATATCACGTTTTTTTCAGCAAGAAACAGTGTATACCACGTGCCATATAAATCTGCCTAAAAGTTCATTACTTAATACTCGAACCGCTTAACGGAATAGTGCCTATTCAATTACGAGTAGATATTGGAATTACCTATACATACTAATATTATAAATGCGAAAGTAACTGTCTGTCTGTCTGTCTGTTACGCTTTCACGCCAAAACCGCTGAACCGATTTGGATGAAATTTGGTACAGAGATAGAATAGACTTTGGGAAAGGACATAGGCTATCTTATATCGCGAAAAAGAGGCTTTAAGGGGTTAAAATAGGGGGTGAAAGTTTATATAGTGGAAGTTCGTCGCTGTCGAAGATAAAACTATGAAACCTAGCATTTAGGCATTTAATATACTATCCATATCCATACTAATATTATAAATGTCAAAGTGTGTTTGTACGTTTGTATGTTTGTCCGTCTTTCACGCCGTAACGGAGCGACGGATCGACGTGATTTTTGGCATAGAGATAGTTTATGGGCCCGAGAGTGACATAGGCTACTTTTTATCCCGGAAAAATGCATAGTTCCCGAGGGAACAGCGCGCGATAACCGAATTCCACGCGGGCGGAACCGCGGGCAAAAGCTAGTACCTTTATAGTTTTTGTGATACTAGTCGTGGCAATGAACTTTTAGGCAAAATTAGGCGGCAGAAGGTAAAAAAAAAATCTTTCTCCACTATTTCCATTAAAAATATACGTTTAAAAAATCTCACGTGAGACTAAATGGGGAGACGGGGGGTGTCGAAAATTCGAAACAAATGCCTCAGGCATCCTTTAAAGACGTCGAGTTGCGGAAAACTAGTAGGTACTCGAATATAAGCCGAAGCGCGGATTCAGGCTGGAGGAAACGTATATTTAAGCAAGTGAGGTGCACAGCTATTTCCGACGACTGTTTTCATTCAGACTCACTTGTGACACTCGTATTTGGGGGTTGGGCCGGCGCATGCCGGACCGTTCCGGTGATATTTCGCCGTCGCTGAACGGATCCGGCGTCTTGGACTTGCGAGACTTGGCGCGGTCGCCACTCTCGCCGCGTTTGCTTTTGAAGAACCTTTATTGCAAAATAAAAGTTATGTCATCGAACTTAAAAACTGGTGAAGTGCGAGTCGAACTACCTCCTAAGTCCTGACATTTTTAACAAACTTAACGTTTAAGACCTAGACGTGGTTGACCTGCTTCGTTATTTTGGACATTATTTTAAATTCTTAGAATTCTTTATTCAATGAACAATTTGTACTTTATAAAGTACATTTACAGTGTTAATTATTCCTTTATAAAGTAGCGAGTACTTATTAGGATATATAAGGTGTTACAAAAATACCCATAAAGCGGAAAAGGGATTAAATGATCCGTTATAAAGAGTTCATTTACAATATTTAAAAACCTTAGTATCATTGTATCTACAACCTACAGCCACAGAGTAGCTACAGCCAAAAAAATCATTAGATTATTATTGATATGAAAACCATGGTATTTCAGGAATATTAAAGAGTAAACTACGCATAAAATAAATGTTTATGTATTTCTTAACGTAATATCTGTGGAATAACAAAGTGTCTTAAAGTAATGTATGCTAACTCCCGTTGTACGACATGCTTACTAGTGTTAACAATGTTTTACGCTTTACATAATTTATTATATTTTTACGGACTATTTTGTAACACGTTATATTTTATAAGAACAGTCGCTGTCTTTAAAATTGGAGCTGTCCAAGTCAAATAAGTATATTTAAACAACAAGAAATCCATCACCGGTTCGGAAAAATCTTTGTTTGGAAAAATTCGGCACGAAAATAAACGAAGTAAATTTGCAGTGTTGTAAATCTTAAAACACACGTTAAATACGATCGTGTTTAGAAAATTTTGAGCAACCAGACAAATCCAAAATTTATAATGCCGATTGAACAAGAAATACAGTTCAGTACATTACAGTAGGTACAGTTTTTTTTTAATTTACTAATATTTTTTATCATTTTTATTATTTTGTTTTACCATGTTTTATTAACTTATTTTGGTGGCAATAAAGATATTTTGAATTGGAATTTGAAATACTACTTACTTGAAAGGAGACCGGCCCCTCTTGTCCTTCTTATCATCAGGCAAACTTTGTACACCCAGCTCGTATTTAGACATCTCTGCTTCGCTCGTTGTTCGGTGCATACCGTTCACTTGACCTGTAATAATGCACTTTAAAAACTTGCAGTTTACGACACAATTTATAATGGCGGATTACATGGCAACGAGTAGAAAGTTAGGATAGCTTTGAGAAGAGAAGGTTCGTGTGGTGGATGACAGATGTCGCTAGTGTCGTTATAACTTATTTTGTGGTCGTGGTTTGTGGTGTAGTCGTTAATTACATTCAATTTTTTTTACTTTGGGGGAGGCCTATGTCAAGCTGTGGACGTCTTTCGGCTGACATGATGACTTTTTACTTTTACTTTAGTTTTTAGTTGGAATATTACCGTTGATTTGTTGTTTATAAAGTACACAAGGATTCACGTGGCTATAATTTACTCGGGTTTAATGGAAAATAGCTATTAAAAGCTAAAAAAAATGAGTAAATAATTACCAGTTCCTAAAAAAAAAACTTATTTCCATCTAATTTCGCCACTTTTACATTTATCTACCATCGAAACGAACAACTGACAGACAAGACAGACAACAGAATGTTTTTAATAAAAAAAGATAACAATAATTATGTTAAATAATTGCGCAAAAAAATATCATAAAACATGACAATGACAAGATAATTATCGACATTTCACCACAAAAACCTTCGCCAAACAGCAAGCGCGTTAGAATGAGTTCGAATGTTTATGTTTATTTTAATTGTCTGCGAAACAATCATGTTTTGAATTTGTGTATGCGAAGAATAAACACTGACGGAGCGGGTGTTTCTTTACGGATTTTCGAATCATCTATAACCTAAATAAACCGGTTTATTCGACGAGTGACAGCTGGCCGGCCGGCGGCGGGCGGCCACGTTTATCCTGCACCGGAATAAACCGGTTTTATTTGTTCTAAGCCGGTTAATATGACAAGAACTTTATGTAAATGTTCCCTTAAAAACCGGTTTAAAAATAATGGTTTCGCGAACGAAACCAAAACGAAAAAGGTTTTGCGTCAGGTGCATGATAACCGTTTGGAAATTTAACCGGTATCCGAGCCTTGAGCGCCACCTAGACTAGAGTCATTTGTGTAAATTGTCTCATAATATTTTTTAATCTATATTTTTCCTCTAAAGTGCCTACTTAGGGCCTGTTGTTTGATCAGTACTTAAAGTTACTATAGTTAAATTTCTGTTGCAATGTGTTAACTATTTGTTATTTTTGCCATACATTTTAACTATTAGTTAGTTTAACCAATGATCAAACAGGACCTTAGAGCTTCCTGTAAGTTTTTTTTGGCAAATAACAAGCAACAACAATTCGAACTTCCGTAGAACTACCCGCAAACGAAAATGTTCAATGCCATGAATTAACAACCACCCATCATAAGGTTTCACGCACATCAAAATCGCTTTAAAATAACATTTTGAATGCGAAAAAACCTCAAAGGGTAAATGAAAAAATTTTTTTTAGATTGACCTGGTTGCAAATTGTAATTCTGTATGGTAACGTTGCGACCGATGGAACCTTTGCGGGGAGGGCGGGAAGGCTGGCGTTTCATCTTTGGCTCTTCCGCGTCATCGTAGTGAAGACCTTAGGTAAGGGTTGGTAAAATAAGGGTAAAAAAGCTTTCGAATAAGCTAACTTAAATGTGAAGGCAAATTCTGTGGTTTTATTGTCTACTGTTCCGACCCCGCAATCGCATTTTCTTTCTCCCCTCTCTATACTGTGTGATAGAAAGAAGTGGTAAAACGATTGTGATTCCGAGTACATTAGACAATAAAGCCTCTGGTTTTGTTAAAAAATTATTAACAAAAATTTAAGATCAAAACTGTGTTAAAGGGCAGAACGACAATTGCAGGTTGAAAAGCAACAAATTATACCGGTAAATCTTTTTTTTTTTACATAACCTCCTGAGTTTAAGCAAAAAAAAAAAATATAACAAATTATGTCAAAATCAAGTTAAAAAGTAATTTTACAGTTTGTCCTATATAAAGGACAAAATATTGAGTTGGTCGGGGCTTTACCTACTGCGAGCGGAGCGGGATCTGGTTAGGACTTCGTTTAACTAGCCACTATGAACTGCATAAGAAAAAACATATTTTTTCAGTATCCTTACCTTTAATGTCGTTCATGGTGAACCCGCTGCGCATGATCTGATCGATATGGGCCGGCATTTGCGCGTCCGCAGCTTCTTTCATTAGCATCTGTTGGCGTTCCTTGATCTCCACCCAGCGGCGGGCTTTCTCGTGTTCACTGGTGACGCATACAAATTTTAAGCTCTTAAGAATAACGTCAACCTTTCTTGATTGCCATTAAGTTTAAAATTCTTATATTAAAAATTTGACGCGGGCTCTCAGAAGGATAAATGCAAGGAAAGTTAATAAAATTCTATGACTGAAGTCATATTTCTATTTTTGTCCTTTATTTAGAACAAATGAAAAAAAAACTTACTCGATGAACTGCGAATGACAGATGACTGGTAGAGACAGCCTCAGAAACTCCCAGTTGGCCTTTTCCATGGTTTCAAACGTGTTATGTGATATTTTCAAGCATGGGGGTGTATCTGTGAATTGAATAGGTACATTTTTTAACATTACTTTTAATTTCAATTGTAATTTATTTGATTTCAGACGACAATAATCAAATTTAACATGGTCAAGCTATTTTTACTTAAGAGCTAGGTTTTTCTGGCAATAGCGCTACATTTTCTGAAATGAGGTTTTGATAGAACACATTAAGATTTGCTTCGGAAGTAAGTATGTATAATCTGCTTATAATTACAGATTTTTTCTACTAAAAAGGTCCCAATACATACTCAATTATAGTATATGCGTGTGAGATTTGTTAATTGATATTCAGAATGACAAACAGTCATATTAGATCAGAAAACTTACGAAGGTACGAGATCTTTACCTGAACCAGCGGGTATTCTGGTAACGTCAATCCTGGTGTCTATCATTTCATCCGTATTCTCAAATATAGGCTGATCCTTGGTGTACCAATGGGTAACATCTCTCTTCATGTTCCTGGATACAGAGAATAATACAAATGAAAGGTTTAGTTATAGGCTTCAAGGAAATGTTTATAGAAATTCCATAGAACAAGTAAAGAAATGTGCTTTTAAAATCACTATTTTAATTTTGAATTTGTACTATACAAAGATTTAATGTTCTTTTTTAAGTACGTATTAAATGAGTGATGCACAATTTAAAGTTTATTGGAGACATACTCGTAATTAAGAAAACGTATTACTTTTTTCTTCCTCTGTTAATACATGTATTTATTTTTTTATTTACTGTACATGTATTTTATTGATCAAATTGTACTAATATTTTACTTACACGCAGAAAGGTTCGTAGCCTTCTTGTAGACCACATGTTGTGAAAAACTTCAAAGTATTAACATCTTGGCCATAAGTCAACCTGGAAAAATATGTCCATTCATAGTCATACAAGTAGTACAAGCACAGGCCGATTAAAAGAACTGGCACGAATTGATTGAGTTGAGAATCTACGTATGCATCATAAAATGAATAAATACAGGTTGGTTCACACTAAGCGTTGATTGTGTTTTTAGAAAATCTCGTCTCATAACCACCATAACCATAATGTTTGAGAATCAGCGTAGCGTTTACAGTTATTACCTTGCTATATACAAACCTCAGAATTTCAATATAATTATTATTATAAAATAACTTTAACGCGTTTGAGTTTACCTGGCTTTCTGTCCCACTCCGAGAGTACAAGCCGGAACAAAATTGTCCCCCTGTACGTCAGCAAACGTGGTCTCTCCACCCAGGGCATCCATTAATAACTCGCCGTTTAACGAGAAGCCTGCGGAATAAATTGTCCGTATGATTAATCAAAATTGTCCTAAAAAAAGTACAGCAAAAAGTATGTTCTTTGTAAAGTCTTTCGTAATGGCGATTTGTAAATTTAACTATTTAAAAATTTAAGTGATGTATATAGCGTATATAGTTATAGATACATCATAAAAATAATAATGTCCCTATCGTTCGTATATAGGAACAGTAAGGGCATTGCTAAGATTTTTCTAGAACTACATTGTAAACGTATACTTTGGATAATATTATAAATATCAATACTATATATCAAGGACTTCCATCTAACCAAGGAAAGAAAAACTCCATATAAAAAATCAATACCACTTTTTTTTAACAGAAATACAAGTTACTGGTTTCTTTTTGGAATAAGAGACAAAAATAAAATGCTGAGCTTCATTTTATTGACAACAAACCTATTTTCAAGTTAGTACATTAGCTACCACGTCAAGCAAGGAAGAATACATAGTATTAGTTTCTAATGTTATAAAAATCTAATGCACAATGATAATTAGTTTGTTAGTTAAAATGTTAGATGTAATACACTAGGCAATATTATGAACAGTGTCGCTTAAAATTGTGATCATCATAAGTACAGCCACAAACTGATATTTCGGCGAGAAAATCCCAAAATTATTTTAGACTTCACTATCTCAAAAACGCCTAAAATGAATTGAATGAAACTAAGCTAAAAACTGTCGCGATTAAATTAACTTTCTATTTAACGCATTCAAATCGTGGCAAAACGTTTGGTAGTTATGAAACCACACAGAGACACAAACAGAAAACCTTAAATACCTTTTTTGAACACAGGGTCAGAAAGAACATCGTCAAATATTTTCTTATTTGGGTTCTATTTAAAATAATTGATCTTTCTACGATAATCTAATCTAACTCTAGATATACATTGGAACCGCAAGGGCTATAATAGCAAGCAGCTTATTTACACGTTCAAGAATAGAAGCTTTAGCTTATCACGCCAAAAGCATAAATTTTTACACTTACTAATTTTAATCTAACAAAGAAGTACGCTTGCATTTGTACTACTAAAAGGACACCTACAATAATTATGTACTTTCTAAATACAATGAGAAATTACATGATTTTCTATTAACAGACTTTTTATGGCTACAGCGGTAATTATTTACATTTTATCCAAATTATATCTAAAGAACACTGTTTTGGTAGTGTTTTAGTAATGAATCTACCGTGCCATGTGATATGTCAGTTTAATTCTACATGGTTCTACAATGTACTTCGTGACATTTTTAGCTGAAAGAAAAATCTTTTGCTGCAAGCGAAGCAATGCGGTGGCATAAGAAAAGTAATTTCTACTAACGTATAGAAGTATCTTAGTTCGGGAAACTAAAACTTACGAATTAGTAAATAATAGTTCTATATTGCTAATTACAACTGCTAAGTACAATTATAACTATTTATTTTCCATTATCCACAAGTGACATTATCATTATATAATATGTAAGAATGATAAATAGGGACACTTTATACGTTAGTATTTGTTATTTTTCTTATGGTGGTGGTAATTTTATTAGAAGCAAAATCCGGAAATAAAAATTTGGAAGCTTTTTTTTTACTTTTGCGACCATGAAGTATGGTGGTACTTTTTATATTTTTTAATCTATTATTAATTTTTTTTACTAGTTTTAAATACTCCACTCCCAAAATTTATTAAAATCATTATGTACAGAAAAAAACTTTTTATTAAAGAATCAAAAAAAAATATAAACGCTTTTCTAAGCATCGTGCAAATCAGTGAAATATTTTTTCTGTGTTTTAAAGCATACAGATAACGTCATTTATATAGGACAAAATAAAAAAAATCCAACCAAAACGACGCAGTCGCAACATCAAAACATTTCAAAACCGCATTTACTTATCGTCTTATCGATCAGATCTAGGAACACGCCGACTACGTCTCCCACCGCCCATTGCTTGCCGAACGATTCTGAACTACCGCTGTACACTTTTTCCTCCTTGAAATAATAAATAATATAACATGATATATGCGGCTAGGACCAAAAGTTTTACTTTGAAAAAACCGCAGTTTTCTTTGTAAAAAAAAAAACAATTTTCAGCATTTTTTTTCAATTTGACTTAACAATTTAAGGACAACGATTGATAACATGGACTCCAACAAAATATTCATTGCTTTATCACAATATGAGTAGGTACGTTTGAAACATAAACTGTTGTTTTAAGACATCTTGTTTAACTGACACAAATCTATTCTAAAAGGATGATACAAGATACTAACACCGTCATAATTCTGTCCTTTGTAACAGTGGCTACACAGTAGGATACATAAAAATATTGATAGAGGATAGAAAACAACACATAAATACATTTAAACACAAAAGGGATGTGTTGAACACTTTGGTCCTTATTAAAAACGAGTATTGTTACCACATGTTAAACATTTATTACTAACATTAAGATGCTTCTCTGACGGCAAAATGCCTGTTAATTTTGTTCTTTATAAAGGACATTTCACCTGAAATACAAGTCACTGTAAATTTTGATAAAAATAAATACCTAATAAATAACTAAACTTAATTTTACTTCAGATTTTTATTGTCATTTCATTAGGCCAGATTTTTATAACCATTTTTTAATCAGAGAAACATCAGCGCCCCTTGTGTGGCAACTCACTAATGGTCATGTCGATGACATCTAGGAAGCAGCCGACAATGTCGCCGATTTTGAATTGAGCGCCGAAGCTGTCGTTCGAGCCACCGTGTACTTTAACGCACTGCGTTTAATATTTCATTTAATACAAAACACAATATGTTGTTACTTAATAAGTAAATAACGTTTCCTTGCCAAAGTCAAAAAATCAATTCCTCAAGTGATTTCAAAAATAGTAATTGAAATTAGAATTTTCTGATGATTCGTCTTTTAGAAAGGACACATAAACCTATATCTCGTGATCGAATTTCGTTTTAAAAGTTTATAATTTGTTTTTACTTGGTAGGATTCCAAAATGTGAAATTTTGAATCGCTAAGTTCTCTTACCTAATATTCAATTCAATATCTTCCAATAATCGGCTAATAGTAAAGTAGCCCATTAAAATTATAAATTTTTAAAAGTTTACGTAATGTAAAGAAGTTATATTTGAGAGTTTTTAAACAGACGTTCGTCAGATGCCAGATTTTGCTGAAAAATCCTCAGAATTTACTCTACAAGAAAGAAATGAAAACGTTAATACTTACATTGTAACCGTCAAATGCCCAAGAGTTCTCATCTTGGCCGAGCATCATGCCGGGCGCCATATCAGCATGAGCCCAACCCACCTAGAAAATTATTGTCTTTTTAAATGAGAAAAGAAAAATAGATAAGTCAAAATTAAAATATCCGCAAAATATAAGGCAAGTACTTTTTTCCGAGTACTGCCTTTTCGCAACGCAACGTTTGGCAACCTGTTTCATTTCGCAAAATCTAAAATTGTAAATATTTCAGGATTTAATTCAGAGCCATCGTGTAGAGGAACCCTTTAGGTTAGGTTAGGTTACTTTTATAAAAATCCTGATATATTTACAGTTTCAGAAATATTTAAAGTTGGGAAATTAAAAGTTGCGAAATAAAACAGATCGCTAAACGTTTTTCGCCGAAACATTAGTAAACCACTTTTTTGACAGTAGATAAAAATTATTTTCTGCAAATAAAAACTAAAAAAATAAGAAAGCTTGCAGGGAATACTTCCATTACATAAATTAATCCCGTTATTTTGTTGCATTAATTAGGCTGGATTTATTGTGACTTGAAAATACAGAGGTCTATGTAACATTATCAGGCCGCTGTACTTCGAGTTTGTTGTCAGCAGAAATCTGTTTATTACCATATTAATTTCCATCATTGACACTTCTTAACATTAAAGTAAGTATTTAACGCTATCGTCAATTTCTTGACCAATTTGCTCACCCGCATGGGCCCCGCCGTTAGAATCTCAAACTCGAAGTACCACTTTCCGGAACTGACAGCGTAGTTTTGTTCGGCGCGGTACGTCCGGAAGTCTGCTTGCTTCTGCTTTGAGGCTTCAAGAAGCAGCGCTGAAACGAAGTCATGAGTTATTTTTCATCGTGTTCTCAGAAAATATTATTAAAAGAGATAATGTTCGGGGCTAACTTCGTTTGTATGAAAACTAAAGATAGTATAATATTGTTGCTAATAGTTTGGTCGAGTTGTTGCGACTTATTCTTCCGTTGTGGTGATAGTTGTGGGATGGTAATGATCTTACGTCAGTGAGAGTAAATTTTTTTTTTTTCAACAGACAGCATTTATTTTATTTATTTCCATAAATTAAATTGGAATTAATAGGCACTTTCTGTAGTGATTTATGTGTTGCTTATATTACTTATTGCTATTTCTTTGCATTCCACACAAGTTTTCCCAAAAATATTTTTAACTTGAACGTTTTAGAATACCATATTTTGACGTGAATACTTTTCTTCATTGGAAGAAAAAAAATTAAATAAAATGTTTACAAAACGTTTCGCTCGATACGAAATTGTTCTTTATATAGGACGTTAGGTTAATTAATTACCTTCATGCTGTTCTCCAGTGGGCGGATCCAAGTTGTATCCATATACTAGTAAAGTACGAACGGTCTCCGACGCGGTGTCTCGATTAGCCTTTTTAATGGCGTCGTCCACTTTTGGGTACGGGACCAAGTGGGGGGAACGGTGCATGTCGGGATCCTGTAAATTGATAAATGCTAAATAATTATCATAAAAAAATAATTCTAATTGCATTGCTGCACTTAAACACGGTTCTGGCAGAAAATCAGCGCTGTAGGCGTCTAACGCTTCAGCATAATGCTGAGTCAGCGACCGTTTCACTTTCGCGGGGACACACAAAATTGTGTATATATTTGTGTAAATTTTGCTGTATATGTGTGTCTTTTGTGTTAGTGAATAAATGTCTTCTTTCTTTCTTTCTTTCTTTCAAACAGAGGCAACAGATTTACATTAAAATTATTTTCATTTTTCACATATAAAATTGGAAATTCAACGAATTTATGATAAATGGCAGTAAATTGTTTCTCTTTGACTGTGGTATTAAATGTATCGATAAGCCAACCATATTAAAATTTACACTTTGAAAGGCAATTTGTATAAAAAATTTAACACAATTTCTAACTTGTCCAACTGTTTTTCTTGTTTGACATTCAATTTCAAATTATGATATTAATAATTTGACGTGTGTCTTACGAGACTATATAATAAATATTATAAAAATAAACATAATTGGATTTCTTAACTATAAAGATTTGTTTACGAAAGGCATATTTGAAAGACTACTGAATTATTATAAGTTGAACAGTAAAAGAATATTGAAAATCATAGCATATGCCCTATAAAAAGCACAATTGAAAGTTCATCTAAAACACTATTTCTACGAAGCAAACCCTCTATTTTGAAGTTGATTAGTAAAGAATATAAAAAAAAAATCTTGCAAAGTTCTTCCTTCTTCATTTGGTGAATTCCACAAACGCAATGTGCTGTGACCCTCACACCTAATAATACTCAGTCGATACTAAGTGTGAGAGTCCCAGCCACTGAATTTAGGACCATTCCGCTGACTTCCCGTTGATTCTAGAAGCAGTACCAAGTAAGGAGCTGAAAAGATCTTCTGTAGCACAAACAACAACAAACTTTTGTGGTTATCAAAAATTGTGGTGCATCTTAATTTGATTGCTTAATAACGATATCTCTTGTCCGGGTGAGCACCGAACTCGGTATAGTACCGAAAATTTCTCGATGAGGGCTACGGTGTAGATGTCGCTAGCGTCACTGCTTAAGTGGCTATATAAGAAACAAATAATCTGAGATATGTGATGCATAGGGGAATTTCGTGTCTGTACCGTTGTCCAGCAGTGGTGTAGCGGTATAGCACGCGGCACGGAATGCCGAGGACCTGGGTTCTATTCCCAGTGCTGGTCTTATTTTTCTGATTTTTCTATGCATCTATATTTCAGTTTGTATTTTCGAATTAGGTTTTACGGTATAACCGTAAAAGTAAAAATTTGGAATTAAATAACAAATACAAAAAGATTCCAAAAACCAATCTTAATAGACTTTCTTTTACACAGGACTAGTGTCTACTCACCTCGTTGAGGCCATAAGTCCATCCCTGCTGTATGCGCTCCCTGGCCCATAGGTTGTGAGTGTTCTCCGCGAGCTGGTCGACCAGTTCGTCCATCTTCGGTGTCAGGGTGACAGCGCTCAGGTCTAGTGGTGCAGGTTTGTAGCCGTTGGACTGTCAACAAGCAAGCGTTCAGAATTGTTATAAAAACCACCTAACCGCGAAGTTTTCTATAAGATAACTGCTAAAAATTTCAGAATTTTTTACGGTTTCAGTGGAAAAAAAATACGATAAACAATAATTCTGACAAATATCATTATTTATGACTTGCGAAAATTACGTGAACTTTGGCGAGTCCCCAACCAACCACTAAAAAATAAAAATTATAAAAAATAAGTTGTACAGTCAGCTGCAGAGAAAGGGTACCCCCCTGTAATGGCGGTAAGTATGGATACCGCCGTTACAGGGGGGGTACCTTTTCTCTGCAGCTGACTGTACCTAGTACTCAATCTTGAGCAAATTTTAATGATAATTTCTGAGCATTATACATAGTTATTAACCCCCTTCCAGCCTTCTGCCGTTAAAGATAATCGTTGTCCATGGATACACATTAGACACTGACCTGCATGAAAGGCTCGTTCGGTAGACGCACGTTGCGAATGCGCGCCGGCGGCTTGTCCAAGCTGATGTAATAGCCCAAGGCTAGGATTGTCCTGTAGGAAGAACAAGTTCACTTGTTAGCAAGCTTGCATAAAATTTTGTCCTTTTTAAAGGACTTAAAACGGATTAGTAGGTAGCGCAAACAGAAAAATATATTGTAATTTTTTTAGTCTGGCTTTCAATTAGGTACGTACTTATTTATTTTTATTATTTTTGTGTTTTTGTTTGTTCTATTATTTTTTTATAAGAAGCTTTTCATCCCTAAACCCAACTTATCCCAATAAATGTAATGGGATTTCGACTGCCATAATTTTATAAGTCATAATGTTATGTTTGTCATTATTTTTGTTAGTTATAATTTTTTTCCTGCTGAAACCGTACATTTTTCAGAAATTTGATGACCATTTAGGTCATCGTATAAAACTCTATAAAGTTAAGTTAGGCTGTTTTATAACAATTCTGAAAAATAAATGGTTTCAGACAAAAAAAGACTTATGACAAACATTACATTATGACATAAATAAATAAATATCATGGGAGGCCTGTATTTGTAATTTGCCATACGATTAAATAAATGGGACACTTATTAATTAACCTAGTACCAAACTAAGCAAAGCTTGTACTATGGACACTAGGCAATGGATAAACATACTTATATAGATAAATATTGGACGTTTGAGCCGGGTACGACGCGGAATAGTGGGGTTTAGGTTATAGGTTAGGTTTTAGTTTATAGTTTTTCTATAGTTTTAAGTTGATATTATTATTATTTTTGTATTCTTTCATTAATAAAAAAATTGATAAATACATACTTAAATACATATTAAACATCCAAGACCCGAGTACAAACATTCGTATTCTTCATACAAATATCTGCCCCGGCCGGGATTCGAACCCGGGACCTTAAGCTTTGTAGTCAGGTTCTCTAACCCCTTGGCCACCAAACACATGACTAACAACTACCAAATTTCCAGTCGATATAAGTAGATCCAAATGAAACTAACTTCACACTAACGCCATCTAGCGATATTCTACCAGTCAGTATTCAAACCTCACTAAATCCCAATAAGTTAGTTACTTGAGTGTCTGCACAGCTAGTTGAATGTCATAGCGTTTCTCAGCAGCTGGCAATCTCTCGAATGGCACCAGACATGGATGTATCTTATGCAGGTCCTCCCGTTGGTCACCATACAACCAACCGGCTTCGATCTGAGAAGACATAACACCATTTCATCAAAAATATACACCATCGTCATCGTCAAAGGCGGGTCGATCAACTTTTTCTTGCCACTCGTTGCTATAGTTACGGTCTCCTGAGTCACTCTTTAAACCGTAAGTTTATAGATTAAAATATACCAAACATGCATTTTTGTGGTCGTTTTAAGCCCCTTCTAGATAGATAGATAGATAGATAGATATAATCTTCTATTATTGGTCATTTAATAAGCATGTTAGTATAATGTAACACAACATTTCTTCTATAAAACTGTACTACTTTTGTCCCCTGGCTGACGGGACAGAATAACAGCAAGAAATAGTTGATCCACCCGGCTACTACACCTAATCATTCCTGACGGCTAAGGTGTGAGGTCAGTTTTTCCGGAACGCTATAATCTGGACATCTTTAAGGTCAAAGTGAACAGCCACCTTCTAGGCAAACGTGTACCATCTTAGGCCTCATCTCCGCCTTCTATTAAGCGAGATTGTGGCCGTACGTAAGCCTATTTTTTATAAAAAAAAATCTAAGAAAAACAAATGTGATAATACCAGTCTTACATCTCTATTCTTACCTTATTCATTGCCCACATTTCATGAATGTTTTCAGCCAGCTTATCTCTGATCTGCTCCACGTAAGATGGCAACGTAATCTGAAAAACAAATAATTAGTTAATCCTTCTTGTTTTTTATTTACAATAAAATTTATGTGGAAAAAACCTGTGGTTTTGTACCTATAGTAACGCATGCATATTTACTTAGGTCATAGTGGCAAGTAGACAAAGTTTTTAAAAATGACCAGATTGTCCACCACCCAAATGATCCGCTAGTAAACGGTTATGTTGAAAGCTAGAACAGAGCATTAAAATTGTTCTATTTTTTACATGCTACTTATGGTGCCGATCTTTTCTCTTTCTCTTGTTTCTTTGTATTTCAGTTTTTTTCTCTTTCTACTTTGTACGCCCAGTGATTATGTAGACTAAAAGGGCTTGCAGTCTTCTTGGCAACATCATCATCATCATATCAGCCGAAAGACGTCAACTATTCTACTTACCTAGGTCTTCCCCATAAACCTCCAATCGTATCCAGATCATCCGTCCATCTTATCAACTTGACTGAACTTGGTAGTTCAGATAATCCTCACTAGGGTCATCCATAAATTCACACATTCAGAGAGGAGGGGGGTTTGCGACACAGAAGCAAAATAATTGCTACTTTCACAGCAATATATGTAAGAAGAAAAAAAACCGTGGCGGATTTGTGGGTTGGCCTATCGGCTCTGAAGCAGAGGACCGTGAAAACATCGTGAGGAACCTGCGAAGCAATTCAATGGTGCATGTGAAGTTCCCAACCCGCACTGGGCCTGCGTGGGAACTATGGCCCAAGCCATCTCGTTCTGAGAGGAGGCCTGTGCCCAGCAGTGGGACGTATATAGGCTAGGATAATGATGGTGTGTGACAAAGGGGGGCACTAAAAAAAGGCGATGAAATTACTGGCACGTGAGGTATCCCATCATAGGCCTCTAGGCTGGTAATGCGTCTGCAATACCCATGCAGATGTTTATAGGCGGTGGTGATCTCTTACAATCAGGAGATCCACTTGCTCGTTTGCCATTCAGTCGAATAAAAAAAAACACCTTCTGTAATCTAGTCCTTACTTCTTTCTGTAAAAATGCCCGGAAGAGATCGTTCTTAAGCGATAAGGCCTTACCGTGTTATTTTTTCTACTTGTCTTCTGTATCGCTTACTATTCTGGTGTACAATAAAGAGTCATTGTATTGTATTGTTTTGTATTTTCAGGGCGAATCGATTTTTTTTTATCGATTTTGATTTTTTTTTTTAATTGCTGTGGCGTACTAACGATGGCCTTTAGACAGCGCCACAAGCCCTTACCAGTGTCGTATCCACAGGCGTTGGCACAAAAGCGGTGTCATCCTGCAACAACGGCGGGCCAGCGAGCGCGCGCTTGGCCAGGTTGCCGAAGTAGAAGCAGGGCTCCAAGCTGAGCACTTGTTGGGGGTTCAGGGACTCCACGAGGGGGGAGTAGCCTTCTGGAGCTGCGTAGCGGAGCCGCCCGTGCTCGCCGCCGAGGAGGAATCGGCAACTGATAAAAAAGGTCTGTTTAACTACCGTTTGGGTTGCGTACTGGGATGGAAGAGAATAGATGAACAATGTAGGTAGTTAATATTATTTAATATCACACATGTGTGTTATAGAAAAGTTCAGAATGTGGGCTAACCAGCCGGGAGTCAGGGCGCGTTGGTAGGCGCGTGGCAAGTAAGGAGGTTGTGTACCGACTAGCGTCCGTTGGCCGCGGGCCCCGCGTGGTTAGCTAGAATGCTGAATACACAATATGTGGCAGGGGTGTCGCCACAGTCTGCATATTTCACATGAAAACACAAGCTGAAACATGGATGCTCAGAAAAACCAGTAAAATAGACCAGCGCTGGGAATCGAACCTAGATCCTCAGCAATCCGTGCTGCGTGCTATTCCCCTACACCACCGCTGGACAAGAGACTAGATACGAATTTCTCCTATACACCAACATTTCAACTTGCATCTTTTCATAGTCACTTTAGCAGCGACACTAACGCCATCTATGTCACTAGTTTCTCATCGAGATACATTTTACATCCCCATCGGAATTATCCGCTCATCAGGGACAAGAGATGTCGCTATTAAGCAATAAAATTAAGATTACTTTTTGGAATCTTTGTATTTTTTATTTCAACTCCAAATTTTTGTTACTTTTACGGTCATCCCGTGTAAGTCTAAATTTTAGACTTTCACGGGATGACCGTAATAATAATAATAATAATAATTTATTAATTCAGACAACTTGATCCAAAATTTTGTTAGTATTATCCTTAAGACTATGTTAGTAATAGTAACAAAAATTCTCCAAAAAGTAATCTTGATAAAAAAGGGTAAAAACTTAAGCTTGTGTACGAAAAAACGCACTAAAATGATGGTAAGAAAATATTTTGGTCCGACAGTGTCCACGTCATTTTTTTTTTTTGCTTCGACAGGGGCATAGAAACTGGTCCTACATACCTGCGTTGCTCTACATAACGTAATAGCAACACAATGCTGAGTGAGATATTTCGATTGTACTATCAGCCAAATAAGAGGTCTATCAATTTTTAAACAAATTCCTATCAAACGAATATGTCGCTAAAGTCGAACTTTCAAGTTGACAGACACGTCTATTGGCATTAAAGAAAGAAAAAGAAAGAAAGAAAATAATTTATTTATAACATCAATGATACATTAAGGTTAGGAAAAACAACAATAATAAGTGTTGCCGCTATATTATTGTTTTATGACATGCAAACGATTATCAACTTTAAGGTGATAGACCACATATTTGGCTGATGGTACACAATCAAAACGATATCGTATTATCTAAATTTAAGTAAATAAATAAATATAAAAATAAATATCATGGGACAATTGACACCAATTGACCTAGTCCCAGACTAAGCAAAGCTTGTACTATGGATACTAGGCAACGGATAGACATACTTATATAGATAAATACATACTTAAATACATATTAAACACCCAAAACCGGAGAATAAACATTCGTATTCTTTATACAAATATCTGGCACGGCCGGGGATCGAACCCGGGACCTCAAGCTTCATAGTCAGGTTCTCTAACCACTAGGCCATCAAGTTGTTTGAAATGGTCACATAACAAAAGTAGCCCATTTATGCGAAAGTAACACCATAACCATGGGGTCAGAGGCATCCTGTATATTGCATAGCATAAGTACAAAAATATAACTTCAATAAATAAATACCTGAGTTTACTCGAACAGCTGATAACAGGGAAGAACATTCCTTCCAAGTTGAAGTTTGTGAAAGAGCCGGTGACCCTTATGCCATTGAACATAAAGTTGATAATCGGCACTGTAAGGTCCAACGCACAGCCGATTACGTCACCTAAAAAACAAATGTAGGTAATTGATTTCATGATTTAAATTTGCCGTGGTGGACTAGTGGTTTGACCTATCGCCTCTTAAGCAGAGGATCGTGGGTTCCAACCCCGACTCGGATCTCTGAGTTTTTCGAAATTCATGTGCGGAATTACATTTGAAATTCACCACGAGCTTTAAAACATCGTGAGGAAACCTGCACAAATTTGCGAAGCAATTCAATGGTGCGTGTGAAGTTCCCAATCCGCACTGGGCCCGTGTGGGAACTATGGCCCAAGTGGGACGCATATAGGCTGAGATGGATTTAAATTTGAGTGATTAATGGGCTAATTTTTTAAAGCTCCTTTAATTTTACCGCTGGAGATTGCGTTACCAGAAAGCTGGTTCCATTATTTTGAAAATGAAAACTCACTCATTTTAAATGATAACAAAACGGATAACTCACGTTATGTTTTTATACAACACAATAGGTTAAGTTAGGTTTGTTCTATGAAAGTTCAGAAAAAAAAGGTTTAGAGAAAATCGTGAGTTGGCAAATGAAACAGGCAAATGAAAAATTGACGAAGTGATCCGACAGAGAACCAAAGTTATCGACATAGCCCACCGCATTAGCACGCTGAAATGGCAATGGGCCGGCCATATAACCCGAAGAACTGATAACCGTTGGGGTAGACGAGTTCTTGAGTGGAGACCACGGATCGGCAAACGTAGCTTAGGACGTCCTCAGACTCCGTGGAGCGATGATCTTCGCAAGGTGGCTGCCAAGAGCTGGATGAGAGTGGCCGAGGATCGCGCTCAGTGGCGTGCCATGGGAGAGGCGTATGTCCAGCGGTGGAAGAACATAGGATGATGATGACGATGAAATGAAAAATTTGGGAAATACGAGTTGGGAAAAGGCAGAGAACCCTACCTTTTCTTATGTACGGCTCGTCGGCGTAATTCTTATTGACGGCGGTCTTCCGTCCGCCGGACCACAGGTGGGCGCCGTCGAAACCGAACGAGTAGAGGTCGTCGCCCACCCCGTTGCCCCCCCACTTCTCGCCGCCACCCGGGTACGGTACGTACCTTTAAAAAAAAGTTTTTGTCAAAATTTCAAATAATCGCATGTGGCGACAGCCCTATGCATTGTATTCGTCAGCATTTTCGGTTCAGCCACGCGGACCGGACTCGCCGGCCGGCAGTCGGTCTTACACCTCGATACAGAACACGCGACTAGCTCGCGCCCCGACTCCCTCCGCCTGGCTAGAACTATTCACTGTATATTGTGTTAGTATATTAATTCAAGTGTACTAATAAACTCTAGTTAACTACCCAAGTTGTGCCTAAATTTCATCTCCCACTAAGATACACGAAAGGTAGTGGTAGTTAAACGCACTCGCACATGATACCGACACAATTCGAAATATTCACATTTCAAAAATAAACTTTGTATAAAACAAACATGATTGAGTTTTAAATGAGAACATTTTGAATTGTGTCGGTTTTCTAAATGTGCGCGTGATATTATTTCCACGCGTCCTCGAGATAAAGGGTGTTGACAGACAGACAGACAACAAAGTGATCATATAAGGGTTCCGTTTTTTCTTTTAAGGTAGGGGACCCTAAAACATAATTATTATTTTTTAAATTTGTTTTTAATTTCTTTAGTTGTATTCTGTAGTTTTTAAGTATTTTATTTGTAATCATTTTATTTTTAAAAAATTACTTTCTGCCAGATTTCTTGCGGCGCATTGTTCTTGGCAACTATGGTCTTTCCGAAAGCGCCGGTAGTTTAAAAAATTACGAGTAAAAG
Organism: Choristoneura rosaceana; assembly: GCA_037349165.1. NCBI lineage: Eukaryota > Metazoa > Arthropoda > Insecta > Lepidoptera > Tortricidae > Choristoneura > Choristoneura rosaceana. The sequence continues at coordinate 4,518,559 of JAZBNJ010000007.1, forward strand.
TGCCCATTGCAGCCTTTTACTGAATAAATGATTTTGATTTTTTGATCGAAATCCGTTTTAGAGCTATGATGCCACAGATAGACAGAAAGTCATTGGATGCGATTCTACGCGCACGTCGGCTAAATTGTCTAAATCTAAATTTTCTAAATTTTAATTGACATTTAGACGGCTGATTTAACAAGTGCTATTCCAGAAAGTCACGCTGACCGGCTAGATAGATCGGCTAAGATAAGAAACGTCAGATTAAATTAGCGTTGTCATTTGATTATGACAGGTGCTCATAGAATAGCAAAGTGATTTAGCGACGTCTAAATAAAATTAGGAATTTTAGCGGCCGCTATAGAATCGGGTCCATTGGCCTCAAACTTATAACACCCCTGTTACATGTCTAATTAGAATCAAGCGTCTATTTACCCAGCAGTGTTGGCCCATCCGATCCTCAGATGTGGCATCATGTGTGTTGTCTTCTCTATGTGGTCCATGGTGACTTCGAAATACCACTTCTGGTACACAGCCGACCCTTCCACGCGCCCGACGAAGATGTTTGGACGTACACTGAAAAAAAATACAGTTTGGTACATAAATCGTTCATTTACTTAAGATTCTCTCCGGCCTATAGAACATATTTCACTATTAAATGCAAACGGTTATCTGAAACAATTACGAAACAAACAATCGGCTACGTAACTCTGCATTTTCTTCCTACTGATAACTCGGCGAAACAAATGATAAGCGTAACGAAATTATACGAAACGTTACTCGGTCAAAAGAAAGGTCTGCCAATAGTTGTCTGCGATTCTAAATTTTTCATCCATTCACCATTATTGGCTTCCGATTATCATTACGTATTTATTAGGTCGAGAATGTTAGGGCGGTATTAATACCGGGTTGATATTGCATGACACAGGAATTTACCGCGCTGTTATTTGGGTAGGGTCACGAGCGTTTTGCCCGCCTATTGACATGACATTAACTATTTGCGTCAATTTTTGATACAAGTAGTTTCCCTTTTAAGTGAAGTATTCATCCTCATATTAGTAGAAACGGGCCATCGTTCGTATGCATCAATATTCATAACACACTGGAACGAGCGGGCAAAACGCTTGTGAACCTTACCCATTTCGAAGTCATTGGGGCTAATTGGGCTAAATAACAGGTTCTTTTTTATCATTTTTTTTTTATTTGATTGGAAGGCAAACGAGCAAGTGGGTCTCCTGGTGGTAAGAAATCTTCACCGCCCACAAACATCTGCAACACCAGGGGTATTACATATGCGTTGCCAACCTAGAGGCCTAAGTTGGAATACCTCAAGTGCCAGTAATTTCACCGGCTGTCTTACTCTCCGCGCCGAAACACAACAGTGCAAGCACTGCTGCTTCACGGCAGGATTAGCGAGCAAGACGGTGGTAGCAATCCGGGCGGACCTTGCACAAGATCCTACCACCTGCAAAGTCGGTATTGTGCAGCCGGTAAAGTCCTGTCGGTTTTGTTGAGTACACGCCATCATACCCACCTGGAGACATGGTCGACCAGAGCAGTCTGCAGCAGCAGATTCTTCCCTGGCAGCAGATAGTCGCAGATGTTGTTTTGAGAGGACCGTACCGCCACGCCGTTACCCACGCACAGGGAACACAGCACGTCCAGCACTTTAGGGTCGCGTCCGTGCTTCTCCAGTAGAGATATTATCACTTTTATGTGTTCATCCTGCGAAATAGAGTTTTATAGGTACATCCATACTAATTATAAATGCGAAAGTGTGACCGTAACGGAGCGACGGATCGACGTGATTTTTGGCATAGAGATAGTTTATGGGCCCGAGAGTGACATAGGCTACTTTTTATCCCGGAAAAATGCACAGTTCCCGAGGGAACAGCGCGCGTTAACCGAATTCCACGGGGTTGCCAACCTAAAAGCCTAAGATGGGATACCTCAAGTACCAGTAATTTCACCGGGTGTCTTACTCTTCACGCCGAAACACAACAGTGCAAGCACTGCTGCTTCATGGCAGGATTAGCGAACAAGATGGTGATAGCAATCCGAGCGGACCTTCCACGAGGTCCTACCACCTGCAATGATATTCCTAGGAATTCCACGACCAGGCGGTTGCCATCTTACTCACTAATCCTGCCGTGAAGCAGCAGTGCTTGCACTGTTGTGTTTCGGCGTGGAGAGTAAGACAGCCCGTGAAATTACTAGCACTTGAGGTATCCCATCTTAGGCCTCTAGGTTGGCAACGCATCTGCAATCCCCCTGGTGTTACAGGTGTTTATGGGCAGTGGCGATCTCTCATCATCAGGAGACCCACTTGCTCGTTTGCCTTCGTGTCGAATAAAAAAAAATATCCCTAGGAATTCCACGACCGCGGCTTTTACAATCGCACGACAATCTGTCCAACGGTTTAATAGTCCTAAGTGCGATTATGTTTGTGGTTGGCAACGCATCTGCAATCCCCCTGGGGGCCTACCACGATCTTTCCTAAACGATCCAAACGCAGAGCAGTTCAATTTAGGCACCTAAACTGAACCGTCGAAATTGGAACCACGACCTTTATTTCTCAGAACTGAATCTCAATCGCTTACAAGCGAATGAAAGACCGATATTTTCTCTGATATATGTATCGCTATCGCCGAACCTCACTTGAAATGAATCACAAAAGTAACTTCGTAGTACGAAATAGCGATGCAGTTCAGTTTAGAGCTTAAATTGAATCGTATCAAGAGAGCGTGGTAGGCCCCCTGGTGTGTCTCACGGTAATTTCATGTTCACCATCCATTACTTACCCGCATCATGTTGAGCGCTTCAGGCGAGTCAATCAGCACGCAATGGAGCACGTCGAGCATGCCGGTACCCTCTCCCGACGCCTGCGAGCCCAGACGCGAGAACAGCCAGTTGAGCCGGTTCGAGTTGGCGAACTGGGCGCAGTTGGTGTGGTTGCCTTTGATTATGGCGGCTGAGGGAGGAATATTTAATGAAATGAAGAGAAAAAAGTTTCAGGACAGACAAATAAATAAATAAATAAATATCATGGGACACTTGACACCAATTGACCTAGTCCCAAACTAAGCAAAGCGTGTACTATGGACACTAGGCAACAGATAAACATACTTATATAGATAGATAAATACATACTTAAATACATATTAAACATCCAAGACCCGAGAACATTCGTAATATTTATACAAATATCTGCCCCGGCCGGGATTCGAATCCGGGATCCTCAAGCTTCGTAGTCAGGTTCTCTAACCACTCGGCCATCCGGTCGTCAAAATAATAGGTAAAAAATAAACATACAAGATAGTATAGTGGGGCGCCGTCTTCATGAGAGATGGTCTTGACCCCCGCTCTGGGTCGTTTCTGGTGCAAAGGTTGTTTGTCGCGGTTCAACGCGGCAACGCGGCGAGTGTAATGGACACCTTTGCACCAGGTATGACGCGGGGCGGTTTATTTAACTGAGTTTTTGTCTGACCTTAAAAAAAGATACTATATAACTAATACTTTAGTGCAAAACAGCGTTGCAGCTTGCCGCAACATACTGCAGCTGAGGGGGCCCAATTTATACTATTCGATTTTTTTTTCATTTTATTATTTCTTCCTAACGTGTTTTTCTGTATATCGAATATGTGTAAATAAATATGTGTCTCTCTCTCAAAAGAAAAGGCAAACTTTACACCCTTCTATAAATGAGTCTAGCTTGCGATTGGCATTTAGATATTTATCCGGATTCGATTTGTGGCATTCGAATATGGCGGATGTAATCAATATTTAATTTTGCTACTTCTGTTTCTTTGGCTAGTTGAAGTATAATTTTGATAGTGTTTTATGCGGCGATTAACCTTAACAGGGAACAGTACCACGTGGTTTCTGGAATTTTACTATCAAGTTGCAAAAACTACAATCACCGTACAACGTTGCCTCTCGAAAGAGAATACTGAGACACTGGCGAAATTGTCCTATTAATTAGGACAGAAAGCCAACTTTTAAAAGAGAAGAAGGAGAAGAGTATTTATCCAATCACAAGCGTGACAGAAATGTCAAACGTGATACTAACGCCATCTAGCGATATTTCGTCTGTCGAAAACCCCTCATTCGACTTACCCAACAGCTGATACAAATATCCAGAGATCATCTCCCAGCTCTGCCCGGACTCGTCTCCCGCGAGGAACCCGGCCAGGAACCCCTGGGACGTGATGACGTTGATCTTGTCGATAGCCTCCAGGATCAGATTGAGGATGCCTTCCTCCTGGAACAGGTCCTGCCGGTTGCGGAGGGCGCGGAACTTGTTCTGCTTCTCTTCGTGTTCTGAGAAATACATCAAACATTAATAAATACGAGTACCACTAATAATGGGAAAGCTTGCGAGCATGTCCGTTATTCTTGTTGCGTACTAAATCGATTCTATCGATATAAGTATAGCATCATCATCATCATCATCTCAGCCTATATACGTCCCACTGCTGGGCACAGGCCTCCTCTCGGAATGAGAGTATAGCAACACCAGTTTTTTTTTAATATTTTTACACTGTTGACATTTGCCCCTTTTTTGTGCGTGTCAGTAGCATGATTATAACGTCATAATAATATGCTATGATGTTCTACTACGACGACTTTAGAAAGTCACTAGACACTAAAATATTTTTTTTCTAGAAAAAGATGCAATCGATGATTATTCATTCGTTTAATTTACCAGTTTTGTATCACGTACTACCTATGTTGTTTAATTTCTATTCCACGAAGATTCCCTCACAGCTTTAAAACATAATGGCGGGGGAGAGGTATGAACTTAGCTTATTTTTGCTGACACGGAAGAGGGAGAAATGAAAAACTACTGAAATATGGATGTTGATACCATCATTGAACTGACGTACTTTTTATGAGCTGTCAAAACACAATTCTCCCATAGAGTTTCAATGGCAATAGCGACTTATGACGTCATTATCCGGCAACTCAATCAACTAACTATTTATTTGTTTTAAAGCAACAAAAAATCTAATTTTACAGTAAATCGAAAATTAATCTTGTTTTCAGGGCTAAAATAAAGCGTTTTGTTACTGGAGTTGTGCCTTCGAATTATTTTTTAATGGCGTCACATCCCTTGCTGCTTACGTGATACTTGAATGACCTCTTAGGCGCAAGCCAAACAGAAGAGACGTGGGATGAGGGCGCGTCGCAGTCGCAGCGCCTCTTTCATTAATTTTCGTGCTAAATTTATAGAAACGTCGCGATCCAAAGCAGACAGAAGAGACGAAGCGGAGACGCCCTCGCCCCGTCTCCATCCCGTCTGCGACACGCCTCCGTACGTCTCTACATTATGGCTTGCGCCCTAGACAAAACAATGATGGTAAGAGGAGTCATTGGACTTCTCAGTCACTCAAACTCAACTTACCCATATCTTCGTCGGGTTGCGCGAAGTAGTTGATCAGATCTTCGAGGCACATCACCATCTCGCCGAGATTCACCGAAGCGAAGAACATGGAGTGGCGGCGGTTGCCCTGCAGCGTTTCAAGGCCACTGGAAGAGTATTTTAAAAACATAAATATAATTTATTTCATGCCAGCAACAAATACTTGTTACAATTTACTACAATCTACTAGCGAGGCTACTTTGGTGATTTTTCAATCCCTTCACCTCCACTTAATTGGGTAGTGACTTAGGTAAAAAATATATATATTCAGGGTGTCCCAGAAGTACCACGTCACAGTGACACCAGAGGTAGGACAGCTCAAGAGGAACCTAACCAACCTAACATGACCCCAGTAAAAGTTGCACGGTTTTCGAGTTATTACCGAAATAAAGATTTTTGGGGATACTCCCCTTTGTTTTAATATTTTTAGTACCAGCATGGACTTGGAAAGCTCTTAATAACAGTTTTTTGTGTGTATCGAATCGTGAATAGTTACTTCAGAAGTGCATTGTGTTATTTTGTCAGTAACTACTGTAAAATAATGAAAAAAAAAACTTCCCTGTATTTGTGTCCATCAGGTTATCAGAATATGTATATTACACATGATTTATTCCTTTAACCAACCAAACAAAAAATATAAAGATAAGCGTGCCAAAGTTCGGAACGTCACGCCGTGTTAAGTGTCACAGGGTGTGACGTTACTCGGACTTTTAACTGACTATATTTTATTCATTTTTTGTCAAATATATTTTAATCTAATAGTCTAGCAACTGACAAACTAATTAAATTTTTGTAGGACACTAAACTTTTAAAAGCAAATTAAACCTTCGATATCTCTAGAATCTAATTTTAACGGAGAAAGTCCGTTGGAAAACCCATGAACAGCCTGAATGACTACGTTTTATTCAAGAACCTACAAACGTTAACGAAAACTTTTGAAGGAAACGAGAGTAGCAGGGGTAAAAACGAGTATAATGTTTACAGTTGCAACACACGACAAGAAATGATGACAGCAGACAAAGCAGAATAACAGAACAATATTCAAAATACAAAATACACACATATCAAAAATGGCCACGGTGTTTAATATCTATATATATAAAAATCAATTGCTGTTCGTTAGTCTCGCTAAAACTAGAGAACGGCTGGACCGATTTGGCTAATTTATGTTTTGAATTATTTGCGGAAGTCCAGATAAACAAGAAGGTTTAACACTTTAACTAAGTCAAAACTTACTTGATGAATTTGGTGAACAGCGAGGAACATTTCCTGATGACGCGAGCTGTCCTCGACTCCTCCTCCTGGGACCTTGAGAAGTCTAGACCGTCGTCCATCTTGCCTTCTTCGTGGAGTATAGCTTGCTTCTCTTCCACCTTGCCTACGCCTTTCTTCTTTGTCTCGTAAGACTGAAAGTAGAGATGAAAGAATCAGCCATGTTTTACATTTGACAGAAGTTTCCTAAAACCAGCGCAGGTTGGACCACTTGGTCACAGAATATATAATAGTACTAACGTACAGAATGGCCACGCTCCGCCCCGCACCGGTTCGAGTTACCCCACCCCTCAAGCGTAGCCTGACGGAAATCTGACGGATAGCAGTCGGGCGCGCGACGCGATGTATGTCGGCCGCACGGCACTAAGCTCGGGACTTTCGGGAGCAATAATTTTGCGAAATGGTGGTATACTGTGCATTGTATGGGTGTTTGTCAACAGCCAAAGAAAAGGAAAGGAGTTTTTTTCGATTTCCGAAGGACGAAAAGAGGTAGGTAACCAACTTTAATTAGCAACATGTACAATGTAGGTATTAGGTAACTAGGGAAAAAACCAATACCTAGGTTTATAGTTTTTACCTATAATGTGTAAATAGACGTCTTTAGTTAGTAGTTAATAGGCGTCTTATATTAGTAGGTAGGTATTTGTAAAAATTATTTGTTAATTCTTTCCTATCAATGAAAAATGAAAAAAATGAAACGTATATAGGCTGGGATGATGATGATGATACTTAGTATTATTTCCGAGTATTTTATGTTTATGATAGGTACTTTTATTAATTTAGTGTGACATTATATATCAAATTGTCTTTAGAAAATAAACTAGGTATACATTCATTCACTTGTTTTGAAACACTTAATTTAGACAAACAATACTTAAGTACTTTCCGCAGCTATCTCTTTCTACGCCGCTATACAGTCGTGCAGTCGCGACCAGCTAGCTACATGTAGTAATCTGTCTAACAATTTGCCCCTCGTACAAAATCACATAATTTTCTGTGAAATCCGCGCGCCGCAGCAAGGCTACTACGAAATACGAAAATCGAAGTTCATGTCGTTCGTTCCCTCTGACATTTATACTGTTTCATACGAGAGCGAGAGAGACGGTAGCATACGAACTTCGATTTTCGAACGTCGGAGTAGGCCCTCAGTTCATTGTTCGGTGCTAGATCGGTGACGGTGAGTTCGCGAGCAAGCGCCAACTTGTCAGTGGGCGCGCGAGAAATATTGTACACTTACCTACCCTACCTACTTCCTTTTGTAAATAAATAATGCTTTCTAGAAGTATCGCGATAAATACATGAAAGTCATGAAATAACTACTTAGGTACCGAATAATTCGTTTAAGTTTGTAGTCAAATACTTATTGTAGGTAATTTAAATCATTAATGCTTAAATACATATGTACGTTACATTGGGCAGATATAATTAGTAATATGTGCATTAAAACCTCCTGCACATATCAAAAACATACTGGCTGAATGAACTTTCCGCTTTCTCCCGCACGGCGGCGCCACCAGTCAGTTGCGCAAATTTGACAGCTCGAAATGAATGCCGGCCGGCGCGCGCTCTTTTAAATTATTCATAAAAAACTCTGAAAGTGCTGTGATTGTGTCTTAAATGTGTCCCTGGGACTGAGGAATAGAGCCAGAACAAACTGTAAGTGAAACCTATATCTTGCCCAATTCGGTTTTGCTAATTATTTTCAATATTCAAATGTCGTAGTTCAAACATTTTGGTCAATCGAACCGCATCCTCAGTTTGCAAACTAAATACACATTCATACACATAAAACACACATTTCACGCAGTTTTAAGGTAACAGGCTTATTTCTAATCTAAGTTATTTACCTAGAATAATACGTATAAAATAAACGTTTTCAATTTTCGTTCTTTGCAACGCGTCGCGCGCGTCTTTTGTTTTTTAATTCGAAATGGACGAAAAAGAATTCGATGTCGAACAACTTATTAACAAAAAAGAACTGCTTTTTATACGATGTCAAACGTTATTTGAACTATCCAAATCAACTCCACCAGAGCGTTTAACCGAATTTAATTTGCGACTCAAAGAACTTCATTCGACTCGGGAATGTTTCGAACAATGCATATTCGAGTTAAATTCTTACAATAAGAAACAAAACCCGAAATTTAAACCAAATTATCAGGAAATTCAAACCTTTGACGACATGTATTTCCGTATTCTGAGTGTAGCGGAGGCTAATAGCGACACTTGGCAATCGTGTGACGGCAGCGGTAGCGGACCTTCGTCGCGCTCCGCGGGCCGCGGCCCGGGCGCTGCCGGGCCAGACTCGCGGTCGGCTAAGCCGCGGCTGCCTAAACTAGAATTGTTCCATTTCGATAGCAAATTAGAAAACTGGCAAACATTCTATGACACGTTTACGAGTTTAATTCATAACAACAATGATATTACGAACATTGAGAAGTTTTATTACCTGCTCTCCGCAGTCAGCGGTTCGGCATTGACTGTGGTCAAAGGGATGCCAGTGACGGCCGATAATTATCCGATAGTATGGGCTTTGCTAGTCAAAAAATTTGAGAACACTCGTGCCTTAGCTACGAGCTATTTAGATCGGCTGTTTCAATTTAAGCCTTTGTCAACTGAGTCGGCTACTGGTCTAAACACATTTTTACAAACGTATCAAGAGTGTGTTAAAGCATTGAAACTTTTGAAAATCAGTAACCTATCGAGTTTCATACTGTTTTATATGGGATTGCGAAATTTAGACCCCGTCACTAGGCGCGAATTCGAACAATCAGTAGATCAAACCGATATACCTACTTACGAACAGCTGATTAATTTCGTAGAGAAACAGGCGCGTGTTTTGGAAATGTCGGAGGTTAAAATTAGTACATCAAAAATTCAGTTTACGCCTAAGAGTGTCCCTAACACCTCTGCAAAGCCGAATTGTGTTCGAAAAAATAATAATAATGCTGCTAATTACAGTAGTGCACCAAAGCAGTTCCAAAAGCCGTGCTTGTCAGCTGTGAGTAAGAATAATAGCGAACAATTAAATAGATGTCTATTTTGCGACAAGCCGCATTCAACGTATCGATGTTTCGAGTTTTTTGATTTAACACCGGTGCAGCGTCTTGACAAAGTGAAACAGCTTCAATTATGCGAAAATTGCTTTCGTCAGCATTCGTTGTCCGAGTGTACGTCAAAAGTGCGTTGTGTGCTGTGTAAACAACCGCATCATCACAGTATTCACTTAGATACAGTTCCAACTGTTCAAAATTCGTCAATGAATCAAAACGATTCAAGTAGTCAAAACATTTCAAGTGGTCAAAACATTTCAAGTATTCAAAACGTTTCAAATAGTCAAAATCAAAGTCAAAGGTCAATGCCAAACGTCGGCTTGACTTGTTCGTCAAATTCAACCGTGCTGTTAGGCACTGCCATGGTGCACGTCGCAGATCGATGGGGAACTTACCACGCCGTACGTGCAGTCATTGACAGCGGTGCCATGTCCGGTTATATGACAAAAGAGTGTGCCCAGCGCCTGGGTTTGTCTCGACGCAAGTGTCAGTTTGAACCCATGGGTCTGGGAGGTGCGCCAGTGCAAGATTTCGGTCTGGTTACATGTTCAATTAAACCACGAAACTCATCTGGTCCGGTGCTTAGCACTGATACTGTTGTCGTAAGTAATATAACTAGCAACTTACCTACAGTAACCTTGTCAAACAAAGTTATCAATAATTTCAAAAATCTCGAGTTAGCTGACCCGAACTACTTTTCGGCGGCTCCAGTTGACTTGTTGATCGCAGGTGACTTATTTCCCTACATTTATGACGGTCAAAATATACTACCACGTGACCCGGGTTTGCCCGTCGCGATGCATTCCATATTCGGATATGTCATTACTGGTCAGACAGTACTGAGTGACGATTGTGAGTCAAATACAGCCTCGCTCAACTTGTTCTCTGCTAATAAAACTAGTAGTATCGATAAAATCATGAACTCTTTCTGGGAGACTGAAAACGTGCCGTATGACGTCACTAAAAAACCAGAAGATTTGTATGTCGAACAATTGTTCCAAAACGAACACAGTCGCGATACTACGGGACGTTATACAGTGAAGTACCCGTTCAAACCCAGTTTTGATCTCGGCGATTCGACTCCACAAGCGTTACGTCGTTTCAACAATTTAGAAACAAAGCTGAATCGTCTTCCGGAACTTAAGGAAGAATATAATAAATTCATGTCCGAATATGAAAGCCTTGGTCACATGACTTGCGTAGGTGATTTTGGTACTGTGGATTCTAAGTACATAATTCCTCACTTTTGTATTCTCCGACCGTCAAGTACCACGACAAAACTCCGAGTAGTTTTTGACGCCTCATGCAAAACGACAAATAATAATTCTTTAAATTCAGTCGTTTACGCCGGTCCTAAGCTTCAAGCAGATATTAATGAGATTTTAATAAATTTTCGTATACATGAAATTTGCTTGTCAAGTGACATTTGTAAAATGTTTCGAATGACCTTGATCGAAAAATCTCAACGCAATTACCAACACATCTTGTGGAGGTTTCAACCTGATCAACCTTTAAAGGTGTATGAGTTAAACACGATCACATACGGCGTTGCTAGCAGTCCGTACCTAGCGATCCGAGTCCTGCATCAACTGGCTGACGACGACTGCGAGAAGTATCCTTTAGCGAGCAAGGTTCTAAAAAAGGGTTTCTTCGTCGATGACCTTCTGTGGTCAGTGAGCAGCTATGATGAAGCAGCTAGGCTACAGGATGAACTGTTAGAGTTGCTGAGTGGAGGAGGATTTCTGCTTCGTAAGTGGGCCAGCAACTGTCCCCAGGTACTGGCTCGGGTTCCAGCTGATCACCGCGAAACGCCCATTGCATTCGAGGATGACAAGGACCTATCCATAAAAGTTTTAGGTCTGCAGTGGCGACCCGCCGAAGATGTGTTTTCCTTCGTATTCCATCCACTTCCAGCTTCACAGGCGATCACCAAGCGTAGTGTCTTGTCACAGATAGGTCGTCAGTATGATCCCTTAGGTTTCGTGGCTCCTTGCATATTCTACGCGAAATGCTTCATGCAGAAACTCTGGCTCCAACAGCTGGGTTGGGATGAGCGGCTGCCTCCGGAACTAGAAAAGGAGTGGCTCACCTACATGTCAGAGCTCCCGCTATTGTCGAATTTTAGCCACGAGCGCCAGGTTACTGTCAAACAGCACAGCTACTACCAGATACTAGGATTCTGCGATGCTTCAGTTCAAGGAATAGCTGCGGTCATCTATTTGCGTAGTTTTAACAATCAAGGTAATTCGAAGGTCAGTCTAGTCATTGCAAAATCCAAGGTTGCACCCTTGAAGACAGTGACCATTCCACGTCTCGAGCTAATGGCTGCGCATTTGTTAGTCAAGTTAGTCAAATATACGAAGTCAATATTGTCTGAACGAATTCCTGTTCATGAAATACTCTTGTTTACCGATTCCTCTGTGGTGCTGAGTTGGTTGAATACACCCAGTTATAATCTCAAAACCTTTGTGGCTTCGCGTGTTTCCAAAATTTTGGAGACCGTGCAAAGCGATTGTTGGTTTCACGTGAGCGGCGCGTCCAACCCCGCTGACGTGTGCTCGCGCGGAGCGCTACCTTCCGTGCTGTTATCGACAGCGGAGTGGCTCGGAGGACCGAGCTGGCTAGACGCACCAAGAGAGAATTGGCCAGTAAAATCAATTGATCAATTTAAATCGGCAAATGTGCCAGAACTCAAAATTCCATGCGCGACTTTGGCTCAAACTAGCGTGCAAAACACAACACGTGACTCAAATCTTGTTTATGATTTAACTGAAAAATATTCGAGTTTTAGCAAACTTCAAAAGGTCTTAGCTCGTTGTTTTCAGTTTATCAACAATTGTAGATCGACGAAGTCTAATAGGAACACGGGTCCTTCGTCTCTATCAGATTTAAAGAACGCACACGATGTGCTCATCAAATCAGTTCAGCGAGAGCATTTTGCAGCTGATCTCGAAGCAATTTCAAACGGTTACAGCTGTAGTTCATCACTCAAAAGGTTAGCACCTTATGTCGACCCCCTCGGTTTTCTCAGGGTGGGGGGTAGGTTGTCTCTCGCCGAACTACCGTATCAAAAGAAGTATCCATTATTGCTTCCCAAAAAGTGCAACTTTACAAATATTCTTATCGACTATTTTCATAAAATTTATTTACATATCGGTCCGCGTACATTGCACAGTGTAATCAGTCAGAAATACTGGATTATTTCCGGAAAATGCGTTGTAAGATCTCGTTTTAGGAAATGTATTAGGTGTTTTAAAGTCAATCCTTCACACATACAGCCTATCATGGGCAACTTACCGAAATTCCGCATTGAAGGTATCCATGCTTTTCACACTGTCGGTGTTGACATAGGCGGTCCCTTCTATACGAAAGAGAGTAACAGACGTAATGCGAAAATATCAAAGTCCTATCTTTTAATTTTCGTCTGCTTTTCAACTCGCGCGGTGCACACTGAGGTTCTCAGTGCACTTTCAACTGAATGTTTTTTCGCAGCTTTCGATCGTTTCACTGCTAGACGTGGTTTATGTCAAACCGTTGTATCCGACAACGGAAAAAACTTCGTGTCCGCTGGTAGGCAACTCGCGGAAATCACTAACTTTTTTAACCAAAGTACTGAAGATGTTTTAACCGGTTTCAATAATCGTAGTGTTAAATGGACTTACAATCCGCCTACTGGAAGCCATTTCGGTGGGATGTATGAAAGTGCCATAAAAGGGGCCAAGCTCCTTCTAAAGCGCGTCGTGGGTACGCGATCGCTGTCGTTCGAAGAGTTAAGCACTCTCTTTGCTCGTGTCGAAGCAGTGCTGAACTCTCGCCCCTTAACAAGTGCGTCGAGCGACCCGTCCGAGTTCGAGGCGCTCACGCCCGGCCATTTCTTAGTCGGTCGTTCTCTATTAGCCGTTCCAGAGTATGATCTCTTAGACGAACCAACTTACGGACTAACTCGCTGGCAGCTAGTACAACAAAGTTCCCAACAATTTTGGAAATTGTGGCGAAATGATTATCTGCACACGCTGCAGCAGCGACAAAAATGGCATAGGAATAGTCGTAATATTCAAGTTGGCGAACTCGTTCTTATTCATGCTGACGCTCCTCCGCTTCAATGGCCTCTCGGTCGCGTGACGGAACTTTATCCAGGAGCTGATGGAGTTGTACGGGTGGTAAAAGTAAAAACCCAGAATGGCGAATACACGCGACCCGTTGTAAAGCTTAGTCCACTTCCCATGGAATTGGATTCAGCATAATTTTTATTTTTCTTTGTTTCTTTGCATGAATTTGACGCAAGAAGGTGTCAAATTTATGACAATTTTAGGTTCGAAATAAGTCATTTATTTTACTCAATTTACAGCTACACGTGTTTAGTTCACTAAGTCAACAAATACTTACACTATACAGTCCACTTACCTTATTCAATACCATCCCTGGTTTGGTTTGTAAACTGGGGAATCTGGGGTAGATTCCCGGTGGGGGGTTTATGTACGTTACATTGGGCAGATATAATTAGTAATATGTGCATTAAAACCTCCTGCACATATCAAAAACATACTGGCTGAATGAACTTTCCGCTTTCTCCCGCACGGCGGCGCCACCAGTCAGTTGCGCAAATTTGACAGCTCGAAATGAATGCCGGCCGGCGCGCGCTCTTTTAAATTATTCATAAAAAACTCTGAAAGTGCTGTGATTGTGTCTTAAATGTGTCCCTGGGACTGAGGAATAGAGCCAGAACAAACTGTAAGTGAAACCTATATCTTGCCCAATTCGGTTTTGCTAATTATTTTCAATATTCAAATGTCGTAGTTCAAACAACATAGACAGACACATTTTATGTAGGTTTAAATAAAAATATATGATTAACGATTACATTTATTTACACATCTAAGCCATACCTACATACCCTACGGTACTAGGGTTTTGCGATAGTCAGCCCTGTGTCACTTACGCACACATTGACGCGTGTACAGACGTCGTCGTGCCTATGTAGATTCCAGAACACGAATTTTGTATGGCGTGGCCGCCCTGTGACTTGGTGGAACCCAGTAGTTATACATAATAGTTTTCTTTAAATGTCAATGTGTGTGTTTAATTGTACGTTTAAATGTTTAAATGTAAATGTATGAGAACTACATTACATCCAATAATTTTGCTCACCCGCGACCATACGATAGCTAAAGTCTATGCAACAAATATGTGTTCATGCAGTTCCTGCACCTCCACACTGTAAGAACACACACAATTCACACAAACCTAACTATCACCACCACCATACTAAGCTGACGCGTTTCGAACTCAATCAAAGTCCATTCTGCAACACAACCGTTCACTAGGCTACCAGTTGTCAGATGTGGCTTTCTATCCCGTGAGAACAGCGGGGATAAAAAGTATCCAAAATACCAAAACCCACCCGTTTTAGCGTGAAGGTATAACAAACATACATGCATAATCACAACTTTCCCATTTATCGCATTAGCAGGGGCCGAAACAGGTCAGTAAAGTCAGTAAAAGTCAGTATTTTTAGACCTGGTCAGTAAAAGTCAGTATTTTTGAAAATCGGTCAGTATTGTCAGTATTTTTCCAAACTCAATAATTTTTTTTTGGTTTTCCTTTGCTGTTGGCCAATCCTACATTTTCGATTTGCCCAGTGATGATATCTGAGGGCTGCTTTGGATGCTCTATATATGTGGATGATCTACGTATATATTGAAGCATCACCTGACTTCAAAAAAATAGCAAATTAAAATTTACTCTTTTTTTGAAATCAGTTTTTTTTGTTCTAATTTTGTGTAATTTAACTCATGCATGTTTGTTACAGCTTCATACTGGTGATGTGTTAATGTGTGTGCCTTGCCTATGCGTGTTCTTTAATTATCACTAATAAAATAATAGTATACCTCTATAATTATTATATTTCTATACCTAAGTTATACATAACAAGTAATTATGGGTAAATGCAAATTCAATGAAGACTGGCTTAAAAAAAAAGATAAAAATGGGCATATTGTGTCTGAGTGGGGAAAAAAAGAGGAGACCGAGAGTGATACTGAATTTTTTTGTGTTGTGTGCCTCAAAAAGTTTTCGATTGCTTGGGGCTTTGAAGCTATCGAACAACACGCATCAACACAAAAACACAAGGAACAGTGTAAAGTAAAGTTGACCGCGTCTCAATTGCATATGACAAGTTTGCGACCCAATGAAAACCCCATCGAAGAACAACCAAGTACCAGTTCAAAACCTGAAAATAGCCAAAGAAGTTGTGTACAATTATATAGTGTCAAAGATGGGGCCACAAGAGCAGAAATTTTGTGGGCTATGAAAATGGTGGTCTCTGATTTTCCAATAGAGCCCTCATGCGATTCTATAAAGGAACTATTTTCAGCTATGTTTCCAAATTCACTACCATCAGATTTTTCTATGTCTACTACCAAAGCAAGATATTTAATTTGTGATGCCATAGCTCCATATTTTAGGCAAGAAATAATGAAGGACTACAAAGACTCTTATTTTTCGCTATGTTTCGATGAAACCTGCAATGCAGCATCAAAAAAAGAGCTTCAAGTGGCCATAAAATATTGGTCTCCGATTAAAGAAATGATAATAACGACACATTTAGAAACTTTCTTCATTGGTAAAGCCACCGCCGAGGATATTTATTCTAAGCTGAATGAAGCAATGAACAACGCTCAACTATCCCGCAAAAGGCTTCTGATGCTAGGCTGTGACGGGCCCAATGTGAATAAAGCGGTTACAAGATTGATGAACGATTCTTTAATTCTGTTGGGCAGACGGAAATTAGCTGATATAGGAACATGTAACATTCACACTGTGCACAATGCCTTTCTTAAGGCTTTGATGGAGTTTGGTGAAAGCGTATCTGACTTTATATTTCAAATTCACAACTTTTTCGATGGCTGGCCTGCTCGCTGGGAAGAATATGAAATTCTTCAAAACAAGTTAAATTTGCCAAACCATCGCTTCATTAAGCACGTTTCTTCACGTTGGCTCACTATGGGGCCTGCTGCTGAACGTGTTTTAGAGCAATGGCCTGCAATAATTGAGTATTTCATTAAACATCTACCTAAAAAACAGACTAATACATCCCAAAACTTTAAAAACATCAATAACTTCATCAATCAAAAGCTAGCAAAAGCAGAAATAATGTTTGTAGTGTCCAGTGTAAAGATGTTCGTAAAGGTCACTGGTTTCTTCCAGCGTGAAGAGCCATTGGTTCACATGATTCATGAAGAATTAAAGAAACTCGTGAGAACCATTTTTAATCGTTTTTGTGTAAAAAGCGCGCCTACGTCAGTAGAAGGCCTAAATGAAAAATATTACGTTCCCCTTAAGGATATTGTACTAGAAGATTCAATCAAAGAATTATTGGAGACCGCTCAAGAACGTGATAGAGTAACATTTTTAAACAAAGTAAAAAATCATTACGTTGCCGCTTGCAAACATTTGCTAACAAAAACATCAATGGATTATTCTTTAATAAAATACTTGGCAATTTTGAACCCCAAAGTTCAAAAAACAGAAACGTGTTATAAAGACTTTTTAAAAATTGCCAAATCTTTGCCTGTTGAGTATGAAGAATCGGCACTAATAAATGAATGCCTATTGTTGATGCGACAACCTCAAAAACAAGATCCAGAAGAACAGCAAAGGATTGAAACTTACTGGGCCAATATTTTTAAATGTACTTTTGATACTGGAGAAAAAATGTTCCCCAACTTGGAAAACATCGTAAAGGCCGCATTAACACTGTCGCATGGCAATGCAGATGTCGAAAGGGGCTTTTCATGCTCGGGTAGAATTTTAACACCAGAAAGGGCTAACATGTGTCAGAGGACCCTAGATGCGCATTTGACAGTTAAATCGGCACTAAAAAACATGTACGAAAACAAGATTCATTTGGTCCCTTTAACACCTGAATTGATGAAATTAGCCAGAACGGCATATATAAGATATAAATTTTTTTGCGAAGAACAGAGGCAAAATGAAGAAATAAAGAAGCTCGAAAAGAAAAGAAATGAGGAACTCGATAGTAAAAAAAAAGAACTTAAAAGAAAGTATGAAGAAACTAGGACGAGTATTGAAGAAGGTGAGTCAACGCTAAAGAAAATAAGAGAAGAAGAAAAAGTTAAGAGGGAGACAATTGACAGGTAGGTACAGCATGCTTTGTGATTGTTTCTAATTGGTTTGTTTGTGTTTATTTCTGTGCACGATTTCGCAATGTAATTATTATTTCCAGATTAATTAAAAGTGCGAATGCCATGTTGAAGGGCGGAATCAAAGAAAAAGACATGGTTTCCGTAAATATGGCAAAATCTCTGCTAGAAACTGTAGTAAAGGAGAGAAAAGAAGAAGAACAACAAATACAAGAGGAAGAAAAAATACAAAAAATCGTAGATAAGAAGAAAAAAACACTTATAACAAACTTTTTTAAGAAAACTTAATTTTAAATGTTATGTTTATTTTAATGGAACTTCTCTGTACTTTTTTTTCTTCCTCATACTCATTTATTTCTGTGATTTTGTTATGTAGATGTCTTAATACCTAGCTATTTATTGTTCACTATATAATTTTGCACGAATGCGCATGACTCACTTGTAATACAATAACAATTACTAACAATAGAAAAAGCTTTTTAACACAATAAAAAGGCGGTGCTGGTTGGCTATGGGGATGGTGGAGGCCAATAACTGAAAATAAGCTTTTTATTTCACACCATTCACCCGAAAAACGGTTTGGAAATGGTCAGTATTTGGTCAGTATTTTTGAATTTTTGGTCAGTAAAATCAGTATTTTCGACCATGGAACTTGTTTCGGCCCCTGCATTAGTAGTGTGGAGGGGAGGCTCCAATAGAGAGATCTCTCTCCAGGCAGGTGTTATGCCTGGAGACCGAAGTCCGAAAGACGAGCGGCGGTAGTAGTATATACGCGTCCGAGCTATGAAACTTCGATAGCGCCATGTAGAACATTTGGGAGTTTTCTATATGTGCTCACTAGATGGCGCTAGGAGTAGCTACAGTAGGATTTGTTTATTCATTACCTTGTAGGAGAGCCACAGTCCTGTCTCAGAATGTTGCACGATGACGGTAGAGTCACCGTACTTGATGATGGGAGAGCCGATGACTTCCAGATCCTTGTCCTCGAGCACCACTTTCTGGTCATCCTTCTCTTGGCGCAAGCAGAACGCGCAAGAAGCAGTAGTAGCTTCGTCTCTGTACGAATAAAAAATGTTTTTAAGGTTCCGTACCTCAAAAAAAAAAACAGAACTCGCGCGTCTGAACGAACATAGCCAATTTACTCTGAAACTATTGAAACGATTGAGTTGAATATTAGAACTCCATATGCAAGTCAATGACACAAAGCCAGACGTTTTGGTGTTTTTAAAACTTGTCTACCCTTGTTTCTGATATCCTGTCTATCGTTCAAAGGATAACTGGAAGAGATCCCTTCAAGAGATTAGTTCATCTTTGTACATTTTATTATCCTGTTTATTTCATGTGTTTTTATGTACAATAAAGAGTTTTACTTGAAAAAAGCCGTGGTGGTCTAGTGGTTTGACCTATCGCCTCTCAAGCAGAGGGTCGTGGGTTCAAACCCCAGCTCGCACCTTTGGGTTTTTCAAAATTCATGTGCGAAATTACAATTGAAATTTACCACGAGCTTTGCGGTGAAGGAAAACATCGTGAGGAGGCCTGCACAAACCTGTGAAGCAATTCGATGGTGCGTGTGAAGTTTCCAATCTGCGTTGGGCCCGCGTGGGAACTATGGCCCAAGCCCTCTCATCCTGAGAGGAGGCCTGTGCCCAGCAGTGGGACGTATATAGGCTGGGACGATGATGATGATGAAAGAGTTTTACAATACAGTACAAAATTAGATAGAAATTTAATCCGCGATATCTAGGAAAATATAGAACCCTCTCTACGCGAGCTTATCACTCACTTGGCCAGTTTTAGAAGTAGGTCTTTGATGACCCTAGATTTTTAAAGATACGGTCTGTAGCGTACCTACATTTTTATCCAAACAACGAGGATCCCGCTCGTTTTTTTTTATTCTACTGGATGGCAAACTAGCAAGTGGGTCTACTGATGGTAAGAGATCACCACCGCCCATAAACATCTGCAACATCAGGGGTATAGCAGATGCGTTGCCAACCTAGAGGCCTAAGATGGGATACCCCAAGTGCCAGTAATTTCACCGGCTATCTTACTCTCCACGCCGAAACACAACAGCGCAAGCACTGCTGCTTCACGGCAGCATTAGCGAGCAAGATGGTGGTAGTAATCCGGGCGGACCTTGCACAAGGTCCTACCACCTGCAGAAGAACAGTTCAAATTATCCTACATTGCAATACCCCATACTTTACCTGTTAATCAAATACAGCTCGTTCTGGTCGTTGACCCCCAGATACCGCCCCGTGGTGATGTGCCGGATCCTCATGGGATGCAGCCAGTTGATGAAGCCACCGGCCCACTTGGTGCGGGCCAGCTCGAGCCTCCACAAAGACCGGGCTTGGGACATCACTGAGCCGCCTTCGTAAACTACGATACTGTGGACAAATGTAGATGAGTTAGACAATTGTTCAAAGCAAAAAGATTACTCGAAAAAAAAAAAAGCAAAAAGATTTGGCAGGGGTACTCGTAGTAAAAGAAGCGGTGATGAGAGCCTAAAGAAGCTGATCGTAGTTGAGAATATGAATGGTAAACGAGCCCGGGGCAGATCTCCTAACAGATGGACCGATCAAATTAGGGACTCCAAGGCCCCAAGGTTTAGCTCCGTCGTCAGAGCTGCCATGGACAGAAGCCGATGGAAACAAATAATCCTATCCAAATGTAGACCGCCCGTTGATGACCACGATCCTCTGTCATGAGGGAACGACTGGAATGGATGGACTCGTAGTGTCATTTTGTTTAAAAAGCAGCTGGTTTAACAGTGGTCTAAGAAGCAACTGATATAAGTTCCCCGAATGTTTAGTCAGTCTCCATGCATCGTACATTCTATGAGTCAAAGTCAACGGACCTCCGCGTCGCGGAGCTCCTATTCCGCGTGGCTGAGACGCTTTGCACCTTGAGACAACTAACTTAACTATAAGGCTGAAGGCTTCTCGTTGAGAGTTAAACAATATAGATGGCGCTAGGTCACTGCTTAAGGGACAAAGTAGTACACAAGCTGAGATATGTGATGCATAGGAAAAATTCGTGTCTATCCCGTGGACCAGCAGTGGTGTAGGGGTATAGCACGCGGCACGGAATGCCGAGGACCTGGGTTCGATTCCCAGTGTTGGTCTTATTTTTCTGGTTTTTCTGTGCATCTATGTTTCGGTTTGTATTTTCAATTTAACTTAACTAACTTTTTTATTTTTCTTCGTCTGACTGGGGCAAAGGAACTGGCTCATGCATACATATTTACCGTTTGGGCTCCACAGAAAACCAGCGTTACTGCACATAATGTGCGGCAACACATGCTGAGTGGGGACCCTTTTTGGTATCCTGTCGTGTCACCAAGTGATGCAGTTTTAGTGCTAGTTTTAGTCTCAATCTTAGGTGGTACTCATGGAGCCAAAATAAATCTTTCTTTCTTTTCTTTCTTTCTTTCTTTCTAACCTATGTTTTTTGTTGCTATTTAGACCAGCTGCATTTTAGACAGAGTGTTACTCCGCCAGGTTAAGCTGCCTTATGTCTCAATACCAACTACTGTTGTTGTCATAATTTTTACTTACTTCTGCCCCCCTTCCGTGCTCCAAGTGCTTGGTATAGTGAGACACTCGTCGCCCCCGTGGAAGAACCTCAGCACGTCTCCTCCGAACACATAGCCGACGTACTTCATTCGCGAAATACCGGTGCCGTACGGCTGGACCGACCAATGGGTGACGTGGAAGGACGCGTTCACGATGGATACTTCGTTCTCTTTCGTTGTGTGCTGGAAAAGAAAGACAAAATGACTATTAACACTACAATAGAAATACTATTAAAGGCCTCACAATACCTACACAATTCGGAAAAACAGAACATTAAGTAAGCAACTGCTTCGGTTATGTTAGGTTGTTTACATTAGGTACGGACTAGGACTTTAATTCATGGGCCACCATGGAACCATTTTACAATAAACGTCATAGTGACGTCGCATTAAAAAACAAGGAAAATTGTAATGACTTTTCCTTTGAAAAGGTTCCATGGTCGCTCATGAATTAGCTGTTGCCCTAAGGCACTGGTCCCACCGGCGGCTACAAACTATTAGCGAGTAAAACTATAAACTACAAACGAGTGGGCGAGAGGCGAGAAGCGAGTATAGTTTTGCTAGTTTAGACGCTCGGCTATAAGCGAGTGTTTGCGTGCGACGGGCGATTACTCGCTGCACTAGCTCAGCCGGGGGGCTATTCGCCAATGACCTATACGATGTACAGTCGAGGTCGAATATAGTTAGTGTTTAATTTTGTAACTAAGGGACCCCATACATCCCTGTATTATTATTATTATTATTTTTGTAATTTTTTGTTCAATTGTTTACTGTAGTTTTTAAGTATTTTATTTGTAATTATTTTATTTTGAAAAAATGACTTTCTGCCAAGTTTCTTGCGGCGCATTCTTCTTGGCAATGATGATCTTTCCGAAAGCGCTGGTAGTTTAAAAAAAATGACGTGTAAAAGTGCCCATTGCGGCCTATTTACTGAATAAATTATTTGAATTTAAATTTGAAAATACATTTTCACCACACTAGCTAGTTTGAACTCACTGTATTCTTTTCTGAAATAATTAATTTTTGCATCCAAATTTTTCTTGTCATTCTTTTTAAAATATTCCTTTTTTTCTTCCGTCTCTTCAAAATTGCCACTGCCACTACACACACGCTTTTATAAAATACATCATCATCGTCATCCAAACTTGACAACAAAGATAGTTCGTATGATTGTTTTAAATTCATTGTATATACGTGCACTCGCATCCACTTTGAAAGGTAGAATGATCGCTCTGATCGCCAAGCAGGCTTCGGCGAGTACCGTTGAGCTAGTTTTATAGTCGATAGCTTATCGCTGCGGTCAACTAGTAAACAGTGGTCCCACCGCCAGCTATCGGCGAGCTCGGCGGTCAACTAGTAAAATTCTGTACTAGAAACAGATGACAATCGGCGGGCGGCTAGTAAACAATTCTATGGAATTATCGCTTACTCGCCGGGCGGTGGGAGAGTATCCTCGCCGGCAGTGTGAACAGCCAGCTATGAACTATAAAAATATAACTCTCTCTTTTAGGCACTGGTCCCACCGGCGGCTACAAACTATTAGCGAGTAAAACTATAAACTACAAACGAGTGGGCGAGAGGCGAGAAGCGAGTATAGTTTTGCTAGTTTAGACGCTCGGCTATAAGCGAGTGTTTGCGTGCGACGGGCGATTACTCGCTGCACTAGCTCAGCCGGGGGGCTATTCGCCAATGACCTATACGATGTAAAGTCGAGGTCGAATATAGTTAGTGTTTAATTTTGTAACTAAGGGACCCCATACATCCCTGTATTATTATTTATTTATTTATTTTTGTAATTTTTTGTTTAATTTTTTACTGTAGTTTTTAAGTATTTTATTTGTAATTATTTTATTTTGAAAAAATGACTTTCTGTCAAGTTTCTTGCGGCGCATTCTTCTTGGCAATGATGGTCATTCCGAAAGCGCGGGTAGTTTAAAAAAAAATGACGTGTAAAAGTGCCCATTGCGGCCTATTTACTGAATAAATGATTTGAATTTGAATTTGAATTTGAAAAAAATACATTTTCACCACACTAGCTCGGAAAGAGCTATTTTATTCTTCAAAAACAGTGAGCAAAGTTGCATTTTATTCACTAAAGAGCAAAGAAGAGCAAAGAAGAGCAAAAAAACTTTGCAGGAGGGCGGAAAGCGACTGGATGCAGAAAACGGAAGACCAAGTTTTGTGGCGTGCCTTGGGGGAGGCTTATGCCCAGCAGTGGACTGCCGTGGGCTGAGATGATAATGATGACGATGATGATGTTACGATTGTTACTATAGGGACAAGTATGTATTATGATTACAACTCACGCCAGTCACGCCCTTATGCTAATCAGACATATAATTCTTCTGGACACGGTTCTACTTACTCACCTGAACCTAGCAGGTCTGGTTTACAGCAAACTGAATCAAGAGAAGATACTACTCCTGCTCCAAAGAACACAGCTCAAGATTCAATGGCTGCTACTAATAACTAAATATAACTATATTACTCCACTATGACGTTTGATTTAAAAAAAAAACCTGCCCTAACCTTAATGTAATAGCAAGACGCTCTCTTGTACTAATAGTTTCTCTATAATTTGTGTTCATTTTTTTAACATCATTTTCTATTAATGTATGTATATACTCAAACTCATCCTCTTGTCATCCTATAATATGTACGATATTCATCGTTTGTCAACTCGTAGAACAGTTTGAACTCACTGTATTCTTTTCTGAAATAATTAATTTTATGCATCCAAATATTTTTTGTCATTCTTATTAAAATATTCCTTTTTTTCTTCCGTCTCTTCAAAATTGCCACTGCCACTACACACACGCTTTTATAAAATACATCATCATCGTCATCCGAACTTGACAACAAAGATAGTTCCTATGATTCTTTTAAATTCATTGTATACTTATACGTGCACTCGCATCCACTTTGAAAGGTAGAATGATCGCTCTGATCGCCAAGCAGGCTTCGGCGAGTACCGTTGAGCTAGTTTTATAGTCAATAGCTTATCGCTGCGGTCAACTAGTAAACAGTGGTCCCACCGCCAGCTATCGGCGAGCTCGGCGGTCAACTAGTAAAATTCTGTACTAGAAACAGATGACAATCGGCGGGCGGCTAGTAAACAATTCTATGGAATTATCGCTTACTCGCCGGGCGGTGGGATAGTATCCTCGCCGGCAGTGTGAACAGCCAGCTATGAACTATAAAAATATAACTTTCTCTATTATGTACACGGAAGCGATTATCTTTTGTTCGTTTCTTGGGCTAGAAAATAGCCGATAGCTCATAGCTTACTAGCTCGCGGTGGGACCAGTGCCTAACTTTGACTGTAACCCGTGCGGCCGTGGGAATTTATCATTTTCCCGGGATGAAAAGTAGCCTATCATTATGTCAGCCGAAAGACGTCCACTGCTGGACATAGCCCCCCCAAGGCTCTCCTCTCAGACCGGTCTTGTGCTTTTCGCATCCATCGCGATCCCGCGATCTTAACCAGGTCGTCGCTTCATCTTGTTACCGACGGCTCGTCTCTCGTTCCGCGGACGCCATTTGAGTAGCCTGTTAATTTTAAATGATGTAAGCTTCAAAGTGGCGTGAAAACGAAGATGTATTTATTCGGCAGTGGATGGATGTGGGCTGGTTTGATTGATTGATAGGTACAGGAAGTTGTCGTGTATCAAATAACTAAGCTGGGTAGGAACATTTAAAACACATTTTGGGCCGATTAATATTCATTCCGCCCACAGAGTGCTTTTTATTTTAATTCACCTCATTATTTTCCAAAAGTTCACCATTCGTTTACTTTAAAAAAAAATCAACCAATTCAACTTTACGGCAAATAAAAAAAAAAGCAGAAACCTCCACCTCCCAAAAAGTTTTCTTTACACTACTTTAACTGTTATTAGTTCTTTGCTCAAAATTAGGCCCTATAAGATACACGCTGTCATGGTACTTCAACCTTTAAATTACATATGCGTTTTGACACTGGCAAAATGGTCCTACGCTTGACAGAGCCATTTAAATAAAAAAAAACTAAACTAACAAACTAGACCCTACTAACTATTTTCCGCGACTCCAGCCGCGTAGAATTCGTTTATCGGTAACCCGCGGAAAATATACAATTTTCCGGGATAAAAACTTTCCTATGTAAGGACAAGGTTCCGGGACTCATACTATCTGTATACTGAATTTCATGTAAATCGGTTCAGAGGTTTATACGTGGAGAGGTAACAAACAAACAGACTTACAAACTTTCGCATTTATAATGGGATAGTGGTATTGACAGAGCTACATAACAAAAAAAACTAACGTTTAAACTTTCGCTATTCTCACTCATAGTCAAAATACAACAAATTTCAACCGGCACGATGGGTATAAGCTTTCATCTTCGTGGAATCCTGTTATTAATAAGTATTAGCGTCGGGATGAATGTTCGGAGGGACGATCGGACGTTGTTAGTGTTGTGTCGGTGTGATAGGGTGACAAATAAAAATGACCAAGTGCGGGTAGTTCGTGATACGAGTGTCGGTACTATTAGTGATCAAGTGCGGGTAGTTCGACTCGAAACCCCACACTTCAATCTACTCGTGACCACGGCAACTGCAACGTTGCCGAAACGTCGAGGTAAATATTACCTACTTGTGTGTGTTAGCGCGATAAGTCCCGTTTGTGGTATTTTGACAAAAAAAAAACTAAACTAACAAACTAAACTAGACCCTATAAGGTTCTCCAAACTTACCAAGTATCTCTCAGTGGCCACAGACACGAGGATAAGGTCGTCCCCCACCCGCACCTTTTCACCCTCAGACCTGCAAGTTACAGACAACTCATTACAAAGTATAATGTGGAAAAAAAAACATGAAGCAACGCTGAGAAAATTGTGATTGGAAAAATAGGCTGGAATATTATAATGAGAATTTTGATAAGCGATTTTTTTTACTTAATTAAATTATCATATACATGAATGTAAAATTGGGTGCCCGATATGAGAGATCGGTTGGATTTTTGGACTTTTTACTTAGAAGCCGATTGCAATGGAACAGTAACTAACTAACTAAATTTGCTCAGTGACCCAAAGAGGGTCTTGGCCTCCGAAACGAGAGCATGCCATCTGTCCCGATCGTGCGCAGCCTCTTGCCAGTCGTCGACTTGAAGACGTCCCAGATCCGCCTGGACATTGTCCTCCCAGCAGTACCTGGGTCGCCCAACCGGGCGGCGACCAGTCGATCGACCCACGTACGCTCTCTTGGCAGCCCGATCCTCTCCCATTCGTAGTATTTAGGTGGCCGAACCAGCGAAGTCTGTGCGATTTTGTTACTGATGTTGTACGTTATGATGTTGGGTTCAGCCACCAACTCCTGGATCTCTATGTTTGTGGTAATGGAACAGTGATAAACTATAAAACCTTATTTATATTGATGCGCGATACTAGCGCCATGACATTATGTGTTTTATTTTGTAACTAATGAGGTTCATGAAATGTCGCGCATCGATAATTCTTATTAATTAGCAAGCTGTCTAGTTCAGCAGATGAATCGTTCATTTCTTAAATTTCAAATTAAAAACAAAAGCCACGGCACTTTACCTCTGTTTACTGGCTGGATGCAGGGTCCACCAGCAGGCCTCTCCCTGCGAGTGTTCCTGGAGACCCACGTCAAACGCCAACTTGTCCTGGGACGATGATGTGGACAAGCAGGCCAGGTACTGGAAACATAGTCGAAACATGGGCATATATATGTAATGAAAATGAATGACGACAGTAAGAAAGAAGAAAATGTTTATTCGGAAATATACATTAACTTGTAGGGGACATACATCCGGTACATAACTTAGTATATGTTTAAGTAAACTTATTTAACTTAGTCGAAAACAACGCTGAGGTACGGAACCACAGCGCTGATTTTCAGCTGCAGTACGGCAAAATGTATAAGAATAATGGGAGTACGTACTCCTCGCGAGCTCCTTTAACGTTTAAAAAAACATCAGGCAAATATTGAAACCTCTCATCCCACGCGCTCCATTACCACGAGCTTTGCAGTGTAGGAAAACATCGTGATGAAACTTACGCAAACCTTCAATGGTGCGTGTGAAGTTCCCAATCCGCACTGGGCCCGCGTGGGAACTATGGCCCAAGCCCTCTCTGAGTGGAGGCCTGTGCTCAGCAGTGGGACGTATATAGGCTGGGTTGATGATGAAAGAGTAATGTGACTTACCATGTCACTGTTCAGATGCCGCAGCAATATAGCATTGCCGTAAAGCAGAGTTCTGTGCCCAGAACCTGTGCCTTTACCCTGAAAAAGAAGATTAAAAAAAAATTTGGTAACAGCGTGAATGAAATATTACAAAATTGCAACATTTTTGACATAAAGTTAAGTTCAGTAATGTATGTTGAATCTCTGTACCAAAGGTTACGAGGATTTCTAAAGTACCGTACAGCGAATTACTTAATAGAAAAAAGGTTACGTTTGTAGTGACAAGACAACTATATTATAGGTTTTTTTATGAAAAAGCTTTCATGTCTTTTTTATGTTTAAAAAAATCAAATGAACGATAAATTACTTGTAGTACAGTAGTTGACATCAAAATAGAGACCACATTACAACGATAAAATAAATAAAAAAGTATAGAAAAGAATAGTTATAAAAGTCAATATTATGTTAGGCCAACACAAACTGCCAAAAAAAAATTTAAATGAAATTAAAAATTTTAAACATTTTAATATTGTAAAAAACATATAGATAATCTATTTTTGAGTGACACTCTTTCCCGGCCCGGGTAATACCGACATGGAAATACCGACCCTGTTTTTCGTGTACACGCCCATAGAAGCTCCTGTCAGTTTCTATGGGTGGGTACACAAAAAACAGGGCCCGTACTTCCATGTCGGTGTTATCCGAGCCGGGAAAGAGAATCACCCCTATTTTTGAAGGCAGTTAGTGTTATAATTTCAACATCAAAGACAGATATATTTAACTGCACATTCATAGATCTATTCTTCAACGTAATATATAACGTACTTAAATATATAAGTTACGTACATTCAGATTAGTTTAATATTCCGTGAAAACAAAGATATCTGTCTTACTGTTGAAAGGGTTCCAATTAGAAATCGTTTAAAAAGTTATTAAAATAAAACATCTGTAAAACGGAAGCCGAAAAAGACTGTTAAAAGTACAGTCAGGCGCATAAGTGAGTCTAGAGCAACGATCGAAAAACGAAATCAAGGTTCTCAAGGCTGATTCAAAAGGTCAAGAATTTCTGCATCCAAAATGAAGATTAGTACAATCGGAAGAATTATAAACAGTTATATCGTATTAGACACTCCCTTTGATATTAAAAAAAGTAACATGTTTCAATTAATTTGATTAATTATCCAGTCATGGAATGAGAAGGGGTCAATCTCGGAATGAGAGATACTAATGTGGAAACTCGTATACAGCTTCATTTTGGTATCCCAATTGTTGTCTCAAAAGTCACATTAAGGGTATGTTTCACCATCCATCGATTAGTGTTAACTGACGGTGAAATGTGATGCCATCCCCGTCTATTCGAACAAAACAAATAGAGACGGCATCACATTTTACCGTCAGTTAACACTAATAAATGGATGATGAAACAGCCCCTAAATGTGACTTTGAAGACAAAATTTAGGACACCAAAATGAAGCTGTATGCAAGTTTTCAGCTCATTATGTCTCATTCCGAAGTGAATCTCCTAATATGACCGTATTTTCAAATCGATTTTGATGACGGCGATCATAAAAAATCTATTCTGTACGTAGATGACGCTCATTGTGGACTCTAATGTTACGCTAGACCGAATTTTCTTTTAAATTATTCTCCTACACGCGTGACCGTACAGTTGGATAACTAACTACAGACTAGGGCATAAATATATGTACGTTACCAAGACGTCAAAAATATCTGTACACCTTTATGCTACCAACCATTGATGTATACATATATTTGGCGCTATGGCTGCATAGATATTTATGCCCTCGACTGTATGTGTAGGAGGAATCAGGTCTTTAGTCATTCGACAAATACTAGTTACTAAGGGAGAGAATTTCTTAAAATTAAGCCACTACGCAAGTATAGTTTATTAGTTATATGGATTGGGCTTTGACGGTTCATAATTTTCAGTAACATTTAGGATTTTATTCAATATTTAAACTTAATAAAAAACTGATTTGAA
Source organism: Choristoneura rosaceana (assembly GCA_037349165.1). NCBI lineage: Eukaryota > Metazoa > Arthropoda > Insecta > Lepidoptera > Tortricidae > Choristoneura > Choristoneura rosaceana. The sequence continues at coordinate 4,548,208 of JAZBNJ010000007.1, forward strand.
TTTTTACCACCATAAAATGAACAAGGGGAGAAGTGAAAAAAAGCCGCGCAATATCCTAATATGGAACATCATCATTAAAATCAAGAAAACTTTCGTTTAACATAACACTAAAAATTAGATATACGTAGACGATTGTGTGTCCTTTTAGTAGGAACTTTTGCGATCTTCTCTGTTCTTTGATCTTTGTTCTGCACAATTCGCAAGGGAGTGTCGATTCTATACGATACCACATTCATTAGTCCAATGGTAAAGTAAATCGATGAAATTTGAAAATTAAATTTAGATTAATACTTTTATTAACAACGATAATGTAGTCGCTGATTCTACGATAGATGTCAATGCCAATTCGTATTCAATTGAATTTCGCATGCATTTTTACCGAACAATGACTGATACTTACTAAGTTTTCTTTTCCCTGCAATTTAAACACGACAGCGATACGTAAAAGATTATTATTCACAAGAGTTTGTTAACACAGTAATAATATGCTATCATACAAAAGATTTGATATTTAAAATCCCTCGTGGACAAATGTTAAGAAACAATTTAACGTAAAAGACGTAACGTAAGAATTACAAATTGCACTGCTGTGTAGTGTCCAACAAATGACTGTCAAGTTGCAAGAGCTGCTGCCACACATAATGAATAATCGTGTAAAAGCTATAGGTAATATTTTAAGCTTTTCAATTGGCATTGATCACCTTTACCATGTGGTCTAATTCCAAAACCAAAGACAAAGCACAAAATATAAAACCAAGAAACATGTAGTAGGTACTAATAGACACTTTCGTAATCCGAATTAGCGACAAATTGGAAAAATTAAGTCTTGAAACAGCACAAATAACTTTCTACTCTGTGAAAATCAAAGTCGAAGAGAACTCTCTCATTCGTTTTGTAGACTCGTGGTTTTGTAAAGACTACCAGCTCTTTCTTATACAATCTTTGGCAAGAAGTAGGTATATTCCGAAATTTCTTCTAATAAATTATAGCTATATTAACTGATTCTATATTGCTACTACTACAAATAGAACATAGAGTTGTTGTTACATACTTAATTAGGAAATAATGATTCGTTATTATGAAGCCGTGCAGCCCTTGCAAAACATACTACATTCTTGTACTAAAAAAAGGATTTTTAAACAACACAGCAGTCAAATTTACAATTTTCACGCCAGAACTGTTTAGTGGAACATTTATTGAAAATTATTTAAAGGTGGACAGTACGAAACTTTCAGAACAAGTTAATTTAACAGTTTTACATAAATGTGATAAAATAAATGTACAAAGGGTAGTATAATATTATTAGTCACCGTTTCTGAGCCCGCCGCTGTCACCAACTCCTGAAGAGCTCGTACTGACAGCGCCTGAAAGGAAAGATCATATTACAAAGGAAAAACTAGTATATTAAATCGTACAGCTTAAACCATTGAAACCATAGGAAAATATTGATGATTTTTCAGTAAAAAGTAGTACACTATATTTGTTTTTATCTTTAGATATAAATACGACTTTATAAAATGTCATAGGGTATATTTAACCCTAAAAATGCTGATAGTGATGACGACGATTATGGCTATCAAGATAACGATAACGAGGATGATGGCGCCCGTGATGATGATAGGGGAGATGATACTTACGATTAGGTACAATGACAAAAACACATTAGTTCTCCTCGATAACGATGACATTGGTTCTCGTGTAAATCGAGAATGAGCCTTTTTGGAAATATGGTGTTTTGGGCCTAGTTTCTTATGAGAAGAGGGGCTTTCGAAATTAGAGTGTATTGACTAATAGTACGTTTTAGGACTAGTGCATTCGCCACCGAAGGGGTCACAGCTTACCTGCTCGATGACGAAGACGCACTGCGACAGGTCGGGCGGTATGTTTTTGTCGGCAATGTTCTCGAGGAAGCAGTGCCTGTTGCCGAAGCCTTCAGCTGCCAGGCAAACGCGCTCCCCTGTCGCCGTGCACGACAGGCACACCATGTCTTCCTGTGACAGGCAAAAAAGATATCAAGGGACATGACAGGCAGAGCCCTTACTACTTATACGTTCCATGTCTTCCTGTGACAGGCAAAAAAGATGTCAAGAGACACGACAGGCAGAGGCTACTGTCTATACGTTAGAATCACAATCGTTTCCACCACTTCTTTCTATTACATGGTGCAATCGCGAACGACAGAGCGTTAGACAATACGGGCTCAGGACTCCCTGTAACAGGTTAAAGGGATATCAAAATACACGACAGGCACATCATGTCTTCCTCTGACAGGCAAAAGGGATACCAAGAGATACAACAGGCGCATCATGTATTCCTGTGACAGACTAAAAGGGAATAACAAAGACATGATGATTCCAGATAAATTTCAATAACAATAGTTTTTTAAGGGATGTAGAAGGAATTTTACTAAAGACGATGTTTTAAGGAATCACATCTCTCTCTCTCTCTCTCTCTCTCTTAATGACATTTAAAATATTTTCCGTGAAATAGATTGTTTAAACTTAAATAAACTACCTCAATAAATCTTACTTCGTAATGCCTTAAGGTATTAACTATATCATATTATTCTCTATTTTAGCGTCTCCCACACTTCAATAGATTTATCTTTGCCCTACGAAGGCATCTATGATACTACACTTTATCACTGAACTACATACTTCAACAAATTCGCTCTTATCTAGCCCAAAATAAGGTACACAATGGAAAGGAAACGCAATAAGGCAGTATCCTGCCAATTTAACGTACAAAGTGGGAACTTCGAATCGAGCCCATTCTATTTCTCTTCAAAAGATGATTTTCTTCTATTGTTAGGGTTGTCACTTTACGAAACGTCATGTTAAAAAGAAAGCGTGAGATAATATTGAGTTTTGTCTTAGTGTTGTCATTTAAATATTCGCTTTTCTAAGGGTTTTTGTCTTTGAAAATTTGGTATTATACTTTTGATTGAATTATGAATTTGTCGAATGAACTTTGGATAAAAATTCGGTCAAATCTTGAGTCGATAAATAAAATTTCAGAACACAGAAAAGTTACACGTTTTCGAAATTGATGAACGTAAAGTGAAGGAAACATAGTGAGTAAAGTAACTATATACATCGTGTCTCTACTCTTCCCTCTGGACAAAGATATGAATAGAAACATTATAGATGTATGGTATTTCTAACATATTTATGTACAAAACCACCCTCCAAACAACACAGTATTAACTTAGAAATAACTCAATAACGATTTAATACCACGACGTTCATTTTTTTATATTCATCTAATCTAATTATTTTTAATACTGTGCTTTACTCATTAGATACAGCGTTTGAATTGAAATTCCGGGATGTCGTGGTTTTGTATTGCATTTAAAGCCATCATGCTAAATTTCGTGACGCTAAGCCAAACGGTTGCTATTTCGAGATTTTAATCCCGTGAGAATATCGGGATTATTCGGGATGAAAAGTAGTTATTCTAGATGTCTGTGACCAATGAACCGTTTATGGCCATTTATTGTTTAAATATCCCCATCTTAGGCCTCTAGGTTGGCAATGCATCTGCAATACCCATGGTGTTGCAGATGTGTTTATGGGCGGTGGTAATCTCTTTGGATCAGGAGACCCACTTGCTCGTTTTCCATCCATACGAATAAAAAAAATACGCTTGAAATAAATTTACAGTAATAAATCATTATAAACTTTATTCGTTTCAGTATAAACTTTTTAAAACTCACTAAACATATTATTTTAATACTATAACTTTTTATATATGTGATTTCAAATGTCAACTGGCCACCGGGCTTAAGGTAGCCAAAACCGGTACTTCTGCCCTACCATTCTTCATTTAATTTAGAATAAGAAACCATAATAACATTATATTATTTCGTCTGGTCAACTATTTCTTACCTAGCAAATAGTCCAGTACAATAGTCTGGGAACCGCAAAATAAAATTGTTTTAATGCCACTTTATTTGCGTGTCGTCAATTGTTATTTTAGTACAAATTGTAAAGAGATTACGTTTCGATTTGTGGCATTCGAAGATGGCGGATGTGGGCCATGTCCTATTTTGGTATTTCTGCTTCTTTGGCTAGTTGAAGTATAATTTTGATAGTGTTTTATGCGGCGATTAACCTTAACAGTGAACAGTGATCACAAAATTCGATATTGCTCTCGTGTCTGACATTTTTTAATGCGCAAGTTGTTTCCGCGTGGTTTTTGGAATTTTGCTATCAAGTTGCAAAAACTACAATCACCGTACTACGTGAAGAAGAATATATTTATCTTTTTTTAACTGACATTGGCCCAAGCCTTAAAGGCCGCCATTAAGGAGAATAATAATAATAAAGAGATTACAGTTTACGAGCCGCAATATAATGTTGCTGTAGTTTCTAATTCTAAATTAAATGAAGTATAGTTGAAATAAAAACAATATTTTGGCAACCCTAGAGCAGCCGTCCTCCAATTACCGGTCTCATTCAGCGAGTGACCGCTTTTCATTTAACCCATTTTTGCCGACAATGCCATTCCTTTCATTCAATTGAGGTTTTTATAAGCAAACTGGGAACCTATGGATAACACTAAGCCTTACATTTATAACGTGAAGTAAGTTTATGTTTCTATTTTTGCTTAATGTTTTCTGGTTAATTTATCGTTTCATATCGAATTATTGTTATTTTCCCTAATTTATAATAAGACAATAAACAAGTCACTGAATGGATGTACCCCCGAGGTAAGAGGAAAAAGTGCGGCCTAGGGATAGATGGGCAGATGAAATCCAAAAAATGGGTAAGTAATAGAATATATAAAAACAAAACATATAACATTCTTATTTTTATATTTAACTTTATATTTAACTTCACTTTCTCTATTTTTTTTAATATAACATACGTTTGCTATAAAGCTCATAATATATAATGATAAAATATATAATTCCATTATATACAGGCTGGATTTTGACGAGGGATCTTTACGAAACAGGCAGATAGTTCAACCTTCGCACTATATTTCCCCCATAGAAACTATGGAAATATATGTTACCGTTTTCAAGTTATAGCCTTTTAAACATTCATACCAAAAACTACTTTGTGCCAACCCTAAACAGATGGCTGGGTCAATGTTCTTACTTGTAAACAATCTTTAGACGTCAGGATATTACATTAATATTTTGCCATTTGTCCATTCTTAGAGGTCTGCGTGCAACGCTAAAAAAATCGCTGCAGGATTTGCAGAGGTGATTGTCTCTAGAGTATTTATGTAATTTCTTAGTTAATAATTCTAACCACAACAAATAACTCACATGATATGACATGGCACTGACATTCACTTGAATGTACTCAACCGTCATAAACAATTAAAGAAGATAGTAACCTCTTTCATCATAAATAAAATGTCTCTGTTTACCTACCTAAAATGATAAAAAGGTTTTAGTTCGTTAACTTGCTTCAGCAAATTATTTTCGAATGAATTGAAATTGTTCCCCAGTTGATCAGCAATTCATACAATAGGCTGTCCTTTTTTTATTTCGGTTATCGTCAAAAAATTTAATACTTAACATTATTTGACGGATATTGCACTAAAGTTGTAGTAATAGGTTGTCATTCGCCGAGCCGAGATAGAATCAACGCATTTTTTACAACCATCGAAACTCTTTGCATGATTGAAAATCCATCATAAACATATCATAAATGTGATGTTTGAAATGAAATTGACATTTAAGTTCATTTTATTTACTTTACATGAAAATGCGTCTGACAGATGCACGTGGATATTTAAATTTTCTCGTGTTATACGCGAGCTGCAATTATAATGCGGCTGAAGCTTTACGACGTTACAGGGAAACATATCCACCACCACACCCAACAGGTCGTAGGGCAATTTTACGTGCTTTTGATCGTGTCGCCAACAATCAGCCCGTTGTACCAAGAACAGCTCAGAACGATCAACGTGGAGGACCCGTTATTCGTCTTGAGGCTAGACTTGAAGAAAGAATACTGCGGTATTTTGAGCGGAATCCAAGAAAAAGTTCGAGATCAGCTGGTCGACATTTCGAAATAAGTCATACCGCAGTACTAAAAGTTCTTAAACGTGCCCGCCTTCACCCTTATAACGGAGGAACATTTGAACACCGTATGTAAAAATTGTAATAAAGTAACTGATAATCGTATTTTTGCATTTTATTTGATTTATTTGACTTTGTGTCATTTTTACATCAGTACGATGACAACAACTCTCGGAAATAAACGTAATATCCCGAGTTTTCCCGACGACGACTCCTTAATCTAGCCATCGTGTCGTTATGTGCGGATGCAATTATAGGGTTATCACCACAGTTAAAAATTAGTGAATTTTGTGTTTTTTTTTTTTACTTTGTTTAAGCTTCTAAACATTATAAATCGACTGTGTATCACTTAAACAATGCAATATTTCCGCAAAGATCCCTCGTCGAAATCCTCCCTGTATAATGATCTATGGAAATAAATACTTTGAGTATAATGATCAAATAATATAATCAAAGAGAATATAACCACTACGTTTTAAGAGGCGGGACTCCCATACTAGCGAATGGAATCGAGTTTGTATTGAGTCTGCATGGCAAACCATTACCAAAATGTACGCCAAGCCAAAGATCCGTTTAACGCCAAAAAACAATACTACCAACATAACAGATTTAAATAGTGCAGCATGCTAAGCGTTTGCGCTTTTTATCGATATCGATAAAATGGTGAGGGTTGAAATACAGGCTTAGGTCAACAATTTTTGTAATCAAATTTAGGTTAAGATCGAGTCCACACTTAAGTCGTATACCTACACATAGTATTGGATTTAGGTGTGGACCCAAAATAAAATACAAGTTTTCTATTGATTTCCTTTATTTTTTTCAAAGCCCTGTTTTCAAAGTGATCTTCACTTATGTATTTTAATACATGTAATTTTTTTTATGGAAACATTCACCAAATCTTCTTTTCCCACTAGTTTGTGCCCTGCATCTGAAAACATTTTATCGTTAAAACAGAGGTATTTATTTTTTTAATTTACGGTTAAAATGTTATGTAATCACTAAACTCAATAATTTATCCAGGCTGTGTGTGTCTTGTCTACCCATGATCAAGATATTTTCAACTGCATTGAAATATCGGAAGTTTGAAAATGCCTATAATTATGGTCATATTGCATGCAAGTTGTCATAAAGTTCCGATCTTTCTTCTTCTTATGTAAAGTAATATTAGTTGCACTGATAAACAAATAAGCCTACAGTTATCGATAGTTCTAGTACACATCCCTAGATTCCCTAGTGGACAATGATAAAGATATTAAATATCTATTTCCCTTTGTTTATTTAACTTGCTGCTACAAAATATAGCTAAAAGTATCTAAGACAATACTTACCGGTTCTCGTCAAAGGGAAATTTTGCCACAAAAATCCTTTTTTCGTGATTATGTCGACTTGTTCGATTTCCACAAATTTCACACGTTATAAATCGTCTTTTCGGTGCCAATTTCACAAAATATGTTTACGTCAGTCACGTGTCACTACTTTAGAAAACAATTAAGACGAACTTAAATAGAAATCTAAAGAAATTAACGAATAAAGTATCCGAGTCACAATCACAAGCTAAGCAACATGCCTGACATGCCACTCATGACAGTTGACCTGACAGCTAAACTGTACTGAGCAAAGAGAATATAACCACTACGTTTTAGTTTATATTATGGTAATGGTTTGCCATGCAGATTCCATACAAAAGTTTTTTTGTTCTAAGTTGCGCGAGACTGAATATAATATTCACAACCTCTAACAACCAAAACATATAACATTAATATAATCTTACAACGGAAAATATAACGCTCAAAAATTATAAAACCGAGTATGCCGAATGTGAATTCCTAAAAGCAATCGCTTCATGTTTAAGCTTAAAAAATATAGCTATGTTTATTTTTGAATAAATTAGTCGATTAATTTATTGTGTATTCTTTGTTTATTTTTATTTCACTTTTGCGGTTTCCTCGCTGCTATAAAAAAAAACCTAACACCGAAGGCTAAGGCGGGAGCTACGCTCCGCTCCGCTCCCGCCTTAACCTTCTGAACCTAACCTATCCGAGTCGCTTCTGCTCCGAACCGTCTTGCTCCCTCGCTTTGCTCGCTCGCACAAATTTTGGAGTAAAACTTTTCAATACAAAAATTAAAGATTGATAAACACCTAATCTTCTGGTTTTAAAATTTTAAAATTTAACAAGTATTCTAGAAACAAAGTATATCACTTGATATTATATCATATTAATGTTATATAAAAAGTTATTACGTATTATGAGCGGTATACTTTATGTATGTTATATCATATGAATTTAGCCCATAAACGTGATATTTCTTATGAAAGTATATAAAACAATTGTTATACTGATCGAACGTTATACTTATTGAAATTATAGTGTTTCATGTTATACATAATCTAATTATATATAATGAACGTTATATAATATGAAAATATGTCTAACGTTTTTATATATCTTGGGACGCACCCCCAAAAAATAGCCGGAAACGACTGGATACTACAAGCGCAAAGCAGAGAAGCGTGGAAACAGTTGGAGGAGGCCTTTACCCAAAACGGGGACATGTCTTAAATTGTTTGACTAATTAAATTGTATTTTTGTAAGTTTTAAGTGCATGGAAATAAAGAGGCTTTATTATTATTATACAGGAGACAATAAACAGAAAATGCTATGTTGCCATTTTGCGTCAAAAATGCAGCGATCAGGGAAAGGACAAAAATGTGATACGTACAGGTGAAAAACTTAAGTAAATGACCACGAGCTTAATGTTAACTGCATAAAGTCGTGTATAGGGATTTTTTTGTAACTTTGGCGGTCAATATCTTTGCACTTGACTACACTAGATTACCACAAGCTACGTCATTGCCATTAAAATCTATTTTTAACCGACTTCAAAAAAAGGAGGAGGTTATCAATGCGGTTGTATTTTTTTTTTTTTTTTTTTTTTTATGTTTGTTACCTCAGAACTCCGTCATTTGTGGACCGATTTGAATTTTTTTTTTGATTTCGTCTAGGAATGCTTTCAATTAGGTCCCATAGGCACCAAATCAGGATCTGATGATTGGATCCTAAGGAAATCGAGGGAACTCTTCAAATGTTGTAGGGACACCTGTGGTAATTTTGATATATTTAGTAGTAACTCGTGCATTTGCTTTTGAAAATCATAATTTGGTAAAGTGGAACTGATGATGAAGACCACAGTTGACCATCGGAGTTACTACTCAATAACAAGTATTTCAGGGGTTGAATTTCAATTGCTTTAACACAGTTGCTAAGCAATTTATACTCCTCGGAACGCATATGATGAAATGGAATAGGTGGTGAAGCACCAGGACTCTTCAATAATGAACATCTCTGCATCGGAAAAAGCAATTTTTCGTAAAAGGTGACGAGCAGTTGACATTAAACTATTGTATCTTAGATGTTTTACACTAAAAAGCGTGAAAAAAAAATTTTATAACAAAAAAATGGAACCGACTACAAAAAACCATGAAAATAATTTTCTACCAGTCTGAAGTCGGTGTCTCAGCACGAGCCAGCAGGAATAATTGAAGCCATTTACTCGTATAGTTGGAGGTGAGGTAGACGATTATGTTCCACTCCTGCTGGCTCGTGCTGAGGCACCGACTTCAGACTGGTAGAAAATTATTTTCATGGTTTTTTGTAGTCGGTTCCATTTTTTGTTATAAAATTTTTTATGGAAACATGGACAGCCAGCGCCACTATCGGTACGTTTGCGCAACAAAAACAAAACGCAACACTTTTTTGTATGTAGTACGCACAGAATTGATATTATGCGACTAAGTGATTTTTGAATATGGAACGTCCATTTATCTATGCGAACGTTACTACTACAAACAACGGGTCATTTACTTATTTTTTTTCGCATAGCAGACTTAATTACTTTCTCGTTCTATTAAAACCAGGTCATCTATTATAATCGTCTTGAAATGTCAAACGAAAACGATAGCGATCGCAATTCAAACCTGCCAACGCAGGGTTGGCACTTCCTGGATACAAGATGCATTCTGAACCTCTCAAATGGCATCACGTAGCAGTGCCAAGACCCAGCCAGATAAATATAGTAGCTGGTGAGAAGACACTAAGAATTTTATTGTTTAGTTTGAAACAGTAGCACCGTTTGGAAATGTGTTTATTTATCTTAATACTAGTTTTTGCCCGCGGCTGCGCCCGCGTGGTATTTGGTTATCGCGCGCTGTTCCCTCGGGAAATTTGCATTTTCCGGGATAAAAAGTAGCCTATGTCACTCTCGGGCCCATAAACTATCTCTATGCCAAAAATCACGTCCATCCGTCGCTCCGTTACGGCGTGAAAGACGGACAAACATACAAACACACTTTCGCATTTATAATATTAGTATGGATTTTCAATTAAGATACAGTATACAGGGCGATTCAGAGCACGCGATAGGTACAGTCAGCAACAAAAACTTACGTTTGAAGTGCCAAAAATATGTAAACAGGACTTTATTGCCTGAACATTAAGGTTATGTATACGTTATGTTTTGCACTTTGGCTGTAATTATATCTTTGTTCCTGACTGTACTATAACTAAAGTAGATCAGTATTACTCCAGTGACGTTTGTAAAAAAAATGGAAATCTTATTTGTTTTTACAAGCTTTTAGCCCTGTTTTTTTTTTGTTTGGGTCAAACCATAGAAGCTAAGTTTGACCCACTTCCAGTGGTCCGATTGACTTGAATTTTGACATACTTATGTAAATCTGGTGGAAATACAATAATCTGGTAGTGAAATCCTGGTAGTCCAGCCAGGATCGTCTCCGCAGGACGGAACTCCTCGACGGTTAATGGCACCGACTTGAAATTTGATATGGAAATGTAACTTGGATGACCATGCGAGTACAGTCAACAAAAAGTACAGTCAGTAAAAAAGCTTGTGTTAAAAACAATTTTTAACAAAAACTTATTTTTTAGCAACTAAATTTTACCCGCAACTCAGTCAGCGGAGAATTCGTTTATTGCTATCCCGCGGCAATTATAACTACATTAGGGTGAAGACCAAAAAGTTGCACAACGTTAAAGCTGCGTTAGCACGTAGTTTTAATTTCCATTAACTTTTTCCATTGTGACACGAAAATTATCCATACAAACTTATGATTAATTTTACACTTCCTTGTGTAGGTAATCTTCGACTATGTAATCTGGTGCAACGAAAATCTGGTAAGCTACAAATGTGGTATACTCGTATTTTAAAAGCGGAAGTATTTTGAAAACTATGGTAGAACTCTTTCAAAACATAATTTGCATTTCCCATTTTCACTCATCATATCACATGTTTATTTTGCTTAAAAACATGCGCATTTTTGAGTAGAATAACCCCCCTTCCTTCCCCTACATCCTGACCCCGATTCTAAGTTACGCTGTAAAAAAAAGAAGATAGACTCACCGTACGCAAGAATGAAACATCATCCTGCTCGCTTGCTCCTCCTTCCGCTTCCGCCATCTTGGTTTTTGCTTACGTCACTCAACTGTCAGAATTGTCGCAGCATTGCCAACGATATACCATATCTGAAAAAAAAGAAAGTTTTTTGAAGCTAATTGAAAAGGCAAAATAAAACGAACTTATGCGACAAAATACGATGGAAAAACATTGTCCACTAGATCTATATTTCCTTTATCTTATTTTTAGGGTTCCATACCCAAAGGGTAAAAACGGGACCCTATTACTAAGACTCCGCTGTCCCTCCGTCTGTCTGTTTGTCTGTCACCAGGCTGTATCTCATGAACCGTGATAGCTAGACAGTTTAAATTTTTCTATCGTCGAACTTTGAATCGCTTCATCTTTCTAATTAGGGTTCCGTACCCAAAAGTTGCCATCGGAAACTTATTACTAAAACTCCGATTATGTATTACTGTTACTGCTATAACAACAAATACTAAAAACAGAATAAAATAAATATTTAAGGGGGACTCCCATACAACAAACTTGATTTTTTTGCCGTTTTTTGCTCGATATTAATAACGGCAATGTAGACGCTTGAAATTTTAATCGAATATTTAGTTTTTTTGGCTAATGTCTAATGTTATATAGATACTAATATGGTATGGAACCCTTCGTGCGCAAGTCCGACTCTCACTTAGTCGGTTATTTTTTAACTTGTTACAGCGAAGCCAAAACTAGCTTATACCTAAACTATTTCTACGTAAACAAAATGTTTAACAAAACCGCCTGCCGAGCCCAAATTCCATTGTTGTCACGCTAAGTTATAAAAGACATGATTTAATTATTAAATACGTCCTTGGCTTGAGGGGTAACGATCCTGAAGGGCTACTCCGAAACACGAAATTCGAAGTTCGTATCGTACCGTCCCTCTCACTCTCGTATTAAATGACATAAGCGTAGGCGGGACGGTACAATACGAACTTCGATTTTCGAATTTCGTGGTAGCCTTGCTGGTTAGGCGTGCTTAATGCCTTTTAAATAGGACTAAATATTTTAGAAATTTCGTAGTCATTCTAACCAGTTGCGGGATTGGACTTTTTTATCCCCCGATGCTAAAAGAGAGGTGCTATAAGTTAGACCGCTGTGTGTGTCTGTCTGTGGCACTGTAGCTCTTAAACGGGTGAACCGATTTGAATGCGTTTTTTTTTATTTGAAATCCCGTTGTCTAGCGATGGTGCTTAGAGTTATAACGCACATAATATTAGTTGATTTTTTTCGTAATGGCTAGGGAACCCTATCTTGGGCGTGTCCGACACGCTCTTGGCCGATTTTTTTTAAAATTTAAATTATGTAATAACACTAATATCCCGATAACTGATAATCATAACCTAGCCAAGTTTATGGATGGTACTAAGTGAATCTGTGTTGTCCATTACTGGGCAGGTACCTACTACTGCGCCTAACATGATTGGTGCCGTCACCCACGTTTATGCCCCTAACAATTACCTATTACTTAGATACTTTTAAGATATTTGTCTTTATAATTAATTATTCTCTAACAATAAGGTCGGTATGTAGTCCTGTGATGTAATTCTAAACTTTCTAAAGCATAATAGAAATGCTAAACACTTTTCAGGCTTTCAATTTATTAATTGTCATCGTCATTTTCATGTCACAGCTTAGCTAAAACTAGGGATGGGCCGAAATCGTTTTACATTCCGTTGAACCGAATTTCGGCAGCTTGAGCACAACTTCGGCATTCTGCCGAAATTCGGTTTGAATTCCGAACATTTGGCACTACATCTTTGTACCTAATTGTACCTACTATGTATTTATATTAAAATTAATAGAAACCATTATATCTGTCCTGTCGTATTAGTAATATACAGTAGTAATATGCGAGTAGTTTCGGAGAAAAATAAATAAACTAGGTAGGTACATATTCTTTTAATAAACATTTTGATTGCAATCCGTAAATTGATTTTAAAAAAAGTTTTTGGTTTACAATTTTGACAAACTCGACATCGAGAAACGTCAACTATTTATAATTATTGAAGGGTGTTTTCAACAATCAAATTTAACAAACTTTTTCTTATCTATCCAATTACTATATTTTTTAAATTTACTACAGGCAGGTTATTAAACCGAAGTTCGGCCGAATTTTTATTTTTACCGAATTTTCGGCCGAATTTCGTATTCGGTTAAACCACATTCGGTCCATCTCTAGCTAAAACGCATTAGTGCTGACATTGCCGCCCTTTCTTGGCAAAGATAAACGCCACGAAATTAATATCCCATTTCGTCCCTAATGCCCGCTAACGAACGGTTTGGCTAAAGCAGACGTAAAAACGGTTTAAAAATTGGATCTACTTATACTTGAAAGATTTAGGTAATTAAATGTAAACAAAATAATGTCAATTGGTGTCTAAAATATTGTAATTCCCCCGGATTCGATTTGTGGCATTCGAACATGGCGGATGTAGACAATATCTAATTTTGCTATTTCTGTTTCTTTGGCTAGTTGAAGTATAATAAATTATTTTGATAGTGTTTTATGCGGCGATTAACCTTAACAGTGAACAGTGATCACAAAATTCTATATTGTTCTCGTGTCTGTCATTTTTTAATGCGCAAGTTGTCTCCACGTGGTTTCTGGAATTTTACTATCAAGTTACAAAAACTACAATCACCGTACAACGTTGCCTCTCGAAAGAGAATACTTAGATACTGGCGAAATTAATTAGGACAGAAGCCATATTTTAAAAGAGAAGAAGAAGAAATTCCCTCATTAAACTATCTAAACATTTACATTTATGTATTGAAATACACTAGTCTAGTTTGTATAAGTAAAATGTTTAAAATTCTCGAATGCCAAATCTAGTAGCTGAGTTTGTTTACATTTAGTTTATTACCTATACTACGTTTAATTTAAGATTTGAATTAACTGTCAAATTGTTAACACATGTGTACGTTCACAAACGTGTAGAATTCAAGACATTTTTCATAACACTTGCTCGTACGTAAACAGTGTCGTAACATGCAGGCTACCTTGGCCGTAATGCCCCGTATAAAACCCTCGGCCTTTGGTTCTTGTCATGAAACCCAAGGTCGGTAAATGAGTTATTGCGCGTACCCATACTATTATTGATGCACGACCTGCAGGAGGGAGGACACGAGCACAGTCACGTCAGGCGCATGTTGCGGGAGAGGGAGAAGCCAAGAGCACAGCCTAAGGTATCGCCGCTATTTGGAAAAATTATATAATTTTTTCTTTTACAAATATGAATGAAATTCGCGAATGTGATGAAAAACATTGCATGTCGCACTGCGGGCTTGTAATAGACTCTCGTTCGTAATTCTTCATTTGCCACTCTTAACCTCTGGTATGCTTAGACGCGGATCCGCTCGGATCCGAGTCAAATTTAAGGCTATATTCTTGTATTTTTATTAAAATCAACAGGATTTGTACTTATTAAAACAGATGATACTAGAATGCAGCACTTTTCTTAGTTTCCGCATGCGAAGGGTTAAGACACAATGTACTATTTCTTTCATAAGCTCTGTGCAAAATGTAGTAGTATTATTAATGAGTCCAATCAGAAAGTGACACATTATGACAAAGCAAGTAACGGCAACAGTGCAGAAAGCGATTCATTATCGTTACGGCCTAATTAAAACGGATCGTCTCCCGCAGGTAAATGAGTTCCTGAGACATTTAGCAAAATTACATTTCAACAGGCCAAGTACGTCATTATGAGGGTTGAATTAAAATAAAGGATAATACCTATTATTATCGCTGTACAAAACAGTATTTTTAAGCGATTTCAGAAACTCACACAAAAAAAAAAAGAAAATTAAATGCCTAAATTGGAGGAGGTACTATAATCAAGTCCAGAATTAGGCGAACCAACTGACAGTTCATTTCATTACACAGAAATGTTGCCACAGTATACCAGTGCTGTAATATCGATATTAAAGAAAAAACTTAATATCGACGTTAGAAAAAAACTCAATATGAAATAATAGTAAAAGAAATCTTTTATTTGAAACATTTCGGAAAAAAAAGTTGAACATGGGGAAGGACGCCATTATGTTATGCGACTTAACTGCCGTCGGCTTGCTTGGAACTAATTCTGTTATTGTGAAATTTTTGTTACGTTAATTTATGTTATTTTTCAGGCCTAAATATGAAAGTATAGTCCAAAAATACGACGATATAACAACAAATTTATGTTTTTATACTTTTTTTACCAATTTTGAATAATTTTACATGTTCCGTTTGACAGTCTAATTAAAACACATGCACCAGAGAAGACGTGTTTTATATTTGGTAGACTCCTAGACCCTTAAGGCCCAGTTCAGCCCTTAAGGCACCAGCCCACAACAGACGTATTCCTGTAAGTACCTATTTTTTTGCTACTTCTAGTAACATTATCAGTTGTCAATCTATAATTAATCTAATATTGGACTCGAGTATACCTGGTGCCATTCTACGAAGACGCGTGATTTTGTCAAAATTAGCCATTAATGACATTGTAATAAAAACCACGGCACGCGTCATCGTGAATGACTCTACCTTTATAATAGGTACGGACGGTTCCCTAACTTATGTATCCATTTTTTCATATTAGTTGTATAGAAAAGTGGATACTTATACTGTAGGTACTGTAAGGATTAGGCTGTATACCGCTGGCAGGTGACAAGTGGTGGACCCCTTGTGGAGACTGTAGCTTGGTAGAGCTGAGGTATAGGGGATCTACGCGCGTGACTCTAAACTCAATTCAAATAAAAGGATGTTTCTTCAGTAGTCATTTATATTCATTCAATGTTTATAGCTTATTAATACTTTACAAAGATATGTCCAGCTACTCAGGCTGTCGGGAGCAATCAGAATCTGTGCTCCGGCATGTATACCGCTGTCAATCCTCTTTTTTTAAATCAAATTCTAGAACTATACAATACAAAATTACTATCATTATACATAATACATTCAATCTAGCCTGCCAGGCGGTCATTTTTACCACCTGCCAGCGGTATACAGCCTAATCCCTACAGTACCTACTAAACTTTAGTGGCCAAATGTACGTTGGACTGTACATTCGTTGAAACGCGACAATTTATCTTGTTACATAGAATTATTTATTCCGAGCGCAAAAAGTTCTATTAAACTCGGATCGTATGCCAGTCACGGATTACCCATTTCTCATGCGCTGTACAGTCAGCAGCAAAATGAGCTTGTGTTTTCACAATATCGGATCCGATAACGATGTCGGATGCCGATAATAAAAAAACCTGGGTTATAAATATAAAAGTAATAGAACACTAAAAAATCAACTGAAGATTATTAAAGATGGAAACAGTCGTATTGAACGGTTTAATTTTACAAGTTTTTATTTAGTTTCACCTGTCCCGTTGTCTGTCTGTCTAAATACCACAACGGGACTTATCACGCTATTTTACACAAGTAATATGATGGGGTGATGGGGTGACTAATAAAAATGACCAAGTGCGGGTAGTTCGAAGAACTCGCGCTGCTAGGCGGACTTGAATGTAATGTTACCGAAACGGCAACTGTAATGTTACCGAAACGTCGAGGTAAATATTACTTGTGTAAAATAGCGTGATATTTTGACTATGAGTGAGAATCACGAAAGTTTAAAACGTTATGTCTGTCTGTCTGTAATCAAATAAAATCTTGCTAGTTAAATTCGACCAACTTCCTAACTGGATACCTAATTGGATTGACTTTAAATTTGGTATACTTGTGTAGAATGTGTGACAATACAATAATCTGGTAGGTAGTCCGACTAGGATCGTCTCCACAGGACGGAACTCTTCAACGGTTAATGGCATCGACTTGAAATTTGGTATGCAAATGTAGTTTGGGTGACAATACAAGTAAAATCAACAAAAAGTACAGTCAGCTTGCATTAAAAATGAAATTTTTACAACAAACTTTTTTACTTTCGTGTCTAACGAGACTAAGTAAGCTATTCAAATTAACGGACAAGTTGCCGTTCCCTGGTTTTACTTCTAGTAGTGTTTTTTTTGCATTACTGATACCTACTAACACATTTATATTTTAATAATTTTAAGTGGCAACATTTCGGCATTTATGAAGTACTATTTTCCCAAAAAATCATACTTAGTTCCATTGGCATTAAGCATTGCATTAAGCGATAAGGTCGCCTATTGCTTACCTTGTAATTTTCTCTGTGTGCCTCATCGGTGTGCCTGTTTTCTGTATCGCTTACTATTTCTGGTGTACAATAAAGAGTAATTTTATTGTATTGTATTCATCATCATCATCTCAGCCTATATACGTCCCACTGCTGGGCACAGGCCTCCTCTCGGAATGAAATGGCTTGGGCCATAGTTCCCACGCGGGCCCAGTGCAGATTGGAAACTTCACACGCACCATTGAATTGCTTCGCAGGGTTGTGCAGGTTTCCTCACGATGTTTTCCTTCACCGCAAAGCGAATTTCGAAAAACTCAGAGGTGCGAGCCGGTATTTGAACCCACGACCCTCTGCTTGAGAGGCGATAGGTCAAACCACTAGGCCACCACGGCTTTTTGTATTGTATTGTATTGCATTGTATTAATGAATTCTTCATCGGTTCTTTTGCTTGTGCTGAGTGTACGAAAACCTTAGGTGAAATAATTTAAGATACATACATAAATCAGCCTACGAGCGACAGTTACGTAAACTGTTGCTGAAATCTTTGTACTGAAATTGCAAACATTTACAATTTTAATCGGATGCTTTGCCTACATGATTTTGCTATGTAATTAATTATCGAGACTTAAGTACAGTGGCGGAATGAACGATGAGTGGAGACGAGCAGATGGCCTAGTACGAAGCTTGAGGTCCCGGGTTCAATTCCCGTGTCGGGGCAAATATTTGTATGAAAAATACGAATGTTTATTCTAAGGTCTTGGGAGTTTAATATGTATTTAAATATGTATCTATCTATATAATTATGTTTATCCGTTGCTTAGTGCCCATAACACAAGATTTGCTAAGCTTACTTTGGGACTAGGTCAATTGGTGTGAATAGTCCAGTGATATTTATTTATACCAGTGATACTTTATTAGGAAGCGATACAGAATACAGGTACACAGAGAAAATTACAAGGTAAGCAATAGGCACACTTTAATGAAAAGGTTGATCAGTTTATATATCATCTCTATAAATAAAGATGAATTGTAAAAGATGTTGCTAAGCGCAAAACTCGGAAACGGTAAGACCGATTTCATTAATTCCTTTTTTGTTGTGTTCGTTATTATCAGGCAACAGCTTGTTTTCAAATAAATTAATTTACAATTTGCAAGCACGTTACCTTTTTGAATGAAATTATGACAGAATAATGTCATACTAGGTCGATAAATACAGATGAGGGCCCGAGTGGTCAACCTTTTCACTCCGCGACTGTGCCAAAATTGTATCAAAAGATATACCTTGGGGGGTGATTTCGAGTTTCGTAGTAGCCCTGCAGCAGTGAACCTTCATGACGACTTTCTTGGGAAAATAGTGAGGGTTCATTAATTCGCATAAAATTAATATCCCTAATTGAAATTGGCATAATGTTATTTCGCATAATTATTAAATCGCCTCGTCGAGTTTCTGGCCGGATGCTGCTCAACAGAGGTTTTTCCGAACGTGGTAGATTTTTCTAACATTCATAAGTGCTTGTAAGCCTAAATTGAATAAAGATACTTTTGACTTTGACTTAGAAACGCATACATGACACGCGACGGCGACGGTTGGTTACAAAATGTGCTAGTAGACATAGTCTAATACAATACAAATATTCTTTATTAATCACCAAAAACAGTACAGAAACATTACAAAAATAAAAATTAGGTAGACAATAGTCTACCTAGTCTAGTATTATCGCTAAAAAGCGATCTCTTCCAGACAACCAATTTCTTAGAAATTAATAAAATGAACAGACTAATGTAAGGTGGCAGAAATAACAGACAGTGGAAACGTAGAATTAATAGCCTAATAAATATTAAAAATACCTAATACAAAAATATAATATAAATTATATAAATAAACAAATACATTAACTATAATACTTATAAACCACATATACTTTTCAATACAAAGAATATATTTTTGCCCGACACGTTTCTACTACGTACGTAAAGCGACTACATGACTGGAGTATCTAAGTAATACCGTTTCAAGTCAAGGGGTTACTTTATAGCAACTGGCGATGTCATAAAGTCGAGTAAAGTGCTTATAGGTTGAGCTTTCACACATAACAGGGGGAGGGGGTGTATTAAGCAGGGGTTAAAATGAGGCTTGCGAATGAGGATCGAAAACCATGAATGATCCCTAGTTGAACTGATTGTGGGAAATGATAACTATAAAGAACAAGGGTTAAGGGGTAAGTTCGCCTTTGTACATCTTATTGTTTTGTTAACTGTTATTGTCATATGTTTTATGTACAATAAAGAGTTAAGTATACAATACAAAACAATTTATATGAAAACCTCTATTGTCATTTCAAAGTTCAATATCGCAAAAACGGCTGAACTGACTTTAATAAAACTTTCTATCTGTATTAAACTATTTAGCTTTAGAAAAAAAACTGTATCAAAATCGATTTATCCGTTTGGGAGGTATGACGTCACACGCGCACACACTCACATACATGGCACTCGGACATATAACATCCCTCTTTTTGCGTCAGGTATTAAAAACAGCCCGCCAAGGCCGCGCGTCAATTGGTTCAATGACCTCTTGTCCATTTTCATTGAGATAGTCTTATAAGATATTTATGCACCTAATATTGGTCTAATATTGGTGCTAGCACAGTATATGTATATATACTGTACAGTATATATGTATATATATATATAAGCTCAAGCAGTATGGAAGCTACGAACAAATCCATCGAAACGAACACACTCACACAGACGCGCGCTCTACAGTACCATACCAGTACTGAAGGGCTACTCCGAAACTCGAAATTCGAAGTTCGTGTCGTGCGGGCCCTCTGACACTTATACTATTTAATACGAGAGCGAGAGGGACCGCACGACACGAACTTCGAGTTTCGAGTTTCGGAGTAGCCCTGCTGCAGTACCACGAGATCTCCTCAGAGGCCGTGTAGAGCGCGCGTCTGTGCGAATGTGTTCGTTTCAATCGTAGCTTCGTAGCTTCCATACTTTAGCTTATATAATACTAGCTTATGTCCGCGACTTCGTCTGCGCGGACCTAGGTTATCGCGCGGTGGCGCCCTCTACCGGAACAAATAGTATCCTATGTTGATCCTTGGGGCTTAAGCTATCTCTATACCAATTTTCATCAAAATTGGTTCAGCAGTTTTAACGTGAAAGCGTAACAGACAGACAGACAGACAGAGTTACTTTCGCATTTATAATATTAGTAGGGATACTGTGGTGCTAGTGACCGTACGGCCTTAAAAGTATAGAATTCATTTCATGCCAAATAGCCATCAGTTTCATGCCAAAAATCAAATTTTTTTTAATGTATGATGACCAGATGGTCCCAAAGGAAGAACAGCGCCGTTCGCGAGAACGGCAGTTTGCTGATTTGGGTCCATTTCGTGACATGCATATCTATATTTTGTTTTTGTTTTTATTTTTTTGGTATTTTTTTGTCACGAATAAATGTTTTCTTTCTTTCTTTCTTTCTTTAAAAAAAAGCGGCCTCTCCATTTTGGCAGCCCTAGCACGGCCGCCCTCGCACCAGGTCAAGGCTTGCAAGTTACGACTTCCATTATTTTAATAATGCACACCCTATTTCTTACCTGGCTCATTGGGCGGACACTTCATGATAAATACCGGGTGTGGCATGTAATACGAGCAAGTAATTAAACCATAGATCGTACTCGTCAAACTGAACAACATTAGTTCAGCGATTTTTTTTAAATATTTATATTTCATTTAATTTAGAATTGGAGCACACAGCAACATTGTATTGCGGCTCGTGAACTGTAATCTCTCTACAATTTGTACTAGAATAACAATTGACGACACGCAAATAAAGTGGCATTAAAACAATTTTATTTTGCGGCTCCCAGACTATTGTACTGGACTATTTGCTAGGTAAGAAATAGTTGACCAGACGCAATACAATGTTGCTGTAGCCTCCAATTCTAAATTAAATGAAGTATACTTTTTTAATTTTTATTTCACTTTTAAGTTTATTCGCAGAAGCAATGTATCTAAAGTAAAATACTTGATGTTTGGTAGCGTGACAGGCGACGTCAGGTGTGTTTAGGATGGCGTACCTACATTAATGGCAGTATTTAATTTGTATGAAAAAGAGAAAATTCAAAGACTCCATTATTTTTAAAAATCGCTGACTTAATGTTGTTCAGCTTAACGAGGACAATCTATGCTTTAATTTTTTGCTCGTATTACAGGCCACACCCGGTATACGCTGGTATTGCCACACACCACTCTAAAAACGCTGACGCACCGTTTTGTCATCAAGATCATTCATCATTTCGACCTATACACACATGCTTCTTCTAAGAATTGCAGAGCTTGGGCTGTAGGTATTTCCCATGCGGGCCTTGTCTAACCACTGGACTACTCCGATCGTCAAATTGCAACATACAATACAATACAAAGACTCTTTATTGTACACCAGAAATAGTAAGTTTCTGTATGAAAACAGATACAAAGAGAGAAAAAAAATACAAGGTAAGTAATAGGCGGCCTTATCGCTTAAGAGCGAACATACATTGAGCTGCAACTGCAATTCATAAACGTTGGTGAATTATGTAGATTCGGCACCAAATCCCAGTTTGCGCTGCGTCCATTCATTATTCATCCCATGGCTACGCTACATTCTGGCAACCCATAGGTACGTCGTAAACATAGCCGTGTAGGCCGGCTATAAATCTTCCAAACTGCGGACTAGTGGCATAGAAAATGATATTAAAAGTAAAGGTACGTTATATGTTATTATATATTTATTACAAGCTTTTAAATTAGTTTCACTTGTCCCATTGTTTGTCTGTTTGTAATTTAATCTTCCGAGTTAAATTCAACCAACTTCCAGTAGGTAGTCGGGTATATTGTCTTGAAATTTGCAGTACCGCGAGACCCCCTTAGAGGCCGTGTAGAGCGCGCGTCTGTGTGTGTGTTCGTTTCGATCCATTTGTTCATAGATTCCATACTGCTTTAGCTTATATATATACTGTGCTTGTACGGAACTCCAAACAGAATTAATTTGCCGCACCGCCGATCGCGCACAGTCGTGCCTCAGTCGCCAGGGAGCAGAAGCACGAGTCGAATCTAGAAACGTCGATCCAGATAAACCTATCAAAGGTCGTTGCTCATCGCATATGAACCTCAGTGTCGTACTACACGTAGCACATATCAGATTTTAACAGATCTAAATTTGTAGAGTTCCGTAATAAATGACAAAACTGAACCCTTATAGTTTCATCCTATCCATCCGTATTGTCAATAAGTTATTTGTGGTATAGTTTACCATATGCGTCTAGATAAAATATATTTTTCACTTCTCATGCTCGTAAAGTTGGTACGTATTTATGTTGGATCTAGGCGACATAAAATTACTTTTTATGGTCTAGTACATAAAGTAAAATCTTCATCTAAGATCAAGGTAATCAGGTGTGAACAATATTTTTATTAATTTTTATTTTAAGTAAAACCAAAAATCAATCAAATAAATTAATAAAACTAAAAAATTATAATTATATAGCAATACATGAAAAATAAACGGTACCGTAAGGTAAGTGAAGAATTGTTTCCAGCGTTGCTATTTAATTTCCTCTCAATAATCGAAGTGAAAAGCAGAGTGTAAAACTCGAGCATTAAACCCATTTTCCGTACGTACCGGCTCGGGTGGCTATGTTGGGTAAAATGGAAAGAAAGAAATAAAGAAAATACATTTATTCACAACACAAGACAACAATACTATTTGGTACAACACAAAGGTATGTGTCAAAATGGCTTGTTTTATACTCTTGTTGTACAATCTACTAACTATTTAGGAATAACCAAAATAATCATAATGTTTTTCTTGGATTTATTAGACCGAATAAACTATTTGTCATTTAAAACTGGTCGAATAATTTATTTGCGGATAAAAAAAAACAAAGAAAAAAACCGTAATATTCGGAAAAAACTTATTCGAATAATGTCCATCAATCCATCAAAGATATAAATAAAAAATTGTTGTTGATACACGCTTCTTAAATGCCAATTATACGTCCCGAGAGCATAAAGTTTACTGAATCCTGAAAGTCATCATCATCATCATAATCATCCGCAGGACGTCCACTGTTGGACATAATCGTCTCCCACAGACCTCCAGTTAATTCGGTTGGAAGTGGCCTGCATCCACCGTGACCCCGCGGCTTTAACCAGGTCACCCGTCCATCTCATCGATGGACGTCCTACGCTGCGCTTGCTGATCGTCGGCCTCCATTCCAGAAACTTTCGGCCCCAACGGCCATCTGTTCTCCGTGCTATATGACCTGCCCATTGCCACTTCAACGAGCTAATTTATGTCGGTGACCCTCGTATTTCTTCGTATCTCCCCATTTCTTATTCGATCCCCTGTGAATTCTGGATTTTTAAAGGTAAATAACTAGATAGGATAAAGACTTAAATATACTTGTTTTCACAGTTCCTACAGGGCTACTACGAAACTCGAAACTCGAAGTTCGGGTTGTGCGATCCCTCTGACTCTTATACTATTTAATACGAGAGCGAGAGGGACGGTACGATACGAACTTCCAGTTTCGAGTTTCATAATAGCCCTGCTAGAAACAGCTAGTGATGACACCCTTTCAAGTGCCAGTCAATCTAGAAGGGTTTTCTCAGATATTTTCTCGCAGGAATTTTATGACCTCGACGAGAATAAGGAAGCGATGAGTTCGTAAAATTGCGTGTAAATCAACTGAGGATCTTTCTGGAGTTCTCGCTATTTCAGTTAAACAGATAAAAGAAACCCTATTTGAAAGAAAGATAGAAAGAAAATACAAAATCAAAGTTTATAATTGTGACAATAGGCGTCACAAAAAAGTAAAAGTAAAGTAAAGTAAAATAAAGAAAAGGAAAAGTAAAGTATTTCTGAGTGTATCTCCTATATTCACAATAGTACCAAGAGAGTATTTGTATTGTATTGTACCTCAAACCGTGTACAAAGACAGGCGTTAAAGTAACTAAAACAGGTTGGGTCCCGCGGGACCAACAAAATTAAGCGCTACTGCGGTTTTTAGCTCTAAATACGACAAAGTTCTATGATTCCTTAGCAATATACTCTATTCTCTTTACATAGGGTCTAAGATGGAGTACACAAACAACGTCTCAAAGAACCTTGTGGCACTGAGGGATCTGTGTTGAGTGACTGAATGTATTGTCTTACATTTGGATGCCTGCCAAGGTGGATCACGCTTGCCATCACATCTCGACTGTTTTGTCTCATTCACACTTAATAGTTACTCGTAGAAAGGAACATCGAAAAGGTAAGAGAGATGAGTAATAGCTGTGAGAGATAATATGTAAAGCTATAGAATTGTTGTGACAAAAATTATTCCGACAAACATACATTTGAGCTTCATGGAAGGCAAGATTATCAGTATAGGAGACATTGTTTTTGGCGATTAAACAAAAAAAATCGGCCAAGTGCGAGTCGGAATCACGCTGAAGGGTTCCGTACCATTATCTATACAACATTAGACATTAGCATAATCAAGTTTGTGACCGCGAATAATCAAGTTTGTTGTATGGGATTCCCCCTTCTTTTTTTTAAATAATTATACAATTAAAGATTCTGCGAATATTTCAAGCGTCTACCTGAGGCCGTTATTAATATCGAGCAAAAATCGGCAAAACAATCACGTTTGTTGTATGGGAGACCCCCTTAAATATGAATCTTATTCTGTTTTTAGTATTTGCTGTTATAGCAGCCACAGTAATACATAATCTGTGAAAATTTCAAGTGTCTAACTTTTACGGCTTAAGAGATAGAGCCCACTGTGTGATTTTTTTTTTCATAAGGTTAATTAGCATTAGCAGGCAGTTTTTATCGATGAACTGAGCTGTTTGTCGAAGGTAACAGAAATCAAGTAAAACACGGTGTAAATTCGCAAATTTTGCTATTTTCGCTACTGTTATACAAAACGGTCTCGTCACAACACAACACGCGAGGCTTTCCTGCGAGATCAGTTATTCTGTTGTGAAATTGATCCCAGATTAACGAATTTCGTAAATGCTCGTCGCAGCCAGCAGATTTGAATAAATATTGCCTTTGACTTCGGGTGCTAAATAGTCAAATAGAGCTGTCAAAATGTCAACGGAGGAGCCGAAAGTTGAGATGGGAAACGATATTGTTTGGGTAGATATCGAACTAAGTAAGGCCGCGTCTATACCGATGCTTAAGAGAATTTTCCCTGCCGGGCGCGCGGCCGCGTTAGGTATTCGTTTGGGATATTGCTGTCTTTATCGCACGTGACATAAGCGCTCGCAGCCGTCCCCCCCATGCACATCCCCTCCCGCTTCTCCGCTTCCCGCTAATGTATATCGAGATAGCTGTAGGCTTTACAAGATTTGGGCGGTTGAATTTTGGGTTTCGTTGTCCTCATATTATACGAAAAGTATAGCACAGAAATCAATGATATTTTACAATCAAGATCTTCATTATCAAGAGTTGACAAAAAAAGATGTCAACTTTGCACGAGAATTACAGACTATTAAAGCATTTTATTATTTTCTATGCCTGTGGTTTTTTCGATTTTTGTAAAAATTCATTATTTGTCTGTAATTTTCGTGCAAAGTTGACATCTTTTTTTTGTAGACTTTTGAGCTCCTGTAATTCTGATATTACACATTTATATGAAAATCTGAAAAACCACAGGCATAGATAATTCCGTCTAGTCTATACTTACCTACAAAATTTCATCTACTTCTGTGGCCTAGTTTTCAAATGAGACCGGGACTACGTTTGTATCGAGAATGGAACGAAGAGACTTCTCTTAATAAACGGTGACGGCGCGGAATCGCACTAACGTGTTTTGATTAAAAACTCGTGACGTTTCCGCACCGTCTACGTATTTTGAGCAGCGATGTGGAGGGCATGCGATAAAAACGGTGCTCATACTATGTGTCGCTGCGATTCCGTGCCGTCACCGTTTTTTAAACAGCGGTGTGACCGCTACTTAATGCCTTTACATTTCATTTAGGTCACCGCCTATTGTCTACCCTGAATATGTCTTATTGTTTTTAACCCCCGACGCAAAAAGAGGGGTGTTATAAGTTTGACCGCTTTGTGTGTCGGTGTGTCGGTGTGTGTCTGTCTGTGTGTTTGTCTGTGGCACCGTAGCTCTTAAACGGGTGGACCGATTCGAATGCGTTTTTTTATTTGATAGCAGGTTTTCTAGCGATGGTTCTTAGACATGTTTCATTGAAATCGGTTCAGCCATTTTTGAGATATTGAAATTCAAAGTGACAAAGTCGGGGATTTTCCAACTTTTTGTTGGTTAGATTAGGTTATTTCTAACACAAGTACTGACATAAACATGGTAAACCACTGACTTGGCGGACTGTACTAACAAAAAATATATTTCCATATGTCGCTTACTCATACATATATGCAGAGACACTTCCCAAAGTCGACGACCCCAGATTCGCTAAATTAGATCTGTCTGTCCCATACCAGAAACATGAGCGCGACACTTCACACGATGTTAGAAGGTTCTATGTTCCTTACGCAATCCGAATTAGAATATCATTATTTCGGCCTTAACACATCCCACTGCTGGGTACAGACCTCTCAATGAGAGGGCTTGGGCCATAGTTCCCACGCGGGCCCAATACGGTCTGGGAACTTAGCACAGTTTATACAGGTTTCCTCATGATGTCTTCTACATCGAAAAGCTTGTTATCCATACTAAACTATACTATATACTATACTATACTTACGATCCATACTAATATTATAAATGCGAAAGTTTGTTTGTATGTTTGTGTGTTCGTCCGTCTTGCACGCCGTAATGGAACGACGGATCGACGTAAGTTTTGGCATAGAGATAATTTATGGGCCCGAGAGTGACATAGGCTACTTTTTATCCCAGAAAAATGCACAGTTTCCGAGGGAATAGCGCGCGATGACCGAATACCACGCGGGCGGAGCCGCAGGCAAAAGCTAGTAAGTTCAGAATTATTAATTAGGTATAAGATTAAGTACCTGCACCAAATAAAGAACTCAGAAAGCAGTCATATGATCCATGAAAGCTTTTAATCCATTGCCATTAAATACTGAGCTTACTTCAAAAGGGTCTGCCTTAGGAAACACTCTTTTTTTGATCTTTATTAATGATCTCGTCGCCTCTATTACCGATGGTCTAGTGGTGTTGTTTGCGGATGACACAACAGTAGTAGTAAGAGCTAGTAATTATTTGCAGCTCGAGAATAGGATGAGTGACATGTGCAATCAGCTGCGGGAGTGGTTTGCGGCAAATGGGCTTATTATGAACCTCACAAAGTCCAACGTGATGCTGTTTAAAACCAGGAACCATGTTGAGACTTCTCATGTTCAAAGTCCGCTGCCGCTGTGCAGTACGAGCAGGTTTCTGGGATTTGAAATTGACACTGGATTAACGTGGAAAGAGCATGTAGACAAGCTTTGTGAAAAACTGTGCAGTATCGTCTTTGCCTTACGAAAACTTAAGCCTCTCATTTCCGGGAAAGCCTTAATCCAAATATATCATGCTCATTTTCATTTACTCTTGTCGTACGGCATCATCTTGTGGGGAAATTCGACAAACTCTGACAGAGTGTTTAAAATCCAGACGCGAGCTCTGCGCACGATGGCAGGATTAAGGCCTAGGGACTCTTGCAGAAACCAATTTAAGAAATTCGGGATATTGACGCATTATTCGCAATACGTTTATGATATTATAATGTTTACACGCCAGAATATTAATTCCTTTAAACGTGTCAATATCCCGGGCAGAATAACCCGCCAGACCGGGCGACTGCAAGCAGTGCCTCGGCGGTTGGCGCTGCTTGACAAAAACCCGCGCGTCTTGGGCCCTAGGCTTTATGAACGGCTACCCGCGGATATAAAAAATGAATGTTCGGATGAGACATTTGGACGCAAACTAAAAAAACTTCTTTTAGACAAGTCATTGTATTCTTTAAAAGAGTACAGTGAGATTTTATGTTGACATTTTATGTTTTATTTTTGTTTTTATGTACCTTGTTTTTGTACTTTTTGTTTTGTTGACATTTTAATTATTTTCTTGTACATTTTATTAATTATTCCTATTGCATAAATTTGACTTAGATTTAAGTATATTCTTTTTGATTTTAATTATTATTATTGAATTGAACTCTAATTTGACATTTTAAATTCTATTTTTTATTTTTATTTGGCTGACAATTTATTGTAATAAGATTTATTTTTTGTATACTTTTGACGATCCTTTTGTGAATTTCTTGTAATTAACTGACATGTATTTATAATGTATTTTTTCAAAAGGTAATAAATAAATCTATCTATCTATCTATCTTATATTGCAAGCTCTCAGCGACTAAGCTCCCTAAGGCCATAACATAGCTTAGATTGACCTCTTTACCGCCACAATACAAACGAAGTGAAGTGCTCTGTTCGCCACAGAAAAACCTGCGACAAACAAAAAAGAAAAACTAGCTTTTGCCCGCGGCTTCGTCCGCGTAGTATTCGGTTTCGGTTATCGCGCAGTAGGTATGCATTTTTCCGGGATAAAAAGTAGCCTGTCTGTCACTGTCTGGCCTATAAACTATGTCTATGTCAAAAATCACGTCGATCCGTCGCTCCGTTGCAACGTGAAATATAGACAATCATCCAAACACACACTTTCGCATTTATAATACTAGCTTTTGCCCGCGGCTCCGCCTGCGTGGTATTCGGTATCGCGCGCTGTTCCCTCGGGAATTGTGCATTTTTCCGGGATAAAAAGTAGCCTATGTCACTCTCGGGCCCATAACCTATCTCTAAGATTAGTATGGATTCCAAATTTCAAGTAAATCTGACTACTGGAAGTTGGTCAAATTTTGTAAGGATTGTAATCAATTACAGACAAACAACGGGACAGGTGAAACTAAATAAAAGCTTGTTAAAAATTGTTATAAGTTCAAATAAATAACGCATTTCAACGTCTCTAACATGCACAGAACAGAAATAACAAATGGCAAAGGTATAATGCAGGGATGTTACGGATATAAAATTTCAGATCTGGATATGGATACGGATATATTTCAAACATAATAACGGTTTCGGTTACGGTTACGGATGTTAAATTATTACGGATTATCCGATGGTTTCGGTTACGGATATTGGATTTTTAAGGAAGTGTAAAACTAAAATACAAATAGTAATTTAAATGACTTGACTTTAACTGTAATAGTTGCGAGTAGTAAATTACGATTTATCAATAAAATAATGTGCAATAGATGCAGAAGACGCGCGCTGTTCTGTCGGCTCGGCCGGTAAAAAAAAACCCTTTCACAACATGTCGCATTTAGACTCCGCCCCTGTCCGAAACTATCCGAAATTTTTATATCGGATTCGGTTACGGTTACGGATAGTTTTTTATTTCGGATATCCGATAGTTTCGGTTACGGATACGGAGCTCCATAACATCCCTGGTATAAGTTATAATAACACATTTCCGAATTTCCGATACCAAAAGTATAACCAGACAACTAGCGCGCGCTTTCTGCTTAACTTAGCTAATAACTTGACCGCAAGTAGACAAGGGTTCGTCTAAATGTTTTATTTCCCAGTGGACCGCCTCTAGATTTGTTACACGGCTCTATATACATTATAGAGCGCGCTAGAAACTGCTTGTTTCCAGTTGTACAGATTCCTATTTGTATAGAATACTCGTACTACTACATTTAAAATAAATAGTTCCAGCCCTTCGCGGGTCGCTTCTGAAGTATCGTAAGTCAAGTGCAAAGATATGTCTAAAGTTACAAAAATATGTATACACAACCTTAATGTTAAATGTATAAAATCGTACATATTTTTATAACTTTACTTTGGCCGAGTCAATATCTTTGCACTTGAGTGTACCGTCCCTGACTCTAATATTATTTAACACGAGAGTGCGAGATTTTCGAATTTCGTAGTAGCAATTCTGAGGGGACGCTCGCTTCGCTCGCTCGGCTGGCGCGCTGTAGTCACAATCCTTCCTTCCTAACTACTCCTCGTTTAAAAATCTTTTGAGTTAGGAATTGGGGATTTTTGAGTTGGAAAACTGTTGAGTACGGATTTTGTTGAGTTGAGAATCCGTAAGAATATTCGTAGATTTAGGAACAAGCTATAGAAAGAAAACTTCGAAAGATACTTTCTTTAGTACGTTCTACACTAATGCTGTATGTACGTATTCATCCACTCCTAGTAGTCAGATTGTTTTGAAAGGTACACAATGTGGTGATACCCTGTAAAGAAAATGTAATGTAATGACCAATGTTAAAGAAAAGTTTTGGCTATCGAAAATCGCTCGGTCGACCAGGTACTTTAATTGAAGCAATAAGCGCGGTATCCTTCAACATTACATTGAACAAGAACTTGTTACAAACTTAGAGCAAATAAATATCTCATCAACTTAAATATTGTCTCAGAATAGATTAACTCGAGGCGAAACTTCGCGCCTTGGGAACGTACCATCTTACTGCCAGTGCCATTTAACAGCGCAGTTAGTTTTAAAAATAATATTATACTTAATTGTAACGTCACTGTTTCTTTGATGTTGCAAAAATAATAAATACTGAATAATTTTACTTTTTTTCAGGCATAGTGCATGAATACAGTAACTTAAAAAATTTATACAAATATCCGATCCTTGTTAAATTTACAATACCGTAGATATTAAATTGAAGTCATTAAGAATGTTATTCGTTTTTAAATTAATTCCTCATAGCTAAGCGATATAAAATTATTATTAATTGCGTAGTAGCGTATCTAAATTACCAGGGCCTGGATAAGGGTCAAGACTTTTTGTCATAGTTTGTTTGCTGAACGAAATATAAGATTTTATATAAATCATCATCTTGTTACAAAAAAAAATTATTAAAGCGAAAAATATTGCCAACCCTTGTAAGTTGTCATGTCATACAATACAGCCGGAGCTAGCTAGCATAACAATAATTAATTAGCTAGGAACATAAAATTTTATTTCACATGAAAAAATCATAGTAGTACAGTCAAGTGCAAAGATATCGACACGGCGAAAGTTACAAATATATGTATACACGACCTTAATGTTAAGTGCATAAAGTCGTGCATAGGTGTACATATTTTTGTAACTTATGCCGTGTCAATAGAGTCTGGTCATCGAAACGTGATACTGAAATTTTCTAACAATGAATCGCCAAAACGACGCGCCAGTCAAGTAGCAGTTGCAACCGTTCATTCATTTACAATTTTACTTTTACCGTATATTACCTTCAAACAGTTGGTGGTCCATGGCAAGACAGAAATTTTGTCAAATGGTCCCTCCTGACTAAAAGGTTAAGGGATATTACAGGGATACTTTTTGTATTTCGCGATAAAAAATAAATAAATAAATAATATTCAGTATCACGTTTCGATGGCCGACTCTATCTTTGCACTTGACTGTACCTAAGTTATTAAGCGCACAAGTACTAAATAACAATGCCTGTCGGTATTTGAACGTGCCTCTATACCTTCCAGCGGTCTAGAATCAAAATTAAATGTAAATGGAATAAAACAGCATGCGAGGTTGCGAATCCGCCGCATATATTTCAAACGATTTACATATTTACTCGCACAAACGAGGAATGTAAATGTGAGTATAATAATACTACATATGTTTATTAGGGAGGAGCGCCTAATTATGGAGAATAAAAAGTTGTTTGATCAGTCCTAATATACTGCTCAAAAGAAAATGGGCCACGCAAATTTTACGGGTGAAACGAAAATACGAAAAAATATAATTCTTTATAACATTCCTTGTCTAAAAATGGTTTTATTAATACAAAATAACACAGTACAAATACTTTTCATTTAATAAAATGAATTCAATTAAAATCCCAAACATATTTTTGATTTAATTTTACCGGTAACGTTCAAGTGGCCCTTATATTCTTTTGAGTAGTAGGTATACAAGCTGACCTTAGCCTCTGAACAAATAATGAAACCATGGATAAGACTTGGATAAGACTGATACTTATCAATATCTTAAAATAGTTATTTGCTTAATTAGGCAAGAAAAAAAAAACTTTGAAATCAGATCATCCAAATACACAGGATGCTTCAAAGTGATACATTGACTGACTGATTGTTATGATACTTTGTAGTTTGGTTTTAAATATCTTGCTAAGCCAGTAGTATTCGTATTTGTCCAAAGGCTAAGGTCACCCAATATATCGATAGATTATACGTGCTCGATATTATAAATGCCAAAGTTTGTGAGTATTTGCGTGGATGTTTGTTATTCTTACACGCTGCAGGTTTTGCAGGTGGTAGGACCTTGTGCAAGGTCCGCCCGGATTGCTACAACCATCTTGCTCGCTAATCCTGCTGTGAAGCAGCAGTGCTTGCACTGTTGTGTTTCGGCGTGGAGAGTAAGACAGCCGGTGAAATTACTGGCACTTGAGGTATTCCATCTCAGGCCTCTAGGTTGGCAACGCATCTGCAATACCCCTGGTGTTGCAGATATTTATGGGCGGTGGTGATCTCTTACCACCAGGAGACACACTTGCTCGTTTGCCTTCCAAAAAAAAAAACGCTGTAAAACGGCTGGAAGGATTTGGATGAAATTTATACAGGTACTCGTATTTAGATAGCTATAGATCGAGACAAAATGGAGATTGGGGCATTAGAGATCCGAATAGGTATGTAACTTTTGGAATAGGTATTCCATGTCATGCCACAACTATTTAGTAAAATTCCAGAACTACATTTTCCCATTGATATTAGTTAATATCAAGGTTTAGACCTTCATTGTTCATTGATATGGACCTTCGGCTTCGCAAACACCTGATTCAATCAATTATTTTCACAAGAAACAGGTTATTTTCGTCTGAGAATTAATAATTCTGTACCATAATTACGAGTAAACCCCGACTTCGGCCATAGCTTTAATATTTTAGGTTTCACAGACATAGGCCGGTTTTATAATGCCGCAAAGATACGGGGCGGAAAGATGTTTTATCGTTTAACCCTCTCCGTGCCATGGGACCCACCGGCGGGCCCCGTTAATTTTGTTACAAGACAAAAATCAAAGTCAAAAATATCTTGATTAAATTTAGGTAAAACCGTTCAACTAGTTTGCTAATTAAGGTATGTATGTAAACTCTTTATTGTACGGTCAAAGACTTTAATTAATGAGCTTCCATGGAACCTTTTTAAAGGAAAAGTCATTATGATTTTCATTGGTAATAGGGATGACGACTGGCTTAAAAATAGGTATATCATTCTATTTAGTCCGACAGTTAGATTATGGAAAAATATGGGACACGTATTTTTTGGTTTATCTATTTATTAAAAATCTACAAAGCTATAGATCATCAAACTTCCGGAGTGGGGGCTTGTGTCGTCACTATAAGGTAAAAATCCTAACATATAGTTATGTCAGTTGAAACTTCTAAGCTCTGTATCCTCGTCATTTTTTGTTTGTCAAACAAAAGAAAAAATATGTGCAAAATATTTTAAATTTACTATTTTTAAATGACGGACTATACAGTTTTTTTTTGTCGTCTAGCCTATTAATGAGATGTCTGATTAGACAGAGATAGAGCAGAATAATCTCTGTACTGTACTCAACGGTAAGGAAAGAAAGACGCAGGTACTAGCTTGTATGCCAGGTTAATATTACAAAAGGCAGGCGGAGGTTAACCCAGCAAATCTTAGTATTACTTAACCCCTGCTGTTTTGCTCTATTCAACCACATATCTAACCTCAAAGTGGATGTATGGTAAGGGTATATTTCATTACATCCCACACTTACACGCGGGCACATGCACACGTTAGAATGAGACAAAAGAAGGCAAAGGCGACTATTTAAGCCGTATAAAGGGGACAGGCCCTATACCTAAGTACCTATATGTATGTATGTAAACTCTTTATTATGCAAAAGAAAATAAACAAAATACAATTTACCATGTAGATTTTTTTATGTATTAATCAAGACCCACTTGCTCGTTTGCCTTCCAGTCGAATAATAAAAAAAACCGGCCAAGAGCGTGTCGGACACGCCCAAAATAGGGTTCCGTAGCCATTACGAAAAAATTAAGTAATATTTTTTTAAGTATTTTATACGAAATCTTCCAATTTTAGGTATATTTTATAGCTTACACTGCTATTTACTCATAAACTACTGTTGCTCACTACACTTTCACTGAACACTTTACTTACTTGACAATAACACTGCACTGTATATTCTTTGAAACTCATTTATTAAGAAAAACAACAAACGTCTTAAACTTCTAAAGGAACACATCGTTAGCATGTTGAGGCAAGGGATAAGCGCCATCTATGAGTAGCTTTTGGAACTAATTAACTTAAACCTATTGCATGGAAGCACAGCGTTATCTTAACGGGTGGGCGGTACAGCGCCATCTAGTGTGTTTAACAAATACTAAATTTTAACGTAAGACATTCAACATTACCGGCCCCCAAGGACGACTAGTCCTTTTTAATAATAAAATAAATACAATTGCAAACGAATAGATGACCACTAACGATCTAGACACTTAAATTTAATCTTATTTCTATTAAACATAGTTAAGCATCCAGAGGTAGAGGACAGATCTTTGTTATCGGCCTGCGGAAGGTACTATTTTTATATTTCAGCGTAACTACGCGAGTTAAGCCATCTCGACCAGGGTGCTTATCTATGATGCGGCCTAACAACCACTTTCCGGGGGGAAGTCTCTCATCCTTGACGAGAACTATATTTCCTATTTCTGGATCTGGATTTCTGACTGTCCACTTAGAACGATTCTGAAGAGTGGTTAAGTATTCAGAGCTCCAGCGAGACCAAAGAGATTGCAACATTTTTTGAAGCATTTGCCACCGATCTAATCGAGAACCAGTGACAGACTCGAGACTTTCTTCCGGAACAGTAAGAGGAGCTTCTCCTATGAGAAAATGTCCGGGTGTAATTGGAGAAACATCATCAATAGAATTGCTGATAGGAGATAAAGGTCGCGAATTTACACAAGACTCAACCTGAGTCAGCAAGGTGGTATACTCTTCAAACGTGAGAAGAGTCTGGCCAATGATGCGTTTAAGGTGGGTTTTAATGGATTTGACTCCGGCTTCCCAGAGTCCTCCGAAATGAGGCGAGCCAGGAGGTATGAAATGCCAGGTCGTATTATCGTTGGCAAGAATTTCAGCTATTTCTCCAACTGCTTCCGAATTTCTATTTTTAAACATTAAATCTAATTCTTTAGAGGCACCAACGAAGTTGGTGGCACAAGCACTCCACAGGTCACTACAATGACCGCGCCTGGAAGTGAAACGACGAAACGCAGCTATGAAAGCTGCAGTGGAAAGGTCACTCACTAATTCCAAATGAATGGCCTTGGTCACGGTACATACAAATAAGGCAATGTAAGCTTTACATGTGCGATTACACCTGCCAGGATACAATTTTAATTGAACTGGACCAGCAAAATCAACTCCGCTATTGCGGAAGGGTTTGGCGGGCGTAACCCGACAGGCTGGCAGTTGACCCATCAATTGGTTAATCGGAGCTGCAGATTGCTTATAGCAAGGAATACACCGACTTACAACTTTTTTGACTAATTTCTTAGCGCCGATTATCCAATATTTAGATCGGATTACATTGAGTGTCAATTGAGGACCACCATGCAGACAATGAGCGTCATGGACAATGAGTGACGCCAACGGACATTTCGATAACAGGACTACAGGAGACATTGTGTTGAAACTCACCTGAGCATTGTGAAGGCGCCCTGTGACACGTACAAGTCCATTCTCATCAATGAACGGGACGAGTAAAGACAAAACACTTGATTTTGGAAGTTGACGTTTCTTTTTCAGCAGCTGTATTTCGTCTTGAAGCCAAACCTCTTGTGAAAGGCGAATACACACGTTAGCAGCGAATCGTAATTCACAAACTGTTAGATATTGAGGGAATGTTTCTGGATCACCTTGGTTCATTTTGGCTTCAATACGAGATTTGCATAATTTCACAAATCGAAATAGGTATGCAGTAATGCGAACAAGTTTTCTTAAAGAAGAGTATCTAGCGAGGTAAGCGAGTCTCTCGTCATCATCACTCGACACTCCAGCCGACAACGTCGTGAGGTTTTGTAGATTAAGAGCGCAATTTTCTTTACTTTCTAATTGTGTGACGGGAATGTCAAGAGAGGAGGAACGTTTATCCTCGAAGCTAGCATGATCGTGCAGGATCTTCGGTCCGAGCCACCACAGCTCGCAGTCTTTCATTAAATCGGGACGAATGCCACGAGAAGCAACATCAGCTGGGTTATCTGCGGATTTGATGTGGTGCCACCGACTACTGCTTATATTGTTGACTATTTCTGTGACGCGGTTAGCGACATAAGTTTTCCAAGTATTAGGACTTCGTCGAAGCCAAGACAAAACGATCATTGAGTCAGTCCACGCAAAGACAGACTCCTCAGGAAGTTGAAGACTTCTCTGAACATCCTTGAGCAACTTAGAGAGCAACACCGCGCCACACAGTTCCAAGCGGGGAACTGACACTTGTTTTACCGGAGCTACCTTACTCTTAGCTATTACAAGTGAGACGTGGATACCATTTAGAGAGATTACTCTTAAGTATACTACAGCAGCGTAAGCCAGGCATGAAGCGTCGCTAAACCCATGAACCTCCACTTTCTCAATGCCGTCCTTTTGAGTATGAACCCAACGTTCTAAATATAGTGTTGGCATGTTAACAAGTTGATCGCGATAGCTGGACCACTCGGTAGCCAGTTCAAGCGGAAGTTCATCGGTCCAGTTGATACCGCTCAGCCAAAGTTTTTGCAAAAATATCTTTGCAGTGACAATTACTGGCCCTAAAAATCCTAAAGGATCAAAGGCTCGTGCAATATCCGACAGTACTGAGGTTTTGGTGAAAGCTTCCGTAGATGGAGTAATTTCCAACTTAAGTTCAAATACATCGTGATGTGAGTTCCATTTGATGCCTAAAGCCTTAATTGTGTCATCCATTTTAATGTTAACGCTTTCCTGCTTAGTCTTGGCTGTGCTGAGAATCTTTTTCAAGACCTCAGAACTGTTGGATGCCCATTTGTGCATTTCGAATTTACCTTTAGCCATTACTTGTGAAATTCTACTTTGTAACTTTGCTGCGCCTTTCTCGTCGCTCGCACCAGTGAGCAAATCATCCATGTAAAAATCGTTATTGATGATGTCTACTATATCGGGATAGTTAGATTTTTCATCTTGAGCAAGTTGCTTAAGAGTGCGAATGGCGAGAAATGGTGCACAAGAAGTGCCATAGGTTACAGTTAACAAGCGCTTTTCGAGGATCTCGTCTTGAGGTGAAGAGCGCCAAAGAATGCGCTGATAATCGACGTCTTCCTTTGCGACTAGTATTTGTCGATACATTTGCTTAACGTCTGCGAGTAGACAAATCTTGTGGGTGCGCCAACGAATAATCAAGTCTCGCAGATCTTGTTGTAGTGGAGGACCAACCAGTAACTGGTCATTGAGAGCAGATCCATCTGCAGGTTTTGCTGAACCGTCAAAGACTACCCTGAGCTTGGTAGTTGTGCTCGCTTGTCGTACAATGGCGTGATGCGGAAGAATGTAAGGTTTGTGAAGAGGTTTTTCTTTGGGATTTACATCTTCCATGTGATTAAGTGCTTGATACTGTTCTATGAAATCTGTGTAGTCTTTTTTAAATGCTGGTTGGTGAGCGAATCTTTTCTCCATGTTTTTCAGTCTGTGTACTGCGATCTGTCTAGCATCGCCTAAATTCTCTTCGTGTGCATCCTTAAAAGGTAATCTAACGACGTAACGTCCATCTTCTTGTCGAGTGTGTGTCTTTTTGTAGTGTTCTTCACACTGCTGATCAAGCAGTGTCATCGGCTTCTCATGTGGTTGATACTCTTCAGTTTCCCAGAACTTGCGTAGTAGATGATCGACTTCCAATAATGCCGTCGAAACCGTGATGTTGGTAGATTCAGTTGCTGCCGTCGTAGCCCCTGACACTAACCAGCCCAATCTGGAGTTTTGTGCGAGAAGCGTGTCAAACTTGTGTAATCCTTGGAGTAGTATGCATGCGTAGACGTCTGCGCCCAATAAAAGATCAATCGGCCCAGGTTTGTTTAAGTGAGGATCTGCTAACTTTACTTGTGATAGTGCTGGCCATTGAGTGATATCAAATTCCTGCGTGGGTAACATTGGAGTCAACTTGGTGAGAACGTGCGCTTTAACTTGCATTACATAGTGAGTATCAATCGGTGAGTAAATATCTAAATTTACTATGTGTCGTGCCTTCACTGCGTGATTACCGATACCAGTAACATTCGCTGAGAGAGGCGTTTTCTTCAAATTCAATAATTGTGCTGCTGATTCTGTGATGAAGGTTGCTTGTGACCCTTGGTCCACTAAAGCTCGAAAGTAAACAATAGCACCTCGACAATCCTTCACTCAGACTTGTGCTGTAGCAAGTATTACTTGATTGTTGTTGGAAATCGATACTTTCATGCTGGTGATCGGAGTTTCAGGAACATCAGCATTCATGGCGGGAGTTTCTGTGACGAGGGCCTTGGAAACCACCTTATCGTAGTGTAATAATGTGTGATGTTTACGGTGGCAGGTTCGGCAGGATGTGACTTGTCTACAATTCTGAACAGAGTGTCCTTTCACCAGGCAGTTGAAGCACAGATTATTGTCTTTTACAAATTGTTTTCGTTTATCTACGTCTAGTTGTGTGAATTCAGTGCAGTGACAAATGTAGTGATTTTTCTGACAATATGAGCATTCCGTTGTAATTCCAGCTGTAAAAGCTTTAACCGTTTTGGATTTTTGTGTCATCGAGGATGGTTGATATGTTGGTTCTTTCTTCTCTTTCTTATGTGACGTTTGTATCATTTCTATGGCTCTGAATCGTCCCTCCAAAAATGTGGTTAGGTTCTTATAGGTGGGTAACTCAATAGATGATCCAAGTGACTGCTCCCAACCTTTGTGTGTTTCACTATCAAGCTTCGATACTACGAGGTGCACCACAATCGGATCCCAAGAAGTTATATCAATATTCATATTTGATAAGCTGTTCAAACTTTGATTTGTGGTGTCTAGTAGATCCTTAAGTCCTTTAGGGCATTCACTAGTGAGTTTCTTTTGGTTAAGCAAACGATTCAGAATGGTGTTCACGATTACTCTAGTGTTACTATAGCGATTTACTAAAGCCTTCCAAGCCTTTTCGTAATTTGCCGCTGTTACATCAAAGTGGCGTACTAATTGTTCAGCTTCGCCCTTTAAACTTGACCGCAAATAGTGATGCTTTTGTATCTCGCTCAGTCCTTGATCGTTGTGTATCATAGAGAGAAATAAATCCCTGAAGCTTAGCCATTCATGATAATTACCGGAAAATGTAGGTATATTGATCGGCGGTAATTTTGTTACAGTCGTGGAAGAAGATGAAGATTGTGATTAAGTAACATTTTGCTTTGATGTTGTTAACACGGCTATCTTTTCCTTTAATAATGTTTTGAAATCCAAGTAATAATCCTCAGCTTTACTATAAAGAATCTTTAATTTTTGTTTATCTTCCGCAGTAACATCTCCTTCTTTAATAATTTCCCTATGATCAGCAACGAATTTTGACCAATAATCCTCTAACGAGTCTCTTCGTGTCTCCAAATAACTAATTGTTTGTCTATCTAGTGAAGTTTTTTTATAGTTTGTATATAGTCTTTGAATATGTTCAAATAATTCTTCTTGTGTCGTATAATCTGCCATAGTGTAAAATAGTAAACTTTTTATTCCAAGTGTCGAATATTTTTCAAGCTATTTTTTCTAAGTGTTCACGATGCGAAATCGGCTAAGTGTTTTTTTAGGTGCGAATTTTCTAAGTCTTTTGACACACGAATTTGCTAAGTGTTTTTTGATCGAAACTATTCTAAGTGTTTTTGAAGCGAAATTATTCTAAGTGTTTTTGATGCGAAATTATTCTAAGTCTTTTTTATCACTTTTACGCGGATTGCACTAAGTCTTTTTTGAGGCGAATTATTCTAAGTCCAAACACTACAGAATTTACTAAGTCTATTTTCTAACACGATTTTTCTAAGTTTTTTTTACACTTCACTTTAGTTCACTTTTAATTCCAATGTCACTGTACTCACGATTATCCAAGTTCTGAAGGACCAATGTTACTCACTACACTTTCACTGAACACTTTACTTACTTGACAATAACACTGCACTGTATATTCTTTGAAACTCATTTATTAAGAAAAACAACAAACGTCTTAAACTTCTAAAGGAACACATCGTTAGCATGTTGAGGCAAGGGATAAGCGCCATCTATGAGTAGCTTTTGGAACTAATTAACTTAAACCTATTGCATGGAAGCACAGCGTTATCTTAACGGGTGGGCGGTACAGCGCCATCTAGTGTGTTTAACAAATACTAAATTTTAACGTAAGACATTCAACAACTACTAATAATTCACAAGCAAACTTAGCCGTTATAGTTTTCCTTGGAAGTTTGATATACTGACTACCATCCTGAATTTTTTAAAATTTTTCCACCCACCGGTTTAGATTTTAGATGGGGGGGACGCTCAATTTTAACGAAAATTTGCATTTTAAACTTGAATATTTCGCAAACAAATTACTGAAACGAAAAATCGTTTTAGCAAACCCCTAATGGTTTTAAAATACCTATCCAACGATACCCCACACTATAGGGTTGGATAAGAAAAAAAAAATCACCGCCACTTTACGTCTATGATAGGTACCCTAAAAAAAAATATTTTTGAATTTTTAATTGTACTATTTTGTCGGCATAGTTTACCTATATATCCGTGCAAAATTACAGCTTTCTAGCATTGATAGTCCCTGAGCAAAGCTGCGGACGGACAGACAGACAGACAGACATGGCGAAACTATAAGGGTTCCGTTTTTGCCATTTTGGCTCCGGAACCCTAAAAAGAGCAGTGAAACCATGAACCAATTTATTTTAACCAAAACAGTGCTTCGTAATTTAACTTTTGGCTCGTTAATAACAAAAATTCACACGGGACAAGCAAATTGCTGACGACGAATAAAAGTTTGTGAAAAAAAGTAATTTTCATTATTAACCCACAAGCCTTTTAAACGACGACATTTTTCTCTACTAATGACGTCACATTCATAAGCTTGGAGTGCTTCTCCCCTATGAAAGATACGAG
The DNA here is from genome assembly GCA_037349165.1 of Choristoneura rosaceana. Taxonomy (NCBI): domain Eukaryota; kingdom Metazoa; phylum Arthropoda; class Insecta; order Lepidoptera; family Tortricidae; genus Choristoneura; species Choristoneura rosaceana. The sequence goes on from JAZBNJ010000007.1 coordinate 4,590,050, forward strand.
CAAAACCCACCATATATTCGCTTGGAAGATATAATTCCTTAAGAATCATAAATATGCACTAAGGGATTTTGAATTTAATACTTTTTCCTTAGGATAGTCCTTTAAAAAAAAACTTAAATCCTTACTATTATAAATGCGAAAATGTGTGTATTTGTATGTCTATGTGTTTGTATGTTTGTCCGTATTTCACATCGAAACGGAGCGACGAATCTGCGCGATTTTTGGCATAGAGATAGTTTATGGGCCAGAGAGTGACATAGGCTACTTTTAATCCCGTACAAATGCACAGTTCCCGAGGGAACAGCGCGCAATAACCAAATTCCACGCGGGCAAAAGCTAGTACAATATAGTAACGCCTTCTTCGCTTGATAAATCGTAGATCCGCTACGAAGAACGACCTTTCTACGACGTAGAGGTTCTACGGAACATAGCGCTTCAATATTTGTGCAAATAGAAACTATATTTGGTATAGTTTTAGTTTATTTATTATATGTATTAGCTTTTGCCCGCGGCTCTGCCGTGGAATTCGGTTATCGCGTGCTGTTCCCTCGGGAACTGTGCATTTTTCCGGGATAAAAAGTAGCCTATGTCACTCTTGGGCCCACAAACTATCTCTATGCCAAAAATCATGTCGATCCGTCGCTCCGTTACGGCGTGAAAGACGGACAAACATACAAACATACAAACACACTTTCGCATTTATAATATTAGTTAGGATTTATTATAAGGGCTAAAAACTCATAGTTCGGTTTCGACGCGTCTGCGTTTTTTTCGTTCTTATAACCTAACCAACAAAAAGTTGGAAAACCCCCGACATTGTCGTTTCAAAGTTCAATATCTCAAAAACGGTTGAGCCGATTTGAATGAAACATATCTAAGATCTGTCTACGGGATCATAGCTCTCAAATGGCTCATGAATTAAGTCCTTGACTGTACCACATAAAGGTGTGTCAGTGAAGTGTTAAGTCATAAACGCAACACATAAGCCTTCGTGTAAACGAGCTTTATCTTCACGACTCCCTTAACTTAAAAGGTAGAGCTAGAAAAAAAAAGATAAATGTTCCGCTCAAATTAAAAAACAAGCAAATAAACGTTTGTATTTCATTGTATTACATTGTGAGGAAACGTGCACAAATTTGAGAAGCTCAATGGTGTGTGTGAAGTTCCCGATCCGCACTGGGCCCCTGTGGGAACTACGGACCAAGCCCTCTCGTTCTGAGAAGAAGCCTGTGCTCAGCAGTGGGACGTTTATATATACGTCCCATATTGGCCTATATAGGCTGGAATAAATTCATGGTGTTTCTATAGAAAATAAAGCATTTTACGGATCATTGATTTTCGGATTTCTTCCTTTACTTGTTTAAATCAACGAGAGCGAAGCCACGGGACAAAGTTAGTTTACTAATATTTATGGGAAACAGAATTACCAGAATGACAACACCATGGGGTAAACGACCTCTTTTCGGCACAATGGCTATAAGGCTGCGTGCCCACCCCAGATGCGTAAAGATGCGTAGCGAAGCTATAAAACTGGGCGTAAGGGTGTTTCTCTAAACGAATCTCATCCGCAGAGTCACTGTTGGGCTCGACAGACAATTATAGCTTAATTCGTTCGCTCGTAAATGCCTTTTTGATTTCAGCTTTGACGGCGTACGTTTCTGACATTTAGCAATAAGTGTGCCGTCTTCGAAACTGATGCGAACTTCTGATAATGTTCGGGTTGTAGTACAGACAGCGTCAAAAGTAGCGGATCACTTCTTTTACTGTGTATTAGCACATTTGTCAAATTTTATAGCGTAAGTACGTGACTGTAAAATGACAAAGTACAAAAGTGTCCAGCTACATTTATGCTGACCGTATAGTCGCCTGCGTTATTATCTGCCACAGCGGAGCGTGTAAAAATATCTGACACGTCGTAAAAATAGATTCGTATCAGATAGTGGTGCAGTGACTGTAAAAAATTAATAGCAGATGGTAGACGTGAGAAAAAATATCTTGCATGATTGATATACGATCCGGCAATCGTCAGAAGCGAACGGCGGGGGTAAGAAATGTAAGTCTTTTTTACATAAAACTGACTCATGATTGAACATCTCACCTGTTGAAACTGCAAATAAGGTCAAAAATTTATCTCACTGGTTCAGGAACAGCCTATTCACTCTACCCTTGAAGAGCTCCAAGGTTGTATGAATCAGGAAATACATGGGAGCGAATTCCATTCCTTAGCAGTCCGCATTATGAACCGACGGAGCGAACAGAAGGGCTACTACGAAACTCGCAAATCGAAGTTCGTATCGCACCGTCCCTTTCACTCGCGTATTAAATGACATAAGCGTCAGCGGGACAGCAACATTCGAAGATTCGAGTTTTGCACTCCGTGGTATAGGGCCAGCTTCGTGCAGATCAATACTAACTTCATAAGGGTAAGTGGACTTTTTTCTCGCATCGCTTAGCTAAATCACACAGGTTGAGTGGATATACAGCCTTAATAACAGTCGCATCATATCGACGCCATAGATTAGAAGCCATCAGACGTTGCGTCTAGACGGCTCAGATGCTAATAGGACAAACAAAAACTGTTTTACAAAGAATCATTCAAACAGAAAAGACCATATATTTCATACGAAAACACAAGCTGAAACATGGATGCACAGAAAAACCAGAAAAATAGACCAGCGCTGGGAATCGAACCCAGGTCCTCAGCAATACGTGCTTTTTTTTTATTCGACTGGAAGACAATCGAGCAAGTGGGTCTCTTGGTGGTAAGAGATCACCACTGCCCATAAACATCTGCAAAACTAGGGGTATTGCAGATGCGTTGGCAACCTAGAAGCCTAAGTTGGAATACCTCAACTGCCAGTAATTTCACCGGCTGTCTTACTCTCCGCGCCGAAACACAACGGTGCAAGCACTGCTGCTCCGCTCAGCTGTTTCCACCAGAGATGTGCTGTGCGAGGATAGGTAAATGAAGTGTTCCTATTGGTTCATGAAAAACACATTCCTTGCCACACATCCTCGCACATTTTTTATGAAAACGCAGCCTAAGAGAGCAGAACAATAGTAGGTACCTAAATACCTAATACAAATGTACTGTACGTCTTCTTACAGTGTACCTAGTGTAAAGATAAACTAAAGACAACTCCTGTAGTACATACGCTTTGTAGTTCGAAGCGCAGGTGGCACGAACAAACGCCGTTCTACGAATGCAGTCCGAAATAGTCCGAATTTATTGAACAAGGTTAAGCTTGGGACGAGTACTGCTGCAAATATTTATATGCTAGGAGCGTTAGCAGAAAATACTATTGTTTTAATTGGGTAAGCCGTGGTGGCCTAGTGGTTTGACCTGTGGCCTCTCAAGCAGAGGATCGTGGGTTCAAACCCCGGCTTGCACCCCTGAGTATTTCAAAATTCATGTGCGAATAAATGACATTTTGTAATTTGGTACAAGTGTAGAGCTGTAATGGTAATACAATAATAATAATAGTAATAAGTAGTAGTGTAGTAGTGGTAATAATAATAGTGGTGGTTTTTTTTTCAATACAATAACAAAGTACTGCCAGCGACAAATGTTGCGCTAAAAGATGTTTTAGCGTAAAACTTGATAACAAAGCATATTTTTTTCTAGACTTACGCTGCTGACTGTACGTACATACATCTTTCCGATGCATCGGGTACAGTCAGATCGAACGATACTGTGTTACATAGTTTTACGACCGACTCGGCCGACCTACTTCCTAGGTTAAAAATAACCGGTTAAAAGCTTTTAAACTTTTCGTAACGTATTTTGATGTTAGTTTCATTGATATTTAAAGAGAACTAAAAAAACTGTTGGTGCGAGTATAACAATAGAATAGTTTTTAGTGCAGTGGTCGTCAAATTGCGGCCCGCGGACGCGGCCCGTAGCCGGTATTTGTGCGGCCCGCGACAAAGCAAATTATTTCAATAGTCAACTAGGTACAGTACGTCTTTTTTCCAATAAATATTCTAATGAAAAACATCATCATCATCATCATCTCAGCCTATATACGTCCCACTGCTGGGCACAGGCCTCCTCTCGGAATGAGAGGGCTGAATGAAAAACATGTTTCAGTGATATTTTCAATTTCCTTGAATGCGAATTAAATAATGAAATGAGCCAAATACGTTTAAGTGGGCAAATAGTCTGCGGCCCGGTGCTGATACCCTCATGGTTCTGTGTGGCCCTTAGCCAGAAAAGTGTGACGACCGCTGGTTTAATGGGTTTTCGTCCACTTGCAGGCTTTTTAATCTAGGTTTAAGTGGTCTTAAGTCCTGTCAGATCCATACAAGAACTGTCATTTTAAGCCTTAAATCAGGATTTAAAAAGTCCTACAAGACATTCTTTGTTCACGTAGGATCAAGTTTGAACCAAAATGGCTGCCACCATTGCGTTTTCAAAGTGTATGTTTGTTCGTCTTTCGCTCTGCTCGATCCGTTGCTCCGTTTCGACGTGATTTTTGGCATAGAGATAGTTTATGGGCCTAAGAATGACATAGGCTACTTTTTATCCCGGAAAAATGCACAGTTCCCGAGGGAACAGCGCGCGATAACCGAATTCCACGCGGGCGTAGATATAAATACTCATGTATTACATTACTACAATTGTCTTCCAATAGACATGTTTTTCAAAACTAGCTTTTTAATGTAGATTAAATAGTTTTGGATTAAATAACAAATAAACACGCGAAGTAAATTTTGATTTTGTCTAGGTAACAAGAATACTTGTGTCTTGTATACAAATACAAGTAAAGTATCAAATAAAGTATAGTATGTATACAAAAGGTTTAGAGGGTATAAGAATTCAGTACTCTGGCTAAAACTGGATAATAACTTAATAAGTGTTTTTCCAGAGATAAGAATAAGAATAAGAATAAGAAATCATTTATTGCCACAATAACATAATAATTAAAAAAATATATAAACATTTCAAAAAGAAAAAACATACATATTAAACCAAGCCAGATCGATTTGTCAACCAAAACCCCCACATACCAAATTTCATCGAAATCATTGGAGCCGCGAGCCGTGTCAGAGATTCTCGAATAAAAATACGAGTACCTATATACGTATACAAGAAGATTTTATATATCCAAGAATTGCTCGTTAAAACGTATTAGATTATATTACGGGTAGGGTTAAACGTTTCACGATTAATAATTTTATAATTACTTTATATTAATATACGTGCGTATATTAATATGCGTGCGTGCTGTGTAAGGGTTTATGGTAAATGTAATTAGCTCGTTACATGTTTCTAGTAGAGTTTAAATAGGTATTCACCTAAACCAAAATGATTAAGGTTTAATGAAGTAAATATCTACTTCGGAAATAACAAGATTCCGAAAAATATTGTTGTCATTTTTCCATTTAAGGATTCGGATATATTTGCGAAATAAAAAAGCTTTAAAATTCATTTTTTTGTAAATATCAATCCCACTAAAAAATAACTGCAGTAGATTTCTTCCGAAATCCTGCTAATATTACAAATGTGAAAGTTTGTGAGTGAATAAGTATATTTTTTGTTCCTTCACGCTGAAACGGCCGAACGGATTTGGGTAAAATTTGGTACGTAGATAGCTGGACATTTGGAATAAAACAAAGGCTACTTTTTATTCCGATATTCCCACGGGATAGGAATAAAATATCGAAACAACAACCGCTGGGCTTAGAGTCACGAAATTTGACGTGATTGTTTTTAATGTAACGTTAATGAAAACCACGATTTAATTTTCGGGAATTCCGAAGGGGATTTATAAAATCGCGAAATTTCAATTTAGCTGCTGGATAATAATTTACGTGAGAAGCCGCGGGAAAACAATAGTAGAAGCTAAAATAACAAAGGATAGAGAAACTAGCACAAAGAAACGTAAGTACTGCATTGCTTCAAAAGTACAAGGTAACAGCAAACCTCCCCTCGTTATAAAAACTATTCGCATACATTTTAAAATTTACGATACAAAAACTTCGCGACGACATTAATAGATAAACTACACGCTAGAATAACAAACCTTCGTGACAATCCAACAACACTACACATTCATCACTTTAAACACAGAAAAACCCACTTTAGCGACACAAAAAAAAGCAAATTCAACTATTTAATAGGCAACACTAATTCTGTTTTAAATTTCGAAAACAAAAGAGCGCGCGAGAAGCCAGCATTTGCGTATGAAATGCCGCAGGCGACTGGAGCGAGCACTGCAAGGCTATAAAGCTTTCGGGGGAAGCTTGAGGGTTGCCAGCGGGATGGAAAAACTCCCGGAATTCAGGATATTTTCACTAGGGTCAGGTTATTAAATTTGTTTTTGAAGTTTCCTTTTTGAAAATTATTCAGTATGCGCTTGTAAACTATGTGTTATTGCCACGTGATTACTAGCTACTTCTTTAGTCGATGCTCCTTTAAAAAAATTCTAGTTAGCAACATAAATAATACACTAATATTCTAAATATACTAATATTATAAATGCGAAAGTGTGTTTGTGTGTTTGTATGTTTGTCCGTCTTTCACGCCGTAACGGAGCGATGGATCGACGTGATCTTTGGCATTGAGATAGTTTATAGTCCCAAGAGTGATAGGCTACTGTTTATTCCGGAAAAATGCACAGTTCCCGAGGGAACAGCGCGCGATAACCAAATTCCACGCGGGCGGAGCCGCGGCCAAAAGCTAGTTAGGTAATTATAAATCTGGAATAAATTACAATTTTATGCCGTTGCATATATTTCTGTTTCACTATGTCTAGGTACAAATGGCGTGGCGTTGTTGTAGCAACTTGATTCCTACTGTACTCGCATAGTCGAATTAATAAACTTGTGAGCAAAAATTTTACAAAAAATATCTGAACACGTTTCTACTCCGTCAACAATAGAGTCGTGTTCAGATATTTTTGATCAAATTTCTTGCTCACAGTCAGGTTCTCTAACCACTTGGCCATCCGGTCGTCAATTATACTATCTAGATATTCCGGGATATGACACAATTTATTTTACACACACCTTTAAAATTAAACTGAAATAATTCGAAAGCTTCTTGGTGTAAAAATTCAACCAGATTATCTTGTATTTAAAGTTTTTTTTTTGGTATAGGGGTCAAACGAGCAGACGGCCTGTGGTGAGCGATTACCGTCACCCATGGACAGCTGCAACACCAGAAGAGTTACAAGTGCGTTGGCGGTCTTTAAGGAGTACACTCTTTTCTTAAAGAGGCGAAGCGGGGAGCTTCCTTTTGGAATTGTGAATATTTCGAATTCTTTCAGTTTCATTTTAAAGGTGCGAAGTATTTAATCGCGATTGATCAACCCCCGTCCGAGACGCAGTAATTGCGAATTAACGACACTAATTTGTAATTAAGCTGCAAATGGGCTAGACAGCAAGGGGGGTGGATTCTGCAGAAGCTTTAGCGTAATTTCAGTCTCAGTTTTTAATGATTTACTGTTGATTACATTAGACGTGTTCGCTAAAGGATTTAACTCTATTACTTTGAACAAATATAAGCTCAGTAACTACCAGAGCGGCCGAACTTCGCTCGGATACCTACAAAATACGGAACCCTCGGCACGCGAGTCGGACTCGCACTTGGTTTTTAGGGTTCCGGAGCCAAAATGGCAAAAACGGAACCCTTATAGTTTCGCCATGTCTGTCTGTCTGTCTGTCCGTCCGTCCGCGGCTTTGCTCAGGGACTATCAATGCTAGAAAGCTGTAATTTTGCACGAATGTATACGTAACTATGCCGAGGAAATGGTATAATAAAAAATTAAAAAAAAAAATTTTTGGAGTACCTCCCGTAGGCGTAAAGTGGGGGTGATTTTTTTTTCTCATCCAATCTTGTAGTGTGGGGTATCGTTGGATATGTCTTTTAAAACCACTAAGGGGTTTCTAAAGCATTTTTCGATTTAGTGATCTATTTGCGAAATATTCAACTTTAAAGTGCAAATTTTCATTAAAATCGTGCGTCCCCCCCCCCTCTAAAATCTAAACCTATGGGTGGAAAAAAAAAAGACTTTTGACTTTAAACACTAATTAAAATTAATTTGGAAAGGTAATTTGGATCGTCTCCATTTGTCTTGTTGGAAAAGACGGAGACATCACATTTAACCGTCAGTTAACACTAATCAATGGATGGTGAAACAGCCCCTAAGTCATTACGAGTCTGCTCTGCACGGCTACTACGAAACTCGAAACTCGAAGTGCGTGTCGTGCGGTCCCCCTGACACTTATACTACTTAATACGAGAGCGAGAGGGACGGTACGACACGAACTTCGAGTTTCGAGTTTCGTGGTAGTCCTGCTGCTCGCGGTGTAAAGCGGGCTTTAATGATGAAAAAATTGCGTTTGTTTTAAATTACGGTGTAAAGTAGAGACATGTGGGTGTAGTACCCATGCTTGGTTCAGCCTTCATGAATACCTAACATTCCTTGTAATTAAACAGCCTAATTAAAGCTGTTTTATTTCTAACACGGACCCTCGGTTTTTTTAAACGTAAATTAAAGGACGACCGGTCATAGTGACCTTTATTTTGGGTCACAAAAGTAAATTGAAAAATAACCACTTACCGATGTAATAGAATAGGTACCTACTGTTTTATTATATACATATTTAAATTATTAAAAAATACACGAAACTTCTTTATTTGTGGCTGTTTACACTTGATTGCCTTGGTCTTAGACGAAGATTTTACTTTATGCACTAGAGTATAAAAAGTCATTTTATTTCGCCTAGATCCTGCATAAATACCAACTTTACGAGCATCCATCCCAGCCTATATACGTCCCACTGCTGGGCACAGGCCTCCTCTCAGAACAAGAGGGCTTGGGCCATAGTTCCCACGCGGGCCCAGTGCGGATTGGGAACTTCACACGCACCATTGAATCGCTTCGCAGGTTTGTGCAGGTTTCCTCACGATGTTTTCCTTCATCGCAAAGCTCGTGGTAAATTTCAAATGTAATTCCGCACATGAATTTCGAAAAGCTCACAGGTGCGAGCCGGGGTTTGAACCCACGACCCTCTGCTTGAGGCGATAGGTCAAACCTAGGCCACCACGGCTTAAATCACCATTACCTACTGTATATTCTAAAGCCAAGCTCGAACGTGTAGCTTTTAATTATAGATCTAGGCGACTTTGTAATGAACTTTTTGTCACCGGGTAGAAAATAATCGTTGGACTGACGAAGCACGCTGACGCTGCGTGACGGAGATACTTTTGTGATCCGTTGTTTTAGGATACTATTAGCTGCTACTTGAGGGTTACTCCAAACGATAAAATAATGTTGCAAAATGACTTCATTTATTCCGGTGGCGGGCGAGAGACTGCACGGCTACCACGAAATTCGAAAATCGAAGTTCGTATCGTACCATCTCGCCTACGCTTATGTTATTTAATACGAGAGTGAGAGGAACGGTACGATACGAACTTCGAATTCGTGTTTCGGAGTAGCCCTTCTGAAGCTCCCGCGTGGAATTCGGTTATCGCGCGTCGTGTTCTCGGGAACTGTGCATTTTTCCGGTATAAAAAGTAGCCTCTGTCACTCTCTGGCCCATAAACTATCACTATGCCAAAAATCACGTCGATCTACCGCTCCGTTTCGACGAGAAAGACGGACAAACATACAAACACACACACTTTCGCATTTATAATATTAGTATGGATGGATACATACCTGTACTTAAATACATGTTAAGCTTCCAAGACCTAAGAGTTAGGCTGTGTTTTCCAGAGATGTGCGTCGAGGAATGTGTTTTTCATCAACCAATAAGACAGAAAGAATAATCCTTGCACAGCACCGCTCCGATGGAAACTGCGGAGCTGAGCGGGGCGAGGTAAATGAAGCGTTTCTATTGGTTCATGAAAAATACATTCATGGCAACACAACTTCACACGTCTCTGGCTGAAACGCACCCCAGATACTAATGGCTACTTGCTGGAAACACATAAATCTCGAGTTAGCGTTAAGCTTAGCTTAGTAGTGTCAAAATGTATGGAACTGTCAAGCTTAAGCCAGGTTTAACTACTAAATCTAGATTTACTTTTATCTGCAAGGTGGTCTAAGGCTGTTTCACCATTCATTGGTTAATGTTAACTGACGGTTAAATGTGATGCCGTCTCTATTAGTTTTGTTCGAATAGACGGAGACGGCATCACATTTAACCCTAAGTTAACACTAATCAATGGATGGTGAAACAGCCCCAAAGGGTAGGATACACCGTAAGAAATTCACTATAACTAACAAAACGATTTTTTTAAAACAGTATAGGCTTACGTTTGGCCACAATCACGCCTGATGGAAAGCGAGGATGAGGCCTACGATGGAGCACGCTTGCCTAGTAAATGCTCATTCACCCTGGACTTGAAAGCGGCCAAATTAGTGTTCAGGAAACAGTCGCAGGCAGGGAATTTCACTCTTGCCACAGTATATATAAGCTAAAGTAGCAAGGAAGCTACGAAGCTACGGTTTGTTCGTAACTTCCATACTGCTTTAGCTTATACATATACTGTGCTTTTGCTGTGCGGTGTGTATTCATAGAAAAAAAACCTCATTAATAATGAGGTAAAGCTACAAATAACACCTGAACAAGCAGCGCTCCAGACACCCAGTTTAATAATAGTGAGTGTTGGAATTAATCTTTGGCACGACATCGCGATATTTTGTTATGATTACGTTATACGAAAACATGAGCTTTATTTACCCACGCTGCAAGTGAAATATCTTTCGGGTGCACCATTTGATTTTACTGCTGTACTGTCACCTACAATAATATCTGCCACGGAGTGAGCAAAAATATCAGACACGTCCTACCAGCCCTTATGAACGCTTTGTTATGTCAGATGTTGATGCTAATGACTGTACTGTCGAGAGTATTATACACATGTCTATACACCTTACGGTTAGAGGCATAAAGGTGTATAGATTGTTTTTGACATTTTGGTAACTTACCTACATATAATTATGACCTTATTTGTCCAAAAGATCGTGTCTTTCGTGTGTTATTATATACACCGTGTTTTCATTTATTTCCGTTAATTTTGACGGATGGCTCAGTTCAAAGAAACTACCCGGTCGAGGTCAAATATATCTTTACATTTACGACCTTGTCGCTGTTACTTCATACTTGAACTTTTGCACAAAATTGTCAGATCGTACATTGTGACAATGTACTAAAGTGTAAAGATATCTTTGATTACGATTGTACAAAGTCGCCTAAATCCTCTTTCTATTCACGTTTCATCGTTTCGTCGTATTCGTTTCGTTTTCATATTCATACCCATTTGCTTGTTCGATTGATTTCATCGATTTCACGAAGAATTGTTCAAACAAAGGAAACAGATACTTTCATTCCGGTTTATAACACACGAGAGGGTCCACATGGGCTTGCATAATTGTTGAAAGGCACAATGTAATGTCTGTCAGAATGAATTATTTGTCATAACTCGTTTTTCTCTGAACCCAATAATTATTCAGAATTGTTATAAAACTTAACTGGCGTGGTATGCCCCATATAAATTTGTCTAAAAGTTCATTACTTAACACTCAGTTTTGACGCATTTTTGAGATAAATGTTTTATGCGACGTCTTTTGGTTACCCCCGGATTATGTTCGAATTGCTTAGCGATATAGTGGTTATTCAGTTATTGGACCTTTATAGCTTTTGTGGTACTAGCCGTGGCAATGAACTTTTAGGCAAAGTTAGGCGGCGGATGGTATATCTTACAGTTTTTTATAAGACAACCATTGAAAAATAAAAAATACGGTGTCAGTGGGGAAAAAATATGACAAACAATAATTCTGAGAAACATTACATTATAACTTGCCAAAATTATGCGAACTTTGGCGCGTCCCACACGTGAGTTAGCAAAGGAAATAACAGAAATATAACCAGTCATATTACAATGTGCGAATGAATGACTAAACTCTCGTTTGTACCTATTAGTACTTGTCCTTTTTATAGCTCTATGGCATTTAGGGACTTGGCACAAACCAGGCCATGAATCAATTGCAAATTTAAAACAGATTGCCTTGGAAACTAATCGTATTTAGATCGTTACATAACATTTGGCTTAGACAATGAAAAAAAAAACATTCAATTATACCATGTGTGGACAAAATTAGTCAAAAATCGAAAGTGAAAATTTAATCAATGTTAATGCAAAAAAAGTACTTACCACATGCGTATTTTACGCACAAAAATCAAACATTTATCGCTGAACGCACTGATCACACATGTTCACTGCACTAAGTCCACTTAGAATCGTCCACACTTTTTTTCTCAAACGTTCTGTCGGTGGCCTTTCCAATCGAAATAAGACTAAAATCGATTGCTACATTAAATCGAATTCGATTATCAAAATGTCCGGCCTGCTTGAGCGCCGGACGGTTTGAATTTAGAACGAATGCTCTCGCGCACGCTTGCCGGCCGATTTCTAAATATAATTTCGCTGGGCGAGTATTTTCAGCCAGTATCAAATGGACTCCTTCAATACTGTTCTCATACAAACTTTGCATGAGATTTCTTCTTAACCGAAGCTCAAGGTTTGGCGGTTGGATTGTAATTATCTTGACTGGGAAATAAATATAAGACAACCCGGGCGAACTGATTAATATTAGTAATTAGGTGGACATGTTAAAGTTGAAAATGTAGACTTAATTATTAATAATTTTCGGAAATGTCAAAAGGTTTTTATGAAGGTTCGGTTGAATTATTAATTCTCGTAAATGTCAAGTCTTCAGGGAGGTATTACCATAAAAATTTAATACCTTCCAATAGGTATACATTATGCACGTATTTGTAAAAGATAGCTATTTATACATTATTATACTGTGTGACATAATGAATTCGAATTAATTCAACAGATGTTGGGCCAGTTTGTCTGAACATACCCGATTTATTTTTGATGTGACTGACTAAAGTTTCTATACCTTTAATCATATAATCCAATGAAAAACTTTCACACAGGTATTCAGAAAACTTACTTCTGAAATAATCCGCATTCATTCAAAACACCATGTATAAAATTAAACGTATTTAAGGTTTCAAATTATAATAAACAAAATACAGGTATAAATAAATACTTTATTGTATGTAACAAATGGCAGATTATAAGTTAACATACTTACGAGAGGATCGAATCATACAATTTACAATTATATTTATCATACAATTTGATACATGACAAGCCAAATTATGTCAGCCATGCTTTTAACTTGATATGAAATAAATTGAAAATTAAGTAATTAAGATATAATTAAAAACCATTTTAATTCGTAAGAATTGAAAAACTGTTTTCTTTTGATATTTTTTGCCGGTCTTTCCTTTGAGGTCAATGACACGCATGCACACTTTTGTTATGATTTGCCAATTACATATTTATATGCACGGAGAACATTTTTATTTCATACTTACATTTTTTTATAACTTTTCAGATGCTCATAGTAATAATTTTTATTTTGTTCTAATCACCAAATGTAAAAAAATAGTCATTTAAATCTAATGATTATGTACCTGATTTAATTTTAGGCAATCATCAATGATAAACATATAAGTATTATTTAACAAAAATGAAGGAATACAAACAAAATACTAAAGAAACCATTGTGAACTAACTGTAAACAAAAAAACCTCTACCCGAAATGAAACATTGTATTGAAAAACATTTAAAATACAAAATATCGACAGTGACAAGTAAATTACAAAGTAAATTACGAATTATACATTTACATTTCCAGGAAATCCTAAAATAAATGATCACAGACAACCGAATTCTACACAAAGCAGCAAATTTTCGATTTTTATTTTCTACATTATGTGACAAAATTATTTTATTGTTTCGATTATGATACAAATACATCCACGTTTCAGTTTGTATTTTCGAAATGTATTTATAGTCAGGGCTACATTATGAATAATAATAATACAATATTATTATTTCTGTACAAAGAGGATATATTATACTCTATTCATACTAAGAGTGTACAAAATCTTACGATAAAACTCTTTTTTATTCTATGTTTGTAAATATCTCCAGGTACGATATTTCACGATATTTACCGGAGTGTGAAGAAAAATATGAATAGTTGGAAAACGACAGAAGGGTTTCATGATTGATACGTCTTTTTTCGGAATAAGGAACCGTCGTGCTCGTTAGTTTTGAGAATGAACTCGTATAGGTGCGAAACACATTGGCGGGTAAATTCCATTATTACGTATAATAGTTCTTACTTAACAGCCAATACACGGGCTTTAGACTGCAAGCTCACCGCTGCCGGTCTTAATAGCTGTCACTGACTTATTTTCTAGTAAAAACAGCCAAAGACATCACTACATGTCATTATGCACTGGCATTAGATGAAAGTGTTTTTGCATGAAAATATACGTGTCACATAGACGCAGCTGTCTTGCACGTGTGGTCACTGAATTGAAGATAAAGATTTCAATTAGTAGAACGCTCTTATAAAAAGCCAGCTTGTAATTTTGCATCCCAGAAACCTGTCTTTCGTTGCCTAACTATAGATACAAGTATAATGTACAACATTTAATTCGATGCACGAATTCATAAGCCATATTATAGTTTTAATAATGACACTGAGTATGTTTAGAAATATCTACACCGTCTTGTTTTTGATTTCCGTTAACTTTAAAGGAACTATTCAACAGGTCCAGTGAAGTTAATTTCTTCAAGAGACTGGTGGCCTGACACTTATGAAGATAATTAATTACGTGCAGTGAAATATGGCAAAGATTCATAATATGTGACTTTTTTTTAAATCTGTAACTAAGGTGTTTTTAATTCACACACACTTAGCAAAAGAAGGTTAAAAAGTTAATTTTTTGATGTCTCTTTTATGTGTCGCGTCAATGTCACTCGTCAAATTTCACAATTTTATCTTCAACAAAGACTATTTTTTTTTACCAAGAAGGATTTTTTTTTCGATTGGTCTAAAAATACAATAAAGTACAATGACTCTTTATTGTACACTAGAAATAGTAAGCGATACAGAAATCAGTACCTACAGAAAAGTACCTAGTACCTACTAGATTAGATAGTTTTTATCACTTCAATCTACGAATAAATAACACTCGTAAGTCAGGAAGCGCAACTCAAAACAAATTACACACATAAAGTGGGCATACTTTAAAGCACGAATAATTTTCGAGGTCGCAAATATGTGCTTGGTTAAAATTCAGAAATAAAACAGGGATTGGTTTGCGCGCGTGTCGCAATGTCAGATGACGCGCGGAACACGGTTCTTCAGCCCCGCATAGGACACACAAGGCCATTTTTCTAACGCAGTTATAATTCCTGTCTTATTATTTATTCGTAGACTTCAAATCTGTCAAAATTAACGGAAATCAAGAAAAACACGGTGTATATTCATAAACTGAATCTGTAAAAATAACAATTTCGATCACCCTTTACATCCGTTCCGAACCCGCAAGTTGTGTCTGTGTGTGTGTCAGATACATCTATCATGAAATACACACATTCACGCGAAAGGAATGAGCCAGAAGTTTTCAAATACAT
The DNA here is from genome assembly GCA_037349165.1 of Choristoneura rosaceana. NCBI lineage: Eukaryota > Metazoa > Arthropoda > Insecta > Lepidoptera > Tortricidae > Choristoneura > Choristoneura rosaceana. The sequence goes on from JAZBNJ010000007.1 coordinate 4,605,579, forward strand.
CTACCAGCCTAAAGTTGTTCGTTTGTATGTCATAAAACAATAATGCCAATAGACATGTCTGTCAACTTGAAAGTTCGACTTTAGCGACATATTAATTTGACAGGAACTTGTTTAAAAATTGATAGACCACTTATTTGGCTGATGGTACAAGAGAACCTTGTCGCTTCAACTGTAGTACAGTCAGCATTAATATCTGCCACAGTGGAGCATGTAAAAACATCTGACACATTCTACCAGCCCTAGAATTCGTACCAGATATATCAGATATATATGCACACTTTATTGTATCATATATCGGTGATGGCAAGTTGAGATGGGGCATCAATACTGGGTCAACCTCCCCACCCAGGTTAGTATAGACTCTGTAGACCAATATAAAACACAGGGGTTCTTTTTTACCGACAAAATCAAATCATATTAAATGATATTGTAACCAATGACATTTAAACATTTTAACAGGTATAATTCATCAAAGATTGTAACGGATAACACACGTCTTAAATCGAGTTTAGCTCGACTTGTTTTGGGTTATTTCGAAACCCTTCATCACTGGAGCGACTCGGCGGCTGCCGCAACACGCGCACTACGCGCCACCGCTCTGCTCGCGCGAGCAATATCATTACAATATCATTTAATATGAGTGAGTCTCACGGTAGTTTCATGATCAAAAATCAAATCATATCGAATACGCAAACATAAGTCCGTTTAGAACAAAGTGGCAAGATAGCCGCTGTGTCCGCTCGCTCACCCGGCCGCGTTTGACAAGAACTGAGTGCCTGACACCACGACACTCAGTGCGCGTGGTGATAAGAGACTCCCGTCATACAGTTAAACAACAGTCGCTACTCCAAGATATTATCATAGTGCAGTCAAGTCTATTTGAACCACTCAAAATATGTTACTGCAGCCTTATTGCTTTGGAATAAGAGTCTGTGGTACTTATTTTTGAAACGTGGAATAAGTTCATATTTTTACACTTAACTGTACATAATCAACTTTCACCGGATAGACTATAGTGGACGTAGAGAGGACTAACACTTGATGCAGTACCATACAAACCACTGAATTGTGACCCATTGTGGTAATTTTCCTCATTAATGCTTTAATGACATACATAAAGAAAAATATTATGACACTTATTGTGAGCTTCTACGGTGGATGAGACACCAACTACAAAATCTTTAATAACATTCAAGAATATATCAATATTATTTACATTAATTTTGTAGATTGCTTTGATCCCTTTGTCAGCTACTAGGTTGACCATTCTACCTCATTTACCCGGGTTCGCGAGAACTCCTAACCCATTATACTATTATTGCATAGGTTCTACAACATCAACAGTATTCTCACCCTGTCTCTGTCCAGTATCCAAAATGGCCTCCGCACTAGGAATCACAATAACATCAGTCACGTTATTGGCACAAGGCACATCACAAACGTCACTAGCACAATTCTCACAATCCACAACGCTGGTCCTCTTCTCTTCCATATACTTAGCAATGTCTATATTAACATTGATAGCTTCCATGTGTTTCACAACATCAAATCCTTCTTCATCTTTATCAGTGCAGAAATCTTTGATTTCTGAACATATTCTTTTGACTTCATCTACCTTTGTATATTGATCTTCATTATTACTTGATAGTTTAACAAGCATTTCTTTCCGTAGACATGTGTCTTCTCCGAGTGTAAAAATGACTTTTTCAGTTTCGTTCTCATCTGGTCTTCTCTCTGTTGCTAGACGCAGTATTTCGGAGTCGGAATTGTGACTTTTCATTGAGCTGTGAGGTCCTTCGGCAGAGTTTACGTGTGCTAGCTTCGTGTTGTATATGTTTGGCTCGCTGCCCATAATAGATGTCGTGGATTGGTCCAGTGCGGGCAGTTCCTATGAAAAATAATTGTTTTAGTACGCTTTGGATCATTTTGAATTAACTAGCCATTATATTAAGAGACATGCCAAGAAGTCCGTTATTTCTTTTATTTTTTCAGTTCATTTTGATTATGTGATCTAGTCATCAGAATTCAGAGTCAAAACTTAATGACAAATAGGGAGTTCTTCTATCGATAAATTAAGTTATCGACGCTCTCAAGTATAATGATAATGATTGCGCCCAGCTTTTTTTGCAAGTGTGTATTTTTGGTAAGAATTATTTTGGAGACAATGATAGTTTCCACAAAAAAAATATATATTGCTAGAAAAGAACGAAAGACGAAGGAGAGAAATTAGTTAATTATAATTTTGTTTCATTTTTATGCTTTCAATATAACAATCAAACAAAACCTAAGTCAAGTTTAGACTTGCTAGAAAAATCGTGCAAGTTGCATTACATTGCGGCACTCGACTGACCACTACAAACTCGTTGGCTTTACGGCCCCGCAATGTAATGCAACTTGCACGATTTTTCTTGCAAGTCTAAACTTGGCTTTAGATCGATCACTAATAAATGGAAAAGCATTGATAGCTGAGTTTGTCAATATTGGAACTCCTTACCTGTCTTTAATTTTTGCAAACTAAATCTAAATGTCTGACTTATATGTCTTATAACACATACGATATAATCCATACTAATATTATGAATGCGAAAGTGTGTTTCTATGTTTGTCCGTCTTTCACGCCGTAACGGAGCGAAGGATCGACGTGATTTTTGGCATAGAGATAGTTTATGGGCCCGAGAGTGACATAGGCTACTTTTTATCCCGGAAAAATGCACAGTTCCCGAGGGAACAGCGGGCCTTAACCGAATACCACGCGCAAAAGCTAGTAAGCAACATAATTTCGATAAGACCTGCAAGAAAAAAGAGCAGGGATTACATTGCGATACTGCAAAGCGACTTTGAAGTGGTTAATCCGTGATCGAGCCGCAATGTAATAAATACCACTTACACGATTGTTCTAGCAGTTCTCAATTGAGCTATAGAAGCGTTAACTACATCAAAGCAACGATCAAATCTAACTACGAAAAAAGGAAAAAAAAAACTTACACTTTAAAGAAAAAACACCATTTCTAATTTGTTATCAAAGCTATTTATTAATTGAACCGTACTTTTCTAGTTATTTTTGAAACGAAAATGGTTATTTTTTGGGAAATATTGCAGATGTGAAGCGCCAAGAGAACTTTAAATTAGTTACACTAAGGTGCTGTTTCACCACCCATTGATTAATTTTATTCGACGGATAAATGTGCCGTCTCCGTCTATTCGAACAAAACAAACACATTTATCCGGCAGATAAATTTAATCAATGGATAGTGAAACAGTGGGTTAATGTCCACAAAAGCATGTTAGTTGTTTGGGCCTAAGCTAACTGACGCGGGCCTATTGAAAGTACTCGGAAATTCAAAAACACACCGCACCATCCCTCTCGCTCTCGTATTAAATAGTACAAGTGTCAGAGGGACGGAACGACACGAACTTCGATTTTCGTAGTAGCCCCGCGCCCGTGTCGTGCTCCCGTGCCAGAAGGGCTACTCCGAAACACGAAATTCGAAGTTCGTATCGTGCGTCCCTTTCACTCTCGTATTAAATAACATAAGCGTAGGCGGGACGGTACGATACGAACTTGGATTTTTGAATTTCGTGGTAGCCTTGCAGCTAGGCCCTTCACCAGTAAGCTGTGACAATACCTGGTCATCATTGTAGCTGCCCACACTCCTCGAATGTCGGTGCCGACTGAGACTCATCACGGCTTGCGGTGACTGTCCATCTACAGACTCCTGCAAAACATCCAAACTAATATTATAAATGCGAAAGTGTGTTTGTATGTTGTGTTTGTCCGTCTTTCACGCCGTAACGGAGCGACGGATCGACGTTATTATTGGCACAGAGATAGTTTATGGGCCCGAGAATGACATAGGCTACTTTTTATCCCGGAAAAATGCACAGTCCCCGAGGGAACAGCGCGCGATAACCGAATATCACACGGGCGGAGCCGCGGGCAAAAGCTAGTATATAATATTTACAACAAATCCCTGGCGCAAAACACAGATAGTTCAGAATCCAATCTCCATACAAGTGCGCTAGAGCAACGCACACATAGACACTGCTCACGGACACGATATCTCGGGCCGGTTGGGACCAGTGGGAGCGCGAGTGCCATCCGCTTGAGACACGAATCTGTGAACTTTTTTCTGCAATAATGGAGCAACAAAAAAAAGTTGTTGTAACTGTTCAGTGGACGGTTGTTTCAATTAAATAATCGTGAATTTCGCCAAGAACGAAATCGTCGCAAGATATTTTCTGTGACAAATTTCTAATACAACAATGACTTTAAAATTAAATAATAAATAATAAATAAATAATAAATATCATGGGACACTTGACACCAAATTAAAATATTTTAGTTATTGATTTGTATTTCCATTCTTCCCGTTTCATTCTTAACAGTAAATCAAACAACTAGATACGAGTGCCACTACCAGTTTAGTAGGTTGTAGTTTTTTGGTGCATAAGCCATAATTGACAACCTCAGAGCGACCGCCGAGCGTAGGTATGAAAATTGAAGTACATACAGGAGAATGACTTCTGAACTATCTGTGCTTTGTGTTCCTGGCAAGATGCTATGGCTATTTTGTTGCGTTTAAGAAAAAAAAAACACATAAAAGTCATGAATGAGGCATTCTTATTGGTCAATTTAATTTCACATGCAGCATCCAGCAGACGATTACTTTTGATTGGTCCGATTGTCGTTTCAGCGCAGCCGGGAAAAATATTTTCGTCGTGTTTTGCGAGCCATAAATGAGTCAGCTGTTTAATGTCCATTTTAAAGGCAGTTTTGCGTACTAGATTTAGATTATCTATGGCCACATTTTCAAGCAGTGTCGTGAAAAAGTATTTTACTTGCCTTAAATCTGTTGAACTGCCTGTATTTGCCTCTGTCTGACGCGACAAGGCTCCGTAGTGACTGTGTGTGCGGACACCGATTTTCGGACAGCCATCGGTACGTACCAAACAACTTTGCCGTGTTGTTTCTATACAACAAAGAGAGGTATAAAAAATTATAAAATATAATTTCTTATTGTTGGTTTTACGGTTATAGTTTATATTCATGAACCAATAAATATAAAAACATGGTTTTTCTTTGGTCCTTTCGATCTCATCATGTTACAAGTGGTGTTTTTTTTTTTCAATATAAAAGCTGAAGAAGAAGAAGAAGAAAGGATCTACAGCCTGCAAAGGATGTTTATGAAGTTTTTTTTATTTAATTTAAAAATTTATAAGTATGTCGATTTCTGGTTTTGTTGGTTTTGAGGTATAACCACATACTCACACATTAGGCGGCGTAGTCAACAGTCTCTGTAGGTTGGAGAGAGTCGGCCTCATATCGCTTATGGGCAGTCCCCTTGCCCACATCAACTGTGCTATGCACTTGTTCAGCAGGAACATAGCATAGCGGAATAACATAGCGTCTCCCCCTCGGGCGAAGAGGGGTATACTAAAAAAAAAAAAAAGATTACTTTAAATATTTAATTGGCGTCGTCAAACTTGGTAGATTCGGGCGACGCAATGGCTATAAACAGTAAAACATCACGGCATATCATCACTACTTTGAAAAAATCTCGTATCTTAAATCAAATACGTCAACAAAATTGAACCTTGACGTAATTGTCTATAAAGTTCACTCAGAAAAATTATCTATTTTGAGTTACGAGTTTTTTTAAAAGTAGTGACGATATACAGGATAGCTTATTCAGATCGGTCGATATGGGAAAGTATGAAACTACTAGCTTTTGCCCGCGGCTTCGCCCGCGTGGAATCCGGTTATCGCCCGCTGTTCCCTTGGAAACTGTACACTTTTCAGAGATAAAAAGTAGCCTATGTTACTCTCTGGCGCATAAACTATCTCTGTGCCAAAAATCAAGACAGACAAACATACAGAAAAACACACACTTTCGCATTTATAGTATTAATATGGATAAGGCACACGAAGATCTGTTCTTAGGAATCATGACATCGATTTCAGTCACAAGAAAAACTACATTCAAACATTTAAAAAAAACTAGTTCTCAGTAGGTACGGGAATCGAACTAGGTAGTTCATTATTTCTATTTCTTTCTTTCTATCTACAGTGGATAAAATGCATCACTTTCATATTCTTTAACAGTGTAATTTTTATTATTCAAAACGTCCGGGTTCGATTCCTGAGTTGTACAAGTTTTTTTTAATGTATGAATGCAGTTTTTCTTGTTACTAAAATCGATGCCATGGTTCCGAAAAACAGATTTTCGTATGTCTTATAGTTTCAGATTTTCGGGCTAGTAAATAAAGGACGTCCAACAGTGGACGTCCTACGGCTGAGATGATGATGATGATGAAATAAGGGAGACGTTAGCTGTTATGGGTGCATTTCGCGTCGTGGGCCTCTCGTAAATTGTCACCTCTTGAGATTTTAAAGTCTTTATATCTACTTTATCAGACTTGTTAATTACATTGACGTTTTCACTTGTGACTTTATGTGCATTTCCTTGAACATATTATTATGTCATTAGGTTCTAATTTTTTAAACAATTTATTCTAGTCAAATCCGTATTACGCATAGTCGACGAAGTTATTTTCACATAATTTGCAAGTCAAGAGGGGAGTCTTACACAGCAATAGGATACTATTTAGGCTACTTGAAAAAAATTGCATGCGTAAACCGCCAAAAATGACAATTAATCATAAAAAAAAAAAAACAAAAATACTTACTTAGGATCCGGCAAATCGGGCGTTATATCCAAAATCTTGCTAGCCGACCCGAGCAATGTAATCTTATACCTCAGGGGCAGATTCAAAATGGCCGCCGCTAACACCGTCGCCTGCGCAACGAACCCAGCGGCCACCGAGTCGCTGACCGGGTTCATGGTTCTAGGGTTCTCGTCCGCACAAATAGGTAGTGGGACGTCGCAAATCTTCCACGTCGATTGGTCCTTCTGTGGGAGAAATTTCGTTTTCACGTGTAAAGGGGAGCCTTTTGCCCGCCTTCCACTAAAAAGGGGTTATGAGCGGAAGTGAAAGAAGGTAACCAACGGGCTGAACAGACCGGAGTAAAAAAACTTCTTAAGTGGTTCTTTTTTCTCCTTCATACCTAGCAAATCGATCGAAAAGCGAAAAAGACACCGATTGACTCAAAACATGTATCAACGGCTTAACGTCTGTTTTGCTCCTACTGCGTGGATATAAAGTGTTTTTTGATTGGCTTAAGCCAATTTCGCTTCGAAAGGTGTGGACTCTGCATGAAATATTTATTTTGCATTCTTAGTAAAACTTCCTTTTGCTGAGCAGTCCATCTGACAGCTTGCCTTTTCTCCAGCTCCAAACGCAGTAAGAATTTTTGTTTCAAATAGCTCACCTGTTCTATATAAAATATCTGTGCCAGCTGGGAGAGCAATTCCGCGCTGTGATTGGCCAGTTCCCTGTGAGACTGCGCGGCCAACTCACGAAGAGCGCCGCACGTCTGTCTTTGTTCCTTCATGCGCTCCGTTAGACGAGACAAGTTGTGATACTTCTGCATCAGCTCTAAACCTAGAAAAATTTTTGACTCAATAACTAGACTTGACTTGCAGGGAGTTGGGGTCTGTTGCGTAGCCGGGTTCTTTAGCCTGTCAGAGTCTGGCACTGTATGTATTTATTTCAGATACTCTCGTAACGAATTAACAAACATTATACATATGTAGGGATTAGGCTGTATACCGCTGGCAGGTGGTAAAAATGACCGCCTGGCAGGCTAGACTGAATGTGTTTTGTATAATTATAGTATAAAATTCTGGAATTCGATTTAAACAGATTGACAGCGGTATACATGCCGGAGCACAGATCGCTCCCGACAGCCTGAGAGGCTTGACCCATATCTGACACAATTTTTTTAAGTGTATTTGAAGTCTGTAGCGTTTTAATTTTGATTATGTGTGTTTAATTTTGTAGTTCTATGTACCAATTTAATGTTTTGTACGCCCATTGGCAAGACATAGAAGATCACTAAATCACTAAATGTCTTAACAACTCTGTATCTCACAGCCTACCTATGTTCTACAATAAACATTTTTTCTGATTCTGATTCTGATTCTGATATCTGTAATGTGTAAATCTAAGTTCCATGTCTGAATATATGAAGCCAATTGAAGATACTTCCTTGTGTTTGAATTGAGTTTAGCATCACGCGCGTTAGATCCCTATTACCTAAGCTCTACCAGCTACAGTTCCCCACAAGTGGTGGAGGTGCGGAGTAATGGCAAAACATTTACTAACCAAGATCTTGGTTCTCCTCGCTCAGTTTATTGTGTGTCTCTTTCAGTTTCCTTATGTTAGCCAGTTTACTGTCTCGCTCGTCAGCTAACAATAACCTCTTGAATCTTAGTATTTCTATCTGCTTAGTCAGCCTCACATACTCTGCCCTTTGGAAGGGCGAAGGTTTTGCCTATAACAGAGAAAAATACAATTTTATTAACTTTTAAGGTGATATTAAATTGTGTCTCTTGTGTCTGATATCCTGTCAATCGTTCAAAGGTTAACTGGAAGAGATCCCTTTAAGGGATAAGTTCGCCTTTGTACATCTTATTATCCTGTGTTTATGTTATTTTCATGTGTTTTTATGTACAATAAAGAGTCTTACAATACAATACAATATTAAATTGGTACAAAAAGAACTGAAACGTATTGAGAAGTTATTATTCAGTTATGATAACTTCGACATGTAAATATGGAAATATAAATACATATAGCATTAAAAGTTATGTATTCATCAAAACCTTAACACGTCAGATTCCGTTTTAATATGTTACTATTTAAAGATAGCTTAATAGTAGTGCAGTAAAAGGAGACTGTGATGGCGGTATTTGAGAAAAAAATTATTTAAAGAAAATTTACCTCAGAAGCACCAGAAAACGGTGGATTCTGGGAAGCAATTGTAAAGTGTGTAAAAAAGAAACTTACCTTAAAAGATAGGAGATCATTCAATTTCAACGTAAGCCGAGGACCGTTCGAGACCGGCGGCTTGTCTTCCTTAATTCTACCATTTTGCGCGCTCGAATTACTCTGCGAGGAAGACTTGTCTTTCAACTCCTCCGCATCATCCGGGGAGAAGAGATTCCTCTGCGATTTACTTTTAAATCTAATAACATCCCCGAATTCATCTGACTGTGTCATACTAGTCAATGCTGAATTCTTATATATCCTCTTCTTAATTTCCTGGACAGCCTCTTGCTTCTTCTTTATAGAATACTGCAGTATGTGTAGCTTTTGTAACTTGTCTGAATTGTAACTTGGTCGTATTTCAGATTTGAGAAAATTTAGTGCGTAATATCGATATTTAGGGACACCATCGGACTCATTTCTTAAATCATAGTTCTCAGCCGTTTCGCTCAAATCTATTTTGCTTGCCGACAATTCCTCTCTAGAAGCATTCTTAGACAAACTATCACAGTTAACATCACTAGTACATTCTTTAACATCCAAATTATCAGGCGAATGCTCGTATATATGATTAGGATCTAATTTGCTTTCGTTGTTCACTTTCCTTTTGTTGGTTCTACAATCCCTGTATTGAGCTATATTGAGACTCGCTGAGTTTTTTAACGTGGGAAAGTTCTGCTGAAAACCTCTGTCCACAGGACTATGGCTTTTCGAATACTCCTTGTCTGTTTTCCTTGTAAATTTACTGGGAGATATTGACCTAGATTCTTTTACTATCCTATGGTTCTGTAAGAACCTGGACTCAAGTGTTGTTTTGGACAAATTAGTTTTGCCAGAGGAGTCCGACGACAAAGAACTGTGTTCCATTTCGTTTTCAGGCGGCATTATATCTAGTTTGAGACTTTTGTACGAGCAGAAGTATCCGCCGTGCATTTGGAACACCAAAGTATTGCTTTTGAAACAGTCCGAAGTGAAATTGAGGGCCAAATTCGCGCCTAGATAGCGTAGACCTGTGAAATAGACTCCCCATGTTTGTATGATTGTGTCTTGAGGGCGGTCACACGTGTCATCGTAATCTTTAGGAGGGTGTAATATGTGACACCAGATACGAATGACAACGTTCGTCGACGACATGCGCTGGGTGATTTCTGCAATCAGATGATGTCATCGTATTATTTGTTGGAAATTACGTACAGAATGACGCGATGCCCCGGTTAATGATAGGTCGTAATATAATACATTTCATTCATGTTTTTACAAAGGATCATAAACAAAGTCATTCAATAAATTTTAAAGAAGACATGAATCTGATTTGAAATAAAGAGAGCTACCTACAGACAATTTTAGCTAAATGGAAGAAATAATTTGGACTAAATAAAATTGTCATCAAAATACTTGACCTGTTAGTAAATAAATAAATTTTAATGTATTCAAATTAATCGCGTTTCCACCTGTCCAAAAGCAAATTATCCTATTTAATATTTGATGTTCTTAATTGTCATTTACATTAAATTACAGTACTAACGACCATATTACAAGGCATTATGGTTGACATTAGTTTAAATTTTAACTAGACACGATTAACATACTTGTTTATATCAGTTAACCCACATTTAGCTGCAAAGTTTATCAACAGACATGACTCATTCTACATATCAATGACAATAATAGACGGATTTGCTCCATGAACAGTATAAATCAACAAAACTATGTTAATACCACAACAATCCAGCATCTACGCTTAGTAATGAATGCGATTTTTAAAGAGTAAGAACTATATATACCACGCGCCATATAAATCTGCCTAAAAGTTCATTACTTAATACTCAGTTTTAACGCATTTTTGAAATACATTTTTTATGCGACGTCTTTACGTTAATCCCGGATTGTGTTCGAATCGCTTAACGGTATAGAGGCTATTCAATAGGGATGACGACTGGGTTAAAAATATATCATTCTATTTAGTCCGACAGATTATGAGAAAATATGGGACACGTATTTTTTGGTTTATTTATTTATTGGTTTATTTATTTATTAAAAATCGACAAACTTCCAGAGTGGGGGCTTGTGTCGTCGCTATAAGGTAAAAATCCTACCATATAGTGACGTCACTCGAAACTTCTAAGCACTGTATCCTCGTCATTTATTGTTTGTCAAACAAACGAAAAAATATGTGAACAATAGGTATTTTTAAATTATCCACCTGATGGACTAAACAGTTTTTTTTGTCGTCTAGCCTATTATTGGAATTACTTATACCTTTATAGTTTTTGCGGTACTAGTCGTGGCAATGAACTTTTAGGCAAAGTTAGGCAGCGGAAGTTATAAATATACCTGAGTCTATCTCCTTCCACTTGGGGTGCGGAGAGCATATTCTCTCACTTGTGTAGAATGGTGCAGACATAGTGGTGTGATGCAGGGTCAGGTAGAAACTGCACTGGTACATGCAGCCTTCGGGCGGCCGGATGTTGTAGCCCACAATCTAGAATCAGGATGCGCAATTGTTAAAAAATTATATCATTAGGATTTAAAGCGTAACAAAATGAAAAGGTCAACTAAGAAAAATGGACAGCTAGATAGATACTGGGCATTTGAAGGTTGGGGGTATCTTGCAATATTCAACTTTACAAATTAAGTTAGGTATACAAATCGCCCCAGCCTTTATGCGTCCCACTGCCTCACTCAATGAGAGGGCTTAGGCCGTAGTTCCGGTGCGAGCCCAGTGCGAATTGGGAACTTCACACACGACATTGACAAATATTGGCAGGTAATTAATTAAATTATAAATTTATTTGTGAATATACTTGTTCCCTCTAATGTTTATAATTTTTCAGGAGGGCCACACAGTGAAATTCGAAATTTGTATTATACTGTCCCTCTCACTCTCTTATTAAATACTATTAGCGTAAGCAGGAAGGCAGGATACTTCAAATTTTGAACTTCAGTGTACACGGCCAGTAACACCATTTCTTTATAATTTTGTTGTTACCACAAAATAGCATCATTGTTTTATTGTGAGGTCAAAGTTAATTGTCACTTAAGTTAACAACACAAAGATTGTTATTGTACCAGTATCCACTGGATTAAGATAGAAAATTCACATTAAATTTATATCTTTATCGTAAACAGTCATTGCTCTATAATAGCGCATATTTAGACCAAAAGTATGATAAGAAACGACGCAGTCAGGCTTGGATAGCATAATTAAACTTTAGTTTTCATCATCATCATCATCATGTCAGCCGAAAGATGTCCACTGCTGGACATAGGCCTCCCCCAAGGTTTTCTGCTTAGACCGGTCTTGTGCTTTTCGCATCCACCGCGATCCTGCGATTTTAACCAGGTCGTCGCGTTGTTGTCATCTTGTTGGAGGGGTCGGGTCCCATTGGCCTTACTTGCATTTAGCCTTAGCGAGCACAGCACCTTAGTTGTATTTTGTCCAAGTAGAGGCTTAAGATGGGATACCTCAAGTGCCAGTAATTTCACCGGCTGTCTTACTTTCCACGCCGAAACACAACAGTACAAGCACTGCTGCTTCACGTCAGGATTATCAAGCAAGATGGTGGTAGCAATCCGGACGGATCTTGCACAAGGTGCTACCATCTGCACTGATCTTACAGCCAAAAGGCAGAGAAGTGACTTTTTTTAGCTGTTTATATATTTTTCTTCATTCAAATATAACCCCTCTTTGTCCTTTTAGCAAGTTACCTATAATTACACCACAATTAACTGGTATCATACACTTAACTGGTATAATGCACTTTATTTTCTTTTTTGCACATACTCATATCTTATCAACTATGTAATCTTATCTTGTTCATATTGCTTAATATACTTGAGTTTCAATAGAAAACAGCTCAAACACATGTTAGTCTCCCTATGATATTGTATATGTAAAGAGATATATATATTATATATATGTTATTAGCACACTGAAAGTAAAGTGTAAAATGACACCAATTTGGAGATTTTGGAGTCTCAATTTGAGCTCTTGTGACATTGAAGAAAACGAGAAGTACAAACACTAGAAAAAAAGAAACTGACAAAGGACAAAATAATGCACTCAATCATAGAAAATCAGTCAACAAGTGTTCCCGCACAAATTTTTAGGTATTTATGAGTATCCAGTGTTGGCAGATCCAATATTTTAAATAAAATGTACATAGTGTACACACTTAGTGTTCTCAGATTGTTCTGCATAAAATGTCAGAATTTATGAGGCTAACATACAAAATCCCCGATAAAATTTGACTGGCAAAGTAGGGAAATAAAATAAACTATGGATAAATAATTGTATTGTATGTAATCATTGACAAAAAAAGATACAAAAAAAATCTTGTCAAAACAAGATACTTACACTACTTTGAAAAAAAGCCCATGTCTCAAAATCAATAATTGTTCTGGGTGAACTTTATGAACATTATTATACTGTCAACTTTGTTGGTCAATGTGACATGTCATTGTTTATAAAGTAAATTTTATTGTACCATTTGTGTCCAAATACATAAATTAATACCAGCCATCTACGAAGATGCATGATCTTGTTAAAATTAGCCATTAATGACACTATAATAATAACCACGGCATGCATCATCATTAATGAATCTACCTATATAAGAGTCAATTTTGTTAAAATTAGCCATTAATGACACTGTAATAATAACCACAGCATGCATCATCATGAATGAATCTACCTATATAAGAGTCAATTTTGTTGATATATTGATTTGAGATACAAGATTTTATCAAAGTACTGACGATATTTAGTATGGAAAGAATTAAAAACGAATGCTAGTGTGCACTGGTGTTGATCCGTCAACAACAAATGAGATTAAGAGTATTAGAGAGCAGAAACCGAGTAAAACATTTTTAACTATTTAGTTCTGAATCATCTTACCAGTTTTATTGCAGCAAGATATACTTTGTCGCAAAAAATATGTATATACCTAGGTATACAAAGTTACAAATTGATCTAATATCAAGGAAAGGTCATAATTTCTCTTTTAAAGCAAGAATAAAACATTTTTAGCGTTCGTTTTATGTATGAACTTCCCACACAAAAGACTAAAAGATGCGCAGGTTTCGCACATTGTGTAGGCGGTTGTTGGTAAATCTAGGCTTTCTGTTTACTTGTAAACATTACAAAAATGTAATAATTGACGTAATACCTGTATAAGACTCCGGAGACGTAACTGCTGAGTGGCCAGAGGCGTATACTCCCTGCATCTTGGTCTCCCAAACATTATTAGATAATTTTTTTACAACTCAACAACAAAGAGTATCATTTAAGAAATAATTAGCGCGTGCAAGAAAAAAATACGCTCACTGTGTATTCAATGAAATTGATAGCAGGAGGACTGTATCATTGACGACACTTATTGCTTTGGATTATAATGAAAATAAATAAAATACGCGATTCAGCTGACATGAATCACATCACACGGAATACGGAATTGTCAATTCAATTGTCATTTCATGTTTTTTTTTTAGGTAGCGAGTTTGTCTATGGTATATTGTTCGGCAGGTTTGAGTAGACGCTTCTCTTTAAATTATGTTTGGCATTTGTACACTGTGGATATGAGACTAGCACAGGACCGGGTAAAGTGGCTTCAAAATGAAGAGGCCTTTAGCCAGCAGTGGGTGGATCTGTCGTAGCGTAGCACAGTAGAAATTGTTCATCAATTTGTAGCAACCCCTAGCGCCATCTAGTTATCAAATAGAGAAACATTCCTCATACTTATCGCATTATCGAACTACGCGCCTATTGAAATTTTCAACTTGAACGCGGAAATCTACAACTTTCTTTGTTCGGATTTCGGTCCCCAAGCATAATTATTCTAAGTGGCATCCTCCTTACCCCAAAATTATTGTGGCGATTTGTACATATTTAGTACCTAATAATAATGGTCATGACTTGGAAGATTTAGAATTATATTTGAAACTGTCGATTGTGTAGGTATCATTGAACTCTACTCCATCTGCTTAAATTATTTTTATTGAGAATGTAGGATTTACAGCAAATGCTTGTTTACCTATCGATGTTTCAACCACGTAATTTATGTTTCAATTAAGTTTCATAATTGAAAACGTACTAATGATGATTATGTTATTTCTTTGAACTAAACTTGTGAAGTCAGACATGAACTGCCTTTCAACAGTTGTGACCTTTTGCGTTTTGCATAATTTTGCATTTGGGAGTGATGAGGTGAGATTTAGTTACCTATTCATCATCATCATCATCAGCCGGAAGACGTCCACTGCTGTACAAAGGCCTCCCGCTTAGAACGCCACAATGAACGACAACTCGCCACTTGCATCCACCGGTTTCGCGCAACTCTCACGATGTCGTCAGTCCACCCCACCTGGTGGGAGGCCTGCCAATGCTTCGTCTTCCGGTTCGTGGTCGCCACTCGAGGACTTTTCTTCCCCAACGGTTATCTGTTTTTCGAGCAATGTGGCCCGCCTATAGTGTACATGAATGTCATGGAAATTAATGTAGGTAATTTAATTTAGTGTAATATGGTGTAATGTAATAATAGTATATCTTATCCGCTTACTACCATAGTCTCATAAAAATATAAACTAACAATAGTTACTTGGATCTACTCAGTCATCCGAAAATAAATTATTTTGATTTGATTTATAGTTACCTATAGGTATAGGTGAATATGACCTGTTGTAGGCAGGTATGTACATGCACTGAATTAATATGAGAAATATACATTTTTCTAATACGGATCGTCGACTTATGTGGAGTGGACACGTATTTTACTATTAAATACAACAGGTGCCGCGGGAACTATGCTATGTTCCAGGCTAAAAACTATCCTGTCCTTTCCCGGGGCTAAACTACCTGTATACCGAATTTCATCTAAAACTCACAAACTTTACCTCTTTACAATAGTAGTAGGTAGGTATACATAGATATAGATAACCTGGCATAATTAATAGCTTAATATAATTATGCTGTTTTTTCACTTCCAGGATTACACCGATGAAAATCCAGTTATAAATGAAAAGCAGCGCCAATACGAAGTGAATGCCGGGAGCAAAACAGATCTGTTGGAGAATAAGCATTATTATTATCCCTATCATTACTCAGACCTTAGTAGACGATTTGTGCCAGTGTACCCTTATGAAGAGGTATGCCTACGCCATAGAATAAGTATCGTCGACGCGCAGACCGTCAAAGTACCGGGATCGTTTCGACTGCCATAATTTTATAAGTCATAAATTATTGTTAGTCATAATTTTTTTCCCGCTGAAACCGTACCTACATTTTTCATATTTTTTTAAATGGTCAGACATTAACGATATAAAAAACCGGCCAAGAGCGTGTCGGACACGCCCAAGATAGGGTTCCGTAGCCATTACACAATTAAAACACTTAACTACTACAGTTTTAAAATCTATTACCAGAAAAAGAGCGTATCTTCACGGCACTTACGTCCTTTTGTTGAGAAGCGCAGTTTCTCAGCAATTAACTCAAAAACGGTATATCCGATCATGTTGAAACCAATTTTCGTTGAAAGTATTTCATATTTTTTGGACAAAAATAGAGGGGGGGGCCTCTATCTTGTAAACCGGGGGACACAATTTTTGAAATAGAAATTTTCATTGATATACCTATATCTTGTAGTTTTCGAGCAAAATGCCTGTGACATACGGACGGACGAACGGACGGACAGACAGACAGACTGCTTGACGAAACCATAAGGGTTCCGTTTTTGTCATTTTGGCTCCAAAACCCTAAAAACTAGTAGGTAAAAATTACTTTCCCAAACACTCCCTACAATACTTTACTTAAAATATTATCTAAGCTACAATATTAATACAAAATTATTTTATCTTTATTTTATTTACCTACTTTTAGAAATCGAAACCGTTGGATGAAGACGATGCGCTGGCTAACCTCAAGGAGTTGATTCAGGTAACTACCTGTTCATGAAACAATGGCGTAGCGTAGCGTAGTTGGGGCGGGGGCGGTTCGCCCCGAGCGGCACATTTAGGGGCGGCAAAATACCATAAAAATTCAATGATATGTGTGAGGTTCCCAATCCGCACTGGACCCGTAGGGGAACCAAAGTGAGGACTGTGCCCAGCAGTGGGACGTGTATAGGCTGGGATGATGGTGATAATTACGACAGATTATCACCTCATCTTTCTTCTCCGATGCTCTGATAAGTCCATTTCCCATTCCTTTGCAGTCCGCATCATAAAAGATGAAGTGAAGAGTTTTGTGCCAATGGTTCCCATGTTAGTAACCTATGAGCCTACGCTTAGTCCTACGATTTTTCGTTTATTTTTGTACTATAGGACGCAATATTTAAGACATGACGTTGTTTTTTTAATTGCACTGGCTAATTATATTTTATCAAACAGGCGTCACAAATACAAATTGAACCAGTTGATAAGGAAGCAGCTAACCTTATACCAGTGAGGGTAAGCAAAAAAAAATATATTATTACTCTTCTAATTGGTATGTTACTTCTATCTGGTATGTACTATTTTCAGGCTCCTCCAGAATTAGTCATAGCCATCGCAAAGCAATCAGCGAAAGTAAAAAGTCCGACACCCAGCATTCCGACCGAAAAAGTTCTTCAAAACAACATACTTCGCAGTGGGGTGAGATTAAAAGCCACTTGTATTATTTATTACTTAAGGCCTATTCAAATTCAAATCTTAAAAACTATTGAAATTCTTCTAACGTACTTAAAGTACAATTCAATAGAATCTGACAATTTTCTACACATAAAACACACCCTAACATGGGCACGCTTGATTACATATGTCCCTGTTGTTGCAATTTTCATCTAAAAGGAATAAAAAAAGAATAAAAGTCACATCACAAAGCCTTAGGCAGCCCGGTGTTCATATTAGAAGGCTGGAACTGTCTACAGGATTGTTAGATTCTATTGAATTGGAGTATAGATTACACACTGTGCCATAGGGAATATAACGCAAAGTTCTGCGCAGGGGGCGACACTAGCGCAAACCGCCATGACAACATCACTTCTCTTTATATTTTGACGTCATGACGGATCATGACCAAAGAGTAATTAGTACCTATAGAAATCATGACATATTTATTAGTAACAAAATAACATCGAATTTACATCGATAGTCCAAAAATTTAATTAATTGAAATTTCAATAAAGTAAATGATATTATGGCATCCTGCGAACGTTTAAGATATTCAAAAAACTGTTTACAGTTTGTGCTAGTGCTGCACTCTGACGGCAGAAAATTGCTGCAATCTTCCATATTAAATTAAAATGTCACTTCTGGTCTGGTAGAGCACGCACTACTCTATGAGAAGACATCACCCGCGCGCCCACTCAGACTTCTTTAGCTTGTGGCTCGCAAGTACGGACTTCGCTAAAGCTTTTGATAAGGACAAAATCTAATTAATCTGATTATCTAATTTCAATCGCCTAAGGATACGAGGCAACCTCGGTAGGTTTCAATCCTATCATATGCAACGGTCCCAACTAGTAAGCGTGTACCTACGGACATGACTCTACCTTTTTAGCGGAATAAGGCATTCCACAAGGGTCAAATCTGAGTCCGCCGTTGTATCTCTTTTATATTAACGACCTTTCGATCCCATGCGTTACGATCGTGCGGGTTAGTTACATTAAAAACATGAAATTGACATGGATTGTACATAAGGTCCACTGTCATAACTCTTGCATTTGAATTTTGAACTTGACATGAATTCCATTGTAGTAATTTTTTTCATACTTGGCTGGGTTCGAAAGGGTTAATTCAGTACAATATTTAATTATACCGAATCAATATATAAATGCGATTAAGTAAACGGAAAACTTGTAATGATTTGAAAATTGACTATTACAGGATTATTGGAACGCTATATGGACGGAAAACGTAGATCCGTCGAACCATTTGCGAACGAATGAAAAGCCTAAGTCGGTGAGCCTATTAATACTTAAAAATAAAAATTATCAACGCCGGCAACGCACTTGTGACTCTTCTGGTGTTGCAGGTGTCCATGGGCGACGGTAATCGCTTCTCATCAGGCGATTCGTTTGCTCGTTTGCCCCCGATACCATAACAACAATAATAAATAAACTATACAGAGCTATTAATACGCAAAATGTAGAGGTGACCTTATCGCTTAAAAGCGGTCTCTTTCAGGCAACCATTTAGATACAAAACGAATTAAGTGGTTTTTGGAAACTTTCTGTATTTTTTTATTTCAACTTCAAATTTTTGTTACTTTTACGGTCATCCCATAAACATAAAACCCATATCGAAAATAACCGTACCCGTATACCGTTGTTCAGCGGTGGTGTAGCGGTATAGCACGCGGCACGGAATGCCAAGGACCTGGGTTCGATTCCCAGCGCTGGTCTTATTTTTCTGGTTTTTCTGTGCATCTACATTTCAGTTTGTATTTTTAACAAAAACTAATACAAATACGGTAAAGTAGGTTGCAGAAATAAAAACACGGGACATCATAAGGAGGTATAAATTATCCTGAGGAACTTAAATTAGTCCTGGAATATTGCAGCGGATGGACGGCAATATTTGTCTATATCTGTTAAAAAAATACCTCGTTGACTTTCTTGCCGGATTCTTCTCAACAGAGGTTTTTTCCGAACCGGTGGTAGATTTTTTGAATAAAGATATTTAGACTTTGACTTTATTGACTGAACATGCTTTGTTCAATGCCTAATGGCCTGGTGACTCACTGCTGAACCAAGAATTTAAGATATCAACGAATTAATTAATTACTTTTATCTTTTTCAGGAAAAACTGGTAAGGGTCGAACGAGTCCACAATTCTAGTTTTGTCTTTTAATTAAAATCTTAACTATTGAAATTGTACTTCATTTAATTTTTAATTTATGAAATTTGTTTTTTTAATTTGTATGCGTGATGTTATGCGTTATTATTATTATTTGTTAAATAATATATATTTTTCAGGGATCCGTAAAAGCAAAAGTGATGCCAGGTTCGAAGTTGTACGACTTGGTGTTGGCGCTTCAGAAAATGTCCCCAAGATTGCTCTACATAATCAATGATAATAAAAATAAATAACTAAATATCCTATATGTAAATAGTAATGTACCTAATTTTATGTTGAATGATAAATATATTAAACTAAACTAACGTTTTAAGTAAACTGCCAGAATTCTTGAGTATTTCAGACAATATTACACCTTAGGCCGGCCATAGTACCAATTTTATTCTGTTCTAAATAATTATAATATAATAGAAAGTACCTAATTGAAGCCTAATTGATTGATTGAGCCTTGGGGGAGGCCTATGTCCAGCAGTGGACGTCTTTCGGCTGACATGATGATGATAATGATGATGACCTAATTGAAATCGGAAAGCTAGACTACAATATAAAATAAACTTCTCCTCACATGTCTCCGACTCGGGTCGGCAAGAACCGTCAGCAAAGCAATCCAGTTTCGTCGATCAACAGCCAACGTGTGTGACGACGAATCCAGATTCTGGTCCTTACAGAACCGGTAGATTTCAGGTAGAAGTCGCTATTAGGTACGTTTTTTATAAAATGAAACATCTAAATTTATGCAAACCCTGCTTATTAACTGCGGTATCAGATCTGAACAATTTGAACCAGCAAACTAACATAATCAATAGTCATACACGTAATTAATGACTAGATCATTAGTCGGATGTTTCCATACATCTCTCGTTTTTTCCATTTTCGAATTGTACCTCTTGTAGCACGCCAAGACCTTTTTCTTCAATTCCGGTTCATGTTCTAGAACTGTGATCATCTTCCTTAACTTATCTTTAACCCTACGCTGCCGTAGGATCCTTTTCATTTCATTATAGAAGTATAACGTTGACATAATATGAGTTTCTAGATACGCTACCAACTCAGCCAACCGTTTCTGGTGTTGCTCATTTACTTTCGCAGCTTTTGCTTGCAATGAATGTGGTGAGTGCACCTCTTTGTTTATTTGAATATGGCCCGCTCTCATGACTGGTTTATCTTTAAGTTCTTCCTTTCTTCTAGCTTCCCCACTTGCACTTTCTTTATTTGGCTCACTGAATTCTTTACTGGTATCTTTCGGTTTTGAACTAATTTCTTCGCTGGAATTGCGGGTTGGTAGCATGGTTTGTATAACTTGTGGTTCTACCGCGTGAACTTTTGCGTTTACATCTCGAAGGAAGATGACCTGAAATAGTAAACAAAGAAACATTAAGTGTTTACAATCAAGCATAAATAAGTCCACTTTTTCACCGTCGAAATAAGGTACAAAAATGCATCATTTTATAGTGAACTGTAAGTGTTTTACAATTTTTTAGGCTAAACTGACAAACGATTGACTTCTATGTGCTCTTGCTCTAGCATTGAATAGCCCTAAATTGTATCTAGAAAAAAAAACGACAATAGTGAATTCCGTTTCTTAGCAGTCTGCATTATAATCGGAAAAAACGAAGCGCTTCCTGAGAAGATCCAGAATATTAACACTTTAACTGTCCATGCATTACATGTAACGCACGCGCATGTAGCTCTGCCACGTCTACGTGACGTCAGAAATGGATGATTCTATACATTTGTGCATTACCTGTAATTCACGGATGTACCAACCCATGACAGTTGCGAAAGGGAGGGACAGTTAAAGTGTTAACAACGTAAGGGTGGTTTTCACCGACTGGGTTCCATGCGACTGGCACCAGAGCAGAGGCCAACCTAGCAGATGGCGGGACGATTTAGCCCTTTCCAGTCAGACTGGCAAGATTTGGCTAAAAGAAGACGACTGGAAGAAAAGAGGAGGCTTTTGCCCAGCAATGGGACAAAATTCAAGCTAAATTAAAAAAAAAGGTGGACTCGCTCCCCACGTACAAGTAGCGGCACGAGAGTTTAGCGCTGAGTGAACCGTGGAAGGGATAGCTGCGCATGGGGGCATGGGCGCGGGGGACGTAATGCGACTGGAAAGCCAATCGGCGCTACGCTCGCCCGCCCTTCCCCGTGTGATACCTTACTTTTGACTTCTGCGCAATAACCGTCAGCGCTAAACTCTCGTGCCGCTACTTGTATAGTAGTACGGAGATAGGGACCTACAAAGACTACAAAAATTCGAAAAATATGACATATACGCACACTAACAAATATAAAAATTATCCACTGATGTGCCACCATAGTGCAGATGTTTCAGAAAACAAAGAGTAAACATTTTTTTTTTTAATGAAAACCTCAAGGTGTTCAAACAAGCATATCAAAACAAAAAGATTAAAAAACACGCTACAAGCCTACATGCCAGAAAAGCAATAAAATATTTTATAGCTGCAAAGAAATTACATTGAAGTTCAATGGATTCATATAAGATTTTATGTTGTTTACTATTTGTTATTTTCAATTTGGATGAGGTATGTAAACAAAAAGGGTTTAGGCACAGTCAGAGTCACGTGTATGGATATTACTAGAGTTATTCACGTTTTGGATGGCACTAGGTATAATAGTTTCAAACTTACAAGGAAAACTATAACGGTTAAGTTTCATCATCATCATCTCAGCCTATATATGTCCCAGTGCTGGGCACAGGCCTCCTCTCGGAATGAGAGGGCTTGGGCCATAGTTTCCACGCGGGCCCAGTGCGGATTGGGAACTTCACACGCACCATTGAATTGCTTCGCAGGTTTGTGCAGGTTTCCTCACGATGTTTTCCTTCATCGCAAAGCTCGTGGTAAATTGCGCACATGAATTTCGAAAAACTCAGAGGTGCGAGCCGGGATTTGAACCCACGTCCCTCTGCTTGAGAGGCGATAGGTCAAACCACTAGGCCACCACGGCTTCGTTAAGTTTGCTTGAGAATTATTAGTAGTTTGAGTAAGATTCCCACAAAAAACAAAATCCTTAGAAAAACATTAATGGAATCCTATCTCGAGCCCGTCTCACAAGCCTGTCCTTAGAGAAATGCGTAGTTTTGGAGTGTTTTTTTCAGGTAGCATCATCAAAATACGAAGTAATGCCAGAGTTTAGGTTCATGAATTATCCTTCTATCAAGTATCAAGTACCCTGGAAGCCTTTACAGACAAGACAGAGAAAACAGCATAGAAGAGTGAAAAGAATATAATTTGTGTATAATAATAAACTACCTATTTATTGCAATTTTTTTTTTACTATAGTAAAACATTCCAGTTTATTTGTATTGCATCAAACTATAAAATCATGAGTATGTTCAAATTCTGGTAAGTAAACATTGAGAGAAAATCTGCATCAAATGCAGAAGTCCTTATATGTGAAATTCCCAATCCATACTGGACTCATGTAGCATGAAGTCTTAATTTACCAATTTTTAATTTTCCGAATGCCTCATTTTACTAATAAACATCATTTACCAATAAACTTTCTGTAACCAACCGTCGTCGTCGCGTGTCATTTGTTTTAAATTCCGTTATTGACACATTCCCTATTCAGTTCCTATCAAATTAATATGTTGCTAAAGTCGAACTATCAAATTGACAGACACATCTATTGTCTATTGGCATTATTGTTTTATGACATGCAGAAAATTATTAACTTTAGAGTGGTAGACCACATATTTAGCTGATGAACTTGTACTATTATCATTTCAGTAGTTTCAGAGCAAATTGGTTATAATAGATAGACAGACAGAGACACAGTAAAGTACAGTACGATTAAGTGATATCACTCCCTTATTTACCTTTATCCCCATTCATTTTCTTCAGCATTGTAGAAATCTTCGATCCTTATTTTCTTCACACTCGGTGGCAGATTGTCATAACTCTCATACTGTTCATTATAGGTCCATGGAAACACATAGGTCAGACCATTCTTATCGTATATTACCGTATTGTTGTCAGACTTGCTTGGTTTTGCTGATTTTTCGGTTTGCAGCTTCTTGTATAGGTCTTCGAAGGATGGTTGTGTATGAGTGGTTATACTCTGCTGTTTTGATGCAACTGTGAAATGAATATACATTTATTTTATGCGCTTTATTAGTATGGATTATGTAGTACAGTCACGAGCACCAATATATGACAAAACAAGCATGCATAAATGTCTGATACAACTTTATTTCTAGGGTCAGAAGGACGTGTCAGATATTTTTGCACACTCCGCTGTGGCAGATATTAATGCTGGTAACTGTACTAGTTTAGTTCCAGCGGTTAAATTGAAATTCCAGGATTTTACTAAAAAAAAATCCATAGAATTTCCCAAAGTCAAATTTGAGGTTTAATCCCAATCCAATTTAGTGCAAAGGAGTAACAAAAATATAACATCACGGATCATTAATATTACATCAACAACCATGCTGAATCTCATGACAAGGCACACAGTTGTTCAGATTTTAAGATTTTATCCAGATCCTGTGGAAATAATAATAATATTCCAGATATCCTATGTAACTAATTTCATAACGTTTTTTTTTATTTGACTAGATGGCAAACATGAAAGTGGGTCTCCTGATGGTAAGAGATCACCACCGCCCATAAACATCTGCGACACCAGGGATATTCCAGATGTGTTGCAAACCTAGAGGGCTAAGATAGGATACCTCAAGTGCCAGTAATTTCACCAGCTGTCTTACTCTCCACGCCGAAATACAACAGTGCAAGCACTGCTACTTCACAGCAGGATTAGCAAGCAAGATGGTGGTAGCAATTTATAATATTAGTAGAAGTAGAACCGGTCACTCCCTGCATACTATTATGGTAGTTCAAAAAATGTATAAGAAAAAAATATACTTAGTTAACTTAGTTACCATAGTCTTGTAGCTGCTTTAACTGCTCCCGAGTGTAATGGGAGAAACGGCATATGCTGCCAAACTGACATTCACCACGGGCAAATCTGCCACAAGGTTTCTTTTGACTCTCCTCAGCTAGTATAACTTCTGGATCTGGAAAATAAATGAAAAAAAGAAATGGTATGACTTGTGAAGAGTATGCGAACTTTGGTGCTCCCGCTCAGCAGGTTATAATGCTATAAATAAATAAATACAACATTCATGAAGTCAGTCTAATTTATGAGTAATTTTCGTGATACAACAGTATTTTTTAAACTTCAACTTTTCGCTTGGTGACATTCAGTCGCTTTTGGTTAGCGTCCATTACTGCTAATGACACCTGACAGCAGCAAAGTGTACATTGTGTCGATCGGTTAAATAAGTTTTCTAAACGGAGGTTGTCGAAGCGAGTTTGTTGCGTACCTGCAAGGCTACCACGAAATTCGAAAATCGAAGTTCGTATCGTACCGTCCCGCCTACGCTTATGTTATTTAATACGAGAGTGAGAGAGACGGTACGATAAGAACTTCGAATTTCGTGTTTCGGAGTAGCCCTTCTGGGATAGACATACATAGGAATTTTTCCACTCAGTTAACTGTGTACTACTTTTCGTTGACTGGACACAAGATGTACCTATTTAGCGGCAAATATATAGGTATCGTGAATCCTACCTATGTGCTGTGTATACTATCAACATATTTGTTATAATGAATTATTGAAAATTACCTTTGAATTGTTGATAATGTTCTTGAACTAATTTCTGATGTGCAACTCCTTTATTGTGAGTTTTCACAATGGCAGGTGTCGATACCATAGTCTTGTCGCAATATTCACAGTTGTAGCGTTTACCCATTGTTGGCAAGAAAACTATCAAATACTTATTCAACGAAATTAAAATAATTCTATCAAAAGCACAAGAACACCTGATATGGCAAAAAAAACACTTATGTTTGACAGTTTTTTCAGTGTTGCCACTTCAGATACTTTTTTTACCCCTACGCTACGCTAAATTACCCTAAATTACAAAGCAAATAAATGCGATTTATTATAAAGTAATAGCTAACCTACTACACTGTTTCGAAACATTCTTGGAATGTCTTGGCTTCTATGTCAGCTGCAGTATTTTTTCCTTGAAATCGTACATTTTATTCGATAACTATTACCCTAAGAAATACCCTAAACTCGTAAAAATACCCTAAATTTAGGGTTATTACCCTTAGGTGGGGACACTGAGTTCTTCAGTGCTACTCAGTGTTGCCAGATGAAATCTGAAAGAAGCAGTAGAAATTTGAAAAAAAAAAAACAGTAGATTCAGGAAAAAATCAGTAGACAGGAAGTCTTTAATTTTTTTGTCATAAATATCGTTGTCAGTAACTCCATATAATAGTAAATACAAACCGAAACATAGATGCACAGAAAAATAAGACCAACACTGGGAATCGAACCCAGGTCCTCGGCATTCCGTGCCGCGTGCTATACCGCTACACCACTGGTGGTCAACAGCACAGACACGAATTTTCCCTATGCATCACATATCTCAGCTTGTTTTTACTTTACTTTGTAACTTAAGCAGTTACCTAGCGCCATCTATATGAGGGCTATCGTTTTTTCTCTCACTAGATGGCGCCACTGTTGCGTGAGGTTTTTAAAAGTCTGTTATAACGGCCGTGAAAACAAAGTTTAGATTAAAATCATATTTAAGACATCGTAAAACAATACCATAAACATATTGAGCAACCACAGTATTGCATAATCCCGTTTTGTTCGGAAAAAAGGGAGGTCAAAAGTTTTCGAAAGACAAAACTGTCTCAAATTAGAGACGTTCATTGCCCCTTATAGCATGATTGCCATAATTAATTTCAGGTAATGCAAAATATTCACAAAATTATTCTAATTATAAATAAACCCGCGTAGCTCACCCAAAAACTATGAGATTTGACATTTCGTTGACCTCACGCTACACTAGCGCCTCTAGCGGAAAATTCATTCGCGATAGCCCTCATTGTCTAACTCTCAACGAGAAGCCTTCAATATCTCCTTCGGAACTAACCGTTCAACCGGACAAGAGATGTCGCTATTAAGCAATCAAATTATGATTGGTTTTTTGGAATCTTTTTGTATTTTTTATTTCAATTCCAAATTTTTACTTTTATGGTCATCCCGTGAAACCTGAATTGGAAATCCATATAATAGTCTTATTTATCTTATAATTTCTTATAATATCTTTAAAAAAAAAACCGGCCAAGAGCGTGTCGGACATGCCCAAAATAGGGTTCCGTAGCCATTACGAAAAAATTAAGTAATATTTTTCTAAGGATTTCGTATTTTATACAGAATCTTCCAAGTTTAGGTATATTTTATACCTTACGCTGCTATTTACTCATAAACTACTAATAATTCTCAAGCAAACTTAGCCGTTATAGTTTTCCTTGGAAGTTTGATATACTTACTGACTACCATCCTGAATTTTTCCAATTTTTTCCACCCACTGGTTTAGATTTTAGAGGGGTGCATGGGACGCTCGATTTTAATGAACATTTGCACTTTAAAGTTGAATATTTCGCAAACAAATTGCTGAATCGAAAAATCGTTTTAGCAATCCCCTAATGTTTTTAAAATACCTATCCAACGATACCCCAGACTATAGGCATAGTAAAAGGGTATATACCCTTTTAGGTACTATGCTATAGGGTTGGATGAGAAAAAAAAACACCGCCACTTTACGTCTATGGGAGGTAGCCTAAAAAAAATTGTTTTTGAATTTTTAATTGTAGGTACTATTTTGTCGGCATAGTTTACTTTGACGGCGTATTAGTTTACTTTGCGTTGCGCTATTTGTGGCAAAAACCTCGGCTTGACCCATGTGCCAGTAAACTAGCTTTTTTCTCGCGACTTCGTCCGAGCTGAGATTAAATAAATTATTTGAGTTTAATAAACTCATAATAATATAATAAGTAATTAAATAAATTTGTGAATTTGACCGATGTGAAGGCTTGAACCGGTACATCCGTTCCGTAGCATGTATATCAGGGCAGGGGTCCACAGTAGGTCAATCCACAGATGAGAGCGTGTAATACGCGTCAGTTTGTAAACTATTTATTAGCACATTTCCATAAAATTGTTTAAATTGTCAAAAGTAGTCCGTGACTGCGAAAAACTTAAGAAACCCCGCACTAAATGTGCAAAATTAAAAAAAAGTAGGTATTATTATTATTAGGTATTATTTTTTTAAGCTGAATTGTTGTCGGTTTCGCTGTATTTTACTGTGTATTTTTTTTTTATTTAAAAAAATACACAGTAAAATACAAATGTATGATGGCCAGATGGTCCCAAAGGAAGACCAGCGCCGTTCGCAAGAACGGCAGATGCTGATTTGGGACCATTTCGTGACATACATACCTTTATTTTGTTTTTTTCTCTATTTTATTTTTTATTCATTGTTTGTCACGAATAAATATTTTCTTTATTTATTTATTTCTTTCTTAATATAACAATAATTTAAGTGTATTAATTATTTTTCATTAGTTATTGACAACTTGTAACTGATAATGAGTAAGTAACTATCATATTTCAATTTCAATAGGCTTAACTTACTTAATTTAAATCAAGGACGATTATTTAAATGTATAAAATTCTGCGTTTGAGGGGTGGAGTAACTCGAACCGGTGCGGGGCGGAGCGTAGCCATTCTGTAGGTAGGTACGTTAGTACCTACTATTAAGTATACAATTATATTCTGTGCCCTGGGCTAGGTAATAAACTCGAGGATATCATCTCATTTCACTAGCCCTGGTCTATGCAAGCCCACCAATGATATCAATTTTAAATAATGGTAGTTACAAGTCTTTTTGTTGCGATATGTTTAAAATATAGTTACATTTTTTTTCAATTCAACTACCAGAAGAGTGTAATAGAACAAATAATACATTTACAAATGATTTAAGCAATAAAAAATAAAGGCGACCCCGCAGGGCTATTGCGTAAAGAACACGGGATTGTAATCGTCATGTTCTTTCAAAGCAATTACAAATTCGACTGACATGAAACATTCGTTTCGCGTAACAGAATCTAGCAGTCATCAAGCGCAATTGTCATGAGAAGCAATATCAATTGAATGGAACGAAAAGTTTGGTTTTTGCAAATATACTTAATCAACGAATGATTTCAATAAAATTGATAAGACTCGGATTGAGTGTTTTCGGTTACAAAATAACCATATTCGGCATCTTTTTTTGTTAATTATAGTATACAAACTTAAATCTACACAATATTATTGTTAGTAAATGAATATTTAAAAATATTGGAAATTAAACTAAACGCAAAGCGCAGCGGTGATTTTTAAACGTCAACTTATATCTATGCCCGTACGTCAGTGCAACGTCAGTGCGTGTTCTATCAACGCCCGCGAAACGAAACAATATTTAAAGTAAGTCCTTTAAAATTTAAGTTTTTGAGTTTATTGCATTAGGTAAGTACGTATTTTAATTAGATAAACTAAAGTTATACTTAATGCATTTCATTTAAAGTTATTTTCATAGTGCTTAGCCACTACAAAAATGGATAAGCATTTTAACGAGCGAGAATCGAAAATGTTTGTTTAGAAGTAACTTTATTTCACTTTCAAAAACTTATGCAATGGGAATTAAGCAATTGAAATACATATAAATAAATAAAGCGCCCATTGCCTTTGCTAAGACAACTTTCTAAGAAAATTCCACAATTCTTAAGAAAATAAGAGATCGTTGATTTTAATAATAAAGTGATAGAGTGTATATTTGTTACTTTATAAGCATCCAAATTATATCTTAATTGTTTATTTTTAATAAATATGTTCAAGATGAATAACATATGTGTTAACATTCATGAGTACCTATTGTTTAAG
The DNA here is from genome assembly GCA_037349165.1 of Choristoneura rosaceana. Taxonomy (NCBI): domain Eukaryota; kingdom Metazoa; phylum Arthropoda; class Insecta; order Lepidoptera; family Tortricidae; genus Choristoneura; species Choristoneura rosaceana. Next base: position 4,635,106 of record JAZBNJ010000007.1, read on the forward strand.
ATGCCAGTAAGGCCTGTCGTCTCCGACGGACAATGAGAGGTGCTCAGTCCTGCATTATATACAGTAGAACCCCCAGATGGCTATAGGGCGTCACTCACGAATGACAGCCCCCTAGCCAAGAAAAAAACAAATAACCAGTGGAAAGACCTCGCTTCCATCCTAAACTGCTGCGGTGTAGGAGCCACAAAGACGGCAGAAAAATGGCGAGAGGTAAGTACATAAATTGAAATTTTTGAAGAGTTTTTGTCATTATTTAATGATTCGACTGCCAATGCTAATTAACGTGTGATAACAAAAAAAAAATAGAATGGTTTTCAGCAAATCAAAAAAAAAAGTAACTAAAACTACATACAAACTAAACTTATAAATAAAAAAATTGCCCATAATCGCTGCCAGGTGGTAAGGTGCCCAGAAGGCTGGCAGCATTACAACGCTGTATGGCAATGCTTTCAGCAATAAAAAACATATATAATCTGTGAGACAAATCATACAATTTATACAAGGTTTATTATTTACAAAACTATTACTTAGTGAATTTTAGAAAAAGGCCCATGATCAGCAGTTTGACGAAACTTAGACATAATCCCAGACCAAGACCGTTGGGCGACATTTTTGTCGATTTTCTGCGCACAATTTTTAATTCTTCTTATCAGCTTTCCAATTTTCTAATATAGCTACTAAAGAGCACAAATAGAGACAATATGGAAGATTATGTTGCACGGCAATGAGGGCTATCGTTTTTTCTCTCACTAGATGGCGCCACTGTTGCGTGAGGTTTTTAAAAGTCTGTTATAACGGCCGTGAAAACAAAGTTTAGATTAAAATCATATTTAAGACATCGTAAAACAGTACCATAAACATATTGAGCAACCACAGTATTGCATAATCCCGTTTTGTTCGGAAAAAAGGGAGGGCAAAAGTTTTCGAAAGACAAAACTGTCTCATATTACAGACGTTCATTGCCCCTTATCGCATAATTGCCATAATTAATTTCAGGTAATGCAAAATATTCACAAAATTATTCTAATTATAAATAAACCCGCGTAGCTCACCCAAAAACTATGAGATTTGACATTTCGTTGACCTCACGCTACACTAGCGCCTCTAGCGGAAAATTCATTCGCGATAGCCCCCATTGCAACAAATCTGGCAATTGAAAGATTCTCTGGGTGTAAAGCAGTGTAAGCAGCTGTAAAGCAGTAGCTGTGTTATTCCCGAGATCCAACTATGTTACTCATTGTTTCAAATTCCAAATCCATCCAGTCATTTTCTATAATCAGTAAAAGGCATTGTGCATAGCTATATTGTATTTATATTTCTTTTATATTATTATATCAGTCCTAAATCATTCCTTCCTTCTAGTACTGGAATAACGCCAAATACGCGGTGCGCAAGAAGCAGCTGGCCAGCCCGCGCCATGCCCGCGCCCCGGAAGCCCCGCACTGACGGAGCAAGAGGAAAAGATCTTGGCGTTCATAGGGCGAGTGGCGGTGCACGGAGAGGAGGCCGTGTCCACTGTATCAAGAAGTGGTTGGAACTGACAAGACAGTGTTGGGTGGGCGGCAGCGTTTATGTGATCTAAGTATTCGACATACTAGCTGTGAGAAACCATTGCATTGCTTCGCTGGTTTGTGCAGGTTTTCACACAAACACGATGTTTTCCTTTACGCTAAAGTGCACGGTAAATTTGAAATTTAATTTAGAAAGAAAGAAGGTTTTTTTATGTCACTGGATGGCAAACGAGCAAGTGGGTCTCCTGAATGGTGAGAGATCACCACCGTCTATAAACATTTGCAATACCCGTGGTATTGCAGATGCGTTGCCAACCTAGAGGCCTAGGATGGGATACCACACAAGACACAACAATAGTATTAAGTACAACTAGACAACACGTAGGAAAGTATGTGTCATTGCGGTTGTCAATCGGACACTGGCTCAGCATAATGCTGAAGCGTTAATAATAAACACCCCAGCGCTGATTTTCAGCCAGCACCATTGGTGACCCTCGGACCTCAACAAAGATATATTACTACACAGTTTTATTACTATACATAAGACTACATCCTTACTAAAATTATAAATGCGAAAGTGTATTTGTATGTTTGTGTGTTTGTCCGTCTTTCACGCCGTAACGGAGCGACGGATCGAGGTGTTTTTTGACATAGAGATAGTTTATGGTCCCGAGAGTGACATAGGTGACTATTTTTTATCCCGGAAAAATACACAATTCCCGAGAGAACAGCGCGCGATAACCGAATACCACGCGGGCGGAGCCGCGGGCAAAAGCTAGTAAATAGATAATTTCGTCTTAACGTGTAACTTTGACTTTGACCAACCAATTTGTATGAGCTTTTATTTTTATAAACATGACTGTCTAGCAGTATGATAAATGTACAATCCAATGACAGTTCTAATACCGTGCTTCGTGAATAGATGTCTGTGTGTAGTAGGAAATTTTTTTTTCTATAATTCTAATGCACTTTTTTTGTATAAGTAGAATTTTGTTTACACTAGTACTATTTCCCCACACTTCATTTTGTAAACTATGGAAACATATTATTTATTTTGTGGCTTTGAAAGACATTAACATTAGTACATAAACATTATTATAAATTTATACACTCTAGACAACACCATTAGGTATAGGAGGACGAATGTCATTCCATCACTTAGACGCTGCGAATCTGAAACGAATCTGCGGAGGCACAATAGCCTTAAATCTGCGCACACTTTTTGACCATGTGATTTTTTCAAAAAGGTACGAGGGCGTCATTTGCCGCACTACACCGAACAAATAGGTCACAAGGTGCAAGCGCCTGCGAGCATGCATTTTTAGCAGATCAGTAGCATTCAAATAGGGAGTGACAAGGGACCGAGGAGGAACTTCGGAACAAAAACGAGCACATGCATTTTGAACTCGTTGAATCAATCTCCTAGAACTACTAAGTATTTCGCACATAAATTCCAGATAACTTGAGATGCGAGTCAGGGTTCGAATCCACGACCCTCTGTTTAAGAGGCCATAGATCAAACCACACAGCTACTGCGGCTTCCCTGACTAGCGGCCCTTATAATGCAGTCAATCGTTGTAACAGAAACTAACATTGACGGCCGGCGAATGGGGGCGAACGGTTGATTAAAAATATATAATTGTTATATTTGTATATTGTGTTTTCAGATCAGCGAATAGTGCCCGCAGCTCCCGAGTGGTGACGCATTATGAAAAGCGGTGGCTGTTGGTAGAGACAGCAATGATCGCTGCCACCCGCGAAATTTTCGTAGCCCGGATGGTAGCCAAAGTCAGCGTGGCATTGCAGGAGGTGGCAGAGGTGGCGCGGGCATTGGACCGAAGGGCGGGTTTAAGAAAGAACGTTAGGTCCGTTTCGCTCGCAACGGTCACGACTAGGGTTTGCAATTCGAATATTCGAATATTCATATTATTCGAATATCCGACAGAAATGAAATTCGAATTTAGCAGTGTTGATTATTTGAATAAAACGGATATTTTGAATAGTCAAAAATAAGAATTAAATAATTCTGTATCGTCTTTAATAAAACGATAGAGTCGTACTTTTACTTACATTAAGTACAGAAACGTTCATAATTGAACTCCCAAAACGTTTCGTATAAAAACTCAAGACGGCAAACTTATGACATCGATATATATCGATATTGAATTATTGCTTGTTAGTTGTCACTTTGATTTTCTTTTTTCATTGAGTTTACATTGTTGGACTACTTTACTTTTAAATGAGTGTATCATCATCATCAGCCAACAGCAGTCCACTGCTCGACATAGGCCTCTTCCATGGCGCGCCACAACACTGTCTTCAGTCACTTGCATCTACCCGCCGCCAGCGACCCTCTTAAGGTCTTCCGTGCCTCAGGACTCCCTGCACTACGTTTTGCCGTCTGTGGTTTCCATTTGAGGACTCCTCTGCTCCAACGAATCAGGCCTGCGACAGACGTGGCCAGCCCAACGCCACTTCAGAGAACTAATTCTTTGAGAAACGTCGGTGACTTTCGTTCTTTGTCGGATAATGTGATTTCGGATTTTTATCCTTCAAAGAAACCATTAGCGTTGCTATGTCCATAACTCGCTGAACGACCTTGAATTTGTGGATTAGCCCCGCAGTCTTGGTCCACGTTTGTCTCCATAGGTCAAAACTGGTAGGACGCGCTGGTTGATGACTTTCGTTTTTAGGTACTGAGGGATGTCTGACGACAAGATATCCCGAAGTTTCCTGAAACAGCTTAGCCCAACTGTATTCATCTATTAGCCTCCTCAAAGTTGTTTGTACTGAGTTGTATAGTCTCACCAAGATATACATACTCGGACACAATTTCGAGTGGAGACACAACACTGACAGGAGGCACGACACAGGGGTTGATTATCTTCTCTGACTTCTGTATAATCTGCCTCACTGTGTGTATGTGGTCTATGGTACTGTAACCTTTACGAAACCCAGCCTGCTCCAGGGGCCGAAAGTCGTCGAATTTTACCGCAAGTCGATTCGTGATCACCCTGGCGAACAGTTTGTGGCTCAGAAGCGATATTGGTTCAACAGTACCACTATGCTTCTGTTCCAAGCCTCCGGTGTAGTGCATTTGTGAGTGACGGAATTGGAAAGCCTCTTAAGCTGTCTGAGTGCAGGTAAGCCACCAGCTTTGAGAAGCTCTACATTAATACCGTCTTTACCCGGACCTTTCTTATTTTTAAGCTGCCCTAGGCCATTCATAATCACGCTCATTTCGACGTCCGGGATATCTTTAGTATAGTGGTGAGTTAGTGAGGCTTTGATGTTATTTGGATCGAGAAGCAGCATGAGAAGCATACAGTTGTCCGTAAAAACTCTCAATCTCGGTGAGGATTTCTGGCTTAGTGGAGACAGTTTGGCCATTTGAATTTTTTACCTTCGTTAGGTTGCTTCTTCCAAGTTGCTGGATAAAGACTTTTGATCTCCGGTTGCGCTCTATTGCCTCCATAATAGAGTGGGTATTGGAACTACGGGAGATCTCGCCTTATCAGCTTTCCCACCTTCTTGCAGAGCATTATTTAATTTAATTTCACAAAATATTCATATTATCCGAAAAATTCGAATAATTCGAATATCGAAATCGAACTATTCATTTTATTCGAATATAAAAAAAGGTTCGAATATTGCAAACCCTAGTCACGACACGGTCGCCGTTAACTATTAGATCTTTCAACGAGCGGTGAGGAGGAAAGGAGTGTAATCGCTGATGTATGCGAAAGTGTAAAAGTAATTGTAAAATAAGCTTCATAACGATAAATACAGTAAAAGCACTCAATAAATAAATCTGTTAGATTACAAAAATTCATTCACCGTCCAAGTTTTCTTACAGCAATTATTTTATTTTATAGGTACATATTTACTAAAAAAGTGGAAGGATTTAGTCTCTGCCTACCCCGTTGGGAAAGAGGCGTGATTTTATGTATGTATTAACTAAAACATTTCAGACACTTGCTATTTTAGCGCCACTCTGGCTGGAGAAATCTAGAATCTTATTTACTGCTTACTTTTGCAACTTTTTACTCATGATAGATTGTTCTCCTTTCCTTTACACTGTAGTAGAGTCTACAGTATAGAGTGACTGTACACTGCTTGTAGTATGTATGGTGTTTTACATGAACCATTAGAAATGTTTCATTTACCAAGCCTCGCTGAAACATTTCTAATGGTTCATGTAAAACACATTCATCGTTACACATTCTGGCACATCTCTGGAGGTAACGAAACCTAGCAGCAAGCCTCGCTGACTGACTGATAAGACTGATTATAAAATAAAAATATTAAAATAAATAGTGAAGGTTTTTATTTACTGTAATTCCTCTTCTACATACATTTTATTGAGAAATACATACAAAATTCAATTCATAAATCTCGGTGAGGTTACGGCTAAGATTAGGACTCGCAATCGTATAGTGCAGAAACTGACGGGCACTACCTAGGACGCCTGCGCTGCGTGCCTCCGAACAACCGCCCTCGCAGTAGTCATTCTTCAGCCGAGTATTGTGCGCCTGTAGGAGAGACCTTAGAGTTAGTATGTATGTATACAGATAGACATTGACAGACATTGTGATACTAAATTTGTGCTTTATTTATCCTACTAATCCTACTGACTAATAATCCTTCTAATATCCTACTAATATTATAAATGCGGATGTTTGAGAGTACAGATGTTTGTTACTCATTCACACTGAACTGAAACAGCTGGACGGATTTGGATGAAATTTAGTATGAAGGTATCTGGATATCTGGAATAAAACTTAGGATAAAAGTATTTTATTTCGATATTCCCACGGGATAGGAATAAATCTCGAAATAGCAACCGCTGAGCTTAGAGTAATGAAATTCGGGATTCTTGTTTATAATGCAACGTCAATGAAAACCACGATGTAACTTTCGGGAATTCCCAGGGGATTTTTTTAAATGCAAATGTATGCAGTAACAGGTAGGTACACCGCCCTGCATAAGTGGATGGACACCTTGCGTTCTATAATCGCTTGCACACGAGAGGCGGCGATTTTGTTAGTTGTTCACCACAAATGCACTAGATGGCGCGCTTAATGCACGGTATGAATATGATTGATATTTTGTCCTCATATTGGTATGTGCCGATGGCTCAGTTGATCGGCTGCTTAGAAAAATTCTTAAATGAACCCGAGTTCGTATCCTACAGTTCAGAATTAAGTTTTCGTTTTTAGTGTTTTTTTTTTTTATTTATTACTTTATATTTTAATTTTGTAGATAACTAACATGGAAACAAAAAACAATCTGAAAAAGGATAAGGTTGCAACAAAAATAATACACGTTTTGAAGTTTAAAACATAAAAAATGTTTATTCCTAAAACAATATTTCTATTCATTAAATATGGCAGTGCTGTTATTAATGTTATACTAAATATTATTATTAATTAAATAACTGAAAACCAAAAAGTAGTTTACTCAGAATCCAGAGTAGAATCGATTACACGATGTTTTAAATCAGGTTGTGTTTGTGCCCAGTCTAAATATTACGAATGCATACGCCAATTAAAAATGTTTTACGAATGTTTCATACCCCTTAGATAATTTAATACCTACTGGCCGTTTGGCTGTCAGTTTGACTTTCTTCTAAATCTGGTATTACAAATTGCAACTGTAAAGTTAGAAATGAAGTAGAACTACTGATACAATTATTTTAAGAAATAATGAAGGTTTTCAAAAATAAACGCAAACAACTAACTTAAAATAAAATACAAAAATATTTTCGGGGTGTCGTGTGAGGTTTTTAGTTATTTAATTAGCACTTGACCAAAATTTGTATTTTAAGATTTTATTGAGGTATTCGCTTAAGTATTCATTTCCGTTTCTGGAAAGAGGATTGAAGCGACCACAATAAAAAAAATGAATTTGAAAATATATATATGTGAGACCGGGTTATCATAAGACTCGTAGGCGTTATTATAAGTTATATATATAAACAGTGAGGTTTTCCAGTTTTAAACATAACAATAATTGATGGCGTAGATCCACTGTTAGTGTGTTACTGACAGTTATAATAAGATTACAGTCGTATTATATTGAACTTTCACACTTATCTCACAAAAAAAAAACTATTAAGGCATTGGTAATTAAATGTTTTGTTCATAATAATAAAATAATTACTTTTCGTAACAAAGTGATACTACAGGATCATAAATAAAGATAATTATTTTGGTTTCTATAATACTTCTATATAACATGATTGTTTGAGTATATAACCCGGTCTACACGTAAACTATCAATTTTATTTTAATAACTAGTTTAACCACCATGATTGTCGATAACTGCTTGCAGACGGGAACACATAGATGCAACTAGATTTTCACACAGATTAGACCCGCGAATACTGTCCCACATTTTTACACAGTGAGCTTCTAACGTTTCTGGAGTTCGCTCATTTTAGTTATCTCAACGTTGGACAATAAGACCCCATATATTTTCAATGAGATTAAAATCCGGTTATCTGGCAGGACAAGAAACTACTTTAATATTATTTTTGTGTTGATCAAACCAGTCTTGCATAATACGCGACCGGTGTATTGAACAGTTATCTTGCACGAACGTTATGCACGGCACTTGTTCTTCTGGATAAACAGTGGGCAACATGGTCTCCTGAAGCAAACTGGCATAATCACCACCGTTCGCTCGACTGGGTATTCTAACAAGTTCTCCCGGATCAGCGGCACTCATCCATCCCCATGGTTGACGGTTATACGACCAGATTCCATGTTGGGCACTACGAGATCACCGTCGTTTCGCGTAGGTATTGTTTCGAATAATATCTAGGAGTCGTGGTCGAACCGATCTTTGACGATGCAGCAAAAACCGCAGAAAAGGTATTCGTCTTGATATCGTCGTATCCATAATATAACTGTTTTTTTCTGTAACAATATAAATAAACATGAAATAATGTAATGTAAATATAATTGTAGTAAAAAAAAAATGGTAGGATAAACGTAAAAAAAACTCACATCAACTCCAGTTTCTCTAGAAATTTCTGAAATAATTTTTACTTCTTTATATAAATTCATTTTATCACACCTTTTAATCATTTCAACATTGCGATGAAAACTAATCATTTTAAAGAATAACTACGATAGTAAGCAGATTCAACTTGAAAGAGACAATGGAACGAGAAGTAGGAACAGCTGAACAAGTAGGTAGCAAAGTTTAAAAAAAAGTAATAAAAACAGCCTGGTAGTTTGAAGATCTTCAGTCTACCCTCTTTAAGTTTCGTAAAATATGACTTACCGATTAATTTTAAGGCGACCAGAGTTATAGATCCAATTTTCATGACTTCAAATAACAGATCAGTGGCTGAGTGGTTTGAGAGTGCTCCGACAGAATCGTATGTCGCGAGTTCAAATCTTATGAGGCGACGATATTGAGTTTGTGTTTTTGTAAATTTACTGCTTGGAGATAAGTAAAGTCGATGTTTCGATGATAAAAACAAGCAACATATTATGGGTCTCCGTAAAGAAAACAATAATATTCTCCCTCTCACACACTTTCGCACAATACGAAAGAGACAGAAATGTCGTTACACGAAGGTAGCATCTCACGATGTCCCACCCTGGCAGCTGGCAGGGACACATGTTTAGCTGGCCACGAGAGTTGAAGTGAATGATTATACACACAATTACAACATGTGTAATGGGCAGTAGGACGTTGAAATTTGTCTTTCTAACATGAAGATAAAATAAATATTTTTTGAACCCTTAAAAAATCAACAAACTAGCGCCATCTAGCGGGATTTTGGTAAACTAACAAGTTAGTAAATAAGTGAATTCCGCTAATACACATCGAACACATAGATGGCGCCGTTTCTCGCGTCAGACGATTATGATTTGGCATTGTCCATCCACTTTTGCGGCCTATAGTACGTATATGTAGAATGGGCCAAATTTTGTGCTGCTGAGCATAGTTTGATAATAAATTTAATATTTACTAAAGGTTATTTAAAAAAATTTTAAGGACTAAATAAGTTCATACTTTCCACAAGTAATCGTGCGCTTTGGTTTGGGAGAGTGCCCGGTGCTGGTACCCACACGTTTTTGATATGGCCCATTCCTGTAACATGCGATGGCTGCTTGCACCTACAATAGTAAACATCCGTGAGTAAACACATATATTATTAAAGTACATTCAATATGAAGTGGGCACTGCGAAGTATATAAAAACAACTGTAATTATGAAGTTAGAAAAAGAATTAGTCTATTAGCTTATGATCCAATAGTAAAATTCTACACCTATTTTTTTCAAGGGTTCCTATAAGGCAAAAAATAATCGTTAACTATAAACTGTGAAGCACTGATTATATTAGAATTAGGCAAACGCTGCCTTTAGGCTTGATGCAATGAATTATTTAAACATACCTTGAGTTCCAGCTGCACGACTGTGTTGCGCTCCCAACTTCCTATGAGTAATAGGGAAAATTTTGTTGCACAGTCGGACGAACTGCGTCTTTGTGAGCTTGAAATTTGCCCAAAAATAGTTGTCAGGCAACCGGAGAGGATGGCTTTCTTGGCGCAAAAGCCTCCAGTCGCGCTTGTGTCTGCAGTCGGTCTTCCTCCGCGAGCGCCAATAAATTTAATATGTGAGAGCCATCCACGCGAGCCATTTATTACGCCTCGAATCACTGTTCAAAAGAAAACTTTCATTTTCAATTACTTAGGCGCCAATTTAATCAAGATATTAATATTCTTTTTATTATAATTTAACGAAAAGCCTAACTTACGATATCAATTTGCACAGTAACGGTCACAAAGTTGTCTCCGGTTTGTTTTGACAGTTTCTATCAGTATGTAGACCAATTTTGAATTGTCATTTTGCTTACGCGAAACCATTTTTTAGCAAATCAATGGCAAATCATTCGTTCAATTGTGTTAAAAATGGCCGGCCTTAGCTTTCAAATGCTTTGACATTACATGGACGTTACGCGAAACGAATTACTTCATTTTTAAAGCAGCCTTGATTTCAACTGTCAAAAATGAATACTAAAGCGGTTCCGAGTGCGTTAGGCAATAGGCCTGCAGGGCTGGCACTTACCTCTCGCAAAGATTAGCTATAACAGTTCAGAGAGGTAATGCTGCCAGCATCTTGGGGTCAATGCCTGAGGCGGAAAATTTGGATGATATTTTTATTTTGTAATATTAGTTTAGTTTATATATAGTTTTAGTTAGTTGATTAGATGTTATTTTTATTCTTTCCATTTAACGTATTTTATGAAATAAAAGTTCTTAGGTATTATCACAAAAAAAAAAAATTAAATAGTCACCGAATGCTCTTTAGTAATAATTTTTACTTTGCAAGCAAAGAGAGCAAGTACTTAATAGTTATTAGAATACCTACATAGATAGTGTTCTGTTCTCCTATAGTTAATCCTTCAGGCCCATCATAAGTGGTACACCATAGGTTACGCAACTCTGAACGAGTAGCTGTCGTATAAAATGGGATCGCCGTCAGATGATTTGTTTCAATCGTCTTCTTTCTTAACCTATCCTTTTTTTTAATAGAGTGCTGAATGTCCCCTGTGGGACCCACTGAGTCCTTTCTCTTTGCCTCTTATCTCTTCAACCACGTCCATGTATAAACTAAAGCCCTCCCCGTCCTCGTTAGGTTTTTGTTCAAGAAAACATGGCCGATTTCGGAGCTACGGCAAATAATCGCGGTTAGACGCTGTATTATTACCTGTATTAATACTTATGAACTTAATTGGGAGTTGAGTAATGTATTTATTAGGCACGAGTGAAAACAAAGCTGACTTTAGGCGATAAAATGTATAATCTGTGTTAACTACATGCTCCAATTCCAATTTCTGCGATATACACCAGAAAACTGGTTTGATATCTCCGAATGCACAGGTTGAGATACGTCATGTAGTCTGGGCAAAAAGTTATTAAATTTCATTTGGGATGGTTGAAACGATGTCCCCGTTCTTGACGATATGGCTACAGAAGAAGGTTGTGGAGGATGTATAGATGGAAAAGATTGTGATGGTTGCCAAGATTCAAACGAATGCAGAGAATGTGATGGTTGCAAAGATTGGAAAGTAGATAAAAATTGTGATGGTTGCAATGGTGGCTTGTGTTGCAATGTTTGGGGTAGGTGGAACTGTTGTAAAGTTTGTGCAGGTTTTATCTGTTCCAGTGGATGAGAGAATAACTGTTGAGTTGTCTTGAATTGCTGGTTTACACGATTATTATGGTTCTCGTCTACATGGGGGCGCTCAAGTAAATGCCCAAACCCAGGATTAAATCCAGGATTTAGTAGAGTTCTTTCGAACGAATGAGGCTGCTTTTCGATATTGTCTGGAAGTTGCAAGCGGGAGTGTGGTTGCCCAGGAGAGCGGAAAAGAGCGAGAGGGGGTAACGTGGGAGTCCTTAAGGGTGGAAATGCTAATGGATTAGTTTCAGGAACGTGTCCACTTCTGCTATCTGAAACAAACACGAATTCGGCATTGAGTATGTTTAGCGAAAAATTACCTTATCATACTGTAAAGTAGGTAAAAATTGCTATGAACATTCTCAATCAATATTTAGTTTTGAACATGCCTATTATTCAATATGTACAAGTAAAACTTTGTATAAGACAAATATAAGTAAGTATAAAATACATAATTCTAATACCCAAAAAGTCCAACTTAAAACGCAAAACAAATGGAATCAAGCTCAAAAAAATTACCACTTTCACCATCATGAAGTTCATGATGTCCGCGATCATAATCATTTATTCCAGGAGAATTAAATTTGTAATCGTTTTGGCCAGATCTAGGTTCAAGCAGTAGCTCAGGATCTATAGCTTTCGGAATGTTCATAGCATCTAAAAGTTTAGGATCAAAACTTAACATTCTCCTAGATTGCGTTGGCAAATCCTCGTCTACATCATCAGCATCAAACTTAAGGAGATCTTGGGTATCATCCGCTCCAACAGAACCAGATTTTTCGGAAAATTCCACGTCTTTTTTATCAAGCAATTCGCTGTCAGCTATTTGTGATGGGACCCTTTCTTCAGCATTTTTAAGATCATCAGATGCTTGCTTAGGTTCGCCTTCATCTTTGAAATCATCACTGTTTCCATCTCTTAGCTGTTCATCGGGTTCATCATATTCTTCCGCGGAACTTTGTCTTGCTATTTTCTCTTTGACATGAATAAACGATGCATTATCATCAGATGTATGTGTGATTTTTTGCACATCTTCTGCGCTGTTTACATCAGCAGATTCTTGCTCTGGTTTGCGTTGTGATAAATTTTCTGGGATTTTATCATTCCTAGAATCATCATTAGCTTCTATTGCATCTGTAGCAACATCTTCAGCAATTTTGCCCCCAATTGTTATTTCCACATCACTTTTAGTAATTTCAGCTGATAATGAAGTCAATATATCGGCTGGTTTCTGTTCCAGGTCGTCTGCTATTGCTCCTTTTATCTATAAATATAAGGCAGTTATAAAAGTTAATTTTATTACCATGATATGATTCAATTTGATTTTTGACATTTGTAAATTTTGTTGGCCTAATACATAAAACTGTTTTTTTTTTTCTATTTACTTATTATTATTTTTGCCACTCGAAATACTTTTTGCTATTTGTATACCTACCAATTTCAATGGAAGAAAAACATTGCCTTGAAATATAACGTGTCTAATTCTCTGCATTAGCTGGGTAGTGACCAAAATCCCGTTAGAGTTTCTTCACACAAATGATTGATATTGTATGTTCCGAAATATTAAATTTATATAGGACTTTTTATTGAAAGCAAAGAAAAAAGAAAATAAATTTATTCACAACACAAGACACAACAATAGTATTAAGTAAAAAAAAGCTATAATTTTCATTAAACACATGAAAGTAACAGTTAAAAAGAAGACAAAAAGAACTAACCTAAGACACTTTGAATAAATATACATGTTAAGTACCTACTATAAAAATAAAAATTATGGAAAGAACAGCCCGTCTAAAAGATCTGCCTGTGGTAGAATTGCCATGATGCTGGCCGTATTATCCCTTTGGACCGCTCTTGCACCAGCTCTTGGGTTTCCAGAAGTTTTTAACAAATGGAAAGAAAGGGTCATTATTAAAGATTTTATGTGGGCTGACCCAGGTCCTAAAATGTCAACAGCAAGCGCCACCAAGTCAATAAATATTAAATTGTAAATCAGGATTTTCTCCTTTAATACTATGGCATTTGGTATACGGCTTTCTACGAGTACATACGAGTCGATTAAAAATACCCCAAACAACATGTTCTATTCGCAAAGATGAATAGAGATATATTGCAAGGAACTTACGTATTTACCCCTAGCTTGGGTTACAGCTATTAACACAGCAATAATTAAAAGTTTTATCGTGTACATCTTGTTCTATATCAGTGCTTAATCCATGACTTGTTTACTTAAACTAAAGTAGGAAAGCAGACCGTTGTTTCGTTATGATTAAATCTTCACCGTTAAATCGATTCGTCAGGGGTATTTCTACCAGGCATGCGTATACATTCTACTTGACGCATAGCTGATTGAAGTTCATGGTACTTAGGCACTGATTTATTTGACAGTAGTACTTTGATCTAATGCGTGTCTAAATAATTAAGGTACGCACTAATTAGAGTATTATTTTAAATCTTCACGTGTTTTCGACAATCTCTACAAAATTGTTCTATATTTGTTAGTAGTGTGGCCTGTAATACGAGAAAATAATTAAAACGTAGGTCATACTCGTCAAACTTAACAACATTAGTTCAGCAACTTTTAATTTAAAAGTCGCTGAACTAATGTTGTTCAGTTTGACGAGGACGATCTATGTTTTAATTTTTTGCTCGTATTACAGGTCACACCCGGTATCTCAATGTTTGTCAATTGTGTTTGTTTACTTATTTTGTACCATAAAGAGTTTACATAGGTACATACATAATTTTTTTTTTTTTGCACGGACACTGGAAAATTGCACCCCTTGTAGTGGCAAATCTTCCATAGAACTCTATTCCCACCGGCTTGCCCTACAAAATAGAACAACAAGACATATCTACAGATCATGAAAGATGTAAGCAATCTTTGCTTAGGTTTTACCACGGAATATCTGACGCCACTCCTCAGACCCCTTTGCCATCAGGCACCTACAGGGACAGCTCCACTTGGTTTACCCCAGGGCCAGCGTTGTGACCAGACCAGCCAGAGTCCGTTAGACTATAAATTGTTTCCCTTATCTAAGAATAGCGTTGCCAACGGCTTACAGTTTATGATTTATATTACATATTTATCGATAAGTTAAGTAAACAAGGCGATTTAATTAAATAAAACCAGTTGGAATAACGAGAAAAGGCGAACATTTGAGTTGAGCTGCTCCCTATAGACTAAAGATGATAAAAAAGTAAGTTATGTTGACGATTTTTTTGTTGGATAGGTGGCATAGTATAAGCGGATTCTCTTCGCTCCTTCGTCTTTGGAGCTTTTTAAATACTAAATAACTATTTAATAATAGGATTACTGTCTAGTTGGGACGATAGCGACGAGCGTTGAAAAGTCAAGGCACAGTTTACAATCCAATAAACTGAATAGCTCTAGCTAGCTCTTCAATTAAAACCGCGCATCACAACGTCTGTAATGTAATTAACTGTAGAATCTGCCCTCCTCCTCTTAGATATCAAACAAACAATACACACTGTTTTTCGTTTTTCTTAATTTTCATGAATTTTGAAAGACGGCGCAGTTCATTGATAGAAACCACGTGGTAATTAAATAGGTAACTAAATCTGAAAACCTTTATTTCTCTAGAGATTACTCTTCAAAAATTTTGCAACTCTCCAATCATATTGCAATATATTATTGTCGTATATTGTCATACTAGCTTTTACCCGTGGCTCCGCTCGCGTGGTATTCGCTTATCGCGCGCTGTTCCCTCGGGAACTGTGCATTTTTCCGGGATAAATTTCAATCTATGTCACTCTCGGGCCCATAAACTATCTCTATGCCAAAAATCACGTCGATTCGTTACTCCGTTACGGCGTGAAAGATGGACAAACATACAAACACACTTTCACATTTATAATATTAGTATGGATTCTACTGGCTTTTTTCCGCGGCTTCGCCAGCGTGGAATTCGGTTATCGCGCGCTGTTACCTCGGGAGCTGTCTATTTTTCCGGGATAAAAAGTAGCCTATGTCACTCGCAGGCCCATAAATTGTCTCTATGCCAAAAATCACGTCGATCCGTTGCTCCGTTACGGCGTGAAAGACGGACAAACACACAAACACACTTTCGCTTTTCGAGGACAAAAAGACTCCATGGAAAATGTACCTCATTTCTTCCGATGCCATAATATTTGAAAGAAGAATAAAACGTTCGATGATCAGTGACAGTTGTTTTGATAGGGAAAATATTTTAACTTTATTTCCATAGAAGTTTATTGTGTTATTTTTATGTTGTTTACTCTTTACTGATTTTTTTTATTAATGGTAATGTATTGTTCGTTATATTATTATACTGACGAATTTTTTTAAGACGTACCTAACGTATAGTTTGCATCGAGAACTAATTTCATTTTAAAGCGTATTTTGCATGGAAAAGTGGCTTTGATCTATGTCTAGGACGGACCTATAGTACCAATGATGTTAACAATATACACCATACCACTACATATTACGTTTTGTTACGTTAAAATCCATACTTGCATACTTAATTTATAATGCGAAAGTGTGTGTGTTTGTATATTTATCCGTCTTTCAGCGAGCGACGGATGGGCTGATTTTTGGCAGAGAGTTGTTCAGAGTGACAGCGTCGGCGTCGTTGCTATTGCAATACCGCGGAACTAGTATTATAAATGCGAAAGTGTTTGTATGTTTGTGTGTTTGTCTGTCTTTCACGCCGTAACGGAGCAATGGATCGACGTGATTTTTTGCATAGAGACAGTTTATGGGTAAAAGAGTGACATAGGCTACTTTTTATCCCGGAAAAATGCACAGTTTCCGAGGGAACAGCGCGCGATAACACGCTGGTCCAGTTGATCGGGCCGTTAAGAAGATATTCACATAACGATAAAGAAGGCCTTAAAAGTTTTATTTTTACTTTTTTTTTAGTCGGAACCGCCTTCGACACCGTCACGAGCGTCGTCATCGGCAGGTAAAACATTCAGAAGTTTTACATTTATAACAGGGTTTAAAAAACCCCGAAGCCGTGGTGGCCAAGTGGTTTGACCTACGGCATCTCAAGCAGAGGATCGTGGGTTCAAACCTCGGCGCGCACCTCTGAGCTTTACGATGAAGGGAAACATCGTGAGGAATCCTGCACAACCTTGCGAAGTAAGGCAATGGTGTGTGTGAAGTTCCCAATCCGCACTGGGCCCGCGTGAGAACTATGGTCCCAGCACTCTCCTTCTGAGAGGAGTTCTGTGCCCAGCAGTGGGACGTATACATAGGCTGGGGTGATGAATAGGATCCATCAACTTTTTGGTGTAGCTGGTAGCCATGGTAACGTCTCCTGGGTCACTTATGAAAAGTAAGTTAGGAGTATGTATGTCTGTAAACTCTTTATTCTACAAAAGAATAGAAACAAAATACAATTGACAAATTTTGAGATACTTAGGAGTTGTGATACTTTAAGGCAATTCGGCAATTCCTTCGTGGCTCATCTCCTAAGCATGCCAGTATTTATGGTGTAAGTACTGCTGTTTCGGCAAAATATTTTACGCCTAATTTCACTTCCCACAAAACTTACAGCAGTAGTTTCATTTGCCAAACGAATCTTAAGCATATTAACATTTCGCATTTTATTCACTTGGTCAAATTATCATTTGACATAATTTTATATTGCCAAGTTTTATTATAACAAACGTCTATTGAGCAAACGTTTTCTTTTGGCTAATATGTATTATAATAAAAAAAAATGTTTGTTCAAAATGACACTTCGCACACAAATCAACCACAAAAACCAAGTGCTACCAGAAAAGTAGGTTAGGTTAGAACTGCGTGCCCCACAGAAACGAAGTGCTATCAGAAAAGTAGGTTATAATGCCATGCAATATTTCGGAAGAGTGCTTTATACCAAACGATACATTTGACTAAATAATACTTGCTAATATGAAACATTACTAAGTAATTATGTTTTAAACAATAATTTGCCAAAAAAGAAATTTACGAACTGTAAAATTGCGATAATTTATATCAGCTACCTACACACTCACAAACTTTCGCAATTGAAATATTACTACAATGAAAAAGAATTTTTAAAGAAATTAATAATTTGTAGGTTCTAGAAGATTCACCAACTATGCCAACACTCAGGCAGAAGAAGATGCATTTGATGTCGGATCCATACGGACGGGAAAAAGAAGCGGGTGCTTAAAATAATCCTTTATCAATCGTAGATCAATTTGAACTATTTATGCTACAAGGTATTTGAAAATTATACCGAAATATTTCGAAAAGTTGGGTCAGTTTGACCGAACGCTTTGTTTGCTTCTAGAAAATTGGAATTATGAATAATCTCTAGGTACATAATACTAATAATTATGTATATGTACAATCACCAGAACCTATAATATCTGACACAACAAAACGTGCATAAAAATCTGACACGACTCTATTTCTAGAGAACGTTCGAGTACACACAGTCAAGGAATTTAATTCATGGGCCGTCATGGATCCTTTTCAAAGGAAAAGTCATTGCGACTTTCCTTTGTACACGACCAAGTAGAACGTGTCAGATATTTTAGCACGCTCCGCTGTGGCAGATATTATTGCAGGTGACTGTACAAAGATCGTGTGGACTTTTTGGTAAAGATGATAAAGACGAAAATAGTGCATCTTTTGAGAAAGTACCCCAGTAGGACAATTGAGTGTGTTGGGAAAGTGCGAGTTATAGACAAGTGCACTTTTTGAAAAACGTTTGGAGAAAGTACACATTTCGAAACAGTGAGATTTACAAGGCTGCCGCACGCAGACGTAGATTAGTCGAATATCTTATCTACTTTACAGAATGGTTGCTTCTATAGCCAACTTGGCGAAAGGTGCTCTTGGCGGTGGCGTGCTGAGCGGCCATGTTGCTTACATGAAGTCAGGCTTTGTGTCGGCCATCATACTCAATTTCGGCTTTGGTTTTTATCTCGCTGCCTGCTTTTATGTAAGTACTTACGGGTATTTAGAAGAAATATTTTCGGCCACTATAATATAATAGACCTCATTCTTAGGGCCTCCGCTAACTTATGCGGGTGCACTGTTTGACGCGAGCGATGTGTGCTGTTTCGATAGGTTTCCATAGAGCAGACGCGGGACTCGCCTCATGCAGCGCCGCTCTATCAGATAATATGAAACAAGCACGCCGCGCCGTGCCGTGCACCCGCGCGATTACCGGAGGCCCTTAGAGTTTCGTACAGTCACCATCACCAATATCTGACGCAGCAAGCGTGCATAAATATCTGATACGACTCTATTTCTAGGGCCGGAAGGACGTGTCAGATATTTTTGCTCGCTCCGCTGTGGCAGATATTATTAATGCTGGTAACAGTACCTAAAAGGGATAACATAACCATTATAGAATCACTTCCGTCCGTCTGTTGAAAACACTTTTTCTCAGCAATGATAAAACCAAACTTAAGTCAACGCAATTAAAAGACACAGTCATTGAAATTGAAACTTTTAACTGTCCCAGAGGCTTAAGGCACTGGTCCCACCGCGAGCTGTAAGCTATGATCTATCGGCTATTTTCTAGCCCAAGAAACGAACAAAAGATAATCGCTTCCGTGTACATAAAAGAGAGAGTTATATTTTTATACTTCATAGCTGGCTGTTCACACTGCCGGCGAGGATACTCTCCCACCACCCGGCGAGTAAGTGATAATTCCATAGAATTGTTTACTAGCCGCCCGCCGATTGTCAACTGTTTCTAGTATAATTTTACTAGTTGACCGCCGAGCTCGCCGATAGCTGGCGGTGGGACCACTGTCGACTAGTTGACCGCAGCGATAAGCTATCGACTATAAAACTAGCTCAACGGTACTCGAGCTGAGCTAGTGCAGCGAGTAATCGCCCGTCGCACGCAAACACTCGCTTATAGCCGAGCGTCTAAACTAGCAAAACTATACTCGCTTCTCGCCTCTCGCCCACTCGTTTGTAGTTTATAGTTTTACTCGCTAATAGTTTGTAGGCGCCGGTGGGACCAGTGCCTAAAAACTTTTCATATTTTTCAGCTTTTAGTGAAGGCATCACAGATTTTATGTAAACGATGCCACATGAGCTACATGACTTACCCCGACATGGCCGAGGCAGCCCTGAGTCTATGCAGGAGCCAGAAGATAAACAGGATAGCTATATGCTACAAGTAAGTATGATATTGCTCTTCTCACAACGGCGTACAAAGTCTTGTCTAACGTGCTGCTTGCCAGACTAGAACCATATGCTGAGAGAATCCTTGGGGATTACCAGTGTGGTTTTCGCAAAAATCGCAGCACGATAGACCAGATTTTCCTGCTGATACAGCTCATGCAAAAAAGATGGGAGTACGCACAGAGCATTCACTCTTTGTTTGTGGACTTCACAAAGGCCTACGACAGTATAGATCGGGAGCCTCTATATTCCATTCTTTTGAATTTTAACATTCCAAGAAAACTAGTTGCTATAATCACTACGGCAACGAAGAACAGTGTAATGCGCGTCATAGTAGGGGGAGAGCTCTCGGAAGAATTCCCGGTAATGACCGGTCTAAAGCAAGGGGATGCCTTATCACCAGTGGTTTTCAATTTGGCCCTAGAACATGTCGTCAGGAAAGTCTTAGCACTGGACATACTTGAGTTGAGCGGCAGGCACAAGGTGATAGGGTGACAGTGTCCAAGCGGATCTGCGACGCCTTGAAGTCGACGACTAGCAAGAGGCTGCGCACGATCGGGGCAGATGGCATGCTCTCGTTTCGGAGGCCAAGACCCTCTTTGGGTCGCTGTGCCAATTTAGTTAGTTAGTTACGTATGATATTAAATTCTTCTCTAATAGGGGCCCACAGACGCTATAATACAAAAAATCCCACAATCAGACTGCGCCGTGCGATCGGTCTAACTTACCGTAAATTCACACGCTACACACACGCGCTGCAGTTTATTCTGTTTTCTGATTACAGGCATTTTATAGAATTCATCATATGCCTGAATTTGTACGGTTCCTGCGCTTGCTACCAGCTGATTATTGCGAAGACCATCAAACAGCTCGTCGAGAATACTGACAGGTCCGACATAGCAGGACTGGATGGTAATAACAATAGGGATTTTGTCGTGTTGTGTTATTTTTATAAAAATCTGCCTTGATCAAAATCCATACCAGAACCTCAAACTTTGTAGTCAGGTTCCCTAACTACCGAGTTATACGGTTGTCTAAGCTTTGTCTGCTTAGACCTTTTTAGGGCCTCTGTTAACTCGCACGGGTGCACAGCTTGGTTTGCCATAGCGGGCTTGTGTTATGGCATCTAAATAGAGCAGTAGTGCTTGAGGCGGATCTCTGCTCTTTTGAAATCTATTGAAACAGCTCGCCGCGCCCGCGTCAAGCTGTAAACCCGTGCGAGTTAGCACAACTAAGCTAAGTTTGTGTAATTTGTAGTGTGAAATGTCTTAAATAAAAACTTTATCTTTCAGGCATGCCCAGCTTGCGAGTTTACGTGGCCATAATGATCATTCCTGTTATATTAATAACTTTAATTACTGAACTTAAATATCTGGCTCCATTTTCGATATTGGCGAACGCTTTTGTGGGTAAGTTTTATACGGTTTAACTTCATCATCATTCGGATAGTTTTTAACGACATATAACAAAGGAGGTTGGATAGGTTTGTATGGAAATTCAACGCTATCTTTCAATGTTGTTTTTAAGTAGCTAATAATTTTCTATCGAAAATACAAACTGAAATATAGATGCACAGAAAAACCAGAAAAACTTATTTTTGCTGGTCTTAACCAGCGCTGGGAATCGAACCCAGGTCTTCGGCATTTCGTGCCGCGTGCGCTACACCACCGGTGAGCAACGGTATAGACACGAATTTTTCCTATGCACCACCTATCTCAGCTTGTTTGTTTCTTATTTAGTCACTTAAGCAGCGACACTAGCTACGTCTATGCTATAGCCCTCATCGAGAAGCTTTCAGCACTCCATTACAATTGGAACCAACCGCTCACCCATCATCATCATCATCAACATGCATAGTAGGTATATTTCAGTTTGTATTTTCGATATGGTTTTTACAGGATAACCGTAAAAGTAACGAAAATATGGAGTTGAAATAAAAAATACAAAAAGATTCCAAAAACCAATCTTCTTAATTTTGCTTTCTAGGTTTCTGCGTGCTCATGGCTATTTACTATGCCAGGATCAACAACCCTAACTTCGAGAACATGTCTTCTTTCAACGGTCTCTACAACCAGATCATTTATACTGGTATGGCGGTGTTCAGCATGTCCAGTGCTGGTGTCGTGCTGCCAGTTGAAAACAATATGGAGAATCCAAAAAGAGTCGGCCTTGTTCTATTCATTGGTAAGGATGGATAAATTAACATGAACTTTGACGGCTAAGTGGTTAGACCTGGTTTTGACGCTTTGAGGTCCCGGCTTCAATCCCCGGTCGGGGGATTTGTATGAATTTATACGAATGTTTGTTCTCGGGTCATGGATGTTAAATAAATATGTCATAATTATTATCATCATCATCACAGCCGTAGGACGTACACTGTTGGACATAGGCCTCCCCCATAGATCTACAGTTGCTTCCACCGTGAACTTTAACTAGGTCATCCGTCCATCTCGTTGATGGACGTCGTGGAATAAATATATGTATACTCATAGTAAAATCTTAATTTAGTTTAGGACTACGTTAATTGGTGTCATTTTGTCTCTTTTTTTTTACTTTATTACATAATTTAACCACCATCAATTTTTATTTCTTCTCAATAATATTATACTAATTCTTACTAACTACCGACAGGAAAATAACACTGAATAATTAAGTAATATAATATTCATAGATGTGTAAAATTTTATTTACTTAATGCGTTGTAGTTTTTTTTGTAGTTCTTTTTTATTTGACTGGATGGCAAACGAGCAAGTAAAATTAATATAAAATGAAACGAATAACTTTTAGGTTCAGATAACTTGTCCGTTGCAATCCGTATTTTTTCACAGTAATTTTTGAAATTTTCAAATTTGCAATTTCAGGATACATTCTAATCATCGTCAGCGTATTTCTATGCTCTTTCTTTGGTTACGTCGGATACCTTGACAATTGCCGATCTCCCATTACCATCAACTTCCCCATGACTACGTAAGTTTATTAATCATAACCTAACCAACATAAAGTTGAAAAGCCCCCGAATTTGTCACTTCAAAGTTCAATATCTCGACAACGGCCAGCCCAGCACGGCCAGTACCGCAAAGGAGAGTTGATTTTATCACGTCATGTATTATTCTCTAACGTCTTATCATTCCAGATTCCCCATGATCTTGAAAGGGTGCATAGCAGCCATGATCTACGTCACACACGCTTTGAACTTCTACATGCCTTTCCACACCTGTTTCGTGTACCTCAAAAAGTGGCATGACCAGGATAAGTTGTTCAGATGGGAGCTGTTCTACAGGGCATTGATTTGTCTAATTATCAGCATTGTTGCTATAATATTTCCCAGCATAGATGCCTTGATGGGCTTCGTGAGTATTCTTTTAGAATTTAGAAACTGCAAGAAATTATGGCAAGTTGCAGCGCTCTATTAACAACTTCAAATTCTTTCGCTTTATCGTTTTGTGGTTTAATGCATCTTGCATATTTTTTCATGCGTAATCGTCTGATTATTTACTTATTAGATGCGTTCTCCTTGATTAGTTTTTTGTCAGATTTCATTTTTGTCAAATCCTGTTATCCTTTTTTTGCGTCTAAATAAAGCTTACTATGTATTTGACGATCATCATTATGCTCGAAAAAAGAGACCGCATTTGATAAATAAGTGATCTGAAAATTTGTGGATCTGCTTAGCCCTTTGAACGCTTTCATATTTGAATGAGGGGATAAGTCACACGCCAAACACTGGCGTTACCAAAAATGACGAATCTCGCAGTGCCGTGGAAACATAAAAAAAATGTTCTACATAGATTTTATTCATGATCAAAGTATACGTTAGCACTGAAACCCTTAAGCGTTGCTGGCGTAGTATAAACGACCGCACACGACACTTAGGTGTTCTTCTTGGCGTTCAAAGGGTTAGTATACTCGTAGTAACTGACAGACGATTATCGAATCGGTTCAACCAAAACCTCATCTAGCCAAAAACTTATGGTGGATATCATGAATGCCTTAACCTTTCCAGTTGGGCTGCTTCTGTCTTTCGAACATGGCGTTCATCGGCCCCAACTTCATCTACATGGTCGTGATCTGGGACCGCCCGGGGTTGGGCAAGTTTAAGTGGCGTCTCTTGCGGTCCATCGTTTTCGTTGCAATCGGAATCTTCATACTCGTATGCGGAACAATGGTTGCTTCTGTTGAGATGGTGGAGACCTTCATTGAGAGCACGTGAGTTTGAGCTATTCGTATTGGGAGCCGTTATTAGTATTCCTGAGGACTATATACAGTATTTTAGCCTTTCTTTGTTAGCTAGACTCGTAATTAAGGTGTTTGGGAGGCTAAAAGCCTATAAAAACTTTTAGTCCTTTAGGCTAGACCCATTTAAGACTACATATCGGAGGTTGAAAAGGTCTTGCTAAGGCCTAAGCTATTTTAAGGCTAGTCTGACAACAGTACCTAATGCGTAAACCTCTGAAATGGCTATGAAGGCTATGAAACTCTTAGTCCTCAAGGCAAGCTTCTATTATCAACTTTAGGAACCAAATTGGTTAACTCTAGTAATTACTCAAGAACAAGTAAATAAAAGAAAAGGAGAGGCTGTGTAGAAAATAACTTCAAGGTGGTGGTGGACGCATACTTGAAATCACAATCGTTTTCACAAGTTCTTTCTGTCTCACGATGTAAGATGAGGGTAGAAAGAGATCATTGGCGTATGTAGATTTATTGTTCAGGGGGGGCCTGGCCTGGATTTTTGTGTGAAGATGTCAGTATTATGGGATTTCGAATCAGCAGCCCAATATCCTGGGGTGGGCACTACACCATGCAGGGGTGGGCACGGCCAACCGCCCCCCCCCCCCCCCCTCTATATACGCCTATAAAAGAGATAATGAATATGATCGTGAAGGTCAGCGCGATAGACAATAGGGCTACTAACATGAGTATAAATTTGGTATTTCAGAGACTTCATTGAGAGCGACAGAGACAGTGGTATTGTAATGTTAGCCGAATCGGGAAGTGAAACGGCAGCGGCAGTAGTTACGGCAGCGGCGACGACAGCAGCGACGGCAGCAACAACGGAGCCGCCAACGTTACCGCCATTTTACGTTTAACCGTCGAGCCGTCGACGCGCGAGTTTGCGGTTCTTTATTCACTTCTTTAATTCCTTTAAGGTATATACAAATCTAAGCAGTATTTGATATGGGTATCGACTTCCTAGTGGGTACTTTAAGATCGGATTACTCTGACCCAATGAAGGGTAACTTTGACCCAAGTGAAAACCACATTTAAAAAGGTCTATAGAACACTAAAGCGTGGGCTGTTAGCTAAAACTGACCATAGCACTGTGTTATATATTTCAGTAGAATAATAAAACGTGGAATGAGTTAATCTCATTGGCCAAACTTACCCACTCTTCAAGGCTAAAGCAATCGGATCTTAGGATATGCGAATACTACTTTGAAAAAATCTCGTATCTAAAATGATTGATTTGAATGAAGAACAAAATTGAACCTTAATGTGATGTTCATAAAGTTCATTCGGAAAAGTTATCTATTTTGAGGTGCGAGATTTTTTAAAAGTAGTGACGCTTTGTTAACGGAGCAAGTAGCATGCGGTCGCGGGGAGAACCTTTTCGTTTCGCGCGGTTTCGCAAATGCCAAACCAAATATTGTGTAGGACGTCACTTGGGTATCGCCGCTACCCAAGGTGGTACTGGATACCGCTTAGATTTCAATAGACTTTTAACGGGTTTCTCGCGTTGGCCAGTAATGCCGAGAAAGTGATACAAGGTGTTTTAAATAATCCAGAATATTTCGTCAGATGGCTTGGCAAGTAACAGAGTCCATGAATCTAGACATGAATATCTTCGCTGTTTAAAGTGTACCGCTTCAAAAGAGTGATTAGTGATTACATTCTTTCCTCTCTCTTCTAAATTGCTATACTCTCGATGAGGATCGGTATGAAACCTTCACGATAAGTTTCTTGGGAAAAAAGGGTGATTTTTCGCCTTACTTTCCATACCGCAGAGCTGTAGACCAGAGCTGCAGTTGGAGTTAGTGTTGGACCTTTTGTCGTCTTTTACGACACCCACACGGGTACAGACTAGAGACTAAAGAATGAATCATAAAGTCATATGAAAGTATACTACACTGTTCAGTCGTCATAGCTATGTAACTGAAATATTCCGGACACGTATAAAGGGGCTCCTAGACGGGCTATACTTTTAATGAATTATGTG
This sequence comes from Choristoneura rosaceana, assembly GCA_037349165.1. Taxonomy (NCBI): domain Eukaryota; kingdom Metazoa; phylum Arthropoda; class Insecta; order Lepidoptera; family Tortricidae; genus Choristoneura; species Choristoneura rosaceana. The sequence goes on from JAZBNJ010000007.1 coordinate 4,661,183, forward strand.
GCTACAACATTGCAGATTATATCCCGGCAATATAAAAAACATTTTAATGCAGCATATGGCTGGAAAATGTATATCTCGGCAATATTTCTGCAGCAGTATATGGCTCATTATTTTGGCTTTACATGGGCTACATACATGGCTAGTATGGCTGACGAACTCATACACGTTGCAGCAGCTTACATAGTTTTAAAAGCAAAATCAAAACAAAAATAAAAACAAGAAAAATGTGGATTCGACCTTATTTCAATAAGCGTGATATGTTAGATATTTTAAGTCTGGAAATAAGTATTTTTTGTAAAAAAGCATTTTTGAAAAAATTTAGATGTCCGTATTTACTTTGCTGCCATCGAAACTAAACAGAAACAAACACGAACATAGCTATGCTACTTGAGCGAATCGCGGCATACTTCACGTAGCATAAGAAAGGGACGCACTTATGCCGCATAGCGAGACAACAATAAAAGTGGCTGAGAAATATTGCAGTATTTTCGATTGCAAAGCGATTATTCCGGAAATATGTCTGAAACCCTAAACATTCATCGGCCACACTAAAAATATGTGGCAATATATCCCGGCCATAATAAAAATATTGCCGAGTGTTGCATAGTCTGGCCGTAAATGCTGGCTGATGCTGCCGGCCACACTATTGCAGCTATACATTTTCGTGAAAATATGGCCCGTCTAGGAGCCCCTTAAAGGGCAACACTCGGCAATATTTTTAGTATGGCCGGGATATATTGTTAAATATTTTTAGTGTGGCCGATGAATGTTTAGGGTTTCAGACATATTTCCGGAATAATCGCTTTGCAATCGAAAATACTGCAATATTTCTCAGCCACTTTTATTGTTGTCTCGCTATACGGCATAAGTGCGTCCCTTTTTTATGCTACGTGAAGTTTGCCGCGATTCGTTCAAGTAGCATAGCTATGTTCGTGTTTGTTTCTGTTTAGTTTCGATGGCAGTAAAGTAAATACGGAAATCTAAATTTTTTTAAAAATGCTTTTTTTTACAAAAAATTACTTATTTCCAGACTTAAAATATCTAACTTATCACGCTTATTGAAATAAGGTCGAATCCACATTTTTCTTGTTTTTTTTTGGTTTTGACTTTGCTTTTAAAACAATGTTAACATGCTGCAACGCGTATGAGTTCGTCAGCCATAGTAGCGATGTATGTAGCCCATGTAAAGACAAAATAATGAGCCATATACTGCTGCAGAAATTTCCAGCCATATGCTGCATTAAAATACTTTTTGTATTGCCGGGATATAGTCTGCAACATTGTAGCCACATAATTCATCAAAAGTATAGCCCGTCTAGGAGCCCCTTAAATGAATTAAAATGACTCTAGTCATAGTTTATTTTTATAATTTACTATTTTTACAAAAAATAGAACCAAAGACTGCTGGCCTGTGATCAATGAAAAATTCCAAACAATTAATTTTAAGAGTTAAAATAGAACACTTAGAACAAATGAAGTGAGTTAAAGTATCGTTTCTCTGTCTGCCGATCTATTTGTCTCTCTTCCTATCAGCCTCTTAAAGTATGATTGCAACTTTATCATGCATAGGTGCGTTCTTAGTGACTGCGGTTTTGTGATAAACTGACTCCGTCTGTGACTTTTACGTTGATAAAATCGACGTTTGAAATTTTTCTTTCATAATAATGTCGGATATTATAAGTTTCTTTTAAAAGCTTGTTTTAACCCTTTACCAGGCCCCGAAGAACCAGCGTATTTTAATACGTACATTATAATAATATGCTGTTGCAACCGTATTGAACGCCTTGTAAAAAATGTATTTATGAATTTAAACCAGAAATAAAAATGTGGGTTACGATTATCCCATCGCCTGTCTAAGTAATGAACTGTCATACTAGATTTTGTCTTATTATATTCTTGATCAGGCCAAGGGATATATTCCACCCACATCTTATATCGGTTATAACAGTCAAGGTTTAACTCCAAATTTCCTACGAAACATTATATCAATCGCTGAAAACATTATTTTATGATTTTCATTAATAACACGCTTTTAAATCCAATAATATATCTTTAGCAGCCGTTTAAATCCACTTGACCAGTGATGTTAGTGGTCTGTTTACAAATTCGTTTAGAAATTCGTCAGGGAAAGTCTTTATAAGGAGATTTCATAGCTAGGTACATGAATTCGCTCTAGGTTGAACACAAAAACTGTTACTGTTATTACTTACGTGAGTTTTTATGACATGACAAGACAATTTACCGGGCCATGGGAAAAATAGCTCCCACACAGTTAAACTCTAATAAGGCCATGGGATAATGTCAACCCACATCCTAATTCTGGTCATACACAATAATGCATGAATATTTAGCAATGTTTATGATTACATTAGCTTTCAATACTCAAAATCTACAAAATATCAAAAAATTGTTCGACCTATGTACTTCTGTTTCATAGAAATTATGGAAAGTGTGCGAATTTCTCCGTAGTTTACTGAAATTAGCGTTCAAGTGAATTTAAATGGCTGCCAAGGATATATTACGCAATTTAGAAGCGTGTTGTGAATGAAGATCATAAAATAATATTTTCAGGGATTGACAAAATATTTTGTGGGTGGTTCGGAGTTAAAACCCGACTACGGTAACCGATATAAGATGTGGGTGGAATATATCCCTGGGCCTGGTAAAGGGTTAAACAATTAGTTTTATCACTTTTATCCAGGTATTTTTTCTTCTTTTCACAACCAGGTTACCTATAATGTTATTGTGAAAGCTCAGTGGAAACGGCAAATTATCTTGTATTTATGAAACATTTTAGTTAATTTCATTATTAATGTTTAAATTTACAGACGTCGTTATTAATTTTACAATATTATTTAGACATTTACTTACTTAATTATATTACATTTTATATTAAAAAATTGTCTTTTTTTTCTTTTGTTCCTGCGGGATGGTGATGAGATGATCAGTGACGAATGAGGCATGTTACATCTTCCTAGGAATCCATTTATCCTCTATACAGTCATGGTTTTAAATACCTCAATGGGTGACGTTCTCATAATTATCTTTATTCTTTTTACCCCGCTTCAAAAAACTTCTAGACTGAGAGGTGGCAGGAATTTTTAACCCTTTCGTTCCGGCACAGCCATACACAAAATATACCCAGTTTTCCATATTAAGTGAATTGATACCTGCTCCTCAGTCCTGTACGCGAGTTAACTCGTTCACAGAAATGATGCACTTACGTCTGAAAGACGGCTTAACTCGGCTACGTAAAACACTTTTCAGAGGCGGTAGACGAGATAGCTCTTTGGCTTGGTACTTACAGTTATTTTTCTCCATGTTTTTTGTTCAAAGCGTAACTATTTAGACACAAATGCGTAACGAATATTCTTGAGGTAGACTAATAAGTTTATTCACTAGTTGGCAACATTAAAATAACTGCAGCAAATAAATATGGCTCAAGACTAAGAGTACAGGAAGCAATGTGTCCGGTTGTGCAAGTGAATGTCGATTGCCCTAATCTAGGATGTGATGTCAATTTTTTTCAGACGAGTTTACTCGTCTACCGGATCTGAGACCACATCGCACAAGACGAGTTAACTCGTCATCCGGAACGAAAGGGTTAAAACGATCACGGAAACGGTTAGATTCATTTTGATGGGTTGTAGAGTGGTCTGCTGATGTGAATAATTTTGGTCTGCCTGCTCTCAGTGGTTGCAACTTTGAGATATAGCGCATAAAAGAGTCCTTATTGTTGCGAAAAAAAAGAACGATAACAGAAATGGTAAGTTTTAGTACCTACATATTCAAAGTATGGCGTCTCCGCATGTGAAACAAATCGGTCTGCCTGTTCTCAGTGGTTGTATTTCGGAGTTTTGACGCACGCAAGTCGCTTTATTGTTGCGAAAAAAAACGATAAGGGAAATGGTTAGTTTTGAAACAAATTCCAAGTATGACATCTCCCCCGCTGAAACGAGCCCTTAGACCACGTGGTCCGATCGGCTTGTCGAATCGATTGAATTTTTTTATTTACTGTTGGTTCGATTGATCGGATAATGAGGATTTCTCAAAGTCTTATAGTTCTACTAATCGAACTAAGTAATGGGATTTTCTACGTTTACGTTGTTCAATCGATCGTACCATGAGACCTTTATAAATCTCCGTTATCCGACCACACACCTTTCTTTTTCCCGATGGTTCGATTGATGGGTAAGGCCGCGAATTTTGACCAATTTGGACGTTTCAAATTTGGAAAGCTGATAAAAAAAAACTGGTAACCCCTAGAGGTTTCAATTTTTTTTTACTATATTACGCGATATGAATTCTAAAGGTCGCAAGTGAGATAATTCATTTAAACCCTTTTAAAAAAATAATAAAAATATATTTACGTCCAAAACGTAACGAAAATTTACTATTTTTTTCGGCCGCGAGTACTTAATACCTTATTATTTTCATGGTTTTTAACTTCTCATGATCATGATTTTGTTTAAACGAAATTTAATGATATAGCAATAGCTCTACCGATTTCGGAATCATGATAATCAAATAATTTTCTTTTTTTATATTTATTTCTTTTCACGTGCCAAAAAACCACGTTTTCGTTACGAATACTTTGGTGACGCTTTATAAAGCTATTTTTAACGCCAATTTTGATAAAAATATGTTTTTGTGCACTAGAAACTAATACTCTAATAGGGCAACACATAAGAGATAAATGAATGTAATCAGTTTGTTTACAAACAGCCATCAAACGTGACGCGGAGAAAGTTTTTCGAAATAACGTCAAAAGTGCTTGTCCGATTTTAAGGGTAAGTAGTGATTATTTTTAACTGGTGTTTTTTCCTAAGATAGGGTAATCTTTTCCATGTAAGTAGCATGTATTATTATGTTCAAAATGTTGTTATTTCATCATGATAAACGTGTTTTTGTTTAAAATACGTTACACTTTCGTTACGATTACGTTACATTTTTACAAAATGCAACGTATTTTTTACATAACGTAACGAAAAAATGTGGTAAAGGGAAGTGCACACAGAAAAATTCTAACTTACACCAGTTTATTATTAGGTTTCCAATGACTACACAGTAAGTTAGTTAAATTGATATTTTGAAGTTAAATAAATTTAAGCTTGTACAGACGAAGTCACAAGCATGCTGACAACCACTTATCCAAATTCATTATGCTTATAAATGTGCACCTTATGGTCAGTGTTATAGAGGCATGTAAAGAGACACTTTTGGAAAGATATTTTGTCAACTAGAGGGTACTTCCACATTCAGTTTTAACTCTATAGATCCCATATAGGACAGGTTTAGGATCAGAGGCCTTATTGCCTAACGTTTCTGGAACTCGCGATCGCAATAAAATGACAGCTTTTGTATGCGAAATATGTCATTTGATTGCGATCACGAGTGTCAAAAACATTAGGCAATACGGCCTCTGGTCAGAAACTATATTATATCGATAATTTGTATATGTTTCTGTGTGGAACAATGGCGTCAATTTTAGGATAGTGAAATGTATAATGTGTTTTTAATAAGTTATGTCTATCAACTACCACTTTTGTCGAAAAAAAAAACAAAAATAAAGTTCTAGTAAAAATAATAACTTCACTTTATTATATGACATGTATTTTTTTTATAGACACATTATCTAATGAGAATATTTGCCAGTATGATCCAGGCTTTATCAAAATTTACGTTACGTTTTATGATAACGTTACCTATTTTTTTTACGTTATTTCTATGTCACATTGGTCAAAATTCGCGGCCTTACCCTGATACGATTCATTCGGTTTTCTATGGTTCCATAGAGAAATTATTAGTTCATTATTTCCACTACATATGAAAACATACATAGCCGAAGACAGGTCCTTGCTCCTTGTAAATAACCAAATTTGAGAAGTGGCTTTCTATTAGGCGGCCCCTAAACGGTCAATTATATTGTGCAATATCGCGAATTGTGCAATATTATTGACCGTTTAGGGTTAATATTGAAGATTGCACAATGATTGACCAAAAGTTTGAGCGAGTTTAATTTTTATTGCACCATATTTTTATATCGTATCGTGTAGGGTCAGTATTGCACAATATTCAATACTATACTGAACACGAAAACATTGTGCAGTTCGTATTATTGTGCAATACAATTGCTCGTTTAGATTCAGAGCGCCTTTCAATCTTATTGTGCAATAAAAAGTATTGTACAATGTTGTTGTAGGTCTAGGGGCCGCCTTAGGAAATATATTATTCTCTGTAGCTAATCCGGTTATTAAATAGGACTTTTTTCTACATTCAAAACCCGGAAAACCTCTGATTTCGGTACATAACGATTGTGAAATAAATTATACATTGTTTGTGAATAAAATTATATAATGGCTACAAATCAAACGTTATTATTCTAAAGCGAACAAAACAGTAATTTGTGCTAGTTGAAGTAGACTTTTATAAATTTGAATTATGTCTGCCGCATACGTGATGTTCGATCAATCGATCCTGCAGGAAAAAAAACCCACCTCATGGCCCGATCGATCGGACTACAAGGAAATGTAAACGTCCTAGTAGTTCGACAGTCAGACTACGAGAACCGTAAAGTTCGATCAATCGAACCAACAGTAAATAAAAAAATTCATCGTCCGAGCGATCGGACTTTTTCATCGGATTTTTTTAGGGTACCTCCCATAGACATAAAGTTAGGGTGATTTTTTTTTCTCAACTAACCCTATACCTAGTGAGGGGTGTCGTTGGATGTAGGTACTAGCGATGCACTGATCTGTACGATGACTTTTTTTTTTTTTTTTTTTTTTTATACGACTGGAAGGCAAACGAGCAAGTGGTTCTCCTGGTGGTAAGAGATCACCACCGCCCATAGACATCTGCAACACCAGGGACATGACTGTACCTACGTGATTGTTGATCGATCATATCGTCATTGATGGAAGTCGACGTTGCACTAAAACCATGATGCTTAAGAAGAGGACAAGAAGACTCCATGGAAAATGCACCTCATTTCTTCCGATGTCATAAAATTTGAAAGAAAAATAAAACGTTCGATAAACACTGACAGTTGTTTTGATAGGGAAAAGATTTTAACTTTATTTTCATAGAAGTAAATAGTGTTATTTTTATGTTGTTTACTCTTTACTGATTTATTTTATTAATGGTAATGTATTGTTCGTTATATTGTTATACTGAGGGATTTTTTTAAGTCGTACCTAACGTAAAGTTTGAATCGAGAACTAATTTCATTTCAAAGCTTATGGTAAATATTTCGCTGGCGTTTTGCAGGGAAAAGTGGTTTTGATCAATGTTTAGGACGGACCTATAGTACCTACCAATGATATTGACAATATACACCATACACTACTTATTAAGTTTCGTTAAGTTAAAAATCCATATTTGCATACTTATTTTATAACGCGAAAGTGTGTGTGTTTGTGTTTGTCTGTCTTTCAGCGAGCGACGGATCGGCCTGTACCCTTAGTGTAAGTTTTCGGTTACAAACTAAGTACGTCTCGATCGCGTTCGCGTTAAAATCTCAATTTGTATGGAAACGCGAACACCGCAAACGTTCCGCTAGAGGCGCTGTTCGTGTTTCCATACAAATTGAGATGTGAACGCGATCGAGACGAAACTTACACTAGGTGTACTGATTTTTGGCAGAGAGTTACAAAGCGTCCTTGCTACTGCAATACTGCGGAACTAACTTTTTCCATATGGTATAATTTTCACTGTCGGAACAGTACTAACAAAATACTAGTTACGCGGTATTGCGGTAGCAACGACGATAAGCTACTTTTATCCCGAAAAAATGCACAGTTCCCGAGGGAACAGCGTGCGATAACCGAATGCCACGCGGGCGAACTACGCATGGATTTTGATGCCGTTTTTTAGGGTTCCGGAGCCAAAATGGCAAAAACGGAACCCTTATAGTTTCGCCATGTCTGTCTGTCTGTCCGTCCGCGGCTTTGCTCAGAGACTATCAATGCTAGAAAGCTGTAATTTTGCACGGATATAAAGGTAATTATGCCGACAAAATAGTACAATTTAAAATTCAAAAAACATTTTTTTTAGGGTACCTCCCATAGACGTAAAGTGGCGGTGATTTTTTTTTCTCATCCAACCCTATAGTGTGGGGTATCGTTGGATAGGTATTTTAAAACCATTAGGGGTTTGCTAAAACGATTTTTCGATTCAGTTATCTGTTTGCGAAATATTCAACTTTAAAGTGCAAATTTTCATTAAAATCGAGCGTCCCCCCCTCTAAAACCTAAACCGGTGGGTGGAAAAATAAAAAAAAATTCAGGATGGTAGTCAGTATATCAAACTTCCAAGGAAAACTATAACGGCTAAGTTTGCTTGAGAATTATTAGTAGTTCATGAGTAAATAGCAGCGTAAGGTATAAAATATACCTAAACTTGGAAGATTCCGTATAAAATACGAAATCCTTAGAAAAATATTTCTTAATTTTTTCGTAATGGCTACGGAACCCTATTTTGGGCGTGTCCGACACGCTCTTGGCCGGTTTTAATAGATAGTGATTGAAGAGGAAGGTTTATATGTGTAAAAACATCCATCATAATATTAGTATCAGCATTGCACCCGTGCGAAGCCGGGGCGGGTCGCTATTAGAATATAATTATAATTGCCACGAAATGGTCATGCATACGCTTGTATTATCTACATAGAAAAAGGAATATTTTGTAAAATATGACAAGCAGCTGCTTTTCTAACTTTTTTTTCGTCTCGTGATGGTAAGAGATCACCACCGCCCATAAAGATCAACACCAGGGGTATTGCAGATGCGTTGCCAACCTATAGGCCTAAGATGGGATACCTCAAGTGCCAGTAATTTGGCTTATTATTATTTGTAATTCGGCTGTTTTACTCCCCACGCCGAAACAACAGTGCAAGCACTTACATAGCAGTTATACTAAAAAGCGAAAAAAAAATTATAATAGAGTACAAAAGTATTAAAAACAATCTCTACTTCCCTACTAATATTATAAATGCGAAAGTAACTCTGTCTGTCTGTCTGTCTGTCTGTTACGCTTTCACGTCGAAACCACTGAACCGATTTTGATGAAATTTGGTATAGAGATAGTTTAAGTCCCAAGGATGAACATAGGGTACTTTTTATTCCGGTAGAGTGTGCCACCGCGCGATTATCTAGGTCCGCGCAGACGAAGTCGCGGGCATAAAGCTAGTTGATAATAGTTTTCTACCCGTCTGAAGGCGGACTGCATTTCGACTGCAACTTGACTGTCAACTGCATATTTTCCATTGTAATTGCATTGCAGGCGGCAAAACTGTAAACAAATTACACTCTAAATCCAATTGATATTTGGACAGTCGGTAGTTCTGTTGCAGTTATATTGCAGCTAGAATGCAGTCTGTCCGCAAAAGTCCAGTTGATCAGGCCGTAAAGAAGACGATAAAGAAGGCTTTAAAAATGTTATTATAACTTTTTTTTAGTCGGAACCGCCTTCGACACCGTCACGAGCATCTTCATCGACAGGTAAATTCAGAACTTTTACATTTATAATAGGGTCCAAAACCCCAGAGCCGTGGTGGCCGAGTGGTTTGACCTTATGGCCTCTCAAGCAGAGGATTGTGGGTTAAGCCTTTGAGGTTAATACTTAGCGCTTAAGACTTAGCGTTTCCAAAAGCCAGTTCTGTGTGAATTTTGGAATAAAAAGGAACCTATGTATGTGTTATTCTAGAGATTCAGCTATCACCTACACTCACAAACTTTCGCAATTGAAATATTACTACAATGAGTAAAAAGTGTTTAAGAAATCAATAATTTGTAGGTTCTAGAAGATTCACCAACTATGCCAACACTCAGGCAGAAGAAGATGCATTCGATGTCGGATCCATACGGACGGGAAAGAGAAGCGGGTGCTTAAAATAATCCTTTATCAATCGTAGATCTAGGTATTTGAACTAGGTATTTATGCTACAAGGTATTTATGCTACAAGGTATTTGAAAATTATACCAAAATATTTTAAAAAGTAGTTGGGTTAGTTTGACAGAACGCTTTGGTTGGGTACACCTTCTCGAAAAGCGCTATTATGAATAATCTTTAGGTACATTTTACAAATAATTATATCTATGTACAGTCACCACAACTTATAATATCTGAAATAGCAAATCGTGCATAAATATCTGACACGACTCTATTTCTAGAGAACGTTCAAGTACACGAGCAAGTAGAACGTGTCAGATATTTTTGCACGCTCCGCTGTGGTAGATATTATTGCATGTGACTGTACAAAGACCGTGTGAACTTTTTGGTAAAGATTTAAATAGTGAATCATTCTAGAAAGTTCCCCAGTAGGATTCTAGAAAGTTCCCCATTAAGTGTACTTATTGGGAAAGTGCGAGTTATGGACAAGTGCACTTTTTGAAAAACATATCGAGACAGTGAGATTTTCAAGCCTCGCAGGCAGACGTAGCTATAATAGTCGAGTATCTTATCTACTTTATTACAGGTTGGTTGCTTCTATAGCCAACTTGGCGAAAGGTGCTCTTGGCGGTGGCGTGCTAAGCGGTCATGTTGCTTACATGAAGTCTGGTTTTGTGTCGGCCATGATACTCAATTTCGGCTTTGGTTTTTATCTTGCTGCCTGCTTTTATGTAAGTACTTACGGGTATTTAGTTTCCGCCATCTCCCTCATTATTAGGGCCTCCGCTAACTCATGCGGATGCACCGCTTGACGCGGGCGCGGTGTGTTGTTTCGATAAGTTTCCATAGAGCAGACGCGGGACTCGCCTCATGCAGCGCCGCTCTATCAGATAATATGAAACAATCACGCCGCGCCGTGCCGTGCAGTGCATCCGCGCGATTTAGCGAAGGCTTTTAGAGTTTCGTACATTCACCATACAGCAAGCGTGGTATATCTGACACAGAAAGCGTATATAAATATCTGATACGACTCTATTTTTAGGGCTGGAAGGACGTGTCAGATATTTTTGCACGCTCTGCTGTGGCAGATATTAATGCTAGTAACTGTACCTAAAAGGGATAACGGAAACATTATAGAATCACTTTGTTGTTTGTCCGTCCGTCCGTCTGTTGAATACGTTTTTTTCTCAGCAGTGACAAAACCATACTTAAGTCAACTCTATCAAAAGACGCAGTCATTGAAATACAGGGAACTTGCAACTGTCCTAGAGGCTTAAAAGCTTTTATTTTTTCAGCTTTTAGTGAAGGCGTCACAGATTTTATGCAAAAGATGCCACGTGAGCTACATGACTTACCCCGACTTGGCCGAGGCAGCCCTGAGTCTATCCAAGAGCCAGAAGATGAATAGGATGGCTGTATGCTACAGGTACGTATGATATTAAATTCTTCTCTAATAGGGGCCACAGACGCTATAATACGAAAAATTCCACAATCAGACTGCGCCGTTCGATCATTCTGATTTACCTCAAATTCACACGCTACACACACGCGCTGCAGTTTATTCTGTTTTCTGATTACAGGCATTTTATAGAATTCATCATATGCCTGCATTTGTACGGTGCCTGCGCTTGCTACCAGCTGATTATTGCGAAGACCATCAAACAGCTCGTCGAGAATACAGACAAGTCCGAAATAGCAGGACTTGATGGTAATAACAATAACAATAGGAATTTTGTTATCTTGTGCTATTTTTATACAAATACTAGCTTTTGCTCGTTGCTTCGCCCACGTGGGATTCAGTTATCGCGCGCTGTTCCTTCCCTCAGGAACTGTGCATTTTTCCGGGATAAAAAGTAGCCTGTCACTTTCTGGCCGATACCTTAACTATATCTATGCCAAAAATCACGTCGATCCGTCGATCCTTCGTTTCGTTTCGATATGAACGACGGACAAACAAACACACACACTTTCGCATTTATAATTATTAATCTGCCTCGATCAGAATCGAACCCAGGACCTCAAACTTTGTAGTCAGGTTCCCTAACCACTGGTTAGGGGTTGCGGTTGTCTAAACTTTGTCTGCTTAAACCATTTTAAGGCCTCCGTTAACTCGCATGGGTGCACGGCTTGGTTTGGCGTTGCGGGCTTGTGTTATGGCATCTAAATAGAGCAGTACTGCTTGAGGCGGGTCTCTGCTCTATTGAAATCTATTGAAACAGCTCGCCGCGCCCGCGTCAAGCTGTAAACCCGTGCGAGTTAGCAAAGACCCTAAGTTTGTGTAATTTGTAGTGTGAAATTTCTCAAATAAAAACTTTATCTTTCAGGCATGCCCGGCTTGCGAGTATACGTGGCCATAATGATAATTCCAGTTATATTAATAACTTTAATTACTGAACTTAAATATCTGGCTCCATTTTCGATATTGGCGAACGCTTTTGTGGGTAAGTTTTACAGCGGATTTAACTTTATCATCATTCGGATAGGTTTTAACTTCGTAATTTAACATAGGAGGATGGAAAATGGAAATTCAACGCTATCTTTCAATGTTGTTTTTAACTTTTAATTTTCCTTCTAGGTTTCTGCGTGATCATGGCTATTTACTATGCCAGGATCAACAACCCCAACTTCGAGAACATGTCTCCTTACAACGGTCTCTACAACCAGATTCTTTATACTGGTATGGCGGCATTCAGCATGTCCGTTTGTGGTGTTGTGATGCCAGTTGAAAACAATATGGCGAATCCGAAAAAAATCGGCCTTGTCCTATTCATTGGTAAGGATGGATAACATAAATCAACATGAACTCTGACGGCCAAGTGGTTAGACCTGGTTTTGAAGCTTTGAGGTCCCGGCTTCAATCCCCGGTCGGAGCATTTGTATGAATTTATACGAATGTTTGTCCTCGGGTCATGGATGTTAAATAAATATGTCATAATTATCATCATCATCATCACAGCCGTAGGACGTACACTGTTGGACATAGGCCTCCCCCAAAGATCTACAGTTGCTTCCACCGTGAACTTTAACCAGGTCATCAGGTTGGTGGACGTCGTGGAATAAATATACAATCATACAATCAATAGTACAATCTTGATTTAGTTTAGGACTAGGTTAATTGATGTCATTTTCTCCCATGTTTTTTTTACATAGGTACTATACCTATATACTTATATACTAATTCCTACTAACTACCGACAGGAAAATAACATTGAATAATAAGTAATATAATATTCATAACAAAATATAACTTCAGTTAATATTCAGAATGGATATGTAAAATTTTATTTACTTAATGCGTTGGTTTCTTCGTAGTTTTTTTTTATTCGACTGGATGGCAAACGAGCAAGTAAAATTAATGTTGAAAATAGCCTGAATGGCTCCGAGGAAATCCGTATTTTTTTACAGTAATATTTGCAATTTCAGGATACATAATTATCATCATCACCGTATTTCTATGCTCTTTCTTTGGTTATGTCGGATACCTTGAGAATTGCCGATCTCCGATTACCATCAACTTCCCCATGACTACGTAAGTTTATTATAATCATAACCTAACCAACAAAAAGTTGGAAAGCCCCCGACTTTGTCACTTCAAAGTTCAATATCTCGAAAACGGCTAAACCGATTTTGACGAAGCACGTCTAAGAAACATTGCTAGTAAACCTGATTTCAAAAAAAAAGATGGGGAATATGCATTCATCACTCATCACTCTCTCTTCTTATCTTAAGAGTTACAACCTTGTGAATTAGCAATTTTTAATAATAATAATAATAATAACATTATTTTCAAAAACACATTTTTACATTGCCTACTTAACGTACTACCTTCTTCCTAAATAGGTACAACCTGTGCTTTAGAATAACTGCGTTGCTTGTCTGCTTAACAGTTAGATGAATAGAATTTAGGTTTGGAAAGAGTGACAGAGGGGCTACTACGAAAGTGGGAAATCGAAGTTCGTATCGTACCGTCCCTCTCACTCTCACTTTAAATAATATAAGCGTCAGCGGGACGGGAAATTCAAATTCAAAATGTTTATTGCAAGGTCAAACATTACATAGATGTTACATCATTTGAATTTGAATTTGGCAAGACACGAAGTTCGAATTTTGCACTAGAATTAGATTTTGCCAGTATGGAGAAGGAGAGTTGATTTTGTAATACCATGTATTATTCTTTACCGTCTTATCATTCCAGATTCCCCATGATCTTGAAAGGGTGCATAGCAGCCATGATCTACGTCACACACTCTTTGAACTTCTACATGCCTTTCCACACCTGTTTCGTGTACCTCAAAAAGTGGCATAACCAGGACAAGTTGTTCAAATGGGAGCTGTTCTACAGGGCTTTGATTTGTCTAATTGTCAGCATTGTTGCTATAATATTTCCCAGCATAGATGCTTTGATGGGCTTCGTGAGTATTCTTTTAGAATTTAGACCTTCAAGAAATTATTGCAAGTTGCAGCGTTCTATTAACCACGTCAAACTCTTTCGCTTCACCGTTTTGCGGTTTAATGCATCTTGCATATTTTTTCACGCGTAATCGTCAGATTATTTACTTATCAGATGCGTTCTCCTTGATTCGTTTTTTGTCAGATTTCATTTTTGTTAAATCCTGTTATCCGTTTTTTGCTTCTAAATATAGCTTACAATGTATTTGACTATCATCATTATGATCGAACAATGAGACCGCATTTGATAAATAAGTGATCTGAGAATTTGTGGATCTGCTCAACCCTTTGAACGCTTTCATATTTGAATGAACTCACGGATAAGTTACACGCCAAGCACTGTGGCGTTAGCAAAAATGACGAATCTCGCAGTGCTGTGTGAAACAGAAAAAAAGGTTCTAAGTAGATTTTATTCATGATCAAAGTACCTGTAAGCTCTGAAACCTTTAAGCATTGCTGGCGTAGTAGGAACGACCGCACACGACACCAGGTGTTCTTTTTGGCGTTCAAAGGGTTAGTATACCTACTCGTAGTAACTGACTGACCATTACCGAATCGGTCCAAAACCTCATCTAACCAAAAACTTGTGGTGGATAATTATCATGAATCCTATTTTAAATAATTTATTGAATCAGGCGTTACTTTGCGGAGGTCCATATCAATGAACTAAAAGAATTTCTTTGCTCACCCGCGACCTTAAGATA
Organism: Choristoneura rosaceana; assembly: GCA_037349165.1. Taxonomy (NCBI): domain Eukaryota; kingdom Metazoa; phylum Arthropoda; class Insecta; order Lepidoptera; family Tortricidae; genus Choristoneura; species Choristoneura rosaceana. The sequence continues at coordinate 4,676,227 of JAZBNJ010000007.1, forward strand.
GCTAAGTCTATGCAAATTATGCGTGTTCATGCAGTTCCACCACCTCCACACTGTAAGAACACACACAAATTACACAAACCCATCTATCACCACCACCACAACACACTGACGCGTTTCGAACTCAACAAAAGCTCATCTTCAGAGTGACACAACCGTACACCATGCTACCAGTTGTTAGACCCTAACAACTGGTAGCATGTTAGACCCCAACAACTGGTAGCATGGTGTACGGTTGTGTCACTCTGAAGATGAGCTTTTGTTGAGTTCAAAACACGTCAGTGTGTTGTGGTGGTGGTGATAGATGGGTTTGTGTAATTTGTCTGTGTTCTTACAGTGTGGAGGTGGTGGAACTGCATGAACACGCATAATTTGCATAGACTTAGCTATCTTAAGGTCGCGGGTCGGTAAAGAAATTCTTTTACTTCATTTATCATGAATCCCTTAATCTTTCAGTTGGGCTGCTTCACTCTTTCGAACATGGTGTTCATTGGCCCCAACTTCCTCTATATGGTCGTGATCTGGGAGCGCCCGGGGTTGGGCAGGTTTAAATGGCGTCTCTTGCGGTCCATCGTTTTCGTTGCAATCGGAATCTTTGTACTCGTATGCGGAACAATGGTTGCTTCTGTTGAGATGGTGAAAACCTTCCTTTCGAGCACGTGAGTTTGAGCTATTCGTATTAGGGCCGTTATTAGTGTTCCCGAGGACCATAGGCTTTTAGCCTTTCTTTGGTGCCTAGACTCGTAATTCAGGGGCTTGAGAGGCTAAAAGCCTATAAAAACTTTTAGTCCTTTAGGCAAGGCCTATCCAAGACTTTGGGTTGGAGGTCGAAAAGGTCTTGCAAAGGCCTAAGCTATTTTAAGGCCAGTCTGACAACAGTAATGCGTAACTCTCTGAAATGGCTATGAAGGCTATGAAACTCTTAGTCCTCAAGCTTCTATTCATGATTATCAACTTTAGGAAATTGGTTAATTTGAGTAATTAATTTTATTAATTAGTTACCTAAATTTTAAGGTTTTTATTAATTACGGAACAATTAAGATGTACAAAAAATACGAACATAAAATATTCAATGTGCCTATCGTTGTGGTTACATGGCTTTGCCGATATTTAAGTAAAACATTATTTTATTTTATTTTTCTTAAAAAAATAAGGTACATGTTTTTTATTTTATTATTGATTTATAATGGCTTTCTTAGGCCTATAAATTCAGAAAAAGACGCCGTCACAAAAAAAGCCTACAGACTTTTATAGGCTCATAAGCTTCTTAAAATGTCAGGTCTTTTAAAGCCCTGCTTTATTAGTATAGCCCTAAAACAGAACCGATAAGCTTAAATTTAGGGCTAAAAGCCTATAGTCCTCGGGAACACTAGCAGTTATCAAACAAATCGCTTAGCTTGTATTTTATTATGTTAAGATTGTGAAAGCCCAGTAGAAACGGCAAATTATCTTGTATTTTTAAAACAATTATTTTAATTTTTTGTTATTTTTGTTTTAATGTTTTTAAATTTACAGGCGTCGTTATTAATTTTACAATATTATTTAGATACTAACTTAATTATATTATATTATATTATATTTTATTAAAAAAAATAAAATACTTACATACATTGTTTTTATTTTCTTTTGTTCCTTATGCGGGTGGTGATGATCAGTGACGAATGAGGCATGTTATTTTTTCCTAGGAATTCATTCGTCCACTATGGAGTCAAGGTTTCAAATACCCCAATACTTACAAAAGACTAAACAAAAACTCTGATTAGAAGGCATAAACATTTTCAAGGTCACTTTGTTGCAGCTCACTTTAAACTAGTTACAAGCCCTTTAAGATTCGAGTAGGTCCCAGCAAAGAAGAACAGCACCCCAATAAGGAGTACGAAGATGTTCTTCCACAGCCGCCATTTGTATTTTCCCAGACCTGGGTCTTCCCAGACGACTAGCAGCTCGATGATAGCGGGAAATATGAAGCCCATGTTTGACAGGCAGAAAGCGCCAAGCTGTGGACAGAGAGAGAAACTGTTAGGGCGGTCACATAAACTGGGAATTCCTTGGATTCGAAATTCCGATTCGGGATTTCAAATGCAGTACATCCATACCAAATCTATGAACCTACCACAGCTACCACATACAGACAGAACAGTCAAGGGCAAAAATATGTATACACTTTAGTACCTTGTCACTTTAACCACTGTGACAGTTCATATAATTGCAGTTCGAATATGACGAATATATAGACAATGTACTAAAGTGTATACATAATTTTGCCCTTGACTGTACAATACAATACATACAAGGACTCTTTATTGTACACCAGAAATAGTAAGCGATACAGAAAACAGATACACGGGAGCGCCAAAGTTCGCTTACTCTTAGCTAGTTTACCGTAATTTTTGTCCGAATCATCGTTTGTCCGAATTTTTTTCGCACTGAAACCTTATATTTTTTTTTAAATTTTAAATGGTCATCCTATAGAAAACTATAGGTTAGGTTACGTTTGTTTTATAAGAATTCTAAACAATTATTGGATTCAGAGAAAAAAAGAGTCATGACAAACGATCATTCTGACAAAATTACATTCGGACTTTCAATAAGTATGCGAGTACTAATTGGGTAATTTCCTAGATAAAAAAATACTACATTTAGTCGATTGTTCATTTTGATTATCAAAAAATATCGGACGATTGATTGAATATGAAGATGAGCCAGTCTCACCCTTTCTTATTTTTAGTACACCCAATAGAACCACCAGAAAGGGGTACGAAGGTTATAACCGCAGTACCACTCGCCGGTTGGTTGTACCAAGGTTAAGTAAAACTAACCATAGTACCACTGGTTCTATTGGGTGTACTACGGTACGGATAAGAAAGGAGTCTTACGGTAGCTTCGCGGTTGTCCAAACTTACCAATCCCATTAAATTCCCAATATTAGGGAACCCAATGGCAATAGCACTGATGATCACGATGAACGTAGCCCGGTACACGCGCTCCCACAGCCAGTGCTTCTTCGGGTCGTGTTTCTTGGAGACGTAATGCCACACCAGGTTGAAGGGGGCCCAGAAGTTCAGGGCAAATGTGATGAAGATCATAAAGCCCATCAAGCACTTGAGAATTAAAGGAAATCTGAAAATAGAACGTCAATTTCCTTTGACGATTTCAGTGTACACAAATTGCCCAATATTTTATAATATGCACAACGAAGAACAGAAGACTATGTTTCCTTAAGCTTAGACAATAATGGTTTGTTAACTTACATGCTATCTATAGGAAAATTAAGAGTAACGGGTGATCGAGACTTCTCTCCAAAGCCCCAGTAGCCGAAAAATCCGACTAGAATTAGGAAGGAAACCACCACGCACATGCCTGCGAACAAAAATAATGTAATATGAGAAGATTGGACTTCATTTTTACCCAACTGCGAAGAAGGATCAAATCCTATGTCCTCTCATATCTACTCTACTCAACGGCTGAACCGATTTTGATTATTAAAGCGAAATTAACTCTGTTTTTCTATGTATCTGCTTGCATAGACGCTTGGTATAAAGCCAGTTTGAGACCCTAGGAAGGATATTACATATTAGATAGAGTTTACGAGTAAATCGGCAAATTTATCAAATAAATAATGATATCAAATATATCATGGGACACTTGACACCAATTGACCTAGTCCCAAACTAAGCAAAGCTTGTACTATGGATACTAGGCAACGGATAAACGTACTTAAATATAGATAAATAAATACTTAAATACATAATATTAAACATCCAAGACCCGAGAACAAACATTCGTATTATTCATACAAATATCTGCCCCGGCCGGGATTCGAACCCGGGACCTCAAGCTTCGTAGTCAGGTTCTCTAACCACTTAGCCATCCGGTCGTCAAATATAATTATCGCAAACGAAGTCGCGGAAAACAGTACCTATGTATGTTATTTATCAGTAGATTAAAAAAAATCAAGGGAAATCTAAGAAAGATCCTTCTTTCCCCTAAATCGTATAGTGGCATACAGAATAAAGATAGTAACTTACTAGCGCAAAGAACTTTGGGGAACTTGAGTGGATCCTTCATGTTGTTCTCGATGGGCAGGGAGACACCAATGCCTTCCATGCTGAAGATGACTATGCCACTGAACTCGAAGAGACCGATGGCGTCCTTCCACCCTGGCACTGAGCTGATGGGTGGGGCGTCACGCATGCTGTAGTAAACCGTTGCTACCACGCAAACCACTGAAACATGGTAGAGATAGGTCAATTGCCAATAAGAAGCCGGCCATGTGTTAAATTATAGTCCTTTTGCTACGCTATTTAATAATTTGCTTTTTGGCAATAATGATAATATGATAATTATGGTGAAAGAGATTGTGAGGGTGTGAAAGCTATAGTAATTTAGTAATTTTCACCTATGGCTACTCATACTACAACGGATCGTGAGTTTAAACCTGTGCTTGCACTGCAGAAGATTGGAATTTAAGTGTGACAAATTATTATTTAAAATTTTACTGTAAGGACGAAAATATCCCAAGACAGCATGTATACCTTTGCAAGATAAATTTACTTTGTTTGTGTTCGCCGATCTCAAACTCATACTCACAATATTTATTGACAACATAAACACACTACATCACAGCAAAACAGTGAAAACATAAATAGAAGAAGAGAGAACAATTAGAGACGCGGTTGTATGCTGTAGTGTGGTGCCAAAAGGACTCAGCTCAGCATGTGCCGTAGCCCTGTAACCAGATCTCCACTCGATCCCCTTGTACACTATTGTCCAAGCACTCTTATTTTGAGAAGAGACCTGTACCCAGTGGTTAGAGGTGTATTTTAATCACACACGCGTTCATGGAACTTTAGTATGACTTTCCAAGTTTAAAGCAGCGTTTCCGCCAATAATGTGCGAGGATGTGTTGCGAGGGATGTGTTTTTCAATAACCAATAGAAGCGCTTCATTTACACATGCTCGCACAGCACATCTCTAGTGGAAACAGCTGAGCGGAGCGAGCCGAGGTAAATGAAGCATTTCTATAGTTAATGAAAAACATTCCTCGCAACACATCCTCGCACATCTCTGGTGGAAACGGTGCTTTAAACTCAGTTTAGACTGTATTTAGGTACCATCAGCCAAATATGTGGTCTACCACCCTAAAGTTGGTAATCGTTTGCATGTCATAAAACAATAATGCCAATAGACGTGTCGTCAACTTGAAAGTTCGACTTTAGCGACATATTCATTTGATAGGAACTTGTTATTGATAGACCACTTATTTGGCTGATGGTACATTGCGAGGTCGTAAAGGGAAAGAGATAACAGTTTTCTTCTTCTTCTTCTTATTCCTCTCATATCGGAGGTTGGACAACATCATGGCAATTCTAATTTTGGAGGCCGCTGCTCTAAACAAGGACGTGGTACTGCAGTTGAACTAGTCTCGTAAATTCTTCAGCCACGAGTGTCTTCTCCTGCCCACGCTTCTCCTTCCAGCAATCTTCCCCTGGATGATAAGCTGGAGAACTCTGTACTTGGCGTTTCTCATCACATGCCCAAAGTAACACAACTTTCTTGATGGTCTTTAGAAGTTCAAGTTGCTTGCCCATTCTTTGCAATACTGCCACGTTGGTTACTTTGTCACGCCAGGAAATCTTTAGAATGCGGCGGTAAATCCACATTTCGAAGGCCTCTAACCTCTTCATGGTGTTCTGCGTAAGGGTCCATGATTGAACAGTCTTCAATCGAGTGCAATTAATGTAATGATAATGAGATTTACAAAATAACCTTACCAATAAAGACATCAGCAAGCAAAGTGAACGGGGCCAGGTACTTCAGCGTAGTTATCATACACAACAGCAGTATTGGCACCAGTAGTACCAGTACGTACAACCGGAGTCTGTTCACATCGTCCCCATTGCCTTCAGCGACCTGCTGGATTGTCTTAGCTATGATGATTTGATATACGCAGCAGGCCCCGAACAGATCAATGCAGATTGCCAAGTCTACTGCATATCTGAGAAATTATAAAGTAAACTTTGAATAAAAAGTACGGTCAAGGACATTCATGGAACCATTTCACAGTAAACGTCATAGTGACATTGCATTAGTTAACAAGGAAAATCGTAATGACTTTTCCTTTGCAAAGGTTCCATTGTGGCTCATGAATAAAAGTCCTTAACAGTACCTACAGGCACAAAAATAAGTACCATTGAATTAAAAACTAAGGTATACAGTTAATTCGACAAAGCCTTTGAATGACGGCGATATAATTGAAAATACCATCCTACCTGAACCACTTACTATATTTTCTAAGTTTGGGAAATGGTCCTATTTCTAAGGACGCCTCAGCGACGTCAGGGTACGACATTGTCGTCAAATGCAGCCTCCTGTACAGCACTTGTGCTGATTTTACTAATATCTGAAACATGAAGGGTTTAAAAATAATTAAGCCTCCACACCACACCACACCTTATAGCAAAATTACAGCTTTCTAGCATTGATAGTCCCTGAGCAAAGCCGCAGACGGACAGACAGACAGACATGGCGAAACTATATAAGGGTTCCTTTTTTGCCATTTTGGCTACGGAACCCTAAAAATAAGCCTTTCGTATTTACACGCATGCACACATACACACTTTCTGTTTTGATCCAACCAATTCTCCTTGTTTTTTTTTTGTCTTTATACTATTAGGTTTATTTGTTTGTTTTTGGCATTTATTGTAACTCTACCTACCCGAGTTTGTTTTAATTTCAACTTAAAAGAGAGAAAGAGGAAAAAACAATATTCTGAAATAAAAACTTTTCTATGCCGAAAGTCTCAAATTATCTCATTATGATTGGTTTTTTGGAATCTTTTTGTATTTTTTATTTCAATTCCAGATTTTTACTTTTACGGTCATCCTGTGAAACCTAAATTGAAAATACAAACCGAAACATAGATGCACAGAAAAACCAGAAAAATAAGACCAACACTGGGAATCGAACCCAGGTCCTCGGCATTCCGTGCCGCGTGCTATACCGCTACACCACTGCTGGTTAACGGCACAGACACGAATTTTCCCTATGCATAACATATCTCATCTATGCATCATATACATATATAGATACGCGGCACGGAATGCCGAGGACCTGGGTTCGATTCCCAGTGTTGGTCTTATTTTTCTGGTTTTTCTGTGCATCTATGTTTCGGTTGGTATTTTCAATTCAAATTATCTCCATACAAAATTGTATCTAAATGAATTCAGCGGTTTAAGTGTGAAGAGGAACCAAACGTCTATATTATCTAAGAACCAAACAGAAGTAAAGATATTAATAAAAATACTCACGTGAACACAGTAGGTTATGTAAAACCCAAAGATAATAGTTAGGACGAGGGACGTCCATAGTCCACACTTCATGTAGGCCTCGTGTATGCCAAGTATACCGCCCCCTAAGCAGCCTTTTATGAGGTGGCCGAACGTTTCTAACACACTATAACAAATGAAATAGATAACTAACAAACTTGTAGTCAAATATACAAAGGAGTGTTGAAAGTTTCTCGATAAGGGCTACAACATAGATGTCGCTAGTGTCGCTGCTTAACGCTGCGTATATTATATATATATATATATATATATAATATATATATGATGTATATATATATATCGATCGAAACGATGCCCCTTAGATGCCGTGTAGAACGCGCGTCTGTGTGAGTGTGTTCGTTTCGATCGACTTGTTCGCAGCTTCCCTACTGCTTTAGCTTATAAGTATATATACTGTGGCTTAAGTGACTGAATGAAAAAAGAAACAAGCTGAGATATGTGGTGCATAGGAGAAATTTGTTTCTGTACTCCTGTTCAGTGGTGGTATAGAGGTAGCACGCAGCACGGCATGCTGAGAACCTTTTTTTTTATTCGACTGGAAGGCAAACGAGCAAGTGGGTCTCCTGGTGTTAAGAGATCACCACCACCCATAAATATCTGCAACACCAGGAACCTGGGTTTGATTCCCAGCGCTGGTCTCTTTTTCTGGTTTTTCTGTGCATCTATGTTTCCGTTTGTATTTTTGAACTAAAACACATTATCAGCATCATATCAGCCGTAGGACTTCCTGTGTTGGATAGAGGCCTCTCCCATGGACCTCTAGTTGTTTTATTTAACCAGGGAAGTAGTCCATCTCGTTGGTGGACGTCCTACGCTGCGCTTGCCGATTCACGGTCTCCACTCGAAAAAATTTCGGCCCCAACGGTCCCAACCTTTCGGTGATTCTGTGTGATGGAATGAATTTGATTTATTGATGACCGACCAAATATAATCAGTCTCCTTCCATACAAACTTGTAAACAGAGTGATTCAGCATTTTTACTCCTTGGTGTGTTAGAATTTGAGTTTCTTTTCAAGCCATTATACCATTCAAATTCAAATGCTGTTTTTCAAACAAAACTTAACATTACAATTATAGCGTACATGATGTATTTAGGTTTGGTTGATCCACAGTCAAACGGTTGATCGAAAACAGAACGCGTTTGTTTTGATTTGTATCTAAGTATAATATCATGGATAATATAAAGGCTAGTGTCCGTATACGGCCGTAATTGACGTCCAAAGTAAAACAATTTGTTTGCGGCTTTGGCGGAATATTTCATTTCGAGTGTGGGGTCAAAAAATTGATTACGCTTAGATGCTCCAGCAATTAGTTTTTGGTGAAATAATTCTTCATAGTTTACGAAAAAATCCTGAAAAAAGGCAGTATTGATAACAGCGCCATCTAACGGGACATTGTTAATGAGCTAAACAGAAGCAACCCCCTTAACATTTTGCTGTTCGAAATTACGTTTGAAATACACCACGAGTTTTTGAGTTTTTACGTTGAAGGAAAACATCTTGAGGAAATCTGCATAACCTATGAAACAATTGAATTATGTGGTTGTCTGTGTGTGTGTCTGCTCAATTGAGTTGTGTGTGTAGCCAATCTGCACTGACTCCACGTGGGAATTACGGCTAGCCCTCTTATTCTGAGGGGAGGCCTGTACTCAACAGTGGGACGTACAAAAGCTGGGATGAACAGTGAATGTAATCAGACTTCGTATAGGTATAGTCAGATTTTCTAAACACTTGGCTATCAGGTCATCTGTTGCTCTTTTTAACCCCTGACGCAAAAAAGGGGTGTTATAAGTTAGACCACTATGTGTGTCAGTCTGTCCGTCTGTCTGTCCTGTCTGTCTGTGTGTCTGTTTGTGGCACCGTAGCTCTTAAACGGGTGGACCGATTTGAATGCGGTTTCTTATTTGAAATCAAGGTTTTTAGCGATGGTTCTTAGATATGTTTCATGAAAATCGGTTTAACCGATTTTGAGACACTGAACTTCTTTTTTTTTAGTGTGTTCAACAGCTACGTAAATGAATCTGCCACACTACACTCCTGACCCGACCTGCTCCCATCCTGACCCCACCTGTTCCCATCCTTACCCGACCTGCTCCCATCCTGAACCGACCTGCTCCCACCCTGACCCGACCTGTTCTCATCCCGACCCGACCTGCTCCCATCCTGACCCGACCTGCTCCCATCCTGGCCCGATCTGCTCCCACCCTGACCCGACCTGTTCTCATCCCGACCTGACCTGCTCCCATCCTGACCCGACCTGCTCCCATCCTGACCCGACCTGCTCCCATCCTGGCCCGATCTGCTCCCATCCTGACCCGACCTGCTCTCATCCTGACCCGATCTGCTCCCATCCTGACCCGACCTGCTTCCACCCTGACCCGACCTGCTCCCATCCTGACCCGACCTGCTCCCATCCTGACCCGACCTGCTCCCATCCTGACCCGACTTGCTCCCATCCTGACCCGACCTGCTCCCATCCTGACCCGACCTGCTCCCATCCTGAACCGACCTGCTCCCATCCTGACCCGCTGCCATCCTGGATGACCCATCCTGTGTGTGCAATGTTTTACAGTTTATTGTACTCACTTTGTAGGCTTCTTAATACTTCTTTCGGCAACAAAGTCGTATGGTTCTTTATCATGGTGGTAAACGAACTTTTTCTTATCATCAATCGGTGGCGGTTGCGGCGGCGGCTTGATCCTTGGATCCACCACCTCCGTCTGTGTGTGGTTATTCTGCGGAAAATAGTACATTGTGCAACAAAAGCATAAAACGAGCCATTATCCCCGAGACGTTCATATAGCCACACGAGCCGGTACGGCTAGGGCGGATAGACACGTCGAGGGGAAAATGGATTTAATGCTCCAATTTTTCACTCTGCTTTGAAAAGCAGAAGTGAACTTCGATGGCGAGGAAATGAAATAGCAACAGTGGAAACAATTGTTCACTTACTATGTACCTTTTATCGTACATGCGTTACTATATAATTAAATTATATATTTTTAATTTTCTTGATCTATTTTGATTGATTTGGTTGATTTTTAGTTTTACCTATATTGAAAATAGAAACCGAAACATAGATGCACAGAAAAACCAGAAAAATAAGACCAACACTGGGAATCGAACCCAGGTCCTCGGTATTCCGTGCCGCGTGCTATACCCCTACACCACTGCTGGTCCACGGGATAGACACGAATTTTTCCTATGCATCACATATCTCAGCTTGTGTACTACTTTGCCCTTAAGCAGTGACATAGCGCCATCTATATTGTTTTAACTCTCAACGAGAAGCCTTCAATATCTCCTTCGGAACATACCGTTCACCCGGACAAGAGATGTCGCTATTAAGCAATCAAATTATGATTGGTTTTTTGGAATCTTTTTGTATTTTTTATTTCAATTCCAAATTTTTACTTTTACGGTCATCCCTTAAGTCACTGCTTAAGGGACAAAGTAGTACACAAGCTGAGATATGTGATGCATAGGAAAAATTCGTGTCTATCCCGTGGACCAGCAGTGGTGTAGGGGTATAGCACGCGGCACGGAATGCCGAGGACCTGGGTTCGATTCCCAGTGTTGGTCTTATTTTTCTGGTTTTTCTGTGCATCTATGTTTCGGTTTCTATTTTCAATTTAGGTTTCACGGGATGACCGTAAAAGTAAAAATTTGGAATTGAAATAAAAAATACAAAAAGATTCCAAAAAACCAATCATAATTTGATTGCTTAATAGCGACATCTCTTGTCCGGGTGAACGGTATGTTCCGAAGGAGATATTGAAGGCTTCTCGTTGAGAGTTAAAACAATATAGATGGCGCTAGGTCACTGCTTAAGGGACAAAGTAGTACACAAGCTGAGATATGTGATGCATAGGAAAAATTCGTGTCTATCCCGTGGACCAGCAGTGGTGTAGGGGTATAGCACGCGGCACGGAATGTCGAGGACCTGGGTTCGATTCCCAGTCTTGGTCTTATTTTTCTGGTTTTTCTGTGCATCTATGTTTCGGTTTCTATTTTCAATTTAGGTTTCACGGGATGACCGTAAAAGTAAAAATTTGGAATTGAAATAAAAAATACAAAAAGATTCCAAAAAACCAATCATAGTTTTACCTATATAAATTAAAAATAATTAAATAAATATATAGAAACTTCTTGTGTGGTTGTTCAAACCCGATTGCTTTGGTCAAGATTTTATTTTATGCACTAGATCATAAAAAGTAATTTTATGTCGCCTAGATACAGCATAAACACGAACTTTACGAGCAAAAGAAGTGAAAAAGTTATTTATTTCATTAATAATATTACATTATTGTGATACACCCTCACCTCCCCTCCTCACCTCCTCACCTCTTTGTGTTATACGCTTCTTTGAAAAATTTGGTCAAGAGCGTGTTGAACACGCCCAAGGTAGGGTTCAGTAGCCATTGAGAAAAAATGAAGTAATAAGTATTTTCCTAAGGATTTGGTAATTTACTTATATGAAATTTTCCAAGTCGTATTTTACAGCTTTAGCTATTTATTCTTATACTAAGTAATAAAATTTTCAAGTAAACTCAGCCATAATAGTTTTTCTTGTAAATTTGATATACTTACCCTGTACCTACTTTTATTGCAAAGTACCTATCATTGTAACCGCTCTTTGATAGAAGTCTTGCAAATTGGATGAATATACCGCTGCCATACATTTAATACGACGCGAGATGTGATAATGACGTGTACAGTCAGCAAAAAAGGTTTACGTGTTAGCTCGGGAGCGTAGCGAGCAAAACGAAGCTTACCAATATTCTAAATGCAAAAGTCTGTATGTTGTATGCAAAACTATATGTGTTTGTTTATTTATTTATTTATTCGATAAATTTTACAGCATTACGTTAGCCAACCAAAATTAGCGTAATGGTTTATTCATGCGAAGCTATGAGTAAGGGCTAGTTCATTATAAAAAACAAAGACAAAATGAAATCTTTTCTTATTGTAATATTAGCTTAGATATTCAAAAACTTAGCTAGATTACATTGATAAGTACTATTTTTTTGTATCATCTTAATTACTATGTAAAATCATACTCATCATATTATTGTAGCTTTAGAAGTGAGTTTTGCGAGTGAGTGAGAAATTATGAAAAAATTAGAAGACTTTTATGAACTTCATCCCACTTTTCGATGTTCGTTAGGATCAACATAGGTTCTTTTTTACCAAAATTGCAAAGCGTAAATAAAAAAAATATATTTTTTGTAATCTTAGGTACCTACACAAGATCAGTATGATTCTTTCTAGACCCTCCTAAACACATGTAAAAAAATCGGTCAAGTGCGAGTGCGAGCGACTCGCGCATAAAGGGTTCCGCACCTCCGTACAATGTTTAAAAACAAATAGTTCCGTAATATTTTTTTTAAAAAAAATCGAATACAAGGTTTTTTTGCTAGCGGCACTTTTTGTCCCTGGTTACCAAAGTACTCGTCAAGACGAATCAAACGAGTCCAAACTCGATGCGGTAGTGTCGTTTATCACAGAGTTCCTATGGTCACCCGCTAGCCTTATCATCAGATCAACTCTATGTCATAATAATATTGCATTGGCATCGGATTTATACATGCGTGTAAATTTTCAACTCAATCGGTTACTTTTTGTTGACTGTACTTGCATTGTCATCATATTATTTGTACATCATGTCTACATATTTGTACCAAATTTGAAGTCGGTACTATTAACTACTGAGGAGTTCCCTCCTACAGAGGCGATTCTGGCAGGACCACCAAGATGTCACTACCAGATTATTATATTGTCTCCAAATTTACATAAGTATGCCAAATTTCAAGTCAATCGGACTACTGAAAGTGGATGAAATTTAGCTTCCAAGATCTGACCCAAAAAAACGATAAATAAATAAATAAACAAACAGGGCAAGCTAAAGAAAAGCTTCTCTTTCTTTCTTACCACAAAATATGTACCTACCATGTTTTTATGCAAATAAATGATTTATGATTTATAATTTAAAAATATCGCCGAAATGTAAGCACCTGTGCAAGTATTTCGAATAAAAAATAATTTGAATTCTCATCCTCTTTGGTTCTGGCTGTTTGCTTCTGAAACCATTGCCCGCTCATTGGATTAAAAAATAATGTCCGTCATGCGCGGTTCATTCGCGGGAAATTCGGCGGATTTCGTATGTTGTGTAATTAAATAATAAGAAGCTCGACTTAGTGTGAATAAATTTTAAACTGTATTATTAACCTTGTAAATAGTGTTAAATACTTAGTATGATTTTTTTTACTGTAAAAAACAATAGGTAAACAAAGTGATTAGTATCGTGCAGATTTGACGAGCGCTCAAAGTTGGCTTCATTGAGGTTTGTGGTTCATAAATTGCTTCATTAATTTTGCAGAAAAACAAATAAATCAGACAGTCACTAATTATATTATCGAAACTTTTATAAAACATCATTAAAATTGCAAACCTAAAGGTAAATATTCAAACGATATAGCTAGCCGTTGCTAGGTGATTCGGCCGCCTTAGCAATGGCTAAATACGCCTAGCAACCAAAAATCGCTTAAAAAAACATGTTTCTTGTATGACGACCCCCTTTAATTTATAACTTTATTTTATTTTTAGTATTTGTTGTTATAGCGGCCACAGTAATACATAATCTGTGAAAATTTCAAGTGTCTAACTTTTACGGCTTAAGAGATAGAGCCCTGTGACAGACGGACGGACGGACAGACAGACAGACAGACAGACAGACAGACAGCGGAGTCTCAGTAATAGGGTCCCGTTGGCACCCTTTGGGTACGGAACCCTAAAAAGACATGTCCCTACGATCATCTTGTGCAATAAATACCTAAGTTAAAATAGGCTCAGGTTTTTTTTAAGATGACTTCTACTAATAATAATTTAACTATGTATTTATACCATGTGTTTTAAGCAATTCAGTTATTTATTCATTAATTCAGAGTTAACATTAAAAAAATATCCAAAAATAAAACGTCCAGCTCCCGTTCTAAAAGCCAGAATAAACAAAATTCATCAAAATAATCCCTCTCCTTGCTGACTGTACGTCTACGAAACGAGGCTTATTTACCACACAATAGAAAATCCTTTTTGTTCAAACAGAGATAATGTATCTCGTTGAAAAATTAAAAACGTCACCGTTATATGGAAAATAATTAACATGCTTTACATTATCTCGTATTGTAAATAGCGTGAAATAAAGTAACTCTGTTTGTCTATTTAGTGTGAGTATTTACGCTGTTTTATCATTTCAAATGATCTCATCAAATCGTCATCAAATACTTTGAAGACTGGAGTTCGCTTCAATCTTTTGTATTTCCAGATCATAGAAACTAGAAGTATAAAAATTGACTAATTTTTAAAGAAGTTTTACTTCAAAATTACGTCGTAAAATACAACCTAAGACTAGATATAGGTATTTCCTGTTAGCTGGACATAAATAAATTTGATATCCAACATTTTTTTTATTCGACTGGAAGGCACACGAGCAAGGGGGTCAACATACCTACATTTACAGAATAACAAAAACATACCTACGTTGGAAGTGCCAAAAATATGTAGGTATATACAAGACTTTACTGCCTGAACATTAAGGTCGTGTATACATACATATTTTTTGCACTTTGGTTGTATTTATATCTTTGTTCCTGACTGTACCTACATAAAATGGGTCGATCAATTTTTCTTATTGTCCCTAACTCGTTGCCATGGTTACGTCCCTGAGATTTTTTTAAAAACTATAACTTTCTATAACATGTTTTTTGTGGTGTGGTTAATTTATCGAGCGCAGGTCTGTACTTACTATTTTGTCGTAGTTACAAGCATAATTATTAATGGACTATCTCCTAAGAACATTATTAAGTATATCCTAATACTTTCTATTTTATATAATAAATGCGAAAGTTCGTGTGTGTGTGTTTGTGTGTCCCAGCTGGACTTCTGGAATAACAATAGGCTATTTTTTTATCCCGATGTCCCCACGGGTAGGGATAAAATCTTGAAATTTCAACCACTGGGTTAAGAGTCATGAAATTTTGTACAGTACACACACACACACACACACACACACACACACACACACGAACTTTCGCATTTATAATATAAAATAGAACTTTTATGAACTTTAATGGGGTACGCAGAGCACAAGAAACGTTACCGCTTCGGAGCCACTTTTAGCAACTTTAGGTTTAAAATTTGAGAAAAACTAGTTCTCCAAACAAATTTTAATAATTTATGCCGTCGCTATCGAGTAGGTGCGGGCACTGTAGTGTACTCATGGTAGTGGCGCAGAAAAAAATTACCTAAAAATCATTAATTCACTACGTGAGAAAAAACTTGTCAAAATTATGCACTACTATGTGTATTTTTGATACTACCTCAAACTGTAACCAGACGAAGATTTAATTGCTGTGAACAGATGTCAAATCACATTGTTAATTTAGAATTAACTACCAGAGCGTAATTAATTTCTGAAATATTTCGGAGAAGCAATGTAATGCGTACAATAATTTGATACGTGAGATTTTGATGAATTAAATGTCATTGACGAGAGAGAAGCGTTCTGTGACAGCTGTCACGTTAACAAGTGCGACGTTTTGAATAAAAACAAAATAGTGATACATTGCGTGCTAATTAATTTTGTAAGGAAAATAATAAGTAATTTTTTTTTACTAAATCATAATAAAATGTGATTATTAGGGCCTTCACTAACTGCTCTTAAAGTTTGAGGTTGTAAAAATACATGCTGTATAAGTGTCGTTATAAAAAATACAATTAGCTAAAGTAGGTAAATAAAATAAATGAAACAGGTTCAATCACTGCCATTAATAAAATGATGAAGATTACTCACATGAGACGGAGTTAGTTCCATTTTATCTTCAAAACACAACCTTCTTTGTCGTGCTTCTTGTCTCTATTAAGTGTCTCGAGGCATTTGCATGCACTGCGACCTTGTGGAGTATAGTCGACCGGAGTTTAGAGATATAAAAAAAATTGTGATAGTTTTAGATCTTTTAAACAAATAATTTATTTATTTCATTCTCATTACATTACTTGGGTATATAAGAACAATTCATTAAATTACTTATCTAGCCATAGAGTATAAGCCACAAAAAAGTACTACTAATCCACAACAAGTTTCCTCAGGTAACTTAAGCTATAAACAAGAATAGAAATACACATCTAACAGATCTTCAGATCTTTTTAACATCTGTCGCAAAAAGAATGCAGTTATAAGCTTGACACTAATGTCTGTCTGTGTGTCTATCAGTCTCTCTGTGGCATCGTAGCCCTCAAACGGATGGACCGATTTCGATGCGATTTTTTAACATGAAACTGAGTTTCCTTGGGGTGTTTCTTAGCCATATTTTTATTACAATCGGTTCAGCTATTTTTGAGATATTAAACTTTGGAATGAATGTCCGGAGTTTTTAATTTATGCTAACTTACTCGTAGTTAGGATACTTAACTTAAAATGAGTGATGTGTTGTCTGTTTTTATGTTAGTTTGTTTGAGTAAGTCCACGCCTGTATTCCCAAATGGGGTAGGCAGAGCACACGAAACGTTACCGCTTCGGAGCCACTTTTAGCAATTTTAGGTTCTAAGTTTGACGAAAATGGTACAATAGTGACAGGTTGCCAGCGGGAACGGTAATACCTTAACCTACTCAAAAACTCAAAACTCAAAATCATTTATTTGCTTTGAAACAATACAAAAATACTGGATCAAACCCTGTAAGGAGTAAGGGCACTGCAATAAGGTAATTAATTAATAATTACTAGCCTTAATCTTATGAGCGCAGATGTGGATCTATATCCTCAGTCGCCTCTTACGACGTCCACGGAAGAAATGAAGAGGTGTAATTCTTACACCACACAAGTATTATACATTGTTATATTTTTGTTATACACATGTGTTATATTTGTTCCTTCCATAATTAGTTTTAAGAAAAATATTAGATTTATCTATAAAAATGTTCCTGACTGTACATTGAGTTAAATATCAATGTTTCCATTGATTTAACAGGTCCCTATTAAAATGTTCGTCAGGTTTTAAATTTAGTATTGACATATAAATACATAAAAATTGTTACAGATTCTCTTTAAGTTGCAATTTATAATGCAGGTCAATAACCTTAGTCAGTTATATTTATTGGTTTGTATCGATATAACGCAACACTGCACTCTGATAATACCGACATGGCACGGATAATACCGACATGGATATACCGACCCGATATTTCGTGTACACGCCCATAAAACTGGTGTCAAACTGACAAGAGTTTTTATGGGCGTGTACACGATATATGTCGGTATTTCCATGTCGGTATTGTAACTAACTAAACTAACTAATTTGGCTCAGTGACCCAAAGAGGGTCTTGGCCTCCGAAACGAGAGCATGCCATCTGTCCCGATCGTGCGCAGCCTCTTGCCAGTCGTCGACTTGAAGACGTCGCAGATCCGCCTGGACACTGTCCTCCCAGCGGTACCTGGGTCGCCCAACCGGGCGGCGACCAGTCGGTCGTCCCACGTACGCTCTCTTGGCAGCCCGATCCTCTCAAAAATCAAGTCACCCCCAAAAATTTCTGAATGAGTGGGATAGAAGATGTTTGTTCCTTGTGGAGTACTTTCGCATTTATAATAGCGATAAGGATAGTATGAGAGTAAAGATGCTAGCATCACAATGACATCATCATCTCATCCCAACCTATACTTGTAAGTTCTACCTACTACTGGGCACAGGCTTCCTCTCAGAGTGAGCGGGCTTGGACCGTAGTTCCCACGTGGGCCCAGTGCGGATTGAGAACTTCACACACACCATTGATTTTCTTTGCAGGTTTTTGCACATTTCCTCCCGATTTTTCCTTCACTATAAAGCTCATGGTAAATTTCAAATATAATTCAACACATGGATTTCGAAATACTATAAACTAACCAATAAATAGTTGGAAACCGACCGACATTGTCACTTCATTCAATATCTTAAAAACGGCTGAACCAATTTTGATAAAAATGTCTACGAACCATCGCCAAAAATCGTTCTTTCAAATAAAAAAAAACCGTATTGAAATTGGTTCACCTGTTTAAGAGCTACGGTGCCACAGACAGTCACATAGCGGTCAAACTTATGAGACTCCTCTTTTTGTATCGGTGGTTATAAAGGTACGAGCATGGATTTGAACCCACGACCCTCTGCTTGTGAGGCCACAGGTCAAACTAGTGACATAGCTGTTAGCAACTAGACCTGAAAATAACTGACATATATAATTGGAACCATGCAAGAACTAAATATAGTATCAATATTGGTTTCAATGATATTGAGTGTCATATTGTGATTGTACCAATGGGCATCACTTGAGGCAATTTCGAGACGATGGAAACTAGCCATTGGCAAATTGGACGTGTCGGAAAGTTAAACTCGGTTCAAATGGTTTATTTCGGGATAACGCACCTGTGATACCGCTCGTGTAGCGGGTGTTATTGCGTGGCGGTGATTGCTTGTGATGATTGTTTGTGGTGGTTGTTTGAGGTGATTGCTACCTATTTGCAAGCTTACATACGTACTCCTGTGCTGTATTGTACTATTTTATCTTGTATTGCTTATATTGTTGTCTGGTATTTTTTTTACTGTTGGTAATTAAATAATTTTCTTTCTTTCTTTCTTTCTTTCTTGTTATCATTAGACCCGCATGGTTTTCCTTCTTTTATAATTTCGCGTTTGGGCCATTATAGCCCCTGCTAAACTCGAAACTCGATACCATTGATTTGTATTAATACTTGTTCGAGTTAGGCGGGCGAATCGAGTACTCAGTATCGAGTATCGCTTTTAAAATTATGGATACTAATTCGGTATTGAAAGTATCAGTCGAACCTTGATTTCCCATCACTAAAATCTTGCTTGTGACGTCATCGTGCGTACAAAAATTCGACACGCTAGGTATTCTATTCATACTGTTTGAAGCGCTCTTTTCGTCTATCTAGATAATAGGCCTATGGATATAACAACTGGTAACGTTTTGAATATTAAACTACCGTGAGACACTCATATTTAATAAAAAAAACGGCTAAGAGTGTGTCGGACATGCCTGAAATTGGGTTCCGTAGCCATTACGAAAAAAATTAAGTAATTTTTTTCTAAGGATTTCATATTATGTACGGAATATGCCAAGTTTATGTATATTTTATACCTTAGGCTGCTGTTTACTCTTAAATTACTAATATTCTCAAGAAAACCTAACCGTTATAGTTACCATCGTGAATTTTTTCAAAATTTTCCACCCACCCGTTTAGATTTTATAGGGGGAAAGGGAGGAGACGCTCGATTTTGATGAGAATTTGCAATTTAAAGTTGAATATTTTGCAAACAGATCACTGAATCGAAAAATCGTTTTAAAAGACCTATCCAATGATACCCCACGGGAAGGTCCAAGAAGTAAACTGTCTCCATACCAAAATACATCTAAATCAGTTTAGGCGTTATTGCACGATTTAGCTGCAAACATACAAACATCTTTACAAATTGACGCATTTATAATATTAGTAGGATACGATGAATCGTATCTTAGATTCGACGATATTCATGTTGCACTTTTAAGAAGGCACTAAAAATATTGATACCTAAAGGAAAAAAAACAAGTTTTATTGATTATCCTTAAGGAAAATGATCTAATCGGGTCTCAGAAGCTATAAACACTTTTTGATGGAATTAGAAAAAACATGCCTTAAAAAAACTAGCCAAGAGCGTGTCGGACACGCTCGAAATAGGGTTCTGTAGTCATTACAAAAAAATTAACAATTTTATACGACTGGAAGTGGAAGGCAAACGAACAAGTGGGTCTCCTGGTGGTAAGAGATCACCACCGCCCATAAACATCTGCAACACCAGGGGTATTGCAGATGCGTTGCTAACCTAGAGGCCTAAGTTGGAATACCTCAAGTGCCAGTAATTTCACCGGCTGTCTTACTCTCCGCGCCGAAACACAACAGTGCAAGCACTGCTGCTTCACGGCAGGATTAGCGAAACAGATGGTGGTAGCAATCCGGGCGGACTTTGCACAAGGTCCTACCACCTGCAGGCAGTATACATTTTTTATATTCCTTATGATGAAATTTACTTTCAAACTACTAATAATTCTCAGGCAAACTTAGCCATTATAGTTTTCCTTGTAGGTTTGATACCTATACCTATACTTACTACCATCCTAAATTTTTTGTAATTTTTTCACCCACCGGTGTAGATTTTAGATTATGCTCGATTTTTATGAAAATTAGCATTTTAAAGTTGATTATTTTGCAAACAAATCACTGAATCGAAAAATCGTGTTAGCAACCCCCTAATGGTTTTAAAAGACCTATCCAACGATACCCCACACTATAACGTTATTTAAGTCTATGGTGGGATCTCTAAAAAAAAATATTTTTTATTTTTTATTGTACCATTTTGTCGGCATAGTTTACACATACCTACTCGTATATTCGTGCAAAATTACAGTTTTCTAACATTAATAGTATCTGAGCCAAGCCGCGGACGAACGGACAGACAGACAGACAGACTATAAGGGTGAACTATAAGGGTTCCGTTTTTGCCATTTTGGCTACGGAACCCTAAAAAGCTTTAATAACAACTAGAAAGGAAAAATAAGTTTAGTAAATGCCGCATAAGAAGTAGCCTTTAGTTTGGATCAAAATAGCAATTTTATTTTGGAATGCAATTTTCTTTTGCAGGTGGTAGGACCTTGTGCAAGGTCGGCCCGGATTGCTACCACCATCTTGCTCGCTAATCCTGCCGTGAAACAGTAGTGCTTGCTCTGTTGTGTTTCGGCGTGGAGAGTAAGACAGTCGGTGAAATTACTGGCGCTTGAGGTATCCCATCTTAGGCCTCTTTTAGCAATGCATCTGAAGTACCCCTGATGTTACAGATGTTTTTGGGCGGTGGTGATCTCTTACCATCAGTTCCCACTTGCTCGTTTGCCATCCAGTCCAATAAAAATAATGCAGACGGTCCAAATTATGAAAAACGTCTTTGATCTCATAATAAGGAAAAATAAAAAAAATTAAGATAACTTCTTGTTAATTTGTTTTAGTTTGTCAAGTTTTCCAATAGATAAGTCATAATCATAAAATGTTTAAGCTAGTAGGTATTGTACTGTATTGTAACTCTTTATTGTACATAAAACATATGAAAATTACAATTAATTCATTAGGTAATAGTAAAACAATTCTCACAGCTCGTTAAGGAAAAATCTGAGAATTGTTAAACTATAAAGTAAGTAGGTACAGATCGCGTCAGAGAAAAGGAACCCCCCTTTGGTAATGATATCAAAGCGTTCAATATTTTTGTCATGTTACGTAGGAAGCCAGTTGGTCTAGTGGATAGATAGTTGGCTTCGACCTGCCTCGTCATACTAAGGTTCTCAGTTCAAACCACTGCGGCTGAGATCTTTTTGTTTTTGTTTTTTGTTTTTATTAATCACTTGCCGTTGATTAATATTAGAGATCTTTGTTAAAGTAGGCATGAGGTATAAAAAAAGATAGGCATGTTGCAAACGTAATATTTGTTTATTTATCCATAGATTTCGGGGTCAGTAGGTATAGGCATACAGTTTTCAATCTGTGTTAAAATATGATTATTTACTTAGGTTTTGAATTCAACTAAATTTACTAATAGAACACTTGCTTTCGCATACATCATATTAATTTATAAAAACAACACTTATTTTAGATTGTTAACATTAATTTGTCGCTGTGATTACTGAGAAAGAACCAACATGCTCAACTATTATAGTATAGCAATTTACATCTTTCTCTTTTATCACAGTTTCTGATAACCTTTTTGACACAACACATTAAAAACAATACCTATGTGAGGTCAGATGGTGCATCATTAACAAATGACTCGTCAACAAGGGTAATTTGACTGATCATAATAAAGGTCTGTTTATTATTGATCAACTACGAAATAACAATAATAGGAATTATAACACTTAATAGGAATTTTAATACTTGCTCTTTCGTTCTAATGCTGTTTTATTGGTTAGTAATTAATGTTCCTTTTAGTAACGGAGAGGATAGCTCTCACTGTCTTTTACTTCTTGAAGCCGTGTTTTCATGCTCGAAACCACTTTGAAACATGTATCACTATTACACAACAGTTCCCATGTTTGATTTACCTCATTATCCAAATTCTTATTAGATCTTATCTCACTGGAGTCCCAATTCAATACCATCTGACCCCACAAGTTTTCTATTGGATTTAGGTCCGGACTTTTATTATGTTTTTTTGGTAATTTAGCCAGTCTCTGACGATTTTGGACTTATGCACTGAAGAATTATCGTGAACCAGGTAAATTTGTCCTTCAGGATAAGCCACACGCACTGACGGCAGCATTACGTCCTTTAACACTTCAAGATATCGCTCACTCTTCATGCGGCCGCCTATTTCCACTAGCTCGCCTGGTCCCATTGAAGACATCCATCCCCAGTAGGTAACCTAAAACATTCAAACCTTTTAAAATATGTTGCAACATGGTGATCTAAGAAAACTTCAAAATAATATTAAATACACGCCTTGAACGTATCCTTACTTAATATAATATTATAAATGCGAAAGTAACTCTGTCTGTCTGTCTGTCGGTCTGTCTGTCTGTCTGTCTGTCTGTCTGTTACGCTTTCACGTTAAAACCGCTGAACCAATTTTGATGAAATTTGGTATAGAGATAGCTTAAGCCCCAAGGATCAACATAGGATACTTTTTGTTCCAGTAGAGGGCGCCACCGCGCGATAACCTAGGTCCGCGCAGGCGAAGTCGCGGGCATATGCTAGTAATATTATAAATGCGAAAATAACTCTGTCTGTCGGTCTGTCTGCCTTTCTGTTACGCTTTCACGTCGAAACCGCTGAACTGAATTTGATGAAATTTGGTATAGCCCTAAGGATCAACATAAGAATACTTTTTATTCAGGTAGAGGACGCCACCGCGCAATAACCTAGGTCCGCGCAGACGATGTCGCGGGCATAAGCTAGTTTTAAATAAATGTGTTAATTACACAAAAATTGTAAAAAGATTTTATTATTATTTACCTAGTGTTAATCGCCTGCTTGTTCTGAGATCTAACACGTTGTTGGTGGTATACCTCTCCCCGCTCCCGACTTCATCTCCACAAAATTTTTCGGCCATCCATGTCTGACTTAAAGCACTTTTCGTCCGTAAATATAACTATTTCGTTTTCCCAGTCGAAATTTAAGTAACGAGTGCCAAAGTTTACTCTGTTGGTGCGGTGATCGTCAGTAAGCTTAATTTTTCTGGCCGGATTATAATTATGGATATTCGCCGCGTGTAGCTAGTTATCGTCGAACTGTTCTGAGAGACACCCAAAAGTTTCAGATCACACATTTCACATAACCCGTCGCTTGATACCTTTGCTTTGTATCGATCTGTTTTTCTCTGTAGGTATAAAAGAAAACAATAATATTAGAAATACATACATGAAAAGTGCAATTGGTCAGAAATATTTCAACAATAAATATTATTATTTCAAACTTACCGTTACGTTCATATCCCGTTCTATTTTCTTTATAAAATATGTTATTTTTGTTCCCAGAGAACAACAATTATAGCCTTCAAAAAAGTTGTTAATCGAAATAATAAAAGCTTTTCGTGAACTTAATTAATCGGACAATATTACAACGTGGAGATATTCACACAAGGAGATCGACACGAAACGTAACGATTTGTAAATTTCGTTAAAAATTTACCCTCAGGTTAGTAAATGGGACTCATAAAGTGTATTATCCTACATTCAACCTTAAGTAGCAGTTTAATACAGCAGTCTTCGATAATTCTCTGAAGTAACAATAAGGTAGTGCAACAATCGGCAATAAACGTACTCTATCTGTTCATATCTATACGCATTAGCTAGAACAGGATGCAAAGATTAAGTAAATATCTGCCACCCTCAAAGTCTCAATACGAAAAACAAAGTTAGAACTCAGTATATCTACAGTCGCTGCTTCTTTGAAAGTCGCTATTTACTGTGCGATAAGGTTGTCTTTGCTTTGGCGCTTGGTGCATATTTACTGAATACTAATGACAATATCACGCAACTAGCAACTATTAATTTTGCAACCATCGTCAGGTATTGAAATGGCCTAGCGGTAAATCGAAGTGTTCGACCTGTGCGCTGCTCGCAGTGAACCGAGTTCGATTCCGAGGATTTCGATGGGGGAAATTTGTTACATTTAAAAGAGATATTTTTGATAGTTGTCATTCACCGCTTGGTGAAAATGGACTGTGAATGTGAATGTAACTTGCAATGCGAGTATTGAATGTTATAAGAATTATGAGTTGATGTCCGCTCGTGGAATAACAATAAAACAATTGTTACCTACACAATTCGGATCGTATTCGAATATTATTACTAATAGGCCGGCAGGAGTACATTATTTAGAGGTGACAGGTTTCAAGAATTCTAAAGTTTCTTATTTTTTGCCTGTGGGTACAGTTGTACCTATAAAGCTTATTATGGCGTTTTGTGTCATTTTTGTCGCCTGCATTTTCAGCAATTCGAAGATTTTTGGTTGTTTTTTTTTTCTTTGAATAAATCTCCCAAAATAAATTTAAAGTTCAAAATAATTATGGCATCATATCTAGGATAGCCCTTGGAGTCTGTAAACCAAAGTTGTGTCATTTTCGTCCAGTGCAAACTGTTATAAAGTCAGTATGTAAAAAAAGTGTGAAAAAAAAATTACAGTTTATGAAATATTTATTTCCTATTTCAGATTACTTACATACGCCCATTAAAAAAAATTGTGTCAAATTAGACCACGCAATTTTAAGATTTCAAATTATTTTGTTTTCTTAACCTACAAATGCTTTAAAAAAATATTACAGTTATTACAGTTCACATATTCTATATCATAAATGCATGATAAATCGACATTGTAAATTTGTGTCATTTTCGCCCACGATATTTAAAGGAATAAAACATAAAAACAAATTGTTGTGGTCGAAACGTGCAGACGCGGCCGAGCGGCGGCGGACGGGGGCCACGCACGGGTGTTTACGCGCGCAAACACGTTCGTTCGGTACGATTTCATGTATGGGAAGCGTTCATATTAGATAATACAGGTATTGTCGTGGTATGGAAGTAGGCATTTGCTGGCTGAGTGAGAGTATTAAACGAACGAACTTGCGACTCCGTTTAACTATACAAAGCCAGCAATCGCTATACCAGCCGAGACTAATATAAACATTTTCTCAAAATTTATAAAAAACTGCATGTGTATTTTTCCATCGAAAACACCAAGAACTATTTCAGATGGGTACATTAAAAAAAGTCCGAGATTCTAACAAAATAACTGATACCTATAACCAGATTGAGTTGGCTGTAGGTATAGTCCGCGCCGCCCGCGACAAACTTTTAGCTCGCTCTCAACATAAGACGATTGTCGTCCCAGTAGCGCGTTATCGGTATCTGCGGGATGTGAGCAGGTAGGGACGGGAGAGTACACCCACATTGCGCCTCACCGCGCTCGCCATGTTTATTCGTGCGCCTGTGTGCGCCGAGTGCTTCTAAGCAACACACGTTTGGTTCATGAGTGGAAACTACAGTCGCCGCGAGTATATTTTATTTTTTGCGTCGCGAGTTTGATTTTTGTTATTGTTCATTTTGTTATTGTTCATTGTTGTGTTACTGTTTTAAGTACTTAGTTGATTTTTAGGGTTCCGGAGCCAAAATGGCAAAAACGGAACCCTTATAGTTTCGCCATGTCTGTCTGTCTGTCTGTCTGTCTGTCTGTCTGTATGTCTGTCCGTCTGTCTGTCTGTCTGTCTGTCTGTCCGTCCGCGGCTTTGCTCAGAGACTATCAATGCTAGAAAGCTGTTATTTTGCACGGATATATAAGTAAACTTAGACTATATACAACACTAGACCGAGCCTCAGTAAGAAACAATGCGATTGAAAACGTCCACACTTTTTCTTGTTTGTGTGCGTGGCGACCACGTGACAGCTTCATCTTTACACTCGAGTCAGAGAGAGTATACTTTATACTTTACGCTGCTATTTACTCATAGACTACTAATAATTCTCAAGCAAACTTAGCCGTTATAGTTTTCTTTGGAAGTTTGATATACTGATTAGCATCCTGTTTTTTTTTTCAAATTTTTCCACCCACCGGTTTAGATTTTAGAGGGGGGGGGGGGGGCGCTCGATTTTAATGAAAATTTTCACTTTAAAGTTGAATATTTCGCAAACAAATTACTAAATCGAAAAATCTTTTGAAATGCTCGGAGCATATGACAGCTGATTTTGCAGGCAGCCAAAGGTTTTCTTCCCGACTTTTTCTTATAATGTCCACCCATGCCTTTTTAATTTTAACTACAGGATCTATAGGTATTCTGAAGACAGATAAAAAGTATGAATCAAATTGCATATGGTAGTTCAGTATATCAAACTAAATATATTATCTTTCATAATCTTGAATTTATATTCATCTTATGAACGTTTATACGAAACACTTGACTTTTTGCGAATTCAGTATTGATTGCATTATTAAATTCCAGTTTTTATGACCTAAACACCCACATTATATGTATTTGTTTACAGCTTACTTATCAATCTCAAATAAATACAGAATAAAAGAAAGCTCAATAAGATGGTGCAAATATTCATTAAAATATCAAAGAACATTAATTAGATTCGTCATTTTCTCAAATAGATTAAAAATAAAAACTGTTCAGGTTGATGCGTGAAATCGATATATTTCGATTTTGTGCCCAATACAAACTTTTCAATACGATTTTGACTGAATTGTGGGGAATTTTGCACTGGAAACTGGTAACACCTATAAAAAATGTCAAACAATACTAACCTAAATAATTTAATCTTTTCTTACGAAATTTTATGGATTCTCGAGTACTTACCAATGGAAAATCACGTTATTAGGATTTTTAATCCTGCCTTTATAATTGCGGCACACTTTTATAGCACATTTGGTCATATTTCGGCACTTTTGTATTGCGCGCTCCGCATACGTCACCTACGGTGTCACAATGCAGACTGAGGGGGGGAAAATGACTTATAAGCCAACAGTTGGCTTATATTTTTTGGGGACGTTTTCGTGCCGCCTACGGTCCATCTAGTGTTGTATATAATCTAAGTAAGTAAACTATGTCGACAAAATCGTACAATTAAAAATTCAAAAACAATTTTTTTTAGGGTACCTCCCATAGACGTAAAGTGGCGGTGATTTTTTTTTCTCATCCAACCCTATAGTGTGGGGTATCGTTGGATAGGTATTTTAAAACCATTAGGGGTTTGCTAAAACGATTTTTCGATTCAGTAAAGCGTTTGCGAAATATTCAACTTTAAAGTGCAAATTTTCATTAAAATCGAGCGTCACCCCCTCTAAAATCTAAACCGGTGGGTGGAAAAATTTAAAAATATTCAGGATGGTAGTTAGTATATCAAACTTCCAAGAAAAACTATAACGGCTAAGTTTGCTTGAGAATTATTGGTAGTTTAAGAATAAATAGCAGCCTAGGGTATAAAAATTAACCGACTACAAAAAACCATGAAAATATTTTTCTACAAGTCTGAAGTCGGTCGGTGCCTCAGCACGAGCCAGCAGGAGTGATTGAAGCCCAATATTAAGTGCGTAGGTGAGATAGATGACTATAGGTCCACTCCTGCTGGCTCGTGCTGAGGCACCGACCGACTTCAGACTGGTAGAAAATTATTTTCGTGGTTTTTTGTAGTCGGTTCAATTTGTAGTTATAATTTTTTTTCACGCTATTTAGTATAAAGGATCTAAGATACAATAGTTTAATTTCAACTGCCCGCCACCTTCTACGAAAAATTGCTCTTTCCGATGCAGAGACGTTCATTATTGAGGAGTTCTGGTGCTTCACCACCTACTCCATTTCACCATATGCATTACGAGGAGCATAAATTGCTTAGCCATTATGTTAAAGTAATTGAAATTCAACCCATGAAATACTTGTTATCGAGTAGTAACTCCTATGGTCAACTGTGGTCTTCATCATCAGTTTCGCTTCACCAAATGATGATTTTCAAAAGCAAATGCACGAGTTGCTACAAAATATATCAAAATTACCATAGGAGTTCCCACAAAATTTGAAGAGTTCCCTCGATTTCCTTAGGATCCAATCATCAGATCCTGATTTAGTGCTTATGGGACTTAATTGAAACCATTCCTAGACGAACGCAAAAAAAAATATTACAAATCGGTTCACAAATGACGGAGTTCTGAGTTCTTTTTTTATTGGATAGCCTTGAAATCGATATTATATAAATTTGGAAAAAAAACCCTTTTACCCCAAGGGTGGGAAAAAAGGTATAAAATAAAAACTAATTTGTCGATAAAAATAACTAATTTCTTAAAAAGCAAGTGCTATATTATGTTAAAATTGAGAAAAATCGTAAAAACGAATGCGATCCAAACTTAAAAGAAAAAAAAAGCCATAAAACAATAATAAAACCAAGAAAAAGATCAAGTCTAATTAATTATGTGTCGACTGAGATTTGAACCCGGGATCTATGCTTTGAAAGGCAAAGGAATGTCAATGGTGCCACGACGTGCCTTGACTATGTGTTCGAAATTAGCCTTCATTTAGTTTTTGCTATGTGTCAGACGGTTTGACTTTGATTCTGCTGAAAAGTAAAATAAGAGTTAGATGCATATTCTGTCAAATTTGATTGAAGAGAAAAACATGAGACAGATGTATGTGATGACAAGTCTGTACTGTTTTCGATGATTGTCATATCGCTTACCTGAAATAACTTCGACCATAGCTATATACTTTTAACGTCTATTTTTCCATGTTGCTCAGATATATTTGATATGTTGAGTGCTTAGATATCAGTGATTTTTTGACAGCTAAGGTATCAATGACTTGTTAGGAGTGTAGAAATTAACGAATATCGACTGTTTAGGTATTTTTGACACATTGAGCGCTCACAAGTAAATACTACCATGACAGTCAACAACTTTTTGACAATTTAAACGTTTACCTCTCTTTGAGCGCCTAAAGTGTATAGCGACTTCTGATGCTGACTGTACTTTAAAAAATACAACATACTTTAGTTTCTGTTAACCTTAGCGGTCCCCCGACACCGACGACGCTTAGATAAAAAGAATATTACTAGGTACTTATACTAAATTAACTTAGGCTAATTTTGCGGGAAATCAGCATAGTCCCAGCGGGATAGGGATAAACGAATTGTTCGCAGATGAAGTCGCGGGCAACAGCTAGGTAGTGCATAATTATTTTTTACTTTTTAGTTGTCGTTTTTTGGCGGCTTTTTTTGTCGGGGGTTTTTAAAATTTTTAATTTTATTTTTTTTATTAAATTAAATATACACAACTGGGTGGTCTGGAAGCGATGAAACAAAACAAAACACGGCGCGTTGGACCTTCTGGCATGTACGGCTGATAACTAGGTACTCGACTGCGCGGAGCGCGGAACGTTGGAAAGTGACGTCACACGCTGTCACGTGGCTGTTGGCGGGACGCGATATTTATGCGAACTTTGAATGCGGATAAAATCATAACTACTTGGTATTTTTCAATGAAATAAAAACAAATGTATTTGTGAACATAAAAGGTTTACTGGAACAAAGCTTTCAAGTGATTTTGCACACCTATTAACATTCTTCAATAGATTACGCGTGTGACACCGCGGGTAATATAAACAAACGGACGCTGTCAGCCGGCGCCCCCTCCCCCCTGCACACGATGTGCTCTTCCCCGCGCTCGGCATTCGTTCGAAGTAAGTACCTACTTTTTATTTTTTTCAAATAATGAGAATCCGTGGATGAAAATGACACAATTTATGAATAGTGTTTTTTTACACCGTTAATAATCAAAATACGTAAACTCTAAAAACTTGAATTTTCTTTTGTGGGTTTTACAGGGTATTGTATTAAAAAAATTAAATATTTATAAATACCGTGGATGAATGTGACACAAAATATTTTGGATAACAGATATCAGTATTCTTAAACGTCTGACATCTTTTTAACAAACTGTAATATTCTTTTAGAGTTAGTTCGGCGACATTTTAGGTACTGGTTAAAAATCAGGATTCCCGTGGACAGATATGACACAAAATGCTTATGTACATCAGTTACTGCTCAGATATTAATAAGAAAGTAAAATTTTCGTCTCTAATTTTTTTTTCATCCTGTACTAATGAAAAACACTAATACCTAAATTTCTACTTATGCAGGTACCCAAAATGACACAATTTTTTGTATTAGGTTGGGCAAATGCTCCCGAAGCTATATGCGAAAAATAAAAAACTTTAATATTTTTTAAACTTCAAAACGTATTGCTACGGGTCTATAAGGTTCTCTTGTCTCACTCACACCACCGAAGATCGTATCAATTCAAATGTGGTTAAAAAAATATAAATGATCAATATCTTTTTTTTTTCAACTTATTTAAATGATCAGAAAAATACTACAAAAAAATAAATAAACCAAAAACATAAATAAAACAAAAAGTGGATTTGAACCCGAGCCCTCCTTTTGAAGCACTTGTCTCAGAGCTCGCGATAGTTAACCGCAAGGCCAGACTGATCTGTCACGTGTCACACAGAGGGGTTCCTTTTCTCTGACGCGATCTGTACCTACCTGTCACATAAAAACAACTTCTCATCCGACTCGCACTTGACCTGATTTTTTCCTAATTCTTAAAAAATACCACTAGATATCTAGCTTCTACCCGCGAATTCGCACTGTGAAATGTTCCTAACATAGCTAGTTTGATAAAAATTACGTGATTTTACAAAATTTTCATGGTAATCCCTAAAAATTACATAGCGGTTTTCATTTACATTTATCATTGGAAAATTTCACGGCTCTAGACTTAGTTTAAGTTTAAGAATGTTGGATGTTTTGCAAAGTGCCGATTTGTAGGAATACCGGTACAAAAACTAGATTTTAACCGCGGCTTCGCACGCGTAAACTGTTCGGTCGGGTACAATTCAATTTCCGGGATATTACAAAACACCCCGGGAATTCCCAAAACTTATATCGTGATCGTTGTCTTCATCGAGGTTGTGTTAAGAACAACCTGTCCAAAATTTCAAGTCTAAACGCAGCGTTTGATATTTCAAGATTTTATCCCTATACCGTAGGAATACCGGGATAAAAATACAAACTTTGGAACATAGAACCTCCTCCTTTTTTTGAAGTCGGTTAAAAAGTAGCCATTGTGAAGCTATATGTTATTGCAGAGGTCCAGCTACCTACATACCAAATTTCGTGACTCTAAGCCCAGCGGGTGTTTTGAGATTTTATTCCTATCCCGTGGAAATATCGGGATCAAAAGTGTCCTATATTTTAATCCAGGTTATTAACTAACTTTTTGGCTTATCCAAATCCGTCCAGCCGTTTCAGCGTGAAGAAGTAACAAACATACTCACTCACTCACAAACTTTCGCGTTTATATTATTAGTAGGATAGAATTAGTAGGATATAATTATAAAAAAAAAATACCAACAATGTATACTACTAATGTATGGATCTTTGTTATCTGAGTAAATAAATAAATTATTATTATTATTATTGTTTATACAGTGTAGATATTATCAATTGTTGTTCTATATCCTTGGAGCGGCACCCGAATAAAACATAGGCTATTTTTTATTCCGATATTCCCACGGGATAGTGATAAAAACCTTATTCTTAGACTCGTGAAATTTCACATGATTGTTTTTAATGTAACGACACTGAAAACCACGATTTAATTTTCGGGAATTCCAACGGGAATTTTTTAAAATCACGAAATTTTAATTCAGCTGCTGGATCTAATGATTAACGTGAGCGAAGCCGGGGGTAAACACTAGTTTGTAATAGTAGAATTTCATTTACCTATCGCTAGTCGCTACACAGCGTCTTTTTGCGTTCTTAGAGTAAAAAAAAACCACTGGTTTCAGTTAGTAGGTAACAAAATACTCGTGGCATGAAATTGAAGCAAGGTCGTATCGGTCGTTTGTCTTAATTCTCCATTTAATTTGGTCAGCAGTGTCACGAACGAAGTTATTACACCATTATTTAGAACACTAACGACAAATAATAAAATTATTTATAAAAAATAATAATTATAAGAATAATATTTTTTACCAAATTATTATCTTTATTTAACTGAGGCTTTGTACATAGGTTGGAAATATCCTAATCACCATGTTCCATTCACTTTGTCCAGAAGTTAACGACACGATTAGAAAAGAAAGAATGAAAGAAAATAATTTATTTATAACAGCAGTGACAAATTATATAGGTTAGAATAAGTAAATAAATAATTAGAGTTGCCTTTATATAACGGCAACACAACACACCACGCTAATACAAAACAACACAATATAAATTTAATACTAATACAATTAAACAAATACAATTTATGGCTACTTGATGGAAACACATAAATAAATAAATAAATAATAAATATCACGGGACAATTCACACCAATTGACCTAGTCCCAAAGTAAGCTTAGTAAAGCTTGTGTTATGGGTACTAAGCAACGGATAAACATAATTATATAGATAGATACATACTTAAATACATATTAAACACCCAAGACCCGAGAACAAACATTCGTATTTTTCATACAAATATCTGCCCCGACACGGGAATCGAACCCGGGACCTCAAGCTTCGTAGTTAGGGTCACTAACCACTAGGCCATCTGGTCGTCAAACATCCATCCATGCTAATACAATTACTAATTTAATGTTAGACTGCTTACATTAAATACAGTATAAGTAAAATGCAGATTATATTAAAGACTACCCCGCACCCCGCAGCCCCGCAGCCGTAGGCTTCGCACGCGTAAACTATTCGATCTCGTACAATCGGAATTCCGGGATTTTATAAAATTCCCCTGGGGATTCCCAAAATTTATATCGTGGTGTTCATTGACGTTGTGTTAAGAACAACAGAACTGTCCAAAATTTCAAGACTCCAAACCCAGCGATTGAAATTTAAACATTCCTATGTATCATTCCAGACGTGCAGCTACCTACATACAAAATTAGATGACTCTAAGGCCAGCGGTTGTTATTTAGAGCTTTTATCCCTATCCCGTGGGAATATCGGGATAAAAAGTATTCTACCTATATTTTAATCCAGGTTATAAACTAACTTTTTCAAATCCGTCTAGCCGTTTCAGCGTGAAAAAGTAACAAACATGGTCACTCACTCACAAACTTTCACATTTATAATAAGTAGGAATACTCTATCTTAATCAAGTAAGATATTATTATGCTACGTTCTAATCATTGTTAGTCAACTTCGAGACTGTAGAACGTTTATCATTAGACTTAATTGCCTTTTCTATTTGTTTATACCTGATGCCATAAAGATTTCATTTGTACAGTCAGCTGTGTTTAATTGAATATATATCGTTACTAGCTTTTTCCCGCGGCTCCGCCTGCAGGGTATTCGGTTATCGCACGCTGTTCCCTCAGTAACTGTGTATTTTTCCGGGATAAAAGTACCCTATGTTACTCTCGGGCCCATAGACTATCTCTATGCCAAAAATCATGTCGATCCGTCGCTCCGATTCGACGTGAAAGACAGACAAACACACAAACATACAAACACACTTTCGCATTTATAATATTAGTATGGATAACTTTATTCCTAAGGTTAGTAATGTAAACCTGTGGTAACTTTACTGGTGGTGTATCATCTAGAATTGACCACCAATGTGGGAAGACCAGTGCTGGTTTTTAACCAGCGATATGCTGAGCCGAGACCTTTTTATAGCGGCAACACTTCTTTTTGTTTGTTATTTTTCCTAACCTGCTGTTTGTACATTGCTGTTATAAATAAATTATTTTCTTTCTTTTCTTTCTTTCTTTCTTTCTTTTAAAATTTCATTGTACTTAGCCATATTGTACCTACCGTTTGTACCCAAATAAACATTAAAACATCTATGGTCACCACCCTATTTTCCCTTGGAGCTGTGAGATTCCTAAAGTTTGGACTTCCTTCCTTTCGAACCCAGTTTCTAACTCGTAATGATAATTGCTGTCCCACATTCTTGTAGTTTCACGGGACTATTCGGACGGGACCGGCGATTCCTTTGCAATACAGGCTCAATAGGGCCGTCTTAAGATTATCCAAGGCCTTAGGAGATACGGGGGCTCTATGGCACACAAGAACTTAAGGCCATTTTGGAAATCAAAGAAATTAAAAGGTACCTTTTTCTGCGGGGAATGTGATTTTGATTTATTTACTAGCCTGTTACCCGCGACTACGTCTGAGTAGAATTCGCGGGAGCTACGCAATTTTCCAGGATAAAAACTATCTTATGTCCTTCCCCGGGACTCAAATTATCTGAATACTTAATTTCATCTAAATCTGTTCAGTGGTTTAGACATGATGAGGTAACGAACAAATAATCAAACAGACTTGTAAACTTTCGCATTTATAACATTAGAGGGACTTAATTACACACAAAGTCAAAAAGATTTTTTGTCCTCGTTAGGTCTTTTGCAGGCGAGGAAGGAAGGACATTGTAAAGGAACAAAAACTAAAAAAAAAATCTTATTAGTTCTAAGAACTATATACCGACTAATCCGTGGTTCACACTGAAACAAAAATTTGCTAAGACGTGTCCATCAGGAACAAACCCTCTACATGAAGTGCAAAATTAGAACTTCGATCTTGCTATCGTGCTGACGCTTAATATTATTTAATACGGGAGTGAGAGAGATGGTACGATATGACCTTCGATTTTCGAATTTCGCAGTAGCCCCGCAATATTATTTTCTATAGGCCAGTATTCACCAGAGCTGTGTGGAGTAACAAAAGTGTGCCAGAAAAACTCCACTATTCCAATACTTACTTACTCGTTTCGTTGTGTTCTTGGTCTAAATCGGCGCAGACCTAGCGGAAATGGACTGATTCCGCTCTAATAGAAATAAAAGTAAAACTATATTTTATTTGCATTAAATGTTGTATTTATGTATAAGTCACGCATTATATGAAAAACACTGCATAATTATATCACAAGTTTTATCATCAAGAGAATGCACCGTCATGTCATATACCATAATTGTATTATTTACCTAGCGTCTGCCTAAGCGAGTGTAACTTGGTATGAAATGTTATCCGTGTTGTTTATTAGGCCCAGAATAAGGCTTCCAAGGGCAACCACAGTTAAGTTCTGAAGCAAGTCAGCCAGCAAGCTTTTCATTGTTAGCGTTGTTTATAAACGGTAGTGTCACCCTCTGTCGTAATGTCTTTTAAGAACTTAAGGACTGGAGGTAATTATGACGCTACTTTTTCTAATGAGTGGATACTCTAATATACTAAGGGGCTGTTTCACCACCCACTGATTAATTTTATTTGAGGGATAAATGTGATGCCGTATCCGTATATTCGAACAAAACAAACAGGGACAGCATCACATTTATCCGTGAGATATATTTAATCAATGGATGGTGAAACAGGGGGTAACTAGGCACTAGTCCTATCGCTGGCGAGTAGCAGGAAGATTTTGCGGCCGCGGGTGCAGTGGGCCTACTCCGAAGTTCGAAAATTGAAGTTCGTATCGTACCGTCCCTTTCGCTCTCGTATTAAATAGTATATGTGTCAGAGGGACCGCACGACACGAACTTCCGAGTTTCGTAGTAGCCCTGCTGGTAAAATCCGTCGCACGCGCCGCGCGCAGTTAGCGCTGCTCTGACTATTTCAACAGGCGTCTACCCGTTCCGTGCGAACCGCATCAGTAGAGCTACTACGAAACTCGAAACCCGAAGTTGACGATTTTCACACTTTCAATTGTAATTTCGCACATGAATTTCGAAAAACTCAGAGGTGCGAGCCGGGGTTTGAACCCAAGATCCTCTGCTTGAGACGCCATAGGTCAAACCACTAGGCCACCACGGCTTCCCAAACAGGTTGTCTACAACAGTAGAGTTGAATTCCAAAGTTTGTATTTGGCAATAGAGAACGATTAAGTAAATAAAATGAATATTTTTCTGTTATGGAGTATAATTAATATTCATTATAATATAATATAAACACTTACAAAAAATATTCGTGGCTGTATAAATAACTAGACATGATTTGTATCATCCCAGCCTGCTGGGCACAGACCTCCTCTCAGAACAAGAGAGCTTGGGCAATAGTTCATTTGTATGATCAGAACAAAATCTGTGATGTTTTTGATCAGTCCTCAACATTCTTACTAAAATAAACCTTATTGCAATTTAACGAGAGAGAATGGCGAGACTCTTATGTTGGTGGCTATACATTCGAGTGGAAAATTATGAATTTATCTTAAGCTTTAGACTCCTATTTCGACGTAATAAAGCCTGCGATAACGATGGACGGATGACCTGACGGGTTCACGGTGGTTGCAGGCCACTTTTAACCGAAGCAACTGGAGGCATATATGTTCTACGACTGATATGATGATGATGATGAGTCCCAACGCACGACCACCGTCAAGACTTGACTTCGTTTGATACTTAATATGTAAATCTGTCTGCCGAGTGCAGCGATGACTTCACAGTTGAGCTTCTTTTAGAGAATTAATTAATTACTTCCATGACCAGCCACTAATTAGGCAATAATCGAACACACGTGAATGAAGGCGTCTTTTCAGCTACCATTTTTCAAATTTGCACGAATACAAAGTCATGCCACAGACTGTGCTACCAAAAAAGACCAGTAAGATGTTCTTGAAGAGTCTCCATCTGCAAGAGGGATACATTTTAATTCAGAGACAAGCATAAAGGCAAGATAAGATAAGATAATCATTTACTGTCATACATCTGTGCACATTCTAAATCATGTTACTAAATTGATGAATACCAACAGTCTGCCTATCGCGGACGTACAATATAAACATTTAAATAGAATAAAGGTGTTGATAAACTTGAGTGTTCACTTGTAACAGAATTTTGAGCATTACCAAACAC
Source organism: Choristoneura rosaceana (assembly GCA_037349165.1). NCBI lineage: Eukaryota > Metazoa > Arthropoda > Insecta > Lepidoptera > Tortricidae > Choristoneura > Choristoneura rosaceana. Next base: position 4,713,530 of record JAZBNJ010000007.1, read on the forward strand.
AGAGCAAATGTAAGTGTAAAGTAAGTAAAGTAAAAGTAAAGTGTAAACATTGCTATGAATATTTTCTCGATCATTCTAGGGAACGCTCCAGAAAATAGTCGTCAAAATGGCCGACGGATGCTCTGCAAAAAGCTCGAAGCAAAATTACCGTCGGTTCGCTTGAATGCTCTCTAGAATACTCGGTAAAACGCTCCGGTTAACTAGTGAGCTTTGACCAGGCAATAAAACTCGCTAAGATGCTAAATACAAGTGAATATGCAAGTTTAGACAACACCTCAATAAAGATAAGTTTCAGCGTGTTGATAGAAAAGCAGACCTGACTCGTTTTCTTCTATCTTCTCGCCACGTCACCAAACTTTCGATGAAGGCAGGGAATATAAACCCAACAAAAGCACAGAAGACTGCACCGAGCTGCAATGATAATAAAATAATATAACATTACCTTAAATAGACTAGGGAAGCCACGATAAATCTTTTAATCTAATTTTTGATCTTTGGGTTGTAAATAATACTTTGGTTTGATATGATAAAATATATGTTTCTGATACCAAATATTAGAAAGGTAGATTAAGAAAGGTGTTACTAGAAATTAGAATATACGTACGAAAGTCATCATAAAGTTCACTTTGGGGAATGCGATGGCAGCACCGGAGATTATAACAACATGGATAGCCCTGTAGAACCGCTGCCAGATCCCACGATTTCTGATCAAAGAAAAGTTCTAAAAAACTTATTGCAAAGCACAAAAGAACTAGATAAACTTGTCTTTATTGAAACTAATGAAGATATGCAAGTCTCACTTAAAATTTCAGGTACAGAAATAGGTACGGATAAGCTAGTTCTCGCAAAAGATGTCCCGTGGCTGAGTCCTAAATCAAACGTCATAACAATCACAGTGACACATACTTTCCTACGTATTGTCTATTTTGCTTAATACTATTGTTGTGTCTTGTGTTGTGAATAAAGGTATTTTCTTTCTTTCTTTTTCTCAAACGCATCCACCATTTCTTTTTACCCTTATACCATTTGATAGAAGAGACAGAAAAAGCACTTGTAACGGCGTGTGGGAAACACTTAAAGCAGGATATTTAAAACTTTCACGGACACATCTCGGAAATTTACACTGGGTGTTTTAAAACAACTTACCTTTTGTGGCATCTTCCAACGTATGTCCATATTATCCGAAAAGTAACCCAAAATTGCAAGGCAAAGGTAATAGCCATCATAAATGCTACCAAAAACGGAATTACCAAGGTTTCACTGGAAAATAAAGGATAAGTACAGCTTAACAGATTTGTCTATTGTTTGAATTAACAGTAGAAACTATCCCTCCTCTAAATCGCTATTCTTGACAAAGTGATCGTGTTTATTGGGTTAGAGAGGATCAGTAGTGAACCTTCATGATAACTTTTTTGAGGAAGTGCCTACGCTATGTTGATGATAGTATTCTTGCGTGCATAATAGTGAACTAACGTTACCAACATAGCTCAAAGAATGTGTATGTTGATGTGGCAACGGGAAACATCGTTCGAAGAACAGATAGCCGTCGGGGAAAAAAGGTCCTCGAATGGCAATCACCCACCGGAGGAAAAACGTTGGCTGGCCTCCTTCGTGGACTAAAGACATTGCGAGATTTGCGGGCAACTGGTGGATAGAAGTGGCGCGTTGTTTATTGTTTCTAAGGGGGCCTTTGTTCAACACTGGACATCTTCCAGTTGCTGCTGATGAGGATGATGATTCATAATAACTCTAAGCAGTTCCTTACGTTAAAATTGGTATGTGCATGGTTATCGGCGTCTGGCAATCTTCTCCGAAACCCCAGTAGCCGATAAATCCAACAGCAGCAATAAGGAATAGAACGGCTGACATTCCTGAGGGAGAAATGAAATTTCAAAGTATATTTCTCATCAAGCCATTTAACAAAGACATGGAATAGAATAAAGAGGATGCAAAGGTCTTTTTACGTTTTCACATAAATGTAGACGTTCACTTGGGCCGGAGCTAACAAAATTTGTAGTTCTAAAAATAAGACGTTAAGTTGGGGTAAGACGAGGCTAAGAAAATGCAACTTACCACATTGAAGGACAGTAATGAAATGTTTTGGACTTCTCATGCTGTTCTCGAGAGGTAGAGCTATGGGGATGCCATGTATACTATAGAAACACGTGCCAAGGAACCTGAAGAGGCCTTGGAAGCTCTTCCACTTCGGCCTTTCTGTTATATTTTTCTTTAATGATATGCTGTAGAATAACGTTGCGCATACGCAGAGCACTGAAACAAAAACACAAAAGTATTTACCTTAAAACCGGGCTACTTTGACCCAAAATGAAGGGTAACTTTGGCCCATATGAAAACCGCATGTAGAAGAGTCTATAAAACACTATTCAAGCATGGCCAGTCAGCTATGGCATGGCAATGTGTTTGTGCTAATTTCAATCCTACTAATATTATAAATGTGAAAGTTTGTAAGTGAGTGAGTGAGTTTGTTTGTTACTCCATCACGCTGAAACGGCTGGACGGATTTGGATGAAATTTGGTATGTAGATAGCTGGACGTCTGGAATAAAATATAGGCTAAGTACTTTTTATTCCGACATTCCCACGGGATAGAGATAAAATCTTGAAACAACAACCGCTGTTTGTTTTTAATGTAACGTCAACGAAAACCACGTTTTAATGTTCGGGAATTCGGCATTTTAAAAATCCCTGAATTTCAATCCAGCTGCTGGATCTGATGATTTACGTATGCGAAGCCGCGGGTAAACTAGTGCAATAATAAAATCTGGAACGAGTTAATCTCAATGGGCAAAGTTACCTTTCAAGGCTAAAGTAACCTGATCTTATGTTACCAGTCGCGATCATAAACATGTCAGAATATAGTTATAGACCATGGTGCTACAAGTACATACCGCAAGTAACATAATAGCAGTCATTAGTATCTCCGTGGATACTATTAATGATTCCGTCAATATCAAGGTTGAAAAAAATCTCAATTACACAACCCCTTGTGTATTAAAAGTATGGAATGTCAAAATGAAAAATTACAGCGAAAAGATTCCATCCATGTGATTCAATTTCATCGCCTATATAGATAGAGTTATTCACGATGACGCGTGCCGTGGTTCTAATTACAATGTCATTAATGACTAATTTTGGCAAAATCACGCGTCTTCGTAGATGGCACTAGGTATACACTGATTTACCTTTTTCACCTTTTTTGGCCACTTGCTGGAAACTCATAAATCTCGAGTTAGCGTTAAGCTTAGTTTAGTAGTGTCAAAATGTATGGAACTGTCAATCTTAAGCCAGGCTTAACAACTAAATCTAGATTTGTTTTTACCTGCAAGTGGGTCTTTGAGACTTCAGACAATGCTCCGTCAGAAATCTTAAGCCTATATCCAAAAAAGTGGTTCATACGAGTGAACCCGTGGGTAACAGCTAGTAAACTACTTATTATTATTTATATAGCTATAGACTTACTGATAAATAGATACGCAGCTAATGACAAAGGCGCCATGAACTTCAAACTCCTGATCATACAAACGCATAGAAGCGGCACGCTTGTAATTAAAATGTACATCCTTAAACTCATATTTAATTCCTTGATTTCTGATGAAACTGCTTCAAGGACCTAAGTAGCAAACAATTCATTTTTATTGAAGGAATAAAACTCACGCTTATAATTATTAAAGTAGTAAAATAACAATAAAATAATTGATCGATATTCATACTAATATTATAAATGCGAAAGTGTGTTTGTATGTTTGTCCGTCTTTCACGCCGCAACGGAGCGACGGATCGACGTGATTTTTGACATAGAGATAGTTTATGGGCCCGAGAGTGACATAGGCTACTTTTTATCCGCGCGCGATAACCGAATACCACGCGGGCGGAGCCGCGGGCAAAAGCTAGTAGTTTTATATATGTAGCGTTACTCTTTGAATGTATCTCTACTTATACACCATTAAAGAAAATAATGTGTTTAAAAACCGTAAATTGTGGCGAGTTTTAGTCATGAAACTACGACTCACTCATATTCAATGATATTGTAACGGAAAACTCACGTCTTAAATCGACTCGATTGGGTGGCGCGCAAGTAGTGCGCGTATTACGGTAGCCGCCGAGTCGCGTACTCCAGTGATGAAGGGTTTCGAAATAACCCGAGACATGTCGAGCTAAACTCGATTTAAGACGTGAGTTATCCGTTACAATATCATTTAATAATTGTAGCGAGCATAGAGAAAAATTTTGTTCTTTAAGAAAAAATGTCTTATAATGTGTGATAATAATATTACATACTTACCTAATAATCGACAACATTGAAAATTTTATTAAAGTTGATAACAAGCCTTTTGAACCTTAAGATGTCGTAATTTAACGATGTAACCTTTAAACTTTGTATTAAACCTTTAAAGCAACTAAGACGTAGGTCGAAGAGAACAATCTGTTTCTAATTAGGCCAGAGAATTAATATTTTTTTATGATCAATACCTGTTTTAACGTGCGCGCAATCATAATCTCGAAGAGACAGCATGATCCGCACATTTCAATAAATAAACACGCGTCGACAGTGTACCTGGAGAAGAAATTACTGTCAAAAAACTGAAGACAAAAAATAACGTAAACTGCAAATTAAACAAAATTCATGCGCATTCACAATTAAAATTAAAATTACGTAACTAAACAGGTAAGACATCATATCAGACTAATTAAATAAAAACTTCTACTCTTGAGGTAAGACACTTCTGATTAACGCTAGTACTATTTCACTGAAGGCCCACATTTCTGTCACCAAATTCACTATCAATAACATATTTTTGGACTAACTAAAAAAGACCACATACATTTATGACAAATCAAGTATGTGTCACCTGAAAACCTTACTAAACCTCCTCAACTTCTTGACGGGACCGGTCGCTAGTGCAGCTTCAGCCAAGTCGGGATAAGAAAGTCGAGGCACTCGTATCATCAGATACATCCTCTGCGCTGACTGGACCAGCATCTGTACACGAAGATATCTGCCGCTTATTATATATTATTACGAGGGCGACACTGAAAGTTTTTAGAAGTGGCCACTTGTAAACAATATAATAAAAAAGTAAGTTTAAATTTTGAAAATGGAACTCTTTACCAATATTATTGAGTATGTATTTCATTACTTTGTCATTAGTTTTACGATTTGGCGGCAAATTGAAAATTGTCTGTGTCACGTCAACATGAATTTAACTCGCGAAAATTTTCGTGCAATGATTTTTTATGACTTTCGATGTCATTTAAGTCAACAAGAAAGCTATGATAGACTTCGATTGGCCTTTCATGATGAAGCTCCATCTCGTGCGACCATTTACAACTGGTTTAATGAGTTATAAACGTGGTCGCACTAATCTCACCGACGATCTGCGTGAGGGACGGCCTTCTACGGCGACGACTGAAAATAACATCAGTGTTGTGCAGCGTATGATAGAGACTGACAAAAGAGTGACGTATCAGCAGATTCGGACAAGCTTAGGCATCGGTATGAGTCAAGTGCATAAAATCCTCCATGAACATTTAGCGGTCAGGAAGCTTTATGCGAGGTGGATACCTCATAATTTGACCGAGGCCCAAAAACTCCGTCGGGTTGATTGGTGCCGTGAAATGATTGAAAGATTTAACGGAGGTGACTCAAATGCTGTTTTCGACATACTTACGGGTGACGAAAGCTGGGTTTACTGTTATGATCCAGAAACCAAGAGACAGTCTGCTCAATGGGTGTTTCCTTTCGAGGAGTTGCCAACTAAAGTGAAGAGAGGTCGAAGCGTGGGAAAAAAGATGGTGGCCTCGTTCTTCGGAAGGACAGGTCACTATGCGACAATTGCTTTAGAGGATCAAAAAACAGTTACTGCAGAGTGGTACACTAACAATTGTTTGCCACTTGTATTGGAAAAAGTTCGGGAGAAGCGACCTCGAAGTAGGATCCTTCTTCACCACGACAACGCCTCGTCGCACACCGCCAGGCGAACGATCGACTATTTAGTGACGTCAAACGTGGAATTACTGGGTCACCCGCCGTATAGCCCCGACCTCGCACCTTGCGATTTTTATTTATTCCCGAAAATAAAAGAAAAACTTCGAGGAAAACTTTTTATGAACACCGAGGAAGCAGTGGGTGCGTTTCAAAAGGCCGTCGAAGAGACCCCTAAGGACGACTGGGCTAAGTGCTTTTCTCAGTGGTTCCATCGGATGCAGCGGTGTATTGATGTGAATGGACACTATTTTGAAAAGATATAATAAAACTAATAACTTGCTAGTTTGCTCAGTTTTTGATTTTCTAAGAACTTTCAGTTTGACCCTCGTATACAAAAGCAAAATGTAGTGACTTGACTTATTTAGCAACAAGTCTGTTGTGTTATGTGGATCAATCATTGTAACTTTTGAGCTCGTTGCCATGGCATGTATTTACGGGGGGAACTAATACAAATCCACCAAAAGTTAGGAGTTTGTGACGGACAAAAACTAATTATTTCATATATAGGTTGTTTACTAAACATACAGTGCAATATTTTTTTTATCAGTTTTCCCTGAGTATAATGTCCTGGTCCCTGTTACGAACGTAACAACCACTATACTTCAAGCAGTACCTTTGTCTACAGTGGCGCCAACTGGTGAGCGCGAAAACGGTAGCCCTCATTATCCCAATGCACTCCTATGCCCCTGACGCAGTCCACTTAAACAGTTATAGTGGAACGTGGTTTGTGCTCGCCCAGATACGCAAACGCGACGTAGCGTTCTGCCAGGATGGTTAACCCCACGGTATTACCTATTGTCCTGCTCGTTACTTACTAACATGGTATAAGGCACGATCACACCGACCACCAGGGTTGCAGCCAGGGACGTCCAGATACCTCCATGCATGAAGGCTTCGTGTATACCGAGTAGACCAGCCCCAAGACATCCCTTTACCAAATGCGCTGTGGCTTCTATAAGACTGAAAAATGTATCGTTAGGTACCTTTACAAGTTCGTATCTGACACTTGAAAGAACCCTGTCACATGGAGCCTCTGCTGCTTTATCATGTATTTTTTGTTAAGTGCAGTAAATGCTGACTGCAACAAGGTTCTGTAGGATAATATGCATATACAAATTGTGAGGTAGGCATAAAATCATACCTATATTGAATGAACTAGTCAATTCCAAAATCGTGTTTCATTTGACATTGCAAAATTATTAATACAAATTTCCGTATTACGGATTCCATCGCGCAAAGAAACTCCAAGCAGAGCTCTGTCCATAGCTCGCTGCGTGATTCTGAGCCTCTCAAAAAGTCAAGGACCACTTCTCACCGTCTCTTTTTCGCTCTTACGAGTATTGCCACATAGAGCGTTTTTTGGACGGCTGAAGCCGATTCCGCGTCAATAGATAGATGGATATACTTAGTGGAATGAGGATTCTGCCGTTCTCCAATGTAGTCGTACTCAATAGGAGCTGTCCCGGGATACACGTCCAGGGTAGGCTGGCTGTTGGTCAGGATCTCTTGTTGGACGTACCGGCTGATCTCCCTATCCAGGGAGTATGTGGGAGCTATGCGCTGGGTTAGTAAAATGGTTAAATAATTGATTGAGTCTAGCGGAATCCGGCGTTACTTTGGGAGGTATAGCTGTTTGTAGCACGAACCACAGGTGCAAGGCCTGTGTTTTTAACGGTATCCTGCCTTTTCCCAACACACGATTCCCAGATGTTTTATTTGCCAAACTGTTTCATTTCACAACTTACGTTTTTTTTCTCCCAAAAATAAAACAGTGTATTTTCTTATTGTTCTATAGAACACAGTAGGTAAGGTTAGGTTTGTTTTACGAAAGCTCCGAAAAATGGGTTAGGCTCGTGAAGCTCACTTTCCCGAAACTTACACTTTATCTAAAAGTGCACTTCATCGGAAGGATAACTTTTTCGGAACGTACACTGTCTATAAAAGTGTACTTTCCTAGAGGTAGACTTTATCAAGTAGTACAATTTCTCAGAAGATGGAAAATGTGGCCTAATTTAAACTTGGAATTTTATAGAGTGTGCGTTTCTGAAAAGTGCGTTTTTCGAGCCTAACCCCGAAAAATACATGGTTTCGGAGAAAATTATGTGTTGAGATATGAAACAGTTTGGCAAATGAAACATTTGGGAATCGTGAGTTGGGAAAAGGCAGAGTAACGTTTTTATACGCTTACTCAAAAAGGCCCCCCCCTGGTTTTTCTGTGCATCCATGACTCTGTTTGTAATTTCGATATGGTTTCACGGGATACCCGTAAAAGTAACAAATTTGGAGTTGAAATAAAAAATACAAAAGACTCCTAAAAATCAATCATAATGCGAGGAATGTGGTTTTCATGAACCAATAGAAACGTTTCACTAACCAATCCTCGCACAACACCGCTCTGATGGAAACAGCTGAGCGGAGCGAGGCGAGATAAATGAATCTTTCTTATTGGTTGATGAAAATCACATTCCTCGCAACAACATCCTCTTACATCTTTTGTTAAAACGCAGCCATAAAGGACGCGGTTTAAAAGCTTGAATTGAGCAATTGGTGAGGGATAAATGTAACTTATGAAGCCTTCAAAAATTACCTCTTCAGAATTCTCTTCAGAGCCGATTTCCGTCTAAAAAGAAAAGAAACTTTGAAAAATCTATACTAATATTATAAATGCGAAAGTGTGTTTGTATGTTTGTTTGTGTGTTTGTCCGTCTTTCACGCCGTAACGGAGCGACGGATCGACGTGATTTTTGGCATAGAGATAGTTTATGGGCCCGAGAGTGACATTTTTTTATCCCGGGAAAATGCACAGTTCCCGAGGGGACAGCGCGCGATAACCGAATACCACGCGGGCGGAGCCGCGGGCAAAAGCTAGTATGCCATAAACGGTCGTCATTTTGTATTGAATAGAAATAAATGAACATATAAGGGGATATTTGACAACATTTCAATCGGTCGCAAAGTAAGTAAAACTTGTCAATGCCTTTAAGAAGTTGCATAACGGAAACACTACTTTTTAGGTGCTTTAAATACATTTAACAGAGTTACAAAGAACTAAAAGAATCTAACAGCTGGTAGCATGGTGTACGGTTGTGTTACTCTGAAGATGAGCTCTGGTAGAGTTCGAAACGCGTGTGATGTGGTGGTGGTGATAGCTGGGTTTGTGTAATTTGTGTGTGTTCTTACAGTGTGGAGGTGGAAGAACTGCATGATCACGCATATTTTGCATAAGCTTAGCTATCTAAGGTCACGGGTGAGCAAGGAAATTCTTTTAGTTCATTGATATGGACCTCCGCAAAGTAACGCCTGATTCAATAAATTAAGAGTTACAAAGGTTTCAAAATTAAGATCACACTGAGAAAGACATTAGCGTCTGACGACACTCAGCAGTAATCCCGTACCTACTACACACAGAAAATCGTTTGAGACAGAGACATATAAAGAATTTTCAAAAATCACTTAAGTAAAAGTTATTTTTTAACCGAATTAACACCAAATTGACTTTGCACCAAATTGAAAGCAAAGTTTGTATTATGGGACTAGACAACAAATAAACTACTTACAAATGAATGAACTAAAATAATTTCTTTGCTCACCCGCGACCTTAAGATAGCTAAGTCTATGCAAATTATGCGTGTTCATGCAGTTCCTCCACCTCCACACTGTACGAACACACACAAATTACACAAACCCATCTATCACCACCACCACAACTCACTGACGCGTTTCGAACTCAACCAGAGCTCATCCTCAGAGTGACACAACCGTACACCATGCTACCAGTTGTTAGACACACAACACCAACAACAACAACTGACAACTGGTAGCATGGTGTACGGTTGTGTCACTCTGAGGATGAGCTCTGGTTGAGTTCGAAACGCGTCAGTGAGTTGTGGTGGTGGTGATAGATGGGTTTGTGTAATTTGTGTGTGTTCGTACAGTGTGGAGGTGGAGGAACTGCATGAACACGCATAATTTGCATAGACTTAGCTATCTTAAGGTCGCGGGTGAGCAAAGAAATTATTTTAGTTCATTGATATGGACCTCCGCAAAGTAACGCCTGATTCAATAAATTACTTACAAATGTACCAACAAAATATTGAAATAACCGTAGTGGCCTAGTGGTTATGACCTATGGCCTCTTAAGCAGAGGATCGTGGATTCAAACCTCGGTTCGCACCTCTGAGTTTTTCGAAATTAATGTGCGAAATTACATGTGAAATTTGCCACAAGCTTTACGGTGAAGGAAAACATCGCTCGCATGGGAACTACGGCCCATGCCCTCTCATTCTGAGAGGAGGCCTGTGTCCAGCAGTGGATCGTATATAGGCTGGGACAAGAATAATATTAAACACCCAAGAGAAACATTTTTATACGAATATCTGCCCCGGTTATGGAACACCAAAAAGTAATTTATGAACCTAGACTAGAAATAACCTCTTTTCTCTGATAGTTAATTATGTTGTTTTATTCAACATTTCTATCAAATTATTTCGTTAAAGTAGAGAAATATACAATAAATGAAGATTATTTACCAACAAAACCTTTTGGGAGGTCTTCAGAAAAAACAGTTTTCATAATTTATCATAAATAACGAGGTTGGAGGAGGCAAACAAATTAGTTTAATGTAAAGTAGCTCCCTAGGGTTGCAAAATGAGAATTCTGTTTCTTTACATTTTAATAAAAATTGATAGTTAATATTAATTAGGTTACTGAATTTAAGCTAAAAGAATAATAAAATGAAGTAGGCTCATTTTCTATTGGCTAATTGGGACTGCTTAACTTCTAATTTAATTTTATTCGTACCTGTTTGCTAGCTCTATAACGGCGGAAAAGACACATTATGTACACTTTTCAGCCGTAGGTATATTTGTTTATCTGATGGTTCTTGAGACATGATAGAATATGTTAAGAGTAATTTAGATTGAGACCTCTTTGAAAATCAGCGCCACGGCTTGCCGTGACATTTATGCTGAGTGGGGACCAGAGGCCGTATTGCCTAACGTTTCTGACGCTCGCAATCGCAATCAAGTGACAGATTTCGCCTATGAAAACTGTCATATTTCTGTCAAGTGGTGTAAAAGCTAGACTGTCAGGTTCTAAAATATAAAAATAGTACGCAAAACGACCGATGAGTACGCGAGTACGCACGGCCATAAAATAGTACGCTGTGCGTACTATTGCGTACCCATCTGGCAACGCTGCACATGTCATGCTTGTGTTGGTAGCGCTGACTTTAAATGGTCGCGTTCACAATAAACACGGTCCGGTCATGCGTGCAGAAGGGCTACTCCGAAACACAACGTTCGAAGCTCGTGTCGTGCGATCCCTCTCGCTCTCGTATTAAATAGTATAAGTGTGAGAGAGACCGCACGACACGAACTTCGAACGTTGTTTTTCGGAGTAGCCTTCCAGCTTGCAATGACGGCCTCACGGTCCCACCGGAAGACCAGCGCTAGCTCCTGAGCCGGCATTATGCTGAGGTGGGTCCGTTTCGTGATTAGTAACTGCTTTCTTTGTTTTGTTTATGTTATGTATAATTTAAGTTATGTACTTTAAGTTACTTTTTGCGAATAAAATGTATTTTCTTTCTTAATAATAATAATAATAATAATAATAATATTTATTTGTTTAACACAGGTATATGACATTATACAAAAGATCTTAAATTTTATCTGAAGTAGGTATCACTGTGTTCCGCCGCAAGGCATACAAATTTCAATTGTGCTTTTCAAAAGCAAAGTTTACATTATTCTCATTAATCTCATTCTGTTAAAAATTCATTTACAGTATAATAGGCTTTTGTTAATAGAAAGTTAGTTCTTCTTTCTTTCTTTTTCTTTTCATTTGATTGCGATCGCGAGCGTCAGAGACGTTAGGCAATAAGGCCTCTGTTTAGCGTCATGTATGTCTTGTATTTGTTCTATGTCTGTTTTTATGGCGTTAAATAAATTATTTTTTTTCTTTCTTTCTTTCTATTTTAATTCTCATGGCAGATTAGTCCAGACTGTAACGCCGCGAGAATAATGTTTTTTTTTTCAGTAAATAAACAAACCAGGACCAACCAGGAGGAACAAATGGGTCAACCAACTTAAGTGTAACGTCTCCTGCTGGATTCACTTATTAAAAGTATGTATCTATGTTTGTTTAGACGATCGATCAGACGGCCAAGTGGTTAGAAAACTTGACTACGAAGCTTGAGATCCCGGTTTGATTCCCGGCTGGGGCAGATATTTGTATGAATAATACGAATGTTTTGTTCTCTGGTCTTGGAAGCTTATTATGTATGTAAGTACGTATTTATCTATAGAAGTATGTATTGTTTATCCGTTGCCAGTATCCATAGTACACGCTTTGCAGTTTGGGACTAGGTCAAATTGGTGTCAAGTGTCCGAGTGCTTCCCATTGTTCCAACTGTGACATCATTTAACAAAATAATATATTAATTTCCAAATTATTCCATAGAACATTAAGGCTTCCAGATTATCATTTGTTCTATAGAACTGATACGCTGTAGAACAAACTGATATGGCAGTATTGCACGTTGTTCTATAGAATAACTGAGAAAAATATTTTTTTATTCGACATTTAACAATTAAAAAGCTAGTAGTCTATTGACGCTTATCTAAGCTAGGAAAAACTCTTTACTTTATTGCTATTCACGAGCCACTCGAACCACCACTTTTGTTGCATAATGGAACATGTATGGGAAAAGAGTAATCTCACTTTGTTCTAGTGCGTCACTGACAAGTAACCTGGGGTGAAAAACTAGTATGTACCTATTTCTTTAGAACAGTTTGGGTAAATAAATCCTATTTTGTATTATGACGTTACAGATCTATGGAACAAATGGGAAGCACTCTGTCCCATGATAAAAAAAATATATACTTACCTAAAAACTTTATTGTACGTACAAAAAAACAACAAACAAAAAGAGAGCAAAGGCGAACTTATCCCTAAAAGGGATCTTTCAAGTTAACCTGGTTTGAAAAGGAAATCTTAAGAAAGGCGAACATTGCAAACATTTTTCTAACAAAGTGTAATACTGATGTCTGTTGAGTTATGAGACATAATAGCATAGGTAGACTAAATAGTTGATTGATTCAAATAGATCCCTCCGAAAAGTGTGCACAGGGTCTTTGAAAAGTAAACTTTGAAAATTTACCTCCGCGTCACCCGACATCATCAGCGTCCGCTATCTAAGATCTAGACAGCAGCTCGGCAAAACATTGTTAAACGGTCGAGTCAAACTTTCCGATAAACTCAGGCGTTCGTATTTCCCACTTTGTTTGCCATGATTGCTACTTTATTCCAATTTTCTTCGAGTTATATAACTTTTTAGATTGTTCGGTAGGAACCTGCGAGATTATGACAGAATCGGTTGACATTTCAATGTTTCGATGACGTGAGGCCATAAATTTAAATTATTTGAGTAAAACGTCTTTATTTGTGTCTATGTCGGCGGCCGATCGTAAAATCCGCCAGATCACGAAATTCCTAGGCATATCGTGAAATGGCGCCATTTCATGAATTGGCTAAGGGACATGACGTGCCTACGACTTCATGATGTGCCTAGGAATTTCGTGATCTGGCTGATTTTACGATCGACCGCCGACATCTACACCACTCACAGCATTTATGATTGGAGATAGTTACTAATGCTATGGAGTGTGATTCAACCAAAGTTCATCCCCAGAGTAACTCAACCGTTCACCATGCTACCTAAGGCTTTAAAGGGAGCACGCACCACAGCTCCGCTCGCGCGACTGTCTGAGGAAGGGCTACGAAATAGTCCAAAACAATCGAGCTAAACTCGATTTAAAGCGTGAATTAACCGTTACAATATCATTTAATATAAAAGTCTCGCGGTAGTTTCATGTTCAAATTCGTTTACCTTTACTTTTTCCAAAACCAGTTTTTTGTATTAATTATATTTTTCCGGATAACTCACGTCTTAAATCGAGTTTAGCTGGACATGTTTCGGGCTAATCCGTAGCCCTTCTTCCTCGGAGCAACGCGATTCGGCGGCTGCTGCAATACGCGCACTGCACCAGTTTTTTGGCCTAAAATTGTTCAACTTTTGATGCCAAATATCGCGAAGACGCGAACTTTGAAGTTAAAATGGGATGCTATATTGCTTAAAACCGTTGTTGTTAATATAATAAGCTACAAAAAACATTAGAAAACTAAGGAATTCAGATCGAAGGTCATTGGAGCATGGGATCCCCTTAACATTATTGTGGTAAGAAATATCCGCTCGCATGCAGTTTCTCGCTGCATTCTCCCTTTACATGCCACTGCACATTTACCTTCATTTAATTTTAATTAAAATACGAGTACATGCCGCAAGAGATACTCGTTTAATTAAATTTCATAATAATTATGGCTATCGATAAAAACGTGGCGCTATTGTGGCAGCTTAATGAGAATAGCGCTGTTCGTTCGCGAATGAATTTTCGTTTGGCGAAATTATGATCATCGGACTGCGGCCTCATTGTTTTTCACATATTGACCGACTTCAAAAGAAAAATTATCTCTTTTTTTTATATGACTGGAAGGGAAACGAGCAAGTGGGTCTCCTGGTCGTAAGAAATCTCCACCGCCCATAAAAATCTGCAACACCAGGGGTATTGCAGATGCGTTGCCAACCTAGAGGCCTAAGTTGGAATACCTCAAGTGCCAGTAATTTCAGCGGCTGTCTTACTCTCCGCGCCGAAACACAACAGTGCAAGCACTGCTGTTTCACGGCGGGATTAGCGAGCAAGATGGTGGTAGTAATCCGGGCGGACCTTGCAGAAGGTCCTACCACCTGCAAAATCTCGAGTCCGACCCTGTAAACTTTGTGACAAGAGACATGTTTATACTTAACTGCCTGAAAAAATGTAAAAAATTACAGAAAACCGCATCTAAATTGGTCAAACCGTTCTGGAGATAAATGTGAACATTCGTTTTGCGCACAGACAAACAACCTCTCACCCTAAACGCATATACCTTCTCCGTTCCGTCGTAGGTAAAATAACAAGTGTAGGTATTTACTATGTCTAGAACTCTGTTAAGGTAACTTTTTCAACAGTCGGGACCCATTTTTAAATCGTTACCAGCTCAATAACGTGCTTTGTAACACAGGACTTATCATTATGATTATCAAAATGCACAAGTTTATACTCCAATTCAATAGAATCTGACAATCCTGTAGACACTTCCAGCCTACTAATATGAACACCGGGCTGCCTAAGGCTTTGTGATGTGACTATTATTCTTTTTAGATTCCTTTTAGATGATAATTGCAACCACAGGGACAAACATAATCAAGTGTGCCCACGTTAGGGTGTCTTAAACGTGTAGAAAATTGACAGATTCTATTGAATTGTACTTTAGTTTAGTCTAACCACAGAACAACTAATGGTACTACCGTAGTCTAGCTTTATAACTATTCTGTTGTATTCTTGATTGCCCTGAAAACCAGCGCCATGACTGAAGAAATTCAGACATCGGCATTTGCTGAGTGGCATCCATTTTGGTGCACTGTTAACTACTGTTATATTATTATTTAGATTAAGATTTAATGTACAAACTTTTTTTTGCACAAACGTTTTCTTTTTCTATTTCGAAATAAAACACCCCAATACCACCATCATTTAATTCAACACCTCGTGCATTCAGGCTTCTCAGTTATCTCCAACTCTCCCTTAGTGCTGCCTTGATCGTCGCACGGGTTTGAATTATCGTCACCGCACGCTTCGTAGTCGATCGCACAGTCGTCACAATTCTTGGGCGTAGTAGGTTCTTCGCATTCAAAGTTAACTTCACATTTAATAATGCACTTATTCTGTTTCGCCCCCTTGTAGTTCTGACTGCATTCATCCTCGCATTCGTTTCTAGCCCCACATTGCAGTCTGTTCCTTAGGGATAAAAGACTTCTGTAAATAGGGGATCGGAGAGCGCTTCTTTCTCTATCGTCTTGTTTCTTAGCGTAGTTGTAGTTGTAGTTGCTTTGGCTGGGACGGTAGGCGCGGTCTTTGCTTTTTAAGTGTTTGTGCGGAGTTGAGTAGGATTTCTGATGTGATTTTTGTACCTGCAAGAAATGGTAGCTTTTGAATGTCGGAAATTAGAAGCATTAAAATGATGGCGATACGTGAAGCCTTAATAAAGAGTGACAAGAGTGTTGACCAGTAGCTCGATGAGCGTTGAAACAGGGAGAATAGATTAGGGCATTCAAAACCGGTTTTTATTGTATGGAGTACAACCGAAAACCGGGTTTTCTCCATACAATAACCGGTTTTGAAAGCCTTAGAATGGATTGCCGTTGAAAAAGCATCTATTTTCAAGATTGACAATTACTACTGAACTAGCTACTTATACTTTTAACGTAACAAATAAATGATTTAGTTCCATCAAAACGTTTTTTTTTTCATAACACATGGAATAGATCTTAAAGCGATTTGGTATACAGTCTAGTGTGAACCTAGCATAATGCTCTGTGTGTTTAGTCTGAACAACACTTGGTCCAAATTACATACAAAAGTCATATGTGGAAAAGTGATGTGGAATTTCCAAAAATCTGCCTTGACTGATGGTAGTGCTTATATACATTACTTATGAAAGTAAGCTGTACCAAATTTAAAGCATTTATTCCCAGTACTTTGAACTGTTCGTTGATATACCAGTCAGTCAGTTTAATTCCTTTATACCTGATGAAGGATTCAATGCAAAATTGCAACCTTAAAGCACAATAACCCAAAGTAATCATGATCAAAGGGTTAACGACAATTGCTCGAGTCACGTGAGTATTAGAGCGACTGTTCCTGATGGAAACACTTCCTTTTAGACAACAGTATAAATCAGTAACTAAACCTACAAACAATGCCCTTCTTCCAAACTCAAACGCTTTTTTCTTCGCTCTATAAAACTTGGCCATTTATTTATAAAATAACGTCCAATGTGGTCTACCACCGTAAAGATGATAATGGTTTGTGTGTCATAATACAATAATGCCAATAGACGTATCTGTCAACTTGAAAGTTCGACTTTAGCGACATATTCATTTGATAGGAACTTGTTTAAAAATTGATAGACCACTTATTTGGCTGATGCTACACAGTCTATTTTCTGGACTAGTCCAAAGTTTAGTTATGTATTTTTGTGACAATAATGTCACCATTTTCGAAAGTTCTGATTTATGAAGGATAAGGTTCAAATAGATCTAGAGCGAGTGGCCTATTGAGAGTATAAATTAAATGTAGCGATTGTTGACGAAGTAACGTAACTAAATATTAATATGGAACGAAAAACAGCAAAAAAAAAATACGTATGTTGTTGGTAAATATTTATTTTATTCCATTTTTAATATTTGTTTATTATAGCGGCAACAGAAATACATAATCTGTTCAACTGTCTGTCTGTCAAGCTATCACGGTTCATGAAATACAGCCCGGTGACAGACGGACAGACAGACGGACGGACAGCGGATTTTTAGTAATAGGGTCCCGTTTTTACCCTTTGGGTGCGGAACCCTAAAAATACATTTCCAATTTTTTCTGATAATTTAACTGCCGGACTAAATAAAATATGATTTATTTTACCTAGGAATCTACGTTAACTTCAAGTCCCTTGTAGATTAGTTAATTGTGTATATTGTGCTTATTTTCACGGATCAAAATATCGAAAGGAGACCCATAATTGCACGGAAATGGAGTTTCGCGATCAAAGTGCCTGCTATTGATATGTACGAAGCCTTGTGAGGCAATAATTAAATGTATACAACGCACACTATACTTTAAAGCAGGCAATGTTTGGCTCGGCCAATAGGAGTTAAGATATTCGGATGGAAATTCGTCATGGATATTATTACATTTAGAACATAAATAATCTTCTACTAATATCCATGTAATTCTTCATAGAAACACAATTGAAAAACATTGACATAGATATACAGCCTCTAACAGAGATTATTGGGCCACTTATCACTGTTCGTAATTTAGCCGTATAATCAAATGTTAAGTTTAGTTTATTTATTGCCGTGGGGTTTATTTTATTCATAAAAATATTTACTACCAATACAATTATCTATTACTTAGCTAAAGAACAATGGTAAAGTGGCTCAACAATCCTGGTTTGTGATAGCACATAGGCAAACTCAAACTCAAACTCACAACATTTATTGACAACAAAAACACACTACATCACAACAAAAACACCGTATAAACATAAATAGGAGAAGGGAGAATAATTAGAGACGTTGTGCTGTAGTGTGATGCCAAAGTGACTCAGCTCAGCATGTGCCGTGGCCCTTTAATCAGAGCTGCAGCGCTGGTTTTCCGCTGAACCCTGGTGAGTGTGCAAACCCATCCCTTTTAGGGATTACTACTAGTAGGTATATACCAGCAAAACTTTAAGTGAGACGAGCACTTAGAAACCCACAAAGAGTGCGCAGTTATAGCTGATTAAATTGACTAACTGATAGATTGACTGGCTGACTGACTGACTAAGTGACTAGCTGACTTACTAACTAATTACCTACTACCCTTTATACACACAAACATCACGCCTTCCCAAATGGGGTAGGCAAAGCACACGAAACAAACCGATTTGGAGCCACTTTTGGCAATTTTAGGTTTTAAGTTTGACAAAAACGGTACAATAGAGTCAGGTTGCTAGCCTGTCGCCTACGGTATACTTTAACCTATATCCTCAGTTGCCTCTTACGACATCCACGCAAGAAATTGATGAAACGATACCACACGGGTAACCTTCTCTTTATAGATATAAGTACTTATTAAATACAAACCCTGTATAGGTACTTATTAAATACAAACCAGGTGTTCCAGCAGATACTGCAAAGAGTCATCAGCTTCTTCCGAGCTCTCCTGGGCACTGTAGGTCCGGTCATAAGTGAGGGGACGGAGGGAGTTTCTGTCCAGTACCAGGATTAGAGGACTAGCATTCTTGTTGGTCTTCTTGAAGAGACGGGACAAGAGGGAAGAAGTGTCACGGGAATAGACGCAAGTAGTCTGGAAAAAAATACAATATCTTAAAATGATCATCATCATCTCAGGCGTAAAATGTCCACTTTTTTTTATTCGACTGGATGGCAAACGAGCAAGTGGGTCTCCTGATGGCAAAAGATCACCACTGCTCATAGACACCTGCAACATGAGGAGATTGCAAATGCGTTGCCAATCAAAGTCTATACTTCACACGAAAACACAAGCAGAAACATGGATGCACAGAAAAACCAGACCCAGCTGGACCCAGCGTTCCAGCGGTGGTGTAGGGAATAGCACGCAGCACGGAATGCTGAGGACCTGGGTTCGATTCCCAGCGCTGGTCTATTTTTCTGGTTTTTCTGTGCATCCATGTTTCGGCTTGTGTTTTCGTGTGAAATATACTACATAGTTGTATTATAATATGAACTTTATATCACTCCTTTGCCGTAACTTGAAATTTAAATAGTGTTCGCTAACATGTTTTCTTTATCCGCAAAAGATTTAGTCCAAGACAAGATTCAAGAATTTATCGGTCCCCAGGGTGCTATCCGGCTCCTGTTTCAGTATGTAACAACGTGTTACTTTATAAAATACTGTAAAAGTCTAAGCTAGAGAATCTTGAAGCTCTTGTTTATACGGCGATGTGTCTAGAGCTAAAAATAATGATAGGAATATGTTTCACTTTGATAACGTGAGATCCGGTTGCTTCAGCCGTGAAGGGTAACTTGGCCGTTGGGAACTCGTTCCAGGTTTTATTATGGCATTGATTATTATGATACATTGGCATATTATGGTTAGTTTTAGTTGACCGCTTCAGTGTCTTTATTAGATCCTTCTATATGTGGTTTTCATACGGGTTAAGTTAATGCACACCTACTTATTATTACTGTACACCAGTTTTATGGTGCCGACATACGGACAATCAAGTCTGTTCGAAAATACACGAATTAGATACCTTATGATAATGGGGATGATGATGCCACTAAAAAATAATTCGAAGGCACAACTCCAGTAAAAAAACGCTTTATTTTAGCCCTGAGAACCGGATTAATTTTCGATTTACTTACTGTAAAATTAGATTTTTTGTTGCTTTAAAACAAATAAATAGTTGATTGAGTTGCCGGATAATGACGTCAAAATTCGCTATTGCCATTGAAACTCTATGTGAGAATTGTGTTTTGACAGCTCATAAAAAGTACGTCAGTTAATTGGTGGTGTCAACATCCCTATTATTTGATTAAATTTTGCTCCGAATTTTCTTAATTAGTACTACGCCTTTTTCGTGACCCACCCAGCTCTTCAGCTTTCCTCCAATCCCTGTCCATATCAGCCGTGGAACGTCCGTCGATCGATATAGGCGTCCCCCATAGACCTCCAGTTGCTACGACCAGAAGTGGCCTGCATCCACCTTGAAACCGCGGCTTTTGCAGATCACCTGTCCAACTCATTGGCGGATCTACGCTGCGCTTTCCAATTTAAATCTCCATTCGAGAACTTTCCAGCCCCAATGGCCATCTGCCCCTGTCGTCCTGGCCACTGCCTTGACATAATGATAACCCCATTTAACTACAGGTCGCTCAATAATAATTAAAAAAACTTACAATGACCAGCAATATGCAGACTGACTTCAACATTGTTATCAGTTTGTGTCCTGACTTCTTTCTGCTCGGAAATGCTGAATGGAAGTGTTAAAACTATAGACGGTACTAAAATCTCCGCCGATCAATTGTTAAATATAATCAGCCCATGTTTTGTTCTAGTATGAGAATAATCAAAATTAAATTGGTTTTCTATGCAATTTCCGCTCTTGATAAACAGTTACAAATTATAAAAAAATCTCATTGATATTATAAGAATTGAGTCATAAAAATATCATTTTCTTTGCATTAGTCTTAGTTACTCCACATAATAATCGAAGACAGGTATAACTGACAATAAAAGTTCAGTAGAAAAAAATAGTTTGTGATTGAAAATAATAGAGATAGTATGTCAATGTATAAATTGTACCTTCGCATGAATATTTTCTTACATACACACCGCTAAAACCTAGGTAGTCCTTTTAAATAGGCTCAGAGTTGTTCAGCGAGCTATGGAGAGAGCTATGCTTGGGGTTTCTCTACGAGATCGAATCAGAAATGAGGAGATACGTAGAAGAACAAGGGTCACCGACATAGCCAAGCGAATTAGCTCGTTGAAGTGGCAATGTGCTGGCCATATAGCACGGAGAGCATGCTCGCTGCTCGGCCATCTGGGCCGAAAAGTTCTCGAGTGGAGGCCGCGGATCGGCAAGCGCAGCGTAGGACGTCCACCAACGAGATTGACGGATGACCTGGTTAAAGCCGCGGGTTCACGGTGGATGCAGGCCGCTGCCAACTGAAGCAACTGGAGGTCTATGGGGGAGGCCTATGTCCAACAGTGGACGTCCTACGGCTGAGATGATGATGATGACACCGCTAAAACACATATTCAACGGCTGTCTAAGGTTTTCCTAAAAAGTAATCTACGAGTATTTTATATTACAGCAAGGCAGTTAGGAATTCGGCTTTCCTCTAATAAATACTCATTTTCTCCTAACAGGGAGTGCACCTTATCTTCGTTTAACTTTCAACTTTCTAACAATGAACAATTTGTTTGGCACGAGTATATGTGTTTAGATATTCTTGTGACACAGTCACAAGTAAAACACACTTTTATTGTACCGTAAAACGGGGTGATTAGGAAGAAAATTGAAGTTAAAACCTCGATAAAAAAAATTCATTACGCTCAAGTTGATTTTCATAGATAATAAATGTTCCGGTGGGATGAATTTTAGTTTAATTATTATATTATAGGAGACCCCATCTCGCTCGAGCTCATTTGCCATCCAGTCGAATAAAAAAAACCCTCTTGTTCTGAGAGGAGGCCTGTGCCCAGCAGTGGGACGTTATAGGCTGGGATGATGATGAATGATTATCTAACGTTTAGTTTCAGAGTTTAAACAATAAACACTATAAAATATTGGCAATTCCCAGCTCACCGATTTTGGTGAACCGAAAAACCGGCTGAACCGATTTTGGTAAAACATGTCTAAGAACCATCGCTAGAAAACCTGCTATCAAATAAAAAACCACATTCAAATCGTTCTACACGTTTAAGATCATTTTACTGTATTCTTACAAATAAATGTTTTTGAATTTGAATTTTTAACTTGAATTCAAATTTGAATTTAAGAACTACGGTGCCTCAGACAGAGACACAGACGCACAGACAGACACACATAGCGGTCAAACTTTATAACACCCCTCTTTTTGCGTCAGGGTTAAAAAAAAAAGTTGGGAACACTTTTTTGTGAAAATTATAGAAAAACTAGAGACAAAATCCTCATATTAACTGCTGATTTGCCGTTAAAGCAAATTAAATTTTAGTTAGTAACCTCCGACTCAGCCATGACCACGACCTTGCCTTACTTCCCGTCATCTTCCCGTTTTCACTCGGTGTGAGTCACGATGACGTAATATCTCACGATGCGATGGCCAAATTCGCAGCGCTAGTCGTAAGACTCGTTAGCTCAGTAGGTAAGAGCGCCGATATAAACTAAACATTTGACCATCGGAGGGCGGAGGTTCAAATCCTTCACGAGTCAGACTTTTGCTTTTTATAACTGTTTATTTGTTTCACTCACACAAACATCACGCCTGTATTCCCAAATGAGGTAGGCAGAGCACATGAAACGTTACCGCTTCGGAGCCACTATTAGCAATTTTAGATTTTAATTTTGACAAAAACCAATAGTGACAGGTTGCTAGCCTGTCGTCTACGGTATACATTAAGTTATATCCTCAGTCCTATAGCCTCAGTCGCTGAGGTTTTCAGTTATTTAATTAACACCTTGTACCTATATAGGGCCCCTCTGGAATGACAATGATAAATGATGATAATCATTATTCAAATCGCTTAGACTGGGATAGACCACGGCTTTAGACTACAGTATGTGGTCCAGAACCGGGGATAAAATTAGGTAAAAACAGAGGCTCTATAGGTCACCGGTAATTGGATCATGATGATGGTTACATTTAATTAAAATCAAAACTTGACATTTAATTATTTTTTTCTAACAAACTTAATCGTAAATTAAATGTGGGTACGTTACGCCACCCTAGAGAGATCCCAAATGACCTTGCCTGTCACGCTACAAATTTGTTTTAGTTTAAGGTTCTATTTTTATTTTATGTAAGTTTTTTATTTTATGTAGGTAAGTTTGGCTAAGTTATTTTTAGGATATTATTTATTTCATTTGTTGTGTTTGTATTTTTTATTTCATTGTGTCAAAGACTGCACTTAGTTTGACCGGTGCGATCTATGTTTTAATTATTAAATTTGCTCATGTAACTCATGTTACAGGGCACATCCGGTATAATTATGATATCTGGCAGTTAGTCAAACAGCATGCAATGTTTTATAAAGGTCAGATCAGACGGTTAATTTTTCGTTCATTTCCGTCTTTCATTCAGTACTCTTTCACTCGTCTGAACACAAAATGAACCGATCCAACAGTGTTGGATATTTTCATTTCGAATGAAAGGTACCAAATGAAAGGCGAAAATGAATGAAAAATGAACCGTCTGATATCACCTTTAGGTACCATGAGCCAAATATATGCTCTACCACCCTAAAGTCACAGAATATATAATAGTACTAACGTACAGAATGGCCACGCTCCGCCCCGCACCGGTTCGAGTTACCCCACCCCTCAAGCGTAGCCTGACGGAAATCTGACGGATAGCAGTCGGGCGCGCGACGCTATGTATGTCGGCCGCACGGCACTAAGCTCGGGACTTTCGGGAGCAATAATTTTGCGAAATGGTGGTATACTGTGCATTGTATGGATGTTTGTCAACAGCCAAAGAAAAGGAAAGGAGTTTTTTTCGATTTCCGAAGGACGAAAAGAGGTAGGTAACCAACTTTAATTCGCAACATGTACAATGTAGGTCTAGGGAAAAAACCAATACCTAGGTTTATAGTTTGTACCTATAATGTGTAAATAGACGTCTTTAGTTAGTAGTTAATAGGCGTCTTATATTAGTAGGTAGGTATTTGTAAAAATTATTTGTTAATTCTTTCCTATCAATGAAAAATGAAAAAAATGAAACGTATATAGGCTGGGATGATGATGACGATACTTAGTATTATTTCCGAGTATTTTATGTTTACAATCGAATGTTCAGAGACAAATCCTTTAAAAGGAAATATTTTAGCGTAAGTAATCTTTAATTAATAAGGTCAAATGATTAAAACAATAAACTTTAATTTATAAAACATTTATTTGTATTTATTTCCTAAAACTCGAAAATCAATCATATTCTAACAATTTGCCCCTCGTACAAAGTCACATAATTTTCTGTGAAATCCGCGCGCCGCAGCAAGGCTACTACGAAATACGAAAATCGAAGTTCATGTCGTTCGTTCCCTCTGACATTTATACTGTTTCATACGAGAGCGAGAGAGACGGTAGCATACGAACTTCGATTTTCGAACGTCGGAGTAGGCCCTCAGTTCATTCATTGTTCGGTGCTAGATCGGTGACGGTGAGTTCGCGAGCAAGCGCCAACTTGTCAGTGGGCGCGCGAGAAATATTGTACACTTACCTACCCTACCTACTTCCTTTTGTAAATAAATAATGCTTTCTAGAAGTATCGCGATAAATACATGAAAGTCATGAAATAACTACTTAGGTACCGAATAATTCGTTTAAGTTTGTAGTCAAATACTTATTGTAGGTAATTTAAAACAATAATGCTTAAATACATAGACAGACACATTTTATGTAGGTTTAAATAAAAATATATGATTAACGATTACATTTATTTACACATCTAAGCCATACCTACATACCCTATGGTACTAGGGTTTTGCGATAGTCAGCCCTGTGTCACTTACGCACACATTGACGCGTGTACAGACGTCGTCGTGCCTATGTAGATTCCAGAACACGAATTTTGTATGGCGTGGCCGCCCTGTGCTAAAGTTGATGATCGTTTGCATGTCATAAAACAATAATGCCAATGTACATGTCTGTCAACTTGAAAGTTCGACTTTAGCGACATTTTCATTTGATAGGAACTTGTTTAAAAATTGATAGACGACTTATTTGACTGATGGTACTTAAGTAGAGAACATATTATTTTGAACAAAAAATATTATTATCATGTAAAATTGAGTATCGCACTACCTACCCACTAAAATCGACATGTTTTATAACGCTATTAACATAAGAGGATGCACTTTATAATTTGAGAGCCGATTTTACGGTGTCCAGAACACATAAAATGCAAGGGGTTAGTCTCCACGTAAACCACCTGCTTGGTTATTAGCAAGAACATAAACCTTTATGGATTACCCTGGCTATAAACCTATGCATGACATGTAATTGGCATTCACGACCCATTTTTACGTCAAAAAACCTTTTAATACAAACCTTTTTTGCCTTTGCGCTGCCTATAAATTTACTGTCGTTAATTAAATACACGTGTAGGTATAATATCTGTACCGTACCAAAGTTTAAGGGGCTGTTTCACCACCAAGTGATTAGATTCACCTTACGGATGTGTGATGCCGACTCTGCTTGTTTTGTTCGAATAGACGGAGACGGCCTCACATATCCGTCAAATAAAATTAATCAATGGGTGGTGAAACACCCCCCTAATCTTTGTAATTTTTTATTTGATTGAGAAAAGAAAAATACTCGTATGTGCCCAATATTTTCTGATAATCTGGAGTGACAAACAGTGAAGTGGCAATCCATATCCATACATCCATACTTAATATTATAAATGCGAAAGTGTGTGTGTTCGTGCGTCTTTCACGTCGAAACGGAGCGATGGATCGACGCGGTTTAGTATAGAGATATTTTGTGGGCCAGAGAGTGACAGAGACTACTTTTAATCACGAAAAAAATGCGCAGTTCCTGAGGGGACAACGCGCGGTAACCGAATACCACGCGGGCGGAGCCGCGGGAAAAACCTAGTATTTTTATTGACACAGTAGGTAAACCCAATTTTGCGTCGTAAAAGGCCTCAAATTTCAGTAAATATCAAATTTTGCAGTAAATTATTAGGCAATAACGTAAAAGCATTTAATTTTCACTGCGCGACATGCTTGTCAGGAATTCCTGGCAAATGCCTCAATAATGTGCTTTGGAATGCCTTTGTGAATATATAAAAGGATGGCATTGATTTCAACTCAGTTTACGTTGTTGCGTGTTTGTGTATGATAAAATAATGATCAAGTTTTAAAAGGGGTTGGAAAAGGGTTAAGAGTTTAACCCTTTACGATGCCATAGACAGACATAGGCATTAATAAATATCATGGGACAGTTTACACCAATTGACCTAGTCCCAAACTGAGCAAAGCTTGTACTATGGATACTGGGTAACGGATAAACATCTCGTATAGATAAACTAGCTTTTGCCCACGGCTCCACCCGCGTGGTATTCGGTTATCGCGCGCTGTTCCCCCGGGAACTGTGCATTTTTCCGGGATAAAAAGTAGTCTATGTCACTCGCGGGCCCATAAACTATCTCTATGCTAAAAATCACGTCGATCGTTACGGCGTAAAAGACGGTCAAACACACAAACATGCAAACACACTTTCGCATTTATAATATTAGTATGGATACATACTTAAACACATATTAAACTTTAAATTCTCATTATTCATACAAATATCTGCCCCGGCCGGGAATCGAACCGGGGACCTCAAGCTTCTTAGTCAGGCTGTCTAACCACTTGGCCGTCCAGATGACTGCATACATTTGAGGGCTAGATTTGTTTTTGAGGGCTCAGTATAATATATAACACTCCTTTTTTTGCATCATGGTGAAAGTCAAAGTCAAAGTCAATTAGGCTATAACAAGCACTTATGAACGTGAATGAATCTATCACCGGTTCGGAAAAAACCTCTGTTGAGAAGAATCCGGCAAGAAAGTCAACGAGGTATTTTTTTTAAAGTGTTAGTAACCAGGCTCGTGTATTCCGGGGATATTCTCCGACGCCGTTTTTGGAAATCACGGCATTTTTATAAGCAACAGCATATTTCTTTTTATTTCTCCAACGAGGGAACAAGTCGAAACAAGCTATTCAGATCCAGAAAAAAGTAAAAATAAGAAAACTTTTACGTCTGAAATGATTTGTTTATTTAAAACATGAACCAGGACGGCGGCATGGTCTTCCCCCATTTTTGTTTTGGTTTACAATCAAGTTCGAATTTTCCGCAAATAGGCTCGGGTTCTTCACAGATGTTTTCTTTGTCGAATTTCACTTGGCATTGTACCACGCAGGTAAACTTCTTGACCGGTGGACAGGTCCTTGCACAACTGTTCATTTTTTTGCACCTGGAGCGTAGAGCAGCGCGGAGGACCTGCTTTGTCTCTTTCAGTTTTTCTACCTCACCTGAGCTCAGGCCGTCTTCGGGATGTGACTGTGAAAAAAAAATGTGTATGTTGGCGGCCGATCGTGAAATCCGCCAGCTCACGAAATTCCTGGGCATATCGTGAATGGCACTATTTCATGATATGCCTAGGAATTTCGTGATCTGGTGGATTTTACGATCGGCTGCCGATATAATACAGTGCCCTTAGTGCAAGTTTTCGGTTGCAAAAAACGTCTCGATCGCGTTCGCGTTAAAATTTCAATTTGTATGGAAACACTAACAGCGCCTCTAGCGGAAGTTTGCGATGTTCGTGTTTCTATACAAATTGAGATTTTAACGCGAACGCGATCGAGACGTATTTTGTAACCGAAAACTTACACTAAGGGCACAGTAATCATCATTTGACTACCTGTTTCACTCATCCCAGCCTACATACATCCCACTGCTTGACACAAGCCTCCTCTCATACCGAGGATGAACCAACTTAAAGTTATTATTTAGGTCATTACCTAAATAATAACTTTGGTTACCCGCGACTTTATGATAGCTGCGCTTATGCAAGATATGCGTGTTCATGCAGTTCCTCCACCTAACTTCTGGTACTGGTGGTAGTGGTGATCTGGTATCTAACATTTGGTAGCATGGTGTGTGGTTGTATTGGTCTGAAGATGAGCTCTGGTTGAGTTCTAAACGCGTCAGTGTAGTGTGGTGGTGGACAGCGGTGGTGATGGCTGGGTTTGTGTGATTTGTGTGTGTTTTTACAGTGTGGAGATGGAGAAACTGCATGAACACTCATATCTTGCATAAGCGTAGCTATCGTAAGGTCGCGGGTGAGCAAAGTTATTATTTTAGTTCATTTTTATGGACCTCCTTAAAGTACCTAACATCTAATTCAATAAAATAAGAACCAACTTACTCTTAACTGGCTATACAGTTGATAAGTATCTTCATCATCTGAATCATCAGCCCTCTCATCAGATACAGCTTGGCTCTCATCACTTCGGTCCAAAGTCTGATCTCTGGTGTCGACGATGACTATGATGGGGCTTTGGTAGTCCAAGGACCTTGGGTTCAGCAGATGGCGAAGGATGTGTGAAGAGCTGTGCGTGTGTTTTGCTTGGATGTTCTGAAAAACAAGACCACTTTTGACTATGACGTGCATTGAATAGGCAGCTGCCGGGTGACACTCTTTTCCAGCCCGGATAATACCGACATGGAAATACCGGCCCTGTTTTTCGTACACACGCCCATAAAAGCTCCTGTTAGTTTCTATGGGCGTGTACACAAAAAACAGGGTCGGTATTTCCATGTCGGTATTATCCGGGCCGGGAAAGAGTGTCACCCCAGCTGCCCACAAGGCAAGGGTAAGGCTGCTGGTAGAAACTGGATGCGTCTAGCCGAGGACAGGGCGCAATGGCGCTCTTTACGGGAGGCCTATGGCCGGAAGTGGACCGCTATAGGCTGATGATGATGATGAGGCAGCAGGCTAGGTAGCGCTAGTGCTGGTGGCACTCTGCTGCGGCAGAAACTACCAACTGCCAACCCTGGAATAGATCCAATGCACGCCAGTACCTGCAAATATCTACCAAAGCGGAGCGTGCCAAATATCTGACACGACCTACGCCCTAGAAAATAATTTTATAACAAAAAATTGAACCGACTATAAAAAACCATGAAAATTATTTTCTACCAGTCTGAAGTCGGTGCCTCAGCACGAGCCAGCAGGAGTGGACCTAAAGTCGTCTACTTCACCTACATATCTACTTTATAATATTATATTAGACTTCAATCACTCCTGCTGTCTCGTGCTGAGGCACCGACTTCAAACTGGTAGAAAATTATTTTCATGGTTTTTTTGTAGTCGGTTCAGTTTTTCGTTATATATTTTTTTCACGCTTTTTAGTGTTAATAATCTAAGATACAACGAATATGAATATTGATGCGCTGGTGACTGTACATATGAAGCCTGATGTGCATAGGAATTGGTGGCCACAGGTCCCTTCGCAGAATCAGGGTTGGATTTAGGTTAAAAAGAGATGGGTTAGCAACATTTTGCTTTTTTTTGTTTAATATAATTTTTGGCCCTGATCTGCAGTGTTGCCACCTCAGATATTTTTTTTACCCTAACTTTACGTGAAATTACCCTAAGTATGGCACTTTTATTTATTTTTTTACTTATTTTTTTTTTATAAAAACGAACAAAATAAATGCGATTTATTAATAAAATAATACGAGTAGCTAAGCGGCTACACCGTTTCGAAACATTCTTGGAATGCATCCATAATAGTCTTGGCTTCTCCGCCATCTGCAGTAGGGTATTTCCACGAGCGTCCCAACCGCTGTCAGTCCCTAGCTGTTTATATTAAGAAGTAAATAATTCATATGCATTGATTTTTGTATTGAAATAGATTCTGGCCTGAGTACAGAAGCTATTTACGTCATAATTAAAAAAAAATCTGCCTTCCAATTCTTAAAATCTCAGGCAAGGGACTGACAGCGGTTGGGACGCTCGTGAAAATACCCAGTAATTGTTTTCTTGAAACCTTCCTTTTTTTTCGAAAACTTTTATACCCTAAAAATACCCTAAATAATTTTCGCGTAAAGATACCCTAAATTTAGGGTAAATTACCCTAAGGTGTGGACACTGCTGATCTGATGGAGGACTTTTTTGATGCCCCAAGACTTTCTGACCTGACCGGATTCTTTTAAAAACACCTTTTATTATGCCGTTAAAAATACTTACAGCTAAAATTAACACAAAAGAGAATATGCCTACAAACGGCACCATGTCGTAGTAATAATTTACAGGGAATAAAATTTTTACTAGACTAAAAGTTTTGCAACGCTCCGGTTAAGCAGAACTACGGAAATTAACGATAAGGTTTTTTAAATGTTGATCGAAGTGTAAACTGAAGTCTCAAACTATTTATGACAGGAGATGGCAGTTAATGTTTTCTCTGTTACAAGCATGTTACAAGTAACTGTCACATTAATTAATTAAATAAGCCTTTGATAAAGAGCAACTCTCTGTTGCCAACTATGTTGGTTGCCTGCGGAAACTAGTTACAGTGACTAAATATTTCAATAATGAAATATCGTTACGTTACTAAAAACACTATAAACAAATAAGCGACAAAAAATTTAAAAAATTGGGCCCTAAAAAATCAGCGGCCGTTTCACTTTTTCGGGGATACACAACATTTGGTATTTTAATTTTTGTGTTTATTTTTTGTTTCATTTATTTTTTATTTTTTGCATTTGTATGTCTTTGTGAATGTGAATAAATGTCTACTTTCTTTATTTCTTTCTTTCTATCATAAGGTCGTGAATGAGCTAAGTAATTGTTTTAACCTCCGATGCGTGTTTCTGTCTATCTGTGTGTCTTTCTGTGGCACCGCGGCTCTTAAACGGGTGGACCAATTTGAATGTAGTTTTTTTTATTTTAAAGCAGGTTTTCTAGCGATGATTTTTAGACATGTTTCATCAAAATCATGAGATATTGAACTTTTAGTTCATTGTATAATTCAATAAATTGTTGACCATGGGACTTAAATAAATTAAATAGACGCCTGTTTCACCTATCCCTACCGCGATATGCTCTCTGTACCCTTAGTGTAAGTTTTCGGTTACAAAATACGTCTCGATCGCGTTCGCGTTAAAATCTCAATTTGTATGGAAACACGAACAGCGCCTCTAGTGGAACGTTTGCGATGTTCGTGTTTCCATACAAATTAAGATTCGAACGCGAACGCGATCAAGACGTGTTTTGTAACCGAAAACTTAAACTAAGGGTACTGATAGAGATACGTGGAATATTTTTCCTTTCTGCCCTACCGGTAGGGATGGAAATAATATGTCAATTATTCCTGCCAGCACGCACTGGTAGGGACATGTGGATTTTTTTCCAACCATCCATACTAGCTGACCGTATGGTAGGGACTTGTGGAATATCGTCTACAAATATGTCAACAAAATTGAACTTTGCAGGTGGTAGGACCTTGTGCAAGGTCCGCCCGGATTGCTACCACCATCTGCCGTGAAGCAGCAGTGCTTGCACTGTTGTGTTTCGGCGCGGAGAGTAAGACAGCCGGTGAAATTACTGCCACTTGAGGTATTCCAACTTAGGCCTTTAGGTTGGCAACGCATCTGCAATACCCCTGGTGTTGCAGATGTTTATGGGTGGTGGTGATCTCTTACCACCAGGAGACCCACTTGGTCTACTAAAAAAAAAAAAACCTTTGAACCTTTGAATGTCTTTAAAGTTCACTCAGAAAAATTATCTATTTTGAGCTACGATTTTTTTTTAAAGTAGTGACGATAATATCAATTCAACTACCAAATTCAACGGTGCGCACGAGCGGGCAAAATGTAAACCAAACGCAAAACCCACGGCAACAGAATAATCCCAAACAAATAATTACAACGGGAAATGTGAAATGATTTGGGAATCCGATGCAAACAATCGGAATTAACGTTAATACATTTATTCGTATTTTTGCATTTAAAGTCGGGAGCGCGTACTAAATCACTTTACACGGTGGGCTGGGTGCGGTGAGCTACGAAGAGCTGCCTGATGGACACTGAAAACGAGTTTCATTTTGGTTCCTAATTAGTATGACATGACGAAATTGAGGTTCACAATAAAAATTTCGATGAAATTGAATTGTAACTATCTGACGCTATTTCAATAAAAAAAAGTAATTTTGTGTTTAATTTAAATATATACAAACCCTTGTGGTAAAAGTGATAAAAAGTCAGATAATCTTTGGTATTGGATCCAATAGAAAGTTTTGATGTAATTACAAAATTACGATTTTTCCTCACAAGATTTCGTGACGTTTTTTTTTCCCGACATCAGGAAGTTTTGGATCTTTTATGCAGTTTATGTTTCATTATCTCGTCCTTAGTGTTAATAATTTCTTGACAAAATTGATTTCTGTCAATTTCATGACGGGACAACTTTTTGAAAAATACTCACTTGGCACAGAAAACTACTTTCTACCTAGACGACATAGTTTTCTCACAGTGCGTTTAAAGATCGATAGCGTTCGCGTTAAAATCTCAATTTGTATGGAAACACGAACAGCGCCTCTAGCGGATCGTTTGCGATGTTCGTGTTTCCATACAAATTGAGATTTAGGCGCAAACGCGATCCAGACGTATTTTGTAACCGAAAACTTACACTAAGGGTACAGGTTAATCAGTATAAACTATCGTATACCTTTAAAAGGCAACTAATTAGTTGCTAAGTAAAACGTTTAACATCAATCAACCCTATTTAAGTCCCGTTTAATATCTCACAATTTTACCAAAACCCAATCCGTTTCAACTGAGCTTAATATCTTCCGAAGGCACTATCTGCATCAGATATTGAGGATCAAACGAACCTCCTCATAGATATAAAGAGTCTTATCGGTCATCAAGGCCCTCGGAGGCCCTTATGGAAGAAAGGGCGTTTGTGGAGCTTGAGCTGGGAATTATATAATTTGGTGCTATTTTTGGAGGAACAGTTATCCTAAAATCTGGCCAAGTACGATTTGGTCTCGCGGACTGAAAGTTTTGCACAAATTTGTAAGTAAGCCTCAACATATAAATCTCCAGTTTTAACAGAGATCTTCTGAACAAATTGTACGCAGTGTGGGGTCAATACGAGATGATTAAATTTTACATGTCATTTTTTAAACTGCCAGCGCCTTCGGAAAAACCATCATTGCCAAGAAGAATGAGCCGCAAGAAACTCTGCAGATAGTATTTTTTTCAAAATAAAATAATTACAAATAAAATAGTTAAAAACTATAGTATACAATTAAAAAAAATACAAAAAAATAATAATAATACAGGGATCTATGGAGTCCCTTAGTTACAAAACTATTGACATAGACTGAGAGACGTTCCTAAAAAAAATATGATTTTCAGACTTTAATGGAGGACTGGCTCTCGCAGACTCTTGGGCTATTATAGTTAAAATCAAATGTGGAAATGAATGGATTTTTATTTTATTTTTTTACTAATACTTAGACTGTAAGTTGTACTAATATGTTATGGATGCGATATGTAATCTAAGTACGAAGTAATACTCTATTGTTATTATTAAATAAGAAGTAAATACGTGCAAACATAAACGGTCTTTACCATAGCCGGGTAAAAAGTAGACAGTGACTTTTGTACTTTAAGTATACTTTTCACAGGTTACCTGACAGAGATCCCTTCAGGGATAAGTCTGACTTTGTACCTAACCCTTTATTTTTTTGTAACCTTATTTGTATTTCCTTTTGTACAATAAAGATAATGATAAAATTTGTCAGTTACGTTTATTTGTCAGTTTTAATACCATCGCTATACCTAGTGCCATCAACGAAGACGCGTGATTTTGTCAAAATTAGCCAGTAATGACATTGTAATAAGAACCACGGCACGCGTCATCGTGAGTAACTCTATCTATACTAATATTCTATTCTGTTACGTAGTAGGAACTACTACTACTATAATGGTGTGATGGATTTAAAATAAAAAGTCACTCACTCAGGTTCTTATATAATTAATTGCAGCTAAACCAAGTTAAACATTAATTTGCATCATCTTAGTTACACTACAAAACAGTCTTAGACGGACTACGAGTAAGTACCTACAGAGCCAAACGTCAGAGAGCAGATTAAAAAAAAACGAAATAGAGTATAGACCAGCGCATTGATTATAAAAGCTTAAGGCCTCTCCACACCATGTCTACTTAATTATAATTTACAACATTATATGGTAAGTATAAAAAATCCTAAATCGTCGTGAGCTCCATTCCTTCCTAGCTCTAGGCGTGAATCAATACACTTGTGAGTGGTGTCCCATAAAAGCAGGTTTTCTGTGTAATTCGTACATAAATAACCACGGATGGACGAACAGCCTAAATAAATAAGCGATAAACATCTGAGAGACAATCCGGAGATTTAACTGGTATTGAGAATCAATATGCGACGGGACATAATTTAGTGGAGGGTTAGGGGGGTTACTCTAGTGTTCAACGAATAATAGCCGTGGAACCTGGTAGGTAGTTTAACATATGTTTATTAATAAAGTAGTATCACAGAATATACCGGGTGTGGCCTGTAATACGAGCAAAAAATTAAAACATAGATCGTCCTCGTTAAACTGAACAAAATTAGTTGAGCGTCTTTTAAAAATAATGGAGTCTTTGAATTTTCCGTTTTTCATACAAATTAAATACTGCCACCAATGTACGCCATCCTAGAATACAACTGTCGTCGCCTGTCACGCTACAAACATCAAGCATTTTGCTTTACATTGCTTCTGCGAATATACTTAAAAGTGTAATAAAAAACTAATTATTTTTAAAATTCGCTGAACTAATGTTGTTCAGTTTGAGGAGTGTGTGTTTTAATTTTTTGCTTATATAACAGGCCACACCCGGTATAATAGTACTAACGTACAGAACGGTCACGCTCCGCCCCGCACCGGTTCGAGTTACCCCACCCCTCAAGCGCAGATTGCAGGAAAATCGCAGGAAAGCACGCGTGCGCGACGCGTTGTATGTCGGCCGCGCGGCACAAAGTTCGGAACAATAATTTTGCGAAATGGTGACGGTACCCTCCCTATTTCCTTTTACAAATATGTAATGATTTATCTAATTAATAATTTAATGACCAATCCACACGGGGGGAATCTACAACTCTAGCTCTCATGAACGCCCGGTCCTCCGACTAAACTGATTTAGCGCCCAATCGTAATAATCTAGTACTTATATGAACATTTGAATAGGATACACACAGCACAAATACACGTAGGTAGTTAATTATTAAAAAATACTTCTGTTCATTTGGGAGTACCTAGGTATAAACTCTTAATATTATTTTTAACAAAAACTGTGAGACTCAGACATTATGAAATGAACTTTGTGAGTGAATCCTACATTCCTGAGAGAAACAAAGACCACAATCTCAGACTTTAATAAGTAAAGTATATTCCACAGGTTCTCAAACTGTGAAACCAAAGTTCATCCGTAAAGTAACAACTCTCTCTATCTCTGGTTGAGATCGAAATGCGTTAGTGTTGTGTGGTGGTAATAATAGTTGGGTTTATGTGATTTGTGTGTATTTTTATGGGGTGAAAGCGTCTTTTACTAGTATTAAATATGTGATCGCATTTATCGGAATGATTTTAATTGAGACAATTTTATAATAATAATAATAATAATAATAAATTTGTTTATTTAGGCAATGATCCCATTATGACAAAATACAATACAAAACAAATACATTGAAATTATTTTGAAATTAAATTAAATTACAATAAATTATCAAATCAAATTACATTAAATTAAATTAAACTAAATTAAATTAAATTACATTAAATTACAATAAATTAATTGAGTAGGTCGCACCACCAAGATAGCATGTCTTAAATATGTTTTGGACTATGCCATGCCATTTATAAAAGCACACATGATAAAGTGTATTATTATGTTGTACGCTAAATTCTAGCCCAAGTTAAGGATAATTAGTTGAACAAAAATATTCGGGGCTATGCTATAGCTTAGATAAAAGTGCTATAACATCTACTTGATCTCGTTTCTAATAGACGCATTAAAAAAAGAGCTCTGCCACGACTTCTAGTGATCATTTTTTGTACTTTCAGTGCCAAAGCCTTTAAAAAAATGGCGTGAGTATTTCTAAAGGATGATTTTCTTATGACAATTGGAATGGACGCATTAGCTCCGTAGGCGACATAGCCTCGGTTGACCTTAGACAGATAACTATCGTGACTTATAATATTATAATTATCGTGAGTTGTAGCTTATAAAGATTGGAAACCTTTGACATAGTCTGTAGGTAAAGATCGAACTGTCAAAGCAACGTCATTATGCAAGGTCGCACCACCGCGATTATTGCCGAAGCCAGACTTAATTGCGGCCCGCGCTATGCAACAGCGCACCAACGCTTAATTGAATTCATTAAGTTTGCATGAAAACATTATTTCGTTATTGTGATAAATTAACGTGCGAAAATGACGGCGCAAAAGTATTGCTTGCTTTTAATATAAATGAATGCATTCGCGTTATTAAGTTCGGGTGCAATGTTTTGTGAATTTTAAATGTAGGTTGGTTGTGTTAATTTTGTTTGATCCGTTTATAATGTACAATGAAATTGAATGGAAATTCTGTGGTTTTTAACTTGGATTCAAATACATGAGAGTTCAAATATACAGTTAGTATTTTACCCTCTCATCACGACCCTTTTCGGATTTTGAGACTACTACTTGGAACACAGAAAATAACATGGTATATAGAAAAACTTAAGTAAAGGACCTGTTGTATGTAGTAGTAACTTGTCCATATAAACAAATTGACGTTCCAAATTCGCAAAATGACTTAAGCTCCATATCAATTCTGTGCACGACTACATACATACAATAGGTCCTTTACTTAAGTTTTTTACCTATAACCGCATTGACTGACAAGGAAAATATGTTCATATTTTATTATACCTATCAAGAAAAGATAATATAACAAGACAGAAAATTAATAAAAAAAACATTCGTTTTTACATTTTATAAAGCTTGGAATAACTTGGTTAATGATATTTTAATTATTCTCTGTTCAAACGGCAGGCGAAAAAACTTACTATTGATGCTATGGACAACCTTTCGCATGTATCTCTCAACGTCATTCTAAAATATGAAAAAAAAAAGATAAATATGATGAGGTGTTAGTGGTCTGGAATGACCACTAACACCTCGTACTTTGAAAGTTCGTACTAAGAGCAAATGATAAACAAATGCATCGGATAAAACACATATTTATACTCGTACCTACTTCTTCAATGGTCGCTTTTCGCCTGCCATTGGAACAGAATATAGTTACGTGGCTGGTTATTTTATTTTATTTGCTACCTACAGCATAAAGCTGTCCAAAGTACCGAAGTGACACTTTGTGCTGTTAATAATTTGTTTTCTTCGTCGAGGTATGATTAAGGTATCAGAGAGACTACTGCGAAAACGGGCACGTATTTGAATATCGAAATTTAAAATATCTAAAGTTAAAATGTCGACGGTCGAAATATCGAAAATCAAAATATCGAATGATCTAAATATCTACTATGATTATATCGACGTCTGGAATTCCTAAAACCGAAATATCGAACGGCTAAAATATCGAAAGTTCAAAATATCTACAACCGAATGATCGATATATGTTAATATCGAAACACAAAATATCAACCGTCAAAAAACCAAATATTAAAATATCGAAAATTGAAATAGCGAAGTATCTTAATATCAAGAAAAATGCATAGAACTCGATTCTGGCACTCGCCGGCCGCTGCCGCGGCACGCTCGCTTCGCTCGCTCGGCTCGTGCTTGTTTTGGTCACGGTTGAACCTAACCGCTCCTCCTCGCTGCGCTCGTCGTCGCACCTAATTTTTTAAATTAGATTGCTTAGTACCTACAGTTTAAAACTGAAGTCTGATTAATTCAACCGTAAAGTTTAGGTGCGACGACGAGCGTAGCGAGGAGGAGCGTGTTAGGTTCAACTGTGGCCAAAACAAGCACGAGCCGAGCGAGCGAAGCGAGCGTGCCGCGGCAGCGGCCGGCGAGTGCCAAAGTTAAATTTCATATCAGTTATCGACTATTGTACCCTTCGGTATTATAGACATTCGATATTTAGAATTTCGACCTTAGAATCATTCGAAATTTCAATTTTCGATATTTTATCCATCGATATTAGAATTTTCGAAATTTTAGCATTCGATAATTGTACCATTCGATAATTTATACTTTCGACATTTTGAATTTCGACCTTATAATCGTTCGACTTTCTGATTTTCGATATTTTGACCGTCGACGTTTTGACCTTAGATATTTTAAATTTCGATATTCAAATATGTGCCCGCGAAAACTTCAAGCATGTTTGTATTGCACCTACACACCTACTTATTACCATAATTATGTTGTAGCGCTTTGAAATAGTTCATCTTTGAATACTTTGAAGACAAGCGCCAGTTAGGTATAATGATTTCTTTCAACATAAAATTCATGGTAAGTTTCGAACATCTAAAGATCAAAAAATGCGAGCCCGGGTTTCAACTCACGATCCTATGCTTGAAATCCATTCGTCAAACCACTAGGTCATTACGGCTTTTCTCATCAATGATCCATTGGTGATTGAAAATGTAGGTATAGTTGTGTGTTTTTCGCATTTTAATGACAGTTTTTTGATGGTATGATGGAATGTACGTAATCATTTGTTTTGGGCCTACATTATCAAGTTATTAGGTACCTGCTTGATTTAGGCAACATAAATTTCTTCCTTATTTCATTTTGCTCATACTATATGATGGACAATATTCCCTTTGGGTTTAATTAATTTACAACAAAAATAAATTTGGTTGTAAATATTTTTCAGCACAATTATATTTTGACAAAATTCACTTTGGATGGTTTTCGTTTTTGGTCCAAATTAGGTAAAATGGTCAATTCAAGTGGTTAATTTTCCATTCGCACCGAAGGACAGTAATTTGTCGTAACATGTTTGTATTTGTTAAGGCAAAGATGTTTCAAGGTTAAACACTTATTAAATCTACCCTCCAATATAAACCGAACCAGCTGGCCCATAATTCGTATGGAGTTGCGAACTATAGTTCTATCGCAATTACGCGCCAGTCGTTATGGGTGACAAAGTGTGTGCGACAAGGATGGCGTGGTGTTTATGCTAGCGGGCGGAATTTTTCTAGGAAACAAAACTAAACTAAAGAAAACCATTTATCGTGATACTAGCTGTTTTCCACGATTCTGTCCGCGTAGAATTCGTTCTTATCGCTATCCCGCGGGAACTGCAATTTTCCGTGATAAAAACTATCATGTGTGTGTCCTTCCTCGGGATTCAAACCGTCCGTAAGTACTTATACCGAATCTCATCTCAAAAAAAAAATTTACGTGATAAATGGAACAAACAAACAAACTTACCAACTTTCGCATATAAGTGGGATTGGTGGTATTAAATAAAAGCAGAAGGGAAAGAAAAACAGCTTACATGAAATATACCTAATGTTATGGGATATAACGAAAACACAAAATGTTGGCAGCTCAGCACAATATTCCGTTTTGCTTTGTGTACATTTTAGTGATGTTCAGTGTTCAACTGAAACTAATTTTGGTATAATAATATGTTCGATAGAATAGCCCTCAATTGGCCAAGTTAATTACCAGGAAGTTTTAAATGAGGTGAACATAGGTATCTAAATAAGATAAACACTTGCCGCTTCTCCAGTTTCCTATATAATATATAATAATAATAATAATTGTCCCGATAGTCGTTTCGGCAAACGGTCTAATAGCGAAGAGCCTCGACCAACATCTCAAGAGACTCTCGCTGGATGGCTGGATCAAGGGCCAGATACAGAAGGCGGTACTTCTGGACACGGCACGCATCGTCCGGAGGTTCCTCACTCTGCGGCCCTGACCACCGATAACTTGGGCCCTGCTCCGTTACCGGTGGCAAACTAGGTTAGGTTTTTATAATTTTTTTTTATTTTGTATGTACTTTTCTGTATTTTACTTTTTATAACTATTATAAAAACCTAATCCTAAGAATAAAAAGAAATAAAGACAATAATAATAATAATAATAAAGATATGTATGTAAATAACAATTAATTTTTATTTTCATTCATATCATTTATAATGTAAAATATCCGCGCAGACGAAGTCGCGGGCATAAGCTAGTAACATATATAAATACAACATATTACATAATGGTATTTGCCCGCCAGCACTGAGCACCCACCTCACTGTATTTGTTAAGGCGGAAGCATGAAACTGTGAACAGCAAGGGTAACTTCGTTTATGAATGAACCTCGGCAACAGCTTCCTTACGGAGATGACGGCCTTTGAAAAGTTAAACTATCAATATGACTATGTATGAGGAATATCTTTCAAATAGTGAATGTACGGAATTGTCATACTTCAGTCTTTTATTATTCATCGGTAAGGTCGCGTCGAGAAATTGATAATCGATATGGGTAGTTAACACCTAAGTTAAGATTTTTATTTCGTTTTGTTTGGGTACTCTATAAACATATGATCACGTTGGTACTATTATATATTCTGTGATATAATTTGATCGTGGGGCTATTCTCAGTGTGATATACCTTCTTCTTCTCTTTTAAAATATGGCTTCTGTCCTAATTAATAGGACAATTTCGCCAGTGTCAAAGTATTCTCTTTCGAGAGGCAACGTTGTACGGTGATTGTAGTTTTTGTAACTTGATAGTAAAATTCCAGAAACCACGTGGAAACAACTTGCGCATTAAAAAATGTCAGACACGAGAGCAATATTGAATTTTGTGATCACTGTTCACTGTTAAGGTTAATCGCCGCATAAAATACTATCAAAATTATACTTCAACTAGCCAAAGAAACAGAAATAGCAAAATTAGATATTGTCTAGGTACATCCTCCATGTTCGAATGCCACAAATCGAATCCTGTGATATACCTACTTCAACCCAGCGGTTTGACATTTGTCACTGATATAAAGGGGTAGTATCACAGAATATAAATAAGTACTGACGTAGTATTTAAAAGCACGAAAATGATGATAAAAATGCGGGTAGTTGTGCGCCGGTGTTAGATTCGTCAGGTAGTCGCGCGAGCAGAGCGGTGGCGCGTTTCATGTTCAAAATAGTTATTAGATCATTTACATATAGTTTTTAGCAAATAACAAGACGCGATACGTAATTTTACACTTCATTTTGTTGCTCACAGAAGTCTTTACTTTTTATTTGGTGAGTTAAAACTTGCTCAACGTCATGTAAATCCGCAGACTTAGCTTAAGTTATGAGCTCGCATGAATAACGTCTTTACCAGCAAGACGCATGGCGGCTGCATCGCTTTAATGCACCTGAGGGATGCTGTTAATAATGCGTCGGGGTGTATTTTCTGGTTGCATGTGCAATAAACTTGATTAAGGGGTTTAGTTTCAGAAAGACATATGGGTAGGACATAATGCGGTAGAAAATGGATGAAAAATAAATAAACAACTCACGATACACACGATACCGTTTCCTCCCTCCGGTCGACTTTGGCCACTTCCTAATTTGTATCTTTCCAAACTTGTCCACTTCCTAATTCGTCCACTCCAACATCGTCCTTTTCCTAAGTTGTCACTTTACAGATTCCAAAGTTGACTACTTCCTAAACAGTCATTTCGGTATTCGTATTTTCCTATCATGTCCATTTACAAAATCGCCAACTTCCCAATTTGTCCACTCTTACAACGTCCTTTTCCTTGATAGTCAACTCTGTATAAGCTAAGGTACAGATGTAGGTAGTTCATATTGTTTTTCGCTCGTATCCTTTCCCTTGCTCGTCTTCTAAGCAATGTCAAAGTCGACTACGTCTGTGTAAAGCGGAGTTTAGACTTGCAAGAAAAATCGTGCAAGTTGCATTACATTGCGGCGCTCGATTGCCCACTACAAACAAACTCTTTGGCTTTACGGCCTCGCAATGTAATGCAACTTGCACGATTTTTCTTGCATGTCTAAACTCGGCTTTACATGCCTACCTCTTCCGTCGTTACGAAACCCTCACTAATATTTTATTAACGCCAAAGCAACTCTATCTGTCTGTCTGTTACCGCCTCATGTTTATACCGCTGAACTAATTTGGATGAAATTTGGCAAGGAGTTAGATAGAGACCATGAATAGGATATTGAAAGTTTTTATCTCATAAAATTGTATAGTTCTCGATAAACAAAATTCTGTTACAAAACAATTTTTAATCCTCTTATTATTATAATTCTGTAGATTTACACGTAGCGAGCAAAATAAAATAAAATTAAGAACCTGTTACAATTAGAAAACAATAGTAGATTGTACAACACGAGCATAAAACGAGTCATTTTACCCGAGGCGTTCGTATAGCCATGGTGAACAGATATCGAGGGAAAAGAGGGTGTAATGCTCGAGTTTTACACTCTACTTTCCACTTCGATTGAGAGGAAATTATATAGCAACAGTGGAAACAATTATTGTTACTAGTTACCATCAGCCAAGTAAGTAGTCTACCAATTTTTAAACAAGTTCCTATGAAATGAAAATGTCGCTAAAGTCGAACTTTCAAGTTGACAGACACGTCTATTGGCACTATTGTTTTATGACATACAAACGATTTGGGTGCGCTTTAGGGTGGTATTATTTGGCTGATGGTACCTTTTATTTTTCATGCATTGTTATATAATTTATTTAGTTGTGTTATTTTTTTTTTATTGATTTATTTTGATTAATTTGATTGACTTTTTTGTTTGTGGCTGTTGACTCCTGATTACCTTGGTCTTAGACTAAGATTTTGCTTTACGCACTAGAGCATAAAAAGTAATTTTGTGTCGCCCAGATCCAGAATAAATTCCAACTTTACGAGCATGAGAAGTGAAAATTGTTTTTTGGTCATGATTCAGCAAATAGCGCTGGCCATACAGCAGGGCAATGCTAGTGAGGTTAAGGGCACTTTTGACCCGGGTATGATGCAGAGTGGTGGTTTTTACTACGAGTATACCGGGTGTGGCCTGTAATAAGAGCAAAGAATTAAAACATAGATAATATTCCTCAAACTGAACAAAATTAGTACAGTGCATTTTAAAAATTATTAGTTATTAATTTTTATTACATTTAAGTTTATTCGAAGAAGCAATGTAAAGCAAAATGCTTGATGTTTGTGCGTGAGTGACGTCAGTTGTGTTCTAGGGTAGCGTACATTGATAGCAGTATTTAATTTGTATGAAAAAAGGAAAATTCAAAGAGTCCATTATTTTTAAAAGTCGCTGAACTAATGTTGTTTAGTTTGACGAGGAGGACCTAAGCTATGTTTTAATATTTTGCTCGTATTACAGGCCACACCCGGTATAAGTTTAAGGGTTTCTGCCTTACTTTGTAATTATAAGTCAAAGTAAATATTTTTGGGTTATTTTTTTGTGACTTCTAAACTATGCAGTTTTTAAAAAGTTTTATCCACTTAAGATCCATACTTCCATACTAATATTATGTAATAGTATTAAAGGGCAGAGCCGCGGGAAAAAGCTAGCATAATATTAAACAATTTAAAATAAATATAATAATAATGAACATCAACAGATTCATTTCTGAATTTAAAACTTACCTAGAGTACCTTTTATCGAAGCCGCCACATTTCCAAAATATAATTTCCAATTTTCTTATAAACTTCGCATACCTATCAAATCTTTATCAGCCTTATAACTTTATAGAACTTTTAATGGTAAACATGTTACGTGAAAACAACGACTCCCTAAGGCCCTCTGTAATATGCAATATAAGCTTATACTTTAGCATATTGTGGGTTCAAGGGAATCGTCTTAATTTCGCATTAGTGGCAACCCTAAGCGTTATGAGGTGCGTCAATGTGTGCAATTACGACTGTACGCACGGAATTAATGTTAGTGTGTGCGTTATGGTAGGTTAATTAAAGATGTCAATGCGTCAGGGTTGTCAAAACTTTAACCTTACTGCTTAAAATTTTACGAATTTCTATTTATTTGATATTATGTCATTATGCTGGTAACGCAAAATATTCATCTTCAACTTGTGTTTCACTGCTCGACAAAGGCCTCCTATCAGAAAGAGAGGGCTTGGGCTGTAGTTCCCACAAGGGCCCAGTGTGACCAAACCATTGATTTGCTTCAAAGTGCAGTTTTCCTCACAATTTTTTCAGTCTCCGTAAATCTACAGGCGATTTTCATACCTCGTGTTCCGTGTCTAGGACGTGGTAGTCTAGTGGTTTGATCTATGGCATCTCAAGTGCACGGTCATAGGTTTGAGCCCGTGCTAGAACCTCTGAATTACAAAAAAATACAAAATCAAATGGATATTGTTAAAAACCATGCCATTTAGTTATTGGGATTTCACACAAAACAAGTGGGTTTAGTTAGGCTGTCTGTCTGTCAACACTGTACTATCCCCCAAACCGGACCACAACTCGTACCTACAGCTTACATCGACGGTTTGTTTGCAACAGTATTTGTTTACTGGGGTGGACGAATGTACAGTCAGCTTCAGATAGCAGTCAAAAACCTTTCTTTTATTATGCGTTTCGATGGCCTAGTGGTTTAACCTATAGCGTCTAAAGCGGAGGATCGTGGGTTCAAACCCAGGCTCGCACCTCTGAGTTTTTAGAAATTCATATGCAAAATAACATTCGTAATTTACCAAATGAGCTTTACGATGATAGAAAACATCACTGTGTCCAGCTGTGGGGTGTAGGTATATAGGCTGGGATAATGTAATGACTATGCATAAAATCTGTTTCACTATTCTCTGGTTAATTCCTGAGATTTTATGTGACAGACATCTGTTACGTTGTCTCTGTTTGTTTCACCCGAATAAATAGAGACAACCTCAATTATATCTGTCATATAAAATATAAATTTTTCATCTGACGATGACGACTGGGTTGAAAATATATCATTCTATTTAGTCCGATAGTTAGATTATGGAAAAATATGGGACACGTATTTTTTGGTTTAATCTAT
Source organism: Choristoneura rosaceana (assembly GCA_037349165.1). Taxonomy (NCBI): domain Eukaryota; kingdom Metazoa; phylum Arthropoda; class Insecta; order Lepidoptera; family Tortricidae; genus Choristoneura; species Choristoneura rosaceana. Next base: position 4,758,464 of record JAZBNJ010000007.1, read on the forward strand.
TTATTAAAAATCGACAAAGGTATAGATCAAACTTCCGCAGTGGGGCTTGTGACGTCACTATAATAAGGTAAAAATCCTACCATAATAGTGACGTCACTCGAAACTTCTAAGCACTGTATCTTCGTCATTTTTTGTTAGTCAAACAAAAGAAAAAATATGTGCACAATATTTTTAAATTGACCACCTGACGGACTAAACCGCTTTTTTTAGTCGTCTAGCCTATTATAATTACGTCTGTACGTACGTTTTTTTTTTTACAATCTCGAGGAGGCCCTTGTACACGTGCCCAGAGAGCACTGTGGAAAAAGGGTCCTAAGTACAATTAGTTTAAATTGAAAATACAAACCGAAACATAGATGCACAGAAAAACCAGAAAAATAAGACCAACACTGGGAATCGAACCCAGGTCCTCGGCATTCCGTGGCGCGTGCTATACCGCTACACCACTGCTGGTCAACGGCACAGACACAAATTTCCCTATGCATCACATATCTCAGTCTGTTTACTTCCGCGTCCGACTGTACGCATCCACCACGCGCTGTTTTTCGTTTTTTTACAGCAAGTTCGTTAGTTCGAAGACTGTAATTCATTCCGTACCTGCGTCAGTAGAAACATTACAGTAATACAATACAAAGAAAGAAAAGAAAAAAAGAAAGAAGATATTTATTATTTATACACACACATACACACGCACGCACGCACGCACGCACGCACGCACGCACGCACGCACGCACGCACGCACGCACGCACGCACGCACGCACGCACGCACGCACGCACGCACGCACGCACGCACGCACGCACGCACGCACGCACGCACGCACGCACGCACGCACGCACGCACGCACGCACGCACACACACACACACACACACACACACACACACACATCCACACATCACGCCTATATTCCCAAATGGGGTAGGTAGAGCACATGAAACGTTACCGCTTCGGAGCCACTTTTAGCAGTTTTAAGTTTAAAGTTTGACGAAAACGGTACAATAGTGACAGGTTGCTAGCCTGTCGCCTACGGTATACTAAAACCTATATCCTCGGTCGCCTCTTACGACATCCACGGAAGATAGGAGAGGTGTAATTCTAACCCGATACCACACAAATACAACAAAATCAAAACAAAGCAGGTGGTAGGACCTTGTGCAGGGTCCACCCGGATTGCTACCACCATCCTAATCCTCCCGCTAATCCTGCCATGAAGCAGCAGTGCTTGCACTGTTGTGTTCCGGCGTGGAGAGTAAGGGAGCCGGTGAAATTACTGACACTTGAGGTATCCCATCTTAGGAATCTAGGTTGTAATCTGGGTTCATATTGTCCCAGGGCAAGCCTCTCGAGGGGAGGTTTGTCCTGAAGGGAGGCCTAGTGGTTATTTTCTATGAGTGAAACAAGTAGACGTTTTAACAATTTTTAATTAAATACAAAATAAAAAATAACGACCTAGTTTTGACAAATAAAATATATAGATCTCAGGGTAGAAGGTACAAGTGATTTTAAATGAGTCGGTTCTGAATATAACGTTTCCCTGGCCTACACTTCCCTGGAGTCGTAGAGAAGAACCCGGAGCGAAGAGGGCTGGCCACAGCAGGGGGGCCTGGTCCAGCAGAGCAGTCGTCGGTGCCGAGGACAAAAGGGGCCTTAGGGCGGCACGACGAGCAGTCTGGAGAGAGTTCCACGCCGGAGCGCTCAGGGTCTTGGACGAGCCAGGAAAAAGGGTGTAGTGCGACGATTAAGGCCGTCAGGGCTTGGTGTCGAGGCTTCAGTTCGTAGCCGTACAGAGCTGGTAGATTCTTAGCCCTACGGAGCTGCCCTGTAAATTAGGTGGTGTCAATAGTGGTCCAGTGCTAGATTGTTTGCCAGTCACTCCTCTACAGCGATACCCCAGCTCTCAGGGTGTGCTGAATTGCAGTGAGTGGCAGAGACAATCATACGGAGTTACAGGCAGGCAAAGGAAAGTGAATCTAATTTTATATAAATATTTAAAAGCAAAAGAGAATAATAAGTGACCTAAGTGGCCGTTAAAATTTGTAATACCTACAACGGTTCACTAAATAACCGTTGGAAGATTAGGCTTTTTTAAACTTAAACGCTATGAGGTGAGTTTGCATTATTTTAACAGCATAGAGCATCCGTTGAAATAAAATATTATTTATAAGCATTAAAATAAATAACGGATGAGAGAATTTAGCTAGTATTAAATTATTAAGTGTTTGAAATAAAGGGTTCCCTGGCCAGGGGAAGCCTTTAGTTCAAATAGACAAAGTTAAAGTTACAAAGATAAATTAATTAAAATAAAATACACAGAAAAATCACAAGTTTATAGAACACAGTTAGATATCGGAGAACTTACCAAGTCTTGGGCTTATGGAGCTTTCAAGGGAGCTGTAGAGTGTAGGAGCTGCTGTATAATGTGATATTACAGCTGTGCCTCAGCTTTTAAGGGCAAGAATAATTACCCCCGGACACAGCTGATTGTCAACGCCCATAGGGGCGGGTTTTTGTGCCAAGTGCGAGTCGTATGTAGTGATATTTTGTGTGTAGTGATATTTGTGTTAAGAATTATAACTTTTAATAAATAATTAAGTAAATAATAATTAAATATTAAATACATATTATTACGTAAATAAAATAAGATTAAGTAATTATTTGCTAGAAGATAAAACTACGGTGGCGACCTCTAGAGTTCGTCTATCGATCTGCTCAGAGATCCCTAATTGACGAAAGCGCCATCTAGTTTAGGACGAGCTAACTAAATTGTCAGCGATCGCCTTTGCGCATTGTGACAATATTTAAAAACTATCGTTTGGAACCCTGCTTTCAAGTGAAAAAATAACGCATTCATATCGGTTCACCCGTTTAAGAGCTACGGTGCCACAGGGTGCATCGGGGGTTAAAAAGATGGCGAATGCGATGGTTAGCTCCTGTGCATAAGACAATAAGTATCATTTTAGTGGGAAAAACTTTTTCTTCTTAAATTACAGCTGGCTCCGTCAAGTACTGACCTATTTTTACTGTGACTTCGAAGTTCCGAACCGCATTGACTTCATAGAACGCGAGCCTGACGAAACACTAGCTCGGCCTGGGTGGAAAATACACGTCAAAAGTGTGACGTATTTACCCTGCTAACAAAATGGCGTATATACATGGAGTAGGCACGGCTGTTACGTCCTTTTGTATTTGGACAGCGTATGTTAACATGTTCTATCGGATAACTGATTCCATAGTAGTAAAAATGTTCTTGTAGAGGTACTGTTTTCTTTGGAGTTTTAACATTTAGTAAACTCCTTTTTACCCCCGACCAACCCCCGACGTAAAAAGAGGGGCGTTATATCATCATCATCATCATCGGCCGGAAGACGTCCACCGCTGGACAAAGGCCCTTAGACCGCCATAATGAACGACAACTCGCCACTTGCATCCACCGGCGCGTCGTGTTTGACATCAATGTCTGTATGTGCCATCGTAGCTCGCAAACGGGTGAATTGACTACGACGCGGTTTTTTTTACGTGAAAGCGACTTACCTTGCTAGGTTTTTACTGTTTTATCAAAATCGGTTGAGCCGCTTTTAAGACATTGAGCTTTAAAGATAGTGTCGGTTCTTTTCAACTTTTCTAATTTAGAGTATGTTTATGTATGTATTCTATCTTTCAGTATGTCTGTCTGTGACAGTTTTGCTTCGAATCCAATGTACAGCAGGTTCGCAGGTTTGTGCAGGTTTCCTGACGGTGTTTTCCGCCACGGTTAAGCTCGTGGTAAATTTCGAAAAACTCAGAGGTGCGAGCCGGAGTTTGAACCCACGATCCTCTGCTTGAGATTGGTTCACCAACTTTGTTATTTTGGATATTATGACGTTTTAAGCTTTCGCGAAGCCGTGGTGGCCTCGTGGTTTGACCTATCGCCTCTCAAGCAGAGGGTCGTGGGTTCAAACCCCGGCTCGCACCTCTGAGTTTTTCGAAGTTGATTTGCGAAATTTACCACGAGCTTTGCGGTGAAGGAAAACATCATGAGGAAACCTGCACAAACCTGCGAAGCAATTAAATGGTGCGTGTGAAGCTCCCAATCCGCACTGGGCCCGCGTGGGAACTATGGCCCAAGCCCTCTCATTCTGAGAGGAGGCCTGTGCCCAGCAGTGGGACGTATATAGGCTGGGATGATGATGATGAAATATTTTCACCACTCAAACAAAACTAAATTACTACTACCATTTTGAAACTGCATATATCAGTCAGTTACTAAAATCGTCAACCTTTGGCTGATAAAGTTAGCTGGTCGCAAAGGCTCGTTGATGTATGCTCAACGAACCGATGTTTGCTGACCACTCCATGCTGTGGAATCAGTGTAGTGACTGAATTGATACAAGGTTTGCATGGAAATATTTTGTTGGTGACCATTGTGATCTAGAATAACAAAAAACTAACGTGACACTCACGCCACAGAATAAGTTATAGTACCTACTACCGTACTCACGCATATTTCATTAAATTCAAATTGAAATCATTTATTTATGCCGTTATGGGCACTGTTACACGTAATTTTTAGGGTTCCGGAGCCAAAATGGCAAAAACGGAACCCTTATAGTTTCGCCATGTCTGTCTGTCTGTCTGTCTGTCCGTCCGCGGTTGTGCTCAGGGACTATCAATGCTAGAAAGCTGTAATTTTACACGGATATATAGGTAAACTATGCCGACAAAATAGTACAATTAAAAATTCAAAAAAAATTTTTTTTAGGGTACCTCCCATAGACGTAAAGACGTAAAGTGGTATATATATATTTACATATATATATATATATATGTAAATTGTACATTGTTAATTGTACAAAATGTAAATTGTTATGGAAATAAATATACTGAATATCGTAGTTGTAAATATTGTGTGCCTACAAAAAAGGAATAGCAACCATTTTATACGCACATGAAACTTTGCGGGACAAAAACGTCCAGGCGTTAAAGGTAAATCTAAGCAATCGGGCACAAGGCAGGCCCACTAACCAATCAGAGGTACAAAATTGGAATTTTAGATGTGGCGAAACCACGTCCCGTGTTTTCCCTTCTTTGGCTGTGCAGATGACCGCTACTACGAGCTCGGATTTAGGTAAGATTCTTTTCTCTTCTTTATTTACGAACTCAAACAATCTTTATTATAAAGTTTATTAAGATATAAATAAATCAAAACGCAAAAATAATACTAAATAATTACAAACTAAATTAAAAATTATATTAAAAACTAAACTATATCTAAAAAAAGCCCCTGCGGATTGTGCCGAAGATGCTGGCAGCATTTCCTCGTTGAATCGCTAGGCTAATTCTTTGAGCGAGGTACTCGTAGTTGCCAGCTCTATGGTCACCCGTGGCACCGATAAGCCTCTTCGAAATTTCTTTGAAGAGGCTTAATGCTCCTGGGCCCCACGGACCTAGGGTCTCGACACAATTATTATTATTACTTTGCTCACCCGCGACCTTATGATAGCTAAGTTTATGCAAAAAAATTGTTGTTCATGAAGTTTCTCCACCTTAACACAGTAAAAACACACACAAATCACACAAACCCATTTATCATCACCATCACACTACACTGACGCGTTTCGAACTCAATCAGGCTGCAGTATGGTGGCGAGTGTAGAGGTGGAGGAACTGCAAGAACACACATTTTGCACAAACGTAGCTACCATACCGTATCATACCGTAGGTCGCGGGTAAGCAAAGTAATTATTTCAGTCAATTGAAATGGACGCAAGTAACGTCTGATCCAAAAAATCCTTTATTTATTTATTGATATACCAACAGTGCAAAGGTACTTTGGAAATTGCATTAGATCATAATTAAATTTAAAATGGTTCTATTATTTGTGTAATACTAACAAGAGAGTTATACGCCGTTTAACATAAATATTAAACTATCATTATAAACAGATAGCTACTTACAAAAATAAGAAATGATACAAAAGCTAAGAGATATGGAAGAAAATGGGATAAAGGTGGGATTAAAATTGCTAAAGCGATACCACAGTATATTTAAGCTAAAGCAGTATGGAAGCTACGAACAAATCGATCAAAACAAACACACTCACACAGACGCGCGCTCTACACGGCCTCTGAGAGGGTGTCGCGGTACTGCAGTCGCGAGACCCCCTTAGAGGCCGTGTAGAGCGTGCGTCTGTGTGAGTGTGTTCGTTTCGATCGATTTGTTCGTAGCTTCCCTACTGCATTAGCTTATGTATACTGTGGCGGTCGTTTTTTATATCGACGGATTAACGAAACACTTACTTTGATTGCGCAGTGATTTTTTTAGAATTCGCTGTAAATCTTAGAAACCATCCCAGCTGTCAATAGGTACTTAGCTGAGAGAAAAAAACGAATCTTAATATTGTTTAACTCAATGTAAGCTTTTGGTAAGAATTTCATTTTTAATTCAAGCTTTTTTTGCTGACTGCACTTTATTTGTCGACTTTACTTGCATTGTCACCCAAACTGCATTTGCATACCAAATTTCAAGTCGATGCCATTAACAGTTGAAGAGTTCCGTCCTGCGGAGACGATCCTGGCCGGACGATGTTGGTACCACATTATTATATTGTCACATAATTTACGTATGCCAAATTTCAAGTCAATCCGACTACCGGAAGTTGGTCGAATTTAACTTGCAAGATTTGACTACAGACAGTTAACGGGACAGGTGAAGCTACATAAAAGCTAAAAAAAAACTGGCCAAGAGCGCATCGAACACGCCCAAGATAGAGTTCCGCAGCTATTACACAAAAAAATACATTTTTCTAGGGATTTATTATTGTGTACGGAATCTTCCAAGTTTTGGAATTTTTTATACCTTAGGCTGTTATTTACTCTTAAACTACTTACTAATGATTTTCAAGCAATCTATATATATGTCGGCGGCCGATCGTAAAATCCGCCAGATCACGAAATTCCTAGGCATATCGTGAAATGGCGCCATTTCATGAATTGGCTAAGGGACATCCGCCATATCGTTCAAAACTCACCGTTTGACGATTTGCCTGGTGACGTTTAGGCAGATCATGAAATTCCTAGGCATATCATGAAACGCCGCCATTTCATGATTTGGATAGTTTAGGCAGATCATGAAATTCCTAGGCATATCATGAAATGCCGGCAAATCGTTTCTGGCACTTCGCCGGCCGCTGCCGCGGCACGCTCGCTTCGCTCGCTCGGCTCGTTCGTAGTAGTCACAATTCATACTAACCGCTCCTCGCTTCGCTCGTCGTACCTATTTTTTTCTTTTTTTCAGCATATCACGATATGCCCGGTATAAAGCTAGGAATATCGTCGAATGCGTTGCTCTAATCGATCTGCCGTATTGTTTCTCAGGCACATCGTGATATGCCTAGACAACTTTTAGGCATATCATGAAATGGCGCCATTTCATGATGTGCCTAGGAATGTCGTGATCTGGCTGATTTTACGATCGGCCGCCGACATATATAAAAGGCAAACCTGACTGGGTTATATATCAACGCACAGCCCAAACCGCTGGGCCTAGAAACTTGAAATTTGGTACAGAGGTTCTTTTTATGATGTAAGTGAGCCTAAGAAAGGATTTTTAGAAATTCATCCCCTAAGGGGGTGAAAAGGGGGGGTAAAGTTTGTATGGAAATTTTCTATTTTTTGGACTTAGAAGTATGAAAATAGGTGTATAAGTTCTCGATTACAATTAAAAATTATCTGTGTAGGTGAAATGGATAAAATTTCCCTCTAAAGGGGTAAAATAGCGCGCGATAACCGAATCCCACGCGGGCGAAGCCGCAGGCAAAAGCTAGTCTGTTATAATTTTCCTTGTAAATTTGACATACTTACTACTTTGCTGAATTTTTTCAAATTTTTCCACCGTTTCCACCCAACAGTTTAGATTTTAGAGGGGGGGAAATTGGCGTATCTAGGTTTTTTTTTTCAGGTGGGCCTGGTCTTAATTTACTGGACTTAATTAATACAATACAATACAATAACTCTTTATTGCGCACCAAAATATAGCAAAAAATAATATAATATATATAATGGTTGTTTCAAGATTGGTATTACAGAATTTTGTATCGGTAGTTCAACATCCTGAGTGAGGCCCACCGCCCCCACCCCCCGTATAATATGGAATATTCATGTAATAGTTTTAGGTCATGATCGACCGATGTAATAATATTACTAGTTTTTGTCCGCGACTCCGACCGCGTAGAAGTATGAAAAATAATTTACGTCCTATTGCCAGACCTATCGAATATGTTATTAAGGGTATACTGGGTGATTCCTGGGTCATGAGCAGGAGTGAACGGGGTGATGAGGACATTCACACTGAGCAACTTTTACTATGGGACCAGCCACGAAATGGCAGAAAAAAATCTGCTATTCCATACATTTCGGATAGTTACCGATCGATTATTTCTTGATTAGATAGTTTTTTTTTTCGCGATTTCGGGGCTGTTCCCATAGTAGAAGTTGCTCAGTGTGAATGTCCTCATCACCCCGTTCACTCCTGCTCATGACCGAGGAATCACCCAGTATACCCTTAATAACATATTCGATAGGTCTGGCAATAGGACGTAAATTATTTTTCATACTTCTACGCGGTCGGAGTCGCGGACAAAAACTAGTAATATTATTACATCGGTCGATCATGACCTAAAACTATTACATGAATATTCCATATTTTGTTTGCCCTATACTTAAATAAAAGTAGACGGCCTAGGTTAAACTTTGTTGTATGAATATTAAATTAGTTTGAGAATGTTTGATATATGAATATGATGAATAGTTTTATTATTTTAGCTTTTGTTCTATCTAACAAACAGTTTAGTTTCGTTGGTTTGATTACGAAATTTTGTTCAAGGTTTACCTGCGCGTTTATTTAGTCAACTTTTTTAGAGTTTCGTAGATAGGTACGGTCAAGGACTTGTGCCACCATGGAACCCTTTCAACGGAAAAGTCATAACGATTGTCCTTGCGATGTCATTAAGACGATTACTTACTGTGAAATGGTTCCATTACGGCTAACGAATTAAAGCCCTTGACCCCAAAACAAGTTTTTGTAAAAAAAAATATTACAAGGTTTTTTGCTGACTGTACTTTTTGTTGACTGGGCATTGTCATCAAAACTACATTCTAATACCAATTTAAAAGTCGATTCCATTAACCATTGAAGATTTCCGCCCTGAGGCGACGGCGAGGGATTGTAGAGCTTGCCACCACCCCTGATGTGACGACCACGACCACTCTGCCAAGAGTCTGACGACCAGGAAGAAGAAGAAGAAGACATTGATCAACGCAATCGGTTCAGTAGTTCCCGAGTTAATTGGCTGTGACAAACGGACAGACAGACACGCGAGTGATCCCATAAGGACTCCGACTTTTCTAATAAACTAAAAGAATTTCCTTGCTCACCCGTGACCTTACGATAGCTAAGATTATGCAAAATATGCGTGTTCATGCAGTTCCTCCACCTCCACACTGTAAGAACACACACAAATTACACAAACCCATTTATCACCACCACCACAACACATTGACACGTTTCGAACTCAACCCGAGCTCATCTTCAGAGTAACACAACCATGATGTATGCTACCCGTTGTTAGACCCTGACTTTTCTTTTTACTACTTTAGGCTCTAAAGGTAGGTTTTTTTTTTCTTTCAATAATATTCCTCTGAGGGCTCAGAGTCAACATAGAACCTTAGTAGGGGCCCTCGCTAATATTCATTCCAAGGGTCGAGGCCTAAGGTCGCTGGGTGACTGCAAAATTTACGATTCCGCTACATTTACTGCTGTCGTAAAGTATTCAGTGGACGCGGTCTTACCTTCAAGTACTTTCAGTGTTTCGGATGACGGTTCTCAGTAATTATGACATGGAAACTTTGTTTCCGTATTTGATTAAGTCCTGAAAGCGGCTTTTTATTTCATCATATCATCGTTTTTACTTTTTTTTACTCTTCTGAATGCTCTCTTGGCGTCCGTACCTGAATATGACCTTTTTGAGTGGAAATGGATGGTGGTGTTTGCCAAGAATGTCTGAGATGTTGTGAGGCGATGGATAATAGGCATACTATTGGTTTGGTATGGCACTATCAGCCAAATATGTGGTCTACCACCCTAAAGTTGATAATCGTTTGCATGTCATAAAATAATAATGCCAATAGACATGTCTGTCAACATGAAAGTTCGACTAGCGACATAAAATTTGATAGTATAGTACTGTATGGTACTATACTATCAAATTTTTAACTTGAACTTTTTTTTTAATTTTTTTCTTGGTACTTCCCAACTGACCTGTTCCTCGGTGTATTGGTTCGCTGTAATGCAGTGTAAACAAATTGAATAATAAACAAACAAATAAATAAATCGTCATCACCTCATCGAGAATACAAAATGAGACATGGATGCACAGAAAAACCAGAAAAAGAGACCAGCGCTGAGAATCGAACCAAGTTCCTCAGTATTCCGTGCTGCGTGCTACAACCCCTACACCACCGCTGGAAAGGAGTCTAGACACAAATTTCTCCTATGCACACATATCTCAGGTTGCTTTTTTGGTACGATGGTACCCTTTGGAATCCGAAAAATATGTTTTTTTTTATCTGACCAGCGATAGATTTCTCTCTGGGCAGAGGTGCACATGATGTCTACTTTAGTTCGTTATCTCGTCCATCACAGTTTGGGCTGGTAACAATATTAAGCAGTTGCTATGCGATGCAGCGCATATCTTGGGATCCCGTCACCGAAATAACGGTCGGTGCTGTGTGACTCTCATAGCGGAAGAAGCTTCTATTTTTGGCGGCCCAGTATAAGAAAATTCGTCGTGAGAGTTGCGGGAAACCGGTGGCTGCAAATGGCGAGTTGTCGTTCATTGTGGCGTGCTAAGGGGGAGACCTTTGTCCAGCAGTGGACGTTTTCCGGCTGATGATGATGATGTCCCAAGGAAAATTGATAATACAATCTGAAATATAGATGCACAGAAAAACCAGAAAATAAAGACCAGCGCTTAAGTAGATAATTAGAAACAAACAAGCTGAGATATGTGGTGCGTAGGGGAAATTTGTGTCTGTTCCGTTGTCCAGCGGTGGTGTAGCGGTATAGCACGCGGCACGGAATGCCGAGGATCTGGATTCGATTCCCAGCGTGGTTCAATTCAGGTTTTACGGGATGACCGTAAAAGTAAAAAAAATGGAATTTAAATAAAAAATACACAAAGATTCCAAAAAAACAGTCTTAGTCCCAAGGAAACCTAATAAATCTGGGTCAGTATAATTTAATACCAACTACCTACTCTTGAGTCGACCAAATGCCAATAACATTATTTTATACCCCGCTCCGCTTATCACCAAATCGGCCATCGTAAGGCTTTCACGCTTACATGCGCTCTTACACGAATGAAATTCAATTTCAGGGGCTTTGACGGAACCCGGCCTATTGGGGTGCCCTATTATTTCAGTGCCTGAATGGGGCATCGTACCTATAAAAATATACGGAGTGTGACATCATGGAGATTTAGGTCAGTATTAAAATACTTTAGCATACTTCTATCTAGTCTTAGTACAGCGGGATATTACTTTGTAATTTTTTGAACATGTCTTACTTATATTTTGTAACTAGCCTTTACCCGCGACTAAAAAAATATATGTCACTTTCTGGTCCATCAACTATCTCTCTGCTAAAAATCACGTCGATCCGTCGCTGTGTTTCGACGTGAAAGACGGACAAACATACACACAAACACACACACTTCAGCATTTATAATATTAGTATGGTGTATGGTTTCATACGAAAGAACCGGAGTAAATAAAGGAGTCGGAGTCGAAAAGCGGATTCGGTACCGATACGGTGCGAATTTAGTGAATCAGATCTCTTGTCGGAGTCGAGATTAAACATGCCTAGTAAAAGTGATCTCTCTTTGAAGTAGCTAATATTTGGCCCCTTCTAGTGCTGGTCATTCAAAATTCTTATTCTCTTATTCTTCTTTAAAATATGGCTTCTGTCCTAATTAATAAGACAATTTCGCCAGTGTCTATGACTCTGTGCCTCCTGTGATAAGTGATACAAGTGCAAAATCGTCATTTTACAGGAGAGCGAAAACAAGATTTAAAAAATTCTAGTTTGTGAGCCAAGGGGGCTAGCATTTATCGAAGTACTTTTTTTATTCTAAAAATATGTTCTATAAACGTGCATTTAGTGTTTTTCGGTAAATATTGTAAGTTCGAAGAAAATCGCGAAAAACCTGTGAGTTGTACCTATTGAAAAGTCTAATATGAGTAAATAATATGTAATAGATGATACAAGTTCAGTTATATCATGGTGCACCTCTGCAGCACCCATAATATCTCTTGGTGTAAACTGATATGATATACATGAACTTGTAAAATCCTATAACTCAGCGTTGTATGTTCCCAGCTCATTTATTTTGACTTCACAAATAAAATTTACCTAACTTGTATCCCAAAAAAATGTATCAAATTTGTCCCGCATTGGTGTACATGTTGAGTTGTACCCTGGTCTGGTTCTAGAAAAGTTGGTCAAAAGTGGTATAACTGTAGATATATCAATTTTTCCGAAAAAAATAACGAAAAATTAAATGTGAAAATAAATTCAATTCCACTTAAACCACAAAGCACGAAAATTGTCTTTAGAGAAATTACATAAAGGGGTTATTATAACTTGATATATATCAATGTGCACGATTTTTTTCTGCGAGTTGTATCACTTTTCAAACTTACACTTGCCTTCCCGCCTAACAGTGCGCGCTCTTATGCTAAATCTTTCACTATCCATTCTGTCAAGCTGTGGAACGATTTACCCTTGCTCCTAAGGGAATCTCCGTCTGTGGCCTCGTTCAGGGAGAGGTTAAAGAAATTATGGCTGGACACTGACACCTGAGGCGAGAATATTTAATGTTTAATGTTTATTGTTCTGTGTCCGCTTTTGTAATGTGTATTAATGTTGTTTTTAATGTAAATAATTTTGTATTTGTTTTCTTTGTATTTTGAGTATTTCTGTTTTTCTTTTTTTCTTATCTTTACGGCACGTATTTTTAATCTTCTGTCTATCCTCTATTGTAATATATTGTCTTCTCGTAATTAGGTTAGCTGGAAGAGATCCCTTCTTAGGGATAAGCTCGCCTTTGTTCTCCTCTCTGTGTTTGTGTATTTTTATTTTTATGTGCAATAAAGAGTTTACATACATACATACATACTTTTCACAAAATTATCTCCGAAACTATAGCACCTAACGGTATGTGAGATAGACTCAAAAATTCGTAATTTTTTTCTGATTATTTCTAAATAAAAACACACAAAAGGGTATAAGTCGAGTTATATCACTGATCACAGGAGGCACAGATGTATTCTCTTTCGAGAGGCAACGTTGTACGGTGATTGTAGTTTCTGCAACTTGATAGTAAAATTCCAGAAACCACGTGGAAACAACTTGCGCATTAAAAAATGTCAGACACGAGAGCAGTATAGAATTTTGTGATCACTGTTCACTGTTAAGGTTAATCGCCGCATAAAACACTATCAAAATTATACTTCAACCAGCCAAAGAAACAGAAATAGCAGAATTCTACACAGTCCACATCCGCCACGTTCGAATGCCACAAATCGAATCGTCATTCAAAATGGTTATATACAAGGAATAAGGTGTGAACTCACGGCATTAGTCATCATGTCAGCCGAAAGACGTCCACTGCTGGACAAAGGCCTCCCCCAAGGCTCTCTACTCAGACCGGTCTTGTGCTTTTCGCATCCACCGCAATCCCGCGATCTTAACCAGGTCGTCGCTCCATCTTATTGGAGGCCTACCGACAGCTCGTCTCCAGGTCCGCGGACGCCATTCGAGAACCTTCTGACCCCATCGGCCATCAGTCCTGCGTTACTTCAGTTTCGCAAACCTTGAAGTCAGTGTTTGAAGTCAAAAGTCTTTGACCAGTGTGTGTTGCCAGTGATGACATACAGATCTGAGACGTGGGCGTTAACGATGGGCCTCATAAGGAAGCTCAAAGTCACGGGATTAGTATCCTTATAAAAACATTCATCGAAGTCGGTTCGATGAATGAATGAATGAATGAATGAATGAATGAATGATGATGATGAATGAATGGTTGGATTCGGTTTGGTATTATCGACGCATAAAACCAGGTTGCATTAAACATGTACAAAGTTAGTATTAAGTTAGGAAAAGTTGCGCGGGTGGTAAGTTACGGTGGAAAAGAGAAAGGTGTTCAGTAGGAACACATTGTCTCTATAAGGGAAGAAAAATAAACAGACAGCGTACGCTACAAAGCATTTTAAAGTAAAAGAGTAGAGCTGGTCCAGCCAGACGGAGCGTTTAGCGCGCGAGGGCACTCGCGCATACACACTTGCGCGTTCTCGAGATACTAGAAGCTACATGGTTCTCTATCGTATGCCCGAATTTTCGTTTGCCGAAATGTATCGTTTTTTAGAATTACCATTTGCCACAGAATAATTTATTTCTGAAATACCTAGTCATTTCTTCAGAGTTGACATTCAACTAACCTAACCTAACCTAACCTACTGCATTCTATATGATGACATTTAAAAAAAATCTGAAAACAGCACGAATCTATATATTTTATGGCTAACATTTTTATGGCAACTGAAATTCGGGCAAATGAAGGTAAACGGAGCTACTTACACCCTGTATAGATGCTCTCGTGCGCTTCCATAATGAGAGCATCTGGACGGGGTGATGTAGCTCTAGTACCACAGGAACGCGCGAGTGTCTACGCGCGAGTCCCCTCGCACGCTAAACGCTCCGTCTGGACATGGTCTACACCATCAAAGATACTAAATCGCGTACCAGGGTAGATTTTAATCAACAAAGAAACAGTGTCGACGGAGCTACGCTCACGCGGAGCTCCTCCTTTTGTGTTTTCTGAATAAAAAAAAGCACATCGAAAAAAAAATCATTTGGTATAAAAAGCGAATGGAAAGCTACTAGGATAAGATATGATTTTTGGGAAATGATATAACCAATCAATTCTCCATGGCCAGAAATATGACAGTGATAAACAATCTTCAGTGCTCACTGTCATATATTAAACAAAGACGACGATAATAATCCATTCATGAATAATAATTTACGTTACAGTGCACGTGAATGCAATGCATATCCATGCATGAATACGTATTGGCCGAATTCCAGAGATGGCATGTCAAATGATATTACATGTTAGACTAATGTACTGTATCTATATACCTACCGGTGTTGTCACATCTACTACCTTTTTGGTAGATCTACCTATTTCGCCTCCGTTCTACACTTATCAGGGTGGCACTCTTGGCCGCAAATCTACCTATTTTTCAAAATATTCCAATTTTAAACAATGGGGAATGGATGAAAATTTTAGCAACGCTTGAAACTTTTTTATCGATAGGAATAACCTTTCTAATTAACAGAAAAAAATATTAGATTTTTAAGTCGCATCAATTAATTTAAAAAAGTGATAAAGTTTTCTTTACAAAATTTGCTTCGCTCGTCATCGCACGTAACTGGGCTTGGTCACACATCAGATTTCTGTTGCTATACTTATTACAAAACTCTATTGTAATTCGTATTGCCAATTGAAAAAATGGTGTGTAAATCTTACTTACTTTAAGTAAAGAGTTGGCTAGTGTTAGTAAGGGGAAGTGCTGCACTGACGAAACGTTATTCCTTCAATAGTTGTTTGGCCTAGTGAAAAAATTTGACAAATGATAAGTTTTCCAAACGTTTTAAGTCATTATGACATTCTGCTTTATAATAATTCGACCTAATGACATGTTGTCATACAAAAATTTCGTAATAGTGAGTTGTCAAAGTGCGAATCATTGTCGAAACGTTGTTTGGCAAGTGATATTCGGCGAAATGAATTTCTGCGAAAAGGCAGAACGCCACCCCGACCTTACGGGAAAAATAATAGATTTTCATTCGACCTAAATGTCACTGACAGTAAAATTGTCACGTTGGTGTACCTAATAGGGGCCAGTACTTGGACATATACTTTATGTTTTCTTCAAGATAAGAAAGGAATCTGGCCTACTGTTATTTTGCTATTTCGACGAGGACGTGTTAAGTTAAATTTATGTTACTTTGGGAATGTATCGGACGGAACCAAGGGAAAGATGAATGATGGTATAAAACAAAACGCGGCAATTTATAGCTGAATGCGCGCTAATGGAATGGCTACCTAAGTGTGTGGTAAACGGAAACTTTTTGGAAGTTCTTCAATCGATAATTTGCAATGCAACCGGTTGCTATGGTCCTAGCGCCACCTGGTATCGAGTAGGTGAACTACAATGGTACTTAAGTAGCTAGCACTAGAGATGTCATGCGTGTTCTACATCGCGCTATCGGGTTAGTATCATTTGAAGGGTCCACGAAAAGAGCACACTAAGGCTACTGACATAGCCCGAAGAATTACGAAACTGAAGTGGCAGTGGGCGGGGCACATTGCTCGCAGGACTGATGGCCGTTGGGGTCAAAAGGTTCTCGAATGGCGTCCACGGACCAGTAGACGAGGTGTCGGTAGGCCTCCAACAAGATGGAGCGACGACCAGGTTAAGATCGTGGGATCGCGGTGGATGCTGAAAGCACAAGACCGGTCTGAGTGGAGAGCCTTGGGGGAGGCCTTTGGCCAGCTGTGGACGTCTTTCGGCTGACATGATGATGATGATGACGAAAAGAATATGCCTGGTCAGTCAGCTTCTTTTAAAATTAAGATTTTATTCTCAAAATGTAGAGCTCGCAGAGTGCTGTGACTTACAATTGAATTAAATAATCTGAAAGCAATGTAATTTTTTTTTTTACTTTTAAATAAGTAGTAACCTTAGTAATAATTCGTGATGACTAACTTTCAAACCGCTATAACTCAAAAAGTTGCAAAGCTGATTTTTTTTCCATTTATTTACTAATTAGAGAAACAATATACATTTTACAATAACAGACACATTCTTTCCGTGGAACCTTCATTTCGTCTAAAAAGCAGCTGGCCTACATAGCAAATTAGCAAATTTGATCTAACTAGCTAGTGATCTAAGAAGTAGTAGTGTAGTATATGTGCAATAATGTGTATGTGTAGATGTGTTTTTGTTACTTTTTCATTTTCTGATCTACTGTTAATGCACCACCTGCTGTAAACTAGTCCTTCCTTCTTTCTGTAAAAAGGTTGCCTGGAAGAGATCGCTCTTAAGCGATAAGGCCGCCTATTGCTTACCTTGTAATTTTCTCTGTGTACCTGTTTTCTGTATCGCTTACTATTTCTGGTGTACAATAAAGAGTATTTGTATTGTATTGTATTGTAAGAAGCAACTGTTCTAAGTAGCAACTTGTCTAAGAATCAAGTGGTCTAAAATTCTTTGACTCAAAATCGACGGAGCTCCGCTTCCGCGTGGCTGATTCGCTATGCAACAAATGTGTGTTCATGCAGCTCCTTCACCTACATACTGTAAAAGAACACACAAATCACACAAACCCATCTATCACCACCACCACACAACACTGAAGCGTTTCGAACTCAACTAGAGCTCATCCTCAGAGATAAAGTTTTTAATTCATTATTAAGGACCTCCGCAAAGTAACGTTTGATTGAATAAATTAGAATACCTTTTATACTAGGGTCACGACGCCATAAAAGAGGCCATAAACGATTTCGTAGGCCAAGTCGCTGGCAACAGCTAGCAATTTAAGTTTCACATCAATGCTAATAGCAGCTTGACATAAAATGAGCACAATACCCAACTTAAACTAAGAGCATTGATTTAGAGGACAACAGCGACAAATGAAGCTCTTTGTCGCTGTCTAGATAAAAGCTTGCTTTGGGAAACACTATCGCAATTTAGCACAAGTTGCTGCGATTTACTTTGTCGCTGAAGAAAAGACGTGTCCGTCGATAAGTGAAAATTGGCTAAACAAAAAGCTTTTCATATCATTTTTAGGGTTTCGTAGCCAAAATGGCAAAAACGGTACCCTTATAATGTCTGCCTGTCTGTCTGTCTGTCCCTCCGCGGCTTTGCTCAGAGACTATCAATAACAAACTACGAAATCCTTAGAAAGATATTACTAAATTTTTTCGTAATAGCTACGAAACCCTGCTTCGGGCGTGTCCGACACGCACTGGGCCGGTTGTTTTTTTGGGAAACTATGTAGGGAGGTCTCTTGTTACATGTTACCCAATTATTGTCGACTAAGCATATTTTATATACAGTATACCGCAACAACTTGAACAGTTGTTAAATCTGTGCTTAACGTGTGTCAGTTCAATTTGGAGCATGTATAAGAAAAATATCGATGTTAAAATGGTATAATACCGGTATTTTCGGATACCGATTTGAAACCTTGCTTATATATTATAGTAATGTAAATTTTAATGTATTTTAGAGTCACAAAATAAATAATAATGTTTCATAGTTTACAAATTATCTATTTATGTAGGTAGTCTTATGTAGTAATAAAATCTTTGTAGAGGTCCGAGGGCCACCAACGGTGCTAGCTGAAAATCTGCGCTGGGGTATTTATTAACGCTTCAGCATTATGCTGAGCCAGTGTCCGATTCACAACCGTAATGACACATACCTTCCCAAGTGTTGTCTATTTGTATTACTGTTGTTGTGTCTTGTGTTGTGAATAAATATATCTTCATTCTTTCTTTCTTTCTTTTATAATATACGTCTACTCACACAAACCCGACTTTATACTTATTCAACAACAAAATCAAATTAAGACTGTCCGTTACAAAACCTAATAAAACCTTTTTTCATTAAAACAGGACACGGTTTCGCTCTAAGAATAAAGTAAACCTTTGCCGCGCGTGGGGCATGTATTAAAAAATTAACCAACTTCGCATGTGGAAGGTGCGCGGGGCATCGAGTGTCGGGAGAAAGGTAGTGATGTGATGAGAGCCCTCTCTGGTTTATCGATAAAATGAGTAGGGGTGGAGTAACTCGAAGCGGTGTGAGGCGGAGCGTGGCCATTCTGTACGTTAGTACTATTATATATTCTATGACAATACGGAAAATAAAAGATACTTACATCATTCTATAAAAGAAGTGTGTCAGTTTATACTTTTTATTGTACAAAAAAAGAATACAAAGAAGTTACAATAAAAAAAGTGCTTAGTATTAAGGCGGACTTATCCTTGAAGGGATGTCTGCCAGTCAACCTTTGAGTGGTAGAGAAGAGCAATTAAATAAGGATCGACTAATAGAGCAAAACATTTGAATAAATATTATATCGGCGGCCGATCGTAAAATCCGCCAGATCACGAAATTCCTGGGCATATCGTGAAATGGCGCCATTGGCTAAGGGACATCCGCCACATCGTTCAAAACTCACCGTTTGACGATTTGCCTAGTGATGTTTAGGCAGATCCGGGCGGACCTTGCACAAGGCCTCCCCTTTATTCCGTCGTTCGTCTCTATAAAATTAATAAATACAGGAAAAAAGATAACGTATTCTATATCGATATCGATGTTTTTCCCCACCCGCTGGCTAGTTCATTGTAGGCGCCTAATTACATTAGTCTCGTGAATCGAGGTAGGTGCGGAGTTTATATTACAATATTGTAATGTATATCTTATTCCTTCACGATATATTACTTCTTTGGGAGTAGATGTAATTACTTGGTGGTGATTTAACTTTGTGCCTTTTGTGATTACATTAGGAAGGCATTTTATCGGTGTAGCTGTGTGTTGTAACTGTTTTCTAAAAAGCCGTGCCGGCCTAGTAGTTTGGCCTATGGCTTCTCAAGCAGAAGATCGTGGGTTCATACCCCGGCTGGCACCTCTGAATTTTTCGAAATTCATGTGCGGAATTACTCAAGCATTAAACCCATTTCTGCTCGACGTATCTATCCACCCTCGCCATACCGGTTCGGTTGGCTTTATGAACGTCTTGGGTAAAATGGCTCGTTTTATGCTCTTGTTGTACAATGTACCCACTATTTATGACTCAGTGACTTTACGAGTTTATACAAGGGTACTCGTACTTTTTCATTCCAAAAATTCAGTTCATAAATTGGAACTATCTACATAAGTATGGCTCACATCTTATCATTTAATTCAAATTTAATTTCCTTAATGCGATAGCTAAATTGAGAGTAAAATGGGTCATTTTTTGTATGAGGGTTTGCTGCTTTTACATCATATCTTACTAACAGCCCTATTTGAATAGCTAAGTGATACGGCCGTTGCGTGGAAGCGAGATTGTTTGAGATTGCCTTGCCTGATGGATGTTGTTAGAGGATTTTTACAGTTTTAGAAAATTGCATTGAAAAGAGTAAATTTTGCGAAATCAAAAAGGGCGCGTCAAACTGAATCATCGTCGAATTATACAAGTTGGAGCAGAAAACCTGAAAGCACCATACGATAAAAAATATTTTCAAAAAATATTTTTTAAACAGGTACTTCATGTCATCAACCAACAGGAAGCGAACTTTTTGGCGCGATTAGTAGGATTATTATTTTTGCAAGCTTTCCCAAAAGTGGCTGTAAACTCCTGGGAGGAGTTCTGTCAAATAAATCATCAAGATTATATTTACAGTAACAGTAAGTTTATCTTATAACTGTTACGATATTCCGCCGTCTAGAGTCTTAGTAGTAGGATGTCGTGGCAAGGAAGTAGGGAATTACTGGCTGAGTATAAGTGTTGAACGGAGAAGCTAGCGAGTCCGTTTAACTATAAACAAAGCCAAAAACTCTTATTCTAGCTTTTCTCAGAATACATTACGATATTTAATTTTATTCCGATATTTTTTTATGTTTTCTCGCCTTTTCATTAAAAACTTCAGGTGTATTTTTCCACCGAAAACACCGCAAGCTGTTTTAGACTATAAAATAGTCCGGGGTCCAACAAAATACCTGGTACCAGCCATTTGGGTTGGTTGTATACCTATGTAGTGTGCCAACTTCTTACCAGGGCTGTTTTAACTTTTTAGAAAGTTTAAGAGTCGACAATAATGGAATTTGTATGCGACATTGTAGCCTTCAATGAGTTCCTGGAATGATTTAAATTTTCAACTTTTCAACTTATCATTGACCATAAACTATGCACGTTGCCTTCTCATATTGTAAAGAATAAGGTCAATTTTTACGGATATTTTTGAGACAGTTAGTTTTACCGGTAGGTATCACTCTCTCTTGGACATCGCTGTTGTATCATTTAGCTGTTATTGAGTAACAGCTCTGCTACCTTTTCAACTTATTGTGGGGTTCTATCGGCACGCTGAAAACCCTTACAGAGTGCGGAACCATTGTGCGCCGCACGAAGCAGACCACTCGATGGGATTCAATAATTCAGCCCATAAGATAGACTTTGGAAACACACAGATATAGGGTTTCCGGAAATGCCTTTTGTAACGCAAAATTGGGATGTCTAAAACAACAATCATCATCATCATCATCATCCCAGCCTATAAACATCCTACTGCTGGGCCTCCTCTCAGAATGAGAGGGCTTGGGCCGCAGTTCCCACGCGGGCCCAGTGCGGATTGGGAACTTCGCACACACTATTGAAAAGCTTCGCAGTTTTTATACGGGTTTCCTCACGATGTCCCTTTGCCGCAAAACTCGTGGTAAATTTCAAATTTAATTTCGCACATGAATTTCGAAAATTTCACAGGTGCGAGCTGGGGTTTGAACCCACGATCCTCCGCTTGAGAGACCATAGGTCAAACCACTAGGCCACGGCTTAGGCAGCCTATCTTGTAAAAAAATAGATAACTTTCCTACACGGGATAGTAAGTAGTGCCGTAACAAGTAAGTCCATTCTATATTATTAATCAAATCATATCTAATTCGGAGTAGTGCTGTGACCAGGTAGTAAAGGCTATGAAGCCGAGCCCTAATAGCGCAAACCAAATGCATATTACTAGAGATGTTGCATTTGCAGTTTTCCGGATATCCGCAGAATGCAAGATGAAGATGGAAAAAATATCTTCAATGCTTCAGTCAGCACAAAATCAAATCTAATATCCCACAAGTTTCCATTCCATTTAACAGTAATTCCCTTATAAAGACGTCTAAATATTAAACCCACTACTAACGTATTTTGCCTCAAACTTTGAAGCTATTTACACTAGTCGAAGAACATAACCTTCAGAACAACCAGTAAACATAGACCTTTTACACACTTGGAACTATTTTTTTTTAAATGTATGTTTGTTTGGGATATAAATGTAACAATATTATATTTTTTATATCAATAAATAAATATAAGTAAAAGATCCGTCAATTAGATAAACAGAAGGCTTTAAGACTGGCTATGATGCAATCCAATAGATTTTTGTATTCACTTGTAACAGAACACATTCGCCGTTTTTTTGTCTAACTGATCACCGAACAGAACCAAGCATAGAGCCAAACTGCTACGAACATTTCCATCATCATTCTAGGGAACGCTCAAGTAGGTAATTGTTTGTCAGAAACTTTAATATTCACGACGATATCGCACAATTCTCTGCAAAAAGCTCGAAGCATGCAGTCGTTTCGCTTGATAATACTTACCTACTCGCTAGAATACTCACTAGAATGCACAAAGTCAAAGTATCTTTATTTGTCAACATAGGTGGTTACAATATACCTACACAAGGTGGTACAGCGTAATTGCCACGCTAAAACATTCCTGTTTATTTTGTGAACTTATTACAAGCTTTTATTTGGTTTCACCTGTCCCGTTGTCTGTCAGTCTGTAATCAAATCTTGCAAGTTAAATTTGACCAACTTCCAGCTGTCAGATTGACTTGAAATTTGAAATACTTAATTGTAAATCGCGTGACAATACAATAATCTGGTAGTGACATCCTGGTAGTCCAGCCAGGATCATCTCCGCAGGACGGAACTCTTCAACGTTTAATAGCATCGTCTTGAAATTTGGTAAGTAGGTATGCAAATGTAGTTTGGGTGAAAATACAAGTACACCCAACAAAAGTAGTCAGCCAAAAATGCTTTGTAATTTACGATGAGTATGAAGATGTCAAGAACATCCCTAAATGTTAGCAATGCCTATCAATACGTATGCGACTTTCCCATTACCCTTTATCGCTTCTAGATCCATTTTATACCTAAACAAAAGGTCGTAAAGTTCAAGTTTTATCGCCAAAGTGCACCGACCGCAGGTCATTTGCGGTGAGACCCGTATCTGGGACCAATAAAACTGGGATACAAATTTCCTGGACTACTTGAAGCTCTTTATTGACTGGTTATTGCAATAAAATGTATGTCCTGCCAGTGTTCACAGAGCTCTAAAGTTCTAAGCGTGTAAAAGGTCTATGTTTACTGGTTGCTCTTAGGGTTATGTTCAGTGACCAGTGTAATTAGAACTTCAAAGTTTGAGGCGAAATACGTTAGTAGTATGGGTTTAATTTAGACGTCTTGATAAGGGAATTACTGTTAAATGGAGTGGAAAATTGTGAAATATTAGATTTGATTTTGAGCTGACTGAAGCATTATTTGGCTACAATAATGCTCTGCGGTATTGAGACAATGCTAGCACAGTCAACAAAACGTTGAAAGCAATAAAAAGGTTGTATTAAAATGTTCTTTTTTTTAAGAAAACTTATTGAGACGCAATAATAAATAACTTTTATAATAATTAACTTTTTTACCGACACTATTCTGTCCGCGACATTTTTCAAACAATTGCAGATTTTTGTAAGTAAACAAGTTTTTTCTGTAATTTAATAGATGGTGTACCTGAAAATATGCCACCCTACGTAAGTTCAACCTATTAAACCGTGAAATGTCTTGTTGGAAGTACGACTTTTTGGTAACGCCAGAGACAATTTTGGTAACGCAGGACAGGAGACGCCCAAAGTACGGTAAAATAGTTGATTTTTTAGGGTTCCGGAGCCAAAATGGCAAAAACGGAACCCTTATAGTTTCACCATGTCTGTCTGTCTGTCTGTCTGTCCGTCTGTCTGTCTGTCTGTCTGTCCGTCCGCGGCTTTGCTCAGGGACTATCAATGCTAGAAAGCTGTAATTTTGCACGGATATAAAGGTAAACTATGCCGACAAAACAGTATAATAAAAAATTCAAAAACAATTTTTTTTAGGGTACCTCCCATAGACGTAAAGTGGCGGTGATTTTTTTTTTCTCATCCAACCCTATAGTGTGGGGTATCGTTGGATAGGTATTTTAAAACCATTAGGGGTTTACTCAAACGATTTTTCGATTCAGTCATTTGTTTGCGAAATATTCAACTTTAAAGTGCAAATTTTTATTAAAATCGAGCGTCCCCCCCCCCCTCTAAAATCTAAACCGGTGGGTGGAAAAATTTTAAAAAATTCAGGATGGTAGGCAGTATATCAAACTTCCAAGAAAAACTATAACGGCTAAGTTTGCTTGAGAAATATTAGTAGTTTATGAGTAAATAGCAGCGTAAGGTATAAAATATACCTAAACTTGGCAGATTCCTTATAAAATACGAAATCCTTTGAAAAATATTACTTAAATTTTTCGTAATGGCTACGGAACCCTATTTTGGGCGGTTTTTTTCTCTGTGTATTTGTTTTCTATATCGCTTACTATTTCTGGTGTACAACAAAGAGTTTTTGTATTGTAATGTATTGTATTGACTGGCCCGCCTACTCCGAAATTCGAAAATTGAAGTTCCTATCGTACCGTCCGTCCCTCTCACTCTCCTATTAAATAGTGTAAGTGGCAGAGGGACAGAACGACACGAAACTTCGATTCTCAAATCGCGGTGTAAAAGCCAGATGAACGTAACATCGTTTATCCAAATTGTGCAGGAGAGCCAAAAAACTGCGAAATTTTACCACTTTCAACTTTACGAGCTTCTTGGCAAGTGAATATCTCACGGAAGAAAGAAAAAAAAATACTGACACGTACACACACAATACAGCTTTCAGAAAGTTGAGAAATATTGTAATTATATTTGCTAGTACACCAGCAATATTTTTTTTTTTTAAATTTGGTTGATATACGTTACTTTGGTCCTTAATTTTTTGAAAATATTTTTAACGTTTATTATTATTGTACTTGGATACGTTCTTTATGAAGTTAAATAATACATCGAAAATGAATACTTTTTATCATCAAAAAATGTTACAAATTATAATAAAAAAATAGACACGTAACAAAAAATAACTATATATAACATAATGAAATAATATAAGTATATCAAATAAAATAATATTTTTCTGAAATTATTTTCTTTAAAAGGTCGGGCAACAACTTGTATTTACTAATATTTTCTAAATTTGTTGTTAGATGAGCAGCAGTTGGTTGAAGTTCAGGTCTTGGATAGTTAATTGTTTCTTCTTTTTCTTCTAATGAATAAGTTGGATCCTAAATTTAAAAAAAAAATAATTACATACGTAACTGTAAATAGCATTATATCACAAAAGTAAAATTATTTAATTGTATTTACTACCTATTTAGTTAAAAAATTGTTTTTTTTCTATGAATTTGAGGCAATTTTTAAAGCCTTGACACAGTTTAACTTTTAGGTGCAAGTCGGTCTAATCCAGTGAAAATAAAATCGGTATATAAATAAGAACAATAACACATAATACAATCGTTAAAGGTAACTCAATTAGGTAGGTACTTGCCTAGTGCAAAAATCTTATTGACATCTTTTTTTGTGATCCTGAGACCTGGTTACAAAGACTTGGTTCCAAAGCCGCCAAAATCTTCCAGTTACGAGTGTTTTTTTTTTTTAATTTCGTTAACTAGTTTTTATTTTTATTTTTTCTGAAAATTTTATCGGTACATTTTATTTTTTTGTGTAATTTTTTAATCTAAGATGACCTTATGGTCCCAAAGGAAGACCAGCGCCGTTCGCAAGACCGGCAGGTTGCTGATTTGAGACCATTTTATGACATGCATAACTATATTTTATTAATATTTTAATTTTTTATTTTTATTTTTATCCATTGTTCTCATATTTCTCGAGAATAAATGTTTTTTTTTTCTTTCTTTACCTCAATTTTTAGGTACCATTTTAACGTATATTTATACAAATCATAAACGGGCTGTATTATGATCATTAAAATGTAACTGTCACAATAACGTACATCGTACTACGTCGTTTTGGTCATTAATTGTATTTACTAAGTGTAAGAAAAAATAAGTGCCAAAAAAACGTAAATAGATATCATAGACATAGACATAGACATAGACATAGACATAGACATAGACATAACTTTATTTCGACATCAAACTTACAATAATACATAATTTACAGAAAAGATAAATATTTCGTGATGTCGAAAAGGAATTGACTCAGCATATGCTGCAGTAAGTATAATCCGTTGTTTTGTCTGTTAAAAGTTTATATGAAACTGGAATATTATTAAACAATATAACATCCAGATTGACGCATAAACTTTTACGTCGTTATGGTTCGTGTAGAATTATGAATCTTTCAAGTAGAATAATAACAAAGAATAATGTTGCGGTTGATACGTTGTTGTGGCCCTAAAAAAAAGCAAAATTACTGCAAGTACTTTAATGGATTCCAAAATACGTTCAGCTGGTTCTATTGAAGTTGCTTTTTATGTGATTTCGTTTTTTTGGAACTAGTGAAATAACAACTGTACGATTACGTCCTTTTGTCAGTTCATGCAGGACCACATTTAGAACAGTTTTATGAAAAAAAAACGATTTTCGAATTTTTTGATGTTACGTTCATCTGGCTCTTACACCGCGAAATAGCCCCGCTGATACGGCAATAAAGGCACTGATTTTAATCACGTAAGCAATTCCTTTATGACTAGTATTTTCTTATCGAGCTGTCAACAATAACTTATCGATGTTAACTCGTGCAACAATCAGTTAACAGCAAACACAATAGCAATAGATTATTTATCGATATCGATAAAACTGTGGAGTTAGTGCTTTCGATAACTATTGTTCTGATCAAGATAAAACAGTGTTAAAGATCTTTATTTGTTGCAGTTGGTCGTTCAACGAAGTGACGATGGTGTTAAGCGGTATCATATTTTTTTATTCTCATTCATTAAATTTCTAAATTCAAATAATTTATTCAGTAAATAGACCGCAATAGGCACTTTTACAAGTCAGTTTTTAAACTACCAACGCTTTCGGTAGGACCATCATTGCCAAGAAGAATGCGCCGGAAGAAACTTGACAGTCATTTTTTCAAAATAAAATAATTACAAATAAAATACTTAAAAATTACAGTAAACTAATAATATAATAATAATACAGGGATGTATGGGGTCCCTTAGTAACAAAACTAAACATTAACTATATCTATGTTCAGTCGAAGTGTAGTTTAAGCTTCGACCGTCATAAATTAAAAAAAATATCCTGAAATATACATTTCATCATCATCATCATCCCATCCTATATACGTCCCACTGCTGGACACAGGCCTCCTCTCAGAATGAGCGGGCTTGGGCCGTAGTTCCCACGCGGCCCAGGCGGATTGGTAACTTC
Source organism: Choristoneura rosaceana (assembly GCA_037349165.1). Classification (NCBI taxonomy): domain Eukaryota; kingdom Metazoa; phylum Arthropoda; class Insecta; order Lepidoptera; family Tortricidae; genus Choristoneura; species Choristoneura rosaceana. The sequence goes on from JAZBNJ010000007.1 coordinate 4,785,896, forward strand.
ACACGCACCATTGAAAAAGTTTTGCGCATCATCCCTACTATCCCTACTACCACTTTAAATATTATAAATGCGAAAGTAACTTTGTCTGTCTGTCTGTTACGCTTTCACGTCGAAACCACTGAACCGATTTTGATGAAATTTGGTATACAGGTAGTTTGAACCCTAAGGATCAACATAGGATACCTTTATTCCGGTAGAGGGCGCCACCGCGCGATAACGAAGCGCAGACGAAGTCGCGGGCATAATCTAGTAGTATATAGTCCCGGATTCAGACCGGGGTCTAGACCAAAAATCAGAGGACAGTATTTTTAGCCAAACTGAAACAGAAGCGCTTCGCTCGTGCTCCGCTTATGCTTCGCTCGCGCTTCGCACTCGCTCGGTCAATAACCTCCATCTTATTTAAATGGAGGGTGAGTTCAATTTAAACCAGAACCAGTTAACCCCACACAATATGATAGTTAGCTATTTGGATAGCAATTTAACTAGTACATATTTAGATTATCTTTAAGATACAGGCAGAGAGGATGAACGAGAGAGGTCAAATTCAATGATCCATACTAATATTATAAATGCGAAAGTGGTTACCACTTTTTACAGAACTAAATTGAAAATACAAACTGAAATATAGATGCACAGAAAAACCAGAAAATAAAAACAGCTCTGGGAATCGAACCCAGGTCCTCGGCATTCGGTGGTGTAGCGGTATAGCACGCGACAGTTCGACGTGATTTTTGGTATAGGGATAGTTTACGGGCCCGAGAGTGACATAGGCTACTTCATCCCGGAAAAATGCACATTTCGAGGGAACAGCGCGCGATAACCGAATACCACGCGGGCGGAGCCGCGGGCAAAAGTTAGTAGTAGTTATAAGAAAACGAAATATGTCCAATCAGGACGAAAAAGGAATCAATTGAAGTGCCTGCTCATTGACTAGTGCTCTCTCATCTTCTTTCCCTGTTTATTATAAAGCGACCGGATTCCCGGAACGACGACACTCGATTAGGTTAGTTTACAAGATTCTCGACACAGACGGACACAGATTAGTTACGGCGCAGCCAGAACACTCTAGACTAAAAACGCTACTTATTAGTGCACAAATTACTGCGACCGACCCTCTTCGAAGGGACCAGTCTGAAAACCAGCAATGGGTAAGCTAAGCCCAGCATAATGCTGAGATTGAGACCCATTGGCCTTCTTTGTTTGTTCTTTATGTATTTAATTTAGGTAATTAAATTTTATTCTTTTAAATTAATTTAATTTTTTATTTTTTTATATACGGCTTACTTCTGGAATTAAAATATTATTTCATTTCATTTTCATTTAATGAATATTGTTTTTATTTAAGTAATTTCTTATTTGAGTTTGTAGAACTTTTACACCTGATATTTTTCAAAATACCAGCGCTTTCGGAAAGACCATCATTGCCAAAAAGAATGCGCCGCAAGAAACTTAGCAGAAAGTTTTTCTTTTTCAAACAAATCTTATTTTTCATACATTATAGAAGATAATCTTACGCCGGATTTCAGGCTTTCCAGTCATCTATTTGTAGCTTCTACAGTCAGAAGTAGAAATGGATGAGCGATTAAGGTTTTTAGAATGATCTCTACACTCTCTTATTGCCTTAGCAGTACAGTCCTGTGTAGATGCTGAGTACCGTAGCCGCTCATCCACTTTTATAACTAAGTGTCCGAGCGTTTATATCAAACATTAAAATCTTTCCCTATTTTGTCTGCGAAAAGGTATTTTGTTAAGAATTTATTTGATCAACCGAATCTTTTCTATACTTATCGCGATGGCCTTCTTAGTTAAGCGGTGGGAAATATTCGAAGAACCAATGTTTTATTATATCAGATAGAACTGAACTGGTGAAGTTGAGACCGCTTCAATTATTATTCAGTTACTAGCTTTTGCCCGCGGCTCCGTCCGCCTGGTATTCGGTTATCGCGCGTTGTTCCCTCGGGAACTGTGTATTTTTTGGGGATAAAAAGTAGCCTGTGTTTTAGTGCTAGTTTTAGTCTTAGTCTTAGGTGATACTTATGGAGCCAAAATAAATCTTTATTTCTTTCTATATTTCCTATGTCACTCTCGGGCCCATAAACTATCTCTATACCAAAAATCACGTCGTTCCGTCGCTCCGTTACGGCGTGAAAGACGGATAAACATACAAACACACTTTCGCATTTATAATATTTATATGGATAAATGAAGGTATAATATGAGTTTGTTTGCATTATCTGTAATTTCTAGTATAGTAGTGTATATTTTGGTTCATTAGAAATTACAGATAATGCAAACAAACTCATATTATATAATTTTTTTCTTGTTATCTTAGTGTAAAGTACCTAACTTATTGTAGTTTAAGATTTGATTGAGCGCAACGCTAACAAACTGTTCACAGTTTGGCGAAAATTCAATATAAGGTACAATGTAATTTCATTTCTTATTTAAAAAAAAAAAAAAAACAGTAACGAGGAATGACAGTTTCTTCTCGTACCGCTGATAGAACAAGTTGGTGGTACCGTCACCAGCATTTAATATCTGCCACAGCGGAGCGTGTCAAGATATGCACGCGTGTTGTGTCAGATATTGGTGCTGGTGATATTGGTATTGGCTGTACTATGAAGAATAAGGGCTTATCCTTACCATGGATGAAATAGAGTATGGATTGTTATTCTCCATACTAAAAAACGTCCACCGGAACAAAGCCAAAATCCACGATTATGACTAGATGGCGCTGAGATTTTTTCTACATTATATCTAGATGGCACTAAACGCAAATATAGCAACGCATAGTCCAGGGAAACGGCGCTGAGGATTTTCCCGACATTATTTCTAGATGGCACTATTCACGTAAATACTTTAGCTGTCAAAAACCACATTTATCTACACACAACCAAACAGTCAACCAAAGAGGTCAACACATCAAATATATCTGAACAACATAGAAAAATAGGTCGAACATTGATAAAAAAATAGCTATGCTAATTTCAGGTAAGCGATGTGACAATCATCGAAAACAATACAGTAATGTCATCACATACATCTGTCTCACATTTTTCTCTTCAATAATTTGACAGATGCATCTCTAGCTGTAGCATTAATACGCTAAATAAATAATAATACGATAAATGCCCTAATGGGCATTTCTATCTACCGTTGTACCATGAGTTTATCTCTCCGATTTCAACAAAATTTGAAAGATAGACTCAGTCCATGATTGCGAGTTGGACGGAGCAAAAACGGAACTGACTGACTATCGGAGATCGGAGCAGTGTTTGGTCGTGTTCAAACGTAACCCGAAGGAGTTTCTGCGTCGTTTCGTGACCGTGGACGAAACGTGGGTTCACCACTACACCCCCGAAATGAAAGAGCAGTCGAAGCAGTGGATTTTACCGGGTGAACCTGCTCCAAAGAAAGCAAAAACCGTCCCATCGGCTACTGGAAAGGAGATGGCGACTGTTTTTTGGGATTCGCAGGGTATACATATTGACTACATGGAAAAGGTGAAAACGATAACAGGGCAGTACTATGCCAATTTATTGGCTGAATTTGACGCCGTGTTGAAGGACAAACGACCCCATTTAAAAAAGAAAAAAGAACTGTTTCATCACGACAACGCCCCGGCTCATTCGTCCAGAGTTGTGACGGCTAAATTAGCACAGTTACGCTACGAACTATTGCCTCACCCCCCGTATTCTCCAGATTTGGCCCTATGCGATTTCTTTTTGTTTCCCAGCCTAAAAAAAATGGCTCGGTGGTAAGCGATTTGGATCAAAGGACGAAGTCATTGCTGCCACAGAGGCCTATTTTAATGACTTTCCAAAATCATTATTTTTAGATGGTTTAATAAAGCTTGAATATAGGTGGAACAAATGTATAGAGTTAAAAGGTGACTATGTAGAAAAATAAATGCATAAATACAAAAAAAATGTGTTTTATTTCCATAACCGGGTACTTTTCAAACAGCCCTCGTAATATGTCAGATTGCGGATTCAAATCAAACTCCATAGTTTAGTTCACACGTAAATCGTGAACAATTCTGTAATTGCTGCGAAATAAATTCAAAACTTGGCGCTCGAAGGAATATAACGCCATCTAGTATTACCTTCTACAACATGACGAAGTTTAGTGAACTCACAGAGGTACTTTAAAGAGTTGAACATTATTGCCACCATGCTAAATAGAGCAATGTCGCCACTAAAATTATGTATTATACCGGTTCAATACATCTGGCGACATCTAGTTCGTTTTATCGTACTAAGCAACGAGGAACTATCTTATGTATGGAGGCTGCACGTCCATACTATACTTCGTCCATGTCCTTACTGATATTGTAAACGGGAAAGTGAGTTTGTTTGTTCGTTTCTCTCTCATTTTCCGTACTTTATAAATAAATGCGAAAATTTGTGAGTATGTGTGTTTGTTAGTTTGTTATTTCTTCACTCTAAAATAGCTGAACTGATTTTGATTTCGTGTGTAGACAGTTGGACGTCGGGAATAAACGGGTACTTACGTACTGCAAGTTCTAAAATTAAAATAACTAACTTTTAATAACCTATTGTACGTTCAAAATCCCTAAAATCTAAATGCCTAATGATTTTTAATACCTAAGCAAGCAAAGGGAATTATTCTTATATTCATACTCATACTCATACTCCTTTATTGGTAATATCATTAGGTATCTAATGTTATTTTGTTAAATTATTAAGTAGTAGTTATTTGTTATTCCCACGGGATAGGCACAAAATCTCCAAATTCTATGGATTGACGAATTTTATGGATGCGTGCGAAGCCGGGGGTAAAGTTTAGTATTTTCATGATACTTTTTACTATATTGAGTTTCAACATGTTCTAAGAGAAAATTGGTTTACTGTGACGTGTTAATTACGTATCAAAAGTAAACCATATTATAATAAAACTGAGTGTTTGTCTATGTTATGCCTTCCGTGCCTGTAATTATTGTAGACGTTTTAATGAGGACGTTACATACAATTGCTTTTAGATGATTAGTGAAGTATTCTGTGAATGATATCGATTTTACGGTTAAAGCAGTTTTCATATGAATTTTTTAACCCCCGACACAAAAAAGGGGTGTTATAAGTTTGACTGCTATGTGTGTCTGTCTGTGGCACCGTAGCTCTTAAACGGGTGGACCGATTTGAATGCGGTTTTTTTATTTGAAATTTTGTCTTGCACTGTTGTGTTTCGGCGTGGAGAGTTAGACAGCCGGTGAAAGACTGGCACTTGAGATATCCCATCTTAGGCCTCTAGGTTAGGTTAGCAATCTGCAATCACCCTGGTGTTTCAGGCGTCTATGGGCGGTGGTGATCAGGAGATCCACTTGCTCGTTTGCCATCCAGTCGTATAAAAAAATAAAAATAAAAAATAATTTTGCATATTCTTACGTCTTGTGATCTAGAGGGACAAAATAAAAAAAAAACTATTCACCATTTGAGAGACACCCTGTAAGCCTTTCGATTTGATTTTAAAATACTTGATTTGTGTGGGTTAAGCGAAATTAGGGGAAAAAGACAGAGTTGAAAACCTGGGCTCGAAACTACGACCCTCTGCTTGAGAGACCATAGCTCAAATCACTAAACTACCAAACTAATATAGAATGACCTATAAAAAATATGAATATCATCTCTCACTTCGTGAAACGTACTATAATGCCTAGCTAGACCCATAACCTATTAGGGCGACCTTTACTTAGTGACAAATATTAAAAACATACCCTACACAATAAACTATGAACCTTAATCCCTTATGTTAAGATTGTTAATCCAACAGACCGGAATGCCATGTCCTATTCCGCAGCAACCAAAAAGACATAACTGGCCGAATAAATTTAGATTCAAATTGAGACGTACTGGTTGGTGATAAGGTTGGTAGTCGTTCGCGTGTCGTTTGGCAACGACTAACAAAGACATAAATGAACTGTCACTCATTCCAACTTTAATGATATAATCGCTTTTTGGAACGTAATTTAATGTGTGTGTTTCCATTCCACATATTTTTTACTATATCAAGGAAGCAAGTTACATCACTAACAATGTTCTTATCGGGACCTATATAAACAATTATTTTGCTCACCCGCGACCTTACGATAGGTACGTATAAAAAAGCTTTTCTGCCAACTATGCATTAATTTCATCATAACCGCACTAAATTCCAAGCACAAAGCGGGACTTTTCTACTTTAGAGCAGAAAAAATGTATGAAAATCTTTTATTGCATTGTTTTTTTTATTGCACCACCAAAGAGGTAACACGAGTACTTTTGCTATAAAATTAGCAGGCATAGTGCAAAAAAGTATAGTGTTCGTTTGGTAAACCTGACAGTCTTATAAAATTTACCAGATTGCGTACTAAAAAATGTTGCTACCAATCCTATCAAATACCGTAAGTACCTAGCCGTATGTTTAATTTTGTTTGTTTATTTACTTGGTGTGTTTGGTTGGCCAACCTAGCGTTCATCCCAAAATTTGAAAGATCGCTGGTAAAAAACTCTGCCAAAAAAAAGTAAGAAATTAAAAAAAAAAACAAATTGGCGGGAACTTTCCGAGTTTTCCGTGGACATGTTTTGAGAGTGCAAATGTAAACTTACAAAAATGGAATCATCAAAGTGCTAGTGAAATTTCTTTCCTACTAATGTTTTTTTGCGTCTACTATTCCTGTAATAGTGAGAAAAGCAGATTATGCACCTCGCACCAAGTAATATTGCCCTCGTGGTTTTTAAAGCCCTCGCTAACGCTCGGGCTCCAAATCGGCACTCAGTGTAGAAATAAATAACTTTCTGCTCGCTCTCGTATTAAATGAAGGGTCCACGGAAAGAACATGTCTAGTCCCTTTTTTTTAAATTGAGATTTTAATCTCGAAATGTAGAACTCACAAAGTACTATGACTTACCATTGAATTAAATAATCTGAAAACATTATAAATTGTATTTTTTTTTAACTTTTAAAGAAATGGTAACCATAGTAATTGTTCGTGATGACTAACTTTCAAACCGCTATAACTCAAGAAGTGGCTTAGGTGACTAGACATGTTCTTTCCGTGGATCCTTCAAATAGTATAAGTGTCAGAGGGACCGCACGACACGAACTGCGAGTTTCGTAGTAACCCTGCTGGCTGTTTATCGTTTATCGTGACTTAGGGCAATGGACACGAATATCTCGGTAGTATTCCCGCGTAAAATCCAACGAATAATAGGCCGGCTACGGCTAGGCAGAGTGCGAAATTAATGAATATTGAATTATGAAAACAAATGAACGTAAGCGCACCGCTCTATCGCAAAACAGTTAGTCAGCAGTAAATAAATTACTCAGCAGTGCCCTTAGTGTAAGTTTTCGGTTGCAAAATACGTCTCGATCGCGTTCGCGTTAAAATCTCAATTTGTATGGAAACACGAACATCGCAAACGTTCCGCTAGAGGCGCTGTTCGTGTTTCCATACAAATTGAAATTTTAACGCGAACGCGATCGAGACGTATTTTGTAACCGAAAACTTATACTAAGGGTACAGTTGTACACTCATCATCGTCATATTAATCAGGCAGGTCCACCCGGATTGCTACCACCATCTTGCTCGCTAATCCTGCCGTGAAGCAGCACTGCTTGCACTGTTGTGTTTCGGCGTGGAAAGTAAGACAGCCGGTGAAATTACTGGCACTTGAGGTCATCTTAGGCCTCTAGATTGGCAACGCATATGCAATCCCCCCGGTGTTGCAGATGTTTATGGGCGGTGGTGATCTCTTCCCATCAGGAGACCCACTTGCTCGTACACATACTGAAACACGACTTAAAATGCACATGCATGCCCTTTCCTACCACCCAAAATGGCCGCCATTCAGCTATGTGTCGTGAAAAATATCTGAAATGATTTCGCGACGCTGATTTTCATTGACGCCAATGTTGCTTTGGAGATGAACTCTGGTTGAGGTCGAAACGTGTCACCGTAGTTACGGTGATAGTTGGGTTTGTGTGATTATTTTATGCTCTTACAGTAATGGTGTTAGAGGAACTGCATAGATTGCATAGACATACCAACCGTAAGGTCGCGGGTGAACAAAGTAGCTGATTATTAAATATATTGACCCGGATAACTCACGTCTTAAATCGAGTTTATCTCGACATGTTTCGGGTTAATCCGTAGCCCTTCCTCTTAGGAGCAACGCAAATCGGCGGCTGCTGCAACACGCGCAATGCGCGCCGCCGCTCTGCTCGCGGTTTGTATTGTTAATGTATATTTTATCAGCCAATAAACCATTGTTATTCTTATTCTTACTCAACACCAATATGATAGAGAGAGAGAGAAACATTTATTTATACATATTCGATACACATAAAAATACATTAGAAGGAAAGAATTAAAAATGACATCGAACGAAATAAAGTGGGCCCCACTCAGCATCATATTAGATAGATATTAGACATATTTACTTAATAACGGCCATTAAGTGTAGATTATTATTGTCTGTGCTTCTGTGTCTATGTTTTCTGTGCTATCTTCCGTTGAAAAGGTTCGCGTGTTTGTGAATTTACAAATTTTGATTGGATTTGAAACGCGCTTGTTTTGTTCTCAGTGATTAATTCTGCTTTGTTGGTCAGTTTCGAATGTAATGCCAGTAATATCGGTTGGGTTAAAAATACTTAGACATGGTCTATAAGTTGTCATTCATTAAAAAAATGTCATAGGTAATTATGAAAAAAGTGCTCAGTACTGCTCAGTAGCGACTTAAAACTTGACATAAGTACTTATATGTTTGGCATGTTTATTTTGAATATGAAACTATCGTGAGGCTCACTCATGTCGAGAAAAAAACCTCGATTAAAGATGTGAGAAGTTATCGTAGCTGTTACAATATCATTTAATGTCAAATAAAATTAATTAATTTACATATTATTCTGAGTTAATTCACTTAGAAACCGTACAAAATAGATCGGCGATCCGGATCCCGACCGCGGTCTGCCATTTGACGACCCCTGCTATTTAAGTTATATTACAAATTACAAAAATAAAAATCATAATTATGGAAAAACTCCCCATTTTTTCCGAAAGCAAAAGCTTATTAGTGCAGGTGTTAAAAGACGTTGAGTACCTAAGCAAAACTTGAGGATCGCATTCAGTAAATACATAGTTTTGAACTCAGAAAAACTTGTCAATTATGATCCTCTAGGATGGGCTGTTAAACACCATGATGGTCCATCCTAGGAGATCATAACTGACAACCTTTTCTGAGTTTTTACAGAATGTGGTCCTCATATTTAGCAAATTCAACTACTCATACATGAGTTAAACACATTAACTACTATTATATTTTGAAAACGCTAATTTAAATCATAAACGAAAACGTATCTACAAAATAAGCACCCTGAAATTACAAACCCACTTACAAAATAAGCAGTTTTCAGGTTCATTGACCCCAATCAATACGTATTACCCATGCAGGGTCGTGATTGGCCATGCATTTTGTATGGTCTCATGAATAACTGAAGCACAACATCTACCCATTGTACGTCTTATAATCAGAGAAGTACTACGTGTTTTCGAAAAATTCGGAGTCTATTGAGTTGCGAACGAGATTATTTCTGAATAGTCCTCACTATATTATAAATGTGCAAGTATGTCTTCTTTTCTACGCTTAAACTGCTGTAATTATTGAAATGAAATTTGGTGTGAAGACAGTTTGAGACCCTGGAAAGAGCATAGAAAAAAACTATCCTAAAGTCTATCAACACTTCATCTTTTGAAATACTTCACTACTCCAGATGTGGTTTCAATGGCCGTGTATTTTCAACCGACTTCATAAAAGGAGGAGGTTCTCAATTCGTCTGTATTTTTTTTGTGTTTTTTTACACGATAATTCTGGCTCATGCTGAGGCACCGACTTCAAACTAGTAGAAAAATATTTTCAAGGTTTTTGAAGTCTGTTCCATTATTTGCCCATCTGCCATTTTAGTTATGCAATCTGCTGAGCTACATTAACTATGTCGGTAACGTTAGTTTTGGAATACATCTCCTCTTTTATGTTTTAAGTACCTACTCTTTGATTTTGTAGATCCCTAAGCATAGCTTTCAAAGTACAAAAGTAGTCGCCACTGCATAAGGTTCTTAATCCTCTTGACAGAGATATCTTTTTAAATCTACGTAATAAATTTAAAAAAAAAACATCATCAATAAAATAAAACGTGTCCAAAAACAAAAGAGTAATAAAAAATGAACCCACAATCGTAATCATAACCCTCTTCCCGCCGTTCACCCCAGAAATCGGGTAAATCGGAGAAAAACTGGAAAAAGCGGGATATAACAAAGGTTCTAATAAACGTCACACGAGCAAAAACTATAGTTTGTGCGTTTTAAATCTGGATAAAAGTGCATTGACACCTGCCTACCAATGTACACCATTTCCCCGAACGATACGATACAAAATCTAAGACAATTATCGCAAATACGCCTCGCCTTGCGTATCGTAGTAGAAGGCGGGGTGAGCGCATGATCTTGCAGACGTGACAAACATTTTTACGCTCGTTACTTTTTTAATGATTGACTTTTTTGAATGAGTGTGTTTTTTGTTACGTTTTTGCGCTGTTTTAATTGTATCATAGCTGATAGCGTACAGCTGTTTTTATTAAAAGTGTACAGATACCTCTCTGCTGAAGTGGATCTGTTGAAGATGGACCAAAAAAATAATTCGACTATAATCACCCACAAAATTATGAAGATTAGGTTGAGATTAGGTAATTGTCAAACTTATAAAAATATAAGGAATATCTAACTTTAAAGCCCCTGCTATCTCTTTTATAATTTAATTATAATTTAATACGGTAAAACCATTTTAGAAAATTCTTAAACAATCTATACGGTTGTTTTATAAGTAAGACCATTAAAAAAATGTGGACAATTTACACGAAGATTGATTGTGAGCTAAGCGAGCTTGTTTTACATAGGTACTGCTTACACATAAAGTAACAGTAGCTTTATTACTAAAGCTGCAAAAAAAGACGTTACGACCAACCTGAAAGTTCAATTGACTATCGACTCTATCTCCATGAGCATCAAATTACCTACGATAATAGAACAATGGCATTCGAGATGCCTTTGTATTTGTATCATTCACAGGTGTTCAAGTAAACGCAGTGGCGGCGCAAAACCTTTTGATGTGGGCTAGATATTTATTGTGAGGCCTTTTGTTCACTGCACCTGGCCTAAGTGGAGAGATTTTTGTCAGGTGAAAAATAATAGAAATTACTCGAAGCTTGAGGCCCTTAAGACGGCAAAACTACTTCCTCGATAACTACTCTGTCGATTCGATACCTACCTATATGAAAACCGCATGAAGATCCATTCAGTAGTTTTTGAAATTATTGTGAACCCACGGGCAGACAGATAGTCAGACGTGGCGGGGGACCAATAGTGTTGTATTCTTTTAGTGGATTATACACAACTAAAATCAGTATTATGGAAATCAGACATAATATTTAAGTAATAATCACAACGCAGGATTGCTACTGGGGATTCATCAAATTGCAAAAGAGAGAGACAGGAATATTTTAGCAATTTGCGATCGCATTTGCCGAACACGGAATGAAATGAAAACGAACAAATGCGACAGGCGCGCCGGGTTGCGCGCCCCTGCCACAAGGCGCTTGCGAACATGTGCGCGTAGTGGGGTCGATGAACTTTTATCCAGATTTAAAACGCACAAACTATACAATAATTCAAACTTTCGTCTTACTGTGATTTGCCTTGCACGACCTTCGCATGTTGACTGAAGAATTTTTAGAAGTGAACGATATTCTACTTTTTTTATCTTTGCCTTTTTTTGTTGTTGTTGGGTCAAATGTTCATTTGGGCCACTTCCAGTGATCGGATTCTTTTTATTTTAATTATTATTGTAACAATACCCTATTACTATTTCTGATCTATTATATTTTATTTCATTTTTATTCTTATTATATTGCTATTTTATTATTGAACAATTGGAATTACATAATTATTATTTAACATATTTTCTGCAGAGTTGATATTGTAATTAAATTTGTAATAAATAATTGGAATTATAATTTTAATAATTTGAACGTCTGCTCTGTATGTAGATTAAAACGTAAACAAAATCTCTAACATCTCTGAGTATAAACAGCTGTTTTCCAGCAAATACAATTTCCGATTTCTGATTGGGAGCGTCAAAGTTCACATACCTACTCTTCGCCAGTCATACCGTATTTTTTGTCCGAATCACCGTTTGTCATATATTTTTTCCCACTGAAAAAAATTCTGTGAAATGGTTTGTTTCATAACAATTCTGAACAATTATTGGATTCAGCGAATAAAGAGTTATGACAAACGATCATTCTGACAAATATTACATTCGGAATTTCAATAAGTACGTAAACATGGACCCTTTCTGATTACTTTCACGTGCAAAATTCTGAGAACTCGTAGTAATTCATCTCAGTCCCATGGCAATTACGGGAGATCATCTTGTTACCTTGAACAGATGATAACGTAAAAGAAGCTGGTTGTTAGCACGTGTGAGGTTGTTAGGTGTAGCTGGAGAGGATTGATTTAATTTTGCTGTCGACATCATGCAAACAAGTTTAAGACAAGATTTAGATGACGAAATGATGAAGGGGAACCCTGTCGCGTGCGAAGTTATTTGCTAAAAGTTTTGCAAAAGGAATGGAATTTTAAGATATTTTTTTGTGATTACGAAACAGTAATTGTTAATTTTTTAATATATATTTATTCTGAAACTTGAAGAAAAATCAAATTATCAATGATTTTTGGGATTTTTTTCAGTCGATTTCAGTTAATTAGTTTCAAATGAAAACCCTAGACAAGTTTTTAGACACGTCAAAGACGAACCTAAATATGTAGATTTCGTATATGCTAGATCTTTCACGTCAATAGAGCTACAAATAAGTGTTTTTTAGACAATGTTTAAAAAAAAACATACAAGTTTAATTTTTTTTTTTTTCAAAATCCGGTAAACAAAAATGGAGATAAAAGATTGAAGAAGCGGCAGGCATTTGACTTATAACTCTATCTGTAGTGCAAAAGTAGGAGATACGATTCAAAACTTGTCAAAAATCGATGAAAACCTCGGGTAGCCCCTTAGGGCCTGTTGTTTGATCATTAGTTAAACTAACTAATAGTTAAAATGTATAGGAAAAATAACAATACTTAACACATTTCAACGGAAATTTAACTATAGTAACTTTAACTACTGATCAAACAACGGGCTCTTAATGTTGCCACTTCTATCCAACACCAAGTCTCACTAGACCGCCGTTACATTTTGTTGAACAAAAGGGAAAGGGCATATCCTCTTCAAAGTCAGTGATTTGCGAGCGGGACGTAAAATATCATTCCGCTCGCGAACGGATCTCTTTTCATTCACTCGTTCGTGAATGAATGTCACGCGAAATGTCCTCGTTTTAAACGGTGCGTATCTACAAGGAATGGGCGGATACACGATACTAAACGCTTGTACGGAAGGACGGATTCATGAACCACCATGGAACCTTTTCGAAGGAAAAGTCATTATTATTTTCCTTATTTTAATGCGATGTTACTATGACACTTACTGTGAAATGGTTCCATGGTGGCTCATGAATTTAAGTCCTCAGTTACATTATTACAAAAATAATAGACACTTAAAGGAAACTTGCTTTCGAGTGAAAAATAACCTAACCTAACCAACAGAAAGTGTGAAAACTCTCGACTTTGTCACTACAAAATTCAATTCTACATTTATTGATAAAAGAAACTAAATAATATAAATATTAAACATAACTTTCTAACAATAACTTAAAATAAAATTATTATTACTTATCTCAAAAACTTGTAAAACGATTTTACTTATATAAAACATGTCTAGGAAGCTCTAAAACATGTCTCTTTTGCGTCGGGTGTTATAAAAATATCGAAATTTGTTCATTCGTTTGAGAGTTACGATTACACAGACAGAATTTGGCGTCAAGCTTAGCCCCTCTTTTTGCATCGGGGGTTAAAAATAAAATGGCAAAGCGCTGTTCGTAATACAAAAGGTCCGCCCGGGTTGCTATCACCATCTTGCTCGCTAATCATGTCGTGAAGCAGCAGTGCTTGCACTGTTGTTTCGGCGTGGAGAGTAAGACAGCCGGTGAAATTACTGGCACTTGAGGTACCCCATCTTAGGCCTCTAGGTTGGCAACGCATCTGCAATCCCCCTGGTGTTGTAGGTGTCTATGGGCGATGGTTTACCATCATGAGACCCGCTTGATCGTTTTCCATCCAGTCGGATAAAAAAAAAACAACGAGGTATTCCGGTTTATGTCGAACTAAAGATATATTGGGTCTTGCAAAAACTACAGGCCCTGCAGCTCTGCCGCCTTAAGGAGAAAAACCATAAGTGACATTTTTTGCAAAAAAAATTCTTTTCACCAGCCTCGTACTCAGGAAAAAAAACTGGGTACGAGGCTGGTGAAAAGTCAATTTTGCAAAAAATGACACTTATGGTTTTTCTCTTTAAGGCGGCAGAGCTGTTTTGTAGTTAACCATATAACCTAGTCTTTGGGAAACAATGATGCCTAAAAGCTTCCTACAGTCTTAAGTAAACACCTAATTAGAAACACTTTCTGTCTTTTCAGTTTGTTTATTTAAACAAATATTTATTCAATTTATTTGTCTTGGGGTCAATGCCTGAGACAGAAAATCTTGACGACATTTTTTGTAGTTATAATTTTAGTCTAGTTATATTTGTCATTGTTTTTTTTATAATACAAGTATTAGTTAGTTAAGTAAACGTTTGTTTTAGGACTTGTTAATTATTTATTTTGTTGAAGACTAAATTGAATAAAGACGTTTTAAAAATATTATTATTACTAATAATTTTTGATTCAATTAAAATGGATTCAGAGAAAATGAAGATATATTATTTTCATAGTATACGAGGAAATATATGGTTAAAACCACGAAAATCAATTTTATTTTGTGTATATAACATAATAGAGTGCAGGTCTGCACCTTATTTGGCACCTTATTTAGAACCTTATTTGGCATAATTACTATTGGTGAAATTTGTTTATCGCAGGCGCTGTACCTGTTCCCTCGGGAACTGTGCATTTTTTCAGGATAAAATAGCCTATTTCACTTTCTGGTCCATCAACTATCTCTATGCCAAAAATCACGTTTCGTCGCTCCGTTTCAACGTGAAAGACGAATAAACATACAAACACACACACTTTCACATTTATAATATTTATTAGTAAGTATGGATTCGTTTTAGTTCACTAATATCAGTTTTAAATCAGAGAAATATTTATAGGACGAAAGGTCACTTTTGGCCTTGTACTAAATTCATTTATTTAAGAGGATGACTGTACCGAAATAATGAATTATTGCCTCGGCCCCAAGTTTCTGAACTTAACAGCTGTTATTCTGGGATTTAAATCATTTCGTTAAGTTGGCACGACTGTTTTGTTCGACGCAAAATGGCGGTTACGTGTTCCAAATTCAAATTAAATGTTTTGATTTCTTATCGTTTTGTACTTGGTCGTGTTTGCGGCTTTTACTTTACAGTTTACACGGTCCTATTAAATTATTTATCGATTAGCTTTTGCCCGCGGCTCCGCCCGCTCGGTATTCGGTTATCGCCCGCTGTTCCCTCGGGAACTGTGCATTTTTCCGGGATAAAAAGTAGCCTGTAGTATGGCAATTGGCCACTTCAATCATAATGTATATAAACTAGGTATTACGAGTACTTAATAAATGAGTTCGTTCGTTCTTTACGCACAACGACATCGTATTATTAACCACTACGATCACCATATATTACAAGCCTATGTCACTCTCGGGCCCATAAGCTATCTCTATGCCAAAAATCACGTCGATCCGTCGCTCCGCTACGGCGTGAAAGAGGGACAAACATACAAACACACAAACACACTTTCGCATTTATAATATTAGTATGGATTTATTTGAGAAAAAGATGATTTTGTTCATTTAATTACCTATTACTTTTTGATTTATTTATAATAGTAGGTTATGTGACTGTCACATAATATAGGACGCATTCAAACACAGGATTCTTACTACAGCGCAACGTCTATGATGATTGATTTTTAGTTTTAGTTTTAAATATTACTAAAAAAAAGTAACTTTTTTGTTAGGGGCTGTTGACACTAGATAGATCACATGCTAATAACGAGCATGGTGTAAAGCGGCCTTTATTATTATTATTAGCAATAACATTGGCACAGACAAGATAACAATGCTCTAACGAACAGTGCATCTTTATGCTGGTCATTATTTTCGGTTTTTGAACGCGAACGATTTATGAAATATGAAAAAAAAAATTAAAAAGGTTCCTTTATCATGTGTAAATAAAATATGTAAGTGAAATGTTAATATCTAATTAATCATACCTCTCCCAACGAATTGCTCTGACTGTACAGAGAGGTAATGCCGCCAGTGTGTTGGGGTCTATGATGCAGGAAGGCCTCTTAGATGGTGTTTTCTTTTTATAGTCAGGTATATTTCTGTAGTTTTTATTTATTTTGTTTCCTATCATATAGGTTATATCTTGTGTTGTTAATAAAGACATCATGTTTAAAAATATAAAAATACCGTTATTTAAGAACTCAATAGGCTCGTGCCTTTACAAAAAAATCCGGCGTAACGAATACAGGTATTAACGGAAAACCCTTTAATGAACCTCAAGGTCTCATTCTCCAGGGTTTTGAACCCTTCGTAAAAGGGGCTAGAATCCTTAATGTCATCATTTAGTCATGTACCTACCAATTCCCTTAAACCTACAGAGTTCTATGTTGGTAAAAAGAGAACTGAAATTTCAACCCTGTACAAACGACCAAGGGTTTATTTTTGACTCTGTGAAAAGGGTTAAGTAGAACTTTGTCGTATTGAGTTGATGTCCCTAGAGTTTGTAGTGAAGTATGAATTGAGAAAGGGTTAAACATAGTTGTTGAATGCGGTTAAAAAATCCCTTTTGCTATAGGATTAGGGTGGAGTTTTGTTTAATTTTAATGCGTGGTCGAGGTGTGTAAAATGGTTGTGGTAGGAAAAGTTTGAAAATGGGCGTTGTTTGAAGTTACTAGGAAAACTAGTAAGTTATTAATTTACATACGAAACGGAAACGTATGTATTATATTACCACAGTGCTTAAAATAGTTTCTTAAGGCCTTTGACGGTTGCCGTGTTCTGAATAAACATAAATGAAATATTTCAGAATCATTATAATTTTTACATTGGGAGACCATCTCCAATATTTTTTTAATTTATCTATTTTAATTTTTTTGACGGAACGGTTTGGTTGTGGCTGGAAGCTGCACTTAATCCGTATTAGAAATGAAAATTTTAACGAAATATTCCTTTTTTTTTGAGTTCACAATGGTAGCTGTATCCGCACGTTCACGGTGCCGTGAATGGGCTCACCTATGAACACGATTTTCTGAATAATTCGAAACTCCTTTCCTTCGGTCCTTTCCTGGTTTATAATTATGAGTTCACCCGTTTAATTTAGTAATTCCATCAATTATACTATTCTACATATGAGAAACAAATTGTTGTGAACTCAAAAAAAAGGAAACATAGATGCACAGGAAAACCAGAAAAATAAACTAGCGCTGGGAATCGAGTCCATAATGCCCTCGGATTTCCATGCCGCGTGCCGCTACGCTAGCCGCTAGTGGTGACTGGATCCACTGGCCACTGGCCTGAAATTTGGAGTTGAAATAAAAAAATACAAAAAGACTCCAAAAACCAATCTCAATGTTGTGCTTATGTCCCTAGTGTTGTAAACTTTACTTACACCTTAATTTTCAAAATTTTACCGTGACATACAAACCACCCTACTGAAATGTCACTTGATATGTAACCCTTATACTCTTCACCCCAGACAAAGTAAGAGGTTACATTGCAAAGCCTTTAGGTACTATCAATTAAAAAAAAGTTCACATGCATAAAGTAAAATGTCCAGGAAAAGGAAGAGTAAATCGATAAATCATAAATATTACGAACAATCATTTATTGCATATTATGCAGGTGGTAGTAGTTTTACTTTATGCACTAGAGCATAAAAAGTAATTTTATGTCGCCTAAGTCTGTGTGTCTGTCTGTGGCACAGTACGTAGCTCTTAAACGGGTGGACCGATTTGAATGCGATTTTTTATTTGAAAGCAAGTTTTCTAGCGACAGTTCTTAGACATGCTTCATCAAAATCCGTTCATCCATTTTTGATCGCCTCTCAAGCAGAGGATTGTGGGTTCAAACCCCGGCTCGCACCTCTGAGTTTTTCGAAATTCATGTGCGGAATTACATTTAAAACTTACCACGAGCTTTGCAATGAAGGAAAACATCGTGAGGAAACCTGCACAAACCTGCGAAGCAATTAAATGGTGCGTGTGAAGTCCCCAATTCGCACTGGGCCCGTGTGGGAACTATGGCCCAAGCCCTCTCATTCTAAGAGGACAAATGTGAAGACAAACATGAAGGAGGCTGGGATGATGATGATGATGAAGCAAACATTTTATTCCCATAGATATTCTTACCATCTTTGTAGTGTACCAGTCTAACCTGTCATGCGTGGCGAGGGTAAGAAAAACTAGACACCGTATGCAAGGTCAGCCGTTGGACGTCTTCGACGCATAATTCATTCAACCACCATAAATGTAGAGATAATTGTGATCTTGAGAAGTGCAATAATCCATACTAACTAATATTATAAACTAGCGACCCGCCCCGGCTTCGCACGGGTGCAATGCTGATACTAAATATGATGATAGATGTTATTATACATATAAACCTTTCTCTTTAATCACTCTATCTATTAAAAAAAACCGGATCAAAATCCGTTGCGTAGTTTTAAAGATTTAAGCATACATAGGGATAGGGACAGAGAAAGCGACTTTGTTTTATACTATGTAGTGATACGAAAGTCTGTTTGTATGTTTGTACGTTTGTGTGTCTGTCCGTCTTTCACGCCGTAACGGAGCGACGGATCGACGTGATTTTTGGCATAGAGATAGTTTGTGGGCCCGAGAGTGACATAGGCTACTTTTTATCGCAGAAAAATTCACAATTCCCGAGGGAATAGCGCGCGATAACCGAATACCACGCGGGCGGAGCCGCTGGCAAAAGCTAGTAAAGAGTATAAGTCATCAATTCGGCCTTTATACATGCATTGCAGAGCACAGGCCTCCTCTTAGAATGAGAGGGTTTGGACTGAAGTCCTCGAACGTTGGTATCATCACATTTTTTTAGTTTTCACCAGGGGTGTATTTTTTATTCGACTGGATGGCAAACGAGCCAGTGGGTCTCCTGATGGTAAGAGATCACCACCGCCCATAAATATCTGTAACACCAGGGGTATTACAGATGCGTTACCAACCTCAGAGGCCTAAGATAGGATTTCTCAAGTGCCAGTAATTTCACCGGCTGTCTTACTCTCCACGCCGAAACAACAGTGCAAGCACTGCATGGGTATTGCAGATGTGTTGCCAACCTAGAGGCCTGAGATAGAATGTCCTCAAGTGCCTGTGTTTAGTTTGATGAGTATGATCTATATTTTAATTATTTTCTCATTTTACAGGCCACACCCAGTACAAAACTTACCGTTTATAGGTACGATAGACTAGTTCGCTTTTATAGCGCTATCCTTCAAAACAGGTGCCGTTACCGCCAAGTCATGTTTCAGTGAAGCTGAAAAGAAATCATATTTTTAAAAGCTCTTTTATGCGAAGACTGGATAACAAGGCCAGAGTTTTTATAAGCTAATAATAAATCATATCTAATGAGGTTTTATAGATAGCCCGCTCAGGAATTCTGGGATGAAATTAGGATATTTTTGAGACCTGTTTTTAATCGTGCTGGAGAAATAGGTCATCTGGGTTTAAAGAATATTTAGCCTGTAGGTACTTGTAAAATATACATTAGATTAGCACGGAGAAGAGATGATCGTTAGAGTTGAAAAGTTCTCGAATAGAGACTGCGGATCGGCAAGCGCAGCGTAGGACGTCCACCAACGAGATGGACGCATGACCTGGTTAAAGCCACGGGTTCACGGTGGACGTCCCTTGATTATGATGATGATAATGGTGATCTAAAATATAAGGTAAGGCAATATAATATGGTGAGCCATAAAGTACCTAATAGAAGTTTAGGGATAGTTTAAAGATACCTTTCAGCGTGTATCCTACTTATTTTTATCCTACTAATATTATTAATGTGAAATTTTGTTAGTGAGTGAGTGAGTGAATGAGTATGTTTGTTACTTCTTCACGCTGAAACGGCTGGACGGATTTGGATGTAATTTAGTAAAAAGTTAGTTTATAACCTGGATTCAAACATAGACTACTTTCTATCCCGATATTCCCACGGGGTAGGGATAAAATCTCTAAATAACAACCGCTGGGCTTAGAGTCATGAAATTTGGTATGTAGTCCAGAGTATTATCACCTCTGTGTATGCCAAATTTCATGGAAATCCGTTTAGTAGTTTTTGCGTAAAAGAGTAACGAACATGTACATCCAAACAAACTTTTGCATTTATAATTACGAATATTTTTTGAAATGATTAAGGTGAATAAAGTATTGAGTATGAATTATTTGAAAATAAATGGAATAAAGTAACTAGAAATAAAAAAAGCTGTTGGGGTGATAGAGGTATTCAGTTATTTTGAACACTAGTATATTATACAGCGTGTATTTTTGATACAACCTCAAACTTTAAGATCAGTTAGTGAAGGCCCTAATAATCACATTTTATTATGGTTTAGTAAAAAAAAGACTTATTATTTTCCTTACAAAATTAATAAGCAGGCAATGTATCACTACTTTAATTAATTATTAACGTCGCACTTGTTAACGTGACAGCTGTCACAGAACGCTTCTCTCTCGTATCAAATTATTGTACGCATTACATTGCTTCTCCAAAAAATTTCAAAAATTAATTACGCTCTGGTAGTTAATTCTAAATTAACAATTTGATTTGATATCTGTTCACAGCAATCAAATCCTCGTCTGGTTACATTTTGAGGTAGTATTAAAAATACATCCTGTATAAATCTAGTTTACAAACAATTATTTTGCATGGAAAAAGTTCGTTTGTCGCATCCATTAGCTATTATTAGAAACTGCTGCGTCAGAGCGAGAAGGGCATACTTACATGTCAGTGTTGAAAAGAGAGCGCGTGCACATATGTCACAGAGTAAATAAATTGGCGCAATGAATTTAACTGACGTTTTATCACATGCAATTATTTTTATTAAATTGTGGTAATAAAATGCGGTTTTGTGACATGTTTTATTTTGTTACGGTTATTTGCATATTGTCGCATACTACTGCGTACATGAGTCAAAAATTTGCCATGTGACGTTTTATATCATTTATATACCTACAATTCGGCAGATTATTTAGATTGCCCTGTTAAAACATTAGTTTCGTTTTGTTCAACTAAATTATTGTTTAATTCGCGGTGTAAAAGCCAGATGAACGTAACATCGTTTATCCAAATTGTGCAGGAGAGCCAAAAAACTGCGAAATTTTACCACTTTCAAGTTTACGAGCTTCTTGGCAAGTGAATATCCCACGGAAGAAAGAAAAAAAAATACTGACACGTACACACACAATACAGCTTTCAGAAAGTTGAGAAATATTGTAATTATATTTGCTGATACACGAGCAATAAATATTTTTTTGAAATTTGGTTGACATACGTTACTTTGGTCCTTAATTTTTTGAAAATGTTTTTAACGTTTATTATTATTGTACTTGGATACGTTCTTTATGAAGTTAAATAATACATCGAAAATGAATACTTTTTATCATCAAAAAATGTTACAAATTGTAATAAAAAAATAGACACGCAACAAAAAAGAACTATCTATAACATAATGAAATAATATAAGTATATCAAATAAAATAATATTTTTCTGAAATTATTTTCTTTAAGAGGTCGGGCAACAACTTGTATTTACTAATATTTTCTAAATTTGTTGTTAGATGAGCAGCAGTTGGTTGAAGTCCAGGTCTTGGATAGTTAATTTTTTCTTCTTTTTCTTTTAATGAATAAGTTGGATCCTGAATTAAAAAAAAAACATTAATTACATAAGTAACTGTAAATCGCATTATGTCACAATAGTATAATTATTTAATTGTATTTACTACCTATTTAGTTAAAAAATTGATTTTTTTACGAATTTGAGGCAATTTAAAGCCTTGAAACAATTTAACTTTTAGGTGCAAGTCGGTCTAATCCAGTGAAAATAAAATCGGTGTATAAATAAGAACAATAACACATAATACAAACATTAAAGCCAACTCAATTACGTAGGTACTTGCCTAGTGCAAAAATCTTATTGACATCTTTTTTTGTGATCCTGAGACCTGGTTCCAAAGCCGCCAAAATCTTCCAGTTACAAGTGTTTTTTTTTTTAATTTCGTCAACTAGTTTTTATTTTTATTTTTTCTGAAAATTTTGTCGGTACATTTTATTTTTTTGTGTAATTTTTTAATCTAAAATGACCTTATGGTCCCAAAGGAAGACCAGCGCCGTTCGCAAGACCGGCAGGTTGCTGATTTGAGACCATTTTATGACATGCATAACTATATTTTATTAATATTTTAATTCTTTATTTTTATTTTTATCCATTGTTCTCATATTTCTCGGGAATAAATGTTTTTTTTTTCTTTCTTTACCTCAATTTTTAGGTGCCATTTTAACGTATATTTATACAAATCATAAACGGGCTGTATTATGATCAATAAAATGTAACTGCCACAATAACGTACATCGTACTACGTCGTTTTGGTCATTAATTGTACTTACTAAGAGTAAGAAAAAATAAGTGCCAAAAAAACGTAAATAGGATATTCGTTGTTTTGTCTGTTAAAAGTTTATATGAAACTGGAATATTATTAAACAATATAACATCCAGATTGACGCATAAACTTTTACGTCGTTATGGTTCGTGTAGAATTATGAATCTTTCAAGTAGAATAATAACAAAGAATAATGTTGCGGTTGATACGTTGTTGTGACCCTAAAAAATAGCAAAATTACTGCAAGTAATTTAATGGATTCCAAAATACGTTCATCTGGTTCTATTGAAGTTGCTTTTTATGTGATTTCGTTTTTTTGGAACTAGTGAAATAACAACTGTACAATTTTGTCCTTTTGTCAGTTCATGCAGGACCACATTTAGAACAGTTTTATGAAAAAAAACGATTTTCGAATTTTTTGATGTTACGTTCATCTGGCTCTTACACCGCGAATTGGTCATACATTTATATGTATATTGGTTGTATGAAAAGATTGATGAATGTAGAGGAAGCGAGAGTTGTATGCTAGAATCGTAGCAAGTGGAAGGATTGTAGTCTCTGCCTACCCCGTTGGGAAAGAGGCGTGATTTTATGTATGTATGTATGTGGTCATACATATTCTTTGTACGTGTTGTTCTACTGTATACAATACAATACAACAATACAAATATTCTTTATTGCACACCATAAAGCAGTACAAAAAAAAAAACTTGTAATATAATAGTGAGAAGTGTGTATAATTTAATAATGGCATATTTGGTGGTCTATTGTTTCATTTAAAGCTTATTTTCTTAAGTCTTTTTCTATATTGTACCGTTTTTACCCAAATGAACATTAAACATTACCTACAAATACTTATTAGTTCATAAAATTACTAGGATGTGTTCGCGATGTGTAGAGACCGCGGATAGGCAAGCGCAGCGTAGGACGTCCACCAACGAGATTAACGGACGGATGACCTGGTTAAAGGGGTTCACGGTGGATGGCCGCTTCCAACCGAAGCAGCAGGTGGTAGGACCTTGTGCAAGGTCCGCCCGGATTGCTACCACCATCTTGCTCGCTAATCCTGCCGTGAAGCAGCAATGCTTGCACTGTTGTTTCGGCGTGGAGAGTAAAACAGCCAGTGAAATCACTGGCACCTGAGGTATCCCATCTTAGACCTCTAGGTTGGCAACGCATCTTCAATACCCCTGGTGTTGCACATGTTTATGGGCGGTGGTGATCTCTTACCACCAGGAGACCCACTTACTCGTTTGCCAATTCAGTCGAATAAAAAAAGAAACTAGAGTCTTGTGAGGAGGACTATGTCCAACAATGGACGTCCTATGGCTGATGTGATGAGGGGTGTTCATGCGCTTGTAAAGGATTACCGCAATTTTGTTACAACGTAGGTACTTTAATTACCTAACTTTTGTACCAAAGTCATTTATTCCCTCAAAGCCTAGGTATGATAATTTGTATTCTAAGAAAGCTTCAAATTTAGTACTTTGAGCTCGTTATTCATGAGTATTTCGGGATGATGTTATAATACTAAGTTTAGTGTTACCAGCGACTTCGTTTCAAAAACCGTTAAATCTGACAGTTATTAAAAATAATTCGAAGGCACAACTTCAGTAAAAAACGCTTTATTTTAGCCGTCAAAACAAGATTATTTTCGATTTACTGTAAAATTAGATTTTTTGTTGCTTTAAAACAAATAAATAGTTAGTTCATTGAGTTGCCGGATAGTGACGTCATAATTAATAATAATAATAATTTATTTATTTTCTCCACCACCAAGTTACAATGTATCATTTATATGTAATGAATTTAAGTGTGTAACTTACAGACTTATGTGGGGGAGACTGGTGCGAGAACTAGGCAGAGCCTGTGTGTCAGGTCACCAGGTCTCCAACCCTCAGCTGCCTATTGCTTTCGCTATTGCCATTGAAACTCTATGGGAGAATTGTATTTTGACAGCTCATAAAAAGTACGTCAGTTGATCGGTGATATCAACATCCTTAATTGTCGTGATGCTGTCCCGGGATAATACCTGGAGACATGTATTTAGTGTTAATTTAATTATTATTTATTAACACTAAGGACGTGATCATAAAACATAGACTGCATAAAATATCCAAAATTTCACGCCGGAAAAGATCACGAAATCTTGCGAGGTAAAAATCGTAATTTTGTAATTACATCGAAACTTTCTATTGGATCCAACAACAAAGATTATCTGACTTCTTATCACTTTTACCACAAGGTTTTGTACATATTTAAATTAAACACATTTTTTATTTATTGAAATAGCGTCATGTATTTTTTTTATAAGTGGACAACTTTCTGAGAAATAGTCAACTATACTCGGGGCCATAATTCGAGAGACAACTTTGACAATTCATTGTGCACAAGTGTTGCCACAGACAGGGTAGTGCTGTTCGTGTCGATATTAAAAAATATCACGGCATTGGCTTCTATCGATATTTATCCATTATTTATGGTGACAATACCAAATTAGTTTAATAATTTACTTTGCAATGTAAGATCATTGAAAGAAGTGCAAATACAAACCAACGACAATTATTTCTTTTATTGTTTTGATTGGCCTCACCTTAAATCCGCTTTATTTATTTTATATACACATGATATGATTGTTGTCACCAAGGGCGCTAACAAGTAATAATTTCATCATTACCTTCACAAGAGGCGCCATTTTGTCAACGATAATGTAGCGATTGGCGGAAGCAGGGGGACTACTACGAAATTCGAAGTTTTTATCGTACCGTCCCTCTCACTTTC
Organism: Choristoneura rosaceana; assembly: GCA_037349165.1. Lineage (NCBI taxonomy): Eukaryota > Metazoa > Arthropoda > Insecta > Lepidoptera > Tortricidae > Choristoneura > Choristoneura rosaceana. Next base: position 4,811,495 of record JAZBNJ010000007.1, read on the forward strand.
ATTTTAAATAATATTAACGCCAGCGGGATAGCAAGATACGGAGTTCGAATTTTACACTTCGTAGTATATAGGGCCAAGGGCGGGGGCCGGCGCGGGGCATTCGTCGATTTTTCAGTTTGAATCGTAATGGATCGTAAACCTCAGCAGGGCTACTATGAAACTCAAAACTCGAAGTTCGTGTCGTGCGGTCCCTCTTACCCTTTTATACTATTTAATACGAGAGCGAGAGGGACGGTACGTGTACGATATGGACTTCGATTTTCGAACTTCGGAGTAGGCCCTCTGAAACGATTCACGGATCGGATCGTATGCTCTTGAATCCTTCTCACAAAAATCGTATCAAAAATTGATTTGAAATTTGTATTTATTTTGACGATTTGAATATTAGATCTGACCACACATTGGATTTAATCGTTAGAGCCATCGCTTTAATCACAATAAAATGAAATTATTATTCACACAGGACGATACTTACAGCATCATCATCATCATCATCCTCCAGCCTATATACGTCCCACTGCTGGGCACAGGCCTCCTTACAGCATAAAGAATGTAAAATAAATACAATTTAGCTGTGTATGACTTTTTTTAACTATCCGCATCCTGTTTCATTATTTTTATGTATCTATTTGCTTCGGTTAGTAACATAAGCAATACGGACTAGTAATGCGACTTTATTGCGGCATCCGTTTATAATCGATTTGTCTTCATTAAGATAGTAAATATTCAATACTTACTTATTATATCATAACAAATTAATAAATTGTCTGTAAATACGATTTAAAGGATACGATTCACTTTATTTCCGAATCGAATCGGTTGAAGATTATATTGAAATTTATAGATTAAAAAATCGCTACATCGTATCCATCGCTAAATCAATCTTCATAAAAATCGAATCGTAACGTGCATCCCTAATTCGTGTAACAAACTTTTGTAACCCATTCGGCTTCCATTTCCCGGAGTGTTTGAATGTGTTTCGTGGTTTTCTGCATCTCTCGCTCACTGTGCGCATTTTATCTGTTAGGTACGTTTTTGTTTTGTTTGGTTAAATTTTCGTTGTGTTATATCTTTGTTACTTTGAATTGGTACAAAAAATCCCTCTTAGCAAACCATTTAGTCGAATCGACAATGAATATCGATATCGGCTACATCACTATTTAATTTCGTCGAACCCTGGTAACACTTTACCTGTCATTGACTTGTCAAAGTTGTCTCTCGAATTATGGCCCCGAGTATACAATCTGTACGGATCCCTCGGCGAGTGAGTTTGACTAGCACTTGGCCGGTTTTTTTTAATCTCTACAGCTAGGAAACTGATTTAAAAAAACTGTCTTATATTTTAACGGCACATGATGAACGTAACTTATTAGCTGCGAAGAAATTCACAAAGATTAATTAAATGTGACATTATTACTTTTTGATTATAATTAAAATAACATAATTAAATGAATTAACCTTCTTCTTCATAAATAAAACGAGCCAAAGTATTTTTTTTCTAATTTCAATATAAACTTTTAGGAAGGACTTATAGCAAGAATTATAAAATTGATTATTCGTCTGAGAAGACTCTTCATTGTACGTATGCTCAATGTAAGTAAATTGAAATAATGACAAATCTTTTTGTTCAAACCTACTATACAATATGTTTTTTTTTCTATGCCTGTATTCTAGATCCAAATGGTAGAATAAGCTGCTTCAAGTCTCTATACATTTTTTTTTAACTTTTTATCCAATCCACTGGCAATATCAGAATAAAAAGTAAACTATGTGTAAACCGTTTAAAGTTTCAACCAAATCCTTACAAACGTTTCTGCACGAAGGATCAACAAACACACACAGATACACCCACACACACATAAACTTTCGCATTTATTATTATAACTTTTATTATAATTAGCATTTTATATTAATCGGATTGACTGAAATTGTCTTATTACTTTTTTTACGTATGTTATCCATGCGTAATGATATTGCTTCAGAAAAGAAAAAAATATCTAGAAAATTGACCACTCAGTCCTGTCTGCTCCTGTATTCATTGGCCGGGGCGGGAAAGCATTTCTACCCGGCCAGTATCTTTTAGCGCCTCGCGCGCGCCGTACGTGCGTCGATTCATTCAAATTTCGAACGAGAAATCGTGTGTCCGCTAAAAAAACAATAGACAATTTTTGTTTTTTTATTCGAAATCTTAATTTGTGTAGTTTTCATTGAACTGTTTTATGCCAGTGTTGTTTTTTTAATTTATTTTTGGTGCGTTGTTTGGATTTTACGGCTTGTTTTGCGGTGAGTGGTTTGTTTATGCTTTATGCATGTCATTTTGGCGGTATGGTAATTTTGAACTACTTCCTTAATTAAGTTTTCTGCGAGGTGCCATTAAACAAAACGGTTTACGGACAGTGTTTGCGTTAATTTTAACGCTGAGTTGCAGTTATTTAACAAGGATTTGTTATGGATTAATTTTAATTGGAATATTAAATGTTAAAATTGTTGAGTTTCATATATTTTTAATTTTGTTTATTATTCAGTGAACGTTCCTTTTTTTAAATAATTTCAGACTTCTGCTAAACATTATCTACTTGTACTTACTTATGTGTGTAACAAACCCTTTATTCTACAATAATAAAGAAAGAAACAATTGTCAATCCATAGGCATAGCCAATAAATAGGCGAACTTATCCCTTTAGGGGATCTCTACCATGCAGTCAACCTATTATTGGATGAGATTAGCGTTTAGTTAGAACTAACAAAGAGTGAGTTTCAAAGTCCGAAATTATGAAAGCTACAGTAGGTAGGTATAATTCCTATTATGAAAACAATTAGCAATTATCATTTGAATATTCCAATAATATTTATTATTCCCATATTTTTGTAATATCAATATCATCGATACCTAGAGCTTAATAAAAAATAAACTTGTATTTATTACGTAGTTAAAAAAATACCTAAAAAATGCATTCTCATCCGTTTCAAAGCACTAAATAAATATCAAAATCTCTCCCACATTTTCAACGCTCAAAAATACACAAGATCCAGCACTAACCAATTTTGTTATTTAGTCACACTCCCAATAAGAAATAAAAAAAGTAAAACAAAAAACGGTAGCAAACACCTGTTGTGTATAAAGGAACGTTTCCCATGATTCTGGGATCGAACGAAACCCGTTCGCGGCACAAAAAAGCACCCAAAAAAAGAAAAAACGCGGCAACACAAGGTTGGAGGGATCAATGTTTCTTATTTTGAAAACAGGTGCTCCATTTATTTTTAAAAGATTTAGTGGCTGCGGCCAGTGTTTTTCGAATGGAATAATATTAGGTACTGGCTGAATGCTTATTTCAGTAGCCCAAGTAATTAAAAAATTGAGCTTATTTCAAGTAATGTTTATGTCCGTAATGGAATCTTCGAACTTGATTTTCGCCCATTTCTCATTATAATATTGACACGAAACTTGGCAATTATTAAAATTAAATTAAAATTCGCCTCTATTTTGTTTTGTTCGAATAGACGGAAACGGCATCACATTTAACCGTCAGTTAACACTAATCAATGGATGGTGAAACAGCTCCTTAGTCTTTGGGTGTATTAGCATTGTTGTCTAAATTACTAAATCATGTTTTTTTTCGTCATTAATTTAGTCTCTTTAGGGTCTATTGATAAATTGTAGATATGTTATATATTGTCTATATCTATTCGGACAAAACAAACGAACACGGGATCACATTTATTTGTCTCATAAAATTTATCAATGAATGGTGAAGTAGGCCTTTAGTGACGTAGGCATAGGCACCGAATAAGTAATAGTGCATAGGCTTGAAAAAAAGTTGTTTTCTTTCAATAAGTACACAATCTACGGGTGTTCAGTAGCCTCACGCATCATCTAATAACAAAATAACTTCTTCAAAAAGTAATTTGTAGTTAATCATCGATTTATAACTTTTAAAAAGTAGCGTACCTCCAGGCAACGTTTACTAGAACTACTCGTTTTGGTAACTAATTCCCAATACAGATTTACTCGATCCATAACAAAAGCGTGGTAATAAAAATGATTTGTTTTTGAAGCGCAAGAAAAAACGGAAAAGGAGAACGTAATCGTCTTTATTTGTTTTTAATTATTTCTGAAGCGTTCGATCTTTTTTTCGGTTCTTTAATTTGTCGGTGGAAATTCGAGAGCGATTTCTTGTATGCTTATTTTAATATTAGGTAATGGCCGCCATTTTGGATTTGATGTGATCTTTCCCTTTTTTGTGATTTAATGAAATAGCATTTAAATCTAATAAATTTAATATGTACGAGCACAATAATAATACAATTTTAATATCCATGTACCTATAGCCTTTAGCTTTTCGAGCTGTCGGTAGGCCTCCAACAAGATGGAGCGACGACCTGGTTAAGATCGCGGGATCGCGGTGGATGCGAAAAGCACAAGACCGGCCTGAGTGGAGAGCCTTGGGGGAGGCCCATGTCCAGCAGTGGACGTTTTTCGGCTGACATGATGATGATGATATGACCTGTAGCTTTTAATATATATATATATATATATATATATATATATATATATAAATGCTTCTCTCTCTCTTTCTCTTTAAAAACAGTTCAAGATTTTTTTAATTTTTTACTTTGCCCAGAGAGACTAGAGGTTCACCTCTGCATATAAACAAGATGTTGATTTGTTTGTCAAAGTAATTAATTGTACTTAGTATATTTTGGCATTTTAAGCGAATATTTAAGAGAGTATCATAAAGTTCAAGGTTCCAGCTTTAATTAGTACGATGTGTGAAACGCCAAAATGTAAATTGCGGTTTTCAGTATGCATGCTATGTCTTGTTGGTTCACGCGCAAATGTGAGCATCCAGCCTAACAACTGTCACAATAATTCGGTTCTTTTGAACATAAAACTCACGTCTTAAATCGAGTTTAGCTCGACATGGCGCGCAGTGCGCGTGTTGCAGCAGCCGCTGAGTCGCGTTGCTCCGAGGAGGAAGGGCTACAGATTAGCTCGAAACATGTCGAGCTAAACTCAATTTTTAACGTGAGTTATCCATCATCATCATCATCATCATAATCAAGTCAGCCAAAAGATGTCCACTGCTGGACATAGGCCTCCCCCAAGGCTCTCCACTCAGACCGGTCTTGTGCTTTCCGCATCCACCGCGATCCCGCGATCTTAACCAGGTCGTCGCTCCATCTTGTTGGAGGCCTACCGACAGCTCGTCTCCCGGTCCGCGGAGTTATCCGGGTCAATATATTTAATATGAATTCAGTTCTTGTTTAGGGTTGTCAAATTGAAGATTGCTTGACTTTACAGTACTCGCTTGACAGTCTCTCTTCTCTAGAACATGTACCTGATATCTAGATAGACAGAGTTCACATAAAACTAAAATTGGTGTCGCTCCATCACGAAACTGTCCGGCGCCGTTAGTTTATGCGGCAACGGATGGTCCCCAACGGACGGCCGGACGGATGGCTTTGGAAAACAAAATGGCTGACGTTACATCAGATTTTGAAAGTTTACTAACTTTTTTAGGAAGATTCTGTGCTTAGGATAATTTTCGCTTGTGTGCGTTAAAATAGTTTTAATTTCATCATCATCATCATCATCATCATACATAATTATATCATCCGTAGGAAGTGCGTTGTAAAGCCTCCCTCATAGTTTTGATCGAGTCAAGTGGCGGGAAACTAAAAATACGTACGCAAAAAATTAAAAAATAGCGATATTCGATAGGTCAGATCAAAAACTACGTTTAAGTAATTTATTTTTATCACGAAAATGAGCAAAGTTCTAAGAAATATCAAGTAAAAGAATATTAGAGAGAAGTCAGTTGTAAGAAAAATAAATACTTTACTTATAATTTCGGTTTTCCTCCAGCAAAATAATATTACTTTTACGGTCAAACGAGATCTTAATTAACACTGGTTTCTTTTCATTACGATGAAAATATTAATGATAAAGTATTTACAGTCATATAGGATTCGGCTTGCTTTTTTCCTTATTAAGAATCATTACATTAGTTATTTCTCTAATTAGATTAGGTCTAACTTTTTGACAACTGCGACACGTAGGTACAAAGCTTTGCTTCCATCCCATCCATCCCAGCCTTTATACGTTCCACTGCTGGGCACAGGCTTTCAGAACAAGAGGGCTTGGGCTATAGTTCCCACGCGGGCCCAGTGCGGATTGGGAACTTCACACGCACCATTGAATTGCTTTGCAGATTTGTGCAGGTCTCCTAGCGATGTTTTTCTTCACCGCAAAGCCCGTGGTAAATTTCAAATGTAATTGCGCACATGAATTTCAAAAAAATCAGGTGTGAGCCAGGGTTTGAACCGACGACCCTCTGTTTGAGAGGCGATAGATCAAACCACTAGGCCACCACGGCTTCAAGCTTTGCTTGGTTCGGGAATATCCATTAGTGGCGTATTAAACTATGACATTTATAATTTTTTTGTCATATGCTTTTTTTTAACGGCACATGTTGAGCTGAGTCCTTTTGGCATCACACTATAGTACAGCGTCTCTAATTTTTCTCTCTTCTCCTATTTATGTTTTTTCTGTCAAGAAATATTGTGAGTTTGAATTTAATTCAGTTTATGAGTCAAAAACAAGGGCGGTTTCTTTCGGTTTCAGTTTTTTTTGCCTGTTTATTGTTGTTTTTAGCATACGTGCTTACACGAGCGCTAGATTTAAGCGAACGCTCGTGTACGTACTCATTCCTGCGTGTTCAATGCTCGAAGAAAACATAATTGGAAGGTTACTACAAAATTCGAAGTTCGTGTCGTGCGGTCCCTCTGACACATATACTGTTTAATATGAGAGCGAGAGGGACGGTACGATATTAACTTCGAGTTTCGAGTTTCGTAGTAGCCCTGCAGGGCCTGAATGCGCGTACACGCGCTACCAAAAACAAGATTATACGTAAGTACAAATAAAACATCAGTATGATGACCCTCAATGAGAGATTCTTGATAGGCAAAATGTCGCTAGATGGCGTTAGTATCTAGAGGTCCGTTTGCCGTTACAGTCTTTTTAACTTTAACCAATCAAATGTGACACCAATGACCAAATTCACAACCAGCCAGTGTCCGATTCACAACCGCAATGACGCATAATTTCTTATGTGTTGTCTATTTGTACTTAATGTTATTTTTATGTCTTGTGTTGTGAATTTATATTTTCTTTCTTTCTTTCTTTCTTTTAAATTGTAAATCGAACCGAACGATGCTAGAGCCAAGTAGCCTGTCACAGAAACTCTCCAAGTTCGAATTTTGTACTTCGTAGTGCAGCGGAATGCGGGTAACTACGAATATCGAAACTCGAAGTTCGTGCCGTGCGGTCCCTTTCGCTCTCATATTAAATAGTATAAGTGTCAGAAGGACCGCACGACACGAATTCGAGTTTCGTAGTAGCCCTGCTGGAGTCCGGAGTTCTTATTTAGCAGTAGAGTGCTGCTGCCCACTCTTCCATTAAGCCGCTTATTTGTCTTTTACAACACCCACGGGAAGAGATGGGTCCCGTCTTAGGCACTTGTCCCACCGCCGACGATGAGCGAGAAGCGAGAAGAGCGAGTAACTAGAAACGAGTGGGCGAGCAGCGAGAAGAGAGTGTAGTTTTGTCGCTCGGCTGCAAGCGAGTGTTCGAGTGCGGCGGGCGATTACTCGCTCCACTCGCTCGAGGGGTGCAGCCGCCAAGCTAACACGCGGCGACAAACTAGTAGAGCGAGTGCTCTCGCCGGCAGTGTGAACAGCCAGCGATGAACTATTAATATATGTCTCTTTTAGGATCCTTATATTTGTTCGCTGATAGCTAATCGCTTACTCGCTCTTGGTGGGACAAGTGCCTTATTCTTAAACCGAGAACGGCACGGGCACGGGATTATATTATTTATTTTTTCTCAAAAATGTCTGTAAAAGTTGACATTATTCCTTACATATCGGAAGGCGAAGTGCATTGTTTATGGTCAGCGAAAAATTAAAAAAGTAAAATTGCTGGCGCGCTAGCTCGACGATAATAATTTATTACTATCTAGTCTCAATTTTTTTTTAAAGTGAAAACTGCAACGGAAATTTTGGCACAAGTTGTATACAACCGACTCAAATAGCCGGTATCAGTTATTTTGTTGGAACTCCAGACTTTTTTAGATCTGAAATACTTAGCTTGTGATGTTTTCGGTGGAAAAATACACCTGCAGATTATAAAAAAAGCCGGAAAAGCATAATTTTTGTTTATTGCAATACATTTAGAGAAAAGTTTTATTCCAATTTCATTAATAAGTCTCGGCTGGAATAGTGGCTTCGTTTGGCTAAACGGACTCGCAAGCTCATCCGTTTAATTCTCATACTCAGCCAGCAATTGCCTACTTCCAGGCCACGACAATAATCTCCTAATATTTAATATAATATATATTTTTTTTATCATTTAGTAATTTTTTTTCTTAATTAAATTGTATTTTAGTAAATTAATAAATAAAGTACTTGTATTTTTTCTCTGTGTATCTGTTTTCTGTATCGCTTACTGTTTCTGGTGTAAACAGTCTTTGTATTGTATTGTATTGTATTTCATTCAGCAAAGTTTTCTTGCCTCACACAGCAAAACTCTGGAATGAACTATCGCCTACGGTATTCCCGGACCGATATAACCTTCAATCTTTCAAGAAAAGAGCGTACTTGTGACTCTTCTGGTGTTGCAGGTGTCCATGGGCGATGGTAATCGCTCACCATCAGGCGATCCGTCTGCTCGTTTTCCCCTATACCATAAAAAAAACTAAGACATCAGCAGCGTTTCCACCAATAATGTGCGAGGATGTGTTGCGAGGACGTGTGTTTTTCACTAACCAATAGAAACGCTTCATTTACACATCCTCGCATAGCACACCTCTCATGGAAACATCTGAGAGGAGCGAGGCGAGATAAATAAAGCGTTTCTATTGGTTAATTAAAACATATTTCTCGCAACACATCGCAAAACGCTGCTTAATGAGCCCGCTCCGTACGCGGTATAAATTGAACTTACGCTTGTGGTATATAAAGGCAAAACATTTTCCTATTATTCTTAGGCACAGCACAAAGGGATAAAAGCAATAGTCTATTATCTACTATCACCATTCGAATGTTTCCGATAGTTTCTAGAAAGATACAAAGACGGCTCGATAACGTCAGTGGGGCCATTTTACGAGCTCCTGCGCACAGTCGACGTTGAAACAGTAAATCAATGGCTTTAAAATGGGTTATAGTTAAAAAAAATAATTAACGCCTCTAAAAGAAAGAAAGAAAAACATTTATTCGTGACATTTTCCTCTCTACACATATATGCCGTATCATTATCATGATCGTAATAAGAACGTATCACTACAACATGTCAACGGCGTATCATACCCATAAAAAGCGTATCGGCACTATTTTTGACGCTCCGTGCATGGCCAGTGACGGTGACGGTTGTTAGGCGTTACTTTGCGGAGTTCCATATCAGTGAACTTAAAAAATTACCTTGCTTACTCGCGACCTTATGATAGATACGTTTCTAACAAATATGAGTTTACGCAGTCCTCCACCATCACATTGTAAGAACACACAAAATCACACAAACCCAATCACCACAAAAATCTACTAATATTATAAATATGTGATAAGTAGTTTGCGAGCAAATATGTGTGCGAGTGTGTGTGCGAATAAATGCGAATGCGTTGGGCGAATTCGGATGAAATTTGGTATGTGGATAGCTGAATGTCCGGAATAACACATTGACAAGAGAGTAGAGATACGAGTACATTGTATAAAAGCTAGGTATCTAACCACTGATTTACTTGTGCTGATGACAATTCTCGAATCTCAATTAATTGTGTATCTTCCACCATTTTCTCTCGCGTACTGTTTTTAAAAGACTGTGATGGGCTTAGAATAAAACGTAAATATAAAATCGATGGCTTCCCGGTAAAGTTAACAGATGCAAGTTAAGAATAACTCCTTCTGTTTACTTGGTGGGTTTAACTTAGAGATATACCGTTTACTAGTCAAATATTCGAAAAAGCTGTAAGTAAATTATTGTACCCAAATTGTTGTCTGAATGAGATCGCTTTTAAGAGATAAGACCGCCTATTGTCTACCCTGAATCTAAGTGTTTATATTATAAGTTTTTTGTACTGCTTTATGGTGTGCAATAAATAATATTTGTATTGTTTTGTATTGTATTGTAAATCGAATTTTATATCGATTCATAATGTACCTATAATTTATTTGATTTGTCATATTATTATGACGTCAAATAAAAATAAGCAATATTAATTGATTTATTTATTCATTCATCAGCATCTCAGCCTGTAGGTATGCGTCCCACTGCTGGGCACAGGTCTCCTCTCACAATAAGAGGGCTTGGGCCATATATCCTTCGCGGGCCCAGTGTGGACTGGAAACTTCACACAAACTATTAAATATGGTCTCTCAAACAGATGATGATGGTGAAATCCGCACTAAAATCCATTGCGTAGTTTAAAAGATATCTAAGCGTGTTCAGATATTTTTGATAAAATTTTTGCTCACATGTTTATAAACTTGACTGTACTGTATTTTAACTTGTAAAGAATATATAAAAATAAAGAAGTACTGGTAGGTTAGGAATTCTAAAATTTTAACGAAAAGGCACTTCAACCATTTAATTGATACAAAGAGATGTTTGAACAAGATTGACTTTTATCGAGATTCCAAGAACATGTATCTTTTTTCCTTAAATATCAAAAAGTTCACAAGCATCTCTATCTATTGTTACTACCAAGAAGGATCCTCAATAAAAGTAATTAAAGTTAAATAATCGGTTAGCTAACCGGTGCTCGCAGAGACGCCGATTTAAACTTAACTATTCAAAATTCTTCGAAAAACAATTGGTCGAGGGATACCTAAATTAATGGATGTCTCTAAGTGTGACAGTTAATGTTTAGACACATCAGAAGATGATCTCGTTCCATTATTGTCTTTGGATCTATTTTTTTCAACGCAACATCCATTAAAAAACAATCTGAGGCCAGGATCGACGTAAAAACCAGTAGCTGAGAAATGAAGCATAACAACGGAAAAAAGTAAAGCATGAGTTGGGCTTTTCAAATATAGCGTGAAGCTAGACGAGCATAATTTTTTTAGCTGTGAGTCGCATATTTTTGGGAAAATAAATACTTTATTTAGACCATCATCATCATCATCATGTCAGCCCAGAAGTCCACTGCTGGAGATAGGCCTTCCCAAGGCCTTTCGAAACTTCAAGAATTTCGAAAAAAAAGTGGCAGTGGGCGGGGCACATTGCTCGCAGGACTGATGGCCGATGGGGTCAGAAGGCTCTCGAATGGCGTCTGCGGAACGGGAGACGAGCTGTCGGTAGGCCTCCTACAAGATGGAGCGACGACCTGGTTAAGATCGCGGGATCGCGGTGGATGCGGAAAGCAAAAGACCGATCTGGATGGAGAACCTGGGGGAAGCCTATGTCCAGCAGTGGATATAACTGATGGACTATAAATAGAATATTTTTTACCCATTAAACTACCTAATTGAGATGAACAAGTTTCTGATACATTAAATTTAGGGCTTGTTTCACCACTCACGGATAAATTTTATTTCACAGAAAAATATGATGCTGTCTCTATCTATTCGGAAAAAACAAACAGAGATGGCATCACGCTTATTCGTCAGATAATTTTAAGACCTACAAATAAGTTTTAGTTTACAATTGTAGTTACGTAATTATTTTTTTTCGATGAAATTGCAGGCGGGTAAATGAAAAAATATAATGGGTCCTTCAATTGTGTTCAGGAACCCTAAACCACAGCTAGAAAAAGCGAACACCATTATCAGTGTGGTCATTTTCTATCACAGATACCATCAAATGGGCTACTTTAAATTTTCTAAGAACCAACTCAAGATATTTTGTACCACAGAGGACGATTGTTGAGGTGATACGTAGTAAGAGTGTGTTTTTCACACTCAGATTTCAACTCAATCGGTTAAGCTATTTTAGAGCAAACTGCCTGTGACAGATGGATGGACAAGACAGATACACAAGTGATAAGATAAGGCATATTTACTTATTATACAACGCTGTTTATCTCAATTTGGCCTTTTTTGACAACTCGTCTGGACCTCTGATAACATTATCTACTAAGTTATGTATTTACAATGAGTAAGACCGTCTCAAATCAAGTAATAATAACAGTAAGTAAATACTTACCATTTATTTGCTTCACAGGTTTGTGTGAATTCAAATCTGATTTCGCACACGAGTATCAAAAACTTAGAGATGGGAGCCCAAGTTCGAATCTACGACCCTCCGATTGAGATTGAGATGTCAAACCACTAAGCCACCACGGCTATTATAATAGTATCATAAATTAATTAGGATTTAGCTTTTTCTAATTAGCCCTGAAACGGAATATTTAAAGAAAACTACATAGGGTCAAGTGTCCAACAATGAAACAAATAACATACAATCCCTACTAATATTATAAATGCGAAGGTAACTCTGTCTGTTACGCTTTCACGTCGAAACCACTGAACCGATTCTAATGAAATTTGGTATATAGGTAGTTTGAACCCCAAGGATCAACATAGGATACCTTTTATTCCTGTAGAGGGCGCCACCGCGAGATAACCTAGATCCGCGCAGATAAAGTCGCGGGCATAAGCTAGTATCTCCTAAATCTTTTGTTTCGACAGATATAAATCTGAATATTTTACAGTACTTAGGTAATTTTATTGGGTTTCGGGTGACATATACAGTATTCTTTAGGAATATGTAGTAAGTCATGAAAAAAATAAAAAGTAAAAAATGGGAAAATTTTCACTGTGTCCACAGTGGTGCAAAGAATGAAACATTACATGACCCTAGTTTAATATGACTTTGTCGTATCTTACCAAGAAACAAGGAATGAAATCATACACCAATCCCAGGTGTGTATTAGTTCCATAGAAAGTCATTTAAGTCGCATTTCAATGTCAACAACTTGACACCTATATAACATAATGGTATCTTATGACTTATAATAACGAAATTTCAATCTAAAATGCAGCTTATGACAATTGAATTGAGTTCATAATGATGAAGTAACTCGTCTTGTACTAACGTCTTTTTAAATCGAAATCGAGTATCATTTTTTGCTTATTATAAGGTTTCACTTTATATTATAATACCGTACAAGGTATTTTAAAATTACAAGTAATCCTTGTATATGCTAGTATCGTACGAGGGCTGTTTGAAAAGTACCCGTTTATGGAAAGAAAACACATTTTTTTTGTATGTATGCATTTATTTTCGGTCAGCGATATTAATATATTTAGAAAACGGGTACTTATCTTAGTACTTATCAAACAGCCCTCGTATGTTTTTTACGCTTTGACGTTAAAACGGGTGGACAAATTTGGGTTATTTTTTATCTCAATATGTCATCATCATCATGTCAGCCGAAAGACGTCCACTGCTGGACATAGGCCTCCCCCAAGGCTCTCCACTCAGACCGGTCTTGTGCTTTTCGCATCCACCGCGATCCCGCGATCTTAGCCAGGTCGTCGCTCCATCTTGTCTCGATATGTAATTTTAATGAAATCTGCGATGTTTAGCAATGTACAATAAAGTTGTCACTTTTTTGATATAAACAATTATTGTTGTACAGTTGAGTGCATAAACTTGTGAGCAAAAAATTTATCAATAATATCTGAACACGACTCTATTATTAACGGCGTAGAAGTGTATTCAGATATTTTTGATCCAATTTTTTCTCGCAAGTTTATGAAATTTTAACAGATATAAGAGAAAAAAAGTTTTATTAAATTATATTGTAACGAATAACTTATGTCTTAAATTGAGTTTACCTGCACATGATTCGGGCTATTTTGTAACCCTTCTTCAAAGGAGTACGCGACTCGGCGGCTCCCGCAACACACGCAACTACGCATCACCGCTCTGCTCGCGCGCTAAACTCGATCGAGCTAAACTAGATTTAAGACCTGAGTTATCTGTTACAATATCATTTAATATGAGTGAGTCTCACGGTAGTTTCATGTTCAAAAAAAGTTTTACGAAGATTTTTTTTTAGTAATTTTTTTTATATTTTCTAATTGAAATCGTAAAGGCTAGATGCAAAATGGCTGTTCAGTAAAAGTTAGCCAAAGGCAATAATCATTATACTGAAATACTCATACTGAACAGGTAAAAAAAAAACACCTTATGAAAGATATACTCGTATTACGAATACAAACGAGTAACAATAGAATTTACTTTATCCCGGGAACGTGTAGGTAAATTTCCCACGGGATTTAGACAAAGTTGCTAGCGACAAAGCAGTCTGCAATGATCTGGATTAATTTTATGACATAGTGTATATTAAGAGGAAGACAAGCGTCAATGACCTTAAGCAGCGTCACTCTCACACATACTGTCGGTTGCCTGTAAGTAAAAGAGACGTAACGATGCCGTTGCATCGTTGCACTGTCGTGGCAATGGCGTTAATAGAGAAAAAAAAACTGATGAATTGTAATGAAAAATACAGCATTTTATATTCTATATTTTGCATTTATGTGTGTATATGTGTTATGAATTATAGAAACCCTAGAAAGGTTGCGTTAGAAGATTTTAAACATAATTTCAATTTTTTTTTCGAACCGATTCTATAAATATACTATTGCAGACAGCTACATGCACACTGTACTTTATGTTATGTGCAAGTATGCATTGTTATCAAACTCACATAATACAGTATTTGACAACTCCTGACTTTGTCATGTCTTATATTATATGTTATTATTAAAATATAGGTATACAGACAGTGCTTAGCTAAGAGAAAACTTAAATCGGTTGAAAATTGGATTTATATTTATAGTGATTTTTTGAAAAATCTATACACCTGTCTCGTTCTCAAACGCTTTTCTCTATGCAACAAGTATGGCGGTACTTGCGTGTGACGTCATATGCAAGTAGGTATATATCTTTCTCTATCTAATCTTGAATTTCAAACCTGTATAACTTTTTTACTTGTAAAGGTAGCGTAAAAATTGTTTCTCTATTCAGTAACAGGCATTAGTGAAGTTTTAATTTATGAAGCATAAAAAGTAGTCAAATACTATATGGTATACTTAATTTCAAGTCAATTCGAGCACTGAAAATGGCTTAAAATAAACTTACGAGATATGATTTGATTTGCAAAATTACAACAACAAAATGGCCAAGATAAATAAAAACTTGAAAAAAATCTACACGGATGATAGCGTGATAGATAAGTATAAACATAAATATATATTTTTAGAACTGATAACAGTTGGGGGCAAAAGGTCCTCGAGTGTTGAAGACATCGTGAGAGTTGCGAAGAGCCTGCGAATGTTAATGGATTTCATTTATTGTAAGAGTTTTAAAGTGGAGGCTTTTCTTCAAAAGATGTCCTCTAGCTGATGATGATGTTTTATTTTTTATTTAGCCAAATCAAGTTGATTTTGTTGAAATACTGCTTAAGTGTGCAATTGTCTTAAATGAAATGTAGGATCGTATTTGTTGTTATTTAATATTGACATTCGATACTGCAGATAAGTTAGCACCTGCGTATTTGCCAGTTAAGGCTTTTGATAATATGGTCTCAAAAGCTACGTTGCATATTAAGTATGGTGAATACA
The DNA here is from genome assembly GCA_037349165.1 of Choristoneura rosaceana. Classification (NCBI taxonomy): domain Eukaryota; kingdom Metazoa; phylum Arthropoda; class Insecta; order Lepidoptera; family Tortricidae; genus Choristoneura; species Choristoneura rosaceana. The sequence goes on from JAZBNJ010000007.1 coordinate 4,827,125, forward strand.
GCTGCCAAACATTTTAGAAAATTTCGACGTTTGAAAGGAGAAATTGACTAAGCGATTTTTTTTTTAAATAATGAGTTAAGTATATATATATATATATATATATATATATATATATATATATATATATATATATATATATCTATGTATAATTATACAAGGTGATCGATCCAAATGGGTCAGTACGGAGAAATCAGAAACTATGAGAGATAGCGAAATTTGTTCTTAGAAACCATGGCTTAGATTTTAGATTTATTAAAAATGGCATTAAATTTTTTTGATTTAACTCTCATACATAACCGGGAATTGAACCTGGTCAAAACCTCTGTAAACTATGTTATAAATTCTGCACATTTTTTCGTTGCTATTGTCGATTGTGTGAATCATAAGTGAAAAGAAACACATTTTACAAGTGATCTTGTCCTTTTGTATGCAGAAGGCCATAGGGAACCTATTACCGCCTTAATGCGTGACGGTAAAAATCCAGTGTCAAAATCTTGAGCAGCGTCGCTCTTCACACGTATTATTAACTAGCTTTTGCCCGCGGCTCCGCCCGCGTGGTATTCGGTTATCGCGCCCTGTTCCCTCGGGAACTGTTCATTTTTTCGGGATAAAAAGTAGCCTATGTCACTCTCGGGCCCATAAACTATCTTTATGCCAAAAATCACGTTGATCCGTCGCTCCGTTACGGCGTGAAAGACGGACAAACATACAAACATACAAACACACTTTCGCATTTATAATATTAAGTATGGAGTATGGATTTACCTGTTATAGAAAGAAAGCACTTAACGAGGTCAGCAATGAACCTCACGTCGAAATTTAAATAAAAAAAACACCAATAAATCAAGGAAACAAAGAAATTTATTAAAAATAACATAGAAAATGTTACTTAATAAAATTATTACTTCCATTAATAATTAAACTAAAACTTTCACTGTAGGAACTTATGGCGTTTATGAATAACTAGCTTATCTTATACCTGATAGTAAATAACAGCTAATGCACTGCATAACTAAACTATTGTAGTTAGAATTAGAAACTACAAATTTCACAAAAATATTCCTTAAAGATCGAAGCATTTTAACGGGATTGAGTGTTAGCTATTTGTCTTAATACCGTATCTCACAGGAGCGAATACAGATTAAACTACAATTCAATAGGATCTGACAATCCTGTAGACACTTCCAGCTTACTAATATGAACACCGTGCTGCCTAGGGCTTTGTGATGTGATTATTATTCTTTTTAACCGACTTCAAAAAAGGAGGAGGTTATCAATTCGGTTGTATTTTTTTTTTTTTTTTTTTTATGTTTGTTACCTCAGAACTCCGTCATTTATGAACCGATTTGAAAATTTTTTTTTGCGTTCGTCTAGGAATGCTTTCAATTAGGTCCCATAAGCACCAAATCAGGATCTGATGATTGGATCTTAAGGAAATCGAGGGAACTCTTCAAATGTTGTAGGGACACCTATGGTAATTTTGATATATTTAGTAGTAACTCGAGCATTTGCTCTTGAAAATCATCATTTGGTGAAGTGGAACTGATGATGGAGACCACAGTTGACCATCGGAGTTACTACTCAATAATAAGTATTTCATGGGTTGAATTCCAATTGCTTTAACACAATTGCTAAGCAATTTATGCTCCTCGGAACGGATATGGTGAAATGGAATGGGTGGTGCAGCACCAGGACTCCTCAATAATGAACGTCTCTGGATCTGAAAAAGCAATTTTTCGTAAAAGGTGACGAGCAGTTGACATTAAACCATTGTATCTTAGATGTTTTACACTAAAAAGCGTGAAAAAAAAATTTTATAACAAAAAATAGAACCGACTACAAAAAAACCATGAAAATAATTTTCTACCAGCCTGAAGTCGGTGCCTCAGCACGAGCCAGCAGGAGTGATTGAAGCCATTTACTCGTATAGTTGTAGGCGAGGTAGACGATTATAGGTCCACTCCTGCTGGCTCGTGCTGAGGCACCGACTTCAGGCTGGTAGAAAATTATTTTCATGGTTTTTTTGTAGTCGGTTCTATTTTTTTATTCCCTTTAGATGATAATCACAACAGGGACATATATAATCAAGTGTGTCCAAGTTGGGGTGTCTTAAATGTGTAGAAAATTGTCAGATTCTATTGAAATGTACTTTACATTACCTACGTAATACGTAACTGAAATCACCCAAGAAATAGCATTGAAATGGCACATACGTATATACTAAACTACAAAACGTGCGGGTCACATCGCTCAGAGAACAGATAAACGTTGAGGGAGAAACGCTCTCGTGGCAACCACGAACTCGAAAGGGAGATGTTGGCAGCTCTCACTAGGTGGACTGACATTGTGAGAGTTGCGGGAGTCGATGAATGCACGTCGCGTTTTGTTGCTCATTTTTTCAATAGTGGTCTGCGGTTGGTGACGGTGTCATCTGTGGAAGAACATGTTAAAGTTAATTGTGAAGTCGTTGTCTCAGGGTGCGAAGTATTGTTTTATATGCGAAATTACGGAAAACTAGCTGCGTGATAAAACTAGCTATCAATAAAGACACAGACAATGCCGAATCTATATGAAGGGGCACGGGTGCGACCCCGTCAAGTTGAGCAAGGCCGGACAGTCAAGCGAACTGAAACACGTCCCATTTCAGTTATTAGATGACGTACTTTGACAACCTAAATTTTAAAATAGGTGTTTATAATTATACCTTATAGATTACGAATTATTGCTAGTCAAAGCATTTAAATTTGTAATTAATTGGTAACGTGCTATTGCCAGATCATTATACAAATATATACATACTAGTAGTTACTATAGTCGACCACGAAAGTGATTTATCGATTTTAATGACAGTTTCTACTTCAAAAATTGTACACGCTCGTACTCTTCAAAAAGGCGGCCTCGTAGTGTTTGGGTGTAAATCAAATCACTATAAAGGTTGTTTACCAAAGTACAATTTATTAAGCAACATGCGAACAACTTATAGTTTGTAGGTTAGCATAACGCTTGCGCGATGTAACTGACGCACAGCGCCATCTATCGGATCGCTGTGCAACTAGTTGTTAAGAATTATCTTATTGGGTTTAAGTTTGTGTTAGTTATCTTATATCTATTTAAAATATTTTAATTGATTTATTTTATTGCGACGTGAACATGCCGCCCGCCAAGAACGACAGTTTTTCTTAGAAGTATACAATGTATTGACTGAGCAAATTAGCACAAATTCAGAGAAGTAAGGGTTACAAAGTTTGCATAATTGCAGTCTGTTCAATCTTTAGCTTAAATATTAAATCTTAATATAGTTACTTAGACATAACAAGCAAAATGAAAGGTTATGGTTGCAGATGTTAATCCGCAACCGGCAAAACAATTATTTTTGACACAGGTCTTTTAATTAAGGAGTTTTTGCAACGTAGTGTTACCACTCGAGTTACTCCGTCCAAGCCAGGATATTTTTTAACGATTTTACCTAAAAGCCATCGAGCTGGTGGTAGATCCAACTCCTTGACCAGAACTACATCATTCACTTTTGGTTCAAGGGAGAGCTGTGACCACTTGTGTCGTTGTAAGAATTGAGTAAGGTATTCCTGCGACCAGCGCCGCCAAAAATGTTGTAACATTCGCTGACAAAGTTGCCAACGTCTTAATGAGCTGACTGTCGCGTGTTCGTAGTTATTGTCAGGCACTACAATCAAGGGTTCACCAACTAGGAAATGACCTGGAGTTAATGGCATGGGATCACCCTGGTCCTCGATGTATGATATTGGTCTAGAATTAAGACAACTTTCAATCTGAGTCAGTACGGTTGTGATCTCTTCAAAGGTCAGTGTTGCGTTTCCGATAACCCTTTTCAAGTGAAATTTACAGGATTTTATCCCAGCCTCCCATAAACCCCCGAAATTAGGGGCTTGAGGTGGAATAAAATGCCACTGAGTTCCATTAGTAGCGAACCAATTGGCTATCTCCGGAATGATCCCAGATTGTTCGTTTTTAAACATCTGAGCCAGTTCTCGGGCTGCTCCAACGAAATTGGTGCCGTTATCGCTGTAAAGCTCACTGCAATGGCCCCTTCGTGCCACAAAGCGTTTGAACGCTGCCGAGAAACCCTCTGAAGTTAAGTCACTGACTGCCTCCAGATGGATGCCACGCGTGGCTAAGCAAATGAATAAGCATATGTATCCCTTGTAGGATCGATTGCCGCGTCCCTTTGAAACCCGTATTTGGATAGGCCCTGCATAATCCACACCACTCCGTGAGAATGCTCTACTAACCGCCACTCTCGGGGACGGCAGTTGACCCATTAATTGTGGCTTGTGCAAGGCTGCATGCCTAACACAGATGACGCATTTTTTAACGTGAAATTTTACTAAGTTCTTAAGGACAAAGATCCAATATTTTGCTCTAATAAAATTTATCATCAACTGCGGGCCTCCATGAAGAGTGCTATGATGAGCTTCGCTAACAATAAGGTTCGTGAGATGGCAGGATTTCGGTAATATTATTGGATGTTTTTGATTCCATTCTATGTCTGCGAAATGTAGTCGTCCACCAACTCGGAGGAGCCCCTGCTTATCTAGCTCCGGGTTAAGGGAGGTAAGGATACTTTTTGGTGCTATGGGTTTCCCTTGCTCAATCCGTTGTATTTCGTCACTGTAGGCTGTGGCTTGAAATATCTTAATTACCATCACCAATGTGTCTTCGATTTCTACTTTCAAGAGGTAAGTATGCGACTGCCTCTTACCCTTTAGAAACCTTCTACAATAGGCTAGGACCCTCAAAATTTTTTTCAGAGATGAAAATCTTGAACATGTTTCATTAGCGACCACAGACTCGTCTTGATTTACAGCCAGGTGAGTTTTCACTATCCTTTCTTCTAAGTCTGTTGTTATTTCCTTCAGGTTATTATAATAAATATTTGTTTCTTTCAGCCAAGGTGGACCCCTTAGCCACAACTCGCAACTGACAAGTTCTGCAGCAGATAATCCACGCGATGCGTAGTCAGCGGGGTTCTGTTCCGATTTAACGTGACTCCATTGTTTACGATCCATTATTGTTAAGATTTCGGATACCCGGTTTCCTATAAACGTCTTCCATTTGCTTGGATGACAGCTTAGCCATGCCAGCACGACTTCAGAATCCGTAAATGCGTGAATGTTTGTTTTTGAGATGTTCAATACCTCGGAGACTTCCACCAGTAATTTAGCTAGTAGGACTGCACCATTTAATTCGAGACGAGGTATCGAAACTTGTTTAATTGGAGCAACTCGCGTTTTTGCAGTTACTAGACTGACATGAACATTCCCTGTTGCGTCCATAATCCTCGCATACACTACCGCTCCAAATGCAGCAACAGAAGCGTCACTGAAGCCGTGCAACTCAACAAGCTTCACGTCGGCTTTGAAAGACATCCACCGCTTCAATCTAAAGTTGGTAAGTTGAATCAAACTTTCTCTAAATTCTGTCCACTCTTCGAGTAACATCGGTGGAATCTCTTCATCCCAATCTGTACCCGCGAGCCAAAGCTTTTGTATAAAGATCTTTGCCTTTATTACACTCGGAGCTATCCACCCTTGTGGGTCGTACAATTTGGATATGTCCGAGATAACCTTCCTTTTAGTTACCGGTGTCGAGATAGGTGGAAGCTGCACTGAGTAGAGAAATTCATCAGTTTCCCGACTCCAGGTAAGACCTAATATCTTATTTGTTGTTTCTAGCTTCACTAGAATTTCCTTTTCCACTTCTTTACCCGCTTGCTCCTGCCGTATTCCCTTTATCATGTTCTCACTATTACTGGTCCACTTCTGTAACTCAAATCCACCCTTGCGTAACAATGCGGTCATCTGTTTATAAATTTCAATGGCTTCATCTTCATGTTCGCATCCTGACATTAAATCGTCCATGTAAAAATCTCTTTCCACTCTTTCAGCCGCCAAGGGGTAGTTATGGCCTTCATCCTTCGCGACTTGCATCAAACTCTTCACCGCCAGATATGGAGCTGAAGATGTACCGAAAGTTACTCTGAGTAATTTATAATCTTTTAAATCATCATAAGGGTGTTCTCTCCATAAAATACGTTGATAATTTGCATCTTCTTCATTCACTTTAACCTGACGATACATTTTAACGATGTCTGCCGCAAAACAAATAAGGTGCATCCGCCAACGCATGATTATATGACGAAGTTCCGACTGTAGGGGTGGTCCTACCATTAGATCGTCATTCAGAGAGACGCCGTTGGTACCCTTACACGAGGCGTCGAATACTATACGGACCTTCGTCGTCTCTTTATCCTCTCTTACAACTGCGTGATACGGTAAATATGAATAATTTTTATTTCCTTTTCCAGGTGTATGTTTTATTTCTTGCATGTGATTTAGATCAACGTATTCTTTAAAAATCTTTTGATATTCTTTTTTCAATTGTTCATCTTTCTGCAATCTCTTTTCCAGGGAAAGGAATCTTCGCAGCGCAATTTCTCTGGAGTTACCATTCACGCAAGCTGGCTGTGGATCTCTAAATGGTAGTTTGACAATGTAGCGACCATTTTCGTCCCGTGCAGTGGTAGATTGGTAGATCTCTTCACATCTCTGTTCTTCTGCTGACAGTATTTTCTGCTTATAGCTTGGCTCGGCTTCCATTTCCCAAAAGGATTTAAGTAACTGGTCTACTTGAGTGTGCATATTGACAACATTACAGGATATCTTTTCTCCAGAGTATACCTGACCACTCAGAATCCATCCCAAGGCCGTATTTTGGGCTACTGGAGACCCTGAGGGACACTTTATTAGACCTTCATTAATGATTTTCCCATATATTTCCGCCCCTAATAAGATATCTATCTTATTCGGAGTATTGTATTCCGGATCCGCTAGATACAAATGTTCCAGTTCCGGCCATAAATTAATGGATATCACCGTTGTTGGCACATACGACGTTAATCTTTCCAGCACATACGCTGTGATCTTAAACACGCAGCCTGAACTCCGGCGTGAACCGATTTCCAACTCCACCATGGACCTCGACACAAGGCGCGATTCACCTCCCAGTCCCGAAATAACCCCTTTAGCTGACGTTCTTTTTAGTCCCAATAGCTGGACCGCTGATTCCGTAATGAAAGACGCTTGCGACCCCTGATCTATTAGGGCTCGCAAAAGCTGCTCACAACCATTTCGTGCTTTACCCCTGACTAATGCTGTAGCAAGGAGCACTTCATGCGCTTCTCCTTTAACGAAATGGTTTGCAATGCTAGAAGATTCAAATGATTCTTCGGCTGATTGTGGTACTTTAGGATTGGATACAACCTGATTGTCAACCAAACCGCTATTGGTCGGTTGTGATACGCCCTTTGAATGCAATAGTGAATGATGTCTTCTGTGACAGATTTGACAAGAAGTGTTATTTCTGCAGTATCTTACCGAATGATTATTCCCTAGGCAATTAAAACAAAACCCGTGGTCTTGGACGAAGGTTCGCCTAGTGTCAACATCTACGCCCCTAAAATCTTTACAATTTACAAGCTTATGTTCTCCTTTACAAAATACACAAATAGTTGCTATAACATGTAACGAGTTAATAGAGCTTGGTTTATTTTGTATATTAGTGTTACTATTATAGTTGTGATACCTTGACTTAGAGTGTGAAGCGACCTGGTTGTCTAAAAATTCTAAAGATCTATACCTAGTCTCCAAAAATTCTTTAAACTGATTAAGCGTGGGTAACGATTCCTTATCAGATGCCATATTTTCGCTCACTTTAGCTTCCCATTGCTTCCTGCTTTCTGAGTCCAGCTTTTGACTAACTATGTAAATTATGATGACATCCCAAGACTTGACATCTATGTTAAGACTACTGATAGCATTTATTGTCTCTGAAGTGATATCAAGTAGCTCTTTGATTGCATGGGCGGACTCCATCATAATTGCCTTATGTCCGAAAAACCGTTTAAAAATGCAATTGACTAAGTATTGTTTGTTATTGTAGCGATTTCTTAATAGGTTCCAGCACTGCTCATAATTCTCGTGCGTGACTGCAGTGTGTCGCAAAAGCTGTTCAGCCTCACCTTTGAGGTGCCCTTTGAGGTAATGTAACTTTTGCACATCATCAATATCATTATTATTGTGAATAAGTGACTGAAACAAATCTCTAAATGTCATCCACTCAGTATACAATCCAGAAAAGGTAGGAATAATAATCTTTGGGAGCTTTACTTGTGTGTGCTTAGGTGCTTGGGACGCGGCGTTAGACGTAGTCTCAGCTTTGTTGGTTTCTGTCAACTTGATCAGTCCCTCTTTGAGTGCGCATTTGTAGTCTATATACAATTCCATTGCGGTATCATACTGATCTTCGGTAATATATGAAGACTCCATTGTCTCTGAATCGAACGTTTTCATAATCAGTTGATGTCCCTTAAGAAATTGTTGCCATAATTGTTCCAAGCTTTCTAATCTCGTTTCCAAATAAGCCACTGATACCCGATCTTTAGGTGACTTTTTAAAGTTACTTTGCGCTTTCAGAATACGTTTGTAAACGTCATCTTGCATAGTAATTTGCTTTTCCATTTCTAAATTGCTACCAGAACAATCACAAGCAAAACTACTAAGTATAACTTAAATCTCAAAATTTTTACAAGTGTTTGAAATTAGTGTACACCGCTACAAAATCGGGCATGGATTCCCCGTCAGTGCAACTTTCTTATAATTATTCTAAGTCCTATAAAACACTTGTAATTTTTACCAAATCCAACTCAATATTTATCTCAAATTGTTCTAAGTCCCTTTTTGACAGATGAAACTCCCAATGACAGTTGTAACTTGAATTTGACAAATCAGTTCAATGACAGATGTAACTTGAATTTTGACTTTAATGACAGCCGCTATTTTATTTTGACAGACGTTTTGATGACAGCTGTCACTTGATGTTGACAGTTAAACCACACTTGAAAATAAATCAAAAGTACTCACAGTTTGTCTTCTTTAATGAACACTGCACTATTATACTTCACTTCCTCCTGTGGCCGGCGGGTACCGGTGTGATGATGACTCGCTGGTGACGTCACGTGTCCGCTGGCAAAATCTTCGTCACTCCAGTGACAGTATCTTCGACGTCAATCCGACGCCCCTTGATACTAGGCAACACAGGATCGGTAACAGGAACTTCTTGACGAATTTCCGGTTCGTAGGACCATGTACACGCTCGTACTCTTCAAAAAGGCGGCCTCGTAGTGTTTGGGTGTAAATCAAATCACTATAAAGGTTGTTTACCAAAGTACAATTTATTAAGCAACATGCGAACAACTTATAGTTTGTAGGTTAGCATAACGCTTGCGCGATGTAACTGACGCACAGCGCCATCTATCGGATCGCTGTGCAACTAGTTGTTAAGAATTATCTTATTGGGTTTAAGTTTGTGTTAGTTATCTTATATCTATTTAAAATATTTTAATTGATTTATTTTATTGCGACGTGAACAAAAATAAAACTACAAGGCTGATTGGAACTACCGTGAGACTCACTCATATTAAATGATATTGTTAACGAATAACTCACGTCTTAAATCGAGTTTAGTTCGACATGTTTAGTTTTGAATAAGTATATCTAAAATAAAGGATTCAATTTTAGACGAGATCTCACAACTTTTTGGAGCAACAGAACTACATTGCGAAACTTGGTATTTTTTTTACATTTAACGCTTTTGAGGGGATCAGCTTATGTCATCAAGGTTCTGATCCAAGCCCACTCAAGATCAATGGAATTAGTTATCAGGAACCCTTGATGGAGACAATGGCTATACCCGTTGGTTAGATGCCGAGTTGTATTGAGGAGTGGAAATTGGAAATTGAACTCGGTAAGTAGGTACAATGTAGATGTAGCTTTTATGTATTGCTCGAGCATGCGTGAAGCGCGAGCGAAGCGTCTCTGTTTCAGTTTGTGAAAAAGTGCTTTCGTATGTGTCTGGCGTATGTCTGCCTGTTTTTCTCTGCAGATCACATTTTTCAACTAATCCGCGTATGTACAACTTCGATAATTTTTAATATTATGCTATTTTTTAACGATTCGATTTATTGTAATAAATTGGGATGGAGGTAGATGGCGTTAAAAATATATCATTATTCGGCAATTTTGTAAAACTCGCGATGACCTGTTAGGTCACAGAGACGCTAAAAGATTTGCAGTTTTTGTAACATTTTCATTTCATTTTAAAACAAGCTTTTTCGGTGACTACCTATTTTTTACTAACTGTACTTTTATTTAGTAGATGCATTTGCGTAATCTAGTGTGCTCTATATCTGTGGGCTAAGGTGATCAAAAAAATCGATACTAACATATACTGTACAACCGTAATAATAGCATAGTATAAGTGTACACTTTTACTATGATAAGAGTGCATGTGCCGATATATTTGACCACCTTGGTCACTTCGAAATATCTGATGGCAACTGTACTTAGGTATAGTAATCCTGCCTGTGCGTGCGTGCGTGCGTGTGTGTTACTCCTTTACGCTAAAACGGCTGATGATTGGATGAAATTTAGTATACGTAGATTGCTGGACATCTAGGATAACACATAGGCTAATTTTATCCCGATATTTCCACGGGAAAGGTATAAAATTTTGAATTGACAATTGGGCTTAGAGTCCTGAAATTTGGCATTGTTGTTTTGAATACAATGTCAATGAAAACCACGAAGTAATTTTAGGAAATTCCCACGGAAATTATTTAATCCCGGAATTTCGATTCAACTGCTGTATCTAATGTTTTAGGCGTGCAAAGCCGCGGGTAAACTCAAGAAGTTTATAAAACATTGATCATCATCATCATCATCATGTTAGCCGAAAGACGTCCACTGCTGGACATAGGCCTCCCCCAAGGCAATCCACTCACTCATAAAACATTGATAATTAAATCAAAATTTGTAACAAATGAATTTCCCAACAAAATATCTCTGTACTTAAACGTTATTTACCGCGCGTAAAGCCCCGCAACCAATTTAAAGCAAATACCATTAAGTTTCCCACACTGACCATTCGTATCCATTAGCACTAAATACCTAGCTTTACCTAGGTTACGTCAGGTACCGGAAAGCACTAGGATGCCGGGCTGATTGCGACAGTGTGCTTTGATCAGGCGCTATTGATTCTTGGTACTTAAGTTGTTGAGAATTCTAAGTGTAGATCAATTCCGTTACTCGCCGACAGATGACGCTGTACGACTTCTGCAATGGGTAACGGTAGTTGTCTTGAAAATTAGAAATTTGGGTCAATTCTAACATCAGGCAGCTCAATTTCAAAAGAAGAACGGAAATCACTCATAAACCTAACCTAAGTAACTCGGAAAAGTCGAAAAATCTTCAACATTGTCATTTTGAAATTCAATATGCTTGGAACCGCCACAGAAAAACTCGCTTTTACGCTTAAATTAACGTAAATAAACGGCATCGAAATCGGCGCATCTCTTTAAGAGTTACGAATCCCACAAATAGACAGACAGATATTGATGTCAAACTTATAACACCTCTCTTTTTGTGCTGGGGTTTAAAACATGGATTTATACCAGTGTTTTTTATCCGGATTCGAACCCACGATCCCCGGCTTCAGAGGCCAATAGATCAAACCACTACGCTGCTGTGAAAATTTCAAGTGTCTATCTATTGCGGTTAATGAGATACATCATAAAACTCAGTGACAGACGGGCAGACCTTCGTTAATCGTTACCACGCGCCATATAAATCTGTCTAAAAGTTCATTACTTAATACTCAGTTTTGACGCATTTTTGAGATAAATTTTTTATGAAACGTCTTTACGTTACTCCCGAATTGTGTTCGAATTGTTGGACGGTACAGTGCCTATTCAATTATTGGAATTACCTTTACAGTTTTTGTGGTACTAGTCGTGGCAATGACCTTATTGGCAAAGTTAGGTGGTGGAAAGTATAGTACAGTTTCTTCCAAACACGGCCATAGTCCTGGAATTAATTCAACTTGTAATTAATATATAAGCTGTACTTATCTGTAATTGTATACTCATTATACCGGTCTGTTGCTCTCAAAACCAGCTCTAGATACAGCAGCGTGGCAATAAATAATTAACTAAACTTGAAATGCTGACCGCGTTGTAATGGTATTGACACATTACAACACGCTGCCGCTTGTGAATGACGAGCCACTAACCATATTAATAAACTAGATGTTGCCGGGCGGATTCCCTTTAGGTACCTACCTTTCATAATAATCGATTCTCCGAAATACACTTCGCATGACGGGTATCTCATAATTTTTAGCCGAATGATACTTTTGCATAATCATAACTTTGCATGATTATCAGTTCGAATAATAGTCATTTCTCAGAATATTAAATAGTAGAACACTCTTCTCGACAATTATACTTCTGCAGAATATTAAATAGCAGAACATTAGTATCGCCGATTTTTATATGGCATAATGGCATAGCAATTCGGTGATATGATGATTCTGCTCAAGGTTGTTATGAGAAACAAAATTATGAGATTCGATTTTATGCAACATATTAGTAGATAATATTTTAGACTACCGCGGTCATTACTAATTTTATGAATTAAATTCGGGTTTTGTTTCGCATACCTTGATTTTAGGGCAGCTAGATATTTCGGCACAGTTGCATGCGCCATGATCACGTGACCAGAATTGTGCCGAAATATCGAGCTGCTCTAAAATCAAGGTACGCGGAACAAAATCCGAATGTAATTCATAAAATTCATGTGCAAGGACTTCTTTTACTGCTAATCAGCGGAAACTTTCCAATTTTCCGGGATAAAAGCTATTCTATGTCCCTCCCGAGGGGTCCGCCTTTTCCGAACTCACGTTTGCCAAATGTTTCATTTGACAACTCAAAGTTTTCTCTGAAACTATATTTTTTCGGAAGCTTCATCAACATTTCATCAACAAAACTAACCTAATATTTTTTTTGTATTCGACTGGATGGCAAACAAGCAAGTGACCTGCAGTGTTCTATAGGTAAAAGTAAGTAAAGTAAGCAAGAAAAATTTTTAGTTTCGGAGAAAATTAAGAGTTGGAAAATGAAACATTAGGCAAACAATAATTCTGCGAAAAGGCAGAACTCGCCCTGAAATTGAGAAATTTTGATTACCTTTTTTGTATATAAAATTATATTTATAAATTAAAACTTCGAGCGATCTTACTTGTAAAAGCGTAAGCGTTTCAAAAGTGTCATCAAACCTCATATAATTGACAATGTCAACTCGTCCAATAGTTATAACCGAGATGCCTAATTAGGGAGTAGCCCCAAGCAACTTTTCAAACCAAGTTACCTAAGAAAAACAAACAGAAGTTGTATTACATTGCAGAGTTCAATTGAACACTTCACACTAGTTTGCTTGACGGCCGTGCAGTGTAGAGCAAAGTGTCATTTATTGTATGTCTGAACTGGAATTTACAAACTAAAATGATTCTTTAGTATTTCTGAGATAATAGTTTGAATAATTTTTTCCTCTGTAGATCGGGACATGCATGACACAAAGGAATGTTGAATGGATTGTAAAAAGAAACTGTCGTCCACTTTGCAGCATTTATGCATATTAACCATGTGAGTCATATTAATACTTGGAACGATATTTCATTATTACAGCGTTTTTACTTACTAGAGACAAGTTTGTTTTTAATTTGGTAAGGTCAGTTTTGTAATGTATGTTTTTTTTCATATGTACTTATGTACGTATACTCGTATTAGTAGCATAGAGAAGTGGGCACTTGATGTAAGTAAAAATCTCGAGCAACTGCTAATAATCATCTTCATCAGCCATAGGACGTCCGCTATAGGACATAAGCCTCCCCCATAAACCTCCAGTTACTTCGGTTGAAAGCGGCCTGCATCCACCGTGAACCCGTGATTTAAACCAGGACGTCCATCCCGGTTGACGTCCTACGCTGCGCTTACCGATCTGCGGTTTCCATTCCAGAACCTTTCGGTCTCAACGGCACCTTGCCCAACGTGCTGTGGCCGGTTCTCCGTGTTATAAAATATGGCCTGCCTATTGCCACTTCAATGAGCTAAGTCGCTTGACTGTCTTGGGTATATTTGAAATGTTATTCATTGAAATTTATTACAAGGTTGCAATTGGTTGCAAGCCCTCTCACTGTTAGAACCTTTGCCTATGCCCTCTCAGTGGGACTTATACATGCCGAGATGTTGATGAATTGAGTGCTATCTTAGACAACCAGATCGCCTAGTGGTTTGTGACCCTGACTACGAAGCGTGAGGTCCCGGGTTCGATTTCCGTGTCCGGGACAGATATTTGTATGAAAAATACGAATGTTTGTTCTCGGGTCTTGGGTGTTTAATATGTATTTAAGTATGTATCTATTTATATAATTATGTTTATCCGTTACTTGGTACCCATTACACAAGCTTTGCTAAGCTTTGTTAAGCTTTGGACTTATTATTTATCTTGTGGCAAAATCAAAGTACGCTACACAAAATGGCCGACAGCTTTTTATGCCATTATGATTAGTTATTTGGAGTCTTTTTATATTTTTTATTTCAACTCCAAATTTGTTACTTTTACGGTAATCCCGTAAAACTAAGCACTGGTCTCAGATTGTATTTTCGATAAGTTTTTTATGCCTTCCTTGTTCACGTATGTCCTTCTTTACTCTATACAGTGGTCATTATGTATAATTTTAACATATTTTCAACACACCTGCTCGTAAAGTAGGTCTTATTACAGCGTATTTACACTGATAATGCAGAATATTACCCATGCCGTGCCTTTTACATTACATTATCGCACTAGTGCCTTTTCATTACATATCTTTTTAAATATTAGCAAGAAGTATTAATGTTTCGAAAACAGCTAAGTAGTTATTTGCGTAAATATAAAATTCAATTCAAAATGTGATAAATAATTAAAGAATTTCATGAAACTGCTTGTTAGCTTGTTGGTATTTATAATTTGACGGTGTATTTTTAACTATAAATACCCAATTTCAAAATTTATAAATATGTGGCTGATTAGCTACTTTGCCGGTGCCCTTATCTCAGACTTGCGCGCGCATGCAGCGCTGAGCGCGCGAAAAAAAAAAATTACGGCCGCCATCTTTTAAATGGGTTTCTGTTTGTTAAGTTTAAATAAATGTGAACTTTTATTTACTTTTCCTCGCAAGTGTGTTGAAAAACGTCGTATGAAACACGTGAGCATTGGTCATTACACTTTTCGTCTCCATTAAGCCTTCGCCTTCGGCTCAGGCTTAAAAACCGACTCGAGTGTAATGACCAACATAGCACACTTGTATCATAATGTACTATTATATTTTTCCTCGGCCCTGGAATGAACCAGTTCACAAATAATTACTGTTATTACTGTCAATTGCAATTTTTAATGGTTTGTAGGGTTCCGTAGCTCAAAAGGGCCCTTATGCGATCAGTTTGTCTATCTGTTTATCAAAACGCTCTTTCTTGGGAACGTTCGAAGCTATTAACACTATTTTTGTCTCTGGACGATGCAAGAAAAAAATACAATAAACCCTTCCCTGCCTTCCTTCCTCCCTTTTAGGAATAAATTCGTCTTTGTTCTTTTTTGTTTTGTTGTTTTCTTTTAGTATTATTTTTGTGTTTTATGTAAGTACAATAGAAAATAAAGTATTTGCATAATCTAGAAAAATGTTTATCTTTTAACTAGAACTCATTGTATGCACAGCGCAAGGTTTGTGTTATTTAATATTATTATTTATTAAATATTTTTATTATTTGTTCAGATTGGGACTGAGTAAATTTTTCTCTCTTGTCCCATGACATTTTTCGTAAATTATTTCTTGGAACTATTACAATTTAACGAATACCTACGACTTAATGAATTGAAATTATTTGTTTCGGTCATTACGTATACATATTACTTTGTTAGTAAACACACTGATGTTGTTAGTAAAAAAAAATGCTCAATGTTTTCTTTGGCTCACTTATCTTTGTCCAATCTCGAAAAAAAAGTAAATCTCTATGATTTAAACATAATCTAATCATCTCATCTTTTATTAAACAAACAGCGCGAACTGCGAAAAATCAAACAAACTTTAACAGTAATTAAAATTCAAAACTCTTAAGTAAACCAAACCAGTTATTTGCGAAATTTCTTCAATGAAAACCGAGAAATTCGATCATTAACTTACTATTAGTTTAATAACCGTTGAATCGATTCTCGAATGTTTACGATTTCGATACGGCTTTCTATCGAATTACCGATTTATGGGTGAAAAATTGTGTGTGGCAACATTTTTGTTTGAATAAAGAATCAAAGACGGTTATGGTTCTGATTTCATCACTGTTCAAAGGTTTTTTAAAAGACTTTAACTGTTTAATTTACAATGTTTGTTAATGTTTATGTAGATAAAGCTTCTTGTAAATCGAATTGCATCCACATTCAGTAACAGTGTGCATGTACCTAGTTTTTATTCCAGAAATTGGACAAACCTACCTGTGGGATAGATATAAACCATGTTCTTTTCCAATAAAACGAAGTCGCGGGCAAAAGTTGATTATAGGTTGGATGACAATCATAATACTAACAAAGAATACTTACATTAATGATTACTGCTTTTTCATATTTAGACTGTAGCTCAACTGAGACGAGCGGAGCGAAGAGGAGACGTATAAGGATCAACCATCCATATTAAATCTCGTCTTATCTCGTCTCCGAGACGTGTTGATTTCAATTATTGGGCAAATATTCGAGCGTTTTGACCGCGCGGTCAAACGTCATTAGCGTCCCACGTTTATATAGCACAACGGAAAGACAAGTCACAAGAATTTTAATCACGCTGAATTCAGTATCGGTGTTGTCTTCAATTTTCATAAAAAACAACACTGGGCATCACCTTTTAATAACGCCTGCGAAGACACCAATGACAAAAAAACGCTGCAAAAACGCTGAATATTCACCCTAATATGATTGGTCGATCCTACACGTCTCCGCCTCAGTAGATTCGCAGCTATAAATGACTCCAAGGATTTAGATATATTTTGAATGAATATATATAAAGTGAATGTACGAGTGCTCGTCGCTGTCCCAGTATTTGGCATCTTTAATCTTATGTCACTTCACTAGCAATAGAGATGAGAGCAGGGTGCCAGTGTCCGATTCACAACCGCAATGACGCATAATTTCCTATGTGTTGTCTATTTTTACCTAATGCTACTGTTGTGTCTTGTGTTGTGAATAAATGTATTTTCTTTCTTTCTTTCTATTGGGCATTAGCGTGTCGAGCACTGGGACGCTTATCTTACTTATCTGTATAAATAAAAATGAATCTTAAAATGTGTTGCTCAGCGCAAAACTCGGGTACGACTGATCCGATTTCGCTAATTCTTTTTTTATTGTGTTCGTTACTGTCAGGAGAAGGTTTTTATGGAATAAAATACAGATAAAATACAACGGGGCGAAGCCGCAAGCAACAGCTAGTAGTGAATAAAAAACAAGGTTTTAATCAGTTCCCACGCTACCAGTATATTCTAGGTATAATTTTGTAATAAACCAAACGTCATTTTAAACTGGAGTATCTTAGAATCATCTTTACCTTAGAGGAAGTCATCAACTACTAGCAATCAAGCGGGGTTCAACCACATACCCATACTGCCGGAGTCGGTTAAAAACTTGTCTGTCCTTCCGCCATTCAACTACATGCATGACCCTTACGTCACTCCTGCGTAATACTGAGTCAGAGCTCTATCTAAAATGGTCGAAGATAGAACGATTCCCAGTGTAAGTTGCACTCTAACTGTTAGTGATGTCGTAGTGATTGGGGGTCTTGTGTGAGTGGTGGTATTGTGAGGATTTTTTCTAGGGGTCAATAAACTAGTGTGAGCGAGACGACCTTATCAATTATCGATAGGATGGTGGCGCTATGTGTGGTACGGGATGTTTCTTCTCAATCACCTTTTTTTATTACGTACATTATTATTTTTGTTTTTGTAATGTGTTGAATATTTGTTTTTTAGAATTGTTTTATGTGTCAGATAAAAAGCTTTTATTTTTAATATTTACAAAGTTGAAATATTACTTTGTGTTTTGTCAATAGTATATTTGACTCACGTTTGTCAGGTCAAAAATAGAATCAATCTTTTTATTTCAGTGTATACTTTCCTTTTTGAAATATTGAAAAAAAAAATGGTTTCTACTCAGAATCAAGAGCACAATCGATTCCGATCATTTGAAAAAATGTCCCCATTTTTTCATAAGTACAAAGTTTTATGAGTCAGTTTTGTAACGCCCATACTAAATGTATGAAAAAAACATCACAAAACTGACATATTTTTGGGGACATTTTTTTCAACTAGCGGAATCGATTGTGCTCTTGATTCTGAGGAAAAATCATATTTATTCCAAAAAAAAAGAAAAGAAAGGATACATTTTTTTTTTAAAACGCCCGCTTACATGTTTTGTTTGTAATAATTTATTTTATGCCTTTTCAACTAATTATACTTTACACTTAAAGTTATGTAACAGACGTCCGAGAGCTCGTTACTCTCCCAGTATACTTATTTAATTTTTGACTATGTTCTACTAAGCATAAATATCACAGTATTTAAAACTGTTAATTATTTTTCCGTGTCCACCCTGTGAATGCATAGAGCGGTCCATATCCGCACGCGCACCTGCCTCGCCCGCCAATCACGACGCGCCGTCTCTTATTTATTTAATCTTTTTATTTTTTAATGTTTTATTTTTGTTCACAGCGTGTTCTGTTTTCGTATCTTCGCATATTACGGGTTTTGGGTGGTTTATTGCAGTTTAATAGAGCACAACGCTCCATTTGTAAAATTGAATAAATAATAAATGTTGGATAAGTTGTTTTAGGTTTTATTTAATATTAGTTTTTCTGTCTGTCTGTGAGAACTGAAACAAAAAAGCTATTAGTTACCTCTGTTTTGCTATTTAATACAGGGGTTCCCTCGGGAACTGTGCATTTTTTCGAGATAAAAAGCAGCTTACCTGTGTCACTCTCGGGTCCATAAACTATCTCTATGCCAAAAATCACGTCGATCCACTGCTCCGTTTCGACGTGAAAGACGGACAAACACACTTTCGCATTTATAATATTAGTATGGATGGATTCTGCCATTAAATGTGTAGGTTTCACTTAAATATGTTTGTAAACGAACGATACATTATCAATTACTAAGGGTGTATTAAGGTTGGTCCTGTATTTCGTGTTAAAGACGTACCCATTACTAGCTCTATTCTGCAATTTTTTTTTTATTCGACTGGATGGCAAACGAGCAAGTGGGTCTCCTGATGGTAAGAGATCACTACCGCCCATAAACATCTGCAACTCCAGGGGTATTGCAGTTCCAAATATGAAAAAATTGCTAGTTCTCTATCTCATTGGAATTTGAAAAGATCTCTCTTTTCCGAATAATTCCATAGTTCCCGCGGGATAGTGATAAATGAATTTTACGCGGACGGGGTCGAAATATTTAAATAAAAATAAAGGAAAAAATCCAACAGTTGTCAGTTTAAAATCCAGCAGTTGTCAACAGAAAACCAAAGTCTTGCTCGTTTGCCTTCCAGTAGTATAAAAAAAAAAAAAAAAAAAAGTAACCCAAGATACAGTCGACGTTATAAATAAAAGGTCACTTTTGTACCTTGTCACTTTCAGTCGTTACACAATTTCGTATAGGTTTTCAAATATGACGTTAACGTCTTCACCGCCACAAAACAAACGAAGTGGCGTGCTCTGTATTACACAGAAAAACCAGCAGCAAATAACTTGATGTTTAATTTCATTGCAGAAGAATTAATTTCGAGTTGAATTTTGGTCATGTATAGACGACCGCGGCGTATAAGGCATTCCATTGGATATTACGGCTGGAAGACTATGGCGGTGAAGAAGTTAAAGTGACAAGGTACAAAAGTGATCACTTATTTATGACGTCGAATGTACAAACAACATAGTAAATTCCCAGATTCGTTTGCCGATACAATTTATACAAGGAAACCCCAAAGTTATACATAACTCAATGAATCCTTATCTACGCCTCTGATAACATCAAAGCGTAAAACCCATTACAAAAAATACCGTAAAAAAAAAAAAATCAAAGCTCCCACGAAAACCTATATCGGGTACATAACATAAATATTTTCAGTGTAAATCACGGGGTGAGGGATAATGGACCGTATTGTGAGGGCGTAAGGTGCACCGGTTTTCGTCCTGTCAAGGTAGCTCTAACACCTGCTATTTCGGAATGCGCGCTACGATTTTGTGCGGTATTTCTTAGAAGCGGATAGCGGGATAGATTGAAATATATTTGACGAATGATGAGACAGTAAAATTTGTTAAAAAGAAAGTACTCCATTCCACGGTGGTGGTGTTTTATAAAGAGTTAATGTATAGTAATTTTTATAGATGCTGCACAACTTCTTTTTTTAATTTTGTATACATTTTATATTTATAACAGCATAAAAGTTACATTTAACAAAAATATATTGGTCAAGCTGCAAAACTGTAGCAATTTACAAGTTTTTTAATACCCTGATTTTTTTTATTTTGTCTTACTAAATGATGTATTATTATTACACATGGTGTCTCTGACAATGTGTCTGTTAATGCAAGGTTCGATTCTACTCTTAAACTGAGCTATTTAGTCCAGATTGACAGACACTTATTTTAATATTCACCCCCACAGCACCCACAGCTGGGCACAGGCGTCCCTCAGAACAAGAGGGTTTATTACTTTTACATGTGGTAGGACCTTGTGCAAGGTCCGCCCAGATTGCTACCACCATCTTCCTCGTTTATCTTGCCGTGAAGCAGCAATGCATGTACTGTGTGTTTCGGCGTGGAGAGTAAGACAGCCGGTGAAATTACTGGCACTTGAGGTATCCTATCTTAGACCTCTAGGTTGGCAACGCATTTGCAATCCCCCTGGTGTTGCACGTGTCTATGGGTGGTGGTGATCTCTCACCTTCAGGAGGCCCACATGCTCGTTTCCCATCCAGTCGAATAACAAAAAAAAAACAAAGTTACTTGTCTCAGACCTCCTATGTTTTATTGAATCACCGCACAAACCACAGACATCCGCACGCCGCAAAACAGATACCTAGCAATTAAACATGCAGCACTTTTACAACCTAAACCCAGAAGCAGCTCTAAATGGGTTTATTTGTAATTGCTTAATAGAGGAAACCAGCAAAATAAAATACTTCAGCGATCAACGTGATTACGTAGTAAGAACGTTAAATTGATCAATTTTTTTTTTTTTTTTTGCAATAAAAGAAGTCTCAAACATCCTCAAGTGCTTAGAGTACAATTTGTTGTTCAACGCAACTAGAGGCGATGTTAATTAGATCATAATCCGTAATTGAGTCGTTGACGTCGCATTTTCGAAAATTGGCTACCTGAAGACAATTTCGCTACATGGAGTTTAACTGTAGGCGTTTATGATCTCCAACACAAAAAAGGTGTTTATAACGTTTGACCACTTTGTGTGTCTGTTGTAGCATTTATATAATTCAAACAGGTAAAGATCGTACCTCTTGAGACCTACCATACAACAGAAATTTACATTCAAATTTAAAACTTAATGAGACCATATGTACTATGAGACCATAGATAAAGTTGTTTTTTTTTTGTAAATTTGAATGATACAGAGCAAATTACACTTTACTCCTTTTTGAGTAGATATCTGTTCTATTGCTAACAATATCTACTAGTATTATCACTTTGAATCCCACGAGGTTAATCAAGATGTTCTTAGTTAAGATTTCGATGTTACCTTTTTTACGTAGCTTTTTAGCTAGCCTTTGAGATATTGAACTTCAAAATTACAATGTCGGAAGTTTTATCAAAGCTGGTGAGGTTAAACATTGATCTCTCGTGACTTGAAACGTTTCCTTTCTGTTCTTGATTACCGCGTACACGATTTACTAGTCCAGTTACATGCTTATGGGGTTATTTACCTGCACCCGTATAAGGAAATCAGTGTTAGAAATGTATTATTAATCCCACTAATGTTATATGTCAAAGACTAGCCACCCTTCGCGGTTTCTGGCGTAAATTATCAGATCTGGCAAATTTAATTCCAGGAATTTTCAAAACTTCCCATGGGAATTCTGAAAAACAACGTGGTCTTCATGTTTGTTGTACACAATACGGGTGTTTCGCATAATTTTTGAAAGTCATAATGTAATTTCTGTCATAATGTTTGCTAGACATAGTTTTTTTCCGCTGAAATCGTAAAATATTGAGAAAGTTTAAGTGGTCACCTGTGTTATTTAGATTGTGCTTGTTTTATAATAAATAACTTTAATCTAAGGTAGACATACTCACAAGCTTTCGCATTTTATAATATTTTGTAGGATCAACCTGTAATATAAATTAGTAAGAAAATTATGTTAGAAACAAGCGAGAGATATATCAATTTTACTATCAAGTGTTTATTTATCACCAATTTATATCT
The DNA here is from genome assembly GCA_037349165.1 of Choristoneura rosaceana. Classification (NCBI taxonomy): domain Eukaryota; kingdom Metazoa; phylum Arthropoda; class Insecta; order Lepidoptera; family Tortricidae; genus Choristoneura; species Choristoneura rosaceana. Next base: position 4,849,560 of record JAZBNJ010000007.1, read on the forward strand.
AAATGCATCAAATTATGCAAATCGTAAACATTATAAAAAATTGGTACTAACAGAAAATAATAAAATCCTTCTAAATTTTAATGCTCATAAAACTATATTTATGACATCCTATAACGATAAACTGCTAAATAGACATATCACTTGACGCTGCTCCTTTTATATGATAGTTTTTTATGGCTTTCTTTATGGCAAACTACACCTAAATACTATCAAGTATAAAAATAGTCGCATAGATAAATTAATCAAAAGAGTGAAAAAAGAATTTGGTAAAAAAAATCAATATAGCACAGGTTCACAGTTCACAGCATCCGTTTAGTTATCATTTAAAATAACACAGATTGGCGAATGGCAAAATCAAAAATTTAAGCAGGACTGGACTTAAAGCAGCGAGTAATTATCACCGGTACCGAAATTATACCAGGAGAATTAGTGTTTGATGAATTCGGCCATCATTATTGGCTGGCATAGACAGTCGGGTGAACTTAAGCCTCTTATAAAGAAGTAGAAAAAATATATTAACAGCAAGAGCCACGAGTTGACACATTACGGGACTGATAATTGAATCTGATGCCGTCTCTTTTTATCCGAACAAAACGTACAGAGATATCTGTGATGCCAGATATCTATCACAAAATGTATCAATAAAGTAAAAGAGGCCCTAAATGTTTAATCCTTGCGTGGCTTAGTGGATAAAAGTCTTGTTTTCCGTACGGAAATGTATACCTAATCATATTTAATTCTAACAATAAGTATAATTTACCGATATATCACGATTGGATAGCTTAGTAGCAGAAGTTAGAGACAAATCACTATGTTTTTAACGTTGATCAGTCTTGTATTACCACTCTATGGACTTCTTCATCTATTGAGGATACGCAAGTAAATACGTGATCTGAGTAAAATAATAAACTTCCAAAATAAAGATCACTAGCTTTTGTTTACTAATTCGCCTGCATTAGGACGACATTGCAGATATACCACGCGCCATATAAATAAAAGATAAGATCACGACATCAAGCGACGTTTCTATTGGCTGCACAAGACGCGATCTGTAGATCCTCGCTAGATGGCGCTGCAGAGGTCTGAACATAATGGATTAAATAAAGTTTACAAATAGTAGATTGTACAACTAGAGCATAAAACGAGCCATTTTACCCGAGACGTTCATATAGCCACCCGAGCCGGTACGGCGAGGGTGGATAGACACGTCGAGGGGAAAATGGGTTTAATGCTCGAGTTTTACACTCTGCTTTTCACTTCGATGGCGAGGAAATGGAATAGGAACAGTGGAAACAATGATTCACTTTCTATGTACCTTTTATTTTTTATGCTTTATTATAATAATTCCATTATTTTAATTTTACTGATTTATTATGATTGATTAGACTGATTTTTAGTTTTATATAAATTAAAAATTATTTAAAAAATATATTCAAACTTTTTGTTTGTTGCTGTTGACACCTGATTATCTTGGACTTGAGTTGGTATTAGACGAAGATTTTATTTTATGCATGTCGCCTAGATACAGCATAAACACGAATTTTACGAGCATGAGAAGTGGAAAATATTTTTTCTTTTATAATTAATTATTGGCCGGTTTTTGACTATATTTTTTACGGCCTTCCTTTTTAACAAATATATAAAATAATGTAATTGCAGATATCAAAAGGTATTTTTTAAAGCTTACAGGAATAATTCCAAAGAGAAAAAAGCAGCTAAACGCGTGAAAATCGCGAAGATAATCCCTAATTCAGTCTCTGATAGAATTATTGCACGCGAAAGAATTGCTTGGAAACAAGCCAACAGAACACTACTCAAATGACACTGTAAATCCAATTGTAATCCCACGCCATTAAGTCTAAAATTTACTGAATTTTACACACTGGGTATTCCATAAGGAAATAATTTGAAATAAACCGTTGAAGAAATGAAGAAGGTTGAAACTTGGTTGGACAAGCAGTGGCTGTAATTAGTAGAGAAAAAAGTTTTCACACTGAAAATAAGCAAGGGCTGAGTTTAAAAATAAAGCGAATGGAATAAGTTGGCGTGTTTCAAATTTAAAGTTGAAGTTGGAAGGAAACAAAAATTACAGTTGCCTGGATATTTTTCTTGAGAAATTGTCTCTGTGTTTACCTAATCCATACTAATAATTATAACGTTGACGTTCACGTTGAAACAGAGCGACGGATCGACGTAATTTTTGGCTTAGATAGTTTATGAGCCAGAGAGTGACGTAGGCTACTTTTTATCCTGTAAAAATGTACAGTTCCCGAGGGAACAGCGCACGATAATCGAATCCCACGCAGGCGAAGCCGCGGGCCAAATGAATTATAGGGGTACGTTCAGTGTACAGTCGACGTCAAAGATATCTTTACATTTTCAGTACCGTATCACTGTGTGCCATTTGAAAATTTTATACAAAAGTTTAAACTTGAGTACCAAGTGAATTGTAAAGATATCTTTGACTTTAACAGTGCGTAGTTCTACGTTCGTACGTTCACTTCGATTGAGTCAGATAAAACGCGATTGTATTTCTAAAGTCGTCACTATTGTCATCCGAAAAATATTCTATGTCCATATTCCAAAGTACACCAGAATAACTCTTACCAAGAGAAACCAGCGAGCAATGGAAATAGCTACAGTTTCTCTACGCCGAAAAGTCTAGGGCATCGAATCAGAAATGAGGATACGCAGAAGAATAAGGGTCACTGAAGTAACCAAGCAAATTAGCTAATTTAAGTAGCTATGGGTGGAGATATTGCACAGAGAACCGATCTGGCTGTTGGGGTCGAAAAGTTCTCGAATAGAGACCGTGGATCAGCAAGCGCAGCGTTGGAAGTCCATAAACGAAATGAAGGATAACCTGGTTAAAGCCGCGGGTTCTCGGTGCAGTCTTAAATTCAAATTATGGCCAAGAGTGCACCAAAATCTACTTATTAAACCCAGCTTCAAGTGCTTCAAATGCTATTCATAGAAATTCAAGGGCCGATGTGTAATGGCTACAATGCACAAATGTCTGACCAAAATAAACTAAATGCATACGGAGTGCTTTCGGTACAAAATGCAACAAGCTAACAGACGGAATAACATCGGCTATTAGTATCTTGTACGACTTAAAATTAGATATAGACCTGGTGGGCTACTACGAAAATCAAAGTTCGTATCGTACGGTCCCTTTTACTCTTGTGTTCCCGCAACTCTCACGATGTCATCAGTCCACCTGGTGGGAGGTCTGCCAACGCTTCGTCTTCCGGTTCGTGGTCGCCACAAGGACTTTCTTTTCCAACGGTTATCTGTTGCGATGTGGCCCGTCCATTTCCACTTCGACTTGCATATTTTTCCAGCTATGTAGTATCGTATTGTGTATGTTCTTTAGTCAATTAAAAATTATGAAGATACTAGCTTTTGCCCGCGGCTTCGCCCGCATGGAATTCGGTTATCGCGTGCTGTTCCCTCGGGAACTGTGAATTTTTCCGGGATAAGAAGTAGCCTATGTCACTCTTTGGCCCATAAACTATCTCAATGCCAAAATCACGTCGATCCATCGCTACGTTTCGACGAGAAAGACGGACTAACACACAAACACATATACTTTCGCATTTATACTAACCCATGCAACTACCTAATTGAATTATAATGTATAACTCTACATAAAATACACGAAATCAACAGTTTACAAGAGAAAGAGTTGTACAAAAGTAAATTTACTTACTTATCCCTCATTTCCTAGAAAATAATGACCACGACTCTGTCAAGAGTGAAACGACAAAGAAGAAGATCCCACAATGCGATTTCGAGAAACAATAAAATATATTTTTGAAAATAAGATGTGCAACGAGTAGTATAGCGTCTGGGAGCCAGTCTAAAATAAATCATCGCATAAAATATCTCTGAAACTTCAAATGGACTCTTAATCCCGAACGTAACTTTACCGTTAAGTCCAGCAATAAGTTCCCAAAATAGAACTGTGCGGAACTGAACTCAACTCATAACTGTCAAAGGCACATGCTAAACTTTGTTTTTTCCCTTTCACCTAAAGTTTTCTGTTGACGATGCCTTTTTTACATTATAAATTTGGGTTTGGTTTTTTTTACCAAGAAAGTTGACAAAGTCTGAATTTTAGTGAATTAAAAAATTTATGTCATGGTTAAGTTACAGAAATACGTTACTTTAACACCCCTTAAAAATGCCTGGCTGCCGCATACTGTATAAACGCCCAGCTGTTTATTTTCAAGTCACTTCATTAAATTTTTCACAACGTAAATACCTAGGTAAATCTTGCTAAGGGCTAAAGGCTAGCTAAAACAATAATTATAGCTTTAACACACCTACTTTTCTAAAGGTCATACCTTTGTTGCGTATTTCTAGTACAAGATGTTTGCGTTGGTGTTAGAAATCTAGTCGTACTGGTGTCTAGATTCTAGAAAGTAGTTGTTTATCCATTAATTTCCTCAGAGACCTAACTGGCTTGTGCCTAGTTGTGGTGCATCTATTTACGTTACTGCGATCCAGTACACTGGACCACATCGGACCTTACGGTCAAAGTATAGGGTTTCATTTTGGTTACGCCAATTTGAAGTTGGACGTGGAATCTTGCGTTGTAGTGCGCGAAACCAACGTCAAGGATTAATTGGTTTCGGGTTTGATATAAATATAAAGAAATGTATATCTGTTTCTACGGTAGGCGAAAAAACAAACATTGAAAAAGTATACATCCATACTAATATTATAAATGCGAAAATATTATGATTGTCCGTCTTTTATGTCGAAACCGAGCGACGGATCGACGTCATTTTTGGTGCCTACATATCATCATCATCATCATGTCAGCCGAAAGACGTCCACTGCTGGACATAGCGCCTCCCCCAAGGCTCTCCATTCAAACCGGTCTTGTGCTTTTCGCATCCACCGCGATCCTGCGATTTTTGCCAGGTCGTCGCTCCATCTTGTACACATAAGTACCTTTAAATGTCATTGGTAGCACTTATAGTACTATAGGGTTTTGCAATAGTCAGCCCTGTGTATCTAAACATCCAAACCTCCAAACATCTTCACAAACTTTCACATTTATAATGGCCCTCCTAATCCGAAAGGCTCCATCTAGAAAGAAAAGTTTTTATGTCATTTGTTTACACCATGTGATGCAGAATGTTTTAAGCTACACAATAGTGTTAATAACTCAAAAGTGATTTTTTTGAGATAGCGCCTTTTGGCTTAGGAGGGCAGAATATTAGTAGGATATAGGATAATCTAACAGGTAGAGAATACTATTTTTTACCCAGAAAAGTACTCAATTTAGGTACTGAAAGTGGAAGAATAATAGGAGGCGACTATACAAAATTAACCCATTAGATACCTACTGCAAGGATACTGCTTCATAATTGCTTAATGCTTGCTAATTGCAAGCTGGACTTAATTAAATCGAGCTAGCAATAGCTAGGGGGCTACTACGAAGCTCGAAAATCGGAGTTCGTATAGTACCGTCCCTCTCACTCTTGTATTAAATAATATTAGCGGAAACGGGACAGCAAGATACGAAGTTCGAAATTCGCACTTCGTAATATCCTGTATTAGCTGCAAATATTCAAAGAATCCAGCAAGGAGAGCCGGGATTATGCCCGTCCGGTGCCAAAGCCGGTAATTGCGAGTATAAGATACGAAGAACGTATAACAAAACACGTGTGCATAAAACGAGCTATTTCACCCGAGGCGAGGATTATAGTGAAGCCGAGAGTGAAATGAGTTATCAAGTTATACACTGTGTTTTGCATTTCGACTGCGAGAGCAGTAAACAGCATTGGGGGACACGTGGTGACACAATGAATGTTCATTTATTTTATTATTATTGTGTAGCATTTATTTTTATGTATTTTGTATTGATTCATTGATTGATTAGAACTTTATTTTCACCATAGGTAACACAAAAAACACAATATCGAACTATACATAAGTAGGTATTAATAAAGTTAAGACTAACCTAATAGCCTACCTAAACCTAAAAACAGAAATAAAACAAAAATCTTAAAACACGCGCTTTAGTGGATACCATGTGCTATGGGAAAAAAGGCTATTGCTATGTAAACTTATACTATAACTATCGTATCCCTGCTTGGGATGATGATGATTGCTATGTAAACTATAGTGTTAAGTATCTAGTTTTGATGATTTATTACTTAAAACACCAATTATAAAAAAACGAGTCAATGCAGGTGGGATTGTGTGATTTGTGTGTGTTCTTACGGTGTGGAGGTGAAGGAACTGAATTAAGACACATTTGTTGTATAGTCACAAGGTCACGGGTGAGCAAAATAATTGTTTGTAGTTCAATCCTCTTTGATAGAATTCTTTACAAAGCAGAAATATCTTCTCGAAATGCTTTTTCACGGAGAAAATTCCGAACACAATAGCTCAATCCTACAATAGCTGAGAAGGCGAAAATATCATTATTATTAATGTTTAATTGCCTCAGTAACAATGTTGCTGTTGTTTCTCTTAGAAGACTGTACGAGTTTGTTAATTACATTTTCTCATATAAATTTCAAAGCTAAATTGTCTCAACGAGATAGAGATAAAATAAATTGTGTGTGATGATTTGCGACTTGGCAAGATATAGACTGAAACGACTAGAAAGTGGTATGTCGAGCACACATTCTACACTTTTGTTTAACGACTTCCTTAAATTTCAGCCAAAGGCTTTTACTTACTGAAATTTATCAATATAATTAGGTTTAAAATTTGGTAAGAATAATTTAATAAAATGACATTTAATAATGATATTCAAAGAGGTAAAGCGGGCTGCGTTCTAGGGTCCATGCCAGCGACATCACTTGACGACGTGTTTGCCTTATAAAATAATGATAAATTTAAGTTAGTTAATAATGATACATTAATAATATTGTAAATCTGTCTTCCAGGTTTGTAGTTTATTAATAAAGCACTAAGTAATTAAAAAAAAAAATGATATTACCAATAAAGGAGTATGAGTATAACCTAACCAACAAAAACTTTGAAAACCCCGACTTTGTCACTTCAAAGGTCAATATTTCAAAAACGGCTGCACCGATTTGAATTTAGCATGTCTAACAACCATCGCTAAAAAACTTTTTCTCTGAAACCATTTATTTATCAGAATTGTTATAAAACAAACCTAACCTAACCTATAGAGTTCTACAGGATGGCCATTTAAAAAATTATGAAAAATGTACGGTTTCAGTGGGAAAAAAAAATTATGACTAACAATAATTATGACAAACATTACACTATGACTTATACGATTATGGCAGTCGAAAGGATCCCTTATAGTAGCTAGACTTTAAGTCAATCTAACACTGGAATTCAAGATTTGACTTAATCTTATAAACAAACATTGTATATTAAATAAAAGCTCAAGAGATTTGACAATACAATACAATACAATACAAAGACTCTTTATTGTACACCAGAAATAGTAAGTGATACAGAAAACAAATACACAGAGAAAAAATTACACGGTAAGCAATAGGCGGCCTTATCGCTTAAGACGCTTACGCTTTGACGTAAGTAAATAAAAGTTAAAAAGATTTTTTCTAAATCAACTCTCTATTTTTATTTTAAGTTTATCTATTTAGGTTTGGTAGTTGTAAATATAAGCATTATAAGCACCTTTCATGTTTACTAAATTAAATTGTAAAAATACTTATAATATAAGAAAAAGTCGGACGACAAGGAAAAAGAAAGTTTATTAATAAATCTTGTTTTAAAAAATAACCAGTTACAGTACCAAATAAAAACCAATCTGACTTTTTACATTGACGCTTTCACAGTAAAATGTTTTGATAAAGTATACCTGAAGCTATTCATACGAAATATCTTGATCTTGAAAAGAAACTCGCGACAAAAAGAGTCAGTAACGTATTACGAAACCCTTTCCTGTAATTTAGCGTCTCGCTCAGAGTCGAGTGCATTCTGTAAGGAGAGAAGGATACGGGTATGCACTTGAATTTGTCTGAAGTTAAGCCCTACTATAATGCCGTTAAATTTCAGGATCAGCTTTAGAATTAGTTAGGAATAAACTGCTAAGTATACAAAATAACATTTAAAAAATTTACAAACATTGGAACATAGAACCTCCTCCTTTTTTTGATGTCGGTTAATGAAATGAGTATTTTAGATGATGGAAATGTTACATAAGTTAACCAGGTACAACATATTAGATAGTGTGTCAGACCAAAATTTAAAAAAAACCGGCCAAGAGCGTGTCGGACACGCCCGAAATAGCTTAGAGTTCCGTAGCCATTAGGTACGAAAAAATTAAGTAATATTTTTTCTAAGGATTTCGTATTTTGTACGGAATATTCCAAGTTTACGTTTATTTTATACCTGGCTACTATTTACTCTTAAACTACTACTAATTTTCTCAAGAAAACTTAACCATTATAGTTTTCCTCGTAAGTTTGATATACTTACTACCATCCTGAATTTTTTCAAATTTATTAAGACACCGGTTTAGATTTCAGAGGGGGGGGGGACGCTCGATTTTAATGAAAATTAACACTTTAATGTTGAATATTTTGCAAACAAATCACTCACTCACTCGCCGTACCAGCTCGGGTGGCTATATGAACGTCTTGGGTAGAATGACTCGTTTTTATGCTGTCGTTGTACAATCTACTATTCTACACAAGACAGTACTTTTACTATTCATCTATTCTTATCCAATTTCCTGGTTATCCTAAAGTAGAAATTTTAAAGTGAAAATTTGCGACTTTCTAAAAACCATGGTAGCGCTTAAAATTTTCCTTCCGATTTCTATAAAAGTTGCAGTGGAATTGCCGTCTTTCGGAATCGTTCCAGATGATTTATTTATATTTCCAGCACATCATATTATGGTGCAGAGAGATGTTTATGTTCTACGGGAAGCTAGGTTTTGAGAATTTATTTTGCTTTCACAGTCCGGACAAACGTTACAGAATGTCAAAAGGAAGTGGTTTATTTAACCATCTTTCAGTTTGTGAAGAGAGATACTCGTAGTATAGATAGCGCAGTTAGTGCCGCAGATAAATACGACGTCGGGGACGGCGACTCATTGGGGTCACGCCGTTTTGACACCTAATTAGTTTTAAGTATTATCCATACATATATTATAAATGCGAAAGTGTGTTTGTGTGTTAGTGTGTTTGTATGTTTGTGTGTTTATCCGTCTTAACGGAGCGACGGATTGACTCGATTTTGGCATAGAGATAGTAGCTTATGGGCCTGAGAATGACATAAGCTACTTTTTATCCCGGAAACATGCACAGTTCGGAGGGAACAGCGCGCGATAACCGAATATCACGCGGGCGGAGCCGCTTGCAAAATATAGTTAATTATAAATATGTATGTTAGTCTGTAAGGTATTCATTGTATGGGCCAAGTTGCCCGATACAAATGAATTTATTATTATTATTATTTAGTATTTACCTGTTTTAGAGTTTACTGATTGATAATGATAATGCTATAACGAAAGAAAGAATGAAAATACTTTTATTCACAGCAACACAAGACACAACAATATCACAAATAGACAATACGAAAGACAAGGATAGAGTCGTGTCATTTCGGTTGCGTCTTGGGCACTGGCTCAGCATAATGCTGATGAGCACCAGCACCAGCACCATACCTATAATATTTTTCGTCACATTTGCAAGTAAAATTGTATATCTGTAAAAGAAAAACTAATATTTTTCAAAAATTACCGATACTCTTGGCTATGCACGCAGCGTAGCGCAGCCCAGCGTAGCGCTCTTGAGACGTCACAGTTGGTTTTCATACAGATTGAGGTGTTTGCGTTATCTAGTGTAATCTATATCTGTGCTTTCGCCTAAAGATGAACCTGCTAGTAAATTAAATGAATTTTCTTTGTTACAGATCTCTGAAGAAACCTAACACATGGCATATGGCTGCATCGCTTGAAGCATGTGTCAAAATAACACACCCCATGGGTATAAAAAACTATACAACAGTGAGATAGCAATGTGTGCACGCAATGTAAGAGAAACAAGAGACACTCGCCGAGTTACGAGTAGATGTGCTAATCCATTGTTCCTCTTGTTGAGGATAAGGGTTAGAGTGAACGTGGTGATGCAGCAATGGACATTGTTCTGCTTGCTGCTAGGTTGTGTGTGTGCGTACAAGGAGCAGAAGTTTGCGATCGAGCCGCAGGATCAGGTCTGTATTTTATAATCCATACTATAATATTATCAATGCGAAAGTGTGTTTGTGGGTTTGTCCGTCTTTCACGCCGTAACGGAGCGACGGATTGACGTGATTTTTGGCATAGAAATAGTTTATGGACCCGAGAGTGACATAGGCTACTTTTTATCCCGAAAAAAATGCACAGTTCCCGACGGAACAGCGCGCTATAACCGAATACCACGCGGGCGGAGCCGCGGGCAAAAGCTAGTATACATATAAATAAGTTCATTTAATACCTAAATTTAAACTGCCATATCGTCACTACTTTGAAAAAATCTTGTATCTAAAATCAATATGTCAACAAAATCGAACCTTGACATAATAGTTCATGGAAATCGTACCGAAAAAGAAGTGTTGCCTTGCATCAAATGAGGTAGTTCTAATTTTTATATGAGTTGGTAGTGGTGAATTTGGTTATGTCAAATCCAAGTTTTCCACCTCGAAAGCCTTCCGGATCATTGTCAAATACTTGAAAATTCATTAAAATTTTGTACTTTTTTCCGTTTTTGTCAATTTTTACCACCAAAGACTTACGTTACGGCCAAAGTCACTAAAGACAATTTTAAGTAGACTAAATTTCCAATCAAATGAGACTAATTTTATTTCGATAGTTCAAATAATTTCTATGATATAGCTATTCAAAAGTTTGCGAAAATTACAAAAAATTTAATAATACAGTTTTTTTTAGTTTTCGACCATTTTTACCCCTAAAGAGTGGGCTTATGCGAAAAGTTTCTATGCAGGTATTAAAGTCCATTTAATTCCCAACAAAATGAGATCAACTATGTCAACTTACACTTGATAGTTCCTGAGACACAGTTGTTTAAAGTAGTTCAGATAAGTAAACAATTATGTACTATAAGGGTTTACAAAATCAAGTACGTCCTGTTAGTGAAATAATTATAATTACTTATATTGCTTATTTCACTAACAGAGTGTACTTCATTTTGCAAACCCTTCTATACTCCATTTAATTTAAGATTTGAATTAACGGTCAAAGTGTAACACGCGTTTCTCGGTATTTCGAACACAAATCGACTAAAACACCTACATGTACATTTATTAGCGGTATTTTTTATATTTTTACTATAGAAGTTAACACAATTTTAAATACTTTCATTATTTCATTTAAAAACGTGTGCAAATTTCACCGTTAAGTTTCAAATGTTAAAAATAAATGGAGTACAGTAAATACTTGTTTACTTACCTCAACCACTTTGAACAGCTGTGTCTCAGGAACTCTCAGGTCTAAGTTGACATAGTTGATCTCATTTTGTTGGGAATTTAATGGACTTGAATACCTGCATAGTAACTTTTCGCATAAGCCCACTCTTTAGGGGTAAAAATGGTCGAAAACTAAAAAAAACTGTAATATTTCCTTTATTTGGAAATTGCGCAAACTGTTCAATAGCCGTATCATAGCGGTATTTATTATATGTTTATTATAGAAATTAACAACATTTTATGTAGTTTTATTGTTTCATTTAAAAAGGTGAGCAAATATCACCGTTCAGTTTCAAATGTTAAAATAAATGGAGTATAGTATATAATTGCTTGCTTGCCTCAACCACTTTGAACAGCTGTGTCTCGGGAACTCTCAGGTCTAAGTTGACAAAATTGGTCACATTTTGTTAATAATTTAGTGGACTTTAATAACTTCAAAATAACTTTTCGCATAAGCCCACTTTTTAGGGGTAAAAATTGTTTAAAACTGAAAAAACTGTAATATATCCTTTATTTGGAAATTGCGCACACTGTACAATAGCCGTATCATAGCGGTATTTATTATATATTTAGTATAGAAGTTAACACAATTTTATGTAGTTTCATTCTTTCATTTAAAAACGTGTGCAAATTTCACCGTTCAGCTTCAAATGTTAAAATAAATGGAGTCACAGAGAACATAATATACAGAGACACCACCTAGTACAAGCAAACGGTATCACCCTAATACTGGCTATACAACTGGCTATTTTTCTTTTCTTTATTTTACAATAGAAGGCACCACTGAGAGCACAAATAACACGATACCTATATGCCATCTAGCGAGACACTAATGATACGGGTGTCGCTTGTTAGCCCAATCTATAGCTTGACTAGGACATGACAGGGTTGGTAGATGGCGCTACGTTATATAACCTACTCACGGCCGCTGGTCAGTGCGTAAGCAATCGAGGTTTCGTAGATCCAAACCTATTCGTAATCTGCTGAAAACGCTGTCAGCCATATTAGTTTATAGATTATCTACAGCTTAGGGCTATACTACGAAACTCGAAGTTCGTATCGTACCGTCCCTCTCGCTCTCGTATTAAATAGTTTAAGTGTCAGAGGGACCGCACGACACGAACTTCAAGTTTCGTAGTAGAGTAGTGACGATATGTAGTTTTAATTTTTTTTTTATTCGACTGGAAGGCAAACGAACAAGTGGGTCTCCTGGTGGTAAGAGATCACCGACGCCCGTAAACATCTGCAACATCAGGGGTATTGCAGATGCGTTGCCAACCTAGAGGCCTAAGTTGGAATACCTCAAGTGCCAGTAATTTCACCGGCTGTCTTACTCTCCGCGCCGAAACACAACAGTGCAAGCACTGCTGCTTCACGGCAGGATTAGCGAGCAAGATGGTGGTAGCAATCCGGGCGGACCTTGCACAAGGTCCTACCACCTGCTATTATGCGATTATGCAATTATAGTATATGTGTTGTGTAGTGTATATACTTGGTTTGGTGTTTTTCAAAATCCTCTAATATCTCAGAAACGGTGCGTCCTAGCTCAAAAATAGGCAAATTTTCAACCCCCCTCCCATTCCCACCCCACTACGGGACTACCCCGGACCCAACCCCGAAAATTTCATCCCCCCCCCCACTTTTAGCACATTAATCAGCCTAAATCCATTGCGTCATACTAAATGTCAAGTCAAGTCAAGTCACAGCCAGAAGGGCTACTCCGAAACACAACGTTCGAAGTTCGTGTCGTGCGATCCCTCTCGCTCACGTATTAAATAGTATAAGTGTGAGAGAGATCGCACGATACGAACTTCGAACAGTAGGCAGGCTACTCCGAAAATCGAAACTCGAAGTTCGTGTCGTGCGGTCCCTCTGACACTTATACTATTTATTACGAGAGCGAAAGAGACCGCACGACACGAACTTCGTGTTTCGAATTACATAGTAGCCCGCTGCAAGCGCATACCGGTTTTACGACATCTAGCGTTACTTTTGCAAACTACTACGAAAACCTCATAGCTGAAACGTAGTCACATGTAGCCTATACTTTCGTATTCTCAATTTATTATTTATGATGTTTCTTATCTTCAAATTAAGGAGTTGAAATAAAGTTGATGTGAAGTTGTGTTTATAAAATATGCTATTCTTTATTTTAATATCAATATTTCTACTTAATTCGGCTTATTTACATTTTATAATTTACAGATGTTAATGGTAGTGCCATCTATTGCCGTTTTTTAGTACTAAATATATCTTGTATGAGTTGGTAGCCCATGATCATGGAGTATAGTACATAATTGCTTGCTTACCTCAACCACTTTGAACAGCTGTGTCTCAGGAACTCTCAGGTCTAAGTTGACAAAATTAGTCACATTTTGTTAATAATTTAGTGGACTTTAATAACTACAAAGTAACTTTTCGCATAAGTCCACTCTTTAGGGGTAAAAATGGTCGAAAATTAAAAAAAACTGTAATATTTCCTTTTTTTGGAAATTGCGCAAACTTTTCAATAGCCGTATCATAGAAACTATTTGACCTACCAATACCAAATTAGTCTCATTTGATTGGAAATTTAGTCTACTTAAAATTGTCCTTAGTGACTTTGGCCGTAACGTAAGCCTTTGGTGGTAAAAATTGTCAAAAACGGAAAAAACTACTAAATTTTAATGAATTTTCAAGTATTTGACAATGATCCGGAAGGCTTTCGAGGTGGAAAACTTGGATTTGACATAACCAATTCACCACTACCAACTCATATAAAAATTAGAACTACCTCATTTGATGCAAAGTAAAAAGTACCAATTCCATGTACTATAATGTTCATAAAGTTTACTCAGAAAAATTGACTATATTGAGATACGAGTTTTTTCAAAAGTAGTGACGATATCTACTAAAATGCAAGCAAAACCACAATTAAAAGTTTTTTCTCAAATTCTAGACGAAAAGCTTAACCTAAAGTATGGTATAAAAAATAGAGCAAACCGAAGCCAACAACTTCATAAATAATTTAAATCAGCTTTGAGAGCGGATTTTAATTTGAACTGCTTTCGTGAACTGCAGGTGCGGAGTACTTGTCTCAGGAGTTGCCAACGCGTATTTTAACCCCCGATGCAAGAGAGAGAGAGAGAGAGAGAGAGAGAGAGTGAGAGAGAGACCTATTTACACATATTAGATATACAGAAAAACAGATTAGGAAGAATAATAAAAAAAACCATTGAATAGTATAAACTACAAAAGGAGTGTAATAAGTTAAAGGTCAAGCACTTGGAGGTAATATACCTATGGGCAGGTTTGCGTCCAACACAGTGAACGTCCTATACGGCTGATATGATAATGAGTTTGACGCCAATATCTGTCTGTCCGGCTGTGGCATTATTGCTTTTAAACAGATGTAGCGTTTTCGATGCGTTTTTACGTGTTTAATTAAAATTGGTTTAGCCATTTTTGAACTTTGAAATTACGATTAAGTTAAGGTTTTTTATTTTATCTAAGTTGGTGGATAGATCTGTCAGATAACATCACAGGTTATGGCCACATTGGTCATTGTGCTTGTGTTCGCATGTTGTAATGACAGTTTTGTTTTGGTATGGGTTCGAAGTGTTCAAAAAGTAGCAAAAATTATATTAGCCGTAGGAAGTACTGTGGGATAAAAACCTCCCCGAAGACCTCCAATTGCTTCGGTAGGAAGCGGCCTAGATCAACCTTGAACCTGCGGCTTTGATCAGTTCATCCGTCCATCTCGTTAGTGAACGTCCTAAGCTGCACTTGCTGACCTGCGATCTCCATCTCCAACGGCCATCTGTTTTCCGTGCTGTATAACCAACAATTGGCACTCAGACGAATGTAAATGTGAATAAATGAGGACTCCTGTGATAAGTGTTCTATGGTGCAGGTAAACTGCATAAAGCAATAAGAGCTGGAAATTTCAATTAGATCCGGAGTAGCTTTTGATAACTTAATTGCGTGATTACTCCCGTGGTCATGTATTTTGATGAGGTTACTGTAACGAGATGTAGTGCATTTGATGACAAAAATATGTACATGTTTAACGGAAGTTACTTAGTAATAATTGTAGTTCTAATTTTAATATTAAATTAATCGATCTTTAACAATAGACCGATCTGCGATCTGGATCGAGAAAGGTTGGAGAGGCGTATTCCCTACGGTGGGCGAAACAAGAAGAGAACAATAGATTTTAAGTAATCATCATCATCTTGGCCTATATGTCCCAAAGCGGGGCACGGGCCTCCTCTCGAAATGAGAAGGCGGGCCTTCTCACACGGGCCCAACGTGGATTGGTTACGTAGTCAACGTGTGCAGGTTTCCTCAGGATATTTACCTTAACTGTAAAGCTCGCGGTAAATTAGCGAGAATTAAAAATTACAAAAATTAAACGGTTCAACTTACGACTATAAGTCAGAAACGGGAAAAGTTTCGATTTTTTCGAGAGATAATTTTCAGGTGAGTGCGTTCAATACGGTGGCGCTTCCCAACAGTAATATTATTGACGCGTATTAGTCGAGAAACGTGACATGTACAGGAAAGGCAGACAGTCGAACATCTTATCCTCCTGAGGCCCACGTCAAATTTCGATTATTAGAATTTGATTCTTAAAAGTGGTCATTTCATTTTGCTTTGACGTATGTCCTAAGAACTCCACAATGAACGACAACTCGCCACTTGCATCCACTGGTTTCCCGCAACTCTCACGATGTCGTCAGTCCACCTAGAGGGAGGTCTGCCAAGGGTTCGTCTTCCGGTTTGTGGTCGCCACTCGAGGACTTTTCTCCCCCAACGGTTATCTGGTTATTGTGGCGTTCTAAAGGGGGGGCCTTTGTCCAGCAGTGGACGTCTTCCGGCTGATGATGATGATGATGATGTATGTCCTAAATTTAGGACGTCGGGCCCTAAGAGGATAAAGCATTTTTTCCCAAGCTGAAACAGACACGCTTCGCTCGCGCGTTAAATAGTTCCGTATCCAAAAGCTTTGCTCCATGCAAAAACCATCAAAACCCGAAACCCTATTGCGAAAACAAATCACATTCATCTCGTTGTAAAAGCTGAAAGGCTACTACGAAATTCGAAAATCGAAGTTCGTATCATACCGTCCCTCTCACTCTTGTATTTAAATAATAAGCGTCAGTGGGACGGCACGATACGAAGTTCCAATTTTGCATTTCGTAGTAGGCGCTGAATATTTCACATGAATCGTTTTACCAATGGCCGACGTTCCTATCCCGTCCCGAGGCGAGGAATTTTTAATATCCAGGAAAATTCAGAGACTCGTCAACTTCATGTTTTAGTTGCCTACGATAATATTGGTGCTCCCTTTGTATTTGTAACAAATATCTTCAAATAAATAAAAGATCCTGTTATTAAATCGGTCGTGTTATCTTCTGAAATATAGAGTAAGTTTTCGGTTACAAAATACGTTGCAAACGTTCCGCTAGAGGCGCTGTTCGTGATTCCATACTAATTGAGATTTTAACGCGAACGCGATCGAGATGTATTTTGTAACCGAAAACTTACACTAAGGGTATACTTAGTAAGTAGTAGGAGAAGCCGAGGTGGCCTAGTGGTTTGACCTATCGCCTCTCAAGCAGAGGGTCGTGGGTTCAAGCCCCGGCTCGCACCTCTGAGTTTTTCGGAATTCATGTGCGGAGTTACATTTGAAAATTACCACGAGCTTTGCGGTGAAGGAAAACATGGTGAGGAAACCTGCACAAACCGGCGAAGCAAATCAATGGTGCGTGTGAAGTTCCCAATCCGCACTGGGACCGCGTGGGAACTATGGCGATGAGAACCTAGAGGCGTGAGATGGAATACCTCAAGTGCCAGTAATTTCACCGGCTGTCTTACTCCCCACGCCGAAACACAACAGCGCAAGCACTGCTTCACCGCAGGATTAGCGAGCAAGATGGTGGTAGCAATCCGGGTGGACCTTGCACAAGGTCCTACCACCTGCTATTACTAATGCTAGCTTGAGGACTTTTCTGCCCCAATGGTTATCTTTACATAGTATAATGATATCGCGAAATTGCAATTCAACTTGTTTGTTAGAAGTTGCAGATAATACAGGATAAGTATTTTATAAAGCTGGGATTGCATCTGACATTCTTACAACGGTATTTAAGTTAGTTTTGCCTTGCAGCGTAACCTAAATGAAAAATAAAGTGTTCTACCATTTCTAGTTACTGTTCTTTTAATTTCTACGAAGAGTCTATGCAGTTATTCTGATTGTTTCAAATGAATAACAATGTTATGGTATTCGATTATATTGTATGAAGAAACAAATATTTATTCAACCCTTTTCTGTGAATATTATCGTGATAAAAAATAGTACTCAATTTTTCTTTTGAAATGGTTTGTGGTTAAGAATTTTATATTGAGTAATACACACAAAACCGATCGTCAAAATAATACGTATTTTGACCTGAAAACGATATTTAATTTATTACTAGCGATACAAGAGCAATAAAACGAGCTAGTGGGCATCCATACTAATATTATAAATGCGAAAGTGTGTTTGTATGTTTGTGTGTTTGTCCGTCTTTCACGCCGTAACGGAGCGACGGATCGACGTGATTTTTGGCATAGAGATAGTTTATGAGCCCGAGAGTGCCATAGGCTACTTTTTATCCCGGAAAAATGCATAGTTCCCGAGGGAACATTGCAGCGCGCGATAACCGAATACCACGCGGGCGGAGCCGCGAGCAAAAGCTAGTAGCCTT
The DNA here is from genome assembly GCA_037349165.1 of Choristoneura rosaceana. NCBI lineage: Eukaryota > Metazoa > Arthropoda > Insecta > Lepidoptera > Tortricidae > Choristoneura > Choristoneura rosaceana. Next base: position 4,867,727 of record JAZBNJ010000007.1, read on the forward strand.
ATACTTTTCGATACAAAGAATATATTTTTGCCTGACACGTTACTATTACCGTCACGGTATGATACGGTGTCATGTAGAGACATTTTAACTTAATTTAACTTACTTCTTTTGTATACAGAGTGCGGTGGTAGGTTCAAGAGTGACACTTCCCTGCCGAGTGGTGAACAAAGTCGGCCAACTGCAGTGGACGAAGGACGACTTCGGCCTCGGCACGCACCGCCATCTAGCGGGGTACGACAGATACAATATGGTGGGGAGCGATGAGGAGGGTGAGTTATTTGATTTACTGTCATTCAGTGCGAATTGAAAATAGAATCAAAATTTTAAAGCAAACGCCCTATACGTATTTGTATCATCAGCATCATCATATCAGTCGAAAGATGTCCACTGCTGGAAATAGGCCTTCCCCAAGGCACTCCACTCAGACCGGTTTTTTTAACCAGGTTGTCGCTCCATCTTGTTCTAACATGTCTGCCTCTAGGCAGACAACTCGTCTCCCGGTCCGCGGACGCCATTCGAGAACCTTCTGTTCTGATCCCAGCGGCCATCAGTTCTGCGAGCAATGTGCCCCGCCCACTGCAACTTCAGTTTCGCAATTCTTCGTTTGCCTCAAGCACCACTGAATTAATTACTCCTTACAGGTGACTTCTCCTTGGACATCAGAGAAGTGACACTGGAAGACGACGGTCTCTACCAGTGCCAAGTCAGTTCGGGACCTTCAGGTCAGTAAAATTTAACGAAGCATCCAATGGGACATAGGGCATAGCAATTTGTAAAATGTGAATCAAAAAGAAAACTAAACGAGGCGGGCGGCGCATTTGAATCTTGGCGCAGACATCGGGGAATTTGCATCGCGCTAATTCGCTCTTGAGACGTCACAGTAGATATAAAAAAGTGACACGTTTGGCTTACATACAGATTGAGGTGTTTGCGTTATCTAGTGTAATCTATATCTGTGAAGTGAAGATGTTTGAAGATTTGAATGTTTGGATGTTTGTTACTCAATAACGTCTTAACCGGTAAACCGATTTAGATGACATTCGATACACAGATGGTTTGAGTCCCAGGGGAGGACATAGGATAGTTTTTATCCCGGTAAATTTCATAACCGCGGAATAGCGATAAAACGAATACTACGCGGACGGAGTTACGGGAAACAGCTAGTAATAGATCAACGCTTGGTTCATGCATGATAAACACATTTCTGATAGAAACGCAGCCTAAACCATCTCCATGCCAGATTTTATGGTGATTAGTGAAAGCTTAACAAACAAAATAGCCCGCGTGGTATTCGGTTATCGCGCGCTGTTCCATCGGGAACTGTGCATTTTTCCGGTATAAAAAGTAGCCTATGTCACTCTCGGGCTCACAAATTATTTCTATGCCAAAAATCACGTCGATCCGTCGCTCCGTTACGGCGTGAAAGACGGACAAACACACAAATATACAAATATACTTTCGCATTTATAATATTAGTATGTATTTTAACTATAACACTAGTTAGAACTATAAAATGAATTAGAGCTTTAACATTAGATAGAACTATAACATTAGTAAGAACTATAGCATTAATCAGTACTATAAAACTAGTTAAATGATAAATACTCGTACAAAGCAAGACTGTACCCAGCCTTTGTACCTTTGTGGACTAGTTCCGCCGATGCGCCCCAGCTCATGTTATGATTATGCGGACAAACTTTGTTTGTATACCGTCCAGTTTTCCAATATGTACCTACAAAGTTAGCGGTTCAAAAATAACACCGACACTGTCTGTTATGATTTAAAAAAGGTTTTCTCTTGACAGTAGGATCTATTTTAAAAGTGTATACGTCTATTATAGCTGCGCTCGCGTGAACTATGCAATTTTTTGGTATAAAAATATCCTACGTCTCAAATATTTCTATGCTATATTTCATCTATAGGTACTGCTTCAGTGGTTTAAACGTGAGCAGGTGACAGATAATCATTGCCTTTTTTCAACTTAACGTGAAGTATCAAGATGAAAAACTGCAACCTAACCTGCAAGTTTGAAATCAGTTAAATCCAGGATGTCCCTGACCATAACTTTATTAAATACCTGTAAATTAAGTCGTCCATAAACGGCATGAAACCGTGATCATAATCTTAACGGTGCAACAAATCATAATTTCTATTACGGCACATCTTTACCACACCAATGCACCTTGAGCCTTATTGAATGATACAAGTATGCAGGGGATAACCATGTCGTCAACGTATCGGGAAATATAGACCGCAAGTCTAAGACCGGTTGCATACGGCGAGTTTTAGCAGCGGCAGCAACGCGATACAGTATCACTGCAGTCACTAATCGCATCTTTACGCACGCACGACTTCAAGTAGCGATATCTATTGAAGGCGATACAGTCTTAATGTAATATTATATTAATAGTCTCAATGTAAGGACAACCGAGTGATAATCACGATACAGCGGGGCTACTACAAAATTCGAAAATCGATGTTCGTGTCGTTCCGTCCCTCTGACACTTATGCTTTTAATACGAGAGTCAAAGGGACGGTACGATACGATTTTCGAATTACACAAGGGGCTCTTAGTATCGATGCAAACAGGATACAGCCAAGACGCAATACGCTCCCAGTCAATTTGTCGCAATACTCAAGCGTGTTTGCGTTGATTCACACTTGCGAATGTATCGATTTAACAGCCCGTTCGCATTGGTACAGCTGACGGCATAAAAGTATGACACTGTCCGTTAAATGCGCATGTAAAAGTCGCGCAAACCAATCAGCATTAGGAAATAAAGATAATATATGCTCTTCAATATAGTTTGATACAGAAATGGAGATAGGCAGGGTTGAAAGTTATGTGTCATTGCTGTTAAAAATAAATTATTTTCTTTCTTTCTTTCTTTCTAAAGTAATCCATACTATCCATACTAATATTATAAATGCGAAAGTGTGGGTGTTTGTATGTTTGGGTGTTTGTCCGTCTTTCACGCCGTAACGGAGCGACGGATCGTCGTGATTTTTGGCATAGAGATAGTTTATGCGCCCGAGAGTGACATAAGCTAATTTTTATCAACTGCAACAGACAAATGCACAGTTCCCGAGGGAACAGCGCGCGATAATCGAATACCACGCGGGCGGAGCCGCAGGCAAAAGCTAGTATAAAATGAAGACAAGATGGACTCTCCAAACCACAAAATGGCGTGGCCCAGTTAGAAAAAGAAGTGTTGGAAGGCATTAGAAAAAGATGCATCGATGGCTCCATATAAACAGCAGGAAAAGAATGGTTGGATATTGTTACAGATAAAGAAAAGTGGAAAAGATTGAGGAAGCTTTTTACTACTAATGTAGATAAAAAGCTAAAATACAAGCGTTTGTTTCGCTGTTAAAAGTCGCTGTGTGTAGGCGGCCTAAGAGATATGTCAAGTGAAATGATAGTATTATGATTCCTTCTAACCATATTTATATGAACCAGTTGGATTCCATAACTCAGACCACAGACTGAACATGGCGTGTCTTCAATCATAATAATTCTTAGAAAACTACTATCCTGTGAGAAAGATATTAAAAATGTTTTAATTGCTTTTTTGTTTCGTTAGAATAAGATTGAGAAGCAACAAAAAAATTAATTTTGTACATCTTGAGCTTTTTGTTTTTTGTCGTATACCTACAAAGAAAAACTCAGCTGACAAATATTAATATTAACGCATACATAAGCGATTTAATACGTCGTCTAGATAAGACTTATCTATCATCATCATCATCATCAGCCAGAAGACGTTTACTCTTAACAAAAGCCTCTCCTTTCGAACGCTGCACTGAACAAAAACTCGTCATTTTCATCTCATCTATCGGTTGCCTGATTCTCGCGATGTCGTCGGTATACCTAGCGGGAGGCCTGCCAATGCTTCTCTGTCCATCCGTCTCTTCTTCCTCAAACAATAAAGGCCCTCCAAACTTACATATGCTGATTTGAGCCCATTTCGCGACGGTGATACGTAATTTTTAAGTTGTCTTTTTCTACCTTGTGTAACGACTTCACTTTCTTATCTCTCATATTCTATGAGTTATGTCGATGATTTTAGAATTAGATCTTCAGCCAATTTCCGTGTTGCAAAGAAACTCTGAGCATAATTCTTTCCATAACTCGTTGTATAACTCTGAGTTCCATCCCATGATCCCATCTTAGGCCTCTAGGTTGCCAACGCAAATGCAATACCCCTGGTGTTGCAGATGTTTATTGGCGGTAGTGATCTCTTACCATCAGGAGACCCATATGCTCGTTTGTCATCCAGTTAAATAAATAAAAAGTTGATTTTCAAACACTGCGGAATGCCTTATCTCTAGCTCTAGCAGTCATTTATTTCGACATGGCTAAAGATTTAGTTTCGAGTTATAAAAGCGCCAATTCATACCTTATTCTAAATTCAAATTGCAACTATCTCAAAGACAACATTTCCAATTTAAATACTAAACAAAGTATCTTGAACTCGAAATAACTGTTCAAAAAAATCGTGACTTGTTCTAATTCTAGCGAAGTTTCTGAGAAAGACATATTCTTGAAACAGTTGAGAAATCATTTACCACGTCTTTCGATTCGTGTATCATCGTTTGTGGCCGAAGTGGTAATTGTCTCTGTGTGCCTGCTTTTTACAGCTTTATTTGGTTAACATGTGTACACACTATCTGATCAGTAGTTACCAGAACTAAAAAGAGTTTTCTAATTCTCAGCATAAGGTGTATTTTAAGTTGATCACGATCTTTTTTTTTTCAATTCTGTCACAGATCTCTTTACAGCTTCTAAATGCATTTGCTTTTGTTGGTTAGAAATGTCTTTTTACAACCAGATGCTTCGTAAAGTGTGTTAGTGTCGTATTGATTGACATGTTTCTTTAATTAAACACAAAATTAACTATAACTTATTTATACGTTTGTCTGTTTATTTCATAAAAATGATGGAAAACTTACTTCTCTTTTTTGTTAGGTAGTAATCGGATTGACTTGAAAATTGATACGATTATGTAGTTTGGGTGAAAATGCAAGTATATTTAAGTAAACCACAGAGCGTCCGAAAAAAATCTGGATAATAATCATAACATCCATACTAATAATATAAATGCGAAAGTGTGTTTGTGTGTTTTTCCGTCTTTCACGCCGTACAGGAGCGACGGATCGACGTTATTTTTGGCATAGAGATAATTTATGTGCCCGAGAGTGACATAGGCCACTTTTTATCCCGGAAAAATGCACAGTTTCCAAGGGAACAGCGCGCAATAACCGAATACCACGCGGGCGGAGCCGCGGGCAAAAAAAGCTAGTACAATATAATAACTTTTTACTGAACACCAACACATAGTACGCAGTAAGTATAAAAAACACATGTATACAGCGTCTTTTTTTAATACTACCTCAAACTGTAACCAGACGAAGATTTAAGTGATGTGAACCGATATCAAAACAAATTGTTAATTTAAAATTAACTAACAGAGCGTAATTATTTTTTTAAATATTTCTGAGCAGCAATGTAATGCGTACAAGAAGAGAGAAGCGTTCTGTGACAGCTGTCACATCAACAAGTGCAAACGTTTTGAATAAAAACAAAGTAGTATCGCGTAACGGTACATTGCGTGCTAATTAATTTTGTAAGGAAAATAATAAGTCTAAATTTTTTACTAAAACATAATAAAATGTGATTATTAGGGCCTTGACTAACTGCCCTTAAAGTTTGAGGTAGTATTAAAAATACACGCTGTATATAGATTTTTAAAGTAAGCAATAGGCGGCTTCCAAGCAACTTTACAAAAAAAAAACAGAAGTAAGCAATCGAACATAGTAGAATAGAACAGAGTAGAGTGAATAGGCCGTTGAACCAGTGAGATACACCTTTGGCCTCATCTGCACTAACATCAGGTGAGATACATTAGGTGAGGTGAGTGCGTGTCACGATCAGTTTGATGTAAAAAAAAAAAACGCTTTTAGCAGGACTTAACATGTACTTAATAACGTGTGTGTAAAAAAAATCTTTCTGCTTCTTGTTTATACCAAGAGCATGCTCCTCTTCGACGATTTAGTCAACCACTCATACATTATGACCACAGAGAGCTAGTTATTGGTTCATTCTCCCACAGGAGCAAACCCACGAAATATTACTACATTGTATATTTTTCTCTGACTTATTTCCCCACAAGATTCCCCCGTGTTGTAGCCGTAAGGTTTCAACTCATTACTTGTTCCGGCTTCACAGTGATTTCATTAAGTACTGACCCTAGTATTTAATCATTTTGAGGGGTGAAAAGTATAGGGTAGGACAAAGATGCATGTACAAGCTTACTTCCACATTTAAAATATTATTAAAGATGTCACACTTGTTTAACCCTTAGATGCATTATGGTACCAAAAATGATACCGTAGGCTTTTTTAATTTTCTCAAAAAAAGAGACTTAGGTAAGTATTATTTAAATTAGTTTTATTATAATTTATTCTGTTTGCAAGTAGAATACAGTTATAACTACAATTTGCATACAGTATCAAAAATGATAACATAGTGTTAAAAATGAAAATAAAACTTGAACTTTTAAACTAATTTTTTTCAATATTTTTCTCATTATCAAAATGGTGTTTTCTAACAATTTTTCATATTTTCGGTGAAAAATATTAAATCATGCAGATAGGTATTTTCATAATCATGACGCTCAAAAACCTTTCGGACCATCAAAACCAAACCAACCAACCATCACAACCAGAACCATTGAACCAGTGAACCTTTGGCCTCATCTGCATCATCTGATCATAGGGGTCAATGTCAGCTTCATGTACAACAAATGAAATTACTAGTGACCATAGTTTTGGGAACTCAATCCAGCGTGAAAATGCAGCTCTAGCCTTATGGCCACTCTCCGCAGAGACAAAACTTGGGTGAATTGTATTATAAAGTAGGTACATTTCAATAGAATCTGACAATTTTCTACACATTTAAGACACCCTAACGTGGGCACACTAGATTATTATGTCCCTGTTGTTGTAATTATTATCTAAAAGGAATTAAAAAAAATGATAGTCACATCACAAAGCCTTAGGCAGCCCGGTGTTCATATTAGTAGGCTGGAAGTGTCTACAGGATTGTCAGATTCTATTGTAATACAGTTTACAGTATCGTGATTAAGTATATTTTGCTATGTATAAATTAAATGTGATGTGCAATTAATGAATAAATGTTTACAGTTACTTTTAGGATAGTTTTTACTTCAAGATAATGTGTCTGTTTAAATAAATTATCATTGTAAAGCAAAAAAAACTTGATCAATAGGTATGCCAACATTCAACCTATTTTTGTGGTCTCCTACAATCTCCATCGTAAAATTGTTCCGTCTCGCGGATGTTTTTCACCTTTACTCCACAAATTACCTCGATAAGAAGTTCTGGCCAACTTTATTGGCGTATTTAATCTTGACGTTAACTTTCTGGAATTATGAATGCAAGTAGGGACGGGGTTGACTTGAGTTGAAACTCGAGTCGAGTCAATTAGGAACTCACCAAGCGTGAGCGAGGGCAGATTCTTCGAAACTGAATTAATGAATAAATACTATGGGATAACTAACGCTATTAACTTAGTCACAAGCAAACAAAAATAGATACATAAATACCAACATAATTAAACGTCTCAAGCTCCATAATAAACATTCGTATTTTTCATGCATATGTAAGAAAAATACAGATAGACAGACGGACAGATTATATAATCTGTCCCGCCCGAGGATCGAATCCGGGATCTCAGGATTCAGAGTCAGGTTCTCTAACCACTGGTCTATTTGATCAGTATTGTATTAGATAAATTGGTACAAAATCAGATCCCTGGATCATCGATCAAGGAGCAGTACAATTTAAGATCTCCACAAACTAGTCTATAAATCTCTCAACGGTCCAGCAATGCACCTATGAAACCCTTGGTATTGCTCTGCTATGGGTAGCGGAAATTGCTTCTTAGTAGATGACACGCATGCTCGTTTTCCTCTTACAAATATCCTTAAATACAAAAACCATGTCCTGTTTCAGAAAAGTAAACATACCATCACTCAACAACCAGCATTGTTTTCTAGTAGTTTTTTTTTACGAGTCTTATTTGACTCGTAAAAAAAATCGAGTTCCCGAGCGAAGCGAGTGTCTCATCACTAGATCAAAGTTCGCGGTGAAAAAGTTTAGGAGAGGGGTTGTTTCAAATCACCTTATCCAAGATAATGGGTTATTTAGCGGTGATTTTGTCTCTTTGTTTTGCTGAGAATGTAAAGCAGTGAAAAGTGATTTAGTTTTGTTCACTTGCTTCAGTGAAAGCTGGTTAAATATTAGATCACAGACAAGACAATGCCTGCGAAGAATTAGCATATGCTAGAATAAAGAAGAAAGAAAGAAAAATATAACAATATTATTGGGTTCAAATAAAAGACCCAAAGGCGGTCATTGCGGTTGTGAATCGGACACTGGCTCAGCATAATGCTGAAGCGTTAAAAACACCCCAAAAACAACTCCTTTCTTCGGGATAAAAGTGTCCTATTATTTATTCTGGTCTTCTTTTATTTTAAGTTATTTTGTACAAAGTAATTGTTTATTTAAGTGACATGCATGATGGAGTCCAAAGCAAGTTAGATTTGGCATTTTTTTCGATTTTTTACAGATTTTTGAGTTCAATACAACATGAACTGCTAGTTTTTCCACATCCACTTCCACCTTCGCATCTAAACTCAAACAAACTCAAATTGACAACATTTATTGACAGTAAAAACACACTACATCACAACAAAAACACAGTATAAAAATAAATAGGACATAAGATAACAATTAGAGACGTTGTGGTAGTGTGATGCAAAAGGACTTTAATCAGAGCTGCAGCGCTGGTTTTCAGCTGAACCCCGGTGGGTTTTTTTTTCTTGGGTGGTTAGTGGCTTCTGTTAACCTCCGTATCCGCGGAGGCGAAAGGCGTCGCCTTCGCAACCGCCTCCGCCTCCGCTAAGAACGCCTCCGATACAACCCTAATTACTAAAACAACCCGTTTCACGCTTAAATTCGAATTATTACAGCTCATTTTCGTTTATTTGTTCCATCACAAAATTTAAACGAAAGCATTGAAAACCGAACATAGGGTAGTTTAAAAGCTGCACTAAGTAAATCCTGCTTTCGCCAGCTGGGTTTATAGTAGTGTTCTGACTTGACACCGCACAACAAGAACTTTTCGACGTTTCACTCACGCTTGTACAGTTTAAATTCGACTTTTTGTTTGCTCTGAGTTAAGAGAGGCAAGCGTAACAATAATTATTATTAAATACATGTATACATTGTATGTACATGTATGGTAAACACATGTACGAGGGCGACACTGAAAGTTTTTAGAACTGGCCACTTGTAAACAATATAATAAAAAAGTAAGTTTAAATTTTGAAAATGGAACTCTTTGCCAATATTATTGAGTATGTATTTCATTCATTTGTCATTTGTTTTATGATTTGGCGGCAAATTGAAAATTGTCTGCGTCACGTCAACATGAATTTAACTCGCGAAAATTTTCGTGCAATGATTTTTTATGTCTTTCGATGTCATTTAAGTCAACAAGAAAGCTATGATAGACTTCGATTGGCCTTTTATGATGAAGCCCCATCTCGTGCGACCATTTACAACTGGTTTAATGAGTTTAAACGTGGTCGCACTAATCTCACCGACGATCTGCGTGAGGGACGGCCTTCTACGGCGACGACTGAAAATAACATCAGTGTTGTGCAGCGTATGATAGAGACTGACAAAAGAGTGACGTATCAGCAGATTCGGACAAGCTTAGGCATCGGTATGAGTCAAGTGCATAAAATCCTCCATGAACATTTAGCGTTCAGGAAGCTTTGTGCGAGGTGGATACCTCATAATTTGACCGAGGCCCAAAAACTCCGTCGGGTTGATTGGTGCCGTGAAATGATTCAAAGATTTAACGGAGGTGACTCAAATGCTGTTTTCGACATACTTACGGGTGACGAAAGCTGGGTTTACTGTTATGATCCAGAAACCAAAAGACAGTCTGCTCAATGGGTGTTTCCTTTCGAGGAGTTGCCAAGTAAAGTGAAGAGAGGTCGAAGCGTGGGAAAAAAGATGGTGGCCTCGTTCTTCGGAAGGACAGGTCACTATGCGACAATTGTTTTAGAGGATCAAAAAACAGTTACTGCAGAGTGGTACACTAACAATTGTTTGCCACTTGTATTGGAAAAAGTTCGGGAGAAGCGACCTCGAAGTAGGATCCTTCTTCACCACGACAACGCCTCGTCGCACACCGCCAGGCGAACGATCGACTATTTAGTGACGTCAGACGTGGAATTACTGGGTCACCCGCCGTATAGCCCCGACCTCGCACCTTGCGATTTTTATTTATTCCCGAAAACAAAAGAAAAACTTCGAGGAAAACTTTTTATGAACACCGAGGAAGCAGTGGGTGCGTTTCAAAAGGCCGTCGAAGAGACCCCTAAGGACGAGTGGGCTAAGTGCTTTTCTCAGTGGTTCCATCGGATGCAGCGGTGTATTGATGTGAATGGACACTATTTTGAAAAGATATAATAAAACTAATAACTTGCTAGTTTGCTCAGTTTTTGATTTTCTAAGAACTTTCAGTTTGACCCTCGTATATACATGTAATCCTAAAAATCTATACTTATTTACAAATATCACCCAAGTCGTTGCTATTGGGCAATGCCGCTAAGGCTTGCTGCGTTTTTTTTTATTCGACTGGAAGGCGAACGAGCAAGTGGATCTCCTGGTGGTAAGAGATCACCACTGCCCTTAAACATCTGCAACACCAGGGGTATTACAGATGCGTTGCCTACCTAGAGGCCTGAGATGGAATACCTCAAGTGCCAGTAATTTCACCGGCTGTCTAACTCTCCACGCCGAAACACAACAGTGCAAGCACTGCTGCTTCACGGCAAGATTAGCGAGCAAGATGGTGGTAGCAATCCGGGCGGACCTTGCACAAGGTTCTACCACCTGCAAGTACCTAGCACCTGCTGTTCGTGATTGTCATGTGAAAACTTTATTTAACTCAAACTCCATTTATTGACAGCAAAAACACACTACATCACAACAAAAACACAGTATAAACATAAATAGGAGAAGAGAGAACAATTGTGCCGCCTTGAGGAGAAAAACCATAAGTGACATTTTTTGCAAAAATTTTTTTTCACAGGCCTCGTACTCAGTATTTTTTCCTGAGTACGAGGCTGGTGAAAAGAAAAATTTGCAAAAAATGTCACTTATGGTTTTTCTCCTTAAGGCGGCAGAATTAGAGACGTTGTGCTGTAGCTTATTTATTGTAGCTTTCCGCCATCGCTCATGCCTCACACCGCACTTAACCCGTACAAAGCCGTAGTGGGCGAACAATTTGCGGGTTGTTTGGTTTGACCGCGTGTTCCTCGCCCCTCGACATTATTACCCCGAAGTTCATTTGGAAAAGAATCTGCGTTAAATTTCAATGTTTTTGTTAAATTTCGCTTCATCATTTTATTTATATATTTATTTTTCAAAATGAGAAGGTAGTAGTTTAGATTCAATTTGTGGCATTCGAACATGGAGGATGTAGACAATATTTAATTTTGCTATTTCTGTTTCTTTGGCTAGTTGAAGTATAATTTTGTTAGTTTTTTTATGCGGCGATTAACCTTAACAGTGAACAGTGATCACAATATTCAATATTGCTCTCGTGTCTGACATTTTTTAATGCGCAAGTTGTCTCCACGTGGTTTCTGGAATTTTACTATCAGGTTACAAAAACTACAATCACCGTACAACGTTGCCTCTCGAAAGAGAATACTTAGACACTGGCGAAATTGTCTTATTAATTAGGACAGAAGCCATATTTTAAAAGAAGAGAAGAAGGTAGTAACAATATAAACTAAACATCCATACTTCCATACTAGTATTATAAATGCGAAAGTGTGTTTGTATGTTTGTCCGTCTTTCATGCCGTAACGGAGCTACGGATCGACGTGATTTTTAGCATAGAGATAGGTTTATGAGCCCGAAAGTGACATAGGCTACTTTTTATCCCGGAAAAATGCAGTTTCCGAGGGAACAGCGCGCGATAACCGAATACCGTGCGGGCGGAGCCGCGGGCAATAGTTAGTTATCTATAAAACATTAAGACATTAGGAAAAAACGGCATAAACTTTAGCTGTATGGGAGTCCTCTTTAAATGTCTATTTCTTTATGTTTTTAGTATTTGTTCCATTCGATAAATTTTTGGGCTCAACGGCTAAATTCCTTGGATATGTCGGTGACCCTCGTTCTTTTAAGTATCTTCTCATTTCTGATTCGATCCCGTAAAGAAACTCCGTTATGATCATACACAGTGCCAGATTAGCCCATAAGCAAATTAAGCAATTGCTTAGGGCACGGATGGCGAACCAATGGCATGTCATTTTGGGCGCGTCACTGATCACAACATTTATTATGCATCAGGAAATTATGCACCAAACACCATTTAATTGTTTGAAGAAGCTGGCTCATGCTATTTTAACTACATATTATTATTTTCCCAACATTCACAAATTAGGAATTATTTGTTGCCACGTCTATGACCTCATTAAACATTGCTTTAGAATAATTGCACGTTAATACGTAAAGGTTCACCATCCCTGGCTTAGAGTATCACGTCTTGGGGGGCGTGGATTGCTTAGGGCATCAGATAGCCTTAATCCGGCACTGATGAAGTGATGATGCATGATATTGGAAGTATCTCACATTCTCATAAAAATACAGCAACAAGTATGTGAAATCTCTCATAAACACGAAGACGAAACCTATAAATCTGCGAGTTCTCTCCTAATAAGATAAACCTGTGGTAGATAAATTATTTTCTCTGCCCCTAACTTGTGCGCGACGTGAGCGGAACTGCCAATGAGCCAGTTTTTAGGGGCCCGTTTTATAAGAAGAAATCTAACCAAAGTCAAAGTCACAACATTTATTGAAAACAAAAACACACTACATCATAACAAAAACACAATATAAATATAAATAGAAGAATAGAGGACAATTAGAGACGTTGTGCTGTAGTGTATCCATGTATGTGAAACGGTGAACTTTTCCACTTCGGGTTTATGTCAGAAGTTATTAATGGTCAAATTTGCTTTTTTTAAAAATAATTAACGAAATTAGATTTGAATTTATCATGAACTTTAATTTAAGTGCCAGGTTGAATGGTTTATAAGTATTTCTACGCATCGCAAGTCTAGACTTACTACTAATACTAATATACTTGTATTACTAGTAATACTAGGCCGTAATAGTACATAATACTTATTGATTTTAATATAATCTGATGTTGTATGTAAAGATTTACTGCCAAAATTTTAATTCACAACATAATGCTGTCGTTGTCCTAACAATCAATTCTACAACCAGTGTGTGCTGCCAGCACTTATGGAACTGAGACGTGATGCTTAACAGGCTTTATAAATAGGCTCAAAGTCGCTCTGCGAACTGTTGAGAAGACTATGCTCAGGGCTTATCTACGGGACCGAATCAGAAATGAAGAGATACGTAGAAAAACGAGGGTCACCGACATAGACAAGCGAATTAGCTCGTTGAAGTGGCAATGGGCCGGCCATATAGCATGGAGAAAAGATGTCCATTGGGGCCGAAATTTCTCGAATGGAGAACGCAGGAAGCGCTGTTTAGGACGTCCACCAACGAGATGGATGGATGAGCTGGTTAAAGACGCGGATTTGCATTGGATGCAGGCACTTCCTACCGTAGCAACTGGAGCTATATATGGGAGGCCTAAAGGAGAAGGTATAGAGGGAACAGTGGATGTTCTACGGCTGATATAGTGATTATGATGTTTTTAAGGGTTCACACCAAGTAGTTGCTGCTAAAGAAATAAAGAAGGAAAGGAAATAATTTATTTATGACAGCAGTGACACATTACACAGATTAGGAAAAATAACAATAAGAAGTGTTGCCGCTATAAAAAGGTCCCCGGCTCAGCATATCGCTGGTTTGGTTTGGTTGGTTTGGTTGGTGGTAAGCGACTTTTATTGCATTGCAATAAAATTTATTGTATTACAGTGCGTCTACGGGACCATCGATGTACTGGCACGCTCACCCTTGACCGGTTTTTCGAAGTGTTTGCTCAGTTGATTGGCGGGTGTCTTTTCCGAAAGCGTCAGGGTTGTGCATTGTTTTTATTGTATACGTAAACATATTTTTCGATGACGGTGTTGAGCTTACCTTGTGTAGTTTTTCTTGTTTTTCTTGTTTTTTGTTTAGGTTGATATTGCAGGATCTGGAATGAGAAAGTTTAATTGTTACTAATTTTCATCCGTGAAACCGTGGTAGCCTAGTGGTTTGACCTATCGCCTCTCAAGCAGAGGGTCGTGGGTTCAAACCCCGGCTCGCACCTCTGAGTTTTTCGAAATTCATGTGCGGAATTACATTTGAAATTTACCACGAGCTTTGCGGTGAAGGAAAACATTGTGAAAAAGGGACGACATAGCCCAGTTGACCTTACCTATGGCACTGGTCCCACCGCGAGCTAGTAAGCTATGAGCTATCGTCTATTTTCTAGCCCAAGAAACGAATAAAAGATAATCGCTTCCGTGTACATAAAAGAGAGAGTTATATTTTTATAGTTCATAGCTGGCTGTTCACACTGCCGGCGAGGATACTCTCCCACCACCCAGCGAGTTAGCGATAATTCCATAGAATTGTTTACTAGCCGCCCGCCGATTGTAAACTGTTTCTAGTATAGAATTTTACTAGTTGACCGCCGAGCTCGCCGATAGCTGGCGGTGGGACCACTGTCTACTAGTTGACCGCTGCGATAAGCTATCGACTATAAAACTAGCTCAACGGTACTCGAGCTGAGCTAGTGCAGCGAGTAATCGCCCGTCGCACGCAAACACTCGCTTATAGCCGAGCGTCTAAACTAGCAAAACTATACTCGCTTCTCGCCTCTCGCCCACTCGTTTGTAGTTTATAGTTTTACTCGCTAATAGTTTGTAGCCGCCGGTGGGACCTGTGCCTATAAATCATGGTGATTGAACTTAAGTGATTTCGCAGATTAATTTAAAAAAAGTCAGAGATGCGAGCCCGGGCCTGAACCCACGATCCCCCGCTTGAGAGGCTACAGGTCAAACCACTATATTTCCGCACTAAAATTTCACCAAAACTAAATATTACAGGCAAAATTAATTTCAAACAAACTCCAAGGTTACAAACGACAAACCAATCAAAGTAAACTAAGTAGTCTCTTGATTCTAAAACAAAAGCGCGCGATTCAAAACCAAACTGAACAAAAACTGAAATTTCCAATTAACCAAAAACAACAACGGAACCAACAAAATAGGGCTTCGAGAGGGCAATTCAATTTTCTAAAACAACTAGGACCCTTTAAGTACGTTTCCACATTCAAAACTAACTTGCCACTTAATTTCGTTTCATGTTAAATCCCGACTAAAAGCATGTCCGCCAACATAACGAAATATCATAACGTATCTTAAATAGATTAGGGTGCGAGAGAAAAGTTTCTACGCGTTGTGAAACTTTGAGCCGTAACATACAGGGTTTGTGTTGTAGCGTGATTTGTAAATGCTACTATCCTCGTTGGACGCTTTGAGGGTTGGTTGTATCTTGTTTTGCCTAACAACTTTTTGCCTATCTTCAGTTTGCCTAATTTTAGACACGAACTAAAATAATTTCCTTGCTCACCCGCGATCTTACGATAGCTAAGCTTATGCAAAATATGCGTGTTCATGCAGTTCCTCCACCTCCACACTGTAAGAACACCTATTCTGATATTACAGGGCTGTATCTTATATGACATGTTGTCCACTTTTGCGTCATATTTTTTATTTTTTTTACTTGTTAAGAATTTTGTAAAATAAAAGTTGTTTTACAAAACACAGTGGGCACAGCCTCGCGTTTGATGTCGTATTGTCATGTACCAATTATGAATTAAAGTATTTAATTTTCTGTTTATTTTTTCGTTATTATTGTTTTCTTTTTATCGTACAGTCAGGTGTAAAAATATGAACTTATTCAAAGTTTCAAAAATAAGTACCACAGACTCTTATTCCGAGTCAATGAGGCCGTAGTAACATATTTTTGAGTGGTTCGAATAGATACTTACCCGTATTTTTGCACTAATTGTCTGTACTCGTATATAAAGTATGTAATTTTGACTGTTTGCCTACTAAACTAAACTTATAACACCCCCTCTTTTTACGTCGGGGGTTAAAAACTCACCACAACGCATAATACGATTTAAACCGGATGAAATAAGGTTAAAACCGGACGAAACAGACGAACTCCACCGCAAACTTTGGTTAAAAGTTGTTCATTAAACATTTCGCATGCAAAAATGCGAAAACCCCCGTGATTTTAATAGTTTTCGGGTTGAATTTATGGTAGGAGTATTAAGGGTTAAGAACTATTAAGCTTAAGGGAATAAAGTGGTCTCCGGGTGGAAATTTGGGGCGTAAATAATTTACTACGGGTTCGACGGGAGGTAAACTATGTGCGATTAAAATAAACTGACCCGTCGTATAAAAATAAACGTTTACTTTGCATGAAGCTATTGATACTGCTCTGCTAGTTAGTAAAAGTTGTGGTAAACAGTATTATTGTTATCAAATTGTTCTGTGAACTCAAGGAACGAACGCCGTGGTCTGTATTTGGATGGGTGACCGCCGGTTCCATCTTTTTGTTTCTTTTTTTGTCGTTTCTTTTTTAAAAGCAGTAAATAAAAATTGTTTTTGCGTTTAAAAAATCAAAATGACGTATGTTTCTGCTATTTAGGAATTTTGGTTTTGGTTAGACATTTTTGAGCGAAAATCAGCGTTACAATTCAAGTCTTTATGAGGGGTTTTCACAAAGGCGAAATATGGCTAGATGGCGTTAGTACCGTGATGTACGTTTATTGACGTTTGACCTTTGCTCGTGATTGGTTAAAAACTAAATGAACCAATCACAAGCAAACGTCAAACGGTCCTTACGACATCTAGCGATATTTCACCTCTGTGAAAACCCTCATTAAAGCGGATAGTAATAGTATGATCAAAACTACTTTAGTCTGAAGAATGAACTTTAATCATTTTCTTTAGTCTTTTTCTTTAATTCTAATGTCAGCGGCAGCGCAGTTGAAACCTGACTCCATTTTAGTAAATAACAACGGCGAAATGAATCGGGTAATTCACTTATTTTACCGCCAATTTTATTGTTCCCGCGTGACGTCAATATCATACAATTATTCCGTGCCCAAACTGATTTCATTTGGCTACCTCATTCCGAACGAAAGAGGTGAAAATTGGAAAATATAAAACGAAACCTTCGCGCAATAATGGGCTTTAAATTATTATTAACGGCCAGGGAAATTTGATAGCGTTAAAGTGTATCGCTAAAAGCAAAGCGAAGGTGATTTGTTTAAAGGTCCTTTAGGGTTGGTATCACAATCTTTCTTTCTAATCCTGCACCGGTTTCTGCTGTAGGAAGAGTAAAATAACCGGTAAAATTGGGCACATCATTATCATTTACATCTCAGCCGTAGGACGTCCACTGTTGCACATAGGCCTCCCCAATAGACTTCCAGTTGCTTCGGTTAGCAGCGGCCTGTATCCACCGTAAACCCGCGTGAAAATCGAGCTCGTTATATCTATTCCATTCTAGTTTTCTAGGTACCGCAACGGCCCCAGTGGCCTACTTAGCTGGTGTATTCAAATTATTTCGCATTTTTTAAAATCTATTGGTATTCATCTCTACAATATTTTGTCCACAGGTGAACCACCAATAAGGTCTCGCTACGCTCGTCTCGTGGTACTGATGCCTCCTGAACCTCCGAAGATAATGCAAGGATCTGTTCTGTTAGCTGTTGAGGATAGAGAGGTGAATCTGGAGTGCGTGTCGGTTGGAGGCAAGCCGGCTGCTGAGGTAAGTTAATAGTGTATTTCATAACGAGGGATTGAAAATAGCCAATATACACACGAGCTGGTTAGCTGCCCGAGTTTTGGTGAGAGCGACTAAGAAGCCCGAGTGTGTTTATGGCTTTAGTCATGGGGTGAAAAATATACTTTTCATTTCACAACCCCGCTAGACGTCTTCTTTTCTATACTAACACTAGCCATGACATATTGTATCGTCATGATAGATAGAATTCACACTTTTATACTGTCAGAACATTACTACTGTACCTATTGATGTAAAATTTAAACATTTTTAATCAAAAATGATTGGTCCACGGGAGAATATTTTAAATATTTTTTTTTTGAAAACATTTTTAATCAAAAATAATTGGTCCACGGGGAAAATATTTTATGTGACAACATAGAAAAGTTAGTGTGTAACGTACTCGTACTATGTAACAGTGACTGTAAGTGTTAGCACTTACAGCGGTATCTAGTGTGTGTTGAAGGGATCAAAGATACGTCAAAGTGTGCCACACTACTCTAGGCAATGTATGAAATTTTGTGACATCACTGCACGAATGCATAATGTACCTAGAGTGGAAGCGCCAAAGTTAGCATACTCTTCGCTAGTCATACCGTAGTTTTTGTCCGAATCATCTTTTGTCCGAATTTTTTTCGCATTAAAACCTTATATTTTTCTAAAAACATCCTATAGAAAACTATAGGTTAGGTTAGGTTTATTTTATAAGAATTCTAAACAATCATTAGATTCAGAGAAAAAAGAGTTATGACAAACGATCATTCTGACAAAAGTAACATTCGGACTTTCAATAAGTATGCGAACCGATATGGATCCACCTAGTGTCCATCAACGTGTTAACATAATTGTATATCTCTAGATAACTTGGTTGGATCACGATGGAGGAGTCCTGACACAGGGAGTGACATACACCGTACAAACTTTAGATGGAAGCAGGCAAACGGCCAGGTGAGTGGTTTTATTCCGATTTAAGTAGTAAGTTTAAAAACTTTATGAAGTCGAAAATACAAACCGAAACATGGATACATGTAGGAATGAGTGGTATACTGAATGACTGATTGAATGTGATGATCGAATGAGGGAGATGGAGTGAATGAGTGTCGGAGAGAAAGACGTAAGACGTGTGCGCGAAAGGACGTGTTTGCTTGACAATTCAAATTAAGATTGTTTTTCTTTTGAGTTTTTATCGAACTATACTTTATTTCGCCAACTAAAGTGTTTCTTTAAAGTAAAACTCTACATACATATCTAGTGTGGACTAGATGTTAAATAGCTAATGTAAAGTTCAACAGTCGGGAACTATTACTAAGAGTTTTTGAGCGTCACGATTTAAATGGGTACCGACTGTTGAACTTTAAATTATGTAGCTACTTAACAGAGTTCTAGACCACTAGACTTCTTCCTTTTAGTTTTGGCAATCTGACTTTTGTTTTTTTTTTAATTTATGTTTTATTTTACACTTTTTTGATTTTTATGTGAAAACGTTAAATTACTTAAAAGTATTAACCCATATAAATAAATAAATAAAGAAAATAATTTATTTATAACAGCAATGACACATTAAGGTTAGGAAAAATAACAATAAGAAGTGTTGCCGCTATAAAAAAGCCCCGGCTGAGCATGTCGCTGATCGAAAACCAGCACTGGTCTTCCGCCGGGCCACAGAAGAGAATATATTATTATCCAGAACTAGCTTATGCCCGCGACTTCGTCTGCGCAGACCTAGGTTATCGCGCGGTGACGCCCTCTATCGGAATGAAAAGTATCCTATGTTAATCCTTGGGGCTTAAATTATACCAAATTTCATCAAAATCGGTTCAGCGGTTTCGACGTGAAAGCGTAACAGACAGACAGACAGACAGAGTTACTTTCACATTTATAATATTAGTAGGGATGGGCTAATTATTAGCTTTAATAATTATGATAATCATAACAATCTTCCTTGTTTTTAGGTCGGTCCTCCGCTTGCGGCCACGGAGGTATCACCACAACCAGACGTTCACCTGTCAGGCTCAGAACACAGCTGACAGGGCCTATAGATCCACTTCCATCAAACTACAGGTAAGATAAGAACCCCCTATAAGATCCCATCCTCGTCGCCAATTTTTTACTTCGGGGTCGCGGTTAAAGGAAACACCAGTTGGTAGACAGATTTATTTCGACTGACATGACACCTAACGTCAAAGCTTACATTTTTGGATGTACCTATAACAATAAGCAAGCATTATGCTGAGTCAGCGGCCGTTTCACTTTTGCGGGGACACACAAAATCGTGT
Source organism: Choristoneura rosaceana (assembly GCA_037349165.1). Classification (NCBI taxonomy): domain Eukaryota; kingdom Metazoa; phylum Arthropoda; class Insecta; order Lepidoptera; family Tortricidae; genus Choristoneura; species Choristoneura rosaceana. Next base: position 4,887,949 of record JAZBNJ010000007.1, read on the forward strand.
ATTTTTATTTTGGTATTTCCTTTTTGTTTTGCTTGTGTTTGGTGTCTATTTTTTTTGTTGTTGTGTGTCTTTGTGAATTTGAATAAATGTCTTTCTTTCTTTCTTTCTATAAGGAGAAGAGACAGCTAAGTGTTCTTCTATAACCATTTTGCTTGGTTCACGCTACCTTGTTCGTAACATAACTATCTTAAATAATCAGCTCTGGATTTGGAGGAGGTTACATATTTCCTGCTTCGAAGATTTTTGGTAAAATGTAACTGGTAATTTTTATTGTCATTTTAGAATCCTGAAAATTAGGTAGGTATTGCCTAGCCACAAAACAGAAAGATACAGAAATCGATCTACATACAGCGTGCGCTCGAGCCACGCAGACACACACACACACAGACACACACACAGGCACACGCAGACACGCAGACATAGACACAGCTCACGGACACGATATCTCGGAATATTGAAATTTCAAACCGCTGGGTATAGTGTATTTTAATTTTGGAGAGTTGTTCTTAAACACAACCTCAAACCATGATATAATTTTTGGGAATTCCCAGGTGAATTTTGTAAAATCCCGGAATTTTAATCGTAACTACTAAATCGAATAGTTAATGCGTGCGAAGCCGCGGGTAAACTCTAGTTTGGAAATATATTAGAAATGGGTTTGCTAAAAACATTATGGACAGACTAGGTTTTGCCCGCAGCTCCGCCCGGTTATCACGCGCTGTTCCCTCGAGAATTGTGCATTTTTCCGGGATAAAAAGTAGCCTACGTCACACTCGGTCCTATAAACTATCTCTATGCCAAAAATCACGTCGATCCGTTGCTCCGTTACGGCGTGAAAGACGGAAAACACACACAAACATACAAAACACACTTTCTCATTTATAATATTAGTATGGATTAGATGAATTGACAGGCCAATCCTGGATCAGACCGGTGAAGTTCGATTTAAATTCGAATCTTAGATCGCTAAAAAATGTCCTTAAAATAGCGCTTCACTTTAGCAACAAAGATTTTAAACCATTAATTCGGGACCAAATAATTGCTATTATTTAACTGAGATTATCGCAAAAGCCACGTTCATTTTGTTCGAAGCGACAATTTATAAATGGAAACCTGTTATTTATGCCCAATATGCGTGAAGCCGTGTCCGGCATTTATTAACGCTAATTAGAAGGCAATTATCAATTCATTATAATGGAAAATGTTCACAATCTCAATGAGATTAGGCTGGGTGCACGTAGAAGGATTCCGGATTATTATATTCATATTCATATTAATTTAATCATAAAATTAAAAATTTTACATGTCAAATATTTAGTATATATAGTAGTTTTTACCCGCGACTCGGTCTGCGATGGATTCGTTAATCGTTTATCATTATGGGTATTGTGTTTGTGGGAGTTTTAAAGGAAAGTGTAAGTGTCCTTTTTTTTGGAATAAATATGGTTTTTCCTACTCAGAATCAAGAGTAAAATCGATTCCGATCGTTTCAAAAAATGTGTGCTCATTTTTCATAATTTTTTTTAGTAATTTGTGCGCCCATACTATGTATGAAGAAAAGAGCGTACTTCTACCTTAAAGGCCGGCAACGCACTTGTGACTCTTCTGGTGTTGCAGGTGTTCATGGGCGACGGTAATCGCTCACCATCAGGCGATCCGTCTGCTCGTTTGCCCCCTATACCATAAAAAAAAAAAAAAAAAAACGTCGCAAAACGTTAATTTTTTTGGGACATTTTTTTAACCATCGGAATCGATTGGGCTTTTGATTCTAAGTAGGAAAAACATATTTTTTCCAAAATTTTAAAAAGAAAAGGTGAATAATTTATTGAATCAGGCGTTTCTTTGCGGAGGTCCATATCAATGAACTAAAAGAATTTCCTTGCTCACCCGCTACCTTAAGTTAGCTAAGTTTATGCAAAATATGCGTGTTCATGCAGTACCTCCACCTCCACACTGTAAGAACACACAGAAATTACACAAAGTCATCTATCACCACCACCAAATCACACTGACGCGTTTTGCACTCAACCAGAGCTCATCTTCAGAGTAACACAACCGTACGCCATGCTACCAGTTGTTAGACTAACAAACCACAACCATCACTTCCCGGCCTCTACAGTAATGTACTGTTTTTAAACAAAGACGGCCGTACATATCATTCAAAATGTCTCAAGTCGCCAAAATTATAAAATTAAGAACCGAACCGTGTGACTCCCCCCTAATCCACCCCCTACATCGTTACGGCCTCTTTATTTCCATAACTGGCCCTTGCTCCCCCCCAAAAATGAGATAATTTGATGCGAAGATTAGCCCCCCATTTATTTAAGATTTTATGGCAAAACTTCAGGTCTTTGCGTTTCCGTCTTGAATAATTTTTATATAAAAGGTAAGGAAAAATGAAATTTGCTCCATATTCCTTTCAGTAAATGACTTCTTCCGGCTTGGGGTTCTATAGGAGTGCATTGAACCCTGATCAGGGGATTAACTCATTGGGTTCGAAATGTATAGCCTTTTGTTTTTTCGTACTAAGCCGTCATACAATACAATACAATACAATACAAAGACTCTTTATTGTACACCAGAAATAGTAAGTGATACAGAAAACAAATACACAGAGAAAAAAAATTACACGGTAAGCAATAGGCGGCCTTATCGCTTAAGAGCGATCTCTTCCAGGCAACCTTTTTACGGAAAGAAGGAAGGACTAGATTTCAATAGGTGGTGCATCAAAAGTAGATCAGAAAATTAAAACAACAAAAATACATCTACGAACGAATATACGTCTAAAATAAATATACCTAGGCAGGGAGATAAACAGCAACAAATAAATAGATAAAATTTTATAAAGCTAACTGTTACAAGATGTCAGATAGTGCTCCTTAAGCATATATTTAAATATTGACAAAGATTTTGCGCGTCGTAAGTCAATCGGTAAGGAATTCCACAACCGAATAGCCTGGACAGTAAAAGAATATACATAAAATTTGGAGTTAGATAGACGTCATACTATTTTTTTTAAGATAACAAACGTAAAGAAGTCAACGGTAGGTACAATATTATCATCATCATTATAATTTGGCCTTGGATACTGCAGATCTAGCTTCAAATCTAGATAGAATACGACTTATTTCCAAAAAATACGATTTAACAAAAATATAAAAACTGCGAGAAAGCTTGGTTGCCCAGCAAAGCAATAAGTACTTAGATAGATACTTATTAAATAGCATCTATGGCGTGAAATAATGATTTTTATATTATTTTACCTTTCCTAGCAAAATATTTGTTAAACGAAATCTAAGATTTTCATTTCTGGAAAAGTTTTCTAGTTTCTCTTAGCTATAGAAAGAAGGAAATACATAATTTTATTACCCGACTACGGCAAAGCCAAGGAAGGGTAATGATTTTAGCAGTCTATGTATGTTTGTATTTACGTATGTTCCAGCGTAGCGTCTACACTACTCATCCGATTTGAATAAATAAGGTGTCAATCGATTCGTTATTACACTCCGGGTAACATAGGATACCTTTTAACATAAAAAAAAATATGAGTCGGATTTTACATACCAAAAACTGGGCAACTAAAAAAAATTTTTTTGCGTAAGCTGGCGTGTGAGGCAGTTTTAAATAGGCCTTAAAAATTGATGTTGAGGTTCCTTAGTAGGTTTTAGGTTCAACGTAAGTGTTGAGGAGCTATTAGCTATGAAAGTTGTCAAAATTGTATAAAGATAGAAATATAAAGTTATCTCGTATGAATTTCAATTGAGCGGCAACATTACATTAATTTTGTAGCAATATAGAGGTACAGTTTTAATAAACCGTTCCAATTCCAAACCAAATCCCAACAGAATTTACAATACAATAACTCCTTATTGCACACCAACACATAGTAAGCAGTACACAAAACACAGATATATATAGAGATTTTCTAAGGTAAGCAATAGGCGGACTTATCGCTTCAGAGCGATCTCTTCCAGGTAACCTTTACAATGGACAGAAGTAAGGAATACATTTTAGCAGGTGGTGCAATACAGTAGATTAGAGCAATATAACACTAACTCATACAATACACATACACAACAAATCTAAATAGATAGATAGGTAGATATTGTATACCTTTACTTGCCCGAATTTCATTTTCCCGAATTTCATGTGCTATAATATACAACCGTCATAATGTTGTTTTCTATAAATTCATTATCACTACTCATTTTTACCATATTAATCAAATGACAGAATCTTTGTTTCCCATAATGTTAATATTGACGACATTTGATTTGTGCGAGCGAGCGAAGCGAGCGAGCTAGACGGTTCGGAGCAGAAGCGACTTGGATAGGTTAGGTTCAGAAGGCTAAGGCGGGAGCGAAGCGCAGCGTAGCTCCCGCCTTAGCCTTCGATGTTAGGTTTTTTTTTATAACAGCCCGGATAATAAAGATAATAGATAGATTAGTAATAGAAAAAAGCAATTTTAATCAATCATTATCAAAATAAACACTATTTACTATAGTGTCTGAATATTCTATTAAATAATATTATTGCACTTAATAATATGGAATATTGCATTCGTATCATTATGGCATCAAAGTTTCGGGAAAATAATAATATATCAAATAAATTTTCTAGTAAACGAAACATTCGAGCAAATGAAGTTTCGGGCATGTGAAGTTCGGGATAATGAAATTATGGCATGTAACTTTCGGTCAAACAATAGACAACCGGTAGATATATACATAACAACATATCATTTATTTATAATAATATATGCATACAGCGTTTACTTTACTAGTTCGCCATTAGATATCGCTCTCAGGTGCAATCCCCATCCTACTTCGCGCTGTTAAGATTTTTCCTAACTTAATGGGGCAACCGAAGATACTCAACATTTTAACAACTCAACCTCTAATAATTGTAGAAAAGCGTCGAAATGAATCACCGGAAACGATAACCTCCTCCTTTTTTTTAAGTCGGTTAAAAAAACGAATGATGGAAAATAATAGAATCTATATATTTAAACAACGAGCAAATGAATCTCAAACACATAGAGAAACTAGGTTAAGTCAAATGAAAGAGAGAGTAAAGCCTTACATAGACGTGGATCCTCTCAATCACGAGTGTCGAGACTATAACATAATATGAGAGCATTATTCTGCTGACGCGCGTGCTCGTGAGGATTCTCAATCCACAAAAAAAATACTGCACTCAGCGGAGGTACGCTTCATAAGTTAGAGAAGCAGAGTGGTCGCAGTCACGGGAACTCAGACTATGCCTCAGAGATCAGACAGGCAGAGTCGCCTCAATCACGGGAGCTCAGATTGACTAATATGAGACATGTTTGGTTTGAGAGGTAGTGGCAAAATTACTCTCCAAATGTTTCCACTTATTTGGTATTGGGGTGTCACAGTGCAGAAAGGCTGTAGTTGACGTTGGTAAACGTACTTTTGCAAAGGGTCAAGTATACGTTGCTTTAAGCAGAGTAAGATCATTGGAGGGTTTATATATCAATGATCTGAATCCGCGGAAACTTTTATGTAACCCTCATGATGCAGTGTCTTTGGAGGAGTTAGAGAGGCTAATAAATCTTTAAAGTAAAAGCCAATATTACGCAAGTAAAACATCAAAATAATTAAATAAAAAAAATAAGTTTAAAAAACTGAAACCCGACTACGGAAAAAGCGCTCTAAAAATTATGAAACAAGAAAATGGTCCAGAATTACACACGATTAGGTAATTTGCTCCTCCGTGACCATTAATGTGAACCTTCCACAAAGTAACGCCTGATTAAATCAAGCAAGAAAATATTGTTTTCTGAAATTCTTATACTTCCACAGACATCAAAGGAGAGCCGTGGTCGCATGCCACCTTGCCTTAAAGGGTTACTTAGCAATTCATTTCATGGTGGCATGTGACCACGGCTCTCCTTTGATGTCTGTGTAAGTATAAGAATTTCAGAAAACAATATTTTCTTGCTTGATTTAATCAGGCGTTACTTTGTGGAAGGTTCACATTAATGGTCACGGAGGAGCAAATTACCTAATCGTGTGTAATTCTGGACCATTTTCTTGTTTCATAATTTTTAGAGCGCTTTTTCCGTAGTCGGGTTTCAGTTTTTTAAACTTATTTTTTTTATTTACAACATAGTATATACTATACGGTACTAATCGCTGATTGAAGACTATACGCGCCAAGTAGGTATGTATGGTCGCATATTGGCGTACTCTATGGTTTTTTGTTTGACAGTGTTTTTATAACTATCAAACAAAAAATGACTCCTTTTTGAAACAAAAGTGAGTATTTTTAAATATAAGTAAAAAAAACGATTTATGTGTATTCATTCAATGTATACAGCCATACATATTATGTATTTATTCGATTAACACCTTCCACAAAAGAAAATCCTTTAACAACAATAATTACAACAGTAACATTTAATTTATATGTTCTCATAAATTACCCGTAAAGCCAGCCAATAAACGAAAGAAAACGGGAGCGAAACAAAAAATAAAACTACCCACAATGCCGTACGTCTACGGAATTCGATTCGGTTCCCGAGAACTACCATTTTAGCTTGCCCCGTCTAATACTATGTCATGATCCCTGGTTGGTACAATAACTAGCGGAGTAAAAGGGCAGGGGAGATCAAGTTACACTGGTCGAGGTGCCGGAAAAGTGAAAACAAGAGTATAAAGCTCTAATTTTGCGACGAAGTTACGAGAATTCTGTGTATCAGCAGATCATGGCAGAATTATTTTTTCTTTGCTTCTTACGTGAGCTTTACCAGATTTTATTGTTCCGAAATGTATTACCTAACCATGTACTTAGAAATATCATCATCATCATAACAGCCGTAGGACATCCGCTGTTAGACATAGGCCTCCTTTTTAGATCTCCAGTTGCTTTCGGTTGGAAGCGGCCTGCATCCATCGTGAACCTGTAGTTTTGAATAAAAGTAACAGAAACTTCACGCAAGTTGAAAAACTTAAAGCGTTAATAATTATGGCTAACAAAGCACCTTTCTTTCCCAACTCACACTAAAGCAAAATTCCAAAAAAAAAGGCGAGATCAGGTTCGAACCTGGAACCCACTTTTTGCTTTGACTGATAGCTTAAATATTTCAGATAGTTTCAAAACAGTACTTGGGCATTTAAAAAAAAAGTGTACTTACCCTTTATTTTTTTTAAATTTTGGGAAAAATATGTTTTTTCCTATTCAGAATCAAGAGCACAATCGATTCCGATAGTTTAAAAAAATGTCCCCAAAAAAAAAGTCTGTTTTGTAACTTTTTTCATACACTTAGTATGGGCGTGACAAAACTGACTCATAAAAATTTGTATGAAAAACTGGGGACATTTTTTTAAACGATCGGAATCGCTTGTGCTCTTGATTCTGAGTAGGAAAAACCATATTTTTTCCAAAAAAAAGAAAGGAAACGAATTCATCGCAGACCGAGTCGCGGGTAAGAACTAGTGATATAATAATCCGAAACCCTTCTACGTGAACCCAGCCTAATCTCATTGAGATTGTGAACATTTTCCATTATAATGAATTGATAATTGCCTTCTAATTAGCGTTTTTTTTTAAAACGCCCACTTAAAACCTCGATGCAACTATCAACAAACATAAATACGCGTCGTGTTTATCTTCAACAATGGCCCCTCTATTGTCAAGGGCTTAGCTTAATGCCTCGAAGTAAGGTTTCGTCTAGACGTGAAGCTTCATTGGCTAGGGGCTTCGAGCCTTTATTGAAAGTTACTGTAAAATTGAATTCGTTGAACTAAAAACTGATAATCTATCTATCTAATCTGATTCTAATACATTTAAACGAGAAGTTCTTCTGTACGAAAATTCTTAAGACACGTATCGACGAAAAATAATGTGACCTGTTATATGAGCAAATAATTAAAACATAGATCATACTTTGCAAGCTGAACAACATTAGTTCTTGCTGAGCAGCCCTTCTGGCAGCTCACCGTCTCTTCGGTAAGCTGTAAAAGCCGTCTGAGGCTAACAGCAATAGTCCGTTCGTAAAAAAAATAGTACAGCGACTTTTAAAAACAACATTTTTATTTACACTTTTATGTTTATTCGAAGGAGCAATGTAAAGCAAAATGCTTGATGTTTGTGCGTGGGGACGTCAGTTGTGTTGTGGATGGCGTTCATTGATCATCACGTCCAACTCCAAAAACCAAACTGAAGACGTCCACTGCTGGACATAGGCCTCCCCCAAGACGTCGCTCCATCTTGTTGGAGGCCTACCGACAGCTCGTCTCCCGGTCCGCGAACGCCATACAATTTAGACGGACGGATTCGATTTTTTTATTAAAAACATTGCCTATACTCAATTCAGATCTCAAGAGTAAATACTCGTTTTTCCCGCCTCTTCACTAATTGAATCGTTGCGACTAAAAATAGTATTGTTACACAATGCAACTAGTGTTAGGCAAACTATCGATAGTTTTCATCTGCAATAAATCATACTATCTATAAGCTAATCGATGCTATCGTAATTAGCGTTAGCTCAAAGTCATGGCAATACTATTGCCTGGTACAAAACTATCGATTGTTAATACTACGTATAATACGTAACGTATTCATAGCATACATTGTACCTACTATAGATAGTATAAATGTACGTAAACCCTTTAAAGTACAAATATGATGAAGGAAACACAACCATTGACTACCGTTGAGATACACCGTCTGCAGTGAAAATTTAAATAGATTATAGGTGAATTCAATTACATACTTTCCATACTATAGTAGTATTAGAAAGCAATACTTTGATAAAATCGATACTATCACAGTTCTTTTTTTAAAATTATTAATAGTAACAATTGCTTTGTACTATCCATAATAATGCAGATTGTTTATATAATTTTTTCGTTCCGAGCTATTGACAGTATCGATACGATATTTTTGCTATGAAATAGTTACTTATCGATAATTTATCGAAAGACATTCGATATTCGACTATCGACCGGCAACACTAAATGCAGCAGGGTGTAAAGTATTATTTACGTTCAATAGGTACTTTAAAATGCACTACGATTCTATCTTTTGTGTATCTCGGAGAAACAATTGCTAACAATAAATGAGTACTCTCCTGCTTATTCCGGTTGAAATAAAAAGAGACGCCGCGCAATATACTTTCGGTTCCGTAGCGTTTTATCTACGTAATTTAAACTCATTGTAATCTTTAAAGAAAGCCGTTGTACCTTTCTTCAAGCTTAATCCTTGTGTACCTATAATTAATTAGCTTATGTATTTAAACATGCATTTTTTTTATACTTACGAGTATTTACTTCGAGATTTTGAAGAAATTTTCAGAGGGGGGGCTATGGGGTAGGCGAATAATCTAATATGATTCTGTGTCTTAACCTCCTGAGCCCTCGCGTACTTTATAAAGGACCAATAATTAACACTAAGAATAACGGCCAAATGTACTTTATATAGTACAAATTCTTAATTGAATAAAAAATATCAAGAATTTTAAAATAAGAATAAGAAAAAATTATTTCATAACTAACATAATCAATTAATACGAAAATAACAAATCTGGGGAACCACATCCAGGTCTTAAGCAGTCTGTTAAATAAAGTTCAGGCTAAAAATAATAAAATGACAGTACCTGGGCGATCGAGCTTTGTTCGGGCTAAAACTCGATAATAAGCGTTTTATCAGAGATAAGACCAAGCTAGATAGATTTAATAATTATAATCCCCGAAAAAAGAAGTAGATGTAAGGTTTCAGTGGGAAAAAATTATGACAAACGATGATTCGGACAAAAGTACGTTATGACTAGCGAATAGTATGCAAACTTTGGCGCTCTCCCTATTCCCACGGAACCCTGACTGGAGATAGCAAGTCTATTGGACATGCCTTATTGTTTCCAGTCCCCAGATGTTTGTACCGCAGTTCTTTGTTCCAGCTTAAAATCTAGTTGGCTCCCGTTGGATTACTGAATTGTTCAACGGATTGTGGTTAGGGGAAGGGTTAGTTTTAATCCTTTAATTTAACGGAGCGGGTTCATTGGATACTTTCGTAGTGCGTTAAATACGATGAAGGCAACGGAAGAGCGGTATTCTGCTCAAAAACGACTAAATACATAATCATTTAAAGAGTCATTAATAAATCCGTACTTAATATTATAAATGCGAAAGTGTGTTTGTATATTTGTGTGTTTGTTTATTTGTCCGTCTTTCACGCCGTAACGGAGCGACGGATCGACGTGATTTTTGGCATAGAGATAGTTTATGGTCCCGAGAGTGACATAGGCTACTTTTTATCTCGGAAAAATACACAGTTCCCGAGGGAACACCGTGCGATAACCGAATACCACGCGGGCGGAGCCGCGGGTAAAAGCTAGAAAATAAATAAATATCACTGGACAATTCATACCAATTGACGTAGTCCCAAAGTGAGCTTAGCAAAGCTTGTGTTATGCATACTAAGCAACGGATAAACGTAATTATATAGATAGATACATACTTAAATACATCGCACCTTTAATACTAAAGTGAAACAATTTTATAAATTCAAATTTCCAAATTGAACTTAAAAAAAAAACACTATCTGGTTGAATTTTAAAATGAGAAAAAAATACATTACTTTACTTTGGTTTTATAGGGGCGACATATTAAACACCCAAGACCCGAGAACAAACATTCGTATTTTTCATACAAATATCTACCCCGACACGGCAATCGAACCCGGGACCTCAAGCTTCGTAGTCAGGGTCTCTAACCACTAGGCTATCTGGTCGTCATCATCTGTTCGGTCATTGTAGGTATTGTATTGTGATTATGAAGTTCTTTGGATTTATGATCGTTTCCCATCTCTTTCTTACTCGTTAGTGTATCTGACTTAGGAATATCTCAACGACTTGTAAACTTCGTGCCCCCAACTTAGACAAGTCTGCAACAAAACAAGTTATAGTTGACTCGAGGCCGATCTGCAGTGGATTAGACAAGACGAGCTAAGCAGGGTCGAAGTAATAAAGTCAAAGTCAAAGTCAAAGTCTCTTTATTCAATTTGGGCTATAACAAGCACTTTATGAACGTCAAAAAATCTACCACCGGTTCCGAAAAAACCTCTGTTGAGAAGAATCCGGCAAGAAACTCAACGAGGTTTTTTTTTTAAACAAATAAGCGGATTAAAAGAGTATTTTAATTGATATATTTACTACCTCACGTGTAATACGTCCCACTGCATTTCCAATGCAACCTTTATTAATGTATGATTAATTTTCGTGTCACAATGGAAAAAAATAATAGTAATTTTAACTACCTGTCTTAAGGTGTGTAATTTTTTGCTCTTCAACCATTCAACTTCTAGGCAAGTGTGTACAGTTTCCTTGTGATTTTTTATAATTTCAAACGTAATTTCGTATCTACATAAATTTCGAAATACTTAGACGTGCAAGCCTGGGTTCGAATCCACGACCCTTTGCTTAAGAGGGCATAGATCAAGCACACTGGGGAAGACATTTATTGGTGAGTGTGAAGTTCCCAAACCGCACTGGGCCCGCGTGGCGCTACGGCCTAAGCCCTCTCATCTTAAGAGGAGGCATGTGCCATGCAGTGAGATGTCTATAATCTGAGATAATAATACTATTGTAAAAGAAAATACCAACACAGTAAATTCTTAGCCGTGTCGAAAAATTCAATATGAAAATTCCACCCCCCATCGTTTAGGATTATTTACCAAAACCTCGGAAAGCACAACGATTACTTGCCCATTTTAAAAATGTCGATCACGTTCTAATTGTTTGGTCCAAATCGAAATACAAGTCATTGGTTCGACATTTCGTACTGACGGCAAAAAAAAGTAAAGTAAACAAAAACTTGTACTATATTTAATGTGATTTTTGTCTATAAAAATGTTTTTTTTTGCCAACTTTCTTGCGGGGCTTTGCATCACATTTAGTTATAGAATGTTTAGGACATCGGCGTCCCCTGTTACCTACCTACCTAATACCTAGGTAAAAAACTTAAGTACTTAGATGACTTGTTGTATGTAGTAGTAATTTATTTATTTATTTATTTAATGAAGTAATTACACAGCATTACAGACAAGCCAAAGCACTGTGAAACTCATAAAATATTAACAAGCACAACACATGACACATGGCACAAAAGATTGTTATTTATTTTAACATTAACATGTTACAAACAATTTAGCGAAGACGGACGGTCATCCTTCGCCTCACAGTACCTCATACACTCGCTACATAAGGTCTTCCAGCTACAAGCAAAAATATCGCAATCCGGTGCCGATGCGAGAAGCATATTATTAAGATTTAATAAAGCTCGAATAAGAGGTGAGTTCTTGTGTGCTACTGTGCGAGCTTTAGGAACTGCCAGCAGATCACGGTTGCGAGGGCGAAAATTGAACCGGGATTGGGATACTGAGGGCGCGAGTAGGCGCACTAGTTGCGCTACCAACTCGGGGCAGTCAGAATCTCCACGCAATATTCGACACACGCTGGTCAAGAGCCCGTAATTACGTCTCACCTCCAGAGAACTAAAACCCAAGGTGCCAAGAAGGAACTTTGTAGGGTAACAGAAAGGGTAGTATCTAAAACTTTTTTTGTACAAAAATCTCAAAAACGCCTTTTGGACCCTCTCAAGAAGCAAGGAGTACGTGACCTCGTGTGGATTCCACACGATGGACGCCGCCTCTAATTTGCTCCTGACTAGAGCAGTATAAATGAGCTTAATAGCCCGGGGATTGGTGAAGTCACGGGCGTTGCGGATAACGAATCCCAATCTCCGGAAGCAGTCAGAAGCTAAGGTCCTCATGTGAACATGAAAATTAAGACGCGTGTCGAAAATGACTCCCAAGTCTTTAACAGTGTCGACGCGAGTAATAGGTTCGGTCCCCAGCTGGTAATTTGCAGAAACAGAACTATGAGCGCGACTAAAAGTCATTACCGAACACTTTCCGATGTTGAACAATAGTTTATTGTTAATGCTCCATTGAAATATGCGGTTGATGTCCTCTTGAAGCGATTCGCAATCAGAGGGTTGTTGCACGCCATAAACAAGCTTTAAATCATCGGCATAGAGTAGGCACCTGGCATATTCAGGGAGGGAAGCTAGGTCATTTATCATGATCCCGAATAGAAAAGGGCCCAAAATCGAACCCTGGCTGACTCCTGAACGGGTGCGTCCGGTAATGTGTCCGTATAGACAAGTCGACGTTCCATATTCGAAAAATAACTTAAGTCACATTCAATTCTGTCACTACTACATACAACACTTAAACTTTTTACCTATACCATACTTTATCTGAAATGACGACTGGATGGTCCAGTGGTTAGAGAACCTGACTACGAAGCTTGAGGTCCCGGGTTCGATTCCTGGCCGGGGCAGATGGATCTTGGATGGGTCTTGGATGTGGCATCATAATCATCATTATCTCAGCCGTAGGACGTCCACTGCTGGACATAGGCCTCCCCCTTAGTCGTCCAGTTGCTCCAGTTGAAGTTGCTTGGATGTGTATTAATGTGTAATATGTATTTAAGTATTTATTAATCTATATTAGTATGTTTATCCGTTGTCTATTATCCATAGCACAAGCTTTGCTTTAGTTCGGGACTAGGTTTTTTGATGTCAAGTGTCCCATGATAGTTAGTTTGTTTGTTTATACTCTTTATAATGTACAAAAAGGAAAGATAAAAATATCACACAAAAAAAGTGCGTAGCCTTTGTACTTAGGCGGACTTATCCCTGAAGGGATCTCTGCCAGTCAACCTTTGAGTGGTAGAGAAGAGCAAGTAATAGTAGTAGTGGTAGTTATTATTTATTTATTGTTTACAGAGCAAGAATTGGCTACCTGTTAAACATCATTATGATTTTACAAATAACCCAGACGCTTTTGCCGACTTTACCTTGTCAGGATTATAGGTACTTTTCTCCCTTGAAAGGGAAACGTTATGAATATTAAGAGGGATTTTAACGGCCGACTGTCATACAAACGTTTAATTCGACCAAAAATATTTTAACCATCGATTTTAACAGTCTCTTAATAGCTTTTTTTTATTCGACTGGAAGGCAAACGAGCATGTGGGTCTCCTGGTGGTAAGAGATCATTACCGCCCATAAACATCTGCAACATCAGGGGTATTGCAGATGCGTTGCCAACCTAGAGGCCTAAGTTGGAATACCTGATGTGCCAGTAATTTCACCGGCTGCCTTACTCTCCGCGCCGAAACACAACTGTGCAAGCACTGCTGCTTCACGACAGGATTAGCGAGCAAGATGGTGGTAGCAATCCGGGCGGACCTTGCACAAGGTCCTACCACCTGCAAAGGTCCTACCAGCTGCGGGTCATTGAATGGCCCAGTCTTAGGCATACGCTTGCTGGTGCGGATGCACTTGGGTGCACGCCTGCGGGCGGGTTCACTGTTGGAATGCATACCTAATCAATATCGCATAATATTGTTCCGCATAATTTTTTAAGCAGAAAAGTCGATATAGCTTTTCATCTTTAGGCATAAATTACGCATAGCATTTAAAGCATAATCGTCGTAGACTAACATCAAACAGACAGACAGACATGGCTAAACTATAAGGGTTCCGTTTTTGCCATTTTGGTTTCGGAACCCTAATAACCGCTGGGTTTAGAATTATGAAATTTGGAATATAGATAGCTGGATATCTGGAATAAAACATAGCCTACTTTTTATTACGATATTCCCACGGGATAGGGATAAAATCTCGAAATAACAATCGCTGGGCTTAGAGTCATGAAATTTGACCACTATTGTTTTTTAATGTAAAGTCAATGAAAACAAAGATTTATTTTTTGGGAAATCCCACGGGAATTTTTAAAAATCCCGGAATTTTGATTCAGCTGCTGGACTTAATGATCTAGGTACGTGTACGAAGCCGTGGGTAAACACTAGTAAAGTAATAATATAGAAATAGTTCGATTAAGTTTAGAGTTTTTAACAAATACTTGTACAAGATACTTGATTCAGGGATATAAGCATTAGCTATTTCAAATTTTCGGGGGAAGCCTTTTCCCAGCGGTATCTAAAATATATTCATATTTATTATTTTCCCGAGGAAATTATCGGAATTGAAGCGTAATACGGTATCAGGTATCGGTTATAATTTTACTGTTAAATTTTGTTCGCGAAATTTTTGATGCTAAAAAATATTATAAATGCAGTAAAAGTTTGTATGTAAATCTGTTTATTTGTTACTTCGACACGACTATAACACTGAACCGATTTAGATGAAATTCGGTATACACATAGTTTGAGTCCCAGAGAAAGACATGGATAGTTTTTATCCCGGAAAATTGTAGGTATAGTTCCTGCGGAATAGCGTTAGCCGAATTGTAGGCGAATGGAGTCACACATTTGAAGGGATTCGGTCACATAGGGCCCCTTACTCCAACGACCACCGACTAAATTTCTTGTTCGGCCATTTCCTATTAGGTGCTTTTCCTAGTTAGGCCATTCCTCGAATGACCTCTATGTGAATTCCTAATTGGGCCACTTCCCCAAATGACCACACTGTGTATTCCTAGTTCGGCCGTTTCTTCGAGTGACCACACTGTGTTTTCCTAGTTTGGCCATTTCCTTGAATGACCACTACGATGGTGCAGCCGAGGTCAAAATATATTTACACTTTGGAACCCTAACGTCTTTGACGGGATCCCTTTGTTTCCCATACATTTTTGTTCCGAATTTCGATGGTCAGAAATTGATATCCATATAATTTATAAACATAAACATCAATAGTCATAATTTTTGTTCAGTATAATGCTTATTAGCTCTAATATTAATGGCACATAATATTAAATTCTATAATCACAAAAGTCATACATTTTTAATTATAACTTTCAAAGACGTAACTATAATTATTCAGAAATAGTTTAAGCCATATATTTCACCGTATTAATGGTTGTTACTCATATTGTTTTAATGCCTATATTGTCTAGGTCTAAGAAACCAAATTCATAACATTGATAGGCATATAGATAATTAGTCAGAAACATGTCCAGGCATACATTTAAAAATGCTAATTCATTTGAAGCTATATACTATCATTGTAAAACCACAGTTATACAATAAAGATTATATCTATTTATATTTCTACTGTAGCGCACAGTCGCTCTCTCACACTATTAAAGGGCTTGGGGCGTAGTTCCCACGTGGTTCCAATGTGGATTAGGAACTTGACATTACATTGATTTTTTTCGACATGCATCCTCAATATTAGTGTTTTTGTCGAAATTTTGACATCGATAAATTAAAAAAAAAACTAAAAAGGTGAGTGAATAAAATGAAAGTATTTGTTTCAGGTCCAATACGCTCCAAAAGTGCGCGTTTTCATCAAATCCGGTTCAGCCAGTGGCAGGATACAGGAAGGGGACACCTTAGTTGTAGGTCAGTCTATACATATATTTCTCTTTCAATAAAAAAAAGTTTCGAGTTTTTGTTTTCCAAATTTGTAGTTAATAGGCACTTTTTATCACATTTGTCTTATTTGCATGGACTGTTTTTTTGCTTGATTTTTTTTTTTATAAATATTATTTAATAATATTTCCTTTGTTATAGGTTGTCAAGCGAACGCAAACCCTAACAACTTGACGTACAGGTGGATTTTGAACAACGAACAAATTGCTGGCGCTATTAGAAACGAACTGGTAAGTAATTTCTGAACCGACTCAAAATGGTTCTGTGTTATTTATAACCTCCTAATGCCCAGAGTCCTTTATAAATGACTTATTGTAATTCTAAATTGAACTCTATTATAAATGACATAAAGTTTGATGTTCATAAATCAAAAAATTGACTTGGGTGTTAGGGGGCTAAAATTATTACTAATTTGGTAACTTAACATACCTATGCATTTTTGCAACTAGTTTTAATTCCAATAATATTAGAATTATTAGTTTCGTGGAGCTCCTATTCCGAGATTAAGGCGCTTTGCATCTGACGCAATTGTAACCTAACTAACTATTCATTTGCGTCAAATGCAAAGCGCCTCAATTGCGGAATAGGAGCTCCGCGAAGCAGTCCGTTAAGAGTCGCGATAGTGTCATAAAAATATATGAACAAAAAAGTAATACACATAATTTATTCAGTAAACAATATAAACACACACTACAAACAATTATAAATAGGTATTAATTACGTAACACTAAACATAATTATCACGAATTGATTGAATAATTAACAAAGTAAAAAGGGCTCTCTTATAATAACTATGTAAAACACAATTAATTCGTTAAAAAAGTTTAAGCATTTAATAAATATGTAGATATTTATATTTTCCCTTTTTTACGAAATTGGTTTCCTTCAATAAAATTGTATCATTTGAAGACGTCTGGGCGCTAGCGCTTAGTCTTCACCAAGTGTGCAAAATTGCCAATTTGTTAGTATCCCTCAACATGTACCTTTATACCCAAAGTACACGAGGCTGACTCTCCTCCAGTAAAGTGTCCATTAAGAAAATATTATGCAGTTTTAAGTAAGCCAGGTTTCATGCAGCTTCTTTAGTCTCAAACGCATCTCATCTACATATTGCATAGCAGCCGTTGCTTGCAATTTCGTCTTAGTCCCGTTTCACGTTTACTGATTACTGGGCTTTAGCCAGAGTGCCTTTATACAGAGTGCCTTTGACCATATGGCTTTAAATGCGAGAATAGATTCTACTCGCACAACTGAACTGCTTTTGATTAGTACACAGATATAGATAACAGTAGATCACGCAAATGCATCTACTTTGCCTGTCCGAACCCGTCGGGGTTGGCCCCATACAAAAACTGACCGCTAGCTGACTAATCATGACTAGTGGCTGACTCGAGCTCCAAGGCGCGGGCGGGCGGCGCATTTGAATCTATGTTGCGAGGACATCGGGGAATTCACATCGCTAATTCGCTCTTGAGACGGCACAATAGATATAAAAAAATGACACGGTTGATTTTCATACAGATTTCACACGAATAAAACCTAGGATAAGGCAAAAAAACCACAAAGAAAAGCAAAAGAAAAGCTCTAAAAACCTTTACACTTTCCAACTTCCATAAAATAGTGTTTAATAATGAAGTATCACAAAAACTTCCAGCGCATAGCTCTTAAATAAGAAACACGTACCAGGCTAAAGGCACTCTGGAGCTGGAAATTTTTAAAATTTCCCTTCTTGGCGTACCAAATACCTGCAATATGCATTTTACATAAGCCACGTCTCTATTCCGCTGAAATGTTGATATAAATATTTTTGATATTAAACTTTTTCGGGCTTGTTTATCTGAACTATGCTGGTTAGATTAAAATAGTTATAGTTTTGAAGTGTATCGCATTGCATACAGCAGTTTTTAGGGTTGTGTTAATTTCTTTTCATTAACCACTAAAGGTAGGTACTAAAGGGCCGTTTCACCATTCATTGATTAGTGTTAACTGACGGTTAGATATGATGCCGTCTCCGTCTATTCGAAAAAAAGACTTTTTTTAACAAAAAAGTAAAACAGACTCCAAAAAAAATGGAAGCTACTATAAATCCCTTGAAGATATTTTGCTAAGTACCTACTAGCTCGAAGTCGGTGCCTCAGCACCAGCCAGCAGAGTGGAACAATATAGTTTTGTATGGGAACACGAACATCGCAAACGTTCCACTAGAGGCGCTGTTCGTGTTTCCATACAAACTGAGATTTTAACGCGAACACGATCGACACGTATTTTGTAACCGAAAACTTCTTTCGCGGCCTAAAAATATTCGTCCTTGTTTCAGATACTACCCAACATTTCAAGAAAACTAAACGAAGCCACAGTCAAGTGTGAAGTGCACAACCCCGTGGGTAAAAGTGCTGACACGAAATCTTTGGAGATCTCATGTAAGTAAAATTTTACTTTATTTTCCTGGTACTGGTTGGTACAAGGCCCCCTCTAGACAAATAGCAATGACAAAGTGCCCGCCGCAGCACGCGTGTAAAATATATTTTTACCCGACTTTCCGAAGGAGGATTATGTTTTTCGAGCGTATACGTATGTCGTAACTTGAAGTTACTTAGCAGAGTTCTCTATGCAACTGGACTTGTTTTTAGTTTTTAAGTTTTTATTACTTAGTTTTTGGAAATCGAATTTATGATTTTTTAAACTTTTTCTTTTATGCACACTAAAAAGTAGACAAGTTTCGAAAGTAATTTTGACCTCAACCTCGTAAAGCTCAATGTCCTAAATTTAGGACTTACGTCAAAGCTAACGTTCATCACCATCCATTGATTAGTGTTAACTGACAATTAAATGTGAAGCCGTCTCCGTCTATTCGAACAAAACAAATAGAGACGGCATCACATTTAACAGTCAGTTAAAACTAATCAATGGATGGTGAAACAGCCTCTAAGTTTCTTATTGTATTCATCTGAATTTGGCGTGGGTCTTACAAGGTTTGCGAGTTTAGTCCCATTTAAATACAGCGTATATTTTTAATACTACCTCAAACTGTAAGGGTAGTTAGTGAAGTCCCTAATAATCACATTTTACTATGTTAGTAAAAAAAAAACTATTATTTTCCTTACAAAATTAATTAGCACACAATGTATCACTACGTGATACTGCATTCTTTTTATTCAAAACGTCACACCTTGTTGACGTTACAGCTGTCACAGAACGTTTCTCTCTCGTATCAAATTATTGTCATTACATTGCTGCGTGAAAATATTTAAAAAATTTATTACGCTCTGGTAATTAATTTTTAATTAACAATTTGTTTTGATATCGGTTCACAGCTCTTAAATATCTTCGTCTGGTTATAGTTTGTGGTAGTATCAAAAAGACACGCTGTATAAAGAGTAAATTTCTTGGTTATTTAAAAGTCGGTGTGTTGTAACTGTCAAAATGTCACAACATTTTATAAAGCGTCTTTAAAATAGTTCCTTTCAACGTATTCATGCCCCATTAACTTTAATGATTTTCCGATCCAATAATAATTAATAGATTTAAGAGTGGGACCCCATGCAAAGGCCATCGTTGCAATTTTAATAACACCATGGAAAGATCACTTGTGGCGTTACTGTTTAATTATACAGGGGGTTCACATGGATAAGGTTAAACATATTATTATGGTTATAAGAAATTCTTACATAATTTATAGTAAGTAGGGTGATCAAAATTTGTATGAAATAAGAAGAAATAAGAAATGTTTTCTTTTTTAAATCCATGAACCATGAATATTTATGATTTGAAGTTTTTTAGGGTTCCGGAGCCAAAATGGCAAAAACGGAACCCTTATAATTTCGCCATGTCTGTCTGTCTGTCTGTCCGTCCGCGGCTTTGCTCAGGGACTATCAATGCTAGAAAGCTGTAATTTTGCACTAATATAAAGGTAAATTATGCCGACAAAATAGTATAATTAAAAATTCAAAAACATTTTTTTTAGGGTACCTCCCATAGACGTAAAGTGGCGGTGATTTTTTTTTCTCATCCAACCCTATAGTGTGGGGTATCGTAGGATAAGTATTTTAAAACCATTAGGGGTTTGCTAAAACGATTTTTCGATTCAGTAATAAGTTTGCGAAATATTCAACTTTAAAATATTTCTTCATAGTAAAAGGGTCGTATCATAAAAGGTTAAAAACACTGGTTTAGAATCTAATAAGCTATGGAAAATTATGTTGTTTAGGTCTAAATGTGGTGTTGTCATAACATAAAAGAAGGTACAACCAAGCGGAGAATAAGACCCTTAATCCCCACCTATGAGAATAGGGGTGATTTAATCAGGTGAGCCTGCACCTCTTGGCTAAGTTAGACATAACTGGCTAAATCCGGTACGGCCTTGCTCTATTATAGGCATGGAGTATGTAACCGGCGGAGATGCCACAAGCACATTTTACTTATTAACCATCCTGTTTGATTGGTGAATATTTTCATCAAGATTGGTAAAATTATATCACGCTAAAACACACGAGTAATCACATTACGTATACGTCCCGTTGGTGGTATTTTGACTAAGATTAAATAGTTTCTACTCGGGCCTAATGCGGATTGGGAACTTCCTTGTTTTCTTCCTTGGGAATTTTAAATGTCAACACGTAACTATATTTTAATTTGTAGAAAAATAGCATTATGGAATTGGCGACTTATAATGTATTTCCATCGGAAAAATTCGCATCTCAATCTGAATAATGTCGGCACCCGAAGTATGTCAATCAATTATTGTATGAAATTAGTGACATTTTCATATCAATGGAATTTTACTATCAAGTGTCAAATGACTTAAGAACAATGTACGGCTATGCGATAGCCACTGAAACTAATTAAGAGAGAGAGAGAGAGAAAGAGAGAAACATTTATTTACATATTCGATACACATAAAAAAACATTATATGGAAAGAATAAAAATAACATCGTATAGTATAAAGTGGGCCCCACTCAACATAATATATTAATTACGGCAAGCCGTAACGCTGTTTTTCAGTGGGACCCATTTAAAAACTAAAACATATAAATACAACACACTATGACGACACGAACGCCAGCGGAAGGAAGTTCGCAAGTAAACTTTCAATCCGGAAGCATATATGGCAACACTCGATCAGTTTAACCATTAAGATAGCATGATAAACATGAACTTTTTTTATTTATTAATAGTTGACCCAAATCAACTCGGTATCTCTCCTTCTTTCCGTTCTACAGTCACACAGAAAACTTAATTAAGCAATTCCCACAGTCGGGCCCACGTTCAGAGAGAAGCCCAGAGACGCGGAGGCCGAGTCTGGGTCCGCGGCCACCCTCACGTGCCTCGTGGACGGCTACCCTACACCCGACGTATCTTGGATACTTTACAAAGGGGACAAAGAAATAGTAAGTAATTTGAAATTATTACTAGGTACATCGCCAACATTATGAGCTGCTGTAGATCGTCCATCTTTGGACTTACGAGTAGGCCTCCCTCATATACCTACAGTTCGTGAAACTCGAAGTTCGTGTCGTTCGATCCCTCTGACACTTATACTATTTAATACGAGAGCGAGAGGGACGGTACGATACGAACTTTGATTTTCGAATTTCGGAGTGACACACACGCACACGCAAGCGCGCACACACACACACAAGCTTTCGCGTTAATAATATAAGTAGGATTTCAATAAAGACCATGATGTAATTTTTGGGAATTCCCACGGAAATTTACAAAAATCCCGGAAATTCAATTCAACTACTGGATCGATTTATGCGTGCATCGCCGCGGGTAGACACCAGTAAGGCTACCAGGAAATTCGAAAATCGAAGTTCGTATCGTACCTACCGTCCCGCCTACGCTTATGTTATTTAATACGAGAGTGAGAGGGACGGTACGATACGAACTTCGAATTTCGTGTTTCGGAGTAGCCCTTCAGCTCAGTTATATTTCTACTAAAATAATTGTTAAATTCGCAACAGCTAAGACCCGTGTAAGCCTCGTTCCAAGAGTTCATCACATTCAATTTATGAAAGCCACCAAACCTCGTTTACTATTGTCATGTTTACTGAAACGCACAAAAGGAGGGTACCCCGTTTAATCCATATTAACAATTTCTTTGGCAGAATGTGGGCAGATCTTCTAATCTGACTGTCGTAGTGAACTCGGCGACAGCAGGCCAGTACTGGTGTAGGGCGAGCGCCGACGGTTACCAGGACATAGCGGCGCCTGCTATGGTGTATGTGAAAGGTGAGAACTTTGATGAATTATACCTGTAGATTCACAATCGCGCGCCCAAATATGTCCGAGCCAAATGAGCGCCACTTTGAATCACTGGCCTAAAATCACTGGTTTAGATCACCGGGATAGGTTAGGTCGATAGATTGGTCGATAGGTCGATCTGTAGGTCGATAGTAGGTAGATAGGTTGGTAGAATGCTCGCCTGCCACTTTGGTAAAAGTGGCCTTCTTTCTTCTCAGTACGTTGTTGTCAAGTGTCAAGCGTTGTGGAGTTTTGCCGCTAGCGAAATTCGCCCGTAATAGAGTAAAGACTAGGTTCAAATTTCGTCTCGTATTATTTTGTGTGAGATGATTCTATTTGTCACGCAAACAAATCAATAGTTCTGACATTCTTTGAAGGGGATTTTGTTCGGAAATGTGCGTCCTGGTTTAAATGTCATTGGGTGAGAAACAAAAATCTATCATTGCTTAGAGCAGGGTTCCTTAAAGTGGGATCCACGGATCCCTTAGGGGTCCGTATCATGTGTATCAGGGGTCCGCAGTAGGTCAGTCTGTAAACATAATTTATTAGGAAATTTTGTAGTAAATTTGACGCGAGACGCAATGTCAGACCAGTCCTTTGCGTATGTGTCCAGATCGTCCCGCCATCTCCTTCTCGGTCTGCCTCGATGTCGCTGGCCGTTCTCCGGCACCCACCAAGTAACTGTGTGAGCCCACCTTTGTGGGTGCATGCGGCAGACGTGTCTAGCCCTGCCCCATTTTAGCTTAGCAGTATTTTTCCCAACGTCGGTTATGTGTGTTTTTGAGCGCAGCGTAGTGTTCCGGATTCTGTTCATCCGTTTCACACCTAATATGCTTTTTTTTATTCATATTATAGCAAAAATATAAATTTAATATCAAAACGGTTTTTTACTGCATTACTTTGTTAAAGTGACAGGATAAGTAACACAAAAATTGCTTTTTAATCAATAATTATAATAATTGCTTTCGTGGGTAGATAGATTCTTAATCTTTATTATTATTAAAGGATTTTTAAACTAGACGCCGTACAAAAAATTTAAATGTTTTTTATACAACGCTGTCATTACACTTGACTAGTGGTTGCCGATTATTAGTCGAATATCGATAGCTGTTCGATAGCAAAAATATCGACATTTATATACTATCGACAGATGAAACGAACCTGACTTAAAATTCTTCAGATGAATTTGGATAAAATTTTGTATGTAGGTAGATAGCTGAACATCTGGAATAAAACATAGACAATTTTTTATTCCAATATTCCCACGAAATAGGGATAAAATTTCGAAATAACAACCGCTGGGCTTAGAGTCATTAAATTTTACATGAATGTTTTAAATGTAACGTCAAAGAGAACCACGATTTAGTTTTCGGAAATTCGCACGGGAATCTTTAAAAATACCTAAATTCAATTCAGGTGCTAAATCTAATGATACGCGTGCAAAGCCACGGGTAAACACTAGTTATAAATAAAAAATATCGATAGTTTCATCGACAACACTAGCTTACTAGCCACTCGGCGCTAGCCCAGTGAGGTTGGAGCGATCAATTCGCCATAATTTAGTATTCCATACGGCCCGGGGCATACGTTAGCATGCATGAAGTTTCGAGGAGTTTTACCAACAGTTGGGAAACTCGCCTTCAAGGAAAAACTTGGTCTCATCGAACTAGTTTTAATATTAAAGTGGAGTAAGAATGTTTAGAACTTAATTTGAAGTGAAAGGTCCGTGTTTTTGTTGAGTAGAAAGTGGAGAATAAGTTTTTTTTACGGGGCTGGAAATGTGTATTAGTAGTCATTGTCACTTACACGATACGAGTACTTATCTAATACCTTTAAACGAGCAATTTTTGTATATACCTATATATACATAATATATTTCTGGGGTCTCGAAAACGGCTTAAACGATTTCGATGAAATTTGGTAAGTAGGGGTTTTCGGAGATGAAAAATCGATCCAACTTGTTCTTATCTCTGGGAAAACGATTGTTACAGAGTTTTAGCCCGAGCATAGCTCGGTCGCTCAGGTACTTATTATTTTACACTAGCTGTTGCCCGCTACTTCATTTTATGTAAATTTTTATTACCTTATTTTTTTCATAGTTTTTTTGTATAAGTAACTAATATAATTAGGGTAGTTCTCACGAAATCTCGAAATTCTTGTCCTACAAGCTTTCACAAAAATGTAGTAAATATATAGGGGCAAGTATTGTTTTCCTGCAATAAATATCACCGTCGCTAAGCGTATCAGTTATGATTTCTAAATCATATGTGTAAATAAAAAAATTGAGTATATAATAATGCCGTTAAAATCATTCCCTCACTGTGTCCCAACTCCCACTTTCAAATACTTTTAAATTTGCAAATAAGAAGATAATAAATTAAAAGCTATGAAAGTTTAATTAACCTTTTCTAAGAACAATGGATTTATGAATGGCTTCTTTATTAGGATTATGAAACTAAAAGAAAATAAAAAATATATATAAAACCATGTGTCCAATAAAATTAAATCATTCCCCCACAACTTTACTAACAGTTAATTTATGAACGCAGTTTGATTCAAACGTGAATGATACCGTTTGTTTTTGATAGCTGGCAACACTGTAATTTTGCCAATATGGCAAATTGTTTGTGTACGCGTTTGAGGTTTTGTTAAAAAAAGGTTGAATTCATATTTTTTTTAAATTACATTTGTGTTCGTCATTACATCACGTCCTAAAAAAAGGAAGGGTAAGTACTTTCCCAATTATTAATTGCATGATAAAGTAGGATTTGGGGAGTAGTTTACGTCCACAAATAACCTTGTTTAAAGCATGTCCGTGTCACTTGTTTTTTTAGATTATGCTTCGTTTCGTCATTCCCTCATCATCATTCCCTCATATATATTTACAATGAGGGAATGATGACATAAGGAGTTAATGATTTTGACTGGGTTGCGATTCTATTTTATTGTCGTTTGCTGTAGCAAACCCTTGAATTTAACTCTATCTTCTTGTTTCAGAGCAAATAATGGCAAGAAAAAAGAAAATCAGTGAAGTGGAAGCTAAATTAAAAAAAAGAGAAATGATAGGAAGCGAAGAGAAAAAAATGAAATCAGGCCCTACATATATATAATTCCTGAAAAAAAAGAGAAAGGCCAAGTAAAACCGATTTCAAACATGAGTTCCAGAGAGAGAAGGGTTAAAAGGAAAACCTGGAAAACCTGGAAATATTATTTTGTCAAGTTTTTGCTTATTTCTTTTGAGTAGCTGTTTATTAACTTTGAGACCGATTAAGTTAAAAGGAAGGTTTATTTTTGAGTATTTTTTAAAGAAAGTAATGATTTTTTGTTGATTTTTCATAGGTACTGCCATTATGATTAAGTGCCATAGCAAATAAACTTAGTTATCATTTATTTGTGGCATCTGCAGACTGCAATAAATTTGTGATTTTCTGGACAATAGTTCCTAATAATGTTAATTGATATATTTTTTTATTCAATACAAAATATATAACGAAATAATTATGAATTTTTATTTTTTAAAGTTTATAATTACTTGCAAAAATCATTCCCTCACCTTATTTTTTTTAAACAGCCTTATAACTCTAAAAAAAAACGCTTATTTTGGGGACCACTATTTTTCTGAAATCGAGTGTTATGATTACTACGAAATCCATATGAAAAAAAACATAAATAACTAGAATATTTTTAATTTTATTGTCATAACCGAATTTCGGCATTTCGTGAGAACTACCCAATAAATGAATTTAATAATTTATTATTTATTTTATTTTATTTTTTTAAGAATTTGAATTTTTATTTTATTTTTTTGCGTTTTATTCAATAAATAAATTTTTAAATATGAAATTTTAATTATATTGTTTAAATTGTTATTATTATTTCTTGTTTTTATTTTATTATTATTTTTTTTACACTGACATTGAAATTGTTACTGAATTATTCCTAATTTATAAATTTTTACATATCCTTGACATTTTGGCCATTATTCTTTTTTAATGTTAATTTCAATGTGTTTTCATTGTTTTCATTCTGACGATCCTTTCAGGAGAACCAGTCTTATTGTAATTGTTTTCATCAAATATTGACATGCTTAGAATTTTATTTTATTATTTATTACTAATCTTATTACATTTGACGATTTCAATACAAATTCTTATAACTGACATTTATGTTAATTATAATATAATTATGTATTGAATGAATAAATAAACTAAACGAAACTAATGAATTTTAGTTTAATTTCCTCACATTGAAATCGAAAGTGGCGTGAAACCATTATATCTTTGATTTAACCAGCAACCCTCGCTTACGGCTCGGGTGAATATAGGTAGACGTTGTACAATCTGCTATTGTTTAGCTTTCAAATTACTAAGTAAATATACTGCGCCAAAAAATGTGGCCCTCAAATGTATGCATACATTTGTATACATTTGTATAATAGATTAATTTCTTTGACGTTCATAAGTGCTTGTCATAGCCTAAATTGAATAAAGAGATTTTGACTTTGACTTTGACTTTGTGTCTGGGCGAATATTCAGCGTTTTTGCAGCGTTTTTTTCGTCATTAGTGTCTTTACAGGTGTTATTAAATGAGCTAATGCTCAGGGTTGTTTTTTATGAAAATTTAAGACAATGCCGGTGCTGAATTTAGCGTAGTTAAAATTCTTGTGACTTGTGTTTCCGTTGTGCTACAATAAACGTGGGACGCTAATGACCGCGCGGTCAAAACGCTCGAATATTCGCCCTGTAACGTCAAAGAGACATCGCGATTTTAACGCCATCTAGCGATAATTCATACTTATGTCAAAAACTTTCAATAATTGGTATTGATTGTCATCCTATTGTAAAAATATGTTTGTTTACCTATATGTATTTTGTAATATAATTTCTACTGCAATTTGATTCACTATGTTGTTTCAAAGGTCCTCCCAGAATAATGTCAAATCAAACACAATACGGCGTAGAAGGAGACAGCGTGAGGATAGAATGTATATCGTTCTCTGTCCCCAAACCCGATTACGTGTTGTGGACGTTCGCCGGCAATGAGATTAACTCGTACTATAACCAGGTAAGCGACAATTGTTTATTACATTTAGGTGCATGTTTGTCGGGTACGCTGTTTTGACGTGTGACAATCAGTAAAGCGTTATTTTTGTTGTTATGGTTTGAGTTGCTTTTTGTAGTTAGTTAAATAAGAATAAGAAGTTTATTTGATTTCTCCACCACCAAGTACAATTGCTCAGAGGGCTGGAGAGAGCTATGCTTGGAGTTTCTCTACGGGATCGAATCGGAAATGAGAAGATACGTAGAAGGACAAGGATCACCGACAAAGTCAAGCGAATTAGCTCGTTGAAGTGGCAATGGGCGGGCCATATAGCACGGAGAACAGATGGCCGTTGGGCCGAAAGGTTCTCAAGTAGAGATCGCGGATCGGCAAGTGCAGCGTAGGACGTCCAACGAGATGGACGGATGACCTGGATAAAGTCGCAGGTTCACGGTGGATGCAAGCCGCTTCCAACTGAGGCAACTGGAGGTCCATGGGGGAGGCCTATGTCCAACAGTGGACGTCCTATGGCTGATATGATGATTATGATGAAGTACAATGATATAATTTGCATATTACAATAGAGTTGCAATCGGCAGTAAAAAAGTTATTTAGTTAGAGCACTCTAAACATCACATTGTCGTAAAAGACACACGTCGCTTACGACAATTTTGCAAAAAAAAACTTTTAGTATAGAACGTCATAATATAAAAATTTAATTCGTGAAATATTTCAGGAATACGCGTTCTTGGAAGAAACTTTAACAGACGGAAAGACAAAGTCAACTCTTATAATACGAGAGAGCGAAGCTAGACACTTCGGGACGTATAACTGTAGCGTGTCCAACTTGTATGGATCAGATAATATTGAAATAAAGTTGGTACCAGACCGTAAGTAATTTTAATATATATTTATTAATTTTTAAAACAAAGTTCGGCTTTGCTAGTCATATTCGGGCACATAATAAATCAACGTAGGGTAAAACATACAATAATTGGCCAGTTACTGTAATTACCCACTTGAATTTTTTTATATGAAACAACAAAAATACAAATAGTTGAATGATAAAAGCGACTAGATTATTGTAATTAGCACGATATTTGTTATGATTTATCACCATTTTTCTTTGTAAATTTTTGATTGAATTCAAGTGGGCAATTACTGTACTGTGGCCAATTACTGTATGGTTTACCCTACGTTTTTTTCGGAAACTACATGAAAGACATCATATTATTGAATTCTATTGTTAGTAATTTTTTTACATTCGTGGATGCGAATATTTAACTCTGACATTTGGGAATGCAAATACGATTATGATGAAAATGTTTTAATTTTTTAATTAAACTAATAGTTAAGTTTGTTTTTTCGTCACTAAACTTGTATCTAGATCCGTCCAGACAAACACACATACACACAAACTTTCATACTTTTTATTTTAGTAGTTAGTTTTCCCAAAATATTTGTATTTGCATTTTTTTTTTCAGAATCACTACCATTAATCCTAATAATCACCGGAGGAGCATCAGCGATTATAGTAATTTTAATTATAATGCTTATTATAATGTTGTGCCATCGGAAAAATAGAAAATCAGACGTCGATAAGAAGCCCGATATCACAAACGTGGGCAAAACCAACGTAGATCAATTCAAAGATAGTGATAGGAGTTCTAACATAAGTGATTTGAAACTGGAGTTACGGCAAGTTGAGGGAAGCTGTGAATTGGTGAGTGTCTTCAAAGCACTTTAATTAATTGGAATTCTCATACATATTTAATTCTAATAAATAAAAAACCTCTTCAATCTTGGATGTTATTTGTGTATTTATGCTTTTATTTGATATGAGGGGGCAAACAAATTATTAGGTTACTTGCCTATACCAGAATATAGGTTGTACATTGTGTTGCCAGTCTCTCTTCTCTTCTTAGTCGTGCACTCTTGATAGAGTGGTCGTGGTCATGCTTCGGTCGATCGATTTCTATGCTACCGCTGCTCTTGCGACGCGTTCCCAAGTAGCCCGATGTCTAGCAGAGTGGGAGCAATCGTATATGTTAGAGTGCGTCACTGATTTGATGAGGTCTGTCCACCGTGTCGGAGAGCGCCCGCGACATCTTTTGCCCTCTACTTTCCCCTGCGCTGCAAGCCGTTCCATGGACTACTCAGTACGGATGATGTGTCCAAAGAACTTGAGGATTCGTATTTGCACAGTTCTCTCTCTCTTGAATGTTAAATTCTTTAAGGATCAAAACATTGCTGCAGTGCGCGGTCCAGAGGGTTCTAGAATTGCCAGTCTAGAGGGCTTGGTTGTAGACTCGGGCACTCCTCTATCCAGCCCTAGTTAATTAGATTCGAAGCGTTTCTTTAGGACTCAGAAACGCCAAACAGTATTATATATTATTAGAAGTTGAACTAATCTTTTTTGTAGGATCCCTCTAACGGCTCTGACACAGAGTTCCACTCAAGCCTTCAGTTGACAACAAACCTGGGCCTTCCGTTAGCTGGACCAGTCCCCCTGCCAGATGGAGGATACATCAATGACACGATGAAACCGTACCAGCGGTACAGCGGGGACTTCAACCAAGCTATTACTAATTTGAACTTTAAGGTTAGTTTTTTGTTCTGTGGCTTTCCATGAGATTGACATAGTCACATTAAGGGTCTGACTGATAAATGGGATAAATGTGATGTCGTCTCCGTCTATTCGAACAAAACAAACAGAGATGGCATCACATTTATCCGTCAGTTAAAATTAGTCAACGGGTGGTGAAACACCCCAGCCAACACAGATTAGCTGAATAAATTTTGCGTAAAAGCAATTCTTTTGACTTTAAGCTAGATAAAGTATTTGTATAACTTCTGTGTAAGCGCTTATACAGATGATATTCAAACAATTTGGGCACAAAATATCTTGCTTCAATTTGGATAACATTTGATTAATAGCCACATAGCAGCTGAATAAATGTACAACACACTGAATATCTTCTGCATAAATTCTGATTTTTCTTTAGTCCAGAAATTATACATCTTTTATGCAGTTGTTAATTTGTGAGTTCAGATGTTCAAATGATATTCAAAATTCCGATCTTAGGAGTAGTTTTATAAAGAAATTATGCAAGTAAAAAAAGTATTTTCATTGTGACGAGATTATTTTGTGTTACTTAGTTCAAAAAATTGTAATGGTCGCTGATCATCTTCAAAAATTTGGTACCTAAGCAAATTGTTTCATGCATTTTAAGTTTAAGGTGAATTATATAAACGCATGGCACTTTACTGTGAATTATCAATATGATTAATATATATTTTTTGAGCGCCTTAACATAAACCTACAATTTAAAAGGTAAACAAATCTGAAATAATATTTAAATTAAATGATCTTTACTTTTTATCAAATTTCAGTCCCAGCAAATAATGAGAATCATATTTTGTATGACTGCTAATGTTTCCTACACACTAAACAAAGTGATTCATAAGATAAATGTTGAGGATTTCTATAAAAAGAGGTTATGCCGAACGTTAGTTAATGGCGGACGGCCAATTTGAATAAAAGTGTCTATTTCAGTGATTATTTTGCTTATTTCTGCATAATAGTTCAAATGCGACTGGTAGAGTGGATGGTATCTGGATATAAACATACGATATCTTCAACTAATCAGTTATTTGCTGCTTAAGATACCCACATTTGTAACTGATATTGTTTTAAGCTTAACATAAAGACAATTGTACGCTTATAGCGCTATAAGTTAGGTAAAACAAGGAGTTTATTTTCAATTATGCAGAGGTCAGCTGTGTAAAGAAGAAAAAATCTAAAATATTCAGCATCTGAATAAATTAGTACCATTTCGTACACTATGCAGCTTAAAGAAAATATTTTGTCTATATTCAGCGTTTTGCTGTTTAACTGCTTTACTTAAATATGTTATCCAGGACAACGCAAAAACTTCAGCTACTGTGCAGATAATAGCTTTTTCAATTACTTTTATTTGAATATCGCTTGTTTAGCAGATTTACTCTTGATTACTATTCAGCTTGAAAAAATACCGCGAACTTTATACAGAATTTAGTAAGCTTTCAACATTATTTTAATTTAAGAACTCTCTTATTCAAAATAAAGCCATAACGTCAGCTGTAATACAAAAGTAACAAAGCTTGACACTGCTTATTGTGGTATATTTTCGCTACTATCTGGCTTATGTGTTGGCTGGGACATCCTTAGTGTACGCGTGATGACGGTGAGTCTGATCGATCATGCACGTTAGTTAGACAAATATGACATTTGGTTAATGTAACCTTAGCTTAGCAGTGAAAGAAAACCTCATAGGGAAACATGCACACACTTACGAAGAAATTCAATGGCGTCTGTGAAATTCTCAATCCACACGTGCCCGCGTGGTAACTACGCCGTGAGAGCGCTGTTTCCGGTACGTTTGCACTCGTAGGCTAAGATAATATCTATTTTGAGTTACGCTTTTTATTTTAAAGCAGTGACCATAAGTTAAAGAATACTATCTAAAAACAGAAAAGCTGTTGTTGAACGGCGCTAGCGGTTGCATTTACCGTCACTTTTGAGCCTCACCTTACCGTTTCTCTTCACTTGTTTCGTTTTTTTTTTTAACCGTTTGACAGAAAGTAGTAAAAAGGACTACAATTCCAAGTGCCTTCGACAATAAGAACCCAGCTGTCATATCTGGGCCAATCAACTTTTTTACCAACACTAATCTGTCCGCGAAATTTTTCAAATAATTGCAGGTTTTTGTAAATAAACATGTTTTTTCTGTAATTTAATAGATGGTGTATATGAATACATGCCATCCTACGTAAGTTCAACCTATTAAACCGTGAAATATCTTATTGGAAGTACGATTTTTTGGTAACGCCAGAGACAATTTTGGTAACGCAGGAGACGTCCAAAATGTCGGTAAAAAGTTGATTGGGCAATCTATCGCTTCTCCACAGGGCCACGGCCAGAGCAATGGCTACGTGCCATACGTGGACTACTCCAGGGACTACGCTCCCCCCCACTCCAGCGACAGCCTGACTGGGTCGTTCAGGACCGAGCCCTACCCTGGGCAGTGCGGGTCGCTCCACCGGCAGGCCAGTTGTGGCCGGTTAGGAGGCATGGTTGGGCCTGACGGTAAGTTAATATATATATATATATATATATATATATATATATATATATATATATATATATATATATATTTTTTTTTACTTCTCATGCTCGTAAAGTTCGTGTTTATGCTGGATCTAAGCGATATAAAATAACTTTTTATGCTCTAGTGCATAAAGTAAAATTTTCGTCTAAGACCGAGGTAGTTAGGTGTCAACAGCCACAAACAAAAAAGTTTCTATTTATTTTTTATATTTTTCATCATATTAATTTAAAAAAACTTAAAATTTATAATTAAATAGGATTGCATGAAAAATAAAAGGTATCTATCTATTAAGTGTGATAGCTGGTAGGTGTAATTTTTTTTCTCTCTGTGTATCTGTGTTTTCTGTATCGCTTACTATTTCTGATGTACAATAAAGAGTTTTTGTATTGTATTGTTGTAAGCGAACACTTGTTTTCCACTATTCCTACTTAATTTCCTCTCAATTGAAAAGAGGAGAAAATCTCAAGTGAAAAGCACAGTATAAAACTCGAGCGTTAAACCCATTTTCCCCTCGACGTGTCTATTTACTAACTGGCTCGGCTGGCTATATTAACGTCTTGGGTAAAATGGCTCGTTTTATGCTCTTGTTGTACAATGAACTATTTTTTTGTCAATAGTTATACCAATGGCAAACCAAGGAGCACTAACCAGCGGAGTAGACGTCAGATACGCTGCTACTTACGGCAATCCGTATTTGAGGGGGAGCGGACCTATTTGTAAGTAAAATTTGAGTTCTAGTAACTAAAAAAAAAATGAATAAATACGATTATAGTTTCTAGCCCTTTTGTCGTAAAGGCGCAATGTTTTGTGTTAAATTTTGTTAAAAAAATGTGGGTTTTATTGGCTGTATATGAATTGTAAGAAAAGATAAGATAACATTTATATGCAGATAAAGGGTTAGTTACATGTCTTGGGTTAGGGGATATCGTTCCATATTTTTAGCTGCATTCATACAGCATGCAAATCTATGACACTCAACACTCGATTGCTTTTTAAATGCATGTCATTATGTTAAATAAATTAATATTATGTAAACACAGATATAAATTACACTAGATTACGCAAATGCATCTACTTCGCGTGTCCGAACCCCGACCAGCAGTTGACCCCATACAGAGACTGACCGCTAACTGACTAATCATGACTAGTGACTGACTCGAGCCCCACGGCGCGGGCGGGCGGCGCATTTGAATCGATTTTGCGCGGACATCATTCGCTCTTGAGACATCACAGTAGATATAAAAAAGTGACACGGTTGGTTTTCATACAGATTGAGGTATTTGCGTTATCTAGTGTAATCTATATCTCTGATGTAAAAGCTATATTACGAATTTTCCTCATGAAAATAATATTGTGTGTTGTGTAAGCGAAAGCGATGACATAAATGTCCAACACTAATCATTGAGTATAACTAGCCCTAAATATTTTTTCTTTTTAGCGTATACGCCACAAGTTAACACGGCTAAGCCTGCGGCGACTCCCGCACCGCCACCCTATTATACTGTTAGAAACACT
The DNA here is from genome assembly GCA_037349165.1 of Choristoneura rosaceana. Taxonomy (NCBI): domain Eukaryota; kingdom Metazoa; phylum Arthropoda; class Insecta; order Lepidoptera; family Tortricidae; genus Choristoneura; species Choristoneura rosaceana. Next base: position 4,922,324 of record JAZBNJ010000007.1, read on the forward strand.
AATCTACCTTTACCCGGTAAGCTTTACACTAAGGCCCTGTCTTCACTGCTAATTTTCACAGCGCGAATTTTTTTTGAAATTTTCATTGAATCTTAAACGATTATCCGCACGGGCGGTAAAAAATTCTCAAAAAAAATTATGTAAAATATGGAATACAATTCGCGCGAATAAATATCGCGCGGTGGAAATTCGCAGTGCGGATCAAACTATTGAATAACCTGACTAAATTAGAATAGTTGAAAAACCTCTAATTTTGTAATTTAGAATTTCAATTTCAATATTATCAAAAATGGCTGAACCAATTTAATGAACCATGGTTAGCAAAAACCGTAAAAAACTCGCTTTCACGTAAAAAAACCGCATCGAAATCAGTCCATCTGTTGGAGAGCTACGATGCCGCAGACGGACATACCTTGGCGTCAAATCATATATAACACTCCTCTTTTTGCGTCAGGGGTTAAAATAATGGGGCTTATAATATTAAATACTAGCTCTTTACAACAGGTTCGCTCGCATCAATAATTCCAAATCGGGGAATTCACAAAATTTCCATGAGGATTCCCATCACTTGCATCAAATTCAAATTCAAATTCAAATTGTCTTTATTCACATAAAATATGGTACAATAGGTGATAAATTAACATTTCCAGTACAAAAACATATTTTGCTACATAATAGCATGCAAAGTTATCTTAAAAGTAAACATAGGCATCATAACTAATCATAATCATAAGCAGAACACAAAGTAGCATAGTTATGTGTTTGTGTTAAAGAGGGCATTTGTTGAATAAAACATTTTTTCCTTGAGCCATCTATAAAGTTTCCTTTTAAATAAATTTAAAGGAAAAACTTTGAAGTCGTCTGGGATTGCATTAAAAATTTTGATGCACATGTGGTAACTATTTTTCCTAAAAAGAGCACTGTTTGGAACTATATCTAACACGAGCCTGTCCTTGTTTCTCGTACTTCTAGGAAATAATTCTGAAGCCTTCTTAAATAGTTCCGGGTGTTTTTTTACAAACACTGCTACTTCAAATATGTATAGACACGGTAGAGTTAGAATTGCATATTTTTCGAATAAAGGTTTACACGACTCTCGTGAAGAGATACTACACATTGCCCTTAAACATTTCTTTTGGGCTTTAAATGCCCTATCAATGTCAGTGGAATTGCCCCAAAGAACTAAACCGTATCTTAATGTTGATGCTACGTATCCGTGATAAGCCATAAGAATTGTGTCTAAATCGGAAATCTTCTGAAGGCGTCTTAATACATATACAAAGTTTATTATTTTTTTACACACCACATCAACATGGTTCTTCCAATTACAATTTTTATCTAGCGTAAGTCCTAAAAATTTTACATTATCAACTTGTTTGATTTGCGTGTTATTATAACACACATCTAATGTCATAGTTCTACTTCTTACATTGCAAAACTGTACAATTTGGGTTTTTTCAATATTAAATGTCAAATTATTTAATGTCAGCCAATCAACAACTAATTTTATTGTATTATTTAAATCATCACTATAATTTCCAATATCATTACATGTCACTATGATCGAAAAGTCATCCGCAAAAAGCGTACATTGATGTGTCATTATGTCAGGCAAATCATTGATGTACAACAAAAAGAGTAGTGGCCCAAGCACACTGCCTTGTGGCACACCTACAGTGTTTGCAAGATAAGAAGACCTATGATAGGTTAACTCTGACGAATTAAAGCCTTTGATCTCGACACATTGTTGTCTATTCGTTAAGTACGATGTAATCCAACCCAATGCTGAACCCCTTATTCCATAATTATGAAGCTTTTGAATTAAGAGTTTATGTGACACGAAGTCGAAGGCCTTAGTCATGTCAAAAAATATTACAGCCGTGGGTTTTTTCTTATCTAGACTTCTAATTACATTATTAATTAAATTAAAATAAATTAAAAGTGGCAAGCGTAGTACATTTGTTTTTTTGAAACCCATTCTGTTCAGTTTTTAGTATTTTATGCTTTTCTAAGAAAGACATAATTCTCCTGTGAATAGCCTTTTCAAATATCTTTGACATAATCGGTATTAGTGTTATAGGTCTATAGTTATTCATAAGAGTTTTATCTCCCTTTTTAAATAACGGTATCACTACGGAAACTTTTAAAGCATCAGGAAAAATTCCCAGCTCAAAAGAGAGATTCACTAAGTGTGTCAAAACAGGAACCAATTCTTCAATGCACGTTTTCAAAATCCGTGTTGTAATTCCATCATATCCTGTAGAATTTGTGCTGTTCAATGATCTAATTATATTACGCATTTCGTTGCAAGTCACAGGAGTAAGAAATATGGTAGGGTTTATGGATTTGGTATTTGTGTTCCTTAAGACTGTCTTTAGATCAGTTTTTGTTAGCTCTATCAGATAGTTATTAAATTCGTTTGCTATATTGTCAGGACCTTCTATAACATTGCCGTCTTTATTTATTTGATCTATAAAGTTATTTTCGGGCGTGCAAGTATCCGGTGCATCTTTAATGATACTCCAACACGCCTTACTTTTACGGGGTTTTTCGGGGTCTTCATTAACTTTAAAGAACTCCCCACAAAATTTCATGGGTCTAAACTTGGCGGTTAAGATTTTGAGATCCGAATGGGAATATTGGAATACAAAATTACCCCTTATTCATAAAACTTAACAAGCCTATGTTAACTAACAAATGCTTTGTCCCTTTCTAACAAATACAAATGTCGAAGTGACAGATAAGGACAAACGAATTTTAGCGGCATTTTAACTAAAATAGGTTTGATTGTCGTTTATGAATAAGGGGGTTAGCCTATTATTTCAGAATCTGGTATAGTCTAGTTATTCATTTTGTTGTAAGCGGCAAAGTTTACAAATAAAATTTGTTTTAGCGACATCAGTGATGTCACCGTCATCATCGTCGTCATCGAAACCTGTCTCAAGTCCAATAGCATCTATGTCATCTGTAAATAGTTCTGCACAACCTCAAGTAAGTTTCTGCTTGCGCCTTGTTTTTTTTTTTCGATAATTTCAACAGAGTCAGAGTCATCTGATGACTCCTTTTATTTCATACGAAATATTATTATGACTGAAATCATCGTATTAAAGGCTAAATAAAGATAAAATTATTAAATCCACCTGCTTAAAAAACGACACTGACTCATAAAACAGATATTAAAAAAAAAATTCGCCCACTGATCGCCTAAACTAGACACTAAGACCTTTTATACTACACAATTGCAATAAACTATATGACTATGACTATGACTAAGTGTCTACTCTAGGCGATCAGTGGGCGAAATTTATTTTCCAAGTCAAGTTTTTAACAAGTCTTTTTGTATTTTATTTATTTGTGACTATAAAAATATTATATTATTCACATTTTACTTCTAATACCTAACTAAAAAAATAGTTGTTGTTCTTGATTCTCTACCTAGTTCTACCTACTTACCTTTCCTGCCCTGACCTGTCTAACTTTGATTCAGGGCCAGTGTATATTGTTTTGTAGTGAGGGTTTTCTGACAGATGATAGACTAGCGCTAAATGGCGTTAGTATATCGTGAAGTCTATTTGATGTTACAGTCTTCTTATTTAATTCAAACTAAAATGTCAAACTTATCAAACGGACGTCATGATACTAGTGCCAACCAGAGGCCTTATTGCCTAACGTTTCTGACACTCGCGATCGCAATCAAATTATAGTTTTTGTATGCGAAATATGTCATTTGATTGCGATCACGAGTGTCAAAAACATTAGGCAATCAGGCTGTTGCAAAAAACCTCATTGTTAATTATGTGCTGATGCATTTTTACCCTCAATCTATTCTCAATTAAAAACGTAGTTTTAGAAGCTTCGTTCTAATAATAGGTTAAAATAGAATTAAAATACACTGTATTGTTTACTAAATAATTACTTACTACGCACTTGTTCAGGTTATTGATTTTGTCAGTTTGGATTTGCATTAAATATAAACACTGTTAGCAAATTGTATTTTATGTGATTTGGTTGGCTGAAAACTTATCAGTATGTACGCAATATCAAACAAAGTGCCGTAATTAAAAATAACGTGCTAAAAAAAAAAGAATACTTACCTAACTATAGTTTTAGTATCTTATTATGTTGAGGGTAGGAGTAAAACGAGTGTACACCACGAGTGTTAGTTTTTAAGTCAAACAATTTTTGTAAAAAGTGCGATACTATTTCGAACCAATAAACAATTATTATTATTATTATTATTATTATATTATATTATTATTATTATGTTTCCTAAACAGACGGTAAAAAAATTTAATTTTTCTAGGTGCCAAGGCCTTCACCTCAACCGGCTGGCGCTTTGTACATTCTTCCACCTTCAAGTCAAGGGAATTTCCAGTCAAACCAAATTACAACCAAAGGTATAAATACTATGACTACGTCCTTTTTTTTCAAATGACTTTATAAATGTGGTTTCTCAGTTCGACAGAAAAAGTTTTTTTTGTATAAATTTTACGAACAAATAAAAAATATGATAAAAAGATTTTAAAATCAGTTAATACAAATAAAAATATTTTATTAATCCAATAAAACGCGCTTGTTTATTGCGATAAGCGCTGCGTTAAACTGCATATGCATGTGGGTATGCGTTTGATGCACATCAATTTGCATCAGATAAATTAATTACCAAACGTTGTCTTACGCAGTGAGCAAACCGGCGAACGCATGTTTCGAAATTAGAGTGCGTGGATTGTGAATGGTTAGAGTAGATGTGCGTCAAATGCATTGCGTTTGACGCAGTGTTTATCGCATAAAATAAACGAGCGCTTTAAACACCTCGTCCGCTTAATACACGGATCCGTGTCAAATTTAAGGCTATCTTTTTGTATTTTTTTTTAAATATTCTTTGTTGCAATTGTCCAGTGTCTAACTAAAATTATGCATAATTCGTAATTTTACTTATGTTTCCAGGTATCTCAAACCAGGCAACAAATGGAACACATGTGTAGTCAGCATTTATTTGTTTGAGTAGTTAGGAGATGAATTCAATTAAAATTATAGGAGTACTTAACTTTAAAAAAAAACAATAATGAAGCTGTCCTTTATAAAACATTTACTAAATATTTCTTTTAAAAATTAAATTACTGTATCTTACTAAGGCAGAATCTTACTAAAGGGTTGTTTTTAGTATTTAATGTAAAATATGTGAAATTTTAAGAAATTTAATTAAGATCTTGTTACTTAGTAAGAATTTAGAGATTTTGAAAGTCTACGTCGAATTCTAGGAATAAATTTATATTGAAAATTATAACTCTTTTTGTACTATTGATAATTTTAAAAGGCTTGAGCATATCGAATCAAAACTTTACAAGCCTAAAATTAAAAGCTTTAAGTGTCAATGTCAAAGAAAATGTAATTGTAAGTTTAAGTAATTTAAATTGTTATTAAACGTATTTAATTTTAAGTAAGCCATTTTATTTTTCAAGCGGTTATCTTAAAAAAGTATCCTTAAGTATCCTTTTTTTTCACGAATTAAAGAAGATTTTTCCTGTTGTGACTCTTTGTTTCCGTAAATCTAGTTTCTTGCTGAGACTGAATAAAACTTAAATATATGAAATCGTTGTTGAATTCGGTTTAAAAGTTTTAAATATTATTGTTGTGTGTGTCTGATCAATATAAAAATAAGACTGGCTAGTTCAATTTGTGAAGCAAAATTGCTTTAAAATACTCAAATATATCTTATTTTATTTTATTTTAAATGAGAAAGTTTGTGAAAATATTTGTATGCTTGTTACTCAAATATGTAATAACTTCTAAACCGATTGAAACAAAAAAGATAGTATTTATTATGGAAAAATGTATATGTAAAATTGTCTCGGGTTCACTGTTACATAGATCTTAGCAAGATTTTGTGCGATCTTATATTTTGATTTTGCTCGTTTTTAGTAAGGGATAACTCATGTCTTAATTCGAGTTTAGTTCAAAATGTTTCAGGCTATTTTGTAGCCCTCCTTCAAAGAAGCGCGCGACCCGGCGGGCTGCCGTAACACGCGCAACGTGCGCAAGTTACCCATTACAATATCATTTAAGATGAGTGAGTCTCACGGCAGTTTTATGTTCGTTTTAAATTTTTTCACTATATACATCGCTTTTAAATTAATGAAGTAAATTGTCGTATAAACATGTCATAGATTACAGAATCAATAATCATATTGAATTCAGGCTGATATTTTTTTGATCTTGAATGAAGCTCACTATTCGACGCTTGAAAGGAGAAATTGACCAAGCGACATTTTTTTAAGGTAGTGAGTTATATACATGTTTGGAATCAGTAAATTTTACTGATTCAAAATATGTATATAACTCACTGCCTTGAAAAAAATGTCGCTTAGTCAATTTCTCCTTTCAAGCGTCGATTTGACATTAAAGCCTTTACGCCAATTTATAATTATTTGTAATCACGTCTCGGCGCTTACGACTGTAAAATTGTGCAATGTGCATTAAATGACATTGTAAAATGTACAGACCTCAAATAAGAGGAAAGATTATTCTTTAGTTTTTCAATTATTTTCAAAGTAATGATTGCCTAACAAGGTATATTTCTAGATTGAAAATCATTTAGTCCAAAGGCTGCAGTTTGATTAGATAATTACTTATGTTATAGTATAAATAGTTATAGGTGAAATAAGTTCTGAGGTAAGATCTTATTTTGGGAACCCAATTATGTGTCCATTTGGAGTTTATTTACGATCTTACTCATAACTTGTTTGATTGAAGTGTGCTAGATAAAAAGTTTTACAAAATACGTTGATTGTGCTATAAAATTATTAAATATAAGCAATTTTATATACTTTCTCGTTTTCTTTACCTTTCCAAATAATGAAATTAACCCTTAGTAAGATAGAGGCGATTTAGCGACCACTTGTATTGAGTTGGAAACTAAACCTTATTTATTTTACAATACGTCACAATGTCCTTTGTAAGTATTGAAAATACAAGTAGTATGCTGCAATAAATGAGGCCTTTATTAAGGGCTAATAACCTATTTTTTTTACAATTCACAATTTTTTTGATTCCCTGCTTTCTCTCACAACCTTGAACTAATTAATCTATTCAACTTGTATTAAACCTAAAATTGTAAGCAGTATTGCAAACGTCAAATAGAGACGCGAGTTCTGGTACGAATCCACAGCACTCTGGTTGAGAGGCCATACGAAAAATTACTAGACCACCACGGCTTGAAGGTCTAATTAATTAATTTAATTGATTTCTCATAGGTATTACATACACTTGCTTAATGTACATATCCACTCGCCAAACTGATATTACAGTTTGTTGGCGAGAATGCGCTCTTTACAATTTAATTATATGTAATTATAATATGTAACCAAAACCTAACCTAACCTTCTGTTTTATGTAATCTTCGACGACCGGATGGCTAAGTGGTTAGTGAACCTGACTACAAAGCTTGAGGTCTCGGGTTCGAATCCCGGCCGGGGCAGATATTTGTATGAATAATACGAATGTTTGTTCTCGGGTCTTGGATGTTTAATATGTATTTAAGTATTTATTTATCTATAATATATAAGTATGTTTATCCGTTGCCTAGTACACATAGTACAAGCTTTGCTTAGTTTGGAACTAGGTCAATTGGTGTCAAGTGTCCCATGATATTTATTTATTTATAAAAATCTATAAAACTGTATCACTTCTGATTGAATGGCCTAGTAATAAATGCACATAAAAGCAGAGAAAACTAAAAGACAACTAAAAGGGATAAAGTTCGCCTTTGTACATATATTTAATTTTTTGTCAATTGTGTTTGTTTACTTATTTTGTATAATAAAGAGTTTACATACATACATACAACTGCTATCCATAAGAAACGGCTTTGGAAGGTTCTCTCCCACCCATTTCCACGCTACTCTCGAGGATGCAGGCTGCTTCTAACCGAAGCAACTGGAGGTATATAGGCCCTACGTCCACGGCGGATTATGATGATGATAATGACGGCATAGGTACATTATATGCGAGTTAATAATACTAATTATTAACTTCATTCATCCTATAGCTTTTGTGCCCGAACTCAATTTAAAAATGTACAAAGCGTATGAAAAAACAGAGGCATTTAAAACCCCTCCAGTTTTCTATACCTTTTGTGATCCGCTTCAAGGGTCCTCCAAACACCGTTTGAGTACCCTCATAAACATATACATACACTCTGCTCGGGTATGTGTCGGCTTGAAATATGGTATGGTGTACAACAGACCTAGGAAAAAAACATTGTAACAATAGAAGGAAATTGGTATTTATTATTTATTAAGCAACACAATTTACGTTTTAAATATAATAGATACCTACAATACGATGTGAAAATTATCTTATTATATTAATCAGCTCTTGAAAGTTGTATAGACTGATCAGTAGGTATGTTTCGAGAAAACACGTAGTTTGATGTTCTCTCCTCTTCTTAGTCGGACACTCTTGTCAGAGTGGTCGTGGTTGCGCAGACGAGGTACACGAGTAGGTGTTCGGTGGGTCGCAGACTTTTACGAGGACAGCCCTCCCAGCAATGTGCTGTTTGATGTTCTAGGTTTTGGTTTTTTCACATTATTGGCAATTTTGAGCACATGGATAAAAATTGAAGTTGTGCCCATCAAGGGCTAGTGTAAGGTAATAAAAACACAAGCACTAAGGTAAGTTTTCCCAGCGAGCTAAGGAACGAGCTATGCACGGAGTTTCTCAAGGATAGATTCTACAATGAGGTTATCCGAGACAGAACCAAGTCATCAACATAGCTCAGAGAATTTGCTTATTAAAGTGGCAGTGGGATGAGCATATCTGCTGAAAAACCGATAATCGGTGGAATGAGTTCTAGAGTGGAGACCGCGTCTCGGCAAACGTAGTGTAGGATGCCCTCCGGCCAGGTGGAGTAATGATTTGCTAAAGGCTGCTGGTAGAAGCTGGAGGCATCAATCCAAGGACTACGCCCTATGGCGCCTATTGAGGAAGGCATAATATCCAACAATGGACTGCTATAGACTGATGATGATGATGATAAAAAAAAATTAAGTTTTTGTGAAATATAATCATATTTTGTTTACTTATTCAGACAGCAAAGATATCTCAATAATAAGTCTTTGGTAAAAACATCATTATTAACACAATATTTTTTGCTGACTATACCTTTTTGTCGAATTTACTTGCATTTCAAATTTGGTATGAAAATATAGTTTGGGTGTAGTTTAGCTGGACTATCAGGATGTCACTACCAGATTATTTTATGGTCATGCAATTTACAGAAGTACGATAATTTTAAGTCAATCCGACTACTGGAAGTTGTTCTAATTTAATTTGCAAGATTTGACTATAATATGTAGGCAGACAGACAGATAACGGACAGGTGAAATTACCTAATTAAAAGCTTGTAAAATTAAACCTATATTTACCAAGTTCTACAGATTCCTCATCACGTAACTATCACAACACAAGTATCGTAGACTCGATCAAGCCTGTTTACATTCTATCCAAGACGCCGACTGTTCATTGTGGTCGGTAACGAGGTGGACTTAGTGCATAAGCTATATACTATCTGCCTGCCGGTGAATGGACGCTTTATCCCGGGGGATAAACAACAATGTTGCCTCTGAAAACCATCTATGGGAACTGCTGGAACGAGAAATTAATTTTCAAAAGATTTTCTTGCAAAGAATAAGTCTGGAGTAGTTTTTTTAAACAAAGTGAAGGTAGAGAAGCTTCTGTACCTACTTTTACTATTACTTATTCTATGGCGATACAAAGTGATACCATCTACATTTTTTTTAATTTGCCTGGGTTTTGCAGGTTCATCTTTTACTAGCCAGACTATCATCAGAAGCATTGATTGGACTATTCAATTCGTACTCCATTAAGTAATTCCAAATTATCGGTGCCGGATGTGCCGACGGCGCGGTTACCAAACACGGAAATGCTGTTTGCCACCTCCGGGGCTGTCCGGATGTGCATCGTTTGCAGTGAACGGGTTATGAAATTGATTGGTTTGGGAGTTTTGATTGCCAGTATCGAAATCAAAAGGATCGGCTATATTTTTCAAACGGGAACGCATTTGAATATCGAATGTTAAAATATCGAATATAACAAAATATCGAATGGGTCATAATATCGAAAGGTTTACATTCTGAAACCGTAAACTTCTCAGGACTAATTGAAACGGCAACGTATAGAATCCCTTAGGTTAGGTTAGGTTACATTTATAACAATCTAAAAAAAAATACAGTCTTAAGAACCTTTTCGATAAATTATGACCCATTCGATATTTTAATACATTCGGTATTTTAACATTCGATATTCAGATACGTACCCTTTCAAACAATTGATCGTTTCAAGCGTTGCTATACCGAGGTCCATATCAGTGAACTCCAATATTTTTAATTTGTTTATAGTATACTTGGTTTGGACTAGGTACCTAATAAACTAAATTTTAATGTAAAAAATTAAATTGGTATCTTAAATATTGTAATTCGCCCAACACGTTCACTGCGTAACTGGAAATCAGAAACCAAGTAACCCATCCCGTGCAATTTTTTTTTCATGTGTTGGTCTACACTTGCAAGCAAATAAAAATGGTGTAGCCGACACGTGCAAGTTTTGATCATCCGTTTAGTTTTACAAAGGGTCGAGCGTCATATGCACGACATACGTATTGTATTGTATTGTAAAACTCTTTATTGTACATAAAAACACATCCACATACGTATCGTTAGTACTTACCTCGTAGTGTAACACATATGACGCATGCACAGGGACGTGTTAAACTATCCAAAACAATACATTTCTGTATTCAAATACACTAGTTTAGTTTGTATTACAATGGTAGATGGGAGTAAGTTAAATGTTTTAAAACCTTGAATAACCAAATCTGGCAGCTGAAGTTTGCTTATATTTAGTTAATTACCTAAACGTTTCAAGTATAGATGTCTATTAATTTAAAGATTTTATAAAAAAATAAGATATTCTCAGCAGAGTAAAATGAACATTGCCATTTTAAATGAATTTCCACCGTCTTCTCAAACAGCTTGTCAACTCGAATCATAGCTTACCTCGAATCATAGCTTAAGGAAATCCTCAGAGCTGATATTTCGCGGAAATATTTCTAAATGATAAAGCATCCGATGCATTCAAATTGCGCGGCATTCAGAGAAGGCAATCGTAAACAGTGCCGTGCATTCTCACGGGAAAAGGGTGTAGTGCCCGGGAGAAGAGACAAGCGGGATAAACTGAAACTGTGCCAAATTTCATGGCTGTAGCTTTTTTAATAGTTTAAATATTCAGATTTTATCTCGATCCGTGGGAATACCTACCGGGCTAAATAAAAAACTTGTTGTCCTAGATCTCTAGTATCTACATACCAAATTTTAAAGGAGTAACAAACAATCATTCACACACGCACATAATTATGTTTTGATCATGAAACTACCGCGAAACTGATAATGTTGAGATGATATTGTAACGGATAACTCACGTCTTAAATCGAGTTTAGCTCGACATGTTCCGGTCTTCATCATTTTTACTGTCACTGTCTAATGTACATAAAGTAATGTTTCACATATTTATGTACTCATAAACTTTCGCATTCATAATATTAATAAGAATGATATTAGGTTATTGTGACAGTAAAATAAAAATAAAAAATATCATGGGACACTTGACACCAAATCACCTAGTCCCAAACTAAGCACAGCTTGTACTATGGATACTAGGCAACTGATAAACATACTTAACAGATAAATACATACTTAAATACATATTGAACATCCAAGACCCGAGAGCAAACATTCATATTATTCATCTAAATATCTACCTCGGTCGTGAATCGAACTCGGGACTTCAATGTCAATGTATGTAATGTTCATCCTTCCTTACTATTAAAGGGGAATGCGAGTTTGTTTGTTTGTTTGTTTGTTACGCTTTCACGCCGTAACGGAGCGACAGATCGTTGTGATTTTTGTCATAGAGATAGTTTATAGTCCCTAGAGTGACATGGGGTACTTTTGATCCCGGAAAAATGCACAGTTCCCGAGGGAATAGCGCGCGATAACCCAATACCACGCAGGCGGAGCCGCGGGCAAAAGCTAGTTTTAAATACAGCATTGATGGTAATTGACCATCGCACACCCAATGCCAAGTTAATAAGACCATATTAGATGTGAGAGAAAAGTAAGTTCAAGATTAGTTTATATTTTTGTTTGTAATTACAATCACAATTTCGATTGTACTGTAATTCATCATCATCATTAGCTGGAATGCGTCCATTATCGAACAAGGCCTCCCACTCAGGAAGCCACAATGAATGGCACCTCATCACTTGAATCCACCGGTTGCCAACAACTTACGCAATGCCATCAGCCCACCACAGTTATTTACATAAGTTCTTATACCCAAATGGTTGTCTGGAAGAGATCGCTTTTAAGCGATAAGACCGCCTGTTGTCTACGCTGAATCCAAGTGTTTATTTATATTATAAGTTTTTTGCACTGATTTATAGTGTGCAATAAAGAATATTTGTATTATATTGTATTGTATTTTTCAATAGCTACGAATAATTTCAACTGGGTATACGAAATCATGGGTATACGATAAAAAAAGCCGTGGTGGCCTAGTGGTTTGACCTATTGCCTCTCAAGCAGAGGGTCGTGGGTTCAAATCCCGGCTCGCACCTCTGAGTTTTTCAAAATCCATGTGCGGAATTACATTTGAAATTTAAAACGAGCTTTGCGGTGAAGGAAAACATCGTGAGGAAACCTGCAAAAACCTGCGAAGCAATTCAATGGTGCGTGTGAAGTTTCCAATCCGCACTGGGCCCCCGTGGAAACTATGGCCGAAGCCCTCTCATTATGAGAGGAGGCCTGTGCCCAGCAGTGGGATCTATATAGGCTAGGACGATTATACTGAATCGCTTTCGCTTGTTCCTTGGCCGCAGACGTCAAACAAGACATTGTCGGCTTCCAATTACGCCCTTTCCTTTGTTTGACGTCATAAACGTTCGATGTTGACTAACATCGCCTAGTTCACTAGATACACATAAACTGCCGTTTATTCTTCCTTATGACGTGACCTTATACTATGTACCTTCTTCTTCCATTTGTGGACCTGTTCTCTGTATCGCTTTCTATTTGTGGTGTACAATAATAGTACATTACTGCAGAGGCCGGGAAAGAAAGGCTTGCAGGCTAGATGTATAAGTATACGAGGCTGACATGTTCTTTCACGCCGAGGCTCGTACAGTGCTTTTCTCAAACATGCAATTAAAGAAATAAAAACTCCTAGAATTCAATTTTTTATTCGTAAGACGTTTTATTCATAATGTTTTATTCGTAAGAATGTTTTATTCGTAAGAACTTTTTTAGTACCCGCGTATAGTAAGTAAGTTAAGTTATTTTTAGAGTATTTAGGTACCCTTCTTGTGTATTATTATAATATTATCTTCCTAATTGTAGACAATAAACGCATTTCCGTTCTTTCACAGGAAAAGTTATAGCAAATCTGTGATAATTTAAGGCAACATAAAAAATCGCAATGTCTAGGAAATACTGAAACCTCCTTCACACAAGGTGAGTTTATCCAGTACAAACACAGGATCAAATCTTACAGACACACACATACATGTATACACATACTTTCCTACGTGTTGTCTATTGGTACTTAATACTATCGTTTTGTCTTGTGTCATAAATGTATTTTCTTTGTTTTCTTTAAATCTTCTATCTAATAAAATAAAGTAGAAATATTTGCCAAGACGGAGACTTGAGGCGTACCTTAGGGAATAAGAACAAATAATACATTTACAAATAATTGAAACAGTAAAAACTTAATAATAAAAATTTTAAACTAATAAAAGTAGAATAATTATACTTATGGTACTAACCTTGTATATTATTTAATATATCTCCCTCTGCTCAGCATGGTCCCGCCATTTTATATAAAACTGCACCACGGGACACCACATCATAAAAACAATACAAAAAAACACCACTTTCAAAAAGAACAACGCCATTTTTGTAACCATTTTCAAAACGCTCTTCACGAGAAACATTGCTACCACTTTTTTAATCCCACTTAGGTATAAAAGCTGTTTTAAACACTCAATCCTTAAATATTCACTTTTGAAGAATCACTAATCTCACTATAAAAACGTCATAAACAAGGAATCGGTAAGTCTTACTTAAGACAATTCTAAAAGGAAAAATTCTAGTTGTAAATTAAATTCTTAGAACTGTCTCCATCGATACTATCAATTATTCCGCTTTATGTCAAAGAAGAAAAGACACTATCGGATCATCGTTCGACAGCATAGGTTTAGTTTAATGAACTCAGGAACAACTACCCTCAATTTCTTTCACAAATTATTGGATATTTTTTAGGGTTTCGTAGCCGAATGGCAAAAAACGGAACACTTATGGATTCGTCATGTCTGTCTGTCTGTACGTATGTCACAGCCACTCTTTTCCGAAACTTAATAACTATACTGTTAAAACTTGGTAAGTAGTATTCTGTGAACCGCATTAAGATTTTCACACAAAAATATACTTAGAACTAAAACTCAATTTTTTTTTCATCAATCCCATTCGTATGGGGTATATATGGATAGGTCTTCAAAAATGATAATTATATTGAAGTTTCTAATGTATTTTTTTTCTAAACTGAATTCTATTTGCGCGAGAGACACTTCCAAAGTGGTAAGAAAATGATGAAACTAAAAAAAATATTATGGTGTACCTAAATTACCATGCAAACTTCCACCGAAAATTGGTTTAAACGAGATCTAGTAAGTAGTTTTTTTTTTAAATGTCATAAATCTTAAACCGCAATTTACCTGTCATTCAATTAATTCAAATTTAAACACCGATCAAAGTAACTACAAGAACTTTTATATTATGTTACTTGGTGCTACAGAACCCTTCATGGGCGAGTCCGACTCGCGTTTGGCCTCTTTTTTTATTTTATTTAATCTGTGCGCTTACCCAGTAGATTTGGGTATGATTTTAGATTTGTTTTAAATAAAAATCTTTGTCATAATAATCATCCCCGCCTAAATACGTCCCACTGTTGGGCACAGGCATCCTGTGAGAATGAGATGGCTTGGGCCGTAGTTTCCGCTCGGGCCCGGTGTGGATTGGGAGCTTCACACACACCATTGAATTGCTCTACAGGTTTGTGCAGGTTTCTTCATGATGTTTTTCTTCAGCGTAAAGCTTGTGGTAAATTTCGAATGTAAATTCGCACATGAATTTCGAAAAACTCAGAAATGCTAGCCCGGGTTATGAAGCCACGATCCTCTGCTTGGGAGGCCAAAGGTCAAACCACTAGGCCACCATTACTTAGTAAAAATCTTAACCATTATAATAGGGATGACGACTGGGCTAAAAATATATCATTCTATTTAGTCCGACAGTTAGATTATGGAAAAATATGGGACAGGTATTTTTTGGTTTATCTATTTATTAAAAATCGACAAAGGTAAAGATCATCAAACTTCCGGAGTGGGGGCTTGTGACGTCACTATAAAGTAAAAATCGTACCATATAGTGACGTCACTCGAAACTTCTAAGCACTGTATCCTCGTAATTTTTTATTTGTCAAACAAAAGAAAAAATATGTGCACAATATTTTATATTATTGTCCTGACGGACTAAATAGTTTTTTTTGTCGTGTAGCCTATTATTTATTTATTAACTTTGGCACATAAAACAAATTGTAAGCATGTGGTACAGTAATGACAATAATTAAGGCAAGAGATCATTTACAATTTTATGTTAAAATACGGATTACACTACTTATTACCTACCGTTTCCCAAATGACTATGTTTTAATGTCGAGTACCTACCTACCCCTATTTATAAATTTAAGAAAAGAAAACAAGCGCGTGTTAGGCGGAAGAGGCAAAAATACGGTGAAATCTCTTCTAGAAGAAAATACATGCCAACGCAAGGCTACGGCCATAAAAAATACACTTGATAACGTTTCTGTTCTATTTTATTATAAGTTTATCTGAAAACATCTCTAACGTACCTATACTTAAACTTGACAGCCAATATCGTTCGGAACTCGAAACAAAAGATCGGTTTTGTTTTCTTTCTCATTTGCATTTTCAAATAACCTAACCAACAAAAGGTTGGAAAACTCCCGACATTGACACTTCTTAGTTCAATATCTCAAAAACGGCTGAACCGATTTTGATAAAACATATCTAAGGGTTTCAAATTAAAAAAAAAGTTCATTCAAACCGATCCACCCGTTAAAGAGCTGCGGTGCCATACAGACACACATAGCGGTCAAACTTACAACACCCCTTCTTTTTGCGTCGGGGGTTAAAAAACGAAGAAAACCGACGCGTTCTTAGCGACATCCTGCTTTTTACAAAAAAATAAGAATGGTCATAGTTTTTTTTCTAAAAAAAATATAAAAGCAATACCTACTCGTCGCACATGTCGCCAATTACACAGGTCGTTATTAAATCGTATTGGAATAGTTTGAAGGCTCAGAAGGTGGGGGGGGGGGCAATCTGGATGTTTGGCGTTAATCAGAACATTGTGTGGGAACAATGCCCGTCCACTGACGAAATTCCGGTGCAGAGTGTAGCAGCGTGGGCATTTGGAGAATAAAACGCTAAAACATAATAATTATACAGCAACACGCACATACACGCACACGCGCACACACACACACACACACACACACACACACACACACACACACACACACACACACACACACACGCACGCACGCACACACACACACACACACGATCATTGTGTCTGTATTAGTTTTAAGTATAATTCGCGAACTGTATTTCTGTGGGCATCTGTCATTGGCTTTCTGTTTAGTACTTACCTAAGTTTATTAGAATGTATTGTAATGCTGTTCAGTTCATGTGCCAAATAAATAAAGATTGGAGTACCTACTTATGAACTACAACGTTTAAATTCAAACGGCTCCACTGTATCTCTAAGCTGTGCAAGTCCCCTATTCACCAGAGCGCTTGATATACAGTATTAATTATGAAACAACGCAATATCGTCGAGTGCTGCGACGTCCGATCCACTGGTGGATAATTGTAACTGATACTTATACAAGATATACCAAAATTATGGAACGAATATTCTTTGTGCAGATAGCGCTATAACAATCTCATGATTTTAACACTGTCACGGGTATACATTTGCGAGATCTTTGTATTAGAGAAGTTTCCCTGCCGGCCGCGCGGCCACGTTAGTTATTCATTTGGGATATTGCTGTCTTTATCGCTCGTGACATAAGCGCTCGCAGCCGTCCCCCCCATGCACATCCTCTCCCGCTTCTCCGCTTTTCAAGATTTGGGCGGTTGAATTTTGGGTTTCGTTGTCCTCATATTCTTCGAAAACTATAGCACAGAAATCAATGATATTTTACATCCAAGATCTTCATCATATTTTCTATGCTTGTGGTTTTTTCGATATTTGTAAAATTGCTTTAATGGTCTAATTCTCGTGCAAAGTTGAGTCGATGTCGTTTCGTGATCATGGCGCACGCATATATCGAAAATATCGAGATGCTCTAGAATAAAGGTACTTACGCGAAATAAAACTCGAATTTAAATCATAAAAATATAAATTTATTTATGAATTGTAGTAGTATAACACACCTTTATTAAGAAAAATATACTTATGTACTTGAAATGCCTTCCAAAGTATAATAAAATAAAAATCTAACCCCCTTATTCATAAAACTTAACAAGCCTATGTTAACTAACAAATGCTTTGTCCCTTTCTAACAAATACAAATGTCGAAGTGACAGATAAGGACAAACGAATTTTAGCGGCATTTTAACTAAAATAGGTTTGATTGTCGTTTATGAATAAGGGGGTAAGACACGACATTGGTACTAACTAAATTTTTGTGGATTTATTTATCATATTATTGTAATTTTACTTCATATTAAAACAACCAGAATTAAATTACGTAATAATTGCAGTTTGATACCTCCACGTATTTCGACAAAAAGTTCTTAACGAACAGACAAAGTAAAAACAACACGATACTAGAACGTGCAGAAAAAAAAACTTATGTATTTTTAGAAATAGAAATATATTTATTATACTTTGCTCCTTAAAATAAAAACAATAAAAATACATAAAAACAAAAAAAAAACAATATGCGGAAGCACAAAACGGTCGCAGTTTAGCATAGTGTTGGCCGCATCGGCGTATTTTTCTTTTAATAAAACTTATTTAGGCAAGCATTTTATAGTAACAAAACACAAGCAAACCTCCCTTCAGCTCGATCGCTGACAATTAAATCACCATTGATTCTGGCAAGTCCATTAATCGATTCTAAATCGTAATAAACTACTAAAGTTTAATCGTAAATTAAGCTATGTCCGAATCGTAAATTTAGCCGTAAAATCGTGTAGGCCAGGAGCTTGGTAGTGTTTTTAACATGCATATAAGTAAGTTTAAGTAAGTGTAAGTTTTATTGTACCGTTTGTGCCCAAATACATAAATAAATAAATATAATTTACTATACCTATAAATTTTTTTTCAGCCTGTTAAAGTGTCCCACTGCTGGGCAAAGGCCTCCCCTTCTTTCTGCCACCTGTCCCTATCAAGAACATGCTCCTGCCACTCCATTTGATATGCGAAATATTTGATTTGATATACCTATAATTATTTGTAACGAAATCTTTGAACTGATGACAATATAATACTACTCGTACATTAATGCAAAGGCCATGAAGTAAGGGACTGATGGACGAGTTCAGCGATCCCTGTTCTGGCCGAGTTTTGTATAGTGCTTTTCTCATCCATCCATCCATCCATCCATCCATCCATCCATCCATCCATCCATCCATCCATCCATCCATCCATCCATCCATCCATCCATCCGTCCATCCGTCCATCCGTCCATCCATCCATCCATCCATCCACTGTCCGTCCGTCCACCGTCCGTCCGTCCATCCATCCGACTCTCACTTCCCCGGTTTTTTTCAAAAGGTGAAGGTACCTATCATTCTGATGTTGAAAAGTGCGACACGTGACCACGATTATGTCGCGTGGCGTGATCCACTACTTGGTATAACGGTTGGTTGCGTACGCAGTCGTTCGCGGTTGCCAGTGCTTCATACTAAGCAGTGTGTATCGTGTGCGTCGCGGTCGTGAGTCGCGGTCGTGACTCACGGTCGCTAAAATCAATGAGACGATATTATTAAAATTTACTGTGAAAATATACAGAAATAGACTACTCCTTTTTTTCATTTCAAACTTTTGTTTTAAAGTTTATGTTTTAAGGTAGTCAGGTTTATGAATTATTATTTTTGATAGCAAATTTCTAGTTATTGCGTTCACTAAAAATTTGTTACATTTAAAGACCACTTTCAAATGAAAATTGCAGTCAAATAAATGCTTATAATAAACATCTAGTTTGAAAACAGGTAGCATCTCTTAGCCTAGACCAGAATCCAATGCGATTCAAAGCTAGAAATCGTTTTAACTTTTAAAAGCAAAACGTTTAAATTTTCATTTGGCAGCAGTATCGAATGTTTATTTTATCGTTTTAAATGCATCGTACCGTAAATCGTAACAGATAACGTTTCACGTTGCGGTTTTTCATTAAACTACCGAAATGAACAAGTTTATAATTATCGACTGGTCAAAAATTGTTCGTAATAATGTACTAATGTTTGACACACAGATATACATTACACTAGATAACGCAAACACCTCAATCTGTATGAAAACCACTGTGTCGCTTTTTATATCTACTCTGACGTCTCAAGAGCGAATTAGCGATGTGAATTCCCCGATGTCCGCGCAAAATCGATTCAAATGCGCCGCCCGCCCGCGCTATGGGGCTCGAGTCAGTCACTAGTCATGATTAGTCAGTTAGCGGTCAGTCTTTATATGGGGCCAACCCCGACTTTAATTTTTGCAAATTTTTTAATTTACAAGCTTTTGCACGCGGCTTCGCCCGCGTGGAATTCGGTTATCGCGCGCTGTTCCCTCGGGAACTGTGCATTTTTCCGGGATTAAAAGTAGCCTATATCACTCTCTGGCCCATCATCATTATCCCAGCCTCTAGACATCCCACTGCTGGGCACAGGCCTCCTCTCAGAACAAGAGGGTGTAACCGCCCCTTTACTTCTTTTTTTTTTATATTTATATTTAATTTAGATAATAATAATTGTGAACTTGGTCATGGTGAACGTGAATGTCTAGTGGTTAGGAACCTACCTTATGCCCTGCAATAACCTAAGTGCTTTTGTTTGAGAATTAATTTGAAAAGCCTACAGTTGTGTTCCTACTCTTATAACTAATTAACTAGTACCTAACTCTATGAGAATTTAGACTCTAGCTTGAACTCTACTGAACTATAGTGTGAAACCTTAATTACTGGGATGTGAAATTAAATATACTAGCAAGTTTAAATAGAATGAATCTGGAGATGAATCTTTTAGGATACCTAGAATAAACAGTTTAGAAAAATGAGAGGAAATATTACTACTATGAATGGAGTTTGTGTTTGTATTACTTCTGAATCTACTGTGACTTAAAACTAAGTTTAATTACCGAAATCTTAGAGATTCCGGACGGTCTCATCCTTCCAAACCCCTGACCGTGATATCCATTCGCTCTCCAGGAAAATATCTCTATGGATATGTCAAATTATGATTTTACTGACTAAGCACTAACTGCGGTGCATCCAAATTAAAGTATAGGAATACAAACACTCTGTTTTGTAAGAAGTTAAATCTAGGTTTAGACTTATGTTACTTATACTAGTTCACTGTATGAGATGCTTTAATAAGGTAGTGGCAATGTTTATCTTATTGTTGAGCTTTAATGAATTGCTATTAATTTTCTACAGGCGCGAATAGATAGTTATTTGAATCAAGTTTTATCTAACTTAAGTCAGTGAATATCTTATTTGACATAATTTTAATTAGTATTATTACTCGTCTCATAGTGTGGTATTCTTAACTTAGAACTTATTTTAGCAAGCTAATTTTTCTTTCCAGAGTAAAGCAGAAAATTACCGATTTCTAATCTTTACAACTAGAACCTTTGCACTAATAATAATAATAAGCTAGCTCTAAGTAATTACTAGATTTTGGACTCGTCTGTGACTAATTTTGTTGCAATACATGTCTTTTGTTTGAATATAAACCATTTTAATTGCCAAATTTTAGTCAATTATGTTTAAATCGAAATCGAGTGAATAATATTATGTAAATTTCCAGATAGACTGTTGCCTGGTATGTGTCAACATAAGCTATCGACCGTAGTCAGGATTTCTACATCCGTTCACTCAATAAATGAACGATAACTAACCCGGATAGTATGTAATTATAATACGATAGACATTTTATTTGCTAGATGGTCCAAAACCTGGTTTTATTTCTAACTTACTCTAGACTCATAACTAGACATAGCTTGATGTGATCTCTATCAAAATTTTGAATATTGAGTTGAATAATAATTTTATTAAAGTAAAACCTATTTGAACTGACGATCATCATACATTTATGTAAGAGTCGATAATAGATTAAAATAAGTATGTAAGTTTAGTCGTACTTAATTAAATTTTATATTATATTTTCTTAAATCTAGTTTTATTTCCTTAATACTAAGTGTGTGCGAATTTAAACTCTCCCTAGCTCTGTGTTGAAGTTTAACAATTTGGAGGAATTCCTCATATTTAAACTAATCGTGTGGTGAGTTAAAATAGTAGGTTTTCCGGTGTAAGAAAACTCTACTCTAACTAGGCCCTATAAACTCCCTACCTATATAATGTCCTAATAAATTTTACGTTTGTAATTTAAATGCTTGCCTGAGGAGGCCCCTACTACTCTGTCTGTGATTAGCAAAACTAGGGAAATAATCCCACATTTACATTTAGTGTAATGTAGAAATTTCCGGTGTAAGAAATTTCTTCTAATCTCCTATCATCAAAAGAAGGTGTGTAAGCCTAACATCCCTAACGGTCCCTAAATGTGCTGAGCCCTCGACCATTCCCGAAAGAAGGTCCCTATGACGGAGGGCCCCGCGGACTGGCAGAATACCTAACTTTGTGTATAAATACGTATATAAATAGGGGACAGGAATTCTGAGTCTCACGAGTACAAACCATGCGTCCAAAGACACGCTTCCACTTCAACGATCGCTACATGACCGGTTCAAGGATTCTCAGAAAACACTGATGGCTGTTATGACAATGGAATTTGCCACTGAAGTCGCCACAAGCTTCAGGATGATGGAAATTTATATCGTCCACAGTTGTCACCGTTGGGTGTCAGACAATATAAACTAGTCAGACTTTAGCTAAAAACCAAAGTATCATTATGGCTAACCAAGTCTTTTCCATTAAATTTGGGAAGTACACATAAAAGTTATGAATTAGTACGATACAAGCATAGAGTGAAATGAAACGCTATAAAACGATCACTCCGCACTACAGAAACAATTAAGGGACTTCACAGTCACAGGACCGTAAAGTTTCCCTCGCAAATAGATTTTCCGAATGAAAACCAGCACTAAATATTTCACAAATAAATAAAACCCAGAGTTCTAGTCATCAATCCGAAGACTAACAACCAAAGCTCCCACGCTTACTCCCTGAAGAATTAATCACACTTATCGTAATCTTAAAATTATTTTAAATTAAATAAAGCAAAACCCCAATTAAAATCAATAAAATAAACTATCCGTAGCTATTGAATCTAAATAATTAAGAAATGTACTGAAACTAAAATTCCCCCCAACTAACAAATTACAAGCAGCGATGTTGACTCTACGAAATTCTAAAATCTTCTGACCCGCAACCCTGCTTTGACACCCCTATTTATAGATTTTTTTTAAACTTGGAGAAATGCGATACCGATCCAACCTTGGAGGAAACGCCGACAGCGTCCCTATACCAGCCTCCGCTCACTTTGTCGCCAAATTATTACCTCAATTTAGCCAATCTTAAAAATATAATTTTTTTGAAACTAACCTTTCCTATTTAACTCTGAGACTTTCCTAGCTTAATCACTCTAATAAATAAATATAATTTTAATATTGTCCTACAACAATAATTTTCCATAATTATTTCTATGTATTTGTCAAACCTTCACTTAAACTTAATGTTCTTAGCGCCTTAAACAAATCCTTCAATAGTCTTACTATAATTTATTATTTTCTGCTCGCCTTTCATTCCACAATCTATCCTACAAATAGCCAAATGTATATTTCTACTCTACTTATGAAATAGCTAATTTGCCTATAATTATTAACTGGTATCCCCAATTGGTTTAAATAATTTATAGTTCCTTTGTCGAATTAACACTACACCAAATTCCGCTTAGCATCTTTAGTAATTTCACACTGTACGTAATGTGAAAAGGAACTTGAAAATTTGTCTTAATTAAAATGTGTAAGTACTCTGCTAAAACAACCCCGTTTTGAATGAAAACTTGAATTTATAATAGCTAATGAACCAATACTCTTTACTAAGATTAGTCAGTGCTTGCATTTTCAGTTTTTCTTACTTTATTTAACTAATTACAACAACATGCCTTATTCATAAGGTTTTCGTTGATAAAACTTTAAATTAATACAATTATTGACATCTAATGTATCTAAAATCTATCGTAGATTAATACTAATAATTCTATTACTATATAATGTCTGTCTTTGTTGAATTTTAGACATTATTTCTTATTTTTAGATAAAAAATATATTTCCATTACCTACAGCGACACCTATGATTTTCGTATGGAACTAATTAACTAGACCCTTAGCCTAAGCTTTTAGTTGTCCCCAAATTAATTTAAGCTAGTTGAATGACATTTGCGCGTCCTACTAATTCGTCTGTATGCTCATAGATGGCGTTTCTTTACACTAAACTTAATTTTTCCGAATAATACAATCTTAATTCTATTTAAATCTAACTTCTAACATAAATTTTACTACTAAATCAACCCTTGTTTAATCCCGTCGACATTCTCATTACAAATTCAATTATATAGATGTTTTTATTGATATGTTTTTGTCCCAAGTTTCCCCTTAATCTCCCTAGATGGCTCTATTATCAATTTTCTATTAATTAGCTTTCAGTGACGAGTTATGATGACACGTCTGACTCGTTACAAGGGCTTGGACCATAGTTCCCACGCGGGCCCAGTGCAGATTGGGAACATCACACGCACCATTGAATTGCTTCGCAGGTTGTGCAAGTTTCTTCACCATGTTTTCCTTCACCGCAAAGCTCGTGGTAATTTTCAAATGTAATTACGCACATGAATTTCGAACAACTTGTAAGGCGGGGTTCGAACCCACGACCCTCTGGCCCATAAACTATCTCTATGCCAAAAATCACGTCTATCCGTCGCTTCGTTTCGACGTGAAAAACGGACAAACCTACACACAAACATACAAACATACACACTTTCGCATTTATAATATTAGTATGGATGGCAGACGAAGAATTCCATAAAATTTAAAAAAGTCCTAAGTAGCGCAGAGTTTACCCTATTTTTTCGGAATCTATCTTGCATAGGTGACCCCGCTCAAAAAATAGCAGCAAAATTATAATTTAAACTGTTAAAAGGCATCTCCTGACGTGAGTGCTTTGTAATTGAGGTGCACAAAGTAGTGCACGCGATTTCATTACATATAGGGAGCTGAGGTGAGACAGCGAATAAATACAAACAGAGTTGATTACACACGAGCAAAGATATTTGAACGGGTTCATGCAACAGAGTATAATTCCTCTTTTGTTCATATTGAGAAATTTATTTGTATACTAGTCAAAAAAATATAAGGGCCAAATAAGTTTAATAATAATAATAATAAACTTCTTTATTTAGACAAATTTTTTTAAACCCATACAATTTACAAATAAAAAATTAAAATTAAAGATCACAATCAATACATACATGTCAAAAACACATACATAGCGTAAAAGCAATAAATTATTGAGTATTGAGTATGTCATAATCATAAATATCATAATCATTCACATTTCATTACATTTACATTTGAGTTTGATTGGTAAAACGAAAAAAAAAATGCGTTTTTACCTCTATGGTTTACTCAAAAAGCTCGTGTGAATTTTTTGTTACTTACTACTGTTTTGCTATTATTTGTAAGTACCTACCGGGGTGATCGAGCTTTGCTCCAATCCAGCCAGAAAAAAACCGTGAGTAAAACCTTTCTGAAACTTATATCAGAAAGGGTCTTCTCATGGTAAATTTCAATTTTTTTTTCTACCTGTGCCCGCTGTGGAATGTGTGAAACCTGCACCTATAAGGTCTATCAGATAGACCTTAATTCTACACATCTAATATGTATGCCTTTTTTAGAGTTATTTTAGTTTTTAATTATTATTATTAAGTTTTTATAGTTTAAATAATTTCTGAATGTATTATTTGTTCCTCAATAAATCTGTATATATGTATATCTATCTATCTTATTTAAACGAGCCATTCTTGTTTACATACCTAATAATATTTTGGAGATCTTGGAAACGGCTTCAACGATTGGGATAAAATTTGGTATGTAGGGGTTTTCGGGGATGAAAAATCGATCTAGCTTGGTCTTATCTCTCGGAAAACGATTTTTAATGAGTTTTAGCCCGAGCAAAGGTTCTGGTAGAAAATCAGCGCTGCAGGCGTTAACGCTTCAGCTTGATACTGAGTCAGCGACCGTTTCACTTTTTTTTTTTTATTCGGCTGGAAGGCAAACGAGCAAATGAGTCTCTTGGTGGTACTAAGAGATCACCAGCGCCTATAAACATCTGCAACACTAGGGGTATTGCAGATGCGTTTCCAACCTAGAGGCCTAAGTTGGAATACCTCAAGTGCCAGTAATTTCACCGGCTGTCTTAATCTCGCACAAAACACACAAAATTGTGTATATATCTCATGTGTTTTTTTGTATTTTTTTATTTTTTGGGTTATTTGTGTAAATTTTTCTGTAAGTATATGTGTGTCTTCTGTGTTAGTGAATAAATGTTTTCTTTCTTTCTTTCTTTCTTCTTTCAAAGCTCGGTCGCCCAGCTACTAACAATAACCATACACATTACACCATACATATTAATATTGAAAATTTTATTTTCTTGCAACTTTTCTCACTATAGCATAAAACCATCTACGAGATATATCAGGGCAAAGCCGCAGACGCATCCAGACGATAAATATTAATTGCATCAACACACACAAGCAAAGTTACGTGTCACACTAATGAAGACTTTGATATTGAGGATTGTAGAAATAAATACAGTGTTTTAAGGAAAATACAGTCTCATTATTCCGTGGAAAATACGATTTGTTTTACCTACACCCTTTTATATTTTACTTTTTAACCCCCGACGCAAAAAGAGGGGTGTTATAAGTTTGACCGCTATGTGTGTCTGTCAGTGTATCTGTCTGTGGCACCGTAGCTCCTAAACGGGTGGACTTATTTGAATGCGGTTTTTTATTTGATAGCAGGTTTTCTAGCAATGATTCTCAGATGTGTTTCATCGATATCGATTGAGTAATTTTTAAGATATTGAGCTTTAAAGTGACAAAGTTGGAGGTTTTCCAACTTTTTGTTGGTTAGGTTCTACTTGTAAAAAGTGCGTTGTGTGAGCGATCGAACGGTGTTTAGTGTTTATTTATTTTGTTAAATAAAAATTTGAATTTATTAAATTTTGCTAGAGACGAGTGGAAGGAGAAAGGGGAGGCCTTTGCTCAGCTGTGGGATACTTTATGCTGTTGAAAAAAAAATTAATTATTTTTATTATTACACATAAAAGTAATACGTGAACTAAATAAATACGAGCACTGAAATAGTGAAACTTCTCGTAAATATAACGTAGTCTACTCGTGACCACGGCAACTGTAATGTTGCCGAAACGTCGAGGTAAATATTACTAGTGTAAAATAGCGTGATAAGTCCCGTTGTGGTATTATGACTACTTCTCGTAACATTTTTAAGACAAAGTTTTTTCTAGTTTTTTTTCCAAATCATGACCTTTGAACGATAATAGCTACTGTAGTTTTATCGTGGCTTCGTGAGTTTTATCCAAATTAAAGACAAAATTGTACAGATTGATAACATTTTTTGGTTGGCCTAAGTTAAAAGCGTTAGATTAGTCTCTAAAAATGTTTGCCTTATAATGCACACTGTGCAGCTGAGTCAATATGGATCACTGATGTTGGAAAGAGATGACCTGTTACACACTCAAAAGTACAATTATGTTCTTCAGTTGGACCAATGATCCCACAACGTGTACCATCGGCCAAATAAGTGCTCTATCAATTTTTAAACAAGTTCCTATCAAATTAATACGTCGCTAAAGTCGAACTTTCAAGTTGACAGACACGTCTTTTGGCGTTATTGTTTTATGACATACAAACGATTATCAACTTTAGGGTGGTAGACCACATGTTTAGCTGGTGGTACAGAGAACAAAAGTCGTTGATAAGACATTTATTACGTCTTATGTCTACCGAACCACGACTAACCGATATAGTGTCTTTTCTCTATAGCTTGAAGAATAATATGTAAGTTATAACTTATAGGCAACAGGCAAGCTACTTTGCTCGAAGAAGAAATTTAATAATCGTTGGAAAAGTCCCCGAGGGGCGACTGAACTAAGGACATCGTAAGAGTTGTGAGTAATCGGTAGATACAAAGCACGGTGGATATACAGTGGCGAGTTGTCGTTCATTATGGCGTTCTAAGACCGCGAACGAGTGTCACGCATGTATAGGCAAAGTATCTCCGTATGGAATGAACGCGAGTGTTATGCGTGATACGCGAAGTGTCTTTGTATGAAGGCGAGTGTCAGGCATTACTCTGAGTGTGCCGTGTAAAGTGTCCTATTTGGGTCTTTAGTTTTACGCTTACCTCTTGTTATAAACACCGCACGCAGCAGGCTCACACGCGATAGCGCGCTCGGTCACCACAATTACAGCTGACAAGGAAAGTCACTCAGCCGAATTTCCTCGGCGTTTCACACCAATTAGTGCTTATTGGCGAGTTATGGCGTTCGTCTGCCTTTACGAGCTTAGAAAGCATAGTGAAATAATGCTAAAGCCTGATCAGGAATATTAAAATACCTGACGCGAGGGCAGTACTTCTACGTTTTATTTTGCAACATTTTTTACATTTAGTATGCGTATGGCGTAAACCTATCAGTGATATTGACAACGGTGTCGGTAATGTCATTTAAAGGAATATTTTCAAATCCCTCAGACTTCTTCCTGATTCGATTTGTGGTATTCGAACATGGCGGATGTAGACAATATCTCATTTTGCTATTTCTGTTTCTTTGGCTAGTTGAAGCACAATTTTGATAGTGTCTTATGCGGCGATTAACCTTAACAGTGAACAGTGATCACAAAATTCTATATTGCTCTCGTGTCTGATATTTTTTAATACGCAAGTTGTCTCCACGTGGTTTCTGGAATTTTACTATCAAGTTACAAAAACTACAATCACCGTACAACGTTGCCTCTTAACTAGAATACTTAGACACTGGCGAAATTGTCCTATTAATTAGGACAGAAAAGCCATATTTTATAAGAGAAGAAGAAGACTTTTTCTATGACAAATACTTCTAAACATTGTGAATTATTTTCCTATTGTGATAATCTTCGGCGTTTTAACGCACAAAAACACAACATAACACTTTAAAATACCACGCGTAAACAACGTTAAACTTTGACAGACAACAATAGACAGTCACACACACACAGACAGTCAGTAAAAGTCAGTCTTTTATTCGAATAGTGAAATTCTAATCGAGTAACAAGAGTAAGATTGTTCGATATTAAACCTATCCTTGGCCACTCATAGGCCAGCCATTTTCTAAGCGAAATTTAGCAAAATCTGGGAGTAAAATATCAGGGACTCTTCTGAAGGCGTTCTAAAAATAATCCGCACCTTTCATATAAAATCTCGCCTTCGAGATCGCCCAGTTGGACATTTGCTCGTAAAAAATAATTGAATTGCCTGCCAGGTACCGTTTCGGTATAACTAGGTGCGAAATGAAATCAGTCTAAATATTTATATATCTTACTCTGGCCTGTAGCTGTTTCGCTCATGCGTTATGTCAAATAATAATATTCCTTTTGAATTTCAACCTTTCAATACAATTAGCACATTAAGGGGCTATTTCATCATGCATTGATTAGAGAGATTTAACCGTCAGTTAACACTAATCAATACATGGTGAAACAGCCCCTAAGTCTTATGAACAATAATGGTATGAAGTTCAATAGTTCTGACTAATAAGCTTTATGTCAAATAATAATATTCCTTTTGAATTTCAACCTTTCTATACAATTACCTCATTAAAGGGCTGTTTCACCATCAATTGATTAGTGTTAACTGACGGTTAAATATGATGCCGTCTCTATTTGTTTTGTTCGAATAGACGGAGACGGCATCACATTTAACTGTCAGTTAACTCTAATCAATAAATGGTGAAACAGCCCCTAAATGTTATGACCAATAACGGTATGAAATTCAATAGTTCTGACTAATAAGCGTTATGTCAAATAATAATATTCCCTATGAATTTCTAAGTTTTGATACAATCACCACATTAAATGTTATGACCAATAACGGTATGAAATTTAATAGTTATGAGTAATAAAAGAAGCCGAAAGAAAATTATGAAGATAATATATGACGAGCAACGATTATGACAAACAACGGTATGGATAAACCAAATCGAAAGTTCAACGTTATGGGAATCAATATAGACACGTTTTATATGCAACGTTAATGAAATCTACGATGTAAGTTTTCGGAATCCCCATAGGAATTCAGTAAAATTCCGAAATTACATTTCGGCTGGTTTTAATAGTTTACGTGCAAAAATGTGGGTAAAAAACAATATAGCAGTCCGCCGCTCAAGAACTCAATCGCAGTATATAAATAAGCTAAAGCTTTAGCTTATTATAATATATTGTGACTCAATCCTGACACCTGTCATCCAGGTACAGTCACCAGCATTAATATCTACCACAGCAGAGTGTGCGAAAATATCTGACACGTCCTTCCGGCCCTAGAAATAGTGTCGTATCAGATATTTATGCACGCTTGTTGTATAACGCTTTAAGTTTTCGTGATTTTCACTCATAGTCAAAATACCACCTACGGTACTTATCAGTTATCATGCTAACATACACGAATGATCAAGTGCGGGAAATTTGAAGGACTCGCGCTGCTAGGTAGACTTGACACTCCACACTTGTCTACTCGTGACCACGTCCACTGCAATGTTGCCGAAACGTCGAGGTAAATATTACTCGTGTGTGTTAGCGTGATAAGTCCCGTTGGTGGTATTTTGACCACGCTTGTTGTGTCAGATATTGGTACTGTATAAATACGTTAATGTTTTTGTTTTTTGAGGTGTTGAGTATGGGAGTTACAGTATCAGGATTGACTTCTTTGACGGCGGACTACTCTACTCCATAATAATATCTGTTAAAAAAACAAAAGAAACCCCAACACTGTTCCGATTCTCGTTAAATAAGAAAGTCATTGAAGTTTCTTTTTAATTACCGTTAAGACTCAAGAAAATGTAAGGCAAACTTTCAATTTATAAGTTTTTTTAACCGGCGCCGTCGTAAAGCTCATTTCTTCGCGGAAAATTAATGTTTGTCTTGCTAAATTAAAAAGGGTGGTGTGTGCGTGCGTGTGGGCAGGTATTCTAGAGATTTGCTGTATTCCCATTTTGCTAATATCCGCTGTAAGCCCACGTATGGCTTTTTGACCTTTTTACCTTTTTACTGATATTCTGTGTAAGTTGTTTGTGTTGTTTGTCTACACTTGGTTCGGATAGGTATTTAACTAAATGTAAACAAAGCAACGTCAACAACAACAACTATTTAAACATTTACATTTCTGTATTGAAATATTACCTAAGCTAGTTTGTATTACAATGAAGTAAAATGTATGTCGTTGGCGTCTAAAAGGTTAAATTAGTGTCACAATGGAAATTATCTTATTTTTACTTTTATTTATTTTTAGAGTTCCGGAGCCAAAATGGCAAAAACGGAACCCTTATAGTTTCATCAAGTCCGTCTGTCTGTCTGTCTGTCTGTCCGTCCGTCCGTCGTCGGGATAAATATCACTAGTGTGTTTCGGCATGATAAGTCCTGTTGTGATATTTTGATTATGAGTGAAAATCAGAAAAGCTTAAAACGTTATAAGGCCCGTTTCACCACTCATCGACTATCTTTAACGCTTTCACTGCCACTTGACTTTCACAGGTGCCACCAACGCACATGTGCGTTCAAGGTGTAAAAATAAAATTAAGGCCGTGTAGGCCAACGCTCGGCTGGTCTTCTGCTGTGACCGCTAGGCGACTTCACGGAAGGCGATAAAACTTTTTTTTTGTTAGCCATTTTCTATGTCCCACTGCTGGGCTAAGGCCTCTCCCTCGTATTAAAAAAACTTAACTAGAAAAAAAAAACAACAGAAAGCAATAAAATCAAAAACAAAACTAATTACAACTCAGATGCACATGCATATGCAGTGAATGCGTAAAGTGACGGATATAAGTGACACCGTCTCTGTTTGTTTTGTCCAAATAAACAAAGACAGCATTACTTTTATCTGACACTTAATGTTAGTCAACAAGTGATGAAACAGGCCCTTAATGTTCTTTTATTTTGTTCAAACTGAGACGACATTACAATAATAATCTGATACTAATTGTTACTTAGTTATTATATATACGATACACATTCGCATGTTCATGTTAATTTTCTGGCTATATAGGTATCCATAGTCTTTTAAAGGCACTTTATTGATAAAAGAAACTAAATAATATACATATTAAACATACCTTACTTAAAATAAAATAATAAATTAACCTAAAACTAAAACAAATTGTCCAAAGAGTACCCCTTAGGCAAGGTCCCGAAGATGCTGGCAGCGTTTCCTTTTAAAGTAATGGCACGTTTTCAAATTATTACTTTACTTTATTAGCTACCTATTCCTTTATTCCTAAGGTTAATAATACATATGTAATAATAACCTGTGGTAACTTTAATGGTTGGTGTAATTATCTAAGATTTCATTTGTAATTAGCCATATTGTACCGTTTGTACCCAAATAAACATTAAAACATTATATCTCAAATTTCTCACGCAGTCGTTTAAACAGATCCTAAGTTATTGTAAGAACTACTCGGCAACAGAATAAGGCCATGGCCTTTGGTAAGAAGGAGTCCTGTTTATATTTCAGGATTGGATTCCAAGTGGTTTCCCTGGAAAATAATCAAGTACTAATTGTTCCAGGCATTTAGCATTTGCTATATTTCAGTAGGCGTTTTGTATCCGAATATTAATTAAAGGGTTGTTTGTGTATTTATGGAGAACTGAAATTTGTATGTTTAACAGAAATTTTAGGCTTCGGGTAGGTTACTTGTAAATTAGATTAGGGAATTATAATATAGAATGCTTAACAAAAATTAGTTATCATCATGATCCCAATCTATACGAGTACTAATATTATAAATACGAAAGTGTGTGTTTGTCCGTCTTTCACGTCAAAACGGGGCGATGGATCGACGTGATTTTCGGCATAGAGATAGTTTATGAGCCAAAGAGTGACATAGGCTACATTTGTCCCGGAAAAATGCACAATTCCCGAGGGAACAGCGCGCGATAACCAAATTCCGCGCGGGTGAAGCCTCAGGCAAAAGCTAGTAATACTGGCCGAACTAGCAGGATGTCACTATCAGATTATTGTACCAACTACTGAAAGTTTAAAGTAATTTAACTTGCAAAATTTGATTAGGTAAAGACCGGCAATGGGACAGGTGAAACTAATAGAAGCTTGTAAAAAAACTCGAGTTTCAGGTCAAGGAAAAGGAAAAAAAAGGAAAGCTTGGTTTTGGTACTACCATGAACAAAACCCAAAATTATGTCACTAAACTTACCACAACCCTCTGCTTAGTACAACATTGTCGCTAGAGCTGCGTCGTTACGTATTTTTCGTGAAACGTAACGTAACAGTTTCTTTTTGACAAGTAACAGTTTTGAAAAACAGTTTCCTTGCTACGGCTTGGTTTCGTTTTAGGATATTTGAACAGTTTGCTTCAAGAAACAGTTCGGTTCAAGAATCAGTTTTTACATTACCTATAAAAAGTTTGGTGTGAAACTAGTTTCAGGATACTTGTTCTGTTGTTTGTTCTTGTAAGAAAATTTCTCCAATCAACGAACGTTATGTGATAGTTTGTGGTATCGTTTCTCAAGTCGAAGTGTTTATCTAAAGAACCTGTTTTCCGTTTCGGCACGAAACTGTTACTCCGTTACTTTATACGAAACTGTTTTTCGAAACGGTTTCAGAAAATAACGCCCAGCTCTAATTGCCGCGACAATTTTATCCCTCAGAAAACTTTATTCGAAGCCTTTTTGATGTGAAACTTGGAAAGACTCAATAAATTACCTTAGGGAACTCTGTTTTCTTATTCTGCCTAACTTAGGTAATTGTACGCCCAAATTTCTCTTTTGACAACTTAATGTACTTACGTTAAATCTGGCTTTTAAAAATGCAAAGGCGTAACTCTCTAAGGGAAAGGTAGAATAATTTTATGGCTTAAATTTTTTATTGTACCCTCAAGTTGTGAGGGACTGTGACTTGGGTTTGTTTCCTGGTTTTACTTTGTTTGTATGATTAAGGTTTACTTGCGAACCAAGTCCTTTTTGTTTAACGTTAATAAGCTATAGGTAAACCACTTAAGAAGATGACCTGTTCTATGTAGTAGCAGTAATACTCGTAGTAACGCGCCCGTATAGATAAGTAGATGTTTAATATTTTAGACGACCACATGGCCTAGTGGTTAGAGAACCTGACTACGAAGCTTGAGGTCCCGGGTTCGATTCCCGTGTCGGGGCAAATATTTGTATGAAAAATACGAATGTTTGTTCTCGGGTCTTGGGTGTTTAATATGTATTTAGGTAATGTATGTATCTATCTATACAATTATATTTATCTGTTGCTTAGTACCCATAACACAAGCTTTACTAAGCTTACCTTGAGACTAGGTCAATTGGTGTGAAATGTCTTAGTATATTAGTTTATTATTTAATATTCGAAAAATGAATTAAGTCCCATATCATCAAAAGAAATGTTTGAGATCTCTATGTTGGTATTCA
Organism: Choristoneura rosaceana; assembly: GCA_037349165.1. Classification (NCBI taxonomy): domain Eukaryota; kingdom Metazoa; phylum Arthropoda; class Insecta; order Lepidoptera; family Tortricidae; genus Choristoneura; species Choristoneura rosaceana. The sequence continues at coordinate 4,956,480 of JAZBNJ010000007.1, forward strand.
ACCCTTTGAGTCCTGCAAATCGCGTTTCATAAAATTGAAGATATTACCTCTAGCTTGCCGTTATGTCTATCAAACGTCAATTTATAATAAAATGTCACTTCAATTTTCAAAATTTAATAGGTTTACGTCAACATGGGATTAGTTGCAAGCCATCAAGAACCGCTTTTTTGACAAAAAGTGTATTTGGAATGGCGTACTGGGCACACAGAATATCTAATAAATTACCAAATACCTACTATTTAAAGTTAGAAAGCATAAACGAATTTAAGCAGGCTTTGAGAAATTATTTAATATCAAAAGCTTTATAGAAATTATTCAATTCAAGAGTATTTAAATGACATGCATAATTTAGATTACAATATAATTGTAGATAGTTACTGTTATACCTAAAATTGCTAAAAGTGGCTCCAAAGCGGTAACGTTTCGAGTGCTCTGCCTACTCCATTTGGGAATACAGGCGTGATGTTTTGTGTTTTTGTGTGTTACTGTTATAAATGGGGAAATATGTTTTCTGCCACTTACATTTAGATTTGTCACTAAACTGCGATACCCTCATTATTATATCTATTTATCCCTAAGAAATATATTGGTCATCAAATTAATCAAATCTGTCTCTAAGTATGAGTCATCATCTCATCATGTTGTCACGAATAAATATTTTCTCTCTTTCTTTCTTTCCAAATGTTGTGCTGCTGAGTGTTGTTCTTTTTACAAAATTAATGAACTTTGTAAAAAGAACAACACTTAAATAAAAATCGTGGCCACCGAAGGGAAAAAAGTACAAAGAATACCGACAGATTTTTCGATTACCGCAACCAAAGAATTTTCTCAATGCCCTTTGTCAAAGCAATTATCATCTCAATTTATTGTACAAATGCGAGATTTTGATTTTGAAGGTCTAAATATACCTACATAAGTGGATATAATAACTGAGCCTGTTTTTAATGGGTTTTAGTTTATTTTTACACCAATAGATGTCACTATCTCGTCTAAATTAAAAGCTGAATTAACAGTGCGCTTAAGATTTTTCCGGCAGGGTATAAAAGGGCTGTCAGTCAGAATAAATTAGTCATTTCCTAAGCAAAAGTGGTTTGATTAATATTTATTTATTTATTTCATTGCACTTAGATTGCATTGCGTTATATATTATGCATTCTACATTTAAACAATAAGCGATAGAATTTTTAGCAAAAACGTATTGTTTGCAAAAAATGACACCAAGCTAACAAATTTTTTCGTCACTAAAAACCCACTTAGATTTATTTTATCCATTGCATGCCAGTCATTCAAGAAGAAGACCAGTTCGTCACCAGGTCTTTCTGCCAGGTCACTTATAATATATCAAAAATAATATTTTATTTCGAATACTTAACAATTTTTAGACCTTTCCCAGCGAACATGATTCATTCCTGAATATATTTTAACCTAACAAAAACAATTAATTAGATTCTATTCGCTTGAGATAAATATTGGTTCGTAGCGTTTTGATATAGTAATAAATAATGTACGCAGATAAATATTTATAATTGTGCCTCGTTTCCAAATTTCAGATTGAATTAGCTTATAGCGTCTGTTTATTTTTGGTTTGTTAATTTTCTCGGATGAAAATAAGCCTTACCACTTAATTATCTTAGCAATATTAATTAAATTTTGTTTGTAATTTTTATGTGGTATTTTTCTTTGACTTTCATTTGTATTAATTGCCAAGATCTCTTGATAATTTTACTACGTTAATAAAACATGGTGTAATAATTATGTAAACTTTATTTCATGGACTTTTTAAAGCTAACAAGCTTTTTCAGTTATTAATTATGCCAATCTATTGAGCGCTACTATTGGGCAACAAAAAAACATCAACAATCGCAGCGGTGACCGTTAATTTCTGCGCGTGTGACAACGCACCGCCCTCCCGCCCCGCGCACCTCTCACTGCCGTGACCTTATGGCATTCTGCAAATTAACAATCACATAATGTGCCAATCTGACCATGGGAAATCCATCAAGTTTGTCTTGAGGATAGGTGAAAGTGAACACATAAAAGCTTATAAAATATGACATCGTTAAAATTATGATCATCTCAGCCGGAAAACATCCACTGCTGAACGAATGCCTAGAACGCGCCACTTGCATCCGTTACCAGCAACTCTCACGATGTCGTCAGTCCACCTAGTGGGAGGCCTACCAGCCAACGCTTCGTCTTCTTGTTCGTGCTTGCTATATACGAGTACTCGAGGACTTTTCTTCCCCAACAGTTATCTGTTTTTTGAGCGATGTGGTCCGCCTATTGCGACTTCAACTTGCATATTTTTCCAGCACTTTAGTTCTTCGACTAATTTCCGAATTTGGAATTAGCGCTATGCAATATACGCACATTTCAGCGACCCGTGTGGTTTCGGGTTAGAATCACACCTCTCCATTTCTTCCGTGGATATCGTAAGAGGCGACTGAGGATATAGGTTTAAGGTACACCGTAGGCGACAGGCTAGCAATCTGTCTCTATTGTACAGTTTTTGTCAAACTTAAAACCTGAAATTGCTAAAAGTAACGTTTCGTGTGCTCTGAGAATACTGGTAATACAGGCGTGATGTTTGTATGTGTATGTGTGTGTTTCAGCGCCCTTACACGCCCCCCACTTCAACATACATAAATTCGTCCTAAACAATAACCAAATCACTTTCATAACGAAAAGATAAAAGAAAACTCAATTAATTCTCCCCATCTTATTACAAAACGCCCCGTCGAAACTTCGTAGGGGCGGTGCGTAATAAAAATTGAAAAAAAAAAACGAATTTTAATAACATGAAAAATTGTACGGTATTCCCGAGATTCCCTTTCAGTTCATTATTGAAATATTGGTCCCGGTTTGCGTAACAAATGGTTAAACTGCTGAATTATCGCCGCCTATTAGTTTCGTTATGTTTATGGCTGATTTCCTTGGATCGGTTTTTCTATCTCGTTCAGAATTTCGGAGATTTCAATCAACGATATTTATTGAAGTATAACATTGCCTATTGCTTACCTTAGAAATTACAATGGATGCTAGGCAACGGATAAATATATTTATATAGATACTAGCTTTTACCTGCGGCTCCGCCCGTGTAGCAGGTATTCGGTTATCGCCCGCTGTTCCCTCGGGAACTGTGCATTTTTCCAGGATAAAAATAGCCTATGTCACTCTCGGGCCCATAAACTATCTCTATGCCAAAAATCACGTCGATCGATGAAAGACGGACAAACATACAAACACACTTTCGCATTTATAATATAAGTATGGATGGATATGGACTATAGATAAATAGAGACACTTAAAACATCCAAGACTTGAGAACAAACATTCGTATTATAACAAATATCTGCGCCGGCCGGGAATCAAACCCGGGACCTTAAGCTTCGTAGTCAGGTTCTCTAACCACTATGTAAAGGAATTCCTTGTGGTCTACGAAATTTTGAATTTTGAAAAAAAAAAACGTAAAGAATACAGCATGATGCTATAAAAAACCTTTTTGCTTGGACGCTAAATTGAGTGTTATGTTCACTATGGCAAAGAAACTGTAGGGGTGATTTTTCCATGCCCTCCCACTTTTCTCTAGACGAGAGCCCTTCAGGCATCTCCGTCAAGAACTTTCAAGTACTTCATTGTTCCCACCATAATAGGAAGTCGCCATTTTGTGTTCTGCGGGCAAGCACAGTAGACAATGTAAGAACAGTAGCGATGGTCCAGTTTATGGATCATCATTATCATTATATGAGCCGTAGGACGTCCACTGTTGGACATAGGCCTCCATAGCCTCGGTTGGAAACGACCTGCATTCACCATGAACCCGCATTTTTAGTCTTAAAGAATAAATATTGAAAATGAAGATATACCTATTATTAAAGATGAAGCCGTGGTGGCCTATTTGTTTAACCTATCACCTCTGAAGCAGATGTTCGTGGGTTCAAACCCTGACCCGCATCTTTGAGTTTTTCAAAATTCATAAAGGAAATTAAATTTTGAAATTTACCACGAGCTTAACGGTGAAGGAAAACATCGTGAGGAAACCTGCACACACCTGTGAAGTAATTCAATGGTATGAGTGAAGTTCCCAATCTACACTGGGCCCGCGTGGGAACTACGATTCAAGCCCTCTCATTTTGAGGGGAGTCCTGTGCCCAGTAGTGGGACGTATTAAAAATGCAAAATATACAGTCTCAAAAATAGCCAGCCATATTAAAAATATAAATAAAAAGCTTTCACAGTCAGCAATAAAAGCTGTATAAAATTATCAATAGAAATGTATAAGTTATATACCTATACCTAGTGCCATCCACGAAGACGCGTGATTTTGTCAAAATTAGCCATTAATGACATTGTAATAAGAACCACGGCACGCGTCATTGTGACGTAGAGCCCTACCTAGATACTTATAAATAAGAGTGTGCCAGAGTGTCCCCTAAAAAGAGATAAATAAGAATAAGGCCCTGTTTATGTTATTCCACTAAAATCATTCAAGTAGCATGAAACTGCGGTGCTCGATAAATCTTGTGTAACTCGTTTGGATTGCGACCCCGCAATATATCGCTACTGGCACGATTTTACTCGATTAGTGTAAACAGGTTCTAAAGAATGCCTTATCGTACTGTTTTAAAATAATACTGTGGTTTTTTCAGCGTAATACGGTTTTTATGAGCTAGTTTGGTCATGGAGTGCGTGATAGTACAAGGTTCACCCATTATGAAGAATATGTGGGGGTCCGAGCTAAATTCTTTTAAGCTTTAAACCATTCTTATTGTTTCAGTACGAGGAGAAAGTACGAAGAGTAAGTAGTAGTAAGTAGAGTAGTAAGTGTAGTATAGTATAGAAGATCGAATTCATAACGAAGTGATCCGACAGAGAACCAAAGTTATCGACATAGCCCACCGCATTAGCACGCTGAAGTGGCAATGGGCCGGTCATATAACCCGAAGAACCGATAACCGTTGGGGTAGACGAGTTCTTGAGTGGAGACCACGGATCGGCAAACGTAGCGTAGGACGCCCTCAGACTCGGTGGTGCGATGATCTTCGCAGGGTGGCTGGCAAGAGCTGGATGAGAGTGGCCGAGGATCGTGCTCAGTGGCGTGCCGTGGGAGAGGCCTATGTCCAGCAGTGGACGAACATAGGCTGATGATGACGAAGAGAAAGTAATGATTTGTGCAGTGAACATTATGCGATTTAAAAGTAAAATCTTTTAATATCCATTAGGTAAGAAGCCTTGGTGGCCTAGGGGTTTAACCTATCGCCTCTCAAGCAGAGGGTCGTGGGTTCAAGCCCCGGCTCGCACCTCTGAGTTTTTCGAAATTCATGTGCGGAATTAGATTTGAAATTTACCACGAGCTTTGCGGTGAAGGAAAACATCGTGAGGAAACCTGCACAAACCTGCGAAGCAATTCAATGGTGCGTGTGAAGTTCCCAGTCCGCACTGGGCCCGCGTGGGAACTACGGCCCAAGCCCTCATTCTGAGAGGAGGGCTGTGCCCTGCAGTGGGACATAGGTATATAGGCTAGGATGATGACGTTGATCCATTAGGTAGAATTACTTACATCTTCAATTCATTTGGCAGTAGATGCACTTTAACTTCACTAAACGTAGATTTAAGTTGCAATGGTTGTTCTTTTGCATCAAATCCTGCGCTGCTGCCAAATTGGGTAGGTAGGTAAAATTTAAAATGATTCCAATGTTTTTTTTGTTAACTGATCATGTATAAATCATCTAAACTAATAGTACGTATAGTGTATTTTTTGATAAAGTACCTGGGCGACCGAGCTTTGCTTGGGCTGAAAGACTGTAATAAGCGTTTTTCCAGAGACAAGACCAAGCTAAATCGATTTTTCATCCCCGAAAACCCATACATACCAAATTTCATCGAAATTGTTGGAGCCGTTTCCGAGATCTCCGAAATATATTATTACTAACTTGTGCCCGCGACTTCGTCTGCGCGGATCTAGGTTATCGCGTAGTGGCGCCCTCTACCGGAATAAAAGGTATCCTATGTTGATCCTTGGGGTTCTAATTACCTATATACAAAATTTCATCAAAATCGGTTTATTGCTTTCGACGTGAAAGCGTAACAGACAGATAGACAGACAGAGTTACTTTCGCATTTATAATATTAGTAGGGATATATTTATACACAATAATATACAAGAATTGCTCATTTAAAGATTTACAACAATACAATACAATACAATAACTCTTTATTGCACACCAACATATAGCAAAAAATTACAGAAAACAGGTATATACACAGAGACTTAACCTATAACCTAGATTTAATAGGGTTAGATAATTTAATTAGATAATGCTATCACTTATATTACCTTGAGTGATTGAATATTTTATCAACGCATAATTTTTGTACAATTATTAATCAAAACATAACAAATTATAGAAAAAGCAGTCCAAAACCCACTATAATTACTCTTCCAAATGCCTGGAACAGTTCCAAAAACGTTTTTGCAATTTTAGTTCAGATTTAATTTCGCAAATGTCAAGCCTGCGTCAGTCACGGTTGTCGGGTACTAGTGATTTATACTTGGTACTGTCACAGGTATCATGGTACCAGTTATTTTGATACGAGTAGTAATACTCGCGTGTAAAATTTTGGTCCGGTATAATTTTACATGAAAGTTGTCACTGACGTGAAACTTTAAATTGGGCGAGGTACGAGTGACGCACGGAAGTAAACCACCAACTTAATCGCTAATCCTGCCGTGAAGCAGCAGTGCTTGTACTGTGAGGTATCCCATCTTAGGCCTCTACGTTAGCAACGCATCTGCAATCCCCCCTGGTGTTGCAGGTGTCTATGGGCGGTGGTGATCTCTTACCATCAGGAGACCCACTTGCTCGTTCGCCATACAGTCGAATAAAAAAAAAAGATTTTTATAAAATTGTAGACCACATAGGAATGGAAACATAGGCTTTACCCAAGGGGTTTGCTCGCATCATCCATTGGATCTCGCAATTGAAATAAGGTAGTAAGGGAATTTATTAAATTCTCACAGGAATCTCGCAGGTGGTAGGACCTTGTGCAAGGTCCACCCGGATTGCTACCAACGTCTTGCTCGCTAATCCTGCCGTGAAGCAGCAGTGCTTGTACTATTGTGTTTTGACGTGGAGAGCAAGACAGCCGGTGAAATTACTAGCACTTGAGGTAACCCATCTTAAGCCTTTAGGTTGGCAACGCCGAAACACGTCCACTGCTGGACATAGGCCTCCCCCAAACTTCTTCTTCCCCCACTTTAGTTAATTCATCATTTTGTCCTTTCGTCAATGCCGTCAAAATCTTTAAGTCCTCAATTTACTTAGATAATTTATAATTTTGTACCAAATATAAACGTCAGAATATAAAGATTGAAACAAAAAACGATTCGAAACGTGGAAAGGAAAACGGAATCAAGCAAAAATATAGCTGGAAACGCGCTAATTCGCCATACCTTTCCGAACATTATTATCTGAGTTAGGTACCTTTATCAGGTTCCGTCCCTCGACACAGCGGGCGCCACTTAGCTGGCTTCAGTTTACAAAGATTCAGTACGTCCTAATAATCTTCGGTTTCTTCAGAAACCAAAGTAAAAACTAAATTACCTTCAGAAACTGCTTCTTCAGGGTAAGAGGAGGGAAGGGTGGGTTTAGTACCATGTTGAATCATTCATCAAGGCGAATTAAAGTGATGAAATAAAACCTGGTGACAAAAAGTTTCACAGAATGCCATTATCCGTGGTTTCATCCGATTTTTCTACCAGTCCTTTCAAGTAAATTAATGTCATTTATTCATGTCAATTCCGGAAAAACTCAGAAATATGAGCCAAGTCCACCCATGATCCCTTACTAGAAAATCATCATAAATATAATATCATCGAGAAAAGCCATAAATCAAACCACAGAAGATAATCATCTAGGCATCGGATTTTACTTTTTTGTATGTTTGTAGTCTTAGGAATCTGTCATTAACTAAACAAAATGGAAAGGAAACAGTATTCATTTGTTCCCCTGAAATTTTTTGGGGAAAATAACCAGAAATTATTTAAATAACTAGGTTTAGTGTATGTGTTGTTTCTTGTAATAAACATTTTTTATTTATTTTACCCGTGGCTCCGCCCGCGTGGTATTCGGTTATCGCGCTCTGTTCCCTCGGTAACTGTGCATTTTTCCGGGATAAAAAGTAGCCTATGTCACTCTCGGGACCATAAAATATCTCGCCGTTACGGCCGAAGTATAAAGTATGAATAGCTCAAACACGTAGGATGACGACAATGACGATAACACATATGAAATACATTTTTTAAGACTTTTGACAGGATCTACTGTTCCTTTGTTATAAACATACGAAGGCAAACTACAAAGGGTTAGGTTGCTGGCGCGCCTCGGGAGTACGGAGGAAAAATTACGAGTGCCCAATAGTTGGCCGTTTGTCTGCAGACAACTTGATAAAGGTTAGCTTTAGGTGGTCACAAGTTTCGCGATATCGACATGTTTTACATTTGGAAACATAAAAATAAAGGACGTGAAGCAAAAACTCTCATCATCGTACTCTATATACGTCCTGGGCATAGGCATAGGTTTCCGCTCTCCGAAAGGACGTCCACCAACGAGATGGACGGATGACTTGGTTAAAGCCGCGGGTTCGCGGTGGATGCACGCCGTTTCCATCCGAAGTGTGTGGGGTGGGTTATTATGTGAGAGGCCATAACAGAGGACGTCCGACAACAGGTGATACAATGATGATGATGAATAGTTAAATAATAAACTAGTAAGCAAGAATCAGACTAGAACACAAAACAAAGGATCAGAATCCTTTGCACGAAAGTACAGATATATGCAAATACCTTAATAATTAAGGTTAAGGTTAATTCCCAGAAGAAACTCAAAAGAAAACATTTTTTGTGCAAATATTTTGCATATTTATACATAAATATTTTGAAAGGAAGAAGAGCAGTTGTTTTAAAAAGTAAACAATTATACTTTTTTTGTCAGCTTAAGCGAATTTGTTTGGGTTCAGTGTATTTAAACAGACCTCATTTTAGTTTCAAATGGTTGCTTATTTATTAAATATAATCAGAAAAATATAAATTCATACCGCCAATACAGTATTTTATTGCTAAGGGTCTCATGTAGCTAGTCAAAAAGGTCAAAAAAATAAAGTTGAACAATTTGTTATGGTTTAATTTACTTTCATCTTTTGTTTCATCCTTATGCTTTCCTAGTACTTACTAAAGTATGTTTTCACTTCTCATGCTCTAAAAGTAGGTCAATATAGCCTTACGAGGCGGGAGTAAAGTGAGCACTTTACTCCCTAGGGAGTAAAAGTAATTAATTTTTTAATTTACTTCGAGTGACTTAGATAAACTCAAACAGCCAGTTACTTGCAAAAAATAAGATTGTGTGTGGACCATTTTCATGACGCAAATGTTACGTTCTTAGTCTACGTGGTATTAGTTCTTGCTTATTCCGCATAGAAGGTGGCGCCATTCTATTTTTCCGTTTGCGTATGGAGCATTTTACCGATGCAATTTTGTTATATCTGTGTCTGGTTGGAAAAAAATACTTACCGTGAAAACTTTGAAATTGTTGTAGAGCGTAAATCGTAAACGATTGAAATAAATTGATTATTCTCACAATGTCGTCAAGTGATAGCGAAAATTATGATGTCGAGCAAAGAGCAAAAGACAAGACATAATTGATAATTTTCTGCCGGCGAAATCTCTAGAAAGAGTTATTTTTATTTTTTGATTTAATTTATTTATACCAAACTAACTATTTTTTTCTCGCAATCGAAGTGAAAAATAGAGTTTCCACCACAAGACTAAAAGTCAATACAAACCCTCGGATTAATAGACACCCTCGCTAAAGCTCGGGTGGCTAACCACCTCGGGTATGTATTGGCTTATTTTAGTCTCTCGATAAAAAAAATACTATTATGTCCATGTATCATCCACCTTTTCATACTAAATCCAACATTGAACACAAAGTATTCTTTATCAACAATGTACTCTACGAGCCAATAGATTTTACTGGCATTCCATCAAACCCGAAATTTTTCAAACCTAACGTTATGGCGCGAACCAATCATCTTTTATGTATACCATCAGCGCCATCTATCGTCGAAGAGAGTCCTACAATGCTGCCAACGTGGGGGAAATAAAAATGGCGGTTATCATATATAATGTAACGTTCACTGAATTTAAGTGTTGCATTATCTACACGGACATTTTATTACGAGTTAAAACGACGCGAAAGCAGTTCTTGTGGAATTGTGAGTTTTCTTGAAATGGTATTAAACTATTATTAAGTTTAAGAGGCTTAAAACTGTAGGCGGGTGAGTGTAGTAACGAAAAATAATGCTGGAAAATTGAAGTAGGTATGAAATGGAAGTAAATCTCCATTTAGTACACCTTATTTTAGGTCCTGAATGAGCTTTATTAGCCTAGTCATCCGAATTTTAACCGGGATTGTGGTTGGTCAGTACTCCCAAGTTGGAAAACAGTATTAAATACTCGGGCTGCGTCATCGGTTGGTGTGAACGTGCCTTCACGGAGCGATGTTGTTAGTGTTGTTTGCTACCCTACATTTGACAGTGACAATAAAAATGACGATGAAAATGTGGGTAGTTGTGCGCCTGTGTTAGTTTCGTCGGACAGTCGCGCGAGCAGAGCGGTGGCGCGTAGTGCACGTGTTGCGGCAGCCGCCGAGTCGCGTGCTCCTTAGAAGAAGAGTTTCGAAATAACCCGAAACATGTCGAGCTAAACTCGATTTAAGACGTGAGTTATCCGTTACCATATCATTTAATATCGATCGAAGGTGATGATGCCTTGGGACTCGGAGGTAGTGGAGGTGGTCATGGAGACCGTGGAAGCCGCAGGGGCCGAGGAACTCGAGGAAGCCATGGTTGTAGGGGCAATAATAAAAATGTATCCCCACAGGTGGAGAGGTAAATTATAGTTAATGTGAGGTTCGTTCTTATTTAACACAAATATTCTAAAATATGTTCTTCTTTTTCTGATCAGACGAAAGCGACGAAAGTGTCAATAGTTATGATAGCCTTAGGCCGTGGAAGCTGGGAAAGAGGAAGTCGTCCAAGAGGTCGAGGCCGTAGTGGCAGGACCAAAGATGTATCCATACAAAGAGAAAAGTGAGAATAGTAAAGCTAGGTATGCGTTATTTTCGTTCGTGTGACTCTCATGAATGTGCCTCCTAATTTTTTTTAGGTCAGACAAAAACGACACAAGTCTTAATCGTTGTGGTGTGCATGTAGGCCACGAAAGCCGTGGAGGCCGAGGAAGTTGTGGTCGTAGGGGTAAGACCAAAGATGCGGCCGCACAAGATGAAAGGTGAGAATACTTTGCGTTATTTTCATTCCTGTAATAAGTATTTTTAAGAATGTGCTTTTAAAAAGTTTCCTTTTTTCCTAATTAGATCAGACAACGATGCTGCTGGTGCTAGTATAAGTCATGATGTTGTGACCCGTGGCAGTCGTAATAGAGGGCATGATAGTCATGAAGGCATAACTTTATCTCCTCAAAACTCCATCCAAGAAGATAAGTGACTATTGAACTATATTTTATGTAGTGTAATCTAAAATTCACTATTTTGTGTTTCTGTCACTGCAGTGAACTCACCATTATCCGTGCGCAACGAAAGCGCGACCAAAGACATATGGCGAATCTCTCCATAGCTACCAAAAAGGAACTTATTGCGGAAAACGTGACGAACAATTGGAGCGGATGCTACCTCCGGATGCACCACCGCGTAAAAAACGCACAACGTAAGTCTTTTTTTGCCTAAAATATCTTTGAAAGCTTGCTTAATGTTAAATAGCAATTTTTTATTGTAGTTTACCATCGCCTGATCGGGAGGCGTGCATGTTTGCACCTGTGCAAGCACCAGCGCCTGTGCAAGAACCAGCGCCTGTGCAAGAACCAGCGCCTTAGCAAGCACCAGCGCCTGTGCAAGAACCAGCGCCTGTGCAAAAACCAGCGCCTGTGCAAGCACCAGCGCCTGTGTAAGAACCAGCGCCTGTGCAAGAACCAGCGCCTTAGCAAGCACCAACGCCTGTGCAAGAACCAGCGCCTGTGTAAGAACCAGCGCCTGTGCAAGAACCAGCGCCTTAGCAAGCACCAGCGCCTGTGCAAGAACCAGCGCCTTAGCAAGCACCAGCGCCTGTGCAAGAACCAGCGCCTTAGCAAGCACCAGCGCCTGTGCAAGAACCAGCGCCTGTTCAAAAACCAGCGCCTGTGCAAGCACCAGCGCCTGTGCAAGAACCATTGCCTTAGCAAGCACCAGCGCCTGTGCAGGAACCAGCGCCTGTGCAAGAACCAGCGCCTTAGCAAGCACCAGCGCCTGTGCAAGAACCAGCGCCTGAGCAAGCATCAGGTTTTGTGCTAGCGCTGGCACCTGTGCAAGCACAGCGCCTGTGCAAGCACCAGCGCTTGTGCAAGCACCAGCGTTTGTGCTAGCATCAGCGTCTGGGCTAGCGCCAGTGCCTGTGCTAGCGCCAGCGCCTGTGAAAGCACCACCAGCACCACAGGTGCGTATATGTCTGTATTTTTTATGTTTTTTTTAAATAACAATAAAATACAAATAGTGCCACCAAGACAGCAAGGTTAGTTAGCTATACAAATGTGACAATAACAGTCCAAATATTTTTTTCATTACGCTTGAAATTTTGTAACGTGGTCTATTTCAGTGGCTCTTCAACTGACACAGCTTGTCTTAGTTACCAAGGAAGAAATAAATATCATTATAGAGAAAAGTAAGTTATCTATTAGGTGAACTATGTGTAGATAATGCCAAAACATTTTCTGAAGCAGTCTCATTAATTTGAACTGGTATCACCACCACGAGACCAAATACGATGAAGATATACAGTTAAATATAGATTTGTGTAAGTAAATGCCTATCAGATTGATTGTATGTATGTATGTAAACTCTTTATTGAAAATAAAAATAAAATACAAAGAAATACAAATACACAAAAGAGCAAAGGCGAGATTAACCCTAAAAAAGGATCTCTTCCAGCTAATCTAGTTATAAGACGTCGTTTTATTAAGAAGACAGGCAAACAGTTAAAACTACATGCAGTAAAGAGGAAAACAGGAATACTCAAAAGAAAAGAAAATAAATGCAAAATTATATACATCAAATTCAAAATTAAAATAAATTAAACATTTACAAAAGCGGACGTACACAGTAGGTAATGATAGAACCTTGTCTATACCAGTCTTATTTCTTACAGTGGATGTCGAATTGGCACCGTCAGATAAAGGTGGGTCCACACTTGTGACTTGACGACGGACCGGACCACGTGGCATTGCAACAGAACATGTTACGCTAAATGTGGACGCTCGAGATTGTGCTGACACGGTTACAAACCGTGTACGATGAAATGTCCACAAGTGTGGACGCATGGTGTCGAACCAGACCGCGTGGCATGACATCGGTACAAGAGTCGGTCGGTGGTTGTCATTTACCGACTACCTAGCAGCTCAGCGGGCGGGGGACGTACCGCCGGACAGGTCTCGACGTGATCCATTCCTACCTCGTGCCTGTGTCTGTGTCATCTGGCGTACTTGTACGCGTGTCATAAATGCAAGTGTGGACGTGTCGTGGTCACGTCACAGGTCGGGGAAAATAGCGAACATGCTTTGAAAAAGACCGACTTTCGGCGGATCGGCTCGTAACACGTGACTTTGATGCGTGACAGTACACAGACCAGCGTCCACACTACGCCCGCGGTTAGTAGATCGTAACTCCATATGTCTTGCCGTTTGGTTCTGTACACAGACAGTTCCATCAGTGTTCGGAATGGATTGTGCCGTACTGCAGCTTGTAACAAATTGTTCGCGTAACAAAATACGTCCACATTAACGGTACTGACACGTGTTTCTGATACAGTCACGGGATAATGTTCGGCAAATTGTCACAAGTGTGGACCCACCTTAAAACCGTCCAAATGCAGGAAAATGTCGAAATCTGTAAATAATTTATTTAGCTAATACAAATAGTTGCTTAGGGGTTCACGTACAAATAAATTCGACGTAACAATCCCAATACTTTACCGAGTAACAACACCAGCAAAATTAGGTCACTATTTGTAAGAACCACTCCTCTTTTAATCAAAATGACATACAATCCATCACCTAAAGAACCTCCTTTTTAATTCATTATGCTTCCAATGGTCTTGTAAAAAGATGTAATTTTTCAAAGATACGATAATAGGGTGGGAAAATGTTTCCCGAACGATTTTCTGGACAATGGGAGGGTGTTTTATCGAAAACGAACTGGTTTTAAGCGGGATTAAGATGGAGAGACAATGTTCTCGATGTTTTTAACACGTTTTTTTCTGTCGTATTTATTGAGCATTTGTTTGTTTGATTGACAATGGCAGTTGCTGTTTTGAATAAATGAAGATTTAAAAGCTTGACTAATAGGAATAAGTAAAAATACTTAAGTTAAAAGAAAACTGGCGAAGTGCGAGTTCGACTAGCACGTCGTGGGTTTCAAACATCATTAAAACTTTGTAAGGTAAAATTTTGAAATATATCTAGTTATGTAATTTGTTTGAAGCCCTCTTGTATGAGAGGAAGTCTGTGTCCAGCAGTGGGACGTATATAGGCTGGGGTGATGTGATGATGTAATTTACACAACTAATCTTTTCATTTGATATTTTTTACACGACATTTTTGCGCAATATTTTGGTCTTATTTATTTTACACTTTTTAGGTCACTTTTTATTTCTAATAATTTACTATTTTCGTTTTCAAATTTTATCCTGGCAACTATTACAAACATATAAAAAAATTAAAAGGACAAGTTATGGATACGTTAAGTTATATTTTTTATACGTGTTTTGGACGTTTTTGCTCAACCTTTTACAAACTGGCCACTGGCCAGTTTTTTTAAATATTATTTGATGTATACCTAATGCAAATGTAGCTTTATATATTTCGACATTTCACTAAATTACTTTCAATCTCTTGAGCGATAATTAGAAGGCCGCGTAAATCAATCCCGATGGAGTGGCGGGATCTCTTCCAGGCTACTTACGGGAAAGCGACTTGTCCAACAACTTGTATACTTTGCCAATTTAGCTTCTAACAAAATAAATATCTGGCAAACGGTCGTTTTGATGCTTACAAAGAGAGTGATATTAAACAAAAGTATCATCCTGTTTACACTAAATTTCATAGGCGTTTATATAGCATATATAATTTTGATATATATTCAGAATATAGAAGCTTTGTTGCAGGTACCTTTTGCCGTTATCTCGCGTGCCTTTTTTATTCCTCTATTTATTTTTCTTTTTATTCTTGTATCTCTTTATTTACTGTTTTTTTTGTCAATTGGTTGTCACCGGTTTTTAATTTATTTCAAATATGTTTAAATTCCATATTCCGATCCTTTTCTGTGCCGCATTGTTGATAAGTTTATTAGGTTAAGATAATATACCCTTAAGGTTAAGGTTCTGGCAGAATATCAGCGTTGCGAAGCAATTTGTGACATCGTAGGTACTGAGCCAGATTCCCTTTTTGTGTCAATTTCGCTCTTTCCGCTTTTGCTTTGTTTGTTTTTTGTATGTTCTTAATGTGACCAAATAAATATATTTTCTTTCTTCCTTTCTTTAGCTATTAGTACTAAATAAATACTATACTATATTTTTGTGCATGAGCACTGCTCTGAGTACAAAACTTTAGTTACAAGGTTCAAATGAAACATGAAAATGCTCGCTGGTATCAGAACCCGTGTGTTACCTTGAGCGACTTCATTAAGGTCCAATGTAGAAAGGATTGCCAGTTCATTAATTATAAGGCTTTACAATGTTTATCGCCGATCGAGACGAATCGTTTTAGCCGTCTGATATGGATATTTTCGCCATATTGTTTACGGGCTCTAGGAATTTTAGGTTGGAGTATAATGGTGTTTTCGATTTGTCTTGGCGTGTTGTTGATGGAAGTGTTGTCTTTGTTTTTAATTTATGCCACTGAATTATTATCTTTAATCCATACTAATATTATAAATGCGAAAGTGTATTTGTATGTTTTTCCGTCTTTCACGCCGTAACGGAGCGACGGATCGACGTGATTTTTGGCATAGAGATAGTTTATGGGCCCGAGAGTGACATAGGCTACTTTTTATCCCGGAAAAATGCACAGTTCCCGAGGTGACAGCGCGCGATAACCGAATACCACGCGGGCGGAGCCACGGGCAAAAGCTAGTAATATTATTAATTCGAAAGCAAGTATGTCTGTCTTTAGTTTTCACGCTTAAAATGCTGGATCGGGTGAAAGATTTGGTATGAAGGTATTTTAAGGTCTTGGAAAAAAAGTAAATAAATAAAATAAATAACTAAATATCACGGGACAATTCACACCAATTGACCTAGTCCCAAAGTAAGCTTAGCAAAGCTTGTGTTATGGGTACTAAGCAACGGATAAACATAATTATATAGATAGATACATACTTAAATACATATTAAACACCCAAGACCCGAGAACAAACATTCGTATTTTTCATACAAATATCTGCCCCGACACGGGAATCGAACCCGGGACCTCAAGCTTCGTAGTCAGGGTCTCTAACCACTAGGCCAGATGGCCTAGTGGTTAGAGACCAGATGTCGTCTAAACTATAAGTATAAGTACAAGGAAACTAAATTTCATTTAAAAAAGTCACCTCGCAGTCGGTCCATCAGATTAAGAGCTACGAACAGGTAGGTAGACTTTGGCAACCCATCTTTTTGCGACGGGGGTTAAAAAACAGTCTATACCGTATTTCCGAAAACTGCGTCTCTTTAGAGCTTTTACAACCACATAAAAAGTTAATAGTACTGTCTAAACACATAAACCAAAGTGGGCGTTTCAGGGAATGTTCCTTTCACGTCGACGGCAACATGCGGGCCGTCACGTACCGTTTTGACATTTAGTTCTCCCTTTTTGGGGTAAACTTGGTAATGTGTTAACAACATAAGGCTATGTGCCTAACGGACATTTTTCTAACTAATCATCAGCATCGTCCCACTACAGGACAGAATCATTCTCAAATTTATTCTCAAAATGCCATTTTATCGCATCTACCGTTCTTGTATACCGATGTATACTTTATTACTGTTATGGCACTCCAGGTCTATACCTTATTATGTTTTAACTGTTTGCTGCCTTAATAAAAAAACAATGATACTATCCTTCACCGTAAAACTCATGCTAAATTTCCAATGTGATTTCGCACTCGGAGGTTTCAACTCGGATTTAAACTCACGATACTCTGCTTAAGAGGTAATAGATTAAACTAGTGGGCTATACGGCTTAGTAACCCATTTTCAAGAGGATAATAAATATCCACGGCGTATTATAAAATTAATGAATATATCATACAGAAGGGATGTTTGGAAATAATTCCGATCCAAGTTGGTTATTCCAAATATATCCAAAAAAACAAAGTCAAAGTCAAATTATCTTTATTTATTTAGGATATAACAAGCACTTACTTTACTTTTTGGGAACTACGGCTCAAGCCCTCTCATCCTGAGAGGAGGCCTGTGCCCAGCTGTGGGACGTATATAGGCTGGGATGATGAAGCACTTACGAATGTAGGAAAATTTACTATCGGTATAACCTCTATTGGGAGGAATCCAACAACAAACTCAACAATGTTTATTTTTGTATATAATATGTACAATGTATAATCTGTGTATGTGTGTGTGTGTGTGTGTGTGTGTGTGTGTGTGTGTGTGTGTGTGTGTGTGTGTGTGTGTGTGTGTGTGTGTGTGTGTGTGTGTGTGTGTGTGTGTGTGTGTGTGTGTGTGTGTGTGTGTGTGTGTGTGTGTGTGTGTGTGTGTGTGTGTGTGTGTGTGTGTATGTGTAATGTATGTATGTTTTTGTGTGTAATATGGACAGCGGCTCGGCAAACGCAGCAGAGGACGTCCACCAAAGATATATACCGATGACTTGGCTAAAACCCCGACTTCACGGTGCCTAAATGGGGACGCTTCCAACTGAAACAACTGGAGGTTAATAGGGGAGGCCTATGTGCAGACATAGGAATCCACGGGCAAAGTATGTGACAGGTAGTGACTCCAACAAGATGGAGCGACGACCTGGTTAAGATCGCTTGATCGCGGTGGATGCGAAAAGCACAAGACCAGTCTGAGTGGAGAGCCTTGGGGGAGGCCTATGTCCAGCAGTGGACGTTTTTCAGCTGACATGATGATGATGGTGACACACAATAATGGGGGCGATTGCTAGTATATGGAACAAACATCGATAATTGAGATTATTGATACAGATCTGAGATTATTGATATCTGTCATAAAATTTTGCCCCCTGGATTCCTATGTATGTAAACTCTTTATTGCACATAAAAATAAAAATACAAATACATAGAAAGAACAAAGGCGGGTTTATCCCTAAAAAGGGATCTCAGGATTTGCAGGTGGTAGGACCTTGTATAAGATCCGCCCGGATTGCTACCACCATCTTGCTCGCTAATCCTGCCGTGAAGCAGCAGTGCTTGCACTGATGTGTTTCGGCGTGGAGAGTAATACAACCGGTGAAATCACTGGCACTTGAGGTATCCCATCTTAGGCCTCTAGGTTGGCGACGCATCTGCAATCCCCCTGGTGTTGCAGGTGTCTATGGGCGGTGGTGATCTCTTACAATCAGGAGACCCATTTGCTGGTTTTTCATCCAGTCGTATAAAAAAACTCTCTTCCAGCTAACATAGTATGTCTGTCCAACAGTTGTCGACCTATGGCTGATATGATGATGATGATGATAACATTAAAACTTGAAGATGCTCCATGTGATTTCCCCCTAACTGTAGGCAGAGGTAATAAACCGTTGGCGCATCGCAACGAATGGATTAAACGTGTTGCGCCCTTTACACACTAACTCTAAATTTTACTTAGCCTATTTAATGTTGCTTAGATCTTAAGTTGCTAGAAGTGATATTGGACAAAGACAACCGTCTTTTTCTTTTTCTAAATTTTACCAGATTAAAACTGGTGTGTGTATAATAACTAATAATATAATATACTATCTCTGTCTGTCTGTTTGTCCGTCTGTCCGCGGCTTTTCTCAGAGACTATCAATGCTAGAAAGCTGTAATTTTGCTTTTGTAAATTTTTTTAGAGTACTTACCTCCGATAGACGTAAAGTGGGAGTGATTTCTTTTTCTTATCCAACCCTACAGTGTGGGTTATCGTTGGATAAGCCTTTCTAAAACATTTGGGGGTTGCCAAGACAATTTTTCGATTCAGTGATTTGTTTGGGAATTCAACTTTATAATCGAGCGTCCCCTCCGTCTAAAATATAAACCAGTGGGTGAAAAAATTTGAACAAATTCAGGATGGTAGTAAGTATGTCAAACCTACAAGAAAAACTATAACGGTTAAGTTTTCTTGACAATTATTAGTAGTTTAAGAGTAAATAGCAGCCTAAGGTATAAAATATACCTAAACTTGGAAGATTCCGTATAAAATACGAAATCCTTAGAAAAATATTACTTAATTTTTTCGTAATGGGCCCTAGTTTGCACGCAATTGGCCGGTTTTTTTTATTTTATGTAAGTATTTTAAGTCTAGGATGGTTTTATGCCTTAACCTTACTTACATAGTTTATGATAATTATAAAGTCAAGTGGGGACTTTTATTTTTCGTGTATTCCAAAGTATTTTTAAACTAACTTAAAATGAAGACCGCTATGTAATTTTTGGAAAATCATATGGGGATTTTGTAAAATTTCCGTGTTCTTATTCAACCAGATTACCTATACAAGATTTAAATCTAAAGCCCCATTTAGACCATATGTACAAGAACTTGCAAGCAAGTTGCATTACATCGCAGACTATTGAGGGACTATTAATTCACTTAATCAAACAAATACCGCAATGTAGTGAAACTTAATTAAAAGCCACAATCCCTTCTAGTATATTTAGAGCGAGGTCTCTAATAACAGCGGCATGTTTGTTGTTTCATGTTGAAGGAAAAGTTTGCTTCGGGAATCACGACGGTCTGCGAACTTGGGGAATAAACGACTGTTTTTAGGGCTTTGTATAACATTACAGCATTATTGTCATCATCATCATATATCAGCTGTAGGACGTCCACTGCTGGACATAGGCCTCCCTCAAAGAGCGTCATTGCGCCCTGTCCACGGCTGGACGCATCCAGCTTCTACCAGCAGCCTTTCGCCGATCGTCACTCCTCCTGGCCGGAGGGCGCCCTACACTACGTTTGCCAAAACGCGGTCTCCACTCAAGAACTCTTTTACTCCAGCGGTTGTCGGTTCTTCGACAGATATGACCAGCCCACTGCCACTTCAACTTGCTAATTCTCTGAGCTATGTCGATGACCTTAGCTCAGCTGTTTCTGCGAAAACAAAGAGTTTCCATTTGCTTATGAATATGACTTTCCTCGCACATCCTGACGGAAATGCAGTCTTAAACGGGTGGACTGGATTTCTATGCGGTTTTTTACGTAAAGTTATTTGTGATACGAGGTTGGTAAGTAAGCCCGATAAACCCGAGCCACAAGGCGAGGGTTTTCATCGTCACGAGTGTACAATCTTGCCAACCGTGTATCGTACGACGTTTTTCAATACATTTGTGCGAAAATAGGCAATTAATAACACAAAATTGAAAAATAAAACAAAACAAAGCAAAATTTTACAAAATCGGCGCGTCTGTAATGCGCATGTGCAAGTTTTGTTTTTAATTAGGTTACTAAAATTATTAGGCAAAGGTCCGATGCATTAAGCCACTGTGATTTTTTCGAATAAATAAAAGGTGAAAACTATTAATATCTTAGGTAGTAATTAATTAAATTACAGTTTTATAATTACAATAAATTTTGCAAATTCATTACTTATTTTTGTATATTCATAATTTTTTTTAAGTATACCTAAGTCTACATTTTTTATTTTTGTCTTTAGAACTCTTTGCTTGTAAAATTAAAATGGAGAATTAAAAAAAAACTGTAAAAAAATCGCACTAGTGCGGAAAAATAAACCTACGAGCCATGTAAACATTCGTTGAAAGTGAATTTTTCGTGCAAATGTATTAAAAAGCTATTAGCTACATACTAGCTTTTTCCCGCGGCTCCGCCCGCGTGGTATTCGGTTATCGCGCGCTATTCCCTCGGGAATTGTGCATTTTCCGGGATAAAAAGTAGCCTTTGTCACTCTCGGGACCATAAACTGTCTCTATGCCAAAAATCACGACGATACGTCGCTCCGTTACAGCGTAGCGTAACAAACTCACTTTCCCCTTAGTAAGGAAAGGATTGGTGTCAAAATTCCAACACGCTATTTTTTCCGAGGGGTTAAAATGACGTCACTGTCCCTGAAGTATGTTCCGGCCTTTAATCTTTTATTAAGGCAATCAACACGCCCAGACCTAGGCCAGACTGCAGTTAGCAAAAGTGAGTTCCGCGCGTAGTGCCGGCTTAATTGGATCGGGTAGAACCCTGCGTTAGGGTTGCCACTTCATTCGTTTAAATACTTTTTTGTGCCAAAATAATTGAAGATCGGCGAGTGAAGTTTAACTTTAAATTTTTTTGCTATTATACAATTAAGTACCTATTATTAAATGTTATTTTATTATTTTTATTAAGATTGGGTTCAAATATTAAAAAAAAAACAAATGACAAATAGATGAAACATAATTACTGACTCAAGTAAAATCACAACATTAAATTGCTTGGCTGTTTTGTGCAGGTTTAACACAATTTTTTATCTTTGCCGTAAAGATTGAAATTAAATTTCGCACATAAATTCCGAAAAACTCAAAGGTGCGAGCCCGGGCTCGAACCCACGATCCTGCTGGGGGGCACTAAGCCACCACTAAGCCACCATGCCTTTCAATCGGCTCTAAAGAAAAGAATTTCCTTTTCCATGAACTGGTTCATTCCTTCGTGTTGTTCATTTGTAACAATAATCAATAATAATAAATATCATGAGACACATGACACCAATTGACCTAGTCCCAAACTAAGCAAAGCTTGTACCATGGATACGAGGCAACGGATAAACATACTTATATAGATAAATTATGTATTTAAAATACATATTAAACAGCCAGGACCCGAGAGCAAATTTTCGTATTTTTCATACAAATATCTGCCCCGGCCGAGACCTCAAGCTTCGTAGTCAGGTTCTCTAACCACTTGGCCATCCGGTCGTCAATTATTGTTTAACTTGTATTGTTGTTGTAAATAAATGCATTTTTTTTATCTTGGTTGTAACAGTTGGCTGTTGTAAGAAATGAATTAAAAAAGTTTTGGCGAAGAAAAGAAAAAAAAAGAAAAATAGAAGGTCGCGGATGATCAAAGAAATTCTTTTAGTTCATTGATATGGACTTCCGCAAAGTAACGCCTGAATCAATAAACTATCGATACTAATACTTATTATAAAAGCGAATGTCCGTCTTTCACGCCGTAACGGAGCGACGGATCGACGTGATTTTTGGCATAGAGATAGTTTATGGGCCCGAGAGTGACATAGGCTACTTTTTATCCCGGAAAAATGCATAGTTCCCGAGGCAACAGCGCGCGATAACCGAATACCATGCGGGCGGAGCCGCGGGAAAAAGCTAGTAAAGACATAAAGACCAATAAAAACAAAAATAGTTAGCATGTTCAAGTCAATAAAAGTTTATTTCATTTATTATATCACACTGACAGAACAGGATAGGTACTCTAGATCCAGGATTAACAGGATCAAACTAGGATCTAACGCAGAGGGCGCGGAGGGAGCTTAGTGCTGATAAATAGGGTTGGCACAATCTTTATTCAATACTCAAATAAAGTACGGTATAAATTAAAGTGAGGTATTGAAAAAAAAAAGACAACTGAAGTACCTTTTTCGCAAAAAGGTATTGAATATCTACTTGGCGTTATTGAAACTACTCATTTGTCATTCTGTTGCGTGTTTTGCCTTCTACGCACTACAGCATGACAAGTCACGGATGACTATATTGATAGATCAAGACCGTATAAACTCAAAATAATGGACCATTTTAATTATGACGTAATAAAATTTCTGAAAGGTCTAAATTTAAATGGTGTATTATTATCTGAGAGTGCGATATTTTCAAGTCATTTACAGTACCGTATTTTGGATGTTTTCTTTTTAGGGTTCCGCAGTCAACTAGGAACCCTCATAGTTTTGCCATATCTGTCCGTCTGTCTGTCTGTCTGTCCGCTGCTAAGCTCAGAAGCCGTTAGTACTATAAAGTGGTAATTTGGCAAATGTACAAATGGTAGTGGTTAATATACAAATCAGTCACTCCGACAGAGGGTAAAATAAAAAAACCTCCCATACCTCGCTATAGACATATTATATAGACGTAAAGTAACTGTTGCAACCATATTCAGCGAATAAATAAGCATTCATTCATTCATTAAGTAGTAGTTTTTTTTAATTAAAATGATAAATAAAAGTAAAGTGCCAACCCTAGAGCTGAAACTGAGCATCTCATACGGGGCATTAATTTGCATTATACCACGGTGCATAACCCTATAAAACGTGGTGTTACAATAAAGCTCAATTTCCCTTGAATCGAAACGCTCAAGTGGAGTTAAATTTTATGAAACAATTAGCCGAGCGCACGGCATTTTGGGCCGTAACGCTTAATCGAGTTTCAGGTTAAAGATATCCTCGACAGTTATCTTGAGTTATTTTCGACTTTGTGAATGTAAAATGTAATTTTATTAACACACCTGGAAATGGGATTTAATATCGTCATTTTTACTTTATTAATTATGCATTTCGTTAATTTAATTAAGTATACATATAGGCGGGTTCATGATGGATGCGAGGCGGTGACAACCGAAGCGACAAAGGTCTATGGGGAAGACCTATGTCCAACAGTGGACGTCCTACGGCTGAGATGATGATGATGATGATGAATATACTAGTACAAGTTCTCCAGTGAGCAAATAAACCGTTGAGGAATAATAACCGTTGGAGGAGAAAAGTTCTCGAGTGGCGACCACGAACCAAAGGACGAAGCGTTGGCAGGCCTGCCACCAGGACTGACGACATCGTGAGAATTGCGGGTAACCGGTGGATGCAAGTGGCGATTTGTCATTCATTGTGGCGGTGTAAGGGGAAGGCCTTTCTTCAGCAGTGGACTTCTTTTGGCTGATGATGATGAAAAAAAAAAACATCCCTAATTTTATAATGCCAATCGAAATAATGGACAAAAAATAACAATTCTTCTTGAGTAACATACTATCTTAAAAGAAAGGAAGAACGTGAAATTATTTTTTTCACATTTAAGCCGGTTCGATTCCCAGGCGAAGCAAGTAATTATTCTTTCAGCAAACTTTCAGGTACTTTCCCTTGATGTCTTGGGACATCCTGTATAATATATTATAATACGTTTGTCAGGATCATCAAAAATATAAATGAACTACCCAACCAGATAAAATTTTAAAAGGGACCACAAAAACAGTAACAGATAGGTACTTATTCTAACTAACTGATAAGTGTTGAGAGTTATTTACCTATTGTAACCACCCTATTATGTACACAGTTATACAATAAAGTTTATTTCTATTTCTATTTTTTAACAGATGCAATATATTTAAACTTTAAACAGTGAATATGTTTGTACCTATTGTACAGCCAAGTAAGGAACCCTAAAAACTGACATTTCTCACAATACGCCTTTCAGAGATCATAACACATTTATATCATTTGTCATAAATTCAGAAGGGTTTTATTTCTCTAACACTAAAAGGGTTTTGAGATAAAAGCATCGTGTAAAATTTAAAGCAATTCCAGTAGCGTATTAAAGTAGTGCGTTGTTGGCTGCCATAACTTGAAATGTGTCATGGAGGGAGAAAAGGGCACGGAGGCGTATAGGTAGTGCCACGAGAGTTGAAGTGAATGAATGATTATAGTGCCGAAAGTTTCTCGATGAATTGGAATTTTGCAAGTGAAAGTAATCAGAAAGGGACCGTGCTCACATACTTATTGAAATTCCGAATGTAACATTTGTCAGAATAAGATTGGTTTTTGGAGTCTTTGAGTATTTTTGAGTATTTTTGGTTTGGTTTGAGTATGGTTGAAGAACGGAGAACAATCCTGAAAACTATAGATGCTAGACGCGGGAATATGATCGGGCATTTGATACGACACGACGACTTCTTCAAAACAATTTTGGAAGGAAAGATCGAGGGGAAGAGAGGAAGAGGTCGACCTAGGCGCAGCTATATCGATCAGATAAAGGAGAAAGTCGGCGTCGTGTCGTATCAAGAGGTCAAGAACATGGCTCAAAGGAGGGATGTGTGGAAGATACTCCACCGACAAGAGTGTAACTCTTAAGTTAGAGAGAGAGTATTTTTTATTTCAACTCCAAATTTTTCTTACTTTTACGGTCATCCCGTAAAACCCATATCGAAAATACAAACTGAAATAATATTTACTTATATCTTAATTTGATTGCTTAATAACGACATCTCTTGTCCGGGTGAGCGGTTAGATCTAATGAAAGTGCTGAAAGTTTCTCGATGAGGGCTACGGCATAGATGTCGCTAGTGTCATTGCTTAAGTGGCTTAATAAGAAACAAAACAAGCTGAGATATGTGGTGCATAGGAGATATTCGTGTCTGTCGTTCGTGTCAAAAAAAAATCTTGATACAGGATAGTTTTATCCCGGAAGATGGCATAATTCAAGCGGGATAGCGATAAACGAATTCTGCGGACGGAATCGCGGGCAAGGCTATAGCTAGTTCAACGTCCAAAATTATAGATTTTTAGTACTAGCGGTCTCTGAGGGCAGACATGGTGAAACTATAAGTATTATAAGTGGTATAACCCTAAAAATAGTGTTAAACTTAACTATGCAGGCAAATTCACAGGCATACACAAGAGTGATATGATGAGTCTATTCAAAACGTCAGTTCCGCTGTCTTAAAGGAAGCGTACACTAACACCCAAACCTTCTCTCGCAACCCTTTCGTAGCTCCTTGGTTGACACTTGACAAATGACCTTTAGAAATGGGATAAGGACACGCATTGACCTTTGGGACTTTAAGCTCAAAAGTACGCATGTCTAAAACTGAACATGTTTATATTATGCATTTTTTATCAATGTAACGTAATGAAGTTCATTGTTTTAATTATACATCGATAGAGTTTTTATAAAACTGTCAATAAAACTAAAAAAATACAATTATACGTATAATAAAAAAAACACAAAAAATCTAAACGAATATAATAATAATAAATTAAATAATAAAACAAAAACTACTCAATCACCCGTCTGCATCGTAATTAGCCGAAAACGTACTCATTACCCCAGCATGGTCATTGAATAATGACAATTTAAAAATGTTGAAAATAACTTAAAAATAACAAAACTCCGTCTATATTAAGTATACCCAGGTCAATTGTTGTCAATTGTCCAATGATATTTATTTATTATTATTATTTATGTCTATTTCTGAAGTACTAAATCTGTTTAAAAGTTTGGATTCATGAGGGTACAATAGAAATGTCGTTCTTAATACAAGCTTTTATTTTTTGATTAGGTTAACTTAAAATTTGGTACCTTACTTATGTAAATCTGAAAATCTTGCAGTGGGATTCGGGTACTGTGGCAAGGTTCATCTTCGCAGGACGGAAGTTTTCAATGGTTAATGGCATCAACTTGAAATTTGGAAATGTAGTTTAAGTTACAATGCAAGGACAATCAACAAAAAGTACCTATTTTTGTTCCCAAATTCTTGTACCCAAACAGTTGTCTGGAAGAGATCGCTTTTAAGACCGCGTATTGTCTACCCTGAATCTAAGTGTTTATAAGTTTTTGTAGTGCTTTATGGTGTGCAATAAAGAATATTTGTATTGTACTTATTGTATTGTAGCTAATAAAAGTGAAATTTTAAACAAAGACTTATTTTTAATAAATGGTGAATAAACTCGTTTTGTGCAAGGCGGCTCACACTGCAGACGATCATTCATATTTTTTTCCCATAAATGTTATTAAACGTGATGTTCACATTAAAATTGTATTAACGACACCGCCATCAATCTTGTAAATCCTTTCGCGCAGTACCTATCAATATCATTATAACTTTTTTAATATCCTTTCATTAATCCTCGGACGTCTTTATTGACGGGTTGGAAATCATTTTTTATGAAAATCATGACGTCACTTAAAGAAATCGTTTTCATCAAGTAATTTTTCATTGCTATGACATTATTATTATTCTTAAAAATGCTTAAAATGAGGACAGGTAAACAGAAAAAACTTACTTAATACACATCACGAAGAAGGGAATTATTGTTGTACCTTATAACCACCTGAGTCCTAACTTTTTTTGACGTGACCTAGATCTAGACGTGGGTCACCACCTTTATTATTCAACATTCTTAAAATTCTGTATTCAATGAACAATTTGTGCTTTATAAAGTACATTCGTCCGTTATTCGTATTGTTACCAGGGCGGAGGGAAAATATAGCAAAAATATCAATTGACCATGAAAAGTCTCATGGTAATTTCTATAGGACTAACTTAAATGCTTCACAATATATCAGGTGTTTTCGTATGTATCCCTATTTATTTTATTACATCACAGTTTTTACTGACGTTAAATTAAAACACCCATGCCAAATTTTATGACTCTAAGCCAAGCGGTTTTTAGGGTTCCGGAGCCAAAATGGCAAAAACGGAACCCTTATAGTTTCGCCATGTCTGTCTGTCTGTCTGTCTGTCCGTCTGTCTGTCTGTCTGTCTGTCTGTCTGTCTGTCTGTCCGTCATCGGCTTTGCTCAGGGACTATCAATGCTAGAAAGCTGTAATTTTGCACGGATATAAAGGTAAACTAAGCCGACAAAATAGTACAATTAAAAATTCAAAAACAATTTTTTTTAGGGTACCTCCCATAGACGTAAAGTGGCGATGATTTTTTTTTCTCATCCAACCCTATAGTGTGGGGTATCGTTGGATAGGTATTAAATATTAACCATTAGGGGTTTACTAAAACGATTTTTCGATTCAGTCATTTGTTTGCGAAATATTCAACTTTAAAGTGCAAATTTTCATTAAAATCGAGCGTCCCCCCCCCCTCTAAAATCTAAACCGGTGGGTGGAAAAATTTGAAAAAATTCAGGATGGTAGGCAGTATATCAAACTTCCAAGAAAAACTATAACGGCTAAGTTTGCTTGAGAAATATTAGTAGTTTATGAGTAAATAGCAGCGTAAGGTATAAAATATACCTAGACTTGGCAGATTCCTTATAAAATACGAAATCCTTTGAAAAATATTACTTAAATTTTTCGTAATGGCTACGGAACCCTATTTTGAGCGTGTCCGACACGCTCTTGGCCGGTTTTTATTTAGAGATTTTATCCCTATTCCATGGGAATATCGGAATAAAAAGTAACTTATGTTTTAATCCAGGTTATATACTAACTATTTATCAAATTTCATCCAAATCCGTCCAGCCGTTTCAGCGTGAAGAGATAACAAACATACTCACTCACTAACTCACTCATAAACTTTCACATTTATAATATTAGTAGGGTAGGATACGATTATGTAGTCAATAGTGTATGTGAAATGGTCCAGTCCATTCACGGAACATTATGGTAGTGCAGAGCTGACTGGATTCCTTGAATTATTGATGAGAAATAGAATAAAACGGGCAGACTGTACGAACTGAATCAATAAAATACTGCATACTACTGTCAATATACACGGTGTTAATTATACTCTTTGACCACCGGATGGCCAAGTGGTTAGAGAACCTGACTACGAAGCTTGAGGTTCCGGGTTCGATTCCCGGCTGGGGCAGATATTTGTATGAACAATATTTACGAATGTTTGTTCTCGGGTCTTGGATGTTCAATATGTATTTAAGTATGTATTTATCTATATAAGTATGTTTATCCGTTGCCTAGTATCCATAGTACAAGCATTGTTTTTTGGGATTAGGTCAATTGGTGTGAAGTGTCCCATGATATTTATCTATTTAACTGAAAACCTCAGAGACCCTTAAAATATTTTTTTCATTTTAAGTTAGTTGATTGAATTTACTTTTGAATACCTTCATTATTTAAAAAAATATTCGTGTGTTTTGCCAAGTCAGTAATTCTACTTAATTTCTAACTCTTCACTCACGATTTGTATTTTTGTATTTTTCAGTTGCGCTTTGACATTTTTAGAAGAAAATCACACAGTGGCAGCAAACCGGCCAGTGTTAAATTAATATCGAAATGGTATGCAACCTCGCTAAAATATTAAAATTTAATTGGCGCCTGTTGCAGTCGTAACTTTTAGACTAGGCACAATAAAAAGGGGTTTTAAAAATACAAACACAACCTAATTCAAAACATGTTGTGATCGATTTTACTCTCGATTCTACTCTCGATTCTGAGCAAACTACTGTTTGGCTGTCAGTTATTTAATTAACACCTTGTATAGGTACGAGTGTGAATAATAAAAAAAAAAACTACACATCAACATAATTGAGTCGTAACTTTTTGTTGTTTTGGATATTATTTCAATTTTTTTTATATTCAATGGACAACTTGTACTTTATAAAGTACATTTTGCTGTTATTCTTAAAGTTAATTGGTCTTTTATATAGAGTATGCGAGTAAACATATTTTGACTTTGACTTTAGGCTAAAAAAAAATCTTTTGCTACCCAGAAAACTAGACTACTCAGTTGGAAACGTAATAAATGGAAAAAAATTTGGTTGGAAAAAAATGTCCTAAATTTAGTACACTGAGTCTGACGAGGTTAAGAAAGTTACCGTCTGTTACAATACCATCTTTAGCACTATTGAGTCGATACAACGCATGATGAGTAACGCGTGAATTATAAATAATGACCTATGATTAGACTGATAGAGTTATTTAATATTAAATGGCCTATAGTTGGCTCGCCCACGGCTATAACATAAAGTGTATTATCAATACAAAATCAAGGAGCTAGAAACACGGCAGGAGTTGGGAATTCGCTTTTTCTACCATAAATTTATGGCTTATGATCCATCACATTTTGATCACATTGATTGGTAGTGCTTAGTTTTGTGGAGGAAGGACACAATAGCCTCAGACACACGTCAAATTTCGATGATTAGACTCTGGAACTTAATATCAATCAGTTGTAGTTGACATTAGTTTTGACGAATGTCCTAAATTTAGGACGTTAGGCCTTACGAAGATAGAGCAGAAGAGCATCAGAAGTCACAAGCGTAGGAGTTTCTATATTTGCTCATTAGATGGCGCTGGCGAAAACATTTAACAGAAAAAATATTTTCAGCTCATACTCAATTCTACGTATAGCGAATTATAATTAATACTGGTACGCGCCTTGGTTGACACATTTGTCCTGGTCCGAACGCAATTTATCGAAGATTAACGCTCGGTGCACTGTCCGCCCGCAGAGGGTGATTCCTTGTGAAAAGGTTTACTTATTTTAAATAATAGCGTAAATATTTATCTTATTTTATTTCTTTGTAGTCGTGTTTGCTGTAAGATAAGCTGTCACAAAGATTTGAGCTTATTATTATTATTATAACTAAAACTAATATATACAATAAATAAACTATTATACTAATATATAAACTATTATTAAAACTAATTGTATTAAGTTGCTTTGAATGCACAAACATATTTTTTATCCGCCTTAATCCTGGAATTAAAAACCTCACAATTCTGAAAATATTTTTACTATATTAATCCATTAACTCACGTGCAATATAGATAAGTACGAGCAAAACATATGTATGCGCAACATTGAGAAAAAATACTAGAAAAAAATCAATAACAAATATCAAATAATATAAATTAACGTACACTAACTTTTGCATATAGGTACATTCGTGTATAATATTAGTAGCACCAAAACTTAGACTACGTACGCATATATATGCGACTAAACGTGCGTAACCGTATTTATGTGCTGTCTCTTTTTATAAGCTTTTATTTACTTTCGTCTGTCCCGTTGCTTGTTCAACTTTAAGTAGTTTTTGGAGTTTGTATTTTAGATATGGTTTTACGGGATGACCGTAAAAGTAACAAATTTGGAGTTAAAATAAAAAATAAATAAAGAAACTCTAAAAACCGATAGCGACATCTCTTGTCCGGGTGAGCGGTTAGTTCCAAAGGGGTGCTGGCAGTTTCTCGACGAGGGCTAAAGCATAGCTATCGCCGCTTAAGTGACTAAATAAGAAACAAACAAGCTGAGATACGTGGTGCATAGGAGATATTCGTGTCTGTACTCCTGTCCAGTGGTAGTGTAGCGGTATAGTACACAGCATGGAATGCTGAGGACCTGGGTTCGATCCCCAGCGCTGATCTCTTTTCTGGTTTTTCTCTTTTTTTATTTTCGATAATAATATATTTTTGTCTGACACGTTGCTATTACGCAGTCCTTCAGTCCTTTAGAGTCTCAATATAACAAACCTCGAAATTTCCACGTAGCCTAGTTGTGAAAATGAAATGAATAAATGAAAAGGATCGAACAGTTTCAGAGCTGCCCGCCGAGCGTCGATCGGGTATCGCTGAATTATTGAGCTGATCCCGCGTCGCGCCGCCGTAAATAACACGGTTGTTAACATGCAGGTCTCCCCTTGCTACTACCTGCACTTTCAAACCTACTGAGAATAACCCTTCTGTCGCAGTCGGGTAAAAAGGCCTTATACAGTCACCAGCACCAATATCTGACACAATAGGTGCAGGTGGTAGGACCTTGCTCGCTAATCCTGCCATGAAGCAGCAGTGCTTGCAGTGTTGTGTTTCGGCGCGGAGAGTAAGACAGCCGAATTACTGGCACTTGAGGTATTCCAACTTAGGTCTCTAGGTTGGCAACGCATCTGCAATACCCCTTGTGTTGCAGATGTTTATGGGCGGTGGTGATCTCTTACCACCAGGAGACCCACTTGCTCGTTTGCCTTCCAGTCGAATAAAAAAAAAATTCTAAGGCCAATAGGACGTGTCAGATTTGCACGCTCCGCTGTGACAGATATTAATGCAGGCGAGTGTATCTCTATTTTTCAGAATCGAGTTTTTGGAGAAAGAAAACTTCTGCGGAGCAATTCAACGGTGAGTGTGAATTTCTCATATGCACTGGGCCCGCATGTGAACTACAGACCAAAGCGTCTTAATCCGAGAGGAGGTCTGTATCCAGCAGTGAATAGGATAGCGTATAGGCCAAAGGTAATATGGTAATACTAAGACCGCGTGGATGCGGAAAGCACAAGACCGGTCTGAGTGGAGAGCCTCGGGGGAGGCCTATGTTCAGCAGTGGACGTCTTTCGGCTGACATGATGAAGACCGCGTTCCCCAAAGAGCAAGACAGGAAACTGGTTGGAGTTACAAGGAGTGACAGGAAAACTTACAAATGGCTCAGAAAGCAAAGTCGCCGACATTGGTAGAAGGATAGCGAAGCTCAAGTGGCAATGGGCGGGACATATTGCAAAGCGTGTGTCCAGTCCATCGCCATTTCCTTGTCAGAACCTCTCAGCTTACTGGCTTCTGGTCAGTTGCCACAGTCTTGCGTTTGAGATATAGTTCGTCTCCAAAAAATTCCAAGGATGCGCCTCAGGCATTTGCACCCTAGAATCATACTTAAGATTAATATATTTATGGGGGGAGGTTCCAATAGAGAGATCTCTCTCCAGGCAGGTGTTATGCCTGGGGACCGAAGTCCTCACTACAGCACAACAGCACTACAGGGTAATGCAGCCATTAACGCTGCGCCAGGGTTGCACAAGTGCTGGAGAGTGGAGGTAGTCTGCTGTGCGGCGCGATGGATGCCACATACCTATTCCAAAACCTTATTTCTCCTTCAGATCGCTAACCAATTACAATCAATTTCAATAGCTTCGAAATCGGAATGACCCATAAATCGCAACGAGACTCCCACAAAGTCGATTGTCTAATTTTCGATTATTGCACCGCTGCAACGTAACGATGCGATTCTATATCGATTGAAACTGTTCGCATTGGATAAATTATTGCTACGAAATATGGATGGGTATTTCACTAAGTTAGCTTTGTTCGGTGAACGCTTAGTAACTAAGTTTGGAAACTGTGAGAGTAAGAAGATAGTTGTCAGAATATTGCAATTTACAATACTCTGATAGCTGTTTAAATGTCATCGGTAAAAATAACAGAAACATCTTAGAAAAGTTGAAACCCCCGATAAGTTAAATGTACAAGTGCTCATCACTGTATTGACATATTTTTTTAAGTCTCACAGATTGACTAGAATAGAAAGTAATAATAAGACCTTGCCTAAGGGGTACACTTTGGACAATTTGTTTTAGTTTTAGGTTAAATTTTTATTTTATTTTAAGTTATTGTTAGGAAGTTATGTTTAATATTCAGTGTTTATATTATTTAGTTTCTTTTATCAATAATAAGACGGTTATCTTCATAATTAATATCTAAGACGTATTATAAAGTTAATAATTATATTCATGGACAGGGATATTCGGAAATAATTCCGATCCGCATTAGCGATCCTTTCAAATAGCGAACCTATTGTGTTAAAAATAAAGTTGTGTGTACTTGTGATGCGATGTGGGAATGAGGGTGGATTTTTGTAAGAATGATTTGATTTAAACGAGCGACCGAATGACTGAAGATTTTTATGGAGTGAATGAGACGAGCGAACGAGTAAGAAAGATGGAGTTACGATCGGGTGAGCCTATGCGCTAGTTGTGTTTCTTGTTTTCTATTGCTTTTTTCTTACGTATTCATTAGTTTAATTTTTTGATAAACTTTTTCATATTTTTATTTAAAAGTTTGTTTATTTCCTTCGCACGATCCCACATAGATATCATTTAATAATATTGTAAACCTGTTTAAAAAAAATACCTCGTTGGGTTTCTTGCCGGATTCTTCTCAACAGAGGTTTTTCCGAATCGGTGGTAGATTTTTTTCTTGACATTCAAAAGTGTTTGTTATAGCCTAAATTGAATAAAGATATTTTGACTTTGACTTGAATAATAATATCTTCCTGTTTTCTGTATTGTTTACTTTGTGGTGCTCAATAAAGAACCGTCGTATTATATTACAATTTAATTGAAACTCGTATATCGATACATTGCACCCACGAACAAACCTAACGCATTGAAATCTGAACCGAGTCAAAATTAAATCAGCCAAGTACCATTCAGCCGATAGAGGCCTATTCAGACATCCCTGCTCTTTGTTGTCTGGATAATGACTCAAGCTAAATAGCTTTGCTGTAGTATACAACAGGGCTGTATGAATGGGCATGTTTTTGCATGACGTGACATGTGGTTGGAGATTATGTCAATAACAGTGTTAGTGTACAAAGGATAAGGAAATGAGTAAGATATTAATGTAAACGCTACTGAAATCTGATATTTCTTAAATATCTTTAAAGTTAAGCTCAGTTTTGAAGTTCAGAATATGGAACTGTTTTAAATATGGCTTAGTGACTAAATCTGGAAAATTTTTACTCGAAAAGAAAAAATGAAACCCTTGTTTAGTACAGTAAATTGGTGACCAAAATTAAGTGAATTATAAAGATGAACATATTTCATTTTACGACATATTATTTATCCCCCACATCTCGGAAACTGATAGGATTAAAATATTGAAAAAAAAGTAAACAATTCTATACAGACCTACAGAAAAACCTATAAGATACGAGAACGAGTGTTTTTAATATGACGAGCACTGAAATTGTGCTCTGCCTTTCAACTCACGTTTCCCAATTGTTTCATTTGCCAAACAGTTTAATTTGCCAACTCAGGATTTTCTTTTTAAACGACATGTTTTTTTTTCAGAAGTTTCATAACACAAACCTAACTTAACCTAGATACTGTGTGTTCTAATAAACCATAAGAAAATACACTGAAAAATGTTTTTGATTTTTCGGAGAAAATCAAAAATCGGTAATAAAACATTTGGCGAATAAAACATTTTGGCAAACAATAATTCTGCGAATAGGCAGAACCCGATTAAAATATATGATTGTATCCTACGAAACATTCCCAGGTTTTTTCCTGCACGACCCTTGAAATAACTAATCAAAACAAAACTGTACTCAACATATACATCACTTTATTATCACTAACAACTTTGTTTTCCCATACGTTAAAATATCGAACACACAGGAAGTTTCCCCAGCAATTTAAAGTTATAATACTTATTTTAGTTTCGTCCTATGGAAAATTGTTTTCCACTTAGAAAGAGTAAATTACGGTCGCTCTAGAGTGGGTCAGAACGATTATCTTCGATTTTTCTTTAGTTGGAAGTAAAGGGGTTGAAATCGGTCAAGAAATACGGTTGATAAGTACTTTAGATAAGCTATTTGAATATGTTTGCTGGACTTACGAAATAATAAATGAGTCAACAATGTTAAATGGAGATAAATTTTGCGTTAATCGAGTGTAGGAGGATCTTCATCTTCATCATACCAGCCGTAGTACGTCCACTGTTGGACATAGGCCTCCCCCATAGACCTCCAGTTGCTTCGGTTGAAGTTGGCTTGCATCCACCTAGCGGTTTTAACCAGATCAGCTGTCATTTCGTTGGTAGACGTTCTACGCTTCGCTTGCCATCCACGGTATCCATTTATTTTGAGAACTTTTTTTGAGGCAATTTTATTCAACATGGCTTTCATTTCACATGTAATGTTTTTGATGGGATATAAATTTCGAAAGCAGATCCTTTCTTGTATACCTTTTATTTATTTGGAAGAAAATTATGAAATTGTTGTTTTGTTGTATTGTTACTCAATTTCTTTCTCTCTTCTCAGTGTTTGTCTTGCGCAGTGTCTTAGTGTTCAACTGTTATACTGTGTACGTTTCTTTGATTTAATACATAAATAAATAAATAACAGTAAAATTACAAAAAAAGACATTACAATTGCCTCACATTTGTTCTCAATCTACAACACCAACAATAACTGTTGTGTATCGAACATTTTCTACACAAGCCAGGGTGGACGGTAACACAATAGACATTGTGTGTATCAATAGGTTAGAACGCGGACAGCATAAAACTCTAGTGAATGAATGAACAAGCGGTTGGTGAAGTGAATGATAAAGTCTAGATCTAGAATATTCTATCATTGCTTTGGTGAAAATTTGGGTTACACTCAGACGAATAAAATGAACAATGTAACAGATAGATAAGTACAATATGAATGAGATAGCAACAGTGGAAACAATTATTCACTTACTATAAACATTTTATTTTCATGCATTGAAAATAAAATAAAATAAAATAAATTACTATATAATTATACTTTTTTGGTTTTATTGATTGATTTTTAATTTTAAAAACTAAAAATTATGAAAAAAAAGCACGAAGAATTGCGAAACTGAAGTGGCAGTGAGCGGGGCACATTGCTCGCAGGACTGATGGCCAATGGGGTCAAAAAGGTTCTCGAATGGCGTCCGCGGACCGGGAGACGAGCTGTCGGTAGGTCTTCAACAAGATGGAGCGACGACCTGGTTAAGATCGCAGGATCGCGGTGGACGCGAAAAGCACAAGACCGGAGTGAGTGGAGAGCCTTGGGGGAGGCCTATGTCCAGCAATGGACGTCCTTAGGCTGTCATGATGATGATGATTATGATGATGAAAAAAAAAACTTATTTGTTTGTAGCTGTTGACACTGATTAGTCTTAGACTAATATTTTATTTTATGCAGTAGTGCAATGACATTTAAACCAGGACGCACATTGCCGAACAAAATCTCCTTCAAAGAATGTCAGAACTATTGATTTGTTTGCGTGACAAATAAAATCATCTCACACAAAATAATTAAAATAATACGAGACGAAATTTGAACCTAGTCTTTACTCTATTACGGGCGAATTTCGCTAGCGGCAAAACTCCACAACACTTGACACTTGACAACAACGTACTGAGAAAAAAGAAGGCCACTTTTACCAAAGTGGCAGGCGAGCATTCTACCAACCTATCTACCTACTATCGACCAACCTATCGACCTAACCTATCCCGGTGATCTGAACCAGTGATTTTAGGCCAGTGATTACCAAAGTGGCGCTCATTTGGCTCGGACATATTTGGGCGCGCGATTGTGAATCTACAGATATAATTCATCAAAGCAGTAGTGCATAAAAAGTCATTTTATGTCGCCTAGACCCAGCATAAACATGAACTTCACGAGCATGAGAAGTGATTTTTTTTTCTAGATAGCGCCTTTTCGCTTAGGGGGCAGTATTGATGCTGCTGATTGTACGTTCCAGAGATTTTCGGCTCGCACAATGTCCTATGTATTCAAAGCAAAAACGCATGGGTATTACAAAACTTCACAACCCAAACCAAGAAGGCACAGCCGAGCAGTAGTTCGCAAACTGTCACAATGCCCCGTCCGATTAAAATATGAAAGGGGACCTCACGTTTCGCCTGTAATTTACATAATTGCACCACGTACACATATAAATTTTATCTACGTGCCTTGTTTACTTGAGTTAATAAAACAATAACAATGAGTTTATAATAAAGAGAGGGGCGAGTTAACGGATTTGCTAGTGGTAGGAGGATGATTTTGTATTGAAATTTTAGACGCAGTATAAGTTAAATTATACCAAGGGGGTGTCTGTAACTCTTTTTATGAGTCGCGCTTCACTCTTGACAGAGTGGTTGTTGTCGTTGATTAATAATTAGTAGTGACTCAGCCTTCACGAGGACTTTCTTAAAAAAAGATTTAAGAAGTATTTTATTACCTACTTAATACATTTTCAATTAACACTCCATCCAGACAAACAACAATGTGTAAAAAACTGTGAAAAATAAAAAAAAATAAAAATATAAAACTAATCTGAAATACAGTACGGATATAAATCCATTATTTAGTAGGTAAAATTGTAGATCTCTTTCGAAAACAATATACCTAACTTATAAATTTTTTGCCGATTCATTGTTCTCAAGAGAGATTTTTTTCGAACAGTTTATATTATTTTTGACATTCATAGCGCTAAGTGTTTAATAGGTATAGCCCATTTTTTTTTGTGTAACGTTATAATCAAATACCTACCTACATAGATTATACTACCTACATATCTATGACTATGCCAATTATCAGAAAAACTTTTGAAAAATGTGATATTCCTTCCTAAATTCACATAATTCATCCACAACAACATACAATGTTGAAGTTTTTTAAACGAGAAATTCTTAGTACAAACCGGAATTGCCACAGCGTATAAGTGCGACTGTTCCCCTATCTGTATTTTTGCGTAGTCCCTAAATCCGACCAATAAAATTAGTCCGTTTTACTCCGGAGGACGTAGGGATGTGGCGGATTATTATCGACAAACGAATTTTTTTTCGTTAGTCTGTGGTAAATCCTTATAACTGCGAAAAGGCCTCTCTCCAAGGATTCCAACTCACCCTGTCTGCACTTATGTCTAACCAGTTGCTCTAAGATACATTTAGGGTCATCCCGACATTTCCGTCTTGGTCAAAGCCATCTTCACCGAGTCTGAGTACGTCCTACGCTACTTGGAATTGGTCGAAAGCGGCCTGAATCCATCGTGAACCCGCAGCTTTAAACACTAAAGTTGAAACACCTTTTAAAAAGTGCTATTATAACATTTTTTGAATCAAGCGTTACTTCGGGGGTCCATATCAATGAACTAAAACGATTACTTTGCTCACCCGCGGGTGGGGCAAAGTAAGTGCTAATAAATAAATAAAATACTAAAAATAAATTCCTATGTTTTATCGATATTTTATTGCCATCCCTAACGCTCTTCGAATGGAAGCCAATCGGCACATGGCTGACGTATTTCAGTACATTGTTCTAGCTTAGTCTATACCTATTTATTTCAACTGAATCCAGCCATGTGCTGCAGCGCGGTTAATGTAATTTGAGTGGTTTTCTTTTTGCTTATATACTTATAATATACTTTAGACTGTGACCGTTTTTATGTCACATTTTATACTTTGGTTGTTACTCTACGGGCCTGTAATGTAATGTGACACTCTTCGACTAACTTTAAGTGACGGATATCAGTGATGCCGTCTCTGTTTATTTTGGCCTAATAAACAAAGACGGCATTACTATTATCTGACATTTAAAATTAGTCGACAAGTGGTGAAACAGGCCATAAGTTTCTGTTTATTATGTATGATTTAGGGGCTGTTTCACCATCCATTAATTAGTGTTAACTGACGGTTAAATGTGATGCAGTCTCCGTCTATTCAAACAAAACAAATAGAGAATAATAGGCATCACATTTAACCGTCAGTTAACACTAATCAATGGATGGTGAAACAGCCCCTTAATCTTCACTAAATATTATGAAGCCGCGGTGGCCTAGTCATCAAAAATGAATTCACAGTCTTTTGTCCACCCAAATCACGGTATCACAGTAATTTTGTATTATAAATTAATACGTGATAGGTTTGATTTTTGTCACAATGGCGCGATGAAATTTCAAAACATCAGAATGGCTACTCCGAAACACAACGTTCGAAGTTCGTGTCGTGCGATCCCTCTCGCTCTCGTATTAAATAGTATAAGTGTGAGAGGGACCGCACGACACGAACTTCGAACGTTGTGTTTCGGAGTAGCCCTTCTGAGCCTCAGAGCCAACCAAAGTTGCGGACGGATTCGATTTGTGGCATTCGAACATGGCGGATGTAGACAATATTTGATTTTGCTATTTCTGTTTCTTTGGCTAGTTGAAATATAATTTTGATAGTGTTTTATGCGGCGATTAACCTTAACAGTGAACAGTGATCACAATATTCAATATTGCTCTCGTATCTGACATTTTTTAATGCGCAAGTTGTCTCCACGTGGTTTCTGGAATTTTACTATCAAGTTACAAAAACTACAATCACCGTACAACGTTGCCTCTCGAAAGAGAATACTTTGACACTGGCGAAATTGTCTTATTAACTAGGACAGAAGCCATATTTTAAAAGAGAATAAGAAGAAGTTGCGGACGCTAGGTGGCGCTGATGTCGTGCACAGAGCCAATATCGAGCTTATACAAACAAAGCACTATTTAAACCACTAGTTATTGTGCGTGATCCATGATCACATCCTAATAACACCTTCAAGTCAGCTTGGCTACTACGAAACTCGAAACTCGAAGTTCATGTAGTGCGATCCCTCTCGCTCTCGTATTAAATAGTATAAGTGTCAGAGGGACCGCACGACACGAACTTCGAGTTTTGAGTTTCGTGGTAGCCCTGCAGCTTCCACCCTGACCACTTATTATCTGTCCATCAATTACCTTTAGACGATGGGTACGGGTGCACCCTAATCAATGGGGTTTAGACTGACTGCATTTTACTTTTCAGATAGATTGTATGTTGATGTAAAAGGTATTAATTATTAAGTCCTCAAAGATAACCCAAAACTCTTTTTTTGAGAAAAAAATACTCACGTTTTTTGGACTATGACACTTGCGCTTCGCAATAAAATTTGAACAAAACAAAACTGTCAGGAAAACGTCCCGTATTTATTATACTATGTAAAAATATGCATCCTCGCTTTTATCTAATTCGTGTATACCTATTGCATTTTGTAAATTTTTAGTATTTGCACAGTAAAAAAGGAATGGAACTATTAATTAATTGAAATCGGGCCAATCAACTTTTTTACCGACACTAATCTGTCCGCGACATTTTTCAAACAATTGCAGATTTTTGTAGGTAAACATGTTTTTTCTGTAATTTAATTGATTGTATACATGAATCCATCTCAT
The DNA here is from genome assembly GCA_037349165.1 of Choristoneura rosaceana. NCBI lineage: Eukaryota > Metazoa > Arthropoda > Insecta > Lepidoptera > Tortricidae > Choristoneura > Choristoneura rosaceana. The sequence goes on from JAZBNJ010000007.1 coordinate 4,997,182, forward strand.
CCTACGAAAGTTCAGCCTGTTAAACCGTCAAATATCTTCTTGGAAGTACGGTTTTTTGGTAACGCCAGAGACAATTTTGGTAACGCAGGAGACGCCCAAAGTGTCGGTAAAATAGTTGATTCACCCAATTTTGCTCAAATCCGAACTGGGGCCGCGTGGGAACATCGGCCCAAGGGCCCCACAATATGAGAGGAAGCCTGCGCCCAGCAGTGGGACATATTAAGGCTGGGATGATGATGATAAACTTAAGTTTGGGTAGTATGAGAACGTAGAGAGTCCAAATTTTAAAACATATCATATTTAACATTTCAAATTCCTTATTAGTAAGTTCTTAGGTAAAAAATGCTGTATCATTATCATCATCATCATCAGCCGGAAGACGTCCACTGCTGGACAAAGGTCTCCCCCTAGAACGCCATAATGAACGACAACTCGCCACTTGCATCCACCGGTTTCCCGCAACTCTTACGATGTCGTCAGTCCACCTGGTGGGAGGCCTGCCAACGCTTCGTCTTCCGGTTTGTGGTCGCCAAAAAATGCAGTATAATTAAACAAATACAAATACAAATATTCTTTATTGCACACTATAAAGCAGTACAAAAAACCTATAATACAAACACAGACAAACATTAAGCTTACAATAATAACACCTCCTCTAAAATGGCACTTCGAAATTAAAATGTGTGAATTTTAAAAATTGTGTGTTGGTATAAGTAAAAGGCTTACGAGGCAGAAGAGAGCGGCTTGGCGTTATGCCAGTAGAACCTTCCCTAGGGACGCAAAAATTAGTAAAATGAGCGTAGAAACAGTAACTGCTGTTCCGTGGCTGCATAGCAATTAACCCATGCCCGTAACATCCATTAATAAAATTATGATTATTAAAAAAAAAGCCAAAACACATTTCGCTTGATTAATTGAATCAGCAATCAGAAATGGGACCGCAAAAAAGGCATTTTTAAATGCTCATCACAAACGGCCGGGGTGGCCATTAAGAGATATCGTCTAATCCAAATCTCACACATATATTCTGTCAATCTTAGAGCATTAAGCCGACAGGAGACGGTAGAAGCTGTCGTCTAAAAAATAAGACATTGCTATCACCATCTTCTCGCTAATCCTGCCGTGAAACAGCAGTGTTTGGACTGTTGTGTTTCGGCGTGGAGAATAAGACAGCCAATGAAATCACTGGCACTTGAGGGATCCCATCTTAGGCCTGTAGGTTAGCAACGCATCTGCACTCCCCCTGGTGTTGCAGGTGTGTATGGGCGGTGGTGGTCTCTCACCATCAGGAGACCCACTTGCTCGTTTGCCATTAAGTCAGATAAAAAAAAAACGATCATACCCATGTGAGTGTGACTATGTAACAATACCTCTCCTTGCAGTCGGGTAAAAATCAATTTATCGTCTGAGAAAATTTGCTAAATATTTCTTATTCTTATTCTTATTCTTTCTTATAAATACATTCATACATATCTTTAAGCATATGGCGATGAAATGATCGAGCAATGTATTGATATTTTATCTTATCTTTATCTTTACTTCGGTTATAGTTTATTCTCGATATATTTATATATTTCTTCGCCCGGAAACTGAGCCTCGGAGTTCAGTTGGGCTGCGCTATCTTTGGAAGAGGAAGCCCGTTTTATTTAACTTCAAGTATTTTTTTTATATTAAAGACTTATTTATATGAATAAATATTTCTACGTTCATACTTCCCGATGTGACCACATACGATTTTTACTAAAAGTAGCAAAGGCCACATCGGGAAGTATTAACGTACAAATTAGTATGTATACTTACATTACATTTTCAAACAGATACAGCCAACAAGAAGAAAAATTCAACAAGTTTGGTTTCTGCTTTTTTCATCTAATGAGGCAGTAAGTAGTTGATCCAGATGAGACAACTTTGGTAGGTGGGCCAATCAACTTTTTCACCCACACTAATCTGTCCGAGACATTTTACAAACAATTGCAGATTTTTGTAAGTAAACAATATTTTTTTCTGTAATTGAGGCACTGGTCCCACCGGCGGCTACAAACTATTAGCGAGTAAAACTATAAACTACAAACGAGTGGGCGAGAGGCGAGAAGCGAGTATAGTTTTGCTAGTTTAGACGCTCGGCTATAAGCGAGTGTTTGCGTGCGACGGGCGATTACTCGCTGCACTAGCTCAGCCGGGGGGCTATTCGCCAATGACCTATACGATGTACAGTCGAGGTCGAATATAGTTAGTGTTTAATTTTGTTACTAAGGGACCCCATACATCCCTGTATTATTATTTAATTATTTTTTTTCTAATTTTTTGTTTAATTGTTTACTGTAGTTTTTACGTACTTTATTTGTAATATTTTATTTTGAAAAAATGACTTTCTGCCAAGTTTCTTGCGGCGCATTCTTCTTGGCAATGATGGTCTTTACGAAAGCGCTGGTAGTTTAAAAAAAATGACGTGTAAAAGTGCCCATTGCGGCCTATTTACTGAATAAATGATTTGAATTTAAATTTGAAAATACATTTTCACCACACTAGCTAGTTTGAACTCACTGTATTCTTTTCTGAAATAATTAATTTTTTGCATCCAAATTTTTCTTGTCATTCTTTTTAAAATACCTATTCCTTTTTTTCTTCCGTCTCTTCAAAATTGCCACTGCCACTACACACACGCTTTTATAAAATACATCATGATCATCATCCGAACTTGACAACAAAGATAGTTCGTATGATTGTTTTAAATTCATTGTATATACGTGCACTCGCATCCACTTTGAAAGGTAGAATGATCGCTCTGATCGCCAAGCAGGCTTCGGCGAGTACCGTTG